>JAXCHO010000049.1:5905000-10905000 GCA_036630365.1 Acanthiza pusilla | reverse complement strand
CTCAGTTCACTCAGGCGTGGGAAGGCAGTGATCCTTAGGGGAATAACCTCCATCACTGCTACCTGGACTTTGCCTCTCCTGAGCTTCCCCAGGAAATGCCCTGCCGATGCCATCGGTCTCTAACAGTGTGGGTTCATCTCTCCCAAAAAGGCAGGCAAACAGCCTGTTCCCCATTTTCCAGTGGCAGTGTGGCACCTGTCTCCATCTGGCTCTGGAAGCAAGTTAGTTCTGCTTATCTGCCTGGGAGAAGAGAGATAACCAGCGCTGTCTGGGAGGCAGCTGTTCTGCACAGCTGTTCTGCACGGCAGAGCCCTGAGCGCTGTCCCTGTGTTTCAGCGACACCTTTGATAACTCTGGAGGGGGCAGAGCCCTGCACATCATCTCTTAGCACACACTGCCCCAGCATGGTGCTCCCAAAAAGCCACGGGTGACTTGGCTGCCATCTAAGACCTGCCTTAGGAGCACCAGAGCATCCTGAACGGGCTATAATGAGAGCTGCCTTCCCCCTCCCTCTCAAAAAGCAGCTAGGCTCCCCACGAGCACACAGCATTGCAAAGTGAGCCACAAAGGGATCTTACCAGAGGTGTGATCTCGCTGCTGCCCTGAAAGACATTGATAAAAATCACATTAGCAGGTTCCCTACTAACACAGAAAGTCAGACACGGGGCACAGAGAAAATGAACCAACCTTAGAGCTTAGCTCCTGAAGGTCATGGATGGTTTCCTTGAAGAGGGAGCTGGCGGGGCAGGCTCTGCCTGTCCTGAGTGGTGCAGGGGACACCAGGCACAGCACTGACAGCGTGACCCCGAGCAGGCATAGCATCGTGGCAAAGGGGCTGTGCTCCCCTCCTTGGGCTGCCTAATCTGCCTCCCGGCTGCCTCTTATATGTGCTCTGGTGCAAGGAAGTGATTAATGCCTCACCACAAAAATGCCTGAACTGAAGGCGAGTAGTCACCTGTAGAATGGAAGCTGTTAGTTTCTTATCTGATTGAGGAAACTACATGTTTCTAAAATAAGGGCTCCCCCAGAAGTTCAGTGGGAGCTACGTAATTCGGATATTTGAGCCATTATGATTTTAAATGCTGAAGCATCTTTGCAAACTGATGTCTAAAGTTTGATGCAAGATAATTAAATGTCTCTTAGATATTTACATCTACATTTGCCCTATTTAATATTGAAATTGCATTGAATAATACTCTCTCCTTTACTAATTAGTTCTCTGCCATTGTTCTGTGTGCTTGTCATTAGAACCCCATGAACTACTCAAGGGTACCATGCTCAGACATAAATGACAATTTCAAGAACCCTCCTGAGAATGTGCTGTGCCTGTGCTGGGGAGAGGGACCAGCCATGGGCTGCTGGGGCAGCTCAGGATCTCGGGCACGAGAGAAAAGCAGCTCCTCTGTTCTTTTCAAGGAGCATTTATCCAGTCTCTGAGCTCTCCTAAGGAGGTTTAAAACATTTGGCTGGTATTTAATACTTCATCTGCAGGAAGCTTGGCTGATGGGGTGCGTAGCGCTGATGATTGAGGAGGACATTGGCAGAATTGCTCCGCGAGCTGCACGTGGGCTCTGGGGTGGCCATGGTGGGTCCTGGGTGTGCAGACCCCTCCCCTGCCCCCAGCCCCCCCTCGGGGCTGCCTCTGACGCTGCTGCACAGCTCCTCTGCCCCAGGAGGAATGAATACCCTGGCAGGATTACACCTGCAGGACATCGGGTCTTTACTGCTCAAAACCTCAGAATGTTTTGTTTACATGTTTTTGCTCTAATTTAAATTGTGCTATTTCAGTCCTGCAGGAGCTTTATTATGTAATTGACATTCTTTAATGTGCTTTAGGTTTTCTTGCCCTTAAAAAAACCCCATAGCTAGAGAGACTGCATTGTTTGTGCTTCTCCCCTAAGGCAAGGGCAGGTGACCCACACACACAGGTGCCATCCGAGCTGATGAGAGCCCAAATGCTGCTTTTTCCACACTCATGGAATTTTCCTATTGGTCCCTGAGCTGATGTTTCACAGAACATTTGTTTCATAATTTTCCTTGCATGATATTAATTAAAGCAGAAGGCACTGTCGTGTTACCTACAACCCAGGTCCTGGAGATGCTGCCAGGCGCTTCTCTCCCCTGAGGAGCCACCTTGTTCAGTTCCTTGTTTTCAGTCATTTTGCTAATTGTTTGGTGAGTGAGGCATCTCCCCTGCTGTTCTCCACAGCTCAGCCTTCAGGAGCCTTTTCTGGATGAGCTTTCCTGGAAGCAGCAGCCAGGTATGGAGCAGGCTGTGCTCCTTTGCCTGTGTGCCCTGGATCTGCTGGTGTGGGAGCTGGGGTTGTTTTCCTGCCTGGCTGGAGTCACACTGATATTCCCAATGTTTTCCTGCTGTCAGAATATTGGTTTTCCTCTGAAGCTGAGGTTAACCTGCAGTGTGTTACCTTAGTGGGGCAGCATCCATTGGAATACTCTGCCTTGTGCTGTCAAGAGATTTGCATCAGCTCAGGCAGTGGTGGATATCAGTCTCAGTGCTGCACACATGGCCTCTTTTAAAAAAAATCCTGGGATTCTTTTCATTTTAGTGAGTTCATGAGCAGTGTGGACCCTGCCAGTGACCCTGTGCATTGCACACCTTGGGAAGCAGAATTGCACCTGAGGCTCTGGGTCTCATCTCTGGGTGCTTCAGGGCTTTCTCTGTCCCTGGCACTGCTGTGGCTGTGGAGATAAAACAGATAACAGCACGGTTGAAAGGGAAGGAATGGATTGTATCTATTGGATCACAGAACCACCAAATGGGTTGGGTTGGAAGGGACCTTTAAAGGTCAATTTTTTCCAACCCCTTGCAATGACCACTAGACCAGGCTGATCAGAGCCTCATCTAACCTTACCCTGTGTGGATGACAGTAGCTGCCGGTACCATAAATTGTAGCCAGGTTCAAAGTGCAGGGAACTTCTTCCCTTGGAAAAAAGCAGTAGGAGCTAAGGCTGCAGCTAAACCTGTGGGTGAGCACTGGGGATTTTACTTTTATCTTCAAAAGATCTAAAGAAATGAAAGTTCCTGCAGAGAGGGCAGAAGGGAAAGGTGTGGGCAGGACGGACTTTTACTACTGGAAAAAACCGAATTGTGAAGTTGGGACTCCACCTTTTTCTCTTCAAAATTTTTTTAAAGCCACTAATGACATACAAATGCATTCTTAGATTGCAGCCAGGGTGGAAAAAAAAAAAAGAGGTGATAAAACCAGAGAGGAAGATGGAACTTGCGGTCTACTCGTGTACGCATCAGTCAGTCTCACACACACCAACTCTTTTGCAAAAAATCACTCAGATGTGAAACTGCTGTGACCATCCTGCTCCCCTCGTGGCTGGATCAGCACTGACCTTTCTCTCCTGCTCTGTGCTGAGGGGGTAACTGCTGTAAGAATCTGAGAGGGCAGCAGGGAGTTTCCAGACAGGACTCATGCAGCAGTGAGTGCCTCCATCCACCTCCACCTCCACCAAAAAATCCGACAAGGGTTAGCACTGATGAGATGCAAATTGATGATATGACTTCACTCCTAGGCAGAGCCACATGAAATACCCATATCCTTGTCAGACACGGAATTAAATTAGTGAGCAGAAAATGGCCCAGCCCATTAGGAATTAACTAAAAGCTTAACATAGAATTAACTGAAAAACTGAAAAGGTAATAGAAAATTAACTGAAAACTAAGAGAATTGTTCACTTTTCTAGTGCAGAGAGATGATGAGCTTCAGTTTTGTGAGCTGGGCTCTATGTAACTAAAGTAGAAATCCTGGTGAGAAGTCTCAGCAATGATATGGAGACTGCTTTTTCCTTGTGAAGGATTTGGAAAACTTCTGGTTCATCACCACGTAAGTGATCATTGTAAGATCATCACACCTCCTATGTAACTCACTGGAGTGGAAGTTCAGCCATGTGAAGGGTGGCATGAGCTCTGTGAGGCTTTCTATCCCATCAGGGAGAAAGCAAACAGTTTTGACAATAGTTTTACTAATCAGTGACCCTCCATCTCAAAGCTATGCTCTTGCTGTCATTCCTCTGCGAAAAGATTGACCAGCACCTCCTTTCACTTCTCTGAATATCCTTGTCATACACATGTCAAGTTCATCTCTGTGCATTCTTGCACAATCCAAGTGTTTGGATTTCGCCCAGATGTTGCCCCTGATATGTTTGCAGCTGGCAGCTGCACTGGCACAGTCTGAGCAGACTGAATCATCAGCCTCCTCAACCTTGATGGGCTCCCTCTTCCCCTCCTTAGCCCTTCCACTTTGAATTAATCTTGAACAGGGAGGCCAAAATGATTTACAATATCTTTTGCATCACAGCATTGACGTCTCGGTACTGGAAGGAGTTAAGCAGTGTTATATCTCTGTGGTCTGCCTCTGCAGAAATGAGGAAGCCATGCCTCTCCCTGCACTGCAGAGTGATTTTAAATGCTGTTCATAAGCAGCAGAAACTCAGATTGTTGTCGCTGGTGACTGCGCTTGGTCAGGGCATCTGCAGCAGATGTGCAGCTCTGCTCCCCAGCCCAAGGACATTCCTTTTGCGTTTCGTGCTCTGGCTGTGGTCGCTGGTCTGTGGCCCAGCTGTCTGGCCAGTGGGCTGTCATCCTTGGAAAGTGGCCCTTGCAGCGTGGGGCCAAGTCAGGCTAGTTGGAGAGCAGAGGCTACATTTTTTAAATAGGCTCTGGAGACAGAAAGATTTTTTATTTAATCAGAAGGTATTCCCCACGGTTTGTATGACTCCCTCTGCAGCTACTCAAAAAAAGCGCCTGTGACTCACAGAGGCTTGTCCTTCCCTTGCAGAACCCGGTGGGGGACTCGTACCAACGCATGAAATCAGAAATTATTCCAAAAGTGACTCATTTCGCTCATCTCAGCCTCCTGGACCCCTGCCCTCTGCTGCAATCCCTTAGTCTGTGGAGGCTCTGCCAAGGTCTCTATATCTGAGGAGGGTCAGCAGGGCTTACTCTGTCTTCTCTACCCTGTTAAAAGGGATTTAGGACTCATAGATAGAGCTTTTTATAATGACACAGCTTTGAAAAAGCAAGGAAAACCTCCCTGCTTGCTCAGAGGGATGTTCTGGAGATGCACAACAAATTCTCTACGTTTCAGGCAAAATTAGAGATAAGTTGTGGATTTCTGTGCTAAATTCTAAGAAGTGAGATGCCTGTGTGATCAGAAAAGATTTCACAGGCAGCCTTGGCGCCTCTCCAGCCCCAGTGAGTCAGGTTGGTGGTCACGGGACAACAAACATTATCACACGCAGAAAATTTCTCCAGAAATTTCTCCAGAAAATAGAATAGTCTTCCCTTAATTTTTGAAAGAAATTATGTCTACAGTTTTTTATATCTTCCCACCCGACAGGGAGAAATTGCAAGACATTTCTAGACTTGAGTTTATGGTGTAAAACCCATTCAAGCTCCCTCAGGACCTCATGTGCACCCTGGGAGCGGTGAGCACCTTGCACCTCTTGCATCTTTAAGCTGGAGCCTGTCACCCTTGTGCTGTGGGCTTAGCAGTTGTTGATGAGCACCCAGAGAAGGACAACTGTATATTTAATGATGATTCATTGCATTCTCAGTCACTCGTCTGAAACCAAGGGAGTCTGAGATAAACACGGATGATCAATCCAAAAAGTCTGTAATGGGTGTTTTCAAGCCTCACCCACTGACCTGATGAAATTTGGCTCGAGAGAGGTGGTGGCCAGAAAGGGGCACTTAATTTTTCAGTTTCAAAGACACCCTGTATGAATGAGGGAATAAAAATGAGGTTTTCCAAAGCCTATAAATGTGGGATCATGTTCTGCAGAAAACAGAAGGTTTGTGAATCCTGACAAGTGACTAATGAGAGCTGGAGATGAAAAAGGAAGTAAAATATCAACAGAAAATGAGTAATCAAATGTTTCAGAAAAAGAAAACAGGGGAATTACCCTTGCGTAGAGTATTAGCCCAGATTTGGCTGCTGGCTGTTCCTTGATGGAGCTGAAGCTGCTTTAGTCTGGCTGTGATGGCATCACCATCCTCGGTACACAGCTGAGCTGGGGAGTGATGCCACAGCTCCTCTCCATTTCTCTCATCCTTAGGGCTCAGAAGTGATGGCGAGAGCAGTGGTGTTGGGATGGGAGAGGAAGGATGGAGCAGAGGAAGAGCATTTCCATGTCCAAGCTGCTTTCTGTCAGCTCTGCCCTGGTGCAAATGAAGGGATCCTCTGGCAGGGAGCTCACCTCCCTATGGGCTGGGGCAGAGCTGCCTCCATCGTGGCTGCCCTGCCTCATTCCCCTGTGCAGCTGCTCCAGAGCCATCTCCAGCCTGCAAAGTGTGACTCTAGGAGAGATACCCCTGGACCAAGCTGAAAAATGTGGCTTTGAGAGGCTGGTGCCTGTGCAAGAGTGGGGTGTGCTGTGTGCCCCACATGCTCCCAGACGCCAATGGCTCTTGGAAAACCTTCCCCCACCCCTGCTTGCCATGGTGGCACAGGACAGCTGCCACCATTAAGGATTTGGAGAGCATTCAGATGACTGTGGCTGGTCCTACCCAGGGTGGATGGGCTTCTTCCACCCCTGGAGAGGTCATCATGGATCTCATGAGCACAGACATGGCTAGGCATGGGGTGTGCACCCCAGAGGAGCTGAGCAGACTGGAGGGGGTTTGCTCTGCTGCCACTGTGTTGGGGAGATGGGTTTTACAATGGATAATTTCTTGCTAATCGAATGGGGAATGCTAAATATAACTCACACCTACAACTTCTAAAAGTAGCACACAGCTCTGTGAAGCAGACCTGCCCCCGCTGTGCCACCAGCTTGCAGTCTTGTCCCCCTCTGAGGCTCACGGAGCTGCTTTTCCTGCCTTGGTGCAAGAAATGCAACAATCACTCTTTAATGAAAAATCTGCTTCCAATACGAACAAATCTGCAGCAGCCCTCGAAAGCCAAAGTCAGAGCTTAACTGAGACACCAAGGCATGTGTGTTTTGTTGTATTATGATGATGCAAGATGCTTATCAGGGCTGTGAGAGCTGTGATGAAGCTGTCAGGGTTCTCATGCTCAGGCAGCCATGCTCAGCACACCGGTGCTGCCATGCCAGTGGCAAGACTGTCACACCTGCTGAAACCAGGCATTCTCTTCACCCCTGTTTGCACAGCAGTTTCTGCTCGGCTTAGTGGTATCAGGTTATTTCGGAGCCCGTGAGGGAACAGAGATGACGGCAGGGCCCTTGGAAGCCCCAGCCAAATGGACTTTGCCCTTGCCAGGGCAGGGTGCTGAAAAGGAAGGGCTGTGCCGTGCTTGAGAGCTTTACAGGGTGCTGCTGGCATCAGGGCTGGGAGGCTCCAGCTGGACCTGGGACCCTGCTGTCTTCACCCACTGTCTGCATCCCACTGCCATCACCCACTGCCCTCACCCCACTGCCTGCACCCCACTGCCCTCACCCACTGCCTTCACCCCACTGCCCTCACCCACTGCCTGCATCCCACTGCCATCACCCACTGCCCTCACCCCACTGCCTGCACCCTGCTGCCCTCATCCCGCTGCCTTTGTCCCACTGCCCTCACCCCACTGCCCTCACCCCACTGCCTGCATCCCACTGCCATCACCCACTGCCCTCACCCCACTGCCTTCACCCCACTGCCTTTGCCCCACTGCCATCACCCACTGCCTGCACCCTGCTGCCCTCATCCTGCTGCCTTTGTCTCACTGCCCTCACCCCACTGCCCTCACCCCACTGCCTTCACCCCACTGCCTTCATCCCACTGCCTTTGCCCCACTGCCTGCATCCCACTGCCCTCACCCCACTGCCCTCACCCCACTGCCCTCACTCCACTGCCTTCACTCCACTGCCTGCATCCCACTGCCTGCATCCCACTGCCTTTGTCCCACTGCCCTCATCCCGCTGCCTTCATCCCACTGCCATCACCCACTGCCTTTGCCCCACTGCCTTTGCCCCACTGCCTTCACCCTGCTGCCTTCACCCACTGCCTTCACTCACTGCCTTTGTCCCACTGCCCTCACCCCACTGCCTTCACCCTGCTGCCTGCATCCCACTGCTTTTGTCCCACTGCCTGCATCCCTCTGCCCTCACCCCACTGCCCTCACCCCTCTGCCTGCATCCCGCTGCCCTCACCCCACTGCTCTCACCCCTCTGCCTGCATCCCGCTGCCCTCATCCCGCGAGGCCCCAGAGCTGCTGTCCCGCCACGCTGGTGCTTTCCCCGGCAGTCTGCTGCCCCGGGCAACAGCTCCGGCTGCGTTTTCCTACAGCCAGCCCAGTGTTGACTTTGAGTTATTTAATGCTTCACTTTTCCCTCCTGTCTGTTTGTCAGAGTTTCCTGGACTGGCCTGCCAAGAATAATGAACCTGATTAATGTTTTCTCCTTAAAACCCTGATATTCTTCTCCTTTCCATACACCTGTGGTTCTGAGACTTCCCATTTATCTGAAGAGTGAATTTAAAATTGAGTGTAGAACATTTAAATGTAATTTTAAATAATGTATCTAAAATGTTAAACACCTCATTGCTAAGAAAAACTTGGACATTCAATGGCAGGAATGGTTTCTTCAGGGTGGCTCTTAGATTCCTTGAACTATTGCAGCACTGAACAAGACAGAGCTCAGGAGCAGAGATTTTCCTGGCTGTTTAACCTGAGAGAGTGTGGCCAGATATTCACTCATTTCTCTGATCTTAGTAAACAGATTCAGGATTTGGTTTACATGTTTCCCAGTTCCTACAAGAATTCAGTGTAAAGTGAGGCACAATGACCTTGCCCATGGATCCTGGGCAGTTTCTGGTACCCAGGGATGGTAAGGGACTTGTCCCCATCCAGGGCTGGGGCTGTCCCCCCACTGGGCAAGTTTTTGAGGCCCCTGCCCCCTGTGTCAGGAGATGAAATCTCTCTCCAGCCTGACAGGGCTCTGCATGGGGAGGTGCAGAGTTTGCATGGGGAGGTGCTGTTTTGCCCATTGGGTATCTGAAAAATGGGATGTGCTCTGCACCATGGAAAGGATGAGATGTGTGGAGGAGCCAGCCCCTGCTGTAGCAAGCCCTGCCCAAGGCCAACATGCTGTCAGCAGGGAAAACCAAATTTTTGGAGGTTTCTGTGAGGCATTCTGTGTTTGTCTCCGTGGGTGCTTGCCATGGTGGCTGTGTGCCTCCGGCTCTTTGGCTGTTCATTCCTGCTCCAGCTGGGCAGTCCCTCCATCCTCATCCCCTTGGTGAACACAGATGCTTCTCAATTTTTCGGGGCTGGGATCTCCCCAGAGCAGTGAAGGCGAGGGGCTGGTTCTCAGCTGTGACAAGTGAAAGTGCTTCCGCTTTCGCAGCGCTGCAGATGTGGCAGGGACATGGCGCAGCCAGCAGTGAGTCACCCCAGAGGGAGAGGGGACACCTCTTCTTGAAAGCTCAAGCTCCACATGAGTCAGAAAAGCTGAGTTCAAGGCCAGGCTGCAGCAGGTGGCTGCGGGCCCTGGGATAGGTGAGGGCAGATGTGTGGCGCTCAGCCAATCAGGGGCATCTCCCCTACTGCCGGCAGCACCCATTGCGTTCATCCCGCTTGGAAATCAAATAACTTCCCTGAACAGCTCTGAAACCACTCACCCTTCACAAATAAATGACGATTAATTATGGAGGAAAATGTGTTTATTTTTGCAAAGGTGCATTTACATTAACGGAAGGTTGCAAACACTCAGTAACAGATACATACGTATAGGCGGCACATGACAGGAGTCCTTATAAAACCAGTCCTTGCAGAAACATTCCTCTTCAATACCCTTTTATTAAACATTAACTTTCAGAATCTTAACTGATAGCTTTACATGGCTATCCACTTTGTGAGTACCTGCCATAGCTATGGCTACTTAAACAGTTTGGAAAACAAGTATTGTCTGATTCAGTTCCATAGAATTCAGCTCACATGAGATGCGGGAAACACCTCATATCAGCTGAGCAAAACACCTCATATCAACTGTTTTTCCTTGGAGGAAAAACAAATAAGGCTTCTCTGCTTTTGTGCTGCCCAGTTTGGCTGGATTTGGGTAACACAGCTCTGCCTCACCAACAATAAAACATGTAGTGGTTGAAGTTTTCCCCGGATCCAAAAGCTCAGGGAGGGAGGGAGATAGCAGTGCACAGCAGAAGTGAATCTTCTCCAGTCCTGGAGCTGGTTCAGGAGCCAAGGGGAAGTGAAGGTGCTGGGTGGGACCGAAGATCTTGTCCCTGTCCCACGGACTGGCTTTGACCCAGCTCACAGAGCCCTGGGGCTGTGGCTTGGGACAGTGTGAGAGAAATATTGTGACAGCAAGTCCCAAAGCAGATCCCCAGAGCTCCTTCTCACACACCAGCACACAGCAGTTTCCTAGAGCAAATACTTAAGTACAGCAGCATCACAATAAATACCTCGAAGTCTCAATAAATAAATAAATAAATAATAAAAATCGCCCTTTCATTATGAAAAAGAGACATAAATTAAAATATTAAAATTATCTAAAATATTTAAATATTTAAGTGCTTGTCTTTTAAAAAATCAGCATGTTTCAATCACTATAGTGAACTTGACTGCTGTTATAACAACCCTTCTTATACATATATATACACAACATATCTCTCTCTATATAAATATTCCATGTTTGTATTCCTGAGGATAAGTTAATTGAGTCGCATTTTTGTTGCAGTAGAGTTCAGGTTCTCCTTTTCTTCTCAGATTTGGAGTAACTGTTCTATTTAGGTATTTTGAATTTCCTCAGAGAGCAATCTCAAGAACCTGTCTAGCGTGTCCAGGAAGTCATCCCGTGTTACTTGTGCAGTCTCACATTCCTTATCAAGATCCTTAAAAAAAATTTTAAAAGGGACATAATTCAGCCTTGTAACTTGAATGTCACATCTGAGTCTATGGTATTTGATACCTCAGCTGACAAGAGGGCTGCAGTAGCCCCCAGCATGTTTTGGAGGGCTGGGGGAGCTGCCCCTGGAGGCTCCAAGGCAGGGTGATGATGTGTGGGTGACAGCTCATCACCTGGCAGCATGAGCAGGATGCCCCGAGCCCCACTGCTGTCCCAGCTTCCCCTCACATTTGAGGGTTTTTTTGTATTGTTATCCTTCTTGCAATTTGGATTACCACAGGAAAAGGTGCCTGAGTGTGATCCAAGGAAGACAGTGGATGTATTTACGTTCTTCTTAATCACATCTCAACTTTCAGAAGAGATTTCTAGTGCCCACTGCAGCCAGCTCAGCGCCATCCCAGCTGCCATGCCCCATTATTGAACAGCATTTGCCGATTATTTTGCTATTAAATACCACAAAGCCAAACTTACTTTGGGGAGGATGTTTTTGTAGGTGCTAAGAATGATCAGTTTTCTGGCGATGACTTTGCTGCGAGTGTCAAGAGCTGTCAAGGTGTTTACAAAGGTTTTCAGGTGGCTGTGCATGCATCTTTCCACCTGCAGGGATAGGGAAGAGTTATTGCAACAGTTATTTAAACAGCAATAATTGGTAGTACATAAATAAAACATCGTATCCCAGGAATTTAAACACCCATTAAAAGTTATAACATACAGGAATTAAGAGCTGTGTTTTCAACACTGGCCCTGATGCTGTATTCAGCCATTTACTGGACACCAAATTTAGGAAATCATAGTACAATCTATAATTTTCATTCAAAGAACATGCCAGGGTCCAAAAACTCCCACCTGCCTTAAGTAAGTTGCAGGTGCCAGTAGAAACTGGACATATAAAATTTGGATATCTTCAGTTCTTGAGATATTTGTTCCTTGAGGGAATGGAAGGCCAACCCTGCATTAGGGCTTCATGTCTTGCTATCATGTCTCTCTTGAAACTAGATCAGAACTGTCTTAATGAACTACAGCGATTATTGCTGCTGATAGGAGTTTTCAACTTTTCTCCCTGAAACTAAGAGAGGCTGATGCCATTTGTCTTCTGTTCAATTTAATAGGAGATGGGCTGCTATTTCTCACTGGTACTGCTCATGTCCTCCATAAAAAGTTTATTTTTTCACTGGATTTTTCACTGGAAAATACAGGTCAGTGAAATGAATGGGAATGTATGGGATATAGACCAAAGAGTCTGTTCTAAAGCTAAGAGATCAAAGTGAATTTGTGAGGCTTCCAAGAAGATGCTGGTGTGCATCTAAGACCTTTGCTGACTGAGAGAACTACTGAAGCATTTTAGCATTGGCAGAATCTTTCTGTAGATTCTTGCAAAAACTTTGCATTTCCCTGTGTTTGTAGAGTTCTCTTACTGCTATCAGAGTTCTGATGTGGGAAAGAAATTTGGGGATTTTAGAAAATAATTTTAAATAGAAGTATGTGGTTTCTTACCGTAGCATTCACAGTTACAAGGCTGGGAACCTGCTCAAGAGAAAATGAAGTTAGTAACTTCAGAATGCAACCTGGAATAGAAGGGCAGCCAGGGGAAAGCTGATCAAAATAAAGGAACTTACTGCATGTAAATTTAGTTTCTTCATGTCTTGAAGAAGTTCTCGAATGATCAATCCCACCAAAGCCCTGGAGCGCTCCTCCTGCAGTGGTGCTGCGCTGCCCAGCACCCCCAGACCCAGCAGAGCCACAACCTGGACCAGCATTTCCAGAGTCAGCTCTGCTCCTCAGCTGGGTGAACTGTGTGTGGCTCTGCCTTGGGCTCCTTTTATATACACAGTGCTGCAGGAAATGATTAATATCTCACCACAAACATGCTCTTGCTAAAGGGGAGGCGGGGAAGATTTACCTGAAGAATGGAATCTGCTGGTTATTCAAATGAGTAAGAGTCTATATACTTTCTGCATCAAGAGAAATTTTATAGACTCTCTACCTGAAGCCCTTTGCAATATGTATTTCCAAGGCAAACTGTGCAACCCTGGAGTGTGGATAAAGTGTAGACAGATATCTGTATTCATCTGTGAAGTTATTAGAGTATGTATTCATAGACTATACATAGACATATACAGACAAAAGTGCACACAATTGTGGATGCTGGAGAACTAAATCTTGGTTTACATTAGTTTCTTAGCACTTCCAAAAATTTGGAGTTAATTTAAGGAAAATGTACAGGCTCCCTCAGAAAAGTAGGGTTATAGTGCTCAATATTAGAATATTTACATTTTTTGAGATCTATAATAACACTATCAGAACTATCCTGTAGAGTTTCTACCAGGAATTCTGTGTCTAATTCAGGAAATATGCTGCAACCTGACTAAGTCAGGACTAAGTTATAGTGCTCAATATTAGAATATTTACATTTTTTGAGATTTATAATAACACTACCAGAACTATCCTGTAGAGTTTCTACCAGGAATTCTGTGTCTAATTCAGAAAATATGCTGCAACCTGACTATGTCAGGACAGAAATTCCAAGGTGTTCTTAGGAAAGGCACCATAGCCTCAGAATAGATTTCTCAGCTGTCTGTGGAGAAAACAAACTGAACAGCAACTGAGAAATTTTGCAATCAAATTTCATTTAATATGAGTAGAGCTGCACAGGACAAGCTAATTATGAATATCAAGTGGAGAAATTTGGTAAAGAATGATTCAGAAGTCTGCTGACCTGTGAATACAAAAAAAGTCAGATTTCATAAGAACAGCTGTCCCCTGGGTTGCGTTAGAGGAAGATCTCCATGGATGCTGCAGCCCTGGCAAGGAGAGGCTATTTCAGCTTCATGCTGGACAGAATGGCTGTGTCATCTCTCACTGACTTGGCCTTGGGCTACAAGTGAGGATGGGAACCAAGATGTAGTTTTCCATGTCCAACTTACCATATGAAAATATAGCTTCCAAATCAGAGTGCTACCTGGATATTTATTAATAGTTTCCAAATCAGAGTGTTATCAGGATATTTATTAACTCCTGACTTATTGAGGATGCAGTTGTGGGTGCTGGAGAAGGTTTTAGGGGGTTTCCTTCTTGAGAAGGAAAAGGAATCCTCTGCTCAGTATTTTCCCCATGCCTGACATACTTTCAGAGCCAGTAGTAGGAGTACACACACTGTCATCCAAAAATGTTAGGCTGTACTTTGCTCTTAATACAATATTGCTGATGAAAATCCTGACTAATATTGGACCCAGATCAGATCCTTAGAGCCAGGGCTAGGTACAACCTTGCAAGCTGACGAATTGTTTGCACAGTGATGTATTTAATGCAGTAATTTCAGTTATTTTCCCCTAGTTTCCTTATGAAAACATGTTGTAGCCTTGGACAAAAATGTCAACAAATATTTTTCTACTAACCAAAGCAGAAGTCCAAAGAGCAAACTATTTTTAACAAATGTTATGCATGATGTGATTTGATCTGCTTTGGTCCCTGTGTGTTGGTTATTGCTCTCTAGAAATGAAAAAAAATTTAAAATCAGATTGTCCCTTGAGCTTGCTGTGTCATTATTCTGGAAGGACCATGCAGGGTGATATTCAGGGAGAGCAACACTCCCTCGGTCTACGTGCAGGTTCTTTACCACCTCCAGCTCAGGGAACTGGATGCTCCCTTTTGTTTTCATTCCTTTCGTTCAGGTATGTTCAGGTCAGTAGTTTTGCATTTTTCCATCCCTCAGACGCATTTTGTTAAATTCACTGAATACATCCCTCTCCTGAAAAGTCAACCCTGTGATAACAATCTTTTCTCCTGTTGCATTATGAGAGACCTTGCACCATGGCAAACATTTTGTAGATGACACTGTGCATTTGGATGGTCCTTAAAAGATGTGAATTAAGAGGGGAAAGGAGAAAGCACATCTGATAAGTCAGTGTTAGATCAGATCACATCATCAGTAGGCTTTCTTCCGGCCACCTCTGTTTCTCTCTATCTATATGGTTCATCTCGGGGTTGTTTCCAGCGGTGAGCTATAGTTTCCTCATCATTTTACTAATATTTCAGCTGTGCTTAATAATTCCTTCCACATTCCTTTAATAACCTATGACACTTCCCTGGTAATTCCCAACTTTTTTAGTGCAGCTGTCAGGTCATGCATATTTCAGGATTAATTTTTTAGCATCCTGGGCATATTTTCACGCCCAGGGAGGGGACACGATGTGCAGGCGAGGGCTGGAGACTGGCAAAAAGCCAACGAACAAGTGTAAAATGTATTAGTAAGAAAACTTTAAATACTGCAAGTGATTTACAACAGGCCAGCAAAGAGCAGTTACTCATGCAGCCAGTTACATCCTACAATCAGGGCACTTGCCAGAAACAACAGAAGCCAGTGTTAAAATCTGAGAAGATAATCTGAGATAAATGCCAGGACTATGACTTTTACAATTACTTTATTGGATTCAGTCTAGAGCATTAGAGTGAATAAATAGCTGTGCTGAGGAGGTTATGGAAAAACAGTGTCGCCGTCTGGTGTCAGCATCATCGCTCTGAGGGAGTATTTCTTTGGGAAAAGGCTTTTGCGAGATGCTTTGTTGTGTTTCCAGCAATGTGCAGGACAGAAAAAGCATCTGTCATGTCTTACATCTCCACAGCCTGCTTGTACATCCCACAGGGAGTGAGCACATTTATAAAATGGGAAGCAGGAAGAAAATAAATTAGAAGGAAAAAAAAAGACAAAAATCTTCACCAGGCAAACCTAGCTGATGTTTGTGATCCTTCAGTGATGCTTGGCCAATCTGGGGGTGTGTGTTTTGGCCATTTGCCTCCCTAATCACTGCACTTCATGCCTTGTCTTCCCAAGATCACATCACACTCAATTCTGATAAGGACTGTCCCTGGTTTTTGATTAAAATAGTTCACTAATACTTTTCTTTCTAAAATTTTATCTGGACCAGGAAACTGCCTACAGTGTATTCCTTCCATTTGATAGGAAATCATCCACAATGATGAGATGTTTTATCCTCCAAAGAAAATGTCTTCAGGCATTTCAACATCTCTGTCCCCAGCCTGTCATGCCAGGAGCTCAGCAATCCCTTCATCCTTACCCATATCCAAGAACAGTTTAACTGTGAGGAGCAGTGTCACCACAACTGTCTATTGACTATTTTAAAATGCCCCATTCCTGGAAACATTCAGGGCCAGGCTGAGCGGGGTGCTGAGCTACCTGGTCTGGTTGAAGATGTCCCTGCCCATTGCAAGGGGTTTGGAATAGATGAGCTTTAAAGGTCCCTTCCAACACAAATTATTCTATGCTTATATGAAAACTCATCAATCACCTTATTTTTGGTAGAAAAGTTCAATAGAGGACTGGTCCTGAGATCCTCCCACAGCTCAATCTGAACTGGTTGCTCTATAAACTCCTCAGCTTTCTGCTGGTCCCAGGCTGTGTTTATCTTCCTCCACTCCCAGAAATTTCCACAGTCCTCTGGACTTTCCAGGATTGTTAGCAATGACCATCCATGGTCACGTTGCAGAGAGCCTTAGGAGCTCAAAAATGAATTGCATCATGTCCTGCAGACTTGGCCACGGTTATTTTATTTAAATAGTTTCTATTAGGGGATTTTTTTATTAAGACAACTCGTGTGTTTTGTTGACCAGATCTCCTATATACATCCTGGTTTACAAAGTCTTTGCTCCAAATTTCTGCAATCGATGAGTAATAACAGCTGTGTGTTTGTGGCAAAGGAAGAGCCTCAAAAAGACAACCCAGTTTACAGAGGGCTCCATGGTCAGCAAACAGGTTGTCCTCCACAAAGACATCTCAGAGTCTGGCCCATTCTATATTCTGTATCTGTACTTAAAAAAAACTCCTCAAAGCCTTAAACTTCAAAATGGGAGAGCATTTTGCAAAATCATTAGCATCGAACCCCTGTGACAGTTTTCTCAGTGTGTGAAACACTTAATTCCTCCCAATAATGTACAAGTCTGTTCTAAGAAACCTGCAAAAGCCCTTTCTAGGAAACAGGGTACCTCTGGTAAGTTAGCTGCATTGACCTATATTGGAGAGTGGAGTAGGGGAAGATTTATACAGTCATCAGTGGCGATTTCCTCAGCCCATGGGCTGTTTCTGTATGCTCAGCGGTGCCTGAAGATGTCCAAAGTCCAAGAGGTTCTTTTGGTCATGGAGAACAGGGCTGGAAGTCATGGTGGGAGGAAGGATGTCCTCTGTTCTGGCTCCAAACACAATCTCATGTTAATGAGATGGATTTAATTTCTCTGAACGGAGCATATTGCACTAACCTTGTGCTGTCAGTATAGTAAATACTGAAAAAATCCATATGTTTCAGGGCACAACCCAAGTTACAAGTGAGCCCACATCCACAGCCCTCACTGCTGTTCACTACACAGTCACATAGCGAAGTGTTTGATTTCTTCAGTAGTGATGAGATTTCTGGAAACCAGGTGGTGAAGCATGGGTGAATCAACTCCTGCACTGCAAGACACTGAAATTACTCTCACGCTCAGCTTCCCACTAAACTGAGCTGCAGATTTAATTATTTTTGGGATGCCCACTCTGGAGTGAGCTTGTGCAAAATGGTAAATTTCTTCTGTGCTCAGTAAACTCAATTTATTTACTCTTCCTCCAATCACTTATTTTGAAATGTGTATCAATTTGCAAACATACAATGCTTTCTCCCGGAACTGTCAAGACCAACTATTGGGTGATCTTCATTAAATAATTATGTTTATTACATTTAATTTACCAAATCCCTGAGGGAATAAAGGAGTAGAATTATAGAATCACAGAATGGTTTGGATTGGAAGGGACCTTAAACATCACTTCACATCAAATCCCCCTGCTGTGGGCAGGGAACCATGGGCAAAGACAATTTTTTCTGTCAGAAAGTTAATTTATTTCACATAGGTTTTATTTCCAGTCTCCTATGGAAGCTTTACAGATGATTTGTCATAAAAACCACAAGTGCAGATAGCAAGTGCTTTCTGGTGCCATTAGTAAACCCTTTGTGAGATCAAATGAGGACATCAAAGATGCAATGGTGTGGTGAGATCTTTAACTTCCAGCTCTGATGTACATGCAAATTCTTGCCGCTGTGAAATGCGCCTCTGGAAAAGTTGCTCAGAGTCATGTGAAGGTTTCTAGATTTTAGGAGGGGTCTTGGGGTTTGTCAGCCTGATGTGAAAATGTGAAGATTGAGCCTCCTGATGGGCTGCAGCCTGGCTGCTCCCTGTCTGCCATCCCAATGTCCCCTGCATTCAGACATGGCCAGGCAGGTCCATTCAGGCAGTGCCAACAAAAGCCGTAATGTCAGGTGTGTTGGATGGACCAGTCTGGATCTTCCAATGGAAGCGTGGCCTCCTGTGTACACAACCTCACACCCTGCAGGGATCCCACTGCCCCAGAACTGAGCCCCAAACAGCTGTCCTTGGTTCTTGTGTTATTTGTTCCCATGTGGCCAAGAAATAACTCGAGACATTTTGTGATAATCTGTGCGGTGAGTAGAAGAACTCATTTAATCTCTCCTCTTTTTGTTTTTTGGTTTTTGGGTTTTTTTCCTATTTTCAAACTCACAAAGAATTTGGTGCATTTAGTAGTGGCTGTGGAAAATTGGGACATTCAGTGTGGGCTTAGATTTATAAATACTTTCATTATATCAGTTTGAGATGGCTGCGCCAGCACTACATGAATGGGAGACTTTAGCAGAAAGGGAGGAACAGAAGCCAGAAACCATCCATCCAGAAACACAAATCAGGGGAGGTCCACAAAGTCGACCTGGCAAAATAGAATGATTTAAGTACAGCAAGTAGTTCAGGATATTTTACACGAAAAATGCAAAACAGAATTGAAAGTATTGATGAGAACCTGATGATCATCAAGCTACTGTCAACAATGAGAGTAAAAATCAGCCAATTTTCTTCCAAAGCCCTTCTGATGTGGCAGGCAGCCTGAGGCACGCTAGGACCCCAGTGGCAGTGGGAAGGACTGGAAACTCCTCTTCCCAGATGTGGTGAACTGATGATGCTCACAAGTCATGTGGTGGTTTCCGTTTCGGAGGAAAAATGCCACCCATGCACGGTAACAGCAAAGATAAGCAAAAATTAATTTTTACAAGTAGTTGTGGATTTATATATTAATATCTTCCATGAAATGGACCTTCAAACCTCAAGAAAGTAAATATCATCACAAAGCCACAGCTGCTGATAGGATCCTTGTAGCCAAGGGTTGTACCTGGGCATTTTTACAGGTTTGTCTGGGACACAAATGACCTGGTAAAAGATTTCACAAATCCGACTTCTTGCCTGTGTAATGAATCCTTTTACCACTTTTTATACCTTATTGCAAATGAAAACGAAGTTAAACACTGAGAACCTTATCCTAAGGGTGTTCTACAAAATAAATGATCTTATAATTCCTAAGAAACAAAATCCTAAAATATAGTTTCCTTATGTGACCATACATTAGTCTCCTTACATGGTGCTTCCAACTTTCTTTAGTTACATTTTGCAATTTTTTTCCCATTAAAAATTTGTTGAATCTGCTTTGCCCAGGGAGGACCTCTCTTGGGTGGCAGTTTTTCTGTAGCATTTCTAACTTCTAAGTTGTTGATTTGCAAGCTTAGTAATCTTTTCAAGTAATTTTTTCCCATGTAACTTTGGGGTTTCTTCGACCAAGTAAACCAAACCCCAAAATCCCAGGCAATGTACCTTGTGGAGTCACAGTGGCACCAGCATGGTTAGGAACTCAGTGAACTGCACTATATAAGGCCATAGAGACTTCAAACAAAAAGTCATTTCATGTTTTCAGTCTTACTAAATATCTTTTTATACTTGGTCCTATTTTTAGAACATACTGACATCTTCGAGATGAGTCAGCATCCCAGTTAACATGGAAAATCTTGTCCTGCTGATTAAACATTGATAAGACTGTTGCGAAAAGAAAATGACAGGTAACACATGAGGCTTCCCACAAAAGGGAAAAGATTCATCTTTTGGAAGAGCCACTAGGAGAGGGCGTCACCTCCAGCTCGGTAAAACCAGCGGGATTCAGCGCGGTGGAAAAATACCTGCGGCTGTGTGGGAGCTGGTGATGCACCCCAGCTTCTTCATGGCAAAATGCCGAGAGTCAGAGGTTACAGTACGGAGTTCGCGGAGCAAAGCGTCTCAAGGCGCTTTGTGGCTCCCCAGCAGCTGCAAGAGACCCTGCTTGGAAGATTAATCACATCCTTTGGAAGTTTCTGACGTCTCCAGATCAGCTGAGAGGAACATCAGTGTCTAGAGCTGCTGTGCTACTTTTAAACAAACAAGAAGAGTGACAATTTATTTCTAACCCGTTTCAAACAACCAGGGTATTTTTTTTCTCTGTGTCTCCCAGATTGCTTTCCCCACAGAGCACCCAGCCCGTGCCCATCGGTGTGCACTGAGCAGCCTGGGGCCCGTGGCAGCATCCCCATGGCTGCAGGAAAACTGATGTGACAACACAGAGCTGAGCAATCGAACATCAATGACAGTTTATTCAGCTGAGGGGAAAAAATGGGGGAATTTTCAGATTGCTGTGAGGATTTTGGTCTGCACTCAGTATCTGAATACTGAGAAATAGGTTTCTAGATCTCATTTGATTGTCTAATAAACTGCTGCATTTCCATACCTCTCACCCTTGGGAGAAGAGAAGTAGGTTCTGGGAGTAAGTGTGCTATTTTAAAGCAACCAGCAGACAGTGCCTTTACCATCATTATCCAGAAGTGTCACAGGCAGCACAACATGCCTTTTGCTTCAGTGCTGCTGGCTGGCAGCTCCAGCTGCTCCCGCTCTCCTCCTCTGGAAGGCAGAAGGAAACATTGCTCTCCAGGGAATGGTTTTGTCTGAATTAGGAAAAGATCTTGAGGTCTCTTGTGTGCTTTAAGGCAGCTGCTTTAGCATTCAAGAGGTGTTCTCAAAATACTGACGTAAATGGAAAATAAAAGCCTTCTGGAAAGCAGAGAACTTTGCTATGGAGAGCAACAAGGGCTTGCACTCGGCAGTGACCTGGGAGTTACCTTCTCCCCTCTAGGGTATAAAGAGTTTGGCTCAACAGAAGCATTCCTCATGTCATTAAAAAAGCCAGCTCATTCTCTGTTGTACCTATTTAGGTTATGTTTTCTGGGTGCATGCCTGTCCTTACCAGCACCGAGGTTTTTGTGCCATCTTCTTGCCCAATCACTCATCTTTGTGAGATCCTACCACGATGCCTCATGCCCAGCTTCAGAGAGCACTTGGCATCACTCCACACCTTCTCAAATTTCATCCACCTCCTTTTCCACAGGATATTAAGCAATGCAGGTATTTTCTACTGTTAATTCTGGCTTTAAATGCTGCTGCTGAAACATGGTCTTGTGAGCAATTAATTGTTTTGTGCAATGGCTTTTCCCTTTGACTGAAGTGATCCAAAAACCCCTCATCACTTTGGTTTTATTTATGCCCCCTTTTTGTACATTCAGTCCTGCATCCATTCACTGTGACTGGGATTTGTTTCCATTGCATCCATTTTATTAGACCACAGAGTGTATTTCTCTCTCTTTCAAGAAATATTCTTTGCTTCAAAATATTAATGAAAAATCTAGTATTTAACAGCTACTTTTGCTGTTACCTTGGTAAACAGAAAGTTTTCCACGTGCAACAAACTCAGTGCTGATGCTT
The DNA here is from genome assembly GCA_036630365.1 of Acanthiza pusilla. Lineage (NCBI taxonomy): Eukaryota > Metazoa > Chordata > Aves > Passeriformes > Acanthizidae > Acanthiza > Acanthiza pusilla. The sequence goes on along the minus strand of JAXCHO010000049.1, from coordinate 10,883,508 downwards.
CTACAGTACTTCTGAAACGCCTGCCACATTCAGGTTCAGCTCTGATATTCATACCTCTTTTACCTTTGTTTTTGATCAATTTTCTAAATTCTTAACCTTGCTATTATAAAAATTTCATGTCCTATCAATTCTACCTTTTAATTAAGCCAGCACAAATAGGCAGCTGGCAGATGATCATGGCAAAAAGGCAAATTACATCAAAAGCCCTGACAGACTGGGCTAAAGGGCCTTTTGTCTGCAACATGAATGCTTGTTTAAAAGATGCTCCCTTTGAGTGCAAGCTAATAGAAAACCATGAATAAATGTGTAGATGATAGATGGTAATAAGAAGTTAGGTAAAGGTATTTTAGCCTGCACTCTTAATGGGGATATTTCTGCAGCTCTTGGACTTCTGATGCTTTTACTGGAGTTGACTATGTCCCAGTTGTCTGAATGAGCTTCTGACAGCAGATGGCATCTTCCTCAAAACCAGAGATCCAAAAGGGATTGCTACAGGAGAAAACAAGGCAGAAAGCTCATTGCCCTGCTCTGCCACTCCGCTGCCGTTGACAAGGTCACCTCGTGGATCACTGGCAAAATTTGGCCATGAGGACTCTCTCCTCACACAGGCTGGTGAAGCTGAGTGCTTTATTGGAGCACTTACAGCTCGGAAGAGCCTGGATGCTTTTTAAATAATAGGATCGACACTTCACTGGCTCACCAGCAGAACAGTGAGTCGCTTTGCAGCCACAGCACAACCTCACTGCCCACACTATGCTGTGAACAGGTCAGCATCAGCTTCCCATTCAGCTGCCTGCAGCCAAAATCTGTGTCAAAATCATTTAATATAAATAAATTATTGCCCAGAACTCCACCTAAAGTAGAGGAACTCTGACCTTTTGGATATGCTCAGGTCTTGGCTTTGTCCTTTAATTACCTTAGAGGTGTGGCTCATGAGCTGCAAACTGAGCCACAATACCTGTGTTTGTCCATTATCCAAACCCAAAGAGAAGAGCTTTTGTCTAATGAAAGCACAAAGGTCATTCCAGTGTATGTTTATATTTATATGAAGAGGTTGAAGCTTTACTTCCAGTCTGATGGAGGTCTAACACAATTTCCTGCAGCAGCATTAAGCTCTTCTGGCCACAGCACAAGTGTGGCCAGAGCTTGCCTTGCTTTGTTGACAGGATCCTTTTGGATTCGAGCTGTATGTCTTCTATCCCAAAAGAGGTTAAGCTCAATATCACTTATTTGCTTAATGTGATTTCAGCATAGCTGGCATGAAGGTTTATGGGATTAAATTACTTCTGTCCAACTCTGATATCTTCATTTGTTCCATAATAATCATAATAGAACTACTCGTTTTCTCCCTTCTTACTACAGTGTAGGAAGAGTGGGTCTGGGATTTGGGTTTTTTTCTCAAAAGCTTCTTTTTGCTTTGTCTTTGCAGCTGGGGCAGCAGCAGAGCAGCAGTGGCACCTGTGCACTCCTTTCATAACCCCACCAGAAGTAGTTCAGAGAGCTCATGGTGATGAACGGATGTAAACAGAAACCAAAAGAACAAACTAGGTCATTACACCATTTCTAATCTAATGCCTGTTGGTATTTCTGTATCCTTAAAATGAAATATTATATTTTTCCTACTTTTTTCACAGTCAATCAACTGAGTTTTCCTGTGAATATTTGAATAGAGGTTTTGTCTCCAGCCTTTTCCTTATAACCATGAAGATTTTGGCATTAAGGTCATTGATCTCAGCTAACAGTCATGCATAGGTGAAATTTTATGAAATTAATGAGACATATAAAATCTTGCACTTGGTAAATTGCTTCAGAGTCCAAGAATTGTAATTGTAATTCATCTGTGTGTATATATGAAAAGTATTTACCGGGAAAGTTTAGCAGATAAAAGACATTAATTAGTGCTATTACAGAATCATGTGGGACCTTTGTTAAGCCAAGTGTCTGGAGTCAAACATTAAGAGACAGCTCTTGCAGCAGAAAGTTTTTAACTGTTGGAGTCCGGAGGGCTCTAATGGGCTTTGGTGGTCCTGACCAGCCTCACCTGGGCTCCTGCCCACACCCTTCCCATGGGCACAGGAGACCATTTTAGCCCTGTCCCAAAGGCTTCTTCCTGCCCTTTGCAGCAGTGCTGGTCTCCAGCTCAGTCACAGCCATGCAATGGCTCTACCCTTGCCATCAAGGTAAGGTCATACTGATGGAAATGTAATTTAAATGAGAGCTGCTAGCAAATCACAATGCTCTGCCAGCTGATATGAGCAATATGAAAGCTGGGAATGCTGTAAGCAGCAATGTAGTGGTCAACAAAACCGTTTCTATTGGCTTGAGGGAATGTTGGTGTTTGACTTCAAAGCATTGATTCTGTCCCTTCATTTAGGCACAATATCTTTCTCTAAATGTTCAAGCTTAGGAAGGTATGGAGAGTTGGCACCAGGTTTGTGTAGCCTTCAGCAGCAGTTGGAACCATTCTCTTGGCTATGAGATGCAAAACAGGTTTATTGTAATGGCAGTCCTACCTCTCCATCTGGATTTGGGCCACCAGACAGCACTGATCTGTGTGCTGCCCCTCTGGCAAATAAATCCTCTGCCCATCCTGAGCACAGCCACTGCCTCCAGCCCTCAGACAGAGGTCCACAATCATCTGCATGAGATGAGCATTGGGAAGTATGAGGAGCAGCTGGGGGGCCTCAGCCTGGAGAAAAGGCACCTCAGAGTGGACTTTTTCTCCCTACAACTCCCTAAAAGGAGGTTGGACAGGTGGGGTTGGTCTTTTCTCCCACAGAACAAGTAGCAGGACAAATGGAAATGGCCTCAAGTGGCACCAGGGGGGCTTAGATGGGTTATTAGGAAAAATATATTCAGGCATCCCAGTGCAGGGGTGAAGTCACCATCCCCACAGGTATTCAAAGGGTGTGTGGTTGTGGCACTTGGGGACATGGCTTAGCGGTTGGCTTGATTAGCTCAAAGGCATTTACTAACTTAGAGGGTTCTGTTAGTCCAGGTGCAGGATGGACTTAATTATCCTCTCTTCCACAGGCAGAAAAAGATAAAATGGGAGAAAAGGAGGCTGGTGATGAAGCAGAAGACAAGGAAGGAACAACTGCATCTTCTGGGGTAAGGCATTAATCACTGTTGCTATCTCAAACATTTTCAGTAATACGGAACAGAGCAGGGAGTCCATCCGAACCATCAGTGGTTTAATGGGGCAAAGAATGGGCTTGTTAATTAAAAACCGTAATTACCGGGCTGCCGCTGTCCGTGGTGCTGGAGGTGTCCCCTGAGCCCTCGGGGACCGGCGGGGCCGGTGAATGATTGCCTCATCCACCTGCGCTCTGAGCACAGCCCAGCAGGTGCGCGCCCGGTGGGAAGGGCTGCGAGCTTCCCGGGTGATGTCAGGACTGGGAGGGGTCGGAATAGCCGAGAAAAAACTGAAAGATGCCTGCAGGGCTAGACAGGAAAATAAATTTTTCTTCCTCAGGCATGTTTTTGCGTTCCAGGTCTAAAAGAGCTAGCTTAATGTTCATAAAGTGTGCTGGAAAAGTACCTCAACCTTTCCCATAGATATTTGCTATATTATTTGTCATAAATCTGTCAGCTGCGATTTTAGAAAGTTAAAGTTAAGGAACTAACTCAGCTGAAATCCCCAGCCAGCCAATTTAAATTCACTTTCTTCCAGAATGTAATCATACAGTAAAACAACTACCTCAGCGGCAGGAAAATCCACGATGAGAGAGTTCACACCCTTTTGCCTCTGGGGAAATCCAACCATGAGCTGGGAAACCACAGACTTTGCAAATTTCACTGTTATCAAAAAGAATTTATTCTAAATTGATGACTTGCCAAAACCTTTTCATGCTCTTTGACTTGACAAATTGGATGACTGTAGTGGATAAGGAATTGACTGGATGGCCACACTCAGAGAGTTTTGGTAACAATGGTGACTGGTTGGCAAGTCACCTCTGGGTTGAGCTGAAATCCAAAGAAAGGATAAAGGAGAATACTCCTGGCGTGAATGCAACTTTCAAAGCAAGGCAAATTGAAAAAATATGGGTACAGAAAGCAAGGAGCTTTGAACATTAACAAAGGGAATGGGGGCTTCTGCTCATTACCAAACAGACAGGGATGTTTTGGAGCTGGGCATGCTGTGGTTTGATATGACACAAGCTCACTTGGCAATATAAAGCTCCAAAGAAACACTGAGAAACGATGGAAACAATTCAAACATCTTTGTGATCAACACAAAAGGAAAGCTGGAATAGCATCCTGAATAGGTATGATCTTTATTTAGCAGATTCTTGCATTGATTCCATCAATAAATGCTGAGTTTCACAAGGGAAAAATGATCTTTTAAACATCATAATTCTGCAATGAAACAATTAAGGGAAGACAAGGTTATAATCATAAGAAACCAGAAGGGCAGACAGCGCTGCTACTGGAATGTGGGGGAGTGCTGAGTCACTCTGCATTAGGTGCTGCCATAGTAACTATTTACCAGCTGGTTGGGAATGAGGAGAGACTGAAAAATCTGAAATAAAAAGCATATAAATCACAGCTTGAAACATATTGCATCTGCTTTTAAAAATATTTAATAAAATGGATTTTCTTCTGGATTGCTTCTGAAGGTTTTTTACATCAGTGATACTTGGGTCAAGCAGATTATATTGGACTACTGAATAGACATATAAATGTATTCTAGCAAGAAATAAACTGTTTTCTTCCCTGCTAGGCTAATGTTATTGTACCTAATTGTAAGAGCAAGGAACCACTTTGTATTCACAGGGAGGTGCTACACTGCCAGTTCCCTATAACCCAGCCCAGGCTGTGATGCAAACAGAACATGGGGGTTCTGGTAGTAACAGCTTCTGGAGTGAATTGGAAAACTTAACATACTTCAGAGAGGTATAAGCTCCGATTCCTGGGCCAGTAATTTCCTGATATTGCCTTCTGTTCTATTAGGAAGGTCACTGTTGGAGGTGGCTTAAATATCTTGGTGGCTGAAGGTACCTGCAGGAGAGACAGCTCTGGTGTGGTAGCGATTTGGGGCACTTCTGTGAATCATAATATTCTGGGTGGTTTCCTGGCATGGAAAATTTCAGCATCATTTTGACAGGTGCCTGTCACCGTGACACCTCCAAAGGCAGAACATCCATTACTGTTATGCCAGTAAGTGAGAGCACTTAAACTGCTGTTGAGGTGTGGACAACTTCAGAAAACTGTAGGTGGGCCTTTTGGTAATCAGTTTAGCCAAGTTTGCCTTGGACTGTAGTTATAGAGAAGGTTTTAAAGTCAAGAATTAGAGAAAGGTTTATGAGAACTCTGCAGAGAGGCAGGAAGCTTGTGGTGAAACACAGGAAGTCACTTGTCTTTCTTAATCTGTGTAGGGCTTGGAGGAGCTGCTGCAGGAGATGCTGAGGTCAGGAAAGCTCTGCTTTGCAGAGCATAGGCAGACACCTTGTGGCTCCCCAAAGCAAGGGCCTGGAGCTCCAGGTGGGATTTGTTGTGCCAATAGTCTTCACTCCTACGTTAGATGGATAAAAGGTGTTTCCAGGATTCATTGTGCAACTGCATGCACAGATCTGTTTGCGTAAACCTGCTTAGTGAAGCTTTGGGAGCTGGCACTCTTCAGCTAGTTTCCTCTGGTCCCTCAACTTCCCTGAGGAAGCATTATTTCAAAAGGCCCATCTCAAAGATCAAGAGATCCCAAATCATAGAACGATTTGGTTTGGAAGGGACTTTAAAGGTCATCTAGTACAACCCCTGTGCTGTGAGCAGGGACATCTTCAACTAGACCACATTGCTCAGAGCCCTGTCCCACCTGGCCTTGCACATCTCTAGGACAATTTGCTTTGTTGTATCAGTTAGCCTCAGTATTGTGATTTCCAGCTAACAGAGATTTTAGGAGCCCAGAAGCAAGGCTCAGTAAATGACACTGGTGGTTCAGGGAGAAGTCTGGGCTTGCTTAGACACAGGAACTGTAGGATGCAGGTAGCCTGCAAAAGATGAGACATGCTAACAGCCTTGCAACACAAAATTTGCCGCAGGGAAGCAGGTAAAAACTGGGGTAGAAATTGTTTTTTCTCCTCAAGAAAGAGAAAGCTGTAGAAATAGGCTAAAAATGCTCTTAAGTAAAATACATTGTGCAGTATTTAATCTATAATCTATCTTAATCTTAAGCAAAACAGATAGCAGTAGAAATTATTTTGCCAAGTCCTCTTTTATAGCTGTTATATTTGATTTTATGGCACTTGAAGGTGTAGCTGAAGTCCCAATTGCTTTAGAGGCATTTACTGTGAGAATTGCAGTCTGAGGAACCAGATGCAGGTCTTTCTGTTCTCAGCTCACTTGTTAGAGTGCTTGATGATTGTTTTCTGCCTTGAGACCGTGAGTCTTGGAAAACAAATAGCCCTTGACTAAAATGGACATGGTACTTTTATAACAGCTTTCAAGAGTGGGCAGTGGTGACTCTAATACAAATCACATCAGCTTTAATCAGCTGCTGGGCTTCTGTACGCAGGAAATTTTTAGAAGTCCTTCTCATATTGAATCAGGAAACCACATGGTGAAAAGTTTTTCCCATGAAATGGAAATTCTTCATTTCCATCTGCTTCCTTTTCACCTTTAAGAAAACCAAAAGTTTTTATCTCAAAGGAAATGTGTGCCCAGCACAGCTGTAAGCATACCTGAACTAGTGCTAATTCCAAGCAGGGAATTTTATTGGCTCATGTTCCCAAAGAGTTAAACAGCTGCATATCACAGCTTGGAGCAGGCAGCTCTGCCTGCTGTGCAGACCTGCCATGTTAGTGACTCAAAAGGCTGAATAAAAAGACAGCGTCTCTTCTACCCTTTGGCACTCCCATCCTGTTTACCCCACTGGCACTGTGATTCCCAGGGGGATGCAAGACGTGTTCTCACCACTGCTGCAGCACTGTTAACGCCTTCTGCAAAGCCCTTCGTGTACCATGGAGCTGGGAAATTAGTGTTTTTACAAGTAGCTTGTTCAGGGAACAGTCAAAAGCACAGATCTGCTCCTCTCCCCCTGTATTTAGTATCACACACAGCTTGCCTCTTTTCCTTTTTTTTTTTTTTTTTTTCTCAGTGGCCACGAGCTGTATGATGATAAGATGTCTAGAGGCAATGCCGAGCAGTCTCTGCTGATGAAGCAGGGTGTGTTTCAGCATCTCTGATGGTCTTTAGTACCTCTGGCGTGCGGGTCACCGGCCAGCAGCAATTTCATCGGCCAAAGGTGAAAACAAAGCCATAAAGGAGTAAGTTTCTGCCCCTCGCTCCCCCCGCCGCCGCTCATGGATCCGAGGGGGCAGGGATGCTCTGACGAGCATCGCGCACCACGGGCAGCAGAGCCCCTTTTAGGAGGGATCTGGAGGGCTCGGCAGCATGGGGAGAGGAGGAGGGCTGCTAAGAACACCGCCCTCCGCCGGGGGAGCGGCGGGCAGCGTGCGGGGCCCGGCGGGGCGCGGCGGGCCGGGCCGCGGGGTGCGCAGTGCGCGCCGCAGTGCGCGGAGCGGGGCGCAGTGAGCGCCGCAGGGATGCTCGCCCCGCTCCTGGGCTCCGCGGGCTCCGGCTGGCTGCTGCTGGGTGAGTGCTCCCCCGACCCGCCTCGGCAGCGGGGCTCATCCTCCTCCCCGCCCCAATGCCGGGTTCCCGGCTCCTTTCTCCGCAGCGGGCGGGGACGCGCCCCCCGCCCCGGCACGGTGGTACCGGCCCGAACCCTTCGAGGCGGCCTCTGGGCCTGCGATGCGGCTCCCCATGGCCCTCCCTGCTCCGGGATAAAGGGTATTCCGAGCTCTCTAAAGGGCAGAGGCGGGCGGGAGCGGCGCTCTGCCGTGGGGATGGGGATGGGATGATGCTCGGCGCGATGCGTGCGGCGGAGAGCCGGCACCATGAGCCGCGATGGCAGTGGTGCAGAGAGCTCAGCGGGATGCATTACATAATTTCTCTCAAATAGTCCTGCTGGTTTACTCCGCCGGTCCATCTCTAGTAAATTTGTCGGGGCACTTTGTGTGGAGTGGGTATGTGAAACAGGGCGGCGCGCTCGGAGGGGTGTGTGCGTGTTGAGAGCTGCTGGGCAGAGGGTGATGCTGGATCCCATTGTTTTGTGGGCAGGCAGTGACGGCTCCCAGTGGGTCTGCATTAGGAAATTCTTGCAAGTCTGAAACAGGAGGATTTCTGTAAGGTATTGAAAGATTCATCTTGAATTGATCTGCTGTGCCGATTTGAAATCGAGTCCTTTGAATCTGTGTGAAGTGTCTTTCCTAAGGAAAGGTAATGTTCAATGTCTGTGCTATTTCCCTCTTTATCTATCAAAGAGCTTCCTTCTAGACAGGCAGACCTCCAAGGAGAAGTACAAAGAGGAAAATGATTTTAAAAGACAGTATCTTAGCATCATTAGGTAAATGTTCTGAGGGGGAATGTTGATAAAGATTGTAATTATTTATGTTGATGTATACTTGCTATTTTTGATTATGAAAAAGGATGTTTCACACTGGGGAAAAAAAAGGGAAGCTAAAATTGCTGGCCTGAATTTTGCCTCTGAAAATATCCTGGTGGCTCTCATTAAAGGCAGTGGCCTTACAGCTGCTTATATCAGCAGCTTGAATCAGCTGCTTTAGAACTGTAGCAAAACTCATGCAGTGAAATATGGCCCAGAGGGAATTACATGGGTGAAACAGAAAGGAGGACTTGGCTGGGAAGCTGTGGGCAAATGTTTGGTACAGTATTTTGGGTCCCAAGGCCCCAAGGACTGCTCTGAGCTGCATTATTGGCTGCACCAGGCTTGTTTGTGACAACAGGAGGAGAACAGGACCCACTGGGAACAGGTCTCCTGTGCGAGTTCCTACCCTCAGGCCTCCACATCCACCCTGCGGTATTGAATTCTGCACTTCACATCTCAGTGTTTCTGCTGTGTCCCAGCTCCTCTCTCTTGTGCGTCTCTGTGCATCTCTCTTGTGATCTGGCTATCCCAAAGTGTGTTTCTGGGGCCTCACTTAATGCCACACTCACTTCATTTTAGTGTGGACATGACTTTAGCCCAAGGTTTCTCTCTGCAGAATGGGTGCCCTCAGAAGACAGGTGCGCTGTTATTGCCTTTTGCAGTGGCACTGGGGTGTGTGCCACCACAGGCTATCTCTGGGAGATGGATCCCACCAGAGAGCTGATGGCTCTGCCTGACCTGGCAGCGTGGCACCTGCTCAGCCCTGGAGCGGCAGTTGCTGCTCTCATGTCTGATTTTGGCTTTCTGGGGGCCTCATCCCATTGGTCACCACTCCATGTTGCAAAAGAGTCACTGTGGCTGCACTGATTTACTGAACAAGGGGCTCCTTGGCAATTACAGCCTGAAGAAGCACTCTTGTTTAATTCAAATTAATTTCCAGCACCATTAGAAAGGTTTTAACAAGTTGAGAACAGGTCTATGATGTTCACCTGAATGAAATAATGGTAGAAATCGGTAAAAGACAAAGGTAATTATTTCCTACTGTGCAGTCTTGGATAGTCTGATGGATGCAGAGAGGGGTGTAGTAAACAAAACACAAACCTAACAACAACAGGCATTTGCACATTGTTAGTTTGGTTGAAGCAGTACAGGAATCCACCTTACCCCTTGAATCTCTGGGATTTCCCACTTCTGCTCCTCCTCTCTTCTCTTTCATGTGGCTGCAACCGTGAAGATCTTGCCTGCCCTGTCAGTCCTGCCTTACATGAAAGGAAGGCTTTGTTCTCTTCCTCCTGGCAGCAGCTGGAGGCCAGGCAGGCACCTGCACCCATGTGTGGAGGCACAGGAAGGGAAATCTGCCACCACAGTGTCCCTTCCCACCAGCACCAGAGCTTCTTCAAATATTTCTCAGTCAATGTTCGCAAAGGACTGGGAGGTTCATCTGGGGTCACAATAGACTTGTGCAGTCCTGATCCTGGCTCTCATGCTGTGACACAGGAGTCCTTGGTGATGCCCTGGAATTCAGGTCTCTGGATAAGACACTTTTTCTGCTGTGCTTTTTGTACAGAGCAGATGCCCAAGGCTGCTCAGCCCAGCCTGTGGAGTGCCAGTTGCTGCACAGGAGGCAAAGCCCATGGTATTTGTTGAGATATATTGAGTTGCTTTTATTCTCCATCCCTCTATTACTGCTCCACTTGAACAGTTGCTAGATACTATCAAAGGGAAAGAGTAGATGCATTTGGGTTTCCCTGCTCCCTCAAAGGAAAACACAGGACATAGCAATTTTTCTCTGCTGCTCAGGTCTAATCTGGACATTTATTTGATTCTTGTCTCAACAATAGTACTATGGATATTACAAATATATTCAAGTAATAAAAAGAGGAGAGAAGCTTTGAAGACAGATGGTAAACTGAATTAACTGAATACCCTCAGAAATAGGAAAGCTGACTTGGGAGTGAGCCAGGAACAAAGAAATACAACATATCAGTAAGGGTATAATTGCCCTTTTGACGTCACCAAACACTGCAGAGCACCAGAGGGTTTAAACCTTTCATCCTGAGTACATTTCTGAAAGCACTTTAAGAGAAATACCAGCATCTTCTTCCTTCATCACTGCACAGTTGCAATCAGCACCTGGATATCTTGTAGGTAACTGGAGGCAAGTCTGGGTGAGATGAAAAGAGATGGTGTGTAACACAATGCAGGCAGCTACCTTTTGATGGGTTCACAGGCATCCAGGGCAGCTCTTTTCCCATGGCCTTGTTCTTAACTTTGCTGCATTATTTCTTCATACAGACCCAAAGAAAATAATCACCCTCTTTCTGATCAGAAATCAACAGGAAAGAAAACCATCTATTAATACATTATTTTATTTTTAAATGCTCCGCATACGTTCTTTGGGGATGGGTCAATACAAGTAATGAGGTTTTTTCCATCACTGCTATTTCTGTCTCTCGTGCTACTGTGCGAAGCCAAAGCCCTGCAGGTCCTTGGCACTAGGGACCCATCTGTCCCTGCTGTTATCCCTGCAGGACTGCGGGTGCCGGGAGCAGGGACAGCTCGGAGGAGGGACAGCGCAGAGCTCACTCCTGCAGCTTGCTGGCCTTGTCCCCTCTGGGCAAGGTACAAGTGGTCCAAACTGCTTCATCCTCTCACCTCTTTTCTCTCTGAACAGAAGGGCTTGTAGAGCTTGGGAAGCCAGATACCCTCTCACCCTGTGAAAGCTCTCAAATACAGTGGGGAGAGGTGTATCGGAGAACACGTGGCTTGAAATACACCTGCAAAATCCATGAATCCCCAGTGGGGACTCTCATGCTCCTTTCCATGCTCTCCTGCATTTTGCTGTAAGCCATGCTTGGCTCTCCAGGAGCCTTTTTTCCCAGACATGCTGATTCAGAGTCTTTGCAAATCCTTTTTTGGAGACTTCAAGGAACTGAGCGTTGATACTGTACAGCATGGTACAGGTAAATGTTTTGCTGGGCTCAGATTGATTGTGCAGTGTTGCCACCAGGACTTATTGATGACAAGTCATTTACTGTGTTAAATCTTCCTTGCACCATAAATATTGTCATGGTGACCTGAGGCTGGTGGGAAGGTGGGTGAGGAAGCAGACCAGGGGCTTTGCCTCATTCTGCTTTTTCCTATACTCCGTATATAGGAAAAATTATAAATATTTTACCATCCTGCTGGAGACTGCACCATGGAAAACATGATAGCTGGTGGTGAGAAACAGTAAGACACTGAGATGAATGGGGATTTTTAGTCAGTAAAGAGTTTCAAAGCCACAGGGGTAGTTCAGCACATGGTGAACGGATGCCCAGCTCCCTGTTGCAGCCATGCTTCACCACCCTTTACTCACTGCTTGGGCTTTTACAAGCAGTGATGTAGATTGAGTTACGTGTAGCAAATACTTCGGAAAAGCACGGCTGAAAATGCAGCCCCTTCTTGGCGTGGGCTGAGTACACAGCAAGGTTTTGGCAAGACCCCACGGTAATTCCCCCCACAAACCCCAAAGTAGTGCTCACTGTCCGTTAAACTCCCCTGCCAGCCACACAAGGGATTTTTCTCTCTTCTGTGTTGTGTGGGATATTCCACTGTCATAAACATGGAAAGAAGCTAAATCCAACCAACTTGTCCAAGCCATGTTCTTCCGCACCACAGGAAGAAAGTCTCACTTGTCAAAAAAAAGTGTGTCATTCAGTGGAAATCACCGTTTCTCTAGGAAAGCCCCAGTTCGGGGAGGAAAAATCTTTTTATTCAGGCCTGTGTGCCATGGTGTTGCAAGACTGCAGCTCACATTTCCATTTGCTCAACGAAGCGGCTGTGGTGGTGTAGATACAATCTCAGAGACACCACACGTGAACTGCAGGGAGGAGTTTCCACCCAGCACTGCGCAGTCACGCTGCAGAATCTGCACTGGATGAGTTGGTCTCTTTGAGAGTAACGGGCTCCAAAGGCACCTGGGGGTTTTTAGGTGGCTTTTCTCACTGAGGTCAAGCATGTCACTTGGCCCAGGAGCAGCAATTCCTAGTGCCGGGTTGCTTGGAAAAACAACAACTACAGCAAATGAGTGATGTTGCCTGTGGAAGAGGTGGGTGGTTACCTGCGTAAGACCATCTGTGGGTTTAAATTTCTTGAGGTTTGCAGAAGCTGGCAGAGAAAGCAAGCAGATGAAACCAAGATGGCGAAAGGAGAACTTTATTTACAAAAACCTCTTTATATATCTATTAATAATCTGGTAACTATTGGTCAGCAGGGAATCTACCTCTTAAAACCATTGGTCACAGCTATACACCACCTAATACTAAACACAGAGATTAAGAAAGTAAAAGAATGCAGCTTATCTCTACTCTCCCTGAGAAAGAAGAGAAAGATTTCTAAAACAGTGCAACTACAACCATCTTCCAGTGGGTAAATTCCAAAAGAGCCTTCGCTGCCCTGGCTGCTGAGGGTTTTGATGATGGCAAGAAGGAGCAGAGCATCAGTCCCACACGTGAGAACTTGGATGCTCCACCTGGACATCTGAGTTTGTGTTTTGACCACAGAAGAAGAACAGCCACATCAAAGCTATCAGACAGATCAGTCACTGCAACGTGACTTTCTTCTGTGCCAGAGGAGCTTTAGGTTAGATATCAGGAAAAATTTCCTCATGGAGGGGTTGGTCAGACATTGCAACAGGTTGCCAAGGGCCGTGTTGGAGTTTCCATCCCTAGAAGTGTTCAAAAACCACGTAGATGTGGTGCCTGGGAACGTGGTTTAGTGGTGAGCTTGGCGGTGCCAGATTAACCATTGGACTCGATGATCTTTGAGGGCTTTTCCAACCATAATGATTCTATGATTCTGTAATTTCTAAGATACAACTTTGGGTAGAGAACCAGAAGTGCTGAGGTGGCAGGGAGCTGGTGTATGGTGCCACGTCAGCTGATCCTTCCACAGAAGTGTGACTGTCCCTGCTGTAAACACACTTTCATTTGGGAAAGTTCTAGAAACTATAAAATCTTCCAAGTTTCCTCTCAGATTTGCTTATGACTAATTCAGATCCTGCTTATTTGGATGCCAACATGATGTCTCAGCCAAGCTATTTGTTTTTTCCCCCGATGTTTTCACCCCAGACAACAGCACAGCCTCCTCTCTGGGACAGTTGCCCATGTGGCAGATCTCTGCCCTGTCTTGTCTGCTCCTGGGGTTGTGCCCCCTCTTCAGCCTGGCATCTTTTGCCTTTAGAAAGGATGAAAAAAAGCCTTTTTCCTGCTGCTGAGAGCACGGGCAGTGCATGGATGGGTGCAGAGAGCACTACAGCTCACTTTGGGCTGCTGCTTGACCATAAAAACTGCACAGCCTTCCCTTCCTTCCCTGGGCAAGGCACTGTGCTTGTTCCTGGCCAAGAATCAAAGGGACTGACGCGACCTTTCCTTCTCACACCAGCCATCAGGAAATTGAGGCTGAGTTCCCCCCTGCACAAGGCACAGCACACGTGGGTTGGTGATGGTGTCAGGGAGGGACAGGGGCTCAGGAACAGCCCCTCAGGGAAGGTCCTGTGCATGTTCTCTGCCTGGGAAGAGTCAGAGCTACCCTCCCCTTCGCCTCCAGAGCAACGAGCCACTCCATTCCAAGGGCTATGGAATCCCTAAAATCAGCTTCAGGAGCCATGCTGACATTTCTGTGACCACAGGGGTGTCCCACTCGCTGCTAGATGGCCCCAGCCAAAAGCCAGAGCAGGGAAAGCACTGAGGTGTTTGCTAAGTTGGGATTCCTTTTTTTTTTTCTTTCCTTTCCAAGGGCAAGTACGAGCTGGTCGCCACAAGAACCAGCACTGAGATTGCTAAACTGATTTAATGTATTCTTTTTTCATCTTTGAAAAATTATCTAGAAAGGATTCAATCATTCTGCTGTTGATTGGAGTGATTTGGAAGCGATTTAAGCACTGAAATTACAGTAGAGGATGCAGACTTAATGTCTTTTCTGCAGAGAACAGTATTGAACTATAAGAAGTGGAGAGAATATTATTTAGAGTTTGTTTTAAGATTCGTTGCAATGATGGAGAAAAAAAGAGAAATATATTAGAATCCCTTTTGAAGTGTTAAATGTACTTTAGTATCTCCAATACAACTCAGTTTTAGGTAAAACCATTCTCCATAACTCGAGGGGATCGCATTCAGAATTATCTTTTCTTCAACCAAATGTTCAAATAACTCCTCGGAGCTGAGAGCAGCTTGTGGGCATCAGCCTGCGAGCACCAGCTTGGGAAAGGTCACCCGAGTTGTGTCAGTGTCCTGATGTCCCCCGAACCTTTCTTCCCTGTGGGTGTCCCTCACACACCCCATGGGGCTACAGGGCAGGGACACCTTCCACTGTCCCAGGTTGCTCCAAGCCCTGTCCAACCTGGCCTGGAACACTTCCAGGGATGGGGCAGCCACAGCTTCTCTGGGCAGTGCCAGTGCCTCCCCACCCTCCCAGGGAGCCAGGGTTTTGAGGTGCCGGGGGAGCCATCCCCAGTGACCTCCTCCCTCTGTCTCCTTGGAATAGCCGAGTCCTGGTTCTATTCTGCCTGAAAAGGGTCTTTTTGTGCCTCCTCCTCCGGCCCGAATCTCCCGCAGCTGAGAGGCTGCTGAGGGTGGTGTGATGCTCTGACCTGCCAACAACAATTCAGGGCTGTGTTTCCTTTCGGAAAAGGCATTTGCATATCCTCTATTCACTTTATTTGGTTAAATACATTTGAAAAGGCAAAAGCTCTGGGTCATTGAGACTGAAGAATGGGTCGTCTGGGGGCCTCCTCCACCTTAACCCTTTGGAACCTTGCTTCAGCCTCTTGCAGAATTAAAACATCCAGAAAAACAAATTTTAACGCTGTTCTTGCAGCAGGGAAGGGAAAGAGGCTGGAGATGGGGAATGCCCTGACAGAAGTCAGCAAAAAGGTGCTATATACCCTTGAACCGAAAATTTGCTTATGTGCAGCCACAGGCAGACTTACAGAGAGTTTGCAAAATTTAGCATGGACAGAAATGTCTTCAGGGTGACTTGAAAGTACCTGTAAAAACAGGAGAGCAAAAGCAAGTTACAGCACTGTCAGGCACAGAAAGGTGCAGGGTGCTGCAGGGTGTGGGATCAGCAAAGGGAACTGCCTAGAAACAAAAATACAAATAACTTAATTGCTGCTTTAGTTAACAAAATAAATAAAGAACACTGAAGCAACAACAAAGATTGTGAAACATAAACCATGTGTTTAAAAACATTCAAACAATGTAACCGCTTGTTATTACTGTCAGGAGAAAAAAAAGCTTTCAGCAAAGTATTTAATTTGGAATATTTAAGGACACCTCAAATCACAGCCCAACCACAGACTTCTCAAAAACCCTCTGTGGGATGATGCCAAACCCCCCTTTTCCCTCATTTTCCAGCACAGTGCCAGGCCCTTGCTGCCAGGGGAGCTGGAGCTGGGTGTGGGATGAGGTTGGGGTCTGTGGCTGGTGGGTGCCAGCCCTGCTGTCATGCCAGGGTGCAGGAGGGACCCCCTTGGATGGGGCTGGGACATGGCCCCCACACCTCGCTGTGTGCTGCACCCACCACGCTCAGCTGCAGCGTGGAGACTGCTTCTGAGTGCCTGCAAAGTGTTTTGAGGATGACAGCTGGGAAGAGATGCATAAGCAATAAATTCATCACCCTGGGTTTATTTTTGTTCCCTTGCCATCCACTGGAATCCCTGCAGTGTAAGGAAATTGAGGGCTAGAGGGAGAGGAGGCAGAAACACTTGCCCAGTAACATCATATTAATGTTCCTAATTATTGAATTAATCCTCTGTTCGTGCTGTATGCTTCCTTCCTGCTGCTCTTTGGAAGTGGTCAAAAATATAGGCTGTATGATCATAAAAACATAACATCTGACCAAAATATACTGAAAAGAAAAAGAGACCACTAAAAAGAAACACAAGGCAGTAAAGTTCCCCTTTCTTACATATTATTTGAATTAGTTGCTGGTTTTTATTTCTACTTGAGGCACAACTTTTCCTGGATGGGCCTTTAGGAATGTAGAGATACCATTGGCAGATTTCTGTTCTGTAACTGAAGCTATTGCTCTGGTTTATGGGAATGTCCTGAAAGCCATAGCAGCAGCTAGGGTTTTTGTGAGTTATCCTCAGAATTTTGAATGGCAGTGTGGGATTCTTCTATACAGCAATAAAGCACAGGAGCTCCCAGGCCATCTGAACTCTGTGTGGTTTCCTGGTGGTGAAGCTGCTCTGATGACTACACAGAGTCATAGAATAGTTAGGGTTGGAAGGGAACTTTAAAGTCCACCTTTGTTCAACCCCCCCCAATAACGAACAGGGACACCTTCAACTAGACCAGGTTGTTCTAAGCCCTGTCCAGCCTCACTTCAATGTTTTCAGGGATGAGACACCCAAGCTGCTCTGGGCAACCTGTGTGAGGTGGTGTCTCACCACCTTCATTATAAAAAAATCATTCCTTATGTCTAGTCTAAATTGACCATCTTTTAGTTTAAAAATGTTACACTGTGTTCTGTGCTGTATCCTCCTGGCTATAAGCAGCAATGTTCAAAATTCAACCTTAATTTGTGTTTCTCATTAATTCTGATAAAGTGTAAAAGCTTAGAGATTCCATAGGTTACTCTTTTATAGGACTCATTTTAAATTTTGTGTTTGGCTGGGAGCATTAAAAACACTGTGATTTACTGGTTTTTTTTTTTTTTTCCCTGGATGGGTCAGGTCTCAGCCAAATCCCACAGAAGTCCTTTGATGTCTTTCCATCGATTTTACTGGTAGTTCAGTCTCATTGGACTTTAGACTGATCACAAAAGGGGATCCTTTGTACTAATATAAACAACCCTGCTACTTAATGCTCTGAGGGGCAGTTTGGAGCAGATTTCTGCAGACGCAGAAGCCACCCAAGTTCTGGTTTGAAGCTCAGAGGGTTTTGTGGCTTCTCTTGCCTTGGCACGGTGCTGCATGCTCAGCATCTCTGGGCTCAGCCCCACCAGCCCTCAGCTTTCTGTTGTGCAGGGCACAGCTCATACATCTGCAGGAGGATCTGAAAACAGACTTGAACTGTTCTCTGTGCTCCCATGCCAGAGGATCTCAGAGCAAATCCCTGTTTATGGAGAACTACGTGCCTTCTCTTGGCTGTGAGTCCAAAAAACAAGGTTGTCCTCCCATAAAGCCCTGTCCCCATTACTCTGCCCTGCAAATTACCTGGCAGAAACTCCTGGGGCAGGGGGGAAGCTTTTATTCAGGGTATTACTTGGTGTATGCTTACATCTTTTTTCCCTTAAGGTAGGCAGCCCACATCCAGCTTCCTCCCTTTGTTCTCCCTCAAGTATCTCCGATGTTGTTTCAGAGAGTGAGTCCATATGCTGTATGTACGTGCAACGAAAGCAAGATGAGAAAGGGAATTACTGCTCAGGGTAAGGCTTACAGAGGAGGTAAAAAGGTCAGAGGCTGTCCTGAAACATATGTTTTACTGAATTCCACCACCTATGCTGAGGGTATATTGCCCAGAGTGAGCTTCATGATGCTAGGCAAGACCAGCCCTTACCAGCAGGAGCTTGAAAGAAGACCTCTATAGCACAGTACCTTGTTTTTAATCCAGTATTTATTTGAAATCAGTATTCCCACATCCCCTTTAGGGCATTTCATCATGAACACAGATGTGCTGAGTCTGTAGGCTACTAGCACTGAAGGTGCATCCAGCCCAGGGCTGCTCACACACCTGAAATATTTTCCTGACTACAAAGTTTCTGTCATGCTGTGGCTCATAAGGAACAGAGGGGCAGGAATCTGAGGTGGTGAATATTGCTGAGGTCCCATTAAGCCAGCACTGTGATGCTGATTTGCACCTGCAGACCATTTAGTCTAGTACTCCCTGCCCTACCCTGGCAATTTGATGAATTAAGCCTGATTGCAGAACACCCCCCATGTGAGCTAAAGGAGTGATATTTGACAAGCTTGCCTGAAATCTCATTAAATATTCTCTTCATTCATGAGCGCTAAGTGTTCTTTGAGAATTCTCCATTATGCACTCCAATATCACAAGTCCAATTTCACAAGTAATTTAGGACAGGTCAGACAGAAACTTTATTAACTATGGTGAATGTTCAGACAGCCTCTCCTGCTCTGCTCCCCCCTTTCCTGCCAAGCGGTTGTGGAGACCCAGCCAAGAAAAAAAGGAGTTGAGGAAAACAATAATTCCAGTGTTAAAAAAGCCAGATATCCAGCCTCTGGAAGGATGGACCCCTCAAGTGCCTTCCTAAGCAGGAATCCAACAGTAAATAATGAACAGTAAATAACATGATGATATGGAGCAAGGGCTCCTGGGGGCCCAGGGGTGGCACGCCCGTGTTATCTTTGCTCAGGAGTGGGGAGTTGGAAGCTACCAGACACTGTTGGCTTTCAGTTGAAGGAATGTTCTTGTAGTTAAGAGAGTATCTCAGCCAGATCTCTCAAATGTAAATGTTAATAATTTACCATGACATATGAATTTCAAAGTTTTGGTCATGTTATTTTCAGTGTAAATTAACAAAACCTGGTCTGGTCTGAAACACCAGGGTGTCGGTTTTTTTCTTTTAATATATATATAGCAGTAAAAGGATGATGTCGGCAATAGTTACTCTCTTACTATTTTTATTGATTCAGGTGATTTGTATTTACTCTACTCAGCCATCACAGGGTGGTTTGGGTTGGAAGGGACCTTTAAAATCATCCAGTTCCAATCCCTCTGCCTTGGGCAGGGACACCTTCCACTATCCCAGACTGCTCCAAGCCCTGTCCAACCTTGCCTTGGACATCCAGGGGTGGGCCATCCCCAGCTTCTCAGGACAGCCTGCTCCAGTGTCTCACCACTCTCACAGGGAAGAATTTCTCCCCAATATCTAATCTAACCCTGCTCTCTGTCACTGTGAAGCCATTCCCCCTTGTCCATGTCACCTGCCCATGTAAATGTCTGCCCATATGTGACATGAATTTTTCTAATTCAGCAGACCAGAACTGGCGGCACAGACTTTCCCAGTGTCAGAAACTTTCTTTTATGACTTTTCCCAAAGGGAATAAAAATGCCGTTTCTAATTTTAAACTGCGCATTTGCAGGAAGGCTTATGCAGTTTTATACCCAAAAGCCTTGCTTCGAGCCTGTAAATCCTCCAGTATGACAGAGACGTGCGAAAATACTGCAATATTCAGGAGCGGAGGGGGTGGGCTTTTCCTCTCGGGAAGGCGGCTCCCACCGCGGGCTGCTGTGGAGCCTCAAGGGTTACAGCGGGCATCGCTCTGCTGCTGCGCTAATACAGCCTAAGCCGATATTAGCCAAGCTTAACTTCTTTCAGCCGTTTGCAGATGGGAGGGGGCGGGACGCCCTGCAGTCAGCAGTTCTGCGCGGGGACCGGCAGGGCACAGCCCCGGCCATGAGCTGACCGGGCACCGGAGGCACCGGGGACCGGCGGATGGTGAGTCCCGCGGGGCTGCTCGGCGTTAGCACTGAAATGCGAGTGAGGAGCGGGGGATCCGAGCGGAGCCGGGAGCTGCGCCCTGCCGAGGCTCGGCTGGCGCTGGGAGTGGGCTCCGGCCGGACCCCCATCCCGGGAGGCTCCGGCTGCATCCTGGGGCCGCGGCTCCAGCGCAGCCGGGCTCCGGGGCGCCGAGCACAGCACAGCCGCGAAAGGCAGGGCTGCGGGGGAACCGCCGTGCAGGGGAGCCCGGGCTGCCGGGGGTGGGTGGGCTTGTTCTGCGGGGCGATCCGGAGAGCCCGCGGCGGGGCCGGGGCGCGGGGGACACCGGCACGTGGCTTCGGCAGTTTCCTGTTGTTTCTGCTGTTTCCAGCAGCCTCAGAAGGGGAAAAGCTCCCGCCCGGCTCCGGCTGGAGCTCCCCGGTCTGCGTAGGCTGTGGGGCTCCGGAGCGCGGGGTCACAGCCCCCGGGACCCCTGGGATCAGCGGTGAGCACAGCTCTACCTGCGCCAGCCACGCGTGGGGCAAGGTCACTGGGATGCAGAGACAGAGCCTGGCGTCTGGAGCTTCCCTGAAGGGCTCTGCCCCTTGGAGTTCATTGCTCCAAACTCCCGACCCCACTTATCCGGGCTTGTTTCCCACAGTAGGAGCTCTGCAGAGCCCAGCACACTTTACTTTGTTGTGGTTGACCTTGAATCCTGTGTTGAGTTTTGGGCCACTCACTCCAAGAAAGACATTGAGGTGCTGGAATGTGTCCAGAGAAGAGAACGGAGCTGAGGAAGGGTCTGGAGCACGAGCCTGATGAGAAGCAGCTGGGGGAGCTCAGCCTGGAGCAGAGGAGGCTCCAAAGACTCCGTATCACTCCAGAAAGGAGGTTGAAGCTAGGTGGGGAGGTTGGTCTCCTCCCAAGTAGCAAATGGAGGAACAAGCTGAACTGGCCATGAGGTGTGCCAGGGGAAGTGGAGGTTGGATATTAAGAACAATTTCTTCACCAGAAGAATTTTTCAGCTCTGGAAAAGGCTGCTCAGGGCAATGGTGGAGTCATTATCCCTGGAGGGATTTAATAAACATGTAGATATGGCACCTGGGGACGTGGTTTAGTGGCGAGCCTAGTGGTGCTGGGAGAATGGCTAGACTTGATGATCTTAGAGGGCTTTTCCAGCCTAAATGATTCTGGGATTCTGTGGCATCCTGCTGGTTTCTAGGCTTTCTGTGTATCAGCTTTCAGCCATCCAGACTGCAGCGTAGTCTCTTTGCAAGGTGTGTCTCTGCCTGAGGGATCTCCCGGTGCTGGTGACAAAACGTGCCTTTGCCAAAGCTATGCAGCAGCGGCAGGTTGTAAGCATTCAGTGGGATGTGGTTGCTAATTCCATGCTGTGCATTCACACCTTCCTCAAGCATGGAACCGTGAGTGTGGTCATCCACATAGGAAGAGCCTGCTGCTGTGTTGGGTGCGAGAACTGATGGGGGTGTACCCTGTGTCAGGGATGGAACATGAAAACTTTATCTGCAGGCATGAAATCCGCTCTGTGGACACGGTGTGGTTTCTAGCTTGCTGGGTTGTGATGTCATGTGCCTGTCACTGGTGCATCCCGTCCTTTGGCATGCTGGGGACAGGTAGGGCTGGGGATGTGAAGAGAATGGGAAGATGATGCTTTCAGTTGTTCCAGAGAGCCTCCTGGCAGGTGGAGGTGTACGTTGTGGTGGGCCAGGGATGGCCCCGGGGACAGCTGCAGAGGTGGCTGTGTGCATTTTGGGGCCCCCTTGGAAAACCTTCTGCACCCGTGCAGTGAGAGCGTCCCTAATGCCGTGGCCGATTCTGCAGTGATCACTCTGGCTCTACTGACCTCATGCAAGACAGAAACGTCAAGCTGTGTTCCTTTAAAAGGACGGTGATACTCTCGTGCACAGCAGAGATTATTTTGAGAAGCTCTGGCTGTTTGCAGGCAGCGTGTTTCGGTGATGACCGGAGGCTACTGGCGCAGGGCCCAGGCAGGCAGAGGGCACGGCGGGAGCCGGCAGGTCTGTGCAGCAGGCAAGGCTGCTGCATCACACTGCTCCTGCCCCGACTGCTGTCCCTGCTGCTGTCCCCCACCTGCCGTGGGAGGGGGGAGTCGCTTTCCTTTGGGATTTTGGCACACGACCTGCCTGTTTATTTTCTTGCCCTTTATTGCACAGCGAGGTTTCCAAATAAGCCTTGAACAACTTTTAAAGCTGCCTTCAGTTTCTGGTTCTGGGATAAAACCTGGAACAGATTCAGGCAGTCACGTTCTGTGTGCACAGGGTCTGGGTAAAACACTGCTCTCTCCACGTGTACTTAACCTTTGGGGTCCCCTCACTCCTTCCCATCTGTGCAGGCTCCTTTAGAAAAGGAGCACAACTACAGGGCCAGGCTGGACTGAGCCCTGACCAATCTGACCTAGTGAGGGGCATCCCTGCACATTGTGTGGGGGATGGCTGGATATCTTCAATATCCTTTCCAACCCACACCATTTGTGATTCCATGGACTTGCAGGTCACTTTCTTGGTAATTAACTTGGTCTAATGATGGCCAACTTACTGTAAGTGAGGGATACAACTGTATTTGTTATAGTTAATGACACTATTGTTACTTTTTTGTAAGATCCCATTTTGGATGTCATTTTCTAGTTTCAATTTCCAGTGTTGCAGTTGTAACATTGTCTTCATGGGCATGTGTTTGATGCAGAGCTGGCAGACCCTTGCAGTCCTTTCGTTTTTTGTATGGTTTTGCTTTTGCGGTAGTGGCAGGTCAGCAGGTACTGGAGCTCTTCAAGCTGTAAGATTGGTATAAAGAGAATTGCTCCTTGCAATAATAAAGGCAGTGTTTAGCTTTTCTATGGCCCAAGCTGTGAGGTGTCTCTCTACATCTTCTGCAGCAGAAGATGAAAATCTGTGGTGTGATAATGCACAGGCAGAATCCTGCAGACAGCAACAGGCCAGATTTCCAGGATCTTTGTGGCTGGAGGCAGTGCCAGCTGCAGTCTGGCCGCTTAGCCCTGCTGTGAACACTTGATACATAACTGTTGATACTGCAGAAGGCAACACAAAATTGAATTTTGACCAAGTAAATTTTTTGGTCCAGTCTGAGCTGTCAGTGAGACAATGCAGGCTAACACCGGGCTTGGAAGTGGTATTCAAAACATTCCTGTTCTTCCCTATCCTCTGCAGGACTCACTCTGGGCATGCCACTGTGTCATGTCTTAAGCATTATGGAAAGTTTTCTGTTTTGAGCTTGTTTAGTTTTCTGTGTCACTTTGGATGAAGCACTCCCATGCTTGCCTGAATGTAATTGGCTGGGCAGGATCCTCAGTGTGTTATTCAGAAACCACTTTATTCTGGTACTGCTGCCAAAAGAGACGGCAGCAGTGAACCCAAAAAGGTCTGCAGCTGGATCAGAACACCACCACCAGTGCTGGTGCCTGGGAAAGGCAGGGTGGGTGTGGGGATGATGGAAAGGGCAGGTGGTTAGGAGGACTCCTTGCACCCTTGCACGGGCAGGAATTGCTGTCCCAGCCTGGAATACAGTGGGGCATCCCAGCCTGCGTGGGCTCCACTGAGTTGTGCGCCAGGTGGGGTGCAGGTGGGTGTGTGGTGGGTCAAGGGGTCATGCAGGGAGGGCATGGCCCCACCCTGGCACCAGGATGCCATCTGATCATGCCACATGGGGATTTGCTTGTTAATTAACAACTTTTTCTGATGCTCTAGCAGGACAGTTCTGTCCCAACAGCCATGTGCCCCAGTGTGGGCACAAGGCAGGGGGACCCTCATGGCCCTGTCCAGCAGTGGAGTGGGTTGGTGTCACCCATCCCATCCTGCAGCAGGAATCAGACCTGTGCAGTTTGTGCATGCAGCAGGAGGGCAACCAGGGCCAGGGCTGTCCCTTCAGCTGTCCCTGTGTCACTGTGGCCAGTCCCACACAGTGACCCACCGGATGCAGCCAAGGGCAGGGTGTGAATGGTCATGGTCAGCTGGGAACTGGCAGTGCGGGGACTTGCCTGCATGTGTGTCCTTGTTTGGCAGTGACCTGCTGTGGGACAGCAGAGCCAGCCCTAACAGCCAGGGCAATGCCTGCTGATGTACCAGCTCCTTCCCTGCCTGGCATTTCACCCCAGATGTCCTTGCCTTCACCCAGCCAGGGGCTAAGGGCTTTGTAGAGTGAGATGGCCACACAGGGCCTCGCTCTGGCATGGTCATGTGGAGAGACTGAAAATGAGCTGGGCAGTGATCTGGAGAAGGAGCACATCCCACGTGGGTGCGTTGAAAGGGAAGTCCCCTTGTGGTCCCTGCACCTCTGCACTGCCCAGCACTGACATTGCTGCAGAGCCTTGACGTGGCTGGGGTTCTTAGCTGGACCAGGGCCTCTACAGACAGTACTAAGGTTTATTTAAATCCAACCAATATTTAAAGGCAAACATCAGAACTTTCCCTGGCAACAAGCCATCAAGCTCTTTGCGAAGCACCTTTGCATCTCTGCTCTGCCAAGCCAGCTGTCAGGGGTGCAGCTCCCTTCTCCCTCTCCATTCAGTGCTTCTCTTTGTACTCTGCCCCAGATAACTATTTTTATGCCATTCTTTAAGGTGTTTGTGTGCTGCCTGACACAGAGTATTCAGGAATTATATAGTATATGGGACAATCAGCCATCAATGTCACTAAAAAATAACCAAACCCAACCCAACAAATCTCATTCTTCACGAGAGCTGAAGTTTACAACTGTTCACGGGTACCTGTGGGAAGTGGGGAGCTTTGCAGATGTTCTGTGAGCAGTGTCCAGAACGGAGGCCAGCCCTGGCCAAAGCAGCCCCGCGATGCAGTGTCAGGATCCAGCCTGTGTGACAATGCCAGCAGCACATGGCACTTCCGCACGAGCCCCAGCAAACGTGTTCACTGCCACCTGCAAGCTTTGCCATAAGGCCGAGGGGCAAATTCTCTCCTGCTTTAGTCGCCTCCATGGGATGCTCCTGTGGACTCTGCTGCCTGTGAGCCAGGGAAGCAGGCAGGGAGGGATCAGGCTCCGGTTTCCCCAGATGGAACGCTGCAGCCCCTGTGCTGATTTTGGCACAGTTGTGTGAGCAGGCTCCAGAGGGCTGCAGACAAAGAGCCAGAAACCCCCACAGCTTTGAGGGTTTGCTTTTCCTTCTGGCTGGGTTGTGTTTTAACTTGGAGGAATGGCCTGGTCCCACTTGGGGTGAGCACACAGAAGCTACGCTGGCACAAGGGGAACGAGATGAATATGATGAGGGGGGAGCGGGTGCAAAAATATCCCATGTAGGTTTTCCCATCTGAACTCTGTCCTCTGCAACCACAGGCTGAGGTTTTTAGCCTGGTCAATGAAACCTCGTGACTCTGGCTCCTGCTGGTGCTGGGTAACATTTTAAGGATGTTTCAGCAGTTAGAGGAGCTTTTTTGTTGCTGTGCCTTAGGCAACTGATAGACTTCAGAGACAGCAGAGCTCTTGAGCTTTTCCCTTTTGGTAGGAAACTTAAAATGCTTGCACGGGCTTCCTGATGCTTTGTTATCCAGAGGAGTGGCAGATTTGGACCAGATTCCAGTCACGGCTTTTCCATACGCGTCAGTCACGGTGGCTTCCGACGCTGCTGCACCGCTCTGCTCAGAGGTGCAAAAGGTATTTTTAGGTTGGTCCACATGTGTGAGCTGTGCTGAGTGGGTGAGGAGGTGTGGGGTGGAGGATGAAGCTTTCCGTGAGGATTTGGTATCAGTGGATGAAGAGGGACCCGATGCAGAGGGCTGAGGATGAGTTGGTGGTCCGTGCATGGCTCCAGGCACAGGGCATTTCCAGACAGCTGGGGGCTGGATTTTGCTCTCTGAAAGAGCTCAAATGTCTAAAGTAAGATCTCTGCACAACACTGAATTATTTATTGAATAATTTCTCTTGGCAAGGGGCTGATATGCTGTAGATATTTTAGATACTTTAAATACCTCTATTTACGGGTGATTACTGGGCTCTTTCAGGACATTGAGCTCCTTGTTAGCATTTTTCCCTTTTTAGTGGATGCTTGCAAAGATCTTGTGTTTTGCAAATGCATTTCCCGGCAGTGCCGAGCAGGAGGGAGCAGAGGCCAGTGCTGCTCCTCCGGTTGCTTGGAGATTCCCATCCTTTGTGTGCACCCTGTCTTTGGGGTTGGGGTTTTCAGAAGGCTGGATGGGAGCTGGAGGGTCAGCAAAGCCCCTGAGCCCAGTGCTGGGGTCTGCCACCAGCTCTGTCCCCAGGAACCGTGGGGAAATGTGGTGCCATGGTCACATGCAGGCTGTTCATGCACCAGTTACTTACTGAGAAAGAGTTTTTTAAGGAGTGAGATGTCTCTGCAATAATGCTAGTGGCACGTGGTTATTATGCAATTAGTGCTGTTAATCATCAGTCACCCAGAGGAGGGGGAATTTTTAAAAAAAATATATATATACACACATGCACGCACGAGCATTGACATCCACGCATGCAGATGTATAATTGTACATGTGTATATTCCGTATATAAATGGGACCCAGTATTTTAGGAGCCTTTTCTCTGAATTCTCTGAAAGCAGCAATTTTTCTGTCCTGAGTGAAACTGCCTGTCTCTTCTAAAAAAATAATACACCACTGGGCCAAGTTTATACCATAGCTCCAACCACATGCTGATGCTGAACTGACCTCTTTCATCCATCCCTGTCCTTTCCTCACTCCCTCAGTCACCAGAGGTCACAGGAAAGCACAGGTGGCCTCCTTGCCATGAAGTTTATTTGCCTTATTCTTCTCCAGCAGATCCAAGGCTTGACCCGGATGCAAAGCCTTTTTCCATTGCGGATAACTCTGCCTGGATGAGTGGGAGGGAGGGCACTGGGAGGGGTGAGTGGGGAGGCAGGGGAACAGGGACAGTCCCTGGTGGCCTCGCTGCAGCCCCGTGTCTGCCCCCATGCCCCAGCCCCTGAGTTTGGGGTACACCGAGCCCCCAGCCAGCTCTGCCGCCACAAAAGCAATTTGAGCTGAAGAGGCTTATGTACCATTGAAACCCTGTTCTTTAATAGTCTTGCTGGCAGAGGGCCAGCTCCACAGATTGGATGGGTCTGATTCTCAAAGGAAAGGGAGAAGGATGTTCTTTGTTAGTAAAAATAGAATATAAAAGTTATAAACTTCTTTTATAACATTTCTAGATCATGGGGTGCTTCTCCAGTATCCGTTCCCCAGAGAAGTGCCACAGCCTCACAGGCCCTGTGTGCCTTTCCTCTCTTGTTTGCTATCCATTGCCTATCACCCTCTCTTATGTTGCCTGAGCACTGGAATAATAATCCAAAAAAAGTAATTTTGTTTCTAAACCAGTTCCTTTTGTTTTTCCTCCTTTTTTCCCCCCTTCCCAATTATAACTCACTGAGTTATAGTGGAACCATAGTCAATGAGGACAAATGCCTTGGCTTTGAGTCTTAGATTATTATTTGACCCTGCAAAGATCTAAGTAAAACACAGTAATTGTGGTTGTGCAATTGGGAGGCAATTATTTTGCTCAGTGGGTAAAATTAAGCACCTGTAAGAGTTCAGTGTGGTCTGGTTTTGATGGGTAGGGGGCATTTTTTTTAATGGAAAACACAGTTTTGATAAAAATGTGCTGTCCCAAAAATCGAAGCAGCGATACATCGTGTGGAGGCTGTGGGGTTTGGCTTAGGGTGGTGTGTCTGAAGGTGAGAGACATTAAATGGGGAAAAGGGGTGTAGTGAGACAGGTCACTTTAGAGGAGCAAAAGCAGGAATCGTTTCAGAAAGTTTTAAGAAGTATTAGCCTTGGCATGGTCAATAATCCCAGTAATTGCTGAATCCCAGGTGTGACTGATTAACCCCTGCAGAGTACAGAGGGTCCCTGTACATGTGTCCAAGTATGTGTGGTGTGGGTCAGGGCTGTGGGGTCCCCCCTGCCCAGGCTGCTCTGGAGGGATGCAGGACGAGCAGTGAAATGTTTTGGTGATGTGTTTATACCGCAATTACTTGAATGGGACAGCAACTGTTAGGAGTCCTGCCAAACTATGTGAGCCAAGTTTCATTTTGAAATGAAGCCCCTGCTTCATTTTGGGGCTGCTTACTGGATTTCCACACAGCAATTCTTTCATAGTTTCAGATAATTCTGGTGTTCCTATTTCCCCCTTTATGTTTATCCCCCTCTTTCTCAAGCAGTTTGTAAGCTTGTAGACTGTCTGGCTTCCTGTCTCACAGCAGGGAGTTCTTCTGTAAGGTTTTCACTAGCTCTCTGTAATGCCCAACAAATACAAAATGGCATTTTCTCTCTCTTATTAACACTGGCTTTGTCCCGCTGTTAAGTGTGGCATTATCATTTCCCTAAACACTATAGTGTAAAACCATTAAAATAGAATAAATTGACCTGATCTCAACCTAGTTGAGAATAGAAAGGTGGCCAAGTTCCATGAGCTTTCCAGATTTTGCCGTTTAAGTAAAACAAATGAGAAAAAAA
Organism: Acanthiza pusilla; assembly: GCA_036630365.1. NCBI lineage: Eukaryota > Metazoa > Chordata > Aves > Passeriformes > Acanthizidae > Acanthiza > Acanthiza pusilla. The sequence goes on along the minus strand of JAXCHO010000049.1, from coordinate 10,855,143 downwards.
TCTGAAGGTTTGGATTAAAGTGGGTATTGCATTTGTGGCTGAGGCAAAACACAGTCTGTGGTGGGAGATCCCATTAGATCACTTGTTCCCATAAAATCTAGAGAAATGTGAGTCCAGCCTGCTGCAGAGTGGCTGGGGTCCCCCTGCCTCACCTGAGCCCACCCCCAACCCACACTGGCCTCAGGGTGAGAACTGAAGGCTCCTCCAGCTTCTCATCCTCTGTGCCCACACGGGCACGACTTGTGGAGCCGCACAGCAGAGGCTGACTTGGCATCACCTCTCTGGTTTTAATTACAGCAGTGATTAGGAGTTCACAGCCTGTGGTGTCCCAGGAGCTCCCTGGCCAAGTTGGAGAAGGTCAGAGGTACCTGAGCTGCGTTAAATGGCAGGGACTTCTCCCAGGGCTGACATCCCACTGCATGCCTACATGGAGCTTGGGGAAAAAGGAAAGATAATAATAATTATACTCTGCAAACAATACACATCCCCAAATGCCTCTGCCTGCATGGCTGTGGCAGCCTCTGTGCATATGTTTTCATAAAGATGTTAATTATTGCAACAGCTTTCAGTTAAATAAACATGATTTCCGGTGTTGCAGTCTGACTAACAGCTTTCTGTGTCCCTGGGAATTCTGATGCTCCCTTTCCCCTTGGTAAGTGGAGACTCTCTTGTAGTGACATAGTCATAATTTGAGTGCCATTCGTGATTTGAATCCCTATTGCAAAGTCCCCTGACCCCTCTCTACAGAGCACTGGGCATGTTTTCCTTCTGCACAGGAAAGTGAGGGAGAGTGGTCCAAGTTTTGCTGGATACTTCTTTGTGCAAATCTTCTGTCACTGACCCCATTTCAGGAAAACAACTATAAATCTCAGGATCTGGGGTCTGCAGAACTGAACACAGGAGTTCAAAAAGCTCATAGTGTTTCACTGGAGTGAAATCCCTCTAAATCTGCCTCTCTGGATTGAGATGTTTTAGATCCTGTAAATTCTGTTTCCTCAGTGAAATGAGTGAGCAGCCAGTGCCGTAGCCAAGGACACGGGTCCGTGGTGACTGCCGGCTGATGGGATATTCCAGCTTGCTCTCAGAGGGTCTGCGGGCTCTGAGCCATTGCGCATTGTGGGCTCTGCCTTGTAGCTCCCCACTGCAAATAGTTAATTCTCTCAGACATATTGAAAAGCTGCTTATTTGGGTTTGGTTTTGTGCTATGAAGTCTCATGTAAATAGCCCTTTTTTTGGGGGGTTGAATAAAGGGATGGTAATGGGACACCTTGCCCACTTTCCAGGATAAAATGAATCACGTGCTGCTTCTCCACATCACTGTGAATGCAGGGGGCAGGAGGATATGGGTGTGCCAAAAGCAGTTGCTCTTCCCAAGCAGGCACTGATGGAATGGTAGGAAGGATGTGATTGCGTGGCTGCACAGGACCAGTAAAATTTTAATTGTGTTAGGCATACACCAGTAGTCTGAGGCTGTTCCCACACTGGCTTGTGTCCCTGAGCTCCATTGACTGGAGTTACAGAATCACTTCCAGCAGAAAAAGATGAAAACTAAATCACACAAGAGAGCTGTTTGTTACCAAAATAAATAAAAAAGCCCTGTTCCGGGGGCGATTGCTGTGAGCAGAGGCTGGTGGGTGACCTGGAGCCCAGTGTCACTGCTGGCTGCCCAGAGGCTGCAGGAACCCAGCTCAGCTCAGCCTGGACCCAGGCTGGGAAGTTGCCCTGTGCCAGGCACCCCCAGCTCTTACCCATGGCTGTGCTCTCTTGGAACCTCTCCAGCACTTCTTCCTTCCTCCAAACCGCTTTTTTCTGTCCCTTCTTGCATATTTGTTTCTCTTTTCTTTACCATGGGAATATTTTACAAAGCCGGTGATGTGAATTGCTGTTTGGAATAAGTGGAAGTGTCAGTGTGTCCATGTGCCACATGCATGGATACCGTGCTCTGCTCGCTTGCTTGTGGGGAACATATATTGCAGCAGGGTGGTGGATCCACCTCGGGTGACAGAAATGGGGCCAGGAGGTAGCAGAAATGGGGACAAAGGTAACAGAACTGTGGAGAAGGGGTGTGGAGAGCATCCTGCTGCTGATCCTGGGCCTGAGGTGACAGCAGCAGCTGCTTGCTGTGCACTCTGGGGTGCAACACTGCCTTGCTGATGGCTAACCCTGCCCAGCTGTGCTGGGTTTAAATTAGTATTTTCCTGATCACATGAGAAATGTACTTGCAGAGCATGTGACCATGAGGTGCTCACCTGCTTGTCTTGACTCGTCAGAGCCGTGATCCAGGCACCCCTCACCCCTCTTTCTGCAGGTACAGGGATGGGGTGAGGCAGCTCTCCCTGATCATCCCAAACACACCTGGGCCCCTTTCCTGGCCACCATCCCAGGGCAGGTTGGCTGCTCTGAGCAGATCGAGTATGGACTCATCGTGAATGGCTTCGGGGTGCAAAACCCAGGATTAACTATTGCACAAGCAAGTTGTGTGAACTCCGCAGTGCCAAAATGGAATGTGAACAGAAATCACTGCCCTGATTTTCATGATCCTTCTGTTGATCCTATGAGCTCTGTATGTCCATGGATGCCCTGTACCCAGACAGATGTAGAGGCTGGCCCTGCTTCCTCCCAGGCAAGCCCTGCAGCTGAGCAGGACAGAAGCAGGACAGAAGCACGTGGCTGTAGCCAAGCATCCCGTTATGGCAGTGCTGTTCCCACAGGCACCCTCCCAGCTTTCCACTTGCAGCTCAACTGCATGGATGGATGAAAAACAGCACTTACTTACAGGCTGCTGTTGAGGGAGTAATTCCCAAGATTTCAGTGTAACCAGCAAACTGGGTGGCTGCTTTTGGTGGGACAGGCTGTTTCTGGGAGCAGACAGTCTTAATTGGGACTTGCTGAAATGCTTTTGCACAAATGGGCAATTCATCAGTAAATGAATAGCTCCCTTGCTAAGCTCTCACAGTTTTTGTAGTAAAAGTGTGTTTGTCAGGCTGCTTTTCATAGTCTGGTGTTGAGAAATATTGAGGGGAGAAATCAGTACTCTGTTTCAGTTCATAGAAGCATTTTATCCGGAATGGTTTGGTTTGAAAGGGACCCTAAAGCTCATCGAGTTCCAGCTGCCCTGCCTAGGGACACCTTCCATATCCCAGGTTCATCCAAGCTCCATCCAGCCTGTCCTTGAACTCTTCCAGGGATGGGGCATCCACAGCTTCTCTGGGCAAGCTGTGCCAGGGCCTCACCACCCTCACAGTTCATCCTAACATCATTGCAGCTGCATAGTCAGTATTTTGTCACACGTGGAGATTTCCGAAAAGATGCTCAGATCTCAGGAGAGAATTGCCTCCTGTGTGGCTATTGCCCAGTAACATCATCTGGATGTGATTATGGGAGGGGTTCAACCATTCTTGAAGAGGCTGGTAGTGGTCACAGAGGGGCTGCACAGTGGGGAGCTCTCTGGGAGGAGAGGTGACTGTGGGGTGGTGGGCTAGCACCAGGGACCAGCATGGGGCCAGAGGGATGTTTGGGCCAGAGCCCTCAGGAGGGAGATCACCCTGGGCATGGGCTCTGTGTCACTGTCCCCTCGTTGCTGCCCTCACCACTCCATAGCCCAAAAGTGAGTGAGGCTAATTGTTAATGTTTTTTTCTTGTGCAAACTTGCAAACCTCCTCCAGAGCCTCGTGCGAGGGGTGCCCCCCCATTTGCCACCTGGCCCTGTGCTCACTTGGCACAAACACAGGAGAAGCCTACTAGAGGGTAGTCCTGACCTTCAGGAATTCAGGACAATGCAGCCAGACACTGTTCCCAGGAGGAAAAAAGCTGGTTTGTGTTAGTGGTGCCATTGTGTGGGAAGTACTGGCCCCCTCATGGGCGTGAAGCCATGTAGCTCTGCAGGCTGGAGCGAGGCCAGAGGGCAAGAGAGAAGGGGCTGCCTGGGCTCATGTGGCTGAAAATCTTTTTTTTTTAAGACCTTGACTCTCGTAAAGTCATAAATAGAGCTGTGGGAAACCTTAACTGTTTGGATTCCCCCTGGGCAGCACCTGCTTGGCTCGTCCCTCAGAGGGCTGGCCGATACTGGAGACTCCCCAGCAGGGAGTTGATATGGGGCCACCACTGTAAACAGGAGTTATTTAAAATGTTCCTTGTGTGCTCAACACCCAAACACGGGTCCCCTGAGGGCAGCCTGACCTCTCACTCTGGAGCAGCAAGCCACCTGCCTGGCTCCTTCTCTCTGGTGGCTGTTTCTGTATGTGCAAAAGGGAAAAGCCAGGCAACCTGCTGCAGCACAGTCTAGATCAGTGCCTGATCCACAGTGTGACCTTGGCTTTCCCAGGAGCAGCTCCTGCTCTGTGAGCCCAGCACAGCCAGACCGTCCATGCAGTCCTGTTTAGGGAAGGCAGAGGAAGCTCCTGGCATCCCTGAGGGGTCATAGCTGGATCCCAGAGCTTGTCCCAGCATCTCTCAGCTCCAGGTACCTGCAGCTGCATCACCTCCTGTACACTGGTACTTGGTTGTTCTTAGGCAGTGAGCTGTCTGTTCTGCTCACCCTGCCAGGGATGTTTCTTCCCTTCTCCCATCTCTTCCATCGATGCCGTTTTCCTCAGCTGGGGTGGCTCTTGGCAGGCAGAGCAGGGTGTCTGCCATGGCTGGTGAGGCCACCATGCTCTCCCCTCACCCGACCTGCCCCATCCCTCTGGCTCTTGCAGAGTTTGCCGTTTCGCTGGTGGAGAAGATGCAGGCTCAGGAAATCCTGCGGAGCCTGCGGCTCCCCGAGTTCGATGACCTCAGCCAGTTCTTCCGCAACCTGCCGGCCACGGCGCTGGTGGGCATCGGTGCCTTCGCGGCCGTCGTCGCCTACTGGTTTGCCAGCCGGCCCCGGGCCGTGAAGCCGCCCTGCGACCTGCGCATGCAGTCCGAGGAAGTGGAGGTGAGGCCAGGGCAGCCCCGGCTGGCTTTCCCCGAGGTTTGCATGCCTGGGAGTCATAGAATGGTTTGGGTTGCAAGGGACCTTAAAGATCATCTCATTCCTGCCGTGGGCACTATCCCAGGCTGCTCCAAGCTCCATCCAGCCTGGCCTTTAACACTGCCGGGCATGGGGCAGCCACAGCTTCCCTGGGCAGCCTGTGCCAGGGCCTCACCGCCCTCACAGGGGAGAATTTCTTCCTAAGTCTTCCTAATTTAAACCTGCTTTATTTCAGTGTGATGCCACTACCTCTTGTTCTGTCACTACGTGCCCTTGTAAAAAGTCCCTTTCCAGCTCTCTTGTAGGCTCCCTTCATTAAGGTGTCCCTGGAGCCTTCTCTTCTTCAGGCTGAACAACCCCAACTCTCTCTGCATTTCCTCATAGGGTAGGTGTCCCATCCCTCTAATCGCCTTCATGGCCTATTCTGGACTCGTTTCTACAGATCTTTGTCCACAAGGGATGCCAGGAAGGCATTTTTTTTGTTTGCTTGTTTTGGTACTTCCCCAATCTCATCCTGAAACCAGCCATGTAATGCACTGTGCCAGGGATCCACTTCACCCCTTACTTCACCTTTTTATGTAAACTGGAAAACTAGAATACAGCATGCTAATTTATTCTCTTAGATTTTCAGTAAAATTTTGGTCTTAGCTTTGCTTAACCCTCCATGGCCAAAAATTAGAGGCACTGCCATTGCATGGGAGAAACCACTGAAAGGCAACAGCTGGTAAGATTAGATCAGCTGGCATTCCTCATGTGTGCCCATTGCTGAGTTTGGTGCTGCGAGCTTGGTAATAGTAAGAAAAAGTAGACCTGATTCCATGATTAGAAGCTGAGGAGTTATTAATTTTTGTGCTTGCAAAAGGCCTTAAAGTTTAATGATGCTGCTCTGTTTTAAAGAGCAGAAATATTTCTGAAAATCATCTCCACTTATTTTAATATCTGAAAGTGGGATGAGAATTTTTAAAGCCTTTTGTGATGTTCCCTCTAAGAAGTTATTGTCTTTAATTCCAAGAGCTTTGTAAAAGGGTGGGAAGAATTTACATTTTTCAAGACAGATTTTTTCTGTGGTGAGGGCATTAGTTAGACTTTCTCCTGACTCCCAGTGCAGTCCCAGTTTGGTCACTCTCACCCTGGCTGCCCATTCCTATAACACCACTGCTGTGCCCATGCTGGGGCTGGCCTCTGCCTTAGTCTGTCCTTCATGTTGGCCTGGATGTCCCTGTGGAGGTGCTCATGGTGCTAGTCCTGGAGACCTATGAAGCCCAGAGCAGTTGCTTCCCCCAGCACATGCCCACACCATTACTTCCAGATCCATAATTCCTTATTAAATTCCCTTGAGAAATATCAGCAATCTCCTGTGACAATGAGCTGGGTCAAGTGCTCCTCTCTGGGCAGGTGGTTCTCCATGTCCCTGAGGTGCTGAGCTCCATGTCCCCCCTTTCACATCCCTTTGGCTCTTGGGGCAGGTGGTGGTCACAGAGGTTTTGCTGGCATTTGGGGAGTGCTGCTCTGTGGTTTCCCATCTCCCACCCCTCGAGCAGTGCTGACGGCTCTGTCATCTTGTGTCACCTTGTCTCACGCAGGGCCTGGCTGGGGCGCGCCGGTCGGTGATTGGGGACAGCCCACAGCTGCTGACACACTACTACGATGATGCCAGGACCATGTACGAGGTCTTCAGGAGGGGATTCAGCATCTCCGGTGAGAGCATGGTGGGGAGGAGGCCTAGGAGCAGAGGCTGGGAGAGGTGGGGACCAGCCATGCAGATGTCCTCACACCATGGTCAATGATATCTTCACAGAGCTCTCATACACTTGAGAGACATCACTTCCCACTCCAAAAAGCCATGATGACTCTTCCTTGCTCTGTCATAACTATTTGTGTCTGCTGTTTATGGTGTCCTGCCTCATTGGATACAACCATGTCTTGGTCAGATTATTATTTCTGGTACCATAAAAAACCCCATGTGCAGTGGAACTGCACGTATTGCACCCCACAAGACGGGTAAATAAATGACTCAGTAGGTGTATGGAGGAATGGATTTCTGCAAGTAGGTACCATTAGCAAATTATTCAAATTTTCATCCGGTCATGCATGGCTGCGTGTTGTTTTATCCTCCTCCAGAGCAGGCTGGGATAAAAATAGTGGTTTTCACTTTTTTTAATCAAAAGGCAGTGCAAGCAGTGGGAGCTGGTGTTTGGGATGACGGCTCTCATCAGACACTAATGCTCCTGTGACCTTTGGAGAAGTGCCTTTTAATGAGGCTGTTCGGGGCAAACTGCTGCTGTCAGTGCGGAGGACTGAAGCCTCTTTGGGGGGTCCCAGCAGCTCATCTCCCATCAGATGCACTTGTGTGTGTGATTTGCTGGGGATTGCTGTGAGAGCCAGCCTCCTAACTATGGATTTACTCCTGGAGGGCTCCTGTGCATCCCCCAGCATGGCCCCACATGTTAACTCCCAGCACTGCCCTCGTAACTCATCATCTCTGCTTGTGTCTTTCAGAGAATGGCCCCTGCCTGGGGTTCAGGAAGCCCAAGCAGCCCTACCAGTGGCTGTCCTACAAGGAGGTGAGCTGGAGGTGACACCCTCTGTGTCCTCTCCCCGTGCCCGGCACAAGAAGAGGTGTTGGGGTGGCTGTCGGTGTCACACACGTTAGAGCAGGAGGTTGTTCCTGCACCGTGTGAGGCTTCCTAGTGTCCCCACGTGGGCCCACCCAGGTGCCACATGGGTGTGTTGGCTTTCAGGGGCTGGCTCCATGCCATGAGCCTGCTCCTGGCAGCAGCACTGATGGGCTCTGGAGCCATGGGGCATCGCCAACCAAATATCAACTGCTAGTCAGCTAGTGATGGTTCAGGGTAAAATGAAAATTGGAGTTTTAGATAGCATATACAATAATTTGAGAGCCTCCCTGTAAGTCTTTGCTTAATTTGGTATTGTTTATATTCCTCTCTTCTTACATCATTTTTTCCTCTCCAAATTCCAGGTGGCTGAAAGAGCAGAAGCTCTGGGTTCAGGCCTTCTGCAGCAGGGCTGCAAGCCATCCACAAAGCAGTTCATTGGCGTCTTTGCCCAAAACCGTCCAGAGGTGAGATTTTAAATCCAACTTGATATTGTATTAATAGTGTTCCTGACCTTTCAGCTTGTTCTGAAGTTAAATCTGCTCCCATGACCCCTTCTCACCTTTGTGCTTCCATGTCCTCCTGCAGTGGATCATCTCTGAGCTGGCTTGCTACACCTACTCCATGGTGGTGGTTCCCCTGTATGACACCTTAGGTCCTGGAGCCATTCGGTACATTGTCAACACAGGTAAAACCAAAACTGATGTGATCTTCTCAGAAATCAGTTTTGTTGCTCAGAATGGTTCATCTTCTGCTTCTAAAAGACAGGCAATCATAAAATCCTAGAATGGTTTGGGTTGGAAGGGACCTTAAAGCTTGTTTAGTTTCAACTCTCCGCAGTGGGCAGGGACACCTTTCACTATCCCAGGTTCCTCCAAGCCCTGTCCAACCTGGCCTTGAACACTTCCAGGGATGGATGTTGTGATGGCACTCACTGAGTGTCTTGAATTCACTTAGAGAGGTTCCTGAAGGGCTGTGTGTCCCTGTGCTGGGTCAGGGTTGCTTCTGCTGAGTTTTCTATGTGCCCAGTCGTGCATAGCCATGGATAGGCCTGCTCTGGATGTGGGAATTACTTCATGGTGACCCACTCCTTTGTTGCTTTATATTTTGCCTCCTAGATTTTTTAATCCATGTGGGGACCAATTTTAATATTTTGAACTGAATCCCAGAGTAATCATAAATGTCAGCTACAGCTTTGGCACTGATTTAGGTTAGCTAAGGTTGCAATTTTTTCTCATTTTTCAAGAGAAGCGTGTGTTATATGCTGGGACTTCTGATGTAGCCTGAGGTGACAATCAGGACTGATATAGTGTTAGCTGTGAGCCAGAATCTTGCATTAAAAAAAAAAAACAAAAAACTGCAAACAGCTTGTTTGGCTGCTTTTCTTGCAGCTGACATTTCCACAGTCATTTGTGACAAGCCTGAAAAAGCCAGGATACTCCTTGACCATGTGGAGAGGAGGGAAACACCAGGCCTGAGCTCCATCATCCTGATGGACCCTTTTGAGAAGGAGCTGGCAGAGAGAGGGAAGCGCTGTGGGGTTCGCATCCAGACCATGCAGGAGGTGGAGGTGAGTTTGCTCTCCCTCTCCTTTTACTGTTTTTTGTAGTATCTGTAAAAAGACAGTACAATGTACAGGGGCTTGTGAATTGCATGGCAGGTTCAGTGTCTGGAGAACACAAAAGAGCAGCCTGTGGCTGATAATACTGAGCTTGTGGCTGATAATACTGATGCTTGGTGCACTCGCCTCTTGGTGTTATTCCTTGTTGATAGCGGAGCCAGCATTTCAATTCTTTATCCTCAAATACGCTATCAGCTGCTATTTAAGCCTGGGAAGGGGGTTGTTATTTGAGACACTGTCCTCCTACATGTAAGCCTACAGCCTCACACTTGTTTGAAACACTCTGGATGCAGCTCAACCAACCCAAACACTTCTTGAAATCCAAGAAAGGCATTGCAGTTAAGGCAAGAAACTCAAGATAAAAAACACGGCCTCAGTGCCAGCTAGGAATTTGTCTGCTCTAGCTCACTCCCTTCCTTAGTGGTTTGCAGATTCTTAGCAAGTGGTTTACACTGCAGGAATTAAGGTGGAAATCACTTCTGTTACTTTAATCTCTTCCAGGACTGCGGCCGTGAGAGTCGACACGTGCCTGTGGTGAGTGTTGGCATGTTGCTTTTCCCACTTAGAACTGCAGCAGAAGGGACCTTAAAGCTCATCTCATTCCAAACTCCTGCCATGGGCAGAGACACCTTTCACTACCCCAGGTTGCTCCAAGTCCTGTCCAATCTGGCCTTGAACATTTCCAGGGATGGGGCAGCCACAGCTTCTCTGGGCAGCCTGTGCCAGAGCCTCACCACCCCCACAGGGAAAAATGAACAGTATTTGCTTTATTCCCTCTCCTTGGAACACTTAATTGAGATAGCTCATCCTGCTATGAGCATGTTAATGGGACAGTAATGAAATGCCATTGTTAAGATACCCTAATTCCACTACCTTGCCCGGGTGGCACTGAGGGAATATCTCTGTACCCTTCACTTTCTTCTCAGGCTTCTATAGTTCAGAAACACTACTTGGCAGTATTTATATGTGATATTTTGGGAAAATTGCTTTGATATTTTTCACTGGCTGCTCATACTCATACAAAACTCTCCAAAGCAGCTTCTGATGTTCAAGCTGTTTGTTTAGTCATTCATGACCCAAAATAGTGCACGAATGGGGTGGTGCTGAGAATACAGAGATGCTGCTGGAAATGGGAGCAATCAGCAGCTTTGGAATCTTGTCCCCTGCTGTGGACTTCTTTCCAGAATTAACCTGGAAATTGATAAGTTATCTCAAGCTGTCTCACACATCTACAGATATAGGTGGTGTCTTGGAAAATATTAATTGCAAGACAAATATTCCACCAAATCGTCTTATGCTAAAGCATGCCCTTAGTGCAGCTGGAGCACAGCATAAAGGGAGGAATAGAGTCTGCAGCAACTGAAGAAACCTGGTACAAAGAGTTTTATGATGGCCTTTTATATTTGCTGAGGGGAACCATAGCTTTTTATGTCAGAGCAAAAACGTAATTGGTTTGATCTTTTAAGTTTCTACAATGTCAACAGTCTCTACCACTAACACTTCTGCATTTGACTGATGTGATTTTCTTATTCTTCTTTTGTGTTTCTAGCCTCCTCGACCAGAAGATCTGTCAATTGTCTGTTTTACTAGTGGCACTACAGGTAAAAGAAGCATTTTAATCTTGAAAAGTTAGAATATCTTATGAAATTAATTATTAATCCCACCTCAGTACATGCAAACTTGCTGTTATACTGATATGGCAGTGATATTTCTAAGAATTTTTAGTATTTAAGAATATATAGGTATATGTATAATTTCTGTAGATTGCAAATTAAAAATAACAATATATTTCTTTTTCAATTGAATTCTCTGACTTTGCCAGTCATGACATGCCAGTCAAATCATACTTTGCCAGTATGATTTTCCAGTTGTCTGAAAATCCACCCATGTGTCTGCTTCCCATTTTGCTGTATAGTTGTGAAGCACTTGGTTGATTGGTATTAATCTTTTGCAAATGTTTTTAAAAAATATACCCAAAACCCTGAAACAGGGTTCCACAGCTTTCCATTCTCTGTATCCTAAGCACATTGATGTCCCCAGCCTCACCAAGGTCCCTGTCACTTCTGTCTCCTCTTCTTACGTGGTGCTCATGACACCGAGTGCTGGGGAGGTTCAGGATGAGCCCATGGTGCTGGTACTCATGTGCTGCTGGCCTCTTTTTCTTGGAGACAGGAGCAGCATCATTTTCCTGCCTGTTCTTAGCAGAGGCAGTGCTTTGAACTCTTCCCAGACCCTGGTCTTCATCAGCTTGCAGGAATTTCCTGCTGTTGAGAACTCAGCCTCTGTAACATCTCCCTGAAAGCTGTACGGGCAGATGTGCAGGGCATCACTGCTTGGGAAAGTGCTTTTACACTTGCCTGCAGGGAAGGTCCAGGCTCCAGTAACTGCTGGAGCAGCTCTTTCAGATCCAGCTGTGCTCTTGGGATTGCCTAATGCTTGGTCCTACCCCAAAGCATCCTCAGTTTGGTCTCAGAGGAAGATGCTGGGAGCTGCTGGTGCTGCTTAGCCGGCGGGTCAGGCTGAGCACGAGGGGCCACCTTCATCCTCCACCTCCCAGAGAAGACTTGTGCTTCAGACCAGGTAGGCAACTGCTTCCTCAACTCCAAGTACAAACTCAAGATGTTTTAAAAGGGTTTGGGTATTTTGTGCATCATTCTTAGTTTTGAGATCTGCACTGCAGAGTGCCCAGGGCAGAGCACTGAGGGACAGGAGCCTGTGACTCTGCTCTGTCCCAGCACTGGGAATTCCTAAACGAGAAAGACTGAACTCATTGCAGGACATGGACATCATAGCCATGTACAGAGTCAGTGCAAAGTGGCTGGTCACAAATGGGAGCTGTAGGAAACTGAAGGAGCTGTGCCATGGATACAGCAGGGCACAGTGTGTTTATTTGGACATTCAAGTGCGGAGCGATTTTTTTTCAAGTCACGTTTTTGTTGATATTTTTATTTCTAAATAAGAAATTCTGCATAGAGAAGGTTTCTTTTGATTTTCTTGGGGTTTTTTTTTTTTATTTTTAATTTGCTAATGCAATCATGGGCCAGTTTCTGATTTCGTGCTTTTCTTAGAAACATGCCCAGAGTTACAGAAATAGGACAACCAGGAAGCTCATTTCCCTTCTCCCATCCAAACCAGAGATTTCCAGTTTTGCAAATCATCTTGAACTGAACTCTCCCAGAGCAATGCTCTGTGACCCACGAGCCCAGCTCTGCTGCTGCAGGACTTTGCACATCATTCTCTGCCTTTTCCAGAGGTTGCAGCAGCACTGGTCTGTTTTCCTCATTGTGCTTTGATGTAAAAGGCTTGGAGTTTTATATAGCCCATGTCATTTTTAGTGACCAGATTTAGAATTTTCTTCCAAAGGATTTGTTCTCTAGGGCTTTTCCAATTCTGAAGGGCTCTAAATATTCTTGTATGGTGTGAAATAACCTCTGCTGTAGAATTTGCCACCTAAAAATTGTAGAATTGGAAAGAATTCCCCAGAAGTAGACTTTAACGCTTGCTTTTCTTTGATAGGACCAGATGCCCCAATGCCTCCCCAGGGAGAAAAGAGAAGCTGAGGTTGCTGAGCTTGGATGACAAGAGCAACTTTCATGGTTGTGCCAAGAAGCCATCAGCACTTGGAAATGGGCCAAAGGCATACAGATGTCCCCAAACTGTCAGGATACAATTTTTCATGTTGGCTACTCCAGAGAAATCAACTGTCATTCCCTCAAGGATCCACCTGTAACCAGCTGGATAAAAATTGCTTCCCAGTGGTTTCTCCCAGCCTGGCAGTTCATGTTTGCCAGAGGTCCCCAGGGAAAGAAAGTGCTTGCATCCAAAATGCTGATGGATCACACCATCAAATTAGTGCTGGAGTACTGGAAATACTCATTTAGCAATGTGGAAAAGGTTCTTCTATTGTTTATGAGAACTGTCAAGCAAACCTGGCACCAAGATAAGAAGGAATTGACATTCCCGGACTATGAACGGATCACAGGGCATCCATTCTGTAACAGGACATTCACTGGGTCTGTCTTTGTGAGGAAATTCAAACAAGAACAGTGTTACAGAAATGGCATTGATTTTTTTAAATAGAAAAGCAGCATCACTGCCAACCTTCTTCTCTCAAAGTGGTAATTCTGAGAAAAGGCTCATGATTTTCTGGGTTAACTCTTAAAACATTACTACTAAAGAAGGTTGAAATTTACAGGGGTCCCCCAACCCAAAAAGCAGTGGCTGCCCCATGGCATCATGGTTTGTGCTGGATTTCTCCCAGTGAGGGCTGTCCTGACTCTAGAACTGCTGCTGTGCTTAGACACCATTAGCACCGCAGCCTGTCCAGCACAGGAGGGATGCAGAGGAAGGAGCCAGGATGTTCACACTGCTTCCAGGCATGGCAGAGCTGTGAATCTGCATTCAAGACACAGGTGGAGTGAGTAAATGAGTCAAAAGTCTGACAAATCTGATCAAATCACAGAACAGTTTGGCTTGGAAGGGACCTTTAAAGCATGTCTAGTTCCAATTCCCAGCCTTCCGCTAGACTGGTTCGCTCCAAGCCCCACCCAGCCTGGCATTGAAGGCTTGAAATCTTACCAAAAAGAGTCTGAAGAATTTTTCAGGGTGCAGGGATCAGATCTGTGCTGGAGAGCACAGTTTTGAGTTTCCAAACCAGTACTGAGCACATCGTCTGCCCTGGTGCCTGACCTATGCGATGCTGTGGGAGCACAGCTGCTTCTAGAAGTGCAGGAGCTGAGCACATGTGTTTGGCTGGACACATCCAAATAACACAAGTGATTTTTGAGTCATGGTGTGTGTGTGCAACTGACACTGGTTCATGGAGTTTTCTTGAAGCCTGGATCCATGTGTGCACCCAGCTGTGAAAGTAACCTGCCAGGCTGCTTTGGCACCTGTGAGCCTGCATCCAACACGGGAGGATGGGAGTGGCTGTGGCTGGCAAAGCTGTCAGCCTCAGCTTCACACCTGAGCTTCGGATCAGGATGAGACCAAACCAGCCTCCTGTGTACCATGTCCATCTGCAAGTGTTTGGGACTGAATTACTCAAGATGCTTGAAACAGCAAATAGGGATTTTCAGTATAATATATTGTGTTAAAAACATCCTGCTCTACTGCAATAAATGTATGCAACAATTGCAACTGCTGTTTTTGCCTGCCTTTAATTATTTGGGAGGTCGAGTAGGAGTGATGTTGGTGGTGCTGGCAGGGCACAGGGTTCAGTGCTGAGTGTGCCCATGCCCACTCTGGAGGGGTACCAGCAACACAGCCCTCAAACTGCTCTGAAACAAGAGGATTAAACATATTTTCCTGTGTTGAAACATATTCACAAAGCACCATGGTCCCTTCCTAACCTGAGGAAGGCAGAATGAAATTCTGGCTGATTTACCATTTTGTTACATTAACTGCAGGAGCTTTGCCAAGGCTCCCTGTGCCCACCGTGCTGGGGACACGTGGGGCACCTGCAGGTAAAGCTCCTCCGATCAGCCTCTGCACGGAGCAGCAGGAGCTACGTGGCAGTGGTGTGATCGAATTAAAACAATCTGCTTAAAAACATGCTGGAGAGAAAGAGGCTGGCCCTGTAATCTTTGTTTGAGCTGAGCTACACCTTCTTTTCAGAAGTAAAGCTTTGGAGGATGATGAAAAGGGACAGTGTTGTGACAGGAGAACATGCAGAGCCCGTGTGCCACTGTTTTATGAACGTGGAGGTTCCAGCCTGTGTATTTGCTGCTTAAGAAACCTCGTGCTTGGGCATCCAAACAGATATGAAATGCAAGAGCTGTATCATGGTCAGCTGAAAAAAGCGGTTAAAAAAGGCAAATACTGAAGGCACCTGCCAGGGGCAGATGAAATGCTGCAGGGGCAGTGCCCAGATCTGGAACACAACATGTGGGCTTTACTTGCTCCCTAATGGGTTTAGGGGCTGTCTTCATGACACCTTATGATTTCCCTTAACTGCAGTCTCAAAGAGTCTTATTGTAGCCTAATTTTTACCTGCATTTCTCATGTTATCCAAAGTACTGGCTAAGTAAGAGTGTAACAGCCTTTTAAACAGTGGTTTTTGGTGTTCAAGATAATTTGTAGTCAGAATCTGGATGAAATAAATGCTCCTAGGAGAGGCTGGAACGGCCAGCCAGGTCTGATTGAGTGGCTCCCTCTGAGCCCTCTCAGAAACTGCAGTTGGGCTATTTCTGCTGGAACCTGTTTTCCAGAGTCTCCAATAGAAATATTTCTGATTGCAGTATAATTTTATTAATTTTCGAGTACTGCAGTAAATGGTTTTGGTGCATATTAGTGCACAGAAATGAGGGTGATAATTACGTAAGTTTTAAAATCCGAGACAAGAACTTAATATTTTAACCATTTCTTGTTTTGTATTTTTGTTAAGCTTTTGAAAGTTATCTTCTAGTCATCTTTTAACCTCCCTCTCTGTTTCCTTTCAGGAAATCCCAAAGGTGCTATGCTGACCCATGGGAACGTGGTGGCGGATTTTTCAGGCTTTTTGAAAGTGACGGAGGTGAATACCCTGAGCTAGAAAACATTGCCATGTGCAGAGTGTGTGGGTTAAGCTGTGGTCCAGCATGGGCTGGAAATTTGCTCTTGCAGATAAAAGGTGAAATTTCTTCTGCTCAGAGGGCCAAATCTCTGGGAATAGAGCAAGGCTGAGTGTACAGCACTGGAAGGCATTAAATCCTCCTTCCAGCCCTGGCTCCCAGGCTCTGTAGGGCACAAAGGGCTTCTGAGAAGCAATGCTGACTCCTGTAAATCCATTACTTAACTCATTTTTAAGAATTAGGAGAGCACACAAGCCCTGTACAATTGCAAATGGTGCTTGAAGAGGAGTTCAGGCTCCTCTTGTGCTCTTTGTGTCCCATTGTGCCCAAAAATGTCCTAATTTACTTGAAAGCTCTCTGCATACAGAGCGTATATGTGTGTGCCTGTGTGTGTGTATAACTATATATATATAAGAACATACATGATTTTTTACAGGAATGGTTAATGGTTAATTTCATTGATATTCCAGTATATCTCAGTTTTTGTTATATGTATTTCTAGAAGGGCATAGGGCTGGCCAAATGCCTTTATAATATGTTTCGTACAACGTGTAAACTCGTGTTTAGAAATGATAGAGGAAGCAGAATCAGTTTAGCTTGACATAGTAAGGATTTTATAGAGCTTATATAGAACAAATATAAATAATCTAATTTCTGGTAGTGAACAAGCAATTCTATATAGTAGCTACATGGACATGGGATGGACAATTTGTTACCTCATGCCCCTTACTGATCTTATTGTTGATGTTGAAATTACTGCAGTCTTACTTCTTTAATCCTTGAACTTTCTGAGATTTCCGGGCCACTGGTGTAAAGAAACTCAGACATGTGATGTAAGAAATCCCAATGAGCTCACGTGTTGCAGTGTTTGCAGGGCTGTGCCTCCCCAGTGTGCAGGGTGAAGTGCCAGTGCTGCAGTGAGCCTTGGGCTCCTCAGCACAGAGCTCTCCATGGCTTCAGTGGCAGCAAGAGGCACAAGTGAAAGCTGAGGCGTGGAGAGGCCTGAGCTTCAAAGGGCAGGAACGTTTATTTTGGAAGAGTGCTAATTTAAAGCTGAGGGAACTTGGCATCTTCCAGGACTGGCCCATAAAAATGGATTTAGTATTTGCTGACGGCAGTGGGACTTTGATTATTCTCAAAGGTGTCAGATTGAGACCCAAGTCTGGTGTAAGTGGTTGTAAATTCGATAGCTCCAGTCACCAGAGGATTGCTGGCAGTCGGTAAATGCCTGTAGCTGATCCACAAGATTTGGGTAATGTCTGACCACAGTAATGAAGTTGAGCAAAGTGTGAAACACTTTAAAATAGTATAAATTAAAGAAATAAAATGAGAAGTCCTGTAGGTTTGCTGTTTACAAATTCTTGTGGCAGTTTTGCTTAGTTCAGTGATTTTTACAAATTGAACTCATTTTGAAGTGAGTCCAGAGCTGTATTATAAAGTTGTTCTCAAATACCAAGAAGCTATTTGCATTTTTACATTTAACTGGACAACTGTGCCAACTGTAAAATGCTATTCAATGTCATAATTTTGGTCTGATTTAAAACCAAATTATTTTGTCTGGGCCCTTAGAGCAGTATAAAAAAAAAACCCTTGTTGATCCTAAAGGTTTTGCATTACTGTGCTTGCAGAAAATGAAGCCAAATTGAAATAATGTATAAATAGATCTGCAGGCCCTAATGGCTTCATTCAGACTGACAGACACAATAATATGAAATGGGATGCTGAGAACACCCACGTGGTCAATGATTTTTGACTTCAATAGGTGATGGCTGGGAGGCCATACACAAATCTGCCCAGCCCAGATTTAACTTCAGTAAAATATCCCCTGAGGGAGGAACTCCTGTGTCTGTATCCCAGGTCATGGGCTATTGATTCCTTCTGAGCAGTGGAGATGCAAAGTGGGTATAAACTGCTAATACTGTGAGCTGATAGATTTTTATACCCATTTTCCACTAACCACTGGCCTTGATGCAAATTACTGGGTAGTCAACCTTTCAGTTTTTCTAATCCGTAATATTACAGCAAGCTGTACCCTAGGAAACGCAGGTAGAAAGGTTATTTCCTTTCGGGGCATGGATTAGGGAAGGCTCTTGGGGCCTTCATTTATTTCAGCCTTCAAGAGAGGGTTAAAAACTTGGCAAAGTCAAGACTTTGGCCACCTTTTTTTAAAAAATCATTTGTCCAACCTTCTCTTTCTCCCATCTCCCTATGTGGGAGAGTCATAATGCCCTTAAAATCACATTTTAATCACTTAAAATTATGATAAACACTAACAGAAATAATTAGTTTTTGAAGCTAAGATGAAATAATTCGTTTTCCCAACACATTCTGATTCAAATCAATGATTAACCAAAGGAAAAGAACAAAAAACCTCTAACTTTGACTCTAGTAACTCTGTGATTCTTGAATGGGCTCTATGCAATGTGGAAAAGTGCTGCTCCTGCAGAGCTGGTGTCCGGGAGGCTCCTGCCGGTTAGCATTGGGATCCTGGGGGCTCCTGCAGGTTTGCCCCAGGATCCTGCTGTCTGCACACAGCTGAGAGCACAAATCAGGGTCTCGGCACCTCCTGGTAGAAAGCAGTGAATAAAAATTGGATTCTCCGTCAGGGTGAGCCTCCATTCCCAGCGTGAGCTGCGCGGATACGATCTGCCTTCTGCCAAGGAGAGCCCTCTCCGTTGCCCTGTGTGTACATCTCCGTGCTCTTTACTCCTCCTGCTAACCGAGCTCCATGACGCTGTGGCTTTAACGCTTCCCTGTGTCCGCCGCTCCCTCCTCTCTTGACAATCTTTACCCTTTTGCTCCTCTGGTGCCATTTTTCTTTTTATTGTTTTATGACTTTCTTGTTGTCTTCCTGTCAGTGTTTCTTTCCTTTCTGTCTCCCATGCCCTTCACCTGCAGAAAGTGATCTTTCCGAGACAGGACGATGTGCTCATCTCCTTCCTGCCTCTGGCTCACATGTTTGAAAGAGTTATACAGGTAAGAAACCTGCCTGAACTGACGAGGCCTCGTGGGGCTCCTTGTGTTTTCTTCCAGAGTCAGTGGTCTCCTACTTGTGAGGATGTACACATTTCCTATTTGCCTTTAGCACACATGTTTGAGAGAATGGTACAGGTAAGGTCCTGGTGTCAGTGGAAATCATCTTTTTTCCACACCAACAACAAAAAAATAAATGAATAAAATACTAAATAACCAGCGATATCTTGTAGCACTAAAAAAAGCTTGTACTCCAGAAGTGCCATGTGCATAACACCAGAGCTGTGGTCTCAGTGACATGGCTGTGAGTCCAGAACGATGCCAGGAGAGTTTCCCAAGTTCTCCAGCTTACACCTGGCTCAGGGATTGAAAAACAGCCCTTCAGCAATGAGCCAAACTCATTGCTCATTCAGCTCATGGCTACTGCTACCTGAGCAATTTGTGGGACAGCTTTTCAAAGCACTCAGAGGATGAGGTGTCATGTGAGTCAAGATAATTTCGTGCCATCTTCTACATCAGCTAAAATAATTTTATTGCATAAATAACATGATCTTCAAAAAGAAAAAACCCAACTTGGCAGACACTGAGAAAGAGGAAACGGAGTGCATGGTGTGAGACACGTGATCCTCCTGGCAGGGCAGCACGTGGTGGGCATTCACTGGAGCCTGTGTCCCCTGGGAATTGTGGCAGATCCAAGCACTAGCCCTTGCCAGCCCACAGAACTGACTCCATGTCTCTTTTGGAAAAAAAAAAAAGGGTGATGATTTGTGCTGTAATTGGTGAGTTAGGCAATTCAGGTGAGACAACCACATCAGGTCTTCCAGCTTGAGAAGCTGCACACTTAAAATTGATCCAGTATGTAAAGATTGGATCTGGATCCAGTTGCAGCTCTGTACTTTCTCAGGGAGGCCTGTTTCAGGCTGAAAGCATACCTTCTGAGTCAGACAAGCATCTGAATATAAACCTCCCACTTCTTAGTAACATCTGTGCCAGAAGTAATATATTTTTTCCCTGTTAAAAACCTCACAAATTGGAAGTGAAAGCCCATGAAAGATACGGAGAATTACAGCACAGGCTTTCTCCACTTGCAAGTCGGTCAGTGTGCCAGCACTGCTCAGGCAAACAAGAATATAATTATTCAAAATTCATCTGATGGGGGGGTGGAAAGAAATTAGACACATTTAAAATGCTTTCACTTCACAGGATGTTGCTGTCCTCAAAGGGACATACTCCAAAGGATGCCCAGGTTTATCCTCCTGGCTGAAAAAGCTTATTAATAATAAAAAGACTTTTTCAAAAGGGCTAAAAAGTCATTTTCAAAAGCATTCTGAACAGCAAGCACTGCATCTGTGTCCTAGTTTCAGCCAACATTATTAATTCCTGGAATTTTCAGTTAAAATGATACAAATACATTCTTTAAAGCTAAAAATTTCTAGTTGTTATTTTTAATTCCCAATGAGCACACTGGTTACATTTTCTTTTTTAAAAAAAATCTTGGGCAGTGTAAAGCACAGATTCAGCAGTGTGATTTTCATTAAACCCACATCACATGTGTGAAATTCCTGTGGTTTCAGCTGATGGAGACAGTCTCTAACTGCCTGACAGAGCAGTGAGAGCAATCTGGTTAGTATTGCAAATTTTTAGGAGCAGCACAAAAAGACCTGGGCATCTCTTAAGGAATTTTCAACTTGTTCAGTTATCTGGGGAAGACAAGCCTACAAAAGGGAGCTGAAGTTTTCCATCTCCTCAGGAAGGCTGGGCTCAGCTCTGGCATAACAGGCGCTTGCTGAGGATGCCTTCTCCTCCTCACACTGTTAAACCATGGGAGAAGGGTTGTCTCCAAATGTTCTTCAGTGATAAAATGCCAGTTTGACCCAGTCTGTGACTGGTCCTTGGCAGGGTTACTGGTTTCCAGTTGGCCAGCAGCCCCCCTGCCCCATCCCGCACATCAAGCTCCATCCTGATTTGATTAAAGCATCCTGCTTTCTTCCCAAGTACAAGACTTCTGGATTTGTAGTTCCCATACAAGTCAAGCACCTTTTATGAAGTTAGCTTCTATTTCTGGGATACAGGATCAGGCACTGTATTGCTAACGTAGTTTATATTGTTGTATTTAAACAAAACTAAAGTATTAACATCTAAAAATCGGCTGCTGCTCAGTGTTCTATGATGTTTCTTCCTTTGTATTTCTGTATTGACGATGGGTCCTCATGCTATGGGGAGGGCTGGGCTTCAGGAAAGTTCTGATCCAGAATATGACCATAACTGGGACTTCTCCATCCCTGTATGCAGGAGATGAAGGGGAATCCCTTCCAAAAGCTTTGATTCTTTGTTCTTCCAAAAACAAGTGGCAGATTTGGTGGATGCTGAATTGCTAGTACTGTAAAGTGCCCAAAACAATCTGGATATTATTATTCAGTGCAAAATTTATTGTTACTTCTATATGTATTTCCAAAGTCCCATTTTTGCCATATTGGAGAGTAGAAATTCAGGAAAGGAGCTTCTGCGCTTGGGAGGGATGCTCTGTCGTGGGAATTGAAAGCAAAGGAGTTACATATATTCCCCTTTCTCCCCATCAGTCTGTTGTATACTGCCACGGAGGGCGAATTGGCTTCTTCCAAGGAGACATTCGCCTCCTGTCTGATGATATGAAGGCACTACGGCCAACTATCTTCCCCGTGGTGCCACGGCTGTTGAACAGAATGTATGACAAGGTGAGTTCCATTTTACTCTTTTTTGAAATAGTGGAGTTTATGTCCCCTCAGTGCTCATGTGGAAGAATTCCCTTAGACGTAGAGATTTCTCAAGGAGATTACACTATTTGTGCCTTACTGCAGGCACATTCTCACCCTGTGTAACTGATACAGCTCCTCCGGTGTGTAAGTCTGTATTATGACTAATAAGGACTCCAGATGCAGCTATCATGTGTGAATATGAAATCTCTCTCTATTAGCCTCTTACCCTGTTGTCACTGAGCTTACCAGTGACATTTCTAGAGACGTGGGATTTTTTCATCACAGAAACATCAGTCAAACCTGGCTGCACAAGGACTTTTCGTGCCCTTCAACCAGGTTTGAAACTTGAATCTCTTGTTCTGGTGGCAACAACAGCTGAAAAGCAGGAATTTCAAAAAGCCTTTGAGGATTTATATAGTGTAAATGTGACATTGGCTTTTGGATTTAGAAATCTTTAAAACTAAGGTAAAGGTATTGCAAGGTATTTAAGACAGGCACGTCTGGTCATCACGTTAAATCTGTTTGACCAGCTGAGAATATTTATTCCTCAGAAGACTTATCCTCTAAAGACAAGCTTAAGCACAAGCTACCGATTTAATTTTTCCCCAAGGTCAGGGCTTCTGGTGCTTTATTAGAGGGACAGGCACTGGGGGTTTCTCATTTACTGAGGTGGAGTTCATGCTGGTGGTGCCTGATTAAGCTCAGGTAAATGCAGCCCCCATCACCACATCAGCCAGTGCTGATACCACTCTGGTATTCATGTTGCTTATTCCTTGTCACTCAGGCTGCACAACTTCACTGAATCCTATCATGGAAGTTATATAGTAAGAGCAGCCCTGTCAATCTAGTCAAAGCCTGCACCACCATCCTCTCCTTTCCCCCCAAAGGAACCACATGTACTTCAGGAAATGGAGCGAAACACATAATTCCTTTTTCCCTCACTAACAAACTCCAGTGTAGCCTTGTTTACCAGTGCTGCAAGTGTAACTGCACCCACCTGGCTGGGTGGGTGTCGTGGGGGGAACAGGTGTTGATGTGCTCTCTGTCCTGGGTGACACTTGGTCTGCCATCCCTTGCTCCCACAGATCTTCAGCCAGGCTGACACATCCCTCAAGCGCTGGATCCTGGAATTTGCTGCAAGACGGAAAAAGGCTGAAGTTCGAAATGGCATCATTAGAAATGACAGTTTGTGGGATAAACTTTTCTTTAATAAAATACAGGTAAGCGATCTGTGTAATGAAGTGAGTCTGAAGTGAGTCTCAAGTAAAAGAATTCTTGCTTTTTCCAGCAGTGACTGGTTTTCTGACAAGGGAGTTTCAGACAGCAGGAAAAATTTCTTCATGGGAAGGGTTGTCAAGCATTGGAATAGGCTGCCCAGGGCAGTGATGGAGTTACCACCCCTGAAAGTGTTAAAAAAAGATGTCGCTATGGCACTTGAGGACGTGGTTTAGTGGTGAAGGTGGTGGTGCTAAGTTGATGGTTGAAACTGATGATCTTAGAAGTCATTTCCAGTCTTAACAACTCTGTGATTCTATGATTCCTTAAAGTCAGTGTGGTCCACTTGTCTGATGATGAACTGTGGGCAATCGCTACTCCCTGGTGAAGAACAGACTGGAAAATGGAATAGAAAAAAGGAACTGAGTACAGTTCGTTGTTCATGAAGTTTTGCCATATTTATTTCTATTATTTTTCTTTTTTTTTTTCATTTTTAAACACCATGCATAATGTCAAAATTTCAATTCTCGCAGGGATAACTTTACAACGGGAAATGGAGAAACACAAGGTAGGCTAAGATGACAGTTGCCACACCCCTCCTCAGCAGCACCAAGAAATCACTAATTTATGGAATCGTGCCAAAAATTTTTTGCAGGTCTCAGATAGAAGATGTGCCCCTGCAGGGGAGGAAAGGATTGTGTCAAACCTACTCCAGGGATGAAATTCAGGAAGCTGGTCATGAAAAGAGGAGTCACTGATCAAAGAGATGCTGCTCCAAAGTTTTCTGCAAAATCTCAACAGATAGGATAGGATTTAGGGTTGGGTTTCAATTGGGCATATTCAAACCTGCTTTTCTCTTAGGAAAAGAAGAATAAGGGTCAAAAGAAGAATGCACACATGAATCGTGGTTTAGCAACCATGGTGAAAGAAATCAGAATGTCCTGCTGTTTGCCACACATCTCAGTAAAAAAAAAGAGATTAAATTGGCTTTAAACCAGTTTTTTTGGGCTCTGTGCTACTCCAGGAGGCTCTGATTACTTCATTTTTTTAATCGGATAACTTACCTGGAGACATGCCACTTTATTTTTAACTAAAGAAACTGACTGTACTTGTGCTCTGTGGATTAGTTGTCCTCATTGTGCAAAGATAGCAGAGTTCACCCAGCCGGGAGCGAGCCAGGCTGCATGTTGATGCAAGGGCTGGCGAGACGGGCAGACTCAGTCAGCAGTTGTTTTCTTTTGTGCTGGGTTTTCTTTTTCACTTCTAGAATAAAGAAAAGGAAATGAAGGGGAGGAGAAAGAAATAAAATGGGACACAGGAATTGATGTAATACCCTCCAGAAATATTTGAAGGTCATCTGCCTTAAAAAAGGGACAGCATTATTTTAGAGGGCTTGGGAGGCAATTCATTAAAACCGATGAGGTGTAAATAAGCAAAGAAAACAGGATGGGGGAAGAGTCTGTTTTTCCCAGAGCCAGGTCTGCAGCCTGCCCGAGCACAGCAGTAGCAGGAGCTGAGGCTGAGCAGCTTGTCCTGCCAGGGTACAGTACACTCCTGTACACTGAATGGGGTTTTATCCTGCAGGAAAACTTCAGAGCTAGTTCATATTTCCATACATGGCCACATCACAGAATCACAGAATCACAGAATGGTTTGGGTTTGAAGACTCCTTGAAGATCATCTAGTTCCAACCCTCTGCCGTGGGCAGGAAATCCTGCACATTTATCCTGGAGAGAGCATTTTGTGCAAGCTCTGTGTAAGCCATATTGTGGTTTTGCCATCTGTAGTAGCTTCTGATACTTTCTTTTGTTTCCTCCTGCTCCCAAACAGGCAAGTCTCGGGGGGTGTGTCCGCATGATAGTGACAGGAGCTGCTCCTGCGTCTCCGACTGTCCTGGGCTTCCTCCGCGCGGCCCTTGGATGCCAGGTGGGCTCATGTGGCTCTTTGGGGAAGAGAGATTCTTTCTTAAGAAAGGAGATGGATTAGACCCTCAGAACTGCATTTAGAACAGCTGTACCAAGATGGATCCAACAGCAGGGCTTGGGGCAGCCACGGAGCCTTGGTGCAGCCAGAGCTCAGTGGGGTGGGAACAGCCCTGGGATGGCAGCAGCAGGCAAGAGATATTTTCACTGTGGGCATCTTGCAAAAAAACCCCATAGGCTCATCCCACCCACCTCTCAGCACTGCATTGAGTATGTGCAATTAAATGTGTTTGTGCAAGTGCTGGGAGCTTCATTACACGAGTTTTATGCTATATATAAATGGAGAGAGCTAATCTTCCAACGTCAGCCTAACCCACTTAAGATGTCCACTGCATTATTTCTCTATGATTAGGAAGCCCAGGTCTAAAGAGAGCCTAAAATTAGTCAAGGGGGAAAAAAAGGGTGGATTTTCAAAATGTCCCTCAAAATGCCTTTTTTTCCCCACCAATAAATTCATCTCATAGTGGAGCATCTATATTGACTCAAAGGTTAAGTGCTCAACTCATCTTCTCCTTATTTTCAATGTTACAGAGCCGTGGTCTTTCCTAGTCATGTAAATGGAATTTTGTACACAGTAGGAGCCAGGGACAGTCCCCATGACAAATGGACTCCCACACATTGCAGCTGCAGGCTCAGTTCCCAGGACTGTTCAACAGAGGGCAATGCTTGGGATTTAAGTCTGTAATAGCAAAATCTTCTTTGTTCTTTTAAAGATACGTGTCTCTTTGTCAGGTTTATGAAGGCTATGGCCAAACAGAATGCACAGCTGGATGCACATTTACAACTCCAGGTGACTGGACATCAGGTAATGATTTTCTTCCACCATTTGAAGAAATAAATGCACATTCCTTTAGAAAATTCTGGACTGTAACATAAAGAATAGTTTGGATGGGGCTTGGAGAAACCTGGTCTAGTGGAAGGTGTCCCTGTCCGTGGCAGGGGGTTGGAACAAGATGAGCTTTAAGGTCTCTTCCAACCCAAACCATTCTATACTATTTCAAAATAGGTTTTATATTCAACGAGGAGATATTGGTATTTAGTTTTAATGGTGCAAAACCTTAATTAAGGAAATTATTTCTGCACACAGACACAGCTCCTGCAAGAACATCCAGTGTATCTACAACTATGCAAGTAACTAATGATAAAATGCTAATTATTGTTTATAGGAGAGATGACAAGTGACTTAATAACTTTGATTTCCAGGTCATGTAGGAGCCCCTTTGCCCTGTAACTTAATCAGATTGAAGGATGTGGAAGAACTGAATTATTTTGCTTCCAAAGGAGAAGGAGAGGTAGCAAATCACATTTTTATATCAAATTCTCACTAGTTAACACTGTATGAAGTAGTTGTATAATTATAGAAGCATTTTACCTTTGTAAGGTGCATGGTTGCTGATGTTTTACATAGTGCAATCAGGAAAGGAAAATGGCAGTTTAACAACAGAACAGCAAAGAATTAATGAAAAAGAAGCTGTGGCAGTACTTTCAGCCTGATTCCTTGAACAGCAAAGACTGAATTAATTAGTTCAGCTAAGAAGAGCTGAATTGCTGTGATTTCCACATTGCTGTTATTTCTATACTATATAAAAATTAAACTTATTGAAATAACTTTGTTATTTTTAACTGCAAATGGAATGCAAATCAACTTCAAGCAAATCACTTTTGCAAACCCTACTTCCTATTTCCATTAATTTGAAAAAAAATGCATAGATAGTTTAATAACCCAATCTATTTTAGTTTCATGGAGCACAGTCATTAAAATATTTCAATTTTTGTGAGTTACTACTTAACTTGTATTTATAGCAGAATAAGAAAATAATTCATCATCACCCCTGACTGTTTTGCAGATCTGTGTGAAAGGACCCAATGTGTTCAAAGGTTACTTGAAAGATGAAGAGAGGACAACTGAGGCTCTGGACCAGGAGGGCTGGCTTCACACAGGAGACATTGGGAAATGGTTACCTGTGCGTACTGGTCACACCCCCAGTTCTTATGGCAATTGTATTATCCCATGTAAATTTTCAAGGTTTCCAAGCAGGTCTGTCCTTAAAAGGATTAAGTTTATATTTGGCAGAATAAGCTCGCTATGTCAGTGAAGCATTTGAAAGCACAACAAGCAATTAAAAGCTCTGTTAAAGACAGACTGATTGCTGAGTCTCTATGGTTAAATAACTTCTCTGAGAATTCTCATGTCTTTCTTCGAACAGAATGGGACCCTTAAAATTATTGATCGGAAAAAGCATATATTTAAACTTGCTCAGGGAGAATATATTGCACCAGAGAAGATAGAGAATATCTACATCCGCAGTGACCCTGTTGCTCAGATCTATGTCCATGGAGACAGCCTGCAGGTAAAAATCAAGTTTTCAGAAAATCTTACTTTACTTTTTGTAGTTACAAGACAGAGAGCTGGGCATGAACAAAGGGAAAATGTGAGTGGGTCATGCCGCGATGACTCCCTCCTGCTTTGGAGCTGGCTGCCAGCCAGGCAGGAACTGAGCTGCTGGTGTGACCCTGAGCAGCTTAGAGGATGCTGTGGCCAAAGATCAAGCCTTTAAATTGGCATTGGTGTCACCCTCTGGGTCTCTAATGCTGTCCTTTGCCCCCATGCCTGTGGTAAGCTAGGCAAGGCAAAGCCACAGCTGCACCCACACTGCCTGCCCACTGTGACCAATCTTGTCCTGTTTATTTGCACATTTATACATGTACAGCTTCTGAAACCATGGCAATTCATCCTCTGTATTCAAGGCCAACAAGCATGAGCCTTTCCTTGGCATCAGAGTTTGCCTGGGACTTGCAGAGCCATGTGAGTTATTAATGTCCAAAAGGAACACAAACCCAGCTGAGGGTATTAAAACTTGGTAAATGCACAGTCACAGAGAACCCTTTTATCTGAGAAAAAAGCACATACATCAGAAAGCACTTCATTACAGTATGTTAGTATAGTACTGACATAATGAAACAAGTGGTAAACCTGCAGAATTTCATGTGACTTATGTATTCACTGCAATGTAGAGCCTTGAACATGATTCAGCTTTTGCCTGCAACTCTTCTTCTCCTTTACCTACAGGCCTTCCTGGTGGGAATTGTGGTGCCCGATTCTGAAGTTATGCCAGGTTGGGCAAAGAAAAGAGGGTTTGAAGGAACATATGCAGAACTCTGTAAAAACAAGGTTTGTATCTGCAGTACAGACATTGTTTTTTGCTGTAGCATTATGTGTGCACAATACAGTGTGTAGGAATGATGATCTCAGTGACAAGAATTATTTCCTCACTGAACATTCAGCAGGGTTGACCTGGATCCAGTGATGTGTATTGACTGGTGGTACAGACCTCTGCCAGCTCCAGTGTGGGGGGAGCCAGAGTCTGTCTTGTAGAGAAAAGCAGTACAGCAGAAGGGGAGAGGTTGTGTTTGCTTAGATTTCTTAAATAAGACAACTGAGTAAGACTTACCAGGTTTTCTCTGTGGTGACCAGTGATAGGACCAGAGGGAATGGCCTAAAGTTGTGTCAGGGGAGGTTTAGGTTGGATATCAGGAAAAGGTGAGGGTGATTGGGCACTGAACAGGGTCCCCAGGGAACTGTTCACAGCACCAAGCCTGACAGAGCTCAAGGAACGTTTGGACAGTGCTCTCAGGCACAGGGTGTGACTTTTGGGGCTGTTCTGTGCAGCGCTGGGAGTTGGGTTCCATGATCCTTGTGGGTCCCTTCCACCTCAGGACACTGTGATTCTCTGAAAAGGATTCCAGCCTTAAGCACATGCTCTCTAATATCAAGGAATTGCGTTGGATCACATCAGTGAACACTGATGCCACTGAACCATCCCACTGGTGTCTGTGGGCAATGATTCTGCATTGAAGTCTAGCAGATGGCTGAAGGATTGTAAATTTAACAGCTATGTCACATAGCTGATTTGAAAATAGAGCCTTACTTTTCATACCGAGGAGACATTTAACATCACCACACTCAAGTTTAATGTTTGTACACTTTAATAGAATATTTGCTAATTACATATTAACTGTTAGTGAGGCACTTGAACTTTGCTCAGAAACATGTTTTTTGGTGAGCAGTGAACATTAATTGCATGTAAGGTTGACTTGGTTAGCTCATGAGGAATTTCTGTGTTTTAACGCAGGAACTACAGCAAGCGATAATGGAAGACATGGTACGGTTAGGGAAGGAGAGTGGGCTTCACTCCTTTGAGCAGGTAAAATGAAACGACACATCACTGAATGTGGCCAGACAGGCAATTTGTCTGTATAGAAGAGGGATTTGTCAGCATTTATTATGTTACTAAAAATCCTTGTTGCTGCTGCATGTGATGTTTTTGGAAAGAGCTTTATTGCTGCAAGTTGTATTTGTTCCTTTGGAAAAATGTATTTGCTGTGATTCTGCTTCCCACCCATGCTTGAAATTTGAATTAAATTTAGTGAAAGTTTTGGGTGCAGAGGTCAAAATCTAAATCGGGGACATGGATAATCTCCAGACTGACAACCAGAGGTCAAGATAAACATCTGTAGGAGTCTGACCTTTCTTCCACTGAAAGCTCTGTTAGAAATTGGGTCACTAATTAGCGCTCTTATACCTGACCTCAGAATGCCGCTGGTTTCTTTATTTTCAGTCTGGGCACTAATTCTTTCCTTGTGCTTGGGCAAATATTTCTGCAATATAGCTACAAACACTTCAGAAGGACAGATCTGAAATCAACCATAGATTAAATAGCATTAAAAACACAGGAAAATTATCCACCCCATTAAAAAATGTCAAATGCTTATTTCTGTTTAAAAAAACTAACATTTTAATCACTACATATAATTAGCAAGGGCTTTTTTGCTTTTGTTTAGACTGTCTCTGGGTGATAATTCTAATGAGTAATTCACCATGTCGGAGTGGAGGAGAAACATCATTGAACATAACCTTGTTATTCTTCATTTCTCAGTTACCTATGCAAATGAAATGGTAGCAAAAAGAAATTTATTTAAAAATAATTCAATATAAAGCATGGTTGTTAATGCACATAATTGTCTGTGCTAATAAGTCTGGTTTGCCTCTGCCATTATCTTCACAGTATGAAATATCCTCAAATTATCGATTCCATCAGCAGTTTTCAATAAAGTGTAAAATAGTGAGGAAAGCCTTGCCACCTTTCTAAAACTTAGAATTAAATAATAATAGAATAGAATAAAAAATACATGTTTCAGTTTTCAAAAGTAAAGGGCTTCAAAACATCATCTCTATTGCAATATGTAATCTTAAAAACCAAACTTTGAGCCAGATACTGTGACTAATGTTCCCATGGGATGGGACCCCCTGTTTATGGGGATATTCTTTATCATCCCCGTCCTTGTCTGCAGCTTGGATCTCTGTCTTGGGAATGACAAGTCTGGTTTCTATAACCATCAGCTTCCAGGCTCTGAAAGCCAGTGCAGCAAAGGGGGGAGCATTAATAGCATGAACACTGATTTATGAAGGATGTCACAGGGGAGGGCCTGGACCATGATGCTTATGGGGAAAGATGAATCACGTATCTAATGGGAATGGAAAATGGATTTGCAGCCTATATTCCTGCAACTCCCAGCCGACCAAACTGCAAAGCAGTCTGGCTTGGGGAATCACAAAAGCAGCAGATGGCGGGGGAATTTTGTCTTAAATCAGTGGACTCTGACCAGTCACGCAGCAGTTTTCTGCTTTCTCCCACACCAGCATGGGAAGGAAAAGCTTGCTCCCATCTGTGCTGCCAGGCTCCCTGCTGTGCTCAGAGCCACAGCCTTGAACAAGGGCAGCCTTGTGAAATGCCATTTGCACAGGCTGAAAGATTTGTATCACTTTAGCTAAAATTCTTTCTTAGAGATGATCATCATGTACATGCTCTGTGCCTGCAAAGCTTCACAGTAGTTTTGCAAGACTAAGTCAGTGCTGTTTACTTTTGCAGTGGGGTTAAGGTGAGGTTTCCTGGCACAACTCCCTGCCCTTGCCCTCTCCCCCACTGCCTTTCAGCTGTGTGAAACTGTAGTGACAATAGTGCACGTGGTGACACTGTCCCTCGTGCGCTGCCTCGCTGTGCTCTGGCCGTGGTTTCATACAGAAAAGAGGTTTAAGTGCTCATTCTCTTGGAGAGCTCCCTTCTGCAGGCAGGGGGGGACATCCTGGGAACTCAGCAGAAGAGTGCCCTGGACTTGAGGCAGCACCAGAGGGAAGCACAGCCAGACTGGCATAAAAAGTTACACTTATTCAGTATGATGCCTGTAACCTTTGCTATAAATATATCCCTCTTTTATTTTAGGTCAAAGCCATTTACATTCACTCTGATATGTTCTCGGTGCAAAACGGTTTGTTGACACCAACATTAAAGGCTAAGAGACCAGAACTGAGAGATTACTTCAAAAAACAAATAGAAGAGCTATATTCAAGCATCTCCGTCTGAAATCACGGGAAGAACCTCCTGAGTAATGGACTTCATAGCAATATTAGAATAATACTCAAAAAGTACAGAGCCAGAATGACACTGCTGAAATGGATAAGCATCTGAATCCTACATTTGAGCCTTTCATTTTTCTAGGATTTCATCACTAACCATATTTTCTCTTTTTTTCCCATCAGGTGTGATACAATTTCTTTTTTACCCTATGTACACTGTAGGGCACTACTAAGAATTATGCTAAATTGACACAAAATATGCAGAGATTTCAATCAATGACGAAGTAAATTATGGAAGCATATCTTATTAATAACTACAAACATTTCTAATTAAAATAGGGAAAATTTCAGGTATGTCTGTTGATATTTGATTGTATATAACCTAATATATTAGAAACTAAAATCATGGATAATTCAATAATGTGGTCTACCTCAAACAATCAGTGATTGATGGTGAAAGTAAAAGTCTATTTTCTCTGATTTGGAACTTCAAGCTGGATATTGGTTTATATAGTAAGTGATAGTTTTTATATTTTTCAGGACATAAATGACATTGATTTGATTTAATCATATATGACCTAACAACCAGAATAGAAATAGGAAGGAATCTCCCACTATTTATACTTAATAGACCTAATAGTATATTGCATCTAATGGATTAACGTTACCTTGAAATTACAAGAACAGGGTAGGAAGCAATAGGATAGAATTCCCTCTATTTCCTTTTCATCCAAACACAGTTTATCCATGGCATGCTGATTCTGCATTAGGGCTCCTTCAGTCCAGTGCACTCATGGACATCTGAACTGCTCAAACTGAGAAGGTTGCAAAAGCATTGCTGGCTCTGTGGTGGCTTTTGTGGGAGTTTTGATAATCCATATGCTCCCAATCCCTAATTTATTACTTTACATGCTGCTAATACTGCGTAGTCCAGCTGGACTAACTCCCTTTCAGAAACAGCACTAAAGAAATGGAGCACAAGGAACAAGCTACGATTCTGGATGGGGCTTAGCAAAATGAAAGGGTTTGGGAAAAGGCCAGCCTGAGGCGCAGCAGTGGAGGGCATCCTTTGTCTGGCCATGGAAGAAGAAGAAATACTGCTCCGAAAGACCCACGGGGATGGGCTAAAGGCTGTGTTAGCCATCGCTGTGCAAGGTGTCACCATATGGGAGAACAGTGGATGTGGTGGCAGAAAGGCCTGCTCTGGAAATGTCTTTATGTTCGGACACTTGGAAGCATCAAATCCCATTGGCATCACTTCCAGTGGCCTCTCTGGAATAAACAGCAAGTTGTTGGGATGAAACCTTAGATTCCTCTGGTCATCGGAAAGGGGATAATAAGTCTCACAAGGAGTAGGAACAGACTCTAGAGCTCTCTCGGTACAAAGCACGGTACAAGGCAAAGAGAAAACTGTCGTGTCAAGTTGCTTGAATACTTGGACTGTTGATGGCTTCTTTCTGCTAAACAGGGTCCTCAATATCTGTGTGTATTGTACTAGCTGATGTTTGTTGCACCAGTGCATACTAGCATGGAGCTGTGCCTGCTAGATCTTTGCTAGGACAGTGGAAGCACACTTATTTTCTCTCTTATACTGGAATCCACTGTAGACTTTTGAAGCTAAAAGTTTAAATTTTTAATCTAAACAGTCTCTTATTTTCTCTCTGAAGTTCCGTTGCATGCTTCCAAATGAAATAAATCAAATTAATGAGTTAGTGTTATACGAAGACTGATTTATTGCAGTGATTTCAGAATAAAATGATACATAGGAAACTGTATCAGTAACATAATGACTCAAAGAATGTGGCCGTTTGATTCAACAAATGTGCATTTGTCTGAATCCCTTTATGCGCCTGATTCCTCATTTGACTCCAGTGCAATGACTCATATCAGTCCAAAGCAAGTCGAGAAATATCTGATATCTGATGGGATCATACATTCATTTTTCACCAATGTACGCAGCAACAGCATCCCTGGGGAATTTGTATGTGCCACGTTTATGGAGGATAGGGATTATTGCATAAAATCTGGCTCTTTAGGTCAAGTCATAAAGGATTTTCATCTTGGTGGAGTTTAGTTCATCTCCTTTTTGTATCAGCCAAAAGACAGTCACTACATATGCAATCTTCAAAGCAATGGAGAATTAGATTCAGTACAATTTCCTGTCTGTTTTAATGCGACAGTTTTAAAATTTAAAAAAACCACCCTAGTCATCTAGGTAAGTAGAGAAAAGCTATTTTTCACTGATATTTTTTTTACCATTTGAATTTAGTTTACTTTCCTGCTAAGATGATTTCAGGCTTTTTGAGACAAATAAACTCTGTGTAAATATAGAAGATCCCAATATGAGTTTATTTACAGCTTAGGTGGCTGTTATTTTTACATATATAATCCTGAATAATATATCTGTATGCTTCTTTTGGTATTTGATGCAAAATGTCGGATGCACTAGAGCCAAAGATATGAACACCAAAAGAATAAGAAAGAAGAAATGCAGACTTGGCCACACTTACATGATGCAAAATCTGGGAAAAATTGTTGTCACACCAAAAGTGTGAATGCTTTCAGAACTTGTGAAAAGTTATATAAATAAACTAAAAGCTCTCTTTTATACTTGTATAATCAGATTTTCCTCTGCAGGTCACTCTCTCTCACCGTAATCATAACGATGTTGTAAGAGATTAACATTTGAAAAACAGACATGCGTCAGGCATGACCAAGGCACAATTCCACTTCTCTTCAAATTCCAGGAATATTTATTTTGCATTGAGCTTTCTTAAACTGAAACACTTCTTGTGTCCACCAAGGAAAACTCCCCTGGGCTGTCGAATAACCAGTTGTTTGGTTTTGATTTTTGTTGGTTTTTTTGTTGGTTTTTTTTTTTTTTACCTTAAGATAACTAATTACAAAATTAGTTTCTGTTATTCATCTGAAAGAGTGAAGACTCTTTTTGCAGTCAGTTTTGCAGTTGCAGTACTGTGTTCTCGGACATGTTAATGTTAAACATTGGAGGTTCTTCCTGGGCCTGGTGCTATGCCTGTGGAATCACTGGAAGACTGTCTTATATATAAAAAAAAACAAAATAAAATACATTTTCCAGGAAGAGAATCTTGCTTAGTTATATATTTTGTATGCTCTTTGCTTGATATATTGCACAGAGAAAAATTTGTTCTGCCAAAACACACAAAGTTTGAGCAGAAACCATACCAGAGTCTTTAACCCCATGTGAGCAGGAAATACATGGAATAATTCTGTCCTGAAAGGCACGTTTGCAGGTTAAAATGCTTGATGCACATCAGGTGAGAGAGAGACGGTGAGTTTTTGTTGATAAAGTACCATTTTGCAATCTGTCCTCACTGTTAGTCAGTATCTATCAGCAACAGTAAAGTCCAGTCTCACTTTTGCCATGAATATAAAAATCTTGTGTGTAACAAAATAATCTGACTTAAACCTCTGGAATGAAAAAATTAACTTAGATTTTTAAAAAATTTTATTTTACATGTGTTAAAAGCACAAACTGCTGATCTATATGTAAATAAATGCTACAAGATGAATGTAAACTGGGAAAGAATATACTATTTTTGCATGGTAATAGGTTACTTAAAGACCTCTTGATGCCTTAGAGAAAAATTGAAAAAGCATTTTATTTAGAGGCAATTCTATTGGCGTACTTTTTGTATCTTTAGTTCACTTTTGCTTTCTCTGGCAGAAAAAATATCAAAATTCAATCATTGTTTCTTCTTGGAATTGACATTCTTCAGTATTTTGCACATTTGGTGGTTTCTTTACCACCTTTTCTCCTGTGAAACAATGAAGCTTTTCAGAGAAGAAATCTGGATGCCTGTAGGCCAGAAGAGAAAAAGTTTTAGATCCCTTGAATTCTCCCAAAGTAAAATGTTTTCTGAGGCATCTGGAGTCCCTTTAAGCCCTTCATTTCAGGTTTTTGTTATGTATTTTAGCAAAGTAAAAGCAGCCAACAAATGAGGCATTTTGTTAAGTGTTGCCTATTGTATTTTCAACTGAAAGTGAAGGGGGGTAAAATTTAACATATACATTTGTGTAAAAAAAGAAATCTTAACTGTTATTAAAGATTTTTCAGTTTTGGTATGTTAGCATGTATATCAAAGAGTCATCTATGGAAACGTTTGTAAAGAACTAAATTCTCACCTTTCTCAAAATTGCTCATAAGATTTTCTCGTGGACTGACATACAATAAAAGCTCTTTTATAAAATCTGTTGTTTCTCCAACACTTTGTCCTCACCATCTGTATGAAGTCTTTCAGAACGTGTGCCTAAACTAAACATGTTGTAAAAATAATAAATTATGTAAAATAACAACCAAAGGCGTATTGGAACGTGAGATTGATTTTAGCAATCTCCTATGAAAACAAATTGTTGCAAAGTCCTCTGAAGATGCAGCAGTCTTTCTGTAATTTTTTTTTAATTTTAAATCAGTAATAACATAACTAAATGTATATGCTTGTTTAATATTAATTGACAATTGGGAATGCATAGTATTTTTTTCAGACTATGTGTCTAAACAAATAAAGTTTCAAAGCATTCAGGCTCTATTCCAGTTTTTGTGTGCACTTGTATCTCCCTTCACTTGGAAAAGCCAGGTTGGATGGGGCATGGAAGAACCTGGTCTGGTGGAAGGAGTCCCTGCCCGTGGCAGGGGGTTGGAAAAGGATTACCTTTGAAGCTCCCTTCAACCCAAATCATTTTATGATTCTATACGCTCTACTTTTTCATGTACCGAAGCAACGAGATTCCTCCTCTCGATAAACTGAAGCTGAAACCCGGGCTCTGATCAGTTCAGGGAGTATCACACACAATTTATTTACTCCATTTTCATACACGACGTTTTGCCGTGTGAGGCGCTGGCACAGGTTGCCCGGGGCGTGTTCCAAACCGGGTCGGACGAGACCCGGACCCCCCGGCCCGGCGAAGGTGCCCATGTCCGCGGCGGGTCCCTCTCGAAGGGCCGGTCCCTCACGGGGGTCCCTCCCTCACAGGGTGCCTGTCCTCACGAAGGGCGGGTCCCTCACGGGGGTCCCTCCCTCACAGGGTGCCGGTCCTCACGAAGGGCGGTCCCTCACGAAGGGCCCCTCCCTCACAGGGTGCCGGTCCTCACGAAGGGCGGGTCCCTCACGGGGGTCCCTCCCTCACCGGGTGCCGGTCCTCACGAAGGGCGGTCCCTCACGGGGGTCCCTCCCTCACGAGGGGCCGGTGCCTCACGGAGGGCAGGTTCCTCAGGGGCGCCCCTCCCTCACGAGGGGCTGGTCCCTCTCGAGGAGCCGCGCGCGGCCGCCCGGTGCATGCGCGCTGGGGGCGTGGGGGCGGCACTGCGTGAGGGGCCGCGGGCGGGGGTGGTTGCGAGGTCCGGCTCGTCATGGAGCGGGGCCGCGGCTTCCGCGCCCCCTGCGCCGGGAAGGCACCGCGGAAGAAGCGCCGCGCGTCTCCTCTGCCAGGGGCGGCCGCTCTCCCGGGCAGCCGGGCCGGCGGCTCCCAGATATGCCGGCGGCGCCTGTTCGGGAGCGCGGGGCACCGCGGGCCCGAGCCCGCCTGTAAGCGCCTCTTCCCCTCGGCGGCGGGGCCGGGGTGCAGGAGGCTGGGCCGGTGCCGGCGGGAAAGGGTGGGGGGAAGAGGACTCTGCGCTGTGCTTTGTCCAGTGTGTTCTTGTGGGTAGAGATGCTGGTCAGGGTAGTCGGGGCAAGGTTTTTACCTTACCGAGCAGCGGTCTCGGTGTCCCCCAAAGGTTTGTTCGTCACACCTGTGCTCAGCCCGGCGTGTTCTGTGTAAGGTTGGGAAGTGGTTTCTTGTTATCCATGTCCCTCACGGCTTGGAAAAAGCAGACTGCTATTCTGGAAACAACAACTGTTCCCTCTGTTTTAGCTGCTAGTTAGCAATAGAAAGGATTTTTCCTTCTGTAAAGTGCCTCCCCTCCATTTAATCGAGTTGGAAGGGACCATTTAGAAATGGCAAGACAGAAGCCTTGTTCACTTTTGAGAGAATAAGATTACATTAATAATGCTTAAAGTCGCTATTCAAAAGAAGCTGCCCCATTGTTGAACGCAGTGCAGCAGATACCAGGTTAAGAATTTGAGACCTTTTAAGAAAAAATGCAAGCCAGGGGAAGGGATGGGAATCAAGTGAAGCCTGACAGTAAGAAATGGGGAAGACCAGCGTGGGATGTCTTGATCCTGGGCTGATCTTGGTAATTTAAAGTTGCAGGATACAGGGAACATTTGTTTTTACCTTGTTCCTGCCCTGCTGGCTCCTGCTCTGCTATGTGTGTAGTGCTCCTGTGCACAGGCCTGAATGCAACCAGCAGCATGTAGGTGTTCCACATGCTTGTAAAAATAAGAAGCAAAGGATGAGTCCTGTCCATATATCATCCTTCCAGAGATGATACATGGATCCTTTAATTCCCAGGGAGCTTCAGCCGAAGGGCTCTGTGTGGCTCTGAGGGAATGCAGTGTTTCAGACCCAGTTTTTAGTGTGGGGATGGACGCTCCTTTGCAGTCATAAAAATGTGGCTAGAAAGTTTGGTGGTTTCTGGCTCTTAGATAATGAAAGTAAAGCACAATGCTAAATGACTTATAAAATTAGTTCTAGGATAAGACAATATGAAATTTGCTGGTTCCTGATTAATTGTGCCGTTAATGGCCCTTGGGATTATATACAGTGGGGACTAGTTTATGTAGATACCCTTATGATACTCCTAATAAACTCCATTTAAAACTGATTTATACTCACACTATGAATCAAAGTAAAGGTTATTTCCAAGGTGATGGGGTTTTTTAATCAACAAGGTTTCTAAAACACCAGAAGTATTTCTTGAAGTCTGCTTTGCATTTTGTCTTGATGATACACTGCTGAAAAAAGCTTGAGTAAAATAATAAAGCAAATTCAGACTTTACATTATTTGTGATAATAGGGTCAAAAAGTGTTACAGGTCTGGAGGGGGGAAACAGCTAAAGGTTCCCTGTTAGAAATAATAATCTAAATGCTAATATTGAAGTTACCATTAATGAGCTAAATCTTTATTATCTAGGCCTGAAGAAAAAGTTCAGTGGGAAAAACCTACCAAAAATTAAAGAAAATATTGAATTTACTGAAGAGAGCTCTTCATGCAACCAAAGGTCAGCTAGAACTCATTCAAACATACCATTGTTAAGCCTTGCTAGTAAATTATATTGTTTTGCCTTGTGAGATGGCTCTTGGAGTGATACAGTCTGAAGTATAAGTACACTGATGTTTATTAGATTATTTATTGACACCCTATAAAGAAGTTTTGGAGTTGTTGCCTTTGTCTAAAACTGTGTAGTTCTGTGACTGAACTTAGCTCTGTTCTTCAACTGCAGCAATCAAGTGAAGGGCAGAAAAACAGCAGAGATAAAAGAAGAGGAACCAGAAGAAAGCAGTGTGCCAATGAAGGTGAGAATGCTGTCTTGCTTTTTATCTACTAGTAATTGTATGGAGGATAAGCTAGAGAAATGTGATTATAAAATTCTTTTTCTAATCAAGTAGAATTTCCTGTGAGTTATGTGTATGTGTGTGCATACACATTTTTCGGGCTGAACTTGGTCCTGTATTTTGGATCACATTTTCTGTGTCTTTGGCCAGAATAAAAGCTATTGTAGCTACTGGTACATGAGAAAACATCAATACTAATTATCCTTAATGAGGCAAGGCTGTTGGAATTGTGTTGTGCGGAAGAGATCTTAGTAGAGTGTGATTCCAGAGAATTGCTTGCTTCTGGGTCAGGCACAGACCTCTGGCAGGTCACTGTTGCTCTTCCTTGTGTTATTAAAACTGGAGTGTTTGGAGATAATAGTGCAAAAATGTTACAGGACCGTTAATACTGCAATGGCAAGAGAATAGTGACCCAGGTGTGTTTGAACTGAAATCACCTGAGCGAAGGGCGCAGGTGATACTGGTATAAAACTATTTTTCTTTAAAATGTTAGTTATTTAGAGTCTACCAATTACTTACATTTTCTACAAAATGCCTTGTTTCACAGAATCTACTGCCTACACATCGTAGGTGCTTGTATTTACAGAAATGGTGTAGG
This sequence comes from Acanthiza pusilla, assembly GCA_036630365.1. NCBI lineage: Eukaryota > Metazoa > Chordata > Aves > Passeriformes > Acanthizidae > Acanthiza > Acanthiza pusilla. Next base: position 10,816,008 of record JAXCHO010000049.1, on the reverse strand, counting down.
ATTCTGAATGTGAGAATTGGGCATCTGAAAAAAAAATCAAAAGGCACTGAAGTTCATTACTCCACCACTGTTGTGCATAACTTCATTTTACGTCAGTATGCCTTCACTGGCAGTCTCACCCACCAAAGATTGTAGAATCAAATGATGAGGTATTCGTCATGAATTTTAGAAGTGTAAGTCAGATTGCAGATTTGTTAATGTGCATGAAAAACCCTGCTACAAATTACACTGTGAATAGCAGGCTTGAGGGTGAAGTACTAGACAGTTTTCTCAGCATCTGCTAATGTAGGGTGATATTTAAATGCCTTTCTTTGTCTACATTCAGTTTTCTCAGGTTGTTTATATTGGTCTTTTAATTTTAGGAATCAAAAAAAATCAACTTTGAAAGTAAAGGAAGTATGAAAAATGCTGAAGTGACTTCAAGTGAGTATGATGGCAGTAAATTATATTATTAAATATATTTTTATATCTATATAAAACTAAATGTAAAATTCATTATATCATTTCTATAAAAGGACTGGTCTTGTACTGTGCTGTTGTTGTACTGGTTCTGGCTGCATGATATTGGAAAGTGAAGGTGTTGAGACCACTGGCTGGGCTGCTGCCTCTAATTGCAGCCTGTGCCTGGGCTCACATGAATTGGTGGTAGGCAGCACAGACCTCTGCAGAACCTGAGACAGTTTTGAGCCCAGCCTGTTGGAAACCATGTGATTGAACTTAGTTTTATCATTGACAGAAATAGTTGTGGACATGAGTTCTTCAGTTTACTCAAACCTGTGTTTCTAAAAGCTTGTGACCTGTTTAAGAATTACCCTGCTAGGGGCTAAATTCTTCAGGTACGTCTTGTGAGCCTTGGGCAAGGAAGGTGCCTTCTCTTAGCTTATGATCATGTATGGAAGTAAATAAAGGATGCCCTTTGTTTGCTTCTTGTTGTATTATGACTCATTATAAAATTCAGACATGACAATATTTTAGCTCATTACAGGAATGAAACTCAGATAAGGAAGTCCTGATGGTTTGTGCAAGATGATAGATTTTTTTAGCCACCCTTTTTGTCTCTTTCTTTAGGTACAGAAATGACTCTTCCCACAGGTGTTTCAACCTTTCTCATAGAGTGTTTAGATGAAGATTCAGCTGCAGATTTTAACACTACTATTGACAGCCTGAAGAGTTATTCATCCCCTGAAATATTCAGAGATGATGATTCAGGTGAGACTTTTGGGGGATTTTTTTGAGTTTTATTTCATGTAGAAAATGTGGGGAGGCTGTCTACAGTAGAAAGACTAGTGGCCTTCCTTGATGTGACTCACCAGGTCAGTCTTTGCTATAAGTCAGCCTGTGCTTAACATGGAATCTGTGTTTCTGTCCTCTAATCTGCTGTGAATCAGGTCCTGGTGTAATTTGAATCCTATTTTAAACCTAAAGTATTCACTGTTGACACAAGATGTTTATTGGGAATGACCCACAGATGTGTTTTCGGTCAAATTCCTTCCAAACTTTTCTGCAGCTGTTTGAGCCAAGACAATGCTTTAAATTTGCCTTTTAGTTCCTGTCCTGCAAATGTGATTGCTTCCCGTTTGGTCACAAAGTTAATAACTCAATGATTTTCAGCATAAGAAGTCTGCATTTATATTTTTTTTATGTCCAGAAAGATGCAATTTTTACTCTGTGGACCCTGGCAAGTACAAGAACTCCACTCTCCTGGACTCTAGCAAAGCAGTGACCATAGATAAGATACCACAGGTCTCAGATCTTTCAGCAATATTAGGTAATTCTTTTCTACAATACTTCAGGATATAAACATTAAAAAATTTCACTCTGGTGTGAGGAACCTGTATAAAATACATAATCATTTTATGTAAAGTCTGTCTGCATAATGGAGACAACTCCCTGCTGGTGGTCTGTGTTTGCTTCTAATATTTTGCTTTATAAATTAGTTTGCACTTAAAAATAGTCTGGCCTAAGATGGCTTAACTTTTTCATTTAAAGTTCAGCTTTCATGTTCTGGTTTTTTTTAGAACCTGTACCAGAAGATTTTCCAGACCGATTCATTAGAAGGTAATTGCTACAGCAGATTCTTTGATGCACCTAAATGTTCAGGCTCTTCTCTTTTGAGTGATACTTAAAGGCTAGGACAAATAAGCCTCTGCTCCTGCAAACATTTCTGTGGGGTTTCAACTGTGTCCTCACTATCTTTGAAATTGGTGGAATTTGAAATTGGTCAAGGAAGAGTTTGCCTTATAGACTTCTGATTTGCCCTTGCAGCTGTATGGAAGTCAATGTAAGAGAACTCAACAAAGGATTTTGTGGAAGGAGATTACATTTATTTGCAAAATCCCTAAACAAGTTGCTTTTATCCAATTGCACTAATTCTGTCAGACTTCATTCAGCCACAGCAAGAGGTGTGTGCTTAGGTGGCCTGGTCAGGCTTGTCTGTGCAGTACAGGGTGTGAAGGGTAGCTGTTGTCAAGTCTTCATTAAGTCTCTGGCATTCTGTGCTTGCTCAGAAAAAAATCAGTTTTTGGGCAGGTCTTTTATGTTCTTTAGGAATCATCAGCTTACATGGGGTGCTCCTTTGCTTTGGAATCCTGCTGCCTTTCATAATATAATCTTGGGCCAGTTTACTGCCTGTTGTTAGTGTTTCCTTACTTGGAATGCATCTGCCAAGAATTGGAATGATGTGTGTGTGGTGTGCTGGGACCTTGCTGACACCCCCCTGTTATTGGGTGCCAGGTTTTCTGCGACAAGTTGTCCATGGTGAGGTTTTATTACAGGGAGGGCTCTTCTATACTTGGCCTTGTCACAGAGCTGCCTTCAGGTCCTGACATAAAAACCTGATCAACATGAGTGTTTTTCTAGGAACAGTATCATTCTTTTAACCCTTGTGCTGCTCCTTCCAGTCTTACATGCAGACATTTTCATTCATAACACATACCAATCTTAGTGTTACAGATCTCTACACAATTGAATCTGAATTTTTCTGTGAACTTAATTTTCACCTGCGTTCTCCTTAAATACGTTCTGTCCTAAAATGCTGAAGTGCTAAGCATTTAGTGAGTCTTCTGTGGGTCTTAAATTGCAGCAATCCTCATGATAGGCTGTGACTTGATGATAAACTATCAAATAACTGTAAATGGTGATTAAGCAACTCCTTAACAATATTTTTTAAAATAAGCTTTATCCCTTTTCACTCAGCCTATGTTTTCCTAGGATTTTCTAATTAATAGGTTTTTTTATGTTAACATTCATTCAGAATAGTTGTTCATTTTTTTTCCTCCTCTTCTAGAAAGAGACCATCAAATTGCAATTACAGTTCTTCAGCATTAAGCATTTCAGCTACTCTGGCAGGTAAAATGTGACCTGAAGCAGTTGTACCACCTGTGAGAACAGAATATTCTACCCAAACTTAAATGGTTGCACAGTATCTAAACCAGGCTTCTACTGTGTCATTTGTCTTCCAGCAAAGACTAAACTCGGTTGTGTCTAAAAGGGGAAGTGTAAATTGAAAAATCTTCCCAGCAAATAATACTTGGTTCTAATTAATGTGTTAAGAGAAGAAAACAAAAAGAAGCAACCAACTGAAGTCTCAGAACCCTGCATTCTTCCATTTAAACACCCATGATGCTCAATGAAAATTGACATTTCTTATTTAACTTACCCAGGAACAGAACTGTTTGCCATACTTGAACTTATTTCATACCAGCTTCACAAATCCATTGAGTCCCTGATGTAACTACAGTTCTGATCTGTGACTGATACGATTCTGTCTGTGGCCCAGGTACCACATAATTTCCCCCTGCTTAATTTGGAGTATAATGACAGGAGAAGTTGCCACTGGTAAAGACTGCTGTGATTATGCAGGTCTCTGCTCCCACAGTGTGTATTTCCAGCTGTCAATAGCCAGGTGAACATAAGATTAATAAGGAGCCTTGCTTAAGGAATGGGAGAGGAGTAAAGCAGTCCTGATGGAGGGGAGAAGGAGATGAGGATTGTATTGGAGGGTGAAGCTGTATTTACATGGATGACTTTGGAATTTTCCTTTTTGAGAACCGTCCTTTAAGACTTGGGGTGGAGAGTAGCTGTGGTCTTTGTCTCAAAGTTAATTAATGTGTTGGAAATCTGTCACAGGAAAAAAACTCTGTAAAATAACAGCTGCAAGAGAGAGAACTCCAGACCTAAAAAGTGGTATGCGCTGTTCTTCACCATTAGGACCGGAAAGCAAGGTGAAAGATCCTTAATAAATCAGCAAGGTTGTAACACAAATGATTTGCTCCTTGTGTGGGTGGAAAACTCCACCTAGAGGAATAGTAGTTCCTGCTACACTTGTAAAGGGGTGCTTGCAGCCAGGGCAGAGTGAAGATGTAGCTTGCCTCTCCCTCTTGATAGAGCAATAGTCATGGATGTCCCCACGCTCACTGTTTTTCTGACTGGCTGTGTCAGTGGTACTGAAATGGGTTGTGTAGAGCTTGACTATGACAGAGGGACTCTTTTTTAGTGCTTACCAGCTATAGAGATCCACTTTGTAACACAAAATGTCATTGTTTCACTATTTAGCATGACAATCAAACAGCTAAAGCCAAAAGGCTGAAGAAAAAAGAGAAGAGTTTTAATGCCTTAGAAGAAGGTTCATCATCGTTTATGCAGCTTGATGCCTCTGGAAACTCTTCAGCCAGATCAAAGGGGGTGACAGCAGAAGTTCTGCCAACCAAATTGACAGATGCTGTGGTGGTGAGTATTCCCATAGTGCCCACTGATTAACAATGGCATGGAATGGAAGTGGGACTTGTGAATTGTGACCAAAGTTACAATTAAATAGGAGAAGTGGCAGCAAGTGCCACATGCGAAATGTTGGTGCTGCAGTAAACTAATTCTTTGTCTTAATTTTGGAGAGCATAAGACCAAAAAAATCTCCAAAACCTGAATGACAGGAATTCAGTACTTAAATCTGAAGAACTAATAGTAGTTCTAAATGGAGTTCTTAAAGTGTAGTGTACTAGGAGAATAAGAGTAATAATAAACAGCAAAGAATTTGATACTGAGTTCTTCTCTGTTTTTGCTTAGCAAATGACTTCCACCATGCTAATCATGGAGGAAAATAAAGTCCTAAAAAATCCTGGTGATGCTCAGCCTCTAGAGCTAGATGTGAGTGTCTCTCTGATGGTTTTTTTTGTTGTTGTTGATTTTTGTTCAAATGATTAAAACCAAAGAAATCATTCCTTGTGGTACAGTCCATTTCTGCCTCTATGTCTGTTACACTGCAAATTGCACAACAAACTGTGATAAATTCTGGACAATTCAAAAAACCCAAACAACCCAACCTAGGAATTTGTTCTGTATTTTTAAAAATGTAATGTAAAAGCATTAGTAGCCTTACTTTCACAACTCATTTGATTCAAATTTTATATTTAAATGCCAGTTTGAATTCTTTGGCAGTACAGATAGTACAGTACTGCCACTTCTCTCTGCGCACTTGAGCTAGTGCATACTAGATTAATAAACAGAGAACATGAGGGTCTTGCTAAAGCCCTAAATAATTTTTTTTTAAGCAAGAGAATATGTTTTGCATCAGCCAACAAGCATTAGCCAAGCTGAATTGTTGTCTGTTATTTAACTGGGCATTTATTCCTGTGTATTTTTGTATTTTGACGGAGCTGTAGCTTAGCTTGTCGCCAGTGTGCAAAGCCTCACCTGGGGAAGACCTGTTCCTGAATACCACAGGTCCATTTGTAAATTCAGAAGAAATTGTTCCTGCATCTCTGAGCTCAGAAAAAGAAATTATTCCACAAAGTCCAGAAGAAAAGAATGTTTTAAAGGTTCTGATTTTATTGCACTTTTAAAATCCAGTTTTGTCATGCTAATTTGTAGTGTACTGTATATTTAATCTTTACAGTACTAAAACTGCTAAAGAAAATGTTTAAAGCTTTGAAGCTTTCTATCACCCTTTCCAATAGCATGTTAAGTGTACTCAAGTAGTCTTAAATGTTTTCTAGTGACATGCTTTGAAATCTGCATGTCATCTCTAATTTCCTGAGAAGAAAGCTGAAAGAACATTTCTTCAATGGGAATAGTTGTGTGAATGAAATGTCATTAATCTTTTCAGCCTTTGTGTGACAAAGAAATCTGCTCCATTGTTAGAATGTCACCAGAAAGGAGGCCTTCCAGGCTCCAGCAAGTTCCAGTTAAGAGGAGAAAGTTCCGCATTCCCAAAGGAGTGCCTGAAGGTAAAGGAATACAGACTTGGTTCACTGTGCAGATGGTAATGTGTTAGTTGAGTGTTTAAAGGCTGTTGGGCTTTTTTTTTTTTTAAAGTCTGAATATTTGGTAAAATCACTCAGCTTAAAAGAGTAAAAGATGCAGAAAACTTCAAATCTCTCTCTTAATAGTGTTCTTCTCAGCACTAGCATTTTATCCTCCAACGATCTTTAGCATATTAATTAATACAATCATAGGTTACTTCATAATTAAGACCAAAAGATAGTAGGTGACTGAGAATAGCTGTGCTGCTTCAAGGTACTCCAAAAGTAACTTTTTGCCCTGGGAAGCTGTGGCTGCCCCATCCCTGGAGTGTTCAAGGCCAGGCTGGATGGGGCTTGGAGCAACCTGAGACAGTGGAAGTTTTCCTTGCCCTTGGCAGGGGGCTTGGATGAGCCTTAAGGTTCCTTCCAAGCCAAATCAGTGGTTCTGTGATTCTAAACACAACTTTGAGTTTCACTGCTGGTATGGAGATTCCCTAGAAAAGATACCAGCTTCTTTAGTAAATTATTATTCTCTGCTTTATTTCTAGGGTGAGTAAGCCTGAGTTGAACTTTACATCTGGTATTCCCCCCTTGCCTCCCCCAAAGTAATTCAAGTTATCAGAAATGCTTTTCTTCAAAAATTATCAGTTTCCCATAAGGTTTCTGTTCTTTTCTCCTGAAACCCTTAACATGGGAAAAGCTTATTTCTTCACTTCCTAGATTTTTGTTAAACAAAAATGAGAACAAAACTGTCTCATCACTAACACAGAGGTAAAAAGCCCCTCCCTTTCCCATCTCTCATGAAGTTTCTCAGCATACCACTGGATGGCACATGTCTTCCGAAGTTTAAAGTCATTCCTCATAATATCTGCAAGTTTTCTGCAAGTGGTGTGTCATTTATTCTGTTTTAATTCAATACAAAGATACTGCATAAGTGTGGCAGCTTTAAAAAATACTGGATAAACACAAATTTTCATTTGCAACCTCTTAGGTCCAAATGTGTTCCTGCTTTATTGGCAGTTGAGTTGTATGCATCTGGAATACAGGGAAGTGCTTGTACGTGTGTGTGTATGTATTAACTAATGACACTCATCTGATGCTTCTGTACAGATCAAAGAAATTGGATGCTAGGTCATATGCCCAGGCAAATTGTGGTAATGCAGAACACAACTTGTCCTTGGTGGGAAAATGAATCAGAAATCAGCAAGTGGTGGTGTCAGAACAGAAGTCTGGTTTTCTTATTACTTTTCTAGAGGATCCTAGTATCAGGAGTTAGACGCCACTGTGGTGGGGGGTTTATGCTGGATGTTTTATTCTCTGCTCAAGAAGTCTTTCAGATGATGTTGGTTTCCATTAGGAATGTACATATACTCAAAATTATTGTCCTCACTGGCAAATGAGACCTGCAAGATGCAGATTCTTCCAGACAAATGCTAGCATTGGGTGTCTAGTGAACATCTGAACAGCTGGTCAGATCAGTGACCGTTCTGTTACACGTGAGAATGTGCCACCTTATTGATAATTATTTATTGCTTTTTTTCCCCCCAGATAGTATTACAAGTACCAAAAATTGGGTCTACTGTAAACAGAGATGAGATTTTTGCCTCTCAGCAGGAGTTAACAGAAGAAATGACCATCTTGCTGCTGTGGCAGGGTGATAAAATAGAACTCCTAACTAGTAATTAATGGTTGTATTTTTTCGCATATATGTTGTTTGAAATATATGTTGTTTGTTTCGCATATATGTTGTTTGATGTGTTTCAGTAAGTTGGTAAATACTCAAATACTTTATATTAAATTATTTTGTACAGCAACTAGGTGCTGTTCTGGGCATTATTCTGTAAGGATTCCATAAAGATGATTCTTGAGTTTGTTCAGATTTTTAAAAAGTGTGACTGAAGAACAGCAGACCAAATTGCATGAATGGAATTACTTTTGGCTCTTGCTCTGCCAAGATTTCTAGTTTTCTGTAGTAGCATTAGTATCCAAAGATGTGACCTCTGCTCATGTGTTAACACTGAAGGTAACTGCATGTCCTGGAAGTGGCTATGAAAGCATTCATACACTCTTGGGGACCCAGAAGTCAATAGTATGTCACCATTAAAACTCCTTAGATGCTTAGGTCTGCAGAACTTCGGAGGTACAGGACTGTGTGTTCTGCTGTAATTTGATTTCTAAACATGAACACAGGTCATCTTCACCCCATCATCACTGTGAACTGGCTCTAAATGATCAGCATTGTCACCATTCTGGGCACATCCACTGCCCAGCCACTTCCTGTTTCATCTCAGATACTTGTAATATCACACTTCTCAGTCATTGTTTCTTCTAGTGGCTTCAGATTTTGACAGAAAAAGACAATGCCTTACATGAACACATTGGTGGGAAAAACCCTTTTATAGCTGAACTGTTTGAAGAGATGGATATTGATATTCTGGATTTTCAGGTTACTGCTCACACTGTGTCCACTTAAGTCAGATTCCTAGTGCTTCCAGTTCAGCTTGTGGATTGTTAATTCATAAATGTTCTTAATGTGCTGAATGTCTTGGAAAATACTTGGAAAATGTCAAGAACACATTTTTTTCCACTTGAATTCATTGCATATTAAAGTAATTTGGGCCCCTACAATGTTCTCACTACAACATTCTTTACTCAGACTTTTTCTGGACAAAAAGAAAGTTTTTCAATGTTTCAAAATGTTAGTATGACTTTCAAAAGTGTGAGTTTGTTTCTCAGCGTTACCACCCTGGAAAAGAATTCTGTATTTCCAAAAAGAGCATGACAAGAAGACGTACAAAATCCACAGCTTTAGTTTGACTGCATTTGAAAATACCTGCCAAAGTTCAAACCCTGATCTTTTCCCCATTGCTCTGGGGTAGAAGGAAGTGCAAATAAATGCTGCTGGATTAGTCTGTGAACAAGTATTATATAAACATTCTATATGGCTCAAGGTTAAAAATTATGCCATTAAGCTTTTTTTCTTCTAAGCATTAGTAGAATGATTTCTGCCAATAACTCCTTGGAGTCCTCTCAGGTATGCTTTTAATTACCAATATCCTTGTTCTTGCAAATACGAAGTCACTGGTAATTATGGAAGAATCTAGAGCCCCTAGGAGATAGAGGTGAGCTCCTTGATGTAGCTTTAAGCAAAATTGAAAGTTATATATTTAGTAAGTTGTGATTATTATGATTGTTCAAGTAAAGGATGGTCCAGAATAAAGATTTTTTTTTGTATGGGTATTCTGGAAGCTATAGGAAAGAACACTTATTTTGCCCCAGGTCATTTGGTAGTTTTATACAAAGAGACTATTACTGGCAAACTAATTGGAAAGTACAGGGGAAGAAAATACCATCTGTAACTGTGGAACTGGCTGAAGCAGCCTGAATATTGCTGGGGTTTGCTTTTGTTTTTCTTGATGTGATGAGGCTGTATAGGAGAACAGAAATATCATGAACCACGATCTCTTGTCCTTCCCTTTAGTTATGAAAGCACTGCTTCTTATTTTCATCTTTTGTCTGACTCTCAGAGAAAGTGTAATTAATTACCAGGCTAGCTCTTTGCCCTAGGGAAGGAAATTCATTTTGAGGCTGCAACAATCTCTACTCTTGTTCTGCTGTTCTCAAAGGAAAGGCATTTTCCCATAGTTTGGTTTTCAGCTGAAAAATGACTACATAAAATTTCATTCAGAGTGGAAACTGGCTCTTCCATGTTGGTGGATAAAGGTTATGGGTCATGGCCAGTTAATGGGTAGGACACAGGAGGTTATTTGTGCAGTGATTCAGGAGAGGAATCTGTTCAGTGTCACCAGGGCTGCACTGTCACATCCCAGACATGATGAAGTCTTAATGGCTTGAATGGAATCGCTTCCAGAGTCAGTCCATACAAGAACTCTGATAATCCTTTATCACCAGGAATTGTGCATGGCAGATACATGTTGAGTAAATGTATTACACATAAATCTGTAAGAGGTTTTTCATTAATACTGTTCAGTTATTTTTGTTATCTGAACGGCACTTCTAGGAGACTTCAACTCCAAGTGCTCAGAAGTAGTGGGAGATGTGTCTTGTACTGGAGTTTCACAAGGGTACATGCTCAGGCTGGTGGAGAGTAAAGCGTCACATGAAATGGTTCTGGTTGGTTCATAATCTTTAGAGACAGAGAAGAGAGGTCTGGGGCCCAAATCAAAGCATACTGAACGGACACTTAACTTCACTTACATTTAAAGGGACTCCATCAGCTTGAATTGTAATGCACTTGATCTTAGCTAAATCTTCATTGTTTCAAATTGTGAAATTACTGAAAGCTGAGTTACATATCCTGGCCAAAATTCTACCATTTCGCTGGGTTCCCTGAGGACTTTTTATATGTGAGACTGTATTTGCATGCTCCTCTTGAAGCAAGGAGGCTTTCACATGGTGAAAGGATGTAGAGATTGGTCATGTAGAAATCTGCGGCAGGCACGTGTATCTTCCATACAGAACAAGGGGGAAAAGATGCATCTAAACATTAATTCCTGTTTTGTGTTAAAATTATCTACAGCTTCTGGTAGATTGAAAACAAAGTTCCTACAGATGGGTGATTGTCATTATGTAGATATGTTACACATGCGCTAAATTATGCCTTAAAAATAATCTGTTTAATTTAATCTTACATCATACGTTGTTTTAGCTTAATTCCATTTTCCAGGGAAAGCAGATGAGTCAGTCAGTTTTGTCAGTCCTTAATTAAACTTCCTAGCAGTGTTATATCTGAAAAGTGAGACATTGAAGGAGACTGTTAGCTGTTACCAGGGTTTCTATTTCACTTAAATATTACTAATAAAGAGTTTTGCAAAAAGCCACAGATCCTTTTGATTTCATAAAACCTATCACATTTTTTTCTTTTCTTTTTTTTTCTGTTTTTGCTTATACTTTGTTTTGGAGTCAGTTGCTGGGCTTTATGTCCTAAATACTATTTTGTGGATGGATGTTTTACCTCTAATGATGGCTTCCTCTGCCATCAGCTACATGCATTCCACCTTCCCCATGCGTTTTGAATCGAGTGCATGTGAGCTGAGCCATTCTCCTTACAGCTGTGGGAGAATCGCTTCGTGTACCTGGAGAGCGGGTACGAGCTGGGTTTGCGAGGTTTGGGGTAAAAGACGTCGCCTTTCTCTGCTGCACCCCGAAACGCAGAGTCCCGAAGGCGCTGGGTACAGCAACGAGAAGGATCCGATGCCTCGATCGTGACCTCCTCTCGCCTTCCTGGGGTTCCTGCCTTTAACTTCCGTCCGAAGAAGGAAAACAGCGGCGCGTTATCGCCGCCCCCGGGGGATTCCTCGGCCCTGCCCCCGGCTGAGCCCCGCCGGGAGCGGGCGCCTTCCCCGCACAAGCCGCGGCCGCAGGAGCTGCCGAGGCGGGCGAGGGGGGGAAGCCCGGCCTCCCCCGGGCCCGGCGCTCCCCGCGGGGGCTGCGGGGCTCCGCTCCCCACGTGGGGCTGGGCCGGGCCCGCCCCGCCCGCCGGCCGGCCCTCGCTCCCTCCGTCCCTCCCCTCGCTCCCTCCTCCCCTCCTGGCAGCGCCGGGTGACTAATTTCTGTCATATGACTGTGACACCGAATGGAGCGGGGCGGGCGGAACTAGCCGCGGCGAGGGGACGGCGCTGCGCGGAGCCCAGCGCCTCGGCGGCGGGGGCAGCGGCGGCGCCCCAAGATGCCGCCCACCCTCTTCCAGAAGCTCTTCAACAAGAAGCACGGGCTGATCTCCCCGGCCAGGGACGCCCGCGACGACTGTGTCTTCAGGTAACCGGGACGGGGCCGCGCTCCTCCTCTGCCCCAAACTTCTGCGCCGAGTTCCTCCCTCCCTCCACCGCCCGGAGGAGCGCGGGGGCCGGCAGACCCTTCCCTGCCCCCTCGGCAGCCTCTCGGCGCCGTGCCCCGCTGCCCCCAGCCCCGGGGGATCTGTCCCCCGCCCTCCGCGGGAGCCCCGGGGGTGCCCCGGCCGGGCCCCTCGGGCGGGCGCGGGGCCGGAGCCCCCCGGGACCGCCACGTCGGGGCCGCCGCGGTGCCTCGCTCGGCCGCCTGCCCTGCCGGGGCCGCCGCTCCCCGGGCCGGGCCGTGCCTCGCCCCCAGCCCGCGGCTGCCTCCCCTTCCCCGGCGCGTGTGCTGCCCCGGCCCCCGCGGGTCCCTCCGGGGATGCTGCGGGTCGGGGAGGGCGACAGGCGGGCAGGTCCCCAGGGAGCAGCCTCAGGAACGGGGAGAAAGCGTGAAGTTTTGGCCAAGAGAGGAGTGGGGCTTCTGGTGAAATTCGTCACGCTCTGACCGCAGCAGCCCTGGATCGGCGGAGCGGTGCCAAGCTCCGCACGGGGAGCAGGGCAGGGGCCCGGGGCAGCCCGAGGGCCTGGAGGGCTCGCACGGCCCGGCCCGGGGAGAGGCTGCTCTCGGGCCTGGGGCTGGCCGGGCCTCCGCGGGCCGGTTCGCTTGGGAACAAGTAGTTTTTGTGCTGTTCTGCGCCTGGATCATGGTCACGGCTCGAAAGCAATGCCGTGTCTGCGTCCTGGCAAAGGGAGAGCCTGCAATTCGTTTTAAAGTGCAGCTTGCCACCTGGATGCAAATACAATCTGCTTCATTAGTAAGAGTTATGCGCTTCTTGAAGCGCTTGTAACAGTGTGGTGAAGCTCTCCTCCCACCCGCTGCCTTGAAATTTATTGCCTACAAATGATCAGCCCTTGGGTTGCTCTGTAAAGGGAGATCTCTGACTGATGGGCTTCATTTTCTGTGGAGGGATACCCCTTTTCGCTGCAGTATGTAGTAGTTTAGATGCTTAATAGTGTATCTGCAGGTGTCTAAGCACAAGGGTTTTCAAAAAATATTGGTGGGACTGAGTCCTCAAGGAGTCAAGACATGCTCCTGGACACTGCCTGGAGCTCACAGAACTTTTGAAGACACTGATCATAGCTGCTTACACACCTTTCTGCTATTCACTGTGAAGGTGAATCCTTTTATTAATGATCTTCTCTGAGAAACAAAATGTTTTAATGATGTCAATGGCATCTGATTTTCCAAATCATCTTAATACTGGTCTAGAGCCCTTGGTGGGGAAGGGGCAGTAGGACTGCTCTGTATAATTGTCTTGTCTTTTGCCCTGTGATGGGTTTGTCCAGAGCCTGGTGGTTCATGCAATAGCTGCAGTGCAGACCTGGGGCAGAAATGTGGGGCTCACACCCGTGTTGAAAGCAGGAGAGCGAGTACTTGGCAAGGTCTGTGCTCCCCTTGTCACCTGCATCATTCTGTGCCAAATTGGGTCTGAAATTTATAGAGCTGTTTCGCTTTGTGATGTGAACTGTCAACTGGTAACTGGTGAATTTGCAGGTGGGGTTTTTTTGGTGGACTCACAGGTATAATTTGCAGTGAGAGACCAATAAGGCTCTGGGGAGGGTGGGAGACCCAGCTCTAACTTAGGAGAGCCAAGTAGTATTTTTGAAGACTAATACAGATGCTCTCTAGGCATGTTGCCTAACGGCTGCTTTCATTTTTCAAATGGGGCTAAGTTTGTAGCTAAGATCACATACAGTGAGGATTATCAATTCCTGGTGAAACTTTTGGGTAATACACAAAATAAAGAGTTATTTATGACAGCTGAGTCTTTGGACACTGGCAACAAGCACTTTGGAGTTTAGACTGTTGCTTGTTCCAGCAAACCTGAGTGCAGCAGCCTCATCAATTCCATTGGGGCAAGGTGATGTTTTATGGATTGATACATTATTATCTGTTTAGAGTCTGAATAACAGAGCATTTTTGAAATATTCTGAGTGCTGTTATTTCTGTCTTCACTTTGAAAGTTTTGTTCTTTTATTGAGGAGACTGTGTAGAGCAACCATAAAAATGCATAAATACTTTTAGTGTATTTTGTTAATAATATGTACTTGGAGAGAAAAGCCCAGCTACTCTGGCAGTGGCATCAGTATAGCAGAACATTTAAGGATGATTTTAATGCTCTTTTTTTTTACTATGAATATCTTCTGCATTTCTCTCATGCTTATTGTGAAAATTCCCTGGTTCTACTTATCTGACCTTACACTATTTCAAAAATAAAGCAATACTTTTCAGGGGAAAGATTTTGTTTAGTTGTTGGTTTGTTTGTGGTGGCCTTTTAATTTTTTTATCTTTTTTTTGGTGGGGTTTTTTTTCGTTAGGTTTTTTTGTTTGGTTTGGTTTTGTTTGTTTGGGGGTTTTGTTTGTTTTTTTGTTTGTTCGTTTGTTTCCTGCCGAGGCTCTCTTTCTGTGCTGTGGATGTGTGAAATTTTGTGAGCCTGGGTCTAGCCAGACTGTGAAACCCTCCAGGACTAGGTGCTGGAGAAGTTAACATGTTTAGTAATGGGACCAGTAAGTTAGCAACTGTAAAATATTTGCTGAGGTGCCAGTTTGCCATTTATATGTGTTTCATATATATATATATGCAGTGTATTTTACAGAAGAAACCTTAGGAAATCACAGTAGATCCACTACGTGTTAGTTTTTTAGCTCTTCTGTTTAATCCAGGGCAGTTGGCAGGCTTGGCCCTTGGACTGAAATCTCTTGGTACAGCTTGGCATTCACATGGTGAGCAGGAATATTCAAATTTTGGTGGTAAAATCTGTTTACAAGAAACACTGAAACACCTGCAAGCATTCTAGGAGGGAAGAGTCAAGCCCTTAAATTCCAAGATGTAGAGTACCTGCTGTCTACTGCAAATAATACTCACGTGAGTGGATTTTCCCTCAGGGTAACTTTTACTATAAATAGGATCTCTTGGCCATATTGTAGCATCTGGCACAGGCGGCTGCTGGTGACAGGAGAGCTCAGCCCAGGCTTAGGCTGTTACAGTTATTAAGAATATCAGGTAAACATTTTTCTAGAATTTTACAATCAAAATATTCCCATTAGAAAAATACATAAAGGTATTCACATGAGGTGTAAGCTGTGTGTGTCTAAAATGGAGATACACTTCAAAATAGCAATTAAATGAACCCTGTTCCAGTAAAATGGAAATAATCTTACAAAGACTTCCTTAAATTAAGCAGAAGCAGCCATGCATTTCTGCTATATATTATATGGGCACACAAAATATTCCACTGCACATTTACATTAATGACTGCCACAGATAGTGACTTTCAGCTGCTATGTCTTTCCAGGGATCCACTTCAACCCTCTGGAGAAAAGGGAGTTGGTAAATCACTGAAAACTCAACCAGCTTTTTGTTCTCCAAAATGGGCTCAGTAGATTGAGCCCGAAGCTCAGTAAATTACGAGAGGGCTGAGGCTTTACATCCTTGTTGTCAGGATGTGTGGGCAGTATTTCCAATGGTAAATACAGCTGCAAGAGTTTCTGCAGGAGTGTGTGTGTGTGTTGGGATCCTGATTGGACTTGGAGCACTATTAGGCTGTGGCAGAGGGAGAGGGATGGATGATCTTGTAACACTGAACTGTGGGATTTGTTCATTTTGGGGCTATATGTAGGGGAGAAACTCAGTGGGGATTTTTTCCATCTTATGTATAAAGTTCAAATACTCGTTCCCTTCTGTCTCTAGACATCCTGCCCGCCTAGCTGGAGGATAGAGGGATTATTAATCAGGAGTTCTTTTTACACTACAGCTCAATGAAAGCTTCAGTGTCTTTTTTAATTTTAATCTAGGGAGCTCTAAAGAACCATCTCACCCTGAGGGGCATTCCACTGATGTTTGCAAACTCTGTTTTGCTCTTGTTAAAGCACCTGTTGTAGAGGTACAGCTGTGTGGTGATTGTTCAAGCCTGACAGAACCCCTTCCAGTTTCGAGTCTTACCAACGCTGTGGGGTATCTTTGGGCACATTCTTCCTTTAGGGCTTTGCATTGGTTGTCTCAGTATTTTTGAGAAGAAGTGCTGTTTTTCAAGCTGAGAGATACAGGAATAAGTAATTCTGAATGCCCTTTATTATGGAGAAAGCCATTTTTGGTCATCCTGGAAGTGTTCTTTCTTGGGGTCTTCTAGTAATACGCACTGTTGCTTTATTGAGAGAATAGTTTGCCAGGTTCTTGAGATAGGAAAGGCCTCAGGCTGACTGCGAAGTAATATTTCCTGAAATCTGTCTAGGCAAGCATTCTCCATGAGCCCAGACTCTTTCTGTTCTCTGTGGCAGTGACTTTAAATGGTATCCTGAGATTTGTTTCCTTTCACATAATTTTTGGCAGCGGAATTCATCAAGGGAATTGCAATAAACCTAGAGTTGGAAGTGGGTAGCTTGATACAAAGATGCTTCATGAGCCAGTTCCTCTGCAGAGCTATTGTTCTTGCACAGTAAAAATGCTACATGCTTTCTTACAAAGGCATAATTGCTTCTTGAACCAGAGGCTAATTTCTTGAAATAAAGTGCAAAGAGACTCAGGGACATTTATTAACGTGTAAGAAGGGACTACTACGGCTTTTTTAAGTGAATGCTGGAGTAAGGTGGAGGAGGAACATGAAAGTTGTCTTTAGATTGGTATTTCCAGTCAAAAGTTTTACCCACAGAACTTTTTTCTCAGGAGCAGGTAGCTTTGTGTACAGCTTGGCTGAGCCCAGGGAAGCAGATCTCTTGCCAAAATGTGTCAGTCCTTGGGAGCAATGCAGCCAGCAAATTCCTGATCCTAATACCTCTGCACAAGGCTTTTTAAAGCTATTCCTCAGCAGTGCATCAGGGCAGCTTGACCAAAACCTGCTATTAATGAAACAGCATGTTTTGATATTTGTTCATTTCTGGCATACTGCAAGTTTTTTTGTCAATATTTGTAAAACTCCTGGAATTTCACCACCTTTCAGTTTCAAAGTCTATCTTCCAAAAGAGCTTTAGCTAGACCTCATTTTGTAACAGCTCCAGCTTTTTATCTTTTCCAGTTATCCGATGAATTTAAAAAGCTTTTGTCCCATACATTTTTAAGACTATTCAAATTCTTAAACATCTAAAATGTTTAAGCTTTTTGTGTTTTTATTAAGCTCATTTTTGCCCTTTAATGTCCTTTTAAGTTTTGCTTTTTTATAAAAATCCATCTCTTCTGTAATCTCTGAAAGAGTATGGTTTTGGCTTTTCAGTTACATTCATTAGCTAGAGTGTACCAAGTTTTAATAAATATGTCACTTTGATTTATGCAGTTTTCTCTATTGCTATGAAGACTTTGGCTTGTATTTTGAAATATATTGCTGTTTTCTAAAGTACTTCTTTTTGCCAAAATCTGTTTTGCATTTCCTGTCATGTGAGTTTTTATGTACCTTCCAGTGCTTTAAGTCAATTTTCATCTTGGTAGCAGAGACATAAAAGCTACAAGGTTCCAGTAAGCAACTCTGGAGCTTGGAGATAGTTTTGACAATTTCTTCTGCAGGGGCAGCTCTCCAAGCCCTCCTTGCCACCATTCTCTAGGTCTCCCAAGTGCTTCTCCAGGTAGGAACATGTTGCTGCTAAAACGCCCAGCATGTCCTTGAAAATCAGGTGCTAGCTCTGAGTAAAGCAGTGCTGCAAGCTGGGTCTGTACAGTGACTGAAGGAGCTGATAATCAGAGGGTCGGCAGTCCATCCAGTGATAATTTACTCATATTATCACCAGATCCGAAGGAATTAACTTGGATTGGTATTCCCAGCATGCTAGGTGCATGCAGAGAATGACATGCTAGGTGAGTGCAGAGAATGACAAAATAATTTGAAAACTTTTGGGGTGCTTGTGTCTGCCTGGCTTTGTGCCTTGGAAAGTTTTCCCCTGCCCTTGTGGGAACTCTCCCTATCCCTTGCTTCACCTTGGCTTTTTCTGTCTCCTGTGGAACAGAGAACAGGGAACATGAACGGTGGAATGAAAAAGCCCTCTGCTCATTTTTTCTCTACTTTTTCAGAAGGAGGTAAAGGTCATTACAAAATGAGCTAACAGGTGAAGGGTCACCCTTATTGCCTTTCCTGCTGGCATGTCCTGTGGTGGCTGGGAGCTTGTGGTGGCTTGAGAATTTGGCATCACGAGGCCGCCCTGCCTGTCCTGGCCATCACGAGGTCGGCGCTGTCCACGCACACTCAGCTTCCTCCCAGCCTGCGGCATCGCTTCCTCCCCGTGGGATGGCCTGCCTTGTCTGGGGATAGCTGCAGTCTCCTGCCTCACTGAGCGGCCCTTGGAACAGTCACTTTCTTGGTTCCCCTCCTAGCATTTCCACTCCTTCCTCTAAATCAGAAATGTTTCTGAGAAGAAGTCGGAGTGAGTGAATCATGTAGGTATAGACATACTCAAGTGGAAATGCTACTCTACACTTGGGTTATGCTGGCAGGTGTTGTACGAAGGTGTTTCTACAAACCGTTGGGTCCTGTTTCTTCCCTCTCCTATTGCAGGTGAGGTCATGGGGCATGAGGATGTACCAAGAGCATGGGGTGTCTGTACCTGCTTGTGCACTTCGAGGTCTTCTTTTCTGAAACAATTCCACCATTTGTTTTCAGGTGACTGAGGGTGTGTTTCCATGTCTCATGTTACAAGCCTTGCTGACTTGAGATGGTCAGCTCCTCTGGTTGACTGACAGATTGTCCTTCTTGTGTTTTGAAAGGGCTTTATCCCTTGCTCTGTGTATGCTTCAAGTTAGCGTATGCTCATGGTGACAGCTTGGATAAATCCAAGCTTCTGTTCTGGAATAAACTGGTCCAGTGTGCCTTGGAGCCTGAAACTTGTGTTGTAATTTTGGCTGAATGCTGTAGGTGACCACTCTAGCAGCGTGTTTTACGAGTGGAAAGTAACGCACGCGGTGGTTTCATGCTCAGCAGTTGTGTTCCCTCCCAGAGCTACATCTGGAGCTGAATGTCTGCAGGATCACATGTTTGTGAGTAACGTTAGGAAAAATGCAGAGCTCAGTTGCAGCAGCGAATCCACAGCGTGGTTGTGCTGGGCTTCCAGAATCAGCCAAGAGCAGAATTTGTCTCTGAGGACTTGAAAAGTTTTGCATTTGTGGTGTTAGATAGAGAACCTTAATCTGTAAGATATCTGGTGGAGGAAAAGGCAGATATTAAAAACAGGAAATAATTTTATTAATCAGTAATTGGCTTGTTAATGCACCAGCTGCTCCACCTTACAGTGAGTAGAAGCAGAATTCATCTATTGGAAATATTAATATATGGAAAATATATTTGCACAAAATATGTGGGATTCTGTTGTGCCTAAGGAATGTGACCATAAACACTACATGCAATCACTAATTTCTAACAATACCTGCCCAAATATGTTCTGCTTCATAGACCTGTGAGTGGTTATTGTGTAGTCTTTGTATTGAAAAGGATTTATTTATTTTTACAACAATGCATGGTTAACAATGTTGCTTAGTGCTCAACTGAAGCTTTTACTTGAGTTAATTCTGCACATTTGCGTAAACAACCTTTTTCTTCTCTGAAACTGATAGCTTCTGGAGATACTATTATTCAGAACACAATACACTGCAGAGAAACTTGTTCAAACATGTGAATTGCAGCACAAAATACTCCATGAACTACATATAGACTACTAACAGTGCATGTAAGATGCATCTGCAAGTAAAATGTGCTTGTATAAATTTTTTTGTCTTCTCTAATTTCATAGCTCTTATCAAGCAATTAAACCTTTGGACTTAAACAGTTTGGCTGTATGTAAAACTTTTTATATTTAACAGTCTTGCCTGATGCTTTTGGGTTGGTAATCTGGGTATGTTCCAGCTCTTGTATATGACCTGTCTTTGAAACCCTGGCCTTGAAAGAGCTCATTTGGTACAGGTGGAGGACTCTGCAGTGCTGCCAGTGTCAGTACCATCAATCCTGGCTGTAGGTGCCCCCTGCCAACATGAACAACCCAGCAGTGCCCTGTGGTTGGCTGTACCCAAGTGTGGACCTGGAACAGCCCCTGCTGACAGCAGCGAGCTTCAGGCATGGGAATGATCCATCACACACCACTGATCCTGCCCTGTCTGTCCAGGATTGTTCACAACATCCTCAGTAGTCATTTTGGTCTAAAATGAGTAAAGTGCATCACAGAAACAATCACATTTCCTTTACTCCAGACACTGATCATGTCCTGCACATTCATGGTGTTGCATGTGCCTCACTGTCTTCAAATGTTTTTTGCTTGCTCTGGCTAAAATGTCAGCAAAACATTAAATTTGTAATAGTACCAGAGACCTTCTACTCTTTCAGTTTGTGTGATATAGGGCTGGGAAGAAACGGGAGCCAAATTACAGTTCTCTGCCATCTGTTTTAGTTGATAAATGAAGAAACTTCGAGTGCAGTTCAGCCCTGACTTTAGGTCCTGGCACTGTGCCTGTTTAAGCCAGAGCAGTATCTTCACCCCAGTTCCTGTGTCATTTTCCACTCAAAGAGAGAAAAGGTAAATTGTTTGAGCATTGCCCAGAGGAACTGTAGCTTTGCTATATGCCTTCTTACTTTGTTTTATTTTAGCCTCAGTAGCTATGGGAATGGTGGCTCACGCGGTGCAGTGCTTGGCCTCACACTTCCCTCAGTAATTTCTAAACCTTTTGATCGACTTCAGTCATGTCTGGTGGAGGCTGTAAGAGTCTGAGTGAGCTGAGTCTCTCTAAGTGTAGTGAAAGTGCTGTGGGTGCTGTTGGATGCCTCCTGCCTGTCAGTACCTGTGGAGCTCTGAGCTGGCTGCACCTTGTCCGTCCCTGTTTCCAGTGTCATGTCTGTGGGGACAGCCAGACCATGGGCATGTTGGAGGAAGGCAGTATCATGTGGTTCCATAGTTTGCCCTGCATAGTTTGCAGGGAACAGCTGTAGCGTGACCTCAAGAAAGGCCAGTCCTGGACTACTGTGAATACCAGAATATCAAAACCTCTGTCAGCTGAATTATTCTACTTTCTGATGGGTATTAAAGCACACACATACCCACGCTTCTCTCGTCTCATGCATGTCGCAAGTTAAAATCAGGCCTCCAAAGCCTGTGTGCTCAGCACTAAGTTTGCCATATTTGTGGGTAATTATGGAAGAGGACAGTTGGGCAGAAGGAGGCACATCACGTGTGAGCAGTTCAATGGGAAATGAATGAGATTCTTGGTGAGTATTTTTGCACTCCCCCTGCGGCGCCCCCGGGAAACCTTACCTAGAAAATGTTCTTGCCGTTTGTAGAGTTGGCTCAATGGTTTGTTTACTCCTTTTCATGAAACTTGATACCAGAAATTTGTAGAGAAAAACTGTGTTGGTTCAGGTGTTAATGAAGAATGGGTGCAGATGATAAGCTGTGTGGTTGGGTGTGCAGGGAACAGGCTGTGGAACATAGCGGGAGCGTGTGCTCCTTCTCAGAAGCTTGTTCTAGTTGAGTGACATTATCTGAACATCTGAGAAGCTGTTAGGGAAGAAGACTGCCAGAACTTTCTTGTTCCTACAGGAAAAATAACAGTATTACCCCTTAAGACAGAGTTAAAGAAATGCCTCAAATGTCAGGACAGTGAATTGGCTTACAGTGCTAACCGTTTCTATTTAAAGGCAGCCCAAACTCTGACATAGAACTTAAATAGTCAGACAGAAAAAGGTGGTTGGTTTTTTCAGTACTTAAACATATTTCAGCTGCTGTGAGTTACTGGAAATTACTCTACTTGCTCAGTAGAAAAGGAAATTGTTCTACTGACAGCATGGAGTGCTGAGAAGCTGTGAAAATGAGCATGGTGGTTTCTTAACTGTGTATATTTACTAGTCATACAAGAGATGCTAATTATGAATTGCTGACCTCTTTTTTTTTCCAAAACACATAATAAAAAAGTACAGAAGTAAAAATAAAAAAAAAATCAAAGCAACTTTAACTTCTTTTGAGACTATGACAGAATTACATCTTTGTTTAAAGAAATGTTTAACAAACTTCAGATAAGCAAAAATAGCTCTTTTCAATAAGATGAATGTATTTTACTTGCTTTCAGTTTTAGTAGGGTTTTTCTCATAGTATCTTTTGTGCAGTTACCAACAAATGCATAATTTTAGTTAGCCTGAATATGTAGCTATTTTAGAATATCTCATCAGGTTTTCTTCTTCAGCTGAAGACTGCTCAGAATCTCCATAGGTAGCTTGTTTTTGTGTGTTGTGTAAGGCTTTTTCTCACATTGGGATCAGAGGATAAGACACCAGGTATTATGGTTTTTTATTTGTTTGGGATTTTGTGGGGTTCCCCCCCCATTAAGTATATATTCATTTAAAGACTGGCCTTTCCTATCAGTAGCTAGCAGGGCAAATCAGCTAAATTGAAACTTAAAAATTTAGACAAATACCAAATGGCCCAGTTCTATGAAGTCCTCAGCATCCTCACTAGTTTGAAAGCTTTCGTTGCCACAGCCTTGAGCTTTGCTAAAGGATATTTATGCTGGAAGAGATCCCAAGAGCAGGAAAGACCTCACTGTTAGATCATCTCATGTCTGTATGTATTTGTCTGTGTCAGACAAAATGCATATATCTGTATGTTTCAAAGTATACCCAGGTGCCTTCATTTGCCATCGTGGCTCTGAGTGTGCGAGCACCTGTCTCAACTCACAGTAATCAGGAGACCACAAAGCAGAAACCTGCCTGCCTTGCTCAGCTCTTGTCTGTGACAGAAGTG
This sequence comes from Acanthiza pusilla, assembly GCA_036630365.1. Lineage (NCBI taxonomy): Eukaryota > Metazoa > Chordata > Aves > Passeriformes > Acanthizidae > Acanthiza > Acanthiza pusilla. Next base: position 10,793,224 of record JAXCHO010000049.1, on the reverse strand, counting down.
CTTCTGTGTTTCCCCCAGCAGCAAGACAGGTAAATTCATCACCTGTGTGCACTCTGTAGACAAGCCTAAACTGTTATAATGTCACACTGGGCAGACTTCTTTGCTTCTTAGAACAATAATGCTAATGTTTTTGTGATTTGCGGGCTAATAGGTGCTGTATAAGCATTTTGGAGTTGCCCTGTGTTCAGGAGATTGCAAAGGTGCATGTGCAAGTGTACTTGGAAGTAGTTGTGTGATGCTGCTGGGGTTGAATACATACATTTTACCGAATTTAATGGTTTTGTGGGCATGGTGGTATTTGGTCAAAGGTTGGACTTAATGATCGTAGAGGACTTTTCTAACCTTAATGATTCTGTGATTAATTTTCCTTGGGATTTCTTATTCATTGTCACTGTTCCTGTTTGGTGCTCTGCTTTGGGAACTTGTATTTACACATATGTACCCACACACAGAGGAAATAGAGAATTAAAGCCCAGCTCGCTCTCCCTTCCGTTCTTCTATTCTGTTCTCAGTGTTGTCCTGTCTGAGGCCTGCAGTGCTGCCTCTCCCCTCTGAAGGGTTCCCCTGGGTGCTGTGCTGTCCCCTCCTCCTCCTGCCACAAGCAGTGGGGTGCATCCTGTTTGGGGTCACTGCTGTGTCACATCCAGTGATGTGCACAAGCAGGAGAGAAGGGGAAAGGAAAATGAAAATCCAAGGGAGCGATTACTTTGCCAACAGCCCCTTAAAAAAAGCCATGAAAAAACAACCCAACAAAACAAACCAGTCCAAAGTGTCCTGGTGGCATTGACAGCTACTGCTGTCCAGCACGTGAGCCTTTCTTTCCTGTTGATGCAGTGGAATAAATAGCTTTGTGTGGTGCTGTGGCTGGTTCGCAGCAGGTTACCTGCAACGTTAGGCTTCTTCAAGTTCCACATCTTAAGGATGTTCATGTGGACAGACTGAAATCTGCTGGCAGGCTGTGGTGGCTGGGAGTGTCTGGAATTATGTTCACGTTAATTCCGTTAGTACCAGCAAAAAAGGGTTTATTGAACATACACTAAATATACATATGTATTTTGATTAAGTGCAGCCTCTCCCAGTGGAACAACGTAGGTTTTATCAAGTGATTCTGTTGATTCTGTGAGGCAGAGCTGGTTTGGACTGTGTGTTCCAGCTCAGTTCCGTGATAAGGAAGGTGTGTGTTTGCAGTGAGTTTCAGTGCTGATACCCAGGGAGGGCACGTTGAGCTGAACCTGCAGTTTCTTTATCAGAGACAAAGATTTTAGCAGTAAGAAAAGCTCTGTGGGCATGTAGGGAACGTGTTCATCTGATGCTTGGAGCTTCTATGTATCTGTCATGTGGGGTTCTCAGTAATACTTGACCTGTTCAGTCATTCTGCTGTGGAAAATCCCTCTAGATGGATAGTTGTGTTGAAAAGCTTGGGCAGTGGCCAGTCCTACACTGTATTTTCCATTCCTACCATTCTTGGAAACCCAAAACTGTGGGCATGTAGTGAGACTTGGAAAACCAAAGGGGATGGCAGAAAGCCTGAGGGTACAGAGCTCCTTGTGGCAGTGAGCAAACCCAGCAGAGCACTTTGTTAAGCTTGGTTCAGAGGTTGAACAGGTCTCAGCTGAAAGCTAAAAGCATTTTTACTTGTTCTTCTGCTTTGGGGAACCAAAGCATTCAGGAGCTCACAGGTTTAGTGCATTTGCTTGAAGATGCCAGGTTGCTCCATTATTCTGCCAGTCTGTATTATTTTTCCCAATATTAAATGAAGTTGTGGCTTGTTCAAGCATCTGTCTGATTTTTATTTGTCCTCATGTCCTTATGAGTTACATAAAAGTGAAGTCAAGCAATGTCTTTAGTGTCTGCTCTATATAGATCTACCTGAAATAGTTTCAGGTCACCTTTACATGCTTAATTTGGAAAACAGTTGAGCAGCATGACTCTTGCCTTGGAGAATTGAGCAGTCTAGGCTCCTCACAGTAGTCTTGGGGCTCTTGCAATATCTGCACAAATCAAGATCTCATCCCTTCTGCAGATTAAGCAGAGGCCTGTTTGACTTGCAGAGCCAGTAAGGGAGGGATGTTCAGTGCATGGGTTGGAGCCAAGTTAGAAAAGTCTTCCCTCCTGAAAAGCAGCTGTAGGATAGATCCAGTCCACCTAGATATTCATTAGTGTTATTTGGCAGATTTGTGAAATCATGCCTAATCCTTTCTGGTTCAGAGCCTGGTGATATTCTTGAAATGCAATGAACTTGATGATTAGTGGTTTTGAGGGTTGACTAAGGCAATGGGTTAAAGGCTCCTGGGCTCATGGCAGTAGGTAACCACTCTGTGTGCAGAAAGGCTGCAGAATTGGGCCACATCAGACATTTGAAGGTGTTGGAGGATGCTTGGATAGCAAGTGACCAACGCTAGTGTCAGACAGTTGTTGATTCATGGAGAGTATCTATCAATAGGACTTGTGGGATGTAGGTATATAAATGAGCATCACATACAGATAGGGCAGCCTGGAATTTCATTCCGTAGATATTAATTTGTTATACTTGTTTGTATAATCATCCTCTGTCTTTAGTTTGCAGTTGTTGCTGTGTAACTGAGATGGGGTTTTGGTGAAAGCTGAGGGGGCAGTGAGGCTGAGTCAGCACTGTGCTTAGGCATGTGCTGTGAGTCTGGAAAGGAGCTTGATTGCTCCCAACCAACCCTCTCATGTGCTTGGCATTAGGCATGTGTTTTAAATAAGTTGTAAAATCTACACAAATGAGGAGGGTGAGACTGCAAACACACAATGTTGGAAATCAAAGGTTTAGGAGTAGTATTCTTCGGGAAAAATCTTTTGGCATTTGATGCATTTCAGTGACATGCTGAGCTTAAATGTCACCTTCATTGGAAAAATGATCGTCATCTGTTAATTTTATGTGACTGTCTTGATAAATGACCTGGTAACATAGCAAGCTAAAGTTCACTGTAGTCTTCTACAACCCCAGGCTTTGGACTGAGAGCAGCATTTTGGGATTATCCCTACGTCAAACCTTGTTTGAACTGAGTACATATAAATAATTGTCCGCTAGCTTTTCCTATTACAAACATACACAGTTTGTGAAATTGGTTTACCATGTGCTGAAAATTTCTTTGATATTTTTAAAGCCTGTTGCTATGGGAACAAGACCCCATAACAGAAAAGCTTTTTGGTACTAAGGAGGCCAAGAAATTCACTTAACAACAGAAATAAAGCCACAGCAAAATAGCTTGTATTCTTTTTCCAAAAGCAAACAAACAAACCCCAGAAGAAAGCCCGATATCCTGAAGCAGCTTGGACCTGGATTACCAGATGGAAGGAGACACTCAGCTCTCAGGCTTCAGAGCCTGGCCAGGGAGCTCACCCTGTGCACAGTTGCCCTGGTCCCAGCTCTTATGGTGGAGAATAATCAGGGAATCCACAAGCATCTTCCTCTGAAATAATTAATGTGTATTTTTTTACTTTTTTTTTAATATGGAAAGGTCGAAGGGATGTGATGCTTTGGTTTATGGGCAAGGAAACACGAGTTTTGCTTCTCAGAACTGGATGTCCCCTTTGTGCTTTGCTAATACAGAAACTGGCAGAACAGGCATTACTTTTTCTTTGACGTTGGGGCTTGCAGCCCTGTTTCCTTGTGTCTCATGACTGAGTGAATCAACACCTAATTAAACAGTCACATGAGGGACAGAGTAAAATGCTGTTCAGGCACTGATCCCTGTGAATCTTTGGAGAATAACTACTTACATCTGTCTTCCTCCTTTTCCAAGGAACCCTGAACAGCTGCAGCTCTGCCTTTTTTTTTCTTTTTTTTTTTTTTTTTTTCTGGGAAAAGAATAGCACGTAGACCTCTGCTAAAGCAATGCTGCCTGTGCAGATAAATGAGACCTGTGATAGCGGGAAGGAAGACCAGGGAGTACTCAACAAAATGTAGAGGAATTGGAATGATTTTAGTTTGTGCTGGGGATAACCTAGCTGAAAGCCTGAAAGTATAGTCCTTGTGCATTTGACAGTCCTGGAAATTTAACTGAAAATGTGAATGCTGGGCAAGGAAGGTGGGAGTGATCTGTGGGGTTTCTTGGTATTTTTAATATCAGCTGTAATTGTATCACTTGCAGCTCGTTATGAAGGTCCATAACAATTGCTTTCCATCTCTGAGTGGCAAATACTTGTGTGGAGATTTATTGGGCTCTCAATTATCACTCAGTCACAAGTGCAGCCACCTTAATCAATTACAGGGCCGTGGCCTGCAGCCAAGGAATGCTCCAAGCCCCATGCTGCCTGCCTGCGCCGGATGACTTTCACCACCAAGGCAATATTTTTTCCCCTTATAAAACTCACAAAACAAGTATTACAGGATGTTTTAATCAGCACAAGCAGATGTCTCCCTGCACCCTGACACGGCGGAGGCTTGCAGGTTGCGCAGCAGGTGCCAGGGTCTGCAGCCAGAGGTTTTGTGGCTGCTGTGTGCTGGCCCTGGAGATCCCAGTGGTTTGGGTACTCCATGGAGTGGCATTTCCACGCTGGAGGTATCCTGGGGGGTTTCAGGGTGGGAAAAGCAGGGTCTGGGCAGATGCCCTGGCAGGGACCCATTGTCTCCTGGTGCCCTGGGCACAGCATCACCCACCCTGGTACAGCTTGCAGGTTAAAAAGCATGACATGAAAAAATGCAGCTGTTTACATTCTAGTCTTTTAGCCTTTAAAAATGTATTTATTTTTAGATATATCTCTCTGATTAAAAAAAAGCTTCTTTAGAAGTGTTTGCTTGGTGCAAGAATCAGCTGACGTGTCAGGCATAGCTAGAGCACACCAGCAGTTTGGTTATGCACCTTGCAGCTTTTCTTTTAATGTCTCTTGAAGCAATGTATTGAAAATCCCAGTTTTCAGTGGTGCAAAAAGAATAAAACTGGCATAATCCTGACGGTTTCTGGGAAGTGGATGAAAATAAAAGCCTTAAAGACACGCTAAGCTGAAGATAAATACAGGGATCAATATTTGTCTGTTAAAAAAATGAAAATGTTAGGAGTACTCAGCCAAAGTACCCTTATTCCACCAGGAATCCTTCAAGAGTTTGTTGTTATTAATATTAGGGTTGATAGCAATAGTGAAGATATAGTGATCCCTCTAAGATGTCTTCAGTTTCATGACGAGAGGTCTTACAGTCAACCTTGACACTCGTTTATCTTTTCTCTTTATTCTCATTTATTAATATTTGCAATTTCCAAAATAAAAGGCATCAATTCACCATTAAGATCCCTAAGCAAACTCTGCAGTTGATGAATGCAAGCTTGTGAGCTCGATTTTGTTTTGTCAAGTTAGTTTTATGTGTTCATTTAAGGATTGTTGAACCTATCGCGACATCTCCAGAACTACACAGCATAAAGGAGGGAACACAGACCTCCCCCCACAACCATCCTCTGCTGCATTACATAATTCTGGGTGATGTTAGAAGAGTCTTTATTTCCAACAACTATGCTACTTCCAACTATGATCATCAAAAGCAATTTGTATTGGAACCTTTTTCTCCCCAACTTTTCATTAAACGCACACAATACTGAACTATTTACACTTTATTTTTAATGGCTACAGCAGAAGAGTCTGCTCTGCACACCCGAGTGTGCACAATAAAATAACTGTTTGGCAGGGGGAAAATGCCCCGTTGTCTTGCAGTACCAGTTGGTATTATGGAGGTTTGTTCCGTGTTTTATAGTAGTTTGCAATTGGAAATGGGATACAAAACAAGCACCAATGTTTCAGTAGCTTAGCCATGCATCAGATTTTTACTTTGATAGTTATTTTCATTTTCAGCATTTTTATCATGACTTGAAAAATTATAACAGTGGACAGTCAATCTGCTGAGGTCTCCATGTTCTCAAAAGAGAGATAGTGTTCTGTGTCCTACCCTCCAGGAATGCTCCCAGGCAGATTTGTCGTTGCTGATGCTCCTTTACAATGCTAGTAAGGACTGTTTATTCCAGTCATGAGACCTCGTGCTGGTCAGGAAAATCCTGTGTATGGGGAGTTTATAAACTTGTTGATTTTGTTTTTTTACAAATCTCATATCAAAAGCACTTTTTTCAGCATTTAACAATCTGGTTTCCTTTAAAGAAAAGAAGGTCCAGGTTTTGAAATTCCTGAGGGCTCTTTGCAGTGAGCTTTCTCAAGTTTTGGCTCTTGCTGGCCTTTGGGTGGGCTTCTGTTTGTGTGTGCAGGTTTGTGTATGTGCTGCAGGTGTATATAGAAGGTTCATGCTTTAATATCTCCACTCTTCTCCAACAGTGAGGAATATTTTTTTTAAGGGATACAAAAATGCACAGAAAGAACATTTTTTTAGAAGTCTAGCTCAGTGGTAATCCTACTAAGGCAAGTATTTTGTAGAGAAATGGTATCCAAGTATTCCTAGTCAGATTTCAAATAAAATCCTAATTGGTTTTCTCTCTTTTCGTCTAGTGTGGCTTCCAGCTCCTACCTTTGTGCATTACTAAGCAATAAACATTTCTTGGCTCACTTACTGGCTCTTTGTTGTGTGCATTTACAACATGTGTGAGGGAAGCCTTCCTTCAGGAGAAAGACTGAAAAAACTCGTTAAGGCAGTGAAGACCAAAAATGAATCATTTCATTACTTTCTAGCCTGCGGTTGGAGCAAACTCTGTTGTCTGCTTGGTTTAAAATCAGATGATTTATACCCAAAAGGTGCATATGAGCCTTTGCAGTAGTTTTAAGTGTTTTCAGAAATGCTTTTGGATAAAGTGAAGAAAGTGATTATTTTTGGTGCTGTTTGTTTTGAGGATTGTTTTGGCTTCTGTGTATTTAAGAACATGCCCCAGTCAGGCGTGGAGCTCTGCAGAGGGTCTGTTGGGCTCTGGGCTCCTGGATGTGGTTGAACACCATCACCCACATCTTTCCCATCTGCAGCTGGGTGGATGTGCATGGATACTGAAATATCTCCCTGGAAGGTGATGGGCTACGGCAGGAGATTTTGATTGCTTTATTTTTTTTTAATTTGTTGAGTGTTTTTCTGAAGCAGGGCAGTACTACCAGCTTTGTTTTTCAAGCTCAGATTTTACACACAAAACAAGGAAAGCCTTCACCCTTTCAAAGAGAGGCCTGGATATGCACCTAGAGAAGAGGATGGGGCATATCTCATATTAAAGAGGCTCCAGTGTTTTCTTGGATATGGGAATGGTGACTGTGTATATAAACAAACACTGAGTATCTGAAGTCCTTCCTCAAGCAATAAATATTCACTGATCTGGCTAAAGCACTGTTTACTCTCTGTACAATTTGAGTCCATCTCTATTTGCAGAGAAATTCCTTCCAATATTTTTCCTGGTCAGTTGTTGGATGGAGGCTGGGTCAGCTTTCAAAGCACTTGTCTTTTAATATGCATCAGGTTACCCTGAGGTAAAATGGAAACCTTAGATGTTACTCCTGTAAATAAATGTTTACATAATACATGGCACTTCTCAGCATTGCATGTCTACGAAAAAAGGTCACTTTTGACATCAGTAACCTTTAGAGAGTGGTGCCTTAGCCACACAGGTAAAGGAAGTTACTGGGCACTGCACATTCCTTCACTAGATCAAGAATGTAGGTAGGAGTGGTCAGATGTTACTGCTTATATCTCCAGAAGCTTGGCGTTTTAAGCTTTAAAAGGCAAGATTTGGGTTTAAGGCATGGGCCCTGTAACCAGCACATGCCCAGTTTTGCTCATGTGAATAATTCTGTTGAATTCCCTTGCACTAGTCATGTATGAAATGCCAAGTCTGTAATGTATGTGTTTATGGCATCAGGGCCTCAATTCTATGAAAGTTTCTAAATGGGAAGCTTCCTGTAAAGCATTCATGGGAACAAAAGATAGTGGTTTTATCTCTAGTTTTGCTGCTTTTCTGTCAAAACGCCTGTCCAGCACCAAACATAAAAATATTACCTTCCTATAAAACAGCAACAAAACCATTATGGTGTCAATAGATTAAGGGTTTTTCCCTGAATTTAACCCAGGAGATGTGTAGCAGAGCAGGGAGCTTGGTGTTCTTCTTTGGAATCCACTCCAGAGGAGAAGCAACATCTGAACTCTTGCGATTGTTTGGTCTTGGGACCAGAGCCCATGAACAGGTGCATCAGCTCACCCACTCTGTGATACAGGGGAGCCATCGATAGCTTGGGGTGGGATGCAGTGGAACAGGAGACCCTGATAATAAATCTATTTTTGCTGCTTATGTATTTAAAATATTGGCAAAACCTGTAGGTTTTCAGATACTGAAAAAAAATAAGTAGGAGCTATGATGCTGCAGCCTTCTGCCTTCATTTATCGCTTGAGTTTTATCCAAAGATCATACCGAATTAATAGTATGAGTGATTAGCCCCACCTATGCCTGTGACAAGACTAGCTGGCTTTTAATGTGCTCTGCATTTTTGAATGCACAATTCCTTCTTCACTTCCCTGTCCATCTGTCTCATTTCTCCTCCTCCCCCCCCAGTTTAAAGAGTTGGTTAAATAGCTCTGTGCCATTTATTGTTTATTAAAAGGCTCGTTGCTGTTGCCATGTCTGGGTACCGTTCCTAGCATGACCCGGGTTACCGCCGGAGCACAATCAGGAAACCTTGTTTACAGCACCCGGCTCGGTCGGCTTTTCTTTGGGGGCATTATTTTGCGTATTTAGTTTTTTCCCCGTCTGTGGCCATCCAATTGTCTTGCCTGTCCCCGCAGCTTCCCGTGTAATATTAATGAGCCCGGGGAGCGCACAGTGCGCTCTTTGTTCGCACAAGCCGGGGAGGGGGAGCGGACGGGCGCGATGCGGGAGCCGCGCCGCAGAGCCAGCGGCGAGCGGGGGCGGCCGGGGGCTCCTCGCTGCCCTTCCCCGCCGAGCCCCTGCCCGGGGAAGCTCTCCCAGGCCGCCGTGTGAGGCAGGGCAGGAGCGCGGCGTGTCGCCGGGGCTGGCGGCCGCAGGTGGCCCGCGGTGACAGCTGTGTCACATGATGGCTGTCAGCGCGGGCTCGGCCACCCGCGCTCCGGGGCTCCGCCACGAGCATCCCGCCGCTCCCAGGAATGTGAGGGCTGGGGGTGCCGGCTGCGAGGAGGCCGCCGTGCTTCGCGCCCCCGTTCCCCGGCGAGCGGGCTGAGCTGCCGGCGGCCGCGGCTGCCCGGGACTCGGGTCATGAGGCTGAGCCGGGAGCGCGGCGGCGACAGCGGCGCGATGGATGGCACCGACGGGGCCGGGCCGGCGCTGCCAGGACAGCGCTCGGCTTCCCCGTGAACGCGCTGATCTGCTCCGCAGCGAAGCCTGGAAGAGACAAAGGAGCGGGGAAGACGGGCGCTCCTTCCTCGAGCAGGAATCCCGGGCTGTGCGGAATGGAGGGGCAGGATTTGGGTTATGAAACTCCGGGCAGCACGAACGCAGCCCGGTGCAAACCCCGACACTGCTGTCCTTAAGGTGGTTTTTGTGCTCCTGTTGCTAGGATTAAGCCTTTTGCATTGCAGCATGGAGAGTCTTTTGTTTGAGTTAAATTCAGACCTCTTGATATGTCACCTGACAGTCTTGTGGTTTTGGATGAATATGGCTCATTGCTATTATTAACCTGAGTTGGCAGCCGGGCACAACAGGAGTTTATAGGGATTTTGAAAAGTGGAACTGCTCGGGGGACAAAGATGCTTCCCAGGTACGGTCACTGCACAGTTCTTGAGATTATTTTAATTATTTGAAAGCTTATTATTTTCCCAGTGATGAAAATTCTTCTTTTCCAGAGATGTGAATCTTCTAGAGATTTTTTAATGATTCTTACTATAATTTTATGCTAAATGGCACAATTTTTTTTGCCTGAATTGATTCTGTCTTGTAATTTTGCAAAGGGAAGTGCAGTCTGCTTGAATAATGTAATTTTGTTCAGTGATAGTGAATTTAACTGAAAGGAGCTGTGTCTCATTTGTGTGTGGTTTTAATTAAAACATATTTCAAAAGAGCATGAAACTTGTGTGTGTGTATGTGCAAATATTCACATGCATACGTGTACCTAAATCAGCTAAAACCTGAACAGGTACTTTTTGAAATTATGTAAGTGAAGTAGTCCCAAAAATATTTTATGAAATTACTAATACTGATTGTAAATTCTGAAGGTGGGTAAATTGTGAAGTTGTTCAACACACTATGCGTCTTTAACAAAACCTTCTCACCAATTTATTTTCGGTATAACACTCCAGATTATGATTAATGTGTTGACTAGGCTGCACCTAACCTGTAAATATTATGTCTTTTTGCTTGTGGAAAAGCATCTGGCTCATGTGTTAGATTTTAGAGTATAAATTTGGTATCTTAATGAGAGTCAAGTGACTTGGCAGAAGGGAGAAAAAAATGAAAACAAACTAAAGTCAACTTCATATACAGATAACGAATTGGACAGAGGCAAGGAGCTTGGCAGGCAGTTGAAGTTCAGGTCCAAGTTTGTTATACCTGTGAAATACCTGGCTGACGCACTTTGTTCCTGGTGTACAGTATGTACTTTGTATAAGCAGCACAAGTTTCCTGGAGCTCAAGAAGTGCAGCTATTCCAGGTGAGGATTGCTAAGCTGGTAAATGAATGAGACAGACTTAGAGATGGAGCAGGGAGCTGACCTCCACAGTGCTGCAGTGCCTGTGGACATGGCACCCTCTTTCAAGAGATTAAAAGCAGTGGGTTTGGATTTTTTTTTTTTTTTTTTTTTATTTTAAAGAAACATTATTTCCATGGGATAAACCTGAAACATGTCACCGCTGCAAACAGTCAAGGCTAGCTGTCCCTGAGGTGGTCCACCATCTGTCTATTCCACACTACCCAGAACCCAGGTCCTGTGACTTCTGCGAAACCCCGGCTGAGGTCACCGTGGCAGAGGGCAGAGTCACCCGGGGCGCTGGGTGAGCTCCTTCGCAATCCACCCTCGAGGGCTCCCTCCCTGCCCTGGCCGAGGCACAGGCGCTGCTTTTCTGTGCAGAATCAGCAAGTGCTCACCACCACAGTCACACAGCCCTGACGTGACCTCAGCTCTTGTAAAGACAATTATCTTGCAAAATTTTTTCTAAGTATAGGCCCCGTGGTTTCTCTGCTTTAGAGATCTTTCTTCCTTCTTGCAGCCTTATGGCTGTGTTATGTCACCAGCACTTAAATGGAATCTCTCTCTTTAATTGCCAGCTTTGCAAATCAGCCATGCAGCCTGGATCATCCTTGTCATGTGAATCCTGAGAAAGTTCTTTTGTGTTTCAGGTGCTACTGTTTAAAAAAAATAAATAACCTTCCCATGCCTCTAAAAGAAGATGGTCTCCCAAAGCTGCAAGCTTCATTAACACATGTTACAGTTCTGTTTTCATTGCTTCCAAATTAGTTGTGATCTTTCAGAATGGTCTGTGCAGCCGTTTTTGTACAATAATGGTCAAATAATAAATGAATTACTGAAATGCAGTAGGAAGGTATTAAAGTATGTATAAGACCCTCCCCATTAATCTTATGTATTCGACTTTTGTTGTATCTTCTTAAAGACAAAAGAAAAAAAAAGAACAAAACAGTAACAGGTAATAGAAACCTGCAGAGGAGTTTGGGCAGGAGAAGGGAATTGCTGGTTGGAAAAGGCATCTCAGGGCTGAGAGGAGTATGACAGGATGGTTGGACTGGGCACTAACGACCATTTGCCTTCTGGATTGATCACCCTTCCCTGTAGGAAAGCAACTGCAGGATCCTGTGTACTGGGCTGTGTAGGTACAGGGGAGCATGTGGATGTACAGATGTACATCTCCATGGAATGTGGAGATAATCTGAAATCCCAGTGCACTCAGCAGAACAGTCTCGTATTTACAACATCAACTCTTCAGGACAGACGCAGCCTCCCTCCAGCGCTTGTGTAGAAGTTGGCTGGGTGTAAGCACCACTGCAACAAGGACAATACCTGGAGAATCATCTTCAGGAGCTGGAGATAAGCCCTGGAATCCCTGTGCCTCTGCTCTGATGCTCATCTAGCAGGAGTGGAGGAAGATGTGTTCTTCCGCCAGAGCCGAGGGGAGCATGGGGCAAGGTGGACCCGTCTGCTCTGCCGGGCTGTTCCTGTCACCCTTTAAAAAGGTGCTAACATGAAAACCACGCAGAACAGATAAGCTGGCATAAACTATAAATATCATTTGCGTAGATGCATTTAAAAATAGTTCCAAGTGATTCATCACCAGGCAATTTTTATAACTATGGGTAACATGATGTAGGAAAACAATAGTTTGACTGATAGTTTCAACTTAGTTTTTACATGTTTAGTCGTGTTCTGGTTTTGAGCAACTTTACTTTTTAGAGAACTTATACAGTTCCTATCTGCTTAATCTTGGTCAGTTTGCTTCATTTGCTTTTCTTTGAGATTTATAAAATATCTGTTTTTATTAAAAAGTAGTAGGATACTATCTGAGCCATGTTAATATAAAACAGTTTTAAAAGTGAAGTCTCAGCCAGGAGGGAAAATAATACCATACTAAACCTTTAATGTTACGAAGAAGTGTTGTTCATGTTCTAAGTGGGAATGAGGGGAAAGGAATGTACTTGGATTCAAATACAGGGGAAAATCCTCTTGATGGAGTGGTAATGAAGGATTTCTCTGTCTGTTGTTTCATCTATTCAAACTTGCACAGAGTGAAATAATACCAATTTATAGCCATTCAGTTCTTGCTGAGAAATGTTGTTGGTGGTAATAAACTCCAGGAACTGAACACACAAGAAAATTCATCCTTGGAGAGCAGCTGGAATTCTGGATTGCTATGACTCTCCATAGTAGAGGTGTCAGGAAGCATGTCGTGGACTTGTAAATGAAAGCTACAGGTAATATTCCTAGTGACTGAAGGTAAAAAAGGAAAGCAGAAAGGATGAAAAAAGGGAAGAGCTGAACAACAGTAGGGCTTAAGTGTGAATGTGCGTTAAAATATCATTTTTCAGACCTTGATCACATTGTCGCTAGTTTCTAATAATTCCGTCATTAATCATAGGGAATTTTCCCTTTCTCTCCCAAATAATTGCTTTTCTTTTGCACTATGTACTTGAATGAGTGTCTGTGCAGGGACATTGGATCAGATGCCCTCCAGAAGTTCCTTCCAGCCTCAACCAGTCTGTCGTGGTATGAGAGCTGGGTTTGTTTTGTTTCTGAAACATCCCACACAGAATTTACACATCAACGAATTTCTACCCCATACAGGTATTTTTGAACATCTCATTCTAGAGGAATCCCCACTCATGTAGTGGAGATCTCCACGGGAGCACTGTCCTGCTCACAAAGTTTTTCTCTTGCTCCCTGCCTGAACTCACAGCACTGTGACAAAGTCACAAACACTTCCAGTGATGGTGAAGGATATTTGGAGTTTTGTTGGTGGTGGTTTTTATGTTTATTTTTTTTTTGTCCTGGGTTTATATTGGGGCTTTTCTTTAAATCTAATCAGTTTCAAGGAAAGATCAAAGAGTGGCAGATAGGTCATGCAGGAAAAAGTCCTCATTAAGAAACTGTCATTTCCAGAGCAGTGTGGGAGATGGAGACTCACCTTTCATTAACATTGCTAGAACATTTGATTCTACATCTCCTGGTTTTCCTGTAAGAATCTCAAGAAAACATCAGTTAAATGTCAAAGTTAGTTTCCATTTATAAACAGAACTAATTATATTCAGAAGATCTAGGTCAGTTTTCATCTGCCTGAAGAGGAGCGCTGGAGTGCTGCCCTGTTATATTTGTTTTGAGAATGCCTCTTGCATGCAGGAATTTTATGTTTGTGGGGATAATCTATTCAGATATCAAGCTTAACGGTATTTTAAATCTGCTAGCAACAAAAGCAAAGCTCTGTGTCCCGCTTCCCCCTCGCTGGTGGGGGTGAGTTGAAGGTGCCAGGCTGCCTCTGTTTACTGTCTGTCTGAATGAACTTTCCCCCAGCTCTCTGAAAGGCTCTTCTGGTTTGGGAAGTGGCCCGCTATTGCCAGGGAATGTTTTTGCAAGGCTGAAATGTGCTTAAGGATGCTATTATGTAACAGAGATAACGCTTCTTTGGAATTATCACAAATTATGATGGATAATAGCTACTAAATGCTTGTCTAGAGAAAGTTAAAATGTCATGTGAAGAAGCTGGGAAGTAAACAAGCTCTTGTTACCTTGATCAAATATGTTTCTGAATACAGCAAGAGTTTTATATTTAGCTTTCTCTCCTCTTAGTGTGTAATCTGCTCTTGGAGCTTTTTATAAGTAGACTTTCCTAAGATCTGGAACAGCTACTGCCCTTCTTTGCCAGTAATTTCAAAGTCAAATATCAAAAGTAGTAGGTAATGGAAGACGTGCTTTTGTCTGAATGTGAAGGAAATTCAAACGTGTTGCAAGGGTGGAGCAAGTGATAGCACCCTTTTGGCAAGCAACTCGTTGTTATTGTCACACAATTTCTTTATAGAAACCACAGTGGCCTGTCTGGAAAAAATGTTAGTTTCTGGACTACCACTGATTTCACTTACACATTGGAGTCTGTTCCTCCGGGAAGCCAGTTTATCCAGTGGTCCTCCTCACTTCTAGCCAAAGTCATGCTCTTGCTGGTTACCTTCCCCAGCTCTAGTGCCTTTGCACCTGGCAGGTGGTAACACCCCAGGCATCCCAAACTAGGGATTTTGTTTTATTGCATTTTCTGAAATGTGAGGTGGGGCTCATTAGGAGAGCCTCCAGAAAGTGTAAGCTTGGCTATGAGTTTGTCACTGTGCTTGGGTTTTGGTACAGAATTTGCTCGGTTTGGTGCCTGCACTTTGTGTGGCATTTTGCTCTGTGGCGAAAGGTGCCCAAATGAGAGGGTGCATGGGTCTTTGCCCCCAAATCTAGACATGTAGCTATTTCAGCTCAAGTTGCTTAAGGTTTTCTTCCTTGTAATAAGTTGATTTGGACATTTGTTGCACACCATCTCCTCTGCAGCTTCTGTTTTTCTCTCCTGTTGCTAAATGGTGGGGATGGGCAGATTAGGAAATAGATTTCCTCTCAGGAGAGTCTGTAACTGCATGTCTTGATGCTTAGTTTCACCTCATTGGGACTACACTAACTGTAAAACTTGTGTACCTATACTGGGCAGCCTCAAAAACCTCTGTTAGGCAGTGATGGCTTTGGTGATCAAATGGATTTTCTGCTGTTCCAGGACTTGTTGAGTCACAATTCATCATTAGCACATTGGTCACATAAAGCGTGGGTGCAGTGCAGGAAACCCTTTGGGTGCTGAGTTAGAAGAGAAGAAAATTTACTGTTGTCTTTGAGTCTAACATGCCAGGTTTACTTAAACCCATGTTATGGGTGTCTTTTTGCTGAAATAAATGTACAGCTTCTTGCAAATTGGCAGTCTGTGTCCTTCATTAATGGCTGGAAAGTTCCAGCACCTTGTTTTTGGCTTCTTGGGGCTCATGCTAACACTGCTTACCTAAAAGCCAAGGATAAGGAAGACAGAATTTCACTTGATCTAGGAAATGGCTTGTAAACTAGCTGAAAGGTGATTCCTGGTGGTTTCATGGATACAGCAGGTGTCTTGTTTTCTATCTTCCAAGAGATGAGATGGTATCAGTGAAAATGGATTCCCAAGCCAATGATGACAATGCTTGCTGGGCTTTAAAGTGATGGCTGGCTTTTTAAAATGGAAATTTAAGATGATGGCTACAACTCACCCGTAAAGGCAAGATTATGCAGTGGTTCCCAAGCCTAGTACCTGCAAGTTCTCCCTTTGGGAGCTCCTCTGGAGTAGTAGCACTAGGGAAGGCTGAGGCTCAGGAGAGCTCCTTCCCTTGGAAACCAGTGTGGGAATAGGTGTGTTGGACTGCTGTGTGTGGTTTGCTGACCATGGCCTTGAGTCACAGTGGCTTATGTGGGGAGACCCGGGTGGTTCTCCCAAGCCACTCTGTGATTGTTCATCTTGGGGGTTTTTTTGTGTCTTCACACACAAAAGCTGAGTTCTCCTATGACATTGATTTTTAAATAGCTGGAACTTGAAGAAAACATATCACAAGACAGAGCATAAGATCAATTAATGCTGCACACATCATTTTGTGCATTTGTAGAGGATTGGTGCAGTTTATGAAAGTGTAATTTGGCACACGTAGGAGAAAGAAAAGAAAACATGGAGTGTAGTTCTGGCTACAGGATCAAAGTGTTTGATGAAATGGCATTAAATTCGCCTGACTTTATGTTTTAATCAAGTTGTATATACAGATAATGTAGAAAGAACAGTGTAATAAAGAGTTGTGGTAATTGATCCTTCTGCTCTTTTCTTTTTTAATTAAAGCTGGCCTTTGCCGGAGTTTGACCCAAGTCAGATCCGACTGATCGTGTATCAGGACTGTGAAAGAAGAGGACGGAATGTCTTATTTGACTCCAGTGCTAAAAGAAAAATAGAGGATGTTTCAGTGTCGGTGAGTATTTTGTTAATTTACATGTTTATTGTCTGTATTTTTTCAACTAGCCAGATTGATAAATTGCATGTGTTCTGTTTTATTCACATTGGCATTTAACGTGGTTATATGCAGGGGTATATTTAAATGCCTGTTAAGTTGCAAATTATTCAGGCTTCAGTGGTTTCACTCTTACCAGCTTTAAATACTATAGTGATCTCTTTATTCTGGGGCTTATCTACTTTCTGCTCTTTCAGTGAGAAGGATTCCTTCCTGGGGCTGCAGCAGGCAATGCTGGGGGTTGCAGCAGGGCTTGAACTGGGATTTACTGATCTGGTTTTGTGCCACGGTGGAGTTTGCATTCTTAATCAGAAGGTCCCCCCAGCCCTGTGTCCTCTTGTGTCCTGTTTGCTTAGCTTTTGCCAACTGTTGTTTGTATGCTTTGCTGACAGTTTTTTCACACAAAGTTACTTGAAAACTCTGGTTTTCCTTTTGGCATGGTTTGCATGGTAATCTATTAATTGAAACTGTAATGGATGCGGTCAGATGAGGATACTTCCTTCTAAGGGCTCTGGCCAGGAGATTAATTTCTGGCCACAGTGCTATTGAAAGTGGTGGTGTGAGGCTGGACAACTTACTTCGCTGCTTTGAACTTCCTTTTCACCATCTCTAAAAGCATTCACAAACCCTTTTAAGCTCTGCAAGCAGAAAGTATGGTGTGAATTGAAATTAATGATTCCAGCTCCTTTTACCTGTAGGACTTACTGAGGTCCTTCTGTAGGCAGGAGTGCACAGAATAACATGTTACTCCCAAGCCCTGGTTTTCCTGTTGAGTATTGGAGTACAGCCAGAAGGTTTTTCATCCAGCTTTCCAAACTCTTCCAGCCTGTTGCTGAGAACTGCCAGCCTGATGCTCCAAACCCTGGTCTCAAATGCAGTCTGTGTCCAATACCCAAACCTGGAGTCTGTGTCTTACAAGGCACGAACTTCAGGCTTCTCCAGTGCTTACTCCAGTGCTTTTATAGCCATGAATCAAGATGCCAATTTCCTAGTTTCTGTAGAGAATTTGTGAAGTAAAGCAAGTTTCACATATGTTGAAAAAAATGCATCTTTCTTTTTTATTTAAACTTGTTAGAATGGTTTTATTGGTTCATGTTCTTCCTGGTGTTCTTGCCAGGAGAACAGGTTTTTAAAGACAGGAGAGCTTCAGAAGTGGTTTATTGGTATGAGTTGCTGTCTGTGCTTATCGTTGTTACTTCATTAATTAGAAAGTATTACTTCATTAATAAAAATATGTACAGTATAAATCCTCTTTCCAGATTTAAATTAATTTCTTGAAAGCCTAGAAACTCTTTAAGAAACTTCACAGTGAATTTGCAAACTTCACTGTTTTGGGTTACTTCAGAAAGCTCATGGGTTGTGGCAGCTCAACAGCAGCAAGATAAATGGCTGATAATGGAGCTGATATAGTTCCATATTAATCTCTCCTTTTTCTTTGCTGAGGGGGAGGGAAACAGCTGTAGTTACCATCTCCACCTGAGACTAGTGGAGGAAAACTGTTTCCAGGGCATTTGAAATACCCAGAAGTCATCTCTAGGAACTTGATACATTTATTTTTCACAGTATTAGGATTCTTTAAAAGAGGATATATTGAAACATCTGCTTGCCACCTACCTGCCTTCTGCAGCGCTCAGATAATGTCATGTCAGGCAAAGCCTTTCTCGTGAAACAAAAGTTTGCAGGTAAAAACATGCAGGAGAGTCCTCGGCACAGCTTGCTGTGAGCTCAGTACAGGCTGGTGCAGTTAGCAAGACGTGCTGGCCATTTTCAAGGAATTGCATTGTTCATTTCTCTAGCTCTTTATCATGATTTTCATTAGCAAAGACACACCCTGCCTATACAAAGCCAGATCTTGGCTCTAAGCACATTCCAAGGCACTTTTGCCCTTTTGCAGCCAGCCATGTGTGGGCTGGGCACTCTCCCTTCTGAAAGGGTGTCTGTTCTGCACCCCACAAAAAGCAAGGCTTTCTGCATCTCTTTCCCCTCACCCCCCATTTCCTAACATGACTTATACCTCTGGATTTACAAATAACACCAAGGGAGAGATCTGCAAGAGTGCCTGGCAGTGGCCAGACTGTTCTGGTTCAAGTCAAATCAGTTTAACATGGAGAACCAAGAGGGTTTCACTTTACTTTATGGTGCTGTGCTCTTCAGTTCCCATTTTCTGTTGTTTATGAGACATGAAAGCAATTATAATTTAAGAGTTGTATGCCTGCAGCAAGGTGAGATGTATTTTGGTCTGTTTTATGTATATAACATATGTCAAGAGTTGTGTGTGGTGGGCCAAGGTTGATCATGGCTCAGGCATTTGAATTCTGTAAGGGAAGGTATGGTCATAAAATTTAAGGAGCATCAGAGAAAACCTTTGCAGACACAGATGTTTCAAGAAATAAAACAGTAAGCTCTGGCTTTTTGAGTAGTGAAAACTGCTGAGTTTGTGCTCACACCAGACTAGGCTCTCATTAGTAAAGCATTGCTAGGTTCATCTTAGCCGTGAGGGAAATGTGGCTATAACACAAATAAGGACTTTATGTTTTCACTGGATATTAAATCAGCCTCTTCATGTCTTCAGTAAAGCTGAATATTAAGTAGACAAGAATTTGGGGAGGGTTTTGCATAGCGGGACACTGAAGGCAGTTTAGAGTTTGCAGCATGGCCATTACAATATTTTAATTGCTCAGAAGTCCTGTTTTCCCCAGGTCCTGGTAGAGTTAAACTTGGCGAGGGGAGCTGAGCGCAGTCTGGTGACCGAGGGCTGGCGGCCATTCCCAACACCGGGAATGTTGGCCCAAGGCTGTGCCAGGCGGAGATCCGCCTCGGGCAGCTGTGGGCACTGTGCGGTGGGAGGCAGAGAGATCCCCTTTGTGAGTCCTATACCTTTTTTGGTGCTGAGCAGGAGAGGTCCTTCCCCAGCTTTCCAGGGGATGGGCTATTGATCAGCTGGGCTCTGGGAGCCGAGGGGAAAGGCTGCTGCCTCCCGAGCACCAGAAAATTGGGTGTCTGAGTTCTGCCAGGGTATCCCAGAGGAAAATGGCAGCCCCTTCCAGCCCTGGGTCATGAGCAAATGCATCAGAACAGGCATTTGCACATTGAATGTAGCAGGGCAGAATGTGGTATGAGGAAGAGGCATTGCTGATGTCTTTACTGAACAGCCCCTGTCCCCACATCCCTTGGACTTTTGGCTATCAAAGAACTTCTATGGGCAAGCTTTTGGGTTTGAGCCATTGTCTCCTCTAGAGAGCTATTTTTTTTGTTCCTGGTAGCAGTAAGTGCCTTGTTTTTAATGAGACTGTGTCACTTGATGTGCAGGTGACAGTGTTAGAACCTGTGACTGGTTTCTGCTGTTGGACTCTCTCCTGTGCTTGCCTGCTCCTTTTGCTCCAACACCTCCTGTCCTGCTCTGCTCCAGGTGCCACCAGCCCCGCTCTGCTCCCCGTGCCGTGGGCTGCACCGAGCTCCCCAGCCAGGAGCTGTGTGTGAACACAGGTGTGCTCCTCAGAAAGCTGTGGTGCCAGGCCTGCTCTGAATTTCAAATAAGCACAACAAGCAGCTCCTTTTGCTCCTTAAGGTGCAGCAGCCAGGTGGCCTGGCCAGCGCTGGGCTGTCAGCCTCGGCTCTGCCCTTCCCTGTGCTTGGCTTCCCAACCTTGACACTGCAGCCTGGCTTGTGTTTCACTGTGTGGTGCAGGAGGTATGTCCCCATAAATGCCAGTGTGCCAAGGCCAGCTGAAGTGTGAGGAGTTTGCTTCCAAGGGCCAGCAACTGATGGGGATAAGGATGCCATAGGAATGGTGCCATGAGGGAGAAGTGGGGAGTAAAGTAAAGAAGCTGAAAAGGGGAACCTTGGATCATGGCTTCCCTTGGAACAGGCAGGGTGAGTTCAGGGACAGGGATTATTTTCATTTTGCTGCTCATTTTCCTTTTTGTGTTCTCCGCTGGGGATTTATGACAAGACAGTGGTTAACATTGGGGATCTGGCTGGAGAGAGGTGCTGATGGACATGTAAGAGCTACACGATTTCCTAAGATCAGCCTAGAAGAAGGTCTGAAGTCCAGGCAGGAAGGAAGGGTGTCAAGGGACCACAAGGAAGAGAAGGAGGGAAAAAAAGGAAGGAGCCAAACCATGCCCTGTGCGAGCAGGGATCTAGAGTCTGGGCATGTGGGGGGAGAAGGGGAAAGAAGGAATCAGAGCAGGGCAGTGACTTGTTGCCATGTCCCAGAGGCAGAAGGTTTTCAGAAGCAGCATTCGTTTTTGTTTTCTGAAGAAATGAAAGAGAAAGAGAGACCTGGGATGCAGAATTTGAGATGTAGAGGTGCAATAGTGAACTTCGGTTTGGGGAATGGAAAGTTCACTTCTTCCACTAGTTGTCTTTATCTTTGGAATAATTTCACTAAAAGGTCATATGATATTTGATCTCCTTCAGCGGCAATTTCTTTTACTCTGAATGTCATATTTATCCCAAAGTAGAGAAATGGTATGCTGTTTGAAACAAGCCAGGATTAGCCACGTGTTCTAATACACTTCAGCACTGGATAAATGTTGAACAGCAAATTGCTTTGAGGGATTAGTAATTGGATAGTGAGCCTTTTGCTTTTAGGTGAGTTGTGTGAAATGGAGACTCTGGACTCTGTCTGGCTCTCAGGACAGGTTTCCAGTGAGCCAGGCTGAGCAGATGGATAAAGCTGTAAGCACAGAGATCAAGTCCCACCTTCTTAGCTCTGCTTATTCTCTCTAAACAGACATGGAAAAATACTAGTGGAGTGGGGGAGCACAGGGTTGTCTTGACTTATTTCACTGACCTCTGAGTAATAGAGGAACTCAACAACTCTAGAAATAAAAGGAGGTTGCAGCACTTGGCAGCTGGCATTTTAAGAAAGATACCTGTTTTTTTATATCAGCACTTGAAGGGAAGGAATGAGTGCCTATTCTGGTTACTCCCATGTCCTAGGTGGCTACATACATCCAATTGCACATACAGACCAACTCAATACAGCAAAAGAGTTAATTTATCTGTTTTAAAATTATTTTTTTTTTTTCTGGAAAACCTGTTTTGAAAATGAGGAACAGAGCCCTTGAAGAGTAGCAACTTTGCTTGGAAATAGAGATTTCTCTATCACTGCCACCACGGTGGTATTTGAGCACCTGCTGTTGCAGAGAGGTAAAAAAGAGTAAAGCATACGATGACATTTCTCTTCCCTTCTGTCACTCACTCACCTACACACAGTCTGATTTAGTTCAACACACCAGGCTCCTTTCAACCTTCTTGTTATCCCCAAAGCAAAACCTGCCCAGCAGAAATTCCTCTTCCAATTCACAACACTGGGCATGTTTTTCCCACTTGCTGAGGAGAATAGAGACCTTGTTGCAAAGAGTTAAAGGTCTTTGCTGAAAGATGTGGAGAAAAGAGACTCCAGAAGAGGAACTGAGGAAGAAAACTACTTTGTTCCCTGTTGTACTATAAAGGCATTTTACTCCAAGTTTTCTTCAGAACTACCTGATAGGTCTCCAAGACTTTCAGCAAACAATGACCTCTAATGTCAGAACTGGGACTGCCAGCAGTCTTTGGAGCTGGGTGGTATCTGCAGTGAGCTGGCAGGGAGAGAACAGAGTGTGACCCCAGCGGGGAGAGCAGTGTGGCAGCCAGGAGCCAAGCTGCCCGCGGCATCCTTCCAGCAGATGTTCTGCTCTCCAGCAAGAACGGGCATTTCGGAGGCTCCAGCACCGCCCTGCCCAGGGATCAGATTTGACTCAACTGTGTCTCATTGGGAAGAAAATTCACAGCTTTCAAACTTTCCCTTGTACAGTTCTTAAATAATTAGGTTACTTTTTTATTTTTGGAAACCTGGCTTGAATATCTTTGGAATATTATATGGGAATGCAAGTAATCCCACTCCTTTGATGCATAATATCTTGAGATTTGTAGCATCTAAAATTTCATTGACATTTGGAGTCAGAAATTGCAGAGGAGAGGGTCACTGCAAGTACTTGATCTCATTGTCCAACAAGTTCTTCTTAAACACGTGCTAAGTTTGTGAAAGAGCAGAGACCAAAATTTGTCAGTGATCTGCATTTTAGGAGGGATTTACTGTTCACAAGGTTCTGAAGAGTGGGAGCTCAAAGATCCTGACCTCATTTAAAGACTCCTTGCAGGAGTTTTGGTTCATTAAACTCCACTGCAAAGACCAAACAGCCATTTTCCTGGTTTGCTATTTAAATTAGGCAACTCTTACTTCAAGTTACCAGACTCCCCAGTGGATCTGGGAAAATCTGCTGTGCACAAAAATGCAGTGATAATGACAAGAAATTATTTAAAAGTAATTAATTTGCAAACTCAGCCTATTCTTTTTAATGCACAGAATTTTTTTTCTCTTGTAAAGTCAGTAAATGCATTTCTACAGTCTCAAGGAAGCTTAGTTATAATTGTAACATTTTAGAAGGAACTTTCAACATCTGATGGAAAATGCAAGCTGAAATGTGGTTTGCCTGCAAAAGCTGCTGTAACCCTGTGGATTGTATGTGGTTTTATCACATGATGCTTGCCTAGCCTAGGACATTGTTGTTTGTGTCAGAGATAAAATGCAATTCTAGTTCACGAGTTCCTACTGAAGTCATATGATGATCATTCACATGTTCCAGCCATTGTGCACTGTGCTCAAGCCACAGATCCTCAGTAGCTATTAGCAAATCTACATATTGCAGGATTTCAAGCGCTCACCACGGTGTCGAAAGGAGAAGACACTGCTGTGTGTCAGGAAAGCACAGGGCTCAGGGAAAGTGAACACTTCCCTCCCCTCTGCCACAGAATTACTGATTTCTCTGCACATTTTTCCTTGAGGCTTTCTGTGGCAGCAGCTCTCTGAGGGAGCAGCAGTGCAGGCTGCCACGTGGGGCTTTATAATCCTGGCCATTTTCTGCTGCTTTGTTAAAATTCACCCACAGTTAGGGCCAAATTAAAGTCACCTGCCCCTAAAAAAGTAATCTGGACAATGTAGGACAGAGGCATGGGATTCTCAGCCCGCCACAGCAGTAAGGCCAGTCATCTTTTTGTACAGTTATTGCTGATTATTGAGCAGTCATGGAGTTACTACCCTGTGCCTTGGCTGTTTCACACTTTTCTTCATGCCTTTTCCTTAAAGACTGAGACATGCTCATGTTTTTGGATGAAGGGGGAGCGTGTGGCAGAGATGAAGCTGTGACATACAACAGTACTTCTGTGTTCCCATCTGTCCCTTGAACCTTGCTTTCAGCAGGGTTTGTTTCCAGCTTGCTCTTACTGGTTTGGTGATTGTGTAGGAAATGGTAATTAAGGAAGTCTTAGGGCAGAGTTAGTGTGGAATTTTGAGCAGTGTAGACTATTTCTGTCTCCTAGTGCTGCCCACCAGCTGATGTAAATAATGCCAACCTTACGTGGGTGTGCTGAAGTGTAACGAGTGTGTGAAAAATACGTTGAGATCTTTAGGTGAAGAGGGTTGGCAATGCCAGTGCTGGTGTAAACAGCATTAACTTGGTGGATGCTGATTCTGCTCAGGATGCTGGGATTCACCAGGGGAATCACAAATGGTTTTATGTAGTGAATGAAACATAGTGGAGCATCTCCCGTGCCAGTGATTGATAATTCTGTGTGTGTGTGGAGTGGACACAGAATCCTGCCCATCCTGTACATCAGGTCCACCTCCATATGGGCCCTCTAAACTCTCTTCTCTGCTGTGCTTTCTGTCTGAATCTCTGTCAGAATTTACCTTTTGGATTGATTCTCCATCATTTTGTGAGACTTTCTGGCTTCTCTGTAACCCCGTGTTTTTCAGCTTTGTCCAATTCCAGCCTCACAATTCCCTCACACAGAAAACGTAAGGAATGTGTCACCTCTGTGCCACTCTTCAGAAAGACATGGGGGCTTAGACACAGCTAGGAGAGATCAGTGAAAAATAGGATCTTTTCTCTCCACTTGCCCTTGTAACATGAATCTCCTGAATTCTATGTTATTCTTGCTTGATAATTTATGGTGAGCTGCTCCTTTCCTGTGTGCCCCTCACACTCCTATGTCACCTCCACTCCGGCAGGCACAGGGAGCAAGGGGGACATTGCCATCCTTCCTTTAAATGCTTTAGTGCCATCCTATCTCCTAATCCTGGGTCTAAAAAAGACGACTTAGGAAGGTGGAGTTGGAGTGACCTGTTGGCTCCTGGCTAATTGGAAGTAAAAGAGCTCAGCTTTGGGCAGCCAGGCTGCAAGAGACATGGGTGTATGTTCTATTACCTGTTTTCCTGGGGCTTGAGCCTTTCAGCTGTTAAGTATCTTACCTAAACAGGTAAGTACAGTGCTGCTAAGAGTGATTTCAGGTCATGGGCCTAAGTGTGTCACATGTGTTGTCTTTATTTCAGAAACTCTGCAGTGATGCTCAAGTGAGAGTTTTTGGGAAATGTTGCCAACTAAAGCCTGGAGGAGACAGCTCTTCTTCCTTGGATAGTTCAATCAACTCATCCTCCTCGTTCTCTGATCCAAAAGAACAATGCCCAAAATACCAGGTGAGTCACTTTTCCTTTTTTCTTTTTTTTTTTTTTTTTTTTTTTTTGCATAACCCAAGTCAAATACAAACAGCAGGTGAGGTATGACTGTTTTAAAATGTTTGAAATGAGAGGCTGGTGGAGGAGAGCAGTTTTCAGTCAGAGCCAAGACTTTGGTTCTGACTCAGGAATGTTTGACAATGTAGCTTTGGGTGTTACCAAGTCTGAAACCAACCAGCTGGTTCTCTTGGGATGTGTCTTAAATGGCTGCAATTTCTCCAGGGCATTTGTTCCATCTTGTGACCCAGGTGATAATGCTCATTCAGTGTAATCAGACTCAGCACAAATATCTTATCTTAGTGTAGATGAAGTAGTTTATTTTACCTTACTACCAAATGCCAGGGAAATAACAGAGAGACACATTGTCTATAGGGATAGTCTGTGTAAGAGCTTTATAACAAGGGATTCAGTGCACTTGAGTTCCATTTTACATAAGAGATTTTGGCCATGAGAGTAGCTGGAGTCATCTGACACGGATATATTTCTGTCATCTCTCCTTCCATGGATCACAAGTGTTTTATATTAAGCCACCCTAAAATAGAACTAAGCCCTTCCACTCTTTGTAATGAAGTAATTGTGTGTTTGAGGAAAGCTGCTATCTCCACAACCTGCTCTGGAGTACAATACTACTGATGTCTTAATCTCCCATAGATAGAAATGAAGAACCTTTCAGTGCTGACTTTCCTACTGTCACGTTAACTCCTGCTATATTTGGCAAGCTGTGTATTCTTGTTTTCTCTTTCTCATCACACTCTTTTCCACAGCTTTGGTAAGGTGGCTGAAGATCTGTTTTCCGTTCCTCCCTTCCTGGCAGGGCATTTAACTGCGGTTATGAAAGGAAGAGACGCTTCTGTCAGCAGCTCCCTTCCAGCACAAAGCAAGCTCCTTTGTGCACTGTGTGCCCAAGAGAAACCATGCCCCCCACTACCCAGAAACTGTCTCTCCTCCAGACAGGCTCTGTGCAAACAATGCTCCATGTTACTAAAGGAAATAAATTCTAGTGTTTGGCATGAACATGTATTTTAAAGCTGTGGAAGGTTTTCCCTTTGAAGTCCCCATTTCCTCACGTGTATCACTCACTCAAAATCTTACAGACTTGAACTGAAATGACATGTGGCTACGTGACTGTGCCACACACTTTCAGCTGAAGTTGGTCTACCACAGCATATTTGTTGTAAACTATCTACTGCATTCATCAGACTCCTTCCAGGCTTCCCTAGCGAGTGAGCAGAGAGACAAAAATACAAGAATTCTTTAATGTGCAATAAAATTTAATATTGAGTCTGCAGAAGGGCCAGAGTAGGTTTGTCCAGGCTTCACTCAGCCTGGCATTTCCTATGTTCTAACTGCTGCGTCTGTAACCTCAGAGGTTACTTAGTGTATTTGAAGTATTTGTGAGTTCTTTTGTTTGTTTTTTTATAAGGCTATAAAATTGAAGTTCAAATAGTATAATGCTATGGGATTTTTAAAATACTCCTTTATGTTTTCTTGTTTAAATACACTTTGATTATATATGAGCAGCTTTTAATTGCAATGAAAATACATAAGTTTTGTTCCAGGCTTCCGAATTTGTAATTATGTCCCATATTTAACAATTATTTCTTTACTGCATTTTTAATTTACAGATGTACTTAGTTATTGACAGCACAATATGTACAGTAAAGGGGGTATTAAATGCTGTAAATACACTTAGAAATGTAATTTCCAAATCATGCAAATATTACTACCTCTAATATGCTAATGTGCAATCACAAACACTTGTGGGTATTTTATGATCAGTTTTTATGGGAGCTGTAAACTTGTGACCTGGGGAGTTGGTTTGTGTCCAGGCTGTCAGAGCCTCAGGTTGTGCCCTTTTTGCCAGAGCTCCTTGGCTACTTCTTGTTTGAGTTTTTAATATTTAACCCCTTTCCGCAGTTGGTTGCGCTCTGCTCTGGTCTTGAGTGACCTTTATTTTGCAGCATTAGAGGCCCAAAAAGTTGAGCTGTAACAGTGTTTCCATACTAAATGCATTAAATATGTGTCTTTGGTTCTGCATGGTAAAATTATTAAGTGTAGATTAAATGCCCGACTGAACAGGCCATGGGCTCATCTTATCATGCTCTTTGCCTTCAGCAAGGCTTGTCTGTCTTTCAGAGGAAAGGGAAACCCCTATAATTAAATTTGAAAGCAGCTGATTTTCACTTTAATTTGGTTGCCTGACAAAGAAAATCAATACTTTAAGATATTTTTACTCAGCTTTAGAATTATATTTTCACAACAGCAGAAAGTTGAAATCAAAACCCACCATCAAGGGCTTGACATTTATCAGAATTGTGTCCTTCATTTGGCGATCTGCAACAGATTTAAAAACAACAATCATAGTGTGAGGCTGTAGTAATTTGCAGCGTTCTTAAGTCAAGATTTCATGATGCTGGCAAACCTGTTATTTCCTGGAGCCATTAACATCTATGCTGAGATTTCCTTGGAGCTGCTGGGTCATACTGACTGGTTTTAAATTCTAGTTTTTCTGGTACTGCCTATGGTACACCTGGGCAGTGGGATATCCTGGGAGGCAGAGATGGAAATTTCACTGAGGCCCAGCTAATGAGCAGCTTTTGCCCTGTCATTGAACACTAACAAACCATGCAATTGTACCCTCATTTTTACAGCTGTGGCTGCTGCTTTCAGTCATCCCCTTTCCTTCTTGCAGGGATATGAGATTTCAGAGGTTAATAGTATGGCTGTTAAAAGTATCATCAACTTAATTGAGAGTGCTTGAGAAGAGCTAAAAATTGAGAAGTGTTGTAAGTGTGTTGCCTTTTGGCTGATGAGCATTTCCTTGTTCCTGCCCTTGTTCTGCGGGTGGGTGTGAGCAGAAACACTGAGTGAGATGTTCACGCTCTCCTTGCTCCTGGTAGGGGTCTGTGGTGGGAACACCCTGTCCTTGGTTGTGCTCCTGCCTCACTGCCTGACACTGGCACAGGATGCTCCATCCCTGGAAGTGTCCAAGGCCAGGTTAGACAGGGCTTGGGGCAGCCTGGGATAGTGGAAGGTGTCCCTGCCCATGGCAGGGGGTTGGAAATAGATGAGCTTTAAGGTCCTTTCCAACCCAAACCATTCTGTGTTCCAGTTCTGTGTAGAAAACTGGGTGAGGATTCTGGATGTTCAGAGCTCGGAGAAGGAATGTGGAGATACACTCAGCAGGGTTGTTTCTGTGAGTGGTTTTAGGGATCTTTTAGAAGGACTACTCCAAGGAATGGAATAATTACATGCTATCACACATCTTGAAGGACATGTGTGTCTGTCTTGCACAGTACCAAAGTTCCTCACCTGAGCACTGGCTGAGCTCTGTTAGTGAGTGATCATCATATTTTAAATTATTCAGGGCAAGGCACTAGTGGAGACCCAGCACTAGTACACTGCTGGCCTAGAGGTGAAACAGCCCTGAACAAAGGGACAGTAATCACAGTAATTGAAAATACACAAATAAGAAGTCTGTCAGCAGAGCAGTTGTCTCCAGTTGATTGCCCTGAGTAATTTTTTAATTTTAGGGTTTTGTTTGCAGAATTTGACCTAGCCTGTGATGCAGCATAGTGACATTGCTGCTTGGTATTTAGCCTGTGTGCCTTACAGCAAGCTCCTGCCACCAGAGAAGCAGGAATTGCACAACTCCAGCCTGGCATCATGATGGTGCTCTTTCCTGGTGCCATCACAGAAGCACCAGGAGAGATTTGTCCCATATAAAATAGCATCCATGGATAAGTTACGAATCTGTCTTTGTCAAGTAAACACTGGTCCAGTTTGGCTCCACTGCACAGTCTAAGATCTCCAGGGAACTGATAATTATTTTTGTCAGAGGGACAAGGTTTAGGCTTACTTGTAATTCAGTTAGGTGTGTTAACACATTCATAAAACTTTAGCCCCCTGGCTCAGTGTGGTTGGAATCTGCTTCCCCTCACCTAGGTGGGTTTGGTTTGCTTTACGATTTTAGTGCTTGAGCTCACAGCCAGGATGAAGATCATTTTTTGTGTTAGCATTATCTTGATTAAACTGTTCAAGTTAGCATGTTCAGGAGTGTTCTAGCAAAATATTTTGCATCTTTATCTTTTAAATAAATAATATTTTCCCTCTTCTATCTTGCCTTAATAGGAATGTGCTTCTAAAATGCTTAAAACGAAAGGTTGGTGGGTTTGTTTTTTGCAGGGCTCTCGGTGCTCCTCAGATGCCAACATGCTTGGAGAGATGATGTTTGGCTCTGTGGCCATGAGCTACAAGGGCTCCACATTGAAAATTCATCAGATCCGGTAAGATTAATTTTTGCTGCCGTTGTTTTCAGGAGACACACTCCGTAGTGCTGATAAATAATGAATTGAATGGCACAAGTGCAGAGTAAAAGGGATTTCTGTGTTTGCTTTAAAGTCAGTGTGATGTCATTTCTGAAACAAAAGGCTGTTATGTTGTGTTAAGGTCAATAAAATCCGGAGGGCTGTGAAATGGAAAGGAAAGCCTGTCTTGGCACTGTTTCTGACTGACATCTCCCCTCCTGTCCCCCAGCTCCCCTCCCCAGCTCATGCTCAGCAAGGTGTTCACAGCTCGCACGGGAAGCAGCATCTACGGCAGCCTCAACACGTGAGTCCACTACACTTTGGAGCTATTGCACACAAGCAGATGAGTGTAGGAACACACAAGACTTTTTTTGGACCCTCCAGATTCTCTCTCTAAAAAAATAACTCCTTGCTACATCCTGTCAGTAGCATCCTCACCTTTGCCTCACGGTTGTCTTCACCTCAGTTGGCTCTCAAGGGAATGAATGGGCTGTTCCTTCCATGCTGATTTGGTGAAGCTTGATATTGTAAGGTACAAAAGTACCTGCATCCTGGGGAATGAGTCCAAGATGAAGAAAAGGGTGTTAAAAAAAATATCTGGCTCCAGAGGGTTCCATGTTTAGTTTTCTGTGTATTGACTGACCTACCTGAGAATGTGGCTTAGGCTATGAAAGCTTTGTCTAGAGGAAGCTTGTGTTCTTACCTTGTCTGTTCCATTCTGGCTGTAATGGACTAGCACTCTATTCTACTAAAATGCAAATCACTGGTTTTGTTTTTTGTTTGTTGTAGGTTGCAGGACAGTCTTGAGTTCATTAATCAAGATGGCAATACTTTAAAGCCTGACCACAGTACGATTATGAATGGACTTCTTGGGAATATAGGTAATTACAAACAGATTTTAATTGCTGATTTCTTTAATTGAGTAATCATAGATTCTAGAATATGCAAGTCTTTTAAATAGAATCAAATAAAAAAAGTGCTAGAGATGTAACAGAAAATTAATGTTGATGGTGCTTGGAGGAGAATAAATCGGACTGTGCAGGGAATTAGCAGTCATTCAGTATACACAGCTGCATATGTGTATATAAAATACATAATAGAAATATTTAGATATACTTAAGTTCAAATACAGAAAATGTTGGAAAATAACATTCTGTAGAAATTCCTGAGCAGCATATCTCAGATCAGGCAGGATTGATTCTGCCTGGCTCAGTTTCCCAGTTTTGTTTTCGTTAATAATTCTCATTCCGCTCTGTACTCTGCCCACCTGAGCACGTGTGGCTGTGTGTCCTGTGCAAGTCTGTTAACCTTGCACGGCTGTGCTGGAGCTTTGGATCAGATTAGACAGAATATCTTTGTGTTCTCTCCTCTGGTTGACCATGGGAGCTAAGCAGTCTTGTGAAACCATCTGGTGTCCTCGGTTCTCAGCGTCCCTGGAAGAGCTGTGGGTGGAGGCTCCATGAACATTAGATAACAAAGAGGGGAAAGTCTTGGCTTTTCCTCTTGGGAACAGTTGAGCTGATAGTAGATACTGGACTTCAGTCCTTGGTTGTCCAGTGTAGCAGCCTGATCCATGGCTCTGCAGCACATCCTCCCTTTCCCCTCATTTTGATTGTTGACTTTCCAGGCAAATGTCTGTTGTAGGTGGAATAAGGGGCTTCTTTTCACAATTGCCTTCCAGGATATTGCTGTATGTAAAATATGCTTTTATAGCTTTGGAAGTAAGGAGTGTATTTGATGACTGTGTTAGTCTTAAATGGGTTTCTGACTTTGATGTGGTTGTAGATCTTGGGAGTGTTTACTGCTTTCCTTCACATTGACTTTGATAAGACTGTGCCTAAGCATGAGCTTAAATGCTTCTCAGGGTCACAAACTATATACCTCATTAAAATAATTCCCAATAGCCCATTTATAAGGGAAGCCAATTAAAGTTGTAAGAACCTATTAACTATTAAAGGCTTCCTGAATCCACCACATCAGGAAAGTTAAAAAGATGGCATTTTTCTTAATATTCAGTATTCCTTTCAGACTTCAATTTTGATTTTTTGCTGTGAATGAGGTGAAGGATCTAAGAGAGAGATCACTTCATCTGCTATTAGGGTTTGCTGTGGTTTGTGCCTGGCAGAAGTTTGCTGTATCACCAGTGATCTAAACTGCAAGTTCCAGTTCAGATAATGCAGCTCTGAGGTGTGGAGTGATTCAGGTGTAGCCAATGCCACCTGTTCACCTGTGTCCAGCTCTGTAGTGACGCTGTGACTGCCCCAAGAACCGACTGGGAGGTGTGGGCACCTCAGAGCAAGGGTGTGTGGCAAGAGGCACGAGGTTGCCTGCAAGAAGAGGATGCTGAAGGTTTCTTTGTGATTGAGCTGCACAAGTTTTCGACAGTGTTTGTTTACAGTTCCCATTTGAGCACAGGGGGAACCCTGGGTAAAGCAGGGAAAGGAGTTAATCTGTAACTGCAGCATTTCTAACAACTGTGCTCTGCAGCAGGGACTGCTCCTGACTCACCTGTGACAGGAGGAGGGTCTATGTATTTTGGCTGGGAACTGTTTACAAGGTGCTTTTTTTAGATATGCTGGTTAAAAAAAACCATAGCAGCCCTGGTCATGTGTTTCCTTTAATGACTGAAGGCCTCAGAGAATGGAAGGGAGCTTTGAGGTGCAGCCTTCGTGTTTTGTATAATCAGAGAACTTTGAGTGAGCATTAACTTCAAATTTAGGAGAGGGACTGGCAATTAACTCATTAAAAATACTCATGTGTTTTTTCTGGCTCTGTGTACAGTAAATACACGGTTTCCCTGGTATATCTATAATCCAGTATTACTTTTAAAATTAACTACTGAGACTGATAACATTTATTTTCTATATGATCATTTCACTCAACTATGTACTGACTGTTCTCAGAACAACTACTTCAGCTTATAATTTTCTGTTGGTTCTACTAAGATGAATTCCTGCCTGCTTTCTCCCCCCTTCCTCCTTCTCTTCAGAACCAGTGTTCCCAGCCACTCCACCAGTGTGGATGTTAAAACAAACATTATACTCTGTGATGAATCTCCTGTTTGTGGTCAAGTGAGGCTTTGAGCCTGCACAAATTAATCATTTTTCAACCTTAAACTAAAAAAAAAGCCCTTTTGAGAAGCCCCATCCTTGTATGGGAGACAGTGGAAAGCTGGGTCTATTATTTTAATCTATAATTGCTGTATAGTCCAACTGTGAGACTCATCCTCACATCAGCGTTCCGGTAAAGCCTCAGAGCTGTTCTCCTGCCTGCGTTACTCTGCATTTATGTTGGCTCAAACCTTCTCCCTGCCCTGGCCCCCTCCCTACGGACTGTTCTGCTTTACTAACCTCATTCTCTGATGTGTATTTTACGTTTTGCCGTGTAGGTCTTTCCCAGCTTTGCAGCCCCAGGCGGGCATTCTCAGAGCAAGGTCCGCTCCGCCTCATCCGGAGCGCCTCTTTCTTTGCAGGTTTGCCGTGTGCTGTGTGCTGTGCTGTGGGGCTAGTCTAGCTGGGGTGACAAACTGTGTGGATTTGTAGTTCAGCCCTGGAAATAAGATCTCATATTTTTTTTTTAAAATACAAAATGGACAGTGGTGTTTGATCCCTTACCTTTCTGGATGCATTCCTAAAATCCCCAGAGGACAATAGGCATTGAATAGTCCTCCTTGGGATTGTTTGTGTTGTTTTGTTTTGGAAACATATATTTAAATATAGACTTAATGTTTCTGAACATAATACTTTACAATGGTGTCAAGCTGTTTTGATCTGGATTGGTTTCAACCAAACTGTAAAAATTGTAGCTAAACTATACTAATGCAAAATGGACATTCTTGCTTTTATTGGCTGGGTCTTATTTCCATGGCTCAGTAGCTTTATTTCACACACATATTTGTAAAATTTATCACATTTAAAGACTATTGAGCCTGACACACTTTTGATCTTGTGTATATGCAGACTGTGAATCTGTACAGCTTACAGCTTAGTTGAACAACCAATACACTTCTTACAACTTCAAAGTATTAATTTCTTCAAGACAGCATTGAAAATTCTTTTAAAAGTACATGTATAATACCTGAGAAAGCTGGTATGGGAATGAAGTTGTGTTTATTTTGAGTTTCGGTGGCTTTTTGTGTATGTACTGAGTACTACAAATGTGACCAACATCCTCTTGGTACATTGAAATTTTGTTGAAAATTATCTGTGTAGAGAAGCAAAGTCCTAGTTTTAGTTTGCACTAAAATAGGTGTATGGACTTCAGAAAAACACATACAGGCTTCTCAGATGAGTGTTTTGGCTTGTTCAGCTAAGCAGCCTTTCTTGGTGATGGCCTTGTGCAGTGCTGTTGATCTGAATTAATGAGCATGTTTTTGTTTCATTAATTACATGGAGATCTGCAAACAAGAAAGGAACTGTATATTCCCCTGCTAATTGGTATTCCTTGTTTTACAGTTCATAGCAACCCTATGGATATGCCTGGGAGGGAGCAGAATGAGGACAGAGACAGCGGTATAGCAAGATCTGGTAATGGCAATTCCGTGTGTTAACCCTGTAAACTCTGAAAATACTCAGTAATGTTTGTCTCTCTGCACCTCATGAATTAGTGCAGAAATCGGATCGTGGTTTGTTCTGTGTGACATTAATGACATCGCTGTGCACAGGTACAGACGGTGCAGGTGCTGAGGGTGTGTGCTGGGCAGCTCACGGTGACTGACAGCAGCGCCTTTTATTAAAGCAAGCTGCAAACAAGCAAGCAGATTAAATATTGAAATGAGCTTGCAGCGTTTCTAAATGATACTTGCTGTCATCTCCTTTCCAAATCCAGGAGGCCAGGTTGGATGGGGCTTGGAACAATCTGGTCTAGTGGAAGGTGTCCCTGCCCATGGCAGGGGGTGGAACGAGATGAGCTTTCAGGTCCCTTCCAGTCCAAATCACTCACTGTGAGCCTATGGCAGTAATGTTAAAACATAAATTTGCCTCAACAACACCCCTCTCCTCCCTCCAAATTCAGGATGTTGGACACTTGGGTTAGAATTGGAAAGGCTGTCAAAGGATGTGATCAGCATTAGTCCTTTCCACAAGGAATTTATTTCCCGATACTCAGGTTGCTGAGCAAGGTGCAGCCTATGCATTGCCTATTATGTAAATCAGCAGGACTGTCCCACCCTTGTGCTGCTTGTATGGCTTGTTAATGTCATTATAAACTGGTTATTTTTTGATTAGAAGCATCGATAAGCAAAAGAGGAGCCACTTGAGAAGCAATACCAGTATATCTTGAGGGGCTTCGTTTAGTTGCTGGTGTTATTCCCAAACGTTCTTTCTTCTGGAGAGATTGTTACGCTTTCCTCTTTTTCTTGCAGCATCTCTTAGCAGTCTGCTCATCACTCCGTTTCCCTCTCCGGGCTCCTCGTTCAACAAGAGCTGTGCCAGCAGCTACCAGCGGCGTTGGCGGCGCAGCCAGACGACCAGCCTGGAGAACGGGGTCTTCCCTCGATGGTGAGCTGGGGGTTGAGATGCTGCTTGCTGCCCATACATTTTCCACCGTTGTCAGCTTGAGTCTGCTCTTGCAAATGTACATCTGCTCTTGCTGATGCTTTCTGTGGGGTATTTACAGAGGTGTAAGTCAGGCTGATCTTTTTTAGTCTCTGTTTTCCTCATGGCATTCATTGTTTTTTCACTAACTGGAAAGCCTTCAGCAACATGTAAATCTGTAGGTTGTATTTTCGAGGATAAGAAGCCCTAAAATCCTACTCAAAGCACAGATTCTTGGCAGAGGTGGGAGAGAACTAGAATACCATATTCTGATCCTACAAACACTTTGAGTCTGGTTCCAGACTTTTGTGATTTCAGGATCAATTAATGGTTGTTTGTAAAAAATCTCAGAGGCGTTGTTATTAAAGATGATGATTTGACAATACATGCAAAAAGAAGGTGTTTGTTGAAGTTAAATGTTCAAGAACTGAACACAGGAAACCAAGGTACAACTTTAAGCAGTGGATTATGTTAACTTTCCCTTTTGTTCTCGCTCCAAGGTCCATGGATGAAAGCTTCAACTTGTCAGATGACAGCTCTGGTCCAAACCCAGGAATTGTTAGGAAGAAAAAGATAGCAATTGGGGTTATTTTTTCACTCTCAAGAGATGAAGATGAAAACAACAAATTTAACGAGTTCTTCTTCTCACACTTCCCTCTTTTTGAGAGTCACATGAACAAACTGAAGTGTGCAATAGAACAGGTAAACACAGTTGCCTTGGCTTCTTGCACTTGCACAGCTCTATATTCCCGCAGCCCTGTCAGATTAATTCCTAATTCCTGTTGCTAGTTACAAAAGTGGGATCAACTTGCTCTTGGGCGTGGGAATTGCATCACTGCAGTCAAAACCTTGACTCCTTTTATGCCTTGAATGGTGAAAAGCACAGAAGAAGCAGAAGCTGCAAATGTGCCTCACCTGTCTTCCCTCAGATAGGAAAGCTGGCACTTGTACCATCATTTTATCACTTAAAAAAATTATTTGCATGACCAGTTGAATGAAAGATAAAGTCAAACACATGACTTGGTTTTCCATTTTCTGTGCTTCAGGAGCTCTGTGTTACTTATCTGTTTAATGATTGTTTTCAAGGCCATGAAAATGAGTCGGAGATCAGCTGATGCCAGCCAGCGGAGTTTGGCGTATAACAGAATTGTGGATGCCCTTAATGAGTTCAGGTGAGCCATGTGTCTCCTGCCTTTTCTGTCTCCTTCTTCAAAGGCACTCGAGTCTGTTTTAGAAGGATCTTCTTAGTGCAGGATAAGAAGCTTAAAATGTCTGAATTCTTCTGCAAAAGTTAGTACAGCAAAGGATTGGTGAGACCAAGCCATTCTAATGTGTCTGTGTTTTTAGATTTTGCCAAGTGTGTGTGTCCATCAGTCCTGTGTGAACAGGACATAGATGTTCAAGGTTTTCTGTGCTTTTTAGATGGTAACAAAGCTCCCAGTGCCCTCTTAAATTGTCTTTTGTGGCCCATCAAGAGGAGGAAAGGCATTGCAAACCCATGTTAGGGAAATCCTCCTCTAGTGTGTATTGTCCTGATGTGTGAGCAAAGCTCACCCCTCTAAGCTGTGCTCTAAAGGCATTTCAGAAAACCAGCTAGGAAGGAGAGCTGCCTTTTCCCACACTAAAATGCAGTGCTGTAATCTCTGGCTATCGGTACCTGCAGAGCCTCTCTGTTCAACAGTTATTATACAAAGTAACACAGATAAGCACATCCCTGGCATTTAGCTGTATTTCCTTTCCATAGCTGAAGTCATGGGGAGAGAATTAAGATGAAATCCGTCTGTTTCGAGTGATTCATCTCCTCTCAGATGGGAGTGGCAGGGTGCTTCCTTTTACAACCACTGTAGAGCTACTTTTTAGAGACATTATTGAAGACAGTGCTCTGATGTTATAAAAAGAAAATCCTGACATCAGAATGTATTTTACTGAACAGAGAAGGATCCCGAGGTCTCACTTATTTTTCTACAATTCCACTTCCTACCTGAATGCCATGGATTAGGTGGTGCTGCAGGATGGAGGCACAGTATATTTTTAATTTTTTTAGAAGCTCACCTCCAGGCAGTCACAAGGAAGGGCAGAGGATAAGTCCTGTAGGGACAGGAGGCAGGGAAGAGGGAGCACGTGGGCCTGCGGTGAGAGGTGGATGGGATAAGCTGTGCCAAGAGAGGGAGCAGAGGGAGCTCGTGACTGCTGGGAGCCGCTGATCCTGCCCAGGGGCCCGAGACGAGTTCAGCAACTCGGAGCAGCCACGGTGGTTCCTCCACTCCCACAGCTCTGCTCTGCCTCTCCTCCCCGCTCTCTGCCTGAGCCATTTCTCTGCCTTCCCACCCTCTGTTAACACCAGCTCCCCAGCTGTTTTCCCAAACCTTCCCCCCAAAACATTCCCCCTCAAGATATGCTCAGCAGACTTTGCCCGTTCGGTCTCCTTTGTCCTTCCAAGTTAAACAGTTCCAGAGGGCTGGGGAGGGGCGCCTGTCCCAAGTCAAAAGTAGGAAAAAAGCCCTGAAAACGCAGCCCAATCCCCCGTGCTGGCTTTCACTCCTGCAGGGACGCTCGGCAGTGCTGAGCTGGGCTGGGGTGAGCCAGGCTGCTGTGGCCAGGCTGAGGAGGAGAGCTCTGTCCCCACGGATTGGCACTCACTGCACACCAGGAGCTGGGATTGTTCCCATGACATGGCCATTGCATAACCAGCACCGGGAGCATGTGGCCAACCACCAGTTTTATGCAGAGGTTTCCATGGTGATATAAATATTGCTCTTTAATAGTGTAATGGGGTAAATTAAATCCAGTTTAATTTCGTATAAATGGATTTCCTGGGGCAGGAGCCTTTGGCAGTTTTGGGTTTTGTTGGGGTTTTTTAAGGGGTTGGATTCAGAGGTGGGCAACAGCCGGTGCCCCCAATCTAGGGAGGTCTTTGTGCCCCTGTGACATGCCAAGAGCATGTGTCATCCTCCTTTCTGTGACAGCCAAGACCCCCTTGCTTTTCAAAGCAATGCAGGATGTGCCTGGTAAGAAGAGAGAGGTATATTTAAATACCAAAGGCTGGATGCAAAGATGCTTTGGCACAGGTTCAGCAAACCCATTTAGGACACTATTATCTCTTTAGGCGTCTGCTTTCCCACTGAAGTCACGGGGAAGTCAGGAGCCGAGTCCTTTGGTGAACCTGAGACTTGTGTTGATTCCTGCCCTCTTAGCAAATTGTGCTGGAGGGAAGAAGGGTGCTGACTTCAGTGGGTTGGTGATTCTAAAATGTAATCCAGTTGCTGGTTTAACTCATTGCAGTCTGGTTGGCTTAAAGGAGAATTTTTTTTTTGTTTGTTTGTTTGTTTTTCTTTAAACCCCCAAGATTTTCAGAGGTGCTCAAGAGTAGCTGATGTGCACTCCTCTGGTGATCAGAATAACCTCAGGTCAGTGGGCACAGGGGATGTGCTGATCAGAGAAACGGGAGCATGGCCTCTGCCACCCCAGAGTCCCCCACTGCAGGGAAGGGGCTGTGGCTGTATGTCACCCCAGTGCCTGCAGAAAGGGATCTGGGTCAGCAGGCATTTACCTGCTGGTGGTGGAGGGGGAGAAGACAGCAAAACAGAGCCTTCCTTTGCTCTTTTGTCTTATCCAGGGAAAAACAAAGCTGCCTTCTCTGGAAGGCCCAGGCTGCTTCTGCAAATGGAGGCTGTTGATAAATTTGCCATCAGTTTGGTGCCCAGCTCCAGGCCTACCCTTGCATCATTAGTCACTTTACAGCAATTTTTAATTTTCTAAAGCACTGATGGGTTTAGCTATTAACACTTGACTTAGAGGCTTAGAACTCTCTGTGGATGTCAGCTGTGCAGACACATGACTTATGAAATAAGCTACTGTACTTGCATAAACATTTCGGCTCCCCCGGTCCCCGAGGCCAACGCAGCACATTGATAACACGGATCATGCATCTGACTAATACCTGTGTGGCACAAACGCAGGCTGGCAAGGAAACGCTGAGCGCAGGGCCCGGGGAAACACCTCTCTGCTCCCTGGCAGACAGATTTGATCCTATTTTCTGCCAGTAATTTTTAAGCAGCTTATGCTGCTGTGAACTGACTGGTGCGTTGTGCTCGGCGGTGCCAGCATGGGCACTGAGTCGTGGGGGAGCCCCGCTCCTGCATTCCCTGCAGTGGGGATTGCCTTGGTTTTTTGTTCCTTTTTAAGGAAAAATCATCTTTGGAAGGAAGGAAAGAGAATAGGGAACAAATGAATGTGAATTAAGCTTTGCAAACGACTGATTTTTTGTTTCTTTGCCGTTATGTTGTGGCTCCTAAAGAGCAGGAGAGCTCTGGGGGCACAGTGCTGAGGGTCAGTGCGTTCTCCTTGGGGAGGAAGGGGGCTGCAGTGGGATGCTCCATCCATTACGAGCTGTCTGGCTCGTTTGGTTTGTACAGCACCAGGGAAAGATGTCCTGGACTGGAACTGAAATCCAGGCCAAAGGGCAGGCTGGTTTGGGGGTGTGCGTGGGTGAAGTAGGGAGCAGCTGTGCCATGGTGTCTGTGGGAGCAGCGTTGCTCACCTTGGTGTCATCTGTGCCCCAGAGGGATCGGGAGGGCTTTGCTCAGGGTCTCCTTTTCGCTTGGCTGGGCTGGGCTGCGTTGGCTCTCGAGCCCTGTGAGATGTGAAGGTGTTTCCTGCGGGGCTCCTCTGGCCCCGTGCTTGCTGCTGCACTGCTGGGGCCGAGGTGCCTGGAAGCTCCAGGCTGGAGTTCAGCCTCCCAGAGGCGTTTCCAAATATAAACCAATTTAAATGTACTGGAACCCTCAAAAGAGCAGAGTCTCATTAACTGAGCTTTCCCTCGCACGCTGGTGTGTGTGGGGAGGGAGGGGAGGGGTACTGCTGCAGATGGCCGAGAGGAGAGGGGCCAGTTGGGTTTTTAATGGTTGCTATTTTTTAAATCCAGTTCACTTCCCTGTAGTGTCTGAGGAGCGTTTCTTGGTGTTGTTTTTTTGTTTTGTTTTCATTTTTGCCCTTTGCTATCTGGCAGGAGAGCGCTTCCCCGGGTGTTTGCAGAGCTGGGAAGCAGTTAATCCTTGCCCTTGGTGTGTGTGCCATTGCTGCCTGCGCTGGCATGGAGGGTTCCCTGCACTGCAGTCACATGCCTGCTGGCCACCGGCCAGGGCAATCTGATCTGGCTTGGAGGAAACACTATCAGCTGCAGATGCAGCCAGGGTTACCAGAATAGTAAATAACGAGTCACAAGACTCGGGCTATCTTTTCAACGAAAACAAATATTTTAATATGTTGGTTTTAGTATAGAAGTAGTTTCTTTTTTCAAAACAACAGAGCTGCAAGGGGCTTGGCTTGGGTTAGTTTGCATAGGAAGGAGGAATAAGCTGTATTTTACGTTAAGTTGTGCTGTTTATCTTCAGCTTCTCAGGTCAGCTGTGTCTAGGGGGGTGTTAAGTTTTCATACTTGTTTTGAGCTTTGAAACTCCTTGAGCTTTGAGGTCCCTGG
This sequence comes from Acanthiza pusilla, assembly GCA_036630365.1. Classification (NCBI taxonomy): domain Eukaryota; kingdom Metazoa; phylum Chordata; class Aves; order Passeriformes; family Acanthizidae; genus Acanthiza; species Acanthiza pusilla. The sequence continues at coordinate 10,752,904 of JAXCHO010000049.1, read as the reverse complement.
ACTTGAGGTTTCTTTTTTGGGGGGGCATTTTTAACATCCACTCCAGTTAATGGGCTGTGAACAGAGAGCTTTCCCTTAATAACACCCCCCTAGTCCCAGCTTGCTCCCTGCAGAGGAATGAAATCCTGCTGCCCCAAGGTTGCTGTGCTGCTGGAGACCCTCCGGTGCCCCTGAGGTGTCCCTGGCTGTGTGCCCCACTCGTGTCTAGCCCTGCAGGACTGCTGTGCCCAGGTCTGTCACCAGGCTGGGCTGCCCTCCCAGGACAGGACTGGCAGCAGAGGGGAACATGGAGCAGCTGGGGAGGCTGCTCCAGAGTCACCCAGCAGACAGCAGAGCCTCTGCGGGCTGGGCAGTGCAGAGCTAACTTGGCTGTTCCCCCCTCCAGCACTGTTTTGTGGTGCTCTCAGTGCTTCTGTCAGTGAAGGATTTGAAGGTCTAACCTTTGAGGAAGACAGGGTTGGTTTTGACTATTGTGAGCACAGAGAATGGATTTTGTATTTGATGAAAACTGGTAGAAAAAGTAAGGCAGAGAATGGCATTGCCCCCTCACCTCCTTCCTTCTCGAGCAGCCCTGGTGACCTCGGTCACCTTTGCTGCTCTTTGGGGAGCTGCTCTGGGGGTCTTGTCCCCACCCAGCTGCTCCTCTGCCCAATAACTGGGGGTGGCTCCGTCCTCCCTGGGGAGCCCCTGCACCAGGGCGGGATGTGCCGTGCTGCTGCTGACGTGCAGCTCTCATTTCCTGGGAGTTTCACTTTAAACACTAAACCACGGAAGATTTGGCAGCTGCTGCTCCAGTGTGTTTGCCTGCCTGGCGTGCACAGCCACGGCTTTGCTTCTGGAAGTGTCCATAAATTTTGAGACCAAGATATCCAGAGAAGATCTTTATAAATCAGGGGTGGTACTAGGGATAATGGGATAATGCAAATCTTAGTCTTTTAAAACAAAAATACTTCGCCTAGAAAAAGTAGTACATTAGGTGAGGAGAAATCTGGATTGATCAGTCATTTCCCATGTCCTTTTGGGTTTTTCAGGCTTACATTTTTACTATGTTAAAAATACAGCTTCCCATAGTGTTATAATGTAGGCTTTGTACTTTATGATTTGTTCATATTTTAAAGGAGTTTAACAGTAATCAGAGGGATTTTAATTTGGTATTTTACTGCAGAGCAAATTTTTAATCATACATTTACTGTCCTCTCTAGAGCCAAAAAGGATGTGGTGAGTGTGTAATAGGTACAGCCACAGGGTGACTTTGACTCTCATACTCTCTATTTAAAGCTAAAGATGTGAGCTGGTTCTCTGCCCTACACATCCACACTTGGGTGGGTTTGGCCTGGATATATACCAAGTTTTTAAAGTAAGGAGGAAGTTAAGGTATTTTTGTAAGTCAGATACAGATAATTTTGTCCTAGTCATAAATAAAGCAGAAGTTCGTTTTAAATGAAATGGAGAACAAGCAGGGAGATAACAGCAAGAAGAAATAATCTATTCTTTCTGCATTCAGAGCAGGGCAGCTCTTGGCTTGTGACAGGGAATGTTGCTGTGTTTGGGATCAGGTCAGGTGGATGCAGGAGGAACCTGTGAGGTTCAGCTCTCCAACGTGAAGGGTGAATTTGTACTATTTAATGAGCAACATGGTTTGGGTAATGGCTGCTGAAAGAAATTTTGCTTATGATAGAAAGGATAGCTGGATGTAAATGTTGCACAGAATTCCTTTAAGTTAGGATTTATACCTTTCTCTCTTTTTTTTTCTTTCTTTTTTTTTTTTTTTTTTTTTTTTTTTTTTGTTTTGTTTTGTTTTGTTTTGTTTAACCTCCTGGATTTTTTTTTGTTTTTGTTTTTTTTTTCTAGAACAACTATTTGCAATCTCTACACGATGCCACGGATTGGGGAGCCTGTCTGGCTCACCATGATGTCAGGGACACCGGAAAAGAACCAGCTCTGCCATCGCTTCATGAAGGAGTTCACTTTCTTGATGGAAAATGCTTCTAAAAACCAGTATGGTGGATTTTAGTTTCTAAATTACATATGTGATTGTGTCTTTTTATTTCAAACTAATTTTCAAATCAGTTGTTAAAATCCTGGTAATCAGAGAATCAAAAGGCCATCCATAAATACCTTCTTTTTGAAACAAATAAGAAATTATCTCATTAAATTCCTGCTTCCCCACAATCCTCTAAATCTTGGTAGAGGCTGAACATCTGAAGCACATCCATAGGAAGTGTGTGATGTGTGTGGTTGTCTGAAAGGGGTGAAGATAACCTTACAAAATGCATTAACCTACCTTTCAGAATCAGTTATCATATGATGAGCAGGGTTAGACATTCAGGAAGAGCTGTGTCTGTAATGCTGTCTGACCACAAATGGCTCTCAAATCTTAAATCATTGTAAAATGCCACTGAAGTGTGCTCCTTAGTGCTCACTCACCACTCTGGCCTCAGGCCCCAGCTGTGAGCAGGTGCTGAAAACTGAGAAAGAAAGTTTCTGATAGCTGGGGAGAATCTGATAAATTTACTTTTTTGTCAACACTTCATCCCCTTTCCCCAGGGCACGAGTAGGGGAAGTTTTTAAAGGGTTTGTCTCCACTGAAGTCCTAAAATGAGCACAAATGGTGTTTGGGTGGGAATGGCACAGGCAGATTTGCTCAGGGGTGCTGCTCCCTGCAGGGTGGGGAGGGGAAGGGGCTGCTGCTCCCATCCTCCAGCTCTGCCACCACCTTTGTCATCTCTTGTCTCCCCAGATGGGAAGGTGACAGTGGTCACTGTGGTCCACCTGCTCCTGCCCCAGTGCAATTGGAGAAACCATAGGGAGTTGTGAGGGGTTCAAATTATTTTCTTAAGATCAGTTCCTGCTTCAGTGGAAGCTTTTTTCTTGGGATTATCCCCTTTGATCCCTGCCATTCTGAGCCCTGTACATCTTGGTTACATTTAAATAGTCATTTATTAGGGTTTGCTTTCTTTATTTTAAATATAATAAGATTTCAAGGGATGGAAATAAGAGGAAAATTAAGTCCTCTATCCTTCCCAATCTAGTTTTAAATCTCTCTTCCTTTGGCTGTCTCTAGTGATGAAATGGCTGCATGGAAGCTGTAGAGTTCCTGATGCTTGTAAATTATTCAAATAACATTTTTTTGAGGCATTTGACTCTTTTCCTCCCCACACGTGAGCCGCTGTGGCCACCAGCACCATCTGTCGGCCTGTGGAGGCTCCTGGGCTGTGATCCTGCCAGGAAAACTGGGAAGGAAAGTCTTCTCTCCACAGAGCAGAAACCATGCTCTGTCACTGCAGTAAATCAGATAGTTAACGTTTTTCAGAAAGGTTTTTTCACATTAGTTGCTTAGCCAGTAAAATCTATTTTGCCAGCATAAGGACACAGCTTCCCTGGCTGAGCTACAGAGCTTCAGGGGTGGTTATTTTTGAAAAGAAGCAGCCATATGTGCTGAAATCGCACAATAGTTAGGTGAAAGAACAGAGCACCCAGCTATTTTACAGGTTTGGTAGCAATTGCCTTCCTTATCCACAGTCACAGATCTTAAGGGTTTGGGATCTCCTTGGACTACAGAGGCCATACAGTGCCACTGCTTTCTTATAGTGAACAAAATAAATTGGTTTTGAGATGTTTTACAACATAAAACTTGCAAAATAGGAAGTCTTACAATTACTGCCAAACAGAGGAACTGAGATGCTGCAAAGTTAAAATATTTCATTTTACTTCAAATATGCGTTCTAAAAAAATTCTTTGCTGGGGTGGAAGGGAGAGCCCAGCCATAAAACCAAGACTCTCCCCAAGGAACCAAGACTGAAGGGATGATCTCTGCTGATTTTGTCAGGCTGTTTCTTTAATCCTTGATCCATATAGACTAGAGCTGCTGTCAGTTTAATATCCTGAATGTGTGTCTGGAAAAAAAAAACATGTTGAACATTTTGCTTTCAGGTTTTTACCAGCTTTGCTGACTGCAGTGCTGACTAACCACCTGGCCTGGGTCCCCACTGTCATGCCCAATGGCCAGCCACCCATAAGAATCTTCCTGGAGAAGCATTCTTCCCAGAGCGTGGACATGCTGGCCAAAACTCATCCCTACAACCCACTGTGGGCACAGCTCGGTACGTGGCAAGCACCTCTAAACCACCCAGCAGCTTTACATAAATGGGAATGCATGTGGTGGGGTTCACGATGCTTGTTACTTCCCTCCCAGGTTATTTATTTTTTCATTCAAAATGAGACTAAAGTGTGTGTTTTGAGCTTAGAGGTGGTCACTGTATTTTTTTATGAGTGCTCTAAATTCTTAAGGCATTATACATTATAAAATGTTAGCCAAAAAGTGAAGCCCTCTTTAATCATCTATGTTGGGTCCCTTAAGGTCACCTCCCCTGGTGCTGGTGGAGGATTGCAGGCCTCCTCTGGTCCTTCTCCTGTAAGGAAGATCTGCTTTTATTTTTTGGGATGCCACTATCAATAAATCTCATTCTGGAATGAGCAAATCAAGAAAATCCATATTTTGATCAGAAGTGAGCATACTTTTAATCCAATGGAGTGATGCAGAACAGGAAATCATGGCTTGGCAACCCCCAGGGAAGGTCTCAAAGTCCTGTCAGGGGTGTAGCTGGTCAAACTGTCTGATAATTGCCCAGTAGAGAAGAGCAGGTGAGGTCAGATTGTCCTGCTCTGCACACACACTCCAATGGAATTTGATTAGGGAAGGGAAGGTGAGGTTGCCCTATTCTTGTGCAGATAGAAATGGCCAGGGAGTTGGCAAGAAAACTTGATTTCACACCTCATGTGACTTGGGGGACTCACTGTGGTTAGGGTGGCCTTTGAGGGGGCTCCTTGTCCCCTCAGCCCTGCAGTCATGCAGTGCCCCAATACCTCCAGAGCACACAGGCACTTCCCCAGGTGACTCGAGCATGGCCAGAACACCCCATCCAACCCATAGCAGAGCTCAAGGAGGGGAAGAGAAGGAGGTTGGCTTCAGCCATGCACCTGCCATGGTCACTTTTTGTCCTCATTCCTGGCATAGGTTTGTTTCTTTTACAGCTTTCTCCTGTGGGTAAAAGTTCAGCCCCATTTCCAGACTCTGCAGGGTAGTTGGGCACAGATGCCTCCTCTCTGCCATGGCCATATAAGGATCCCAGGAGATGAGCCTCCAAAGCTGGAGTGAGGTGGTGTGAATGCTCCCTGATGTGTGAGATCAGATGTCCCCCTGACCAGTGGCTCACCTTACAGACAACAGCATCTTTGGGATTCTCTTATTGAAAACAAAATACAGCATAGCAGTCGTCACTATGCTGCTTTAGTATTTCTCTGTTGTAGATCTGGCCTTTGAAAACTGGCCCCAACAGCTGGCTGTTAGAAGAATAAATTACTGCAAAGATGCCAAATAATTGTGTGTTTTATTTCCTATCCTAGGTGACCTGTATGGGGCCATCGGATCACCTGTGAGATTAGCGAAAACAGTCGTGGTTGGCAAAAGGCATGACCTGGTCCAGAGATTGCTTTACTTCCTCACTTACTTCATCAGATGCTCTGAACTTCAAGAGACACACCTTCTGGAAAACGGGGAGGATGAGGCCATCGTCATGCCTGGCACTGTTATCACTACCACGCTGGAGAAAGGAGAGGTGGAAGAGTCTGAGTATGTGCTTGTCACAATGCACAAGAACAGGGGCAACCTGCTGCCCACCGAGTCTGAGGAGATGAGAGCTCCCAACTGCAGCTGTAAATACTGCAAATGTCCCATTTCCCTCGCACAGAACATCGAAGGCGTTGTACAGCAAGAGAGAGAAGACACGCAGAGCACTCCTAAAGGGGAGCTGGAATCTTCTTCAGATGAGAACAGAACCATCGTTCCTGAGGATGGCCAGGAAGATGCTGTGGATGTGACACAACCAAGGCCCTGCCTGGACACCAAACTGGAGACTGTGGTGTGCACAGGGTCAGCTTCGCCCGAGAAACGCGTGGGGATGGAATCTGGTTTGGAGGCAGCAGCAAGCTCATGGCGGGGCGAGGAGGCGCTGGAGCCGGGCAGCCAGGCGGGAGGTGGGACAAGGACACCCGGCATCGCGGTGGAGAAGAAGCCTCCCGATAAGCTCTTCATGGACACGTTTCCATGCAGCGCTGCCGAGGCTCAGACAAAGGTGACTTTCCTCATCGGAGATTCCATGTCACCTGATTCAGACATCGAACTGAGAAGTCAGGCAGTAGTGGAACAAATTGCTAGGCATCACAGCCCGCCAGCAGCGGAGGCAGGAGTGTCTGCTGATCAGAACTGTGAAGCTAAACAAACTGTTGAGGACCAAAATAGAGACTGTGGGACAGCTGAACCCTTTCCTCAAGTTGCTAGTGAGCATCAGAGCTGGAACCCAAACCCATACAGTGCTGAGAGCATGAGTCTGTTTGATGAATATTTCACTGATGACAGTTCAATTGAAACCCGGACTATTGATGATATTCCAGGGCAAGCAGCTACGGACCTTCTTGCTCACAACAGTAGTTTAGAATTTTCTAAAAAGCTGTGTACAAAGGCTTGCAAACCACCTAGTGAATTTTGTAAATTCATGGACTCTGTTCGACAAGAGACCTACAAAAACTGCTTTAATGAGCAGGACCAAAGAGAGAAAATCTCTATTCGTGTCCCCCATGGGGACAGAGAAAACGTAGAGAAAAAAGTCGCCCCGGGAATTGATTGGGACATTCCAAGAAATGAGAGTTCAGACAGTGCCCTGGGTGACAGCGAAAGTGAGGATACAGGCCATGATCTAACTAGACTGGGCAGTAACTATTATGGAGGAGAGCAAGAAGATTGGGCAGAGGAATATGAGATTCCCTTCCCTGGGTAAGTACTGTTCTGCACTAACAGGGCCTAAAAAAGATGGAGCCTCTTCTCATGTCATGTATTTGGAGGACTGTAGCCTAACTTGGCATCAGGGGTTGGAAATGTGTCTCTTGAGCTTGTTGGTTGTTAAGGAATATTGAGAGATCTGTGATCTGGAAAAAAGTACTAATGGTGTATTGTGATCTTGGCATGTATTCTCTGCTTCCATGATGGGCTGAATGCAAAAGCTGACTGTAAACTCTTCATAAAGTGCTTGAATTCAAGTTGGAAGAGAGATGAAAAAAGTAGAAATGCAACCTCTGTAAGCTGAATTTGCTGTTTACTGTTGTACATCTCTTTGATATGCCTTTCTTGCAGGTCAAAATTAGTTGAAGTCAACTCTGTCCAGCCTAGTATTGCTAATTTTGGAAGATCCTTACTAGGAGGCTACTGTTCATCTTACGTCCCTGACTTTGTTTTGCAAGGAATAGGAAGTGATGAAAAGCTGAGGCACTGTTTGGTGTCAGATTTATCTCATGCTGTGCAGGTAATTAAGCTATATTTGGTAAATGTATTTCTCACAGTAGGGAAAGATAAATGTTTGTGATGGTACAAACCTGCTGGAAGTGGAAATATTTCCTGTCACAGCTCCTGTCAGATTTCTCCAGTCCCAGGTCACTAATTTTTTCTCCTCTCTCAATTAATGTATCTGAAAAAGGTGGGTATTTCACTGCAAATGTGGAGCACAAAATATCAGACTCCCACTGAAGCCAGCTGCGAGGCTCATGCTCAGGGAAGATGGATCTTGGTGCTAAGCTGTAGAGGAATCATTGTCTCCTGTAGGCTTGGCAGGTGATGGTGGTGTCCCCACAGAATGGAATGACATTAAACAAACCCAAATCCTCAGGTTTGTTGTGCCTCTCCTTGGGCACAGAGTCTTGCCGCAGTGGTGCAGAATCTCCCATTGCTCTCTCCTGTCCCCGCATGTCTGACGGATGTACTGTTTGTGTGGCAGAATGTGCTCTCCATCAGGAATGCTCAGTATTTTGGGGACATTTCTCCTTCTTTAGGATGGTAGTCCATGCGTCCAGTAGTGCTGGCTTCATTGGAAAAGGAGATCATGGTCTGAAGGGAACTTGTGCTTCTCACGTGTTGGAGATCATCTCTTCTCCACAGAAGTTTTGCCCTAAATGAACTGGGGCATGACTACGAAGTGTGGTATTTCCTCCCCCTTTTAGTTACCAGGAAAGGAGTGGAAAGCAGGCTGTCACTGAAAGCATGACATCTGCTCCCATCTGGTTTATTCCCCAGGGAATGAGGAAAAACACATGCACAGACTGGGGAGCAGCCACTTTCCTGAGAGCCTTAAACAGTCCCCTTTTCCCCTCCTTTTCACATTAACGATGTGCATTAGGATCTGCGGCCCTTCTCTGCACTCCTGCCCCCTTACCTTCTGCCCAGCCCCACAGGGGATGAGTTTTGCTCCCTGGGTGGTTCTTCCAGGGTCTTGTTTAAGCTATTTGGGAAGTGTAATTGAATGAGAGGCAGCAGTGTGAGGCACATGCTGCTGTGGCACAGATGAGTCTGAAATACAGCCTGAGTGAGATTTTTTATGCTTATCTTCAAGTAAAACACTAACTGCATCCCAGCGTTCTGTGAAGGCCCTGTGGGACTCTTTGGAAGGGGATGAATGCTAACAGTTCAGCCCAGAAAATGTACTAGGGAAGGACAGTGGGTTTCCAAATAGTCCCTTTTTCAAGGGTTTGGAGAGGTGAACACCAGCTGGGGGAATGGCAAGGCTCAGGCTTGGCTCCTGACTCCCTCTGCTGGCCTCGCGTGGAGGGAAGCCACGAACAGCTCGGAGTAACCTGACCTTGTTAACACAGCCACGCTGAACGGCAAGGTGCGCTCTTGGTGCTTTCAGTTTTAGGTGTTTCAAATACACTTTAGATATGTCAGAACTCTTTGTGTCAAATACCGAAAGATGTAACTCAGCCAGTGACACACTTCAAAGCCTTCTCTAGCCTTGCTCATGAAACCTCTCTGTTTTAATGGATGGAGTGCAGTGTAGGCGCATGTATTTTAGGTGAAGCAGTATCTGGGATGCTATCCTGCTATCCAGGATGGCAAAGTTTTGTGAAAAGACCATTGTCATTTGTCATTCTCAAGGTCCTGCTCTTCATTTTTTGTTCCTAGCACCCTGTTCTGGACGAGCCCATTGCAGAAGCTGTCTGCATTATTGCAGACACGGACAAATGGACGGTGCAAGTGGCCAGTAGCCAGAGGCGAATGATTGAGAATAAACTGGGAAAAGAAGTGTTAGTCTCCAGTCTCGTCTCCAACCTGCTTCATTCCACTCTTCAGCTTTACAAGCATAATTTATCTCCAAATTTTGTAAGTCTAAATGGAAATCATGAGGGTGGTGGTTTTGAAGCACCCTTTAACTTCACAGGTTGAAGAGGGGTAAGGCTCTGCCTACTGTTTGTATCCATAGCCAGTGCATCCTCTAGTGTAGCTGTTTGCGATGCCTATTGAAATGCCACTCTGTAATCAAAATAGCTGCCTGAATTTTGATTGAACATATAAGCAAAGGTTTCTGCTCAAAAATTAAAGTCCCGCCAGTGAATATGTCACCTAGACACGGCCACTGAGCAGGCAACGAGGGCATGGGATCTGTGTTTTCTGCTCTGAGGCTGGTTTGGCTCTGTCTTCTCCCTGACACAATTCCCTTTGCTTTCTAGTGTGTGATGCACCTCGAAGATCGGCTGCAGGAGCTCTACTTCAAAAGCAAGATGCTGTCCGAGTATCTCAAGGGCCAGATGAGAGTCCATGTCAAGGAGCTGGGCGTGGTGCTGGGGTATGGTCACAAACTTCTCCCAGCAGTGCTGCCCTGGGTGTCCTGGTGCCACATCCTCCACCTGGGCTTGTTCCTAAGTACAGAGAAATGGATTCCTAAACGGGACTGGAACTCCTAAGTTACCCATGGCTTCAGGCTCCTCCTTAGCCATTGCTCGATCCCAAGGATCCCCCAGCCTTTCTGTCTTCCCTGCGGGCAGGAAGATGGGCTCAGCACTCCGCAGCTGATCAGACTCCCTTCTTAGTTGGTCAGTCATCACTGAACAACATGGGGCACCTGATTCCTCCAGGTTGACTTTCCCTACATGGCAGGAAACACTCTCTGTGTCATGTAAGGCACATAATACCTCTGTGGGTGTGGGGCACAGGCAGAGGAGCTATTTAAGGGGTGTTTATCGGAAGGCTCTGAGTATCTTTTTCTGCAGAGAAGTACCGGCTGAGCAGGAAGACACACAGAGCACGTGTGGTGCTGGGGGTGCAGCTTTAGCTGGTCCTCTGCTCCTGTGCTGTGTCCCCCAACTATTATTCCCTTTATTGTGAGGTTAGGCAGGAATTTTCCTCCCTCCATCTGTTTCTTCACCAGTTCGTTGGCCCTGTCAAAAACCTACCAGACAGGTGGGAGCTCAGGCAGTGCTGACACTGGGAGCAGGCACATCTGGAGGGGTGGGAGGAACAATCTGGCAGCTGCAGTGTAGCCCATGACCCAAGCACAGGCACTGGGGCTCGAACAGTGTGGGTTCTGACACGTGTTCAGCCCAGTGACGTTTCAGGTTGGATTAAACATGACTCTTCTGCTTCCTTTCAGGATTGAATCCAGCGACCTCCCCTTGCTGGCAGCTGTAGCGAGCACTCACTCTCCGTACGTTGCCCAGATCCTACTTTAAAATGCCAGAGGCCACAGACTTTGACTTTTTGCCTCTCTGGAAACAAAGTGGAAGACAACTTGTTCTGGCTCCTTTCTCTCTGCAGCAAGTAAAACAAACTGCTCGTTGAGCTGCAGCACCTCCTTATATGACTGCATAGTGTGCAAACAGTTGGAGACTTCTCCTGTCCCACTCGGCCATTTATAAAAAAAGATAAAGAAAAAAAAGAAAACTGAGTAAGCCCGAGATTTCAGCCACAGAAAAGTGGAGATTTTAGCAAAGCTGAAGAGCTGCATTTTTTAGCAGTTTCTGCCATGATGGCTGACTGTGACTTACATTGGGGAATGGAGGAAGAACTGCTCTGAGAAATACATGATGCCATCACCCTTATAAACTGAACAAGAAAGCAGCTGCCTTCAGCCTGGATTCAGCTGATGAGGATCTTGTTAGGATCTGTAATTCTCAAGCTGCAATGATTTGTAAACAACTTCTACTTTTTCATGTCATAGTCCAATTCTGGATACTTCCCAGAGGAAGAATGGGGCAGGGGCCTGGTTTGTTTTGTAAGAAGCTTATTAATGACAGTCAGCTACAGAATTTATTTATGATCTTTCCCCTGGGAAGAGGAAATAGTTGGGGCAGAGGGCAACAGTGAGGAGGGAGGAAGAGGCCAACAGACAAACTAGCGATGGAGATTCTTGGCTGGATGCTGTAACCAGTATTAAATGTTTATAATGTTTAAATGTTGCTTTATACTAAATGATGCTTTTCTTCCTCAAAGTAATCAAAATGTTAAAAACAAAAATAATCTAAAGAGAGCGTTGGCTGAAATTTCCCCATGGGTTCCCCAGAATGACATGACAATTACCTCTAACTTTTTTATGATCTATAATGTTCTTGCAACATCATATCCTTTTTACAGCAGTCAGTCAGCTATTGAAATAATGAACTAGAAATAATTGTACCAAAGCATTGGGGACAAAACAAGCAGACTATTACCCTTAATTGCTCAGGTAACTAATTGATATATTTTTTAAAACCGTTCTACAAAAAAAAATTAACATTGATTACACCATAGCGTAGTAATATCCAAATTATTTTTTGACAAATATACCCTTGCTGCAGACAACTCTAATCCCTTTTCTACTCACTTGTGTAATTACCAGCAGGAAATGTTGTTTATTTTATTCTCAGCATTTCTCTTTTACTCAGCCATCACTGGTTTGTCACTGTATATACAATAGTTGTATGAGTAGCTGATGGACCCAACCTGGTGTAAGTAATGTAAATAGACAGTGGGAGGTGGATTATGTTTTCGAAGGCTCTACTACCTCAGTTTAACTGGACACTTCATTCTAGGCTTTGCTTTGCATATTTGTCCTAGCAGCCAATTAATGTTGCTGATTTTTAGCTTCTGTTTTCATCTGTTTGGTTCAGTATATTGATATTCATGGATTATCCTCACAAGTAGGAGACACATATTCACTTGGTTGCTAAACTCTGTAAAAAAATTCTATAAATATGTCATTCTGTAATCATCTTTTCAATAGTACAGCACGCCTGCTATTGTTGTTTGCAGAGTTACTTTAAATACAGATCTATTTTAACCATTTGATAAACTTGAAAACAATAGGAGAGGTCCCTGCCCCACCTCTGTCAGTGACAGAACTCTCCTCCCTTCCTTCTCTGGGGCTAGGATTCACCCAGAGTAGTTTTTCAGTACTATTTAAAATCTGTCACTTAAAACTCTGTTCCAGGGAGATCTACATGGCAAACCCACCCCTCCCTTCCATGTAGGACTGAGTCTACGTCAGGAAGTGACCCCAACATTAATACAGGCAGTGTCATTGGAAACTCTTCTGTATATGAAATCTAACGCTGACTGCTGCAGGGGAAAAACTCATGTTTAATATGTGATCCAAGGATTTGTTTCTCCCGTTTTTCAAATGTCCTTTCCTTGCCACACAATTATATTACATCTGGCTTTTGGAATGAGCACAAAACAGGGGCCCAGTTGTGTAAACACATTTCTAATGAAATATAGGATTGCACTCAGAACAGGGATGTTTAACTCTTTGCTAGGATATGTGGCATAGGCAGTAGCTGGATTCCGTGTGGTACATAGACTGGCAGGGGTGGCCTGGCGGTGTCTGTGCTGCCAGGGCTGGCGGAGGGTTCCTGCCTGTGCCTCAGGAGGTTCTGTGGGTGGCTTCATCCACAGCATCCAGAGAGCCCTCACCCTGACATCCCCCAGGACTGTGCTCATAACGATCCTTAGAGGAGAACACTGCTCCTCCTTGGAGCCATTATTGGGCAAATCATTGGGGTCGCTTTGAAATGGGTTTGACTCTCCAGAAGGGCCCTTGCACAGCTTGCAATGAGTATTAACGGGAGAGGAGAAGGAGGTGGCTCTCGGGTGGCACCTTCTCTGCTGCCCTCTGCCCGGCACCGCCCGGTAATGGCGTTAATGATGTGTTCAGTCAGTCCCAGACGGAGCAGCCACGGATGCAGCTTCGCTTCCTCATCATCCTCCCACAGGGCCAGCCCCTCCTCTCCACCTCTCAGCAGTATTGTGGGCAGAACACAACCTAAACCCTCGTGTGATGGGAAGTTTTCCTCTGAGTTAACTTTTTGGGTACATGAACAATGTGGTACTTACGTCTGTTTGTTAAATAATACAAAAAGGGATTTTTACAGGCTAGAGCATTGACTTTTTAAAATATATCGCGATTGTTTTATGTGAATAGAAAACTAATGTTTGATTTCTTTTTTCCACTATTCCCCATCTCCATTATTAACATGTCTTAATTTTCTGGCTGAAACCTAAGTGTACTAGGCACACAAATTAGCAAATTTGATTTTGTTGCAATTGGCAAACACTGGGCTGCTAAGAACAAAAAACTGTTTAAAAGAACAGATTTTACACCTTGCATATGTTTTCCCTATTAGTTCTTAGAGATGTTTTATGACAATTTTTTGCTTTCTCTAAATTATTTAGATGGTGGTACTTGTAAAATGCTGGGTAAAATGTACATACTTGTTATCTCTTCTGTTTTTGTATATATTTCCCAAGATGTGCACTTGTATTATAATAACCATTCCCACTTTTAGGGGAAATTTGTGCAATAAATACAGTATGTCAATTTAGTTCTGGTACCTTTTGTGTCCCTTTTTTTACATGTGGTATGAGGCCATGGGTGAGTGTAGTAACTAGAATCGGCTCACACCTGACACCTGTGTGAGCCGGCACAGACTCACACCTGCCCATTTTGGGGCATGATTCTGGTACTTGGCAGTGCTGCAGCCGTTTAATTTGGGATCTTGTAAGGAATTAATTGTTTCAAATAGGAATTTGTGATTGAACTTGCTGTCCCTTCAGTCAGGAATGTTGTTGGGCTCCAGAAAGCAGCAGTGAGATGGGAGGGAGGTCCTGACCCTCCATACTGATGCTCGACTTCGTGCAGGGAGAACAAACGTAAGCAGAAAGCCATGGTTTTCCATGAGTTCATATATTCATTCTTTCCTAAAGTGACCTGCAAAGCAGTTTGTCACACAGATGTTTGCCATTGTGTTTGTCACTGTATGTGTGCCCATCTGCCTGAGTAGAATCCCTTTCCTTTCTCTCTAGGCTGCTGCACAGGAATGCAGATTATTGAGGCGTCTTCATAAGGTTTTATTAAATCTTAAGTTCAAATTGTGATAACAATGCTGCCAAGAAAAGTGAAGTAATAATCATGCAACAGGAAAAACAATTAAAAGATGTAGCAGAGTGAGGTCCTCAAAGAATGGAAAAAGAACAAGCAGAAGATGGAAACCTTTGCCCGAAGCAGCTGCATCTTCTATTTTTGAAAAACGCTTCGTGGTTTCCTGCCCTGGTATGAACCTGCCCCAGGTGCCCTCAGCACATGGTGCAGGATGAGCTGAGGTCAGTGTCCCCAAGCCCTGTCTCGCAGTGACTGTAGGTCCCACATTCAGCATAGCCAGACAGCACAGGAGCCTTCTAGGATTTCCACTTGCACCTGCCAAGTCCTGTCCTGTAAAAGGATGCCTGTGACCAGAGTGGAAGAATGGAATTTGTCCTCTCTCAGAGGAATGAAAGCCACAACAGCTGACTCCTGGGTGCTTAAACTGGTCCTGTAAGACCACCGTGAGCTTCCCCTGTGAGCAGGGATGAATTGCTCAGGCTCTGTGTCCTTCATTCTCATCCCAAGGAAGAGTATATCAATGGCTCAGTGTGCAGTGTGGGTGGGTCAACAAAAGCAGCACAGGATCCCTTGCCTTTTAATATTGATAACACAGGGCCTGGTGTTGCCATTCCACGATGCATTCACAAGGCAGAGCGTGCAGTCCCACAGCAGCACTGAAGGTGTCAAGCAGGCAACTCCAGCAGAATCTACAGCAGGAGATGCTCAGCTTTGGCTGGGAGCTCTGCCATGGGACACTGGTGATGTGCACGGAGCACTGTCAGAGCTCCTGCAGTGCTTCTTGGGCTGAGTGCACCTGACAGAGGGCAGAGAATTTTGTGTTACCGGAGTAGATGGTCATAAGGTGTCCTCCTGACAGGGATGGCGAGGGTAGCTGGAGTCATGTGTCTGTGTGGGTGTTTGGCAGCGATGATGTGAGCAGTAAATTCAGCAGTATAATCACTGCAGCATCCAGAAAACGCTGATGTTAATGCTCAGAATTTATTTCCTTTTTGACTCTCCAGCCAGACTGGGACATAGCACTTAATAGCCAATATTTTTAATGTATTGTTACTCCTCTTCTCTAATTCCCTTAATTTTCCTGAAACAAAAGGGAAAGCTAATTCACTTTGCTGAGGCAAAGACAGGAAGGAAGGCACAGACACCCGAGTACCACAGCGTCTCTCATCTCCCACATTATTCCCAGGGGTCTGCAGAAGAGGATATGATTATTTTCTGTGTGGCTTAGTGCAGAGTAACCACAGGACAATTTCTGGATCCAGGGGTGGGAAGCAGCTCGGTGTGTTGGCTGCATAAAAGCACAGAGCTCCTAACAGTTCTGCTGCGCTGCTGTTGCTTTCTTCTCTCTTACACATTTATTGTTAAAAAACAGTGGCCTTATAGTTGGAGGTAAAACTAAGCAGAGAGCCTGGAGATACACGTGTCTTCTGAGGCTCTGTGCTGCAAGGAACATCTCTGTTTATGTGTCGCAGCGTGCACATTCTGTTCCAGCCATCTCCTCATTTATTTTGTGGTACAGGAGCAGCTACAGGCTTCGCACACAACCCTGCAGCCTTCTTGTCTTCCCTCTGTACAATAACATCATCTTTGCTGTTGCTACAGGCAAATATAAATACACCAGTGCTCGGGGTTTTGGAAAGTGTTGCCGGTGTTGGCTGGAGATGCTGCTTTACTGGAAGCAGTGCTTTTCTGTTTTGACAGCCGAAGAACCACAAGTTCAAATCCTATGGGATCTGTCCAGGCTTTTGGAGCAGAACCTGACTCCCCAGCAGCAACAGCTTTGCTTTGAGAGCCCTCTGGCAGAGGAGCTGGAAGGTAAACCATCTGTGCCCAGTGTGCCTGGTAGCTCTCCCAAAGGGGTGGTTAACTCTCTCCTTGCTGTGCTCAGTGGGAATGAACGGACATTGCAGGACAGGCCGCTCAGCACCGAGGAACAGTGCTGAGAGCTCCTGCGGCAACTGGCACAGAAAGTGCCAACACGGAGCATCCTGTGTGGCTGTGGGTCCCTACAGGAGCCTGGTGGAAGAGCTGGCACGAGGGATCATGTGTGGAAGAGGTGCTGTGGCTCTCCTTCCCCCGAGGGACCACTGCTGGGCAGCATTTTCTGCCTCAGCAATACCTGCTGGCCTGCAAGGCTGGACACATGGCGTGGCCTCTGGAAACAAACAGCTTCATGTGAGCCATCACCCTCGTGTCACCCCCTTGGGTCGTGTTGAGGCTCTCTGCT
Source organism: Acanthiza pusilla (assembly GCA_036630365.1). Lineage (NCBI taxonomy): Eukaryota > Metazoa > Chordata > Aves > Passeriformes > Acanthizidae > Acanthiza > Acanthiza pusilla. The sequence continues at coordinate 10,736,443 of JAXCHO010000049.1, read as the reverse complement.
CTCTGGCAGCTTGTCTCCTAGAAGCATAGTAGCAGGAAGCAGCATGTTACTCCCATGTATTTGTTTATTTTCATTACCAAGAATATTTGTACAGCGGCAGAATTTGATTTCCAAACCTCTGTGTGTTCCAGCTGTTTGTTCCCAGCTGGAGCTTAAGACATCTGCTCCGAGGGTGGGGATCAGTGCCTGCGCTCCTGCCTTCAGCTGTGCTCCCGAGAACAGCTGCGGCAGCGCCCGGAGAGCTCTCGGTGCCCGGCCCTGGTGGTTATGGCACAGAGAAGGTGCTGGATGAAAGGCAGGTGACAGCAGGACAGCTGGTCCTGTGCTTTGGGATGTCAGTGATAAGGCAGGGCTACCTGAAGCACATCAGCGGTGGTTTGTGGTGAGGCGCCCGGCAGCACTTGCTGTGTCCTGCATGACCTCAGAGCACACCGCGGTGACACGGCCCTTCCCTCAGCGCACGTCAGCCGAACGCCATCGCCTGGGCGCTGCCTCTGCCCTGTGCCTGTTGCTCAAAGCCGCCGTGGGTTGGGCAATGCCCACGGTGGCCGTGGCTGTGTGGGCAGGGCGGTTTGTTCCCCCGCTGCGGCCCTCGGCAGCGGCAGTGCCCGCGGCCCGAACAACCGGCCCCGGTGGATCGCGGGGCGAGCCCGGCCCGGGGCTGCTCCCGCCCGCGGGGACCGGCTGGGGCGCACACACTCGCTTTGTTTCGGGGCCAGCTTCCCCGGAGCTCCATCCCGAGCCCTGCAGTACAGTCAGGCGGCTGTCTGGGTGCTCAGGCACCAGCGAGGGCGAGGGACCGTGACTGCGGGGCAGAGCTGTGCTGCCGGGCGGCACCGATGAGCCAGCCCGGCCCGGCCAGCAGGTCCTTATTGCAACATCCCAAAGGAAGTATTTGGGCCGCAGGCTCGTCCCGGATTTCCAAAGCAGCACAGGAGATAAGCAGATGCCTTTTTCTTGTGACACAGCTGCTCTGCCTATGAGGAGCTCCCAGTCCGAGTGCTGCTGGGGACTTTGGATGATCCACCTCTTGGTGCTTTCTGTTTGCTGTTGTTTTCCCTAAGGACCTGCAACCCAGCACCTTTGGTAACACTTTTTCTGTAGACAGAGCTTCTCAGAGATGAAATTATAGACCGAGAAAAATCTTAAGGAAGAGCGAGACGGGGGTGGCAGGATGGAAATGTCCTGCTCTGGCTCATCTTTTTCCCATTACAAAATCAGAACCTTGTGTGAACAAGAAGGAGCCACTTCCTCTGACGCAGGTCACTGGGGAGCAAGGGGCCAGGGGAGCCCCGCGGTGCCACAGTGCCAGAGGTCAGGGCCATCCCTGGGCCACTCAGTTCCAGCCCATAAAGTCATTGTTTAATGCTGGTACTTTTTAGCTTGAAGATTTCTTCTATCTGACCACCGTGCCTTTGGCTGCTCTCATTGTTCAGTTTCTACCACTAACCAGAGGGTCTGTTTAATCTGGAATTTGCTTTTCCTTCTTTGTTAACTCCTTAGGATGAGTTTTGATGCCACTGGTTGGACAGACCCTATTTTTTTCTTATGGGAAAGCACTAAGGAGGTCTGGGGAGTTGTGCAGATCACGTGTGACTCTGCTGTGCTGAAGCAATCACAACCAGCACTGCTCTCATCATTATTTCCTTCTCAAGCAGGATGGGCTGAAGTTGCAGCTCTGGGACACATGAATGTGTCACTGGTGGTATCACTGGGGCCAAGTGGGAGAGCTGAAGGTAGAGTTTGTCCCAGGCTTTTAATGGAAAACAAATGTTTTCTTTAAGTGGCATTGAAAATGAAGGCAGTGTTTCTTGTGGAAGTGCACGTAGCTGGACTGAGGAAGAGGGGTGAGAGCATTTCCTTGAGAAATTAGCTTCTTACTTCCCAAAGGCTCATTACTTTCGTTTTCTTGGCTAATCAAATGAATTTCTAGAATATTTTCACTGATGTCACCAAAAGAAAACTGGTTTATAAACAGCCCAGAGCCAGCACAGAGTGGTGAGGGCACCTGAAAGCAATGACCAAGTCTGTGCAGGGGTGACCCCAGCAAGTCCCTTGGCCAGCTCCCAGTGCTGACACTGGGCCACTGGTGGGACATCTCCTGAGCGAACATCCTCATTTGGGGCTTTTGGGGTGGTGATGGCAAAAAGTCACTATGCTACAAAGGTGTCTATAAACAGTGACTTTAGGGCAGAGGGTACCAGAGGGTTTATGCACTTGATTTTCCTGTCAGTGATGCTTTTCACTTTGGAGAACTTCGCTGTGTTGCAAAGATTACATTCAGCATTTCTTCTATCGTTACTTCTATAATTACTTCAAAATTACAGCCATGAGCAATTATAGTTTTCAATAGCTTATTGAGTGCACTGAATCCTAAGAAATTAACTACCACATTTTCAAGGAGTAGATTTATTAATAGCAGCTGTAACTAGAAATCTTGTCTAATTTTGATCACTGCCAAAAGAGATGAAAAAATAAGGGCTCCTGTTTTCATGTATTAACAATAAGACTGATAAAATTTGTGGGAGATATTCTCAGGCGAACAAGAAAATTACAGCTGTGTTCCTTGTGCTGCAATAATTAATGATCATGCGCTTTATTCTCCAAAGCTGTTTTTCTTGTACAGTTTAACTAAAGGTCTTGATCTCTGTCATTTCACACGACATTGTTCTGAGGCTGGTTAGGCTGTAAAAGCCATCAGCCTGAAGGAGAATTTATTTTTCAAAATACAGCTTAACTCTCCAAACTATTTCTTAAATTATAGGTTAGTGAAAAGCAGGCCCTTCCCATGGAAACAGAGTTTTTTAAGAGCTGTAGACTTGAACTCATTTAGTATTAAAATCAAGGGCTCTGTCTTAGGCTGGTAAGAATCCCTGTTGCTCCTGGCAACTGCAGCTCGTCACAGCTGTGAATTCAGACACACATTTTTAGGGGGGGAATAATCCTTAACCTAAATACAACTTTCCAGATATTTTGAGGTTGACTGTTGCTTCCTTGTCTGTTTTTTCCCAGGATGGCTGGCTGGGAAGCTGCTGACCCCGCTGGATCACAAGCTCCTGCAGCAGTTCATCCTTCCAGTGAAGGAATCATTGGCTCTGCTGGAGCCCATGCAGGGTTTGTCCAGTGGAAGTCACCAGTCTCATAAATACGGGGTGAATTCCCACTTTTTCAGGATGCATACAACAGAGGCAGGCTTGGAGGAAATGACTCCTATCAGCAGTGTCTGTCCTCTGCCTTCATCACTTACAGTCAAAGCATGAAAGCTCATTAGGCGTCTCTAATTAATTAGTGATTCGGCTATTTCCTGTTCAGGCTGTCAACTAAAGAGGCAGCTGAGCAGCATTGCTGGAGCGTGTGGTGGTCTCATTATCTCAGCAAGGGAAACACTCTGCAACAGAACCCTCGGCCCCTCCTTGCCCATGGTGTTTAAACTAAATGGTTTTAAAGTAAAACAGGGTCAATTTAGGTTAGATATAAGGAAGAAGTTTTCTGCAGTGAGGGTGGCGAGGCTCTGGCACAGGTTGCCCAGAGAAGTTGTGGTTGCCCAATCCCTGGAAGTGTTCAATGTGAGGTTGGATGGGGCTTGGAGGCAACCTGGGATAGTGGAAAGTGTCCCTGCCTATGGCAGGGGGCTGGAACGAGATGACATCTAAAGATTCCCTCTAAACCAAACCATTCTGTGATTCTGTTATTGTGTAAATTACTGGCAGCTTCATCTGATAGACCACCACCACTGGTAGGCTGTGCAGCAGTCATGGCACCTCCAGGTTTGGGGTGTCCCTGACACCTGTCTCCACTCACAATCTCACCAGACCCCAGGAGATGCCTTTACTGGTGACTCTCACCCTGGGCCCAAGGTTCTGCAGAGCTCTGCTCTCTCAGTTTCTTATTGCAATACTCTTCTTGCCAATTTTGATTGCAGATTCTTTGCCATGTGTGTGCACATCCTTCTTTAGACCACAACTGGAAAAAACTCTGGCGTGGTTCCTGCTCAGGGTCTCCTTAACTGTAAACCCACAAACTGTTTCCATTTCTCTTGGTACCTTCTTCAAAAGTGCAGCACTTTTGTAACACCCTTCTAGAGACCCACTGATAGTTCACAGAATAGCAAGTACAACAGCAATGGTTTATATAAAACATTTCTACTGCAAAGGCAATTTTGCCTTGGATAAAGATGGCAATGAAATCCAACTGTTCTAATGGAATGGACTGCCATGGAAAATGTCTGCCACTGGCAAAAGTTCTGGAAAAAAAAGCAAGTCACTAAAGCAGTTTGCAAAAAGGTAATGAGGTATCTGCTGGTACCATGCATGGCTTTTAGCATGTTGGTATGGCACTGAGAGTATCCCTAACACATGGAGGGGAGGTAAGGACACTTGGAGGGCAGCTCCACTCAGCTTTCTAGAAAAAAAGGTTGCTGGTTCCACTTGTGCAGTCACTTCATATGCAGCTATTGAAAATTGTATTTCCTTGACAAGATTGTTTTTGGTGTCAGGGTTTTTCTGGAAGTCAGTGCGCTTCCTATGGGCCAAGCAGGTCACTGAAGGAATTTCATTGTGTTTCCCTTTTTAATGGAAATTGCAAATACATTTCCAGACACAACTCTGGAAATACCCCGACAGCAGCCTCTGTCACCTCTTCAGTGTATTGGACTGGGGAGTGTTTGTGTCTCAGCTTTCACCTAGGTGGAGTGAAATGACCAAAAATCTTAAGGAATTGCATCTGCCTTAATGTCATCATTCTGTCCTACCTAGTAAATATTTCCCTGATTTTTAAATTCCCAGTATGACTGAAAGAAACCAAAAAACCCTCCAGTCCTTTCTCTCTGAGCAAGAAGACTACTTCCATGGGGGTAAGCAATCATAGGTAAGTGGTATTTGTGTACTTAGGTGGCATCTGGTTTATTGGGCGGAGCACTCAGCTGTGCACTCGATAACTTGCATCACCCTCTGATTCATACAGTCATCTGACCTTCATCTAACTGCTGCTCTGCTTTTATTTCCTTTTCTTCCTATTAGTTACAGTAAAGGAAATTCTTCCTGTGCTCCATACACAATGCTTCCTTTCATTCAAGGCTTGGTTGTCCTTTTAGCTTTTAAAAAAACAACTAGTACAACCATCTACTGGAAAAGCACAGGATGAAGTGCCACCTCCCTCTCCCCTCACATTCCCCCCCCCATAGACCACACACACTCCAGGAGTTGTGGTACATTGGACACAGCCTCCCCTCCTGGGTGAAATCGCAGCTGGGAGATGCTGCAGCCCCTCAGGATGGGATAATGGGGTTTGCAGTGAGAGTTCCTCCCTGTTTTGTGTACATAAAAGTGAGCAGGTCTTCCAGGAGGAGTCTAACTCTGCTGGCTCTGTCTGGTGCTGTGCCTTGAGCTCCTGCTCTGCCCCAGCAAGGCCGTTCCTCTGGGTCCACACTTGTGTCCCTCCCCTGCAGGTGAGGAAGGACAGTCGCCTCCCTGGATGTCTCAACTTTCTGATGCAGGAAAGTAAAAGAGAGTCTAGTGGTCTCTGAGCAGGAGCATCTCAGCTGTCTGCTCCAGGAGAGTTTCTGGGTGGTTGGAAGAGGCCACCACAGGTTTTGGGAATCAATATCCCTTGACACTGAATTACTGTATGATGTTACCAAGGGCAGGGTCTCTAGAAGGAAGGGAGCAAAACCACATTGAGTGGAAGAAGAGTCATCTGCAGATTTTTCTACAGTTAAAAATAGTCAGGATTTTGTCTGCAGAAGACAGTTTGTTCTGTTATGCTGCTGTCATCATGTGAGCAGGCTGTACGCTTCTCCATTTGAAGACTAAAACTGACATGCTGAAAACAGGAACTTTCTGGAAATTCCGCATGCCTGAGATTTAATGGTTTCAGCGAGTTCCCTGATATCATCTCATCCATATGGTTGTGCTTGGGTGGGGGAACTAAACATCTCATTAGCTCTGTAGGGTCATTAAAAGATGGAGAAGAGATCATAAGGAATAATAAGAGGATGTATGACATCCTGCGAAGACAGATGATAAAAGCAACCGCCTCTGCCAGTGAGTGCTTCAAGGCGAGGGAACGCAGTTCAAGAGTGTGAGGAGCTGAGCTCTTGCTAACTCGTGTCAGCAGGAGCTGTTTATCCTCTCTTCATCAGAAAAATCAGACTGACAGCATCGAAATGTGACTAAAACCAGCAGATGATACAGGGAATTCTGGCCTACATAACTTCGCAATGAGTTCACCAAGCATTCCTGGCTCCCAGGCCTGGACTGAGTCTACTAAACTGTGCAACGTTTCTTCATAATCAAATTATAGTTTATACACACGGACAGAAACACAAACACAGAGACCTGCATCTTCCTACAAACACACCAAATGTCTGCAAATAGTGGAGAGCTGATCTGATGCTGGCTGAATCGTCACTCTGGTCTCAGCTACGATAGCAAAGCTCATGGTTGCAAAGCACCTTGACACCAGCAGCAAGAGAACGTAAGAAATGCAAGTCTTCCCCAGCCTTGGTCTCGATCCAAATGCTGTAATAGTTCTCGTAAGATTTCACAAATAAGTAGCGTGTATTCGACTGCATAAAGCAGCGAAATCGCGTGTCAGGCATTTATTCACAATTTCTTAATCTAGATGATTGCCAGTTAAGAAAAAGTCTAGACCATTGGCCTGTTCTTTGGCAGAAGAAAAGTTGTTTATTATTTTTCCACATGCTCAGAGAATTACTCCATTTACTTAAAAAAGGGGAAGGACTGAAATCCTATTTACTCTAATCTTTATCATATTTAAACTGGCTGCTCTCTGTAGGCATGCCCCGTTCTTTTACCAGCTCAACATTGTCGGCCAAAGTGTTGTCCAGTGACAAACGCCACAGATACACAGAATGGTCACATTGAGTTATGCAAGTGTTTGGCTTTTTGCCTCTGAAAATAGCTACTCAGTAGAAAAATACAAATCCCATTGCATGTTCTCTCTGGGTTACAACAGGTCACAGACACAAAATCCTCACTGTGAAATCTTCTTGCAGCTTATAGTTGTACAACTTTTAATAACCCTGAAAAATTAATGAAAGAGACATTAAGTTTGGAATAAGATATGTTAAACTGGCAAATGATACCAAATTACTGGTGGAGTGTTTCCCATGCCCAGACTGTTCTTTCTTTTTGCTATTTAAGTCTTCATCTTTATCTGTGCCCAGCCCATTCTTTTACCCACCCTCCCCTTTCTAATGGTTTTTGGCATGAGGTTTCCAACGACAAATGAAGAAAATCTTTCCGCTGAAGCTGTAACCTGATTATAGCAACAAAGAACATGCAAATGGGGCAGTCACCAGATTCCAGATTGCCTCCTGTAAGGGGAGGTTTTCCCCCGCCACCCCCATCTTTAATTTTTTCAGGCTGGAGCACGGACATCTGTATACTGTTTCTGGATACCTCCAATATCTAGACAGGTCCATATGCTGTTTTGGGTTTTGCCAACAAAGTGCTGGGGCTGGAATCGAGTATCTGTAGGTTGTGTGTAGTAAAAATAAAGTGGCAGAAGACACACACAAAATTGATAAAAGAGCCTGTTTCAGACAGAGCTGTTCCACTGCGGAGTGTGTAGCAAGAACTCGTGGCTTGGAGCAAATCAGCTGCAGTTTAGATGTCATTTTGCAACAATTTTGAATGTTTTTTTCAGTTCTTATTCTGTTTTATCAGACACTGTTGATAACGTTGTACACTACACCATGCCTGAGGCAGTTTGGATGCTCCTGTGACTTGGCAGGAGTCCTTTCTCTCCTCATCCCACTCACATTCATTGGGGCTTGGTAACTGCAGCAGGGCGGTGGCAGGCCCTGGATGGACCCTCTCAAGTCGCTCAGCAGTGGCAAGGGAGAGGAATGCCCTTCTTCATACCTGTTGTTTCCCATCTGGACAAGGGAGGGAAATGAGGAAGATGAGAACATACATGTCAGTGTCACGGGACAGCCTGTGCTGTTTCAACACAAACAACTTTCACTGTCCTCGCTGGCAACTTCCAGAGAGTGCATCAATGCCCGCCTTTGTGTTCATAGAAACCTTAGTAAATGAATAGCAAATAACCCAATTCACTGTTTCCTTTTGCAGATTGTTCCTTACTTGGGAACCAGGACTCCATAAGCACTGGCCAAGGATTACCTGACACAAAGGTCAGGGTGAAATGTTCTCCACTCACTGTGCATCCTCAAGCATAAAATATTGGTTATTTCAGAATTTCCCCCTGTCCTCCATGAAGCCTTTGCCGTGGACACCCCATAAATTGCCTTCAGCTGAGAGATGTGCCCTTCAATTGGGACCTAAGATGTAGGAAATTGTTACTGTCTCCAGCTGAGCTATGGCTCCAGGGAGCAGCTGGGGCTTGTCATTCCCTTTCTTTGCATGTTAATACAATCTTAAAACCTTTCAGTCTTAAGGCTCACTGAATTCCCAGTCTATTCACACCAGCAGTCAATACGTTCGAGACTGTCACAGATGTGTGACAGTGAACATGAAAAGCAAGGAAAATTGCCACTGAAGGTAACACATAAGTAGAGAAAGTGTTCCATCCCCACATTTAAAAGGTGTCAGGCTCCCCATTTGTTTCGGTATTGTTGATAAAGGCTGAAAAATAAGTGTTTTACTGCCACAAGGAGATCTGCAATTGCTTATGTGTACATGGCTTTTACTCTTCAGGAGTATGGAAGGAAGTATGTATGGAAGGAAAGCCCTTCAGGAAAAATCTGTACTAGATTTTTTTTTTTTTTTTAGAAGGAAAGACATGCTAGTTTTGAGTTAAAGAGAAGAAAGATGGGGGTTTAGTTTACAAAAACTATTAAACTAATGTTATTATAATACAACAGAAAAATAATGATCTCACAGTTCTGTTCCTTCTTTTCTACTTTTACCATTATCCTTTGAACTGAAGCTCTGGGAATATGCACACTGGGGAATTTTGCTTCAGAAGGAGCAGAATTAGCAGTACAATACAAAATGACCATTTCATTCTTGCTCTTGATTTTGCAAAAAAAATTTAGTATTTCCCATTTAATTTCAGAAACAGAAATTTTGAGCTGCAAAATTCTGGTTTAGCTAGGAGATCAATGTTCTTACATATCTCCCTGAGCAGTGTGGTGCCATTTGCCGAAATTAACTTCCCAGCAAATGGTGAGCTTTCACAAAATTACTAATGATCCTTTCCTTCCCAGTTTTTCAGGAAGTTCATCATCAGAATAAGCATATATGGTAAAACCTTCTGAAGAGGTTCTTCCCATTGGGAATCCCAGAATATTTTGTTTTCCTTTAGTCAGGCAGAGAATTAATTTGTGTATCTTCCTTGAGGTATGTTAACCATATACTTAGCTAGTAGTTGTTGCCAAAGACGTGCATGCATGTCCAAAGGGAATTTTTTTTTCCAAAGCTAAGAAATTAAAACCAATAGCCTAACAGCCAGACTGGAAAACGAGAGGAAGAAAATTGCCAGGCTGTAATAAAACTCACAGGACACTAAATACATAGAATACATAAAAATAAAAGTTAAAAAATATTTCAGTGCATGACGATTCTGAATCTTTCCCAGTGGGAGAGGTGAGGAAGTTGAGTTTTACCCTGAGGAATCTGGGATGTGCGCACGGTGGTAAAAGGCGTGAGATTAAAAGGCATCTTTGGGAGTGTCAGTGAAGTAGAACAATTGAGGGAACATACTGGGAGGAGGAGATGTACTCAGTAACTCAGCTGGTCTTCCCAAATTCACGGATGTTTGAAGCAGAAACATTTAATCTCCTGAGACTGCAAATCATCCGTATTAATAGCAAAGCACCTTTGATTCTTACACGATACAGATACAGTTAGTTTTCAATTAAAAAACTCTGTGGTAAGTGATGCCACTTTACTAGCGCAGGGATACAATCCAGACAAAAGGGAAGCAAATTTTCCCCTCTGCATGGACAATAGGCATCCTGCTTGGCCACATCCCTTAATCCTAGCCCCGAAATTACTCACTTGTGAAAGCCTCTTAATTGTGTTTAACTATGTCGGCTTTACCACGTGGAGACATTGGCTGTAACACCAGTAAGCAGTGACGATCATGACACTGGTTTCCATTGTTCTCCAGATATTTGGGAGAGTAAACCCTACGGCTGAAATAGCCCCTGGAATAATTGCAGCTATTAGAGCCATTACCTACCCAAATTCAGGTAGTTTTGGAGAGAGGAAAGTCTTCTTTCACGGGTCAGTTGAGCCAAGCAATTAAATTGGAATGGCAGCTTTGGTTCCTGTGGAATACTTCTGGCTCCCTCACTGCTCCTGTGCCTGGCTGTAGGCTGGTGTTCAGTATGAGAATTTGTGGGCAAAAGAAAAAGGAACTTTTAGGCTACTAACTTCATTCCCACGGTGAGTTTCCACTTCTGTATTTAGTGTTCATTGCAGGAATGCTGAACAGCTGGAATAGGTGGTAAAATGACTTCCCTTCTAAAAACCAAGACTAGGGCTTAAATTATTTCAGATCCATGAGAACTGTGACTGTGCAGATTTCACTAAAGTCTTGGGTTTTTTTCCTAGTTGTTAATTAATTTTTTTCCAGCCGCCTGCACCTGGGAAGTATTGACTAATCTTTTACATTATCTTTAAATATAAACTGAGCTCATTAAGCTGTTGATTTGCTATTACATTGCCAGTTAAAAAAAAAAAAAAAAAAAAAAGAGAAAAAAAGAATCTCCTAATAGAGAAGGATCCATGTCTCAGTCCTTTTCTTCTTTTCGTCGACTTAGGAGAACTTTTTATCTCTATCTTTTCCACTTGGGTTCCTGGCAGGGAATCTCTGAAGATTCCCACACCACTGGAAATAATATTTTATGTACTGAAGTTGAAAAAGGATAACATGTTCTGCCAAATAACTAGTACAAACTTCTGACCTTTGCAACAATAATAGACATGATATTTGGAAATCTTACATTTACAACGGAAGTGCGAGGAGAAGGAAAAAAAAAGAAAGAATTGAGTTTTGGTAGACTTTATGAGACTGAAACCTGTGTCTTTACCTGCCTGTCAGTTTTGGGAGCATCATCTATCCTCTCTGTTGTGGATGCAGTGTAAATGACTGTGATGTTAAGAGTAGCTGCTCTTTAGATCCTGGCTGTGCATCCCATGATTGTTGTGCCTGCAGTGATACCAGGCACAGCATCAAAACAGTCTATGCTGGAGGAAATGTCATACTTCCTCAGATTTTTTTTTTTTTTTTGGGAAGAAAACACAAGGAATATTATAAAACAACTTGGAAGGGACAATCAAGTCCTTGAGCACAACAAAGGCAATTGTGCCATAAAGGGCAAGTGGTAAACAGAACAGGAAGGGTAGCTGGAGAAAGGGCAGAAACAAACACGCTCTTGGTTATCTGGAAGGAAAGAGGAAAAAACAAAAGGACAAACACAGGTTGTGTGCCTTCAAAGCTTTGATCTCATAAATTTACAGAATCGGACTTCCAGTAGGAAGGAAAATCTTCCGAGGCGTGTTTGGTATGTGGCTGCTCCCCGTTGTCCCCGAGCGGCCGTGAGGAGTTTGTGAAGCCCCCCAGAGTCCCGAGCTGCGGCGGCACTGTGTTTGTGTTTAATGCCGAGCTCTGCACTCGGCCGGTCCGGGCGGGGAGCGGGGCTGTGCCCGACCCGGCCCTGCGAGGCCTCTCTGGGGACCGCAGGGGTCGGGCCACTCCTCCAGAAGCGACTGAAGCCAAAGCCTGGGAGCAGCTCAGGAATCACGGAGGTCAATATCCTATGAACTGCCGTGTGAGAGAAAGGGGGAATGCATGCAAACTCGGGGAGCGGTGCCATGGCAGCATGCTATGCCTGCCCACGGACAATCCCAAGTGATGCAGAAAATGCTTTATTGGGATGCAGATTAATGCAGCAAACGCCTTATGTCGGATGTACAGGCAACACAAAAGCGACTTTCAGCAGAAACTCAGGGCCTCCTCCCGGCTCGGAGGCGCGGCACGCACAGCGCGCATGCGCCAGACCCCTCCCAACCCTCGCGAGCCTTCGCCCCGCACCGCCCGCCGGCCCCGCCCCCTGCCCGCCCACTCCCCTGCGCCCCGCCCCTCGCTCTTTTTGCTGATTCTTTGGGTTAAAGCGCCCGCGCTCGCGCTTTTCCGTACCGGGGGGATGCGCGCCGGGTGAGCGGGCTAGGGGCTCCGGGCGGCGGCGGCGACTCCCGGCGTGTTTAGGGGAGGCGCGGGCTCGTACCCCGCCGCGGGGTTCTTCTCCGGAGCCTCTGGCGCCGCGCCGCGGAGCAACTCTCCCGCCCGCATCGCTTTGTGCGGGCGCGGAGGGCGGAGCCGCGGGGGCCGAGCGCGCGGGGAGTCCCGCTCGGGCCGGTAACTTCGCGCACGGAGCGCTCGCGCCGCGATGGGGAGCGGCGCCGGCCGCCCCGGGAACGCGCCGGGAGCCGCCGCCGCCCGCCCCGAGCGCCGCCGCCGCCGCTGAGCCCGAGGCGCCCCGAGCGCCGCCCGCCTGGTGAGCAGCCAGCCCGGCGGCGGGCACCGCGCCCGGCCCCGCTCCCGCCCCGGCCTCCCCCGGTCCGCTCCCGCTCCCCGCCCGGGCCCCGGCGCGGGGAAAGTTTCGGGGCGCGTCCCCCGCGGGGCCGGAGGGCGGCGGAGCTCGGGCGGGAGCCCCGGCGGGCCGTGCCGGAGTGATCGCCCCGCCAGCCGCTCCCGAGGCGCCGCGGGGCGGGGGGCGCAGGGCTGGAGGATGAGCGCCCCGGTGGAGCCCAGGATCAAACAGGCGCTGCGGAAGAAGCCCGCGGAGCGCACTCCGGAGGTAAGGCGGCTCCGGCTCCTTCCCAGCGGGTCTTTTTATTTACTTTCTCACTTTTCCTTTGCGTAAATCCGTGTTCCGACACGCGGGGTCCGCGGTGCGCGCACAGACCGGGCTGGCGCACAAGCGTCTGTCTGGAGCTCGGTTATTTATTTATTTCTCTCCAAAGTTGGCCCTCTCGGGACCAGCAGTGCTTTAAACGCCCTGTAACACGCTGGGTACAGGCACAAGGCGCTTCGTGAGCTACTTCGGGCCAGCTGTTGGAAGGAGAAGAACAAGAAGTAGATCACCGCGAAGCAAAATGATGCATATTTCAGTGATGCAAAACTTATGGGAAAAGTTGGGGAGCTGAAAGGCTTTGCTTACCTGTACAGTGATGCAGATTTAAACAAAACCAAACTAATTATGCTGCGCAGACTTCATAAAGATGTTTCTGCAGTGAGTGGGAGTGTAGAAATGTGTGAGGCTGGTAAGCTACAATAAAATACATTTTCCAATTAACTGCCTTGTCTGTCCCTTCCCCACAAGCTAGTCTGTAATCAGCCATGTATTTTTGGGAATGGTAATGTCATGGAGCATTAACTTAATAATGAAATAGGTTTGATATCGTTTGCATTTATTGAAGGTCTGATTGGAGTTTGTTTACTTACTTACCCTTTGCCTTCCTTGATTTGTTTCCCTTGCTGTGATTTTTTTTATGTGCTCAAGAATTAGTGGTATGAAGTGAACTCAGGAGTGTGAGTTTGTCCCTTGGAGACTGGGAAACATCTGTTCTCCCTTGATACTTCATGGAGAGCAGAATGTCCTGCCTGGTCTTCCTTATAAGTTAATTATGGAAGGGCTACTCAGGGAACCGCTCAGAGGCTGCTCTGGAGTGCATCCTACCAGGACAGAGTCCCTATTTCCCTTTCAAGTCAGCCTCGTCAGTGAAATACAGATATTCAGTGCCAATGGTTACTCACTTTGGGATATCCTACACATTCCTCCTTGTGTCTCTAAATTAATGATGAGGCAGTCTCTGTGTCTGTTCTTTTTTCCTTATTTTTAGCACTCCCCTCTTGCTTCAGACTTTTCTTTCTTTCTCTTCAGCTGGAGTCTTCAGTTAGCAAAATTCCTTTGCTAGTGTGGTTTGCAGTGTTGGGCAACTGGGTTCATCACAGAAGTGTCATTCATGAGCTGGCATTCCGCGCTGGCTCGTCATGGCTTGGACTTTGGGGAACAGGTAATCTGGCCTGGCGCAGAACCTCTGCCCACCACTGCTCCTTCTTACTGTACCAACCTCTGTGGCTGTGTAGAGCTTTTTGTTCTTTCGTTTTAGGCATCCCCAGTTTTCTCCCCAGCAGCTGTCATGGAATGCCTTAGGGTTGTCACTTTATTTTGGCTAAAACTGCCTTAAAATAATTATTTTGCTTAACCTTGTAGTGTTAAACTGTCTGATATCACAGTGACTGGCTGCTTGTAGGTTCACGTGCATTTATGTAGGTTCCCATTGAGAGTGACTTCAGGGTTGTGTGCAGGTTTGAATTTGCCAAGGTATCTTAATTGTGAAAAAAACCCAACAAACTAATCTTTACTAATCTAAGTAATAGTGCTTCTAAAATGATTTAAAAAAAATCTAAATTCGCTTGTTAATTTGGCCCTTTTTTGGCAGGCTCTTAGAGACACTGCATAGCGAGACTACTCATGATTAAAGTTAAACATATACTTAAAACTTGGCAGGATTGGATCCTCGGTTCTTGCTGCCTGCTGCTGAGTGGATAATTACAGTCAAATGACTTTTGTTTTCTTGGGATACTTTTGTTTACATACATTTAGAAAGAAAAGCTTTTTTCCTGATTTGATAGCAGGGTGTACTTGGGGGTCCCCAGTCTGGATCTGTACTACCTGCTCAGATGCAAACCAAAAAATTGAATCCCCTTGTCACGTTCACACTGACAGATTTTCCAAACATCTGCTCCAGGATGCGATGACAGATGGATATAGGGTGATAAGTGAACTGGAGAAATTTATTTATTTATTTATTTATTCTCAACATCCTGACTTGTCTTCTTTCCTCTGTAGGCTGCAAGACTTGGGGCAGGGAAGCTGAAACCTGCTTAGCGCAGCTATTGGGATCGGACCCAAATTTTGGGTGTCCCTGCTCAGGATGAGCAATCTGGTGACTCCTGTCTTGAAGTATCCAGTTGTACACAGACAAAAAGTGTGGCTTCATTTCTCCCCTCCTACTCTCGTGGGAAGGTATCATCAGCTCCTCCCACACAGAATCAGCTGCTTGTGCACTTTGACTGCATTTTTGTACATGACCCCCCCAAATTCCCCAAGCCATGATCGGTATTTTATGATAAGCCAAAGCTGCTTGTCCACATGAGTTTCAAATGCTTTCAGTCTCTTTCTGCCCCCATCTCTATTTCTGATCCTGCAGTTTATATGAGCAATTTACCCGGGTATTTATTACAAATTACAGGGTTAGGGCTGTGCTGATTAGTAGCATGGTCTGGTGCTTCGTTCCTGTCATCTGTGCAGTCTCTGGAAAAATACAGATAAACATTCCACATGCCAGATTTTGCTTACGAGTAGTACAATTATCCATATGATTTTGATTGTAGGTCTTTTTCTTGACAAAGTGTTTTAATTTTTAAGAACTATGAAACTAAGCAGATATTAAAATATTTTTATAATTTATTTATTTTGAAAGTTATCTCAATGGCTTGCTCAAGTAAATGTTTTAGTTCTTGATGCTACAAATATTTTTGTTTGGAAAAATCTCTGTTAGGGCAAGTTTTCAGTGTTGTGGTAACATTCCAGTGTTTGCTAATTGTTAAAAGTGTATAAGTTATGCATATTAGGCATGTACTCACTTGATTTTTTTTTTTTTTTTGCTTGTTGTTGCTCAGATACCTCGTGTTATAATCTTTAATTTATTTGGCAGAGGGAATTATTTTGATGAATTTGTAAGGATTGTAGCAAAAATTTAATGATGTGTACATTTTTATGTAATTGTTTAGAACCTCTTTTGGAACTACCCAAGGCTGGAAAATGTTTTGCTCCCTTTCCTCTCCCTTGGTGCATCACTGGAGGTGCATACTGTACATACGTGATGCAAGTGACTTCTCATGTGGAAAGAGTTCGGACTGTTTCCTAGGGGACTGATGCCCATGTATGTGGCAGATGCTGCTCTAGGGTTTGAGTGAGTCCCACTCAGTCAAACGTCTGCCTTGCTGGTTCCCTGGTGGCCTCTGACCCTGTGCTGACACTGGAAATAAATCTGTACCTGTCTCTCAGGTATGGCCTGAAAGTGCAGGATTTGTGAGGCTTCTCTCAGATGTTAGTTTTGATAACAGATTATCCTAACAAATCATCCCTTCTGTCTTGTCAGAGAGAGGAAAATCCTGGCTGTGGTTGGATACAGTCTAAAAAAAAAAATCATACCTATACTTAAACAATAGGGTTTAATACACTTGTTTAATATTTTAATATCTGCGTTTTTCTCCCAGGGTTATGCAGATGTCTGTGTGGTGGTAAATCTGTGAGTGTTTATACATGCAGATCCTCCAGGTTTTGCAGCTTGGGAATATGGGATTTACTGTGCAGTGTTTTAGCTGTTTCTTGTCACAGGTGGGGATATTAAATTAGTAATTTGGGAATATTTTAATAGGAGAAAATCTTTTGTTCAAAGCAGTAGGAGGGAAGGATGAATGCTTATGCCACCATGTGTGTGCTCTCATTAAAGGTTTAATTTTTTTTTGAGGCCCAGAATTCCTTATCAGATCCATACAAAGGCTCTGATGTTGGTCTTTAGGGGAGTTGTTCATGCTGCCACAGATAAGGGCTCAGTGGTTGATAGGGCCAAACTGCACATGATTGTTCTCCTTTGTCTTTATTTCTCCTCCCATCCCGTGAGCATGCTCTCTTCCATTTTTAATGGATCCTTTTCCCAATATAGTGTCTTTTTAGTTCTTCATGACTTTGTTCTAGTGTTTACTTTCGTGGTTCAGAAAGCTTTGCCTTTATTTGACTTCAAAGAGTTGGAGTTTATTTTTGTACTGTGAGCTCTTGTATTTTCCTAGCTTCATCTTCTTGCAGTAATTCTTGATTAATGTTAATTCAACTTCATTTGGCAATACTAATTCCTTCTTCTCTTCCTGTTCCCTTTTTATTAATACAGTGGAAAGAGGAAAAAACCTAATTTGCAGAATTGTGTCATAACAGGGTCTGCTGTTTGGAGTGGGTATGTGATGCTTCTTGATGGCTTAGATATAGAGAAATAGATTTGCATGAATGTAAATCATGCACAAATAGTACATTGATGGGCATTATAAAATGGCTGTAATAAATAAAATAAATTATTGCTGACAGCGTAACAAAGGCACTCTTGTACTGTAGCACAGCTGAGCCAAACAGAGGAGAACATCTGCTTCTTGTTTCCAGAAATAACTGGTATTTTGAAGTGGGTTTTTTCATCCTTTTAATAATTTTCTGTACACTCAGTAGGTGAAATGGTATTAACCATTGTTGAAATCTATTGTTTCTATAGTCCAGGGTGAGATTTTAGGAGTGTAACTGTATCAAGGGTGTCATTTTTGAATAGCCATTGGAAGTAATTAGAACTGTAGAGTCACCACGAAAGTGGAGAGGCTTGCAGTTACTGTGAAGCCAAAAGAAATTTGTGTTAAATGAAGTTGCAGATGCTGGTTTCTATTTAATAAAAATACCTTACTGTTAGTATGTGGGCCTCCAAAACATGGACAGAGGAGTGATGGAAACCAGGCTCCTGCCATCATTTTCTACTACCTAATCTGTCTTACACTTTCATTCCCATTTTCTGGTGATCTCTTCTTTTACAGGTGACACTTTGTAAGACTTTGTCATGCAGGTAACAGTTCTGGAGCTCAAACTGAAGATGAGCAGCAGCCAGCTGGTATAAAATCCTTGAGAAGGTTCTGTGTCTTTCCGCTTTGGTGGCTTTGCCAGAGAACCTCCTGAAACCTTGATCAAAGATGCACTGACCAGTGCTACATAATTCGATCCTTCACCATGAAGGGACCTGGGCTGGTCTCGACGTGTGACTGTGCTGGGAAGCTGGAAGAGACCTTTAAAATGGAAAAATGAGTTATCACTGGTGATAACCAAAGTAATATGTACACGTACTGACGTGCCTGCAATTTGCTGCTGATGAATTCCTTCCTGGGTCCTTGTGTGCCCTGTGCAGATTGCCTTTCTGCACTCCTAGGGCAACAATTATCTTTTACAGTTAGAAAAACATAAAACTTTGTAATATGAATAATTTATAAGTAGTTCTGTGAAGGTGACAGTTACAGTTTTATTTATGTTCGGTATGATTAAAGAATCAAGTGCACAAAAATCGTTTCATGGGCAAAAATGTTGAGTAACAGCAGCTTTAGAGAAAGACTAGAGTCCCTGCATTTCATTGATACCATATTCCATCAGCATCTTGCTAAGACTAAGAAAGAGACCTAGACTTGTACGGTTTTCTTAACTATTAGATTAGACTCTTTAAATAAAATGTGTTGTAAAGTTTTTTTATAGCCACCTACTAAAACCAAAGTTCAGGACAGGTACATGAGGAGTGGCACATTGAGTATCATATTGGTGGCTGACAGCTCTTAAGATTGAGTCTTATTCACAAGCAGAATATAGTTTCTGTGTTAATGAAGTTGAAATTCTTATTACTTTTAATGAAACAGTAATAAACCTTCTGTCTTCCTCCTGCGCTTCCCCACCACATAGCTTTCAGTTGAAGGTAAAACAAAACCACATTTTTTTTCCCAGCTGCTCATTAAATTAATGTATTTAAGCTCATGGTAAATACAGCGTTGACAATCCTGAAGGATTGTCCAACAAGCCTCAAAGCTTTGGGGAAACGGCGTCTCTTCAGCTGCCAGCTTGATGAGTTAGGAAGTTTTTAGTGCTTAGATTTTCCTCTATTTTGTCTTGTGCTTTAGGTGGGTAGTTGTCTCTTGTTCTAATTCTTCACACAGTCTAGTGTCATGAGTCTTCATCTCAATTAGACCTGTGGTTTTCCTGTAATAAAAAAAGCCAAGCGTGCAAACTCTTGTATTGCCTCAGTAAATGCTGTTTGATAATTCATTTTCCTAGACTTTGTGTTTGCACCTTGTTTTCTGAGGTGATCAAGAGTGATGTTCTTGGACAGACACATTTTGTTCTTTATGCCAAAAGTTCAGGTAGATACCAGTCGATGCACGTTGGCAGTAGTTGTTCAGCCTTCCTAAACATCCCTGGGAGCCAGTGCAGGTAAAATGTGGTCTCTCCCTCCCCAAGACCAGTCAGGGTCACATCTCTGGATAATTGAAATTAACCTTGGTTAGCATCTTTAATCTGTGACTGATCATAGGATTGACTTTGAATTCATGACATCTTACTCAAAAACCAGTGCTGTTTGATTATTTTATGTCTTCATTGCCATGTAGACACAGGTTCATGCTTGTGACATACAGTCGAATTCTTGGCCAGAGATACTCAATAACCTGGCATATATCAGTATTCAGATAATTCTGATTATCACTGCTTGGAACCTTAAGTACAACACACTTTCTGAAGCTGAAATTAGCCCTAAATTAGTTGCACATAAAAAATAAAATCCATTTGTTGTTTCGAATCAACCAAAATACAGTATTGGAGCATTTACATTGGAGTTTTAACAAATGTTAATATATGTAAATATTCAGCTATAAAGGCTTCATTATCTGTCTTAGGAAGGTTTTTTGCTTGTTTTTGAACAATTTTTTGGAGTTTGTTGTTGTTGTGATTTCATCGGCAAGCCTGAAGGTGTTGCTCATATTAGTCTTGGGATTATTTCTGTCTCAGAAACACAAATAACATTATGTTAAGCCTTGGACAAAGTACGTCGTTCACGGAGGAGGGCTCTGGTTTGGCTGTGCTGCAGCTGTTGTCTGACTGGAATACCTGCAAAGAAACTTCGCTGGTACTTCTCAGAAATAAATATTTTTTCCAGCTTTCTTAACAGTAAAGCCTGTTGACTTCAGAGAAATGCAGATTTATGGTTCCAAGGAAATAAATAAGGGTTTAGGGCACTGTTTTAGCTTGGGCTACATTTACTGGCTTTACTGAAGTGACATTGACAAATAGATTTTTCGTAAACTTAAAGTCTGCCTAACAAAGTTTCCGTGTTCAAAAAAATGTAATATTAAATGAGGAGGGAAAATTAGCATGAATGTTTTGGGGTGGGTGAGTTGTTTTGTTTTTAGAGTCTGTGTCCATATTAACCTGTTGTGTGGATAAGGATGTTGAACACTGTCCTGGAAAGGAAAATTTGGGCTGGAGTGAAAGGAGTAAAACAAAGTGTGATGGAAACAGGGAAACATTACGATGTTTAAATCCTCTTGGAGTAGGTGTATGAATTCTTCTTGTTAATTATTTTTGCAAGATGATTGTGAACCACAGCCATTTAAAAAAAAAAAGTCAAACCCAAACCCACAAAAAACCCCTCCCCATTTCAGGTTGGGTGAAATGCCAAAAAAAGTAAATGTTTAATAAAAACTCAGAAGTAAATTAGACTGAACATTCGTTGTTCATCACCTAGTGTAGGTGGAACACACGTAGAGTTGTTCAGTCTAATTGCTGTGACTTTGTGGTTTCTGATCTCCCTGGCAGCTGAGGGATGACCATGGCTTCTTCCCTGGTTAAAAGTGTGTCTGGTGCTTCCATCATTGCGGTGTAAAGTCATGGGCACTGCACCTCTGAGTGTCCCTGGGATTGGCTTGGGGCAGTGTTGTTAAAACTGGCTGGGGTCATGTTGCTTTCTGAAATACTTGCTTTAAATACAGGTCTGTGAAGGGCCCTTGGGCTGTGTTGCTGCTGCTGTCCCTGGTATTGGCAGAGCCTGGGGTTTCTGTTCCTAGTGGTCACTCGGAGCTGCTTCTCTAAGCCAAACATCTCGGCACCCTCTGGGAAGAATCCCGGCAGGCTTTAGCCTCTCCTCGTGCTGATGATGTGCTTTGGAGTGTCTAACTTCTTTGCCGCAGAATCCCAGAGTGGTTTGGATTGGAAGGGATCTTGAAGACCATCTTGTTCCAACCCCCTGCCATGGGCAGGGACACCTTCCACTGGACCAGGTTGCTCCAAGCCCTGTCCCACCTGGCCTTGAACACCTCCAGGGATGGG
Source organism: Acanthiza pusilla (assembly GCA_036630365.1). NCBI lineage: Eukaryota > Metazoa > Chordata > Aves > Passeriformes > Acanthizidae > Acanthiza > Acanthiza pusilla. The sequence goes on along the minus strand of JAXCHO010000049.1, from coordinate 10,715,490 downwards.
GCATCCATGTTCCAGTGCCTCACCTTGTAAGATGAGAAGTGTAGAGATATTCTGTGTCTGACAAGTGATGCTGTTTGGTTCTCTGCACAGAATTGGAAGGGTTATTCGAAATTATCTGCCCTGGTCCTTTCCTCCTACCTGTTTCACTCAGCTCTTGGGCCATGACTAATGCAAATTCCTTCACCTAGTGTAAAGTCTGCTCGCCAGAACATGGATGTATTAAAGAGGAGATGAAATTACAGTGCACTAATAACCCTGTGGACAATGGCTCATGTGCATTGGCATTGTTTGCAGAAAGTTGAGGGTTTGTGTGTAGTGAGTCACTGAGTTATACATGACAAGGTGAAAAGCTGTTCCACCATCCGTGTTTGTCTCCTGCATGTAATTTCCAATTCTGATTCATTGAAATGAAGCGGTGAGCAGGAATGTGGCTCTGTTGTGGAGTACAAGTGAATGGATATCTTAAAGCACTGGTTCAGCCTTTTGAAACTTGTGGCACACGTATTCCCAGTGCTTGTCCAGTTTACGTGAAGAAATGTGAGTGCAGTTGGGTCTAGCTGAGACAGAGCTACAAGTCAGCCTTGGGGAGCTTGAAGAATTATATTAAAATTAAAAAAAAAATCCTGAATTGAAAGGGATCCACACGGATCATTGAACCCAACTCCTGTCCCTGCCCAGGACCACCCTAAGAATTAATGGAACTGATGAGCACAGCTGGTGGCTTCCAGTATTTCTTCTGTCTTGGTGGAATTGTTGAATCTGAATGTCCTAATTAAGTGTAATGGTCATGCAGTATCTCTTTTGTGTAGTTACACACAAAAAGAGGCTATTGCCTAATCTAACTTGCCTCTGCATGTTGGGGTTCATTTGAAAGGAAGTAGGGCCCCAGCAAAAGTAGTAACAAAACATTTTGGCTTTGTAATTTGTGTGTCAGTGTCTCCTGCTTTCTATGATTGGTCTGTGCACCTGCTTATATGTGGGCACCTGCTGCACACTTTATGTATATAATTTTTAGGTATCTTTAAGATATATGTACAATAAGGTTTTGAAAGGAAATTATATTCTAAGGCACTCTTACATGTATGACTCTTGTATGAGAGGAGAGAAGATGATTGTGTGTGTTGGCAGTTCTGCAGAGTGAGACAGGTCAGGAATTCTGCTCTCAGCCCTGGGGGAGGAACTTTCCCTGATCAGTGGTGGCAGACAGCAGTATCTTCCCTCTGGAAAAGCTCTCCTTAGCCTAAAGGAAATGCTCTTGAGTGTTTTTATAGAATCATAGAATTGTTAAGGTTGCAGAAAACCCCCAAGATCAAGTCCAGCCATCAACCCAGCGCCACCACCATGTTCACCATTAAACCGTGTCCTTAAGTGCCTTATCCGCATGGTTTTTTTGAACACTTCCAGGGATAGTGACTCCTCCACCACCCTGAGCAGTGTCTTCCGATGCTTGACAGCCCTTTCCATGAAAATTTATTTCCTAATATTGATGCTAAACCTCCCCTGGTGCATATTGAGGTAATTTTCTCTCGTCCTGTCTCTTGTTATGTGGGAGAAGAATTTTGTGGCATTCTTTAGTGCATCCTGAGTCTGGTATGTGAAGGAACAGCTTTGCCTGAAACCCCTGTTATCCAGGTGTGGCTTGATCTCTTTTTATTGCTTTTTTGTTTTCCTTTTTTAAGCTTTTCCTGCTGTTCTACTCCCAGTACAGAGTGATCCTTAAGCAGAGATTTCATTAGCAGTGTGCCTGTTGATTCAGTGCTGGTTGGCTAAAGGAATTTGAGAATCTGGTGTGGGTGTAGGTAAGAATATTTAACCAAATACATCCAGAATACATCAAGTTCCTAATCTTCCTGTGAAGTTATTCTCAAAGCACAAAGTCTTCCTCAAGTCTCCATCCGTTTTCCTTCATCTTATTCAGAAAGTTTGGTGTCTGATGCTGATGCTGTCGTGTATCTGCCTTGGGGTGTTTGGTGTGCCACCCCTGTCTCTGCTCAAGCTTTCAGGGGCTGTTGGGATGTCCTGAGAGGGCTGCACATCCTTCCTGTTCTTTCTATTTACATTTTATTCCAAGAAGCTCTTCAGAAGATTCACTCAGCGGTGCTGGGATTTTCTGTACTGATGATACAGTTGTCAACAAGGCTTTTGTGTTGGAGAGGCGATTGCAAAATAAACTCAGTGTGTTCACTGTGTGGTTCGGAGCATACTCAAAGCTTACACAGATAGTATTTACGGATATTTTTCAAGCTGTTGGCCAAAGTAACTGTAACTAAAAACCAGAGGTCACAGCAGCTTGTTTCATGATAATCTTCATACTAAATGCAGGATTTAGGGCTCAGCAGATGTGATTGTGCAGACTAGGTCATACGTTAGTATTGATCAAATATTTCAAGGACTAATTCTCTAAACTATGATGGTAGGGTGGCGGTAAATTTAGCTTGTAGGGGGCTGAAAAATGACTCAGTTTTCTGGCCATTGCTGTCACAGAAGACACTCAGTGCTCCGGAACAGCTGTGGGGACCTTGCAAGCCGCAGCCGCTGCCAGTGGGCAGGTGGTGCCTGCAGTGCTTCCTCTCTGTTCCCCAGCCTGCAAGCAGGGGAAGCTGGGCACGAGTCGTCTCATACCTGTAACTTTCCAAGATAGGCTTGGTTTGGCTCTTTCCAGAAGGTAGTAATATTTCTGCTTCATATAAACCCTGTAAAAGGAGCAAGTGGAGTTGGAGTGTATCAGGGTGGCTGTTCCCAGTGATCTTCCAAGGAGCATGCGAAGTGTTGTTGCTCCAAGATTATTTTTCCTACCTTCCTATCCTTCCTATCCTTCTACTGTTCCTGAAAAACTGTTCTTTTTTTTAAGTGACAGCTGTGACAGCCCTGAGAGAAAAAACAGAAATTACGGTGAAGTCCTGGAATTTTTTTATTGGAACTTACTTCCTTTAGTATATACTTTTCCCCATGAAGTGGGGTCATGCACTTAGTTTCATCTGTGGAGTGATAATTTAACTAAAAGTTTTCAGTTACGAATTAAAGTTTAAATATGTAATGGAACATTTTTCTACAAATCAATTTCTTATTGTAGTATCTGAATTTAAATAACTCATTTCGGGGACTGGTTAGGTAGTAAGGGTGTGTTTTACAATGCTTAATCTGACCTAAAAGATGAGCCTAGTGCCTTGTTACTGACCTTGCAATAGGAACTCCTTGGAGATACTGGAATAGTGAAAAAGGGCCAGAAAAGGGTGTGGAAGGAGGTGGGGGAGAGAACTGCAAGTACACTTGGCATTCATAAAAGTTGCCAAATGGAAAAAAAACACATTTCTTTTCTGCTTTTGTTCTCCAAAAATGCAAAGGGTGGAGGATAAGCAGTCAAGATGTGTAGGTGTTAAATTCCTCATAGAAACAGTATTAAAGCTGCAAAGCGCTGTAGTGAATAAAAAGGTAACCATTAAAAAAAAAAAAAAGATTTTCGAAAGAAAATCTCTTCAGGTAATATACCCAAACTTATTTTGTATAAGCTTCAGAGGGGAGTTTTTCTGTAATGTTTATTTTAACTAAACCATTTCTTGTGTCACTTCGTGTAAGGAGTGCTGGATATCTGTCTACAGTGAAAATAGAGAGTAAAAGAGCAGTAGCATTAACGAGCTTGTGTGCAAGTCTCCTGTGAGAGGAACCTGAGGTGGCTGTGCCCAGGTTTTGCCCACTTGTGGGCAGCGCTGCTTCTGAGGAGCAGACAGGAGGAAGCCAAAGGTGTGAGAAGCTGTGTGACATCCCTGCTGTGCTGCTGAGAGTGCTGATCACACACAATAAACTGCTGCTCCTTACTCCAGGGCTCTGTCTGACAACCTGTGTATGCAGTGGTTGATGCTGCAGTGCCAGGAGTGTAAAAAGCTGGCAGTCTTCAGGTGGAAATGAGTTCCTTGGCATGAAAAGGTGGCTTGTGGTGGTCTTGTCGCTGGCAAAGAAGCTGCACACTTCTCAGGACCATTCTGGATGAACTTCCAGTTTGCAGGGAAGTTCAAAGCACTTTGCCAAGCATGTGCCAAAATGAGTTTTCATTGACAACTGTATTGAGATCAGCTTGATAAAGTCTGTCCAGAGCTCCTGTGCTCTTCCTTGTAAGAGGTCTGATGCTGCCATAAAAGAATTCTGCTCATGTTGGTATTGCCAGACAAGCTGTTTCTAAAACTTGGAGGTCTTCTTGTTTCAGTGGCCTCAGGCTTAAAATATAGAGGGTTTTCCTTTGTTTGATGATACTGTGATACACCCTTCTTCCTCTTTTGATGATTTCAGTGCAGTATTTTGGAAATACCCTGAGTTCAGGGAAGCACGCACAAATTAGTTAGCATTCCGCATCTGGTTTCTCGAGGTTCCTTAGCTCTGCTAATTATTGGTTAGCTTTTAGCATGTCAGGAGTGTAGCAAATTCTTGACAAACAGAACAAAAATAACTGCCTTAAGGGATTCTCCCTTTGTAATCTTTTTGTTCCTGATTAAAGCATTGACATTTAAGCAGTCCGTCCTTCAAAGACAGATCATTAATGAGTCTTGAATGTTGGTCCTCTTGGTCTGGAGGGAAAGAATTCTTGTGGTGGTGTGTTGTGTTGCAGGCACATGGAGTTTGGCCTTTTGGCCAAATATTAAGTCCTATCAAGAGAGTTCCAGAGCTGTTGTAATGTTTTTCACTTTCACAATTGGAATTTGATGGAGCTGAGTGAGGTCTCTCTCTCTAAACTGTATCGTGGGTTTGGTGTTGAAAGGTGATGGGAGTTTTTCTGTTGCACTTCGATTTTGGGAACTTTACGATGCTCTTGTCACAAAGGATTGTGCATGTCAGTGGCCACTAGATACTGTGGGTTTACCATGGAGGTTATTCTCCTTAAATCTGATGTACTTAATCCTACATTTTCAGGGTTCTTTGTCCAGCCTACAGTAGGCTGTGTTGATTTGGCTGAGTAAATTTGTTCATCCCAACTGCTGCAGAAGAAGTTTCTGTTCCTGTTTCACATTTGAAGTAGGAAGGAAACTGGCAGTCCTGTGTCAGGCTGCTGACCTCCTGTCAAACACATTTACTGCTTGCCTTGTGTTGGATGGGAAGGCTTCTTCCAGCAAACTCCTCTACAGATGCCGTTACAGGTGACTTACAAGATGCTTAGCAAAGTCTTCTTATTCTGGTTCTTCTAAACTGACGTGCAGTTGGTGCAGGGATTAAAGGGTATCATCCAGCCGGTGTTGGCCGCTGGAAAGGAAGCATCTCTTATCTTGCATATCTGGCTTCCCATTTCAGCCCAGTTCCTGAGCCACTGGGGTGCATTTCCTGGTGGAGTCCACTTCTCAGGAGAGGAACTTTGTTCTGTTTTGTTTCCCTGCTGTTCACATTAGGTAGAAGAAGGTGGTTATGGAGTATAGAAGATGTGTAGTTAGCAGGTGTTTCATAACTTATCAGAGCTGAGTACAGCCATGTTTTTAAGAAAAACTGAGGTTTTCCCTTGTGCTTAGTTTAGGTCTCTCAAATGCAGCAAATCTGGCTGCTTAGAATTTGGAGGTCAGGAACTTTAGTGTTTAGTATGGTCAGCAGTAATGTTGCTTTGATTTTTTTTCCCCAAGCTCTACTAAATTTTTTTTTTAAAATGTATTTTTATATGAAGTACAGTTACATAGCTTTCAGAGGTGTGAATGCTAATGTAATAAAGTGAGAAGCTTTAGATAACAGGTCTTCCATTCCTTCCAACACTTGGACAGGGAGTACTTGGTAAGTACTGCAGTGGACCAGCTGCCTGAGTGAGAGGCTGAGACACTCTAAGTGCACAGCTTTTCAAGAAAACACACAGCAGAGATGTCTTAATTTTCAGTGTAATTGTGTAAAATGTCTGAGCTGCAATACCGGATCCTTCAGTTTCTGCTGTGTTGGGGGGACTGGGATCTAGAGTCTGAGTTCTCTGTGGCTGTCATCACAGGCATGACTGTGGTGGTGAAATATTTATTGCAGTATTCTGCTGCTGAGTCCAGACGTTGTCTTTCATCATGCTGTGTGGATCTTCTCTTCTAACGTGAACTGATGAGTCAAAAGTCTGAATATTAAATGAAGGCATTGCATTGCTGCTCATAAACCAAACTTTGCTCAGATTAAGTTTAGTATTAGTTGTTTGTTTGGGTTTTTTGTTTTTTCATCTTCAGTAAATAATGGTAGTCTTAAAACAGAAGTTTTCTATTTAGGTGAGACCCTTGATTTGTTTAAAAGTGGGTTTGTTGTACCTCCATAGAGGCTGTGGTTGGCAAACACGGGATGAGCAAGGAGCTGGAGGAATTTCTGGTGTTTTGCATTAGTAATTTGTGCTGATCATGGTTTCCTAGGAATGAGAAAGGTGGGATTGGCTTGTTTTGGTTTTGTAGTTAAAGGCGATTGTAACCTCTAAAGTTTTTGGTCTGCCTAAAGATTGAATGGCATATTGGAGAAGAAGAGGTTTCCATATCATCTCATATACTGCAACCCAGCTGAAGGAGCCCATGTCTCCCGTGTCGTCAATTAGTACCTGTCTGATTGAGTATGGAGGTGGAGGAGGCAGTTCCTTAGCATCTTGTCTGTAGTTCTGTGGGTGTTAGTCATGAAGTTTGGTGCACTTTGGAAAGCTGGGTGTCTGGTGGGTAGGCTGCAGGATTTGGAGCTAGAAATTCCTGAGTAACAATATTATCTTGTGGTTGATTCAGTCTCTAATAGTACACTTGTTTGTTGTTCCTCCTAATGTTGAAGTTGTTAATTTCCTTTATTAGAATTATTCCCTTTGCAACACTGTGCATCATTGATCAATGTAATGACTAGCTAGAGAAGTGCACAGGTATCTATACCTCTGACATTTATTTGGTTTCAAGCTTGAAAGCTGTTAACCTAGCTAGATGAATATAACTCCTCAGTTTGGATCTGTAAGCTACTTTGTGGTTTATGGTGCAGATACTGCTGAGAAATACAAAAGGAGATGGTAAAGTGGCAGGGTATGAGTTCCTAGAGTTTTGCTCACTGCAACATGTTGCAGTGAGATTAATCTGGCTGATTTCTTTGCTACGAGTGAAGATGTGAAGAGCTACTGATTAATCCTTTTATTTTTTGGTGAGGTTATATTTGCCACTGTATGGACACAATGAACACAGGCATGTTAACCTTTCTCAGCATGTGAGAGGATATTGCAGTAGTTGAGGCACTGGTAAAGTTTGTGGGAATCTATATTGGGATAACTTAGACTCTCTAAGGATTATTGCCTCCTGTACTTTGCAGTAACTTTCTTGGATGGCTCTATTTGCTAGTGCTTGGGTATCCTAATACCAGCATGCAGAAGGAATTACTGGTGAACATATTACTGCTGTCCTCTACAGGAATTCCTTCATAGTTCATAATGACATTATTATGGGAATAAAGTAGCTGGAGCTTGATTTTTCTTTTTTCCTTCAGTGGTTTTATTGAAAAAGACTGTAGGAGAGCATTACATTTGTGTGATATTTTATTCTCCAATTATAATCTCATCATTCTCTTCATATTTTATGGATGCACCAAAGCATTTTTAGGCAGTTAGTAGAGCTTTATTCCTCTCCCTTACCTACATACTGAGTGGATGGCTTAAATTACAGTATTGATAAAGATCTCATTTTGCCTTCACTATTATTTATTTAGCAGGACTTAATTTCCGGACAGACATGGTCTTTGCTTGCTTGAATTCACAAATAAGAAATTACACACTGAAAAATCATAAATATGCCATTAGAAACATAACAATATTCTTAGCCATTTTTATGAAATTCTAACAATCAATATGATGGAGTAAAGCTGCAGTAAAGTGCTATTATTGTGTCTGTCAGTCCTTCTCTGCTGGAGATACCTGTTGAGCTGTACTATGGGAGCTTGACTGTAACATTCATTTGCTGCAAAGGTACATTGGGAAAAAAATGATGCAATGTTGAGTGTTTATGTGTTAAAATGAACCAGCAGCTGCTAGTCCAAGAGGGAGGAAAGAGAACAAGAAGCAGAGCATTTTCTGCAGTAGGAGTAAAGTCATGTGTAGGTAACAAGTCGGATGTTTAACATGTCTGAGTTGCACACAGCCTCACTCCCAAGTTGCCATTACAGATAAGCATAGAACTGACCTTTGGATTTCATCCTCCTCTCTCCTCATCCCCAGGTTTCTGTACTAAATTTCTTGTTTAATAACAATGTACTTTTTTTTTCTAAACATATAAGCGTTCTGACCTTTTCCTACCACAATTCCTTCTTTTCTTAAAAGGAAATTTCAGATGTTGACTTACCTCTGAAAAGAGCAGGGAGTTTCTTTGTGAATCAGAGGAGCTGATGTTTTTGGAGGTACAACCAAACTGTTTTAACTGAAATATTGGTGTTTGATGAGTGCTTGTCCTCTAGAAGGGAGGTTGGTAATTCTGACAAGTGGTCAGCTGCTTGAGTAACAAAGAGTTGATTAAATTGGAAGCCTGAAATTGCCCATTTTGCTTGTGGATTTTGAGCAGTTTTTCAAGAGTAGAATAAATAAACTGCTTTTACTTTGTATTACTTAAAAAAGTATGGTGTAAAGTCCTGCTCTTTGATAGAGTATAATTTTGTATATTCTGTGCTTCCTGTCCTGTTGAACTTCAGAACCTCAGGGATTTCGAGGCAGCTTGCTTTTCTGTTATCAGCATATAAGTCTGAAACGTATTTTAAAATTAAGTAATGAATGTCTGGGAACTTTATGGTAATGTTTAATTTGAAGGCATTTTTTCATAGCTGTATTTTTGTTCTTAACTGTGAAAAGGGCTGAATGGTGCTTCAGATATTTAAAATTCTCCATGAGCTTCTTGCTTGGAAGGAGTGGCATCTGATGTTCTTTCTCTCCAGGTCAGGGCTCTTGGAATTTCACTCTGCAAAATCAGCTTTTCCTAAGGAAGTTTTTTTTCTCTGGCGAAGTCAGGGTTTCAGAAATGCTGACTCTGTGATGAAACAGCAGTAAAAATAATACAAAATTTCCCCTCCCTCATTCCTTTAAATGTTTTTTTTTCTACCGAAGTCCTATATCAACATAATCCAGGGTTCTGAGGTGGAAGGTGTTTATCTGGATTGGGTGTGGGGAGCGACTGGTGAGTAGAGAAGCTTTTTGTTTTATTTTCATGTAGAAAGACTTCAGTTCTTTTGTTTTTAGAAGTATGCCACTGAATGAGGTATTTTCACTCTATCAATGAACTGTAATAGTGGCTCTCGAGTTGATTTTTAAAGATCTGACTTTTCCAAATTTTGTTAGGGATAGTTTGATTCTTAGGAGTGCAAGTCTGTGCCTGTAGCCATGTGCATGTTACAATGAAATATTAGCAAATAATATATAAGCAAACTATATTAGCCCCGTTGAGAGACCTGCTACTTTTTCACAAAAAATAAGATAAAAATTCAAGTGTGCAAATGTTACTTCTTACTGTCTGCAAAAACAAGACCCAGATTTTAGTTTCCTGCTTATGGCTGTATTGTTATTAACTGATGCTGTCAATTGGAATTGTTTCCTGGATTTACAAAAGAGTGAAATGAAGTCTCTTTCTATCTCTTTTCTCCTGTATAAAGATACTATAATAGCTAGACTGACATTTCCTCATTTGGAAAAAACAGTATCTGTCATTTGTATAGGTAAATGTGAAGTTTAGAGGTTAGGGAGCAGTGCTGTATCATGGTCATTGAATGATCCATAGTTGTCTGATGAACATAGACACCAGGAGTATGGGGACATCTGAAAGAACATAAATCAAAGATTTCAGGTTCTTGGTCACTTGAAGCTGTTCAGCTTCTTTATGGAACATGTGCTGTTTTTTCTGAATGGTGGAATATGGCTCTGAAGCAGTTGAACCAGTTCATTGTATACAAATCTCACTGGGCGCAGTCTCAGGCAGTGACGTAAGATCGTGTTTGCTGTTATGTTCTATGAAAGGTTCTTTAGTTAGGCTGTTTGAATTGGTGCTCCCTACATGGGATGATGTGGCTTCATTCTTTAGGAGTGCTGCTCTGCCATTCTCTGCAAGGTACTTTAATGTCCTTAATTCATAACATTTTCATTCATCTGACTGACTAATCCATCCTTTCTCTTCCCTAGTAGTGTCTCAGTGCTTGTATTTAATTTTAGTTTTTATTTTTAAGTGGCCTCCAGCTAAACAGGAGGCTACTTTAAAGAGAATTGTTACTTTAAATGAAGAGTCCTGAGCTGGCGTTTTGTTGCATCACTTGCATTTTTATTGAAGTCCAGTGTCTGTTCCACTGAACAAGGAGAGTAAATAAGATGGAGAAATTGCTTTCCAGTTCATCTCATCATCTCTTCCTTTTAACTGAGGGACTGTATACTCTGTTACACGTGTTTAAGTGTGTTTTACTGCTCCTCCCACAAGTTTTGGGGCTAGCTGACAGTGTGTGGGGTGGGCTTCTTGAACCAGCATCCCTAAAGTTGGTGAATTTGCTATGTAGCTATCTGAATGTGTAAAATATGGATTGGAGAACTTCAGCATGTTTCTGTATTTTTATTTCTGGTATTACAGTATCAGGAAAGAATTTGGGAGTACTATTTTTACAATTGGCCTTAAACAGAGACTAAAGGAAACAGCGCGGATTCCAGCCTTCGATGAAGCAACAGGAAGGGAAGCAATGAAAACCATAAACCGTGCTGAGTAACATTTCCTCTCTTCTGCTGCACCCCCCCAAGGGTGACAAAGTCTTTATTGAGCCTGACAGGATTCCTAATAAAAGCTGCATTCAATCTGTATAAGGAGCCTGCTGAATCACTGAGGAGCAAGTAATGGCATCGGGCTGGAGGAGCCTCCCACTTAGAGCTTACACAACCTGCGCTCTGTGCTCCAGGAATCACCTCTGTTTGCTTTACTGAAATCTAGGCTTTTTAAATAACAACCTGAATACAGAGAAATGCAGACACTGTCCAAGAGGCTGTTGAAATCCTTGTCCTGATACCAAGTGAATGCTTGATACTGCTGGAGTTTGTTTCCAGCCTTGTTTGTGCTCAGAGCACTGAAAAGGGAGAAGCAGCTCTCTGACATACAAACAGGAAGGCAGCTTTCAACCATGCAGCTTCCTTCCCTGGAGGATTTCGTACCTGATGGTCTTCTTGAATGTCAGTGGAATTTGGGAAGCTGTTGCCATATGGTTTAACTGTTGTTTCAAGGGCAGAAATATGTGTCTGTTTCTTTTAAAGTATATTCTCAGTAACGTGGCTGGATCTTTAACAGATCTTAAGAAAATACTAACATTTTGTTTGCTCTGAAACGCATAAAATGTGCATCCTGCCAACTGCCTTACCTTGGAAAAGGTACGGACACAAAATGCCATCAGTCATCCTTTGTGCTTCTGCAGCAGCAGGTTTTTGTGTGTGACCCAGGGAATCCTGCGTGGCTCAGCAGCCTGCGTGGGCTGGGTGTGGGGAGCCTCCAGTGAGCCAAGCATATGTTCTTGCAACAGGAATTTAATGTGTTTGGGGTGGATTGAGAGACAGGTTTTGCGCAGCTCTTCGGGACAGGTTTGCATGTGAGAGCAATCTGTCTGGAACTTGCTGACACAGCTGGTTTGACGTATGGCTTTGAAGTGCTGCTGCTGCGGCGCAGGTTTCTGCTCTTTTCTCCTTCCCTGAGCAAAACTCCGCTCTGACTGAATAATACCTGTCCGTCTGTGTTCTTTGAGACCCCTTGTTTCAGGGTCAGGAGGATCCAGGGTGTCTCTCAAGCCCGAGCTCACTGGGATTTGGGAGCATCTCTGCTGCAGGGAGCAGCTGTCCCATGGCTGGGCTGGCCAGGGCTGGACGCAGCTGTTTGGGAGCTGGGCTGGCTCTCCCTCCTGGCATGAAGGACATAGCATGACAGGCAGTGCTGAAAGGAGTCACTGGGGCTTTATGGCTTCCTCGGCACCCCTAATACCTGATTGCAATTGCTGAGGTTGTCTCTGTGTGAGATTAATCAGAATTTGCAACAATGAGGTCATTTCAGAGCAATTTATTTTCCGTAGAAATAGACCAGATTTCCTGTTTAGTGTTTAATAATGATAATATGTTACTGGAACACCTGGCTGGGGTCACATAAAATAAAGCATCAGTGTTTTCTTTTGTGTTTATGAAGGGAAAAGTTGCTTTTGATGCAGTCATTCCATCCTCATTTCAGGGCAGGCTTTTACCCTGTTTTAATAGTGCAGGAGAATTTGTCTTGGACCTTATTGGGACCTTGCAGCATCTGGATGCAGCTCATGTGAATTACAGTTGTGCTGGCTGGAGTTGTTGGTTGGGAAACTTTGCGGTCAGAACTCCATGCTTGAGACCACTGTTGTTCCACTGGAGCTTTAATTCCAAGCTTTGTAAAGCTTCTTGGATTAAAGGCCAGAGATTGGGAGAGAAGAGGGTGAAGGAAAAGGAAACAATACATACTTGCAAATTTTGCTCATCACTGGTGTTTCTGTACTGTGGTGCTTGTTCAGAGTAATCCTGTCTTGGTCATATTTTAAAAAGATGCCAATAATAAAACTTAAGGATGACCACCACTTCCTTAGCAACTTTGAGTTTGGATTATATTTTCATGATGATTTTTCTGGCTGACTGTAGTTACTTCTTTGTTTTTAAAAGTTACATCTTGACAACTAAGAAACTAATATTTCACCATCCTTGCAAAAAAAAAAAATCAAATTACTTTCAAAGAAATGTTTTGGGATAAATGGTGGTAGTTAGCTGGGGATTTTGCTTTTGTGTAGGGACTTTTCAGTTGATGCTTCTTTTATTTTCCCCTCTTACGGTATCTCTGAGAGTTAGCATCTGGCAGGGAAAATGAGAAGTGGTCTGAGTATTCAGGTGGCTCACTTCGAACTATATTGGGTTGAGGATGTTACTGTAAAAGAACATATATTTATATAATGTGATATTGTTACTAAAATCTCTGTGTTTTTACACTGACTTTGGTTAAGCTTTTTGCTGGAAGGATGTGTGTGCTGGAGATGATAAAAACTGGCGCTGAAGGAAGCTGAGGCTGCTGGTGGCCACGCTTTTGATAACAGTGCTGTCCGCAGAGCCATCCCTTGGTGTCTGCACTGCTGTGAAGTGCATGCTGTTTTATGCATTGTATTCTGTGATGGGAGGAATTCAAAGACACAAATGTTCTCTGTTTTTTCGACAATTCTGCTAGGAGAACTGGAGGCAAAGAAAATGCCATGTCCTGGGCAGTTTGGTGCAGGCTCACCGTGGTCGCTGCGTTCATGTTTCATCTGTGTCATCTAGAAAATCTCTTTTCTAGCAGGATTAACAACTGCCTGATTCCCTCTACTCTTGCCCAGTTTCTCACCTTCCCTTGAGTTGCTGGAGCTGCAGTTTTAGCTAGTTGGATAGACAATGTGAGTTACTTTCTCTGTAAATAACCTTGGTCAAGGTTGTTTTCTGTCAAAAATTGAAGAATCTGTGTGGATATAGCATTTGTAGATAGATCCTGTGCTTCAGTGTCAGGTATCGTTTCAGCTGATGAAAAGCTCTGAAGAAAAGTTTGCAAAACAAAATCATACTGACCTTGTTCTTTAGTTTAGAGCATGTGAAGAAATGGCATTTCATCAATAAGCATGTCTCGGTTGGCTTTAGACAGAAAGAAGTAAGGAAAGAGATTATAAGGAGGGATATGGAAAGGGGCTGTAAAATTCCAGCAAATGCTTTGTCTTCTGCTGGTAGGATGCTGAGTGTTGCCCTTTGGCATCACTTTTCATAGTGAGTATCTGAAAGGGTCTGTGAAAAGGATCTCTGCCCTTTGTTCTGAGGTTATGTGCTTGTACACTGTTTATAACTGCTGCGGTGACATAAACATGCTTTTAAAAATGAAACTGAAAATCGTATCAGGAACTGTTGTAAACCTTGAGTTGAAGAAATAAATGCTTTCAGCTCTGTTGGAGGAGGATTTTTGGCAGCGTGGTGCAGCTGGACTGCAGCCTCTGTCCACGAGGTGGCCACAGCCCCTGCCTGTCTCTGGCCACCCTCAGATTAACTGATGTTCCTTGCTGGCAGAAATATAGATTGAGACTCTAAATATAGTATGTTAAATGTAATTTCAGTGCTATTTTAAGCACTTAGTCTAAAACAAGTTGAGAGTAATGAAGAAAACTTCACAAACTATGACTGGAAATTTTCATTTTGTTGGGAAAAACTGGGATATATGCACCGCATGTACTGTACCCTTCCCTTTTAGAATCTGAAGTGGCACATGAGGGAGCGGAGGAATTCCACCTGACTGTGTCTATTTAAGCAAGCAAAAAAGGCATTATTTCACTGAGAAATGTAGAACACATTGGATGGGTAGATTTGATGCACTGGCAGGAAGAGGCACCTTGCAGCCCTTCCCAGATTACTGCGTTAGCTCTTGTGCTCAGTGGTGCCCAAAATCACCTGCCCTGCATTACTGGGAGAGGGGCTTGCTTTAAAAGTCAGGTATTTTTAGGGAAGGCATTGCACATCTTGATTTAAAACCACCTGTAGAAACTGCTGTGTGGGTAGCCAATGTGTTTAGCTTGTTGTTGTGTCACCTGGCTGAGTAGTGGATTACATTTTTCATGTAGTTTATTATATTTATCAACATTAGAGCAGTAATAGTGGGCAGTTTAAGTTAAATACCTTCTACTGGGTGAGGGAATAGGAGCCTTTGCCTTCCCTTTGCTGTGCTCAGCTCAGCTGTTCCCTCTGCTGCTGCTGCTCATCTCGACAGATGAAGTCAGAGCTGAGGGATGCTTTCCAGACATATATCCCTTTAAGCAAATGTTTATCTCTTTAATTTGCCAACTTTTGTTCATCAAGCTCCTCAGTGGGTCAGCACAGCACTCCCGTGTGCTGCAGGTGCAGTGCAGGAGTCAGCCCATGCCGAGTGAACTTGCAAAGGGACTGCATTCTGGGGAGTTGAAGAGAATCATTCACAAATCAGGATGTGGTCATTTTTTATATGTACAAATTAAAAACTTTGTGATTAAACAGGAACATAAGCTCTTGTTCTGCTTACAGTTTTCTGTAACTCATGACTACAGAACTGCTTATCTAAAACATTTTCAAGATGTTCTGTTACATCTTAGTCCCAATTATGTAAAAAAAAACCAACTGGAAAACATAGGAGAACGTATATAGACATAGTGATTTATGAAGACTGAAAAATTCAGCTTTAATTTTAATACCAGATACTGATTCTCTCCTGGGTGCCCAGCTTCGACAGGAGTTGAGAGTATCCTTCTTTTGGCCTGTGAGAGGTGGACCTCCACGTGAAAAAGGAAGAGTGTGGAACACAGGGGTTTTATTTCAGTTCCATAAATCTGCGACTCCTGAGATAATATTAACTACTAAGACACTGTATGGTCTGAGGATATAGTTGCTGCATTTCTGTGCCTGATGCTTTCCGGTGGAGAAGTTGAGGCAGTTCCCTGCTCAGAAACAAGGAGAGCTCAGTAGTGGAGCTGTTGGCTACCTGAAATGACCCTTTGGCTGCCAGGTGCCCAGCTCTGACAGGCTGTGGTGTGATGGGAGTCTGATCCATAGCTAGTCTTCCTGGATGTGTCACTAATAAAATCAACTTTGTGGCAACTTGGAGGATTAAAATGCGATTGGACTGTGTGAAACGAGTGCTTTATGAATGTGTTACATATCCAAGCCTTCTGTTTAATTTTCATGGGATTTGGTAATGACATTTAAAAAAACATAAATCAGAGTTTTATTGGTTTTACATGGGCTGCAATTACGTCTGACCTTTCATTTGATACAACAGTCTATATCCGTTATATTGCTAAACATGGACTATTAAGCCAAAGAACTTTTCTGAAGTAAATCCATTGTAAATTCTGAGGCCAGCATTCATATTGATTTATCTTCTGTAAACATTGGATAAATGCACCACTTGAAAATTCAGAACATACTTTCCAAGGCCAAGCTGGAGAGACTGCTCTGTGGTGTATAATGATTTTGTTGTGCGTGTATTTGACTCTAACAGCCCACCTGTTCAGGACAGTAAATTAAGTGATGAATAGCCCCAGTGAGCTGTTCCCTGCCATGTGGTCTGCACCATCAGCACAGATATTTTTGTGACTGGAGAGGATTCTGTCTGGTGAGAAGTTTAAACAGCTGTATCTCCTAATTAGAGCGTCTATGTAAAGTCCAGTTTATAAAGCAAAATAATCTTCATGTGTTAATATTTTTGTTTCTAGTGGATGGGCTGATGTGATGCTGCCTAGTGATAGTAGGAGGGAGAGACCTCTAAAGCTTTATTGTTTTCATCTTTGCCAGGCAGTGTTTTGGAGTAATTTCTGATGTTCCCTTCAGACATGGACTGGGCTGAACAGGAGAGGCATTTGGATGGCATAGTTTGTAGTGGGACTGCCAGCTATGTCTGAGATGGATATGAAAGAGTTTTTCCTCTCTAAACATAACCCCTTTGTTATGAAAAGGTACTCTGGTGGTTCTCTGCACCCTAGATAGTACCTTAGGTTTTTGCTGGTTTTCAAAAATTCTTTCTTTAAAGAGATCTTAGAAGGTTTCAACGATTTTTGACCTTGGATGAACAGGACTACACTATTTATCTTATTCCACATGTTGTTTGCTGCTGTATCCATTCACATAAATAATATTTTCAGAGGTATTTCTAATAAATCTTTTTTTTCAGGTCAGTATTTATGCATCAGTTGGACTTTACGCTTTTCACTTCACAGCTCAAACACGGACAGGGTTCTTCAAGTCTGTGTGTGTCCTGACCGATCTATTAATTTGGGCTTTGTATAATTCTGTGTAACTTACTGCAGAATCTGAAAAGTAATATTAAGTGACTAGATGTGAATGAAGTTGCTTATGTTTGGTTTTCTTTTCTTTCTTTTTAGGACTTAAATACTATCTACTCCTTCCTTCATGGACTGGACATACTCTCGCATTTTAGGGAACATCAGCTAAGGTGAGGTACTCTGCAGTTAGTGGTGTTTAGCACACTTCTGTGACTTTTTTTTGGAGATAAGCAGAGCTTTTGTCTGCCTGCACTTTGAGGTGCAGAGCATTGGCAAGTCCATTGCTGAGCAATAATGTGGCTCAGAATCTAAACTAATTAGATTCCTAAGAAGGAAGGCAGAGCTTACTCCCATTTGCCTACAAAGGACTGTGTAGACAGTGCCCTGTCTTAACTCCAGATTACAAAAGCTTTTTAATGCTTCAGACATTCAGATGATCTCAGAATCCATAAAATGGAAGGCCAACAGAGCACAAGAAGTGCGTTGGAAGTATTTTAGTGCCTTCAGTTCTGTTGCTATGGGTAATTCCAATGTGTGGGAGTGATTTAAACACTTAGAGAACATGCTGTATATTATCTGTTTGGATAATGAAGAACACCGTAATAATTTGAATTTTCTGGTTAAGCACATCCTTTGTTGAGAACAAAAAAAATAGTTGAATTTTAGGTCTTAGAGCCTGAAAATTATTCTACTGAAATGTAGTGATTAATGGCTTATGATCTTTAAGGATTAAAACTGAAATTAAACTTCTCTTACTCTTCCCTCAGAATAATGTCATCAAGTGCCCGCTATGAGAGGTACAAGGGCAACCAAGTTCTCTTTTGGTGAGTACACAGCCCTTGTTAGGCTTCTTCAGCAGAAATGTGAGCAAACCTGATGTTTTGCATGTTGTAATATGCCATTTGCTTTTCAGGCATTGTAAATAATTGGTTAAAAGCTTTGGCAGAGGTGGTTGTAGCAGTAACGCGGTGCTGATGTTTGAGAGGCGCCCATGAATTTCCAGCCTGGCTGCCAGGGACAGCAGGGAGTGTGTGTTTGTGTCAGTGACAGGGGTGGCTGAAAGGCAGGCAGTGTCCCCTCTGCAGCCGTGGGAGCCCTGGTGACACTCAGTAGGTGGCACTGTATCCCTGGAGCTGGCACTGCCTGCGCAGCTCCTTGGCGGAGCAGCCTGTACCAGAGAGGGATGGAGCTCAAACACCATCTCTTTACATGGCAAAAATCAGTATTTTAGCTTACAGTTCTCTAGGTTCTAGCTGGGAGGCAAATACACTTCTGTGTTCCTCATATTTTAGCATTGCTTATGGTATATTTATCCTCTCACAGCTAATCCTAGCTTTCCCAGCTTCCAGCACACCCAGTCCAAATGAGATGCCACCTGCTAGTGGGTGTGTGAGACACACACCTGCTCCAGTACCAGATCAATATCTGTGTTTGGGGGTTGTGTGCTGTCCTCTATTTATAGCCTTTATGTATACTTTCACTGGAATAAAATCTTTTCACTAAAAATTAATAATTTCATTTTAATGAAGTAAATTTTTAAGCTGACTTAAATGTCAAAATGTAGAGTATAAGAAACATTCTTTATGTAAATGTGTTTAAAAAAAATCCTGGTTCAGTTGAAGTTCCCAGGTCCTTATGTATTGAACTGGTAGAGTGGTAAATCATTGTTTTACTACAATAATATTTTGGATAACATATTTCTAAGGTGCTGTAAGGAGAACTACATATTAGTGATTTCTTTTCTTACAGCTCAGAAACGATAGCAAGGTGCTGGTATATCCTGCTTTCTGGATCTGTGCTCATGAAGGATTCAATGTTTTTGCCACCTTGCAGGTATGTAAAGTTGTTAAGGCAATTTTTTTTTTTAAATAAATGCTTTCTATATTATGGTGTAACTGTAATTTTGTAAGAATTTTAAAATAATTTTTTCATTCTTTTGTTTTTCTTAAGTTTGGTAGTGAAATGTTCAGCTAATTTGATTTAAATTTTCTTTTCGTCACGTTGAAATTTCTGTGTGAAATATTGCACTGCATCTAGTTTGCCTTTTAACTTGATAAGAGAATTTGTAGTCAGCTTATTATCTTGGGGGTCTCTGAATAATTCGTGCTGTGTGACTGTTCTGGCTAGAGTTCCCCATCTCAAAAATATGACTGCAGATCACATAGCTTCTGCCATTTGGTTGGAGGCTGTATTTAATGGCACACATGATTTTATGTGGAGCAAGAAGGGGCCAGCAGCATCAGCTGTGGAGAGCTCGTGCCAGGAGCCCAGCTGTGTCTTGGGTTTGAGGCACAGTGAGCACTGACATGCTTTCACTGCAGCACATTATTAGCCTTGAGCTGGTCTTGGGCAGGTAATACCCTGAGTACCCAGGGTAATACTCTGCTTGACCTTGTACATCACTCAGAAGTTTTATTTCACCGTGTTTCACTTGACTCAGCAGGAGCTGACTGTGAGTGGATAGACTTAATGTCAGCTCCAGCTCACATGCATTTCCATATACTTGAATTTCATGGTAAGTACTAGTAATAGCATATAGGACTGAATTTTTCGACTCAGTTAACTGTAGATTGGATATTAAACACTTAATGCTCCTTGAGTGACTGAAGGTCCTTGCGTGAAGTTGTCCAGAGAAGCTGTGGCTACCTCACCACTGGAAGTGTTCAAGGGGCTTGGATGGGGCTTGGAGCAGCCTGGGATAGTGGAAGGTGTCCCTGATCATGGCAGGGGGATGGAACTAGGTGTGCTTTGAGGTCCCTTTCTACTAAAATCATACTATGATGACTCACTGATAAGTTCAGGAGTACCAGAAGTGAGGTCATGGCATGCTGGTATTTGCACAAAAACTCTCTAAAGTCATTGTTTTGTGAAACTTGGAGTGAGTCACTTACAAGCACCACTAAGGTTTCTTGTGCCTTTAAAAAAAAAAGGCAGAAAAAAGCAAAATAGATCTGTTATAGCTAATTTGCAAGATTACAGCTAGATTTATTATAGATAATGAGGGAAAATAGCTGCTAGATGGTGAAAGGGTCACAGAATTCTGTTAGATGGAGCTGCTGGCAGGTTACAGCTTACAAAGGGTGTTGTGTCTCTTTAGGCAGTGAGATGATGTGGAAAAGAAGAGAATGCCCTCCTGCTGGATATCTAGGGTGTTCAGCTCACTTCCATTTAGTTTGAAATACCTTCATGTTCATGCATTAAATATAAAGCTTTTTTTTTTACTTCTGTAGAGGGATGAACTTCAGTTACTTTCTCTGGTCTGAGTACTCCATCTATCACATTTCTTTTTGAGGGAACTGCAGTCACCAGACACTAACAGGCTAATTTCATATGAAATAGTGCCTTGGATAAGTTAGTAGTATTCTTTCATAATTGCAATTAGCGGCATTTTAATTATATTTAAAGTAATGCTTAATGTCACGCTTTGTTCTTTGTCCCCAACCAAGTTCCTGATTATGTGAGTCATTCTGAAAGGAGGCTTAACTCCACATCTCTAAGAAAACACAATATTGTCTTCATTCTCATTGCCTCAGGTATTGCAGAGCTATTCTGTGTCACGGGAAACAAAGATAAGAACTTGCTGCTGTGTTCTCTCTGCCTGATGAGCATGTGCTCCTAGACCTGTAAGATGTTAAGAAAATAAACTTTATGGTGGGAGAGTATATTGTGTGGGATACTGCTTTTTCTGTGCTTTTTTTTTATTTTCACAGCAGGAAAGTCGTGGTCTAGACTAGGGAGTGAAATGAGAACCACATTTGAGATATTCTGAGGCTGCTGAAGGGAATGGCAACATCCCTCCAGCCACTTGGGTTTCTGGTAGGCTTAGAGCTGCCCAGACATGGCATGAGATAAAATCTTACCCGTTTGACTTGTTGAATATGGTATAAATATATCAGTTTGTGAGCAGAGGTGGGTGAGGTTAGAGACAGGTGTCTTCTGCACAGGAGCGATGCAGGAGACTGAGGATGGCTTTGACATGTCCAGGGGGTAAATGAATGAGGACCAAAATAGAATCCTTAACCAAACATGAGGAGTTAGGCTTTAATCTGGAGACCTCCTAGGGGTCTGAAAAGGTCAAGAGCCAAGTTTGAGTAATTGTCGTTCTGGAAGAACTGAGTTGATGGAGGCATTTTGTAAAACAGGTTATAGTTAGCAGGCAGATTCTAGTTTGAAAGTCAGTCCTTGTGTACTTCATAACAGCCCCACTCACCAGTTACCTCTTTGTCAGGTTGCTAATTTCAGCTTCATATTTGTCCTTTGGAACATTTGATAAATACTTTGTCTTTAAAGAGCTTCTGTACATTTTGAGATTCTCTTCAGAATACTGGAACGGTATTCTATAAAATAGTTTGTTTTGTAAAAGCAGGGATATCAATGTTTTCCAGTTAGAGGAGGTTTTTTTCTGGGTAATAGTGGGGTTTAACGCCCCTTTTTCTTGTGAAGTTTTTAGTTTTATGTAGCAGTCGTTTTTCAAAATTCAGCATTGCATGAGAAACTAACTGGCCAGCAACTTTTGTTTAACAATTATAGAAGAAACTGCTGTTACAATTCAGTGTTAGTGAGATCCTTGCAGTCTCCATAAATAATCTTCGCCACTGGAAGGTGGTGATGGTTTAATGATTTTTTCCTGGTACATCCTCCAAATACGTGTCCTTTTTCTGTCATCTGCCCTGTGATTACCTTGAAGGATAGGAGGAGACTGTAGTAGACAACTGTAAACTTAAGCTGGAGAAGATGCTGTCCATGTTTTTTGCAAGCCCCCTGTCATCCACTATCTCTCAGAGCTTCAGGGAAACCTTACTTTTTTTCTGCAGAACTCTTTGAAATAAAATATTCTGTAGAATCCAACTGGAAGAGTCTGAGCCCCCCAAAAGCATAAGGAGGTGGGCAGTCATTGCTTTATGAACTTTGCCAAATTATTTGAATGAGTGAGGGTGGAAACTGGGGCTCACTGTGCTTGAAAAAGGCTTTTTTGTTGGCTTGGATGAGCATGCATTCAAGTTGTAATTTAGAAATTGGTTTAAAAATTGGAGGAGTAAAACTTGCAGCCAGGTACAATAAATCTATTCAATATTCTGATGCTGATGCTCATGGTGAGAAAAGCCCTGCAAGATTTTTAAGGTAAGAGGCAGATCAATCAGTAATACCAGGTACAAAGATGGCATAATCTTGATTACCCTATTGCCTGGAGAATGGATTTGTCAATAGATTTGGCATAGGAGGAGAAGAACTTGCTTCTAACATGAAAGCGATGGCTGGAATAAAAGAGCAGGATCGAGGGATTTGTGGAAGGAAAATCATGTCAGCAAGTTAAAGAGGTTTTGTGTTAACCTTGCTTGTTAATGAAGATAATTCATGTGAACAGGATATTTGAAGGAGATTACTCACAGCAAGATTAGCCATAGGAGATATATCAAGGGCCTGGAGGAACTTTTGAAGCCAATTATGTGGCTGACAGCCTCCTACAGCTGTGAGAATTGAACCTCCAAGGGAAAAATACAAACTCTTGAAACATTCAAGATGTAGTCTTACTAAAACAAACACTTCTCTTTTCCCAGCCCTTCCAAAATCTCTCAAGTGGAGAAAATTGGAATCATTGTTCTACTCATGTAGTGCATTTCTTGGCTAAAAACAATACTTTATTCAAAATGGCCCCACGGTTGTTGGTATATTTCCATGAGAGTTGTAGATGCATCAATAACTCAATAAGCCATTTCTCTTTTCTTTAGTAAAAGAAAAAACAAATGCTTAGATCAAGAAAATGGTCATAATGAAAGAGGAACTCCAGTTTCGCATCATGAGCAACAGCTTGGGTTGAATTATTTTCGCTTGTTTTGTATTAGTATTTGTGAATAATATTTTACTGTATTTTGCAAATTACTGTGACTGTTAATAGTGTTTGCATCTATTCTGTGTGAAGTACCAGGAGCACAGAAAATGCTGTGCTGTTACAGGACTGTCAGCATTGGAAAATAGGAATGTGAGATTAAAGATTTGCAATTTGAAGAATTTAAAGATTAACAAATGCCGTAATTTAAATTTTGATGTATGTAACTTTGTTCTCAAACGTATTTATGCCTCAAGTGTACCATCTGAAGTCAGATCAGTTTTACTTCTGAAGCCTGTCGTGCTGCTTTCTGCAAATACTTGTGAATTTGTTCCATTCATGCAAAAGTAAATGAATGGCTTAGAGCTCCTGCACTCTCAGCTTCTGCCAGTGCAAGGTGTATTGGTATTTTTCTCCCACTGATCCTTCGTTTCCAGGTTTAATTTGAATACTGCTTTCTGCTCAGGCTACACCTGCTGTGTCCAAGCTCTGTCCCAGTGCTCCTCAACCTTTGTTTTTTATCTCTCATCTCCATCCCATCCTGGTGTCCAGAGTGTGGACAGTGCTTGTCCTCCCTCAGCTCCCAAGCTCTGGATCCTTGTGTGCCACTCCACTGCTGCCATACAGTAAACTTAATTTCTGACAAACTGGCAGTTGCCAATAAGATTCTGAATTGTGATAATTGTTGCCATAATTGCGATTTAAATTTCTTACTGTGTGACTGTAGAAAAATTAGTTACTATAAAAAATTTAATTAATTTTACACCAAAAAAATTACTCTTAAGAATTGCAGTCACAATATGAGACTCTGAGTGTGTGCTTGTTTCACATGGGAAAGCTCTTCCCAGCTAACTGTTGAGGATTATTTTCTCTGCTCTCTTAAAGGGAGCTTCAGGCTTACATCCCTGTGCTTATCAAGACAGAGATTTAATACTCAGCACAGGATAAAAGCAGTGGTTATTCAGTGCATTTGTAGCCTGGATGAGGTGATGTTTTCCCTGGGTGTTTCTGTTAAGTGGTGGCTGTAACTTGTAGCATTGCCTGACAGCCAGTAAGTGAACCAACAGCTTGGGAATGCTACCAATAAATGTATTTGTAAAACTAATTAATTCGGATAGAGTTGTTGAGATTGAAATTCTTCTGGCAGTGCTAGTGCTGGTATGAAAATACTCTGAGGGAAAAGGGATTGTGGATGAGAAGAGGCAGCACACCATGAGAGGCTGAGTGTCCTGGTCTCCCTAAGTGCAGCAACTCGTACTGGGTGTGCTGATGTTGAATAAGGGCTGGGAAGGTGCTGCAGACTAAGAGTATGTGGTGCATCTTTTTTGACATAGACTAATCTTATAAGAAAGTGAAAAAATTAAGACTTGTCAGAACTATATGGCCGAATAATCTCATCCGTATTTCTCCTGCACCAGTAATTTCCTTTTGGTCTGTTCATGGTTCCTTACAGCAGCTGCCCTTTAGAAGTTTTATGGACTGCAAGGGGTGCTGATAGCGCCACAGAAAAAGTTTTTTGTTGGCTAAAGTGCAAGAGAAATGGAATTAGAAGCAAAGGGTCATGTATGGTTTGTTTATAGCAAAAATATAATTTTACTAAGGCTGTGTAATCCCATGGCCTGGAATAGCTGGGAAGCTGCACAGAAAATGGTGGGTGAGGCACAGGCTTCCTCAAAGGGTCATCGTGTTCAGAGTGTAAAGTAATTAATACAGAGATCTTGAGCTTGCAGCCTGCAAATTGAGTAGCATGTTACATAGCCTCCAAAATAATTTCCAATTAAAACTTCAGCAGGCTTGAGAGATAAACCTGTTAAATGTTGTTGTTATTGAGAGCTAATGCAGAAATGGGTTTTGATGACTGAGCATTAATTGAAATAGGTATTTTGCATTCAGCCATGTGTCTTGTGGTGTCTGGTTTCCTTGAAGCCATTTCCTGATGGAGTTAAGTATTACAATATTTTTCTAATGAAGTTACTTTGGAGAGCTCAGGACTTGCACAGCATATGATATCACGTAAACTCTGCCACTTGCATTTTCTGAAACTTTTCTGTGCTAATACACCTTTATTCCCATCTCCTTGCTCTGTTTCACAAATGGAAGCACTTGGGGCTGCTCGGTGGCTGCTGTGAGGGCTCGTGATGTACCTGCGAGCCTCGGGCAACTCCCCACACACCCCATTCTTCAGATCATGGTTGGGCTGAGACAAATCTAGTGAAATTGAGACCTCCACAGAGGTGCCCAGAAAAACAGGTTATTCCCATGAGGATTTTGATGTTGAGTATGTTCCTGTGCCACGACTGCAATGCAGGAAGGGCAGGTCCTGGTTTTTCTATGTGCAGTCACCACAGCTGTTACTGACTTATGCAACTGCACAGGTTTTCCCTTAGTGTTACTTCCCACTCAATGACAAGGAGTTTAAGTTAAAATTACACTTTCAGAGTCATTAGATTGGTGTTTAATAATACTAATGGGTGTTCCAAGCCATTACTAATATATTTGTGTGGTACATTCAGTGGTAGCGGAATGGACTTTATCTTGCATCTGAGCAGCAGCAACTTTGCAGTTGCTGCACAGGGGTCCAGGGGTTTGCTGGAACAGCTCTTCTGCACAAGAGGTACTCTGCAAGGAGAGGAAAAATAAAATGCTTTTCAGAGACTCACAATGTGGTTTTGGTTGGAAGGGACCTTAAAGCTTATCTCATTCCAAGCCCCTGCCATGGGCAGGGACACGTTCCTCTATCCCAGGTTGCTGCAAGCACCATCCAACCTGACCTTGGACTCTTCCAGGGATGGGGCAGCCACAGCCTCTCTGGGCAAGCTGTGCCAGGGCCTCCCCATCCTTATAGTAAAAAATTCCTTCCTAATATCTCATCTAAACCTGCTTAGGTCAGCTTAGAGCCATTCCCCCTTGTCCTGTCACTTTATGCCCTTGTAGGCCCCCCTGACTTGCACAAAACCACATTTTTATCGTTTAAAAAAACAACCAAACAACGTGTCTATTCCTCATGCATGTTGTCTCTTCTAAGCCTAGTTGTGCCCTTGCATACAAAGTCTTTTTGCACTGAAGAAATGCATCCAGGTTACTGGGTGAGTGGGGTCATGGGATTCACTTTGCAGTGGCGAGTACAATTTATTTTCATCTTTATGTACCTGAAAGCAGCCTGACAGGCAGAGAGGCAGTTTGAGAGACAAGTATATTCATAAGCAGAAAATATCTGCAAACTCTTTGCTTGTTATCTTGATAAACTGGTGTATCAGGGCCCTGGCCCCGTCCCACATGTAATACAGTACTGAGTGTTACTCAGCAGGTAAAGCTCCTGCAGGTAGTTTATTGACAGCCACAGATAACTGCAATGCTGACACCAATTTACGCAGACAGGATAATGTTATGATTTTGTAGTTCCTGGAAAATACAGAACAGAATGTAAAGTGCCTGACATCCTGCCATTGATGGCTTTGATATCTGAAATATCTGAAAATATTGTTTCAGGATGTAGTAGTACAGTGTAAATTTGAAGATCCCTGCTAATTAGTGTTCTAACAAATAATAAGGCATTCAGTCTCGGTCTCCATCTGTTTGTAGGCTGAAAGCTCTTCAGGACAGGCTGTGGTTTTACCTTTATTGTATGTACTACATTCTGAGTAGTGCAGAATGAAAAGCTATCAGTATTGAATAACTTGAGCATGTCGATAAATGTTCAAGTAAAATGTGATGGCTGTTGCTTAAATTTGTCAGTCTTGAAATTCCAGATATATTTGATAATCAAATACTCAGGTTGCACAACAGCTGGATATGAGAATTTTTAAAAAACATTTGTGTTCAGAAAACTGTGTTTGTGCACATCCTGTTTCAAGAAACTAATTTATTATTTTCAAAATATGTTACATTGGAGGCTTTTCTAAATAGTTTCCTTTATCAAAGTACGGTTTGTTATATAAGCTCCAGTACTTTAAAGAAGTTTTAAGTTTTACTTTTCAGTAGCTCCAGTCTGATCCCATGGCCTGAACATCCATTAGTTGTTGGTTTGGGATATCATGCCAGTCTAACTTACAATCTTTTCTATGATGATACAACTGCTTAAGCATTTTTAATTATGAACAGCAGTGAATCAGGAGGAAAACAAGGTTTCTTGCAAATGAGGCATCCATAAATCAAGGATAAACAAAGCTGCCTTTGGTATGTGGAAGACATTTTTTTCCCATGACAGTGTTGCAGACCATTGAGTGAATGTCTGAAAATTAATGATGCAGATGAAATAGATGAATATTAAGTGACGGGAGCATACAATCAAATTATAAATAAAAAAAATTGTAATGCAGTTTTATAAAACTGACTTTTTCTGGGCTTACAGCAGTGGGAAGCTATAGAACTATGTTTAATTGAAGACTTATTTAAATCACACATATATTAACAATGCCAATTAAATTGGTAAATCATTTAAAACTTTAATGGTTATACCAGTGATAGTATGTCCTTTGACAATTTTTTTATTGTAAGTAGAGCTTAATTTACATTAGTTTCATGTTTTCTTACACTTCCAGTGTTAATTTAAATTTTTAATTGGATTATTTTTCTCACTCTGCTTGAAGCACTAAAGCATGTGTAATGTGCTATACCTTAGTGAGTCTTTCCCAATTTTCTTCTGTATCTTGCCACATCAGGAGGACGTAATTTTATGGATGTGCTTTTAGCTGGGGAAGCTGCTGTGGTGGTTGGTAAGCAGAAGTACTGCAATGGGCTTGTCAGATTGGACCTTTCCTGGAAGCAAACCTGACCCTGGAAGTGATGTCTGTGGTCATGGTCTCGTTGAGTGCTGAGCTGGGTGATCAAAAAGCCTAAGGAACGACAGCTTCCTCAAGCAGGGATGGCTCCCGTGTGCTCTTGATGCCATAGCAAAGTAGTTTTTACTACCAAAAGATAAGATTGCCCCATCTCTTCCAGAATTAGGTGTACTTTCCAAAGCTCTCTCTTTTGAGGAACAGCATGGTTCAGGTGTGGGTGGGTCTTTAATGGCCAGCTAAAGATTTCCCCAAGCGATTTGCTGTCACTGAAATGTTCTTTCTCCTTTGGAAAACGTTCCATGTCAGAGTTTGCTGTTGTTTCCCAAATGGGTTTTATCTCCTCTGCTTTCAAAGCTTTGTTCAACTGAACCTTTTCCATTTCCAAACAATTGGGAATGAATGCTGTTCTGAAGCCTTAATTTTAATTGGCTGATTAATGAAGTATATTGATACCAGCAAACCTCTTAACTGATAGAGAAGTTAAACATTTGTATTCTAGAGGAAAAATATGGAATAAGTCATTAAGGAATCTAGAATCCACGTTTCTAAAACATGTTGTGTATGTTAATTAAGAATGTTAAAAGTTGGTATTTTCAAGACACAGTGGCAGTTATGGATGGGGAAAGGCCATATGTGGCCTCCATTGGAAGCAGCTCTGCTGTGGAATAATTGATAAACTATCCATGCTGTGTACCAGGAAATAATTAAACTTGACCTACTGACTTGTTGATATGAGTAGTTTAGGATTAGCTGGGTGGGTTTTGTCTTTGGAACCTGATCCTTTTCCAAGTGTTTGGTTGTTGTAAAGTGCCTGATGGAGCAGAAAGGATAGAGCCAAGCGCGTGACCTTTGTTCCAAGCGCTGTTCTCGTCCTCATTATTGTTTACTGCTATTACTTAATTAGCAAATGCTGCAACGTAAGCAGAGGGAGGCTGGACAGTTACTGAATTTGAGGAATGTGTTTATGTAAAACAAAAAAGAAAACAACTCCTCCTCAACCTCTAGGAGTTTGATAAGTTGTTGTTACACAACAAAAATACTTTGCTTGAACAACCTGCAGCAGGAAATTGGTGCTTTTCCCTACCTATGGGGGATGTAGCAATAATAGTAATCTGTTTTGTGATAAAACTAATAATGATTATTTCTGGTTTTTAAAGTTGCAAAACCTGAAACTTCCAGTTGCACCTAATTCCATTAGAATTTTTGGTTTTTGGAAAAAATATCTCGTCTTTAGTTTTCTTTTATACGGAATAGAATTATAAGTGTTTTAACCTTTTTTTTTAAATTGAAAGTGATCCTGTAGCAAAGTTGGTCTCTCTTTGGTTTTTAAGTTTGTAGAGAACTCCTAACATGGATTTCAGTTCTCAAAGTTGGAGCTGCCATTGAAAATGACTTTTCTGTATTTTCTGGACTGAATTAACTGTTGTAAGAGTGAGAGTAGTTTAGCTATTCTTTTTATGTATTGCAAAAACACAAGACTCTCATGCCTGGATCACATGCTGTGTGGAAAAAGCATGAAAGAAGGCATGAAAATTTGAGCTCTGAGTTTCTTACTATAGATGTGTGAAAATACCAGTTTTCTGTGTGAAATTTGTGCTTCTCTGGTCTGGGTGAGAAAGTTGTAGTTGTCATGTCGTTTATGACTCTATTGCAGTCATGTAATTTAAATATTTTTCGTTTCCTTCAGCGGACCGTTAGCAAAATCAAAACTTTACAGTAGAAACTGCTGTGCTCCTATTAATTGTAATTCTTTATCCTAACTGGATTACATTAGTAATTTCTTTGTTGCGATAATCTGAAGCTTCACTTGAATAACTTCACAGTTTTAGAGAATCACAGAATGATTTGGGTTGAAAAGGATCTTTTGAGCTCTCACCTAGTTCCATGCCCGCCGTGGGCTGGGACACCTTCCATTATCCCAGGCTGCTCCAAGCCCCATCCAACCTGGCCTTGGACATTTTCAGAGATGGGGCAGCCACAGCTTCTCTGCTGTGCACAGCCTGTGCCAGGGCCTCACCACCCTCACAGGGAAGAATTTAATCCTAATGTCTAATCGAAACCCTCTCCTCCTTCAGTTTAGTTTAGTCTAGTCCTTTAGCCCCAGTTTAGTTGGTTAAATTCCTTTCCCATAGGTGCACATATCCCACAGAAGTTTTGGAGTGTCGTTTATAAACACAAGTCTTTTAAAAATGTTCTGTACAAAGTGGTGGTGTTTTGATGGATCTTTGCCATTGAGATGGCCATGTTTGTAACTCAAATCTTGCGTGGCTGGAGTTTCAGATCTACTTTCGAAACGTAACCTCAGTGAAAACAGATGGAGCTGACCCACTTTTTAAGGATTTGTCTCCACTCTTGTCTTAACTTCCTTCTAATTCACACGTTAATCCCTGCTTTGCATTAACTGATTCTTCAGTTATCTCACCTGCTGGTAGGTGCTAAAACGTGATTGATGTTGACAGTCTGAGTTTGTGACATGGCAGCTCTAACTACTGAACTGCTAATCCAGCCACTGTGCTGCTCATCAGGGAATTTGTTTTATGTGCTGGGGCTGAGGAATCACTTTCCCTTGTGCCCAGAGGTGGGTAGGTCAAGCATTCCCACCTCAGGCTAACGGGTCAGGAATGAAGACAAACTTACTTAATATGCGATGCCAGATATTTTCAATTCAAGGTACCACTGCAGTCACAAATGGATTAATTCAAGAGGTTATTGGTCTGTAACACACCCCACATCTCCCAGCAGTGTCTAGCTCAGCTCTCTTTTGCTGGTAGCTCTGGAACCCTGAGGCGTGGTTGCATGGTCTTTCTCTAGAAGTGATTCCTCTGCAGTCAGCTCATTATTCAGTGTCCTGAAGGAAGTCTCTTGTTAGAGTCTGAGCTAAAGCACACCAGGTTGTTTTTGGCTGCTTTCTTCAGCTGCTGTCTCACACTGCCCATCACGCTTTGTTGCATTTGTGTTCTTTCATACTTCTTAAACAGAACCCATCACCATGACCCTCTCCTTGGGATGCACAAGTAACAACATAAAGACAGAAGTGAGAAGTTAAGGCTCCATGTTAGAAAAGAGGTTCTCTCACCCCCCTCTTTGCTGAGAGGATGCAGGGATGACGTGGAGTTGAGGGAACTCTTATTAAAAATGCTGTGTGCCGAGTAGTATTTTGGAGTCTTTGGAATTTATGAATATTTGTTTTTACGAGGCCTGTTTAATGTTTAATTAAAATTTACTAAGGTTTTCTTGTCAGAACTGAAATGGATTATGAGTGGTTTTGAGTATCTGCAAGTAATAATGATTTTACAAAAGAACATTCTTTATATTTAGACTTTACATAGCAAGCTGTGATGAGGGGTGCTGAATAAATTAAAATATTATGGTAATAATGCTATCTAATTAGCATTTTTCACACAATAGTTTTCATCAATTTTTCTTTGTCCTTTTTTTTGTTTTTGAACAACATGTACCATTGCCAATTATTTTTGTTATTGGAAAGGTAAAATAGGCTGTTCATCTCATTCCTTTTTGTTTGCTTTTTTTCCATCCCACTCTAGTTTTGGCAAGCAGTCTGGAGGAAAGAGAGGATGCGAATGTATCATATTGGAACCTTCAGAAATGATTGTGGTAAGACAGATTTTTTTCATATGTATTTAAATCTATTGCTGGTTTCAGCAAATTTTTCTCTTTTATAGCAGAAAGCTTATTGTAAAGTATTCTATGAAATTGCAGCAAAATTGCCTTGATTTCAATTATACCTATGGCTGCTCTCGTAACAGCAGTAGCTATGTAAATTTAATCTAGATGGGTAAATGATGATGATGATTAGGTCATTCTTTCTAAAATTATGCTTACTTGAGTTTCAAAAGCCTAACAGTCACGGCTGAGTTGAGCATTCCTGAGTCAGGCAATGACAGTCTTCCATCTTGAATATTTTATTTACGCTCCCATCCCCCATTTCATGGCTTTTATTGGTCGTGTCTGCATGGAAAAACCTTCTTCCTCCAAGCCTTTGCAGTGCCACATCGTGTGAAGGCTTGTAGGTGTGAGAAGAAACATGAGAGTGCTTAGCCAAGCTTGAAGGGTAAGATTTGTCACCATCATTAATGTCCAGGATTCCTTCTGCTTCTTCAGAACACTTACTGATCGTGCCAAGTGCATGTATAGATGTATACATGTGTGCCTAGAGAGTGCAGCTCAGTCCTTCCCAGGCTGTTGTACCCATGCTGTGAGCAGTTGGAATATTAGGATTGCTTTTCCATAGTGCAGACTGACGTCGTATCCCAGCAGTGTGCCTGGGGACACGGGCAGATCTCTTTCAACTTTCATCTTAGATGTTGTTAATGGAGCTGAAACAAAACTGTTTGTTGTGCTCAGAAGCCACGTGTCTGTTAATCAGGCTCCGATCTCCAGACTGCTATTGATTTAGCTGCCCTAGATCGAGATATGGCAACATTAAAACTAATATTTGACAGTGTCTCTTACTGGGCATGTAAATACCCAGCTTCCATAAGATGTTTGTTTCTCACAGTGCATTACCAGCAGGGATGTCAGCAGTGTCCTGTACCAAGTCCACTCACTGTGTTTTGCTCTGTGCAGTGTCAGTCTGACTCTGCTCATGGGCTCTGATAGCATCACTAATATGCTCTTTGCTGCAGCACGTATTTTAAGCTACACTCTGCCATGAAGTGCAGGTTAAGACTGCAGGAAATCTGTCTCCATGCTCTGGAGACAGGTTTGTTCATTTGTTTCATTCCCAATTGTCCAGTCTCTTCTCAAAGCTGGAATTTTGTGGGGAGATTTATGCCTTGAGGGATGCCACAGGACTATTTGGGTGGCAGTGTGTGCAGCCATGTCATGGGAATGCCCCAGGCCTTCTGATTTGCATTTGCTGCTTTGCATTTTTTACTTTTTAATTGCTGCTGCCAAGGATCTGGTGTGCTCAGTGTGCCTGAGTGCAGTGCCTGGGGTGAGCTGAACCTTGCACCTCAATGCTTCTGTAGCAGAGAATGACAAACACTCACTTATCCCTATCATATCTATCACATCTATTATCAGATATTAGGGAGAAGTTCTTCCCTGTGAGGGTGGTGAGGCCCCGCACAGTTGCCCAGAGAAGCTGTGGCTTTCTCATCCCTGGAAGTGTTCAAGGCCAGTTTGGATGGGGCTTGGACCAGCATGGTCCAGTGGAAGGAGGCTGGTGATTTGACTCACTGCAAGTGCATTTGTAAGTTTACATGAAAAATATTTCATGGGCAAAGTACAGTATGGAAATCTTAAGAAATACCTACATTCTTTTTTGGTCATATCACCATTGTAATTAAAAAAGCCAAACATGAAGATGGAAATAAAAGGAGCTTCTGTGCAGTGTGTGCTTCCAGAGAGAAACGGGCCTGATTGAAATATTTCATGAGGATTCTAGTGTTGTGTGTGAAACTTGAGTAGCAACAACCGTGATGAGTGTTTTCAGAGGAACACAGTATCACAGTAGCTGGGGAAGCCAGCATTGGCCATGTCAGCAGCCTCACACACTGCTGGGTGTTCCTGGAGACAAAGGCACAGCCCAGACAGCTGTTCGCTCTATTTTAAATCTCCTGAATTGTCTGTAATTGCAATTAAATGCCAGTGAGAGTATAGAGACACTTGGAAGTATCTTACATCCTTTTCTGGAACTTCAGTATATTTTCCTGGTAGGAAAATCAGATAATTAAAAGTGCAGAGTATTTTTCTCATTATATTTATGATCATATTTTGCAGGTAAATGTAGCTAAAGGTACTATTGGCTTTATTTTCTAGGTAATACTTCAAATATGGTGAGAAAAAAGCATCAGTGTGGTAATGTGCACCTTGCTAATGATCTTCACTGACACAAGGTGTACTTGAGTTTCATTTCCCTGATTAACTCTTATTAATTTATCTTAATTCTTTTATTTTCTCTAGTTTTTAATTTGCAACATCCTAATGAGGTTTAATACATAATGAATATTTATCTTCAAGCAAAAGAATTAGTTAGCTACTTTAATGGAGTTAAAGAACGCTATCATTTCCTGCTGGTGACTGATTTTTTAAACTTTTTTTTCTTCTCTCCTGTCATTTTAGAATGTAAATCAGTTTTGTAGTGGGAATCCTCTGGGAACAGACCCGTTTTAAAGGCCATAAAATGTGGTCAGCTTAAGTTAATGAGGATAACAGATAGCGTGTGAATGGGCTTTGTAACTCATATTTTTGGAGGCTGAGCAATCTATTGAATTAATAATAGCCCCATTTATCAGTTAAGAAAATGGCCCAGAATTGCAGCATATCTCAGTGTGCTGAGGTGTCCTGACTGTCGTTCCTGGGTGCTTTCATTTTGTTCTTCAGATCTAAGTGTAAGATTTCAGAAGAGCAGCATGATATTTGCAGGTGGAAAATATTTCATTGCTGGCTTGGGCTGCAGTGTGATACTGAGGGCAGTGCTGATGCTCACCTCGAGTTCTGTGTGGCAGCCAGGGGTGAAGTTGGTGGTGTGGGAGCATCCTGCTGCTGCCAGTGTGTGAGGTTCATAAAAAACACCTTTGATTAGGGTGTGGCCAGTTAATGAGCTATTCCAGGCTGCTTGGCACATGGGCATGAGCTGGGGGGCTCAGCCTGGAGAAAAGGAGGTTCAGGGAGAACCTCATCATTGTCTACAGCTCCCTGACAGGAGGCTGTAGCCAGGTGGGAGTCCATCTCTTCCCCCAGGTAAAAAGGGAAAGGACAGGAGGAAATTGCACCAAGGAAGGGTTTAGATTGGATATTATGGAAATTTTCCTCATGGGAAGGGTCAAGCCCTAGCACAGGCTGCCCAGGGCAGTGGTGGAGTCACCGTCCCTGGAGGGATTTCACGGATGTGTAGATGTGGCGCTTGGGGATATGGTTTAGTGCTGGGCCTGACGTGCTGGGGGAATGGTTGGACGTGATGGTCTTAGAGGCCTTTTCCAACCTAAACAATTCTGTGATACTGTATTGAAAATGAAATAATGAGAAGCAGTCTGTGAGGCAGTGTCTCCATCTGACTGGATGGCAGTCTGGTCCTCCTGGCTCTGCAGTGGCCCAGGGAATGTGTCCTCTCTCTGCTCCCACACCAAGAGAAGCTGAATTCCTCCTGAGGAGCCTTGATCCCACTGCAGGGGTGAGGAGAGTCACACCTCTCTGCCAGCAGAAATATTTAGTTGTAACCAGGTGAAAGCAGAGCTGTGTGAGGTGCCAGGTGTGCCTATCCTGTTTATGCACAGAACATCAAAACCAGTTCTTGTAAATCATAACCATTGACAATCTAGTGCTCAGCTGGACTTAAAATACTGCTCATGCTGGTGGTACTAAGCTGGAAGCTCTGTGGTGTGGAGGTCTTTCCTGGTTTCTGATTTTCATGTTGTTTTGGTCAACAGCAGTTCACTAACCGAAGGAAGCAGGTGGCCTCATTTTCCACCTCTTGTTTGTTTTGACTTAGTGCTATCAAATTACTTATGCTCACTTCCTAGTTTTCAGTTAGAATTGTGAAAGAAAAATAATTTCTTCTGTCACTGGATGTTTGTTTTAATTTAGTCTTTAAAATACCTGTTTAGTTTAGGGTTTCTTGATAATAAGGATTATCTGCATTGGAAGAGTCTTTGCTCACCTCAGCAGTTTCTCAGGTGCAGGTTAATGTGTTCTGTTGGAGAAGCTCATGGCTTGTTTTGGTTCCTGTGATCTTGTAAGACTGAATGCAGAGAACGAAAGGATAATAATGCATTTATTAAAGGAGCTCACACACAAAAATTCAAAATTAAATCAGCACGATTTTGGTTATTTAATGAGTAACTCTGTTAAAACTAAAACTAAAATTCCTTATTTATGGAAGTCTTCTGTACAATTTGAGAGCAATGTCGTTGCTAGCTGGAAATCCCTGTTTATGCTAGGTGAAGGAAGACTTCTATATTGATCATCTTAGTACATTTTTTGATGATACTAGATGGCCTGTTTAAAAGGATTTTTTTGTTTCTTTTTGTGTTTCTGCCTGCTTGCCTTGTATTCATTAGACCCTTATACCATCATGCTTACAACAGTGCTGCAAATAGATATCTTTGGTTCTTGTACTGTTCCTTTGCAAAGAGGTAGTAAAATTCTAGTGAAAAGTGTGGTTATCCCTTGCTGGGGGAACTCAGCTTTTCTGATTTCTCTCTTTGACAATATTATGATGTGAGCTTCACTCTTCTAGCTTTTCTAACTCTTGTATCTCTAACGAATGTTGTTAATGTATGTTTTTCTCTGTGGAATCAAAAATAACCCACAAGACAAGCCCAGCTGCTTGCACCTTCCTCTGACCTCAGACAGACTTAGCTGTTTGGAAAAAATGATGTGGAAGGTAGATGTAACCTTGCTTTTGTGATGGTGTAGTTTGGTTACTTTCCTGTTCCTGTCTGTTAAGTCTTTCTGGGTTTCGTTCCTTTGTACCTTTTGGTTTTGAATTGTGAGATAAATCACTTGGGTATGTGAAGTGAGAGCTGTGTAAGACCACACAGATATTTTTCTCCTGTTCCAGTAGTACAGTCTTAATGTGTAGGATTTTCCGGTGAAATTTGGAGAAAAAAAATTAAAAATAAGCCACTGAAGACAGCAGAAACTTCTATATAGTAAATATATTGTAGAGAAGCTTCTTGCCTGCTGCAGTCTATTTGCATGTGTGTCTGCTCTGCTTCCTGCTGGGAGATATTTTTCCAAAACATCAAAAGGAAATAGGAAAGGATGAGACTGCTTTTTATAGAGAAAAAGAATTGCAGCTATTGAGATAAAAGGTTTCGTGTTGGCTTTTACTAACAAGATAAATTTACCTAATTTTTAGTGTTTAGTCACAAATAATATTTAACATCAAGATATGAATCAAGTTCCAGCCATTTCTCCAAAATCCAATGGAAGCGATTAGAAGGCAGTGTGACATAGGTGAAGTAGTGATTTATGAAAAGCTGGAATATTTAAAGTTGCTTAGCTGTGACTGGTACTAGAGATAAATTATGCTTTTAAAAATTACACTACTAAAAAAAGCATATAATTCAATATTTTTGCCAGACTGTAAACACCCAAAGAAATGGTAACTTCTGTGTTGATGATAAACTTGAAATGAGCAGTGCCTGTTATTCTTTTGTGCCATGTGTGGGTGCAAAAGGGTTTCTCCTGATGAGTGATATTGTTTTTTGGCTTTTTTTTTTTTTTTTTTTTTTTTTTTTTTTTTTTAAAAAAAACTACACTGTTTCCTGGAAGGAAACTGTGGTCTCCGGCACATTGTAATAAGGCACTTCTGAGATCTGCAGCAGTGGCTCTCTGAAACAAACGCGGTCATTTCCTCTAGAAAAGTTTAACTGCCCTGAACTTATGTTTGCTCCTTCCCCATGAGCTTCATACGGCTCCATCGGCTCTCGGTGCTATGGAAGAACTGGATGTTTAACCAGGAGCCTGAACATGTGTTTCAGGTGGAGAACTCCAAAGACAATGAGGAAAGCATCTTGCAAAGAGAAGTCCCTCTCCGGCAGTCGCGGCGGAGGTACAGGAAGATCAACCAGAGGGGTGAGCGTCAGACCATCACGGACAATGTGGATTCCAGCAGCTACATATCGGTGAGTCTGCTCTCCCTTGCCCATCTCCTTGGCATTGGGATGTCTGCATGGCTGGCTGGAGTTTTCTTTTGCTGCGTGCTTTCCATATTTGAGAATACTTCTTTCCTGTTGGGGAGCAGTGAAGTGGTTTGGATTGGAACAGTGGAGGTGGAGGCGGTAGTTGGAAAAGATGCTGGGGTTTTTTTTGTTTAGGGATCTTTAGTGGAGCACTATAAATAAATCTTAACGTGCTCACTGGACAGAGAAGTGCTCATTCTTCATTTTTGTTGGTTTTACTTGCAGTTCTTTTGGTAAGATGTAGGAATTGGTGGGTTTCATTCTTTTTCCTTAATACGTTTGAACTATGGTTTAGAGTTGAGTTCATCACAAATGCAAATCAATACAGCATTAACACTCTTTTAGTTGGCTGGGTTTATTTGCTTAAAAATAGTATAGTAATAGTTCAAGCATCAAAAAGAGTAACAGCAGCTCATCTGCTTGTCTTAAATAGCAACAGAGACTAGAAACTTTGCACTGTGTGGAGACACATACCTCTGTGGTTTTAGGGCTGTGAAGCTTATGTGAAGGTTTTTCTTTGCCACTATTTTTCGAACTTCCTGCTTGGTAACAGGATATATGGGATCTAGGCAAATTATTTTATTTAAAATAGTTGTTCTGGATAACTTGATCTGCTTTGAAAATCAAAGGTTAAAACCAGTACTAATGTTGAAGTACAAGCCTTGAATAGCATTCACGCTCAGAAGAGAAAAAAACAATTTCTATCCCTTTACCCCATCTTCCTTTTCATCTCCCCAAAAGAGATAAACTCTCAGTTGATACACTTCAACATATCTGATGTGTGAAATCAGATACAAGCTTATTACTTACATAAACTGCTGTTTTTCTGCATGTTGGTAGCAGTTGAGTCGCAGGTGGTGATTTGAGGCCCTGCACAGCATTACTGTGTCTATGACAGGAAGAGAATATGCTTCTTGAAGTTTAACATCCTCTGCCATCTCATTTTGAGAACTGTCACATGTGTTGGATTTTATCATTAGTAAGACATTAAGTTAGTTATTGAAGAAATGAGAAGTTGGACCCTCACGCTCTGGGCGGGTGTGCATAAGGTTTTATTAGGAATTAAATTCCAATCTGTGTATGACAGAATCTATCTCTGTCTCTGGTGTTAGTGACAGTGAATAAGCACACAGATAATAATTCTCAGATTTCACTGCTAAGAGGAGGAGAATCCCAGGAACAGCTGATGCTGGTGCTACCTATGCATCTTGCCTGGAGGGATGCGTGAGAAGGGACTTGGCATCGTTGGTCTGAGAAAGACCAAGTTTCACGGCTTGTTGAATGATTTCAGAGGTTGTCAGTTAGTGCTGCGAGGAGTCAGTGTGGTACACTCACAAGACTGTGATTAGTCAACAGATGATGTCCTCATTAAGATTTTTCTTCATGTTGATTTATTTTTCTTCTTGTTGGCTTATTTCGTTGTTATCAACAGTGCAGAACACCTGTGCTTGTAGTTGCTTGTTGCAAACCTGGTGACTTCCTCAGATTTGTGAATATATATGTATATATGTATCTCAGTCAGTATTTGATGGAAAATGATACAGACTTCT
Source organism: Acanthiza pusilla (assembly GCA_036630365.1). Classification (NCBI taxonomy): domain Eukaryota; kingdom Metazoa; phylum Chordata; class Aves; order Passeriformes; family Acanthizidae; genus Acanthiza; species Acanthiza pusilla. The sequence continues at coordinate 10,676,915 of JAXCHO010000049.1, read as the reverse complement.
TAAATCAACAGTACCTTCCTAAATCTACGTTTATGTCTGTTAATTAGGAATGTATATGAAGAGTCCTGTAACACTGCTAAGTGTTTTCCTGGATGAGCAAGTGCTAAGTGGCAAGGAGTAAACAACCACCTCTCTGCTACCAAATCTGCAAGCTGTTGGGTTTTCAGCCGTCTGAATTGAAATCCTACCAATCCTTGCTTTGTAGACTGTAGGCTCCTAATTGGAAAGTGTCATATTCAGAGTGCTTAGGGTAGCAAAAAGTAATTTGTAACTCAACAGATGACTAAGGAATCAAAACACGGTAACAAGCTGCCTATGTTAAAAGTGAAGAGAAGTTTGGTGCCTATATTTTTCCATATCCCATTATAAATTAGCAAGGTAATAAATTTATCTGAGGTTTGGTTAGTTCCATGCCCATATGAAGCTGCTCATACATTGGTTCCCAGTGATCTTGAAAAACAGGTTTCACGGTGTAACCCTTCATGCAGCCCGTGAGACAAGAGCAGGATCATGGAATGGTTTGAATTAGAAGGGACCTTAAAGATCATCTGGTTCCAACCCTCTGCTATAGGCAGGGGATCAGGATAAGGAGGAGGGTGCGTCAAACTTCCATTTGACACGAACTTGCAATAAGGTTTCTGTCAGAGTGGGAAAAGTGTTTACAAACTCTCCAGCAGATTTCCTCTCTGGCATAATGCTAATGAATGAGCACAGAGTTGTATTTCACTCTCCAGCCTGTTGCTGAGTGCTCTGTGACAGATGCTGAATGCAGCCTGATGGACCTTTTGTGAGCTCTGTGTGCTCAGGGAGGCCTTGGAGCTTTCCAGCCTCCACATGGACTCCAGTCCGTCTCCCATGGTCGATACTGGAGTACTCAATGTGACACTGTTAAAGATTTTACATGCCTAATCTCGCATATGCAAGTAGTTTTCTGCTTTTTAAAGAAAACTCGGATCCTTCAGGTACTGAAATTCAGTATTGCTTTAACCCAGCTTGGAATATTTCTTTAAATGGAAGATTTCTTGTGTTTGCTTTTAAGGAGAATTACCTATGCAATCTCCATTAACTCTTTAGAATGTAAATCTCTGCACATTAAATATACTGTGATTATATTTATGATTAAGGTTAATCTGTGTTTTGTAAAACATTACCTTTTGGATTGTGACATGAGCTTACTTCTGCTTCTCACATGGAGTACTCTTCTTGTTAGTGGTGGAACTTGTTCTCTAGAAATACCTGATCGGCCACAAAACCAAATTTTGTATGCAGAAACTTTTAAATAATATTTTAAATTATTGCTACTATCCTTGAAGCCCTTATTTTCTCATATGCCTCTTAATTAAAGTAAGAGAGTTCTAGTTCTTAACTGTATATCTTCAGGATAGTTGACATACAGATTATTGCAGGTGTCTTAAATTTCTTCCCTCCCTTTCTTCCCTTGAATGAGTGAATGCTAAAAATGGATCATCTGGTTGGTTTCTTTGGTGAAGGTGTTACCATTTAAATTCCTTTGCTTCATTTTTGTGGTTCATAGAGCAGCGTTATTTCACAGGAGTGCTGGTTGTCTGCAGGATTAACTATTTGTAGTTGGTTTTTGTTGTTGGGTTGTTTTTTTTCCCCTCCAAGTAAATACAGTGTACATATGCTGGCAGTGTTCTTTCTTCTCCCTCAGAATGAGCAGGTTTATGTTTCTGTTTCTGTCTCTGAAGGGCACAGGGGTGTGGCTGTGCTCTTGCAGTGCCTCTGGTGGGTTGGGAGCAGGCTGGGCTCTCCTGAGTGCACCCAAGCCGTGCTGAGGTTCTGCTGGTGCTGGGGATTCTTCCCTTCTGCAGCACAGCAGGACAGCCAGATCCCAAAGGCAAATGTGGATTTGCAGCACACTTCCCAAGAGCTTTTTTCGGCTCCCACCATAGCGCTGCTGCTCCTGAGGGGCTGGAGGAGGCAGCTCTGTCGCGGGGGTCACGTGCAAGCCCACGGCCACGGCGGCAGCCCGAGTCTGCGAGGCTGTCAGTCTGCCTGGGGCCGCTCTGAGCATCCCCATAATTACATCAGATTTCTTCATCCCTGGGCGTTCCTGGCCTTTTTCATTTTTGTCACTTAGTAATTCTGCATCTTGCACATTGCCCTCACACTAATGTCCTGACTGGGGGGGAGAAAGTAGGGCTGGACACGGTTGGCAAAAGCTCTTGCTCAAAATTAATGGATTAGGAAGAAATGTGCCATTGGTGTTAATTATGCCAGCTCTTACTTCAGATCTGATTTGTTAGCATGATTGCCTATCTTTGTGGTGATAAGCATCCAGCCAGGAGCTGGGGTCCTTGCAGCAGGGCAGCATCACAATGGAGATAAATAGTGAGTCATTTCTATTCTTAGTCCAGTTCTCAACCCAATCAATAATGCAACCATGTTCTATAATTACAAAAGAAGAAAGTAGTAATACAACCATGTTCTTTAATTGCAAAAGAAGGAGTAATTGTGATCATCTGTGCTAAACTATATCCCAAACTTCTGTGCCCATGCAGAAGGAGCTTGCAAAGCTGCAGCCAGAATAGCAGCAAGTGACTTTTTTATGATAATGGTTTGAAAAAATAGTTTAATGGTAGTTCTCGTGCTTTATAAAAATTAAATTGCTGTTTTGATCTTGCATCAGGTAATAGGAAAGCAAGTGGTTCAACTATTTTTATCTTCACAGTTAAACAATAAAACCTGTGATAGTAAGTTTTGCACTTATATTTCTTGCAGTGTTCAAATCCAAAGAGGGTTTTACAATTCAGTAAAAATTTCCATGTGACTCAAACCTGTAAACTCAAATCCTTTTTTCATTTCGGTAAGCTTTTTCTAATTCATGTTTGTGGTCAGTAGTCTGAGGTTGTAGACTCCCCATCCCAGGAAGTGTTCAAGGCTGGATTGGATGGGACTTGGAGCAACCTGGTCTAGTGGAAGGTGTCCCTGCCTTGGGGGTTTGGAACAAGAGGAGTTTTAAAATCGCTTCCAACCCAAACCATTCTGTGATTCTGTGCATTTGTTACTCACATACATTCTTGTCAAGTCTGTGATTTTTTTAAAAATGAAGAGTATTTCTATCTCTAAAAATAGTGCATATATGATGTAATGCCTATTTCTGTGGAGTTGTGACAACATATTGAATTTTTTCACCTGTTCATTGTAGAGCAGAATAAAGAAATTGGTACCAAACTTTAGTAGCAATCCCCTTCCTCAGAGACGCAGTTTTTTTAACTACTGTAAGAGGATGATGAGGTTTAAAAGATTTATTATAATATTGCCTTTTATGGACAATATCTTAATATTTGCATCATGTAAAATTTGTCCTGGAGCCTTGTAGAAGCATTTATCTTCAGAGAAGTCTGTCACTGCAGACTGCTTGAGTGGCAAGTTTCTTGTTCTTTGATCATTACTTAATGTAATCCGGTCAGAGGCTGGAGGTAGCATGGGGGATCTCACAATTGGAGGGAATTAAGTCACATTTCAATATACTGGATGAAACCCATTAGGTGCTTTACCATCACTAATCTTTTCCTTTCTAAATGCTATAAAACACGGTGGGTCTTTTATAATCTATTTTTAACTACCAGGTAAATTTGCTGAAATGGTAACTTTTATCAATCGAAACCAGGTAAGACTGACTTAGAGCATGTCTCCATCTGCCTTTTGTTAAACCTGGACACAGCATCTCTAGCTTTTGTTTATTTGGAGTATCAGTTAATTTTGATGAGACTGTGGCTGATCTGTGAGTGGCTGAAATCACTAGTTCTTGAGCTGGAGGATGGTTCTCTTTGCAGCTCATTGCTCTTTACTGTGTTTATGTCTACACTTCCTCTTTTTGAACTCTTTTAAGAGCTACTTGATGGAATTTTAACTTTATTAACTATAGACAGGCTGAGAGAGTTGGCACTGTGCAGCCTGGAGGAGAGAAGGCTCTGGGGAAACCTCAGAGCCCCTTCCACTGCCTAAGGGGCTCCAGGAGAGCTGGAGAGGGACTTTGGACAAGGGGTGGAGTGAGAGGACAAGGGGGCATGGCTTCAAGCTGACAGAAGGAGTAGGTTTAGATTGGTAGCAGGAAGAAATTCTTTACTGAAAGGGTGCTGAGGCACTGCACAGGTTGTCCAGAGAAGCTGTGGCTGCCCCATCCCTGTAAATGTCCAAGGCCAGGTTGGATGGGGCTCTGAGCAGCCTGGGATAGTGGAGGTGCCTCCTGCCCATGGCGGAGGCTTGGGGCTGGATATTTTCTAAGGTCCCTTCTAGCCCAAACCATTCTGGGATTCTACGAATCGAAAGAAAATTTAGGTCCTGCTGAAAACCACAGGTCTTGCAGTGCACATAGATGATGCAGAAATCAATGTCATCATTGTCTCTGAGGGGGTGTAGCATGAAGCAAAGAGATAATGCAGGTTCCTTTTTGCTGACGTTGCTTTTAACAACGTGAGGATTTTCTGTAGTCTCCAGCTTTAGTTTTGCATGGCCTGGGTGGGATCTCAGCTCTCAGGTGCTCAGGAGCAGCCGTGTGCTCAGGTTCCAGAACATGGGCCAGAGCCTCCCTTAGCCAGGCACCCTGTGCGGGACAGGACCCTGGGAAAACCCACGTGTGCTGCCCCTGTGTGCAGCTCTGCTGAACTCCAGCAGTTTTGTACGTGTTTCTCGCTTCTGTGATCAAAAGCAGCCGCATCTGCAGCATCTGTTCACTTCCTGTGTGGGCTGCTGTGGGTTTGGTTTGTCGTGGGCTGCACACAAAGGGCGCGTGGGTGTGGATGCTGCATCCGGCGCAGTCTGCTGGAGGAGAGGAGGTGTATGGGGATGGAGCCCCCGGCTCTCTGGAAAGGAAAATTACTGTTAGGGTGGTGTTTGGGGGTGGGAGAAGAGGCTGTGAATCAGGCAGTGGTTAAACAGCTCTGTTAACGAATGGTGCAGAGGTGTCTGCTTCCCAGGACAGACAGCTGGGGAAGGGTCTGGAGCGCGAGTCTGATGAGGAGAGCCGAGGGAGCTGGGGGGGCTCAGCCTGGAGAAAAGGAGGCTCAGGGGGACCTTATCGTGCTCTGCAACTCCCTGACAGGAGGCTGGAATCACATGAGGGTTGATCTGTTTTCCCAGGTAACAAGTGATGGGATGAGAAGAAACAGTGTCAGGGTGAGCCAGGGAATGTTTAGGTTGGCTATTAGGAAAAATTTATTCATAGAAAGGATTCTAAAGCATGGGAACAGGCTGCCCAGGGCAGTGATGGAATCACCATCTCTGGAAGTGTTCCAAAAATGTGTGGATATGGCACTGAGGACATGGTTGATGGCTGAACGTGCTGGTGGTGCTGGATTGGTGGTTGAACTCCCTGATCTTGGAGGTCTTTTCCAGCCTTTAGGATTCTGTGATGGTGTGATTCTCCTGCTTTACAGGTGGAGCTGGAAACAACCTCTGGCAGGGTCCCACTGGCATCCAGCATGGGAACCCATGCTTGGCATCCTGAACTCGCCCTGCTCTGCCGAGCTGTCCTCGGGCACTTCCCTCTGCTTTTGTAAGCAAGGGGAACATTGCCAAATGCATGTTCGCTCATATTTTATTTTACATATTGATTTTGTCTGCTCGTTTTGTCAGCAGTGTTACTTTCAAGGGCTCCTTGAAAGTCTGCTGCTGGTTATGGTGGTCATTAGCGGAACACCAATCCTCAAAGTGTGCTGTGCATTAAAAGTCTTCCTAGGAATTTTCATAGACTGCTGGTGTTTCCCAATCCAATTAATGAGTGTCTGCAGTTTCAAGCGAGTAATGACTTGAATAGGCTGTGCACAAAGTACAAAAATACTTAACGAAAATACTGCCCTTTGGTTAAAATCTGTATTTTTCAGATTAAAATTCCATTTTTTTTTTTTAAACTAACAACGTAATGCAACATGTCCACCCCAATTTATCCATAATGAAAGTGGTTGTTTTTCAAAACCTACATTCAGGAGTTTCCCTAAGATTTTACAGACTTGACAAGCAGGTTATATATAAACTGTGATTTACAGGAATCGCCTCACTTTGGAGGTGACATGTGCAGCTGTGTAACAGCAGTTCAGAGTGATGCACAAACAAAACTACATCAGACTGAAACCAGGGAGGGTTTATTTTAAGCAAGCACCTGTATTCACTGGAATCCAGCTGCTGGTAGAAGTGTGCAGCCCTCCTTGTAGCCCTGGGGAGAGCCTGTGGTGGGAGAGATGCCACCGTGTTGGGATGAGACATTGTTCTGCTGCAGGACAGATGGACAGACATCGTTCTGCTGCAGGACAGATGGACAGACATCGTTCTGCTGCAGGACAGATGGACAGACATTGTCCTGCCCTGCCAGGCTGTGCCTTCGGTCCTGGAACAAGGCTCTGAGTTGCTGTTTGGGAGAGCTGCACTGTGAGATTGGGGATAGGGCTCATTGCCCATCTTCTCTGCTCTTCAAGGCCACGTTGGACAAGGCTTGGAGCAACCTGGTCTAGAGGAAGGTGTCCCTGCCCATGGTAGGAGGGTTGGTACGAGATGAGCTTTAGGGTCCCTCACAACCTGTTCTATGATTCTTGCCTCGAAGACTTTTTTTCGAGCCTTTCTCCATCTTGAGTAAGTTGAGCACTCAGTTGTACATCTGCTCTCTCCCCAGGTGTTGTTGGGGTGATGATGGGCCCCCTGTCCCCAGGGTCACCCCACAGCAGCTTTGTGTGTTGCCCTCCCCTTGCTCAGCAGAGCAGCAGAGCTGCACTTGTTTGTGATAATTCAGGAAAAAACTTGTGGATATTTTTACACTAATTTCCTACTTGCAGTCCAAACACATCAGTGTTATTACAAGTGAACACTTTCACCAGAAAGCTGGAACTGTTTGGAAGCAGATCCTGAGCACAGTCTGTCCTTTGCAGGGAAATCATCCTGCTCTGTTGACTGGGATCAATCTGGAAAGTTGCTCAAGCCTTGACCTCAGCTGCTGCTGAGAGTACCGTGGGAGGGATGTACTCTTGTGGCAGAAAAACCTTTCAAAACTTCTAAATATTTTGCAAATTACCACCACAAGAAGTAAAAATCCAGTTACTGCTGTGCTCTCCACACCATAGCGAGTTTTCTGTTTCTTTCTCCTTTTACCACCTAGACAAATTTACACCATGGTAGAAGTTAACTCAGTTCCTTGGAAAATGCCTGAGAAAATATTTTATGTAGCATGTATAGAGAGTTAATCTCCCTTTTGATGGACCCTGAGGGTTTGGGTGGCAGTTCCAAAGTCATTAATTCTTTATAAGCAACCTCTTATGCAAACTAGATGGAGAATGATGTGTGAGAGTTGTACCCACCGCTCATAACAGCGTTGTGTCACTCGGGGGTTGATGGTAAAAGATGCTCTGCACTAGAGAGATGTTTTATTCTTTTTGGAGACTTAAAAATCTTTTGTGTATGAGTTGCAGTTCTTTGTCAGATCCTTGTTTTTAGCATTATTGTTTCAGTCTCTTGAAATGACATATTGGGTGGCTTCTTGTAGGAATCCGGGAGGGTAGTAGCCAGCAAGCTGGTCGCCTGTGTGCAGGGAGATGGTAGCGTGCGTGGATCTGTTTTTTATTTCCTGTCTTCCATCTGGGCTGTTTCTGTCCAATATGCTCTACTCAAGTGTAGCAGCCTGGTTATAGTCTCATTTGTAGCCAACTCAACCTTTCACTTAGGTTTAGGTTTCTCCTGCCTTAGAGAAAAGTAGTGGTGTGAAGGGTTATTTTGTATGTTAGCCTTGTAAGGTTGTAAGTTGGAGTTGTTGGGTTGAATGTCACATAGTGCTGAAGGATTTCTTCAGAAGGCTGTGATGGTGTTGTTTTCAGCTTTGTGTTCGAGGTAAAAGGGATTTCTGATTTAGAATACGGAAATTCACATCAACTCAGTCATGTTCTTCGTAAGCCTCATGGACCAATTTAGAGACTGAGAATACCCTGAGCAATTTTCAATAAAAATCACCATCAGAAAATGTCAGTGCATAATGCAAGCATTTGGATGCCCTGTTTTCCTTGGAAAAACTTGGCATGCAAAGCACTGCCTTTATGAGAGAATAGAGAGAAGAGTATCTTTGGTTTTGGCATAGAACTAATTACTATCTAATGACATTTAACAGCATTCGTAGTTTTATATTTGCTATGTGGCATCTTTCTTAATAGAGATATATCTGACAGATAAAATACTTGGCTAAATGGGACCATCATTGTATCTTAATTTGTCATTGTTCCTTACCTTGTTCTTGCAAGTTAGACTTTGGTTTTGTTGCTGAGCATTAACAGGTTCTAGTTTGAGGTAAAGTAGCCACAATACTTGTATTGTCTTAATGATTTTGGTTTTGTTTCCTTTAAAGCTTGGTTAGCAGTTGTGGTTTGTCAGCTTGGAGTGCAGGTATGGCATCCGGCTCACCCCTTGCTTTATCTGTTAGAACAGTTTCTCAGAGTGGGTGAGAATAGCTGGGGCTTTTCCTGCTGTTTTACCCCCAGTGGAGGGAGGACCCCAAATGACGCTGGGAAAACTTTCTCTGAGCATACTCAGCTTTCCATTTCTAAAGGTGGTAAGAGCTGGATTTTACCAGAAAATGAGAAACCTTAGAAATCACTTCTCTGGGATGCTCCATCTGATGCGGGAAGCTTTGCAGAGCTGCTCTAGGGTCTGTGCTGTGCTTCCCCAGCATGGCTGGCCTGGGGATCCAGATCTCAGGACCTGCAGCCCCTGAGCACCTGGTACCCTCCCCCTTATCCCCTGCTGGCTCTGGTACTGAGCTCAGGCTCTGCTGAAGTCCCAGCCTGGGTCCGGGGACAGCTGAGCTGTCTGCATGAAGTTACTGCTGAGCACAGGGAGGTCTGTCAGGGCAGCTCTCCTCCCAGACACAGGGGAGAGAGGCTCCTTCGCATACACTCTCCAAACTGGATGCACTGACCTCTAGTAAATGAGAGTGGATTGTTCAAAATTACCATTGGCTTAGAGAGAAATTATGGTAGGAGTCAGTTCCCTCCCCTCTTCCCGCTTGTAACCTTCCAGTTTGGTGTTAATCCTCAAGCAAAAAGACAAATACTGGAAGTGGCATTTTAATGTTTTTTTTTTTAACCTCCTCTGTGGACTTAATGTGCTGTTATCAAGGTTGTTTAATCAGAAGCCTTTTTCTTGTGAGAAGTGTGGTGGTACCTTATGTTCTAAATAGTCCTAATCTATTTGGTTTAACTTGAGATGCCACTTTAATAAATGAGGGAAGAAAATGTCGTATTTTGTATTGGTTTTCATATCAACTTTTGGGGAATGAGAAAATACATTCATAGGTGGGATTTGCAGTTTCCAAGTGGGAGACTCCTCCTGGCCTCCCAGGTCACTGTCAGCTGAGGAAATCACAGCCAGGTCCATGTTACGTTTGGCAGGTGATGTCAGATTTGAGACTAGATTGAGGTTATGATTAATGAGCAAAATCCTAAATGTGTTTGGGAAATTTTACTGTGGGATATTAGCTGTTTTGTCCTTTCCGTGTTTCTGGGTAGATTCCGTCCCCCAGACTGACCCTTCTGGGGTTGGTATCCCTGCCTTTTCATCATCAGGGATTTTTGGGTTGCAGACCTCCTCAGACTTCCCCCACCCCTTGCCGAAATGAGATGTCAGGAAGGAAGGGAGGAGCATGGTATGAATCATGTCAGTTCAAACCGTAGAAAGGAACTTCATTTGTTTGAGTCCACAGCAAAGGGGGCTTCCCCCTTCCCCCCCACTGCCTTCATCCCTGTTTGCGATGCGGATCATGCTCTGCCCGGCTCTGCGGAGCGTGTGCGCCGAGACAGAGCTGCAGGAGAGAGCTGTAATTTATAAATGTATTATAAACCATATAAATCTGAATTGCTGCAAATAGGAGATGACCTTTCCCTGCTTAACACAGCAGCTGAAAAAAGATGGTTGGGGTAGTGTGAAAGCAGTGGAGAAATTCAATCCATGGTGCCTTTTTATTGTTCCTCCTGTGTTGCTGGTGCTATATTTAGAAGCTTACATCACTTCAGGGATGATGACAGTCTCTGCCCTCCCTCTCCCACTCTCCCCCCGCTCTCCCCCCGCTCTCCCTCGCTCCTTCCCTTAGGATGGATCGTGTTTTCATACTACTTATGAGTCCTACAGATCTTTGGGTAGGATTTTTCTACAGCCTTTTAGTAAGTGCTGCCATGGAAAGCGATGTATGTAAGGATACGATGGCACCACGGAATGTCACCCTGAAGGGGAACGGGAGCTTGTGGTGCTGCTTTGCCTGCCTCCCCTTCCTAAAAGAGTCAGGAACAGGGTGGAGATTGTATGTTTTTTCCTTTTTTTCCTGAGAAGCCCCGATGAGGGGCTGACCATGCCACGACAATACAATGAGTTGTTTATGGTGTTTAAGTTCTGAGGTGGGGAAACCAGGAGCAGCATGGCAGTGACACTGAATCCAGTGAGCTGTGCCAGCATGGCAGGGTCTGCAGCTGGCTCTGGAGCACCCCTCGCTCCCCATCACCTGCCTGTCCAAAAAGATTTAAAGTACTCAAATCTATGGAAATAACCTCTTGATGCAGGTGCCCTTAATGCTAAAATATTTCTGCATTATGCTGCTACGTTTGGCAATTCCCTCTCGGAAAACTGTATTAAAATGAATTATTTTAGCCTGAAACATCTTTTCCTGAGTGTGTGCAATGACAGATCGCCTTGTGAGCAGTGATTGCCTTCCCCAGCCCCCACCATGGGCTTGGAGTCAGGATGTGACCAGAGCTGCTGCACTCAAAACGGGGGGACAAGTGAAGGTGCCTGCTTGTGGCTGAGCACTGCAGGGACAGCGTGGTGGGGACAGTGTGCCGGGGACAGTGTGCCAGCGGCCGCCTGGCTCTGAGGACAAAAGGACAGAAGTCCTTAAGCCCAGCCTGCAGCCCCAGGCCCCTCAGCTCGCTGGCACGCCAGCAGCTCCTGCCTTGTCAGCCAGGGCTGTGACGGCTTTGAGACCGTCACCGTCCTCCCTGCTGGAATTGCACAATGGGCTTTTCTTCCTCTGATTGATCAGGAAAAAGTCGTGCTGCTTGTGGGGTACCTTCTGCCAGCAGCTGCCGGTGCTTCCCGCCTGTGCAGGGCTTGCATTTGTGGTGTCCTTAAATAAGGGAAGACTCTAATGCTGCCTAACTGAATGTGTATTTAAATTTTGAAAGGCTTTACTATCCTTTTAAAAACATCCCATTTTTCAGTGACTCTTGTTAGACAATTAGAATGTGTAGATTTGGTTAATAGTCTGGAGGATTCAGGTAGCATTATGGGAGGATAAGGAGAATGATGCAGAGAAATCTATGGAGTGGTATTTCAACATGGAAATAAATCAGCGTTAAGGAACAAAGACCACCTTTAATGCAGAGACTGTAGACTGTTTTTTCCTTAAGATCATCTGAAAACTTGGATTCTGGCTTAAAACGTGACTGGTGATTTTCTGGTTGTGATTTTGCTTAATGCTGCAGCTCTTCTCAAGTATTTCGATTGTGATCACTTCCAAGCCTTTGCATCAGATGCTTTTTCATCTCGGAGTTGCTCTAGTTTTGAGATTTGTCATCAAACAGACGATTTATAAAAAACTTACAGCCTTGTGCTGCAGGGAGCTGTGGCTGCAGAGAGAGGCATGTGTTAAAATAAATAAATAAATGAATGCAAGCAGAAAGCAGTGGGGGGATGCCCCAAAAGCCGGGATGTGGAAGTAGGTCAGGTTTTCCCCCCGCCCGGGGCTGGGCGGGCAGGGCTGCGCAGCGCGGGCTGCAGCCCCCCGGGACCCCCTCCGCCGCCGCGCTCATTGGCGGCACGGCCACAGGGATGATGTCATCTGCACTTAAAGGCAAAACTAGGAGGAAATAGAATTTCGTTCCCATTATTGAGCTGGTGTTTACAGTAGTTGTAAAATATGGCATCCGCGCCAAAATCCGTGCTGGATCGGGTTTGCTGTACAATGCAGCCGGGTGAAACCGGGAGGTGGAGGTCTGCCCGGAGAGCTATCGGGGGCAGCAGGGAGGGAGAGGGTTCCTTCAGCTGCATGGGTTCTTTTCTCCTTGATAGAAATTGTGATTACGCTAACCATAATGCAGGTAACACTGCATAAAAGTATTTGGGTGTTCATCGCTGCTGAGGATTTATCACTGTAGCGTTACAGACATTTAAGATGCTTCTAAATACAATTTTATGAATTATTAGAAAAAATGCAATGCAGTTGTGTGTAAGATGTAGCTGACATATCCAGCCTATTGTTTAGTATTGAAAAAGCAGTAAAAGAAACAGCTATTTGTGTAGCTGTGTAGTGCTTTGTAAAAATCTAAAGTAGTTAGAATGCTTTCAGCTTTTAAAAATCAGATAGACTGTGTTTGCAAATTTTGCAAGCGCAGGATTGAAGTTCCGATTATCTGTTATGTATGTTTAAATACAAATTAAACCCAGTAATATTTATGGACCCTGGTTGCATTTATTATATTTGTTGTTTGATAAGAGGTTGAGTAAATTCAGACATTGATTCCAATTTTTCCCTTTTAAGATACTTTTTGGAAATCACCAGGGGAAGGTCCTTCTTGGTTAAGGTGCAACTCCCATCCTGAGCGTTGGACTTCATGATCCTTGTGGGTCACTTTTAACTCCTGATATTCCATGTTTCTGTGATAATTTGGGTTATGTACTGGGAAGAATTCGGCTCCTGGGTGACTGCTGAGGAGCTGTTGGTGTGAGATGGAGAGTGGTGTCCTGTTGGTACAACTTGGCTTCAAAAATGTGAGAATCTTCTTCCACATGTCCCTTGGCACCGTAGATGAAAAAGAGCCTTCTGTGGATTGCCTCAAACTGCCTGCTTCAATATTCAAAAATAAGCAAGCAAACAAGACAAAAAAGGCATTTTTGGCCCTCACTGCCAGCAGGCCCCCCTTGGCAGCTCCATTTGCGCACAGGAGGTACGGCCATCACGGGATAGTTTTGTTTTGGAGAACTACCCTCGAGGCTGATGCGACTATGAAAATCCTTTCCAAAAGGAAGAAAACGGCAACAGTGAGTGCCCCTTCTTGCAGATGAAGTAAATTATCCAGAGATCGAAATAATGTCTTTAACAGAACCAGCACCCTCTGTCCCCCTGCCTGTCTCCTCCCTCCTTTCCTCCCCTGCGCAGTAGCAGAAGTCATTTGCCTTCTAGGAACCGAAAGCGTCACGGCAGACCCGGCTCAAAGGTGTGGGATCTCAGAGATCCTTCCTTGGAGCAGCTCTCCGGCATACTGGGCTGCCATCCAACACTCTGAGCTCCTTTCAAATATATCAGTTTTTAGTTGCACAAAGGGATTATAGAACTAAATTGGCTACTGCAGAATTAAGGTAATCTGGGTTAGAAACAGAATTGGTCTTGATTGGGGGGGGAAAAGACCCCACCCAGCAAAACTTTTAAACACGGTTTCAAAACCATTAAAATTATGAGGATTATAAACATCACTTTTCAATTAGAAATTCATTTCTCATTCTGGATAAAATCTCTGTATTGTGTAGGATGAGATAAAAGTGTTGAGTCTCCACTGTGACACACATACATAAAGGCAAAATTTTTTTTATTGTGAACTGATGATGGGTGTATCTGTGTGCGTGTGGATGGCTGCAGATATTTATTTTCCTTACTTGTAAATTTGGATGCAGAGATGAAAAATAATCCACCTAAACATTGCTGAAAGTGTTAGTAGATACATGTGATTAATTTTAAAAAATTATTTAGAAAAGGAAAATAATCAGAGTTCCAGCACAGCCATGAATAGCTGCTAAAATGATATAAAAGCTGATGTGTGTAGCAGGGTGTTTGCTGAGCAGTTGTACTGATATGTGTGTTTATATTAGGTCAATAAAGATGCTCTGTTGGCTGCATCTGCAGATCCAGTAGCCAATTGATCTAATGCAGTTTCTAAAGGCTTTCTATACAGGTGATGTCATCCTTTTAGCTCCGTTCCCCTCCCACTCTCTTTCCTCCTTATTAGATATTTCATCTTGCTGCGGAGCATCCAATCGATGGGAGCTTCTCCTGAGGGAGCTGCTGAGAAGCAAGCAAAGATAGTAGGAATTAGGACTCCAGCAGTCAGCCTTGCTGTAGCCATGGACGTCCTGTTTTGCTGGGCATTACAGAAATGTTTTAATTGGAAAAGCTAGGCGTGGATTAGCCGTGCTATCTGACTGATGCATTAGAATACTAAGCAACACTGCAGAGTTGTAAACTGCATTAAAAAAAGGAAGGGGGGGGGAAAGAGAAAAGGGTTTGTATTGCAGAGGCTTTTAATACATTCCACAGTGCAAACCTGTTAGAGCATATATCCTGGAGCTACGGTCCGGATGCTAATTCAATTTCTGCAGTTATGATGGACACGAGTATAAAGAAGAAACTTTAATATCCCAGGGTGTGGGATTCCTGGATCGCCTAAGATGCTGAAGAACCTTTGCAAAATTTCATCTGCAATATGAATATGAAGTTTCTGAAAAGTGGACCCGAAGATAAGCCACTAGTAAATGCATTTTAGAAGAGAAAAGAGAAATTTGAAGAATTCATACCTTGCTTTTTAATGTATTGTTGCTTTAACCTGCAGTTCTAATCCATTTCTGAATTAATTCAATTTTAGCAGCACTTTCTGGGTGCATGCCTCTTGCCTGGAGGAACGTATGGATATTTGTATTTGAGAAGCTAGGAAACATTTTGATTTGAATTTATGTGCTTGTTAAAACTGGAACATTTTTATAGGAATTGCTGCTGCTGCTGCTGCTAACTCACTGCAATACTGAAAACTCCTCAGATCTAGTGGAAGCTGTAATTGAATTCAGTGTGAAATCCAAGGCTGAGAAGTTGCATATATGTACATTTGCTGCTTTGGTTTGTGATTTTTAAAGAGAAAGCAGAAGGGATTCTTCTCATTTTTTTCCTCTGTGGCTTTTATTTGAGAAAGGAAACTTTTTTCCCCCAGCCTAAGAAATGGCTTTTCTTGTTCGATGTTACGCCAACTGCCTACAGCCCTGGGCCTCCAAAGTAAGTAAGATTTTGTCTGTGCTGCATTTCTGTGACATGTATTGACAGCCCTGCTGCTATCTGAGTGTTCCCTTCTCATCCCAGCAGCATGCTGGGTTGAAGATACTGGAATCCTGGCTGTGCATGAACTATTCTTGTGGAATTGTTTCTAAACAGGATGGGGGACCTAGAAATCGTGGAAGTGTTGTATATATGAATAGCTTACCAATTACCAGCAAGTATTAAAAAAATGCCATTTGCTTATGAAACATGTTAAGCTTGTTTTTTAGCCTATAAATATGGAGTGTCTATGAAGCCTGTAAATATTATTGAAGTGTAACATTTTTATAACTGCTGGCATATTTTGCTAACTTGAAAATACTGGTATCCAAACCCACTCATGTTTTAATTTTCAAGCTGTGTGAAGCTGTACTACTTGTTTCCTTTGTGCAGCAGCGTGGAATTGGTTAATTATTTAACTGAACTATGTAATTACAATTAGCTTTAAAGGACCCAAATTATTTTGTGTGTCTGAGAATGCAGTATTTCTGTGAAACTGGGGAGGGAAGGGTGTTTCTGTTAAAGGGGATAATGAAAGATAGAACGTTCGAGCAAACCCACCTTTGAGATAAAAGCCTTTAAAGAAATTAAAAATACACTATACACTATTTATGAGACTCCTTACTATTTGGTATGCTCAGTCAGAAAATTCGCTGAGTTTCTGGTATTTTATTAAGGCTATTGCCAAGAAGTAGTCGCCTAAGACACAGGAATTGGCTTATAAATCTGGGACCAGGCATATATTCATTATTACTTCTTTATTATAATTTTGTATTTACAGGGTAGAAAAAAACCTGTGCAACTTTCTGGCATTTGGAGGCAGTGGGCAAAAGCCTTGTGCTCATGGCAGCATGAGATACAGCATTGACTTTGGAGCAGGAGGTCTGCTCTTGACTTTGGTCCCAAAAAGTTTAGAGTCTCAGTGACATGATGGTGTGGAAAGGCACAGGGAGAAGCCAGCGGGGTGTGTGGATTCCCTGTCCGGGATGGTTTTCCCTGTTTGGTTTTTATGTCTGGTGCAATGCAAAGGGAGGCTCGCGATGTATGGGGGCGAGAGCGCTGGGCTGTGGGGTTTCCCTGTGCAGCTGCCAAAAACCAGCGTGGAAGTGCATGGGTGGATATGTGGCTGAATTTCGGCTGTTTCACATGTGCTGAGTCCACCCCACTGTCAGGTGGAGCTGCAGGTTCTCTGGGCTTGGAGGGGGCTGGGCACGGGGTGCTCAGACAGGTAATTGTGGCTCCTCACCTTGGAGTTGCTGCTGGAAAACCCCGGCCTGTTTGTATCCTCATCCCTGCCCCAGTGTGCGCATTGATTCTCTTTCTTCCCTTCCTACTCTGCAGACATTAATTATGAAAGGCTGAGTTTACTTAAGCTTGACTTACCTGCACTGCCCTTATTAAGAAGGTTTGAGTGTTGTAACACTTCTTAAAAAGTGGGAATGCTTAGTCACCTTGGCACTTCAGCTGGGATTGCGCTTCCACGGAGTTTGGGCTGAAGTGAGAAACCACAAAAAAGAAAACCTGTGCTCAAATAAGGGCTTCACAAGGGTAAAATAATAATATAAAAAAAGTTTTTTAACCCCTGTGTCAGCTTTGTGGACAATATCCAGTGGATTGTTGCCCTGCCAGCCAAGCCATTTATTCACTCAGTTACTATTCATAAATGAAATGGTGTAAAATGTTGGGAAGGTTTGTTTTTTCTTTCTTTTTTTTTTTTTTTTTTAAATGGCCGATGAGACCCCATTAACTGGTTTTGCATTCCAGTCCATAGCTAAAAGTTCTTTACCTTTTAAACCACAAAAGCTAAAGAAGTTCTGTTCCGTTCTGAAAAACCCTACAAAGCCCCCCAAAACTCCTGCAGCCCCCCCCCCCAACTTTTCAAGGGATCTGTTCATGTTGTTTGGTAATTCTGGGGGAGAAGTGTGCATAGGATTAGACAAACTGATAAGCTGTATTAGATCTGAGTTTGTTCCATTTTGGTTTTAGCTGAGCTTTGTACTAAAAATATGTTTCTATGACAGGTGTTTTATAATAGTACATAATACAGCAAAATACGTGATGTCAGAATTTTTAATATGTAAGTTTATAACTTTTAACTTGAAAATGTCAAGTGTTTTATGATACTGCTTTGAAACTAGAACTTAGATTTATGTAAATCTGTCCCAGAATTGTTTTAATTAGTTGCTTTTGAACTGGTATAGGACAGTGTTCTGAAAATGGGCTGTTGACTCAGTTGTAATTACAGCTGTTCTGGATGTGACAGTGTGATGATCCATGGATTGAATCAGAGCAAGATGAAGTCATATTTCTTATGACTAATCATAAAGGTAGGCTTTCATGAAGGTAGAACACTTCTGAAGGTTAAACTCAGCCTGGGAAGGTTAATTGGTGTGGCTGTGGAGGTGCAGAGGTGGCTTTAGGAGCTCCGGGGGCACCGGGAAGACATTCCCCAAGTACAAGGGGTGTCTGCAGCAGTTTGCACAGCACACGCTGGCTAGTGCTGCACTCACCCCTCATCCCCCAGAGACTCTGTGGCTTTTGGCTTCCGAAGGTAAAGGGACAGAATAGACTTGCGTAGAGCAATCGATGCATTCTATTTCCCTGCATCAAGAGCTGCTAAAAGGAGGATGAACAGAGAGAGAGAGAACAGTGAATGTGGGGAATTTCTGCAGTGCCCTTTCAGCGCTGTGCAGGCTCTTGTGGAGGTCACCGCATTTCTCAGGACTCTGCTGATAATTGGAAACGTGTCCGAGAGAGATCCCCTCTCCTTGGCAGGAAGATGATGGCTGTTCTCAGTTCATCTGGAGGAAGCAGTAGAGGGGCAGGACTGCACATCGTGAGGGATGGTCTCTACCCTGGGGACCGTGTCCTTTCTGGAATGATAGACTGTGGAAGATGAGATAAATAGATGCAGGCATCCGTAAGGAAACGTGGGGAGGATGATAAGCAGCAAGGAGTGTGGTGAGCTGTGATCAAAGCAGTGCCAGCTGTCAAGCCACTGTGACTCTGGAAGAGGATGAGGGAAGATAGAGGACTTTGCATCGGGTTTGTGGAGATCTGTTTCCACAGGCTGGTTGTGTTGGCAAGGACAAGAGACATTCAACTTGCATTAAATAAAACTCCTGTGATGCCAGTACTGTATTTTAAAGAAAAAAAATTAAATAATTCACAAGTATCTCAGCAAGATTCTGGTTGTCTTTGTAATTCTGATCATAACTTTCTCTGTTCAATTGTCTGTGATGCACTTTGTGGTATTGGACTCTTAACTGTAACTGCACTGTGAAGTCATTATGAAGGAGAGCTCTAAACTTAACAATTTAGATGTATAGGGTTCTTCTGTAATAGAAATTTTATGCACTTCTTAAGAATTTTCCAAGCCTGGAATGTATCCACAGTTACTCTGTTTGTGAAGCACAAGGGTCTGATGGGGAAAGTACAGAGTGACTGGATAATGTTTCTGTAGAGAATATTTAAAAGGGATGCTTTTTGAGATAATGTGCTTTTTATAGAAAATAAGAGTTTCTGAATTAACATTTAAGCTTCTAAAATGTTTTTTTTCCTGAAGGAAAATAGTTTAATTCAAGATCCCAGGTGCATGTTAAACTTACCTTACAGCAGTAGACGGTAATTTATTTTCTCTAGGCTTCTGTGCTCTTCTCTTTCTGCTGTTTAGATAAAATCTAATAATGTGAAGCATAATAACAAGATACATTTGCTCTGTAAAAGTTTGTGTTTGGGTTAGAGCAGAAGTATGGAGTCATTTTCCAGTCCCATTCCTATTTCTGGTGTCATCTTAGAGGGACATGATGCAATTTTTGGTTATTCATAAGTAAAATCAGTGTAACCTCATCTTCTGATTCCAAAGGGCATCAGTTTGATCTCCAGGATCTTGAGTTGAAACCTTCATGCAATTAAAGATTTATTTTCAGCTCCTTAGAAGAAAAGCAGTGCTTTGATAGTGTGTCCTTGATTTGATTCGATGTCATCCTTATCTTTGCTAACGTGCTTACATGGAAAGCAGTCCCGGTAGTATGAATCTGAAATGTTTTCAGAGCAAACAGAGTAACTGATCCTTTTCTTTGTTTTTTCAGTTGGTTTTGATAAGGTCTTTCTCTTCCCCTTGGCCCTGACTCTCTCTGTGTCTGTAGCTTCCAGCCCATCTCTCAGCATCGCAGAGCACCCTGTCATCCCTCAGGGTGATTGTTCTCTGAGCTCCTCTCCTGGCTCCTCATGGTTCCCATCCTTCTTGGGAACTTTGGATTGCATGGTTTAGCCCTCTTTGGAGTTTTTGGAGTTTCAGCCAAATCTTCAGCGTATTCATGGTCTTTCCAACCTTTATTTTCTGATCTTTCCCCCTTCATCCACTGCTCAGAAGGATTGCTTCGATTCTCCGTGTTATTTGTCAGAGCACAGCCTCTTGGTTCCTCAGTACTGTGATCCCCAAGCGCTTTGAGAGTGAGGGCTTGGACTGACAAATGGCAATTTTTCTAACACATAGATACACATTTTAACTCTGTTTTCTGTAACATCTTGCAGGATACCTTTTGTAAAACTTTTTAAATGCACTTTTTGCTTGATGGTTCATGAAGATAAAAATGGTTTAGTATGAGCTCTGTGGCCATTTACTCTAGAAAACCTGGATTTTCTTATACTCTGGTGTATAATATCTTAAAGTTAAGTGCACGTACAGGTCGTGCTACTTTTCAACAGAATAAACCTTTTCCTGAAGTATTGTTTTTATGGGAAATTGGCTCTTAATATGCAAATAAACACTTATCTGTTCTTTTATTTCCTCCTAGACTTTGTTTGGTTTAAACCTGCTTTGTTAGAACTCTCCTTACAGCTACAGCCTAGGTTGGGGACCACCCTGTTTTGCCCCTCTCACTTCCACGAATGCATTTCTTGATGAATACAGAAAGAAAACATAAATGGAAGATTGGTGCTCCTTTGTTTGTTTTTTTTTTGCATGTACAGAGTCCAAGGGCCTCCTTACACAGCTCCTGGCTCAGAGGTAATGCTGACAGCGTTGGTGTGCTTGCCATACTCCCATGTCCTTGGAGCCCTGCTCGGTGCATCCCTGGAGCTGATTGTCACCTGCATGTCATTACTGTGACATGGGGTTGTAGCAGCCTGAGGATGTGTAAAGAGGGATCGTCATTGCTGCTGTATTTTACCAATCCGTGTATCTAAGAGTTGATAAATTATTCAGTCAATGAAGCTCGATATAGATGTGGAATTTTATGTGCCCTGCAGTGCTGGCTCAGGATGAGAGTTCCCAAACGTCAGGTTGCTGGTGGCTGCTGGAGTTCCTGGGCTCCTCACAGAACTCAGAGCATCACTGAGTCTGTCACAGTGTGTTTTCTACTGTAATTATTTAGACAAGGCTCTTCTTACTACGGTATTAATTTTCAGTGGCGAGAACAAAGAGTAAAATCTGAATGCTGCCACTGAAAATAAGTATTTTTGAACATTCCTGTTCCATATTCAGAGTAACAGAAACATGAGTCTTGATAAAAAACACTACTTTGTGAATGGACCAGAGAAGAGTTGATCTTAATAAAGTTACATTTTTTGCAACCATCAATTATGTTTACTTGCCGGATATTCCCGTTAGCATGGAACTCCCATCAACACTGGTACAGTTTTTTGTGGGTGAATTTTCAGACGCACTTCTTTTCCAAAGCTGAGATGTTTGCGTGTCAGACACTTAGCATTATCGTGAGTTAAGGCATAGTAGTAATCTATAATTTAGACGTATGAAAACCAAATTAAAATTGTATTACATGTGTGGTTTAAGGCAACACCAGAATTTAGTTTGAAATTCTGTCCTCATGTCACCTTATTGTAACTAAGGAAACGTAATACTTCAGAGGATTTTATTTTCTATGGGCTATAGGAGCCATGAAGACCAAAAAGCTCTTGGCTGCCAGAGGCATAGAACAGCCTCGAGGGATTATTAATTCTTTTAGATGTTTTTTTGTGTGTTATGTGTGCTTTTTTTACCTTATTTTAAGCCTGGAGATATTTTAGGAAGGCTCGAGGGATAGTTTTTGAGGCACTGCAAGGCTGTCATGAATGATGTCAATTTGGTCCTTATTTCTTTGAGATTCATGCATGTAGTACTGATAAAAACTAGAGTAGGTACTGTAGATAATGAATTGAAATATATTTTGAAATAAATATTGTCATGAAGTTTGTGTAGTTGGATAGGCACTTTTTTTTCATGGTGTTATTGAAAGGTACAGGATTTTATCTGAACCTTTTGGGAAAAAAGCTTGAACCATCACTTGGCTTTAAAAACAACAAAAAACTCCCCCCTAAAGATCATTGGTTCTCTTTAAAAATCTGAAGAAATCTGGCTTTGTGCCACTGGTGAACCATCTGTGGTCTTTAAGGGGGAAATATTTTTATTTGCATTAAGTCTGAGGACTGATGTCAGCATGGGTAATTTGGCTGGGCTCATCTTACCCTCTCTGTGGACACCTAAGTAGCCTCTCTTTGTGTCTCAGAGGAGTAACTTTCTCCTCTCCCATTAACACAGCTCTAAGTGGATTTTAAACTGGAGCAGAACTGTAGCATGTATGTAAAAAGTTAATATAAAGCAGAGTTAATTGATACAAATCCTTGTGAAAAAGATGACTGAAAATTCTGTAGAATAACTTCAGAGAAGTTGTGGGTTTTAGTGGTTTCTTGTTGATTTACTGGCAGGATATATATGATGATTAAAATAGTTTACTGATGCCAAGAAAAAACATCCAAGAAGCTTTGCTTCTTTTTTTTCTTCATTTCTTAGAGGGTATGAATGGGATGGAGGAGTGGAAAAAGTGGGATACAGAAAGGATTGCTTAGTGAGAGACTGCCCACCTGTCAGTGGGAGTGAGCAGTGCTGCTCCTGTTTCAGTAGGCTGTAGAAAGGAAAAATAGAACAAATTAAATAGATTAGTTATCTTATATAAATGAACAAGCTGATGATGGAAACACAAGCACCCTCAAAGCAATTTGCAAATAAGATGGTGGAATGTAGAGTTTTCTGGAGAACAAATTCAATATTAAAGGTATGAAAGGTCTTGAATCAAGGGTATCAAGAAAAAAATGGTGTTTGAAGGGACTGGAAGGATACAGACAGTGAAAGGTAGAGGTGGGAGCTGGAGAAGACCTGTTTTGGGGTCCTGTTCAGCTTTTTGATCAAGTGGTCTTTTTAGTTTGGGTTAATTTTTAAGACTTAAAGCAAGCATGTTTGTTTGTTTGTTTGTTTTTTTTAACTGGCTGTTTGTAATAGTCCAGTCTTTCTGTATCATCTGAGAAAGGAAAATTGCTGTCCTTAAACCACATGGGTATGATGGAGGCTGAGCAGGGGCGTTTCCTAAGGCTCAGAGGTTACTCATTGTCATCACATCAGTTAATGCTCCGAGCATGTGTTAATGGGTTCCAGCTTAAAACAGTGAAAACCTGTTAATGGAAAACCTCAAGCAATAAACAAAATATTCAATATATGTGCCTTACAACTGGGACTGTTTGTCTTGGAGAGCTGCTTTTCACAGTGAGGTGGCGGGTTGGGGGTTTACAGTGACCCAGCAGCCGTACGTGCGCCCCAACACCGCAGGGCTGCGCCGCGCTTGTCCTCGAGTGTTCCGTGGAAAATAAATCCTGTGTTGTTTCTGAATATTAGTCTTGCTGGCAACATTTCAGGGAACTTCAGAAAAGCAAATAAGGTATAAGGTTACTGACAATCTGTAAAACCAAGGACAGAAAATTTGCTTACAGAGCCTGGCAAAGGACAGACTGTTCCCTCAGAGGCTGATGGCTTCTGCTGTGTCCAGACTGGATCGATTGGTTGTAAACATCTATATGGGGACCTAGCAAAACTGATAAAAATCTTTGCAATTAAGGAGTATCAAAGAAAGGGGTAAACCTTTTGATTCTTTATTGCCCATTTTCTTTCCTTTAATTCGAATTTGGAGTAGACTGGAAGAGTTAAGTGGGTTGTGCTCCCTTTAGTAATTTGTTTTCTCATGATGAGTGCTTTGGCCACTGTCCTTATTGAGGGATCTTCCTGAATATGTTTAATAGGCATACCACTTATTGCAGGTTAAAACACAGTGGTGAGGCTTCTTTTACACATAGAAAAAGATAATTCACAGGTCTTGTGTTGCTCTGTCAAGACTATTTTGCAAATTCATGTTACCTGTACCTTTTCAGCATGTGTTTTTTGGTTACCATAAGTGTAACAGGAAGCACTGATACTTATTTTCAAAACTTGTACAGATGCACAGATGTGGCTTTACGGTAGGGCAAAGATGCTAGCAAATCCTGAAGTCCCTGTGGAAGTAAAGGATGAAGAGTGTGGTCTCTGCCAAAAAGAGGTTCTGCTGATTCCTTTCCATGGGGAAAAAATGGAGAATAGAAAAAAAAAAGTCTCAGTTTGGCCGTTCTATGACAAAACTTCTGACTTCTGTGGTTGCCTTTCTATTTAAACTCTGCAATGACTTTCTATAGCCTTTATTTTTAGCAAACCCTTCCTGGGGAGCACATGAAGGGAGGTTGTTCTCAGGCTGACCATAGTTTTTAATGTCCTGCTCAGAGGAGTTGACAGGCAGTCATCTTGTCAAAGGTCACGTCATTTGCTCTGTTGGACAGAGCATGTGCAATCTTGAAAGTCTGTTATAGCAAAATTAGGTTTTAATTTAATTCCCGAGTATTCTGTGTGACTTCACTGCTGAGAGTAAATGGTGTTTACGTGGGAAGTAAATGTCACTGCAGACGCACTCTCCTTGGTCTGCTGGCCTGTGAGCTGTACCATGGATCAGAGTTCATACTCCAATTAATTTCAAAATTACAGACACAAGACTTGCTGTAGATATACAACCTTGTACTCACCTTTGTGAAACTTTATACAGTTCTTGCTGGAGAACAGTGGGAAACCTCAGCTGTCTCTAAGAGAACCATCACGTCATCGTTCAGCTCTTCTTACCAAACTACTTTTAGAAAGTTGGTAATTCTGTATAAAACCAAGATGTCCCGATGTCTGTTTAAAAAAAAAAAATCAAATACTCTTTGTAAGTAAACTTTTTATCATGTAATAGGAGAAAGGACAGGTTTGGGGCTTGCAGAGGTTTTTGGAGTTTTTCTGGTTTGGCAGCAGGAGTGCTGCTGCCCCTTGCTTTGGTGGTAGGTGGCTGCATCCAGGAAACTGATGGAAAAAACCAAGCTCCTGGTGGACCTTTGGAGTCCTCACCTCAGGGGTGTTTCCAGGGTTGCTGTGGGGAGAGTTTAGCGTTTTGTGCATAAAATTCTTAATTAAATGTTACTCAGTGCTGGTTTTTACACTCCCATGTCCTCTCCCCCCGCCTCCCCTATTTTCTGGCTGAGCTGGCTGTGTCCTGGCAAATGGGATGGGATCACCCTGTGAACCCTCTTCCGTAATTTCAAGTACCTTTAACAAAAACAATCCAGGCTGCTTGTGCTTCTGGCTTCATGTGGTGTGGCAGGGTAGTGCTACCATTAGGATGAGCTTCTGAAGGATTTAGTCTTTTTTTCCTCTCCTTTTTCCTATTGCAGTTTTCAGTATCTCTTTAAAAATTCCTTGTTAATCCAGGTTTTTTTGGTGTAATCACCAACTGTGTTTTCCTGACTCTGTGGGAGTGCAGAACTGTAGGTAGCTGTTCTGACCATAGCTTCTATTTTCTTAACTTTCTTTCTTACAGCGCTCTGAATTGCAGTGTGGCATTTCAGCGGGGGGTTTGGTCCTAAATATCCCTTTGTTGGGAAAGGTCAGTCACAAGGATGTGCTGGCACTCATGCAGGGACAGGCTGTGCCAGCATGTCAGAGGCACTCATATTCCAATTCCAAATTATCCCTTCATGTGAAAAAATGAAATTGTTGTGGTTTAAAGTGGCAACTAAGTAGTCTGTTGGAGCATTTATCAGAATGTCTTGATTGTTTGGGGTTTTCCTGTCTGTGGGTGCTGGGGCACACAATTAGCCAGAAGATACTGCAGATACATATTTCTGCATCTGAAAGCATCTGATGTAGGCATAGGTGAATGTTGCTATTTTGAACATACTGATGCAATTGTAACAAGAATTTCTAAGTTTCAGAAAAAAAAGTCATAGTCACCAATAGTTGAGACAGTTTTGTGTCACTTCCAGCAACTTCCCTGCCACAACCAGCAAGTCCTTCCTGTGTCCGCTGTCGTGTTGGTACAGAAACATCTTCTCTGTTCCTTGCTGCCTAGTGAGCTCTGCAAGAAAGAACAATCACTTTGGGTAATAAAAATGACATACAAAAGACAGAAGCTGTGATTTATTTTGGGAGATCGAGTAGAGTGGCAAGCAGTACTTTAAAGGTCACTTGTCTCAAATAAACCTTATCTCTCTCTCAAATTTAAAGAGATATTGCGATGTTTCCTTGCATCCAGCTTGCATTAAATGTCTTTTGCAAGAATATATTGCGGAGTCCAGCAGGAGCATTGTACATGCCCATGTGCTTTATAGGTGATGGAAATGAAGGGGAGTGCTGGCAGGGGGGGTTGAAGAGCAGTTGTGATTAATTAGTTGAGTAGAAATACTCGTTTGGGGAGGCTGGCAGTGCTTTGAGTTGGTCTTCAGTCGGTTTTTGTGAAAATGGCATACAAAGTGTATGTACAACCTGTTTATTTTGAGAGCCACGTCTTGGTCCATCAGTACTTAGAATTATAGAATCACAGAGCAGTTCGTGTTGGGAAGGACTTGAAAGCTCAGCTCATTCCAACCCCTGGCACGGGGAGGGACACCTTCCACTAGACCAGGTAGAGCTCCACTTCTCAGTATAGGTATGGAAAACAGTGTTCATCACAAGAATCTTAAAATCTCAACTAAATTAGAGAGGGCAGACTGTATGCAGCAGTGTGTATCTGTGGGTTTGGGATGTCTTTGAGCCGGAACAGGCTTTAACAGCACCAGTGGTTGGTAAAGAGCAGGCACCTGCCCCTGTTCTCCTGGGAAATCCCACAGAATTGGTTCTGCTCTTGGTCCTGTTCACTGTTTTATTGGAACTGTTTCGTAGGTTTGAGAATCTGGATAGAAAGGAGCTTAAATTAGATTTCCTTGTGCCTGTGTTACCACCGTCAGCGTGGGATTTGCTCATGGACAAAAAGACTGAAGCTGAAGCCAGAGCTGTTTGTTGGAATAGGGAGGTCATAAAGGTGGGGACAGGCTGAGGAGTTTGCAGCAAACCTGTGGTCTTTAAGCTAGAGTCAGTGAATCTGTGTGGGCTGATCTGTTCTGTAATTTCCCAAAACCCCTGGATGTTTCAGTTCCACTGACCTTCTGCATCTTGGTCACTGCCAGCAGCCCTGCCCTGTCCATTTGCCAGTGAGTGCTAGGTGCTGCTGGATGTGGCCTCCCTGGGAAGCGACGCTCTGCGCTTGATGGGACGTGGCTCTGGGAGCGTGGCCCAGGGCACTGCGGGTTGTTCAGGAGCAGGGTCACCCTGCAGCACAGGCACATCCTCTGCAGGAACATCCTCCATCCGCACTGCAGGCGTCATCGGTGACATGTCCGTGCCTTAACCAGTGTCCAGGTGTGGGAGGCTTTAGGGAGGAGAATGTGACACTTCTTGCCTCGTGTCCATTAGAAGTGGAGCCTGGAGGGTGCTGTTCTGTGTGTGGCACAGAAATGGGTTCTGTGGGCAGCAAGTCATTTGGATTCCAGAAGTAACCAGCCAGTGCTCCAGATCAGAATTATATCTCAGCTTTGCTGTTGCACATTTTGTTGTAGTTGAGAGGTCATGTCTCAGTGTACACCAGCTCTTCCCATGTGCTGATGGAGAGGTTACCTGTTGGCTACTGGATTGAATTTTGTCACCTGACTGCTTTGACCTTTTTGCTGTTCTTAAATCTTGAAAATAAGTATTTTCAGCCTGTAAAACCTTTTCTGGTGGCTAAACATAGGCTTCAAAGTGTTGAGTTTCCTTTGTATTTAGATCAAGTTCACTACAACTTAAATTCCCTAACCCTAAGTCTGCTGACCCCCTTTCTTCCCCCTACTGCTTGGATGGGGTTTTTTTGGTGTGATTTCCTGAGAGTTTAGCAACCTTCTGCTTTTCAGACTTTCCCCTTTTTGTGTGACCATAGATATGAATTTACAGGTTGGATATTTTATACTTTCTTCTGTTAGTAAAAAACAAAGCTAGAATAAAGAAAAACTTAGGATAGTGAGAGAGTATTGTATTCTTTTGTAGCCCATATGGATGATTTGGTTTGAATAGTGATTGCCAATGAGAATGTCATTGGGATTTGCAAGGGTTGCAAGATCCCACATGTTCCTCATCACAATTTTGATCGTAAAATTATGTTACATGTGTCAGAGGGTCTCAGCATTGTTTTTTTCTGGATGTGAGGAAGGTTTGGCAAGACCTGTGGTGCCAGCTGTGTTTTCAGAAAATACGTGAACTGGTATTTGCTAAAGTGCTTCTCTTGTGTTCTCTTCAAAAATGGACATGGAATTGTGACTCTAACTCAAAAGCTCTTTACCACTTCTCTTAAGTTCAGTGAGTATTTATAAAGTTGATACCAGATCAACAATTTTTTACAGTACTGTCCTTTAATTTGTAGGACTGAATATCTAGTGGCTGACATGACTGTGGAATTTTGTTTATTTTACAAAACAAATCTTTTCATCACAACACTTGATGTTGTCAGAGTAGTTTTGGACTTTTTCTACATCAGAACTTCTTTTTGAAAAGAAATAGTATATAACTTCTATAATTTATAAATTATAAAAGCACATAGAGAATCTACGATTCCTTGATACAATGCTCTTTTCATATAGTTGAGTATAATTTTTGAAAATATTGGTAGTATATGTGGCAAAAAATAAATAAGCAGCTGAATTAAAGGAATGTTTATGTGATAGTATTCCATGCAGCTCTGAGTCTTCAAAAGCTACTGCTGGCTTTCTTCAGTAGAAAGAATATGTGAACTGGAGTTATGCACTAAAATTTATATATCTGCATGTGTGTTCATTTGCAGATAGATTTATAAAGTAGGGGTGCTGTTGTACATAACTGTACCAAAAATGCACAGCATTCTTTCCGTGTACTCATTTCTTTAAAGAAAATTCAAAGCCCTTTGCAGACCAGACCTTTTGTTTCGATTACATTACTTTTTGTTCTACATTGATATTTTCTAAAGGTTATTCCTGAACTAAGGTGCATAAATTGAATTTATAAAGAGGACTCCTGCTTCATAATGGATTGCAATGTCAGCTAATGTTAAATACTCTGGGCTGTTTGGCCAGCATCATGTATTTGTCATCTTGGGGTATATCACTGTAAATATCCCAGACCTTTGTTTTATAGAAGGGTGCATTGTTTTCCATCAGTTTTATGGAATGTGAAGTGTGATTGGGCCAGCTTAGTCTAAACTAGCTTTTTCTCAAAATGTGTGTCAGGTTACAGATTCAAGTTCAGTTTGATTTTGATTCAGTAATTCAGCAATACAAATTTAAATGTGTAGCCAAAGTTTTATGAAAAACTTCGTCTTCAGATCAGACTTACACATCTTGTTTTCCTTTCTTTTTCCTTCCTTTCCCCAAATCCATTTTATTTACAGCTTCCAGCTGACCTTACCAAGATGCATCTCACGGACAATCCTCATCCTCAGGTGACTCATGTCCCTTCGAGCCAGTCAGGATGTAGCATTGCCAGTGACTCTGGGAGCAGCAGCCTGTCTGATATTTATCAGGTAAGACTGCTTTGGTTTCACAGTTTTCCTTCCTTGATGTTAACTGTTCCATAAACAGGAACAATGACCCTTTATCCAACACTTTGGGTAAAACCTTCTTGATGTTTCCACCTATCCCTGTGCTGCCCTTGGGACTCACCACTGCCACAGACACAGAAATGCAACAAGCTGCTTGTAAAGCTCTTTTTGTTGCTTTTCACATCTTTCTGTGCCACCAAGAATGCTGTGGCTTTTAAAAGTCAAATTTGCAGATTTATGGGATCATTTTCCTTTCTGAAATGGAACAAATCTCATGAAATCAGCCTTGTGTTTCCAATACCTTCCTTGATTATTTGTATTTATTGCTAATAGCAGATGTTCAGTTCTGCAAACAAAAGCATGGTAATAGACCCACTTTCTGCACTAATTGACTGTGGAAATTCTAGTATGGCTTGCTGAGAATAGAAGTTGGCTGAAATCCAGAGATAGCTTCATTTATTTACAGATAATACACTTAATAAGTTACCTGTCTCATGTCAAATCACAGAGCTTGTTTCATGGGTGTTTATGTTCTGGTTGATGAGGGGGCTCAGCTTGGGTTTGTGTTGATCTGTAATTTCACAGCTTTTCCACTTCCAAGTTGCAATCTGACTACAATACAGAGTGTACAGCAGTCGTTGAGCATGGTGTAGGTGTAACTTGATTTTAGACACCTGTTCTTTCTCCTTAGGTCCTGTCTGGATATTATTTCTATACTGGAAACAGATTAATGATATCTATTTACAGCAATTTATTCCGTAGGGAATTTTAAAAATAAGACATTAAATCAAAAATTCCTTTAGAGCATTAGAAGTGTCTCTGCATTTTTGTCCTATTTAATCTACTTACCTTACTACTTCTTTAGATTTGCTCACTGCCAGCTAGGTCAGGAGTAGCTGGCACCCCTGAGAGAGTCTCTCCAAGATGCTTTGTGAATTCTCTTATTTCTGAGAGCCTGTGCTGGAAGATGGTGTTCTGTATCTTGATTCTTCTTACTGTTTTTTTATTTTCTTAATCGAAATTACATCAGAATTGAGTTTAGGTTAGGGTTAGGGTTGAGAGAGTCAAAGAGTCTGCATCTGCAGGAGCACTGGGGCTGGAAAAGGCATGGCAAGGCCATCCCGGCTGGGCCCCAACATTGCTGCTCCTCCATCTTTCTGATCTGGACCACCCATGGTGATGGGGTTTGGGTTGGGGTTGAGAGAGTCTAAGAGCCTACAGCTCCAGGGACACTGGCATTGGAAAAGCAGTGCAAGGGCATCACAACAGGGTGCCAGCATTGCCAACTGTGGACTTTTTAATCAGTGCCACCTATGGTGATGAGCCCCTCTGGCCCGGGGCCAAGCTGCCCCCAGGGGCCTGGGTCAGGCTGGAGAGATCTAAAGAGCCTCGAGCTCTGGGAACACTGGTGCTGGAAAGAGCCTGCCAAGGCCATCGCAGCAGCACCCCAACATTGCTGCTCCCACGCTGTTCTGACCTGGACCCCCACAGGGGTGGGCACCTCGGCCCCGGCCATAGGCTGCCCTTGGGCCTGGAGTTAGCATTGAGAGATCTAAAGAGCCTCGAGCTCCAGGAACACTGGGGCTGGAAAGGGCCTGCGGAGGCCATCGCAGCAGCACCCCAACATTGCTGCTCCTCCATCTTTCTGATAGGGAGAACCCTGGTAGTGAGTTGGGGTAATTAACTAGGGCTAGGGTTAGGGTTACGCCTAGGGTTAGGGTTAGGAGATCTAAAGAGCCTCGAGCTCCAGAAACACTGGGGCTGGAAAGAGCCTGCCAAGGCGAACGCGGCAAGGCCCCAACCTTGCTGCTCCAACACCGTTCTGACCTGGAGCCCCACAGGGGTGGGCACCTCAGCCCCGGCCACAAACTGCCATTCAGCCTGGAGTTAGGGTTGAGAGAGGGAAAGAGCCTAGAGCTCCAGGAAGACTGCTGCTGGAAAGGGCCTGCCCAGGCCATCGCAGCAGCACCACAAAATTCCTTCTCCTCCATCTTTCTGATAGGGCCAAGCCTGGTAGTGAGTTGGGTTAATTAACTAGGGTTAGGCTTGTGGTTACTCCTAAGGTTAGCGTTGAGAGATCGAAAGGGCCTAGAGCTCCAGGAGAGCTGGGGTTGGAAAGAGCCTGCCAAGGCCATCGCAGCAAGGCCCCAACCTTGCTGCTCCTACACCGTTCTGACCTGGACCCCCCCAGGGGTGGGCACCTCGGCCCCGGCCACAAACTGCCCTGTGGGTTGGGCTTAGGCTTCAGGAAGCTGTGGAGCCTCCATCTGTGGGGACACTGGCACTGGCCAAGACATGGCAAGGGCATCATCACAGCAGGGTGCCAGCATTGCCTACCTGAATAATTTGGAGAGGTTGCTCTAAGCGAAAAGCACTTAAAATATATTATTGATAACAAAGATATCACTCTAGCAATGATATCTTGTAATGAGTGGATACTCTGTCATGTGTGATTAATTGCCTTATGTCTACTCAATCAGAAAATGACAAAAGGGCATAATTGCTAAACAAATAAAAATTATATGAATCAAGGAAATGATGGAGTAACATTTATATGCACTGTAGCAAATAAACAGTGGTGCTAAGGATTTTGTAGACTAAGAAATAATTAATGTGAAAATGACTGCAGATTTTATATTAATTTGTAGAAGTTAGGACTTTTGAGATAAGAATTTCCTTGTCAGTGACATTCACTTGTCAGGTTTTGCATCCTGAAGCAAACAGGGAGATCTGTTGGAGAATTTCTGGCTGGCCAGTTTGATTCTGAGGCAGGTCACTTCTGTCACACTCGACTGAGATCTTGAAAGATAATTTTACAGCCATGTATGATCAGAGCTGCAGTGGCATTAATCCTGAAACATAGCATTAGAGAATCAAGCATTTGATAAGCTGTGAAAAGAAGACATTCAGCAGACAGGTTATGAGGGGAGAAAAATCTTCAACAACCCACACAGATTTTTCTCCCCCTCATTTTTTTAGTGAATT
Organism: Acanthiza pusilla; assembly: GCA_036630365.1. Lineage (NCBI taxonomy): Eukaryota > Metazoa > Chordata > Aves > Passeriformes > Acanthizidae > Acanthiza > Acanthiza pusilla. The sequence goes on along the minus strand of JAXCHO010000049.1, from coordinate 10,645,130 downwards.
TTTAGTATCTTGTTCTCATATACCTAATGTGCGAATAGTAACCTGTTAAAAGATGCATTTTATGTGCATTTATATGTTTTATGGGTTTTATTGCAGTAGCAGTAACAGTTAGTGTTGGAGAAATCTCTTACTGTTTGTCACAAATCTGTAAGTGATCACTAGATATTGCCTAGTAATAGATAGATGTTGTGTAATAATGCCATGGCACAATATTTAACACAGCATTATATTGCAGCAACACATCAATATAGACAGATTTTGAAATCACAAAGAAAGAAAAGTGTTTTCCCCCAGTATTCATCATATTATGAGGGAATATCTCTGATATGTAATAAACCTACTTTTTGAGTGTGATGTATTGGCTTGGTAATTGAAAACATTTTTGGTACAACAAAATACAGCCTTTCATAAAGTATTTGGAAAATGATGCCTTGCTATTGCTATCAGCTTTATACCTATTACATGCCAAGCTCTTTAGAATTATCATTAGTGTCACTAATATTCTGAATAATTTTGATTATTGTAGCCTTGAAATGACCTTTTGAATTAATGGTATTTTAACGTTAGTTTTTACAGTAACTAGTACAAACATCATTCCAGAATTGGAAAACATGATTAGAATGGTAGAACCAAAGAATGAAACAATGTTTTATTAAGATTTGGAAAGATTTTCTCTTCATCTGTGTACACTGCATTCATCAGTGGTGTTGAAATGAGGTTTCACTTGTTTCAGCTGCCTCTCAGCCCAGGTTAAAGCCCATTTCCAGTTAAACAGGAAATGATGAACATAAAGCTTAAGGTGAGATCAGCAGAAGAGGATTCCTGCCTGCAAACTCTGCTGTAGAGACATTGTGTTAAACCCTGAGTTAGTTGTAAAAAGTGATGAAAATTTATGAGAGTGTTTTTAACTCTTGTCCTGCACTGTTGCTACTCCCTGTTGGACATTTCAGTGTCCGAAACACGGACACCAAAACACCCAAATCCAAATGTGCAAATTCCAGCTTGCTTGGAATACTGCAGAGCACTTGTCTTTCTGTTGCACTATAGACCTTTTTGAATTATAGAAAGAAAAAGTAAGTTATTCCCTACAATTTTAAAAGTGACTTCTTGCTGAAGAGGATTTAATTTTTTTTTTTCTCTTAACCCTTTCTGACAATATAATTAATTTCAGAACTATGGTCTTCAGCCAAAAGTAGGGGAAGCTGTGTGGTGGTACATACAGCAGTTGAAACACAGGCTTTTACAGCTGCTTTGACCTGTTATAGGGGTCTTCAGGGAAAAATAGTTCAACAGGTATTACACAGGGAAAACATCTTTCTTTGCCCTTTCCTGGAACAGGCTTTAAGGTGCCCAGCCAGGGTCACACAGGGAATCCAGCCTGTCTTTCTAGGTTTAGATGGGCAGGGTCTCACCTCTGCTCTCACAAATGAGTTTCCTGTGTCAATACCTGACAATCATCTTCTCTTAGTGACCAACCAGTTTGCATCATTTTTTCCCCTACCTGTTTAGTTCTGTCAGTGGTGTGCTGAACATTTCTCTCTCCCTTTCACTTCTTTCCAAATCCTTCATTTATCACTTTGGGAGTATGTACTCTTTGTGGGCAGCAACATCATTGTCCAGCAATAATTCCAGTTGTGGTTAAGGCTTTGGTATTAAAATGGATTATCTATAAAATATTCATCAAGGGTGAGCATCTCAGTAAATACTCATGTATCACAGACCTGATCCTGGAAATCATATTTGTGTGAGATTTGAGGATTGCAGCTTTTGGTTTCATTTTGTAAATCAGTAGTTCATAAATGTTGCTGTTAGGAATGGTTTTGATATTTGATAATGGAAACAGCTGGAGCATCATTGCTGGGAAGAGCAGCTACTTCCGCAGACGGCTTTATGAGCAAAATCCTTCCTGTTCCTTCCAGCACTGTCTGACCTGCCAACGTTCTGTCAACCATCTGCACAGAATCTTTGAAACACAGTTGGAGGACCCACTCCTATTTCATAGATGGATCAAAACATAACTTATTTATCAAGAAAGGAGCTGATTTGCCTATTTTCCTGTATAGGATATACAAAACTTGGTAGAACCTGTAGCCTCCATTTTTCTGGTTTAGCGTGGGCTTATCAAAGTGAGGATTGGTGCTGCTGTCTGTCTTATGCAGCCTGGAAAAGTTGGTATAAATTGTGGCTATTTAGATGAAGAAATGCTAGAAAAGTCCTTGAATAAAATGCTGTACTGATCATGTGCTGCTGAGACTCTCCAAGCACAATTTGCACTTGGGCTTAATTCCAAAATTGTTAATGTGAGCTACAGAAGCCAGTAAAGTGATGTAATGTAAAACAGATTTAACCCTCTCTATATTGTTACCCTTCTGAAAGAAATATTTTTGTAAAATCATTTAAGCTGTATTTATTAGGTTTGCTGGCTAATTACTAAAATGAGGACAAGCTTCAAGGCCCAAGTTTCTATCTAAACCCCAGCATTTTTTTATCTAGTGCAGGAAGACAAAGCTGTTCCTCTGCGCAGGTATTGGGGCTCACATCAGCATGGAGTGTGTAGGGAGATGGAGACAGTGCAGTCTGCTGTGATTAAATAACTTAAAATTAGTATTGTTTTATGTGAGGCCATAAGGGCAGGAGAAAAGTGTGGCCAAGTAAGGACATCCTGGTCAAAATAAGGCACAAGAAGGAAATGCATACAGTGGAACCAGGGACATGTTTCCTGGGAGAAATATAGGGGCACTGCCCAGATGTGTAGGGTTGGGATACGGAATGGTAAGGCTTAGTTGGAGCTGGATTTGGCAAGGGATGTGACAAAAACCAGAAGGGCTTCTACAGAAACATTAGTCAAAAAAAAAAAAAAAAAAAAAAAAAAAAAGGAAGATAGAAATTTTGCTTCACTCCCCCACTAATTAAGGCAGGAAATCTGATGACATGGGGAAGGCTGAGGCACTCAGCAATTTTTGTCTCAGTTTTCACAGGTTGCTCTTCCGACATCTCTCAACTCCCTGAACATCAAGGTGAGGACTGGGGGAACGAAGTCCTTCCCATGGGAAGAGAAGGCCAGGTTTGGGACCACCTGAGGATCTGAACGTGCACAAGTCCATGGGACCTCAGGCAATGCATCCCAAGGTCCTGAGGGACTTGGCTGATGGAACTGCTGAGGCGCTCTCCATCTTGGAAAGTCATGGCAATCATGTAAAGCCTCCAGAGACTGGAGAAAAGGGAATAAGACTTCAGGGAGACCTTATTGCACCCTGTCAATGCTTAAAGCAGATTTATTAGAAAGACATTTTATCATGTCCTGTAGTGGCAGTTCAAGGGGCAGTGGTTTTAAACTGAAAAACAGTAGATTTAGCTCGGATAGAGGGAAGAAAATCTTCCCTGTGAGGGTTTTGAGACACTGGTACAGGTTGTCCGGAGAAGTTGTGCTCTACCCCATCACAGAGTTCAAATTCATCCTTTCTTTTGGAGGTTTTGTGAACATGCAGAGTACTCGATGCCTTAGATAGTTCAGTGTTTCTGTAAAACCTCAACGATTTCTTTTAAAGTGAAAGTGAGTATTGTAAATGTGCTCACTTAAAAACAGACTCCATTTTCTGCAAGTTTCTATATAATTACCTTATACTTTGCAGTGACACATCTTGTTGTTCAAATTTTTGAATTTAAACAGAAATATGATTTGCATGCTGTCTTAAGCTTTAAAAAAAGTGACTGAGCAACTACTCTGTAGAAACTGAGAATTTGAAACTACTTTTTTTCCCCCTTCCATCTGTTTAGAGATTTATTTTCATGCCATTACATCATTTAAACTTTACAAGAGGAATTAGTGCAAATGATTCCTATATGATTCTACTTTTTGTTGCTGGTATTTTGTTCTCTTTCACCGTTGTCTCATGTGTCTGTTCAGTGTGATGTCTGTGTGGCCATCTATTGCTGACAGTAGAAATGTGTCCACAGGTGTTGGGTAACCAGTGGTATTACTAAATTATTTTATTATTATTTTGTTAATACTGTAGACTCAAGTTGTGAAAAACCAATGTTAAATGAGTTCACTAGAAAGAGTAAATGCTGTAAAATGAGAATCCAGTAGATTTCAGAATAACATGTTTTCCTCAGTGTTCAGAAAGGGAGCTGTTAGAGATTCTTGTTTGACTCGTTGGTCACGGAATTGAATTTTTTTTTAATTAGCTGCCTCAGACCTTAAATCATTGAACTGAAGACACTGAACTCACTGATGGATCTTTTCTTTGTAGGCTACAGAAAGTGAGATGGGAGATGTCGATTTAACGGGTCTTCCAGAAGCACCTGTGGACTCTGAAGATGAAGAAGAAGAGGAGGATGAAGATATTGACAGAACTTCTGATCCACTTCTAGGGCGAGATGTTGTCCGAGAGTGCCTTGAGAAAGAGCCTGCAGATAAAACTGATGATGACATTGGTGAGGAGAAAAATACAGTAGTAAAATTTACATAAAACTAAGCATCATACAACGTCTGCAAGAGAAGCATAACTGAAAACTGTTTAATGAGTTAATGTTCAATGTACATCTTAGTAATTGAGTGATGTCTCACATTGCTCTATTGATACTCTTAATTGAATGATGTCTTCTCTTGCTATCTGAAAGGGTATTTGTTCTGAGAATCTAAGTATTTTGAACAACGGTCTTTGTGATGCTCAAGATGTGAGGTATTACAGTCATTGTAGTGTTGATGTAATGGGACAGGTAGCAAGCTAATTTTGACTGCCTGAAACTGTTGAATTAGTTATTAAATAGCAAAGAGAACATACTATTACTGAGTATAGGTACACTTAACTGTAAACTGCAAAACAGTTGAAATGAAGATAATTTAGTGCAGTGTTTAACTAGAAATTGGCATGACTTTCAATAGCAAAATTTGCTTTCTGCTGTACTTCAGATTGCATCTCTGAACACTGGAAAATCATTTCATGCTCCCGTCTAGCTTATAATTACTGTACCTAAGGGTATTTTTAATTTTTCTTAATGTTTGAAGCTGAAGTGCTTTTACTCTTAGCTAGACTGCTGCCCTGAGAGTCAATCAGAACACCAGCAAGGCTGTGGAGCTGAGTTCTGGCTGTTGATGACAAAGTGCACACTGGGCTCATTTAGCCACAGGCACTAATGGGAAGTATAACACCGCTGAGCAATTTTCCCATGAATTTAACTGGAGTTTAATATACCTGTGGAGGGTAAGGAATCCAAGGAACCCCTGGGCCTTGCAGTCGTCATACCAATGTTTCCTTTGTCCAACAGAGCAATTATTGGAATTTATGCATCAACTCCCTGCCTTTGCGAACATGACCATGTCTGTGAGGAGAGAGCTGTGCTCAGTGATGATCTTTGAAGTCGTAGAGCAAGCAGGAGCCATCATACTTGAAGACGGCCAGGAAGTAAGTCAGTGCTTCCAGCACAGGTGTTAAATCAGTCGGGGGCAGGCTCCCAGCATAGGTGCCCTGAATCACTGTCTTAAAATCTCTTTTCCTGCTTGGATCATGACATCTGCAGTGGCATTTGCTGTTCATCTCTTGAAGAGGATGAGGTAGACTCATCTCTGGTAGTGACCAAATGGGTACCCAGGGAAAGAATGTTCATTCTCACTAAATGGTACAAATATATCAGGGCAGTTAGCCTACTGATTAGGAAAGCAATCTGTTCATCAACATTCTTCCCTCCATAATCAGTTCTGAAATGAATGAAGAAAGCTGAAAAGCATTCTTGTTTCAGTCTCCATCTTTTGCCTTAACAGTGGACAGTTTTGGTGAATTAAATGTTGCAGGGAGGGGGTGGCAACAAACTGGAGCGTACAAAAATGAGCCTTTCTGAGATAAGAGCGTACAAAAGCTGTTGAATTAGCGTCACTTTTTAATTTTTTTTTTTTTTACTTCCTCTAGCTTGATTCTTGGTATGTTATTTTAAATGGCACAGTGGAAATCAGCTATCCTGATGGGAAGAGTGAGAGTCTCTGTATGGGAAATAGTTTTGGGATTACTCCCTCTCTGGACAAGCAATACATGAATGGAGTGGTCAGGACCAAAGTAGATGATTGTCAGGTAAGGTTGCAATTCTATACAACTACCTCTTATTTTTCAGCATCTAATGAAAGAAAACAGGTTGGAACAGGTCCAGAGTAGGCTACAAAGGGGCTCTGAGAGCTGGAGCTGCTCTGCTGTGGGGACAGGCTGGGAGAGCTGGGGTTGTTCAGCATGGTGGTGGGGATACATTCATGTTTTAGCTACTTAACTCACAATCTGTTCTTGTCCTTGGGGACAGTTTGTGTGTATAGCCCAGCAAGACTACTGGAGGATTCTGAACCATGTGGAAAAAAACACTCATAAAGTGGAGGAAGAAGGAGAAATTGTGATGGTAAAGGAGCACAGGGAGCTGGATCGCAGTGGAACCAGAAAAGGACACATAGTTATCAAGGTGAATTTCTTTCTGTGTTTTCCATTAATCTATTAAACTTTTACTTATTAGTAAAAAATAAGTACAATTCCAGTTTGAATCTAGAATATGTACTCAGTTTTATCTGTGTCAGCTCAAAAAACTTAATTGGAAGGGATGTGTATTATATTCTGAATTTACTTCCATTTCTCCTTTAATAAAGTCAGACCTGTCCAACACATACATTAAGTTTTTTATTGGGACCACCCTTTGGGCATCTTTATGACCTCTATTTGTAATCTAAAAGAGGAATTTAAACTGTTTATTAAAAAATAAAATTAAGGGAAGTTACTAAATGATTTAGGCAGGTGTTACCTATGCAAAACATCAGCGCTGAGAGAAGCAGGAGGATTTGATTTAAACGTTTGGGTGTGTTTTCTCCTGAGCTGGCTATAACTCAACTTTCTAAAGGGATTATACTGTTCATGTGGGTTTATGTTGAAATTCTCTTGAGGGAGAGGTAGTGATAAGAGATATCAGTTATTTTTCTTCATTTGCTTTTTTAAGGCAACACCCGAGAGACTCATCATGCACTTAATAGAGGAACATTCTATTGTGGATCCAACCTACATCGAAGATTTTCTTTTAACATACAGAACATTTCTAACAAGTCCCTTGGAAGTTGGAAATAAACTCTTGGAATGGTTCACAGTGGACAGCCTCAGGGATAAGGTTGGTTGGAGTCTAAGAGATTAATATTTCTGGTGAAAATGTATTCGAATTGATCTCTTTTTGTATTGCTGATAAACTAGGATAGATAAAACCAGCTTCCACTCTATGTAACTGTGTGCACGTTCGTGAAAAACCTTGATAGTTTGGAACTTGTATCATGCCAATTCGTTGACTCTTGGCCAACGTTTTTATGTGCTTTAGCCTTGAGCTGAGGAAACCCAACGTACTGTCAAAACACTGATGTTTTGTATAGGAAATTGTCCGGGGTCTGCTGTGGTTTCTGCTTCTTTTCTTAACTCTTTCCATGCTTTTTATTTTGGCAACTACTGGTTTTAATAAAAGCCAAGATAAAGAGAAGTGTGTCAGCAAACAAAAGCAGAAACTGTATAATTTTGGAAGAGAAACGGCTATAGACTTAGATTTTTTTTATAGTATGGATGAATAATATAGTTGTCAGAGTGACTTTACAGTGAATGGTAGTGACTCTGTAGCACCTACAGAAGCAATCTGAAGATTTAACTAAAACTTTTTAGAAGAAATCTTATTATCACAACTAGAACTTTCTTTAAAGAAATCATTAGGATGCTTTAAAAGGTAATTTTCATGAACAGTGTAAGGAAGGCTTAGCTGAAAATGGATTTATGCACCACTAGGTACTGGGTCATGTAGCCAGTATTTTTTGCATATAAAAATATTCAGTTTTTTTATTTTTCATTTGCTTCCACAAATAAAGGGAAAGAGAAGATGATTTCAAGTGTGTCTTTTTCCTGTCAGATTCAGTAATCTGTCTTATGTTCCTCTGCCGTGTCCAGGTATTCTTCTGTGCTTCTAGATTGAAGCTTATAGGGGAAGAATCATAGGTAGCTTTATATATATATATATATATACACACACATATAATTTATTTTGGTTTTGTAGGTTACCAGAGTAGTCTTACTGTGGGTGAACAATCATTTTAATGACTTTGAAGGAGATCCTGCCATGACTCGATTCCTGGAGGAATTTGAAAAGAACTTGGAGGATACGGTAGGAACAAAAAAGAATTGAGTGTCACATTTTCTAGTACTACATATTTCAATTTCCCTGTTACCAGTGCCTAACAGCTGTAGGCTGTAACAGTTAATAGGTGGTTTTTAACATTGGACATCTTTGTGCTTAATTATAAATTAGATATAAGGGCCATATAAAGTAATACCTGTGGCAGTCACTTTGGAGTTTTTGCATTTCTGCAAAAGAAGGCAAGGTTTGTTTATTAAGATCTGAAAATACAGCATCAAAAATCCATTTCCTGGCACTTGGGGTGTTTTTCATAACTGTTTTTCTGTTTCTGATAAAAGAAACATTGCACTGCATTTTGTGTCTTCTGTGTTGCAGAAAATGAAAGGCCATCTCAGACTGCTGAATATTGCCTGTGCCGCCAAAGCAAAATGGAGACAAATCACCCTGCAAAAACCTTCCAGAGATTCTCCCCTGTTTTTCAGCCTTCTTGGAGGCAGTGACAAGGGGTTTGGTATTTTTGTAGAAACTGTGGAGATAGGCAGTAAAGCAGCAGAAGCTGGACTTAAGCGTGGTGATCAGGTAAAAACAACTATGTTAATGTAAAATATTCTGGTTCACCCACCTGTTGGTTGTTCTCAACAGAAATGTTGTGCTGTGTACTAAAACCAAACCACTGGCAAGTGTTCACTTGGGAATGCCACAGCTTCCATTCACATGTGTTAAATGAGTTTCTATTAAATAGTTTTCAAAATGTGTAAAATATTTAAGTATTCCAAAAACAGTGTGGGAAAAGAAACAAAGTCATGGTTATTTTAAGAAACTTTCTGATTGGATATATGGTTAGATTGAAACCATCACATTGTTTTGTGGGATTGATTCCCACCTGATGTGCTTGATCCCAGCTCACTGAGGCAGGTGGAGCAGTGAAAGGTCACACTCAGTGCAAATCCAGCTTTTGAAATGATATCAGTTCTGTGGTTCATGATCTGCCATTTTTGCTTAATTGCAAGAATGTTATGTTATCATAGAAAATAGACTTATTTAAAGTATTTGTCAAGTAAAAATTGAAGTCCTGACTTATTTACAGGATGTAACTTTTTTGACATGATGAAAATAGTTATTTTACAAGGACTGTTTTCATTCTGTAGCTGCTGTAAAGATGATATGGTAATTTCTGGGAAGTTCTTACTGTGCCTGTATTATCACCTTTGTGTTTATAAGTCTGTCAGACAGATGTTCTCCTAATAGCCCAATTTTTATTTCTTAAAGATAATGGAAGTAAACGGACAGAATTTTGAGAACATTACCTTTGTAAAAGCTCTGGAAATCTTAAGGAATAACACACATCTCTCCATTACTGTAAAAACAAACATTTTTGGTGAGTAGACTTTATATATGATATATTTTTATGTGCGAAGGAAAAGCTTCACTCCTCCTAGCTTTACAAGTGCAATAGGATTTCACTTTTTTTTCCCACCTTACTCTTGGGGTGAGAAGTTGTGCAGAAGTTGTGCCTCTATTTGCTTGGATAAGTTCTCGTGTGCCAAGGGCTGCACGTTGAGGGGCACAGAGCCAGCACAGGCAGCTCTTCACTCCCTGAGAAATCCTCAGATGACTGTTTAAGCTGCTTTAGTGTCCCCCCATGCAACAGGGCTGAAACAAAGCCAAGGGATCTGGACCAAAATATTTTTGCCAAGAAATGGCAAAAATGTGAAACTGGGATTTTGTAAAACTTTTTATAATGGCTGTAAGAATGAGAGGATAAATTGCCTTTATATCTAAAATTGAAAAGGGGATATAAAAAGTGGTATGGCATATAAATGTTGGTTTTTAATTGTCATCATGAATATAAACACCTAAATACCTCTTTAAAATCACAGTCAAATCATCTGTTCTTTTTCCATAATCATGTTCAGGCAACAGAATAAACAGAGCTACAGAAATAAGGAGACTGTGCCCAGGACTGCTCCTTCCTCCGTAGTTATATCCATATCCTCTCATGGTTTTCTTTTCCTATTTCCTTCCTCCAGTTAGCTGCCCTTGCTCACTATTGGTTTTCTTTTCAATTATTATTCTATGTTTATCACTGTGCAGCTTAAAAGGTTCAAGCCCTCAGCAGTTCCTTATTAGCGTAATTCCAAAAAAAGCTTTAAACAACCACGATAACCAGTGGTCCAGACTAATGTGAAATGACATGAAATGAAGCATCACTATAACTGAGACACTGATAGGTTGTTCATTTGTTTTATAAATGTAAGCAACATACATTTATGAGTGGGTTCTAATCTTTTCGTGCTAGCTGATAGAAGTTCAAGGTGATTTCTCTGATAAATTTTAGTGAATTAATGTCTTGAAGCTTTTTTCAAGTGATATTTTTTATCCTAACTTTTTAATTGAGTCCCAAGTGTCTGGTGCTAACAGGGAGCAATTCCTGTTGTTCTATTCAAATCTACACTGGGAAAGCTTGTAGCCTTAGCTTTCATTATATATAATAGAAACGTACCATTTAATTGGACTTTCTGTACAGAAAGTCTTGGTTGCCTTGCTCATAGGGACAGTGAGTAATTTGCTGTTTACAGTTCTGCATTCTTCCAGTATCGCCATATTTTCAACGGAAAATACTGGATTTCTAACCTGAAAGATTTCACAAGATCTTTAAAATATCTTTAAAGAAGTAATTAACGTTGACAAGACAATTTGAACATTTTTTTCACCTTATATATGTGAAAAGAAACAGAACAAAAACCATATAATTTCTGTGGAATTCTATCTTTGAGAATGCCAGTGTGCGTTATAGGGTAGCTTAGTTTCATAAATGCAGTAGGAAATTTGATGCAGCTTCTGTTCAGTAGTGTCAGTAAAAGCAAACAAAGACAGTTTGGGAAAGTATTCAGTCTATGTTGCAGTTACTCTTGAAGAAGCATCTGCATTCCATTACCTAAAAGATGCAAAGAAAAAAGCCAATAAATACATAGTGCTGATTGCCCTGAATGCAATGTTTCCTTATTATCTCTCTGGGATGTGGGAAGCAAATGGTTTGAGGGGAAAGGAATAATTCACTGTGAAGCTCTGAGTGTGCAAAGGTTACTCACAATGACCGTATCTTCTTTTACAGTGTTTAAGGAGCTGCTCTGCAGGATAGGACAGGAGAAGAATGGAATTCCACATATTCCAAAAATTGCAGAAAAGAAAAACAACCGTTATTCTATCCCAGATATGCCTGGAGATGTGGAACAGATGTTTCCCCGTGAAAAGGGAAACAAAAAAATGAAAGCAAACACTGTATCTGGTGGGAGAAACAGAATCAGGAAAATTTTAGACAAGACCCGTTTCAGCATCTTGCCTCCAAAATTGTTCAGGTTTGTTAGACTCTTCTGTCCAAAAGTAATTGTTCCTTATTAGGTTGTGATACTTCAATCATGGAATGGTTGGAAGGGGTTTGGGGTGGAAGGGAGCTTAAGGACTGTCTCGTTCTAACCCCTGCCATAGGCAGGGACACCTTCTGCTATCCCAGGTTGCTCCAAGCCCCATCCAGCCTGGCCTTGGACACTTCCAGGGATGGGGCAGCCACAGCTTCCCTAGGAAACCTGTGCCAGGCCCTCAGCACCCTCACAGGGAGGAATTTTTCCCTAACATCTACCTAAAACCTACCCTCCTTCAGCCTCAGGCCATTAGGAGATACCAATTGCTCAGCATTTCTATCATTATGTCCACGTTGCTTATGTTTTTTGAAAAAACAAAGCATCTGCCCCATGAATGCAGAACAAGACCAAAATATCTTTTCTCTCTCAATGAACACTTTCAAATCTCTTTTTCCCCTGTCCTTGTTTTGAAAGCCTGTCTCCAATATGTAATTAAAACAGCTGAACACCATTATTTTTCTTAGTTTCATTCATCCCAAGATGAATAGGAGGAGTTTAACGCACATAATTGAACCAGAACTGTTTTGCAGCGACGGCAGCGTGAGCCAGTCACAGGATGACAGCATCGTGGGGACGCGGCAGTGCCGGCACAGCCTGGCCATCATGCCCATTCCAGGCACCCTCTCGTCCAGCAGCCCTGACCTGCTGCAGCCCACAACCAGCATTCTGGATTTCTCTAACCCTTCAGGTAAAATGGCAGCTGGAGGTTGATTTACAGGATGGTTACCAAGGCCGCTGGGTCAGGGGGAAAATTGGAGCTTTTACCAATATCAGTTGTGCTGAGTGCAGTTGCCTGTTCATCCTGTGGGCCTAACAGGGCCAAACTGGGGAGGTACTGAAAATCCACACTGCCTGAACCTCTCTTGCCTACTTTTTTTTTTTAGGTAATGTGCCACTTACTTCTTTTTACAAAGAAATGTATTTTGGCACTTTTGAGAGCCTTTGATTTACCGGAGTAAATTGGCTCTGGTGGAAGGAGATTGTCTGTACCTTTCTCCTTTGGCATCTCTTGCCATTGCTTTGACTTGTCCATCCTTCCATCTTTTAGTATATATCAGGCAGTATTGTGGATAGAACAGGGCTGCCATGGTACCAGCACAGTGATATTGATGTTTCATGTTTTACAAACATTATGTAGATTCAATGGTATGTCTAAAAGCCTTAAAAATGTTTTGAGATGTGTGGTCTGGGCTTTCATTGCTGTTGCTGTAGGAATCCAGTTTATGGGGTGGCTGCAGGAGGCATTTGTTGTGATATGCAGCTGCCTGTAAACATGTCAAGTCAGAATCTTATTTCCCTATTTTAATTGTAAGTTCTGTACATAATTACATATTCTGTAAAGTGTCTTGTGACTGTGACTTATGTTTACATAAACTTTCAGATTTCCCATTTATAAGGGATGTGCACAGATATATCCTATCAGGTGTATAAATATCCCTAGCAAAAAAAGTTCCCTTCTTGCTGCCATTCCAGGTCCTTGCTGTCTGCCTGAGAGCTACTAAAAATCTTCATTTAATACTACACAAGTTCCTGCTTAATATGAAATGGTGGTAGCTAGTTCATCTTGGAATCACTCATAGAATCACAGAATGATTTGGGTTGGAAAGGACATTTAATGGTCATCTGTTCCAACCCCCTTGCCATGGGCAGGGATGTCTTCAGCTGGATCACTTACCTTTACTTTAGGCTTACTATAACAAATATGCTGCCATGTTTGAGTGTCAGAGAAAACCAAATTATTTCTGACAGTGTACACTTGATAAGTTTTGTAAGCATCTCAACCTTGATTTGGTGTTGACACAGTTTTTTTCTTTCTCTCCTGCCTGCAGCTGTTGGGTTTTACTGTAAGTATCCTCATGTACAGCATCCTGTAGACCTTAATATTGCATGGCTTGCCTGTAAATTTAACACTATCAGAGTTGCACTGACATAATTATTACTGTAGGGCACTGGGTAGCCCTGTGCCCTGTAATCTTCCTTAAATAAAACAAATCCATAGGTTCCTGTACAGGCACAGTGCTGTGCTGAGGCTCCGACCTGAATTTTATTCCCATTTCTGTCTTAGACACACTGAATGACCTTTGGATGGTTCCTCTGCTTCTCTGTGGCCTTGCTTTAAAGGGATGAAGTTACTTATATCTCTTCCACAGAACTGAAGTTTCAGAGGATAATATAGTTTGAGATTTAGTTTCTTCTTCTGTTGTATTCTATAACTAAAATTCTGTGCATGCAGACTTGAAACGTGCTTTGTATTGTCAAAATGAGCTGAATAATGCATAAAAACCCTTAATTTAATAATTAATGTTTGCCTGCTTAAAAGCAAAGACCATGAAGACAGAAATGTGCTTTTAATTTATGTTTCCCTCATCTGTCAAAAGTTGCATTGTTTTGGTTGCATGGTTATTTTCTTTTTCTTTTTATTTTTTTTTTACTTTTTCCTTTTTTCTCCCCAATTAAATTTCAGTTTTCAGTTGTACATTTTGAGTGTGTTCTGATTTTTAGATGCCAAAGTATAAATGTTTTTAGATGCCAAAGTATAAATGTTTCCCTCTTCTGTGTATTAATTACGACTTTTTTGAGTTCAGGCACTTCCCTAATTATTCAATATGTCATTTTCATCACTTTCACTCTGAAACAAGTACAAAATACTTACTTCTCCCTTATATTGCCCCTGTTCACATATATATTGAACTTTTCAAATTCATCTAGTCCCCAGCTTCTGATGAGAATATTCTTGTAATGTGTTAATCATAATCATGAAACTATTAGAGGAATTAGCTTTCAATCAGAATTTTTTTAACCTTTATTTTCTCCCAACTTCAAATTTATTTATAACTGATGTTGAGCCTTTCTTTTTTCCAATGGATGGAACCTTTGGTGCTGGATCATAGATTACCTGCTTACTTTTTACCCTGAAATTCCTTCTACTTGACCCCATAACACCATTAAGTCCTGACGCAAGTAAAAGTGACCCCAAGGTCACTGCCCCCAAAGATCTTTGTTGCTTCCTTAAGCAGTGGATTTTTGTAGAGGAGAATCAATGTATAGGCAGTGGAGTGAACAGCATCTAAAACTGCTCAGGGAGCTGCTGCTGGGAGGGCCTGGAGGACCTGGATGCTGTGCCCAGCAGGATGGTTCCCTGGGCTGGTTCCCTTGGGCAGAGGGACACCTGCTCATCACTGGTGCTCCAGGGCAGGTCACGTGCCTCAATCCATGGATTCGGGACTTACCACTGAGTTTTTAAGGGCTGGACAAATTGCAGTGAGAGAAGGGACGGGCTCTTTTGCAGGCTTTGCTTTAATGACAGCCCTTCTCTCACTGGGGATCTATGATGCAGGAGTTATGGCACATCTGCCTCCAGTGTGGTTTTGGAGAGCGTCAGATTCTGAAGCCTTGGCTGAGGGCTCAGCAACAGCCTCCCCACCTTCTCAGTCTGCAGAAAACTTGTGAAGTTTTGGTCTTCACGCTCTGGGGAAAGGAAAAACTGGGCTTCCCTGTGCTTGAAATAAGTGTGCATTTTGACTCTTGACAGTCCTTTTTAAAAATCAGTTTTATTTTGAAAATCAAACTTTCTGTACTAACTAATAGAGCAAATTATGTGCAATCATCAAGCTGTGGATTAAACACGTGTTTTTGTAGATATTTATTTCCTGCTGTAGGCTGCCTCAGATAAAGTTGTTCTCTAATGCATTTATAATACATAAAATATGCTATAAATAAGTACACCAGCCAAAGAATTCACTGCTGGCAGCAGCTTAGTTCCTTCAGGGGAGAGAGTGAGTGTAAAAGCATGCAGCTAGTTCTGGGAGCAACCAAATCTCCTTTCCTCTTCATATCCTCCCACCCCAAGCCCATCCATCCGTGCTCGGTGGCTTCCCATCCCTGGGAAGCGTGCCCTGGCGTGTGTGTGGCTCTGGCTCTCTCAGACACAAGAGAGCCAAAGAAGGAATGGTGCTGCCAAAGTTTTTAAGACATGCTGGGAAGGTGCAGTGCACAGCATAGTTATATATCAGGGTGTCTTGGTCTTCTGTTGTGGTCATGGGATGGTAGGGTAATTGGGTTGTAGAAAAGCAGAGAGGAGGAGAGTCTTCATTTTTCCTCAGAAAGATGAAGAAAAAGCCAGATATTTAACTACTTTTCAAGTCCAGCATGGTGGTTTTTTTCCCCCAGCAACTGGTTGTTTTTGTTTCCTGATGATCAAATGAGACAGTAAATCATAGAATCCCAGAATGGCTTGGTTTGCAAGGGTCCTTAAAGATCATCTAGTTCCATCCCCCACCTTCCACTAGACCAAGTTGCTCCAAGCCCCATCCAGACTGGTGTTGAACACCTCCAGGGATGGAGAGTCCACAACCTTTCTGGGCAGCCTGTGCCAGGGCCTCACCACAGGCAAGAATTTCTCTCTAATACCCAATCTAAACCTGCCCTCTTCCAGCTTAAGCCAATTCCCCCTTGTTCTATCACATGCTCTCATGAAAAGTCTCTCTCCAAATGACCTTGTGTCTTTTCAAAGGAAAAGTAACTTCATACATTTAAGGTGTTCTGCTCTTTTTTTAGATATTCCGGATCAAGTGATACGAGTGTTCAAGGCAGACCAGCAGAGTTGTTACATCATCATCAGCAAAGACACTACAGCAAAGGAGGTGGTGAGTCACGCTGTCCACGAGTTCAACCTGACAGGAGCCCCCGAGACCTATTCCCTGTGCGAGGTGTCCGTCAGCCCCGAGGGGGTCATCAAACAGCGGCGCCTCCCCGATCAGTTCTCCAAGCTGGCTGACAGGATTCAGCTCAATGGACGGTAAATGTGCCCTTTTTTGGTTGGGTTTTGTTTGGCTTTCGGGATTGAAATGTTATAGAATAATTAAGGTTGGAAAAGACCTCTGAGATTCATCAAGTCCAACATCAGGGTGGGAAATTTTAGTTGAAATATCTGTTGGAAGCAAAGGCAAGTAAATGCCAATAACTTACACTTCCCTTTCTTCTTTGTGTCACCTTCCTCTTCGGCGCCCACAAATCCCTCCCTGCATTTACGGCAAGCTTGCCTGATGACAACTAAGTTTAGCAGATCAGGATAATGTATATGATGGTTTACACTTTGAGAAAAAGGTTATATTTGTTTTGACACTTCCCACATGTACTTGAGGCTTAAAGTATACAATTAATTTCTTTCTCAGTGTCATGCTGCAATGAACTGATACTAACCTGAGATAAATTCTTCCATTTTTAAGTAAACTGTTCTGAATGTTTCTGAAATGTTAAGTGCTTTGATTTTATCTGATGACCTGATCCATACCAGAAGAAAGTTTATTAAAGTAAAATATTCTGTAGTTGTCTTTGCTAGGCAACAGAAGGAATTTATGAGTAATAAACTTTTTTGTATCTGAAAGTGATCTACTTGGGACCATGGAATGAATTTTCCAGATACATTTTCATTTCCTGAATACTCTGTGCCCCATGCAAATACTACTATGCCACACTAAATTTATGGAAAAAACCATGCTAAATTTGTGTAAGAAATGGAGAAGTACATTAAGAGGAGATTTTTCAGGACTAGTGTGTATTTAAAATGCTATTTTCACTATTGAATTTACAAATGGAAAAGTAGCTGACCTTTTTCTGAAGGTGAACACTACAGTATATTACAACATACTGTATAAAAATATTAGCAGAGCTTTTGAAATGTTTGTTTGCTTAAGTAATGGTGTTATTTTACATTAACTGAAGTACAAGGTTATGTTTTCCCTTCTTGTCTCTGTAATGCCCACAGTGACTGGTATAGTTCAATGTCTTTGTGTTCACAAGCCCTCTGAAGAGCATCTCTAATGTGTTATTGTTACTCAATTATTCTTCAGGTATTATCTGAAAAACAATATGGAGACCGAGACCTTATGCTCAGATGAGGATGCTCAAGAGCTGCTGCGAGAGAGCCAAATTTCCCTGCTCCAGCTGAGCACCATCGAGGTGGCCACTCAGCTTTCCATGAGGGACTTTGAGTTATTCCGCAACATCGAGCCCACGGAATACATCGATGACCTGTACAAGCTGGACTCCAAAACAGGGAATGCTCACCTGAAACAGTTTGAGGATGTCATAAATCAAGAGACCTTCTGGGTTGCCATGGAAATTTTAGCAGAGCCCAACCAGCTCAAAAGAATGAAGATTATTAAGCATTTCATTAAAATTGCTCTCCATTGTCGAGAATGCAAGAACTTCAATTCCATGTTCGCGGTGATAAGGTAAAATACTTCCCATTTGTCAGATCTGATCGGTGCTGTCACAGGCAATTCTGGTAATCTAAACAGAAAGGAAAGAAATGGGGATGTCCTGAGCAGGCTTTGGCTGAGGCTGGGTGGTTTTCCAAAGGCAGACTGGTCAGAGGTGGATTGTCACCACAGTCTCTGCACTGTCACCTCAGCGCTTCAGTCCTGTTGTGGTCCTGGGTGTGATGACAGTCTCTTTTTCACTGGTACCTCGCAGGAAAAGAGAAGATGAGGACAAAGCACTGTTTGATTGATGAACTTCAGAAACCTGCCTGAGCATTGTGTCATTTTCCGTGACTTTGGCACCCAATTTCCCTTCTTTTTGTCAGTCATTGTTACTTTTCCAGGGTGCATCGAGTCGTATCTGTGATGATGAGATTACTTTATTTCTTCCTTCCATTGTAAGGACTTCCTCAAATCAGTCTTGTTTTGGCTTAATTTTCCTTCTCATTCTTTCCTGTCATCTGCTTGCTTCTCTATTTTATTTTTTCCCTCTTCAATTGCACATTTAGGCTTTCTCTTCTGATTTATACTGAATGCTGCTACTTTAACAGCATGACTTCAGCATTTCCTGTATTTGCAATTATCTTACACCCAGCCTTCACTGCAGTAAAAAAAAGGCACTGTGATTCATCAGACAAGGATCTGGATTTGTGCTGTATCCCAGTACCATTGGGAAAATGGTGTTGAAAACACCATTTTAAAGTATTTTCTTCCATGTCTACCCAGTTTATCAAATGGTATTGCCTTCTGCTTAGTCATTAAAGAATTAATGGATTTCTGTCAAGGGTACTGGACAGTCATTGAGGGTGTGGTTGCTCATTACATGGGAATACGCACATGGATACTGATTCTAATTTTTATATTCTGCTCCCTAATTTCTCATGGTTTGTTGTAGATGAAGAAATTACTCTTTTGTCCTCTCAGTTAAGTCCTATCAGGCCGTGACTGAAGTGGCCTTTGGTCCAAAAAAAAAAAAAAAATGGCCTTCTAAATTAGTTTTTGTTTTACCCTTATTTCCAGAGGAGTATGGTTTTGGTAGCATATGGCACAGGGGTTCTCTTTCTTGCCTTGTCCTGCCCAGCAGTTTGATGCCATATGTCTCATGAAATTGGAAGATAACCATCCTAATGTAGCGTGGGAAAGAGGAGCTGTGGGCTGGCATATGTTTGATTTTTTTGTATCAGAGTTTTCTTTGTTTGGCATTGCATGGAGAGAAATCTGCATAAAAAAATAAACCAAATATAAAATAAGTTTTTGAAAAAAAATCTGAGAATAGCAAATTCAGTGATAGTATGATTCTGGATTTGCTAAGGAATGCTAGAGCATATCCTTTCCAGTTCTGCAGAGGTGAGGACTTGCAATTACTGCAGAATTTCTGGAGCGTAATTGGTGACAAATTATGGTAGGGAGGATGGATTTAATTTATTTAATGTTTTTATTTAATGCTTTTTCTAGAATCCAAATAACTCTGGATATATTTTTACTTAGTGGGCATGTGGGCACAATGATAAGTTTTAGCATATAGACTAATTCTCAGTCTGTCGTTCATTTACAAATGCTCTTGTCTGAAGCTCTGAGGTCAGCGAATCAGAGAATCTCAGAATGGTTTGGGTTGGAAGGGACCTTAAAGACTATCTCATTCTAACCCCTGCCATGGACAGGGACACCTTCCACTATCCCAGGTTGCTCCAAGCCCCGTCCAGCCTGGCCTTGAACACTTCCAGGGACGGGGCAGCCACAGCTTCTCTGGAGAGCCTGTGCTGGGGCCTCACCACCCTCACAGGGAAGAATTTCTTTCTAAAGTCTTCCCACTTGTGCTTGGGATGATCTCTGCACTGTTCTCATTTGCTGTGCAATCATTGAGTCACCTGATGCATTTTTTGCCATTTTTGTTCTTACTGTGGCATGCATTTTTACAGGAGAGAGTGGTTCTTAAATAGACATCAATCCTGTGTTACAGAGAGATTCTTTTGGTGATACTTTGAAATTTGTACCTTGGGTAGTCATGGTTTTTACAGTCCTGTTTAAGCAGCAGAGGTTTATTATTATGAACTTGTAAGCCTGGCATTCACCCAGATTTACAGTTAGCCTTGGGAAAGCTATTTTTAATCCTTAAAACAACCCCCCAACCCGTCACTTCCTTCTGAAAGGTAACGGTTCCGCTCACAGCTAATAATGAAATGTTTCTGCCTTGCAGTGGCTTAAATCTTGCACCGGTAGCTCGTCTCAGGGGCACTTGGGAAAAGTTACCCAGCAAGTATGAAAAGCACCTCAGAGACCTTCAGGATCTTTTTGATCCATCTCGAAACATGGCAAAATACCGCAACATCCTCAGCAGCCAGAGCATGCAGCCTCCAATTATCCCACTTTTCCCTGTTGTCAAGAAAGATATCACATTTCTGCATGAAGGTAATGTCAAACAGAGGGAAAATAAACGAAGCATTGAACGTACTTCAGCCCTTTCTTCAGTGCTCTGTGTGTCAACGCATTTTTAACAAAGCTGCCACCAGTAGGATGCTTTTGAGGGATCCTTTGTAGGAGTAAAGTAAAATAGAACTGGGAATGCCTAATGGAAAAGACTGATCCTAGACAAAAATTAAAAATAAAATGCATATTTTAAAGGTTTTAAAAGCAATACTTTAATCCTCCTCAGCTGTCCTGAGGTTTAGGGTGGAAGCGTAGGTGAGTGTGCTGTCTGGTAGTTACACTACTTCAAATATTTTCTCTTACAAAAGACTTGTTGCTGTAATGTTTCCAGGTTTTCATTCCGTGTTGTGGCTTGCACACAGCTCCGATGATACAACACCTCCTACTCTTGCTTTCAACATTTTCAAGGGGTTTTGTTTCAATGTTTCCATTTTGTTCCTTTTGTACAAAGTCCTGCTCACAACTGGTTGAGGTGAAGCATTTCCAAATATGCTCAGTTCTTGGTTGTGATCGTTCAGAGCTATTGGAACTTCTTTCTGAATGTGAATGAATGTGAACTGACTGTCAATGTCAGTTCTGTATTTGTATTGTTTTAACATTATGCCAGTGAATTTGGGCATAGTTCACTTACTCCTTTTTCCTCCTACTTGTACTTGTTATTTTAGAAATAGATTAACAAGAGCAATGCAGGGTAGTGTGAGTGGGCCTGATTCTATTAGTGTTCTGCCAGAGCATCCTGGTTTTTTGCTATTTTGCTTAAAAAATTTCTGTTTATTGTGGGGCAGGGAGGGGAGAAGGGTGACAGGGGAAGAGCTAGAAGCACAGTGGCTGTTCAGAAATATTTCTTACTCACTTTTTTCCCCCCTCTTATGTGTGTGCTTCAATTATGCAGGCAATGATTCTAAAGTGGATGGCCTGGTAAATTTTGAGAAACTCCGGATGATTGCCAAAGAAATTCGCCAAGTTGTCCGAATGACCTCGGCAAACATGGATCCAGCTGTGATGTTCAGACAAAGGTGTGCAGTGGGAAGGGCAGGAGCATTGGAGGGGTCTCAGTGTGGGGGGATCTGGGTCTGTGTGTTCATCAGTGTGTTGATATTTCATTGTGTACCTCGCCATTGACATCTACCATCAAACCACAACCTTTAATATCAAATTATGGCAAAACAGTCAGTGCTTCCCAGACCTGCTTTGTATGACTAATAAACCAATTTATTGGCTTTCAAACACACAGCAGAATTAAGTTCTAAATTTAATGGTCCATTTTTCTGGCAAGTAAAGTGTTTGTGTCAGTAGAGTTTTGAGAGAGGTATAATATTAGGGGGTATAATATTATCTGTATATGAGAGATAAAAAGCACCTAAGTCACTGATGTATAGATCTGAAATGTTGCTTCAAAACAAAACCCCACTGTTAACATATTAGATTCAAACTAAATATTTTTTATTTGTTCTAAGCACAGCTTGTTCCACCTACATACTGTTTGATATTTCAGGCTTCAGCAGGTGGAGGGTGTTTTCTTGGCTTATTTTTCTTATTTTTTTCTTTTTATCTTGGTGTCAAATATCATCAGGCTTGGTGTTAACAAACTGCAGAGTAAAAGCAACATAGCTTCTGATCTGGTGCTGATTAGCTCCAGATTTTATTTACTGGAAATGAATTATTTCCTGCATCTCTTTTCTTCCCACTGGCTGAACTAAAAACATCAGTGGCCCTGTTGTGTCCATAGAGGGTCCTGATCCTGTAGGTGCCTGCAGGAAGGGTGGTGGTCCCTCTCCTTGCACTGTTTGCCTCGAAGTAAAGGGCCAGACAAGACCCCTCAGGGTGCAGTTTGGGTGGGGAGTTGGGGACAAGGCCATGTCTGGTGCTGAATGACTCCAGCTTCAGAAAATTACAAAATACGCCCTTAGCTGCCCATATCTGTGTACACCCCTGCAGGGGAGAGCTCTCTCAGCACCCTGGAGAGAGCAGAGCACATAGGAAACCCAGTGGACAGTTTTTGGATGAAATGTGCTTCATCCACCTGAAATTCCAGTCACCTGTGCAGTTGTGATTCTCTCTGATGTGTGAATTCAGTTACATCTGTGCAGGGCAAGGAAACAGGGCATGCAAGGATAAGGGCGCGTTTATAGGAGCATGGAGATTTGGGTCTCTGTGGTATTCCAGTGGTCAGGATTCACAGAGGATCATTAATCCTGTCTGGTTTTTGTTTGCAAGGCTGCCTGTCAGGAAACATAAATATTTCTTTAAACACAGGCATTTAAAGGCAGTCTGGATGGGGCTCTGAGCAGTCTGGTCTGGTGGAAGGTGTCCCTGCCCATAGCAGGGGCTGGAAGGGGATGAGCTTTTGAGTCCCTTCCAACCCAAACTGTCCTGTGATTTTGTGGCTCTAAAAAATTGCCCAGTTGAGGTCTGAGCCAAAAAGAACAGATCCATGTTAGTGTTATTTAAAGATGGATTTGTTTCACAGTGGAGGTTCACCTTTATGCAGTTGGACTGGAATTAGCAAGATTTCATTTTTAGCGTAAAATTGCAAAGCCAGTTACTGAGAAGTTGTGATTGCTTTTCAGAAACTTTGGCATTCACAGCTGAAATTAGTCTATAAATAAATTTCCCTGATGGCCCATGCACTTCATAAGACCTCATGAAGTCTAATCATTAAATAAATTTAATAGTAAATAGTTACCTTTAGTATGCTTTTCACAATTATGGAACACATTTTAATGACTGTAATTTAAATTATGCACACTGCCATAAACTGCTTAAGCATTAAATATTAGAGATAGTGCCAAAGATTAAAAGAAAATAATTCCATGTTTTCATGTCATTTATATTCATTTTCATTGCCTCTGGTGTTTGATCTATCAGTTTGTGTTATGAAGCACCAAATAAATGCTTTTGAAGATGAAAAATTAACAAGAAAGGATGTGTATTAGTGGTAACATGAGACTTGCTCACAAGTTCATTACCAGTTATGGAGAGCATCTAGGCTTTCAAGGTGTATTTGGCAACTGGCTTGTTTTCCAGCCAACAGTCAAGACAGAACAACATCATAAACTTGAATAGCGATGATGATTTCTCCTACACTTTCAGCAGGCCTAATGCAAAGAATAAATTAATTTAATCTCATTTTCTGCAATATGAATGAGTTGCACAGTTTTTACTCACTCCGTCAAATTTGAATTTGACTTACAGAAAATACAATAAATTAATGCAAGTTTGATTTTTTCCAATTTGTAGGTTAAACAAAAAACTGATAGATATTGAAGTATTTGCCAAGTCTTGCCCTTGCATTCCATGAAAACATTGTGTTATTGTTTGAGAAGAATTTGGCTGTATAGAGATTTTTTCTTTTCTGTTCTTTCCTGTCTACATCTTTCTTCCTGACTCTCAACTGTTTTATTTTTTTCCTGTGCTTTTCTGTTCAAATACATGCTTCAATGTATATGGCTCTTGCTTACAGGAAGAAGAGGTGGAGAAGTTTGGGGTAAGTGTAGAGCTGAATGCAACTAAGATAAATAAAGATTATGCAACTCTTAACATACTGCATCCTCCTTGTTAGTGCATGCATCTGAAATACAGCATGCATTTTATTAACCCTGCAATACATGTTTTTTTGAAAACAGGAGTAAGGGGTTACAGCCAACATTTTACTGCAGCTATAAGAATTCTGAGTTGCTTTTGTGTAGTAGTTAAGTTGTTTGAGTTTTGGCTTTATGCATTTTAAAAAACCCTGCTGTGCAGTTATACTGGAAGGCAAACTGTTTTGGGAAGTAAATGAAATAAGTAACTTGCTTTTTAACATTTACAGAAAAGTTGAAGCCATTCTGCATTTTAAACTATAAGGATACTTTGAATTGTGGTAATAATGTAGTCGTTTCTGCCCCTGAAGTTTGTGATCAGGCAAGCTTCAAAGTATTTCTTTTCAGTAGATGTTTAAAATGTTATCTCACATTTCCTATACCAAAATCCTCATTAATGCCACTGGGAGTGTCAGTTGTGCAAGGACTGGATCACGGAATGACTAAAGATTAGAGTTCTGACGCTGGCCAGGGAAATTCCTGCCTGGCCTAGTGCAGTGATTTTAGCTGTATTTCATGTGTTGTTATGTGTATTTTTGCCCATGAAGTGTTACCTCTGTGCCTTTGCACAGGAGCAGTGGGGACAGTGCCAGGACTGGGGCTGGTCAAACTGGGGTGAGCAGGTTTGGGTACTGGTCCCTGATCCTGGTGTGGATGCCCTTGGCTGGCAGCATTTGGTGCTCAATAATAACTGCTCGCCAGGCAGCTCATGGGGAGAATTACCCAGGACCTGTGGAGCCACTGTAATTTCTAAGCCTTGGAACTACTGTGAACTCAAGGGAATAAGGAAAAATAATTGTTAAAGGAAATAGAATTAAATTGCCTTAAAAAGTCAAGTCCAGACTTGAAAGAAAAAAAACTGTGTATATAAATAATATTTATATCATTAAAAATAAACATAATTTCCCAGTCATTGTAGAATACTTTTGTCTTTATCCATCAAGAGACAGGATTGAATAGCTTGGTTTGAATAGCTATTCATGCCTTTTGCTGCTCCCTGCCTCCAATAACATTACTTTTTTATTTAATTAAGCTATAAATTGCTGCCAGTTTTTATGCTTATATTTTCTCTCAGAATGATTTATTTTAATATCTTTGGAAATACTGCAGTCAGCTGTTTTCCAACACTTATTTTTTTAAGCTCAGTGTACTTGACTCCTTAGATTTCCTCTAACAACATGTTTCATTCTGACTGCTTTGGCCATTATGGCTCTTCTGTGCCTGATGTTGTTTATTCTGCCACTTGTGATTCTGTAAACACACAAGATCTTGATAAATGTCTTCATGTAGTTTTAAAAATATTCGTCTGAACGTTTAAAAATCCCCACACAAACTCAGCTTTGAACAACTTCTTTGACATTTTCCATTAGAATTTACATGTGACTTATACTGTGATCTCCATTTATTTAAAAATGCATCAGAGCTGGTGTGTCTGTAGGACGTTTGGCAGTTGAAACACAGGTGACTGTGTTTGAACTATACCCAGATCAGTTGTTTGGTCTCTCATTCAGCATGAGTAGGAGTGACTGTCAGGGACAGTAACTCACGTTCTTTGACAATTTTGGGTTTATTTATTCTTGCGTCAGTTACTGATAGATTTGAGAACTCAAAGTTAGGAGTAATGAGGAGCATCATCTTTCATAGATGCAAGTCTGTACAAGTCTGGGTATATGTATATCATCTCTGCCTTCCTCACCTTTCTTGGGATACTTTTTTTTAATGAGCTGACCTTCTGTGAATTTGTAGTTAATTGAGGAAAGAAGTGTATAATCAAATGCACTTTGTACATTTAACATAATTTGCCCCTTGTTTAAGCATTGTGAGCAGCTCAGTTTTCTAAGAGGATCGCAGTGGTCACTCACTCCTGTGCTCAGCCAAGTGCAGGAAGTTTCTCTGTGAGCCTGATGCACACAGTGGGTACCCAGGTCCCTAAACCAACAAAGTTACCAAGTTTGTCCACTCTTAGAATCTACAGTTGAATTCATAGAGCTGTTAAGGTTGGAAAAGACCTCTGGTGTCATTGAGTCCAACCGTCAACCCAACACCACTAAACTCTGTCCTCAAGTGCCTTAACCTACCTGTTTTTGAACACTTCCAGGGATGGTGATACCACCACAGTCCTGGGCAGCCTGTTCCAGGGCTTGATGACCCTTTCCATGAAGAAGTTTTTCCTAATGTCCAATTTAAAACCTCTCTTGGCACAACTTGAGGCCATTTCCTCTCGTCAGCTGTGGGTCTTGCAGCACAAGCCTGCGGTTCATTAGTGGAGCTAAATGGGTCCCATACACAGCAGTGCTCCTTGTTCTTCCCAACTCTACATTTCCATATGCAGTCCTGTTCTAGACTCAAATTGCTCCTCTCAGTTTACCAGAATATGTTAAGACGAGTGTTATTTTAATGCTGTTCATCTTTTTTAACTCATTTGCATCAGCATGCACTAGCCCTAACTGAAGATTATGGGTATTAATCTGCTTTGGCCTGTGCTACTGTAGCTCTTGGTTGCTGTTGAGAGCTGAACCTTTACTGCTTTGCTCTTTTCTCTCGTAGGTCTCTGAGCCAGGGCAGCACGAACTCCAACATGCTGGATGTGCAGGGAGGGGCTCACAAGAAGCGCGCCCGCCGCAGCTCACTCCTGAACGCCAAGAAGCTCTACGAGGATGCGCAGATGGCGAGGAAGGTGAAGCAGTACCTGTCCAACCTCAACGTGGAGACAGACGAAGAAAAGATCCAAATATTGTCACTTCAGTGTGAGCCTGCATACAGCACTTGTAAGTACAGTGAGCTAGAACAGCAGCATGATTCATGCATTTATAAAATATGGTGTTCCTTCTCTAGAAATACTCCTTTAAACTTTTTCTCCAAGCAGAAGATACTGTAGTAAGTGCTGTTTTGTCAGTTCGTGTACTGAGGGCTTCAGCAAGACAGCATTTGTGTTCAGGTGTTGGTTGAACTCACAAAACTTCTGTGATGTTTTTTGTTTTGACCTTTAGTTCCCAAAGCTGTGTGTCTTTCCGTCAGTGTGGCAGGAAATTCAATAGTACATCAGCTCTAGTGGTGCCCTGCTGTCCTTGCACAGAGTTAGGAAGGATAAAAGTAGTGTTTACCATAGGAATAGCAAGAAATGAAAAGAGACAAAATCAATATAGAAACTGCAATGGATTACACCTTAGAATAAATGAAGATTGTTGAGAAGGAGCAGTTAGGTCAATATTGACGGATGAGTTTGACATGGCTTGACAGTCAAAACCTGAGGACTACAGCAGGACAGCTCTCATAATTTGAGCTCCTGTCAAACAAACTGTTATCTCACCTGCTGTCTTACACAGTTCAGTAAATTCTTTCTCAGAAATGAGAAATTATAATTACATTTTATTTAGATACTCTAGGAGTTTTCACTTTCTCTAAAGGCAGATGTGTTTCAAAATAGATGTGACAACCATGCTACGCAAAATAATGTCTCCTTGTTTTTGTCCAAATGCAGCATTTTAAAGCTTTCTTTGTCCTCAAATGCCATTTTGTCTCTGATGAGGTGACTTCAAAGTGTGACTAGGAGATGGCATCTTGAAGATAAAATTTTCAGTCCTTGCTGTTATCCAGCATTAAGAATGCAAATCCTTATTATTCCCTAAGGTGCCTTCTTATGCAAATTTTCTTTTAGCCTTTACTTTTAAATAGCACTGAAGCAGGAAACCTGGAAATGGCCACATTTAACTCCCTTTTAAAAAATGTTAAATTCTCTGTATTGGAACTCTTGATAGATGATCAATGTGCAGTCATAACAGGTACCAGGCACAAGAGAAAAATGTTAATCAAGTTGTTTTTCAGTTGTTTTAAATAAATCAATTAAGACCTTATTTGCACAGTGCTAGCCATAGATATTTGGAAGTAAAAATAGGGAATAAATGCTGACTGTTCTACTCCATATAGTTAAGAAAATCAAGTCCTTATTTTCTTAAACATCAGAAAGGAAAATGAAGGTTAAGTGGATATACAAATAAATATATAGTGGAGTGGCATATTATTAAAATTACCATTTTTAAAAACTAGGGAAAAAAACCCAAACCCCAAAAAACACAGGTAATAAATCCAGTTGAGATGATAATCATTGTTGCAGAGCTGGAAGAAAGAACGGAGGAGTGAAGTGGAACATGAGGGAGCTGCCGGACCCTCATGGTTTGAAATGTGGTGGAGTGAAAGCATTGACCTGTCCCAGGGATGTGCCTCCCCACTTGGTTGGATTCCCCATGCTCAGGGGTTCAGCTGCCTGTTTCTTACCTCAGTAATAAGTGTCCAGCCTTACTTTTGGAAGGAGAGAGCAGCAGTGACACTGCAATCCAGAGTTCCAGTGGAATGTGCAGAGAAATCAGATGGCCTTAACTTCAGAGTCTGTGAATTGCTGTGTGATTAAAGCAGGAGCTGAAGCAGTGCCCTGTGCTGTAAATCACTTGTGCCACCTAGTGAAACATTTGATGCCAGTTGCAAAACCACCTGATTTTGAAAGAGGTGCTGTTATGCAATTGCACCTTATGTACAGACATTTGAAATACAGGCTTGTGGTAGAAATAAACAACATTTTTTGATATTTTGATTAAGTACCTTTATGGCACTTTCAAGAGTTTAGGGCTTTTTTTTAAAGCTATTTCACACATCATCTTCAGTGTGATGAGACTGTAGTGTTTGGAAATAGTTTCAAATACAATTAGTCTTCTTTATACAGTGATTCCTTTGTCTGGATAGTTGTACTGCAATAATTCTGCAGTTCAAAGTGCTAGATATTTATATGCAGTCTTTGCCTAACAGTGACAAAGAATTTAAGTGAGAGAAGAGGAGGGAAGTCATCCGAAATGTCACCAGTGCCCATGAGATCGATTGGCCAAACCACCAAAGCCCATCAGCATCAACAAAACCGAATGAGTCAAGTTCTTCAGGTCCCAACTGTGAATTTGTACCCCAGCAGGAAAAAGGGACTGACAAAGGATCATGTCACATTCAGTGAGTATCTTCAGTTCACATGGCTGGGGAGTAAACAGCAGGGAGGAGCTCTTTGTAGCTGGGTGTGGGTTATGTGAGATACCATTGTGCTTAATTTAATTAATTCATTTTAAAACAGCTGGTGCATATTGCTGTGTTTGAAGAGAGCATGCTGTCATCTTAGTTGTTTACACAGTCTTTAATAACTTTCCTTAAAACAGTTAATGGTGAGGTGCTGTCTCCAAATATGCTCTTGCTTAATGAAGTCTAATATATTATTTGGGTGACATCACTGAAAAAAATCAAAGACATTTAATATTTTAACCTCTGGGACACAATTTTAACAACATTATGGTCAAATGGAGCAACATATATTATTAGTTACTCCTACTGAATGTAATTTTTTTTCTGTCTCTTAAGTTTGCTAGTTGCAAAGAGGTATATTCTGTATTAAAAAGCTTCTGTCCTATGTACATAACTTGTATCATTTGAAAGATACAATTGATGGGCTATTAGATAAAGTTAGCTGCAGTCAGTAAAGGAGATGAAATGATTTTATAGTATATTGGGCATCAGTAACCTTTAAAATAGGTTCAGAAAACAGTATATTGCAGCATACAAAATACTGTTTCCAGCTAGTATTTATTTCAGTTCTCCTCTCAAAAACCTGTGCAGTTTGATAAATTAGAGAAACTTTTCTCAGAGGTGTTTCTTCATTTCTGTGTGGTGGTCCATGTTGATCTAACAAGTTATTGAGACTTTGAAACAACTCCTCAGCACTGTGTCCTCTGCAGGATGGTCTAATTGTGAGTAAGAAACACCCAATCATGCATGGGACACCAGTTTTGCTAAACTGGCCAAGCTGGGGATAGTGCCCACAAGAGTTGATTTGAGAATTCCTGCTTGTGAAGATCTTGAACTGACCTGTTGGCTGTGGCACACGTGGTTTTTAACTCAGTCCCAACAGTGGCATGGGCAAGGATTTCCTCCAAGCTTTATACTACACACAGTTGTTTTTTTTTCACACAGTTCTTCCCAAAACCACAATGAATGTATCCATTGCAGTGCTTCCTGTTGGGATGGGGATGTTTCAGTGTACTGCAGATGAACAGCCAGCAGTAGCAGTGGCCACAGCTGATCTGATCTAAATTTAAATGGAGACTGCCTCCACATGCAGAATTCTCTGAGCGTCTGCTCCTCTCTTTGCTGAATATTCTCATTGTTCAACATGGTGCTTATTTGTAGTTTAAACAGAAATCAGTAACTCAAAAGAAGAATAACGTGCAGTAACTGATCCCATTGTTTTCGTAGGTACAGGCTCTCCACAGAAGTCATTAAGCTTGTCTGAGGAAGTTAGTAGTAAGAAACAAACAGATGACACTATGTCCATGGCATCTTCTTTGCACTCCAGCCCACCTGCTTCTCCTCAGGGCTCCCCACGCAAAGGTATGTGTGTGTGTGTGTGTGGCAGCGTCAATCCCAGGAACTGGACTGGGTGGGCAGTGACAGGAATATTTGTTGGTAATGATATGTAAGAGAAATAGTAGTTTAGAATACTCATGTCAATAATAGAATCATCTCTTTCTATGAATAGACATGATTTTCCAATGTGTTTACATATTTTGGACCTTTAAGTCACGTAGTATTTCAAAAAAGGGAACAATTGTTTTCTTAAAATACTGCCTAAGTGCTTTTGGCAGAATTCCCAATAGATCTGAAGTGCTGACACCTGCCATCATGCCAGTTCAGATTTAGGTGGCCACTTAAATAAATGGGAATTGCAAACCCAGGGATTTCTTGAAGATGGCAGTGTTGGACAGAAACTGCAGCTGTTGAGGCAACTTTTGGTCTTGACCAAGGGAGCTGGAATATCAGGTGATTAGACAGAGCTGGAGATAGAATGGTGTCATAGTTCTCCAGGACAGGTGGTTTAGGCTGCTGCAGAAGTAGTGGATCCATCTAAATCCTCGAGTCGCTGTTCATATTTTTTGTTCTTGTGCACAGGGCTTTGTATACATCCCTGTCTCTCATGATGCCCTGAGAATCCCTTTATTTTTGATGTCTTCGTCTTAAAAGACCTGCATCACTTCATCATTAGTCAGCCTTGGATGGGAATTCATTTGAAATCTCTTAACACCAATCAGCAGCCAGCCCGGGTGGTCGGTGTTGGATGGTGTAAGGCCTCTCTCCCTCCCTTCTGTGCTGCTTTGACTCACTGACAGCCCAAAGCCACCGCGTTGGCATGGCATGGCACAGTGACCTGCTGCATCTTCTCACCCTTCTCAGTGGGAGATCAGGCTGGTCCGTCCACTTCTGCCTTCACAAGATCCTGTTTCCTTTAGGAGAATGCCACTTTCTTTACTTAAACACAGCATATGTATAGAAAGCTTAAATATTTGGGTTGTCAAACCTTGCTCCACTGAGACTTCTGAGCATCGCTTATGAACATGTTATTTTTGTTAACTTTTATCTGGTTCTTTGAAAAGAATGTTTTGTTTCTTTGGGATTATTTCATTAATTCAACTTGCTTTCAGTGTATTTTTAGCACTGATCTCATTTGACTGAGGTGATCTGTACTTTGTTGTATGTGTTGTGCTAACAGCTCATTGATCTAAAATTAGGTGCTTCACAGACAGCTGAAAGACATAATTTTAGGCATGAACACATTCCACTTAATCTTAGATTTCATTTTCTTTTGAGCTATACCCAAGTGATATACAAATAGGATTGAAGAAAAAAGGGTTTAAAATTAGGATGTTATTTTTGTTGTTATTTATCTCATCATCTGTCAACATCTGTCTGTGTCTACTTCATTGTAGTTGGCAACATCCAAAGGTCGGAGAACTGCAGTCAGATGAATCTCTCTGGCTCTTCCTCATCACTGGCCAGTGAAACCAGCAACAAGAACAGTGGACAGCGCAGCTACGGAATAGGTGGGGCTTTTTTGCAAAAGCAAATTCAGAGGATTTGCCAAGCCAGAGACAGATCTGAGAAAAGCGCAAAGGCAGACAGAGAGAAGGAGAGTGGAAAAGCAGAAGCTGAGCATGAACCCACACAAGCAAAGGGATTCCAGTTTAGAAGACTTAGGGAGAGAAGCTTCTCCAGGGAAAGAACAGCTGTTACTGTGAAAAGGGAAGCAGAGCCCACTGAAGCCTCAGAAAGCAATGAAAACCAAAAGGACAAGGACATTGATACTCTGAGTACAGCAAGTATCTGTAGCAACAGCAGTGTGTACACATCCCACTGCCTATGCTCAAGGCCTAGGAGAATAAGGAGGAATTCTCGATAATGTATTTTTAGAAGAAAGACTGATGTCCATGTTGTCAGATAATCCTGAGTTTACCTAAGTTATTTCAGCATTATCCATTTACATGTTTAAGCTGTTTAATGTGCTTCCCTTCCAGATGTTTGTGTCAGTTCTTTATAGCTAATCAGCCTTACAGTGCAGTGAAGACAATAATGTGAAGTTTAGAAAATCAAGGAACAGGTACAGTGTCAGTTCAGTTACTTAGTGTGTCACAAATGCCAATGAAACAGTAAGTTCTGCAACATTTTCTAATTTGACAGTCCCTGAAATGGTGTAAATGGAATGCTCACTTCCAGTGTTGGTGTGTATTCCATTGGTCACGTCTCATGACCTTTTCAGCCCAGCAAATACTTATATTTAGTCTCTTCATACACATGTGCTGTTATTTTATGGCTCAGCTTTCAGGAAGTGTTAATTTCTTTAATGAAGAGGAACTCTTTTGCTCTCCACAGAGTGGAGTTCTTGAAGAATAGTGTCTTAAGGCACACTGTGAGGACATTTCTTACGGTAGTACAGTTGTGTAATTTAGAGTCCCTTACAAAATGTAAAGAATATGAAATATTAGTTATTGGCAAAGGAAACTGAAATCTAATCTTAAAAATGCTGCTCTTAAGTACATTTTTTTCATTCATAAGTTTCAGTTCTATAGTTTGGTAACATTGATATTTAATGCTCATATTTGCTCTTAAAGTCTTACAGCAATAATCAAAGTTAAGCTGTGAAATTTCAAATTATGAGCTTTATGCTTAGTGGCTGTATGCCAGTGTCTCCACATGCCATAGTGTATTATCTCTGTGGTGTTTATGGACTTACTGTCATCTGTCTTCTGTACAAGGCTGTGTGTGTATCACAGGCATGGCTTTTACACTGCCTTGTCATTTCACTTCTTCACCTCATCAATGTAATTATGTGTCAGTCCAGGTAAAAGGCACATATGCAGCAATTTAGGAAAAAAAACCTTAGCTGAGGTGTTAGCTATATAGGGCTGTATACCTTATTTGTATCTGAAAGAAATTATTTGAGGGTAAGTCAGGCAGAAAAAACATGCATTCTACATTTTGCTCTGAATGTGGTGGGGGTCTTCAGCTGTTCCCCTTCTGTGGGAACAACGCTGGAGTCTGGTCCAGCTCCTGCCAAGGTTGTACTTCCTGCCTTTGCTTCCTTCTCTGTTAGTTTTGGAGCAGATAATGAAACTGAAATGGACCATATGGCTAATCCCTGAGTGCTAATAGCTGGCTTTTACCTTAGTCAGCATCTCCTCCTCCACTGCCAGAATCTTTTTTTGAGTCTTGCCTGGCAGTATGGCAGAGGGATAGTGGGAAGAGTGCTGCTTTTATACAAAGCAGTCAGCACTTGTAAATTGGAAAGACCTAATCTGCCCACCCACTACTGATGCAGTAGCTGCTGCTCCTGGTTGTGTAGGTTCAAGCTGCTGCTCTGTAGAGTGGTGGAGTTGCAGGTGGGTTATTGGTGTCCCTGGACTTGCTTTAGTAAATCAGTGCTGGATGCCAATAGATGCTAAAAGCTTTAGTACCCTAAAATCCTCAGTGGACTGATGGTATGCATACAGGGTTTGCTTGTTTTTCTACTAAATATCCTCACTGTAATGTGTGTGTCAGTACTTCCTTGTCATACACTGACCAAGACATTCTCCTCTCCCCTCCTGTCCTTAGGCTACGCCCTCATACCCTCCACTAAATCTGACAACTTCTCGGACTCCAGCCACAGTGAGATTTCCTCCCGGTCCAGCATCGTGAGCAATTGCTCTGTGGACTCCATGTCAGCAGCGCTGCAGGACGAGAGGAGCCTGTCCCAGTCCCTCATTGTGGTGGATTCAGGCGGGGCAGAGAGAAAGGAGCATCCTCAGCCACTGACAGATTACGGCCAGCCCTGCCCGGGGTAAGGTGCAGCTGGGTCTGGTGGGGCTTGGTGTTCTGGAGTCAGAAGTGGTAAGGAGGCTTTGGCCAGGACACAGTTCCACACTCCACTCTGGTTATTAAGCTCTTGCTGGAAGCTGGAGCACTGGCTGCTCTGTGTGAGCCTGTTTCCATAAGAAGCTTACAGTATTACTTGGGGAGACAACAGCTTGTTCCCATCGGTGGGGTTCAGCAGGTATTTCTTGCCAGAGACTGGAAGCGTGTTAAAAGCCAGGATGATACTTAGCAAATTAGTGCCGTGGTGAGAGACAGCAAAAGAACAACAGGATATTATCAATTCTCTCTGAGTCAGCAGTGCCAGTCACTTAACATGCTCTAATGTGATTTTTAAGGATTTTTCTAATTATCATTTGTTGCTTAAGGCAGACTGGAAGCTTTCTGCCACTGTCTTCCTGACATTTTCCACACAAGAGCTCTTGTTGCTTTGGTGCAATGAGAATTTGTGCTGAAATGATGCTTTGAACTGGAAGCTTTTGAATTTTTCTTGCTAGATGTAGCACCTTGAGGCGTAGGATTTAATATGTCTTAATATATCTTGGGATAGCATTGTCTGTCCTCAGATATCATGGATTCAACTAAATGAGAGATGCTCCTTACATTTCTGATTTTCCAGTTCATGGAATAACAGGAAGCTTTGGGCTGGAAGGGACCTTAAAGATCATCTTGATTCAATCCCCCTACTGTG
Organism: Acanthiza pusilla; assembly: GCA_036630365.1. Classification (NCBI taxonomy): domain Eukaryota; kingdom Metazoa; phylum Chordata; class Aves; order Passeriformes; family Acanthizidae; genus Acanthiza; species Acanthiza pusilla. The sequence continues at coordinate 10,610,407 of JAXCHO010000049.1, read as the reverse complement.
GGCAGGGACACATAGCTCAGGGTGCAGGCCATCCAATCTGGCCTTGTGCACTTTCAGGAATGGAAAGAAATGAACAATTCAGTTTATTTCATAGGGTTAAAGTGGCAATTTAAAGATGTGCTTCATCAAAGAAAATAATTCCGTTTTCTAAAAGGCATAACACACACTGTGTTCATGTTTAGTGGTTGTTCCTTTATTCCTTAGTTTCAGTGGGTTGTGAAGGGAAGAAAGTGGATTTTTTCCTAAAAAATAGAAAAGAAAGGAAAAGATTTTTTTCTCGCACATATCTAAGAAACATTCCTTGATTTCACAATGTGTCAGTAAACTGCTGAGGGAGGGTGTTGAATTTTAATATGCTGCCCATGCATTTGTTAACACACCCAGAAATAGTTGGGAGACTTGAATAATGTCTAGCAATCATATCTTCATGTATTCTAAATTTGTACAAACCTGGCTTTATTTTCCCCCCTTAATTATGCATTTAGAGCGATTAGAGCTTTCAGCAGACATTTCTTTTAAAAAAGGAATTTTGGACTATGCTTTTCATAATCTGTCGCTCCAGATCGTTCCCACAAATGCTATTTATGCCCAGTGTTTTCAAATGTTCTTGAAATACAACTGCCTCCACTGTCTAAACAACTTGATGTTGCTGCCTGTGAAGGGGTTGGATTTTATTCTAAATATTTATTTTGGTTTAGTTTGTAAATGTAAAGAAAAAGGTGGTAGCAGGCTAAAAGTAAGAAGTCATTTACTCTGCTTTCTGTCAGGCACTGTTGCTGTCGTTGGTAGAGAAAAGCATCTGTGGGCCAGATTCATGGATCTGGAGTCAGGACTGGAAATGCATGTTGCAAACTTGTTATTCCCTTGGGAATAACTTCCGTGCTGCTGTGTGCAGTAATGAGTTGGGAGTAACAGTGTCTCTTGTCAGTGCTCCCTTGTGCCTTGACCGTGCTGCTCACCTGTTACAAACCCAGAGTTGCCTCTGAGTACATCACTCTTATTTTAAAAGCTTATGAGTGTTTTTTTTTCCCGATTTCTGTTGTTTTCCAATGTAGCTGGTCCATCACTAGGCCTGCTCTGATCAGAGGAATGGCATTCACATCTTCCATGAGCAGCGAGGAGATCTCCCACGAGCACATCACGGTGGAGGCAGCAGACAGCGGCCGGGGAAGCTGGACTTCATGCTCAAGTAGTTCTCATGACAATTTCCAGAATATCCCAAACCAGAAGAGCTGGGATCTCCTCAACTCTTACCGTCACACCCAGCTGGACGGGCCTATAGCTGAAGTGGATCCCACAAACTGTTACTCTGAGGAGGGTTATTTGTATTCCGAAGCCTTTTCCAAAGCCAACAGGCAGTCGAAAGCCAGTGTGGAGCTCGATCAGTCTCGGCAGAGCTGGGCCTCCTCCAGCTCCCTGTCAGACACCTATGAGACAAACTATGGGACAATTAAGCGGAAGGGGCTGGAGAACTCAACAGCAGAGCAGACGGAGGTTTTGGACTCTAAACCAGGCGCTGATACGACTTACAAAACTGTTACTTCGAGTACAGAAAAAGGCCTGATAGGTAAGCCAAGCCAACAGCTCATGGAAGCTGCTACATCTGTTTTTCATTTTGATATTAAGTTGTTAAGAAATGACATCAGCAGGTCTGGGGCTGTCTGGCATGTTGAATTCAGCTTCACACGTGGTTGTAATCAGAGCACTTACACAGTGTGTTTTCAAGCCATCTTATTTCGCATTAGGAATATCAAGATAATAAACAAGTGCATTTCCCCATCCTTTCATGGGTCTGCAGGAAAACTGATTTCAGGAAAATGTCAGGCACTTCTTCTCTGTAGTATGGTATTTTTAAAAAATTATTTTGGAGGTGTACTCATCACTGTAGATGTTCCTCTGACAAGGATCAATGATCCGATGCTCCTTATAGTACAGACTTCCCAGGAACCCAGAGGGAAGAGCATGACTGCAGAGTGGTGTGGAGCTCACCTGCCTCTCTGGAGGTGGGGCACCTTTCATCCACAGGGCTTTGGTCTCTGAAAGCTCAAGGGCAAAGCAGATTCCTTTCCTGTCTTTGCTATTTTAAGGTGCCATTTATTTGATTATACTGCTGCAGTTTGGCTACTTATGAAAGGAGAAAAACTTGAAAAGGTTCTTTCAAATATGCATAGTTCTATCAAGCAAGATGTTCTTGCCCCATCCTAGTGAGTTCAGTAGCCAAAAGTAAAGGAACTGGGTTAGCAGCAAGATAAAACATGGAGAGCAAAGCTTTCTAAGACTGTAAGTCAAGGGTGCCGCTGAAATGCAGTTTAATTACTGAGTGGATTGCTGGAGGGGTTTATGTTATCAAAGGTAATTGCCTGAATAAACATTGCACATAGGGCGGAGGTCTTGGATTGCATTCCTCCTTGGCTTTGGAGAAGAAATCGTGGTGGAGCCTTGCAGAAAATTTGCTCCCAGCTCATTGCTGTGCCTATGCTCTGCCCTTACAGCTTTTCAGAGCTGTTCATGAGCCTCTGAGCTGTATTAGGAGCTGTTCACTGTTCATGTTCACTGTTCAGTACCTGCTGTGTTTGCTGACAGCTCTTGCCCTTACTTTTAATTCTTTTTCCATTCTGCACCGTGCAGCTGTGAGGGGCACTCACAGTGTGCTGGAGTAGCCATGTTCTGTCTGCTCAAGGCAAGATGTGATGCAGGTGGATATAATTCCAGGTGTGCAAATCCATTAGCTGTTCACCATCGCATAGTATGCCCGAGATATGCTCACTTTATTTCACTGTTGGTAAAATATTGTGAATTGGAACTTGACAAATTATTCTTGCGTTACTGCAGTAGACGAAAGGTTAGCTCTAGGGAGCCTGAACCTTGCTCCTTTGAAGGAGAACATACCCACCCTCATCATTCCTTCTGCAAATCAGCCAAGACTGAAGGTGAGGTGAGGACCCAACCCTTCCCCATCCCTCCAGGGAAGAGCAAACCTTCTTCACTTCCCCTGCTTTCTCACAGACACCCCATTCAGAGCTAGTTAAATGAAAATAAATCCATTATTTCAACAGCAGAAATCTCTGCCTGTACCCACGTGTATTTGCTAAACCCCAGACTGACTGAATTTGGGTTTGGTTGTTTTACTGTCAGCCCAAGCATGAGCTGAGGCCATCAGGTAACCAGTGTGTGTTCCTGATACCAAAACCTGGAATCTCACAGGTCCACAGCACAATAAGAAATACTCCTTTATTTTTCATCCTTTCACATTCTTCTAAGATAAGAAAGTATTAGTATTAGTTTTGGTGAAATAAATGAAACTAATGAACATGCACTGTTTAAAAGGGATCCACAGGAAGGATGCAAATTCACTTAACTAACAGATTAAAAAAATTACCCTGGCTTTGAAACTCTCCTGTGGCAACACGTCCATGGAAAAAATCCCAATTCAACATGCACATGAGCCCCAGACCTGCGGTGGGAGGGAGGGGAGGCAACCTAAAAAAAGTTACATTTTGGGTTGAGAGCCTCTGTGACTTGAACTGCTGCTGAACAGGGCAGGAAGGGAGAAAAGATGAATTATGTGGCATGGACATTGCAAATAAATAATACTGATTGTAGCCTTCTAATGACTGCACAAGGTACAATACAGCTGTTCCAAAGGCTGTTTCCATGATTGTTCCTGGTTATTTCTCACTTGTAAACCGAGATCATAGTTTAAGATAAAGGTACTAAAGAAAACAAAACAAAAACCAAAGGAAGAAAGTAAGAAAATAAAAGTATGAATGTGATAAGCCGTTATTCACTAGGTGAAAATGTAAAATAATTAATGCAGGCTCACTGTACTGTCTGCCTCATAGAACCAGTTTTATGTGATGCTTTTTTTTTCTTCCTATAGCATAGCTGGATGGTTTCATGTCTTTATACACATCAGTTGATACGGTGATATTTTATTATAATGAGTTTCTGTTAAGCCACTGACCTGTTTTGGGTGATGAAGTGGATGTTGGAAGTCAACCAGCAGTTCTTGCTGTTGAACACCAGCACGCTGTGCGAAGTAACTCAGGGCTAGTTGCCTTAATTCCTTCTGTTTCAGTTTCCCAGCCTGCAGCAGGCCGCAGGCTTGGCTGTGCTGGCTCTCCATCACCCTGGGGAGCTCTGGAGCATCCCCTGGTGCAGCAGGGCCGCAGGAGTAGGGACTGTAATGAGAGCTGTTAATTGCACTCTGAATGCCGACAAGCTTAGAGTCCTGTTTCCACTCAATTGGCATCACACCTAAAGAGTTCATAGGTTCTCTTGCTACTCTGACTTCTTAAATAGAAAACAGAAATGAAGGCATAAATACCTGCTGCTGTCGTTATAACCAGTGTTTCTGCATTTACATTTTGTTATCAGTTTCTGTTTTGCCATTGTAACATTTCATGATTTTTTAACGTTTTGTTTCCTTTGTTTTTTCTTCTTTAACATTTCCATTGCTTATTTCTTGTGCCCAGTGTACTGTGTCACCTCACCTAAGAAGGACGATAGGTATAGGGAGCCACCGCCCACCCCTCCGGGATATATGGGGATTTCTTTAGCGGACATAAAGGAAGGATCGCCCCACCACCCACACCTCAAACCTCCAGACTATAGTGTGGCAGTGCAGAGGTCAAAGATGCTGCAAAGTGACCTCTCTAGACTTCCAGCAGCTGCTCTCGGTAGTGACCCGGTGGCCTGTGTCTCCTCGAGGATGCCTCAGTGGCACGGCCGGCAGCCGTCCAGCCCCAGGCTAGCAGAGCTGCCTGACGCAGATAGTGAAGAGGATGGTAGGTGAACACCTGGCTCGGGAGCGGGGCTGTGCAGGGTGCACTTCACAGCGATGGTCTGGGCTTTCTCTTGGGTGTTCGTGGAGATGGAGAGTGGATTAATCTCTAAATCCACAGTTGTGTTGGTATGGCTGTGTGCACATGCGTGGCTGTGTATGTCATGCATAGCTGTGTGCATGTACATACACGTTTAAAGCAAAGGAGAATGCCCTTAGAACAAGCATGTTGGCACCAAACAGACTTAAATTATATATAAACAAATATATAAAAATACACATATAAGATCTCCCAGAGTGTAGCTGAGACTCTTAAGAGCATGTAGATTTTTTTTTTCTTTTAAATCTGTCCCCTCTCAAACAGTGATGGGACACTGACAGGCTACATGTAGAAAAACTCCAGCCTCCCTGGGTTGATTAACTGGCATCAGGGTGATGGTCTAAAAGAAGTGATTTGGATTTGGTGCAGTGAACTTGTTTCATTTGTGTTCAGGTGTGTTGGCATTGAGCTGCCTTATGCCTTAACAGATATATTTGTCGATTGAGTTGCAAAATATTGAACAAAATAATAGTGAACTTCTGTTCTTCTGGAGAGTGCATTTGATGAAACCTGTGTTCTCTGCCTAACTTGGCCTGACAGTGTCTCTTCCAGTTCATTTTTCATGATCTTGTTTGAAGCAACAGCCAATGCTGCCAAGCACGGCATCTTGGGGTGACCAAAATGTGAGAGGATTTTCTGTTAAAGACAGGTCTTATATTGTGTCAAAACTAACTTCAGATCAGGGGAATTTCTGCTTAATTATTTATCTGCTGATTTGCTTTTAATTTCTGTGCATCGATGTGATTGATCTCACTGTACCCTTTGCTGGTGAACTCATTTTTTTATTAGAATATTGTGATCATTTCCTTCCATTTCAGTCTGATTTAAAATGAGCCTGTATTTAGAGTAAAACAATTTCTGATGCAAAATGATTGCATCTTGGCCTTTTAAAATATGTAAGCAGTATTTAACATATATATTAGTACTGCAGTTCAAACTTACAGTAAACATAAAATTGCCCAGAATTAATTCCGTTGTGTTTTTGATGTAAAAATAAGGAAGTCATTGCTTCAAACATTTTAATCTGAATTTTGTTGAGCTAAGTTTAACTGTACACTTTTAGAGAGACCTATTTTACTATTTTTGAAGTGCTTTGTTAATTTTATTTGGGATTAAATGCTCACTGCATGGAAATTTGCTGGCTTTTTTCCCAAATCCGTAGCTTTTGGCATACTGGGAGCTGCATGCTGATAATTTTTAGAGGAACTGAGATTTTCTGTTTTGCAATATGTCTTTATCGTATGACCATCATACCTCAGACTGCAGAAGCTGTGAATGCCCCATCCCTGGAGTGCACAAGTCCAGGTTGGATGGGGCTCGGAGCAGCCTGGAAGGTGTCCCTGCCTATGGCATGGAGTTGGAACGAGATGGTTTATAAGGTCCCTTCCAGCCCAAACCATTCTGTGATTCTGTGATTGCCTGAGGATCTGATAAATGGTGATACAGAATGTGTATTGATCAATGATAAAGACAGTGAAAACACACTGCGCAGACCCACTGTGATCACCTCACTGGGTGCTGCTCTGTGCCCTGAGTGCCCGACGGGGGGACTGGTGAAATAACTGCCTATTTCTTTATCTTGTTTTGCAGAAGATGAACAAGTATCAGCAGTTTAACCCTTGGGCTATTTGTGTAAACCACTCACAACACAAGGGATGTGGGGAGAAGGACTCACGGTTCTGTTAGCAACCGCTGACAACTTGCTGCTACTGACCTCAGACCTTGCCTCTGTCACAGACGAGATGGAACGGGTTGGATCACCTCTCTACACCTTCCTTCACTCTGCCACCACCACCTAAGAAGCTATTTCTGCCTGTGAAATAGAAAATCCTGTTCAAGGAGTGCTGACTGCCTGGATACCAGCATGGGTACCCAGAGATGGACCGAGCTTTGTGCATTGGGGGAGGACCAGTTGTCACCACCATTTGAAACTTGGAAGCATTTTTCTGTATGATACCATATAATCCTTTGGTAGTTTCCATTGTCCTTATTTTCTACATGAGCGTTAGAAGTCTGAGAGTGTTATTTTATGAACTTAAAAAAAAATTATCAAAAGTCAGCAAAAGCGAAGGATGTTGCTGAAGTATCTGAAAATAATTTATTAATTTAATTTTTTTAATGGGAATTTCCTTTATTTGCATTGGGTGTGCTCTGGTTGGCTAATATAAATATTTAGTCAATGTGACAGTTAATTAGCTACACATCAACTGTTGTGCTCTCAAAATAAACACAGAAAAGTAGAAATGGGCCATTACCAGCTTCAGAAATTTATAGATTTTAGAGTGGGTTTAGGTTTAGTATGAATGGAGCCCAAAGCCCTGCAGAGCAGTGTGTGTCAGGCCAGCACTCCTGCTGCTCGCCCTGCACATGGACACAGCAGAAACCTACTGTCCTCCAAGGATTTTTAGAAAATTTTTTAGCTGCCAGCCAGCTAAGGTAGTAGTCGGTGCTCTCCTCCCTTCTTAAGGAATGTTTGAAATGTGGAAGCCGTAGCTTATGGGGAGCATTTGGGGAGATCTGAAGCTTTCCCAAAAGATTTTTAAGCAGGTTTTGCCCTGCAGAGTTCAACATGCAAAGCATGTTCTAAAACCCAAAACTCTGCTGTGTGTTGTGGTTTTTAAGATCATCCCACACATCCTGGCCTTTTCCCAGAGTTGCACAGGATTTAGGTGCAAAGGTTATCTTTGAAAAAAATAATAATAGAATTATAAATCACGTACATTTCACAATAAAATTTGTGAAACTGAATAATGAATGAGGCAGTGCTTATAGAAGAGCATAATGCATTTTATGATGGGTTAAAAAACCCTGTGGTGTTTATCTGGAAAATATAGATTATCTCAAACCATTTTGTTTTAAATCCTAGTTAAAAATCCTGGTGTCGTTGATGTCAAATGAGAGGTTTGACTTACAGCCAGCCAGTATTAACCCATGAGCCTCTAGTTTGACTGTGGTCAAAAGAATTGCTTCTTTGATTTAAATTTAGCCAGCCAGAGTGCAGAGGGGTAGAACTGGAAATACCTACAGGTTCTTTTCTTTCTTTACTTTCTTTCTTTTCTTTCTTTCTGTACATGACACCCCATTCTAGTGTTAAAATCAGACATGAATGTGTGAATATGTATTTAAACATTTAATTGTAAATCTTTGTTGTGATGTTTACAGCCTAAGCTAGAAAGATGATGTTTGTCATTTTTACAGTGCCTCAAAACTGATTTCTATATCCATAGTTGTGAAGAGCTTTAAGGTTTTTTTTTTTTTACCTGTATGTGTGCAGGGGTGCGAGGTGAATGCAACATTTTTGGAAAATGCCACAAGTACCAAAAACAACCCAAAGCCTTTGATGTGCTTTCTCCACAGCAGCTCGGGGCTGATGCAGCCAGGTGGTTGTGAATGACCCAGCCTGTGTCTGCCTTCAGAGCAGTGCCAGGTTCAGCATTGCCTGGAGGGTACCTGTACTGATTGGAATTGGGAAGGTGTAAATGAGCAGTGATGCTGAGGAAGGGGATGCCTAATTTATAACTCATCGGTTGGCTGTTTGAATTTTTGGCACAAGTATCTGAGAAGCAAATGGTTGAAAAAATATATTAAAATCCACTTGAGGTATGGCATAATAAATGCATTTTGCTTTCTTCAGGCCTTAATGAATATAATGAACCTGCACAGGCCTTAATGACTGAAGATTAATGTGTCAAAGCAATGCAGGCAGAGCAAGTGTTTTCAGCACATGCAATATTGATCATAGAACTGTTGAACTGATATTCGTGTGGGATGTAAATCCAGGTCCTGCCATCCCACAGTCAGCTGTAGTTTCTTGTTAACTTCTACGTAGAAACAACAGGCCTTGTGTTCTGTCAGAAAATTGTTTGCTTTGTGCCAGGTGAATGAAACCCTACAGTTCCTTGGCCTTGTGGGGGAGCTGCAGCTAATTCCAGCCTGTTGAACAAAAGTATAGGGGATGGGGGGGTTACTAAAGTGGCTTCCTTTTCCCCCAAAACCCAATAGTGCTGCCTTTGAGGACACAGGGAAGCCTCCGTGGGGCACGGGGTCGGGGTCTCCTGGCAGTCAGCAAGAGCAGCTGATTAAATCACCCGTCCAAACGTAGTGTTTGATGGTGTTTGCACATCAACAGCATCCGTCTGTTCCACGGGGCTTGGCACACACTGAAGAGTTCTGGAATGAGTGAAACTCTTGCTAATCATATTTTCCTAATAGCCGACACAGCTGGTGTACATAAATCATGCATAAACGATGGACAGATGAGCTACTCCTGCTTCTCCTGCCTCGCACAATGTGGCTTCTCTGCTGCTCCTTGCTGGGGTTTTTGTTTGTTTGTTTGTTTGTTTTTAACTCTACCGATCACATTGATTGGGGCCAATAGCCAAATGTAGTGTGTCTGGTGTGGGTTTGAAGAGACATTATCCCTTTTTTTGATAATTCAGAAGCAAGATAGTGGTTAGTACCTGTTCTACACTGCTTTGTTGAAGTGATGTTGTCTGGACCACAGATCCCTGACTTGGTACCTCTGCCAGGTTCTTCTAGCTCGGGCTCTGATGCTGATGAACAGTTAAGGTGCCTCATGTCATGTTCTTCCACTGCCATACCCGGGTTTGCTCACTTCCTTCTCATTGTTTGCTCCTGACTTGTTGGTGAAAGATGCATTTCAGATTTTTGTGATTTAAGCACACAGTGTTGTTACAAATCTTAAACTTCCAAGTAATTCCTGAGAAAGCAGTGTAGTTTGGTAAAATTGAACTGGCCTCTCCAGTTGCAGAAAAGGGAAAATGAAATCCCTGAACCTCTGAGCATCGGGTTCATCTCCCAGATACACAAAAGAATGGAAAGGCAATCGCTGTGGATGTTTGCAGTTCACGTTTTTGCAATGTGGACACATTTTGGGTGTTTGCCAACAACAGGCAATGTGAGGCTTTCCTGGCTCCTTCCTTTTGCCTTTACTCAGTTAAGTTTGTAGGTGCAGCCTCACCTTGAGTCCTGTGTGTGATTTTTGGTCACCACAAAATGAAAAAGACATGAAGCTATTAGAGGCCATCCAAAGGAGGCCATGAGGATGGGGAGGAGTCTAGAGGGAGGAAGCCTTATTCAGGAGTGGCTGAGGGCACTTGGTTTGTTCAGCCTGGAGGAGGCTGAGGGCAGGGGGACCTCATTGCAATCTACACCGTCCTCCTGAGGGGCTGCACCCATCTCTTCACTCTCATGACCAGTGACAGGTCCCAAGGGAGAGGCCTGAAGCTGTGTCAGGGGAGGTTTGAGTATTAGGAAAAGGTTCTTTACCCAGAGGGTGTCTGGGCACTGAACAGGCTCCCTCAGGCAGTGGTCACAGCACCAAGCCTGACAGAGCTCCAGAAGTGTTCGGACAAGGCTCTCGGGCACATTCTGGGGTTGGTGGGGATGGTGCTGTGCAGGGCTGGGAGTTGGACTCGATGATCCTGCTGGGTCCCGTCTAGCTCAGCAGATTCTGTGATTGCAGGTGAGTGATGCTTCACTGGGAGGCTGTCAGAGCCCAGTGCTTGGGCTGGGGTGTGCTGGGGGCAGTCTGTGCCTGCCGGAGGCAGAGAGTGTCCCCAAGGGCTGGACCTGTCACTGATGCCACTTGCAGAGGAGCCTGTGGGGCGTCGGGGTGTTCTAAAACTTCTCTCACCACCTCCCAAGTCATTTTACTGCAGGCAACAGTGGAAATACAACCCTGTCATTTTTATAAAACGTTAGAATTTTTAAAGGATAAACTTACCACTGCCTTTGCAAAAAGAGAAGGAAAAAGGGATACTCTCTCTTTAGAAAAGCTTTACACATTATATTTTAGAATGCTTGTATAGAGGGTAATCTATCTTGAATTCCCAACCCAGCTTTTGCTTCTGTTGTGCTTTTTATTGTTTTATCTTTATTTTTGATATACCTGGAATGCAGTTTAGCTTGGTATTAATTAAATTCTAAATATGTGAGCATATTGGCAAAACTGCACAGTTGTAATGATATTCCAATAGCAATTGTACTGCACAAGTCAGTGATTGTAAAGTATTCTGTAACAAGCAATGTTTGTCTCCTATTTTTTGATACCTCTTACACTTATGTCTTTTAGAAAGACAGTGCCTCTGTATGCTTTTTGTATTTTTACTGAGTGATTGTAAATATTTGTTATATTTTTGGTTAAGAGAATGTTTAAAAGTACTGTTTATTATCCAATCTATTAATATGTTGGAATCAATAAACAATCAACATATATTAATTGTTTTCAGCAGCTGTTTTCTGGCAGCCAGTGGTGGATGGAGCTGAGGTGGTGCAGAGCAGGGGAGAGCCTGGTGGGAGTGATGCTCACCCCGGGAGCAAAGAGGAGCCACCACTGAGTGATTTTGTTTTGTCTTCGCAGTGAGAACAATACAGACGTGATGTTTGGAGGGCTGGAGCACCTCTTCTGGGAAAACCGGCTGAGACAGCGGGAGTTGTTCAGACGGGAGAAGAAAAGGATCTGTGGAGACCTTGGAGCCCCTTTCAGGGTCTCAAAGGGGAGCTGGAGAGGGACTTTGGACAAGAGCTTGAACAAGGGGGAATGACATTAATCTGAAGGAAGGCAGGATTAGTTTGCATTTTGGGAAGAAACTTCTGGCTGTGAGGGTGGTGAGCCTTGGCACAGGTGCCCAGAGAAGCTGTGGCTGCCCCTGGATCCCTGGAAGTGTCCAAGGTCAGGTTGGATGGGGCTCTGAGTAACCTGGGGTAGTGGAAGGTGTCCCTGCCCATGGGACCTTGATGACCTTGAAAGGTCCCTTCCCACCCAAACCATTCTGTCATTCTGTGACCTTTGCCCTTCCCTGGTTCCTGTGGCTGCTGCCTCCACATCAGCCCAGAGACCAGGGTGACCCCGAGGCCCTTGGGCAGCGTGCGGTGGCTCCCAGAGCTGCACCCTGTGCACCACGTACAGATGGAGCTGTGTGCAGGCAGGGAGAGTGCAACCACATCACTGAAAATACTTTTTTCCCCTCATTTTTGCACAGGGCCCGTGGCCCCTGGCCACTTCAGTGTGGTGCTGAAGGTGGGGTGGGCGAGGGGAGCAGGAGCTGTGCTGGGACCCCCTGCCCTGGCTGGCATGGCCCCTTCTGACTGGATTTTCCCTCCATTCGTGTGCTGATCGTACAAAAGCTAAGGTATGTGGGAACTTTTTGGGTAAGAACATTATTTTTTCAAGGAGCAGGACACTTGTGTAATGGGTTCTTTGCTGGCAAGCAAAGTCTGCAGTTTCTTGTCCTTTGCTCCCCCAGTGCAAATGGCATTTTCCTCTCTCCCTCCCTCCCTCCGTGTGCAGGCCCTTTCCTGCCCTCTGCAGGGGATGTGGCTGCACATGTGCTGCAGGTCAGATGAGAGTTGAGCTTTATTGTCATCATCTTACTCCCCCCAGTGGGACTTCCCACTTTTAGAATCACAGAATGGTTGGGGTAGGAAGGGGCTTACCACTCACCCAGTTCCAGCCCTGTGCCATGGGCAAGGATGCCTTCCACCAGCCAGGCTGCTCAGAGCCCTGTCCAGCCCTGCCTTGTTCTCAGAACCTTGTCCAAAACCAGCCTGGTTTTGTTCCCAGGAAGCTTTGAATTTGGGCAGTTTCTGGAAGTTGGTTAGGTTTGGGTTTTTTAGGGTTTGGTGTTTTTTTTGTTTTGTTTTTTTTGTTTCGTTTTGGGTTTTGGTTTTTTTGGGGTTTTTTTTTGGTTGGTTGGGTTTTTTGGTTTGTTTTTTGGTTGTTTTGGTTTTTGTTTGGTTTTTTTTTTTTTTAAACGTCTGTAAACTTCCATTCTTATTAAAGAAGAAGAAGAAGCAGCGGAGCTGCCACAAGAGGCCAGCATTGCCTGTGGTTTTGTGAGCGCCTGTGCAGGCACTGTGCACGCTGTCCCTGATGCTCAGCCAGCACTTGGCACCCTGGCAGGTGGCACTGGGACATTCTGGGGTTGTCCTTTTGCTCTCCAGCCTGGGCTGCCCTGGACCCTGTGGCGATGTCTGCAGGGACAATGTGGCTCCATGCGGTGCAGGAGGATGTGGGGTCTTAGCAGGTGGCTTTGCTTTTAGGGCTTTCCAGGGCTGTCTGGTACCTGTTCCCAATTTCTCCCTCACATGCCTGGATGATCCTTTTCCATCCATGATAGTTATCACATCTTGGGGGAGCTGTGTCCTTCTCTCCACAGCTCTCCATCCACCATGCCAGAGGGAGGCTGTGAAATGTTTTCTTCCCATGGCAGAAGGGTCAACAGCTGTTAGGACAGCATGGGAAGGCAGCAAGAAGAAGAATGAGCATTTATTGGGAAGAATGAACAATTGCTTGCTGGACTGCAGTAGTGCTGTGTGTTATTTGCTCCCAGGGAAGTCGAGAATTGTCCCTCCAAAGCAAATACAAAAAGAAAGATGAATTCCCTCTCCCTCCACAGATGCTGCCTGCTGGAAAACTCATTTCTCTGTGCCATAAGAGAGAAGGCAAGGGCTGCACTGGCAGCAGCAGGGTCACAGCCCAAGATGTCCCCACCACCTGGGGACTTGCCAGGAAGGCTCTGCAGGCAGGGTCAGTCAGTGCTTTCAGCCACTCTTCGTTTATTTAGAGGGTGAAATGTGCTGGAGAGACCGTGTTTGAGCACCAGGAGGACTAAAACCTGTCCCTGCACCATTCTTTCCTCTGGGTTGAATTCCTGCACTTTTGGGGCTGGAGTAAATGGATTTCTCCTTGTCCAACCTTAATTCAGGAGCAGCACTTCAAATCTGTGGTGTTTGTGCCATGTGCTGTCAGGCTCTGGCATCAGTTCTTGTGGTTTGACCCAGAATTTGCAGTATTTTTAGCTTTCCTGAAGATCCAGGTCCTGGAGGCACGTGATGATATGAACTGATGACATTTTGGAGGGGGGAGTTATGTAAAGCAGCTCTTGGCTGCTACTAAAACCTTGAAAACACAAACTATAAAAAGAATCCTTAAAAAGAAAAAAGAAAAAAGAGTGAAGGAAATGAAGACCCATATTGATTTAACCTGCCCCTGGCTCTCATCAGCACTGAGCTGCTGGCTCCTGATGCTGAATTCCCACAGCCCATCAACAGAAAAGCACGAAGTCTTTCCCCAGGGCACTGCCCTGAAGACTTTTACTTGTCTGAGTGAGCCAGCACTCCTGGAAATGAAGGAAGAACCAAGTTGTTTGTACAAGATGAATGTTAAATGGGCTCCACAAAGATTTCTGTTCATTCCCCTGGATTTGTCAGAGGAGGAGAATAATTACCAGTGACACAGTGCTCCAAGTCAGTCTGGCTTGGGAGAGAGGGAGAAATATGGTAATAAGTGAAGTTCCAATGTAGATGTAGTTGCACTTAACACTTATGAGTAGCAATAAAGATGAAGGTTGTAATTGTATGTGCAATTTCAAAGCTCACAACATAATTTTATATCCTCAAACATCTGTTTTAGGATCAGAGCTGAGTGTCAGATAACTGGCTTATTTTTAGATCTATCAGTTAGGCACCATCAGGTTTATTATGAATTCAAGCTCATTTATAAGTAAACACAACTTGGGTTGAACAGCTCCACGCTGCGATGGTCCTGGGGATGGTGTTTGGAGCACTTGGCTGTTCAGCAGGACCTACTACATGGCAAGGCTCATGGCTGCAGAGGGAGATGGCCCTTGCAGGAGGGTGTGAGTGTTTTACTTGGGAAAAGCTCCTCAGGGATATCAGGAGTTGATGGAAGCTTTCATGACTTGCCTGCCCGGGGTTGTGAGCACACCTTGCCTTCGCCTCAGCATATTGTATTTTTGGGTAAGTACAGTGCCAATGCTTGGCTGCAATGTGATGGCTCCTCTGCTTTCTCTCTTTTTAATTTCAGTGTTAGTACTGAAACTTGTGGGGGGGAAGGTCTCATGGTGGGCTTTGGCTTGGATGACCAAAAGAGTGATGAAGGAGCTGCTATTAGGAAGGAATTCTTCCCTGTGAGGGTGCTGAGGCCCTAGCACAGGCTGCCCAGGGAAGCTGTGGCTGCCCCATCCCTGGAAGTGTCCAAGGCCAGGTTGGATGGGGCTTGGAGCAGCCTGGGATAGTGGAAGGTGTCCCTGCCCGTGGCAGAGGGTGGAACAAGATGAACTTTATGAGCTTTATATGGGAGGTGCTGTGCAGGTGCCATTGAGCATGGGTTCCCCAGGCTGCTGCTGCTGCAGGTGACAAAGGTTTCAGAGGTTTTGGGGAGCAGCAGCACCCTGTGATCAGATGCCCCCGGCACTCCATGGGTGCTGTTCAGGTGGATTTGTCATTGGTTTCCCAGCTATCACATGGTGGGGTGCTGAGAACTCTTCTTGCCTCTGCAGCTTTGTGCCAGGCTGTGGTCCTGGGCAGGCTCTGTGCTCCCTGCACAGGTTGTCACCTCACTTGGGGTCTTTTCCCTCACCTGCATCATTGTGCTGCTGCCCTGTGTCTCTTACCAAGTAGCCTGGGAGACACCTTGGCCATTGGCCTTCACTGTCTGCAGAGGGAAGAAATTCAATTTAGTAGAAGTCACCCTCCATTTTACAGCAGTAGTAATTAAGTGTAATTGGAGGCGTGACTTCTAAACAAGGCTGCATGTTTTTTTCAATGAGATGTTTCACATCAAGGAAAACAAACAAATAACCAAGGACATGCAGCAGTGGTGTGTGATGTGAACCTGTGACCTTCCCTGGACTCCCTTGGTGGTGTCCATCACTGGGGACACGGCTCTGCCCCAGCTTAATTAAACAATGCTGCCACTAATGGGTGGGAGAAATCTCCTGATGTTAGAGTACCTAATTTCATCAGCACAGGAATGTTTTAAAAATGAAAGCAGCAGCAGAAGCTGGGGAAGCTGTTGGATTCCTGCTGCCTTGTCTCTGGAGGAGGCTGTTCCATTGCAGGTCTCCTCACAGCAGGATGAGGAGGAGGGTGCTTCATCTCCTGACTTTGCTGTAAAACCTTTGCTATGCTGCAGAGACCTTCGTGACTAAAGCAGATATTAAAAGTAACTTAATTGTCAGGAAATTATACAGTTTAAAAACCAGGCCTTTGGTGGGGTTTTCAGAGCTGCAGAAACCTGGTCAGCTGGAAATTAGCCAATTAAAAAGACTCAATTTGGTCGTGGCTCTTCTCCTCAAGCCTAGGGAAAATAAGCTCCAAGAGATTCAGTTGGTGATGCTTTTTGCCTGTGCCCTTTCCTGCCACATGGTAATGTCACCTGTGTCCAGAGCGAGCCCTGGGAACAGGGGTGGCAGCACTGGCACCTGCCCTTGGGTGTCTTGGGCTGTTTGAATGAGTGAATGTCACCCTGGAAGGTGTGAGCTGGACCCTCATGAGGCACTGAATGTGCAGCACAGCCCTGGAGCCGTGGGGTGTGTTTTATTTGCAGGATTTATTGTTCCACAGGAAGGGAATGCTGTCTGGCTCCGCGCTCATCCACAATGGGCAGCGGCACTGCTGCAGGACCCACTGCTGACCAGCAAAGGTGGGGAGGACTAGAAATGAGCTGGGTTAATTTTTTTTAATCTGAATTACTGTTTCACAGATGGCTGAACTGGCAGATCAAGAAGTTGTGCGCTGCGGTTTGTGTGCCGGGGGTTTGGCACCAGCTGCTCACACGAGTAACACAAACACCGATGACTCGCAGGCGTCACCAAATGTTTCATCCAGTCCTGTCAAACAAGCAGAGTGACTGCAGGGGACACCCCACGGTGCATGTTAATCCAGATGTGCCTGTGGTGCTGCCGTGCCTTTGGTTTGGGGCAGGCTCTGCCCCGTGAGCAGCCTGTGCTGGCAGCGGTTCCTGCTCCTTCCCCGCTGGCAGCCGGGGCTGCGTGCAGGGAGTGCCAACAGCCAGCCAGGCTTTTCCCTGGGCAAATGATGTGTGGCCAGCTTGAATTCTTCAGATCAATAACTCAGTGACAGGCAGCTCGAGTGCTTGGAAATAGCATTAAGCCCAACGCCGCTGTTCTGTGTATTGCGAGGGATCGAAGAACACCATGGCCTGAATTGCACAGCTCCATCACCGTGTCAGGGCTGTAAGTGTGAATATTAAGTGCTGTGGGAGAAGGGGGCCATGTGTGGCCTCTTTGAAAGGTGAAAAGGAAATGCTGAACTCTTGGACTTGCTGGGTGCTGGGGAACAGACATGGGAGCTGGGACCAAATCCCACCAGAGTGCTGTATCTGGTCACTTTGCCCATCCTGCTCCTTCCTCTGACAGCTGGGGGAAGGACAGGAATATGGAATGGTTGGGGTTGGAAGGGACCTTCCAGATCATCGAGTTCCAACCACCTGCTATGGGCAGGGACACTTCCAGTCCAATGGGAATGGAGGTTCCTAAACTCCCAGAGAAATAAGCCCTGGAGAGAGGATGCAATCCCTGCACATTGCAGGATCTGTTGTGAGCAGTGGGGAATTCGCCTGCCTTATGGCCAGGATCCACAGGAAACTCCTTCTTCACTTAGGCTGATGATATTTGCCATGCAACAGAATAGCGTTTAGTCTCTATCTGGATTTGTTTCATCCCTCATAAGATCACCTTTTTTGCTCACGTTCCTGAAATACAAATGTGGGATGAGCTGAGCACGAAGATCTCGTGGCACAAAGCTGATGCAGAGTTTACAGGGGTGTTCTTCATGATTTTATTCCAGATCGTGCATTTAATCCAGTGTAACTGGTTCTTAAATGCAGCCTCTTCTAAAAGATATTTAAAGAAATGTGAATATTGAACATATTCTAGCCAAAGAGCAAATTAAAATGCCATACCTGAAATGTTTAAATTATTGATGCAGCCTAGGGTTCCTATCTTTCCTTTTGCATTTCAGTTATTCTGACTGCTGTTCTTTTAAAAGCTACCATTGGTTTTAAAGCATCAAATTGTTGTCTTTGGGGAGGAAATGCCCAGGGAGGAATTTTAATATTGCTTTTGCTAATTGCTGGGAAGTGAAAGTTAAGCAAGATAATCAGGCGTTGAGCAGAGCTGGCAGATGACAGTCATTACAGACAGAAAAGTCTGGTGTCACTTGTGAGAAGGTTTAGTGCAGCAGTAGTAAAACCAGCACAATGTCATTAGAGTCTTTATAGGAAAAACATTTCGGAAGCTGGCTCTGAATCCCAGTGATGTCTGTGCAAACACTCCTGCTCACTTTTAAAGCCTGAATAAAATCCGAGATGATTGCTAAGCTACTCATAATGTCTCCAAGGTCAGAGGAAACTCCCTGTATGGGCTTACCTGTGTAACAGGAAAAAGAAAACACTCCACCAAAAAGCCAAACTAACCCTGATGCCTGAAGAAACAGCATAATAAAAGCCTGCATAAAAAGGGAAGTTTGGGTAGTGAAATTGTGATGGAACATGTCTTTTTTCCCCATGGTATGTGAGCATCTCTACCGAGCTCAGCAGCTGAAATGACTATTGAATACGTGTTGACTTGTGTCCTTGTTGTTTGTCTTCAAGCCCTATCTATATGTATATCTACAGAATTCAATGCATATTTATTTGTTTGAGTTCCTGCAGCCCTTTAATGGATGTCATCTGCCTGTGAACAAAGATTTTCCGTGGTGCTGCCTCCCCATCCCTGCCGTCAGCAGCCTTTGCTGACTGATCAAGACGTAGCCTTGTCCCGCTGCTGTAGCCCGAGGGCTTTGTGCAGCTCTGTGGGGTTTTGTCATTCATTTGGATGCTTTGCCCGTGTGTTGTGCACCTGTACAATGTCAAATACATATTGCCCACAGCAGCATTTAATAGACTTCCTGATGTCAATGGAAAGTCAATAACTCGAGATCTTAATTGCAGGACATGTCTGGGTGCTGGCTCACGGACGATATTTTCTGTGTCAAATAACTTCAGATATTTGGAACAAAACTAGAATATTGTTTTCTCTATGACCCTAGGAAACAAAAATAACATTGTGAGCTGCAGTGGTATAGAGTAATGTTCATTTTTCCCGAGAAAGAACTGCAAGGTGGGTCCTTTTCTCAGTACAATAAAACATTTACCGAATTGTTCCAGTAAGTCAGTTTTGTAGAATAAAAGGAAAAGTGCTTGAGAATTCTCATTTGTGAGATCAGAAAGGAAAAGGTGATGTATAGGCAAAAATACTGATTAATAGCCACGTTCATCCTTATGAGAGGAATGCAAAATATCCTGATGTGGTGTGTTGTGTGGGGAGTGTAACCTTTTTATGTAGTTGATTATTGAGCTACTACTATCCTTAATCAGCCAACAATTGAATATGGAACTAGCTGAGGCTCAAATTCTCTTCCCTGATTTTCAGAGCCCTGCACTAGAATTAATCCTGTCAATTTGTCAAACCAGGGCTGGAAATCAGCAGTTTTAAGTCTCCCGCAGCTGTTTCTTTGGCATGAGGGAAGGAGGGCCAGGAGTGCTGATGGTAGCTGCAGTTTTGGAATCTCAGTTAAGTGAGACCCCAGGGCAAGCCTGTGAGTGTAAGGTGTAAGTATGGATGCAGCTGAGCATGGCAGGGATAAGGAAGAGCAGAGCCCTGACCTCCAGGATAAACATTCTTTCCTTTGCATATGTACTAAATCCAGTTTATTGTGGTTTTAAGAAAAAAGCAGACTTTCTGAGACAGCAATAGCCAGAGCCAAATCCAGCTGTTGATGTGCCAGTGGTTTTGGGCTCTTGACCCCCAGCCATGACGCTGGCAGAGCTGCTCACACCAAAAGATGGCACTATTTTTCTATTTCACTGCAAAGCAAATTCCTCTCCAGATCAGATTCATTCACTATCGAACCTCTCTCAAAAACACAATTTTTCTGAGGTTTTACATACAGTAAAGTCCATTATTGTGAAGGCCAAATTGCTGCCAAAAAAAGCCTTCAGCTAAAAAATATATATCTATAAACTAATAACACATCATCCTGATGAAAAATAACACACAGGGAAGGCGTTTTTCTCAATTATTAATGGCCAATGTTTGTTATATTGTTGTGTTTAGTCCAAGAAGCCTTGATAGAGAGAGGCAGCTTTTCAACATGAATGGTACTTCAACTGGCATTTTATAAATTTTACAAAAAAAAAAAAAAAAAGAAAAAAAAGCTCTGGAATATTTAAACTCCCTTTTAATATTAAAGAAGGGAAGCTGCAGGCTGTGGGAGAGGGATCAGATGTGGGATCAGGTGGCAGTGCTGCCATCCCCGAGGACAGGAGAGCAAAGCTCAGGGTGCATTCAGGGGCTCCCCCAGGTGGGAGCACAGCCCTAGGAGTCCTTGGCTGAAAGAAATTCAGATATTAGCTAAGACAGACTCTAGGTCTTGCTGCAGAGAAAGGTTCCTGATCCTCAGGTCACTATGAAAGACTCTTTCCTCTCTGCCAAAGGCAGGAGTCTGCCCCAGAGCTGCGCACGGGTCCCACGGCACCTCACCTCTGGTTACCCAGCTGGATGAGTTATTTAGGGCCAGCAGAGCATTTAGACTCTTTGTTGTGGTGTGTTAGTGTTGTCTTTGATGCTACACTCGTCTGCCCTTTTTCTTCCCAGGGAAAGGATCACGACAGGGTGTCTGTCCGGAACAGGGTCCCCTCAGTGTCTGAATGTCACCTGCATTCCCTGGAGGAGCTGCTATGATGCAGAGTGGATTTCCTCAGCCTGGTTGGTACCCAGCAGCAGCATTGCTGTCATGTATAAAGTCTCTATAACTGCCTGATACAGCCCAAGATATGAAAATTTAAAGCTGAAGGGAGCTACAGCACTGGGGTGAGTGACCCAAAGGCACTCCTGTTCCCTGCTGAGGTCACTTAGCCAAGCTCCTTAATTGGAGGCAATAATGCAGCATATATTTCATCTGGCAGTGTCTATATCGCAGCTTATCAAATAGGCTGGAAAGCTCAAGAATAGCAGAACAGCAGATGAAAGGCCCTAGCAAAGACAAAGGGATGAGAAAAAAGTTCATTTCATTAAGAAAACGAAGGAATAAAGGAATAGAGCTTTTCAGACCAGCCTCATTAAAAGCCTAGGCAAATTAGTGACATTATGGTTTATTAAATATCATTAAGCCAAGGACAAAAACCCTTCCTGCAAAATGCTTACAGCAATGGCAAAAAAAAAAAAAAAAAAGAAGAAGCTAAGAGAAACTGTGTTTTCTCTTAAATGCTGCCCTTTAATGTAATTCTGAGATCTCTTGGTTTTAGCTCTTAAAATATTAGACCATTTACTAAACATAAATTTGGAATTGAGCTGTCTATGTTAAGCTTGAACATTTCAGCCAAAGATCTTGGGAGGTCTCATAAGTTCAGAGAAGCTCCAGCCAGTGAAAGTATTTTCCAAGAGTCCATTTGTGGGGAAGAGAGTCACAGATTTTTCTTTTTCCTTTTTCTTTTTTTTTTTTTTTCCTTGAAAGCTAATTTGCAGTGGTACATGTGCAAGTGCATGCATATTGATTTTATTAATGAAAATTAAGAATGTACAAATCTGCCTCTGTGGAGACTGCAGGGTAGGGAAAAAGAAGGTTAATCACACTTAGCATTTCCCAGGTTCCATGCTCAGGATTCTCCGCACACAGGCGTTGTGTGTCAGCCCCTGATTGGGATGCAGGGCTCTTTCTGCCCGTCTTCTGTCTCTAGACTGTGGCACACATTGCAAGGCAGATAAAACAGAAATAAAGATCCCTTGGCCAGCTGATTGCAATGCAAACTCAGAGCCATTTGGCACAGACCCTGGGCTTGGGCACAGACCTGTTGTCAGCAATTAGAAAAGGGGGAAGGGGTGGGAGTTGCAGATGCAGACACTTCCTAAGAGCAAAGCAGATATCGTGAGATAGGTTTTGGGCACAGAGGGCAGGGAACAAATCTGGTGTGAAACAAATTAGATTAATACACGTGAAATTTCATTCTTTTCAGCTGGTTCTGGTTGACAACGCCCCACTGATCTGCTGGAGTGGAAAAGCAGAGGAGGGTTTGCGGTTTGTTGCCACACAAACCGAAAATGGGGCCATGAGTAAGTTGTGGTTATTGTTATGGTTGCCACACAACCATAATTCCTCCCACAGACTTGGACAGGCTGACTCACACATGAAGCTGCAGAAGGATTTTCAGGTCTTGTGCCCCACTGGGGTCACCTTCTGTATGGCCCAGTGCACGAGAGGGAGCCTGTGCAGGCTGGCAGGAGTGTGAAGTGGCAGGTCAGGGATGGTGGAAAGGAAAGCCAAAGTTCTGGTCCATCTTGAATGGCTCAAAGCTGCCTGCGTGTCTGTGGGTGAAGTGAAAGCAGTCCCAGGCTTTGGTGAAGAGATTAATGTGCCATCAAACCACAGAACCCACTAAGGGGCAAACTGCTCTTCCGAGCAGCCTGGTCTAGTGGAAGGTGTCCTGCCCATGGCAGGAGGGGTGGAAGGAGGTGCTCTTTGAGGTCCTTTCCAACCAAAACGTTTCTGTGATTCTGTGATTGTAGTACCTGCTGTAGCTGATGAGCTGAGTGTGTCTCCAAGGTTTGTGTTTCACAGGGGCAGTGAAATAGGAGGCTCTAGCCACCTCCTGCAGAGATGGTAAAGCTGGATGGCTCTGCTGAATATGGGCCACACTGATGTTTTCCCACTTTGTCCCCAAGCCACGTGGTCAAAGGACCAGCTGGACATGCTGACCACGCTGGACACGAGCACACAGCCATGGCTGGAGGCTGGAATGTGACAGAGGTGTCGCTTGTGCCACTGGCTCTTACAAAGCCCAAATGAATTCTTACAGAGGTTGACAAAAATAGCCTCGTTCGCATTAATTTCAAATCCCATGAGGTGCCTGTCTTCATTTTTAGGCACCTAAATACTCCTGCAAATCTCCCTCTTAGTGCTGCGTGAGCTGGGGACTGATCTGGCACATCAAACTTCAGCTAAAACAGGAGTTCCTAGATCTGAGCAGTTTCTAAAATGAGAAGCAGAACTTCTCAGACATATGCTGGGGGTCAAAATTGCTCATGCCAGTGAGAAAGTAATTTCTGGAGATATGCAGATTTTTTATTTTTAATGTATTTTTAAGGGCTTTTGTTGCAGTTGTTTTTTCATTTATGCTAAAGCGAGAGGCAGGAGAGATTTCTATCAGCAGTAACACCCTGGGAATTGTTTGGGTCAAATAATTTCGCCCTTTTGTTAAACGTTGCTTTAGGAATATTATCACATCCATTGCTTATATTAGCAATCTGTTTATCCAGGTAACTGAGAGGCAAATGTAGCCTGCCAGCTCTCAGGAAGACAAAGACAGAGTGGAGAGTGTTTATATGATCCTGCATATAAATGACTTATTTATTTTGATAAGATATTACAGAAATCCAAAAGAGAGATTGTACATACAGCTGTAAAATACTTGTCACGATGAAATAATGCTCTTTCTGTGCCTGATGGGCTGCCTGTTGGTAACATCAATCCAGATGGATTGACGGCCAGAGGGATCATTGTGCCCAAGTGGCATCATGGCCAAATCCTGACACCCTCCACGCTGGCCCTGGGCTGTGAGGATACTTGAGTGGGTTCAAGGGCAGCTCTGCAGGACCTTGCCACCTCCTTATTTCCGGGGGGCGGAAGGGGCTGGGACTTTTTTCTTGCCTTGATCAGCACTGCAGTGGCTTTGCTCTTGCGGTCTGAGCAGGTTGAGCTCTGCAGAGCTGCTTGTCCTTAGCCCAGGTCATTCCCACCTCGGCATCTCCGCTCTGGTGAATGCAACAGCACTGCTGAGAGAGCTCTGCCCTTCAGCTCTTTCTGAGTATTTTGAACGTTGCTAGAAGCAATTGTAATGTGTTTTTAAGTTTCCCAAAAAAAAAAAAAAAAAAAAAAAAAAAAAAAAAAAAAATTAAAAGAGAAAAAAAGCAAAAAAAAAAAATCCCTTTGACAATGAAAAATTGCTTAGAATCCGCTGTCAAAACAGCAATGCTACAATGCCACTTCTGCAATTACAGGGATCGTGCATGCTTGAGTAATGAGACTTTTACATACATGAGAAATAAGAACAAGGTCTTTTAAAATACAATTTAGTTTTACTTCATAATTATGTGGAACCAGGATGATGCATCACAGAGATATCCTTACGCTCAAGTATGAAATTGTTTGAACATTTATTTTTATCCAGAAGCAGTGCCATGAGCAATACTTCAGAATATTCTGAATTGACTAGGATTATATTAGTCACATTTTTATTATAAAGACAGTAATTTATGCAGGTGATTTAGAAGGTTTTGATTTTCATCTCTGAAGAGCTGAAGGGTCAAAACATGTTAGAGTAGCACATGGCAGTGCTGAACATCCAGGCTATGTAAGTACTAATAGTGTTAATGTGTTTTAGTAAACTGTCAAATGGTGTTGTGTGGAATGGAGAGTCTGTACCCCTAGAAAAAGAGGCCATGAAGTAAGTGGTAGTATGAAGGAATTAATAAATATTAATTAATAAATAATAAAACATCCATTCTTTTAAAAATCATCCTGGGAGCCTGAGTCACAACTTGGCATCACAACTTGTCAAAACAGCAGAGACACCATCGCTTTTTGCAGCCTTGTCTGAAGGAGTCAAACTAGCATTTGTCTCTCTGGAAGGTAAAATGTCCCACACATTTTAAGAGTTACTGTTTGCGAAGAACTTAAAATGTTGTTTGTTTTTTTTTCCCAAACAACTTCATATGAAAGGGACTGAATATCATAAACAGGATCATTACTCTGCACACCACTGTGTAAAAGCTGCAAATTGCCTTTTGTCTGGAGTGAAACAGGCTCTACTTGCCATTCACACCTGCTGACTGCTCAGACTGAACCTGAAGATCCCTGCCCACAATAAAAATAATAATCCCAGAGAAGAGGTGGTACAGGTAAACCTGCATTTCTTGCACTATATGGGACAGCGTAAAGACCTGATAGCCTTAAACACTACTTTTCTGAGGTGCAGGAATGGTTTGGATTGCAAAGGACCTTAAAGAGCATCTCATTCCAACCCCTGCCAGGGCAGGGACACCTTCCACTGGACCTCACATTCATTTTGGGTGTCCTCTTCTGGGCACCACTGACATAAACACACAGAGGCAAGGACATCTCAATAGCACAAATTGCTTACTGACACTATTGGATTGCTGGGTAACCACTTGCTTAGGGCAATTACCGCTAATTATTTAACAGAATTGGAAAAGCGGAAAAATAATCCATAAAGGGTACTAGGGACACATTACTGTATGATAATGGGATTTTACAAGATAGACAAAAAGTACTCAGCTCTAAATGTGTCTGTGGATGCGCAAAAAGAGATACGGATTTTTGTTACTTGTGGTATTTCATGGAAAAAACCTAAATACTGCCTTGTATTGAGCATAAGATTAGGTTTTGGCTGATATTTATTTATGGAGGAAGCTCTTCTTGATAATTTAGAAAGCATGTAAAGTGCATCTAATTTTATTCCCCCAGATACACACATGAGATTCTGTCTAAGCTAAAATTAGCTGAGTGTTTTTTTGTCTAGACCATCTGTAGATGTAATTTTGTCTTGCAGAGTACATGCACACCCAATTGTAGCATATAATGACTTGAGCCTCTCGTCCCCTCTGTGGGGCAGGAAGGAGAAAATGCTCCACCTCAGATCCGTGGGTTGGATTTTCCCTCCCTCTTCGTCAGGGATTCTGCTTTCTGCCCCAGCTACCTTCCTTGCCAAATGACCTGAAGTCAGGCTTATGGGGGGTGTGACTTTCTTTTATTGTCCCTGCACTTTTCATCTGCAAAAGGAGTGGAATGAAACCCATTAAGATCACACGGCTGCTGTGAGGATTATTATATTAAAAGTGGTTTTGGACTGTCAGTCGAAAGAACATCCAAATATTGACTGGTATTAGTTCTGGGCTTTACTCAATTTCTGTCATTAATTAAGGTGGCAACTGTATTTGGGAGAGAGTTTGACCATGTGAAGCTGCAAGAGCAGGAGTGGCTGAGCTGGCCAGCAATATTCTAACCAAAAGTTTGTTAACAAGCATTAATTACAGCTTTTTAAAAACACTTTTTTTAAAAGTTGGAATTCTCATTCCAACAGTTCACTTTGTTGGAGTGCATTAGGAGAACAAGAAAAATCTCCTGGGTTAGTCGTGTTGGTAGTGAATGGAATGAAGTCAGTGGATTGCAATGCAGGAGGGAAACCGAACCCTGGAGAAATATTTGTTTTTTGCCAAGATAGAAAGTCCCGTTGGATGAGGTGTCTGTGGGCACTGCTCCCATTTCTGCAGGCATTTTGCATGGAGCTGGCCAAGCTTTGTTTACTGAGCACTGCTTTTAATGCAGTTATAGATCACAACTGCTGTGCCTCAGTGCTGGACAAACTCGCCTGATAATGATGATAATCTTTTATTTACTTACCTACAAGTCTTCCATTTGAATGGACCCCCATTGTGTTGGTTCAACAATTGAAGTCTTTAACCTACAGAATTACAGGTAACAAGACTTTGATTGCACTGAAGCCATAATATTGTCCTGTGAATCATCTTTGCATCTTGTGCTTTGTTGTGCTTGAGTTGCAGTGAAGGCTCATGGCTTGGCTGGAGTGAGACAGTGACATCACCTCAAGGTGGAAAACAGAGGAAGAAGGAGCAATGCAATGAGCTGCCCTAAACAAGCAGAACCTCTTACTTTAGACTATGAACTAAGTAAGATTGTTGGCTTGATTGAGAAATTCTCGATAGAGGGATTTAACCATGTAAATTTGATTTCTCTGTTTAAAAATCCTGTAATTAGAGATTTAATTCAATCACTTGATGATATCAGGTGTTTCCTAGGTAGCACTGTCAGATGCTACTGCTAGTCAGCATGTTGTCAGAATGCTGCTACTTCCTTCAGAAGGTTATGCAAAACAGCTGCGTTACCAAAAATAAGAAAACTGAAATGTTAAAATGCTGGGATTAGACTCAGCTCCCAGAGAACAAGACTCTGAAATGCTTTTTATAACCTCCTGCTTCACTCTCTTCATATTGACTCACATCATTATGCAAATGCCATAAATTGCAATAAAATCAATTAAAGTGCTATTGAGTCTCATAAAAATATGTACCCATTAGTTTGCTGCTGAGACAGTATTTCTGCTCTGCTTGCTTTTGGCCAAGGCAGGGAGGAGTGCACAGCACCAGGAGCACCAGGGATCACCTTCCCACAGTGCCAGAGCTCAGGTGACCAAGGTCCTGTCACATCCTTGGAGCTGGGGATGCACAGCTGGGCAGGGCTTTGTGCTGGGTGCCATGGAGGCTGGAGAGAGAATTTTAATAAGGGCGTGGAGTGACAGGACAAGGGGGAATGGCTGTTTAAAAAAAAAAAAAAAAAAAAAAAAAAAAAAAAAAAAAAAAAAGAGTAGATTTAGTTTGCATATTAGGAAGAAATTCTTCCCTGTAAGAGTGGTGAGCCACTGGCACAGGCTGCCCAGAGAAGCTGTGTCTGTCCCATCCCTGGAAGTGTTCAAAGCCCTGCTGGAGGGGGCTTGGAGCAGCCTGGTTCAGTGGAAAGTGTCCCTGCCCATGGCAGGGGGCTGGAACTGGATGAGCTTTGAGGTCCTTTCCAACCCAAATCTGTGATTCTGTGATTTCCAGCCCTGCTCCAAAATCCAACCATGCAATCGCTCCTCTTCTGACGATGAAACTGCACCCCAAAGAAAGGGTCTGAAACACCTGCCTGCAGGCTGCAAGACAAGCTGTTATGAGCCATAATTGGATCGAAAATGTGGATTAAGAAGTAAGTATTTAATGTTTGTATTTCCTGGAGAATTGTATCCTGACTGTGCCTGGGGGTTTGTTCTGATCCCTTCTCCACAGTACCTTTGTCACAGAGAGCCCTGATTAATATCTTAGGTTGTTAGGTTTTGGTTTTACTTTCATCCTGCTGAGGCAAACTCTACCCACAGAAAAAGAGGGCTCTGCAGGATACTGTGCAGTGCCTGGGTTTTACATCGCTTTGGGGAGAACTCCTGTAGCTGAAAAACTTCACTGCCAGGCTGGGAAGGCTAATGCCTTTTTCCTACAGACCACAAGGACTAAGTCACAACAACATAAAAGTGATGCAGCAAATCTCTGCCGCGCTCTGCAGTGCAGAACTGGTGCCATTTTTCTGTGCAAATAAGGTTTGCATGGACCTAGTTGGTACCTGAGCTCAACAAGATCCCCTGGCAAACTCTTCTGTTCGGTATTGCTGTGGAAAGAAAGGGAGTCTGGTTTTGCCCCATCATTTCGAAAATATAGAGGTCGTGATACATTAGGAAATGCCACCCAAAAAAAGCAATAAAAGTTAGATGAAGGGAGGTTTATGTAAAATATGTATGTGCCTCTAACCCAGGAACTGAGTAATGTCATTCTCCAAGTGCTAATTTGAAGGAATTTTACTTGAACATGATTTAATGTAAAACTGATGTATCTGCATTGTTGTAGACAACCTTATCTTATTTGGATTTAACGAGACCTTAATGTGAGTGTCCAAGGCCTGACCCATCTGAAGGGTAGCTTAGGAGAAAGCGCAATTGCACTATAAATAATTCACTTTGGTGCCTTGGCTACCATTCACCATAGCCCTTTTAATACCCCATAAACTCAAATGTACCATGCTATTTCTCTCCGTTTCAAACTGCTCTCCCAGGGACAGCAAATGGAATAGCACCATCAGACCATATGCTGTGGAGACCGGGGAGCGCACGAAATTGCAGAGGTACCGACACGTGCTGGGTTTTTCTGGCTGTAAAGTTCACGTGATGAAACACAGCTCATTCCTCTGCCTCTCTGTGATATGCATTGAGGAAGTTTTAATATCACAACTTCTGCGAGGGATGCAATGTCATCTGGAGCGAGGAATGAGAGGTCTCCCTGGGTGTTTTGGTGAGCAAAGAGTGTGCTGGTGCTTGTCCTTCCTCAGCTGCTGTTGAAACAGGGAGAAAAGGAGCCAGTCCTGCCTGATGGGCAGCTGTCCTTGGCTCAATAACTTAGGCATGATTATTCCTGAAGTGCTGGTGTTGCAGATCTGGCAGAAGTTTATGGCAGTGGTGAGTGATTCAGACAAAAGATGCAGCTCTCTTTAAAGCCTTGCTAGTGTCCTTGCTCATCAATGGTCCTGTTCAGTGACAAAATTCTGGAGATGTTAGTTAGACCCATCTGAGTGAGTGTCATGCAAAGGGAAGGGAGAGCTCAAGCCCCAAGCTGCTGTATGCTTCAGCATCCTTCGTCCATCTACATTTGGATTAAGTTTACAAAAGGGGGTTCACCACAGCCCCTGTCTGCAGAGTCCCAAAGTTATCACCATGACCTGGTTTCTCCTTCTTCTTTCCCTCCCTCCCTAGAGGTTAGTGAATGGATTTTGGGTTTATGCTGGAGTGAGAGGACTCTGCCTTGTGGGCACCTTAAATTTACTGATAAAGAATCCCAAATGAGTTTTCCCCAACTTATGAAATGCATGGCACCTCTAAGGCTGCTGTCCCATCTGGCAGGAGACCTGGAATCCCCCCTCTGCCTTGTACAAGCCTCCATTAAGCACCACAAAATCGGCCCATTCATAATTCATTTTAGGGTCTAAATCTCAGGATGAAGTTGAAATGACTAGAGCTTCCTGGAAGGCAGCCAGGATTTGTCTTGCCCTTTTCTTTTTCCTCTGGAAGAATAAAACCCTCAATTAGGACAGAAAAAGTAAGGCAGAGCAGTGGTGGAAGGAACAAGCGAGAGCTGGAGGGGGAGAAATGCTGCTCCTGGGCCACAACTTCTTTTTGAAGGTTTTACAGATAAGAGGTTGCATTGGGCCTGGCGTGGAGAAGATGTCCTGAAGGATGATTGTGGTACCAAATCCCAACTCCTTTCTAATCAGGTCTGGTATTCCTACTCCCAAATGTACATTGGCCTTCCTTCTCTTAGTGTTAAATTGATTCTTGTTTTCCCCCTTTCTCAAGTTATTAATTATTGCTAGAATGAGGTGTGAGAGCATGGCTCCATGTGTGCTCTCTGATGGCAAATTCCAGGTTAAGCTGAAAGCAATTTCCATTCTCAAGGAGCTTCAAAATACAGCAGTGACTCAGTTTCTTGGGTTTGCAATAATTTCAGTTTACAGTTTTTCACTGCAGACTGTTTTCCTCAGCTGATTTTCTAACCAAGCCCTGCCCTCCCAACCCTGAAAATCACATATTGCACCACAAGACCCCTCCTCTCTCCACTGCAGCACTTACACTTAGTGCATTTCTCTCTGGAGTTACTCATTTGCCTTGGTTATTACTGATTAAATCTCTCTTCTCTCACCACCAGCTCCTTGTGCTTCGTTCTGCCAGCAATGGCAATCCAATGTGTGTGAGGTAATTGCAGCTTCCGTGACCTGTGATGTGAAAAAGGCAATGGCACCACTGTGGAATGAGACCAGGAGGATGAATTGGGCACTGAGAAAGGAAAATGCATCTTTTTGCAGTCAGTCAGGTAACCAAGAAAGGATAGTAATGGAAAAAATGGGGGTTTAATAGTCTGGTAGTGAGAGCAGTGTGGAGGTGAGGCTCTGTCCTCTGCTGCAGGATCAGGCTGGGCTCCACCAGGGTCCCTGGCTGGTGGCATGTCCAAGGCCACCATGGACGTGTCACCTCTGAGAGGTTGACTCTGTTGATCTCTGCACCATTTAGTTAGCTCATCTTCGGAGACGGATGCCTCTGAATTCTCCAAAATACTCCATCCTGCTTCTGACAACAGCATCGCTTTTTACCACTTTGCTTGCTTTACTGCGGCTTTCCTGTAAGCTTTGGGGTCAAATGGGCCCCAAATGTCCCCTGACCCAGTGTGCTTTCCTCCCCTCCGTGTCACAAGCCGTGAATGTCACATCCTTCTGTTGCAAAGCAATAAATTACCACTGCCTTCTGACCATGGGGACGGTGGAAGGCACGATTAATATCCTGTTGTTGCTGGCTGGCAGCAGGTTTCTGGCATGTTGAAGGAAGCCAGCTTTGTAATGGCTTAATGCCCCCTTGTTCATAAGCTTAGCATTAAACACATGCTAAATAAATTTGTTTTCTCAAAGTGGGGCCTGCAGCAAGTGATTGAGAGTTGGACTTTTCTAGGCTCTTTGCTTTCACTGGCTCTTTCTATAATGCTGTGGAAAGTCATTTAAATGTCTCCAGTATGTAAGTTTACCCAACTGTAAAATTGGG
Source organism: Acanthiza pusilla (assembly GCA_036630365.1). NCBI lineage: Eukaryota > Metazoa > Chordata > Aves > Passeriformes > Acanthizidae > Acanthiza > Acanthiza pusilla. Next base: position 10,579,438 of record JAXCHO010000049.1, on the reverse strand, counting down.
TATAATAAGGCTTGCTTACTTTACAGCTGAGGTTTAATTCAGTAATGTTTGTTGTGAGTGTCAGATCTCATCCAGGAGGTATAATAGGGAAGGTGTTATAAATGGGCAGCACGGGGGGATGTCCATTAGCAAAGTCATTGTTATAAGAAAAATCTGACTGGAACAGAACACAAAAATCAAACAGCAGCTGACAGAATCAGATAATGATCTTTCCTGTAAAATGTAACCTTGCAGATAATGAGATGAAGGTGTTAGGAGGGGAGCTGGTGTGACAGAATGACAAGTGTCACTCTGCGCCTGGAACAGACCCACGTGCCAAACACCAGCCCCCTGTCGCTGTTGGGATGTACCTGCCTGGCACCTGCCCAGCCCTTTGCCCTCTGCGCTTCTTCAGCTCAGCGTGGCAGGAAAACTTTGCAGAGTTGGGAAACCCTCCTGCCACACACTCATCTAGACCAAAAAACGCCAATAAGAGCAATACACTTATTTTAGCTCAGCTGCCCTCCGGCAGCTTTGTTATGCTGAACAGCCCCGTTGAGCAGAGCATGTAGTTTGTTTTAAGTGCACACATTTATCACCTTCATGGGTGATTTATAATATGAAGCACATTCAAAGAATACGGAGCGTGGTTTGTCCTGCCGTAAAGGTTTTTGTTTGTGTTTGTGTTCCGAGCGCCTGTTCGCTGCAGAGCGAATCACTGGGGGTTTGAGGGAGGTGGTGTTTCGCTGAAGGCTGTTGGTTTTTATTAAACTCCTCTGTGTTATGTTAAAGGCTGGAGGACAGCCAAGCTGGGCCCTGTCTTGGTTGGCACATGGAAAAATTCATTGCCTCAAGGTGCCAAGGGTCCAAAAAGTGGTAGTAGTGGGGTGATGAGGGATAAATTGCTCTGAATGTAGGTGACAATAGAAAAAGAGCAGCTGTGGGCAGTGGGCACTGGGTGAAATTTGGTTGTGCCATGGCAAAACAGAATCTGGTTCCAGCACAGACAGGCAAATGCTTTGGGGGTGGTTGGGGTAGCCATCCTTGTTTTTCCTCATTACTCAGGTGGAATCATTAATTTAATCCAATTAATGATATGAGAACCCAGTTTTGACTGTACCAGGGGTGGTGCGGAGCTAGTGCTCTGCAAACCCCATGACTGCTACCCGTATAAGTGACAGCTCTCTCAAATGCTTTAACGGAGGAGGTTCCACCCTAATTCAGCCAACAATTACTTTGTAACACAGAAACTCTGAGTCCAGGTATGTCTTTCTTATCCTCCAAGGCTCTGTGGCTTTCCTGCTCTAAGAGTTTTATTTGTTTGCCTGGTTGCACAAACAAAATTGCCTTAGTCCAGCTGAGTATTTTTGATTTATTTGTGAACCATGTGGTGGTCAAATCATTCAGTGTGAGTTGTAGTAATGTCCAGAAGCTGTAGCTGTTTAAATTATAATTATCAGATCAATCAGGCAGCCTGGAAAAGGTGCTCCCAGAGAAAAACATCCTTCTGGTTCTGCTTTTCCAAGGAATTCAACAGCTATTTGCACTTACTGTGTATTACAGTCCTTCTTTTGAGTTTTATACTTCATGCTTCCACTACATAGCTCTTTGTTTTCAGTGTCAGGAAAATGTGGCCCACTTCTCAAAAATTAAGGGCTTCTAAGGGCTTCAATTAAATTTGTCTTTCTAAAGAGTGCTCTCTGCTAAGGGTCACATTGTCTGCTTTTCTTCCTTAGCCTCTCCTCAGTGGAGAGTTCTGCTGGGAGAGAACTGTATCACTGACTGTGATAGTTGTCAAATACCCTTACAAATATCTCCTCTGTATATTAATCTTCCTGTTGCATGCTGACACAAGGCAGGGACTGACTGCCTGGGTGGAGGGGGAGCTCCCCTGTGCCTGGCTTTGCACGGGGCTGTGATGGGGACATTGCAGAGACTCCTGAAAGCTGCTGGCCAGGGACACACTGAGGGGCTGGGCTCAGATGTGCCTGACAGATCCTGTGGAAATGACCTTCAGCCAAGCCTCCCTCTCGCACACACGGCAGGGTAGGGTAAAAGATGGTGAATGGATAAGAGAATGACAGGCTAAATAAGCAGACAAAAAGAGCAAGTTCGAATTCAGCCAGGGCTCAGATTTCAATCTGACGGCACAATGCATTTCGTTGCACTAAAGGGCAGGGGATAGAGCAGGTCTGGTCTCTTTTCACAAGTGCAGCACACTGGACATGGGGATCAGCCAGCAGCCCCTCTGTGTGTGAGGACAGGGCTGGGCCTGCAGGGACCTTTGGTGACACAGAGCACGACCCAGAGCAACATCCAGAACTGGACTGTGGCTGCAGGGACCTGGCACAGGAGAGCCCTGCCCTGTGGGGGTGATGCTGATGGTACCATGGGTGAGGAGCTTCAGCTGTGCCCCCAGGCAGAAAGCAAATAGGAGTGCCTGGGTGTGCCAGAGGCACGGTGCACAGCCAGTGTGAGTCCCAAGAGATGGCTTAAAACTGAAGATAAATCAAAGGCTTAGGACCTCAGGAATGGGCTGAATAATATTGCTGCTAAAGGGAACACCACAGAGCTCTGACCCACACTTACGCTGTTTCTCCCAACACATCGCTTCTACCATGGCAATCTGTTTAAAGGTGTTGCTCCTTCTCATGCTTTCTTCCTTCTTATTTATTTTGAAAGTTACCTAATTTTTATCTCACTATCTAACTGACCTTTCACTTTTGCTCTTCATCTTAAGACAGTCTCTGAATTCCGTTTGTCCTTTCTGAATGGTGTTGGAAAGCCCATGAGTGCATCCCGGTCTGTCTGTGCTGCTCATCCTTTTTCAAGAGAGCACTGAGGAGCCTTGGGCTGCCAGCCCGGCTGTTTCCCCCGCCCAGCCTGGCAGGGACCAGCAATGCCCATGAGCAGGTTGTCAGAGGTGAAACACAAACTTTTATGCACTCTCTGTAAGTGTTAATGAACCTTGTAAAGCAAAAGCTCAGTGAAGTATACCAAGCCCCAGCTGTTCTCCCTGGGGAAGACAACCTGGCAGAAATTGCACTGCTGTTTGCTGAAAGATTCTTTCATTCCTAAGGCTGGTGTGGATATACAGGAGGTGGCTGCAGAGGGAAATGCTTGCTAAGGGATTGCTACCCTCGGAGCACTAGGCTCCTTCCAACACAGTGATGTTTCCTTTTAAAAATGTATTTTTTTTTCTCTCTTTCTCCTTTTTTTTTCTTTTAAACCACTATGCCTGGTCACTGCCCTCAATCCCCCTCTGGTATTCTTTCTGATGTCCAGGAGGGGAACCCATTTTTATCCATCCCAGCGAGGTGCACTTGCAGGAACACAGAATGGGTCAGGTTGGAAGAGACCAGAGTGGGTAACCCAGTCCAACCTCCCTGCTCAAGCAGGGTCATCCTGGGGCACACTGCCCAGGATTGCATCAGACAGCTCTGGAACATCTCCAGTGAGGGAGACTTCACAAACTCTCTTCCCACAGTCAGATTTTGGGACCAGTTTATGAGTCTTCACTGGGTGGAATCAGGTTTTCAGCAGTGCATCTCAGCGTGCTTCTGGAGAAACTCAGGATTTTGTTCCCTCTCTTGATTGAGTGGAGCTGACAGAAACACCGTAGCTGACATTTTTGAAGTGATCACAGAGAGCACTTGGAGCTGAGCGGAGCTGAAGGGCAAGGATAATATCCACTGCAGCAGAGGATGCATTCTCCTGCTGCCAGGTGCAGATGGCAAGTCCTAGGACAAAGACAAAATGAAAGATAGAGGAGTGGAGTGACACTAAAAGGGAAAATCTCTCTCTTTTGAAATCAATAACTGAAATGTTAAGGCTAAGCAGCTTCTCTGGGTTAGTTATTAATAACCTACAAATGGCAGTGAATTGACACTGCTAGCCTGGCTGCTTGCAACTCTCTTGCTGAGTATCTGTTGCATAAGTTAAGATGGATGTCTATTTGGAGTTAAGTTATAGAAAAGAGGCAGGGTTGTGCTCTTACAAGCCACCCACCAGTTCAACTGTTCAAACAAATAATTTTCTTGATTTACGCTAATACTTAAGACAACAGGAAGCCCTTTAGTTCTTAGAGGAAAAAATGTTCCAGCTTTATATAAAATATTTTTGGCATCACAGAAGATCTACTATCATCAGTTACGTCTTTATAGCTATGAATTGTCACCATTGCAATTTTTACATTGGATATTGCTAGAGAAAGAGAAGATATGATATTTCTTTCTGGTTCTGTTTTGTTTTAGTAAATTGCAAGTTGTGGTTTAAGTTTCTGCGTTCAGGTTTATTTCTGTCTCCCATTGTGAGAATATAATCAACAATACCTACTGTTGCTTTCATTTTTAAGAGAGGATGGATGAAGCAGCTCACCTACCTGTCCTGTATTAAGTTAAATTAAATACATATTTTGATACTTCTTCTTTTTTTTTTTCTTTAATAGCAAAAAGATATTATTTAGTACAAGAACCCAAGATGAGAAATCCCAAAGGTGAGTTTCTTACTGTACAAATTCCCAGGCAATAAATGAATGAATACCCTTTAAATGAGGTGAAGTCTAATCTTTCTTCTGCAGATGAAGTGCCCCTGGACTAGTCATGAGACTGAAAAAGGCATCTATGTCCTTCATCTTATGAAATCTTATGTAATATCTGACTGGGGATCACTAGATGGGCTTCAACACATCTTGAATGCATTTGATAGCCCATATGGTTAAAATTTGCTCATGTAGCCATATGTCGAAAACTTCCCCAAATGCTGCTACTTCTTATTTTTAGGCTGTTTTTAAGTTCTAAGAAAATGACAGTCTAATGGTGTGACCCCTGTTACTCCAGACTGTGTCAAACATATTGTAGTCAGTTACTCCATGGTGACCCTAAAGAAATGGGAAGTGTAGGAGTGAATGTTAGAGAAGCAGAGAGAGAAGCCTGGCAGGGAGGAAAATGAAGACAAGTGTTTGTAAGGTGCTGTGATTATTATCTTTCTCTTTTCTTGGTGATAATTGTGTGAAAAGTTTAATTCAGAAAGGAAGGATATTATAATTGATAACAAAACTGTAATATCTCAGTATAAAATGCTGCAGATCACCAGCGTACAACCCTCTCCATATGCACACCACTATAATTTTATATTCTCTTCTTTAGGGCTTGTTCATGCTCTTGCATGTATTAAGTCTCTTCCTGCAGAAATTATTAGATCATGGACCTCTTTTAAGGTTATCACCTTCTTTTCGAACAAGGGACATTTGAGTTGAAACTCAGAAATTATCAGTGGTCACTCCCAAAAGGGCATTCACTGGTGAACCATCCTGGACCAACTGCAAGACAAACAGACAAATGGATGCTAGAAGCTCCTTCCCATATCTGCATGTGCTTGCAGTGGCTATTGAAGCTGAATGAATAATGCAACAAAGAGTGTCTTTTCTTCTCCATTTTCTGCTCAAGAGTACAATATATGCTCACATCATGTGGGAAATGCCATTTTCCCCATCTCTTTGTGCAAGTACTGAGCAACTTACACTGAAACCGAAAGGCAGCAACCCAAAAGTGTGCAAAGGAAATCACTTTCTGAACTTAAATATGTTAGAATATGAATTATGGCAATGTGAAATGTCTAATCCCTCCATCAGTGCTGAGTCTTTGGTCTAAATGCTAAGTGGAAATGCTCTGCGCAGAAATTAGACCAAGGACTTGAACCTGATAGAGGGATTACCCATCTGATATGACAAAGAGGAATAACCAGAGTTATTAGAGTTAACAGAAAAACTTTCTGGAGGGAGATTTAAAAGCTCGTGCCGCTGAATTTAAACCAGTATTTCTCCAGGTGTGGGGGAAGCAAACATAGAATCAGAGAATGGCTTGGGTTGAAGGGACCTTAAAGCTTATTTAATTCCAGCCCCCTGCCATGGGTGGGGACACGTTCCACTGTCCCAGGTTGCTCCAAACCCCATCCAACCTGGCCTTGGACGCTTCCAGGGATGGGACACCACAGCTTCTCTGGGCAGCCTGTGCCAGGGCCTCAGCACCTTCACAGGAAGAATTTCTTCCTAACCTCTAACCCAACACTGCCCTCTGTCAATGTGCAGCCATTCCCCCTTGTCCTGTCACTCCATGCCCTTGAAAAACTTCAGTATAGCACAGACCCAGCTGGCTAAAATGGCTTTGGTTCAAGTGGAACATCACCTGCAACCACGATTAAATGATGTTTAATACAGGAATCAGTAAATAGTTGAGTGTGCTGTGCTCTCAGTGCCCTCTGCACCAACACCAGAGAGCCAACCCTCTTTGGTTCTGTGTCTGTCTGACTAGAGCAGTCTGAAGGTAATTTTTCAGGAGTTAGAGCCACCACAACACAATCAGGACTCTGCCTCAACATATCAAGGCCTCCAATGTGCTAACTGTTTAGCAGTTTTTCTGCCAGAAAAAAAAGTTAATGTCAAAGTGCATTTTTTGGTGCTTAGGCACGTTTCAAACACTCGTCATCAGACTGACGCATCTGAACAGAGGAAATTAATTTATAGAGCTGTTAGCAGAAATGTTTGGAAACCATAAACCAAGGTTTATCTGCTATTTCCTACAGCAGAGTGAAGCTCTACATGTTCTCCACTGTACTGCTTTGTCCTGGTCATCCCCCATGGCATCCTGGGACCAGGCTGGCCCAGGATCTGACTGCCCAATTCTGGCAAAATTGGAAAGAAATTTACTTTTAAATTCAAGCCATAATTTACAATATCTTTAGGCAATCCTAGGAGGCTTTAGGGGCTCTTCTGGGGTTAGAAGGGTCAAAAAGCCCAGAATCAAATTATCTTCCATTTAACTCCACTAATATCAGTCAAACTATTTAAAGGATAGGTTTTGTTGTTGGTTTAGATTTTTATGCTGTAAAGACACTATTCAGAAATCTCTAAGAAATAAAAAAAGTTGCTTCATCTCCTGCTGCAGATGGATGTCTGTCATTTGAAGATCCATGCCATGATGAAGCTGTGCCCAGTGATGGAGCAGGTCAGTCCAAGGGTCACCACTCAGCATGTCCAACAACCCAAAATCACAGCTGCTCTCCCTCAAAGAGCTGGCTGAAGGTCTGTAGGGCTGCCTGTACCTTTGGAAATGAGGGCTCTGACTCAAAGGCAGAGCAAAAGCAAGAAGGGACTGGCAGCTGGAGGTGAGGCAGGAGCCCTCCTTCCTCCTTGCTCTTGTGATGCCTGGACCAGCTGGGTGCATGCTAATTTGGCTGAGAATTGTTTAAAATTTGCTCTGCTGACCTGAAGGCGATTTTTTTCTCGGTCTCAGATCTGAGGGAAAACTCAATGAGAGAAATTGTGCTGGGCACTATATAATGGAATAAAGGTGTGTATATCTATATCTGTATCTATATCTGTATCTATATCTATCTATATCTATATCTATATCTATATCTATATCTATATCTATATCTATATCTATATCTATATCTATATCTATATCTATATCTATATCTATATCTATATCTATCTATAATATCTATATAATCTATATCGATATCTATATCTATTCCTATATATCTATATCTATATCTATAATATCTATATATTCTATATCTATATCGATATCTATATCTATTCCTATATATCTATATCTCTATATCTATCTATCTATCTATCTATCTATCTATCTATCTATCTATCTATCTATCTATCTTATTGTTATGCAGCTCCTGAACAACACTTTTGGCCTCACTCAGAGTTTGAGATGAGAACAACCCCCAGACAGCTTTGATTTTACACCTTGGAGAGGCACCACAACAGAGCTCAGGCGAACCCAGAAGATATTTTGCAGCACCTTCTGTCCATGGGGGCACCTCATGTGGGGGGAGCTCTGCAGGTCCCCCCTGCTCACGTGCTGTGAGGTTTGTTTGGGCTCTGGGAGCTCCCCCCACCATGTGTTTCCGTGTTTCATCCCTGAAAAGTCCTTTCAAGTCTCTGGCCCAGTTTACTCAGCCACAGGATATATCTAATACCTCTTTGAGGAGGTTAATGCAGCATCAGGAGGAGCTTCCCAGTGCCCTGGGATGAGTGGTGCCACACAAGTGCCAAGCACTTTTATAATAAAGCACTTAATAACTAAGTGTGCCTCTCGGAGAAGAAAATCCGTGAGTAACTCTCTGCAGTGGAGAGGGCACTTGGTTTTGTATTGCTGTCAGCGCTCAGTGAATACCCCGGAGAACTGTTTGAAATGAGTGTGCTATCATCCAGGGAGATCAGGGTACTTCCAGAGGGATTTTGCTCAGAAACCTGTGAAGCTTCTGTTCCTGTAGCTTTTGACGGCTTATAGCTTTCTCTATTTCTGTCATAATCATTCATTAGGTTTTGTCAAACTGTTCCAATTGCTATAGCAACTCTAATGAAATCTTGCTCCCTAAATAGCCACGCCAATTTTATCAGGTCAGAATCTGCCCTTTCCAACTAATCCACTACCATTTGACTGTACTTTTTTCCTCTGAGTAGAGAGTTTGCAGCGAGAAAGAGCCCAGAATTATTAACCCAAATATTTTTTTTCTCTTTTCAGCTTAAACCTATTTTTTTTTTTCTTTTTTAAATCGTATGTGTATTCCTCTAATGTGTGTGGAAAGATAAACCCTCTGGAGAAGCAAGCCAAAGCCTCCCTCTTGTTCCTGTGATGCTCTTGCTGGCTGACCTGAGTATTTAGAGCAAGACAATGAAAGTTCACTATCATTACAACCCAGCACATGTAAGATTTCTTTCAAATGCGCTATAAATCCAGGGAGAGAGTGTGGTGTGTATTTTATGATAAAATTTCTACTATTTCACTGCAGTCAGATCTGATCTGGCTTGAATTCAAGACCCCAAAAGGAAGTCTGTATTATATTTGCAGCACCCCGAAGCACTTAGTCACCCCTTTCACATGGAAATCCAGGACAGAATTTTGCAGTACCTCTGTTGGCATGTGAGCGAGTCTATAATTGAATAGTAAATGCCTCTTTTGCTGCTTTCCTTCTGGAATAATATCTCCTGTGCAAAAGCAAGATTTTCTTCCAGTTTCTGCCAGTGAATGAGCTCTTTAGGTTGTTTAATTTAAAATAATTTGTTTAACTTTATGGGTTGGAAGGAATAAGATGAAAATAAAAGATGAGTGGCATGCTCTGCCCTGAGTTTCAGCTGCGGCCAAACAGCATCAATAGATATTCCCCAGCTGGACAGAGATGAAATTATTCTCTTTGGCGGGACAAAGAGGTTTTTTGCTAAACGAATGACTGAAGCCATACCTATAAATGACAGCACCCTAATAATAAAACCACCATATTTCACAAGTTTTGAACAGAAAGCAGGGAAATGTGGAATGAATTCGGCAGCTGAAATAGTCTGCCTGATGTGTATTAAGGTGCTTTGAAAGGGTATTGTGAAACTTCCATTATATCTTCCTACATTTTACATGAGCAGAAGCCTTCCTCTTGCCTATCTTGTATATGTTTCTCCACAAAAGGAAATGAAAAAAATTTTTCCTTGCTATTGGAGAAAAATGGTCAAACACCCTCTGAGACAGCGCAGATGTCCCCAAATCAGAAAATTGCCTAATAAGCACAATGCTATGAAGTCTGGGCTAAAGTACTATTTTCATTTTCTTGCAGACCCTCATAAATTTCACCACTGGCGTTTCATCAGGGTGGATTTTTTGAAGATACTCAAGGAATGGAGTGGAAGCAGATCCCCAAATTTTGCTGATACTCAGTGCCAGTTTCATGCTTCATGTTTTTCCCTGTTTCTTCTTCCTTTTTTACTCCCTGTCACTTTCTTTTTTTCCCATGTCCTGTGCTGCCCAATAACCCTTGTTCCTACAGCTTTGGTGGTACATTGTGTTCATTGAGTGTCCTCTAACCCCTACCCTGAGAGAAGCCTCAGCACAACCTCTTGGGAGTGGCCTCAAGTTGCACCAGTGGAGGTTCAGGTTGGATATCAGGAAAAATTTCTATGCTAAAAGACTGATTAAGCATCGGAACAGGCTGCCCAGGAGAGTGGTGGAGTCACCATTCCTACAAGTGCTCAAAAAATGAGTGGAGATGGCAATTTTTGATATGGTTTAGTGGACAAAGTGGCATTTGGTCAAAGGTTGAACTTTATGATCTTGGAGCTCGTTTCCAGGCATAATGATTCTGTGATTCACCTCCCCAGAGGATGGCATCACCCAAATGGCACTGCCATCCTCTCTGGAGTCTTGCCCTGTGCTCTCCAACAGCCACAAGGAGTTTGGGAGGCAGGAGCAACACTCACTTATAAAGGTAAAGCACGATGAGAATGCAGCAGGACTCAGAAGCTGGGTTGGAGAATTGAGGGAATATTGATAAACTGATAGAAATGAGAAATCTCTGGCCTGACTGCAAGAACCCCCCAGCTGATAACCTTGGTGAAGCTGCCCTGAAAAGAGCACACACTCGACTGCAGCCTTTTTAATTTCTTCCCCTGTCCGCTGAGATTTCCATCACCCACCCACACATCCTGTATTTAACCAGCACGCAGAGCTTTCTGGAGATCAACACCTCTGTTCTTCTGGGGACCATGAAAATACCATCCAAAGTCTGATCCTACTGGAAGTGGTGCATTTGTAGGAAGATGGTGCAGGCACAGGTATTTTGTAGAAATCCACAGCTTAAGAATTGCCAAAACCATTATTATTTTACATTGCAGACTGGTAGCAACCCCTCAAATGAAAGGGGAAGGCTGGAGGCAGGGGTGCTCAGATTTCTCTGTGAGAGCAGATGCAGAGAGAAAGGTCTGCAGGGCAAAGTCAGGAGGATCATGTCTGAAATCAAAGCAGGGTCTGATTAAAGAGGGAATATTTTGATGCTGGGGGGATGTAAGTATAGGAGATGACAAAAAGCCAAAAAAGATCTCTAGAAGCAATGTACTGATTCAAATGGTGATACTTTAGTGACTGGAAAACATGGTCTGCAATGAAAGACAAGAAACTGATTTGCACCCCAGGAGGTTGGCAGGGCCACAGTGATTGGCATGGTTAAGCTGAACTTTGAAATTCTTCTCAGAAAAACACACTGCCCTAAATTCCTTTTTCTCTACTCATCTGTTCAATTAGAAATTTGTTCTAAATACTAAATACTTTATAATGATCTCATGTCAACTCAGAGTCTTACAGGAATACACTGGTACTTAGGAACTTTGCTTCCCTGCGTTCCAGAATTTTGATTCCTTTTGTAAGTTTCCTGAGCTTATTATACATTTAATAAGCTGCTCTGGCTGACTACATCATCTGAAATCTCTGCAGTTAGCAAATGCTGCTCTGCTTTAGCTTCTGCTGATCATGACAACCAAGCTGCTCACATTGCTTAAATCACTAATCCCATGAAATAACTCAGTGTCACTCCCTAGAGTATGTAAAAAACCCCAAACAAAACCCTCATTTAAAATGTAGTGTCGATCACAGAGAACAGTTATACGTTAAATTTTAGCTATGGGGAAAGAAAAATCCCAAACCTCTCAATTTCACTCATAAAAATCTCTTTAGTAGTGAGTTTTCACAAGCTGCTGTCTAATTCAATGCGCTCATGACGTTAAATTGCCATTTACCTGTAACTGTTCTTTTACCTACAGCCATTAAATGTGCCTCAGCCTATGCCCACCTTCTCTGAGAATAAGGTGATAGAACTTCTTCCTCTCCAAGCCAGAAAGCAATAACTTCTTCTTGCCATTATTTTTTTTTTTTCTGAGAAAGGCACTAAGGAGGAATTGAGACATCTCCAGTATTGAAGATTACTTGAAAATAAACGTTTTGCTGGCTAAAAGAATTCCCTTGATATTTTTCCTTTGCCAAACCACATTTACATTTCTAGTCTTATTTAACTAGAATTTTTCCCACATCTGTTGCAGGAAATTAAGGGTTCATGTTCTGGAAACTGTGTTTCTGGAGATAACTTCTGAAACTGGGAACATCTTGCCAGAAAGAAGGCTTCTCTCCTGTAAACCCTCTGCCTCTCCATGTATCCTTTGGGATGTAAGAGCTGTCTGGGGGCAAGTTTCTAATCATCAGGATTTCAAGGAACTCGTGTTCAGCTTCTCTTTTCTTCTTAGGTGGCAGCAGCTGAGCGCAGATGTCTGGATTGGCAACAATTCTGAACCCAATTAACCCAGTTAATGGCACCACAGCCCTCCGTGAAGTGAGGGATGATTGCAAACAGACGTGGCACAGCCGCTCACCCCTGTCGTGTGCCCCCGTGTCACTGAGAAAATGAGTGGAGGTAGGAGCCACCAAGAGATTAGCTGTTACAATATTGTTAATTAAGCACCAGTAGGAAGTTTGCCATAAAAACAGAACTAATCTTCATCTATTTCTCTGCCTCGTGTTTGGCACTATGTTATTATATTGCATCAAATAGTCTCAGTCCAGCATCAGAGCAGCGACTTCAGAAGGAGATGGGAACATCAAGCAGGATGAGAGATTCAGGAGGTGTAACCCTGCTATGGGGCATTCACTGAAGTCAATGTGCAGCACATTCAGATGAAACAGCTCCAAAATTTCAGTGGGTCACCCATTTCTGCATCCCTGTGATGGTAGGTCATGTGCATTTTGGACCAGGACAGCAAGCTGGAGCAGCCAGGAGCTGTAACCTGCCTGGATCACACAGCTTGAGGTGTGCTGATTTGCAAGATTACACCTACAACCTGCTGCTGCAGACTGGTGAATGATTTCTCAGCTTCACAAGGACTGCACAAAGTAGGTGAAAGCAAATAGCTGATTTTTTATGTTGAATTTCCTGCAATCCTGTCTGTCTCTTCTGTCTGGTTAGCAACAGCCACAGCTGATCTGTGTTACTGGGGGATCCCTGCAGTTTTACACAAGTGGTTCATATAATTTCCCCCAAATTAACCAGCTCAGGACTCCTGCCACCCTATTCACTAGTTCAGTTTCCCCCTGGAATTAAACTACTTTTTTTTGGTGTTGTATCATGAGGCCCATTTTGCTGAGGGTTAACCTGAGTGGAGTGCTGTGGGAAATGGCACAGTCGGGGAGCAAAGCTGCTGTTGCAGAAAGAAATGCTAAAGCCATGTTTCAGAGGAGATTTTAAGAAAACTACAGATAATATCCTGGCCTGTGTTATCCATTCAGATAAAATTGAGTGTAATCCTACCCCTACTGCTACACCACTAAATGTATTTAAAGGAAGAGATTTATTTCCCCTCTTATCCTTCTTTTCTCCTCTCTTCTTGCACTCTGTGCTACTTAGAAGTTCAGAAATGAATAGTTTAGCAAGAAACTTCTGCTCTTCCCCTCATGTCTGGGAAATTTCAGGGGTAATGTTCATTGATTTCAATGCTTCCTTCCCTCTGCTATTATGATTCAGGGCTTCAGGGATCCCTTTTGTGGGCAGGCTTTAAAGGTTACTCCCTTTACTACCTTAATACCTCTTACTCTAAGGTTATTCTGCAATTTTTTCTCTTAGAAGTCTTCAATTTTTGTTTTAAATGACAAATGTCTCATCTAGCCCTTTTGAAGAGATGTCCTCCTTTTGCCCTGCTTTTCCAGGTCTCAGCGTTACCACATCCCATTTTGATCACAACTAACTGCAGCAATCATTACACATTCTTTAGATGTTCTGCTAATTTACAGTCAGCAATGAGTGGTGGCCATGGTCAGGTCTTTCTGCGCCTTTATCAAAATTCAGGCTTGACCCTCTTCTTGGTATTTTGAATAATTTTTTTTGAATAACTGAGAAATTGAGCCTTGCCAGGACAACAATGCTCATTATGTAAATTCTAATCCAGAACAGGCAGCATCATCTGGATTTTGAGTTGACAATTTTCTCTGATTCTCTGCCTTCAGGACAGCATGACCCTCCACCTCCTGCTGAGCTGAGATCTCTGTATCACTTATCCCTGCGAAAAGGGCAAAATGTAATAAATTTAATATTTGAATTCATGATTTGTTGCTTAGTTACATGTCATGAAGGAAAAGCAGTAATGTTGCATGATTTATGTAACTAACTGACAGTCCAAATTTTAAGGCTTGAACATTGAATATTCATGCCATGTTTACGTGAGCTATTATCTTCAGGGGGGAATGTCAAGAATAAATTCAACATCTCCTCTTGAACATTTTTAAGCAAATAAATTATTAGTTAGTCTGAATAGTGTGGCTGTGTTTTCCGATTAAATCTCTAAGTGTGGTTGTGCATAGGGTAACTCTTGGCTTGAAATTTTCTCACCATGGTGATGGACAGATTCTGCTCTCTAAATTCTGCATATTAGAGTGAGAGTCTGCACAGGCACAAAGTGTGCTTTAGGAAGGGAAAGAAATAACTATTGAAGCATAATACCTTCAGTTCCTCAGGGAACAGTGGAAATGCATTTCCCCTTGTACCCAGTACAAAATATCCCCAGGACAATAGGAGAGGCTTTTCTCCAGAAGAGCATATACTTGGGAAGCTGAAAAAGAAATACCTTTACCATGACAAATGTACAGCAGCACGTAAAAAGTACTGTCTCCTGAAATAAGGAGATTTGCAGAATAAAGAGCAAATGCATTTTCTCATTTCTTCAGATGAAAAGGCACTAAGATTTTCATTTTCAATTGAATGTCATAAATTCTTCTTCTTAGGAAATTATCTATAAATTGAAAAGATTTATCAATTTCCATAAAATGCACACTTTCCCATAGTGTGCTGTTCTGAGCAGTGATCAGAGATAGCTGAGCTGCTCTTTTGTGCCCATTTTTGCACAGTCTTGCTGTAGTCCAAGAGGATGATGCAACATCTAATGAAGTTAGTAAGAACATTTCAATAGAGTCTGGATCAGGCCTTTAAACACTAAATATAGTCTCTAAATGCAACTTTGTGCAGCCTCCCATTTATTTTTATTAATTTTAAGCTTGTTCTGTCCTGCATGTTAGGAAAGGATTTACACTAATCTGACAAGTACTGAATGATTTGGTTTAAATTGCTGGCTGCTGCTGTAATGTCTGGAAGGAAGACAAACCATGTCAGCTTTGTTATGGGATAGAATTAAAAGACAGGAATTTAAGCACAGTCCCAACGTTTTTGTTGTGATTTTTTGTTACTTTACAAAGGCAGCGACCTTTCTGTGTGTTGATACATATGTGAGAACAGTGCAAAAGCCTTCCTTCCCCAGCAATGCCATTCTGAGCTGTGTCACTGAAGAGAATTTATTTATTTATTTATTACTTCTATTTATTTTTTTTCAAGTGCTCAGAAAACAAGTAGATGGGACACTTTGCAGTTTGATTTAGTGGACATGGGAGCGTTTGGTCAACGGTTGGACTTGATGATGTTGGAAGTCTTTTCCAACCTTAATGATTCTGTGATTTAGCTTATTACAGGACACTGTCTTGAGCATTTCCATGCATGAGCTGGAATATGTTTTTTTCAGCCAAATGTAATTTGAACAGAGAGTGGTGCAACAAAGCTGAGAATAGGGATGGACAAAGTAATGGTATTTAGGGAATTGTACATGGCTTTGAACCAGTGCAGCCTGCAGGCCCCAAGAGAGCAGCTCTGCTCACTCATCTGGAATTCACTCAGAGGCCTGAAGGAGCATCAGAGCTTTCCAGAGATGATGGCTGACTTGCCCGAAGAGTTGAGTCATTTGACCGTAATAATCAGACCTCATATTGACTTCATGATGAGCAGGACTCTGACACAGGGATGTAAACAATCTGGGAGCTGATTTGAACTCTACCATGACTCAGCAACAAGGAATTTTGGAGAAGTTATGGACCTGTTTGGAAATATAACCTATAGAAACCATCAGTGAGTGACAGGCTTTAGCTTCAGTGTCCTCAAAAGCCATGAATTATGACTTTTTTGCTGCACTTCGAGGGTCAGAACTCTTTGTCCTAGTCTCTACCTCCTTGTTAAGAAAAAAAAATGGTTTCCTACATCTCACCAGTGAGGTTTCCCATTCCTGATGCCATATTGCTTCATTCTCTTTGGGCTTGTAATGAATGTCTGTTCCTTTGTCTCATTTTCCCCCTTTGCTGTTCTCCCTCTTCCAGTGCTTGATTTCCAGGGACTAAATTTCTGAAGTGTATTTAAATGCTTAAACCTTTTTTAAGCACCTGACTGACTTTTTTTTTTCCCCTACTGTGATTAGGATATAGGCCTAAGTGATTAATCTGTCTTCTTGAATAATGACAAAAACGTTGCATCAGCATGAGAGGATCTAACCTTTGAAAAATTCCCCCAGGAGCATCCACTTCTGCTGGGGATTTCACTGCCAGTCAGAGCAGTTAATAAAAAAGGGAAAGCCAATAACACTGCCAGAAGTTTTTGCCACACAGAAGTCAGAGAATCAGTTAGAGGCTGTCAAATGTAATGTATGGCATTATTAATATGAAGAATTTCAGATCAAAATGGGGCTTACTGTCCCAGCGACTGGGTCATGTGGAAGTGGCTGAGCAAACGGGGAGTCTTCAAGTGGAACGTCTAGAGGAGATCGCTTGAGCAGACTTTGCAAAGTCATTAATCTCAGCATTTCAGGATGAGAAAGTAAGATAGGAGAGGGGATGTTCCAGCTGTAATGCTGGGTGTGTTTCAGCATTTGAACTTTTCAGGGTGAGGGAAGCCTTTCCCTCCTGGTGGGCAGTGTGGCTGTGGAGGCCTGGGCGATGCTGAGCAGCAGGGTAGGAGCACACCCCACTCCCATCGAGTCCTCTTGGCCAGGCACTGCTGTTGTAGGCGAAAATGAAGGAGGACTACGACGCAGCAAAGGGTGGTGGGGAGGAATGCTCCTTCCCAAGCTCTCCTTTATTGGGGTTGAGGGTTCTTGGTGGCTGGGAGGGAGAGCAGGGAAAGGGGGGCCATGTCCGTAGGTGGAATGAGGACAAAAAGGTCCCGAGTGCCTGAAAGCACCTGGTTAAATAGAGAAAGGGTTGACCAATGAGGGAAGAGGGAGAGGGCGGTGCGAGCATACATGAACCAATCCGAACGCAAGGGGGAGGGGTACAATTCAAAAGGACCAATGGTTCATCCAACGGTGGAGAAGGATCTGGAGGGATGGGCAGATCCAAGGCCCTAGGCACGCCTCAGAGCCTGCCCAGGTGAGGCCCAAAGGGTGCAGGAGGGCGTCAACTGGGAGGCAAAGGGCGGACCCAACTCCTGCCCAGGCAAGGCCGACACCGCTCTTTCAATGATGTTATAAAAGGCATCGCCTGGGAGGAAGAGAGGTGGCCCCCCACACACTGCCATCACAAAAGACAATCTTCTCAGCCTTGCCCCTGTACTTTTTCTCCCCTTTTTAAAAATGCCACCATCCGAAAACACTGGCTCAAACCATGCAGGAATTTGCAGCATCTGGTAAGAATTCATTATGCAGCCATCTTTTCATAAAGCCACAGATTGTTTATTTGTTTAAATATTTGTCTTTGTTTGTTTCGTGTAAATGATCCCAACTCTTGTTATCTAAACACGCTGTGTAAATTCATCTCTCATCCAGTGGGATGATGCTCTAGTACAGCTGCTTGGAAAGCTGGCAGCCTTGAGAAATATTCATAAGGCATCCTGAGCCTAAAAACGACTTGGTAACCTATGGAAGCTCTTCAGCATCTTCTGTTGAGTGCATAATTTGTTTGACAAATCCCATCTTACTTATTGTGTGTGAATTATCTACCCCGAAAAAGGTGCTTTTTAAAGTATTGTTAAGTTTAAACAATTTCTCAAATCTGCATAGATTTTCTTGTGGCTGTTTCATGTCAAGATATTTCTTTGAGTGCAGAAGGGATGTGCTGAGCTCCTGGTAACCCTTCATTCCTTGCTTGACCATAACCCTCGGAAGCAAACTTCTGCTGCATATGCTTGGCTCCAGAAATATGTTTGCATGAATGTTTCCAAGTTTCTTGGGCAGGTTTGTGGTGTTTCTTGGTACTCTGGGCACCCCAGGCACCCCAGGGCGCTGGATCCATCACTCTGTCCCACCCATGGGACTGTGAGTGGGTAGGGAGCCATGAGCCCTCACAGGAGTTGAGGCTAAGGAAAAGTGCAAAACTTGGTAATAGTTTTGCTTATATAAGCTCAGCACCAGGTTTGTGTAATCATTTTAAAGCATAATTGATTCTTATCCTGCTGTGTTGGAGGTTTGTATTTAATTTAATTTAATTTAATTTTCTTACATTAAGGGCAGCTAACACACACAAAAAAGGATGGTTCAGGTAAGGTTAGCTGCTTCCTTGTGACTTTTGCAAGGAGTAGTATTGCTGCCCCACTGTAGAGGAGTGAAGGGCAGTTAACAAAGCAATCAAAATCATATGTCTCCATTCATTTCGATCTCTAATAATTCTTTTTGACAGCAATACTGGTAGGTATTAGGTTTTAGTTGGCCATCAGGTGGGGTTGTTTTTTTTTTAATGGATCAGATTTTATTTCTCTAATTGTATCCCTGCCCCAGCAGTATTAACTGGTCAGGCACAACTTTATTTTCTCTCATTATGAGCAGGAAGGAAGGGCTGTGACAAAATACCCATCCTGAAAAACTCTTTAGTACCGAGACATGGATTCATCCCACGAACACTGTGACCTTTCCCTTTCCCTTCCTCTCCCTCTGTCCTTCTCTCCATTGTGTCTCTGACCACTCTCTATAATTGAGCTATGAAATAAGAGAAGATTTCTCTTTCCAAGTAAAGTGAGATGAAGTGTTCCTCCCTAGAGTCCGGTGAATCGTTACTTTGATATTTTGTGCTTGATATAGATAATCTCTCAGCAACAGAAGGGCACTGCTACAAGCTGCATGTGTGTCCTGGGCCATCTTCTTTAACTCCCTCATTGCGAGGGATCATTTGTAAGATAACAGGAAAAGCCCATTCTCCCTCCGGAAGGTTTCCCAGCTCTCTAATTGGTGATATTTTTTTTCCCCTCATTGCATGTCATGGGCTGTTCATCAGCTCCTGCCTGAATTGCAAAGTGATTTTGAAATGTCTCAGCAACTCGCAGGCGGAGTGCCCTTGTACCAGGGGAAATCAGAGAGTATTTACTTCCTCAGATACTTTCCCTCATAATGTAATCGTGCAGCTTTTCAACAAGGATTTAAAATACTTGTTGACACAGCAAGGAAGGTCTGTTCTGCTTTTCATCCTGGTGATGCTGAGTGTCTTTAGGGGATGCTGTATTCCTCAAGAGTCTAAACTTTCAAGATTTTAAAGCTCTTTGTGCTAATAATATTTGTCTTATAATGCTATATTAAAAAAGGTAAGAGTGAAGTGCAACTGGGAAAGGTTGTACCTGGAAGATTGCTTCTGCTACGCATAGCAAAATACCAACTGTTTTTTATGGTGTAAGACCACATTACTAAAATTTGAAGTGGCATATTGTATTAGATTTCCTCGAGATAAAAATCGTACAGTGTGCTTTTTGTGGTGTCTTTATTTCAGTAGCATCAGAGCATCAAAATATTACTGCCTGCTGATCATCTGATAGAAATTATCCAGCATGCCTTGAGTGAGACAGTATTGAATGCATAAAAATGTTCCTATTTTCAGTAAATCCTGCCAGTGATGGAGACACTAATTTGGTTACTTTAAACCTTGTTTGATTACAAAGAGGCTTTGGCAACACACCTGCAAGAACTAATGCAATATCATACAGGAGACCCACTCATGGTATTTTTAGTTAAAACTAAAGGGGACCAAGGCTCTATCCTTCAAAGTGTGATGCACCATATATTACATGTGGCCCCAGTGTGGGACTGAGCTCATCTTGGGTTTGGTGTCAGAATTATCTGGATGGTGTATGAACACACTGGGCCAGCTCAGGGCTGTGTGCTGGCACCAGGAGGGAGGAACAAGATTGCGCCAGGATCTCAGCACCACCAGAGAACCTCCACTGCATGTTTTTTTTACAAGGACATGTAGTGATAGGACAAGGGGGAAAGCCTTTAAACTGACAGAGGAGAGATATAAGTTAGATATGGGGAAGAAATTCTTGCCTGTGGGGGTGGTGAGGCCCTGGCAGAGGTTTCCCAGAGAAGCTGTGGGAGTGTCCAAGGACAGGTTGGACAGGGCTTGGAGCAACCTGGGAAGGTGCCCCTGCCCATGCAGGGGGTTGGAACTGGGTGAGCTTTCAGGACCCCTCCAACCCAAACCATTCAATGATTCTATAATTTCCTGAGAAAAAGATATTGCCTGAAGCCCATAGTCTGGGATCAGTCTAAAATAGATCTGTTTTCTCACCTCACAGGCTGCTAAGTGTGGCTGAAGGGCTGTGGAGATCCCTGTCTGAAAGCTGTTCTCCCCTCGTTGCTGTGGAAGATTTATAACAAAGTTTTGCCCATAAATGACTAAAGGGAATGGTCCATCCACCTGCTTCATGGATCCCAGATGGAGAGAACTGCCTTGCCCCATCCTGGTTTTCTACAGTGATGCACAGTGTGAGAGGTCAGACTGCACATTCGCCTTGTGACTGCTGAGGTCAGTGTTAAAAAAGGTGGATTTAAAACAGGGATTGCTCTAACCTTAAGTTGATATTGGATTCATGGCTGGAGCCACAGCTGGAAAGATCTGTAGTGTATCTTTATGTACATGGAGGATAATGCTCAGAAAGTACAGGAGTGGTTTTCTTTTAAAAGCTTTCTGAAAATGATCACCAAGATGTTCAATATGGAACAATTAACGTTTTTGCAGCTGATTGTGCTCTACAGCAAGAAATAGAGGGAGGTTATTTTCATTCCAAAGGTGCAATACCCCACTGGGGTAACTCTGATTATGGTGCTGCGGTCTGGATCCACAGTCACGGCACTACCCAGAGCAGCAGCTGGTGGTGAGCATCCTGTTTGTCAGAAGAAGAGAAAAATTGCAGGATTTTTTCAAATCCTTCCAATATATCTGTGAGCATGAATGACACTGTCGTCATCTCTCTGGGTGTTAGAAGCGCTACCTTTTTTATGTCGTTTGGTGTTCGGCTGTATCTCTTCATTTGAGCAGAGAAATATTTCTCACGCACCATTGTGCAGAGATAAACTCACTGTTTATTGTGTGTGTGTGGGTCTGGGAGGTACTGGTGCTGCTGGGAGCCTTTGTGGTACATGATTTCTTTCTCTAAAGAGGTGCCTATTTAAAATCCGACTTAAAATACACTGTGCAGGCAATGAACACAGGAGAGAATAGACTGCAGGCTCATTCTTGGAGGCAATACTTCAAATATTGGAAAGGAAGAAGAAATTGCATCTGTAGTGATGGTATCCCTGACTTAGAGCTGTTTGGGGAAGGGCAGGGATGCCGGGGCTCCCACAGGGCACAGGGGTGGGCAGCCACCCCCATGAGCAGCTCTGATACTTGGTTATTATTGGCCTTGTGGTCACTCCCCAATGACAAAATGTCAGGATTAAAAGAGGAAGCAGAATTAATGCCAAATCAAAAATCAGGAGGAGAATTAATCAAGGAAGGAAACTCTGGATTGATTACACTGAGCATAAATTCCACCTAGATGGCATTACTGAAACCAGATGAGGAGATGGATATGACTGGAATGTTAAAGTAATTTTTAAAAATGATTTATTTAGCAAGATCTGATTGAGTCAAAGGGGAGGGGGAATGACACTGGCAAAGATGTTGGTCCTTGTTGGAGCTAGTGACAGCTCAGAAGCAAGTGACCTTTTGGCAGTAGGGGTTAGATATGAACAGATAAAGTACAGCTTTGGGTACTTGTTATAGCTGCCTTCAGCCCCAAATCACACCGTCAGAACGAGCATAAGTGACTCAGCTTCCTGTCTCCTATAACACAGCCCTTGTCATGCTACAATCACATATGGGCTAGTAAAAATTAGAGTCTGCCAGTTTTTTAAGTGTCGAATCCCAAAAAAATGCCATATTTAGACATTATTTTAACAGATCTGGAGAATACAATCACCAAACTGAAATGTAGCACTGGCTGAATGAACACCATTGCAGTTTTTCCATTTCCAAGCTGGCTCTTGTGTATTCATGGGTACAAACCCCCCAGCACATATGTGTGTGCAGTCATCTGCAGAGCACACACACACTCACACACA
The DNA here is from genome assembly GCA_036630365.1 of Acanthiza pusilla. NCBI lineage: Eukaryota > Metazoa > Chordata > Aves > Passeriformes > Acanthizidae > Acanthiza > Acanthiza pusilla. The sequence continues at coordinate 10,557,462 of JAXCHO010000049.1, read as the reverse complement.
GAATGCATTGGCACAGCTGGGGTCAAAAGCCAGTAAGGACTTAAAAAGAAATCAATGTGAAGGAATTTAAACCATTCTCATTATCGTTCATGTTACTTTGGTTTCAAACCCATTAGCAGACACCAGGGAAGTAACAATTAGGTGTTCAGAGACTGAAGGATAGGTCAATTTAAGAATAAAGAGGTTGATTTTCCAGCAAAAGATATCAACAGAATCTCATTTAATTCAATTCAAACATTTCATTTTATTAGAGGTACATTTGCCATGGTACATATCTCTGGTTATCCCTATAAAGGGACATTAAGGGCATTTTGCCATTAACGCTGTAAGGGAGGGTGAAAATAGAGCACAAGAATATCCTCTTGAAGTTCAGATATAAATCTGAAATGTTATATTTACAGATTCCAGGAAGATTAGCTATCCATACAGCAACAAGGAATTCACACCATTACAACTGATGGATACAAACATTTGGGAAAGGATTTGTGCACGTGCTTTGGTTTTAAGTTAAATATCAGAAGATCAGATGGGGAGAGGATAGGGCAATACTGAGTCTGTGTGTCACCTCCTGTGAGTCACTGAGGTCTGGACACTGATACTGTAAAAAGAAGAGAAATCCTGGATTGGATCTGTTCTGTATATACAGATATATAGTTTTTTAAATATAGCTATATCTATATATAGATATAGATATATAATTTCTTTATTTTATTTATTTATATTTATGTAGATATATTTACATCGATATATATTTTTATATATATAGATATCTATATATAGTATATACACACAAAAATTGTATATATTTGGTGGTGGTGGTGCTACGGCTGTGGTTTTTTGGCCAGTCCCACTTCCCCATGGCCCACTGGCAAGCTCAAGGGTCACTGCATCTCTCACCTTCAGCTCAGCCCTCCCTGGTGCTCCACTCCTCTGTAGCTCAGCACTGGGGAATGTCCTCATTCACTAAAAATTGGGTTTTCATGTGACATTTATTTCAGCTGTTTGTTCTTGTTGTCCTTATTTTCATTAATGAGGACACGGACACGGGCCCGTGCGCCATTACTTACTGTGCTGAATCAAATGTGAAATGGTAACTTGGGAAGATAAAAGGCTTTCTAATGCTTTATCAGTTCTCCAGCTAGCTGCTCCTGGTTCTGTCTTAAGCTTTAAATATTTGCATTAAGATCCAGATTGCAAGTAGCTGGTCTCAGAATAGCATATGAAACAGGAATTTTAAATGGAAATGTGGAATGGAAAATGTGGCATTCTGGAGCTGGGCTTATCTGAGCATGCAGCAAAGATGCAGTTGTCTGCTAAAGCAGCGGCTCCGCTCAAAGGACGTTCAGCAGGGCAAGCTGGATGCGTTTTTCCTGCCTGGAAAATGCAGGCTGCCTTCCTGCCATCTTCCTTTCATAATGCATTTTAATCAAGTCACAGGATGGTGAATTTGCAGTCAATCCAAGCCAGGAATCTATAATCTCATTGAAAATTACTTTATAAATAGAAACAATTTAATACCTTTGTATAAATTTATGTCCACTATGTGGCTGGGATTTAATATGAAATGTGATTTCTGTGCACCTGGATGGAAAGTGGATAAATAAAAGCTGCAGGAATGATTCAATTTGTTTTTTCCTGGTCATGTGGGGTGTGTTCATCGTGTTGATTGCTGTTCAAGGCAAGCACATTAATGAAGCACCTTCTCTCACATTCTCCATAGCAAAATCACATTAGTTGAAACAGCTCACACACAAGTGGTGCTGTATCATGTATAATGAGGAAATAATTAAAGAAGCAGACATTCCCATCAAAATGTGCCACTGTGAGAGAGGAGCCAAAGCTGTTGCAGTCTCTGCCCTCTGTTTCCATGTTTCCATCTGTGAGATGTGCAGGCAGGGGCAATCACTGGTGCTTGTCATGCCCAAAGCCCCTGGTGTGACATCTCATAACCATAAAGCACTGGCACCATCATGGAGCACAGGCGAGGTGGGAGCTGAAGGTGAATGTGTTTGATAAACTCATTTAAATGATGGTGTGGAGATGTGGGTTTGCTTGCAGCAAACAATGCTGCTGGAAGTGTCTGTCTGACCAGGGGCCCCTTGCACCAGCTGAGAGAGGATGTCCTGAGGGGCAGGACTGGACCAAGTTGAATTCCCCATCTTGTATTTGCCATTGTGAAGACTTTAATTTTGTCTATATAATATTTGTGTTCCTGAGGGAATGGCAGGAAGCTGTGTCAAGGAAAGTTCAAGTCGGATATTAGGAAAAATTCTTCTGGGCACTGAACAGGCTCCCCAGGGCAGTGGTCACAGCACCAAGCCTGACAGATCTCAAGCAGCATTTGGTCAGTGCTCTCAGGCACAGGGTGGGATTCTTGGAGTTGTTCTGTGCTGGGCCAGGAGCTGCACTCAACAATCCTTGTGGATCCCTTCCAGCTCAGGAGATATGACTCTATGACTTTGTGCACGTCCATATTCCCAATCCCTCCTTTACACCTTGGGGGCATTTTCCTGCAGTCCTGCAGGGATGGTCAGCCACTCCCATGGATCAGTAGTTCTGGTGGATGCAGACATGCAAAAATCAGACTTGACCGAAAGCCCAGGAGCTGGGGAGGAAGAGCAGAGGTTGCTGCTGTCCCACAGCAGCCACACTGCAGCCTCGCAGAGTGATGAGGATTTCTGGGGGTTGTGGAGAGAATGGAGCCAGTGAGTTAAAGGTCAGGGAATAAAGGATAGAAAAATCGTGGTAAATAAAGGAACTGCTGACAGCAATGGGAAATGAATAATTTCATATAGCAGCTATTGCTGAGAGCTCTTCCAAAGGACTGGTGGAATTACTCATTGTGCTAATTCAAAGTTACCATCCCTAGCCCTGGCGACTGCTGATAAGAGTAAGATCAGCACAACTCGCTGCTACCTGAAAGCACTCAAAAGAGACGTGGAATTGCAAAGAGATGGGGAATATGTGCTGGGGCAATGTCATCCTCTGCAGCAATGGCAGCACCAGGCAGGGGCATGGTTTGGTTTTAAGGTCCAGGCCAAGTGGGGACAGGGTGCAGGAGCTCGCAGCCTTCCCTGCCAGCCAGGGAGAGCTTCACAGAAGCATCTGCAGAAAACCGACTCATGGTCAATAGTGACAAAACCAGCCTTTTTATTTCCACTCACTAAGTCATTTCTGTCATTAAAACATCTGGTAATTGCTGCTGTAATTAGGTCATGCTCTATACCCTTGAAGGCAAGCAGTAAACCTAAAAGAATTAGGGGAGAATTTGTTTTGGGAGACATTTATAATCATGTATTTAATGCAATCACAGAATGGCTTGGGTTGGAAGGCAATTTAAAGCTTATCTTGTTCCAATCTCCCTGCCGTGGGTAGGAACACCTTCCACTAGACCAAGTTGCTCCGAGACCCATCCAAGCTGGCCTTGGACACTTCCAGGGATGGAGCATCCCTGAAATTCCAGCAAAACAACCTTAGTCATAACATTTTTTTTTCATATTCCTTGGTTAGTTCTTCCGTGGGTTAAGTGGCCAAACTGGGAATTCTGTGCTGGTTTTGATGGTGCAGTTCTCCGGAGGGAATCGCCAAAGTGTCACTGCATGCAGCTCCAGGTTGTCACAGAAGATATTATCCCCAGGTTTTGTGTGATTTGCTTGCTATGTTTTGGAAAAGTTTACCACTAAAGAGACCTTAGTTAGGACACACTATTCTTTGTATATAGACAGGTAAACTTGTCATATATACATATATATATATATATATGTATACGTGTGTGTGCATTTATACACACACATATATATACATATACTCATGCATATATGGCAGGTTATTTTATATGGGATATTATTTGAAGAAAATACCTAATATATATTTATTTTTATTATTCGCCTTTTAGCATTTTCAATTTAACCATGCAGTAAGCACAGTATGAAGAGGCAGGGCTGTGTGCAGAGCAGCTTTTTCCCTTTCTTTTTGTGTTTACACACAAATTTATATAATACAATTAAGGAATGAAAAAATGCCATAGTATGTAGGTAAAGCTGTATTATTTTTGAAAAAGCACATGCAGTAAATAAAAAAGCAATATTCAGACTAAAAGGAAAGCAAGAAGGAACATTTCTTTTTACCTGAAGTATTATAGAAGTCTGAGGAAATGTTTTTGAGGTTATGTCACCCTCCGCATATAATCAAGAATTTATGAAATGAAGCAGGATTGGGGGCAGAGCTTTTGTTTCATGTCTTATTCTTGGCTCTCTTTATCCTTTTTCATGCCTCAGCAACCTATTTTTTATTTAATTTTCCCAGAGCAGTGAAAGACAAAACACGGATTAGAGCCCTGAGAGCAGCTGAAACCTGCACTTGGTAACAGCATCGAGAGTAAAAGTGTCCAGATTGTGGAGATTGCTCAAAGTTTTACTAGACACCTGTGAAAAATATAGCTCCAGAGATGATAAATCAACATTATTACTGCTGGCTGTTATTAATTTAGGTCGTTGGCCTTTAAAGAGGACTTTGCTGCCTAAAGTTGGATGTTAGAAGGTTGAGCTACAATGAGAAAATGGGATTTGGAATGATGGTGCATCATGCAGGAATTATTATACAGAAAAGTTTAAAAAGCATCCCTAAGGTACTCTGATCTTTCCTCTTCTAACCAAAGTCCTCATTCATGGCTAGACCCTTTCAATACCTGACTGATCCACCTTTACCTCTCTTTGTTGTGACCTTGTTAAGAGTCCTGCAATGATAATGGAATTGCAAATACTTTCAAAGATAGCATTAATTCAAAGATAACTGATTAATTATTGACAAATAAGCCCAGCTTAGCTCTCTGCAGTGTGGGGCAGCTCAGGCTGGGTACCCTGCTGGTTTTCCATTGGGAAGAGAATGTGGTGATGTCCCCAGAGTTTGTCCAAACTGCTCTGCCCAGGCTTGATACCAATTTTTGTTACTTAGAAAAGAAGTACTGCAAGTTCCTAACCTTCATATTTTTTGAGTCACTTCTGTTTATTATGCTCATAACCGTCTGGCCAACTACATTTGCATTTTGGCCTAGGAGAAAAAAATCTATACATTTATTTTCATTAAGAGGATTATTTTGTTCTTGTCCGAAACAATGCAGCAAAACATCATAATTACTCTGAGTGATCATTGTGAGTGTAGCCACTAATTAGTGACTGATTTGAGGAACAAAAAAATCCACTTGGGATACATGATAATTACCCACATATTTCTTTGGGTCAGGCAGCCATGTTACATCAAACATTAGATTTATTATTCCATTTAAATAATTTTGAAATAATTAAAATTGTGTTGTGCATCTGACTGAGCAGATCCAAAGTATGAGATCATACATCTAAATTATGAACCAAATGGAGCATTGCCCAAAAATATGAGTAGTGAAGTACTTTTCTACTTCTGAGGCGAAAAGGAGTAAATATATATTTTCTACATCACAATTTTTCAAAATAATTACTGTTTTATTTCCATTTCTTCTCCTGTGCCTGAAAATATGCTAAAATACAGGTCCAAGCAGTACTGGGAAAATGTCAGTATCTCTGCACTGTGGCTACCTGCATTTCCAGGGATACTCAGATGCAATACCTGGGCCAAGGACAGCCTTGACTGATGACAGTATTGCAGGGGATTTGGTTTATTAATGCCAATATATAAAAATTTATATTAATATCAAAGCTGGTTGCCTATTGAGTGAGAGCTACCAGATGTGTTCAGTCCCAGAGTGAATCCTGTCACTTTCATGTCACCTCCCAAGCCTTAATTCTTAAGATTAAAGTGAAATGTGATCTCATTTCTGTATTTCCAAGGGATGAAGCAAAGATGCCTGTGTTAAACTCAACAAAACAACATTTTGGGGAAAAAAAGTTACTTCCAGATCCTCCAAACCAATCTGACAGCTCACTGTTTTAATCTGATGTCAGTAGAATGGCAATAATTCGGAAGGTGTCCCAAATTTCTTCTCTGAGTCTTTCTTCCTCCTCAATATATAGTGAATCCTCTGAAGATGCTTTTATAAAATATGTATTTTTTTTCTGGGTTAAATCCAATGAGCTGGAAGCAGTGAATTTTTTTTTCTTTCAGCGAAATTGGTATCAGTAATGTTCACAGGAGAGAGCATGTGCCATGCCTACTCATTTTTTTGACATTTCCAGGGATGGTGACTCCACTCCACCACTTCCCTGCAGAGTCTGTTCCACTACTTAACCACTCTTTCAGTGATAAATTTTTCCTAGTATTCAACCTGAGTAACAGGAAACCAACCGGGTGAAACAAATATTATTTTAACATTGTAAAATGGGTATCTATCAGTGATTTTCCAAACATGGTGGTGGGGGGTGCACACACAAACAAGGCTGGGCACAGCGTCACCCACTGCACCCACCTGTGGTGCCAAATCCATCCTGTTTGCAGAAATCAAGCATCCCTGACCCTCACAAGCTGGCTTTTTTACATCCCCAGCAGCCATCCCATGTTCCCTGGGCTGCTCCACAGGGAAGGCACAGCAGCAGCTTTCTCCTTTCAGTATTTCCATGGCTTTCCCCCAGTTTCCAGCAATTCCACTTTTCTGCCTCTCTGCCTCTCTAGGGTTTTTGCTGACAGGACAGAATGCTGGTAGCAAACACATTATTCATTGTGACTGAATGCCTAGTAATTACGTTATATTTTTTTTTCATTTCTCAAATTAAACCTCCTAACTATTAGGAACAGATGTTAAATTCGGGACTCTTGTTGATTGTTAGTGTGACACACACATGAAATGTTTTAAATGAGAAGGCTGATTGAATTTTAAATATGCTGATCACACTGGTGGAGTTGAAAATAATTGAAACTGGGAATAGCTGAAATGTTTCCAAAAAGAGGAGACAGAGGTGGGGTTTTCTTTTCAAATTCCTGATCACACAAATCATGTTAAATTCTGTAGACTAAATACAGTAATTTACTGGATGTTATAATACCAAACATGAGCACGCATGAGACTTGCGTGGTTGTTACTTCAAAATGGAAGTAGAAAAGAATTTTAAAAATAAGTAAAAAATCCATTTTCAAATCAAGTCTTGAAATACCACCCATGTGCTTGTAGGAGCTTGTTGGGGTTTTTTTTGTTTGTTTGTTTTTGTTTGTTTGTTTGTTTTCTTAGCTTATTCAGTAAAATTACATGTTTCAGGAAATCTGACATTATTGCTACCAAGGAAGCCCACCATGAAGGCTGAGATGACTCTTGCAGTCCTCTCACCTTTAGAAAGCCCCAGATCCTTTTCCTAACCTGGACAAGCTGATGGCTTCACTCTGCAAGGGCTGATGGTGAAAAGAAGTGAGGAAATTATTCCAAAGCACCCAGTCATGAATCCCAACCTCTCGGCTGGATGTAAAGGTAACCTATTCCTGTGGAAGTGTTTTTATTTTTTTGTTTTTTACTTCTGTGGACAAGAAAATAAATCCCCCATCAACGTCTTTTTGGGAAAATTGTCTATTTTATTCACAATGGAAGATTCTGCAGCCTTACATTGTCCAGTCACCCTATTGCTTTGACATCTTTCTGCTGGACCAGCGAAAACTCTGGATTTCTCATTGGGACTGACAGATGGATTCTGCTCCCACACTTGCCCTCATGCCATCAGAGGTCTGGCATGAAGTCTGAAATATCAGTTCCACCAATCTATGATATGGATTGTTTTCCAGCTATTGGAAGGTGTTGAGTGTCTGTAGATCACTTCCCTATATTTGAATTAGCAAGATGCATGTGTTACATGTGGAGTTCTTTAACCTGACTTTGCAGGATTTATGGCACACAAGGAATGGAAATCTGAGTTTGGAAAGTGATACAGTAACAATTGCAATTAGCCTCTGCAACCCCCAGGTAACCTCAGGGCGTGAGGTTTAAATCACATTGCTTTTAATTAAGTTTAGTGGCCAAGTACTGCTTTTTCGAAAACACTTTACTGGCATTTCTTCTGCAACAAATTGCTTTAGAGCCTGAACGTTGGTGCCAGCTCGACCCCATGTGATCTAGTGCCAAGGAAATCCAGATTGAGAAAGCATTTTCTGAGCAGGGACAACTTTTATTTGTGCCAAACCACTTTGGTATATGTGTACTCTCCTCTTACATCTGATATAATTTACAGATTTATAACACTTGCTGAACTTCTCAAAACGAGAAAACTCCCAGTGAGACGGTAAATTGTTGTTGCATTGAGTGATCCTTGACAATCTCTTGTCCCTATATGTGCCACATTAAAGCAGCCTGGCACGGAGAGCAGAGAAAGTCTTCTGACACCCTGTGTCTTCTGGGGCTGTCATGCTTTATTATGCTCATGATCCATGGAGGAAAGGTTGCTAATAGCAGACATTGACCCACTGGTGGTAATTGCTGTGAAAACATTATTCAAGCTGATTATGTTAATGACAGAAGGATGAGGCACTGCCTAGAGTTAGTACAGCATCACCAGAGATGCTTTATTTATTTAACTGATTGATCACTTAAAGGTTTGTAAACTGCCTTCTCTGTATAATAACGCTGCATAATCATGTACATACAAATTAAACAATCGACAGAGCTAAGGCAGAATGGTTGTTGCAGATCTGATTTTCATGTAAAATCTCAAGACTTTTATGGGCTTATTTACATAACAAGTCATGGTCTAGTCTCCTTTACCAGCATCAGCCTTATGTGGAGTTGGCTTCAGCTGTAAATTTTTATGGTTTGGAGCTAGTAGAATATAAGAGAATGGTTCACATATTTTAGTAATTTGAAATACGTTTTTTATTGAAGAAAACAACATCATTTTCTTCCAGCAGAACAATCTCTTCCCTAAAAATGTGATGCTTGCACACTTTCCCAGGACAAGGTTATGACTTTTCTCCTTTCCATTAATGTCTGCAGGCTGCTCCTACAGGTGCATTCTCTTTCTCAGCAGCAAATCCACTGCAAACCTCTGTGTCTGAACATCCCTGATCCCCTGGAGTTGGGGGTAAGTATAGCTCACACTGCTCTCAGACTGGTTAAATCCAAGTAGATAAAAAGATCTTTACATAGAGAAGGTGTAAGACTGACATGTCCTCCAGCTGGAAAAGTGCAGTAGAAACAGTGAAATACTTCTCAGTGCAAATGGTTCAGTCAAGAGATGTTAATGGTTGGACTTGATGATCTTAAAGTCCTTTTCCAACCAAGTGATTCCATGATTTTGTGATCTTGAGGGTCTCAACCAAATTTGCTCACAGTGATGTCTAAACCAGACGTGGCTGAGTCGGTGAAGGAATTGTGGTGGGGAAGCTCTGGGCCAAGCTGGGAGAATGATGCAGTGCTGACCCAAACTGATGGCCAAGGCTTCTCCGCTTCAGGACCAGCCCTCAATGTTCCCTCCAGGCTCAGCCTTCAGGCTCTCAGCTGCCCTCATTACACAGTGACTGGACTTGCAATCAAAGGACAGTTACAGCAATCCCATTTGTATCATCTTAAACTCATTTGATCGCGGCCAGAGAGCTGTAGAAATAGATTAATGGATTTTCACATTCAGAAGAGGCCATTCCCCATGTGACCTCTATCTATGTTTCTACAGAATTCTACATCTTTTGAATCTATTGTTGTGTTTGACAAATCTGACAAAATGGCTAAAACCAAACAGATCTGAAGAATTTCCCCTCTCTTTCCTCCCTCCCTGCCCCATCTCATGCAGAAGAATTCCTGTTCCTTCTGCTTTGCAACCCAAGGCAATTTTTGCATTTGCAACCCCTACCAAGCTGCACAGATACATCACAATGCTACACCATTTGACAAGTTTTCGAATAGCGTGGCCAAAACTTACATTTATGTCAGTCTGTATTAAATCTTTCCTGCACCTTTTTTAGCTGTTATCACTTTGAACTTCTACAAGAAACAGAAACACGAGTCCTTTACAGATGAAGCACATAAACCTTTGCTTAAACATTCTTTAGAAAAATCAGTGTGTTATTACAAAAAGTCCCTAGTTGCACTTCTTTCTCATGCTAGAAAAAAAGACAAACCCAGATGTTTGCTGTGTATTCAAAGGCTGAAAGACAAAGCAGGTTTACTACCTTATTTTCCATCTTATTTTTTACTAGCTAATTCAGAACAGAATGGGGAAAAAAAAACCAAAGCAGAAGTTAATGTTTTGACATACCTCAGTTCTCTCCACCTTGCCAGCATCTGTGTTACTTAATAAAAAAGCAATCAGATGGACGGATGAGTTTTCATGGCTCTCTTTGTTCTACAGACTGCAGGGGGCAACATCTGTTTCTCCTAATCTTTTTTCCCCCTTGAACAGGAAATTAAATACAAATTACTCAATTAAAGCAACCTGAGGAATTAACTTAATTAAAAATCAGGAAGTTTAGGCTTGAGTGTCTTCTCCTCTGTCCTTTGAAAGGTTTGTGTGGCTGTAGCTGAGGCGGTGAGAGCACAGCTCCATCCTGGCCATGCAGAATCTGACGCTCTGGCAGAGCCTGTGCTTGGGTGCACATCGCAATCACCCAAACTACTCCAGTGCTGTCAGCTACTGTTGATTAAACTGCATTTGATATTGCTATTGGTGACTGAACAGTGCAGATCAGCTTCATTCCTGGCTTTGGAAAAGCACTGATACTTGGGGAAGTTGCAGCTTCCCCTACCAGTCCATGGCATGAATACAAGTCCCCTCGGTCTGGACAAGAGTCATTAAAAGCCCAGTTGAAATGCTGGTAATTCGAGTATTTCTGAGGACGGTTTGCTGCTCTGAACATCCCTGTGTGAGCACCACATTCTGATATTCGGAGCACAAATCATCTTTCCAAATAAAAATTCAATAGCTCTGCCCAGAACTACCTGTTAAAACTCAGACAGTAGATTAAATATTTACTTGTTCCTTCTCAGGATCCTCTGGTTCACCAGAAGAATTTAAAATGGAACTCAACGCAGCAGCCCCAGAGCACCCAGGGCTGGGGTGGTGGTGTCCCCCAGCTGAGACCCACAGAATGCAGGTACCACATCCCCTCATCCTCTCTTTGCTCTCTGGAATTGTAGATCCTGCAAAAATCCTTTCCTGGGATCTGCCACTACACACTGGAAGCCCAGAGGATCTGCTCAGAGCTGATTCAGCAAAGTGCTGAAGCCTGTATCTAAATTCCCTTAAAAATCACTGAAATGTGAACAAGTGCTCAGCATTTTGGAGCTCATGTGATTTGAGTATGAGTGGATTTAGGTTTGAGCATGGAGTTATACCTTGGGCTGAAGTGCTTTGAATCAGACACTGGATAAGGTTTCCTACAGTTAATTTTTATAGACAGGAGACAGGAGCAGTGTGCAGGCACCTGAACTGGTAATTTTGCTATTTAAAAATCAAATGAACTGGGATTACAGCCTTTCATGCTTTCCCCCACTTATTCTCAAGCAATATCTATGCAACCATTGAATATTTTGTTCTATTTCAATTCATTCCGAACTTATGTGGCCAAAGTAATTCTGCTTTTACTGTTGGTGTCCAGCTAATGTTTCATTGTATTTCATTATTCATTCCATCCACTTAGCCTGAAATGGGTGCTTGATTGTCATGTAAACTACATTTCAAATGCACTTCTGAGGTGCAAAACTATTGGAGTGGCTAGTGTAATGTATTCCAGTAGTGGTAGTGCAAATGACAAGATAGAGTGGGTGTTAATAAGGTCAGGCTTTCAGTGGTAACCCACCTGAGTGGGGCTTTTTCGTGTGCCTTGTAGAAATGGATTATAAACACACACATCAACATTAAAAAAGTAATTTAGACACAGTGATCTGATTTCACTCAACCACATGAGGTTTATATCTCTCACATCCTTTATTCCACGTACGGTTTCCTTCTCTCTTGAAGGGCTTCTTGCAGTATCAACTGAGCAGTGTACAGAAAAGAGTGAGAGCTGAACTAGGCAGCTCTCTGAGCAGGTGTTTGCAAATAGATATGAATTTATTGCAGGAGCAATGGGTAACTCTTATGAGTTTTGCAGGCTTCTCTCTGCATTGGAAATGGCTGGCTGAAGGTCAGTGGATATGTCGTGATGTAATATAAGAGAACTTTGGCAGACTTGCTTTGTAGCTCGTAATTTTTATGTATTCTATTTCATAAAAAAATCCAGAAAAAGGAACTTCAGTGCAATTTCCTTTGGAAGTTAATTGGAGCAGACATTCAAGTCTTAAGTAAATCAGCTCTGTATCATTTGACACACAACATTACTTCGATTAGTATGACTTTCACCATTATCTAGACAGACGAAATGATGTACCATGCTAATCAGAATATTAAAGTGACACTAGCACTTATATATTATGAATATTTACTCAACAAATGAATGCATGATAAATGAGATTGGTCTAGAAATCTTTCTCAGTAGAGAAGATGTGGATTCTTTCCCCCTCAGGAAATTCTTTCTTGTGCCTAATCCAGTTATCAAATTTTCAGTGCATCTTAAGCTGCTCCCTCCTTCCCCCCACAGAGCAGTTTGTGTCACAGCTCAAACAGGGTTTTCTGCACATGCAGGAATGTATAATGTTCTGAATGGCCCATCAGGCTGACAGTTGTTTTGAGACAGTTTTTTTCATGTGTTTCTACCCCAGTAGACTCAACCACAGACAATGAAGCCAAATCTGGAGAGAGAAGCCCCATATTCAAACCAGTTTTCACAGTCAGAGCATCACAGGGTTAATGCGTGGACTATCTAAAGCTGGACAAGTTGAGGTGCAATGTCAGTGCAGACATGCCTGTGCTTGGGGCTGTGGACACAATCCAGCCCCAGAACGACTCAGGCTCTCTCAGTATGTTCCCTGGGGGCTTTCCCTGGATCACACAGGCAAAGCACAGCTCAACATCTGTGCCTGAGCCCCACACACAGTAACAGAGGTGGCTGCCATCCCCCAGAAGGTTGGCAGTTCTAGACTTTCTGTGAATTTTTCTTGGTTCAGTTTTCTGGGGAAGAGGCTTATTTTGCCCAGAGAAGCTGTGGATGCCCCATGCCTGGAAGTGTTCAGGACCAGATTGGATGGGGCTTGGAGAAACCTGGTCTAGTGGAAGGTGTCCCTGTCCACAGTGGGGGTGTTGGAATGAGATGATCCTCAAGGTCCCTTCCAATCCAAGCCATTGTATGATTCTAAGAACAATGAGATTAAAAATAACCTGTTTCATATATAAAGCACATTGACAAATGCTGACCTCGAGCTCCACGTTGAGACGTGAGCTGAATTTTACTTTGAAAACTCATAGTCAGAACCAAAGTGAATTTTCAGAGTCAAAGTGAATCTTGCACATTTCCTCTATCTGCTTCTGAGGGCTCTTGCCTGGAGCAGAGCACAGGACACCACAGGCTCTTCCCATCCACAAGGCAAAGGGGAGAAAATACACAGGGATTGGCTCCTTAGTGCTGAAAACCCTAGAAATTTTTACTAAGTCTAGTCTAGCATGGAATAATCTTCAGGAGGTAAAAAAGGTCATTTTATAGCTCATTTCTGGGTATAACATTGAAATATGAGCAAGGGCTCTGGTCCATAATCAGGACTACCATTTCCAAGGTTCCAGGGCATCGTTCCCTGGTCCCTTGGCCATTGTAGGCCCTTGTGCTGTGTGTTTGAAATGCAATTGGCTCTAATATATAGCAATCATAGTGACCTTGTACTAGCACTGTCATGATTGTTCCTCGGCCATCCATCATGTCAGGATCTCTGTGTCCTTACACAGAGCAGGTGACACCTTCCAGCAGCCAAAGAACTTGGATTGCATCCTATCTAGAGCTTGACATGAAGGGTAACTCCCCAGTAGCTCTGTCTTGAAGGGTAAATCAAGTGTCTGCTGGATTTTTCCACCACATACCTATAAAGAGAGGGCTTTTTTGTGTAGCTGACTGTGATGTGGCTCCTGTGCTGACTAATTTAGCTTTGCTTCATGACATTCAAGTTTGTTCTTCCCAAAGCCTTTAATCTTCTTGGAGGGAAGACATCGGCACAAAGCTGAAGGTGTTGCCACAAACCATCCATGCACTCAGTGACCCTCACTGGGACTTGCCCCAGACTCTGAAAAGAAGAAAAGTGTGATTTTAAGAGCCCATGATGGCAGTGAGAGCACAGGTCCAACAGCCTTTCTTCCCAATTAACCTGCCATGGACCTCCCAGCAGTTTCATGCACAGCAAGCACATGGATGATGCAGCCCCATTCTCCTGCTGGTGCTGCCCCTCTTTCCCACTGTTATTACCAAACTCTTGCCTATTAATCCTGTCTTGTTGAGTTCCTCTGAAACAGGAGACGTCAGCAACTGCAAAATCAAGAAGCAAGAAAGGCTCATTTTCTTGGTGTGTGTGACTGCCATTGACAGGGTTTGCATGTGTGACTGACATGGTAGATTAATTTATAATAAAAATGCAGCTTTCACATAAATGACATCAGGCGATGTCTTTAGTGCTGTGCTCATCTGCCTGAAGGGACAATGTGGTTTTCTATTACTGCTAAAACGCACAATAGCATTGCTTGTCTGATTTGGTTTTATTTTTATATTGTGCTGCCAGTTCAGTTAGAAATCTAGGCAAGCTGTGTCAATGGCAATAAGGCATTCATCCTCCAAAAAAGAGGTTTCTTCACCATTCAAACTGTGAAGGGACCTAAGAAATCACTGGTCACTTCTGGACACAATGTGGTAACTTTGAAAAAGGTGAAGTGTATGTAGTGACATGTGCCCTTTAATACATTCTTTTGCCCAACTGAAAATGTGTTGATTTTTCATAGCAACCTTTGTATCTGGAATAGTAATGTCACACCCATGGCAGAGTAGATCTTTGTAAAAAGAATGCTCCTTTCTGTCACTTCTACTTGCCTAGTTTGTTAAGTTTACAAATCTTTGGAAAAACAGCAGTTCTCACATACTCAGCTAAGATATTGGAGAAATTTTAGAAGTCATATTCATGCCTGGTTTTCCTACAGGCCTGGGATGCTCCCTGTAATTGCATCCCTGACAGCACTGAGTATGGGAGGAAGACTGATGAAGCAGCTTCATTTTTTAGGGCTTGATTTCGTGACCTTAACAATACCCTTTCAGCACAGCTTCTGTTTTGCCATTCCTTTCCATGTGTGTGGGGCTGGAGTGGTATTTCCCTTGCCGTATCTAGAAGTGACCTAACTTCCCTGCTCTGTCTTACCCTTTTTATTAATGTTATCTTGCCATGGGACAGGGGCTGAATGCAAGACGAGCCGAGCACAAGTTGATTCTCCTGCTATCTCATTGTCTGCAGTACATAAATCTTGAAAAGTGTGCTTTGAATAGGAAAGGATACCAACTTAATGATACATTTACTCTAACTACAGCTGGGTGTGCACAGAATCCTAATGCCTGCTGCAGACTCTTCATGGTAACAGATGTTGCTCTCTGCTTATAAAGTAAGTTTATTGCATTAGTTGCCTGTAAGCAGTTTACTCTCTAGAAGATTCATAGAGTAAATTAAAATTATCTAATTATTTGTTATCTAATTTAATAGAGAAATGGTCTTGATCTTCAGATATTACACATATATTATTATATTACGAGGCAGTATGGCAGAGGTCCCTTTCTGAGCTCTGAGCTGCTGCTGAACAAGAGGAGAATCTTCTACTCACACAACACAGACATATCCAGAGATGGTCTGCAAGAGCCTTACCAGGGAGGGCTCACTGGGCTGTGCCTTTTATTTATAGGTAAATAAATTTTTTTGTGTATCCCTGTCCCTCTGCCCGCTCGGCTGTCACCAGGCAGAGCCCAGCTGGCCCTGGAGAGCCCTTTGCTGTGACATCTCCCATGTGCCCCTTATCACAAGGTCCATGTCCTGCCGGGCCACTGCAGAGACATTGCAGAGCGAAAGGAATGATCCAAAATGAGTCCAGCCTTTGTAGGCTTAGCAGATGGCTAAAACAGTGCTTATTTATTACTATTTAACTAATTCTCCTCCCCACTTTTCTGCTTCCAAGCCTGAAAAGTGCCACCTCTCTCCTGCTCTCTGCTCCGGGCTCTTGAATTGGGGTGAAGGTCCATCGCTGGGGTTTTTCCACAAACCATGCTCAGTGTGGGGCGAGAGGGAACTCAGTTTGGGGCAGAAATCCTCCTTGCTTGATGGGGAGAACAAGTGAGCCCTCTTCCTATTGTCATTCTAATAGGGACATCTTATCCTGTAATTTTCTGAGTCATTATGACAAATGGCTCATGCTGATGTCACTCATTTCCCCAAGGATCTCTGGGCTCTCCAGCCAGCATGTAGCAAGCTGCAAACAGTATTTCAAAATGAAAAATCGCAGGTGTTTTCTGGATGTCATCCAAAGGAAGGAGCGTGGATTTGAGGCAGAAATCAGATCAGACCACATGGAAAGATCCTCCTGAACACCCTAGACAGTCAACAGATGGTAGTCGTGACATTACGAGTCAACCTGCTCACCTGGGAAACCATGGCCAGGAGCAGCAGAAGTGTACATTTAAATTAAGTCTTCTATAAAAAGCTTTTAATAAGGAAGAGCTGAAACAGCAGAAATGCCCTGCCACAGACTTTGGTGCTGTAGGAGAAATAGAGGAAAGAACATTTTTTGCAGTTATGGGAGAAGCTTACACGTGGGTCACATGTAACTCTGTGTGAGTGCATAAATGCTACTCTGTGTTGGGCCCTGGGCTGATATAAACAAAAATTCATTTCCAAAACTGAAGATATGAATGTTTGGGTAGATGCTTGCTGATTATCCTCTTTTCACCACCAAAATGTAGCTGCTCATAAAAACCACATGAAAATCTGAAAATGTATATACAAAACAGCAGAAACATGGAATTTTTTTATTAGGAAAAAAAGAGTAAATATTATTTTAATAAGGACTGGCTTCTACTGAGATGCAACATTTCCCCGTTACTGCTTCTTTTTCTTTGCAGTGACTGTGTTTCAAATTCATGTGTTATTTGTGAGAACACTGTCACAAGGTGTTTGGCTTTAATACAGCAAGAAACACAAATCCTACATTTGTAGGAGAATAGTTTGTGTTTGGCTTGGCAAAAATAGCTGTAGGGAAGCTGTGGTGCTGGATTTTAATGGACCTTGTTGTTAATGACAACTACTTAATATTTTACTCGTATATTCCTCTGGGTTCATTTAAACAGCAGCTCGCCTAAGCACTGCAGAAAGACGTAGTATGATAAATTAAGCTAGGTCAAAGAGGAGAAATT
Organism: Acanthiza pusilla; assembly: GCA_036630365.1. NCBI lineage: Eukaryota > Metazoa > Chordata > Aves > Passeriformes > Acanthizidae > Acanthiza > Acanthiza pusilla. The sequence continues at coordinate 10,540,272 of JAXCHO010000049.1, read as the reverse complement.
ATTTTAAATGAATACAAACATCTAATTTGTCTGGACTTTTAATGAATTGAAATGCCAATATTGCTAGAGTTGACAGCATTGTATATTCTATTAAATTCTGTGAATTCTCTACTAAACTTTCCTTATTTTTTCCCACTCCTTTTCATGAGTTCATACATCACATCACTGTAGTGAGACTCGCTCTGCTGAAGTGGAACCAGTTTTCCCATCCTGGGGTACCTATGGACCACCTTTGGGTTTCAGTCACACTCATACCCACACCCTTCTGCTGACCAGTGTGGCTTTGGGGCTCCCACATGGCCCACACAGAGCTGGACCACAGCTTTCCCCCTTGGAAACCTTCCAGATCCACACACACTCCAGCCCGTCATTAAGCTCATTGAGCAAATATTTTTGCTCTGAGGTGAAAGGACAGCAGACTCCTGAAGATGCCATATTCACATTATTGATGATTTGAGAACTGGCAGCCTGGACCCAGGGCTGGCTGACCCACAGCTTTCCTGACACTGAGTGTTCAGCAAACTCACAGCATGCTCTGGACCATCGCAGCCTTCCCAAGGAGGGGTGAAAGGGAGTGTAAATCTTCCCGTCTGTCACTCACCCATCAGTCGTGAGGTTCTTGGCAATGGTCTGAAGGGTTTCACGAGCAATTCGTGCTACACAACCAACATCCATTAGCTGCCTCTCTCCTGCAACACCACAAATACATTATTTGCCCCTAGTGCGCCTCTCCTTCCCAGCTTGCATTAACACTGCTGCCACCACAGCCCCTAATTTATTGGTCAAGGTGTGCTTTTCAGTGGTATTTACAGCCTGGCTTAATAGCGTGTCTGTTTTCTGTTTGCTGCAGATGATAATTCAGGGTTTGCTTGGCTGACTTAAAGAAACACTTGGAAACCACAGCCAGTGGGTTTGATTTTATTGCTGCAAGGATTTAAATAAGCACAAATTGATTCTGTATCATTGCCTGATGTTTTGTGATGACTGTATCAGCCTCCCTCCTGCTTTGCTGGTGTTTTTAAGGATATTTGACACAAACATGGTTACAGTTTCTAAAACCTGTGCTTTATCCAGAGCTATAGAATCACAGAATCCTTTAGGTTGAAAAAGACCTTTAAGATCATCCAGTTCAACCATTAACCCAGCACTGCCAAGCCCACCAGTAAGCCGTGTCCCCAAGTGCCACAGCGTTGTGTCCTTTGCATGATGACTGTGTCTAGCAGACATTTTTTTCCTGCTAACTTACAAGTGCTGTCACAGACTGATGCAAGAGCCGTAGCTTCAGGGTGTTTGTTAGAGCATCCCACTGTCCCCGAGCCCTGGGGGCCTCAAACAGGAGAAAACAAGAGAACTGCGCTCGTTGACCGTAACACAAATTGACTGCTACTTGTGCTGATGTTTTCAGCATAATTCATTGCAGCTTGAACTTGTTGACTATCTGCATAATTTCTCCTTGAATAATTTTACTGCCATATGGGATGCTGCAGACCTTGAGCTGCTGGCTCGGCACACAGTCCCTCTGCGCATTAACGAGTCTCACTTGACGAGCGGTGAGCGGCAACCTCCGCGTCCCTGCGATGAAGCCCATGGTTTCTGCTGATGTGGTTCAAGGAGGGATGGTTTTCTAACCTCCAACCTGTTATGAGAAGCACTCAGGAGTGGTGATGGTCCTGCTGACACAGCCCCTGTGCTCCCACATGCACCTCCGTGGGGGTTCAGGGCTCTCCAGACCTTGGGCAGGGCAGGCAGAGCTGCCTGTGCTGGTGGAAGGAGTTTTCAGGGTACAGAAAGGACTTTTGTCTCCAAAGCTGTCAAGTTGGGTGTTTTCATCGGCATTGATTTGAGCTTCTAAAGTAAAACACTGTTCAAGAAAATGGGCCAGCTTAACCTTGTTATACAGGAAAACTTAAGAAATTTTTCCAAAAGCTCCTGTCCTTTACCATTTAGCCTTAATGCAAAACATAACCCCTAGCAGTATCTGCTACAGTTAATATTGTTGACAAGCTAGGCTGTCTTTTAGTCCAGACTTCATATCTTAATTAAATGGAATTTGTTTCTCCAAATAGTGCTTGTCAAAAGTGGGATATTTTTTGCCTTAGGACTATTACAAAGATGCTATTAGACATTTTGATAATTAGCAATCTGTGTCTCAGCGTTACAATAGCTCCCTGTAAAGACAGACTAATTTTTCTTTGGCCAAAATTATAATTATAAATTAGATACACAGACATGTCCAGCTAATCTTAAATACAAACCCACAAAGCAGTAGTACAATGTGCCTGGGAATATTGGGAGCTACCTGTGGGGATTTTCGCCAGTGTGGTCCACATGTGAGGGAAGAAAGGGCAATGCCAAACCCTTTGCATGTGAATGCATCTCCTGCCTCCATTAAATAAATAGAAGTTATGGAAAAATGAAGATATGAAAAATAAAATTAAAAAAATACATAAAGAGTTTTCAGGCTTGAGAAAATGCCTTGCCTTGGGAGATTAAAATCTACTTAACAAATCATAAAGAAGCCAATGTATCTAGTGCATTGAAATAATTCTACAGAGAGAAAATACTGAGTAATTTTGGCTGTGGGACAAAGCTGGCATCCGATGTGCCCATGGTAGGATGCCAGAGCCAGCCAGCTTCAAAGTTGAAGTTGTGTTTTACGCAGAGCTGACTTTGTGCTGAGCAAGCTTGGGAACGGGAAAAGCGCCGAGGAAGCGGCACTGGCTGGCACTCAGTGTCTGAGTCAGCGTGGGGCATCTTCCTGCAGGAGCTCAGCCACACTCGACACAGCACGCGATGCTGTCTGCGCTGGGCTTTGATGTGCTGATGGTCTGGATAGAGATCAGGCTGAGGCTGAGCTGTCTGGCAGGAGATGGACCATTTCAGAACAGTCACCAGAAAGAAAGGGATGGGGAGAGCTTTGCCCAGAGAAGCTGTGGTTGCCCCATCTCTGGAAATGTTCAAGGCCAGGTTGGATGGGGCTTGGAGCAATGTGGTCTAGTGTATGATGTCCCTGCACACAGCAGGGAGTTGGACTGTGATGAGCTTCAAGGACCTTTCCCACCCAAATCATACTATGATTCTGTAATAATAAGCCAGTAGTTGGCCACTATTTGTGGTCCATCAATATTTTTGACACTATGTTTTACAGTAATTGTATTGGATTCACTGTGAAACTAAGAGTGCAACCCAATGCAACACTCCAAATACAGATGAATATAGTACGGCAGCTATATGGAACTGTCTACAAACCAGGGCTGATGTCCAGCTGAGGAAAATTCATCCTTACTGCTCAGAACAGCCTCAACAGGTACTGACCTGCAGAAGCAGCTGTGCTGAATAGAATAAGGATTAAAGTAGGAAATAATACAGTTGTTCAAAAACCCCTACCACCCCAAATTCCTAGCTCATGCCTTATTACTCTTTTCTAGCTTGGTTGGACCTATTTAAAGAAAAGGGAGTTGCCAGCCTGGTTCCCCTGCCTGACCCAGCTCAGCTCAGGCTTTGCCAGCCCTCAGAGCAAATCCTCTGCAGAAATGAACTTTCCTCCACAGAAACTCCAGTTTCTGAAATCCCATTAACACCGAGTTTACTGTAGCCTTAAATAAAACATTAAAAGCTCTCCCTCTGCAATACTCCTTGCAGTAAAAAGTAAACTCCTGTCCAGGTAACTCTCCACATCCTGCTCTGCTGTCAGGCCATGCCCAGCACTACCCATGTGCAACGGAGGGAGAAACCTGTGCTAACCTGGGAATTGGAGCTGCACTTCTGGAAATGCCACTGGTCTGACCTTTGCAGACTGGGATGGGCTGCTCGTTTGATTTAGTGCTTGTCTTGTTTATGAGGCACAGCTGGCTCTCTGCTCTCGCTGTGCTCACTGCCTTCATCTGATGGCTTTGGACAAGTGTCAAAGACACCACAGACTGCCAAGGGTTAGTGCTGAAGTGCTTAATTAAACAAGCCTCTGGGCTGTGGCAATTTGCGTGGTAGAAGCATCACAGCAGGGCTCTTTTTATTTTTCTTGTTTTTTTTTTTTTTCTTCTAAAGTTAGTATTGTGAACTGGAAAAAAAAATCATGCTTTTTGTTTTCAGCTATGAGCATTTGGAAAATTTGCCTCACAATCCCCGTATTTCCTAAAGTCGAGACATGCAAGAGCCTTTTTAGCCCATGAGTTTTCACCTTCTCCTATGAATTTCAGGAATAAGGGACAAATAAAATCACAAGGGAAGAAGCCCAAAGGTAGAGAGCTTCTTTAGCAGCCAGTCACGTCTGTGAGAACTGTAAGTCACCTGAGCATCCTGTGCCAAGGCGCCGAGGGTCATTAACAGCACTGTGAAGGCACCGCTACATCTTCCCTCTGGGCTGCACGGTGATGACCTTTGGCTGCCACAGAACTGAGTTATGGGCATTCATTCAGCTGGTGCACACAGTAGATTGGGCCAAGAACTTAACAAGTTGCACTGGTCCTGCCCAAACTGTCCTGCTTTGCCTGTACAGGCTGTAAATCTCACCCCACCAGCCTGGGCAGCCAGGGTGGTCACAATTGAGGGTATTTTGGCCAATTAATTAAGCTGGCCTGCACAGGCAGCTCACACTGCACAGCATTAAAAAAAAAAATAGTCAGGTCTGTATTTGCAGTCCCCTTCATCAGGCGGCCCCAGCCCAGGCTCAGCTCAGCCCCCATCACTCGTGCTTGACCCCCAGGTCAGCACCTTTGCATTTTCGGGGCATCCTGGTTTCTAGCAGACATGATCAGATGTGAGATTCCTGATTGCTTGTCACTGTTCTCTGTTTGCAGTCTTATTTAAAAAATATTTATAGCCTTGCTATCTTATTATTTTAGAAATCAGTGTTAAAGAAACAAACAAAACCCCCATCCTCTGTTGGAGGCAGGTTAAAAAAGGGTGACATTTCAGGTGTTTTTTCTCCACTAGCACAGAGGAGCACTCCATTCCTTGGCTTGCTCTGCTTGGCTGGGAATTTGCCTGGTCTTCAATGCCACACATCATCACACCATCTCATGTATAAAATAAACATGTTCGTCTTCCTGGTCCCCAGATGGTGAGATCTCCCTGTGTTTTATTTCAGTCTACTTCAAAAAGTTAACAATGAAAAAGGAAATAAATAAAAATATCTTGCTGCAGATGGGGTTGGGGGTAGTTGGCAGCAGCCAAGAGAGGGAGGACACCACAGTGATGGGCAGGAGCTGTGCCCACATTTGTTTGAAGTGCCTTGGGCTGCAGGTGCACAATGGGGAAGGAGGCGTGAAATGCGGATTGTGGATGCTCCATCCCTGGAAGTGTTCAAGGCCAGCTAGGATGGGGCTTGGAGCAACCTGGGATAGTGAAAGGTGTCCCTGCCCATGGCATGGGTTTGGAACCAGATGAGCTTTAAAGTCTCCTCCAACCCAAACCATTCTCTGGTGATTAAATCCAGAAACAGCAGCTGCTGGTACCTGCTGTGGGAGCCCAGGGCTGGCAGTGGGGATGCACTTGTGGAGGTTGGAGGGAAGGCTTGCCAGACTGGGAGAAATGAGCTCTAGTGAGCAAACAGCAGCACTGGAAGAACCAATTTTAAGACTGATCTCTGCTTTTTTTTTTTTTTTTTTTGCCATTTTGCCATAACTGCAGGGGGTTTGGATTGGTTTGGGTTTTTTGGTTAGCCCTTAAGAAAATGTGCAAAGGAGTGAGTCAGCTGATCAGTGCCGGTTTCAGATGGGAAACAGAGTGGTGGGAATTGTAATCCAACACAAAGCCAGTGCTGCTGCTTGCCCTGCAGGATGCACTTCCTTACAAGTGGGATTTACCCCCAGGTTTTCTAAGGGAACAATTACCTGAGGGTGAGGTGGTGTGTGATAAGGGCACATAGCAGATGGGGAAATCCCCAGGTCGTGGGGGTTCAATGAAGGGCAAGAGCTATACCTGTAACCCAAGAGAAGGTCACAAAACCTGGTACAGGGAGGGACACAAGTGGTTTAAAGAGAAAAAAACAAAGGCATCATGGCATGCCCATTATCTCTTATAAATATCCAGGTTATTGCACACACATCTCCCCAGCCTCTGTTCCTGTGTTCCTGTTCATTTGGTTGACCTGCTGTAGGGTCAGACAGGGAATTAGCCATTATCTCCTTGCAGAATTGAGATCTTGACCTGTTCTGTCCGTTTCATATAGCACCCAGCACGCTACCAGGCACTCTGGTAATTAAGACCTAATCATGGTATAAATCAAGTAAATAAGTACCTGTCAACAGGTCATCAGGACTGGTGTTCCTCTTGGGCAAAGCTGTGTTCAAGGAGGTCATTGCAGCAAAATGGCCCAAGGCCTTCAAGGCAGAGTGTTTTTCAATAGCCTCTCAATTCTCAATAGTGAAGCCCCTTTTGCAGGGGGACCAACCCACCCTGCCCGTTCCCATCTCCCACCCATCCTGCAGCCCACCAAAATATTTTGGGACTTCGGTTGATTTTTTCTTTTTTAGTGGTATAAAAGAATAAAGTATTTAATGATAAGAATACGTTAATGGTCACAGATTTCAAATTAAGGCACTTGGGAGTCTTGCTTCCAATTTAAAAGTGGATGGCTTCTGAACAGGCACTTCCATTCAGAAAGTGAAAATATTGAGGGAAATACTAAGACAAAACAGCATTTCTATTTTACAGCTGTTTAACCTCAGTCACGAATGGCAAATGCATTTGATCTTGGTATTGGAGTCTTAGTGGACACCAAGGATTATTTTTCCCATGATTCTACTGTCAGAACACCCTACTGACATATGAGTCTATAGGATAATGAAAAGGTCATTAATTCAATTTAATCAATTTCAATTAATCACCATAATTAATTAATAATTTATTAACTAGGAATTAAGTGCGAATTGGTGAAGAACCAAAAGGATAGGGAAAGAAACTGCCCACAAGGAAATGTAATCGCTTGTTGACAGAGTTGAAAGGCAAATATGAATTGAAACATTTTTTTGAGTATATATAAAATCTCTGCGTCATAAAAAAAAAATAAAATCAGAGTAACAAATGTGCAGCACTTTAATGTCAGATGTGACTGTCATTGGAACTGTTCACAAGTAGTGTGGACAATCTAAATTGTACTTCATTTTCTAAGTATGATATATAACCATTAGGATAATTTAGAAAAACACATCACCAGAACTTGGGCTGGAGAGGGAACAAAGGGAACATCTTTGGAAGGTCCAAGTGGGATTTTTTCAAGTGAACGCTATTCCAATATTTTGCGACGAACAGGAAAAAGTGAGGTCTGTTACACATCTTTCACAGCCTATATATAAACCAGCCTCAAGAATATTTACCTGAACAGATATATACAGGGTTTTTGTTTTTTTTTTCAATATTCTTAAAAAAGTAATATTTGTTTGATCTATGACACAATGAACGTCTCTACAGGGAAAACTTACCATAGGCATAATAAAATACTCAAGAAGTCATAAAAGGTAACATGAGAGCAGTGTTTGGCCTTGGTAAAACACATTTAGGATGGCTGCAATGGATGGATACAGCTTTGTTCAAGAAAGGAGCTGTGCATATTTAAAGGTACTTACAAAGCTGGTCTTCTCCTTTCTTTGACATGGGTATGTTTCCTAATGGGATGAGTACAAAATCATGGACACCATGCATTGCTAAAGGAAGGCTATGCCCATCTGTTTCACATGTCTGTGTTGCAATGATGGAAGAGTCTCTTCTAACCCCTATGGCTCATAAGTGAAAGAGATGTAGGATTCAGCATATGGGTGTTGAAGGACAATTTCAAGGACTCCATGTTTAATGAATTCATAGGATTCAGCTCCCCTCCTTTGTCTGTCGGAACAGATTTTTATATTCTCTATAGAACTGAAATGGTTTAAAATACCTCAGGTCTACAGCCATGCTAAAATGCCGCTCTTCTGATAAACATTTAAAGCAAAGATTGCCAGTGCTATTCTGCATCCTTCCTGCTTAAAATCCCTCTGTGTGTTACGAAATGGTTGACTTTAAGCATCTGCGGAGGAAAATAATTACGACACCACTACCTATCACTGGATGTGTCCAAGGGCAGCTTTCTACAGACTCTGGGCAATAAGGTCCTTGGCAAACGGAGCTGGGTCTTTCCAGAGGCCACTGGACAGCTCCAATGCTACTGATATTTACCTGCAGAGAGACTTCACCCGCCTCAAGACCCCATTTTCCAAGTGGTGGTTACAGCTGCTCCCCTGGCTCTGCTGCCACAGCTGCTCTTGCCCTCATTACTTCACGGTGATGGATATAGAAAGTTACAAAAATGCAACTAGAAAAGTTTTTTATATCTTCCAAGTGTGCAAATAAATGGCTGTATGTTTTTATGGGAACTCGACTGAAATTTCTCAATGCCAGCTGTTGCATTCTTGGATAATTCAGCTGCTTTTACATGAATGTCTTTGCTCATAACTAAAAGATAATTGACTATAAACAAGTGCACTATAAACACAAAGGAAAAGAAAACACAAAAAAATTGTTTCCTGGTATTTCTGAAAAAAATAGGCAAATTAAGGCTATGACTAGAAAATGAGTGAGTTTTCTATTAAAAATAACCTCTGTTATTTTAACTGTTATTTTCTGAAGAACCAAGTGATTTCAGTGCTCCTAAATATTTAATGAGAGAAACCAATGATTTCTAGAAGTTTTGCTGTCTCCTATGGGAATAACCATAACTAATTCTCTGCCTCCAAAGAGTAGAGTTTGCATATTGTGCCCAAACTGATGACACTCACAACTGTTGAAAGACTAATGCCACCTTCTCAACAAAACTGTTTACATAAACTCTGACCCCCCATCAGTATTTCCTGGCTTTTACCCAGGCCTGGATGGGTAATGGCCTGGATATTTCATGGCAAATTTCTCAAATACAATCACACAAATATGCACTGGAAGAGGGGGCACTCATCCCATTGCCTTGAGTAGGACCAAGAGCAAAATGAAGCGCGGAAGCAAGCGAGCTGACAGTTACTATTTCTGTGATGCCTCCTTCTGAAATCACATCTGCGAATCCTCCCAAAGCCATCCTGCAGAGAAAACTGATCAGTTTTCATTAAATCGCTCTCCTAGGTTTCTCTGGGTTGAAAACTGCTCTGATGTTTAGTTTCCCTCATCATCCAACGGTGAATATTCGCTGCAGTCCTCGCTGCTGCAGTCTCCCTGTGCTGGGGTGGGGTAGTCAGTGCAGCCAACAGGCAAGGGATACAGGGAAGAAAACTGATGGCTTGGACATAACATAAAAGCTCCTCAGTATGGAAAGTCAAAATCTGTTTTGTTCTACAGAATCACTAGGTTTCGTGGCTTATATGATATCTCAGTGGAGATATTATTCGCTTCCCAGCATTTTTCTCATAACCACAAATCATACCCACAAATAAAAAATATCCCTTCAAAACCACTTCCTATTAGCAGAGCATACCTTATATTATAAAACTTGCAAGTAGACCAGTGTTGTACCATGAAGCCTATACAGGGTTTTTTTGTCTTTTTCTTTTTGTTTTCCCAGTGTAAAAATATACAATGCTACTGCTCATTTGTTGCAGTGTAAAGGTCCAACTGGTCCTTGCCTGCTGAAGGCTCCACTGCTCCTGCCCTTTCATACCTCCCCAACCCAGACCACTGTGTTACCCCTCCTTATACCTGAAACCTCACAGCGTAACGTATTTTGCCTCCCATTTATAACAAACAGTGAATCTTTAGCTGGTGTAATGAGATACTGTCCAAATAATCCACTGTCTTTCATAATTCTGTTGTAGCTGCTCCAGGGCCAGTCTTTGGATGTGATAGGGTCCTTTAAATTCTTCAGTACATTCATTCTCCCCGTTGACAGCTCTACAAAAAGCACATCTGTTTGCAAATGTGAAGTCGCATATATATAGTACTGATTGCCTTCAGTGAAGGAGGGCTGAAATGTCAGATCAGATACGTGTACGTTCGTTTGTAAGTCATAAATCAACTTGATTTCCCCTCGGACGGTCAGAGTCTGGACCCTGATCCTGCCGCTGCCTCGGTCCGCGCTGACCAGGTAGCGCCCGTCGGGGGACACGTGGGGTGTGCCCGACACGTCGCCGTTGGGGCCGATGACGGTGTCGGTGACACTGTCGATGATGAGCTGCGGCGCGGTGGCCGCCGTCGGGTTCCTCCGGCACTGCACGAAGTAGTACCCGCCCAGGTGAGTGTACGCCATGGCCTGCGGCACGCAGCCGTGCGCTCGGAGGTTCATGGTCTTGATGTGCGTCACAGTTTCCAGGTCAATCTTGTGAACAGCAGGTTTAGATTGGTTAAAAATGAAGCCAAATCTGAAACAGAAAACGAGACGCTGAAGTCACCTCTGGGGACACGATGACATACATGAGCAAAGAGGAAAGTCAGCAGAATTGGGAAACTTCTGTTTTGTTGGTTTTGGAAGCATGTGCAATAACGCAGTCTCTTTTTGTAAGAAATGTCTTGTTTTAGCGTTTCTAAAACATCCTAGAAGGAAGGATATATTTCAGTTCAAATTAGCAACCTAATCCTGGAAATTTGAATATGTGCTCAGCTGTTTGAATCTACAAGAGCTGGAATCTTTTGACCAGTTTACTACAGAAATGATATCAAAGTTTGGGTGTTCAGTACCATTGACCAGGTTTGTCTCTAATCTGTCTGAGATTACAGTGATGTAATTCAATATATACTCAAGCCTTCAATCTCAAAATGGAAAAGCATTCAAAATAAAGCATATTACTGCCAGGCTGGGGCCAGGGAGAAACTATATATAATAAATATAGCTGAATATATATTCAGTATAACCACTGAATGAAGACCATGGCTAACCTCATCTCCTAACTGACTGCACAAGAGGGGAGCAGTGATGTGTGTTTGGTACCTGTGGGGACCACTAAAGGAGCTGGCACGGCTGAGGTGCAGAGCAGACTCTGTTAAACACCATTCTGCCAGTCCAGGGAAGGTGTGAAACATTCCTTGAGGAACATAACCAGGATGCCCTGAAGACAAGGGGTCTTTATTTTCTGTCTCAAGACAAGGCAAAAAACAGTGAGCAGAGAATAAATGTTCTGTAAAAGATATATGCTGCAGTACATCTGACCTTTGCTGAAGACAAGAAAAGGTCAAGAATATCCAAGAAAGGTTTCTGCTTAATTTGAGAGGGAGCCCTTAGAAACAGCCTGTTTGTGTTCCCTTGGATTCACAGGTCACTGACACTGACTTACAAGAACTAATTTTACATCGAGTATCTTTTCATCCATTCAATGCAGACAGAGGGAAATGAAGTGAGTGCTTAGGGTTGTATCTCTTCCGCAAAAGATGTAAAATTGCCTTGTGAAATGTGGAGGACGATGTGCTTGTGTGCAGATAATACATATTTTGCTTGAAACACTAGGTTTATTTCTTTATTCTTAATCCATCTGTCAATGAGACACTCAGCAATGATTTCACTTCTAGAGAACGAGCCAATGTAGTGTGTGATCCCATGAAAATCACTGGGCTAAGCCTTTCATTTCCCCATTATACTCACATCCATTAGAGACTTCACAAAATATCTGCAGTGGAGAGTTGTAGCGCACTGTGTGTGTGGAAATTGGATATGACACTTGTATTTCTCCTGGATGAATGCGTTTTAAGTGCACTTTAAAAAGTGCTTTCCCTTACAGCATTTTTTTTCCCCAAGACTTCCTTAATACTTGGCCAAATGCCTGAAGAAGTTAAGAAATGGTTCTTATCATAAACTTTCATTTAAAGAAGTGGGTCAGGATGTATTTTATGAGCCTACAGTTGCTGAAGAGGCTCAGCCCTTGCATGAAATCTGTGATCGGAAATCTCAAAGCAAACCTTGCACTTAGAGAGTTTTTAATAGACAACAATCTACCCTGGGAACTAATAAAAATGGATAAATTTCTAGATATCCATCTGAAATAAGAGGTATCTGAAATACATATGCAGGGACATTTGCATACAAATATTATTTGGCTTGGGGAAGAAATTGCTTAAATGTTCACCTTCCTGGGAAATGCTGGTACTGCCATTTATTGTTTCTGAGTGGAGAATTTAGAACATGATCTCAATGAGTCTCATTAGGCTGCAAGCAATTATTTTTCTGTGCTGAGGGTGAGAGAGAACGGACAAAGATCTGGCCCTGAACAAATGCAACAGGAAATCAGGCACAGCATTTGCAGCTTTGCATATGGAAAACTATAGACAATAATGTATATTTATTATTTCAGCCAACTAATCACACTGAAGCAAAAGGACAATTAAACAAACAAAAAAGTGTAACTGTTCCACCCTCCTGTCTTTGAACCCAATTCTCTCCTCAGCTCAGGCTTTAACATTCAGCAGAGTCATCTACCTCCTGGCACTACTATTAGTCATAATGAAATTGTGAAAGAAAACTGGAAATATGAAGCAGAGAGAACTTACAAATGACAGCCATGAGGCATGCATCATTATTTTGTGTTTCAGGAGGCAAAGTTATTTATTTTGGAACAGATTCAACATGTAATCATTTAAGTGTAACCCCCTCACTCTCTGTGTATTCTGCAGGAAACCTAAGATTACTGTGAGGAGTTACATTATGTTTTTTGAGTGTTTAACTTAGTTAAAATATATAGGGGACAGAAGATAGTTTAACAGTTATGTTATAACATGGAAAGAATAGTATAAATTGCTGTGCAGTTATCATCAATTTTGATAATGTTAATGGGAGGTTTCCTGTGCCTGCTGGGAAGCAGCCAGTATTACTCCAAATTATTGGTATGTTAGTTACACAACCTCATTAACCACTACATCACATTAACATTCAAAACTGGTGGTTCATGGAAGTTTGGTTTATTTTTTCTTAAGTGTGCAGTGCATACAATTTTTCTGCTCCAACCATACACCCCACGCAGAGATCCAGTACTTGAACAACTTGGAAACACGTGGAGGAACCACGTCTTATGCTTCAGGCAGAGTACACTTTTACCACTTCAAGCAGTTTATCCTTGCAAGAGGTTTCTGCCCAGATCCATAAAGTGCTTTTGTGGCAAGGAGGTTGATTTTTGGGCCATCAAATTCCTGGCACAAGCAAGCCAGGGCAGTATGCCATAAGCTGCATGGAGGGATGGCTGACCAAGGTGAGGTTTGAATGCCTGTGCATGGTCTAAGGGAAGTCCAGGATTGCTTCTTCCTGTTTTATTGATTAGCTGAATAACTACAGGCAATTTCCTCAACCATTTCCCCATTTCACATGTGAAAACGGGGATAAATGTAGTTAAGATTCATCACAAAGTCATTCATTCATTCATTCATTCATTCATTCATATCTGTAAAGTGCTTTAAGGTTCTGAGAAAGGAGCAGCACGGTCACCATTATTATTCATTAAAATAATTTCTCACCTAACATGATTAATAATAAGATTTGTAGGCGGTATAAAAAAATCCTCCACTCCTTCAAAGGGTGTGCGGATAACACGCGGATCCTCCCCTGCGCTCGCCTCTGGAATTACCTACAATAAATACACACAAGGTTGAGCACAGGATAAGCACTGAGGAAAGCAGAAAGGTAAATACAGATTAGAGACATGCACGACACCAAGTGGTTCTTCCCAGGGTGTACTAGACTCAAATTGATTAATGACTTCAAAACACTGTTTGGTGTAGCTGTCTTGAAAAGGTGTGCTAGCAAATAGTATTTGAGGCTTGACATTTGTAAGGTAAGTACACAACTTGACTTTCATAAGTTGTTTACATCTCGAGAAAGAGCAGTCAAGCAGGAGTTGAAGCAGTATGACAACACCAGGACCATAATAATTTATCCCTCACTGCCTAAAGTAAACATTTACTTCATGGTCATATTTATTAATCTCACTTAAATGCACAGTGATAATAAACCACTCTGAAGGATCAAACACTAACTCACAGCAGTTAATTATCACTTTGAAGGAGAAAAATGGTTCATCCATCGATATAAAGTCCAGGGAGGAGTGGAGAAGGGCTCTCTGTCTGTCCCCTGGTCCTGTCCTCCAACACAACACACATCTCCATGCACAGGGGAACTCAGCTCCTCCACTGCTCCAGAAAGGAGAAGTAAAAGTTTTCAAAAATTAAAATGTTAAAGACTCAAATTGCTTGCTGGGCTCAGGATGACTTTAGTCCATTCATTAGGACCTTCTGCTGCTCTAACCTGCAGCAGTCGTTGTTTTGAATTTATAGCTACATAATTCATTAAAGAGATGCTAAATCCCTAAAAGGTTTAGTTCAGACAGCTGTTCTGGTCATGCCATTTAGATTTCTTCCAATTGGACTGCTCTAGAAGGATGCCCACCCTTGCCCAGTGCTTTCAAGAGGCCAGACATTTGCTTCCAACATGGCAGTAATGGCCAAACAACAGCATCCCATTAGCTGGTTGCACAGGCAGTTTGATAAATCCCTGACCTCCAGAGAATGAGTGGAAATTTGAATCAACCTCTGCAGCAGCATCTTCCTTATAGATATTTTATTGCATGCCTGCAACGAAACACTGCAGGTTTTACAGAGGAACTTTGCCCAGTTAGTCACTGCCCACCTTTTGGGAAAGAAGGTCAGAAAAACCAAAGGATCTGCTGATGCAAATGCTAATCTCATCTCTATGTGTGTAACTGTACTTCATAAAGAGAACAGAAAGGACTATCTGAGACCTGGAGCCTTCTAACAAGTTTCCAGCTGTGCAGATGGTGTGTTCTTCTTAATAATGACATGCTTGTGCCATCTCTCCTTTAATTACAGAAACCTCTCACAGCTGGATGGAAGAAATTAAGTCAGAGAGGGTAAAGAGAGCCCATTTTGTCTCCTTATACCCTGCACAAGGAACTCTCATTCCCAGATGAGACAGCCTGGTGGCACTGCCCTGGAAACCTTCATTTATTTGCCCCATTCTGGTTTTGGCATCTTTTCCTGAAATTGTCCATTCTGAGTAGCTGGTCCAGTCCTTATTATTGGCAGTCAGCACTGGATGGAGCACGTGGGTGCTGGGGCTGGCTCATCCCATCTTCCTGGGGCAGCATCTCCAGCGAAGCCTTGGGTAGCCCCACAATTAATGTACACTCTGATTTGCCAGTTTTTAGGTCAGAAAGCAGAGCCCCGCTTCTTCTCTGCCTGCTGGGGAATGCTTAAATGCAGCCTTAGCAGCAAATACTTCCAGCAGAAGGAATATTCACACGAGACCTGTTTCCAGAGAGGCTGGGCAGTGAGTGCCAGAAAACAACTACTGGAGAAGAGGATGAGTGGATGGATCAAATCAGGTCCACCAACTGGTGTCAATTCTGTCATACAACACACAGCAGCAGCAAAATGCCCCAGTCAATGACTGCTCTCCATGTTCTCTGCACTGCCAACAGAAGAGTGAATCTGCCAAGGGGATCCAGCAGTGCAAGCTAATTTAGTTGTCCAAACTCAGGTGCAGTGCTGTGTCCCAATATCACTGTGGGTCTGATGGTGTTGAGTGTGGAGAACTCCAGGGATGTCACTGGCACTCCTCCAGTGGAGTCACTGACACCCAGTAACACCATTTGTCCCCAAGGTTTTACTTGTTTTCCTTTCTTCCCCCCATGCCCTAGAGAGCTCCTTTTTGCATTTTCCTGTGAGAGAACCACAGAATTAAGGACAGAAAAGCCTTCTAAGATCATTGAGTTCAGCTATTCCCCCAGCACTGCCAAGCCCACCACTGAACTATGTCCCTAAGTGCCCCATCTCCATGTCTTTTCAATCCTTCCAGGGACAGTGACCCCACCACTGCCCTGGGCATCCTGTTCCAGGGCTTGACAACCTTATCAGTAAAGAAATTTTTCCTAATATGCAACCTAAACCTCCCCTGGCACAACTTTAGGCCATTTCCTCTTATCCTATCACTTCCTTCAGGGAATTGCAGAGACTGATGAAGTCCCCCCTGAGCTCCCTCAGCTGCTCCTCATCCTCATTGTGCTTCCTCAGACCTTCCCCAGCTCTACTGCCCTTCTCTGGACACATTCCAGCACCTCAATGTCTGTCTCGTAGTGGGGGCCCAAAACTGAACCCAGGGTTCGAGGTGCCTCACCAGTGCTGTAGAGCACAGCAGGCTTGTCCTGCTCACAGCCAGCTGCCAGCCCTCGCTGGACAACTTTACGGCACTTGGCTCTGTCGCCAGCCTTAAAACAAAACAGACCTTGGCACAAAGCAGCGCTGCTGTCAGCCTGCAGCACAACCATTGCTCAAAAACAAATTAAACAGCAGGAAAAATATGTGAGGATGGACGGAGGAGGGATGAATAAAACACACTGGATATGCAAATGAAACAGCAGCTTTATATCCAGACCATTGAATGCTGTTAATTACCTGCAACCCACCAGCCACCAGTGTGTCACCAGCGATGCTGAGCCCAGGAAGAGCCAAGGCTCCCAAGAGTAAGGACTTACCTGCAGTGTGGGTGACGATTTCCTCATGTCCCCCCAGCTGAGCACCCACACTTGGTCGTGGGACTTGTCGTAATGCAATTTGGTTGGTAATGGGTCCACATCCAAGGACTTAAAAAAACCCAGAGAGAGTTATTTACACAGTGACCCAAATGCGCATGACAAATATGACATCAGGTCACTGCAGGCATTCCCATGCACCACTGCTATATTCCCTGGGAAGCTTTGCCTTCAAATCAGGTAGGGGATCAGCAGCAGTAGCAAAATTGCCATTTTCTGGGTAGACATCACTCCATCTTATGCTGTTACATATAGAGAGCAGATCAAGGGCCAATTTCTGTCTGAACTGTACCCACACCAGCTCATTCCTCCCAACCTCCTTACAACCCAGGTCAGGCAGCTCAGCCAGAAATTCATCCCAGTGTTATTTTCCTTGACTCACAGTAAGCTTGGCTGCAGATGCAGCCCTGAGACTGTGATCTCCAACCCATAGAGGAGTTTTTTCCTGCCAGTAAGGTTTCAGAAGACTGAACCCTGTGTGATCCCACCGGCAAAAGCAACACAGGCCTGGCTCTTCAGTGATCAGATCTTTGCCCAGCAGATCCACTGGGCAAAGATCCGATTTTTTTGTCCCATATAAAGTCTTTTGCCATCAGTGAATAACGTGTTCACTTGTAAGTACCTGTATGGCTTTCTGAGTCTGGATATCAATTATCATTATTCTGTTCTGCTTTGGCTGTGTCACATAGATGTACTTGTCTCTGACATTGACTGCTGAAGCCCAGAGGCAGGACTGAGTGCCTTCACCTTCCACTCTAGGACAGATCTCCTCCTGAGGGGTTAAAAAAAGAAAAGGTTTAATCTCTACAAGTTCAGGGCCTGGAGCAGCAAGAAGCTTAGCCTTTAAAACTGCAGGAAAAAAATCCCTGGGGATTCCATTAGGTTGATATTTCTCCCCTTTCTTTCCTAGAAAACATGAAATAATTAATTTATCAGGTACCACACTTCAGCCTGGCTCTACGCAGTGACATTAAATAGCTGGACCTCCTGCAAACTTATATTGAATTTAAATAACCACAGAGCCTATGGATCGATCTTTTGAAGCACGCTGTGGTTCATCAAGACTTGCAGTGCTGTCAGCATTTATTAGCAACAGAAATATCACTCTGTGCTTTGAAAAAACAGTAATTTACATTAATTGAATCGCTGCTTTATATTTTTCATAAAGTCTTCATTTTCTGTGCAGGAGAGCATGCACTAAAGCCCTTGTGCTCAGGGAAACTGTAGTGAAACAAGCAGGATCCTACAGCTACAGAAACCTCCCCTGTTAAATAGGAACCAAGTTCTGCTGCTTTGGGCCAAATTCTGTTCACAGCTGCCTGATGCCATATTTTGTCTCTGATCCTCCACTCACTGAGTCCTGTGCAGCACTGGTACAGCTAACCCTGAGTTTGAAAAGTCACTTGTGATCTCACCAACAACTCTGCATGTTGGTTACTCCTCACCGCTCTTCCTTCTGTCAAGATGTTTTATTTGAAAGAGCATTTGTGTGTGACCAGGCTGTGGGGAGGAAATGGGGTAAAACTCGAATGTCAATCCTCCCCAGACAAAGGAAAGGGCCCTGTGAGATCTGTAGGAATCCCTTGGAAGTGTCTCTGAAGAGGAGCCAAGTGATGCTAAAAATCCCTTTTATGCCCACCACTGCGCTGACATTATTTCCTGAAGTGCTCTCTCTGTCTTTTGTTCTTTTCAATCTGTTTCTCCAGGACCACCTCTTCAATATTTATCACCTCTAAAATATTTCAGAAAAGAAACACAGGATTTCTGTCTTTGTAAACAACAGCTCAGGTGTGGCTTAATAATATTAAGTCCATGCTAAGGATTGCCTTGAGGCAAGCATCAGTCTTGATTTCTTCTGACATATATTAAAATCTAGTGGAAAAAAAATCAGTATTAACCACAAATTTATTGAGATTTAGAAAATACTTAATACAGATTTGTAAGACAATCTTGACCCATAGCAGAAGAGCAGCAGGGCTCACAACAGTGATTCTCCCCTTTGATTCCTCCCAAAACTGAAATCAAGGCTGAGCCCTTTTCTTCAGAAGAGAGCCACATTATCAGCTTTCCTCTTTTTAAAAATTAGAAGTTAAGTAACAGAGTGACTAAAAAAGCATTTCTGGATGCATTTCAGCACTTGTGTTTTATTGGAACTAACAGTTTCATGAGGATATACCTGATGGATGTTACTGTGCAGGAGTACATGACACAGGTCAGTGAGAACACTGACCCCACAGAGCCTCCAGGCACGTCTTGTCCCTCTGGCCACACTGAGCTCCGCTGCCTCCGAGCCAGTGCTTGACATCCACTGACACCTGAACAAAACTTCCCTGTGATTTCCTAAAGCAAGGGTTAGGTAAACTCAGTGCTGATGGAAAAGCGCCAACAGCAAACACAGACAGCGAAAGTCTCTTTCAGTGCCAGAAGGTGCAGAGCACCTGCTTGGTACAAACATCTTCTGGGTGTTCTTATTTGCCTCCCTGCTGCGGTTTAACATGGCAGACTATTTCCAAGGAGCAGAAAGTAGCCCAAAGTAGCTCACTTCTTTGCCTATGGAGCAAAGACATCAGTAAAAGGAGCACTGGCGAATGATGGGTGCATCTCTCCGCTATTGACTTTTGTATCTTCCCTAAAGCCCAGTTACACATTTGGGGCATGGATAAGTAAACAGATCAAACAGGACAAATGAAAGTCTCTGCTTATGTGATAACTAGCCAAATTCTCTGCAGCATGTCAGTAAATCCTCCATGTCAGCCTTAGAACTTACATGGATCCCCTGATTTTCAAGAGAAGATGCTATACCTCAGGGATGCTGCATGAAGCCCACCAAGCTCCAACACCCTGTGGCAAACAGGTCCTTTAGCAATAAAAACCTTTGAAGAGATTAAGAGAAAGTTTCCCAGCTGTCAGCTGTAGCTGCTGGGTTTAGGACTTACATAACTTGTGAAAATCCTCTCTTCGGGCCTGATATGTCTCCGGATTTCACATTCGTTTGGCTGAAGGACTGTGATGCCATCATCAGAAAAGACATAGAACATATTCCCAACACTCAGGCCTTAAAGGGGGATAAAGCAGAAGTAGTAGGATTTTTTTTGATGCGTATCCATAGCTGTTAGGACTTCGTTTAAGAACTCGTCCTCCTTCCCCGACAAACAAAATCTGCCTTACATAAAAGTTGGTCACTTGGATGCAGTCGGTGCATTCACAAAATCAAATTTCATGTCACAACAAGGGCTTCAAGGAGTGAAGAGCTACAGACACATTCAAAAATGCATTGCCTTGGTGGCGGTGGTTGTACCCAAATAACTATGGCTGGGTCTTGTAATTAGGTACTGAAGCAGGATTTGATCCCAAGAACCCTCTCTATCTCACTGCCATCCCCCTCAGATTATTAATCTGTTTTTTTCCTATGATTTCATTAAAAACAGCTTGAAAATAATTCAGGAACTGAAAGAAAAGCTTTAGTTAAAATTAAAGTGAAGGTCATCCTTTTACAGGCAACTTGACCTCTGGTAACTGTGATGTAAAATGGAGGTGTTTAACGTCTGTTCCACGAATTAAAATATACAGATTTCTCTATTTTCTTAAGCCATCTGAAAGAATTAACTATAGCCACCAAAATAAATACATTTTTGAAATCTTGCAAACTGTAATTCACAAATGTGGAGTAGTTCAGCATCACATTAGCACTCATTTATCCAACTGGGGCATTCCAGGAGATTTGGAAAATTGGCTGATTGTCATTGCTTTGCCATTAGGAGATTGTATTTTATAATTTCTGTCATGCAGAAATGACAAGATCTTTAAGAAATGTTCAGGATCTTTTCAAATGCTGTAGTTTCAAAGATCCAAGCATCATTCCATTTTTTCACACCACCACCAGTAAGTGTTTGCAATGACCACTGTCACCCCCAGTAGTGTTGATAGTGTACTTTATCTGCCAACAATATGGTGATGTGATAATTTTTATCTTCTAATTAATTCCTTTTTTCCCATGGAGAATTAAAATCCTCATTCTATGGCTCTGAACAGCGTTCAGTGTTAAAAATTCCCTTGGCTGGTCCTGTGGCGGCAGCTCTAAATACTGCTCACAGAGATAGAGTTTCTCTCATTTCTTAACTGCAGGATTAAGATCTAAATCATCACAGGAAACGACAGTAAAAACTTGGTAATTTGGATAAATGCATTTTTTGAAAATTTTGAAAAATACATTGTCTTTAGCAAGGCTAGAAGGGTTTTTGGGTGCTAAACCCCCTTTTTTTAATGCCAAATAAACAGCTCCAGAGCACAGCGTGTCAGCACATGGCGTTTGCTGTACTGACAAGGTTCAAGTTGAATCTCTCTAAACCATAGCACGGAAATCCCCCAGTTAGGGCATCGGGTGGGTACAGAGCTGGGATCCTCAAATGTGATGTCACAGTGCAGGATCATGCATGTAGGAGAAAAGTTAACAAAACTCCATTGAGAGCTAGGTTATTTCATGGGCTAAGGGTTATTTTTTTCCCAAGAGTATTGGTAAAACATTTCATTCAGGCACTTTGGACCAAAACCTGTGCTCCCAGCATCCACACAACTCCCACCTGCTTTAGTGGGATTTGAGTGAACACAACAGAGGGCAGAATTTGACCCTGGCCAGGAATGAGTGCACACGAGGAAAGGATTTTAATCCTAAGACGTGAAAACAGGCAGGCAATCAATTATGACTACTGTGAAGATGCTTATTATTATTTTCATGCACAAGAGTAGTGATTTTGTCTGATGATCCTATTGCAATGAGGGTGTATTTAAGAAATAAGACCTTAATTACCCACAGAAACACTTTGTAAAAATTTTATCCCAGCAGGTTTAGAGTCAGTGACTTGGCAAGTCCCATCACTTATTTTAAGTGAGTCTACAAAATGAGTCCAAGTTTTTCTGCAGACTGATTAAAATATGCTACAAATTACTGAGAGCATTCAGGTACTCTCTTTTTAAAAACATTTGTCAATTTAAATTAAATAATTTTTTTTTTCCAGAGATTGATCTTCACACTGATATTTAGACCAAGCAGGTTTTTTACTAGACAAACTAGGTGTTTTATTGTGACTTATGAAGCATTTCCCAAATCTTGACTGGGGTACATTCTAAACAATCTCATGGACATCACTAAAACAGACTCAATTTTTGATTATACTGCTGCAGCTCCTCAATGCAGGGAATTGGGAAGTATTTCAGTACAGAGGTGGGCAATGGGGTAGTTTGTGTTATTTATAGTAGTGAGGCAGGTACTAAATTGGGAACTGGGGCACTAATGAGGAGGGTTTTTTTTTTCTTTTGAATTGAGGGCATTTCAGGTTGGATGACACAACTAGTTCAAAAACTGAAGGCAACATATCTCACCTGTATAGCAAAAAAACCTTAATATAAAAAAAAACATTAAGAATGGGGAGAGTTTCCTAAACACAGCAGTTTTAATTTGATCCATTCCAGATGAAGCTGACTCTAACAAAAAAAAATTTCAGGAGGACACCTGCTGTCAACAAGGGCTTATTTGAGAAATACAGTGTCTCCATCAGTGTACATTTGTACATCCCTCCTTTGAGATCAAACGGCAAATTTTTCACCACGGAATACTCTGATCTGATACCTGAATAATTTCCCTCAACTTAATCTAAATACTTGGAAGTATTTTAGAACTTAAATTTGGTAATGAAAAGGCTTTCAGCTTTTTCAGTGCATACACTCACATAACTGCTGAGTGCCTGCTGGCACAAAATGCTCCTTTTCTCCAGGTATTAAAGCAAGCAATGCTCACTACAGAAATGAACACTGACATGAAAAAAAATCTCTAGTTTACACTTGGGCTACTCATGGTTTTCTCTGGCCAAAATTAAACGATTTTGTACATTGAGTAAACAATGCACGTGTCTCCAGCCCCAGGTTTAACCGGCTGGTTGCCCTATGTGCACTGATTTCTTGAGGCTTTGCTTGTGAATGGTCTGAATGGTTTTGAGAACAGACTGACTTTTAAAATGACCAACCACTCGTGTTAAAAGTTTCACTTGCAGCAAAAGTTTGTTCTACACCATATTTTGCTTAGGCATTTTCCCAAGGTTTAAGTTACTCCAGACCTTATGGGGATAAGGTTGTGGCCATTTTAAAGGAGCTCAAATCTACCAATCCATTTGTTAATATTGCTATTTGCACATAGAAAGGATTTGAAAGAACATGTTAAAACGTAAAACCAAAAATACCATTCCTGTCTTCCAGCTTTCTCTGTACCAAGATTTCACATGCTGAACTATGTTCTAGAATGAATGAATGTTCCATCCAATACTACGGAACAACACCAGCAGGGGAATAAACCTGTTCTACAGATACTGTATTGTTTAGGAACATCAACAGCAAATCTGTTTTTACCACCCATGTTTTGCCTCTAAATTGCTCATACTTTTATTTGAAATGTGCAAGGTTGATATGCAGTAAGTCCATTTGTTCAGCAAAATTATAATAAGACTTTCTGCAACCAACTTCTCAGCTGCTCTTTAAATATTACTGTACTTCTACATCTGGTAGGATTATCCAACTGCTTTCTTTAAAAAGGAGCATAAGAGACACTGTATATAAACAGCCATGGAGCATCATGCAGATGATGCTGGACTGATGAGAGATGCATTAGAGATTTCATTTCCAAGCAGAAGGGAAATAGCAAATCTTATTGCCCATAATGCCATTTACAGGAACATCAGCACTGAAGAGCCTCCTCACAGCCCAGCACCAGGTGGGGTATTTGGGAAGAAGTGCTGGGGAGTTGTCCTGGGTGACTGTGCCACCTCTCTGACCTCCAGAGAGCAGCATTTGGCTCAGGTTGGGAGGGACCTCAGAAATAACCCATAGTGTATTTGCTGTGTGTGTCTGTGGCCAACAGCAGCACCGCCAGCACGCACCAGATGTTTGCACAGCTGGCCCAGGCTGCTCTGGTCACCAAGCCTTGGCACCTTCCCTCTGCTCCTGAAATCCTTTGTGCCAAGCCCGAGCCACCCAGAAAGCTCCATGGCAAGGCTAGAAGCCAACTGCTGTTTTGGGTACGTGGAGCACTGCTTACCAAGGGGCCTTGGCACCCTCCAAAGGCAGAGTGAGCCTCACGCCCTTCTCGAAGGAGCGATGTGAGGGCTTCGGGTGTTTGCATGGGCAGGGGGACATGTCCAAGAGCACTGTCACTGCACAGAGACCTTTCCCACGCTGCTGGAAGGACACCAAGGTCCCAGCTGCCTCATATGCAGCTGGCAGATGTAAGAACTTGTTGGCACCTGGGTTTCTGCCCCAGACCCTTCCTGCAGTGAGTGCATGTCCTGCTCACAGCCCTGCAGGAGCCCAATGTCACAGGGTCCCCTCTGCACCTACAGAGGCAGATGGACAACCTGTGAGTGCCTCTTGAACCCTTACACGATGCTTGTCTGGGTGTTCTGGAAATTATGGCAGCACAAGCGTGTACAAAATCAGGTGATTCTTCATTCAAGTGCCTCCATAATATCTTTGAGTCAGTTAGCTGCTCAGGATGGGTATTTTTTCTAATTTGGGTTCCAAGATACACAGATGTTGACCTTGTGGAGGGCACACTATAAATTTGATCAAACTAGAGATCTTAACTGCCAATTAAAACAAGGAGAAATGGGGCAACCTTTACCCTGCATTGATTTAAAGGACAGAGGGAAGAAAATCTGTTGTGGTTTGGGTTTTTGTTTTGCCTAACAGTCAAGAACACAATTTCTGTTGCTCACCTAGAAAACATCAATACCAATACATGCTACTGAAAAGGAAGAGCTTGAATTGCTTGCTTAAAAATGCAGTATATTGAATTTATGCCTTACTTGTTCAATTATGGTAATTTGGGAGCACTTCTGACACTTGTGTGATTGTTAATGCAGCCTGAGAATCTCAGGCTACTCACATTTCTGGCAATATATATAAAATTCATATTTTTATATATTTTATGGTCATCTATAATTTCATAGTGGGAAAATGCAAGAAGTTATAGGTACAAGAGTGACATCTCTTATTTGAAAAATTTAGCTTTTAAATGTCTGGTCTGTACTTAATCTGGTAACTGTGGAAGTTGATAGGGTTAGTGGCAAGTCAGTGGAGAATGGCCCATCATGGAATTATTAAAGCAGACAAGCACATTATCACTATGACAAAAGAACTTTACTGCAGTACCTTCCTCTCGCCACAGTATGTTTGCAACTGCAGCATCAGAATATTGGGAAAGCCAGAAAATAATCAGGAAAAGAAAAAAAAACAAAACAAAGTCAAAATTTTCATTGTAGCAAGTAACTGAATAAATACTCACATTTACATGAACTGTTTAATCAGTGAAAACTTTGTAACATTCATTGAAATAAAATACATGGAAAGACAGAGAATTCTATACACATTTGCTCCTTCTAGAGACAATACAGAAACTTTGACATGGGAAAAATCCCTCCTGAAATGAAGGCAGCTGTGCAAAAGATCAATGGCCTACTAAAGAGAAGCTGTTACCTTCAGATGCAGCTGGAGGCATGGCACAGCCTGTGACTTTCTGTGCAGGTTCAATAAGGAAACACGACATGGAATTATAGAATCATTAAGGTTGGGAAAAACCTCTGCGATCATTGAGTCCAGCCATTAACCCGGCACTGCCAGGTCCACCAAAATCTTTCAGAAGCAGCCTGGGACTGGCAGCTGCAGCAGCTACACCTGCGGCTGTGTTTTTTCTTGGAACTTCATGCAACTGCATTCTCTTCCAGGATTCACAAAAGCTTTGAAAGTACACCTGCATTTGAATTTCTGTTCCAGACAGATCCAATTATTTCTCAACATACTGTAATTTCCCTTGCTCAAGTATTCAAGGGAAAAGGACCAATATTAACAAGAGTACATCAATCTAGTTAATGAGGAATAGAATATATTTTCCAAGGATTCTCCTTGAGAGCCCATATTTATGGGTAACTTTGTTTCCAATTCTTGCTCTATATTAGCAGCCAGGAAAGCAGCAAAAATCCCATTTGCACCTAGACTTTTAGTATCACCATAAACCCAGGCAATCTCCCAAGCAGTTAAGGTGGCAGAAATAGGAGGAATCAGGCTTCTGGGAGATTTTTCCACTGGGACAACTGACCACCTCCTTCAGCAATTGTGTTTTGGGGTCAGTGTGGTCAAGAAAACACTGCTGCACTCCTATGGGAAGAGTGGCTGGGACAATATTTGTATTTGAGGTGGAAGATAATTTCACACTGAGGAAAACCTATTTTGTTATTCAGTGATGTAAAAAAAAGGTAAAATAAATAATTAAATCAAAACATTTTTCAGACATCTAAATATTTGAGAAGTTCGACTGGTAACTGGCTTCAAAAGAAGTCTTGTACAGAAATCAATGAGATTTATAGAATTTGACAAAATATTACATTTTAGAATCCCTGATATCTGAAACTATTGCCAATTTGTTACTGTAATAAAGCTGTTACCCATCACACACCCAGAACACTTCTGGCACATGAAAGGCATCATCTTCCAGGACAAGATTTTAACTTCTCTGCATGATTCCTACCCAAAAAAGTATCCAATCCTCTCATCAAAGTGTAGTCAGAACTGTCATTACCTTAGGTAAGAGTCAAACATACTGCATGCAATGGCCTGAACTATTAAATTACATGTATGCCATCACATTCAA
Organism: Acanthiza pusilla; assembly: GCA_036630365.1. Classification (NCBI taxonomy): domain Eukaryota; kingdom Metazoa; phylum Chordata; class Aves; order Passeriformes; family Acanthizidae; genus Acanthiza; species Acanthiza pusilla. The sequence continues at coordinate 10,514,106 of JAXCHO010000049.1, read as the reverse complement.
ATACTATTTAAAGAAAACAAACACATGGAAAATTGAGCTTACGGGTCTTCCTTGCCGAATCTTCGATGAAAAGGGAAGATATGTCCTCATCTACTCCCACCTCATTTTTAGCAATGCAGGTGTAGGCACCAGTGTCTTCATACCGAACGCTGCTGATATGGAGTTCACTTCCATTTGCTGTAAGAGAGACACTCATAAACAGTGCTCCTCACTGCTGCTAATTGCTGTCCCTGCCTTAATTGTCTTCCATCACCGCAGCTGCCTGGGGACGGCTCAGCAGGGTGGTTCCACCCCACCTGTTTCCCCCTATTTAACTGGAGGTTTCTGGGGATTGTCATGGGTGCTGATGTCTTGCTCCTTTCCATTAGCACATACACACTCCACGCCAGAAAAGAACAAATGAAGAACAATCCCAAGTTAAACAATAAATTACATTTTATTTATTTCTTCTTCTCATTGGTAAAATGCTTTGGCTTTAGTGAAGAAAAATTAATTTCAATTTTGCAACGCGTTTTTCAGGAGATCACAAAAAAATTTGGTTTAAAGGGGTCTCTCTACTGTCCCTCCCACCATTTTGCTTTCTGAATTGCCTAAAACCTTTGGAAGTTATTGAGATATTGTATGCAGGGACAGCAGTGCTGCCAACACAGCCTGAGGGCAGCAATCCACCAAAGGCAGACTGGAGCGTGTGTTGAGGAAGGGTTTAGTATTTTTACACAGAAAATTGCAAATAAATGTTTTCGCCTTTTGCTGTGCCTGTTGCACCCTCATTTGAACAGGGACCGAGGGGAGTTAAGAGCCTGATTCCTTCAGCAGAGCCGAGTGGGAGACTGATTCTCAGCTGACTTGAATCCAGGGTGGGCTTAGAGCTGAACAAATAATTTAATGAATTTCTCTTCAAATAACTTAATGCATTTTTTTTCTGCTGTGCTGTACACAAGAGGCGAGGCAGTGGAGAAGCAGGCAGGCTGTCTTTGAACAGAACACCATTACCACTTACATCAATCAATAGTGCATTTCCCGGGAAATTCACAGGAGAAAGAGATAAAAAGAAAGAACAGGGGTTTTGTAACACGATTCCCAACAACTGCAGCTTAGCAAAGTACAAGAAATTCTGGTTTAAAGTGCAAAATAATCCTCCTTAATCCCCATCTACAATACTTTAATTAATCAAAATTCTGTTCTTACCGAGGAGCGATAGTTGTTTGGTTAGTTTTGGCACGATATCAATGCCGTTCTTTAGCCAGGTAATTCGGGGATTAGGGATGCCTTCAGCATGACATTTCAGGCTGGCTGACACGCCCGGCTCCTGCGCCTGCGTTTCGGGGTAGACGCGGATCACCGGCGGCACTGCGGGAACAAGGAATTGGGGAATTGGAATCTCCGTGCTCGGGCTCAGAGCCGCTGCTGTCCTGTGGCCCCACGAGGGGCTCTGAGCTGAGAACCAGGGACATGAGCTTGGTCTGGCTGTCACTGCAAGCTGAGGGAATCCTTGCTCTACAGCTTGACTTTGGGGGCAGACAATAGAAAACAGGAGTTTTCCGAGCACTGGCATATGTTTTGCAGAGAAGCTGTGGCTGCCCCATCCCTGCAAGTGTTCAAGGCCAGGCTGGACAGGGCTTGGGACAACCTGGGATAGTGGAAGGTGTCCCTGCCCATGGCAGGGGTTTGGAATGAGGTTGTGTCTAAGGTCCCTCCCAACACAAACTATTCTGTGATCCTATTATTCTATAACAGAAAAGAGTAAACTAATATAGCAATGCCAGGGAGCAACTTTGAGATCCAATTTTGTATTCAGACTGTTCTTGCTTTCATTGAGTGACTAATTGAACTTAATATTTGGACTAAAATCTGAGGGGGCTACTCCCATATTTAAAAATTAAAGTATAAATTTCAACTGTTCACTGAATCTAGTAAGGAAGGAATTTGAGTTCTTGCCTACAAGAACTAGCTTAATTTTCAGTATTTAATTGAATATCCATCAGGAAGTAGCCTGTGTATTCACTACCTCTTTTTCTGAACAAATAAAGTGTTTATCAATTACTTCTTTTCACGGAGAGGTCTTCAAAACGTGACTTACCTTGTTTCACGAAGGCCTTTCTAAACTATTTAATATACTCAATTGGCAGAACTACTAATTATATTACAATTTCAGAGATGTTCATTGATTTTCAATCATGTTGCCTTCACTGCTCAAACCAACAAGGCTTAATACCACCCATTAACTATTTCTTAACAATTTACTCACATACTTTAAAAATAATTCACAATATTGCAACATCAGTGGAAGATACCAGTGAGACTCTTTCACCACGAGGGAAAAATAAAGGGAAATGTGAGGATGCCTCACACCATGGCCGATGGTATTTGTGTTTCCCAATGAAGCAGCCAACCTTCCCACCTGATTGAGAGATTTTGGGACTATGATATAGCTGCTGAAAGCTGTACAGTTTTGCAAAACCATGGACAGAGTCCAATGTGGATACGACATGTGGAGAGCCCAACTTCTTCCCCAAGGAAAATGAATAACTGCTACTGGCACTGGTGAAAGACAGAGGAAAATTTGTGTGTTGTGTTTGGGTTTTTTTTTAAGAAAGCTTGAATGAGTTAACAATAAACTTAAACTGGCTTAAGGTATCTAACTCACTGCTCTGTTTTTATATGTTTTTTAATGTACTCATCATTAGGCTCCATGATTATCAGAATTAAATTGTCTTAACAGTTGCTTTAGAATAAAATGAAATCTGGGTTTGCAGCTTGCTATGTGTCTATATATCCATATGGGGATGGTTTAAATAAATACATTCACTATCATACACTTCCCATGTTTCTATTTCTATTTTTTTATGAGCCTTACCAGAGAGAGATGTATTTCACTTCTGTCTTCTGCACCAACTGCCAAGTGTTAACCAGAGCTGAGTCGTCAGCTTGGAAGGAAATCAGCCACGACAGAAAGCCCTCAAGTCTACTTGGGTTTTATAGCTTTAAAAGCGAGAGATTGTTGAAGTGTAATTTGAGAGGAAATGCCTACAGCCAAATGCAGAGGGAAAAAAAAAAAGGGACTTCTAGCAAAGGAATGGCTTTGAACTCCACCTCTGCACTGGACCTGTGGGTTTAGCTCTGTGTCTTCTATTTCCTTTACTTAAGACAAAAAGAAAATGTGTTGCAAGGTGCAGGGCAGTGGGGAAAACACCATCCAAGAACTTTTTAACCAGGGGGTTACCAAAAAGGCAAGGTTTGTCTTATTAAGTTGAGTTATCAATTTTTTAAGCAAAAGCATTTACTAGCATTTAATCTTCTCCATTTCTGTTGGGTTTGAAGCTCCTCCCGACTCCAGGAGGTGCCAGATGAAGGGGAAGGCAAGCAGGGGAAGGGACCTGCTGCCAGAGATTCTGGTGGCTGTTGGAGTCATCCCTGTTTTATTTAGGAGTCTGCCCTGGCAATTCAGCAGAATAAGACTGAGAGTCAGGAGCTCCTCATTTTATCAGTACCTTAGAAAATTAAGTTAAATTTCTCTGAGTCAGTGTCTCCAGGCATGATAGGATAAAGGCAGTAATTTTTGTCTACTTTGACAGAATTTTATGAAGGTCCTGCACTCAATGCTTGTCTTACCTATGATTTGCTTGCTACTAGTAGCATTTTTTGAATGAAATGATTTAGTAAGTGAGGTTCATTGAAAGCCTACTTGATTTATTCAGACTCACAGCTGAAAGGCAGTGTGTCCCCTACAAATGCAGAGGAAAAAGATTTATGATATCCAAGGAGTTCTGATGGCCACATCCTGATGAAATCAAGTGACTCGGCTGAGATCCCACATGGCCAAAGCCACCACAGCAATTTTAGTCCAAGCCAAGTGTCTTTTTCTCACCTGCCAGCCCTCAGAACAGACCCCATCCCAGTCATCACCTATTTAATGCTATTTAAACCAGTATGGGTTGATATTTTCTCATTATTGTTTGCTTTAGGCTTTCCTGTTCATCTGGGCACTGTGTTGGGGCTCCCCAGGATGGCCACAGCCATCAGCTCCCCAAAATCAGGGCACCCCTTCCCCAGACAGACTGTGCTTTCATCTCTCAGGTTTTTGCCTCACACCTTAATAGTCTGCACATGACAAATCCACCTACTTTACCTGCAGGGCTGAAAACATTGATTTATACTGCCAAAGGTAGCTCACAGGTCCTAGACACTGAATCAATGCTCTGCATGAAAATTAACTTAGAATTATAGCAAGGTGTCTTTTCAAGTGTGATTAATAAGTAAACTGTTTGTTTTCACCTACAAAAAAGATATGCCGCACCTCCATTCCTGCTCTCTTATCATTTTCCTTCTCCTTCTATTTTTAAACTTTTTATTTCTTCTCCCTTGTCTTACATAATTCACTGCACAGGTAAATTATTGCATGCAAATGCCTTGTGATAACAGCAAACTGCAGAATATATTTTTATTGTCCTTGCTACAAATTAATACATTCCAGGTAAGCACATTTTACTTTAAACTTGCAAAGATTTCAGCTCCAGACTTTGGGATATATGGATTACCCTTTGCTTTTTCCCTTGGTGAATATATATCATTGCTAACCATTACTGTGCCTGCAGCCAAGGGCAATATAAAAATGCCATTATCTTAAGCAAAGTAGGAAAAAAGAGGCACTGAAACAAGCACGAGATTGGGTAGATTGCCTACTACTGCATACTGAGCAGCACCTCACTTGCGAGCAGACCAATTCATTACAATAAAACAGCTCAGGTGATAAAGCACACGATGAGCACAGATGGTGGCACCAAGGCCCAAAGACATACATTGCTGCTGTAGGAGCTATATACTCCAGGGTGTAGCAATAATTAACAGATTAATCATTTACTTGAGATGTTTTACTCTTTCCGTTTATGATTTGAAAGGAGTTTGCAGCATTTTATGTGTTCTCCTGAAAAGCCACGTTGACAAAACATCCGTGTTTGTAACATCTCTCTGTTACTGGAAAATTTGTCCTATTGGACCCTTATAATTGGGCTGAGAATCAAATGGCTTTTTTAAAACTGTTTTCGAGGAATACAACATTCTGATTTATGCTGATGTTTTCCTGAGTGCAAGGACCAAGGAAAATGATGCCCTACACTCAGCAGTCTCTTGATTTGCAAACTATCAATTTTCATACTTGATTACTATTTTATGAGATTCTTTATCCTCAGCAACTCTTTTTTCCTCTTGAAATTGATAAATTGCTTCCTCCCTACAGTCAGTATATGCTGTACACATTTCCCAAACAATATCCACACGTAGAGAAGGAGAGAACATAATTTTCCTACTGCTCTTGGCTTCTCCTGATCTAAGATACCAGAACACAAGATGAATTTTTCATTCTTAAACTGTTTAAATGCTACCTTTCAGCACTTCCTTTTCTTCCAAAGATCTTAAGGGCAAGCTGTATAAATACACTGACTTAAATTTTACCAGTAACTGTGAATCCTAAGATTGATGAGCTCAACCCAAACTTCCTACATCAAACAGGCTGCATTTCACATGTGCTTCATGCTTCTTGCCCAGATGCGAGTCAGCAGTTTGGGGCATTCAGATGATGATCTTCACATTTTCTGCCTAAGAGGATTCTCATCTCTGCTTGTCCAGATGAGCATCTGGATCTACCTGTGTTATTTGGGATTTCCTGAACAAGCTGGTACAAAGGGAAACACTGCAGAGCTTTCAGCAGTTGCATGGTAGTAGAGCTCCAAATCCTAGAAACTGTTAATGTTGTCAAAATTGGGCTGCAAACTTCCTATTTAAGTTTATATTTCCTTAATTTCTATATTACCTAATCAGTGTAAGAAGGTAGTGTTATGTTCTAAAAAAAGACAAAGAAGAAAACAAGTTAAAGAGCATAAAAAATGTTGGATAAAAGCATATGAAGAGAGCACATGTAACTAGGATCAGATTCTTTTGTGAGCTGGAGTGATGTGTCTCAGTGGGCACAGTAAGACAGGGCCCAGGTGGTACGAAAAGGATCCAAGGATGCTGGAAGAGTTACTGCAGCTCTGAAAACTCTGAAAAAACTGAAAAATAGTCTAAAAGTTAGAACCTGCCTGTACAGACACAGTGAGCTTGGGAAGGGTTGGGGATATACCCTTTTACTTCCAGTTGGTTCTTCTTTCTCTATTCTTTCCCAACAGACAAACTTAGGAGGTGTCAAAAGAAAAATCCTGATAATTTTCATAAAATAAAAAGCCCCCATGTTTTTGATGTTGAAAGTAGATCAGTGCCTCCCTGGAGGAGACAGGCGAGCAGATACACCCGAGTTCTGGCTGACTTGGTTCTGTCACATTCCCTTACTGTTTCAGTCCAATACAGGAAAGCAACAAAAACCCTCCCGTGCTGAAGATGGAGTTTTTAGTTTGATACAGACTGACAGAGACAAGCCCCAGTGCTGAACAGAGCCCATCAACTACACTTAGATTCTCAGCATCTTCACTCAATTCAGTTTGGCTCAGTTTCTTCCCTCTACTCCTGTCAAGAGAAATTCCTCAATTTGTCCTCTAAGTTACTAAAAACTGAGGTTTCCCAGTGAAAAGCTCTGCCTTGGGAAGCCTCCAATGCATCTGAAGGCAAACAATGTTGTCCTGCCATTGGGGCTGTCACCCCCACATCAGTTGCTGGAGGAAACTGCGACACAGGCAGAAAAGCAGGGAATTCTGCGATGTGGGCAGCCAGCCAGCCAAATAAAGAACAGCAAAAACCCAGCTTTGCAAAGCTTAATGGCTCACATGGGAATATCAGATGCTGTAAGACAAAGATTTCTAGACCCTGCAATGTTTTCTAGCAAGCCTGAGTTGATACCAGAATTGCAAGGCGTTTTATTCTGAATTTAGTGACTAGATAGCAACATTAAAAAGCCAACATAGATGGTGTTTTTCTGTATAACAGCATTTTTCTTTTAGTAAGAAAACCCCCATGCAGCTGTGGTATGAAACTTCCACTTAAAAAGAAAATGTGATCTTTCAACAACAAGTTAAATCTAAGTGGCAGGCATGAGTATGGAACGGATCACCCCCTCCCCACACTCCATCCAGCTTTCCTCTCATTCTGGTTTAAGTTTCAAAGCCTTTGGGCCTTCTATTCTCAGTGATGATAAAGTCTACATTGTTGTCTGCCAACTAAACTCCATTCAGGCCTCATAATACATCACATAATAGACACGGGATTAAGTTGTTAGCTGGCTTTTCTTTCAACTGCCATTCATCAAACGAATAGCACTTTGAGGAAGGAAACCTATTTTCCCAGCTGCAGCATGCACGACTTAGTTATCCACGTTGCTGAGATTTACAGTTCACTCTCTCAAAAGATGACAAATTATTATGCAGAGACATTAAGTCAGCTTTCATTCAGATCAACCAGATACCTCGTGCTCTCCTCCAGGTACTCGCTGTGGTGGGGGGAGAGCACTTACATATGTCCAGCAGACCTGAGCTGCAGTCAAAACAAAACCTCATGTCCATCATGGCTCTTTTTAAAATGCATAAATATCCCTCTTTATGATTTCTTCTCTCACTATTAGCCTGTGTGTAACCACTTGCTCTTAAGAGCTGAAAGCTTTCCTCTGAGCAGGTAGGTCTGCACACACCTAGAGAAAGGAGTAAACATTAATTTTCCTTATAATAGATATACCCTGTAATAAAGTAACTGAATTTTCCTTAAAAAGAAATACTTTCACACCAGAGTACGTTGGAATGTACCCACAGTTAGCAATGGATGACCCTGTCCTCTGTTCTGCTGCTGGGTGTATCAGCACATGCAAAAATGGGTCTAAAGTTGGAAAACGCTGCTTGCTGCTGGGGAGGTGGATACTCCGTGGGCTGGTCCCTCGATGAAATGCTGCCTTAATCTAATGTAATTTTAAACTAAATCCGACTGAGTGAGTTTGAGGTCAGGAGAAAGATAGTGAGTGCTGGAATATAAGTTCCAGCAGGCACAAATGCGTGCAGGGGACAGAGGTGAACGAGAACGCTGGAACACGGCCCGTGGGATTCTCTCACCCGGAAAATGGTTTGCCCTCATTTTGCAACCCAGTGAGCCAGTGTAAATAGCCCTCAGCAAACCAAGCTCGGTACCACCAGGTAATAATCTGGATATATAGCTGGGAGTTAGACAGCTGGTTTTAGAAACCATGCTGTATTTATTTAAATATCCTGGGCTATTTCATGCAACAGAAATGATTTTCTGGAAGATGAAATTATTGAGGCAACACTTCTGTTCACAAAAGTAGTAATTACTTCCAGAAATGCTTGGAAACGTTGCTCTTAACTCTATGGAAATGTCACCGACAGCTTGTTTTACAGTGAGGACACCTCCTGAAGCCCAGGTAATTATACACATCCCCCCTCGATACTTTTATTTTTGACTGCCTGTGTGACAGCGTGAGTGAGCGAACCCCAAGCTGTGTTTGCTCTCGTGCACAGATAATTTGGGCCGTGGCTTCATACATCTTGGTGTGAATGAGGTTAACACACAACTTTTCTTAGGGAACGTTTTCATGGAATGTCATATATGCCATTTACTAACCATTCACCTGAAGGATGTGGGTCTGATACAGCTCTTCGTAGCCGTAGGCATGACAGGTGTAATTGCCCATGTGAATAGTTGTTACCTTGGTGATGTACAGGGAATCGTCTTCTCCAAAATCCTGAATGGAACAAAAGACAGGAAAGGTGCCTTATTATTTAGTAACAATATTTTAAACACTACATGAATGGAGACTACCTGTTCAGTGGTTTTGATAGCAATGCAGCCTGGGGACACAGCTTGAATCTGGAACAGTAGGTTTTAAAGTTCATAAATCAACATGCAGGGAGAAAATGAGCGGCAATTTAAGAGTAAGGCAAAGTGACTCATCTGAGAATACAAACTTTTGTGCTCGTTGCTAACAAGGTGCTCTTTGCACATAAAAAAGATGGCTATTTCCAGCTGTTTAATTTATGGGGGAATTGAGTATCTACCTGTTAACCTCAGATGCATAAAATGCTAACGTTTGGGTAGGTTAAGGTTTCCTTTATCTGTGCTGGTTCTTAAAAAATGCACTGCAGCCTTGGGACTTGATGAGAAAGAACTAAAGCTCTTTGTCACTTATCTCAGATAATACCCTAGGCAGGAGACGAGGAAGAAGACAAAAAGCCTTTTCTCAAACAAACCTGTTTAGAACTGTAACTGCTTAACAAGTATCTTTCTTCATCCCCTTCATCTTCCTAGATCTGCTCTTGCATTGTTTCAATTTTTGATTACAGATGGGAAGGATATAAGTTAGTAGAGACAATTTGGCACTTGAGTATGTTGTACAAGCACACTGCTGAGGAATTTATTTCAATTCATTATTTATTTATTAACTTCAGTATTTATTTACCAAATTACAGCTAACAGAACCACAGCACTGATGGTTATATGAAGCAGCTTCTCTTGTTACTCCACCAACATTCAGACTTTCTGCAGCTTCAGAGTGTTTGTATTTCTATGCAAACTGTGGAGGATACATTTAAAAACAGTTCATGAGCTGAAAGAACAATTTTTCTGTCATCATCCCCACGTGTGAAGCATGCTAAATTGAACTCTTTGCATAATTTCTCTACAATATTATGGGAAAATTCAACTTTGAGTCAGGGTGGCACAAACCCAGTAAAATGGGGTGAATGTTGGAGAGTGGTTCTGCTTACAGAAACACAGGGACTTGTTTTCAAAGCTCCAACATGGAAGGCAGCCTGCAGTGCAGGGTGTGCAGGGGAAGCCCTTCCAGGAGGTCCTGCCTGCTGCCACCCTCATGCCTGGGACACACACAGCAGTGTGCGGTGAGAGGTGACAGCTCATCGTCACCTCTGCCATGGCAGAGCCCTCCGGGGGGGGGACACTGAGCAGGAACAGCTCTTTGATCTGCTGGCTGAGAGTCAGGAATTTGGGTCCTGATTTCTTTGTGCTGGAGGAAGGGAATCCACGCTCAGAGGTTCTGACGCTGCTCCTTCCCTGCTGCACCCACGGCAGCTCCAGCTCTGCAAGGAACCATCCACATCCACCTGCTGCTGCCAGCCCTGCCAGGCGCTCTGAGATTACAAGCAGGAGTTGTTTGATCATCGGATGGGCTGATTTCTAAACCCAAACCTTTCGGGGCTCCTTACATCTCACATTTCCTGCCTCTTCAGGGTGCGTGTGCTTTGCAGTTTGAAGCTTTCCTTTCCAGCCACCACACTTTGAACATTTTCTGAAGGAAGCTGCGATTCTGCGGCAGACGCGCAATGCCAGCTGGCACCCTTCAAGAGGAGTACAAAACAGCCCGTCTCTTGCAGTACGGATTGATCTGGCACTGCTTCTGTCAGCTCTTGAATCTTCTCCAAAATCTTCTGTCTGGCACTAAGAAGCGTCTTCATGCCTCACCCCTCAGTGGCAGGTCAGCACTGGCAGAGGGGAGAGAATTTTGAGAACTTGCCTAGTTTTTAGACATGTTTTATGGCAGATTGAAAGGGAGCACCAAGCAATATGGAGTTTACCGGCAGGATAAAAACCCTTCCCAAAGCACAGACCTTCACCTCAGAGGGCACAGACATATCCATAATCATAACCTGGTTCTGCTGCCTGTGCTGCCCCAATGGCAAATATATGAACAATTATAAAGAATCACGGTAAATCCATCATCTATAATCAAAAGCATCTCAGACATTATTGCCACCTTGGTGTCAGGCATCTACACTGTGGGATAAGCTGGTTAAGTTATCCAATATATTATTGCAAATATCTACTCAAAAATCCCCATTTCAAGCATTTGCCTGTTTTCTGGTCAGTTAGATATTTCCTGATGGAAAGCAAAGATGCATGAGTAACTGCTAATAGAAAAGATACCAACCCGGTTCAAATGGTATTTGCATGAGATAGACAAAATGCATGCACTGGCAGGGACTTAACAGTTTTTGTAAGTTAAAAGAAACTAAAATTGAGTTGAGATCAATAAAAGCAGGATGGCTACTTTAATGGAATGATTTATAAGGAGCTGTGGAAAAACAGGACAATATAATCTTCTCTATTTAAGTATGTTGCTTCCTTTAAGATATCTCAGAAAAATATTCTGAATGCTTGGTTTGTGCTCTGTAATTGTCTTTTTATGGACAATCTGGTTTTTTCCAATGCATACAAATGTATTAATATAACCAAAGACCCTTGCACAACCAAACAGATGCAATAGTATTGTATCATTCACTTCCTTTCCAAATGTGTTTTACTTGAAAAGAGGGGTAAAAGCACAGTTTATGACTTTTAAAAACTATTTTCTGGCTTCTAGTGCTAAAAGGAAGTTATCAAAGATGATTTAGGTTAACATCATATCATCATGTCAGGCACAGAATGGAATTATCAACCCTGTATTAGAACCTTCACAAACAGTAAACTGATTTATAACTACAACATTATTAAGAATTAAAAGTGTTAGGTGTGGGAAGGAAAAGTGATTGTGGCATTAAATGTTCGATACTGAACCTTTTGTGGCTACAAAAAGTAGACTGAATTCCCCAACAAATTAATGACTTTCTGCGTGTTTATTGCAGCTCATGGTTCCTCCTTGTGTTTCCCTGTGGATATAATTAGTACATTAGGATTTCACTGTTACATTTTATATCTATGGATGCATTCTTATGCACAAGCACTTTCTGTGTGTATTTCATAAGGGTATATTTGGAAGTGCTGTAAAAACCCAAGCCCTGGAGCATTAAGAAATGATGAGTCTTTGATTCCTTAATAGCCTCTAACTTTACTCTTGCTCTCATCCCAGCCAGGAGTGCTGTGGCGCATTAGGAAGCTGTGGGATGTATTTGGATGTATCCCACACCCCTCCCTGCTGCAGTGCCTTTGGGAGCCCTGAGGAGCTGCTCAGGGGCTCACAGGCCACTGCCCTGGGCTAGCAGGGGTGAGTGAGCCCTGACAGCTGCCGAGCTGCTGCCCTGCTTTGCCAGGATGGGCATGCGGTGGGCAGAGGGAATGGGAAGAATTCACAATGGGAGAAAGCAGAGGAAACTTTTTTGCGTGTTTTGACTTAGTTCCGATGGCTTTTGCTGGTTAAGCCAGTTTTCGAAGTCACCACGAGCCTGAAAGCAGTCAGAGCACAACAGAACATCTATAAAACTCATGCAGCATAATTCTACCCTCCCCAAAACTATCCCAGCTTTAAAACTGAATATTTCAGGGCTGTCCAGGAGGCTCAGCAAGTGCTGCACAGCCCAGGGAGCTGTTACTGTCCTACCCGACCCCAGTAATGGCCTACAGTGAACTGAAAAGACATTTAAATGTATCACCCCATGAAGAAGAACAGGCAGTCAGGAGAAAGGCAATAAAGGTAAGTTCTGAGAAATGGTTTTCCTCATTTACCACTGAAGGTGAATTATCCTAGAATCATGGAAAGGTTTGGGTTGGAAGGGACCTGTAAGCTCAACCCACCTGCCATGGGCAGGGACACCTTTCACCAGACCAGGTTGCTCCAAGCCCCATCCAACCCGGACTGGAACACTCCCAGGGACGGGATATCCCACCAAGTTCTTGTGAAGAGGATGGAACAGAAGTGAGGAAAGTAGAAGCAGTACCCATCTAACCCCACAGAGTCATGAGCCCTGCATCAAAGTAGCCAGATAAGAACAGGGTGTTCATCACCTCTACCTTATGAATTTCATTATAAAATAATTCTTCTAATAAAAAATATTCCGAAAGCTATGCTTCTAATTTGTCATAATTGATAAGGTCGACTAGTGACAGCTGATAAATTGACTTCTCCAGCAGTTCATATCACCTTTTCTCTCCCTTTTTCAAATAAAAAGTTCTCTGCCCTTCATGAGACTTTCATGTCTTGCAGTTACCCTTCAACCAAAGGATTGATTAAATGACCTCAGAATATATTTTAACTTTTCAAGATTAAAAAAATGTACCATCCTGCATTTTACATTGATAACAGCTTAGTAATCTGTAAAATACTAAAAAAAAGTTGCTATTCACACAGTTGATTTAAAAAAATAACAAAGCAGATCCTAGAAAATGGATAAATACCCTTTTTTGGGTATAGTATTTCCTTTCCATCACTACTGATTACCCAAGGCATTGGTCTCTCCAAACACAAGATTTTTCATATTTATTTATCCCATTCCCATTCTAATGCATTCCCTGGTCATGCACTCTGCCGCGGTTCGGAGACACCGTGCTCAGAGATGTGTAAAACATTGCATATTGCTTGTAAATCTTGTTCACATTCTGTCTCAAGTGAATTCCAGCCTGTGATTGTAATAGCACAAATCTCCTGCTCTGACACCCAGGAAGGAGCTGGCGGAGAGGAGCCACGTTAACCCTGGATGCTGAGCTGGCTGCAGTGCCAGAGGGTGCAGGGCACTGCCACCCACCTTTTGCCTGTTTCAGATGCATTTTCATGAAGCTTTCTAACAGGCCTTGGGATTGTTCCATCACGTAAAACCCTTTACATTCTTTTTTTGTCAAAGTTTCTTGGTTTTCAGGAGGTTTGAAGAGGAATGAGCACAGAGGGTCATTATTTTTAGGTTAACCTCCAGTTGCTTGAGAAAAAAACCCCAAACTTGACTTAAAACTATAAATTGGAAGAGGAAACAGAAGTCAGTCCCAGTGACAGGAAGCCAGAGACTCGCCACCTCCCCAGCTCTCAGGGAGGGCACACTGGCACATGTCACCCCACACTCAGGCACTGTGGGGTACACACTCCCTGGCCCAAGCCATTTAAACCCACACAGTGATTTTAAACCACCCAAGGTAGACACTGAGTGCTCCTAATAAATACTGGGGGACCAAAGACAGTCAATACCCTCTCACCATGATGGCTTTAAAGCATTCATAGCAGAAATAACAGCAGAGGGAATGAAGTTCCTGAGTGATTCTTCTCCTAAATTTGCTTTCTAAATACTGTTATTACTCTTATTACTAATAATTACTTCATTTTTAACCACTTCCCTTTCAGCCCTTTCCCAGGGAAACTGGAGACCTTCTCCACGTGGTTTCAGTGCCTACTGACAAAACCAGTCCTGGCAAAGGGGCTTGCTGGTGTCCCCAGTTTTCCACTAGAGTCCCAGAATGGTTTGGGTTGGAGGGGACCTTAAAGCTCATCTGGTTCCACCTCCTGCCATGAGCAACAACATCTTCCTCTAGACCAGGTTGCTCCAGGCCACATCCAACCTGGCCTTGAACACTTCCAGATGAAGAAAAACACCATCCTGATCTCACAATCACCAGCAAAGTAACTGAGATATATTAATAACTTCACACTAAAAAGCTTGCCTGGTCCTCAGAGTCCTAGAAATCTCTCTCTGATAATGTTTACAGGATTTAAAAAAGAATTGTACCCAAGCATTTAATGAGATTATTATTATGTAAAATCTACAACAATGGCTATCACTTTGAAAATGATTTCTCCTCACTAATCAAATGTCTCTGATCTTTTTTACAATAGATTCATGAGTGATTCATATAAAAATAATAAAAACTAAATTAATCATGGGTTCTCAAATCACTTTCTTTGACGCTTTTAATAATTCATTTCTAGAGAGAAGCTGAGAACTTATGCTTCATTAATATTATTTGTTCTTGGTTTTGCACATGCTATCACTTTAGTAATTTACATGGAGAGAAATTCAGCCTTAAGCAAATGCCAGAATACTATTGCAAACACAGTCTGATGGGGCATTAATTTATCTTTTCTTGTTTTTCGGCTCAAAGAATTTAACACAACATAAGATTGCTGGTGAGTCAAAAAAAGTTTTTGCCTTGAACATATGGACATGAAGTTTTTAGATAGCTGTGTAATTATAATATAGGTAAAAAATGGGTGAGTTTTATATCCTGAGAAACTCAGAGATGACAAGGAAAATTAACAGTAGGTACATGCTTCTAAAAATGCAAGTGGATACAATTTCTGCAATCTTCACTATGACAAAATGTGAGACTATACATTCCGAAAAAACTGACAGTAGAAATTTTGCATTTAACATCTATTTTAGAGCCTGAAAACACCTCAAGAAACTGTAAGTGATTTCTTAAAATTTAATTTGAAAGAGAAAAAACTTTGCTCTAAACACGCAACTTTTAATAGCTTGCTCCCATCAGTGCATCACTGTAGTGGATGGCCCAGGGTTTGATCATTTTAATGGCCCAAATTCTATCCGCAGGGAATTAATGGGGTTATTTACACACCCTCCTTTTATTATTTAACAGTGAATCTACATTAAAAACATCAACATGAATATATTGCCTTCACACAGACTGTTTTAATGAGAAAAATAATCCTAGTGACTCACACTTTAAAGGATGGCTGTTTGCTTTGGGTTTCAAATATTATATATATGGAAAATGGACGTTTTCAGGAATACACATGAAATGTGCATCAAGGCAGGTAGGCAGAGCTCTTGTAAAGGCCATGAGATGCACATGGAGGTGATTTCCCAGGTGGGTGGGGAACATGAGCAGTCAAGGATGCGGTCTGGAGCTCAGTGCTCATCCCTGGCTGGGATGTTCTGAGAGAGCAAGGCTGTGCCATCCTACCTGACACCAGCAGGAATGAAGAACTCCATATTTATCTATGTAAAGCCTATTTTCGAGCTAATGATCCAATGCCAGTGTGAGTTAAAGTGTACAGATTAAAATTAGATGAGTAATGAAAGATGCTAACGAGCTTAGGCTATAGCTACCTGCACTACACTTGGTAATTCACCAAATTCTTATTTACCTCTACACCATATTTGTTTTCTTATGGTAATCTTGTCTTTCACCATGCTTCTGAAGGAACAACTTATGTTTATAAATTTTATCAATTTACACATGCTTTTCTGGAGATAATGTCAAATCATGTGAAACAATACTCTATAAATATTATATACATTTGACTCCATGAGGAGTTTATTTTATTTTCAAATTGAGGAATGCTTTCATAATCACATATTTGAGAAAACGTATCACTTGTTCCTAGGAGGCAAAAGTATATTATTTTGAAAGATGACACATTTAAACCTCTTCACTTTTGTAGTCAGAAATCAATTTATAGCTATAACAATTTTATCAGTTTCAGCTACATTATAGTTATTTTCTGCATGAGAAAAGTTGATGTGACTTTATTAAAGTGGAACTGCAAAGGGACTTCTAATGGATAAATAATATGGATGGGTAATTTATGGAGAAATAATATTTTTATGCTAAAAGCAATCTTAAATGTTTGCAAGAGAAATAGTTTAATTACATGTACCATTAGGACGGCTCTTCTGCAGTAGCTATGTGACAACTCATTAACAGAGCTCCTACAGACAGGACAAGACAAATTATTACTAGTTGCTTATGAAAGCTTCTGATTAAGAGAGCAATGAAAAATTATTAATATTTTGTTGCCAATCAAGACATCACATAAAAATGATTTAACTAATGCAGTTAAACAGCTAGGCTTTATAGTAATCTTCAATCTTTCAGTTCTGTACAAATTTAGGATTATCTAGGTTTTTGTTGACTGTCTTTGTCACTCCCAGCATTACCCTGGAACAGAGGTTGCCTTCTCAGATCACATTTGCCATGAATCTGGAGAGAATAAAGCAACAAAGGACAATTCAGCTATGCCTCTCCTATGCTGCTCTCACACCTAGCTGGCAGAATTCTGTTTTTTTCAGATTTAAGCTTCTAATTTCATCTGATTTCCTGAATTAACTTTTAGAAGAGAAAGAGTTTAATTGAAAGATAATACTAGGATTTTTCCAAGTCTGTGACTATCCTGTAGGTCTGTATGTGATTACCATTGTGCCAAGAGAAGGGAGGATTTTCTTGAAGTTAAAAAGGTACAATTAATCTCCTGTTGCACTTCCAATTAGCCAAATTGCCAACCTTATTGTGAAAAGCAGAAATGCAATTGAGTTTCTGCTTGAGGCGTACTAAAGCAAAACTGAAGTAATTTAATTAACTGCCTTCAAGTACATTAAGAAGCACACCGCCTTTACTTTCTGCTGTCAATGCCTTTAAATAGATTATTGTTTAATGTGAGTTTCTGAGCCCACG
This sequence comes from Acanthiza pusilla, assembly GCA_036630365.1. NCBI lineage: Eukaryota > Metazoa > Chordata > Aves > Passeriformes > Acanthizidae > Acanthiza > Acanthiza pusilla. Next base: position 10,497,057 of record JAXCHO010000049.1, on the reverse strand, counting down.
TAAGGCTGGAGCTTTGAACTGTCTGCTGCCACCCCCTGACCTGAGCTGTTAAGTGTTTAAGAAAAGACCAAGATGAATAGAGGGATGGAGCACCTCTGCTGTGAGGAAAGGCTGAGAGAATTGGGATTCTTCAGCCTGGAAAACAGAAGGATTAAGGGTGACCTAATTGTGTCCTTCCAGTACCTGAAGGGAGCCTACAAGAAAGGAGGAGAGGGACTTTTAACAAGGGTTTGTAGTGACAGGACAAAACAGAATGGATTAAAAGTGTGTAGGGTTAGCTTAGATATTAGGAAAAAATCTTCCCTGAGGGTGGTGAGGCACTGGCACAGGTTTCCCAGAGAAGCTGTGGATATCCCATTCCTGAAGCGTCCAAGGCCAGGCTGGATGAAGCTTCTTGCAGCCTGGGACAGTGGAAGGTGTCCCTGCCCAAGGCAGCGGGGTTGGAATGAGATGAGCTTTGAAGTCGCTTCCCACCAAACCATTCTGTGGTTCTATCACAAATGAAAGGCTGGAATTACAGCTGAAGGACTGTCTCTGCTGTCACCAAGGGCTTCAGACATGCAGCTGCCCATCCTCAGCAGCCGCAGTGTGGACATGCCCGAGCTCAAGCCCCCTACAGAACGCCCACAGTGGGAGAGTGAGAATAAAAAATGGCAATCCCCAAATTGTGCCTCCTCAAGCAACCAGACCAGAATGCAGATGGCAGGGTATATACAGAACCTAAACAAAATTAAGGAGTTTAATTGAAGGTGTAAAAGGTGTGGAGGTGGTCATTAGACTAAAAAGAGTTGATGTTCACTAGTAGCAGGTGTTATGTGACAAGGTGATAGAGGTCATAAACTGATATGTGGCACATTAAAATTGAGGCATAAATCTTGTTTTTTCTCCTTGTAACAATCTCAGAGTGCTCTTTTGAAACAGCTTCTCAGTGATATACTAGTTGAAACAGATCAAGAAGGGATTCTTTTTCCTGCTGTATTACATTCCTTGGGGGTGTTGAATCATTCAGGAACCAGTCAGCTCATGTGCAAGGACATAACTCTGCCTCTGAACAGAGAATCGCCAATGAGAAACAGAATTACTTAAAAGCAAACCAGAAATCCACTTGGACTGGTGCTAAATTATGTGAGGAACTGGCATTTCAGTCTGAGAACGTATTCAACATTCTGTTTAAAATAGTAGGAGCTGCAAAGGAACCCTCAGAGCCAAGTGCTATCAGTCCTTCAAGGACGTGTTTCTACTCAGGTTCTTGGACTGTCCACATTTGTGTCCAGTTCACACAGGAACTTTAATTTTTTAAGGTTAATGTAATCATAACCAAAATTTCATAAACGTAAGAGAAATACCTGGAATTTTCATTAATTTTGGCCAACAAATCCTAAGATGGCTCTTGAGCCTCCAGAGACTCTATTGCATTTCCATGCCATGCTCGAAGCAGTGACAAGAAATACATTTTAAAAGGATAATACTTGCTGTGATGAAAAGGAAAAGATGTTTAGATGGTTTTAATTACTGAGTTTGTGCACACAGTAATCACCTATACATGGTGCACATGATTTTCCTGCTCAGGTAGAGTCAACAAATAAACTACTGAGATGACGTGCGTATTTCTGTCCCCTGTGCTGTAATTTTCAATTTTACTGAAGAAGAATAAACCAAAGATTTTTCCCTTTTCAGCAATCCTGGATACACAACAATTTAGGGAGCTATAGTATTGACTGTAACAACTCTGAACTGAGTGGTTATCAAATTAACAAGAGCTGAACAAAAATATAAATCAACTCTTGCTGTAGTGTAATTAAAATAAAACCTGAATTACCATGTACTTTAATGCAAAGAGAAATGAAATACAGACTGTATTTTTTGTACACTACTTTCCACTCTCTCCGTAATTAAATGTTATTAAATAAATGAGTAAATTTATACCATCATTCAGGTATTGTCTTTACTACCAACTATGACTCACAGATCAGACCAGCACTGCGAATTAAAAGAGATTCATCTTCCTGTGAGGGCATTGCCACACCCTGCCGAATAATCCCATTTTTAAACTGCCCATCAGAAAGAACAGCCAAGGAATGGGAGAGACGGATTGGCTCAAAGGCAAGGGGTACAGGAGGAACAGAGATAAAAATGTATTATTTGGTTTAGGGAGAGGAGAGATTCATTGCCAACCATAAATGTTGTGTTTCACGCTCCTGATGAACCTGTTTCTTTGTACTGGGAAAGACATCCCTGAAGAGCTAATGGTCTGTGGAGCAGCTTTCCCCTGAGTTTCCAGGTCTCTGGACCACAGCTTGCACCAATGGAAGGAGCATAATTTCATATAACATATTCCAAGTACTCCTGCTCTCCCCTGCATCGTTTTTAATCCTGGCACATATGGACATACAACCTTCATATCCTGCCAGCCTCCATTTTCCATAACAATAAAATAAAACTCACACCCTTGTAACTACCACCAGTTAAATGGGGTCACACTCAAGGCCCTGATCAGACAACGCCAGGAGTGGCTCGGGACCTACGTTGATGTCCTCCAGGTCGAGGAAGTTGAGGACGACGCCGTTGCGTTTCCAGATGATGGGCGGCCGCAGCGCCCCGCGGATGCCGCAGGTCAGCACGGTGCTGAGGCCCACGGTGATGGTGGTCACGGTGACCCTCAGGTCCTCAGGCAGGCTCAGCCGAACCACCTCTGCAAAAGGCAAAAGAACAGGGATAACATCAAACACCGCACAGGGAAGCTGCTCCTCTTCTCCCCTCTGCCTTGCCTTTCTCATTCCGGGAATAACTTCAGAGGATTTTGGCAAGGAGATGGAATATTTATGTTTATAAAAAACCCCAAACCCATGAATGGTAAAGCCAAGTAAGAGACAAATTGAGTCTGTCTGTCAAACTTGCTGCATCCCTTTCCTGAGGCATCTCAGCTGTGGCACGAGAGCACTCAGATGGTCCCCTGGCCAGCCTGGCTGCAGTGGTTCATACAAAGCAGTCAGCAAAAGGACAAGCAAAGGCTCTCTGGCTTGAGATCATCTGGACTTGTTTCTCCAGAGCACCCCTGCCAAGGTCCTTTGAAAAGGTACAAGAATGAGTCATGTTTGTTCCTTGAAGAAGAAGAATTAAGGTCAGACTGTTGCCACTGAAATATAGATAAACCCAGTTTCAAACTGCCCAAACACTAGAAATCACCAAGCATGAAAACTTGTTTACCAAACACAGCCACATACGGCACCTGCAGTACAGATGTCCTAAAAAATAAAAGCTTTCTCATATTTTATTTAAATAAAAAACCCTGTTATTTTGACTTAACGTGTGCTACACAAAAGAAATGCCTGACGCAGCAGACCTTACTGAAAACCACACCACCAACTCTTTGAAACCACGCCATGTCACCCCATTTCCTTCTGGCCAGTCAGGAGATGTGGCTTTTGCCACGTGTGGCCACACAGAAAGGTCAAACGTGATAACTGAACTACCCTGGGTGCAAATTGCCATCACGGAGCATTTTGGCAGCAGTGAGACAGTGACCAGGCAGTCAGGCCACATTGTCCAAGCTGCTGTAGCCACACCTTTGCAATTCACATGATGGTTTTTGCTTCCTCTCATTCCCAAGCTTCACAATAAGAAAACCATATTGCATGTAAATGATGAAAACTGGTCTCTCAAGGTAATGGCCCATTGAGAGGAACCAGGAATGTTCACTGCTGGTGTTCCTTAGCTTCAGCCAACTCTCAGACCTGGGCTGGGGAATTAAACACCCTCTCCCAGCCCCAAGGCTCCTCCTTCCCCATGCCCACTGGCAATAACAGCAGTAAAACAGAGATCAAAGAGACCGATGCTGCCTCACCAAGGCCGTGTACTTTGGTAAAAACCACTTCAAGCAGTGCTGACACAGTAAAATGACAGATGGGGGACAGGTCCCTCCCTCTCATCAGCTGGAAAGGTTACTCTTCCTCCTGTCCACTTGCTTCCCAACTCCATCGTTACACCCCACACAAGATCTCAATGTCACTTCCTGGGACGATCTCAATGCCATGTGCATTTTCTTCCAGCCCTCGGAAAAAGTGCTGCCTTTCAGTGGACCCAAATGCTTGTTTTTATCATGTCAGTTCACAGATTAAGAGGTCTTAAAAGTCAACAGCTTTGGTGAGAAAATTGCAGTCATTTACAGGGCTCGTATGATGGAAATGCATGGAATAAAAATGAAAAAAAAAACCAGTATCTACATTTGCAAGCACAATTTTCGATCTCTTCACATATTGTCTAATTGAAAAATTGCTCTAGCATCTCTTGAGTAGCAAACCTCTTAAATCTGTCACTAAAATATTCAGTCTATTTCAGCAGCCTTGGGCAGCTTGGACAGACTCAGTGCTCTGTTATAGCAACTGATTGTGAAGAATTAGTGCAAAACCTGCTTGTGAAAATGAACTCCAACAGCTCTGTACCCCTTCTCTTCTGCTTCTTCCACCTAAGTGAGATGCTAATGTGCCACAAAGTGTGCCACTAATGTTGCACTGTGGATCTGAGGCTGACTTTGGACTGCAAGGTCCATACAGTGCTGCTGTGTCTGCCAGAAGCGAGCATTTCTCCCACCTAGAATTCCCAGTGCTATTTCAGGAAGAGTACACACTGTTTTAAATAAAAGGTAGCTATGGTTTTGATAGATGGTTGATCAAAATTAGGAATGTTTGACCAATGTGGTGTAGCATTTGTGTTATGGTGGCTCCCAGAGGCATTACATGAGAAGGCTGACACAGTCCAATCATCAAAGCTTAAAAATCAAAAGGGGAGATAGAGGAATTACCCATGACTGAGCAGGTTAGCAGCCAAGGCAGGAAGAGATAACACATCATTAAATCACAGTGCCCTCAGGCACCTGCTGGGAGAGACCAGGGATGAGGCAACTCAGGGGCAGAGGCCATAGGAGTGGAGATGCCCCAGGGAACCAGGGAATGGTTTGGGTTGGAAGGGACGTTAATGACCATCTCGTTGCAACCTCCCTGCCACAGGCAGGGACACCTTTCACTAGAGCAGGATGCCCCAAGCCCCATCCAACCTGGCCTTGAACACTTCCAGGGATGGGGTGTCCATCCCACCACCCTCACCCAGCTGCCTGAAGCAGGTAAACAGCACATAGGGGCTAACAATGTAGTTATTTTCTGCATTAATGAAGAGCTTCTTTTAATGAATAAAATATTTGGAGTGCACTTGACAGGATAAAGAACTGATAATTACAATAATTTGTAGCCTGCAGTAGGGCTAATGAGGACATCTCTTCTTGAGGAGAAATGAAATAGAGGGCCATTCATTTAAAAGAGAATTGTTTTTTCATCTTACTGCTGTTTTCCTTAATTCCCTCTGCTGTTTTTCATGGTGCCTTGAGTTCCCTGGCTCATGCTGGGCTCCCGTAAGCTCCTTCTTCAGTAATGTTTTTTTCAGTGCTCTCTTGCAGTAGAATTTAAGGCTCCCTGCCCATCTTCCAAATGACTGCTAAAGAGGCTTTGGCTTTTCCTTTTTAGAAGCACAGTAATGAAAAATACATTAACTTTTAATTAAGAAGACACCTTGCACAGCTGCCATTCTTGGATGAACCATATGAGGCCAAGAGATGAGGTTTTTATGTTAAAGCATGTAATTAGCACAGACCACTTTAACAATACAAACACACTCCTTTTTAGAGTATTTCTATGGAGTATATTTGAGAGCATCTTATTACTAGTACATTTGAGGGACTCTTATTAACATCTAAAAGCCTTTCTACTAATACAGAATTATTTTGTGTGGTTTCAGTTATTGCTTTATTGTTTTCAATAGAAAAGACTTCCTTATACAAGCAGGTGCATTGGGAAGGAAAGAGGATTCCCTAAGATGATGGGAGGGTGGAGCTTTTTAAAAATCTTTTCAGAAACTCAGAATTTTGTACCTAAGTTATAGAGCTTAGACACACTGATGCTATTGGTTTCTGCGTACAAATTATTCAAGTCACCATAATGATTTTGTGTAGAGCTTCTAGATTAAGTATTGAACAGTGTTCATTTTATTTTTAAAAACCTTTAGGAGATAAAAGGATTTTTACTGTGGATATAAAACTGAACAGAACAAATAGGCAATATTCAAAGGGTGCTCATTTGCAGAATACAAGCTAGAATGGAATTTGGTCCTGAAATCAAGCAATTTTATGTTCAGTTGGAAATTCTGCAGGATGATGCATGCAAACCATTTTTCTATATTCTACAGATTTAGCCAGTATCAGTCCTCGCTGACCACAGTTATCAAGTTGTGTCAAACCTGACACTCTTCTCTGGGATTTCAGCTGAAGCAGCTCCTCAGCTTATTCCAGCTGGAAATAATAAGTTCCTGCCAGCTACTCTGCCATCAGAGAGAGATGCTATCATCAGAGAATGGGATGCTGTCATTTTTCACTCAATTTTCAACGGTTCTAGATGGGTAAAGCTTTGTAATGATCCCCTTTAAGAAAGAATCGGTGTAAGCGATGTCCCTGTGTATCAGAGGACCAGGACTAATCCCTGATCTGGTAGATGAAAGACCCCAAACGTGGAACAAAATTAAGGTCAGTGAAAGGCAGCCAGGACACCACAAACTCTCCACTGGCAATGGCAGCAGCTCAGTGCCCGAACAACTGCGTGGAATTAGGGCAGTGCCATTTTCAAACCCATCTGCCCCATCCAGTAGGGTGAGTGATCTCTCCCCATGTGCCAAGGGTTAGTGCCAAGGGCTTATTCAGGGGAAGGATCACTCTTGTCCTGCCTTTCCCACCTTTCCTGCCTGGTACAATATTCAGCCTGAAGCACTGAGCACCTTTGGTGACCCAGCTGTCACCATCCTGATGTTCTTACATCAAATTTCTTGCAATACCAGGTCCCACGGTGAAAAGCAAGAACGTGAAGTCTTACTAATTCCTTTCCTTGTAAAAAAAAGTCAAGATATTGCTGAACATTTTCCTCTGTCCCTCCTCCTCTCCAATGTTATTTAAGGTGCTAAGCTGGAGTTACACTGCACCTCCACAAGCTCTGCATACTAATGCAGCAGGTATTACTTGTTGTGCTGGTTTATCACGGAAATCTTTTTCTCTGCTGTCATTTGCAGCCTGCCAAAGGCAATCATAATTTCACAATGAAGACATGTATAATTGAGGTCATTACAGGGAGCAACCTGGAACGCACATCTATGGAGAAAACCTCATTGATGTAGCACCGCGCGCAGATAATTTACACAGCGACGTTGGGCGCCTGCCTTTGCTTGTGCTGCACCACCCACAGAAACAGATTTCACACTTTAAATAGTGCTTAATATCATTAATCAGATCTCTTCCCTTAAATCTAAAGAAAATATAGATTTTAATGCACAGTTGCCACCTTTCATCATTGTTACAGGTGTTCATGGATATCTTGCCTTGCTAAAACAGAGTATCATAGAATGGTTTGGGTTGGAAGGGACCTCAAAGATCATCTCACTCCAATCCCTTGCCATGGTCAGAGACACCTTCCACTATCTCAGGTTGCTCAGTGCCCCATCCAGCCTGGTCTAGGACACTTCCAGGGATGGGGCAGCCACTGCTGCTCTGGGCAACCTGTGCCAGGGCCTCACCACCCTCACAGGGAAGAATGTCCCCATAATATTTAATCTACTCTGGTTCTATCACCTAGATCCTGCTTATGAGACAAGGCAATACTTTTAATTCTGTAACTCATCTTCAGAAGGGAGACAATGAACCAAAACATAGCCTTGTTTGATGTTCAACGGGAGAATGACTTTCAAAGAGAGTCTCCAGCACTGATTCTTGCCCCCAAATTAATGCAGAGAGACCTGTTGTTTGTGAACTGAAGCATGGGTAACACAGCCCTAAATACATCACATTTCTCCAGCAATGGTTCAAGTCAGGGTTGATTTAATGGGACGGAAACTTTAGTGTCTACTTAATTCCCCAAGTCCTGCAGCTGTGTTTATGCACCGCATTGCATTAGTAAAATCTGTTTATTGCCTTGTGGCCATGAAGGTCAGTGGCGATTTTAACATTTGTTTCAACAGATAAAGGAGTTCTCTGGCTGAACACATTCTCAGGTGAGGAGCTAACTGAATCAAGGAAATAAAAACAATTAATAGAACATAGTTAAAAACAGGATATACCTTTTATAATTACTCTTTTCCCCAATAATTTTTATGAGATGTATTTGGCTTTGCATGGAATTTGGAGAAATTTTAGACCCTCTTGAAGCTGAGCCAACTGCAACTAACTGATTTTAAAATGACTGTATTATATGTGAGATGTATGTCAAAATTTGCAATTAAAGGTAAATTTTGACCAGCCAAGGAGGGGCTCTGGTGATCCTGTTGGGGACACACTGGGATGGGATGTCACCTGGTTAGTCACAGCAGGGAGAGGCTAAAAGCAATGAAAGGCAGTTTGCACTGGGTCTGAATCTAAAAAAACACTGTATAATGTGCTTAAAAAATACACATATTAGCATTTGACTTAATTTCTACCCTATCTATAGACCAAATAAATGAATTAATAACGGCCTCAGTACACAAATACCCTGGGTTTGCAAACCTGTCCCACTGGCTGTTTTTAGGACTAACTCCAGAAGAAACATTGCCATGCCATCACGTTTTGCTGGTTATTAAGGTTCAATAAGCTGGTCTTACCCAGACACATTTGCCATCTTCTCACCTGCCCAGAGTCAGGTGAAAGGATTATCCATCACCAGCCACAAAAAAATAATTTTCTGAATGCTTAGAATTAAAGGAAAGCCAGTCATGCTACTAAAATTGTTTATGTTATTAATTAACGACATTAGAGTTGTTAATGAACATGATTAAAGTTGCTCACAATTAATGAACCCAGAGAATTCACACAGGTCCCACATCAGATCCGTGCAGGTGATTGGGATGAAGTTGCTGGTTTTATAACCTGTGAAACACACCACCAGGAGATGGCTCTGCCTCTGGCCACCCTTGGTGTGACCCACCACTGCCCAGCTGCCACTGTGGGACATCACAGGAGCCTGGTGACCCTCAAAACGAGGTACCTCTAAGGATTGCAAGCTTAATTAATGTGAACAATAAAATGATTTCTAAAGTTAAGCAGAAATGTTCATATCTCAGCTTTGTTTTGTAACTGCAATAATTCAGGTTCTTAATGTAATTTATAAATCCTCAGGACCTTGTGAGGGCTACTTCAGAAAGCACTGCATTGTAAATTCTCTACTAAATTAGTAATGCTGTTTCCTATGTCATAAAAAGGCATAATTATATTTCTAGCAGAATTTAGTACCTGAAAAACTCTTCTGTCATTACTCTTGATGGCCACAGGCTATGACTCCCTGAGGCAGGTCCCAACCTTATATTTGAAGCTAAACCCTGTCCTGTTGTGGAATTGAAAACTAGTATGTGCAAGCTCCCACAGCATCCAGTTCTGGTGTGGTGGTAGAGGACAAGACCCTGCTTCTCATCTCTATCTAATCCATGTTACCACGACTTAGAACAAATGTAAGAGAAAAGCACCTATTGAAATAATTAAATTACTTTTCTGCAGCAACTGTATCCATAATATGCTACCGATGACATTTCATAAAATGGTTTGGGTTGGAATAGACCTTCAAAGCTCATCTTGTCAACCCCCTCCCATGGGCAGGAACAGCTTCCACTAGATCAGGTTGCTCAGCGTAGTTGATTATTTATATTATGAGAATATGCAGCATAAAACAAAGCATAACATGAAAAAAAAAAAAAAAATCATATGTCAGAGTTTGGTCCAGCTTCTAAGAGGGATTAGACTTCACACAGACCACACTGTCCTGTTTCTATGGAACACCTGCACGTTCCCCTCTGGAAGAGTGAAGAAATGCCCCAGGGGAAGATGAGCATCATTTCCAGCAGTTGGATTTGAGAGCAGCAGAGGATCAATTGAGATCCCCTGAACCTCAGATCTGGAGGCTGGTGGCACATCTGAGAGGTGCCTCAATCCCCTCCTGAGCCCACTTGGCACCCTGGGTCACCCAGCCTGGCTTCGTGATCTGTTCCCAAGGACTGACTATGGAGGATCTTCAGGTGAGTAATTCCGAGTCACCTGCACTGGAAATGTCACATCTGGAGAGCCAAACTGTTCAAACAGCTGCTTAAATAATTATCTAAATTATACACAAAGTCCTTCCAAAAATCTTACATATTTAAGAAAAGAAGTCCAGTTCGCCCATGTGAATTTGTATCAAGCATATTCACATTGCCAATAAAGTTGCTAAAAATCATTTGTATTGACTTTTAACCAAACACAGCTTCTTTACATAGTTTATCCTAATGATCAATTTGTTTTCCTCTTTTTTTAAAAAAAAACAAGACAAGCAACACACTTTCCATCACAAAATCCCATCACTGTCCTCCTGCTACTAATCAGAGAGAGAACATTGAGTTTGTGCAGGAAGGGATAATTCATTCATTCTTGAAAGTACATGAATAAATATAAGTTGTTCACTGCTTAATTATCTAATCTCCTGAGGGTAGTGATGGATTCATTATGTAAACAGGCATAAGTAGTCTATTTTAGAGAACAGTTTACATAAATGCATTTGTTTTTATTTTAAATTCCTATTTCCCACAGATTGAGAGCAATGTTGATATGATTAATTTCTGATAAAATATTCCCATGTTGTACCAACAGTGTCCTGCCGAGATTGTAGCAGCCATGCATTTCCCCAGCCAATTTATTAATTTGAAAAATAAAATTGCTAATGGTCTATCGGGCTCTCAGAATTCCTTCTGGGAGTCACAGAATCACAGAATGGTTTGGGTTGGAAGGGAATTTAAAGTTTATCTCATTCCACCCTCCCCTCCCTGGGCAAGTACACCTTCCACTACGCCACATTGCTCCAAGCCCTGTCCAACCTGGCCTTGAACATTTCCAGGGATGGGGCAGCCACAGCTGCTCTGGACAGCCTTTTTACACGAGTTTGACATGAGACTCAAAAGATTTCTCTTTTCCTTAAGAACAGTCAAAATCAAACTACAAGGTCCTCCTCTGCCTCTCTCCAAACAACTGTGGGAGAGCAGAATTAAAATATCTCGCTGCTCCCACAAAAAAATAAAGAACATTATGGGTTTTTGGGGACAGATGTGAGGTGTTGCAGCTGCTCTCTGAGTTTCATATTCTCTATTCTACTGGAACTGTAAGACACAATTAGCATCAGTTTTTTCATTGCCACAAAAGCAACAGTTGTCTCTTCTAAAAGGTTTATTTCAGCATTTTTAGGAGTTAAAAAGTTTCTCCCAATCCAGAAATTCCTTAGCTTTGAGACTGAGAACTCTTTAGCACAGGCAGGTTCTGTCAAAGCAACGAGACTTTGAACAGCCACTATCTATATTTAAACTACGGTATTTCAGAGTTTCAGAACCAAAAAAACCATATGAAACCACTAAATTTATTTTTGTAACTTAGAAAAGTTACAGCAGCTGAACTGATTTATACCTGATTTAAGGCAGAAGAAGATAGCTTCTGGTGGATGATGTGGCATGCCAAGTTTCTCCCTGGAGTGAATTTTTATGGATGCTCTATAAACCCCTAGGGTTTATCATGGAAATACTGTCAGAACATCAAGTTCAGCGTGACTTGTGGGAACCACTAAGATGTGTACGTAAATTACTTCAAAAATAGAGACACATCAGGCCACAGGATATTTGGGGTTCAAGAAAGATTCACCTATCATTTAAAACCCCTGAGTCACCAAGAATGCTCATATCAAACTGCTCCAATCTTTCATTCTCTGTCCATTTTCCTTTGAGTTCCTGGCCAGCATTACTCAGTGAATGTGATACACTGAAAAATGGATGAACCAGGAAACAAGGATCCTAGAAGCTAACCTTGCACTTCTTCTAAACCTCAGATTAAAGGCTTGTAAAAAAAATCCCAAGGATTTAAAATCAAGTGTTCATATTTCTTTCATATTCCCACATTCACTGCGCTCATAAACAACCAAATCAGTGAGAGCACTCCTTGGAGTTGTAAATAAGCATTAGTAACGTTTTTCATGGAGCTTTTATTGCTTTCTGTGGATGATTGCAAATTTAGCTGTGGTGATTATCTGGATTTTGGATCCTTCCTGACTATAGCTACACTCAGGATACTTAATAAAGGCAAGGACTCTGCTCTCCTGTGCTCATGCCATCCCAAGACAGAACCTGAGATACTTCAGGTTGGATGGGGCTTGGAGCGACCTGGTTTAGTGGAAGATGTCCCTGCCCATGGCAGGGGGGTTGGAACTGGATGGTCTTCGAGGATCCTTCCAACACAAACCATCTATGATGCATTTCTTCTCATCCTGAGGTGCTGCTGGTCCTGCCTTGGAAGGTGACCAGTTTAATGTGTGCTGCAATGGTGTACGGATCTGGAGATGGCACAAACAGCACAAATTTGGCTGCTGGGGACCCTGCAAGGTTACAGCAAGGTTGCTCTGCAGCAACATTTATCCAGATAACATCTTGTGTTTTCAAACACCTGAGCTGGTAAAAACTTCGGCATCAGCACTCTCACCATGTCCTTCCCTTATTCAGAACCACCCGAATGAAGTTTAGAAGAAAGTCAGGAATGTGAAGATGAACAGTAGTGAATTGCAAAGAACCAAGGAATTCAATAATATTTCTCTGTGGAGAAGAAGGTGCAGGGAAAGCGGAAAGCAAAGAACAGCTCCTAAAGAAAATCCTTGGTTTCCTGCTAGCAGCCCATTGTTTGTTGTGGGCAGGTTTTGTTCTGATTAAACCTTTCTGAGCAAAATCCCCTGCAGAGGAGAGCCTTTAACTGGGTAATTCTTCAGAGTGATGCTGGGCAGGCAGCTGGGACCTTGGGACAAAAGTTTGGAATCAACACGGACAACAAAATGTTTGGAAAGGACCAGCAAGGAATGGGTAAGTACAGCCACCGAGGCGGCTTCTCCAGTGGAGTGGAAACCTCTGCAGAGAGCTCCAGAGAGAGTGCGGAGCTGTAGTCATGGCAGGAGAGGCAGATTTAATCTTTGCCTAGACAGTTGAACCCTACTCTGCCTCAGCTTCCCCCATAGGAAACACTTCTCCAGGATGTTCTAGGAATAAGGTGTTGGGGAAGGATTTCTTGGAACCATGATAACAGGGGACACACAAATACCCACAAGCATGCTGAATTTCTCATTAAAGGCCCTCTGAGGTTCACAGATAAAATCCACATATAAAACTGAAATTTAATTACACAAAAAATACTTTGAAGCTGAGCTTTGAAGCCTCAGCCGCAAAAAACTTGAATTCCAGTAAAAAAAATGATAAATGCAGCATCCTTGAAAGTAACAGGAAAAACAAATCACCCAGACTACCATATTAAAAAGCATATTGAAAAGCAAGATATGCTGGCAAAACGTGGCCAGTTGTACTTTGTGTACCCTCCCAACATCAGCATCTTGAAACTTTTACATCTGCAGAGCAAAATGATTTATGGAAGCTGTTCTTTATCATTCAGGCTTATAAGTCTTATGTCACATAAAACCCCCTGGCACTAGAAGAACATTCTGATTGCGACGGGAAGCGGCTGCGGAGCGGTGACAGCCTCCATCACCTGGGTCGCACTGCGCCCTTCTCATTCTGCTGGCGTACACCAGCTCTGCACAGAACAGACGGGACTTATTTAGAGAGCAGCTATTCAACAATTTTATTTTTCTTATCTTATATCCGCAACCTTATTTTCAACTATTCAAAAGCAGCTCTGAAGGCAGAAATGATTCATTGCTCCCTGGATTTTTCTGTAACGCCCTTCACCATTAAATCGTCTTCAGAAACGCTCGTGAGCACCTTTGACATGTTTGCTTTAGCTGAGTTATGCGGCCTCAGAGAGGGATTATTTGCCATAAAGGACTTTTTAGCCCTTGTGCCTCGTTTCTGCTCAGCTTGCTCCCAGCTCCCACCTGTCCAAAATCTCCCATTCCTGCCACGATTCAGTCACCCCACCTCGCTGACTGTAACTGTGACTGACAGCCCTCACCAGTCACCCCATGGAGAGCTGGTCCCATTTCCCTTCCCTCCAGCCTCAGCACAGCTCCTCCATCACCTCTGGATCAGATGTCTCCCAGGTCCAGCAGAGGCTGATGGGACAGAGCATGGCCTGGTTCTGCTCCTGCCTCTCCAGGGACAGCCTCCACCACTTCTCACCAAAGGAATTTCTCTGCCAAAACCCGAGAAGCTTTTCCCTGAGTCTGAGCAATCTGCACCTGAGTTTCCATCTCAGAACTTGGCCCCACTTGGGCTGTGCCAAACCCTCCAGAGATCAGCCCACCTCTGCTCTCCGGATCACCAGCCTGCCTCAACACGTGCTTCATCACCTCTTCCAACCAACAGTATTAAAAATCATAGAACCACAGAATGGCTTGGGTTGGAAGGGACCTTAAAGAGCACCCAGTTTCACCCTCCCTGCCCTGGACATGGACACCTTCCTCTAGACCAAGTTGCTCCAAGCTCCATCCAACTTGAACATTTCCAGCGACTGGGCAGCCCCAGCTTCTCTCTAATGGGCACATTTCCATTCCTTCTTCCTATGAAAATGGTCTTCTACTTTTTTCCTATTTTTTAATTGTTCCCTTTTCAATTGCCATCAGTTGTATCTCATTATCTCTTTGTGTGACATTAAATGGCTCCATGCTACCCACCACCCTACAAGACTTATTAAAGACCACAGCACAGAGATTTCTCTTCCCTTCTTACTAAAAGAATATGATCCTAGATCTCACTGTTAACATTGATGTTTTAGGCTGATTGCAGTAGGTACACGCCTTGTTTACATTTAATGATCACAAATTAAAATCAGCTCAATGAACTGAACATTTGAGGAATGCACAGTGCACTATATATAAACAATTACTGCTGATCAAGTCTATAAATTAAATATAAACACAATCTTTAAATATATATTTAATTTAAAACAGCCCAGAAACCTAGTGAGCCAAATGAAAGGCTGTTTAATGCTAAATTATTTGCCAGTATAGCTACCATATGCCAAATACCCCAAATAACAATATTCATCACATCAAGAGTCTGGGGAAAGTTTCTTTTTATGATCTTTAGCACAGCACTCATCAGAAATATTGTCCACCAGATGCTCTGTTTTTCCGAGAAACAACGCACTCTTAATGTGAAGAAGAGCCCAGAAATTATCTCAGAATGCATGGCCACGTGCACATCAAAACCACCATATCACAGAAAAGGTTCAAATGGTGTCCACGCTCAGAGCTGGTTCCTGCCTGAACACGAGGCTTCCTCACCTGCTCCAACCAGAGCTTCCTCTGTGTCTGTTTATGCAAAGACACAGAAAAAACATCCACAATACATTTATTTACTCACCAAAGGTCAGATACAAATTAGCACATCATAAAGAGCCACTACCTTGCACAGAACATCAGCACTGATGGCTCAATCGCTTTTGCAATATCTTATTTATGTAACACCTGGGCGACAAGAAAACATTAAAGTGTAGTTACTGCTCACGATGGTAATGCTCAAAGTTAAAAATTTCCAATGCAAAACCCGCAGCCAATACAAGTATTAATAAGAACAGTGGTTGGCTTGTAGGTGCCAGTATTTATTATCCATTGTGTAAATCATGGCTTTGCTAATGAAATGATTTTCACAAACATAACATGACATTCATTCACTAAGATATAACACATACCTGCAGGGCATGCAGTGAAAAGCCTTCTGCTGTACTTTAATTGATGTATAGTCCTTTGTGGCTTATATCCCTTCAAAGTAATCTTAAATTCTACATTTTTAATTGGCTCAACTGTGCTATTATTAATTTGGGTAAACAATTAAAGGTAATTTATGAAGCTATTATTTCATTAGCCCCAATACTGTTGCAGCGCCACATATGATGACTGACAAGGTTTGGTTTGGATTTTACACAATAAGCCACAAACACCAAAAGGGCCAAACCATGATCAGGGCTTCACAGGGCAAAGCTGTGTTCAAAAATACATTAAAAATATTTTGGGCAGTTCATGCCCTAGCGAGCTGCAATGAAAAGATGCAACAAAGCCAGAAGATGGAATGGGAAATCAAGGCACAGTTAGGGAAAATGACTTGTGCTGAGTAGAGCAAACCTCATTGCCCTGCTCCTGCTGTAGTGCCAAACTCCCCCAAAAGTAATAAATTAGTGTGGGAAGAATTGTTTGTTTCTCCCTAAATTCTGTTTTTGTGCCTTTTCCCTCTGGTGACCAACTCAGCTGCAAGTATCTGGGATTTCTCTGTCTCTGGCAAGGCCCCAGGTGCCTGAGTGAATGTTCCTGTCAGTGGTTAATCCTAGGTGGAAGGAATTTAACAAGCATTAGCTAGATTATGCTATTTAAACATGAATATTCTTTCATTTGTCTTACACTTATGCTTCATCTTTTCCCAAAACCCTAATTTCTCGACCTTTACTACTATTTTGTCCCTTTCCCTTACTAAGACTTGAACAAGGCAGCAAAATGCCAACACATGGAATTGAAAAGATTGCCTTTGATCGTATAAAAAGGGCATCCTGTAAGTGAAAATGCCTCCAACTAGTGCCAAAAGCCGAGAGACACCGCTTTTTAGTCCAGGTCAGATCAAGGAGGATGTAATTTTCCAGCCCTGTTTCATTACAAGAAGGAGATGACAGTGCTCCTGCCATGAGTAAGGCAAACCTAACCCCCAACCATGGGCAAGATGAACTTTTCAGGAAAAATCCCGTAGATTTGTGCGAAGCAGTGCTTGGATTACCCAGGCTCACAGCACAGCAGGGTTGTGGTAATGCTTGATAAACATCAACAGATAGGTTGGAGCAGAAGTGTAGGATCAGGTCTGTACTTATTCCTGAAAATGAAAAGCATCAGTGGTAACCCAAGGTGTGCACCAAGGGCTGACTTCCACAGGCATCCCTGTTCTTTGCCCTGCCTGAAGCTATGCCTGTGATTTTAAATCCTCCTGCCAAAGACATGACTGCCTCACTTAATGCACTGCAAATCATCAACTCTCAGTGTAAATCAAGAGCAATGTGGATATAGAAAACATCAAGGATGAAGTCAGGGACGTACTGTGAAAAAAGGCTCTTAATGATTCAGAGTAATATATTTCAGATGTTTGAGCAAACAAAGCATTCATAAACTGCAGCAGAGCTGCTCCTTTCAGGCTGAATGAAGCCTTTATTCCCAAGTACAGGATAATAGTGATTGAAGGAAGGAGAAAAGCCAAGGATGCTAACACAGGTACAACAGTGCTCCCCAATATTTTCATGCAGAGAGGCACAGAACTGCTGATCCTTTGTGATGCTGCCTACTGTGGTGTGGACACTTGGTTAATCTATTTTTTTCTACCCTCATCTCTTAGCAATACCTGAGGGAATGAACTGCTCATCGGAATTTGTTACATGTTTAAGGGTAAAGCATCCTTATCTCCTGCAGAGTTACAGAGGTTGGATGTAAAAAGCAAGGAGATCCCTTCTTTCCTAATCTCCTGTTAATATAAGGCACATCAGCCCTGTAAATGCTTGAAGACCACTCCAAGGAGAAGTCTGGCTGTCACACCTGCCAGAGCACTGCTCGTGCATGGGAGGAGAAACCTGCAGGGGATGGTCTCTTCTGGACACGCTCTTGGGGAGACTTTAGGTCTGATGTAGCCTCACTGCAGGACTATGTGGAGCATGGAGTGGTTTGCTGCAAATTGCAGTGGGAGACACAAACCTGCACTTGCTTGAGGCATGAACAGCATCCACTGTCCAAGAACTCAAAAGAGTATTTATTTCATGAGATAGGAGGATGAGAGTTGTTTATGCCTGATGACCGACACCGAGTGTGAGAAGCTGGCATTTGCCCAGGATGTCAAGGTTAACAACCCCTTTATTACAAAAAAACGTTATGGGTGAATCTTAAATGACTACAGATGGTCAGGTGTTGATTTTGCATGTCCTTTGAAAGACAGTACTGTCAGCAAAACAGTGCCTTCTAACCAAATTTTGAAGTTCAGTACTCTGTCAGCAGGAAGTGTGTTGGCTCTTTAACTGACTCATCAAAATACTGCTCCTTTAGTTTCCTCTAGTGACTTTCCATTTGAGCACTGCTCTGTGGCTGCCTCACCAGCACAAGAATATCTGCACAATTCATAGTTGTTTTTTTTTTTTCCTCTCCAGTAATATTCCTTTATGGAAAGAAGGCAAAAGTCCTTGCTTTACAGATGGTGAGGTGAAGCAGAGACAGACGTTATTTAGCTGCAGTTACACGGCGTATCTGAACCAGAACCAGACACATGCCTTTTTTCCCAAGGTTACTTTTCCAGCCTCTCCGAGATTACTTTATAATCCCATTATGGGTGGAAGAGCTGTGTACACACAGCTGCCTCCTTGGATTGCTCCTCTTAAAATGTGAGCAAGGTGTGAGTTCTCAGTGATCGTCATGCCCTGTTCTGGCCACGGCTTCTGTGGGGCTTTGCAGAAGGGCAGAGTGGGGACGGTTACCATCAAACCTGAAAAAACAGCCCGAGAGGAGACAGGGGCTGGGCTAAAACACAGCCACTGAGCTAACAGCCTAACAGC
Organism: Acanthiza pusilla; assembly: GCA_036630365.1. Taxonomy (NCBI): domain Eukaryota; kingdom Metazoa; phylum Chordata; class Aves; order Passeriformes; family Acanthizidae; genus Acanthiza; species Acanthiza pusilla. Next base: position 10,478,489 of record JAXCHO010000049.1, on the reverse strand, counting down.
ACAAGAAATGTCAGCTTCAGACTTTCTGCACCTTCATGCTGTGACATTGCACTGTAAGTCATCTGACCTGGTATTGCTGGAGTCTTTTGATCCTTGCTCAGCTTTTGTAAGTGCTCTGAAGATGAGCTGCCCCTCCCAAGAGAAAAGCAGGGTGTGCTGCCCCACAGCCACACTGCCTACGGGATGAGGAGAACAAATCACCTTCTTGGCTGTGCCGGCACCTTTCTCGCACATTTTCTACCTCAGCTAGAAGCTGTTCTCAACCCCACTGCTCATTGAGAAGATGACCCTGTGTCCTAGGGAGGGTGGGGTCCCAGCAGCACTGCTGTGGGGTGCTCTGCTCCCTCCCAGCCTCATCATCCCAACATCACTGTCACATTTATCACTGGGTGATGCACACAAACAGAAAATACAATAGACTAACTCGTTTATTTCCACTTGTTATTGATGACCTTTCATGACTTTCGTAACTCCGCCTTGCTCTAACACTCATGAGTTATGGGGTCATCCGTAACTCAGGGAAATAAATGAAGTTTCCCATCAGCCTATTGTATATCCCCATTTATTACCTTTTTATGACCAGCCTTTAAAGTTTTATCCCTTAGTATCTTGTTTCACAGTGGCATAACATTCAGATGCAGGGATGTATATGAATCAAGCCAAAACATTTTGGTTCAGTTGGGATTCACTGGACAAGAGACATGGTGACCCACAGGTACAAGAGCTGCTTTTTCTACACCATCAGACCATGTGTGAGCCTCTACAATGAAATCATGCCAACGCTCAGGCTTCTTTATTTGTATGAAATGAGGTACAGTGATTTTTTATGACTAGTTCACCTCAAGATCATTTGTGGAACAAGCTTATCAATAGAAATAACAAGATGCATCATACAAATTACTGGTTGAAAGGTTTGGAGATGTTTGAGAGCTACTGCTAGAGGGCATGATGTGTGTACAGTGTTGCCTACCACAGGCTGAATAATAATCCTTTAAAAAGCTTCAGCTGCAGCATTTCTGAGAAAGTGCTGTGCTGCTTTACAGAACACCTTCTGTCTTTGACCTGTCAGTAAAATGCCAGAACACTTAAATCAGTTGGTACAGTAAGTCTCAGAGTAATACTTAAATATTTTGTCTGTATTTATCACAGGAACTCCTGTGCTCCAGGTGCTTCAATGACCAGTTTCACAGGACAGGGCAGCCTCTGTGTACACCTTCACGGCTGTGCCAATTCCCACAGGGGAGCTTGCAGCTCCCTTGGGGTCCTTGGCTTCATAAATCATTAATTGAGCCATGGCCAGTGGTGGTCTCGGGACGGCCACCCATGAGACTGGGAGGGTTGGAGCTGGAGTTGCTGGACTTGGGGCAGGTGGTGTCCCTTCTCTGTGCAATAGAAAACATCCGAGGTCTAGAAGTATAGAATTGTTCAGGTTGGAAAAGACCTCTAAGATCATCAAGTCCAACTATCAACCCAGCACCACCACATATTCACCACTAAACCACATCCTCAAGCACCCTCTTCACGTATTTTCTGAACCCTTTCAGGGATGGTGACTGCCACCTTCCTGGGCAGCCTGTTCCAGGGCTTTACAATCCTTTCCATGAAGTAATTTATCCTAATAACCAATCTAAACCTTTGCTGGCACAACTCAAGGCCACTGAGGACAAGGGCTTTCCTGAAGAGTAGCCATAGATTAAACCATGAAGAAGACTAGAGCTGTCTTCCAGAAGTCTTGCCTGAGAAAGAAGCTGCAGGTGCAGGAATCAGGCTTTGCTCAGTGTGGGCAAAAGTGAAATAACCCAAGCACAGAGCCCATGGCAGGAGCAGCTGCTGAGTGCAGCACTTGTGCAACTCTTGGCAGGACGTGAGTGTTAATTTATTCATCTCTTTTGAATGGAAATCTGTGAGACCACCAGTTAGTGCACAGCCAGAAAAAACAAAGCAAAGCTACTATGCCATAAGAAAACAAACAAAACCTTGTGACTTCCCTTTTTGATTACAATCTATACATGGTCACAGCAAGGAGCAGTGTCACTGCTCAGGGAAACAGACACTGCAGCCCCAGAACCAGCCCGAGACCAGAAAGGTTGAGGGTAGGACATAAATAAAGGACATTTCCTCTTACCTCATGAGGAAAATAATGAAATTGCCCACTGAAGCTTTCAAAAAGTGAAAGAATTGGAGACCTGATAATACTGATATATTGCCACACTTCCAAGGAGCAAAAGACTGCTATAATAAGGAAATATGGGCAGACTTCAGAACTCAGAGCAGCTTAATAAAATAAAATAAACAGATCTTCAAAAATATTTTTTCAGGCAATTAACTGAGGAATATGGAGGAAACACTGCCTTGTTTCCAAAGGGAAGGCTAGAAAATAAATTGAAAAGACAAGAAAACTCTCTCTGAATCAGGACCAAATTCCACAGCTCAGGGGACCCTTCTATTGGCTTTGTAGAAAGAAATTTACTCTACAAATTCAAATGCAATGTCTTTCCTTAGACCCAACTGAAGGTGGTTTACCCTACCTGGGAGCTCCCCAGCCCCAGTTCATACTGATGGGCTTATTCGCCACAGATCAGAAGATAGGGGAAAGAGCAGACAGGAAATTTGTGCTTACCTTGAGCCATGGCTGGGGGATGATCCTAGAAAAAGAACAGGAGGATGTCCAAACCCATGGAAAATGAAGGAATACCATGTGCTTAAATACCTGTGGCTCTTGGGAACAAAGATCAGGAATGTGACCCTCTGCTCTTCACAGAACTGGTTCCCATTGCAGGTCACACTTGTTTCATTTGTAATGGGAAAAGCATTTCCTCAAGTATCCTTTCTTTGCAAAACTATTCCTTGTTTTGCAAACCAGCACCTTCTCAAGTAGCATTTCAAATAACAAGTGCTGGTGGGAAGGGTCTGGAGGAGCTGAGCAGCAGAGAACACAGAAGACTGAAGACTTTATTGGCAGTAGGGCAGAAGACTTTTACAATCCTTTACAGGTGAATGGGGAAAACTCAGTAATGTTCACTATCATTATTGAGTATAGTTATTAGCTTTGAACGTTTTCTAAAGTAAGCCTGTCACTAAGACGAATGTCTCGTTAATGCTAGGAATTTCCCAACTGAAGCATTAAAAATCCTGCAATGCCCGCATCATTAGCTGACTTGGAAAGCTCCTCCACACTCCCCAGCTCCATGTCACAATGATCAGTGCCACTTTCAGCTCCATTCATCTGCTCCACATCCACCCTGGAGCCTTTCCCATCATGGTTCCTCCTCTCCACAAAGCCTCTCATGGCCCTGCCTGTGTGGGTCCTTTCTGTCTGCAGACAAAGAGGATCTCTGCACTAACCTGGAGTGGAGAACAACATCAGAAAAATTATGTGATCCCCCCAGCTGAAACTCTACATAAGGAAAGGATGACCAGAAAAAACTGGGCAATACTATGCTCTCCTGAAAATACAGCCCAATTATCAGCCAGATCCTGTCCAAGTCTGTGCCCATCCTCAGCTCTCGCCTCCTCCTCACTTTGCTCCTGCAGCTCCCCATAACAATATCCCCAAACCTCCCTTTCGCAAATCCCAGCTCACTCAGTCTTCATCTGTTATCATTTGTAACACACCAAAACAACAGCCTCCAAAAACAACAGAGTAGGTGGCTCCTGATAGATGTGATCTGCAAGCCAGGACTTTGAAACTGGAGGTGTCCTCCATAATTAACACAGAAAATGTCAGAGGTACCTGTCTCTGACTTGTGGAGGCAGTGAAAGACCAAAGTAATCAAGGTATTAATTTAAGCCACTCAGTCAGATGCCCTGGATTAGGTGGGATGAAAAATGGGTGCCTCAGGACATACTTACATCACCTTTCTGTAAATAAAAGCCATGTTTTCCATTACAAAATGCAATAAAAGTAAATAAATATTTTATAGCCCTGAGGGGAGCTGACATTTTTTTCTCTCCCTGATAGGGCAAAGTCAGCTTTGTGCTCCTGTTTCAGTACAACAGAAGTAAATATTTTCAGTATTTGTATACACTATCCATGGAATCCAGGTGCATACCAAGTGTTTGCCAGCACGTATCGTGGAAATGGGTCAATGTTAGGGATAAATTACAGTGACTTATTGAAAGATTTAACATTTAATATCTGTAAGTCATGATTCCTCTATTCCATAGCCTGACTTTAACCTGACAATCAAAACTTTAATTGTGACAGAGATTTCACTGAGCCTCTGCTCTTGTAATATCACCTGGAGAAAGGAAAATCAACCTGCCCTTGAAATGACCTTGGCAAAGTGACTTCTATTGAAATAACTGAGCATCCCAGGTTCTTCTCAAAATAACAGAAATACATCTTCTGTAATGTAATTTAAGAACTAGCTACTAGGCTGAGGGTAGTTTTGATTTTATTGATATTAGTTTAGTGAACACTGTATATTGTAAAACTGATAGAGTGGGAAAATGACTTCACTAGATTATCAAATTTGATGGAGCTGGTAGCTGACTGCAAACGTAAGTATGGGAACTATCACCTAAGGAGGTACTCAGTATTTCATTGTGGATTTTTTAATGTTTCATATTCAGAACAACCTAAAACAGTGGCCCTGAAAACAATAAAATATGCTTGTGCAATACTGCCATTTATGTGCAGTTACACTTCATTACTCCTGTAATCTAACATGGTGGCTCAAAAGGAGAACACGAACATTTTCTGAGTGATTTAGCAGGATGCTTTAATGATGTATTGAAAATGAACATTGACCCTATGTAATAGGTGCTAAACTGACACTCTTAAAGCACTCCATCCGTTTCACTCAGCCTGACTATCCTCCCTAAATCATCACTGTGTCATTTTTATGATGCAAATCCATCTATTGAGACTATGGGACTGTGAAATGTCATAAAAAAGGCAATAAGAAAAAAAATAAAATTAAGTTGCAGGTGGCAAGTATTAGCATTTCAAAAATGTGCTGTTGCATTACACTATTATTCCATCTCTGTCAAGGGGCAACAAGATTCAATTCTCACCTTGAACAGCCTGTGTTGTTGAATGCATTAGCTCAGGGCACAAGGAGCTCCTGTGCCAGCTGAAGGGCACTTTAAAATAAAGGTAAAACTTATTTAGGACTAAATTTGATAGGACACAAGGGTCAGCCTCCCCCTCAGAGGACAAAGCCACAATTCCTTCTTTTCCTCCCTGTTGTGTTCCTTAGCTCCCAGGCTTTTTTACAAATTAAAGCCTTGAAACTTTTTGCTCACCAGAAAAGCTGAAATAAAAGGCAGAGGGTCAAGGAGTTAATTGTAATCCTAAAGGTCAGGCTCTCCAGCTGGCAGAGCTCTCTGCTGTTTATGCAGTGCAGACTGAGGACATCAGGAGAGCAAAAGTGGGTCCCTTCAGCTCATTTCTAAATCCAGCTTTAAGCTGAAGTGAGATACCTGACTCCAAGCGCAGCCCAAGTGCCAGGTTTAAATCCAATACTGCAAAACATCCAGTATTAAACCTTCACACTGTAGTAGTAATAATAAGATTTTTTTCTGTAGCAGGGACTAAACACTGGGCATTTCTCTAATCTCGTTACCAAAAGCTGCTGAGCAATCCTTAACGCAGTTTCCAGAAAGCAAACAAAAACTACAAATTCATTTTCAGCAGGTTCCTGGCACAGAGCATTTCAGCTCCAACAGATTCGGATTGGCAAAGGTAGAACTTGCAATAAAATCTTTATGGGAAGCATTGAGTGGGTTCTGCTCCCAGCCTCAGGCACAGGGCACATGGGCACCCAGAGCCCGGCAGCAGGTGGGCAGGAAAGCTTCATCTTTTTTCCAAACTCTCCTCTTTTCTTGCCTCCTTTGCCCTTTCGTGGCTCCTTCTGAAACCACAATTTCAAAGCCTTGTCCCTATAGTCCACCGCCTATGAAGTCCTCTCCTTCTATCTCCAGTTCTGCATCTCTTATCTCCTCTCTCCACGACCAATGCTCTCTCCATTCCCCTAAACCCACCACAGGCTGGGAGAGCTAGGGTTCTTCAACCTGGAGAGGAGAAGTCTCCAGGAAGACCTTAGAGCCCCTTCCAGTGCCTAAAGGCTACAAGAGAGATGGAGAGGGACTTTGGACAAGGGCCTGGAGTGATAGGATAAGGGGGGATAGCTTTAAACTGAAGGAGGGTGGATTTAGATATTATTGAGATATTTAGAAGAAATTTTTCCCCGTGATGGTGGTGAGGGCCTGGCACAGGTTGCCCAGAGAAGCTGTGAACCCCTGGAAATATCCAAGGCCAGGGGGCTGGAATGAGATGAGTTCTAAGTTCACCTCCAACCCAAACCGTTCTGAAATTCTGTGATCACCAAGGAGGCAGCTGCACCACAGAACCCTCTGCTCTCCCACTGCATTCAACAACCTCTCACTGCCCCTCCAGCTCCAACAGAGGCAGCTTCAGTGGTCTGACCAAGGATTCAAAGTCTATCCATGACCAGGGGGTTGGAGCTATTACCACTGCTCACAATCCAATTTATTTTACTTATTTCTAACTGCAAATACGGCATACAATGATTTTCAAGTTCTTGAACCAGCACCCTCTGATGCTCCCAGTATATGAATGGGTGAATTCCTGCATCTTTAAACGTACACATGGTTACACACCCCTAAAGCACACACCAGTTTAGGTGCTTCCACCTAAACCTGTTCAATTCCCAGATGGAAATGCACAATAAACACTTTTTCTTTGCCTATTTGTGCAATGACTGAGTTGGGAGTGATTCACTCCTACAGTAAGGAATTTGCAAAACACATTCTAACTGTTTACTATATCAAGCAGCTTAAATTATGGCTGCATTTTATCTTTCCATTCACAGAAGGCTGGCTCTTCCTTCACAGGCATTCATCTAACGTGATTCTGTCTGTGCTGCATCTCCTGTGACTGGGAGCAGGAGTCTTCAGTCAGCAATTTCTCTCCTGGAATAGGTTTTATTTCAATGGGTTCTGGAGTACGAGTTTCTCAGCAATAAATAAGCACTAACCAAGCCAGGACGATTAAAGATCAATTAAGGCACAATAAATTTTATAATAGATTGTGGCAACAGAAGGTTGTTGTGCTTCTTGGCCTAAGGACTGAACCTCATAACACTGGGAAAGTCAAATGATGAAAAGTTTTTCTCATTTTCCTAGATTACTTAGTAGAAGATGGTCTGTTTGGTTAGAGTGAGGGGGAAAAATATAAAGAAGGAAGGTGGAGGGTGTAAAGAGACCAGTACTCTCCATGCTAGCACTGTATATTGTCCTCGAGTTTCTGGAGGGGTTAATTTAAAGTTGTGCCCTTTTTTCGTAATGAGGTCAAGCAGGAAAGTCGATTTCAGAACTTACATAAATATAAAATATTACATATCTTACAAATAAAATCACTGACTTCAAAGGCAGTTGCATTTCTGCTAACAAGAAGCTGACAAGGTACCTAACACAAAGCAGGTTCAAGGGGCCAGTGCGATATTTTTCCTACCTGCAGATTTTCCAGCAAATGCTTTACCTGCCAGTAATTAGCATGATGTGTGATTAAATTGTATGAGCTTTACGAGAGCGTAGGACAGGGCTGTTTAAGTGAGTCATCAACTCTCCAGGGCAAACAAAAGTAATCTCCATCACACTGGAGCCAACCTGCTCACTAACTACATCCCCTGGTGCTCGGGGAAGTCACCCAGGGAGAGTTACCAAAGCACATAAACAACTAATTCACAACAAAACCCTCCACTCACTCCAGAGGATTTTAGCTCTGATGCTGAGTGCCCAGTCCTGTCCCAGAGGAAGCTGGCAAGGTTTTTCCACGTGACCATTACCTGTGTATGTTGGGAGATGTAGGTAAAATATATTATAGTTCATGACTGCACTTAAGGTGGCCCCCAGTACTGCTGTTGTTGGGAAGAAACATTTAAAACTGACAACAAACACTTCAAGCACACAGCAGAGAGCAGCTTTATGACACCGCAGAGCCAAAGAGCACCAAATTACCTGCCCATTTTTGAGAATCAATGGGACATACATGCACCACGGGCCTTTTACCCAGCACCAGATCTTAGTATTTCAGAAGACTCAGGTTTTAAATATATTTTAATTATCCTAATATTCTTACTATTGCAATATATTAGTGAGATATTAGATTGCAATTCAATTTAAAATTTCATCAGGAGATAATTTATTCCATTCTCATTACTAATGGAATATTGTAGCCTTGTTGGCGTTTTCATACGGCAATGCAACTTGCAGTACCACTCCAGAAAAATATAAATTACATTTCATCCCTTGACAGTCACTGGAAGAGCTGGATATGTATCTTGCTTTGCATTTTTTCCACCCTGTGCTGAGGGAATATTTAAACTGGGAGTCCATCTGTTAATGTATTGGCATCACTGTGTTGGGTGAGGCACCCAGGACCAGCACTGGGGTGGAAGCAGAGTGGATGGACATTGGGCCCTCCCAGCAAGCTCACATTCATAATGACCCCAGGGAACAGCAGGATGTGTAGGCGATAATAAGAATATTAGGATGATAAAACGCTATTTAAATATTAAATGCTTAAAAGCAGCAATGGATAAAAGGCTTTCAGCAAGTTATTCCAAGATTTTCAAAAGTCTCCTGGTTATAAAGGGGGCTGAGGGACAAAGTCTAAATTGAAGATAGGTGTCTGCTAGGAAAAGGCTGCTGATAGTGGTCCAGCAGTGATAAGCCCCAGCAGCAAATCTGCCTTGTCCGCATGCCATTTATAGGGGCATAAAATGAGCTTTGCTGCTACAGCTTATAGCAGCCCTCAATGAAATACCTATTCTGGCAAAACACAAATGTGCTGAGTCCAATGCATCGGTGCTGGGGTTATTTCAGGTATAAAAATATTACAGAAAACCTTCCACCCTGGAAGGGGAGAACCTGTCCTGATCAGTGTTCTCACTCACTGCAATGAAAAATAACCAGAGACAGCTTCTGTGCCTGAATAACTGTACATAAATTACAGAAAGAAGGAAAGTGCTGTTTTTAATTTGCCTTAGCAAATCAATGGCATCACACTGTGTCCCTCAGTGCTGGCTGGACCTCCAGAGATACGTGGAGTTTGACAGAGGGGTGAGCGATACCTTTGATCCCTGATTTAGAGAACACCAGCTTGCAAACACCCAAAATTTCCACTTAGTTGTCAGCAACGCACATTGCCTCCTCACCCTCAGTGTGACTGAGCTGTGCAGCGACTGCCTCGTGTGACAACAACTGCCTGGTGTGACACAGTGCCTGGTGTGACAATGCCCGGTGTGACAATGCCTCGTGCTCCTCGGCAGGACCAGGACCAGGGGGAGCAGAGCACTCGACAATCTCGCAGCACACAGGGAAGCCCAGCTGCATCCCACACTAGCTCTGGAGGGCGAGGATGCTGCACAGCTTGAGCAACGAGATGCACACACTTGCTGTTCTTAACTGATGAAGGGCACTCCATGGTAATTTACATCAGAAATGTAAAAAAGTGTGTTAATGAGTTTCTGGGAGCTGGAATCTTGCAGGTGTCAGGAGAGAACCACATGGACTGAGCAGAAAAGTGGGGTTTAGACACAAGGTTAACCAGCGTTCCCTGTCCCCCAACTGCACTGGTGACCAGGGCTGAGAGATCTCTCTGCTCTTCCCTCATTAGAGGCAGATAATAACTGTGACAGTGATAAATGTCACTGAACGCAGTAAATTTAATATTACAAATATTATAGTGTGGTTTTTACTGCTGTGTCACAGCCCTCTGCAGCACATTCAACACTCAGATTACGAAGGAAGGTTTTAAAGATTTTCCTTGTAAAAAGCAACAAGCCCCAGACAAGGTTACTCCAAGGCTCAGAGATGTAATTAGCAGACTGCCACTTAAGCAGAGCATGCCTCCAACTTTCTGGTTATGGTTCTTGCACCATTTAAATTCCAGCAATATATGTAGAGCAGCAATTCAGCATTAACGCCCTGCTGGATATTACAGATTTATTTTCATTTAGTTTGCATGAATACAGAGAAACCCCAAATCTAGGAACGAATATTGCACATTACCTGATAGGTAAATTACAGATTTTTGGAGGTTTTTTTTTTTCAATTGCACAGCCAAGAACAAAATTATTTTATAACAAAAAAGGATGCAAGATCCCACAGCACCTGAGTAATGCTGATGGTGCCAGTATGATGTACTGGTGTTTTGCACCTCACAGGAAGGTTGTGGATGTTTCCTGTGGACATACTCAACCCATATCAGAGAAGGATAAACCCTCTCCAGTTCTTTGCACACAAAAAAACCAGACACTGGCTTGCACAGCTCAAGAAAGACTGGGAAAAGTGCACACTGAGCAAAAATGGAGTAGAACTCCAAATAACAGCAGGAAAATAGCACCCAGGGGCGGCAGAGGGTGGGAAAGTGAAGTGCAGACAACGGTTCAGTAAGGAAAACATCTCAAAATCCTCTCCCATATGGAAAACAGGACAAAGCATGGTGTTACTTTTACAGCACTGCATCAAGACCCACAGCAGGGATCAATAATATTTAATTAACTATGCAGCAACAGAACTCAAAAATTATTGAAGTTAAGGTTTACCTTTAAATGTTGGCAAGGTCACACTTCCAGGAGTACAATGCCTCTCACTGCCTCACGTTCCCAGCTTTATAGTCCTAAATATTCCCTTTTCTATCAAAATCCTTGAATCATAGCTGAGCACTGATGAAGGGACCAGTTTATGTCCTCTACAATATAATGCCATGTATTAGACTGCTGGGAACAGAGAGAAAAGGTTACTCAGAACCTCCTTAGGCTCTGTGGATGTTACATACAATTTTGATTTCCCAGACCCTAAGCAGTTTATTTTCCCTGACCAGGACTTCCACCTGGCTGAGCAGCAGACCCCTGAAAATGTCTAATGAAGGATCAATAGGAAAACCACATCAAATCTTAGCAATTATTTCCTTTTTCACTGCAGTTACACTATTAATGCCACACTCCTTCAAAGGGACTGTACCTGCTACTTGAATGGACAAAAAGGTAATGCAATTAAATTGACAGCTCTGTGTGCGGCTCTTATAGACTAGAATAGTCTAATTTTAAATTAGAATGATTTAATGTAAACATTACCCAAGCAAGCTTCATGTTTTACAGTTATCTACTCATTTTAAATTACTGCAAGGCAACATGCACAGCTGTTACCTACATGCTACCTGAAACTTGATATTTGAATAAAAACCCACTGCAACAACCATGTGCACTGAAAACTGGTGTAACTGAGAAAATAAATCAGCAGATTGATTCCTCACAAAGCCAAATCCATATCAGGTATTGCTTTCTCTACAGTTTTGCATTTTTAACTGAGGTATATCATCACCTCCCCCTCACTGAACTCCCCTTCTTAGAACAGAAGGGAGGCGACCTGCCTATTGCATTCATTTGAAGTCCCATTTGCTTATTTTCTTAGGAAAATAAAAGTTCCCTGGTCAGCACAGCCCTCCATGTGAAATCTGCAGCACAGCATGAGCCCAGCAACGCCAACAGCAAGAGCGAAGCAACCTCAGGTCGCCAAAGAACACACAGAGTTATTCAAATTATGACTTGACTTTAAAGTTTCAACAAATTTCCCAGTTAAGTTATGCACATACAAAACATACCAAAAAGCACTTTTACACTTTGGGATGGAAGATAACAGTGCAAACACATCTACATATATTTTACTTAGGAATATATTTGCAAAATAATTACGTAGCAGGAAAGCTAATTTAATTAAAAATAATGCAATATAAATGGTTGTGGAAATTTAATATTCTATGCACGCCTTATTTCTTACTCCACTGGAAGTGTTTTTTTCTTGATTCAGATCCAGGTGGCACAAGGTTTGCAAATAAACCAAAACACGCAGCACTGATATTTCACTAAACAGCATGATACAGAAATACTACTTTGGGACTATTAACAGTGTTGAGAGAAAAATATTAATGTTGGTATTTAATTATTTTTTTCTGGAATGCATTAATGATTTCCAGGTTTCCTGTGTTTTTTCCTTGCTCTTTTTTGGTTAACTACCACTTTGTACAAGATAAGTAATAAACGTGTGATTCTCCAATGAAGTCCCTGCCCAGCACAGAAAGATGTTCACTTAGAATTAGTGAGCTTAGTTCACTAAGAATTCAATTTTTCTCAGACAGCAAAAGAAGCAGGAGGGCACAGCTGCGTCCTCAGACTGGTCTGCTCTATCCAGCTCAGAGTGCAATTTTTTACCCCATCAGCCCTACTGGCAAAGCTGTCTCAATTTTGCACCATCTATACTGGGATAAAGATCACTGATACTGGAGGAGAGTGCTCACCTTCACTCCCCAGAGCAGCTCTTTGCTCCGGGCAGCTTTTCCCACTCTTTGCAAGAACAATCTTGCAGTAGTGGCCCTTCCACTCCTCCGTGTAGCGATGAAATATTGGAAAGGTCATCTTGCCTGCAATAACTCTGCCATGTCCTTCAGATGTGTATGGCCCTCCCAGCCTTTGAAGGGTTTTGCATTTTAAATTACTACGAGCCAGATTTTATTGAGCTGAAGGGGTTAGAAGAGATTTCATGAGATTTACAGAGGGACCTCAAACCACTGGAGAAATGCACCTCCAGGAACTACAGGAAGCTGAGCAAAGAGAATTGCCGAAGATGGAAGAAAAGATGTTCATTCTCATAGGATGGAAAGGCCTGACTCCCTCAACCCAAAGACTGAGGTCTCTTTGGACAACTTTAAGAAGGCACAGCTTAATTATGGACTCATGGCAGCTGCGGACAAGCTCTGAGACCTTCAGGTCCCCTTTCCACAGGCGCCTCTGCCACACAGGACCCACTGCTGAACCAACAGAGAACAGTGCTTTTGTCCAAACTCGGAGCAAAGCGATGAGGTTAAAAAAGAGGAGGTGTATCAAAACACCCCTGCACGCATTTCAGATGTGCAATAAATTTCCCATCAGCAACTCCATCCATCTCTCCCTTGCCACAGAGCTGTGTGCATTGTTTACAGATAAATGAGAATGAAATGTAAACTCCTCTCAGATGAGTAAGATATACAGGCTGTGTCACCGGGGCTCTGCAACAAGCATTTATATAAAACAACAACCTATGAATGGATGGAAGAGCCGCTACTTCTATTTTGTGGAGACACTCATCCCTGTCTGATATAGAAATATTATTACAACAAGGCCCAGCTGGAATTGTTATAAAGTTCAGGATTTTATTTCAAGTGCACCAGTCTAATTTCACAGATGTACACATGAGTATATGAATTTCTGCAGAGACACGACGTTAGCCCAATGATACTGGAATTTATTAAAGAGGGGTTCTAAAATAGCAATTTCACTATTTCTATTCCTGCAGGAATGGTATCAAATGCTGTCAACATGAATCAGTTGGTTGATCTGGAGCTTTTTGTTGACTGAAGAATTCAGTCATCTTTCACTGATGAAAGTAAAAATGTGCACCCCCACCTCGTGTGCTGAGCATTGTGCCCCACAGGCTCAGCACACCAGCTGATGTAGGGACCGAAATTTGGGCAGCTATGGACACTCAGGGATTTGGGGAGGGAGCACTGGAAAGCCCCACAGGAGGACTGTTGGGGAGTTCCCATCAGAAGCCAGGATGCACAACTGAAATAATCAGCAATGGAGTTCTTCTTAGAACTTCAGAAGAAAGACAAGCAGGGTGCTAAATAACCAAACTGCCATCTCTCCACTCCTCCTGTTGCAAATTGAGAGCTTTCCATGACAGGCCCATTATTAATGCTATAAATCTGTTACACGTTTTATTCAAACATGCAGACAGGGCTCCACGACCCTTGTGACAGGTAATTTACTTTAAAGGACTTAGAGGAGAAACCTTGTAAATCAGTTTGCCATTTTAAAAAGGTAAAACTCACAGCTTGAGATGGAATAACTTAAATTATCTTTCTATGTATCTTAGATTGGGGAAGAACTGTGGGTTTAAGGATTGTGTTGAGACTTTATTAGTGCCTGAGACACTGGGATAGTTTGCTGCACTTGAGTGCTCCCTATGCTTAGAGAGAAGATATCCAAAATAATTTATCATCTGTAATGTTTGCACCAAGCATTTGTTCTCATTGATCCTTTTCATGCACAAATGAAAAATAAAGATGCGAATGCATTTTTCTGACACGTGCATTTTTTTTCTTTCTCATCACTGAACAAAGAAATCTGACTCCGCTTTTCAGTCTGCAGAATAAACCCCTGAACATCAGGATTCTGCATTTGAAGATGGCACAGCTCTTCATCCTGGGCTGGGATAAAGACATCCTGAGCATTTTCCTTGCCTGTCCCTGGGTTTGTACCCCCAAAACTACACCTGATTTGCAAATTTAATCAGTGAATGGCACTCACACACTAATAACGTTGGGTCCATCTCCAAGTGTACCACAGCAGAAGATCCATATATTAAGGCCCTAAACAGGATTTGATGAACTTGGCACAAATCAAGAACAGCTAAAAAATGGGCAGGATTTTGCGGCTTGACTCGATGCAGAATTGCAAATCAGGATGGTCTTTCTTTTTTTCCCTAGATTTGGCTCTTTATTCTCATTTGGCTATTTATTAACATTTATTTTTTAAACATCATTTAGATTTTTATGAAACTTAAGGGATGCCCAAGCAGTCTCCATCTCCCACTGAGAAGCCACTGAAAATCTGCTCTCAAGCTTCTGAGCTCCCATCAGGTATGAATACCCTTTTTGAGTGTTTAAATGCATGTGACAACATGATCTGTATCACATGGTGCTGTCCTCTAACTCTTCCTGGAGCAAAGAATGAGGACCAGCAAGATGTTCTGGCTTTCAAAACTATATATAAAAATAATTCAATAATACTACTACAGTAAGAAACAGCTTGGCAGGCAGAGCCAGACAGGTTGCAGGAAAAAATGGACATAAAGCCATGATCTTGAGAAGAACACAAAGGTTGTTCATTGCAGAGTATTCCTGTCTCCAACTCCCAAACATGTCACCATCACCTAAGGTCAGAACTTGGATTAGGCCATTAGGGACCATCTTTTTTTTTTACCTTCTACATAAAACAGTATGGGTAGGTACACATCATGATCTCAGCTTCACAGTAAACAAGAACAACTTTCATTTCAATAATTCAATTTGTGGGTTTAAATGGAAAATGGAGAAGTAAAACCTTCTCCAGCTCAGCGCATGCCCGCGAACAGCTCTGCTCTCTGCAGTGTCATTTCACATTCATGAAATAAATGAAATATGTAATTGGAAAACTTGAAATGAATTTTAAACCCATTAGCAACAGCATAATATTTACCGCAAATGACAATGCTTCTCACGAGATAAGAAAAACACACAGGGTCCTACGGCAGTGGTACTGTCCTGGAATGAATGAGCAGGGAGGAGGCAGCTCTGGGTTACACTGCAGGCTCTCACCCCCAGGGCTGGGATGAGGAGCAGAAAACAGCTCGCAATCCACACCTGGCAACGAATTCCTTACCAAAGAAAAAAGCAATTTCTTTCTACAAGTTCTACAGCACCTCATTTATGAAACGACAACACCATCAGATTGCCAGAGAGTGCTTCGGGACTGTCTGCAGGGCTCGTGCCTCTGCATCACCAAACGCTTCTAACAGAGCACGTGACAGGGACACTTGCAAATAGACCCACGTTTGTCGAGAGGCTTTAAACAGACTGACTTGGAGCAATATGGAGGATTGCTGTATTAACATTATGGATTATTAAAGTACCATAAAAATTCTCACACACACACACACACACACACACACACACACACACACACACACACACACACATATATATACACACACATATTACTGTGCTGCAGCAGGCTATAGAGCATCCTAAGTGTTAATTCAGACATCCAGAAACCCAGAACTTACCACTGCTATTGCTGATCCTCACACAATGCAATCAATCTGCTTGCTCATTCAACAAAACCATTTTTTTTCCCCATCATAGTAACTATTTTTGGTGTCCAAAGGAGGCCAGGAGAAAAAACAAGGCTGGGAGCTGGAAAAAATAATCTCAGAAGGGCTGAGATCTTCCCAGTCATCTCAGAGTAGGAGTCTTTGGTCTCCAGTCCTGTGCCAGTGGGGAATACAGAGCAGTACAACTCAGCACACACCAATAAACCAAACAACACTATCCAAAAAAACCCAAGGGAAGCGTCAGTCTCAGAATACCCTGTCCAATGCCAGACACTGTCATTTAACCTCATCTCTTCAGGATTATGTTTTCTCTCCCCCCTGCTCAGTCCTGCATTAGATATTCCTGTCTAGCACAGGCAAAACCCCAACACCGATCAGCAATGGCATGGGGCAGACTCTGACTCCATTGCTGTCTGACTGCTCACCAGGTCGGGGCTGCACAGCACCATGTACAACATCACACGATGTTTCTCTCCAAAACAGAGAGTCCCTGCACACCACCTGTATTAGATGTCAGGAAACATCTTCCCAAACTGTCAATCCCCTGTTCAATCTCCTACTGAAAGCCGCAGGCTGCAGTTCTCCAAAAGAAATGTATAACTATCCTCATTTTCCGAGAAAGAAGTCTCTGCCAGTGTCCTGTGAGGCATCACCTGGTCCTTCTGCAGCTCCCAGCAACACATGCTGAGCTTTAATTGATGCACAGAGCATCCAGCTCTGCTCCTTCCCCTCATCCTCATAAATCCCTTTGTAACTTGGGAAGAATATGTTCCTGCTGGGACTTCTACCAACCACCTTCTCTTAATCTTAACAAGATTTCTCACACTATGCAAGCTACTGCCACAACATTTATCTCCCACAATCATTAAAGAGTAAAAAAGGATGGTGTCATGTTGAATGAGACAGGGTTTGAATTTGCAGCTAGTTTTCAGCTCTGATATAAGAATGCTTCTAAGCTTCCTTTCCTGCATTTTCATGCAAAATATTTGCAAAAGAACCCCACATGCTGCTTACTAATATCATCTTCCACTGAATCAAGGCATTACAAAGAGTCCAGTGGTGTGTGTGGTGCCGCGGAGGTGATCACCCTGCTGGAAACAGCTCACATCTGTGCCATCCACAGAAGGAACTAACCATCCCACTAATTGCATCAGGTAATGAATTTTGAGATATTTGTAGTTATGTACTGTGGTGTTTTCTGCAGGCCAGACAACCAGGGAAGAGAGTGAGCATCTGTGCAGTGATGAACTGAGAACATTGGGATCTGCCTCTTTGGAAAAGGTCTCTGACCTTTTAGACTGAGAGGAAGTTTGGATGTTTGGGCTGCACACAGAAACAAGAAGACATGAACTGTGTATTTGCATAAAGAGGTATGGATATTAGGGGAGAAAAGGTTAAAGGTTAATGCAAGTTGTATTCATAAAAAACCCTCATTTTTTTCAAATTAAAAAATGTATTTAAATCTTTTAAATTGGATCTGGTTTATGGGTGATGGGCAGTTAATGGTATATACTCATAGTAATAAATATTTCACAATAATGTTAAAAGAAAGGAGCAAGACACATGCTCTAGGGCTGCATGTGAACTTCTAAAATTTAAAGACAATCAGTTGTATGTTTACAGCAATCAGCCCATACCTGAAGGGACAGAAGTGTTCTAGTAAACTACAGCTGACATACACAATGAACAATTCAATTTCTTTAAGATTCAATAAACGATAATCTGAAAGGTGAAGTTCCCAATGCTGACAGCTGCCAGGTGAGAAAAGGGATTTGCTTTTTATTAAAGACAGAGAAAGAACCAATAAGTTTTTATTCACTGGGATCTAAACAAATATATGCTGACAAGTTTAACATTTGGAGGGGGTTTTTCTTGCTACTTTTTGAGTATCATCTTGGTTAATTTTTCTTTTTTCTGTGAGGTTATAAAATGACAAGGCCAGGTTGGACAGGGCTTGGAGCAGCCTGGTCTAGTGGAAGGTGTCCCTGCCCGTGGCAGGGGTTGGGATGAAATGAACTTTAAAGGTCCTTTCCAACCCAAGCAGCTCTGAGATTCCATGACTTTGCAGTTGAGAATAAGGAGTTGTGTGCACAGCAGATCTCATGGATCTGTCGTGTTTGCTGCTGTGTCACAATGAAACCACAGACCTTCCACACAGCTAATCCCATGCCAGGCCTCCACAATGGGCTACTTTTATACAAGCAGGAAACTCACACAAACATTAGTTTTCAACACTTTTTCTCCCTCCACTGCCACAATGGAGAGATCCTCCCTCCTCACAGCCCCTGAGCACCCAAACTGCCAAGCAAATTCCTGCAGAGCTAGCGAAAAAATAAAAAACCATGAGGATGGGCAACTTTGAACTACATTAGGCTGTTATTAATGTTAAGTCCATGACAAATCTATTAAGCCCTGTAAAGCTCCAGCTTGCCAGGCTGTAAGAACAGAATGGTCCAACTACCTTGTGCAGCAATTTATACTCTTATATAAAAGATTTGATTTGTGTAAGTGTTAAACCTGTGACTAGAATGATTTAAAACTGCATTACAAAATACACTGTGTTCTTCCCATTTCACAACTACTAAAAATATTGTTTATAAGCTATTAATCTCTAAGAAAAAAGGCAGATATTTTGAGAGTTCTCCAGCAAAGGCTGTGTTTGCATCAATTAAAAAAACCCCACAATCAAGCAGCCAGGTAAAAGCAAAACCCCACTTTAAAACTGATAATATATAATGCTTGGAAACTGGCACTTCGCCCTTTTACTCAAAATATTGCTGGACATCTAGAAGTTATTAGATACAGTAATAATTTCTACTTTGCCTCCAGTCTACATTTTTCCTCTGGGTCACTCATGAAACATTTTTAATCCTATAAAATAGAAACCTAAATCAGAAAGTATTGATTCCAGGTATCTTTTTTTTCTCTCCCTGACTCCAAGCACTCTCTATGCTGGGCCTGTTCACTGCACGGCTCCATAGCATCCTCAGGGAGGTGCACGCTGTGATCCCAGATGTGCAAGACATGGAATCACAGAATCCTGGGACTGGAAGGGACCTTAAAGATGATCTCATTCCAGCCCTGCCATGGGCAGGGACACCTTCCACTGTCCCAGGTTGCTCCAAGCTCCATCCAACCTGGCCTTGAACACTTCCAGGGATGGGGCAGCCACAGCTTCTCTGAACAACCTGTGCCGGGGCCATTACCTTTTTATTTTTACTACCCCAAAATTAACTTGGCTGAAATGTCACCCCTTTAAACAAATGTGTAGGTGACATTTCACAGCCACAGAAATATTTGAAAGAAGGCAAAGTTTGAAGGCAGGAGTCACAAAGAAGTCCTAAATCAGTCCGACAGTATTAACAGTGAATGAAAGGCAAAATATCATCATCTGGACGAATGTGAATCTTGGGTGGTTCTCAATCAACTATAAATATTAAAATCCTCATACATCTTCTCACAGTCCAGGTATAAATTATGACTACTTGGCCAAATTCCAGCTTAGTTAATTACAATCTCAAATAAAATAATATCCTGTCTAATTTAATTGGAGTATGACATAATAGGGGATTTATATTAATAAGAAAATTCTGGAATAATAATTCATTTAAGGAGCAATTTCATTACAGAATTCTATCTATTAGTGGCAGTTTTCACCAAAAATGTAAGTTGTAACCACCACCTTATTCTATTTTTGCAGTGATCTGTTTTTGGGTTTTATATGATTCGCATCCCTGCAGCACTTGAGTATCTTCTATGTGAAATCAATAATAATATCAAACCCCATAACTGGATAATGAAGTTTCTAAAACGACAACAGAGCTGAGATCTCTTCTCTTGCACCCTTGTTCTCTTCTGCTGTCATTTTAATTTCAGGGTTTTGCTTGTGTGGTTTTTTCCCATTATTTTTGTTAGCTCTTTTTACAATCAAACAAACACTTGTAAAAGAAGTCTTGCAGAATTTGATATCACATCTGATGACTGGAAAGAGTCGGGATTTTCTGTCACGGAGCTTTTAACAAGTGGATCAAATCCTTAAACAGCAACCAAATCATTGCTGAAGCCAAGAGAACAGAGTGATGGGGAGAGAGCTTAATGGAAAGAGAACACATGTTGACAACACAAAACTGGAAATTAGTTCAGAGCAGCAAAGAGAAGCATGGAAAAGGCTACCTGACATCACTGCCCGTGACAGCGGCGTGGTGGCCACAGGTGCTTCCCATCTATTGATCATGGTGAGCATGGCAGCCCTGTGCCCATTCCAGACAGACACTGGCTGCACATCAGCAAAACTCCACTGACTCCAGCAGCATTGCCAGTCCAGTGATGTCACATGTCCCTTTGCATTTGAACACCTCAAAACAGCACCAGGGCATCAAATGGTGGCCTTTGGGCTTGAGGCTATGGGGATGGGTGGATGGATGGATGGATGGATGGATGGACAATGGATGGAGGGATGGATGGATGGACAATGGATGGAGGGATGGATGGATGGATGGATGGATGGATGATGGACGGATGGATGGATGGAGGGATGGATGGATGGGTGGATGGACGGATGGACAATGGATGGATGGATGGATGGACAATGGATGGGTGGCTGGCTGGACGATGGATGGACGGATGCATGATGGATGGATGATGGATGGATGGATGGACAATGGATGGATGGATGGATGGACGGAAGATGGAGGGATGGAGGAATGAATGAACAGATGGATGGATGGATGGATGGATGGATGGATAGGTGGACGATGGATGGATGGAGTGATGGATGGACACCAGCCCTGATTCAGGGCAGTACCTTCCTGAAGCACCTGAGGCCCTGATGTTCACTCTGCTGCTGGGCTGACTAAAATACACCTGACACACAAAACTGGGGCTCCAAGCCACCAAAACTCTGATGCACATAAGGTTATTACCCTTTAATCCACCTGGCCAAGGGGCCCCCAGTGCTTCGGGCCATTGGTTCCCTTCTGTGCCTGGCTGGGCACAGGCATCCAGCCTGAACTATGCATAAACCACGAGCTGGGTAATAAAAACCCCAGGATTTTTGTGGCTCAGGTAAATAAATGCAACCCAGAGGTTGCTGCTATGGAAAGTTCACAGCTGAAACAAAAGCTTGGTGACAGCAGGTAGCAGCACGGGGCGTGCTGGGAGTGGCATGGCTCCCACCCCAGACACACATCCTCCCCTTCTGTTTAATGCTGGGAAAATAAACTTTATCATAGCAAGAGCTTAGATAATTTCTTCACTGAGGTTAGATGCTTCTTTGACTACACTGGCTGCTACCTCCAGCAATAATGCCTTAAATCTCCCTGGGCAGGGTTTGATGGCACAGTAATAAAAATGTCTGGGCCCTGTTTATGCCTCAGGTGCTCCCCCTGCAACAGTGGTGATGAACAACATGCTTGATTTTTTCCTAGGATGGAAACACCCTTGCCTGACATCCCTGTCTGCTCTCGGTTTCTTTCCTTTACTTTCCCTGCTGGAAAAACAGATTTGGAGTCTGCTGGGTGCGGCTGGCATCTCCCAGAGGGTTTGCTCATCAGCCACCAGGGTCACTGAGGTACCTCTCTCTGCAAGGCTTTCTGCATTTTTGCCCACCTAAGGGCATTCAGACCAAGTCTCTGCAGTGAAGAACCCTGAACATCATTTCTCTATCTTGATTACACAGCTCAAATGCCCACCTCATTTACGTCAAGTAAGACAGGAGGATTCTGGCCCCCAGGGAGCCCAAAGCCCTAATTTCATTTCATTTAGCCTGCAGTCACAAGATTTTTTTTCTGTTGAATTATTACTGGTAGCATTAAGATGTATGGCCTGCCAAATATGTTTAAATGACTTTTTGGTCCCCATCATCACCAGAAGAAAGCTAACAGGATCTGTCCTATCTATCTAAATAGAGATGGGAGGGAGCTGGGAGGAGACTGCAGCATTTAATGAAGCAGTAAAGAACCAAGGCTTTCTAAAGAGATGATAGACACTAAATAAGTAAACAAAAAATGGCAACAGTGGCCTGAATGCCTAATTACATTGTCACCACAGGCCTGTTCAAATCAGTTGTATGTGTTTATTCTCTCTGGTTTCTAGGCAGACACAAGCAATCCTTAAATGACACAGTCCTCTGACTGAAGCAACTGCAAAAATATATCAGAAATATAAAACCCTAAAAAATAAGCTGCACAGGCCCACAGGTCACCTGTTACCTGCCTCTGGAGCAGAATGGTGCATCTGGAACACATGTGGAACATGGCAAAAGAAATCACACCTCAGCCTCAGGACATGTCACACCCTGCAGCTTCTCACCAACCCCTTAGCTTGGCTGTCCAACCAGTAAGTATTTATTTTTTCCTGTGAAATAAATACTTTATGTGATTAAGTAAGGGCCACAAAGCCTTGATGGGAAAGCTGCGATGTTTTTGAAGGGATAATGGGCAAAGGGAAACAAAAGATAGAGAAAACAATAATTCTTTACAGTCTACTATTGTTAGAATTGTAGAAGTAAAGTAATTAAGAAAGAACAGGGAAAACATTCTTGTATTCCCTAGTTAGACAGTGCTTCAGAGAGCCCACACACCCTGTCTGCATTCTTTACCCAAACAGGGGCACAGTCCCAATCTTTAGAACACACAAGCATAAAACTGATCCTGAGAAAACCACAGAAAGTTGTTCCACCTGAAATCACTCAAAATAACTGATTTTAGCACAACTGTCAGAACAGCCCATTCCTGTATTTAAGTGCCATATTAACAAAAAAGAGTAATGAAATAGGAGTTGTTTTGTACTCATTTCAACTCATAGTCCAGCCAGGCTGAATCTATCCACAAAGTTCAGGGAAGCAGATTTCCAGCCTTCACTCTTTATCTTCTGCCTGATATGATGCAGAAATTGTGAATGCATTGTCACACAGCACTTGGCCCTGAACAAATTTAGATGACTTAAAAATTTCAGTTGACTTCCAAGAACACAGGATAGCATCAGATTGCAGTGTGCAGTTTAGCTTAATACAACAATACCCAAAGCCAACTGATTTTCCCAGCTCCCAGTTTTTTGTACACCATCTGAAAAAGCAGGACACAATTCCCGCCCTGAGGATCCTGTGGTGTGAAAGACCTCACCATGTTACAACATGCACCAATTTAATATAACTGTCTCTGTTTTAATTTTCTCTTTGAGGATAGAAAAATATGGAAAAAGAAAATAGTCTGAATTGTATTTTTATGCAAATGCAGTAAAGATAAACTCTACGTCCTCTCTTAACATATTGCTGCTTGCCCACAGGTGTAATAACGAGCTGACTATTGAAAGCTTTTCATGCCTCCAGGAAAAGAATAGACTAAAAGAGAAATTATTTCTCTAAACAATTCTAAGCAGTCAATTTCTTAAGCAACAATGCAAGTTCCCTCTGCTTGGAGCAACAGAGCAATACCAACAAGGCTGCAAGCGGCCATGTAGGCTGCATCAGGATTAATTATTTTGTATTACAATGTCTGGGAGTAGGGAGAGCAAAAGAATTAAATGGGACTTTATGTTTTCAGCCAGCAAGGATGCTGTTCAGCCTATTGGCTTCTGTAAATGAAGAGGCAGCTTAAAGGAAGATGAATCTTTCTCCCTGGCCATACTTAACCTCTTCAAATCTGAATGCTCACTGAGGAGCAAAGCAGAGCTGAATGGTTTGAAACGCTGCTGTGGTGAGATGTGTAAACTGGACTGGGTGACCTGTCTGAACCCTTATTTTCAAAAATCTTTCAAGAAAGAAGAACAGATGAGTAATAAATATCCTGTGAAAAACCATCATGTCCTACCAGGGAAAGTAAAACATGGGCTATAGCAAAGTCATTCTCCTCTTACTGTTATTACAAATCAATAAAATGAGAAGGTATCTCAGCAACAAACATACGTCTATGCTTATGAAGGAGCGTCTGTCAGCACTGGAACTGAAGCAGTTTTGTTTTCTCCAGCAGCAGTCCAGGGTAGGTTGACTTTGGCATCTAAGATGATGTGAGCTCCCAAGGATGCTCTCTGCCCACGGGAGGTTTGGCAGGACCTTCTCATCGCTGTGTTCCCCCATGTGTCTCCAGGCAGTGAGCTTGTTCTTCAGTGTTCCTCTCAGCTGGGACAAAAATGCATTTTTTTTTCTTTTTCAGTTGCTTTTAATGATATTTGGCACATTTAAAACTTTTGCCTCTCATGAAACGTGACTGAAACTAGCACATAGACCTAACAATTTTAGGGGAGGTGGGAAGGAGAGATGAAGCAAATAGCTACCTGCCAAATGCACGAAAAGGATCAATACTGAAATACTGCCATCAGATCCCAGACTGAAACTTTCCAGACAGCCCATCAAGTTGGAGATGAGGGCTCCTCCACGCCTCCTGTAGGAGAGCTTGCTCAGAAATTTTTTTTTTTTCCACGTGCCCTTATTTGCTGTTTCCAGCCAGGTAACATGCTGGAAAAAGACCCATTGTTCGTACTGCCCTGACATGGTAGGTGATGTAAAGGAATATTGCTGGTTTTCAAAAAAAGCCCTACAAGGGAAGTGACAGGTGGTTCACTTCTATAAATTCAGGTTCACTGATTTAAGGGCACAGAGCCTTGGAGCACAGATGCTGCTGCATTCCCTTCCATGCTCTGCAAGAGATGCTATTTTTCTGGGAGACAGTCAGGCTGGACAGTCCCATATTCTGCAGGGCAGAGTTACTCAATTCTGCCTCGGAGGTTTTTCCCACAGATCCTTTCTTCATCTTCTCCTGCCACTGTTACAGCAAATTTAGCTGCAGAAGAGGGTGATACAGCTGCTCCCAGGTTCCACAAATATCACCCTGCCACAGTTGGGGGAACAAGACCACTTCTGAGAGGCTGCCAGGGGTACCCAGGGCAGGAGTGCCAGCAGCTCCCCTTGTGCTGCACACTCAGGAGGATGGTTACACAGAGCTGCTGCAGAGCTGCTGTGCTCCCAACACACGCTGAACAGCTTATTCCTTTCTGTGAAAGTTAAACAGTATCTTCTCTTGGAAAAAATTTCTTTCATGGTCCAGGGTCCTCTAACTTTTATGATCACAGTTAGGTTACTTATAGCAATGAAATGATGGCATTTAAATAATTGGAAAATCTGGCACCTCTGTCCTATGCTTTCTTTCCATATCTGGCAAAAGGGGGGCTTTGAGAGGAACCACCTACAGCAAAAACATTGCTTTTAAAAGTCCAGAGCATGATCCTTTATCCACTTTGTAAATCACTCCTCAGCATTACAGTCATCTCAGCTTTAAAGTCCCTCCAGCCCCTGTGTGTGATACATGAGCGTGGCTGTCTCACTTTAGAGAGAGACAAATAGTGGCTGGTGGCAGCGATTCCCCTGAACACCTGGCTCTCACAGCAGCTTTGGGTGGGCACAGCAAGGTCAGATTCTGGGGAGAAGTCACTCAGAGGCACAGCGAAAATGAAGTATTCTTCAGAAGTTTCATTTGAACTAGAAGGCAGTTGGGCTTTAGCCAAGAGGGGGAAAATTCTGCAATGCTCAGCGTGAAAACCTTTGCAGCAGTGAGTGGCAATGTCCTTGTGAGAAGATCTGTGTCTGCCAGGGCTGGCACTGAGCATCCCTGGGCACAGCAGGAGTTCCCTGGGCCAGGGCCAGCTTCAGGCACTGGCTCTGCTCCGACACCACTGACAGAGACCCCAAGAGCCACCCCTGTGGCACTGGCTGCAGGAAGGGCATCTTTATGGCTTCTGAGCTCACCTCTGGAGGGTAGAAAAGCAAAATACTGAACACTGTTAACAACCTACACAACAAACACTCTTCTGAAAACTGAGAGCTTCAGTCAGACTGTCCTGGCATACAAACCCTTCCCTTCAATTGGCACCATTGTCCTATGGCACAAAGGGAAGCCTGAATCCCATTTAACAGAGACCGATTACCCCCAATTCTAGGAAAGCATTAGGCTCAGTGGAAATGTGTAAGTGGTTATGACAGAGAAGTGGTTAATCCCTTTGCTGCAATGAATTTAAAAAAATTTTGGAAAAGTAATTCACAAAGATATGAAGACCAAGAAATTTCTCGGGTAATGTAACAAATAATTCCCAGCCATAGTTTGCAATTTTAGAAATTAAATTTTAATTACAGAAATTGCAAGGAGGTTGCCCATGTAGGTCTTGCTGTCTCCAGAAGTTCTTCAAATTCATTTCAATGTGTTTGCTCTACAAACTCACACTTTAACCAGTTTCTTCAGGTGATGGGTAAAGTCCAAGGAAATTTCTTGTCATTTTGATTTAACTAAAACCCTGCGATCTGACGAGATTGTCATGTTGACATTGCACAGGTGCTCAAGCATACAAAATCCTGAAGACTTTATCTAATATATGGATTATTCTCTCCTTCACCTTGCAGAGGACACATATTCCTGCCAGGAAGCACCACTCCCACAGCTACAGACCACAGAAATCAACACTCTGACCACAAAGACCCTGATTTTGGCAGGGGCATTTCCACTTGGCTGCCACAAACCTCCACCAGCGTGGGACAGGCTACCAAGGGGATGAGCAGTTACAAGCAAATTATGTTACGTGCAATCTGGATATAGCTCCTGATGCGCTGCCCAACTAATTCAGAGCAAAGAAACTCCTGAAGCATTGCCACAGCAGGAGGTGCTGTCCATCCACTGGAGCAGGGATATCTCCTGTCAGACTCCCTCCTCAGAAACCAGCAGAGCTCACAACACCCAATTCAGTCAGACAGAATCCCACTATTATTTCCACCTCTAAGGCTGATGTGGATGTGTCCAAAAAGTTTGTGAGCTAACGTGTAACCTTTTCATGTGTAGTGCCAGTGTGTTCCTTTCTGCACTGGAGAGCACAGGGACATCAGAGACAGCTCACGACCAGAGGAGGAGGACATGGCAAGTCCTGCAATAGATACGTTTAGAAGGATTTTAAATGGAGAAAAATGGTTTCTTTCTTACTCTGGTTAGAAAGAGATCTGTGAGATAAGAGACAAAAGTTACCCTTGACTTTTCCAGCTTTTCAGAGTCTGTGAATTGAAGAGAGATGCTATAGCCCCTGACACCTGAGACCCATCTGCTATTGACCCAGAAAAATTTCTGAGCGCAAAGGAAACAACTCTTGGACACCCATAGTCACCTTTTCATGAGTTATGCAAGGATGAGGCTTAGAAGTACCATAATTTGCCAAAACGGGAATTGTAGATGTACCTCTTGTGCCTTAATTTGAAAACCTTTCCCTTTATTTCTGTCAGAGTAGGAAGGGCAGGTATGGAAAGAAATAGGCCAGAAGGAAAAACAGAGGAAGCCAGGCATGTGAAGCACAGGGGTGGAGATACTGGTGGCCCTGGGCAGCAACTCAGGCATGGGAAACCAGCAGACTGTGGGATGGGATGGAATGCCATGTGCAATCCTTGCTCCTGCACTTTATTAGCCTGCTTAAGGT
Source organism: Acanthiza pusilla (assembly GCA_036630365.1). Classification (NCBI taxonomy): domain Eukaryota; kingdom Metazoa; phylum Chordata; class Aves; order Passeriformes; family Acanthizidae; genus Acanthiza; species Acanthiza pusilla. Next base: position 10,451,105 of record JAXCHO010000049.1, on the reverse strand, counting down.
AGGGAGGGAGTCAAAAAAAATATAAATTAGCAGCTTCTGTTCTCCTCGGGCTGTTTTCCCTGCAGGGCTGTTACTGGTTTATTTATTTATTTTTAAGGCAGGCTGCCCTGGTGATCGATGTCTTGTTGATTTTATGGAGTGGGCAGAAGAAATGGGTCAAAAGAGACTGCAAATATTTATACATAGGTGAATTGTGACCCAGGAACAATTCCATTTACAAGTAAATGAGCTTTTTAAAAATGATTGAATTTACAGGCAGGGACAACTTCCACCAGACCAGGCTGCTCCAAGCCCCCTCCAACCCAGCCTTGGACAGTTCCAGGGATGGGGCAGCCACAGCTACTCTGGGCAACCTGTTATTCCATCTTACAACTGAAATAGGCAAAGACCCTCAGAGAGTGCAGAATTTGTATTTCAAACACAAACCTGGCACACGAGATAACAGATTTACAAGAAGTAACACACTTCAAAGTCAGCCCCGGCTGGGTTTGCCGGCGATGGGGCACATCAGCTGGGGGCAACGACACAGCCCCCGCAGAACCTGGGACTCACCCGGGCTCTGGCAGCAGAACCACCCAGGAGACTAATTAGATAAAACTTCAGCACAGCTAAATCCTCTTGGTTACTCTGACTGATTATTAGGTAATTCTTCACAAGAAAATGGAAAGAGAAACAGTGAGGCTCAGACAGCATTTCCACTGTCTCTGTGCAGGTGTTACAACTGCAGCATTTACTGGGCTACTCGCAGAGATCAGCACCAGACACCTCCGCTGCACTGAAACACATCTGTAAGTTCAAGCAACTTAAAATGGACTTTGTCTGACAGCTTTTGATGCTGGAATTTTAAATTAGCTGGGCCTCACAATCCAGTTCCTATGGGGCATTGTCCACAAAAACTAATAACAAAAGCAATAATAACCATAGGAAGTCAAACATCCCCACAAGTCGTATAACTGCTTCATAAGATATTTCAACCCCTTCTATGAGCAACTTGTGTCTATTCCTCAGAGTAAATTATCCAGTGGGCTGACAAGAGACATGTAATGAAATTGCTTTGCCACTGGCCCTGTTGATTTCTTCAAAGTTTCTTTCATTATAAGGAAATTAGTGGATCACTAACACTTACTTTAGCACTTTTCGTTTCACAGGGCGCTTGCAAAGCCTGATGGAAGACCTGCCCCTCAGAGAGTGTCTGCTCAGAAGGATGAAGGTGATGGCTCAGTACAACATGGCACCGAGTCCTCCAGCCTTCCTTTCCCCTTCCCTCCTGCTTTCTCCTTAAAGGAAATTACACCTGCCAAGTCTTCTCCTGCCTAATGTTTAACAAAAGGAGTGCTGATCAATGATGGCTCAGAGATGCTGATCCCCTCCCAAGAGCCAGAAGGATGAAGCTAACCTGCCACTCTCTTTTTTGTTACTTGTAAAGCTCTTGGACACATGACGCCTGGTGCAGGGGAAATCTTTCATTCCTCAACGTCCACTGTTAAAGAGCTCTCACAGAGCAGGAATCCAACAGTTCATTACTTCTATCTGCTCAACAGACTTTTGACATAATTGTATTAGTGCCTCACTGCAGGGCTTGAAAAGTGAAATCTGAAAAGTAGCTTTTTGCCATTGATTTATGCACTTGCTGAAGCCCTGTTTATGTGCTGGAATACAAACCACATTATTTGCAGCTCATATAATTTGTTTAATGCATTGTGTTCAGAGGCCACCTGTGCTAATGCATCGCAGCAGTAAGTGGGTTACCCTCACCATGTTTGAGAAAGAAAAAATTGTATTTTCTGAGCCAAATCTTTCCCTCAATGCACTTGTTTTCACTGAATTCAAGCCAGAGAGGGTGCAGGATAAGGGAAAGTTGGGAGAGAAGGAGGAGACACCAGCTGTGCTCACCTGGGTGGCAGCAGCCAAATTTCTTCTTTGATGTCCTAAGCATCCCTCTCTTTCACGGAGGATGCCGGAGGGATGTGCTGCTCTCCAGAGGAGCTCATGCATTAGCAGCCCCTCCAGCGCCCACACTCTGAATTTCTGCCATGTCAGTATGTTTTGCTATTGCCAAAAACTCCTGCTTGGCAAAGAAAATGCATTTCCATTCTTTTCGAGAGCTCTTTGACTCGGTGGGTGTCCATGCAGCACTGCAAGATGAATGCACACTCTGTCCATTCTCAGCTGCTTTCATGTTCCATTCAGCTGCAGCCATTGCACGTCAATGTATTAATTACAATCCACAGTGCCTGTTCATCCTATTACACTGAGGTATTCAATAAACACCAATTAACATATTGGAGGCTTTCCATGAGTGCATCTTGGAGTGAATGGGTTCATAAAAATACATCTTAAAACAAAATAAGGAGGATAATAACAATTCTGTAACAAATTCAGCCTCATATACATCTCATATTTTAGCAGATGATTGCTTAGCAAATTGCATTAAAAGCCACACAACTCGCTAGACCTGCCAGAAGACACATTACACCTCAGAGAAGACTCCAAGCCAGTCTACCTCGGAGTCACATTTGTATTCTTTGTTCTTAATACTGCACTGAATATATACTAATGGTGAAATAACCCAATAATAATTAGTATTAGAATAAGTGGAGATGTGCTAAAACAGCCAAAAGATATTTTATACCTTCTTAAGCCTGTAAATTACCATATGGACTGTTCCGAAGGCTGGAGATGAGTTTAGTGACTACCAGTGTTACAGGAATTAAGGACAGACAGGGCAGACTTTTATGCTGTTTACTGTGGGAGAATCTGGCATGCAGTTTGTTTTGTTGCTACGATAAACTGCAGTCCCCCTGAAGAGAATGAAGGCAACAGCCTCCGTAATGACCAAATGCAACCAGATGCTGTCACTCGTTCTGAAAGAGCTTTGCCTCCAGGTCCTACAGGAAAGTAAACCCTGTCTAGGGATATCTGCATATCATCTACAGATGTCAGGACTGACAAGTTCTTGTTTGGGTATTTAGGGCAGAAAAAGGAGTTTTGGTTCCAGCTGGTTTGGTCTGTTGATGAATCTGAGTTTCCCTGCTGCAGGAGGATGGGGGGTCCATGCCCCCCACCCTGGCCAAGATGTCCTCAACAGGAAACCAAAGCATCTTGCTGCAGAACTAGCAGATTAAAGAAAAACACATCAGCATTCTAAGAACAATAAAGAAATTAGATTCTTGTCCTGCCAATTAGACCCTGGACAACAGTTTTCTTTTAAGTCCACTGCTGTAAACTGCAGGAAATTGTAACTTTACATGTGGACTTATACCCACAATAGTCATTCTCTAGAGGAACCCTTTCCCAGGCATGTAAACCACCAGGTTTTAGGGAAGATGCTGAGCAGCAGATGACACAGCATGGCATTCTGTTTCACCACACAGACATTAACAAATGCTTTTTCTCCAGCTCCCAATTTTGTTATGAGCATTCAAGAGGGCTATGCTAATGGACAGGTTAAATACCAAAACCAACACTCAGCCTGGACCAGCAGTAGCAGGATGCATTTCCTCTCATCAGACTAAGAGCTCCACGCACAGCTCCTGAATTTTCCTGGCAGAGACAATGTCTTTTTCCCCACCTCAGCAATGGGTTCCTTCGATCAACAGCCTTTTGGGGGTGAGCAGAATGTAAAAGAGAGACATTTGTGCAGCAAAGTTTTTATGAGTCTAACTGTAAGAGCTGTCAAATAATAGCTGTGAGACTTCATATTAAAATATGCATATACATGTATTAAATATAGGTATGTATTACTGTAAAGGTTGGACTTGATGATCTTGAAGGTCTTTTCCAACCTTAATGATTATATGAAAAACAATTCAGTGACAGTGTCTGACTTTGGCCAGTGTCAGGACTGGTGACAGCTCTTGCATTTTCACAGATCAGGGTCAAACAAACTCGGAGTTTTTTTGCTTCTACATGTGTACAGCAGGACAGCACCCCTGGCTGCACGTGGAGCTTCAGGGTGCGATGGATGACTCCACTTGTGGTACCCCCAAACACTGGGGGAAGCTGAATTTTCTCCACGATTACAATAAAGTATAAATGACATGGAGAACCAGGTCACAGAGCCAGACAGGAGAACAAAACCAAAGGAAGAGTCTGTCTGGGCAGTATCTTTCAGGAAAAACTTCAAAATCAGTCTGTACCTGAAAGCAGTTTCAGCAGCCATCAGACCAGAGCCCTGCCCTGCCACTACAGGAGATCAGGATGTGGGAGAAACCTGAGAAACACAGCTCCTGTAAAAATAAGTCTGAAAGGCAATTTGAAATATTACCCTGGTCTTTCAAGCTCTCAATTCTCTCATTTAATTTCATATTTAAAGGGTGTATATATACCCTAAGAAATCCCAGGGTGAGGATATTTTCATTCTCTCTTTTCACCCCACTCCTTTTTGGAGCTTTGCTGTGCAATTGTTGTCATTCCCACTCCCTGTTCCATCACCGTCTGCACTCCATCACACCCCAGCAATTTTGGGGGCTGCGGTAGGTGCTGCTACCCATCAATGCTGGGTTTCAGCTCGATACAGGGCAGGACACTGTTCCAAGTACTTCTGTATCAGGACAGGACCTGTGATCTTTACTAACACATTATTCAGGTTTGTATGATGAACAGAATGACAAATTATAAAGAGATATATACTTAGCATATTCCTTTTTTTTTGTTTGTTTTTTCCTTCTGTTAAATCACTGTCACAAATTAAGCAGCAAGTTTCTAATAACACTGCTGGAATATGAGTGCCTGGACTGTGGGGAAAGCTACAGGATCTGAGTGTGGCATGAAGCATGAGTTCAGTAGTGCCTGTACTTGTTTGCAAAAAGAGAAACAAAAATTCTGCAGCTGAATTTCATATACTGCAGATGGAAAAGCTGACAGCAGGAACAGTGCTTGGGAGGCACAGCAGGGCTGAACTCCCCATTATTTATGTCTATTGATGGCTCTTGATATCCTTTCTGAAGTTTAGATCATCAAGAATCTTGAGAACGAGTTTTTTATGCTGGTGCTAAAGACAGATATTAGCAACAGCTGAGTTTCACCTCAAATCCTGATGCCACTGAAGCATCTCTGAAGCTTTTTACTTTTCTCGAAAGGCTAGCACCCTTTTTTATTCTTTTTGGAAGTATTAAAGCAGAACCAACCTTTGAGTTCAGCTCATTCAATTTCCCACTGCTATTTTTTAAAAAAGTTTCTATCTGGGCATCCTGGATTTGTCAAGGAGATTTTCTCCTGTGAAGAACATGAAATAAAAACATCTCAGCTGTGGCTCTCCATAAATTGTATCACTGTATCACTGCACTGGGGATATGTACAGTACTCGATAATTTTCTGATGGCTGCTCTGGCATTTTGATTACAAAATTAGCACTGCAGCTCTGTAGTGCTGTACAGTGTCAATAAAGTCTGTCGTAAATGAACTAAGAACTGGCTGACGGACAGATCTCTAAAAGCATTTCTCAGAGGGATCTATTCAAATGGGGCTCTTTCTAGAGCCATGCAAAGCCCAAATCTGTCCAACACCTCCACTGCGATCTGGAATGAAAACAGAAATTCCGAATTTCTGACACTTTGGACACCTGAGAGTGATGGAAAGTAGGACTGATGTGTTGAGCTTTTTGGGTTGGCCAGTAATGTGCACCCATGTATAATGTAGCATTTTAACATAAACATGAATAAAATGATATATAAAACAGTGACCACAGAGCGAGGAACAAGGAAAGCAGGGAAGAACTCGGAAATGGAATCCAGAGGAGGTCACCAATCCTGGGAAAAGGGTCAGTAAGTGACAAAGCACACAATAGGAGTATGATCACTGCCTGGATGGTGAGGAAAGGTAATATGGGAGAGGAAGGGTAATAAAGGAAATTTTACCCTCTGCACCAGTTCTGGTGGGACTGAGGCTATGTTAGGTAATTTTTTTTATATATACTACAGAACATTTTTGGCCTTAAAAGTTATGAATCTGCTCAACCAGTGGAAGAAAAGATGAAGAACACGTAAATGGAGAAACAATTCAAAGCATCCATGAGGTGCCTGAAAGGGCAGAGAGATCATCTGCAGCAGCTCTCCCCAGATGAAGGCAGATTTCGAAAGGAAAATATCACTGTAGCAATTACTCACCTGGAAATACAGGGAGAGAAAACAAAAAAGAAGAGGAAAACTGCAGCTAAAATGTTCTAGACTGTATGTAACAAAACAACATCTAGGGAAAATTGCTCAGGATGCTACCAGATCAAGCTTTTGACTTCAGGTAAAGTCTTAGGCATTTTAACTGGAATTTTGCCCATTTTAAAAGACATTGAAAGACATTTTTCCTTCACGGCAATATTGAATTTCCTTCAAAATTCTGCAGTAAAGACAGAATATGACTGAAAAGGAAAAAAAAATCCAACACAGAAAGTTTTGGTCCAATTTTCATTCAGGAATGGCCTCTGGTTTTGCAAGACCATAAGGAGAATATAGGAACACCTGCAATTCTTAATTCCCAGCTCACAGAAAATGAAAACTATACTTTTTAGATTCCTAACGACATGATTTGTAGGTGCACAGAGAATCATTTAGGCTGGAAAAGCCCCCTAAAATCATCTAGTCCAACTGTTACCCCAACACTGCCAAGGCCACCACTGAACCATGTCCCCAAGCGCCACATCTACACATTGTTAAAGGCTGATGGTGACTCAACACTTGTGTCAAGGACTATCAGTCATTCTATGATTTCACCAATATTTGTATTTGCTCTTCACTGACATAATTTTGTGTCTGCAAGTAACCCAAAATACTATTATTTGTGCATGTGAAATTGCTTCAGTGAGCAGTGCTGGGGCAGATCAAATAATTTTTTGAGAAATGGTATTTGCCTGGTTTATGCGCCAGTGAGTCACTCATAAATACTTATAAATATTTAAATATTCTAGTCCTGCAAGAGTGTGTGTAGACATTCGATATGGTTTGTACTACATCACCTCTGAAGCACTACTCCACATGGCAATTTCTTGCATTTAAAACCAAGACTAACAAATCAATGCACCCTGAAAAACATTTTAAGATCAACAGTACATTGTCTTCTAGTGAGTTTTCTTTGCAATTTGTAGACAATGGATTTCCAATAACAACTTGTAATTAAATCACTTCCTCTTACTCAGTCGTTGCATATTAAGCCTGTTGACATTTTGCAGATGGTATCTTTGGAAATGAGAGATATGAACAAGGGGGAACGGCTTTAAATGGAAAGATCCTGGATTTAGATTAGATATTAGGAGGAAGTTCTTCCCTGTGATGGTGATTAGATATTAGGAGGAAGTTCTTCCCTGTGATAGTGCTGAGGCCCCGGCACAGGTTGTACAGAGAATCTGTGGATATCCCATCCCTGAAAGTGTTCCAGACCAGGTTGGACAGGGCTTGGAGCAACCTGGATAGTGGAGGGTGTCCCTGTGGCAGTGGCATTGAGACAAGAGGAAATTAAGGTCCCTTCCAACCCAAACCATTCTGTGATTCCCTGTTTGAAAAAACACTGCAGTTTGGCAATTGACAGCTGAGTGTGCTGGTTCTGACATGGGAACAGCCAAACAAGTGTCAGGCACCCTCCCTGGATTTCCATAAGAAAATCTGGCCTCAATTCTTGACCTAAAAGCATGCAACCACAATCATTCTAACCACATCTCTGTTTACCATTAGTTCTGCTATAGTTTTATTTTAGGAGACTCTCTTAATTGAAGTCTTAACGCCGAAATATATAAAGTGGGTAGAGCACAAAGCTGAGCAGCAGCCCTGGTTAAATGAATTAATGTCTGGTCTGAACGTGGAAACATTTCCCTTTTTAGCCCAAGGCAAAACCTTGTCCCTCTCTCCACTGGCAAGCATGCATCCACATGCATCATAACTATTCTTGATCTGAGCACTTTCAACTTTTTCTCTGGAACCACATTTTAGCTTTTGAAGCCACTTTGCTTAGATTAAACTCGTCTTTCGTGCTACAAAAAATCAGAAAATTAATTCTGATTTCTTTTCTTCTTCTGAGAAAATAGGTTTGGCTTTGTTCAAAATGCAGCAAAACAACTGAGACTCCACAACAAACCTGATTCTCACAGCTGTTTTGTGGAACTGCAAACAATGCAGGGCACTTTGCTGGAGCCCCAAGATATATTTTAGACTTGAAGTGCAAAAGGTTTTCACAATGAGAAGAGCTTTAAAAGAGAGAGAAAAAGAAATCAACGTTTTTCTTTGCAGAATGTGTTTCTTTGACAGCAAGGGAAGAAAAAAAGAAGAAAAAAAAGAAAACCCAAGCAAGAAAATTTTCCACATTCACGAAATAGCTGCCCACTAAAATGCAGTACGGATGAACTCTCTGTGATATCCCCAGCTGAGGCATCCTACAAGCAAAAATTACATTTCAGGTGCAGCAGGATCACTCCTAATGCTCAAGGCAGGCATCTCACACTGCATTTATGAGCGAGGCAAGGAGTTAGGTGCTTCTGAAAGTGATCTAAAGCCAAAACATATTGAGCAGGGAGCTCTCAGCAGCTGATCAAAGGCACCTCCATCCTCCAGCGTGTGCCTGGAGCTCAGCCCTGCCCACTCACGAGCCTTTGGACACTCTCCCCTGTGCTGAGCTGCTGTGTCTGCCTCCAACAAACACTGCCAGCTTCATCCTCAAAATGCCTAAAAGCCCTGCAATGGGGTCACGGCTCAGCTCCGGGAATGCTGCTGACAAAATGCTATTGCAGTGACTTGGGTCCTTGTTGGGTTTCCCTGCCATCCCTGTCCACCCAGTTGGCACATCCTGCAGGAATCAAGCTGAATAGTTTTCAATTTCTGCTTTTTCCCTTGTTTTTTTTTAATCTTTTAGTTCTGTTTCTGCTATAAGATTGCATTATTAAATTAGCATTAATATACTAATAATGATAATAATAACAGTAACAACAATAACAACAATATTACTACTACTACTATGAAATACTCAATAAATTGCCATCATCCTCAGTAACTCATCTGCACACCATTCCTCAAGGCAATCAGGAATGGGCTGCTTTGGCCAGCTAAGGGAAACCTCATTTCTTTCCCCAGTAGCTTCTCTAACACTGCCTCAAACCAAAAGCAGAGGCCATCGCTCCCCTGCTTGCTCAGCCGTGTTTGAAGTTTGGATATCACATCGCTCACAGGAGAAGCAATCAATGCTGGTAAGCTAATGAATTATTTCCAAGTTTGTACCAATATCTGCAGCAACATGAAAGAAAAATCACATAGCAGGGAGATTACAGTGGGAGAGGCAGAGCATGGGGCACAAACTGTCAATATTTCAGGACTATGATTTGATTCTGTAGATAACTGTTGCTACAACATTGCTTAAGAAAACACTGCAAGCAAAACATTTTATCTCACAATATACTTGTCCAATATAATTATCTGGGCTGGACCAATCCAGCTGGAAGGAAACAGCAACAAATACCTGACCCTACGTGCTGTGCCATCAAGAACAGCTTCGTGAATTTGTGAATAAACTCTTCATCTGAAAGTGGATTTTACAGGTGCAATTGCTGCTGGAACAGCTGGCTTGCCACACGTACGTGGAGTGCATATAGATACATATATATATATACACACACACACACACAGATAGCAAATAGGGGTATTTATTTTCCTCAAACTATTTATTTACCATTATCACCTTGTTTATTATGAGACCATAGAGTTGGATATGCTGATATATCTGTCAAGAATAGATGCACTGCTGAAAGCTTCTTCCTCATTCAACATTTTCCTCTCCCATTTGACCCCACAAGCTCCTTTTTATGTTTCATTCCCTGTTCCTTACTGTAGAGCTTTGCTTTTTCCTGGTCAGCATCAACCCCCACAATTTTGGGACAACCAAAAGCTCTGCCCTAAAGCAGTTTCTAGTGAATCAGAAATATGAACAACTCAAAAATAAATCTGTCTTATACTCCACACTTCTAATGAGCCTCTGGAGGATGGTGGAGGAGTCAGGGATGGATGGCTCCCTCCTCCACACCACACGGCTGTGGGGAACACAACTCCTGGAGATTTTAGGATCACTGCAGTAAATCTGGAGCCAGTCCAACATTGCTTCCCTGCACTGGCAGTGATTTACCTGACACCCATGCCCAGCCCAGGCTCTCAACTCATTTTTTCACCCAGTTCATTCAAATTCACTCTGGTTTCTGAGTCCCTGGCGGTGGTGCTGGGAGAGCCCCAGGGCCCGGGGCTGGCACCATCCACCCTCCCTGGCTTTATCCAGCATGTCCCTGATCTCCTGCCGAAAGTGTGAGTGTCTCATTTTCATATTTCCGCCTTGTGCTTTTTTGGTTAATACTAATGACAGGTAAAAAAACCAAAGATCTGACCTAAAACAGAATCAGAATCAGTTCTAAAAACTCCTTTTAAAGAGTGTTAAGAGGAAGTTTAAGAGCAGAGCACACTGATCTGCAGCTGCTGCTGCATTCATTCCTGCATGAAAAATGTTTCTACTAAATAATATTTGTGTTCTTTAGATAACAATATATCCATAGATGACAAGATGCCTCTCATCTTAGAAAAACAGCAATTTTCTCTCTATATGTAACTTATATGCAGAATAATGACTGGACTGAGAAAAACCAATTCAGAATTTTTCTTTCAAACTTCCTTTGCAGGTTGTTTTGGAGAGATCTTTAATGGGCCATGAGCTAGAATTTAAGGGGATTTTATTGTTGGTTTAATAACTCCTTATTAGCTAAACAATGTTGACAGAATAAAGGCATTTTGATGGAATGCATGTTTTCCCTCTCCCTGACATATTTGTATTACAAATTGACCTGTCCATATTGATGATGGCGATGATATAGATCTAGAAGATTACATGGATTTTTTTTCTTAAGTTGGGCTTTTACATCTGCCAACCTGCCACTTGCCCATTAGGGAAGACAACAGGAATGCCAGAAGTGACATGCCTAATTCTAATGACCTCCAGTCAGACAGAGTTCCAGAAGTTATATCCAAAAACCACTCATCTGAGCATTCTTAAAAGTATGACTCAGCTGGCTGATGTGCTTGCCAACTCACCAGACTATCTCCGTGTTGATTAATTAGATGCATGCACTGCTTTAGCTCTTATGACAACGAAGCCCTTCATTTCTTACTCATTTATTGAATCTTCATGACAAGTTAAAGGAAAGACAACAGACAAATATACTTTCTAGTACTCTATTTTTGGCATGTGAGAAATCTCAAGATCATCATATCAAAAATTATATTTTTTAATTACAGTCCTGAGACTCCTTATCTAATAAAAATTTATTAATGAGGAATTAGAAGACACCTACAAGTGATTCTTACCAGAGCTGCCAGGAGAGTGTTTCATCTGTCTCAGGCGCTACTTGTGTATGATTAAGGCAATTTGAAGAGTTGACACTTTAATCCTGTGTTAACAGATTTTTCTAGTCATCCTCATAAACGCAAGAAAACTCTTAAGAGTTCTATTCTTGGGATTATGGAACAAAAGAACTTTCAGAAAATCAGAAGAAAGATGATAGGTTTAGAAGGAAGGCCACAATTTCCGTCCATAATCCAAAACTGTGCATTAGAATGTGTATGAAAATTATTAGCATGGCTAGAAGTTATGATTAAAAATAGCACCTATGGGATGTAGTACTTGTACTGGTAAAACCACATTTCAGAAAACGTTAAGACATGGGATTTCTCTCATCCATGCACTTTTAATTCATTTACAGATGATCAACATGATGGGGAAGAAAAATGCCCTTTGAGTCCCTGGAGTTGTAGAGAGAGAGGATGGGTCAAGGGAAAGCAAGAGACACACATGGAGTGAGAGAAAGAGAGCATTTTGTGGCCCCGTGAGGTACAGCAAGGCCACAAGACTCTCTAAAATGAAACACAACTTCAAACGCAGCGCAAGAATGACAAATTGGGAAGCTCTTCACATTATCAAGGTCATCTGCAAACCTTTCCAACACTGCGACACTGCACCAGAGCAGAGAGCACCAAAACGGATGAGACAGAGTTTTTGAGAGGACAAATTAGATTGAGAATTTCTGATGCCAATGAATTCTGGTAATTATGTCACTCGGCTTGCTGAGCAGCCATGCCCATATCTTGCTGCCAGCCTGTGGCAGCCACAATGCTTGGCTTGGGTGAACTTCAAGCGACAAAAGGATCTCTCTAATGGGCAAAAAATAGGAGAAATGTGCAGGATGCTGTACCTTTAAACTACCACTGCCAGCCAAATTCTGACTCACAACAAAGCAGAAATCTTATAAACAAAATTCTCATAAACCAAAGTGTGCCCTTAAGTGTTTGAAATTTTTTTTTTTCCTACATCATTTAATAAAAGAAAAAATATACTTCAGCCAGGCACTAATTTTGCTTCCAGATTCCCCAAAATCTCAAAAGTTGCAAGTAATGAACATTGGTTTTAAATTAAAAGTTGATGAGCCATTATCTGCTCTTGATAAAAGTGGAGATTCTGGGAAAACTGAAAATGGAGAAGTCAGTCTGATTTTCAGCTTCAGATGGTGTGCAATTCCATTCAGATGAAAAATCCCTGTGACAAACAGTCATTGTTACACCTTCTGTTTTTCTACGATTGTTTTGCAGTTTATCAATACTATCTCTATTAATTGGCTAATATTTTTTACTTGTCTCATTTTCATTGCCTACTTAAAATTCACTGAACCAAAAACCCATAGAAATAATTCTTGGAATTTAGGTTCAAGTTGATGTGACTTTGAGAACCCATTGATCCAAATATGCTCCCAAATAACTGCATGTCAAACCTTTATAGCTGGGTTAATGCACTTTATGCCTTCTTAATGTATGAGATTTTATGTTTTACTGTATATCTGCTGGTTTGAGCATGCTGTTTTGAATTAAATGCATGTGTGGCTCAAACAGGTCCAAGGTGACAACTGGGGCTAATCTTAAAGCACTTTAAACAGCTTCCAAAATTTAAAGGGGGCCTACAGGACAGCTGAAGGGGGACTTTTGACAAGGGCATGGTGTGATAGGACAAGGCAGAATGGCTTCAAACTGACAGAGGGCAGGGTTAGATTAGATATTTTATGAAGAAATTCTTCCCATGAGGGTGGTGAGGCCCTGGCACAGGCTGCCCAGAGAAGCTGTGGCTGCCCCATCCCTGAAAATGTCCAAGGCCAGGTTGGGTGGGGCTTGGAGGAGCCTGGGACAGTGGAAGGTGTCCCTGCCCATGGCAGAGGGATGGATCTTGATCATCTTTAAGGTCCCTTCCAACCCAAACTGCTCTGTGATTATTATCTAAAGCTGAGTTTTTTTAATGAAAAGCTGTAAACCAAGAAAACAGCCATTACCCTCTTTAGAAAACAATCCAGCTTAAGAGGTAACCTGCTTGTTACTGGCCCTTTCCTTGCACTCAGCAGAGTCAATGACTGAATCCTGCTTCAGTTTTAACCACAATGTGATAACCACACCCAAGTTCTCTGTCGCTCACTATGCTGACTGTTGAATAACCCTGCCCATTTCCTTTATTCTTTAGTAGCCCAAAGGAACAGACATCAATACAACTTTCTATCACCCAGGGGAAGGAGACAGCGTGGGCCTTTTCCAGGAAAGGACTTCAACAAATGCGTTAGGGAAAGCAAGAACTTAAACTGTTCTTCTTGCTTCTAAAGCAGGAACACAAATTTATGAAGATAAATAGGATAACACAAGTATTTATTATAAACCACTGTTTGCGTGGTTTGAGTGTGATCCCCAGATCCCTGCTGCAACACGTATCAAGATTGCACACTGTAATACACTTAATTAACATGGAAACAAAATGCAGGAAACACAATTCCCAGGCAAAATACTCAGTAAAACACCTTCCCCACGGCAAACTAACTCATACGACCACAGCACCTTTGGACAGATTTCCATCCTGCTTCCTCAGGGTTTCTCAAACCACACACTCAGGCCACCGGACCTGGCCAGGCCACCATCTCTGCCCAGCCATCAACAAGAATATTGACAAAATATAATAAAAAACAATAAACCTGACACACCTGAACCAACCTCCTGCTTCATGCACAGCCACCTTTGGAAACAAGCCTTCAATAGCGTTCTCATGGAATTATAGACAAAAAAGGGGCTGTTTTCGCTGACCACGTCTGGGAACACAACAGTGCCCCCCCAGATATTCCCAAGCACTGAACACCCAGGACAGACCAAAGCAGGCACTCACGGAAGGCTGTGTAGAGCTCCTGCAGGGTCAGGCGGCCGTCGTTGTTGTAATCATCAAACCGGAGAAGGTCTTCAAGAGTACAACCCAACAAATCATCTGCCAGCTCCTCCTTCTTCATCAGCTGCAGCAAAGAGAACAGATGATCTTATATGTAAAGTAAAGCTACACACGGCCGGCCTGGCTCACCTGGCAGATTTTCCATTAAACGACCTTTGGGGAGATGTATATATATATATGTATATATATATATATATAAAAATAAATAAATAGATAGATAGATACAGATATTATCATATTTATCTTACACATTTTATTTCTATCAAGATACTTGTATCCCTGCAGCACTTCATGGACCATGGACTGATGAGACTCTTCCTTCACCAGCAGCACAGAAACGCATTTTCATTTTGAAAATGGAAAAATAAATATTCAAGAGGGAAAAAGGAAAGTCTGCCTCTCCTTTCTCCTCTGTAAAGTAAGGACAAAATTGTATTCTCTGCTTTTAGGACTAGAATAGGCAACAGTGGATGGTGTACTCAACATTAAGGTGCTTTTCCAGCCCCGGACAGCTTGTTTCTTTTGTTTTCTCAACATTTCATTTGGGTTCTCTGAATTTATTGTAGAACATGAAGAAAACTGCTGAAATGTTGCATCTTCCAGACAGGAAAGCTTTTTCCTGTAAGCCAGGGACTCTTTTATTTACTATTGTAGTCTTGGCCCATTATGTTGAAGCCATTTAAAGTAATAATGCTAAAAAAATCACCCTTCACCTAGCAAGTAAAAAATATTCAATAAAAGTGAGATCAACCATAACTTCCAAGATCAATCCTCTAAAGATGGAAATTTCCCTTTGTCTACCCTCTGTATTGAAAATTGATTAACTTTTCGTAAGACTGACAAGTTTTTATTAGTTCTTTTGATTTAACGTCAGGGAAAAAAAAAAAACAGTGCAAAACACTCCAGCTGTGACACACTTAGTAGATTTATGAATCTGACTTTGAAATACATTAAAGATTTAAATGGAAATAACATTCCAATTACCACCATCATTAATAGCCTTAAATATCCATGGTTGCAAAACTACATGGGAACTTCACTGTTAGGTCCAGAGGGAAAATATTGGGCAGGGTCTACGAGCAGACAGGAGGCAAAACAGCTCCAAATAGAAGGGGATGGGCCATCTGTTGCCTTTTTTTGCTCAAAGCAATTCTGTTGCAGAGAACAAACAAATAGGTGCTGCATCGATGAAGGACCATCACCCCTGGAGAGACTCTACTTCCAGTTGCTCCTCTGGGGTGAATCCCTCTGGAATGAGACCCCTAAAGATCCACCTCCAGGTCTTAAAAAGTGCTTTTTTTCTGCAGCAGTGCATGTTACCTGCCTTGAGCTCTTCCTTGCAGACAAGGTTATAGTGCACGAGAGACTATTTTTCTTTTAAATAAAACAAAGCAAAGGCACAGCACCAGCTCGTCCAGCAGTCAGAGGGAACAAGACCTCACTGCATCATGTTCAGCTCAGCTTCCTCTGCTCACGGGCAATGAACTTCCCATCTTTGGGGTAAATCTGAAGTTGCAGAGAGCTTCAAAATAGAGAGCTATCAAAAATCTACCTAACGAGGCAAGAGAAGTTCTGTTAAGAGTATAACCTGAATAATTAAAAATTGCTCATTACCTAAAGAAATGTCCCTTGAAGCCTGGGTGGATACACTAGTCTTGTAAGAGCACATAATCATCTCGTTTAAAAAAAAAATAAAGAATTGGCATTCTCTCCATAAACTGTGAATGCTGCTGGTGTGAGAGCCCAGAGCTGCCCCACAGATGTGTCCCCAGCCCAGCTGGGACTCAGCCATGCTGCCACCAAGGGGCCCAAGACCAGAGCCACTCAGCCTAGGATTAAAAACACTCATGGCCTATCTAAATGGTGCATTAATAGGCATTATTTTGTCTTTGGAGAGGTGATCCCACTGCCAGCTCAGATTGTGTGGAGGACGGTTGGGTGAGAGGGCTCCTGGCTGAGACTGAACTTATTCCGGTCCATGAAACTGAAGTGGGCCCCAGATGTTCAGGCACATTTGCTGATTCTGATAGCAGCAAGAAGAATTAAAATAAGAGTAGCCAAGGTCTGTGCTTGCTCTTGTGAGAGAGACCTGGGCTCCAGGCACATCTGCAAAGAAAGCCTGGGGGAGCTTCGAGGCAGACCTTCCAACACTGAGTCCGTGCTCCTTTGCAATGGCAATGGCTTGCAGGCTGCGAAACCTTTATTTATAATGACAGTTTTAATATCCCAATGAAATAAGTTTCATGTAAAAAGGGCAAAAAATTGGAGAGTAGAACAGTAGAACTTAGATGCCACTATGTAAAAGCTGGCTTTGAATTCAGATGAAAGTGTTTTCTCATACCTACCATGTAGTTATGAAAAAATCATTGCCTTCAAAGGAAATATTGGACATATTCATAGCCCTGAGATCTAAGGGAATTTACATTGACACTTTGTGTTGTGAAGAAAGGATCAAGCATTCTGTCAACAGCCTCAGGACTGAAATGCAGCACAAAGTGTCCTGCAGAGGAGCCAGCTCAGGGAGGAGCAGGTTCATGCCTGCAACGGGCTCTGTGTTCCTGGAATGGAGAGTGCAGATGAGACACTCAAGGGTGAACTTTGAGCAACCTGGGATAGTGCAAGGTGTCCCTGCCCAAGGCAGGGGCTGGAATGAGATGAGCTTTAAGGTCCCTTCCCACCCAAACCATCCTAAATTCTATGAAGGGACAGCTTTGGAAATGGGAACAGGTCGCAGATAGGACTTGCTTCAGAAAGGCTCTTAAAAGGCATTTGCTTCTAATTCTTCTCATGGATGCCATAATGAAATGGAAAAGACATTTCACAGGACTGTTTTCCCAGGTCTGCATGTGCAAAGAGCAAGTTGAGGACACAGAGTACCTGGATCAAATGCCTGGGCTGCCTGTTTGGTTCACGTTACCAAAAAGATGAATTCCAACAGCACAGTGTGTCCCCAATTAGAAATAACTGTTTTTTCAAGCTCTCACCTTCTATCAAGTTCTGCTAATCGACATTTCAGCATCTGCCCAGGGATTTTGGGACAACAGACCTGTTGAAAAACATTCCAACTCTGCTGTCGAATTACTCTATGCTAATGCACAGTCCAGAAGGCAGGGAGGAAGAATTAAGAGATTTCTGCCTAACTTACATGCACCTAAAAAATCCAAATTAATTCTCCCCAAGCCGGCTAACTGGAAATACTTCAGAAGATGTCAGCAGAGCAAGGATTAGTATCTATTTTCAGGAGTATGGATGGGGCTGGAACACTGCCATGTTTTTTGTTTGGAGATGAGCTTCAAATGTTCCAGACAACACCGACTCCTGGGAGATGCTGAAAGAGATTCGTTGACTGTGTTAGATTTTCCTCCTTTACCTGCTGCTGGCTGGACAGGTACAAATGACCGTTCCCCCCTGAGTGCTGCTGCATTACATTCAATTCACACTTCAAATGAAAATCCACTTCATAATTCCACTTCCACTGAACAATAAACCCACCTGAGCCAGTTCAGAGCTGCTGAGATGCCCATCACTGTTCAGATCCAAGTGCTTAAACAGATCTTCAATTAGGAAGCGCTTCTGGGCGGCTCTGTCCTTGGCCAGGCTGCTGGGCGGGCTCTGCCGGCGAGCCTGCAGGTCCAGCAGGATGCTCTTGAGCCGGCTGTAGTCTGCCATGGTGCAGCTGTCACCTGAGAGATAAGACAGCATTACTGGACCACGTGCATTTACCTTGATCTTTTCAAAGGACTGAGGTTCTAAAGGGAAAAATTAGGCATATATGTCTGCATACTCAGCCCCGCTCAGCTCTGCACTTGAGGAGCTCCTGCAGTCGTTACCTTTTGTAATAGCTGGCAGATTTTCTAAATCCTGCTGTCAGGGATGCTCTCCAGCATGTTACCTTCCCGATTTTATAGGGCTTAAGTTACAGACTTCCACACTCAGTTTTGTAACTCCCGCAAATATTAAATTGGCTCTGTGCTTTCCAACATGAATAAATTCATCTGTCCTATGACTATAGAGTAAAAAAAAACCAAACTGGGCAGGCTGATGTTTAGAAAGTTCCACTAATGTAAATGGTACCTCTAAGTGTCACCCTGACCTCAAGGAATCCTTAGGGGCAGCCTGTGGTGGCAGAAGGTGTGAGGAAGGACAGTGAGGAGTGCAGGGCTGCAGTGAGCCCCTGCAGCTGGGGTGGCACTGGTGCCTGCTCTTGTCACCCTGCTGCAGGCTGACATAAACACTGTCCTCAGCCCCTGACCAGGGAAAAAGGGTTTTATCAGGGAAAAGCCCTCAAGCTGCTCTCCCTGAAGTGACTCTGGCTTGGCTGGAGAAATCAGATTGTACCCTCCTGACCCTGAAAGCTCACGCCATGCCCGCAGCATCTGGCTCCCCCACAGCTCTTCTCCTCCTTGAGGAAACACATCCACATGCCCAAAGTGGTATAGATGTTATGACCCTTTTCTGTTCATCCATTGTCTGGCAAAGCTCAGCAGAATGAGAAATGCCTGCTGTCTTTTTGTGCAGAGCTGTTTGCTTTAGTGCAGGGCACAGCGGCTGGTGCCTGGCAGGAGCCTTGGAGCAGACCCTGGAGCACTGTCAGGCTCCAGCTGTGCCACACTCTGTGGGCATCAACCACATCCCACCAACAGCATCAACACCTTCAGCTGCTCCCCTCAGATGTACTCACGGCTATAATGTAATTTCTCTACAATGTAAATAGCCTTACTCTCTGCAATACTGGTTTTAAAACAAACTTTTCTTTTGAATCCCATCACTGATCCTGTTGGATTAAATCTAAGATTTAATGTTAAATCTAAGAGAACATGGTCCCACCTCAGTCTGAGGGACAATACCCTTGTAGATCAGCTCCCCAAAGACTCTAAACATTATTCCTCTGAAAAATAACAGAAGACTCTGGCACACTGACAACTAATGTTCCTGTCCTTTTCTTGCTGAGCTGCAACATTGTGGACCTCTTGGTCCCACTCCAACTGAAACCCAATTAAAATTCCAGGTGGGAGGCATTTCTCTGATAGCAAACCCATCTACTGTCAAGGTTTTTTTTTTCACCCTTCATATTTTGTGCTCACAACTTCAAAAGCACCACGACTTGAGAAGGTGAGAGAGGACACAGAGGCTGGACATGTGCTCACCAGTCAGGTCAGTGCCCTCCTGCTACATGAGCAAGAACTGCAAGCCAAGGCTTATTTCCTACCCTGAACTCAGACCCATCTAGTTTGGAGAGTTTCTTGCTGCTCAGGGATATTAAGCAGCTGATAAGTTTTTCCTTCCCTCTAAACAACCTCCAAAGTGCACTTGGTCCCACATGGGATCAGTCTTGTTTTACAGAAAAAACAAGGCTATTCAGCTACTATTAGTTGCGTTTATTATTCTTGACTTCTTTATCCCCAGCCATGTCATTTGATGGTTTGCGAAGGCAGTATGAAATTTTATTTTATTCAATCACCAGCTTATTTAAGAGAAAAACTGATTACACTATCCATTTAATCAAGCTATTCTGTTGTAAATACTGTTTTAGCTACTGCAATAATATTTTTTCTCTGAGCTGGAATTTTATTTTCAGTCAAAAATCAATCCCAGAAATGTATCTAGGGCTGATGAAGATAGGGAAATCTATTTAATTTGCTTCCACTTCGGTTTCTGCTTTGCAGTTTCCATCAGTGAGCAGCAGCACAGCCACAGGCACCGCACACGGTGACACCTGCCTGAGCTGACCCACTCCATGGTGCTCCCCACAAACACAAGCCAAAGCAGCTCTCCCTTTACCCCCTCCAGATGTTTCATTTGCAGCAGCTGAGATTTCTCTTCGCAGACATTTGCTGTTACCTGGGCAGGGCTTTCCCAGCCTTCCTCAAGCCCAGCACTAACCCATGCCCTCGAGTGCCACATCTGTGTGGGGCTTTATCACACCTGCAGGATGGTGATTCCACCAGTATCCTGGGCAGACTGGAGATAATCCTTTCAGTGAAAACTTTTTTTAGGAATACTCAGCCTAAGCTTCCCATGGCACAACTTGAAGCTGTTTCATCATATCCTGTCATTTACTACTTGGGAGAAGAGATCAACCCGCACTTGGCTACAAGATCCTTTCAAGCAGTTGTAGAGGGGGAGAAGGTCCCAAGACTCCTTTTCTCAGGCTGAACTCCCCAGCGTGAACCCCTTTTCTCAGGCTGAACCTCTCAAGCCTGTGAGCCAGGAGACAGTGATCTCCTTTCACCGAATTACAGCCCTCCTGGATTCTTCCACGCTCAGAAAACAAAGCCACCACAAAACTGCTTTTCTTGGAAAAGTACACACTGATCTGGGCTGCAGGCCAGCCCAAGGTGAATGTGCCCATTTGGGGATGTTCAGAGGGTCACAGCCATGCTGCAGCTTCCAGGCAAGCGTGATGGGCACAAAGAGTGAAATAAAGGAAAGCGCAGAAGGACAGAGCTGGTGACAGCCGCTGGCAGCAATTCCCACATCCTGCTATAAACTCATAATACATTTTCCCCATCACCCCCATCAGGGTCATGGACCCAGCAGAGCTCCATCCTGCGTGGCAGGATAAGGCCAGTCCACGGTGAACACATCAAAGAAAGCCAGCAGTAAGACAATGACATCTCTTATTAAAAAAGTAAGTCCAGTTTCACATGTTTTTAACATATGCTGCAGGTCAGAAGGTGCTTCTGGCCCCTGTCAAAATAGGCCCAAAATCTCATTACCTCCACTTCCCTCTGGAGAAAACCATACTCTCCAGCTCTGCTGGAAGTGGATCCCAAGCCTCTCCACAGTGTGGATGTGATAGACTGCATGGGTCTAACACCTTTGCATATCTTCCCTGACATCCCAGACATCTGAGGGCTGCAGTGACGCACAAGCAGTTGGACAGAGCCCAGCAGTGCTGAGCTGTTTAGCAGAACACGAGTAAAAGCAATAAAGTTCTGTCCCAGGGTGTGTGACTGATAATTTGTTTCTTTGACTGAAGGATCAATAGAAAAATGCACTATATCTTTAAAATATAAATATATGCATATAAATAGATATGTCTAATTTATATACTCATTCTTACTGCAGTGGAAAAACAGAGGGAAAACTACTCCAGGTCAAAGGAAGTACTCTGACCTGAAACTATAACTTTTTACTAAGTCTGGAGAAAGTGTTAGCTCAAAAATTATCCATGCTTGGAATGTCTGAGCTGATGTTTTGCTGCACAACCCATACCTAATGCTATTTATTTCAAACAAATTAAGGCACTGCAGCGACCAGACATGGATGCTGGGAGCATCCTAGAAAAGACACTGCCTGCTCTGCCAAGTTAAGGAGGAGAAACATTCAGACAACTCAAAACATTTGGGAAGCCAATGCCAAGGACAGCAAGATTCTTCTGTAGCAAAGATTCCCCCCCCCCCTCATTTATTAGGCATTATTATTTCATTTTTTAACCTACCTTCCCTAGAGACTGCTGACACTGAGCTGGTTTATAGGTCTTGGAGAGCAAAGCTCTGTATTTTCTCTCCTTCCCTCTCACCCACTCCCGCTGTTCTGACATCTGTAATCTTCTTACACTGTGCCAAGGATCTACCAACTTTATCTACTAAATTCTGCCTCTTTAGGCTTCTGCCACCTCTTGTTCTGTTCTTCCAGGTATTACAAACATGACTGTTTAGCAAAAAGAATATCAGAAAAGCTGTCTGCGTGCCCTCTCCCTTATCCCCATTCTTCTCTCTCTCTGCTGACTGCCCCCAGCAGTTTCCTCTGCAGCACAAGCTCATTGTTAGCAGTTTATCTCATCTCAGGCTGCTCTCCTTGGTAGCTCTTGCAAACGGATGTCTCTCAGCTTGGTTTCCTTGTTAGGGCTTCCCGGGGACTTGGATTCTGCTCACAACTCTAACCAGTATTGGGAGGTTTAAGTTGGATATCAGGAAAGGCTCTTCCCCCAGAAGGTGTTTGGGCACTGAACAGCTCCCCAGGGCAGTGGTCACAGCACTGACAGAGCTCAAGGAGCCTCTGGACAATGCTTTCAGGGCATATGGTTGGATTTCTGGGGTTATCCTGTGCAGGGCCAGGAGCTGGACTCAATGATCCTTGTGGGTTCCTTCTAACCCAGGATTTTCTGATTCTATGATTTTGGCTGACCACCACTGCTCTTCAGAGCTGGGTTTTGAAAGGCTCCTTCCCTTCCCTGTTTCTCTGAACATCAGAAATGCCACGGTTGTGTTCCAGGTGCCTGTGTGGTGCTGCCAGCTGACCCTGTGTGCACTCAGGTCCCATCCCCGTCACTCAGCTGGGGAACCAACACACACAGAGACACCCATGTAAATTCTGGATGAGCTAAAATGCTATTCTGTCATGCCCTAAACGGATCCTCTAATTTTAGTTCATTATTTCCACTTTCATGCTGGGAAAGATCTCCAAAGAAACAAGCCCTTCTTATCAGTTTACAGCATTTTCAAACCCAGTGAAGCCTGGAACTGTTTGAATTAAAAAGAAAAAAAAAAAGACAGGGAAAGAAAAACAATAAGACAGAAGAAGAGTAAAAGAAAAATCCAGCATATGAAGGTCTGATTGCTAAAATGTGGCCAATAACTGTCACATCTACACGCTCTGCTCACTCCAAGCAATGCTGCTTCTTTTGCTCTGTTTTGCAGCAGCGACGCAATTCATCCTGTTTAGCACTTCTGCATGCTTTGGCAGATAAAATATTGATCAGCCTGCCAAGAAACACAGAATGCCATTCCGTTTTTATGTCAGAACTCAGTAATGAACTACATTTATCAAGAGCATCCTCCCTGCGAAAGGTCAGTGGTGAATGTGGCTAAATTGTGATGACAGATCATTAATCCAGATCCCTCAATAATTGCCCTCTTTAAAAATTTTACTCCCGGTTTCTGTGAATTGCTGCAGGTTTTTACACTTGGATCCCACAGCAATCTTCAAGCCAGTTCTGAGTAAAAGCAGAAAACAGAGGAATGGCAAGGGTGGGGATGAAAGTGTCCTTCAAAGGAATGCAGGTTACAAAAAAAAAATAAACTGAGGAAGCGCAGAGATTGCTTTGACGGAAAAACTAATCTCCCAGTGAAACATTACCGTGCAAGGTGCCTTACAATGCAATGATTACTCAAAATGTCAGTCCTTCTTTAAATATCAAAAATGATCTGATAACACCTACAGTGCACCAATCTCGGAGACCTTGGGGTGCAGCTCACCTGACAGTAGATGTGAGCCTGAACACACACGGAAGTCTTTAGAGGATTTGAGTCCCACTGGTTCCTGAGCTATTTTTCAGCAAAACTACATGAGCTGTAAGAATGGCAGGAGGCACCTGCAGCTCTTCCTAAAATCCATGAGAGAAGCTGTGCAGCCATTAGCATCCAGGCTGAGTACAAGAGTGTGTGATTATCTGCACAAGAAGGCATTTACAGAGATTCAAACTTCCTGTGACCCTTCAAAAACTCTGGAGAAGGTTCCCCTGAGTGGCATCTCCACACAGCTGGAGCACGGGGACCCAGTCCATATGCTCTCAGATCTGGGCTCCAGCCCTTGAAAATCTGCAAATCCCAGCACAGGATTAGACTCAGTGTGTTACCACTGCAGGTGAGACAGGACACAGTCCCTGGATCCCACCATCACCTGCCTGAAATCCACCCACCAGGGCAGGACAGGGTTCCTGCTCACTGTCCCCATGGGGAGGATGAGAACAACCAGCACAAATCACCCACCACTGAGCAGGGAACTCCAGTGGCACTCATTTTCAAGGCCACCCTTCACCAGCACCAAATGTGGTAATAAAGAGCAGTTTGGAGCAGGCTGAAGAGTGTCATTTCTAAGACAGGAGGCATGGGGGTGTCATTTCATTTGACAGTTCCTCTCAGACCATGCTGACTATTTTCAGCTGTTCCTGTGGCAGTTTTCAAGCTCCACGAAGAAATTCAGCGCAGGAGATGAGAGCACTAAGCTTTGTTTTCTCATCTGTATCCATAGGGCAAAAAAGATATGGTTACTGAAAATAACATTTCTAGACAAAATTAAAGGGGTTGGAGAAAAGTTCTGTTTTCAAACAGCCCACCCTTTCCTGTGCTTCACTCAAGCTTTATCTGGCACTGTTAGAAGGATCAGAAAATGACTAAACTAAAATGTTACAGGATACAAATTTGTTTCTGAGTGTGGCTCCTTAATTCTTTTGCCATTTATGGCAAAATTCCTCATCAGCATCAGACTCCTTTCCTGCATGCAAAATGAAAGTGTTGGCATGCTGAACAGGGGAAATGTGGTCCCAAAACATCAGAGTGCTGAACCTGAGTGAGACATTACATGAACTCTTTACCCCAATGATCTGCTGGCTCGTGGCCTGTTTGACTCGACAGAATAGGTTTACATAGGGACAGGAAAATTAAAGATGACTTCAGTTCTTCAGGGGTCTCCTTGTAAATCCCCATTCTCCCATGCAAATTTTTTATCTGTCTCTTTCTATCTATCTTCCTCTTCCTTTAATTGCTCATTTCTGTACATGCATGGAGAGGTTGGCTGGACTTTCCTCCTACTTTTCCTCTGTGGTTGGAAAGAAGAAAATAACTGCTGTTCTCAACAATTTACATGAACAGACTCCTCTGAGCAAGTGCAGCTGCAGAAGGAAAGCATCAAGAAACCTTTTTGGAATTGACAATTTCTTCCAACTTAGCGATATCTGTAAGTTTTGCATCTTCCCAACTCTGATTTTTATAGGCTCTAAGTACTACAGGTTGGATATTAATAAAAAATTCTCCATTGAAAGAGTGGTTAAGCCTTGGAACAGGCTCCTCAGGGAAGTGGTGGAATCACCATCCCTGGAAGTGTTAAAAAAATGAGCAGATTGCAATGGGTAGTGGTAATGGGGATATTTGGTTGAAGATTGGACTTGATGATCTTCGAGGTCTTTTCCAACCTTAATGATTCCACGATTCTATACAAGGCCTGAGCAAACCAATTTAGGATGAAGAGAAATTAACCCAAATCTTAACCCATAAAAACTCACGGTAACACAACCATTTAACTCAGGATCATTCAGAGAAAGCTTCCTATAAAATACCAGGCTGTGCTCTGCAGCAATTACACTGCAGGTAACCCCACTGCAATGCTCCTGTAACACCTGATAATAACACAGGGAGCGTTCTGCTGCCTCCAAACATCGCTGAAGACCTTCACTGCGCACAGAGGAAGCCACACAGCACAGATGTGACATTTAGGCAACGCTGCTAATTGCAGCCTGCTCCCCTCACAGCACTACCCGCCCGCCTCCTCTTCATGCAGCCAAGCCCCTCAAAGGCTGAGTGCCTGTTTTATTCCTGATTTGAATTTACAGGTTAAGTGAAACTCTAGTAAAGTTCTTCCTAAGAGGAGCAGATGTTTAACATCATGCAAATTCATGAACATCCTTCAGCTGCCTCCGCCGAAAAAATTCAATTAACAATAAAAATCCAAACCAACTTGCTTATCTTAGGGATGTGTTTCAGCTAATAAGATGTACATTTATCAGGTATCCATATATAATTTAGCAGCAACTGGGAGCTCACCAAATTTATCACAGAAATGGAATGGAATATATGCCATGAAGTAGATACTATTAAACAATAGACATTTACAACCTGGAAGAGTTAAAGCTTGCCTTGGTGTATATTTATTTCAATATTTCATTTTATTACAAGAAAAAGCACCCATCTATTACTCTGCGAATTTTAAAAATATATTAAAAACTTACAGCATGAGAATATTAATTCCCAGTTCTATAAACCAAAACTCTATTCCTACCTTAAACAATTACCTTCCAAACTGCAGAAACCCAAATGAATTGTATGCCTCAGCCCCAATGCATAGGAAGAGATGGATGGATTTGCAGCCTTTCTTGGGAAGCCCAAGAATTACAACCTGGTTTGCCAAGTCCAAAGGCGAGTTCTAGATTTGTGTCCTGCCTGGAAGGGAGCAGGAGCAGCCCCAGGGAGGGAGGCAGGAGGAAGCCTGCACGTGGGAAAACACACCATAAATGTAATTTATCAAGTGCCTATCACCTCCTAGGCAATGTGCCACAGATTTATAGATTTTTAAAGCCAGGAGGGATTATGTGCACACTCTGACCTCCTGCACTGAATTCAGCAAGATTTTCCCTCCAGCAGCTCCATAATTTGTTTGCTCTATGGCACACCACCCAGGAAGGCTTCCAGCCCTGATTTAAGCATCTAAGAGCAATTTTTCAAATGATTACTTAGTCTCAGTGGGCAAACATATTTTATTTTTAATTTGTTTATCTTCAATTTCCATCTACTGAATTTTGTTACGCATATATCTGGTACATCAAACCGTAGGTCTCATATCCCATGTCACCTTCCTAAGTCTGCTCTGCTGCTGTGCTCATCTCATGTTATGCTTGTCCTCCCTGAGGAGCTGTGGCATACAATGGCCCTCACTAAGGCATCTCACATTCTAAATGACTGGGGTTTTTTTCTCTTTTCTAGGAATTTTATCACTGTGTGGTTGGCAACAAAATGATCATGACGGTGTTTGCAAGAATCTTTGGCTTCTAGTCAGCTGTGGGTGGCTTTTCCACAATTCAGTGCCCACGCCCTGGGCTGGCTCAGACCCTCCCTGGTACTACAAGGTGATGCTGCACTGCCCACAAAGAGACCAAGCACATTCCCAAAGCGAGGAATTTCTACATGATTTGGTGGATGAGTGCTCTCATTTCAGCAGGACATGTCTCCCAAAGATCCACTCAGACAGCATTACCAAACACCATTCAGCATAAAGAAGATGTAACTAACAGCAATGCCTGGGCTGGGAAAGCAAAAAAGCAAACAAGGCTATTCTGACTGCTAGTATTGTATTTGTTGCCGGCTGAGCATTAGCTGTTATTTTTGTTAAAAAATTTCAAAAGTATTGTTAAACCAAAGGGAAGAAACAATGTCATGAACATCAACGCAGACGAAGAAGGAACTCCGTGCAGTCAAGGCAAACGACTTGTAACTCCTATACTGCTTGTCTCAACTATTAGGTGAGTGTAAATAGAACAGAAACCCTGAGTGAATTATGCATGAGTCCTATACTGAAAACTGGCTGTTTCTAATGATTAATTTACTCACAACACAGCACGTTCTGCTATAAATCTATTACTGCACACAGAGATGTGATCATACACACACACACTCTCACACACTCAACTCTCTGTGACTGTTGTGTACTCTCTCTAAATTATATTTTGTCTTCAGATTGTATTGTTCTGCTTTTAAAAAGCTATTAAGCTAAATTAGTGATGCTGCATCCTAAGGTGCAGACAAGGGAGGAGGGCAACAGGAGAGGAAAATGTCCCTGATACAGGTGTTTTAACAATAGTAACAAAATTAGCTTAAGAATGTCTAATTACTTAAGATTCCAACCCCAAAAAATCAGCATAATGAATTCATTCAGTGACTGAGACACACTGTATTGAAAGAGCCTGGGAAGACAGTGAGGTTATTGTAAAGGGTAAGAAAGAGAAGAAAATAAGAGAGGTGACGGGGCAGGTTCAAGGTGAGCGCTGGGGATTCTCAACCTGACCCTTAAGGGATACTTCATAATATTGCTTTCCAGTATGGAAAACAAAACAAAACAACACAACAAAAACAACCAAAACAAACAAGAACAACAAAAAAGCCCAACAGAAAAGTAAAAATGCCTATTTGTGAAAGGACACACACCCAGATAACAGCGGGTGAGCAGTGCTCCTGAAAACACGGGTGTTCTCTATAAATCCAGACCCAACTGGACTTCTGTTTCATCACTTCAACAAATCAAGGGTAATTAAAGGCAAACCCACTGTGTATGACTGACATCTCCATTTGAGTGGTTTTTATTTTGTGGGGCCAAATGATCCCCCCCAGTGCCCTGATGCTCCATGTGCTGCTCCCTGGCAGGAGCCTCAACACTCAGTCTGTACAGAGTGGTAAAACTAAACACTCTGCTTTTAGCAAGAATTAACGAGATTGCATTAATTTTACATATTTCCTCATGCTTTTTGGTGTAAGGAATGGCTGGGTGACAAGTTTCTTTCCAGGGGCTGAACCTTTGGGCCACCAGCAATGGCAGAAGGCTCTGATCTGCATGGTTCACTGTGATGGGCTATGAAGGAGCATTTGGGGGACAGCTGTAGGTCAGCAGGGGAATTTTGGGGTGTTGGGGAGGAGTCTGTACTAATCCAGACTTCTCCCTGTCCACGTCTGTCCAATCCATTTAAAGGCTCTGAGATAAGGCTCTCATCGTTCTTTCAGAGAGCTCCTGGCATGGGTTTAAAGCCTCAAGTGCTGCCAAAACACAAACAGAAGAATAAACGCGGCTCAACAGATCTGCTGGGACCCTTCTATCTGCACACACAGCAGCGTCAGATGCTGTGTCAGTGATGGATTACAGCCTCAAGTACAGAGGCAGTGAAAGCAGGAGATGGACAAGAAGTTAAGAGCTATCACCCTTGGCCTGCTGCACACGACCAGAGACGAGGGAAAACCCAAACCAAATACATCAAGAAGAGGAGTTGTTTGAAAGCTTATAATATCTTTTGCAATGTATCTGCTGGAAGCACCAGTTTACAGCTGATGCTGTGCTTTAGCTTAATTTTTTGCCCCTGAGACTGCTATTTTTAAATGAAGGGAACAGACCTGGCAGACCATTAATGTTTGGGGAGTGTGGCTTTGTTCACACTGAACCCAAATCTTCCTGAGCGATCTGCAGGACAGAAAAATAAATAAATAAATAATTTCTGTCCCTTTGAGGCATCTGAAACTACATATGACAATCCCACTTGTCATCATGAACTGGAAGAGTTAATTACTGTGCAGTGATGATTAGCTTCACCCACTCTTCACTTCAGCAGTTATGTGAGGAAGAGTTCCTGGTCCATCGATCTGAGTGTGCAGGAAGCCAGGCCTGCCTTTCACTGTACCCAACTCTTATTCCTCACTTCCATATGGAAAATGTCTTCACTACTTTAATGCAGACACCCTTTAATTTAAAATAACCAAGCCAAACAGGCTTTTGTTAGATAAACAGAATATTTTCTCATTGTGCCTCCATCAGTTGGTGATGCTACGCAAGCTGCAGTTTGACATTTTACAAACCTCTACCTTATTCCTATTAGAGGAAGTAAAATTGTCTGGATTCCTCTGGGAAGTAACCAATGCTCACTTTTTTATGGCTGACTGGTACATCTATCAAATACTTCTAGATAGCAAATATGTTATTTGGAAGCTTTAATAAACATTAAAGTCCTCTGGCACTAATGTAAATTTTGCTGATTCTGTTCTGCTCTGAAACACTTACGATTCCAAACAATTCCCTGGCTGTGCTGTCGGAAGGAATGCTTCACCATCTCTCAGTGACTGGGATTCCATGAATCTGACTCCCTGCCCAAGGTATTTTTCATTTTTCCTGTCTGGTTTCTTATCTGTATCAAGTATGCACAGGAAAAGTGGCCAGAATGTGTATGACAAAGGCACCACACACCATCCTTGGTGATGGATGGAGTCAAGAACATTTTTTCTTTTTTTTGGGTACTTGTGTACACAGGTTTTCCCTGATGCCTTCTTGGAGACACTCTTGCTGCTACCATGAGAACACAGATCTGCCACAGGACAGCTCCACCCTCTATCACAGAGCTTTTTAAGCAATTCTGAGCCCATTGCCTGTGGTTATCTGTTCTCTCAGGAACTTCCCTACCCAAAAGTGTGTGATGCTTACAACGGGGAGAGCAGAGGGTATGTGCACACACAGGGAAATAGTTCTCGTGACATTTTCAAACCAAAAGCAAGAGGAAAACACCATAATTCTCCCCAGACTGTGTGTCCTTCCACATCCTCAAAGGCATTCAGAGAAATCCTCTGCAAAACACTGCTGATTTACAGCATTTCCCACTTCGCACTTCAGCTGTGGAGTCTCCCATATCCTCTTGCTGAGCACTAAAGGACAACACATGTAATTACAGTAAGCAGGAGTATTTATTACTGTTAAGGATGTGTGTAATAGTCTGATAACGATGTGCTGTGCCTGTTGTTCAGATGTCATTAGGAGACCTCTCAGGTATCTCATTAGTAGACCGTAACATACACCCTAAAGGGCATTACTGCAATTATGAAATGTTAACTTCGGAAGAGGAAAACATGCACAAGGGAGCGAAGGTACTTCTAATGGGAAAAGAAAGCATTAAAAAGGAGTAAGAAACTTCACACAGAAAACTCTTAAATCAGTCCAGAAACAACAGATTAAAGGGAAACATTTACAACATGCACATGTAGACATGAGAGTCTACCTACTGCTCCAGAATTTAATGAGGTGAAAAGTACTCCACTTAGTCAATATAAAGGTTTGCAAAAGAATAATTGGATTTTTGTTATTAAAATCACACATATATTTAGTGTCATACATGTATGGCACTCCAGGAAGCAACAGAGTCTCCCATGATGGAGAATCAAATTGTGCCACCTAATGACACTATGTCCCAGCTACGTAAAGTGATAAACCCAATCCTTTCCACGGGACAAACAGTGCAGATGAGGACTCCAATTCCTACTGCACCAACCTGCCCAAACGACCAGAGCAGTCAGCCCAACCTCTGAACACACCTTGGCCTGCCTGTACAGGGCAGCTGCAGCATTTACAACTCTCAGGGCTGCAACAGCGGGAAAAAACCAAATACATCTACTCTAACTTCCCATTTATACCACAAACCCACATCACTGCCTCCTGTCCCCTCCCTTCGGAGCCCAGGCAACAGAAACAGCAAGATTTGTATGTCTACTCTAAACCCATGTTACAAACAGCAAATGCAGCAGATCAACAAACAGAATGAATAAATAAAAGCTCACCAATGCTACAGGCTGATTTTTGGGGATGAATTCCTCTCCTCTTTCTTTGTAGGATTTTTTTTTCATATTTTTTCTTAAGCGCAATAATGATGGATGATGAATGGGACAGTTATCTGAGCACTGGAAGTGCTTTGCTACTGACAAGTCCAATAACCTTTCTGCGGTTCAGGGTACCAATTCTGGAGCAGATCTGCTGGAGGCCTGTCAAGATAACAATATCCCCACACCAACTGTTGGCAGTGGGATTTTTCATTATATATGTCACTGAAGTACAGAGGGAAGCTTCTTACCACAGAAATAAGGGGATGAAAACATGTTTTTCCTGAAGATTTTCAGCGCTGAGAGTGACATATTCCAGGGTAAAGCATGAATGACAAATCACTGTGTTTTGATCCATGAGAGCACTGCACTGAGAGGGAATTAGCAGAGTTTAAGAGCTGGGACAAAGGGAGCAATGGCCCCAAGGGAGCTGCCAGCCCAGGCACAGCACAGCTGGCACTTCTGTCCCTTGTCCTGCAGAGCTTCAGTTCATGCTCTGCCTCAGCAGGCTCCTGCAGACCTCCCTAAAGAAAGGGGCTCCCCAAATTTCCGCCTCTCACATGGATGAGAACTGCCTCCCCCATGGTAACACATCTCCAGCACCACAAAAGGTTTGGGGCTAGAAAAGAAAGAGGGAAGAAAATAAAAGCACATCTCTAGACTCTCCCAAAAGAAGCAGTTTAAGCCACTCACAAGACAGCCTTCAAAACATTTTCCATCTTAACCCCTTCCTGCCCAAACAGCACTGCAACAGACCCCCAACTATGAATTTGTTTTGCATCCCAGGAGATCTTTTAATTTCATTCTCTGCACTCAACACTTATTTCAAATGCATTAACTATAACACAAGTGGCAGATCCAAATGATGCATCCCTTGGCTCCCAGGGCTCTGATGAACTGACACAACTCTGTGCCCTTACGCTCGCAGTAAACTTAAAGTATCACAAGGGTTTGGGCTTATTCCCAATTTACAGCCAACCTTCATTGCTACAAATCCCACCTAGCTGTGTGCAAACAGCACAGGACCCAAATGAAACTCAAACCCCTGAAGAGGATAAAACTCTGAGGTTTATTACAGTGGAGATTAAAATTCAATATTGCAGCAGCGCAGGATGTTGAAATGCTGCACAGCTTTAGCTGCTCTTTGCCCAAAGAAGCAGTTAGATTACAGTAAGTTGGGTTTAACACAGTTTTATTGACATAAATTCTGTTTGTTGAGGGCTCTGAAGGAAGAACTGATGCTTATGCCTTGCACTCCCAGAAGTCACCCAAAGTGATTTTCTTTCTTTTTCAGGAGAATAATGCAGCACAAGGCACAAATAAGTCACTGCATTGCTGAGCACCTGTGCTGGCATTACAATGAGAGCAGGAATTTGGATACCAAGTGCTCTGAGGAAGTGATGGAGTTAAGTTCTATGTAAGGAAGGCCTTCCCTCATGGCAGGTTGTGTAAGATAATAAGGCTTGTTGATAACAAGCTGCTTTCCTCAGTGAAAACCTTCCCTAATCATCTGGGTCTCTTGCTAACACACCCTGCAAAGCCTCAATGATAATGAGAGCCAAAGCAGTTCCCACATGGTCCTGCACAAACCCTTTTCTCCTTGTCTTTAGTATGACATAGAAAACGAGTGAAAATTCCTGTGCCAGAGGGTGAGTCAAGGAATTTAATGCTGGGCCAGTCCCTCTGTCATGGCAGGTCTTTCTCAGACACCATGTGGTTTTGTGATGTACTAAGATGTATCATTCTAGGCTTCTGCTAAACTGCTTGAAATGTGACAAAAAAAATAAAAATAAGAATCAATGTTCAAGCTTTAATTAAAGATTTAGCCAAACCATGAAAACGACTGCCCTCCCCAGCTTTTATGCCTTTCAAAACCACAGCAGGTAATCAAAACAGCACCAAAAGTCCCCCACATCTTTTATATCTTTAAAGGAAATTTAAGTTAACATATTCATGCTGCAATTACAGGGTGGTCATGTTTTCCTCCCCTTGTCTGCCCTTTTTACATAGGATTGCTCCTACTCTCCTCACCCCAGTTTTACCACGAGGGAATATCACTGAGATGCTGGACTTAGTCTTCATTTGCAGCACAGAAAAGATGACTGGAATCAAGATCTGAGCTTATTTATTTCAAGATCTCTTTCCTGCAGCCAATAAAAACTAAATAACTAACTAAATAAATCCATTTTCTGTGTTTAATTTCCAACTCATGTAAGATATAAGTTTTGTAATTTCATCTCCCTGGGCTGGAATGACCTCTCTAAGAAAAACAACACAACATTCAGACCATTATTTGATAGCTTTGTCTGCATCCACATCAACAGAAGGAAAACAAATTAACCATTCCCTCTGTTGGCCGATGCCCTCTGAGAAGCAGTGGCCAGGCACATTAATGGGACAAAGCTCCCCACTCAAACTTATTCAAGCAAGTAACATAACCTCTTAAGTTTTGTTCTTTTTAACACAATGGCAGCCAATATCTGAAAACTTTTAAAACTAATATTCTGAAATGTTATGCTTCATATGCTGGAATTTGTAAAACCACAAAATGTTTTGAGCTGCAATCACTCAAGTAGAAAATATATCTCTGGCTGTCAGATAAATTTATTTTCAGCTGTGAAAAAAAATATATTGCTATCTCACATAAAGCAGTATCCTGGCATCCCAAATGCACCAGCCAACAGCCTGTTGGTCTAATTCGTATTTCAAAGATATTGCAAGTGACCCCTGCATGAAATGTGATGGTGGTATTTGTGAGTAGATTTGTAGCAGCAGTGTAAACCCATTGACTTTTATAAAATAGAAATAGAAAGATTACACATCTGGATCTCTGCTATGGGGTGCAGAAGGTCACCAGCAATGCTGCCTATGCAGTTGGAAATGTTTGTACTACAGACACAGTAAGAAACTACAGAAATGCATTCCCACACAGTTGTTTCCTTGCAAATCACTGCACCCACCACTCCTTACCTCCCACGCCCACAGAAAACACAACGCACACCAAGGCCCTGAGCAAACCAGCAAACGTCAGAGGAACAGCATCCGTAATGCTGCTCATTAAATTCTGATCATTGCTTCCTACGACACACAGAGAACCCAGACTGTTCTCTTGCTGTGCCACTCCTTAGGTCTTAGACATTTTTTCCATGTCTTTGAAAATCTTTTTTAGTGTCTTTGACTTGCAATTCATTCACTCCTTTCTGAAAGAATTCCCTCCATATATCCAGACTGGGGGAACTGTTAGAGGAAACCTTGGGCATTTGAAGCTTCACAAGAAGCCAATCCCAGAGCTTTCCAAACCATGCCCTGACCCTGGAAAGCCATGCATGGTCTCCTCCTGCTAATGAACAGCCTTTCCCTGCAAGGCTTTATCAGGATCTTTGTCTCAGGAGCTTTGTGGCATATTATGGCAAAATTGCTTTCTTAGTGATATTCAAATGTCAAAACTTTTATTCATTACATCTTACAAAAGAATTCAATTTTCCTGTCAGGTAGAAGATCTCCTTGGTCTCTCAGGTTCCCTACCCATGGCAGGGGGCTGGAATGAGATGATCTTTAAGGTCCCCTCCAACCTTAACCATTCTGTGATTCTTTGATTCTAGCTTGAAAGGCATTTTAAGAAAGCTAAGCCTGAAATAAAAGCCCATTATTAGACACCAGAGAGACACAGAAATCAATTTGTTTTCCCAGTTTTAATTTATTAACTCCTCAAAAGCCATTTAGGAAAGTTTTATCTGAAGAAGGGGTATGCTCCATGAGCACACTTCTTCCATGGGCACATATTTGTAATTGAGGGAGGTGTAATTAATACACACTTGGCTAATGCCATATTCCCTGCTACTTCCCTCCCCACACGCTCCCTGCAATGAATACCTCAGATAAAAACCAAATAGCACTGTTCAAGATGGTGATAATGGCACCTCTAAAACAGCACCTGGCAGAAGTACCTGCAGATGGGACCGAGTCATAAAAGCAAAGACTGCAGCTACAGTAATTCCTTCAAGGAGTGAAATGCTGACGAAGTACAATTGCAGGAGCCTTGGCACTAAGAAGGTTGACAAATCAGGACCGTTTCTAAGAACGCCTGTCACCAGCAACATCTTCCATCATTCCACCATGATGGCACTGCTGTGAGACAGTGCCAAGCCTTGTGGAGGCTGCACTAGTAAATAAAAAATGGGAGCATCGAGCATGAAACCAATCCCTTGGCTCCAAAGCCATCAGCTACTGCTTATCTGCACCTCAGCTTTTCTAATACTGCCTATGAGCTTGAAAATATCCAAAATTTGTATCAAGAGGTAGAGCTGAGAAGGAGTTGAGGCCACCTTTTAACAGCACTTTTTCACAGCCTTTAGGAGACTGCCTTGCACTATGAGACTGCAATTGAAGGTTTTACTACAAAACTTGCAGAAAGGAAATAATGAGCTGCACATCTTAAATAGAACTTGGAAACTACACTGATTATATGGCTGGGATTACTTTTATTCCTTAGAAGTTTAAATATGAAGCTTAACTAAATGGCACTCAAACACACATCATGATTCTCAGACCATGAAGACATTAAATTCTATTATTCCTCCTATCCACTAGGACCAGAACTGGGGCTGGAGAGCATCACGACCTACAAACTCAGGAATTCCTTAAACTAGCCTGACCTTGGTGGCAGCACATGGCCCCAAATTCAGCCAGCTCAGCAGCACATGCATATTATAACACCTTTGTATACATTTATGTACATAATGCACACACAAGGACACAGGGCAGCAATTGTAGGGCCAGACTCTCAGTGGGTCTGAGACAGGAGGGGACAGGGGAGCTGCTTGCTGGCCAGTTCAGCAGTGGCAGCGTTACAGAGGAAAGCTGTGCCCTAACCTGTATCAGCTGGGTCCCCAACAGGGAAGCTTGGGACATACATTTGCTTCTACAAGTGAGCATCCACTGCATGGGGAAGCTCTCATGAAAAGCTCTCAGAAAAACACATTCCAAATTTAAAAAATTGAAGTCCTAGGAATGGAACTGTATTCCTCTTCCCTTAACGCTGTATTACAAGGGAAATATTAGTATTTTCTGCAGAAAAAACAAGGCATCTAAGGAGTCAGAGCCAACAGCTTTCAAAACATCCCTAAGACCAGGTTCGGACTTATTTGCTTTATTGTTTTCTTTCCCTTTGTAATGTGTAAATGCTGTTCTTCAGCAGGGATCCATCCCTTCCAGCTCATTCAAGCATGTAGCCCTACTCATGCCATGGAGAGGTGACACTGTCACCCTTCCAGCCTTGAACTCTCCTACCCTAAGTGCTGGCAATACCTGGAAATGGATGTCTTGGCTGAAGAACTATTTATGTTTGACACTTGCTTTAAACGCAGAGCTGAAAGAAATTTCCTTTCATTAAAATATGTAATTAGAGGTTCTTTTTAAACATTGGGAAAAAAATCCTGTCTTGTTTTAGATGAAGAGTTTCTGCTTCTTTGACTTGAAACAAAGAGCATCTGTTTTGGCAATCTCCCACCACAATCATACATCAGCTGTTAAAAACATCTTGAAAGGCACAAAATTAAATGAATCACATCTGGAGCCAATTTGGACATGTATTTGTTTTCTAAACAGTATTAAATTCAAATCAGTATCTTGAAATGATAATATAAGCACATCAAAGTCAATAGAAATAATGAGAAATGGCCTTATTCATACCAAGATTACTGTCTCTATATTCTTACCAAAATACTGGTGATCGTAACTCCTAAATAACTTCATGGAGCTAATAGATCACAAAACCAGACAAATTAAAACTAAATATACAGGCAAGTCCTTTGGTGACTCTACCCAGCCTACCTGTCAGAGCTGCAATATGTCAATGTCCACCCAAGTCATGGCTACTTGGAGCAGGCAGGAAACATCCTTTACTTTTGTAAAATCCATAGGTTATTGATTCCTCTTTAGTGCAGTTATTCAGACATGGCAAACACGCCAGTCTATAAAATGCAGGCCGTAGAGCTGTGTTTGCAATCACAAGCTATATTCTCTGCACTGTCCCCGAAACACAAACCAGGTTTTTATTTGAGGCCAAGACAGCACAAAGGCACCAGCTCAGTGGGTGATGCCTGTCAGTGTCACTGTTCCCATCTCTGATACTCCAGTAAGCACAAATGTTTGCTGCTCCATATAAATTCCACTCTTCACCAGCCTCCCCAACACTGCTCAAGAGGCTCATGTGCTGAGGAGGATGAGGATGTGATTGGGGCCACGACATTGCACAGCCCCTGCTCCCCCAGCTTGAGCCCTGGGCTATCTCCAAATCATCAGGACCTTCTCAGAGAGCTGCCTTTGGTTTTAGATGGTCACGATTTTTTTGAGTGGAAAAAACACCACTCATGGCTTGAGCCAGTCCTGATGGTTCAGGAGAAAGGTGTGATGCTGTCAAATGCCCTTGCAAGGTGCTGGAGCTGTGGAAAGCATAAAACAAGTCAAAGCACCTCCCAGTAAAAAAAATCCTTTCCTGTGATGATGGTTCCTGATAGTTCCTGAGGTTCAGAGCCAATCAGGGAGACAACCACGTTAGAGCCAAACCTTCTGTCTCACAGTCCCCAGACCACACTGGGCTGACTGAGAAATAAATAGAGATGACTCAAGTTCATAATCTGATCTTCAGAACACAGCATAGATATAACAACACCATTAAGAACGGCAAAATTGGAAGTAAAATAACAAAGTTCTGGACAACATGGTTGGGAGCACAGAATGAAGCAGGATGGAAGTAATTAATACTGCCAGTGACACTCTCTGGTGGCTGGATGCCTCCTGCAGTGCTTTTCCCCACTGCCTACAAGTAAAACATTAACAGAAGAAAGAAAACACACAGTTCAATTAAATGTCTGTTCACATTAATCCAGGGAGTTAAGACTCATAGGGATTCAGATGATCTGTGTGGACCAAGACAGACATTTCCCAGCACAGTAGCTAGAATAAATTTATTTTAAAAATGCTTCAGTCTTGCAGGGTAACAAACTTCCAATGGTCTTCCTATAGAGATTTTTTCCTCCCAATTATCCCCAGGGAGGCTGGGTTTTTCCTGCTGCAAACAGACACTATGAAATGACAGAGCATCCCAAGCTGGCCCAGCATCCACTCCCCTCTGCTGCTGGCACATTCCAGCTAGAGCAGAGGGTTTTACAGATGCCAGAAATGAAGCAAAACAAGATGAGGAGGATCTAGTCCACGTACTAAAAAAGTCTTTAGAAAAGTCTGCTGTTCTTCAACCTTTATTTCCAACTCAAGAGCATCTCTTTTATATGGACAATGAATAAGGAGCCATATAGTAATTCACAGCTGCCCTTCCCGACCTCCAAAACAAATCTGCCATTAGAGGAAATCAGATGCTGACTTCCAGGGCAGAAAGCAAGAGCTTGTTAGAGGGTAAGTACGATGGACCCAGAAGCTGGCAAGCTTTGAAATGACTCTGTCTCACTGCAAGGAGCCTGCTGGCACAGGCAGTGAACACTGAGCCCGAGGAAGACCCAAGGCCAATGTCACATACAAGTTCCCAGTGCCTCCATGGCATCCTCAGAGAGACACACTCCATGCAGTCACAACTCACAGGGCTTGGCATTTCCTGGACAGGAAAATTGTTAAAAACACAGAATATAGAATTTTTTAAAAGATATATCCATTTTCCAAATAGGTAACCAAAAAGCCATTTCATTGGGGCTCACATGAATCAAGCAGCTGATACCCCTAGTGAAGGCAGATAATCTCCTTATTAAAAAACCCACAGATGATGTCTTCCTTTTGAGGGAAGACAGAGTAACATCCTAAATATCATGAAGAACTGCCCATGTCACAGGCTGACAAAGCTCTGGGCTGACAGTGAGGATTGAGTTCTTAACACTGGCACAGGTTGCCCAGAGAAGCTGTGGCTGCCCCATCCCTGAAAATGTTCTAGGCCAGGTTGAACAGGGCTTGGAGCAACCTGGTCTAGTGGAAGGAGTCCCTGTCCATGGCAGGGGCTTGGTACCAGATGGTCTTTACAGACCCCTTCTCATCCAAATAATTTTGTGATTCTATGATCAAGAGGAGAAAAAAAAATTACATACCAGCAGGACAAAAAAAGGTGCTAAAATGAACAATAAAATGCAGAAGGGAAACCTGAAAGACATTCTAAAAATCTTAATTAATATGAAAATCTTAAAGACTGAAACACCATAAATCCAAGCTTTATAGTTGTCTGATTAAGGTTTGCTGCATTGTATCCTGCAGAAGAATGGAAATGGTTATAGTCTGCAAATATATTCATAAGATGATAACACGTTTTTGCTTTCGAAGATAAAACAGGAAATAATTCAATTTAACAACCAAATGGGAGCTGGGGACCCACACTGAGGTTGTCGCCAGGGACAGAGGCACCTGGCTTGGGCACTGATCTTTTGGAGAAGAGATAAAGTAAAATAATTAAAAAAAAATCCAATCCTTCTATGCCTTCAAAAAAGAGAGCATCCGTATTTCCTCACAACTGCTGCTGACATGACAAGTCTCCTTTACAACGTGTGCTCACCAGATTGAGATTAAAATTATACAGAGCCGAGAGGGAACAAGGAGCAAAACATCCGCAGGTCAGGAGGGCTGGGACTCAGCTTCCATCCGTCCTTCACACTCCTGGTGCCCCAACATCCATCACTCCTGCTCTCAGGGCCAGAACACCAAATGTAACCCAACCAAATGGTTGTGGAGCTGCAGCTATGGCAGAAACTGGATCTAGGACTAGCCCATACTAAATGCTATTCTTCCCTGGGGACTTCCAAGAGAAGAGAGCCCTTTCATCCCTCTTCTTCCAAGTCCTGGCACCAAATTTGGGTGACTCCTCCCGCGCAACGGCACAAAGAAGTTGTTCACAGAGCACTGGGACGTACAGAGCTGATTTTCAAATCTTTCCACATGCAATGGCGCTCTCTTACATCAATTATCCAGTGTCTCACAAAACTCAGCTCCAGTCTTGACCTCCCACAGAAAACCACAACAGGGTTCAAATTTCACAAAACCCATGCTGCGGCTCTGCACCACTGTTGCGCAATTTGGCTGAAATTAGACAGAAAGTTCGTAACACAGAGAGCACAGGCAACAGCAGAGACCACACTGCATCGGTGCCCAGCTGCTGAAAACCATCTGTGAATGGTCCACAATATTAGGAAGACATTTTCTCCTGGCATAGGCTGCCCAGAGAAGCTGTGGTTGCTCCATCCCTGGAACAGACCCAGGCCAGGCTGGGTGGGACTTCGAGCCACCTGCTCTAGTGGAAGGCGTCCCTGCCCATGGAACAGGGGGTGGAACTGGATGCTCTTTGAGGTCTCTTCCAACCCAAACCACTCTAGAATTCTCTGTATCCAAACTAAGGTCACACCACTCTGAATCCCATCTCCCTGCACAGAGCAGAGCTCAAGTTATTAAGGAACTATTGTTTCCAAGCTGTTCCTTGTTGCACTGGTATCTCCCCTGGCAAACCAGTGAGATAAAAAGCTGATAAGGATATGGTTTCCATATCAGTGTGTGCATTACCCTGTGCCTGCAAGGAGCCAGCTATTGCTTTGTTTTCCACTTAATCCAGAGATATCATCAATAACTTCATCTATTTGTGGCACCAGGAAACAACGGAGGGTCAGCCAGGGCTAACACTGAGCCTCTTCCATTGATTATCTATTCATGGGATCGTAAAGAGAAAGTCACGCCGACAGGAAGGGAGAGCACTTCCCTGGATGTGATTAGAAAGATGCTGTTTTCAGAAGGACTGCAAAACTGAACAGCAAGAGAAGATTGTACTTGATCAAAGAAATAAAAGAGATGCTACTGTGGCCATTCCTTCTGTGTTTCAGAACTCACTTTATTCACAAGACCCCACAGTTTCTCCAAAGATTATGCAGGCAGACCTCACACATGCTCAATTCAGATAATCCGGAGAGATCTTTCTAAAAAATAAATCCAGCTCAAGATTTTTTCAGAGTTTTCCATACAGTGAAAGCAGCTGCAGTTTGGCACCACACAAAGCACACGAAAAGCTGCCATCTCCCCCCGAAACACAAGTGCAAAATTCACAATACTGAGAGCAAAGGTGGGTTAAAACCGTGTTCCTTGAAAGATGCATCATGTGCATGGGATATATCTATTTTTACCCAGCTTTAGCAGCGGCAGCCAAAGAACTGAAGTGCCCAAATCTCTTCAATAAAAGTAGATTTGCACATAATGGGTGGGATTTACTTGAAAGCTATTTGCCCTTTTCCTGTTTATTTCCCTTTTCCTGCTTATTTTTGTTTGTTTAGAAACATACAGCATCTGCAAGGCAGAGCACATGAAGAGACAAGGAGTCATTCAGAGCAGACTCTGAATTTTCAACATACTATTTTAATTAAACCGTAATTCTCTTCAAAGTTTTTTTAAAACAAAAGGATAGCTTTTTATGAACATGGTTAGTATTTAGAAAATAAAAATATCATCAGACCTCAGATGTATGCATGAATTTCACTGAATGAAAACATCTGCAAATTTTAAAAAAAGCCATCACAAAACACTTTACAGGGTCAAGTGCTCTAAAATGGAAAGCCTTTTGAATCTTTATTTTGTTTTGCAAACAAAGGCAAGATAATATGAATAGAGATGGCTTCACTATCAGTAAAAGCAGGCAAATTTCTACAATCAAGACAACATATTTCTCTCTTTTAAAAGATATTAATAAACAC
Source organism: Acanthiza pusilla (assembly GCA_036630365.1). Taxonomy (NCBI): domain Eukaryota; kingdom Metazoa; phylum Chordata; class Aves; order Passeriformes; family Acanthizidae; genus Acanthiza; species Acanthiza pusilla. Next base: position 10,409,239 of record JAXCHO010000049.1, on the reverse strand, counting down.
CCCTGGGCTACCTTACTGTTCAGATTCAAAGAGCAACCCATGGCAACCCAACCTTCCCCACATCAAAGAGTACCAAGAAAGACATTAATAGTTTGGATGTTGATTAAGAAAAACAACAGATGAGGAAATTGATGCAAACCATCCTGTTTATAAAATTATAGAATAGTTTGGGTTGGAAGGGACTTTTAAAGACCACCTGGTTCCAACACGCCTGCCATGGGCAGGGACACCTCCCACTATCCCACGTTGCTCCAAGCCCTGTCCAATCTGGCCTTGGACACTTCCAGGCATGGGAAGTCCAGAGCTTCTCTGGGCAGCCTGTGCCAGGGCCTCAGCACCATCACAGGGAAGAATCTGTCCCTAATATCTGCCCTCTGTCAGCCTGAAACCATTCCCCCTTGTCCTGTCACTCCATGCCCCTGTCCTAGTTCTCTCTCCAGCTCTCCTGTGGCCTGTCCAGGTACTGGAAGGTGCTCTGCGGTCTCCTCAGAGCCTTCTCTAGGCTGAACAACCCAAATTTTCTCAGCCTTTCTTCATAGGAGAGGCAAAAAACCTGCGGATTCATGGATGGAGCAGGGATGGCACCTCCCCACCTGATCAATTCATCATCGACACACTGCAGCACTCCAAAACAGCTTTCCATCATTTCACTTTTACCTTATTAGAATTTAAAGACAAACGACAAAACTCTGAAGTAAAACAGCCTCCACCCACAAATATAAATGCATTTAACTGCAGACAGAATCTCTACAATCCAGCAAACATCCCCCGACATTACCAAGAGCCCCCTGCACCGATCTCACAGGGACCAGAGCATCAGTGCTGCCCTTTTCATGTGGATAGGCCTTTATTCAATTAGACCTAAGAGCCAGGGAGCAACCTTTCTCGTTTTGCAATATGCTCACACCAGTATTTGCCCTGACACAGGCTCCGGATGTTCCCGAGCCGAGCGGCGGGCAGGGATTATGTGCTAATTGCAGTCGCTCTCTCAGACACGTCGCAAGACAAATCTTTGTGACTAAAAGCTTTATTTCTGTCGGCAGTCTTGAGAGGGCTCATTATAAGTGATCACCAGATGTCACCAATTCTTCATAAAATACAACAGAAAGAACATTTTTTTCCCAGCAACAAACAACCCACAACCATCAAAGTGTAACAAGAGCCATAAATACACTGTTCTGGAGTATCTTTAGCCATAGTATAGATTCCCTTTTTCTGTTACAGATCTAAAACAACACCTTCTGAAAAAGGAACGAGGCATTCTAATAATGCCAGCACTAATGACAAGCTCTCACGAACAGATACTGACTTCACCCCCGCCTCCAACATGATGATTAAGAGATCTACAGCAGCACACACAGCTCCAGCCCCCAGCACTGAGAACGAGCCCCCATCCATGGAAACAGAAAGGACCAGAGGAAACAGCCTCAAGTTGCAGGAAGGGAGGTTTAGACTGGATACTGGGGAAAATTTCTTCATAGAAAGGGTTCGTCAGCATGGAACAGGCTGCCCAGGGTGGAGTCACCATCCCTGGAGGCATTTAACAGATGTGTGGCACTTGGGTCATGGTTTAGTGGTGGCCTTGGCAGTGCTGGGTTAATGCTTGGACTCGATGATCTCAGAGGGCTTTTCCAACCTAAGTGATTTTATGAATTAACACAACATTGCAACCCAAGAGAGCAAAAGGAGAGCTGGGAATAGGATGCATCTTCATCTCTCTTTGAGGAAAACATGCAAGAGGGTCCAAAAAAAAAAAAGGTGGAAAAGAAGTTTGTCACACAGATGTGTGTGCTTTACCAGAGGAATTCCCCAAGATGGATTCATGTCACACTGGTGCAAATTAAAGGCAAGCTGCCCTCCAAACATTCACTCTGCAGCCGTGATGGCATCTCCCATTCCAAGGGGGTTAGCTGAAGACTGGAAGGTGTTTTCTCTTGCAAACTTTCCCCTGGCAATCCAAGCGAGGAGGCTTCCTGAGGTAAATGATACACTTCAGCTGCCATATCGCTTTTCCCATTTTCAGATCTCAAATCAGATTTGGGCACTGTTTTCATTATCAGCACAGAGAAGTGTCTGAGCGACTGCCATCCCAAATCCATCAGGACATGTGTCACTCATCCCTGCGCAGTGACACATGCTGTGGGTACGCAGGCTGCCGCTCCAAGCATTTCATCTATTTCTGCCTCTGGGTTGCTTCAAATGAAAAATATTCTGTGCACAAACGGTGCATTGCTGCATGCAGAGCTGTCAGTTATATTTATTTCACAAGCAGTTTAAGACATGACGTGAACTGAGTCGCTGGTAAGATTTTACTACAAGCTATCAAAGACTTAAGCAGACACCATCTATAACTCCTCACTTTCATCCTCACCCCCACTGGCTCACACTCCCTGTGCCAGCAGTGAGCAGAGCCACAGCTTCCAAATCCCCCCAGCTGTCTGCAGAGCCATTATGTGGGCACCGACAGAAACCAAAACTCACCAGGAGAAACCCAAACTTGTGATGCTCAATAGGCAAACTCAGAAGGAGCTTTCACTGCACAGGGGACACCAGTCCCAAACCCATGCCTTTCATCCACATGGTAACCTTTGGCCATTGGAGGAGTAACAGATAACGGCAATTTGAGGAAGTACTAAAGTGTCCACAAGGAACTGGAAACAGCTACTAGGACCCATCAGTGTCCTGGAAAGCCAAGAGCTCTCCGGACTTACGCCTGCCAAATAATTCCATTTTAACAGAGGCTGATTTGGGATACGCCCGCAGAACCAAATGGCAAAGCTCTGTTGCTATACTGAGGCTTACAGCGATATTAGGAATTATCAGCACTCTGTCCGAGCTCACTGTGCACATGGCATTGATTTCCAGAGCAAAACATCACACATCAGCTACTTCTTTTCAGGCTGCAAGGACTGGGGGCACAAAACCCAGGGACTCCTCCATGAGCATCGCTCACAGCCCCAGCCTACAGCTTGGATTGCTGGAGCTGGACTCCTACTCCAAATGTAGGGGAAATGCTTAGCAAATGTGTTTTAGCTTAGTCTATGACCCCACCAATATCTCAGAATATCAACAAGTCCTCAGAAGAACCAGGACAAAGTGCCTTCAGCTGTTGCTTTCAGATGGAGGGTATGAGCAATTAAACCAGAATCCATTAAAATGATGAGCCATTAGACAGAGTGCATGACCTTGTAGAATTACTTTGTATTAAGAATATATTTGGCTATTTCTACGTGTGAATCCAGTCTGAAGATAAAGATTTGTTTATTTAATATTAAGGGATTTCTGCAGATGGTGTTTCAAAGCAGCTCCTTAAAAATGTAAATTTGCCTACAAGATATGAGGACACACTTTATACAAATAAACATATTTGCATTTCATTTGCTAAGTTTTATTTACATTCACTTTTTCACGTATTTACTGCAGTGCAGTTGTTGGGGGCTTCAATAATTAAGGTTTCATCCAGCCGTAATAAAACTCAAAAGCAAAAAATTAAATCCCAACTTCTGCTGAAGTTGTATAAGGCCCCAAAAGTCCAATCACAACAAAAAACCTCCATCCTTACAATATGTAAAAATCTACTTATTCATATTGCCTCCTTCCCCTCTTACTCTATAATGTCTTTAAAACACTGCTTAAAACCAGCACCTGAAATTTCTGTGGGGGTTATTTATATAAAATTTTGGGTGCAGTTCGTGTGCAACAGATGATGGGAACAGAAAAGATCCACTCCTCCTGAGGCAGAATGAAAGCATCATCTGCTATAGCACAGATGATATATAACCACTCTCGCCCTGCTTGTCTCCTGCACGCACGAGAACTCCTTGCTCCCTGAGCATGTGCCTTTTGCAAGAGACAGGCAGACTTGGATGTCAGAGCCAGCACAGGTGATTTCCCAGCACCCTGCAGGTGAACTCTGGGCTTTCCTGCTCCCCAGGCTCCCCACAGCCCTGCTGCTTCCAGCACCAGCCACACATCTGCTGCTGCTGCTCGCTGAGCACTGACAAATTTGCCTGTGCTGAGCCTGGCAAGGAGCTTGGCTTCCAGCTGAGACGCCTTCAATTGCTCCTCACATCACAGATTGGATTTCCTGTTGCTCCACAGTCAGCACATCTCTGCTGTTCAGCTTCCACAGAAAAGCTGCAGCATCTTGAGTTACAGGAAAAGAAAAAAAAAACAAACAATAAAAACAAAAAAAACCACAAAAAGCAGGGGGAAAAAAAGGGTAAGAAAAGAAGTGAGGGGAGAAGACAAGGGGGAAAAGAAGGAACTAACCAAGCCATGTTGGCTCCTCTTCCTTCTCTACTCCAAGCATCTTGGATACCTCATCTTGTTGATAACTTCTATAAATCAGGACAACCTCTAAAGGAAATAAAGTGACCTGAGACATTTGCACATGGTCCATGGAGGCTCTGCCCAAACCACCTATGGTTTGGAACCAACTGGAATAAACAGCTGCACACACCTTGCACTACATGGCATCACTTTACATCCAATCTCTATATTACTCTGATTTCCTACCTCAAAACTTTTACAGAGTAGGTGCAAGTTTGGGCTTCTGGAGGTTGTTTCCAACAGATGGCAGAAAATAGGGAGAAGTGCCAGCGTTTCCTTTTCAAAAGCTGGCTGCTAAAGCTTCCGAAGACAGCTCTGAGCATCTTTGCTTGCAACTGTCGCAGCAAGAAATTACACAAAAGGTACATAAAGGTGGTTATTGAAGCGTGCAAGCTTTGGAACTCACAGAGGAAAACGTGCATGCTTTTAAAAACAACAAATAGGACTTTTTAAGTTGCAAAATTCACAGTGCTGGTTCACAATGCTCACCTGCAGCTTTTAGAAGCTTTTCCATTGGCATAAAAGGAGACTATATCTCCTTCTCTTCCTCCTATCTTGTCCAAAAACTAAGGGAATTTTGATTTTTGCCTTGAGAAGAGCTGTAATGTCTCAAAGACCCCAGCCGGGCTGGGGATGCTCCCCTAGCAAAGCACAGGATGCTGAAAAAAGTGACAAAAGAGAAAAAAAAATGGAGATGGGGAAAAGAGGTCAATGAGGTAGGAGGAAAGCACGGGTTTTCCACGGTGAGCAGCAGGCCAGCATCCCACCTGCACACCAAGCTGCTGAATCCTTGCCACCTGTCTGCTTACATAACGCTTCCTCCAGCTTACATCTAACAGCTTGAAAACTGGTATAGAACATCAAACTCTAAATCAGTGCTTCATGCTGACACACCATATGTCAGCGTGTACTTAGGTAGTCACCAAAAGTGTTAACAGCAATTATTTAAAAATTATTACAGTTTATTCATGCAGAGAATTCCTTCTTGCATTGACTCAAATCCTCCAGTACAAGAATTTTTTTATAAGCTGCATTTTTCCACCATTTTCAACCTGATTTTGCGGTCTTTACCTATTTTAATTTAATTTTGCTTTAAAACAATGTACTTTATTGCTGAGATACTCACTTAACATGCTGTTTTGAGGGGAAATTACTTAATGAAACTAAAATTAAAAGGTTTTTCTCCCAAGCATGGCACCTTCTCAGTGTTCCCTTGGTTCTGCAGAAGCAAGAAGACTGTGCTGTCTCCTGGTGCTGCTGCTTAGAACATCTGACCACCACACCTAGGAACAGCAGCCACAGAAAACCAGCACAAAAGCCCCTGGGTGCCCTTAGGCCTCTCACCAGAGAGCCAGGTGGAAAAAAAGCTGCATAGAAGAGCCTTTTTTCAGTGTGCAAAGTCTCCACCACTCAGCTTGATGCTTATAATGCAATTGCTAAAGAAAAAAAATTACAGTGCATAAATCCTCCCAAGGAATTGAAAATAAAAATAAGGGAGCAGAAGGGAGAGCTCATTGCCATGGGTGTTCTCAATGGCACAAGCAGACCTGGGAGGCTGCAATCAGCACTGACACAGGCTCTCCCTTGGATGAAGACAGCATAAATAAAGAAAAAGTAATTAGATTAATCAAGTAGGGAACTATTTAGCAGCTAATTAAAATATCCAATTAATAATAATTTCTTCAAAACAGTCTGCTAAAAATGGGTCAATAACACCCAAGAAGGAAAGAAACAGCCTATTTTGTCTGTATTTGGTGCCTTGCACTGCACACCTAATGCCACCTGCCTGCCAGGGTATCCCTGTCACAGCCACATCCCTGAAATGGATCCCTGATCCCTCAGACCAAAACTTCAGAGCTGTCTTGAATCAAAACTGCTGATCCCTCATCACACAAACAAGGTACAGGAAAGTGTAAATCAGCCCCCAACAGGGGGCATGACAATTCTCCTCCATTTCACACTAACAACATCTATTTTCCCATTTGTCTGCACCTTTTGCAGTAGGGATCAGCAGTGCAGGGCTGGGGCAGACGGAGTTTTTATAGAAGTCAGTGGGAGCAGGGAGCCACACGTGGCACCGGCTTGGCAAAAACCTGCTCGCGTCATCTGCCATCCTCCCAGCTCCTCGCTGCCTTTAAAATTTGGGGAGAATTCACAGTGCTAAAAGGCACAGAGGGAAAAATACTCCTTCCAGTTTCTATTACAGGTACTAAACTCCTACAAACAGCCCTTACTGACAAAAACCTCCTTCCTGAGCTCATGCTTTCCTCATCAAAGATAACTGCAAACTGATGGTGGAAATATAACAGCAATAAACCAATAGCTCATGTTTTACTTGCTCTGTGCTTCTTCTTAAGAAACATTCAGGGGGTTGTTTTTATCCTACTGTAACAAGCATCAAGCCAAATGCAATAATGAAGGAAAAATTAAGAGCAACGTCTTCCAAAGTGCTCAGGAGTTTCCTCACACAGAACCACAGAATCATTAAGGCTGGAAAAAACCCCTAAGATCACTCCACAGTATTTACCATTAATGTCAGAGTAGAAGGTATATATAAATACTAATTTCTTTGTTTTAAACCTTTAAAAAAATATGAACTTGGGTGCTAATACATATCTTAGAAACACACATAACTTCATGCAGCATGGAAAGGCAGGACTTATCACAGAAACTAATTCATAAATAAAGCTCCTGTCTCAAGAGGGCTAAACCTCATCTGGTTTGGCTTTAGACAGCAGCTGCTCACTCAAAAGCCCATACAGACCAAGACTGTAAATGAGAACATTATTTCTACAACACTGTTAGGTATTTTCTTCAACACATGAAATTAGGTAATTTTTTTACCTTCATCTGAACAAGTTCTTAGAAGGTTTTCCAACTCCATCATTCAAAAGCCACACCAGTCCTGCCAGAGGACACAAGGAGCTACAGCCATCTGCAGTGCTGGAATATAATTTCCAATGCCCCTAAAAATGCTCTTCCTGCATTTTAACTAAATATTGGTACTTCTTTTTTGAAAACAACAAACATCCATAATCCTATTCCCAAATTCCTTTGAACATTGACTGCAGATGCCTGTTACCATCAGGCACATTTCTGAACTTGGAAAAAGTTTGATTTTTTACACTGCAGCTGAGGAAGAGCCTGAGCAACCTCATCCTTCCACTGCTGATGTTCTCCTCTACCCTGCATTGATTTTTTTAAAATTCCAACTTCCATTTGCAGTTTATCTTTCCTGACTGGCAGCTCTGGCTCCAGCAGCAATGCTGAGCTCTGTGTCCTGACTGACCAGCCCCTCTACACAGGCACCTGTAATATGGCTAAAAATATCTGTCAGGATCCCTGCACCTCTCATGACTCCAGTTGGTGCTTGGTTAGGAAAGTCCCCTCAGCTCTTTGGCACTGGGAGTATGGAAATGTCTGCTTGGTGACCAATAGGAGGAGAAAATTAGAAAAACAAACTAATGGGGAAAACCATAGAAGCTTAAAAAAAAAGAACTATGATATCCCACTAGATTCTTGTATAAATAGCCTATACTTTATCCTATACAAAGCCTTCACATTCCCAGATCAAAACATTTCATGAAGCATTTTGCAGATGTGGCTCCAGGCTGTTTTCTGATCCAATGAACATTATGAGATGATGTGAATGAAATGTCAGTAAACAGGTTAAAGATATCTGGAGATGCAGTAATTCTACCTGATTACTTTGAAATGTCAGAGTTCTCCAGCTCCTTGTTGAGGAAGATGGCTTTCCCTGGAGCCTTTCCAAGGAGCAGGCAGACAAGATTTGGGGATTCAATGCTGCTTCTTTTCTAAGTATTGTTAGTATTTTATGTATGTTGGTGTCAGTAAGAAGAAGTTATCCTCATGAAATACTAACAGTTATTGGAAAAGAACACTTGCCAGGGGGAACCTAACTTCAGAAGGACAGCATTCCCCCAGCTCAGGATACCAAAGGCTTTCACTCCTGTGAACAAGGCAGTGCAGGTGAGATGCTGGCACAAAGCACATCCACTTTCATGGGGGTAACAGTATCAAAGAGGAAAATTAAGCATTTCTTTAACACTTCTCCAATTCTTCATCTTTTACGAAGGTGACTGCAAGGAAGTGTTAAGTAGATAAATGCACAAAGATTGAAAAGACAAAAGGGAATAAAAAAAAGAGATGTCTGTTCACACGATGTTATGAAAAACACCTCAGCCCAGTGCAGAAAATATAAAAAAAAGATATAAAGACACAGTGTTTCTGAAAACGCAAAAAGAAGTGATTTGAAGAAATTCTATCTATTAGGAAATTGCCATCAATTTTAGAAAGTGGTGAAATGTGACTTAAAAAGGAAAAAAAAATACTGCCAAAATCCCATCAGGGCAGGAAGAGGATGGATTTGGGAGGGAACCGCTCAGGAGAGCAGGGCTCCCTCCCATGGCTTTCCTGGGCTGGCTGTGGCTGGAGCAGCCCCGTGCTCTGCCTGTGCCACCTTCTGCAAGGGAGAAAAAAGCATTTCTGCTTTAAAAGAGCCAAAGGAATTAGCGATAACTGACGAGCCCGGAACAGCAGCCTGCAACCTGCCCACATTCCTAAAGTGAGCCCAGAGTAACTGCACTCCAATTTTCCCCAACTCATTATGTAAAATAAAACCCAGCTGAAAGCCAGTGTGGGGCCACCAAATGCCTTCATTAGCTTTCAGTTCTGTTCCAGTAAAAATGCAGCAAAAATCTCCTGGGTTCAGAGAGGCTGAAGTTTTTGCCTTAACAGCCTTTTACTTCCTCAACACTGTACAGCTTCAGCAAGATTTTCTGCCACTTAGTTTGGACCTAACAAGCCATTTCCCCATTAACACAAAACACAATGTGTCCAGGAGTATTAAGCATTTTCCACAAGGCCCTGTTTTGCAGTCGCTCCAAGAATGACAATGCCAAATTATGAGTCTAAGACAGATGTTTTCCAGATGTGCCGAGCACCTCACTTAAATACTGGATGCAGAGCTCTTCCAAAATGCTCTAACGGTTGTACGAGCTGCATTTAGATAGGCTGACCCCTGAGTTTCTGCTTATGGGAAACTATTCTTCAGAATAAATTTCTCCAGAAAATGGGCACATCTCTCCCATGTCTACAGCAGGGTGAAGGATGAAGTCTGATGATAACCACTGAAGGGAACAGATGGGAAAGGAATGGGAAGCCGTGCATGGAGCATGACTTCACAGAGTCATCATAGAAGGGTTTGGATCAGAAGGGACCTTAAAGCTTATTTAATCCAATTCCACCCCCGTGCCATGGGCAGGGACACCTTCCACTGTCCTAGGCTGCTCCAAGCCCTGTCCACCCCAGCCTTGGACACTTCCAGGGATGGAGCAGCCCCACCTGTGCCAGGGCCTCAGCACCCTCACAGGGAAGAATTTCTTCCTAATATCCAATCCCTGCACTCCCTGATGGCATTGAGCCCACGGGAAAGAGCAGCTCCCTCACCACACACCACTGTGATGTGTCTGTACAGCCCAAACCTTGGAATCTGTGAGACAGAGAGAGATGATGCTCCACTCTGAGAGGACCAAAATCTCTCCCCTCCCTTCAAGCCCCTGCCCAGAAGGACCTGAATGTTTAACACCCACTCCACAGTCCCACCCTGCCACAGCCTTTGCTCAGCTCACAGCGAGTTCCCAGCACTTGGAGTCCTTGAGATGAGTAGGCATTCAGGCCACTTGGCTTTTTTCCTATGTTATTCTCGAATTCAAGTATAGTTATTTGAACACTGGCCATGTGAAAATAGCACCGCAGCAATTTTCTTTTAAGAGTGTTTTACAATCCAAGCCAGAATAACACAGCAGAACCCAGAGTACAGTTACGCTTCAAAAATTTACACATTGCATGGGACACTCCAACCAAAAAAATGTGTTTCTAAATCTTTCCCTCAGCACAGCTCTGATAAAAAAAAAAAAGACCAAATATCAGAGATTTCTGCAAGCCTTCAAGAGATGCTGCTATTGCTTCCAGTTCACCTGCAAGGCACGCAGGTGCTGTGCCAAGGGTGAGATGCACACAGCTGATCCAGCTGTCTGTCAGTCTTGATTCAGAGATAGAACTCTTTATATCAGTTTATTCATGGGCAGGTTATGAGAATCACATTTCCTAACAAGATTTGCCTTAATTGGCTATGCTGGTCCTCCCAGAGGAGCGTTAAGATGGGGCTTAGATAACGCTCCCACAGCAAGTAACTGCAAACACAAAGTTAAATCTGCTTTTCTACAAATATTCAGGAACATTTGCTTCCTGGCAGCATTCCTGTTAGTAAACCAATTTGCTAAAATATTCATGAATAGCAAACTACAGGGCCATGGATACAGCCAAATGCTTACATACGACAATACAACTAAATATTCACCACAAATGTTTTCACAGTATTTGGCTTGCTCTAGATTAAATTTAAAAAAAAATCCCTATAACAACGATTGGCATTCAGCACCATGGATTCCACTGGAAAATCTCTGGTGAGGAGAATGGCTGGGGTTGGACAAGGGCCCCCAAGATTGCCCTGAGCCTGCAGGGTCCTGTACATGTCAAAACACTGCAGAGGGACCATAGGGCACCAGCATCTCCAAACTGCCACAAAACCTCCTGGTGAGCTGCTGGGCCAGAACACGGAAATAAGGATCAATAAATAAAACCCTGCTAATATTTCATATATTACTCTGAAATAATTTGAAAAATAAAATTCCCCTCATTGTTCCTGAAAACCAGCAAAACCCTCAACCAAACTGCCAGTGTGGCAGACAAAGAGCAAGGAAGGAAGAGGAATGCCCTGACAAACCCTGACAGGAGAAGACAGTCACTGCAGGAAGAAAAAAACCCCACATACCCCATTGCAAACCTCTTCAGGTGAGCCTTTGATCAGCCCATCAGGCTCTTTGCAGTGCAAACAATCCTCATTTGCAAGGAAAACAAAAATGTCTCCCTTTGGACAATCACACCAAACAACTTCTTACTACGAAGGTTATGTTTAAGTATTTAAATACTTAGATATATTTAAATTGTAAGTGAGCTCCCTCCCTATTGCATGGCCCATTCCTTCTCTCAATTTTTAACGCAGAGAGCAGAAGGGGCTGAGCTGTGTTTTCCTCCATCCCAGGGGTTCATTACCATGGGGATATTTTTTTTCACCAAGACCTTTACGAGATGAGGAGGCTGCAATAGCACTTTTAAAACTTCAGTATTTCCTTTCCCTTCCAGAGCCACAAATGCAAACACTGAGCCATCTCTTTATGCTAGGACAGCAGCTGGATGGCTTTCCAACCCTTCTGTCCTGCAGGCCAAGGACAGCACAGTCCCCCACTTAAAGACATCACACTCCTCTCTGGACCACTCACTGCCAGTTTCATCCCTGCTTGGGCACAGGGATGCTGAGCTCTGTAGCCCTCCTTCACCCCTGCAAAAACCTATAGGAAAACCAGCACATGCCAGAGAATTTTATAGGGACAGGGTACCTAGAGGTGGGATGATTCAACAAGAGTTCTGATGCTTTTTTCTGTGACCTTGACAAAGTCACTGGCTCTCCTGTAGACTGCAATTCCTCCTCTGTAATGGGTGGCTTACTATTTTCCTGGCATGCAAAGGTGTTGTGAGGTCTAATTCATTAATCTTCGTAAAGCATTCTAGGACACTTTGATGGAAAATGCAAAATATTATCAGTAAAAGACTTCCATTTAAATCTCACCTGGAAACCTTTCTCTTACTCCTTAATTTGTGATTGATCCCCACTCAATTAGAGGTAATGGGATTTGCATGTAGACTCCAGCAGAGGAGCAGACCCCACAGGAAGGTGCCAGCAAGAGCAGCAGAGCTGAATCCCAGGAATGAGCCGGGAAATGGGTGCCTGCACTGAGTGATGCAGGGCTGGGTGCTGCATCCCTGGGCTGCTCTGGGACCACCTGGACCAGCTCTGGGCACAGGGACGGGGCACAGAGCCCCCTGCCACCACAGCACCCAGCCCTACACAAACCACCCCCAGCTGGGACAGCACAATGGCTTCACACTGACAGAGGGCAGGGGTAGATGGGGTATTAGGAACAAATTCCTCCCTGTGAGGGTGCTGAGGCCCTGGCACAGGTTGCCCAGAGAAGCTGTGGCTGCCCTGTCCCTGGGAGTGTCCAAGGCCAGGCTGGATGGGGCTTGGAGCAACCTGGGACAGTGGAAGGTGTCCCTGCCCATGGCAGGGGTTGGAATGAGATGAACTTTAAGGTCCCTTCCAACCCAAACCAATCAATGATGATTCTGTGATGCTCCTACATCCCCCTCTCCATTCCTACAACTGCACTGATAATTAACTTTGTGCCTTACGTTTGAAATTAATCTCTATTAATTGGGTTTTTAGCAGGAAAAAAAGTTTCTACCCAAAGAGCTTTCAAGTCATGAGCAGGCAGAACAAATCTGCAGATCACTCATTACCTCCCTATGTCAAGTTTTATTATTTGTGGGAGCAGTTCCATTCCAGGCAGGCGAGGAAAGGCAGATAACCTCACCCCTGGCACTCTGCGAGCCCCTGATGAGAGAACAGCTTCAATACTCCATGCAAAAAACAACTGGGAAATTACAAAGGGCTTTATCAGTACCCCTTGCTGGGGAGTGCTCATTCAAACTAGCATTCCCATGACTTCAGGACATCTCTGGTAGGATTCAGCCCTCTCAGGCATATCAGCAAGAAGTGCCTGTTAAATCCTGGGGCAGAGAGGCAGGAAGGGAGGGAAGGCTGGGGGAAGCTGGCCCAGCTTTTTCCTTGCAGTCACCTAATTGAATCCACAGCATCCAGCCAGTTGGTATTCCCAGGCACTCAGAATTTCAATTTGCTCCATGGATTTTTATACTGAACACCCAGAAAAATTAGCATTTGTGCTGAATAGCTTTTAATCAACTATTCTCAAGTGTCAATCCTCTTTATCTTTAAAGCACTTCTAAATCTCCCTGCCTCAGTCTCCCCTAGCCGTAAAATTTATTCTAGCCATTTGTTTTCCTTCATTCAGCTTCCAGCGCCCTTTACCATGATCTAATCATCTTAATCTTTAATGCGCATCTCTACCTTTTAACCTTTTCAGTTTTCGTTTAAAGCAATCTCTCCATCTCTCTCAGGTTTGGGGCTTTTTTATTTATTATTAAATTAAGGTTTTCCCTGGCCTCTGTCTCAGCACAGAGCTGGAGGTGTCCTGTGGAGAGTCCCCAGGCACCAAGCTGCATGTCGCCTCTCAAAAGGTGACTTGTGAGGGCATTAAATAACTCAGCAATTTTTCTATTGATACAATTTATATAATTTTAGAGAAATGAAGGTGAGTTCACAAGTGTTACAGTGTTTATTTTAAATCATTTGAAATTTGTAATGGGCGTGTGCTATCCCTCCTTTCCACTAGGAAAACTATGGATGTAGACAACTCATAGAATATTTTAGTTTGGGAAAAAAACCTTTAAGATAATTAAATTGGGAAAAAAAGCAGATAGATTTTTGAGCATCCAAGCTCTTTTCAGGACTGTGAGAGGTTCAGCAATGCAGAGGCTCAGGAAATGTGTCACTTTTTAATCATGACTTCATAATATCATGCCCCACTTTGCTGGCATTTCTCATGTTTTGCACCACTTAGAGCATTCTGGAAAATTGCTGATGGAATGGTGAGAACTAATATTATATTTAACACACTAAAAAAAGCAAAAACTTTCTTTAATGTCTCCTACATCAGGCTCCTCAATATTTAAGTATGGTTTGAGCTCCCAAATTAATGTACAATAAACATGAACCTGACTTTCAAAGTGAGGTGGACGCGGTGAGTCCAGACTGTCACCAAATCACAACATGCATGCGTCAATAGCAAAGAGCCCACAAAAATAGATAAAAAAGAAAGACAAACGCTCCCTGACATAACAAGTGCTCCAGATAGCAGCACCAAAGTTGGCACAGGAACTCCCACGGGTAAATACAAACCACATCCCTGCATCTCTGCCCACACCCTTTACTTTGATTCTCCATCCTCCTCTTCTGCTCCGTCCCCCACAACTGCTAAGGCTGTGCATCAAAAAAAGCTTCATTATCACCTCTCAGCTTTCCTGAAAGCCCTGCAGTGAGGGTTTAGCAGAGCCAGGCACGGAGTAGATGCCACCCTAAAGAAAAACAAATTGCATCTCATTTCCCTGCCCTCAAGAACCTGCACCTCACGCCAGCATTGTCTTCCTCCATGCCACAGAGGTTTAGGCTGAGCTTTGCTATTTTCAACATGTACACAGCTCCTTAAGTCCCTTTCTTAATCACCTCTCGTACCCTCCTTTATGTTCATGCTGGGCAGGGATTGCTGCACAGCGCTGGAAGCTGGCGTGGTCCTCCAGCAAGGGAGCCAGACTGCCCATTCCACCAACCATGGCCTTCAGTGACTCCAGTTCAACCAGTACATCCTCAGTTATTAGGGGGAAACAAATTTGGAAGAATAATTCTCACTTTTTTTCTTTTAAAGATGTTAATACTGCTGCTGAAATCTCCTTTAATTCCTCTGTTCACTAGCTGATACATAATGTGAAGCAGTTTGGTTTTATGGGAGATATTATGGCCACGCACATCAAGACCGGAAACCGGAGAAGATTAATAGACGGGGCCCTGAATAAGATGAGACAGAGAACAGTCACCAAATAAAACTGTTCACAGGGGTCATGGCCCTGACCATTGTAAGCAAACGTTACACAATTTCATATTTAGAATAAAAAAGCCACATCACAGTTACTCCTGCACTCCCCAAATGGCTATTGCCTCAAATTGGAGCTATAAAAACACCAAAAATGCTGGATAGGGATCACATCAGATAACACCATGTTTTCCACTAGCCTCATCCATGGGGTGTGCTCCTCCATTTCAGCTTTACTGACTGGAACTAAAATCTGCCACTGGGCTATGTTAGAGTCACAGCACCAGGGAAACAGAGATTTATTTTTGGCCAAGCAGAAGCAGATAATGGACCTGCTGTGAGGAGTTCCAGTGAGCACAATTCACCTTTTGACTGACCATGTCAAATTCAGTGTCCATTGCATTGCTCCACTTTTCTTCCCAACTGTAGGGTTCTCATTATGGCCATGAGGTCCTCAGCAAAGGTATTCTTTTACTAATAGGTAATTAAGGATCTCTTTTTGTTGGACATCCTTAGGATCCCTACTACTTTTGATTTTTTTTCTTATGCCTAAACTTTCCCCACTCTTGTTATTGGCATTTAATTTCCAGTGAAAGCCCAACTATACCAGGAAGTTTCACAACTGACTCTTGGAGAGCCAAGATTTCCCTTCCATGAATTTCAGGAATGTAAGCATTCCATTTTCTCTTAAAATGGAAAATACTCTTCAAGATCTTAAACATACTCCTAGAAAATTCCTATTACCAAAGCTAGGAGCGGACTAGTAGTCCCATGTTCACATCCTCACATAAATCAATGGAATTTCCATAATTTACCCCAAAGATTGATGCAGTCTGTTTATTAGGTGTTAAGTTGTCAATCACATTTAAGAGCAGTCAGCCTGAAAAGCCAGGTAAAATTGATCCCTCCCCAAAAGACTAAGTGGAGGGAGCTGAAAAAGCAGCGTGGGAATAGAAAGGAGTCCCTCTGGAATTCAGTATAATAAGAACTGTATCAGCTCTGCTGACAGCAAACACATTCCTTCATTTTATATAGCACTTATCTCTCTTTATAACACTTTAAACTCCTAATATATTTACACTGGACACTGAAATGATCATTAGAGGCTCGACCTCCCTGTCAAAGCCCCCAGCCTCCTCCCAGAGGGATTAATTGCCTTCCTCCCAGCAGCCCCGCTCCCAGCTCGCTGCCACCGAAGCAGTCTGTCAGCACTGCTGCAAAGTTAAATCGGCAAATATTAATTGCCAGCTGGGAAAAGTGCCATTAGTTCACACTCAGATTTTTTCCAGCTGGAAAGGCAGAGAGTGTTAAATGGAGCAGATTTCCTTCCAGCCTCCCAACCAGCACTGGAGCGGGTCTGCCTGTTCTGCAAGCACGTAATGAGCAAAACATTCAACATCTTCCCAGAGATGTTTTGAAATGCTATTCTGTAGAACAAATTACTCCTGGAAGTAACAAAGCACAGAACTAACACATGGACAACAAATAAAGTACAGAGAAAATAAGCCATCACCACCTGAGGCTGAATTCATATGTATTTGAGATTACTGCAGTGATATGAGTTATCAGCCTGCCTGGTTTTTTTCCCAGGTTTGTAATTTATTTACATTCAAGTATAGAAAAGTTTCCATCAACATGCAGAAGATTATCATTTTCCTAATTAGAAAAAAAATCTTTTTTGAGAACTGGAGGAAAGATAGAGTAATTGAAAATGAAAGATGCCATTACCTAAGGTCATGAAATCATAAGATTATGGGATGATATGGGCTGGAAGAGACTTCCATCAAAACTTTTAGTGCAGGGTCAGACCAGGTTGCTCAGGGCTGCTCTCAGCTGGGCTCTGAAAGCCCCAGAGACAGAGGTGGCACCTGGGCAGCTGTCCCAGCACCCAACCAACCCCCAAGGGAAAGCCATCTCCTTACAAAGCTGAACATCTCATTTCAGGGTGCCCTTTGGTCATTCCCCCACCATGTAGTGCCAGGTTCCATCCTCTGCTGTTATCTGTGCATAAATGTCCTGAGAGAACACATTATTCTCACTCTTTCAATGTGCAAACACACTCACATTCTCACACGTGTGCACATGCAGAGCAGCCCAGCACACAGGTGTGCACACTTTGGAAGACTATATATATAAATTCATGGCATAAAATATTGTTCTGAGCAACAGTCAAAGCCTCAAACCAAACCGTGGGACTGTATGGGTAACAGAAAGGAGAAAGGCAAGTGGTTTTCCAGAGGTTTCTTTAGAAATTCTGTACAAAATATGTACAAAAACATGATGTATTATGGGGCAAAAATTGACCTTGTATAAGACGGAAAATTGCTATCAGATACTTGCTTAAAAGAAAAAAAAGGACATATATATTTCAAGCAATGGGACCAAATTATTGAAAAATTAGTACTGACATTTCAGCAGAGAAGGGAAGGAGGAGAATGGGATTGGAATACCAGACATGAACATGCTTTTACAGCACACCATCTCTCTGCATAAAATTATGTCAGATGTCATAAAATTAGAGCTTTAGGACAAGTTGGACTGAATGGACCAAAAAAAAAAAAATTAATTAAGTAATCGGCACAGGTACAGTGCATTTACATAATGGGAAGTTCAAGAATTTGGTCAACTAAGTTGGATTGAATTCATGCCAGAGCACAAACTCAATCTGACCAGCTGCAGCACAAAGCTGCTGTACAGCCTGGCAAGAAAAGCTGAGCTTTTTATAAAAAACCCCAATCTACCTGGATAAAGGAAGGATGTCAGAACCACAGAAAATAGGGAATGAGCTTGGGCAAGCAAACGTGGCTGCCTTCCTCTAGCAGGGGCTTGGCTGATACAGAAGAGCTTTGAGATTGCTGATCAAGCAGAAAAAAGCAGGAGGGGAAAGAAAGAAAGAAAGGGAAAAATTACTCCTAAATCCTGAAAATGGAAAAGCACAGCTCTAAATAGAAATTATCTAATGTATGCAAACTGCTAGGGAAGTGCCTTGCTCTGATGTTTCTGGAGGAATGAAAGAGGTAAGAAAAACTATTGAACAGTGTCTGTGCATCTTTCTCTGGCCAAAAATAATGAGAGAAAAGTGAGGGAAGAGACAGAGTGGGTGTGAACAGTCAAAGGGAAATAAAAATGAACAGAAGCAGAAAAAAGGGGACTACTGCTATGGAAAAGCAAAGCATGGTCCAAAATACTGTGCTAAAATGATATAACCTCATCCACAGCATTTATTCAAATAGGAACATTTTCAGGGCAAGTGCCCATTCTGGACATCTGTGGGACAATTGTCATTATGAGCACAGCTATCTTTCCAGTCTCCATGGGTATTGGGAGTGCTTCTGGGCAAGAAAACCTTTTTTTCTCACCAGTTTGGCGCAGAGTAAAAGCACTCTTACCTTCATGTGTTTTCTTACCCAGTAAAAATCACCAACACTCCAAATGGCTACGGAAACGCACAGAACAGCAAAAACACAGAACACGAAAAAATCTGCCACATAGTAGAGAAGTCCTAAATAGAACATTTTCCTACAGGAAAAGCAAACTGCTTTTCACACCAGGAAAGATAACCAGATCAAGGAGAATGTGAACAGCTAGGAGTGGGATTGACATTTCTCCTGAGATCTCTGGATTTAGGACTTCTGCTTCACAGTATTTCCCTTGTGATTTCAAACTCCCAAGTGAAGTTTTCCACCTATTCATCATTTACTTTGTCATCTGAGGAAAAGGGACTGCATTATGGCGAACAGTGCGGCAACAGAGGCAGCAGGATAAAGCCTGGGCAGAGCACTCCTGCAGGGATCTCTCGTTGCTTCACTCACATTTCCACAAGTTTTTTCAATGTTTTGGACTCTCAAGGGTTCAAAGAGCCATTTCATTCCAGGCTGGGCCAAGGAGAAATCAGTTATTTTTCCAGGGACAAATTCTCTTGTGCTCTTCCTAATACCACTGATGGTACAGAATGCAAAGCACTGAGGTAGCCCAAATGAAGCAATGCTTCTACTCACGCAGGAGTTTCTGCTATCCATCAATATTTACAAAGCACTTCACATCTGATAAATATGCTAAAAGACCAAAAAATCCTTTCCCAAAATACACAAAAGAAAACAAATCCCTGCTGTTTGCTTTATTATCAGTTTACTGTGGATAGACCTAGCTCAGCCAAAGCAGAATGAGGCATTTGATCTCTGTCATACCTTAAGTCCATCCAGTTTGTCACTGATAACTGGGCAAACTGGCAGAGCACACACAAACACGCAACCTGCAGTGTCCCTCAGCTCTGCACAGGAATTTAAGTCTTAATTGAACAAGCCACGTGGGACAAAAAACCATGAAGCAGCCCACTCATCAGTCAGACTGTACTCAAATAATTCAATTATCTACTAGATAGAAAGCAAACAGAAAACACGAGCTTAGTGCCAGGCGTACACCTGAGCAACCTGGTCTAGGGAAAGGTGTCCCTGGCCACAGCAATGGGGTTGGAACAGGAGTCTCATTAATGTCCTTTCCAACCCAAACCATTCTAGGATCCTGTGATTTTGCACCTTTAAGATTTTTCTCCAGTCAAAGTTTTATTTATAATAGTGCTTAAAAACCTGCACCTTAATTGCTCATTGAAAATTTGATTTAAGAGAAAACACTCTAATTCTTCATATAGAAATAGGAGACTAAACTACCAATAAAGAGCGATATACCGAAGGTTACTCAGGAATTGCATGGCAGAAAAAAAGGGCTGAAGCCTACTATTTCTATGGAGTCTCACTCTGTGGGATTATTCCCCACTTAAAGTAAACTTTTTTCTGTATGTTATCTCTGCAGACAGAGGTGTGAAGTACATTTTTATTTATTCACGTGGGAAGAGAAGTGAGCTTGTTTCTTTCTTCCCTTCCATAAAGCTGTTATTCTGCTGAAAAGCAGATTTAAGCAGTGCTCCCTGGCAAGAGTTCGAGGGTTACTTTAAACTGGGACACAAAACTCCTACTTTCTGACATCATTTCATGGTGTGTTCGGGGAAGTATTCAAGCGTGACATTGTATCATTAGGTATAATACAGCCACTGCAGGGGCTGATTACTGCAATAAGAACTCATTTTCTTTAACACTATATGCGATAAGGAATGAATAAAAACCCAGGCCAGAAGCGCTGCTGCAAAAAGGTGGGTGATGTCAAGAATGAAAAACCTGAAGACCCTTTTTGGTAGTCAGGGGAAGAAAATCCCCTGAACCGAGTGTGGGAGTTGCTGAGCATCTCTGAAATTAAGACTTCCCCTTCCTTTGCAAGGTTTCTCATGCTGCAGAGGTCCACCTGCATTTTACTCAGGGATGGACACTGCTTCCAGCCTGATCCATAGCCTGGTCTGACTCGATACCCAGAGGCAGAAGCACAGCACCTAGAGTGAGGCACAAGCGTCCTTTTCAGAGTCTTCTTTTTTAATGTGACAAGTTAAAAACCCTCTTTGCCTTGACATGCTCCCGTGCTGTCCCTGGAAATCTGCCTTTGGGTGACCCCTTGCCATGATTAACTTTGTACAAGGTCCATTGATCCTACACCTAATTACCTGCTCCGGTAAATCCAGAGGCTGCCTGTGACAAACTAACCCAGCTGTGCTGGTGTTCCAGTCAATGCTGTGACCAGCTCTGCTGTCCCCTGCACAGCCAGGCCTCCAAACAAATGGAACTTTGCAGTGCACTGCAAAGCAGTGCCTACATCCCTCTGGAAAAATGTTGGTGCACTCTCCAGGTCTTCTCCAAGACACAAGAATGGCAATGATTTTCTATCTCCAAAGGGTATCACAAGGACATATTAATAAGACTCTTCAAATGGGCTCCTGTTTCTCAAATAGGCTCTTCTAGCATCGTGTTAGTAAACAAGGACTCATGATGGATAGCTCTGTATATAGCCAATCTCCTTGGGGGCTTAAGTGAGCTGAAGATAAAGGAATTATTTTCATATTTGATCACGTAAATGTCACTGGATATATTTGCAACAACCCACTCAAATCTTCCTGTAGGTACACGGAGTCATATTTGACAATGAGCTTTCAAGATATACTCTAGTGAAGCTCTTTATGAGACCTCTCATTAGAACAAAAATAATTTACAACTTCTTCCATTCCCTGGCATTTTATCACACACTCCTACTCCTGCAGTCTCCCTTGATGACAGGATGGTACATGGCATACAAAATATTAATGGAAAAGACATGGGACTGGATTTGGTGCAATGACAATGACATTTGCTATTGAACCAGTAAAAGAACTCCAGATGTGTGCAGCCCACTGGCAACCAGAACTGTCTTTAAAGTTATTTAAACTCTGTCCCTGCTCTTCTTATTTCATTTAAACAGCTCCCTTCTTTTGCCAATGTCATTTGCTTAACTAGGTTTTTGCTTCTCAGTGTTGCAACAAACTTTTGTTTATACCATCTACTTTTTCTTAACATCTTTGTCTTGTTCAAAGCCTTTTCAAATGAATTGGATTGTAAAAAGTTATTACACTGGCAGCTGAAAGTACTGAGCAGCACAACTACAGTGCACACAATGCATACGGTGATGTTAATTATTTACCAGTCCCCAGTATGATTACATTTTGCATGGTGATGGCACTCAGGGGCTTAATAGCTGCATAAAACACTGTGTATGTTCTCTGCTGTCCTGGAATAAATCATCCCTGAAAAATTTAGCTCTTAGAAATAAAACATCCCATTCAGCCATTTACCAGGATTACGAGTGATGAAAGCTCTACACAAGTATTTATTTCCAACAACACCCTACCTTTGAAGAAGCAGTCCTTGCTGTGGATAATGTAGATTTTCTTCCTCTGCAGACACGAGGCTCGATGCAGCTGACAGTGATTCTCATAGAACCTGCCATCAGATCCACAGACGGGCATGTAGCTGGACTTGCACTCCTCGACACAGCGGCACTCGGGCTGGTTGGTGTCCCTGTTGAGCACACACTTGCTGCCCCGGCCGCAGTACTTCTTCTCGCAGGAGGCGTGCAGGCCATCCTGCCCGTAGAGCACTGCGGAGAGCACAAAATGCACTGTGAGCCACGTTTGCCTCAGCAGATCCCACTCGGCTGCTGCAGCAGCACAGCCCTGGCAGGAGCAGGAGCAACTAAGGTTTTGGAGGGGAAAATGCTCCCCTTTGAGCAGCAGCAGCTCGAAGAGAGCGCTCAGATCTGCGCTCCCAGACCTCAGCTCTCCCCCGTCACAACAAAAAGTGCTCAAAGTGCTTTCCTGGAAAGCGATGGACGCCTGGCCCTTTGTTCTTTCAGCTCTTCATGAAACTGGAGCCCGGAATAAAACCCAGTGAGAGCATTTCTGTGCCCACGCTTTGACCGTGAGTTACAATCAGAAAGCAATTCTGAAACCCTACACTCCTCGAGCCACAAACCTCAGCAAAGTGCCCTAAGTGCCAGCACTCAGCTTCTGTCCACACTGAGTCCAGCTCCCACCCTGGGAGACAGAAGCTTCCACCCAGAGGCAGAAAATCCCCCAGGCTAAAATTCATATAGGTTTCAAGGAAAGCTCAGAGAGACGACTGCTGAGAGCTTTTTGAAATATAACTCCCAGGAAAGACTGTTACTGAAGGGAATGTTATGGGAAAACACTTGTCACTGTAAAAGCAGCCATCAGTATCTATCCCTATACTCTGAGCAATGACATATAGTGAAAAATAACTTCCTACTCCTTTTAAAAAAATCACTGGATAGGATGTCCTGAATATTAGTGTGTTATTGGCTGTTTGATACTATTAAAAGGGTTAGGAAGCTGCCCTTGTGCTACAACATTTTCTGCTTATGAAGTTTCCTCATTTAAAGGCTTACAGAGAACATTGCTATAATTCACACAGGACAGGGCACTTCCAAACAAGCCACTACTCAGAGCAATAATTAGCATTACACTCAACGAAGAGAGTTTCAGGAAATTAGATTATTCTATGCTAATTGGAGTACACCAAGTTGAGCATTACAAAAGGGTGTTGGAAAAGGCACAATTACAGCAGAAATAAAAATTTCCCTGTGCAAAACCCACTGCCAGCCTTGCACAGCCATCCAACAGCCAGAGACTCTGGCTTTCCCTGAGCCAGGGACTCAGTCGGGACCAGCAAGATGGTTTGGAAGTAAATCCCTTTTCTCTACATTTACCACATGCCGGTTTGGCTCTGGGCGAGGTTTTGGCGTGTGCCAGCTTTCAGAGGATGTTCAGGTGGGGGCACTACTCCAGATGTGCTGCAGCATCCAATGGAACACATCCTGCAGCAACTGGAGCACCACAGCATCCTCCGAAGTGCACCCAGGGCTGCTCCCTTCAAAGATTTTTCCAGCAGCCAAACAGTTCAGTGTCGGAGCACAGACCCAATCTCCGCCATAGCCCCTCATCACATGTAACAGAGATGTGAGGAGCATCAGCACCAGCTACTTCAACCTACCAATCCCTTTTTACCGTGTTAAACTCCCTGCTAACATCAACCCAGCCCCTGCCTGCCCAGCATTTCATGCCAATACAAAATGCCCCAGTGTTGAAACCCCATTTCATCTACCTGTGGCCAAGGGGTTAAAGCATGTGCACAAAGACAAGCAAGAGTTTCTAACAAAACCCCATTTTTCCTGGTCCCCATTAAGCCTTTGTTTTTATCACTGTAAATCTGAAAGGGAAAAAAGTCTGTTATTGGAGGATTAACTTTTTGACTCAATAACTCATTAAAATTCCTCCAACTTGGCAAGCTAAGAAATATTGACTTTTCCTGACTTGTAATAAACTAGAAGGTCAAAGCATCTCTGAGCAGTGCAAAAAGTACAGTCCATGGAAGGAGTGTCTGACTATTCTTTACTTACTTTACTAATTGTTCCAGAACTTTTGCAAATTATCCTCAGAAATGCAAGTTTTGTGACCTCAGGGAGACCTCACTGTCAAGGCCATATTATTTATTAGTGCCTGCTGTAAATCAGAGCAGCCCAAAGGATAAGGACTTGAGGCAGCTCTGATCAAGCATCCTCTTCCTCCTCCTCTCAGTGGCAGGACCTGAATCCATACACTTGGCTTATCCGTCACAATGTGCTTCAAAAGATATGTTTTGGAGACTGTTGTTGCTATTAAAGTTATTTAAAAACCAAGATTCAGGAGCTATTATTGTCTTTATAAATGTAATTCAGGTACAACTACAGCAAAGACCTTCGTGGGCTGCCTTGATCGCTAAGAATTGATCTCTCAGAGCTTGCACCAGCCAAGGACTGTGTCATGCATCTCGCTGAAGGTTATTGCTGCCTCCTCATTCAAGGTGGGCTGCTCTGATTTAATGCACCAGGGCACATCTGGGCAGGTGACAGCTGCACCCTGCCCTGACAGCAGCAAAAACCCTCTCAAGAGCCTCAAGTGTTTTTGGTATTTTGATTTTTAACATAAAATTCGTGTAACTGAAGACAAACATTATTTTTCTTAGAATGGGATTTTTAAGTTTTTTAATGATACATCAAAGATTTGTTAAAGAAGCAGCTTATTAAAAAAAAACCCCAAAACTTAATCTTTCCTCCATCCACCCCAGATGGTTACTACAGAAAAACCCAAGAAAGCCTGGCTATATTTATGCCTCATTCATTTTGTTCAGAGTTTAATTTGTTCTGTGTTCCCAGATGGACAACTCCTGGTTAAACAGCTTAGTCTGGTAAGGGGTTAAGAAGGATACTCTGCAAACAGCCAGAAAGGAAATATTCAAGTATTCAGGAATACCGATGTGCTTCTCCTAGTCCAACTCCTCTGAAATCTGTGTCTGCAAGCAGAGTGCTAACATGGGTTGCCTCTGCCAGAGTCTCGTAATGTTGACAGCAGCTCTTTAATTCAATTATTATTTGCATAATCCTTTGAAGAACTAAAGCTCCCCACAAGCTCACTCAGCTGCACCGACAGACCCTGAGCCCAGCAAGGACAGCAATGGGGTGTGAAACAGAACAGAGCAGTGCAAATGCTGGGAAAGGAAGTGTTTGACTGTGAAAGCTCTGTTGTCTTTATCCAAGTAACTAATTCATCTGGAGCAGTGCCACCAACCACAGGAAGGGACTTTCCTTGATTGCATCAAGGTGGATCCCATAGGCAGGACACCGGTGTGCAGCTCAGAGGCAGGAAACCTGCCTTCCTCTGCTTTTTTGGGAATGATTGAAATTATTAAAAGTGGAATTATTAAAAGTGACTGCATTCCTCACTCTTACAAGGATTATTAAAAACAGGTAATCAAGTGAACCTACCAGCTAACTGCACAAAGTATTTATGAGCCCCACTGTACTGCATGGAAAAGGCATAATTTATTCAATTTATTACTTGCAAAGAAAGTAATTTACATAGGTTAAAAATTTATCATCTTGCAAAACAAGGCACTTCTCAACACTAATTAAGTTTACTGCACAGGGATAGAGTCTGAGGTGCTACACTGTATTAAGGTCAGAAGGATGGACAGAGAAAGCCCAGTCTCATACACCCAAGAACACACTTGACTTCTCAAATTACATCCTGGCTGCCCCCAAGAAATTTGGAATTCCAGTGGAAAACTGACAAGAGCTTGGTGCAGGCAGAAAATAACTGGGTTCAGGAATTTCATAAGGCTGGTTACAGGCTGCCTGCATCTCAAAGCAAGATTTTAATGAGGAAATTAAGATGTTCCTGCCACATTGGTGAACACATATCCTCTGACTGCTCATTAATTCTTAAAGACAGGGACCTCCTCCACCTTTGCACACCACTAAATGTGTTACAGATCAGACTAAGGCTCACATGCCTTTTTTTTTTTTTCCCCCCATTCCCAAATACAATCCTATTCTTTACTTTCCCAAAACTTCCAAAGGAAGGTTGGGTTCAGGACAAGCACTGGTTTCACTTCAGACCAACCAGACAAACCCATCACAGAAAGCAAAAACCAAAACCCTAACAGCTCTATCATATCACTGCTCAGAGAAAGTGGCTTATACACAGCAGAAGTGTAAATTACTACATTTACATGTAAAACCAAATTTGCCCTCAGGTAACAGTGAGCTCCAGCAGGCAGCTGGACATCCAGGTTTACTACTGAAAGAAGAAGTTTAGACATTACATAAGGGCTGGAGCCAAAACTAGAAACTTTAATGATATATAACTGAAACTGGAAGCTTCTACACCGAGTCCTTCCACGGCAATGCTGCAAATGTTGCATTAAAATAAAATCAAACCCTCTATGACAGCGACACACACAGACGTATAGTTCAGGTTTGCATTCACATCCATCTATTCTCACACACAGATTATACACAGCCACACACTTCCCATGCACTTCACTTGCCACAATTTCATTTTTGCTGAGGACACAAAGTCAGATGCTGCAGCACAGCTTCCTAAACCTTCCTTACCCAGCACATTTTTTGAGTAACTCATGGCTGGAAACAACCAGAGTTGAGCTGCATGACTATTGAGCCTAGCTTATGATCAGCAAACAAATCGTGTGCTGCCTACGCCATTATTGCCACAATGAAATAAGAAAGGAAACACAAAGCAGGAATTTCATAATACTCTGCTCTAAGAGGTTCTGGGTTTTTCATTGCATGCCTGACACGAGAGTGGAGAGGCTGAGAAACTGTGGTAAATCACCTGGGCATGGCAACAGCGAGTTCATTGTCTCTCTTACTAGCCTTTTTTGCTACAATTTATTTATTTTTATGAAGCAAAAATGGTGACTTGTCCTGGAGAATAACACAGAGAATAAGAGATGCTTCAAGCATATGATCTGCCATAGATGCAAATTATGTTCTTTCAAGGTCCATGAGACAATTCTGTGTGTTTGTGCACATCTTGGAGCAGGATGGAGAGGGACACATCAGCCTTGGAAGAGGACAGAAAATCAATCATTTTCACCAGTTTAGACGCTCTACACGAAACAAAAGGCAGGACAATATGGAAAGCCTCCTCAGAACAAAAACCAGCAAGATTTCCCAGAGAGTCAGGTTATTTCAGGAAGATTCAGAGAGTTTAAAAAACAAAACCAACACCAAAAGTAAAGGAAAACAGACTCTGGAAAGGAGAGCTGGGACAAATAGTTGCAGCACCAAGGACAGCACAATGAAGGAAACTGCTTAATCTGCATTTGCAGTTTAATATCAAATGGAAATGAGTTGTAATTGCTCAACAGAAGCTCAATAACAGCAAGCAGTTATTCTACAAAAATACCAAGGAAGCACTCAATATTATAGAAAATTTTTCTGTATCAATTTTTACATCAGAAAATGAGAATTAATGTTACTTTCTGTATCTGTCAGAACTCTGAAAGCCACTGGAGGTCATACAATGAAAAAGCGTTTGAAAATCAGAAGTAACTATGCTATTCTTAGTGTGATTAGCCTAATTTTGCCCCATTTCAAATCCATCTAAACACTATGAGATCAAAAGCTTCATCAAATATTATTTTTGGATAGTATTGTGGTCTGTGAGGGTACTAACAGGAAAAAAGAGACAAAAGGTATGTAGAGATGAAAAGATCAAAACTATGTAAAGCATATACAGAGATTACTGAGGAAGAAACACCAACCCAGGTATGAGACCATATGTATTTAGATCCTTGCCATGAAACTTTATCATGCACAATTTGCTTGATTGTTCTCTTCTTGAAAGAGCTGCTAAAGAGGCAATTCATGAAATTGCTCTTTATTAAATGTTTATCTAAATTTATCTATGATAGGTACTCTATACTGAAGGCAATTTTATTACATTACTTCCGTGCAGCAAGTATAGACACAAATGTAAATTTGTGCAGCTCCCATTGGCATCAGGCCTCTCCCTGCATTTGTGAGCTGTTTAGCAAGTCCCCACAACCAGCTGGACAAGAAACAGCACAATGTTAGCAGAAGATTAATATATTTCCTGCATTGATCAGAAGGGTTTACTGTTCATGGCCAGGCATGGGTGAGAGCCCTCTGTTAGTGTCCCCACAGTGTCAGCACTTCCAGAAGCATTTCCTTCTCTTTTCTTTACAAGGTGCACATCACACACTTGAACCTTACAATGAAGTCATGTTCTTTACGAACATCTTTAAAGCTTTCTTAAAACACAGCCCAAAGATGTGTACGAGGTAGAGACACCAGATCAGAAAATGATGGAGGTCAGCAGTGGGCACAACCTAAATCCGCACTAATTAAATCACTGAATGGTTTGGGTTGGAACAGACATTAAAGCTCATCTCATTCCACCCCACTGCCATGGGCAGGGACACCTTCCACTGTCCCAGGTTGCTCCAAGCCCCATCCAACCTGGCCTTGAACATTTCCAGGGATGGGGCAGCCACAGCTTCTCTGGGCAACCTGTGCCAGGGCCTCACCACCCTCACAGGGAAGATTTTTCCTAATATCTAACCTAAACCTACCCTCCTTGCTTGATCCCCTCACTGCAGATAAGGAAGATCATGCTATGAAGGGGGAAAGAAATCTTTAGGGTGATAATTTCAAACGACAATTCAGCTTGGTTCATTGAGAAAATACATCTATAGAGTCTTTTACTGTCCCTACCCTTCTCCTGCCCCTTCCTCCCAAGCAGATTAATTTACAAAGGTAAAAGCTCCCAGATGGAATCTATCAATAGCTGCATCTCTGTACAAACTTGCAACACTCCTGTCATTTACTACTACACATAAAGGAAAGCAGACAGCTCTGTGTGAAAATTAGGGACTGGATTCATTTTGTGAGTCTGTTTCCGAGAACTGATGCTTTTCCATAAAAGTTGACATTTGCTGGAAGTAAAAGGGGAAAAAATATTAAAGCTATTTAGTTGTAATGGGGTTTGCATTAGTGCAGGTGTTTTGTGTGGGGGTGTTTTTTTTCTCCTGGGCAAAACAAAATTTGTGTTTGACTCATGGACACTTTCCTTGATTGAGGAGCAGCCCCAGCAGCAGAATCAGTGTCCCTCCTGCATCACACCTAAATCAGCATAAACTTCCAGCCTGAAACTGTTGAGGCTGCACAGTGTCTTTTCACATTTTTTCCCCTGAGACATTTAATTTATGTTTTCCCAACTAGACACCTTAGAGCTTCATAGATTATGAGCGCAGAAATGTTACCATCCAGCACAAGTGTGAGGCAGGAGCCCAACAGGTTCATCATGGGGAGAATTACAATCACACAAATACTGAACAAAGATGTGTTATATCTGTGTTGGGACACAGAAGAAAGGATATCTTATAAAACAATTTTCCTAGAATCATAGAATGGTTTGGGTTAAAAGGGATATTAAAGACCATCCATCTCATTTCAACCTCCCTTCCTTGGGCAGGGACACTTTCCACTAGCCCAGGCTGCTCCAAACCCTGCCCAACCTTGCCTTGGATGCTTGCAGGGATGTGCCAGGCAGGCATGTGAGGCACATCACTGGCAACATGGCCAGGGCTGTATCCCACCTTGGGATTGCTTTTAAAGATTAGTAAGAACAGGATGTGTTTTTAAAATGTTCTCTGTATCCATTATGCAGTGCTTGTCTGTTAAGGTTCATAAAAACTCAGGAACAAAGCACATTTAAATGATAGCAAATCCAGACAAATCCAACATCTTCCGGTGGGACAGTCATAGACTGAGACTGCTGATGACTCTGAAATGAACCCAGGTCTGCTCAGCAGCTCCAAGGCTGCTCTCAGATCACTGCTCAAGCCGAGCTGGGGAGCAAAAGCTGCACTCAGTGTGTGCATGGCCTGGCAGTGAGTTGCTTTTAATTGCAATGTTACTAACATATATAAAAAAAAATACAAACATCCTCCCAAATTCCTGACTCCAGATGAGCCTCAGCAGCTCCCCGTGCTCTAGCACAAGAGACTGCAGTGCCCCAAGCTTTATTTCAGAGCTGGTCAGTGCGAGTGAGCAGGAAATGCTCCAGGAGCTCAAAACCAGACTGAAACATCTCCACAGCCGAGCACCGATCAATAACCATTTGCAATCCCCTTTCCCATTCCCTGTTATCTTTAATGAATTCCTGTTCCAAGAACAAGAAATAAGCAGAAACACTATTTTTAAAGCAATTGCATGCAGGTCTTCTGCACCTAGTGCTAATTTTGTAATTCTCCACTTGTCTAATTTTCTATTTGTTGCCTAATTCAGGACACCATGATACTCCAGGACACCTGTATTTTGTGGACACACCATTTTGTTTAACTCCATCTGAAGCCAATGCTAACACACGG
This sequence comes from Acanthiza pusilla, assembly GCA_036630365.1. Taxonomy (NCBI): domain Eukaryota; kingdom Metazoa; phylum Chordata; class Aves; order Passeriformes; family Acanthizidae; genus Acanthiza; species Acanthiza pusilla. Next base: position 10,379,091 of record JAXCHO010000049.1, on the reverse strand, counting down.
AAACCTTCATCTCAAACAGGACAAACCCCTTAAGCCTGTCAGGAAATGCCCCTCACACCTAACAGCCACAGATCATACCCAGCCTTTTGAGGCTCTGTCCCCAGGGCAAATCTATTTCTCACCCCCTTCCTGAGGATTTCACTTTTGCATCAATAATGGAAATTACCCTGGCTGTGATTAAAGATTTATCTCCTCTGAATATGAGATTTCAAGATCTCTTCCTACTCCTGAGGTAAATAAATACCCCCAGTGCACTTTCACCCTCTTTTCCAAGTCCTGCCACATCACCCCAGCCTGCACCAAGCAGTGTTAAGTATATGCACCAACATCTTAAACTCCTAAATTCAACAAAAAGACATCTTTTTAATCTCCATTTACCCTCCAGCAGTTACTTTCCCCTGTGCTCTTCTACAAAGGAGGACAGCAGAATTAATGCCATTTCTCCTGCATTACAAACCTTTTACTCTCTCCATATTTGCTCTGTGCTGAAGGAAGCATTTTAAAGTGCATTTACCTGATGGAAGAGTTATCGGCTACTGAAAGGATAACACAGTAAGATGAAAAAAACTACTAAAAAGCTATTTTGAAAGTGAAAAGCCTTTAAACTTCACATAATGTTAAAACTGGCTCTGAGGGTATCAGTGCAGAAATGGAGCATTAGCACCAAAATGCTAAGATTAGCTGCTTTTTCTTTTTATTCTGAGGAGTAGAATATATCACTGGTTTCTCAGATTGAGACTCACAATCTAAAAAGAAAAATTCAGAAGGGATAAAAAATAGATTTAAAAAATAGATAAAAATCCATAACTAATTAAGGGTTTCTGCAACGGGCGTATTTTTGTTTCAAATGGTTTTAATTTAATCTGAATTTTCTTAATTTGTTCAGCTGGGCATCTGGTTTGGGAAATTGCTCAGCAGGGCAGAGCCCTCACCCCCACAAAGAGCTTTTTCCCTTCCATAGTATCAGTGCTGGTCCACAGCCATGCAAAGAGTCCATCCAGAATTTAACCTGCTGCCAGACAAAGCCAGCAGCTTGCACTCGGGCTGTGGGAGCACTCCTCAGTCACCCACACCAGGAAACATGGGGAGAGCTGGACCCGAAAGGGTGGATATAAAATTAGAGTCCCTCTATTCCCTCCCTTCCCTTTGAAAGTGCTCTGTACACAGAATAAAAACAAGCAACAACTGATAAAATCAATGGAACACTGTTTCCCTTCGAATACAAAGGCACCAAATGAAAACGTGAGGGTCACATTTAATAGCAGAAGAGGAAAAGCTTGGGGTAAAAAGCTGGAATAAGCAGCAATCATCAGTCATCACTATCAGAGTATATTGGGCAAAGGCAGCATTACGGGGCTTTTTATTCTTTTACGAAATGGAACAGAACAAAAGGCATTTCAGTGCAGGGCATACTTTTGGGCTGATCCACGTGGAAGTGGCACAACTACACCCAGAGAGGAGCACAAGGTGAGCACAGACACCTGGGAGCTCAAGGAAGGTTACACCTGAACACAGGGGAGATGAATGCCATGAAAGGCCCAGAAAACCAGTTTAAAGTAGCAGCCCAGTGGTACCAGTTTAAAGCAAAGACATGAGATGCCCGGCACGAGCCAAGAACAGGTAGGCACCAGATTTTGGAGAGGAGACTGGAATTGGGCTTTTCTATCAGCTTGTAGTCCAAGCTCATTCCCTGGTGCCTTAGAAAAATGAGGTAAATCTACTCATTGTGAAAAGGGGGACAATTCAAGAAACTCTCTGCTCTGTCACCCCAGTCTCTGTCACTGCCACTTGTTCCCTTGGATCAGCAGACTGAGCTCTCGGGCAGCTTGGAGGGAACAAGGCAATGATGAACCAGAACAAAAGAAATGAAAGAGGGGCAGTGTTTCCACCAATCTCATCTCTTTGGATGACTGAGCAGAAAGGAAAAATGCAGTGAGAGTCACCATATTCAACTCTACAGGAGGAAAGGCAATAAATAAATAAATAAATACAAATAGTAACATGGAACATCCTGCTCAAAGGACACAGCTCTTCTCCCAAAGCACACAGAGCTCGAGGGATGAATTTATCTGCAGAGAAGCATCTGGTGCTGCCCCTTGACAGGGCACCCAGGTCCCCCCACCCTGCAGACCCCATCCGGGACCCTCCAGTGCCTCCCCACCCTCCGGGCACGCTGGAATATTCTGCAGCTCAGCACAGCAGCAAAGGAGCCCAAAGCTTGCAAAGGAAATACAAGAGCAGCCTGAGAGGGATGGCTGGAAATGCCTGGGGAAAAAAGTTCACTTCGAAAAACATTTGCTTTAGAGACAAGAATTGTGTTTGATGCCCTCCAGCCTGGCTCCTCACATCACACCACGGCTTGGAAAGGGCTGACATTCCCCATCCATGGCCAGGCAGTGGCTCCATCAGATCCACCGCAGCACAAAACTACTTCTTCCCATCCCTAACAGAACATCACATCCAGCAGCCAAAATCCTGCTGGCATTTTGTGCTCAGAGTAAATAGGATTACTGGCAGCAATGAAAAGTGAAGTCCTCGGCTGAACAACACACTGGGGATGGCAGCTGCTTTCCAGCCTTGGACTGCAAATACCACCTTGCCAAAGCTTTCTGTACTAATGGGGCCTATTTTCTCTATAGGAAAGGAAAAGGCAGGAGAGAATTCAATTTTTATGCTTCCGAGTCTCCTATTGATGTGCATGTGTTCAACTGCTCCTGTTCCCATTAACACCCAGCATGGGAGATTCAAACAACTTTGGAGCTGCTACAAGCTGGGGTTGTCCACAAGATAGAGCTCATGTTTTGAAATAAGAAAAAAAAAAAAGGTAAAAAAGGTGTTATTTGAAAATTTTCTGCACTAAATAATGTAGCACAGCTTTGACTCTTAAAAACCTGCATTTCTCAATGGAAATATTTGTCTCTACCTAAAGTACAAACCAGAGCTGCCAACTATTCATGTTCGTAATCCTCACTGACACCTATGGGAGCTGCATTTGCAGAACAGGTCCCCACAGGGATCCTGGAGGGTGATTTACTGACTCCAACACGACCTGCAGGCACTAAATGGCTGCCTCCAGGTTACTCAGGTGGAAGAACATGCAGAGTGCCCATTTTGGGGGAAAAAAGGCCTGAGACTGTCAATAAATAAAAAAGCCCCTCGGGTCTCACAGTGAAATGGAGTGAATGACCAGCTGGCAAGGAGGGGAGAGGGGAAGAAAAGGGAAAATGAGAAAAAGGCAGATTGCTCTCTGTGTGATGGCAGGAGCAATCCTGAACTGCAATCAAGTTTCCCAAAGTTCACACTTAAAGTCCTATTTGTCTCAACAATGCCCACTTTAGCGGCTAACACATATAAAACAATTAAAAATTAAAGTATCTCTTCCCATGCAAATGTCCCTCCATTAGAAAATGGGCTCAGATTCTCAGGAACAGAGTTTAGGCATGAGGAGAAAGACCATTTTTCTTGGGTGTTTTATGTGAAAAGCCAATGCATGTCCCTGCTCAGCAAGGAAAGGCACAACCTGGGACAGGGGCTCAGTGTCCCCAAGCCGGCACAGGAAGCTTTGCGGGCTCAAATCCCTTACGAGACCAGAGCTACTGGGATCCAAAAGTTGTCCAAAACCTCCTCCCACTGGATTTGTTACACACACTTGTACTGGCAATTCCAGTTGATTTTATACCTAAATATTGCTGTGGGATTAGATACCATTGTGTGAGGTACAAATGTATTTAACACAATCAGTAGCAAATACAAAGTTATTAAACAGAGAGGTGGAGTATGAAAGAATTGTAATTCAATACTCTCAAAGCAAATATTGCACTTTGAAAGGAAAACCAAGCATCTCATTTCTTCCCTTCTTGGGCATCTCTCCCAGCACAACTATTCCATGTGTGCAAACTTTAAAAAAAAAGCCTGAAAGTCTTGGAAGGCATAAATTAGGATAAAGAAAAAAAAAACCTGTCAACACCGAGCTTTGTACCAGAGGGTCCAAAGGGAGTCCAGAGAAGGGACACGGCAGAATGCATTAAATCTCAATTAGATCATAGCACACAACAAAGCACGGAACATTCTCCTCGTATATGCTCACCCAAGGATTAAGGGATTTCCTTCGGAGAGGTCTGTGCTTGCAAAGCGTCTTGGGGACCACGCAGCTCTTGGCAGGGAAGAGCAGGCGCCTCTCAGGCCTCTCTTAATGAACTGCACCCATTAAATGGTCTCATAACACAGTATTTTACATGTATGAGTCCAGTGACATACTGCAGCTGTGAAGAGACACAGCTCAACACTTGGGAAATGCTCCCACAGTATTTTTGGAAAATATATCTTACTGGTGACTGCATATGCCAAAATATGAAAAACAGAAGTGCAGAAAGAAAAATAAGAAAACAGAAAAATAAGGAAAACATGTAAGGAAATAAAACTTTGATGGCATACTTTAGATTTTTAAACATTGCTGCAATAAAGTAATGTTCTAGCCACTTTAAAAGCAATGATTTAGGCAACACTATGAAGTCATTATTTGAAAATGTATTTGTTATACAATGTTTATTATTAATAATCATAATTATGCCTGTAACCAGTATTACAGTATTATAAATGTAATACTGGCCAGCCAAGTGCCCCCAGAAGCCTGACGCGCAGCAATGGGCAGCAGAGCTGGGAGCAGATTCCCACTGGCTGGTCCTGCTGCAGGAGCTGCCACAGCAGCACCTCATTCTGCAAAAGGATCTGCAGGAGGATCCATTGGGCCACATAAAAGAATTTTACATCCCATCCCCTCTGAGCTAAACTAAGATTTGCTTCCCTATGACGTCACAAGCCTAAAAGACTTTTTCTGTGAAATCACAGAATCATAGAAACATTTAGGTTGGAAAAGCCCTCCAGGCCATCAAGTCCAACTGTTCCCCAAGCACTGCCAAGGCCACCACTACCCCATGTCCCCAAGTGCCACATCTCCATGTCCTTTAAATCCCTGCAGGGATGGAGACTCCACCACTGTCCTGGGCAGCCTCTTCCTCGACATCGCTGTGGTTTTGCTGCAGCAACACTTGCCACAGCACCAGACTACATTAGTTTCTTGCACCCAGCCATTTCCTCCACTGCAAGAACGACTCATGTCTAACACCTTCCAGCACAGGGCATTTCGAGTGCTATCACCAAGGACAGGCTTCACCCAACGCAAACAGTTTGCACTTTCCTCCTAAAGATCAGTTAATGAAGTGCAAAACTTCAGAGCTGTTTGATTAAAGTGCTAATGCTTGTAAAATCAATATGCCAGAGAGTGAAGCTTTCTTCATATTTAAGCAAGAAAAAAGTCTTGAATTTTACATAGAATCCAGATGCAGCAACAGGAGTGCAGACACGCTGTTTGTAGCTCCCTCATAATTTACAAACACCTGCTGTTAGTACACCTTAAAACACACATTATTCAATAAATACTGCAGAAATTATCTTAAAAGCAGCAGTGCCTTGACTCCCTTCTGCAAAACTACTACGAAACCCACATGCAGCACTGACACCTTTTAAAAGGTTTCCCTTGCTGAGGAGCAGCACCAATAGTCAGAATCACAGTGAGGCCAGCAGCTTGGCAGGTCCCCATCACCTCTGGAGTGTGCTGCTTTAATTTGCTCCAGGCAAACCCATTCCCTACCCACACAAGGGTATTCAGTCAACTAAGTGAATGGCTTGATGAATGCACTCCATCGCCACACGTTTGGGCTGGAAAACTTCAAAGCATGGCAATCATAATATTTTCATTACAGACACGAGCTATTATTCCTGCCCACAATGAAGCCTGGAAGACAGGATCTAATCCCCACAACGGAGGGCTCTCTTGAAAGGGAACATCACACTGGCTTTCAAAAACCCATCAGGGATGCAGAGTTTGAAGCTGTGAAACCTTCCAGCCTCAGCAGGTCGAAGCTGGCATCAAAGCACACACCCTGCCCCAAAATAGCTCCCGGTTTCAGATGCTGTAACTCCCCTAATGGTTAGGGTACAAGCTATATGGTCATAGCCCAAATTATATTACACATCCCCTGACTGCACACACTGAGATTATGACTGCTCAGTGCACTCAGCACACACACAGTCACAAGGGAACACTAAAAGCAAATTCTGGCCCTGTCTATCATCCATAATTCAAGAGAAATCAGGGTTAAAAAAAGTGCATGAGCAATTGACATAATTTATATGCTGCAAGTGGGAGAGTTGGCAGTCTCTCGCATCATAAAGTTTAAATAATGGTAGTTTAACATCAGATGTACCCACAGCTGTATTGCCATTAGCTCCATTACGGCATGGAGCAGCCCCTTCCTGAGCTGGGTACCCCCACCTTGCCCCACCAACAGCCTGCTTCACGCAGGATTTCACCAGGAGTGATCAGCCAAGCATAAACCACTTGGTACTAACAGCAGGAAAAAGAAAAAGGAAAAAAAACCCAACAAAAATCCCATGCCTTGAAAAGTTTAGTGGTGCAGTTGGCTGTGAAAGGTATCTTGAAAACAAAAGGAGGAAAGAAAGAGAAAATGTATAGAGCAGTGGCAACAAGTTTTTGAGATGCTGTTGCCAATCTTGATCAATATCGTGACATTTACCATTACAGGATGTAATTTCTTCTTGTTGTAAAGTAACAAAAAATATTCTCCTTTACACAAGGGATTATTATTATTATTATTATTATTATTATTATTATTATTATTATTATTGTTATTATTGTTATTATTATTCCATATGTGTGAGTGCTGAGGGGTATTAATTGATCATTCAATCCAAACCAGTCAATATTTCTTATGGAAACAAACGAAAGCTGGAACAGTGACTGCTTTGTCCCACCATTCTCAGGTTCACCCACAGCATACTATTTTCAGTGGAAAACCTAAACTCACAGAAATGAGGGATCCCATAAGGGTCAGAAATTGAGGCTGCCCAAAGTCCCACCTGCAAATTAGCTTTTTTCAACCAATTCATTCTCTGTCTCACTGCCTCTGCAATTAGTCATAGGATGACTCTGAAGAGGCATAATGTAACTGATACCATCCACAAATGTAGAATTAAATTTGGGAAATGCACAACCTGGAAAGCCCAAGCCAAGCCTACAGCCTGGCCACAGCTCCTGTTCTTCAGAGAAACTCTTTTCAACAGAGGAATTTTGCAGAAATCAAAAGAGAACGTGAAGAGAGAATGCCTAAAGTAAAAGGAGTTAATGAACAATCACCTGGTTTCAGAGCACCCTGTACTTATCAGGACACCATCCCCAGTCTAAGTACCACTTTTCTGCAGTTAATGCTGTAATACCAGACTTTCAGGGATTTTTTTTTTTCCCCCTGTTGTGCTCAGCTGACAAGTCTAGCTAAGCTGTGCCAAAAAAACCCCAAAAGAACCTATCAGCACAGGGCCTTAATCTTTGGTCAGAAAGTCCTTTTTTACATCCTGTGTGCAGATTCAGCACATCTATGTCCATGGCACAAAGACGAAGAGACACGTCTCAATTTAATCTTGAAACACAACTTGGTAAGCAGAAAGCAACAAGAAAAGGTGTTTTTCCCCCACTCTGATTCCGCTGACAATGTCAGCAACAAAGTGGAGCAGGTATGGTGACAAGAGGTAACACTGTCACAGCTGCTCCCTTCTCTCTCTCAGAGCAGAAAGTGGAAGTTTGGCAGAGCTGAAGCCTCAGAAATCAGACATGTAAGAAAAACCCAAAAGACCTCAATCTCTCTTTTTTACCTTCAGCAGCACCAGCACTTTTTAATTTCACTGCTTCCCAGGAGATGGGTCTCCATCCCCAGGTGTGCTGAGCGTGCTCCATATTATCTGAGGGAACAACAACCCCTGAGTTATGGGGGCTTTTTTACCTTTTTTTTTTTTTCTTTTCTAGGTCATGATATTCTTATCTGAGCTTGCAGAGCACATCATCTAGACAAACTGCTGTCTCTCTCCCTCAGTTGCACCCAGGAGCACACTTGCATGAGGAAAATAAAAGGTGCCCAAGGTTTGAAATACGGCACTGAGCATCCCTTTAACGCAGCCACGGGAGCTGCCAGCAGAAAGAGCTTCACAGGGGATTTACAACACTGATTTTTCTGCTACATGAGGTGGGGAGAGAAATCTGCAAAGAAGGCACATCATCATTTAAGTTTATTTATGATTTATCTTCTTTATTCCAGCAGCTGGAGAAGAATTTAAATAGGAATTTCCAGTGCTTCTCTGAACACCTGAACCACCACACACCCATGAAGCTCAGTAAAAGCCCTGGACTACGTTACCAATGATTAACAAAACGCAGTGTATGCAACCCTGCTGCCACCTCATACTGACAGAGTGCTAAAATAAGTGGCACATTTAGAACTAGCAAAAAATTTCAAGGAAATTAGTAAGATGAGCAACTTGATAAAATCTTTCTCTCTGAGCTAGATGACCTAAAGCTGAGTCACGAAAACATAGGGGGAAACACCAAAATCCCATATTCCAACTTGAACATCCAAAGCCAGGACTTCTGCAGCTCCTTTAGGTACCAAAGGGCATCCCTGCAAGAAGGCTTTAAAACATTCCTTAACTGTTCCCTGCTGAAGGATCCCATCAGCTTTCCCAAGCCCTCTCGCAGCCACGTGGAGCAGCAGAGCAATGGATGCCTCACTACCAACACCAGCTGAGAGTGCTGCAATGATCCCCGTGGGCTCTTCCAGGCCCACGGATGGTATTGATCTGTTCAAAATCACACTCAGAAGACAGCAACACATCCCTGCTACAGGAGCACTTCTCCCTGACCTGGGGGGAAAGAAGTCCTTCACTACAATTACAAGCAGAATTACTCCATGAAGTATTTTGATCCCACTTGGATTTGCCCCCACCAAGCATGAGCCAGGCTCTGCCTCACCTGGCTGAGAGCACAGCGGAGCACAGCCCAGGGCACACAGCTGCTCCTCCAGCTGCTGGGAGCTTCCAGCCCCAGGCTTATTTTGGGTTTGTATTTGAGGGGGAGCAAGACTGATGCTTTCCAGCACACACAGTGCATTTCTGTTTTCCCTTGGCACCATGAGAAGCCTGGCATTGTCTGTCCCCTGGAGCATGGAACAAACACACACTCGACCTTCCTGTGCCACACGTTCTGGGTGAGCACCAGCCCTTGGAAGGGCTCCAGGACCCCATTCACACTGCACACCGCACAGGGTCCTGCTGGGTCACACCAGACCTCATGAGTTGTTTCACCAGTGCTCCCTCCAGAGCTTGCTCACCTGGCACATCCACCTCTGCCTGGCACATTGCCTCCTGCTCGTGGTTCCCAGTGCCCTTCCAGACTGTCTCAATATGGCTATAGAGAAGCACAGCAAGGCAGCAGCTTGAGGGAACAGATTTACCAGCCCTGAAGGTGCTCCCCACCCCATCCCACCTCCCCCAGCACCACCAGGTGCAATGCAGCAGCAGGACTCAACCTTCCTTCTGCTCCCACCCACACCTGAACCCCACCACATTCATCTGACTGATCCAGGTCCCTAGGAGTCAGGGTACAGCCAGGTTAGATGGAAAAAGGGTTTTTTCATATCAAATGAAGCACCAAAAAAAAAAACCCAAACAACTTTTGAAAAAAATGCACTTTTATTTAAAAAATATTTAAATCCACAGTGTTTTAGGGGCAGAGCAATTCTACTGATGAGGCCCTTCCTACTAATGTGGGTTGTCTGAGAACCACCTCATAAAGGCTTTCCCTTCCTGATCCCTGCAGTGCCTTTGCCACTGAGAACACCTGGGGATCACAGTCCTTAAATGAGGCCTCAGCACAAGCCCTGCCCAGCAGAGTTCAATGCTCAGGTACTGGCAGAGAGCAGCAGAGTAGCACTAGCAGTGCCTTCAAAAGGAGGGTAGAATTCTGGTTATTTATATAAGAATGCATTTGATACCTCTGCTCACCTTCACCTGCATTCCACCCCACATACAAATCAAAATTTGCAATTTGTAAAGTGCTGAATTTAATGACAATCCATTTATAGATGCTGCATTTAACACCTACCACAATGAATTGTAGAATATCCTGAGTTGGAAGGGACCCATAACGATCACTGAGATCCAAGAGAAACTAAAAACTCCTTCGTTTTTCTGGACACTTTATTGGGGTCCCACCCTTAATAATAATTTCAGAATCCTCTGAAAGCAGTGTGAGAGCTTCACCCTCAATATCAGTGGAAACATAACTCCTGGTTGTATTTATTCCCTCCAGACTGCCAAGCTGTATTTAAATCCCTTTCCTCAATCGGAAGGAACTTAACCAACCTGGAAAACAACAAATCAATGCTACTTGCATTGTTTTTCATGTCTGACTCCACATTAATGCTGTGTCAGACACCATCAGCGTCAGAAGAGGCAGCGCCAGCCTTTGCCAGAACTGTCGCATTTTCTCAATGAAAAAGGGAAATAGATAAGATGGATGAGAAAATCATTAATTTCCCAGGATCTTTTTTGTGTTGTAACTCCCCTGTAATTTGGGCAGGGCTCCTGCCTCTGTAAACAAGGAGAGAGAAGCTGTGGCTGCTCTGTCTCTGGATGTGTTCAAGGTCAGACTGGATGGGGCTCAGAGCAACCTGGGCTAGAGGAAGATGCCCCTGCTCATGGCAGGGGGTGGAACAAGATTATATTTAAGGTCCCTTCCAACCCAAACCATTCTGTGCATCCATGCTGAGAACAGGGATTTTCTTACAGCACAATTGGTGGATGGAGAATTAGTCTCCTCACCAGTGAAGATGATCCCAGCTGGGAGACTCTGCTTTCTGCACCAGATCAGGATGTTTCCGAGCAAATATTGAGCCAAAACTCAACACTGTTCTGTCAAAGAAAATTCTCCTAAATGCAGCAGCCACCTCACATGGTCTTCAAAAACCTGATAGCCTGTGCCATCTATTTGCCACTGTGTAATCAGCTCCGGTTAATGAGTGAGACTTGTTTGCAGTGTTTTCATAGTCAGGTTAACTCATTTCAGAACAATACACCTCCACTTATAAGGAAATATCAAAAACAGACAGTAAAAATATAGAGGGTTTATGCACATCTTTTCCTGATGTGTTTAGTTGCATTTGAAACTGCTTTTAATTGCAGATCTATACAGCTCTGTGAGCTGGTCACTGCTGGGCTCCCTGGGAATCCTACGAGCCAGAGGGACAAGTCAAAGTGTCACAGTCAGGGATTTATAGACAGCAACAGCAGAAGCCATGTGAGTGGAAAGATTTAATCCCTTGCTGCTGAAAACTAATTGGATCTAGGAAGGGAGAAGATGTATACAGCTGTATGCAAAGGGAGATGAGTATGGAAAGGCTCCAAAAGCAGTGCATTTGGTAAGCAAATGTTATCCCACTGAAATTCAGAAAAGTCTGCAAAATTATTTTATGTCTTCTCCAATAAACATTTGGTAGAATATAAGGAATAAAATGAATCCCTTCGTATGAAAGATGATTTAAATACATTCTACTAGTAAAATTTTGTGCAGCTACAAACTTGTAGCAGAGACTGAAAAGAGTGTTCACAAAAGCAGTGAACATTACATACGCAGTAAAAACACAGTGGAGATTTGCACCACCAAGGTCCTCTATCATACCTAAATTAAAATATAAACCCATGGCAATGTATTCTCCCTGTCAGCTCTCCCAAAGTCCTAACCAGGGTACACTGCAATAGACTGTGGAAAGAGAAAGGGCTGTATCTTCAAATACACCAGAAACAGCTTTGCTGAAGGACAGGAGAGCTCATGGCTGTTTTCTGTGCATCATGGACCTTAAGGATGCTGATTTAATAAACTTTAAGGACCAATAAAGAACATTAAACAATCCTTGAAAAAACACCTACGGGGCCTTTAAGAAACCATAAATAAAATTCCACGAGATGGTCAGAGATTTACAGCCCATCAGCTTGGCTGAGTGCTAAGGGGAATCCCTCTGACCACGAGGCAGAGCCTCATCCCATCAGCACAGCGTGCAGGCAGCTCCCAGGGGCTGCTCCTGCTGAACCCACTCACACCACCCACCCTGGAGCAGCTGAACGCTGCAGCAGCAGCTGCTGCAGCCCTGCCACAGCAGGGCCATGAGGATTCTCTGGCTTGGGAACTCGCTGCCAGGCTGATCCCTGCAGGAGCACAGCCATGCTGGCAGCAGGGCTGGCACCAGCGCTGCCAGGACCTGCCAGAGCCCAGCTATCTCGGACAACTGGGAATGGAGAAGCTCTAATCCTCTCCTTGAAGCTCTGCAGCCCTGTCACATCACAATAGTTTACAGATTATCAAAGCTCTGCATCTGAGCTGGATTATTAGAGAGCTCAGACCAGCCATTCTAACAATTAATTTCTGGGTGGCATTCTTCTTCATGTTTGAGCAACACTGTTTTTTCACCAAATATGCTTTTTAGCCAGAAAAATGGCTTGAGTGCATTACAGCATCTTTGTTCACTCGCAGAACTGAACTTCTTTGAAATATTCAACGTTTAACCAATCGATTTTGCTTCTGGCAAGTCTCACTGCGTGTAGCTTTGTTGAGTGTGTGGACCTGCACTCTCAAAGAGCTACTTATCACCTACATGATCTATTTAGGGAAGAATGGACAAATACCCATTAATATAGAGCTAAAATCTAGGAGACAGAGCGTGGTCAATACAGAGCAAAGAAATCAGAGTAAAGAGGAAGAAACCTTCTTTGACAGAGAATCCCAACTTCCACTGCCTTTGCTTTGTAATACAGCAGGAGCAAGAAGGATAAATGACAGAAAGAACAGGGATGCAAAATGCTGTACCCATTCACTCTGTCATGTTTGCGGCTTGTTGTTTATTCACGGATTTCACATTAGCTTTATCTCTGGAAAATCATATAGGGATTTATCACCATGCCCCTTCAAAATGCCATGTAAATATTAACTACCCTTAATTGCTGTGCGGTTGGTGTTAATGAATGTTTTCCTTGATGCAAAGAAGTTTCCATATGCAGCCAAAGTGTACAAATCCTAAATATTTTACATTTTCCTGTCACATCATCGAAACTGTTATGTGGGGCTGTGCCAGAAGAAGGTGGAGGAGCAAGACTCAGACAATGGCAAGGAGGGCTGATTTTTTGAGACAAGAGATTTAACCTCCCAGCCTTGTGCATAAACATCTCATCAAAATTCAGTGCTTAATAGCAAGTGGGTTCTTGGCACAGTGATGAGATTAGAAATCGTGATCTAAAGCATTGCATGTGGATTGCTTCTCTCATCCCAAACTATTCTAGTGCCCAGACTCTGGGGGTTTTTTTCCCATTGAAGCAAGAGAAAAACATTAATGACCAGAAGTAAACACAAACACTGTCCTTGCCAGCTGAAAAACAGGTCTTCATACCACATTTTCTGTTAATGCTGTAAGACTCAGCTGTCTCTGAAGATGTGTTTTCCTGCTTTCCAATTCCACTATGCCCAGTGACAGTGCATGGCAGACGTCACATAACTGACGTTGCTGGGTCCTGACACTGCAAAGCAAGGGGGACAAACGAAACCTTCTGCAGAAGGTGTGCACAGCTTCCCTGCTGAGCCCTTCCCACTCCCTGGGCTCAGTGCACAGCCAGACCTCTGTACACAGGTTCTCTCGGTCAGGTTCGTGTCAGCAACCTTGGTGCAAAATAAACATAGAGAGTGAGACACACCACTGGGTGTGTTAACTTCCATAACGCAGAAGACATCACAAAACAAACCTAACACACTAATCATTCTTTTTAGCAAGGTTTTTACAAGATAAATGATGGCTCTGGTTTTTTTCTTAATAAAAACAGAGTTACGTGAAGAGACAGCAGTATTCATATTTATGATGCCTTAAGCAGACCCTAAAGGTTTCCTGTCTTCAATTTAACTCAGCCTCTAATAACCTATTAGCATGAAAATGACAGTCAAGCTGATGTAAGCTTAGATGCCTTTTCGAGATACAATTTCTTCTCACATTGCAGAGATACTCTTCACACCAAGCCAAGCTATGGGGAAAAAAAAAAAAGCCACCCCTTGAAGTGCTCCAGAACTTATCAAAATATTTGAATGCTTTTCAAAACACATCTTGGCACTTTTCTCTGAATGTAATTAATACCTTTCTCTTTCAATTAGACACATGGATGCACATATTGAAGTATTAAAAAAAGCCTTTGGATGGCTTGTCCTTTGGATGGGTTGTACTTTTTAGAGCTGTACTCTCCTTGCTCTGTTCCTCCATCCTGTCTTGTCACCTCAGCCTTGTTGGCTGGGACTCTTCTGTCTTGTTTCAGGAGCAGCAGTATTTATTTCAGCATGGACACCTCTCCCATCCCAGACTCCTTGTCACACCATGCCTCCAACTTCCAGCAGAGGTGGGTACTGCAGGTCCTCCCACACAGCTTCATCTCTCACCCCAGCTCATCTGATGCTGCTGCTCTTCATCAGGCAGGAGTGCTGCAAGCTGCCTCTAAAGCTTTCTGCTGTGCTTGCAGGTCTGCTTTATTTATTCTCACAATTTCAATGCAGTTAGTGCTAAAAAAGAAGTTATTCACAGCTCTGTTGTAAGGTTCACAGCAGCAGTAATTTGTGTATCTCTTGAAAGGTTTCCAAAGAAACACAGCCCTCAAATGCTGATGGGTATGAATGCTCCTCATTCCCAGCAGCCTTTGGTATTACTTCAGCAGTTGAACTGTAGACTTACAGAACCAAATAGGCAACAAGTGACTGGACGAGAGAAAATGGCATCAAGCTGCACCAGGAGAAGTTTAGACTAGATACTAGGAAAAAATTCTTCATGGAAAGGGTTGTCAAGCATTGAAACAATTGCCCAGGGACATGGTGGAGTCACCATCTCCAGAAGTGTTCAAAACCATGTGCATGTAGCACTTGGGGACATGGTTGAGCACTGACCATGGTGGTGCTGGGCTGATGGTTGGACTTGGTGATCTTAAAGGTCTTTTCCAACTTTAACAATTCTATAATTCTATGAAAGTGATATAAACTTTTTCCACAACAGTTAATTAGCACCATTGTGATTTACCATCTTTTTTTTTCCCCTGAACAGATGCAGCAGACACATTCCTGAAGGAGTTATTTAAGCCACACAAGGCAGAGCCTGGCTTTGTCAGAGGGATTTTGGCAACCTGCAGTCCCAGACCAGGAAGCTGAAGCTGCTCACAGGCTGCCTGAGCTGCAGCTCTGTGCCAGCACTGTGAAAAACACCTCCCCCAGACTTCTTGCACCAAAAATCCACCTTTGTCTTTCAAGGGCATTACTTTTCATGCCAAACCAACATGCAGGTTAAGCCCCAACTCATCACCTATCTCAGGTACCCCAAGGACAGCCCACAGAGGATTCCCTTCTCACCAGAGGAATCCACACCCTGGGCATGTTGTTCACCACCACCACCGCATTTCCTGCAATGCACACCCAGACATCCTCCTGCACACGCTGCAGTTTGCTTTATCAATATCTTGGATCTGGGCTTGACTCTATTAATGCCCAAGAAAAGGTCTGTGTGCCAACTCTGCTTACTTGGAGAGCTGGTGCCATCTCTCTTAGAGAGGGCAGAGACTGTATGCCTCAGCAAAGAGAATAAATGATACACTTTCAAGCTTGACACAATTCTTCCAGCTCTTTGAATGCATTGCAAATTTAATTGCAATTTCTTCTGTGATTTTCTATTTTGAGGTTGCAGTTAGATCCTCTGGGCCTGTGAGGAGTGATGCTGTGCAGTTACCTAGTAAGAATGCTGGAATTCATGTCCTGAAGTTGCTTCATTAGTTTACTTCATGCTTTCCAAATGATCAAAGCAGATATAAATTTTTCATTAAGAGGAAAATTGCACCTTTTGCATGGTAGAACAACTGGGTTAATTGCCAACATTAATATTATATTTGTTTCTCAAGAAGCCACCAAGAATTTCTATCAAAACTTAATAAATATGAATCAGGGCATAGTCAATTCGGAGAGCGGGGAGAGCTGGGTCCTTCCTTCAAGAATTTATGCACATCACCAGCAGTTGGAATCTGTTATTTTGGTTTTACATCTTGGGCTGATTACCCACCTACCTCCAACAGCTCATTTTTGCACAGAATGGGAAATCTTAGAGCACAGCAAATATGAAAGTTTTTATTGGTAGGAGGCTTTTATCCAATTTTTCACATTCATCCTGATTGTTTTATGTTTTAGGGAAAAGCAGCTGTCTTCCTTTATAGCTAAAAACATGTAGCATATCTTGAAGGATGCTTTGGCTCCATGAAACCCTCAGTTTCAAGCTCAGATGGTTGGTAGCAGTCAAAATTGCTGATGGATCTTAACCTGTGGAGTTTTAATCTGAATCTGAATCAACTCCAGCAACAGGAGGGGAGCATCAGACAGTGTGCACGTATCACCCATTTCTTTGTGAATCTACTACCTCAGAATAATGCAGCCACCCCACTCCTGCAGATACCCTTCTTCTCACTTGGGCACAAGTGACACATTACATCTAAAAAGGGAACTTTAATGAACAGAAATGAACTTCTAATGAAGGCAGTATTGATGAAACGTCAAGTGCAAGGGCTCTGCTCCCAACCTATTTAAATACACATGGAGAGAGAAACAAGTAGCTGTGCTTCCCCAGGGGTGTGGCACATCTCCCTCAGCCCAGGTCCAGGGGAATGGCAGGAAGGGAGTGCAGAAATAGGAATTAATTGCTAGGCACAAGCTCTGTCTGTGCTGCAGTGTGCGAGGCTGTGTGGGACAGTTCCGTGTGCCTGCACACACATTGATGCCATCCCGGCAGCATCCCGCACACTTAACGTCCAAAAAAGAGAGTGAGAATAGAAAGGATGTGTCTGGTTCCCACAGAAGAAGTAGAAATAATGGGAAAAGGATGATAAAACCGTGGGACTGCAGCAATGCCGCAGTGCGTTATTCAAAGCTCCATTAACACCATTGCAGCCGGGGACCTGCAGCGAGGGATTTTCATGTACTTCTATCACAAAGTACATTTCAAGAGAGAGGGCTCCTAATGGTCTCTGGTTTCATCTCTCTGCGCAGTGTACTTGGTGCTCCAACCTCAACTCCTTTCCACCTTGTTTTAGGGAGAAAGTCCTCCAAAAGCACAAAGTCAGTACTTACCAGCTTGCTACACTGATGGCTCTGACACCTCTCCCGTGAATCCTAACTCCCAGCATCTATTTTCTATCTAATAAGGAATTTCGAATTTTTTGATGAACACAGCCCCGTAGACTGAATATAGGCTACCCATTAATTGGGCAGTGGTCTGGTTGGAAAAGCAGCAAAGAAACGTAGAGTTTTGTTCCCACTGTGAAAGGCAGAGGCATTTGAGAGTCAGACTCGCAGTGTGCCCTGAGCAGCTCCTCTGTGGTGACACTACAGAGCCACAGGACAGCAGCTTGTCCAGTGGGGAACTGGGATCTGAGCATGACTGACTAGATCACCCTCGAAAAATAAAAAAAGACACAAAAACGGAGGAGGGGTTTACACAGAGACAACAGAGTAGTTTTGCGTGGTGGATGCATATAATAAACTCTACTGCAGCAAGGCAGAAGACTTTGGGCTTTCATCAGCTATTCCAAGGAATACCTCTAACAGGAATTGCATTGTAGACAAGCTTTCCTCTCTGTGGCACAGGATCCTCATTTCTGGATCCAGCAATTTCAAAACAAAACAGAAGAACGGAGCACAACCACATTAGCAAATATTGGATCAATTAAAATGTATTTTGATGTTTTTACTGAAAATACTAAAAAGATATAAGAAGCAAGCCTCAGAAAAAGATTTACTGCCATCAAAACCATAACAGTTTGACATCTGTGACAATACACTCGTTAATTCTTCCAATGCAAGCTGTATTTTCATTTTATGGAGTTGTGTGTATTAGCCAGGTTTCCTTATGGAAAGCATTCTTTACTTGCAATGTTTTCACGGAAAATAAGAAGCACAATAGCCCTGACAGAGGCTGGCCAAGGTACTATGGCACTTGGACATCCTTGAATCAATTTGAAGGAATTCAGAGGTACTGAAGCATTTATCAAAAGCACATAGTTATAAATGCATTTTGGAGTCGTAACTATGTGGTCTGCCAACACATTAATTTTCTGTTTTCATTGCAATGTGATGTTTACAACACTCCTTCATTCAGTTTAATTAAATGTCTCCCATCATATTTACTCCAATCACACTTTATTTAGAGATCAGTAAACAAATAGTGGGATTTTGTTATTGATGACTATGTTTGGTTTTACTGTAACCTCATTACAGGATGTATTTTACAGCCTTCTGTCTCACAAATGATTGAACATAACTGCTGCAATATTACAGACCAAGTAAAATTAACATACCCTTTTACTTCTGATCCTTTTTATTAACCACCGCATTTTAAAGTTATAACCAAGCCACTGTACAAGTACAAAACTTCACCTGACTTTAATCACCGGTTTTGTGCTTACAGGAGAAAAACCCTTAATAATTACCTTTATCAAGAGGAGCACAACTGAGAGTGCAATGTCACCAAGGGCACTGTCTCACCAGGTGTATTTTAAAGCCGACTTTGCTGCCACACATGGGGACTGCAGTGACTGACAGATGTACTCATTTTGTGTTGCTGCTGGTTTCCAAAGTCATTATTTAAATTTTCAGCAACATCCTCGCTCCTTCCTTGAGACGTGGATGCACAGATGAGTTTAAAGTCATTGATTTCAAATGCTCTTGATGGAATTGCTTTAAAAGGGAAGCAAGAGGCATAACAGGAGCTCTTCTGTTTCAAATAGTGTTAAATCATTGAATTGTTTCACATATTGCATGTACTCCTAAGTTTCTGACTTTGACAAGGTTTGAAATGGTTTTTCTAGAGGAATGAGTGAGCTCCATGCGGAGCCATGGACATGGGTTCAGTGGAATCAGGTTTGGTAATCACAGCGCCCCTCTGAAAAGGAGGAAATGCATCTTAAACACTCCTATCTCCAAGGAAAAGTGTGGATCTGTCATTGGGAATTGATGTTACAGTTAAATCACAGAATTATTTATGTTGGAAAAGACCTCCAAGATCATTGAATCCAAAGTGTGAGTTCTTACAAAAGAAACCCTTGGCTTCTCCATGGCTGACCAAAGTTAGGGATGCTATGGCATACTGCACAATAATGTTAATTAGCAGAGGTTAAACATTTGAGGAAAGAGAATGTGTTAGCCAGTTCAACTGCAGGTGTCCGTTGATTCTATTAATGAAGTTTGTAAAATAATTAAGTTTTAAAAGTCTGTGAAAAGACTATTTCACTCACATCTCCTTTGTGAAAAGATCATTAAGGTTCAAGACACCAAGACCTGAAGCTGGTTGAGACCTTGCAGTAAAACCAACAGCTTTAAGGTGTCTATCAAATGTGTGCAAGAAATTATGAGAGGTCATATGCTCAAATTATATTATATGTTAGTATTGCTCAAATTATTTACACGTTTCTCTTTTCTCTGTCACTCTTTCTGCTTGTACTGTACTGTTTCTGTCCAAGAAGAACAGGGAGAAACTTCCCACTGAACTTTTATTCTTTAAGACTCTCTGGAGTGTCCATATTCCCAAGTAACCTTGCTCTGCCTGCTCCTCCATCCATATCTCCTGTCTCACCTCTGGAAACAGGAAAGCAACATCTCAAGAAAAACTTGTAATACCCATAAAACACCCTGTGAAAGGATGCGATTTAAGAGCCTTATGCACTGATCTAATTTAAACATGCTTGGCTGGCCAGAAGTAGATTATTTTTGGAAAAAAATGATAAGCCTACCATAGTCCTTCCCTAGGAGGAATTTGAACATTTTCCATTACAAGATATTTCCACCACTTTTACACTTGCCTGGACCCACACTCCCAAAAAACTGCTTCTTCTTCAACACATCGGCTTGATATCCCAGCCAAGTGCAGAATTTGCACCAGTCTCCAAGTACCCCCTTTCCCTTCCCATTCTCACACTATTTACCTCTTTATTTCCTCCTCTGCATCGCCTTTCTAGTAAAGCTCCTGAAAATGAGGAGCAACAACCAGGCAGCTAAATTGATTAAATGAAATCTTCACTCATTTTAAATGTAGATGCTTTGGTTTTGCCTGCACTGGGCTTTACTCTAATAGAAGAGTCCAAGACAATAGCAAATAGCCTTACAGTTTGAAAATCCATACTGAGATGAACTGTCCTTATCAGATAAAAACACATAGTGACTTTTGACTGTCTGTATTTCTTATTTTAAAATCCAACTGAGGAAGCACTTTCTTCCTAAGCAAAATTTTCAATCACCACGACCAGAGACCTCTGCAAATATGTGGTCAGAGCTGCTGGCTGGACAGTGGGACCTGCTGTCAGGAGCTTAGAAGGGAATTTGGACAACCCTTCAGTGAACGTATCAGTGCATAACTTCTATTGCATTTCATACTGAAAATACCATTCATGTAAATCACTTTATCAGGTGATTTTTCTGAGTCAGTATGGTTATTCCCAAACTGATTGCACAAGAAAGTACTTTGCCACATCAGTAAACTCCTGCACATATTGTCAGATCATTTTTCAAACCGATCATGGGAAAAGCTTCTCCTTATTTTCCCTGACATCTGAAGGGAACCAGCACATCACAGGGGAAGGCCATGCAAAACCCCCCAGAAGGATGTAGAGTGAACTAGAGATGTGCATAATTATACAAACATTTGCAGGAATATGCAACAGCAAACAGCAGCAACTAATCCCACAAAATCCTCCGAGAGAACAGGAAGATTTTTCACTCTCTAAAACGTGATAATGAAAAAACAATTCCCAGATGCTCCACCAGATGAAATCGTCTTGTTTCAAAGTTTATAATCATATATGTTAAATGCATCGGTCCACTTTCAAGATTAGAGATAATGATCTTACATTTTTAATAGAGCCCTTCATCCACAGGGATTTGATGTGAGTTTACACAGGCACTCCAGGACTGCTGCAGTTACCTCTGGCTTGAGAGGCAACAGCTGTTTAATATCACTGCATATGCAGTAAACAACACACTGTCGTACAGAATAAATAAAGAATACTCATCAGAGGAAGGAGGTTACAGAAAAGCCTCCTTCAAATCTTCACTCTCCCACAGAAGAGCTCAAGAGGAGAAGAAAGGATGACATGCATCTCTGGAAGGCAAGAAAACCATGAGGATTTTATATCTGTTGTGAAGCACATGCTGCATTTGAGGCAAAGACATGAACTTGCAGCTGTCCAGACCCAATCCAAGGACCGTGGAGGGGAGCAGAGCCCCAGCCTCCACCAGCTGGGCAGCAGCACCACCGCCTTGGCTTGGCCACAGGAGAGATCTGGTGTGGATGCACTATTCTAAGATTTCTCTCCTCTTTCTCATGAATCGTATGGGGAACAAAGATAAGCTGAATTCTTCTTGCTCTTTCTAATCTTTGTTTTGGAACTGGGTGCTGTGAGGGTTCAGCCAATCACCCCAGGGGGTGGATGGCTATGAACCAATCACCGCTAGACTCTTAATATCTATATAAGAAAAGAATTTTTAATCAACGCCCTGTTGCTACTTCCGTCGGTCCTCCGCCTGTTTCAATTTACCTGCGAGCTCTCAGCAACGATCTGGACGTGGCCCACGTTCAAACTGGCTCTGAACAAACCCAGTGCTGTGGCCATGCTGACCACCTGGAAAGACCCCCCAGCCTTTGGACCATGTTGGCTTTCTTCACTGCCAAAGAGAAGGACTGTGATCAGAGAAGTTACTGGAGAGCAAAAGAACTGGCATTAAGGTCTCCAAGATAATTTCCTCACCTCTGGACACAGCCTTACAGGGTCACAGCAGGACACTATGGGAAGAATGGGAAAGCAGGATCACCCCCCTCAAGAACATTGTGCAAACTGACCTTGAACTCTACGTTACACAGAAAACCTTTGTTTTCTGCTCTCAAGTGCAGCCCTTGAGCTTTATCACAGGTAACTGGAGATGGTAGAAGAGGAGCCATTTAACCTCTCCATCTTTAAATCATGAGGAGTCAGCAGAAAGCAGCAACACAGAGAAAAGCCAGGGAGTCGTTACTGGAGCTATGGCATGAAATAAAGTAGAAGTGAAAGAGGAAACCTTCCAATTGATTTTAATAGGTTTTGAATTAAGCTCTTCAAAATTGGAGAGCAGAACTGAAGAGATACACAGACGAGCAGCCTGAATGTCACCACTACAGATGATATTACCAATTCCCAACAAAAAACTCTGTAGTAAAGGGCATGTCTGAACACTGTGATTGAGGGACAAAAGTGGGAGGATGGATTGCAGTTATTCAGTTCTGCATTCTTTACTTTATTCTTTTTTATAAAGATAAGCTCAAGCCACAGAAATTGTTGAAGGGCTTTGACCTTCCTTTATACACCTGCAAGTCTTCATACACTCTCCAAAGAAATATTCCCAGAAAAATAACTGCAGCTTGCTGTTAACATTCTGGGCTGAAGGCTTCGCATGGCGCACAGCCACTCTTTCCTCATCACACAGTTTGAGGCCAAACTAATCAATAACAGGTTCTTAATGCCAATGAATTCAAAGCAGCAGTTTGTTTTTAAAATGAAAAGTTACTGAAACAGAACTAAATATTGCCTAAATCAAATTAGCTGCAGTAGCAATAAATAATTAAAGTAATAACCTAGTTCATAAATAGAGAACATAATTTAATTAATTTTACCACCATGTATATAGCAATATCAATACTGCAGCGAGATGGAGTGCAGGGAGCTAAGGCAGTTTTGCATCCACACACAAGCAGCACAATAGCAAAATGATTGTATATATATAAAAATCAAATCCTAGCAGTAATAGAGTACTTTGGAAGAATAAGTAGCTGTTGAGAGGCAGATAACTGGCTCAAGCAGAGAGACACTGTGTACATGAAATACATTTTGCAAGGCTGAGGGAGTGATAAGAAGGACAGAGCAGGATGAGTTATTTGTGGTACAATCTTCACTAGCTCTACATAAGGCACTGTGCTCATGATCTCTTCCTGCTGATGCCACCACGTGCCCTTTCCTGTGCTCCCCATGACCACAGACAAATCTGTAAAGGCTTCAGTCTTCTCTCACCTCCTACAGGTAAGCAATGAGGAGCAAAATCCAGGACAGTCAGTACTGGAAATGGGATGAGCTGGTGGGTTTGTGCCATGCCTTCCTGGCTCAAGCATTACTGCATTTACACTAAATGCATACCTAGGCTCCCAGTCCCTGGTTCCCGCACTGCCAGGTTTTGGGGTCCCTTGGTTTAACTGAATGGAGGATCACAGATGGCCATGAAATTAAGACCTTTTTTTTCTGTCTGAATCTCCTATTTGTAAGAAAAGCAAGTGTGCATACCCATATTCTTCTTTCATTACTCTGGATCACATGTATGCACATCTGCTTTTCCTTCACTAAAGCAAAACCTTTAGGGATGAGTAAGATCTGTTTAAATAATGAAATACAAAACTGAAGAGATTTTGCAAATGTCAGCTGCAGAGTATTGCTCCTGTACTACAGTATTAACAACACCTCCCTCTACTCAAAGAAAGTTGTTACAAAATACCAGGATAACACTTAGTTACCTCAGGCTGTTGAAATGTTTATTTGTTTTTAAGGGAGGTAAGTGCAGCCCTTGCAATCTCATCTCTCACTCAACAGAAAGCATTGCTCTCCCCAGAGAGAGCTCTGAGAAGCTGTTTTGCAGAGCTGTGTATTACAAAGTCATCAGAGGCTGGTCCATTCCACAGAAACATCTATCCAAAATAATTCAGCACAGCTAAACAGAAAAGTCATACCCACTCTGACAGCAGAGTTCTCTAAAGATAATTCACCTCCAGCATCCTTCGTGATGCTTGTTAAAGGCAGGGAGGTCTTCTGGAAGGGGCACAGAGATGTCTGACAGACAGAGGGGTGCTGCTCCTGGATGTGGAATTGTCACTTTTTCCTTCCCTTTAAGCTTGCCCTTGCTTCAGGAGAGGCTCTGAACACAATCACCACGAAGGTTCCCTTTCAAACCGCGCTCCAGCAGTAACACGAACCAGGCATTTCATCATTATTCTCTGCACGCAGCCACATCCCTCTGTATGTTCTGTATGATCTCTCCAGCCGTCAACAAAACAGGAGACCGAGCAGCTAAAGGCCAAATTTGCAAACACAGCCAAGCACACAACTCCCACTGCTGCTGCGAGACACGGAATGAGCAGCACGGGCTGAGGGAGCGAAGGCAGCTCCGCCAACAGACCTGGCCCACAGCAACGCTGCAGGGTCCTGGGAAGGAGGCCATGGCTTCCAGGGAAATTTGGGGCAGAAGGACAGTTTTCCATGCAGAAGTGAGGCCAGCGATGCTCTGTGGAGCAGAGCACACGGCAAGCTTTCAGCATTGAAAGGATGCCAATATCTGTCATGGCATGCCATGCTGAAATGCCCTGTGTTTCTCTAAAGAGTGAACCTAAGGATGTCAAGCATTTTCTTCTGAGTTCTTTAACAGGAAAACCGCTGGCTCCAATATGCACACAGGAAAAGCAGCGGAAAGCACCAGTAAGTACCAGCAGCTGCCCAGCAAATAATTTTTTTGCAGCAAACAAATGCATCTCCTAGGCTCCTGGAAGTCACTGTCTCACCTCCATGAATAACTAAGTCAATCAGGTTTTAGGTTGGTAAACCGGACTAGACCTGGCGCTTTTGCCTTCCCAAACACTTGCTTCCCTTTTGTTCCACTCATTCCTCCCTCTCACCCCTTCTAATTGTTACAGGATAGAAATTGGGATCTCCCTCATCTTCCTGCACCTCCCTCCTAGTTTCTCTCCCTGCAGCAAGCAGGGTCCCTGACAGCCTTTCCATTTTGCTGCTGCTTTCAGGGGGGATCCCATCAACTTTCCTTTAGCCAGGAAGTTTCCTCCCAGAGAAGAGCTTTGAAGCTCCTTCTTCAGAGACTTGCAGGACCCCTTGCCCTGCCCACCTGCACACGATGCAGCATTGCACAGCAAGTGCAGCAGAGACATTTAAACGAGGCTCCCAAAGATGTGTGTCCCCATTTAATTTCACATTTAACATCTGATGGTACCAGGCACACTTCGATCTGAACTATGTCGTGGAAAGGACATACCCTACTGGATAAAGGACCAGAAGAGCACAGCAGATGATGCCCACACTGAGCACAGAGGTCCCCACAGGATACAAATCCTTTGCAGACTTCTGATGTGCAAATTGTGGTCCTGCCTCATGCATTTCCTTCTACACATCAATCAGTGGGGGACAACAGGCTGAGTGTCAGCCTGTCCACCCCTCCTGTCTCAGTGACTGAAGCAAGACAGATGTCCTGCAGATCTTGAAGGGGATGCTGCTGAGGAATAGTTAAACCACACATCAATATCAGGTAAGTTCTGACCCAAATATCACAGGGGCCCCCAGCCCATCAGTAATTTTAGCAGCTTGCTGTACCTGGCTCTGTCACTGATACACAAAGTGCCATCAACTGAACCTGGGCAGAAAGCAAAGTACATCGCTGGCACACACTCACACAGCTTTATTTCAAAGAGACCAAAATACTTCACCCACCCCACGCAGCGTTTCTAAGTTTACCCAGTGTTATCCCCATTTCACACATGAGAAAGGTTACTTGCTGTGATTAAGATAACACAGTGACTTTTAGGGTAAAAACCCGAGAGTCAATAAAATTCAATATAGAATGCTGAAATCCATCTGAGAACATATATATAGTCAACATAAATATACAAAGAATTCCTGGTATCTTCAAAATTGTGTGACTAGGAGTTAAAATATTTCTGCATCTAAATCAATCAGCTATAGGGATTAGACTCATGATAGTCAAGATACATCTCAGGGCCTCCAAACCCATTAAGACCAAACAACAGGTTTATCAGTTACACCCTGACTTGCCGAAGTTAAGCAACTTATTGATGAAATAATGCACAGAAACGCAGTAAATCCATACCCTCAGCACAAGCAGTGCTGATACAGGACAAAGCACTGGAGCACCAGCATCCCAGAGGAGTCAGCATCTCCCTGCTGCTCTTTCCAAAGCCGTGCCTGCTTTTCCACTTACAGCTCGTATTTAGATCAATTGATATTACCTTCCCTTTACACTTCCCTCACTGAAATCACGACAGAGGCACAAAACAGCAACTGAATGAGGTTTGCGCACAGAGAAATCAGTGAGACTAACTAAGCTCCAGGAATCAATAGGAGTATTTTTAACCACTCTCATAAAATTTCTTCTTTGCCTCTGCTACTGGAAGCACCAGAATATATGAGGCCTCTCAGGCACCAAGAGAGTTTAGTTCACTATATTTTGTTTTGCTTCCTCAAAAGCTTTAGAAAGACATGAAGTGTCAGGGATGGGGTCTTGGCTCATGACCTTCCATGATCAGCCACTTTGCTGTTCTCCTAATCTCCAAAACAAAATACAAACAGCATCAAGAAACAGCAGCAGAAACTCCTTCCTGTGCATTTTCCTCCTCCAGGTGATACACTAAAAACATGTTCCACATTAGTCCCACCTAGAGAGAAGAGCTGTCTTCTCACGATGTAAAAACCCCTCACTATTTCAGACAAGTAATTATGCAATTACACACATAATTGTGGGACTGCAAATCTCAGTAATACCAGCCCATCTCACTCAGAGGGTCACACCTTTCTTGCAAACTAAGAGACAGCGATTACAGAGGGAAGTGCTAAAAGCTGCACTCCAATGTTGCAGGATATTCTGCTACTGAAGTTTCTTGCCTATTTTCCTAATGTAAGCACACAATTTTAATTATTTAGAGCTCAGAGTCAATAGAGTTGGATCAGCAACAATGACAGACTGCCACTGTCAGGCAGCGAGACCTAAAGGATTCACCAGCACTCTGTAGGGAGAAAGGCACATCATGACTATCAGATTACAGGATATTACACTTGTGATAATATTATAAAGTTAAATATTATGATAATTAGTTTTCAGCTGATTTTATCTCCAAAATCACACCAGCTTTGGTGATGTTTTCACTCCAGTAAACCCTGTTTTCATGTGTTTTTTCCTCCCAGAAGATGGAGAAGAATGAAACCTTGAGGGAAAAATGCATCACTGAAGAAGTGATCATTACTTTTTAACTTCTATCAGAATTAATTCCTGTTAAATCCTGAATGAGGTCTCAGGGCAAGAAACAAGCAGAGAATTACAGCTAAACCCCTCACCTCTCGGTGCCAGCTGGCAGCCTGGCCAGCCTGGTTGCACCCACAGGCTGGGATCTGGGAATGCAGCGTCACACCCTGACAAACATCATCTGGTCTGAGTGTCTGCTCCATGAATTTTAATTTCTAGCAAGCTAGCTCCCAAATAAGATCTAGCTCTGGGCAAAAGAATACCCCAGACAGCCAATGCAGAGATTGTGCCACACACTGGGCACTCAGCTGCAATCCCTGTGCTCTCATCCACGCAGGAAGCATGGAAACAGAGAAATGTTTAGGTTGGAAAACATCTCCAAGATCACTGAGTCCAGACATTGACCCAGCTCTGCCAAACCCACCAATAACCCTGTCCCCAAGTGCCACATTTACATGCCTTTTAAATCCCTCCAGGGATGTGGGCTCCGGTACTGCCCTGGGCAGCCTCTGCCAGGGCTTGACAACCTTTCAGTGAAGAAATTTTTCCTAATATCCAATCTAAACCCTTTCATGGGACAGCATGAAGTCAGCAGCACTCTTCATTACCCCTACATAGATGTGGACCTTGGCCCCACTCTCAAGAGGACAGAATGAATTTATAGCTTGACTTAGGGGACACTCACAGCAGGATGGCCCCACCCATGCCACCACCACCAAGAAAATTCCAAAATATGAAGTTGAAATCATAAGCTAGAAAGTAAATAAAGTAGAAAGGAAATATGCCCATCTCAGACTCTGCTGTCATCCCCCAATTACAGTGCACCCCCAAAGCTCTTGCTGCCAAATCCCACTCTTATCTTAGTCCTACAGTCATTTGGCATCACAGGAAACACTCTCCAAAGTTATCTCTATTTTCTCCTTCTAAAAGGAAAGATTAAAAAAATAAAAAGCCACCAAAAACCAGACAAAGGAGATAAGAACAGGAGACCTGAAAGCCATTTTTATCCTAATAGCTGGCAAACACACATCATTAGATTCTGATAGCAAGTAAAAAGACTGTGTTTACACTAACTTTAAAACCAGCAAATTCTGTTCAAGTATAAAGGGAGTGAATTCACTATCTGACAGTTGCCATTAACGTTCTAGACCTGATGAACAGTTCCTGTGCTCAGCAGCTTCCCCAATTTCCTTCTCTCTCACTTGGCCAAGTAAAAGATATTTCTTCTCCCTACAAACCTTGACCTTCATATTCTAGTCCCTGATAAATAACCAGCACAGAAAACAGATTTTTATCTCACCCTAAAAAAGAAAGTTTGTGTGCTCTCTCAAGGACTGACTGAATCTTGTTAAACAAAACCCAACCTTTTGGCTTTAGAAAACTTTCCCTGTAGCTCATGGGTATGTTCCTGGAAACCTCAGATCTTCTTTCTGTCATATGGCATTGCCTGTAGGAAAACAGGGGTAGTACCAGCAACCTTTCCAGTAATTAAAAAGAATTACTAACATAGGTGGTACTTGTGGAAAATAACATCTATTTTTATTGCAGCGTGTATAGCATCAAGTAGTGAGGAATTTATTTCACTGCCGATCTAGACAATGTTTAGCTTCATCTCTGTTCATGAAGAAGCAAAATCTGAACTCATCCCTTCTCACCAGAAGTTAAAAAAAAAAATCAGAAACCAAAAAACTCCAACTTTGTTGTATTTAAGTCCGCACAAGTCCCAGTTTTAATAATTATTAGCTAATTTATCTTGCCCTTGCTCAAATAGACTTCAACTATAAGTAACGCTAGAGGGTACCTCTTTACATGTTGGAGATGGGATTTTGCAAGTGAGCTAGAAATATCTCATTTGGGGTGGAGTTTTTGCCTATTTATTTCAACTGCAAACTCAACAGAGCAGTTCTGACCAACGACCTTTAGGTAGTTAACGACCTAAAGCCCTTGGAGCCACCCAAGACACACAGAGCCCTCAGCCCAGCAGTGAGTGGCCAGCAC
This sequence comes from Acanthiza pusilla, assembly GCA_036630365.1. NCBI lineage: Eukaryota > Metazoa > Chordata > Aves > Passeriformes > Acanthizidae > Acanthiza > Acanthiza pusilla. The sequence continues at coordinate 10,350,035 of JAXCHO010000049.1, read as the reverse complement.
AGGTCAGCACAGGGCTCAGGAGAGCTCCCAGGAACACGGCAGGGCTGGGGTCATGCCTGGATTCCATCATCCTGGACGCTTTTTCCCACCTTAACAACTCTGTATTTCCATGACCACCTCCCCCTCCGAGCCCTTCCCGAAAGAGCAGGCCCGCAGACAAAAGCTCCGTCCGCACGGCTGCCGAGGAGAATTTTAAGCCGGCGAAGGAGTGTTTGTTTGCGCTAAGAAAGAGATTTAATGTCTAAATTAAATAAGTGCACTATGCTTAGCTCCCACTGACAGAACGGCTGGATATTAATGGCTCTCCCGCTGGAGCTGGCTCTCTCTGGAGAGCGCTGCTCACACCAGCCGTGTGCTGATCAGCACATCAGCAGCGGGGGCACGCTCGCATCGAGCCACGCGCCCCCTCCCCACTCCCCTTGGCTTCCTGGAAGGAACTGCTCTGCTGCTTCGACAGAAATCCTCTCGTCCCCCGGGAATACACTGAAAGAACAAACAACAGGTTTGGTTTCAGGAAGGTCTGGAAATTACTGCTACAAAATCAGGAAAGTGAAATGGAAACTCCACTGGTAGAGGACTGAGTCAAAATTAGCTCCTCGACGCAAAGGAAAATAAGTTGGATAATCTTAGTGATTTTCATCATGTTCCTGTTGTTAAATGAATACAATAAAATGTTTCAGTTACGTAATTCTAAATATTAATTGCTGTGACATTTGAAACTGAAAATAATCCCATAGGCTTCCCAAAGAGAGAGAAACCCATGTGTGTGCAGAGGTGTTCAGCAAGGCCAGCAGCACTGCTCTCCCGACAAGACCACCCTCTCACCCTCCAGCGAGCAAACACCACCTTGAGAAATAATCACATTAGAGCCACTGCCTGCTGGAAAGGCAGAAGGGTGAAAGGAAAGAAAGGCTGTAATTATTATTTCTGTTTTAGAATACTAGAGGGTGCTCGGTTAAAGATGCCTGAATGATGATGGGATCATCTAATCAGAGGAACACAGCTGGGCTGTGATAAACAAGGCCTGATGAACACGCTTCCTTTGAAGACAGAATTGCAGTGCCCGACACGCAGATCAGGCAGGATTTGTTCTGGTGATGTTATTTATATTGGGTGAACATTAAAAGGGGGTAAGAGTCATTCTCAGCATTGTCTCACAGTCAAACAGAAATCTTTTTGAAGTTCACTCAGAGCCCAATTACTTCACCAGCATCTCCACACTTCCCAGGACATGTTAGGATGATCCAGTGATAATACAAACTCTGTGACTCACGAAAAATGATCTCTCAGCACTGTCTCTAACCCAGCTGACCTGTTTGTTATATATTTAGAGGTGTCGTCTAAATACAAACCTCCCCATGCAGGAAGCATTTATTATATATCCAAAAGGAAAAGAAAGTCTTTCTGCTGTCTTCGCTCCTTTACTGCCACTTTTATATGAAGACTTAGCTCTAATTAGCACACCTTATTGTACTAAGGAGCAGTCAGGGCTTTCAGGATAATTTAATATACTGGTGAGGGCTTTGTCTTAATGCACATACTCTGCCTTACCGTGAGGAGCTGCTCCTCACTGCTTTTGAGACCCCCAGGCCACTGGACGCTGATACAGTCCTACGCCCAACACACACACTGCAGCCCACGCTGGCCAGGTCACCATCAAAATGGCAAAACCCAACTTGGTTTTACAAGCGTGTAAAATCCCGCACTTCTCTCCAACTTTTCTGTGGTTCCAGCTGCTCATGCCAAGGTCAGCATCAGGAACAGGGACACCAGAACAGCCACCCTGAGCAGCAGGACCATGAGGCCCTCTCCGACAGACCCACTCAGCCTCATCCTGTCTGCTGCTGAGGGTCACTGTTTGAAGTATTACGACAGAGTTAGGAGAATGCACCTCCTCATTTATCAGGATTTTCTGTGGGTCACACAGAATGAAACTATTCCATCGTTGCACAGTGTTCAGACATAGCCTGCATCCCAACTCCTGCTCGCCAGGGAAGTCTCATCAGCATCTCAGGGCGCACACCTCACAGGCTGGGACATCTGTTCAAACCACAGGCACCCTCCCTTTTCACAAACTGGTTTTTTCCCACAAAAATGTCTCTGGCAATGGATCATCCCTCACTGGCTCGGGTGCCAGCAGAGCTGGCACCTGTCAATAACAGCAGAGAAGCTGCATAGGGCTGTTTCCAATTTCTGGCTTCACTGATTCTATTTCCCAGGGAATAAGGGTTCCCACAATGTTGATTCTGTTAAAAGCAGCTGATGAACTTCTGTATTTAACAGGCAACAGGAGTTCAAAGCTAAATATGACCATTATATAATTTAGGGAAAGCTAATAATTTTTGAAAAAACAAGTATGGGTAAAGAAGAAATAATTCTATGGAATAAAAACCAGGATAATAAAAAAACCTAACTTCAGTAACTGAGAGAAAAGTTATTCTTTAAAGCATTCAGATATGAAAAGAAAAAAGATCCTATTATAGGCAATTCACATCATAGAATTTCAATGGGAAAAGCAAAACAACTAGAAGCAGGGGCACTGCATGCCACTGTCACCTGCTTAGCAGTTGCAATGAGAAACTAAATTGAAATCTTGTAAGAAGTGACATTTTGAAAAACTTCCAAATCTGCGGATGGAAAACACAACACTTTTTTCTTATATTTTTTATTTTCCAAGCTAGAGCATAACTTGATGCTATTATCTGCTGGCTGCACAAGATAGATTTCAGCCTTTGCAACAACTATTGTGCACACAAACCCCAGGAACAGATACATTGATAACCTCAGCAGAGCTGGTCCCTGTGCTGAGCAAATTTAAAAGCCAAAATCCAAATCATGCCTTTGGAAGGAACCAGCTTTGAAGTCTATAGGTCCAGAAGCATTTTTCAAATATGCTAGTTTCATCCTGGTCTCATCCACTCATTACTGGATGAGTTCCATGATGTATGTCAAATAGTCAGAAAAAGCAGTTGGGCTGATATTCAGCCCTAATGACTGCCACATTGTTGGAGACACTTTACCAGACGGAACCTACACGTTCAGCAGAAAGAAGGCACATCTTAACCTCACTGAAAGAGTAAAAAGAACGACAAAAAGACATACCACCTACGAGGGAAAGGCAAGGATAATAATGAGGAGGAGACGGGGACAAAATATGAGGATCCCTCTCACGCTACTTCATAAACACACAGTGCCCATTATCTGTTATATGCAAAACAACAAACTTGTCTGATATTCTTCAAAAGATCTCATCAAACACAAGCAAGCAGCATGGCATGGATAAATAACTCCTGCCTCATGAGAAACGAGGAAATATTTATGGAAGGCTATTAAACTTGGATTACTGAGACACTGGAGCAGTTGCGGAGTGGCCAATCAGCTCTGCTGACTAAATACATATTTATAAATGCTTTAGCTCTTTTATTTACCCAACGGACTGAAATGGCTTATTCATTCTGTTCTGGTTTTATTTGGGTCTATCAAGTACAGTAAATGTGCAGTTAGGTGCATAATAAAAACTCCTTTAGAAAAGTAATTACATTACCTTACACAGACCAGATTTTTCTTTCCCAAGCACCAAGAACAACTGGACCATTTCACAGGCTCCTAAGTTCTTATTAAAAAATATACTGACACATGCTAATTACTGAAATGAAATCTTGCTTAGAAATGTAAAGTCCACGAGAACCATTAACACACCAAGCAGGGCCCCCTGAAAACCACTAATTTAAGCAGAGTACTTGCTGTGGCAGCAGCCAGGGACACAGCTACAGCACCAAACACCTCAATGGCTCATTCTTCACATCCTATTAGGGAAAACTTTTTCCCTGAGAGGCTCATGAGGCCCTGGCACCCAGATTGCCCGGAGAAACTGTGGTTGTCTCGTCCCTGTTCAAGGCCAGGCTGGATGTGGCTTGAAGCAAGGTGGAAGGTGTCCCTGCCCATGGCGGGGGGCTGCAATGAGATGACCTTTAAAGTCCCTTTCAACCCAAACCATTCTGGGGTTTCTGTGATCCCAGTGTTTGGTGAGAGCTGGATGTGGTGGAAGAATACAACAGCCCCACAGCTGAGCCCTGCAATGACTGCTGATGGCCTCAGTCCCTGCCTGTCACCTCCAGGAGCAGCCACCAGAGCCCCTTAGAGCCTCCCCTGCCAAAAACCACCACCCCCGGCTGGGCTAACCCAGGGACAGGCTCAACACCTGCATCTTCCACAGGCAGAGGCCACCACCACCTGGGAGTAAGTGCCTGAACTAAGAGAGCACAAAGAAGGTTATTTCTCTCTTATTTTTAGCTCATATTTGAGCAGTGAGTTGAAGCTCTGAAATATTAACCTAATTGCTCTACCTTACAGTTAAAGCTGAGTTCAGAAAGGAATGGCACGTTGAAATCTATTAAGTCTGAAACTGAAAATACACCATGATCTTATATATTAAATAGATTAGCAGCATGGTCAAAAATCATGACTCAAAAACCTGACTGGATCCATTAGTGATCCTGGGCTTTGGGTCATTGGTCTCAAAGTCCAAGTTCACTCATTTTTCTAATATCTGAGACATGTTGGATAAAATGATTTGTTGCAGAGTGTTTGCATATTACATTATGCTGCCATTATCAGAAACATCTGCTGCTGGTTTTTTATTCAACCCTTACAAATGAGTTTAGGCTATAGCTGGTCTGAAAACTCTGGATTTACAGTGCATTTGCACCTTTCAGTATCATGTGCAATCACCACACACCTGCTCCACGTGAGAGGGGCCTCCACATCATGCAATGCTCTCTGTAAAAACAGCATTGCAGCAGAGTTATGTGGCTGGACACAAAAGTAGTATTTCATAGAAAGAACAATGCTCCACTGTACTTTCAACCAAAAAGAAAAAAAAAAAAAAAAAATCAAATCAAACATGACTTCAAACCTCACTGTGTAGTTCAACCTGGCTGCTAATAAAGGATACTTCAGAAAAGCCCATTTGTCAGAAAATATGTCCTCTAATTCTTAAAGACAGGTTATCTTAGAAGACCAGTGCAAACCAGTCCTACTTCGCCGCTCCGGGTCCGCTGGATAAAAGTGCTTTGGAGGGGCTGAAGATGCAGCCAAAACAAGGTTTCTGGGACAAAGTGGCCTCTTCCAAAAGACTGCCCAGTTCAGCTGGAAAAGCAGAGAAGCTTGTGGAGTCGAGGGATGACAGAAGCCAACAGCACAAGCAGCTTTTTCAGCTGCCAAATCAGCACAGTTTGTTCTGATTTTGGATGGAAAAAGAGAGATGCCTTCAGGCACATCTGACCTCAGCACTCTGCACTAGGGATACTTATTTATGATGTATGGTGGTATGGAATACATATATGTGTTGTTTTGTATCTCCCTCTAAATCCTCACAAGGCCTCATAGGCTTCTGGCTCATCTCCATCTCCTCCCTCTTCCCACACTGGGAGCTGAAGTCTGTCCACTTCCTAATCTTGTCTACAAGCTCCTTGATCCGATCTGCTGCTGGAAACAGCTTCCTGACTTCCTGCCACTCAAGAGGCTTTCACTTCATCTCCTTCAGGTCCATCAATCTGCTGCTCTAGCAAAGCCACACTCTATTATATTTACTTACTAAACAGTCATGCCCATTCTGCCATGAAGAAAACTCATTCCTCCTCCTGCCCCAAAACTGATGGATCCATTTACAAGAATCTTAACTCTGCAAAACCACTCTACTTGCACCAGTCAGGGATCTGGGCATGCACGGGGTTTGCTGTGCCTGTGGCAAAGCCGCGCTAAACCATGGCTGCACTCACATTTTCAGAAGTAATCCACCTCAGTGAAAAAACAGCCATTTGTCAGCCAAATGTGGCCACCACAACCAGGTCCCCTTCAGTTCAGGAACTGCTCAGGAGCTCCCTGGCTAAGCTACAAAATTCCCTGTTCCTCGTCCCAGACGTGCAATACCAACAGCAATAGCAAGATCGCCCAGGAGCATTCACATTCCTGTTTAATTTATTACTGTGCCTAATGCTGGTTAATGTCTTGATTATTTGAGGTTCTTCTCCCTCCACATGGTTTCACTCCTTTTAATTCCTGCCACCTAAAAGCACAAAATATGCCACATTAAAATTAAACACTACCGCTGATAGATGTGTGGGAGCAAACAACTTTGCCCCTTCTCAACTAGGGCTAGGCTGTTCCAAGTGGGATGAGGCACAAAGAATGTTGAGAAACTGTGGTTTCTCAAGCTTAGAAACACAGGAACTGAACATCAGATTAGTATTTTGACCCAAATATCCTTCCCTGGGTAACAGATTTCAAAGCATAAGTTGTCAGTGAATGACAAAGCCAGAGATAATAAAACTTTCAATGAAAATAAAGCAGCTGAGATGGACAGAGACAAAAAAACTTGGTTTGAAATAAAGATTAATTCTTAAAACCTGTATAATAAACAATTGAAAATATTCCAACTTGTGATTCAACAAAACAGGAATTTTTAATGTAAAAGCTCTCCCTCAAATTCCAGACGCATGTCCTGAAATAGAGCAAGTGTTTTTCTGAACATCCAGCTTTATACAGAGCATACACATACAAGTATTTATTTATATATATCATCTGGATGTAACTGGGATAGACAGACAGCCAAGATCCTGGGGGTACAGCTGCTTCTGAAGAGCATCACAGGCATGGCTACTGATTTTTGGGGGGTTTTGACCAAGTCATAAGGAAAAAAACCAAAATTTTTTTGGACTCCAGCAATAGGAAAAAAACAACATAATGGGAAATTAATAGGTGATTTACTACAAAAGTAATTACAGCTGACCACTCTGTGTTCCTGAAGGATTTGAGGAGAGCAACTTATTCCTGCCAATTTCGGAGTGCCTGTCATCTTCCATGGAGAGGCAAAAACTTGAAGTGGGCAAAAAGAAAGGACAAAGTAAATAGAATTTCTAAAGGACATTACTGTTTTATAACCATGAGTCAGTTTTTCATCTAGGATGTAAGAATTGACGTCAAGTGGCGAGCAATGAAATATTTAAGCTGCTGGCTGGATCCTCTACCACTGCTAATTGATGCAGAGATATTTCAATCAAACTCTGGCAACTTGGGAAAGCTCTGGGTGTACTATATTCTATTGCCCCTCGTGATTAGGAATCACAGTGTAACAAGGAGGATTGTGTAGCTATAATATATATACACAAATAGATGTATACATCCACTACACAGAGCCTGTGAAAACTTCAGAGAAGTGTCAACCTTTTAATTCAAACCAGATATTTAAAGTTTGTATCTTTATGGCAGTGTGATGTCATCTGTCTGAATAAATCTGGAGTTGCATCTCATTTAATAAGATTATATGGTCACAGCAGAAGCAATTTGCTTGAACATTTCTTGGCTGAATGGTTTCAAAAGCATCTTTTGACACTAATTTGTTGAACGGATGCTTGTGAGCAACATAAAAACAAATTAAAAGTTTCTAAGTGCATGGGCTAGATCCTCAGCTAGTAAAAAGCAAAGGTGGTCCATTAATTCAGCAGAGCTTTGCTTATTTCTGTCTGCTGAAGACCTGGCTCTTTATGCTTAATGTGCCTATACATATGCTTGGGCATCGTTCTACTCAGCAGACAATTTGTTCTAGTACTGAGCATCCTTCAGCCCCACAGTGCCAACAGAAATGGGAACATTTGTCAGCTCCACAAGTTGCAGAATTAGAGGCTGTGTTCTTGCCACTAAAATAATTTGGGAAACCTCTGGAGGCTCTGTTCTGCCAGACATGGGGAATTTGATAGACACAAATGTATGTGGCTTCTACATATATGAGTTGTTTGGTGCAATTTACAGCAACAGGTGAGTATTATATGTCCATGTTCACTCATTACACAGGGAAAACTCACCCATCTTTAAAATTAAGCCCTGCCACCATCCAGCCTAATGTTTGCAGGTGCTCTCTATGGAGCTTGGTCCTGTGTTTCTTCCAATATAACACACATCCTTCAGTCTCCCAGTTTCCTGCACAGAATCTTCTCAGATTTAGGTAGATTTTAAGAAGAAATTATTCCCTGTGAGGGTGGTGAGGCCCTGGCACAGGATGCTCAGAGAAGCTGTGGCTGCCCCATCCCTGGAAGTGTTGAAGGCCAGGTTGGACAGGGCTTGGAGCAACCTGGGATAGTGGAAGGTGTCCCTGCCCATGGCAGGGGTGGAACAGGATGGGCTTTAGGGCTCCTTCCAACCCCAACCATTCAATGCCTCTACATCCTTTTCGCTAAATCCTGTTTGGTCCACAAGATCTGCCCAAACAGCTGCTTTCTCCAGCTCCTTACTCCTGTTTCCCTCTTCCCCATCTGCTCTCCTGCACTATTACACTGCCCCAGGCAGCTGATGGAAGTGTGCAGGTTATTCACCTTTTGGCTCAGTTCCCCTTTTCTGTGCACCAAGAGCAAGAAAAATAACAAAAAAATTAAGATAAAAATGGGAAAAGAGAAAATATTCATTTAGTGAGAAAAGGTCTGCCTGCTCAAATTTGCCCTTTGATTTTGATTGCCCAAATTTGATTTTAGGTCAGCAGAGCAATACAAAGGGAATGGTATTCAAATTCTGTGCTTGCTTATCACATGCTGGAGTTTCTTAAGTTTGTGTTTTGAGGTTTTTTGGCTGACTGGGGGTTTGTTTGTTTGTTTTCAAAGCACAACACAAAACCTGGCAGCCTACCCCATATTCTGGTTTCCATTGCATGAGCATAATACAGATGGATATCACAGTGGGTCATATGTACGACCCATTCAGAGCCAAATTTCAACTGAATTTAGGAAAATATTCCTGCAGCTTCTAACCAAATCCCAGATTGAGGGTTTTTTTAATTAAAAAATTATTTTTAGTCAGAAAGGGTAATATTTGCACACCAGTTAGGCATCCCAGGAACAAAACAGTTCTGCAGCCACTTCCATTTCAATTGAGAAGAAAATCAGTCTCCAAACATCACTGAGAAGTGGCTGCCAGCTGCAGTCAGGGAGGCATCTCCCCTCCATACCACAGCAATTAAAAGATCATGTAATTACTGCTGATCTCATGCCACATAAGTCAAAGGAAAACCATTCACTGACTGTAATGGGCTTTGGAGCAGGTTCAGAATTTTTCCAGCATATGTAATCCTGACACTTTGGAAACCAAAAGCCTCCCAGTTTACTACACTCATCCACAGCTAAAAAAGGAAAGAAGTGTTTTCACATTCAACAACAATCAAGGCTTTGTTCCTTTTGAAAGAAAAGCGTCTGCTTTAAATCTAAAGGACTCAAACCTTTTGTCCCAAAACAAAGAAAAATTCTGGAAAGTGTAAACCAGGATTGCCCCTCCTTTCACCAAAAGCTCTTTTTTTAATCATCTTGGATCATCCATGAGCCTGGGATAATAAAAGCTGAGACAGAGTAAGTCTGCTGAGCCCTCACCTTTGTGGGTGTTTCTGTGAGATATTTTTTAGTTTTTCAGCTTTTCAAGAGAAAGCCGAAACTTCCACCAAGGGAACAGAACAAGGATAAACTCGCACCCTGCAATCTTTTCCAATCATCTCATTTCCTCAGGTAAAAACCATTATCCACAAAAATTACCATTTTAAGGGGAAAAAAGGCCTGAATCTTAGTCACCTCATACCATATCACAAAATTTATAACAAATCCTTTTGTGTGCATAATAAACATCCTGACCCTCCTGTTATTTTCTCCCTGGCACCGAATGGTATCTGCTCTGTGCACATTTTAATACTGAAGAGGTTTCCGAAGGAGCCTTTAGTTGAATTATTTTATAGGCACTATTGAGGAATCACTCCAGAGAGGAAGATACTTAATCGTTGCTGAAAATCCCCAGGTAGCTCTGCAAATCCACAGGCTTTTGTGATCAGGATGTATTTACCATGTTTGTTAGCATTTTCTTGAGTTCTGAGGAGTTTGCAGTTCTTTGGACAGATTTGGTAATTCACATATTGCCTTGCTGGGCCTAAGCCAAATTTATCTACACACCTTAGCTCCCTCAGCTGCCATCTCCTTCACTCCAGCCATGGATCTAAAAAGCTTCTGACAGAGAAGTTCACTATATTGAATTAATTTCTGAAAAAAGCTCTAGTTTTACCCCTTTTCAAATGAAACCCATCCTCTGAAAGCACTGAGAAATCAGCCTCGCTTAGCCTGGAAATTTGGTGTCTTGAGGCACTGATCCCAAATTCCAGTTACTGCTCCGAAGCAACAGTCTCTAAGCACCCACATGATCTATAAAATCAATCCTGATTTCAAAAATTGCTATCTTTAAGCTCTCATATGTGCTGGTTCCTTTCACTGGGAAGGAAACTTTGGAAACAGAACTCATATCTGAAACAGGAGCAGAGGAACTTCCACAAGACTGGATTCAGTCTCCGTGCCTATAGTGAACTGCACCACAAACTACAGCCAGGGCATGACTGGAATGTGTCCACATCCACAATGCCAAGGTGCTCTTCTGCATCCCAAAGCAGCCTTGACCCACCTGAAAGCCCTCCTCAGCCTGAAACTGAGGGAAGTACAATAACACTGAAGGGTGGCAGAAGGGCAATAAAACACACACATGCACTGGACATCTAAATTAAACAGATTTCACCTTTAACAATAGCCATATTTTCAATTAATTCAAGCCTCTCTACTGCTTCAGCCTCACAGAGGAAAAAAGCCACAAAAACACAACCACAATAAGAAAAAAAAGGAAAAAAAAAGGAGATTATTTGTCCAAATGTCAAGTTACCCTTGGACCTGACCTTCTTTGCTTATGCAGTAAAACATTGGTAGTTACAATCTCTTCCCAACACATGGGGTGCCTGAGGCAATTCAAGGAGCTGCTGGAAGGGAATGGGGAATGCATTAATCCACTGAACAGGGCAGTGCCACGCGCTTCACTGTACCAAGACAGATGAGGAAAGCAACTGCCTGATCCAGAAAACATCTGCTGACCAAAATCCATATTAATGATAACCAGAATGAGCTCTTTGATGACCAATTCTCCTCCAGCTGCCCAGAGCCATCCGAGAGCCACTCCTGGCAGCAGCCCATCCGTTCCTGAGGCAGCAGAATTCCCAGGGGCAGGAGCTGAGCTCGGAGCATCGAGGCACCTCTGGGTGGGTCTGGGGTGGCTGATGCGTGGGAAGCCTCACCTGCACCTTTTCCTCCCTGAAACACTCCAGGGTCAGAGATTATCACAGAATCACAGAATGGTTTGGGCTGGAAATGACTTTAACGTTCATCCAGTTCCACTCCCCTGTCACAGGCAGGGACACCTTCCACTATCCCACGTTGCTCCAAGCCCTGTCCCACCTGGCCTTGGACACTTCCAGAGGTGGGACAGCCACAGCTTCTCTGGAAAACCTGTGCCAGGGCTCACCACCCTCACAGGGAACAATTTCTTCCTGTATTTAATCTCAAGCTTAAAGCCATTTAGATGCCCTGTCAGCACTCAAACCTCAGTGTGCAGACCCAACACCATCATGCAAGTCTGTGCTAAAAGAGCAGCTTTTCTTTGGGGGGAAAAAAAAAATCTACAATTTGCAACACTAAGAACTGTCAGACAAGTGCCAGGCACAGACTGTTGGAAATCCCACAGCAGCACAACCTTTCAAGTGTGTGAACTCATGCTTGTTTAAAAAAGTTACTGCAAGAATACTCAACAACAACACACACACTGAAAGAAAACTGGTTTTCCTACCTTTTCTTCTCGTAACTTCAAACCTTCTGGAGTCCTATAAGGAAAAAGAGAATTTTTTGTGGTGTTTTTTATTAAATACAGAATTGTTCAAAGGCAGGATGAACAAGCCCCCCTAAAAATATTAGTCACTGACCCAGGGAAGCATCTATGAAGCTCAATACAATAACTGAGGAGTAATTACAAGCATACATTTCAGTTTGTCTACAGGTACTTAGTGGATAAATATAACACCTAAAATGATTCATAACTGTGTGATAAATTACAGTGTAAAACACAACATCTGTCTTGAAAATGGATTTTTTTCCTCTACTGATGTTAAAAGGGAGCAGTTAGGAGGATTATTATTACTACACGAAAGATCTGGGGCTGAGGAGGGAGGAGTCATTACAGATATTTTTAGCAGAGACTTGTTCAAATATCTGAATAATTTCAAGGCCACTGGACTACTCATGCTTTAAACTGAGGGCTCATTTCAATCCATGCACACCTACATAATTTGCCATATTTTTTTGAAAATCATCACAACCATCTCTAATATAGAAACTTATTTTAAAATGATGCTGTCTCAAAAGGTATTGCATTCCCAGACAACACTGCTTACACTAATGGTGAGACTTCAGGGGAATAAATATTTAATTCCACACGGTAACATTATTTATGGGTTAATTACAAATATATCCAAATTTCCATCATTTGTATATTTCTAATACTGCAGCCAGCATTAGAAATAATGGAATCCTGAAGAACTGTTAGGAGAGCATCTGGAGCACCTCTGCTGTGGTGTCAGGCTGAGAGAGCTGGGGTTCTTCAGCCTGGAGAAGAGAAGGCTCTGGGCACCACACGCAGCAGTGCTGTAATTATCTATTTAATGACCCCAGAAACGCTCCTTTCTGCCTCCTGCCCCCTCCCAGAGCCCCCCAGGATGTCCCAATGCAGGACAGAGCCACAGCTGAGGTCTCCTCCAGCCCAGGAGCCACCTCACATCCCCCCAGCCTGGCCCAAACACGGTGACACTTTATTCTGTCCTTTGTCACCACTCGTGCAGGCAGCAGATGCTGCTTCTCCTTCCTTCACACGACCACAAGCTGCCTTCCTCAAAAACAAAGCTTTCACCAAACTCAAGGAGGATCAGAGCAGCAGAAATGTTCCTCTTGGCACCCTCCAAGTCAGCTGAGGGGGATAAACAAAAAAATGGGTATTTGCTTATAAAAATACCGTCATTATTCCCTCTAGGACATTACCTCAGTGATCTCGAGCAATATGTAAAATGGCATTGAAGATTAGTACAGACTTCAAAGCATTTATCCTCTTTAGGCAGCAGAGCTCCGAGCTGTGCAGGCAGTTATACTCCAGGGACCTCTCCGAGCTTTTCAAAATATTAGTTTGAGAGGTGGGGCACAGGATAAAAAACCTCAGCTACAGCTGCTATCATTAGGCCTGTGTACATGCAATATATGCAAAAGGGAAGAATACTTTTAAAGTTCCCCAGAGTCCCTCACTTTAACAAGCTGTTTGAATTCTCTGCAGTTCAAAAGCTTAGAAACACTAAAACTAATTACAACTATTATATTGATCAAAAGGAAATAGGCTATCAAGGCTCTATTAAAAAAACATCCAAGTGTCAGCTCACTTTTATTAAATGCCCTCTTGCTATTTCCACGTCTGCACAGACATCGTGGAAGACAAAGGATGGTCTTCAAAGTTTCCCTTCTTTTACTCTGTTCCCCTTATAATGGTAAGCTCTGATGAATATAAACTATCCCAAAAAACAGATGCAGGATTCAGAGGAAAAGCTTGCTAGAGCTGCAATGGGAGAATATGAGGCCAGGCTGCAAGGTACCACTTCTCATTGCTGAGAAAATAGCAGCACTTGGTGTGTCCCCCAAAACATCCCTTCCATGGAGAAAACTCCAATGACACCGAGAATGCTCATGATTTCAGAAGGGTACACAAAAAAAAATGGGAAAATACCTGGGAACCACAGCAAGACTTAAAGAACAGCACAAAATGGTATCAGCTCCAGGCAGAGACTTCCCTTGAAGTCGAAGATACTGATCTCAAGTTTAAAAAAACAATCACACAGAGGTTTCAGAGGTTTTAATAGTGTTACCAGTGGAGAACCAAACTATTTTGATAAAAATGACACTAAAGTTCTTGAATGCATTGCCTGAGGAGTACTTTTTCGCAGAACCCATAAAGCAGATGGTTATAAGTGAGACTTATTTCATGGGCACCATTTAATGACTGCAAATTCCTTTAACTAAAAATCTAATTTTATCAGAGCATAAATCATCTGCTTTGAAGGGAGAAACTTGTTTCAGATTTTCCATTCCTTCTAAAAAGCTTCTTCATGCACTGCTTTAAATAGCATTTCATTAGTGAAATACAACAGTTTTATTTGTCAAGGTTCACTTTTAGCACCTATTTCCTACTTTTTAATGTTAGTCCATTGAGTACAGAATGAAAGGTCCTTCTGTTCTGTGTCTGAAGTGCCTAATCATTATATGGAAATTGATGTAGTGTGTTTGCTTCAGGATTACCTTTCACCAGACATGCAGCTAAAGAAAACCTGCATCTCCAAAAGACCAAGCACCCCAGTGTCATCAAGTGTGATAAATAATTCTATCTGGATTAGCAGAGATGAAAATCAAAAGCAAATAGAGTTCAGTGCCTGCTGTCACACTGCTTCACTCCCCTGGAGCTGCTGTGTGTTGTACCAACACCTGTGTGAACCTGAAGCAATTTAACAACTCTTTTCACAAAGCCTTTTTCTGCTCTTACAAAGGGAATGCCAGTCTCTCAGAAGACAGCATCTAGCTGTCCTGCCAAGGCATAATAGCTGGGTTGTGTTATATCTCCTGATTAATGATGAATCATGGGCCCACGGATGAGCAGAGCACTGGTGATAAACCAGATTTCCTTCAGAGCAAACACAGAGCATGGGGGAACTTCATCGTGCAGAGTTAAAACTCAACAACATGGAGGGAATACACAACATAAAACAGTGCTTGGTAACCAGTGTGCCACAAACAGATTTACTGATGGGCATTAGCAATGGATGCAAGTAGCAAAACTGCTTTAAGGTTGTTTTGTACAGAATCACAGAATGGTTTGGCTTGGGAGGAACAATGAAGCTCATCTCATTCCAACCCCCCTGCCACAGGCAGAGACACCTTCCACTAGACCAGGTTGCTCCAAGTCCTGTCCAACCTGGCCTTGAACACTTCCAGGGATGAATTCAGTATTTAGAGCTTCGTACACAGCTGTGCATTTCCTATCCCTGTTTGTTACTGGCCTCTGATGCCACAGGAATGATGCTGAGCATGGACCACCAGGACAGATACCAAACAGGTACCAACTGCCCTCAGGCACAATAATCCATTGGATAAGTTTCAGTCTCTTGCCCTTTAATGCTGATTTAGAGGTAGTCAAAAGGCACCCCTTTTTATGGCCAAAATTTAATATAGGGGACTTCGCCAAAAAAATGCCAAAAGAAAAAAAAAAAAGGGCAAATGAGGAGATGCAGAAGAACAGGTAACATTCTAGACCCACAAATTCCCTGCATTGCTGGCCTTACCAGACCCTTTGCAGGAGACATGGCAGTGCAAGCAGATAAATCAAACCCAGTCCCTGCAGCTGGGCTCATGCTGGGTCTCGCAATAAATCAGATGTTACCTCTGCACACTGCAGGTCTCCAGGGACCTGCTCTCAGGATCAGCCTAACTGCTGTACAATTTCTAAATATACAGTCCTAACTCATTTAGCAAATTAATAAAGAAGTGGCTGTTCCTATTAATAGATCACCATGCCATGGATTTTTTTCCTCCCTTCGGAGCCTTCCCTTCCTTATCTCCAGTGAGGGGTCAAGCAAAGAAAGCAGATTTAGATTAGATACTAGGAAGGTGTCCCTGCCCACGGCAGGGGTGTGGAATTAGAGGAGTTTTAAGGTCCCTTCCAACCCAAAGCATTCCATGAAATGACACCCAGTACTGGGCTGGTGAGACACTCATGGGCATTGGCACATCAGCACAGTTTATGACTAATACATGGCTTAGTTTGACAATCAGGATTTTCTGTTTACAAGCATGAATACAGAATTAAAAAAAAACAAAACCCAATATGCTAATCAGGCAGAGAACATTCACTTATTTTTTTTTTCTTTTTTTTTTTTCTTTTTTTTTTGATCAGGCATAAGAAAAAAAAATAGATGACATGCTACTGTTTGGAGAAAGCTTGCTATCGGTACAGACACTGGCAATTTAGATTTGTCCTGTCTGGTATAAACACTGAGAGAAACTCTGATGTCTCACATCACACAGTATCATCTGCTCATCCATACGGCAGCTAATTGAGATAATTGCTGCATCTCTGATTTTACTCACTACTATTTCTGGACTCCAGATGAGAAACCCAGGTATAGCTCCCTAAATTTCCACATTGTCACAGGGAAGCTCATGGGATGGCTGTTTTTAGAAACCCCAAATTTGCGGATGTACCCTTGCTAATCTAAAAAACTCAAAATTCCCCTGCTTGGTGGTCAAAAGTACTTCAAGTAGAACTGTCTTCCTTTAAAAACTAATGCTACAAGCCTTTGTTTCAAAGGGAGAATATGCCACATTTGGGGAAAAAAAAAGAAAAACCACTCAACATTTAGTCTTTTAAGGCTGAGTGGCTTCTGAACATAATATCAGAAAGTGTAACCCTCTGCCACATCATAGCCAAGCTAAGATTGCCTTGATTCCTTTTTTATTTGCAACATGATTTACTCTGGTCTTATTCTCTTCTTCAGAATCACACCAGCATTTCCCCATCTCAGTATGATTTTTCACAGCTGCTCAACTGTGACATGAGAAAATCTTACTGAAATTTGATTCCTGCAGTCAGTTTGTGCCACAGCTCAGCACAGAGCCGGGCCCCACGAGCCCAGGTCCCTCTGCTCCCCAGGGACAGCACCCAAAATTCAAGGTCATTAACACCCAATGCACCACAAGGTGCTCCCATGCAGCAGCCAGAGTTCTGTTCCCTTGGCCGGAAGGTGACAGCCCCCTGCAAATTGGGCAGTGCAGGACCACCACCAGGGATCACTCACTGCATCCTACCAGAAGTTAAAAAAAATCATAAAGGAAGCAGGATTTTAGCTCTGTAAGGGACTGCAAACAAACAGGTTTAATCTTCAAATTGTGCTTCAGATGCATCTTGACAAGCCCTGACATTCACTATTGAGCCATAACCGTTTATGTAAACCAAAATTCTTCTAATTTTCTGCTGTTATTCAAGTATACAGTACCTGCCTTGTTCCAACATTCACATTTTCTAGTACTTCAAGCATGAGAGCATCCCATAAGATACAGCGTTTATTAAGCCCTCTGAGTACACAGAGAATGTGGAGGGGTGGGGATGCAGAGGAAGGACCTCAACATGCATAATACAAATATTATCAAAACATTCCACAGCACCTTGTACTGCAGATGCTGTGGTAACCAGCACTCAGAGCAAAAGCTTCTCATCTCCACAGGGATAATATACCTGTTAAGATTTAGGATGCTCTACAAAAAAGCAATTACTGCTTGTTAGAGATACCACATAAATGCAGGTAACAAGGAGTGAATTATCACTACATACCGAAGCGATACAAAAATAAACTTAAGTCTTGGCTCCCTGTACCTTCATTAATGCTTGAAACAGAAGCAGGCTGTAGCCCAGCGTAGATTTAAATTCAAATCTGATTCTTTCCTTCCTTTCTCCAAACTAAAAAGCCAGAAGAACACTCACATGGTGGAGAATACATTAATACTATTAACAATTAAAATAAATACCGGGATATTAGATCTTCAATTGCATATAAAATTGATACACTGTGACTGTTTTATTCCAAGTTCATCCTCTGAAACTGTGTCTCTATTTGAATTAGAAGCAAAAACCTTTTATCAAAAACTTCCGCAATTTTTTACCTTACTTCCAAAAACAATACTTTCCTAGCCTGTCAGATTAGGAAATATGACTTTGGTGGGGGAAGGAGCCCAAAATCATCCCTATGAGTCCCTTGCTGCTCAGAGTAACCTACTGTGGTCTTCAGATGCAGCAGGAAGTGATGCAACATTTAAGAATCTGAATATAACTAGGAATTTCAGCAATAATTGATACTCTTAGACAAGCACAGTTGAGGCTGTGAGTGAACTCCAGAGAAATGCCTTACTCTGGTTAGGAGGGCACTGAAGAGTTGGTCTGACCCAGCTGTTTGCAGTGCATTTATTCTTGGAGATTCTGAGCAGTTCAGGTGCCATAGAATCACAGAACCACAGAATGGTTTGAATTCAGTGGGACCTTAATGATAATCCAATTCCAGCTCCCTGCCACGGGCAGGGACACCTTCTGCCACACCAGGTCACTCAGAGCCCCATCCAGCCTGGCCCTGAACACTTCCAGGGACAGGAGTCTGCACCCTCCTTCAAATAATAATTAATGAACAAAAACAATGGATAGCCAGCAGAGCCAACACCTGCCCAGTGCCAGCAGGAGAAAGTTAGGGTGCCCTGAGGAATGAGCACGTGGAGCATCACCTGGGAGCTCTGTGTGGAGGAGCTTCCCCAGGGACACAGCTCTGCTCCCCAAGGAGCAGGGGGGGCTGTGCACGATCTCTTCTGAAGTAGGAGGATGGGTGGCAAAAAAAGCACAGCATGAAAGCCAAATTAAAGCAATTAAGTATTTCTAGAAAACCACAGAGCAATTATGGTTTTGTAGACCACAGGACGCCTGCCAGCCTTTACTGTCGCTGCTCAGGAGCTTGGTGACATCCAAATACTCAACAATGCAGCACAAAACAACTCTCCATGTACCACAACACAGGATTATTCTCCACTTTCACACTATCAAGCTGGGACAATATTATTCAAGCTACCCACCAGCAGTGCCCCAGAAAACACAACACAGAATTTAAATTTCCAAGATGCAGCTCTGTGATGATTTGTGTTAGAGGAGCTCTGTGCCTGAAGGGCTGATGAAGAGCTGCAGCGCTGCTCTGCTCATTGTAGGCTCAGAAAAGGAGGTGCAAAACCTGCCCCCAGAACCATGGCAAAACCAGCGTGGCTTCAGCACACGCAGGAAATCAGCCTCTCACAGAGAAGGCAGGGAATGGGAGAAGGGAAGCTCGCTGTCAGATTTCAATATTTAGTAAGATGCCTTGCAAAATACCACAGGAGGCTGAAAAATCAGCCTGAGCTACTCAGGTGGATTACCTTGTAGAGACTGAGTGGACTAGCAGCACTGGCTTTCCATCAGAACCTCCTGGCCAAGTTCTCCTCCAGCCCCCAAACTCCATATTATTTCAGATCCAGATTGTTTGACCCTTTTCTGCTCATACTGCAAACTCCCTTCACTAGCACTGGCAGCAAGCCAGAAAGTACATTTTTTGAGAATTCCTTCCTAGAAGGAAGAGGTGTCCCCAGCTGGCATCACCTGGTGTTTCATGGGCCACTCCAAGCCATTCTGAGCCAGCACAGAGCTGCCCATGAATTGCAGTCACCTCTAAAACATTCAGCCTGAACATGCAATCAGACTTGCTGAAGGCAGCGGCAAAAACTTATCCAAAATCAACACCCCAGAGTGGTGAGCTTACAGATTTGTTATTTTGGCACATATTCCACTCAATAGGATTTAGTCCCATGATGGTTCAGCCCTGAGAAGCTGCACCCAAGTCCACATGCAATGTCCAGATGCTTCAAGAGCTTTCCAGCAACCCCTGGAACCAGCCTATGAGAAGTTTCACAGTGCAGAAGTGACAGCAGTATTCTCCAAAACTAATACAAATCAGACAAGTTGCAGCTTTCCAGTCAGACACTAATGCTGTCCTTTTTTTAATTAGGTTTTCTATTTTAGCTCATTCTTTGAAATTGGAATTTCATACTGCATGCACATATTTATTAACTATTCTAATCAAGACTAAATATATTCCAGAAAACAAATCCCTTCTCAGGGACACCCCACAAACTTGAGGGGCGAAAAGCTGCGCATCAAGAAAAACACACGCCATTGTTTTGTTAGAGAGTTAATTTCTGATCAAAAGGACTTGCAGTTTCATTTTCCTTTATAAATTCAAAGCACACCAGCAATAATTCTACCCCATACCATGAAGAAATCGATTTAGCAATCTGAACATAAATTAAGCAATGTTTTTGATTCAGTAAACTTGTTCCTATGTAGATCAGAACAAGTATTAGTGAAGGCCAGCGACCCATACCCACGGATTTGCTTTGATGAGGTTCACAGGAATTTTCCATCAGAGCACACTTCAAAATTACTTGACCTGTAAATTAACACTTTACTCATTTTTAAAGCATTTTTGGTGAATTGCTGGGAGCGCTTCTAGTTGTGATTCAATATTTTCTAAATGCGTGTTAATGGATCTACGCATTAATCAAACCATAAAATTTGGAACCTAACAAACTTCTCACGGATAAGGAGCTCCAAACTGAACAAAGCCCAATATCTTTAGAAAAGGATTTCAGGTGATTTTTATTATTAAAAAGGTATTATGGCTCCACTATTTTCTGCAAGAGAAAGTAACTGCTGTTTACTCTCAAAAGGTGCTTATCTCAGTTCCACTGACCTGCCTGAAAGCTATGCTCAGGGCTTTCAGATTAATTTTGGTGTTTTGTGCCACACTGAATAAACACTATTTCTTGTGGAAACAAGCTGTCTGTACAGATATTTTTTCAAAAATCTGAGTTATAACTTACATTTATTGAATCTATTTTAACTGCATTCTTTGTACATTCATAATTTTAATATTCACACTTATTAAATTCTGCGCAAACCTGAGCAAATACGTTTTTAGCTGAGATCCTTCCACCTCAAGCAAGATCAAATAATTGGTACAATAACGTTATGGTCTTTAGAGAAAGATCAAATGAATTAATGTCTTTCAAGTAATGTAATAGTTCTATGATTTATGTTAAAGTAAATTGAGTAATGAATTTAATTCCTCAGAGCAACTTTCTTTAAAAAAATCTAAACTAATGTGCATTGGTGAAGAATGAGATTCTTTAAACTACACAAGAATGCGCAATATTTAATGATTTATAATAAAAAAGCAAAAGTGATCAGTTTCTGCAAGAACAGGTTTAACAGAGTGCCAGTGTACTACCTGAGCCTACACAGCAGCAAAATAACAGTGGAGGTGTGGGAAGGAACTGTAGTCTTCACTTTTAGAGAACAGAGGTTGGATACCTCAAGGACAAAGTACACCTGAAATAGACCTCAGAACTGCAGAACATCCAACACCACTGAAATTACTTTTGAGCCCTGCTAAGCAACAAAAAGGACCTTTTTAATTAGCTTAAACTATAATGCCAGTAACTGGGTATTTGTAGATGGGATGTGACTGGGAGAAATGGGATTCTCCAACTAGAACCAAATCCCGAGGCTTAAACAGATCCTATTGCAACATGAATCCATCAAGGGCTTATCATCAGCCTGGCACTGCCTGATGTGCCTGCAGTACAGAAGTGTTCAAGGCAATGGCAGCTAAAAAAATAGCCAAGTGTCCTTTCCCTGTCCCCCCGCACCACCTCCCACTTGCAGACATTTGAGCAACCATTTAGCAAACACACGACACTCAGGAACTCATTAAATAACTAGAATTGTTTCAGCAGCCATTCATCATTTACTGCTCAACAAAGTCACAGTTCTAGGTTTTTGTGGCTTTATTCACACATCTCAGCTTCAGGCACATGAAAATCTGAGTCTATATGAAAATCTGAGTTTACATGAAAATCTGAGTCTACATCTGTGCCACAAGCAGTGCTGAGCTCTGGTTAGAAATCCAGCGTCCCTCTGGTACAGCCTGCTCAGACACTGCTGGGACAGGGACTGCTCCATCCACATCCTTGTGACAACAGCCACACTGTCACCCTCAGCACTGGAAACAGGCTGAGCTGCTTCTCCAGAGCCCAGGCTGGGCACTGAGGAGGCACTGCTGTCCTGTCCTGCCCCAGACCCAGTGTCCCATGGAGACGGGCACTGGGGTGGATGGGGATCACCCCTCGCTACAGTCACTGCTCCCTGCTGCCCTTTCTATTACTCTGTGCTTCAGAGAGCTTTCACGTCAGTAATTCTGGAGGAAAACACTTTGGGCAGTAACTTGGCTGATTTTCTCAGTACCACCTAGGGCTCAGTTTTCCTCAAAAGAGCTTTTCTTAGGTTTCACCTAAAGGTCTACTGACCCAAGCGAAGAGCCAGGACAAAGTTTGCTTGCTAAATTTAGATTCATTAGTGTCAGCAGCCCCCAGCACATTGTAAAGTCTTTGGGGCAAAGACAGCATCTCCACAACAGCCAGGTGCCCGATTTCCCTTCCAGATGATGTCAGTACCTCCAAGAAGCATGAAAGCTTCTGCTTCACTGTTTTTCACTGACCTCCTCAGCAGGTGTTTAACACAAATATACATGCACAAGCCCACACAGAGCCCAAACACAGCCCAAGAACAGAAACCCAAGAGCTGGAGCTGCAGCAGCAGCTGCCGTACAGTACCTCTTGATGCAACCTCCCCGCATCCGAGTACAGCCTTCTGCCCTGGTCCACGTCCATCCATCCCCTCGAGACCAGTGGGAAAACCCCCAGCAGCACAAGAGAGCACCAGAAGCTCCGTGATGTCATCATTTCAAGTCTGTTGAAAAAAAAAGAGAACTGTTTTGGAACAATCACCTCATGGCAAGTCCAGCTCAGGTTCAGTAAGACAGAAGCTTCAGCTGGCAGTGTCCATCCACAGTCGGTCAGTGCCTCTGGAGCTCTACAGTCTCCAGTGCATTGGCCATGAATTCCCACATAATCGCAGTTCTACCCCAAACTATTCTCCTCAGGACATGCTGTTCCCACACATCACCTGCAGAACCAGAGTTCTGAGATTTCTGTAACTACCAAAAGCAAACCACATCAAAGCACAGTATGGTGGTACTGCAGAAGTTAAAGGTGAATTCTATCCCTTCTCCAGAGCCCCCAGCAGCACAGGGTCACTCACAGGCAGGGACTCACACCTGGACCCTCAGCAGATCTTCAGGAAAACACAGACACCGCACCTTTGCTTCTCTGACCACTGGAGGCTCCCAGCAATGTGACAGGAAATATCATTATTCCTCTCTGACTCAGAAGGTGACGTTGCCTTGAGCAGACGCAGCCACTGCCACCCTTGGCTACGATCAGGTGTGTGGGGCCAGCCAGGGCTGACAGCTGACACCCAGCACACAGGGACAGCCACTCATCCTCCAGATGAAGACACCTGCCCGGATGGTCACCAAACCCACCCAAAGACATGAAACAAACCCTGTGCTGAAGAGGGCTGACATGTTTCTCCAGCCACGACAGAGGTCAGTTCCATCTGGGGCTGTCATTTCTGCACTCATATTCCTCTGCCCCAAACAGAGACGTTTTCAATCCCTCCCACACTCACCCAACTCAAGAGTAGCACCATCTCCCTGCCAACAGCCCACCACAGACCACATCAGCTGCGGGGACCTGGAGGGATTTCCACTACATCTTCATCCACTCTGAGCAGTGGTTCTTGTCTTTTGCAGTTTTTAAACCAATTTGGAAAGAACACCGGTGCAGTTATTCGACGTGGTGTCAGATGGAACTCACATGTTTCACACATCACAGCCCTGTGCTGCTGCCCTGGAAGCTAAGCCAGGAGCTGTGCTTCCTCTGAACTTACAAGAACACAAGACTGCGTCATTACTTTCTACAATTAGAATACTAAAAGAATATTCAGGCCTGGAACCATTTCTGAGATGGCTGAGGAAGGCTAAAACAGACTCGTTAACGAAGCATAATGACCCTTAATGAAGTGATGGCATTTCTGTAGATGAGGGACAGGCTGCTGCCTGGTTAGAGCCCCGCACATCAACAAGGAGGGTTACCTGCTAATGGCAAAATTCAGCCAAGCTGAATTAACTCACCATGACATACCTTGTCTTGACAGGACTCATTTTACAGTGTTTTCATGCCATGTATTTGCTGCAGGATATATCCAAGCCTTGGTGGATATATCCAGTTCCTAATTCTGGAGCCATGACCGTTCACACCAGCATGACAGTCTCAGCTATTTTGTTTGCACAAAGACATCCCATCACTAGATTGAGCACAGCACACAGCACCGACAGAGCTCAGGCAATGCCTCTTCTAGGCTCCAATGTAAACACCCTGAATAGAGAGCATTCAGGATGAAATCAAAATTTATTAGGCTTTCTAAATTCCAATTATGAACCTCAGATGTAATGTTACTGGGGCTACAAATAAATGTTTAATAAACCGAAGTCACTATATCAATAAGCGACAAGTACATTGTTACTTTATGAATTGCTCTTGCACAGCAACACTCTTTCTCACAGGGTTTTGGTTTTATTTTCCTTTTATAGAGGTATTTTGTATGCTCAGTTGATGCCATCACAGCAAATACAACATCGCAGTTCTAGAGACCTCTGACTCATATCCTGCTTGAAATTACAATCCTGAAGCAAAGCAGGGAACTCACTAGTTCAATGTATATTTAGTAAACAACTGACAGAAAACAAGAAGGTGTTTGGATTAGGATCTGTAACACTGATGAAACTGAAAGGGCAGACTCTACCTAATAGAAACTGTTTGATTTATAAACAGAATTTCTAGAACATCTTTCTCTAGTCAGTTTAGAAATCACTTATTTTTATTGCATGCTGAGTGACAGTGCACTAATTGCTCTCAGTCACAGTAAGAGGCGGACACATTAATATACATTATATATCTTAATAGCCTCAACCAAGCAACAAATATGTACCATAAATATCAAGTGAGAGCTTACTCTGAAGTCACACAGCACTTTCATGTCACTTGGCATCCTAAACCTCAGCTCAGCACTGCCCTACCCTGAGCTAGAGGGAAGGCTCCTTGCAGAACCCAGTCTGCAGCTACACCTCACGATACAGATACCAAGTTTTAGGTTAAAGTTCTCTGAAGTCAACACAAAAAACTCAAAGTGATTTAATAGATCCAGACCACCCTTGTAAGCTCAGACAAATTTTACTATTCATTTCCTTTCCTTGCCTGAGGGAGGGACAGATTTGCTGGATTTGAGCTTGTATGGACATCACTGCCCAGATAAATCAAAGCTTGCACATGGAAATGTCTGCATAAAACAAGCAGCTGTACTCAAAAGAAAGAACAAATATTGGCCTTTAGGATAAAGAATATACTATGCAAAGCCAAGAAGTTTACCTGCAGGTTGTGGTTTCCTCCTCTGAGCTAGAACAGCCTTACAGCTTTCCTTGCAGCTGGTGCTGCTCTAGCAAGAAGCACCACAAGTACAGCAGCACCAGGCTGTGCACTGTGATCTGAAGCAGCTCAAACACGATGGCAACAGCAAAACACCCATCCCGAGGCCACATGGGTCTGGGCAGGCACCAACACACAGGGGGAGCCTCAAATTTAAAGCAAAGGGGTGCAGCGTCTCCAGCGGAAGAGGAAGAACAGCAAGCAGATGCAAGCCAAAGACAAGCACAGATTTTAGGGTACAGGTTTTGGAGCTACTCAAGCGAAAAGGGTCACCTTGAAAAAGGACAGGGGCTAAGCATCTCAGCCATTTGAGTGGAGAACAGCACAAACTGTTAAAAGCATTTCTGTGACATGCAACAGCCAGATCCTGCAGCGATCCTGTAACTTTTTCCTCCGCAACACAAAAGCTTTAAGAATTCAATTATGGTGACTGAAATGAGATCAAAGAATTGGCCAAAAGCAGTTACTGGTTCTGTTTCCAGGGCTACTTAAATTGCAGCTTATTTGAAAAATTATTGGTTTGCAATAGCTTTCAATAATTTCCAACAAGCTTCACATCAGAAAGAAAGAGGTTGAACTTAATTACCTGAAGTTCTGATGGTTGCTATAGCAAAAAGAAAGCATTTGGTCATAACTGTTACCTCTATACAAACTGGTTCTATTAAAACCAGATAAGAATCTGGTCCTTAGTTCCTGCCATCAACCTTTCCAATTGCTCCAGCCTTATCTAAATGGCATTTCTATTGCTGGCAAAATAATTCTGACATCCATAATTTCTTGTTAAGTGCTACAAAAATAAGCTACAAAGTTAAACAGAAAAGTCATTCTTTTGGCAAGACATAATGAAGCCAAATAATTATTTCAGTCACCTGCCTGCAGTTAAATACTGAAAGTTTGGGTGCATTAAGAACTCACTGGAATCAGCTTTGACGTTTAAGTACAGACCGGACCTCTGATTTGAGCAAAAGCTACTTAAAAACATTTCATTTGATTATTAAATTCTCCAAGACACTCTAATTGCTCCCAGAAGGAATGTGGGGAGTATGAATCCAACAGGGATGCAGAACGACCACGAAGCTCCTGAACCTCGCAGGAATCTCACCTCGGTTTTCAAGGCTGCCCCCACGACACCTGGACACGTTTCAAACCCCGCTTTGCTCCGAGGTGACACTCGGAGAAGTGCCCATCCATCCCTTCCGTGAGCCTCCGCTGGGCAGCGAGCGGCCAGCAGCGCCGGGAAGCCGAGTATTCCCAGCGCTCCGGAGGATGGGGAAGGCAGCCCGGGATGCCATCACACCCCCCGGCGGTGCGCGGCGCGGCTCGGGGGGCTCGGCCCCGGCGCGGCTCGGGGGGCTCGGCGCGGTCCCCGCAAGGCTCGGGGGGCTCGGAGCGGTCCCCGCGAGGCTCGGGGGGCTCGGCGCGGTCCCCGAAAGGCTCGGGGGGCTCGGTCCGGTCCCCGCGCGGGCCCCGACGGGCGCTCCGCGGCTCGGCCCACGGCGCCACCGCGCGGCCACGCCGGGAACCGCCGGCCCCACGCGCGACCGCGGCGGCACCCGGACCCGAACCGAACCCATACTCGAACCGGACCCGCGCCCACCGACGGCGGCCCCGCAGGGCGGGCACTGCGTGACCACGGCCCCCGCGCCCCCGGCACGGTACCCACGTCCGCGCCATCCCACCCCACGGGCGGCATCTGCACGGTGCGAGACGCGAGGTGAGGATGAGGATGAGGAGGTTCTCCGCTCGCAGCCCGTCCCACCCGCCCCGGCAGCTCCCGGCCCCGCGGCGGGCGCACACCTGTTACCCTCCCGGCCCACGGGCACGGAGTGAGCTCTCGGGCGGCGCGGGAGGCTGCCCGGCCCCCGGCGCGCCCGCGGAGCGGACAGCGGAGCGGAGCGGCGCGGATGCCGCGGATGGGGACGCGGCGGTGCGCGGGACCCCGCGCGGCGCAGGCGGCGGCACTCACCTGGGGAGGAGCCGGAGCCGCAGCCGGGGCGGTCGGGGCGGTCGGGGCGGGGGCGGCCGGGCGGAGCGCGGCGGGGCCGGCGCGGGCAGTGCGCGGCGCGGGCCGGGCCGCCCCTATTTCTGCTCTCCGGGCCGGAGCCGCCTGACGTCAGCGCCGTATTTGCATATTCCGCCCAATCCCGGCACCTGTGCGGGCGGCGGGACCGCCCCCGGGGGGGGGACAGCGGGGACGCCCCCTCGGGGCACTGCGGGGCGGGGGGACCGCGACCGCGCTGGAGCATCCCCGCCAGGTGCCGGCAGCACCGGGCCGTCGGGGGTCGGCAGCACGGGGGATCGGGGGTACCGCGGGTGCGGCTGCTGAGCCCTCCTTCTGCTCGCTCTGGCAGTCCCCGGGCTCGGCCGAGCTGCTGCGGGGCACTGCGTGTCCCGGGCTGGCCGGACCGCTGCCCCTCGCCGTGTGGCAGTCAGGCGGGGGACATCGAGGGACACCGGACTGTCTCCGCTGGGACGCCGTGACCCGCCACCGCAGGCACTGCGCGGCGTTGGGCTGTTTTGGAGATGTGCCTTCTATTCCCACACACCCATGTTTGTACAGAGAGGCAAACATTGAAATTTGTTCATTCATTCTCCTCTTCATCTGGTTTCCAAAAAAAAGAGGAAGATCAATATAATAATTTCTTACACAGATTTTGACAGGGATGTTTGCAGGAGCAGGAAGCATGGCAGGATCACAGAACCAGAGGATGTGGGGTATTGGTTCCAAAGGCTGCAAGGAGGGTTAGGCAAAGGGAATGGAGCATCCAGAGTTAACAACAGGAGAGGAGCAGTGTAAAAGACCTGAGAAAACATGTCAATTTTTGTGTTTCTTCCTGTGAAGAACCTTACAACTGGGCCCTGTAGAACTAAATAGAATTTGCTATTGGCTTCAGTGAGAAAAAGATAGGACGCCCTAGTTCTGATGGTTAAAGAGATGTGGGCTACTCTGCGAAACTGAGTCTAAGTCCAGGAGAAAATGTGTTTAGTAAAAAACCATTCCACGAAATTAGGCACAAGGTTGCAGAAGAGGCTCTTTCATGACAAAATCTGGGGAATTTTTTATATTTTCTATTTTCTTTGCAGGAAATACCAAGTGATCACACTGGTTGGTTTTCCAGAACCTTTGCTTCTGGCCTGTTAAATCCAATACCACTGAAATATTTTCAGTGTTTGCAAAGAAATGGAGCTTGTTCTACCCAAAACATGCACAAAGGCTTTTAGGGATTTGGTATTTCTTTGTTTCCTTCTTTAGGAAGATCTGAAATTGCGGATTTAATATTTGGATTTTAAAAAGAAATCACAAATGTAATAAAAAAAGGAGTATCCACTGTGAATTGTGCCTGGGCAACAAAACGGAGATCTTTGCAGAGTGTCCTAGAAGAAATGAGTTTGTATTTCATAGGTGCCCTATGGGTTTAAGAGATCTGAGGTTTTAAAAAAATAACACTGAAATCTAATCAGCAACAAACATGATATCTCCAGTGAGATCTTTTTCTCTTTCCTGAGAGAAAAAAAAATTGGAAATAATATCAGAGGAGACAACTCTTCCCCATTTCCTGAAGGGAAGGAAGAAAAGTCTCTCCACTTACCAACATCATTTATTCTATGAAAATATGTCTGTGCTGTCAATTTGAAGTATTTACTAATCTCTCCGTATCTCTTCAAGTCGGACATAAATACAAGATGCATTAGTAGACATCTGAAGTATCTGCACAGCCGTGTTTATTTATATCCACACATGCTGGAGGGTACAGAGTTTCTTCCCCACCAACAGCTTGCCTGGGTGATATTTGCCACCTCACTTCGTAGCAGGAGGAACATCTTGCTCATTTCACATCATCTGATGCAGTTTTCAATGCACAGGCTGGAGCTGCTGGGTTTCTCCAAGAGCCTGGCAGCCAAGGCAGGTGGGAGAGTGTGGTGTGGGCAGTGCCATGAGGCTGCTGTGACCTCCCCGTGCCATCAGCTGTGTGCCCCAGCGAGGGGCTGGGGGTCCCTGCGTGGAGCTCCTGGGCTCACCTGCCTCCTGCAGCAGCAGTGCTGGTCCTGCTGCTTCCCCGCCTGCTCCTGAACCTCTAAATAAGTGCCCTGAGCATCTTGACAGCTAATTAAGTGTATTTACCCTGCACAATGGGAGTGTTGGACAACTGGGCCCTTGTAAGCTCTGCTCTTCCATCACCCTCAGGTGCCGAGGGTGTCCAAGTTCCCAGGTGCCTCAGGAGGCAAAGATTTCCCTTTCCCACCATTGACACAAGGAGGTTCCAAGAGGCATTTTTAGTGCCTTCTCTCGCACATTCGGGTCCTGTGCATTTCTCTGGTGTTCTGGCTCAAAACCTTTTGATGCTTTCCAACCTTTTGAAAATCTTCTTTATAAAAAGTGAATGGAGGCACCTCTCCTCGTGCTCTCAACTCCAGCCAGCTCCGTCCCCTGCTTCTTCAAACACTTTCAGTCTGTCCTGAGACCTTCAAAAGCCCTGTGGAAGTGTGTCTGCATCCCAAGAGGTGTTTTTGAACAGATGCTGTGGGATCTTTTCAGGGAGGGAGTCTGCTGTCTCCCCACTCTGGTTCACCCACCTGTGAAGCTGAGCAAAGCAAACAGCTTTCTTAGAGAATTGGAGAAATAAACTGAGCAGGCTGGCAATGAAAAAGGGATGAATTCCTCATCTTCAGGGCTGGATGAGTTTGAAGCAAAATAATTGTTGCTTTCTTTTGAACTGAGAATTGAAGAGGCCCAAAAAACCCAATGATTGTAGTTTAAAAAAAGAGAAAAATGGGTAGTTTAAAGACAGACTTGAGCACCTAAAAATTCTTATGCAGAGAAAGAGGAAAAATAAACTTTTTTTTCTTGGAAACACTGGATAACTTGTTCATTATAATGAGAACTAAGCATCCTCCCATTCCTTCTGTATAAAAAATATCTATTAGAACCAAAAAACTCTGGAAGTTTAGAGGAATTGGAGCTCCAAGAGACAGTAGATAAATATGATGTGGGCAAATGTGATTGTGAAGAAGGCGAGACTTGGGCCAGTCCCAGCCTTGTGTACTTCAGTGAGGGGAGCGGGAAATGTGCAGCCTCTTGTTGGCTTTGACTGAAGAGACTTTAGGAATTTGATGCAAAATTTTAAACAGATTGGTGAGGCACAGCTCTGTATCACTGAAGATATGATCGCATTCAAGGGTGACCATGGCAGTTGGTTTAGAGAAAAGAGTTTTAAAGAACAGATGATCTTCTCTTACAGATCTTTTCTATTTTAATTTACAAAAAACCAACACAACAGAGCAAAGAACATGGCTGAGACTCCCTGAGCTCTACTAGCAAAGGAATTAATTGGTAACCATATCAGCCATTTGAAGTACTTCCAAAATCTAGGAGGTGATGTTCAAAAGAGGAAGAGAAGGCTTCCTCTTTGAAAATACAAACCTTTAACATCAGCAAATCACCCACCTACCCCACTCCTCCAGTCTTGCTAGCTAAATGCAGTAACTAATCAGGAGATTTCAAAAGAACATTGTATTCACTGGAAACAAGAAGCTGAGGAGGTAATAGGACAACAAGATTCATGCTCATCACTTTGAGTTATTTGAACCAAGGGCCTAAATCAGACCTGATTAAGATCGGAACTCAAAATGAGATTCAATCCAAACTAGAGATATTAAACAAATGCAAATGTGACAAGAGTCATGATTCAATTATTAGAAGTCCATCTTTTAATTACTCATTAAGATGACAGTGTGTATCTTTGCCTACGTACATTTAGCAAAGCCTTTTCACTTTGACAGTGCATAAAATTATCCCTGCCAACTGTATATCTCTTACTTTTTATGTCAAGTTTAGAGTTGCCAGTTTTTCATTATCCTCTTGCTCACAAATTAATAAGGAGAACAAATTTAATAGCAGCCTCAAACCTTCAGAGATTATGTCAGCTTTGTGTATCTGTGCCAGTTAAATTACCATTTATTTCTGCTTAAATTTAATGTGGTCATCTTCATACAAACACACACCCATTCCTTGGTGTACAGCAGGCACACAACGAGAGGCTGCTCTGAAAAGCTGATGTGGAGCTTGGACTTGAACTTTCCTAATCACATCACCCCCTTTAAGATACATCAAATGGACGTGGCCAAGGTCAAGAGCTTCAAACACGCGAGAAGATTCTCTGGGTGCTGCTCTCCCCCATCACTGCAAGCTGGAATAACTATGGACGAGCCTCTGCAGCAGTGGAATATCCTTTGGGTGGTCAAAATGGGTTGAGGCACAGATCTAGGCAAAGTGCTCACCTTGGTGACCCATCCTCTGTCTTCAGTGTGTTTTAGTAAATGATTGCTCTGTTTGGTGCGTGCTGGGTTACAGTGCTTCATCCCTGCCTTCAGAGCTGCAAGTCCAAAATACAAAAAAATATATTCTAAGAGAAGTTTTATACGGAAGGGTAGAAACAGTGGTTTGATTCATTTCACAGCTGTAGTCTCTTTTGATTTGTTCGTAATTTTCTACGCTACTGCTTCCAATTTGATAGTGTCTGGGCCTGGGATGACAAAGGGAATGGGATAACAGATGATGAGCTCAAAATACTGAACACAATCATACTCACCCTACGTGTACCCACAATCAATATGTCACTTTGAGGAAGGAACCATCAGCCACTGGGCAAAGTTTGGAATATAAAATGTCACAGGAACTCGAGGCACATTTCTTATTTCCTGGGAGTTGTCAGAGCAGCTGGCTTGTTGCTGTGGAGGGAACATGTGGAGTGTTCAAATAAACAGCCCCAGAGACCTGAATTCAAATTATGTGGCAATTTTGAGCAGCTCCCTCCTTTTCCATTGCCCTGGGAACCACAGGCATGTGGACAACCGTAAGGCTAATGGTGGGACCAGTGTGACCAGGTCCCATGGGCATTGACCCACCTTGTGGCTTTGGGAATGGCACCAATTTTCCTTGTTTTAGCCATCTCTGAATATTTTTGGTCTCTTCTCCCAGACATCATCAAAAGCAGTGGGCAGCATTCATCTGATAACAAGAAAGAACTTTGATCCATGAGCATGGATAACAACAAGGTGTTTAGATTGTTCCCAAGCTCTTTGGCTATTGGTAAATACAGTCAGGTCATAGGCAAATCTTGGTGCATATTCTGGAGCATCTGGTGATCTTTTCTTTCAAGCTTGTTTTCAAGAGGGAGTTTAAAGTGAGGAGCTCTAGCAGAGATAGAGAGAGACACGGGACTCCTAATCCATGTCATCAAAACTCCCTGTGTCAGAGAGAAAGAGGCAGGTGGATGAAACAGGTGAAGATGAAAGAATATGCACCAAAGCAGAAGAAAAAAACCAGCAAGAAATGCGAGCCTGCTTTATCTGAAATACTGGAAAAAGCTTTCTAAAGCACCTTTACATTTTATCTCATTTAATAGGTTTTACTTTGCGCCTGTGCGTATCTGTGCTGCGTATCAGGTTCTAGAAATGCATATGAGCAAGGGTGAACTGTCTGCAGATTCCTAAAATTGCCTTTGCAGACAGATGGCCAGCAAGCAGCTGGGAGGGAGAGTACAAGCAAGGAGGGTGTCGTTCTTCAAGAAAAATTAAGAAATTAAGCGGCACCATCAGTGCTAAGAAAGACAAACCCCTGCAAAGCATGAGCCAGGCTCAGTTAAAACAGCAATTAAGTGATTTAGAACAAGTCTGCGATCATTTACAATTTTTAAAGGTGAAAGGTGTGATTTTGGTAATGCCTTAAAATTAAAAGGCCAGCCACTCCATCTTTAAAACGATGGTTTCTCTCCTGGAAGACTTATCTCATTGTCAGTCCATTAGCAGCCAGCCAGAACCCATCCTTACAAAAATAATTGGCTATTGATATATGGTAATACTGAAAAGTTATTCTTATTTTTGTTCATTGCTACGGAAAGATGTCCTCTCCAGCCTACACTTTCAATCATTATAAATGCTACTGTGAAAGACTAGAAACACTGTTCTGAGATAGATTAAGATCCACTTCACAAATAAATATATTTTACCACTAAGAGAAGAAGCAAATGTCACTGGTGCTGAGTGTTTTATACACAGTAGAGACCACTTAGGCTGAAATATTCCCCTCATGGTAAATTAGTGTCACTGGCCATGGAGAGTGCCCTCTGCATGACAGGCTCCTGGGCAGGGTTTATACCTGCTCTGCTCAGGTGAAGAATTGGCTCTGAACCACAGCAGCAGCCCCTCCTCTTCCCATGAAGGGGGGTGAAAAGGATGGCTTACTTCAAACAGGGATGGTTTACCTCGACAAAGGATGGTTTACCTTGACAAAGGATGGCTTCCGAGAGACAGGCAGAGTCCGCTGTTCTCTGCAGTGACCGATGTTCCAACTTCCCCTGGGCCCAGGAAAGGGCTGCATTCTGTGCCCTGCTGCAGTGCCTGGATCCTGGAGGAACTGGAATCCTGGGAAAAGCAAAGTCCACATCCACCACCACCCACTGTGCCCTGGAAAATTTGTGCCCAGGCTGGGAAGTTTGCACCGAGGCTGTTAAAGCTGCGAGGAGCTGGTGGCAGATGCTGCACTCACCAGCTAAGCACCCCTCTAGAAGAGCTAATAAAACCAGAGGACATTAGGCTTCAGAATGCCGTATTTTAAAGATAAAGAGTCTCCGGTTGGAATCGTACTAAGATTTTTACTTTCTTGTGGACAGCTATTTGGCTGCTCTGAAGCACAATCTTGGGCTGAACTGAAACAACGGGTTATAAATCTCTGGCTGGGACGAAATGCAAGGGAGGAGAGAGAAAGTGGGGAAATAATCAAGCATGAAAGAGAATTTTTGGGGCCATAGTCTGAGCCAGTAGTCAAAATTCCTCATACTTAAGGCTCAAGCACACACCAATGAGAAAGTAAGGTGTTAAATGGCTTCAACAAATATGTCTTGGGACCTTGCGTAGACAATTGATTTTTGGTTGTTTTGCCTTATTTATGGCAAGTCATTTGTAGTGGTTGTTGACAAAATGTTTTAAGGGGTAAAAAATTAGTTTTAGATTTGTTTCAGCTGCTTATGGAATTAGTTTTTCTTTATATATTCTTCATGTTTGGCCAAAATTCTACTGTAATTCTTCCAACACAAACATATCACTCTTAGTGGTTACTACACGGAGTCTCTGTCATCCCTTCAGCAACAGCCTCTGCTGCAATAAAAGGAAATGTGTTTTCTCTCTTGTCTCTTATTGTTCAGAATTACACTTGGATATTACAGTTGTCAATGTTTGGTATTAAATCATTTCCCTGCCAATTCATTGTAATCAAATCTTCCACAAAGTCAATAGCAATAACATTTTTATAAGGCATTGTCTCCCTCAACCTATTAGGTGATTTCAGATCTATGAATTTTCTATTCTGAAAATAATAGAAAGTAATAATAGAAAGCATAAAATCTGGGAAAGTCACTCAAGCAGCCATGCCATTGCTCAGCAACCAAACCTGTGGGTCAGAGCTCTCCCTAGTTTAGACAGGTTTCTCAATCATGTGAGTGACTTTTATTTTCTCAAGAAAAAAAATGCAAAATAAATGAATGAATTACCAGGCGTACTGGAACCAATAACAGTATTTCTACAGCATTTAATGGGGCCAGATGTTGTCTTTGCAGAGTTATATGTGATGTTACACTGGGTACATCTGTGCTGCAAAGCAAATACGGCACTACAAGTCACAGGGAGGTACTTAAGCTGGTTTAAAGGAGGCACCAACAGCCTCAGCACTGCAGAACAGAGAGAAGGGCTGGAAAGCCCAGCCCAACCCCAAGAATTTGTTTGCACCGTGAACTGGTGCACAGCTGTGTGCTGTCACAGCCTCTGTGCCATGGGACAAAGACCTCTTCCTTCAGCCTCCTTCCAGCTGAACACAGCTTTCACCACCTGCCTCTCAATCAGCTCCTCAGGAAAAACTTCAGTTTCATCTTCTTCTGCCTTTAGGAATGGCAGGGTCACACTGCTGGGGGTTACTCAGGAGTGGAAGGAACCAAAATGGGAGCAAAGCCAAAATTAAGAATGAATTAATTGAAAGTGTACAGTTTGCACAGAGCCAACAGAAGTCTTGTATGAAAGGAAATGGCACAATTATAGCTTCCTATCTTGGCTATTTACAAACACAGATGGAGAAAATATTACAGTGAATTAAAATAAACCAAATTTCTTTATAGTTATGCTTGCTACACTGGAACATCATAAAAAAGAACAAAGGCCTAACTAAATAAGTTCAGCCTTTAGAGGAAAAGGCTCAGGAGGGAGGGCAGCAAAGGGAACCCAGTGCGTCCCGTGGACACACAGAGAATGTGCATGGCCAAGGGTGCAACAGGGATGATCTGTTGGATAAAGGGAAGGAAAAATAACCCCAAGGGCAGTTAAAGACAGGAATAAGGACTCAAAAAGGTTGTAGGAACTTTCCTTCAAGGTATTTAAAATTTGAATGGGTGAGGCTCTGGGCAACCTGCTCTAACAGACTCTGCCTTGAGCAGGAAGTTGGGCTCAGTGACCTCCACAGGGCCCATCCACATAATTTCATCTACAGCTCTGTTATTTTCTAAATAATTTTTGATGTTGGCCTCTAGAAAAAGGAGCATCACTTAGTGAGTATAACCAGCTAAATCCATGACCACTTTCAGGCAATCAGATTGGGATATGTATATTTTGATGCAATTGAAAATAACAAGTCTCCAGCTGACTTCTAGCTAAAAGAACAAAGCAGAGGCTCAGATTCTAAATCAATAGTGAAAACTGATCTAGAAAGCCTTATTTTATGCCTAGAAGCAGTTCTGTTGAAAATCACATACAGGATATTATGATGAACAGTTGCTGCTGGGGCATTCCATAAGATTAATGCATGTAAGGAGTCTCCTATTTCATTCTCACCCTCACAACAGCTCCAGATGAGGTCTGAACTGAGATATTTCACCTTCAGTGTGTCTGCTCTACTGTGGTTGTGGATGTTCAGGGTGATGCTGCTCCATGTGGCTGCCCGTGCTTCAGCAGAGTTTTCCAGCATACAAACCCAGCATCTTCAGGAATTTTCTCTCAGAGATCAGCCTGAGGTTTCTTGACTTGGCTTTAAATAATACCAGTACTTCTGTTGAATTCTTGCATCACTTCCACAACTCATTGGCACACACTTGGTACATACATCCCTCTTCTCTGGATTTTAATGATGCTGGAGGATCTCTCAAATCACAAGTCAGCTGCCCAAGAGGTGACTTAGTTCTTCTTTCACTCACAACACAAATTCTGCAGGCAGTGAACTCTCTACATCTGGCAGTTTATAAATAATGAACTAACCTAACTAAAAATCAAGGTGTACCAGGCACAATGCAAGCTGTGAGGTAGCTGTGCTTTCTCAGTTTAATTTGAGCTTTGAGGGAGTGCAGTAACCTCAGTGTCACCAAGACAGCAGCAGCACGACCCTCAATTAACTTATTGTTTTGTTTCCATAGCAAGGAGCAAAAGCAATGCTGTTTTTGAAGATACTTTAATTTCTCTAACCCAACAGCACTACAAAGCAGAGCAATGGTCTGAAAGGGACCATATGCTGATGAGTGGGATTCTCCCAAGGGTGGCTTGAACACGGTCGAAAGATGAAGTGTGGAAGTACTTTGCAAGCACTTATCACTTGTGTATGGGTGATGGAGCTACATCTGTGTAAACCACAGGCAGGAGTTTCATTGATTCGGATGGGTAATTTATTTCTGACTCCGCAAGGCAAGCCCAGGGGGACCAGCAGTCAATACCAGTAGAAGTGGATTAGCACAAGAACACACATCGTTTGGGTCAGTGGGCAGAAAAAATAGTTATTATTCCTATTAGCTCAGATTCAGGTGCAAAAGAAAGGAAAAAGTTAGTGTCAGCTGCAGGCCCTATAAATCTTGTTTCTCCTTTTTTTCTGACGGGTTACAAAATCTGCCACTATTCTGTTTTTTTTTTTTTTCTTTCCTCCTTTTTTTTTTTTTTATTTTTTATTTTAATATTGATGCATTTTAAACAGGAAGAAATAAGAGAGTGGGGACAGATCTAGTCCCTATTCTCATCTCACCTTTTTCATGTATTGTGTAACTCCCTAATGGCTGTGAACCTGTTCAAAACTCCTCATTGTTAGTGTGTTCAGATCTCGAGGGACAAGACCCGCAGCTAATATTCAAGACAATGTATTCCTGTCTATGAATAACATGAAGAAATGAATCCTTTTTTCTTCTTTTGCCTCTCACATGGCCTTAATGAAGATTTTGCAACCCCATCTCCCTGGGGCAATGGGTACCATCTAATATCTGCATTTAAATATTCTCTCCCTGCCTCAAGCCCCAAACTGAAATCTGAAAACCAGGAAAATTGTTTGCTCCAGGCTTACCAAGCAACATACAAACAAATTTCTGCAAATAACTAGAGCTTTAAACTTAAAAAAAGCCACAGCATAAAGAGGAAATATGACCAAGCTTAGAGGTCTTTACTTTTATAGGAATGCTGGAGCCAAGGCATGAATCTGATGAAACTTGATATAAAAGACTTTTTAAACCAGGACAAAACCTATGTTTATGGCATTGTTCCTATGTGAAGTAGATAAAACTTTCTATTTTCCTCCTGCCCCACTCTCTGTGTCCCCAAATGTCTTTCCACTGCACACAAGAGATAATTTGCCCCATACTGGAAGACGTGAGCTTCGTGGGGAGCTGTTGAGCTGTTCCATGTGGAGAGCTGCTCCCCTGGGAAGGAAGGAAAACCTGATTAGCTCCTCCATTTTGCTCTTATCCACTTAGAGATGTGGCAAGAATTCCAAAAGTACATCTGACCTTGAAATATTTTGAAAATCCGTGAAATTCTGTGCTCCGAGACCGCAGTTGAATCTAGTTTTGAAAATTCTGCTGGAGAGGACATGCAGCCCTGCTCCAGTGGCACTTGATTGCTCCATCTCAGGTGACCAAATTTTCTCCAAATTGTTTCTAGACATTCATAATGTTTCTGCATTGCCAAGAAAGCAGAGAAACAGCCTGAAGAGGACATTTGTGTGGGTGAGGCTTTATTTTGGGCACTCTTGCTGAGAGCAGGGACATGAATGTTGGTCCTCACATGCTAGAAACCTCCAAGTCATTGTGCTTTTTCTGGTGAAAATAGTAACAGTAACATGCTTCAAGCATGTCTGGACATCTTGGTTCAAGCTCCAACTGGAATTTTTGCTCTGTTAGGTGACAGGTTTGAGTCCTAAGCTCTTATTCATAAAAATTTCCCAGTTATTGTGGGAGTGAAAATGGATATCTAGACCAAGATTTGGCCCCCTGTTCAACTGTCTAACTGGAGTTTTCCTGTGATTCAACTTTAAGAAGCAAATGAAGTCAGCTACAACAAAGCTGGGGGGAAGTGGGCAAGAATTAGAAAAATACGCATGAATAAATTGCCCCTTTTCTCCTGTTCTTTCGAAGATTACAAATATTTAGACTGTCACAAATGTTACATCATCAAAAAGCTCAAACTGGGCAAGTGTTGAGGGTTACTGTCCCACTGGAAATGTAACAGGCATCCAGGTAGAAATGATGCTGTGTGGTCTCGGAAACCAGTCACTGACCCTGGTAGACAACCAAGATGCAACCAAAATGAGAAGACCATAAAAAACTGATGTGCTGGTTGAAAATTATTTATCTAAGCAACTTGATGAATACCCATAAATAAGAAATACAATAGCACTGACTGGAGTTGGCTCAAAAATTATCCACAATTAATAAATCGACCCGTCCTATGTACTGTGTTATTTTCCCTGACATTTTCACAAGCTACAAATCTGATAATACAATTAAATGACAAGTTCAATCACTTCTTTATTTCATGTATATGTATAATATAATATTTTATAGCTGCATTACAGAAAAGACTGTTTACTCACGTTGTATCTTCCCTAGCATAATTCAGAGCTTTGCTTGCCTAAGAAATTACTTGTCTGCATTTTGATTAAAAAAGCAAAACCTCATTGTTCCCGTGGCAAATGAATTCAGTCTTTAAATGAAACTCATTGTCACATCCTTTTCTATGAAGCAAAGGCATTCAGCTCCTGGAATGGCTTTAACCTCCAACACAGCACTTTTGTGTCTGTATCTGATCCACCCATAATTCATCCCTCTTCCAAAGCTTCGTCAGTGTTTGTGCTCTGTGCTTAGTTCTCAATGAACTGGCTATAAGGCAGTACTTACAGCTCCCTGGAAAATGACACACAGTAACTCTGTCAAGTTTTTTATTAGCTTGGATAGGTCTTTTATTTTAGCAAGGTCTTTTATTACCTCAGATAGCTTTGAACTAGTTCTGAAGTGCATGAGTGAAGACCTGGAGATCCAATTTTATATTGAGAGCCATTAATTTTTTTAACCGCAACCCCTTGATTATTGATAGGCTTTTGTTCTTTACAGTCATTGCACAACACATTGTTTGAAGTGAATCAGAGCACACAAACTTTCACAGTTACTTACCGGAGTTTGGAAGGGTCATGGCAACCAACCAGCAGAATTCCTAGACTTTCAGGATGCAAGAGGCATCTTCTCTTGCCCAGAAGCTACTCTGATCCCTTCTGTTCCATAATATTTCTCAAAAAACATCCTGAGAATGTTACAGAGAAAGGAATGATCTTTAAATCTCGGCTTGTGGTTATTCTTTTGCCCATTATTCCTCAGGCACACGCAAACCCAGCTCATCTGGAGTAGTTTTGCATTCCACCTCCATAACCCTGTGAATAGAGATTTGCTACATCAAAATAAATTAACAGGAATGAGGCAGTACGGTGAGGATCAACTGTAAAAGTGGATAAACTAGAAAAAAAATTAGCAGAATTTAATTGAAAACTCAGTGCCTAAAATTGTGTAAATCCTTGCCCAAATCACATGCAATTTACCCTAATCCCAATTCCCTGAGCCCGGTAACTGTTCTCTCAATTTACATGCCTTCCATTACACTTTTAGGACTTCAATATTTGTTAAATTTGAACCGATCTCATAATCTGGATTCCTTGTCCAGTGTAAAATAATAAAACGCATCTTTGAAGAAATTTTGGAAAATTACCAAGAAATTAATTTGCTCCCTTCTTCTAATGCAGACTTCTTTACATTATCAAAGCACTTAAATAATCTAAAGCTTTAAAATTAAAACAGATTGCAAAATTTTTGATTGCCTTTTTTCTGTATAAAAAAGTGCTGAGGATACAAAATTTCTTTAATGAACCACAGTACAATTTTCTTACAAGTTCAGTTGTTCAAAGAAGGTTTCGTTTTAAATTCGAACTTAAAAGGCAACATTATCTAAAGTTTGAGTCCATTCAAACTTTCATGTCACTGAAATCAGCCTAGGACTATTACTTGATAAAATTTAATCCTTTTATATGAATCAGTCTTATTTATGAATCAAACAAAACTTGTATCAGTCAAAAATTTCTTTGATGTTTAGGTTCTTTCGTATTAGAATTCTCTTGACGTTGGGCTATGGTGTGTAACATTTTTTCCCCTGTCGCTCCTTGGATTGTTTATATCGTTGTGGTCTCCAGAGACCTACATCACGGGATAAATGCTCTTGCTATCACTAATATGACAATCAATTGCAACGATCCCCAGATTTGTCAAGCAGTGGAACAAATGGAAATCCATGTCTCCGCAAGATCTGCTTGGAAAGGGTTCAGCTGTAGACTTGGCAACAAAACAAGGCCACCAAGTCTCATTTTCCCTTGAGCAATAAAGACCCATTTCTGTTTGTTGGTCCTGGTATCCATATTGCAGCCATGAACTACAAGGTATGCAGTGAAAGAACAAGGGGAATGGCTTTAAACTGAAAGAGAGGAGGTTTAGATTCAATCTTAGGAAAAAACCCTTCCCTGTGAGGGTGGTGAGGCACTGGCACAGGTTCCCCAGAGAAGCTGTGGCTTCCCCATCCCTGGGAGTGTTCAAGGCCAAGTTTTGGAACAGCCTGGTCTAGCTGAAGGTATCCCTGCACATGGCAGAGCACTGGGGCTAGATGGTTGTTAAGGTTCCTTCCAACCAAAACCATCCCATGCTTCTGTGACTAAACAGAAGGGCCAGGAGCTGGACAGAGCACCTGCAGAAGGTCCCCAAGGAGCTGTATGGTGATGGTGAGTGTCCAAACGATGCCAAACATTTTCCTTTCTCAGGAAAAAAAGTCAGTGGTGCTTGGCAGGATTTGGTCCCCTCCACAGACCACCTATGACCACAGCACATCCTCATGGGTTTCCATTTAAATCCTGAGTTTGAGAAGTTTCCATTTTCTTTATGGACTCTGTTGTCAAGATCTCCCAGACAGATTACACTATCCTGCTAAAAAATTCATGCTGTAGGGATCAGCTAAAGTTAAATCTAAGAGAAACAATACATTACCCTGGGATTGGACTCATCTTTCAAACAGGCCATTTGCCGAATAAGATCTCACAGTGTGAGTAAAGGAGGCAGAGCTGGGACTAAATGGGCCAGAGAGGGACAAGGAGTGTTCTAGGAGTTACACATGGCGTGTGGGACAGGGTTGAGGTGCTCCAGAGATGTCTCCTCCTCTGCTCCACTGTAAGGGAGAGAGGGCAGACTGCTTTGGAAATGTTATTGGTTTTAAACAAATATCTTTAAAAAAAAAAAAAATCTTGAAGCAAATTATAAAATACAGAAAAAGAGTCTGTAGATGGGAAAGTTTCTATAGTTTTTTGGGTTTTTTTAAATGCATTACATGTGAGTTGCAATGTGAAGGAAAAAGCCAACGTCCTTGTGCAATCCTTGATGGATCCATGGCCGTTCTCCTGGGCTGGGAAGAGATGAAGACCCCTCACTGCTGCCTCCACCCCTGCCCACAAATGGGCACCTGTTCTTGATATTTTCACTGAATAGAGCCCAGAAGGTTTCAACCAGCACCCCAACATAGCACAAAAGTAGGAGCAGTAAAACAACCAGCAGCTGCTGCTGAGCCCCGAGAACACTCATCCCCATCCAGTTCCTCTTCCTCCCATGGCTTTTTCAGTTCCACATGACCATCCTGTGCCCTCTGTGGCCATTACTGGGTCAGAGGGAAAGCACTTATTTACCATTTTCAACACGGTTATAATCTGCCAGCTGATAAGAAGGCAGAAATTTCTGGAAACCTTCAAAATGGAAATCACCACTTGCATTCATTTCATCCCAACTCCACTGCCCCTGGCAGGCCAGCCACAAAGCCCTCAATTTCACTGCTCAGAAATCATGATCACAAATTTTAGCCAGTGTCTGGCCCATTAAGACTTTCTGTACACAAGTCTCCTTTTTGTTTTTTGCTAAAAACAAAAATATTATATAGACATTGGTGTTTATTTACTTTTTCCAGTCCCTCATACATTTGCCATCTGGAAACACATAAACACCGGCAGGTTTTGGCCTTGGGTGTTTGCAATTTATTCCTCAGAATTCCTAAAAACTTCCTCTGTCAAAAAAAGAGGAACAAACAATGATTCAGCAAAGCCTTTCAAGATCAAAAGAAATATAATTAATTTGCTAATGTGGTAAAGTACTCCAAATAGTTGTTAATAAAATTGTATTTGACCTCTTTCCTTTTTCTGCTGGAAAGTCAAACTATTTACGCAATGCCAGCAGGATCCTCCCAATGAAGAGAAGTTAAAAAATGTGGTGAGTTGAACTTGGTTTAAAGTATCTTAAAAGTTCTGATTTCCTTTCCATCATAT
Source organism: Acanthiza pusilla (assembly GCA_036630365.1). Taxonomy (NCBI): domain Eukaryota; kingdom Metazoa; phylum Chordata; class Aves; order Passeriformes; family Acanthizidae; genus Acanthiza; species Acanthiza pusilla. The sequence continues at coordinate 10,307,372 of JAXCHO010000049.1, read as the reverse complement.
AGCAGTCACTGTTTAGAGTTAATAATAATAATTTTGTGAATTAAAATTTTTACCAACTATAATACTGTTTAACATTGGATGCAATCCTTCACAAAGCATGAAAAAATTTAAGGTTGTGTGAGATTTTGCAAGTGATTGAGACAACAAAAATACAAGTGGGTTTTAGAATGGAAAAGCTTGAAACAGCTCTTGTTAATGACAGAAGATAGCTGTAATATTTTAGATACGACCATTGGATGCATTCCATTCAACAATTCTGTACAAATGGCAGCTAAAAACCGATCATGTTTAGTTTTAGGGTATTAACTGTGTAAATAAACTCAATTTAATTCCTACATGACTGTGAGAACTTTGAAGTGAGACAGTTTTTCTGTAGCTTGGTAACAGTGATATTAACAAATGGATGCCCTGAAACTGGTTTAAGATTGCTAAATTAATTATTTTTGTTGGTGTGCTGGTCTTAATCCAAAGAGAAATGAAAGCAAGGCAGAGTAAATCAAAAGTGAAATGCAATATTTTGAAAGATCTGTGCATACACAACACAGGTATCACAGCCCATCAGCCCACGCCAGTCGAGCAGTGAATTTCATGAGACCTGAAGAGAAGGGTAGAGTCGTGGAGCATGGTTCTCTGCACCAAAATTCCAGCTGCTAATTTAATTTCCCCTGTGACCTTAATAAGAAAAGTCAGTCTGAACAATATGGCAAATTCAGAGGGAGGACTCAGAGGCTCACATGCCCACATCAACAGAAATAATAACAAAACCCTCCAACAACACCCCCAAAAATCTCATTGCCCAGAGAAGCTGTGGGTGCTCCTCTCTGGAAGTGTTCCAGGCCAGGCTGGCCAAGCTGGTCTAGTGGAAGGTGTCCCTGCTGGAACCAAGTGGTCTTCAAGATTCCTTCCAACCCAAGCCATTGTAGGATTTTATGAAAATCAAAACTAACTACTTATTTCGTTTTCATATTTTCCAAATATCTCTCATATGAGTTTAGAGCAGTTTTGTCTCTAAAACAGTGGGGTGCAGGTTCACAGCTCCTCAGCCCTCCCAGAGGGGTGATCAACACCATAACCTGTGGGCTCCAGCCTGGCAAGAGGCTGCCGTGTATGACAGCTTGAGCCTGAGGACAATTCCTTATTCTGCATCATAGGTTCACATCAAAACCCACAGTTCCTTCCCAAGCAGCTGAGTCCCCTCTTCCTACAAACATTTCCTTGATTTTTGTTCAAGACTCCCAACAGAATGAAAATAAAGAGCCGACGGGAGATAGTAATTTGAAAAATTCATCCAACAGCCTGCAATGTCACCAACAAGAGCTGGAACTAAACATGTCTGGGAAGACAAATTCCTTAACTGTTCAGTGCTGAAGGACATGGTAGGTAACATTAACTTGGCTAATTGTTTACTTGCTTAGCTAATCTAACATAATCTGCATTGATTAGATTTTGATTTCATGCTGGATGAGTATACTGCTTCCCTGTGCCTTTCAGTTAATTTGTGGACCGTACCAAAAAGACATTTTTATAATACGTTTAACGCTCCAAAGGTACGAGGGAACAGCAGCGAGAGCGAAGGAGGCCAGCTCTGCTGGTATTAAAAGGGTCATTAAACTCAGCATTAGGTAAAGGTCTTGTTTTGGGTTGCATTCAACGCGCCTGATTAAAAATGAAGTGTAAGCAAAAGGCATTGAAGAGAAATATTCAAATGCAAAGTACAGTGTTGGTCCTTGTGTGTGTAACTATACAGAGTTTATGGATGCTCAGTCTCCTATTTAAGCTCCTTCCATACGTCTTTAAAGATCTCAAAGCTTCAGTTCATGAGCTCGATACTCCAATGGTTTAAGGGTGAAATGTTATAATGAGCGTAACAAGACTGCCATTTACTTAATAAATCCTAAACATTCACATGAGAAGGATAGAGGTAATTTTAAGCCTAATGAAACCTATAGATATATAGGTTTTTGATCACTTTTCTGAGTTTTACTGCCATGGGGCCAGAAAGTTTGCCAAGAGTTTATTTAAAGCATTTATTGCTTTCAACAGAGGAAGGAAGGGAGTACAGAATTTGGCCTAAATAAATTAAGTCTCAATTTTGATGGAGGTAATCTGCAAAAACATAGCATTTATTGCATTTAATGCTATGGAATTTTGACAGATAAAGAATACTTTCTCCAGCAGAGGAGTTTATAAGTCCTGTTCCAGCCCAAAATGAAAAAGCTTGGACAGCTTCATGGGTCTTTAATAGGTGACAAAGTTCACAGCCTTCACCTTGAAGCCTCCAGTTGAAATTTAGATTGATTGTGACTAAAAGTAATTTCTGTGCGACAGCTCATGTGAAGAAAGTTCCTTCATTTCATAACAAATGTGTGGCCAACAGCCTAAAAATTATTATCGCAGTTTAACAGGTCCATTGGCAGTTCCAGGAGCACCATGGATGGGTGGAAGTCAATCCTGCCTGTCCAGAGCTGAGTGAAGTCAAGGTGGGGTAGGGAAAAAAATCAGAAGTAAGTCTATGACTGTCGTAATTCTTCTGTGGAAGAGCTCACAAATTTAATTGCTTGAGCCTCTCTGTAGGAGTAAAATTTACCTATTTCCACAGACAAGGCTGCTGGCTGGCTAATGTATGATTTTTGTTCCATAGAGGTGAGGTTTCTGGTGTGCAAAAAAGGCAAATGAGCATTTTAGGTCACGACCACTTGGGAAGGAGATGATTTTCTTCAGATAATAACATGCCTTTTTCTGTCTAAGGAGGGCAATGCTAGCAAATGCCAAAACCAAGGTTCAGTTGCGTGCCTCAGTTAAATCCCAAAATTAGGTGGGATGAGCCAAGTCACATTGCCTGAGATTGCTCTTCTGCAACTGCTGAATGACAAAGACTTTCCAACATAGCACTTATTACCTAACTCAATATACATTCTTCTATTTCAAATAAAACTGAAGAAGCTATGAAGCAAAGAAATAAGCCTATATTCATCCAAATTTTAAATTATTTTTGCTCATATCTGAGAAATGTTCACTGCCTTTCCTGGAGTAATTGATGTGTTTGTAGAAAAGGAATTTAAAGGACTCAGCATGTTCATGAAATGTGAATTTCAGCTCTTCCTAAATAAATGTGCCAGCAAAATGTTTGCAAACATATCCATTCAGGAGCCTGAAATGCAAAGTGATTTCTCTGTCCAATCACAGCTAGAAATATTCATATTATTTAGCAATAATAATCAGCTATTAAACTTAAATAATAATTAAGAAGTAGTCATTGCCTATTAGTGACAATCCTGGGAAGGGAAAGTGAGTGAATTAAGGCTACTGGCAAGGGATGCTTTCAGCTTTATTGTTCTAGCTAATTCTCATGTTGGCACTGCTTCATGCTGCTGCACTATACATAGAGAATATGGGAGTAAATCCAACAAAGTCACACTTGAAAACCCTTATTTTACTGCTGGGGTTATTGCAGATCATATAGTACAAGGAGTCCAACAAGATAACTATTCATGAACACACACACACAAAAAGCTTATCTTGATAAATCAAAGTAAATTATTACTGTGGCATAAGAATTTACATATGTGTATTTATTTATATACGTGTATGTATGATAAGGGTCTATGGACCGATTTTTTTAAAAAATTGTGAGATAGTTCTATATTAAGGGGAAACAGCACATAACTGATGATTGAATTTATTTTTTTTTTTAACCCCAGGGGCAGGTTTAAATTACAGACTTCTCACATTTGATTTTTTACATCAGAGCATGGTGGATATTTTTCTCCCTGAGCAGGTCCCACTGTTTCTTGGTCAGCTCAGTTTTCTCTGTTGTTGCATGGGACAGGTTCTGTCCTTTGGTGAGCAAAGCAGGATTGATTTCAGTCAGCAGTGATGTGTGTGTGCACCCAAGAACTGGCTTTTGTTCTGTACAGATCAACCACTCTCACTGATTTATACCCCATATTTTCAAAAATGTAATAATAGGATTGCATCATCTAAATCAGGAACATGTAAATTATCCGAAAAGCTGAGATGCAGGAGAGTGGAAGAACACCTTCATCAGGTCAAGAAAAGTGATTATTTCCATGGCTACCAGCAACTCTTAATTGCCATAATAGTCTCTTATTCAGGGAGAAATAGTTAGGTTTGCAAAGAAGAGTGAATATGTACTTTGTGACAAAACCATTAACTACAGTGAAAAGTTCTCAAAGTACAGCTGAAATATGGAACAAAATCCAGGCAGCTGCTTAGCATCTCTAGGAATAGTACACAGGGTGTTCTTAGTCATCCATGTCTTCCGCAGGGAAAGCAACACAAATATCTTGTTAAAATCTATTAATTCCTATAATATTCCTGGTTACCAACTCAACATAAATAGATGTATTAGATCTCCAGTTCCCCATCTTGTGGTTCCTATTGATTTTTACAATAAAACTTCCAGATAATCAACATAATGTTATGTAAAAATAAGCCACATTTGCTTGTGGACTCTCTAGTGGTTCCCAGTTTGTGACTACTAGAAAGCTATTCCACTGGGGCTGTGGGGAAACAGTGAATGTCTAAAACTGTGACACTGGAAATAATAATAGCTGACCTTCATAATAAATAATGTAAAACATGAGTTCACTTGGCCTAGCCTAGATAAAGATTAATTTTGAATCTTTCACTCCCCCAAGGCTAAAAGTGTTCTAACTTTAGGTAACATGCTTTAAAAAAAAAAGTTTTACAGTATTAAAGGTACTTGAAAATAAATATTGCAATCAAAGCACACAAGTCCTGCAACTGTTAATATCTGGAAAGTTCCATGAGAGGACCAGACTGTTCTGGTAGTGCTTTGTGGTGTGATTTAGACCTGTGCTAGAAAGCTACAGATTCTGATGGTTGGGCCAGCAGCTGCCTGAGGACAATGACTCTGGTGTTCAGCCTTGGAAGCTTAGAGGAGGAGTTGAGTTGGTTTTTGCTGGGCTGTGTGTGCAGAAATGCTCACTGCTCCACCAATGTTTTTCAAGAAAATAGTGTTCTAGAGTCACAGAATCATAGAATGATTAGGGTTGGAAGGGATGGATCATCTAGTTCCAACCCAGATGATTTTGAACACTAAAAAGATATTAAGGTGTTCAGGGAATCATAACACTTGAAGACTGCATTCGATCATTCTTTAAAAAAATATTACAAATCCATCGGTTGATGTGAGATTATTGAAAAACATTATTATAATCCTAACCTCATCCCAAGACGGCTTTGTCTTTTCAGGCTTTGAGCTCATCAGAGCACAGAATATCTACAATTCTGAATTTATATGGTCCCTGGCAGAATGCAGCCCAGTTTTTGATAGTTACCCGAGTTTTACCATAATGAATAACTATGGCAGCCATGGGAGTTCAATCCATGAGGGCAAAGGTTACAGGGAATGTTTCTGACCTATTTACTTGTTGGGAAGGGCCACTGCAGGCAACATCAATGTCTAACTCTTGCATAACTGTCAGCTTAAACTTTACAGTATCTCTACACTAAATTTCACACCACCAAGTGGCTTTCAAGACAGGTTAAAAAAAGAGCAATTTTCCTCATTGTGAAACAAAAGCACTAAAGCACCTTGTGATTGTAATACAGAGAAAAGATGGTATTGAGTGACGCGTCTGTCTCCCAGATCTTGAAAGGAAACACAATGTGCTTTGACTTACCTAGTGCTCACTTGAGGCATTCAATCTAAACAGTCATTTCAGAGTTTTACAGAAGACAATACAAAATGCCGTGCAATCACGGACAACAGCTTTTGATGACAAAGAGCAAACAGACAGGGAATCCTTTCAGGTTCACAATATAGATAAAAGGACATTTTTGTATTTCCAAATGATACTCAAGGCTCAGGTGTTGCAGACAATACAAAAATAATGTAATATTGCTTCTCTCCAATGCACTTTTACTTCTGGAGTGAGTTCACCTATATTGATTCACTGATGGTCCTTATTCTCCATCAGCTTCACACACCCCCTTTTGTAAGAGGTCAGTGCACAATATAAAGATAATACTGAACCTAGGAGGAAAAAAAGTAAGGGTATTTGTGAGATTAGAGTTGAAATTGCCTCCCTGCTCCATTTAGTTCTTTAAGGACATAAAGCAGAAAATTCCTTCATGCCTTGTTTCCATTGTCTGTCATATTTGATGACTTTTTTTTTCAAAACAAACAAAGAAAACACACCTGTTACCTTGAAGTTCTAATCAAGTGTTCTGCATATTGGTTGTGGAAGAGAAGCAAATGGAAGGAGAAAAAGGAATAGATATACCTTGTCCTCCTATGTAACACACAATTCTTGTATCCAAGAGTTTTATTAATATACAATTTTCAGTGGCTTCAGTGTAAATTCTCTTGAGCCATAAATTTGTATCTAAAGCTCAGAAGAAAGTTTAAAAAGTCAAAGGTGGCTCCTGCAGGCAGCACACACTGTTTAGATGGAGGTGTGCCCAACGAGCAGGACCCCAGTGCTGAGTTAGAGCAGATATGAGCTCCCTGCCATCAGTGGGCTCTTTACACTGACCCCAGGAGCCTTTGGTCAGCCTTTAGCACAGGAAACAACAGCCACAGACTGGCATTCATTATCCAAATGGAATGTAGAGCACATGACAAAATCTGCATGGTAATTCTGATGTTATGCCAGTATTCGAAAAGCAGCAGTGTTAATCCTAAAAGTTGCTCCCTAGGGAGTTTCCTATCTACCTTCTTAGCACATTAAGTGCTCCATGAACAAATTCTTTGGATCTTTCTTTTAAAAATCACTTTTGCTTGCTTTCTTTATAAAGTAAATTGGAATGCAAAGTGACCAATAGGTCTTAAGTTGAAGCTCGGAACCAGACACCCACTTACAACTGGATCAACAGTATGAAATACAATAGTACCCTCTAGTCAATCAGAGAGAGCAGAGTAGAGAGAGAGATTGCTAAATAAAGGCAAATCAAAAAAGAGGGGTTTGATGTATTTTTAAGCAGTATATTCATTTTTCAGGTTACACATTGATAAAGGTCATTGGTGACAGTGACTCATTATTGACTGATCAAAGGCCATCAAAGTCAGCAGAAGTCTCCACGGAGCCTCATTTGATCACTGTTGTCAGGTGCAAGTCAGTTACTTCCTTTCATAGACCTTGTCAGGGTGAAAATCTGCTCTGACTGCGGTGAGTGTGAAGACCAGACCCCAAGACCCTTCAGCATCCTCCAGGCCAGGCTCTCAGCTAAAGGAGAAGGCATCTTTCAGGATGAAAGTAAGAGAAGACCAGTATCAGAAAACAGATCAGGTTGGTAGAGCTACTAAGATGCCTTAGGGGCACATAAGTGGGTAAGAAATGAGACAAATATGCACTCAAAGTAAAATAAGTATTTCTTTTTTAACTAGAGGAAGGTAAACATGCCCCAAGAGCCCGAAGGAGTTGCAGCCATCTGATTTTTTACGGAGGTCTTTCACAGTACAATATTACCCTCCAGCTTGTAAAGAACATTTCACTCCTGCTCCTTTGGCCTTCAGTGGCAAATGTTAAAACCAGACCTGAAGTTTATCTTGAGTTTCCGTAATGTAGCTCGGACACTAACTGGGAATTTTGGCCAAATATCTACATACAGATGATAGACATAAAGAATTGCTCTGTTGTTCCTTCAGCATTTCCTGACCCTTTCTCCTTTAAATGCCAATGTTTTATAGGTTCTTTTCCCTTTCTTATTCTTCATAAAACCACTTTCAGTCCAGCATAATTTTCCAGGCAAACTGCACACTTGTCAGATCACCTGATTAAGAGCCCTGTACTCATTACTATAAAAAACAACATGCTCGCTGAATCATTAAAAAGCAGATTGGTCAGTAATAATAATCAGTTTTCTGCTAATAAATACAGCTCAGCATGCCTAATTCTGTGTCCTACTCAAATACCAACAATGAAGAATTTAGCTTTTAAAAAGTACATTACTGAATGTACTATTAGTGCATCGGTCTTCGTAAGGAACATTACTGCTGTCTTTAAAGGGCAGCCAGTTCATGTATTAATTATGTCACTCAAAGAGTGCACTGATTTCTTGAAAATCTCTTCATGCATAAAAGCAATTTGAATATTGTATATGGCTCAGCCCTCTCAATCAACTTGCATACAAAGAAAGACCAAGAAGTACTTGAGTTCAAGAGCTGGCATCAGGAAGAGAAGCACAAGGAAATGAATTCTGTGCACTTCCATCACCACCTGTCAGTAGGGCACACACCTTCAGGGACTCATGGCAAACCTGGCCACCTTTTTGCTAGCCAGGAGCAACGAGCTGCCAGGGGCACACAAAAAGGCTCCAGAGGGATATTACATGACACCAGGATTTATGTTGATAATTTCATGGAGAAAATGATGGAGAAGGAGTCATAGGGAGAGGCTGGATGTCACCATGGGATTCAGTAGCAGCAGAGTGACATCAGTGAGTTAATTTCCAGTTGCATTAATAGTACTGAGCAATTAATATGTTAGCATATATGCATTGTGCAACAAGTGCCATGTTAAAATTCATCCGTATTTAGACTGTTGTCAGCTTTTGGTTGCATCCTAAATCAAATCTAAACCTGATTTTTTGCTTAAGTAAGAACTTTTGGACAATAATTATTCTTTCTAGTGCTTTCAACCTCTGTCGTTTTTTAGAAGATAATTTTATCTTCCAGCCACAATCGTCCTGCCCTTATGCAAGGAAAGATCCAAACCCTATAAAAATCACTCCAAGGAAAGAGTTTTATCATCCTCTCCTGCCTTTCTAATAAATTTCTATTTCTACAGCAATATTTATAAAGAAATCCATCTATAGTAATTTCTGATGGCACTCAACAGGGGTCAAGAGAATTTCACATTCTGAAAACAAAAAACTTCACTCTGCTAGAGGTTCAGCTGAAAGTACCTGGAGTTCAGGAGTGCTATCAACAATTATTCTGTAGAACAAGCGTGCTTGGTGAAAATCCTTTGAAGAGGAAAAAGGTCAGGAAATCTGTCATTTTACAAGGATGATCTTAGCAGTACATAAAGGAGCTCTCTCGAATGTGAACTAACATCTATTGAGCAAAACAATAGGAGTACAATTATTGAAATGCCACCAACTTCCTATAATTGCTCATTATTACCATAACGCAGATTATTTCTTCAGAAGAAAAGCTCTCATTTTGATTTGAAAGATTTAGTGTTTTGCTCCCTTCTCACTATAGTCAATCTTTGACTCACAGGCTAAAGAAAGTAAAGGGAGAAGGAAGAATCCAGAGAATGTGGGCACATAGGGAACAGTATACTCAAATATGGGCTTGGTGTGAGAGCTCTCAGAGGTACAGTTTGAAATAGAAATATGGAATTGCATATGGACTTGGAAGTAAGTAAAAACTCAGAAAAGGGAAAAAACCCAGCTTCTTACTGTTAAAACACATCATTGAAAGCAAATCCTTGGATGAGATATTTAATATTTGACAAAGTGATTTGTTTGTCCCAGCCCAATTCATTAGTTCTGAGCAAGTGCCATTGCTAAGAATATAAATTTCAAGAGTGTTCTTGGTTGGTGATAGGTGCTGCCTAATGGCAGGAAGTCATTTCCCTCCTCAGAAGCTCCTGGTTTCTGTGTGATTTAAAATGCCACCAGAAATAAAGGAATTATCAAGGCTTGGCCTTGATGTACGAGCCTATTTAAATCCCTGGGGTGAGACGCTGAGGACTACTCTTCCAAAACAACCTGAACAGGATCATTAAGCACTGCAATAATAGGTTGGAATTCGTTCCTGCAGTATAAGGATGAAGCTGTAGTGGGTGTGCTGGGAAGAGCTGCTCAATTACAGACAGCTGAGCAGAAAGGCTAAAGGACATGGGATACACGGAACATTCAAACTGCTGAAAGGCTGCAGGTGGAACTGAGTATGCACCAAACACTCCTCCCTGATTCAGGTCAGGATGAAAGTTAAAATACTTGACATGTGTTGAAGGAATTTGGTTTCTCGAAGGCATCCTTTGGGGAGAGCTATTTCTTCTATGGCTGAAAGTCCAGACTTGTGTGTCCAAAGCTGGGGATCATAGTCCATGACCATTCTGAACCTCTGAAACCAAAACCGCCTACACCTTTGGGAGACCAGGAAATCGAGAGGATTTTTGTTACGATGGTCCTTTATTTTGTTTCACAGAGAATCACTGAGTTTTCTGAGTTGAAGGGACCTGCAAGGATCATCAAGTTCAAATCTGAAGTGAATGACCCAAATGGGGATTGAATTCACAACCTTGGTGTTATTAGCACCACGCTCCAGCTGAGCTGATCTTACCTACATGGAAATATAAAGGAGGAGGGTCTTGTTCCATGGGGCTGGAAAGACAAACATACACCACAAAACTCCATTGCTCCCTGGAAAAGCTGCTCCGTACTGTGTGGTTTTGTGTACAAACACTGAGCACGAAGAGGCAGAGTGGTGACACTGCTCTTGCAAATACACCAGACTCTAGTGCTGAGCTACTCTGGAGCATTTGAAGACTGACATAAATTATTTAACCATGGATAAAGAAGAGAAAAAAGGTCCCAAGGCTATATGGTCTCTGACTTCTTTGATACAACATTTTGCCATTTATTGTGTACATTTCTTGAGATTTCTAGTAAAATTCCCAGTGTAAACCATGGCAAACTCTACTCTGTCTTAAATCATTAGAACTCTGGTGGTTTTCTTACAACATCTCCTTGGACTTGGTGCTGTGAGGCTGACAGTAATTGATCCTTTGTCATTAACAAGACTCACTTTACAAATACTGAAATCGAGTCCCATCTTGCAAACATACACATGGATTTGTTACTTCACCAGATGCACGGTATTAACCTGCTGCCCAGGTAAGAAGAGGTGAGCAAATAGATAAGGTTTTAAAGAGTTTCCTTGAATGTAAACAAGCATAACAAACATTGTAAGAGAAGAATCCAAAGGAAGGGGTGGGAGAATCACAGCTGGCTGTGTGAATGCAATAGGTGTTAGGTCAAATTGCTGCTTTCCTGTGTCCGATCTGAGAGGTGTCCTCTGATTCCCTCTGCTCTCTCACTGGATAGCTGAAACCTTTTAATAAAAGCCTGATAAATAACCAGTAGTAAATATTGTGCTTCTGCTTTGTGCTCTCGACTTATTTGAGCTCCCACTGATAAAGTTCACAGGCAATTGTCCAAGGCCTTGTGAAAAACTCTCTCTCCAGCCCGACTAAAGACAGTGGAGAACTTGTGATGGTGTTCAACCATCTCCTCCATTTTGTCTCCTAATACATGACACCCATTGAATACTTTTTAAGAGACACCTCTTCTGATAGGTCTTCCCCTTCTTGAACAATTGCAATGTAATAAACTATTTTATTGGTTTTGCTTACATACTGTATTTCTGAAAACAAAACAATAAATGGCTGTAAAACCAATAAAATGTACTAGGCTAGTGGTTTATTACAAACAAGCCAATACCATACACTGCAGCATATTTTTCAGCTCAATGCACCAGGATTCTTATTGTCCAGGTGAATGTTCCTGGCTGTAAATTGCAGCACTATAGCTCTTTTCCAGCGCACTCTAAAACTTCTTTAGGTTGATGTGCCTTAAAACACTCCTAGTCCTTGGACAAATTTATGGGGAGGATAAAGCTTGGTAGTTTTATGCCAAAGCATTTTTAAGTTTGCCAGCCACCCTGGAAGCACTTTGGGATGCTGCACAGGGAGCACAGACTGAGCAGTTCAGCTGAAGATATCCCTCAGCCTCCTGTGCAGACACAGCCCTGGGCTGCCTGCAGTGAGCTGGAGTGGGCAGCAATGACAGAGTTGGGGAATCACAGAATCCTGGAACAGTTTGGGTTGGAAGGGACATTAAACCTCATCTTCCACTTTTCCTGCCATGTGCAGGGACACCTTCCACTACCCCAGGTTGCTCCAAGCCCCATCCAACCTGGCCTTGAACACTTCCAGGGATGGAGCAGCCACAGGTTCTCTGGGCAACCTGTGCCAGGCCCTCAGCACCCTCACAGGGAGGAATTTCTTTCTAATATTTAATCTAAACCTACCCTCTCTCAGCCTGAAGCCATTCCCCCTTGTTTTGTCCAGCCAATGGACTATTTACTAACTTTGAGCGATGCTTCCCAAAGCCAGAACTCTGTGTATCTTTCTGGCAATGCTCATACTGACTGCAGCTTCAAATAAGACTAATATTGAATAAAAAAGCTTCAGTAAGACTCTTCAGCATGTTTCCTCAAACTTTTCCTATTAATTTTCCTCAGTCATCACTCACTGTCCCGGAAACAAGCCTCTTTGGCAAGGACCTCTTGGAATGGTGATCCTGCATATCTCGATGCAGTGCTTCTAATGTGGAGTTCTGTCACACTGTAGGGCCACTGTCCTCCACACCAGCCGATTTGTCAGAACCAGCTCCTTCACGAGGAGGGACAGTCACCCAGGGCTGGTGGCCAAGGGCTTGAGCCTCAGCTGGCTTTGATCCTGCTGGTGTGAGAGCCCACAGTGCAAACCAAAGCATGTGCACACAACTGATGCTGTGATTTCTTAAGAAGCCTTTTTTTTTGTGAACTCGGTGTTTGCATCTGTGAAATTGGTAGAATAATAACATGCACACATTCAAGAAAATTTGCATCTAGTAATTAAATCAATTCACTTTCCTGACTCCTGCATAAAGCAAGTGGTTGATTTCTGATGATTTTACACAGTATTAATGCAGTTGTTATTTTTGCTGAAGCAATCGCCAGTTCTCTGCAGCACACATGAAGTGGCCGTAGATTACTGGAATACATTTCCTTAGTGACTGTTGGAATAATTTCATGCCCAGGACAAAGCAGCTTTCCTAATACACCTCAATCTTATCAGCAGGACTTGGAGCTATCAAAACTTGCCCGTCAGTCTCTGACAAGCACAGTGTGGTAAGTAAAAGTTTGAAACAGTCCTGTCCTAAACTCTGTGTCTCACTTTATCATGTTATGATAAAGATCAAATCCTTTTCCTTGCCTGTTTACTATAACAGGTGATCATTCTCAAATCAGGAATTCTACTTTTTTTTTTTTTTTTTTTGACAGCTCTCACTCAAAATCACCAGTGACTAAGAAATATTGAGCACAGAAGGCAAAACTATTTCAGGGCTGGAGATGACCTCTGAGTCCAGACACTAATGTGACTTTGGTCAATACTGTGATTTATGCAGGAGGCATATTTTTCTCTTTGCCACAAGTTGCTTCCCCATGAATTGCTGCTGCTTTTCTTAGCACATGGCCAGCCCAACCTGTGACATCCTTGGTCTTCAGTCCCATCTCCTACAGCATTTTACAAATATACAGATGGACTCTTGAAAATGGGTCACACGTTTACAGGAGGAAAGTTTTGTTAGGAGAAAATACTTTTGGTATTAACTTTAGGCAATCATTTTCGTACTCTTTTCTGATTCTCACCTTTCATTTCAGCTTTCTGTTGAAAACAGCTTAAGATCAAATACACTTGATCCTATTATACAGAAATCCATCCTAGGCTTGTAAGTGATCTCAGCAGAGTGCAATTAGGAAGACGTAAATATGATAATGAAGCCGTTACATCACATTTTTCTAGTTTGATACTGTATGAGCTTACTTTATTTATCTTTTTATAGACTTTGATGCATATATTGATGTAAGAAGATGGGTTTATTCCCTGCCTTGGCCGATATAGCAGGAATAGCTCCTCTGCCTCGTCTTTGCTCTCATCAGCCTTACTATGGTTAACCTCCACAAATGCCACTCCAGACAGTGTACTCTTAAAGCCAGAAGGGTTTTCAAAGGAAACCCATCTCAGAGCTAAAGATCCTCCCTGCGGAGGGTGGATTTCCCACCCCCGCAGCAAGCAGGGAGAGGTGGAAGGAGTGAAGCGGTTCCGCCCCCATGCTGCTCCTGCCTCCCAGCCTGGCTCCGCCTGTTGTGGGAGGACCTCGGGGAAGAAGCCTGTGGGCCCGCCCCTGGACTGAGGACAAGGCGTGCCCAGGGCCCAGGAACCGCCCACCTCTCCAGCATGTTCCTTACTGTTATGTCTCTGATTTGTTACTTTGAATTGTACTCCTCCCACCTTTGTAACCATTGGTTTATGTATCCCTGCACCGCCCTCTCCCTCTTCCCTCATTGGACTATCCTTCCCATACTTAACTGTGTGCCTCCAGACACTCAGTGCCAGTTGTCGCCATGTTGGGCCATGCTGTCCTCATGACAACTAGGCACAACTGGTCCTCCTTCCCCTGCTCTCCCTTCCTGAACACCCAAGCCCTGCTACCCTGAATAAAGGAGAGCTCGGGGAGGAGTCCTCCCCCCGGCACCCACAACCGCCGTCGTCCTCGCGTATTTTACCGCTTACAACACCTCCCCACTATCTACTATTATCTGTGAAGTCAGCCTGACTCCCCTTCGACAAAAACTGCTGTTTCAGAGTGAGATGAAGTTCTGGACTCCTAGACAGCTGAGGATTCTGCAGCCTGACATGAGGACCTGAACTTTGGTCAAATGGACAGCAGAGAGCTAACTCAAGCATTGGTATACCTGTGACATTTGCTGTCACTGGAAAAGCCCTGCTGGACTGATGCCTGTGACACTGATGCAAACGCAGCTCTGCACGGGGAGGATCCTCCCCCAGGGCTCTTTACAAAACTTCAAGCAAAGTGCACGCAGTTCTGCAAAGGAGGAGAGAAATCCTCAAGGGCAGAAATGTCACTGAAGTGAACTTAAATCACATGAGTGGTAACTCCACTGGGAGAACAGCAGACATCAGTCATCTGTGTGCTTGCTTAATATCCCCTGTTTTGGAATATTTCTTTGAGCCAGGACTTTGCTCATCTGCTGGGCAGCCAGGAGGAGGAACAGAATTGCTCTTAGCAGACTAAAGCTACGGACCATTGCAAACAGTCTCTAACAAGAGCCCTTGCCAAGCACCTGAGACTGATGATTCATCATTTTTCCCACTTTTTATGGATCCCTGGCTAAAGGTGCCAGATTAACAGCCCTGGCAGCCAAACTCCTCCATCCCTCTCGGAGCCATGGCATGCAGAGGCAGATGGGCACAGCAGTCTTGAGCTTGTCCCTCTCACTGAGGAGAGGGATGCTCCATGATCAGCCTCCTTGGATGATGGGCTTTTTTTCCCATTGGTTACAGCTACTGGAAAAGCATTATCTGGGTGCAACAAAGAGGGCTAAACTTTTGTGCACACCTTTATGAAATAGGTATCAAAGTATGCTGTAAATGGAGACAGTACCATAAATTCCTTTTTCAAGAGTGGGAAACTGAGGCTGAAAGCAATAAAACAACTTGCTCAAGATTTTAAAAAAAGAGTTGCAAAACCAAAAATAAACCCTAAAGCTCCTGAGCTCAAACCTCTGTTGACAAGGCTCTTTGGATTAGCGCTTGATCAAAGACTGGAAGGTTTTCCCCCATTATCTGCATTTAAGCTTTTTCTCCCTTCAGTCTCCTGAGATGTTGTGCCAAAAACCATCTTGGCTCATTGCTCTTTGCACAACAAGTTCCTCTTGGAGCCCTCCCAGTGTTACCTCCTTCAAATCTACATTAAATACTGTATTTTTGTCTTTAAATAGGAAATTGTTCATAACTTCGCCTTCAGCATAGAGAACATATGTATCCTGCAGTGATTTCAGTGCCAAACTGATCCATAGGCATCAGCTTTTCTTTCCCAAGTCCCTGGGATTTCTTCCACTTCACCTCCTACATGTGGGGAGAAACCTCAATAAAATCCCAGAACATCTGCTCGATCTTCCTCTAAAATTTCCTCTAATATCTCTGCTATGATAGCTGGAAAATCTAGTCCTGATTCTAAGTTCATGAATGACAAACTCTGCTTTAGGCCAACTAAAGAAACCCAACTAACCAAACCTATATTTTTCTCTACCTTCATTTCCACCTACAAGAAAAAAAAACAAAAAAGTGGGCCAAACCCACTCTACTCAAACACTAACTAAAACCAAGGAGTTACTCAAGAGATTTCTGAGCAAAACAGCTGTGAAACTTAGACTGATGTCCCTAAGTGTTGGAAATAACTGCAGTGACCAGTTTTGATAAAAGTCAGGAACACAAAACTGACGTTTAATCTCGATATGTAGCTGAGCACACAACACAACTGTGACCCAAAGCATCCCTTCAAGCCCCAGGGCCCTGCATTTAGAAACTCATCTGCTTCAGGCTGCCAGCTCGTAACATATTGATAAATACCTGTTAGAAACAGAGGAAAAAAATCCAACACGCTCCTGAATTAATATTGATTTCATGTCAATTGCTTTATATTCGCACTTACATAGACTGCAGGTCATTGATGGAAAGGATCCTCAGAAAGCAAAATTAAAATGAACTGTCATCCAGTGGCAGTGAAAACAAAAGTTTCCCTAATAAGCAATAATGATTTAGAGGACTTCAGCATCTCCAGCTACTCCATAGTGTGGTAGAAATACAACTCCTCTTCCTTTCAGCAGCTCATAAATCTATCAGGGGCTACACTTAACTTGAAGATCAAACAATCAGCAGATACTGGTAAACACGGAAGATTCTTCAAAGTTCATGGTAAAAAAAAAAAAAAAAAAAAAGCCAGGAGTAGCTTTTTTCCCTAGCAGGATCTGACGTTTGAAGTATAATGATAGATCTTCAGATTAGGCAGCTCTCATACCCTTTGGAGCCCTATTTTTCTTATATACTGTTATTAGCTGACAATTGCTCTCAGAGTACCTCTTCTTCCCTCACACACATCAGTCTAGACCACATCAAAGCCAGGTGTAACCCAGGAGAGCATCAAACCCAGTGCTCCAGGAGTGCATTCAGCAATGCCTTTATGTAGCCAGGGTAGCTCAATGTATCTGCTGGAGTTGCTCCTCAATCTACCCAGAACAAACTAATTCCACAACAGAGCACTCTTAGGTCTTTTTATTTTATAGATGTAATTCTTGTTATGTTTGTGTTCTTTGTCCTCTCTTTGGGTCCTCTGCTCTTCTCATCCTGTATTCCTCTTCCATTTTTCATTTTTTCCTGCCTTCCTGTATTCTCTTAGCTTTATCTCTGGATTCCCTTTACACAGCAGTGAGTGAGGTTACTTGTCTCGCTGAGCTGAGATGTGATATCTCCTCTGTTACGAGGAGGCCAAAGTGATCTGATTTATTTCAAAATCCTCCAAACAGATTTAAATGCATTTAACTTTCTGGTTCTTTTCTTTACACCTGAATTCCTTATTTTCTCCCTCCCCATGTTCTCAAGCTAATAGGGGAATTACAAGATGGCACTTTCAGCATTTGAGTTATACAAAGTCCCTTTGACTAGTTGAGTTCAGTTGCTGCTTTCTAAGCACCAGTCCATACCATGAGAAATATGACTGCACTTTCATGGGGAACACATAGCAGAACATGAGTAAATGTCTGGCTAAATGAGGCAAGGCATTTGGAAGTGGTTAACCTGTCCAGCTTTGATAGAATGATTGATGTTAAAATTCAGAGCACTGGTATTTGAGAAAGCATCCTGTGTATACAGAGGATAAAAGCACCTGAGGTCTCTCAGTCAATCCTTTTGAGTAATAAGTCCCTTGACTTTTCCAAATCTGGATTTAAAAGTCAAATCCAAATTTCAATGCAGCTGAAAGTCCTGACACCTGCCTAAGGCCTTAGTCCTGTGTTTGAGCAGGAGGAAAGATGGGCTGGCCATCGTGTTTGCAACCTTCTCCTTTGCCCTCATTAATGTTTTATTAATAGCTCATATCACATGAAAGCAGATTTTCCTTTGTGCCTGGCATTAAATGCTGATCAATATTAATGTTTGATTTATATTTCTGAGAAAGGGACAGCAAGAGGGAGCAAGAGTGAGACTGGAAATAGGATTTACATGAACTTCAATAGAGCTGTTAAAACAGCAAGGCTGGTGCAATAATCAATTGGACAAGGAACTGGCTGACAAATGAGGTCTGGGCTGTGACAGCACCTGGTCCCAGTTCACTTAGGGCTGCAGGAGGAGAAACTGTGTGTTGGCACAAATTTTTGCATAAACTGAAAACACACTGGGAAGTGCGGCAGGATTTTGTGCCTTTGACTCACAGGACTACAGCCACAAGAAGTGGCCAGGAGATACCATCCTGCTGCAGCAGCAGAGAGGGGGCAGAGGAGGAGCGACAAGGAAGCAGCTTGGCTGTCTGTGCTCTGAAGAGGTGCAGGTTGTGCCCAAAGATAAAGAGACTTTTGCATTGTGAGGCTGGAGAGGGATGGGGCAGAAGAAGCCCCAGTCAGAGGGAATGAACTTTCAAAGGAAGCGAGGGGAGAGAGCTGGAGGAGGTGAAAATGAAGCTGCTGGGCAGGGGGGACACCTGAGGCACACCTTAAGCCACTGGCACCTGTTGTGTTAAGCCAGGGGCACAGGTGTACACAGGCGTACAAGGGCATGCAGTAACTGGAGAACATGGAGTGGCTTTAAGATGGAGGAGATTAGGTTTAGATTAAATATTAGGAAGAAATTCTTCCCTGTGATGGTGCTGAGGCCCTGGCACAGATTCCCAGAGAAGCTGTAGCTGCCCTTGGGTCCCTGTAAGTGTCCAAGGCCAGGCTGGATGGGGCTTGGAGCAACCTGGGAGAGTGGAATATGTCCCTGCTCAAGGCACAGTTGGGTCGGAAGGAGATGTGCTTTGAGGTCCCTTCCAAACAAATTGTTCTATGGGTCTACGATGTCGTAAAGAAGTGGAGCACTGGGGTCTGCTGCTGCCTTGTGAAAATGAACCTCCAGCAAGGCTTGCTGGGTGAGGCAATGTGCAAACTGAGCAAGAGATGGGGCTGAGTCAATGGGGATGGTTTGGAGAAGCAAAGGAAATTTGTGACATTTGTGACATTGTGAAATTTGGAGGTGATAGCTGAAAGGAGGAGGGACACTGCACAGCACTCCAAAAACAATCTAGTCTGAAAAATAACTGAGAGATAGGTCACAGAGGTGGCACGTTTTAATTGCTTGGTATTCCTAGAATCCTAGAATGATTTGGGTTGAGAGGGACCTCAAAGACCATCTCGTTCCAACTCCCCCACCATGGGCAGGGACGCCTTCCCCTGGACCAGGCTGCTCCAAACCCCATTACAATAGACCCTGCATTTCAACACAGCAGGAGAACAAAGGAGCAAGAGCTTTGTGCCAGCCCCTGTATGAAATGAAAATGAAAACACAACCTGGTTGAGGGGAGGAGACATCCAGAGAATTTACGCTCCAAAGTTATTCTTGATTTGCTCCGGTTTTTTCCCAATAGCAGTAGCTAAATGAAGAGGTGTTCACACATCTGATATCTCTGGAAAGCACGTACAGATGCCTCTAACTGTGGATGAAATCGGGGGTTACACCGTGCCTTATGCTTGAGCAGGTCAGATCAAAGGGAAATGGAAAAGCAAGAGTGGGAGGCAAGGAATGCTCCACAAGGCATTAGCAGTCAGGTACTGCTGCTTGGTTGCCTATGGCATTCTGCAGACTTGGTCTGGGAGGTTCACTAGGTCAGACCAATGCCTTGGTGCCCTTTTTGCTCTGGAATATCCATGAGCATTCCTCAGGAGCCAGCTTCCAGATGCCCATTAAACACAACGGGCACAGTAATATTAAAAACTCTCTAAGCTGATGGCTCTACCCCACTGACAGCAGATTGGCAACACCTGACAGATGATTAGAGCTAAACTGTCTTGCTAAATGCAAATATGCCTATGCAGAAATGGAAAATTACCATAAAATCTTTAGGACTGCAGGAAACTTCAAAGCTAATTTGCGTGTTCAACTAAAACTTCAATGTCCCTGTTAGCAATGTCACGCTGCTCTGTTAGTTATCCTTTTAATTAGAGCAGCATGGACAGGGGCACAGGAGAGAAAGCAGCTCAGATAACACAATTACACAGGTTAGAAAGCTGGTGTCTTGTTGATCCAGGAGAATTTTGATTTAGACTCTTCCTTTACTAGGCAAATCTTTGCTGTCACAGGAGATGACTTATCTACTCTGTATCAGCTTATTTTTTGGGTACTTAACAGTCAGAGCCAGAGTGGGTATGATCATTTCTGCTGTGTAACTACAACTGCAGCTGCACTGTTCTCACTTTCAGATACTAAAGTTCAAGTGTAGAACACTCTATTCTCCATGTAGACATTAACAAAGGGTACATAGGCATTAGCAGAACTTAAATCCTAAAATCGGTGGAAATAGGTTACAGTGTGTTAGCTGCTTTCTTCACAAGCCTCTTTAATGCAGCAAACCACTTCACTTTCAAGGTAAGATCTGTGAGTCATTTCAGAATAATTTGAAGCTGGGGCAAATCCAGCCTTTCCTTGCTGATGAAAAAAATACTCTTGCCTAAGAGAAGCCTGCTTTTCTCATTTTTTCAGGAGAGGGATGGAGAAAATATTTGAAGAAAGAGACCCTTTGGAGAGAAATCGAGGTACTGCTCTTTGTACGCTGCATGTCAGCAATTAGACACAAGTGTCAGTGTCACTTTTGTGAAAGCTGTCCCTCATTCAGCACAGTTCAGTGCCCTCCTCAGTCCTCAGCCCTGCACTAAGTGTTGGTATAGCCACAGCATGTGTGTCTTAAGCAAATGCTTCAGCAAATTTGCTCTTCAAAACCGTGGATATTCAGGACTCCTTCCTAAGGTTATGGAAATCACTGCTTAGTTGGCTGGAACTGCTCTAGTTCATACAAGCAGAGATCAAGCCCCAAATCTCCAGGCTCATATGATGGAGTCCCTCAAGCTCATCATCTCTGGCAAAGAATGGCTTTATTAATGACCACACTGAAAAGGCATTTAAAAAAGATCCTCACTGCTCTTTAAAGCCCAGACTCTCTTAAGGGAAAGCAGTTGAAACAACTTTCTGAATCATTACTTTAGGCAGCTATCAATTGCCAGTACTACTCTTCCCATTTTTCCTCTAGGAAAAGCATTGGCCATCTAAGCACAGAGCAATTGCAGTCGCTTCCCTGCCAGGGGCAGTGCCAGCCCTGAGCAATCCCAGTAAAGGCAATATTGGTAGGATTATTTTCAATATCTCAACCAGGGATTTTATGTCCCTCTGTGTCCTCTTTGTGCTGCCCCAGAGTGTGTAATCTCTGAGCATCTCTGAACAGAAAGAAACACCCTCTCCTAAAAGTACTCCTTCTGCTAGCAAGCTCAGAGCTGACCATTAATAGTAGCAAAGGCTCTACATTTGCCTTCTCAATTCCTCACTTAGCTCAGTAATTTCAGCTCATCACATAATCCCTTCTGCTCATTACGTCTGCAGTGTGAGAGGAAAAATATTAGCACAAAATTGCTGCTTTATAATAATCCGAGAGCTGCTCACCTGACAAGTTACAGTGGTGGGGAGCATTGTTGGAGCTTTATATTCAAACTAGGAAGTATTAAATATTACACAAGTTGTTTGCTTGCAGTTCATGTCAAAGCAGGAGGGCCTGGGCTAACCCTTGGAGAGAAGAAAAGGGAGAATTAATAGATCATCAGCTGCTGCAGAAAATGTCCTGCCAGTGATCGTGGATTTATGAATTCATGTGGAGGCACATCTCCACACAGAGCTGAATTGTCTAGTCATTTTAAAGATAAATATTGCAGATGGGTGAATAATTCACTTGTACAAATGTTCACTGAAAACAAATTAACTGGCTTGTGTGTACAGGTGATGTGAAATTGTAATAGTTATTTCACTGAATGTTTGAGAAGGCAGTTTCTAGAATTCATCCAGCCTGTCTCAGCAAGTACCTAAGCTACCAAAATCTTCAAAAAACAGCTTTAGAGTCTTGTCCAACATTAACTTCCAGGTTCCAGAGGGGATGTTAATTAGATTATCGCAGTGTGCATACAGAACACTGCAGCTAGGACAGCTGGCGGTGATCTTTCCAGAAGTAAACACGCTGCTGTATTTCACACAGAAATGTCAGTACCAACACCTATTTAAAGTCAGATTGGAAGAGAGGGGATTTTAAAACACAGACAGGGGGGTGTTTTCATCTTGCCCAGGAATTGCTCACACTGTGCCCCCACCACCAAGAGGAGGATGCTGTGCTAAGTCCATAGGCGTTTATCACCCACCAGATTAAGTCTATAAAAAGGGGATTATGGGCAGTCCATTTGCAGCACAACACAGACATAAAACTATAATAAGTTACTGAGATAATGAGGCAGCAGGACATAAAAACTCCTGCACACAAAGAGAGCCTGTGCTTTCAGAAACAACAATTCACTTCGAAGCACACCTTCCATGTGAGCCTCTTCATAACCACCCATGCTGTTTCCTCCATCTCATTTAGGAGTATTCCCAGAGGCTGGAAATGAAAAGTACAATTATCTGCTAGGCTGGCTGGGTGTTTTCACTCTAAAATCCTATTGCCTTCCTCACTGCAATCCCAGTCCCTGTTTAGGGAAGAGGGATCAAGCACAGCTTCCCAAACACAACCTCAGCACAGCTATGAGCCTGTTGATTTTACTAATGGCCTGAGAGGACACAGACCTACATAAATCTACAATTCATAAGTTGTTGCTCTTAATTCAGCTAGAAAAAGCAGCAAAACACATCAAGGAAGAAGAGCCTTACCCAAAACGTTGCTTAATCAATTTGGTCAAAAGAAAATGGGTCATATCACTAAAAAAATCCGCCCTCCAAAAGGAAGTCTCATCCATCTGCTTCCAAAACATATCCCCAGTCATTAGCTGGGCTATACTGGAAATGCCCCATCTTATTTATCCATCTTCTTTTTCTCTTTCATTCCTCTTGCTCTTTGAATTTGCCTTTGCCCTGCTCCGAGAAGGAAAGCCCTTAATCAAATGCAGCCTTTGCTAAAGGAATATTTCTGAGGCAGACCTGTGTAAATACACAATATCTCAATTACCCTCCAATAGCTGTAGCATTTTGGGTTTGAAATGTTGCCCTCTGATGGCCTCCACCATCCAATCCATCACAGTGACCATTCAAAGGCCCACAACACACTAATAACAGCAAAGGCGTTTCGGGAGCACAGCCGAGCAGCCTGTGATATACACCAAATGCTGAATGGAAATATTTTATTTTCACAGCAGACAATATATGAGACACAGCTACAGGGATTTAAATATGATACGCAGGCTCATTAGCAAAGCAAGCACAGATAACAAGGATTTACTGAATGTTACTGTCTGACTTGGCCAGCTTTCCCAAAGGGATCATTAAGATGCTAAGAAAGTTTTTTGTCTGTATTTTTTTGGGAATTAAGTCTGCTTTCTGGAGTTCCTGCATGTTCAGCAGAAAAACTTTCAGATGTTTGAGTTTTGCTTGGCCAAAACTCAGACAAGTCGCACTTTTGTGTGAAGGATCTTTAAAAAGCTGGCCTGTGGGTATTTTACCCCTCCTACAGCCAGCCTGGTGCTCCCTGGCTCTGCCCATGGGCAGGAGCAGCCCCAGGGCACAGACTGTGACCAGGGCTTCAGGCAAAGGGGACATTGCTCCTGCTGAGCACAGGGCTCACCCAAAAAGCAGCTGCTGCCAAAACATGCATGGCCAGCAAGCAGCTCTTCAGGCCTTCCTAACAGACATCAAAAAACCCTGATTTGGCACACTCTGCCTTCGCTGACCATCACATCACTCATATCAGTTGCTGCTGTGCCACACTGGTTCACACCTTGGGTTATTTTTAATGAATATACACTCTGAAGGTGGCATCACCTGGATTTTGACAACTAACCAGTGAGATACGATATTCACTTGGCGTAAAATTTTCATTCTTTTTTTCCAAGCACATAAGCACAGATTCTCTCTGTCCCTGTAAATCCAAAATCATTGAGCTTTGCAAGGTCCTTTTGAACCATATTTTTATCCTGACCCTTCCTGCCTGACATTAGTGTAATGTTCAAATTACAAGGCACATAAAAGTCACTTCTGACACTTCATTAATGGATCTGCAGCATACAGAAGGTCCAAATTTTATTCCCCTCAAGTACTAAACAGGTGATGAGGGGGTTTATGTGCTTGAACTGCAATGTGATCCTCATTGCCTTTAATCTGCCTTTGCAGATCCATTCAGGAAAGGTTGATATTAGAGAAGTGTTTACTTCAGCTTAATTCATTAATGTTTATGAAGTGCTGTCAAAATACAAAGTGTTGTGTGTTTAGTGAGGGTGACTTTAATATTATTGTGGCTTCAACTAATACATAAATAATCATGGGACAAAGCGGTGTCCAATAACTGTCATTGTGGCTCTATTGCTTCTACTTAGAGCCCATTTTTGTCCTTTGATTATACTACAGGACTTTGTTTGCCTGTGTACAAGTGAAGCGTGATCCACCCTGGTTCTATATATCTTCTTCAGTCTGGCTAAAGTTAACAGGTTTTCAAGGGTTTTGAGGTCAATATCAAGTCCTTTTGAACACAGGAGTTTAATTCATGGCTTAGACAGCAAGGTTTGCATGGAGAGCTACGAGCTTTTGTTAAACCACTGAATACACCTGAAGAACAAAAAGGCTTTTGGGCACGCAAGCTCCTCTTTAGGTCAGAAACTTTGCATTGTGCAGAGCCGCAGCTGCATCACTGGTGCATTCGTACTGGGTAAACCTTGAACAGAAACCATTTCATTTCTGAAAAGCAGCCATTTTCTCCCAAAATTATATTAAAAAGAGAGCAGATTTCTTTATGCCTGTGTTAGGTCAGCAAGGGCACATCTTCGTGGTGCCACGGAAGGCGTTGGAAATAGCACTGACCCAAAGTGGCAAGGGCAGCTCGACACCACACAAACACCAGCCTGCTCCTGAATTACACACCTGTGTCACTGCGCTGGCAACACCAGCCTAGCTTTTTATGTGGTTCTTCTGCTCATAATTTTAGAATGATGTTGTGCTTTTAGGACAGACCTGTCCTAAATTTGATGGTGAGTACGGATGGGGCAGTGTCAGCAAGCTTTGCTTTGGACCAGTGGCACAGCCTGGTGTGGGATGAGCACAGTGTCCATCCAGACACTGCTGTGGTCCTTCCTATAGGATTAAAAAGTGTCACCCTCCCATAACACACATCCTCATTTTGGGCTTTCTCCCATCACTACAAACCCTTGAAGATGCACCTAATCATTTGTTCATTGGTTACAGGGATCACCAGTAATTTGCACTCCTTTTAAGTTCCATTTCAAACTAAATGGATCTTCTATTGCAGTCACTTGGGGAAAAAAAATCAGTTTTCTGCCTAAGCAAGACTTCACATCAATCAGGTTAATAGGAGTGTTAGAACATTTCCTAATTATAACTACAAACATTTGTAGGCTTCCTAGTGATGAGAGCTCATCCCATCCCATCATGTTAAATCACCTCGGGGCTGCTGATGAGGAAGCACAGAGCCAGCAGGATGGCAGCAGCCCCAGCCCTGCACTCGATGCATCATTAGCAGTGACTGACGCAGGGCTCTGCTCCTGGGGCGGATAAAGCACAGACTTAGCGTGGGTGGGCACAGAGGTGCTGCCCCTGGTCAGATTCACACGGGTGTCACTCCCGTGCAAAGCTCTTTTCTTGTTCCATTTAATATCCTGACACTGGTTCCAGGGCAGCCCCTTGTCAGGCTTTTCCAGCCTCGGGCAATGGCAATGAGCTTGCAGTGAGAGCAGGGGAGAGAGGTCAGGCTGGAAAAGAACAGCACCTGCTAGCTTCAAGGCCAGCAAGGAAATAGCACAGAGCCATAAGTCTCAAGTCTGTAAATATAATAAATAAATAAATAAAATTTATACCAAAGGCACTTGAAAAGTGATATGATTGATCTGAGTCATTCAGCACCAACCAAACTCTCAAGTGTGTGAAAAAAACCCTGTAACATGCTCATAAAACTGCACTCACGGTAAAAGCACAGGCAAACACACCCCAGCACTCTCCCAATGTCCACGTAGGAAGGTCTTCAGTGGGAAGAAATACAATTATTCCAGTCCCCAGGTTTATTTCAGAATTTGCTTAACCTAATAGAGAAGTGGCACTGCCACGGTTACAAATATCACTGCCCTGGCCAGCATGCTGCTGGGTCCATCTGACAAATTCCATTGCCAGTTATTTCCTGTGCTCGGCAGGAACTTTTAAACACAAGACCCACAATCACCACGTATGCCTTTAAGGTATATAAGGTATATATTCTCATGTCTTTCTGTAGGATTTGCCCACTTCTCTCTGATTAATACAAACGGAGATAAGTGATTAAAACTAATGTACCAGTTTCAAACTGCCCCGTATCCATTAATCTCATAATAGCCAAAAGTATCCTGAAAAATACCTATACTGCAGATCTTGAGTTGGGATTTTTAAAGTGCTATTAATAGTATATACTTATCAAAAAGTACCTAGCTAGCACATACACTTGCACCTTCTTAAAGTTTAATAACTTCAATAACTTAGTTTCAATTTGGCTTTCAGAGCTTTGGAAGAACCTCTCTTGTTTGAGCTCTTGCCTGAGGCTTTGCACTGGGGAGGAGCTGGCTGAGCATCAACATCAAAGATGTGCAACCAGCTTAGCAATGTGCTCCATGTTTGAATAAAGTCCCCAAAGAAGCGCATTTAGGTTTTTTCCTCAAAGGAAAAAAGTTGCGATATCACTCCAAAGAGCTTGCACTGCTTTAGACACTGGTTTGTGTGGGATCGTCCTGGTGTCATTCATCAAATTTCAGTTTAGTTTGGAAGGGGCCTGTAAGCTCATCCCTTTCCACTCCCTGCCATGGGCAGGGACACCTTCCATTAGACCAGGTCGCTCCAAGTCACATCTAACTTGGCCTTGAGCTCTTCCAGGGATGGGGAGTTCACAGCTTCTCTGGGCAAACTGTGCCAGGGCCTCACCACCCTCACAGGGAAGGATTTCTTCCCAAGGTCCAATCTAACCCTGTCCTCTGGCAGTGGGGGCCATTCCCCCTTGTCCTGTCCCTCCAGACCCTTGCCTAAAGTCCCTCTCCTGCTCTCCTGCAGCCCCTTCAGGCATGGGAAGAGGTTCCAAGGTCTCCCTGGAGCTTTCCCTTCTCCAGGCTGAGCAGCCGTGGCTCTCAGAGCTTGTGCAGGTGCTGCAGGACCCTGGCTCCAGCCACCAGCTCTGGATCAAGGACACCCCTCACCTGTGTTGATCTTGCCCTGAGCCAGCTGGGCCAGCAAACTGCGGTGCTGGCTACCAAAACAAGTGGGCAGGGGCAGCTCTTCAGGCACAGGTTGGGTTCAGGTGCTGCAGGTCCTGGGTGATGCCTTCACCAGCCCTGCGAAGGGACAGGGCAGGTGACACATGGTGATGGCAGTTCCTGTGCTTTGGGGCTCTGAACACAGCTTGCAGGAAGGTGGAATTTAAGGAACAGCTTAGCATTGACCTGACTGTGCTTCCACAGGAGCCAATTCATTTTCATTACAGAAACCTGCGACAACAGCGCTGAGTCC
The DNA here is from genome assembly GCA_036630365.1 of Acanthiza pusilla. Taxonomy (NCBI): domain Eukaryota; kingdom Metazoa; phylum Chordata; class Aves; order Passeriformes; family Acanthizidae; genus Acanthiza; species Acanthiza pusilla. The sequence continues at coordinate 10,280,004 of JAXCHO010000049.1, read as the reverse complement.
TGTGAAACAACCAGCTCCAGGTGTTTGGAGAAGCCAGAACAGACTTTAGCACTAGTATTTATACAGATAATGGAGATTTCTCTGCCAAACCTGACTCCCGATTGCCTAATAAATATTACAGTCGGGGTCTGACTACTTGCTGCCTGCCTCTGTCCTCCTGCAGGCAACCGGAGACTCAACCCAGGTTCTTACAATTGCAAATCCCACAGTGTGGGAAGGGTGAAATCTTTCTTGCTTTTTTTTGTTTGTTGGGGTTTGAGGATTTAGATTTTTGGGGGGAATTTTGGTGGGTTTTTTTTTAAACTGAGCTGCAACTACCCAAGAAAAAATTTGCAAAATTTGTTCACAGAGCCTGTGAATGTATTCTTGAAAGAAATAATGGATCAGAAAACACAGGGCAGGTTCTTGAGCTGCTTCCAAATAGGATGGGGAAAAGTCAGTATCCAAAGCAAGATAACTGAAAGGCTCCATCCACCTCAGTTATTTCTTTCAACTTCTCCCCAAACCAAACCCATTTGTTTCCCACATTTACTCACTGAGACACTTGAATTGAAAGTAGGACCTTTTAATTCCCAAGATACTCTCTATTGCTTACTCCTCAATTAAAAATCAGCCTGGTTTGCCTCAGAAATTGTTCAGTTTTATCATGGAGAATGATGATGTCAGGAGCAGATGGGAAATAATCAGGAAGAGCAGACAAACTCTTTAAGAAACAAGGATTCTGTTTTCATGCAAATTCTGTTAAGAAAAGTTGAGATCTGAACAGAAAACAGTGTATGTGAAGAGCTGCTCAAAACATAATTGCTTCTAAACATAATACTTCTCAATCTTTTCCAACAACTATAAACATTTTCTTAAATATTCTTCCCCCCCCGCCCCCGCAGTGTTTCCCACTGGCTTTAATAAAGTGCTGCGTAACCATCTGAGTTTGGGAAGCACTTGAACAACAAACAGAAGTTACTGGGAGAAGAAAAAAAGTTTTTCATTGCTGGCAGGTGTTCCTTAGAGCTTTTACAAAGTCTAATTTGGTTGTTTTTCAAGCTGACTCACATTCATGTATAATACAGATATCTCGGATGCTGTTTTTAGTTGTTTTATACGTATGAATGTGCATGTGCAAGGGGGAGTGCATAAACACAAAATTACATTTTGCTTCTCAGATAAGAAAAACTTCTGAATTTTTGAAAGGAAATTGCTTTAGTATTATCTTTAAACCACTGAGTCCTCCCCATTTTTCTGTTTTCTCAGACATACCAAAATAATAAACTGAGACATTATTTGGGAGGGCATTGGAAATTGTCATATACCTTTTGGTCTTTGGAAACTAAGAACTAAATTACAGTAATTGGCAGTTTATTAACAGGAAAATTATGCTAAACAACTTCATGTTGCTGTCAGGAATTACATTTGGTAAGCTGTGAAGATGGGGCCCTTGGTGTAACATTTGCATTTTCTCATTTAGAAAGAACAATGATAATAGATGAGTGAAGCATGTACAAATTATACACCAAAGAACATTTGCATGGCTGTAAAAAGGCTATCTTGATACTCGAGTGATTAAGCCTGTTATTCATTAAGATACAGTATAGAGTAAGGGGGAGGGGGAAAGTAGGGAACAAATTAACTTTATTTAGAGGCGCATATAGAGTGAACTTCAGTCCAAAACATTTGAATTTCAAGCAGACCTAGATTATAATAGCATCTGATTATATTGCATTTATTATGCAGTGTTAGTATCAGGGGTTTTTTTGTAGTATTAGTTGAAGTCTAAAGACGTAACGCTGACAACCTCTGTTGTTACACACATCTTTATTTTGGCTGCCACCTTCCCAAACTCTGTTCACACACTGTTTCTGCTGGAAAGCAGTGAGCCCTGTGCATCACATCATGGGCGTGAGCCAAGCAGCCTATCTACAGAAACCTGCATCACTTGGTCCAGAAACTGGGGTTTTTGTGGGGTTTTGGATGCTTTTCTCTATCAGCAATTTCCACTACCTGTCCTGATGTCTTAGCAGTTGACATTCTTCAAAGAAGGATGACTTTAAATAACACCAATACCTATAAGCAAGGGAGGATAATAGCAAAGCAGGGGAAAATTGGGTCATTCTAATGCCCTGATGAAAACCAACAGGGACAGCGCACTCAGTGACATGGGCTGCCTCTGTGAAACCAGGACACGGTGTCCTGCTCTCCATTTGTACATTGCTGTCTTCCAGGAAACTCTGAAGCACAGAGAGTTCAAATCAGTTATTCAGTAACTCCAAAATTTGACTGGCCTGAGGAGAAATTTGTTGGCTTAAATGAGATTTCATTAGGATTTGAGCAGTCCCTTGTACAGTGGCAGTTCCACAAGTTCTCATTCTGTGCCACAGCCTGTAGGCAAGACCCTTACACAACTGCCCTTCTTAACCCTTGTTAGTTATTTACAAAGATGAGCTATGAGAAATTTACGTGGGGCTTGTGAGACTGCAGCAGGGAAAGCCACAGATCAGGAGGAAGAGTTGCAATAGGAAGATTGTTTCCATGGCTGTCACAGGGTTATAGTCCCAGATGTTTGTCTAACCTAGTTTTGAAGCCTTTTATAATGTACTGCATGGAGAGGGTGATGTCCTGTTTTAGCACCATTCCCGCCTTTTCCTATCTGCAGCATTACAAAGGCTGTTCCCTAATGTCCAGCTTGGCTCTCCTTCAGGATGAGCCTGTTTCCTCTTGACACGAGGGCAAACAGATTATACCATCATTTCTGTGGGAGCCTTTTACATCCTTGGAGACACTTACGACTTCTATCCTGGCTGTCTGCCCCTTGGTTTGAGCAAAGCCAGAGGAGCCCTACTCATGAGCTCAGTGGAACTGGACACAACTGGGAGGAAGAACAACTATTAAATGCTGCTTGTCAGAAAAGCTGGGGTGTGGCTCAATGTAGGATATTTGGTGGAGTTGTACAGCAGGAGTAGCACCACCACAATGTAAGCATCTGCTGTAAGCTGGAGGAAGGATTCCTAGAAGGTGTTTCAACAATCTGTGGTGGTTTTGGCGCTGGTGGGAGGCAGTGGCCACTGTGCTCTGGGGATGCTGAGCAGGGGGGCTGCAGGGTGCCCTCACTGCACAGAAACAATTCACAGAGTGAATTATTTACAATGAGCAAGGCAGAGGACAAATGGTGGAATATCCACTGGCCCACCCCTGTTTCCTCAAAATTAAGTCACTATTCCATGGTTTTTGTAGCTCTGAGTGTCCAGGATGCTGTGCCCCCTTTGCTGCTCTGGCTCCAGCACAGCTCCCACGTTATGGATCACATCTCCCTCCCCGACACGAATCCGTGTGCATTACCTTTGTATGCAACACCTCGCACGGAACGATACGGAGCTCACTTTCCCTGCGTAATTAGTTCGGAATCCGATACCAACATCTTAATTAGGCCTGACCCCTGGAGTATTTGACCTAACATCATTCGCCAGCTCCAAAATATGGTTACATCCACACTGCAAATAAGCATCCTCCCAGCAGCTGCTATTTCGGTATGAGCAATTTCAATGTCATTCTATTGCAATTCGGCCAAGTGCAGGAATCCTTGGGATGTTGCTGCAGCCCCACACCTCTGACTGCCCTCTCATTGCATTCCTACCTCAGTGCCAAAGCTGGGCTTACACTTACGCAATATAACCTATTTCGTTAAACTAGGCTGACTGTAGCAGCATGCAACTCATCCTGGACTTGCCACCTAATTCTATTCCCAGCAGATTTCCTGGGAAAGAATTCTTGGGAAAGACTTCCCTTGGTTCCCTGCAGTTACTGCTAGCCAAGCTGAGCAACCTCTCAGCTCACTGGGATCTGCCTACAAGGGCTTCAGATACACCTTTTTCTCTAGGAAAGACACCGAAAGAAGCAGCTGGGGAGCAGCTGAGATCATAGGCTGAGTGTGGACCCCATAAAACATCCCCACATTTATAGACGTGGAACACTCCGCCGGGGAGCAGCGGCTCGGGCTGGCGAGCAGGGCTGTATTGCCGAGCGCAGGCAGAGCCTGGTCCCTGAAGCATAGCACAATTTTCCTCCAAGGAAAGCAGCCCATACATTATGCAAAGAATTTACCATTGGTTTTGAAATACTGCACGATAGGAAGAATGAAACACGTGTCAGATGTTAGGCACGACACTTAAAGTGCTACTGGAAGAAATGCAGATAGTGCAGCAAGAGGGGTGATGTACAAGAAGAGTAAACAAGCATCTCTATATATATATATGTATATATGTTTTAAACAAAGCTTTTATATACACTTTGTTTCATTTTAAAGACCTGAATCCAACCTATAGCTGCTTAATGTAGTGCCCTCATTTTTGAAACTAAGGCACATAAAAAACGAAACAAAGCTCAGCACCCAAAAAACTCCCAATATTGCTTTGACAAAATTGGCATTCGCACAGGGAGCAGACACAAGCCAACCTTGCTGCAGTTTGGCTCCTGGTTCCCCCGTGCTCTGAGAGGCAGAAGAAGCAACTCACCCCCACCTTGTTGCTGGAGCTAATTTGTTTTCCCATCTCCATCAGATTGCAGCAGTTGGGAATCAGGTCCCACCCCTTGCATTGTTTGTGCACTCCCCAGCCAGGGGAGAAGGACTCACTCATTCTGCTATTCCCTCTCACCCTGGAACATGTCCCCTGCCCCCGAATTCCTCCCTATTACTGTGCTGGCAATAACTAACCCCACTAACCTTCCCTGGAACAGCAGCGGTAATTTAGCGGTGCCTGAGTTATGGTCAGGCTCTCGCACCGTTTGAGGCAGTGGGAGTCCTACCATTAGTTTCACTGGGTGTTTACTTGCCATTTCACTCCCATGGAAATTCCTCTATTTCCTTAATACACTGAATTACCTGGGAATGTAGGGGCTGTGTTTCATTTTTTTATCTGATGTCCTTTCTCTTGACCCCATAATGTAAAGCTTTGTAGGAAAGGCTATAGAGTACAAGAAGAGTTCAATAACCACCTTTAGCAGGGAAGAGCACTTCTGTGCTCGGAAGAGAGCACAAACGAAATGGAGCCAAATAGCCACGAGGATCTTTTTACAAGCTGAAAAGTATCCCCAGTGCTGCAATCAAAGGGATGGCCACATCCCCCATTTACTAGACCAAAAATTAAAAAGGAAAAATATGTGTTCATTACATTATTGAAAAGGCTGTTTGAAAGTCTTTCATTTGCCTTATTCTCTGATTTTCCTGTAATAATTAACATTTTGACTATTACAAGTCTCCCCATTAAAACCTGAGGTAGAAACAGAACACAAATACTATGCCTGCACATACAAGTACAATTTTAGTCACTAAGGCACTATTTAAAAAAACCCAAACCTTTCTACATTAGGAGATCTGTGATAAATCACATTTTTACTAACTTTATATTAAACCTTGATGCTACAAAGATCCTGGAAGTGGTCTATGAAGCCGAGTAACCTCCAGCATAGGACGCTTGACAGTAGCACAACGCTTGTCCTCTCTGAAGATGTGACCTTGCCCCCAGCACGATATTGGATTGACCCCAACAACCCACAAGGGCTCTGCCCAGCCCCATTCCACCCCAGTTTGCTCCAGTCCCATCCTGAGCTCTACAATCCAGAGAGCAGAGTAATCCCCATCTCTTTTCAGAGCTGGTGCTATTTTATGGATACCACTACAGCCTGTCACACCAAAAGGCACAGCTCCTGTTGATTTAAGGGGGAGGAGGATTAGGACCTGTGGTTTTTCATTTTATTTTGAATGTTTGCAGACCTCTCTTGGTACAGTTACATTATTTGTGCATGTATTAGCCCTGAGACTGGGCTGTGTAATTAGTTTATGTCAATAATAGGAACTGACGAGCCTGTTCAAATCCACACTGTCTTGGCATTAATGTTTCATATACACACAAACATCCTCTGCCTTCCAAGAGCAAAAGAAGTTGGTTTACTCAGAAAATCTTCAAATATGGCCAGCCACACACCTCCACTGATTCCCAGCTTGGATTTACACAGATTTGTAAAACAAAAGGAAAAACAATAAAACTAGATGAAAATACGTATACAGTATTTCAATCCTCTCACTGAAACTGTGCAGCAGCTTGCCACGAGCTCAAACCCACCTAGCCATGATGTCTTGGGTTTGATTTGTGACACTGATCGTCCAATTTTATGGAAATGTGAAATTTTAAAAACACTCTGAAACTATAAAGAATTTAACCACGTCCTTAATTTTACAAAGTGTCAGTGCGGGAGATTTAAAAAGCAATAAACCAACTTGTTACTGCAATAGAATCGAAGACAAATCATAAACTCACTAAAGTTACAGAGCTAAAATATGGTGTGGAGAATGGACAATGGCAACATTTATTCAATAAAACTCATTTATATGTAAAAGATTGAATAAAAATATATACCAGTATGCAGGCACAACAAATTATATAAGAGGAAAAAACGTTTTATGGGCAAGATGTTTTATATTATGCATGCAAACATCATAGCTGTACGGGCAAAGGTGTTAACCACATCTGCAATCAGGCTGTAAAGTGCCACAGAGGTGATGGGAATTGTGGCACTAGCCATACAAAGGATGACATCTTAATAGTTTTCTGTAATAAGCCAACTGCAAGAGCTACTCCTATTTACTATTTGTCTCTTTCTCCTGAGATATAAACCCAGTCCTCTATCTGCTTATGAAATCTAAATATCCAAAGGCCTTTTCTTTAAGAATGATGGTGTATTAATTCTGATGGCTGGGTCAAATTTCAGCCTGGGTAATTGCTTTCTGCTAAGACATAGTTAAACTTATAGTTTTAATTTAAAGATGCTCCTCCACAGTCTGCTGCCTGTGCTGTACTCAGTATACATTCAAACAATGTCCTCTGTGGGAATCAGTATTTTAACATGTTACTTGAGTCCTGCTAAGGTTTACCTCAGCTACTAAAATTACAAGGACCTTATTTAATAGGAAAAGTCACCTTTACTTCCTCCTCCACAAATTTGGACCCAATATTTGTTACATCTAGAGATCATTTGTGGATATTATACAGACACAGACCAACAGGTAGAAAGATGCTGCAGGTTTTTCTATTCAGATAGTTTCCCAGTGTTAAAGTGGGGACATGGCTCAGGGTAACAGCACTGCCACAAAGGTTTGGGGAGTGCCCAGGCAGATTTGCAATTGTGGTAACTAGCAATCTTGTGGCAATCAATCAATTAACTGAAGGTGAAAAACTAGTGAAGACAAGCTTGCAGATAAGAGTAAACAATCTGGACTGGAATTGTGGAGGAGAAAGTGAAATTCCATTTCCAAGGCTGTCAGAGGGATTTAAACGATCACTCAGGAGAAAGGTTTTCTTTTTTCCCTTTGTTTTTTCTTTATTTTCTCCAGGCTGAGGGTTTCCATAGATCTTCTCATTGATCTGAAGTGGCCAGGGGCAGAAAAAGCCAATTTTGTCTGCATTAGCTTGTCTCCCTTCCACTATAGCTTAACACAAAGAGAAATGCCACCCACACCCCAGAATGACTCCATGCCAAAGGCTCGTCTCAGAAAGCAGGATTCAAGCCAGGCACTTCAAATCTGAAAGTCAAATGCTCCCAAAACCAGTGGAGGGAGAGATGCTGAGCTGGTACCAGCCCACACTCTCCTGCAGGCAGAGGCTCCAGGCCATGGCCATGTGCAAATTGTGGAAAAACTCACCCATGCATAAATGGCGTTGAGGTCTGGATGGGCTTTTCCCCCCTCACCTTTATTTTTTTAATCTGCAGAAACATTTGCCACCCAGACTTCTATTCTGTGACTTGAGAGCTTGAAAGTAAAAATCCCCATTATGTAAGGTACCCTGGAAGGCCAGGACACAGGGCCCTGCAGGCGAGCCAGCAGCTACGAGCATGGAGGGGGATCTTGCATAAAAGTGTTTAGTTCTCTGCTTGTAAAGGCTCCGGCAGCAGCCGCTGAGGGAGCTGCACTTGTCCAATTACGTTTAGAAAATGCCTCAAAACCAGAACATATTTTTTTAAACAGAGAAGCTCTCCTTTTTCCCTCCAGTCCCCCATCCCTCAAACGAGCTAAAGAGCCCCTTTTCCAAGGCCGTGGAACTGAATTTGCCTTTTGAGAGGAGTTCAAATGTTTCGTGGCCGAGGAGCGCTCGCCTGCTGCCTTCCAGCTCTCACTGAATCCCAGTGGCAGACACTATTTTTGTGGGAGAAGACCCCAAACCCACATTGATGGTAGATGGTCCTCAGTCCCCACTGAAAAGGGGTTCAGGACTGCTTCCTTCTGTGCCCTAAAGTCAGCAGGAGCCGGAACAAGAGTGCCATTTATAAATCTCTCCCTGTTTGCACCCTATGCAGAGGTTATCTGGTTTGCCTTTCTCCAGCGCTGCATACAACTATCACAAAGTACATCAGTGCAGCCATACAGTGTCATTTTTGTAATTAAAGCCCCTGACATTGACTTTCCTGTTTAACCTGCTGTATTGGCACTGCTCTCTGTTCTTCCTTTAATGTAGCTGCTGATCTTTCAAAGATCTTGGTTGCGTCTCAAAAGCCAGCTGGAGGTGGACTCTTCAAATAGAGTCAAAGAAAAATCGACATGAGGAAAGTTAACTAAACTTTAACTCAAAGAAAAGTTTTCTCTTCGGTTTGGAGCAAATATTGAGACCTGCTTTATTACAAAGCCACTCTGCCATATTGCCAAGGGCTTATGTCTGACTTAACACGTACACAGTTAATCGTCTGGCCAAAAGAGTTGAAACCTGGGAAAACGAGAGAAATGGCCATCATAAATGTCATATTAAAGGGGAAGATCATAAGTTGTGAAGTAGAAGGTTGAATTGTTCCTGTATCTTTATTTAATCACAGCAACTGCATTCATTCTGTCGACTGCAACACAATGGGGCCATCTGTGTTCAAACAGGAATAACTATAAAAATACCAGACAACCAGATCAAGAGACGCTTCAGTGGGAAAGTAAATTCAGATGGAGTGAAATCTATAGCACACTTTGCCTGCTGAGTATTCACACATATAAAAATTGACGTTCAGGCTCAAGCATACATAAATGCCATTGCACAAATGAGCCTGGAAATGTCTGACTGTATTATGATAAAAACATATTCTTTTGCTGGCATGTTTGCAGTGGTGTAATGGCTCACCAGAGTTAAGTGCTCAGGGGAGGAATTTCCTGGGAGACGATGGGGTGCTGGTGTATGAAAGGGTTTTTAGGCAACTTCTGAGGGATCTGTCCTCTAAGGGCAGCTCTGTGCTGGCAAAGAGGCCAGGTCTGTCCTTGAGTTATATTTAATGGCATAAATCTCTTAGTACGTGCTGAGCCTGAAATAGAAGATACCAGAAACAGGACTACCCAAAAATCACCTCTGCAAAATGAAGAGGCATCTGATAGCTACATGATAAGAAAATCCTTGATCTTTGGTCTTGTTGATATAAATTACACATCTTGAGGCTGCATATATTTATGTAGCTTTACACAAATAATAGGAACCATGGGTTGGTTTCTGCAGCTCTATTTGCCTTCAAATTTAGAATAATGAATAAACCCTTGGGCACTCATTCTGGAAACTGAGTCTGCCTTATGAGATTATCTGCAGCTCAATAGTCAGGGGACAAGGGAAATAAAAGGATTCACATTACGAATTTTATAATGACTTACTGCTCACTTATCTGAAAAATAGTTGGAGTCATAATTAGCCAGCCTTTTCGGTGCTTTAAGTTGCAGAGATTTCTATCTGCTGCACACCTTAAAATTTGCATTTTAATGGGCTAAAGATGTATATCAGTAATAGCGCCAACGGATGCTCTCTTATCACTAGTATTAATACAATATATAGCTTAGGAGACTAACCTATCCACAGTACAGCAGGTTTGATCAATAAAGAGCACAGAGTGACCAAAGCAAGTCAAATCTAAATGTCACTACTGAAATGTCTCTAAATAACAAACTCCAGGCTGCAGTCTGAGGTCAAAACCATATCAATGCTATGAACATGCAGATGGTTCAGCCAGATGTGGGAAATATGGGGTTCATTTTCACGTGTGCAGTTGTATGAGGAAAAGTTCAACACAAAATGCCTGTGGTGGAGAGCAGATTACTCAAGAACAAACCCCCAAATCCTAAGCAGCATATTGGGGACACCAATTTTTTTTTTTTCTCAAGAATCAAAGGATTTGACGCCAAATAAGGCAGAATATTATTCTGGTTCTCATGATCAGAAAGCAGTTCTACTGCTCCTCAGCATAATTTGCACAATCATGAGGGCAAGGTGGGGAAAAAAAAATAAATCTGACAGAAGAAGCCACTGGTGAACAACACAGCATCACTTCCACAGGCTCCCTTGCTGTGGTTTACCTGGGAACACTCTGAGTATCGCCAAGTTTTCTCCTGCACGGTACAGAACTTCAGCACCACTGCTTGCCATGGATTGACTATCAATATTTCCATTTCGATGCTTAGTCTATGGCAATATATTATACGGTTACATGTTAATTTCATATATATATATATATGTATAAGTATATATATATTCAGTTTTTTCTGCTGTGCATTTAATTGGAACAGGACAGATAGAAATCCTGATGAATACCCAAGCTGAGAACAAACTGCAGTAACAACTGCAGTGTGCTGGGGGACTCTGAGAAAATATTTTGTCTCCTTCTCTTTTGGTTCAACAGAGACAAGAAAGAAAAGGGAAAACTGAGAAAGCACCACAGAGAGAACAAAAACCTCAAAAAATAGAAGCCATGCACACACACACGTAAGACCAAAAAAAAAAAAAAAAAAAACAAAAAAAAAACAAACAAACAAAAAAAAAAAGTCTTTACATAAACATAACATGAAAATTGCCATCTATAAGTTGAATCAGCATTGCTCCTGTATCCAAATTTCTACAACAGTTCAGTGGAAGTAGGAGTAATTTTCCATCTCAAAAGTGAGCTACCTTCCCTAGGGAAATTAATTGCCACTCACAACACTACCAACAATTAATTTCCTTAAGATGTAGGTAAACACCATTATTTTAGAAATACACCCATTTATAGGGTTTTACGTGTGCCATCCTGATTCCAGTTTATAACAGATCTGTTGAAGCAGCTTCTTCCAGGTGGACACTGACATAAGGAAAAGGGTGAGGGAAATGGGCCACAGAAGGAAGATGGAAAATCCAACAATAAGTGATGGAGGCCTTCTGACACGTGAAGAGCTTCATCTCCAGATAATATATTCCTCTGACATAAAGAATTTGAGAAAATGACATATTTTTTCTCTTTAAAGATCAAAAGAAATATTTAGCTTGGGAAGACTGGATTAAGCAGGGATTAAGTTCACTGTTGAAACTGTCACTCCATGGCTGGAGGGAACTGAGGGGCTGAGCCTCCTCCTTCTTGCCCTGTTTTCCAGTGTGCTTCTCTGAAATAATTTCTAGGTTTAGCTCTGCTTAATTATGAATCAAAATGGTGGGAAGAGAGACCAAAGTTGCTTCCTCTCCTTCAGCCTGGGAAAGTCATGGTGTCAGCAGCTGACAGAAACCTGAACAGTGGCAGAACTGCAGACAAGGAGTAAACTCACAGGAAGACAGAAGAGAAAACTCAGAGATATACACAGGAAACTTAGTATTCCTAGTGAGTGAAGTCTCTGGAGAAAATCCAAGAAACATCTCATATTTTTAGTGAGGGCCTATGGTAAATGTGTGTAATTCAAGGGCACATAATTCAACCACAGAGGGATTGGATAAAACTGCTGAGGCCTTTCAAACCCTCTGGTCCTCCAGCAAGTTTAAATAGTGTTTGAAATACCCAGCACTTTGAGGGCTCTTTGCAATGGCAGCAAGTTGCCTTAAAGACAGCTGAAATCAGCCCCAAAGAGAACTACAGAAACAGAGCCTGGCTTGGGGTTTTGATAAAGGCTGGCTGGAAAACAAAGATTCATTTCATAAATTGAAATGGATTTTAATTTGCATTCTAATTGAAACAAGACACTTTGAGAGAAGGGGGAGAAGGAGGAATAGAGACAGAAAAGGGGGCAATATCCACACTGTGGCCTGGTGGTTATCACCCTTACTGCAGTACAGGAGCTCTGGGTTCAAGTGCTGCAATTCCTAAAGCACCAAACCCCTGTCAGTCCAACAAATAGTTGCTCTTACAATAATCACAGACGGACTCAAATCAAATGGGAAATTTCTGTATCACGAGATTACTTTAACCACTTTAATCAAAAGACCTACCACTTCTCCTCATCAGCAATTAGGAGCTTTTCAGAATATTCCCAAAAGGGAGCTCAGATGCCTCTTATTGACAGCTCCAAGACCACATTACTTGATGCCAGTCATTAAGAGATTTTCCTGCAACTAAAACTTCCTCAGTTTAAACCCTGTGAGGTTCTGCAGTAATCTTTTATCTCTTACAGTTAGGAGAGTCCTTCACATCTGGAATTACCTCCTGTTGGCCGCATTGTTGAGCTGTGACTGCAGAGGGAATGGCACTGTTCTTGAAAATGAAGAGCAGGTTTGGGGCTGATCTGCTCAGGTGTCCTCCATTAATGTGAACTTCTTTAACCACAACTCTTGCTAATTGCTCTTTTCTCAGTGTTGAGCTAGGACAAGGAAATCATCAAACCAAACCCAAAAGACGCTGAGGATGTTATTTTGAGGCCAACAGGTCATAGGTTTCTCTGGAGAAACAGTACACTCCAGAAGATACTTATTTTGGTTTTTTCCTGTAATCTAGAATTCTCCTAGTTTTAATAAAAGATACAGTGAGTTTCTCTTGCCTTTTATATTGTTTGGTTTTCATGTGTTTATATAAAATTATAGAGGTTAAAAAGACCCTTGAGATCACTGTGTCCAACCATGCAACAGAGGCAATGCAGCTACTTGATATAGGAAAATCCACATTCAATATTACCACCTTTATTCACTCTCTGACAGGCAAATCTGAATATTAATAATTACTTTATGTCTGTTTCATCTTCTTTAGCTTGGAACTTTGCCTGTTTGGGGGCTGAAACCTCTTTGGTATCTTTTCATAACATGAAACTGTTGAATAAATTCTTTACAGGTTCCATTTCATCTTGGAAAGAAAATGGGGGGTGGAGGGAATTGTTAAATAGAGCAATTGTAGTGTTTATATGCATATTTAATGTTTTAGAGGGAATTAACTCCTATCAAGATGGAATAAAAAAATTAAAAAACCAAACCCCAACTTAGATTATATGCAATAAACCCAAATATCCCCACCTTTTGTCTGCTAGTGTCTGTTCTTCTCAATAAAAGTCATCAGCCATAAGTTTTCCAGAGCCATTCAGCCTCCCAGGTGCAGGTGAGTCAGGGATGCCATGGGTGGGGCATGCCCCATTGACCAGCTCAGTTCATGCATAATCCTCCTCAGCTGACGATGAGATCCTGTCATTGTAACTTCTTGGAAATATCAGTGAGAAATCCTGGTTATAAGCCTTGGGTATACCATGGCCCCATTTCACTGGAATCTGCAGCAATGAAAGGTGTTTCTCCCCCGTGTTTACCTGGAGGTAAACATAAAAGGAGACTATAAAATGTCTCATGATCTACCAAGAGCGGGGAGATTGCACTGAAATTTAGGAAGGACATTTTCAAAGGCACAAATCTCAGTCAGGAGCGTAGCTGTGTCTTTGAACACATCCCTTGGTGCTTGAAGTTGGGCTCCAAAAGGAAATTCAGCTCCTGCCCAACTGATCTGGGACCTGCTGGCTCTTGTCACCAGCCTGATTTACAATCAGAGAGAAACCCCCTCCATCTACTTCTCTTGCCCGAAGAGATTATATTTTAAAACACCATTTTATGAACTTGTGAAGCCTTCACTATGTTTTGGTAGAAAATCCAATGAAAAAGTGCCTGTCCTGCTCGTTTCCTTTCGGCTTTCCTGAGTTGCCTTTCATCTCTGTTTTAATCTTTTCTAGAATTTCTCAGCAATGATACTATCTCATCTTTTATAGTTCTGGCGCTCCTGCCCAGACCAGGGCAGCAGTCCAGGTCAGGCACCCAACCACAGCCACCACAGCTGGAATGCCAGGTCAGGAACACCTGGAGCATTTGAAGGGCAAAAATTTTGTGGTGGGTTATAAAACAGGTAAAATTAGGGGATAGTTGGATTTGGTCTGAAATGGCACAAAAGGAGCAGAAAGACTGTCACAAGTGCCAGACTCTCCACTTGCTTCAAACCTCCCTCTTCCAATCATCTGCCATGGTGTACAGCTCTCTGTACAAGGCTGATCATGAATTTTAAAGCTAGTTAGACTGTGATTAGTTTTTGGTTGCCTCAGCTTTCTCTGTTCGAGATGTACATTCAAAAACTAAGTTTATTGTTGTCTGGAAAAACTATAGACCACTTGGATTTAATTGCACCATGCTGAAGCACAGCTTTGACTTGTATATATCTTAGTGAGAAAATTAAATGTTTTCATCATCCAGCCATACTCAATAGTTAAGACTGGCAGTACTACTCATTAAACACACAGATGTTTTAAAGTTTGATTAGGGAACTGTGACAAACAGCCCAAGTTTCATTAGCATGTGGAAAATAAGGTAGCAGAGCTGAAAATGCACGAAGAGTTACTTAAGGACTAAGAGTAACACTGAAAAATCAGAGCCCCATGGAGAAAACCAGAAATACTAAACAACTGTGAGGCACCCGGGGAAGAGGGTTTTATTCCCAAAACCAAGCAGAAGACAGCTGCCTCCTTCCCTCATCACAGCCATTTGAGTGAGATTCGGGTGGGTGTAGAGCATCAGCCAAGCCAGGCAGAGAAAGTAATATTTACACCTTCCACAATATCAAAGTTTTTACACACACCTGCCAAACAAGATGTACTTTCAAAAAAATAACATATATTGCATAGTTCCATTGGGATTTTTTCTATATATGAAAGTTTAAAAAAAATAGAGGTAGGAAAACAAACTCTCATTGTTTTCCTGTTTCGAATATAATTCAAGTACTCCTTTTCTTTGCATAGTGTGAAATTAAAGACAGAAAGTGACAACTTTCTTGTTTCAGTGACCTCGACTCTCTGCACAAACAGCAGGACAGTTGGTATCACCAGTATCAAGACACTCACAGTTATTGGATTTGTGCTCTTAATACCACCCCTGACAAATGGAAACATCCATCCTATTTTAGCAAAAAGGGAGCAGACTGACTGGACATGAGGTGCATGGTTGAAGTAAAAATTTAGTCTGCAAATCCTAATCCAAGACCTCCTCTATTAAATTATCATTTCAGAGACTCCCATCACTAGATATGGGTCTGCAAGATTTAATGCACACTGAGCCATCCCATGGGTTTCAGTGTTCCCTGGGTGCTCCAACATATATTCAAAATTTGAAAAAATGTTCATTTTGAGATTCACATGTGAAAAGCTTTAACCTAAATACACATCCAAACCCCTGTATAGACAGAGAGCAGGTATTTTAATACTTGATAGAGCTGTGATTCTCTGTTTGTCTTTGAGACCTCAATTCCAATCATCCTTTCTATTTTTATAAGGTCTGTCCTTGGCCACAAGAACATCCTGTAGAATTTCTGAAGATCTGACTTTTAGATTCGTTGGTCACTTGTTCCATCAAGACACACCTGTGAACCCCCAGGCCAATTTACTGATTTACAGCTAAAATGCCACAAAACTCCTAGACAGAGTCCCAATATGCAAATTTAATAATACCTTTACTTAACATTGAGTATTAGGGAATTAAACAGAAAGGAAAACATAAGAGAAGGAGGCACAGTCTTTATAAGCTTTCATTGCTGGAAAAATGTCTGAAGTCTTGACTTCAGACTTTTCCTAAAAGATGCAATAGAAGTTGGTTTAAAGGCTTTGTCCTTTAACATTTAACCTAAAATGTTTTCCTTACTGAAATAAGACTGCAGATTTTTGAATTTGTTAGGAAAATAAAGATAGCTTGCTTTAAGTTAGAACTCCCTAAGTTTCCTATTGACAGGAAAAGTAGCAATGAGATCCCACCAGGGTCCAGACCCTTACTAGGGCTGGCTGAAATGCATCGCTGCCCACTGGAAATAACCACAGTCCAGGCAGGTTTTTTTTTCCTTACATGCTTATATCTCCTACAATGTGAGAGATATATCCAGGCAGGTTATACAGGGTCAGGATGAGTGGGTGTTATTTCCTTCTCCAATATTTCTGTTACTGTGGAAGAGGGAGAAAAAAAGAAACTCTCAAATGCAAGGAGGAGATAAGCAAGGAGCTGGCAAAGATCCATGTTTCTAAAAGAGGAAGGAAGGAAGGAAGGAAGGAAGGAAGGAAGGAAGGAAGGAAGGAAGGAAGGAAGGAAGGAAGGAAGGAAGGAAGGAAGGAAGGAAGGAAGGAAGGAAGGAAGGAAGGAAGGAAGGAAGGAAGGAAGGAAGGAAGGAAGGAAGGAAGGAAGGAAGGAAGGAAGGAAGGAAGGAAGGAAGGAAGGAAGGAAGGAAGGAGATAAATTAACGTGTGTCTGTAGGTGTGATGGTGCTTCATAGATGGAATCACAGGATGGTTTGGTTTGACAAGGACCTCAAATATCTTCTCATTCCACCCTTGCCATGCGCAGGGACACCTTCCCCTATCCCAGGGTGCTCCAGGCCCCACTCAACCTGGCCTTGGATACTTCCAGGAATGGGTCATTCCCAATTTCTCTGGGTAGCCTGACTGCCCCCTCACAGTACAGATTTCTCCCCAATACCCAACCTGAGCCTGCGCTCTGTCAGTGTGAAGCCATTACCTCCTGTCCTAGATGAGCACTTCTTTAATGTGCTGTGCCTGAAGCAACTGTTTAAACAGCATTAAGCAGCTGAAGGACAAGTTCTGCACCTCCCAGCCAGCACCAGGAGTACCTGAGGGGGTAACCCAAAAGGTGCATTAATACAGAAGCTCTGGGGAGTACAGAACAAACTCTGCAATTTGGGTTAATGGCCACTGGTCCTCCAGGGAAATAAGCCCATTGCACTACATCTGTAGTCTGTTCGGGATTTCACTTCAAAGTATTTATGTCCTACCATGTCCTCCTGGCATAAAGCAACTCTCTCCTCCACCAGTTTTATGAGGGTCTTTAAGTACACATAATTTTCAATGTAATTGCATAGGAAGATGTGCATATTAAATATTACATTTACTGATGTGTCCTAAGGTACGTGATTAACAGCTTCATTTTACCTGTCCTAAAAAGAGCAGAATTTTAATATAAAGTGCTGTGCAATCCAACTTCACATTCCACAGGGATTTTTGTGGGCTCAAATCCAAAATAAACTAATGAACAAATGAACTAGAGAAAATTCTAAAAACACACTCTGTGCTACTTTGGTTGAACCAGGAGAAATCCAGTGACCTGGGAATTAAATTGACGCAATTTGGTACTTCTTCAGGACATAAATTTTGTTGAAAGTTAACTACTTCAGTGCTCAAGGGACTTTTCAGCCCCAGTCTTCAGTGGAAATAACATTCCAGCTTTTAAATCATATTAAAAACATAAATGGTACAATATAAATATAAAATTTCTTACACTTAATTTAGAACAAGTCCCGAGCAGGGTGCAAATGACATTGCTCAGGCCAAGTGGAGAGGACTCCTGGGGTCTGCTCTGAATTTTCCAGCTGACTTAGGGAGTGACTTTGGAGCAAGTTGCACAGGTCACCCTCCTCAAACACCTGTTGAGTTAACCTAAGTCAGGTACCCAAGTGTTGTTTATTCAGGTCCCTACACACCAACTGCTTTAGTTTATGCACCAAAGCTTAATCCCTTTTGATCGGTGTTAGGACAGGTTCAATATCTATTGGTCAGCTGTAACTGTGCTCTCCTCCATGACTGTAGTAGTTTTATAATGGACAAATCTGCAACATTAATTCACTACCCAAAATATTTATGACTGAGAGTCTCCATCCTTATTCCATGACCTTTTCTGGCAAATCCCTTGTTATCTCTCAATGACCTCCAAGACCTTCTCAGAGCACACATGGCAGGAGGGCAGGGTCAGAAGTGCCACATTTCTGCAGGGTTAGGAGGCTGAAATGGAACATCTCTACTATGCAAGAGGGAGCACTCTGCAGAGTCAACTGCCCACAATCCATCTCCAGAGCCTCAAGAACACATCTCACCCAAACAAACGGCAGGACTTCGCCCCGAGCTGCATGTGCAAGCCTTCCATGGGACAAGGACATGCAAGACACAGCCCCAAAGGAGAACTGACCACACTGCTCCTGCCCTCAGCATGGCAAGGCAGAGATGAGTGCATACAGCATCATCTGCTCCACCCTGGCCCTTAGATAAAGCAAACAACTTCCCAGGTGTAACTCCCACATGAAGGGGGCAACTTCCGAGCTGTATCCCCAGCCCCTGGTCTCCCCCATCTCTAAGTCCACACCTATGAGTTTTGTTCACTCTTACCTGGTATTTGGCAGTTCTCAGGGATTATTTGATCCATGAAGTCTGTCATTGTATAAAAATCCCCAGGACTCTCCTTAACTCTTCTGCCTCCAGGAATTGCTCTCTCTGCTCCACTTCCCAAGCTGCCCGGCATGGCATATTGTAGTTCTCCAACAAACCACTCCAGCCTAAGACCAAGTCACAACTAACCTTCTTTTCCCTCATTTAACAGCTCCTACAAATCATTTCAGTTCCAGTATGAGCCTCTGAGATCCCTTGTACCTTCCCACCTTTGCAGCTCCCCTTTTTGCCAAGGAGGCTCACATCTTCCCACCGCTGTCTCCCTGATGTCCTCCTGGCAGCTCACCCAGGCCCCTCCACTCCAAGCTGCTCCTTCAGCTGAGCCAAATCAAACCTAAAGGACCCTGCTGGAAAGAATTCTGAAAAGCGTAAATCCAATTCAGCACATAAAAAAAAACCCAACAAACAAACAAACAAACAAAAAACCAAAAAAAAACAACAACAAAGCTTATTAGAGCTTTTCTGGTTGTTTTGAGTAACCCTTGTGACGGGAAGGACAGAAGGAGATTCAATGTTTTTTGGGGTCCAATAAGACTCCCCAGATCTTCTACAGCAATTTCAATGTTCAAAAGAGCTGGTTGGTTTTGAGCCCCTGCTCTATTTCTTTATTTAGCAAAAATTAAAATAAAGGAAGATACCAAAACACCTACCAGAAACATTAATTCTAGGTGAAACTGTATTTTGCAACTTTTGGAAGTTATCTTGTACCAGTCATCAGTCTTACTTGAAGCAAGAGTATCTTTTTAAAGAAACCCCCAAACCATATGTTTGCATCAGATGTATTTGCAGACGTTGGCAGATGATTACTGTGAAAACTTTGAAGAGTACCAGAGATTTCACTAAAGGAGACTGAAAGAGTCTTTCAGAATCATTGTTTTATTAACACACGGGAATAAATAATTTAAAACTCTGAGCGTAACGTCTGTGTTTCTATATCAGGGAAATATGAGCTGTAGCATGCATCAGTGCTTGAATTATTCAAGTATCTGAAATGCATCTCATGACTTTGATACATTCCACAAAAAATACTGTGGATTTTTATCTGAAGATAGGAGTTAAAGATGAAAACAAATTGCTGGCAGGTTCAGTTGGTAAACATCCTAGATAAGAATGTTAGCTGAGATCTTCCTGTTTAACCTCGCCTATCTTCTCACCTAACAGAGAAAATTATTTAGTAACGGGAAATCTCTAAAGTCTGTTTGATTCAAACTATAGAAAGTAAATTTAAAATATCAAACTAAACATTCCTAAACTTAGTCAGACTTCTGGCCTTTAGGAAGTACCAATGGAGAGTCTGTGACCCACCGGGCAACCCTTGAACCTCCCTTTGCCTAATGAACTTCACCACTGCAACAGGAACAAAGAAAACAAAACCCTGTACATTTTACCAGCCTTAAAACCTCATCAATTTGTTCCCTTTAATTACTTTCTTTTAACACTCCAATGGGTCAAGGGCACCAGCATGCTGCAGCATCTGGGATTCATGCTGTGTTTTCTGAAGAGAAAGAGTAAATGGAAGTAGGTGTTGACATTGCATAAGAAACATGGTATTTCTCAGCAGACCTAATGGGTTATTACACAGGAACAAATGAAAGGTAAACTTTGCTGTGTGAGAGCCTTCTGTCAGCAATAAGGTGTAGAGAAGGGAAATGCTTGGGTTTAATTTAAAAAAAAATACTGTCTTGATACAATTTATAAAATCAAATAATAGCCCAAATTGACTGAGGATGTAACTTGATATAATTTCACCAGTCATGCAGATTTGTAGCAGAAGTGAATTTTCTCAAACACATTTGCTGTTAATGAAAAACTGCCTGTGGAATTCTTCCCTTAGACATGGTAGCTGGCAAAGCTTTGTATGTTGGATGGCTTCAGAGAGCACCCTGGTGACAAATGATGCAATTTAGCCCTGGATGATGACAGTGTCCTCCCTCCAGGACAGAGCAGAGGTGGCAGTGGTCAAAGTGCAGTGGCAACCTCTAGTTTTCAATCTCTGAAAAAATTTCTATATTTGAATATTGCTATCTTTCAGCAAATGAAGTCACAAAGTGCATTGATAACACCTATTATTAGGCTGGTTTGGGAAGGAGGTTGTTTGATTTTAGGCTAAAGGGCCTTGATGAAACACCCCACCAATTCCATCTTTGAGTTTTACTATTTATTGCCAGCAGAAATGGGACCATTAAACGCCCGGCCAGGCAGTCTATTAAAACCAAAAAGACAACTGCCCATTTCAGCCTTCCCCATTTCCTCATCCCAATCCCCACTTTTTTTTTTTTTTTTAGGAGTTAACCTCTTTAATGTTTTCCTGAATTTTTACCTCCCCAAAAGCGATAGAGCAACTTAGAGATGGAAAACCCTCTGTGTGGTGAAAGAGTGCTTTAGGTCACTTGCAGAAGCACTCTCAAGGGTATTAGTAAAAGTAGGGTTTATATAAATTTGTCACCCATTCCCTGCCCAGGGCCCTTCTCTAACACAGCTCTGAGGACTTTCTGTCACTGACACATGGGAAGTCATTCTGTCTCCTGCTCTAGAAAAATCCCAGGGAGACAAGGCAGAAGGAGGGATTTGTTCTTCCCTCTCTTTGCAGCTACATTTGAGGATTAAGAGCTCTGCCCCACACCTCTCTACTGTGAAGGGGCACAGGGTAAAATGAATATCTGGATAAGGGAGGAGGAGAAATGCCAACAAGTCTAGACCAAGCTCACTTCAATACTTAAAAATGTTTCTGTCTATTTTTTTGGATGTGCAAATTGCCTTCCCCTTCTTCCGTCCTACTTCCATTTGCAACAGAGGAACAATGATAAAAATGTCCCCATTTTTCTTGTGCTGTTTCACATCTGAAAACACACGTAACCCTGGGGGGAAAGTGCTTAATCTTGTCACATCTTCAGTCTAATCACTGGAGACAACACCTGATGAGCCTGGGAGCTCGAGTGACAGCCCCACCCCTGCCAAAATCCCTGAAACAGGACCCCTTCCTTCCCCTTCTGTCAGAGGAGGGGAACCACATCCTCTGCAAGCCCTGCTTCTCTTCCAGACAACACCTACAGCCATTAGCAAACTTAAAGAAAAGTGGCACTGATTTTGCAATTGCAAGCACACTTAACATTTTATCCTTGCTCTTTTTTTATCCTGTCCCTTCCAATAGTCATTAAATTTATTAAGTGGCTTCTACAAGTGACTCCTCTCACTTCTAAAAACGAGCAGATTATCAGCACAGAATATATATCTAGGTTCAGTCCCTCTTTTCTTATCTTTTCTGACAAACCACTCTCCTTCACAGTTTTATCTATATAATTGATGACCCACACATGACATAATTTACAGCCCTCTCTAGCAACCTTCTAAACTGCACACCAGTCATTCCAGGATCACACTCTCTCAATGCAGCTGCTCCAGCCAGCCACTATACACTGATTTTTTTCTTCTTTAGCCTATACAAAACTACAATGGAATACCAAGAACAGAGGCTTAACTAAGATTTCAGACAAAGTATGCCAAATGTTTAAAAAAAAAAAAAAAGCAAAAGGAAAAATAAAGCAAAAAAGAAAGCTAAAGTTAACAGAATTATCTGCATTTATTGTTTGTGCACACAAAGGCACAGCTCAGCCCTTTGTGGAGGTGAAAGAAATTCAGGACTAGAAGACACACTAACAGATGGAGGAAAAGGATGCTGCTCTGGCTTTCTCTTCCCTTTCTCTTAATGCCTAGAAGACACTGTATTTATTGCTCTCCTATTAAGAAATCAGGAGCTGTGTCTCAGGAAGAAAGCCCTTCCATCGCTTCTCCTTATAGTGGTGTGTGGCAGAAAAATGAACAGCATCAATCCTTCCACGAAGAGTAGAATACAGCAGCAGAGAGAAAGTAGCTCCTGCATAACAGAAACCATCATTATAGGGTCGGCAAGCATGAAAAAGTGCCTTTATGGGGCCTGAGATAAATTACAAGATCTCTATGAATTGAGGGAAAATAGAGAGAAAGCCTCTCCCTACAATTACAGGAAAAATAAAAGGGCACAAATACATGCAGAGAGAGGAAAAACACAGTGACACAGTGTCGTACACGGTGGAAACGCCAGAGCCAGCCCCTAATTCAAGTTGCTTTATGAATTCATTTTAACCCAGAGTTTCAGCCTGAGTTTCTGATGTTCAGGCTAGCAAAGTGAGCTTTCACCCCCAAAATGGCAATCACTGCAGAGTAACACTGAGCACACACAGCTTTCCCTTTCCTTCCCTTTTCATTTAGATTATTTTATTAGGAATGTTTTTCTGCTGTGGTAGGCAGGATCCTGGGAAGAGGAGATAAATTCTTTTAATTATTGTGTCTCCTGTAGCTCGGCAGCAAGCTGTGGTGGGGCAGCATGACGACCTGCAGACACGAAGGCATCTGCATGGAACTGCACAGAGGAGCCCCTGACACTGCCTGAAGCTCCCAGAGACAAAAATTCAGAGCAGCCTGGAGAAGAAAACCTGCTCCTCTAGGGGAGGCCCTTGCTCCCCTCCTGAAGAATGCGAAATTTTGGATTTGTTGTAGAAATTTTATATTTTTTTTCCAAGATGCTGCTGTGTCCCATAACTTTATCTTATATGACTTGCAAAACCCTTTGTTCCCTTCAGGCAACACCCAACATCCTTTAAAAAAAATGGAAAAACCCCTACAACAAGCTGAAAATCAACATTTACCCTCCTTTCCTATAGGTACTGTTTAGGAATTGAACTCTGCACACAAAGGTGTATGACTACAGCTCAGCATAGCAACGCCATCTGATTTATTTCTGACTTAAAATGGAAAATCCGTTGTTCTTTGATTTAAAAAAAAAAAAAAAAAAGTCCTTTTATTTTTAGAAGTGATGTATCAAATATGCATGAATGGGCACATGTCTTTTCCATTGAGTGATTCCGAGCAGAGGGTTTGGCTCAGATCCTGCCACCCTCCTTGTTAGACCTTGAAAACAAGCTTTGAAACGCAGGCAGAAGTTCCGCAGAAGGAGCTGGAGAAAGGTCACGAGAAAAACCTGCCATCAGTAGGAGAGTGTCATGAGCTGTTAATGGCCAGAAAAGGTAACAATCAGAGAGACAAATAAATTTTCATGAACTTCCTCCTCCTCCTGCAGAAAAGTCCTAATTGAGGAGCGATTTCCCTGACCACAACACAAAACCTCTGGTGAACGAGCTCGTTATCCAGGTGCCACACTGGGACCAGATTTGCCGCATATTAGTTTTTAATAGGCAGTTGCTGACTGTTTGCAAATAAGTAGTTATCTCAAAGTGTGAGAATAAAGTTAGCTGGCGACATTTTCCAAATTTTAACTGAGGAAATGCTCTCTGTGGCTCTTTTTTCCTTCTCCACAGCATCCAGAATCAGCAGCTCCATGCCTGTTCCTGCTCGCCTCTTGCTCTGCAGCATCACTCCTTAGTGCCCCTGATGTGCCCCAATTGACCACCACGAGCTTTGTCATTGGCTTCAAGCAGAGAGAGAGGGAGGGAGGGAGAGAATAGCTCGGAATTCCATTCAAGCCTCTCCCCACTACCAGCCCACAATATTCCATCACGCTTGGTCCAGCACAGCTTGGAGGAGAATCTCTCATGTTACCTCCAGATATCGGCTGGACGTTTTAGGACATGAAGATTTTTTGCTGTTTACTCTGATGACATACATAGAGCAAGTGCATAAACACTTGCCTGACAATTTAAATGCAAGAATTTTGTTTCCTTGACATTTTTTTAATATATCTGTTTAACTACTTTATCATCTGATTTCCAAATTGCCCTTTCAAGCCTTGCAGCAAAATGTGCATAATTGTGATGGATTTTTTCTTTCCCTTGCCTTTGTCAACAAATGCCTAATCAAGTCTAGTAAACTAAAAAATCCAAACCACCAGAAACAGGCTAACAAGTTCTTCCAGCTATTTATCTAATTTGTATTGACATGAAAACTCATTAATTCAATTTAAAAGAATAAGTAAGAGTCAGGATCAAGGCATTTATGTTTATATGTCTTTCTTGTTGTACATCAAAATAAGACCTTTGCAGTGCTGGTCACATGAAAAAGTCATGAAAGAATTTGGTACTGAGGTGGCAAATTTCAGCTCTGTCATGGTAAATATGTTTGTGATAAATGTGTTTGAACAAGACAAATTTAGCACAAGTCACCAAAATGATATGGTGAGAGTGGCTTTCCTGATGTTTAAATGTTTATGTCACTGTATGCTTGGGACACTGATATTTATCTGAGGAGCGTAAATATTATCCTGCACTCTTTAGCTCATTTTTGAGCTCAGTTTAATGGCATGCTAACCTCAGCTATGCATTTTAAAAATGCATAGACCAACAGAGATCCTTCCTTCCCATCAATACATAGGAAATGGATGAGTGCATGAGTATTAATTCTACCCTGGCTTGAATTTTACCACCTGGAGCCACAAATGAAGCCTGCAGCAGTCAGAGATGCTCAGCAGTGCTGAAGATCACACCCCTTTTCAAGCTGTGCTACTTCTGGCTGCGATGCTGAGCACTGTCTGACTTTTCCATGCCCCAGTTTACCCATGTGTAAAATCTGCATGATAAAATGAAGGTGTTTGGAAATTAATTGATACCGGTAGAGCCCTGAGAATCTTGAGTGAAAAGGGCTTCAGGAATGTGTAATAGGATCATTAAGTGAAATGCCAGCAGAGATATTAAAAGCAGGGTCAAATTTTTCAAGCTATGAGAAAAAGTCAAGGAGGGAGGGCAGAGAGATGAAGACCCCAGAAGAGCATGAAAGTGGAGAAGAGGCAATGAAACAACCTGTCAGACATCAGGAGCAGAGACAGAACAAAGGTCTGAATTATTAAATCTAATTAACAACTTAATAAAGAGACAAGTCTTTAAAAATGAAACGCTTAGACTACATTATGAGGGAACTCAAGAGACATTGGTCACCCAAGGAGAAAACAAATTGTAAGAGAGCAGTGGAGAGGCAGATTGCCCCCAAGCTGGAGAGGGGGTTAGCAGGCACAGGGGCAGATGGCACAGCCAGTGGGACCCTGCCAGCAGGATGAGCTTCATGTTCCTGTCACTTTCTCTGGAGAACTTTTACCTCCTGAACAAATCAAAATCATGTCCAAGACCTTCCACTGATTTTAGGCTCATGTATGTCCCAGCAGCCGGGTAGCCACTAGTTCATGATTCTTTCCATCTCCGTTGCTCTGAAATCTCTGGAAACAGATCTGGAGAGATTTTCATGGGACTGTGCTTAAAGCAATTTCCTTTACATATTTCATCGAATTGCAATGTTAGAGAGGGTGCTCTGATTCCATCTGCTTGCTCAGAACAAACAAAAGTGAGAAGTAAGAAGTCATATTAAATCTTTATCATGTCTCTTCCAGTGTTCAAAAGGGAAAACTAATGGTATAGGAGATCAGAAAGAAATAAATAAAACAATGTGTACTGCAAAGACAATCCTAAGCTGAGCTTCACTGTTAGTCTATGGGAGCAAAGGGATGGAAGACAAAAACAAGAACAGGCTCCACTGTGATGCTCTTAAGTGAAAAGAACAAAACAAAGATGACATCTTGTCCTGCTTGGAAGGGTCTTCTTCAAAGTCCTGTTTGTTGTTTCTGTGAAGACTGAGGGTACATATATTTGTGTACACACACCCACTTACAAGTGCATGAGAAATGAGGACACTCTGCTGCACACCTTTGAGCAGGGGCTCTCACAGTAATAGCT
This sequence comes from Acanthiza pusilla, assembly GCA_036630365.1. Lineage (NCBI taxonomy): Eukaryota > Metazoa > Chordata > Aves > Passeriformes > Acanthizidae > Acanthiza > Acanthiza pusilla. The sequence goes on along the minus strand of JAXCHO010000049.1, from coordinate 10,253,832 downwards.
CCGAATCCAGCACTCAGACATCAAAGGGAGACAATGGAGCCCGGCACCACCACCAGAGATAAATCATTTCCACACAGCCAGAAGGAAGAGACACTCCTCAGCAGCCACAGGACTGCTGCCTCCCTCCCTTCCCTCTCCTCATACACATTTCCGTAGGATTTTCCTGGCCACATAACGAATTTCACAAGTTTGATAATTGCCCTTACAAGAGATATTGCTGCAAAACTGCAACTGCTAAATAGGATAAATGGCATATTTGTAAAGTAAGAAATCAATAGATCTTTGTTTTCCTTCAGTAACCTTCTCGATGCCTAGTAATTTTTAATGGCCTTTTGGTCAATATCTGTACAAAGAGAACATATTACCTAAAACAATATTAAAGGCATATGTCACTAAGGTTTTTTCCAGCAGGGGCTGACTGTCCTTACCCAGTTCCCCAAAAATCTCAATAGGCAGGAAGAATCAAATGCTGGTAATATTGCCTCCTAAAACAACAATAGCAAAACTACGGTGAAATGTATTTGGTTTCTGAGTTCACACTTCAAGAAGGACATGGAAGGATTCACAGATCAATGAATCACAAAATGGATTGGGCTGGAAGGGACCTTAAAGCTCATCTCATTCCAACCCCCGCCATGGGCGGGACACCCACTGGAGCGGGTTGCTCCAAGTCCTGTCCAACCTGGCCTTGGGAAGAGACTACAAAAAGCACCTAGAGAGTGCAAGAAGGATTCAGAATGTACCCAGTGGCAGAAAAATAAAGCACACCTTTACTTCTGTGTAGAGCTCCTTGAGTTGGCCTAAGGGCAGCACAGTGTAGCAAACACACACAGGGATGTTGGGTATTAGGGAACGCTTGACATTAAGGAAACGGTAAAATGGCAATTTAGTGTTGGAAGTTGGACAAACTCAACCTCAAAAGAAAACCTACAGCTCCCTGGCACTGATTAAAGTTTGTAACCCAAGGCAGGTGCTTCAGTTTTCGCCACTTAGAGTTTTTAAGCTTCGGAGCTGCAGAGAAGAGTTTTCCTCTCCTCTCAGTGCACAGCTCAATGCTGTGCCAATTCTCTTCTGCTCAGCACGAGCAAGCCAAGCTCTGCAGGGAGTTCTGCACCCAGCAGACTGGTGTTCTGGCATCATTCTGACAGAACAGAGAATACGTGTGGTACTTGGCTCTTTGTCCTTGGAAGTTGGCAAGAGTTGAAGTTACTTGTTCATTTTTTCAAGAACTGAAATAATTGGGTCATTAAAGTATTGAAACGAGTTATTCATGGAAATACACCAAGGTTTCACTTGGATGATCTAATGGCTCCCCCAGAAAACAATTAGAAGCAATTTCTGTCTTCCTTCTATGCAGAAATTGATCTGTTCCCATGCAGCAGCCAACCAAGAAAAGTCTGGCTTGCAGGTAAGTAAAATATTATTTATGATGGGAAAACATGACACTAATTCTAAGCAAAACCTTGTCTATCATGAGTCAAAGATCATATAGCCACATTTGAACATGTACTGAGAGCTTTCTTGAGGAATTCAGCTGCCTATCCCCACCTCTTTGCTGAGCTGCATTAAGATGTTGACATCATCCTATTTCTAATGATAATACAAATCTTCCCCCACATGGATATCAAAGAGCCATATGGTCAATTAGCTATGCCCAATGCTTACCCAGCACTATTAGAACTTGCAATACAAAATATGTATTTTAAATTCCTGCTTGCATTCAAATTAATTTTTTTTTTAAACTTATGGCAAACTTACATATTTTTGTAAAGAACACTGGGGGAGAAGTGATATTTGAAGACATATGCAAAAAAAGAAAATTCACTAAAAATTGGAGAAAGAAAAAATGAACCTCACGAAGCAACAAGTTTATAGTCATAAGGATGCATAAGAATAAAAATAATTTATTCCCAAAAGTCCATGTTGTAGATTAGTTGGCATACAAATGTTTTTGTTTAGGACTCATGACTTCTATTAGTATTAATTACTTTTGCTGGCAGCTTAAAATGTGTAGTGGCCTTAAAGCAAGGGCAATACCTATTAAGTTTAATTACTTTCTCCTTCAGCCTAAGCAATAAAGAAGTATGGTGGAGATCTGGTTATTAACTGAGCGTGGCATCCAAATGAAGACACAGTGCACAATAATTGTGTTTGCTGGGCCACAAGCTGGTGGTTCTCATTGGTCTCTCCTGTTCCAGGGATGAGATGGGCTGTGGGCAAGCAGGAAACGTTTTCTTCCCTTGACCTACTTTGGACAAAATCTCATCCTCAGTCACATTTAAGCTCTCATCACTTGCAGCAGAAAGCCCTTGAGTCAAAGGACAAGCAAGCAGCTCCTTTCCCTGCTCACAGATCAGCTGTCACAAGCCAGGGCTTCAAGTGTTCTAAGGACTTATCATCCTTAGAATCCTTACTTACTTTTTTGTCTGATTTTTAAACAAAAGAGGTATATGTCTAGGTACCAGCATGCTACATGTTTTTCAGAAAAAAAATTATATTTTTGCTTGCTTTGAGCAATTTCTACCAGGATTTTTATGAAGCTACTGAAATTGTCTCTGTGTACGTGCCTTAGCTGTTGGAAAAGTGATGTTTATTTGAGTTTATGCCTGTGTGTTTATATCTATAGCTTTGACACCAAAGCTTACAATTATCTTGTAAATTTATCAGGAGTTTAGTCACCTTACTAATACAAGATCAAAATATGACACAGAAAACAACTTGCTTTAAAAATTAACAAAATAATAAACGATAATGGCTTCCACGTGACCAAGATACTCCACACAGTCCTGCCACCACTCCTTCTATTATTTAAACTCTTCTGCACAGATTTCTAAGTCATTCCCATCATTACTATTTCCAAATGGCTCTTTCTAACATGCCAAGTGTTTTATAGATGCATTTCTTCCTTTCTCACTTTTCATCCCAGAATAAATATAATCTGGTCATATTTTAGAATCAGATCCAGGAGAGTTTCTGCTTTCAAACCAGCATGCATTCCTGTCTAACAGTGATCCTAAGTCATCCTTGATATAGTTACCATGAGTGATGTACCACAATGTTCTTTCTCAAGTATTCAGAAAAGCATAAAAAAAAGGAATTTCAAATATTCAGTTCTCCCACTAGGGATATTTGTTTTTCAAAAAATCAAGCACATAACACAGCATATAAAAATACATCTGCTACTATTTGACTAATCTTCCCATGCAGATTTAACAATTTGCATGACATTAGTAGACCAGCATGTGCTAATAAGCACCAAAATGTCTAACTGTCCATTTGCATTCACAGGTCCCCAGAACAGCAATTAAAGAAATATTAGTACAAGTTTAAAATAGGAAGGAAATTCCAACTTGAATTTTATGAGTGGTTTTTGACCACTTGAAGCATCAAGCATGAGCTAAATTCAAAAAATGAGGTAAGATCTGGCCGCTGTTTTATAGTCAAGGAATACATAAATGTGGGTCCTACTTACAAAGACCCACATTACATCAATAAAAAAATCACACAGAACAAATCCATGCCATTGACCCTGGACAGAAAGACTATAAGCACTTGCCTAAATCTCAGATTAATGGGAAAATCACTGGTGCTGCAGCATAGACACCCAGAGGAGAGAGTCACAACTGCGGCCAGGGAGCAGAGGGAGGAGGAGAAAGCCTCAGCTCTCAGTTGAGAAATTCAGAATTTCTCAGCCTCCTGAAAGTGTGGATTTTATTTAGGATGGACAAGGTTTTCCCACATAATAGGAGTAGAGCTCATCATTGTATGAATTCCAGGGGTGAAGCAAATGTTAAGAAAGCAAAACACCCAGTGACAAAAAGGCAAAAATATTTTCTTGTGCTTTTTGATGTAGGACAAAAATACTGCACTGAGAGAATTTCTCCCTGTACTCAGGAAACCTTTCCCCTATTTCTGTCTGTTATGAGTTAGACAAATACGAGCTGATGCAGAAAGCAGGAAATTTAAGGTGCCGAGGCCCTGGCACACGTTGTTCAGAGAAGCTGTGAATGTCTCATCCCTGGAAGTGCTCCAGGCCAGTGGGACCAGGAGCAGCCTGGGACAGTGGAGGTGTCCCTTCCTATGGCTGGGGGTGGAACTGGATAATCTTTAAGGTTCCTTCCAACCCAAACCAATCGATGATTCTGTGATTTCCTTCCTTACCTTGATTATTTCCTACTCTTTCTTAGTTCAGCAGGATGTTTGTTTTGTTGAGGAAGATGCCACAGCAGTGGGCATCCTGTTGGGACTGATGCCCTCCCATGCCAGGCTGAAAAGGCATCTCACTGCCTCCTCCTCACAGCAACACTGAGATGAGAGAGATCTCTGTGAGCTACCAGTAAAACAAACGGAGTACAATGAATAAAAATTTTTAAAAAACCAAGGGAAATGCACACACTCAAAACCAACAACAACAAAAAAAAAGGTCTCAGAAGAACCTTCACAAAATTAATAGAGACTAAAAAAGTGTTGTGGATGGAGGAAACTGCCAGTGAAGGATTTTCTGCGGTAAATGCCAACATTTGGGATAAGGGACTAGCAAAGGAGGAAGAGTATTTTCAAGAGTTTCTTCACAGTCGGGAAGGCAGAGGCTGCAGCAGAAACCATTTAGGAGCTGGCGAAATAGCACTTAAAAAGAGGATGTAGGAAAACAACTGTGGGACTGTTAAACCAGCGCAAGTAAACCCGGAGAGGCAAGAAAACAACAAACAACTGGAAAATGGCTTTAATTGCCAAACTGCCAAATTACTGTAATCTGACAGATTGTACCCATCGGTGCAGCATAGACTTACTGTCAGCATCAGACAAAACTTGGTTAGAGGATAATTTTATCGCAGGTGAAATCAGAGACACACAAGCAGCTAAAAGGAAAACAAGATGGTTTCAGAGGAGAATCGTGCACCCATCATCATTAACTTTATCGACTTTGAAAAAGCCGTTGATAGTCTTGACAAAATTGCCTCCAGAAGATAAAGGCTAAATGTGGATTATCTCAGGAGATAGCGAGAATAGTAAACCTTTATGGAGATCCTGACTGGTCTAAGAGACAGCAACTGCAGTCTAGCAAAGCTCTTCCAGCTCCTGCATCTCTGCTCATCAGAAAACTACTGGAAGAAGCAAACTGACACCTCACAATCTTGTGGACATCAAGGCAGATTTCTCATTTTCTGCTCACAACAAGCAAGTGGGCAGTGAATACTGGGTGATAAAAGGGAGGAGTGAAAAGAGGAGGAAAAAAATTCCGTGAAAACAGTACAGAATGTGCACAAGTGTGAGAATGGCAAACAACCCAACATAACTGTTATTCAAAAGTCAATGGAGAATGCTGAAAGGTTTGCCTCCCCTTCAAGCTTAGTAGCAGCAGAAATGAAAGGGAGAATGGGAGGATAGGTGGAGATAGACACCATTTAGGTAGACAGTGGAACACCAGACTGGGTGTCATTAACAATGGGCTATTGGGCCTTTCTTTTTCATACCAAGTCCCTAAACTGGGGATATTTTTGCAGGGTAAAAATTATTAATAATATTAGAAATCCAGAGGGAAGCACAGATCCGAAACAACTGGGACAAAGATTCACTTTTTTTTTTCCCCCACTTAAGACAGAAAAATGCCTTTAGATTTAGGCCTGATAGTGACTGAAATAATCACTAGTAGAAGAGCAAAATCATTCATGAAGCCATTACAGAAAGCACTGGTAAGCAGTGGAGGACATGGACAAGCTTCTGCTTTTCATTTTCCTTTCTACTTTGTTCTCTGTGTTGCATTTACCTTCCTTGGAAAAGGCAGATGCTTTTATAAGGTTTTTTTTCCTGGCTTTCACATCTCTAATTCACGTGTAGCATATAATTTGCTTTTCTTCAAATTTCCTCACACTGTCATCATCCCAGACCTCCTTCCAGCAGTGAGTAACAAACAATGTTGATCACCTCCTGCTATTTGTAAATCTGTACTTGAGAATAACACAAATTGCCATGATAATTTACTATTCCCAATTAAAATTAAGGTACATTGAGACTGAGAAAGAAATTAAATGCAGCAGCAGTCAGTCAGGGTATGAAAAACCCACGTAGAAGGAAGATTTATATGTACAAGTGAAGAGCTCATATAGTAATAACAATTTTCACACTGCTCTGAAGATGCTTTTGGGGAGTACTGGCCTATATATGACATTATAAAATATCCTATCATTCTGTAAACATTATTTATACACTTACATAAAGTGTATAGCAAAAATCATTAATATGACATAAAGATTTCTTTTGAAGAAATCAATATTTTCAAAGTATAATTTAAAAAATATGTATTTCTGAGAAGCATATCACAGCCCGCCATTTCCAACTACAACTGGAGATTGTAAAACCTCACATTAATTTTCCAGTTCACAGGCCTAAAAAGCACAATGTGAGCTCCTGTTCAGGAAAGATGAGCCTTCCCAGTTTACCTTGGCTCGTCACCATCAAGAGCATCACTAATTTAAGCAACGTGGAGGTTAATTTAGTTATATCGAGCTTTGTTCATGCAATGCACCCCTTGGAGCTTCACAGCCTTTCCTCCTCACTTCAGCCCCTGGAGGAGGCAGTGGTGGAGGAGATTTGCTGCTCCTGGGCGTGTGGGGATGATGGCCGTGGGGTGATGGCAGCGATGCAGCGCAGCAGGAGCAGCAGTGACACTGATGTGGCTGCACGGCACAGCCAGGGCTGAGCCACCTTTGTGAGAAAGTTTATGATAACCTGCTGGCTGAGCTGGACCTTCTCACACTTCAGTTTCCGTTTTCATCTCTGAAACTCTCCACTGATATAAATTCCCTTAAATACCTCAGTAAAACAAACAAACCCCTTCTTTTTCCCTCTCGCTCTGTTCTTATGCATGTAGCAACTATTAGAAAATGTGGCAGTTTTTAACCTCATCACTTCACCAAATATTACGGGTCTTATCACTGAGAAGAATGTGCCAGTAGAAAAAACAATGTGCTGGACCATAACAGCTGCACCGTAGGTCTCAACATTCATCTCTCACTGACCAAGTACCAGGCTCTTTTGAACCTCAGCCATTTCTGCGCCCTCTTTTGCTGTAGGTATTGCAAGTGAAATAATCCACAATTCTTTTAAGATATTTACTTATCCTTCAGGCATGAAAGTCTTTTAAGATATTTACTTATCCTTCAGGCATGAAAGTGTTTCAAAGCAACTCCAGCGTCTGTATCACTGAATTGCTGCTTGTTTTTGTAAATGAAAGCCATACAATGTGATACAATGCCCAATTATTATAGTTAGCCTTTCCATTATAATCATGGATTGCTAGCTTAGCTCTTGACAAAAAATAAAATGTATTTTTGCAAGAAGAAGTGACTCCAAATATTGATTAAAAAGCATACAGCTTTGGGCATGCTTGTTTCCATTTATCGCAGTGATGATGCTGTGGCTATTCGGGACAGAAGGAAACTGCAAGAATATAATTAAAACATCAGGAACTAAAACTAGCCAAGAAAGGGAGTGCTTTGGGATGCAATAGGAGACCTCGCACACATTTGTTTCCAGTCCTCAGTATAGGCAATATTCTGGTGTGGGTTCAGGTCTGGTGCGTGATTTTACTGCAAGGGCTGAGCCAACTCTGGCTGCTCACTCCCCACCCCACCCGCCCCATGGCTTTCTGCTCCCATGAAATGAGTGTGCAGCAGCTCCCAGGAGACCACAGCTCACAAATTGGCATATGAAAATTAACAGCTCTCTTTATTGTGTGGGTGGGGATGGGAGGCAGAGCTGGGTTGCCTGTCAGTGGATCAGGATAATTCACTCCAGCGCTGGAGTGTTTTCAAAGCTGGTGCTAGGGCAGAGCTTTACAAGCATTTATGTGCCAGATTTCCACTGACTTCACACCTCTAAAACAATGACCCTTGAGAATTATGGAGACTATATCCAAGTGACCCATCAGGGCACATGTTCAAGAGCCTGACTTGTTTTGAAAATTTTAGTCTGTAGGTCTGTAATAAAAAACCATTACAAGTGATGTCTACTTGCAGAGCATTAAGAGGAGTTTATAGGCTTTATCCAGCTTCCTGTGGTCATGTCCCCAGCAGAAAAGGATTCTCACAGTGCACCTTTAGCTGTACTTAATACCCAGCATCACCCTCTCACCCAAACCATGACACTCAGTGAGGTCAGAGCTGCTCCCTGCTTCCTAAAGCATGAGCTATAATCAGTAAAACATCCATGTTATTTTGATTAGCAATAATTGCATTCAGCCATGACATAGTAAGTACATTTTTTTTTCAGGTTTTAAAATATTCCAGAAGTAAATGTATCTCACAAATAAAGAACTTCACAGAAAACCAATAAAACCTGAAGTATTAAAAAAATTATAAAAATAAAATCCTTAACGTCTTCTAAAAAAGTATATCACAGAATTGTTTGGGTAGGAAGGGACACTAAAGACCATTGAGTGCCAACCCCCTGCCATGGTCAGGGACACCTTCCACTATCCCAGGTTGCTCCAGGCCCCATCCAACCTGGCCTTGGACATTTCCAGGGATGGGGCAGCCACAGCTTCTCTGGCCAACCTTTTCCAAGGCCCCACTGCCCTCACAGTCAAGAATTTCCTTTAAGCATCCAATCTAAATCTCTCCTCTTGTGGTTTTCAAATTCTTCCCCATTGCCCTATCACTGTTTTCCTGTGTAAAAAGTCACTCTCTTTTTTATAACCCCTCTTTAAGTACTGAAATGCCACAGTGAATAAATCTTTGTAGTTAACCACTTTTCTTATCCCTAGCAATATTTGTTAATCAAAATCTCTGTAAGATCAAGGTAAATGGTTTTCTTGTTTATATTTTCTTGAAGAAAATCTAAAAAATATTTTACCATTAGAACACTTCTAGAAAAGTGCCTCCATTTCTGAGATGTTTTGACCAATTTCAGTGATGTGTTTGTCCAGTTACATCAATAGATGTTGTCTTGACATTAATGGAAGTGATCAACATTAGTGAATCTGACAAGTCACGGAACAAATATGCACAGTCAGAAGAAATGAGTTTTGAGCAGATGTGCCTGGGAAGATAGGTGAAGCAGTGGAGAGATCAACTACACCCTGCACAAGTCCCAGCAGTGCCACTGCAACAATGCCTGAGTTTTCCGATAATTTGCAATGGAGCATTTTAAATCTTCTCACTTTCACAGATGACAGACCGTGCAAATTGTCCATCCAGGGAAATACTGAGCTTGCTGCTATCTGCACCAACAGGAGGAAGAGCTTGTGGATGGCTCAGAACGGCTCATCGTGTTTGTTGGTGTATTAAAACTCTGCCCGATTTTTTAACTGTAGGCATGGAGTTGTGCATAGAAAACAACATCTACCTGGAAACTGTCCACGTTAGCAGCCAGAAGAGCAGCTCATGGCTCACATATGTAAGGGATGAAGGCTCTGAAAACACAGTAACCACATGCAAAATGGGTGAGAATAAGAGACACTCCCCATGTGTTCAACATTTCAACATGCTCTTCATCAACACCTGACAGAGTTGTTTAGAGGACCCCTAAAACTCACAACTTGTTCTTTTGAAACTCACACAGACTGAGAAGATAAAACAAGCCCTTAACAACATCTGCTTGGTAGAAATCAGCCTGGCCTTCTGCTTCTCTGGACCAAATTCCAATTTTGTGTAAGGCAGACCAAGAACAACCAAAAGATGCAAGAACAAGGTTCACCGTATTCCAGGACGTCACCAAGTCCTGTAGGCATCACCTGGAGCTCTGCACTCAGGTTAAATCACATTTGTAACAAGGATATCCAGAGTGACCACTTCTTTAGGGGATGCTGCTCTGTCAAAAGTCCTGGAGAGGTTGGATTCATGCACAGGTTGCCTCAGGTAGGGCATTGCACTATATATACAGTAGCATTGGGACAGATATTTGCACCAAATACCATGTCTCCATGCCAGAAGAGAGTTTTGAAGATAGAAAAGGGATTTAATTAACAGTGTCTGATCCTTCTGAGCGCGAAATGAGAAGTTAATTGCCTTAATACCTTCAAAATACCAAACTGATAGTTTTGTGCTGACTGTTGTAAATAGTGATTGCCAGGCAACAAAACCAGGACTTTTAAACAAATCCCGGTGAAGAAGCTCAGATCTCAAGAACTTTAACTTCAGCTTATGCTCCATAGAAATTTGGGTAGTTTTGCAAAACTTTAGTTCAAAATACATATTACAGGCAGCAACCTGTTAAATAAAAAATAAAAGGCTGGTAGCAAAAACCCTACCAATTTTCCTGCCATATATTTATTAACATTTTGGAGGCTGAGTGCAAGAACTAAATTGAGGACACATAATAACAGTCTTTGCACAAATAAGAGTTCAAACAAAACGGATTTGTAGAAGGTCATGGTCTTCAGAAAATGCTGAACACTTTCCTCTGCAGAGGGAAGCAAGGCCTTCAAAGGTGTCACAAACTGGACAACTGAAGTAATCATTCACCTGGGAAATTTTAGGCTATTATCTCCAATCATACCTTCAAGGATTGGATGCTGATAATTCACGGTCATGGAAATGAAATGTTCCACTATGAGACACAAATGAGGGAGATGAATTATAGACTTCCCTGATAATGGAAAAATGAGCAGCATGTTGATCATATACACTAAAATTACAAACTTGGTCAGCCTTGCTGTAATGTAGAACACGTAGCAGGACATCATAAATTACAGTGCAGCTAAACTACGCTGTCATATCCCTATAGAGAGTGGGAATGGTGAACAAATACTGCCCTTGCACTCAGAAGACCTGACTTTAGCTCCTGGCACGGGGTAACTCTGGACAAGTTGCTTCTGTGCTTTGTTTTGTCTGTCAGGAAGTGTGGGCAAAGGAGAAATGGTGACAGGTGTCCCACGCTTGTGAGGGGCAGGCATCAGAATCTCTTGTGATGTGTACTTGCTGTTTTACAAAATGCAGTATATCCCCATTTCAGTGGAGTCACCAGGCTGAGACAGATCCTGTCCCCATGCACAGAGCCTGATTTGAACAAGCAGAGACCACAGCCCCTGTACCCTTGAAACCACAGCCTTTCAGCCATCGTTGGCCCTTCCCTTCCATCAGCCAGGACTTGCTTTGCACCCCTTGGTGCCTCCTGAAACACGAAGGTTTGATCACAGCAATGCATATTCATCCAAGTCCCTCATGTGAAGAACACACTCTGAGCAGCGCTGCCTAAGCAGGGATTTACAATTGTGCTGCACATCTGTACATCAATAATAAATATGGAAAATACACATTTCCATGTGGGCTCTGAGACCTCCCTGATGCAATTGCAACAGCAGTGCGACTCACAGCAGATCTTCTAAATTTTGTTGTACTTTATATGAAACTTCCCCCTTTGTGGTTTGTGTAAATCCTCATGACCTGAGCTCAGAGCCAAGAGCCAGAAAGTGTGGAAATAGCAGCTGAAGTGTGGGATAGGAAAAGATGGGCAATGCTGTCAGCCATGCGTGGGCAGAGGAGACAGATGTGAGAAGAAAAAAGCCTGGGCAGCAATCAGAGGGAAATTGCATGTGGCGGGGGTCAACCGGTCCATTAATAAGACATATAAATAATAAGATGTGTCTATGTCCATTCATACTGAAATATACAGGGGAAAAAAGTTTATCTCATAAAGTGAAAGATAATGTAAAGTGGTCTGAAAGATGCAATCAAAAAGGAGAACAAAGCTTAGGAAGAACAGACAGAAAGGAAATCTAAATAAAGCTGCTTAAACTGTTACCTAACTGAAAGCAATTAAGAAGCTCTTTGAAGTCCTCAGAGGACTCAAAAGTTCAGAAGAGTTCTAGTAAAGGGAGCTTGGATTTAGAACCTTTACTGGAAAAACTAAAATTAACAGCCTCTTCCTCTCTTAAGAAATTAGCTTCCACAAAAATCTAGTTGAAAGAAATAAAGCAAAATATATCTCTTGACAGCCAGGTACTTGTGCAGTACAGCAAAACCAGGTCACATTTAAATTTACACTGCAGGACAATTGTTTTTATTATTTTTTGAGATTTATTTTTTCATTGATTTCTCAGATATGCCCAGACACCATTATGGTGACTTCATCAATAATGTTATAACAAAGAAGCGAAACGAATACAGGAAGGAAGGGTAGTTGATCAACACCTTCTCCTCTGATGTCTCCTCTACTGCCAAAGCCTTCCCTGGAACACATCCAGGAATTCAAATTACAGGAATTACACCTATTTATACTTGGCCTGATCATAATCCTTTATATTCAAAAACACAAAGCGAGCCACAGAAATCATACCAGTGCTAATTCCTAAACTACCCCCCTCAACCACTGCTAATCAGTTCATCGATTCACTCTCATGCTACATGACAAATTCAGCCTGACAGTCCAGGATGGGAGAAAGCCTTTTAGTTAACCAGCTCTGACAGCGGGATGGGAAGCCTCCTAGCAGTGTTGGCCAACCACTGAGTTGTTGCCACTTTAAAGCATTCCCTCTGGGAAATTTCAATTACCCCTTTCCTCGATGATTTTCTTTTCAGAGTAGTCTTTAAGAATTTAGAAATAGTTACAAATGGGGAAAGCCTGAAAGACAGTCTTCTGGTAATTATGGGGCAGAGGCAAAGTCCTGTCCCAAATCCTTTCTAACAAGTTGCTTTTGAGAGCTCCTACTTGACGTTACAGTCTCAGGGCTGGAAGGTGCCAAGCACAGCCCCATCTCACACAGAAGCCTGATTTTCTTTGATTGCTCACTCTGAGGCAGACACCAACATGGGGGTCAAAACTGAGAAGTTTCCTAAAGATCTCAAATTCACTCCAAGTTTTGCTCACGTTCAGTTTATGTGTATTCAAAAGAAAAACCCAAAGCTTCAATCCCTTTATGAAGCTCCCCGAAGATATTTGGCAGTCTGGAGGTGGCTCTTGTCTAGGGAACATGGCTCAGCAAGACCCAGGCTGGCTGTGTCTCTAAAACACTCATGGGTGCTTGCCATAAGAAATGTGCAACATTTGACATGGTGACACCAGTGAGAGCCCAGCAGGCACCCTGAGAGCACCTGCAGGGACCCTGTCCCTCACCACAGCTGCAAAGGCCTCCACCCATCCTTCCATCACAGGCCCTGGTGCTGCTCCCTGGGCTGTCAAACCCTGGCCATGGCAAGTCGAGAGCTGCCAAACTCTTGTAGGTGACCTTCGCCTGTCCACCCTTTGCAATCCAAGATGTTCCCTCTGCCTTGCAGAGATCGAGGGAAGTTAAGTCACACCTTCCAGGACACAACCAGGTCTTCTCCTTCAGATGTGCCAGACTACCTCTCTGCTCTGATATTTTACCTCAGGCCTTTTCCTAAGTGGCTTTTTTTTAAGGTGGCTGAAAAGCAATCTTGATCTCATGGTTAAGCTGCTGCCTCCCTCAGAGCTCAGAAACCAGATAATTCATTTTCCCTACAGACATGTGAATTACTCCACAGCTACTGGATGACCAGTTGGAGAAAATTACGTTTGACAAGTGTCAGGAGTGGCTCATGTCATATCCCCAGCTCCAGCACATGAGAGAACAACTGTGAGCCCCCTGGAATTGCCAGACAGGTAAGTTTGTAAAGATGTACTGCAGACTGCTTGGTCCCAGACTATTTATCCAACTCCTAAAGCTGGGTCAGGGGCCAGCCAGTGTCTCTGCACTGGTTGCATTAGGGAAATCAGGGATTTCATGGGTTTTTTTCCTGATATCTACAGGAATTTCTAGGTTGGGGTTAGGTAAGGGGTTATTGTAGGGTCTCAGGGACTGTGTGGGCTTGCTGTTGGATGGGCTGAGCTAGAGTTAACTTGGCTACCAGTTAACCCTACAGCCACAGGTCTATCCCCTGAGCTTCTGAACAAAGCTATATTCACCATGTGGAGGAAGTAAAAAATAACAAAATCCCCCAGGAATGCACAATTTGGTCATACACGGCCAGATCACACATCCCCAGATTGCCAGGCCTGCAAAGAGGTGAGGTTCAGGGTGTTCAGAGAGCAAGGCAGGGATGGGGATGAAGGAAAGGCAGGAATCCTGGGAAGCTGACAGTGATGCTCTGTTCTGGGGAACAGGAAGGTGGAGCAGCTTCAGCCTTCCCATCAGTGTCGGGAGGGGCACGAGCAAAGGGCAGCTCTGAGAGAGGGAGCAAGGAGCATCTACAGCTCTAATTAGCTGATCTGTACTTAAGAATATGCTAAGGGTTCGTACATACATAATTAATGTTAAATTAAGCAGATATTTGTCTATCCATATGCAGAAAGCAGGAATAAAGGCTCATAACACACATAATTGCTATGGAGGAAGAATGACTAAATGCACATAGAATTTGTGCAGCTCATAATTAATTAAATTCTCACTAAGACTTGCTGGAGGCTTTTCTTCTGCTTAATGGTACATTTATAAGCATTTTTCTACTTACAGCATTGCCCTGTATAAGACTGGATGGTAAATTTCTGAAGAGTAGAGGAGAAATACATGACATCCAATATATACATTAGGAAAAATTGGTTCCTCTGAGGCATTTGAGCTCATTTTCTAGTCATGTGGATTGGCTAAAACAAATTACCCACAAAAGGAACATGTTTTCCAACTCAGAATGTGTAAGTACCAAATAACCAATCAGAAAACACATGAGGACTCACTGGTTGAAGCAAAGAGTTAAATGTACTTAACGGTAAAGCCTGAAAATTTCCAGAAAAAAATTCTGGATTGTAAGGGTACAAGATGCTAGGCACACAAAACACAGTAACAAAATAATAATATTTTTTTAAAAAGAAGAAAAAAATTTTTTCCTTAATTTGTTCAGACATTTTCATACAATTCACAAAAATAAATAATCACTGAAAGCCTTCACCTCTTTTGTTGCCTCACACTAACACCATTTGTGGTTATCCAGCAGCTTCCACAGGATTTAGGCTTTACAGAATTTAGACAGTTTACAAGCTTGCAAAACCAAAGGTTAAGTCATGATCAGAGCTATGCAAAAACACTCACCCCACCCACCAGAGCTGGCAAATTATGAGGACAAAACATTCTGATTCTACAGTCTTACACCTACTAAGTTTGAAACACAGACTGAACTTGCTGCATGATGTCATTGCCAAACAGCAAAGGGACATTAGAGTAGAGCTTGCAGGACCCACAGTCTGCCATCAGCACGAGGAAAATCACCCAAAAAGTACTAGAAACTATTTATGTTAGTGCCAACCTGTGAAAAACGGGAAAGCAAACAATCACACTCATCTCAAACTCAGTCTGCATAAATCCCTTTACCATCAGAGATTAAAAAGTCAATGCCCAAAGGTCACTGGCTTAATCGGCTGCTGTAATGTAATTGATACTGTCAGCCCCAGACACACAAAAATCACAGGTCAGATCCCCAAAACATAAAAAAGGATTTCGTATCACAAGATTAGGCTTTAACATAATTGAAGGCTTAATTTTAGCCCTCCAGCTTTTAATCGTTTGAAAATAACATTTCCAAGCTCTTTTCCCTGGCACTATGAAGGTTAGAATTCTATTTTCCTTTAAAAATAGAGAAGTATTTCTGTCATTCCTGCTGTAATTACAGAGAAATTACAGCCTCCCTACAAAAGTATGATTAATTACTAGCATAATTATTGTCAACTAGCATCAAACCAGACTAACCTGACAAAAGCCTCATAGCGCTGTTGTCAGAAGAAATTTTTTAAAAAACCAAACAACAAAAACAAACCCCCAATCCTGCCAGGAGACTAATGATAAAATCCCTGGAGCTGGCAATGCTGTCACATAGCACAAACAACCAAATGCATTCAAATAAAAGTCTGTACAGACTGTCACTGGGTATGTAACATGCAGAAAACATGTTTTTTTACAAGCACACAGGACTGATTTCTTGTTGATACTACTGCACCAAGAACAGCAGCAGATGGGCAAGAGCGTTAATTTTTTATTATTTTCCCCATAGATTTCTGATGGTCCAAGGAAGGGAATAAGTGCAGCGGCCCCATAAAGCCAGATTTTCCCTCATTCCTTTTTGTAGCACTATAAACAAAATAGTTGAAATTGTGAGATTTTACTGCATGTAATTAGGAGAAAAAAAATGTAAAAAGTGAAATATAGTAACAGAAATTAACAGGAGTGTTTCGCTCCTTGAAATGACAGAGAATTCATGCTGTTGAGTCTAAAATGGCACAGTACCGTGGTGCAGACACACTGGTGAGTAGCTGCCGCCAAAGGTAATATTTATAGTCCTCTGCAGCTCACATGGTGGTACCCAACCCATCTCATCTATGAGAGAAGTAGCCTGCTTGGGGACAGGGTCTGCAGGCACATTCTGGAGTCACTGAGTGTCATTTGGGATACTCAGAGTCCTTGGACATACTCGGTTTCTCAACAGGATGTCCAAATTGTTGACCCGCTCTGGATGCTTGTGAGAACATGCCCCTGAAGAGCTCAGCAGGCTGCTGGATCTCTGCCTTGCAAAGCCTGCTCATTTGTGATCCATTTCTGCACTAATTCAGCTGCACTGAAATTACACACATCTTTAAAAATAATAATGTTATCTACTGCTGGGATGATGATCAAGAAGCAACATTAAAACCTCTCTACATTGACAAAAAGCCACATAGTGGAGTTACAAAAGTGGCAATTTTTAGTGACTAATGGAAACTTACAGGGTCTTAATGATTCAACTTCTCAGACACACAGAGGCACAAGGGACGCTTGGACCACCCAGAAAGACAGTGACTGCTGATCCCAGGTTGGGAATAGGGACAAGAGAATTTAAGAATCTCTGAGAGATCTGGACTGCTAAGCGCTACTCGTCCACATATTTCTGCAGGGCTTCTCCTTCCCTAAAATAGCCCAGAAATTAATGACCTGGTTAATGCCTAATCATTATCTAATTTCATTTCTTTCAAAGATACTTAATTTTATCCTTTCCCCTGCTTTTTCCTAAGCAGTGCTTCCTCGCTGTGCTATCTAGAGAAGTGACTCCAAATCTCAGCCCAGGTGCCAAACACTAACATGGACTTGAGCACTACGTTCCTGTGAAGCAGCAAATCAATAACTAATGGGAGCTAATTATGGACTGTAAGCTCTCATCAGCAGAGAAATAAAGCAAGTTTCTTATAGCACAGACCCTCTATGTGATGAGTCTAGCAGTATCTCCGGCAGGGTCCCAGCTCAGTTCCAGAGAGTCAGATGTCTTGGTGCAACTGGGACATTGACCTTCTGCCTCATTTCAGCAGCGAGAAGGGCATGAAAGTGCAGCTAATTCCCCAAGAATTCCATTTAAAGACTATTCCTGTCCCGCTGCTGTGATGTGACACCTAACCAAGACGTTTTCAGGGAGGTGCACGATTGGACTCTAAAGGAAACCCTTCTGAGAAAAGGATTTGCCTGCATAAGTTTGAAGAAGGCATAAAGACAAACAACGTGGTGTAAAGAAGTAGAAGGTAAATTAGGAAGAAGAAAAATAAGCAGAGAGAAAGGTGAGAGATGTCTGATTTAGACAGGAGGGAAACTGAAGGCTTTTTCACGACACCCAAGGATGGCTCAGAATACATTGCTCCATGTCGAGCACTTCAGTCTGTCACCCCCAAGCCTCTTTCACAAGCCAAATCAGACATTAAAGCTTTTCCCCTCTAAAAATGCTAGGCACCTCTTCAGGGAAAAATGTTTTGAATGTCAAGAGAGAGAACTATAAAAACTCCAGTTGAAACTGCCACCATTTCCCTTTTAATATCACTCATTAAAAACATCTGCATCAAGAATTAAGGGGGACCATTATTTTCATGCTGTATGCAATTTTGAAGTTTCAGGTGACCATTCCGTGGGATGTAATAAATCTTCTGTGGCTGTGAGCAGTTGATATGGTTTATTTTAATGGCCACAGTTAAAGGTTTCATGGGATCAGGCCACAACCAAATCTCTTTATAATAATTCTTTAGGCTACTGCATAATTTATAGCCCTTATGCACTTTTCATGATCTAATTTACCTTCCTCTTAAAATATTTTGTAAAACCAGTGTTCCATTTATAATGATATATATCCCATTATAAAACATACTCACTACTTTGTTACCAGAATAGCATTTTATGTGTGTAAACCAAGGGGCATTAGCATATGCCAGAATTACTCTCCCAACCCAGTGATATACAGAGCATAATGGAATTATGAGCAATTTGGTTCACACTGTCAAAAATATAAATGCGGTGAGATTTTAATAGCAGGCCTGCAAATAATGTTTCACGAGAAAAGCATATCTTTGTAAATGAGATTCCCAAAAAAGAGTGAAATCTAGATGTGAGGTGGTGGAGGACAGAGGAAGGGGGCGTGGAATCAGCTACACAAATTGTGACCCTAATGCTCATCATACGTAACTACCCAGAAGGGAGAGGGGAAAAGGCAAACTCTCGAGAGTCACCATCAGTACTGCTCCAAGACGTAAGGGAATGAAAAGGCCAAAAGGCTGTGGGAAAAGGTTGCCATTTTTTGAATCAAAGAGTCATTAAGGTTGGAAAAGACCCCACGACCATCAAGTCTAAACTTCAGGGTTGAAGGAAGATTCATCAAGAGCAATCATTCTAACAAACTCAGTGTTTTGGATTCCGTTTAACTAAAATGTCAGAAAGTCTTTCTCTCTAAAGCTGTCAGCAAGTGATCTCTCTGGGCTCCTACAATTCAAGTTTTTTCTACCCATTTCAATGGTATTTAACCATACTCAACTTGAACAGGATTTTCTTGGCCTTGGCACTAAATAAACTTCTCTGCCCTAACCACACTTTGCACTAAAGGCAGATGATAGTCCAAGAGACACTCCAGCACATATGATCTACCTCATACCTGCCCTTCCCTAAAGGAAAGCTCTCATTCACTTAAACATGTAATATATTTTCCTGGTAGGAAATGTTGTGAAATGTAATTTTCTGGTGATACTGCAACATGCAAAATATTACACCATTTGTCAGGTCATAAGTGATTAAACCAACAGAGGGTTGAACAATATTTCCTTTTGCAAAGTTCTGTATATTTGCATGTACATATGGTGCCTGCCTTGCTGAAGATGGTTGTGATACTGTAGATTTCATTTTTATCAGGATATATTCCAAATCTTGGTTGTTTCCCAAAAATACCTGCACAAATCAGGCAGTGCAGAATTAGGCTATATTTACTCCCAGAAATCCAAACTCTGAGCTGTATTACCTAAAATAATCATGGAAACCAAACACCAGCAACGGCAACTTACAAAGTTGTTATTTCCCTTTCTTTATTTCTTCATTTACTTATGCTTTACTACATCAACATTTCCTAGCACCTGGCAAAAACACAGCTATATATTCAAAGATTTTCACATGCCTCACATATCAGTGGCTGACTATAATAATGTTGTCACTTAATATTTAACACTGTATCAAAGAACCTGTGCACTTATTCCCATTTTGTATATCATGAAACTGAAATAAAGGAAATTTTACTGGGTTTCCAATAACTTTTCTATAATTGAATGTTTGGGCCAGAGTCAAGAATAGAATTCAAATTGCTTCATTTGCAATGTTAGGTTTTGAAAGAGGCCCATGTTTTATCTCAGAGCAGTTCTCTTGGCAATTCCTAATGTCTCTCTCTCAGGAGTACATGGCGCCTTTTCCTATTTCAAAGCCAGCGAGGGGAAGGTTTTCGTTTTAAGGGAACTGGATGGGAACATATTTCTTTCTTCCCCACAGGTGCGTGCACGTGCTCTGACAGCAGGAAGATTCAGCTCTGCTATTCCCTTCCCTCTTAGGCTCTCTGAAAAGCTGTGCTCACTCCAATTTACAGGAGCTTGCACCGATTCAATAACCCATTCAGAGCCATGACAGTGACTATTATCTGCACAACAGCTGCTTTGATACAAGCACAAGGCTGTACAGCAGTAATCCAGGGATACATGCTCCGCTAAGTTAGAGTTTAGCTCCCATAGCCCATGGACTGGAGACCACAATTCTGCGTTTCCGAAGTTATCTATACACAGAAACACAAATCCCACCTGCAGCTGCTCCAACAAGTAATGACCAAGACCTGTAAAAGACACAGCATTTACCAGGTGCTTTTCTGCTTGTTATGGGAAAAAAAATGCTTTACACCTACATTTAAAATGCATCTCCATTTCTGGAGGGTTACTGAGCACAAGACTGCATATTACATTTGGCAGTGATAAAATCAAACTGTCATTGCTACTGGAGACTGAGCACAGCTCATATATATCTTACCTTTTAAGCCCATTCTATCAAAGCTGAAGCACAAATAAAGATGAATAGTATCTCTTTCTAAGCCAGCACAAAACCACCCCTCAATCTAGCAGAAACCACACAATACTTATCACCTTTTCGCGGGATCCTGTTTAAGCTAATAAATACTTTCTTTTATTATTTCCAGATTTCATTCAAGATTTTTGTTAAATCCTTTTGACAAAACTTGCTGGTTTTACCTCTCCCTATCAGTTTAAGATCTGTATTGGTTCTTAACCAGGAAGTTGCCTGTAACACACAGAGCTGCTGTCAGTGTGCTCAGGCTCGAGAGCACCTGTCAAATTTTATACAGAGCCAAGGGCTTTGCTTTCCTGGGCAGCAGCAAAAAGATTTAAGACACTGAAAATTACTAAAGGCTTAAGTCCAGCATCCTATCAAACATCAAAAAAGATTAAAGCTGTTTATTATATACTTCTTTTTTTCATTTCAATCTGCTTAAATAAATAATTCTCAGTACATAATACATGCCACGTAAAGGGATAACTGATCTTGGGTCACACTGCTTGACTCATATCCTCAGCACAGGCAAACTGCTGTTGTTCCTTTTACATGCAAGAGCCAGAGGAGGGGAAAAAAGCCCTATATCCATTACTGTGAGGTTTTTGCTGATTCTGTACCCAGGTAGATTTTTTTATAACTTCCTTGGCTTTTCACCAATGCTATTAAGCAGAATAAAACTCTAAAGGCCCAGCCAAGAAGAAAGAGATATTTGAATGCCACTGGTGTGACATTCCCCCTTGGGCCAATGTCCATGAACTATGTGAGTTCTACTCATGCCCTATTTTAAAGGCTTAAAGGGCACATAAGCTGTGCAAGGGTCTTCTGAACAAGGCACTGCACAGGCTTTTTCCAAAATAGTGTGAGTGTGAGAAAATCATAGTGGGACAAGATGAATCAATGACTTCCTTCTGACCTCCTAGGTCACATTTCCATTTGGTGCATAGGTAAGAGATACCTAAACCTTCAGAAAGCTTTCATATGTCTGAACTACCCTCAAAATCAGGGGGAGTTAACAATTCCTTTTGCAGCTCTCACATACGCACTGGGTGTAGCCTGGCCTCTGCTGTGTTGCAGAAACCTTCAAGAGATCCCCATAGAATCATTGATCCATGATGAGTCTGTGAATCTATAATTCTATAGATGACCTCACAGACCATCCAGTTCCAATCCCATGCCATGGGCAGGGACACTTTCCACTAGCCCAGGTTGCTCCAAGCTCTGTCCAGCCTGGCCTTGGACACTCCAGCTTCTCTGGGCAGCCTGTGCCAGGGCCTCTCCACCCTCACAGGGAAAGATTTCTTCCTAATATCCAATCTAGCCCTGCCCTCTGGCTATATGAAGCCATTCCCCCTTGTCCTGTCACTCCAGGCCTGTGTCTAAAGCCCCTCTCCTGCTCTCCTGTAGCCCTCTTGAGCCTCTCTTGAGGCACTGGAAGACTGCAAAAGAATGAAAACCAGAAGAACGTGCAGATGAAAACAACCCAGGTGTCCATCTCTGCTGGGATTAGGAGAGCTTCAAGACCTTCCCCCACAGAACTGCCTCATGTTTTCAATGCCTTTGAGAACTGGAAAATCCCATCTTTCATCTTGTACAGATACTGCTGACCTCTCCAGAGCTGCTGCTGCTGCCCCTTGCCACCAGCTGAGATGCAACTTTCTCCATTCCCAGCCACCCTTCAGACTTCTCAGCTTTTCAGAAAGAGAGCTGAAACTGCTTGGAAATGTTATATTTACCCATAACAAACTGTTTATCCAAATCTGAGTGATAGTCTTGAGCCACTATATATTGAATCTTGCTAACAGCAAAGCCTCAATGTACATCCTTTTCACAACAGCTCAACGCCAACAGGAGAGCACTCACCACACCTGCCTGCCACATTTCTGCTGTGGAAAGGAAGCAGCAGGCACGAAACAAGAAACTCTATGAGCAATTACTTATTTTCATGAACATTTATTAGATTTGTACATGTTAACTTTGCCTGGTGGGTTTGGAGAAGGGGTGGCATAATTCTAAATCAACAGTGAGATCACACAATGTTTTATGGTTTTTTTTTTAAATCCCTTTTGTTACATTTTTTTCATGTACATCTTAGAGTTTCCATATATATTTCCAGTGTCTGTGCATTGTTATTTATGTCTATGGGTAGTTTGAAGGAGATATTTCCAATGGAAATTGGAAATAGAGGGCAGGAAATTTAGTCTCTTTAGAAACCAAATGAAATAGAGGAGGAAAAAAGTAATGTGTGAGAATGGTTTTCTTACCTGCCAGCTCAGAAAACTGCAGGACAGGTATGGAGGGAAAGTGGGTGACAAGGTGCAACAAGAGAAGCAAGTCTGACTGAAAAAATGCAGGGATGTGTTAGAAAAGCAATTGGGCATAGAGACAGCTCAGAGGTACACAGGGCTAGACCTAGACATTGTCACTTCCAAATCTACTTGGCTTGGGTATTGGTACAAGCCACAGTGGACAGAGACATCTAATACGAATTTTTCTTTAAATGTTGATATTCCAGCTGGTATTTCTCCCTGAGGTTTTGGGTCTGCTTTACTACTAGTATTCATTTTTAATTGTATCCACAAGCATAGAATTACAGAATCACTGAATATGCTGAGTTGGAAGAGACTCATCACAATCAAGCCCAACTCCTGACCCTGTGCAGGACTCCACAAGAATCTCACCATGAATCTGAGAGCATTGTCTGAACACTTCTTGAGCTCTGTCAGGCTTGGCGCTGTGACCACTTTCCTGGGGAGCCTGTTCAGTGCCCAAACACCCTCTGGGTAAAGAATCTTTTCCTTATATCCATCCTAAACCTCCCCTGACTCAGCTCCAGCCATTTCCTGGAGTCCTGTCACTGGTCACAAGAGTGAAGACATTGGTGCTGCCCTTCTGCTTCCTCTCATGAGCACACTGCAACCAACCACCTCCTGATTTAAGCAGGACACACATTCAGCACAAACTGAAGTGGAAATCCCTGTGAGACACAATTTCTATCTCCCTTTCCCTAAGGGAGAGGAAAGGAGGCTGAAAGAGAAGGAGCAGATAGCAGTGAGGTTATGGATGATGGTGGTGCATGAACACAGTCTCTAAATCCCAAAGGTCCATCTCAGGGAACAAAAAACTCCAATTATGACAAAAAGAAAAAAGGGACTGTGTGTAAAATCCCACTTGGTGTTGTGATCCCTCCCATTATTTCCTTATCGAGACACTCCATCAAGCATCTGTATCTTTCCTCTGCTTTATTGCTGCAAGTTTTATTGCAATTTTTTCACAGTAGCATATACTTGCTAAAAAAAAAAAAAAGAAAATAAACAACAAAAAAACAAACCCCAAGGCTTCCATCTGTCTGGTGTTGTTGCTAACTCAGAATGGGTTTGCTAGTGAGAAAGCCCATGGCAGACCCAGCAGTGCTGCATGGGTCCAGCCCATGCTGTCAGGCATTTGTTCTCTCTGGGTAAGAAACAGCTTCTCTCTCATTTCACTTCTGCTTGCTTACCAGGAGCTGGATGCATTAAAGGCAAAAGTCCCTTTATTACCTGCTCATCTCTCACTCCCATGTGCATTTGCTTCTCACGCAGAAGATTACTTCTTTCAAGCTGTTCTTTCCCACTTTTGCTCTCTACTGAGCTACCGCTTGTCAACACATTTATCCATTTGCTGGTTTCAGTCAAAGAAGTAAAGAAAAAAAAACAAGTTAAAAAAGGAGCAGGAGGAGGAGAAGCTTCATTGTAGGCACTGTATCTGTGTAGCTGGAGAAGAAACACTGTCAACTGCCAAGTGATCTAGTTCTTCAAATAAAGGGATAAATAAAATAGGAGCATTTGCATGGATCAGCTCTTCACGCTGGGGTAAAACCCAGAGGCAGGTTTGGCCCATCTCCCACCTGTGCTGTGCCCAGCTGGAAACATCTGCACCCCCAATTGTGAAGGCAGTGGCTGTTCTGCAGGGCAGAGATCTCCATAAGTTCAAGGTCTAGGTTGTGGCTTGGGAAGCCACCAAAATGATGCATAGCTCAGAGAGAACAGCTCCCAGCCATATCAAAATTCCTCTTATGCTCATTACAGGTTAAGACTCTTGTTTCTGTGCAACATGAGAAACCACCAGGAAAAACTGGGAATTAGGTTCACATCCCAAATAGCTTTTACTGGTTGGCAGCTTTGAAGCACTGGCCTTTGCCTTGGGGTTTTCCAGCAGACACAAAGAGAGTTTTTCAGTTTTCAAAATCCCTTGGGAGCATTCAGAGAGAGTAATCACAGCAATTCATTGCCGAGTCATGCTAAGAAAGTTCCGCAGAAACAAACATTGATGTTTCCTGTTCATTAATTAATTCAAAGGATAATTTAGCAGTCCCTTGATATGACACACTTCTCTCTACACCCACAGCTCTCAAGATCTCCCCGTCTCTGCTCCCCTTCCCACACTCGTCTCGGTGTTTGTGGTTCTTTTCCCATCTCTGTGTGCTACTGACAGGCGCCATGGATACGCTTGAATTTGTGACAACCTTGTTAAATCAAAACAAATCACTTCTTACATTCAGAGATCCATTTCACTGAAATAAACAGGGAGGTATTTTCCTGTATGAATCCAGGTAGCTGCAGGACTCTCGATGCCATTATTTGCATTAGAAGGAACACACAAGAGCAGCCTCTCTCAGCACTGATGATGTTCTACTCCCTGTGCTACAGGGCACCACAGAGATGAGATGAAGGGCTGTTTCTAAATTGCCTTTAATAATTTATTTTTTTTAAAGCCAGCCCCAAATAATTTTTCCAAGCTTGCATTAAGGTTTTTACAAGTTCATATTTTCACTTTGGCTCAGTTGTTCTTATTTGATTCCAGCTGATTTGTTAATCTTTAATTAAGACCTGTTGGGCAGAAGGAAGAGACAGAGCAAGAACACATGTTTAAATAGATAAGAGAAACTAATACATAGGCTGGAATATTGATCAGCAAGGTTTTAATTAATTTGGTGTTGATAGAAAGAACACTTGCAGAATTGGCAAGAAAGTGTTCTTTCCTAGAAGACTGTTCTGAGCTCCTTTCATGATGGAAATCACACAGAGGGAGATGGTGAAAACCAAAGGTGCTTCAGCCACAGTAATAACAAAGCAGTGACTTCAGCAGGAGATGGACCAAGCCTTAATTGATGCAACACATGCAGAGAGCACAGCACATCATTTCAATATTGTCTTGCCAGGCTAACCAACAGATACGGAGCAGACACCAGCATCATCTTCCTTAATGCAATATTTATCAAGAAGCTGTATTTTTCAAAGCAGATATTTATTGATGTCTTGTTGCCTGGCTGAACCGCAGCATGCAGATGTTGTATATATTTCAAGGAGAATGTCAGCATTATGAAATAGGGCAGAATGTTAACTCTCTCTTTTTAATTAATCTTGAGTTGTTTGCAGTTTGCACCGTTCATCACTGTGAACTGTCACCTCAGAAGCTCTTATCAGGACAAGAAGAGCTTCTTTCTCAGGGCTGGATGCACTCACTTCCTGCTCTGCTTCCTTAGAGAAACTCTGAGCATGTAGGTCAAAATTCATCCTGAGAAACAAGCCAGCAAAATGCCTACACACCACTTGCCTCCTCCAAACACAGTGTTTTGAGACGTAAATGATGAATGGGGCTTGCAGTGACACTCAGCACTGGGGCAAAACTCACCCTTTATGATGAATTGGCTCCTGGAGAATTTTCTGTGATGGTTATCATCAGCCATGGTTCCTTTCCTTGTACTTGCTGCATCCCAGCATGAATCCTGATACAGTTAAAGGATGAGGCCAAGCAGATTTGAATACTCTCTGGACCTTGATCTCTTTGTTCTTTATTTTTATAAAAAGTGTGGTTATTAGAATAGCAGGGATGAGTTTTTTTAACCCTGACTATTGCCAAACAAAGCAGGAAGAACATGGGACAAACTATGAGTTTCCTTTCTTTCAGTTGTTTTAAATTCACTCAGTTATTTATCCTTCACAGTGCAGAGCTTCAGGGAAGGTCAGGAAGGCCCAAATAAGTCAATAGTACCAGGCAGGTGTGCCAGGGGTATGGCCTGCAGACACACACACGCTATTGGATTTGTAGCTGGTAGAACACATAGCAAATCAAGCTCAAGATTTTCAGAGAAGTCCTTTCCAAACTATATTCTCTGCCTGAATTAATTAACACATTTTTGATGCACCAATGTGTATCCTTCCTAGTACATAATCAAAATGCTAATAATCCCCTTACATTTCTGTGGTTTTAACTTGATCAATTCCCAAGGGTTTCCTTCCACTTATTATTTACCTGCTGAAAGCTCTTCTCTTCAGTATTTATGGAACTATACATGGCAGACAAGGAAAACCAAAAGGGACCAGTGAGTAGTTGGATCAGAATGGGTGAAGGATGTCGGAGCTGTCAGCAGCAAAGTAAAACAATAATTGAATCTTAAAAGCTCAGTGCTACAGTAATAACTGATAATAGAATGGTCTTTTAGTTGTCTCAGTAGTCTAAATTTTAGCTAATCAAGTTTGATTTCAATAGCCTTAAAAATAGAAACTTACAATAGATTTCAGAATAAGCAACATATTAAACAGTAATATTTATGCATTTGCAAAGACCTGCAGAGGCTGATGCAGACTGGCATTTAGTCAGTAATTTTCAAAATTTCAAATCCAAGGATCACAGAGTACAAACTGATTATGCTGGGAACCTCTGAACCTATTAGGGAAATGGAATTGGGTTCCCTCCACTTGTGCACTCCTTGTTCCACCCTCAAGCTGAGGACACCAAAAACCAATGAGCCACTTAACAGCATCTGCTGATGAAAGGATTTTAGGAAGGATGAGGAAAACTGCACCTTAGGAATGCCATGGGGACACCTGGGCCACACCACAGGGGACATGGGCTGCAACACCCCCAACTCAGCCCTAAAGCCCCGGTTCTTTCAGAGGGTAGGGCCCCGCTCCTGCACAGGGCTTGGCATCTGGACAGAGTGGTGGAATCTGACTGAACTGCTTGGGTACACATGACAAAACGCAGTGGGATGATGCCGATGTGCCAAGAGAGGGATGCACTCCTGGGTGTTGCTTAGCAACTCTGAACATTCCCCCCATGGACTGCTGATGGCCAGGGGAGCGCCTGGCTCCATCACGTAGGGCTGCTCTGCACAAGAGTAAATACCATTTTCATCTGTGACTGGCTTTTCACAGATCCATAAAAATTCATGAAAGCGCACACTTTTATGCATTTGATTTCTCACAGTTGGGGAAGTTTACAAATCTTTGACTCCAGTGTGAGAAAAAGGAAGACGTGAAACTTTGTCTTGGAAAGGGTAACGCAAGTCTGAGGCTTTGCTCTAAGGATAACACCAGCATTTCATGGCAAGCCCCTATGCAAAACCTTCAATCTCAACCTGGAACTCAAAAATCCAGCTCAATTTTTCTTGGTATTCCACTCATTCCCAATGAGAAAGGTGCTGCAGCTGAATTCCCACCCTCTCTGGCATACACAGAGCACTAATGACGTTACACAAAGGTGTGATCCTGACCAAAACTTTCCCCTGAAGCCTCAGCATAAGAATTTGTCTGTCATCTCTGTCTACTCAGTTGGAGTCCATCAATAGCTGTTGCAGAAAGAGAAGAAAATGCTATTTAATTGATGTGTGCTCTCTAAAGTTGTGTTTTTCAAGTTCATTACATTAATCAAAATGCACAAAACAAGGGCTACAAGTTGCCTTTGGAAAAGATTTTTGGCCCCACACTACCTCAGCACCTTCTCCAGCACCACCGGCATCTGCCATCCTCATGGATCATCTCAGAAATCTCCTCCTCAAAGGTATTTTTGCCCAAATGAGACCATCCAGGACTGTGCATTACACCCAGCCTCTGGCAGACATCATCCAGAAAGAGAAAATCTCCCTCATGTTCCTCTCAAAGCTGAATGTCTACCACTCAAGCACAAACTTGTATTAAAGGTTAAAACAACACACGTCCCCCTCAGGAGAGCCTGCACTCCTCGAGAGGGAAATGTCTGCTTGAATTCAGGTTCACAGCCAGGTCCTGCTCCATTTTATTACAAAGGCTTGAAACCAAGCACAGCACAAAGTGTTTCAGTAAGGGCCCTTCTTACTCAAAGCATCAAGATCCTCCTGGTATTTTATAATTTTGTGAATTAAAAAAGAGAAAAAATAACAGCAATTAATTCCAGGGGTCATTTAAGTATTATTGGGGAGGGGAGGGGTGAAATATATTTTGTTGTAATGACTTAATCTGAATAAAGTGAATAAACTGCAACCTGTACAAGTTTTTGAGAGAGCTGACTGTTTTCTAAGTGTCTAACCACAGTCCCTCTTCTAATACCATTCTGCATGAACAAATTCAGTGTAGAAAAGAAGTTAAAATAAACTAAAAAAAGAGAGCCAGAGACTTTGTTTCTACTGTCTTCACTTGTTAAACTCAGCGTCTAAACAGGAACAAACCCCAAAATGAGAGTCCATGACTTCCATCCTCAGAGGATTCAGTAACAGTTAAAAAGGACACTTTGAATACCAATCACACATGGAAACCAAGCACCAATTGCTGATCCAATTAAAATACTAATGACAAAAGCAATTAATTAGAATCTCAATTTAAAATTATGAAACAAGTTGCTATTAGGTTACCAACTCCAAGTAGACTGCTTAAAGTCTGTCTCTCAGAGCAACAACTTGGATTTCCAGGTAAAACAAAAATATGGAATACTAATACACCAAAATCAAAATTAAATATTTTATCTCCATTGACAAAAAAATGTTTCAGTAGCTTGGAAACATTTGGGTGTATTTTCAAATATATCTAGAATTTATAATTTTTCAATGAACTTGGACAGGTCAATCTTCAACAGGAGAGAAATGCTAAACTTCAGATAGTTCTAATAAATAAAAACACAGTGTATATACACATTCTATTGTTAAGACTGACAGTTGTTTTTTTTTCCTGGAAGGTTTGCTGTTCTGCTTCTCTTCTTATTTCCTTTCAGTGCAGAATTACATTCATAGCATCCTACATCCTGCAGCACTGAAAATAACTGTAATGCTGGACCAACAACAATTCTTCACAACCAAGCCCTGGATCCAAAAGGTCATTTTTCCAGTCACAAGCTGAAAACCCCCATACCAGTAGGACATATTTAGTTTGTGGCCTCAGTCCCTTGCAGGAGATGTGAATAGAAATGTTCAGTGTGTCAGGTCATGCTATCGGGCCCTTGCTTCGGTTCCTTGCTGTTGTGACGGACACAGGAAACGTTTTCCTCCTGCTCCAGGCTGTGACAGCTCAGACCCTGTGAGGCAGGACAGTGGCACTTTTCCATGTTCATAGCACACCCAAGGAAACTCTGCTCCGTTGTCTGTCAGTTTCCTTAAGTCCATTTCTGCAGCCAGATCACAGTACACACTCACAGGCAGAGAGTACCTAGCCCCCTTTAATTGCCCTCTGTTAATCCTAGCAATTAATTATGGTCTTAATAGTTCTCTCTCTTCTTGTCAGGAATGCCTTTGACCTCCTCATCCCTCTTATACCTCTTTTCCCAGCCCTTCTGAATACCCAGACATCCAGCAGATACCCCACAGCCCTTCATTTTGCACAGTCAGCACAGCCCCAGACAATCAATGCCTAGAGATGTCACAAACGCAAAAAATCAGTAACGTTCCAAGGGCAAGAAAACTCAATTAATACTGTTTTTGCCTTCATGTACAGGCAAACATGCAACTCCAGGTAGACACAGTCTGAGGCAGGTAAACAGAGGCTTTGACAAACACAGGAATCCTGGGCAATGGGGAAACCTCCATCCCTGCCTGACATCCACCGTGCTGGCCCTGGGTGAGCCACATGTGATGAGCACGGTGGAGTGTCAGGTCTCAGCTTGCAGCAGGTGAGCTTAAATAACATTTGATGGGGAAAAATCCCCAGCAGGGTCATTTAACCACCCAGCCCTTTTATAGGAGGAAAACACTGAATCTAAGTGTATCCTGGAAAATGACAACCTCTTCATTCAGTTTGGCACAGATGTAGAGGCATGGCAAGCAGACACAGAGGCTTACACACACTGTTTTAGCCCAAAGTTCACTATTTCAGAGTGGGACGTGCTCTCGCTGGACTATCCATGGTTAAATAACCAAGGCTCTACCTTGTTTTGCTATCATATAAAAAGTAAAGTAAAAAATCTAAATTCGCTGTGCATAGGAAGGAGTGCCAGACCTACAGAGCACATGAAGGCAAGAGAGTTGTCTTTCAAAAGTTGAAAATTATATTGATTTCTATTGACAGGTTTTGTTCATGATGCACTTGGGAATATTCTTGCTGATCCCCATGCAGAGCTGAATCCATGAATTTAAGCAGACTCTATTACACTGACAGAAAAATCACATCTTTAACCTTAGATCCCCAGAGGTACAATTATTAACCTCTGGGACAGCCTTTAAAGAGCAGTTCTGTGGATAGAAAATGGCAGCTTTTGGACTGTAATGCAGAGCTGAACAGAAAATTATATTCTTGTGTGTCAGAATCAGAAGGGATGGGCAGAGCCCCCACCTCAATATACAGATCAGCTTCTCCACAGAGTTCATTGAGGGCTTAAAAGAAATTTCTGTGATGCCCTATTGGATTGCCACAGTCCCAGTGATTCAAACCTTTTTAGACATCATAAGGCATTTCCATTAGACTAATAAAGCAATTTCTGCATTTATCCAGATACTCAAGAGATGGGAGTTTTTTTAGCTAAATGATCATTTTCTATTAGATTTGCATCTTTTGATTTCTTTCCCATGGAGATTAAACCTTAAAGCTTTCTTCCATTTTGGAAATAAAACTTACCCAGGATGTGAGTTAGACTGCAGCACTTCTGCCTATACAGCTGTGATAGGAAGAGGAGGAGAAAGACGGGAGATGCAAACCCCTCACCCTCCAGCCTGGAAAAGCAGCCCATATTATCCCACATTAGAGTGGTCCAGGCTAAGAACCAGTTCAATAAAGAGAAAAATTGATTTTTTTCTGAGCTTTTTATGTGAAATGATCCAAGGAGATGCTCCACTGTCTGCACAAGTGCAGGCAGCAGTGAGATGGATCTCTCCTTGCCTGGCAGCACATCTTCAGTGATGGGGGGAAAACTTCACAGAGTGGAAAACCTTCATTCCTTAATACTTTTGGCTTTTACTGATTTCATAGTTCTGGAGGTTGAGACCTACATAAGCCTCATTTTTGTCAGGAATTCACTGAGGTTGGAGGGGAAAGAATAGATTAACTTTCCTTCTGATCTGAGGAAGATATTAATTATTATTAAGATATCTTCTTTAAGGTTCCCCTCAGTGTGCTGGCTAGGGACTGATGGGAGGGAGCTTGCTGGGAGCTGGTCCCATACACAGAACCCTGGGCTGGGGCAGGGACAGAGCCAACCCAGCAGCCCCAGGAGGCTGGGGACACACTGCATCCCCAGCTGGGACACAGAACTGCAGCCTACAGCTCCCAAGGAAACTTGTCCTATCACCATCACATTCTGTGAATTATCACCAGCCCGAGGACACGAATGCAGCTATTTTAAAGTGACATGAATTCCTATTTCTAGGCTGGTATTCTCAGCTCAATCCTTTACCAAATGCCGCTGTGCACAGCATCCTCCGTTGCCTCATGGATTTCTTCCCTCTTTTTAAAATCTTTTTATTATTCTCAACCTTCCTTCCTTCTCTCACCATCTCCAGTGCCAGTTCCAGAACTGCACTCAGGGCTGCACCTGTGAAATCAGCTCAGTCTCTCCTGTTTCCCTGCTCATGTGCCTGGCTGCTGCCTTAACCTCTCTCCACACGTGGTATTACTACTAAAACATGTTTTTATAAGCTAT
Source organism: Acanthiza pusilla (assembly GCA_036630365.1). Classification (NCBI taxonomy): domain Eukaryota; kingdom Metazoa; phylum Chordata; class Aves; order Passeriformes; family Acanthizidae; genus Acanthiza; species Acanthiza pusilla. Next base: position 10,221,713 of record JAXCHO010000049.1, on the reverse strand, counting down.
TCCCCATCCTTCCACTTTATCATCATGAACTGAGCCATACTGAAACACACAGGGTTGACCTGAACAGATAAATAGTAGCAAAGCAAAACCAGGACCATCCTCACCACCCTCAAACCACCACTGGTCTTCTCTACTTCTCAGGGAGAGAAGGAGATTGCAGTCTTGTTTTAAGTGCTAAGCTATCAGAAAAAAAATTCAAATATCATTTAAGCATGTTTTTAGATAATCACTTCTTTAAACATAAACCAGCCCAATGATGAATACACTAACATACACATTAAAATCGCACAGTGCAATTTTCTCATTATGCACAACAAAAATAATTCATACAATGATTGGAGACTAATATTAAAGCAAATTATTTATTTAATTTCAAATAGCAGTGCTGTAAGTAAAAGGAAACTCCACTCACTAAATAACCTGGGAAGATAATTACTTCAAACACATCCCATGGGGCCTATTTCATCATCCTTTCATGACCTCAGAGCAGATAATGTAAAGAAAATGGACCATGTGTTTTCCCACAGAAATGCAGCCATCCAATTCCTTTCCACTTTCTTTCACCTAATGCTACTGAAAAGCACTCAAATCACTCAAGATACTGAATAATAATCCAACAAAATGCCATCTTATCCTGCCTTATTTCTTCCTGGAGCTGATGGATAAAGTTATTTGAATTCTTAAGGATGAATCTGGGTGGGGAGGCAGTGAACACATGAATGAAGTGAAAATATATTGGCCCAGGGTTAGCAATCGGTGTGGGAAATAGGACAGCAGTGACTGTGACAAGGCAGGAGCAGATATTTGTGCCTGGGCACAGGGAGGAAAACCAGACACCAGGGATCAGCTCAGCCCCCGAGCACACAAAGGTTCATGCACTTGTACATGAACAGCAGTTTTGGCTTTCCCGTCGGAAATCCTTCTTGTCCAAAGGCTATCCTAAAGGTCAGAAATCAGTTCCACATCCTCAGGGGGCTGGAGTTAAGGCTAAAGTCTGTGTTATTGCCTGGGTCCCCACTCTGGAATAGCCACTGCTGTGCTGGGGTGCAGGAGAAAGCCTGACCCAAGCTCCTGCTGGGCTCCCACATGGAAATTGTGTCCTTTGGAGAGCGTGTGAGCTAGAATAATCCCACCATGACTGACCTGGGAGAAATGCAAGAGCCCCACAGCATTTACAGAGGCCACACAAAGGGCACTGGATAACACACACAGGTGCTCAACACCTCACCGATATATCTGCAACAGTGGAAAAAAGTTACCCAAAAAAAGGTATAGATTTCATCTGCCTGTGAAATTCCAAAAAACCTCTGCTTTGAGAATTTGGATGTGCTCTGCAGCACTGGCTGGTGTGGACAACTAATTAAATCTCCATGTTCGATCCTGAAAGGCTCCTTGATTTTGTTAGCTGCTCTCAGGGGGGAGAACCCATGAAGCACTCACCACCTGGCAAGTGACACAGCACCCGTGGCTCTTCTTGTACATGAGAAAAGACAAAGGGAATTTAGCAGATTTTAAACCTCAAATTTTACCAAGCAGCCACTCACACTTGCATTAGCAGGGGGATGTTTCACCTCACAAAGGCAGCATTGCTGGGGACAGGGGTCCTTCAAACAAACCAAAGCCCAGAACTGCTGGAGCTCAGCAGTTGTGCATCTTGATGTCATCCAGCAATCTGGCTCCAATTCATCAACTCAGTTGTTTCCTGTTTATCACATTAATTAAAGACTGAAATTTGATTTCAATTTGATGTTTTAATTTTCATGCTCTATCAGATTTCCCTTATGTTCAGAATTTAAAATAATATTCTTTATACATGTTTGAATCAAAGACAAATAAGGAATATCCAGGAATCTGTTCTTATCCCTACATTTAAAAGACTGGGAAAATATTAAGAATGTGAGTGAAGCAAAAGTTCAAGTAAAGGAGGAAGATTACAAGGAAAGTAAATTCATATTCCCTAATCTAGTAACTAGCCAAGGAGATTTTTAAAACAAGGACACACAAAGGGGAGTTACATGCTAAATATGGTGTTGAAAAGAAATCCTACACTTGTGGTCTAAGCAGGAAGTGAACTAGAAGGAAACCAAACACCAGTGCACATTTTAAAAGATACCAAGGGATATTTCCAGTGTGGGAAACCTAAACCTTTAGTCAGTGCAGTCTTGGTAGTCAGAACAAATTAGCTGTTATCGGGCACGGCTGTCATCATCTTGTCATAAAACACCCCAGGTTCAGCAGCCAGTGGGGGAGAAGGGGAGCAAGGTGAAAGCCTTACAGCTGGAATTCCAGATGTTAAGGGACCTCTGTGTGAGATGTTCAGCGTAAAACCAAAGAGAAAAGTTAAACTACACTGCACCAAACTGGGCACTTCAGGATGGCTTTGCAGATACTGATGGGGAAAGCACAGAAAGCACCTCCGACATCCCAAGAGCTGCAGGAGAAAAGACAAATGTGCAGTTAGGACTTATGTACTGCTTTTAAATGATCAAGGTCCCCTTTCAGCCCTGCTGTAGTCTTCCACTCTATTTTCAGGTGAGGCATCAGTTCACTCTGTGCCTCAGCTCTTCTGCTCTAAAATGGACTCAACAGGAATTTTCTTCTCCCAGCACTGCCTGTCTCACCTGGATGTCAGTGCAAGCTTGTGCCACATCACCCACCTGTGCAGCAGGAAGCAGATTTTCTGAGCAACAGACACGGGAAAGAAGGTTTTGGCCAAAGACACACAATGTCAAATATTATGATTGGAATTCTATTGTTGCACAGACAGCGCCTGGCTGTCAGCAATGTCCCCACCGAGGCCAGCTGGAGCTGCTGTCTGTTTGTGCCTGGAAAATCTCCACTGGAACACACAGCCTGAAAAATCATAGAATGGTTTGGGTTCGGAGGGACCTTAAAGACCACCCAGTTCCAACCCTCTGCCATGGGCAGGGACACCTCCCACTAGACAAGGTTATGGTCTGTATGTCTCAGTAAATGGACTCCAAGTTTCTGAAGATGTATGTGAGGAAACCTAGGTGGAAATATAACCTTTAATCTTCTCTATCTTAGAGGACAATGTTTTCTAAAGGGGTTTCAGCTCATCTCCTTCATGTGCATTTACAAAACTGCTCACTTGTGCATACTAAACAGAATTTGGGAGTAGTAAAGGCTATTTTCAGGACAGGATTTAGAGTTTAGAAGATTTCAGTTTAGAAAAGAAGTCAGATAAGCAGAAAATAAGTCAAGGAATAAGGTTTTTTCATTGCATTAGCCTGCAGCAATTTTTGTTTCAATATTAAAAAAAGAGCAAACTATCACAACTCATTGATGCAGAAGTGTATAGGTAAATGTCAGTGGAAATACAATACAAATCTCTCCTAATATCATTTGATGTGGAAAAAAAATACTGATTTTTCTGGGTTTTAACTTCATACAGGTCTGTGATTTCATAATGATGTTTGACTCAGGAAATTAAGAGAGAAGATAGCTGCATTTAGAGAGGGTTAATAGGCTCACCATAGATAATGTACAAAGATGCTGCCAAAACCGTAATAGATGCAGATCATTTGAAATTTGATAGGATCACTTAAGACCAAAGACAATACACGTGAAAGACAGTTCAGTGTTTGCCCAGTAAACAGAATAATGATAAATTGGCCATGTCAACACAACCCAGGTGCAAATGTGGTTTAAGGGATGTGATGATAGCTCTCTGTCCAGAGAAGCAATTGTTTTCTTTAGAGATTTGGCTTTGTTACAGGCAGTTTTAGAAATGCAGAGAGCAGGTAATGCCAAACAGCCACAGAGAGGGGAATGATGCAGCTGTGAGTGGGGGGTTCAGGACAAGCTCTAATTTAGTTTAGATATTAGGAAGAAGTTCTTGCCTTAGAGATTTGTGAGGCACTGGCACAGGCTGCCCAGAGAAATTGTGGATACTCCATCCCTGGAAGTGTCCAAGGCCAGGCTGGATGGGGCTTGGAGCAACCTGGGGTAGTGGAAGGTGTCCCTGCCCATGGCAGGGGCTGGGAACGAGATGAGCTTTAAGCTTCCCCCAAACCCAAACCATTCTGTGGTTCTGTGATGAGGTCACAGAGGTGTCCTGGCTGGGAATGCACTGAGAGTCTTCCAGGTGCTCTCAGGGAGACCATGCTCATGACATAAAGGTGTTTCTGCTTTTCGAGGAATGGTTTCTTTTCAGAATTACAGGTCCTATCAAATCACCCAGAAAAATGAGAAGAATGCAATAATCATCTGAAGCTTTAGGATACATCACTGAATAATAACCCACAGCAAAGCACTGGGTTCCCAGTGAGCCAAAGAGCCACCCCACTCAACTCTGCCCCTGTATACAACATTCAAAAAAATATTATTTGGTGATTTTGTGTCTTTAACTACATTTTGGGCAAGTCACTTTGCTTACTGCTCAGTGACCATTCAGTCAAAAGAAAGATCAGCCCAATCCCCAGGCACATCCCAGGAATTCAGGTCTGTGGTGCTGAACCTGCAAAGTGCTTTGATAACACCACTCTGCACTCTGGAGGTTGGGAAATTCTCTTGGTATTAGCTTTTTTTGCTTTTTTTTCCCTTTTGCACCACTTCACCTCACAGATGGGCATGTCATAATAGAGTTTGTCTCCATCCAGATTACTCCAGCAATTTATTTCACACCTAAGCAGCTTGGCTAAGAACACCTTGTTCCCAGCCCTGCTGAGACTCATCTCCAGGTTTGTGTCCTTCACTGAGCCACGTGCAGATGTGTGTCACAGCCGTCACAAATGGGACTGAAGGCAGGAGGCTGGAGCTCAAGAGGCAGCAGTGAACATCCCTGCCTGCTCCTGGCAGCCCACATTGGGGCAAAGTTTCTTACACTCTCCATACAACCTTTTTATCCCCTTTACAAATGACAGTAAAATATAAAAACAAAAACCAAAAAACCCTTCCATGAACCTGGTTTAGTGCAACTTCTCTCTTCCAAACCATTCAAACCAGACTCAGCTCCTCAAGGAAGATCCTCTGAGTTAACTAAAAGACAGCAGAAGAATGGGTAAATAACAGCATTACAACCCCAAAGAGACAGTTTCTTTCAGAATTAAGTCCGTCTGTTTTATTAAGCTTTATTAAGCTTTTTAAGAAAGTGAGTTTCACTTTCAAGGAAAATATTTTTTAGGGGAGCAATGAGTGACATAAAACACAAGTTTCCATCAAAGAGCAAATACAATTGTTCAGTATAAGGAGAAAACAAAGAAGCAGTATGAGCACTTTTAATGGCACTGACATTGAATCAAACCTGAGCTTGACAAACTTGGGAAAAATATAATCCTATAATAATAAATATTTAAATTGTATTATCCATTAGGAATCAGCCTCTCTTGTATATCTCACATGTTTTGTCACATCAATATGATTGCTGCTCTACATAAACATTTCCAAGTCAGAATTTACTCCTTAATTTTTCTCTCTGCCCCTTGTACTGAGACTTTCCTTCCAGGTGGCAGGTCTCGAAGGGAGAAGAGAAACCATTCTCACCACTTTCCAGGCATTCAAATAGCTGAAATCCTAATTTATTACTCTACTCTGAAATGAATATTCTAATGAGAGGAAAATCTGAATTCACCACAGAAAATCATCTTGTGCTCTCTCAGCAGCTTCTCTCAGGATGAAATTGCAGCCACATGGAAGTAATGACAAAGCTGCCTTTAGGTTCAGCACAGCCAGAATTCCAGACTTTATAGCTAAACCTGAAGCTTTGAAACACAGAATGACCTGGGCTTATGAAAATTGAATTATTGTTATTTAGGTTTAATGCTCATAACTTCAGTAATTTCTTCAATGTATGTTCACTCAAAAGCTAAAATTTCTAAATAATGGCCTACTTACACTCTATGTTTATTTATGTAAACATACATCATTTTCCTATTCAAAGACTGAACTTATTTTTCCAGTAACGCTTTCTCCTCTACCTTTTTTTGTGAAAATAACCATCCAGCAAAGAGAAAACAGAAAAAATTTATTCTGAAAAGAACTTCCATCTTTCAACAGAAAATTTAAATCAATTTGATGCTTCACCTGGAGTAAAGTCAGAAATCTCAAATCATGACATATGGCAAAGCACCTCCAGCACTGCTGGGAGCACCCGTTCTCACATGACAAATCTGCATAAGAGGCTTTGAAGGAGAGCAAACGCATGTCTGAGCCAGGGAAATCACAGCTCCTGACCTCAGGGGAGGTGCACAGCTCCATAAACTCAACAAGCCCTACAGATATCCCCTGATCTCAGGGAAAACCTGGGCCTCTTGGAGACATCCGTGGGCTCCAGGGTTAATTTCTCACTAGAGTCCAAGGGCAGAGCAAGCTCCAAGCAGCAAAAGAAGCTCAGTCTGTGCGAAAGAGAGGTTTGGAGCGGCCAGGCTCTTAAAAAGGGCGTGGTCTTGGCATGGCAAACAGGAAACCTGTTTTTTTTTTTAATTAGTGAATAGTCAGATATATAGAATCATAGAATTATTTGGGTAGACAGGATCTCAAAACTCGTCTTTCCAACCCCCCCTGCCATGAGCAGGGACAGGTCCCACTAGACCAGATCCCTCCAAGCCCCATCCAGCCTGGCCATCAATACACTCCACACTTGGTAGCAAACAACATTCACTCTACCTTTTGCGTCTGCACCATTCCTCATCTAAAAATTCAACATCACTCAGACCGTTCGATGTTCAGTCACATTAGTTTCAATGTATACACAAGCCAAGGCCAGCAGCACACGCCACGAATTGCCAGGGCACAGGTTTGAAATCTTTCAAACAGAACAGTGGAATTATAAACATTAACATGCTATGAGTCTATTCTTATTAAATTATCACAGTCCTAATTTTCCTTTAAAGGTGTACTGACCTCTGCTAAGGCAACAGCCAGAGTCAAATGCAATTCCACAAATAATTATCTTTCCCTAATCATGTCATCTTAAACAGAGTAAAGTCCTATCAGAAATGTTTTTTTTCTCAAATGCCACCCTTATAAATAGAGAAAATACACACAAAAAACCCCAAAACACACTAGCAACCAAAAAACCCCAATCAAAACTACAAAAAGTAAAAAAGGGCAATAAACATTTGCCTAAAGCAGTCAAAGTAAAAACTGAGTGAAAACCTCAGGGTTGGAACTGCTGGCAGGCACTTTAATTTGAAGACAGTGTAAAACATGTAGGGAATCCAGGATTCCACCCACAGGAGAATATTAAAATGTTTCCCTTTTATTATTATGCTTGTCTGCATTGTGGTTTAAAATCCACATAGGGATTGCCAGAGCTTGTTAGCTGGCTTTAATAGTTGCATTAATAAATCCTATAAACTAATTGTGTAGTGACTAAGTTAATTACATTCAAATGAGATAATATATTTCTCTGGAAATATGATAAAGAATTTATAAAGAGATATGCTCCTGTCTGTGAGTCCAAAAATAATAACCAGCCAGCAACCCAAATACCCAAATCCAGCTGTAATATGGGATTAAATTGATGGCTGTGTGCATAAGCAAACTGCAACAATGGCAAGAGATCACAAGAAAGTATTAAACTGAATTATTTACCCAATAAAATAATGAATGAAAGCAGCGCACTGAGCTTTCCTCCTGGCCAGCAGTTTAGCTTCCAGACAAAGGTGGGAACTTGATCCTAAGCCCCAGTTATTTTTTTTAATGAGCAAGGACATCTATATGGCACTGTGATAAGAGCCCTTTTTCCCATTGGTCTGAGGAGCAAACCATGAACTTTAGCTGCCATCAAACACAGATGATGGTTTGTGTGCTGAGCAAAAATGCCTCTGTGGAGCTGAACTAACTTATGGGTCCTGCCCTGCTTGCTGGCCCTGGGGCCTCCTGCTCTGCTGGGGCATATTATTTCTGTCAGACACAAGTCCCAAGCACTGGTGCTCTCCCACATGAAGGTTTGGGGTTACTTTGCACCAGTGGTTGCGTTAAAAGACCTCAGCTAACAAGGCAACACCAAGCAAAGGCACAGAGCAACTCCAAGGCACAAGAGTGTTTTGCCTCCTCTTAAACCAAATCACCTTGCCCTAAATTCAGTGGGACAAGCTGGTCCTGGCAGAGCTGCTGTCACCACCAAAGTCTCACCCCAAGGCAGTGTTCAGGCTGTTTTGAGCAGGGAGGCAAACAACAGTCCTTGCTCAGCCCGGCATCTGTGAGAAGGGCTGGAACAACCTCAGAGCTGCAAATCCAGGGTGAAACTGCATGTGCTTGCTGCAGATGGGCTGAGTCCCTCAGCCAGACACTCAGCGTGACCAGAACACAAGGTTTAAAAACACGAGCATAACAACAACTGGGCTGATGGAAGAAGGAACCTGAAGTTAAGCTCTTAAATGCATCATTTGGCTCATAAATAGTTGATCTTAAGACTGTGGAGTATCAAATTAACAGGAGCAAGCTGGGGCTTAGCATTGAGAAAATCAGATCTTCTATTTAAGAGCCTGGCTACAGATTTAGGAGACAGATTTTGGCTTCTATTTTTGAAAAATATTGACTGAGAAGACTTTCATGTCATGCTCTACTTGCACAGGACCATGCATAAAATAAATGCCAAAACCCAAAGTTTTAAGCTTTGTACTCCAACACTGAGCTAAGGACACCTACAGATACAAGAGACAGATGGAGCAGCAACTGAGGTGTTTGCAATTTTATGGAACATGGGCCACCTTGCCCTGTTTTCTGGGAGTGACAACAGCAGTTGTGGCCCTCAGGCAGCGTTACCCCTTCTGCAACTCCCCCACGTGATGTCCAAGGCCAGGTTGAACAGGGCTTGGAACAGCCTGATCTAGTGAAAGGTGTCCTGATCTAGTGAAAGGCAGAGGAGTTGGAACTGGATGATCTTTAAGGTCTCTTCTAATCTAAACCATTCTATGAAGGTAATTGCTCATTAGCCTTCTCTTTTTTTTGGATACGCAGAAAAAAAATTTCAATAAAAAGTAATTACCAAAACAAATCTCTCAGCTGTTTCAGAGCATGCAAAGCCAGCTTCAAAGCACACATCTGGTAAATCGAGTTTGAGTTCAAACACCTGAGTGGATAAAACCCCAGGAAAAATGCATTAAATTAAATTCTGACAAACCTCTTACTCTAGCAGTATGAATGGGGTTGCTATAATGATAGAAAACTATTGATTGCCATCTACTGTCTCGTTCAATTGATCAGGTCCTGCAAATCTCAGATAACACTTGTGTCATTAGAAGCCAGTATTGTGCTCTTGTGGCTATGACTGATTGCTGTGCTATCACAGCTTTGATCGTCTGATAGTACAAGTGTTGGGGAGCTGGGCTATTGATTTGTAGATAAAAATGTTCCAGTCCCTTGAGACCTGTCAGTGAAATTCCTTGGATGCAAAATAGCATTGTACTTTAATGGTAGGTCATTTGCTAATTAAGTTAATTTGCAGAGAACTTTTCTGGGGGAAGAGCTGTTGCACACATGCACGGGGCAGGTGGCAAAAGCTCCCGAAGGACCAGGTCAACACCTGAGATAACAGACCCTTGAACAGACCTGCGTGTTTCTAGCTTTGAATTTATTCTTAGGTGATCAGTGCATGAAAAACTCTGTAAAATTTGGACTATTGATGCAGGAGCACTCAAGAAGAGACAGCAGTTAGGTCAGAGCTCTGTGGTGTCTATAAAGCAGATGTACAGTGCTGTACAGCTTCACGGAATCACAGAAGGGTTTGGGTTGGAAGGAACCTTGAAGATCATCCAGTTCCACCCCCTGCCATAGACAGGGACACCTTCCACTATCCCAGATTGCTCCAAGTTCCATCCAACCTGGCCTGAAACCCTTCCAGGGATGGGCAGCCACAGCTTCTCTGGGCAACCTGTGGCAGAGCCTCACCACCCTCATAGAGAAAAATTTCTTCCTAGTATATAATCTAATCTTCCTTTCGAGCCCTTCTGTAACTGCTCCCTCACGGGACCCCACTGCTTATCACTAGTCGTTTCACCAAAACATACTCTCCAATCTCCATCCCAAATCCCATAAATCCAATTGTTTTCTTAGTCAGGTTCTGTTATCTTTTCTTAAAAACAATTCTCCTCTGAAGACCACTGACAGTGTTAGCCTAATTACACTGCTCATTCATCTCTAGCACTAAAGGATGATGAAATTAGGTCTTATTAGTTGGTACATTTTAATTTGGCTTTTCACAGGGTGATTGGCACCTTGGAATTACAGCACTCCCTGGGATGCATTCAATCCAGCTGTTGTTCTGCACAGCAGTAAGCCACAAGGTCAGCTGCTGGGAGTGAGTCTCCCAACAGAAGCCTTGAGTCAGAACTGCACAGCCAAGTGTCCATTCTGGTTGTAACCTTTTCTTTTACATTGCAGTTATAACACAAAATAGGATTATTTTTGTCTTCTAATGATAAACTTTGAGTAATTGCTGTGGATTATATCTTCCTTCAGAAAAATCTCCTTTTCTTTAACCCATTTATGTATTACTCCAGTGCTCCAGATTTTTAAAATTCACATTCACAGAATAAAAGCCTGAAAATTCCAAAACTCATTAACAAACCTGTATATTGAAGCAGGCATTATCTAAAACCTTAAACCAATCCAAAAATAATCTTTTTCAGTCTGTAGCAGCCAAACTGAAACACCCAATAAACAAGTTTCTAGAGCATGAAAACATATTTCAACATCATTACTGCACTGGAGAATTTGAGGTTTTAAAAGAAGAACTGGCATGTGTAGATGACCTTTGTCAGGGTGCCAAAAATGTCTTTTTGGAAAAATACACTTTCATGTTACAACATGGGTTTCTTTATGTGAAAAATGCACTTTATACACAATGGGATGTAAGAGCAGAGCCCACAGAGGAGGTCAAAGTGAAGGACTCCTGGTGACCTGAGAAAGGATGATCCAGGAGAAGACATGTGCAGGGTTACTCTGTGTCCCTGGATTTCAATGTCCCTCTCCCAATGTGGATCAAATGAACAATTTTTAAACTGTGCATGCCAAAGCAAACATCCTCTGCCTGAGCTGCAAGCAAAGACCTGAAGAGCAGTGATGAATCTTGGCTTTATTAATGGCTGAGAGCATGTCCCTCTGCCTTGCCTTGAGCTATTGCTCCACAGAGCAGAACCATCTCCTGTTGTCCCACTTCAGCAAGACAAAATTTGGGTCAAGCAGAGCAGCTCTTGCTACCCCACTTAAATCGCAAAAATTAAGACAGCATAATTGTGCTTTGCTGTAGACACACTGCTTTTAGCTTTACCAGCTTGTGATGGCTCTTGAGCACAGGTTTGTTTAGAGAAAACACAATATGGCCAGGGTCTGGGAAAACTCAGCAGCATGCATTAGTTCCTGAATTTGTTGATTAGAACCCATGAAAACTGATACTTCTAAGTAAATATGCCACACAAAAATATTTCTCAATGACATATAATTCATAGAAAAGAAGATGTTTGGCACCACCTTTATACAGTTTCTCTTAGAAAAATGAAGACTGTAAAGTTTCACAAGAAGCATGCTCAGTTTCCAATTATTTTATAGTACTGTCCTGACCTTTTTTTTTTTAACACAATATTGTTTGTTTTTTACATTACTGCTGCTAAAAGGCTTGGCAGAGGTTTATGTTGTAATGACCAGGTGATCCCTATCAGCTTTGTCTGTGGTATTGTTCTGTATTTGGGTCAATTGCAGTCAGTCATTCCTGATTACACAAGAGCAATGCCTCTAATGCTCCTGACCTTTATTTCCACCTTGGGGCAGCACCTCTGAGGATGGGAGCAGGAGGTGGCTCCTCCTGCATGGCTGACACTGTTTGCCTGTAAAATGAGCACTATCAATAATTGCAGCATCATCCCACAGGATGAGATCCTGCTCTTTAATCATCAGAGAATCACAGAATCTTTAAGGTTGGAAAAACCCTCTGAGATCATCAAGTCCAACCGTTAACCCAGCACTGTCAAGGCCACTACTAAACCAAGTCCCCAAGTGCCACATCTACACATCTTTTAAATACCTCTAGGAATGCTGACTCAGCCATTGCCCTGGGCAGTCTGCTCTGTTGCCTGAAAACCCTTTCCATGAAGAGATTGTTCCTAATATCAAACCTAAACCTTCCCTAGCACAACCTGGGACCATTTCCTCTTGTCCTATTACTTGTGATCCCCATTCTCTTCCTTATCCTCTGGCCTCGTCCTCTCCATCCTGGCAGCATTTAATCTTTTATTAAAGCTTGATAATATTTGTATCTATTTTTATCTTTATTTGAGGTGAATTACTTCAGTTTCACTTATTCCCCTCCTCTGGTGAGCAGCTTTGCCATAAACAGGTGACTTTTGGACTTCTGCTTTGTAAAAGAGTTCTCAGGATCCCAGAGAACGTTTTCGATGGTAAAACAAAAGTGAAGCATCAAACAGCAAAGCCCTCAAATATAGGAGGCCTCACCATTCTTTATTTCAAAGTCTCAAACCATTTAAACCAAAAGGAGCATTTAATTCAAAGACCCTATGGGGCTTTTTTAAAATATTGCTAAAGTGATCTGCTACCTTTAGCTATAAAGAAAAAATCCAGAATATAAAAGCAGTTTAGAAACCCTATTCTGTTAGAAAAATCCACAAAAATAGCCTTAGCTGTGGGTTCCTGCTTTTACTGTAAAAAAGAGACATTTCCCTGCAGGTACCCCCCACTCCTTCTCTTACATGACCTTTGCAAAAGTTTAAAACAAATTATAAGGAATTGACAGCTAAAGGATACCTGTTTGACTCTCTGAAGTTAAGAATATTGACTGAAACGAAAGGGTATGTTCTTTTCCCTTCCTTTCTGAGAAGTTAGGAAAAGAAAATTAGCTGTTCTTCTGCTAAATGCTTGTGCCAAATTTAGTCCTAGGACACATGTGGAAGGAATGTTACACAGTGCACAGAAACCTAAAGGGAAGATATCAATTTTCTGCTTAATTCCTTAGACTTTGAAGTCTAAATCAAGGAGATGGATTAAAGACCCATTGCACAGTAACCAAAGCCACACCCACCCCATCAGAGAGATTATGACTTAATTGTGGAAGTTACAGCATCTATCAACGAGCAAGAGGCAAGAAACCCTTGTGAGAGACGAACGCCAACAGATGGAGGGATGCTCTGCCTTCAGATTGCATTTGCTTCACAGAGCTACAGCCACAGCCATTCGCTGACCCGAGAGCAAAATCCTGGACTTTTTCCTAAAAAAAAGGTAGGACTCATGGCCCCGGACTGCTGCGAAAAGAGCAGATCAATGAAAACATTTCTGGCAAAACTGTCTGCACTTCCAGCATGCATTTGTGAGGGAGGTTATATACCAAGAAACAGGAAAGCTTTGCTGTTTATTTCCAGTTAGTTGGGATTCAGGCATGTTCCCTGTAAGAAGTCCTTTTCCATAAAGCCCTCCGAGTTTAACCTGGTATGCTCTGTGATATTCCAGCTGTCAAACCAGATCTCCATCAACTTTTTCTGCTTTACTCTTGACCTGAGTTTCTCTAAGAACAGTGCTTTAAATTAGATCCCATGAGAAACATGACAGCAAATTCCTCGTTTCATGATGGTGATAGAAGTTGCCATTGTTTTCCCATCATTATAGTGATGTTTAAAGCATTGGAGGAGAGGGATCATTTGTTAGTTCTCTCGTTGTCTGCTTTCTGCTCACAAGAGGAAACATAGGTGGAAATTTATTGACACCCCTGACAAATAACACAGTGTTTTCTCTTGCAAGAGTTAATTTATCCTATTAGATAAGACATCATCACACATTTTAAATCTGACTCCATGGCCAGGTACACCGATTTTGTGCCACAGAGATATCACTTCCCTGTATCACAAAGGAGAGAAGTGAGGCTAAGGTTTTCTTTCATTGATGATATCCTTCCATATAATAATTCTGTGGACATGCCATTAACTCGTGTCATGGAGGAAGAAAATGAGGGAGGAGGAAGCTTTTGTTCCCTAATGCTGTATTTCAGTCATTTAGTCTTACTGGTTTTGTGCAGTTAGAAATGAAAGATGTAACTTCAGGCTTGCTATTGCTCAGCATATATATGTACCAAGGCAGAAATGAGAGCAGAAAACCCACAAATCTGAGTAATGGGAGCAGGATCTATGGATTTAAGGCTCCTAAATATGCAGACAACTACTCAGAGAGGCCCAGGATTAATTCCAAATTTTTGTCTGTCCCTTTGACCTGGATAGATCATTATTAAATGGAAATCTCTCCCTCCTTCCTTCCCCCACCCATTATTCTCAGCTGTAGGATTTTTCCTGCAAATAAGTACATGTCCTTATATAGCCTCTTTTTGCCATTTTTTTCCACTCTACCAATGGTCTGCTATAGTCACTTGCTGAGTTTTGTGTTCACATATAGAGATGTTGTAGATGTGTTTTATGGAGTCTGGCACAGAGAGGGGAACACCTTTGGATTCAGCTGCAGGAATCCAGCCCTGGTGCAGGACGATGGAGACCAACCTTTGATGAAGTAATTCTGCCCATTTTTTCAATGCCCAAGAGTCACCTTCTCTGTAAACCTTTGACCTGGGGTAATTTCACCCTTTCTGCACACCCTCACTCCTACTGGGACACTCAACTCGTGGCTCTAGAGCTGTTCCCATCAAGCATAACATACGAGCACAGCATTTTACGTCGATAAAATCCCTGCTGAAGATCCAGTACCTCAGCAATAGACTGTTTGCAGAACTGATATAAATAATAACTGTGCCCAAAGCACTCTTTGGGTGACATTAACTAAGGCTACAGCAGGAGTTTGTCATGACTGAACAAAAAGAATGTGTCTTTTTAGCCTAAAAATACCCAGCACATAGACTCCAGCAAGAGCAAAGCCTCTTCAGTTTTACCACAAATAAACCTGTGTTAGTCAAAGCACCTTAATTAATACATTCAGCCTTCACAGTGATTTTTGTGCTGGCATCATTTTCACATATTTTATACTCAACATTTGTAAGAGAAATGGACCTTTTTCAGCAGCAAAGATAAACTCTTGTTTATTCCTGCTATTTTGGCAAAGCTCTCCAGCACACACAGAAATACCTATAGCCAGGATTTCCATGTATCACAGGGTTTTGTACCAGCAGAGAAATGTCTTAAAAGACTGTGGATGCTAAGGCAAGATTCAGAACCATGCAGCCAGCAGGCTGCGTAATATTTTGTCAGTAATAAAGCACACAATTCTGGTTTTGATACAAAACTCTTCCCAGCAGTTTTTTCCACTAGTATTTTGGGCATTAGGGATTGCCTTTTGCAAAGATATCATACTAGATATAGCCAAATAAAAGATATTCTTTATTTTTGAGGAGAGAAAGTGGCTCCGATCCCTTAAGCTGACCAATCCCACCAGTACAATAAACTTTGCAGTGTAAACAAGGCTTCACATTAAAGCCATGCAAGATGCACTCTCTGCAGCCAGGGAATGAGATGTGAATAAGGTGAAGGTTTCTCCATCTGATAAACTGAAAATCATTTAAATTTTGAAAGGGTCAGTGGGACTTCACATTAGTTGTCCACTTTGTTTTTTGAGATCATGATTTCAATGCAGTGTTGACCACTGACTGAAAATAATTTGAACAACATGAGAGTGGGAGTGCTCCATGCAAGGCAAGGTAATAGCTTTGCCTTGTCATTATGCTGGAGCATTTATAGTCAAAGACAATGGCACT
The DNA here is from genome assembly GCA_036630365.1 of Acanthiza pusilla. Lineage (NCBI taxonomy): Eukaryota > Metazoa > Chordata > Aves > Passeriformes > Acanthizidae > Acanthiza > Acanthiza pusilla. The sequence goes on along the minus strand of JAXCHO010000049.1, from coordinate 10,206,049 downwards.
AATAGATTCATTCATTCATTCAGAAACAACCTCAGACCTTTCAAGCGTGCAATTAAAATCTCTGTCACTTTATATGGAGCACAGAACTAGTGTTTTACTGTCTAGTCACCAAGCTATAGCACAACTTATTTGACTGATTATGGCACTAAAATCTACAAAACAATCAGGATTCATGAATATTTTCATGGCTGGTGAATAGATATCTGAATTAAATCACTTTGCAAACAGTGACAAAGTCATCCAAATAATAAGTGAAGGTACTTATTACTTGATCAAGAGTAAGAAGGAAAAAAAGTTGGAAACGGGAGACTGGAAGGACTGTCCTTCCAAATGGTCACTTTGTCCCCCAAGAAGCCAATAACTGCATCACTTGGGACAAACATCATCTTAAATGACCTTTCTCTTTTGTCCTGCAAGGGCTTCCCAGAGCCATGTTACTCCCACCTCCCATTAATTTACAGCTCATCTCTACTCATTTGCTACCACCACAGCATCACCTTTTGGGTTAAGTAGTTCTTCTCTAGCTCTTGCTCTCTTATCTATCTGGAGCAACCTTCAAAGTTTTCATTTTGCTGGGCCAAAAAAGCTATGGATTTGGCTCATTGAGTTTCATCCTTTATGATACTTTCTCACACATAATTATCAAATTCTCCACACTTTGCTTTACATTTTTTGCAGCTTGAATCCATCTCTTTTGACTATAAGGGATTGGTGCTGTATTCAGACATTAATGCCTCTGTGTAAATGGAGAAAATAATTCAGCTGTTTAATCTTACAGTATATTGGGGTTTTATACAGACATACTGTTTTAGTGGTTCATAACCACCCTGTGATCAAACACCACGCCAGAATCTTTCTCCTCATTAGACATTTCTGGCTGATGAGTTTTCACCTTATAGCACCAACCTGGCTGCAAGTTTCTAAGCTCATAGTCAACCTTTGGATTTTCCTACATCTCCACAGAAAAGGTAAGCACATATATATATATATATATATATATATATATATATATATATATATTTATATTTATATTTATATTTATATTTATATTTATATTTATATTTATATTTATATACAGCTTGTGTACAATGGTTTTTCATACAGGGCAGGGTTGCCACTGGCAGCTTTTCCAACTCCAGCACAGAGGTGCTCCAAGCCACTCTCACAAGCTTCTTACTCCAATTGCTCACCCACTCAGGTTTGCCTTTCTGAAGAAAATATCAGCTAGAAATTTCACCTTCCTTATTATTCCTTTTAATTTCAGTTGAGTTATTCACATCTCTTTGTTAAAGTTTATTTTCTCCAAAAAATCTGCAAATGTGGGTAGAGAAAAGCACTTGTTCCTGTGGGTTCAAGGGCTATTGGATAAGAAAGCTGTGAGCTATTACATCAAGGAATAATTAGGCTGCACTATGCATTGGTGACATCTAGATGCTCCTCTGACATTATCCACAAAGGTGTCTCCCCATCCTGACATCATGATAACAATCATTATTAACAGTGTTATTCCCATTTCAAAGATGTTTTTAAGAGAGGCCTGTGAAGATATGAATTTTTTTTCACCGTGCTAGTAACAACAACCGGTTATCAATACAGAGGGAGAAAATGAATATTTACCATTTTATGGGTCTAATTTCTTCCAATAACATTAAGGTACTTAACCCAACTCTGCTGAGTACAGGGTGACAAAGGAATTTTGGTCACCAGCAAGATCATAATAATGTCCAGGCCATTGAAGAGTAGTCAGAAAAACAGAAGATATATAGGCAGATGCAAGCCCACAGGCAAACAAAGGCATCTCGCATTGAGCTCAGCACTTTAGAACATATATGATACTTATTGAATTAAATACAAGGAACACGGCACCGCTGACAGCTTTTCTTAAATATTGTGAGTGCATTTACTGGGTTCAATTCAGGCAAATGCTTTCAAACACAAGGCGTTTGCTCAAGCGGCAGAAAAGGAACAGAGGAATAAACCATGCCTTGATCTGCTCTTGGAGTAGTGCAGGAAGCCAACAATTTAGCCTGAAAAATACAGCTTTTTGTCAATAGATAAACACAAAACAGAAGGTTAGCGGGTGGGGATATTTTTTTTCAAGGTAGGAAGGGAAGGCTCAAGGGGAAGATAATAATTTTAGCAGAAAAAAAAAAGTGAGGAAAGGCAGATTTTGTGCTTATGTCTGTATGCCTGTGACAATTGGCATGGGTGTGAAGTACAAAAGTTGAACATACACACGGGGACATCATTCTCCCCATATTTTCAGTTCAGTCTGTGGATGCAAAGAGTTTCTTGCTCTCCATCCTCTGCACAGCTTTGTGGGAAGCTGGAGACATAAGCCTTGACTTGGGGCAGGATGAACATCTGGGCTGGTCATGACAGCTTGAGCAGAGCCTTGCTTTTGCCAAGACTGTCAAGGAAAGGTCTTTGTGTCAAGGAAAGAAAACAAATGGAATTTCAGGAAAAGACATGCCTCTGCAAACTGAACAGAGATATGTTAAATAAAGCCAGTTCGGATATTGGTTTTAAATAACTCGCCTTTTTCTTAGCAGAAAACCAAACAATAGTACATGATACGAAGGAGAAAAAGAGCACAACTCAGGCTGAAGAGGACACAACTTGCTTGAGATGCTGACAAGTTCATAAACTATAAGATCTCTGTGAAGTCTTAATTTACGCAACACAACCAGCCTACCCAGGCATTTATCAAGTTTAACAAGGAAGGATGGCAATTCTGACTTCTCTATATAAAGAAGCCTATCCAACATATATTCTTTGACATATTTTAGAGCTAAATACCCAGAAACATGGGTCAATTTTGGGACCCAGCCTAACGTCCCCAAGACCTCAGCTCAGCTGCCACCTGAACTGGGGTGTCACATCCTTTCACATGTGAGCATAGATATTAAAGAACCTGCCTTCCATACCCCAGGTACCCAGAAGTATTGCCACTATGGCATTAGTTCAAGGCAAAGCAGACAGAACATCTTCCCACATGCAGCACTGTGGCTTTTTTCTTTTGTGACACAGGACAGAAGACAAGCACAGCTCATCTAGCAAAAGATGTGTAGAAGAATGGAAAAGGGCAACGACATGTTAACAGCCATACCTGCTCCCTGACATGAACAGCAAACCTTCCCTGTCCCTGCAGCGTTTCTGAGTGCACTCAAACATATGGATCAGGGACGTTTTGGTAGCAGCTGAAATGCCTGTTAGGATCACTGCATCATTTATGAGTGCAACTGAGAATATTAGCTGATTAGCACGGGGCCTTTCTCATCAGATGAGGCACTGTCAAAGCCAATCAGCCTGTACACATCTGTAGCAGAAAAAAAAAAATCCCTCAGTAAATAGATCTAAAAGGTTTCCATGTGGTGTGGGCTTCTACTCTTTCAGCTCCAGGAAACAAAGGAGAGAAAGATAAGACCCAAAGGATCCTCCTCCATCAGTGATGTCCCCAAAGTCTCATAGGAAATTGGCAAGGTGGCATATTTGTTATCAAATAGTTGTTATTTGCACCAAATAAGGACAATTTAAAAGCCAAATATTCTTTCAATTTCTCATTCTGTGTCATTGACCTAAGTAGCCCCAAGCCTAAATTCGATGTTATTTTGGCATGGAAGAAGGAAGATGGAGCCTGTTGTGTTGTAAAATTTCAATCCATTGGCACCTGTATCACTGACTGATACTTTAACACTGCAACAGAGATATATCTGGTTTCTGGGAAAACATGCTGATACATTAATGTCTGGATTTACTTATAAATGGAAGTTAGCAGGGGTAGAGACATTACTTTATGGTCTGCTTTGCACTGACCGTAAAGGCTTCCTAATAGATGTCTGAAGCTGCTGGATATTACAGCAATATAAATAATAAATAATAATACATCATTTTAATGTAAACAGAGGCATTCCACATTGAAGTACCTTTTCAAGTGTGTTTAAGATACAGCACTATTATAGTTCACACTTGAGTAGCCTACCCTTGAGGTAACAGAGACATAGATATGAGCTGTGACATTTAAATTAGCAAGAAACATCAAACATAAATAAAAAAGTCATCTTTAGTTGTTTCTGGAAGCTGATCACCCAGCAACACTAGGCTTTATGGTCTGGGTAAACTTATGTGATTTAGTGCAGAAAGGCTGTAATAATTAACATGCTGATGCCTATTCTCCAAGCTGCTTTCCTGAAACCATTTTCCATTCCACTGAAATGGCTTCATAGAGAAAAATGGACCCAAACTTGGGTAAATCCCTCTTTATAGGAGCTGCTGTATGCAGCAAAAGCATGTCCTTTTGCACAAATCTAGAGAACACTGACAATTTCGTCACTCATGCTTGAAAGCTCAGATTTTTAGCTTGGAAAGACAAGGCCAAATAGGGCTGAAGGGAAACTCGTTATGCAGGGGTTTGATGGAGAGAGGTTGTGACCACTGAACAATTAAGAGACATTTCACTTTAAAGTTTCATTGGATTTTCTCTGGTGTTTGCTCTTGTGTCAAGTGCCATTACAGAAATACTGGCTCTGTTCCCAGGCATTTACAGAGCCCTTACATTGCACCTCAGAGCGTTCATCCCCTCTCCTGCTGGAACCTGCAGGGGCAATCCCCACACCTCCCACCCACCGGTCACTCTTTGGTCACGCTGGGACCTTGATGGCCTTGTCTAGTGAAAGGGAGAGGTAAAAAGAGAGAAAAAAGGAACACAAGCCAAGCCCCTCACTGGGCAAAGGCATCATTTTTCACTAAGGAGAGGATCAAGCCTCATCTTTAAGTAGTTCTCAGCAACAATCCTCACTGCCTGGGAAAACCCCTCTGATGTCCAACAGCTTTGGTTTTTCTGGTTTGCTGATTGCTTGATTTTTCCTTTTCCTTACTTTTCCAGACTGATTTGTCCTTATTTCAATTTGAGCTTACCCTTTTTAGTCCTATCCACATGAAGACTTTTCAGTTGGAAGGTCCCCTCCATGTGAAATATTCTACGCTATTCTATGACCATGTTTATTCAGGTTTTGTTCACAAGATTTTTTTTGTGCAGAAAACCTCTCCTTTTGCCCTTCTGCTCATCCACTCCCCTCTGTGCAGAGCAGGCTACACTTGCAGGATAGATTCTAATGTTGGAATACAATTTTCCACTTGGTTTTGAACTTACCCTCTAAATGTTTGCTTATGGTAATGGCATGTGAAACTGGCTCGCTACCCACACGGTTTGCTGCTGCTATAAATGAAAACTTGAATAGGTCTGACATGAATTCTTGTTAATCACCTTTCTTGTTATTATCTTCCATATGCTTACAAACACTATGCTCAACTGGTGCACTGCAGGCAGAGGGAGTTAACACACTAGGTTAAAGAAAATTTAACAATGGTAGAAGTAATTGAAAGACATGGATATATTATACTTATCAATATATAAAAAATGTCATACATGCATGTGCACTCATACATGTGTAGTACCTGCGCAAGCTTAAGTCTAATAGAGGTGCCTCATGCTGTCTTGTGGTATTAAATTTAATTAAATATACAGATCATGTCAGCCCAGGCCAGCTGGAAATGTCTTGTCTCTGGAGCTGTGTGGTCCAGACTTACTCTGTCAGCTCAACAGACTTAACCTGCTAAAACTGCTGTAGCTCATGTAGGAAATTCAACCTAGTGAGCAGAGAGCAGAGAGCAGATCCTTCTTGATCTCCTCTTCAATTCAGAACACAGATATGAACTGAAACGCTCAGCTGAGGTGTTCATTAGTGCCAAAGCAATGTGATGCACTGTGTTATTAAGAGTAAGGAAAAGTCACAGGAATGTTTCTGGGAAGTTGGCAAAGGTGGCAACACTGCCCTAGTCCCAGAAGTTGCCGCAGTGACTTGGAAGAAAATCTCATCCCTTCTCCCAAGGGCTGGTGCTCAGGATGGATGGATGGGGAAGAAACCAGACAGGCTTGTCCTGTTCTCTCTACTGCAACATGAATTAGTTTATCATGGATCCAAGAACACTGCTCTGGAGAGCAGTCACAGCCAATTAAATGTGAAAGAGGTGAACCAGGACGTGTTAGGAGACATTCTCTTACGGGGTCAGCATCCTGTCTGTGGGTGCTGCACTCCCGAGCTGCCTGGGGAGCCTTGAAGGGCTCGTGGATGGTGACATCCATGATCAATCCTCAACTCCCAGCTGAGCCTACATCTCCCACTGCCATAAAAACGATAAACACAAGGAAGTTGCAACTTTCTTTTTTTCCACTGCATTAAGCAGGAACATTTTTCTTGCTGGTATCAGTTTGCAAGTTTTCATTCAACTGCACTCCCTATGCATCATTTTAAAACTCCTGCTCAAAGATGCACACAACTTATCACTGTCAGCTGTGCATGCCAATAGCAACTCTGACATTTCCACAGATTTTAAAAAATTTGAGTCAGGATAAAATTTGGCAGGTCCACTAATAAGCAATATTGTTTTTCTTTGAAAAGACCCAATTCTAATCAACCTGTGGCAATGTAGTGATTTTTGCATCCATTTGTCCTTGGCAAAAGCTGGGGTTTTTATAAGTAAATTTCATCAGCTTCAGTGAGAAAATGAAGCTGTTTTTCAGCAATCAGTGCTTCCTTTCTGACCACTTACATTTTATCTTTATAGTCTTTATGAAGAGAAAACAGTTATATTAATTAATAGGGAAAAAAAGTATGGGCTTTGCTTGTGGCTAACTGATTTAGGAAAGGTCATCTTCTGACCTAGAAGAGTCTCTGCTCTCCTCTGCTATTGTTCCACTAAAACCTGGCCCAGAGGTGATGGTGTCCACTTCTTGCATGACAGGGTTTTGTTCTTGTTGTCTGTGGGATCTGGAGCTGACACAAGAAATTTGTATCAGAAGATCATCAGATAAAAGAAGTCATGTGAGACTCACTAAAAAAAAGGCAGGGGGAGGGAAGGATATGTCAGCAGGACACAGTGCTTCATAAGAGCTTAGACTTATCTTTATAGTGAATGTTATCTGTAAGATTGATAAATGTGCGACAGGCTGGAAAGGGGAGAGAGGACAAAGTCATTGTACTGAAAAACTAGGCCTGGCAACAATAAAAAAACCCTATAAAATAGTTAAAAACCTAATAGCTCACTAGAGCTTTTTGCCAGAGCGAGTCCTCTATGTCCAATAGCTCTCTAAAGGCATTAGAAAATGAAAGGAGTTTTAATGTACCCCTACATTTCTTTTCTTTCTGGTTTTACAAGGGGCGATGTGGCAATCTAATTATACTGTGTTGTGAACTGGTATTATGTCCTGCAAGAAAAGGAAGGAAGCTTTTTTATCGTTCCATTATGCAATTGTTGCTACTTTTTACGCCCATTCCAGCTTTGGTGCAATAACTCAGTATTGCAGCCTACATTAATTTTCTTTTTCTTTTAACTGTTCCTTCCCTCACACTAATAAAATATGCTGTGCAAACAAAAGCACGTTACCCAGACAGTGTATGAGCAAGGCCATTCCTTCATTTCTTGATTCCTCAAATAGCATGCAAGCCCCAGAGGAACCTACAGCAAGGTGGTGGGGACATTTTAGAGACATTTTCTCCCTGTCTTAATGTTCAGAAAAACAAAAGGTTATGCGACTGATCACAGTAGTGTCCCCTTGAACCAAGCACACCAAGAGCCCTAGGAACTGCCCAGCAAACACTGACAGATGAAGCAAGCCACCACTCAAATCCTATTCTTTTTATGTAAAAACCCTCACCCTTTGTCCTTTTCAATTATGTATAGTCATGTTCTCACAATAGCTTCTGCTGTCACTGTGATTTAAAGATAAGGTTTATCTTAAAAGATCATTTGTTTCCAGTGCCAACATAGCCAGTCTAATCAGATAAATAAGTGCACAGTTTTTGAGACCCCCCTCCAAGGATTTTTTTCGTCCTTCCCCAGAGCCTGCCACCTGAACCTCTTGCTAATCATTTCAAGGCTATTCGGAAGGTAGTCCCTGCATAATTTTTAGCTTAGCATAAAAAACTGCATAATTGTTATTCATTTGGCTTGGCAGCTATTACACACCGAAGTGACCTCTGCCTCTCCGTTAATTATAAATAGTTTTGTCTATTGGATAAATTGAAGTGAATTAGCTCAGTTTTAAGATCTTATCAATAATTTAAATAGCCATTTCAAACAAATGAAATAGAAGGAAAAAACACTCGTAAAAAACCTCACAACAAAGGAAAAGTACCAACGTTACATAGAAAAGGCCAACTTCAAGTGTAAAGCACCAACACAATTTGTTGATTTAGCAGCGAGGGCAGAATTCAATAATAAAGCAAAATGAGGAACAAGTTTTTATTTTTCCATGCACACAGGCCTGAGAATTTGCTGTGGAGCAGAAAGAGTTTGGAGGGCTGGTCCCTGCCCAGCATGGCAGGCCATTAGCCACAGCTGTCGGAGACATCTGCCCGAGCCGATTACCGTCAAAGCCGAGCGGCAGCAGCGCCGTCAGCCCCAGCACAACAGCCCTTCCTTCCCTCCACCTCAGCTCTGCCCAGCCATCAGGCTTCTGCCAGACCACGCCTGAAACAGAGCTCAGAAATGGCTTTATTCTTAAGCAAGGTCACGCTTGGGTGAAACGCGTGTGCAAGGTCGATGGTATCATCAAGCCCCGAAGAAACAACAGCTCTTCATTTCTGCTAGGAAACATCAGCCTGTTTCCTTCTGGTATCTGGTAAGATAAGCTCTGGGCATAAAAAATACATACAGAATAAGGTCAGGTTTCATTTTGCTCTGTGATTCATTTTAAGCCTCCAGAGAGGCCATCCAATATGGAGACTTCACAGAGACAATTGCAGGAGGCCACAGCAAAGGGAATGAGCTAATCATTGATTTGTCTATGTAACTATATTAGAGGCAAAAAGAAAGCTCTTTTCTTTACAAATAACGTGCAGAGGTGAGCAATGACAAGGGAAGATTTGCTGTAGCAGATAATATTGCTCACATTATGAGCCCTACTGAAATTTGTGTCCAGCACTGGGTATTTCACGAAACAACGAGTGGGAGCATCATCGATTTCAGTCTTTGCCTTCAGCTCTTCCCTATGGCACAGGGAGGTCTTCTCTTCCTCAGTGCCTCCAACACACTCAGGTTTTACATCAATCTTTAGTTTTGATTGGGTTTAATTGTTAATAGAGTTTAATGAAAACATAAGCCAGAAACACATGGACATTCCCACCTGCCTCAGACAAGAGTATAAACCAAATATGACACAAACATGCCCAAGGTCAGTCCCACCTTGGAATCACCACTGATTCAGCACAGCCAACATCCCCGACTCTGAGGCTGAAATATATCAAAAGCAATCACACTTTTCACTGCTGAGCATCCTCTCCTTCATCTCTGATAACTTCTGACCCTGGTCAATGCTGGCAGAAGTGCGCTCTATTCCCAAATTCCCTATTGTGTCATCCTGCAACAACTCTTCAGGATTTTCTGAAAGCCTGGAATATTTACTCACAGCTATAGCACTTTTCTTATTTCACTGAGCAAACAGTTGGACACAAAACACTGAGGAAACCTGTGAAAGACAGAAAGACAGCAGAAACACATAATGACTGGTGGTAATACCAGTGATTGCCCTCAATTTGTAAGCAGGAGGAAGCGATTTCTGGCCAGAAAATAACAGATTCCACAAGCTTGCACAAGCACTACATTTCTTTTTATATATACTTAATGTATCTTTCACTCACAAAAATACCTTTTTCCTCCTAACATTTGTCATTCCCCAAAAAAAAAAAAAGAAATTAATTTAAAATTGAATATGAAATTAATTCAAAATGCAATAAAGCAGAACTGTTATAGATATCTGTTTTCTATTTGAGGAAAAAATTTGCCTAATGCAATGTTGCACATAAAGCAAACTTTGACTTCCAATACATAGGGAGCCTTTTTCCTGCTGCATCAAAAAGGACAGTGGATTGAACCTTAAAAATTATAAACCCTTTCATTTTAGAAGTAAACTAAAAGCAGAAACTACAAAATTAAATGTAAGTGTAAGATATTAAAGAACCAAGAAATACCTGAAATATTAAAGATGTAAGAAAAAGAGAATACTGGGAAAGCTTGAGAACATTTTCTCAATGATAATGAGGCTTGGAAAACAAGGAAGACACCCCACGTGTCCCCAAGGGAGTTGTCACAAGACCCAGCCTCAGCACCTCAAACAACCGTGTCTATCAGAAGATAAAGACCTTCCAAATGTATTTGTTCTCCACATTTAATATTAATCAAAGTGCATTATAAATCTCAAACATCACTCGCTGTAGGGGAAGAAACACTGGCTTGATAAAAGTAATGCAAAACAACATGCATGAATGTGTAAACCAATAACAAAATAAAAAGGAGAAATCAGTTGATTAAACAAAGGGTCTTTTGAAGCTGGGGTTTGGTTTGCATCAGCACAGAGAGAGCTGGGCTGTAGGAAAAACCAACAAAAGGCAGATAGAGGGTCTTGACCCCACATGGTGATCCTTGCACTTCTGTTGACCATTTATTTTGGTCCCAGAATTTAGCAGCAACTTCCCAAACCATTGCCCACACCAAAGGCTGCCAGCTAATGTTCTGAGCTTGGGGCTGGGACAATGTGCTCTTAATAATGTTATTAAGGGGGAAAACAGAGGCTTAACAAGCAGAGGGTGAAAGGATGGATGCTAGAGATGGCAGTGGTGCCTGACCTGCACTCAGAGCGCACCAGGGTGCCTTGGCTGACTGGACTGGGTGTTAGAGCCCACCTGTGTCCCACACACAACACCAGCCTGTTCTGCTTGTACGAAATGGGCTTGGGATGACCAAATCTCCAGCTCCAGCACCCCTCAGGCTGCAGCAGCTGTTGCTCACAGCCATGATTGCACATCCTGAGCAGAGGTGCCAAAAAGAAAAGGGTTGGTGGCCCCACAGCTCCAGCACCGCACCCTGCCCCTCCCTGCCGCCACAGCTTCGCTGCTGCTCATGATGCTCAACGCTTTATTTTTTCTTTTTTAATGTCGCTGTCTTCAGATATTTTCTGTTGTTTCACAGCTTGACAAGGGAAATGGAATGCATCTCATGTTGCAAACACTTCTCCAGCACAATAATTTGGGGTGAACTGTGCTACTTCTAGGTACAGAGATGACTACTCTCAGCTGCACTTATATCCTTCTTCATCAGGGTTTGAAAACACTTACCAATGCTAAACTCAAATAAAAATAGATGAGCTGCCAATTCTATCACTCTGAATGTATTTTAGAACTAAGATCCAGCTGCAGGAGGATCCCTTTATTTGTTTCTAACCTTTTATTATTGTTGTGGGTTTTGGTTATTTTTTTGTTTTATTGGAGCTTGAGAATTTAATTTGAGGTTGACCAAATCCAGAGTTTCCTGGGACTTGCGCTGGCATATGAGGTGTTAAACAGCATCAACACATGGGAAAAAACCTTGGCTTGCCAAATGAAACACTTTGTGTAGGAATTTTGTGAATGGTTTTCCCAGATAAGACCTTGTGGAAGTTATTTGTAGATTACACTCCTAGTGAGTACACAAAGTGTGCTGTATTAAGGTAACTCCACCCAATTGTCCTAAGTGTCCTGAAGCACTCTGGGAACATGAGAGGCTGGAGCCGGGGAATGGGTGGTGGTGGTGGTGGTGAGGGTTTTCTGTTAGTTTGGGGGGATGTGATATTATTTTGGGGTTTTTTCCCCCAAATCTACAAACCTGCTTACCTCACATGTCTTATTATTGCTATAAAGACACAGCATCCCTCTTCTATCTCACCTGGAAAGTGAGAGCGTGTCCCAGAGAGCCATGCTGGTGGAACTGCACTGCACCTGGCACTGCTTTATGGCAAGGTTTATGCTCACATATATACCATGCACACTGAGGGGAACCTTTTGGACAAGGACAGTATAATTCATTTTGAGAAACATCTTCCTCCTGTTTAAGAGTTAGTATAAATTGAAATTCCTCAAGGGAACCAGGCATGATATTTTTCATTTTCTCAGAATCCATAAGGTTTGTTGTTAGATTTATTCCTTTATTATTATTGATTATATAAGGGCTGAGGATGGGGCTGAGGTAGAATCTAAACTCTCCTTTTTCTTTTTGTTTTTAAGTACAGGTTTCATGTCAGTGCTATTGATTTTCAAAACAAAAGGGCTACTGAAACCTGAATTTTTCAAACAAATTTTGGAGCAAGGAATGCATAGCTCATTCACCTGGGTAACACTTGAACCATAATTCTTTTTTATTCAACTCCACTGACTTTCTGTTTGGAATTCCAGTTTATCTCCCTGCTCCTGCTTGGTTAAACACCATCTAGTGCTAAAGGCAAGAATCACATCTTATATTAGTAGCAGCAACAACAAAAAAATGCAAAACCAAATAGCCAGCCTTATTTCAGCAATATCTGAGAATTCTGAAAAATTCTTAAACTTAATCCTCAAAAAAAATCCTTAAATTTAACCCCCACAGTATCCCACAGGTTCAGAACTGAAGCAAAAGATTGTGCATGAGGGGGACGAAAATAAATCCAAAGCTGTTTGATACTATAGTGCATTTAGTAATTCATTTTAATTTTGCTCTTCCCTGTGAGGGTGGTGAAGCCCTGGCACAGGTTGTCCAGAGAAGCTGTGGCTGTCCCACCCCTGGAAGAGTCCAAGACCAGTTTGAATGGGGCTTGGAGCAACCTGGGATAGCGGAAGGTGTCCCTGCCCGTGGCAGAGGGCTGGAAGTGGATTCTCTTTGAGGTCCCTTCCAACCCAAACCATTCTATGATAACATTGCAGGATGTTGCTTTGGGAGAGATTGCAGCAGGACACAAACACAGGAGATACAGAATTAAGGAAGTTCTCTTCCTCTCTTCATTAGGGAGGGGGGCAAGATGCAGCATGCTTAAAACCAGGTTTGTTCTCCCCCACAGACAACCTTTTAATATTCCTTCTGCTGAACTCCAGAGATAAATCATCATTATCAAGAGTCAATAGTTGGCACTACGAAAGATCAGGGCCATTTTTCTTGCTCAGGACGAGCCCTTGGGAGCTGTGGTGCACTCCCTGGCACGCAGCCTCACATCAGTGCAGTTTTATACCTGTCCCACCCCCGCCCCAGTGCAGGGTCCTGCTCATTCCTTGCAGAGCAGGAGCCGTGAGACAACTGTGGCTCTGCCTTCAGCGCTCGGTGATGGAACGATTCTCATCCCCTCCTGACTGATCTCTTCATCACCGTGCTGAGAACAGCCAAGTCGCAGGCTCTGCCTGTCACCCATCACCCCAACAGCTCAGCCTTCCTCCCGCTCAGAGTATTTCAGCTCTTCCATCCCTGGGCAGTATCAGAAAGCTCTCACAGCATCCCTGCCCTGCTGGGTCACCCCTCAGGGTGAGCCCTCTCCAGTCCCTGACAATCGTGACTGGATGTTAATCACGATGGATGCACTGATCCCACTTTAGTTTACATCAGATGAATGTGGCCATAACATTTATTAAATTATTTGGGAAACCTCTGTAGAGTGCACTGGAGCACACAGAGCCTCGTCTGAGGTCAGCCAGATGCTGCAGCAGTTATGGCCTTCATTAAGTCATTGAATATTAATGACAAATTAACATAAACTTTAAAAAAGAAACAGATTTTCACTTCCAGACTCTCTTAATGAATTGTGTTGTACATATTTTCAAGGTAGCAGTGATCTGACAGGCAATATTTTTCAAATAATTCATTCACTCAATTTCTAGCTATTTTTAACTTCCTAACAGCCAAGAGCCCATTGATTCCACCTTTAATTACTGTTCACAGACACATCTGCTCCTGATACTCAAACAGAAAAAATTAGTTAAATGCTTCAAAGTGATTTCTCATTTACTTTTTAAATCACTAAACGACCGTCTTTTCCTGCATTCCATTTTAAATAGTCCTGCAACCCAGGGAGGGGAAGAAAACCAAACAAAAACTGCTGGTTTTAGAAAGTAAGGAATCAAATTCAGACCAAATTCCTCTTCCTGCTCCCTGTGACTCCCATCAATCACTTGAAAATAATTGTACCAGGTTTCTAAACTGGAGTTGTGTTGCTCAATAAAGCAGAGACAAGTGAGTGCTGGTGGAGCGAGGGGACATTTAAATACTTGGCATGCGCACATGTACACCTCTCTATCCCTGCTTTCCTTGGAACAAATGCCGTTATAATTTCTTCAAAGAATCAATAATGCCCATTGCCAGAGCCCAGCACTGTTTGAGATGCAGATTGCATAGAGAGACCGAGAATTTATTGCATTGTAAACGTAGGCAGAAGGTGGTAGGTAAGCTGTAATTAAGGTTTTGCTGATAATAAAAAATAGGGGGAAATAAGCAGACTCCATAGACAGTAAATGCTGGTGCTGCTGCACAATCACCCCATTTTGCAGAGAAAACTGCAGCACTAGGCTCTTCTTCTGCACAATTAGCCTAAGGAAGGGTGGTGTACATTTCCAACCCCCAAAATGCTGGCATCCTTCGTGCCCTTCCTCAACACTTAACATCTCCAGAGCCTTTCCAAACTTCCACTGCCAGCATTTAGATCTTACTCTCATTGTCTGAAAATCTCATCTCACATTCTTTATTCTTACTAACTGCTTTTATCTGGGAAGCAAAACTTGAGGCAGACATTTACCACTCCACAGCTGATGCATTTTTTGATTCTTCCTTGCAGCAGGCCTGGCAGTGCACAAGCTGCTGGGGATTGAGGTATTTAATGGAAACCCAGCAAATCTTCCTGCAAGGGTTTATCTCATGGACAGGCAGGAAGTTGGGCTGTCCTTCATTCCCCCATGTGTCTCTCCACTTTCTCCAGCAATGTTTTATATTGCAGCTGACTTTGTAAAAAGATAGAAAGCAAAAATCCAGACCTAATACCTATTTTCCTTTTCTTTCCCCTCCTTCCATGACTTCCTTGATTTTCAGATTTCTGTCCTTGTCCCAGGGTTGGGATTGCTCACTACTAATTATCCAATAAAAATACAGTTGAAGTATTAAATCTATCCCTAGTTAACCCAATGTCTTTAATAATAAAAGAGATTTTGCACTAGGGATAAATACTGTATCTCATTTTTCCACTCTTACAAGTCTCCTGTCACTCTACACTTATTAATACTGCTACTAATATACTGTTCCCAGTCAGCCACTAAAATAGCTTGGTTATTCCTATTAATTCACCAATAAAATGCAGCTTCACAGTGCAATAAAGAAGGTTTTGTTGCTTATGGGGTTTATTGGCAGCCTCTATTTGTCCAATTTGTCAAGAGATTTTCACTATTTTTCTGATACTGTAGCCAAATAAACCTCTAGTATGGGCTACAGTAAGAAAGGATTGTCTGATCCCATGCCAGGTGTTGCTGGCTTCTCCCTGGGTATCTGGCAGTGACTGATGGCACAGACAAGTGTCCATCCCTTTAGGTTAAGGGTGAGTGGATGCTACAACAACCTCTTCCCAGAAGGAAAATCAACTGTGTCGTGGTTAAATATCAGAACATTTCATTTTCTGAGAGACAAGAGCACCCTCCAGCAGTAGGATCCACCTGTACTCTAAGGAGGTGTGAGATCCCAGCACTAGGAACAGAGGCTGCTCTTCACACCCCAGAGTCACAAACACACAGTTTAGCTCCTAAATTAGCAACTTCCTGCTAATTTATGAACTGCTCAGTCAGCTCTATGGAAGAAAGAACAGGAGATGACACTTCCCTTACAAATACAACCACTGGCAATCACAGATAGCCTTTTAATGGGTGTTAGAATTGGAAAAGTCCCCTGAAATTCTCCTGCACACCTCCCTGGACAAAGATGCAAAACACTTCCCAAGATTTTATGAAAGAGTCCAGTCAAAAAGCTCTAGAAAAACAGAAAAAAGAAGGATGCTCAAAGCCTTTTCAACAGCAAAGAATTTATTAGGCAGAGTACTCAAATGGTCAGGTGCAGGCAGGTGGGTACAACTGCTCGGTCACTCGCCCCATTTGGGCAGCATCACCTCTCATGATGCTCTTCCCTTTCAGTTTGGTTTTACTCCTTGAGAGCCAGGGAGTTTTCCTGGGACCCACCCGAAAGGGCAAAGAAAGAGCAGCAGACAGAGCTGCCAGAGAACTCAGTACAGAGTGGGGAGGTTTGGGACCAAACACCACACAGAAAGAATTTAGAAAACAGGAGAACTCAGCCCATCAAGGAATTGGGCCAGGATTTTAAAACTGGATAATGTTACAGCTTTGGATTCTGACTCCTGACTCCTAAGCAGCCAGTGTGACTGTGCAACACTGTCCTCTATTGGAAACTGCTCACCAGACCACCTGGAGCACTGCTCAGCATCCTCTGCCTCGGCGCACAGGAAAAAGCACATCCCCCCCTTGTCAGGGCTGAAATCTGCCGGGGTTTGGCTGATGTTGTCTGGGAGGGCCTCCTCAGCACTATGCATCACCCACAAGTTGTTCCAAAATATCGTCGTGCTTTGACTTTGCTTTGTGTTTATTGGGTACTGGTAGCAGTAAAAAGGCTTTGCACAAGAGAGCCATTGAATTAATACAAACAGATTTATTGCACAGGCTTTATAATCTTTCTTGTGCACCAAGCTCAAAATCTCTAACACATTTATTAGGAGAAGTGATCCTGACAGAAATGCTGTGAGGTGCCCCATAAATATCGCAGTGCCTCCACAGAAGGGGAGCCCAGTGACCTTCTGGAAGGGGTGCCATTCGTAACTCCACCTCCTTGCAGAGACAGGACCCAGGATAAGGCATCATTTTTAGAGCAACCCTCTCTGGAGAGACTGGGAATAAAAAAGCTGATTCATGGGTGCTGCAGAAGAAGGATGACAGCTCCTGGAGCATCAGGAGGAGGATAACAGTGCAGGACTGGCTGACATCTGCCTCTTGCACCATCCAGCCCTGCTCTGAAGAGCCAGAAAACAAAGTGGGGCTTGCTGCATGGACAAGGGGGGCTCCAAGCAGAGCAAAGGGGCTCCAGGAGGACAATCACTGCCTATCTGCTGCCATCTCCTTCATGGCTGCACTTAATTCCCTCCCTCCTCCTCGAGGAAAGACATTTCCTGACTTCACCACGTGGCTCGCCATCCTTCCCTCCATCTATTGCTTTTATAAAAGTGTATTTTTCTATTTTAAATCTCTGTTTTCTTCTCCAAGGGCTTTGTCTTTCTGTCATAACAGGAGGAAAAGAGGAATATTCTCCCTGAACTCTGGCTGGTTTACCTTTCTAAAGGATGTGGTTTGGGCAGGCTGGAAGGGTCAGGCATCTGTGTGCTGAAACAGCCACAACCCCTACCCCAAAGGGCAAATGGCCCAGTCAAAGCAGGCTGTGAGATGGAGGAAATAATAAAATGGCTTCTTTCAGGATCTGATTTTACATAAAGGGGCATCTTCCTGCTGATGCATGACCTGGGGTCAGGTGTTTTCCATCTAAGAGGGCAGATGTGTGTCACCAGTGCTCTGTCATCTCTTCCCTCAATGCCAGCACTGATGACACTGTCCTCAGCAGGACTGCCTACAGCAGGGAGAGTTCCCACTGCTATTGTAAGGGGCCTTGCAGTCATTAGTCTCCAAAATTGCTTTCCATGGTGTACAAGAGACATAACAAATGGCTAATTTAATAAAATTGTGTTGGTTCATTCAGCCAGAGAAGCAAAGATAATAGGAGCTGATTCTGGAAAGAATTGGAAGTCACTTGGATGTTGTGAGTTCGAAGTTCTGGTAATGGGAACAGCAATTCCCAGGTTTCAGCTGGTCCTTTCTTCCTCATCTCCTTATGCTGCACTCACGTACTGCTGTGGAGGGAGGGGAAAGCCTGAGTGGAATGGCCCAGGGAGAGACATTGTAGCTAAAGAACAGGTGCAATGGGGATATCAAACTCTTCAAAGGTTCCTGCCATCAGAAACTGCCCTGTGCTAACAGCATTAAGAGATTCCACATAGATTCACAGAATTCTCAAAGCTGGAAAAGACTTCTAAGATCACTGAGTCCAACCACTAACCCAGCACTGCCAGATCCACCACTAAGCCATGTCCCTTAGCACCACATCCGCATGGTTTTTGAACACCCATGGATGATGATTCCACAGCTTCCCTGGGCAGCAATCAGCAATTCAGACACCCTACATTCAGCCCTTCATCCTCTGCTCTTCCTGCTACAGAGGTGCCAGTCCCAAAGTCAAACAGGACAAACCCCCTGCTCCAGTTCAGCACCAGCTCTCCATTCCACCAGTGGAAGCTTTGTTGTCAATTTTAGTGACCACAAGAATGACCCCTGACCCTGCATGAAGCATACAGCCAGATATGAGATCACACAGAAGAGACTGGAATTAACCTGGCTGTGGCAATGACACAGGTTAGGCAAGAGGCAGATCTGGCAGCAAAAAGCATGAGAAGCCCCTCGTAGGCCTACCCTGCTTCAGAGCAGAACACAGACACACAAACATGTGGAATCAAAAAGCACATTACACAAAGCACCCCAGTGGCAGAGCAGATTGAATTTTTCCATTGGATGTCACGGATTCATAATCATCATTGTCAGCACTGCAATAGCAATCGAGGTTAGACACATTACCTTCCACATTACCTTAAAGGTGAAATGAAATGTTAAAATAAGTAATTGAAAAGGCCCCTTCCACCTTCTTCTACCCAAGAATAAATCTGAGTAACTCAGAGAAGCTCACTGCCGAATGAGCAAACAATTTGATCACATGATCTTGTGGATGCAAGATCTTTAATAGATTTTTAAACAGTCCTTACTCAGTGACCTTTAAACAATTTGTACTTATCATGTGTAAATTCATTATTTCCTAAAATGTTTTAATTTTATAATTAACTTGGATGCATTACTTGCATTCAATCTAGATTCAGACTGAAACCAAGCAGTACGGAAGGTAATTTGGGGATGACAAACGTTGGTTTTCTTGCTCTAACCTTTTGGCTGTATGAGAACAAAGGGTTTTCCTCTGGTGCCGGCAGCTGCCAAAACCTTCCCACCACCCGTGAGTGCCTCTGCAGAGCCAGATCATGGCCCAGCCTGGTTTAACAATGCTTCCCCCCTTCAGAACACACTCCCAGCTGTGCTGAAGGCATGACCGCTGGGCAAAACATCTGCACGAGTGTCCTGGTGCCAGCAGGCAATATGTGTACCAGGACAAACAAAAGTTTACAATGCATGCTTTCCTGTGGCACTGCTATGAATTTCTGGTGCTCATTAGGTATTCTCTCTTCCAGCCCACAGTTTCTTCTGATAAATTTTCAGCCCTCCAGCTCCCTCTCAGGATGCCTCTGAAACAGGTTTGGGGGGAAGCAGAGACAGATGGGTAGATAGGAATCGGAACATGGTTTTCTGAGCTCACCTTTTCCTGGGGAATTTTTATGTGTCCAAAGACCAGGAGGGCTTGTGAGAGAACCATCTGAAAGTCCCATTTCAGCTGCTCAGGGCACCGTTCCCATGCCCTTACCATGTGCCTAGGCTGGGTATTTGAGTTAAGATCAAGGATATGGGATGGCACAAAACCCCACTGCTCTTCCCTGCACAGATTCCTTCCCGCTCCCCTTGGCCAGATCCCTGCAACACGCTGGGCCTGCCTTCCCCTCCCTGAACCTCTGTCCCTTCCCTGTCACATTAAGGACCTCGGTAAGTCCCTGGGGCACAGTTGGGCAGAAGTCTCCTCTTCCTGAACATTGATTTTTAAAGGAATACAACACCCAAAACGAGAACAGAGAATGTAGACAGGCAACATCCATCACTGCCAACACCAGGAAAAGACATGCTGGAGCTGTGGGAAGCACCCACTGCCCCCACAGCATCCTTTTTATCACCTGGTAATTTTGCAAGAAGGGGCTCTCATGCATCTGAGAAGGCACACATAGAAGCACAGCTTCCAAATAATGAAGGAAAAACCCCAACCTAGTAAAATCCACTGTGTTTGAATCCTCACAACTTCTCAGCAAAAGAGTCTCAAGTTTCCCAGCTCCCTGCCAAGCCCTCAGCAGCTGAACACCTGCACACTCCATCTGTCCCTACCTTCACAGATCACCTCCTGCTTCAATCACTCGCCACCAGCCTGTCCCTCATTGCTTCCTCCAAACTACTGTGTCTCCAGACCAAATGGGACCAGAGCACTCCAGTCTGCACAGTCTGAGTTCAGTCTGCTGCAGTGTGTAACCTTGGAAAAAACAAGCACCTCCCAGCAAACTGCTTCTCTGTGTTCTGCATGGGTTTTCTTATCCATAAAAGCTTGTGCTGCTGTTTATTTTGCATTTAGGAGGCCTGGATAAAAACTAAAATCTCCAGCACCAGCAGAAGTTAGAGAGAGAAAGAGACACCATCAGCTGTGCTTCTGTAATTCAATGCCTATTAAAAAATACAAGGGTTTGGGAGGTCTAAACATGGAAAGGAAGAATTGGGCATAGATGGAAAATATAACCTTTGATGAGTGACAAGTGAGGTTATACAGATGAATACTAATGAGGCAGCTTTGAATAATTCATACCTGGGGTTCAAGGTAAAATGGTTTAACCTGATACCTCGGTAGTTGTGCAGTCTTGCTGGTCTCTGGAATATTATCTCAAAGAACAAGGTCTGAACATAACCCAGGTTTCAGATGTTAATTTGTCCAGATGTATTTTAAAAAAAAGAAGAAAAAATATCACAGCTTGCTCACAATTGTCTAAAAATTGCAGCACAAGCACTGCAGGCTGGATGACTTTCCTCCAACCCCAACCTCCAACCTTGCTCCATGCCCACCAGTGCTTGCACCAGCACAACTGCCCCAGAGAAAGCTAAAAAATCCTCACAAAGGTGAACAAATTAGAGGAGGTTTGATGACAATTCTCCACATCAAAAAGGAAAACACATTTCTTAAGGGAAGGTTATTTATCTTCCCAGGGAGAGCCCAGTTTTGAGACTGGGCGCCGTTTCAAAATTCAGGATTGCGTTTCATCCTGTTTCATCTTCTGCCTTCACTCATTTTAGATTTTGCAATAGACTTACACCTTTCGACAGAGTCCCAATTAACCAGTCCTCCGAGAGAAAGCCCTCTGTTCCTTCAGGAGGAAACCTGGACAACCACCAAAGTTATTTTTAACTATACTGTAACGTGTTGGTACAAATTCACTTTCACACGTACCCTTTCAAGTGATATAAAAAATGACAACAAGTGATATAAACTGGGAAGCAGCAGCCACTGAGGGCATCAGAAAAAACTCTCTCTCGCCAGGCAGGAGATAAATCCAACATTATAAATTAGCACCATAAATATTATACACATTTGCAGTGATTTATACACTTATTTTGTCTGAGCCAGGCATTTCTTGCTTTCTAAGGAGGGAGAAGGATAACCAAAGGATACCCATCCGTCCCAGCTGCTGCTGCCTGGATCTGGAAATTTCTGCTCGCCTGTTACAATAATGCCAGAGTGCTCTCCAGGGGGGTTTTATCTGTAGATCACCACATGCTTATACAAATGTCAATAAATTGGAGGTTTGTCCTGAAGGCAAATTTGCCTCATTCAGTCTGGTGTTTCAGCTTCTGCTGCACTTGTACATCAGATTTGGAATGCAGCTGCTGTATCAAGAAGCTGTAAAACCCAGACACCTTTGCCTATGGCTTCCTTCTTTTTATTCTTCCTTCCTCTCTTGTGAACCTCACATCACCTTTTATATTTTATCATTGTGCTGCATAATTTCTCTCTCTGCAGAATTGCTGGGCTCACTACAGCACCTAATACCAAATATGAAATATTGCACTGTGCACCCATGCAAAAGGCCAATTTTCATTAAACAAATATTCAGAAGAGTCAGTGCTCTGTTATAATAAAAGCTCAGAAACCAGAGTGTGAGGAAAAACAGATAAGATGAAGTTTCACCACATGACATACTGCAAAAGTTCCCACCAGGAAAATCTCAGCGCTTCATTCCAGAGCAGGTTCCTGGTGCTGGTGGATGCTCTGCACCTCTAGCACAAATAAAGGGCAGCAGCAGTGAATACCTGTCTCTCTCCAGTAAATACAGCCTCCCTTGCTCCTCACCTGCTGGCATCAGGCACTCTGGAATCCTGCACAGGAGGTGCTGCAGTGCACTGGAGATACCAATGCACTGAGGGGATGAGCTGTTGCCACCCCCACTGCAGAACAGCAGCTTCAAGGTGCAGAAAATTACATTTTTGGTTTTGTAAATATGGTTTAATTCCACCTTATAATAGCCAAAATGGTGGGAAGTAGCTACAAACACCTTCAGAGTCACTGAACCCAATCAGGAGGGGACCTGGAATATCCCCCAGCTGCCAGCCTGGAGAAACTGAGTTGTGCCAAAAACAGCTCTTATGTTAATGATTCATTTATTCATTAAATATGTCCACACCCACCGAGGCTCCACGTGCTACTCACCAAGGGCTGCCACCCCTCCACACCCTTACTGCCCACTTCCCAAAAAGAAGTCATTCCCCAAAACAAGTCACTTCCCAAACTGACGGGTCTAACTGAATTCTAAATTTTAATTCAATTTTACGCAGTACTGCAGAAAAGTGGACACTGAAAGATTATCTGACTGGGAGCTTAGCAATAGAAAGCCATAAATCATGCTGGCAGGTGTGTAGTTTCCTCGTGAGGTAGTGCTTATGGGAACTAGCAGAGGCACTCTGGAGTCCCAGCTCAGAGGGTGCAGTGACTCCTGACTCCACTGCAGCATCTCCACCCTGGATTTACAGCTTTTTCCAAAGGGACACTGAGGCAGAGGTGAAGGTCTGCCACTACCAAAGGTCATTTGGGGACCCAGTAAAGGATTTGGGGCTTGGACCCTATGTGATAAAAAATACTGCTATTAATTACGATGAATACATAAAATAGTAAATAAATAAATAAAGACAAAAGTAACAGGCAGCAATAATACACAGAGATTACTTGCTGTTAATTAAATCTGCAGCAAGCACAATGACAGGGAAACAATAGGAAATTAATTTATTGTCTGTATAGCGAATGAAACTAATGGATGTTTGGGGCGTTTTTGACAGCAAAGGAAAAAAAACACATGAAGCAGGAAATTAGACTACTTTTCCAGACTCTACAAGGTCCAATTAGGCATAACAATTAGCAAATCTTTCAACAGATAAAAATAGAAGAGCTTGTGGTCACACTGCTGGATTTTACCTCACACTCAGGTGCGTTAATGGAGTCTTATGCAGGATTTTGCCAGACGTGTCAGCTCTACTCCCAGCTGGAATAGACTGATGGAGCTCAGTGGAACTGGGACAATTTATACTAGCTCAACCTTAATGCTAAAAACAATGTTTGCTTATGAATAGATCCCCTGTGCCAAAAGATGAGCTGATTTCAAATTTTAAAAAAGATTTTACATCTTCACTTATGAATCAGGAGGACTTTCCTCCTGTGCAGGAGAATTTTCCTTAAAGCTACCAAAGCTGTTTTAAAACACAGAGAATCAAAACACCTAACTCTCAATTTAAGGAGTTATTTCCTGAAATACCTTTTTTCCACACCAATCAATGGCTACAAATCCACAAATCCAAATGGGCAAAACTATAGAGGAAAGGGTAGTTTGCTTTAGAGCCACTAAAATACTTGATTTGTGCTGTTCAGATTTAATCTAAAACACGAAATGCAAGCGGAAATATATCAATGCTGAAATATTTCACAACACTATATAAACAGCGGCTGTGTTGGTCAAGTAAACTTGTAATTACTGACTTTACTAACTGTAAAAGAAAAGGAGTTAAACGCAAGTAGGTGTGGAAACAAGGATTTCAGAAAGGAGCTGGAAAAAATTGTTCTTTGCATACTTTGCATATTAATACTGCTCTTACTGTTCTGTAGGCTCTCGCATTTAATTGCAGTGGTTTCAACCACATCAGGACAATCAATCATTGCTTTAAAAATGTAATTAACTCCTACAAGAAACTATTCATGAAGGGAATTAAGAAATTTACTGTCTGAGGCTAAATTTGGGGTTACTGATAGATTTTTTTTTTCCTACTTGCCGAGCTTTTCTGGTATTGGCACATTATCTTCTCACTCTCCAAGTGTAGCTCAGGTTATCTGGCTGCTGAGGATGGGGACAACCAGACCTTAGCAGGAAACAGAGGACAGAAGGACATTTTTTAGAGCTTTTTTGGTCTTTTTTAGGGTAGAGTGGAGTTTTTCTGTGGGAGACTGAATAAGGTGAAGGCAGATTGTCTTTATGCTTTGGAGTTCTCAAGTACTTTTACCGTATATATTCTGCAGACATCCTCTAAAAGGAAAAGAGGATAAATTTAACTCAGTAATGAAGCTGCCCATGAAGAGGCAGATTTTATCTTACACAAATTCCCCCAAAAGTCCTGACTGACAAAGCCTTTGCCTGTGTCATGTAGGTGATGCAAGGCAGCTTCCAGTTTGGAAACTGGGAGCTGTTTCCCATCCATGGAGAGGAAACACCAAGCCAGATAAAATCTATTTGCCACAAATATTTTATTTTCACCTGTGGGTGGACCGCAAACTTAAATCTTTATCAAATTCAAAACACACAGACTCTAAAACCCAACTTAGAGACTCTATTCAATCTCCTTTTTAAAAAAGTCATAAATAAAAACATAAATCATCGCAAGAAGTTCTTCTCCACCAGACAACATCCTAAGCAGCCGCCATTACGCTCTGACGTTAAATTTAAATGGGAGTTAAAAGATAAATATTCACCATTTATTTGATTTTATTAAAGAGGCCTTGAAAACACTCTTGACACACACTTTGAATGAGACTGTTGCTTTGCAGCTGCCTGAACTGTGGCATTTACCGTGCAAATAACAATAAAAACAAGGGAGAGAACCAGCAGAGGGACAGCAAATAAGCATTTCTGCCATTCAGCTTTCTCTGAACCAGAGACAGACTAGGTATTAAAGAAAAGAAAATTCAAGATAACTTTGCCTTAAAGAGCTTCTGTCAAAGCAGCAGCTCATTGAGAGCTTTTCTCGCTCTCTTTTGCAGGCACAGCCTGCAACTTTGTTGACCCCAATGAGGATGATGCCCATGAGATGTTTCAGGCAAAGAGCAGCATCTCCCCAAAAGAAGGATGAAAAAATCTCCCAGCAGGGAGAGGATTGGTCCCTCTTTGTCCAGCACACCCCATCTCACCAATTTCCCCATTAGGTCCTGAACAGCTCTGTAGCCACACAGAGAGGTTTTAACAGATGGAGCAACCAGCTGGAAGTTGGATACTACTTTTCCTATAGCTGGACACATGCAGAGCTCTATTAAATTTTAAATTTTAATCAGAGAATGTCAAGTTCAAAATTACACTTAAGCCTCCAATTTTAAGGTTTGGGGAATGAAATACATTATCAGTCATAAATGCCCTTTATTTGAAGGAGATGGAGCGTCATTTTTGTTTTACAAAGCAGGCACATAGGCAAGTCTTTTCCCCTCTATCCCTCATAAAGCACAGGAATTTCATGTGAAATACTCAAAATAGGGTATCATACTGCCAGGCCAACTCAATGATTGTCAAAAATAAAATAATAAAAAAATTGGTAAAAACCCACTATATACCTGAGGCTTTTATATGCAAAACTTTAACAACATCAAGAGTAACTCCAACCAGCATTTCTGCTGCTCACAAGTCTTTCCTGCAAATGCTCAGAGCTCTCATATAATAATACAATATTGTATCTCATAAAATAATGTCTCATATGATAGGACATAATATAATAATAAGATCAACAAAACACCCTACACAGACCCCCACCCCATTAGACCCCCAACCCTTTTCCCATTCTTATGAGCCAATCACCCTCCAATTACTGTGACATAAGCACAGATCTCTGTCACAGCTGGATAAGGGCACAGGGCAGATCCTGAGCCCAGCCCAGTGTGTCCTGGGGGTGCAGCAACTGTGGGGCTGCAGTTGGAGCTGAGACCAACACCTGTCCTGATGTACTCACACTGCATTCCCACACTTTGGGAAGATGAGGATGGAGGCTTCAAACCTTCTCTGCCCCTCTGGTCACAAGGGCCCCAGGAGTTTATGGTTTATTTTATAGGAACCATCAGCCACCGCTGCCCTAGGTAGGATTTCTTCATCCGTTTTTACTATGTATGATAATGGGATTTTAAGAATTCATTCTCAGACAATAATTTTCATATTTGTGAAAAACTATAGGACTGTCTGAACATATAAGCAGAGCAGGATATTAAAATTGTAATAACCCTCACTTCAGAAAGTGCCAATTTTTGAAACACCCAGGAAAGGAAAGTGCCTTCTCAGGGGTGTGGGGGTCTGCAATAAAACTTCCATGGCTGAATTCAGCTCTGCTGGGAGAAGCTGCCTGCCCAGGAGACGTGCTAAGCATTACAGAGTTCAATGGTGCAGGACACAAAGTCCTCAAACGTTTGCTTCTGTTACAGAATTTCTTTCCACATAGTGATGCTAGGATCAAACCTGACATGACAGGCCTGATTCCACTTGAAAATCTAGGATTTTTTATTTTTTATCTCTTTTTTTTTTGTTTCTTTGGGTTTTTTTTTCTTAAGAGTGGAATCTGTACCACAGAAGAGATCAGACTCAGATTTGCAGAATACAGTCACTTCGGCTGTAATCTTTACTTCTTTCCTGCCAGAACTAGAGAGGGACTCTGGATGCAGAGCTTTCATTTGAATTATTATTCCTTGCATTTCAGCAAGGGGGGATCCAGCCTCCTGCAGGCAGAACCCAAGTCATGGAGAACCACCACACTCAAAGGCAGCAAAGCAAGGGGCTGGAGGGAAAAGGGAATATCTGTAGAGCTGCACAGATCCAGCATTTTTAATACAGGAAGAAACAAAGGGAAAATAATCTTTAGCGTTATTAAACACAACTCCCCACCTCCTACAGAAGGTTGAACTTCTGTGCCTGCTGTGGTGCAGAGCACGTACAGCCCCAGGCCCTGCGCCCGGCTCAGGACTAATCTGAGATGAGGATTAACCCAAAGGAGTAATTAGAGTCCACAGACACTCAACTGCTGCTGGGGCACAATCTGAGTGACCAGAGGACTGGATCAATAGCAAAGTCTGCACTCTTTGGAGAAGATACCCAGAGTCAGGCACAAGTCTCTTATTTTGGCACACTTGATGTAAATAAAGAGAAACCCCTTTAGATTTCCATTTCTGAGCTCAAATAGCCCTGACAACCTAAGATAATGACCAAAAACCACTCAATATAGACAAGCACATGGCTACTGCTGACAGTCATCACCTCAGACCCTGAGTAAAGTTTTCCAAGAGGTTCCTTGGAACCTTCTACTGGAGGGGCTGGTTTGGGATGTTACTCCAGCTGGGACAGACTATGTTGTTCTCACTACAAGCAGGAGAGTCACAGTCTCAGTGAGGTTTATTGGGAGATCTGATAAGTCCCAGCCCTGCTTACCACACACGAAATCTGTGCAGGGTACAGCTTTCCAGTACCTGAAGCGGCTCCAAGAGAGATGGAGAGATGGGCTGGACAAGTGCCTGGAGTGACAGAACAAGGGGGAATGGTCTCAAACTGACAGAAGGGAGGGTTATATTAGAGGTCAGGAAGAAATTCTTCCCTGTGAGGGTGCTGAGGCCCTGGCACAGGTTGCCCAGAGAAGCTGTGGCTGCCCCATCCCTGGGAGTGTCCAAAGGCAGGTTGGACACAGCCTGGAAAAACCTGGTCTTATGGAGCCATGGCAGAGTGGTTTGAATGAGATTATTTTTAAGGTCCCTTCCAACCCAATCCATTCTATGGTTCTCTGATAAGGCACATAAGAAACAGCACAGTGGTCATTACACAGACAGACATTGCTTTTATGGACAAAACAAATTGTACCTCTCCACGTAAGGTAATATCTGCTAGGAGGGATTAGAAAAGCCTGTGAAGACCAAACAAACTGCCCAAAGCCCCTCTCTGAGCCCTAGCACAGCCCTATCATAACCTGCCAACGCCTTTCAGTCATTTTTCTTCAGGATTTGACAAAAGCACAATAGAGATTTGTCCATCCAACCAGCCACATTCTCTGGTAATAAAATAATCAGCCATGAAACAATCAAGAGATGTTTTGTACAATACAAATGAGGTTGTGGTTTTATTACACAGATAAACAGATTGAGATAGGATCCACCTCAATACTTATTTATAGTTTTGTCATAAAATCTAGCAATGAATACTGTTCTAAATTTACATGGTCTCTCTTCCAGTTTATCAGTGAAGGGCAGGGATGCAATTTCTAATTACTCATATATTACATTTATTGCTAATAAAACAGATTTACTCTTTTATTTTCTCGAGGCACTTAGGGAAGACTTTAATTTTATTTGATTGAGAGAACTGTTTTTAACAAAACTTGTCATTTCACTTCAAAATACACGTTTCTCATACCTCAAAAATCTTATTAAAATAAAACAACACACCAAACAAACTAAAAACAAATGGAGGAAAGGGCAATGAGGTTAAGCTGCCGATCTGCCTATCCTCCACACCATTAAACAAGAAGACAGACAGACTTGGGTCACTTCACCTTTTGGCAGCTCATTTCTTCTACCTGTTCTGTCAGCAACAGTTCTCCCTCCAGCACTCCAGCCTAGGGGAGGATGAGGTTTATTTAAGCACAGCACATGTGCCAGTCTGCCTTCCTATTCATCACGCTCTGGCATGAATTCTCCTGATAGTTTTTTGTTCATTTGTCCATAGACTCAAAAAAAAAACGTGGAAAGCCTGAAAGGGAGTTTGGGAAAGGTTAATTGGTTTCGTTGACCATCTGTTTGTGCTGTGAATAAATGCTGAGAATAATGTGTAACAAATGGCATCTACAAGGATTAAATAAATCAATTCTGTGGATTAGAAGTAACCTATGGACTGTGTTAATGGTGCAGGAATCTGTGTAACAAAATCAGCCCTACTGAGCTGTGGAGATTGTGACCTTTAGGGGATGGAGAAATGTGGATTCTCAGGAAGCCTGAGGTGAAATACGAAAATATAACTCTTTGATGGCCCAGTAAAACTTGAGCAAACATCTGGAGGAGAATACATGGAGGACAGTGACTAATCCCACCAGACTCCAGAAAGTAGCAACAAGCCTGCCATCTCATCTGCTTTTTTATTTTCTCTCTCCCACCCCATACTGAAGCAGTACTTTTTGGTACTTCTGTACTGATAAAGTTAACATTTTTATGTTTTAATGCTCTTTCTCATGCTTTCCTTCTTTCAGTTCTAGGAGAGTTCAGTGAGCCTCACTGAATGTGGTTCCATTCCACTACAGACCATGATCCTTAGGAACCAGGATCACCCAAGTGTGTCTTGAAACAAACACGATGCGTTATCAAATCAGAGTTATTTGAATTACTGGACAACAGAAACTTTTCAGAAGTGTCTAAATAACTCGAAAAAGTAAATGTCTGCTTTCAAGCATGACAAAACAGTCATAAAGCCCTTTGGTGAATTGTTGTGGTCTTTATCTGTAGATACAAATCTAAACAACACATAGTGTATCTAAACCTTGTATCTTAAATCCATTTGAAAGTATGTAGCGCAGTGCCAGGAAAGAGGAATACTTGATAAACAGATGGTGAAAGTTGCAGCATTCTCCAAACTGTGGATAACAAAGATGCCCCTCTGATTGAAAGGCCATTTTTAACCATCTCTGAGGTTTCTTATCTGTTTAAGCCAACTTTGCACCATCAATACATTATATTGTCCCTACAGAAGCACTGGAAAATGTCCCGAACCAGCAAAGCCACAGAAAAATCAGCAACAGAAATTACTGTAACTTTCCCTCCTGAAGCTGCCAGGCTGCAGGTGGGAGAAATAAGTCCACACTGCTTTGTGCAGAGACCTTCTTGCCATGAGCAAGATCAGCCCTTTCTTCCTCAGAGCATCCTGCAGCTGTTATTTTAGCAATACCATAAAACCGTGCTTTGGTTCTTGTTTAATTAGCAGAATAGGGACATGCACCACCAGCCCTTTAGACCTGCAGGCATGAGAAGTGCTCAAGAGGAGATCCCCAAAAGAAAATCCTCTGCAGCAAGAAGATCAGTTTAACCTTTGCCTCTAAAGCCTACTGAAGCCAAGACAAATTTCACACCAACATGAGTGGAAAGAAGGTCCACACTTCAGTAGTTGTGCTCCAGATTAGCTTTTTTCTGTACTAGTGAGTGCCACAAAAATATCTTAGTAATAGAACTCTTAAAAATTCCCTTCTATTCTAACTACACAATGATGTATAGACAGCTGAAAGCAGCCCCGCTGGACATGACACAAACATAACAAGAAGAAAATTAAGTGAAGTGGAATCTTTCTTCTGAGAACAGCTCCTCTTTTCTCTTGAGCTTCCTCGGGATTTACAGTGGCTATGAATGGCTGCAGCTTTAGCACTCAAGTTTATTCACATAGGAGGAATCTTATAAAATTAAGAGGAGAAAATAATTCAAATATATTAGAAAAATCTCAAAGAAAACCAACAAACAAAAGTCCTACGGGGAAAGAGGAGAAATTTTATACCAGTAGGATTCATATTAGAGAGCTTTTAAGCTTACTATTTTAGATGAACTCCCATTGCTAATGCAGATAGAGGGAAAAAAGCTCAGCAGAGATGGATGTTTTGCCAGAGCCACAAATGAGTTACAACAGATCTTAAAATACACTCTGATTCCTTGGAATAGACTGTCTGTTGCTGCACCTCAAACCTCTCTGAGACACAGCACTGGGGTGGGGAGCTGGAGAGTCATGACTGCTCTCCTCTGAATTTTATTTTCAAAATCATAAATACCACTGAAAATGAATAATATTTTGTATGTAAATTAGGTAGAATGAGCCATAAAAATACAAGTTCATCAGAAGACTTAGGCAAGATCAAGCACAGGGGGAACTCACTGGAACACCTTGCTCAAAAACCACCATGGTAGTGTAGGAGAAAATATAGGGCCTGAGTGTCCTTGAGAGAGAAAAGGTGATTTGTAACAAGGAGGAATGCATCATGTATTTCAAATAAAAGAAATGCTGAATTTTGGACTTTTCCCAAAAGTAAAAAAAAAAAACTTTTTCCATTATTTAAAAAAAAAAATAATAAAGATGAAAATAAAAATTTTTAAAAATAAAATTTTTTAAAAGGCTAATCTGAAAAATGTCTTAATAAAATGCCTAGATTATGTCTTCAGAATGTATATGTAGATAGCAATAGTAAAAAACAAAAAAATATTCTGTGGATAGTGGTCCACAATGGACCAAACTTGGTACTATGTTATTGTAAGAGTTTTGGTAGGGCTACAAGGCACTGTGGGAAGGATTTCCTCACCCAGAAGGGTAGAAGAGCATTGGAAACACATCCATACAGGAACCAGGTGAGATGGCCTGGTATCAGATGGTTGTCAGATGGTTGATTCAATTCAGCAGGTTTAGATTTAAAAAAGTGTTTTGCTTGATATTTTAATGGGAAATTCCAGATCAGTCCTTGAAAACACTAACATGAAAAGATGAATTTCATAAAAGCACTTTACAAATTCAAGTGACAAGCTTAGATCTCCAATACAACTGTATCAAGAACCATTAGCTAGATATATGTACAAACCCACAGTGAACATGTTCTGAAAATAGACAATGATTGATGATTAATGATCAGTTTATTAGAGGTGACAGTAGCTAATGTAGTGTCTCTTGCTCACGCGCTGTTCAAAACATAATTCCACCATAAACACAAGGGAAAATAACTGCACCTTGGCTGCTTTCATGACTTTGCCTTTGAGAGCTCTCCACTTGCAGGACATCTCTCTGGCTTTACAGGACCCACCAGGGACCAACAGCCCACTGGAAATATTTGGTCTACCAGTCTGCTTCCATCATTTTTCCTATGGAGTTGCCTACCCAGAGCCCAAGGGCAGTCCTTCTGACAAACAGCCTGGATGGGTACTTGGAGCTGAGAACCCTCATTGCCCACCAACACCACGAAGAACCTCCCCCTTGCTTCTGGGGGCTCATGATTAAGCAAAACCCCCATGTCACCAGCTCCAGAGTAACCTTGCAGGAGCACACAACCTTCAGAGCAGCCAGAGATCAGTCACATCCTGCTCGTGCACAGAAACCCGCACTCCAATGTGTCGGAAAGTCAAGATTTACTTATTCCTGGTGCCAGAATTATTGATCCCAGGAGCAGCTGTAACCTTTGGAAACTATATTTCTCAATAGCTCTCAGCAAAGAGAGTGAATAGGATCTCAAAGGACCAGAAGCCTGAGAAATCCAGCATGAATGTGGAGTCTATTTTTAAGTGTCTTTAGAATTGCCTTTAAAACTAATGACATCATTTTTTCCTGGCCTTCTCAATGAATCAATGGAAGCTTTGTCTCTGGAAGCAGACCTTGGCCCTGACTTCTGGTGTTTCAGGAATCCTTTGAACCACCTACCCGAAGACCAGTTGTCCATTTTTAACTCACTACAAGAATAGGAGATATATTTTAAACCCAGGAAGTTAAATTAGGCAATTCCACAATATATGCTGGGAAAACCTCTAGTTGTGCATGACAGTCCACAGAGCTTGCTAAAAGCACTGCCAGTGCAGATCCATGCTCTAGCTGCAATAAGAAGACGAAAAAACCCACAAAACCAAATGCAATGCTATTTTTCTTAGGAGTGAGTTGAAAGAAAACAAACTCTGATAGAAAACACTGCAGCTTAGATCCCATTAAAACAGATTCCCAGAGACTTATTATTTATTTGCATTAAGAATTGAACAACTAAGAAGAAATATTGTGTTTAAATCAATAAGGTGTAACTTGCAAACCAAGATCATGTCTGATCATTCCATTTCAGGTAAACTGCTGGTGTGAATTATGAAAGGGATATAATCTATTGCACTTATCTGGAGAACTTAATTTTCTCATGTTAACTGAGCTAATGCTTGATGGGACCTCTCAAAGCAGCACATCTGCCTCGATTCTGCACTTCAGTTAACTCATTAACAGCCATCCCATCAGCTGCTCTCTCCCTGCTTCTGGTGTTGCAGAATAATGCTTGCCAGAGCCCCTAAATTAGGCAGGGGCCTCTTAATGCAAAGATAAACTGCCAGCCTTAATATTTGCACCAGATAATACAGCAAAACCTCCAAGGATCCCCATTTTTACACATTTCCCGTCTGATTTAATCTTATTTGTGCTCTAGCTTAAACCTCTCTGCCCTCGTCGAATTGGGTTTGCCAACATTTAAGGATGTGAAGCAGGAAGCCTCAAGGCACATGGCCAACGCTTTAAAGCCTATTTTTGATCTGGCGTGTTTAACCATCCTCACACTTGTATTTATCCTACCCAGAATCAGCAGCATTATCTGCCTCAAACTCACTTTCAGTGACCTACTCCACCTACTCACCTACTTCTACAATCTCCTTGGCATACTCAGACCACCCTGAGCTGTGGATTTGGGTTAATATCTCCCAACCTCACCCTCCACTGATGATATAAAGCTGGAACAACTGCATCCACAGAGGAACAGACCAAATTTCCCTATTCCCCTGTATGCTGATGAAAGTCAAAGGCCTCCTTTCCATTTATGCTTTTTAATTATTCTTTTACCCAGTCCTTTATCCTTTGGAAATATGTCCACTCAACCAGAAAATTGCATAGAAATTATCCACAAGGCTTGAATTAACAAACTGATGTTCATGGGGTTCAAACATGAGGTCCCAATGTCAGATATTGCAACAAAAGGAAAAACAACCTGCTTCTGGAGCATGGAAATTCCAGCCCAGATCTTCATGGGAAGTTATTCCAAAAGTTCTCTTAAGAAATTCGTTTTTTCCCTCTTTGTAATTACACAGCTCCTCTACATTTCACCTACAATTTATCAACGTTAAATAGAGACGTGTTTTGCATCTGGTGCCTCTATATAGAGAAGTATTTCCCTGTCACTGTCACATCATCTGAGTTATTTCAAATCAGAGATCATAACACTAAGCCATTCCCCTTTGGCTCTACGTTTCCAAACCCAGCCTTTCTTCCCTGCCAAACCCTAACAAAATAACTTTAGAGCACAAATGGAGTTTGCCAGGTTCCTCATATTCATGAACTGAGGAATGTCTGACAGAGTCCAGTATTCAAATCCAGCAGATAAAATCTCCTTTTGAAAAACTCTGAAGTTTTTGAAAACTTTTTGAATACCCTTTCACAGAAACTCTTGGGTTTCAGCCTGTTTGTATGGAGGCTTTCAGAGCAGAGAGCACATGAGCAGGCTAACATTTTATTTAATGAAAGAAAACCTGGTTCAGTCAGAATATCTGTCCACTTTGTATCCCCACACAGAGTTACAGATGTGAACTGCAATCCAGCCACCTATGTTTGCCATCAGGTTCATTACTTTTCTTTAGAATCCGCTTTTTTTAATTATTTAAATCTCATGCCCTTTAATTCTTCTAAGCTTAGGGAGAGGCTTTTTGGGTATGAGCCCACACCAGTACTATCTGTTGGGTTTCTTCATTTCCTGGTCATAATTTTTCTTTACTCCTTTGCATTAGATGAACTCTTTCTTTGTACCTCACCTGGTTCCCCAACACAATGTTCCTTTGGCCACATGCTACAAACAACCTGCCTTTGGTAACCTGTGAAAAATCAGTTCTCGACAGTTGTTCAAATTTTTGAAAGACACTTAAGATCAAATGTAAGTTTAATCCCTCAGGATCACTTCCTAAGTGGTGCCAAACCTCAGACAGGGGTGAGAACAGAGGCTTTTCAGAAGAGGCATCAGGATTGAATCAAGTCGTCTTTTGGTGGTATTTACTTTGTAATTTTGTGTTTAAGAAATTTCTTTTAATGAAACTTCAATCTGTGTAAAACAAAGATTTAAATATTCTGCCTACAGATCCCACTGTGCAACAAAAACCACATTTATCTTGCATAATGAAGTGGTTTTTTAAAAAAATCTGAAACAAATTCTAATCTCCCACTGAGAAGAGATTTCATGCATTCTTTCCACATATGTCAAAAAATGTGAAAGGACGGGGATTTTTTTTTTTAACCAGTGTATTATTAAACATAATAGTCAGCCACCTCTAGAACCCATCACTGATTGAGATAAATGAAGCTATTTAAAAAAAAAAAAGAAAAAAGCCTAATGAAGTCTCTTTGGTGCTTCTGAAACTCAGCAGTAAAGATAAATGAGAAACAATTTCTTGATATCCATTATTTTAAATTACAGATATCAGCCCTGCTGCTGTTCTCAAGGTTTATTGAATTTTCATAAAATATCATCCACTTCTACATTCCACACATGTAATTGAAACCCAGACCGATGTGTTTTTCTCCAGAGTCAAGTTCCAGGTGCAGGGAGATCACCCCTGGCACAGCTGGACCAGGGGAGGCCTGTGATCTCCCCAGGCATGGATTTCACAGCAGGATGTCAGGCAGGAGAGCCTCCCCTCTGCTCTCCCTGCTCATTTGCCAGCCCAAGGACCTGGCAATTCTCATTGCAGACTTAGCTGTGCCACAACCTTTCACCAGAGAATTAGTTTCTCTTTAGCCCAGTGTTGGTTTAAGTAAACAATATTGCTGGTGGTTTTGGATTCACATGGTGGAGGAGAAGTCAAAATTAAAGAAAAAAAATTTACATGTTGCCACCTTAAAAGGATGCTACTGGCTTAAAATCCAAATTATATTTCTTTTGCTTCCTCTGCAGTTTACCTGGTGCCCTTTCTGCTCTCCTCAAAAGACTAAAAATACGAACAAAGAGGAGGTTGCTCTCCCCAAACCTGGGCTCTGCACATCAAACCAAAGCCCTGTTTCCAGCTGGGTAGGCTCTGCCCACGAAGGAGCACTTTGAGCTCACAGTTCTCTTTGAGCACATCCCTGGGATGGACTCCTGCTCCCTGCCCCTGAGACAGGCACTGCCACCTCATACCCCCTCCCACTCACACACAAGAGTAAAAATCAGGTGTAGAATTCACAACAGAGATCCTATCAGAGATCCTATCCTATAACCCAGAGTCATTCCAGGTCCCTTTTCCTTTGCAATCCCTGAGGACTGTGCAAGCTGCATGCAGGATGGGGATTCTGCTTTGGGGACAGTGCAATAAAATCCTTACCTGGTGACTTCCCATGGCCTTTGCTGCAGCAGCCCTCAGACTAAAAGCAATCCTTGTTTTCCCTCCTCTGCATTGTAGACACAGAGAAACGCTTGCAAATATCTCAGCAACTGGGAGAAAGTTAATGACACAGCAGCAGGATGCTGCTGGATTTGTCTCTTAGACTTTTAGCATTTGCTTTATTATATTGGGATGGGGTAGTAGAGCTGCTACTGGGTAATTTAAATTTAATCATTTATTTTGACACTTTTAACAGGAATGCCAAAAATACCTGTAACTGCGAAGCAGCACTTTATCCTGCATTGCCATAAATCTACATTACAAAAATACTCCTCTTTAGTCTACTTTGATTTATCTTTGAGAGAGAGCTATCCAGAATTGCATAACGAAACATAATACTGCTTATATTTAATATGGCATTTTATCTATAGACTGGAAAAGGATCTAAACCTCATTATTATAATCTCTAAAAACATTGAATTTTTAACTTCACGGCATTTTGTAAGAACTTGCGAAATAAGAACTTAATCAGGGCAAGACTACATTTCTACCACAAGGAATCTTTTGGATCTAAAAAGCTTTTTACATGGTAGAAAATCAAATGTTCTCCTATTAAACGCTACCCATTCCTTAATACTATTCAGTATTTTGCTACGGCTGTCTGAAATCCTCAAAGTATTAGGTGCAACCATCTTATTTCTTTCTCTTTTTTTAATTCTTGCACACTTTGCTTCCTCTGGCATAACCTTCCCAATACTCATCTCATTTTGGAAGTTAAACCCTGGGCAGATGCTTCTTTGCTTTCCTAACTCCAAGGGCCTTGCAGAGGGCTGGGGCTCTGCACTGCTGACAGCTGTTTCGTCCTCTGTCTTTTAATTGCACAGGCCACTCGCAGATCTCAAATGAGATCAAGCGGAGGAGCACCTTCTGGAATACCTGCAACAACATCCAGCATCAGCAGCCCACCATGCCCATGGAAATTCCTACCAATTTCTATTAATTTCTAATTCCCAGTGACCCTGTTGCAAGCGGAGCTGACATCCAAGAGCACTGAGTGCACACTGTCACCTCAGCGTCGACTTCTAGTGTGGCAAGCAGAGGCAGGACAGAAAAATTTGGTATTGAGCACACCCAGCCCACATATCCTCAAGGATTTAAAATAAGTTCAGGTTGTAAGAGCAGCATCTAACTGGGGAGGGTCAGTTGTAGGAACAGAATAAGAGGGGCAGTTCTCTTCAGGTATTTGCTCCAGGTCCATGTCCAGAAGGGACCTTGACATGGAATTACCCACAAATGTATCTTACAGAAAACAAAACCCTTCAGCACAGACCTTCAGCCTGCCTTTTTAGGGGATGACAGGGGTCACTCTGCTAGCTCTGCACTGAGATGACAGAACTTACTGGGGGCTGTGCTGAGACACAGTGCATCATACCCACACCTATTCGCCCCATACCCATCCCCGGGAGGACTTGACACAGCCCCCATCTTACAGCAACACAGCTCCTCAGAGCTGATCCCTCTAGACCAGGCTATTCCCTAGCAGCTTCATTCCCAAGGACCTGAAGGGGTCTTGAAATGCATTTACATACACCAGGTGGTCCTCAGTGCTTCACGAGCAAAACCTAACAAACCCCAAATCTACGCACATTACATGCAATTTGAAAGGCTACTTTCATAAAAAATTGAGATAATACAGCATCTTTCTATATTACAAGATTTGATGTGAGGAAGAAGCAAGGTTTTTATTAATGTGGCAGTTCTGTGGTCACAGAGGAAAGCTAAATTTTCTGTGTCTCGGTGCTAATCTCGTGTTGGTGAGCTGGTTAATGCATTAAGACAAAGAAAGCAGCAAATGAGAGTTTGTAACCTCCTGCCTGATCAGAAAGATGCATCTGCTGGAGATGCACAAGGGGAGAAGCACTGAACCAGCGCAACATTTAAGCAGCAGAGCTCTCACCCTGCCGCAGGAAATTCTTGTGCTTTCAGCACTGGAGGGACCCGTTGGCTTTACTCTGCAGGTTGCCTGTACTTACAAGCACTTTATCAAGAGATTTGCTTTATTCCCTCCCCTGCTTTTTAGGTTTTGGCTGTTAAAGAGCCATGTGATTTTTCTAGTCCAGCGATGCAATTGGGAAAAATCAGCCCCGAATGGCGGCGGTGAGCCTGCAGCACACAGCACTCAGGGAGCTTCAGAAGATGCTCAGCTTGAGGTGAGGCAGGAAGAGCAGGAAAGTCTTAGGCACAGACCAGAGAGCCTGGGAAGCTCCTCCTAACTCAGAGGGGCATTGGGGTACCCACCCCACAAACCCCCTTCAGCTGGGAGCAGAGACACTGCAGGTTTCACAGCCTCTCCCCTGCCACCCCAGAGCTATTCCCACCCTCCAGGAGGAACATCCCGATGTAAAATGAAAAGAATATTCGTGCACACAGGAGAAGGAAGGGACAATGTTGTGGTTTTGGCTGCAGTTGGAGTTTGACATGCCCAGACCCCCCCAGAGCGTGGGTCAGCGTGGTCCATCTGGCTGGACACTTGTGCCCAGCGTGCCCTGGGCACCATGGGGGGCAGCCAATGTACCACCCAGACACCAACATCTATCAAAAGCTTCCTCTCAGCTTCAGTGGATTTTAACCAAGCATACCTGCCAGTATAAGATAATACAAAAAGCAGCTCCAACAATCTTCAGATTTTACTAGATTTAAAAATAAAACAAAACAAGATAAAACTGTGTTTTAAAGAACCACAGAAAAAGGAAACAATGAATTAACAACTAATATTAAATACTGCTATCAGATTACAAAAGTTAATCCATGTTACAGTGTCTTCAGAACCCCAGCTGTTTGAAACCATGTCATGAATAGAAATTAGCATAAATAAATCCAAACCCAGCAATCAAAAGCTGAATTTCCTTCCTGGACTATTTAGAACTAAGTAATTAGGAGAGTAATACAACTTAAAGAAGGAGATGGTGAAGTATCTAGAAATATCTGTCCCCATTAGGAGATTTTGTATTTGCATCCCAGAAAAAAAATGTATCAAGGCCATGTCCTTAGCTGGTGTAATGTGATGCTGCCTCATTGGTTTTAATAAAGTACAGCAGCTTAAAGACTCTGGACCCTTTGGCATAATCCTTTCATTTAAACTCAGTAAATCAAAATAAACTCCACTGATTTCTGTGGAGTCACGGATCTGCCTTTGGGTAAGATAGAGGAAAGCCAAGAATTCTTTTTCAGAGGGATTATCACTGCCTTGTAATTCATAACAACTCATCCCCAGGATGCAGATTTTACTGTGATCTACAGAGAGCAGGAAACTCTTCCCATTCTCCAATTCTCCCTTTTCCAGAGGCAGGTTGCTCACATGCCTCTGACGCTGGCATGCAGCAAATCCTTCTTGCTTCCCATGGATCTCCATCTCCCCTACCTCCACTGCCAGCTCCTTTCCCAGAGCACAGCCTCATGAAGGAGTCAAATTTTGACCTTCTTTTTCTGGATCTGTGTTTCTCTAGGTCCCCACCCATGATATATCACCGCTAATCAAGCTGCTGCCTGCCTCCTAAGGCTCTTCTGAGAAGTTATTACCCTCCTCATCCATCACCAAGTCCAGTTAATTCAGGCAATCTTCCTGATCCACGGCCTTACACACTCAATTGCAATATTTCATAAGATATGATATTTTGCTATAATAATAGTTCCACCCTTTGAAGATTCAGATAAAGGACACCAAGACATTTTCAGTAATTAGTGCTACAGTGAGATTCAACATCCCTTCTCAGTGGCTGGGAAGGGCTGCTCCAGCAACACCATTTTTAACACATGGTGATTGAAGCGACACATGGAGAGAAACAAATCAGAATTTCTGTCTGAGTTGTCTTTTTTCAGGCATTTTGAACTTGAACTATAAACATGTTGACTCTTTTGTTTTCCAGAAATATTGCCTGTGATGAAGGAAGGGCTAGGAAGCCTTTGTAGGAATCTAATCCAACTTTCTGTGCTGGCTAGGGAAGGTCAACTCACCCCACAGAGTCTTTGATTTTTGTATGAGGTGAGGAGAGAGACCTGCTTTTCTTGTACTAAAAAACAAAAACCAAACAAACAAAAAAAATCCAGATTATATATACTGTGCTTTAACATTTGGATTAAAATGCATTTCAAAGGAAAAATACCTAATATTCAATTGCATTTCAAAGAAACTAATGGAAGGAAGAGCAGGCCCAGAACAGAAAGTCTCAAATTTTCAATCTCCAAATTTACAGTGATGCAAAACTTTCCTCTGCCAACAGTAACACAGAACACCAAATTTTTAAATCTTAAGGAAATTTCAACACACTACAAAACTGCATTTGGAAAAAAAAACCTCAGAGATGTTTTCGAGAGCAGGTAGGTGACTTGAGAGTCTGAGCTGCTGTCTTGTAATAAGCATGTACTCACTTGAATTTTAAAAAAAAGTCATAACATAGCATGAGTCAAGAAACACCTGAGTTTCTGAAAACCATACAATCCCAATGAGCAGCACTAATGGGGTGCCTTCAGGAAACACTGACCTTCACCATTCTGATCTAACACCTTTGAGCTGAAGCACACGTTGGAGACTGTAGGGAATGAAGTTACGCAGTCATTCTGAAAATTATTCATGTGGGAATTAGAAGGAAAGGTCATATTTGGGCAAAAACTCAATTAACCATGGTAACAGATAAGAGGAGAATAATTGGGAAGAACCAGAGATTAATTACACGGCCATTTATCCAGTTTCCTGCCCCCTGCCCACTCCCAGCACATACTGCTTCCTCAAATACCATCCGTTTGCTCAGCAGGGCTGCAGGAAGAGAGAGAGGCCAATGAAAACAGATTTATATCTGAGCCAGCAAATAAACCAGACTCTGGCATGCGCTGGAACTGCAAGAAGTTGCCCCAGCTCGACTGTTCACAGACTCTGGCTCTGCTACAAGAGTGATGCTGATGGAGGCAGCGCAGGAAATCACCTCCCAGGTCCCAGCGCCAAGCATTACTTTGGTAAATTACAAAAGGACACAGTGGCTAATAGGATCAGGACCTGGAGTGCAATAGAAGAAGAGAAAGGACAAATGAGTGATGTCTAATATAAAGTGCAGTTTTGTTTGCTCTTCCCCACCTGAAGGCAGTAGCTGCTTCACAATATTGCCTGCATTTATAAGGTCACAGGGTTCTCTCCTAACACGGTTACAGGACTGCAATCGCCATTAATTTCAATAGAAGTTTCAAACATGCAGCAGCAGCAAAATAAGGTCTTAAAATTCCACCTGTCCTGCAAGATATTTATTGTTCTAGAGGGCGAAATCT
Organism: Acanthiza pusilla; assembly: GCA_036630365.1. Classification (NCBI taxonomy): domain Eukaryota; kingdom Metazoa; phylum Chordata; class Aves; order Passeriformes; family Acanthizidae; genus Acanthiza; species Acanthiza pusilla. The sequence continues at coordinate 10,164,715 of JAXCHO010000049.1, read as the reverse complement.
ACCGCATCAAGCAGTTATTTTTAAAAGCCAAGACAGGAAAAAGAGATTCTGCTTTACCTAGCAAAGTAGGCAGACCTGCAGGCTTCCCTATAGCACTTCATGTGGGCTTAGAAAAGGTGAGCATTGTGATGTTGAAATGAACTCACCTGACCTAAAAATCACATTTTTTCAGACTACATTTTCCATCACTCCCCCTGGACAGCTACTCAGAACAGCTTCACTCCCATTCCCATTCTGCCTGGCATATCCTAGTGATGCCAAACTGCCCAGTTTTAAAGATGGGGGATTAAATGGTCTATGACTCTTCCACAATGTCCTGTTTAACTGGAAAATATGTCAGCAGGAAGATTTAATAAAAGCTTATTTGCCTCTGACCACTTGGAAGCACCAGGCTTGTGGCCATATCCTCTCCCTTCACTTGCAGAACAAAATACAAAATAAATATTTTAGGTTTATAACTTCTGTAGTGGGTAACTAATTAAGTACTTAATTGGACCACAAAACATGGTTCAAAAGCAAGCTAAGTCATAGTGCACTAATTCTTATTGGACCTATTAATATATTTTACAGGTTTTAGTTTCTGTCTCAGAGAGAATGAGTTTGTTTCTGTAAACCCTTCAGTCTGTTACCTTCCATCCCACACCAGCACTAATTTTCTTTTTTAGGTTGTTTGCATACAACCCCAAAATGTCAAGCATTTACTTGAAATACCTTGACTGATGCAACAGTTGCCCTTAAATTTATACAATTTCCCTGGGGACCTCACATGTTTTCTGTGTGCCCCTCCAACAGCTGATCACAAGAAATGAAAAATGTCTTTGTGTTTTAAGTCTAGAAAAGCAGTTAAACCAAACCCAGTGTCTCATGTTTTATTGTAATGAACCGTTTCTTTCCTTGAAGCACTCATATGTGTTCCTGGGAGCAGAAGGGAGAAAAGGGAGAAGGAAAGAGGAGTCTGAAAGTGTTGGGATTTTTGTCACAGACCTCAGTGGTACCCCATGGGTGACAGTGTGTATGCTGTCCAGTGACCCAGCCTCAAAGGGATCCAGCAGCACAACTCAGAGAGCAGAGCACAGCACCAACAGCCCTGGCATGGATGGAGAGCTGTGAATGCCATCTTCATTTTCCTGCTCTGAAGCACCACAAAAGCACCATAACCCCTCAGAAGGTATATCAGGGGAAACCGGATGGAGCAAAGATGCCGACAAAAGGCTGGTTAAAAAAAGAAAAATAACAGCAAAAATCTTTCTGTCCTGCTGTGGACCACCTAACTGCAGCATCTCACGTGCTCAGGATGATTTCAGAACCAGGCACGGGCACATATGATCTCATGATGCAGCAGCAGCAGACAAAAATGAAGTAAATAAAGTTGATTAAATGTATCTATCAGTAATGAAAAGGGAACTAGGCCGTGACTACCTACAGTCCAACACCAAGATAACGCTGGCAGCACCAGAGCTGCTGTCAGAGGTGACACCCAGGAAGATTTGGGGACCTCCACTTCAGAGAAGGAGGAAAAGGTGTCTGCTACATGCTGTCTGCACAGGCACAGCCCAGAGCAGCTGCAGCATTTCATCTTCTCCAAGTATAGCTCCTACTAGCGTTACTATGATATTAGAGGTTAGGGTAACATTCAGAATCACCACTTGACAAGCATTTTGTCCTAGAAAACTCACTTTCTTATACTATTTTCTTCCTTTTCCCCACAAAATAGCATTGCAGTGGAAACCACAACTAACTTAGCCACAAGATACACAACAGCACATTTAATTGGCGACAAAAGAAGAGAAATGAGTTTATTTCCTGCCACATCTCCAAATGTGCTCTCTCTCAGACACCGCAGTGAGCAATAACAGTAAATGGAATAAACCACCTCTGTGGCCAGTTAACTTTATCCGTTTTAAGGGTTTCATCCACCCTACTGCAGCTTTATTGGTACAATGTCCAGGTGTGACCCAAGCCCTGCCACACACCACACTGCTGTCACAGGAGGACAGCTGTGTGTAGCAAACCTTGCTTTAACCCACAAGCCCAGGTATCAAACCCAATGATGCTGAAGCTGCACAAATCTTGGTGCAGACTGCAGGGGGCTTGGAACTGGGTTATCTTTAAGGTCCCTTCCAACCCAAACCATTCTATGATTCCACAATTCTCTTCTATGAAATGGGTACGAGTGTAGTGGGGAGGACCAGGAGGACTCACGGTACCAATTCCAGGCTCCCAGAGCTGCAGCATCCCTGGGGAGATCCAGCTTAACTCAAGGCAATTGCATCCTCAGCTGTAATTACACTGTTACTCAGCACTGGCAGTAGATAAACCCACCAACACACCCCAAAATCCATGGATTTACTACTGCCAGTGGTGCCTAACACAGCTGAATTAATCTGGGATACAGTATTTGGGAAGTGGATGGGAAATCTCCACACAGAAGGCCTTACAAAGAGCACCCATGCTGCCCTTTATTCCCAGCTTGCTCCCTCGATGCTGAAGTTTAAAACAGGACCAGCTGGAAGAGGGATGATGCAGTGCACTGGGAAATCCCAACCCAGCCAAAGCAAACCCCAGGCAAAGGCTTTGTTACTGCCAGTGGGGCGTTACCAAGGCTGTCAAAGACAATAAAAACACAAAATTCAAACAGACTGCCTGTTTCCCCACAGACATGAAAATCACTCCAGTTCCATTATTAATGCACTTGGGCTCATTTGTCAAGAATTTCAGAAAAATGCGTTCAAAACCAAGAAAACCACTAGCATTTTTATGATAATGCTGGTAAAGTCTGTGGGATGGAAGATTAGGCTGCACACTGTGCTTCTTTCCCAGAAAATCCCTCCCCACCATTTTAGATTATTTTAAATCAAAATGAGGAGAAAAATGAGCTGTTTAAAGCATCAGTAAACAAAGGCCTCTTACTAGTAGGCCTTTATCCACAATTTATGCCAATTTTATATTTTGTTTCATATGAAAATGTAGTGCCTTTAGCCCTCCAACTCTGCTACTGCTGCTTTTTACACTTTTACCCATTCAGACAATCATTTATTTACCATTTCCTTTTTTGTTTTCAATTTGAGAAGAATGTATTCTTTTATCAGTTATTTATTTAGGATTTCAGGAAATTGATTTTTCCCTTTTATGTTCACCGCACAGCTAAAACATTCAAACAGATGAATCCCATTCTTCTCATTTGTTTGATTTTCTCTCCCCACTCATCTGAGTCTCCAAATTCTCTCTCTGCACCTGGCAGCTCTCCTGCATTTCCCAATGCACCAGGATGTGATGCCAACCCAATCTCTTAGGTGCCATTCTAACAGCAACAAGTTGCAGCAGTGAAGAGCAAGGATGAACTTAGACCTGCACACAACAGTGCCAACATCAAAATTCTCCCAGCCCTGGAGTGCCCAGAGCACCCAAACAGCCCCACAGAGCTCACGTCCTCACCAGTTTGCCCAGTCCAGGTTGTCCACCCAGGTTTGAATCTGCTTTAAAAGCTGAGAGGTCAGAAAGCTGAGAGGTCAGAAATCTGAGAAGTAGTATTCTCCCCGGGCCTCACAGAATCTGCTCTTTATTTGCCTGTGGGAAAACAGCAAACTGCTATTTTTCAGACTTTTCCTCTCCCCATTATGGATGCAAGCACATATGTGCTCATCTCTCTGCTTTCGTCTCCCCGAGCCTGGCGCGGACCCAAGGGAGCATCAGGAGAGACTCGCACAAGCTGGAGGGGAGGAAATAAGTGCATCAAGGAAACTGTGTAATAAATCCACACCTGTCAGGGAAAGGGTGCCCACAGCAACAAACCACACTGGAGCAGACTGTTTCCGTCAGTTTTACAAAACTTGCCCCAAAGTGATGGAAAATGAGATGGAGATGGGCAAATTACGAAGCAAAAACTGGAATGCAAATGTCCTGACACTGTTCTTCACTCCAATTCTCCTACAGGTTTTCTCTACATCTTCAGGAGAGCTTGAGGAAAGGGCTGTTGGTTTCTCTTTCTTTAATCAGAGACTCTGTGGGGACAACTAGAGAAGTTTCCATGGCTCGCAGCCCTGCTGAAGGCACCAGAGACACAATGGAAGCCGAGAGCAGCCCAGACCAAAAGGCTTTGTGATCTCCTATTTCATCATCCCCAGGCTGAAAAGCAAAACTGAATGCACACACTGCACCGGCAGAGGTGGCCTTCACACGGCCCTGCTCTGCACCACAACTCAGGGCTCACATCAATGCCAATGCCTTGGTGGAAGCATCAATTCCTCCTCAGCTCCCAGGAATCCAACAGCATGTGGTGCGCTCAGCAAAGCTGTGAAGTCACTGCAAAAATCCCCTTCGTAATTTTCCCCATTGAGGAGCTTAAGTCTCTTCTTTCTGTTTTAATGGAGTCATTCATCACCCAATTCCTTTTAAAAGTAACTAATATAGATAGATTAGATAGTAAGACGTGATGCATAAAGAATAATAGTCCATTATTAATAAGTTTCCAATATATTATAATTTTGTGTGATTGATTAGAAAGTCCGTTGTTTTACACTAACATCTTTTTAAAGACTTCTCAATATCAGCTCAAGATTAAAAAGTTAAAGGCAGCTTAATCATCAGTTCTAAATGGAACTTGGAAGAGTATTGGGTTCAGGAGCACTTGAAATTGTTACCTGGCTTCTTGACCATGAAAGAAGGAGCATTTATTCCATGTCCCTTTTCAGTGTCACTCTATCTCAATTGTTTAGTCATTTTAAAAAGCTTTTCCCTAAGAACAGACAAAATAATCAGTTTAGGAGCTAAATGTGTAGGACTAATACAGTTGCTTGTGGAATTACAATTTCTTTATTACTCTTTAATGAGCAGCACGTCTCCATTCTCTGTTAACGTCAACAGAGATTCACTCTCACTGATGGCCAAGAATTTGGTTTATAGATATTTTTAGAGCACACATTTGATCAGGATCTGAGCAGCATTCCTCCCCCAGCATAGAAGCACCTGTGCATCAGTGAACTAGTCATGAAACATAGAAAAATAGATTCATTTGCACCAAAATATAGTCTCCTTGTCCACAACGCAGCTAAAATCCTGAGCCACAGTTTTCCAGGGTCCTACAGAAAGTTATTTATTTATCATACTGCAAAAAGCCAGTTAACCTCTGTGACATGTCAGCCCAGGTATGGAGCACATTCTGCACATCTGTGTGAAGAACCTTGTAGCAATTTCTGCTTCCAGACACAAAGTTTATGAATAAATTCAGCCCTGTCGTAGTTCTAATGACCTTGATTAAACCTGAAGGAAATTGACTCTCCAGCAAAACTAAACATGTATTACAAGAAATACTTTTTAACCTCTATTCTAATTCAGACACTTTTAAATTTCAGCCTGAAAACCATCTCCAGTCCCTTTCATGAATGATAATTCAGTGGAATAACACTGCAAAAAACAGCCCAGCACCTGGGCATGATTATCTCTCCAAAAAGAACATTTTCAACCAACAATTTGCAATAAAATCACAGAGCAGGAAGGAGCATAGGGACCGAAACCCTGGATAAATGTTTCATATGATAAGCAGGAGCAGTGTGGCTGCAGACACCTCATTCCCTCATGGATGTGGGACTCTCCTGTGGTGAGCTGCACATCCCCTGAGCTGCCAAGGGCCCGGGAGGGGCACCAACCCAAACACCAACAGGAAAATCACTCTGTTCTCTCTCCTCCTCTGCAGGGACAAGGAACAGACCTTCCCAAGTGCCTGGACCCTGCACATGCACACACAGAGACTACCCAGGGCAACGGCAGAAAATGAGTTCATGTTTCAAATGATGAAATTAATACACTGGCAATAGAATATGCAATTTCCTTGTTTATTGCCTTTCAACTCAATGCCGTCGCCAGAGGTTGTCATTGTACCAATAGGCAGAAAATTAATTTGACATAGTTTCAAAGCAGCATTATTAAGTGCCAGGGACCTCTCAGCTCTGCTGTTGTATCCCAGAAAAAGATGAGCCCTTTCCTTTCCTGCCCTTTCCCATCCTCTCTCTCGCAGCAGCCCTTTCCCCAGGACACTGAGGAAACAGGGACCAAATGAACCTGAGGCAAACAGAGGTTTTCAGGCAGGAAAACCCAGAAGTGCACAAAAAGAAATAATAAATTATTTTCATCATGATAATGTGCCAGATTTCTCTTCTGTCAAAGAACAAACAAAAATGTGGTTTGCAGACAGAATGTCTCTTTTAGTCCTCTGATTTAAAAGAAAAATCTATATACCAATTAAGGTTACTTTCAAACTATACTTTTGGAGCTAGAGAAACCTTGTGTTTTGGAAATGTCAAAATGGGATGTATATTATTATGATGAAACTTTTATCCCAAATTATATATTAAAAATTTCTATACTCCCCACTTGGGCTTTAAATCATAATTTCATCCAAGACTAACTTCTCTCTGAAACAGCAAAGCAGAAATCTATACAACCTGTCTGCACACTTAGATCAGCCTCACAGCACCTCTTTCAATATTAACACCCTTTTGAATTAGCTCAAAAATGTTCTCATTAGCAACAAAAAAAATCCAAAACATCACTCAGCTGCCTGGGAGGCTCCGTGTCCTCCTGCAGTGTCCATCCTGGGCACCCAGCAGCAGCTGTCAGAGGAAGGGCACAGCTGGACAAGAGAGATGTGTCTGAAATCAATGCCTAGATAAAGAAGAGACCTCTCTTTTCTGATAAGGGCACAGATTACATTTCCACCATTATCATCAACAAGGAGAAAAGAAAAGGAGCGTTTGGACAACAAACGCCTGCTGAGGAGCAGGAGGGGCTGAATCAATAGCCAAGCACAAAATTACCTCAGTGGATTTCAGCTCATTTCCATAGGAAATGCAGATTCTGCAAAAGCTACATAAATATAAAAAGCAAGTTTCTCCTTGCCAGGCTGGTGGGGAGGGGCCTCCAGACCACCCTGAATGGGCAGCTCTGCTCAGCACTGCTCCACTCGCAATCTAACATCAAAGCTGCTGTGCTAAAAAAGAGAAAAAAAGGAAAAACATACCAGAGATGAAAGCTTCATTTGGAAGAAAACATCCTGCAACCTTTCTGGCCCAAACTGAGCAGATTATACCTGGACTTTATTCTGCTCTCAGTATCACTCCAGGCAATTTAGAGTAATTTGGCCAAGCATTAGCCATATGCTAATCAGGGCTTCTCCTCCCACTACCTTCTCTCAAATTGTCGTGGACTGGCTCAGTCCTGCTTATGACTTCTTTTCCTTTTCCTAAACCCCTGTAGTTTCTGTTTTAACATCATTCCCTCTACATGTGACACAGTCCTGTTCAACATTTCATGTTATTTTCCTATCCCTAAAATGGAATTAACAAGTGCTTCACAAACTCTGTGTGATCATTGTTGATAACAAAGATGAGGGAAATTTTCCAGAAACAACCAGTGAGTGGAAATCCATCCTTAGGAATGATGAATATCCTGACCTGAGTGTGTTCTCAGTACACAAAGCACTGGTAGCCACCATGAGCAGCAATGATGTCCAATTTTGCTCACTCCGGTTGCATACACCACTCCAGATCACTTGCAAACATTTTATCCTGGGTCTACAGTCAGTGAGACCTCAGGCTTCTCTTCCTTCCTATTTGGATCCTGTTCAGGAGTGAAAACCTGAATTCATCCATGTTCAGGCCAAAAAACTCCATCTTGAACCAAACTTGAAACACAGGGCAAAACTTTTCCTGTTGGCAATCACGTTCAGTACACATTTGTATCAAACTATTTTTCTTCATTACAAAAACAATAAAACCCCAAACAATGACAGAGGCAAGAGCAGTGGGTTGCAGTTTCTTATTAGATGTTGAGCTTGGCCATAATGCTATTCATATGAAATCTGATATGAAACCACCTGGGTGTCATGATGTTCTTTATATTACAGTAAATTCAATGCATTAAGGATGCAGAAAAATCTCATTTGGGACTGCAAAGCAGCCAAGAGTCTTTGTAGATTCCCCAGGAGCCAGGAAAACAGCAAATCACAGCAGCTCTCCCAAGTGAAGCAGAAGTAAAATAATCCCGTGTACCAGCACCAGCATCTGTTTGCAGCAGCAAAGAGTGCTTTACAAACTTTAATAAATGTAAACCTTACAAATCTCTCCTTATACAGATGGTTTATGGCTCCCATTCCTCACAGAGGAGAAGCAAGGTGCAGAATGTGGCACCCCCCATTCCAGCCGGGATCCGGAGCAGTGCCAGGGTGTGAGGGTGCAGACAGTGCACAGCTCCTGCCACACCTGCACGAGCACCGCGTCCCTCACATCCCCGCAGCACCAGCAAGGGCCCTGACACAGCCAGCACTGAGTCAAACCATCTCTTTGCAGAGCAGCAAACCCACCCCGGGATGCTCTGACCGACCCCAGCACAGACAGCACCAGGACACGCAGCCTCTGCTACCAAAGGCCTCCACACGCACAACTCCACATGCAGCTCATCAATATTGCATTATCAGTACACAGCTGACTTCTAATAACTGTCTGCAGTGCCCAGGAGCCTGGGCTGCCTCCCTGCTGCCAGCCAGAAACACCTGTCCTTGTGTCCCCTCGCCTGTGCCACAGAGGCAGAATGCAAGGACCCTCTCACCCCATTATTTGTGCTGCAGAGAGTCTCAACAACACCACACTCACAACACTGTATTTCTCCTTCCTATCAAGAATTAGGGAGTCCAGGCAAGAGGCTTATGGACAGGACAACAAACCTGGAGCTGGCTGAGCCAAATGCCTGCCACAAAAACCCTTAAATCATCGGGCTTTGCTGAGACTTTGCATGCCAGTCAAATGCCAGCCCTCTCCCTTGCTCGTGACATCCACAAGCACAGAAGCTGTGCCTGCTCCCTGCCCTGACCTCTGCTGCTCCAGTGACCACTGTACTCAGCCTCTCACTGCTGCTGGGAAGGGTCTCCCCTCCAAGGACACTCAGTGGCTGCTGCGACAGTGCACGGCTGACACTGAGATGGCTTCAACTACGACAAGCTTCTCCTTAATACACTGGATTTCTTTGCAAATAGACAATATCTCCAGGTGGAAGGAGCCTCTGGGATGGCACTCACTCTGTCAGAGCCCGAGCACACCCCAGTGTGACAGTCACCCCTCAATGGGCTCAGCAGACAGTGAGGGGACAGAGCGCAGCATCCTCCTCCTCTGCAGGAACCAGCAGCAACTGTTAGACCTGCTGCCAGCTTGGCACAAAGAAGCAGCTCTGAGGCAAAGTCACGAAATCCCTGGATGCTGTTACACTTTTGTTTTAGAATACCTGGACAAGATTTATGAGTTTCATTCATTCAGCTGACACGGGCCCATCACACAAGTTATGCCCCACCAGGTGCAGACTCCCTATCAGGATATTTGTGTGATAACACACAAATCATTACTTCAGATGACACAGACCACAGCTGGCACAGTATGGGGGAGATGGAAAAATCCTATCAGTCCAGAAGACTCTTGCTCAAAAGAATATTCTGTCTATTTTCCACTTTTCCCATCCTTGGGGAGTCCTGAAGGAATGGATAAACCATTCACCAAGGACTCCAATAAAACCTGGTGCTCCGAGGCAGCTGATGCCACCACCAACAGCTGTCCATTAAAATGCTTTGTCTGGGTTTGCCAAATATTCACAGGCAAGGAGAGCTGTCAGAAACATCCCAGCTGAGCACAGCTACCGTCATTATCTACAAGGAGATGAAGAAGAGGGAAAAAGCTTCTTTAGTTGCTTTGAATCTAATTTATTCCAATGGCAATGTTGTCAGACAGGACAAATTTTTGAGCCAGCAAGAGCAGCTCCTGCCCCCTAATTTCACCCCCTCACACACTGAGCTCTTCTCAGGACTACAAAACACTGAGACTCAGGGGAAGATCTTAAATTCCACTTGCCCAGCCTAAGTGACAAGCAGCCCCTGCCTCAAATTCAGCCTGGTCCATTTTTCTGTGACATTAACAGCCCAGTGCTCGCATTGCCAGGCTGGGACAGACATACAGCAAACATAGGGCAGGTTCCTATTACTTCATGTTCTCATTAAAGTTTTTGTTCTTCTCATCATAGACTGAAAATCAGACTGAGAAGTTGAAACTTTAATGGAGTTCTTCTCCTGGAGAATATCCATGCCTGTAAAACTGAAACCATATGCATCAATACCTCCATCCTGGACAAACAGAAAAATTCAAAGATAAATGTGAACAACCTTCACTGTGTTCTGAAACACAAACCCCAGTATTTTACCTGTTAATTTAATTTCAAACTTTGTATCATGCTGAAATATTAACTCATTTCCACTTATATATGTTTAAGGTACTATAATATGTTTTCAAGTAATTGAAATAAAATATTTCATCATATTAAAATTTCAGAAATATAGAAAGGTAATAACATGGTCTTATTGAAATAATAAAGAAGTTGTGAATAATTCACATACTTTTCTTTAGTGTTTGTCTTTCATCACATAAGTGTATCTTTTCATTTCCATTCTAGTTGTCTTGAAATGACAAAATTTCCCACCAAAAGAAAATTTCAGGTTCTGACTGGTTCCAGTCCTTGACAGAAAATTCATCTTGGGCTAATTTATAAGACAGAAAAAAAAATAGCAACTGGATCCAAGTGAGCAATTATCTACATCTATGAGGCTTCTTGAGTGCTCAGCGCAGTTTCAAAACATTAATTCGGTCAGCAATTATAGCAGGAGGGTGTTGTCAGACCCCCGTGACAGGAGGGGACACAAAAAATATCCCTCTTTGCCAAGTGCTGGTCCCTGAAATATTTGCTATAAATTATCTGCTGCTTCCACAGTGACCAATGCCATTAGTAAGTGCAGGGTGTAGGGGGTGTAGAAATCAGAGCTGAGGGACACAACAGAACCATCCAGAAATTAACTGGACCATATCAAAACTACCCCAAGGGCACAGACATCCTTCCAATGCCTAAAGGGACTTCAAGAGAGCTGGGGAGGGACTTCTGACACAGGCAGAGAGTGACAGGACAAGGGGGAATGGCTTCACACTGACAGAGGGCAGGACTGGATTGGATGTTGAGAGGAAACTCTTCCCTGTGAGGGTGCTGAGGCCCTGGCACAGATTGCCCAGAGAAGCTGTGGCTGCTCCATTCCTGGAGTGTCCAAGGCCAGGCTGGATGGGGCTTGGAGCAACCTGGGACAGTGGAAGGTGTCCCTGCCTGTGGCAGGGGTTGGAACTGGATGAGCTTTCAGGTCCCTCTGAATCCAAATCACCATCAGAGTGAGTCCCAGCATCCTCCTGCAGCCATTGGCAGTGGCGTGAGCGTCCTGGGCAGGGAAGGAAATGCCTCCATCCTTTAAACCCAGCCCCAAAAACAGACAGGACCAGCTCCCAGCCCGACCCCACAGAGACACCCACTCTCCTGAATGCTCACCAGCTGCCCAGCACCCCGAAACCAAGTCCTGGTGTTCAACACCTGGACATCACTTGTGGCTCTTGTCCCAAATGGGACAAGATAAACTGGACAATTTTGCCCTGTGCAGAGCCAAGAGTTGGATTTGATGATCCTTTGGGGATCCTTCCAACTCAGGACATTCTATGATTCTGAAAACATTAATTTGTCTCAATATTTTAATGCATGTGTTCTATGAGTCAGCTTGAAGAAATACTACGTATTTGCACTTACATATTTTTTTGGCATAAAATCCTCCACTTTTCAGTCACTCAGCCTTGTCTGCCTTGCTACAACATTATGTAGCTGAAATGCCTTTTGCTCAAGCTTCTGCATTAGTCATTTCAGTCACCCTCTCCCACCAGGTGGTTTTGTTTAGCTTGTGTTAAAAACCCACACTTTGCAGCAGGGGAACAATTTCTGCAGGACAAATCAAAGCAGGAGTCTCTGAAATGTACCTTTCTCAGAAAAAAAAAATTAGACTTAGTGATAAAACATAATTCCAACAACTTTTGCCACTTTCATTAACAGGACAAATCCCAGTCCAGCAGTACAAGGTAGCAAAGGGAAACTCATGGGAACAGTGGCGGAGGATGGAGCTGATGTAAAAAGCTGTTCCAACACAGAGAGGGTATAAAGGAGAGTCTGATATTCCTTGTGCACCCTTCCTCCTGGTTTTGAAGCAGACCTGCTATCCCACAGCTACAGGGTTCCCTGTCCCAGGCACCACTTCCATCAGGATTTGACAAGGACTGCCCACCTTGCAGTGCCTGGCCATGGAAAGCAGTGTTGCACAGTTCCTTACTTGCCTCTCTCCCACAGCTGTGGTGGAAGTCCAGAAAAAACATAAGGAGGCTATAAAGCTTTATACAAATCACCTGCGGGATTTTACATTTTGTTATCTAGGGATTAGAAATTATCATTAGAAATTATTTTGTCTGGTTCTGTTACTCACTGCAAAGGGATCAATCCTCTCCAGGAGCAAGACAATAAAGGTCCAACTCCACCAGGATGGGGGCAAATAAGATTTCATCAGACAGCCACCACCCCTTGGCTTCCTAAGGCATTTTAGGTTTATCATTTCTACTTTTTTCTTGCCTCTGTCACCAGAGGAGATTCATCCTGAAGCAAGGCACATCTCCAGGAGCACACGTGACAGGTTAGCTCAGCAGCAAAACCAACAAGCTGTAAAGCCAATGCATTAATGACCTCATGCATTACAAAGCTTGCTGTGTAATAATGCCACGTATAAATAACAGACTGCAAAGATCATTAAAGCCAATCAAAAGTATAGATTAGCCCATAAAATCTCTTTAATGTCTTCTATATTCTGATACACACTGTGAAAGAGCAACCCCAGTCAGCAGTGGATTCAGGCACCCAGCAGCAGTGCTGGGCTTTCAGCATCCTCCCCTTGGAGGTTTCCTTCCACTCTTATGTTAATCAGTGCAATTTTTTCATCCTAAATCCTCCACAAGGACAGGTGTCCCTTCTGATTGTGGAAATATTGCTGGTAAAATCCAAAAAATATCAGATCCAGCACAGCTGCTCTGCCAGTCCCAGCCTGAGCACCCCAGTCCTGTTTTGTGGCTCCACCAGCCCAGCCTGGTGCCATGGGGACTCCCCCTGAGGTTCAATGGGTATGGACACAATCATGGAGTCACCAGGGTTGGAAGAGACCTCCAAGAAGGTCTAGTCCAACCATCAACCCAACCCAACCAGAATCACCCCTAAACCATACCCCAAGGCCACATCCAGGCTCCTGTTGAACTCTTCCAAAGATTGTGACTCCACCACCTGGGCAACTTATTTGAATGCCTAATCACTCTTCCAGTGGAAAAAAAAAATGTAATATTCAACCTGAACCTCCCCTGACACACAGCTCTCTCCACTGTTTCCAAGTCACTTGGATACAGAAGCAAAGTTTTCATGATAAAGCATCACTTTAGCAAAAATCTTTATCATCTGGGGGGAAAAGCAGCTGCTTCTCATGTTCTCCATAACAGACTGCCAAGGGACACCAAGTTCCTAAATGGCTATTCCTACCTAACCAACCGAGATCACATATGCTCATTTTCTGCTTTTCAGAGAAGCGCTTCATGATTATGCACCATGCCTGATGTTTCTATTTGCAATGTTTCCCAATTAGATTTTATTTAAGTTTACTTCCAAAAATATAATTACGTTTTTGCTTTAACTAGATGCATTTGCCCTGCCAACATGGCATTATGCATGCAAGGAAGAGAGATAGGCGAATAGGTGAGGAATAACTCACCTACATCAGTATTTTGCGAATTGTCTTCTGCATCCACGAAACCTGCTAATATTAACAGATGGTCTATCATTCCTGCTGGAAGATAGACACCAAATCCTGACCTGAAGGGCCATGTTTGTGGTCTCACTTCCCATTTCACAGCAGAGCAATCTTTAGAGCCCAGCAAAGTCTATTCTGTGCTCATATATTCTCTAGAAGGGGAACAGGGTCAACTTGCCTAGCACCTTTTAAAACAGCTGCACTAGCAAGGAGGCTAAAATGAGAACCTTCCAGGAAAAGCTTCACGTTTTACCTTGCAGATCAGACAATTTAAGCCATGTTGTATATGCTAATAAAAGCAATTTCTTAAGTTACCATTTAGTATAAGAAGTGTCTGCTACAGCAAGTAAATTCAGCAATTAATATTAACCATAACCTTACAGCCACAATTTTTCTTAAATAATTCCTTATTTTTAAGAACCACAACTTGTGCTGAAAGCACATTTGCATTTTATTACCCCTAAATGTTTAACTACCATAACTAATGCTTGATTAATAAATGGCTAGCTACTGCTGCTACTTGAAACCTCACAATTTAGATATGGCAAATTATTTGCCATTGAGTATTGGTCCTTCTCAAGCAGCAACATAGGGAGAAAAGGATCAAAATAGGAAAACAAGTTTAACTCATGGTGTCTCTTAAGCCACAGTCTATTGTTCCAGCCAATCTCATTAATGCTGGGTAAAGCTGTAATGTTCGTAGGGCTCATTTAAAAGTGAAATTATGAGAGAAAAAAAAAAATCAGTAAGTTCAGGTGGCCAGTGTTCCACAGTACAGACCTCAGCTAGACACATCCCTTTCAGAGACTTCCTCAAGGCAGCAGGGAATTCTGAATGCTTTTGGGGATCCTGGGGATCCCAGCCTACCTTCAGCACCTAAATCAACCTCCAAGTGACAGGCAGGCGTCTTGGGTGAGGTTTTTTTGTTGTTTTTGTTGTTGTTGTTGGCCTTTGGGATTTGTTTGGTTTGGGACTTTTTGGGAGCGTTTAAAGGTTTTTGTGTATTTGGTTTTTTGTGGAATTGTGGGGGGTTTTTTTAAAGGCTCAGCCACTATTTTCCCTCTTTATTTTTTTTATTTATCGAACATGCCATTAACTCACTGAGTTTGTAGCTATTGAAGCATGAAAGCTTTGGGACTAATTTGAATTAAAATGAAACATTGTGGATAATACTTGTTTGCTTCCAGGCCTTCACAATGGAGCCTTCAGGGAGAAAAAAAATTGCAAAAGAAAATATGAATTGGACTTCAAAGCTGTTAAAACACTCTGTGGCTAGAGGCCTTACCTGGGGTGGCTGTATTTTTCAAATGCAAATATGCAAGACATTTAACTATGCATGAAGCTGATCTCAAGTGCTTTCTATTGCTTCGAATGTACTCTCCCCTGATCGAATTTCCTAAATGCTTGTGCCTTTCAGGTGGCAGCTGATTTGGCAGCTCCAGCTTGCTTTTCTTGGAGATAAGTGATACTCGGCTTGGGGGCTGCAGCACCACACCTGAGAACAGCCCTGTTTGCTCTTCACCTTCACACCTCAGGTGGTCCACAAACCCAAAGAAAACAGATCTCCCCCAGCCCTGACCCTGCAATTTATAAATATGACTTTCAATTAAAATTATTTCAGCAGAGCTACATGACACAACAGAAGAACCAGCAGAATAGGAAGGAGGAAGCAGAATAAGGAATCTTAGGAAGCAGCAGAATAAATCTTCCAGTCTGGCCAATTTTAAAGGGAAATAGTGCAGTTAATTGAAATCTCACCGTGCAGCCAAAAGGAGGAAAGCAGAACTGACAGCTAAGAATCAACTCCTGTTCTGTTTTTTCAAGACATCAACAAAGGTTACAACCTGCTGCATGGCAGCTGTGGACACAGCTGTCATTTCAGATTTGATTTCATAATATCTGCTTTTGAATTAGGCAGACTTCAGCACTGATTAGGAGCAGGCTTTTCTTCTGCAAATGCTTCTAAGAAGTGCTTTCTCACAAGTCATACAGCCTTACAACCCTTTGGCTTGCTCCAGAGATACATCAAAAATATCCACCCCCATAATCACACCCTTTTCATCTTGGCAGGTCCTTCCAAGTGCTCAGTACTCTGAATTTTCCACCATTATCAACAGTGTTAACAACTAATACTCAGTAATTTTTCAGAACTCCTTTCAAGCCTTTCAAGAACTTACTTGTATGAAATATTAACAAGAAAAATGTTCTGAAGTACTAATAAATTTGTGTCTTTACAGCCTCTAACATAGATGAAGAGCTGTATAGGGAATTTTCAAGCTCGCTTTAGGTCCTGGGGGTCTTCAGGGTGTTGGTTGGTAACAGCATCCCACAAAGCAACAGCCCAATCTCACCGACCCAACACAAGGAACAGGATCACCAGGACAGCCCTTCAGCCACCACAAATCAGGGACATTCTCAATCCCAATATCCAGGGATATCCTAGCTCTGTGCTTAAGCAGCCAGCCACTTCTCAAAGCAAACAGCCAGGCTGATAAATGTATTTAGCTGCCTAAAGATGCAGGAAAGCACCCAGGGAGAGCTGCTGAAATCCTTTAAGTGAGTAACTCCAATTTACTCTCATCTGCGTGCATAAATTGCCCACAGTCTGGCAGCAAAACAGGTCTGAAACTCAGCAAACCAGAACATTTCTGCCAAGAGTTCCCTTTCTATGCAGGGCACCTTTGTGCAAGGTTAGAAAAGGGAAGCTCCACGTGCAGGTGATGCGCTTTCAGTCACAACAATGGGACCATCCATTTCCCCTCGACAGGAGCACAAATCCAAGGTGTCTGCACATTTAATTGAGATTAGGGTGGGGATTGGTTATAAGATTAACACTCTCCAAAAGTGATGTCACAGAGCAATACCCATAACTGCAGCAGAGCTTCCATGGGACAGTGAGATCATAAAAAGATGCTATTGAAGTACACATGGATGAAAAGAAAATGGCATGTGGAGTCACGTGGCACTTCTGCTATGAGATAGTCATAAAGTATGTTTGTAGGACTCAAAAATTTCTTTTAAGTTTGACAAAGTGTGAGATATTTGAAAATATGTATTAAAAAAATAGCAGAGTGAGATTAATCCCAGGCAGACAGAAGCAAGAGAAGGGAAAGAGTCATCAGATGTGTGAAAAGCCAATCCCACAGGAAGGAGGACAAAAGATGGAAAATTAACAAGTCAAATTGCTCATTGTTTGTGCAGGTTGCTTCTTGTAATTCAGTAGGAGTTGTTATACTGCAAAATTCAAGGGGATAAAAATCCATTACAGCTCTTCTCTACACCCTGCTCTGAGGATTCTTTGTCTAAAAGAAGTGTGTTTTAATCTGTTTGCCAAATGTTTTCAATACAGCCCTTTAATACAATACTGTGTGGAGAATTTCAGGCTAGAAGGAAGGTTTGGTACATTATTTCTGCTCTTTAGTTCTTCACCTCTTACACCTACACAGACACAACAGGGCACAGGAAGATAGCCCTTCCACATGAAGTGTTAATAAACTTTTAATAATAAAACATTTCTCCAGGCATCAGATCCTGTCCCTGCTGAGGACACTGGAGTTTTACCATTAACTTCAGTGGAGCTGAGACACAGTCTCCGGCTATATATTTCATATAAATTGCATTGCTATTAGACTTGATTCCCAGCAGAAATTACATTTGTACAAGCTCTGATACTCATGACCTCCAAAATACGTCCAAATATTTTCTTCTTGCTTCCACTCACACACACAGATTTCCCCCCCCCCCCTTTAAGTATTACAGTAATTAAGACAAATTATTGAGGTTTTTTTCTTCTTTTACGTGTCCATCAGGAGTTTCCTTCTATTTTACAAGCTAAGCTTTGTTCTCTCCAAGCTCGGCACCCACAGACACGAGCCCTGCTGCAGGAAGGTGCACATGAGCTCAGCACTCCTGCAGCTGCACTGGAGAGGCTCAGCCTGGAGCATCCCTTCCCGGAGGAGGCTGAGCACATCCTCAGCTGGCTTGACACCAAAAAAAGTGTTCTTTGTGCACAGAGCTGACGTGCCTACCTTCTACCTACAGGCCAGGAAGATTGGATTTCCCCTTCCCGATCTGCCTGCTTGTCCTGCCTGCTCTCCACTCACAGGAGTGTGGGGAAGCTCCAGCTTCCAGGAGCTCCAGAGCTCCAGCCAACATCAGTCTGCATTTCTGTGTCACTCAAAGCACAAAAGGTCACCCAAGTTCAACACAGCAGCAGGATTGTCCAAGGTCATGGTCATCTCCACCACCTTCTGACCAAGCCACTGACCACTGCACCCCAACTGCAACACCAGAAACCTCTTGGGCTCTCTGGAAACCAACCACACACAGGCTTTGGGAGCCCCAAGAGCATGTCTAGCCTCTCCTGACTCGGCTTCATAGCTGAAAGACATTTTTAAATGTTTCTAATTGTGTGGGATGATGGGTCTATCCAAGAGAGAAAGCCAGGAACCGTGAGCAGGGTGCTCCAGGGAGGTGTCCCATCTCTCTGTGCTGCCTGGGGAAGCACAGCCCATCCAACTCACAGCAGGCAGTGTTGGGCAAGGTATTTCTTTAACAGAGATTTTCTCATTAGTTGCTGCCTGTAGGTGAATCCTAGCTGCCTGCCAAGCTTCAATTGCTCCTTTTACCACAAACCAAAACCTCTGGTCTGTCATAAAATATTCTGAGTTTATATGCAAGACTTTTGGAAATCCAACACATTTTCATTCTCTAGAAAACAGTAAAAATCAGCTCCCCAACAATACAGAATTTAGCAATTTGCATGTGAAATTAAATGTAATATTCACATGAAATCAAGTTTTGTTTTGCATTCCTAAATCCCACTTTCCTCGAACTCCATTCTCCCAAAGTCATCCAAGTCCTTGTGCCAGATCCCACAATGGTGAATGATTATTCACCAAGCAACCCAGGGAAAGAAGGGAGTCTGGCAGGGTTGCAGGATATTGTGGGAGGCTGCAGATACACCAACAGCAGCTTTAAACATAATACCAAGTGCTAAAAACGGTGAATTAATCTACATTAGTCTCCCTGCTTTACCAGCCAGACAGGTCATTTAAAGCTGTTGTATCTTCACACTACACTGCCGACAGCACTGGAGACATTTTCACAATTCATCCTGTAAAGCAGTACGTTCTAATTATTATTTCTTTGTCTTCTGCTTAGGGCTTTGCCCATTAGCTGGTGGGAAATCAAAAGGATATATGAAATGGTTGTTCTTTCGTCTTCATAGCTCTTAAACTGCTTCTCCAGCTTACGTCAATGTGTAAGTAATTGTGCCAACATCTAAGTATTTATGTGCTTAACTAAAAAGAACATTAAAAAAAAGAATGCTTCTTGTTTAGGTGCCAACTAGAGACACAGTGGTCTGAAGATATTTTCAAGATATTGCTTGTTTTTTACAAGCAAAGGACATCTCATTTCTTCTGCTTTTTAGATAACCCCCCCTCCCTGACCCCATGCGCTCCCACAGCTGGCTCGTGCTGTGGCTTCTGTCCCCTCAGGGCTTTTCTGTCACTCAACAAAGTCACTCTTATCCTGTGCCATGGACCTGGTTTATGCTAACATGCACACAGATGAACCGCAGATGGATCTGCATTACCACACCCGCCCTTTGCTCCCTCCATTCCCTCTCAACTCTCACAATGTTGGCTCTCCATGGGACCTGTGGACGAGCAGGACACCTCCCTTGCTGTCACAATGTTGGGGCTGTGCACAGAGCAAACAAGAAAACAGATTGGCTCGGGAAGTTTCCTGCCCACACAGCTCAAAGGCACCAACTGGGACAACCTGCAGACCCCAACAAAAGCAGAATCCTTGTTTTCCCTCCTAAGGCCACTTTGCTCTCTCATGCGGGACACACCTTTTGTGCAATGTGCCCCTGGGGGCTGCAGTGATGGGTTAGCCAATTACACAGAGAGAAAAGGAATTTGATGAATGGATCGTTTTTGGTGCACTCTGCACTTTTGACTCATAAATTCCACAGAAAACAAGGTAAATGGAGCATAACTTATTAATGAACAGAGCCCTAAATATCAAATGATTTGCTGTGAATCATCAGCAGGAATTGCAGAGCCCTCACATCATGTTGGTTATCACATGCTGCAGCGGTTCAGCCATGGACAAACCCTGCAGCCCTGTCTTAAGGCGTACAAGATAATCTAGGAAATAACATCCTGCTTTCTATAAAGCGTTTTACAGAGAGGTGCTTGCCCGACCTTCAGACTGCGACCTCCAGAGACAGTGATCCTGCAAGCCTCACCTTGCATTGCAAGCCTGAAAGCACCATTAAGCCCACGATGAATTGTGAGCCTTGGGAAAGACACACGAACCCTAAATCTCACCAGAAAGCTGGGGGAAATTCAGACAGCTCTGGAGAGGGACACCAGTGAAGTTTCTGTGTACTGAGATAACTTAGGAGCAACAGCTTTCTATCCTGCATCACTTCTACACCTTCGCTGATGGGTAAAAATGGACAATCCCATCAGGTTTGAAAATCTACTAAAGTCCAGATTAAGCCTGAAGCACCACACTGACTGTTGTGAGAGAACAGTAAAAAACATGAAGGATCATTTAAACCTGTCTAAAAGTTGTTTAGTTCTTTTAAGAGTTGAGAAAACATGACAGAAAGAATGAAAGAACAAGGTACGATACACCCAGGTACCTCTTCTCAAATTATCTGTGTGAGCCCAAGCATCACTCGCAGAGATAAGTGTGAGCAGACATCGACTGTGAAATACAGTGAAATACCTGGTCTGGACATTTTCCTCATCATTGTTCTGGTTTCAACTAATGAGCTTGTTTCTATGCTTCATGGTGCCCTTGTCCATGGTAGGGAGGTTGGAACTGGGTGGTCTTTAAAGCCCCTTCCCAAATCATCCCATGATTCTTCTTTCACATTAACATCTCTCAATCTTCTGCAGTTAACTTTACTGCTCTTTTCCAATTTTCTTTCCTGCCTAATTTTTCCTTAAGTGTTTTCAAGCATTTGGGTACAAGTCTGCCTCCTGGCACTGAGCTGCACTTAGCTGTGTGCTGTGGAATTATCTTTAAAGTTCTTCTTTCCCCTGTATTGACAGAAGCAATAATGATAAAGAGTGCCCATGCCTTCTAAAGGCCATTTCTCCCTGTATGTGTACAAATATGTCATCTTTCAACTGTCAGACCTCTAAACAGGCTTGAAGTGAGTTTCTCCTGGAAATGCACCTTTTTTTTTTTTTTTTGTAGGGATGGCCTATCTGTACTCTCCTTTCTTTCCTACGCTCGTGCACATCATCTTGTTCAAATAAACTGCTAAAATTTCAGCCAGCAGATAGCAATTAGTACATAAAAGCAAAATGAACCACCACTGCTGGATGCTGTGCCATGGGCAAGAAACACAGTAGAAAGCTACTTTAGCTGAAATTCGTATTTAAAATACATTTCTATAAGAAGCCTACAAAAGCACCCTCTTATTGACTATCCATAAGGCTCCAGGTGCACCTGCCAGGTAGAGCAATTTTCCAGAGACTATTAAGCAAAGCAAGAACAGCCAGACAGATTATTGCAATTTTACTGAAAAAGCAGCAAACTGAAAAAAAAATTACCACTGAAGTCAACAGAAATAAGGACTTTTTACCTGCAAGATGTGAATTCTTGTCAAGGGGAGCTGGGAAGCATCTTCCTAAGTCAGAACACAATTATTCAAACCTGCATATCCCCCTTACTGATATAGAGGCATATTTGTAACTAATAATAAAAGACACAAAATAGAGGCCAGCACAAGGAATTCTGAGATTAGCAGCAATTAACTCAGTATAAAGAGACCTTTACTGCCCAACTTAGTGATTTTTATACTACACTGACCTCAGGTAGATCTCCCTGGAGATACTGTCACCACTAAAAGGGAAGAGGTCCTGCTCATTTTGTCATTTTCAAGTGAATTTCTCACAGGGGCCTGAGATAACACACGGTGTTTCCTTAGCTAGCTTGGCAGATGAGCAAGATTTGCTGCTAATTCCCAGTATTGATGTGCTGAAAGTGTTTTCTGCTGGAAACATAAAGGAGCAAGGTAAGGCTAAAATTACCCATCTACTTGAATAATGTGTCCTGTTTACTTCGGTATCCCTTCCACAACTGTCCCTGCCTTCGGCAGCATCACCCAGACAGAAAGGAAAATGCTGTTAATGCATTAAATCGAACGGCGAGATTACACGGGCTGCCTCTCCGAGACAAAGTGTATTAACTACTGATAAATTCCACTTCTCTTCAAAATTAGAATGAAAAAGTCACTAGCCAATCCTTGCAGGAAACAAATTACACCCCTGGAGCTAACCAGTACCTGTGCTCTGTCCACAGAAGCCATTGAGAGCCAAAGCCATGAGCAAGGAACTGAATGCCACAAGCAGCAGCTTGACTTACGGAAGGGAAACAAAGACTCAGGGAGACAAAGTACTCCCAACCCCAGCCAAAACCCTCTTTTTGTAGTATCTGTTTCCCTCAAATACATCCCTTTTCTCACACCTCAAGAGATATACGCTTGTTCAGGGGCAGGGATAGTGGAAGCCAGAATACCAAGAAGAAAAAAAAAAACAAACAAAACCAATCCCCCCCCAACACAACTGATCTTATCACAAGTGATCAATCATCTTAAAGATCCCTTTGGAGGTACCAAATTATCAGAGATGGCACCAGGGACAATTTACCATTTCCCCTCATGTATATTTTGGTGATTTCAGGAGCAGCCAGGTATGTCAAGATACATCTCCCTGGTCCGCTCCGAGGATCACCTTCATTCTTCATTTGCTGGATCACGTCTGAAACACTAAAATGCAGAATTCAATAGCAGCAGCAAATGCTGCCTGGATAGACGTGGGCTGATGAGAGCACTCCCAACACAGGAATATGGCATTCCTCCCTACAACATTGTCAAATTTCAATATTGTCAAAAATTTCACATAGCACCACTCAACACAACAAATAAACTTTGAAAAACAATATTACTTTTCTTCCCCTTTTTGTATTTAGAATAATGGCTTTTCGACAAGCCAAGTGGGAAACTGTGTTAATGTGTTTCCATGGGCAAAGCTTGAGAGCCCTGTAAATTGCCTTGCTTAATGGACTCGGGAGTTCAGTTATCCATTCAGAAATTCCACACCGAATCAAATGGTTCAGTCCTCAGGAAGGGCACACACACGGTTCTGCAGCTCTGTGGGTATCATTATTTATATCTGTTGGATTTGATGGAGAAAATGTCATTTGGAATGAAGGCAGACCTGTATCCATCCCCCCCGTGGCAGAAAGGCTCTGACAGCCCTTGTCACCCCAGGGGCTCTGCAGACACCCCATGCTCCAGGACTCCACACGGCCTCAATCAACACTGAAAAAGCAGTAATCAAAAGGACCTGCAGGCACCCTCATCTGGCTCTAAATGGGCTGTAATGACTGACAGCTTGAGTGCTTCTTGAAGAAAATCAACTCATTTAACTGTTTCCCCTGCCACGGGCAGTGACTGCTCAGGACAAGGTGAGGATGGACAGGGTTGTCCCTCGCCCTGTCCCTGTGCCACACCATGAACTCCGTGCCTGCAAAGCCACTGCTGAGCCCAGGAGCCCGAGGAGAGCAGAGGTTCGCTGGTTTGGGGAATGTGATCCCTGCAGAAGAGCAGTCCCTGGCATCAACGCCTCTGGCCACGCTGTGAGATGTGTCTGCCCAGCAGGAGACAGCCCAGGTGAGAGCCTGTCCTCAGCCCAGGCCACACTCACCCCTGCTCCAGGCAGCATCCCTCACTCCTGTATGATGGGGATGAGCCGAGGGTGAAAATCTCAGTTTGCTGTGCCTGCTTTGGGGCTCAAAGCAAAGCAGGGTCCAAAGGTGATGCTCATCTCTCTATTGCAGTTAACAACATCTGCTTTTACTTATCTTTTAAGCACAGAATTTGAATCGAAAGCCCATGGACTGTCATTGTGACCAGCAGCCAGCTCAGGCTGGGATCTGCCCAGCTCTGTGCACACCAGAAGATGAGGGTGTGAACTGGGGTCCATAGGGGCTGCTCCCCAGGCCCCTCCACTCCCACTTTGTGTGCTGAGACACGAGGAGATTCAGCACCCTCAGTGCCTGTGTCACACCGTGGGACAGCCAGGACACCGCAGCCCTGAGCCAGCCCAGCACAGCCTGACTGTGACCATGCAAACCTGCACGAGAGCAGAGGGGCTGCCTCAGCACCAAACACCACCCCTCCCACCCCAGACAGTAGGATCACCTCGGGAACCTTCAAACAGTGCAGGAAAAACAAGGGTATTTTGATCTTCATGAATGAATCCTCTGAGGAAAGGAGTATAAACAGAGAAAAGGGAAAAAAATAGGTGAGATAATGTCCTTTGCAACTTTTGTGAAGTATAAAATGCATTGGAGAGCACAGGTTCCAGGTCTGATTACTCCTAATTTACAGAAATGTGCAAACATGGGGACACACATACTATGCTGATAATAAAATATACATATCTGCAGCTGGGACCTAAGCAGAAGTAAAACACACTGAAAATACTCAAATCTTTTCCCTCCTGTGTACCTTAGCTATTCAGAGGGATTTTTTTTTCTACTCAAAATTGAAATGAAGGGAAAAAAACCCCACTTCTAGGATTAGATCCTAGAAAAACAGATTCCAGCTGGGAGCTCAAGCACCTGCAGAGAAGTATTTATAAATGAAAGGACTGACATGACTTTAAATACAGTGTCGTCAGAAACTTAATTATACAGCAGCAAGTCTCTAATTGGAAGTCACAGAGCAATATATTGGCTTTGTCATGTGATTTGACACTCTCCAAACTGCTTTCCCAGGGTTGTTTGTGTTATCTGTCTCAGGTTTGAACAGCAGTGTTTGTTTGCAGGCTGCGGTGGGATTAGTCCTATTTATCTTCATGGGCTTTGTTTCCTTGAACACAGACTGAATTCACATGGATTTGTTTCAGTGCTCCAGGAAATCCTTGGCTTTGCTTTACCTAGCCCAGAGGCATGTTTGTGCTGGCCAAAGCTGAGTTTCTTGGGCACCCAAAAACCCCATGGTCAGGTCAGCATGTGCATCCCACCAGCAAGAGGTCAAAAAGACCACCTACCTGTGATAAATCAACCTGGAAGTTCTAAAACCTGTGTAGTTTCATGCTGAAACATTAATTTCTGTAATTACATTTTTTAACAGAAAAAACTATTTTAATGCGTTATTATTTCAAACGGAAAAGAAATACTTCTAGAGAAAAATCCCTAAAGAAATTACTGTCCATCCTCAGTGCCCTCCACACAGTTTTCATTTCACATTTTCATTTGAGGGAGTTTTGTGGATAGTTATGCAACATCCTTCTCCTCCTCTGGACTCTGTCTTGGCTCCTGATCTCTGTCTAAAAATACAGACAGTTACTTCAGTTTCCAAATTTAATTCTTGCTTTAAACTGAGTACATATGATTTAAACATCAGCCATGTTCCACCAACTTGTGTTTTCTTAATGCAGGCATCCTTCTAGTGTCCCTGACAAGCAGATACAAATATTCCAGATGGGGACTCTCACATTTGAAAATAGTTTATTGCGTTCCTCATCTCTGCCTCACTCACACCATATGTCTCTTCAGGGCCTCCCAAGCATCACAGAATCACAGAGGGGTTTGGGTTAGAGGGGACCTTAAAGTGTATCTCATTCCAGCCCTCTGCCACGGGCAGGAACAGCTTCCACTATCCCAGATTGCTCCAAGTCCTGTCCAGCCTGGCCTTGAACACTTCCTGGGCATCCACAATTGCTCTGGGCAACCACTAATTGAAGGACAGCCAAAATAACACCAAGCACAGCTATGGTTTTCTTGCATTACATCCTCATTCCCAGCCTGGAAAGTTGTCCCACTGTTTCCCCTCCCATTTTCCCACCCTTCCCTCCTCCCCATTTTCCTACCCTTCCCCTCCTGCAGAGGTGCCCCATGCCCTCCCCGGTCAGGATCCAGCTGTGCCAGCCTAGCTCCTGCTGTCCCCCTCACACCTGGAGCTCGTATCTGCAACACCAAATCTGAAACAGGAGATTGCAGAGCTGTAATTACTCGAGCTGGAAGCTTCCAGCCCGACTGATTTGTCCTGTCATTTAAAAATCTACTTGTTTCCAAACACAGTCGGCAGAGATACACACACACAGCCCTCTGGCAGGGGTCCAGGCAGCACCGACGATGCTGTGCTGCTCACAGCATCACAAGTGAGATTTTCCATGGCTAAAAAAAGATAGCAGTGAAATTGATATTACGTTTTAACCTAGGGGTCATGAAAAGACGAGACAATATATTCACTCCACTTCAGATAGCCTGAAGGAATGTGACCTTTTCCCTATCATTTATAACCCAGAGGGCTGAAATGAGCACCAAATCCAATTACGGTGTATTTTTATTTACCTAATCTACCAGCAGATGGCCTTTAATTTTAAATTTTCTTAATTTTGGAGATCTGTTCAGGCAGAACTGGCAGCACAACTCACGTCCCCCTCCCTGCAGGGAAGGGTTTAATGACAGCCCCATGCAAGCTGCCACTCGGTTATTGCCTTTCTGGGCCTCTGCTCATCAGACCCTTCCCTTGTAATTAGATACATATATTTTCTTTGTCCTCCTATTGGATTACGAGGCATTTAAGGCAGGTATCATCTTTTTGAGCTACGATTGTACAGTATCTAACACAAGCAGAGGCTAACCCTTAGCTGGAGCTCCTAATCACCACACTTTTCAAATGTAAATTGAAGACTCAGTTCTCAAATACCTGGGATAACCAAAGGATAAATACCTCAAGTATAGCAAAAATTGAGTTAAAAAGGCATGTAATTTAAGCTGAACATAACATGTTTTTATAATTCATGTACAAAATTAAATCACTGAATGAAGCCACGCTCCTTTGTTGTGTCAGCTTTACTGACCACACGTCCATACAAGGATCAAGCTCAAGGGTCCAATTGAAAATATCTCCTCTTGTTTCCTTTTTTACAATTCTTTAGGAGCATTTCTGGATGGGATCCCTGCTTTTCTCCAAGAGAAAACACTCGTTGCAGCCAAGGGTGGGTCAGCAGCATCCAATCTGCCAGCTGCAGCATCTTCCAGCAGCTCAAGCCACCCATGATGCCGCAGCCTGCACGGAATTGTTGAGGCTGGAAAACAACTTCAGGACGAGGTTGGATCTCCTGACACACTGGCAATGAATGCCTTTCCCACTCCCAACAGCTGCTGTGAGCCCAGGCTGGCTCTGACAGCCCCTGATAGGGGCACATTCACCATCCAACCTGTTCACAGGGCCCAGGAGCTGCCCAGCTGCACTGCAGGGGACGAGAAAGTCCAGCCTTTTCCCCTTCTCCTCTGCACAATGGATCCCAGCTGAAATGAAGAACCTTCTCAAGTAAAATACACATATCTCAACAAATCCCTGTTTGCATAAACCTGTGTTTTTGCTAACCACAAAATGTAATATAAATTACTAAGAGACACTTTCCCTTTTCCTCATCTTTTGGCAGAGCAAAACATGATTTACATTCTGTTTGTGGGTGAATCAAGTGAAATGCTTAATTATAAACAGCACTTGTAAATATAATCCTTTCAGCTGGAATATTTGTATAGAGAAAATGAGCAAGACCTTAATAATGATTTCAGTTACAAAACTTAATTAGACCTGTTTCTCATTCCAGCTCAGGCCCTGTGCAATGATTGGGTGTAAATTTGCATTTACTCGATAGGGCCATGAACACCAGAGACCAAACCATGGGCAGGGGTGAGGCTTCCAAACTCCCCTGGATGCAGTGCTGCTAGGAGAATGAGCACCAGCTGAGCATCTATCCCCAAATAGATACAAGTGGTCCCTAGCAAAAATTAAAATTAGACCCATTAGTTTTATTTATGGAGAGCAAAAATACACACATTCTTGAGCCAAGTCTGCATTCAGCAGATGAAATATGTGTGTAACTTGCCACCAAGCTTATGGAGAGGTGGAGGAGAATGTTTGTCAATGTTGATAGGATTTTTTCCTCCGGATGTATTTACTAGGATAGAGCCTCTTCTACAGGCAGTAGCATACAAGATACTAATTTTATGCTTGGTCTAATTGTTCAGACCTCCTGAGATGCTACCAAGTTGGAAAGCACTAACTGATCAATCAAACTGCGTTCTTGAGGCCATCAAAACCTGCTAGATGGCAGGAAGCTGAACAGCATACAGCCACTCGCTCGCTCTTCTCCTGCCCAGTGGGATGGGGGAAAGAATCACCAAAAAAAACCCAGAAACCAAAAGCACATACACGCACAACACCACCACCCCCCAAAAAAACCAAAAACAAACAAAACCACCAAAAAAACCAAACAAAAAAGACAAAAATCAAACAAACAAAAAAGAAACCCCACAACAAAAAAAAACCCCACACCCCATGGCAACCAAAAAAACCCAGTAGTGGTGGAAGACAGCCCAAACAAGAAACATCTCAGGCTACAGCTGTGTAACCCAACTGGCCTGGGATTACAATCAGGTTTGAATCCTCCTGGCAACAAGTGCTGTCCTAACCTTATCAAGTCAGGGAGAGCAACTCCCTGAAGGCTCCTCTCCATGGCTTTGCCATGAGCAGAAAGGAGAATCCCAGCCCCGTCAACATTAATAAACTGAAGGATTAAGTCCCACAATCAATGCCTTAGGAACCTCTTCCTTGATTTTAAAGGGAAGTATTTAGACTCAATACCTAATGACTTGAGGTGTACAGATATTTGCACTGTGCTAAAACCATAACATATTAAGCAGGATGTGAAAGAATGTTTAAAATACACAGAATCAGATATGCCTCGTGATTTCACAAGATCCAAGACCACTTAAGCCAAAGTCAAGACACAGCCAACGTTTACAGCAACACAAATTAACTCAGGGTCAGCTCCGGGCTCAGATGCACCAACACAGCTCTCTAATCGATGAGGGGTTTCCCCAGAAAGCATCCAGCAGTACCTTTGCACAGATTTTTGCCTTCAGCCCTTGGCTTATTAAAAAAAAAAAAAAAAAAAAAAAAAAGTGACGTACTACCTTAAAGCCAGCCACCAAACTGAGTCTCATGAAGGAGAAGAAATATTGGGGCTTGGGAGCTTTGCTGAAGCAGGGACTAATACCTGTCAGCTTGGACAAGCTTTAAACACCTCATAAAAACACCCAGCAGCTTCAGATACAGATTTCTGCTTTAGAAAACAGAAAGTACTGGAGGCAAATACTATTTAAAAAAAAAAAAAAAAAGACAGATTCTGTTCATTACACCAATGTATTTGTTAAATAGCCAGATAAGGACAGTAAAGGTAAACAAACAGAGAGACATTTTGATGTGCTGAGTTGTAAGGTAGGAAAAAATCTACCATGTAGCGATTACACAGTTGGTTAATTTTAGGGAGAAACTTCATCTTTTTATTAAGAAAAAGGAATGCAATTATAACTTTGACATGAAACAATTTATCCCATACTTGGTATTTCTTTCTGTTTGTTGGTTTAATGCCTCAAAATTATTTATCTTATTATTTATCTCTATGTTTATTTCTGAAGAACATCTTTTTGTGCCTTCAAGCCACTTTACTCATTAGTTCTCTGGAGTTCACGTCCTATTTCATTATGTTTTAATCTTTACAGTTGTTAATTTGCATTTCATTTCCTGTTGTAGCACAAAAAAACTTACTGACGAAAAAGTTATTGTAAATATTAATACAAGTCAACTGATAATCATCCAAGAAAGCATTTTGCAGCTATAGCAATTACCTGTGTTTGAGGAAGAAGGTAGCAATTCAAGGAACTACAGAGACAAAGCACTTCAAGCTGAGGGCACAGCACCTTCTTAGAAGAAGGGATTGGGCCATCACAGAACAGCACTGACAATTAACAACAACTTGCTGAAAAGAGAAACGGCCTGGAGCAAAAACAAGACCTGTTGGGTGAGCAGGTGTCTAAAGCACATCAGAATTTGGACTACATCCTCTCCACAGCATCTGGTAAGTGCAAGCAACTGCTTAACTAATACCATGGCCATGGCACTGACCTACAGACATTTGGGAAACAGTAGAAGGAGCCCAAAAAAAATCCTGCACCTGAAAAACCAACAAACCAGGTAGGTCCAGCACACCCTGGCTCCTGGCATTGCACCACAGCAACTTCAGTTTTCACTTTGGGAGGGACTCACTCAGCTCAGAACAAAGGAAATCCTTTTGACTTACTCAGATGTGGACCACTGTTCTGCAGGTTTTGGCTTTGCTGTTGCTTCTCCTGGCCAGTTCAACCACCAGCAGGGAAACCTCTTCCCCATCTCCAGAAGCGATGCCTTAGCACCAGAGGATCACATCCTTCTGGAGGTGGATAATAATCCTCGTTAGATAAATAAGAGGCAGGACTGTAAATACACCTTAGTTTTAACAGAAGGAAGCACTTAGTGACTCCAAGTGTGTGAGCTGAGCCCCAGCTCTGCCTGGCTCCATCATTAACCTCCTGCAGGTGCTGCAGAGGAGTTGGAAGGGAAGAGGGCAGCAGGAGCTGCTCATTAAAAAGCCTCCACAAAAGAGAAAAGGGAAGCTCGGGGACTGCCATTTGAACTTGCCCCTTGTAACTTTGCTTGTTGGCCTCAGCCAAAGGCCCTGGTTTATCCCACAGAGAGCCCATAAACTCAATTTCCTGGCCTGGTTACGGTTCCACGTCCCCAGCACACTGCGATGGTATCAGTAAAGGAACAGCCACGTGGAGTGGGGACAACTGGGTTTTGAACAGAGCCTCACAAAAGCTTGGTCCAGGCTTTCAGCTTCCCGGGGTTTGCAAGAGGATTGCCTCTAATTCCTTACACTTGTGACTTTGTAAAAGCTCCAGCAAGTTGCACAAAATTGCCCATCTAAAGCCATTTCTCCGAGCAGCTACAGCTCCTGTCCATCTGTCACAGCAACCTGCCCTCCCAGACACGCTGCCTGCAGGCAAAGTGTGACAGCTAGACGGGCTTAACACTCATAAAAAAATAAATGAGGCACTTTTCTTTATTGTTTTCAGTTTCTCGGCTTTTCTGTGTTTCCACAACTGTTTTAGTAGGGACCAGCACCACCCCCACACTCACACAGGCCAGGGCAGCTCTGCAGCCACTGACCAAAGGAGCTGATCAGGGCAAAATGTCCCTACCAAGCTTCTGAGGATCTTACAGGATTGATCCTTGCAATAAAAAATTAAGAGCTTAAACCTGGAAAAATAGAGCCTTTCTTGATGACAGATCTGAGATAATTTGCTTTAATCATTAACTTTGAAAAGGCTTGGTGGTGACCTTTTGGATAAGCATAGTCCTCACAGAGGTCCCTCTTGCAGGTATAAGAAACCATTTCACAGGGGTTTCAACATCAAACTCATTCTGTTAATTCCCCCATGACTGGGAGGAAAAGAGAGGGTGGAAGTGGGCAGGGAAAAGGTCCTGCTGTCCTGCAAAGCCATGGAGAAGGACAGAAGCAGTGTGCTCTGCCAGCGGTGCAATTTCCCAAAGAACTGGAAGAAACAGGGTGGGCCAAACAGGGACAAGAGCAACCTCCCATCAGAAAAGCCCACTGTGTCTTTAGAGGAATAATGACTGACAGCCACACAGGAAACACTGGTACTAATGAATTCAAATGACGAAGCACCCAGCAGCTAACTGGAATTTTGCAGGTGCAGATTTCCTGCTGAGCAAAGTCAGTCTCACATCTGCCAGCCTCCTACAGATAATACTCCCTCCCTGAAAAGAGGATCTGTACCCAGCACATCTTCCAGGTGATCTGGCTTCCCCCAGTGCTTGCCCAGTGCTGCAGCCTGTCCCAAGAGCTGTCACCCAGCTTCACTTCTAAAAGCCTTGTCATGGGGGAGCTCATGTGTGGGAAGGATCTCAGCAGCTTTAATGAATTTCCACGTCCTTTAAAACAAATTCTCTTCTTTCCAGAGGAAATGGACAAACTCTCGTCTTGCTGGGCAAAGTGCTGCTGGGCAGCATCTTTACAGCCACTTGAGTTTTGCTGTGGTTTAGAGTGATGTAGCTGGAAGCAGGGAGGCTTTAGCTGGCAGATAAAGTTTGGCAGAGCTGTCCCAGTTTCTGCAGCAGCTGCTCTGATTCACTATGAGAAAAACACACAAGAAAAGTCGAATTGAAAAGGTAAATGTATCAAAGAAGATGAAACAAGAACTAAACAGAAGCATCCATCCAAGGTTTAGGCAGCAAATAGTCCCATCCCTGCTTTATGGTCTCTGATCCAAGATGTGTTAATTCCTCCTTTCCCCCTTCCCAAGCTCATTCAAGAGCACCTGCAGTAGTGCCACGCACAGACACAGCACTGAGCAGGAAGCCAAGACCCCTCTCTGACCAGCTTAAATGTTAAACAAATGCACAATATCCATCTTAATCACCCTCCTTTTTTTCTTTCTTCCTGCCTTCCTCTATTTTTTCCTCCCTATTCAGTCTATTTCCATGGATCCTGAAAACCTTGGAAACAGCTTGGGTTTTTAAGCTGCTGACACCAGTCCCAATCCTTCTTACTCCCATCCTTCCTTTGTTTCCTGCTGGACTCAAATCCATCCCTGGCTGGCTGTTGTCACTTGTCTTGCTGTTGACTGCAGGCTCTCCAAGACAACTTTCCTGACCTTGTACTGGGCTTAGTGAAGTCCTGAATCATGACCAGAGTTTGAAACGCTGTGGGAATCTCAGCTAGAACAGATTTCTGCAGCCACAACTTTGGTGATAAAAAGCACCTCTTTTGTAATCACCATGAAATTCTCCTTTTTCACTCCTTGCTGCCCTGATACTCACAGTGCAGAATTATACCTCGGCAGTGGTTTTCTCTGCTCAGGGTTAAATTCTAAGTGGTGAAGGAAGACTAATTCCCTCGGAAGCCTCTTCCCTCTAAGCTGTGGAATGATGTCCCTGATCCTCAGCAGATGGTGTGGTCACCGAGGTGGGTAGGAAGCAGCTGCAGCCCCTCCCCATCAATAACAGTCAAGCACATGGCTTGACTTTCACTCCCGAAACCATCATTAGTAATGATCCATCAAAAAGTTTTTGATGAGTGAATGATAAAAGTAAACAGGACATGGTAATAATCAGGCTTTATTTATAGCCAGGTAAAACACCACAGTTGTCAATTTTACAAAGTGACTTTGAAGGAACTTTTTAAAGGGGATATTGAGAATGTTTCCCCCCCACACCTGCAAACAACCGTAACCATTATTGATAGCATTTCTAGAATGGCAGGTACAGAGAAACAGAGACTGTTATTTTGTGTCAAAATTGGTTTATGGTGCCATATTTTTCCCTTGTTTAAGGCAGCACCACTCATTCACAACATTAAACAATGTGATTTATGGACTTTAGCAGAGCTTACTACATTTAAATGTTTTAGGCATTTCATTTTTACAACATGCCTTGTTCCAATATAATCAATGTGCTTTTTTCTCAGGCTGTGATAGGAATGCAGTTTGTGTTTTATAGCAAAATCAATATAAGAATTAATGGGTGACGAACAAAGTAAATTGTAAAAAGTGCAGCGAGGTTGTGAGATCTCTTTCGCTGTATTGATTCCATTAGCATGAGGTTGCCCAGTTGCACAGAGTTTCATATTTGATAAGCAAGCAGCAGACCTCATATTCTGTGGAAGACAAAATGGGCAAAGTTCAGCGCTGGAATAACTGTGCCAAAGTCATTGAGGTTAAAGCAAGAATGGAGACGAGCCAAGGTGGCTGCTGAAACACAATGAACTTCAGAGGCAGCAGCCGTAAACATCAGATGGTCACAAACAGTGCCACTGACTTTTATTAAAGGCTGTGATACTTGAGAGATGACATTCTTGGCTGTTTTATGCTGCTGGGTTATATGTCTTTTAATTAATTCCAAAAAATGATGAAAGGACAATGCTACTCCCAAGGTTTTTTTGCTAGTAGATGAAAAGCAACATTTTTTTTTAAATGCATGCAACCTAGATTTCTCATTAGAGACATAAGCAGGGAGGAGCTGTAGCAAGCTACAAGACGTGTAATCTGGAACAGATTTTTTCTTTCTTCTGACATCTTTTCAGCCCTGAATTTTACTCTTACTCTTGACAAGGGAACATTTGCTAGGGACTGGAAAGGCCTCCCTTGAAATATCTCTGGAGTCTATTCCATGCTTTCCCATGAGCCTGGAGACAGGAGGCATCGCAGCACCTTTGTCTGGGTGTTCCCATGAGCAGAGCAGCAGCACCCACAGCACAAGGGAAGCCAAGCAAGAATGAGTTCCCAGCCCCATCCCTCCTCTGGGTCCCCCTTTCCCTCTGCTCTCCATCCCAGCAGCACAGGCACGCTCCTCCCAGGGCTTCCACCCTGCAAAACAGGTTTATGGAGAACTAACGGATTGGGATCAAACCTCTCTCCAGGTGTCCAGTTGTCCTGGTTTCAGCTGGGGGAAAATTGCCTCGATCCCAGCCAGGACCAGGACACCAGTTAACTCTGGTTATTGCTTCGCACCCCGACTCGTATTTCTGTTTCACAATCTGTATCAACAAATTGCAAGGGTGCCCTTCCACCCTGCAAAGCATCTATAATCATTTTTATTCCAAATAACAGATTAGATGCATCTGTTCATGTTGCTACATTACTTTTCAAAGCTGTGACCAAACAAAGCAATTACTGTTCAAATCAGGCTCTGGATACCTTCCATAACCAACAGTAAAGCATTCTGGGGTGCTGTAGCATCTGTTCCTACTCTCATCCTCTCCCTTTCCTTTGGGAACACCCTTTTCATTTCCATAACCATCAACAGGTTTTAATAGAGCCCAGCAAACAAGTCCAAGAATGGTAGCCATGACAAACATTTTCTGCAACAACGTTATCCTCCAAATGTTCAAAATCATCCCTACATGGCACCTTTTGTTCGCTCTTTGTTGTGGAAGTCTGAAAGTTTATTGCTCTTCAGGATGTACTTGGAGCAAAATAATTTAATTATATTCTATTTCAAAACAAATTGTTGATACAGACTCGAAGTGTCAGTAATTAGATAATTTCACAGTGCAACATTCCATTATCACTGTCATGCCTAATGACTGTTTATTTGAAGAGTCCTTCCAGCATTGCAGCTACCCCAGTACTAAATATAATAATAGATGGGGCGATTGGGAAGGTTCACCCATTGCTCTCATATTTAAAGTAATGAGCTCTCCTACTCAAATGTGGAGCTTTAGATGGCAAGGAATAAAATGCTGGCCTTAATGGAATTGGTAATAAAATACTCATTGGCTTCCCAGGGCTTAAATATAATCAGTTGCTTTCAAGTAAAGATGATTGGTGACATAAATATTAAATAAACAATTATTATGAGCTCTATCCTGACTTGGAGTGTGGAGAGGGCTAATGTAGGAAGACCCTGTTTATTCACTTATGGACCCCTTAACCCAATTAAAAGCATGTTCTACTCACACCAAATCTATGTAACAACCACTATCAAACAGCTTAAACCAACGCCCTCAGATCCCTGCGAGTCCTGCCCATTCCCACATGCCTGGAGATGGGGACGAGGCCCCTCAGCAGGGGATGGGAGCAGAAATCTTCAACCACATCCACCACATCTTCCACCAATTCCAGCAGCAGCAGGGAGAGGGTAAACCCTGGCACTGCCACAGGAAGAGTGCTGATACCCCAACACAGCCTTCTGCTAAGGGGTGCAGAGGGGCTGGGAAGAGGGTCCCATTCCCTCTTCTTGCTCCTGAGCTTCCCACCTACTGCAGTGCTGAAGTCTCCGAGATTTTGTGTCATTATGCCATGAACTTCCTCTGGGCCATTTCTGGAGAAAAGCACAGAAAATCTGCAGCACTTTCTTATTTAACAGAAGTTGCATTTTTTAAAATTTTCATTTTCTGATTTACTTTTTCTAAGAGAACAAGATATGCAGATAATAGAATTATTTTTTAAATTTTTCTATTAAAGTACTGCATAATTACCCACTTATATTTTTGTTATATCTGATTTTGGTTCCTTTTCAAGTTGTTGATTTTAAATACACAGAGCACTGCTGAAGCCACACACAAGCGAGCACAGTGATTGCCAATCTCATGGCATAGCATCTTACAGTTCCGATGTTATTCAACAAGACATGGACTAAATTTAAGCTCACTTAGCGAGGCTGCTTTGGGGAAGCACCAGCTGAAGTATCTGTCAGTGTGTGGTGATCTCAGCCCCGAGCAGCTGGAGCTTTCAAACGAAAGCACAAGCATCATTATGGGCTGGATATTAACGATGGTTTACTTCCAACAGCCTTAGCTTAGCAAAGTGTTGGGTAAATAGAATTATCTATTTTTTAAAAGGCCATGTTCTATTGCTGAAGTGGTGCACTACATCTGGAAATTAGAGGGAGCTCCAAAGAAAGCTTTAATTTTAGTCCACTTACCCTAATGGAGTCGGAGCCAAGGTCTTTGTCCTAAATAGAGCGACTCAAGAAATGTGTTACTGTTTATTAAGAGTGAGATGCCTTTAATGACCACAAAGAAACACAGGCAAGGAAAACACACTCTCCATTTTCAGACACAGCTCCTCAAAATGCATTAGGAGATGTTTATGCCCAACATGCCAAGATCTATCCTTTTTATTTTAACTTGGCATTCATTTGAGCAAGAGAGTTAATTTGCTTATATTTCTGGTCAGCAAAATAGTCTAGTGCCAGGCTCTAGTGACACAGGGGATAGAGGCTCAACCTTTCAATGCAGGGGCAGCCACTCTCCCAACATGACCTCAGCATCACAACATGTTCAGAAATGCCCTTGTATTTTCAGTGGCTTTTGGACTTGCTTTGGTTTGCTGCATTTGCTGCAGCCAGCCCCTCTCAGATGGCAGCTAATAACCTACATATTATCACCAAAAATGCGTAATAACCAAATTCACCCTGGTTTTACCTGAGCCAAATTTTCCCTCACCGCTTATTGGTGCAGCACTTTCGGAGATTTAATATCTCTGAGCCTTCATCTCGTGATCAAATTCAGTTGGGCTGGTCAAGGGATTCAGAAGAGTTTGGGCAGGAGGTGATGAAGGAAGGCAGAAAACACACTCTCATAACTCTCATTTGCATTAGAAAAATAGGCCTGCAAGGAAAAAGGAATCTAAATATAAAATACACATAGGAAGGTTACAATAACAGCTATCTGAATATGCAGGATGTCTCTGCAGCCTCTTTTTCCCTTAAAGTGAGTAAAGAAACTGTCAGATAATGACCAAATAAATCAGTCAGTATTATCAGCCACGGCTGCTGCCCGTGCCTCTGAAGTGCAGCATAAGCTCTGCTCCAAGACTTAGGAAGCACTCCAAAATTCAGATTGTTCTCCACGAGGCATGCTGAGATCTGGATATCATATTTCACTTTTTAATTAAAATATATTTTTCACTCCCGATCTACAGAAGGAAAAACAACATAAAAGTAATTGAGACTTCACATTTCACATGTCAAATCATGATAGCTTTTCTTATTCACTGGCATGCCAAATAAGTACTTATAGCAAGATTCACCATCAAAAGCAAGCACACTCCTTTCCAAGGATGACGGAATCAGGCTTAGATAAAATAGGAACCAGCTCATGCTCAAAATGAATCCTGGTGTCAGGCTGCTGCACCTTTGCAAAGTCCTTCATCTCCCTAAAACCTGCCATACTTCATTATAATATATGGGGAAATGCACCAGCTTCTCCAGGCATTTCACAAAAATTACCTACCAAAGCAGACAGTATTCAGAAATTAATGCCTTTAGTACCCATGAGCAGGACTGAGCCATATATTGCAGGCTGTAATTTCAAGGTCTCATTTATCCCTCCCTGGTATCAAGTATTTTGTTGTAGCCTTTTTGT
Source organism: Acanthiza pusilla (assembly GCA_036630365.1). NCBI lineage: Eukaryota > Metazoa > Chordata > Aves > Passeriformes > Acanthizidae > Acanthiza > Acanthiza pusilla. Next base: position 10,127,158 of record JAXCHO010000049.1, on the reverse strand, counting down.
GGAAAGCTTTTATTTCTAGGGCTTCTCTGCCACTAATACACCATTAAAAGGAAAAGCATAAGAAGGAAAGGAAAGAATTTCCTGCACTTGGAAGGCACTGCAGGTCAGAATGGATATGAAAACACAGGCTGAGAGAGCTGGGGCTGTTCAGCCTGGAGCAGAGGAGGCTCCAGGGACACCTGAGAGCCTCTTCCAGAGTCCAAGAGGGCTGGAGAGGGACTTTATACAAGGGTCTGGAGTGACAGGACAAGGGACAATGGCTTCACACTGACACAGGGCAGGATTAGATTGGGTATTAGAAAGAAATTCTTCAGTGTGAGGCCCTGGCACAGGCTGCCCACAGAAGCTGTGGCTGCCCCATCCCCCGAAATGTCCAAGGCCAGGCTGGACAGAGCTTGGGGTACCCTGGGATAGTGGAAGGTGTCCCTGCCCTCAGCAGAGAGGTGGAACTGGATGAGATGATCGTTAAGATCCCTTCCAACCCAAACCATTCTGTGATGCTTCTATGATGACATTTCAGCAGTGATGCAGAGCTGAGAGGGTCTGACAGCACAGGGACAGCTCCTGCAGCACCGGAGGGGTGTGGTCCTCAAAGGGATGGATTTCACGGAGGTCTAGCCCCAAAACAAGCTTCCTTTTTATACACACAAATATAACCAACGTTAAAAATGGAGGTTCAACATGTGTGTTTATTCTTATGGGGATTTTTAACAACCCTTCTAGTGCTCATGGGTGGGAACTCCGTGCCCTGGGCTAGCGATTCCTTTTAAACCAGTAAGTGCAAAACTTACTATAATTTAAAATGTACCTGCCTCTGCCATGATGCCTTGTCAACTGCAGCGGTAATTTGGCAATATATGCTATGCAAACATAGAAAATACGGGACTGAATGGTGCAGAAATAATGATTAGTGTAGTAAGATTTGGAAGAAACCCGAGATCACTGTTGAGGAATGCTGAATTTGCCCATTACCTCAGCTTAATGGAGCGCTTTCAAGTCTAAACAATTAATTTTCTGGAGATTTTCCACAGCTTCCTGAAGATCAGAGCACACTCACAAACTCCCAACACCATCCCAATTTCCTCTCCGCAATAGCTTTTCAATTAGTCTAGGTAGAGTAAGTGTAGAAAATACGGTACTTATATCAATCTATATACCTCTACAAAACTTTCCAAAAGCAAATAACTGTTGTCAAGGCTGGATAAATCATAAAGGAGAGTTATTGTACTGGATCTAAGACATTAGAAACCTTTTCAATTACTGACATTTAATTTCCTTATTATTTTCATTTGTTAGTTCCGCCTCATTTTGAATCTATTCTTTTATTTCATCATTAAATCTGTTTAGTTCAGAGCCATGATCAGATCCCATTTAAGGACTGTGGATAGCCGAGACATCAGACACAAAAGAAAAGTGATTAGAAACCCCACACTTAGCATGCTCTGTCTCATATCTTCTGAAAGGTTGTTACCGTAAATGCAAAACCAATGTGGCCTGACACTGGTGAAAGTTGGAAGAGTAGGAGACATAAAATGCATGAGTTATTTTTTACATTATGTAGCAAACTGAGTTCTTCTTTAACCACTTAATTACCTTTGCCTGTCAGGAAAAAACATTGCTATGAAAATTAGTATTATCTTTATTATGGATGTGTCCCTGAAGGTGTTGATGCACTGACATATCTCCATGTACGAGGCCTGCAAGCAATGAAATAATTCTACCTTGTGAGCAGATGCAAAGGTTTTGCACTATCACCAAGGATTTATTACGTAGTTTAATGGTCGTTACTTAGCATCATCTGCTCTTTTTATATATTCTCTATCAGCATACCCATTTTCGTCTTTCAGCCTTATTATCTTATGTATATGAACAAAGAATATGTGATGGGTAGTGGGAATATAAACCAGACCTAAGTGGCCACAGGCCAGTCAATCTCAGTTTCCCTGAGCTCAGGTAGAGCAGACTCAGCAGAAGGTGCATTGGGTACATGGCAATGTGAGCACAGTGCCCAAGGGAAGGACAGCCTGATCTTACAGCAGGATGTCTGTCTTGCCTTACCAATTCGCGGACATTTTCAGACATCTACATGCTTTTTGCAGCATCTCAGTTCTCCACCCAGGACATTCACAGGATCATTGAATTGTTTGGGCTGGAAGGGACCTTAAAGACCAGCTTGTCCCGACCCTCCTCCACCAAGGGCAGGACACCTTCCCCCAGACCATCCAAGCCCCATCCAACCTGGCCTTGGACACTTCCAGGGGTGGGACAGCCACAGCTTCTCTGGACAACCTGTGCCAGAGCCTCACCACCTTCACAGGGAAGAATTTCTTCCTGACATCCAATTTAATCTCCCTTCTTTCAGCTGTGCACCTCTCTCCTTTCCTGGAGGCTCCGTACTCCAGAGCTGATGCTGCCAGGCAGGAGTTTAAAAAAATTAACATTTTCTTGTTGCTGCTGAGACTGCAGGTCCCTCTGTGGAGAGCTGAATATGGCACAGGGGACATCTGCCCCAAAAAGGTTGTTGGCTCCAGCACCAAGATAAAGAAATGGTCAGAACCATGTCGGGTACCATGCTGCCATGGGACAGAGAATAAATCATTAATATTTCAGAGGAGCAGTATATGTACTGCATCACTAGTCGCTACCTGTACACACACAATATTCCCCCTTTCAGTACTTGTTTCTCCAACATCCCCCTCCATCTACACACTCTGCAGCTGGTTCTCAAAGATTTGTTGCATTTCTTAATAAATTTCCAGCCCCTGCTCCAGATGGACTGTAATTTTTCCTTTGTGTAGGTCACAAGCACAAAGAAGATTCAGACAGACTTTTCAAAAAAATGCTGAGATTTAGGGCAGCAGAAATAAAGGCTCATTGTGAATTCTCTATTATATCACCAGGAGAGATGAAATACAGGGAAAAGCTGTTGGACAGAGATCCCTCCACTCCCCCAAGTGCACGGGAGATCTTACTCTGATTTTCAGGCTCAGGTTCTCCAAGTTCTCACCCAGGCCTTTCCTGCATTCCCAAAATGCATCTTAAATCCCACTTTGAATCCCACATGGAGCAGCAATAGCCCTCCAGTGGTGCAGCCTAGAGCCCTTACATTACCCTTCCTCTAAAAAATACACGTCTGGGACCAGGACACCTCTTCCTTTTGCAATCCATTTGAATTCTTGAAATGGACGCTGCTGTGGAAAGGCAAATGCAACCTCAGTTACCTATGGTGGCATTCCACTATTGCTTTTAGGATCCCTGTGGCCTCCACATTTGGTTCTTAGTCATCACCAGGTTATGACAGTGTTGTTTCCCTGGCTCTGCCAGGCATCCTCCTCTCCAAAACCTGCAGGGACAGTCCCAGCTGAAGTTCAGCAAGTTCTCACACTGTGACCTGGGTCACTTTTGAGCCTATCGCATTAGAACTGAATTAAAAAGGGAAAAAAACAGATTAATCTGAAATAAAAGCATAACTAAATGATGTGTGAAAACTAAATTGCCATATCACAGCTTAGTGCCCAGCCCAGATCTGGGTATTATGGCACTTACGATACAACAAGCCATTGACTCATCAGCAGCATGACAGTTAACTGCTCTGCTGACAAGCATAAATCTATTCCACCACTATTTTGTATTATTAATTAGGAGAGGGGGGAGCTATATTTGTAGCATATACAAGTGGCTCATCTACTGCCTAATGTGAAAGGTTTTATTTGGCTTGAAAAATCATCTATTTAAATTGTGCATCAAGGTCATAACACACGGGTAGTTTCACTCACCGTGGCATTTTGATGGTGGCTGTGCAAGGTGGGAGCTCATATGCCATATCATTATTTTCCACACATCATCTGAAGAGGCAAATAAACTTTTGATTCATAATGGGAACACAATGGCAGCAAGCTGAAAGCCTGCCTCCAACAGCTTCAGTGAAAGGTATTAGGAGTTAAGGTACAAGCTTGCAGAAGGATAACAACATAAATCTATTCAGACTATACAGAAATATCTATCACTATTCCCCAATATTCCTACCTCTGTGTGAATCTGATCAATATTCAGTATCGCCTCCACTCTACCCAGAGGCTGTGCAATATGCTAAATTAGCTTTTTCTATTACCATATCAAAGGTATGCTTGAAATTGAACATCACTGTAATTTAGCTGAAATTACAGGCAGACCAGGTCTGTCTTGATCAGTTTGCAAACCCCTCCACATTAATCATATTAAAGACACTGCAGATGAACAAATCAGCAGTGCAGGCAGAAAACTGGCTCCCATGAAGGAAATCCTCACGTGCCCCTGGCACTGGGGACACAGGGAGGAATAAATGTCCTTGCAGATGGCTGTGGGCCATGCCAGCACCACGGCCACCATGCTGCTCCCTTTCCCAGTCTCTCGTCACCCAGCAGTGTCCCAGCATCACCAAGCCCTCACCAGACACCAAAGGCTGGTGGCACTCACTCAGGATGTGCTGGCCCCATCTGAGAACACCATCATTTCCCCCAGGGTCAGCAGTCCCCTTGTCCAGCACCTGCCCACAGCTGAAGGTGGTGGCACTGTGCAGGTGGCTCAGCCATGCAGGGCACAGGCTGGCCCAGAGCAGGCACTGGTGTCCCCAGCACAGAGAGAGCACAGATCCTCCCTGCATCCAGCTGAGCTCAAGCAGCACCCACTCCTGAAGGATGAGGCACACATCCACTGTGACCCCAGCAAGTGTTTGGCTCCTGGTTCTGTTCTTTTCTAAGAACAGGAGCTCCTGCGTTTGGCTTCTCCAGCCTTTGCTGCCCACATCCTGCTTGGCCTCAAACATTTATTGTTCAGTAGAAATTTCTCTTTCTTCTATCAGTGATTTTCTTTTTGCTTGGGATCTCGCTGATTCTGACAATCTTCAAATTATGTCCTTAAAATAAACCTGACAATCAGCAATATATAAATTATAATTTCCTTCTCCACATGCTTCAACTATTATCTTAATCAAGCAATCATGTCACTTCACTTATAGCCCCTAATTATCCAAGTCGTGCCCTGTTTGTATTATATCATCCTTATCTGATGGCACACCAAACCATCTGCAAATCCTCAGGGCTAATGCAGTCTTGAGTCCTTAAATGTTTTCCAGTTCTCTGATGCTGCAAGGACTGATTTCTGTGTAGAGCAATGACTGTTAAGTCACATCCAAGTGGTGAGAGGGCTTTCTTTACACATCCACTACTTTATCTGACTTTTTAAACAAGACCTAACAGAAGGAAAGCATCACTCTGCTAAATACCAGTGACCCAGGGTAACTCCTTATCTTTAAAAGGAAGCCCTAGAATCAAAAGGTCCTTGCTGGGATTACTTACACAAGTGAAGCTTGCCACAGTCACATGTTTTTGAAGACATTTTAAAAGCATAAATTCTCTGTGGAATGGCCATACACTTGCCTGGGACATGACCCTCCAGCTCCTCTGTCCCCCTTCTCTTCATGGTCCTCAGCTTATCAAATTCCCCATGGCATGGACACGCATTTTCCCGGGACAGGATCTTCAGCTCCTCCAGCTGAGCTCTCCACTCACCTGAGCACCAGGAACAGAACACCTGATCAATGAAACACAGACTCCTGATTCTACAATCACATCTGACCACTCAGACCTGAGACTTTTCCACATAATCCCTGCCTGGGAAGATCATTGCTAAGGTGAGAAGACCCCATTTGTATGCTCGGAGCCAGCCCACCTGCTCACCCAGCCTCCCTCTATGCATTATTAATGAGCAATATTAGGCTCCGGTTTTCAGTCAGCTAATTTGTTCTCACAGTCATGATTCCAAATATCACACGAGTAATTCATCAAGTTATTTTAACTGTAGTTAGATAAGCCCGTTAGCCATCATAAATTTAAATAAATTATCCTTTTCTCACACATGGAGGTGCGAGAGGCAGAGCGCCTTGGCAGGTGAAATTTACCCCTCTGCATCTCTGGTGATGTGTGCAGCACTGGGTGACCCAAATCTGTGTGGAAGTGTGCCCCAAAGAGCCCCTCTCTGCTCTGCAGCAGGGAACAGGGAACCAGCCATGGCCACCAGCCCTGGGTCACCGTGAGCCCCTCTGGTGGGAGGTCTCAGTCGTGAGACCTCAGTGCCACAAATTTCCTGAATGATGAACGCACCCCAAAGATGGACAGGCTAGGCTTGGTCCTACCCCTCAGGAGCTCTTTGTTTTCACTCAGACACCTTATTTCATTTACTGAAGCCAAACACCTTCTTCCCTCACTTTCTCCACTCCTTTGAAAGAGTGATTTTGCAGTAACTCAAGATTTCAAGTATACATCCTCCCTTAGGCTTTGCATTGCAGGATCCCATTCAGTGCTTTGAAAGTCTCTCTTTCTCCCCTACCTCTGAGAAACAACAAGGTGTATCGATGCCAGAGCCCTGGGGCTACAAAGGGAGAGCTACAGCCAGGCAGTATCTGTCACTGTCACCACTTGCTTTGATCATGGGGACTCACCTTGCTCCAGGGAACAGAAATAGCTCCATGTGACCCCAAATTCCTCTGAGGCTTAGCCTCCCCCAGAAGCCAACAGAAGAGGGTGAGATATTGCAAAAAACCCAGTGCACAAGCAACCCACGTGAGCAGCTGTTACAAGCACTGATTTTCATAAAGTAACCTCGGCAGAAGTGACATTCCCAATGTAAATCATTCCTGACTTTGAACAGGCAGTGTGAGGAGCACCATGCACTGCCACACAGTCGTGTGAGGGGCTGTCGTGACAAGTTAGCAACTGATTTTTGCAGAAAAGCCACAAAAATGGTGTTTTTATTGCAGCAGGATGATGGTAAACAACTGTACATAATATATAGGGAATCTAATTTTAGCAGGCAGAGAAATGAAATTACAGCAGTCTTAGCTTAAATTGCTGGGATGAGGTTTTTCCAAGGATTTTAGATGAAGGTGCAGACAATCAACCCACCTGACTGAGGTTTCTAATTAGAAACAGGAGAAAACTTTACAACGAATATCAGACTTTGGGGTTTCTGGGACTGAGACACTCACTGTCTGTTAGGCGTTAGGATCAGTTACTGAGAGGGAGAGGTGGATTATCTCACATCTGCCTGTGGTGAGATTCTTTCAGCATCTGATGTCCCCCACCTTATGAAAGAGAGTCAACAAGGCCTGGAGTGGAGTCACTCAGGCAATTTTTAACATCCTTGCCTCTGCATGGATGCTGCTATCTACGTGTGAAAGATGTTTAGTTTCGTAATATCACAGATCTAAAGAAACAGTTTTAATTTAAATTCATACAAGTACAGAAGGAGCTTACTTCCAAATATTGCTTAGGAAGCATAGACAATAAAAATGTCATTTTCAGTCTAATTGTTCAATTTATTTTAAAAAATAGAAAAAAAGGCGACAAAACATATGAAATATCTGTGAAAGGGAATTAGCCTGTGGATTTGGATTATTCTCATTTCTGAAGCAAACTGAATCTTGGCTGCCTCGTATCTGTGGGCTACACAGACAGATTCAATAATGTGAAATATTATGGACCTTTTCCCTCCCATTCATCGTTACACACAAAAGGCTGCAGATATGCAGCCACAGCAGCCACAGTGATGTTCTCTAGCACATCTTTCCAGGAGGACAGGGAAGGATCTGCTTCGAGCATGGGCATTGATGGGGTCACCCTGCTGTCCTGGCCTGAGCTCCGAATGCCAGAGTGGGACAGACCCTGGTGCTGGGTGATCTCAGACAGAGCCACCACCGCCCTTAACTTGGCTTGGAAAAACACCTACACCTCCCTAAAAACAGAAAATGTGCAAAGCCTGACCTGGCCACAGGCACCCTGCAGACAGAGCAGCACACAGGTGCTTACAGATGCTTTCTAATCCCTTCTGGAAACTCTCATTTTCTCAGACCATTGTTTTTGCCAATCTTCAAAGGTCTTTTTCCTGTCCCTGTTTCTTGTCACCTTCCAGCTCCTGCTTTTGCCATTCCCTTCTCACTCAGGTCTGTCCTTCCCTAAACTCTCCTGCCTAATCTCCATCCCTTTCTCATCTATAACTTTCTGACCCAAGATACTTTATTTCCATCTGACCCGGGAGAGCTAAGAAATGGGACAAAATTTTTGACCTTGTCCTCCATTCCAGCCCCCATTTTATCCTTCCACTGTACCAATCTCTACTCAAACTGTGTTTAATATTGCCTCCCTCTCCTTATTCTCACAGTTTTGGAGGCACCCAGAGGTGCTAGGAGCTCTGTCAGCAAAACCCATGTCACCCTAAGGAGAGAAATGAGGGTGAGAAGTCCAAACCAGGGTGCCTGTGTCCTCACACAGCAATTAGCAGGTGGAAACAGGAGCTGAGGTTTTACCCCACCCTGGCACAGACTCACTGCACAGCGAGAGCCCCTCAGGTCTGAAATGAATCTCAGACCTCACCGGACTCTCACAAGACTCAGTTAATAAATATTAGTGAAATGCAGAGATCCCTGGATGAAAACTGGAGTGGAGTTGTAGACTGCCACGTTTCATTAATTTCTTATTATCTTATAAGGGCTTCACTGGAGCCTAGAGGACTGCATGAATAGTGCATGAATCTGAAGAGTTTTGCTGTCATCCTCACCTTCAGCTTGAAAATGTGGCTTGTGGGAATCCAGACCTGAAGGATCCCTTGGCTGAGGACAGAAAACATGCCCAGGAGCTGATCCTGGCCGTCGGGAGCAGGCTGGGCTCTCAAGGCTTTTGAAGTTCAGCACAATGTAAATAAAACAAGTTTAATTAAGGGGGAAAGCCTTCCTGGAGTGATGCAGGGAAGGGATGGACTGTGCAGGTAAAGCAGGAATGGGGTCACAGACAAGATAGGAGGTCACAGCAGAGGAAGGATGGTGGTTTTCAGACAATCACAGAATCATTAAGGTTGGAAAAGACCTTCAAGAGGACACTCCAGAGCAGAGCAGAGCAGCCTCACCCAGCATCTCCAGTAACCCCAGCTCCCACAAAAGATTGCTTGTGTCTTCTCACTGAGAAAGACAAGGTCCCAGCTACCACAGGAAAAGACCAAGGCTGGCATTTGCCTCTTCTAGAAAATCTGTTCTGCCTCCAGATCAGTTGGGATCTGCTAGGAAACCAGCACTGCCAAAATTGGTGATGCATCACACTGAGCAAATAAGTCATCTCTCGTTGCTTTACAGAGGCTTCCCAACTACTCCTCTAATCAGCACAAGGTTACTCTCATTCATTTATAAGCACTTCACCATGTTATTTTAAAGGAAAATTATCTCTCTCTCGTTTAGCTCAGCAGTCTGAAAGTTCATTTGGCTGAAACATGGGAACATCTCTCACCAGGAAAGATAGCAGCAACCAAGTTCTGAAAACAGCGTTTTAAATCACTGTTGGCATTCCTGTTATCCATATAATAGTACTGGTATCAGCTCATCTGCTAAGAACCACAGTGCTACTGCAACATTCATGTGGAGAGTATGAGGACACCTGTGTGTCAGCCATTAAATCTCACTTTCCCACTGACCCCACTCTGTACCTCGTGTATTTTACAGCTGAAACCCAGCTCCCTGGAGAGCACAGGGCTCCAGCAGATCCAAGCAGGAATGCCTGGCAGCATGAAAAACACCAATTCACAGGTCCTAGCTTGAATTGTTCTTGGCACTGTATATTTTCTCACTCTTAATTTTAAAATTTATTGCATTTTATTCCTAAATACAACCTGATTCTTACCCCTCTCTGCTCTCAAACGGTGATCTCAGAATCACACGATCATAGAAGCACAGAGTGGTTTGGGTTGGGAGGGACCTTAAAGATCATCTCATTCCACACCCTGTCATGGACAGGGACACCTTCCACTAGACCAGGTTGCTCCAAGCCCCATCCAACCTGGCCTTGAACACTTCCAGCTCATCTCCAGCTGCTTCCTGCTAAAACACACAATAGGAGATGAGGGCAAACACCAGCAACACAGACTCAGGGTCTGGGGGTGTTTTTGAGGTGCTGGTGGCACTGGTGGCACTCGTGGCTCCTGGTGGCACTGATGTCTCAGTTTGAAGCTCGGAGCAGCCTCTGGGCACAAGGGTGCAGCCAGAGGAGAATGTGCTGCCTCCTCAACAGACATCAGTATAGCTCTCTTTGTGTTCAATGTGCTAATTCCAGGCAGAAATATGTGTGTGTCCTGCTACACAAAGCCCTTTCAGGTGTTAAAGACAAACTTACAGGGCTGGTCTTGGTTAAAGATCTTTTGATACGGCTTTCCCTCATTTCACTGCCTGCTCCTGCTCCTGCTCCTGCTCCTGCTCCTGCTCCTGCTCCTGCTCCTGCTCCTGCTCCTGCTCCTGCTCCTGCTCCTGCTCCTGCTCTGCACTGGGTTTTGTTTCAGTCTCTTATTTTCAGGACAAAGCTTTTGCACTTTAATAAATACAGAGGCTCCTCAGACTGCTGCAGTCTGTGAAATACAGACACTGATGAACTTCGTATTAGTGACAAGGATAAACCTTTCATTTTCTGCAAGACCACAGGATCCGACAACACTTAAAGATCTGCTGGGTGTCAGCAACACAGGGCCAACAGCACACAGCACAGCTGCTCTTCTTCCAACTGGCAGAGAGCACCAAATCGGAGGAAAAGCATCCCCTGATGGCTCTCACTAGCCTGGCTCTGGTGCCAGGCAGAGCCCTGAGCCCACCCCAGCGACTTTGCAGCGACTTTGGCACTTGGCACAGTTTGCTTTCCCAGCCGACATTGAAATAACTTTGCAGCAAGCAACCCACAGACACCCCGTGCTCCATTTACCTCCCCCGAAACAGAAAGACTGTGCAAAGCACTTTTCTCCATCCAAACATATCATGGAGATGCAGTAAGCATCTTTGCTTCCTAATTGAAATCATACATCACTTACTTAAGTGATACTAAATCAGACGCAAACATCACTGGCAATTCAAGCATTAATAACCAGTTCCCCGCTCCAAAGACAACAGGTCCTCTGCCAGCACAGCCCTCACGGCTTCCCACAAAGCCAGCCCCTACCCTGCTCCTGCCTGCCTGTCCCCACACTGCTGCTGTGCACACTGATCCCACAGCGGGATGTGCATTTTAATTTTGGGTGCCGGGAGAAGGCTGCAGCTGAGCTGTGCCTCCTGTGGGACCAGAGGAATGGGGCAATGGCACATCCCTGATCCCTCTTCCCTGGGGCTGGGGGCTGCAAGGTGTCCTTCTGTCAGTCCCAGGGCAGAGCAGGCTGAGGCTACACCAGCCACTCACTCCATTGGCAGAGGCAAACCACAGCCCCAGCAACCTCTCACACGAGGGACAGAGACATCCCCACTCCCTGTCCTGTGCAATCCCAGCCCCACAAGTCATTGAATCACAGAACAGTTTGGATTGGCACTTTAAAGCTCATCTCGTTCCAGCCACCCTGCCATGGGCAGGGACACCTTCCATTAGAGCAGCTCTCATCACCGCAATGCAACTTTGCCTTGTGGGAGCCATCCAAGAGATTTTTATCCAGGCTGTTCTGACCCACAGCTCTTAGAAGGAACAGCTGACTTTATTTCATTTTTTTAAAAAACACCCTAAGAGATTTTATGATGGATTTTTAATTTCACTTGTGGTGAAAATACTCTTTTGTAAGAAGTATAAACAAATTCTAACTCACCTTTTGATGTGCAGCTTTTGTACACCTCGTGGATCTCTCCTTTAATGATTCTCTCTAAATGCTGCTTTTGACAATTCATATTGTATCCCGTAGATGACATAGAATATAGATCATACAGAATATAGATGATATAAAATCACAGAATTGTTTGGATTGGAAGGGACCTTAAAGATCCCCCAGTTCCAACCCACGTGCCATGGACAGGGATGCCACCCATTATATCAAGTTTCTTAAGGCCTCATCCAAAGCTCCATAGCTTTAAATATGAAGGGAAGATCATCTCACTCCCATAAGAAGATCTTGCATTGCTTTCTCCTTTAATCTGACTTTTTGTACCCCAGTAAAAAGGAGAGGCCTGTACATGGTTATGAATACAGCTGAGTTAATGTGCAGCAAGCAATTTAACAAATTTTCCTCTTCAAAGAGGTGCAATCCCCCCCCACCCAGCCTCCTTTGACTGAAGAGCTGCCGGTGGGAAGTGGAGAATTGGCATCACTGAGCTCTCTCCTCTCTCTCTCTCTCTCTCTCTGCTATTACAGATGCCTGTTTAGTTTACCTGTCCTGTGTCATTCTCCTCAGCTCAAGCCTCCTATCAATAATAATAATAGCTATTATGAATAATTTGTGTCAATTAACTAATTGACACAAGACTATTCAAATGGTCTTCTGAGCTGAAATGTAATTTGCTTGTTGCTGAGCCCTCTCAACCGCCCTGCCCCTGTGCCAGAGGAAAACCACTGCCCAACTTCATCTCTGCTTCAGAAACAAAGCAGTTTTCCCCTAACTTTGATTTTCATTTCCCATTCAGCTATTAGAAGAAACCCATTCATCACAGCTATAGGTTTTCCCTCTGAAAATCTTCAGCATTTAAAAGCTTTTGACTGAAATATAACATATTAATGGAAGCCGTGATTGCACAGCCCTCTGCTGACCTTCCATAGGCTGAAATTGCTTATTTTGCTAAATTTATTTGCTACCCATTTATCAATCTAAATCTAAGGTGGCTTTAAAGGTCATAAACCAAGCAGCTACTGAAATATGATTAAGGAATATGGAAATAAATTACAAACTCACAATGTTATCCCTTCCCGTGACTTAGCAGCAGAAGCTTGGATGAAGTATGGGAACTTTTTTAACATCTTACGTATCTGGGGATTCATCTGCCCCCAGAGAGTTGCTCGAGCTCTGTTAATTCACAATGTGCTGCTTTGTGCCTACTGAAAGGAGGATTAGAGGGGGCAAACTCCAGGTCAGTAGACCAAGAAAAGGCTTTCACTTTCCTTAGAGGGAAAATTCTCTCCTTGATGACCAGACACATTGCACTGAGAGCTTCCCATTGAATGAACAGCACAGTCGTTACCATGTGCAGCTCCCAGACCGCCTCCAAAATAATTAATGGAGCATTAAACTGCCTTAATGCTGCTGGATGAGCATGAAACACGCTGAAGGTTATAGGAGAAACAAGCAAATCTTTATGCTTTCTGTCTGGAGGACAGAAGTAAAGGTGCATCTTCACGTGAAGCTCTGAGGCATGTTGAGCAAAGTTGATTGTGGTAAAATTGCCAAAGCAATTCAGTGGTGAGCGCCAGGGTGGAGGAGCTGTGCACAGCTGAAGCTGAGGAGAAGCAGCATCACCAAACTGTCCTGCACAAGCTGCCAGAGGAGCACTGCAGGCAGCACTGGTGCTTCGACAGCATTTATTTGGGGGTAATTAGATATGAGAACAGCAGCAGTGGCCCCACTCCCTTGAATGCTTCCAGCTCATCTCCAGCTGCTTCCTGCTCAAACATACAACACGAGATGAGGGCAAACACCAGCAACACAGACTCAGGGTCTGGGGGTGTTTTTGAGGTGCTGGTGGCACTGGTGGCCACCCAGTTGCTCTCCCTTGGGTGTTCCACAGACCACTGCCCTGCTCCTGCCCTGCCATGGGGTAGAGCTTCTTGAGAAGCTGTGTGTCCCATCCCTGGAGCTGTTCAAGGTGGGGTTGGATGGCGATTGGACCAGCCTGGCCCATGGAAGGTGTCCCTGCCCACGGCAGGGGGTGACAACTGGAGGATCTTTAAGTTTCCTTCCAACCCCAACCATTCTGTGATTCTTCAGAGTGAATTGGACCAAGGAAGCCTCTTCTCTCTCCAACACATATTAAAAGTAACTGGTAAATGATATTGGCTTAAAAACAAACTGCCTGCTCAGAATTAGGCATTAATTCCTGCACATCATATAAACAATTCTGACTTCATTACCAGAAGCTTCAGTGAAATGAGTGTTCAGACACTGGTGAATTTTAATTCTTGATGAACCTGTAATTGCTTTGCCCAGCAGACTCGGGTAAGCACACACAAACGTCTGCATCTCTGCAAAAATCAAACACCAGCTCCAGAAACACGGTGCCATTTTTGCTCAATATCACTTGATTTCCCAGGGAGCATATTTCCCTGCAGTGAGAAAGAACTTTTTGGGTTTTTTTAAGCAGATCTACAAAGACAGAGCTCCAGTGCTCTCTGGCAGGAGTATTGCAGGTAGCACTAGCAAATGATGCAGCCTGAGGTGCAAAATATGCACAGTGCCATTCCTGAGCTGTGATCACTTCTAGCTGTTGGTTTTGGTGCCTTTCTTTATTTCCCTCTGGTCTAAATTGATTAATGAATTATTAATAAATGAAACGTGCATAGCAGATAGACACTGCTTCATAAAGACCTCTTTAGAGAACAGTGGGATGAAGACAAAAATAAGCAAGGCAGTAAAAAGGCGACATGAAAGCAAGCAGCAGCCTTGTGAGTGTATTATCAGTAACAATAAACCCAAGAGAGGAAAAGGAAGGCAAGTCCTGCCTGGCACAGCCCCTGCAAGGGGCTGCTAAAATGGATTGCTGAAAAAAATGAGATGTACCAACACACTACAGCAGCCAGGAGCACAGTCTTGCACATCAGCCCAGTAATATTAAGATGTGCACACAGTGAAGCTCTCCGATTGCTTTATTTCTGGATTGACTCCAAGGAAAGTATCCAAAGATAAAATAGAGGGTATAAAAGATGTCTTATAGCAATTAAGAGAAACAACAGGGCTTGTGACTCACTTGGAAAATCCAGCTCTTCTCCTAGTGATCTAAACAAGCAGTTCTGCAAGAGCCAGTGCAGGTTCTGGTTGCGTTTAGAAGGCTGAGCTTTGGGGGAGATTTCTGCTCTCCTGCAGCACCCCTGCAAGAGGATCCCTCTCCTCTGCTGATTCCCCACTGCTCAGCAAGGACTTGATGTAACGCTTTAGCCTTTCCTTAGTCTAAATTTCTGGAAAGGATTTTCTCTGCTGTTTGTTTTCACTAAATTTGCAGGAATATCATGGCTTCAAAGCCTCCACTATCAGAAAATAGAGTTAAAATGTGTTAATAGGTGCAAAAGTGGCAAGAAGAAAGGATACACCCCCACAGAAGCATGGACACTGCCAGCCTGATACCACAAGTGCAGTTTCTTTAGGAAACCGACCTAAGAAACTAAATTGGTTCTTGCTGTGACCTGGATCACTTCTGTTACTTTTAGCCAGTTTTTAATTCTGCACTCTGCAAATCCAAACTGTGTGGAGGCTATTCTGGGCTTAAGGAACTGGAAAGGGACCAGATGCCAGGAAATTGATTGCACTGACACAGATCCAGAGGAATGCTTCCGTGGATCAGACCCAACTTTCATAAGATATTTTAGCAATTTCTCCAAGTCCAATTAGCAATTGATGTGTAATGCATTGAGAAAGCTTGTGGTTAAAGAGTGTTTTCCTATTAACACACTTACTACCTGCAGAGTTTGACATGTTGTCAGCTTAAAATGAATGGTAAAAAACTACATTTTAAATAATGGTCAAGAAAAGGAACGAATAGGCATAAACAGAATTTTACAGCTATCCATAATAGAGTTGCAGCAATAAAAAATAAGTGAGTTAGAAAGAATACATAGCTACTCTGAATTATATAATCACAGAATTATGTCTTGATTGACTCTTAGCCTTAATGCTTACATTGGCTGGCACAGTTGGATTACAGAATTTCCTTTGAATGTATTAACATTTATTAAAAAAATGATCAATTTTGAAGTTATGAAATGCCTTTCTAATTTACTATCCTGCCATTTACTGCTAGGGAGACAACCATTTTTCCAGACAGACACACTAGGAGTTCATTCTGGATTGTTATTTATTTTAAGAAAATGAGTTTCAGAGTAATGCTGCCGGAGGGCATCTGGGAGGGATGGTGGAAGTTGGGCAGCAGCATCACAGTGGCTGTTAAGGACTGCTTTGTTTCTTAACAGCAGCTCTATAACAAAAATAAAAAGAGATTATTCCTCTGTGAAAGTCACATAGCAGAGAGAAATTATTGCCCAGAGAAGCTGTGGATGCTTCATCCCTGGAAGTGTTCAAGGCCAGGTTGGACAGGGCTTAGAACAGCCAGGGATAGTGGAATGTGCCCCTGCCCATGGCAGGGGTTGGAACAAGATGAGCTTTGAGATCTCTTCCAACCCAAGCCATTCTGTGACTCTATGAAATCAGAATGGAACAGTTTTAAGTCATTTTTGAGACAAGCAGCCAGAAACTAGGGCTTAATCCTGGCCTCACAGATATGAGTCAGCAAGACACCCAAAATGAAAATATTTTCTTTTTGCTAAGCACCTGTAATGCTCATGAGCTGCACTGGGCACAGATGGAGTGCACTGTGCCTCTGAGCCCTGTCCAACTTCCACAAAACAAAATAAAAACCTATAGCTCTCCTCCCTACCAGTCACCTGAGCCTCATCCTATCACCAAGGGGACACAGAGCTGAACTCACATCCAAGACACCATTGGATAAACTTTAAATCTCATAGCCCAAATTGGTCGACGAGCAATGGTCCCCATGCCCTGTGAGGCTGATGGACAGGAGTTAAGCATCACCACCACGAGCAGATGGAGCCCCAGCTTTCCTCTCCACCACAAGCACTTTGGGAATAACTTCCCTCCAGCACCGGGAGAAACTCGGGTTTGAAGGAGATGCAGCTAAAGCCTAGCCCAGCCCAGCGGTGCCCAACAGCACTGCCTCACTTGGCTCTTCTCCACCCAAAGCCTGCACAGGCAGGTCACTGGTCTGCAGAGAAACAGCCCTCAAATGTGGATTTGGGGTTCAGCTCAAGGAATAATTGCTGTAGGTCAAGATCCACACAGTCCATGTTTCTTTTGATTTTTTTAAGACTGGAGTTACAGGAATTCATAAGGCACCTGAATAAAGGGTGCTTATTGGATAACATGCCTTTTTCCAGATTAAATAATAGCCACATCAGTCAAACATACAACTTCAGAAAATACAACATTCCAAGGCAAAAGATCTTCTACCTCACTGCTGAGATTTTCCAGGCTGCCAGCGATTTGATTGCCAAGATCTCAGTAGGACTTGAAAAAATCAATTATTGACGTTGCAATCCAGAGCCTACAACAAAGCTGTTCACTTTGCTGGAGATCTGGCAGCAGGAGAAAGCATTCAACAGCTCTGTAAAACATCTGGGCAGGGAGCTCAGCCCACAGCACCCCGATTCCAAGAGCTGCTGTCCTGGGAGGCTCAGCCCAGCCGAGAGGGAGGAACGGGGCAGTTATAAGGGAGATGCTCCAAACCACGTGTTTTCGGTTTAGTAACAGCGAGCAACTTGCAACACATTTGGCTCCCAATCATATGCCTCCCAGTTGTCTCATTAAACATTTTGTGTAAGTTTGGAGACTCAGCTTTAGTGTATGTTACTACTAATTGCCTTACTCCTCAGCTGTGCAGCAACAAACCACCCTGAAACACAGTTTTCTATTAGCACCAGACAGGGATTAACTAATTAGCCAAAAAAAAAAAAGAATTCTTGAGATAACATTATAGATATATATTAGATAATTAAAACTCAAAAGCTATGTCCAAGAAGGACAACTCTTTTTTTGCTTTTTTTATCTTGGGTATTCCCCAGTCACACATTTTCTTTTCCCCTGCCATGTCTCAGGCATAATAAATCACTAAGACTGGACATGTGTCCAATTAAGCAATGAGATATTATTTAGTCTCATCTTCAGGTGTCAAAAAGAAAATTTACCTACTTTATTTACTTATTAACAGCAATTTGCTGCTCACACAGTGTTACAAAAGGCCATTTCTGTACCTGTTGGTTCAACCAACAAACCCACGGTGTGCCAAGGGCTTTTATCTATGAGGAACCCATAGTTTGCCTACCAATAATTCCACAGTTCAATAACTCAGGGGTGGGAAGTTGGAAGGAAAAGGAGGAAGGGTGATGGCATGGTCCAGAAAGGCACATGCCACGAAGGAGGCAGCAGTCCTGTCCTTGGGGAGAGCAGGAGGGTTCGGTGAGGCATGAAGGCATCCCTCCAAACCTGGGAGCAAAGGGAGCAAGGAAAAGCTAAGGAGTTAACCTAAAGGGGATTACTCCTCAGTGAATGAGAAGATGACTGAGTAGGACCATTATTAATAAGCATCAGTGAGTCTGAAACTGTCTGACCGCAAAGCCTGAAATCCGTGAGCGACTGTTCCCGGACTCTGAGAGCGTTTGGGATTAGCCATGGCCTCTTCATGCATCCGCTCACATTGTTGAGCTGTGAATCCAATTTCACAGACCACACTGACTCTTTGAAAGGAGCTTGTCCATATTTTCTTTACATCAGCCTCTGCACTGATCCATTTGCAACAGCTGTCATTTTGTCTCTCAGATTCATGAGGTTCAGAAATTAGAGCTCAGGAAACAAACTAATCCAAATCAAATGGATCTAAAATGTCTTCCCAAACAGAAGATTAGTATCTTTTTCCACCATGGAAATCACTAGCACACATCCATAAAGTCTAAACATCAGTCTTCCTTCACAGGAATACAATCAAAAAGTTCTCCTGGCTGGCAGCAAACTCACCTCTGCTGTATTTGATAATACCTGTTCTTTATGCACACAGGAGAAGGGTAAAGAATGGTTTTATCTCATTACTGACACTGATCACAGTTCAGGCACTAAATCCTGCCTAAGGGAATATGCCTCCAAATATTCATAACTTCTCTGTTCATGAGAAGAAACTATGATCAGTCAGCAGCATAGAGAGTCGCTGTCCTGTGACATTCTGGAGAAGACCAGAGCATCCCCTTCTAGCTTCATGACCAAGACCAAAATTTTCTAGAATTTCATTATGATCTTATTAACATTATGAGATCACAGGAAGTGTATGGCAATGGGCAGAATAGAATTATTATTATTATTATTATTATTACTACTACTACTACTATTACTATTATTGTTACTATTATTGTTGTTTTGTTGTTGCTGCTGTTATTATTATTGTTGTTGTTGTTGTTAATACTACTTCTATTATTATCATTTCTTCAATGTACTCATAACAAATCAGCTCTCTTACATCCCAGGGCTTTCCCTTTGGCTTCCTAATCTCATTTTGAGCACATGCTTGAGTCCTGTTCTTCCGGGAGGAGCACCAAACCAGTAACACACACTGCATCTGTGAACTGAACCAGCAGCCAGCAGAGCAGCCTCGGGGGACACATGTTCCTGAGATTCCTAAAGTTTGGAAATCGGTTACTTGGGAGGCTTATTTCACCTAGGATTTAATTCTCCATTGCTTTGTAACACTGTGCATCCATTTACATGCATGTCAAACACATGCAAGACAGAAGTGAGGACTCACTGCTGCAGCAGCAAAGCCCCAAGATGAATTCAATCCTTTAAAAGTTCCCTTGAGTGCTCACTAATATTCAAGTATCTATCTAGCACCTGGGTTTTGTTAAGTTTTCTGGTTGCATGGGTTTTGAAACTCTATTACTGCATGCTGAGGTATGATTAAAATGCTTGGCTTTCCATGGTAATATTACGCATCTATAATCTTGTTTCTTAGTGAGATCTGAGCCAACTGTACCAGTAATTTCCTTTAATAATGAGTCTTCCGTAATAACTCTGCCCTTTAAACCCAAAATCTGAGGCAGCACATGATTGACAGATATCATGGGTTTCAGCTACTTAAGTATTCTGAATACTCAGCCATGGGAGATTTTTTTTAATAGAAAGCATTTCAGTTGCCAGACTCCCTGTGGCAGCTCTGCCATCACCAAAAACTCTGGCACAGCCCTGGGGTGATGCTGCTGAGCAGTGGAACTGCTCCCCCTCTTTACTGACGAGGCTCACCAGGCTCCCTCCACCTAACTGGAGGTAAATGGAGCTCCACCCTCAATTGCACAAAGCACTTAAGCATGCTGGGTTAATTAGTTACAGCAAGGATGATCTTCTAGACAGGCAGTGTGCTATTCCTTGTAAATGATGCTGCCACTGAAGTGTTGATTCCCTTTGAGGATTAAGCTGCCTGGGTATAAATCAGATGCTGCAACCGCCCCAAAATACCAATTGCTGTGCAAACACCACGGTCAGAAGCAGGAGAGCAAAGTGCTGAATATTTTGCACAGCCTGGATAGGCTTGGAACACTCGTGAGATGCATCACATGGATGGGCTAAGAGCAGCTGAACTTTTTTTTTTTTTTACCGTGTGACAGCATGTTCAGCTCATCACAGCTCTGAGTGGGGTTGGGGTATTTGGACAGCACTGCAATAAAATTATTTGCAGTAAATTCTAGGACTTGAACAATTCCAGAACATGGTCACTTTCCAGGTGTCAGAAAGGATGAGCTCTGCTGGAGTTTGTCACAGCTTCAGCCTCACTGCTGCGGCTGCTGCTCTTCTGCCACTCACACCTTTGTACACCTTCTCACATACCTAAGTATTTGAAAGCCCACCTCCAGCAGAGGTGATTTGTTATGATAAATCTGAACCAAATCAAGCATTTTGCCAACAGCAGTTGGAAAGTGTCCATGCTTTTATTGCCTGCACATTCTACATATCCCATTGCTACTGTTCAGCAATAAATGTATTCATAGCTCATACCAGCTACCTAGCTCAGATTCAGAGAGCGTTGCAGCTGGAGAAGACACCTGGGTGGACTGGAAAACACATACCTAATTTAACAGCCTCTTCTCTTTGTAACAGAGAGCAAGTCAGGTGCTGTTCACAATTTTGCTGCAAAGCATTTCATCTAGAGCCTGCAGGTTAGCCATAACCTGGGGTACCAGGGCTCTGCAAATCCTTGGGCTGAGCTTTGAACAACAGGCTGCCTGCAAAGAGAAGCGAGAAAAAAAGGGGGAAAAAAACCCAACAACCAAAAAAATGGGCAAAAGGTACATTCTTCGGAAAAAAGACTTTACAACCTCTGCAAAACTTAAACTGCTCACTTGGCAATTGAGCCTCGGGAAAGTTTTAGCTGCTCTGCACAGAAGGAAGTATTTACATCCTTTAGTCACAGGATGCAGGTGGTGATATTCTGGAGATTACAAACAGATTGTAGGCATCTTGCAGTTTTATTGCTGTGTTATTGCAAGGAGCTGTAGGTATGTGAGAGCACAGCCGAGCCCAGCTGGGGCACAGGAATCAGAAACAGCCCCTGAAGGCAGCAGCAGCAGCAGCACTGCCAGGATGGAGCTGTGGTCCAGCCCCCCGAGCCTCCCAGGGATCACACCAGGCCACGGCACGTGCAGGGCTTGGATCCTGCTGCTAAATGAGGATGTGTGGATCAGCTGCACAGGCAAGGAAAGGCTCATCCTGCAGCTTGGCATCAAATAAAGTACATGTAGCATCACGCTGTTAATGAACACACATCACTGACAGGGCTGCTGCATAATTTATCACCACAAAACCCATCTTTCTCCAGAGTTTTCATAATTCTCATATCTTTATTTATAAAGTGTTAATCTGTCTAAAAAAAAGGGGGGGGTGGGAAGGCAAAATTTCAAATGTAAGCCCTAAAAAGTGGTGAAATAGCAAAAACTCTAAGTGGAGAGGAAGGGATTCAACTACATAATTTTGCAAGTTTCAGATGCCATGTGTTCCTGAAATTTTGAGTTTTGGGGCAGTTACACTCAGCACATGAATTCTAAACCATGCCCTGAGCTTCAGTGATGCAGAAGAGGATGAGGAGGCTCTGCGAGAAGCAAAAGGCTCTTGTGTATTTTCAATAGAGGAAAACATTTGAGGGTTTGGCTTTTTCTTTTTTTTAAGAGGTTTAATGGTAATAGGAGATACATTATGTAGATCATTTTTGTAGTGAAGACTTTTATCCAACCAGGGATTTCCAAAATAAATTGTAAACGCTTGTATAAAAACCTGTAAATGCCCCACTTAGCAAGGCAGAAGGAATTGTGACATTCAAATATTCTCACCCAAAAGCAAAAAGACAATCTTTAGCAGACCAGAAATGCAACAAGCAGATTATGTCCCCAGAGACAGAAGAATATGTTTGGAAAAGCTTTTAAGTATCTCAAGAGCAAAGGGCTATTTGAAAACCAACGTGTCATTCAGACATTTTGACATGAACATGCTGGTTCCATCAGCACCTTTACAGTAAATATTTCAAGATAATCTTGTCCCAAAATAGAAAAACTGGCTGCTTGGTTTGACTGCCCTCATTCATCTCCTCTGGGTTCCTCACAATACACGAAGGCTCAGCAGGACCAAGCTGGTGGAGCTGTGCATTCCTGGGGCTGGGGAGAGCACAGCCAGGCTGAGGGGGATGATGGCAGTCTGGGGAGGTTTGCTGGTGCTGCAGAGAAACCCTCAGACCCAGAGACTTGCTGAGTGTCTGTGCACGAGCTCTCTGCCTACCTCCTGCCCTGAACACTTGCAGGGCTCCACCTTCCCAAGAGGACTTCCCTAATTCGACAGGGAACTCAGGCAACCCTTTGCCTCAGTCAATGAGGAATTTTGAGTCTTGTTTTGCAGCAAGTGCCATGAATAGAGGAGGAAGGATTGTTTACTTTTAGAGAGGTGGTGTGTTTTCCTCCTTTCATGGTCAGCAGCTCCCACCACACCCCCAGCAGGGCATCCTCCCTCGAGCCAAGGTGTCAGCGGAGAGAGGGGAAAAATCACATTCCCCCTGCTCTCAACCCAGGGCCAAGCAACCAAACCTCCCCCGATTTTCTGCATTTGCTTTTCTCTACTTTCCTCAGTCAGACAGAATGTTGCCCCTCTGCTCCTCACCCTCAGAGGAGCCTCCTGCAGAAAGCGCTGACATTAATCTCAGAAGCAATTCAGACAGAGGGGGGAAGAGCTCTGTAAACCCAAACAAGATTGAGACCATCTGGCAAAAAGAAGCAAACCTGTTAAGAGACCACTTTGTCCTTCCTGCAACTTCAGCACAAGCTGTCAGCGGTGTTTCAATAGGAGCAGCTTTCCTTTACAGTGCTGCACACAGTGCTCAGTTTGGTTTAAGCTTTTTTTTTCCCCCCCTTCAATATTGTTTAGTTTACTGTACCAAAGCTGGTGGGATTGCTTATGAAGTAAGTGTAATCCAGGCTGAGTAACAGCATCAGAGCCTGGACCATCATCTCTAAAGCCTCAGCCCTCAATTACCTAAGCATCTGTTTGCAATTCATTGTAGGGAGGGAATTAAACAGCACTCAAAGCAACAAGAAACGGGACAGAAATACACAGAAACTTTTCATCATCATCTCTGCTGGTGCTATTTCCACCTCTGGTTCCAGCTTTATGTTCTAGGACTGGCAAATTACAGAGAAATAAAGCAGGAAGTTAACCCAAAGGCTTAGTGGGTGCCATCATGATAGCTTTCTTTTAGCAATTCTGATTAACACTTGTTAGGAAATCTATCACCTTTAATCTTGGGGAAAGAGGCATGTTAATGGCTCTACCAATTTAGTGACCATTTTAAACTTTTATATTCAATTTTATTTTTTGCATGGGGCATAAAGAGGAATAGTATGAAGGACTGCCAGGCTTCAGAGGCACATCAGAGACCTCTGAACATGAGCAGAACTCTGCTCTGAGTGCTCCCTGGTGGGAGTTACAATCAATTTTAACAGAAGTTAATTGCTGCTGTAAACATGAAAATGAATCAGTGGTACAGGATTGACTTGAGTCTCTCTGGGACTGGGGTTTCTGAGGACAGGGGATGGGAGACCCTCTCTGCTCTCAAGAGCTGTGCACTGAATAACTCATCTGTGAATCTTCCACAGCCCTCAGAAGGGCTCTCTTGACGTTTGGGGGCTCAACAGCCACTGGAAGACCCATCTGGATCATGTCAAGACTTAAAGAAGGAGAATGGCAAATGGACACTGCAGATGATGACAATTCCCAGCACTGCTCATTGGTCTGGAGCCTTTTTCAGCCCTGGGCACTTTTCCTTTAGCTCTGGGGAAGGAAGGAGGCTTTAACTGGACATCACCCCAGACAGTGCAGCTGCTGTAGAGCCGAGGAACTTTTATGTTTCTCTCAAATGGAGAAATTTCTTCCCTGAGTTTCTAAGACATCTTTGCCCAACACTGCAGCTCCACAAGCATTAGCAATTCCCATACGACGGCTGCACATGTGTGTAATTGGAAGGAGAAATGGCTAAGCAAGTAATTAGGCAGACAAACTATTTACAGACATAAAATAACTGCTTTTCAGACATCAAGTTCAACAAGAACTGGGTATTAGCAGTGTGCATGTAATTAATCTATTAACTGGTGTTTTGGTGACGTATTTCTAAATCTGTATTTACTCAAGCACATAGCAACCATTTGTATAATGCTCTGGAAAAGGTTAGATGCTGTCAGGTAAAATTCATCATATTAAATCACATAAATAGCAACATTTTTTTTCTATTCATTTCTGTTCCCATGCAGTAACATTTAGGGAGATTGGTGTCTTTGTTTTCCAAAGTTTTCCTCTTGCACAATAATAGAAATACATGTCATATTGAGGAAACAGATTTATTTTTCCCTGAGTTAGAGAAGAACTGTGTGATTTCAAAGCTGGAGGTTATTTTTCTGAGCCCCCCAAGAGTAAAGACTTTTTATTCTTCTGAACTTATCACAGCTGAGATGGATTAATACATAAGAGCTCATGATGTTAGAGACACACATTTTTCAGGACAAAACTGAAAAATAAAGGCCTGGGGATGCAGTGTAAGAAGATAAAACCATTTAGATTGGAAAAGACAGAGTAAGATCACCGAGGTCATTACTCCAAGGTAAAAATCTCTGTTTCTTGAGGATTTTTGAAATAAAATAAACTGGTTTGTTTTTAAAGTTAGTAAACACCCCTTAACACCCCTCTGCATCTCGGTTTTTCGATGGGCTCATGCTGTCTGTCTCAGAGTGTCAGTTTTGTCCAAAGGAATTTATCCTAACACTCATTCTTGAACTTATTTTGCACTTTTCCAGCTCTTTGCTGGCTGCCAGGTGACTTCCATGGCGCAGCCACACTCCCCCCTGCTGGCTGCTCCAAGAGCTGGCCACCACCAGGGAAAGATGTGAAAAATAAATTATTTTAATATCTAAACTGATTATTATTTTTCTTCTGGGTATTACTTCGAGATGAGTTGTCCTCAGCAATGACAGCTTCACAGCACCAGCAAGGGAAGATTGCTTGCCAGATAAAATACCTTCCTCTGCCTCACCACTGAATTCTTTTTGCAATACAACTTTTATTTAATGCTTTATCTGCATGCCCAGGCCCGGGCAGGAGCAGGCAGCACTCCAGGCAAGTGCCAGAGGTGACAGCAGGATCCTTTTGTTCTCACAGCCACTGCCCACCAGTAGCACAACACATCTCGTTTGTGCTGTGATATCCAAAATATTCACACTGAAATGAGAAAGGGTGAGTGTAGGGCTTTTCTGGGGTGGGAAGATACAGAAACCACCCAGTTCTCTGGCCTGGTTTTCTTTAACAAGATCTTCCTGCAGATCAGTCCTGTGCAGACCAAAGGTGATGCTGAAGGACATCCTTCTCACAAAGCACACAGCCACAGCAGAGGACTCAGGTGTCACTCCTCCCCCAGTCCCTGAACTGCTCCCTGTGAGTCTGCCACAGCCACCCCTGGATGAATTGCACACCGAATGTTAAGCTAAAATTATAACAAATTGCACGAAAGAAGGTTGCCTCTCAAACTGCCCCAAAATTGCTGACATACCATGTGTCACAGCCTTTTTGTCAGTTTGTGGTACAACCCAGCCCAAACCCTCTGTGCTCAGATAGGACCAAAGAGAGCTTTTCTTCTCTAGGGATCACCTATTCAAATACAGAGAATATTTCCCAGAAATGATACAGAAAATGTGACATTGGAGCTTGAATGATTTTCACTTAATTTCTGCAGGATGCCTTTATGCCCTTTGCTCCAACCTTCTTTCCCTCCCCAAACAACGTGGAATATAATTCTCCTTTTCTGAATATCTGGCATTCCAGGTGTCAGGATTCACAGTCAGCATGCATTAGAAATTTAAACCTATTCCAGATTAACTGGTAGATTTTGTCAGCTAATACTAAAGGACTATTTCAAGATGTTGAAAAAACTTTGCACTACTATAAAGGATAATCAGCTGTTCCTTGCCCCAGTGGCTCCAGTTTGCGAATGTTCACCCTGTTACAATTTGGAAATTTATCTATTAGCAATAAGCAGGAGTTAACCTGAAAAGATACATCTAAAGCAAGTCGTTGGGGCAAAAACGATGCCATGTGGGTCCTTTCAAATGTTTTATTCACTGTCCCCAACTTGCAGAGGGGGAACAGTTATGTGGAGAGCATAAACATTTTCCCCATGGACAAAAAGGACTTCCATCAGTCATCACAAGTCACCATGTGACACGGCAAGATGAAAGGCAGGAGGGTGCAGACAAAAATATACAACATAATCGCACTGCCTTGCCTAGCCAGCTGATAATGAGGGTCAGCTTTATGATCAACACACACAAGAGTCTTCCAATTCATAGATTCTGAATTTTAAATATTTCAGCAGCCTGGATACACCTGTGAAACTCCAGTTCTTCACCCCACCAGCTTCCTTAAATAGCAACATTTCAACATTGTTTACAGAATAGTACAAAGGGATTAAATCTGGTTTCACTTAATCTTTAATAAAACCTCAATGAGTGCACCTCAATAAGGATAACACAATCTTTGTATTTTATTTTTAATCGAGATAGGAAATTGCATAGATTAGTGATTTTCAGTGTTAATAACAAGGCAATAGACCTTGTAATTAAAAATAAATTTTAGGAGGCTGCTAAATGATTTTGATAATGATTTAAGGATCAATTACAGAAGAGATGTCATTCTTCCCTTTCTAGTTAGATATATTGGAAACAGTGAAGCTGAGTAGTTCTCATATTAACCATTTTTTATTACAGTGAGGACATTCATATGGTCTGTATCAGAAAAGTTTAACAAAAATCAGTAGAGGGACTTCTCTTTAAAGGACACTTGATGGTAAAAAAAAAAAAAAGGTGCAAAAATTATGTTGTTAGTTCTGCTGCTTTGTGGTGGCTGGGATATATGGCCTTGAAGATTACTGCTCTATCAGCCTTACATGGGGATTTAGCACTCCCATAAAGCTACTCAGCCTTGTAGGAGCACAAAATGCAGCTTCAGTCTGGCTTTGGGACAGGACAGGGAAGCTGTACAGCACAGGGGTGCTGTGGTGTTGGGAGCCAGCACTGCCACAGGGCAGCACCACCACTCAGCCTCCCCAGAGCCTGCCCAGAGATTTCCCCACAAGAACATTTCCACAAAATACAACACAAACCAAAAGAGACACCAAATCCTCAGTCTGGCTTGGCCTCTCAGCAACAAAAATCATGATGCTGAGACTAGCAACCATCGCTCACATGGCCTCTGCGGTGTGAAATGTTCTCCTTTGGCCTTGGCTTTATGAGACAACTGAGAAACAGCTCTAGAACCACCAAATCTCAGTACCAACCCAGGTTTGGGTTGACAGGGGCCTTAAAGATCCTCTAGTTCCAACCCCTCCTGCCATGGGGCAACACAAGGTTATGAGAAACCACAACGATGATGTAACCGCAACGAGAAACGAAAATGAACCATTTGCTGCTACTGAACTGGGATCGGCCCCAGCTCTGCCCTCAACATTCCATCACTGGCTGTGACCCAGCTCCAGCACCAGCCTGGCTGCACAGTGAACCAGCTCAGCACCCCAAAATGAACATCAGCCCAGGAACAAGATTCAAAACAAAGAGGAACCCACTTACCTTGCAGAGCAGGGAACATGGCGAGGCAGGGAAAGCAAGAGCCTCCCCTGGGGCTGTCAGCTCTCAGTAACCCAGGTCTGGCTGGTGCTGCCACAGGA
The DNA here is from genome assembly GCA_036630365.1 of Acanthiza pusilla. NCBI lineage: Eukaryota > Metazoa > Chordata > Aves > Passeriformes > Acanthizidae > Acanthiza > Acanthiza pusilla. Next base: position 10,099,353 of record JAXCHO010000049.1, on the reverse strand, counting down.
CCTCCCACCACACACCTGCAGCCGTCACCCCCTGACAGCAGCTCAGGTGGAGAGCTCTGCCGGGAGAGCCTCCTCCTTCCCTTCCAGAGTGAGAACAGCTGCCAGATAACAAGTCCTTCCAGCCCCTCAACCCCAGGAGGCTTCACTGACTCCAAATTTAGGCAGAAAATTGAGGCCTGAGGCTGCCAGCCAGGCTTTTCTTTGCTCAGCATGCCACGTTTCCACCAATAGTAAAAGCAAATAAAATCTCCCCCACTGTGGCTCATCACAGGTTTCCTAAACTGACCATAACTTGGAAAACCCCTGACCAATGCTTTTATTAATAGCAGTCTGTCTTAGAGACACAGAATTCTCTTTCCTTTCTATTATTTTTATAGCATTGAAATTCATTTAAGAGAGATCACATTTTTCATCTCCACCTTGCAAATTAATTTCCCGTAACTCAAAGCACCCTGCTCAGATAAACCCTTCTCTCTTCACCCTGTACACAACTGAGCAGCAGCCAAGGACAGTTGACTTAGAGCTGAATAATATGCACTGGTGCTAAATGAAAATTAAACCATAAATATTTTAAAATACCTGATTTCCTGGATAGTAAAAGTGAAATGTATCATTTGTTTAAACTATCCTATTCATTATTTCTTTCCTCATTTCATAAAACCCAGCCACTAACAAGAACCTACATAAATAGAGCTTGAACTTTCATCTCAGGAAGTTTAATCAGAAAGCTCTTGAGGAATATTTTATTCCTTTTATCAGAATATTGATGGAAGTCATAATTCACCTTAATGTGAGAAAGTTTCCTTTCTTCACTAAAGCAATTCATCAAGCCATTTCTTGTTGGTAAGATGTGACATAAATCCGCTTGCTTTTTCCTCTGTTTGATCTCAGCACTTTATGAATTTTTGATTGCCTGCTCTTAATTTTCCACAAGCAAATTCAATTAAAGAAATTAAAACCCAGTAGTTCAACTCTGATTGCCTCATCAGCAAATGGCTCTTTTATTGCACAGTGGATGACATATGCCGCACTCTCCTGGTGCTGCTGGAGCCCTTGTAAAACCGGATCAGGAAAAACCTCTCCCTCTTTATTGGTGCTATTAGGCAACAACTATTGACTGCCCAAGCCAATTCAGCAAGCACTTCCCTTGCTCAGGCAGCGGTCCAAGGGCTTTGAGAATAAAAAAGTATCCTTGGAAAAAAGAAGTCAAAGTCATTGTGTGCATGTCAAACCTTTCACCGGCACAAGGGCGAGGTCCCTTTTCCGTGGCACAATGACACACAAGTGAGCTGGAGAAACAGCTCGGCACAGCTCGGGCAGGGTGGAGCTGACAGATCACTGCTTGCCACCTTTGTTTCCGGGATCACCTTGCTACAAGCACAGGCTCACTTTTATAATGCCACACAGCAGCGACTGGATGGAAAGATGTCTCTTTTAGGATACAAATCACGGCTGTTAATTGGCACTGCAGCCTCTGTTAATGAATGCTGAGCATCAGCAGTGGACAGGTTTCAAGAACACTGATATTATGATGACAGAAACATTTGCTGTGATGCATCCACAAACTAGGGTGTGACCAAACTATCTCCTGGGCCAACTTGCTGCAATAACTGTCAACCTGATAGAGACAGACTTGCACAAGTACTTAAAATAAATTAGTATCCAAGAAGAGGAACTGTTTAGATAATTCCCCAAACTAAACCCCCTGTTTAAAGAACTTCAAGGATTTCATATTAAAAAGTTTTTCTTGTGCAACAGAGGATATGCACCATAGTACAGCAAGCAAATAATAACTGCTCAAGTGCTTGAAGTACTTCACTGAGGCAAAGCTGTGCTCTGCTAGAGAAGACACATGTGCAAACCATCATTTCATGACCTCAAATATCACCAACCCAACTCTAAAGGTTTCAGGACTGATATGACTTCCATGAGCAAAAGGCTCATAGTGTGATTTTCTCCTCTAAGGCAACCCCATAAAGAGCATTTTCACAGAACATCTACATGGACAATTCAGCAGAGAATTAACACTTGCAGTCCAGCCCAAGGGAGCTGCAGGTCATTAGCCCTAAATACCGAATGAACATCCCAGACCTCTGGGACAGATATTGTCATGGCACAGCTAAACCTAAGAGCATTTCAAAACGTACTGCAAAACAACCTGGTTTAATAAATGAGCTTATGCAAGGCCTTTATTTCTGTGAGGTTTTAGGGAAAGCTGTCAATCTTGCCATTAGCTGCACACATTTCTCCTCCAAAAGTTACAGGAGGAAGTTTATTGTTGTAATCAACAGCTCAAAAGCTGTAAGAATTAATACATTTCTCTCCTTAAAGTTTATCCACAAGGACAAACAATTTGAGGGAAGGAGGACAAGGAAATGAAAGATTATTCCACAAACATATTAACATAGAGTCTTAAAGAGGACACTGTTATTTGTTCACAAAGCCTGAAAGAACACATTTACATTGGTTTCACTCCACCAGTCAAACTGTGCTTCAAGAGCTTTGGAAGACAGACAACATGGAAGTTCATATCTATGAACTCCAGAAAAAAACAGAATATGCCTCCTTTCTACTAATTTAGACTGATGTTAATTTTCTGTATTTTTTAAACAGCATTGTAGCTATTACAGTGAGGGAAGTGTAACATCTGAAAATGTAACATCTTCCTCAATGGCCTAACTCACTGGGTGCCCTGAAGAGAAAATGACACTTTAAATGGAACTTCTCACACGCGCATCACTATACTTCTGCAGTCAGGCTCTTCAGTACCTCACGGAGGGTTTTGTGTAAGGCCTGTGGTACCAAGCTGAAAACAACACAAGCTTCTGCCAAGGGTGAACATATTAATTTCTACTATCAAAATCACTACACTTTACGAATTTTGCTTAAGGACAAAGTTACTGAACTCCCTGGATGCAAAAACATTAGCCACCTCCTCAAATTCCAATATTTAAACATCCCAGAGAATCGTTGCAAAGTAACCTTTCCCTTTAGATCTTGACCACAGTGTTACACTTTAAAGTAGGTACGTTCAGTTAAGAATTTCAAGTATCTTCCACAAGAACTATTAACTATATAACTTAGACTAAACAACTGTATGTTAAAGAACGCATTAATTCCTATAGCTTAAAAGATTTCATTTAAGGCTTGCTATCTACCCTACACACCATTTAACAGATGCATAAAACAAACCTTCATACACCCAGTATGGGCAACAGAGAAAATGGTTTTCAATTGGTTTCCAATTCCAAGCATAAGCAAGTTCTTTACCACAAGTTACTGTATAAAAGCAGTGAAATATTTAAGAAACACAAGCTTATTATTGTCATTTATTTTAAAAACCTTATTCAAAATATTAAATGATACAAGTCCAAATATGATAAAAATTACTGCAAGAAAGGAGATTTGGGATATTTTGTTTGTGCTTTACTTCCTGTGGTTATGAAAAGAATGCATTTAACAGTAGGATATAGAACTTTTAGCACTTCATTCCTAAGACAGTATCATGCCTTCAGACTCCTCATGCCAATAGGCGTGAAGTTGATTTGTTTCCAAATGTTACATAACTACTTGAATACCAAGTCATTAATTATGGGGTTCTGATTCACCATTATTTACAAATTTATCCATTTGAAAACTAAATCACAAAACAGAATGTACAGAAAACTAAAATTATATATTTTACAACTCATGAAAACATAAATAATGGAAGTAAAAAAGACAAATTTAAAAAAAAACAACAAAAAAACAACCCCCAAAAAAACTACTGTACCAATAACTTGATTTACACTAATGCATAAATGGTTGTCAAAAATGAGAGTGCACTGTCCAGAGACTGGCAGCCCCCACACCCCTACTTTCACCTGTCTGTTACCTGGGTCAGAAGAACAATCAAATAAATTATTCTCACAGTTTCTCCCATTTATAATACAACAAATCACATAGCTACTTCCCAACTGTCTTAAAATTCAACAGAAAGCTTTGATGTATTGAAAGCATGTCAGCTATCTATGTTTTAGTAAGATTATTCAACAAGGCTTATTTTCCACTCATTAATTACAAAGACAATGAAGTAGTCATAAATAGCATTAGAAGGAAAAAAAAGACAGGAAGCTGCATACCTTCACAAACACCTTAAACATTTTAAGAAATATATGGTATAAAGCTTCTGAAATAAAATGGGTTATACATAATTATTTTTAAATTATTTACGGCGTGAACACATACAGAAATTATTAAATTGCCTTTCTAGTTATTTTGCCTAAAATAGGATCAAATTATGCAACAAGAAAACAGAAACAGAAAAAAACAAGATGAAAGACTTGCAGCATCAGGATTTAAGCACAGAAAAAAGTAATTATATTTTAAGTTTGCAATATAGTGGAATTTATGAGCCATGTAAGTGATTAGCAAAGAGATCATTAATTTGATTTAGTGATGCCAAAGTCATTAATTTATTAGGCCTAAAATATTTTATGCTTATTTTTTTGTAATATGACTATTAAGACTGCTCCAGACAGAAGGGATGATGTTTAATGAATGGAAAAAGCACTAATTTATTAAACTTGGTATCTTTATAGTTGATATAAAACCCGACCAAAGTAGCAAACAGATGGATCATGCCCTTGATCTTCCATGAGATTTAATCTCCAAAACATCCAGGTCACAGAGAGTACATCTCATTTCCATACAAGCAGCTTATTTAGAATACCTGAATATCATTACATGACTGGGCAGGCAAAGAGTGATAAGTTCAGCAAACTCAAATCACAGTGCTTTCAAAACACATAGTCATTGGTTATTTTCAGGGAAGGCATTGCTTCATTAACATTTTGATCTAAACGATGATATTCCACTGTCCTGGAGCACAGGCCATCCCTCCACCTTCGGCTCTGCACCAGTAAGAAGATCTGAAAGAAAAATGGGACAACTTATAGATGCTGTGCAGAAACATCTTGGGTTTGATAGAGAGCTTCACAGTGGTACTGACATCACATTTCTATCCCCCATGCTGACAAGGGCATTACTGCGGCAAAGACAAGGCACTTTTAATCACTATTTGAACTGCTCTCAGATAAATTTTCAGATGCAAGTCTTCAACATCTTCCCTTATAAAGAGCTGGCAATGTACCTTACAAATAGGCCACTGCACAGTAAAGAAGGTTTGGGGGTTTTAGTTGCTTTCTTCTCAGAGTTGTGCAAATCCTCACCCAAATCAGTGCTCTCCCCAAAGATAAACACTGTATTTTCCTCGTATCTAAAAACTAATCTATGGTTTAATACAAATTTGTGCATGCACCTCTACTGGGTCTGGGTGGGCTGGAGTTAATTTTTAATGCTAGCAATATATTTTTAAATAATACCAGTCAGGATACTTTTGAGGTAGAGAGAATTAGTTTTTACTGAAGAAACCTGAAAATAGTAACTTACTAGCTTCTCCATGTAAACTCTCTAGTTTTTTCCATGTAAAACTAGAAGCAATGTTAAACATTTTCTGTAAGTTTGTAGTTAAGCCCTCAGAATGTCTATGATATAAAGACCATCTTAAAGTGAACTACTAGAAGGATTATCACAATCATAACAAGAACATTCCCACACCATTTGCAATTAAACCTCCCTTGTTTTTTATAATCCTGTGCAGAAAAAGAATTAGTTAATTGTTCACCCCCACTAGACTTGGCTCAGGTCCCCTTTATAGAATTCATGTTGTGCACTGCCACTGTCCATTACTGTACTGACTGATTACTGACATCACCAATGAACTCATTTGCTAATCAAAAATGTTTCATTTGAGTTCATTTTCATTGTGCAGATAAATTTGACAGTAATGATCTGCATATTAGTATCACAAGACTAAGTGGTCAAAGATTTCATTCTTCAAAAAGCTAAGTTCCTCTTCTTTAAAAAGTGTACAAGGCAATGCACCTTTATTTTAAACACTCCAGCTGTTTCTCTCAACCCTCCAGAGCACACCTACCTTCCTCTTATTGTGATAGGTGACATAAACAACAGCTACTAAGAAGGCAACTACAACCAGATGAAAAAAGAAATGGCTGTCTTCTTCTTCATCCAACCCTGAGACAGAAACACCTTTTATCTTCTCGTCAAGGGTCTTGATCTCCTCATTGTAATTACTGATGGTGTCAGAGTTGTCATCTTCTGACATCTCTAGAAGGTCTGGGTTGTACCTGGAATTCGGTGTCATTTCATAAGCATAGTCATCTCCATCTGACTCCATAGTTTCTTTTATTATCGGTGGAGAACTACTTAGTGTGTCTTTCAAATCTGTTAGAAGATCCTCTTCCTCAATGTTAGTATCTTCAGAAGCTTCAACATCCACTTGTGACACTGGACTAGCAGGGACAACAGGTGACAAAGAGTCACCGTTTTCTGTGGGTGGCTTTCCTGCAGTCACCGAATTGATTTTGGCTGTTGCTGGGAGTGTCTCCTTTCTTGCTGAGGTTAAACTCTGCAAGCTGTCTGTCAAATTGTGGGATCTACTCAGTGTTTCATTCTCACTTCTGGAAGAAATATTTCTCGTAAGTATCTCCGCTTTCACAGGATCTAAGAAAAAAATGAGAAACAGTCAATAGTGTGCACAAAGCACTGACTTTTCCTGTGAAAGAAAACTATTGCCACAGATTTCCTTCACAGACAAGAAATCTTATGAAGAACACAGCATATGTCCCACTGCAAACTTTTTAGCATTCATACACAGAAATACATACTCCTGTACTTTGGCAACTACCAAAGAAAAGTCTTGAGTGGGACAGGAACTAAAGCTTGGAAGCACATGCCTTCTAGATTAGTATGGCAAAGTGTCCCTGGAAAATTAGCACGCCTGCTTTCCAGACATAAGAACTTCAAAGACATTTCATCCTTCCCCTGGTAGACTTATGATGTCTTGTAGAATCACACAAGATTAGCATGCTCTCCATCATCGAATTCTTCCTCCCACAGAATGAGCTGAGGTCTACAAAGACAGATGTTCTCAGGAAAGCTTTCCCTGCAGTTAAAAGTTTTTAATCTTTCACCACTGCATGCTTTACCAACAAAAAAGAAGATGTTGCAAAGACCCCTTCAGTCAGGACAAAAGGTCCCAGCACCTCCTCCCACTAATTTTTATTGAATTTGTAGACAACAACACTAAAAAAAATTTCCAACCTTATGTTAACTCAAATTAAACTACTGAACCACAAGTTAAAAAGAAATGCTGAAGAAAGGACAATCTGACTGCCCATGGTCCCGGAGGAAGGTCTTTTGTTGGCAGCAATTACTGTAATGAAGTGAGTCAAAAAGAACACTGTAACAATGCAACCTCAGGCAAATTCAGCATCTTTCCAGAGCTGGGATGGCTTTGCAAAACAACATAAAAAACAAGGTGAGCATTAAATCCAGACACAGAGCCCACTGTCCCTCTTCTCTATCCAAAGGATAGTAAAAACAGATGCAGACTGAGTTTATAAATAGCCATTTTTTTAAAACTAAAAATCAGCAAACTATGCATGATTACAGCGCATCACTTCCAGATTCAAATCCAGAGGCACCTTAAAAAAACGTAAAACAAATTTTAGACTCTCAGTCTGCATTTTCATTTAAATACGGGAACCATACTCGTGTTTCGGCATGCCAAACCAATTTTTCATTTTAAAAAAGCAACAATACTTTCATTAAACACTTCCAAGGCTCACTGGAAAGTTACAGACTCTAGAAATGATGAATTCAACCAACTGCTCATATAAGTAAAATATTACAGAAGAGAGACTGAATCACATTTTTCATGGAACTTGTATATTTGCTGAAGCTCAGTTACAACAGAGCTCTTGTTTACATGGCACACTTTTGCAGTATGAATTACTCTTTAACCAACTGTAAAACACAGAAAGCTCATCTCACGTGAGCCAGACACCATGGTGCCTCTCTGCTGAAGGTCAAAGTCAACTATTTCACATCTAACACACTCCTTGCTGTTGAAAAAACTACTCATCTGGATTATCATATCAACATTAACTTGTCCAGTTCTTGTCCAGGACAGGCTTAGGGAATTCTGATCTCCCCTCAGGAGGCAAGCCAGCTAATTGCATATGCAGAGATAAATATGAGGAAAGACAGTTGCATGATAGTTTCACATTTATGGCTAGTTGGCATATTGTGAGTGGCTTACTGCCACCCTCCCCAAACAGACAAAAACTATAAAAGAGTAATAACTAAACTGTTTGAAATACGAACAAGCATATTTTTCCTGTAAAACTATGTTGCATCTGGCCTTACACTTCAAATTATTCTGGAATTCATTTTAACGTGGAAGTTTTAAAAGGATGTATGCTTAAATGCAAGGGACTCCCACCAGCTATTGCTGCAGCTTCAGACTGAGAAACAGCAAATTGCTATTATGCCTAAAATAAGCTTGGGTTTCTTTGTTTTAATAGCAGCTGGAAGTTTAGCAGCTGAACCACAACTGATTTATGATATTTACCCAAAACTATTTGGCATTATAAACGGTGGTTGCACTGTTTAGAGTTACACAACACTGTCAGATGATTTTAGATCCAGAGATGCCCCAGCTTCAGAAATGGATACTAATGTCCAATCATGGTGACAGAATTAGCAACACCTCTTAGTAAACACCACACATAAAAAACATGTCATGGTTAAAATTCACTTCAAGGAAAACTGCTTTTAGAAAGCAAGTTGTTTCATGACTCCTGAAGTTAAAACCTCTCTGTTTCCTACAGGTTTCTGTCCCCAATTCTTACTGCCTATTCATTAGTGAGGGGCAACGCAAATAGAGCTGGTGCAGATATACTGACTGACAAGCACGAACGGAACTGATGGGTCAACAGTTCCCTTTATTTCCTTCACTAATTTCCTGCGTCTTCACTACCTAGCCAGTACTCCACCTAAAACAAAGACAAGCTCACTGCCCCTGACGCACGCATTTCTTACTAGCCTTTGGTTATAGCCGTCTCTAGGTTTACGAGGGAGAAAGAAAACACTTAACTACGAGTCAATTTGCAGAATAACATAAGCTTAATTTCTAGGCGAGAGGCAGACTAAAGCCAGGCATACAGCCAGAGTATTTAGGAAAAAATCCCAAGTCTGATGAATGAAGTAACCAGCTCCACTGCTCTTCACACCAACAAAAGCGGTGCACACCTGGCAAGTGGCCTCCCGCCTTCCGCCCCGGGCGCTGCCCTTCCCCTGAGCACAAGCCCAGCGCCCGCTGCCCCCAACCCACTCCCACACAGACGAGAGGCCGAGGCCGGACCCGGGCCCGGTTGCCTCAAGGCACGACTCGCGCCGGCCGAGGCCGCACACCGTTCCGGGCCCAACCGAACTGACCGGTGATACAGACCGACGGGGCGGCCGCGAAGCGCCCCCAGCAAGCCCGCAGCCAGCCCCCCGCCCGGCCCCGCGGCGCTCACCGGCGGAAACCTGCCCGCGGGCCGCCAGGGCCCAGCCGCAGAGAAGCAGCAGGCACAGGGCGCGGCCCGCCGGCCACCGCCGCTCGCCGCCGGCCGCCGCCATCTTGGGCCCCCTCCGCGGACGTGGCGATGGCACCGCCCCTCTCGAGCGGCCGCGCATGCGCACGCTCAAGGGCGGGAAGGCGAGGGCCGCGCGCAGGCGCTGTGACAGACGCGGCCGTGTTACAGAAGCGGGGGACTTTGCCATGGTAGTGGTGGAGTCACTGACGCGTGGAACCGTACACTCGTGGAATCACGAAGGTTGGAAGAGACCTTTGAGACCGTCCAGTCCAACCCTCCACCCAGCACCGCCACTGTAATCCCTAAACCTTGTCAGGAAAAATTAATCCACAAACACCAGAGCTTTATGTCCAAAGGAGACAGCAGCGTCCTGTAACTTTATTCATGAAGAAAGGGAGAGGTCATGGGCATTTCCCATGGGGTCTCTCGAATTGCTAGAGGATGCAGCCTCTTCTTACCCTAATTTCCTGGCCTCAGGTTCCCTCTCTCTTTTCCTCATTGGCTGAGGTACTCCAGAGCTACAGACTTCCGGAATGCCTAATACACACAAAAGTAGTATACATCCCTCCTAATGCAGACACCCTTAATACAAATCCCCCCTTTCTTCTTTTTTTTTTTTTGTCTCTGTTACTGTAGTTTATTACCACCGTCTTGGGTGAGACAATCAGTGGAATTCCTATGGAAATCCTTCCCGTTGTTTGTTCTATCTCTCAGTATGACTCTTGTCTTGTCTGTGTCTTATCATGGGGTCTCTCCCTTTCTTCATGAATAAAGTTACAGGAATCGTCTGTCACCTTATTGAAGATAAACCTCTGGTGTTTGTGGATTAATTTTTCCTGACAGCCCCAACCTTGCTGCTCCCACACCGTTCTGATCTGGACCCCCACAGGGGTGGGCACCTCAGCCCCGGCCATAGGCTGCCATTGTGCCTGGAGTTAGGGTTGAGAGATCTAAAGGGTCTAGAGCTCCAGGAACACTGGGGCTGGAAAGGACCTGCCAAGATGAATGCGGCAAGGCCCCAACATTGCTGCTCCCACACCATTCTGATCTGGACCCTCACAGGGATGGACACCTCGGCCCCGGCCACAAGCTGCCATTGTGCCTGGAGTTAGGGTTGAGAGATCTAAAGAGCCTCGAGCTCCAGGAACACCGGTGCTGGAAAGGGCCTGCGGAGGCCATCGCAGCAGCACCCCAACCTTGCTGCTCCCACACCGTTCTGACCTGGACCCCCACAGGGGTGGGCACCTCGGCCCCGGCCATAGGCTGCCATTTGGGCTGAGTTTAGGTTTCAGAGAGCTGTGGAGCCTCCAGCTGCAGGGACACTGGCACTGGCCAAGACATGGCAAGGGCATCATCACAGCAGGGTGCCAACATTTCCAGCTCCACACTTTTTAATCAGTGCCACCTATGGTGATGAGCCCCTCTGGCCCAGGGCCAAGCTGCCCCCAGGGGCCTGGGTCAGGCTGGAGAGATCTAAAGGGCCTCGAGCTCTGGGAGCACTGGTGCTGGAAAGGGCCTGGCGAGGCCATCGCAGCAGCGCCCCAACATTGCTGCTCCCACACTGTTCTGACCTGGACCCCCACAGGGGTGGGCACCTCGGCCCCGGCCATAGGCTGCCCATGGGCCTGGAGTTAGCATTGAGAGATCTAAAGAGCCTCGAGCTCCAGGAACACTGGCACTGGAAAGAGCCTGCCAAGGCCATCGCAGCAGCGCCCCAACATTGCTGCTCCTCCATCTTTCTGATGGGGAGAACCCTGGTAGTGAGTTGGGGTAATTAACTAGGGCTAGGGTTAGGGTTACGCCTAGGGTTAGGGTTAGGAGATCTAAAGAGCCTCGAGCTCCAGAAACACTGGGGCTGGAAAGAGCCTGCCAAGGCGAACGCGGCAAGGCCCCAACCGTGCTGCTCCCACACCGTTCTGATCTGGACCCCCCCAGGGGTGGGCACCTCAGCCCCAGCCACAAACTGCCCTGTGGGTTGGGCTTAGGCTTCAGAGAGCTGTGGAGCCTCCAGCTGTGGGGACACTGGCACTGGACAAGACATGGCAAGGGCATCATCACAGCAGGGTGCCAACATTGCCAGCTGCACACTTTTTAATTAGTGCCACCTATGGTGATGAGCCCCTCTGGCCCAGGGCCAAGCTGCCCTCAGGGGCCTGGGTCAGGCTGGAGAGATCTAAAGAGCCTCGAGTTCCAGGAACACTGGGCTTGGAAAGGCCCTGAAAGGAATAAGGGAGTGTCTTTACAAACTGCTGGTAAGATGGGACTTGAGTCTGCTGGCATGATAAGACTGATACTGAGAGATAGGAGAAACAATGGGAAGGATTTCCACAGAAATTCCACTGATTGTCTCCGAAGACTGTGGTAATAAACTACAGGAACAGAAACATAAGAAGAAAGGGGGGATTTGTATTAAGGGTTTGCTTTAGGAGGGATTTATATTACTTTTGTCTGCATTAGGTGTTCCGGGAAGTCTGTAGCTCTGGAGTACCTCAGCCAATGGGGAAAAGAGAGAGGGAACCTGAGGCCAGGAAATTAGGATAAAAAGAGGCTGCATCCTCTAGCAATTCGAGAGACCCCATGGGAAATGCCCATGACCTCTCTCTTTCTTCATGAATAAAGTTACAGGACTCCTCTGTCTCCTTTTTGGACATAAACCTCTGGTGTTTGTGGATTAATTTTTCCTGACAACCACATTACCCTGTGCCAGATCCAGGCACCTCTTAAAACACCTCCGGTGGTGGTGGCTCCACCACCTCCCTGGGCAGCCTGGTCCAATGCCAGAGCACCCTGACAATGAAAAATTTTTTACTATCTGATCTGAATGCCTCAATCTCAGCTTTAGGCCAGTTCTGCCATGCTACTGTGAGCCGTCTGGACGTGGTTTGTTTGCATTGGTGAAGTCTGGTCGGGGACCACTTCTCCCAGGAGTGCTGGGTTAAATATCTGAGATAGAAAATACTCAAGAGTGGCTCCTGGTAAGAGGGAGGACAGCCTTGCCAATTTGTGGCTCTGCAGTGTCACACTGTCACAGCCTCATCGAGCACATCCCCTTGCACCACATCCCCTTGCACTGCAGCTTTTGCCATCTGCAGCCACCCACAGCCATGGCTTACACATGGAAAAATACAAACTACTGATGAACAGCCACTGATCCAAACTGATAGCTGCTCATTGCCCACACTTACTTGTTTATAGAGAGATAATTCACTTACTGAATTGTGAAAATATAATTCATGTTATCCTGTTTTATCCATGAGCTAAACACGTGTATGTGCAGTTGTGAGAGCTTAGAGAGCACTATGATCAGTGCCGTGTCTGGAATTTAATTCTACTAAGTATTTTTGGTTTATGTGGTACAAAACATGCACCAAGATGTTGCCAGTCTTCTGCAGGAGCCACAAATGTAGATGAAATTGTTTTCAAAATTAATATAAAGACAGAGTAAAAGATGACATTTCAATATTTTATTCAAGTCAGGTTTGGGTTTTTTAGCCATTTTTAGTAGTGTCAAGTACAGCATTTTGGGGTCTAGTTCCACACAAAATGGAAGACTCTCTAAAAATGTACCCATTTAGTTGCTAAAAAAAAGTGGTAATAAAAGAAAACTCCATTTTAGAATTAGTGATGCAACTATGTGACTGCAGTTGCAAAGACTCTTCCCTGATTATGTCCGTTTTACAAGCTTTTCGGTCAGTGCAAGGGGAAGGAACCACAACACAGAACAGGCAGTATTGGCTGAGTCACATCAAACCTCCTCCACAAGGACTCGGACAAGGTGGACAACCTAAAGCATTCTGGAGACAGCAGTAGGTGTGAGATAACCAAATAAGACAAACCATTGATGAAATACGTATCTAAAAAAATAAATTTTAAAATCCCTTTTTTTAGACAAGTTTGCACATTCCCTCAACAATTGAAGCCTCAAGTGCCAGAACATTTTGCTTACAGAATTAACAGTACAATTACAGTGGTCTGCAATTCCCAGGTTTTATATCACATTTACACATTCCTTGTGCCATCAGTATGTTAGTAGAGGTAATCAACACCTTCCTTCTTCTTGTCACGTGGCAGTTGACAGATGTGATGAGCAATTACATAAAGAAAAAAAGCCAGGATTGGTTTTTTTATGATTTTGTCTCCACTTCAACAACATCATTTTTAAAGCTTAGCTGTCTTTAACCAGGACTAGCAGGACTGATACGTAGCAATACTTGCATCCCAGACAAAACATTGAAAGGTACACTATTTTCTGAAGGTAGCTATGCTGTATTTTCAGATTAGCAATTGTGAAATCACTCCTTATGCTTCAAATTCCAATCCTAGACCAAGTTTGTGACCACCTGCGTTGACATTCTTGCCATCCAACAAAGCTGACAATGTCAGTTTGATACCTGCAAAATAGAGAAAAGGCAGAGAAAAGTCATCTTAAAGCTTGGAATGAGCTCTACGTTCAGGAAGTGCCATGTCTGTTACTGCTTTAATTTATTGGTAGCCAAGTTAACGGGATTTGGCAGGTGGCCTTGGAAGGACTGGACATTTTAAAGCAATTTGCAGATAAGAAATCTTTCTGAATTATGAAATTTATAATAAACCATGATGATAGATTCTTCTTTTTATCACTCCAAGTAATTAAAGCTCTGAATCAATTCATTGCTGCTGGTCTACTGATTAATCTAATTTTAGAGTCCAGCATTATAAAAAACTGGGACCTTGATACATACCCACCTTTCTAAACCACTTCAAAATCTAGGTATGAAAAAGCCCAAGCCCCGTCTGCTGTAATATCTCATGTCAATCTGCTCAGTATTCTGGCAGCAGATTTATTACACTACATTATAACCAATTTTGCAGCAGTAAGATTGTCCTCTTCCTGGGCCAGGGGACCTTGAGAAAGTCACATTTTTAAGAAGAATAAACTCAATAATAGGAAGCCTCTGAAATATTAAAAATTTAGTTACTGATCTGTGACACAAATAATTATAGATGTATTTTATATCAACATAAAAGACTGACTGGTCAGTGAACAATGGTCTCTAATAATTCTGCATCCAACAGACATCCAAAATTAACAGAGCAGTCCCTAGAAAAGTTCATCACTGGCTTGCCAAGCAGAAGAGCAATCTTACAAAACCCATTATACTTTATCACCAAAAAACCTGATATTTCAAGATTAAATGATCACTTTATTGATTCAGATTTTTCTCTGCATAGACCTACCTGGCTTTAAAGTCTGAGTGTATCCTAACCCAATCAGACTGGAGTTGTTCACTTTAGCCTTAAAGGGAAAAAGTAAAAAGCATTATTTAGTAATAAATAGTAAATTTAGTAAATAATTTAATATCTTTATTCAAAGTCCTTCCCACTTGAAAATTAAGGTTTTAAGAATGTGAGGATTTCAAGTGATAAAGCCCCCCAAAAATCTAGCTTATTTTTCTATAACTTAAATCCCAAATCTCGAAGAATCTACAGTCACTGTAGAAAATAATGGGTTTATTAACATAATTTTTAATTTTTCTCCAGACTGACACAAAAACAGTCTCAGAATAGCGCCCAATCATACTATAAAACATTCTGTGTCTCTTTTAAGGAAAATCCAATAGTTGTGCTGTCAGGCTGCCAAGACCAAACCAAACAGATCCATGTGCCAACTACGCAGCACAGAACTGCATCAAGACTATACTCTGCTGATGGAAAGGTTGCTTTCCATTTCCATTATGAGCACTTATTTTCAAATGCATATAAATGTACATGCACAGGACTCACAGAAAAAGAGGCATCTGGGTCAATCTGATACTTGGCTGCTATTCCAAAGCGAGTGTTGCTATTTCCAGCTGTCCAAGCAAGATTCACGGCAGTTTCCAGTTTGTCATTCACCTTCTGGTAAATGGAGCCGCCAAATTCCGTTCCATCATTCCTGGAAGGAATGCATTAGTAGTTATAAACAGCACCCCAAAACAATAATTTTTTATTTTTCCAGTAAGAGCTGTATTTGCACAACATCCACTTACACCTCATTAAATATCCCTGTTACAACTAAGATAGAGACATTAGGCCAGATTGGTTATGAAGGTATTTTTAGACACTTCAATTCATTGCAGATTACAAATTATAGATTATATTTCAACAACTTCTGAAACTGAAAAAAAACCAACATGACAAACTATCAGAAATTAGACCAATAATGACAGTGTCCAATTTCCCCTTTCCTGTAGATGGGAGTCTTTGTAGTAGAGATTTATTTTTCCCTGTGTGTCTCTGTATTTTCCCTGGCAAATGTCTCCTTGTGCCCTGAGAGGGCTGTACCCCAGTCAAGAGCCTGAGTCATCCCAAAGCTGCCATGTCAGCATGCTTTTACCAGAGGAACTGTATCAGAAGTGGAGATGCAAATTTAATGTCCAAGTCTATAGGCTTTTGCAAACAAATTCCATTTGCAACAGACCTTATGGTACATCTGTGCTATGGTCTATGGACTAGAAACAGAAATGGAACTAATTTTGCTTTGCAGAGAGCACTGGCCCACAGCTGAATGATGAGTAGCACAACTTCCAATTACTACTGCCCCCAATGTCACACAGGAATCAAGTGTGGTAAATAAAAGGCAAAACGTTAGAGCATGCAGATCATAAAAACAAGAACAAAAGACTACTAAAGGCCTTGCACTCCTTGTAAACCAGTGAGCATCAGAATTTCCATTTTTGCTCATTTTCTTAAAGAGAGGATACAAACATATTGCAGAAAACAGGCTTTAAACCCCAGGAAGATCTGGGATTATTTCTAAACTGTAAAATAATCTGCTTCCAATTATTAGAGTACACCAGACCTTTAGTGATTACAAAAAGGGGTAGATTTAGGATCTTTTCTGTTTTACCCCTTTGGTCTGATGTTCCTTAGTTCATAACAGTTGCAGATACAGCAGTTATATGCCTATTTAAAAGTTCAAGCAATAGCAACAGCCTTTTAAATTGTTAGAGCAATTCTTCCAGAAAAACACTACAATACTTACTTCAGATAAGACTGAAGCTCACATTAACTGCATGTGCTTGGCTCTCAACAAAAGGAGGGATTAAAAAGGACTGAGGAGAGCTGGTTATACAGGCAGATTTTGTGCAAGGTTCCCATACAGCTGTGTCTTGACCTGCAACATTAGGGGGGGGCCAGTCTGAGCTATGCTTAAAAAATGAGGAAAGTCATATTTAAAACTAGAGATTATCCAGCCCTACCTCCCTTATTTTTATTATTAAATAGTAAAAATAATAATAATTTCAAAGCTCTTTTTAACTCTAATAGTAATAATAGCACTTTTCTATGCAGATAATAGCACTTTTTATGTAGATTTTTTTAAAAAGAACATTAGCCCCCCTATGAAAATTAATATATTAAGGCACCCTTAAGAAAAGTAACTTGCTAGAGTCCCCAGCTGGTTTGTGTAATGCCAGGAACAAAAAAACATGCTTCAAGCCTCACCTAGCTGCATTATCTGCTCTGCCACAGCATCCCAGTGAAGCACTGACCTGTGCAGATGTAAAAACCAAGCAGCCTAGTGAGGGGAGTTCCACACACAACTCTTTCTGGGATTATATAAAAGCTCTGTTTTCAAAGCTGAAACACATCAATCACCTAACTATTCTATTATTAACAGTAAGTAAGATTCCTATTCATATCATCCATCTATGGTTTTGTGCAATAACAGCAACCTGAGAAACAGACCCTCAAGAATCCAAGAAACAGCTAGATCTGAGCCCCCGCTGCTGTTATGAAGTGATTTTCTGCTGTTGCTTTAATTAAGAGTAATAATAACCTCAGCATTTTATAGCAAAAGGCAATAATACAATGTTTTGAACTGCTACAGCACAACTAAGTTGAAAGTCATTGCACTTGAAGGAGTAACTTCTAATTCCTGAGTAGAAGGGGACCCCACATATTGTTTTGATGGAAGTTTTCTGCCCACATTTTTGTACTTTGGCAATCCTTCAAACATACTGTCTGGGCTGTGGGGGTTCGATTGTTCTGTAAGGCAGCGGGAGCTTCCTAAACCAGATCACTGCAAAACAGCATGAAACAGAACAGAAGGCCTTTGAAGAAGTAGCTCTAGGAAGGCAGAACAGTTGTTTAGCCCCCAGATGGAAACAGCCTGGAATAGCTCTGCTACATGCAAAATATCCAATTACCCAAGGGCACGGAAAGGGGGGGCCGGCAGAATGGATTAGGGATTGCCTAATCTTAAAAAACTGTCTTCCCCAAAGGCATAAATTGCATTTTTAGGAGGAACGTGAGACAGAGAAATTAAGGTTTTCATGGAATTTTATCCTGGTTTCTCACTGTTGATACAATCAGAAAGGCCAAATGCTTGTGTAAATAGATTATTACAAGTTGCAATACCAAATAAACTTTTATACCACATCCCTTCCACTACTAAAACAAACCCAGTCGCTGACTCTTATAGTCACTCCATTTTGCTTGTTCTTGTTCATCCTCTGATTAACTCTTTCATCAAACCACCATTTTGTTTGATGTCAACAGGTGTGAAAGGAAAGCATTGCTTTTATTTCATTTTTCACAAAAAGTATTTTTTAAATTTCCATTTTTTATTATACCACTAACGGATTCTAATAGTCCTTAACTGTTAAACAGCAGACACTGGACCCTTGGGTGCTCTGTGAGTTCCAGTTCCTTCCATCACGCACTCCCTGACCCACACAATTCAAAGAAAAGGTAATGCAGTTAAAAAATACAGCTTGACGTCTTTAACGAAGAATTAATTTCAAATGCACCATTCCCTTGTCCACCACTGCTGAACCTCTGACCCTTTCACTGTTTAGTAAGCAGCAAAATCCTTCCAAATTCCTTTTTAGTGCCCATCTGCCAGTACTTACACATTAGTATGAAGCTGGAATTCATCAGTCTTATAGCCAACAGCAAAGTTGCTCTGGGTTACTCTAGACTTCGCTGTCTCAAAAGTCATTTGGTAGCCTGCCAGCCACCCCTCGTAGCCAAGCACAAGGGCTCCACGTATTGAAGGACCCGCAATATCAAAATCCATGTCGCAGCCGATGTTGATGTGTTCCCTTTTGTACCCAGACTTAATTTTAGCGCTCTTTTTCCTGAAGGGAAAAGAAAGAATCTCATATCTCTGAAAAGGTACACTTGTAGATAGCAATTCTATCAAATCACTTACTTTAACTCAGTGCAATAGTTCCTGAAGACAGTGTGTACATCCCTGGAGAGCCACATGATGTCACCTTCTTAGAGTTCACCTTTACAAAACCCTAACTTGGCTACAGTGAATTCTTTGCAAATGAGCAATAGAATGTGGTGTGGTGCCTCACAAAGCACTTTGGAGCTGTTTTCTGAAAAGCAGCAGCACACAGATGGGAAGTGACAAAACCATATCTTCATCTCCAACTGAAATGATGGTTTTGGAAGTTTGGTACATACAGGGAAGGAGTGGAACTGTAGAAGTTTACAGGTTTGCCACCAGAAGTCCACAGTATTGGACTTGCTTGCCTGTCCGAAGCAAACAATTTTTAGAGAAATTTTATTTACTGTGACAGACATTAAGAAATCACTACTTTGTCCACAGTTTCCTGAGCGAAGGCCTCTGCTGTTAAGCAAGAAGGCTGCTTCAGTGCCTCTGACAGCCCAATTTCTCCTTAAGGGACTTTATGAACTTTAATGGTTACAGCCATTTACAGCCACCAGAAAGCTGCCATGTTAAGGCAGAAATAAACTTCCCTGAGTCACCTGTTTATTTTTATACTATTAGCCAGAACAGTATTTTCTCATGTGTCCTTAGGCTGATTTACATCAAGGGTGCAGACCCTCACAAGGCAACAGAGTTATGTCTAATATATTCAGCTACTCTTATTTAAGATTTCTTTCTTCTCTTGTTACAAGTGTCTTCTGTCTTTGACCCAATCTTTACTGAAATCTTTCTGGAAAAGTCAGGCTAATTTGAAATTTCAAATCAAACTTTCATGTCAGCTAACAAAAAACAACTTCCAAGAACAGTATCAGTGCTGTATCAGACCCACACAGAGGCTGCTCTCTTTTTTCACTATTAGCTCAGATTCAGGAATTTCTTGTGTTTTGCAGAATCAGAAATAAAGTGCAGGAGTGCCAAAAGCACTCGTCTGCAATTTCTGTAGAAGTCAGCGGTACCTCTCCCACCAACGTGAACAGGGACAGAGGTTAAGAACACAGAGTGTTCCTAAAAAGAGTTGTTGAAAGACTCATGACAGTTGGTAAATAACAAGGAGGGGGAGAAGAGGTCTCATATTCAGACATGGTGCATCCCTGTCAAAGTCAGCCAGGTCACACCAGGATTGAATCCCACTCCATTTAGCTAAATTTAGCAGTCCCCACGAGGCAATCATAACTCAGATACTACAGGGTCTGTGAAGTGCCCAAGAAATAGTTCTAGAGCTGTAATACTGTTCTCATACAAGGTATTTTTCCTTTCTTTTTCCCTAAGAATCCTACCAGTTAAGAAATATAAAAAAACCCTTGAGATTATTCTGATTAACAAAAATATCTCATTAATCTAGAATTAGGAGTGGACTGAAAGCAGCTGACAATGCAGAACACTAAATCTAAAAGGGTGAAAGCTCCCCTGGGACTATAACCTCCAGAGCCTGCAGTGCAGTCTGCTGTTTTAGGAATGTGCAGAGTATTTTGACTCACTGGCAGCACTGCTTGCACAAAGATAATCAGGGGAAAAAAATAAACCAACATCTAGACCTACAGCTGCTGCTTAATCCCTCTGGCCCACATAAAACATGGCATCCAATCGCCGTGTCAGAAATACCCATCCACCACCAAGGCACACTGTGGCCAGCAAGAATTCGGATGATAAATTCAGCTCGGGACAAGAGCCCAGTTCTGTGTCACCCTATCAGAGCTGGGGCCAACTGGCTCCCGGAGCTTGTTAAGCTTTGCATTACAGCTGGCTTGTTTAGGGCTTTTATTCGGGCAGCAGCTCATCCTCTGACATGGCCAGGAATACACCAGGGAGCAAAAACACAACTTTTTCTTCACTAATTCTAACTCTAATTTTCAAGCTATTGTGTGTAGAAGCTTGCTTGCTATAGTTTAGGATTAAAAAGGGATTGTTAACACTAAGATTTAAGTGAGATGTACACGATTTCATCATGCATAGGCTGATTATTACCTGTCTTGATGTCTCAGGACAAAAAAATTAAAAACGCCTTTTTTGTCTCTAGCTTACTCACTTCTTACCCAGTGTTAGGAGAGAAGGTGGAGTCAAAGGTCAGCTTCAGGCCCCGTGCAAGCTGAACAGAAAAGAAATTCACTGGTTGGATTTCTAATTAGAGCTTGGCATAAGTGAATTTGCAAATTGCTTTTTTGGAGCCAAAAATTACCTGGTCTTCAAGAGTAATCTCAGTGCCTAGTGTGTTGTCAGTGTTCCACTTTTCTGTGAACATCAATCCATATTCCACCCATTTGTACTTTGTTTCCAAACTACCACTAACTTTGTTCGTTTCTGAGTTTGCTGAACCTGAGCTTGTAAATTCCTAAAAGAAAAAAATAATATTTACATATAGCTATGTATTTGTCAATATATACATATATGCAGTCAGGCAAATATTTATACTTGTAGAACATATCATTCGTAACCATTTGTTAAATATTAGTTCAGATAAATACAAATATATTTCTTTTTAAAAGAAAGCACAAAAGCATTGCAATACAGTAAGCACAAAAGCATTGCAATGTTTAGGATTTCAATGTTTCCAAACTCACCAGTCCATTTTCAGATCTTGTTTTCAAATCAAGCTTTATTAACCCAAAACCTAGAGGGTGAGTAAAAAATATGAATCATATATATGTTGATTTGAAAAGCATTTCTGACTTATTTCTTAAAATTCTCTTCTAAATCATCTGTGAACTATTAAATAGTTAAACCAAGGGCACAGTTATCAAACCATTTGTTTTTAAGAAGCAGTTTGTACTCACTTCACTAGACTTGACTAATAGCACTTAACTAATGAGTCCTATTGACCTCAGCAATATAACTGGGACCAAATTAGGTAATAATACTTTTATGCATAGTGAGCAGCATTCTGTTCATAAGCAAAGTATTGCCATTCATGATCCTGTTCATCAATACAAGGGAACAGCCAAAATACAGCACACAATTTTCTCTCAAAACCGATAACAGTTCTACGGGGAACAGGAAGAATTTTATCAAAAGAAAAGTTACCCTCCCTTTCCAAACAGCAAGGGCAACATGAAGCTGTGATAGAAAATTCTGTGGATTCTAATGGAAATTATTAGAATATTTCTCAGGGGGAAGTAATAAACTCCTATCAATTTCAGGGGAAAGTAATAAAATCCTAACAATTTCAGGAATCAGGTAGACAGCAAAAGACCACACTTATTTTGGCTTTATTTACCATATCCCTTGGTGAATATATCTCTGGCAGATTTGCCCAGGTCAGCATAAGCAGGTGGAACAGCCATTTTCTGGAAGGGAAAAATTAAGAAATAAAAAAAGGAAATTACAGTGTCCAGAAACTTACTCAATTCATTTAAGCAACAAGACACTTAAGCCCATTTCAGACACTTCTATTTTGTGTCCCCCACCTACCCCTTAGATACAGCCTGAAGAAAGCAGCTGTTGCGAACAGTGTGATTTTATTTTGCTCAGGAGCCAGCAGCAGCAATGACCACACACTTGCCACTGAGGATGTGAAACAGGCTGCAGAGCAAACACATATTAATAGAAAAGGAACTGTCTACACTTTTCCAAAGAGTTAACTGTTTTTCTCTTATCAGTGTAACTGCATGAATGAAACTTCTGGTTTTTTCAACCCATTTCTCGGAAATGTTTCTCCTGTTTTCTCGCAATGGATCTACATTCTGATGTAAAGCATTAGGGCCCCAACTCATTCACTCAGGAAATGTAACCAGGGCAAGCATCTACCATCAGGAACATCTCTCTTCCCCTACTACAGACCAGCAAACGGATAATGTTTATGCCAGAATAATCAATAAATGGTCATTCTTGTGCTTCAGTTTTCTTTGACTTTGCTATCGCTGCTAATGGGTTAAGATGTCTCCTTAGACATTGACCTTGAAGTGTTTTTCTGTGCACCTGAGACAAAATAAGCTTGCTGAGAAAGATTCAGACTGCAGGGAGGCTACCCTGTGAAGTCAGGCCATTGGGAGGGTGGCCACAATCCACTTCAGCAGCCAAAGGCAGACTGAAGCACCCTGCAAAGGCACAGCCCCATGGTGGGGACACTGCAGGGGCAGCTTTCTCCACTGTGTTTTGTTTCCTAGGGATGCCCACAGGGCCACAGAGGTCCCCACTTTCCCATCTTCAGCAGGCCCTGACATTCTTAGTTCAGTGGCCTCCTGCAAAACAGATGAATGCATCCCATTTTCTCAGCCCCTGGGAAAACTGTCTCACCATATAGGGAGGAGAAAATAGGATCCTGAGAGGAACAAACCGAGCGAATCTCCTTTTTTATCCAAGAACAATAATTGCTACTTCCTTATTCAAGTAAAGTAATTTCTTTAGGGGAAACAAAGTCAAGCAATCTGAAATGGTGTACATCTTCTGTCTTTATAGACAAGATTTCCTAATTTTACACAACAAAGGAAATAAATCATACTTACAAAACTAATCCTCTCGGTACCAGATGTTGCACTAAAATTCCACTGTCACAAACTTTTTGGCTATGCAAAAGTAATAAGCAGTTTACTACACATGCATGCAAATGCTTTAAAACCTGCCTGCCATTCTTACTCTAGAGTATTCCATGTTAGCAGAAAACTACTCCTTTAAACCCCACACAAACCCACTAGCTCTGAACATGAGGGTGCTTTAATAATCTCCCCAGTTGCAGATTGGGATGCAGTTCTCAGGCAAGCTCACCGCCCCATGAAGATCAGATAGGGACTTTCAGCAGTCACTCAGCGCCCCAAGCACTCCAGACAACAAGCTGGTGCCTGTTAAAGCAGGATATTGCTATTGCATAAAGGAAGAATCCCTATCCTAGAGGGAGCAAAACAGACCTGGTGGCTAAATAAAAGCAAACAGTCTTTTCAGAACATAAATAAAGTAAGATACTTTACTTATCAGATATTATGATGTAGATTCAGTTGCAGATTACTTGGGTGCATGTCATCTCTTTCCAGTATTAAAATGCATTCCCAAATACACAAGCAGCTAAAGAGCTAAAATATATTTAAAATAAATTTTTTAAAAATCATATTCCTAACCAGTTGTAGTTGCTTATATTGGATCTAAATGTCCCTGCTTGGATTTGTTTTGTGAAAACATAAAAGCAGGGATTTAATGTTTATACACAAAATCAGCCTTAAAAAAGGGGGACAAAAAAGGGGAAAAAACTCCAAAAAACATAAGAACAAAGAACCCCAAAGCAAGTATTACCATGTTACTGTGAGTAATTTTTTTGCTCGTCATTGAACTCACTAGAAGCAGATACCATGCCCTGCTCGGAAATCACACCCCGAAGTCAGGCAGCACTCAGGAGAGGGATGGAAGGAACCACTTAGAGCTCTCTGCGTGTAGCAAATGATTCTGCCCTGCCAGAGCAGCCCAGGCCCATGAGAACCATCTGATGGATATTGCCATTTAGCATCATCAAAAATTAAAAATATTACAAATCCCTACACTTGAAAAAAATCAAATAAGCATTGCTTTGAAAGATAATGCACTGCTCTGCCAGCTGCACCTTGGAATCTATCAGATCTATGTTATCAACAGTCCCTTTGAGTCACTTCATAAAATCAAAATATTTTCTTCAAAAATGAATGCTGTACGCTTTTGGGTTGCATTTTCTCAGTTATGTTTTTCCCTTCCCCAAGCCCATGAAGCCAAGTTTTGTTCCCTGATGCCTGTGCATCCCCTCTGGCCGTGGCCCGGCTCGTCAGGTGCCTGAGCTGTGCCAGGCTGCTCCACTGCTGCAGTCTGGGCCCAGAACAGTGGGAGACATGAGAGCTCCACTTAGACAATTACTATAATTAGGGGACAATACTGAAAGCCAAATCCCTGCTGGTTGTAAGGCAAATCATGTAACACGCACAGAGCAAGGTGTTTAAAATCGCTGAGTGTGGAAAATGCTAGGAGCTGCGTACCTGGTGGTTAACCTTGCTGCTGTCAGCAAGAACAAAGCAAAAATAATTATTTCTGTGTGCATTGGCTAATCAGAAGCCTCTTGTTTAACAGATGGAAAACAAAACTGATTACATCCTGTGCGAGTACAGGTTGTAAGACAAGCATGCTTAGCAGGGATTCAAACTCTTAAAGGATCAAGGAATGGCCGTGGCCGAGTGCCCTTGCTTTTCACCAGTGGGATCCCTGCACATTAACTCAGATTAGGTTTGGACTGAAATGAATTCATTGCTTTTATCCTTGTCCAACTGTGCAAATAGCTCAGCGTGACTACGGACCTCAACTTCCGCACAGAGCAGGCCAAGCAGAGTATCTGTAATGTGTTCTAAGTGGGAAAATATTTTGGTTTTCTTGAGTAAGAAACACCAGAGCCTAAGCGATGACTGAAGAAAACCTGAACTGAGGAGTAAGCTTCAACTGCTGTGAGCACACCTTCAGGAATGCCTGATTTATAACTGCCACAGGGAGAAAATCAGGAGCTCCCTTTGGAGCTGCAGGACCCAAGAGGCAGCCCCAGTAAAGATTTCATTACAACTGGCCAAATTTTAATATTTTCCAGTGTCACATATGGCAAAGTTTTCACTCTATGATGCAGCTCTGGGCAATTAAATCAAATTCACTCCAACAAGCAGCAAACCTACAGGGTGCTCTTGGCAAGCACAAAGATTGGCTGCAGCCAAAGGAAAATTCAGCTCTGCTGGATAACTCTCATACATGCCGAGGTTAAAGTTTCCCTGCACATATTTATCAAGTTTATGATATTTACATGGGGAAAGGAACAATCTAAAAATTTAAGATAAGAATAAAATCTATTATAAGAATAAAATTCCCATGAAGACAATGGCAGTCTATCAGATTCAAGGCTAAGAAAATAAAAAGGTTGTATTTATCCTTAGGTAGACACAATTTTGCCCAATAAATTTGAACTCATGTGCCATTTTTTGATGGTACCAATAGTTCTGAACATTCCAGCTCCTTGTCGCCACAAGCATGGAAAGATGCCACCTGCAGGGTGACACATTAGAGCTGCTGGGAAGAGCTGGAAGGGACAGACAGTATTGGGTTGAGACCAGCTACCAGCTCCCGGTCTGTCCGCATGGGGAAAACCCCACATGAGGGTGCCTTGCCTCAAAGTTAAAAAGAACATTAAATTATTTGTCATTTATCTCCTTCATTAAAAGAATGAAGCAACTTTTAGGTGCCTTTCTGGACCCCCAACCGGGGCAGTGTCATTTCCCAGCCAATGTCTGTTGTGTCAGCAGACCATGAAGGACAGGGCTTTGCTCTCAGACAGAGCAGGGCCAGCTCCCTCCACATCCCATGGCTGGCCAGAGGCACCAGCTCCACTTGACACCAGCATCCCTGACCAACATCCCAGGCTGCCAGGGGAGCACAGCGCTGGCTCCACACTTTGGGTTTTATGGTCCAGATCCCAAATTCCTTCAAGTCATGCCCACAGTCTGCTCCAAATCAGGTTCAGCAGCCTCATTGTGCAGAGATTTAAGAGCACACTTACCCGTAAATACATGCGCAGTCACGCAAAGGTCAAACATCGAGTTGGGCACATTCATGAGGCTTTTGAGAAGCCAGTAAAAGCACGTGGTTTGTAAATACTCTGCATTATTAGACACAATACTTAACAAAACTTTTTGTCCCAACTTGCTACTGTGCCAATGTCATATAATCCATGCACCATTATGACTCAAAATTTAAGATTGGGAGTCCACAATTTCTTTTATGCAGGCATTGTAAAGCCATGCAGTGACACTTGCAGGAGCCCAGCCTTCCTGCTGAAGCTTTGCTCTGGAACTGCATGCATGATGGAGCAGATTTAAAGAATGGTTTATGCAGTACCTCTGTAGCCCAATAAACAGAGGAGCATAGAGGAGATAAACCCCTTAAAAGCAAATGTAAATATTATTATTTAGGCTATAATAATTACAGAATTAAAGAAAGAGACAGCCTGCTCTTAATTGTATGGGTATAAATGAAGAACTGCAGTGTTGTATAGCAACCCCTCATTAAACTATCACATATAAGTATCAATTAAATGAACTTGGGGGATGTTGCAGCTTGCTGTAGCTAGTGTAAGTACTAAACTCCAAGGGAAGAACACAGAACCACAGGCCCTACACGTTAAATTAAACATTCCTGTTAACTACTGTTTCTGTTCAATACCTGCAGAGGGGAGAGGAGCAGCACTGCTGTCCCACCCCATGCCTCCAGAACGGCAGGGCCCAGGCCAGCGCACGCCCCAGCAGCGTGCTCAGGAAGGGACATGTCCCTTGCTCCTGGTGCAGGAACACCCAGCGCCATATCAATGGGCATGAGTAATTAAAATGGAACTTTGTCCTCCAGCACAATGGGACAGCTCACACAGAAGAGGAGCATCTGCCAGACCGGTGGATGGGTTTTTCCCTACCTGCAGCAGGTGCCAAGCCCACAAGGGCCTGAGCTGTGTGTCCTGCCTGCATGACAACAGTGCCAGGGCTGGGGACATCCTCCTGCTGCTACAGCAGCCAACAGTGATGTCCCCCACACCTTCACACCCCCATACACACACCCCAAAATGTGGGCAGGAAGAAAAGGTGGATCGGTGCAAACCTTTGACAGAGAGGAGTACTGGGGGGAGGCATTCTTCAAGAAAGTCATTGCAATAGGGCAAGAGTCCACTTCTGACAAAATTTCACAGGTGAAATGCCATGAGAAAGGTGATTATTCAACCATCCACTACACCCAACAAAACAAACTGCAACACACCTCTGTTCTCACTAAACCATCTGAGAAACAAGCCGGGATCTGTTTCTGCTGGAATTGCTATAAATATTCCCCAGAGACACAACCCTGCATTGGTCACTGATGATGAGTCAGCTCCGCTTCGTTTTCCAAAATTTTTGTTACTGGTTTTGGTTTTATTTTTGCAAATACTCAAAGACTGAATGACTCAAAGACTTTCCCCCTCCAGCAAGAGTTGTTCCCAGCAAGGACTGTGACAAGGCAGAATGGAGGCAGCTGCTGCTGTGGCCCCACAGTGCTCCGTGCGGGAGGGGAAAACCGAGCCATCGGGATTTTTAAACTGACATTACTCCCCACAAGTAAAAAGCCACATTCTGAGAATAAGCAGAATAAAATGGAAGGAAAAATCAGTCTGTCTGCTTGGCGTGCGGCTTGGAATTTTGGCACATACCGGAAAGAATTTGCCAACCTGCAAGAAGGATCCCAAGGGTGCGGAGGAGCGAGACGGAAGGGATGTCAGAGCCACGACGGTACTGAACCCGGGCAGGTACAGCCACCTTCGACCTTTGCTTCCCGGGAAGGAGCAGCACGATCCCGCTGGAGCGCTCGCCGGGAGCCCGCCGTGGCCCAGTGACCTTTCCGCTCCCGTCACGGGGCCAGCGCCCGGCTCACCCAGCCCGGCCTCCGCGCCCCGGCCGGCGGCATCCCGGGATGCGCCCGCAGCCCCGCCGTGCCCCGGCCGCCCGCCGTGCCCCGGCCACCCGCGCCTCCCCAGCGGGCCCCCGCGTCGCCATGCCCGGCATTACGTAAGAGCACGGTTATCCCCGTTCGGACGGGCCGCGGGTGGGCAAACCCGCCCGGGGCGCTGCGGGCTGCCCCCGCTCCCACGCGTGCCCCGCGCTCGTGTCCCGCAGCGCCCGCGCCGCGGCTCGGAGGGGCGGCCCGGACCCCCGCCCGGGACAGCCCTACCTGCCCCGCCGCGGCGGCAGCTGCGCGCTCCGCTCCGCCTCAGCCTCGGCCTCCTCCGGCGGCGGCTGCCCCTGCCCGGCGCCTCCCCGGGCTCTGCGGCGGCGGCGGCGGCTGCGTGACGGCGGGCGGGACCGGCGGGGCGGGGCGGCCGCGGCGGGCGGGGCGGCCCGGGCTGCGGGAGCCCCTCGGCGGCCCCAGCGGCGCCGGGACACGGCCCCGGGACAACGGACCGCACCGGCCCGGGCTGCGGGAGCCCCTCGGCGGGCCCCAGTGGCCCCGGGACACGGCTCCGGGACACGGCACCGGGCTGCGGGAGCCCCTCGGCGGGCGCAGAGGCGCCTGGACACGGCTCCGGGGCAAGGCACCGCACGGGCCCCGGGACACGGCCCCGCACCGGCCCCGGGCTGCGGCGTCCCCGAGATGCGCCCGTTGCAGCCCCGGTGCCACGCAGGGCACCTGCAGCCGCCTGGGTACCAGAATCCCCAGCTCTGCTGGAAACGGGACTAGGTGACCTTTGAAGGGCCCGTCCAACCCAAACTGTTCTGATTCGATGAAAATCCCGATTTAGTTCGAATTAGCTTAATTACAATTACGTAGAATTCAATTTAGAATTTAATTCCTACTCCCTGTCTTGTTGTAATTCCAATTCCCCGTATCCTTGTAGAGGCAAGAGTGATAGGAAAGGAGGAAGGGAGAGTTCCAGCGAGGGTCTGTGAGCAGGTGAGGCTGTGGGATGGCTGGCCAGTGTCCTGCGGAGCTGTCAGAGGGCCAGGGGTCAGCGAGGCAGCGAGACTCGCTCCGTGGGGACTGCCCGCGGGCTGTGGAGATGTTCCCATGAACTAGGGAGTTGACTTCTTTCCTAACTCCCCCTCAGGCGCACGAATCAGCCCTCACAGCTTCCAGGGAAGCTGGGCTGGGTCCAGAGCAGTGCTCTACCTGTGACAAGGGTCAGGCAGGGAGTGCTCTGCTATCAGAGAGGCACAGAGGTGAAGCTGGGGCCCTTTCAGGATGAGAGATAAACCCAGTCCTGCACTGTTGGAGGTCCCTGGGACGCTCAGGGCATCACCCACAAGATAAATGGGAGTCATCCCATCCAGGAAACTGCTGATGGTCTGGCTGGTCAACCTTCTACCCCCACCATGGGAGGTTTCTGTTAAAAAAAATCATTGCTAAGGGTTCACATCCTACCCACAGGAACACTTATTTTATTATTATTTCTTTCTTTAATTAATTCTTTCCCACTCTTTCTCCCTTGTACAGTGGGAATGGATGGCAAGAGGAGGCAGATTCCCTACTTGTGCTCTTACTTGGGTCATGCCTTTGCTTTCCCAACAACATTTCTCTGAAGGGCACCACTCCCACAGCTGTGGCAGGGCTTTAGCCTCCGCTGGTGAATGGTTCTTGCCCCAGCACAACCCAGGAGCAAGGTCAGAGTCATCCTGCTCACACACACTGAGCACACAAACAGCACTTGGGAACTTTGGTCAGGGTTCAAAATAAATAAACCCTGCCAGGAACTTAATGTTGAACTGGAGTGTATAAATGAAGTGGCTTGTGGAATTCAGTGGGATCTCAGGAACTTCTTGGCACCACAGGGTGGTAGAGGGGAAAGGATTGTGTGTAGCCTCATATTGACCTTAGAAAAGCAGCTGAGGCAGCAAAGGCTGAAGGAATTGTGCCGGATACCAAATCCACATTAAAATAAAGTGTGCAGCCTGCCACCAGGGTAGGAACCCACGGAAAAAAGAGGTCTCTTTCAAATTTGGAAAGTTCTAACCACAGTCATTCTGTTGATCCAGGCACCACTACGAGTGTGGGTGTTGTAAGCAGAGCACAGAGTTGCAGTCAGGGCGAGGTGTCAGCTCTCAACACCCTCTCGGTTCTCCCTCTGGCAGCAGCTGGTGCCTTCCCTCTTCTCCTGAATCCTGGAGCTTGTCAGAGCCTGCCCTGGACTTCACTCACTGTCCCATGAAGAAAACATAGCCCAGCAAAAACAGTGGGCAGCTTCCTGCTGGGGTGCACTGAACCTCCTCCTGCAGGAGTCAGAGGAGCAAGGGCAGCGAGAGGGCTGCCAGTGCAGAGGCAGGACCCCGCAGGGGAGCAGGGCACAGGACATCCCCCATCATCCCTTTGGCTAAGTCACAAGGCTGCACTTTCACCCTGAGCAGCAATTCCTCAACCTGCCCCTGCCAAAGTGCAGGTAAAGGTAAATCGCACAGTAATGATTTGTGGAGTGCTGTGTCCCAGCCTCGCTCTCTCCCCTGGCATCGTCCTGCTGCTGCCCCAGCTTATCAAATATATTCTTTTGTTACCTCCGGGCACAAATAACTATTTTATTACTTGCAGACACACAGAGATTGGAGCCTGTTCCCTGCAGCTTTTCTCTGAGCAGCAAGACCATGAAGAAAGCAGCCCAGCCCCTGCCCCACATTCAGCCCTCGCAGCCCCTCAGGCACCCACAGGGTTATTGGGGGCTCCTTGCGGTGTCATAGGCTGAGATTAATTTTCACAGGCTGCCCCTGCAGTAGAGGCTGAGTAGGCGCAGAATGACAGAATAATGAAATTGTTTAGCTTGGAAAAGACCTTGAAAATCATCAAATCCAACTGTTAACCCAGTGCTAAGTCCACCACTAAACTGTCTCCCCAAATGCCACATCCACACATTTTTTAAATCCCTCCAGGGGTTGATGCAGCACGTGGGCTAAGAACGAGCAGAGGGAGAAAATGTTTAGTATCCATGAGAGAGAATTTTTCATTACTTTCTGGAACATGCACCTACCAAAAGATGGCAGCAAATCTCCTCGTATGGAGTTGGGCATCACTGTCATCTGCTCTGTTGGGCTCTATTTTTCCTACAGGTAGGTTATCCTGGGCCGTGCCAGAAAAACAGGATTACACTAGATGTCCTCAACGGAGAAAATCTGTGCTTGTGACTGCAGTTTAAATTTTACTCCTTCAACAGTATAAGAAATACCCAAAATGCTCTAAATGACAGTTCCCTCTTTTATTTTGGCAGCTCTTGGTTTTTGGTAATGCTACATCTTAATTTATTTCAACAGGTGAAAATTGAATAGAAGGGAATGCATCGTAATAGATTTGATTAATAACGATGCCACAAATGTTTCTCATACAGGCTCTGTCTAAATATGCCTTTGCCATCACAGACTTTAGGTCCCGAGCCCTCAAAGCAGCTTGTTTAACACCAGTTTGCTGGAGAAATCTGGAACTGCCCCATCCTTCATTATATAAATCTGCATGTCATCAGAGGATTATTTTTAAGCTCTGTTCTGCATCACTATTGGATATAGCTGTGACCCTGGTTCTGATCCTATTCATACCAAATTAGCTGGGAATAAATCAATGTCACTGCAGGTACCAGTGACATCAGGTGACAGTCCTGGGGCTGGGCTTGCAGCAGCTCTGCCCTGTGTTCCCCTGACAGGTCACAGCTTTACAGAGCAAACCACAAAATAAGTGTTTTATTCAGGAGTTCGTGGTGAAAAGGTGGGAGGCATGGAAGGATCAGCCCTTCTGCATTTCAAAGTATGCTTCTGATTCAATTTCTTCATAAAATGGGACCATAAATAGCATTTTCATTGATCAATTTTACATAGCTAAATCGTGCAAAACATTCCTTTCCTCCAAAAATAACTTACCTGCCTAAAATAAAGCTATGAGAAAAAAAATGCAGCTCGTGAATTCTGCATAAACAGCTAGGTCTAATTCAACTGCAGTTTCATTTATATCACATAATGTGTTTGAACAGCAGAAAAGCTCATTAGCCAGAGATCCAAGGTGTATTTGTTCAGTAGAGTTTGATTTGGCTCTGTTTAATAAGAAAAATATTTTCAGCTTGTTAACCTGCAAGGAATCCATTCATAACCAGTCAAGAACATGCTGATGGAATGATAAAATAAGCAAGGATGCCTCGCTGCTGGGTATCACACTATCCAAACATGACTTCATGCCTCTTACTCTTACAAACTCAGCCCAGGTTGTGTTGCTCAGAGCTAAGCCCTCGCTGCCTGCTGTGCCCGTGGCACAGACAGGTTGTTTCTACTGCTGAAAACCCTGAACTGGGGATGCTAACACAGCTCTGATGCTCCAAGGGGCATCTCTGTGTCAGAATAAACAATTGCTACCTGGGCCAGTGTAATGGGGCTGCTGCTGGTCTCTACAAATGAGCATAAGCCGCTCTTTGTCACCACCAGCCCAACCCTCTCACACCTACCCACAGCACTGCTCCCTCCTTCGCCATTCACTGACACACATATCTTAAAAAACGTGACACAAATATCTTAAAAAAATTTTTAAATAGTTGTGGGGTTTAAGCTGGTTATTTTCACAAAACACAGTATGGATCAACTAATCATGCCAGCTATCCTTGAGGATCCACAGCCTCCAGGTCAAGCAGCCAGGGGTGAGGCCACACTAGCCAGCCCAGCTGCAGCCAGGGCAGGACAGGCTGAAGGTACCACAGCTTCACACAGCGGGAGGGACGAGCTGGTTCCAAATGTGGGCTCAGCTCAGAAAGGTCATTGGTTGTTCCCATTCCCATTTGTCCAGTCCATCACCTGCCTAGAGTTTCCAGGTGCTGTTGAGTTAGATAATCAAGATGTGGCTCCACAGAAGGTTGTGTTCCGCCCTAGCCAGATAAACCAGACCAGAGCCTGGTTTTCCCCAGCACACCAGGCTCAGTCCTTCATGATGCTGAAAAAAACACCAGAGGTGGTCCTGAAAGAAAAAAATATTATTGATGGAATTCTGTGATGGATGCTGATCAGCACATTTCTGGGGTGAGAGAGCCCCGTTCAGGATTCTGTCCTGGCTGTACCCAAGGACCCTTCATCAATACAGCAGGGTGAGCTCCACCGAGAGAGTAAACCTCAGGTCAAAACACCAGGGATTATTGCTGTATATCTGCTGAAGCAGCACCCAGCAGGCTGAGCAGTGATGGGCACTCCTGAGCAGTGATGGGCACCAGCACTGTGCCACATAGCCTGCACTGGGCTTGGGGCTAGCAGGGGTGGGGTCTGGGGGTGTGAGAAGCCCAGAGAGGGCTGTATTGATATTTGAGAAAGAAAGCCAGAAAGCAGAAAACAAAAGGGGAAGGCAATAAAAGCTAAAGTCCCCCAGCTCCTTTTGATCTTGGAGAATAACAAAGAGATTGACCTGACATTATTACACCCCTCGCTCACTCCCTCTGAGTTATGTTTTTATTTCCCTGAACCAGCAATGATCAAAGCCAAGAGCCCCTCCATCGCCACATATTTTCCTTTTCACTCTGAACAAAAGTTGCAAAGGCTGCAATGCTTTCTCTCACACCTGTCCTGGACCAGTGGTCTGCTTCAAACAGAGCTGTTTGCAGGAGCTCCAACTCCCATGGTCTCAGTAACCTCATCTTCACACTGCAGGGGCCAACAAACCCCTCCCAGGCAGAGGAGAGGGAAAGTGATACACACCCTCCTCATGGGGTGCAGCCTGTCAAAACAGATGTCATGGCTTTTACAACTGGAATTGTTTGGGGAGAGCTTGAAATTTGATATGTCGGGTGAGGCTGGCTGGAGCAGAAGCCTCTTGAGGACAGAGCACGGACAATACATACACAGGCAGATGGTGATGGGACCAGGGAGAATGGTTTTAAACTAAAAGAGGAGAGAGTTAGATTAGATGTTAGGAAGTAATTCTTCCCTGTGAGGGTGCTGAGGCATTGGCACAGATTGCCCAGAGAAGCTGTGGCTGTCCCATCCCTGGCAGTTTCCAAGGCCAGGCTGGATGGGGCTTGGAGCAGCCTGGGATAGTGGAAGGTGTCCCTGCCCGTGGCAGGGAAGGTGGAACCTTTAGGAGCCCTTCCAATCCGAACCATTCTGATTTTATGACATCAGTAACCACAGGGAAGTGGTGAGTGACACTGAGGTATCAAGTGTGCCATCATTGCAAGGAGTTGTGCCTGCAGGTCTTTGAAGAGATCTTAGAATCACAGAACCATTTAGGGTGGAAAAGACCCTTAAGATCATCAAGTCCAACTGCACTTCAACCCAGCACTTCCATGAGTTCGTCTTCAGAGAAGAAAAGAAAAAAGAAAAGAAGCTGAAGTCATGACCTCCTAGCATACATTTTTTCTGCATATATTGAAGACTGTGGCAGCCCTCTTCGCTTCTCAGAAAAATTCAAACCCAAAGTTATCCCAGGCCACAGTATTTTATATGTATCATGATTATCTTGTCTTGCAAGTAACTCTAGTGAAGCAGTGAGATATGGTATGTCAGATAAATAGGTGATAAATACATGCCAAGCAAAACATTCTTTGTAGGCTATTTAAATTCAGGAAGCATTGGTATTAATCTGGCAGATAAGTTTCCACATTGTGGTTACAGAGCTGCAGACACAATTATTAGCTGTTATACAGTATAACTCATCTTTTTCTTGTCTAGGACCAGAGTGCTGGATCAAATTGTAAAAAAAAAGTTATTGAGTCATTGGAAAAAAAATAATTGAGTGAGGGTCATGCAGCAGAAGCTGCAGTGATTGGCAGGAGGACTCAGGGAAGGAAGAAGCTGCCAGGGCTCATTGCTGAGTGCCAGCATAGGCATGGCAGGAAGATTCAAGGCCATGTAAAACAGTCAAGGAAAATTCACCTTGGCAAGCAAGAGCTGCTGGAGCTCAGGGGTTGCTTGTTTCTGCCATCTTCACAAATGGAATTTAAGTACTGGAACACTTCTGGAAGCAGAGACTTGGCAGCAAAAAATTCACATTGGATTGATATTTGAAAAAAAATGGCGGGGGGGGAATGGTTCAGCTCTATTTAAATTATTATTTAATCAGGTCATATTTAGGTTTCCTGATCAAATAATCCTGCAAATACAGACATGTAACACTGTTTTGTTTTTTTTTAAACAAAACTAAGAACATCTGCTCTTCAGCTGCAGAATTTATTTTGTGCTGTTAAACCGAAGGCATGAGATCAAACCTAAATGTGGCTGGGTTATGTGTGAGCGTCCCAGCCTTAAATGCAGCTGTAGCTTCAGTACCCAATGAAACAGGACACGTGGGTTTAGGCTACAAGTCTTTAAATTCCGCCAGGTAAAAGTGAGTGTTGAGAGAACTTCTCTAAGCACTGTGACAGCTTGTTTCTGCTCTTGCTGAGTTGCTACAACTGGGATTAGCACTGAAGGAGATGGTGGAAATTACCATTGGATTTGGACAATAGAATAATTTTACCTATTTATGTAGTGTAATAAATAGGGTCCATTGAATTATTTGATGTTCTGAATAGGATAGACACATCTCTACAGCTTTTCCCTTTGAGCTTTTTCTTCCCATGGCAGGAAGGGGCATCTCTTGTTCAGGGAAGAACAGCCCATGCCAACAAGCTGCATTCCTCGTCAGTACTGCAGAGAATCAAAGACCCCATGGAGAGGGCTAGAGGGGGCCAGAGGGGCCTTCCAACCTCTCACTGGGGGTTTAGACCCATCCTTGGCATTATACAGGAGTAGCCAGAATTCTCATTTCCATTCCACAACACATGGGTTTTCCTCTTAAAAAAAAAAATCAAAATATCAGAACTGGCCAACAACTGATTGACAAGAGCAGTGGGGATGTGATACCAGAAACTTGAGAGGAAGGACAATGTGGTCAGGAGCCTGCAAGAGAAAAGATTTTCACAGCCCCTCAAGCAAGTCCCGGCATCAGATTAAAGCTGGGTACCGAGTGCACTCACAATCCCATCCCTGGCAGGAATGCAAGGGCTGCATTAGCAAAGACAAATTGCTGGTTGCGATAGAAGCTGGGGGCAGCTCAGGCAAGAGGTGATGTTTTTTCTGGAAGATGAAAGAAGATGGCTCAACTGTGAAGGAGTACTCCCCAGAGGACACAGGTCCTGCTGGGCCATGCCGCTGAGAGCATCTGTCCCCACATCTGCTCCAGGCTCCTTGGAAAGAGGCTCTTTATGATCCTTACAAATTCACACTTTCCAGCCAAGGATCACATGAAAAATGCTGCCTGAGAGCTCTCCTTCAGCCTGCTTTATGCTTATAGAAATGCCTAAAAAGAGATTTATTCCTAAGGAAATATTTTCTAGAGCTGGTGATGAGTGTTGCTGGTTGCCTTGAGGTCATCCCACTGAGCCTTGCAGGGAGGAGAAGTGGGTGACTTGAGCCAAGAATCCTTAAAATGTCTGGCTTGGTGTTTATACAAAAATAAAGGCAGGTGCAGGGTAAAATTGGTGCAAAAGATTTTACAAATTAAATCCGTGTGGGAGAGGCTAGGAGGGCTTCCCTTCCACCTCAGAGGGAAGATCAGGGCAAAACCTCCACCTGCTTGCTCAGACACAGATGAGAGAATAATATAGATGCTTCCCAGCACTCAGGTGAGCCCAGGGCAGCCTCTGCATGGATCTCGATGGAGTTTGGAGCAGACTTATTTCCCAGGCACAAGCCACAGCATTACCAATGTCTGGCACTCGTGCCAAGGCTGGGAGCAGCCCATCTCCAGGGAATGCCAGCCTGGAGAGCTCAGCAGAGATTTGCTTTCCTTGCTGCATCCAGCCTGGACAGAGTCCAGAGAGCAGGACAGCAACAGCAGCTTGCAGAGCATCCTGTAAGGATGTGGATTTCCTCTTTTGGAAGAAGCTCTGTCCTTTGATCTATTCCACCTTAGGGGAGGAAAAGGCGATTTCCCTCTCAGCCCCAAGATACATCACAGTGTGGAAATACCTTTAATTATGAAAGAACAAGGCAGAAGTTAATAAATCCCAGCTCCCTACACACACATGCACACACACATCAGCCTCTACTCCATTGATTGTAATTAGTGCTACCATTTTCTATTCTCTTTTGATCAAAGTGTTTTATTTCTGTCTGCCCAAAAGTCTCGTTTTGATCTTTGGTCTAAACTTTGATGGAAAGCTTTAGAGAAGGAAATTCCTCCCCAAGTTCAACACTTGGCATGCCAAGCCCCGAGCAAGGCACCCAACAAACAGAATTATTCCTCGTGACAAAGGTCCCATTAGGCAGCAGATGTTAACAGAAGCCCAGGGCACTTTAGGAGCATGTTTGACACTTGGTTTCAGCCACCTCAGGCCATAACTTAGATGCATGTCACCCCTGTAGTGACAGCAGGGGGACAGACAGCTCAGGGAAGGGCACCAGATGCTCATGGCCATGCAGTGGGACAGCCACCACACTCTCCCCTGCCAGCACAGACCATTAGACCACAGTTATTCCGCAGTTTTAGGCTTTGATTGCCAATATTTTCATAGGCAGTTATGTATACAAAGACACAATTCATAAAATATGATAAAAAGCAACTATTTATAAAAAGAGAGTTCATTAAATATGCTAAGACCATCTTTATATGGATTTTTTTTTTCATTTATTATATCTCTTGGGTTTATATTTCATTCTCATGAAGGATGGCAAAGTAAAAGCTCTATCCTGGTGCATCCCTGGGATGGAAAGGCAGGAGCAGGGGGGTGGCAGAGCCACACTGGATAACAGAGTGGTATTTATTAATGAGGCTATAGGGCAGGTTTGGATGCATTAGATGCATCCTGCTGCCAGAAGCAGCCACAGAAATATAAAACAATATAACATTGAGGGAAGAAACCTCACTGCCTGGCTTATCCTCTGCTAGTCAGACAAGAGCAGCTCACTTATGCCATCTAGTGATGCTGATATTTCATATATTGGGACTTCCCTGGGCAGGACCAAAAATATTCAGCAAGGTTTGAGGGCTCATAGCCACGAGGGTGGCCCCAGCAAAGCTGTACAGGCAGCCCTGTCTGACAGCCCCTGGCTGCTGCTGCAGCCCATTCTGTGCACAGGCTTAGGATTGATGTGAACACAGAGCAAAAAATCACCCAAATCAAATTGCCCAAATATAGTAGCAAGGCTTGTGCTCAAATCTGTACGTTCTTTTGTGTACATGTACAAAAAATACGCTTAGTAAAACTAAATAGCCAAGAACTAAATAATAACTACTCTATAAGTAGATTGACTAATGACTTGGAATTAAGTAACACCAATAGAAGGCACCAATGCTTAAATCTGATGAAAAACCAAGATTTAAAAAAATATGTTATTTGAAGATGTCCTGGGATCATGATCAGAGCAGATGGGCAGATCAAAGCCCTGGCATTGCGTAGGATTTATAAGGGCAAAGAACCAGAGGCAGCAAATGAAGGGCAGACATTTACCATTTTAATTACTGGAAGTGGGTTTGCAGGGCACTGACTGAGGGAGGATGTGGGAATAACCATTCAATTAAAAATGGAAATGCCTTGTGCCAATACGCTTACTGCTGCATTTGTCACTGGGATGGAGAACAAGTCGTGTGGAGTTTCCCATCGGAGCTGGGGAGGAGATGAGCCTGGAGATGCCCCAGAGCCAAGAGCCTCTCCTAAGCCAGTGAGCTGGAGGCCATCTCATGTCACACTGGGGAGGGCTGGAGAACTGTAGCACTCACTGCTCAGTGCTGGTGAAGAGCTTCCTTGAGAGCTCACTGGGGTGAGCAGCTTCAGAGCAGCTCTGGTAGAGAAAATGAGGTCAGGTCAGGATGGAGAGTGACCAAAGGCTGCAAATCCAGCTGCCCCTCCAGAGGTTCTCTCAGACCTGACTGTGTGGCTGGGCAGATCACTCGGAGCAGTAACACACTGAGGGCACAGGGCCTGACCAGGCTGCAGCCCAGGCTCTGCTGATCCCAAACACTCATTAAAGCTGTGACACACGTGTTTGGTGTCCAATCCATCCAGAAATGTTTCCATATTTATCAATAACAGCTCCGTCTTTCATGCTCCCATTTACCCTCCTTGACTGCAGAATATTTTCAGCCTTTTTCAAGGCAATTACACTTCACACAGGATGGTTCTAGCCACCTCCTACTCCAAGAAATAAAGAAATACCTTCTCAAAGCACGAGATGCAGGGAGAGGAAGGATCAGTGTTTGCCTTCACTGCAGGCAGTCCCCACTGGGAATCTGCTCTCTCACACTGACCTTCAGCCTCCCCAAGGGGTTGGCTCTCAGGGATATTGAATCTCAGGGATGTGAACTGACTTTTTCCTTGGCTGTTTCAAGTTCTGTGTTCTGCAGATCTGCAATATGAAAGACACCCCAAGATCCTTCCCAAACTGTTTAATCCCCTGCTTCTTAATAAGTAAGATGAATGGTTCAGCTCACTTTCAACCCCCAAGTGATTGCCCTTTTCCCTGAAATAAATACTGATTTTATCTCTCATTTCCCTATACACCTACTCCCATATTTCTTTAAGTTTATCCCTGAAAGCCCCGAGTTTTTCTTGCTCGCTTTTCATGGCCTGCAGCTTTTCTTTTAACATTAAGAGCATTGTTTCTGGCAAGACATTAAGGTGCTCGTCAAATGCCAACATAAACGCCATAAATACCCCATTTGCATTCATATTTTGATAGTCCCTCCATCTCTGCTGCGATGGTGTCTCTCCCTGTCTGCATCCTCTTGGCTCAGGCTGGGTTCCTTCACCCAGGCTGGGATCACACCTTTCCTCTTTTCATCAGGGGTTACTCCACCTGTGGCTGTTGTCCACTCAGTGCAGCAACAAGAGATATTCCTTCTCTTGGAAGCCTTCAGCCTCTCTTCTTCACTTGCAAAAATCTCATCTTCTGGAGAAGATCATGGAGGTTTTTGCAAGTTTCAAGCTCAGAGATAGTTCCTCTTTTGTTTTGCACACTTCTGTGGAATGGTGCTGCTGGTGTCCAGCAGTGCTGGTGTTGCTACAACAGCTGTCCTGCAGGTCCCTTCAGCACCACCCTGAGAAACTGCAAGGTTTTAAACACACCCAATGCATTTCAGCCTGGCTCCACGCTCACAAACACCCACCAAGAGGAGCACTGTTGAATGTCTTCAGCTGCAGACCACATCTCTGTACAGTTTCAGCTTCAGCAGAGCTGTTGCCTGGCCCTTTTTTGCCCCTTTTTGCCTGCTATCCTCTTCCAGGTTTCCACTTCACATGTTCCAGCCTAAGATTTGTCACAAGAGAGACAAGATCTTAGTCTGCCTTTAGTGCTGAGTGATAGGAAATGCTTTAAAGCAGGTAAAACCAGATCTCCACTGGATGGTGAATTGGGAAGAATGGAATGGCTTCAAAAAATTGTGATTAGCAGCTGATTTCTTTAGGTCTTGTCCCTCTTGAAATAAATTTCAGGACTTCAGCAAGAAGACTCGAACTTTGGAGTGCAGGAATGGGATTAAGGAGCAGCCATAAAAATGAGCAAAACCCGCAAAAGTTATGGCCAGCACCATGTATCCTGCCAATTATCAGCTTCTTACGCTCTAGAGAGAAAGCATCACTCAGCTTTCACTTTCCTGCATTCCTTGTGATGATTGGTTGTCATAACTCTTCTTCTCAGTAGTTCTTAGTGGATAGAGACATGAGTTAAAGAAATTAAATCATTCCCATTTTAGGACCAGTCAGATTTGTACTGCCAGGTGCCCATATTTGATGGGTATCCCTGTAGCTGCTCTAAATTTAACCTTGTAATTTAGAGATTACAAGTTAGAAATTCCTCCAAGAGTAAAACTCCCATTCATCACTTCCAAAACCATGGATGGCATTGCCCAAGCTGCAAATTCTTCCTTCTTTGAGTCTGCAGCGTGCAGGGGAAGCAGGGAGAAGAAAAAGAAAAGTTATTTTACTCTATTATTTCTATCTTACTTTCTGAGGCTGGTTTTGGAGATGGATACCAACAGCAGCCCTCATGCCCAGCCTTGCTGGAAGGTCCCTGTTCACAGGCAGCGCACCTACATTTGTTCTTTGAACCCCAAAATGGACACAGGTTGTGAACCCAGCACAGATCACACATGTGGTATTAACATTCAGTTCTTTGAATCCAAGTTTAACCCAGCTTAGTTTTTCTTTCTCTTTCCTTTAGTTCCTTTGGCCTGAACAGGGTAATCTGGAGCAGCACAGCAGCTCAGAGGTTGCCCTGTTCCTCCCACCCTTTCTTCCCAGCTCAAAGCCTCAAGGTACAGGGGAAGATTTGAGCTCTGCCACATCTCCAACCTCCACACCTCTGCCCACACTCAGCCAGCACACAGCAGTGTTTAACCAGAGACCATACCATGAGCACAGCCCAGGCTGGGACTGAGCAGCTGAAGGACTGGAAAGAGCCACACAAAAATTCCCCAAAACCTCTACAAGCCGTACAAGCAGTGGAGCATAAAAGCCAAGGTGCAGAGCACTGCTCTGCAAAGAGCCTCTCGCACCCAAGTAGGTCACAGGAGACACAGCACAAGGTTTTGCCCTTGGTGAAAGAAGAATCACGTGCCCTTTATGTGGGCAAGGAACACGCAGTGGAGGCTGCTCTTGCAGCCTGCTGTGCAAAGTCACATTTACAGCCTTTTTCAGAAATGGTGTCATATGAAAGCAAAGGGGCTAAAGGCTTTTAGCTTTATGGAAAGGAGTTGGGGTGTTTTGGGACTTGGTTTTTGTTCTTTTTTTAAAGTCAGACTAAGAAAAAAATAATTTATTTTAATGATGGCTGTTTAGTGGGATTCCTGATCAAAGGCAGCGGTGTCTGTGCAGAGATCACTTATGAACATCAGGTCTCTCCAGCCCCCAAATAATGTTATTACATTGGTGAAGTTTTCCTCAGGCTAAGCCTGCCAGCCCTAACCACATGAGCTGGCTGGCAGAGGCATGGTGTGACTAACCTGGATCCAAACCCCTGGTCCGTGACAAAGCAGGCAGCTGGTGCCGGTGAGGCCAGAGGAGGTCAAACAGCAGAGCTGGAACACTGCTGGTCAGTACCCTTGCTGTTAGAATTGGGATTTTTTTTCTGCGTCAGTCTCATGGTCCCACAAGATTTAAAGGCCCTTTTGTTCAGCCTCTCATCAGAAAACGACTTA
The DNA here is from genome assembly GCA_036630365.1 of Acanthiza pusilla. NCBI lineage: Eukaryota > Metazoa > Chordata > Aves > Passeriformes > Acanthizidae > Acanthiza > Acanthiza pusilla. Next base: position 10,057,122 of record JAXCHO010000049.1, on the reverse strand, counting down.
GTGGCAGATTTTGCCCAGTCCCCCAAATTTTCCCAGTCTCCTACAGACTCACAAACATCCTCTAATACGTCTAAACTCAGGGAAACCAGTCATAAAATCCTACTCCTTCACAGTATTAAAAAGGGAGTGACAGCAATTCCTGCCTCCAGCTGTTTGCTGGCCTCAGCTATGAACGCTCCTACGAGCAGGAGCAATGACCTGTTGAGCTGGGCAGGGATGGAGATGGCTCTGGAGGACAACACTGGCAGCAGCACATCCCAGGCTGTGAGTACAGCACCATACAAGGGCTCTCCGAAACAGGGACACCAAAAAGCTGTACCAAAGTGCCCCCACATTGCCCAGCAGCATCACAGAGTGTTACTTTTTTTTGTTCTTCTTTTTTTTTTTTTCTCTAATAGGAGCAAAATTAATTCCATACCAACAGCCAAACTACATGCAGCTACCTCTGACACTGGTAAAAACCAACCTTGTGGTTCTTTGAACATTTGCCTGGCATCTTCCTGAAGCACTTGACCTACATCTTCTTCCTACTCTTCTTTTTGCTTCTGTATATTCAAATTAACTACTTAAAGGAGTTATCTGTTTTTCTGTGCTTAGCAGTAATGCAAACTCTAATGCTACAGAGAAAAGCCTCATGGATCAGTCACGTCTTCTGCCCGTGACATCTGCCACACACCATATTTATAAAGCAAATCCTTCTCTCCCTTTAGAGAAGCTCATGGATTGCTGAGGCCCCTTTATACTGCACAAGTCAGACTGGAGCTCTTAATTGAAACTTGATCAGTAAATGGTCTCTGCAGGCTGTAGGAGCTAATGAGCAGTTTCCATTGGATTAGATCAAGAAATATTTAAGCAGAAATATTTAAATATTTAAGAGAAATATTTAAGTGTTTCATCAGCTCTCTCCCCTGGACAGGGGCGGCACTCACTCACCACCAGCTCCTGGGCTGTGCCCTCTCCCCTCTACCCCAAACACACCCATGGCAGCCAGGGAGGAGCAAGGCTTTGCAGCTCCAAGGAATGGCTGGGGGCACTGGATAGCCATCCAGCAGCAGCGTGGGATGCTGTCTGTGATGATCACCTAGCACTGCTGTTTTTGTCAGCCGCTGCACATCAGCAGAGCTCGCAGCTGCACTGAGGCAGAACCTCCTTCCCACGTGCACTGGGCACAGCAAGCAGCTTTTGACAGACTCCCAGCCAGGAGCCTGCTGCTGTTCACACCGTGGCCTCCCCGTGCTGTTTACTCCGTTACAAGTAAGCAGTTTGCAATAATGGCATGCATGGCCTTAAAGAGCCATTAAGTGTTAGAGAAGCATTTGAGCTAATTAGCAAAATCCACATCAGAAAGTGCAAGTTCCTGCTGTCCTTCCTGTTTCATTATGAATACAAGATCAAGAGGTTAAAGACTGGCCTTTCAAAGGTGACCAACACCTAAACATCTTGGCAGTCTGGCCCCAAGCAGTTTGTGTGGGGCTGTGCAGTTCCAGGGTCAGAGCCTGGAAAGACATTTGCTGCAAATTCTGGATTTGTTCTTACAGACACAAAGCTCCTGTGCCCTCAGCAGCAGCCCCATTTGCTGACACACAGAGAGGTGACCTTAGCAGGTGGTAGAGCACAGTCACAGAGTCTAAGAAAATGAGATTTGATCTGCTGAACACACCTGAGAAGTCCAACCCATTTCCACTGCTCCAACTGTGTGACTCAAAGTTCAGGCAGGGACAGAGGAGGGATTCAGAACAAGAAGGGCATGATCTTTTTAGGTATTTCTCCCAAGCTACTTCCACAAGATTGAAACACATGATACCACAAAAGCCATGAAGAGCCCTTACGTACGATGGGAGAACGATTCCCATGAGAAGATCGTAGGTGTGGGTATTGCCCAGCCCAGACACGTCTTCTGGGTCAAGCAGTGGGTGTCATTTTTTGTCCAGTAAAGATATCCCATATTCACACCAGCCTTCAACTGCGTGCGTGGCAATTCTGCCTATCCCATCCACTGACCACCTGTGGAGAACAGGTAAAGCTTTGTCACCAGCACAAAGTGACACTTCTGGACCCTCCTCACATACACAGAGTGGCAGAGGGGAATTTGTGCAGCTGTTTCTGCAGACAGAAACAGGAGGATGCATTTAGCCAAGCACTTTGCTATGCCAAGAACATTTTCGTGTGAAATTGGTCACATTGGTTTGAACTCAAAGCACAGTGCAAGGGATGTGTTACATTGGTTTGGCAATGATCTCCTTTCCAGGTTACTTATTCCACTATTCAGATTCCAGTATTCTGAATCTTGGAGAGCATAGCAAAGCTACCAACTATTTCCTAAAGAAAAATGTAAAGTGTCATTTTATTGTGATGTTTCAATAGTCTTTTTTCCAGAGAGATGATGCACTTGAAAATACAAACCCTTCAGAATTCTTTTTATACTTTGCAATTTGCCATTTTGTAAAAGAATTTTGGCTTTGTTACCCAGCAAAACAGATAAATTTCCTTGTGCATCTTGATCACCTTGCCAGAGTGTGGGAGTTTCCATGGCCATCAGCATCCCTTGGGAGGTTCTTCCAGAGATCCTGACATTGTGGTGATTACACGTTCAGTGGCCTCACAGCCAGGGTCATCCTCATCCATATACTCATTAAAGCTTGCAGGTACAGCTGAACACTGGATAAAGCAGAGGAGCAGAATTGCTATCGTTTTAAGTTTTTTTCCTTATGAAAGATTATTTCACAGGTATCCTTAAAACTGGCATTTAGGTAATTCTGAATAAGACCTCTATAAATCCCCTGATTACTTGCTCCTTGCTGACTTTCTCACTGCCAATAATTACTGTGGTTTGCCCGTCTCCCAGCAGAACCTTTCTTACTTTCCTAATTAAAATTCCTTTGTGGGCATCATCTAAGAACTCGCAATCCAAAAAACTCAGGCCATTGCACAAACCAGATCCAACTCATACCTAATGTAAGCCCATTGCAATGGAGTCAACAGCTACGCCCAAAACCAAAGAACCAAAGCCTGTGAATAGCTCCTGGGCTCCTCCAGCCTGCCTTTCTCCCACTGGGACTGCTCTCTACCAAACCTGCCTGGGATTTCTAGCAATGTAATTTTCAACGAACTAACCTGGGCTTTAAAGATCTTGTTTTAAGGGCACATGCTGATGTTTCATTTGCATTTTGCTTCTCCCCACCCTTAACTGCCACTCCTCGCACTGCACTAGTGAATGGTGGCATCCCCAGAGCTGAGTCCCACCAGCATCACAAGCCATCACCACCTTAAGCATCTCTTGGCTAAGCTTGCCATATTTTGCTGGTTTAACCTTTCTTCTCAAACACCCCAAATATTTCTGCCCTTCTCACAAGTCTTAATTAGCTAAGGAAAAGCTCCAAACCCCAGTGATGCCCAAACCTGAGCACAGCCACTGATGAGGAATATGTAACATCATGTGGTAGTGGGTAACACCATGAAAATGCCCATTTGTCTGGATAACTGAGATTCATTCCAAATTCATGCCTAACATGGAAACTAACACACCACCCTAATGCCAATTAGTAGCTTCAAAGGCAGCAGCACAGACTAATGCTGTAGACAGATAATATCAGACATCCCTATATTAAAGCAAACACAAACGATTTAATTTCATTTCAGATTCACCTGGAAAATTCTGGCTCTCTCATATTATTGTGCTGGTCCCCCCTGGGAATGGCATCAGCTGTGTTCACCCATCCTCGTTCCACCCCACATGTCATTGCTGCCCATTTGCAAACCTGGGCTGGTGGCACCACGCCTTGACCAACAGTCAAGGCTGTCAATGCAACATATTCTAATTGCAGTTGCTGGCTGTATTAAGATGAAAATAAGTCTCTTGGGGAAGAGGTAATCATTCATTTCAGAGATTAAAAACCCCAAACCAGTCTCTTACCCAAGTCACAGGGGGGTTCTCATCTGATTTTGTATTAATAAAACGAGCGTCAAAGAAGTTTAAAGTGATTTGGGCAGTAAAGTTGCAAGGTATCTTCTGGTTCAATCCAATTTTAACAAGGCATTTTATTTTTCAGTTTAGGAGCATTTCAGTAGCTCTCAGAGTTTTAACTAGCTTGTTTCATGGAATAACATGTTGCAACACATGCTGGTTGCCTTGTGGATGACAGGCAGTCCGTACTGACTAATCCATGTAGGTCCTGCTGGAGAAACCACTCAGGTCAGTGGGAATTGTCCAAACTGAAACCAGCCGTTTGTGCAACCTTTTCTATGGGCCTGGCTCATTTCAAGATTTAACTCATATTTGCTCTGCCTCCTGTCAGAGGATCTGATCTTCTCAACTCCTTGTGTTTCTGCATCTTCCTGTTCGCAGCAGAGAACCACTCCCAGCCCTGTTCTGGCCATTGTGCCATGATGAGCTCCACAGGATGATGAGGAACCATGCTGGAGTCCTACATGAAGTCCTACACCATATGGATTATGTGGAAATGCAAGGAAGGAGTATAGCACAGTTAAAAGAGAATATCTGCATAATGTGTATTTACCTTTCATTGCCAAGAATAAATTCCATGAATACTTTTAGGTGCCTTTTCCAATGTTTCTGGCTTGTGTTCTTTACAAAGTGACTTTCAACATGATCTTGTGTGTCTGTTTTCATTCATTAAAGGGTTTTTCACCTCCTATGATAAAAACAATTCTGGCAGCTGACATATCTGTGCAGAGCAATAGCAGTGCCAAGCCATCATCAAGGCATTTGCAGTTTGAGGCTGGATCTAGACCTCACAAAATATTCCGCAACCTTTTCTCCTCTTTCTCAGCTAAAAATTCTTTGCAGCAGCTATAGCAGTGCCTTCAGCATCCAAAATCTGAGAAGAGAGTGCAAATTCATAGGCAACTCCAACAGGATGCAGGCAGAAGGGTAATACCTCCACAAACTCATGCATCAGCCATTCAGCTCCCCAGTGCCAAAGCACTGATTGTAGGAAACCCTCTTGCCATGGGGATGAAAGCAATACAGAGCTATAAAAACATTAATAGGTTTATACATAAAGTGCTGCAGAACCATGGAGTTTTGTTGATGTTCTCTCCTGATGCATCCTGTAGAATTCTGTATGAGCCTTCTTCTTGTGACGGTTATAAAGCCAGCAGAATCTTTATAGTCACATTAAATTCTACAATTCCCTCCAATACTTGGATGTCAGAGGGACTACTGAGGGTTGCAGTGTGTGTTAGGAGTGACTAAAGTCTCTGGATGCCTCTTTCACATGATATAAATGCTCTAAGGGTTAACTTGGAGCAAAACTCAACATCGGACAGTCAACACACGGGCTGCATTTCACTTAAATGCCCCTTAAACAGTGGAAAGAAAAGGGTATTTCTTGTGACTTTATCAAAGCAGCAGATTTCACTCTGACAAAATAAAACCATCAGCTAAGGCGTGTACAGCATATCACCTAGACCAGCCCATGGAATAACTGGGGAATGTTTTCCATCTTCTCCCAAACAGTGAATTGGTATTTCCATCTCTGACCGAAGGCCTTTCCATGAGTTACACAGCCATTTGTGTCAGTTTTGTCCATGTACATTTGTTGGAGTTTTTAGAGGACCCTCAAGGAACTACTCATCCTTTTCCCTTGGACTCATTCTAGAAGGGATGTCTAAGGGGAATATTTTCATTATGGGGAGCTCGCTCCATTAAGGCCCCATGAAATGCCGAGAATAAATGTATAAAGCCACTACTGGGAATAGTCACCAAGAGACCAAACTGTAATCCCGTATTTCAGGATAAAAACAAAATGCACATTTTCCAGCTCATCAAGTTCGACTTTATACCAGACACTGAAACCTAGAAATACCTGCTCCTAAAGAGGGAGCAGAAGCACATTGTGCAATGCATACATCCAGTGGGAAGCAACATGAATTTGCAGTCCAGAAACACCCACAAATTGCTCAGAAATAAATCATTCACGGAATTGATTCAAGGGACAGCATGGAATAAGGAACTCCCTGCAAACAGTTGTTAGGACCAAAGGGAGGCACAGGCAGGAGCCTTCTCCCAGAGACAGAGAGGAGAGCACGCCGTGGATCTGCCAGCCAGGGCAGGAGTTTCCTAGCCATGGCACACACCACAGGGCATGCTGGACCAGGCTGGACCACACACGGCTGTGGCACAGGCTGCTGTTCCTCGGAACAGGAGCAGGCAGAGGAGGCAGCTGCATGTTTTCAGACAGGCTCTGGTGTGAGTAGACATGCCCAAGCCCTGCCCCAGCACAGGGTCAAGCACTGTGGCTCTGTGCCCTCTCTTGCAGCAGGGTTGTGGTCCTGTCCAGGACTGCTGCTGCCCAATCAGCCCACTACCTGTCTCCCTCCTCCTTTTTAATTTCCCAGAAAATTGCTGGGAAGTCTTTAAAATACATCAACTCCATGCAAATTATTTTAAAACTAAAATTGGCAAAAAGCTGGACTGCAGCTTAATTGGTAAGCCAGGATTTGGTCAGTATGAAATCCTATCTCCAAGTGTTGGGAGTTGGGGTTTTTTCCTCCTTCATTTCACAAGTACTGTGGCAGGAAAGCTTTCTAAAATCAAAGAATAGTTTGGTTTAGAAGATACCTTTAAAGATTATCTTGTTCAGCCACCCAGCCATAGGCAGGAACACCTTCCAGGCTGCTCTAAGACCTATCCAACCTGGCCTCGTGGATCCACAGCTTCTCCGGGCAGCCTGTGCTAGGGTCTCACCACCCTCAAGGAAGAATTTCTTCCCAGTCTAACCTTTTCTCTTTGAAGCCATTCCACTTTGTCCTGTCACTCCAGGCCCCTGTCCAAAGTCCCTGGCCAGCTCTCTTAGAGCCCCTTTAGGCACTGGAAGGGGCTTTAAGGTCTCCCCAGAGCCTTCTCATCTCGAGACTGAACACCAGCAGCTCTCCCAGCCTGTCTCCATAGCAGAGGTGCTCCAGCTCTTGGAGCATCTTTGTGTTCTCCTTTGGTCCCACTCCAGCATCTCCATGTCCTTCTGATGTTGGAGGCCCCAGAACCAGAGGTGGAGACTCATGAGAATAGAGCAGAGGGGAGGACTCATCTCTCTCAACCTGCTGGTCAAACTTTTGATGTCGCCCAGGATACTGTTGGCTTTCTGGGCTGAAAAGGCACATTGCCAGGTCATGGCCAACATTTCATCCTCCAGAATTTGACAAGAAACAAAGTTTTGTCCGATTTTCCTTATTTTTGAGTATTCAGCGATCAATGCGGAGAATGAATTGTGGTTTTCCAGCTTGGGTTTGGGGTTGTTTTTTGTTGTTGTTGTTTTGGGGTTTTTTCTTCAGTCCTGACTGATCTACAGAGCACCACTACACACACCATTTTCCATGATCCAAACTTGAAAGTCACATTTCTGCCAGTTCCAGAAAGCAGCCCCTTACAACACCCAGCTGAAAGCATGTCACAGCAAAATGCATCTGTTAACACATCTTTTGACAGAAAGGTTTGTTATGTGAACTCCAAAGCACACGAAAATGTTTTTGCCTTCACAGATCTCAGCAGGAGTCGCCTTATTTTTGTTTTCACATCATAAAATTCTGCCAATTATTTTTAAACAGAAAATGAACCCAATTAGGAGAATGAGAAAGGAGAAACCCAAAGACTGACACATACGAGTTTGACCCACGCTGTCAGAACTTGCATTTAATGGTTGAGGTCCATTACCCATTTGTGCAAGTCCTGACCGAGCCCTTCGTGCTCCAGCTCTCCCAGAGATGTACCCTGGCCCTGTGGTAATAAGAGCTGTGCTGAAACTGAGCCAAAGCCCCAAACTTCCTTTCACAAAAGATGCAAAAACAGATTCTACAGAACACCTGTGTTAAACATTGTGCCCCTTTTGCTTTGCTTTTCTCATGCGGTGTGAAGGCAAAATTCGAGTCTTTGTTTCTTTATAGATGAATTCAAAACACACCAGGGGGAGGACTCACAAACTCAGAAGCAAGTATCTGAGTAGGTGTCCAATTGCTCTTTTGGACAAAGTCAGCAGAAGGAGTAAGTGAATCTTTCCCTGTGCGCTAGACATGGTTTATTACGCTGGGCGTAAAGAATGGCTGCAGAGAGAGATCAAAGCCCCGGCATTATACAGAGACACTAGCTGAAGGTTTATCACACCTGTCATGGGATGCATAACCATTTTCCTGTGGTCAGTGGAGACCTCATGACCTCTCACAAGAGCTGCCACAGCATCCTGGTCAAATACCAATAGCTAATTACATTTTGGCTTCAAGCACCCTCTGCTGTGTGACCCAACCAAGGGAATCTCGTGTTGGCTCTGGCGAGCCCCACAGCCCTCCCTGCACTTGGCTTTCGGTGAGGAGCCGTGCAAGGGGCAGGGATCAGAACTGATGTGATGATTATCAGATATTTAGGTATTTAAGGCAACCTCTAGGTAGATTTGGCCCTCGCAGGAACAAAGCTGCAACAGAGGGTGAGCACGAGCTCCCCTCCTGCACCACGATACCCACAGCACTCAGGATCACTCCTGGACATAAATTGGCCACCATTCTCTGCCTTTTGATCAGCACTGGGCTCACCAAGTATTTCGATTGGCAATACCCCAGAAGCAGGTTTCCTGAATACAATCACTTTCTTTTTTTAAAGTGTGTCAATAAAGGGAAAATGAACAGCAAGTTGTTCCTTTGAAGCTGAGATTTCGAGGTGAATAAATATGAACATGCTATCAATGCTGTTAAGACACACATTCCTCCCAAATACCAAGGCAACACAATGAAAAAGGCCATTTTCAAGGTCGCCACACCTTGCCCAAGCACAGGTCTCATCTCCTCCCCACACAGATGCACAGCACTTTTCCCAGGGCAGGACAGGAGACAGGAGGTGCCCCAGGGAAGCCAACAGCTTTACAACTGATTTCCACCAGGTTGTAGTTCCACCTAACATGCTGCAAAGCCTTAGCACTAACAGCACAACATAAAGTCAGTTAACACCGAAACTTTTCCTGTATTTGCACACATTCCACTCTGGCTGAAGAGAAATTCATATATATTCTGGAAAGAAGAGCTGGCGTTTACTGGTTTGGGCCATTCTTAGGATAAGCTCCCAACAACATATCCAATCCTGGCTCCAGGAAGACATCAGTAACACTGTGAAAGATCTAGCTTTATAAATCATATCTACAATATAGCCAGAAATTCATAACAGTTCAGCTCTTATACCTTAATTCAAATTTTGACCAGAACTCACACAATTCTTACAGCAGTTTGTGTCAAATGATCATAGAAGGAGCAGTAGGTATCTCCAAAGAAGCTATCTGCTGTTTCACTGTGCTTCATTAGCTCCAAGCTCCAGCCAAGAGCAAAACAAAACAGAAAAAAACACCAACAGTTAGCTTAATTGGTTTAAAAGCAGTCATTTTCATTTTCTGTTCTTTGTGAGGGTTATGCTCCTGTGTTTTCAGATGTGGTTACCTTCATTTTTCTCAGACCAGCTCCTCATTTGCTCTCTCCCCTGCTCACAGAGTGCTTGTGAGCTGGAGAGTCAGGGGGATAGGGAAAGGCATCTTTTAAATTTAAAAATAGGAAACTGAAAAACCACATGAAGTTTTGTTCAGTGCTATGGATGAGACATGAGCAGTGGCACTATTTGAGGTTGCAGGGCTGTTCTAAGCCAAACCAGGGCAGCGCACAGACCCCTGGACGGCATTTCGTGGGGGATGAGACTCTCCCCAGGGTGACCCACCCACATCACCTTTGCCTGCATAAAGCCAAGACCTTTCAGTCCTTCAGCTGCACAGGTGTTGGTGGTAGGAAGAGTTACAGAAGCCCAAGCGCCTTTCCATTTTCTGAAAGTCTCTCTTACACCGAGCGACACACCCGAGGATGCAGGGGGGGTTGCAGGGCCCCTCTGAGGCTGCCAGGTAACCCAGACTACACAGAAGAGCCCAATTTTGCCTTTTTCCTCGCTACTTTTATGACTCCTTCCTCTCTTAAGCAAGAGAGTGCCTTGCAAGCGGCTCAGCTCCCGGAGGCTTTGCATGGTGTCTGTGGGAAAGGCAGAAACAGATGGATCCACCAGCTCAGGCTTTGCTTGCACAATGGAGCTGATGGATGGATTCCTCGGTGATGCACACACTGTGGCCCACAGTGACTCACAGCCAAGGAAAACTCAAACTAAAGCTGCACGGGGGGGGGGGGGGGGGGGAATGCCTAAAAGTTACATTATTATGTAAAGTGAGTGGGTCTATAGTGCTGAAAACCATTTCTGAGAAACCCACAATGCCAGGCAGAGTGCCACAACCCTCATCCTGCTTATTGTGCCTCCTCAGCCTCAGTAATGGCAAGTTTCTGCTTTGATTAATGGGTCCATGGCTTGTTTTTCTGCATGGAAACAAACCCTCTAAAATCAAGGCACCAGCACACAACAAGTGGTGTCACCCTCCAGCTCTTGCATGGGAGCAGCTGTGAGCCCCTGCTGGGACATCCCAGAGCCCACTAAGGGCTTCAGGGACAGAGCAAGGTGGAGAAATGCAGGATAAACATGCAGTAGTGCTCATCTCAAATTTTTAGCATTAGACAGAAAAGCAAGAGCTCAGCTCTGATCCTGACATGTGAATGGTTCGTGCCGGAGGGGATGGCACAGAGACCTGAGCAGTGAGCAGGGGTGGCTTCACTCTGCATTTCCTTTGTAAACCAAACCAAAACACTAAATAACATAATCATGGCCGTATGGTTAACATACACACATCTCTGCTGTGTTATTGCCAGTGATTATATTTTACCCAGTCACAACTCACAACATTTCCGTTTTGCAATAGCCTGAGTGTTCAAGAGCACGAAAGTCTCCCAAAGGCTTTTCCTCCTGCACTCAAACACCTTTAAACACAGCCCTCCAGTCCTCCAGAGCCACCTTACCATGGAAATTCTCCGCATTCAACCAGGCTGAGCCGCTCCCAAGCAGGAATAGAGGGAAAATCTGCCAGATAAAGCTCCCCGCCGCCCTTTTAATTTTCCAATTGGCAAACCAAAAAAACAAAAAAAAACCACCAAAAACAAACAAACAAACAAACAAAAATAAATAAAAACCCCAAAAACAAAAAAAAACCAACAAAGCAACAAACAAAAAACAAAACAAAACAAAAAACCTGAAAAACAACAACCAAAAAAAAAAACCCAATCTTTTAACTTGCCAGTTGGCAGAGCCGTTGTGATAAGGGGAGAAATGAGTGACCGTGGGGCAAAGCCCACGGGAGGATGAAGCAACAGCTGCCCCCACAAAGCAAGAAGGAAATGCCACTAGGTGGTGACAGTGCCCACAGAAATCAAACCAACTAGGAGAGATCCCCAGTACAAGGGCACTGGGAACATGGGCTGGAAATAAATGGTTAGTGCTCCTTGTTTGTAAGGAATGAGAGCTAGTGTAGTTGGTGTCATGGGCAAGAGCATCAGGAGGTGCTGGGTTACTGATAAATAGAAAATTAATTAATTCACCTGTTTGTGTGAGTGTGAAATGAGCTCTTTCTGCACCATTGTCATAAGTAGATAAACTCTGTTTATCGTCATTTCCCAGTGCCTGCTCCCTTGTACCTACAGAACCCTCAGGCTGGGATCAAGTGTAACCTGAGCTGTGGGATGCCCCTGACATTCCCAAATAGAGCTGATCATCTTCCACGGAGTGATTTCAGTTGCTCTGCCCCTTGTCCCAGCACAGGAGGAGCCCAGTGCAAGAGCTGCTGATAGTGACCCACCTGGACATTGCCCTTGTGCTGCTTTTCCAACACATTTCTGTTCCAAGCTCTTGGTTTACAGCACATTCAAAGTAAGGCCTCAGCATCTTTATGGTAGTCCACTAAATAATCTTAAATTCAGTAAAAATGGGTGGTTTCAGATAATCTATAAAATCTATGAGCACAGATAAGCACGAGTGGGATTGTACCTGGTTACCTTCGTTTGTTTTCCATGCAAATACTTGTGTAGGGAATGTTTTATCCTGCAAAAGACTCCTCTGCCACTTTCCTGAAATCAGAGTTGTGTGAGAATGAACAGGTTCACTTACCTATTTGGTCTAAAAGTGTGACACATCATCAGATACAGGATTTGTATTTCATTTTTTATTAATCACCTAAAGGATGCATTTAAGAAATTGAAATTTTTTCAATAAATGGCAGCAGAGGAGAAACTTTTTCCTGGCATCTAATTATCTTTGTCATCTCAAAATGAAATCAAGAGCTCATTTACATCTGGTTGTGTTGTTACTGTAGAGCTCTCGTCTAAAACATGAGAAGGAACCCAACTTGAAAAAACCCTACAATACCCAGATTCTTAGAAAATCCACGTGCATGTTGTGACCTGCTCTTTATTAGACTTGTGCTCCCTCTTGGCTTGCTTCAGAGCAGCATTGAGCAAAGCTAAAGTGATCCCATCATTACCACAGAACAGACAACAAATCCACTGGGTTTTCTTCTGTTAAATGTGTCTGTAGCATGATGAGAAGAGGGCAATGTCTAGAAAGGACAGAGAACGTAGAGAAACAGCGATGGTTCTTGCAAAAGTACAAGAAAAATAATGTTCTTTCAAGGATGGAAAGGTAAAAAACCTGTGGTAATTCTGAAAAAGAAGAGGGTTACTGACATGTAATTAATATCTGACACTGGGTTTTGTTTAACTCCTTAATGCAGCAAAAATGTTCTCCTCTCTCGCAAAGTGCAGCCCCATCAGTCAGCCCCTGCTGCCACTGCAGGCCAGGGCTCTGCACTCGGGGACAAGGGGGATGGAGGGGAGCTGTGCTGGGCTCAGATCAGCACAAATCAGAGCAAATGCCCTCAATCAGACCTCGGCTGTAAACCACAGCCCTGTGCTCAGGGCAGAATGGGATGCAAAGGAAGCACGGCAAGTGTTCCTGCAGTAATGGAGCATTCTTAAAAGCATTGAATTCTTTAGATTAGAAAGGCTTTGTAAAATCACCAAATCCAACCATTAACCCACCTCCAATCCATGTCCCCAAGTGCCACACCTATGCATTTTTTTAATCCCTCCAGGAATGGTGACTCCACCACTGCCTGGGCAGCCTCTGCCATGGCTTGGCCACCCTTTCCATGAAGAAATTTTCTTCAATATCCAATCTAAACCTTCCCCTTGAACAATTTGAGGCCATTTCCTCTTGTCCTGTTGCTTATTCCCTGGGAGAGAGACTGATCCTACCCAGTTCCAACCTCCCTTGAGGGACTTTTCGATGGCAAGAAGGTTCCCCCGAGTCTCCTTTGTGGAGCTGAGCCCCCCAGCTCCCTCAGCTTCTCCCAACACGCTCCAGCCCCTCACTGTTGAATGTGGTGATCTTAAAGGTCTTCTCCAGCCTTAACAATTCTGATTCTACAAATGTCTTTCTTGTAGTGAGGGGCTTTCCTGCCCAGCGAAAAAAGCATTTATAAAACTACAGTTCAAGAGTGTGTAGAAAGGAAAAGATCCCTTCTCTGACTTGGCAGGCTATTGCCAAGTGCATCTGCAGAGCATTTTCACCTTCCCTGCATGAGTGATGCTCAAACACATTAGTTGGTGCTTAGTCCCAAACGTGAGTTTTGCCAAGCCGAGCTCTCACACGGGAACACGCACACGTATGTCAGCACAAACTGAGATATTCCCATTGCAAATCCCCTTTGCTTAATGATAGCACCAATTTTACTCATTTCTCAACAAAGGCTCCTCTCTTTATTCAAAAATCACTCATTTCTAAATGGGGGTGAGGGGAAAGCCAGTGAATTTTGTAACCAAAAATCATCAGGTTTCAATTTTACAGTGAGTGTGAAATACCCAATTCTGTCAGTTTTCACTTTTATTAAACACTGCATTTACTTGCACAGCTCTTCTCTTACCCACGCCAGTAAGTAAGTGGAAAATCAAGAGTTTGCCTCTTCCAAGGCCATATAACCCCTGACAGCAGACATTGCCAATGCCCCATTTTAGCACTGAGTTCCTTCTCTGGAACGAGGTGGAATGCCCTGAACTCTCCTGTGGGAGCAGCCACCCAAGGGGATGTGTGTGTGTCCCTGCAAAGGAATTTAGGGTGCTCCATGGGAATCCCCCAGGATGGAGGTGTCATCAGCTGCCAACAGTTCCTCTGGGGGAACCACAGACCAGGCTGTGGAGAATAGGGCTATGGAAAAAATACTGTGCTAGAAGGTGCAAATAAAATATATTTCTTTTCAAAGCTGTGCTCTGATTTTTTTTCTGATTTTTCTTTTGTGTTCCCTACTTTGTGCCAGCTGTAGGCCATGGGCTGTGAGCTGAGAGCCAACATGCATCCCAAACCATGGGATCCTCTGAATCACCCCCGTTCTTGCTGCACAGCAGAAAGATGATCCTGAAAAATCATCTGATTGCTGGAGGTGACACCCAGGCTTGTCCACTGTCCCAGCAAACATCCCAGTGGCTTTAAAACCCGATGGGAAAATATCATTACTAATTTACAGGTTGTTAATCGGTGCTTGGGGTCAAGGCTGCAGCACCCTCCTTGGGGAAGGTGGGCTGGGAAGGAGCTGTCTCCCCTTTGGCAGCCGCGCTTGGGGCCAAACAAATGCCTCATGGAGGCAACCAGAGATTTGGGGAAAATGCCTTCAGTGTTTCCAGATGAAAGGCAGGGTGTCAGCAAGAGCGAGGAGGTGCTCTCAGCATCTGCAGCTCGTGGCCTGGTTCCCCGGCAGAGCTGAGCTCTCTGCCCCAGAGCCCCCGAGCCTCGGTGCCAGGTGGGGACAGGCAAGGGGAGGGACCCACGGCCCATTCCTGCCGCAGAACAGCAACCAAAGGGCTCAAAAACAAACTGTCTGTGGTTAGAGCAATGGAAAATATGCAAGAACGTTCCTTTCCCCGGTACACACTCTGAACCCGCTCCACAGCTGGGGCAGAGCTGCTCCTGTGCCCACACCTCGGGGTGCCAGTGCTCCCCATCACCCATCCATGTGCACCGCCGTGAACAAAGAGATTTAGTGACTTTTATTCTAACCATTAATCCGCATCGCCTGCATCATGGTACACTCCAAAACTCTCTTCAGGACCACCTTGGTGCTGAGCAGATGTAGGAGAAGCCTTGTCCCCATATCAGTGAGTGCAAACACATCTCTGTTTTGGAAAATATTGCTTTCCACAGTGGCCCAAGGTCACCCTCAACAACAAGAGGGGTTCAGTGTTATAACTGGTGCCACCAACATGACAATTACTTTTCCAGACTTATGAAAAACAAAGATCACTTAAATATTGCATCACATAAACAACCTGATTCTTGAGCATAGGCTCATTTATTCCTTCCCAAACCAGATGTGCAGTGGAAGATGACAAAGCAAAGAGACCACCAAACAAATGTTTTCTACAGACACCGAGTTTATCTAGCCTTCATTGAAATAATCTGCTGTATCCCAGCAGTGAATGCTGCAAATTGACAATGATTTCCATGTTTCCCCGACTTTCTGGCATGCATATGGAAGTATGTTGCTATAAAACATAGGCAAGAATTTCAGACTAATTAGAGGGATTTTATCTGGTTAAAATCATATCTTTCTTTTTCTTTTTTTTTTAACAGACATCTCCTTGCCTATGTTTTCTAAATAGCATTTTGGATTATTAAAGTTTTAGAAAGCTAATTTACATCACGCTGTTTATTGTCTTCTGTTTATTTTTGCATGTCTCCCTGTATAGTCTAGTCAGCCCTACCTTTCTTCCCCAGAACTAGAAAGTGCAAATCAATGGCATTTTCAGACTCTCTCGCCCGAAAGCAGGAGACAGGACGGATCAGTGGTTAGGGCACTAGACAGAAATACAACTCCCTGCTGCCAACATCCCGTGGGATCCCGGGCAAGGCGCTCACCCGCTCTTTGTCTCTCCTCCCCATCTGTAAAACACCATTTTCCTAACTCACAGGGCTGTCCCAAAGCACACAGCATTTCTTTTGAGTGAGGTAATGAGGTGCAGACGTAGCTTGTAGCCACCTCTGTGCCTGCCACCACTGTTTATCAAAAAAAAAAGCTACAAAAGGACTGAAGGGAGCTGCCTACTGTAATTGTAGGCAGGAATGAAGCTGTAGGTGAAACATCTGACTTTGAAGAAAGGAGATACATGAAAGTGTGCAAGGGCGCTTCAGTCCCTGGGGTGGAATGTAAATACAGCTTTCCCAGCAAACACCCTGCTCCAAAATTGGAGTAACTTTATTCAGGCATAAATGCTGTGCTTTAAATAGCACAGCAGTGCCTTATCTGCTTATCTCTGCTATTAAGGAACCCTTTGTTTTCCAGCAGATTGCCACTGGCCTGAGTGATGAGCTTGTGACTGGCGGGGTGGGTATTAACCAGAGCAGGATTCTGCACAGCAGCCAGGGATGCTCGTTTTCTCTGCTGAAACCCTCACACATCGCAGGCAGCTGCTCCAGGTGTGGCTGGAGCTGCACAGAGCGAAGTGTAGGGGTGGGAAAGGAAGGCAGGACCTTCTTCTCCCCCACCACATGCCATCCTGACATCTCAGAGGTTATTTATGGCCAGGAAGACACGAAGCACCTTCCCAAAAGCCCCAAGTCATACCCCATTTCCTTTAATGAATACAAATAATATCTTCTTGCCATTGGTTTACAAGCATTTAAAGCAAAGATGGGTTGACAGCAAGAGGTGAAGGTCTTTCCAGGCCTGCAGCTGCTCAGTGGGAACACACAGAGCACCAATACAGAGCTGCACAAATAGCAAGGCAGTGCCATTTTTGATAGCAGAATTCATATAAAGTGCTTTGGCTCCTGAAACAGCTACTGGAAAAACACATGGATCCATCTAACTCAATCATTAGGGCAGAAATCCTCTTGGAAATGTAGAAATAAAGAGCAAATAAAGCAAATTGCTGAAATAGCCCATGTGATTTCAAGGGTGTCAGGTGGTTGCCAAAGGCTGTTCTACCTTCTTACCTGGTGCTCCTCAGGGCAGCTCAGGGGTACCCTCTGTCACACACTCCTCTGCCACGGCTCACCACTGAGAAACTCTGTGACACCTCTTTGCCTCTTCATCCTGTGAGCCTTCAACCATCACTGCAGCATGTGTCACTCACTGTGGGTATCACCACTAGTCATACTGTCATCCAGCTCTTTCCTGTAAGAGTTTTATTTTAAAAAAAATATATATATATGAGAAGAGAAAAATCATATTTAGCTTTATGGACACTTTTCTGTAACAAGACTTTTCCAGATGTTCTGCCCCTTGATGATGCAAGCCACAAAAGCATGTTTTATCATGGCATAAATACAAAGCAAGATGAAAGTCATGGAAATGCCTGTGTGTTCTTTTCTTAACACAGCTGTATTTGAACTGGTTTTTTGCATCTGTCAAGCATAAATCAAACGGGGGAAAACAATCCTCAGAAGCCATCCATTCCTTGATAGAGTCAGTGTTTTCTGTCACGAACATTAGTCTTTGTCAAGAATTGTTCTCCTCTATAAACTTCCACTTCCCGCATTCACAGAGAGGTTAAGTTAAATGTTATGAAAGCATTTCCAGCCCTGGACTGGAAAGCTCTGAAAGTTGATGAAAGTTCCTACATTTGTTGATCAGAATTATGAAAAATAAGTAATGAGTACTGCTGTAGGGGGAACGCATGTCAGCCATAATTCCTAATTCTATTCCTTAATTTCTATTTCCAACAATGCCAAAACATTCATGAGTGGCTATGGCCAAATTGCTGATCTAGGCACGAAGGCTTTTTCATACTTTCTGGAGACATGATAATTAATAATTAGTTGAAGTGTTCCGATGAAACTTCCTCATCAGAGAATGCAAATAATTATTCAGTTTAAACTTTTCACATGACATCGTTGGAGCCCTGGCAAGCAGGATATCATATAAATGACAAACAGGCTGAAGTGATAAAAAGTGTTACTGTGTAAGCACAAAATGCAGCGGTATCAGGAGAAAGAGCACCCAGTTTTTTCTGACATTTCCCAAGCAAAGCACTACTTGTGGCAAGCCCTGGGCTGCGCATTACCTATATCCTGTATGAATGAATCCCTTTCTTGTGTGGTTGTTCAAAGCCAATGTGTCCGTTTCTACAGAAGCACCCACAGGATCACCGAAAACCACATATTCAGTTCTTGTTAATGTCAGCGATGACGTACCAGAGCAAGTACTTGTTTGTCCTGTAGAAATACAGGACTTCCACCGCTCGAGCACGAGCCTGCTGCCGAACACCCGTTCGGGGAGAAAAAAAGAGAAGAAAAGTTGTTGACATGAGAGGAAAAACCAGGTTTCCTGTTTGAACTCTAACAGGTACTGGAAGATATGAGTAACATCAAATCTTGGTCTGCTCTAAAGGCAGTCTGTGGTCAGGGGGTTCTCACATTTGTTTGTGTGGAACAGCTTTGAATTGTTTGCAGATACCGCGCAGAAGAAACTCAGAGATCCTTATCAGGGCGCAGGGCCTGTTATGAAATATGTGCGTTTTTGAGCAGGTTACAGGAGATCAAAACGGCTCCAGATGAGATGCCTCACATGCTGTAAATGTGGTAGATGCTCCCGAGATACCTCTGAAAATATCACGTCGCAGTGTTGTCGAGTACAGGCAGTGGCCACCCTTCTTTCCATTTGTCACTGCGTGGCAGGCGAAAGGAGTTTGGGGGATTTTTTTCCAGATCATTCTTTGGTTTTTTTTGGTGCATGTGTGCCTGACTGTTCAAATTAAAAACTTTCCTTGGTTATGATTTTCACTAACAGAACTACTCCAATGGTTCCTGAAGGGGAAACCTGCAGCAAGGACAGACAGGGGAGATTCTGTGTGAGCGGTTCAGACTGTTCTCCAGCAGAAAGGAAGGTGATTTGGAGGGGGATACAGCAGGCAGAGCCCTTGGGGAGCCAACAGGACAGGACCAGACCATGGCACACAGCGCAGCTCTGAGAGGGGCTGGTGGGGATTGCACCACCTGTGAGAGAGTTCCCAAAGTGCCCTGCCAAAGTGAGCAATCAAAACTGAAGCCAAGCCCCATCTCCCTCACAGCACAGCCAACGGAATGCTGCTTCTTCCCATCTCGAAGATCAGCCCCTACAAACTCCTCTTTCCTCACACCTTGGGACAAAGTCTAACCAAGCTGATCAGACACTTGGCAGGAGCTCAGCCATCCTTGGACCAGGAGCTTGCCCTCCAGCCCAGGACTCCAGCTTGGTCCCATCCTTGTGACAAGCAGCTCTCCAAGTCAGTATCCACATCTGCACTCACACGCTTGCAGTGCCTTCTCCTTCTGACCACCCCAACATCACAGTACAGTGCCCTTTATACAAAAAACAAGCCTCGATTTTCCCCACACTCTAATGCAAAACATGTCTTTGAAAAACTCTGTTAAAAGGCCTCCCAGAGCCCTGCTAAGCCCGGGCTGTATCAGAGAACACAGCTCCGTCGCAGCTCCATGGCAGTCTGATTACTGAGTATTTTAGAGCTGCTTCATCTCATTCATCGAGGCAAAGCTTTCCTCAAAACTGAGAATCACAAATCGATGGAGTCAGAGCTCTTGCAGCCTAAACTGAGCTTCCAACACAAACAAGGAGCTTCCAACAAAGCCAGAGGCAGTTCTGCACACACCCCTGAGGACAGGAGCACGGTCGTGCAGGAGGAACACTCTCCTTGGAGAACATCAACACCTCGATCCATCACCAGGGAACCAAGTCCCTGCCAACCCAAACCATTCTGGGATTCTGTGGTTTATTTTTATTTCCACTTTTCAGGCTGACAAGTGTGAGCTGCTTCTACTACAATGAATGCCCACAGAAATAAGATTTTCACTTTGCAGGCTGTAATACACATGGAAGTAAATTGAAAATTAAAACCATTGACTCAAGGAACAGAACAATTCCCTAGAACAACAGCAGCCAGTTGCAGCTCGGTAACAGTTGGGATTTACGTGGGCTAGCCATAAATCCACTTAGCTTGCAAAAGCCTTTCTCAAGGTACTTGTAGTAACTTCTAATAGGATTGAAGCAGAAAAGAAGCTACAAGTTCCTTACCCACCTGATGCATGGCTAAGCCCCTCACACTACACAGCTGGAGGATCAGAAACTCAATAATTATCCACTTAAAATACTGAGTACTGTGTTTGTCTTCATGCCCAAGCTAGAACCCTCTCAGATAAATTAATGATTTTCTATATTAATTTCTGTAGGCTTAGTGGGGTGGGAGTTTTTCCCCATGATCCTGGATGGATTTTGCCAGCTGGGTTTTAAGTGCTGGTCCTGGTGCAGAGGACACAAATGCAATATTAACAGTACGTTCCCAACGGTCTGACACCGAAATTCCCCTGGTTAACTAAACACCTGTGCTTAAGAGCGCTCATGAACCACAGCTATAAATCCTCCTGTCACCAAAATCATGGACCATTTACTATTAATTTGATGATACCAGGATTAAGCCATTAATTTTTTGTAGTAATTCATAGCAGTGTCACTCCAAATGGATTTATATAATTAAAAAGTACATAAGATAAAACCGAACAGTAGTAAGAATAAGAAAACTCTGTAGAATCATAACTAGAAGTAATATTGGATTAATTCAGTGTTACATCATGGCAGTGAAAAATATTAAAAAATGAGAACCATGGTTGTTCATTAAAGTACTTTAGCATTACAAATTTACAAGAGTGAAGAGTTTGTCTTAAATAAATACTAATCTATAGCAACTTTTTAAAATAACTTCTGAAGCAAAACTCTTTGAAATAACACATTACAGATCTTTGTTCTTTGAGTCTCCAGGTACTGATATGAATTATTACATTCAAAGTGCTGCTCCCATCGACTCAGTCTTGTTTCAGCAAATAATAAGGCCAGATGTGCTCATAATCTTTGTATATTTTGAATATTAATGGACAATCAGGAAGATGATCAAATTTACCTGAGAGATAATCTTCATTCAATTATTAAATATTATTTCTGTTCATTATGTTCTTTTAGTACAACTTCAATAAGGAATTTTCCCTTTTTATTTAACTCTTCATGCTTAACTGCTCCTACCAAATGTTTTCTTATTTGGATAAAATTATCACAAGAGTCTTCTTCAACTTACTTAAATTTCTTCTTTTCAACTTCTCCTTTTAGTTTGGATTTTGAGACAGACAATAAGGTGCAAAAGGAACTCTGTGTGCTCTGAGAAGAAGTTTAATTTCTTATATCCAGACTTTCCTGGTAACAAACACACAATACAGTCCTGCTCTGAAAATCGCACCATTTCACTCAAATTCCAGCTATCAACAGCCACGCGCTCTATATGCCTCCAGCTCTGAATTAATATTCATACATCAACAATATTATCTGATTTTATGTTATCAAATACAACATGAAGAGGCCAAGAAACAAAATGGTTTGTTGGCTTGAAAGAAAGCAAAGAAAAATTTGAAAAACTTATTTTTAACAAAGCGACCCATTTTCAAAGTGTCAAAATCTTTTTGTCTTTTTCTCTCTCTCTCTTTTTTTTTTTTTTTTAATTCTATACTTTCAGAATATCTAACCACAAGCATTTGAGCAAACTAGAGAAAAGAAACTGTTGGTAATGTTCTGTGCATTTCAAAAGGCAGCAGGATATACACACAGTTTATGTTTCTATCTATAGAGAGCTGCAGGCAAACGTACAGTGGAACAAAGATAGACACAGAGATATATTTGTACCTGCTGCTTGTGTGCCTGCATGGAGATAGATTCTTAATGAGATAAGTAAACAATGGAAACTTTTAAAATTCGTCGTTTGAGTGTGCTCAGCTCTGTATTTCTCTCTTACCTCCTCAGCAATAAATTTTTTTGTGCTTTCCATGAGTTACAGCTGATCCCAAAGCATCCAGCACTGCTGGGACAGCAGCTATGGGCTCTGGGTCTGGTTTCCACCTGCACCAAAGCACAGCCAAACATATAACGGTGACATAATTATCTTTAATTCAAATATTTCTTTGGCAAAAAAATACCTCAGTATTTCTTGGACATCTGAAATAACCTCTGAGTGTAGGAGAAACTCTAACACACAGGTAGGTACACAAGTAGAAAGGTCAGATCCTTTAATATGACACATCGCTGTCTTTCATCTTGTGAAAAATCCAAATTTTGAGTGCTCACTAGAAGCAAAAGTTGGCACTCGGATGAGGCCAGCTCAGTATCTACCATTTTATGTCATTCTTCAAACTTCCCAGAAGCTATAAAAGCTGCACAGATTTTGTGATAATCCCTCACTTAATTTTATACCAAGGTGGAGGGACAATATAAAGCAAGAAGGAGAAAAATAAAACCATTATTAATTTTTAAAATCTTCCTCTTAAAAGAAAAAGGTTACTCTCAGGTTACAATACCATCTTTCAGTTGATGAATTTCTCATTCCTAGTAAATGTTTCTGTGATATTTTTTTTCACTTTCAAGGTCTGGTTTGTGTAAATGTTTTATTTTTGGCCACAATAGAGGCTGCTTATAACCCCCTGGTGTGTTTCTGGGGCTCCTTTTGATGCTGTTTCAGGATTCTCTATAGTAACACATTTCTTGCTAATTTTACAAGCATCAATTTTATCCAGCCTATGTTTGGCTGGTAAACTTGAAAGTACTACACAAAATCGAACACTGGGAAATCACCATGAGATTTACTACCAGATTTCCACACTAACCCTCCAGTAGCTGGAAATCCAGGCTAAGAGCAGTAATTTTGTCCCTGCAATACAATACAAGCCTGCAAGTGCCAGGACAAAGCTTCCACTTCCCCAAACAAAACAAAATAAAGGGCATAAATTAACAAGAATCATCTGCAAAGCGGGACACTGCAATCCTCCAAGTGTGTTTGCTCTAAGTGTTTTGTGAGTGTCAGGATGGTTCCAGCTTTCTGGTTAAAATCCACACCACCTTCATGCTCCAGGGGGGTACAACTTCAATTTTTTTAGCTTTCTTGTCATGATCCAGCTCCTGGCTGCACTTCTTTCTTGGGATATCTGGAGTTACACTGAATTTCTGCTCTCAATCCCCGTTCTCACCTGGCCACAACCACTGAACCAAGCACCCAAACCCAGACCATGCCTTCCCCACAAGTTGCCATGTACAGCACAAGATTTCCCAGACGCGAATGTGCACATGTATATGTGCATTAGTAAAAAAACTACTCTGAATGCAAACTTTCCTAAACCCTTTGATGACAGCAATAGAAAGTGGGACTGCAAGTGCTGATGCGACGCTGCTTACTTGCATTTCTCATTATTGTAACGAGCAGTCTACAGGCTCTGGAAACCAAGCAGCAGCCAGGGACTTATTCTCCTGCAATTGCTACCTGCTGCTGATAAAACGTTACAGCACAGACAAATTCTGCCCTCAGACTTTATGTAAACACACGAACACTTGCAGGCTCACAAAAGGCACCAACAGCACCGCTTTTAACAGCGATTAGAAGGACAAGGCAAAAGGCAGAGTAATTATCTGTCTGGGGAAAATGCTGCAGCACCACACAGCGCCTTTAATTGAATGGCAGCAAAAGGCACAAGTAAAGAGGACAACGGGAAAGAATCTGCATGGCCCTGGGTCCCAAAGGCACCCAGAGCCCATGGTTCCATCATGCCCATGGAGCTGTTGTTGCTGCTCTGAAAACAATGGGCAGTTTTTCTTCTGGAGCCCATGATATGATCTGTACGCAGACAGGAGAAAGTAAATTTTCAAAACAGAAACCCTAAAAAGGGGGCAGGGTGGTATGCCCCGCACGGAGTTTCAGAAAGCCAGAAGTTTGTTTGGCTTAATTTTTCTAAATTTATTGCATTTCTGTTTTGGTTTTATTCTGTTCCGCCTCCTCTTTCTCTCTTTCGAGTCCTGTGCTATCATTATTATTTAACTCAAAAGGGCTTTCTCTAAATATTTCCAAGCAACCTGTGGAAGGCTGGCTTTCCACAGCCCTAAAAGTTACTACAGAAACATATTTTCCTCTCCTATCTTAATTTTTTTGCTTCTTTTGCTTTCTTTCTGTGCTCCTCTTTAACAGCCCTTCCACATGGCCACGAGCTACCAGTCAGAGAGTTTCCATTGACTTCACCCAGCTTTGGTTCACACTTTCTGTTTGAAAGTTTTCTGCCCCTTCTTATCTTCAGATCCCTTTACCGCAGTGCTTCCTACCCACACAGAAACTGCTTGGTACGAGCTGGAAATCTCATGAGGCTGTGGCTCTCAGGTTGCTTCCAGTTCCCAAAGAAGGCAGCGTTTTAGCCCTTGGGGGGTTCAGTAACTCCTGATCTGAACTGTCTGCAACCAGAATTTTTCAGCCATAAAAAAAGCCTCAGATTCGGTCATATTTATACAAAACAGATGGGGACACTTGGCCACTTCTAGCCCTATAAAGTCTGAGCAATCCTTCAGCCTGAGTGTCAAAGTGGTTACCCTATTCCCCAGGACTTGGGTATCCAGCCATAGCTAGAGAATCAAACAACATCATTATCACATTGGTTCATCAAAGATCTTCAGGAAACTCAGTTTCCAGATCATGTGAATGTGGGAGCCTTTGCAAACCCATCAGAGAACAAGAGGAAGATCGACATGATCTTTACAACAAAAATAAAAATGGATGAAGTCCAACATGG
Organism: Acanthiza pusilla; assembly: GCA_036630365.1. Taxonomy (NCBI): domain Eukaryota; kingdom Metazoa; phylum Chordata; class Aves; order Passeriformes; family Acanthizidae; genus Acanthiza; species Acanthiza pusilla. The sequence continues at coordinate 10,032,590 of JAXCHO010000049.1, read as the reverse complement.
ACAGGTATAAATGAAACAAGTAAGCACAAATACACTGCTGCAGATACAGCTTGGAAAAGGGTAACAGCAAACAGGAGTCAATGATTGTGGTTTGTTTAAAAAAAAAAAAGGAATATGCAGTATTTCCTGTAGGATACACAACAAAATGCAACATCTGTGTTCAGTATCAGTGCTGTCTCAGCTGTACCATCAAGCCATTTTGGGGATTCAATTTCAAGCAGGATTTGGAACAGTTGGAGAGAGTGCAATAATAAATATAAAAGCTAAAGAGAAGAATATATGACTATATGGGCCATTGGAGAAGACTATGAAAATTGAGGTTGCTGAGCTCAATGAATGGGCCACCAGCAAGGGAATGACATGACCACAGTCCCTAAAAGACATCCAAACAAGGAAATAATTTATTGGATGTGTTCACAGTAGATCCAGTGAGGAGGATAGACAGACTCTGGCAAGAAAGATTCAGGTCAGACACGAAGAAAACCCTCTAGTGAGAGGAAAGCACTGGAATCAGCTGACTGGAGAAGCTGTGGAGCTCCCTCATGGGAAGTCATTTAGAGCAGATTAAAGAGTTTTTCACCTGAATGATGAAGGCAGTTTTTCCTGTAGTGGTTCAGGAGATTGGCCAAAAGACGCGAGAAGTCCTTTCCTCGCTTATTAACCAACTAACTATGGTTAGATTCTCCAGGGAGATCAAAGCAAACACCAAACCAAGCACAACACAACTGCAGATTCATGGATGTTGCAATGACACAATTTTCTAAATTTTTTAAACCCTCAACAACAGTTAGTGGCCAACCTTACCCAAAAAGTCCACAGAGATGATGCAATTTCACTCTGCTGAGAGAGGTCTATGGTGGGAACAGGGAATAATTCACCTTGATTGCTTTTCACTTCCACATCCAGAGTTCTCCAGGAACAGGCTTGGCTTGAGTGAGGAGGATGGAGCACTTTTCCACAGGAGGATCTCCACGGCACACTTGGGCTCATATTTTCTCTCGTGGTCTTTGTCCAAGAGCAGCAACAGCAGCACTGGCACAGCTCTCAGATCTTATGTCACCCTGTTCCCATTCCCACCGACCTTCTGGCTGTCCCTTCCCCTTTCCCACCACCTCCAGCACTCCTCCACCAATATAACATCTGAGCATTGACAGGGACATTAAGGGTTTGTCCATTACAGAGGTCATTTCTGAGATCAGCCTTTCCAAACACTAGGAGACAGGAAGAAATTAGGTAGCAAAAAGATCAGCAACAATAATTGCCAACCAAGCAGCAGAATTGGATGTTCTTTGAGAAAACTTACTTCTGCCCCAGGAGCTCCTGCCTTGGACCCATGTCCTAACCTTATTCTCAGCACCAGTCAAGGCAAAGGTAAACATCCAACGAACATTCTGCATTTCCAGCAGAGGCAGAACATTGTAATCAGAAACGTTGGGCCAAATCCACACGTTATGCTGATGATTTATCTCAGAGGAAGGTCTGGCCACCCATTTCAGCCACAGTCTGAATTATTGTTCACACACACTGTGTGCATGAGGTTCACTGGGGTTTACCTCCCTGACCGGCTTGATATTTACTTACACAATTATTTCATGTAGACATATTGTTCAAGCTTTTTTCTTTTGTTCTTGTAAAGATTAACTTCTTAGAAAGATGTTTAGTTGACAAAACACTCAGAAATATAGTTCTCTATTTTCAGAAATTAAATACTTGGTGGTCATTATATTTCACTACTAGTACTTAGTGGTTTTAAAAGTTGGGGTTTGTTCTGCATATAATCTCTTTATCTTAAAAAGACTCCTAAATATACATTTTTCCAAACTTACTTCTCCATTACAGGGTGAAACCCAAATGTTGTATCAAAGAGGTTAAGGCAAAGTCATCTCAAAATGTTCTTACCCAAAGCCAACTTCACTTGCAGATTTTAACTGCTTATTCTCCAGATAAGCATTAAAGTCCTTAAAACAGCAACACAGGCACATATACCACAACCAGAAATCACAGAATCACAGAATGGTTTGGGTTGGAAGGGACCTTAAAGCTCATCTCATGCCAACCCTCAGCCATGGGCAGGGACACCTTCCATTAGACCAGGCTGCCCCAAGCCCCATCCAGCCTGGACTGGGACACTTCTGGGGATGGGGCAGCTCTCTGGCCACCCCATGCTGTCACCTCCCCACCTTCAGAGGGAAGATTTTCTTCCTAATACCCAATCTAAACCTACTCTGTTTGAAGTCATTCCCCCTTCTCCTGACAGACACATTGCAAGCACAGACTCTGGTCTTCTGCACTCAGCAGATAATCTCAACAGAGACTAAACAGTGATTTAAAAAGCAAGTTATGTGACTTATAGATGTGTCTCAATGACTGCTCCTGCCTGTAAAAAGAGCCAGGCAAGCAAATGTTGCAGACACTAGAGATGTCCTCAGAAAAGGATTTTTAAGTCATCAGAAAAAGAACTGTCCTCTTCCCTCACGCTTGCCATCAGTGCTTTATTCTGGGTAATTATTTAACTGCAAGTAGCATTTGTTGTGCCATTCTCCTGCTTGCAGAGCATAGGGTTACATTGTGGGAAAGGTATTCTCTGGTTGTGGAAGTTTCCTTAGCTCAGAAAGGGGGATCAGCCAGGTCTGTTCCCAAAACACAACCTCCATGCATTGTGTGGGTTTGGGAAGGGGAGAGAATGAAGGCAGAACGAGCCATTCAGAGCCCATCATAAAATAATATTGATAAGTGGGAAGCCATTCAGAACAGGGCTAGGAAAAATAATGAAGAGCCTGAGGGAACAGGTGGTAGAGGGAAGATTAGAGGAATTACATATGTATATCTTTGACCAAAGGAAACAGTCCAGGAATGTCTGACAGGAACCTGCTTCACACAGGGGAGGGAAGCAGGTGGGGTGGGATAGGATGGAATAGGATGGATAGCTGGGAGCAATTACAGGAAACTGAATAAAGAGAAATTTAGACTCAACATGAGGAAAGGAAATCAAAGGCAAAAATTAGAATATGAAATACTTTGGGGGTAAAAGGGTAATTTGTAGAAACTTCTTCACTGGTGAATTCAAAGGTCTGCACAATAGAGCACTAACAAATATTCAGCAAGGAGAATCACCCTTTGTGAAGGAGGGAAATTGTCTTGGTGACCCACTAATGCTTTGCCAGCTGTCAGATCCAGTGCTCTATTTATACCTGACCACATCGTGGGATGCATTGAGGTAAGGTCCAACACCCTCGCTTTTAGGGGAGCCTTTTCTTGATATCTCTGCTTCCACACGAACTGTTTGACACAGCTCCATGGACCTGAGCTTTTGTTGTGCTCCAGGACACAACCACCAGTGCCAGCAGGAGCCAAATATAAACGGTGCCAGTGTAAATGGCAATCAGAGAGCAGGGAGAGCTGCCAGATGCTGCCCTCACCCTGGAAGGGTAAAGCTCTGGAGCAGTGCATGCCACGAGGTTGCTCTCCTTGTGCCAGACTTTACATCTTCGACACAAACACAATGGTCTCACCCTGACATTTATTTCAATAAACACTGGGAGAGCTTCCAAAAGCCTGTTGTAGGCAGTTATGAAAACTAACCATTGAGCCATTATATAAATGATCTTCCAGGCTTTCATTATTATGGTTAGTGCTGGAAAATAACAAGACTTTGAGGGGCTTCCACAACAGTAGAGTCTTGTTTGTGATCCCAGAGGCTCTATTCAAGCACATCAGAACTAGTCTAAGCTCTGGCTGAATTGCAAGACACTGTGGGGTTAAAACCATCATTGCATCAAGATTAAATACATCTGTTATGAAAAACTCCACTGCTTTGCATACATGATTCAATAAAGACTCTTAGACGGATAATTGTTTTGCCCAGGTTATTAACTAGAATTTTCTTACCTTTTTTTTTATTACTCCTCAGAATAATTCTTAAGGTAAGCAACTCATAATTGTGCAGGAATTGCATTAAGTGGAATGCTCTACCCTGAGTGTCCATGCCCGGATATTATGTTCTATTACGAAAAGTCATCCTTGCATTAGGAAGTTAATTTTGTATTTCAATAAACTAAAGCTGACAATGCATCTATGAAAAACCTTTAAAAAAAGAAAAAACACTGGAAATTAAGTTCTGAATAACAGAGGTTGTGTCAACGTGTGAGTTAGGTTTGTACAAGATCAGAAGTCACTGAAAGCAGCATCAGAACCAGGGATCTGAGCTTTGCCCCTTGAGCGGGGATGGCTCCCTGGCTGAGAGTAGTTCAGAGGTTGAATCACTTTGCAACGATTGTCCCGTGGGAGAGATGTTCTTTCTTTAAAGCTCCAAGATGAATAGACAGGAAAGGAGCCTTATTCTAGACGAGTGGTCACTGCGAGCACCGCCGGAGCCCCGAGCCCTCCCCAGCAAGCGGACACTCCTGTCCGGAGTGGGACAGGCCGGCAGGAGCGACAGGAGCACTCCGAGGGGGAGCCGCGGCCGCTGCCTCGGAGTGTCCCCGGTCCCGGAGTGTCCCGGGTCCCGGAGTGTCCCGGGTCCCGGAGTGTCCCGGGTCCCGGAGTGTCCCAGGTCCCCGAGTGTCCCAGTTCCCGGAGTGTCCCGGTCCCGGAGTGTCCCGGTCCCGGAGTGTCCCCAGTCCCGTCCCGGTCCCCGAGTGTCCCCAGGGGGTCCCCGGAGTGTCCCGGGTCCCGGAGTGTCCCCGGAGTGTCCCGGTCCCGGAGTGTCCCCAGTCCCGTCCCGGTCCCCGAGTGTCCCCAGGGGGTCCCCGGAGTGTCCCCGGTCCCCGGCCCGAGGCGCGGCAGAGCTGCCCGCGGCCGCCAGGGGGCGAGGCCGAAAAGGACCGAGCCGCCGGCGGGAGCCACCGGGACTGATGGGATCCACCGGGACTGATGGGATCCACTGGGATTGACGGGATCTGCGAGGGATGGATGGGATCACCGGGACTGATGGGATCCACCGGGACTGATGGGATCCACCGGGACTGATGGGATCCACTGGGACTGACAGGATCCACCGGGACTGACGGGATCCACTGGGACTGACGGGATCTGCGAGGGATGGATGGGATCACCGGGACTGATGGGATCCACCGGGACTGATGGGATCCACCGGGACTGATAGGATCCACCGGGACTGACAGGATCCACCGGGACTGACGGGACCCACCAGGACTGACGGGATCCACCGGGACTGATGGGATCCACTGGGACTGACGGGATCTGCGAGGGATGGATGGGATCACCGGGACTGATGGGATCCACCGGGACTGATGGGATCACCGGGACTGATGGGATCCACCGGGACTGATGGGATCACCAGGACTGATGGGAGCCACCAGGACTGATGGGAGCCACCGGGACTGATGGGATCTGCGAGGGATGGATGGGATCACTGGGAATGACGGGATCCGCCGGGACTGATGGGATCCATGGGATCAGCGGGACTGATGGGATCCATGGGAGCACCGGGACTGATGGGATCACTGGAACTGATGGGATCACTGGGACTGATGGGATCCACCAGGATGGATAGGATCACTGGAACTGATGGGATCACTGGGATGGGTGGGATCACTGGGATGGATGGGATCACCGGGGATGGATGGGATCACCAGGATCGATGGGATCCACTGGGATGGATGGGATCACTGGGACTGATGGGATCGCCGGGATGGATGGGATCACCAGGACTGATGGGATCACCTGGATTGACGGGATCCACCAGGATAGATAGGATCACTGGAACTGATGGGACCACCGGGATCACCACCTTGTCCAGGGAAACTGCGACTGCCCCGTCCCTAGAGGTTCTCAAGGCCAGGCTGGATGGAGCTTGGAGCAGCCTGGGATAGTGGGAGGTGTCCCTGCCCATGGCAGGAGGCTGGGATGGGACGGGACAGGACAGGACAGTTTGGGATGGGGTGGGATGGAATTTCAGGTCCCATCCAACACAAACCACTCCATGATTCTAACCTAGCTCGGACCTGAGACCTTGAAAGCCACATGACACTGATTATTATTTTTTCCTAAAGGCTTGATCCAGGAGAATCACTGGAATATACTTACCAGAGCAGGAACTGGCAGTACTCCTCTCTTTTCCATGGAATAATTCAAATTTAGGACATGGTTCAGGATTCCAGGAGTATGGAGCCATACCTCTCCACAGTTCAGGATTTCAGGAGCATAGGGCCTTACCTGTCCCCTCCATCAGCAGCATCCTGGCTCCCAAGCAGGAGGCTGTGAGCAACAAAAGCCTGTGCATAAATCCTGCTTCTGATACTTTTCCATAGTATGGAACATTTCCAGACAGATTGGACAGGAAAAAGAGTCTTATCCTAGACTTGTTCCCTTTCTTATTCTTGTTTATTCATCTTGGAGCCTTACAGACAGAACATCTCTCCCAAGAAGCAATAGTTGCAAAGTGATTTACTTCGGAGCTACTCCGAACCAAAGGGCTCCTGCACCCTTCCTCACGTTCAGGGAAAACTGCCATTTTGCGAAAAGCCTGATCCATCCCAAGTGTTGCTGGAGAAGTCCTACAAGTTTCAGCCCTTCCGCAGAGGCAGAACTTTGCCTACTCGGCAAATCCAGCCAGGGTGGAGGTGTTAAATAACAACCTTAAACCCCAGTGTCGCAATAGTCCTGTCCTTGCTCAATTGTCACCCAACCTTGGAGACTCCTGGAGCCTGTTGATGCCTTTCTTGTCAAATTTAGCCTGTCCCAGAACTTGAACAGCACTAGGAAGTGTCCTGCAGGGCTCTCAAGAGTCCTATTTCTAACTTTTAAGGGTCATTGGCTGAGTAGCTGTAAGGGATGAGACAGATAACTGGGGATGCCACAGTGACCAGAGTGACCACTAGTCAGCATTGCAGCCTCTGACAGAAAACACATTGTTTCTGCTATGTGGACAAACAGGTTGGACTAATTACCACATATAATCATTATTATTTATGCTCTACAGACATCAGAGTTTTGTCTTTAAATGAATTTATAGGGGGGGGGGGGAAAAATCACGAAGCTGAATAATCCCTATAATTATATGCTTAAAAATCCTGAATGGAAGAAATTAGGGGACACAAAGGAACAAACATAAACTAATTATTCCTTGTTTTGCAGCTAACGTATTTCTATGGTAACCACTATGGTCTTCGAAGAAATTAATTTTTTTTTTAAATCAGTTCATTGAAAAAGTCACCCAGTAAAACCACAAAACAAAAATCTCTCAAATAAGTCTAAAGATGAAGGAGCAAAGCATGTATTTTCCCAGCTGTTGATTATTAGAGCTATGAAACTGCATTTTTATTAAAACCTCTAAATCGGTTCTGTCTTACATGCTCTGTGGGAGCTTGGTGGGTATGAGCATGGGCACATATGCATGTGTGGGTAGAGACGAGGGAAGAGAATTTCCACCTCTTCTGTACACCATGTGTCAGTATGGCCAGGTGAACAGAGCTCAAGAATGCATGGGTTTTAATAGTTGAATTTTCTGCCTTTTTTTTTTTAACATGGAAAGCTTCACCCTAATCATTACAGAACCTCGCTTTCCTCTACAGATTTCTGTTAAGTATTTATTTAAATGCGGAGTGTCCCAACTCTACCCCTACCATATGTGAAAAAGTACATTAGGTAGGCAAAAGAGGCATACAATTTTTGTAGACCCACAACACATGGAAAGCAGTGTAGTATTGAATAAAGAAAAAAGTTTTGAAAAGTTTACACATTTTTTCTCTTGAAATGTAGCAAATTAATCAAAAACACGCACTTAAAAACTAAACCAGCCTGTCACCAGCTTTATATGATTTAAGTTTAGCTCAGGGGGTGCGTTGCCAGAGGACTAATTCAATCAGAATGGCCCACGAAGCAGGCAGGCTCTGGCTCTGTGGGAGGTTCTCTTCTTCAGGCCGTGCAGAGCTTGGAGCCAAAAAAGACAGTTCATGCACCCATGCCTCACTCTTCTTTTGGCCACACCACCAAAACCAGTGGCTTCCCCTATCGCATCTGTGGCCATACTGGCAGCTACAGATAAAGGAGTTAACCAAACAGGGATCCTCAGGGTTCAGTTAGGAGGAAAGTCCCTGCAGTTGTAGCTGAGGAGCAGCGTTCAGACTTTTTTCACAGAACTCAGAGTTCTCTCCCTCCCTTTCAGCTCAGCTTGGCACTTTTACTGCCACCTTCTCAGATGTCTGCCTGCCTACAGTGCTGCGAGCAAAACAGGAACTCTGCTGCAGAAAACTAAATTGAGTGCTGTACATGATCTGCCTCTCTCTGCTCGGATGAACTGTCACAGATAGAAGAAATACCAGGAAACTTCAGTGTCTCAGGCACTAAAAGGCTGCACAGTTCACTTGTTACAGAAGAGCCATCATCAGCTTTACCATTTCTCTGGGACGGTTTTTTGCCACAGCTTTGCAAGGATATGAAGCCATGGCACACATCCAGGCACAGTCCAGCAAGATTTATCCCTGCCTTTGGTTAACACAAGATTATTACTATTCTTAATAATAGCAATAACAGTTCCTATTAAAACATCCTGCTGGCTTTGGAGAACAGGTTTCTGTTTTCCTCAGGTTCTAATTTTAGAAGCTTCTGCGGACTATGTAAACATGTGAGCTGGAAACAAGCAAAAGAACCATAAAGATTATTCAAGGATTATTATTTAACTTATAGATTAGGGCTTGGGGAGGGTGGTCAGATGCAAATATCCTGCTGTCCTGAAGTCACTGCCCTGGACTTCCACAGAACAGTGCAGCACAGAGGTATTGTGGGTCTGGCTGGGCTACCACTGAAAAAAAGAGCTTTCCCTTCTGCTCCACTGGGAAATGGCAAATCTGGGACAAATAGAGATGTACTGAGAGCAACCAACTCTGGGCAAAGCTATCAGACTGGGGAAAGGCAATGAGGATGTGCACAGCCCTGCCTGGAACCTCACCACAGTGAGAGAAACCTTCTCCCATTCGCTGCAAAGCTCCTCAGCTCTCTGTGCCAAGCTCGTTGTGGCCCCATTCTGCATCTGCTCTGCCAAATCTTTGTGCCCACTGCTATGTTTAGAAAAAACTGTCGTGGTAAAATGCTCATTTTGCATTTGTAGTAACAGCTCTCTTCAAAAGATAAAACAGCTTTTCACACACTGAAACAGATCTCTAAAGGCAAGCTTGTTCACATCCCATTCTTCTTTTTCATTAATCCAGAGAAAAAAGACCTACATGACAATTTGCATCTCACTTCTAACAGACAGAAGATGTGAAAAATCTTCATGAGTTAGGTTTTTTTGGATCTTGATTCTACAAAGCGCTTAAGCAGGATCTTAATTTACTGTGGGTAAGTTGTATGTGGCTCCAGTGGGACTATGTATCTGATTAAAGAATAAATGTAATTGTCTCTCCAGATCAATGCTGCAATTTACTCCTCATTGAGTATCAGATAGATCTTTATGGTGTCTTCAATAATCTCACGCAGTGCAAAACACTGCGTGATCCAACTTACAACACCCAGCACACACTACTGGAAATCTATACCCAGATATATATTAACATTACTGTTTAAGTATTTACTTTCTAAATTTCCTAGTCAGATGAAACCCTTGCTTTTTCCCAGAACTCTATATAAAGAGCTCATAAAAGCAAGCTCTCAGCTTGTCCAACGTCTTGAAAAATTTTAGGAAAAAACCCGAAACAACAACAACAAAAAAACAAAAACAAAAACAAAAACAAAAACAAAAACAAAAACAAAAACAAAAACAAAAACAAAAACAAAAACAAAGACAAAACAAAAAACCCACCAAAAACCCAAAATAAAACAGAACAAAAACCCCCAAAAAACAAAAAACCAAAAAAAACCCCCAAACAAAACAAACAGACAAAAAACTCCCAGGGGAAAAAAAAACCAAAACAACAAAACAAAACAAAAAAATAACACCAACACTTATCAGGTCAGACCCTACAACAGCAACAAATTTTCAAGATCATGGAGAATACCTTAAGGTATTTAAAAGAATACAAGGATTTTGTAAGCCAGCTCTAGGGCATAAAATCAGATATTTGGGTTGCTTTTGTTGATAGCTGGTGCTTTGGACACGTGTTCCTTTCTCTGCACTTCAGGGACCCTTATTCACTCGGCTCCAAAAGTTAATGCATCCGTCAGAGGAATGATTTAATGGCCTTCACAGCCAACAGTGACCCTACAGGAAGAATAAATGAGTATATGTTGTTAGCTGAAGGCGAAGGCATGTTTTGCACACATGATGTCACTCTTGCAACTCAGGAAGAACTAATTGCTCGGCTTGTTGTAAAGTCTCCTACTCGTTGGGTTCCCTTGCAAATTATAGTCGTCTGGAGAGCTGCAGCATGTCATCAGCACACAACAATGTTGTCTGAAGCGTAATTAATATCTGTCTTTCTTTTCAAGTTCCTTATTTACCCTCTTTCCCCCATGACAAATATGTTAATGACCTCTCCAAAACCCACAAGTTGTCATTTTCAAAGAGCCCCCGTCTTTCTGCCTTGAGCTGAACACTTTAGATTAAATCACGGTGAGCCTGTTCTTGCCCCCATTAAAGCTATTGAGGGTTTTGTCAGTGACTTCAGTGTAAGCAAACTCTCACAGTCTCTAATGGGAGCGGGACCACAGACCTATTTTGCTTTGCACCTTCAGCTAGAGGAAAAAAAACAACCAACACACCAAACAAACAATAGGCAGGGATTGCCTTAGAGTTTCACAGGATTTGGAGTCAAATCCAGTGCCCAGAGCAACATAAGGATCATCAGACCATCCAATCTCATGGGCTAAGAAGTTTGTGTTGGGTTACAGGGTCTTAAAAGGCCACTTGTTTTGTCTTTCGTTTTGATTTTGAGAATGGGTTTTATATTTTTGAGGTTATTTTCAGTAATATTAACTGCTTACCTGATTCTCTGAAAGTACTTATTGGCAAAGGGTGAACTACTGCCCAGAGTTTAATACAGTTGCATGTGAAAATAAACATACAGAAGATTTATTCAGTGACAGCAATAAATGTACTGGCAGCCTACACCATTACTGAGGAACATTTTGACACCAGTTTATGAAGTACTGCTCACACTCATAAAGGACTTGGATAATTCTGAATGCGTGTCCATTTTTTTGAGTGTGTCTTTACAAATGAGTCAGGTTTACAAATAATAAATGCATTTACACTAAAACCAGAAATAGGATCTTCTATATTCAATTACCCACATCTGTATTCTACTTTTCATTTAAAAAAAAAATCCCCTGATTAAATATTCTGCCATACAGCAGAAAACTCCATACAACACAAAAAAAAGATGGTATTTCCACTACTACTTAGCTGTTAATTTCAGATGTGAATAAAGCATTTCCCCTTCCAAGATTTAAGCACATAGCAAATCCCCTCGCTTCATTTATCAAGTTTTCACATGTTTTTATCCTTCCCCAGTTAGCAAGGTAGAACTTCTGGAATTCTTAGTGTATTACTAATATGAATGTACTTGCAGGTAGGTACTGCAAGACACATTACAAATTTCTTCTTTTGCACACAGAGCTGAAAAATAGAGGTTCAGACACTCTTTTTCCTCAAAACGTGCTATAACCTGATTGCAGCTGAAGTGCTCCTCTTCTATTGATCTAGAACTCTGCAGACCCTCTGGGGACCGCGACTAGAAGCAGATATTCATCTCTAATTCCAGCTCTGCCTCAGTAATGATGCATTTGAGGACAAATGTGGTCCCCAAGGGACACTGCAAGGTCTGTGCACTGCTGTGGTCTCAGATCGGGAGGGGTAATTTTTATCCTGACTGGAGCACCTTTTTCCCAGCACCTTTCCCCCAGTCTGGACCATTATCCCATCCTATGAGGTTGCCAATACACCAAGGCCAGTATTCCAAGAGGGATTTGAAAACCCAGGCTATCTTGTAAGCATAAAATACACACAGAGTCCAAACCTTGCCCTGGTGCTGCAGGCTGTGATGCAGAGCCTCAGTCCTGCTGACCAGAGGAAAGAAGCCCAAGGTCTGTGAGCACTAAAGTACAATATTCTAAAAGCCACCTGCCATTTGTGCTTTAGAAAAATCTTCTGTGCTACATAGGCAGAGCAGCATAAAGGAAACACAGTGTATAAACAGTGCTGAATGACAGGCAAAATCTGTTTCAGCAGAATTTTTATTTTTAATGACCTATATTGATTCTCATTCCATCATGGTTTAATGTGTTTCCTCAGCATTATGTAAAAACCCTCCTACATTCATCATTTAATAACGATAACCCCACTGCATTTAAAAGCATGCATAAGTTTATAAAGTCTGCCAGACAAGCCCAGTGGATTTTAATGATCTTCTCTCCTAGCAATAAATGGAGAGCTCATAGAATAGGGGCTGTGATTCAGGATTCTTGGGTTCTGGTCTTCATTTTGCAATACCGTCGCTGCCAAACTACACTTGACACCTCTGTGCCTCAGCTTGCCTAGTTCATAAATGGGCCCAGCAACACCTGTCACATGCTGTTAAAAGGTTGAGTTAATTGCTGCTCATAAATCATATTGAGAGCCTTGAAAAGGAGAAATATATATATATGTAAAGCAGGTGTGATGTTGTAATAGAATTGCATTGCTCTCAGATACACTGTTTAAAATTAAATTCTTGGAGATTCATACCTCTGGTATCGCTCTGCTGCCGATTAGCATTAAGGATTGTTTCCAGAACATTCAAAACCTGCCTACGATGTGTGTGCAATTCAGGACAACGTTACTGTGACACTCACAGGGGAAGACACTGGAATAGGAACAATTTTCCCTATCCATCTCCTATTGGAGTCGAGTGAGTTTTACATTCATTTCGAGGGCCGTGGGACCCAAGTCCATTCACCATTTCTAATCAGCCCAGAAAAGCAACGCTGCCACTTTATAAGGCACAAAACCTACATTTAATGGCTCTGTCACAAACAAATGCTTCTCCTCCCTCCTCTTAACAAGCACATTGGGTGGCTGAAGGATTTAAAATTAGGCACCTTCACTTTGGGAAGTGTTTTGAGATCTGCCAAGTACAAAGTAGAGTATTAAGATTACCACTTTCACTTGGATTTTTTTTTTTTTCCACTTCTCCATGAATTACGTGCTATCAACTCCAGCTGCTTTGTGGACAAGAAGCAGATCAGGGGGTCAGGAATGAACACTGCACCCTTCATGGTGTCATACACAGAAATGGAGATTGCAGCAGCAGAAATATGATAAAGCTATGAAATTTGGATTAGATGAGAAATTCCCTATTTAGACTTCAATGATTTTCAAAGCATCAGTTTTACTTCTTCCCACTAGAAATACAAGGGAACATTACAAACTTTCAGTCCATGCCCAGAATACTGCAAATACAGTAAAGCTGTTTTTTCTTGGGCTTTTGGCTCAATTTCAGCTCTAAGAGAGAGCCAGAGTAGATAATTTCTGTGCCTTTTCCACGTTGCAGTGAAGTGGCACAGAAAGCAATAAAGATTCAGGGCCGAAGGTGCCTACAGGAATATGACTCCATTCCTACACATCTCTCCCACTGCTCCTGTGGGTTAAACACTCCCTGGGCTCCAGGCCGTGTCTGTGACCACAAGTGGACCTTCGGAGGAGAGAGGACTTGAATCCCTGCTGCGCTGCTCCATCCTGGTGTCCAACCACACAGCTCCGACAGAATCCCAGACGATGAGACTCACCCCTCAGCCCTGCCTGGGGTACCAGGGATCACCAGCTCCATTCCCAGGGCAGCTCATTCCCTCTGGCCCAGTCTCGTGTCCAGCAGGCAGGTGACAGAGCAGTCTTTTCTCTAACCCTTTCAAATTGAGCTGTTTCTGGTTCTTCCACTGGGTGTGCTTGACCAAGGAAACCTGAGGTTTGCTGAGGTGTCCCTGCCCATGGCTGGGGGTTGGAACAAAATTGTTTTTAAGGTCCCTTCCACCCCAATCCATTCTGTGATTCAACTGGGTTTTTTTCCCTTAAACCTTACATGTGGGAAAATTATGTGAAGGCCTCTTAACACTTAACAATCTTCACATTTTAGTAGCCACTTACCACCAAATGAAAAAATCAAGCTACAAGAATTCATTATAATTTATTTCATGCTTGAACTCAAAAGGAGAAGCAGTTACCTGGATTACCCAAATTCTGACCCAAATCTGAAGCAACCAGACTTTACAAGAGGGCACCTGGTCACTGAATAGAGCCATCAATAGGCTAGAGAATGTAAACAGGGAGACATGTAATATAAATAATCCATGACTGGAGGATTCGGCCCTCATTTGGGGGCAGAACACTGAAACTATAATTGCTCTTGCAACTGATGAATGAAAACAATTACTCATTTTATTTAAGCTGGTCTTAGTTCTGCCAACACAAGTTTACGAAAGTCATTAGTCAGACTGCTCATAAAACGAAATAATAGAGAGGTCTGATTTTTTAAAAATTCATGAGATTATAAAAGAGGCCCAAAACTGATAAAGATGTTCAGGCATTCTCTTCCTATCTGGTTCAGGCAACAGGGACCAGGTTTGGGGTTTTTTTGGATAATGAAATACAGAATTTTTACTATGATTTTTTAATGAGATAGAGAGCAAGCCAAGTCTTGGGACTGCGGGAGCAAGGGCTTTATGGCTTCTCACAAGGATGGGGATAAAACTGAGGATGTGGGAGCAGTGCAGGCCTGGGCAGAGGCTGCGGGGAGTGAGGCTCAGCGCCTGCCGGGGCACGGCCGCACGGAAATCCAAGGGCTGGCGGTGGAAGGAGGCCAACAGGAGCACTCCAGGGGCAGGAGGAGGGGGAAAGGCTGGCTCTGCTCAGCCTGAGCAGGATGGAGGGGTACGGCTGCCCCTGAGCCTCCTGTGCCAGCACTGCAGGGACAGGTGGCTCCTCGGCCAGGGACTGTGGCCAGTGAGTGCCCGCGGTCCTGCCAACGCCACAGCCTCAAAACCAGCGAGAAACACTTGGATTCTGTGCATTTAACCTTGGCAGGAGACTCCTCAGCCACTGAGACCCAAATGCTGCCTGCAAAGGGCAAACCAACATTTTACACACCAAACATTCAGTGCCTGAGGAGAAGAAGGACAAGAGTGGGTCAGCAGGGCAAGACATGCAGGGGAATGGGACAGGACTCGGCATTGCCACTGCTTCCCCCTCTGCAAGAGGCTTTGGGCGTCAGGAGTGACAATCGGGGGGAAACTTTGTGCTTTCCAATACCTTAAAACAAAAAGGATTGGCAAGACTTTCCCCCTTTCCTGGGGACCTACAAGCAGTGGTTCCAGGTTTGCCTCACACCTATTGGTGGCATCAAAAGCACATTGGTGAGATCAGACAGAGCTACAGCAGGAGCAGCAGTTGAAGGGCATATGCCTCTTACTATTACTTCTAAAGAAAGCCATAAATGTTCCAATACTTTGGAATGCTGAAGCACCACTGACAGAAAGATGAGAAACAAAGCACACAACCAGGTCCTGGTGAAGGCTGGAAGGAGCCCCATCACAAAGGTTTTTTTTATTCAGCTATGCATTTTGTTTAACCATGAGAAAAGAAAACTTTTATAGCAGATATTTCTATTAAAATAAACAAGTTGATCTTGATGTAGTCTCTAGATGGTCCAGGTAGACTCTGTACATGACCTATCATCAATATTGTCTGGATGCTACAGTTTCTGATCTTTTCACCTCTGTATTTGATATTTGAAAGTCATCATGCTCATATTTTCTTAAAGAATGTGGTATATTGCTACAAAATGCACCAAGACAGAACAGTTAGTGGCATCCACAGCAAGACCTGCCCAGAACACAGAGATCTTTCTTCTCCTTTTTAACAGGGGTGCAGCCCACCAAGAGGTGAGGCACACAGTGCTCACAGCTGCTGCTGGTGATGCTGTGGCATCTTTTTGGCTAAATGGGAGGTACACGCCTCGAGGGAAAACAGCCAAAGCTTTGACAAACCTCTTCCCTGCCTTGGCTTGCAACACTTCTTTCTAAGAAAACTGCCACCGTGTATGGTCACGCTCTAGACAAGAAAACACCAAACTCCTGCAGTTCTACAGACCCTAAGGAGAGGTTTTATCCCAGCCTGAGTCCAGAGGAACACATAAATGGGGACACAGCAAAATGACACAGCATTAACACCTGTGAGCTCACTAGAGCACATAACATGTTCCAGTGTGACAGATGCCAGGCAGAAAGCAGACTGATTTGTTTAGCAGATCACAAATTGTACTGATAAACAGACACATGTCAATAATATGAGAAAAATGGCCTCTGGGAGGGGAGAATTTAGCTCAAGTTAAATTCTTGCTTCAGTTCACAGGTTAGAATTTTGTTGTACTTCAAATGCTACTTCATATGAATTAAAAATGCCTTGTACAGAACCCAGGAAGGTTCACTTTGAGCTCAGGAAATCCTGTGCCATTAGAAATGGACAAAATCAACTTTCCCTTGTTTTACAGCAGTGTGATCCAATATTAGGACTGAAAGAGAAGCTAAGAAACTTTTTTGTTTCTCTCTGACTTTGCACGAGCAACATCGAAGCTTCACTTTTCTAATATGTGGAATGAAAACACTTACACACCTTCACTGCAAAGTACCGAAAGAGCAGTGGGTGTGAAGAGCATCACGGATGTGTAATCAGGGGAAAAACCCTAAGACTTAAACTGGAGCCTTATACACCACCTTGGCATGTGGAGAGGATCATGTAGTTCATTATAACAGGGAAAAAAACTGGGATCCAGTTGTTTATTCAGCAATTAAAATTGCTGCTGAGGAAGAGGCATTTCTCCAAAGCCATTAAAAATTACAGCCTGGACAGAGTTTGCATTCAGCATAATATGAGGTGTTCCTGATCTCCTTGACCCCCATGCACACATTCTTTTTTGTGCTTCTGTGCAATGCACTTCAAACCCTCATAACCTTGATATTTTTAATTCTTTTTAAGTAAAAGTTGCAGTTAAACAGAGATTAATAGCATGAAAAGTTTATTGTGTTTAATGGTCTTAAAAAGAAGTCATTGACAGAGTCTAAACAAGACTAATTAATAAGTAAATGCAACTAAAGATTCTTTGTTTCAGCTAGACCATCTCAGATACCACAATAAATATCTTTAAGAAAGATGCCTCATATTGTTCCATCGTTTCTAAATGGTGGGTCCTGCTCATGAAAGTCACTCCATAGGTTATTTCCCTGGCTGGATTTCCATATGCCGTATGAAGCAGAAAGGAACATTTCTCCCATCATTCTGTTTGACTAAATCCCTGTGAATCTCTTTTGTCTGCTTGGATTGCCAGGAAGAAGCATTGAATCTCCTCAGCAGTATTTTAATTGGCACTGTGAGAACATGCTCTCGTCATTCCCCTTCATTCTCTAATGTATCTTTCCAAAATCATAATGCCTCTTTCTCTAATTGCTTTATTTGGCAGCCTGAAAGTAAGGGTAATTACAGCCTTCTCTATTAGCTTGTAAGGAGGACAGAGGACTGGATCGTTTGGAGGAAGGGAAAATCAGACCAGTAGGTCCTGGTTATACTCAAATAGGAATTTCCAGAGGAAATGTGTGGTTGTCCATTAAGGACTTAGAGAGAAATTTTCCTTTAAACCAATACCGAACCAATACAAGACAACAGAGGCTCGGTGACAATGCCACATTCCCAAATGAGATGTTGAACAAATGTCTTTACCACATGTGGTCATTAAAGATTCGATGTCAAGATGAAAGGTGTTAACCTTGGAAACCTGGCCAGACTCCAACATAGGTAATTACATTCTGCCTCCCTGAGCAGTGCTCTGCCAAGTTCCAGCTGGACATTTCAGCCCTTGGACCGTTACACAGCCTGGCTGTGAGTGGCTCAAGGAAAGGACTGACAACTCAACAATATTCTGTGTCAACAGCTCCTACTGTGGAGATGCGAACCTTAGAGTGGTAGCAAGTCATGTCACAGAAACGTTATTTGGGTGACTGTGCATCACTGCAGCCCTTTTACACCCAAGCATCTCTAGGAATGCCATGAAACCTACTGTACACATAACTCTTGTGGGACAGACCTTCTGACAGGGAAAAAATATTGTACCTTCACTAACAGTGTCTTGCTTTGGAAGAAGCTCATAGAGACAGGCGAGGGTTGCTGTTCTGCTGGAATTGTTTGAGTTTGCCTCGTGTCACTATTTCTCATGGAAGCAGTCCTGCTCGGATCTGTGAGTTGTGGGAAAATTTTGCAGAGTCTCGTAGCATCAGTGCCACCTGTGAACATAGCGTTTGCAGCCTGGCTGCTGGGTGCCACCAGCACGCTAAGGGCTGCAGCCCTGAGACCTGCTCTGCAAGCACAGCATTTACCATTCCAGACACACTTCCATGGGAGGATTCCCTAGGGGCAGATCTGCATGGCTGGGCAGATGCTCCCTTCCACCCATGTCGCAGGGTACACACCCTGGCCCTGCACCGTCTCTGCTGCAGGAGGGATGTGCACAGCCATCCCCCACTCGCACTAATTCCCTTTTTCAGGGCACGCCTGCGGTGGGAGCTGGGCTGCATCCCGAGAGGTGCCCGGTGGGTTTGGTGTGGGATCAGGCAGAACTGAGCTGCAGCCACTGATACCATCACCTGCCCTCGGAGGGCAAGCAGAAAGCAGCGCTGAGGGTGTTTTGCATGAGTTTCCCAAGTGTTGATGAGATTGTTATTAGCATCCTTGTTATTACCAGATGCATCTTTTCCTTACAAAAGGGAATCATATTTTAGCTCAAGCAGACAGGATTCCTGTGAGTCCCATACTGAAAAATATAGGCTACATGCAAAACCCCAATGCAGAGACTCACTGCAGTCTGTCACAGACTGATTTAAATGCAAGTGACTTCAAGGACTGCACTCTCAAACGTATCACAGGAAATTGTTGTAAAAGGAAAATTATTGACCATCTTACAAATACAGGAGTAGATAGAAATACATCCTTATTTATGCAAAAAACTCCTAAGCCTATCTGATCTCATATTGATGGCCATTCTATCTTAGATTCATTTTTTAAGACCTTTAATAAAACTGCAATAACCAGAGCTAGGGATGATAGCCTATGTTAAGTTTCTGACACTGCAAAGAGCAACGTGGATCATATTCAGAAATTTTCCCAGTGCTCAACATGCCACTTATCAAATTCCCTTCAAGCATTCATCACACCCATGCAAATAATTTATTCTTCCCCACAGAAGCTTTGTGTTTGATCACAATGACAACTTACTGCTTCTGCTCTGCATCACATACATTATGGAGCTTCACACCCCAGAGCAAGAGCTAAATCACATCGAGGAAACCTATTGAGGTGACTGTCCATTCCTGCAGTCCCTTGCACACAATTACATCTCCTGAGCTCGCAAAGATTTAGTTATGTCAACAAGGTCTGCAGAACCAAGACCACGCTTTTGAAAAATGAGTTGTTAATCCTGAAAAGGATTAACACATTGGGAGATAAGCAAATGCCTAGCTCAAGATTATTGTTACAAGCAAGGCACTTTGATTATAAACTACATTTTTATCATTTAGGAGTCACCTGTCCTGCAAATACTCATGCACTAATAATTTGTCTATGAAATCCCTGGGAAACCACAAACAGGTTTTAGAATCTGCTGATCAGGGTAAGTAGTCTGTCAGAATAGCTTTAGCAAATAAAAGAAATGCAAAATACTGAAACATACCTAGAGGACAGAGTCTCCTGGCTGAGTAGGATTGTAGGCTGAGACTCAAAAAGCTGGTAATTTAGGATGGAATGGCTTTTACAAATCAATCAGTGCAGAAAGCCAACATCACACAACTTACGTATTTAGCAGGCAGTGTTTGACAGCAAGAAACAAGCTACAGCACAGAAAATTTCTGTGTATTTTAAGCCTCTATCCCAAACTGACTCCTCATACAATTCATCTGCAGGCTGTAATTTACTAAATCCGTCTGTTGTTCCTACAGCTTACTTTCTGGAAATTCTGCATTTCAAGGGTCTGCTTGTTAGAGAAGGTCAAAGAGTAAGGCAGGCCCTTTCATTTCAAGTGACTTGAAAGAAAAGGAAAGGAAATTTATATTTAGAAATAGCAATGATTAACTAGGGGAAATATATTAGAGTATTAAAATAAACGACATAGAATAGCTCTTACTTCCAATTAGGCTGACTTTACTTCAAGAAAAATATTTATATACAAATATAAAAAGCTGGGGAATGCTAACCTATACTAAGATGAAAGCATCTCATAACATAATTCATGTCGAGCCATTAAAATGGGGGATCACATTTTTACATACTTTTTCTTCTTCTCCTTCTAAAGTCTCTACTTCTGTGCTTTCTTCTCTAATCACCAAAACTTTTCACAGCTTCTCTTTGTTAGCAAACCGCCTATGGCAACTGCACACCTTCCACATCTCCATAGCCTTCAGAAAGGCACCATCTGATGCTGCTGCATCCTTCTGGATTAGACAGATTCACCACGGAATTAAGGACATTAATTCACATACAGTCTAAAACTGAAGATCTCAAGAGCTAAAGTCTGGAGCAGGGCCCACCAAGATGTAGTCTGGCCTCCTGACTATTCATGGCTTTTGCTATCAGCCCACGTATTGGACAAATAAAGAACACCAAAGCCATTGAAAAAAACAGAGGAGAGCTGAGGGTATCTCTTGAGCACAGCCCATGGACAGTGAAGTGCTGATGGTGCAGTGCAGAGCCACACAGGTCACCCCGAGAGCCCCAAGGTGTGTCCAGCCCCTGGGGACGACACTCAAGATTGTTTAACCTACTGAGCTCACTCACTGCTGGTGCTGCAGCCACTCTCAGAGGGAAAGGAGGGAGCCCTGAGAGCCCCCCCTAAACACTGAGCAGCTGATGCTGTGGGTGCCAGGGGTTCTCTTGCACCTGATGAGTTAAAGGTGCAGCACAGCCCCAGACATACCACGGTCACAGCCTTAGGGGGGCAATAATTAACACCATACAAAGTAGATACGGGGGGGAAACACAATTCATATGGCTGGACTTCAACCAGGAGACTAAAATCACCCTCTGTGAGCGCAGAACTCTCCCAGGACCCTTACTGGCAAGAGTAGTAGCTTTCAGTCTAAAACACATCCTAAGCTCGGCTGGGCTAACACCATGTGAGAACACTGGTTCAATCCTGACTCAGAGGAACCCGTGTCACCTACTGAGTCACCAAAACCATCCCTTGCAGCCTGCCTTTCCTTCAAGTCCCCTTTGTAAGCCCTCCTTAGGCCTGACCCTGTTTTGCCTACTAGATTTAACACTATGGGAGCCAAAAGTCATATGATGCAATGAGCTGCAGTTTGTTTGTTTTCTCAGGGGCTCTCCCTCCCTCCTACTGCAACCCTACCAAAAGGCCTTTGTCTAAGGAGTAGAATAAGGAGCATTACACAGTGTTTGCATTTACTTATGGAAGAGCTACACCAGCAGCTCCCCTCAAGCCTCTGAAGTCAGCTCCAGTACAGTTACTTGGCCTAAGTTCATCTAAACTAAATGGGCTGACTTGGTTCAAAAGTGTTGCACAACCAAATGATAAAATTGGGGGGTGGGGAGGGGGGGAATGACTAGTGATGACACATGTATTTAACACTGCATGTCTCCTCTTTCCAGATTAGGAGGAGCTGGCAAGCTCCGCTCTGTACACATGCCAGCAGCGGATGTCGGCACATATACAACACTTTTCAGAACAACATACTGTTGAAACATGTAGTTCAACTCCAAGGCACCCCTTCTGTTCAGTTAGCCCAAAACAGCTATTAGAATTGTCTTGCTTAATATGGTAGGATTTGTAGCACAGCTTTTAATGCTGCTTTAATCTGGCTCCTTTATTGCCACTTCGGAAGCGCTGAGAAGTTGGTAGGAGCTTTGTGCTTTGCACAAGGTCCCCCACATCCATTTGAGCTGGGGGAAGTGACGAACCTGTTGGCAAGAGGGAAGCATCAAGGATGGAGGGGATGTCATAAATGATACAGGAATATAATCCTCCCTTCCGCTTTTACATGTCCTCACTTTCCTTTCATTTCTAAGTCTGAAGTACAGCAAAGCATGATGCTGACAAGCTCACCTTGGCTCGTTGTCAGTGTGTCTTGAGAAAGTCATCAGTAAAGATCTGAAAGAAATAACGTCTTTAAAATAAATAAAAATATATTCCAAGTTGTAAATGAAGTGTTCTGCATTCATTAACAGAAAGCTCTTCCTTGGTGACTTCAGATTTTAAAATAAGTTCAGTTCTTTCCTTTTTCTTTCAATAATTTTTGTGTGAATATTTATAAATTCAGTATAACCCCAATCCCATATTATTTTTCCTGCTTCATTTGCCCCTTTATCTCTTCAATTATTTTATTTTTTCTCACAAAAAAATCACTAACAATCATTAAAAAACAGTGCATAAAAAAAAACATCTTTTGCTGTGGGTCTGGAGTGATACTGAATGTTTCAGAAGTGGCCAATACACCCCAAGTCACATGGGTGAATTTTAGAAACTGGAATCATTTTCCTTTAGTTTCTGATCCACCACTCTATCCCACCACCATTATCCTGACAATTTCCCTTTAGTTTCACTTCCTAGCAGCTGCTTCCATTTCTCTCCCCCTTTCTCTCTCTGTGCTGGCACTGGGGAGGATTCGGTCAGACTGCAAAGACTCAGGGAGGGCTTCCTGCCATGGGACCCAAATGGGTGTTCCTGTCAGGCAGGAGCCTCCAAAGCCTCCAGCTCTGCTCTGCACGAGTTTGATGTGCTAATGTGGGGATCACAGAGAGAGCTCCAGCCAGCCCTTTCCCCTTCTCCTCAGCAGCACCAGTCCCTGCAGGTATCTCTCAGTGAAGCAGCCTCTGGTTTGGGTCTTGTTCCTTTTACTGCCCTCTCAAGCATCCAGAGACAGCATTTTTCCATTCAGATGTCCCAGGTCATCACAACTAAAATCAGTTTCACTGTCTGCCACTCACTTTAGCAGTTCATTGCTGCCATCCAGCCCTGTTGTCAGCAATGATCCTCATTCTGATCTATCTAACCGGGATTTCTCAAAATTATTCTCAAAATTTCAAAATGAATCATAGAATAATGGAATTGTTAAGGTTGGAAAATACTTCCAAAATCACCACGAACAACTTTCAACTGAATACTCCCATGCCCACTAAATCACACTCCAGAGGGCCATGTTAACTTGCTTTTTGAACACTGCCAGGGATGGTGATTCCACCACTTCCCTCCACTAACTCTTCTAACACTGGAGCTGTCCTTTAGAAATGAGCTCATTCAGACAAAAGCAAGTTGGGGAGTGCCTGTGGGTGAAATTACACTGCCCAGTCTGACGGAACACCTTCGGAGGGAGATACACGACAAGGGAAGAAGCAGCTGGAAGATGCGTCTGGATCACCACCTCTTACCCAGGCTCAGATGCAGCCTGGACAGCATGTCTGAGCAGAGCCTGAGCTAAAAGAACAATATTTGGATTTCTCCTGTACTTTGTTCCATCCAGTGTTCAAACAGGAATCCCAGGACAAAGTGTACTTTACGTGAATTGTAGCAAACGCACAGCAAGAGGCTACTTCCACTGGGGGGCAAGGATTTGCTTAAAATATAAAGGACACTTTCAGAGAGAAAAAAGGAGCCCTGTACCTTGGTTTGGTAAAAAGTGAAGTTTTATAGACCCGAAAATCAACATACTTTTCCCTATAGTTTACGGGAAAACGGTTGTGGAAGAAATTAGTGTGATTCTGCAAATCCATCTTCATGGATCCTTTTAATTTAGAGGCATGAGTCATTGGAGCAGGGACTCCTCGGATGATTGTGTGACCACAGGATGCAGCCCTGGAAAAGTGTTTTTGTAAACAAATAAACATGCTCCTTCCTGTTTGAAACTCAGATCTTTCAGCATTGGGCAAGCGCCTGAGAACCTTACAGTGAGAGCAACAAGAAATATTAAATGCAATGCCAGTTGCTTGGTCCAGTTCCAACAGAAAGAGGTGAACAAAACACACAGAGTGAAAAATAGATCGGTCTTTTGAAGTCCTTTAGTAATCTGAAGTGTTATTGGTATCAGGAACAAAGAAAAGACTTAAGTCAAAATTGCCTGAAGAGATGGTCTTACAACCTGACAAAACCAGAACAGAGGGTAAAAAACCAAAAATTGGGAGACTTGATGATGGCTTGTGCCATGTTGTGCTGTACACACAGAGAGTGAGCCAAAGATCACAGGCTCCAAAGTGGATTTCACACTACGGCTTTTGACATCTGATGAAGTCTTTTGAGAGAGATTATCCCCTTTTCCTGGAGAAATCAGGATGCTGGCCCCAGTCTGCACTGCCTTTGCTACTTGACTCCCAAAGGGGAAAAATGGAGTCCTAGCAGCTGGAAACAGTTCCAGAAAAGCACGTAGATATTCGAAAGCAACCTAAATATTGCAGCGTCAGGGAGTCAATTTTCTGCTGGTAGTTTAAAAGCAAACTTCTGGCAGCTGTCAGGGTATCCTTTAAGTACATTTAGATCAATGCATGAAGTCAAATAAACACTTAAAATCCCTCACGATTAAGATGGGCAGAGTGTATCCAGTCAGGAAATGGCTGAGCCACTGCTTGGCCCCTTTTTTCTGTCGCAGACCAACAAACCTGGAGGATGCTCCAACCCAACCCCAAATCCTGCTGTTCCTGGGCACACACCAGCGAGAGAAAGGCAACATGGAAAGGAGAACACGAGGCTTCTCCCTGGCCTCAGCTGGGTCGGGATGTTTCAGTTGCAAGCGATAGATCTATTTTACGTATTAGAGCTTGTCTAGACTAAGGAAATGTTCCTGCTATGACTATGCTGAGGTAATTACACCAGTGTAAACCCCTTTGGGCAAAACAGAGCTTTCAGTGGCCTGATTTACGCTGGTCACTTGCCAGGATTAGTTCAGCTGGTACCAGCCTGTCCTCCAGGAGCTCCTGCTCCCAGCTGGAATCCCACACAGAAGTTTTCATCCGTCTCATCTCAAACGTTGGCACTGCCAATCTATCAATCAAGCCATCCTTATGGGATCATTGTGCAAATGTTTTTCTCCAGAAGAATGGTAAATATTTAGAAGGATCCTCTGTTAGTGGAGAATTGATTAATAAGCTACCAAAGAAAGGCTGAAATAAATCTGGGTTTAAATTAAAGCGTATTTGGATTTGTATATGCATATCAGGGAAACATGTTTGCTACAAATACAATGAAATAGGAAAGCTGATGTAGGATGTTTAACCTGTCAGGGATAGATGTGTCACTTACCCACATTAAATGAACTTGTGTGTGAGGACAAAATGTGTCCAAACAGAGTAAAATGGGAGCTACTCCAAACTGGACAATTTAAATGAACAAAAAAAAAAAAAAAACAGAGAGAAAAAAACCCTAAACTAAATAAACCCAAGGGAAGCCCTTTTAAAGCACAGAAAGTGGAAGCCTAGTCTAGGAGAAGTCAGCAAAATTTACATTGACTTTAAAGGAGAGGCTTCACTTACTCTAATGTGTAAAACCACACAGGGCTGCTGTGCATAGCGAGGTACAAAATGCATGTGCTGAGTTTCACACACAGCATTCAGGGAACATGTTGATAAATGCAGGATGAGGAACAGGCGCACTAACAGACAGACTTGGTTATATTTTAATCTGGTTTACTGTTACCTGCAGGTGTTGCAGTTAAAATGTTCTAAAAAGTTACTATACACCTTTAATTCTAAACAGTTACTGGAAGAACAGCTAAAAACTGTAATAGCAAAGCAAACATGCTCCTTTAAAAGTTTCCTTATTAAAAAAAAAAATTAAAAAAGGGGGGAGGAAAAGTATGTCTGAAGCACAAAGATGACATCAGAAAAGTTCCTCAGTTCACAGATGGCTGCACCTTTCAAAAAAAATTAAAACAGGAACCCTAGATTGATTTAATCACCCATACAAGCGAAAAAACGTAATGAAGATATTTAGTGCCAAATTGGTTTCTTGGGACCTTTTCCATGTAAATAATACAAATCAAACCTTGAAGTTCAGTGCAGATATGATCTGACAAGTAAGCCAGGCTTTTTGTTTTCCTTTGATCCAGCTCCAGAAATATTTTATCCAAGGTAAAGTTGGTTTTAAGTGTTTTCCATTTCAGTTTTTAATTTTGGATATTCATCATATAGGAAACTTGCTTATAATGCTTCAAACATCAGTCAGGCTGCATTGACTTGCGGCACCAAACATAAAGATTTCCTTGTATTTGCTCGTAAGAGGGGGAATATCAAGAGCTCCAGTGTGACACGGGATCAATTTCCATCGCTCAGTTATTTTTAATGGTGCAGGGAATGTGGACAGCCCCAGCTGAATATTTCCAAACATCTAGACAAGCCAATTCCAGTATTTTTTGCACTGTTCCACTTCCCCTAGGTGTGTTGGGAAATAATACTTTTGAAGATAATAAGACAGACAGGCCTTTGCTTTCTAAGTGATTCCCCAAATTCCCCACATGCTGCCGTTCCCTCAGAATGCCATCTGGGAGCAACAGTGCCTTCTCTTGGAAGAAAATCTTCACATGTTAGGTTTATCCTAATTTTTTTTTAATTTTACTTCTCTGATTCTGTTAAAAATAAAAATTAAAAATTAAAAATAATATTTTCCTATTCCATTTTCAAACCAGGATGAAGATTCTGCAGTTCCTAAAACTATATATATATACACATATATATTTATATCTATAACCTGAACTTGTTCACAATTTTCAGTGTTGTGTGCCTAAATACAGATTTAGGCACCTTGCTGTAGGCATCTAGTTTTAAAAATTCAGCTCTTGTCAATAATGTAAAATCCTGTGGATTCTCTTCCTTCCACAAATTGGTATGTAGTATATTTAGAATTAACAGGGCCCGTTTTCTCTTTTGACTCAAATATGTGGTGTAAGGTTAATGAAAATAAGATGGATCTTTTATTTTGGGTCTTACACATAATATTATTAAATGTGCCCACCAGAAATGTAGGATAAAATATTTGCTCTGCTTGAAGATTATGTGATATTTGTATTCTAAGCCTCACCACAGTGGGTTTCTTTAAATAGAAGCTATACTTTACTCCTAAATTGCTTAAGGCAAAGGAAGCAGAGATGATGTTTTTATGAATGTTTAAATGCAAATGGAACTGAGAGTGAATGCTATGCTAGCTAACATCAAAGGCTCACCAAAGTCTCTGCATTAATGAGGCTCTTTGTTTCCTGGATCACAGATTACAACAGGTTTCCAACTCATTGCCAAGGCTTTATCTCCATTTGGGAGGGCTGTAAATCTCAGACGATTTTTTTCACATGCAAAACAAGAGGATCATCTGAAAGAAGAAAGAAAAAAAATCTTAAAGTAGCAAATATTTCATTCAAATGATTATTCCTCAAAGTGGCTGCATCTTGTTTTATTTTTGGGATGTTTAAAAGAATGGAAATTTGCCGACGGAGTTTCCTATGGGGCAGCTCATTCATTTGGAGGAGAAAACTGAGCAGGGAAAAAGCAAACAGCATCCTTCCCCTCTCCCATCTTCTTCAGTCCTGCATCAACTGTGCCCCGAAATCAGAACAATAATTCTATGTCATGCAAAATCACCAATTAGCAGAAAGACACATTTTGCTCCATTTAAATATATTCAAGTACTTTTCAAAGTGGCTCCAACTAGTTCTTCTCCTCCCGAAAAAGTAATGAGATTATATCCCTAGTAATAATACCCTAATTAACAAGAAAAATAGGGACCAAGATTTTTAGCTTCCTATTCAAGGGCTGAATGTGACAATATGTTGTATATTGGGTCATAAAAAACAATTTACATGGCGTCATTACAGTCTGTAGCAAAGTCTCCAGGACCCAGGGCTATCTTATGCAATCTTAATTAAGGAAAATAAATATCGGTGTGTTGTTTTAAGCTACTGGAGACATGCACAGGACCTGTCGTGTGTGATCAGAAGAGATGGGGAGTTTCCTTTTCCATGGGAACTGCTTAAAAAACCCTCCGACGCCGACACACAAGTGTCTAGTGCCTTCGAAATAGGCTGCAAAGATGGTAATTTCTTGTTTCCTGACCCTCGGGGCCAGGCAGGAAAACTAATAATTTTCTGCCACCCCACGTCACGTCTGGGCTCTGAAGGGGCCAAGGGCGCAAGCGTCGCCCGTGCCCGGGGTGCGCACGGCGGGTGGCCAGTGACACCCACGTGTCACACGGGTGTGTCTGCACCCACGGCCGGCAGTGGGCAGCTGTTGTGGGCAGTCGTGTGTGTGTGTGTGTGTGGGTGTGTGTCTGTCTGTCTGTCTGTCTGCTCAAACACACATGCCCTGATGTGTCCCAGTGTGTGCACATGTGGATCCTGATGTGACAGTGCGTGCATGTGAGTGTTCATGGGGGTCTATCTGTGCACACAGATGTGTCCTGGTGTCTCAGTGTGTGTTTGTACACACGTCCTGATGTGTTTCAGTGCGCACATATATGTGCTGAGGTGTCTGTGTGCACACATAGGTTGATGTGTTCCTGTGTATGCACACCCATCTGTGCTGTGCCTGTGCGCACACACACATGTCCTGATGTGTCTTAATGTGTGCACACAAACAAATGTTGTGATGTGTGTCTGCAGTTCCATGTATGGCCTTCTGTCCTCTATGTTCAGTCATGGGCTGCTGATCTGTGCTTGTAGATTCCGAGGCAAATGTGAGCGTGCAGATGTGTTTGTGTGTGCAGATGTGTGTACACAGATGCTGGTGCGTGCCAGATGTGTAGCTGTGCGTACTGATGTGTGCAGTTGTGTGTTCTTTTGTGCTGATGTGTCTGGGACTGTGTGGATGCCACTGCCGTGTGCCTAAGTGTGTGAGTGCCCATGAGTGCCAGACGTGCAGCTGTGCGTGTACACAGGTGTGTTTGGGAGTGCAGTTGCACACATACACACACCTGTACAGATGTGTGTGCTTGTGTGGAGCTGTGCAGACCCTGACGTGTGCTGATGCGTGTGTATAGACAGTGCACACATGGATGCGTGTACACAGACGTGTGTGGATGTGTGAGATGTGTGCCTGCAGCTGTGCATGTGTAAGCATCGACACGTGCAGGTGCGTGCACAGCTGAGGGCGTGCGGGAGTGTGTACAGGTGAGCTTGTGCCACGGTGCGTGCGCAGATGTGCACGCATGAAGTGTGCGCAGGAACATGGATGTGTGTAGACGTGCACGGGGCATGTGTGCATGCACAGATGTGCGTGCACAGATGTGTGCGCAGGCGTGTCCGTGTGTGCAGGCGTGTGCGCACACAGGTGGGCACAGGTGCGTGTGCAGATGTGCGAGCAGAGATGCGTGTGCATCTCTGCGTGCCACAGATGTGCACACACACCCGGGGCCGCACCAAGCCCCCGGTGCTGCCCACCCTCGGGCCGCCCCGCACCCCCAAAGCCCCCCGCCCCGCAGCCGGTCCCGGAGGGGTCACCCCGCCGCAGCGCGGTCGGAGGGACAGCGTGGGGCTGGCTGTGCCTTTAGCGCAGGGACTTGGCGAGGGAGCGTGTGTGCCGGCGTGCGTGTCCCTGTGTGTCTCTGGGCGCTCATACGTGTGTGTGCGCGCCTCAGCGTGTGTCTGTGTGTCCGTGTGTGTGTGTCCCTGTGTGTGCCCGCCCCCGGCCCCTCCCCGGCGCTGCCAATCACCCGGCGGCCGCTTTGATGTCGCAGCGCTCGCCCGCCGCGCCGCCGCGCTCGCAGTCGGACCGGGCGCTCCGTGCTCCGCCAGCCGCCGGCGCCCGCTGCTCCAGCCAAACTTGCCGGGGCTCGGAGGGCGGGGGGGCGGCGGCGGCACGGGGGGGCCCGTGGAGCCCGGCATCCCGCGACGCCTGCCCGCCCGCAGCCGGCCGAGCCCCCCGCGAGCCGCCGGAGCGGGGAGGGAAGAGGAGGAGGGGGGAAGGAAAAGAGTGAAGAGGGAAAAGCAGTTCTAATTATTTTTTTTCTAGAGGAAGGATTTAAAGGGAATTTGGAAAGGGGGAACAAAATTAAAGGGGGAAAAAAAAGTTTAGAAGTTAAAAGGAAGGGAGGAAGAAACTTTAAAAAGAAAAAAATTGAAGAGGGAGCGATTTTTTATTTTTTATTTTTTTTAAGAGGAGAAAAAAAATAATTGAGGGAGGGAAAAAAAAAATAATAATTGCGAAGGGCTTGATCCGGGAGAACAATACTCGCCGGGAAAGTTGCTGCGCGGCGGGGAGGGAGCGGCGGGAGGAAAATGCCGCAGCTGGGCAGCGGCGGCGGGGACGACCTGGGCGCCACGGACGAGATGCTGGCCTTCAAGGACGAGGGCGAGCAGGAGGAGAAGATCCCCGAGAACGCCTTCACCGAGCGCGACCTGGCCGACCTCAAGTCCTCGCTGGTGAACGAGTCCGAAGGCAGCGGCAGCCCGGCCGCCGCCGCCGCCGATCCCGAGGTGAGCCGCGCCGGAGCGGCCCCGCACGGCGGCCCCGCGCCCCCCGCCCCGCCGCGGCCCCCGCCCCACGCCCCCGCGCTGCCCCTCTCTCTCCTCCCCTGCAGGCCCTCCGGCGAGTGCAGGATCCGCAGAGGGTGTACCAGGAGAAGCTCCCGGACCACATGGATGATGGTTAGTCACAGCAACCTCCGCGTGTTTCTGTGTGTCCCCCTCTCCCCATTCCTGGTTCCCGCTGGTCTTCCCCAGTGCGCCCCGTCCAGTGCTCGACCTCCCCGGGGTGGTGACCCCCCAGTTCTCCAGCCCATCACCCTGTCACCCCCTGGGAGTGAGGTGTGCCAGCCCGGCCACCACAGCCCTCCTCAGGAAAGCTGCTCCCGGCAGAACCGAAGCTTCTCAGTGTCCCCACTGTGGGAGTCCACACCCATGGGGGACCCTGGCATGCCCCAACACCTTCTCTGAGGAGTATGGGCAAAAAGATTCCCACAACATGCTGTAACCTCTTTGGGGAGCCCTGACAGGTGGGGGAGTCACCTGTCATAAGACCAATTTTGACAGGGAACATTGATTTCAGCAGGTATGAAACACCAGGACCCAGGGATGTATAAAGGATCTGCATATTCCGGTTACCCTTTCCTGATGCTCTCAGATCCATATCTGCCAAATGGATCTATGTCACCTCTGGTGAGTTTCTCCTCTCCTCATGGAGAAGTTTTGTGGCCTCTCTCACTGCCGAAGTATGTTGCGGGTATTGTGCAGGCACCTACACATGCTTTTTTCCTGACAAATTGGAGCCCAGTTTTTGAAACACCTGGGACCTGTTCTGCCCAAGCTGAAGGAAAAAGCAGTGGGAAGGGGGAGAGGTGCTCGGCAGGAAGCGCCTGCTTCGCTCTGAATTTGCTGGAGGAGCTGCTTTTCCAATCTCCTCATCCTCCAGATTTGCCTTGACTCTTTCAGCAGTCAAATCCTACTATCTAATGGAAGAATGTCCCTTCCTTTTTCTGGGCCACGGGCTTCGGAGCAAGCGGCTCCTGGTCTTTGTGTTTGTGTTCAGGCATATGTCCCACAGCCGAGCTTGAGTTCGATGTGTCTGCCTGTAAAAGAGCCAGGTACTGGCGTGCCGTGTGTTAGGGCTCTGTTGTGGATGGTGGCCCAGAAAGTGGATATTGTGCTTCTAAAATGGCAATAGAGGTTTTTAGGAAAAGGCTTCATGGTGCTGGAGGACTATTCCCGTCTTCTTCCTGTAAAGTTTTTTCCTATCGGTTTAAATCAGCCTTAGTAATTCTGTATGTTCTCATATTTCTAAGTTTTGCTCTCTAAATAATTAAACTAAGGGCTTTTCTACAAAAGCTCTCTTTTCCCATCGCCATCTCGATCAGAACTTCAGAAAATAATGTCCTGACATTGCAGCAGACAGTCAGTGCTGGAGTCACTCCTGGGAGCCGGCACTGCTGCATTTGTTTCAGACGTTCTGCATTAGCCATCGGCAAGTGAGGACAGAATGTCATTTGGTTTATTTCAGACTCAGTTTTTAACATTTGAAGGGATAAAGTTTAAAAGAATATATAAACCCGTCCTTAATTCCGGTCATTTGTTCACGAGAGGGGTAGGATGTAAAACTGATGTTATGAAAAATTGTTGGATTGTGGGGTATGAAACTTAGTATTATTTGTGGGAATCAGCGCTGTACCCTCACACCCAACCCCACTGGCCTGGGCAGCAGGAGGTAAGACCCTGCGAGAGCCTGCCTGCACCCCATGCAGCTCTTCCTAGGGGACTCAGTTTTCCAGGCTGCAGACTGCTGGAACATTGCTGAAGTTTGCAGATATTAAGGATCTGTCACTAAATTTTCAAGTCTTCCTTCAGTTTACAGCAAGAAAAGATGTGTTTGCAAGGCAGGGCCAATGTGTGTTGTTGTAAGCATTTCTTCTGGTGCTTCCCACCTTGTCCAGGTACCAGCTATCCCCCTCATCCCCTAAAATATTAAGCCGTTCCCTTCCTGATAAACTTTAAATGCTTTTAAATTTGTCTTATGTAAACACATTTAATTTGCTCCCTGAGATGGAATCTGGGTAAATCCAGAGTTACATTGTCCAGCAACTTTTTGCTGTAGTGGAATTATTTCTTTTAATCTTAAACTCTTCCTAGACGGGCAGCGAAGTGCAATAACCTATTTATTAGCAGTTAGGCTGTAAAGTAGATTGTGGTTTAGGAATCACATTTTCCCTTGATAGTGGAATAAAATCCAAGCGGTTACTGTCAGAGCAGCAGACAGGGGCAAATAGGCTGTGCAGAACTCGAAGGGGAGAAAACGTAAGTGTTTGAGAAGGAATGATCCCAATCCCTTGAGAGCCACCAAAATCATCCAATGCCTCAGCCAGTTCCTTTAGGCCTGTTTGGATCCTGCCGTGGTTTATGAAGAGCTGATTTGATGTTTTCAGTTAAATATCTGTTACCTAACAGACAGGGTAAGATTTCTTCCTCAGATGAAGGCTGATCTTGTGGTTTTCCAACTTATTACAATAGCTATTCCAATATATTATTTTCAGTAATTTTGTCTTGTATTTCTATTGACTGTGTAAAGGTTATCATGGTAAATTATGGATTGCTCTCATATAGATTTATCGCTGCTGTGTACATTATTTAAAGTGTGGGCAATAATCTGGTGGCTGCTTCCAATAATTGAGGAGGTCAGATCTGTGACCGAAGATTGCAGATACTTAACCATCCATAAAAGTGTGTTTAATTAACACTTTAGCACAAGTAGAGTCGGGGAGGAGGGTTGTGTGAGTGAATAGGATTACGTATCACAGTCATGCGTGCACTTGATAGTGGAGATTGTATTTTGGTTAATGAGGCTTCCTGGAAACGGTTGTTTGCAAGTAGGATTAATTTTAGAATCTTCAAAAAAAAATCAATTAAAATATTAACCCAGGAGTACTTTGGCAAACTGTCAGGGCTTTACATCGAAAACAGTAATTTACCTGATTGAAAATAGAATATAACTACCTGAAAGACACCGAGCAGCAAGCGCTGAGGCTAGGGCTGAACCCCTGCACTGCAACGCTCTGTAAAACCACATTTTTTTTGGTGGGCTCCCCACAAACCCTGTCAGGGAGCAGCAAGCAGCTCTGGACTGGCCCCAGCACTTGGGGCTGGGTGTGTTGCTACCAGCAGTACCGGGCTGCTGCTTTCCTATTTTCTTTCTGTTTTTCTCAACAGCATCACTTTTGCTTTGTTTCCCTCAAGGTGTTTGTAGCCACTAACTGTTACAGTGCTCACTCCAGCATCCTGCTCAGGTCCCCACATCTCCCAGCTGAAATTGCCTCTTTTTACCAAAACACACCCACTCGTGTTATTTACATGCTCTGATGCCGCTCCAGAGCGATGCTCTAAGGATGTCTGGGTACCTGCTATGGGCAGCAAGGCTGATGATGGCCAGCCCAGCTGACGGTCCCTGGAGGGCCAGCAGCAGAGGGGGTGGCAGGAGCTCCCTGCAGCAGGGTGGCCCACCTTGGCTCAAAGTGGCAAATGCCAGTGTAGGATGATTCCGCCAAAGTGCTGCTGGTTTGGGCAAGCACGGGTTTCCTGGACTGGCAGTAGAGCTGTCGCTGGGGGGGCAGGCAGGGGGAAGGTGCTTCTGGAGCTGGGGACAAGCCAGAGGGCTGAGCCCAGGTGTGCTGTGTTCTGGGAGCTCTGAACCGCATCAGCTGCTGGGCTGGGGAGGGCACGCTCTCAGTCAGGGGTGTTTAAGAGCATCTTGGCATAGCCTGTGTGTGCATCTGAAATCCTGACACGGCAGGGCCCCAGGAGAGACGTCTCTCACCTCTCAGGTGTTGTGCGCGTGGTCGCTCATGGCTCCGCTTTATCCCATCTTATGCAAAGTCCAGCTTTTCCCACAGTGAAATATATAGGACTTAGGGGTTAAAAATCTGCAAGAAAGTCCCAAAGAATATGAACAAGTAAAGGAACTGTTTTTCTAAATTAAATACAAAATCATAAAACTATATCCTTTTTTAAATAGTACAAATGACTTTAAATCAAATTAAGGTACATCCTTAGTAAGAACATCAGCCTTTTAGGTGGTTACAAACATTAGAGGTCAGACATGGTCAAACATGTTAACACTTTGATCAGATTAAAATATTTTTCTTGCTACAGTTGTATAATTGAGTTTAGACCTGAGGGGGTTTTCTGAACATTGTTATATCTTGTACCATGTGGTAGTTAAATGGTGAAAGGAGCACTTATAAGTTCCTTTAAGTTCCTTTTGTAAATAGGTTTATAAAATAGGGGAATGAGCCATGCTGCCCTGTATATAGGGCACGAGGTCTCCCTGCTCCCATTGATGGGAGAGATCTGAGCAGAGCTCCTCGCACCTTCTGTGCACCTTAGATGTGTGTGGTGAGCATGTGAGGAGTGTAAAGGCAGGATTAAAATGTTCTGTATGTAAAGCTGAGGCACTGGACTTTCTGTCTGTGTGAGAAACAGAAGTGCAAGAGCTTCTCTTTCTTTGGAAAACAGACACTACCTCATTTTCTTAATTACTAAGTTGTCAAACCAGAGCTTATGTGGGAGCAGAAGAGTGGGGGTACCTCCCAAAGCCCTGCACTGATGAAGCCCCCAAATAAGACAGCAGGACTCACAAATAACGTTGCTTTCCAGAGCCTGGTCTCTGTGGTCTGCTGGGCTCCTTGAGCTTGTTCAGAGGGTACGAAATGTCCCCTTGGGCAGGGCAAGATGAAAGTGCAGTTACTGCTGGCCTGGGGCCACAGGGCCCAAATGCCTAACATGAGGTCAAAAAGCATGGAGCTACAGTCTACGGCTGCTTTTCACTGGACAGGAGCTGAAGCAGCAGCAGCTGAGCCCCAGGACTCGGCTGCTTCTGCTGCATCCCCTTCCCAAGGCTGCTCCATCCCTCTGCAGCAGGAGACTGTGGCCCCCACAGCAGCTGGCAGAAGGAAATCTGCAGCTCAGCTGCTTCTCTGCCTTTCTATCCTGACTTGCACTGTCAGGGCAATAGTTTAGTGTTGCTTTTTCTTGTGTTGAGTTCTGATTTTGTTGAAACCAGTGGGAAAACTCCCCAGAGCCGCTGTGTGATGGGGATTTGTCGCTGTGAGAGGACGGCTGCGTCCCTCTCCAGATGTCGTGTGTGGAGGGAGGAAGGAGGGCAGCTGGAAGCCAGCAGTAGCTCTGCGTGTTCCCAGCAGTGCCTGCTGCTGTGGGAGAGCAGTGTCCCAGCCAGGTTCCCTGGCAGCAGGGCTTGCGCTGCAGGACCTCGCCAGGATGGTTCCCTGTCCCCATAAATTGTGACATTCCTGGCAGAAAGCGTTAGGAGTGCGGTGGCTGCTGATGGACCTCCTGGCAGACAGACTGATGAGTAATTTGTTCCCTCTTGACCAAAGCAAATCCACTTCTTTCAGCTCTTCTACCTAGCTTGAAATAAGATAATGGTGAAAATTATGCTTTATGTTAAAGCATAATGTTGGATAGGTGGATGTACCAAGGCACAGGGCTTCCGAGGTCATTTTTTGCATGTCTGATTCAGTCTTGGCTCCCCCCAAGGAAAATTCTTGTGTTAATTTCTGAGTTCATATCACACCCTCAATTTTGAAGCAGAACTTCCCTTTGAAATAAATTAGAGAGTTCTGCTTAAGAGGCAGCGACATGATACAGCACTGCATGTGTGTGGTCTAATATAACCTTATTTTTAAAATTGTTTGGAATGAAAAAAAGAGAAAGCAAAATGTCACAGGGAAACAAAAGCAAGTTTTATGTAAATCTGTGCATGTGAATAAGTGTGCACGTGATTCAGACAGTTCAACAATATCTGCTCTCCCACTGGGATTCCTTCACAGGCTACCCTGGAATTGGCTTCCCAGGCATGGGATGCTTTGTTGGCGGGGAGTTGCTATGAGATATGTATGGTAAAGGCACCATTCCTGCGAATGTCCAACTGTTACTGTTTGTGAAACGTTACGGGCTTGACCGGTTGAGAATTTCGAGAGAAAAATGAAAAACTTAACATCAACTCAAGTTCCCAAAGCTCATCCATGTTAATGATTAGTGGTTTTGAAATTTTAACTGTGAAGAACAAAGTGATTCGGGTTTGAGTGGCACATGGCATGTCCAAGATGAAAAGTGCAGAGCTGGTCTGGTATCCAAAGCTGTAACTGAGGGAAGGGGAGCAGGAGGGGCTCTGCAATGTGCTCGCTTGTGTGTTGCCTTGCAGCTTGTGGTTCGTCTCATGCCATGGCTCTATTGGCACCATTAATTTCCTGCTCTGGGATGAGAGCCCTGGCTAATCCATGCATTGGGGTGTGCTGGTATTTGCTGTCCTGAGGTACCCAGTCCAGTAACCCTGCGTGTGTTCCTGTGACTAAACAGACCTTGCTGGCTCCCAAGGGATGATTCTCTTGCCTGCTGTCATAGATCTTCTGCAAAGGACCAGATCCTAATCACAGGCTGAACCCTCCCTATCTGTAGCACGATCTGCAAAGGAAGCAGGATTTTGGGATACGGGTGGTGCAGGCTGCACACGTAAGATGGGAATCTGGTGCAGACTGTGTGTACCTGTGTCTATATGGCACAGTGGTTATGGGGAGAGCAAAGCCTAGTGCTGAGAAACATCTGCAGTTTTGAGGAAGCATCTGCAGCTTGCCATTAATTTCATGCCCGCTGCTCTTTGTCTGCCTTTTGGCCATGATTCATCAAGACCACATTTAGTCTTTGTTTGCTATGGGTTGGCCTTTGAGCCCCCTCACCAATTCACCACAGGGAAGGTGAGGAAGGACCCAAGCATTTGAGAGCCTCATTACGCTCACAGTGAGGACAGGGTGGGTTTGGGTGAGCATGCTGCTCTTCAGGTACTAAAATCTCCTGCACCGTGTGTTAGTCACAGTTTCCTCAAAAAATTGTTTTCCCCTGTCTCTTCCATTGATTAGAAGAGGGACTAGGTGCCAGACGTCCCCAGAACTGTCTTCTTGAAGGCCTGGCCAGTGTGGGAGCTTCTCTCCATCCCACCCCTCCAGGTTTTGGCCACAGCCTGTGCAGCTCCCTCTCCTTCCGTTTGCTGCTCGTTTCGTAGAATCACAGAATGGTTTGGGTTGGAAGGGACCTTAAAGATCATCACATTCCAGCCCCTGCCATGGGCAGGGATACCAGCCACTAGACCAGGTTACTCAGGGCCCTTGTTTTCCCATGCCTTTGCCACTCCACCTCAGCACTCAGGGAGCCAGGAGATGGCTTATGTCAGCATCTCTGCCAGCCTGATGTACACATGCTCTTACCTCATCATTTACCAATGGTGGGTGGAGGGCACAGCAATAGGAGAGTAGGTACAAGTTGTTTCCTGATCTCTTTGCAGAGCCACTGCAGCAGGGAAAGCTTCTCACCCTGATCAAATCCCAGGCTGGTTCCAAGCTGGGACGTGTGAGTCCCCCCTCTAGGCTCTTTCATGTGCTATTCTTTGAATCTCTCTTTTAAAAAATAGGCTATAACATGATCCTTGCTCATTAGTCGCTGTGTCTGGAGGATGAAACAAAGGTTTGGTAGGCGAAGGGGTGACTCAGAGGGTTGGATACAGGATACAGAGCTGTTCACTTCCTAGTTTCCAGTTTTAATTCAGCTGAATCAGTAAAGACCGGGTGGCTGTCCTGTCTGCTGGCTTGTCCAGCGGTCTGTCCGGGAGGGCATGGCTCCCTCCAGGCCCCGGGCAGTGAAACCGAGTGTTTCATGGGGTGAATGATGAGGTGTCC
Source organism: Acanthiza pusilla (assembly GCA_036630365.1). NCBI lineage: Eukaryota > Metazoa > Chordata > Aves > Passeriformes > Acanthizidae > Acanthiza > Acanthiza pusilla. Next base: position 9,994,470 of record JAXCHO010000049.1, on the reverse strand, counting down.
TAAGAACCTGCAAAGTCTGGACCAAATCCTCTGTGAACATCAACCCAGGTCTTGTTCTCACCACGAGACTACTGCTTCAGCACATGCTGGTGGTTCACAAACACACCGACTTTGTTTCTTAAAGGAAGGGCTTGCAACCCCCTGTGCCTCTGAGGCTTGATTACAGCAGGATCTTTTTCTTGGTCAATTATCTTGGACAAAGAACTCTTATCTTCACCTCCTTACAGAGCAACTTAGCCCTGCTCTGATGCTGATTTTTGCCTTTGAGCCTTTATAATTTAGGATCATAGAATCATTCATGCTGGAAAAGCCCTCTAAGATCATCGAGTCCAAATGTTAACCTAGCACTGACAAGGCTACCACTAAAACATGTCCCCAGCTGCCATGTCTACACGTGTTTTTAATCTCCCCAGGAAAAGTGACTCCACCATTTCCCTGATCAGCTTGTGCTAGGGCTTGTCAGCTTCTTCAGTGAAGAAATTTTCCCTAATATCTGATCTAAACCTCCCCCTGGTGCAACTTGAGGCCATTTCCTCTTGTCTTATCGCCTGTTACTTGCGAGAAAAGACTGAACCCACCCCACCTGGCTCCACCCTCCTTTCAGGTAGTTTTAGAGAGCAAGGAGGCCCCCCTGGGCTCCTTTTCTCCAGGCTGAGGTCCCCCCAGCTCCCTCAGCTGCTCCTCCACAGACTTGTGCTCCAAACCCTTCATCAGCTCCATTGCCTTTCTCTGGACATGCTATTTATGACCATTCTCAATGAAGGGCTGTTCCACCACCACCTCCTCTGTGAAGTGGCTTCATGGAGAAAGTGGGACACTTTGTCACTACTGAGGATGGTGAGGGTTAGCAAAACCTGATGAAATCAGCTGTCCCCATCCAGAGCATCCTGCTGGCTGGAGGTGCCAGCCAAGAGGTCACCAAAGTGTCTTTAAACCACTGCTCCTCTCCCGTCCACTACCTCTGTGCTAAACACAGCTCAGCTGCCACGAAAAGAATCTGCTTCATTGTGTTTCACAGGGTCCCAAAATTAGTATTTTGTTAAAGAAAACAATAAACTCAACAATGCTGTGGTAAGTTTTTGAAACCAAAGTAAAACTGGATACTAGAATCTAGAGCACTTTTCCCCTCCGGTTATAACAACTTTGCATTTGATTAAATGATAGGTGAAAAAAAGTCTCAACAGTATCTCCTTTGTTCCATTGAAGAATGTGGAACTATAATATAGAAAGTACACGTCTGCCTTGAAGAGCTACATAGTAATCATGGACTGACCAAAAAAAGATTACTTTTTTTTTAAAAGTGATTTAGCTTGTCTGCTCTATGTTGAATTTGTTTTCTCCTGTGGTTTGCTCTGAGGAGTAGTGTACATGAGCATAAACTGAGGCTCTGCCCTGATGGGACACACACAAAAGTAAAATGTGAAAGCCCAAGGTTATAAGGTGTACCTGACGGGGCACAATGGGGATGTTATTGTAAAGGCACTTGGGGAAGAAGTGGTGGGAAGAGAATCTTTGCAGCAAAATGCTCAGAAAGGATCCAAAATGTGGAATTTTTATTCTGACACTGAGGATATGGCACTGCAGAAATTGCTTTCATGTTTAGGAAATAAACCATCGTAAGATCTACCACATGAAAATTTGTTGTTCTTAGCATGAAGAGGCTGATGAGGTGATTCTCGTTAGGTGCTGCTGCCCTGGAATTACTGGTATGGGAGTCAGGATAGTGAGGAAGAGTTGTTGTCTTTGGATTCTAAGTGGGAGACACAGCACAACCCCTGACACCACCATACCGCAGGTCCAAAATTGGCCTTTGAGCTTTGGCTTCCTGCTATAAGTTACAGACTGTGGCATTGGAACCGTTGTGACTGTGTTTTGGAACCTCACTGTCTTAAAGAATATATGGATTTAGAAATCCAAGTGATGTTTTGCAAGATTGCATCATGCTGTGCTGAGTTTTCCTTGGGAGTGCTTAGATAAATTAAATAAATAGATAAATTAAAATATGCATATTAACCCAAAATTGAAACCAGAAGCAATAACATAAAATAAGAAATAAATTTTTTTTAAAAAATAATAAACATCCAAACCTTTTTGCTTTACTTTCTCTGATACAAAGCAATTTCTCCAGGACTGTACGCCATATGAAACACATTATAAATGCTCTTGTAAAATCCACATCATTATACCACATGAAAGACTGGGTCCTAAAAATAGCCATTCAGAGAGGATGCAGGCTAGTAGCAATTTCGGTGATCATGAAATAGTTGTGTTGACATCTCTATGCATGCACACCCACAGAAAGCTTTGACTTTTGAATATTCTTAGCAACATTTGTGCTTTATGGAATTTTACATCTCGTCCCAGGGATAGTCCTTTACTCAATGGCATTCCTTTCTGATCTTATTTCCATGTTTCTAACCGTGGTTTTATTGAGAAAATGGGTACATTACTTTTCTTTTTCACATTTTATGTGAAACTCTTTCCTTGCTATGTTTGACAGTGGTTGGCAATATCAGTTGTATTTTCCTGTCTCCCAGCAGGGAAATACTTTCTTTTTCCTTCAATAGACACACACATCCCTGGTATTTTGGGGAACTAACTGTTAAAATGTAAACCTATAGCATTAGGTAATAAAAAGAAGCTGCCACATCTATGCAGCCTTTGTATCTGCTGTAGTATTCAAAAGAAAGTAAATGAAATCTGCAGTAATTACACAGTAATGTATCCACAACAAAAAACTTCTTCCTCATCCCAGCAATCAGAACTTGGCTTTTGTTTTGGAATATGAAAGGCTGCAGCCTCCTGGCTTCGGTGTGTTCACAGCAAAGCCCTGGCTGGGATCAACTGCCGTAGCTCTGGGATAGACAACAGAGTCCTGCCAGCTGATATCGCTCGAGATCTTTTTGAAGAGCTCATCAGATTTGGTTTTATTGCTGTTGTGTTTCGGTTTTCGCTTGTTATTTGTTTGAAAGCATTACTATAGGGATAGTTTTCTGAAAAACGTTGGAATCTTCTGCACTGATCTCTTGTTTGCATTTTTCTTTTATAAGTAATATGCTGGTGCTGGAGATGCACACCTTCACATGAGGGTGGCTGAAGTCTGTGGTTTAAGCCTGTTCTGGATTTTAAGTGTGTGGCCCTTCTAAAACCACTTGGAAACAGTCTATATCCTCAAAATAAGTTTGCTCCTGGAACTGGAGCAAAATCTGTGGAGATGGTGAGTGAAATAACAGGGTGTTGAAGAAAATGACATTGCTTCTGAAATAGTTGGCATGGAAATCATGAAGTCTGAGGTTTCATTCAAATCAGATGTAGCTCTGGTTGTCGTGGGGCAGGACACAAACTCGGGCAGTGATGCAACTCCAAGGGATTTACAGAGAGACTTTCAGTTGTCCTAGGTTGTTTTAACTGCAGGACAGCTCTTGTCCCTTGTCCAGGGTGGGGGTCCTGTTCCAAGGCAAACAGGCTCTCTGGTTTTTACCTCGGTCAGTTGATTTCTTCCAGGCTGTTAGCAACTCTGAAGAATCAAATGTTGTAAAATGACATCACAGAAATGGTTTTGCTGTTGCTGATTTAGCTCCCTAGAACAGCTGGACTAGGGGACATGGGAACACCTTGAAAGGCAGTAGTTTCATAGTGTAAATGCATTAATTTCTACAAGAAGTTGTCAGTAATTTAAGGATCTATTCCCAACTGAGTGCTGAGAAATTTTGGCTCCTAATGACATCCTGCTCTTTATAATGGAACAAATAGTGGTGTTTAGAAAAGCTAAAAAGTTTTTAATGCTTCTGGCTTGAAGTTGGCACCGTGCTTAAGCCCTTTTCTCTTTTCCATAATGAATTGGGTGGCCAAAACTGGGGTTATGTCTGGCAATATCAGTTTTTTACTATTCTGGTGAGCTCAGGTTTTTCTGCTAGGAGCAGAATGCAGGTAAAAGCACCAAATGTTCCTGACTGGGACTTCTGACTGCACTTGAATGCAAGAGCTATTGAGAAAATTTAATTTCTTGTCTCAAGAGTACAGAAAATTACCTGGTATGTCAGTGCTAGTTGTTTGGCTATTGACATTTACTGTAAAAAGTATGTAACTACTATATGCATATATATATTTAAACTTCGCAAAATAGAACGTTTTCAAATTATAATGCACTATTTGTACTGATCCAGCACATGGATCTGCATGTAAACGCATAGTGATGGCAGGCTGCAGTGAATCCCTGAAAGATCAGCTCCCTTATCCAAAAGCATCACTCTTCATCCGAATTTCCTTCTGACACCAGAGGTAAACGCCTGACTGCAGGGTGGGTGCGTTGCTGGTTCCGTGGGCGGGAGCTGCCTCTCTCCTGCCTGCGCCCCGGGAGCTTGTTTGATACGGGAGCTGAGGGATTCTCTTACCAGAGAGCACCAGGTGCTGTGGCAGACGGTGTGAATAGCCAAATAAACAGACATGAGTAGCGCCAGTTGTTTATGTGTTAACACAGGATGTTCTCAAAATCAGGTAAGAAGTGAGGCATGTTACCAAGTTTTATAGCAGAGGAACCGGATAGTCTTGTAAGTGCCGCGCAGGGCTGTGGCAGAGGAAGCGTGGTTTTATCCCGGCTTCGGCTCCCAGTCCCGCAGGAGCTTGTTTTTCTGTGACTCAGTTTCCCCCAGGAGCATTGTGGAGCTTTATCGTTTCATGTGTAAGCGATGTTTGGAGAGCACAGCAATGTCAATACTGAAATAAAACATAAAATCCCACACAGGCTGCTGTGAGAGGGGATGTTTCAGAAACAATGAGAGGACAGCTAGTCTAAAAAAGTAAACTGTGCTGCTTATTAGACCCCTTACTTGAAGATATTAAACAAATTTTAATTTCATAATCTTTTAGGAAGTTGCTGGTGGCCCTAAGACCACAATTCTGTCATGTTGGCTGGCATCTTGCTTTAAAAACAAATCACCTTCTCAGCCTAAATGGTAATTTCAGAGAGTGGCATTAGCTGGATAGCAGTGGTGATGGTATGGCCCAACACATTGTCAGAAATACACATGACACACAAATCCTTGTTATTAAACCAGGGGCAAATGTCATTTATTTACCCACTTGTAATATGGTGATGAGAACAACCTCCAGGATCACACAGCATAGCTTTTGGACACATGTACCAAACCTCTGGATGCATAATTCAAATTCCTTGTCATAAAGAATGAGTCTATTTATCTTGGAACCTTTTTTACTTAAACAGTAATCTCTAGGAAATCATTTGTTAACAGTAGTTCGCTGCCAGTTTGTCAGCTAATGGCTTGAGGCAAAGTCTGAAGTGGATGAAAACTTTTCCAGGGAGATGCTGCTGTCGCATGGGGTGCAGAAAGGTTTATAGCAGAAAGCAAGAGAGGAGGCGGTCAGATGAGTTCAGTCCAACTTTTAGAATCATGAGGAAACTCAGCACGACGGGGTAAGGACAGCTTTTGCAAGCACATCATGTGTGGAATGCGAAAGCCATCAATTGTGCCTGTGTCAACTTCTAAGCCTAAATTTTCCTTACTGGAGGCTCCAGGTGTGAGTGTGTGGAGGCCAAAACCACATGTATTTGTGGTGGCTGGGGCTCTGCCTCACTCGCTGTGCATCTTTGCATCCTGGGCATTTCTGCATCTCTGTATCCCAGACATCTCTGCATCCTGGGCACCTCTGAATCTCTGTGTGCTGGGTATCCTGGGCATCTCTGCATCCCGGACATCTGCATCTCTGCATCCCGGCAGCTCCACATCCTGAGGCATGTCCCCATCCCAGGTGCAGAGGCAGCCAGGCAGGAGAGCTGGGGTGCAGCCCCCCCAGCTCAGCTGAGGTGCCGCAGGGTGTCTGCCAGGGCAGCAGAGTCCTCTAGCTCTGAGATGTTATCGCTTCTCTCTAAAAGTCTAGCAGCGAGTTTCAGTTAGGTAATGAGTTATCTGATTTCCCTTTAATCTGGGCAGCATCACTCCAGCGCGATAACCTCGAATCGCTGTTTATCTCACGCTCAGTGCTGCAGGGAGAAAATTGGCAAGAATGGGTGAAAATTCACTGGAAAAGGAGCTGAGAAAAGTCACCCCGGTGTACACCAAATCCCTCCTTTTTGCAGCAGGAGCGGGTGAGAAATAAGTGCCCTGAGTCGAAACTCTCCCAAGAGGCCACAAAATCCAGCTGAAGTAAATGCCACTTCCCTGCAGCATTATCTCCCACTCGGTGCTGTCTGCCCACAGAGGATGGTAGGGTGTAGGAACTGGCAGGGGATTAATGGCAGCCTGGTTCATAAAAAACTCCGCTGCCAGAAGGACGTGGGACCCAGACAGAAGTAAAGAGGGGCTGGTTCTCTCTGCAGATGCCCCCAAGTGCTATTTGTCTGAGAGCAGATTTTCCCACAGATCTTTGGCCTTCATATTATTTGAAGAACCCCCTCTGCAGCTGCAATCCTTCCCTCCCCCGAGGGAAAAACAGGGTGGTAACTTTGTGAACTGAATGGTGTGGAGGTTTAGGAGTACTGCCATGGGAGGGGAAGATTTGGCTCATTAGCGTGGAACATTGTGTTGCCAGGAACAGAGTTTTGGGGCAGAACTAATAACATGGAAGCAGATGCAGTCAGCTTTTATTAAACTGGTTTGTAGATGACTTTAAATAGGCAACAGTTGTATCTGGGGCTTTCCTTGCGAGAGGCAGAATGGCAGACCCCAGCAGCAGCAGAGCCTGGTTTAGATGCTGGATAAAAAGTACAGAGGGGCTAACTGAGTTTCTGGATGTTAGGAAACATTTCTCCCAAATATATTTTTAAAAGAAAAAAAAGGAAAAAAATAACCAAACCAGCTGAAGACTTTGTGTTACAATCTTTAAACTTTTAGAGTCCACACGTCTCACTTTGAGGAAGGAGCAGCTGTAGAGCCACAGAGTTCAGTCTGAAGGACCCAACACGATTTCATCTTTGCTTTATCTTGATGCACCATCTCCTCTAGGCCATGGACTTCTGAGTTTCACTCAGTTCCCCCAAAATCTGGACATACATTAACTGCTTGACAGTGCATTAGAGGCAGGCATGGATAAATTAATTTCCAAGCCAAGTTTTGAAGCACTTCTCCCTGGAACCACCCTTTCTGTAGCACCAATTAACTCCATAGCGCTTATCAGCATCAGCAATGGTCGGGTGCCATTTCCTGACACATGGCATTCCACGGCCACCAGTAACGATGGGTTGAACTCGCTCTGTAATTGCCTTACCCAGGTACACAGGTTGGAATGACCATCAGCCAAATACAAATTGCCCATCCCAGCCAGATCCCAGATCCAAGCGAGACCGTTGATGCCTCTGAGGAGTCCCCACAAAGACCATCCATCCTCTGCCAGACCCTGCAGTGGCTATTGCCGTGTGTCCTTACAGTGTCCCCCTGGTCCTTCACCACCTCTGTGCAGCCTGGACTAACTGCCTGGCTTCCATGAGGGTGGTGTGTGGTCAGTCCCTGTCAACAGAGCCAAGCCTGCAAATGTCTGTAGAGGTGCCCATTGGATTTCTGTCATCTCCATAGATGTCCGTCAGCTGTCACCTCCTTCTGTGCCAACTCCAGCCACCATTTCATAGAGCAAAGAGAACCATCCAGAAATCCTTTCCCTTCTCCATACACCTAAGAGTAGCATGGCATACCCATCATGTCTTCCTTGCTGTGCTCCTCAGCCTCATCATCCCAGGCTGGCTGAATAAGGCAGGAAGAGTCCCATTCAGATGCTGTACTCCATCCTGCCTTGGTTGTGCAATACTTTCCTTCTCAGGCAGTTTCTAATCTAGAGATTTTCTGGGATCTGTGCATGGTATGAAGGGAAGTCTCCTCATCACCTCAGGTTCTGTCTTTCGGTACCAAGTGTTTTAGACGTAATTCCAGGCGTCCAGGGCTTGCTTTCTCTTTGTGTCTCCTTTGCTGTTGCTTTCATTTGCTAACATGTTGAACTTCAAAGTCTATTCTTTCTCATTCCTAATTTTTATGGAAAAATTGGTCTGAACCCCATTTGCATTTCCTCCCTGAGGATACTGGCAATCCTTAATCCTATATATTAAAGAATCTCAGTTTTCCCAGCAGCCCTTTATTCTGGGACTACTCTTCCACACTGTTTTCTCCTTGAAATCCTCTCCTGTGGTTCAAAATTGCTCTTCACGGTGCCCCTGACCACTGTCACTTGCTGTTATGTGCTGTTTGCACGGATGTTTGATCACTTTTTAAGCCCTTTTCCCTTCCTATCCCGTCCCTTGCAGGTAATTTGTGAAGGTTTCATGCCCGTGGCAGTCGGTGCCTGTTTGCCCTCAGAGGTTGCGGCGTGGGGCCGTGTGCTCTGCAACTGGCAATATCCAGGACCTGCTGGAATAACTATTTATAGAGCCAAGAGATAGCAGCATGAAAGTAAATAGGGTGCTATTTTATTCAGGCTGATTTTAATTTCACACTGATGGTCTCCATATTCCAGTCAAGTGAGAGGCGATTGCCATCCGTGCTTCCCCTGCTGTGATGCAGGAGGGTACAGGGACACTCTGTCTCTCTGTCCCTTGTCCCTCTTCCTGCTTCCACATAGGGACCACAGCAATTCCCTGTATTCCCCAGCTCCTGAGAACTGTGGGAAGTAGGCAGAACACCAACTGGGCTGGCCGTGCGGATCCAGGGATTTAGATCACGCAAACCCAGTGTTCTCTCCTACAAGCCATTCTCAGCGATGTGCTCGGGTAATTAGCATGTTCATAAACACTTCGTAATCTTGTGATCATGGCTTGCAGATTAGCTCTTTTGCCAGCTTTGCGATTTCTTTGCCAGTTTTAGTTTTAATTGCAAATCCATTACTGCCAGCTCCCTTGCATATTGTAGCAATAGGCAAATTAAAACACTTGGACACAGTTGGGCGGGTTTCAGTTAAGAAATTAATTGTTACTGCCAACCAGTGCTTTTTAATGTGAGGGTGGCATTTGAGTTTGTTTTTGAGGGCATAATCTCCAAGACTTTCTTTTTTCCCTTCTCCTCCCCCCTCCCCAGACTGCGTTGCCCTGTCGAGCAGCTCCCCAGATGGCATGAAGCAAATGCTTGCCTCTTTGATCTCCTAGTCAAGAAATTTGGAAGTCGTTCTGAATTTATGAGAATCCTGTCTGAAATAAATCTGTCTGTGCACAAGGCCACACTAAGGCAACCCAGAGCTGCAGGCATGGCTCACCTGAACCTCCCAGGGAAGCACAGGATTACATCCCACAGGAGCATCGTGTGATGCTGTAGCGATAAAGAGAAACTTCATGCATATTGTTGAACATGAAAAAGTCTAGACAATCTACAATTTACCAGTCGGGGTAATTGGCTAAAGGCTTAATCCGCCCTGATAATCCAGTAATGGTATTGTTGGCAGGACATTGATGTAAATATCACTCAGCAGTGCTGGCAGCCGCTGTCTCCTATGATTGCTGCCGTTCCCAATTCCCTTTCCACAGTCGTTAGGGCTGATGGGGAATTTTCAGAGTTCTGCGAACTTCTTGTCTTTTTCAAAAGCTGTCTGTGCTCCGTGGTTGTTTTTCACTCTGTTTGTTGAATAAGTAGCATTTTTCACTGGGTCACAATTTTCACAAACCAATGGGTTTGTTCCCTGATGTACGTTATTCCCTGGTGCATTTCTCCCATAGCTCTCTCCAGCCTCCTGTCACTGCTGTCGCACAGCCTGCCATTGCCCTTCAATACAAACAACATCTGGTCTTGCAGCAGACCTGTGCCAGCACTGCAAGCCACCTGCCACCTGTGTGTCACTGCTGAACCTGGTGGCATTCACTGTGACTTTGGTGGCATCGCTCTGCACAAGCACTGCTGTGCCACCAGCACAGCTGGGGCTGCAAACAGTGGTGGTCCACTGTGGAGGTCAATGAGCTGAGCACAGTTTCAGGAATCCATCAGCCACCCCATTTTGCAGGGGTGTTTATAATGCCTGTCTGTGTGCCCCACGGGGGCAAAGGAGGGGATTGTAGCAGCACAGATGCAGGGAAGGGTGAGCAGACTTAGTGCCTCCTCCAAACATGAGTCTCCCAGTGCTGCAGTGCTTGTCCCCACGTGCTGCCTTCCATGGCCTGTTGATGTGTTAGAGCATGGCTGGGCTCAAAGCACACGCTTAAATCATCGTTTAGTTGTGCAGGTAGCCAGTGTCTAAAAACACCTGTCCCGTTCTTGTTGCTTCATTCTCTTTAACCCATTCCCTCCATTTGCCTTGGTAAATGTGGCTGTTTTCAGCTGCCTTTACAGCTGAAGGACTTTACTCCTGTAAGCCTGCACAGCACCAAGCACAAATGGATCCTGCCTGACTGGAGTCACAGAATCCCAGGATCACAGAATGGTTTGGGTTGGAAAGGACCTTAAAGACCTTCTCATTCCATCTCCCCTGCCATGGGCAGGGATGCCACCCAAGAGATTAAGTTGCTCAGGGCCCCTTCCAACTCCTCTGCCTTCAGAGAGATTCGGGTTGCGTAATGGATTGGAGCTCAGAAGAGGATTCCCCCATGACCAAAGCAGAACCACCCTAGGAATTCCTTTTCTGCATCAGTGTTGATTCTCTGTTGCCAGCTGAAGTATTACAAACCCCATATGTAATAGTACATAAACATATTTTGGTCACAGACCCAGCTGAGATGGCTGTGAATCCTTGACACCATTCTTAAGGCAGCCTGTAATGGTTTTTTTGAACATTGCTTTTTTTTCTTCTGCTCGGAAAACAATAGAAGCAGCACAGTTCCGCTGCAAACAAAACCTGAACATGCTCTAACTTACATGTGAAATATCAAAGAGCGCTTATTCAGTACACATCACCGCCCTTCCGTTTCACAGCAAACACCTTGTCACAGCCCAGAGACTCTGGGAAAACTATATATAGTGTATTCGGGCGAATGTCACCCTGATAATTATCCCATAGCTCTGGCTCCACAATGTTGTGGCTAACAAATCCAACTTTAATTGTTCATGATCTCTATCGGAGCAGACATCGGGTTTGAGTTCAGTCGGTACAGAGTCAGGAGGAATAAACACAAACCTACAGTAAGATCAAAGCAGCAGAGAGGTGCACATGTGCTAATAATAATAGCTTATGAAAGCTCATATTTTCCTTCAACAACATCCTGTCATTTGTGTATCAGCTTTGAAAAGGGTAAAAAAAAAAAGAGAATTCAGTGTAATTTACTTCAGCAAAAAAATGAGATAAGGCAGATATTTGATTGCAGCAGCTCGTGTGTGGTTTGCTGCGAGGACTGTACATGCATTGCATCCTCCAGTGCATGTGTGAAGGGAAGGTGCAGAGGCTGAGCTGGCTGTGACCGAAGTACCATCATTATCTGATTTTTACATACAGCTGGTGACAATGTGATGCAGAAGGGAGGATGAGGTAAACAGTCTCAAACTCGGTAACCGCATCCACACCTGGTGCACCTCGATAAAATGTCTGTAAACAGTCTGGAGAGAGTGAGGTTACAGTGAGGCTGAGGGCAGCTAACGGCTCCAGGAGATGCAGGGAGAGGCACACCGAGGTTTGGGGATGGTGTTTTGGTCAGGGTGGAATTGCCCAGGGGATTAGAATGGGGATTTTGCCCTTCCATGGCCGTAGGCAGCTTTGCAGGTCAGCGTTCCCGGCAGTGTGTGGGACAGGCAGAGTGTGGTCGGGGTGACCGTACCCGGGAGGCTCTCACTGAGCAGGGTCAGGCAGCTGTGATTTCCCCTCCACACAGTGTGACCTACTTAGGAAGGTCAGCCCTCAAAGCTGGGCACGATGCTGACCATTTCCTCTGCCCTCTAACATCAATTTTTTGCTATCAGCTTTTTTAATCTAGCACAGTGGCTTAAGCTTCCGTTGGGGGTTTGCCCTGCCTGACACTGAGATGTCTGGTGGCCTGTGGGGGACTGGGACCCAAGGAACTGCAGGAGCAGAGCCATGGCAGGTGCTGTGCCTGTCGGGAAGGAGTCCCAGTGTGTCGTGAGTCTGTCTTTCATGTCGCGTGCTGTGGTTGTTGACATTTGGTTGTGCCTGTAGTTCTCTCTGCAAGCAGGAAAGGGTTTGGGGTTTTGGTGAAGGGAGGAAGGCTGACAATGAAAGGTGACAAAGTGTCCCACTGAGTACTGAAGGTGGCTGGCTGAGGAAGGAGAAGGTTGTTTAGAAAGAAAACTGAGGAGAAAAGGACGAACAGGAGCAGGTACAGGAACAGTCACACTTTCTGCTTTTCCTCCACAGGTGCTGTGGCTTTGGGTACTACCAGCTCCTTGGGCAGGGTGTGACGATGGCCATGGGGTGACAGTAACAGAGAGTAGTCCTTGTGCTGGAAAGGTGTTTTTCAGGGCTGTGAAGCTGAGCTAGAGTCTATCCAGAGTCTGCAGCAGCTGAATCACAGCAAACAGGGACTCGTTAAGAAACTGGAGCAAATAATAATGATCCATATGTTTAATGCAGCTGAAAGGCGTACTTCAAAGATAGTGTTATCCTAAAAAAGCCCAAGTATAGAGGGGAATATACTTGATCACGGCTTCCAAGTTTTGATGGTAGCGTTGTAAGTAGGTCAGCAAACGGTAATATTTAAATTAACTCCACTTTCTGGCAACTCGATGGGAATGTAGGTCTGGAAATGGGTGAATGTAGATTCCCTTCCCAGCTCTGCCACTTTGACAAGTCACTTCATCTCCTCGTGCCTAAGGGAAAAATACACCTTTGGGCTCTGCCCAGTAATCATCAGCCAAATGCTTCCCCACCTATCTAAAGGGTTTTAGAATATGTGATTGAAAAGTGCAAAGTGTTATTAACATTGAATTAATGTCTGCCATTACAATATGTAATGGAGTATTTCTGCACACACCCCATTTCCTCCTGCTCGAATGTTTTGTCAGACAAGTCCAAGTGTTTACCAGCTTTATAGCTGGCCTAAAAAAAGCCAGCAAGAGCTGGAGCTGCTGGTCGCTAGTGGAGCTGCTGGGCTTGTTTGATGGCAGGATAGTTGGGGTGCAGGAACTGGCAGCAGAGCACACACTGTCAGCACACAGCCGTGACCCCAGTTTGTGGCAGCAGGGTCGGAGTGGCCGGGGTGTCCCATCAGCAGCCACCGCAGAGCTGTGGGCACATCTCCTGTGGCCTCTGCATGCTGTGGCACTGTACCAGAAGGCTGGGTGCCTTTGCCAGGGTGCATGGTGGGGTGTAAATGTGCCACGCTTCCTGCCAGGGATGGAGAGGGCCAGGCAGGTCTGAAAATGGGGAATGTGTTACTGGAGCACCTCACTTCTCTTTTCTGGGAGAGTCACAGCCCTCCCACCGCCTACACCTCATCAACTGATGGCAGCATTCACACTTACCCAGGCAGCACTGATTGCTTCCATTCCTACCTGCTCTAAATATATTGATTTTCCCTGTGCAAATAGCAGCTGCATGTTTGTTGATCTACCACTGTATTTTAGGATTCCCACCCCTGGAAACGTTCAGAGTCATGCTGGATAGGGCTTGGAGCAGTCTGGTCTAGTGGAAGGTGTCCCTGCCCATGGCAAGAGGGTTGGAACTACAGGAGTTTTAAGGTCCCTTCCAGCCCAGAGCATTCTGTGATTTTATATCAACCCAGACCTTTCAGAGTAGCATTCCTCCTTTTCAGTCATCTTCTCATCCCATTAGACAGACCTTCCCTGCCTGCCTTGGGTTTGCCCACCAGCGTGCACAGCCCTGCCTTCTTTCTCATTATCACACCCTGCGCAGACATTTCGCTTCTTTTCTAAAATATCTCAGCTCATGGTGTGGGTTACTGTCTAGACTGCATCACTTGAACCAAATTTATTCACTAATATGATATATTATTAGAGCTCACTAAGAGTAACAAACAAAGTACATTTCTTTGTTCACTCTTTAATTGTTTGTTCATTAGCTCACTTGCTGATTCATAAAATATGAAAAGCTCCAATAGGGTATCTAGTCACTAGTGCAAATTAGCTAGTTTCTAATGTACATAAATAAATTATAAACCTGCATTTACAATTTGCCTTTACTATAAGGGCTGTGCAGAAATGCTTTATCTCTGCACACAGAATGACAAGTAAAGGCAGAAGCTGGGAGTGCTGTATCCTACACTTGCAGAACACGCTAGTGGCAAAAATTATCTCTTTGCTGGTGGGTAATTTGTTTTCTTCAGCTCCGAAGGTGGAATATGACAATGTTGTGTAGCTACCTTTGTAGCTAGGGCTGGATGTTCCCTGGTGTGAGTTGGCAGAGCCATGCTCTGTGTAGTGTCAGCAGCTGGGAAAGCCCTGAAGCCTTTGCTATCCCGGGGCTCTGCCTTTTCCTCTGGTTTGTCTGATCCACTGTCGTGTTCTCTCCAGCAACAGCTCTTCCTACTTTTTGGCTATTCTGGTTTCTTATTAATTATTCCCCAAAAACAGCCATGTCCTCAGATTCCTAAGAAACTTCCAGGTATTATGTGCCCACGTGCAAGACTCCCAGAGGCTGTAAGATCATCTTATGGTGTTTTTTTTACAGATTTGTGTGCTAGGGAGTGTAATTCTCTAATACAGATCAGAGATAGAATTCTTCGCTCCTTTCCATACCACGATCAACATGGTCGTGACTAAATGAATCATTCTCTAAAAGTTGTGTAGGATTTTAGATAAAATTCTGCAGGCAGCTGTTTAATATCTGTGTATTATATTGGTTTAATCCCTTCTCAGTTCTGTAATTCTCTTAAATAAGGAATTTAGACTATCAGAGTCCCACGGAGAGAGTATCAGAGTCACAGAATCACAGAATGGGTTGGGTTGGGTTGGGTTGGAGGGGACCTTGAAGCCATGGGCAGGGACACCTTCCACTATCCCAGGTTGCTCCAAGCCCCATCCAACCTGGCCTTGAACACTTTCAGGGAAGAGGGGCATCCACACTTCTCTGGGCAACCTGTGCCAGTGCCAAGCACCACAGCCAATGTATTAATTATTAAAAATGTGTGTCTCATCTGATTTGTATGGATACCAAAGATTTATGGCCGTAAGTGCCTTGTTTTGCTAAATTGGTAGTTACTGCCTCTTCCATGGGCAGCATTCCCAAAGTCTTTGCTAGATGTAAGGCTTGGACCTGCAGATGCTCACGTAGGGAAATTATTTCACATGTATGGATGGTCTTTTTAAAACCAGCCTAACAATTGGTTCATAAAATTATTTGTATATATTTGTATTTGCAAGTGTTGGATTTATACATGCAAGATCAAGGACTTAATTTGTAAATTTTTTTGTTTTGCTACATGAAAGCTTTGCTGACTGTGTACCCAGAGGTCTCTGCTGCATAAATCCTGTTGAATTTCAGTAACAACTACTCATACACCTTTCTTGAGCAGACCTAGGTATTTTTAAAATTTTCAAATTTATTATACACTAAAGGATATTTCAGTAGGTCAGCTCACCGTAGGATACAACATTTCCGGTTATGTGTTAGCAGCAATCAAGACCCAAAAATGTCTGGTTTTGACAGAATGAAATACACACGTTTTTTCTCAGCCTCTTTCAATGGCATTGATTAAACAGAGATTAGGATGATGTGGGGTTTGTATCTTCAGTTATTTTACCTCAGTACTATACCATTGCTTTAACTGACTTTACCACAAAGCCTCTCAAACTTCCTCTTCTTTGCTAAATTAGCTTGTGAATTCTCCGCTTCCTCACATGCTCAACACCTCCACCTCTGACAGATGTGGAAAAAGGCTTTTATCATTACATGTCCAAAATGTTCCCAGGCAATGACGCCGGTGCACCCCATGGCTGCGACGGGACACGGTTTTCCAGACATTGCAGACTGGCTCTTGGGAGGGGACCTCATCCACAGACAGAGTGGTGAAAGCTAAATCCCAGTCCCAAAGACATTTTAGGACCTTTGTGGTATCAAAAGGGAGCATTTTTCTTGCATGTTTTGAATTTGAGAATCCTGAGGCATGATTCATGTGGTCTGGGAGTTGGCAGGGCTTGTGGTGCGTTCTCCAGATGCACCAGGAGCCTGGAAATCTGCTGTGCTCCAAGTGTGGGCAGTTAGGTCGTCATACCAAGTGAAGTCTTGCTTTGGAAAGTTGGGGGCACCTTTGCCCCCCAGTTTGACTCCTTCTGCATTTCCCATTAGGCTTTCCTTACTTGATCACTCCTGTATTTCTGTCATTTTGTCAGTATTGCGCTTCAACAATAAAAGTGAATTAGTTCTGCCTAATTAACCCACGAATCTATAATCTCTAGTTTATGAAGGAAAAATACAGAAGTGGTAAAATCTCATGTCCTGCTGCTGGAGCCAACCAGGCCATGCTGCTGCAAAGGCCTGCAAGCGACTCTCAACAGCATCATTCAGAACGTCTTTCATCTTCATCTCATTCTGCTTGAATTTCTTAATTTACGTGTTGGAATCATTGCCTGTGCTTAGCTTCCTACATTTTTGTTTGCCATGTGTGTAATGCTACCCATGTCTCTTTGCAGATGACCAGATTAGGTGAAAGAAAATGAATTATGCTTATTTCTGTGCTTTAGGTGTTTTTTCATGAGCACTGCCCTATGCAAAACAAGGAATATGATTCTTTAATGTTTTCTTTAATCCTGCCTCTAATCCAGTCTCCCTAGTTCCACCTGAGTTCCATGTGAACATAGCTTTCTTCAACATACTTTTTTTTCTTCGTTGTAGAAGAAAAAGGCTCTTGCTAAAGAGGTAGAGAGTTTTAGATCAGCATCTCTTTTTTTAGGTTGCTCACTCTACACTTCATGAATCTGGGCCAGCCATGGTGATGGGGACTCAGCCCCAGTGACAGGCTGCTGTTAGGGTTAGGCTTACAGTTCAGAGAGCTGCAGAGCCTAAAACTCCAGGGATAGTGGCACTTGAAAGGCATTGTGAGGGCAATATGGCAGGACCCGAACATTGCCAGCTGCGGACTTTTTAATCAATGCCACCTATGGTGATGAGCCCCTCTGGCCCAGGGCCAAGCTGCCCCCAGGGGCCTGGGTCGGGCTCGAGAGATCTAAAGAGCCTTGAGCTCCAGGAACACTGGCACTGGAAAGGACCTGCCAAGGCCATCGCAGCAGCGCCCCAACATTGCTGCTCCCACACCGTTCTGACCTGGACCCCCACAGGGGTGGGCACCTCGGCCCCGGCCATAGGCTGCCCTTGGGCCTGGAGTTAGCACTGAGAGATCTAAAGAGCCTCGAGCTCCAGGAACACTGGTGCTGGAAAGGGCCTGCCGAGGCCATCGCAGCAGCACCCCAACATTGCTGCTCCTCCATCTTTCTGATAGGGAGAACCCCGGTAGTGAGTTGGGGTAATTAACTAGGGCTAGGGTTAGGGTTACGCCTAGGGTTAGGGTTAGGAGATCTAAAGAGCCTCGAGCTCCAGAAACACTGGGGCTGGAAAGAGCCTGCCAAGGCGAACGCGGCAAGGCCCCAACCTTGCTGCTCCCACACCGTTCTGATCTGGAGCCCCACAGGGGTGGGCACCTCAGCCCCGGCCACAAACTGCCACTCAGCCTGGAGTTAGCGTTGAGAGAGGGAAAGAGCCTCGAGCTCCAGGAGCACTGGGGCTGGAAAGAGCCTGCCAAGGCCATCACGGCAAGGCCCCAACCTTGCTGCTCCCACACCTTTCTGATCTAGAACCCCACAGGGGTGGGCACCTCAGCCCCGGCCACCGGCTGCCATTCAGCCTGGAGTTAGCGTTGTGAGAGGGAAAGAGCCTAGAGCTCCGGGGACACTGGGGCTGGAAAACTCAGGCCAAGAGGATCACAGCAGGGCCACAACATTGCTGCCTCCATACCTTTCAGATGAGGGCCCTACATGGGGATGGGCACCTCAGCCACAGCCCCAAGCTTGCTGAAAGGTTGGTGTGAAAAAAAAGTTCTGTAATTAAGTGAAAACAATTAAATTGAATAGACTTAAATGAAGTGCAGTGAAATGAACCTAAATGTAATGAAATAATCTTCATGAAAATCTTGAGATTTCATTTCCTTTCATGAAATGAAGAACTTTTATTTCATGAAAAGAAATTAAATGAGAAATCGAGGAATGACGTGAAAAGTCAGGAAAGGCAATACAATGAAATGTATTTTTTGTCCATTCAATTCTCTGCCTTCCCCTTGGCATTAGGGGCAGCTGTGGGGCTGAGATTCTCTGAGATCTCTGAGATTCTCTGGCCAATTGTCT
Source organism: Acanthiza pusilla (assembly GCA_036630365.1). Lineage (NCBI taxonomy): Eukaryota > Metazoa > Chordata > Aves > Passeriformes > Acanthizidae > Acanthiza > Acanthiza pusilla. The sequence goes on along the minus strand of JAXCHO010000049.1, from coordinate 9,976,312 downwards.
GGCCATCAGAATTTGACTCTGAAGGCCACCACACAATTCCTTGAAGAAAACAACTTCCATTCTCTGCTGGTCCTGTCTGATTTCAAGACAACTGTAAGGCCAAATATTTTTCTGCAGATACCAAGAGTTTAAAGTCTTGAAGCAAGCTTGCATTTAAAAGGAAGAGTTGCTAAATTCAACACATATAATTGACGTATAATTTGAAGTAATAGCTTTGCAGGAGTGTCTGCACAGAATCTGACCTATATACTCCTTAGAATTGGTGACCATGTGGAGGAAGGAGAGAGCTTGACCCAGCTTGACATTCAGATCCCAGAGAAAGGTTGCATGACTAACGCTACAAAAACAACCATTTAATTTCAGTCTTGGAATTGCATCATGAACTCAACAGGCTGACAGCCATGGAACCCAATATGGGCATTTTCCAGAGTCACTTCCTGGTGCTCATCCACGTGAATTAAGACAAAATAGTTAATTACATTCTTTCGGAAAGCAGCTCTCTTCTTAAGCACTTTGCCATGTTAAGAGCATCTCTTCTGCAGTTGAGGAGGATTTCAGATTTACCTTTGACTCACACTTGCCAGGTGGTGGTGATCCAGCCTTTTCAAAATGCCTCTACATAAAATTATTCCAATCCCACAAACCACTCAGTATTATTTCATTGATGTTCTGCTGGCAAAGAGGCCTCTAAGGCTTTAGAGGCTTGAATGGAGGCAGGTGCCTTTTTTATCCTCCAGCCTTCCCAGAAAATCTAGTGATGCTGTGGGATTTCCCCAGTCCTCAAAGGAATTCCCTCCTTGGGGGAAGATAGAGGTTAAAGTGGCAGTGTGGGTATTCATTTGAATCTTCCTGGGGCAGAGGACTGTGTCTCTAATGCATACTTCCCCTACATCCCTGTGCCACCTGGGTGCTGAGCCCCCACTCCCCAGGAGCATCCCTGGGCCACTCTGTCCACTCTGTTTTCCCATTCCTGGCACGCAGACAGATCACCCATGAAGGGAGGAGGTGCAGCAGCATAGTGAGTGTCTGAAAGAGGGCATTAATGCAGTGACCGCAGTGCCCTGGGTACCAAACTCCCAGGGGAGCCCGTGAGGTTGGTGCCTCAGGCCAGCAGCACCCTTGGGTACCTAGCTGGGGCTCCATTATTCCCACAGCACCGCCTGTTGCCCTGCCCTGTAGCTCAGTGTATTCCTGATCAGCTTTAAAGGAAAGGACTGTTTTATATCAACTGTGTCAATCTCTCTGTTTCACATGTGTGGAATGTCCTGACTTCCATACGCAGCACAAGTGGCTGTCAGGTTCATCACTTCAGCTGTAGGATGCAGGGTGATATTTAGGGTGACTCACTGGGGTGCACTGCTCTGCCCCTTGGGGAATTTGGTTAAGACATAACATGTTCTGGGAACATTGGATCAGGAGAGAGCAGAAAAGGAGCAATATGTTACTACTCTGATAGGTTTTTTTAAACTCAGCTTCTTAAATGATAAGCAGAGCATGCCGAGAGCTGCTGGGTGTTGATCTCTGCTTTCCTGCTCCCTTAGCAGAGATTGGGATTTTCCCTTGCAACAAGGATGGGTGGAGTGAGCTGAAAAGGAGGGAGTCAGCTCTGCTGCCTGATGGAGAGAGCCCGGGTGAAGTGTTGTCCTCCAGTGCTGGGGCCACCAGCAGTGGAGACCCAAGCAGCTGCTGGGTCACCCAAAAACATGCCTGGAGAGAGGGAGGGGAGAAGCTTGAGCTGCTGTAATCACAGGTAGGAGTGGAAATGTCTGGAAACAATCCATCAGTGAGCAGTGGGCCACTCCTTGGAAACACTGGGAATTACTGTATCTCCTCACAGTAAATGTGTGCTAGTCTGGTCTTGGACAGTACTTTCTTTTTCAGTCTGCCTAATATTCTCGGTAACATGTTTAGGTAGATATTTATATAAAAATCTCTCTTTATGTTTCATTTCCAAGCCACCACACATGGATTTACTTGTGAATAATGGATGAGTCAGCAGGGTATAATGCTCATTACTCACACGGAGCACGCAGGGAGGTACTTGGAGCAGTGGTGAGGGCCGGGTGCATCCCAAATTCATCCTGTCCCCGAATGCTGGGCATTGTTGCCTGGAGCTACCACACTGCTGATGCTGCAGAAACTGGGATGAGAAATTCAGCTCTTTCTCTCCCCATTTTTTAGTTCACTTCTGTAGAGCTAAAGTAAACCTGTGCCGCGTCATGGAGTACAAGCCAATGATAAAGTCTGATTTCTGCATCTTCTGCCTTCCAATGCAGTTTGTGGAAGGGAGGTAACAAGTGACGTTGGACAGCCACAAACTTTTAAATGAGGATTACTTTACCTACAAAGAATGTAGGCAAGCCAGATTCAGTGGCGCAACTTTCTGAAGAAAAGCCTGTCAGCCAGTGCTAATGAGAGTATCTGGTCATTCACAACTGGATTAATCTTCTTTTCCCTCAGTCAAATGTTTCTCTTTAAAGCACCTGCTGAAAAGGGAGCCATATAATGAAGTGTCTGGGTGGTAAAAAGTGTTCTTAGTGCCCTGGGTTTGCTTCCCATTCTTTGGGCAATGTATAGCGCAAAGAAAAAACTCCCCTATCATGGGAAACCAGGAACAGGAATAAGGAATTAGGATCTGGAGAGCCTGAAATACCCAGCCTGCAAAATCTCATGCTGCTGATTGGGTGGAAAAGAGGAACGATAATTGAAGGAGAGAGACTGAACTTAGGAATAGAGCAGAACAAATTAATGTGTGATCCTGGAGGGTGATTATCCCTGCCTCTGTGCCTAAGAGCACCTGGGCTTGTCCTGTATCCCAGGGATGCACAGGGGGAGGGTGGTGAAGGATTAGCTTCACCTTCTCTTCAGAATACAGTTTAGACCAACCCTAACCAGACCAGAAAGACAACATGGCATGGAAATCAAAACACAGGCTCCTATTTCTCTAATGGTGTACACAGGATACAGTGAGGCCAGTGTGAGGTTTTTTTGTTTGTGGTCGAGAATTTAACTTTCTTTTTTCTAACGTCAGACACTTTGGGGGTGAGGGTTTCAAATGAAACAGGATTTGGCGCATGCAGAAGTTGCATGTTTGCAAATACAGTGATGTGAGTTTAAACCCTGTGTGGTTTACCATGGAAAATACAGACATGGTGTTTTTCACCTGAACTTGGCTACACACAGACCAAAGACAGAGGAGACTGTGTAGCTTGAGCAGTGAAGAATTTCAGACATGAAACTAAAATTAACTTCCTTGGTGTGCACACAGAAAAATACAGCTAAACACACACACCCGCCCAGGCTGCTGTAGGATGATTTCCTCATGCCATTTTGGCTTGCAGAGCAGTCAGGTTGTAGTGAGCAGCTGTCTGTGTCCACCTTGGAGCAGAGGGTGCGCAGAGCTCCAGCCCCATGAGAAGGTTCTGCATGGCAGGAGCTCAGTGCTGCACTGGGAAGGAGTCTGCACTCCATGGATGTGACCTCAGCAATATTCCATACATGCCTGGATACACATTTAGCCTGTATTTAGCCCCTAGGATGCAGGCACTGACACAGGTTGTCCAGAGAAGCTGTGGCTGCCCCATCCCTGGAAGTGTTCAAGGCCAGGTTGGATGGGGCTTGGAGTAACCTGGGATAGTGGAAGGTGTCCCTGCCCATGGCAGGGGTTGGGACTGGTTGAGCTTTAAGGTCTCTTCCAACCCAAACTATTCTGTGATTCTACAAATCTTTGTAGGCAAGTTCAAGTCTTTCTAAGTATTTTTATTTCTTTATTTCTAAGTATCTTTATTTCTAAGTCTTTTTATTCGTAAGTGCATGAAAATCTTCCTTGCTTTTGCTCATACAATACCCATACACTTCAGCATCCCACATGGATGACACATCTCTCCAGCATGGAGGTGGCAGGGTATAGCCCTTCCACGGGAGCTGAGGGAGACAGGACGAATTACTTGTGCACAGAACTCATTTAGGCTGCCCCTGCTCTGCTTCCAAGCAGGCTGAGGATTAAGATGCAGGTAGCAACAGCCAAAAATACAAGGAGGCTCAGGAGTCCTTTCATGCCTTGTTCCTTAGCAGCAGTTACAGCTGCTGCCTGTTTTCCAGTGACTTGTGCCTGTGAAAGGAAAGCCAGGGTGTGAATCTTCATGGTTTTATTTGTTTGCTACTCAAAATGTCAGGGGGAAAGTATGGTACACCACATTTATAATACATCATCTGAAATGGGTCATTTCCATCTTCACACTGGGAAAGAGACCTTCCATAACAGATCTATGCAAAGGACACTTACATGTGTTTATCATCGTGCATTAATGGGGCAGGTGAGGGAACTGCCTTCCACATCCGTAATTGCTTTTACTTTTGATTCGTACCGCAGTGTTGAAGGTTTACAGTCTGTAACACAACGCATGTGGGTTTCACAGGTCAGTCAGCCTACCCTGGAGGAAACAGATTTTGTGTGTAGTTTCTCATTCTCATTTACTCCTTGTATTCTTCATTAGCACTGAGGCCCAGAATGAGCTGGCTGCAGAAGGCCAAAATGTGATCATCTTTCAATGGCAACAGTTTTGTGAGGATTTGGCTTGAATGTACAGCTTAGCAAAAAAAATTAAATCTGTTTTTTGAGTTAGGGTAAGATATGTGTTAGGGTGAATGTTTGGGCTGGTAGAGACCTTGGAATGAACCATTTCAGTCCCTGACAGACCTAAAGCTGGAAGTGAGCCTGGGAACCAGGACAGAACAATGACCTGCATGGGGGTTAGGGCTCCCGGGAGACACTGAAAGAGGGGAAAATTTTAGGACTAAGATTTAGCTGAGAAAAGCCATGAGACAGTGTAGCTACTTCTGGATTCCCATGATACACTCTTCAATTGGCACTTAACCAACTGAGCTTTACCTAGTGCCTTGAGCCTTGGCCATCAGTGGTTGGAAGCATGGCCCAGGGGCACTCAGCAGTTCTCAGGTTGTTTTACTGATGCCTGTAGTACAATCTCAGTGGTTTCTCCTGGTTCAAGCCCTAATCCTACATTCAATGTCAGCCCAGCCCTAGAAACCTCTCCCAGTTCCCAGAGTAAATGAAATGGCTGCAGATGTGGCAGCAGAGTCCACCGTATAATCTACTGGATCCAAACTCTAACCCTGACCTCAGTCTCAGACTATTCCTTGCTCCAGTGACTCCTGGTGATCCCAGATTTCAAAGGAGTCACAGATTCACTCTGCATGAGCTTTCCATTTCGGTTCTGCCTCCCCCAAATTCCTTTATTATCTTTGCCCATCAGTGTCTTTTGGACCTTCGCAAACTCATGCAGCCCTCACCAGTCCCAGAAGAAAAGGATCTCAAAGAGCTCCATGTCCTCTCCCCATACTTTGCTCATCTGCCTCCACTGAACCTTCTCATCACCCATCTTCATCTGTTCTTCCTACCTGGCTTATGATCCTAACACCTACTCCAGCCTCAATGTCATTGTTTTCCCCTTGCCTAATACTAATCCTAAACAAAACTCTCGCCCAAGTCATGAAGACGGAAGGTATATACAACCTGCCTTAAATGCAGGTGGATCTGCTAGAATGCTTTTTTTGTGTAGAAACTACATTAAGATCCAGAGTCCCATGAGTTGGGAGTGGGGTTGGGGCCGAGGTTAATATTGTTTTCCAAATTAACATTAGGATTTAGTTTAGGCTTATGTTTCACAGGAGCCATGATCTAGGAAAAAATGGGAAAGTGATGACACTATGGCGTGTCTCCATTCACTAGCGCTGGTTTCACAAGCGAGTGGGTCAGGAGTGTCCTGTCCCACATTTCCCTGCCAGCTCTCACACGGATAAAATAAACACTGGTACCGTAGGTGCATGGTCTGACAAAAGCCTTCCCTGGAAAAAACAGGCTTCAAGGAAGAGTATCTGGTGTCATCACTGAGAGATGACTGGGCTAGAACAGCTTCCTTAATTAATCTGTAAATAAAATGTTTGATGGGCTGCAGCTCTGCAGTGGTGCAAGGATCTATTTCTAAGGAAATTCTTCTGAATTCCAGAAGACGTCAAGATGCTTTGACTGAGAAGGGACTGTATCCAATAATAACTCTCAAGTTCGCAAATAAGTCTTTGATCTCTTCTGTTTCATGACTCCACACTGCTTTTGAAAGACAGCTGAAACTTCAACCCCCACAGTAAAATTCAGCTTTTTTTTGTTTTATCCTGCTTACAACAAACACAGGCAGGTGGCAGGTCCTGGTGGTGCAATGACTGTGAGGTAATGACCTTCCCTTCCTTGCAGCACAGTGACAAATAGGAGAGAGAGAGGAATAGAATAGAATAGAATAGAATAGAATAGAATAGAATAGAATAGAATAGAATAGAATAGAATAGAATAGAATAGAATAGAATAGAATAGAATAGGATGGAATATTTCAGTTGGAAGGAGTATGACAGCTACTCCTGTTTTACATCTAACAAGAGGGCTTGGGATTTATGTAATCAAGAGTTCGAAAACTATCAGAAGAAAAGCTCCAGGCTGTTTGCATGCTTGCTCACAACTGAATGCAAAGAAACTTGAGGCCAAAGTCCATCCCAAATGCATCCCCCCATGTTGCAGACCACCCCCATCAAAGCTGTGTGAGGATGCAGTGCTCCATTCCAGCCCTATGCTGAGTGACAGTCACCCGGTGGCACGGGGACAGCCGGCCATCTGTGCACCTTTCCGGCGAGGAGCACACAGCTGTGAGCACATCCCTTCTCATTTGATGCATCACATGTGAAAGGAGGAGGCTGGTATTCCAAGCTGGCCCCACTGTGCCTGTGGCCACAGGGGAGCAAAGCCACGTACCCAAAAGTTAGTTCAGTGAAGCAGTCACAGGTTTTTCTCTTGATTTCCATTCAGGCTTCTAAAGGTACTTTTTCTTTTCTCTATGTTTTATAAAGCACTGCATACACCTACTTTCAGCTATAAATAAGAAATAATCGTGTGCATTTAACACTTATTAAAATTCTTTTTAAATTTATATGCAAACGAGGAGCAGCCACAGGCTCCTGGCAGGTTGCCGATAAAGTCCTTTGTTCTGCAAAGATTCTACACCACTGATGAGGCAGATAAATTTGTCTTCAGTGCCATAGTCTTGTCTTTGCTCTGAATCTTTTTTATAACTACTGGAAGGTGTAGGTTGAGAAATGCTGGTTTGATTAGCTGGGCTTGTGGTTGGTCCCTTTTCATGCCAAAATCATTTAAGTGTTCCAGACATGGCATACACCCATGGAATCTACAAATATATCTCTCCCCAGTGCGTCATAATTCCTGGGGTAGTAAGTGATGAATCATCAGGATCTAATGTGAAGATAAGCTAATTAGCATTAATCAGAGCTCCTGCCCGAGGTGGGAAAATGCTAGGTGAGCAGTGTGTTAGCTGCCATCTGACTTATTTAATTATTTTATTTTCATTTCTTTCGATTTTACAAATCGGACTCTTCAAAGCTTCCAAGCACATAGACTGGTGCTCTTCGGTGACATGCAAAATTTAAAAGCCTTTTCACATCCCTCAGTCTCCATCCTGCCCTCATCTCACCCATCATCTCACTTCTTGCATTGCCTGGAAGTCCACAGACCGTAGCTGGGTCATGGTGTGGCGTGGGATAGCTGCTGGGCTTAGAGGTTTTGCCCTGCAAGGCATCAGCCTGCAGCCCCCTCCTGTTCAAATCATTAAGTGACTGTCTGCAAAATTTAAATTAACTCATACCTTGTTTCAATATGACAGAATAGAGAGATCCCATCATGTGTAGTAAGTGGTGAGGAGAAGTATTTTCCTTATGTAGAGTAGTTGTGGTGTAAGGCTATATAAATATATATCCCTTCTTTCTACTCTGGGCAATAACTTTTTGTTTGAAATTTTTAAAATTATATTTCAGTGTTTTTCTTCTAGTAACATACCTTCTAGCAAAAAATCCCAAGCAGCAGGGATGACTGTAAATACTTCCTAATGTGTCCTTACCCTGGTCGGGGCAGAGCTGTTGCAATCAGAGTTCAAGTGTGTGGTGCACGAGCACGAGGAATTCAGTCTCAGCAGAAAGATGCCATCAAACACCACCCTCCATGAGCGCTGGCCCATTTGGAGGATTGTCTATGACAAATTCCTTTACCTATTGGCAGCTGCAGCATGCCTCTGGATTTTGAAATTCATTGGCTTTGGTGGTGTGTCTCCTCACACCTTGGGTTTAGTAGTGGGAATCCCAGTACAAAGGGAACCAGGATTCAGAATTAACCATTAGCATAAAGATAATTAGCTTTCAGTGAGACCCATGAGGAATTTTTTTTAAGATGCTTGGGCACCCAGTATGCACTGTGGCACCTCAGGGAAGCTGGGACTGTGCTGTGGCCCCACAGCTCTGGCAGCCCGCAGTCCATCCCAGTCAAAGAACACAAAATGATTTTTGGTGGAAGGAGCTTTACAGATCATCTCATTCCAACCTTCCTGCTATGGGCAGGGACACCTTCCTCTAGATCAGGTTGCTCGAAGCCCCATCCAACCTGGCCTTGACATCCACCTGATGTGGCACAGCCTCTCCTCCATGGAGCAGCTCCTGGGCTCTGTGGGAAGCAGCACCCAGCACAGTGGCAGCCTTGCTGGAGCATGGGGAATGTGTGTCAGCAGACCCTAGGGAAAGAAAAAGGGAAATGTTTGCCAGTCTGTGGGCTTGGGGTCCTACGGTACTCCAGACGTGTGGTCCTTTGCTGTGGTGGCCAATGCATTTCTTTGCCACCCAGACAGAACTGAGGTTATCTTTCCTTGAAACTGCTGGAGATCTGCCATGGGAAATGCCTTTCTTTGATCTGGATTTTGCCGTGATCCTGTAACTTATAATTACACTAGCTCTTCCATTCCAGTGAAACCCGCCCCTTCCTTTTTTACCCATGGAACACAGGATTTTTAGAGAAACCACCGGGACTTGTCAGAGCAGCATTGTGCTCCATGGACTGCTGGGGTGGGTTTTACCTCATGAGTTTGCTCAAGATATAGCAGAATTACTCCTTTTCCCCTAAATACTGTTTCATAGCTCAGTACTGAGTTGGAGGTAAAAATACCATAACAAAACCAAAAGTGCAGGAGCACATAGCTGCTCCTATGGTGAATAAAGTCACGTAGGCCAGCTGAGAAGGTTTGTAGCCACCAGCAGATGTCATTGCAGCCAGCACAGCATGGTACATATCAGGTGAGAACAGAGGCACTGTAGGTATTCAGATAATACCCAATGGAGAATGAAAATAAAAAAATAAATCATGTAATCACTGATTGCCAGGTAGCTCATTCTTAGATCACTGGTAGCTCATTTGTAGTAGATAGAGTAGATATGAGGGATTAAATCCCACACTACAATTTGTTTTCTGCTGAATAATTAAGATTTATTAGTCCCAAGCACAAATTATAGTAATTTAAAATACTTATACTTTTTTTTTAAATGGAACATGCAAGTGGATTTTGTTTAGTGGGAGTAGTTGGGTCCTGATAACCTAACGAGCCTGAGCATTAATGAGGGGAGCTGGTGCGGGGCTGATCCGCCCCATGCTCCGGTGCTCCCTCCCACGCTGGGCCCCGTGAGGAGAGTGGAGCCCAGCAGCCTGTGGGGCTGGGGGCTGTGCCAGGGGCCGGCTGTCGATCACAGCCCTGACTCAGTGCTGGTCTTGCCTTCCCTCCTTTGTTTGCTCTGCCCTGTCTCCAGCACCTCGTAGTGTGTGCACATCTCTGTTGCCGTGCTCTAGTGGAAGGTGTTCCTGCCCATGGCAAGGAGGTTGAAACTGGCTGAGCTTTGAGGTCCCTTCCCACCCAAACCATCCCAAGATCCTGTGATTCTGTGATTCCTTGGTGCAGGAGTAGAGCCTTGGCATGCGTGTTTGTGCATGTGTTTGCCTGGACGTTCGTGTATGTGCATGCATTTGTGCCCTTGCTAACCTAAATTCTTAATGCTCATAGATTTCTATATCAGTGGCTACAGAGTGGTAGACAATATTCCTCTTGAAATCAGTGGCAAACTTTGCTGTCATAAAGACAAAATAATGAAAAATGCTCATTAGCCTCTATTCGTGAGTAATTTCTCCACTTCTCTTCTTTCTCTGGGGTCAGCCAGCAAACAGAAAGAGAAACATTCCTGAGCTACCTGTAAGACCTTGGTCAGTCACTGGTAGTTATTATTATGCCATTGTATCAAATGTATAGAAATATTTTATATAAAATCTCCTGTTACAAGCAGTATTTACTGTTTGCTTGGTGAAGACCACAGACAGAACTGAGTCTGGTGAGCTCTGTTTTGTTCAGATGCAGGAGATAACAAGTCTCCACTCTAAATACACTTTACAGTTAAGAAATGCAATTTCTGTTAAACTCCTGGTCTGAATATTGCCCTGTACACATACAAGACAGTCACGCTGAGGCAGATTGATGTGGTGATAAGAGAGATGGACTAAAGGCAACATTTTATGGCTGTGTCACCCATCTCCTTGCAACAGAACAAAGAAGTATTTGTCTTGTGGGGAAACTCTGGCTCTTCCCACTCCTAGAGTCACTAATGAGGCTGCACCTCAAATTCTGTGTTGAGTTTTGGGACCTTCACTAGAAGACAGACAGTGAGGTGCTGGAGCATTTCCTGAGAAGGGCAGTGGACCTGGGGAAGGGTCTGGAGCACAAGGCTGATGAGGAGAGGGGCTGGAGTGGTCTCATCCTGGAGAAGAGGGGGCTCAGGAGGAACCTTCTTGCTCTCTACAACTCCCTGGCAGGAGGGTAGAGCCAGATAGGGATGCATCTCTTCTCCCAATAAATAAGTAATAAGAGGAAACAGCCTTAAGTTGCATCAGGGGAGTTTTAGATTTAATATTAGAAAATAATTTCCTCCAAAATGGTTGTCAAGCCCTGGAAGAGGCTGCCCAGGGCAGTGGTGGAGTCACCATCCCTGGAGGGATTTAGCAAACATGTAGATGTGGCACTTGGGGACATGGTTTAGTGGTGGCCTTGGCAGTGCTGGGTGACCATTTGGACTCGATGATCTCAGAAGGCTTTTCCAACCTAAACAGTTCTGTGATTCAAGACCCGAATGAACACCTGCCAGCGCTGGAGATAATGTCATGTTCTTGGCTTTAGATGAGATAAATCAGTGGGAAAACTTCATTGACTTTGGCATGGGTTGTATCTTATTTTCAATCCCTTGAATCTGAATTGTTAATCTTCTGCTAAAAGTGTTTGGAGATGTCCCAAATGCTTCAGCTGGGGACTTAACAGAGTCACCTGTTCTGATATGGTGTTTCCTTATAAATTGCATCAGCTGGAGCTTGGCTCAGTTTGGAGATTTATTTCTTCAGTAAGTCCCAAGTTGCTTTTTGCCCTGAAATCATGGAGAAAGACAGCCAAAGAATTAAAGGGAAGATGTTACGTTAAGCATGTGTTTTAAGAAGAAATTGCTTTCTCTGTGTAGCATCTCACTTAAAACCAAGAGGTGTAAAAGAGTGTAATTCTCTGTAATCCATAGGATTTTTACCTTTCACATTCTAAAGAGCTTAGATGATGGCCAGAAGATAGATGGGCTTATTTTTTAATTGCAAACTTTGCTGGGAAGAATGTAAATCCTAACCCAATGGCAGTAGTGTTTTAATTGTTTTTTTTCAGCAAATGCACAATCCATGGGTAATGAAAAGAACTTTTACTGTAAAAAATGCAACACTAGTATAGGATTTAATCATGTAACAACGTCCTGAAGCAAGGATTCTTCTGCCTGTGGACCATTGTCCTGGTGGCAAGATAAGTTTTTCATTCCCAGATTGTCTCAAAGCAGATGTGGAACACAAGGACTTCCAGCTCAAGCCCTAAATAATACCTAAACTTTAAAAAGTTCCTATAGGCATGTGGAGTTTGTATGCATATAGGTGTGATAGGTGTTTTGGGGTTTTTTAGTATAATCAATGTTCTCTGTAACCTCAGTTGCATCGTTCAGCAAATACAGCTGTCAGTTATTGTAACAGATCAGAGACCATGACAAGCAAGTTAAAAAAAAAAAAAAAAAAAAAAGTCTGTGTTTCAAAATGACCTGGAGTTAAATAGCTGATCCCTGGTGGTGGGTTGAGTTAGTTAATTATCTGGTTAGAAAGAATCTATGCCAGAAGCTTCATATTATTGTCTATTCTTTCTTCTTGAATTTTTTTTCTTCTTTTTATTTAATCTGGTGTGAATGCTGGGGCAGCTGTTGTGGGTGGGTGTGCATTTCATGGAAGCAGCTGGCATTGTGGTGGCACCGTGGTGGCATCGCTGGGGGCTCCTGGTGCGGGCAGACCTGGCAGATGTCCCTGTGCACCAGTGACGTACTGGGATGTGCTGGGACGCAGCGGCTGCTTGCACATCAGCCACCCTGATCCCTGCCTCCTGTGGGACTGACTCCATACACACCTTCTGTTTGCTCAGTTCTGCTTCGTTTAACTTTTCTGGAAAACCTTTCCATGGAGTGCCGTGTCGCGGCTGACCGCGGGGCAGGGCGAGCTCCCAGGGCAAGCTGTGTTGGAAAACAAGTCTGACCTCAGCCAGGAAAGTTGGTACTTTAACATTTTTACCCTTAACCACCTCTGTGAAATGGTGATATCTCACATGGGGGTGATGGGAACAGATGCATCCCTCGGGCTGCTTTCCTCAGTCAGGGTCAGGCCAGCAGGACCTTCTCCGTGGTCAGCCAGGGGTGCAGCCCAGCAGGAGAGTGCTCTTGCAGATGTCACCAGAGATGAGAATCAGAGCATGAAAGTACAGAGGAAGGTTCAGGATGAACGTGGCTTATATCTGGGTCTTCTGCCTCCTGGGTAGGTGAGTATCAACCAGGACTCTGTCCTGCGCTTAAACTTCTCCCAGTAAAAATGTGGTGAAGTTTGATGCACCCTACGAGGAGTTGTGGGTTTCATGACTTGGTTTTTCTGAGAAAAGTAAATAATGTGGCTTAAAATTCCTGACCCCGTGCAGTCCCGGACCAGGTGGTAAACTCCCCAGTAAGAGCTGCATCATTAGAAGTGTACTAAGATTTCAGCCCTCGCAGGTTTGTGCCTGTTGCTTCTTGTATTCTGATGAGTCCCGAACTCAAAGCAAAACCAAGTTGAAAGAGAAAAGTTTCATCAATTATTTTTCTCATCAAAACCATATGAAATTGTGACTTTCTAGTTTTTTCAGTGTGAAGCCTTTGATCAATCCTGCCTTGTGAACGTTTGATTAGCCTGGGTTAAAATGAAATCCAAGACTGGGAACGTTTTGTGTGGTCTCTGGTTTCGAAGTTACAATTTTTCATGTCTGTCCTAACCAGGTTATCCCTGGGCCATTGCTGACTGTCACTTTCATAAAGCCATAGCCAAAAACTGATGGGAGCTCTTGGTGAGCTTACAAGCCAACCTAGCCATAGCAGGATTAATTTATTATTTATTTTTTCTAATCTAGCATAAAACATAAAGTTTGCTGTGTTCATTAATAGGCCAAGTTATAATCCCCTCCTGGCACTGTGCTTGGAAAATGAGACTTTCATCCAGGCCCTGCAGTTTGGAAATCAGCTCTCTCCAACCTGCTTTCCATGCTGAGACGCAAAGATGAAAATAATCTCATGACCATCCACTCCTGTAGTAAAATCTTGCGCAATTAAATCTATGAATCTCAATACCTGAAAAACAGGATTTGATGACACATGACAAGAGCCGAGTTAAAATATGTATGACTTAGTACCGGCACGGTGGGTAATCTTTATCATCACGAGTGTGGAGAAGATGAAACCAAGGCATGGGGTGGGGATGCACAGCACCAGAGTTACCTCATATATTCCCTCCAACACCTTACCTGGAGTCCCATTCTGAAAATGAGCTCCAGAAATATTTCTGAATAGATAATAGTGGGGGGAAAATGGAAAAATATTTGGAAGTACGCTTGTATGGAGTGAGGGGTTGCTGTGATGCTTGGTGCATGCCATCTCTGTTGGTTTGCTGTCTCATTACCTAGTTTGTTGTGAGGAATTAGGAGATTGAGGCAGCTAAACTGCATGCTCCCCTTCACTCTGAGTCCAGCTCACAGGAACACTTCTCCATCCTAAATTTCATCCAGGAGCCTCTGCCCCATGTTGCTCAGGCCTCCAGGAGTAGCTGTCGAGCATTTAAACTGCTCCTTGTTTTACATTTCATAGGAGGTAACATTTAAGGAACTTCTAGAAGTCAAGTGGCAGGACAAGATTAATTAGGATTCCTTTCTAATCCTAATTACAATGATATTTGCTTCCCACGATAGGAGTTGTTCATTATCATATGTATAAGTTTGTTTCTTTAGTCTGTCTGCTTCCCTCCCCCCGACAAAAAAAGGTTAAATAATATTTAATACATTTTTACAGTCATTAAAAAAAATCAACTCTTTTTAATCTGGTAAAAACATCAGATGGGCAGAGGAGAAACCCATTCAATTCCCTATTAATTTCCCTTGCTCTCTAATTATATGCAAATCCACCAAGCCCAGGTTTTAATTCAGCTGCTCGCATTAAGAGATCAGAGGAAGATTCAAAATGGGAAAGCAGAGTTTGACGTGTCGTCGGGGGCTCGTACGAATTTGACTGGAAGATAAATTCCACATTTTAATTAAAATGTTTATTCCGCTCTGCACAATAATGCTTGCTTGCTTTCAGAGGAAAAAAAGGGTATTAAGCATTAAAGGAACTAATTCCTCCTATCGAGAAAATTAGGATTTCTCTCAGGCAGACACAGGGTATCATCCAGGATTAGCGGCTGTAGCATTCTTTGTAAACATGTCACCCTTGAAAGTGAGCAACAAGGAAAGCTGCTATCGCCTTACTGCTGCAGGGTGTCCATAGAGCATCCCTTCGGCTCCAGAGGGGATTATCTTTCCTCCGTGGCCCCCACAGAGCCGTTTATCATGGAAACTGGGAAATAAATGTGAGTCAGATTAGGATAATGTGGGGGTGGCAGCGGGCAGCTCGCCTCTCTCCATGCCAGGATCACCGGGGGGATTTGGGGGTCCCTGTGGGGAGGGATGCCCCTCACCACAGCCCTCACCCATTGGGCTTCACTTCTTGGCAAAACCAGTGCTAGGGAGGGAGCAGCATCTGTCCCCACACTGGGCTGGAATGGTGTTGTGCGGCAGCCTGGGAGGGAGTCCGGGGAAGGCTCTGAGCAGCCGTGGTTCATTCGTTCCTGGCCGTCCATGTTGGAAATGTGCTTGACATTTGTGTGAATTTGAAAGGATTTCAACATAGCAGAGAAATGCACATTCAGGGAGGATGGTGGTATTACAAATTATCATCCCTGGCTGTTTTGGCTTATCTGTTACTGATTGTGGCATGTGCTTGGACACGGCCACCTCTGGCGTGGTTAAACACCTTCCCTTGGTGTTGTCTGACACTGTGCAAGTGCGTGGCCTTGGCCATCAGATGTCACAGGAGAAAGCTCCCTCTGCGCAAATCAGCAACATTACAGTATCAGTTCTATTTTTATTTATTATTCCTGTTATTACTATTATTTTTTCACAGCATAGTCAGCGAGTTGGGGATTTCAGATGGGGTGAGAAACTTGGGTTTGTTGTCTGTTTCTTTCAAACAGTGATGTTGTCATCATGTACGAGATCTCCCCTGAAGCTGAGCTTTGAGAGTAGCAGATTTAAAACAAAGAGAAGGTAATAGAAAAGAAAAAGAAAAAAAGGAAAAGGTGTAAAGAAAATAGGGACTCATTCTTGTCAGGAGGGGCTGGCAACTCTCCCTTCCCAAGCCTATAGACATGGGGCAAATGTCGGGTGATAGGTCTCCTGTCCAGGTCCTGGTGTGACAGGGGTGACACCAGCAGGATGGTGTCACCCCTGATGGCCTTGCACCCTGGCACTGCTGTGATGTGGAGGGGCAGGTTTCACCCCCTCTGATGTTTGGTGAATCGAAACGTCTTAAATCACATCAGTGTTTTTGGGGGGTTGTGTTTTGTAAACTCCCCCACACTCTTTCAACTACATGGGCTGGTTTTGTTTTTGTTATAAATGGAAAATAAAGACGCAGCCGGGAGCCCTCTCCTCATGCCTGGGGATTCTGTAAGCAAACATTTGCCTCCAGAAAGCTGTACAACACTGGCACCTGGAGGGTTCCTGTTGCTGGCAGATGGCCTCAGAAATCTTGCAGGGTTTTCCATCTGCTGCTGCAGCACATCCTTGTGGATGAGTGATCTTAGAATCACAGAATGGTTTGGGTTGGAAGGGACCTTAAAGACCATCTCATTCCACCTCCATGGCCAAAGGCAGGGACACCTTCTGGTAGACCAGGATGCTCCAAGCCCCATCCAACCTGGCGTTGGACACTTCCAGGGATGAGGCAGCCTTAATTTCTCTGGGAAACCTGTGCCAGTGCCTCACCACCCTCAGAGGGAATAATTTTTCCCAGTATCTAGGGATGTGACAACCAGATGCCAAAGCCATCTCAGTTCAGATCCAGCACCCAGCTGGGGCTGGGGTTTGCAAATGGCTTCTCAAAGCAGGTTAAAATCCTGGAAACCAGCAGTGCCAGGGATCAGAACAGAGCTCCCACAGTGCAGACCCTCAGTGTTTCAACAAACCTTTGCACCCTGAGGTTTGGCTGGTCCTTGTGCTGCCAGACATGTGGAGGGTGATGTCCCTAGTCCTCCAGGAAATGGTGTCTCAAGTGGGAGCCTTTGCATTCATAGCCTCAAGCCTTACCAGTAACACCAGGGTTTGCTGGTTTTGATTCAAATTCTCAGAACCACAGAGCACGACGGGGACAGAGATTATTTTTCTCTGCAGCCCAGAATATGAGAAAACTGATAACCAGGGACGGATGTTGGAGAACAAAGGGAACAGCTGGGGCTTGATGCAGCCCCAGAATTAAATTGCCCTGGGTTTTGGGAGAAACTAGCATGGGTTTGGTGCTGCAGTGCAACCCCTGGGTTATATTGCCCTAGCATTTTGGTTCCAGGAAGCCAAATGTCACCATTGCCTTTTGTGGGAGTGGCACATTGGGCCTGGGGGGTGTTTCTGTCCCCTCCTGGGCAGATGCTTTGAGCATCACAGCAGGAGCACTTCCCGAGCCAGGCAAGCATTGCACAAGGGCACTTTCTGCAGGTTTGAGGAGGCTTCTGAAGTGAGGTGGTTCTTCTGCTGAATGGGACTGTAAACATTGGTTGATGATGCCTAAATTTCATTTTTTGTGAGTTCCACCTCTCTGATATGGGGTGTAACTGCCTCCACACTTGCCCCCTGTCACCCTAAGAGAGCAGCCTCTAGGAGGGACTTTTCATCTTTATTTTTCCATGCCTTTTTTTTTTGTTTTTTGTTTTTTGTTTAATTTTCATGAAGAACCACCTACATCTTTCTCTTAGAAGAGAAATACTTGAGAAGTGAAACAGCTCTTCCTGTGCCAGTAAATGGTGAAAAACTCAGCTTATTTCCCCTGCAGAGTTTGACTTAAAAATAATAACCATTTTTGCTTAAAACCAGAAACCAGAAGCAGCACAGAAGGTCACTGAGAAATTTTAGAAGGTTTTTAAGTTCTTTCCCTGTATTTCCCCCATCCCTGTAAGTGTTCAAGGCCAGGTTGGATGGGGCCCTGAGCACCATGGTGTAGTGGGTGCTATCTCTGCCGGTGGCAAGGAGTTGTAATGGGATTACCTTTCAGGTCCCTCCCAACCCAAACTGTTCTGTGATTCCGTGATTTGTCCCCATCATGTCTAGAGCTTGGCCACCCCTCTGAGTGCTGGGACACAGAAGGTGTGAAATGCCAGGGAGCTTGTCCCCTGATGCACATCCCAGTCACAGGGGAATCAGGATCAGGGGAGCTGAGTTTGGCCGCTAAGGCAAGCACATCTCCTTGAGTGTGCAAAGAAGATCAGGGCTGCCCAGGTGCTTCATCAGCATTTTCAAAGCAGAGCAGGATTTTAAAGAAGCTGAAAGAAATCAGGGGGAAAGGGAAGAGTTGAGGGAATTAATGCTCCATCAACCACAAAATGTAGAGTGCAGGGATAAAAACCAGAGCAAGGACAATGTTTGGATAAAAACCAGAGTAAGGACAATATTTGCCAGTATGTGTGATATGTCTCTTGAACCAATCAGCTCCTTGTTGCAATTCATATGCATAATTAATGCAAGAATTAATAGCTGCAAATTATTACTTTCTGCTCCGTCTGACTGCTGCTCATAAGCGCATCAGGGCCAGCCAGAGGTGGGGTGCACGGGGCAGTGGGACTCTTCTGCTCAGGGGGTTGTGGTCTCTCTCCCTGGAGGAGCCCTTGGTGGTGCTGAGGGTAAGAACCAGACCCAGCCCTCTGCCACAGCCACTCTGGTTAACCTGGGCAGTGGCCAGGGAGATGCTGCTGCTGCTGCTGCTGCTGCTGCAGCCAGAGTGTGAGTCTGCTGGAGGGGCGCACGGCTGGATGAGGGCAGCGCCTGAGCGTGGGTGGCTATAACTTTCCCTGTTTCCTTTCTGCTGCGGCGGCGGGCTGGGGCGCTGGGACTGCAGCAAAAGTGAGAAAAGAGAAAAAGTGTGCTGAGAGAAGAAATGAGTCGACGCTCCCTTCACCCGCGGGCTGCTGAGGGCTCCAGCCCCGGCGCGTGCAGTCGGTGCCAGAAACGGTCTGCAGTGGGTACTTGGGGGATCTTTTATCACAGCAGCTCCTGGTGTAACACCACAGGGAAACAGGGGGTGAAGGTGGCTGCTGACACGGTCTGGGGCCCTGAGCTGGGGGTGTGCAGAGCTGGCTTTGAGTCATGGCCTCTGCGTCCCCAGTGCTCCAAGTGACAGCATTCCCCTAGGAGCCCTCCTGTGAGCCCTCCTGGCATCTGATGCTGCAGGATGTGCCTAATAATGTCCTTAATAATACCATAGAGTCCCAGGATGGTTTGGGTTGGAAAGAACCTTAGAGCTCATTCAGTTCTAACCCCCTGCCATGGGCAGGGACACCTTCCACTAGACCAGGTTGCCCAGAGCCTCATCCAGCCTGGTCTAATGTCCCTGATATATCCCTAATCGTTTGCTAATTCGGAGTGATTGGAGGACAAAGAACAAAAGACACAGTGCCCCCGGTCACAGGTGCCTTCCCCAGCAGCAGTGCAGGCTTGGTGCAGCCTGACCTTACACCTTTCTTTCTGTGGCACGATGACTAATTTTGCAGTGAAGAGGAATTAATTCCTCACTGAATCAGCAACAGCAAAACTTGGTAGGTTTTGTTTTTCATAGCCGACGCGTCGACTCATCTCACCCTCTCGGAGAAGTGACGTCAAAGCAAACACGTATGGGGCAACTCGGGGCTGGACTGCAGCCTGCAGCTCCTGTGCTGCACCCAGGCACCCACGCAGGGCACAGGAGCATGGAGACCTGCTCGGAGCTCAGAGCAACATCTGAGCTGGGAACAGCCTTGGGGGATGCTCCCAGCAGCCAGACACACAGTGCAGCCAGTGGCACAGGGCTCTGGGACTGCCAGAACCGCCTCTGCCGTGGTGGTGATGGCCACCAGCATGGCACAGCTGCCAGCCCAGGCTCCCTTCCCTCGGCCAGGCCCCCTGCCACACACAGGCCACTGCTGGGCTGGCCCACGGCTCTTCATTTCTCTGCTTTTGGGGCTGGCAATGTGGGAAAATTTGAAAGTGATGTGAGTAATCTCACCTGACTGTGGCTCAGCTCCCCGGCGAGGCTGGAAACCACAGCGCTCGCCCCGGCCGCCGGCTCCTGCACCCAGGCTCTGTGCTGTGGGGGATGGCTCCTGCACCCTCTGGGGTGCTCCCAGCTTTCCCTGGGCCAGGAGGGTGCTGCCAGCACCACTGCTGGGGCGATGGGGGCTCCAGGGGTCAGAGCAGGGTTTTGGGACTTTCCTCTGCCTGCAGGCTCCTGTGCATCCATGGTCAGACAGAGGCTCCCACAGAGCAGAGCTCCCCAGCAGTTGTGGCTCTCGGGTGTTGGCTGATGTTCTGGGAGCCGTGGTTTGTGCGAGGCAGCCAGCACCCCATCATCCTCCACGGGGAGCACAGCACCTCTTGGAGTCACATCCCCAAAGAAAATTCCACAGCATGGAATTTTACATTTTTCACTACTGGAAGGAGCAGTAGAATTAAGCTACTTTAATTTAGTTCTGAATTGCCTTCTACCAGAAAACTAATGAAAGTCATTGCCATCCATAGAAACAGCGGTGGAGCCCTGCACTGTTGAGATGTTGGGATCCTCAGCAGCCCCCCAAGCAGCTTGGTGTGACCACTGCTGATTTTAATAGCTGTGTTCAGTTGTAGCAAGGAGTACTTTTCATAGGTTACAAAACATTCTCTCCTTTTTTTCATTTGCTCCTTTTCCTAAACTGATACAAGGAGGGAAAAAATTCCTTTTTTTTCCCCTAATATCTTCACAGAGTTAAAAATTCAGAGAGTTCTACCAGCCATGGAAATTTTTTAGTTTGATCATTTCACTCAAATTTTAACTTTTGACCTTTTGTGCTACATTTTTCTAAGGTTAGCTTTAAAATTTATTAAAAAATCCTCCATCAAGCCAGCAAAGTAAAACTACTCATTTTAGCATGTCATGACTAAATAGATAAGTCTTTAAAAAATTAATTAAAATACTTGCTAACTCAAGGTGCTTTCCAGAAAATGTTTGATTATAATCTCACACCTCTTTCTAGTCAAAACCCCACATTTTGATTAAAATCCCCTCATTTGTAGTTCTGATAAACCAGCAGCATCCCAGCAGCATGTATAACCCCACTGCTGTCTGTGGCCAGAGCACATGTGATGGGGAATGGGAGTAAAGGCCAAGGATGTTAAGCCTGATCTGGCACCTTGGAGTCAAGAAACACTGGAATTCCAGTGGTGAGGGTGATCCTCGTGTGAAAGATCCACTGGGTTTGTGCGTGCTCAGAGGAAAGAGAGTTTTCTGTCTGGCCTTGAGATCCCATCACAATCACACACCCATGCGTGAGTGGGGAGATCTCCTAATTTTGCCTTACCAATAATTAGTCTTTCTTAATAATTAATGCAGCTGTGGTTTCTCTTTGCTCCTCCAATTACTTCTATTTATTAAAGTCACATCTTGGCTTCAAGGAGGGATCTTCTTCCCTCAATAGTGTTGGGTTTTTCAGTGATTTTCAGGGAGATTGGTGGGTGGTTGGTGCTGCAGTGTCAGTGCCTGGCCCAGCACACGGGAGGAGGGGGCAGCACTCACCAGGGAGCTGGGCACACAGCAGAGCTGCAATTCAGCAAATTTGGGAGGGGGAAAAGGCCCTCCAGGCTTGCAAACTCCACCCTGCTGCTCTGCCCACTCTGGAAATACCATCCTGCTCTTGCTGTAAATGGGTCTCTTCATTTCTGTACGAGGTCATGGCTGCACAGCTCATTCCCTGACCTGCCCTCAAAGGACTGTGCTGGAAGAGGTGAGGCAAAGCTGTCCTTGGAGCCTCTTCATGTCCCCCCCATGGCTGCTGGAGGACAGGAGGTGACAAATTGGTGTTGGGACCACGATGTTTAGCACCAGCAGCATTATTTGGGGTGGGTGGGTAGTGAGCAGCTCTGTCACTGCAGCTCTGAGCTGTGTTGAAACCCAGCTTTGGGGAGGAGACAAAATGTTTTACCAAACCGCAGCACCTCCCCTGTGATATCCTGACCAGCAGCACCCCATGTCCTCCCAGGGGACCTGCTGAAGGGATGCCAAACCACTGCCCTCATGTCAGATCAGTCGTTTTGGGAGAAAACATTTACATCAGGTTACTGTTATGGCATAAAACATTGTCAGCTGCTAAGTCCGGGCTCTGAAAACCTCTTCAGGGTTCGTGTGCTGCAGCTGATTTGCAAGAACGTAATTTAGACCTTGCAAAAAAGAGGAATTGATCCCATTTCTCTGGCGTGTGGGTTTCTATAAGGCAGGTATGGTTTCACAGTGCAGCTGGGGAAGACTGGGAGCTGCAGTCATGGCCATGGGCCATAAGCATCGGCAGCTGCAGTTTTTGTACTAGGATCAACACTGAAGGAGTTTTCTCTGTTTCTCTTTATTTTTGTGCAGCGTTTCCTTCTCTTGGTTTCTTCGTTTTGGGAGATCAGTTCCTGTAACAAACTCCCTAATGCAGGAAGTGGAAGAGGGATAAATAGCCCCTTGCAGAAATTTTTCTTGTCTCCTTGCTGGTCATCCTTCCCCACCAGATCTTTATGGCTTTAGAGAGTAGAGAAGTTTTTGAGCAAGGTGAGGGCAAATGTAGAAGGACCATGGGGATGACAGCTCTTCTTACTGGTGCAGCACCCTTTTTTCCGTCTGAACTGATGGAAAATCTGAGTAACTGAGCTGCAGTCTTGTTGTACCACCAGGTTACCTTTGAATAATTGAATCTCAGAATGGTTTGGGTTGGAAGGAGCTTTAAAAATCATCTCCTTCCAATCCCCTGCCATGGGCAGGGATACCTTCCACTAGACCAGCTCTAAGCCCAATCCAGGCTGGCCTTGAACGCTTCCATGTTCGCTGATGGGAAGCAGGACAGTGCACCCTTTGCTCTAACCAAATGTGCTCTCTGCTCTTCCCTGGGGAGGTGTCCTGCAGATCAGCATCAGGAGTGTTCATCTGCCTTTGTAGTGGTCTGTGTCTTCCGTCGCTGCTCTGAAAGCTGTGCACAGTTGTCAGGCAGTGAGGCTGGCTGGTGAATGGTGCTGTGCTTTGGATCAGGCACGAGGCAAATGGGAAAGGAAGACCTGCCCTACTTTGAACAGAAGAAATGCTTAAGTTGAGGTTTTCAAAACAGCTCAACATTGAGCTCGTTCTGCTCCAGTGTCATGTTAAAATGTACACGTAGAACTGCATATCCCTCATTTAGGCTTTGTGGCTCTTAAATAAGCTAAACCATAGCTAATTTTAGAAATATCACTGAAAAGCTCTTCTTCATCTCATTTCATGGCTAAGCATAGAAAAAGCTCAGAGCTCCAAACATGTGTTTAACTAAGCAGGAGCCAGCCCAGTGCTGCTCTCGATGGGAAAACCACACAACCCATGGCCCTGCTGCTGGACAGGAACGCCTGCACCTCCCCAGTCTGTGCTGGGAAGGGGATTGCATTCCCAGGACCCCACTGTGTGCAGTAAATCTACACCTGTTAAGCATCAGGAATTTGGGTTTTCCTTCATTCTCAAATGCAAACCTGCATGCCTCTTGGTTTTTATTTGCATGAGCAAACCTTTGTGGGAAAGGCAGATGTAAAGCAGCGTCTCCATCGCTCTGTTTTCCTTTCCGCTTCATGGGTTTCCTCCTCAGAGCAGGGATGCAAAACACAGGACTTCCCCAGGGCTCCCAGTCTGCTTGGAGGAGCCAGGAGAGGTCCAGGGCAGGTCGACCAGAGCCACTGTCTCCATCTGTGCGTCTTACACCAAAGCCAACTGGAGCTTCGTGCTCATTCTGCCTGAGTAAAATCATTACCAAAGTGAAAGGCACAAGTGAATTGAGTCCAGGGATTGTAAATGACTTGTCAAAAGTCACATAGCAAATCATCTGTAGACATCCCTGTGAGACTGATGAGAACTGGCTGACAGTGCCCAGCTCCTAGCCCCTGGAGAGCTGTCTGACCTGCTCTGTTCCCTTTTTCACCCTGTTTTGGAGTGCTGATAGCCCTGTTTCTTCTTGTGGATTTGTCTGGGACAAATCCTAACATTCCACCACCAAGATGAAGTCAGTTTGGATTTAAAGGCAACCATGGGCGAAACTGGGCATGTAGGAAGCAGCAGGAGACGCTCGAGGCGAGGAGGCTGCGTGGATGGCAGTGTGTGAGTGAGTGTGTGTGTGCTCCTTACAGCTGTGCAGCTCCTCCAAACAGGTTCCCCTCTCTCTGCTCCAACATGCAGGAGGACTTCCCATTGTGTTCACCAAAAAATGCCTTTTCCAAGGTGTTGGGCTCCAACAGCCATGGTGTGCATAATCAGGGGTAGCTGCAAGAGGAGACAGATTTTTCTTTGTTTCATTTTCCTGAATTTTTTTGCATCCCCAGCATTGCCTCAGCTCCCTCTGGTCCTTCTCCAGCACTGGAGTTCAGTCCAGCTGGGATTTCAGCTCAAGGGCTCACCGGTGGCCACATCCCGTTTTCAAAGACATTTAATGGTGGCCTTGGCAGTGCTGGGTTAATGGTTGGACTAGACTGAAAAGTCTCTTCCAACCTAAACGATTCTGTGATTGTGTCTGTCCCTGCATGGCAGCCCTGATTAGTAAAGCCCAAGCATGGCTTTCACAGTGAATATGAAGGATGTGAAAGTCCAGATTTAGACCCCGTGGTAGCCCAGGAGAGAGAACAAGAGCTTTGCATTGGGTAATACACTTGGAGCATTCATCCTGGAATAAAAGATACTGGAAATGAATGAAAACGTTCTGAATTTTGAAAACTTCATGCTGATTTGATCTGTTTTCCACTTATCCATGAAATCATCTCCAGCTGTTTTCCCTGCTTGGTTTATGGATTATTTTTGCAGGATGCTGCAGTGTTTGTTTAGTAACTTGTTTAGTGTTTGTGTAGCGGTTTTGGCTATTCCCAGCCTTGCTGGCAGCAGCAGGACTGCAGAGGGCACTGGCCTTCCTTGCTGGTGGATCCCAATGACTTCTGAGCCCTCTCCCTCGTTGTGTCTTGCAGTCCAACAAAGTTCCTGTCGTGCAGCCGTCGCACGGAGTGCACCCGCTCACCCCGCTCATCCCGTACAGCAACGACCATTTCAGCCACGGCTCCCACTCGCCCCACCTGCCCGCTGACATCAACCAGAAACAAGGTAATGGCAGCCCCGGGACCCGGGTGCTGGGAGGGGACACAGCAGACGCCACTGAGGTCAAGGCTGTCACCTTCCCGGCCCCAAGTCAACGAGAAAAGTCAGGAGCTTTGGTCATTGCTTAGCAGTAGGAGATTATTTAGCTTATTGGCAATGCTTTGTAATCCTGGCCATGAGCAGTTTGACACCAAAAGCGCCAGCCCTGCTGATGGGGTGTGCTCAGTTCTCTGCACAAGCTGTCCTGTACCTTGAGACCACACCAGAGCCTGCACAATAATGCACAAGAGTCAACCAGAAAATGGAAAGTAATTTTTCCTTTGACTCATACCCAAACTGTTGTCAGGTTGTCATTTTGAGAAAATAAATGCTTGAAACAGGAAATACTTTGACTAAACAGGATCGGTGTCTGATAGTTGACTGGATTGTGACACGTGTGTCCCTGTAGCCACATGTTAAGTGGTTGTCACACGGTTTGGCTTTTTGGGTTCCTGTGTGAGCCCAGGCTGTGTCGATTGGCTCGTGAGGCTGTGGAGGAAAGTGCAGTATGTTGAGGTTAACCCCTCTAAAATGAACTGTAAATATAGATACGTGTAGAGGAATTCACTTCAGCCCATCATTCCATCATTCTTCATGGGTTCCTGGCAAACTGAGTATAAAATCAAGTTTTTCTCAACCTTACATTAGTACACAACATCTGTTCAGATTACTCAGGCTTTTACACAAACCTGGTCTTGATGTCATGGGGAAGCAAACAAATTGACAGTTTTGTGTCAGACTACATTCAGAAAGGAGGTCGGTGTCCATCAGAGCCCAGAAATCAGTGTCCAAACAGGCACAAAACCAGTTATGGTTTGGGCAAAGGTCTACACCCAGGAGCGATCCAGACTGTCTCAGAGGCATCAGCTTCACCATGTTAACATCACTGATAAAACAATGGACTATCGAGGATGCTCTTGGCTGGAGGACCCACTGAATAATCCCTGCTCTGAACCTGGAGGCCACGTTCTGGATTCATTAGGGATGCTGATAGGTAGGATTTAGGTCTGAGGCCACGTTCTGGATTCATTAGGGATGCTGATGGGTAGGATTTAGGTCCGGATTAAGAGATACCCAGGCACATCCTGATTGTCTTCCAGGCAGCACACTGCTTGTCAGCCATCAGAGCATAATAAACTCAGCAGAAAAAGAGGAAGAGTTCACAAAATAAACCTATTAAAAGTGCAGCTAGTGACTGAGTTTGAGTCTGGAGAGAAAGTGGGCAGGAAAGGCAACCTGACAGACCTTTCTCCACACTGCCTTTGCTGTGCCTGGCAGAGCTCTGCCCCTCGCCGTGAGCTGCCTGCTGGGACTCAGCGTTAGCCTCGGAAACCTTCAGTGGTGCAAGAGCAGCTCACCCCAGGACAGAGCTGGTTATATGCCTCTGTGGAGGCTACAGGTGGCACTGGAGCAGTCCCTGAGCATTCATCTCTGCAGTGGTCAGTCATTCTGGGAAGCTGTCCTTGGGCTGCCCACCCAGGCACTGTCCATTTAGCCTTTCCCTGTCCTTTCCCATTTAGCCTGAACTTTTACAGACACGGGGAATCTGTTTGTCCCAGAGACCTCCCAGGGGATATTCGTGGAGGGGTTCAGACCATCCTCCTCAGCTGGGTCTTGCCTTTGTGGTGCAGCTGTGATCATCCATGCCCCATCCCTGCACCGCTGGGGAAAGGCTTTTCTTCCCTGTCCATGCGGGATGTGCCCCATCTCTGTTTCCATCACTGAAATAGCTCCCATTATCACCCAGAGTCACTCTCATACTCATTCTCCCAGCATCCCTTTAAAGTTTCTCACAGTAGCCCAAGGACACGCAGACGAGGAAATACGAGCAGGAATTCTGAGTCAGTGGCTGGTGCCCCAACCACTGGGCCAGCAAGAATAACTTGTGCTCTGACTTACGCAACTCGTATTGTCGGGGGTGCAAATATGAGGATGTTCCATCAGCTGCTTTGTGTGAGTGCTGGTTTCGTTTGACCCTCAGTGGGCTGATGAGTCCCAGTTGAAGCAAATCACACACTAAGTTATGTATTCTTTCCAGATCAGTTATGTGTTTATTTTAGCTAACTCCTAATAAGACGCTTGCAGTCTGTTGGTGTCACTCCTAATTAATAATTTATCATTCATACACCTGGGAGAAAAATCCAGACTTCTGAGTTTGCAACTGCTTGCAACTCATTGCCACTTTATTCCATGTATTTATGACCCAGGACAGGCACTGGACAATCCCTGTACCCGATTTTTGTCCGAGGCTCAGTAGCAGCCAGCCCCACATCACGCTGTGCCAGCGCTCAGCCCCAGCGCCTCTCCGGTTTCCCAGTGCAGGGGTCAGCTGGAGGCTGTTTTTGCCAGCAGCACCATGCTTGTCTGAGTCCCACCCGCAGCCCCAGGCTCCACAGGATGTTTTCCAGTCCGGATAGGAACGGAGCGATGCTGCGGCTGTGTCCCCTGGCCATGCTGCCCGTGCCAGCGGCTTTGAAGATCACCCAGGGATTCCCCATGCGAAGGGTGAATTCCCAGCTGGCACCATACCCACCTCCACAGTTCCTTGGCACCCGCAGAGCCGCAGAACAATTGTTTTGAACTCAAATTGCTCAAAATGAAGTTGGAAGTGATGCCTGCTGGAGCATCCCCACTGCCTGCTCATGGGGGGTCCCATGGATGACTGATGGAGAGGGAGCATAGGAATGGCTTTGAGCATCCACTGAGCACCTGAGTAGGCTCTCTGGAAAGGGCAGAGGGATGCCTGGAGCCAACCAAATCCTTACCAAAGCAAGTTGTTGCTTGGCCTCAGGGTGGCATAGAGCAGGTATGATGCTTGTGCAAAAGCAAGCTGCCTCCTCCACCCCCTTACGTGAGTGTTTGTGATTTTGCAGCAACATGGATGGCCCACCACATCCCCACAGAGACAACCACAGGCAATAAAAGGGAATTACTATATCCTGCCACTTGCAGATAGCTATTTCGTAGAGCTGTCCACAGGTGTCCATAGATGAAGCAGCCAGGGGGTGGGAATGGTCCAGGTCAGCCATGGAGTGCAGTGCCAGGTCCAACTCATCTCCTTCTCCCTTCTTCCAGGAGTGCATCGTCCTTCCCAGACGTCAGACATCCCTGGTTTCTACCCCCTGCCCCCCGGCGGAGTTGGCCAGATCACGCCGTCGATGGGATGGTGAGTGAGGAGGGCTGACCCCGCGCAGCCTGGCCCTGCTGGATGTGCCCGGCGGGGATGGCACTGAGCCACCCACTGCGGCCACTCGCTGTGACCTCCATGGTGCTTCCCCCAGCGTCACCCTCCCGCGTGCTGTGTGAACAGGGAGGAGAATTTAGCGCTGTCTTAGAGGTGGGGAGCACACCCATGGAGAGGCTGAAGGCTCCATCCTGGCTGAGGCATCCCTGGAGAGGGGTTACAACCTGCCCAATTCAAAACTGCCTCCTGCTTTACATCTGTCTGTGTGGATTAGGGAACCCAGGGAGAGCTTCCTCCCCATCCCTCCTAATCACAGCAAAAGTCTCTCTTTTGAGTATGAGGGAATTTTCTCCCCTGCTGGACTTATCGGCACAAACAGTGCTTTCCCTGAGCTTGCCACCACCACGGATTAATCCCGTGGGATGCTCCATCTGCTAGGCCATGGTGTTTCTTGGGGTCTGACACACAGGGAGAAAGTACACCGTGGCAGAGACCTGCCCAGGAAGCAACAGCCTGGCCACAGCTCAGCGTGCTCAGCAGTAACCACTGCCCCAGCAGGGATGGGGAAGGAGAGGCGACGAGCTGGAGCGCTCCCAAAATGTACCCCCTGCATGGGCTAGCCCTGCGGAGCATCCTGCAGAGCAGAGCCTGTTGGGAAACCTGCCCCGGGGACACAAGTTAAAAATACACCAGTGTGTTCTCTGTGCTCACTGCCACTGCCTTTTGTCCCCGTGACCGTGAGCACACTGAGAGCGGGTCTGGCAGGTGCTGCCATGTGGGCATCATCACTCCCCAGATTAATTTTTAATCCCCAATGATGGTGCAGGGACATGGCAGAGGCTGACAGGGAGGCTGGTGGCTGCAGGTGGCAATTCAGGGTTGCTGGGATGAGGAGAGTGCCAGGCAGGTGATCACAGGGGCAGTGGCCAGATTCCCCCAATGCCTGTGGATAAAACAAAGCCCAGCAGAGAGCTCCAGGTACAAGAACCTGTTGCAGAGTGGGAAAGGGGAAGCTTCTTAAAGCACAAAGTAAAGTGTTAGCTGTTTGCTTAGTTTTGTTTATGAATTTCATGTTCCAGATATTTAACCACAAGGAAACAGAGGATGAGGCCTTTGATACAGAGTCTGGCTTCAAAGAGATTACATTTTGCCTTCTGTGCTAAATCTGCTACTCTTGGGTGATGATTTAACTCCTCATATGATGTGATTCATCCTCAGGGAAAACAAGGACTGGGGTGACTGTGCTGTAACATGAAAGAAATAGTTGGAGCGGGGAGAAAGGAGTCTGCCAAATGGAAGGTCCACTCCTGGGTTAGGATGATGCTGTTCTGAGAGCCCTGGGCACATGAAGGGAGAGCGGTCTGGTTTCTTATGGAGTCTTGTGGGGCATTTGGTGGTGGAGAGAGCTTTCATGGCTGAGAGCTGCTCCAGCAGCCATGGGGTTTGGCATCCTCCTGCAGCCTCGTCTGATGCCTTCATTAGTGACTAATAAGCAGATATGGTAAAGCAACAAACGGCCTGGCAAGCAGAGAGCAGCACTTTGAGGCACATGTGTCTAATAGAGCTTTTCTTTTCTTTGCCTGAAATGTATGGAGAGAGCCCCAAACGCACTCATGGAGTACCCGTGCTCAGCAGAGACTCAGCACACCGCTGTGGGTGGTGCAGAAGCACTAAAGCCCAGCACACTCATGGCAGCATCCCCCCCGTGCCAGCAGTGGGCAAGGGCTGTATGCCAGGGATGGATGTGCTGGGGATGGTCATGCCAGGGATGATCCCAGAGAAGCTGTGGCTGCCCCGTCCCTAGAAGTGCTCAAGGCCAGGTTGGATGGGGCCTGGAGCAACCTGGGATAGTGGAAGGTGTCCCTGCCCATGGCAGGGGGTTGGAACAGGATGATCCTTAAGGTCCCTCCCAAACCAAACCATTACAGGATTCCATGGTTGTGCTGGTGCCACCAAGTCACCTGCCAAGCCAGGGCAGCCACACATGGGAAGCAACTTTTCCTCCACAAACTGGCAGGCAGCAGCTGGGCAGAAACAGGTTTTGTTCTCACCGAGCGCTTCGGGAGGAGGAGCTGCAATCACTCTGTCTGTAATTAGCTGGGGTGACAGTCAGATAAAAGCCTCCAAGAGTCCAGTCAAGTGAGTTTTGCTTATGGGAGCCAGGATGTTAACATCGGCCAGGAACCTGCAAATCGTGTCACTCACCTGTGCCCGGGGCCGAGCACAGGTGCCATGGCAGCCCCTTCACCACCATCCCACAGCCTTTTTGCTGAGCCTCCCTCCCATCACCTGGGGATCCTCCGGAAACACGCTGAGAGGTCGGGGGTTGTTCACCCTGGAGAAGTCTCCAGGGAGAACACCTAGCACATTCCCATACCTAAAGGGAGCTCATAAAAAAGAGGGAGAGGGATTTTTTATATGGGCAGACAGTGATAGGACAAGGGGGAACAGCTTTGAACTAAGAGAGGAGAGAGTTAGATTAGCTATTAGGAAGAAGCTCTTTACACTGAGGGTGCTGAGGCCCTGGCACAGCTTGCCCAGAGAAGCTGCAGCTGCTGCCCCATCCCTGGAGGTGTTCATGGTCAGGTTCATGGACGGGGTGTTCATGGACGGGGCTTGGAGCAACCTGGGATAGTGGAAGTTGTCCCTGCCCATGGCAGAAGCTTGGAATAAGCTGAACTTTAAGGTGCCTTCCAACTCAAACCAGTCTGTAATTCCATGATCTGGGCTGTAATTGTGCATTCCCAACCATCAGGGACTGATTTTGCAGTTGCTTTGATTTGTGTATCAGAGGGACTTTGGATGAAGCTGTGAGTGCCCGACTCCATTGCTATCCCGATATTCCCAATATCCCAGCCTCTGGAGTAACACAGGTCGCTTCTGGATCAGCTCCGAGTGTTTTCTCGGCCCTGGGGCAGCTGCCTTCGACTTCAAAGGTTGTTTCGGTTTCCCGGTGCGCGGCAGCACTTGGCTGTTTGTTGGTGTGTTTATACCCGCCGACATCTGAGGGGTGGGAGAGGGCTTCTGCCTGCCAGGGTGTAAACAGCCCCGGCTGCCTTTCCTACAGACAGATCCTGCAGATTTCGGTCAAGCCAAGACACAGCAGCAGGAACGGGAGCCTCCTTCCGGCCCCGCGCGGCTCAGGAACCTGACTGCTGCCCCGCTGTCGTTATTCCTCTTCGGGGCAGAAACTTGTCCTTCGCCCTGAAAAATCCCAGGCATCCAGGAGCTTGGTCCGTCACAGTGCACCACACTTAATGATAATGGACTTTTTGTGGATTTTTTTGTCATTAGAGCTGAAAATAGCTGGTCCTGGTCTTAGGCACAGCTCTGTGCAGCCTGGCCAGAGGAGCATAAGGACCAGCACAGGTGTCAGCACCCCATTGTGCCCCATCCCTGGAAGTGTTCAAGGCCAGGTTCAATGGGACTTGGAGCAGCCTGGTCTAGTGGAAGGTGTCCCTGCTCATGGTTGGGAGGGTTGGAATGAGATGAACTTCAAGGTCCCTTACAACCTAAACCATTCTGTGATTTTATGATCTCAGTTTCCATGTGCTGTTTTAGGCTAGAAGCATCTTTTGGCAGGTTTGCAGAACAAGCCAAGGTATTTTTGAGCTATTTCCATATGAAAATGTGGGGGTTCCCTTGCTGGGAACAACAAGGAACTTCCTGCATAGTTATTTTACTATCTCAAAAATAATTTCCAGCCCCAGGTCTGGTACATGCCCAGTCCCCAGTATGAAACAACTTTCAAAAGGAACACAGGACTGAGCTTTTGGCTTGTTTAAGACTGATGGGCGTCCTTAAAAGGATGTGCTGGGGAAATCAGAGCATTCCTGAAGCACAGGGGCAGGGTAGGTACTTTCTCTCCAGACTCCAGGACTCTCCCGTGCTTGGGGCCCCACAGAGTCACAGAGCAGATAAAGTTGGAATGGACCACACTGGGGTGTCTGGTCCAACCTCCCTGCTCAAGCAAGGTCATCCCAGAGCACATGGCCCAGGATTGTATCCAGACTATCCTGGGATATCTCCAGTGAGGGAGGTTCCGCACCCTCTCTGGGCAACCTCTTCCAGTCCTTGGTCTCTGCACAGTAAGGAAGTTTTCCTCATGTTCTTCTTTCTAATTCAGCTTCTCATGCACCACACAGAGACTGAGCAGGCTTTAGGTTTTTTTGGTCACACTGTGCTTTCTAAAACAACTTCTTCTGTGCAGTAGCAACATCTCCTAATTTTTCAGCAGGCCTCTGCATTTTGCATTGTTACCAGGTAAATTCAAAGCTGCAGCATTCCCCAGTACCAGGGGCAGAAGGGGGTCAGAATTGGATCCAGCCTTTCTAGGAAGGCCCAGATTCTCTCAAAATAATGTCCAAATCCCACACTGCCCCTCAAGCCCAGGGGACACCGAGTGTCCCCCCAGCCAGGGGCATCAGTGCTCTGAGTCCCCGTAGCAAAGGGTGTCTTTAGGAAATACCACGTAGCTGTGGATACTTTATAGACTCTTTCTTCCTGATCCCAGGCAGAGCCAGTCTGTCTATCCGCTCCCGTCATGTGGATTTAGACAGCCGTATTCGTCAGCGCTTTCTGCTGGGGCTTCTTTCTCCAGGTGAGTATGAGCTGTGTGAGACAGGGCAGCAGCTCGGCTGGTCTCGCAGCTTGCAGTTTGTGCAGTAGGAGCTTGCAGCAGACCACGGCCACGCAGGGACAGCCATGCACCCTCGCCGGGGCAGCCGTGGGAAGAGAAGGCGCTTCCAGGCAGTGTCTGGTCCAAAGGGTGCTCAGGGGAATGTTGAGAATGAAGGATGCACAACGGTTGGGTTTTAATCAGCAGAACTCTAAAGAGAGTCAGAAACTCCAGCCTTCAGCTCAGCATTGGTTAAATGGGATGGAATCCATGGCTCAGGATTTTGTTCCGTGTCGCTAACCCTAATCCTGAATGTGTCCCTGCTGCCACCACCGCTTTGCTCTGCAGAGATGGATCTGGTTTACTTGGTCTCAGCTTTAAAAGCAGGACAGGAGTGGGCAGTGATTTGCTGCCGTCCCAACGGCCTAAGTTAGTTCTGTGTGAGACATAAACGCAGCTTCTGCCGTCGGGTGAGCAAAATGCATCCCCTGGAATGGGAGTCACAGAGCCCAGCCCTTCCAGGCGTGCTGCTGGGCAAAGCCCCCGTGGCTCCGTAGGGATACCAGGGCTCACACACCAGCTTTCGCTTCTGCTTTGTGTTGTCCTGAAGAGCTGTTAGTGGAGATTTCCCACAGGAAAGCCGTGCAAACCCATGCTCATGTGAGCCCTTAGCCATGCAGGAACCTGGATCCACACAACCCTCAATCCATGCAACCCTTGATCATGCATCCCTTGATCCATGGAGCCCCTTAGCCCTGCAGAAGAGAGGAGGGAGTGCTGCCAGCCCTCCTTGCTCGTGGGGCATCACCCTTGCACAGCCTCGGAAGTGAACGCAAGACGAGCTAACGGTTCCCTGTGGAGCCCCAGCAGCCTCCCCGAGCTCCTGCCTGCAGGATTTTGGGGTGGATTTTGCAGCACTGCTGCAGCTGAGAAAGTACACCTGGTCCGATAAGGATCAGACTGTGCTGGTGGATTAAATTAAACAGCTTTTCTTTTCGTGCCAGCATATCTAATGAACAGTTCATCTCCCATGGGCAATTCTGCCATCTCAAGCGGCAGTCATAAAGTGGCAAGCTTGGCAAAGCTGACTCTGCTGGCTTTATCCTCCAAAACTCCGGAGAGAGCTAATGAAGCCTGAGAGCTAATGAGACCTCTCGTGATCTCAGCCCGTGTTGTGGAGAGCATTGCTTAGGCAAGGTGCACCTCCTAGAGTTGCAGTTGGGTTCATGTTCAGACTTAGTCTATTTCTGTTAAAAGAAAGGTGCGGGGTGGTCCTAATCTCTCCCATCCAAACGCCAGGTTGAGTTTGTTGTTCCTTTCTGCAGTGCTAATGAGATATTGCAGCAACACAGATCTGAGTAGCTGAAACTGCTGGGTGGAAGCACCCTTGATCTCGGCCAGACTGGCTCCCGCTGCAGGCAGGTTCCCTCGGATCCTTTCCATCTGTGTGCCCGTGGCTTGCCCAGCCATGCCACGAGGGTGACCCAGGGGTGGTGGGCACTGCCTGCCCCCCACCAGCCTGGCAGCACCCGCGTGCTTTCCATGTCCTGTGCTTTCCGTCTGCTTTCGCCCCATCAGAGCGCACTCCGAGAGACGCCCGGCGCCTACAGCATCCCCGGCACAGCACAGCCCTCCCGGCACGGCTCACCCGCTCTCTCTTGCAGGTTCACTCACCCGCTGATGCTGGGCTCTGGCATGCACACCACCGGCATCCCGCACCCCGCCATCGTGCCCCACTCCGGCAAGCAAGAGATGGAGCACTACGACCGAAACATGTGAGTGCGGAGTGCTGCCTCGGCACCTCGATGCCTCGACACCCATTTCATTTGTCACTCTTCGTGCTTGTATGGGGGGAGGATGGATGAACACCGAGCTCTGCACCTGAGGAGCAGATCTCGGGCCCCCCACACGCTCATGCTGTTGGGTTGTTTTGGGGTCGAGTTTTCTGGTGGCTCTGATGCTGACAGCTCCTCCTTTTGTCCCACCAAGGAAACCTCAACCAGAACCAAAGAGAGAGAAGGAAGCCAAGAAGCCCACTATTAAGAAGCCCCTGAATGCTTTCATGTTGTATATGAAAGAAATGCGGGCAAAAGTCATCGCCGAGTGCACCCTGAAAGAGAGCGCTGCCATTAACCAGATCTTGGGAAGGAGGGTAAGAGCTCACGGGGCCCAGGGTCATCACCCAGTGCCACATCCCTGTCCCTTGCAGCTGCTCTCAAGCACACAAGCAGCATCTGCCTCAAATGCAGGTGCTCTTATCCCATAAACACAGGGGGCCCTGGAGCAGGGTGGCCGTGGCGGGCTGGGCTGGGAGGGGACAGCGGGGCCATGCCTCACCGCTGTTTGTCCTTGCAGTGGCACGCGCTGTCCCGGGAGGAACAAGCCAAGTACTACGAACTGGCTCGCAAGGAACGGCAGCTCCACATGCAGCTCTACCCCGGCTGGTCTGCCAGGGACAACTACGTGAGTGCCACCGTGCTCGGACCCCACCCTGTGGCATGGCCCAAAATTATTCGGGGCGCTGGCAGCTGGTGTTTACCAAACACCTGGCCCTGGCAGTGCCATTCCTGGCAGCACAAGAGCCACAGGAATTCACATTTCAGCAGTATTTTGAACACCCCCTTGGCTTATTACCTGTCTAAAGGATGAATGATACAGCCCCCAGCAGCCACAGGCATTTGTCTGTCCAAGCAAATACAAGTCAAAAGGAGGAGAAGCTTTCAAGTGCTGTGGATGATCTTTGGAAATATAATTTTATGGAAGCAAACTGCTTTGTGCATCTTGGACAGCAGCTGAGGTATCTGTGAGGGTGGTGAGCTCTGGCACAGGCTGCCCAGAGAAGCTGTGGCTGTCCCATCCCTGGA
The DNA here is from genome assembly GCA_036630365.1 of Acanthiza pusilla. Lineage (NCBI taxonomy): Eukaryota > Metazoa > Chordata > Aves > Passeriformes > Acanthizidae > Acanthiza > Acanthiza pusilla. Next base: position 9,940,881 of record JAXCHO010000049.1, on the reverse strand, counting down.
AGTGTCCAAGGCCAGGTTGGATAGGGCTTGGAGCAACCTGGGATAGTGGAAGGTGTCCCTACCCTGTCAGGGGATTGGAAGAGGATGTCCTTAAGGTCCCTTTCAGCCCAAATCAGTCTATGATTCTGTGATTTTAAATAGTGGCTTTTTTGTAGGGGGTCCTTTCTTGTGACTGTCATGACTGTTTTTATATTACATGCCTAATGAGCTCATTAGAGAATTGAATCAAAGTACAAATAAGTCTTCAGATGTCTGTCCATCCACTCATGGACTGTTCCTTTGATCTAAAACTCCATCATTTCCCTCATAGATATTTTCTTTCCCCTGGGAGCTGCACAGTAAGTGCCCACACTGACTCCAGCCCTCCTTCCAGAATGACCAAACTCCACCAAGGGCAAGAGAACACCTGTAAACAGACCCAAACTCCCCCCAAAAACACAGGGCAGAGGTGATGCAGAAAAAGCAGAGGTATGGGAAGCCCTCAGCCCACATTTTGATTGGCACACATCTGGAGAGCATTAACAACTGGAGGGCAGCAGCATTGCTGAGAGCATGGCACCTCCAAGCACATCGTCCGTGGAAATCCCAGCCCTGTATCATCATTCATCTGGTTCCTTGGAGAGCCAAGGGCTGGTTCCTTGCTCCAGAAGATGGATGGTGGGCTCCAAAGGTGCATATTGGTCCTCCCAGCACTGTAAACCAGCTGGTTTGGGTGTTGTGGCTGTTGGAAGAGATGCTTTTCTCTCCGGAGTTGAGCAGGGATGAGGAGGAGGAGAAGGAGGAATGTAGGTCACTTCAGCAGCACGTGATGTGGATATCAGGCAGGAAATACAGTTGCTCCCCCACTGAAGAAAAAGCTTACCGCAGCTCAGAGCTTTCCACCTTCACTCAAACCACAAGAAGTCATATAAGGAGTCACGGGTCAAAGGCAGCCCTGGGAGCTGCTGCTCCACACAGCCAGATTTGCTCCCGCGCCGCTGTGCCCTCATTAATCAGCTCGTTAGGGGATGAGGGGAGGTGCTGCATCGTGTGAATCAGAGAGGCACTTTGGGGATAAAATAGGGCTTTTTTATTAGTGAAAGAAATATAAGAGATGGGTCCAGAACTGCAAAAGCGCTTAAATAGATCAGTATTATTTAAAAACAAATTTCTGGGGATTTCCTATAACTTTTCCTCCCATTTGAAATCACGGAATGTCAAGGACCAATTTCTGTTTGGGTATAAGGCACCATATCAAAGCATGTTTTGGAAATAAGGAAGGTTCTAAAATGGACCAAGTGCTTTTTAGAAACATAAGGAGGAGAAATAGGAATATGACAGGAGCATCAGCTGTTGATCATACTCCCTCCATTGCACACAGCAAACCTTGTTTAATTCTATTAATCTCATTGAACTTATTAATTAAATTACCGGTTTATTAATTAAAGCAATAATGGGTGGGATCCCCAGATGAGATACATCAGAGTGGGCTGAGAAGTCCTGGCAGGACTTGGCAGAGGTGCTGAGGCACAGGCACAGGCTCTGTTACAGCTGGTTTACATCCACTAACATTTTCTCTTACACCTTCTGACCCAGCCTGCAGCATAAATCTGGGACTCAGCTGCACTTACAACGCGGTCCTGGACTCAGAAACCCGAGCACGGGGCAGTGTGTCAGGATGGAGCAGATGTGGGGGTTGGAGTGGGGATGCAGTCGCCATTGCTTCTTGAGGTTGTCGCAGTTTCTGAATATGCACAGACCTCACGCAAAATGCTGCACCAAAATGCCTGTGATGCTGGATCCAGGGGTGCTGGAAATGAGGGGCAATCCCTGAGAAAAGGCACAAGCCCAGAATGAATTTGTGCTGTGCAGAAGCCACAGCATGTGCACAAAAACACATTTAGGTTTCACTTTGAGAGTTCCTCCTGGGTTTCTTCCCAGGAGTTTTGGAGTGGGAAGAAGAGAAAGGAAGGGGACGCCCTTGTAGATAAACCTGAGTGGTCCCTTTGCAGCCTTTCCCAGTTTATCTCCACCTGGAATGGGCTGAGCCAGCAGCACTGTGGCTCTTACAGATCTGGTCACCTGAGAGGCAGCAGCCATCCCCAACACCCAGTCCAGCCCCAAAAGCGCTGCACAGCAGCTGTGGTGTTCTAGAGCACAGGTAACAGCCTTTGCTTTGATTTCCCAGGGGAAAAAGAAGAGACGAACACGGGAAAAGCAGCAAGATTCCAGCTCAGGTAAGTGTGCAGTGTGGCAGCTGTCCCTGCCTTCCTGCTCAGAGGGGAGAATATGGAGCCATTGTTCCATTGTTCTGTTTTACCATGTTTGTTTTTTTTTTCTTCTCCTGAGCTTAACTAGAGAAATACACATTCATTATTTTTTTTAAGACACGGTAAACTAACCTTTCTGCGACTTTTTAATAGACATGTTTGATTTAGAACATGGGTAGTGTGTGGAAACTGAAAAGATTCGATTTTGGCAAGTGTATAATAACTTCATGTAAAAACTATCACTAAACTTAATCTGTTGAAAACATCCAGAGTGAATGTCCCCATCAGACCTACAGATGTTATTAACAAAAGGAAACTCCTCTCAAATGCATCAGTATTGTGTGTGAGATGACATGCAGTGGCAGGATTGAAGATCATTCATGGGACTGCCCCAAGTTTGGTTGTCATTTCAAAGTAATCTAGAGTTGAAGCAAAGTCATACTAAACCCCAGTAGCAGCTGCCTCCCTGTATCACTCTGCTGGTTAGAAAAAGGCCCTTTTGACAGATTTCAGCTGGTCACAGACACATTCCTGTAATGCAAGGCTGTTCCTGTGCTGATTTCTGAAGTATTTCTGCCATAACAGGAATAAATAGTATCTGTACCAATAAATATTCATTATAAAGGGAATCATTATCAAGAGATGTGTCCTAGAAAGACCTTCAGTTTAATTAACACTGTTGATCTCATTCAGTGCCTAGTGTGCTAAGAGGAATACAAGCTTTTAGGCTTTTATATGGAGTGCATTATATATTTTTATATATCCATATATATGTCTTGTCTGATCTTGTGTGATACAAAAATTATAATTGCACCTGTTGGTTGTACACAACAGGAGACACTGATGGTGGTTGAAGAGGGAGGCTGAGTCCAGCACAGAAATGTGCTGTTCAAATCTCATTTACAACACTAGAGAAAAACATGATGTGCCTGAAAGCAAACAGGGTTTCACCCTAATGAGTCCCGTAATTATACAGTAAAACAGCAATGTTTTAGGAAAGGCCATGGCGAACAGCTTTTGCATTAGAACTGGAAGGGGTGTGATGGGGGGCGAGTGGAATACCCTGGGCCTAGGTCTCCTTCGTGCTAACTCTGCTTCCAGCCTGCTTCTGCAAAGTTTCCTCCTCTCTTCTCCGTGCACAGTCTGAGCTCGCTGGCAGCCCCGAGTCACTGCTGGAAAGGCAGGTAAGGATGCAGACACAGGAGTCAGGCATCGCCTCTGGGAATTGGCAGTTTTTCCAGACTTAAGAAATATGAAGAACTCTGAATTTCCCCGTAATTGCCCACATTTCTCAAAGCTGTTTCCCAAACCACCTCCTCCAGCTGCCAGCAGTGATCACTGATATTTGCCTAACGATCACTTTTTTCCAGGTGGTGCCAGCGCTGTTCTGTAGCAGAAAAAAAAATTGGGATTGTAGTCTGTTAGTCGTGTGTTAAAGTGGCTAAAATGATGTTGCCTCTTTTCTTCCTCGTGCTCCTCCTCCTCTTTGTGCCTCTGCCTTGCCCACTCTCCGCCGCATGCTTCTGTGTTCAGATCCTGCCTCTCCTAAGAAATGCAGAGCTCGCTTTGGCCTCAACCAACAAACGGACTGGTGCGGCCCGTGCAGGTGTGTATCAGCATCTCCTCGCTGCTGGGTGTTCCTGGGAGTGGGGGCAGCTCCAGCATCCTCCCGCAGCCGTGCCAGCTCCAGCGGGGGCTGCTCCGTCCAGGCAGGGATGGGGTGTTCTCAGGGCATCCTCAGGAGCTGGCTGAGCTGCACAGGACAGGCTGTACTCTGGGTTTCTTATCCCTCCCGGGGCTGTGTTCGTTCAGTGCTGTACATACTCCTCAGCTGATGCCCTTCCCTGGTCTTAAAAGCTTATTTCCAGGATGGAGACCTCTGTGACCCTGATGTGAGGCTTTTTTTCTCCCATTAGTGATTTCCAATCACATTAGTGGCACCCTAGGGCCAGCAGTGAGGATTTAATGGGTTTCTTTTTCCAGTTGATACTGGGCTAACTATGTATTTCAAGATCCAGCTTTCCTGAGCCTTAAATTTTGCAGTAGCCACCATGGATGGGGTGGGACAGCCTCAGGCAGCAAAACAGAGCAGTGTTGTGCCCCTCAGGCTTCCAGGGATGAATGTGGCCAGGCAGTAGTAAAGCTTGGTGCATCAACCAAGTGCTGCCTGGCTCAGGGGGGCTGCAAAGGCAGCCAGGCAGAAAAAGCTCCTGGGAGCTTCTGGATGTGGGCACCAGAGCATGGAGAGGCTCCAGCTTGGACAGAGGCCTGCAATTTGCAGTTTTACGTCAATGCATTGAGGGAAAAGGTGGAAGTAAGGTATTGCTTGATGTGCTCACTTCAGTTTGAAGTGGCTAAAATCATTTAGCCTACCCAAATCTGGCCCAGGCCATGCTGCACCCTGAGCTCCAGTCCTTGTGGCTGAAACTCATGTGAGCTCCCCTCCTGCACCTCGGCGTGCCACAAAACCAGAGCTCCCTGCTTGCCTTTTGTTCCCTGGGTGGTGTTATCAAGCACCATTTTTTAATTGATTAAGAATCTGGGCAGAGCTCCCTTAGTGTCTCATTAGTACCTGAGTGTCCCGAGGGGGCTGCTGGAGCCCCCATGCCCCTGCAGCCGTGCCAGCAGGCTGAGTGCCCCGTTCTTCCACGGGCACTTCTTCCACCTTCCCTCTGCCTCCATTCCAGCTCTGAACTTGGCTTCTCCTCTGCACGGCTTCCCAATTAACACAGGCTGCTGGAGTGCTCGGACACCTTGGCATGCTCTGCTTGTGTACGCTGTGTAACCCAGCCCTGGTCAGCCAGAGCTGCTCTGCCATTCCCCTACTAACGCCCTGCTGCCTCTCAGGGGCTCCTGTCCTGCGTGCTCTGCTCACCTGCGGAGAACAACTTTCCCAGAGGATTTCCACTCCACAGGAGAGGTTAACTGGTTAAGACTGGGTGTTCCTGCTCTAGAGATTTCACTCTCTTCCCCCGTGCCCTGGACAAACACTCCAGGGTGCTGTAGTTCCCAAACAGAGAGGGATAAGTTCCTAAAGAGAGGGGGATAAAACCCCTTTAGCTGTGTAACACCCACCTCAGCATAACCCATGGACTGGCCCATTATCAGCAGTCTGTGGTATCACATCTGTTTTTTTCCCCGTTACTTTAAATCGAATGAATCAATGGACACATTCCTGTAATCTTAAACAGGTCATTGAAACTCTATCCTGCAGCTACTCCCAAGATGTCTGTGGGAAACACAGCTCCTCCTCGGGCTTGTCTCTGGGGAATTACTACCCATGGAAAATACCCTCTGAGTTAAATACTCGGTTCAGCTGAGCTGTCGTGTTTCCTATCGCATTAATTGGGTCACCACGGCTAACGATGGCACTGACAGCAGTAATAGCACTGCTCTTGTTCACATCCAGTGCAAGTCATGTTTAATACTGGACTAGCTAATACACATTCTCACACTGTCTGGTTTTTCATTAGGCAGATCAAAGAAAGGTGTGTGCCCGCATTAGTGAGTTCTCCATTTGATCTGTTTTCTTCAAATGAGACAGCCGAGGCAGGGAGCCGGGTGGGAGATGTTCTTTTACATGTTTTAGCTGTAAAGTCTCCAGCAGAGGAATTGTCCCCTCACTACTATTAAGGTGACATCTTGAGAGCTCTTTTGTTTGAGGATCTATACTGAGGTGCTCAAAGACCCAAAGCAGGTGACATGAGGGATCTGTCACATGGAGAGAAGGAAAACCAGCTCAACAAAAAGTGTGTGAAGACAAGATAGTGTGAGGGACTGATTCTGGACAGCCGGGGTAGTTAAAGCAATCCAGGTGACATCTGGAACTCGGGATAAGTACTGAACAGAATTGTCACAGGATGTGAAGGAATCATGGCCAAACCCAGCTTCAGCAAGAATGATGTGTGACTTGTATTTTTGAGACCCCCAAATCATAACATCCAAACAAGTGGGGAACCTGAGTGTTTCTTCCAGGAGAGAGGAAGGGAGGCTGGTCCCTGCTCACAGGTCCTGCTGCCTTCAGGACCTTCCCGGTCCCAGCAGATTTCTTGCTAGAAGAGCAGGGCTGGGTGAGGAGAGCTGCCCCCATGGGTACTGTCCTGCAAAAACCCCTTTGGGTCAGTAACCTGATCCCCAGCTCATGGCTCTGTCCCGTTCCACAGAATGGGAGCATGGAACTGAGTCTGTCACCATTGCAGGGCCGTTCAGATCCTTCTGCCAGGTTTTTCTCCCCATTGTCTGTGCACATTGCATTTTGTATCTGTACTCCACTTCCCAAGGGAGAGGTCAAATCTCCAGGGGAGGTCACAGCAAACATTTCCTACCCAGGAACCCCACAAGCTGAAGTGTGACTGGTGGCTCTGTCAGAGCTGATTTTCCCTTAGCTCAGTGAGCAGGTTAAAGGTGATCTGTCCTCCAAGAAGCAACAAGTCCTCTGAAGGCCTCAGGACTGTTCAGCTTTCAAAGCAAGACTTCCAACAGCCTCAGACCATCTCCCTTCAGCCAGTCCCAGGCTATTTCCTTCCCTCTTCCTGAATTGCTGCTGAGCACTTTCTGCTCAGCTGCAGCACTGAGTTGTCCTTGGAGGTGGGAATGAATGGGAAATACAATTCAGATGCAGAGATAACAGCAGAAAAGAAGAGCTGAGTGCTAAGGCCAGGCTGCAGTGGGGCTTGAAGCAACCTGGTCTAATGGGAGGTGGCCCTGCCCATGACAGGGGGGTTGAAACGTGATGATATTTAAGGCCCCTTCCAACCTAAATCAGTCTGTGGTTCTAAGTAGATGATACTGTGCACAAGTCTAGGAGGGTGCTGGGAAATGGGCTCCAGGGACTCAGACTGATAAGGCTCTCAGATCATGGAATGAGAAAAGCCAAGACTGGTGTGAAGAGCAGTGTCCCTGCAGGCATGCCCTGGTGTGCTGAGCACAGTGGTGCCAACCTGCCCTGTGGCACCCTGCATGGGCTCTGCAGCAGGTGGGGAGGGGACCCATGGCAAGGGCAGTGCTTTAGTCCTGAACTCGTGAGAGCCAGGCACCCACACAGCCTCCCAGAATTCAAGTCGGGGTGGTGGCTGGTGAAGAATGGCCTCACGGATTGAATTTTTATTATTATTTTGATTTTTTTAAATTGTTTGGGGTGTTTATATTACTAGTTTAAAATCTTCCTGTTTCACTTTTTATGGTTTTGATACCTATTATTATTGGGGGGGGGGGGGGGGGTATTTTTTGTTTTTTTTTCTTCTTTGCTGTTTTCATTTTTATTCGTGCATTTTGATTTTTTATTCCGGTTTTGTGCCTTCCTCCTCCTCCTCTCCTCCTCCTCTCCCGTTGGGCCGAGCGCTCCCCGCGGCGCCGCTCCCGCCCGCAGCGCCGCCTGGCGGTGTGGCCGCGGCGCTGCAGCCCCGCGGGGACAGGGGCGGCGCATCCCGGGGGCGCCGCGGCTCTGCCGTCACTCACCGAGGCCTCTCTCTCCGCTGTTCCAGGAGGAAAAAGAAGTGCATTCGGTACCTACAAGGAGAAGGACGCTGTGCCAGCCCAGTTTCTTCCGATGGAAGTGCTATAGACTCCCCTCCATCCCCACCGGACGCACTCCGATGCATCCCCTCCGCCTTCCCGTCAGAGCAGCTCGCAGCCCCCGCCGACCCCGCGCACCGCGACCAGCCCGACCCCTGCCCCGTGTCCGCGCACCTCCCGCCCGCCTCCGGCCCCTCCAGACCCGGCGCCCGGCGCTCCTCGGCGCCCGCCGCGCCCCCCGCCTACAGCCGCGCCTCCTCGGGGACATAGTCCCTCGCCAGCCGCTGGCCACACCGGGCGCTCTGCTCGCCCACCTGGTTCCGCTGCCCCTGGACGAGGACCAGAGGCCCAGCCAAATCCCCGTCTCACTGTAAAACATGCAGAGTTTGGCGACAGGATGACTTAAGGATGATGGAAAACTCATTTGGTTGGGGTGTTTTTTGGAGGGGAGGGGTGATAACAATAGAAAAGCAATTTCAAAAAAAAAAAAAAGGTAAAAAGTACTTGCCAAAATTTAAAGTGCTGATGAGTAAACAAGCCTTTTGTCCCTGCCCTGTGATGCTTTTTTGTTTGTTTGTTTGTTTGGGGTTTTGTTTTGGTTTCTTTTTTGCTGCATTATCTCCAAGTGTGGCGGAGAGCAGAGCCGAGTCCCCAGCTTGCTGCTGTAGGTGCTAGGTGCTGTCAGTCTAACCCTGGCTTCCACTCCCTGCCCTCCGAGCTGCTTCAAAGTGTAGTCACTCACAGATCTCACAGCCCTTACACCACGGAGCTGGAAAAGCTGGAATAGGAGCATGTTTTAAAAGCCCTTATGTCTGAAAACTAAACGTAGTGATGCCGCCGTTCTGATCTGACTGGGTAATAGAGAAATATTTAAACCAATGAGGTGAATTTTTTGAACTTCTTGTTTGAGAACAGGAAGATATTTACAGGTAACAGGTCTCTGTGCAGACGCATCCCATTGCACGGTCGTACATCAGAGGAAAAGGGAGCACCAGCTGGGCAAAGGAGCCTGGACTGGCCACTGCAAGGGCAGATATGCTCAGGGCATCGGTCAGCTCCAGCGTTTGCTCTGCTGTTAGGAATTGTCCTGTGCAGATGTGGACAGTCAGAAATCCCACCAGGCACCCTGGGCAAAGCCTCAAAAATCAGTGTGCTGGTTTTGTGGGCTCTGCCCAAGCTCTGCACCTCCGCAGCGGTGAGCAGGGCAGGGCATGCAGGGAGCCAGCAGCCCTGGCAGGCTGGCCAGTGTCCCAGTGTCACACCAGCCCAGGGCTGGGGACCACACTGGCCAGTGTCCCAGTGTCACACCAGCCCAGGGCTGAGGACCACACTAGCCCAATGTGTCCTTTCCCTGAGCGGACAGGAGGAAGGTGTGAGCTCAGAGGCTGCAGGCATCCATCTGTATGTACCCTCAGCGAGATAAGAACCCTGTTTTTCATGATTCAGTGTAAAACTTTTGAAAAAAACTTTAATTCTAGCTTTTTCTAGATTCTCCCTCCCACCCCAGTGATGATGCCAAATGTTACTGTATTCTCTCCAACCTGAAAATGTTTACTGGTTTCTGGTATTTTATTTATATTTTGAGTTTGATAAACAAAAAACACTGTATAGATTATGATCTCCATGAACTGATGTAAATCCCAAATAATTCCAAGTTCTGGATTTACTTCAGGTTTACAGTCTTCTCAGAGACCACAGTCTAGTCCAGTGCATACTTCTTTTCCTGTTTGAAAGAAATATATTCCAGACTGCTGAAGAGAAAAATAACACCACGCAAAGGAAGAGGGGGCACTATCTTTTTCCTACTTGATAGATGGGTTCTGGAGTTCTGAATACAAATTATGTAGTAATATTATTGTAGAACTGCAAGAAATTTAAGATGACCTTTATAATGTACAAAATATTTTTATATTTTTTCTTAACGCAAAAACACAAAACCATAATTTTTTACATTGGACTAAACATAACTTTTTAACCAAGTTTATGCCGCAAAGATTTAAAATCTAAAAAAAAAAAAAAAAAAAAAAAAAAAAAGCCAAACCTAACTAGTCTGTAGAGCAGCTTTGGGTTTATAGTCCCTTTATTTAGGTAGTTTTGCTTATAGTACATTTTTTATTTCTGGTTTTAGTTTAGATGATCTAAACCTATTCCTTTATTCCTCTCCTGTGTAAATGTAATTTCAGAAGCACTGACAGAAAGCTACATGCACAAACCTGACAAGTTTGCAGAGTCATTTTGAAGTTTGAATCATTTTAACCCTTGGAGAAGTAGCATTACCAATGCCAACTGTACACTCGTACTGACTGCACTCAGAGGGTTAATTACATAGCACTAGATCAATATGCAATCTGCTCATTTTAAATTATTTTAGCAAGCTTAGCCAACAGCATGTTCCAGTGCTGAACAGAGGGACTCAGTAGACTCTTGCCAGATCTTACATGGTCTCTTTAATCATTGGATTTTCAAACAAACAAAAAAAAAAAACAGCTTTAAAAAATAGCTGTGTCTCAGCTCATCATTTGTCACTCTGAGACCCTCTGCTGTAAGGTGCTGTACAAGTGTCACCTACTGGAAACACCACAGATGACAGACCAGTCACCACAGCCTGGTGTAGCCCACACTGGGTGTAAGGCTGGTGTAACTTAACACCCGACTGCTATTGCATGGTTGGATGACAGATGTAACTTAGCAGCAAAGCAAAGGCACGTAAAAAAGAAAAAGCAGATGAGTCTAAATAACACCAGAGGAAATTTCAGGGAAAGTCCTGATCAGTATTAAAGTGGCTGAGGCACCCAGACCAGCCCTCATTCATTTCACTCTCTGGGACTTTCAGCAACACTTATTTCAAGGCTCCTCTGGCCCCTCCACAGTGTTGTGAGTCCCTGCCTCGACCAGCAAAAGGCTCGTCTGCATTACAGCCTCCTCTCACCATTGTTATTCCAACTGATTCCTGCAAAAGCTCCTTAGTGACACCTAACATCCCCTCTCCAGGAGCTCCTCCCTGTGCCCTCATGGCACAGAAGCATCTTCAGAGCCCCAGAGCTGGAGCAGTCACACCCACAGTATTGTTCTGCCTGTGCTCTGCTCTATACATACAGCTTTATGGCCAGACCTTACCCTGGGCTTCAGCTGCTGCAGGATAAACTCAGAATATCCACCTGTGATATACTGCAGTCAGCTTATACTGGGGTAACTGAGAAAATTTCATTATTCTTATTCCAAAACACTGAAAAGATACCTTTAGACTGCCCCTTTCCAAGACAAAATAGTATGACCAACTTCTGTTCCATGGCCCCATGGCTGATAATCAATGCCAAAACAAAGTTACTCTTATAATACCAAAAAAGTGTCTTTAGAACTGCTATATGAAGTGTTGGTATTTTGTGTTAATACTCTTTTTTAATAGAAGGAAGACTTTGCCCTTAAGTTTTTATCTCAACAAGAATTATTTTACAGCAGTTTTAACTCTTCCTGAAATATGTATTTGAATTCCTGACATCAGTTTGAATGTAGAAGTCATGGAAGTACCACTTCATTAAAACAAATAAAGCCACTGTATGTATGTAGCAGGGATAAATGTTTTGCAGCTGTACTTTCATTTGTCCAATGACTATCCATCATTTGTTGTAATTTTTTTACTTCACTGAGTTTGTATTTTTTGGCTTTTATGTTCAAAATATGTTTATAGCTTTATAAATAAAGTAATTGCCAAACTGGCTGTTCAAAAGAGGCCACTGGAAGTTAAAATGCTATCAAACACTCAAATAACTATTTCTTAGCATTCAAGAGGATTCCTGGTTGCCTTTTTTTCCCCCCTTCAGAATTTGTAATGTTTGAATAGTTTTTAGAATAACTGCCAATAACTTTCAATGGGTAAGACTGGAATAGTAAACCAAGAGTAAGAAGAAAGTACCTTCTTCTACAGTTCCTACTGACACCCAGCCTTCCCTCTCCCTACCCCCACACATAATCCCTTTATCCAGAGAAGCCTCATCCCTGATCATGCACTGACTTTAAAAATGTTAGGGAAGCACCATGCAAGTTAAACAGCAACAGAAAGTTTAACAGTGGGAAATCAGGGTTTCTCCTGCTTTCTGGAATTTCAGACACACAGCCAAGCGCCTGTTACAGCAGCAATGAGCAGGTTCAGATGAAGCAGGGAACAGAGGCAGCAGCCATGTGACAGCCCAAACTCTCAGCACCTCCGCACTGTCCTTCTCTACAGCTGAGCAGTAATTTTACTGGAGTGGGTAAGACAACTGAGAGATTCAAAAAATAGCTTTTTCCTGCTGACATCCCTGCCAGGCAGCTAGAGAATTTGAATCTGGCTGAAGTCTGAGTCAGTACTACAGGGGAATTTCAATTAGAGAAAGTAAGTTGTATGCAATCCTAACTACCAGGACTACTGAGAGTATTACAAATCTGCCAAAGCTACACTATGCCTTGAGCACACTGCCCTACCCTACACCTCCACAGGTGCCTCAGTGCCAAACAGCCAAGTGTCACAACCTGAAGCTTCAGCAGAGGCTCCATCACTGCACATTTGACCAGCACAGGTCAGGCTTCAGGGCAGCTGCCCTCATTTACAAGCAATTACCCAGTTTTATCCCAGGTGTGGCTGTGCAGGCACAGCACAGTTGGAGCAGTGCAATGAGGAAGACAAACTGTGTATTTGTCTCTCCCTCACCCTAGAGCACCATGAGGCATCGTGCAAGGCGGTGGCTGCTGACAAACATTGACCCTGGGCTCATGACAAGCACCCAAAGGAATTTACACAGGCTGCTGCCACCAAACACAATGACACCAGGCTTCTGTATTAGCCACAGCACTCTGAAGGGGGGTTGGACTCTGGAACACTGCACACACAGATGGATTTATTTCTTGTAAGAATCCATCAGAAGCTGAATATTAACTACAAACATAGCCACAGAAATGACATCAGATTTTCCTCTAGTAGCACTTTTAAACTGAGGTGCATTGTTTGCAATACAGAATGCTGGAAAGGCTTCAGCATGTCCAAGTGTAGCAGTGGAGTATTTGATGCCCACTGACAATGTCTAATACACCCATATAATGCAGAGCAGCACAACAGCAGGCCCAACAAGCTCCTGAGTAAGCAGATGTGGGGAGCAGCTGCAGCCAAAACATGGCTTTGAATGCTGCTTTAGAGCAAATTCTGAATGCTTTCATAATGGTTACATCCACGATTACCAAAATCTTAGTAAAGCATCAAAAAATCTCTGGCTCTTTAACCATCACCCAACTTCACTTGAAAGTTGCCCACTGTGTCTGACTTGTAACCTGCATTAGTCATTTAAAAAAAAAAAAAACTTTACATCTGTTTTATTCCAATAACCACTGCCTCAATGCTAGTATTTGTACACTCAGTAATGTGACAGTAAAATTGTCTAGTTCCAAATAACTAGAACCATTTGCAAATGAAAGTTTAAAAGCCCTTTATTAATTCAGAAGTGAAACACCAATATTTCAAGTGAGATAAGTATGTTTATTAAGGTTCACTCTACTCTAAGGTTTATACAGAGAATGGAATGCAATACAAGCTAAGAGCACACCTCAAAGATCTACCACACAACCCATCCCCTACTCCCTATAAGGGAACTGTAAAAAAAAAAAGAAAAAAAAAATCAGAAAACCTGAAAAATCAGTTACTGTTTAACTAGTTGCAAGTGGCTTTGTCCAAAGAAGTTAAGCTTGATATTGCATTAGCTTCGTATGCAATAATTAAGTCTCTACAAGCTGAAGTATCACATACAGAGGCATAAGATTCTGTGGACACATGAAACCATGTTTTCAAGAGCTACATCACAAGGGTTCTGTAAAATTGCCTAAAAACCAGCCACTAATGGCATGCACAGGTCAATAATATTAACTTTGGTAATGTCAGTCATTTTTGGTCAAATCTGGATTCCACTTTTAACAGTAACGTATAAAAACACACCCATCCTGTGCATAAAGCAACGCACTTTATTTGCTATCACCTAGAGGCAGGTCTTCAAGACATGGCTGAAGTATTCAAATTTAACTGTCAGGAGCTTGCTTAGTACTAGATCACTTTTTCACTAGTCTATAAGGCAAGACTAAAAGGACAAGAAAGTGGTCAAATATTTAATTATTTTTTTTAAATGCAGGACAAGAACCATCTTGAAAATTATATAGCTTTAAGTAACACTAAATTTTTTCCACAATGTTTTTGTAAGAAATCCAGTAACTTTTTTACATTATCTAGTTCCCCAAGACACATTCTGGTTGTTTTTTCTTTCTGAAGCTATCAATACCCTGTAAATACAAGTGTTTTGCTCTTCTTGAGGAAGAATTCATAGATGTTTTTATTTACAAGAGTCAATCCTTAGCACTATAACTGGACTTCAGCAGTTCAAAAGTGTAATGAAAATGATAACCTTAAGTGCTACTTTCCATACAGAATCCACACTTAGTTCAGTTTTATTCATTGCAAAGTAAAAAGACATCCAATTACACTAGTAAAAACTCAGAGATTTAGATTTGTACTCAAAAAAACACTACACATGCAAAGGGAACAATATCCTGCTAACACAACTTCATTTGCTGCTGCATTTGTCTAATATTAACAATTATGAACAGGGCAGTGCAACTAGTATTTGGAGGAACAATCCTTACAGTGTTCGAGTGTCAGGCACAATACTTCACTTCTCTTCACACCACTGGTTCTCTTTACGTACCTGAAAGAGCAGTTTAACTGTTAGTATGTTGCTGTGAAATTCTAAGCCTTGGACGTAAATTCCTGTAAGTATTCAGGATTATTTACTGCAGTGAGGCATGAACTTGGACCACCTTTACTTTTTCACAGAGGCTTCGCAATTACAGTCAGTCTTCCAAACTGGCCTGTTTATCAGTATAAGCCAAGTTTTTCATGCCTAGCTTACATCAAATCTGAAATTTTTCCACCAAGTAAAGCAAATGGATTATCTTGTTTGTTTCATGACACGGCTTTAAAAATATATCTAAATCTGTAACTCATTGCCTTGTATTGAAACCAGGCATCTTGTTCTGCCCTTTCCCAACTCTGCCATTTTGCAGTTGGTTTGTTGGCCAAGTTTTAAGATCAATGAGTTTGCTACTTAGAGAACCCAAACTTACCTTTCCAGCCACATGCAGCAATACATCTTCAGCATTCCTACTACAGCTCCAAACCAGCAAACTAAGGCTGCCACAAACAATCCTACATGCTTTGTTACCAGACATGTTGGAGATAAAAAAAATCGATATATTTTGTTTTGACCTTTTCAGGTAATGGGCTGCAAAGTGTGGTAGACACCAAAAAGTCTTCTACTAGTAGCATCCAAATTATGAGGAGCTGACATGCTAGTTTACACTTACTGGTAACAAGTCTGTTGCATCACGAATTAAGTTATGAAGCATCACGCAGTAATTCAGCACAAACAGCCAGCTAAATTATAATTAAATCCAGATCAAGTACCTGTGCTTCTTCCTCTTCAGTGAAGTCATTCTTAATATTGAATGTCTTGCGAATTTCTTCTGGAGTTTTCCCCTTAATCATGTTTGCAACTGTCTTGCATGTGACATCCAGCAAACCTTTGATGTCCAAGTAATTTGCAGCCTGCAGAAGAGTTTCCAGATTTAAAGCTTCCATATCAATATTCTGCCTCTGTAGATGTACTACCTAAATTAAGTTCACACTCAAATTGTAGAATTTGCAAAATCTATGCAAACAGATCATTTCCACTTAGAGAAGCTTCTAGCTAGAACCTTCAAGCAACAGTGCCAAAAACTTCTTTGCTTAACAGAAGGGAAAGTCATTTGTATCATGAAAAACACTCCCCTTGCTCCTCCTTTTACAAAGACCTTTCTGAAGCCTGCAAAGATCCAAGATCTTTGGTGTCACAGAACTGTTAACTAGCCAAGGCAGGCAATGTTGGCTCACAGGTCCATAAATAGTACAAATTTTAACAGTGAATGCTAGATTTGCATGCAAAACTCCAGAATTCCATCACTAGTAGCAAGTCCTCAACTCGGACTCAAGAGCCACAAGAGTAAGACAGTGATATTCAGAAAAGTATACTGACTGACAAATGAGCAAGTATTAAGATTAGTGCCAGCATTAGGCTAACAAGCATTCCAATATCCTCAGCAATTTCAGCCAATATTTACCAGCACCACCTGCCCTCCCCACATACCCCCTTCCACTAAGAAGCGAAAAGGCTTTATTTCGCAAGTGCATAAGAGTTTCACTTCACAGGCACAAGCCTTTACACTTCTTGAGGACACTCACCAGGATAAGTTCAAAAAGTGTTCCTTGGTCTACTTTCAGAAACTCCTGATCCCACACAGGGATGTCATCTGTTCTTTTTTCTTTGTTCTCATCATCCTCAGGAGGAGGTGGATCATCCTTGTGATGGGTGCACCACTGAATCACCTAATTATGGTTTTGATATTAAAGTTTTATCCAAGTGATTCTCCCATTACACCCCAACCACCACATAACTTCATTTTGGAAGAAATGTACCTTTTTCTCTAGATTAATATTAAAATCCTGTATGAACATGCTCAAATCCCCAATATTTTCATTTTAGAACAATTGATCCCCAATCCCAGAGTACAACAGCTTTCACAAATCCCACCTGCATTAGCAGCACGTTAATTACTTAATCTTAAGAGCCAGCTGCTGGTGCTATGAAGTTATTAGACCCCATGCTAACACACATGGGCTGTACAAAGAAAACCTAAACTCCATTTTGCTGTGTTTAATCTGTTTGCAGAAAAATACTTTGCATAAAGCAGACCACTACACAGGGAAAGAGTGCAGAGTGGTAATAGCTACCAGCAGGTCACGCTCACCCCAGTACAAAGTTCACCCAGCAAGTTTGCCATTAGTGTTGTTTTGGGTTTTGTTGGTTTTTTTTTTTTTCCCAGTTTGGGAACATGCAATCTCATGACGCAGACAATTAAAAGGAGCAGGGATCTGCAAGCAGAATCCTGTTCCATTTCACCAACCCAGGAGACTTCACGAGTTTAAGTTATTTATGTGTCTGCTCACTAGGAAACAATTCCTAACCCTGTATTTACCCCAAAATAGTCACAATGCTTATTTTGGCACAACTCTATTTCAAAGCAAAAAGCATCTTAAACAACACCACAGTACTACACTTCCCCCTTGACCCAATGACCATGGTCTGAATGGTTAATGAATTTAATACCACCAAGTGCACACAGCGTCTCTTAAGCACTGTCACCGCCACCCAGACACACCCACCGCCAGTCACTCTCACCACTGCCTGTCCCTTAATCCTTTCTCCAAACATTTGTATCTCACAAACAGCCACCTCCGTTGACAGAATCCAATTAAAATCAGTGTTTTAAGACCATGAAATGTCAGTTCACATATGCCCAACACCACTTCAGCACCCTAGGAAGCCTGCCTGGCCTCCAGCTGCTGTTCCAGGTCAATCCTGTATGTTCTCTGCCACTCCCTGTCCGCCAGCCTCAGCCCAGATGCCTGTGTTCATGCAACCTGATTTGGTTAATCTTGTAGCACATGAAAAGTATTTTTTATTTAACAGTTCATAACACCTAGCTCCAAGATTAATTTCACATTTCTTTACTGCCATACAGCACAACTACTTTCATCATCTTACCTTTTTTAGGATGGCTGCATTAACATTTGGAAGAGGGACTGGGTCATCATCACCTTCATCATCCATTCCCAAATCTAAAAATGGAAAGATGACTGAGCAATTGGCAGACAAAGACATTTACTGAACTGGGATGCTTCACCAACTCTCCACTATTTTGACAACACTGAGGCTGAACGATTGGTAGCAAAGGATCTTCAAATTGCGAAGTCAGGAGCTTCTGGAAGGCTTTGTGCAGCTATGGCTGCATTATACATCCTAGGTTGGACCGAATTGAGCCTAAGTGGATGATAAGGCTGCCTCATCAAATGAGAGCATCTACAAACCACCAGCTAAGCAGTCACTTGCCAGTTTGGTGTTCTGGGAATGGGGGGATGTTGAACAATCTGACAAACATTTGTGTATTTTTACCACTTACACAGTTTCAACCCACAAGTTCCAACTGAGGGCTCCCATTCCATTTATTATTAAATAAGAAGTCAAATCTACCATGGTAAATCAACAGAGTGTCTTGTCCTCTGCATGAGCAGTAAATACTGTAGCCCCAGAGGTACCATTCTCTGGCTCTGAATCACTTGTACTGATCCTGTACCAGCTGAAGAAATTCACATGGTAAGACAGCAGCACTAAACCTTCCATCAAAAAAGTATTTATAAAGCATGCTTCTGACACTCCTTGTTTTAAAAGCTTGTCAGTATGCTCCAGACAGATTTGGATTTGTCCCCTTGATATGATTAAGGAATCAAAGTAAAAATTGGGAGAAAAATATAATTGAAGTTTCAACTTGATACACAGAACAAATACCACATTAGCCATCTTTGATTAGAGAAAGTGCTTTTTTTATTACCCAAATGCTAACAGTTGGATGACACCCTAGCTGTCAAAGGCATCTTGCAATTAGTTATGTAATTGAGCAACTACACAGACCTTCACTCATTACATGCACAGATGAGCCAAATCTACATCACGAAGGAACTTAACTTTTAAGAACATATGACCATCATCACTCATCAAGTTTGTACATGATTTTTTTTAATCATGTACTTCTGTATTTAGACAAGTCAGCTACTGTTATCAGTGGGATATTAAATAACACTACTTTTTTGTTTGAAACAACGCCATAGATTCAGAACTAAACACTGCCATTAAAGGATATAAAAATAATTCAAGCAATATCTGAAGTTCAGTCAACTCTGTTTGACTTGTCACCATCACCTCTGAACCTGCAATTTCATCCATTAGCAGAAAATTGATACTTCATTGATGGTCCCATGGTGCTCAGCACAACCCAACCTTTCAGCTCCTCCCCTCTCAGCTGCAGCACCCAACACACAAAGCATTAACTGATGTTCAACCACCTGCACTGAAAACACATTTCACCTGGGAGACTGGTTCTCTTCCACGTTAACAAGAGGCAAGTTTATGGTGCCCAACTTACACAGTTCCCATTAATAACTTCCCTGAATCTCCAGCAGAGTGTCACTGAACACCAGCAGTGACACAGCCTCTGCAGGAGAAAACTGAGAATTGTGCTCCCTAATGTATTCCATTTCCTGTTTGTGTCGCCAGCCATGTTCAACAGCATCTTATTAACAGAAGTGTTCAACGCCTGACATAAGTCATCTTTATTTTTACTGTTCTTCTAAGGTGTCAAAACCAAAGATTTACACCCAAGAGCATAATAGTAACTACATCTACAGAAATAATTGTTTCTAAGTTAACTCATGAATACCTCCAAAAACTAGAAAAAACCATTAGTAAACAATGAGGATTTGCACTAGAGGGATTAGACAGTTTGCTCTGTATCCCAGCCATCTGGCAGATTTCCCCTCCCCCACCACGAGTTCTTTTGTTTCAAATTTATGTCAGCAGGAGATCAGACCTAAGTATTTATCCCAAATAATTTAACAGCATTCACAAGCTCACAATACAGGTTTCACTTTGGCTCTTTACTGCATTGATTTATTATCTCCCACTCCATGCAAGTGATATTTACATTCTAAGACTGGTCTGTGTGACTAAATAAACTGAAGTTTTGAATATTATTATTGCTCTGTTTGCTTAACTCTCACAAAACTGAAGCAGACTGTAGGTAAAGCAGTGGGCTGCTTATATTTTACTGGCCTCCCTGCAAGTCCTCCTAACCAGGGCTTTTTGCAAGAGCACATCCACTCAGAACAGTTTCAGCTACAACAGCAGGAGTTCCGGCTGTTCTGGTAGGAGACAGCAAGCAGCTCCATAGACCTGGGAATCCTTTTTCAGCACAGTACCAGCTTGTCTCCTCTGGTCACAATTCCTGTCCAAGAGGCTTCCTCAGGGTCTCACACTCTTACCTTCCAGCATAGTCTTTATGGTCACAGACTGCTTTGCAATTTCCACATCCACTTCAAAGATTTCTCCATCTGAACTCTGCAGTTTAATTGAAGGCATCTACAAGAGAAGGACAGTTATTTCCACACAATATTCAGCAGATGTTACAAGTTCAGCTGACTCAAAGATGTGCATCAACTTTACTGTTCAAATTGTTTCTTCCCAACAGCAGATAGCCCAGTGCTACTTAAAGCATACTCAGATTATTCACTGCTTGAATCAATAACCCTAAATTCATTAATCCTCCTGCTTAAGAAACAAGGATTGACTGAAGCCTAACACTAATTTAAGAGCTTTTTTCTTAATTTGAAAGCATAAAATATACAGATTAGTCAATAGTGCTTGTATTTTTTTTCAGTACAACACTAGAGCTATCTTTCTCTTGAATTAAATTTTCAACACTTCCAAAACACAACGTGCCTTCAAATCCAAACAATTGCTACTCACTTTGACTGCTCAAATGATGTCAGATCTCAAAAGCAGTTTTCAAATTATAGCCTCTGGAACAGAATCACAACATTGAGGTTGGAAGGAATTCCCCTAGACAGAGTCTAGTCCAGCCTCCCTTGTTCCAGAGTTAAACACACCAGGTTACTTGGGATCAAAGACTTTCCTCCAGAAAAGTATTTGGTTTTCTGAAGAGATTAAAAAGCAATAAGGAAGGCCTTCAGCATTCACTACTGCTCTTGCAAAGCAGGAAGTAAGATCAGTACTTCGTTAGCATCTGAGATGACCACGCATTTTAACAAAGCTTCTCAAACAAATTGTAGTAAGACCTACAATAAAGAGGCAGCAGGCTTGAAAGATGTCATTAGCAGAAACACAACCAAATTTTATAAGAAAGCATCTTTCCAGATGTGTAACAACTCAAACCCAGAAGTAAAGCACATGACACAGCAGCCAGGAGATTTCAACTTCTGTCTGGAACTACACATGCAGACTGTGGAGTTATCACTGCACTTGAACCAGCCAAGGGACGTGATAAACACAACCGTATGGCCACATAAATTTTATAAATTTGTTCTCAACCAGCTAGTAGGATGTGTTGCAAGCTCCTTTACCACTCAAAAAAAATTTGTTAGCAGCAAACCATTGCAAGTTTCCTCTTTTTTTTCCCTCGAGTTACCTGCTTCAAGATCACTGAAGCAGGTGTTTGTACAGCCTGCAACTACTGTGAACAGCTCTGGGAACAAGGAATTTCAATTCCATTTCAATTAATTTTCAACTGTTCTTCCCCCACCAAACTTACGAGCTTTGCACACTAGCTCCTCGCAGCAGTACTTAAGCTATCAACAGTTAAGTAGCTGGACCACTTGCAGCAAACTTGCATTACCCCCTTCTGAAAGCTCATCAGTGTGGCTGAGCCTGACAGCCCTGTGCAAACCCAGGCCAAGGGAGGCTCGGCCAACACGTGTTATTAAGCAGCTCACACCAGCCCCGAGTCCTCACTGCTTTAATTTCCATTTGGCAGCGAGCAGCCAGTTAATGTTTACACAGCAATGTAACCCTATATGACAGTGCTACTTCTAATTAAGATGGGTGTTCTGGAGGGACACAGTCATGATTGTTCCAAAGGTACAAGTGTGTATATATATATACACACAACCAAAATCTGGATTAAACCACAGTTCTGGGGTAATAGTTGGAATGATGCTCTGGGAAAAAGTGCTGTAGGCACACATTTTAAATTTAATGCATCTGTTCTTGCAGTGAGTGCCTGGGAGCACTCCAGAACAAACCCAGCTCCATCGCCAGCCTCCCTGTGCCTGGGCTTACATAATGCTGCACAGCAGAGCCGGCCTGGCAGGGATGCTGCCTTAGCCAGGGCAACCCCTGCAAGGATATTTCCCTCCTGTCACCCAAACCTGCTTCTAACCTTTAGTTAACTAAGGCCTTTAGTTATTACTGACGGTCTGAAACAGGTAGAATGAAGGTAAACTACTGCCTTATCATTGACATCGCATCGGGATTTCATCCAAATTTCTTTTTTTTTTTTTTAACCACAGAACTCAGTTTCCTGGAAAATAGGGGGAAAAAGAAAAAAAGTAATTTTTAACAAGCTGCAATACAGCTCTGGCAGGTGATAGTCCCTAGGCAGCAGCACCACCGGGTGACTAAGCAGACCAGTCCTAAAAGCTTTATTCGACAACAACACAACAGAGTGGGAGCCGGGCTGAAGCCAAACCTGAATTACAGCGGTAATTTACATGTCTAAGCCTCAAACGCCGAGCTCAGCCACCTACAGCTGCGCCTCGCAGCGCCATTCCGGATGGATGCCTGCTGCTTCCCCCTCGCCTCCCGCGTCACCGCCGGTATCCAGGAGCCGGGTAACGAACTCGCACCTGAGGCGCGGCCGCTCCGGGACACCGGGGAAGGGGGAGGCGGGAGGGAGGGGCAAAGCCGACCAGTGGCCGCGGGGGGGAGGCTCGGTCTGCGCGGGGGCTTCACTCACCACCCCCGCGGGCAGCGCTCTCAACACCACCCCGGCGGGACCATCATCCCCGCACGGCCCCCGGGGGCTCAGCCCCACCGAGCCCCGAGAGCTCCAATTCCGCACGGCCCAGGAGCGTTCAGCTTTCCGCCCGCCCCCGCGATCACCCCACGGCTTCCCGACCCTCCGTCCGCGGCAAGCAGGGGCCAGCGCCCCTACACAGCTCCTACTACCACCCCCGCGCACCCCCGCCCCGCTCGGGCCTCACCGTGAGGCGGCGGCGGCTCCGGGAGCGGACCGTGAGGAGGCGGCGGCGGCGCTCAGGCCCGACTGCGGCGGCGCTTTTATAGCGAGTGGGTGCGGGGAGGAAGGACCCGCCTCTCGCCGCCTCGCAACGCCCGGGCTGCCCGCCGCGAATGCCTGAGCAAAACGCCCCGCTGCTGCTCCCAAACGGTAAAAACCGAGACTCGCGCCGCCTTCCGCGGGCTGCGGAGCGAGGAGCAGAGCCGAAACGATGTCGAGGGGACGGCGCGGTCGGTGGCGGGTTTTTCAGGCAGGGGCGAGGCCGCGCCAGGAGCCGCACAATAGACGAAGGCCAAGGACCCCTCCCCGCGGGCTGAGGCGCCGCCGGGGGCGCGGCCCGGCCGCCGTGAGGGAGGAGTGGGCCTGGCCGGGTCTCGGGGCTGGGCCGCTCCCTGCGGGCACCGTGGAGCTCCAGCGACGGCGGAGGGCACCGGTGCGGCCTGTGGTGTCCGGGGGCTGGCTCGGTGCCGTCCAGCGGCCCGCGGGCGCGGCTGGCACGTCGCGTAGTGAAATCGGTCATTCAGGGTAACCGGGGCTCGCTCCAAAACGCCCACGGTGCGGGTTTTCCTTCACGAGGAGAAAGGTCGAGGCCCAGGGGTAAGCGGGGTAAGGATGCGTGTATCTCTGGAGGCTTCCCGCAGGTCAGCATGGTGAAATCCCATCTTCAGAGGCTGCTCCAGCGGCGGAAGACATCTTAGCCGAAAAACAACACTGAGCAACAGGCTAGTTTCAAATTGTTCCAACAACAGCCAGCCTTTCTCAAGTGGAGATACGTGAGGCATCGTTCGTGGAGCCAGAAATGAATTTAGCTCTGAGTGGTGCTCACGGCACATCTGCCCTAGATCCTGCCAGGAATTTTAGGCAGCTCCAGCTCAGCCCTTTAAAGCATCTCCAGACACCAGCTGTGCAAGGAGCCCCCAGGCCGAGGAGCAGCACAGAGCTGGGCACTCAGACACAGCCCAGGCCTTTGTGTTAGTGCAGCTCCACCTGAGCACTGTGCCCAGCACAGGTGACAGCTGAAAGGTCACCAGTGTGTGCTAGAAAGCCACGGGTACTGGGTTTTCAGGAAAGCAAAGGAGATGTGAAGGGTTTTGCTCTGCGAGGAAGGGCAGGGTAGGACCCCTCATGTCGCTGGAGGTGTCCAGGACAGTGTGTTATGCTGCTGTCACAGCATGCAGTCCATTCTCTGCTGCTGAGCCCAGTTTTGCGTCAGCTCTCCATGGCAAAATGGCTTTCAAGTAGGCAAGATACACAGTGACAACACAGGATTCTGGCAATTTACTTTACTTCCAATCTTAAATAAAAATGCTTTAAGAACCAAAAGTGTGGTTTCACATCACTTCAATGCAGACACAGCCAGGGTGCCTGTAAGCACACTGATACCTGCAACAGCACCACACTGCAGGGAACAAGTACAGCATCATTTATAGCCTCAGGCAGCACCAGGGGAGGTTCAGATTGGAAGGAACTGAAATTCAGGAAGAATTTCTTCACTGAAAGGGTTGTCAAGCATTGGCATGGTAGTGAAGTCACCATCCCTGGAGGTATTCAAGAAACAACTGGATGTAGCACTGAGTGCTCTGCTCTGCTTTACGAGGTGGTGATTGGTCAAGGGTTGGACATGAGAAGGTCGGAGATATTTTCCAACCTTTATGATTCTGTGGTTCTGTGTTAAGCCACAGCTTTCCTTTCCCTTGGGGTCCCAGAGAGTCCCAGTCTGTGCACCCCACACCTTATTGAACAAATGACAGCCAAACCCACTGGAAAATATCTTCTAACGTGAAGAATTTTCCCAGGATTCAGTATTTCTTAGTTCAGAATCTTGTTTTGCTCAGTTCAGTAGCCAAGCCAGTGAAGTGTCAAGTACTCCTTCCTCCCATACCTCCTCTGCTCCCTTCCATCTGAGAGTAGACATAGAATCATAGAATGTTAAGGGTTGGAAGGGATCTTAAAGCTCGTCTGGTCCCACCCACCCTGCCATGAGCAGGGACACCTTCCACTGTCCCAGGTTGCCCCACCCAACCTGGCCTTGGGCACGTCCAGAGATGGGGCAGCCACAGCTTCTCCGGGCAACTTCTGCCAGTGTCTCTCTCACATAACAAGTGAGACCACAGTTAGAGAAGTATTTAGTATTAAATACCTTGTTGCTTGGGGCTGATTCTTTGGAGGGATGGAAGATTCAAATACAGATTCTCAGCCAGGAAGGACCTCCTAAAGCTCAGCTGACAGCCAGGCTGTTGTATATCAGAGCATATCACTTAAAACAGGCTTCTCTATAAATTCCAAAGGACTGTTGGAGATGACTGCCTGACATGGGAAGCTTGTTCCATGGGCTTTAGGGTGCTGAGCAGCTTGTTAGTCAGAGCAGACTTGAATATGACTCTGAGCAACCTGATCTGACTTTGCAGGTGGATCCAGGTCACCTCCGTGGTCCCTTCCAGCCTGGATTACTGTGAGCTTCTGTAATGTGTGCTCCCCTGGAACTCTTTCTAACAGCTGAGTGAGCAGCCTGAGGGGGCAGGTGATGCTTGACAGCTGACTTGGACACTAACAGAAGTTCCTCAAAGATTCTGGTATTGATAACCACATAAGCTCTTTGTTCACCATTTAATAGGACCTAGTTTTCATTTTTAATTTATATGTATCTCGTATATAGAGTGCGAAGCCTTCAAACTACATCTAATGTGACTTTTTGATTGTACCAGCATCACATTTACCTCTTTCTTCCTTAATCACTCTATCTCATACTCCAGTGCTGAGAATCACATTCAATGCACTAAAAAATACTGCTTTTATTTTCCTTAAATGATTGTTTTATTTATATTAAAATGCCTTGGTTTAGAGAACCAGACAATGACAGAAGGTGGTTTGTGGAAAACATATCTGCAAATTCTAAATCCCCTTTCCCAATGTTGCCAAAGACCAAGGTTTTTGATTTGGCTCGTGACCAGTGAGCACAAGCTCACAGACTGCAAATCAGGCTCAGCAAAGGGGGATGGGGTTTGCGCTCAACACAAGACAAATCTAATGGAATCTAGGAACAGGCAGAAAGCTAAATTCCATGCTTAATTATAGTTGTGGATAAATGTAATTTAAAATTATACTGTTGGTGAGTTTTATACTTGGTACAGCTCTCCACAGCTTTCCAAAAGAGAAAATTCCATCCTCAATGGACTTTGAATTCTACTGTTGAATTAGAAGTCTGGGAAAGTTAAAACAGCAAAAACACCCCACACCCCAAAAAGAGGCAGATGGCTGTCATAGATATGCCGTAATCACACGACAGCACCTCCCTCTGTGCCCTACATATCATACAATGAACCTCCCCAGCCACTCCAGATGCTTCCCGTTATCTGTCGTGAAAAAGCAGCTGCTGCAGCAGCGATAGCCCAACTCCTGTGAGTCAGTCAGTATTAATGGCACAAAAACCTCATCCTTGGATAAAGCTGCGAGGCAAGGAACAAGATTGCTTTAAAAAGGGAGGGCCCAATTTCAGTTGTTCTGCACATAGGTAATGATTGCACTGCAAATAATGCTAAAGCTGAGCATTGCTTCTCTGAGTGCAGAGAATCACACTGTGTATCAGCCACAGGTAAATTACAATTAAGGGTCTTTTACTGCTGAGAACATGGAGGAGGAAGGGAGCAGCTTAACACCAAAGCAAATACCTGAAAAGATTGGAGCAACTGAGCTTGATTTAACGCTTAATCAGATCCAGAAGAGCTCTGACCTACATACTCACAGCATCCCTGGGCTGCAGGCGCAGTCAGCTGAGCAGCCGCGCAGCCGCAGGGGAAGAGGGTTTAACACACTGAACGTGAGGGAGCAGCCTCCTGGACACAGCTCTGCATCTGCTTCACAGCCTCGAATTCCCTTCCTGGATGTTTCTCTCAGGTAAAAATTACTGTGCCCCCCACTCTTCAGAGCACCTCACATTCCACTTCGATAGAGAAACAGGA
Organism: Acanthiza pusilla; assembly: GCA_036630365.1. NCBI lineage: Eukaryota > Metazoa > Chordata > Aves > Passeriformes > Acanthizidae > Acanthiza > Acanthiza pusilla. The sequence goes on along the minus strand of JAXCHO010000049.1, from coordinate 9,914,405 downwards.
TTTTTTTAGTTGCTGGTGGTGATTTAGAGACTATGGACATAAGACACAAGATTATTTTTCAATACAAATGTGTTGTGGCATTGTCAAAGTCTAATGACAATCAGGCTTGAAAGAACTCAGCTTTGCTCCATCAACAAGTTGGAAAAATCCACAGAACTCATCCTGGATTTACTGAACCAGAGAGAGCAAGCCAGGGAGACAGCCAAGTATGACCACGGAATCTGAAAAAGAGCCTAATCTACATGTAGGGGAGAATGAGACTTGCTGCAAAAATCCTTTTTTTTTTCAGGAAGACAAAAGATGAGGAACATTTTTTAGAACAAGCAGCCACATCAAGTTTGAAAAGACTCGAACTGACTGGTTCAGTATAAAATCAGAAAACATCAGAATTATTCATGCGAGAGAGATGGTAAAAAGACTGCCGAGCTCAAAGGCCTGTGCCACTGCTGTTTAAAGCAGTCTTGGAACAATGCAGCAGCAGAAGAGGAAAATTATTGTTCTCACTACAAGTCTGAAAAAGCTAATTATATAAAAAGCTAATTATTGCATTTCCACTTCATCAAAACTTGTATTAAAGCAGCATCCTTGAGAAGGTGTCACTTTTCATTCAAGTCGTACCCCAGCAATGTGAAATGGTGAGTGGCAGAGCCCAGCCCTTGGGTACAAGTCCACATCATGGAATCAGAGAATCCTAGAATGGTTTGGCTTGGAAGGGACCTTGAAGCCCATCCAGTTCCAACCCTCTGCTGTGGACTAGACCAGGTTGCTTGGGGCCCTGTCCAACCCGGCCTTGAACACTTCCAGGGATGGGGCACCACAGCTTCTCTAGGCAACCTGTGCCAGTGCCTCACCACCCTCACAGGGCAGAATTTCGTCCCAACATCCAATCTAATCCTACCCTCTGTCAGTTTGAAGCCATTCCCCCTTGTCCTGTCACTCCAGGCCCTTGTCCCAAGTCCCTCTCCAGTTCTTTTGTAGTCTCTTTAGGCACTGGAAGGGGCTCTAAGGTCTCCCCAGAGCCTTCTCTTCTCCAGGTGAACACCTCCAGCTCTCCCAGTCGGTTTCCAGAGCAGAGGGGCTCCAGCCCTCAGAGCATCTCCATGGCCTCCTCTGGTCTCACTCCAGCAGGTCCACGTTCTTCTGATGTTGGGGGTCCCCAAGCTGGACCCACTACTGCAGGTGGAGACCCTGAGAGCAGAGTTGACACTAATGGACTGACAAAACCCAATAACCAAATCCTGTCAAGCAGGCACCAAATGAGATTTTTTTTATCAGCTTCTATTTCTTCTAACACTGCTCACATTCCCCTTATGTAACAGCAGGGATTCGAGATAGTTTAAAAAACTAAAGACAAAGAGGGGGAAGACTGAAAATAGAAACACCTACCTCAAACCTATTTGCAGCATCTACTTCCTAACCTCGCCCTCACTCCACCTCCCCCTATTTAAACACTGGTTTTTGTACCAGTAGTGCCCTGGCATCCTTTGAAATCTGTGCAGTGCAGAAGCCAAGCCCGGATCCTCTGGCTGCTGAGAGTGAAAGTCACCCACCTGCAGCTGCATTAGAGCCAGTGCATGTCGCAGCCTCGGCGACAGCAGAGCCGCTCCCGGCGGCGCGGGTGGCGACAGGCGGGGCAGTGCCACGCGGTGGCGCCGGGGCTCGCTCCGAGGCACGGCAGCCGCCAGCGAGCTCAGCCCCGAGATGCCAGCCCGGGCATCCCAAGAAAATGAAAAGCGCGGACTTTCTGTACGTGGCCTTGAGAACGACCTTCAGCAGTACCGTATCAAATGGTGAATATCCTTGGTATAAGCACGAGGGGAAGGCAACTGGGTTGGCTTTACACGGCTGCCTGGCAATGGTCTCCAGCGCTGGAGCTGTTCAAAGTCCAAAAAGCAGATTCTGGGCTGGTTCTGACGCCACAGATGATAACGAGCAGTTGCTTCGAGGTTCAAAGTCCATGGGAATAAATATATTGTGCTTCAGAAGTCAGACATTTTTAGATGCATTCAAAGCATTTTTGAAAGGGATTCCAGGGGGGAAAGGGACAGTCCGATAACATTTTGAGATGGCTGATGTAAAGCTGAATAAACTCATGACCAGACAAACAGAACCCATCACCAGCCTTTCTCTCTCTCCCAGGAAGCTGTGGCACCGCCTCCCCTGGGCATTGTCCCTGCTCCAGCAGCAGCAGGCTGTGCTCCTCTTCCCCGAGGACAAACACAGCAGTGGAAAAGGAGCAGAGCTGCCTGTAAAGTGGGTCAAGCGTGGAATGAAACACCCACCACAGGATACTCCCAGACAGGGCTTCTCCAGGGCCTCCCCCCACTTCTTCCTTATAAAATAAGGAAGCAGAAGAGAGCAGCCGTCACTGCCCACTGCTGCACTGATGGCCACGATGAAGAAGGTTTTTGACAGCAAGGTTTATGGTTAGGCTGGATGTGGGGGGTGTTTTCTCAAACTCCTGAAAAATAAAGGCATTTGGGAACCAGGCTAAAGCCCTTCAGCCCAATCGATCATGCAATTATCAGTGTAAACAGGACACTCCTCTTTTACAGTTCAGCACTTTCAGTTTTAAAGGCATAATCTGGAAAACAGCTTATGGATTTATTGACATTAAAAACCAAACAAACTAAAGCAACAAAAACAAACCGAATGAACCTAACCTTCAAAAACCCAGATGTATTTGGGGGAAATCTACTGAGGAAGATGTTTACAGAAGTCAAGACAACAAAAAGCAAAGATTTAATTTATACAACCTTGCGCAATTATATGAGTAGCTGCAAAATGGAGTGTTTTCTCCTCAAAATCACTTTCCTGCAAGTTTTCATGCAGGATGCTCACCCTGAGCACAGTGGTCCTCTTCCACCACCAGACCCAGCTACTATTAGCAACTAATGTTTTTTACATTATTTATACCAGCAGCAATCATTTCAGTCTCCATCCCAAAGCAGTTCTGTTCACCAGAGAGTAATTAAGAGATCAGTAGTTCAACCAATCTTAAAGAATAAAGCTTTTAAGCTGCAGCACAGGTTTTAAAAGGCTAAGACATGCAGCACTGCTTAATTTTAAACCAAAAGTGTTGTTTCAGCCTTTTTTTCCTGTCCATATGCCAAAGCACTCTTGGTCCCTTGCTCAAGAGAGCAGCCTGCCTTTATTCCCATCCAAAAGGAGTACAGCCAAATGAATTAGAGCACCGAAATAACTTTTTGTAAAACCACAGAAGGCTGACTCATGAACTGCTGACTCTGCAGGGCTTTGTCGGTGTGTTCATGGGTACTGAAAAGATTTCCACACAGTCCAGTGTGATTTTTCCTTAACACTTTACCTGTTTCCAACCTTCTCCTAGAAGAACTTGCAGAACACCAATACTCTGTGCCGTGATTGCTGTTGCACACAGAAAGCACCCAACGCCTTCTACAAGCCTTCAAAAGTCACTGCTTGCAGACATTTTGCTCCAAAAATCTGAGCTCATACAAATCATGAGCATGGCTGCAAAAAACATGGAACATGTAAAAAGACTCAGCAAATTTTGCTCTAACCTAGACAACAACCCCAAAAACACATCAAGTTTTTCCAGGAGTCCTCCACATCCAGACAAAACAAGCAGCAATTAGTGATAAATGAGTGTGGAACAGGTGCATAAGGAGGTGGTGAGAGTGGAGGCACACCTTCAACTCACTGAATTTGGAGCAGCATTTAATTTGAAATTCAAAATTGTGATCACACTTGCATCTCCTTACAGACCATTTTTCCTCAATGAACAAGAGTATTTATTCTTCAGCCCCCTCCCAAGGTCACAGCTCCTCCAAGAGCAGGAACTGCACTCCACTATTACTAAGGAAACAAAGAGGTGAGAAGGGGAAAATAATGTGTTTATTGAACTATGAAAAAAGGTCCAAAATAAACCCAGAAGAACAGGTTTGGTTTTATCTAATACAAGAAGAAATCCTTTAAGACTCAGGCTGAATTTTTAAATTTTCAGAGCAAAGACTTTGTCCCAAGGCCCTTAACATGCAATTGCTTTCTGAAAAGGACTTTCAGTGTTTCAGTTTACTACTACAAATTTTTTTTTAAATCCCCTCCCATGGAACATGGATTGACAGCTATTGGCATCTCTCAGCAGCTTCTATTTCCAGGTGGACTTTTGACAGTAACCAGATCAAGATACAGGCAGGTGAAATATCACAGCTTTCACTGGCAGGATGTCCCCTCACCACCTTTTTCACAAGGCAGATTTTGTTCTGTTACCATTCAGACACAGGGAAGGAGGTAACGCTGTCTGCACTCTCCCATGCATCCAGGATCTTTCCAGGGTATTGTCAGAAGATCTAAACCAGGTAACACTGCCCAAGCACTCAGAGCAGGGATAATGACTAGGAACGGACATCTCAGCAGCTAGAAACAATCCAAAATGAGCACCAGGTGACAGTCACACACATTGGTTACCTTGGACAAACATCCATTGACAGAGGCAGCTCTGTCACCCATGGAGCAGGGACTGGGCAACAGCCAGCCCCAAGCTCCAGGGCTCTGTGGAGAGCAGGCCAAAGCAGAGGAACAAAGCACAGTGTGGAAAGAGGCAGAAGAAAGGTGTAGAAAGAGGGTGAAGGAAGAAAAAAGATCTGGCAAATCCATACACCTATGTATGTATATAATATGTATTTTGTCTTTTTATTTAATGGGCCCTTAGTTCAGGACAGGTCTGCACCACTGCAGGGTGCTCTCTTCGATATAATATGGCAAATGACTTACGCAAAATGAAGTATGAAAAGCTCAGAACCCTCCCCCCTTTGTCCACCAGGATGCTCCTGGCTCTAGGCAAGGTTGGAGAAAGAATAAAGAGAGCAGTTCATGGAAAAGTGTCGTTTCATTCCCAACTGCCGATAATCTAAACCCCAATGTCAGCCCTCCTGCTAAGAATGGGGTGTGACATTCCCACTTAAACACTGAACCACCACAATATGGGATGAGTTCCAGCTACTCCTATTTTGCATTTTATGGAATGCAGCAGGTGTTGTAGAGATGGAGGAAACAGCACCAGTGATCTCTAAAACATGCTCCTTTCTCTGCAGCAACCATGCTCACAGAAGTTTTGTGCAGGTGAACTAATAATCAGCTACCAATAAATCAAACACCATTTATTTATGTTTGAAGCTTTGCTTCTTCTCTTGAATCTTCCAAACATGCTTTTAGCTGGCTAAAAGTGCTCCATCAGGGTAACCAATTTTTTTCTTCACAATGTGGTTTTCTCACTGGCATCTTCACACAGCCCATCACAACATAATTATGAAGGAAAGCACAAAAACTGGAGCGACTCCAACGTTGTCCATGGACTTTACTAACAACCACTTGGATCTGTGTACAGAAACTGAAGCGAGGAAGGGACTGCTCCCCGCCAGAGCAGATGAGTCACACCAATTAAAGCAACAAGGAAAGCAGAAAATAGGGCAAAGTCATTCCTCTTGAAGGAATGGTGTCAATGAAAGCACAAAGTCCCATCTACACAAACACAGAGAAAGACGGGCGACAGGAATGGAACGTGAACTACTCTCATCAGCAAAGGATTTTTTAATAGTGATCAAAGCAAAAGCTCCCAATATACTAAAAAAAGCCACTTCAGATGCACTTATTTTTAGCATGCACTTCTTCCTGTAAGAGATCAAACTGCAGCAGTGAGTTCTCCAGAAGCCATTTGGAACCCTACCTACAGGACAAGGCTCAAATTTTGCTGAAGAAAAATCAAGCACTTGAGCCCTTCTGAAAGGGGACAAAGTAATGCTTGGTGAAATGCAGCATCTTCTTTGCAAGTTAAAGAAACAAGTGGTCCTGCAGCTTTTCAGAAAAGCATGAAAGCCTCAAAAAGCATGTCTAGGACTAAAGCTCCAGGTAAGTTGGACAGTTGCAAGATTTCTGTGCGTTCCCTTAGAAACAAGCAGTGTAAAAAACAAACCTCCATGTTATTGCAGAATTTACAGCCTGCCCAAGAAATTTAAAGTCGCAAACGATATCAAGAGTCCTTTTAAGTCAACAGACAGGTACATTGTTTGGATGTGCCCAAAATGTTTCAAGCACAAGCCTTAAGGAGGCATAACATTTGAATTTCTGTTTTGAACCAAATCATTAAACTGGGGTTCAAATTTTTAAACAAGTTAGTAGAAAGGAAATATTTAAACAGAAGTTAACATAAATCACATACCACTATTTTTCAGAATGGAAGCTTGGGCAAATACACGTAGTACTAAACGTCAAGTTGTTTCCTTTAATATTTAGAAAACTGGTTTTATTCTTAGTTTTTCAGAAAAATTATTTTAAGTATTAGCACCTACATTGTAAATGACTCAAACTTAGATTTACACTTGAAATAAAGCCACACGCAATCAATTAAGTGATCCTATATTCTTCCATTTCTGAATATTTCAGTAGAGCACCAAGAGGGAAAGAGCAACATGTGAATAACCAGTGAGCTGTTCTCAGCTGTGAGACACAGGCCCAGGCACCTTCCTGGGATAGGATTCAAAAGGTCAGTTTTCCAGCACACTCCAAATCACCTCAGTTTTAGTTATTTATAAGGTGGAAATTTCTATGCAAGTTTATAAAACCCATCCAGCTACATGTTAGTTTATTAAACCACAGTTGACCTGAGATGCAATTAGAATTTTGACATTTTTCCATACTTAGTTCACAAGTTTATTATGAAAAACACTGCAGCTCTGTCCTGCAGTAACATTGTTTTACAGAAAAAAACAGTTCTGTTCAAAGTAATTCACTATCCTTGGACAATTACAAGGGACAATATGGTAGGGCAGAGTGGAAAAGGGAACTGAGTGCAGACAAAAAAAAAAAAAATCAATACAATTAAATTAAACAGTATTCCCTGAAAATAAAACAAACAAACAGTTTCAGAACAAATATGAGGCCTTGGTACTTACTTTAAAAATGTTCTTTAAGCATCAATGATTGTTTGCTGCTACCCTTATCTACAGTCATGCTGAATAAAGCTATAGCTAAATGGAAAGTTAAATGTATTCACGAGGTGTTAATGTCTACATCTTATTATTTGCAGTCTCTCAGAGAAAGCAAAAGTAACTACAAATAGCGCTATGCCAGAAACTGGTTTCTTGACCAACAATGTTGCTTCAGCATGCAATGAACTGGTTCATTCTAAAGTGGTCACAGTTGTTGACGACAAGAGGCTTTGTATTGAATATGGCACGTCTTTTGGTCCATGTGAAAACAAAGTTTGAATGTTAAATATTTTCTGACACTTTGGAGTTACTGTTGCTCTTCCCATTTTCTTTAGGTCAACATATGGTTCATGGCAATACTGTACAGGTCTAAAATCTCTTTACAGGAAGTAGTCTGGGGTGCGACGAGTAACATGCGGTTCACCTCTACGTGGTGCCGGGTCAAACTGCAAACTGAAGAGCACAGACGTCAGTGAAAACACAAGAGCTCAGCTTACATTCAGGGATGTTCTAGCCCTGAATTACAGGAGCAGTGCTTTAACACAGGTGAGTCTTTGCAAGTTTTATCAACCAAGTCATGTCTTCTAGAACAAGTGTTCAAGCTCTTCCACTCCTATTAGTATGTACATGTAACCATCACATTTTAAATTCCTCTTACCAAGAAATTAATTTTAGCTTTAAGACTCAAACTGGTCAAACATTAGTATCTATTTAGAAAGTTAAAGTCTCCAGTTATTATCAAAGATAGCAGTCTGCACAGTGCTTTTGCCTCATTTACTAGTAAAGTTGCTGCTGCAGTAGTTAACTAGAAATCTCATTCAAAAAGCTGACATCCCAACATCTGAAGACTTTGAAGATTCCAAAAGTCTCTTGCCTGGGACCGACAGGAGGGCATTACCTTAGATGTGACAGACTACTCCTGCTCTCAAATCACATCCCTACACAGTAATTCATTAAACTCCAGGTAGTTATACAAAATAAAAATGAGGAGTCTCACTTTAATCTGACAGAGAAGATCTCAACAGCAACTGTCCCAGAGGCTTGACTCCAAGACTTGAACTGTGACTAACCCACCAATTCCACACTCACTCCACCTCCCAAAAGCATACAGGGAGAAAAACCCCCATAATCATAACACAATAATTGTTATCTTGCTACAACAACTATCTTAAAATCATGGGCAATGCAATTCTCGTTTTTAAACATACTTACAAGGAGTATTTTAGAGTATCATCAAGTTCCATAATTGCAGCCTGGTTGCCACAACGGTAACAATAGTTTGGAGCACTGAAAATTGTTACTACATTCCGATCATGGCACCAGTTGTACCCCTGGAGAGGAAGGAAAAAATAATGATGACAACCAAGTTTGTTACCCCATGTAACCAGACTACAAACCAAACTTTTAATGCGCACAGCCCTAAGTGGCATTTGTAGGGTCATTTTAAGTAAGCTTAAGGCTGTGTGTCTTTTCTCTTCTGGAGAGAAAAAGTGCAAAAAGGAATTTTGGCCTTCATAGGTTGCTTCCTACTATTAAGTATGAGCCAGATATTTTAAAAAAAAAAAACCAAGCCCCAAACCACCTAGCAAGATTTCTCCATTGCATTAGCATTAAATAGTTAAAACATCAATTCTGAAGTACACAATTTAACCTGAACCTTCAACTGTGATCACCAAAACCAGAATCCAGACATACATTTAAAAATCTGAACTGCCAGGAATAGTTAGAGGCCAAGTACAAAAGCACACATTCAAGCTAAAAAGAAAAAAAATACACCTTTTTTTTAAGGAACACATATTTAAGAACCTTTTTATTTACTCAGAAATGCAATACCACATCTAGTAGCAAAGGTTAGTTTGGGATATTCCTTTAAATTTTCAGGAAGACGAGGCCAAAATAAAGGTTACTCCACTGTCAAACTGAGAAACTCCTTTAGTAGCACATGAATATCATCAAGGTCAAGTTTCTGGAAAACTCTCAACTGGATCATCAACTGTCACAGCAGCATATGCAGATCTCTGATACACTGAGCATGGAATTAATGGACCAAGCACCCAATCCAAAGTTTGAATACACAAGCTGTCCTGCTCACCTCCATTACCAACTGATGAGCTCTTGAAACCAACGTAAGGCCATTAGCATGGTTAAAGGTTTCTGAAATATCCTGTCCAAATGTGTAACCTGCACCTCGAGGAGAAATTCCCCAGCCACCACGATCATCTGGATCTGACCATAGCAAGTCACACATTGGACCCTGTAAGAGATGTAGATGTTTCACTGGTGAAGAGCAGAAAACCAAACCAAAACAAAACCACAAAAAACTTGCACACACACCACCCCTGTACAACTCTTGGAGACTTGATATGTTTCTTTCTTTAAGCAAGGAGATGCCCCTCACTTTTCCTTCCAGAACAGGAAGACAGGCACTTTAATACTGCTAAGTTGGTTTGAATTTCATTTTCAGCCTGTGAGCCCAACCCCTAATACATGCTGAATCATAAATCTCATTGGTTTAGAAAATTATTTTTCAGTACCTCATGGGGAACTTCCTGCAAGCGATCAAGTGCTCTGATGTGATCCAGTGTATCTATCGATGGAGAGAGGCCACCATGTAGACAGAAAATCTGCAAGAGTTAAGTTATATGAAGCTTACTTACATTAATCAGTGCTGTTAGAATAGTTTAGAATAAATGATGAGGAGAAAATCTGCATGAGATTCCTTTCAAGATGAGAGCTGACAGAACGCAGTCTTAAAAACTCCCTTTATAACCAAAAAGATTCAACTTTGTAAAATGTCAACATACCTGGCCATCCACCAAGGCAGTTAGAGGCAGGTAATCAAAAAGGTCTGTGAAGTATTTCCAAACATTTGCATTTCCATATTTCCTTAAACATTCATCATAGAAACCATAAACTTGTGTGATTTGCCTGCTTTCATGGTTCCCTCGAAGAATTGTGATACGTTCACGGTAACGGACCTAAACAGAACAATTTATTTTAGAGGCATCAGTGAGTCACTCTTCCCCAGAACAGAATTTGCACTCCTCAGTCCCTGCCACACATCAATAAAGCAGTTAAAACCAAACCCTTCTGAAGATTCAATTATAACCTTTGAGGGGAAAAAAAAAGAATAATTTATTCAAATCTTCAACTTATATACTTTTGAGATTAATTACAAGTTGTATTTATTATTACTAGTGGACTTCACTACACCTGTGCATTAAGCTGATCTCTCCAAGCAAAATCTTAAAGATTGCTACTTAGACAAGTAAAAAAATAAACTCAGCACTCATTTCAGATAAAGCTCAGGCTTGCACCTGAACACTAATTTTTTAAGAAGTGACTTAGAAAACTAAGACAGCCAAGAAGTCAGTTTTGGTACCTCAAATACCAATGCAGTGAAAATCGTAATAGATATTAAGTGTAGTCAGGCTAGTAATTATATATTTTATACAAAACTGTACAGCTGAGTAGAAAAGTTACCTTAAGAGCTACAAGCAATGTGACTGTTTCAACTGAATAATATCCTCTGTCAACATAGTCCCCCATAAACAAATAGTTTGTGTCTGGTGATTTGCCTCCAATTCTGAAAAGTTCCATGAGGTCGTGAAATTGTCCATGGACATCTCCACAGACTGTGACTGGACATCGCACTTCTTGTACGTTGGATTCTTTTGTCAAAATTTCTTTAGCCTATAAAACAAAAAAAACACATAAATTGTGAGTTTGTCTATGAACAGCCACTTTACCCCTTCCAACTCTCTGCTACCTGCTCTCTTTAGGAGCTTTTGTCCCTTCCTTCTCTTAAGCACTTGAGGTAGAAGTTTATCTTTACTTCATTTTATGAAACCCCACAGTAGTATTTGGGTAGCTGTTTTTCCTCCTTGAGGACAGTGTCTTAAGTAAAACTTCAGACTTTGTACTAAAATGGTTCTGTGAAGCATAAAACAATGATCATCACTACTGGAATTTAAAAAGTTTTTAAGTATTTGGAAAAAATTAAATCTAAAAATCCTGCCAACATGTTACCTTCAAAAGCCCAAACCCACACAAGGCCAAAACACTACCAATACATTGCCACCCATCTGAACAAACATTTTTGACCCCCCTGCAAGGCAGGGAGTCCCTACATGAAGCAGAATGAGAACAAACATCCAATGGTACCAGCAATTAGCTTGCACAGGTTAGCCTGCACCTGCTCTGTTTCTCAACAAGTTTTGTGATTAAACAGACTAACAACATCAAGCTCTGTCTTTATAAACCAAAGCTGGGATCTTTTTTTTTTTTTTTTCCAAAAAAATTTTGTATAAAGAAATTGCTGACAAAGGTAATTTGTATGAAGAAGCATAGGCTAAATATAGCACCAGAAAGGTAATTCTGAAATAACACAAGACAGTTGTTACAGTTTGTTCTCAGAACAGTCACCAGACACATGCCACAATGATTTTCTAAATCAAGAAGGTATTAGATATATAAATAGTAACAAGTTTACTAGTTACCATCTACAAAGATTTCCCTGTTTTTCAAGTGTCAATGCTCATATTCAAAAATAATCCTTTTTTACCTCATTACCTGAATGACAAGAAAATACATTAACGTTATATTCTGTTCTATAATCCAAGTTATCTATAAGATAGGGCTGACACTCCCATGCAAAAGTGGTCTCACTGTCCCTCACATCATCCTGGCTGACCACCACAGTCACCACTTCAAACAGAAGCAACACATAAGTTTAATGATAGAAATTAATGAAATTCAATGTTTCATTCAACACTGCAAAGGAATGCAAAAAATGCAGCACAGTTGAACACCCAGCACAACACAGAGTTTAGATGTTACAACAAGAACATGGACCAAAATCACTCTGCAGGCGTATTTACATAAAAAGTCAGTCTCATATGATAGTTTCCACTTGTGCTGTGCATAGTACTAAAGATAGGTCATTGCTGGCTTGTGGTCGATGCTAAAAGTGCAGATTTATTTTAAGATAGCCTGACTTAAGTTAATTTTAATGCAGTGACACTCACCGGATGTTTTCAAGGTGTTTTAACAGCCTTAGCCTCTTCTAATACTCTCTTACATTCAGAAGCATTAGCCAGCTTAATTTTCCTTTTGACAAAGAAGGTCACAGATACTTACAGCACTTTGATACAAAAAAACCTACTCTTTAATTAGAACGTTTCTACCACTGGATTTTCTTAACACACTTGAAGCATTGCACAAAGAATGCAGCATTCATTTTTCATCAAAGGCATGCAGCATTTGTGCTGACTGAGAATGGCAGAGTTCTCAGCAATGGAGTTGTTGCTCCTTCAGTTTCTGAAATATTAAATCACTCAGATACGCACATGACCAAACACGTAGAGAAGTCAGACAGCTACTCTGATGGAAAAAGACTGTTCCAGGTCAACTTGCAAACCAGCAACCTCTGTTTAAATCCTGTAGTGGAGGAATCTGGTGCATGGATTCCAACATTTCCATGTTCTAAAACTATTTCATGCCAACACTGTGTTATGAACTGCTTAGTTCATTTACAGTCTTATGTCCCACAGCATCAGAAATGGCACATATTGAAGTGCTTGAACACTCTACTTGCCTCTAGGTAGGAAAAAAAACATTCTGAAAACAGTCCACCAACAGACCACCTACTACATTCCAACTTCCATATTAAATTAATTTCTAGAAAAGGGTAAAGAAAAAAAAAACTTTTAATATACTGTAACACAATACAAGCACAAGTTGGCAAGACAACAGTACATTTAATACTACAATTTCACAAAGGTAAGCCATCACTAGTATTACTCCTGCAGTATCTGTGCCCCTGACCTTGTACTGGATCACACCCCTGTGTGCAACTTCACCTGGTTCCACTCCCTCTTTTTATTGATTCTTTTAGCAAGATCCATGATGGAGCTGCTTACTCAGCCACATCACACAATTCCCTCCCCTCCAACAAATGGGCTTCCCATCAGCAGCTCTCCTACACTTCCTCATGGAGAGGAAGCAGTAGAGCACTTCTCAGCATCCCTCAGTAGAAGGCAGAAAACTCCTTGATCCAACCACCTGAAAAAGGATAACAAGGAAATACATGCACACCACCTCTTGAACTTCAAAAACCCAGTGACCTATTGCCATAAAGGATAATACTACAACACTGCAGTATTTTGCCATCAACATTTTGAAACATCCAGGCTTCACTGCCTATCATCAGGATAAACAATTACACAATTCAGAAACCGATTTTCTTGAGCACTTATTCTTTTGTATCTCCGCCTTTTTCCACGTCTTAACAATTCTTACATTAAGACAGCCCTGAACTTCTCTACATCTCTAATACTTAATTAATCTTTTTTTGTGTAATAGAATACCACCACAAGTCAAACTTTTGTGGTGTGGGGTACTTCACTTGAGAAAAAAATTGGTAACAACAACCTACTGTAATAGTTATAAAACTCTGCCTCTGAATCAGTTTAATTATTTTTTCAGCACTACACTCTCAGATTTCAAAATAAAGTGCAAACACATACAGAGTAAGACTGCAAAGAACACATTACTTCAAGGTGATAAATGCTAATTTTATAGCCAACTACCAATGAAGTTTAACACAGAAAAAAACCACACAGGTGAGAGACAGCTACACGAGGAGAGTACAAGAACCACCAAGTGCAATGCTGTCAAACACTACTGCTGAGGAGGAAAGTCACATTTGACTCAGGACAATCTCAAAGTTCAAGCAATAAGCACAGATCAAATACATTTCAGCTTAGTCATAGTGACTGGAATTCATTCTGACTTGAATCTGGCTTACTCAGTTATTTCACTGTAAAGAGAAAACTTGCACAATCCCAAAACTCAACAAGAATAAAACCAATTTTGGTCTAAACACACAAGAAAACAACCAGTTTTCACTTTATAGTAAAGAAAGTAGCATTGCATAAAAACACAACCTAGTACTTACGAATTAAACCATTCCTGGCCTGCTGCACATCATCTAAAGGCCCAGCTGAACATTACCAAGCTGCTTTGGTGTCTCTGTTTACAAAGCAAATGTCTGCAAAACACGGTTCTTAAAACACAAAGATCATATTCATTGTTTTAAGAGAGTACAAGATCCAAGTGTACAAACTGTCATGGATAAGAATTTTGAAAAGATGACTATCAAAGTTACTACCATATGATTTTCAGATCCCCAGTTTATTTAATGAGATGTAGGGGTTGTATGCATGTAGACACATCTCTTATTTCCCCTGCTCGCTCCATCCATTTTTATCCTATATGCCACAAATTAAGGCTCAGAGTCAAGTGCCGTAAAAGCCGTAATCAATCCATTTTACTTCCTCAACTCACTCTGTGCTGTGAATAAGCAAGTCTCCCTCGTGGGCAGTGTACATCATCAACCTTCTCTCAAAGAAGTAATTTCCAGTGGTCCATTTCCACAAAATCCTCTGAATTAATCTGTACCCAAATTCCTCTGTGTTTCCAGGTATTTCTTAATTACACTGACCCCGTCTTAGGTCCCTACATTCTAGCACAAGCTCTGACAACTCAGCCCAATTATCTACCCTGAAAAACTCTGGGGAACATAAAGAAAATAACGAGACCCAAACCAAAGAGTAAACATCGCTGTGTCTGTGTAGAATTGTAAATCAATGCTTGAAGCAGCACTAGGAAACACTCACCAAAAGATTACTACTAACTCAGCAAGGGAAATACAACCATTATTTTAATTAGACTACACAGCTCCAAAGTCATGGTTGCAGATGGTAACATGTCATTCTTGGCAGACCAGAATTCACACCTGCAGCCCACCACGCTGTCTAGTAAAGTGTGTAATGAGAAGCATCCACTGTAACCAAGAAATAGTTATTTGTAGTTACCATAAAGATATTTTGATGAGATCGAAGAGTTCAACCACACCCATAATTTCCTGTTGCCAAGGTGCACAGGATGTGACTAAAGGCACAATGATCAGCTAATTGGGATGAATACTGGTTTTAGCTGGCCAAACATCATGACCTGGAAGAGATTCCAGTTCCAAGCAAAGTCATCCATTACAGTCAGCAATTCTTCTGCAAAGCCAATTCAGCTCTTCAATTTAAAGGTTTGCCCCACTCCTTATATGGAAAGAGCATATTCAGACAAAAGATGGACTCATTTTTTAAAGCAAAAGGTATTTTCATTCACTGCCTAACATTTTAAACAAAACTAGATAAATGAAGACTCCAATAACACCCTTCTGTGAAGGAGGCATGGCAGTCAGATTACACGACACAAATGGGAAACTGATTTATGCTGAACTTCGCAATCCACTAAGGAGTTCAATGTGAACGTATAAGTAGGAACAAAATTAAAATACAAAGCTCCCCACTGACATTTAATTATTTAGTATTCCAAAGTAAGTAAAACCAGGATTTCCATACACACAGAAGTCAGAGCAGCAAAATACCCTTTCGCCAGGACTGAAACAGAAGATGATGGATCTGCTTTCTCTCTGGATTTGTGACTAGCACCTACACCTTCATTTCTAATCTCTTCTGTTCGGTGAGAAGCGAAACCAGTCTAAATAGATGATCTTAGCCAACCAAAAGCAATCCCAACACCAGAACTGCTATAAGATTAAATGAGACAACCACTTTCCTTTATCTCCTGTAAATTGCATCAGGTTTACAAGAAAGCATGCAAGCAGCAAACTTCTGTCAAATAACCTTCTTCCTTTGCATTACAGAAGTAATGACTGACACTACTGAAAACCTTGATAGTCCTCTCAGCATCTCCATTTGAAAAGGTTAGTAGTGGTCTTACATACACAGAGTAACAGATAAGAGGGCTTGTTTTTCCCCTCAGAGGCAAATCTGGGAGAAGAGGAAAGGCTATTTAACAATCGGTAGTTGACAAGAGCACTCGGGACAAGATCTTCTGAAATAACCCAACGTCATTATTTTGCTCATACAGAAGATCTTTTTATCTTCAATTTTAAATTGAAGAGAAATAATCTAGAAAAAACTTTTTAACAAAACATTAGAAGCAAAATAACTCTGGAACCTTGCCTTCCTTGCCTCATGGGAGTTCCAAGAAACACAGCAACGACAGCAATGCAGGAAGCTGACCACTTACAGGGATGGTTTTCAGTCCTGTCTCTAGAACAAGCTGTATTCGTTTTGAATCATTCGAGTTGTTAAAAAAAGAAATAGGCTACAGCTATTCCCAAACTAGTTGTGCCTGATATCCACAAGTCCAGCTTCATGCAATGAACTCAAAGGGTTCTCAACCCTTTTGTCCCAGTAACTCCCAAGCTTGGCAGTCATGCTACAGGTCAGGACACCAGTTGGAGGATGGCATGTCAAAACTCAAGAAAGAGTTTAGAACCAACCAGCAAGCATGAAACACCTGTATTGGAAGGTATGTTCAAAATACCCAGCAAAAATATTGGAGACCTGACTACTAAGCAACTGAGCTCTAGTATTCACTCTTCAGCCAGGAATAAACTTCACCCATCTTAACATATACTACCTGAAGAAAAAGAACCAACAACAGCATTACTGAATACAGGTGTAGTGCTTAAGGGTCCCTAAGCACGGGTGAAAATTTACTCCCTGCTCCTCTGATTCCTCTCACACAGATCTGTTGTACGAGGCCTTGTGAACTCCTGCCAGACACAGACAGACAGGTCTGGGTTTCGTGCTGGGCAAGGCAACCAAGGTGAGCAACTGAAAATGGCTTGGAAGCGATCACAGAGCAGCACTGTCATCATATCTGAGGAGGCAACAGCTTCAGCACAGGTAGATTTGGAAGAGGACATCAGTCTTGCAGCTTCATCCATATCTTAAGCCTTAAACTGGCAGAACTCAAGTAGGAACTTGCTCTGACTTAGGAGTACTTACTGCTATTAGCTTAAGCTATGCCCACAACAACACAAGTTTCTTTCACTCCTACTTGATCACAACTAATGATGCAATTAAAAAGCAAACACCTCACTGCCAGCACAACTCAATTTTTACAGAATTTACTAGAATTGAAAGAAAAAACCAAACAACCCAGAAAGCTACTGATGCTACAGTCACTGGCACATACAAGACTAAACTTTCACATGCACATCAAGATGTTTTAAGTATAATCCAGACTAGGAGAGAAGGCTGGTGAGGTTGATACTTCAAATGTCTTCTGTGGAAAGAGACAATTTCCATTTTAGATTATCAACCATAAACAAACAAACAAAAAAACCCAACAAATCAGAACACTGGGAGTGAAAAGGTTTTCCTGGAAGTGTTCCTGAATAATCTAAAACACAGTTATTAAAATGTTACAAAAGGCTTTGTACTATACCCTGTTGTCTGTTCTGAGATGGAAGATGTAACTACATGGCCCCATCAATGACTTGATCCCTGGGTATGTTCAAGAAGGCAGCAACCAACGAGCCCTAACCCACCCTCTGGTCTCCCAGAGCCCCTTGAACACCTACTGAGGGGCCCTCCCACATGGGCAGTAGAGTTCCCTTGCTACAGAATCCAGAAGCCAGTGCAGGGGCAAGGCAGAAGTGCAATGCTGCGCGTTCCTCTTCTGCCGGGGCCAGGGGTGGAGGGACACAAAATACACAACCCACCACACAGACAGCACCATACTCGCACTACCTGGGAATTCTGTTGGGGCAGGTTTCTTGGCTGATTTACAGCAAGTTCATACAGGACCATTAATTTTCACGATCATCTTAGTCTTAAGAATAGTTAGGTATGATGGATATGGGAATGCAAAAGCTAGCCAATGGAAAAGCCCTTGCAAATGCAGCTGGAAACAGTTTTAAACATTCACTTCTGGCCAAAAATAATCAGCTAAGCGAGGTAACTCCTGAACACAAGAGGAGGCAGAAGGGAACATGTGGCTCTGTCTGAAAAAGAAGTTGGGCAGACAACTCAGCTTAGAACACAGGAGTGGGATCCACAAAACATGTAGATTCTATGCATTAGAGGAACTGAACTTTGATTGCAGAGGCTTTTTGGACCCAAAAGAAAGCTTCATCAGTAACATACTTGTCCTCTCAGAATTAAGGCATTTAACACAAGCTAAATGAGTCTGAGCACCTCACACAGTTGCAGTGAGTATAAGCATGTTCGATTAGAGAACATCTAAGTTGAAGGATCAGATGTTCAATAAAGGGAAAATTCTGCAACAGGAAATGAAATTAGAAAAATACACAATGAACAAGGCACATACTAGAGAACAGTATGGCCAGAAAGATTTCCACTATGAAAATTAGCACTGGTGGCAAATCAAAAAGTAAATATAAACCAGTATCATTGTTACACATCAAAAACTGCAGGAGTCAAAACTCGAATCAAGGTTTCTTGGATGCCTTTACCAGTACCACCCCTTCACTTACTTTAAAATATTTTGGCTAGCAGCACTGTCCATTCAAAGGTATTCTACTAGCAATTCAAGAACCCTGAACACTCTACACAGTATATATAACCAAATTGTCTTCTCTCTCTCAAGAAACTGGATGCCATGCTCAAACTCACCTAATTATGGAGTAGTGTTTTCAGGGGAGCGACTGACACATCTGCCTCCACCTGCATTAGATACCTTCTGCAATAACCAAAGCAAACTCTATCCAAAAATTCAACTCATTCCTTTGTACGATTTCAGACTGCTGTCCCACCTTCCTAAGCAATGTACCACACCCCCAGCTCCTGTGATAAAGGGCGTCTATACACAGAAGAGACAAGACCATTTCCCTCTACTCTAACAATGTATGGAAAAGAAACTCTAAACCAGCATCCTTTCATTCAAAATGGCCAGTGGAAAAACCCTCACCTGGCAATAAAGGACTTCCTTTCTCCTCTGCCAATAAACAGTTCAGCACTAACAGGACAAACACTGCTGACATCTAACAGTGACTGGACTGGGTATATTTTGACCACTTCTTTAGCACTTGCACTTTTCAAATGCTGAAGCAAAGCTCAGACAATCGGTCACTCGACTGATGTAACATTAAACACACAGCACGTAAGGCACATTCTAAGCCTAGAATAATTTAACTGCCACTCAGAGGTTGATTATTTCAAATCATCTGTGAAAGTATAATGTTTTATTCATGGTTACAAACTACTCCTAGACTTCGAAGATGTTTCTGCCCAGTTCCCACCACCACCATCACCCAGGTAACCAGGCTCAGTGCAAGACACACCAAGAAAGTAACTTAATTATCACATTTGTAAAAAGCTGTTATGTTCTTCAGGTATCAATACTGAAATACAAGAGAGCCCTTAGGCTTATTCTTATTAGGCACCAGTCTGCATACATGAAGCCCCAGCAGATCAAGAAATACTTGTCAGGGAGATCATCCAATCAAACAGTGTTATCAGGGAAAAGCCTTCAAATTTTTTTGTTTATTTTAACTAGCCCTAGCTACAATTCAATGAGATGAAGAACAACAGTTTATACCTAGTAGGGTCTTTATCTGTCCTTTGGAACAGTAGCTGTATTTGACACTGTCTTTAAGCTGCTCATGAAAAAATAGCCTTTTGGTGTGATTACATCCACAAAACTACTTGAACAGTCCGAACGAAGCACAACGCAGTAAGGTTTCTGACAGTCAGTGCTAGAAGCACGGGAACACGTTAAAGCAAATGCTGTCTCTCAGCAGGAAGGTGCAGAACTCAGCTCACGCCCCACTCCCATGAACACTGCAGAGACAAGAAGATGGAAAATTCAGACTTCAAGGGCCTACTTCTAATTCCTTGCACCAGCAACCTTGAAGAAACTTAACTACTCTTAGCAGAAAGTCCAAGTAAATCCACCTGTAGTTATCAGCAACAAATCAACTTTCCCTAACATCACCAGCCCTGTGGCTGAACTCTGCACAGTGCTGACCACACACCCGGCACACAGAGGGAACTGTCACCCTACCCAGAGCTCACAGCCACCCAACCCAGCCAACATGAAGGCTGGTACCAAATAATATTGTTCAGGTAGATTTCTCTCCCACATTCTCATGGTCTCTCAACATACAGTAGTCAGACACAAAGCTTTCTTTTCTTTTTTCCTTTGCCATTATCTTGGTGATGAGCATTACACATTTATCCATAAATACAGCTCACTTCTGTTCTTCACTGGGAAAAAATGAAAATGTCATCTTGTGCAACACTGATGACTGGCACTACTGCTCCTCACTAAACCAAAACCCAAGTAAACTGAAAGCTTTTTGTATATCCCTCATGGTTCTACAAGTTACCATAAAGCCCCACAAAACAGGGCCATACACACCCACTCCTGTGGGATTTAGGACTCAGAACCCATCAGTTTATAAACGATGGCAAGTGAAATACTTGCCTCTCATACAAAGCAATACAAGGAAGAAGCTGGACCACTGTCATTAGAGACGCACATGGAAATAGCCAGGTGGTGACATTGCCACTTGCTTGCAACACCGTTTAAAATACGCAGCCTGGATCAAATGGAAACAATGTTGAGTTGCTGGAATACAAGTGAACTAAAATCTGCACTGGAGCAAGAGCCCATCTGGCCAAAGGCACTGCAAGCTCTTTATTAAGTTCATAGACAGTCCTCTGGAAACAATTTGCTTCCAAAACAACGTGATGTAGTATTTGAAGGGATGATTCCGAATTTAAAATATTCTAATTACTTTCTGTGGCAAGTACATAGGTTTCTTTAGAAGCAACTACATCAATGACTTCACGTATTCCTTAATGTCCAGTTCCCAAAAAATTCAAAAATATTCCATCTTTTAGTCTAGAAATGTAAGAATACACAAAGCCTTCAGTAATTAAAAAACAAACAAACAAACAAAAACCTCAGCTATTAAGTTACATTCAAAATTAGAATTCAACTGGAAAATGCATGTGGATGCTACCAGAACAAAATTTTCCCGAATTTCCAAAATGAAATCTATCCTGGGTTGGCTCTACAACCATTCTAAGCTATGAATGTCTCATTCAACTCATTGCTCTGTAACATCCATGTCTCAACATTTTCAAATCATGACCATAAAAATATATAGTTATATAGGATCTCGAACGTCTATTCTGTGAATTCCGTGTAACCCAGAACCTTACTGAGGGAAGCCAAAACCCCAAAGCTAATTTACCCTTCAATTAGTTATAAACGTGCCTGTGCTTATTCATATAATGAAAAATACAAAAAATAAATCAAAGCAGCCGCTCTTTACCGCGTGTAATTTCCAACCGATTACCACAAGCTTTTATTTTCGTTGTAATAACTCATGCTTCTGGGGGCTGATTTAACATTTTAACCGAGGGGGGTCTCTCGGGGGGTCTCTCCCGAGGATCCATCGCGGCCGCGGCGCCATTTTAGGAGGCGCTGAGCGGGCGGGAGGCGGAGCCGAGACTCCAGTGCAGCCGAGGGGCCGCGGCTCGCCCGGCCCCGGCTCCCGGCCCGCTCCCCTCGCCGCGCCACGCCGAGCCCCCGGCCCGCCCGAGGGCCCCGCGCCCGCCCGCCCGAGCGGCGCCGCCCCCGCCCGCAGCTCCCTGCCCGGCCCCGCCGCCTTCCCGCAGCCCCTCGCCCCTCACCTTCTCGCAGAGGCTCTTCACCTGCCCCTCGGACAGCTGCTTGCACTCGTTGAGCTGCTCCACCCACTGGTCGAGCTCCTTGGTGAAGACCTTCTCCTCCATCCCGCTCTCGCCTTCCTCCTCCTCCTCCTCCTCCTCGCCGGCTGCTGCTGCCGCACCGCCCCGCGGGCCCCTGCGATCCGCGCTCCCCACAGCGGCGGCGGCCGCGACGCGTCAGGGCGGGCGGGCGGACGCGGGGAGAGGGCGGCCCGGGGCGCTCCGGCTGCGGCAGCGCTGCCGCTCCTCGCTCCGCACCGTGTAATGGCCGCCGCTGCTGACGTCACCGCCCCTGCCCCACCGCGGGGAGGGGGACACCGCGGGAGCCCACGGCGCGTGCGCGGGGCCCGGGCGGGGCCGCGAGTGCGCTCTGAGGGGAGGGGGCGGGTGAGGGCAATGACCGCCCGGGTAGCGCGGGGCGGCTGTGGGCCGTCCCGGCCCTTGTCTCCGGTTCTGGTCCTGCCCCGCGGGGGCCGGGGTGCTCCCCATGGGGGCTCCGCTGGAGGGGCGAGGCGCGGCCCCGCCCGGCCGCAGCCCTGAGGCGGGAGCCAGGGCACCGCGGTGAGGGGCTGCCGGCATGGCGGTGCCGGTGCTTCTTGGGTCCGGGTGCTGGGTGCCGGCTCCTCGCGGGGCACAGGCTGGGCAGAGTCCCCGCCTGAGGGGTCGGGAGGCGATGTCTGTAAGGGCTTTGTGCGGCTCCGTAGTGTTTGTGGTTCTCCCTGCAATTAATGCATATAGATATCTCCGAAGCGGGTGCCAGTAGCATGGTGCCAGTAGGATGGTGCCAGGGTCTTTGAAGTGACAGGACGAGGAGCACTCGCGGTCAACTAAAACACAAAAAGTTCCACCTCCACACGAGATAGAGCTTCACACTGAGGGTGGCAGAGCACTGGGACGGGCTGCCCAAGGAGGGCGTGGAGTCTCCCTCTCTGGAGGCATTCAGAACCCTCCTGGACAAGTTCCTGTGTCACCTGCTCCAGGTGACATTGCCCTGGCAGAGGGGTTGCACTGGGTGATCTCCAAAGGTCCCTTCCAAGCCGAGCAATTCTGTGATTCTGAAGTCCTGAGCCCGGGTACCGTGTCCCTTCGGAAACAGGGAAGTGGAGGGCACTTGCTGGTGTTGGGTACTTTGAAATAAAGCTTTTCAGTTCTAAATCATGAGCATTAAATATCATCTTAATTGCACCACGATGTAGTGCTTAGGTTAAAAAGGCTGTACTGCATTTCTTTAAAACAATATGTACTGAAAGATTTCTTGGAAGTCTGGAGTTTATGATGACCTTTTTAAACAGAAGTAATGCATGAACTGCAGTGTAAGTGTTCAGTAAAGGAAATTAGTGGTGGACCTTTCAGGAAACTTTCAGGAAAGTGGTATTTTTTCAGGAAAGTAGTGGTGACTTCAGCTACCTTCGTGTTCTCAGACACTTGCTACCTAAGGGAAAATAGTAAGACAGAGACAAGTTGCAATAAAAAGAATGTAAGAAATATGCATCACAGATTTGTAATGGATTATGTATTTTATTGCAATCTGCATTTTAAATTATAGAGGAAGATTTCTGTCAAATAACTTACAAAAGGCATGAAATGATCAGTAAAAAAAGGTAATATTTTTTACTTAAATGGAGGAAAATTCAGACAGAGTGTTGATTTGTTAATTTCAAGAGGGTACAATGACTTTTAGTTAATTTGTGTTAATTGTCTTGGTCGTCATCTGCCTAATACAGAGTCTGACTTGTTAAATTCTTTGCCTACTATTGAAGCAAATTAAGTACTCTGTAGTGAGCAAGGAGTAAGGAATGTTTGCTTTCATGGGTCAGTCTCGGTTTCTTGGTGTCATACACTCCTGGTAGACATCAGTTGGTTTGAATTAGCTGACTCAGGTTTTGTTTATCTTCCAAAATATTTTTGCTGTTTTTACATAGGTTCCCATCTTCAGATGACCTTATTTTTATGCTTAAAGCTGTAGAAAGAAAAGTACCGTTCATTGAGAAGTGATAGGTTTCAAGAATTCACTCTGTAGCACATCTTCCCAAAATAGTCTTGAACAAATACATGCAAAGAATATGAAGCAATAACATCAAGTCCTGTGTAATTTGTCAACTAAAGTTCATTTTCTTTAATAACTGTTGATATTCTGGCATAGTTGGATGTTTGAGGATCACAGTGCAAACCATCCACGAGGTGTGCTTTCCTTACACCTACCAGATAAAACATGGCAGGATTTCAGTTGCAGTTTCATAGGCAAACAACCCAGGTTAATAGTTTCTCCCTGCTGGTGTGGATCAGACCGGACTCCTCACAGATTAACAATCACTGCTGTCTTCAGAGCAATTGTGATGGTTCCCAATCCCAACCCACATAGGTGGTTCCCAGCAGTGTAAAGAAAGGAACACCTGTTTTTTGGAAAGACTCAGTCATAGCTCTTTTTCAGACAAACTCCACTTGGGAAGGGGTAGGTGATTCAATACTCCCTGTTTGCAGCTGAAAGCTGAAGCTGTGCCACTCACTATAGAAGGATTCAGGATTCAGGATTCAGCAAAGGAAATTCAGAATTCATTTAACCAGACACTCACAGAGAAGGGGAAAGCTTTCGTTTCCATCTCCATCCCAAACATCAGCTCTGTATTTTACCCTCATACTGTTTTGAATTGTCTATATGTGGATCAGAAATCAGATCTCCTTCCTCCCTCTGACTTGAGAATGACAATCAATAGTTTAGAGAATAACAGTTGCTTTTCTCTTCTTAGATATTTATCTGAGCCTTCAAAGGAGAATGTAATAATGAAAGAATACGTGCTGTGTTGCATAAGTCAGGGGTTTGTCAGGGCTTCAGATACACAGTAAGATTAAACTGTGACCTGTGAGATGGCAGTTATAAATCGTATTTAGTATGTGAATATATGCCAGGCGTGTGTGTGGTTTGTACCTAAGGAGCTGGCTGGGTGCGGCTGCCCCGGTGAGTCAGGGGTACAGAGGCCACACTGCTGTGCTGACACCTGACTCAGGGACCCGTGTCACACATGTGGCATCTGGAGAGAGGTGAACTGGTCAGACTCACTGCACTTATGTTTGCACACATCCAGCTGTAGGTTATTCAGCTCTTTGCAAAGCCACCTATAGTGCCAACTAATTCTGTCCCAGTCTGAAATTAATCTCAGACTCGTGGATGAGGGTGTTAGCAACTGCAATAATCTTATCAGTAACACCAACATTTCCATTGTACTATGAGACATCAGTGTTATAATGCAGATTTATGCAGATTTGTATCTCACCGTCCAACTATACAGCGTATTGTCAACTTAGCATTGTAGAGTAAGGAATACGTAAATTCATTTTCTTCACACTTGCCTCTCTCTGAATATTTTAGTGATTCTAAATTATCCATCAATGCATGTCCAAAATGTCTGTTGCTATGGTGTTTTAATACTAAACGGAGAATTAAGGGGCTATGCAATACAATATAAAGACTATACTGTACAATTAAATGGCTATACAATACTGTAACAATGAGCTGCCACCTTTTGATGTAGGGCTGCCACCTTTGATTAATATGTGTATTTCTGCAAGCAAAGAGTATAGACATCTGTGTGGTATTCAACTGCCTCTATGAGGAAAGGGACCTCTGATCAAATAAAGTCAGCAGTACACACCATGTAATCCCTTGCATATTCAGATACTGGCCACTGCTGGATAAAATATGAGTTTTCTGTCTTAATAGTCCCATTAAGTCAGATAAACCTGTCATCTTAAGTAGAACCATTGCAAAAGACCGAAAGAAAAACAGAACACATTTACATCAGATATTTGTTACATCACCACAAACAAATACTATTTCCGCATATTTGACTAATTTCAGAGTCCAGATAGTACAAGACAAAATCAGTGACATCAGTAACACCAGTATCAACAGAGGCCCACTCACTTCAACTGAATGGCTTCTGTCAAAGATGGAATCTCATTATTAATCACCTTGTATACTGCAAAACATATTACTGAAATCTGCTAGTTCATCACTCACTCCCATGTTGTTGATAAAGCAGGAAATGCAGTGTCTTACTGAAAGAAAAAATTACAGAGTAACCATGAAAATCACATTTTCAAATCACTATGGTTACAGATATTTCATAGTCAAGAATCTTTAAAAAGCTGGGAATAGAGTGCAGATTTTCAAATGTTAGGGGCTTAATATTTTGCAAATATTTTCTGTCCTGCTCTCTCCCTGTGAGTGTGGCGCTGAACGCCCTGTGTCCAGCCTGGCTGGGTATAAGCACTTGGGACAGTGGGTACATCCTTGTGCACCTGAGCACAGGGCCACATTCCTCCTACCTATCATCTACCACTTTTAATCTCTAGAGCACTTGACAAACACCACCTCTGCCACGACAAATACTATCACTTTATCGCCAGATGGTCAAATACATTATTTCAGCCCAATGAGGAAACAGATACCGAAATTAACTCACTTTCCAAACAGAAATGACAGAAGCACTGAGAGCCAAGAGTAGAGACCCCAACAGATTCTAGTTCAATAGATACTTGGGCCCATCCTTAAATTCCTTCCTTTTAAACAGATAACATAAGCATCTGTGAAATGTCCTGCTAAGCTCATGCTGCAAGGCTGTAGGCTTGCTGATTCCTGGTGTGACGCTCTGAGCAGCACAGCTTGTGTTACAAGTGCTTTCTTTGGAAAAACTCCTATTATTCAGTCCTTTCCATAAGCTATGTTTAAGTACATAACAAATTATTAATACGTACAAGCAGTTGTCATGGAGATAATATGATCCCAAGTGCGTTTTTTGTAAGTGGCACAAACCTGGCACATCCCACATGGCTTGTATGGACAATTCCTACATAATGTTTCCTGCCTTAGATATGGGATAGATAAATATCTTTGCTTTTTGTGCCAACACCCAATGGAGAAACCACTGCTTCTGGCTTTCAGATGGTTGACTTTAGGAATCTGAAAAATGTAGGACTTGTAAGATGTGGGGTTTTTTAAGCTGCAACATCTTAGAAAGGGGCTAATGTTCTCACTTCTGTGAAATCTCAACCACAATGTGACAGCCGAATTATGGCTAAAACCTCGCAGGATGTGTTTTCTCTCCTCATCTTGGTCCATAGGCTTATGCCAAAATGTAGTAATTAATACAAAAGAAGGCAGCTGGCTAATGTAGCTGGGGAGGCTTCAGGGCCATGAGGATCGTTTTCCTTGAAATGAGACTGCTATCCTATTAAATGTCTATAAATCCAAGTGATTTTTTGCTTAGGATTATCATAACCTTTCTGCTGTTTAACTGTGCCCTTGCAAAGTAGTTCACTGTGCACTTAACCATTCTTACCTTTGTTCTGCATCTCTTGTCTGGTCCTGGAGATTCCGTAATATTTCAGCCAGGCAACATCTGACTGTTGGAGCCATTCTGTACCTGTTTACTTGAGTGCATAAAGAAGATTCTCTGCATATTATAACTGTTGGTTTTTTCTTTTTTCTTTCAGATATTTACTCATCAGTTCATATTGCAACACAGTTACTGTCATAATGACCTTGAGCTAGGCCAAGCAGTTAAGCTACAGAAAGGCTGAAAAAAAGAATTGCAGCAAGAAGATTTGAGTTATTCCTCCCTCACTTTCCTGCCCAGTAAATGTATATTTCTTTCATAGCACTGCCATTATCTTGAAGGAAGCATGAACCCAGCTGGGGAGTACCCATGACTTCTAGTGCATGTTAATATAATATCCATGTTGGTTTGGAGATGTCACAGGTGTCTTGTGTGACAAAACAGGTCCACACAACCTACTAAGGATGGCTTGGCTAAACTGCTGCATTGCCCTGCAGCTCAGCATCAGCTCTCAGTGCCAGTTCCAAACAGTCCTGGCTGCTGCTTAAATGCTTTCTCTGAAAAGAGCGCCTGGGGAGGGAAATTTTCTTCTCAAATCTCTTTGTGTATGTGCTAAAGGACAAAGGAGAAGTTCACTGCACAGGCACACTTATTCTCAGTTCCTGATTTTGCTTTACTGTGGTTAACAAGTGTATTATTAGTAATAGCTAGTTACAAATAAGAACCTGACCTTATTTTTAACCTAATACTGAATCAGATCTAATTGTAATAGGTGGGTTCACTGCTGTGCTTTGCTATTTGAATATTCTCATTCAGAATTTCAGTGCCTTCCATCTTAGTTATTAAAAATAGGAGGCAAGTTGGATAATTATTGTTCCATATCTCGTTTGCAGCCTTACATAACAGTGTTCTCACCAAAAAGCTTATTTTAAGTGTGGAGTGGAAGAACATGCTGTAGCAACCTGAAATTATTTGCACTACTGTAGCTGCGTTATACAGAGTCTAGTTAGAACTGTCTCTTCTTTTTTAATGAGCCTTTTTAATATTAATCAAAATAAAGATATCAATTAACATCAAAATGCATGGACTGACTGAGCTCTGGAATTACAAAGTCCTGTGTTGTCAGTCCTGAGCATCCTTGGTAATCCTAAATTGCCTAAGCAGAAACTACTGGTCACTCCAACTCAATGACAGTCCAAATATTTGTGGGTGAAATAATAGTAAATATATAAACGTGCAAAATGTAATAACCATGGTAAATTACTTAGAAAGATA
This sequence comes from Acanthiza pusilla, assembly GCA_036630365.1. Taxonomy (NCBI): domain Eukaryota; kingdom Metazoa; phylum Chordata; class Aves; order Passeriformes; family Acanthizidae; genus Acanthiza; species Acanthiza pusilla. The sequence goes on along the minus strand of JAXCHO010000049.1, from coordinate 9,886,250 downwards.
ATAACCCCAGGTGGATAGAACTGAACTTGATAAACCTGAGCTTCCTCATTAGAAACATGAGTAACACTGTGTGCATACACAAAGTACTGTCTCCATTTTTAGTAGCTAAGACCATTTATCCTTCCAGCTGTGAGCTGTGTCACCTTTCCTCATCATATCCATCAAACACGTGAGACTTGAGAAGGATGAAAAATGTTGGGAAGAGATAGTGATCAATCCTGAGAATATTAGATACCTCCCTTCATCTGTAACAAGCTCCCCTGCTCTCCCTGTGATCACAATAAACACAAACCCTGATTTCTTCTATTTGAATAATAATTTTTTTTCATCTTCTACTTCATTGCATGCTGTGACCTCCCTCCTTGATCAACATCCTTTTCACATCAAAGGTAGCATTTATTCTTTCTGATTGCAGTTCTTCTCTATCCCTTTTCTGTCCGTAACTTCATTTCTTCCCCTTTTTCAGTCTCACTGAATTGGATTTAGCCAAATGATCTGCAATACCCCATGAGCTCTGAACATGTAATTTTAAACTGTTTTTCTCCCTGGAGTTCTGTGTAAGATAAATACAATGAAAATAAAAAATACACAAATATAAATTTGACTAATAAAAAATCTCAAATTTGTCAAAAGAATAAGAAACAGCCATGAAAAGTGATACATTAATCTCACTCATAGATGGCAATGCCAAAATTGGCATTTCAGCTGGAACTGGGAACTTACTGAGGGAGCACCTGACATCCTTAGTGATGTATTGTGGCATCAGTGGTAACTGCTGAGCACTTCCCCTGGCAAAGTAACATTGCCCCTGTTAGCCCCATCGCCACTGTATGGTACTGCACATCTGTCTGTCACGCAGGTATTGCTCCCACCTGGCTCGTGTTTGTGTTGGAAGCACAAACCAACAAATCCTAAAAGTTTGCAGATTACAAGCTGGGTTTGTGCTGGGCTGCCCAAGTGCACACTGAGCTGTGTAACCATCTGAGTCCCTCCCTGGCACCAAGGGCATCCCAAATTCAGTCTCCCTGTGCTCAAAAGCAGGAATTAGTACTAACCCTGCTGCTGGGGCACCCAGAGATTTACTCTCAGGTGTACATATCTAGCGCAAGCATAATACTAATTTGTACACTTAACCAATGTGGTTTTCCTCCTCAGATTACAAACTGAAAAGATCAATGAAGTTATGACTCTTGTTTTCACTGAATGAATAATTACTCCACAGATAAATAATGTTATCAGGTGTATTATCAGAGAGAAGAACTGATTTCAGGAAACTGTCATTAACTTGAGCAGCTAGAATTTTTCAGTTCAACAATGAATGCATCTGTATCAGGACTGAATGAGTGAGAGGCAATGCAGGTTCTGTCACAGCAGTGGTTGATCTCTCCAGCTTCACAAGAAAGGCTCCCGGCACAGAATCACTGGGCTCATCCTGTGGGGCACTGCCCAGCAAGTTTAATTTTTATTCAAATTTTATCAAAAATAATCTTTAAAAAATCTATCTGAACCTCCTCAGAAGGACATTTATTTCAGAAACATCACCTTCCAGAAATCAGATACAGTACAAGTTATTCTCAACAGCACAAGGGTTAAACTGACCATTTTTGTGATGAAGCTGTTCCTACATGAAGTCCCTCATTGTAACTTTTCATAAATTGCCCTCTCTGTTCTGATTAAAGTTACACTCCCCTTAACAATTGTTATCTATTACAGCAGAAATTCATCCCTATTTTTCCTTCTAGTAGTCAGAAAACACTTCATGGGTATAGCTACTATTTTCTTGACAGTGTCCAACTGAAGACAGTAAGGAAATGTACCAAAATCTACCAAGAATTACTTGTGTAGATAATATACCAAGTGAAAGAATTTCCACAATACAGGTAAGTACATTACAGTAGCCTTGAGATAGGGCTGACTTCTTCCAAAACAAGTTCTTCTGGTTTTATGTGACTATTTAATGCACTTCTGTGTTGAAGAAAATAGCTCTTGTTCTCACTCTGTACTAGGAAACCAGTATAGCAGGAGGCACCACGGGCTGGTGAAGAGATCAGGAGACAGGAGATGTCTCTTGTTTAAAGATCTTCGAGGCCATTTCAACTCCCACTTTCTCTTCTGTGAAGTGTTACAGCTCCTATTAATTTTGCTATTTATATGAGCAGATTTTCTAAACTGAAATACACTTTCTTCAAAGTATAAGGCATCTGTAACAGAAAAGCCATAACTATTAAGAAAACAAATTCATTATTACATCTGTGAAAAAGCTTCTGGGCAGTGTCACTGAGTGGAAATACTTACATTTTGTTCATCTGTTTTAAATCTTAATGCTTTCTACATATAATCCAGAAGAAATACACATACACATATATGCATTCCTTGTAGAGAGGGTAGCCTCTCTAGAAACATGCTGAGAGAGGGTATGTGCAACATGGCTTTTCACTTGCCTCAAGAGATTCTGCAGTGTTCAATGGCTTGCAGACACAAAGGTAATTTCACTTACCCTGAAAAGCAGCACTCTCTAAGATGAAGTCAGAACCACAGCACTGGACAGTAAGATTTCTAGGTGAGAGAGTGACTAAATGTATCCACTTGAAACTACTAATAGGTGTTTTTAAAGTAGGGGTGCTACCAGCAAAGTACAGCTTATTGTGAAGTGAGACCATGTATGTCGCAGATGCTGGTAGTCCCTGTGCATCCAAATCCCTTCTACTTCCCTTTTTTATCATGGGATTGTGCATTGTGCTTTTTTGGTTTTGTAATTAAAGGGTAGAACAGATGGTGAGAACTTGAAGAGCTGCATCTATTAATTTAATGTAGAGAATGTCTCCACGTTATAATTTAATATAATGGGATTTTACTTGAGTGAAATAAAACTCTACAGTCTAGTGCTTGGGAATGTTTACTACATGAGCAGCTTCACTGTTGAAAAGATTTCACTGAGTCATGCTATGACTCTCTGCCAAATACCAATCATATGACCAACCCAGCTAGAAAAGGGTGTTTCTTCATGCCAGTATATTTCACATGCCACCCTACACTTAAACTTTTTTTGGCTGTTCACCTGTGGATTTTATGTGACAGCAAAGGGGGACAATATAATCTGTCTGCATGTGTTTAAAAAAGAGTGGATTCCAAGAAGCACAAGCCAGTTGGTCTTGTATTAAGAATGGTGTAACAAGAGGGGTTGGGTTTGACATGATTTCAGAAGCAGATTTAAGGCAGACAGCCCAAACCAAACATTGATACTGGTAAAAATCAGTGACTGTCTTGCCCGTTCAGGAACCAGGATGCTACTCAGGAGATAACAACCAATTTCAAAAGTTCAGAGACCAAGCTTTCTTATTTCTGTTGAGACAGGGGTTTTAATTTCTATAGTTAAGACAGAAAAAGAAAATCCAAAAGTAGATGGATGAATTTTATATGCAGCAGTGGACACTGCTAGATTTCCCTAAATCTCATAAAATATTTATACTTAACTGTAAATATTTGAGTGAAACTTGTGTAAGCTACTCTTTGGGAATCTTCTATTTTATTACTGAAACGATTTTTATCTATGGAAAGCTACAGCAAATGTCTTGTGCTAGTGATTCTTTACTCAGCAAGCTCCAGCTGTAGATACATAATACCCATCTCCCACACAGCTCACCATGGCTAGCAATCAATACATTGTCTCCTGCATACAAAGGCTATTCCTCTGATAATCAGTCACTCGGATAGGGATGAAATCATCAGGGAAAATAGTACTAGAAAGAACACAAAGGCTCACAATGGGCCCAAGTGTCTCTGCTGCAACCCTTAACTCCAGCTAAAATATCCTACAGATTAACTTGCCTCCGTGACAACTAAGAAAGTTAAACGGACGAGCACACATAGCACAGAAAGTTTAAATTATACTTCCTATCAGTGTGATCTGTGAAATCACTGTTAGGCTGCGTGGGAATAATTGAGAGGTCACAGGGGATTATATGAGCATTTATGTTTCATTCTGGCTTGAGTGTGTTCAACCCCAGTGATATCAACCAAATTGTTTCCGTCTTCAGTAATGCTGCATTTGCTCCTAGGCCTTGAAAGAATAATACATTTATTAACTGCACATATTTATCTGTCACCGAGATCTCAGCTTTTCAAATTTTTAGCATTCAACTACTGAATGTACTGAGGCTTCTCTGCCTGGTGTAAGGAAATGAAAAACAGGATGGTTAATGGTTTCAGAACACAACATATCCCACCCCCCTCAGAACAAAGCAGAACATTGCTCTGATGGCAGTGGGTTTTGCCAGGGAACCTGTTATGTGGTGCTCAAATCTTCGCCTACCACCCATGAGATGTGTCCCTCCCTTTTCCCTGCTTTCCATTGTCTTTGCTATACTTCTCCTGCATCTCTCAGCTGAGGGGAGGCTCCTGCTCTGGCTCTTTCTCATTTCCCTACTTTAACTATAACCTTATCCTTCCTCCTCTTCAAAAGGACTTGTGGTTTGGAGAAATACTCACACCATTTAAGCAAACCTGTGGTGTTAGTGAGCAGTCTCTCCTTCGGCATCACGTGCTCTTCAAACTGCAGCAGAACACATTCCATGAGATAATTAGCAGCTGTATTCAAGGGACTCCAGGGAAGATACGAGTCCTGAATTTTGAGAGGATGTTTGTATATCTGATGTAATTTTGTCTCATCACAGCCTGCCTAAGCTCCCTATGCAACAGAACAAAGGACAGAATTAACCAATGAGTCCAAAATACTTACACGAGGAAAATAACTATTTTCTTTCCAACAGCTGGTGCAGCTTTTTCCCTATTGGATCTATCTGTAACACCCCAAATGCACTAGAAAGGAAATCTGTTAGAAACCCTCCAAAATGATGCTTGGTGATGCTTGGTAGGTAGGGCAAGGTAAGGTGCTTTTTGCCTGACACATTCGCTGAAAATCAGATTTTCACATGGAAAATACACTTCTGCAATCAAGCAACTGTGCTGTGTTTCTTAAACATTTACCTCTATACACAATAAAATACTTAATAATTTTAATACCAGCTCCTCTGCAGAAAATAGTTAAGCCCAAATAGTTAGAAACTAGTGGCAAAGAGCAGAGCTCCCAGAGCTGCATGGTTGTGCCAAAGCCCCTTGCAGAGCCCATGGTGACTCTGTGATCCGCTCATGCCTTCACAGAATCACTGAGTGCAACGGATATTTCTGCATTGGGGAGTTATTTCCACCTTACAAAAACACCTCTTTTCCCCCCAGTTTTCTTCCAGCAAGGAGGTTCCTGCTTGTGTTAGGATTTCCTCTTTCCATGGTGTCCTGTTTGCTAACTCTGCAGAGTGGTGGGAGGCATACAGCACACAGGCAAAGAATTTCTAATTTTCCAGGGCCAAAGCACTTATCAGCAGAGATTAGCTGATTATCTGGTCTTCACTGACCACCCTTCTGAAACCTGATAATTGCTTATACCTGAACACACTGAGCACATTTCTGAAATAATTCAGATACTGGTATTTTGTATGAAAAGCATCATATTTTATTACCAACTCTAGAATAGCATTTCCATCAGTAGCTCTCAGTGGGCTTTGTAAAATCAATATCGCTTCACACGTGAGGAATCAGTGTTCAGCAATGAGATTATTTCCCCCAAACCATCTCAACCAGCAGCACGACAGGGAAGGAACATGATCCAATTGGGCTGGCATCAGATCCAGCTGGTCATTTAAAATGGAAAATATTTTATTATTTATTCTTGGAGGATTTGCTAGTTCAGCCGACCTTCTACATCTTTGGTATTTGTGGGGTTTGTTCCTTTTTTTTTTTTTTTTTTTTTTTGAACCTCATAGATACTGGTTTATTTTCTTTCTGGGATCTTTAAGGTGTGCTATTCCTTCTCCCAAGCTGGGATGCAGTGAATGAAATCTGTTTTTCTGAGCCCTAACTCTAACCCCAAGCCCAGGCAAGCTTTTTCTGGATTTGGTGACATTAAGCCCCCAGTTCCCTACTTACCCCAAGCCCTCAAAATAAATTTTTAGATAGGATTATACAGGAAAATGCATTAGGAGAGGAAGAGGGTTTAAAAATAGCCTAGCATCTAAATCTGGATGTAATCTCTTCTAATTCTCCCAGCATCTGAGCACAGGCATGGGGCTGTACGAGCCTGGTGTTGGTAAATTCAAGCCATGTGCAGAATATACCCTTTACAAATAGTAACAGCTGGCAGCAAACCACAGGCCAGAGAGCAAAAAGGAAAGGGCAGCACTATCCTAGTGCTTCAGTTCAATCAGCAACACAAGAATAAAGAGGAAGAAATTGACATGCCAAAATTGTCCTAATTTTGATGTTGTGACCTTTAGTTGCCATGAAACATGTAAAACTGTTCATATTTCAAAGTTTTATATCATAATGGCTGGATTTAAGTAGTTATCATGTTTTAAAGCCACAAAAGAAAATACTTATTTGTTTTAAACTTAAACAGGGCTCTTTATTTTTTAACAGTTTATTTTTTAACATTCCAGACTTTGCATAGCTTTTTATCATGTCCTACTCTCCAGCTTAGGTTGCTTGTATTTTTTTTCCCTAGCAACATCAGTGACCACCTGGAAAATGCAACAGGAGGAAGCTAATGAAAAATTTTAAATACGTGACAATAAATAGGAAAATTGATAGTCATAGGAACTGGAATTTGCATCCTAATTCCTGTGATAACCAAACACTTCTAGACTTCACAACTCATTAACTCTTCCAGTTTCCTTATTGCATGAGCTTTGCTGCTCAGCAAGATTTTTAAAATACTTTACAGACACCTCGTGACACCAGATAATATCATGGTCAAGCAGAAATTGATTTCCCCCAAAAATACAGGATGGGCGAGAGAGCCCCAACAGCACATACAGCCTCAAGAACACATTTTCAGTACAACCAAACTCCTTCCAGTTTCAATTAAACATGTGGAAAATCATCTCCAAGTATTTTCCTAGTTCCATTTTCTTTTACTGCCTCTGCTGGTAATTTATGCTCAGTTACAATCTTGGATGACTTTGTGGTGACTCTGCTGTTAATGTGTAACTGCTCCTCTTGCTGCAGGTCCACCATCGCTCACGGCTGGTAACACAAAACACAAAGATAACTATAAAATGCCTACTCATTTTCTGTTAGCTTTCTAGTTTCTTTGCAATTTATGTTCTCCAAGTAGATTTTCCTCCCAGAAATGCACATTTGCACGTTTTCCCTACTCTTACATTATTATGGCGATTCCTGGTGTTCTCTGTGTGTACTAATCCCTGTAGCAAGCCATTAATTCACGGTACACTCAGTTATTTTAGGTGTGGATATTGGAGAAACAGAATTAAAACAAGACTGCAGTGTCATAGCTATGTAATTACTTTTTGTTTCTTTTTTTACTTGAGATCCTGAATGGGCCAAAGTCGGGGATTTCAGTTTGTAAAGCCAAAGCTGTGGCTCTGTGTCCTGGGTGAAGCTGCCCCTCTCTTCACCGTGTCCCTCCCCAGGCCACAGTCTCCGTGGTGCTGCAGCATATCCCTGAGATTGCCTGTCAGGAAAAGGATCCAAGCTCAAAATACCCTTCTTTGGTCAGGTTATTTTAATCCAGATCAGGTCCTTGACCGGGTTCACTGTGCAACCCCACGTTCAATTACGCCAGCACAGCTCAGGGAAAGATGAGGGACTGGAGAGAAACAACGTGACTTGGGGCTGCAGCAGGCAGAGCTGCTGCCAAGAGAAACATTGATCAAGCTGTACCAAATATTTGTTTTGAAACAATTTTGAAATATAGTTTCAGATGCAAATGAAATGTGCAAACTTGCAAATGAAATGTGTTTAGTTGTTGGGATAAAAGGCTACAGCCAAAGCTACATCTGGCTCCTAATTATACTGAACAAACAGACACAGAATTAGACTATGGAGTCTAAATAGGTAATTTCACTGTTCATATTTAAATATTAGCTATTTAACAACAAAATATATTAAATAAATATTTTTTGATCACTCGTGCCTGTCACCCTGCTCACCGAACTACTGCTTATAATCAGTGTTTAGGAGTGAAGAGGCTTCCTGGGCAATGCTGGATCCCTAACTCAGGTATCTCATCTCACTATAAAAGTACACCAAAACCAGCTTTTGACTAAAATGTCCCTTCCCACTTTTTCACTTTATTTTTGTTAATGATGATGGGGCTGGAAAATTTCAGCAACAGAGGTAGTTGAGAAACCATACTCTGTGAGAATTTGTTGTTTAAACATTAGCATGTAAGAAAATACCTTTTGTTCAAACTATACGTAATGTTTTTCATCTGGCAACTGTTTTCCTTTTAAGTGATAAAACATTAAAACCTGGACTAAAAATAATCCTGTTGACTGTTCCAGTTCAGGAAATTTCTGTGAGCCAAGTTTTGTTGTTTTTTTCAGTGGCTGTTATTCCAAGTTAAGACAGCTCAGCAATTGCTGACTCCACAATCACAACTGCTTTCATACAACCTTCATTTACTTTCTTTTATTTTTGGAAACTGTGACAAAACATCAGCTGGAACACTCAGTCCAGCATTTTCTTAACATATCTGGAATAAAACAGCAGAGGATTGCCTGCAAGAGAAATATTCTGTAACAATGCTCAGTCCCCTAAAGGATGCCTCATATCCCTACCTGGAAGGTCCTTTAACGAGCAAAGATGTTTCTGATACTGGTGTTTAAAATCTCCACTGGGTTATAATTACAATAACAATTTTATGCAGCAATAAATATTTCAAGAAGAGCAGTTCTCACCTTCCCAAATCCTGCACCCTTCTGACTGGCATTCAAACCAGCATTTCTCCTCTTTTAGTAGTTCTATATCCCTGTCGTTACTCTGTGCTTTGAAGGAGAATTTAGTTTTGTTTCTTGTAAGAAGCTGATAGCAAAAGGTGATGTTTTATGTTATATTAAATAATATTTTCTCCTCAACTACATGCCAACATCTAAAGTAAATCTGCTATTTAACAACTCAGAGAGCCAAATCCCTCATGAGTAGTTCCAAGAATAATGGCAATTGTGTACATTAGAAATGGAGCTTGTCAGCAAAGCACACAACCGATAATTCTCCTTCGCAGCAAAAATCCCGGCACTATGTCTGTGTAAAAGACGCGGCCAAACACACTGGTGTTTGCAGTTCCCCTGGGATTTCCCAGGGAGGAGGGAAGCACGGAGCTTGTCGGAACATCCTCGCTGGAAGGGAGCGCAGCGCTGCCATCGCTCCGCAGCCTCGGCACGGATGGAGGAATCCGAGCGCTCCCGGAGGCTCCACAGCCACACCTGCTGGCTCGGCGGGCTCGGCACACGAAACACGGCACACAAAACACGGCTCAAACCCGGGAACTGGAGAGACAGCACTGAGAGCAGTGCTGAGAGCTGTGCGGTGCCCTCAGCGTGTCAGAAAAAATGGGCAATGTTTTAAAATAGTGTTACACAAAGTGCTGTATGGGGGTTCTTGGAAAAATCTCTTTGTGGCCAAGCCAAGCGTTAAACGACTTAAAAATAGACATTGCATTTCCTAAGCTGCCATAACCTGCTGCCACTTCTTCATACATTAAAAGGTGACTACATGGCATCTCTTTTTTCAGCTGGGGATTTGCTTTACTCACCCCTTGTCTGGGTGGCAGCAAAATGGTTTTTCTTCCCTGTTCACTGTGTGATTTCTTCACTCTGGAAAGGGCCAAATCTGGTGCTTTTCCATGACACATTTATGCCTTTTGAGGAGCAGGCTCAGAAAAGTAAAGACTTGAGCTGCTGTCTCTGAGTCTACTCTTGTGCAGGAGGAGATATAATTAATGTTTTGTGAAAGATCTTATAGAACTTTAGGGAAATACAGGCTTTGGGAGATCTTTTGGGACATTCTCGGGCTCCTCTGAATACCTCTCCTTTACTGCACTCACACACAAACCAAGGACAGTTTGCTCTACAGCAGCAGTTTACCAATGTGTACAGTTATGGACTGATATCCATTCGTATAATCAGATAATCCATAAATTAGTACCATCAGGTTATAAAGAGTCTTCTCACCTAGTGCTTTTCAGTGTCTGTTCCTACTTAAATTATCTCTCTCCCTCTCTCTCTCTTTTTTTTTTTTTTTTTTTTTTTTTTTTTTTTTTTTTTTTTTTTGTCATTGCACCTACTTCAGTAACATCTGGGCTGTCTGGGCCTTATTCTGTTGCTGTGTAACCTAGTTCACAGTTTTTGGCTCATCGCTCTGAATTGGTACAGCGGGTGGGTGGAAGGTGAGTTATTATTTTAGCTCCTAGTTCTAGGGTAGGTAAGGGCCCCAGAGTTTTATCTAAATTATTCTGGGGAAAATATTCCCTCCAGGAGCACTCTGCTGGCTGAGGACTGTCCCAAAATACTCTTCTAATTTGCTAGATAGGGGTTATGAATGGATTGTCAGGGTAGCTGGGGCTGTTTCTCCTCTCTTTAGCCAGTCCTTGTATTTTTATTTCCAAATTGCATTTACCTGTGCTGCCCTACCCTTTATATTTCTGTGGATGTGATTCACACTCATGAACAGAGCCTGAAGTTCTTAGAGTCATGCAGTTTTTGAGCATGGAACAGGAAATTAGACACATTCCATAAGATCATCAACTTAAATCTGGGCAGCCAGGGAAATGCAGCATCTCTGACTGCAGAATCTCCCTCCAATGTGCAACACCTTCTCTGAATGTGTCAGAAGATACAATGGGTTTGCAGCCCAGCTCAGGTGGGTTCAGACTCCCTGCCAGCAGAGTTTCCAGAGCTGATTTTACCATATCCACATCCATATGTTCCCCTTCTTCATTCCTGAGGGATATTGCCCAACTTTAAGACTGTCAGCCTGGAGCTTCTTAAACTAAAGGGCCCAGGTGAGAAAGGTAGAATCCCTATCCCAAGAAACAGAGATTTTCTTCCCTAAACAGTTTGGAACATCTGATTCAATAGTTTAATTATTGCCTAATTTGAGTCATGTGAAGCATTTTCTGAGAATCTCTGCTTCTCTTCCTTGGCTGTTTGGATGAAAAACAGATGCTTCCAACATAAACAAATAAATCTGATGTCTGAAATGGATGGACTAATACTCCTCTAAAGGCAGAGCAGGAGACCAACTTCCTGCATCATGTCCTCATTCTGAAAGAACATCCTCCATCCCTCCATTTCTATTTGGCTTCCAGCTACCACAGCTGGATGGTGGTGGCCACTTCCAAAGTGGGGCACTTTATAATGTCCCTTTATGCTGTCTCTGTGGGATTCATCTTACATGGAAAACTTAAAAGAAACCTGAACAAACAGACTAAGAGAAAATAAAATAAATCCTCCTGAAAGCTCTCAAAATGTTTGTGAAGGATTTTGAAGGGTTACAAGGACTTCTGAGGAATCCAAGGAGCCTAATGGATAAACTGCTTTCCCTTCTTTCTCTCCAAAGCTCCATTTCAGTTTTAAACTTACTTGTTATAACTCAACACCTTCTGAAAATGTACCTGTAACACTAAGTCAATCCATTATCAACAAAATCAATTACTCTGGAGATTTTAACGCATCCCACTACAACCACCAGTGATTTGAAAGGACAGAACAGGAGAGGGAAGGAGTAACCCCTTCTGTAATTGAGCTGTGGGAGGAAAACTTGGCCTCTGGTCTTTCCTTTTCCCTGTCCCCCAGAAATGAATGAGATCCTTCATTCCTTTGCAGCAACTGCATTTTCTGTTGCAATAGAAAGAGTGAGTCAGAAGAGCCTGCTGCTGGTGAAAGCTTCGCTGGGCTGTCCTCAACAGAGTGCTTCATCCTTTTTGTTTAAGTTTTCGTGGTGTTAATCAGTTATTAGAAATGCCTGGTATCACCATGAGCATTCTGGATTATGTAAAAAAGCTTTTTGCTTGTCATTTATTTCAAGACTTAATGAACAAGCTCTCTTTGTGGAAGAAAACATTTTGGGTATGCTCTTAAAAATGAAATAGAGCAAGCTAGTAAAAAGGAAAATGCATCTCAATTAGATTATTCTTCCTCCATCTGTTCTCTCAGATCTTTTTATGGCAGGAAATTGCCTATTGGATTTTTGATTTTGCTTAATGGAAATGGCAAAACTTAAATCCATTCCCATTCCCACTGACATCAGGGGAAAAAAAATTCAGTGTCTGAACAGAACACATTTTTTTTTAAACCATTAGTGTCTGCAAGTGCATCTGAGTGAATATAGTAATTATAACATCAGTGAATTTAAATTAACTGAAATACTTCGAAAACTGTGGACTGGCACTTACACTTCTGAATCTCCTTGGCATTTCTGAAAATCCCAACTTCTCTAATTAGCAATTTCTGATATGTAACATTCTTCCTGTGTAGACAACCCAATTAAACCCTGTGAACTCCCCATATGACTTTGGGGCAACAAACTGTAAGTGGACGGGATTTCTAATAGGAAGTGGGGTTTTTAATAGGAAATAGCATCTCCAGTAAGGCAGTGAGCTGGGGACACCTTTTCCTTGCATTTTTTAGGATGCTGGACTTCAGGAAATACAATCCCTGAAAATCCTGGGCCCTATAAAAAGCTCCAAGGAAGTGTCCAGCTGCTTGACAAACAGGGCATTATGAACAGACAATAAATCAGCTGGTTAAAAGAGATATAAAGATTGTATACATTTTCTTCTCTTCTATCCATGTGGGGGTTGGTAAAATACATTCCAAATCTCTCATGAAAAAGCCTACTATCTTCAAAACTGAAATGAATCCAAATACCCAACACTGCTGTGCTCCTCCCCGTGCTTCCTCTCAGAGAAGGATATGTAAAAGCAGATCCTTCCCGCTGACTCATTCTGCTCTCTAAACTGTATCTGAGGTTTGAGACTGAGGGAGTTATCCTGGCTTGTTAAAAAGATATTTACCTCCATGTTTATCGTTCAGCACTGCCCGAAAAACTACTACAGGGTACTGTAGTTATTATTATTACCTCTAATAATAATAATCAATATCTAAAGCACTAGTGAGAGCATGGCTTATAACAGGGAATTATCACTCCCCTCCACAATTCCAAACCTCTACAGAATTCCATAACAGTAGGTAGAATTTTATAAAATACAGACTACAATCTGTAGTGGAAATTAAGTGCACACTTGGAAAAACTTCCAATTTACCACGTTGTTAACTATGTGTGCTATGTCTCCAAAGCTCCACATCATCGTTTCCTCACTTTTCCAGCATTTTGTCTTGCAGGGCTCTATAGGGAGCCCTTGTCACTGATCATCCAGGGGCTCAGTGCCAGCACTGATGGGCATTTTTGATATGAACAGTATGGAAAACCACCTGCAGGGCGAACAGGCACAGGTTACCTGGGAATAACATAGATTACCATCTTCTGCAGGTTTATAAAACAACTCTGCTGTTTGGTTTATACAATAACAGTGCTATTTTTAAAGATAAACCTTGCACTGCTTTGGCTGAATCTGGAACCAGAACATAATGGTAACTCTGACCTTATAGGCACATTACCTGTCACCATTTTAATTTAGCTTTTATATGATTATTTTCCTTTTGCTAATGAGGCACTGTATCCAGAAGTTCATGTGCAGGAAACTGCTTCTTCTATACCATTTGAATTAGAGGCGCCATCCCCCTCCAAAAAATCCCACACATATATTTTCCATGTGTAGGGTCTTCTGAAACCTGTTAAGGAGCCCTGTGCCATTGTGTAACCATATAATCTGTATAAACATCACCAGGGGCAGCTCATGTTTAAGCAGAACCTAAATCAGAAAGTTTAGTTATTCCATTTTGTGTTAACAAAATATTCTGGGATGAGATCATGCTGTATAACAAAGGAAGGGGGAAAAAATAAAAAGGAAAAAAATCCCAACAAAACCAAACAAAACAGTTTAATAAGAAACAGGTTCTGTTTGTTTTAAAAGTACTCAAGGCATGAAAGCACGGACTGAAAAAAACCTCCTGCTACATCAGAACGGAGTCTGAGGCACAGAGTGCCCTCATTTCCCAAAGTCATCAATGTCCTGATCCTACTGCAATTAGCAACTGCTAATGTAGGTGAGGAGCAAAAGAGAGCAGGGTTTTGGCACAGTACAGTACAGATTTCAGCACAGTACCCAACCCATCAGCAGCAGGACAAACCAGAAGTGATTAAAAACATGAGACAGAGTGAAGGAGAAGGACAAGGTGGGAATGCAAAGTACTTAATACTTTTAGCTCCTCTGAATTTCAGAGAAGAGTCTGAATTCTCTGCAGTAGCACTGCTGCTACCCAAGTCCTGCTTCAAGCATCATCAACGTTGCAGTTCTGCAGATCATTTCCTGCCAGTTTATGGAAGCCATAAACTACAAAACAAACCCTTGTTCTTAATAAAGAACTAACACATTTGATATCTTTATGACAAATCACTACAATAAAGAAAGGGTGTTATCTAGAAGCAATAACATTTTATTTATGATTCATCTTTCCATGAGTTTTTTCATTATTGTTGTGAAGGTACTAAATTGCTTATTCGAAATGGAAAATATTTTTAAGCTCTTTGTTATCCAATCCATGGAAATAACACTGGAGCTTATCTAGAATTGTATGATTGATAAATTCCAATACTAAGTGAAGTCTTTTTTTTCTGGCTAAATACATGAATCAGGTTAACAATATTCTTATGATGAAATCAATGGTACCAAAGAATAAAAACACTTTCTACCAAGGTTTTTTATTTTAGTTCATAGAGACTTCCTCTTTAAAAGGCTGATAACGAGAACTGTAATTTGCTTAGCTAAAGACTGTCATTAATTTGAAAACATGCTAGAAGTCTTTGTTTCTGCTCCCTCAGCCTTCCTCCAATATTCATACACATTTACCACATTACTTTTCATGGTGCATCTTCAGGCTCTGAACCAATACTGCTGCACCAGGAATACAGCAATAAAAGGAGCAGCTCCTTTCATTAGCTTAAAAATATCCTCTTGAATGTGTTTTATTTACACTAATAAATTATAGATAAGAACTCGCATATTAAAAGAATCACAGTAAAAATGTACTTTTTCACATTGAAGTCCATTTACCATTTAACTTTTACATTACTAGCTGTTGATATTTGGAGCTGTTTTACAATAACACCTAAGCTCGTTTAAACTCAATATAAAGGTATCTGTCATTTTAATCACAGCCCCCCGTCCTTTTTTTTTAATTGATGGCTACACTCTCCCTGGTGCCAGGTCTCCTTAGTGCCACCAAGAGCCAGGACATCAGTCTGTATTTAGAGGGAACTTTGAGAGGAGATAAGAGACCTATATGGCAAAATGTGCCATTATCCCTAATTAAAAATTGATAAGAACTAAATTTTTAAAACATCCAGTTACTGCAAGAGTGGAAGTGGGCTGAATATAAAGTGTGGAAGTATCCAAATTTATAACCCTGTAATCTGACTACAAGTCATTGTTTCTGCACTTCGCAGAAGTTCAGTTGAATCAGGGCGAGCTGGTGTACCTGGCAAGGAGAAAATCCAACCTGACCTATGTCCAGACTAAAATTCTTGTGAACTTTTCACAAGCAGAGGTCTGAACTCAAACCGAGCTTTAAGAGGACATCTCCCCACTGCACCCCCACCGTGGTGAAATAGCTTTTCAAGGAAATACCTGTGGATAATCCCTGTTTGGGGATGGCACAGAACTGGTGCAATAAATACACTAACCCCTCCATGGCCAGTGTGCTCTGGGGATCTTGGGGAGGGAGCCAGAGCCAAATGATGCAATGGGGCAGGAAAATGTGAGCTCCAAGGATGGCCCTGGAAGTGCAGAACTGGGAGAAGCCTCTCAGGCAGCTCTGCTTTCCCTCTCCCTTGGCTGGACAGGGCTGAGGACAGGCGAGAGCTCTGGCAGAGAATCACCCACAGCAATGCCCAGGAAGGGCACCAGAACTCACAGAGCTCACACAACATCCCAGGTAAGACACCAGGAACTCACCCAGCTCACACAACATCCCAGGCAGGGCACCAGGAACTCACAAAGCTCACACAACATCCCAGGCAGGGCACCAGGAACTCACAGAGCTCACACAACATCCCAGGCAGGGCACCAGGAACTCACAGAGCTCACACAACATCCCAGGCAGGGCACCAGGAACTCACAGAGCTCACACAACATCCCAGGCAGGGCACCAGGAACTCACAGATCTCACACAACATCCCAGGCAGGGCACCAGGAACTCACCCAGGTCATACACATCATCTTATGAGTGTCAAAGTCACCTTAGAAATAGTTTCATTTCTGGGAAATGCTGGACAAGTATTTGTAATCTTACTCAAGATTAATATAGATAATGCTATTAAATTTTATCTTTTACTTAATGTAATACCTTATCAAATAGCATATGTAAAAAAAATAGAAATAAAAACTGAACTGGAAACAACTTTCTGACCAGGAAGTTGCTATATTTGTTCCAGTATTATCCAAGGAGGAACACATTAGTTTCTGTTCTAGACCACAGGCTGTGTAAGGATTTTTTCCAAGTGTTTGAAGCCCTGGTACAGTGGATAGCTTTAATGGTTGCACAGAAAAAAAAACTCTCCAGGCACCAAATGACAAAGTTAGTGATGAAATTGTTGTTTCCACCCATCTCTGGAAGTCAGTGTGTTACAAGTACATGATAAATTGAAAACATTTGAACTAAAATGCCCACAGTGACATTATAATGGCAATGATGCATTTAAGTTCATTAAGCAAGGAAGTACTGGAAATAATTATCAGCAGATACAAATCTAAAGTGGATATTTAGTGCAGATTTCATTTTAAGACATATTAGACCACCTTTCCAAGGCCAGAGACACTCTTTTATTGTTAGTTGTGACTGGTTTTTTTTTTTTTAAAGTAGCTTGGGACATATTAATTTTAAAACATACATGAGCCACGCAATCAACAGAACAGAAATTGCATCTGGTTCTTCAGAGGGAGGAAAAAAAAAGCTTTTAATTTATTACTAAAACTACCAGCTATACATATTACAGCCAGGTAGGATTAAAAAGAAAATGTTCCATTAGATAATGTCAACACACTGTTCCCCGGTGGTGTCAGGGAAGAAGAAATATTGCTCCTGACGAGATATTGCTGAAAATGTTCCCAAGTCAGGTGGAAACAACAAAGGGTTTCAGATTCAACTCCACCTGGGTGCTGGTGTTTGGTTTTTGTTTATTTCCCTGCACAGGCTGAGGGTCACTTGGGCTTCAAAGGGCAGAGAGCTGCCCTGGGGACAGGGGATGCCCTGTCTGGGCTCTGCAGCAGCACCTGTTAATGCTGAATTAATTAATGGTGTTAAACGACCTTCATTATATGTACAGGTCCAAGCTTGCACTTGTTTTTTATAGACTGCTTTCTCCCTTCCAAGTTAACAGGAGCTAAATATAAGCTGGATAAAGGCAGAGGAGCAGCAGTGGAATGTAAAATGAAAATGCATGTGATGGGAGGAAGAAGAGGAGAAGTCCAGAGGAGGGGAATGCTTGGCGGGAACCATTCCTCACCAGTGTGGGAAATAACATTTTAGTGGCTGGGGAATTATATTTCCTATTACCAAGCCTTTTGGAAAAGCTTGCTCCCCTGCAGTCCCAGGCTTTATGTGAATTCCTCACTTTTGGCATCTAAGTGTTTTCACTGAGGTGGGACATTGGGTTAAAGTGTTCAGAGCAAATCTTTGCAGAGTCGAATCCCACCCTGTGCGAAACACAAATTCCTCTTCTAAATAACCCAGTCAGTGGTGCTGCTACAGCGGGGCCTGACACAAACTTTGTAAAAAAGCAGTACTGAGCTTTGTGCTGTGTTAAACTTGTGTTGATGCTGTCCAACCACCTGGATGGCTGGAGGCGAAGGCAATGGGGATGCAGACAGTGTTTATTTCTGTCACTGCATTACGAGTCCCATGATGTTTTGACCTCCTTAGAATCGTCTGAAAGAAAAGCAGGGAGGCACAAGTAAGCACACAAATCCAAGTTCAGGGATAACTTCCAAGCCTGCATGTAAGAACTGGGTCACGACTTCAAAGAGACCTGTTCTGTCTGCTGGAGTAATGGGATTTCAGAAAAGGGCTGAGAGCCAGGACATCAATCTGTATTTAGAGGGAACTTCGAGAGATGCTGAGGGACCCATATGGCAAAATGAACCATTATCCCTAATTAAAAATTGATAAGAACTAAATTTTAAAAACATCCAGTTACTGCAAAGAGTGGGAGTGGGCCGAATATACAGCACAGAAGCAAGAACCTAAATTTATAACCTTGTAATCTGAGTGCAAGTTATTGTCCCTGTACTGTGCAGCAGCTCAGCCAAATCACAGTGAGCTGGTGTGTGTGGCAAGGAGAAAATCCAAGCTGACCCACGGCCAGACCGAAACGCTCCCAGAGCGTGAGGCGGCGCGGCTCTCTGCCCGGCTGGGCCCGGGGTGAGGCATCCCGGACCCATCCCGGACCCACTCCCGGACCCATTCCCGGACCATTCCGGACCCAGTCCCGACCCTTTTCCCGAACTCCCCTGAGCCGCGCAGCCGCCGTGCTCTCCCCCCCGCCCGGGCGGCGCGATGGTGCGGCCCGCCCCCCCCGCGGGGCTGATGGTGCGCGCCGCGCTGGCCCCGCCCCGCGCGCGGAGCCGCCATTGCGGGTTGTTTGTGCGGGCGCGCAGCGAGCGCGGGCGGGAGGCGGCGCCGCGGCTCCGCCATGTCCACCCCGGCGCGCCGCCGCCTGATGCGCGACTTCAAGAGGTGAGCGGGGCCCGGGGCCCGGACCCACCGCCGCCCCACGGCTCTGTGCGGGGCACGGCGCTGGCTCCGAGCCCCCGGGGGCAGGGGCGCGCCCCGCGGGGAGCGGCAGCGCCGGGGGGAGCGGGGACACCGCCGGGGGAGCGCGGGGTCCCGCCGGGCAGCGCCGGCTTTGTTCGAGCCGCTCGCCCGGGCGCCGACGGCTGGGGGCGTCTGAGGATAAAAGTTGGAGCGGCGGCGGCGGAGCAGGGCGGCCCGGAGTGCCCGCGGGGTCACGGGGCGGCGGGGGGAGCCGTGGCCCGGTGGCGGGGCCGGGAGCCCGGGAGCCCGAGCCGCTCCCCGCCCCGCACCGCCGGGACCCGCGGGTGCAGCTCTGCAATGGCTCCGGCACGGCTCAGGAGTGTTCAGCCTTGTGGGATCCGAGGGTCTCTCTGAAAATAAGTTTTTTGCGATAGGCAGCTGGAAACGAAGAACGAAGAATTAGCGAACGCTCCGTTTGTGTGTAATAAGAACCAGAATGCTATTTAATGTTTTTGTGCACATGATACTGTGTTTAAAGTTTGCAGTCATGAGGAATCTTTTGTGTAATATATGCCGACTGCTAAAGGAGCAGTTATTAGTTGCACTCTTTTAAATGTTAATGACTGAACCACTGACTCTGGAATAAATTATTTCCAGTCTGACACGTAAACACACTTAGAGCAGAGTATGGAAGAGGGTGGGGGGTTCCCTTGTGAGATTTACAGTAAGAATTCTCCGGACTGGAATCGCTCAGGAGTATTTGGAGGTGAGTCAGCTTTGATAGTGTCTCTTTTTTTAGCATAGCTATGTTATACCAGCCCCTGAAAACACATCAGTAAACACTTGACGTGTATTGTAGTTGCTGTACGTGGCTCCACGTAAAGAAACAGCGACAAAAGCCTGATTTGTGAATCTAGGAGGAGGAGGAGGTTTTTGGGGAGTGGAGCCCTCCCCTGCTGTGGTGTGAGTGTTGGTGTTTGTTAAGTGGGTGTTGCTTGATTCCCGTTCAAATCAAAACAGGATATTCAGACTTATTGTATTTGGTTACACAGATGACATGAACCAGTGATTTTTTTTTTTTAGGCTGAGTGACTAAGTAATTTTTCAAGATTGCAATCAGATGTGGGTATTATGCCTTTATATTCCTGCAAGGACGGGCTTAATAATTTTGAATTTAAGGCTGGGGAGAAGGCTCTAAAGCTGTGGAAAAGTATAACCAAGTAGACAAAGCAAATAAAATCTATTTGTCATATATATTGCAACTTTGGTGTTCCAAAACTTATGTAACTTTTTTCATGTCAGTTTTTATTTTACTCTGCTCTTTGCTACTGCCAGTTATAGATTTGTTTCTTATGTTACCTGTAGGTCATACTGAAACAACAGACAGTGTGCTGTGAACTCTGATTCACTTCATTAGACATAAACTGCTTTTGCATGCTGTGATTGTCAGGAGCAGTGAAGAGAGAACAGTTCAGCAGATTTCTTAGATCCTCTAATTTGTTTGACTAAACCAAAAGAAAAAACATTATTTATTTACTTGTTTATTTTGCTGATAAAAAGGGAATACAAATACCACATTTTCCCTGCTGTTTAGAACTTTTGGGATCAGTCCTATTTGCAGTCCTTGCCAGATCCTTTCTGTAGTTAGAGCCTGTGACAAGTAGGGTGCACATGTGCTTTAAAGTTGATCTAAAAACCAGAGCTGTCTCCCAGATGCATTTGTCAGGCTAATGCTCAGGCGCTGCTGCTGGCCCGCAGCCTGGCTGTCACGTAGGAAGAAGTCCTGTTCCTGCTTTCCCTGACCAAAATAGTAGGTGGTTTATGCTGTTGATACTGAGCTGTCTGGACTGTGTGTGCTCGGAGAGCAGGGATGTAAACACAGAGTTCAAAGGGGCTCTCAGCAGCTTCTGGGCTGCTTTGTAGGGCAGCAGCACTGCTCAGCATCCTTGGACGGCACGTGGTGTGACCCCAGGCTGAGGCAGTGCAAGTGCAGGAGGATTGCCTGGCTGTGCTGCTGTCAGCTCTCAATAAATCTGCATTTGCACGTGGCATTTAGTTAGAATTTGTCCCTTGGTCTGCAGAGCCTTTTGTAGTGACTTGTTTATAAGTGTACTGTGATATGATCAAACCTCATGGTAACACTCAAAGTTGTTTGTGAGGCAAAGGCAGCCATGGCATTTTCCTTATTCTTGCATATCTCTAGAGGCAGAGCAGGTGAGGGGAGTAGGAGCTGTCACTGAGGGGCTTTGATCAGGTGGATTGATTGGGGCCCACTGGTGCACTTTCCTCAGGGTCTTGTGATCTTTAATATGGATCCAAGGATGGGCAGAGGGGGCATTTGGATCCTGCCCTTTGGCTGCTGTACATATTTCTGGTCCGAGTTTGTGAGGCTTTCAGTAAGTAACATGCTTTTCCCTAGTCCGAGGATTAAGGAACTAAAAATAATTTAAATGCTCCTGTGATTGCTTTAGAGATAAACACATTTATTGGGCTGGTAAGAAGGAGGAGCAGCACGCAGGTTTCCCCTTTGCTCCCTTTTGAAGCAATCAGCTTGTCAGTCAAAATAGGCTTATACCAAATTTAGCCATGTCTCACGCACGGATCTGGGAATGCAGGAAAAGCTCCACTGACGGTCCCTTGCACTGAGTCCCAGCAAGAAGAGTGCTGTGTGTGCATGTCACTGGATTTCAGCCTCTGCTCGTGGCTGCAGCTTGTTCTCTTCTTCATCGTGGCAGCCAGCAGCCATCTCTCTTAGTTCACTATGCAGCACCATAAACCCTAGCTGTCCATGGTGCTTTAAATTATTCTTGCAGTTAATCCTTTGCTCCCTGAACGTTTAAGCAGACCTTTTGTGCGCTTGCAGAGTCTCGGTGTAAAACAGGAGAAAATCTTCATGTGCATTGCCTTGTAGGTCTGTCTTTCAGAGTGTTGATAATCTCTACATGTAATGCTTTGCGTATTCTCTGATCTGGAATGAGAAAATACTTACAAAATGTGGATGTCACTGTTAAATTATACCTGCAGGTGGAAGTATTTCATGTATATGACTTGTCGTTCTATGTTTGTAATTCTTAGATTGCAAGAAGACCCTCCTGTGGGTGTCAGTGGTGCACCATCTGAGAATAATATAATGCAATGGAATGCAGTTATATTTGGGTAAGAGTTTTTAGTCACTACGAAATACAATATCAGAGGGCTAAATATAACAACCTGATGTTTGTTTTTACAGTTATTCTCTTGTTTCACGTATGTAAAGTCAGCAAGCTTAAAAAAATGGCCAAGTGTTATGGTAAAAATCTCTTTTCAGGGATAACAGAGAATAGTTAGGAAAGAAAAAATTTCATTTTTAGATTTGTTCAACTTTTTTTTTTTTTTTAATAAACCTTGCATGTGGCTTAATAAATAGGTTGACTGTGTTATGAAAAAGCAGGATTCCTCTTCAAAGTACATAAGTGCCACATGTTCTTGGCCATAAAATCCAGATATATCAGTGATTGGATTGAATCCCAGTAGGACAAGGTACAGGATCTGTCTGGGAAGTTACATTATGTATCCTATAGAAGAGGAACTGGCTTAGTATCCTTTCAAAAAAGTGAAGTGTGCTTGCTAATAATCTGCTCATTTGTTTCAGTCTAGTCACTTAATGGTATATGTGTTGTTTGGGATGATGATAAAGTAGATATCCCAAATAGCAGAGTGACTATGGCAAGTGTGTTAGATAAACAAAGCTCTGAGAAGTTGCCTATGGATGTTTCTCTAAGTATTTAAATTATTGCTTCTATCTTGGGGAGGATGAGGAACAAGATCTACATTTATTGTGCCTGTGTGGACGTAGATAATGACCACTTTTAACTGGAGCTTTTTTTTTTTTAAACTTTCCAGGCCAGAAGGGACACCTTTTGAAGATGGTAAGTTGCTAACTTTTATATCCCTTGTCATTCTAATAAATATTGTCAGTACTGACATTTTGAAATGCTTTTGAAAAGTAATAGATGGTATCTGTATATGATTTGAAACAAACTAAGCAAGCAAATGAGGGAGGGAGGCTTGTTGGCTATAAAAAGAAGGTACCTTGATCTGAGCAGTGTCTTGTCACACTGGCTGATGGTTGGTTAGAAAGCTGAGAAGCAATGCTTCTGTCAAGGCTTTTTCATACACACACACAAGAGGATGTTGGCCTGACACTGCCAGATGTGTTTGCACATCTCCATAGCTGAGCTCAACAAGAGCTTTTCTCGTTTCATCTTTTAGCCATGTTTGATTCATTGCTATTCCCCTAATGAAGAACAGGTGAAAAACCTTGAATTGTTCTCAATATAGAGCTCGGCAAGGTTGAGGGAATCCCGAATTTGTACATAAACATGAAAGTTGGTGTGTAATGAACCTCCCTTAGGCATATGAGGAATAATGAGTTTAATAATTATAGTATTATTGCAGTAATTGGCAGCAGATGGGTTTTTCTCTGTGTTGGGTTGGAGGAGTTACAGTAAATTATTCACTGATCCATAACAAAGGTTTTCAGTGAATCAGTTGTGAGCTCCAAAGACTGAGATTGCTGATTATGAAATTCCAGTGTTTCTTTGCTGGCACTGCAATGCCTTCTTAATGAAACGCCTTAAAGTCACCCAAGTCCATGGTCCCAGCATATTGGGTCATGGAAAAGGGGAGGGCAGTGGGATAATGTTGGATCTGGCTGCCTTTGCCAGGTATACAGTGAATCTCCAAACTTCTACCCAACCTCTTCTACTGGGTTTATTACTCTTTAAGTGGTAGTTCATAGCTCCATTATCACTTGAAATACATGAAAAGCAACCAGGTTCAGTGTTGTTTGTTTATATAATGGTGAGCAGAAATACTGAGCATGGAGCGCATAAATTAATTTGTTGTCTATGTTCCTGGATATGTTCTTTTGTTGTTAGTTGTCTGATTGTATTTATCTTTATTTGGACAGGTACTTTTAAACTAGTAATAGAATTTTCTGAAGAATATCCAAATAAGCCTCCAACTGTTAGGTTTTTATCAAAAATGTTCCATCCAAATGGTGAGTAAACCATCTTTATTTAGCTGCAATACTCATTAAATATTACAGTGTGGTCATGCATTCTCTGGAGCTCCAGAATACTTAGTCTCTCTTCATTGCCATCTCCTAAGTAGATGTCTAGGACAGCAACTGCCTGATGAAAAATGAAGAGTTATGATGCTATTAAGAAGCAGCTATCTGCCTCTTTCTAATCAATAAGTAGCCTCAGTAGCAAAGCCTGTGAGTATTTTCAGCAGCAGCTGCACTTAGGTTGGCTTAAAGAGGCAGTTCTGGCTGCAGATTCCTGCCCCTTTCCATTTCACAGCAGCATTGTCTGTGCAGCCACGTCATAAGCTGCAGGGAGCTGATGGAGCCAAGTGTTATTTATTTCTGCCAGGTAAAAGTCCCTGCCTTCATCTGGGGCTCTGTGCCAGCCAGGACTAGCACAGGGAAGAAAGTGAGGATGCTCAGTCACAGAGGAGGTGTCTGACCCGAGCTCAGGAGGGCAGCAGTGTGAGAGTGCAGCATGGTTCCTCCCAACACTGATGGCTTTGCTCAGGTCATGCATGCAGGGAGCACAACCCCCACCTGCTGCCCCTCTGTAGCAGTAATACATCAAGCACTGTGCAGGCCAGTTCGTCTCTGCCAGGGCGTGTGTAATTTTTGGGGGTTTATTGGCATGAACAAGCTGGGCAAGGGTGTAGGAGTTTGAGCAGTGAGTCTTGGGTTCCTATGGGCTCCATTAAGACTGATAGGTATCCAGACAGAAGTAGGATTTCAGGCACTCTTCCATATTTCCTACTGTCTGCCTTGGTGCCTCTCACTGAGTGTAGGGTGTGTGAAAACGGGGCGGGAGCTGCCACTGCTCAGTGTGTGATGGCTGTGAGTGGTTCCACTCCTGCAGTGAAGGCATTGCTGCTCTCTGGGACACCTCTCTACTGTGGCAGTGTGGGTCAGTCACACTGGAGGAGCAGGACACCAGGTCTGCCTGTTCTGTCCTAATGCCATCAGACTGTCCTTCTTTCCCTCTTAGGTGTTCTGTTAATTTCGGTAATAAATCTTCAAAGTATGTGTCAAGCCACAGAAGATGGTGAGACATAACTGCTGTCCTTTTTGCTAAAGCATTAATCTAAGCACAGACAGAATTGGAACAATAACTCTGCCTTGAACAGTGCCATAAATCTGACAGTTTCTAAGTGATATCTGTGTTGTATTTACAGTGTATGCAGATGGCAGCATATGTTTAGATATTCTTCAGAATCGCTGGAGTCCAACATATGATGTTTCATCTATTTTAACTTCAATTCAGGTAACTTTGCATCTGTTTTAACAAATATTTTACTGTTGGTCTCTAGTCTAGAATTTACAGCTCAGTGATGGGGATAGCCAGGTATCTGTATCACGGGAACTTCAAATCCTTAAGAGCTAAGCTGTACTTTTTAGATCAAATAAAGGCAAACATGCTACATAATTACTAATTCTGACCTACAAAACTGCCTAGAGTTTTGCACAGAAAAGCAGTGACTGGTTTGTGTTCATTTTTAGCTGTTTTTACTCAAGATAGGATACCAGATGCAGAAATTTGCCTAGTGTTTGAAACATTAACCTTTACTGTGAAGCTTTGCCCTGGGAAGCCCTCAAAGGGATAATACTGCTGAAACACACTACTTGGAATAAGTAAAAATGGCCTGGCACAGTGGAAATGCACACTTCCTTTGCCTCCTGTGTGATTGTTTTTATTTTTCAACAGTGCAGTTTTGTAGGAGACATCTTAAGCCCCTCTTTAGTCTTGAATGACAGTAGTAATGTAATTACCAAATAGTCAATTAGCTCCATAGTGCTGACTGGCACAAACTGTCTCTGTTTGATTTGTGAAGCTACAAGTGTGTGCAGCACTGATGCTTAGGTAGGGTGTAATTTGAGGTTCAGTAATATAATTAGGGGTGCCTAACCATGAGTTTAAGTGGGGTTTTTTCAACTGGGCTGTTCTGAGTCATGTCTGCCTCTGAAATACATTTGACTTGAAAGTAAGTTGATTTTTTTTCCTCATTTAAATGTGTTGATTTGTCTCACATTGTTTTCCCCTTTTTCCAGTCTCTGCTTGATGAACCCAATCCAAACAGTCCAGCAAACAGTCAGGCAGCACAACTTTACCAGGAGAACAAACGTGAATATGAGAAAAGAGTTTCAGCTATTGTTGAACAAAGTTGGAATGATTCGTAACAGCTGCTGTGTTACTCTCCATCCTCATAATCATTATGTACAATTTAACTCTCAATAGAAAGGCTACCAGAAATTTCAAGTGCCACAGTTCTATGAATTTGCATAAAAACTCATTTGCAAACAAAATTAAGCCCTCCAGTTTAGGGAAAGCTAAAAGCTTGTGTATCTCAATTAACGTCCTTTTTATTGCATGGTATGAACTAAGTTATTGCTACATAAATTTGTAATATATCCTGTTTGTATTTTTTTTCCACGTGTATAATGTTGGTGTGGAGTTTTCATGACAGAATATACACATTTTGTAAATCTGTACTTTTTCAAATATTGAATGCCTTATTTTTGAATTCTTTAGATTTTTAAATTGGAGAAAAGCACTTAACAAAGTTTTTATATATGAATATTTCATGTAAAACTGTTAAATACATAACCTTAGTGCAAGACATTCTGCTCTCACTCTGTATCTTTTTCCAAGGGCTCATTTTTTGTCCATGCTGATGATAACCCTGCACTTTACAAACAGAAAAGTTAATCCATGATGCAACTGTCCTCACGGGATGTCTTTGCTTCTGCACCAGAGCTTGACTTGATTCTGTGTGTCCTCAGTTGTATGAGGAAGAGAAATTTTGGTACCTGCCAATTACAAATGGGGAAACAGATGTAACTATTTTGCTAAATGTCCCACCTTGAGCCAGCAGCAGAGTTGCAAACCTGACCTGGATGACTAGGCTTGGTGATAATGTATTCTAGTAAATTTTATTTTTCAGGGAGATTGTATTTTACCAACTTGGAAAGTGTTGTCATCTAAACCTGTCCTGTATTCACCTAGTGATACTGTAATATAGTTCTGAATACCTTCTAATAATTAAAGAGGTTTCCCATTAGTTTCCCTTCGGGGTAGGGAAAAATTAATCGCCAACGGAAGAAAACATGTCTGCAGATTTAATGTAGTTATTCTTTAAAGCTTGACTGTGTACCATGTGGTCAGGTCTTGTGTCTGTATCACAGAGGCCCCACATATTCTTTAATTGCCAGTTTAAAGAACTTTGGCTTTGTTTTTGTAAGTGTTGATGTGGTGGTAATTTCTTACTGTATTCTGTAAACCAGGCTAGATGACGACAGTAAAGAATCAAGCCATTTTTTTCTCCCAGCATTAAAATTGTAACATCTTTGTCATAATTCCAGCCAGCATTACATGTGTATTAAACCCCCAAATTCCATACCAAAATACAGCTCAGTGGTGCCTGAAAAGCAGTGGAAGTTGATTTCACCTAGAAGAGAAAATGCTTTTTTGCAATAGTCATTACTAAAAGTTATTCTCAGTGCACTGAAATGAGAATATCAATTCACACCTCACACCTGCTTGTAAAGGTCTGTAATTTCTAGGAGCAGCACTCAAGCTTAGAAATGGCACTCAGAGTCCTGTCAAACCAGACTCTCTTAGTAGCTTGTGGAGTACAAATTAGGGTGCAAAGGCTCAAAAACCATCAGTGCTATGTAATAACTATACTCTTCATTAAGTCAGTTTGCTTTCCTTGAATTGCTGGATTTGTGTTTAAGAATTTTTCAATCTACATCTGCTTATTAAACAGAAGCTCCAGAGGATCCAATTTGCCTTTTGGCTGTAGTGAAGTTACAGTAACACTGGCAGAGTGGTGCTATGTGACTTAAAACAGCATCAGTGCAAAGATTTTTCATTCATAAATATAATATGGAAAAGCTTCCTGGTTCTAAGAATTAATCTAAACTTGGAAGATTTTTTAAATTTGCCTCCTGTTTCAGTATTTTTGTTCCTTTCATGAGTGCCTGAGCTGACATTTGCTGTTCATTAGGGTTCACACTAATTTGATTATTCCTGAACAGCCAGTTTGGCCCAGTTATAGATTGATGACGCTCGGAACATGTTTTTGTGTCTCTGTGATGGGAGCAGTGGATTTGTGAGAAACAAAACTGGAGCAGAAGGGGGCTTAATGAAGTGATGAGCACTGCAAGCTGCATGTGCTGGGACCCACACTGTACAGGGCTATGTGTCGGAAGGTGTGTGAGAGCATTCTCTGGAGGGCAGAACTTGGAGCCTGCAGGTGCTGAAGTCTGGCTGGCGAATGTCCTGCTGTCCCTCGGACAAAGGTGTGAGTTGGTGGATCCCAGTGTGTGGCGGAGCAGCATTCCCTTGCTCTCCAGCTTTTCCATTTTAGCAGTGTGTGGTGACTCTGGAGCTGGATGGGAATGTCAGCATGGTGGGAATCCAGGCTGGATGCTGACCCGTGGGGAGATGCTGGTATAGAGGAATTGGCATTTCGGGAGGTGGGATCCTTGAGCACCTGGGGGCTGCACAGTGCTTCCCCAGGAGCTGTCGGGGGAAAGGGTGGCTTCTGTGAGCCCTCCACCAATGCACTGTAAAGATAATCATAGAACATAGGTTAAAATCTGCTAAAACTTGCTGGAGAAACAATTCATTAGCAGGCAGAGTGCCCGGAGCCCGGGGTGATGGTGTAAAGGACACAATGGGGACAGTGTCCTGCTCAGCCTGATTGACATGAGCTGTCAGCACTCACTGGTGCTGCTCGGGGACACGGATTCCTCTTGGAGCCTTCACGCATCCATGTTCAGCATCTCCACTGTGTTTAGAGGTACTGACTGTCAGATTTGTCAGCTGTGGGTTGCTGAGTGCTCCCTGCTCCCACCACTCTCCTTTTGGGACCACCTTGTCCCTGGGCTGAGCCCTGGGAGTGCCCCAGGGCAGTGCTGAAACAGGTCAGCAGTGTGGATAATGGACAGATAAAAGCCCTTTCCCTCTTCGTGCTGCAAAGAACAGGAGTCTGATGACAAAGACAAAAATGGTCAAGTGCACTGATTCATAAGAGCACTTAGTAGTCACAACAAACTTCGTGGCACAGTTACCTTCTTAAATAGTGTACTGGGATGCTTGATTTTTAATTTATTAGGAGATGTAAGGCAATAGGCTTGCTAGGACAGTGGGATTAATTAAGGAAGGATGGATGGGTTCATAGTTTGGGGTTTATAGCTTCTCATGGGGCTTTGGTTCATTGATATTAAACAGTTCGTATTCACTTCTTTTCCATTGGATTCCATATAAAGACTGAAAATCACAGTGGAGACATCTTTAAATTATTCACCCCACAGTTTTTGTCCTGTTATATCCATGTCAGTCACCTGATTTTACAGTGGACAGACGGACGCATCCAGGTCTGCAGTGTTTTTGTGTCAGGCAGGAGACCATTGGGAGGGCTGTGGGTACAAACCATTCCTGGGCATTCCCCAGTCTGAGTTTCAGGTACAGGAACACCTTCGCCTTCAGGTTTATCCCACCAACATTATTCATAAGAAGCATCAAACGCTGCACTGCTCGTGCTGCTTTCTTCAGATCTCAGTTCCCTGAAGATGTCTCATCCAAATACAGTCCCAAGCCAGAACTCCGGGACTTGGATCTTCACAAATGTGATTAACTTCACTAGTGTGAGTCGTCCCATTGGGATTCTTCACCATAGTAGAGATAAATGTGTGTAATTGCAGAATCGAGGCCTTAGGCTGTGAGAAGTGAAGAAATCACAGCTTGAGGTACTATATCTGCAGCTTCTTTGTGGGAGGTTTTGTATTAATAGTCAATTAATTCAATGTGTCAAACAAATAAAGCTTTAAATATTTAGAGATTAGGAGGTGCCTAATAAAAAATTTACAGGAAAACAGGAAGATTCCGTGATCGCTACAGCAGCATTGAAGTATTAAAAATAAAATAGGTAGGATAATGTAGACAGTTAAACACTTCATGTTTAACATGTCAAGGGGCTGTGAAAATAACTTTTGATGTATATAAAAATGCAGCAGGAGAGGAAGAGCCTTCTCATCCGGCCAGACTTCCCAACCTGTGTTTTGATTTGAGCTTTTTACTGTTTGTGGAAGCTGTCCCAGGCAAATACTGTGCCTTATTTGTTTAGAGTTGTTTTCTGGAAGAGGAAAGGTGTAATCAGCAGGCAATCTGCTTTAATGTGTGAGTTGGCAAGGCAAGTTCTCCACCTCTGCTTTGGATGGAGCTCCATGGTGTGCGGCTGCGTGGACTGTGGGTAGGAAACCATGACCAGAGACTCTGGGTGAGCAGTGCCAGCTCCAGCACTCTGTTTAATTTGTTGTTTAAGTATTAAAACAATTATCTGACCTCCTCTCCTTGATTTTGTTAATCTTTCTAATGGAAGAGCTGCAGCTGAGTACAGAATGTGTGTGTCCCATGTCACTGTGCCAACACGGACCCTCCTCAGCACACCCAACTTCCTTGGAAATGTAAACTGCTATAAACCCTTGGACCCAGCCAGACAACATGAAGCCAGGCCAGTGGTTGATTTAAGAGGCATTCTTTTTATTTCATTAAAGTTTTTGGGATAAAACCAGTCCAAAATTAGGAGACCAACAAAGAATTGTGTTATTGCAGGCAAGTAGACAGTTTTGTTGAACATGAATCGTCACAGTTAATCTCTGGAAATCTCATTATGGTGAAAGAGGTGAGGGGAAAAGGAGCTAAATCTAAAAAAATTAAATATGTAGAATCAGTTAACAGAACCCATTAACAGGATGCTGCTCTGCTTTTGCTGTGCATCCAGGGGACATGAGTCTTAGAAAATAATATATCTTGGATTATGTGTGTGTATGTACATAGGTGAGGGCTCTTTGAACTAGTATAGAAGCTTTAGTTAGGTAGTAGTGTTTGAAAATAAATGAGCTTCAGGTTTTGAGTTGTTTTGCTTGGCATTGTTATTTCACCTTGAGTTCCTCTCATAGCCTAGCCACCATGAGCAGAGAACAAAAAATTGGCAGAACCTTTTAGACTCTCTGATAATGATTGTAATTAGCATCCCAAACTATGGGAATTGCGTTATTCCCTAAAGTTTTCTTGTCATTATCCCGTGTTTCTGCACTGAAAATAAAAATTTTTAAGACAGGGTAGCTTCTGTATTTGGTACTGTCCCACTAATGGTAATGTTCCAGCCTCCGTGACTGCGTGAATCCATTCTTAATGCTTGTGTCTGCTGTGGTCTGTGTGAAAGCTGTCTCCTGCCAGAAAGCAAACATGCTCCTCTCGAACAGGGGATGTTGTTCAGCATCCAGAATGAAGCCTTTTTCATGATGTGGTCAAAGCACGTAGCGTGGGATTTTCTGAGCTTGTGCAAATGTTACTAGAAGAAAGTTTGTTTTAAAATCCCAGTATGTCAACGTTTCAATCGGGAGTTCAGTGAGGTCATAAAATAAATTATTTTTGCCCTTAAACAAGTGCCAGAGCTGGGTCAAACTACTGTAAGAAGTCAGACTTATGATTTGATGGCACTGACATCAGAGACTTGGCTGTAGAGGCTGTCAGTGGGGAAGGTGTGCAGATTTCCCTGCCCAAGCCTCCACCTGTAGCACAGGGTACTCAGCCCTCAGCCCCTAGAGCTGAAAAGATCTTGTGTTTCTTCCCTTGTTTTTCAGTTTGGGTCAATAACCGCCGTGTCTGATGCATTTCTAAGCTGAATAATTTTGACAGCTGCCAATTTGGTACACATACCATGGGCTGAGCTGGGAGCCACCAGGCTGGGGAGGATTTTGATGCCTGGGCAGAGGCTCTACCTGGCACAGCAACAATCTCAGGCATAAAGGGGGCCCTAAATACGTGTTCATCAGGGAACGAGTTGGCCAGAGAAAGGTCACCCCAAGCATCTGAGACCCACAGAGGTTTTTATCCTGGATAAACCTCTGCTTACAAAAATCAGTGTACACATTCACATTGTTTTCAAAGCCATGTTGAACTTTGAACTGCTCAGTCTCAGCATTAGATTGTTAATTACACTGTTCATTATCATCACCACTTATTTATCATTTATATTTCTGTTCATTTTGAAATTAGTTTGGGTATGACTAGAAGATTATGCATTTGTCTAGAATTCTGCCAGGCAAATACGACATCCAGTAAATGTAAATATTTTTATTTTATTACTTTATCTTAGTGCCATCATGATGAGAATGGAAGGATTTCATTCTGAAATATGATGTTCCACACAGGCTGAGGCAAATTGTCTTCAATGACTGACCAAAGTGGGAAGAAGGCAGAAATGCCATCTCCTCTGAATTAATTATGAACCACACAGCTCTTGCTATTATCTGTTTACACATTATTGGCCTTGTGATGTGCTGGTGAGAGATTTTCTTTCACTGTCTGGTCCAAACGTACGTTAAGTCCAATTTCATTAAGAAGGCTGCTCGCCTGCCTTGTTGAAAGGGTCATTGTGTTAGTTATTACAGTGTTTTCTTTGTGCTCGCTTCCCCCAAATTCCAGTAACTATTTTGTAGAAAAGTTTGAAAGTGAACTTTTGATGCCTGTGAAAGCTGCTTCATTGACTTTATTGACTCCAGAGCCTGAAGTTCTTTATCCACAGAGATCTTTAAAAGGACACTAAAAAGTTTCAGCCAAAGCTTATAGAATTTGGTACTTATAGTTAAGTATTATAGACCCAATGCTGTTCTCATGGAGACCAAAAGGAATTTTTCCATTGAATTAAGTGGTAGCAAAGCATACCCTTTATTAAGTGGGAAAAGGACTGGACTGGAGAACTCAATTTCTTGTTACCAGTTTTGTTTGTGCTTGTCCTTCTGTATAAAGAAGTAGCAAAATTAGATTTTAGATATTTTCAGGGAAATTTTAGGTATTTTCATGGTGATTCATCTGCTTCAAGCTGTGTTTGTGGACACAAAGGCAGAGCTCTCCTTTCACTCGCTGCTGGTGTCTTTCCCTGGAATTTGGGATGCCAAGAGAGTTTCAGTCTCCCACGTCTCCTGCTCGGGAGAGGTCAGAGGTACAGCTGGTGCTGTCTGCAGGTGCTGTCCGTGCCTCCCTCTCGTGGGTTCTGTGCCACCCATTCTGGAGCACACTTTAAATGTCTGTTTGTGGAAACACCAACTTGTTGGCGCTGAAATTCCAGTTATTTGCTAATACTCAGAGAAATCCCAGGTAGACTCAGAGTTTTCCCATGCTGGAAGTTCGGGATGTTGCTCAAAGGGCTGTCAGAAGCCCCTGGTGAGCCCTGCTGCAGCCGTGGCTTTGAGTGGGGGCTCTGCTGCAGGCACATGGCCAGACCCTGCAGTTCTGGGCTATGAACTTACACAAAAAGATAAAATTGAGGCCTCAGATTGCGCAATACGGTGCTAAAAAGTGTTTTTGGTTGAAGCTGTGTCATTAAATCCTTGGCTACTGAAGCCAACAGATTTATGATTGATTTAACTGGAGTGAGGGTCTTGTCTATAATGAAGTCCTTTCATTTTGCCTCACTGAGATTCCTCTTGTTCTTTCTTAGTGCCTTATGACACATTCACTCCATCCTCGCCTCAAACAAAGAGAAATTATACTATCATGATCGCCCTTTAAATATTTTCTATTTGAGGACCTACTGAAAAGGCTCCAGAGGCAAATTCTTGGTTTAGAAGTTGCTATTTATGTCTAGACACATCTGAATGTTGTTATGCTTTGAATGTCCTGGATTGCTTGCTGCTTTCTTTGTAGAGATGGATGAGTCAAGAGAGAGAGCGCATTATTTTAAATTAACTTGAAATAAGCTTTAACCAGCTCAGGGTTCTACTTGTTGCAACTGGCTCCCTTGACAAAAATACATAACAAAATAAGCGACACCACAGGGAAAATCCTTATTTATTGGTGTTTTAAAGCAGAGCAGAAACAGGTTCTCAATACATCACATTGGATTCTGTTGGCGCATTAGTATTTGAATTATTATTGTGTCTCAGACTCCTGGTGGTGGCAAGGAGCCTTCATGGGCTCTACACAAACAATTCCAGTGCCTTGTCTTTACTCCAAAGGGCTTCCAGCACAGGTGTAAGGCAGGTGATGACAGGGAACAGTCAGGCACAGAAGGGAAGAAAATAACAAAATCATGATTAGTGCCAAGAGACCTACTGGTGCCAACCAATTATCAAACATTGTAATAAATCAATAATTAAGCTTGGAAATGTATATATTTCATTAAAAATATGCACACCTGAAGTAGGAAGCCAGATTGTCCTCAGTGTGTATACTTCAGCCCCAAATGCAGGTTACACAATACAATTTTCACAGACCAGGTGATCTCCACCTCTGTTTTTCTGCAGTTCTGCATTTCTAAAAGTAATCGAAAGCACTACAAGTTAAATTGCTGCTTGTTTCTGCTCTTTCCTGCAAACTGTATTTGCTTACCAAGCAGGTGAGAGTTATGAGGGTCAACGCAAAGAGCAGCCTGGCTCTCCAGCTCTAGTGGGGCACATCCATCTAAAAAAGGATGGACTCACAGCTCTTGCAATTACACCTTCCTTGCTGTTTTGTAGGTATTCATGTCACAGCATTCCTGTGTGGGTTATATTAACAAATGCACAGTTCTCTAGGATTTTTATTTTATCAGACACATCCTCTGGGTCAATCGCAAGGCTTTGTGTTTCTGAATTCAGTACAGACAGGGCAGGACTCACTGCAATATTAGGAGGTAAAATGTTGGGCATGTGCAAGTACAGACATAGAATCACAGAATCATATAAGTTGGAAAAGACCTTTAAAATCATTGAGTAAAACTGTTAAAATCTCCATATCTGCCCTGGACCCCAAGGGTGGAGCTGCACAGACACTGAGTGCCTGAGCCACCTCTGGCATCCTCATTCAGCGCCAATGGAATGCTTGGACAGCGTCTTCAGTGACATTTCGTCCTTAAACCTGGGAAAATACAGGTCAGGTGTGTGCAGGAGAAGAGTGAAACTCTCTGGGTTTACATCACTTGAAAGACCACAAAATGTCATTAAACCTCTGTGTATTAATTTATCCAGCTTAATTGTCTCACTGCTGACTGCATGCTGGGTTACATTCATTTTTAAAGGATGAAGCAAATATTTCAAACGAATGATCAAAAGAATATTTTACTCTTTTCACATTCTGAGTATGGAGTCTATGAAACATTTATTCAGGAAATGAAGTATTAGGGCCTGACAGATATCTCCAGCGTCACTGAGTAAGCAGGTTATCTGGAGATTTCTAGTGCAAACAATCCCATACTTTGATGAATACATGAGTAATTGCCATTACAGGGGGTTGAAAGCAAGATTAGATTGAAGTTACAGTCATTTCAGCAATTATAAGTCGATTAAAATGAGAAATATCTTTTTTCATCTGTGCATTTCTTAAGCAAAGGAAAAGAGAGAATTCTGCTTTAGAGTGTAAATAGTAATATTTTTATTGAGCAGAGGGCTGGATGTAAGGGAAAGAGATTGATGCCTGGTATCTTAGGGAATTCTGCAGGAGTATCTGTGAAATGCTGCAGTCCTATATGGTCCTAGTTTATGTTTGTCCTTGATTTTGTGTATGACATTCGTCTGCGATTCTGGCACTTCATTTTCACTCGGCGTTGTCATCAAAATGATGCAGACCCTCTCTGTTAACTTAAGTGTTTGGGAGCTCTGAGACCTAAAATTGTAATTACATTGCTTCAAATGTCAGGTTCTTCAACAGCATATCACTGCTGGTGATAGAAACCTAAGCAGCTTAGGTGATATAAACCTAAGGAGCTTAATAGCTTCCCGATGCCATATAATGTATGGGGAATCTCCCTGCGCAGGAATCTGATAGGGGAGATCTGACTCACGGTGACAGCTCCAACGAGCAGGCAGGAGGGGAAGGCAGGGAGGGTGTGATGAGCTCAGAGGAGGTGAGCTGATGATTTGCTATTTATAGATGCACCAAGAGGCTCAGAGACAGGAACTCCAGGCAGGGCCACTCTTCGCTTCGCTACGAAAATGATTCCTCGTCAGAGCTGCAAGCAAAACACAATTTGTTGCTGGCAGAGTCTCAGGGTGCCCTCGTTGAACGAACACGTGGGCATGCCACAGCAGCAGCTTTTGATGAGAGCCTGAAATACAGCACGTTTTAGCAATTCACTGCTGAATTTTATCTTTCTGCTCCTTGGTGTGTTTTGTTTTCACAGAGATAGAATGAAATGATGCTATGTATCCTCTACCAAGAGCAGCCTCCTCTCATTATTTTAAGCAGAAGGAGGGCCAATTTAGATTAGATATACAGAAGCTGTTTTTTACAATGAGGGTGATAAAACCCTAACACATTGCCCAGAGAGGTGGTGGATCCATTAAAACATTCAAGGCCAGGCTGGACAGGGCTCCGAGCAACCCAATGTCATTGATGTCCCTGCTCATTGCAGGGGGCTGGACTGGATGACCTTTAAAATGTCCCTTCCAACTCAAACTGTTCTATGATTATGATAAGGTACTATTCAGGAATTAATTATTCCAGTTTATTTACTGGAAGACTGTCTTCTCAGCCAGTTCTGGAAACTAGAGTTACAGTGCTTAAATCTGGTAACCTTCTCTTCATAAGAGACATTGATGATTACAAAATCCAGTTGTATCTAACATCCCCATCACCTTCAATCAAAACCAAAGATACTGTGTTTGTTTCACTTATTTGTTAAAAGGGTGTCATGTTTTAGGGATTTCCTAAAAGAAAAGGGCAGACTGAGCTCAGAGTTACAGCTAGAAACCTCACAATCATGGCTTGGAGACCATGGGCTGTAGCTGTGGGACTTTCCCAGACCATTTGTGTCCTAGACAGGGCTAAAGAGTTTGTTTGGGCCATTTTCAGGCTGTGGTTTGGCCATGCCCCCTCTGCTCCAGGGAGGAGAAGGCTTTAATAATAAAGGTGACAGCCACCCTGTCCTAGCTACCCCCAGTGCCAGAGAGGGGTCCAGCACCTTCAGTCCAGCCAGGGAGACACACCCTTTTTTCTCGAGAAAGGGAAACATTCAATTAGAAGAATCTTTAAACCAACAGACATGATAATCCTACAAGTAGGTTGGAAGTTTTGTCATAAAGTATTTTCTCAATAATCACAGAATCATGAAATGATTTGGTTTGGCAGGGATCTCAAAGATCATCTCATTGCAATCCCCCTGCCACAGGCAGGGACACCTTCTACTATCCCAGGTTGCTCCGAGTCCTGTCCAATTTGGCCATGGACACTTCCAGGGATCCAGGGGCAGCCACAGCTTCCCTGGGCACCCTGTGCCAGGGTCTCAGCACCCTCACAGGGAAGAATTTCTTCCTAACCTCTAATCTAAATCTCTCCTCCTTCAGTTTAAAACTGTTCCCTCTTGTTCTGTCACTGTCTGCCAGTATAAAAAAATCCCTCTCCCTCCTATTTCTAAGCTCCTTTTAGGCACTGGAAGGTGCTGTAAGGTCTCCCTGGAGCCTTCTCCAGGCTGAACAACCCCAACTCTCCCAATCTGTTTGCATAGGAGAGGTGCTCCAGCCCTCAGAGCATCCTCACAGCCCTCCTTTGGACCTGCTCTAATAAGATATTTTCTGCCTTTCTGCTGCAAGAAAAAAACACCTTTTTTTTTTTTTTTTTTTTTTTCCCCTAAGTGACTGAATGTATCTCTGCTTCTGCTCTGGCTCAGACCCATTGGAGCCCAGGATCAATGTCATGCCTGTTTCACAGATGCTGAACCGAGTGCTCAGGGCCCAGCTCAGAGCCTGCACACTGTTAAATCCTGACGAGCTCAATGAGCGCCGAAGGAGCTCATCACCTCAGTGCAGCAGGCGGATATTGGAGCCAGCGAAGCCCACGGATATTGGAGCCAGCGAAGCCCACGTCACATGCTCGTAAAGGTCAGTCCCATATTTACAAAAGCCCATCAGATTTGAATTGTGCCCTGATTGAGATTGTACTGGAAGCAAGACGTGGTTGTGCTGATGCTGACATGATTTCCTGAGAAGGTAAAATTCAGGCATTTATTTCTGATGGTTTTGCACAGCGCAGAGCTCGCAGCCTGATTTGTATTCAGCTGCTGCATATTGAGGCTGGTCATTGCTCTTGTAAATGGTAGACAGGAAGAATTGCTATACAGAGAAATATTTCCTCTGTTTTAGGGTAGATTTTAACTGCAGCCCTCTGACTCCTGATAACCAAAGCCAGAGTGATGTGTCTGGCGTTCTCTGCCCTCCACTCCCAGTTATTTATTCCGTGATGTGCAGGAAGGAAGGAGACGTGTGCAATCTCCATTCTTGTTACCAGGAATTGTGCACTTAATTCTCTGTGCATTGTACTGAAAATGAACTAGTAAGATGTGTTCTGCATCAGCAAAAAGGCTCCCTTATTCAGCCGGAATGAGAACATGCACGCTTTAACTTGGGAGTAAAGAAAATCTCTGTAAACGATTTCTTTAAACAGAATCTGTTGGGTTTTGCCTTCAATTTTTGCTGAGAGTGAAGATTCTGCAGAGTTTTTTTCTCTCCTTTTTCCTACCCAATTGCTAACCTTGCTGTTGCATGCGTTTCTGCTGCTTCTAGCACTTTTCATTCTGATGGCAGTTTTTCATCTCTTCACTAGCTTATAGCTAAAACAGTCCTTGTAACAGGAATTTCAGTTACTCACTCCCCAGAATAATTATTTCCATTCGTTCCCACTCTGTTCCTGGGGCAAAGGGCTTCCTCGTGTCTTGCCTTGATGGATCTGTCCTTCCAGTTCCTCTGCTTTGTACAAATGTCTTTTCTGCAGGTGTCAACACCAGGTGACAGCACATCCCTGAGACGTATTTTAAGTCATTCTTAGCTAATACACGACCTGTACATATCAGGACTTATTGCTAGGACTGGAATTTCCTGGCTGGCTACTCAATTAATAAAAATGCACCAGCATACACATGCATAATTATGGAAATGTGTATAATTCTGTGACTTATTCAGTCTGAAAACTTTGCAGAACGCTTCACAGACGGGCTGTGAAGTACCACTAATCACAGCGCAGACTCCAAACACACACAGGGAATGGAGTGGGTTCTCCTCACACTGTTACTCAACAAGTCCCTAAAATAACCAGGGAAACACATTCAAACTGGGATCTCCTCACCCACTGTTCTTTGTGTTAGCCGCTACCTAGATCCGAGGTGTTGTTTCTGTAGCAAAAGATAGAATAGAAAATTGCAACTCAGAGGTTTTTACTGAAGCAAAGTCATTTGTATGCTGTGTGATTGTCTAACAGCACAGACCTACAGCTTTATATGGTACCTGGAGCTTTTAAAATTACATTTATTTATGAATCTGAAGGATCTGAAGCTGATAGGTATCAATTAATGAAAAAATCACAGAAATTAGAGAAAGACAGCTGCTTATCTGCTCCCTCCACCTAACAGCTGAACACTGCTCTGTACAATCTTTTTTCCCATCGAGGTGTGCAGGTGAAGGTAAAACCACAGCGGTTCTGTAAAGGCAGATGTTGGGGTACAGCATGAGCACCTCCACACCAACCAAACAGCTCCATCCCAGGGAAGGACCAACATTTGGGGCACAGGACAAGGCACTGAGGGATGGCAGAGAATCCTCTGGAGATGGAGCTCCCTGTGCCAGCACCTCACTGTGCTGTCCTCAGCCACACACCCCAGAGATCATCTACAGGAGAAAGCCACCTGCTACAACTAATCTAAATTTCAATCAAGTTAATATCAATTTTTCCTGGTCTGGTTGGGACCACATTTGACTAAACTATAATAAGGCACTTTATATGGAAATCAGTGTCGGCGCAGTCCTCGCTCCAGTCGAACTGTATCAGTTTATGGATTCACGTTAAGTTCTGCAGCAATACAACTTTCTTCTGTAGCAAAGCCCTCGGAGAGTCATCAGCTTCCTCTGGCATCAAGGCGTGGAAATATAAAGTGAAGGCTTGGGACATTTCAGCTGTATCAAAGTTATGAATTCTGCCTGAATTCATGAGGCTGCTGTATTATTTAATGCCTCGCTGTATAAAGACTCAGAGCTTTGTTTCAAAATTTATGTTGTCTGCTTCAGGTCTGAGCTTAAAGAGTTTTGAGAGGAA
This sequence comes from Acanthiza pusilla, assembly GCA_036630365.1. Lineage (NCBI taxonomy): Eukaryota > Metazoa > Chordata > Aves > Passeriformes > Acanthizidae > Acanthiza > Acanthiza pusilla. The sequence goes on along the minus strand of JAXCHO010000049.1, from coordinate 9,846,391 downwards.
TGGCCCAGTGTCACTTACTGCAATGATCTGCTGGAGGGAGGTGAGGATGCTGTCCTGGGCGAAAGGCAGAGGAAATCTGGGCTCTGCAAGAGGCTGACAGCAGTAGAAAAGCCCCAGCAGAAAGGCAAATTTAAGTACTTAAGGGCTGTGAAGAGGGGACGTATGTGGTGATGGGAGGAGTGGTCACAAACACATCACGGGCAGGAATCTTGAAGCAGCCCATCCCGGCGAGGCCAGGAGGCAAGTGGCAAAATTAAAGCAGAAGCCAAGCGATGATGTGGGTTCTGAAGGGCTCAGAATCGCCTGGAGAAGTTTAATATGCCACTTAAATCTGTGTGCACACTCAGCCTGTGGGTGAGTAAATGCCTCGTGATCCTTTCCGCCGTCCTCTGAGAGCCCTGTGTGCAGCTCGGGCTTTATTCCTCAAGGGTTAAACTAGAAACTGAAGTACCCTTGACTCAGAGCTCAAGTGAGGGTGGTTTTCAGTATCCAGCAGTCTTATAGCAGCTGGAATGTGGAGTCTCATTCCTGAGCAGTAATACCCTCCACAGAAACCGTGTCTGCAGAGACCCACTCACAGCAGCTCTGGGTTTATGTTGCTCGTAAGCCCTCCAGTATTGATCAGAGGGGTTTCGAGGGTACTAACCTGCATGAAAGGAAAAGTGGTCTTTAAATAGTAAATAAAATAGCCATTTAGAGTGTCACCACTACGAGGATTTGCTGCTTGCTGGGAGCAGTGTCTCGGCACTCATGGACCATAGGGCTGCTTGCAGGATGAGCCATGATGGATGAGCACACGCAAATAAAATACTGACCCCAGCTCAGAACTTCTAAATTCTGCTGAAATCCCTCTGTCCACAGCCTCGGAGCTCGCCCTGTCCAATACAGATTGCTTACATGAAGAAGAAAGAAAACCCTGGCTCCATGATTCTCAAGTGGTTTTGTGACTAACTTCTTGTCTCCTCATGATGAAGGAAAAATTGCCGCCGCCTTCTCCCTGGGAATTAGTCACAGACAGGACTTTTTGTGAACAGTATGAAGGCACTTTATCAGCAATGTTGGGTGTCCCATGAAACAGCAAAATGACTTTGAGTAAAACTGTGGATGGGGATAAGAGCTCTTCCATACAGCACAGTCTGCATCTCTCACCTGCACGAATTAAACACCAGACCCACCTTCTCTGCCTCGTGCAGGAGCCAGGGAAGCAAAGCACAGCTGGGATTATGTTTTAAGCCTGGCCTCAATAAGACACCATTACAGAGGTACCCCTAAAAGCTGCCTTTCAGGTTATATTCAGTGAAAGGATGGTTTTCCCTTTTCCTTTTCCAGGATTTGCAGCAGGGATTTACACACCGAGGCTGGAGAAGAGCAGGTTGTGTGACCCTGTTCACCAACACATCCACACACATGGGCCAGTTTTCTTTATTCTTGCCTGCCTTGTGGTTTTTTGCTGTCTTCGGTCTGGTGGCTCTGTCCTGCAAAGGAAGTGTATTTAGGGAGGTACCTCTAAAGCTGCAGCCTTTTCATCATGTTCACTTTCCCTTACACAGAATATTTAACTGCTGCTGCTGGAATGATTCTCCAGTTGTTCACATTACTAATTATTGAACACCCATTACAATTAAAGTACTCTTTTCTTTGCAACCCTGGGGATAAATTTTAGAGTATTAAGATTTATTTCCCTTTTTTCAAAACCAGTGCAAAGCTGAACTTTCTGAGTTGCCCCTGGGTTTCACACTGCAAACTTGGTCAGTCAAGCATGCAAAAATCTGGTGAAATAAACCCTGGAGACCAGGTTTTAAATGGCCCTTTCAACATCCAGAATTCTCTTCTGCTGAAAGTGGTTGCCCAAATTCAGCACACAAGGTTTAATAATAATTAATTACTCTAAGCCAGATAATGAAAAAAGTGGTATGGACAGACTCTATGTACACATATAAGTTGAAAGAACTAAATTTATTTTCTTCTGGTGCAAACCGTCAGTAATCAAATTTCCATTACCCAGTGATGGGTGTGAATGGTGAAGAAAAATACTTAGTCAACAGAATTCCAATTAGAGATCCTGCAAGTATCCTGCTTTAAATATGGCAAAGTAAGGAGATATTTTCCCAAGAGGATTGTCTTCTGATGAGTAAGTGTGGTTCTGAGTATTTCAGTGTAGCAAGTTTTTGGCAGGGACAAAAGCAATGAAACAAACCTTTCTCAAGTGCCTCTGAAGAGAGGAGGAGAAGTGGTTTCCTTTGTAAATGAATCAGTCCTGCTCTGAAATGGATCAATAAAACATGCAGAAGCTTAAAAGCATGGTGAGACTCTCTCCCAGACGTCACTTTTCATGCTGTATTCACAGCACAATGCTATTTCTTCCATTTCTTTGGATTTGGAGGGACTGCTCAGCTTTGGACGGCTGTTTGTGTCAGGTGAAAGATGCTAAGAGAGGCTCCAGAGCACAACCATTCCCTGGGAAAACATGAGCAGCCATCCTTGCAGCTGGGGAGGAGGCAGGGCTGGCTTTGGTTCCAAAGATGAGGGCGTCGGGAGAGGGGAGTACTTCTGACTGCACTACAGTCATCATGCCTTTCATAATCATCCAACTTTTCTGGGGTTTGCCTCAAAACCTGTATGTCTTAGCTACATCACCCATGAGTTTGAGACGTCATTAATATTAATAAAGCCCATTATGTAAAATTAGCCATAGACAGGAGATTCTTTAAAAGGTGAAATCATAATAGTCATGATCAGAGTGTCTGTGTTGCTGGGAAACTGAGAGCTGTCCTGGGCTGCTCCTCAATATTTGCCTTTCATTATAGATCTTTCCCCCCTACTTGTGGAAAAGGAGTTTTAAAGGAGGGAAATGAAGATGACTACAAAGAAAATGATTTCTCTGAGCTTTGGTACTTTTTGCAGTTAGGTCTCAGGTCAGGCACGTAAAAGACACATGGAGGCTCCTTAGCAATGGTGCCCTGCAAGAAACAACAGCAGCAGCGCGGGTGGGTGTAGGGCACGACACTTGTTTGTTCAGGAGTATTTTTTTGGGATCCTCATTACTCATTTTTCCGAAATTTTGGGGCTGGTTCCCAATCAGGTGTTGTATCTGCAAACCCCTCCATTTCCCAGCACAGACTTTGGCCATTTACCTGCAAACAAATCCTTCAGCCTCTCCAATATCTGTAGATCTGCCATGAGCATTTAGGTGCAGCCTTCAAATAAACCCACTACGCACTCCTAAAAAACCTGCAGCCAAAGTACATAAGCTTAAAAATAATCACACAAGTGGCGTATTCAGCTAATCAGGAGTTCCGATTGTCTCGGCGTTTCTGTGCACAAATCAGTTGTATTTCGGAGGCTGAAGCAGGGAGTCACCACTGGAGCCTGATTACATATTTTAAGTGCTGCCTGATTAGATTAAACTCGGTGCTGTTTATGGCTGATTTTGAGCAAATGGGAAAAATCAGAGATGCAATCCAGGCACTTTAAGCTGATCCAAATTTTGAGAATGAAAAATTCAGGACTCAGACCTAGATCCAAGTTTTATCCTGAGGCCCCTGTCTTCAGAGTGGACTGATTCAAAATCTTGCAAGGAAAGGCTCTGGGCTATTCCCCTGTAGTAAATTTACATTTGTTTAGAAATAAATGACTTAATTCTTAAGGACTCTGGAAGGCCTGTGTCCTCGGCACTGAGTTCAACACAACAAAGTGCTAAACCACTGAGTGGTTGACTTAGACACAGAAATAGGCATCAGAAGGTATTTCATCAATTCCTACAGTACAATCCAACTTTTGCAGGTTGCCACACGTATTCTCTTTCAGCCTTTTGATTAACTGCACAGTACCAAAACCATACGTATTTATAGCTTGCAGAATTAGATAAATTCTCCAGATGGGGCTTCCTTTTAGTTATGCTGAGATAACTGGAGATCAAAGCCTTTGATCTTTAGCCTGACTGAAACCTGCTGCTGACATAAGTCTAGAAAATGATGCAGTGAGGGGAACTGGCCACTCTCAACTTGCCCCAGAAACATCTCACACAAAACGTATGGGAAGAAACTTTGTGAAGGATATTTCTATACACATCATTGAGTCTCTACTCCTGAAAGTACAAGGCAGTTTTCAATGTACCTTTTACTCTTAACAACATATTTAAATAGATTGATTTTCTGTTCCAGCTCAGAAATGATTTAAGGCTTTTCAGTGCATGCATATCCTCTATGATACACAGAACTGGCAGGAAATGTCATCATGAGCTAGTTTATAGCCTCAATTAAGGCCATTTCCATTGCTCCAGATGTGTAAAGCAGACTTATAGCTGAGTTCCTGGTATAGTGAACTCCCTGATGCATCCTAGGCTCAGCACTGCCAGCTCAATGATACCTCCGTCATGACCCTTGGAAAAAATGATGAATAGCCAGGGAGTTGCAAATTCAAACTGAATTCTGGCAACATGAAGCCTTTATACAAGTCTTAGCCAGTGAGGCAGATAGCACAGTCTGAAAAGCCTTCTCTGGTACCACAGGCTCTTCTAGCAGCCCCAGCTGCAGAGTAATGCAAATACTGTGTGGCCACTTCTGCCTGGCTCTGCAGCTCCACAAGCTCCACAGCAGGGCCAGAACCCCCAGCTCTTTGGGTGGTGCTGCCAAAAGAGCTCTGACTCCCTCGACCAAGACTTTCAGGAGCTGTTTGCTATAAAAGAAGTTGATACTGAAACAAAACACACACAAAATAAACGCCAACCAACCAACTACAAGCAAAAAAAACAACAAACCCACTCAAAAACCTTACATTCAAACTTCAGTAAAATCAGAGAATGGGCAGATTTTCATCAGAGAGAAAAGGCAGAAATGTACTATCCTAGACAGAGCATAAGAAATGCAATTTATTTACTAAATCATAAATTCTTTATCAACATCAAAAGAAAGAACTATGATTTTAAGATTACTGAAGATGATCATAAAGGAATAGCTCAAATATGTAAGGAATTACTCAAATGGAAAAGGTAGAAAACCAAATGCAACCAGCAAGAGACATCAGGGACAACAAGAAATAGTCCTTAAGTCCATTAATAATGTGAGGAAGAGCAAATGAAAGGTTTGCCCTCCTGGGGGGTTTGGGCTAAATGATCCTTAAGGTCTATTCCAACCCCTTAACATTCTGTGATTCCACGCTTCTATGATTCTATAAATTAATGTCTATTTCACCAATATTCAGTAAGAAGTAAATGGTGAATAAGAGTTTACTAAATTAATACTAAGGAAGAGAAATATTTCAGCATGGATTAGGGTAAAATCACTTTAGAAAATACTCAGATAAGTTAGAGATTTTGAAATTGGCTGGGGCTGACTTAATCCTGCAGTCCTTGAAAAACTGCAGTCTCGGAACTATTAATGTTATCTCTGAATTCATGGATGGGCTGGGGTGATACCGAAAGACTGATGCATTGCCTATCTTTAAAAGGTGGGAGAGGTGAGAGAAAAAAGAGCAGGAGAATTGTACAACAGCTTACCCTCAAAATCCAGAAAAATGCTGAAGCAAATAGACAGATACCTGGAAAATAAAAAGATAAGCAACAATACAGATTTGTCAAGAACAAATCATGTCACAGTGCTCTAATTTAATTTTAAAGAGTAACAGGCCATGGGGATAGAAGTAGAAGAGGAGATACCAAATACATTGACTTCAGTAAGACTTTTGACACACTGATGGTGTTTTGCTTTATGCACCTTGCCGAATTTCCCTTTCTTTTATACTTTCTTTTAAAAATAATCTAGAGGAAAATGGAAATCTAAATTAACCAATTTAAGAGACCCTTTAAAGTTTAATGATTCAATATAATGCATAAATCAGAGGATAAACATTAGAATTTGTGAAGGGTGCCAGGACAAACTTCCCCACGGCTCCCAAGAGCTCCTGTGGGGGCTCACATCCCCTCTTAGGTGATGAGTTGTTTTTGTTTGTCTCTGTGCCATCCACGAACACAAGGAAAGATGTGAGGAATGAGATGTCTTCCCTTTGCAGGCTCACCTCAGGCAAGGAGACACAGCCACCCTCTTTTCTCTTTTTTTTCTGGTGCGGGTGTTGGGGTTTTTCTTTGGGGGGGGTTGTTTTTTTTCCATTTTGTTTTTGGTTAGTTGGTTGGTTTATGGGGGTTTTTTGTTTGTTTTGTTTTGTTGTTTGGAGGGTTTGTTTGTTTGCTTGTTTGTTTTCTGGGGGGGGTTGTGTGTTTTTTTCTCTAAGTCTGCTCTTCTCAACTGCTCTGCTACAAACTTTCCAACTGGAGGCCACTGGAAATAGGGAATGGGAAAGGGGTGAGGCCGTAGAGAATGAGCAATGGTCTTGCTTCTGAAATAAGCACGATGCAACAGTGTGGGGGAAACAGAGATGAGCGCAGTAGAAAAAGTCAGCAGTGAGCAGGAAGATAAATGGCCGGTGCACAGCTTACAAGCCAAAATCCAGCCCTCTGGAGCTGTACAGAGTGAGTAATGGGCACTTGCACCAGGCGTAATGTGTGGTCTGAGCCCTTTAACCTCTCTGGGCTGCCCAGCTGAACTGAAGCCAAGAGCAGGAGTGGTTTTTTGTCTTCTGCAGAGCTCAGGTACTGCCCCCAGCCTGCTGTTCAGCCAGCCCTGTCCCTCTCAGTGGAGCAGACTTTGCCCTTCAGCCCTGCCGTGATGTCCTGCTGTCCTGCCAGACCCAGCAGCACGCAATCACCTTTTGCAATTTTATCTCCCTATATATTTTTATGGCACCACCCTCCATCCCACTCCACCTGTCCGTCCTCACCCCTCCCAGCCTGCAGCTCTGGAGCATGCAGCTGCCTCATCATTACCTTTATCTGTAATGAATAAAGTTTACAGGCTCAACAAGCCCCAAACCCATATGTTTCAACATCTGATTTGTTTCAAGTCGCTTAAGTCACAAGTCGAAAACCCTCCCTTGCTCATATGCCTAGGAGTCAGGGTGTGGGTTTGTCCAGAAAAAACTCTCCTGCCTGCCTTTGAAGGGAGCAGCTTTGCCTTTGATGTAGCCATAAGCAAGGAGCTGGCCTTGTCTCGCAGTGTTTCCTTCACAGATACCTTGGCTGTTGGGCATTATTTACAGTTCATATAGAAAACGAGAAGCAGAGTCTTACAATACATTGCAAACTCTGCCCAGGCTGGATTTAGTAACATCTGAAGCATGGTAGGGATGAGGTATGGGTATTGTCACATACCAGGTATAGATACTGCCATCTATTCTTCACTTTCAAGTGAACGTTCTCACTGTGACAGGCTCCAGGGCCAGGTGAGTATCTGTCCTCTCAGCTGGGGACACCCCTCACCCTCCTCAGCCCAGGACCCTCCATGTCTCCCTGCTCTGTGTTGGGAGGTGCTGGGCTCCAGCTCAGTCACAGCCTGTGCTGCTCTACCCCCTCCATCAGGCTCAGGTCGGTGCCCCTTCTGCCATGATGGACCTGCGTGGGAATTGCTGGATCCCATCTGACCTGGACTGCCCTCACTGGATCCCACCCTGACCTGTGGCGTGTCCTTTGAGCTGCCCCATGTCCATGAACTTGCCTGAGGATGTGGGCTCTTGGGTGAGCCTGGCTGGGACCTGTGGGTCTGCTCTGCTCCCCTGCCCAGGCACCAAGGGCTTTGCTGGAGGTGTTGCCAGCTGGGCTCCTGCCTTCCATCCAAGGACTTCTAAACCTTAAATCTCTCTGCTTAAAATCAAGTTTGGTAAAATGACTCGTGGCAGAGGCTGAAGAACTCAGTAAAATGTGGCTCTTCCCCAGGACTACAGGGCTGTGCTGGGGACATGGTGTTGTCCAGGGCTGCCTTCTAGCTGGTAAATCTCGCTTTATTTCTGGAGGTAGGTGGATTAGATTTACTACTGCAGCGTGGGGTGTGACATGTCCTTTTTTGGGTGGGCAGGAGGACAATGGGATTTTCAAAGGAACGTGGAGTGTTTACATGAGCCCACAGACTCCAGCTGACACAGGAACCCCAGAGCCCGGTACTCCTGAAGTTTATGAATTTAAAAACAGAAAAAAAAAATGTTATAGGTGATATGAATGGTTAAAAACACAGGTACTATATGTCCAGGCTGTCAACGTTGCCTGAGCCCCTGGCATCCCACGCAAGACTGAAACTCAGGGATGTTGGTATTACCAGGAAATGAGGCAGTCAGTAACATCTGTGAAGCAGTCTTCAAATGTCTAATATTTTCCTAAAGAAGGCTATACGATATGGAAACGATGTATTTTATTCTGCTGTATAATTGAACTGATCAATCCTCAAATAAGTGAGGGTTTATACCAAATTAAAGTTGAATCTAAATTCTGACAGTCACTGCCGCCCACGGCTTGCTTTTATATTTTCAACCATTTCTGCTGCCTTTGCTCCCCTCCCAAGTCGAGGATTTTGCTGTGAGCACTGCAGCCCTGCGCTGTTGTCTCGTGGTTAGTCAGTCGTGCATTGCTCCCATCTTCCTGCACCTGGTACACACCCAGTATTTTGTCTGGATTAATCACTAGCTGTAAGTTACAGTCTCCTGCATCCTAACATTGGCACTGAGCTCTGTCAGAGGGGAAAAAAACCTCTTTTCTGATTATTAAATTGTCTATCCGAAGCTGAAGAGTGTGTTGCAGCTGAAATGCTGATAAAAGCACCGAATGTGGAGCTGCTAATACAAAGCTATAGCAGCAGTTTAGCTCACTATCAGGCAGTAAATAAGACTTACCTGCTATTCTTTGATCAACCTTTCTTCTGTTATGAACTGCATGTGTTGACAAATTATGTCACCAAAAAGAAATCCAAGTCTTTGATGAAATAACGGGAAACATGCATGTGCTGGAAGTCTAAAAATTAATTTAAATAAACTGCTTTAGGATTTTGGATAGCAGGAGTCTTGCTTAAGGTGCAGGAGGAAGGGCTGGGCCGGACATGGGGTCTGGGAGCAGCTGCAGTGTCCTCCAAGTCACCCTGAGCCCCACACAGGTTTTGAGAAGTGTTTTAACCAGAACACTGGAACTGCAGCCACCAGATGTGACTGATTCTGCTTTGGGTGTGTAACAACAAACTGGCAGTTCCTGTAAATGGATGGAAAAGGATGCTTCTTTAGAGGAGAGGCACCTTGAAGAGAGCAGCACTGTGCAGTCCCTCACTGCCACAAGCAGCTCTTTAAGAGTGAGGTTTGGATCCATGGCTCTCACATGGTGAAACTTTATTATTATTAGAATGCTAACAGTGGTGCTTGAAGAGTCCAGTGGAGCTTAGACATGAGTCTTGGTCAAATTCCAGCTTTCTGAACCGTTTCCCAGAATGTTAGACAGAGCTGAAACCAATATGTTTCCACGGCTGCTTCTTGAAAAACATGGCCGGAGAGCCAAGTGAAACGAGATACCACAACAAGGGAGAAGTGTGAAGTTGGAAAGCACAGATTTGGACCTGAACTCCCCCAGAGTCTGGAGGCTTTTAGATCCAAATTCTTAATTTGCTCCATCTCAGAATGTGAGGCTGTCCCTCGCATCCTCCCTGCCTTGAATTCTTCCCAAGCCCAGGAAAGTGGCTGGGACTCTTCCGAGGTCACTTTTTTCTGCTGTAACTGAACTCTGCAGTCAAAATCTCTTTCCTAACTGAAGGCATGTGATTGAGATTGGCTTCTGTCAATGTGTAAGGTCTCAGGCTGTGCCATGCTGGGGTCCAGCTGGCTCCTCACCCTGTCTCCAGCAGGCTCAGCCTCACCCTGTCCCAGAGGCTGCAGAAGAGGATCGAGGAGATTTGGTGGCAGGCATGTGCACAAAATCCTGCTCCCCAGGAGTTTTTCCTCCCCCCAGATATGTTAGTCTAATACTTAGGAGGACTGGCTCAAAACTTGATCCTTTCCCAGGCTGTGGCTCTGGATATACAGATATATTTACCCACACAGCACTTGGGGCTCTCCTTGGTTGTTACTGATTTATGAGCATCCAGGATCTCTTCTAGCAGATCTAACAGCACACTTTATCCATTTTGAGTTTGCCTCTTTACCTTAATGAATGTTAATTGACCACTAGATTAGATACCAGGAAGAAATTCTTCCCTGTGAGGGTGGGGAGGCACTGGCACAGGCTGCCCAGAGAAGCTGAGGCTGTCCCTGGATCCCTGGAAGTGTTCAAGGCCAGGTTGGAGCAACCTGGGATAATGGAAGGTGTCCCTGCTCGTGGCAGGTAGGTTGGAATGAGATGAGCTCTAAGGTCCTTTCCAGCCTAAACCATTCTATCTTGATTAATTAAACAGTATTACAGCTAAATTGTCCTTTATGTAGTAATATATTCAAATTAATATGAATTAAGCCCAGAGGAATGAAATAGGAATCTTTCACATATTTTTCCAGTGTCTCCAGCACTCACTGATCTGAGTTCTCATCCCCTTGTACTGAACATTTCCCATGTGAATGGGAGCTGGGCAGCAGCTCTGCCAGAGTAGCACTTCAAATTGACCTTGTCCAGCACATTTTAACCATGGCTGCTCTAGGAGTAAATTCATTTCTCCTTCCCCACTGACTGGCACATGCAGGATGGTCAGGCAGACCCTGCAATTAACAGGGAGAGACTTACAATTCATCTTAATCTCTCTCACATATATTGCTCAATAAATACATTTGATTGCAGCTTTGATGGAGCTGCTGGAGCTCCAGAGGGCTCATGAAATCAGTGTGTTCAGTCAATTTTTAACCTGCAGAAGCACCCAGCGCAAGGTGTAGATCCATTTGTTGGGAAAACAGCTGAATTGGAGAAATGAAACATCTCACTAGGAACAAATATTGTTTGACAAGGTCGGGGGTAGCAAAATACTTTTCACGGTATTTTTCTGCCTGAGGCACCTCCCTTTTGCTGCCAATATAACATACAGGAAGGATGATGGTAATAGTGGTGAGATGGGATTATTGACAGCCTTCCCCTCTTCTTTCCTCCTTGCCTCTCATCACAGCCACCAGCACAGCATGGGGAAAAAACCCTCAATGTGAAGCTCCTTTGCTGCCTTTTTGCTAAATTAACCTACACAGGGGTGACTGCCGTGGAGGAGGAAGGGGATTAGCACTTCAAAATCCTTCTGATCCTCAGTTTTGCCGGAGTCTTGAGATTCCTCTGGAGACATTTTTAACTCGCAGTAAGTGGAGAGGGGTCCATGGGCTCCTTCCAAAGGTCTGGGAAGGGTTACTAAGGAAAGCCAACCTCCTGCAGCCCCTTTGGGGAAATACTGGGGGCTGCTAGGCTGGAGAGGCTGCTGACCATCCCCTGGGGAGCGGAGGCACAACCAGGTGGAGCTGTGCCCCTGTCTGAGCCTGCTTCCTCCCTCCTCCCAGCTCAGGCTGTGCTGCACAGACTTGCCAGCTGTGGCTGCCCACAAAACAGGCTCTTTAACCTAAAGGGAGGTTTGTGATTCCAGACAAGCCTTGCTGCACCACCTGTGCAGGGGCAGGTCTTTCTCCTCCCCTCTCCTTAGAATTCACCCATTTGTTTTGTCTGCATCTGCTGGATCTGGCAGGAGAGTCTCTGTAAGTCCGAGGAGTAGGAGGTCACAGCCGTGCAGGAGTGGAGCACCTTTTTAATTTAGAAAAGGGCTAGAACTGCCGTGGGAAGCCTGGCATGGATTTCTTCTAAAGCCTTTTTGTACCACTTGGGTGATGTGAAGAGGACTTGACACAACCTGACTTCATGAGAAAGCCAAGAGACCAGCCCAACAGTGGTAAAATGTCTGTGGTCTCCAAATCTGCCCTAATTTGAACTTGAAAGTGAGCTCCAAAGCCCTGCCGCTTACTTTTGAAACTACAACCTTCTCCTTGTGCAAGTGAAGTTCAAGCAGCCACCAGCTTGAAGGCACTTAGATCCCCATCCCTGTAAAGAATAAACTCTGCCTTCCCACCGCCCTGCTCTGCAGGGGAACATCAGTGCCTGTGGACGAAGCTCTGGGAGGATTTTTTTTAGCTTCCTGTAGTTATCTCAAACCTTCATCTCTAAAATGCAAAGGCTTTTATAGACTTTGTATTCTATTAGTGTAACACCGAATGCCCTCGTTCTTCAGGTATTTATAGCAACTTCTGCAGCTCCCATAATAACTCTTCGTGGCTCAGCACCTCGCAACATGATGTCTTGTTATCCCCATTTCACAGATGTGGAAATAGGGCACACGGAAATTAAGTGATTTCTGCAGGATTTCCTATAACCCTCTGCAGTGCCTTGACTGTAACAGCACCTTCATCTAAGTTTCAGCTCAGGTAGGATATCGTGGGCTTCTGCTATTCTCCTCATTTAAGATTATATAAAGGGACATAAATACTGATTCTAGAGCAGTGCCCTGATTTTCGGCAGTTCTGAGGAACCTCAGATGTCTTTGGACTCAACGCAGACATCCAGGAACTCAGAAAATTAGGCTGGGGTTTAGTTGTTTAAATACTGGAGGTGTAGTTGCTGGCAGAGCAGAGGATTAACAGGAGGTGGAGGGTTTGATTAATTCCTATAGCTTTGGTAATTCTCAGTCGGGAATTGAGCTGCAGAGGAGCCTGGGAAGCAGGGCAGAAGTGGAGTGCAGGGCTCCCCAGGAGCTGTGTGGGCACACACAGGACCATGGGATGGAGCAGAAGGGCTCTTCCCACTGGCCTGATGAGGCTGCAGGATCTCCAGAATCCCAAACACATTGCTGTCCCTCTGTGCCTCAGTTTCCCCATCCACAAATCATGCATGGTGATAGTTAAGCACCACATTGAAGTGACACACAGCTGAATTATTTTCCAGTTTGAGTTCCAGGTCTTGGACTATGTGACAGGAGTGTGGTGCAGGGGCTGGACTATTCAGATTTTTGATAAGCACGATGTTGTTCTGCAAGGTAATATGGTGATGACACATTATGGATTAAGTTCTTTATTCCCTAATGATGGAGCAGATTTGGGATGCACTGTGCATGCAGGCAGTGAAGGATGAGTGTTGGGAAAGGGACTGGGATACAGGATACAGGAATCCTTCCCTAAGCTGACAGATAAACTGCTGCTGTGGGATGGTTTAATGCATCCAGAGATATTTCCTTCCTCTGTTCCGCACAGCAGGCCATCACAAAGCTTGGGCATCACCAAAGTCTTTTTTTGTGCCATCAAGAACAGATCTGGCTAATCATAGAATTAGAACCACAGAATGGTATGGGTGGGAGGGATTTTAAAGATCATCTTGCTCCATCCCTCCTGTAATGGGCAGGGAGTCTTACACCGGACCAGGTGAACAGTCTGATGAGTGGCATTGGGCTGAGCTGGATCAGGAGGTGCTCAGCATCAGTCCCCATCCTCCTCGAAAAACGTGCAAAGCTGAACCTTCAGCTTCACTGAGGAGAGCTTGCCTTGTCCTGAACACATTGCACTTGAGACTTTGTGGGGAAACTCCAGGAAAATGGCTTCTCCCAACAAAACTATATGAAGACGGCCGTTCGTAAGGTTTTCATTAACCTTGCTCTGGGAATGTCTATTACTTCCAGCCACGGTGTCTGGCACTGCTCGGTGCTGAACACACGTGGAACAAACCATTCCTGCCCCAGAAGAGGCGGCAGTGCAAAGCTGTGCCTGCTTTGGAGATGTTTGCTGCAGCACATGGACATCAAAGGTCTGCAGAGCCTTCCGTGTCAGTGTGTTACACACATGGAATCTTGGAAAACCAGCAGGTACCAACACAGGGCGTTTTAAGAAGGATTACAGTTAGTGCAGCACAATAGTCCTTTATAGCCAGGGCCTTAATGTGCTGCTGGTTCATGATGGCAATTAGTTGGATTAAGTTGTACCGATATAAACAAAGTATTATTGAGACAGTTACAGTAAATGGAATGAGCAGCACTCGTCCTGTGCCAGCTGCAGGGGCACTGTCGGGCATTTGGGATGCAAAGCCTTGGGTGTTTGTGGCACTGGGGAGGACATTCACAGCCAAGCCATGAGCATCCATCTGCTGTGGTGGCCTCTGCTGCTAAATAGAGCAGGATGGGGAGCAGCAGCACTGCTGGCATCCCAGCAGGCAAGCTGGTTCCAACCCCCAAACAGGCAACGACAAATACTGCATTGTGTGAGAGACCAAGGGCTCGGAGGAAAAGGTGAAGCAGCAGGGCTAGAAGTAGGACATAAGATCAGATTACAGCTTTGCTGTGTTTTAATTGCATTGTTTAATTCCAGTTTCTACTGCTCTGAGACTAGACATCAAATAGAATGTTAAAATTATTCGAAACCAAGCTACAAGTCTCAACATCAGAATGCCTATTATACTTATCTGTGACCTTCTTAACATTAAAACCACCATATTATTATTATTGCACATTTTCAGATTATTATTAGGCTTCTGAACTCTGCTGCAGCTTGATTTATAGAAACTGCTTAGTCACTGGCAGCAGCGCTGTGCTGGGAGTGGGAGAGATGCTCGCTGGTGTTTCAGCAGACGCTCCTGCCAAGAAGCAGACTCTGCCCTTGACAGATCATTGAGAGCTGGTGAGCGTTTCCCTCTCATGTAAAACTTCTGGAATAGCTGCAAACCAAACCAACCTCCTTCCCTACCAAGAGCAGGGGTGAAAAAACTCAAGGCTCAATTAATGCATCCCCTCCAGTGGTTTGGAGCACATTTATGTTGTGCTTTGCATGAAAAGCGACCTTCTGGTTTGCTGTGTGCATTGCTGGGAGCACTGCTTTGGATTTGGGGAGGTAGTGCTCCTGTGAAATTGGGATTTAGGATTTGGAGGGAGCAGTCTGATGGGACAGAAGCAGTCAGCAGTGTGGGAAGGAGCCAGGCTGGGATGGGAGGTGGGGGGGCTCAGCAGGTCCAGGCACCAGAGCACTGAACAGCACATTCAGATGAAATACAGGGGGAGGGTGCCTGTTGCTTCATCTCATTAATGAGGGTGATGGTTTCTGTGACCCCACTCAAGGAGCAAACGCTCTGAGCAGAAGTTGCAGGACAGGCCCTTACATGAAGGGTGTTTTCTCTGGGTTGTACTTGCACCAGGGCATAGTAAATGCTAGTAATTTACAACCCTCTGAACAAACCAAATCACAAACCTGTTTCTTTCAGTTATTTGCTGAGTAATGACTATGCTGAGCTCATTATAACGTGTAGACAAAATCAGAGTCCTCAGCCCTGTATGCCCTAAATGGGTAGGGAGTGATGCCTTGGTCACCACTGCTTCAGTCAAACTGCATCATCCCCAGGGCTGGTAACCTCCAGAGCCCTTTGAAACCTGCATCTGAATTGAACTGAAAATAAAACAATAGCTATCAAACACTTCCATCCTGATTCCTTTTGAGGGCATGATTCAGAATCAGCTAATGAAGTGTGCCTGTTTACAACATGCTGGTATCCTGGAGATTTAAATCGAATACTTCAAAGAACACACATCAGTTAAGTAGCTTAGTCTTTAGTTTTATTCATGCTGGAGTAAGCCATTGCCAGATATTTTCAGAGAGCTAACAGGAGAGAAACAATGGCTGTATTTGGCAGAGTCCAGTGGATGAAAAGTATCAAAGGTATAAAGTCCTAAACTGCTGAAAATAGTGGAAAATAATGGATTGGTTCTTCTCTCATGACTCAATACCTTTATTATTTTTGACATTTATTTTTTTTATTGCCTTTGCTCCTGTAATGCATCGTGGTGACTCATGTGAAAGGTCTGTAATAATGTTTCTTTGCCGTGAAGTCACCAGATCACCACTACTCATGCTCTGGTCCTGTACAGTTATGTATGTTTAGAATATAGCCAGAAATGGGCTGAAATTGATAGAACTGGGTAAAATAAGAGGTGGAAAGAGCATTAAAAAGCAGGAACTGAGGAGCCCCACACCCAGAAAATAATGGTTTATAAATCTGCTGGAAATCAGAAAGGGCATGTAATAATCTGGTGATGTACAGAGCTATTTCATGGGATATCTGGTGCCACAGCAGCTCACTTCTGTCTTTCTCCTGTTCAAATAATTGCACTTGCTCAGAGATACAATGCTTGAGTCAATATTTTCAGGAACTTTGCAACTCACTTAGGCCCAGAACATACCTGGCACTTCTTGCTCTTCCAAAGAGCAAGGCTCATTCCGTGTGATCCTGCAGAAGTGCAGGGACATTCCAGCAGCTGGAAATGAGGCTCGGGAGACAGAACCCATTGCTTGGTTTTGGTGTTCAGGAGGGAGGTGCCACTGCCCTTAAAGTCTCTGTGCCCAGTTCTGAGTTTTCCAGCTCGTTCAGACGCCTGGATGTTGCCAAATGGAGCAAAGATCCTTCTTCCAGAGACTGGACTTAGTTTCCTCTCTTAGCAGGGACATCTGAGGGCCATAATCTGTGTGCAGACATCATGACTTGGCCTAATAATAAATGGATTGACTTAGGGCATTTGGGGGCATGAATTCAATAAATTTGTGTTTTACTGAACATTGTGTTGGCCAAGTCCCTTCTAGCCAAAGGCCATCTCTTCTGAAGCAACCAGGGCCCTAAATGCAGCAAAACAGAGCATTTATAACAAAAGAAAGAGTGAAGAGTGCTGGCTTGACAATATTGCACAGTCCTGTCCTAGTCTGCATCCAGTTCTCAGCGATTCTCTGCCTTCAGTCCAATAGTAAAGTCATATTTATTTCCTTGGCTCTGCTGTGTTAATGAAAAAGCCACTTAACAAAACAAATAGAAGGAAGGACATTTGCAACCAATTATGGTATTGCTGATCAGTCACATTGTGCTGGAAATTACACGCTGAAGTCCAGCCCAGGCAGCTGATCAATGACCTGGTAGCTTGGCACCGGTGCACGCTATCAACTTAATAAATCAATGTAATTCCGGTCCCCCTGCCAGCATATATATGTGCAGTCAATACGACACCAATATTATATAATGATGGTTAAAACTAATTTCCCAAACACCTTGGCCTCTTATCTGCTATGCAACCTCACCGGAGCCCAACAGTGCTGCAGCAGGCAGGGTGGAATTTGGCTGGCTGTTCCTTAAATATACCCCTGAGCATCACTTAAAATCATGGGTTTAAACCTTTTTTTTTTTTTTTTTTTTTAAAAACCACAAGGGAAGTCAGCACTCCAGCATGTCATTCAGGGCTGACCAAATTGCCAGCCAGCTCTCTGCCTCTGGGAGGACGCGGTGTGCACGCCGGGCCCTGGCACACTCTGCAGGATTGGGGTTTCTCCTTGGTGGCAGATGCACATCTTGGCTGGTTTATGCATGGCTTCCTCTTCTTAATTAGCTCTGACATTTTAGCTGTTGTAATAGGGGTTTGGCTTAGGAGTTAAGGCTGAAAAGTCTGGGAGTTTTTTGCTGGAAACAAAGTTTGGTTTGAGTACAGGGAATCTGGGATGCTTCTAACTGTGTGAGGGCTTTGTGATGGGCTGCACCAGGGAAATGCAGGAGCTTCTGAGCATGCTGGTGGTCACTTGCTCCCACACCTGACACCACCAGTTTCAGTGCTCTCTGCTCTCGTATTTCACTCTTGTCACAGAATCTACAAAGAACATAGAAACTGCATAGCTTGTACTAATAAAAAACCCTGAAATTTATATTAACTATTTTAAACAGATTTTTAAGGGTACCTGGACACTGAAGACATATTAATAGGATTCTGGTAAGTGCCTCACCCTCTCCAGCCAAGTGATGCACTTAGTTCCCCACCTCTAATATTTTACACACAATATTTTATCTGGAACCACAGAAGCATCCACTCTGGCACATATTCCAAGCCTCTTACTTGGCCATGGCCTCAGCTTTTCTGGGAACATACCTGGCCTTGTGTTATGTGGGACCTGCGGTTTGTCCCACATCAAGACAACAGGAAAAGGGACATTTGGGCAGTACAGACCCACCTAGGCACGCTTTGGTAACTTTGGCTGTGTCCTCACACCTCAGCTGTATTTCTCAGATCCATCATGTGCTGCAGCCACTGGAAATATATGTGAGAGTTTTGTAACTCATTCCTCTGGGCTTAACTCTTATTAATGAAAGCGTTTTACTACATAAAGGATATTTTAACTGTAATATTGTTAATTAATCATCAATGAATCATGGTGGAATGATTTGGGTTGGAAGGGACCTTAAAGCACATCCAGTTCCAAACCCCTGCCATTGGCAGGGACACCTTCCACTATCCCAGGTTTCTCCAAGCCCCATCCAACCTGGCCTTGGACACTTCCAGGGATCCAGGGGCAACCACAGCTTCTCTGGACAACCTGTGCCAGGGCCTCAGCACCCTCACAGGGAGGAATTTCTTGTAACAACCAATCTCTGTCAGTTTGAAGCCATTCCCCCTTGTCCTGTCACTCCAGGCCCTTGTCTGATCAGTCTCATCTCCTTTCCCCTTTGCTCTGTGCCAGGGACAGTCGCAGCTCACTGGTGGCTCCCAGCTCTGCTGTACCCCTCCTCCCTACAGTGAAAGCTCTGTTATCAGGACATGTTTATATTCTGGGAGCATGAACAGGAACTGAGCCATGGCTCTGTGAGGTGCTCTGCGAAAGTGGCAGAGAAAAAGGCAATCCGTGCCCTGAGTGTCTTCTGCTCAGAAACTGAGAACCAAAGGGATACAGCACATGAACACACACAAAATATATGTGTGTATCTATATCTATATTTCTATATCTGTATCTATCTATATATATATATATAAGGCAATGAACTTTCTTTGGTAGCATAATTAGGCTAATGCTTAGCTGAGAGCAGAGGTAGGGAGCAAGGAAAGGAGGAGAGAAAATCCTGGTTTATCCATTGCCCAGCCACAGCCAAAGCTGAGTTTGGCTGTTTTTTTGGCAGAAGTGAGTTGTAAGGATAGTTTTGAAGGAGGAGAAAGGAGTGGCTCTTCAGATTTTATCGGGAAGGTTTTCCCAGGCTGGAAAGCAAGCTGGGCAGAATGTGAGTCTGTGCTTTGGGAAGGAGCTGACAGAAGGGCTATGGAGCGTGGTGGGGTAAAGGTTGTGGGCTGGCCGTGTGTAGGTAGGCTGTTGGTTCAGCCAGGTAAGAGGAGATGTGCAAAGGTAACAGGAATAAAGAGTAGAAGGTAAGAAGCTCGTAAATTATGTAACTGGAGGACTGGTGTGGTTGTGGAGCGAATTGATGTGGCCTTGAGGGCAGCTGCTAAAACTGAAGGTTGTAATAACTGATGTAAGAAGAGCAAGGAGGAGATTATTTAAAAAATAAAGCTTTAGAGATGATAAAAAGAGCAAATTTGAGACATAATTTCAAAGAAATCCAGCCTGAATTTCACCTCACTTGGGTGAGAAGGAAATGGGGAAAAGAGAGGATGACAGAAACAACCTATTCCTGACTTGCTGGGAGGGGTGGAAAGCAGTGTCAGAGCTGCTCTGTAGAGCTCTTCCAGTCTTTTTTAGTTATTTGGCTATTTTCTCCATTTATTTTTTTATTAGTGGATCTTTATTTTTATATCAGTACTGATTCTGGTAACTTACCCAGTGTCACAAAACATTGGCGACTGTGGTGTCCCCAGCCCGGTTCTTCCTCATGGGACACCAGCTTCACACAAACTTAGTTTCTTTTGCTGTTTCCAGAAGTTCATAGCAGAAAAATACTCTGAGAAAATTTTGTCTTGTGGTGGCTTATCCTTTATAACTCTGGCCATCACTCAAATAAAAAATGGCAATGGTCTGTGGAAAAAAAGAAAAATAATTGAAAAATAGGTTCTTACTTATGTTTTTCCAAACCACCAGAGCAGTTTACCATTCCTGGGAAAAGATGCAATCAGGCAACATTTCCCTTCATGTCAGAATGCAGAATAATACTTAGATGAGTCTTTCAAGGAAGATACTTTTATATTTGTCCTGTCAAATGGAGGAGATAATCAGCTTTTTCTTTCTCTTACCTAAAATATTTACATCTACAAGCATTAACTAGATTTGTTTTCCTTCCTTAGTTTGCTTGGTTTGGAAAAAAGTAGGGGAGGTATATTGTTTGTTTGTTTGTTTGTTTGTTTGTTTGTTTGTTTGTTTGTTTGTTTGTGTTGGGGTATAAAACCAGGAAGTAGAACAGTCAGAAATGGATTGGGGGATTTATCAATTACACTTGGAGGGCATCATATCTCAGTATGGTATGACAGGAAGACTGTGAAATCCTGGGTCCAGCAGCATCACTAGCAATACTTCCTCTAGTTTTCATTACCTTTATTAGATAGGAGTAATAGAATAATTCATACCCGTACGAGAGCAAACAATGATTTTTCCAAAATAAGTGACTTCTTTGTGATCTCTGCAAATCGGATGCCACCTTCCTCTGTCTGAGCTTCGAACCACACCAGCAACACTGTGCTCCTGTCTGGAGAAACCCTCATCACAACTCTGGCTCAGGTTTGCTTGGGTTCCCAGGAGGAGATCCCGAACTCCCTGTGCGGATGGGCTGGGATGGAGAGGAGCAGTGCTGCTCATGGGCTCTGCAGGTGACACGGATGTGCCTGAGCTCGTGTGGCCTTGCTGAGGAGGGAGCAGCTCTGTGTGCTTGCAGCATCTCCTCCTGAGGGCTCTCCCCAAGAGAGCTGAGCAGCCAGGAGCCCTCCTGAGGTTTTGAGGAGCCTCTGTAGCTGTCCCCACGTGCTGGGACGGACATCTCCTCTCGTTTCCAGATGATGAAGGTGAAGTGAGGCAGTCTCAGGCTCCGGTCCCCACCCAAAGATGCTCCAGGGTGCCCAGCAAGCCCGCGGATCTGAGAAGCACAGCCCCAGAGGAGCCCGTGGCTGTCCCTGCCCTCGGGGGGCACACGCAGACATCTCCAGCAGCCCCAGGTCCATCTCGTGGCTCTGCCATCGCGGTGCCGGCAGCGCATTCGCATGCGGAGCCGCTGGTGAGCGATAGCTGTCCCTGCAGCCAGCGAGCCCTGCCCGCATGCCGTGCCAAGCCTCTGCCGCTCGGGCACGGAGCTGAGCTGCGCTCCAGAGCCGAGGATGAAAGGCTCTGTGCAAGGGCTGCGCTCTGACAGGGCTGGGCCAATCCTCTGCACAAGTGTTATTATCAGAACCGCTCATCTCCACAGCTACTAATGCCCCTGCCTGCACGGAAGGCAGCCAGCACACACCGCAGCCTTCTGCTGAGCAGCTCAGCCTGACTGCACCAATGTTGCTGTTAATTGGGATAAAACAGTGGATTTAAGGCATTCACCTGCTTCAGCGCTTGTTCAAGTAGGCTCAGGGTGGTACACGGTGAAAGGAACAACCTGAAATGGCTGTGTTTGCCCAATTTCTAAGCTACAGGTGTGCAGTGAGGCAGACCTATGCCTGTCAGCACAGAACTGTCTAAGAATTAACAGATTTGCACCTTGCCTATCTGTCTGTAGATAAGAGCGTTACCTCAGAGCCAGGCAGTGGATGTTGCTGATAGACTGAACCTGGGTGCTGGGTAACTCCTGACTTTGACCTTGGCCACTTTTATATCACTGGAGCAAAATTCTGCATGCTTCTGTTTGCTTACATGGAGATAAGGAGACTGGTCTCTGGATTAAAAGTGTCATTAAGGAGGCACATTATGATTATAATTATTATTTTACAAGCTGAACAGTGTGCAGAAGCTGGCACTGCTGCTGCTGAGCTTCCTCAAGGAGTGTGTGCCTTTGCAAAAGGCTGGAAGAAATCGTACAGGAGGATTTCCTCATACATAAGCTGAGGAAAAGGATTATCTGTGAAACAGCCAACAGTTTTTATTTACTGTGAAAATCTGAGTCTCACTCTCAATTTCCCATCAAGATAAAATGCAGGCATTTGGTTAAAATGGTAACTTAATGCTCCAGAGGTTTAATTACCACCACTCTATAATCAAAATCAACACAGAGTGCAAGCTGTAGCTCCCAACTCCAGCAAGAAATGCAGCTTACCACAAAGCAGTCAATAAAAAGAAGATATATAGCATGTGCTTGGATTTTGTGGTCCTTCCCACAGCTGAACTTGCAAATCTGCTATTGCTAATGGTTTTCTTTCAAACCTCAGGTTCTCCCTTAGCTTTTATCAAACTCCAGAGCTCCTTATTTCTACATTTTAACTTTCTCTGTGTATAATATCTATGTACACGGTAATGAATTAAGGGAGTTCACAGTGCTGGAAGCTAAATTTCAAATCTTTTTCCTGTATCAACAGAAAGCACTGAATTAGTTTCAATAGTGGTGATTATTGAAACCTTGCAAGGGCCTTGGTTGGGAAAAGTGTCAAGAAAGCAGGTATGCCTTCTGGGCTGTGGCTGGTGTGACCCCTGGCAGGGACCCCCACAGATCGAATGCTCCATCCTCCTGCACTGCAGCTCCTGGTGCTTTTCTTTAAGGACTCCAGGACTTCTGGATCACAGGACCAGCTCGGATCTTGCTTAGGACAGTTTTCCCTCTGCAAGTTAAGATTTCTTTCCTCCAGTGCCTTTTCCCAGTGCATTTTCTGAACGAGGAAGTTGTGCTGTGCCAGCTGATGATCCCTGTGACAATTGCACATGCTCTGTCTCTTGTCTGTTTCCTTGCAAGTTGGGTTTTTTGTGAGCAAAGCCTTTACCTGTCCTTTACCTGCCCCTGCCAGGCACTAAGGCAGCTGTAGCCAAGCACAGGTGTCCAGCACGGGGACTGTTAAAAATGCAGTTTCTGCCCTCTGCCAGGGGCTGAGCCCTGAATTTACATCCTGGGATGCTCCCAGATGCTGTAGTAGCAAACACAGAAGTTGCTCTCCAAAAAAACTTTGCTATGGTTCCTGCCCTCTAAGCAAGGGTTAATTTCCCTCTTCCTCAGCCCCCCATAAAAAGCAGCACATTTTGTAACCTGCCCCTACTGACTTGTGGAAATAAGAGATACCCTATAAGCAATCCTTGTCCAAACACAGTGTTGGACTGGTTAGTGCCAGCACTTTCCATCCAGCACTAGTATTTGTTTTTCCATGCTCTTAATCTTAGAAATTGAATTGAGTCTGATAAAAGTGACTTCCTGAATATTGCATAACAGTTTACGTCTGTCAGGAGGGAAGACAAACAGACCTGACCTTGAACTCGAAAAGTTTCCTCCCAGCAGGTAAAAGCTTCCAAAAGTCTGAGCAGGGGCTCCTCGTCTTCTCACTGTCCCGGGACAGCAGTGAGGCTTCCCTGGCAGCCATTCTCTCCACAAAAAAGCTCTGGAAAATGCTTTGGATCCTCCTCTGGGACCTGAGAATCCCCCGGAAAGAACTGCAGCAGGAAGGCAGCTTCATGTTCTTGCTCTGAAAAGGAGGCAGAGGAGAAATCCTGTCCATATCTGGCAGGGTTTAGCCTCCAGGGATTAATTAAAGGCTTTTTCAGTTTTTCTTTCAAACCTCACAACATTCATCCCTGCCTCACTGAATAGGGAAAAGGGAGAGGCAT
Source organism: Acanthiza pusilla (assembly GCA_036630365.1). Taxonomy (NCBI): domain Eukaryota; kingdom Metazoa; phylum Chordata; class Aves; order Passeriformes; family Acanthizidae; genus Acanthiza; species Acanthiza pusilla. The sequence continues at coordinate 9,823,087 of JAXCHO010000049.1, read as the reverse complement.
TTTCTCTGGTGAAGCACCAGCCTGTTTCAATTTTCAGTTTTACATTGCAGTAATACGCTTTTCCTAAGGGAATACCACAGGAAGGGCAAACTTTGGCTTCTCACCATTGGAGCATTACGTCATTAAAATGAGCTGGAAATCTGAGCAGCGGGCAAAACAAATTCCCTAAACTTAATAATTCCCCTCTTTCCTTGGTGCTTCTGTCCCCTCTTCCCTGCCCAGGGTAAGGCAGGTGGAGGTGTTGGGAGCCAGCGTGGGATGGGGAGCAGTGAGCCAGGAGTGGGTGGTGATGCTACAGGAGCAGGGAGGTGTCCTGCATCTTCTGAGCTGCTGGCACTGCTGAAACTGGGACTAACAGAGCTCTGGGCCAGCAAAATCCTTTCTTCTACGATTCAGGCTTTTGGTGATGGCTGCATTTGGGGGAGAAGGTGGCACCTGGCTCTCAGGACTCCCTGTGACACATTTGGGGTTTTTTGCACAGCTTTCCCGCTTCCAGAAAAGTGCAGGGCTCGGAAGACTCTGGTTTTGGGGCAGCATCCTGAGGAAGCAGCACAGCTCCCAGCTCAGCCCACCCTGAGTGCATGCGTGGTGCCCTGCAGAGCCCCCGGCTGTGCCCTGGCTGCAGCGTTTGTTTTCTGACCCCATTACCTATTCCAGTTTGGATTTCAGCTGCTTAGGCTTGATTATTTTAAACCCCCTCTATCTGATTATCAGCAGCCCAGCCAGGCCAGATATGAAGCTTCCTGGGGGATCCCCAGCAGTGTTGCAGAGGATAATTTGCCTCTCATTCATGCTTCTCAGGGGCTTGGTCAGCTGAGAGGGCAGGGGAAGAGTCAAGGGGATATTCCAAATGCAGGGAAGGCAGCTTCCTGTGCAGCCTCAGAATTCTCAAACTCTTCTGCAGGATGGAGGACCCCGCTGCCAGGGGTGTGTGCTGAAATGCATCCTGGCAGGTGCCCAGCACCCCCGGGAGGTCTCAGTGACCACCATGGCACACGCCATCCCAGGCTGGCACGGCAGGATGCTTCTGGAAGCAGAGCAGCACAGGGACACGCTGGCATGGCAGGGTGCAGCAGATTGGTACCCAACCCAGGCAGCCCTGTGCAGCCTTTCCAGAGCTGCCTTGCTCTTGCTTTTCGGTTTTCTATTGTTGTCCTAGAGCTGTTTTCCTCCTCCTCCCCCCAGCAGGATGAAGAAGCCTCCAGCTGGCCTAGGAGGCTTATCAGCTCTGTCTGGCTGGGTGTTAACAGTTTATTTGCATAAGTACCTGTCCCCGTCATATGCCGCTTGCTTTTGTGACTCACTGTGGTTGTTTATTTTTCCTCCAGCAGCCAGGCTTGCGGCTGCTGCTCCCCGAGGTATGCCAGGGCAGATGCCACCACCCCAGGGCACCGCGGGATGCCTGGCACGCTTGGGCCAGGAGCTCACCCTCCCTGGCTCAGCCGCTCCTCCTGCCCCGCGGGACCAGCTTGGAAATTAAATGTGTAACTGGTCGGGTTCTGTTTTCTCCCGGCTCTGAGATAAAATTAAACTGAACCCCCCCATCTCACACCTTGGCAGCTGTCCCTGACTGGGGACAGCAAGGCTTTCCCCAGGACCGCAGTCCCAGCTGCTGTTGCAGGGAAGGGTGACACATCTGGGCCGAGGGCTGGGTGATGGGTGGCTGCCCCCTCCCTGCTGACAGCGTTCACGGAGTCACAGAATGCCCTGAGCTGGAAGGGACCCACACGGATCATCGATCCCAACTCCTGGCCCTGCACATGACAACCCCAGAAATCCCACCCTGTGCCTGAGGGTGTTGTCCAAACGCTCCTCGAGCTCTGTCAGGCTCTGTGCTGTGACCGCTTCCCTGCAGAGCCTGCTCCAGTGAGCGTTCCTCTGGGTGAAGAACCTTTTCCTGATATCTTTATTTTAATGAGCTGAGATCCTTAAAGCCTTTTCTGAACTGAGGTCTTGGCTCCAAAGGCAGAGGCAGTGTAACCTGCCAGACCAATTCTTCAGGCTGTGCTAAAGCAAGCACTGTACAGCTCTGCTCCAAGTGTTGGTCGTGACCGCGGAGTCACCTCCTCAGGTAGGAGCCAAGCGATCTTGTTTCTGCTCATTAGCTCTGAAAGGTTTTTCCATCCATAATAAGAAAGTCATTAATGTTAAACTTCCACTGCCAGGTAGGATTGATTTGAAATTATAACCACTATAAAGGGAGTATGCGTCACATATACGATGTGTTAAAGTCCTGGCATGCAGGAATTGTTGCTTCAATGGTTGCCTGTCATCTGTGGAGCTCACCAAAGCTCAGCCATGGTGTTCAGATGGACACGGGGCTGCTCAGCAGCCTGGCAGGGCTAGTGAAGAGTGGCTGCTTTCAAAGGGAAAAGGTAAATTCAAATCAGCAGCTGGTACATCCTCTGCGGAAGGGCTGTAATCCTATCCCAGGAGACGACAGAACTGATGATCTAACAAGTCTCTGTGCTCTTGTTGCTGTGATATTTCACCAATATGGTGCACAACCTTGAGGTCCTCAGTGCTGCAGGAGGGCAATGCTCAGTGTGTGATCCCCTCTGCAATGAGTTACCAGGACTGGAGTATTTTCTTCTGAAAGTGGCCCAGAAACCTGGGTGTTGTTGTGTGGTGTGTTCTGCTGGTGTGTTCTGCTTCCCTTCCATGGCTGATCTCTCAGTGAATCACCTGTCATCCACCCAGCCACTTGTTGTATGTAAAAGTTATTTTAGGCACATATTTTTGGTGCTACACCATATCATTCATCATACAAAGTGCTTTTGACAACACACCATTTGAGCTGTGCCAGGCATGCGTTGCTCCTCGGACTGGGAGATGGGGTGGATGGAGGGATGGATGGATGGATGGATGGATGGATGGATGGATGGATGGATGGATGGATGGATGGATGGATGGAGGAACTTGGTGAGAAGAACGAGGGATTTGGCTCAGCTCAGCACATCCAGCCTCAGCTCTGACTGTGTGATGTTACAGGGCACACCAAAGTGTGTGAGAGAGAGGTGAGCATGGAAAAGCAGATAACCAGCAATTTGCTGTGATCGCCATCATTGAAGAGGATCAGTGGACTTGGTTTGTCCAAAGAAAAATATAGAGAGAGAAAACAGAGAGAGAAAGAAGCAACCAATACACCATGTGAACCGTTCAAGAAGTGGCTAAAGGAGCAGAACCACAGAAATATAAATTCATGAAGCCAGGAGGGTGCTGCAGGAATCTCATTATAAATATCATGTTAAGTTGTACATCTCAAGAAATCCCCAACTTTCCATCTTTATCTCTTTCCCTCAAATGCACTAGCAGCTGACTTGTCCTTCTGGCTACTCTTAGGTCTCTGTGAGCCATCATTGCCCATCCCATGTGATTGCCTCATCCAGGCTGGGTTTGCTGCTTGAGAATACTGATGGAGTGTCCATGTCAGCCCCCCTATGGTTAAAACCAGCCCTGTAAGCAAACCCTCATAATTTTATTTATGACTTTTGGATGAGATAATGGTTTTCCACTTTGAAAAGAAAGCTCGCTACTTCAACATTTATTTTCTATAAATGCCTTGGCATTTATATTGCAACAGGAGACTATTCAGTGACATTATCTGATAAATATCGTGTTATACAGCTGCAATTTACAATGCATATATTTTTAACGGTGCTTCTAAGCTAAATTAAATGCTTCTAAAATATGGTACTTAAGGAAAACAAATGTCTGTTCTAGCAATTTTGTTTTTCAGGGTACACTATTTTTTTAAAACCAGATACCATCTTTATCCTGTCAGGCAGTAAATTATGCACTTGCACTTTCATAAACTCTCCCCTTGGGAACTTAGTCAATGAAATGGAAATGTCTTTTTCACACCCTCCAACTCCAGAGAAATACAGGGAAATAGCCAACTTGGTTATAAACTGAATGTCTAGAGGGAATCCATATAAAATGTGGATTAATGCAGTCCTGATGCATGTATTGTTTAGCATATGTACCATTCACTCAAATGGTGCATTGAATTGTGACTGGGATCATTAATGTCTCCCACTTTTCTCAATTGGGAGAGTACTTGCATGTTCTGTGGTGGGATGTGCAGGTAGAAAGACATGGACTGGCACTGGACTGTGTGCCTCCAGGACAGCTGTGGGAGGAGGAAAGCTCTGCTGGCCTGCTCAGGCGAGTAAAACAGCCTTTACACCTCGGTGGATCTTTCCTGGGTTGAGGGGTGGGAATGGGCAGGACAAGGGCTTGCAATGCCACATCCTGCCTGGGGGACAGCCTTTCACCGGGGAGAGCAGAGGGACTGAGGCAGCTGACCTCAGTGCTCCTCGTAGGTCCCTTCCAACTGAATTACTCTACATCCACTTCTCTTTTCACCAGCCATCACCCAGAACTACAGAGGCTGTCTGTAGCAGTCAAATGTCTTCATATGAAGCCCTGCGTGGTCTGAGGAGTTGTGTTATCCACTCACCACTCGCGTGTGGAAAGTGTGAAATGCCAGCAGAAGGAAAGAAAGCCCAGAAGGAGCTGTAGGAGAATCTGTTGTGATGCCCAAGGATCCCTCTGAAGCAGGAGGAGCTACAGCAGCTCTCCTGTCACAGGATGGGCAGTGAAGCTGTCCACCTGACCACTGATGGTCCTCATTTTACCCAATCTACCCTTAAGTGCCCTCTAAAAGCCCCAGTTCTTCCAGTCTGGGGAATGCATGAAATGTGAGGTGTATTAGATGTGCTTGTCTTGGAGAAAACGGGGGAATCAACAGCAATGACAACAAAAAAAAGAATCTTGAAATTTGGCAGAAAAAAATGCAGTGCAAACCCACAAGAACGTGAGCATTTTTGCACAAAGCCACTTACGGATGCATTCCTTAAAGGTAATCCCTTCAGACAGAAGCGAGGCTGCCATTTCTTTGAAAGATATTAAAGCAGCTGTTGCTAGAACATAGAGAATTACTGAGCTATCTGTCAAGGGATGGACATTTGTAATGCTATATCTACTTTTTTTTAAAATTTACAGTTTATTTTGATACCAAATTTCCAGCTACTGAAGGTAATTGAGACTGCAAACAAAATCTCACTATCCACTGATCTGCCAAATCAAATTTTTTCTCCTGTAAGTGTAGTGTTTTCCCTTAGCTTCAGAAAGGAAAAGAATTATGCAGAATGAATGAGAAAGAAAAGGGATTAGTTTATATAATGACCATAGCAGCCATCTCTCCCTTGATCTGTCTGTCGTAGTTCATTCTCGAAGATGGGAATGATTATTATTCTAATTTAGAACAGAGCTTGTTCGTTTTCCTTCTGCTGCATCTGCTTACTACTCTCCAAATTAACACATATTTTAATAAAATCTAAATATCCTCAGTATCGCTGGGATACTGGATGACCCCAGCTGGGATATGGATGCAGTAAGATTTTTATCATCTTTGTGTTCCCCTCCTGGAATGACTGTGCACTGCCCTGGTCCTTGAGAGAAATCAAAGAAGCCATGAGGCTATTTTGATGACTTCTGGCTACCAGAGGCCTCAAAAGAGGGCATCTAAGGCAGTAAATTAGCAGCTGTGTGTCTCTCGTGCTGTTTTCAAGTTGTGTGGTGTTTCTGAGGGATCTCTGGGAGCTCTCTGTCACTGGAGCAGCTCCCTGTTAATCCTCCCACACCCAGCACCAGGGCTGGGTGGGTGTTGCAGTACAAATGGGCTAAGGGAGCTGAGCTTCCCTCCTGGTTTTTTCACTACTTAATGTCAGAAAATACAATGTTTCTAAAGATCTCCAAAATGACACAGGATTTTTGCTCTTTTTGGGGACTACTTGCACTCCCATGGACCTGTCCCATCCGTGTGTCTGGTGCTTGTGTACTACAGCAATCAAATTTATGTCAACATGGCAACTGGGCTTCCCTCCTTCTCTGTGTGCAGAGGTTTTCACTGGTCCCAACTCCTACTGAGAAGATTTGTAAACCAAAGTGTTGAAGATGAACTATTTCATACGCTCATTCTCCTGAAGTTGCTTTAACACTTTTGTAACTCTAAGGTGAGCCAATTCACCCCTAAAATCAAGGTGTTCACACCTAATCACTCCAGCATGGCACTCCCCCAGTGTGGGAAAGCAGCCACGAGGTGACAGCTCTGCAGCATTTTGGGGGACTCAGGGTTAGTGATGGGATTTAACTCTGCAGAACTCATACAAAACTCACAGGGACTCTGTCCTTCACTTCAGAACATCTGCTAATTTTACTTGTGTGCTCATCATTGAAAGGCTGCCTATATTTTCCCTTTCAGGTTTGCAAAAATAAGCACCGGTGAATGAAGATGAAAGGGAAATGTTGCTGGTTTCTTCCCTGGAGATCATATTTCTTACTTGTTGCATAACTGCTTATTTTAGCATCAATCAGCCAAGCCTTTGTTGTGCAGACAATTCTGTCCTTTTAAAGGATTTGTGCAGTATTGTTTCTTCCAAAATGCTTTTTTTTGTTTTTATTATTAGATTTATTTCCTCTCTTAGCAAATGCCAACTGACAACACCCTGTCAGAGCTCTTCATAAGTGTTACATAAATGTCATACTATGTAAACTGAGTGTTGCATGTAACATATACATGACCTTTCTGGAGAACCATCCATCAGGTGCCATCTCTGTGTGTGTCACGTTTAAGCATTTGTACACAACTTGTGTTTAAGTGTGCATATATGGTAGCCAAAAATCTATTAAGGAGAGTACTCAAAACACAGAAATGTCCGAACTCTCGTCAGTGCAACTTCATCTAGCCCCGTTTGTTGAAGCAGAGCAAGACTTTAATTGCATGTTCAGAGACTCTTTTCCTTCTGCATCGCTGTGTGTGCAGTGAGATGGTCAGCGAGGGGCTCAGCAATGCCTATTGTTCAGCACATGAGCCTAGGCAGAGCACATTATTCAGCACATTATTCACATGTCTGACCACTTTTGGATTTCACAGCATTAGAAAATACAGCTTAAATGAAGCTGTGCAGTCTTCAAAGCAGAGCGAGGTGCTGGTGCTCTGGATGGCAAAAATGTCCTGAGGTTACAACTAGGCATGCTGTGGACTTGCCATACCATGCTGAGCTTCTTTCGAGGTGTACTCCAGAAACCCTGGAGAAACAGCCTTGAGGTGGTAAGGCTGTAGCACACTGTACAGGACCAGAGCAGAGTCTGCAGATTCCTCAAAAGACAGAATTATTAATTTCCTCATGGCTTTTTCTATATCACTTTCCACTACACTGCCTCAGTGCTTCAGCACCTTCATTAATCCTCCCCAAACGCCCGTTCTGAAGATGGGTCAGAGTGACACACGGATGGATGAAGGTCAGCTTTGACTAACTCAGGGTACTCCATCTGAAAAGCGTAATGTCTGCGTTTTCAGAGCATTTAACATGATACAGCACTTCATACGTGCAAGCACAGCACCCACTGCTTCCAGCTGCACAAAGATGGATGTCAGCAATTCAGGCTAAAGGTTTCCAGCCGCACCCGCAGTGTGGGCAATACAGCCATCAGCAGCCCAAACTTTGGGTTAATGACTTTGTTCGTGTTACACAGCCTGTGGCAAGGGCACGGAAAGAGTCTGCTTCTTTGGGAGAGTTTATCCTGTTGTCACAGTCTGTCTGTGTCTTGCAGCCCTTGCACCGCTCCTTGGGCAGTCTTTGGTTCTGCAGATGAGGATCTGGCCAAAATTCGCTTCCTTTTTGACTTACAGAGCAGATCCATGGTGTGCAGGTGTCACAGAGAAATCAGATTGTGACAGTGCAGCTAAGAACTGCATTAGAGTATGTGTGCACAAGAAAAATCCCCAGAAATTGGTATGGAATGCCTCACTTTGGACACTTTTGATGTGCAGACCAGGTATCATAGTGACCTTCACAATACCCCTCAAGGCAGCCTGTGCTGTAGATAAGGTGGGATCTGTAGGTGAAGTCCTGTCAGGGACTTAAAGACATGGGCTGTGCTCAAGAATCCCACTGCTTTTGTAATCCCAGGAAAGGCTTTTAAACCAAGAAGTGACATTTCCTATTCCCTGGGGGCTGCTGAGAGGTCTCTGAGCACCTGAGGCAGCAGGTGCCCCAAGAGCAGTATCTTGGGAGATTTCAGCTGCCAGAACTGGGCATGTTTTTTGCTGTGCAGTGAGCTGCTCTTCAAAACCCAGTAACATGACTAATTTGGGTGGGTTTATCGAAGAAAACATAAAAGCCTACCTCATGCCAAATTTCAAGACCCTATTTCCAGGGTTAGTCCAAAGACCCACAGCAAGCCCAAGAATGACCAAAGCGATGCTCTTCTACTCTGCTTTCATCCTTGGAAGAGCCAAAGGACTCGGAGTGTTCAGAAAACATCCAGCACAGTCTGCCAAGGCACAAAGTTGCAGCCTAATTCATTCAAGTTGGTAATTTATAAGGAGCCACAACAGGGATGTACCGGTGGGTAGCATCTGGCTATTGTAGCTCTGGTTCCTAATGGTTTATAATCGGTAATTCAGAGTTTTAGAGCTGACCAGCTTAACGAATCGTAAGAGATGATGGCAGATTGTCACTGAAAGACAGTCTTTAACTTGAATTTTAATCTCCTGCAGCAATGGTTTAAAACAGTGCAAGCCAACTTCTGTAGGGCCCCTGGGAGTTGGGGAAGACGCATGGTGTACATCCAATTATTATTATTATTTTAATTTAAGAAACCGTTTCTATCCCGACAGCACTGCTGTCGTTGTTTTTAATCCTGCAGAAAACAGCTGGCAACAGGCAGCTCTGAGCCACCCAGAGCCCAGAGCACTCGTTCGGGGAGCGCACAGCAGGGTCACCCCGCGCGGAGGCAGGCGGCAGCCGCGCCGCTCCGCACCTCTCCGCGGAAACTCTGCGAAGTTTTTTTGGGGGGAACACACACATACAGACACACGCGCGGGTCGGGGGGGCGCTTCTGCTGCAGCCGCATCCCCAGCCCCGCCGCTCCTCGCCCCTCCGGAGCGACCGCCGTGCCGGCGCGGAAGCTCCGCGTCCCCTTCCCCCCGCCCCGGCGGTTCCCACGCCCCGCGGCCGCGGAACTTTGCTACGCGGGTGCGGGAGGGAGGGAGCAGCTCCGCACCGCGGCCCCCGCCCGCCCCGCGATGGGCAAGAGCCGTCTTTTTGACGCAGGAGAAATGGCAAATTTTAAGTACGTCATTAATATGGCGCCAAAAGCCTTTTTTTTTTTTTTTTTTTTTTTTTTTAAGTATAAGCTTATTTCTTTATTTATTTATTTTTTCCCCCTAAGGTTGGCGAAGCCGCCCCGTGTACGCGTGTGCACAGCGCGGAGAGGGGGAGAGCAGCGGGCGGGGGGGGCGGAGAGCGTGAGTGTGTGCGAGTGTGAGTGAGTGCGTGTGCAGGGCCGGGCGGCGGGACGGCTGCGGGGCGCCGCGGCTGCGGGCGAGCGGCGCTGGGGCTCCGGGCAGCGCCATGGGGCCCCGGCGGCCGGCGGGGGGGTGACGCGGGGCGGGCGGCGGCGGCGGCGGCGCGGCCCGCGATGGGACCCGCGCTGCCCGCACCTGGCCCTGCCGCGGCGCCCGGGGAGGGGAGAAGGCAAAGAAATTGAAGATTTGGGGCGGCCGAGGCGGGGGGGGTGGGTGGGGGGGGTGGAAGCACCGCCACCATTATCCGTCCCCGCTCCGAAAGTCGCTTCCCCGCCTCCCTGCCGGAGCCCGAGCCGGAGCCCGGGCGGCGGCGGGGCGCGGAGCGCCGGAGGAAGTGCGGGGTGAAAAAGAAAGAGAAACAGGCGGGCAGGGCTCGCCCGGCCGCGGCGGAGCGGCCATCTCGGCTGGGAGCGGGGCCGCATCCATGGAGTTACCGGGCGGGCGCTCCTGAGGAGGGCCCGGGCGGCGCGGCCCCGGCAATGACACCGGATTGAGCCGCCGAGGGGGCTCTCCCGGCCGGGGACTGCGGGAGCATCCCCCGCCCCCGCCTCCTCCCGCCCGTCACCCCAGAGACCGGCGCAACTCCGGGCGGACACTCCTGGCCAAGGTAAAGGCTCGGCGGGGTGGCGGCGGGAGCGGGCTGGGTTTGCAGCGGATGGTTATTTTGCAGCTCCCCCTGCTTTTGCTGTATTTATGTCTTTTTTTTATTTTTTTTTCCCTCCCTCCCCCGGCTGCCGGGCGGGGGATGTGCAGCATTCCCGGGGCGGATGGCGCACGGTGGTCACTCTCCTTTGCAAGTGCGGGAGGGAGGCGGCGGGGACGTAAACAAGAACTTTTCAAGGCTCGGTTCGCCGCTTCGCCCCTTTATTCCCCGAATTAATGACTGCGGCAGCGGCCCCGCGCCCTGCCCTGCCCGCCGGGAGAGGAGGGGACGCCCCGGCGCGCCGCGGGGCTCGGGCGGGCAGCGGGGGCTCGGCGGGCGGCAGCGCGGGGCCGGGCAGCGCGCTCGGCAGCGGCGGGGCCGCGGGCGCGGAGCGCTGCGCGGGGCCGGGATGGCGGTGCCCGGGGGCGTGGCGGCTGCCGGCTCCCGCCTGCCCTCCCCTTCCTCCCCCCTTCCCTCCCCACCGCGGGGCTTTCCCCGCCGCCTTCCCCCGCCGCACCGCGCCGCTGGGTCCCGGGGCTGCCGGGCCCGGAGGCACCGCCGCTCCCCCCCCGGCATCACCGCGCTCGAAAACATCCCGCGTCCCCCCGCGCCGTTGTCCCCCCGGGCCGCCCCGCCTTCCCTCCCCGGCCACCTGCCCCCTTCCCCGGGCTCCCTCCCGCATCCTCCGGGGAAGCCGGCGGCTCCCGCGCCGCCTCCGCCGCGCTGCTGGCCCTTGCCCACCTGCCGAGCCGCTTCCCGGGCAGGATGCGGGGCTGGGAGCGCCCCCCGCCTGCCCCGCGCCCGGGGTGGGAGCAGCGAGCTGGAAGTTGGGAAGCGCTGCAAAGGCGGGAGGCTGCTCAATTGTCAACCTCGATGGCAATTAGGGAGGGAAAAAAAATTCTCGTTCTCCATACCTATGCATTTCGAGCGCTTTTTGAGTGGGAAGAGAAGGTGTGGCATTCACGGGGAAAATTCTCAGTGCCTTCTGAGCCCCCACAGTGAAAATTGTTTACTGAAGGGCTTGAGCCAGGACCCTCCGACCGCTGGGACATTTTTAAGAAGAGATTTTGCTTGGGGGGGAAAAAAAATTAAGTGATCTCAGCCTTCTCCCCGGGGGTAAGGAGCCCGGCTTTTAGGAATGGTGTTTGACCTTTAAGCATTTATTGGCTACTGGGGTTAAAATAAGCTTGAGATAGAAGTAAAAATAGCTTGCAGAAAGGTTAAATCGAAGGTTAAATTTGTTTTTCTTAGGAAAATTGAGGCCGATGTTCAAAAATGTAGGCTTGGAGCAAAGGATGGAGGGCACACGTTAGGGGGTCTGTAGGCAAGGCGATGCGATTCCTTTAAAGCATTGATGGCTGCTGATAGTGTTTGACACCCAAGTTCTGAAAGTTGGTGGGTGGGTGGTCCTTCAGATCAGGTCTGGTCTTTGCCTTTCTGTGGGTTTTCATACAAAGATTGGAGTGCTTGTAGTTCCTGTTGATTTCCTCTGAGTTTTTGGCGCTCAGAGACCTGCAGGATGGGGCAGCCGGCTGTGGGCATGGAGCTGTGCCCGGTGTCCCTTCTCGTGCCCTGTGTCCCTGCCTGCACCCTCCCCCCCCGAAGGCAGGGGTGGCCCCAGTGCCCTCGGTAACCTTTCTGATTACCTGTACTCTGTCTGGGCTTGCTGAATAAAAAATAGGTAATTAGAAGGTAACGAGTCAGAAGAGGCAAGCGAAGTTATAAATATGAGTAGTAAAGAAAAAAAATCTCCTTGTAGATGTGGGGAAAGGCAAAGCACAGGAAGTAAACGAGGGCTTGTTTTGTTTTAAATTGAAATGAGATTAAATATTGCCAAGACAGCAGAGTTGGTGTGGAGGAGAGGAGGGATGGCTTGCTCCTCACCTGAGTTTTTGCTGGAAAGCTGGGGCTGGCAGCAGCCTGTAGAGGAGGCAAGGGACAGACGAGCCCTGGCGGGCAGGGGCAGGCTCCTGCTGCCCAAAAACATGGTTTTTCTGGGTACCAGGATCCTGCCCTTTTGCATTTACGTTTTGCAGGGCTGCCGGGGAGGTTAAGAAAAGCATCCTCCCAGATGCAGGGGCTGAGCACTACGATTTACTGAGGGTCTTGTTGGCCCCGCTGCTGTGCATCCTTTGGTCCAAAAGTTTGTTCTTCTGTTACTACGAAACTGGGGCTGTGCCAGTTTGGGGGATGCTGCCGCTCTCTCAGAGCCTCCTGTAGCAGCACTTGGCTCCAGAATTTGTTCATGGGAAAAGGCAATGGGACGAGGACAACCCTCCCACGGTGTACAGACTGGGATGTTCCAGCCCTCCACCCTTCTTATTACACTTTCTAACAACTGGCTGGTGTTCCTAGACAGAAGGAAGAACACATTGAAGGCAGAGGAGGAGCGCTGAGGGGGCTGCGTGGGGAGCAGCCCCACGGCTCGGTGTCAGCCTGCGGGCACAGCTGCTGGGACGGGGGTCCCCGGCGCGGGGTCGGTGGCCGGAGCCGTGTGCGTGCCGCTGGGGGCACTATGTTCTGTTTGTGTTCCTATTTCTGGGCTGGAAGAACAAACAGGGAAGTGGTTTTTCTGCAGTCTCATTGCAGCTCACAAACAGAGCACATCATTCAGCCGGTGTTGCTCACAGCGTCAGAGGTGACGGCGCGGGGACCGAGCGCAGCGCATCTCTCAACCTGCGGGAGGCTGGGAGGAGGTGATGACCAAATGCTTTCCTTTTTTTTTTTTTTTTTTTTTTTTCTCTGCAACTTATGCAGGTTTCTGTGCCTGTTCCCTGTGGAAGTGGGCAGCGCAGGCATGTATGAATTTCTCTATTTGCTTGCCACAATTCAGAATGGTTCATTCTTGGAAACAGCCCCTGCACAGGGTGCTGGGATGTCACTAAAATCTCCAAATCCCACGTGGACTTGATGTGCAGAAGAGTTTGCAGGGAGCTGGGAAATACCAGGGGGTTCCCCAGAGCACAGGGCTGGTGGAGGGGTCTGCAGAGGAAGAGTTCTGTGCTGGCTGAAGGCTGGATGAGGCATTTTGGTTTAGTGTGGGTGGGAGTGGGTGCCTGTCCCTGGCAGTGTGCCCAGCTGAGCTCAGGATCTGGGCACAGGCATCTCTGTGTGCCAGGACTACTGCTTCCTTCACCTCTCCCAGATTGCACGGGCTGGGCAAAATTGCATTCCCAAGAGCTCCTATCCAGCCTTCCCCTGCTGTGAGGCAGGACCAGGCAGCCTCAGGCCATCATCTCCATTTTAACACCAATCCTGGTGCTAATTTGTCCAAGGCCCTAGTGATTTACATTTGTTTAGGCTGATGAAGGGCCATCATCTTCCTTGGTTTAGCATTTATCTGCCTTTCTCAGCTTGAACAAAGGCAATGCTAAACATGTGTTGGTTTGCAGGCAGTTCAGTTTTTTGGTTTCCAGGCATTAGCCAGGGCTATGCCTGTGGATTTGAGTTGCAGACACTTCAGGGGGATGTTCATTTGTTTATAAAAGAAACCCACATCTGTTTCTGTTTGAATTTTTTAAGCAAGCCTACATAGAAACCTTTCACTTGGTTTCTGGCTCTGTAAAAACTAGATTTTGGGCCAAGTTTGACCTAACAGTGACCTTTTCAAAGTATTACAAATTTTTTTGGTATTTGTTTATGACTTTAATAATGATGCCATGCGGGGAATGGGTCAGTTAAAGGTGAAATTAACTTCTAATGTAAACAAAAGATTAATTTTGGACCAGAGACCGTGTTTTGTGGAGACTTAAGTTGCTCAGTAGTTCACCAACTGAATTGCTCCTGAGAGCTTGTGGGAGCTGGAGTTCCAGCCCTGGGAGGGATGTGGGCAGTGTGTCTCCCCCCCCTCCCCCGAATGCCAAAAGGATGGTGGGAGCTCAGCCACCATCAGACTTTATAACTCTGGGATACAGATGGGGAAATGGCCCAATTACCCTTCTACAGTAAATTCCTCTGTTAAGTGCCATGCAGTTTACTACTGTTTGGCTGCTCAAGATGAGTCCCTTAGAAAACGGCGTCTCCTTAGCCCAGCCTGGAACTTAACCATTGTCTGGAATGGCCTGGTTTTGGCCAAAACTTTTGCTCCCTTCAGGCACACAGTACCTTGTGTGCCATCCTCTGCCCAGCCTTTCAGTTCTCTGCTGTTCAGAGATGTCTGTACTTTGCTCAAGCCAGAATTTCGTTCAGAAATTTAATGCAGTTTGCATCGGAGGATGCTGTGTTTGATCCTGCCAAACAGTGGCAAAATAATTTACTGGAGTACAGACACTATTTTTACCTGCAACGTGAACCACTTCTGTATGTGACTATCCATCCTGTTGTGCAGTGAGTGTGTTAATTCTGTAGGCAGGTGCAGGACAGAAGCAGAATGCAGGGACCAAGTTCAGCTAGAGGGATGATCACTGCATCTCCTCATATATATCAGAGCCAAAACCAGTGCCAGCCTCCGGCTACCTGTACTCAGCATTGATTGTAAACATTTTTCCCCGCCTTGGAAGAAGAGTGATGTCAGTGATGCTGTCTTGCTGTAAAAGCAAATATGGGAAACCTGGGAAATCTCACTGGCTATCAGTAGCATTCCTTTACTTCAGCTCAGGTGGGTTTTTTCCCCCGTTGGTTTTGGCTTATTTAATCTCTGTGATTAGGAGCTCCAGAATCAATAAAAGCTTTGCTCTGTCTTTGTGCTCCAAATGTCTGTTTGCCACTTCAAACCAGTAGGAACCAGTTTAAAAGGTTCAGGTAGGATTTTCACTAAAAGTAAGTAAGCTGCAGTTAGAGCTATCTTCAATTTCATTTCCCCCAAGCAAAATCTAATGGCTACTTGGAACAAGGCTGGTTTAATAACATCTGTTTCCCCTTGAATCACCGGGGGAGAAGTATTGATATTGCCATATTCTTAGGGAATGTTTTAAGTCATGTTTTGACAGGGCAATGCCTTACCACAACACTGATAGTTAAAATGTTTAGGGTACTTTGTAGTATTTTCCCTTATAATGCTGTGATAGCACATGTATTGTAATATCTGGCTATTGCAAGGGTTTTATGTGCTTATGTGGAACATTTCCTGATGCTTGGGGGAATGTCATGCTCTAGCATGCTGTCCCAGTCTGTGTGCTGCTTGTACCTGCTGCGACCAAACCACACAAACCCAGCGTTTCATTATCATCCCCACTTACCATTTGTGGAAGCAACAGTGGGAATGACATATCAACACATCCAGATTCTTAGAAAATATCTCGGAAAGTACCAGGAATATTCCCATGAGGTTAAGATTGTTTTCTGTGGATGTATTCTGGCTCACAGCCTGTTGGATAGTTGTCTGGTCCATGAGTAGTCCTTTCCATCCAGAGCTCCCCAAGCCCTGTGTTGGGGGCCCCGTTGATCAGCCACCAGCCACACTGGTAAAGTCCAGGTCGTCAAAAGTTAAAATACCTTTCTTTTTTTCCCTGAAGCACCTACTGGTACAGGTACTTGACTTTCAGTTCCGAGCGCTTGACTCCCAAGGGGCGAACTCGGGAGAACCTGCTGCTTTCAAGCGCTCCTGCGGCTTGCTCAAAGTCTCAAAGCGAATCAGCTGAGCTTGAAACGGGTCTCCTCATCAGTGCGGTGGTACCCGCTGCTGTGATTCTGACTCTGAGAGGATGGAGGAGTCACGGCAGCTGTGCAGAAGCCACTTGTTAACCCCCGGGAGTTCTGCTGTGGTGATGCTGCCGGGGGAGCTCCCGGCAGAGCAGTGCGCGGTGAGGGCTGGGCTTTGCGACAGATACTCCCAAAGTCTTAGCAGAAGTAGACAGCAGCTGAATGGGAAGATGAGTCAGAGGGTAAAACCCCAGGCTTGTGGTACTCGGGGTTCTGTTCAGCTCTGGGATGCTCGTACTTCCCCCTGCAGACATAGCGAGAGTGTGCAGTTTCCATTCTTCTCGCTTTGCACTTCTCAGCTCTGCAGCTCAGACAGGTGACTCACAGCACATCTTTCCTCCTGTCCAGCAGCACCACGGTCCCTGGTAGGGCAGCCTCTGGTCCGTGGTGGAGCTTCCTCCCTTGGCAGTGTTCTTGCAGAGGAAGAGACATTTGGATGCAAATCCTGCACAGACAAATTTCCATGCAAAACTGAGTGACCCAAATACTCCAAATGCAGTTATCCACTGTAACTCTTGGGAGTGGGAAAAGTTGTTAGAAAGACAATCACACCTTAAAGTTTTAAAAAGCTCCATGACAATTGTTTTCTTCCCTGTTTTTCAGCCTCTGGGCAGTTGTCTGTCCTGAGGGTGAGGAGTGACTGGTGCTGGGGTAAGAGAGTGTGCAGATACTCAGGTAGCAGTGCTTTGGTGCTGTTTCCTGGACATCAAGTGTAATGTTCGATTTCTTTTGTTACAGATGGAAGAAAAACGACGCAAGTACTCCATCAGCAGTGATAACTCAGACACCACTGACAGTAAGACCTTTAATTCAAAGCTTTGAACAGGATTCACCTCCAGCAGTCAAAATGCTTGAATAATTACTTTACAAAGTGGCAGAAGCTGCATTTACCGGGGAGTCTGTGCACAATGAATTGTGTGCAGGGCTGGGTTTGTCAGAAATGCAGCAACAAGCTGATATCAATTTATTTAAACACTTGGCTGTGGCTGCTCTTAACTGATGAGAGTGTCTCCCTCGTGTGAGGAGTCTGGGCGAGGAGTGCTGCTGATTGCAGATCTGCTAACGAAGCAGCAAACACCCTTTGTAGATGAGTTGTCCTTTCCTGTGAGCTGCAGCCTGAGACTAGTTTGCTCTTGATTTGGGTTGTACTGGGGGAAAGGGAAGTTTTTATTGGAGTCAGAGTAAAACTGGAGCCGCATTGTTCCCTTCTTGTGAGCTGAAGAGTGATGTGGGAAAAGGGATAAGGCTCAAGCCAGCAAAACTTGCAAGCCCACGCTTGCTTTTCAACATCTACCTCACTTCATCCTCATTCAGGAAGGCACAGAAGCATGTGTTCAACAATAAACATGTGCAAATGTGCTGAGTTTTGGCTATAAATAGAGCACTCTCCTCTCCCACTTATCCCAGGGTTTCACCCGCTGCAGACATACTGCAGTGCCTCGGTGTTCAGTACCCTCGAGGCACCAGCCTAATCCCTTGTCTGGACTCCAGAGTTTCTTACTAGTTGCTCTTGGTTTCTTACAAATGTCACAGTAATTTCATCTGGGCCGTGCTGGGAATTTGCTCTCCACACTTTACAGGATCTGGCTGCTGGATATCCGAGGACGAAAGGGACTTTACTAAAGACACTAAACTTCTGGGCCTTTTCCTAACAGGATGATGGGGAGATTACAGGGGGTTATGGAAAGGCTGATCTTGCTGGGTTTGGCTGCTGTTCCCATAGCTTTAGCCAAAAAAAGAGTCAGTGTGAGTGGAGTTTGCACCACAACTGCTGAGGGGAACCTGCAGTTGGGCTGCCAGCGGGGACCCCCATCCTGCTGGAGCCCTAGGGGGGTCTGAGCTGTGCCCGCAAAAAGCGTTTCAGGCTCTGTCAACACCGCTAACCTCTCATAAAATGAAACATCTCTATCTCAGAGAGGGGTTTGTTTTGGAAGCCATGCTCCGAACTTCCTGTCTCCTAATCCCCAGATGCTCAAAGGCTTATGGAGCCGAGCTGTGCTCGCTGGCTTTGCTGCCGTTCAGGGGTAAGGCATCTTTAATCATGGTATTAAACAACATGGCCTTATCTCCGTGGGGCTTGGATATTTATGCTGCAGGTGATATCTAAGCTGTTGACAAATGCTCTCCTGCAGGATAGTTGTAAACAGAGTGGTGACCTTCTTTTTCATGCCTCTGCCAGGAAAGGGTAGTTGTGGTGTGGTATCCAAGCCTGCATAGCCGTAGCATCACTTTGTAGCTTGAGAAGAGGGGACAAGGTGGAAATTAGTGGCGGATCTCTCCATGAAAGCTGTGGAGCTGCTGCTGCACTCCTTGGAGCAGCTCACTGAGTAAAGTCCGTGTGGCTGCAGCATGAGGTGTCTCTGCTGGGCTTTGTCTGCACAGTCTTGTTATGCTCTGAAATGCTATAAAGAATTTCATTTCTATGGAGCACTCTTTAATGGCATCTAGCCTGACACTTCAGTCAAAAAACAAGCTGTCTTTTGGGAGCAAGTGATGCCCCCACATTAGGTCTTCATTTTATGAAGTACAAGAAAGTGCACTGCAAGTAAAGAGTATGCGGTGATCTGGAACCTCTTCCAGTGCCAGCAGAGGTAGGCATGTGGGATTTACCTGGGCTCAGTTGCCTGAGCTGGTGGAGGAGCAGGCATTTCCCACCACAGTGGTACCGCAGCCTGATCCCTGTGTCAGCTCAGCTCCTGGCCGGAGCCCTCCATGGTTTGGATGTTGCTTCTGTGCACCTCCTGTTTCCTCCTATTCAGCCCTCCGAGGATAAAATCAGTGTTAAATTGGCTCTAGGTAGTTATTTTGTTGCAACCTCACAGAAACATTTTTATATAGTGGAATGTGGAGGGGTCCTGCTATACCTAAGACCAAACTGTCATCATTATTATACAGAAATTCCAATAATCCATTTGTTATTTGTTATTAACAGACGCAGTCTTTTATTTAAGTGATAACGTCACAAATGAGTTGGAAATAAAGTTCAGTAATGTAGTGGTCCCAGCATATTTCAGGCTTTAGCTACTGTTCCCTTTTGGGGGTGGTAGCAGTGGTGATGATACTGCACAAAAAAAAAAAAGCCGTGTCGAGGTATTATTCCCTCCCAGTGCTGACCCAAAGTGTTGGTTGAGGCTGTAGCAGTGGGGCTGGTGACAAAGGTATGGAAAAACTTTGACTCTTTCCCTGCTAACCTGTTTCTGTTGCCTTGTTGCAGGTCACACCACATCCACCTCCAGATGCTCCAAAATTCCGAATACCAAATCCCCCTGGTCACGGCAGAAGGAGAAGAAGCCCTCTGAGGTACGTAGGCTTTTAGGAGAGTTTTCCCATGGGGCTGTGCTTGCCCAGATGTGGCAACCAGCATGCCCATGGCCAGCTGTGGGCAATGGGTGCCAGGACAAGGCATCTCCAAGAAGCCAGAGCCCCTGTTGCAGCCCAAAACCACTGGGGTCCTTGTGCCCGGGCCATGCCTGTTTATGCAAGCAAAGAGAAGTTAAGTTTGGTGGGACTGGGATGTCCTGCAGTGCTGAGGTGTGTGCCTGCATGCCGTGGTTCCCTGGCTGGGTGCCTGCCTGGGTGCCCTTTCACTGATGGCACAGGTCACAGCAGTGGTGGCAGGGGACGGTGATGTGGAGACTCCTCCCCCTGAACAAGTGGGAGGCAGGGAGAGCTGTGAAATGAGAGACAGCACAGCTGAGGTGCAGATTGTGTCGTGTTGCTTTCCCCTGTCACGGGGCTCAGGGACACTGAGCTGAAGCCATCGGTGCTGACCTTGCCTCTGGGTTTCCCCTCGCTGGCATGGGCAGTGCTGCCCGCTCTGGGGACACTGCCCGGCTTCACCTGCAGGCTCTGGGCCTGGCGAGGGAGGAGCTGTTTGTCCCCAGGGCTGTGCTGGAAGGGGTGGTGCTGTGCCCTGTTTTCCTTCCGTGCCTCGGATACATTTCCACTAGCCATGGAAACTATACCAGGCATGAGCTGCTGTTGTAGCAACCGCAGTGTTTGGCAGTGGTCATCTTCATTTCAGCAGCAGCGTGAGCAAAGCCAGAGGGACATTGTTCTCACATTCCCTTCCCTCTGGACTGGGGTCTGGAGTCAGACAGGGCTAAGTTTAGAAGCAGATGAAGCTGGCATGGCTCATGTGAACTCCCCAAGCCCTCCCCGTTTCACCTCTCCTGACGCTGTGGCCTGGTGAGCACAAACCTCTGTAACATCCTCCTTTTGCATCAAGCTGAGTAGAGATTTTGAGGTTTTCCTGTGGTCACTGCCTGAATTACAGCTGCACTTGGTTCTTACTGCTCTGACGGGTTTACATTGATAAATCTAACGTGTTGGCGGAGGACACAGACTGAAAAAGCCCAAGTTATTTGTGCCTTGGGTAAAGAGAGGACTGGAAAGCTTTTACTAGCATCTGAGTTAGCTGGAAACACTCCAGAGCGCAAGAACCAGGGGCGCAGATGTCACTGACTGCTGACAAGGCTGTTGGAAAATTGAATATTAGCACTGGTAATGTTGGTTTTTGGTTATAGATGTGTCTTTCAGTGTGGGTGCGGGGCAGATTTCTGTGAGCTGAATCCTCCCTTGCAAAGTGAGGCATTTAGGGCATCTCCTCCACCTGTGGCACTGTTACCCTTCTCTGAAATAACTGCCCATCCCTGTGCCTGATGTGTCTGCAAAGGCCTTGGGTGAGCCCTTTAGGTGCTGTCAGGAGTCCCTACCACGGAGATTCCCTGTGTTAAATGTGAGAGGATGTGACTCTCGACAGTGTCACCGGTGCCACCCTGCTGCTGTCCAGTAAAATCCTCCTCCAAGAGCTGGGGCATCTCTTTCTGCCTCACTGGTGCAGACACACTTTTGCCTTTAATATGAATTAGTTTAATCAGCCATCTAGGATTTTACCTGGCTGCTAGTGAAGTTACTGGTTTTTAGTCCAAGACTTCAAATGAAAATGCTTCTGGACTTGATGAAGGATTGTCTACAGCAGTTGGAACCAAAACTAGATCTTAGTCTGTGGCACCCCGGGAGACCTCAGATCTGGTGCCTGCAGAGGGCCAGGCTCATCCCTTTACTTCATGCTCCATGATGCCCTGAGGAGGGTTCTCAGTGAAATGTAGCTGTGGAACAAACAAGGCGGAGCAAAAGCTGAGCAGTGCCCAGCTTAGCAACAGTTGGGGCAGAAAGTGAACCTCTGTGGCTTATCTGAAGTGAAACTCCAGGGGAATTTGGGGAGGCGATGTGTGATTACTCAAGCTGGAGTTTGGCCAGGATGCTCAAGCTGACAAACCATCTTTCACAAAAGCATGGTGGGCACGCAAGCAGATGGAGCAGTCTGGATCTCAGCTGTGCTCCCCTCGCTGTGCATCGCCCCTGCACTTGCTGGCATCCAGATCTGCTGGAAATCAGCTGCAGGTGGTCAGGAGATTGGTCAGGTCCAGGGTCAGGAGATTGTCTGAGGTTGGATATGGGATTGCCCCAAGACCTGCAGCAGTGCAGGGAGATGGTTTGGAGGTCACTCCAGTATGGATTTCGTCTACAACAGCGTCTTCCCAATTTTTCCATGAGTGACCCAACTTCTGCTCTTCCTGTGAGCACCCATGAACCCATCTGGTCCGTGTGTGGGATCCGCTGCCTGTCATCTGTGGAGTGCTGCAGGGTTTGGCACATCCTCCCAGGAGCACTGGGGGATTTCAGGCATAGACTGAGACAGCCATCATGTCCTGTTGGAGCACGTACTGAGAAATGGAAAGCATAAACCACACCACTGGCAGACTACTTCACATGAAATAGTGAAATGCCTTTTCTGTTGTCCGTCCTGCTGGGAATGGAAACCGCAGGAGGGTAATAGGGAGAGCAGTATGAACGTATTAGCTGATATTGAACCCCCAGCTGTTTTGGGTCTGGACAAATCTTTTCAAACAATAACTCAGACTCCAGGTTTACACATGGCTTGTGGCTGTATCAAGAGCTGCAGTGGGTGCAGGCATGTCCTGGGGGATGGCCATGCTGGAGGATGGGCTGGGGGAATGGAGTTCATGTGAGTGTTGATGCACCAGCATGTCCTGCCCTTCTCCACTTCGGGTCCCCCATTTCTCTGGGAGCTGCTGTCCCAGAGAAACATGCATTCCCCCTGACAACCTGGGCAGCAGATAAAAAAATCAAAAGCATTAGTGTTACATAGTTATTAGTCAGGTCAGGGGGTGATGTTTATTATGAAAGACTCTGTGAGAAGGGATTAACTATACACATTAAAAACCACCCGATACAAGGCATCTGGGAAAACAAGCTTCTTAACATGGAAAAGTACTGAGCTGTTTGTAAACATCCGCGAAGGGGCCATTGCCAGGGAGGGCGATTATATTTATCTGTGCCTGTCACGGGGCTCTGCCCGGGCTCTTTCCTGACTGTCCCAGGCACCAGGGCCCTGTCTTGGCTCTCTCCCTTGCAGAGGTGACACTCGTCCTCCCCTGCCCCTTGCCAGGGCTAAAACCTGATGCTGATGGTGCCCTGGGCATGGCTCTGCTGCACTGCTCTGCCTGAAGGCAGAGGATGGACGTGGGCAGCTGCCAGCAGCTTCTTGCATCTGCAGTGATAGCAGTACCAATCTGGTGATTTCAATTAATCTCATTAGCGCTCGTTTGTCTCTTAACTTGTCCGCAAACAGAGCGTGGTGGCTGGTCCCCATCTCCCTTGTCCCTGCGAGGAGGTGCTGGTTGTGCTCCCCGCCCTGGGGGCTGGAAGGAGGGAACGCTCACTCAAGTTCTCCCTGCCGTGGATCTGAATCTGCAGCAGGGAGTAAGACACGCCTGAAGGACGGATTTCTGCTTCTGTTCGTGGCACATTGGTGCAATCCTGCCCCCGGCTGTAGGGCTGCTGGGGATGTGAGCACGAGCCTCGCTGGTTTGACTGCAGTCATCAAGCCTCTCTCCTGTTCCTGACAGGGAACAGTTGTCAGTGTCTAAGGAGAGACTCTAAGAACAAGGCAAGAGTGTAATGATAGTCGCTGGTTCTATCTGCCAGCTCGCAGCCAGCAGCGGCCCGGGGACTCCCTTGGATGCTGCCTCTGAGTCACTGCCGTAGCTGCTGTGTTAGTCATTAGCTCCACAGCCATCTGAGATCCAAAGCGCTCACCTGCACTGCTGGAATAGATTTTGGAGGGACAAAAGCCTGCTTTTTTTGTGCGGAACACCTGCCTGCCAGCCCTCCAGCCGTCCTTTCTCAGCTGGAGAGCCCTGCGCAGTCTCGGCTGCGCTGTGCAGGTGCTGCTCATCCCACCGGACATCCTCATTGCCCTTCTCCCTCGCTCTGGACCTTCAGGAGGCGAGAGGAGTGCAGCTGCAGGCAGGGCTCAGGATGAAGGGGAAACCACAAATTTATACAATTTACATTATTTTCTGCTTGCCTTGTTTAGATATTACTTCCGTGTTTTAAAAGGCGCCTTTTTATATCTCTTTACAAAGATTTAACTCTTTTAACAAACATTCTCATCGTTTCCCTTCTAAAAAGTAATTCTTACTGCTTTGGATCATGGTTTTTTCCTCCTGCATTAGGTATATAATAACCCAGTGCAATGTGAATTTAGTTCCTGGACTCTGCCATGCTTGGAGAAAAGTTTTAATGGATGTGGCCAAGCAAGACTGGACATGCATTTATGGGGCTGGATGGGGAGAAAATCCATCTCTGTTGAAAGGTTTGAGTGCAGTTTGGCTTTGTCAGTTTTCTCATGCCAGCGTGGGGATAACAGATTAAAACCATTGTCTTCTGAATGCTGAGAAGGGCCAGACAAAAATGCTTCTTGTTCCTATTTTAAGTTCTGTTGTTCACTGAATCTTTAACATCCAGCGTTTCGAGAGGAAACAAGACTAGATGAAGAGATAGGAGGCTGGCTCCCAAATGGACAAGGGAGTTGAGGATTTCTTTGCCCCACAGCCAGATAATATCACTGGTTGCACACACTCTCCTGGCATTGCTGCCTTTCAGAACCTTGCTATCAAGTATCAGTGATCCTCTCATTTCGGAAAGGGCTGGAAAAATGTGATGCAAGAGCAGGGATGTAGGGCTGGGAGGTTGGGAGGGGAGTGGGGTGGGGCAGGAGGGCTGCACCCACAGAGGTGCTGTCTCAAGCTGATATGAAGACAGTTTGTACAACCAAAAACTATTCCCAGGGCTCCCATTGTTCCCGTTGTTTTCTCTTTCTCTAAAAATCCTTGTGACTCATGAGCTATAACAAACAATTTTATGCTTGAGAGAGTGAAGGGCTAACAGAGCTGGCTGGAAATGAGGAGGGAGCCCTGCAAAAGAGGCAGCTGGAGACTTCCCTGGTCCCAGTGTGGATGGAGGAAGGTGGATATGGCTGGGGGATATGCAGGACACAGCTGCCAGGACCGCAGTCAGGGAGGGGAAAAAAAAGTGTTGAGCCAAAACCTGAAGCAAACCTGTTACCTCAGTGTCAGAAGCACTCCCACGCCCTGTCTGCAGTGACCTGCTGCTGGCCCTGCTTGGGAGCCATGCTTGGAGCACCCACTGCCTGTGCTTGCTGGGGAGGGGACATCACTGTGACATCCCACGTGAGGCTGTGGGTGTGAAGGTCATCACTCTGAGACCCTGCGTGGCTGCTGTGGGTGTGAAGGTCATCAGGGAAGGATGTCAGGTCTGTTGGGTGATGGAGTGGATTCAAATCCAAAGTGAGATCTCGGATGCAGGCTGTGGCCATCCCTTCTCACCTCTCCTGCCTGCCCTTGCCCTAGTGAGCACTGTGTTTTCTTCATGCGCTTCATTTTGGGCTTCTCTTCTGTTACATTTTGTACCACTGCTTTGCAGTGCAGAGTGCTTTGGAAAGAGTTCTTTTTGCTAAAACTTTTTAGGGCCTGAGATGTAATAGCATATTAAAAAAATGGCATCCTATCCTGGGACTGGGAGGAGGGATGGAGCTTATTGCTCTGCCCCAAGAGCAGAAAAAGCTGCGAAGTCAGCTGGGTGCGTATGCAGGGGAAGATGTGTAGCAGAATTCCCGGCAGCTCAGGAAGCCTGGTGTGCAGGGACTGGCCTGCTGGAGCCCATCTGTGCTGGGCTGAGCTGCCTGCTCCCTCTGGGGCTGGGTTTCTCCCGGGCTGGTGTGCAGCAGGCGCCTGGAGCCGAGCGCCCGTGCCAGGGGTGCCGAGGCCGTGCTGCCTCGCTGGGCACGCTCGGCTGCGCCGGATCCGGCACAGCAGTCCCCGGGCTGGCTGCTGCTTTAAAAGCTAATTAAACCCAGTGCTAGACGAGTGTTTCTTTTCATTTCGATTTAAAGCCCAAAACAGATCCGGCTCTTTGGCTCTCACCCAGGAGCTGGTTTCGTATGAGTGGAAAGTTGTTACCACGGGATCCGAGTTTGGTGTTTTCAGGTGGGTTATTTGGGGCGAAGGGGATAATTGGCAGGCTCAGACCTATGGTGCAGTCCCTGGAAAAGCCAAGTCCTTGACAGAGTACGTGGAGTGGGAGCTGAATGGCGGGGAGATTGCTGGCCACTTCATTAAGAGAGGTTTGTGAGTGAATCGCAGATGCTGGAAATCGATGCGAGAATTGCATGGGAAGGTGGCGGAGAGGCTCTCAGAGGGGCTGGATGGTGACAGGGGAGAGGAGGAGTAGAATGCTGGGAAGTGTCACAGCTGGGGAGTCCTTAGGTAAGGGAGGGATGGAGCACTGTTCCCAGTGTCTCGTGGCATGTCCATCACCCTTCTGTCATGGCAAGGCACTGTGTGGACACATTGATGCTGGTCCACGGAGAGCTCCCAGCGGTGCCTCCCAGCTGTGCCAGGGCACAGGGAGAGGCTGCAGGGCTGTGCCCAGTGGGAGGAGCAGCAGATCTCGCCAAGGTGGAGCAGCTGATGCTCAAGGCACCAGGGCTCAAGGAGGGGCCAAGTCCAACCCCTGCGTTGCAGGTTTCTGCCATACCCACAGGAGCATCCTTCCGATGCCAGGCTGGATCCAAGCAAAGCATTAGGATTTGAAAATCCGAGGACGTGTTACATTTAATTAGCTCAGGTTTTTTTTTACTTTTGAGAAGTAAAATCAATACAGCCTTTGCTTCACAATAGCAAATTACAGAAAAAACAAAAATAGTGATGTATTGTTGGAGAACTCCGTGGCTATGGTGTCCCAGTGACTTCTCCTATTACGGGACTGAGAGTACTGGCACTGCTGGTGAGGCAGTCAGTCCAGCACCACAAACTGGTGTGCTGAAAGGATGGGGAGGTAGCTGAGATGGGTAGTCTAGGCTTGCCTGGCCTGTAGGATATCAGGGAGAGGAAGGTTTTCTCCATATGCCTTTCTTTGCCTGGGGTCTGAGGCTGCACACACCGACTTGGACTCCATATCCATCTCTTTTGGAAATACGGAGGCAAAAGTATCTTGGGATTTTGAAATTTCATGTTCTTTTTCCCCATCTCTAAAGCTGACAGTAGCAAAGGGAGAGGCTGGCCCTGGGCACTGGTGTGATGCATCTCTGAGCATCACTAAATCTCCGTGAGGTTCCTGAGCAAGCAGAGGTAATAAAGGAACGTCTTGGTTTGGCCTTTCCCATTGCTGGCAGATCGATAGACAATAACACAGATGCCACTGTGGGCTGGAAGGGAAGGACGGAGCCTGGCCAGGGCTGTGGTGGTGGCGGGGGGAGCGGGTGCAGGGCAGCAGACAATTTGTCAGCTCCCACGGCCGGGAAGAAACAGTAAACACTGCTATTGAGGGAAAATTGCTTGTTTTCTGGTACCCAACTTTCTCTTCATCGCCAGGTCCTCGGTTCATCAGTGCCCAATTTATCCTTTATTTGGTTTTCATAAATAATTCAGAAGAGTTTGAGTAGAATAATTGAGTCTTTTCCCAACCCTAATCCCAGACAATTCAAAACAAAAAGACATTTAGATTACAATTTGAGCGTATTAGCTGTTGGGAGATTTCCAGACAACTGATCTGCTTTCCTTTACAATTTCTGTGCTGTTCTATCATTTCTAAAGTGTTCTGCTTTGATAGTTAATAATTTGAGCATATCCAGTTCTTCATGAAAAGACAGAGGCGTCGCTGTGATAAAGTGCGGGTGCGCGTGCTGCCGTCGGATGGGTGAGCTTATCTGTTTTCCAAGAAGGACTAAATAAATGAAGTAGTGAGATTGCAAACCCAGCCTGCAATGCGCCTTATCTACAGTGAAATAGATACAATCGTGCTTATTTGGCTTAAAATTAAAACTAAGCTCCTATGCTGATGCGAGCTGAAAAGCCAGAAGGGATGAATTTGGGGAAGACTTAATGCAGGAAAACCCAAGCCTGGGATCTGCACCGTGCCAAGGGGAGAAATTATACCGAGGGATGGTCCCGTTGTGGTGCAGGCTCCTCTGTCTCCTCCTTCCTCAGTAGGAGGAGGGTGGTGGGCCAGGATTTTGACACTGCCATGGGTGCCCAGCCCTGGGGTTACCCCAAAGGGACAGGGCCTGTAACCTCACTGCTGTCACTTGGTGTTGACCTGGCTAAAGGAAATGGGGATCCTTGCTTGGGTTAAGGCTCTGGAAAGGACAGAGCTGCTCTGGGTGCCTGGGGAGACCTCAGGGCTGGGGAATGTTATGGCTGGACCGTCCCAATGGTTCGTTGTCCTGGAAAGGACAGTCCCATGTTCTCCATTGCTGCAGAGCTGGCTGCCAGGTCTGTGTGCTGAGATGGAGCAGGAGCATGCTGCCATCCTGCCCTGCACTGCCAGCACTGCCCTGAGCAGCTTCCTGGGGAAATTGGGTGTATCTGTCTGTGTGAAAGAGGGATCCAATGCTCCTGCAGCCCACTGCATCAAGGGAGCTGTCCTCAGGAGGCAGCTGAGCTGGCAGCGAGGAATGAGGGCACTCACATATCAGCAGGGTCCAGTCCTGGTCGTTTAGAAAAGCTGTTGGGTGCCCTGCACCTTTGAAACCATTTCTGCTTGGCTTTGCCTACAAATCCCAAGGGCATGTGTCTCCAAAACAGTATTTGCTATGACAGTATTGTGCTGTAGCCAGGGGAAGTTTAGATCAAAGAAAAGAAAAACTTTTTCACCGAAGGGATGGTTAAGCACTGGCACAGGCTGCCCAGGGCAGTGGTGGAATCACCGTCCCTGGAGGGAGTTAAAGGACACATGGATGTGGCTCTTGGGGGACATGGTTTAGTGCTGGGCTTGGCAGTGCTGGGTTGACATTTGGACTTGATCTTGCAGGGCTTTTCCAACCTTGATGATTCTGTGGTTCAGCGACTGTCTGGTGCTGGTGGCTGCAGCAGGGGGTGGCACTGACCCCTGTGGTGGCTCAGCCCCGCGTGGTCCAGGCAGGGGCGAGCATCTCATCCACCAAAGCTGAGAGCTCTGAGGAGGGAGGGTTACTGAGGTTCACGTTCTCCTCGCTGGAGCAGGGCACTGGAATTGGGTTACGGAGATGTTGTTGACCCAGGCTGTGACCTGTCAGTGTGGGGCTATCGAGAACAGGGTGTATTTCTACCCTGTATTTTAGAAAACACACTACAGTGGGATTCCTGTGCTTGTTTGGATACACAGACCCACATTGCTGGAAGGACTATGATATCTCACATATCCGTTCTCATGTTTAATTAATGCCTGTCATCATATTTTTTTAAAATTTCTCACACTGGCAGTGTGTTAAAAGGTTACTGTGGTGTCTGTAACCATGTGTTTGTAGCACACAGAGACTTAAAGGACCCTGATCTTTCCCAAACTGCTCTGACTGTAATATATAGGCTGTTAATTATGTTTGTTGAAGGATGTGCCAAGACTGTGTCTGACCAGCTCAAATCAGGTTTACATAGACATGGTCAAAAATGTCTCCAAGCAGCTGCATCAGAAGTACCAGTAAAATTCAGAGGTCCCAGCAGAGCAAAGGTTGTTTATATATTGTATTTAACTCTAATTGGGTTAGCAGCTGAGACTCTGAGGATTAAACAAACTGACCTAAATACTGGTCTCAGTGGTCTTAGTTAATGTCTAGTTTCCTTCATCTCAGCCGATTTGGGTTCCCAAATACTCTCCAAAGTGTGTTATCTTTGTATCAAAAAATGTAAAACTGTATTGCATTATTTCTTGTGATTCTGACAAAGCAATTCTCATTTGGAGAATAGACTGTGAAAAGCTTAAACAATATCTGAAGAAAACACCTGATCCATCCCAGCCTTGTGGAAGGAATGCAGAAGTAGCAGGGATGGAGCGAGATGGTGTCCAGGCAGGATTGCTGGCACTGGCAGTTATTATTCCAGCTAATAGCAGATGGTGGAGAGGAGAAATCATCCATTTTCATTTACAATTTATTTTTATGCTGCAAGAGGCAGGATTGCTCGAGTCATTGCTGTCAGGCAACCCTCTGGAAGGAAAACCTTATTTACCGTGAGGGATATTTTTAGAATGAGTTTTTCATCCTTGTATGTTGGGAGAAGATGCTGCAGGGCCAGGAGAGAGATGGAGAATGAGCCCATTCACTGACTGAAGGATTGGAGGATTTTCCTAGAGGAGGGGACCAGTGTTGATCTCACAAGGGGTTTATTGAGTCGGGAAAATTCTCTGTGTGGTGTGGGTGTGTAAGCAGCACCTAAATCACCTTTTAGATGGATATTTGCTACTTTCACCTTTGTCTGTCCCTGTTCGGGATGAGGAGGTGATGTGATGGGCACATGAAGGTGCTTGGGACAGTGAGGTGGCTCTGTGTTTCCCGCAGCTTAATTCATGTAAGATCAGTTTCCCCAGGAGGACTGCATGTGGAGAAGCCCAGTTGCTGTACATCCCTTGGCACTTGGAGCTGGTTTGTGTGGCTGTGCTGAAGCCATCAATCCCCTAAGATAGAGCAGCGTGTTTCTTTAGTTTAATACTAATTCTTGGTCTGCATCTCATCCACGCTCTTGTCCCTGTGGCTGGATTTCCTGACTGCCCAGTGTGGGGGACTTTGGAGGGGTTGCAGCTGCAGGGCTTGGCACTGTCTGGCTGGAGGGGAGTCCCTGCCTGTTGTTGTGTCCTCCTGCCCAAACCTCACCCCGCAGCGACCTGAAGTGACACCCTGAAGCCACACCATTGGTGATGCAGACACCCACTGCGCTGTCCCTTGGGGACAGTGTCCTCAGGACACCTCCCTGGGCATGTGTACCCCCAGCCTCTGCCAGACCCCTGCACTCACAATGGGTTTTTTTCTGGCGCAGGTTTTCCGGACGGACCTGATCACAGCCATGAAGATCCCTGACTCCTTCCAGCTGAGCCCTGACGAGTACTACGTTCTGGCTGATCCTTGGAGGCAGGAGTGGGAGAAGGGTGTCCAGGTGCCAGCAAGTGCCGAGGCCATCCCTGAGCCTGTGGTCAGGTAAGTGAGCAGAGTCCCCTCTGCCGTGGTGGGTGCACATCATCTCAGAGAGCACATAAAGGTGATGCTCGGGATCCTGGGCTTGCACAGGGACCTCCCACTGCACCCTGAAAAGTCCCTCTCGTGTGCGTGGCTTTTTTTGGGCAGTGGCCAGCTGGGCCAGCTCCTTGTTTGCTCTTGGTCAGGAAATTTAAAAAAAGATCTGATAAAATCGAAGGGAGGATAAAAAAATAGCAACAGAAAACGGCGCAGAATGCCAGCCTCTGCCTGGCTGCCTGATGCATCTCTGTCTAGGAGCACGTGGTTGTACCGCTGGTATTTCACGGTAGGGGAGCAGGAGTTGGCCCTTAAATTAAAAACTTCCCTCTTTACCATGTTTGTGCGGATTGGAAACGTGCTGGGCATGCTGAGATTCAGAGCTTGGGAAAAGGAGCCCAGCGAATGGAGAAGCATCTCCCAGACCTTGCAGAGACAACGTCTGTCAGCAGAGATCGGGGGCTCATTAACTGTTTTAAAATAGGGAACTGTGTTTTAAAATAGACACTTAAACAGCTGCTCAGGCAAGAAGGAAGCATGGGGGAGCTGCTACTCCCTTGACGTGTGCCGGGATTATCCCAGGGCAGTGGCCAAAGCTGTGGGGGAAAGGCTGGCACTGCCAGTGCGGGGAACCAAGCTGGGGAGGGACCCCAGAACTTGGAGGGATCAGATCTGAAACCTTGCAGGACCAGACCCAAAACTCCCTGTGGGGTTTGCAGGAGCTTTGCATCTCTGACGTGTTCCCTTCGTGATGTGTGACCCTGCGTGTGCTCCCTGCAGAAACGCTGCTGAAGCGCCGTGCCAGGGCGATGCTGGCGTTGCTGGTGGCAGCAGGGTGGCCGCAGGGGGATGTGTTTTGCCGAGGGATTTGGGCATAGAGCAGAGGCCGGTGGAGGCTCCGCTTGTCCCACAGCAACAGCAGCTGCTGCTGCAGCTGCCGACCCCGCTTCTGAAATAAACTTTTGTGTACGCTCCCCTTCCTCCCCCGGGGAAAACAGAGAAAGAAATGAAACTTTAATGAGTCTGAGCACATCAAAAGGGAAGTTGTAAAGGGGGCTGTTGAGTTGATTTAATCCTTGGGAAAAAAAAAAAGCAACCAAAAAAAAGAAAACAAAAAAAAAGAGAAGGGGAAAAAAAAAAAAAGCCTGTGTGTGAAATATCTTTTTTTAGTTGTCTTTGATAGGTAACCGCAGTCTGGCCTTGCCAGTGCTCTGCTTCCCAGCTGAGGGCTCGTGCCGGGGCTATTTCTGGCCGAAAAGTGGTAGCTTGGCACTGCCTGGGCTGGCAGTGCCCATGTGGAGCCAGCAGTGCTGCTTCCTAGCAATGGGGTTTGGCATCCCAGACCTCACAGCCAGGGGCTTCTGGGATGTGGGACAGGCTGCAAATGTGCCCCTCAAAGGCCTGGGGTTTGGGGGTCCTGGAGCAGCCCTGCTGCTGCTGCATGTTCCCATCCATGGATATTCCCAGAGTGATGCCTGGCACAGGTCATTCCCTCCCGGGTCCCCATCCCACTCTGTCCTGCTCTGGTACCCCTGTCACCGCAGTGATGTGCCCTTGGTTTTTGGAGGGGACATCCTGGTGCTGCCTGCTCATCTTGAGTGTGAGAAGCTCTTCCCTGTGAGCGTGGTGAGACAGTGGCACAGGCTGCCCAGAGAGGCTGTGGCTGCTTCTCTGGGAAGTGTCCAAGGCCAGGCTGGATGGGACTTGGAGCAGCCTGGGATAGTGGAAAGTGCCCCTGCTTATGGCAGGGAGTTGGACCTTTAAGGTCCTTTTCAACCCAAACCATTCTGTAATTCTGAAATCTGACCCATTCTCTACAAACTCTCAAAGACACTCATTGCTGGCTCTGTCATTCCCAGCTAATCCCCCATGGATTTGTGCAGACACTCTGGTTTGTGCCATGCCCTGCTCATCCCAGGCTGCTCCTGGGCTACTTGGAGATTGTGGTGCTTGCCCACAACTTCGGTTTCCTCTTCTTCCTTCTCCTGCTGCTCTGTCTTGCACTGTGCCTCAACTGGCTGAACCATCTCTCTTTGCTGGCAGGACAGCAAGCATGGCCTGAAGGGCTTTGTCCTCAGATAGATGCCTGCTTGGGATATTTTGCCTTCCCCAGTGTGATGCGAGTGGAATGAAGAGCTCATTTTACAGCAGTGTTAATGGTTGCACCTGGTTTGTAGCCATGATGCACATCCCAAGGGGACAGGCAGTGATACTGCCAGTTTTTTTTTTAATCAGGACAGCATCTCTCCACATGCACACCAGAAGGCATAGCAGAGATGTTGTACTTCTCATGCTGTACTGAGCAGCTCTCCCTCCCAAAGCATCCCTGCCCTCAAGGTTTTCCCACTTGGGCCACTGATGTGAGAATGGGAGGTGGAGAGGACAGCATTGGAGGTGGAAAGGGCAGTGTTGGACTGCCAGGGACAGTGCAGACAGTGCAGTCATTTTGCTTTCTCCAGGGTTAGACAGCTCCCTCTTGCATCTTGCCCTGTTCTGGAATAATGTCAAGTGGTTTTTTCACAAGAGATGACTCTATTTCATCTGCCTTAAGAGAGCAGCCTTAAAAGGCCTTACA
This sequence comes from Acanthiza pusilla, assembly GCA_036630365.1. NCBI lineage: Eukaryota > Metazoa > Chordata > Aves > Passeriformes > Acanthizidae > Acanthiza > Acanthiza pusilla. Next base: position 9,790,479 of record JAXCHO010000049.1, on the reverse strand, counting down.
ACTCCATTTACCTGCCCTGCTTAATTGCTTTAATTCACCCCAGTCTCCCTCCCAGCAGCAGGTACCTTTCTGGTCCTTTTGCCACCACTCTGTAGCTGCTGCCCCATGGTCTCTGCATCACTTTCCTCCTTTGCTTCCAAACTTTCCTTTTTCCCTACTCAAACAAAAAACTTCATCTAAACCGAACATCCTCTCTGTGCCGGATATGGACAATCCAAAATCCTTTAATCTGCTGGAAAAAAAAAAATCCCCAGCATTGATGTTTTTTGTAGACTGGAAATGTGGAGCCCAGCGGCTGCTGCTCTTCCTCGCTGTCAGCGCTCTGCTTTCCCCCATCTCCGAGGTGTAACAGAGCATCCTGCCCTTAGGGAGGGACGCCTGCGCTAATCCACTCCTGATGTTGTCACTTCTGACAGTCACTTCCATGTGAAATTCCTGGAGGGAGGTGGGGGGGCTGGGGAGAAGCCACTAGAGCCCTGGGAGCTGGCGAGCAGACAAGCACTGCCTGCAAAATAATACCCAGCCCCTCGTGCTGATGCCCAGGGCTTGGTGCCTGGGCTGAGCCATCAGCAGTTTGTGCTGTGGAGTGTGCAGGAGTCGCTCCCCGCCCCAGAGATGGATCTCATCCTCCAAAAGGTGCCGTGCACGCAGCCACTGCTGCTCTTTTCATCTCCTGCCCGGCTGCTTGGAAACCGCTCCCTGCCCGCGCCCTGCCTCTAGGTTTTGTGCCTCCGAAGCTGAAAATTAGATTTTTAAAACATTTTGTTTTACTGGAGCTCTGAAATGTCAAAAGCTGGGGGTGAGGCAGAAGGCAAGAGCTGTATTTTAAGGAATGCTTTCCCCAGAAAGCAGCTGTCTCCAAATGCCTCCACTAAGAGCCACCTTAAACTCGAGGGTCCTTTCTAGGTTAGCACAAATCGCAGTGCAGTTGTGAGGAAAGCAGGGGGGGAAGAGGTGCAGCATATCTTGGCTTGGTGTCCTGCGAGGATGCTGCTGGCAGCCACCTGGATGCCAGGGTCATCAGAGGCAGCACAGGAGATCAGCTGTTTCCTCTCCATGATCATTTCTAGCTCATGGCTACTCAAAAAGGTTCTGTTTTGTATGGTGAGATGCCTGAGAATTGCCTGAGGCTTGAAGGGCTCCTTTGTTGCGATAAATGCCACTTCCAGTCAGATGGGAGCAGGGGAATGAGTAGTGAGGGCAACTTTCCCTCCCAGCGGGCAGGCTGGCATCCCCTGCCCGTGTGGCTCCTTGTCACCCACCTGGGACTGGGTGCTGGTGACACTCCGTCCCAGGGGTACATCCCATTCCACCTCTGCTAGAGCCCACAGCCAAAGGATCTCCACTGGCTGTCCTGAACCAGAGCTGAGCCTTACAGCCCCTGTGGGAGCTCTGCAGTTATTTTACAGCTGTGTAAACAGAGACAGAGATTTCCACCATGATTAGAGCCAGGTACAAGGTCCCAGGCTGGTGTGGGGTGTGGGTGGGTGTTGGATGCAAAGTTGGCTCATCTCAGCACACCTTAAGGATTAAACAAGATAAAGTAAGGGTAAGAGTTATCAGCAGTTTGGGAGCATCAGGGCTTTGGGTACCTCTCCTGTTGTAAATGAGGAGATGTTTCAGATGAGTTTTGTATTTCCAGAGTCACACCATAATAAATCCCAAAGGACGTGGACTTTGCTGGTTTAATATGGGTGCTCGTAGGAGACTGTGAAGCCGTTTTTGAGCAGGGGATGTGCCAGGACCTGACCTGGGCTTGTCCCTTCCCAGGGGTGGTAATTCTGGCACCGATGCTGGCAGCATGTTGAGCTTGCACACCAGAGCATCAGTTCATAAAGCAGTGGCACCTACGCGGGATTTTATGCACCTGTGCAGGTTTTATTTCCTCCTTTATTTAATGATTTAATGTTCTTGGCATGTAGCTCCTTCGCCAGGCTGACAGGGATGTAAGCAGGATCTCGAGGTGGCTCTTGGATCTCGCATTAAGCCACATTAGTATGTGCTGTAGATTCTGTTTCCTGTGAATTTGCACACAGCGGGAGGACGAGCAGGAAGGCTGCTTCTTGCTGGCAGGCTTCCCAGATATTCTTGGCATTGCAGATCTATACTTGCATCGTTGCTGTGGCCCTGTTTTAACAGAAAACAGAAAGTGCTGTGGCAACAGGAAGGCACAACCTCAGCGAGTACCAGCTCGGCGATGGCGGCACCAGCGCAAACGCCGTCTGCCACGTCGGCACGGTGGCTGTGTCCCTGTCCTGTCCTCCTCCCTCAGTCCCCTCTGCCCTTCTCTAATAGCCGCAGGCACGGGTCAGGCAGCTCCTTGCTGTGCTCGTGGGAGCGTGTCCAGCTGGATCGTGATGGTGTGGGGCTGCCCGCTCGGTGCTCATCTCCTTCGAGCTGTGTAGTTCTTTGCTGCACCCCCATGAGGAGTTGCCCCCACATCCCCAGGAGTTCCATGAGCTCTTTCCAAGGGTGTGTAGTTGCTGGAGGTCGTGGTTTTGCAATACCAGTGTCAGTGGAAGAGGAGGCATGTGGAGCAGGTCTGCTGGTGGGAAGCAGTGCCGGAGATGAACGTACTGGGGCAGGGTGAAGAATGAACTGGGGTAGGGTGAAGAATGAACGGTGCAGCAGCAGTGGTGTAGGGCTGGGACACATACCTGCTCCCCACCATGCAGTGAGCAGACCCCCAGCTCATCCCCACAGGGCTGGGTGCTGCATCCACAACACCCAGAGCTGGGAGGGAGTGATGCCAGCAAAGGGAGAAAATCTCTCCAGGAGCAGTCCCTGCTGCAGTGTGGGGCATGGTAGCCCCAGGAGCTGTGGCCAGGCTGGCCTGGCAGCAGGGGGGCACGATGCAGATGTCCCAGCTATGCCTGGACGTCACCTCTCCCCGTCCCTCGGGAGCTCTGGCCAGCAGCCAGGCTGTATCCTTGCGGCTCCCGGCCCGGGGAGGGCTTCCCGGGGCTGCGTTCTCAGTGTGTACTCGATGAACCAGCACACTTTGTTCTCAAGTGGTGAGATTGGACTTCCTTTCCTCAGTCGGCGACGCAGGCTGGCTGTTGACTCATCAGCAGCTTCCCTTGGGCTTTGCTGCAGAAGGGGCAGGCAGGATTCTGCAGCAGTTTGAGTAGCTTTTGGAGCAGAGCTTTTTTTTTTTTTTAAACATAATCCTTTTTTTTTTTTTTTCTTTTTTTTTTCCTTCCCTCCAGCTCATCATGAAAAATGTGTGAGTTTGGAGCTTGCAGATGGCATGCTGGCGATTTTACAAAGGGCTATTTCTTGGGTTGGTTATCCCCATTCTGTGGCTGCCTGCCCTTAAATGTGCCTGGGCTCTGGTATGCTCCAGAAAGACATGTACACTTCCCTCTGAGACTGTGCTCTGATCAAAAGAAATGAAAATCCCAAATGCCCTAGGCCTAAATGTTTTGATCACAAGCCCTTGGACATGTGTGGGGAGACAAAAGCTCCCTGCCTGCCCATTCCTGGGGACCCCCGCAGTGACAAGTGGCCGTGGTCAGGATGGGCTGGCCAGTGGCACTGATCCAGGACAGCAAAATAACCGCAGTGATGTGACATCAGTGAGTTCCCTCTCCAGTTCTGCCACTGGGAAAGGGCAATCAGATCTGCCCAGGCAGCCCTTGTCCCCACAGGCAGCAGGGAGGGCTGGCTGTGCACAGGGTGGTCTGTCCTGCTGGTGTTTCAAGTGTCTGTTTTAGGATGGATGAATCACACCCAGGGCAGCAGCGGTTCAGAGGGTCTGGGCCGTGCAGAAGGTGGTACTGGTGCTGTAGGAGGTGATAGTGATGCTGTAGAAGGTTGTAGTGGTGCTGTAGAAGGTTGTGGTGGTGCTGCAGAAGGTTGTTGGCTCGTGCCCAGTGCCTGCGAGTGCTTCGCAAAGGAGTAAGTGTGATTTACTCTGCCTGTTACTTGTCATCGTTTTTGGTTTACTCTCTGCTTGACAAGTTCTTGTGTGGGCTTTCAGCAAGTCCTCACCTTTATTAGTTTGCTATGGGAAATGTGTTAATCCAGCCTGTTCTTACCTCGTTCTGAGCCACTTGGACTTTTATTTTGAATGTTTGCTAATCCTCCCAGTGGATGCCTGTGGTTTATACTGGATCGAGCACACAGAAAGTCAAGTGTACTTCAGCAGCAAATGTATAGAACGAGTGAGCTTGATTTCCTGCTGCTCTCTAACAAGGTTTACAGCTCTTGGGACCGACTCTGGTTTGGTACAGCCTTGGGAGCCTCCACATCTCACTCCATTGCCTCTGCTCTCCATCCAGAACCATGGATTTAGTGTGTAGCCTGGCAAACCCCAGCAGCTGTGCTTGCTGGGCTTGCAACCGCAGCACTAATGAAATCACCTCTTAGTGATTTAGTGCACCTTGAGTCCCCTTTGAACAATGCAAGGAACTATTACTTTTAAGTGCTCTCCAGAGTGATGGGAGGAGCAGGATAGCCCGGCAGCAGGAATAGCTGCTCCATTCACGGTGCTGCTGTGGATAATCCTGTTGAATTTAGGTGAAGTGTTGCTGGAAAGTGAGCTTCGCTGTGTGCCCAGGACCTTGGGGAGCTGGAGGAGAGCTGGTTGGTGGTTTTTTTCAGTGCTCGTGAAGAAGATGTGGAAAATCTGGTCTAGCTGAAGGTGTCCCTGCTCATGCCATGGGGCTTGTATTAGGTGACCTTTAAAAGTCCCTTCCAGTTCAAAGCATTGTGGGGTTTCGTGAAGTGCACCCAAACAAGCGTAGCTGCACGTGGATGGTGGAAGAGGCAGACAGATCCCTCCTGGTTTTCCGGGATGGGCTGTGCACTCCTTCGAGTGACTCAGCGTCGGAGCCATTCTCATGTGTTTCAGGGTTCAGCGTTAGTTCAGTGATCCAGAACACATTAAAAGAGTCTGGATGCTGCCTTTTCAAATTCCTCAAAGCTTTGCTCTCACTGGGCTGGGTTTCCTTAAGGAGACTTGTGCGATGACATTGTGCTGCTGAATGGGAATTGTCATCTTTGTGCCCTTGCCTGTGTTTTGAGCTTTTCCATCCTCAGCTGTGTAACAGTGTCAGGGGGATTTTCCCAGTTCCTGATCTGCCATGGCTCGTGCTCAGACCGTGGCAGGTGCAGAGCTGCCACCATTGCTCATGTCTTCTGTTCCTGGGCTCCATTAGTAGGTGGATGCAGAGGCAAGTGGAGCTGTTTGCGTTACTGAAGTAATTGTGGAAACATTATCTGGCTGGGATAATTAATTCCAGATGCTTTAATGTTAGTAGCTTGGCTTAAGTTACACAAAAAAGCAGCGTTTTTTTTCTTTTTGTATTCAGAAAACACACACTAAAGTGTCCCTGGCTTCCCTAGTATATATTCCAAGATATATATTGCTTAAATGGAAATGAGCAGAATATTGGCAGCCTGCAGGCTAGGTTTGGGGGAGGTTGCTGTGTGACATGGTCCCTGAAGGGCCACCAGGTAGGTCAGTGATGCTCTGGGAGAAGGAGAGCAGCACCCAGGGGTGCTGGGGCTGGCTCTGCCCTGCTTGCCTGCAGGGAGAAGGTGCTGTGTGAGCGTCCTCTGTAGCTGCCCTGGAAGTGGAGGCTGCTGGGTTTTGCTCTGGTTTCAGAGCCAGAAGAGTGGCACAGGCTGTGTCCCCTCCCGGCAGCAGGGCACAGTCCCTTTCTGCTGCCTTGGAGCTGAATGGCACAGAGAGAAGAGGGGAAAAGGAATATGGAGAAGATCCTTGCACGGCATCAGAAATCATGTGTGTGTTTTGCTCTCAGCCCAGGCACCGCTTTTGTCTAGTCAAGCAGAAAAACATCTGCGTTTTGTTGTTCCAGCCAGCCCACCAGCAAACCACTGCCCAGCCATTGCTGTGTCCCTGCAGCCGTGGTTTTCCTCTCACAGAAGTTGTGGAGATGAACCCAGCTGTGCCATGGTGCTCTCCTGTGCCTTGGGAAAGCAGACTCTGCTCTGCACCTGAATGCTTCCCTACCGGGTCCCCAGTCCCATTTACATCAGGATGATTCTCTGGGTACTGAATCAGAGTTGCAGCTTAAATAATTCATTTGTTGAGCTAAAGCTCAGTGAGATTTAAGCTGGAATATAAACGTGGGAAAGACAAGGACATCAACACCGGTCTTTCTCTAGTCTGCTGGGTATCAGGCTTTTTATGTGGTGATAAACAGCTCAGAAATGGAATTGGAAAAGCTGTCTGGGTTTCACAAGATGGCTGTTTAGTGCCTCCTGTTCACTTGTTTTCCTCTTTTTATCACATCAAAGAAGAGTGAATCACTCTCTCCTTAGAGAATTATGTTATTCCAGAGGCCTGGAAGGACCCACTATGGTTACAGGCTGTTACTGAAGGAGATTTCAGATGGGGAGGGAACAACGGAGCATTTTTCTTACTGCACCTGTTAATTGTAATTGGGAGCTTCAGCTGCATTTCTGTAAAACTTCCAGAACCTGCCTATGTAAATCCTGAACTGCCAGCAGCCTGGGAGGGGCCACCCTACCCCATCCTTAACATTCTGCACAGAAACGGGATTGTCACAGGGGGATTTCCAAGCCCAAAGAGAGAGCTCTTGGACGGTCGCGGAGCCGAGAGGAGTTTCCCAGCCGAGACGTGGCAGCTGCTGAGGCTGTGCCCTGCGGAGCTGTGCTGTGCTGGTCACGGATCAGATGCTCCCGATGGCTGGGGATGCTCTGAAAGCTGAGAATGAAAATTTCTGACATTCACTGGATAGCGCCGAGTGTCGGAATTCAGCTGGGAGAGACAACGGGGGCAGCTAAAGGGACGGTGGGTGTAGCTGCACCACGCTGTCCTGGGCTGGTCCCTGCCTGGCCGGGGACAGCAGGGTCCCTGAGACGTGCTGGGGTCCCTGAGACATGCTGGGGTCCCTGACGCATCCTGTGGTCCCTGACGCATCTCCAGCAGGAGGGATGGGGAGCGCAGCCACCCAGGCATTACGTCACCTGGAGCTGCACTCACTGGCTGCTGGTACCCGGAGGGCAGGACGCAGCTGCAAGCAGCTTTAACCCCTTCCTGAACGTCCTCAGAGTCACTTGGGTAGCACAAAGGGACCTTCACAGGGCTCAACGTCGGGCACCGATGTCGGTGCAGTGAGGGGTGCATTTGGGCAGTGAGGGGGTGCATTTGGGCACGGCTGCTCCTGTTGCCAGAGCTTGGTGAATGCTCCTGGGGCCAAATTCAGCTGCTTTGTTCTCCCAGAACAGCAGCAGAAGCGGCGTGGAGCTTCATGGCTGAACCACACATCAATGGCCAGTGTAGGTTTTTGGGACAAGCACTTAAAGGAAGGTTTGGGTTCTAGCAAAGGGCAGTGCCAGCCCGGGCACCCCTGTGCCCACCAGCAGCAGCGGGGACAAATCACATGGTGGCACTGGGCTGCTCACTCAGGCGGGGATGTGCACAGGAAGGGTTGGTGTTGAGCTCCCTCCATCAACTTTTTTTGCTAGGAATGTGCTTGTCACAGCCCCTGCCTTGAGGATAGCCTACAAATGGTGCAAAATGGGTGGCAGAGCAAGCCATCAGCCACCACAGGTTCCCCTTCCTGGACCCACAGGTTTCCCTTTCTGTGGCTGCTCAGTTGATGTTCATATGATGAATTTTCATGGATTTTCAGAGGTTGTTGCCAAATCTTGGGGGGGGTTTGGCTCTAGCAGCCAATAAGGAAATACTGCAAATCCTTTGTTTTCTGTACAAAGTGGTCCCAACAGTGCCATCTAATTCTGCTCAGGTTGTTGTTTGTTTTAAAATAAAAGGGTTTGGTGACAGCGGCTGGTTGAGATGCTGCCTCTCTCCTCCCTGGGACCAGCCACCTCCAGCCCTTTCTCTGCTCCATCCACAGGAGAATATGCTGGCTGCCCGTGGTCCCTCCTGTGGGGTCCAGGGGCTCTGGTGGCTTACCCCAGAGGTGACAGCAGGCTGCCCACAGGGCCCTGAGCTCTCAAGCACCCTGTGCTGGTGACCAGGGTGCTCCAGATGTTCCCTGAAGTGTCTCCAGTGAGGGAGGGGAGGGGTGAAGTGCACAGGTGCCTGTTAGCACCAAGACCTGGATCCTAAAGATGCTTTTAGGCTCATCCAGCCGGTCCAGCCAGCTTGCAGGCAGGTCTGAACATCAGGCCAGTTAATTTAAAACCTAACCATTTAATATCTTCTTGGCATTCCATTTCGTCTTTGAACCCAGCTTTGGGAGTATAGTTTTTGGCTCCCGGTTTTATAGACTTTACTAGGAGCCATAAATGCGCAGTAAGTAGGTGTTAACATGGTCAGTAAATCTGGGCGTGGGTACACTGAGGGTCACAGACCCTTTCGTGTGGGTTGTGGCTCATTATTGTCACCATCTACCACTATCTCCAAACCCATCCTTTGCCCTTACACCCCCAGGCTCTTTTTCTTACATCTTAAATTCTGCTCTGCTGTCGAGAGGCAATAGCATCTGTAAAATCTGTTAGCTTAAGTTCATAAGAAGATGGGGCATCTGGTCCAAATGGCCTGCTAGATACTATTTTAATAAACAGAAAGTGAAAATCATCCCTTGAAATTGCCCTTTTAAAGCTGTCGTGTGCCGCAGGAGAATTCCCCCAAGAGCGGAGCTGGCGGTAGGAACAGTCTCAGCATCCACTGAAGGTTGCTGGCAGAGCTATCTTTCCACTGACTTTCCTAAGCTGATTTATTTGTGGACTTTGGACAAGACTAATTTAGACTGGAATGGAGGTAAAGAAAAGATGACTGACTAAAGCCTTCGTTGTAATAAAATTAAGTATTTTTAGATGAGAAACACTTCGCAGGATTAATTATTTCTATCTGGTATATTAAAAGGGAGCGTATAGAAAAAAGTGCCTTCTCCCTTCAGCCAAGCGAAGCATTCAGTTTACAGAGATGATTAACCATGGGAATTTGCTGAGTATATTTTATTACTGTGTAATCTTCTCCAGGGATAGATGTGATCCTCAAGAGTGTTGGGGTCCACTTACTCCTTCTTTTCCTCGAGTGCCCTTGAGACCCACTTTCAGACTAATGGCCTCAGGTTTGTTGTGCTTTTCAGGCTGATCCCAATTTTCAGCCCTTCGTTTAAATGAGCCTTTGATTGATACAGGATTTTTTAAAAATGCTGTGTCTCTGGCTGGCTGGATAAATAAAGGAGTAAATGTTCCTCCAGTGTAATCGAGCTTCTGCAAATGGTTTGGCTCTTGGTGGAGGCTTTGCCGTGGTGGTGCAGGGAATTTGGGTGGGTTGGTGGCATGTGTGCAGACTCCTCATCACCCAGCCTGGGTATTTCTTTGTCCGCTGAGCAGCTATTTGGGAGCATGGTTTCCAAAGGGATTAAGACTTGTATCTGCACAAAAGTGGAGTCCTGATGAAATTGCCAGCTCTTGGAGCCCAGCAGGAGATGGATAGACACTGGTGAGGGCAGCCCCTGTGCTTTCCTCCCTTTTTCTTGCAATGTCTCTGCTGCAGAGTGTCTTGGACAGCACAAAGCTTGCAGGTTTTTGGGCTCCAATTTCTTGAAGCTACTGGAGATGAGGAAGGGTGCCCAGCTTGGTCTGTTTTCTGTATTTCTGTGAGGCAGGACATGGGCTTTCCCAAAGGATTGCTCTCCTGTATTAAATTGTAGGGTCTTTTCCTTCCAATGTTTCTCCTAGCCCAAGGCACTGTCACTGCAGTCACTGATCTTTATATCTCAACACCAAGAAGCCCTTTGCAGATGTGTCAGGAAGGAGAGGGCTGCTTTCTAGGAACTAAAGCAAATCCAAGAATCAATGGGAGTCTGTGCACCTCTGGGCATTGCGTCCTTCTTGGTCTTCCCAGAGGCTCGGGATGGCCCACGTGAGCCTTGGCATCTGGCAGCCTCCAGCTCCCCTCGGGGTGGGAGGAATGCTCATGGGAGCCAGCACAGCCTCTCTTAGGGTTTGCTGAATGGTTTGCAAGCCATAAAGCTCTTGTGTTCAACTGTGTTAACATTCAGCTGCAGATGAGTCAGGCGTTGATCAGGACCAGGCTTCCAGCAGGTCTTCATGGGGTTATACAAGCTGCTCACTGTATGAAAAATAGTTCAGCAGCTATTTCAGTTCTTAATTTCTGACCTTCTCCATTTGCTGGTATTTGAAATGGTGAGAATATGGCACGAACGTGACCCAGCATCCCCAAGCCTGAATTAACTGCAGGGGATCCCAGCCCTTGCTGCCAGATCAGCATGGGCTCATGGGGAGGAAACTTCAAAATAAAGTTTAGTGGTCCCCTTAAGAAAATATTTTCATATTAATACTTATGCCTTGTAGGACTAATACTAAGTAATGGAAAGTGCTGCTGAGTGCTGCAGCACCTGATCATCCCTTCCTGATCCCTGTGTTCCCAGCTGGGGGGAGGCACCTGCCATCACTGCACTGGCACGTTTCAGACCTTTTAACAGAGTGCTGGCAAGCACACAGAGCTTGTTAGGTGTTTGTATCTTCATTACCTTGATCTTCATCGTCAGTGACGTGGTGAGAAGCAAAACGTCGCTCTCTAAGTGCCAGTTCCCATTAAACCAAAGCCAACTGCATTTAATTACAGTGTCAGAAAAAGCTGGGCACTGAGTGCTGCTGGTGCTGTTATCATCAATGACCCCCCAAGCTCCCTGTGATCTCTGCATCACCAGGGACTGTGCAAAACCAGGACCTGAGAGGCTAAAAATGCATCCAGGTTTTGGGGGGTTGGGAGCATTGGGTGCATGACTCGAGGGGAGAGTTACTTGTCTCCTGTCCCTGAGCATCAGGTTCAGCAAAAACTCCTTCTCCACGAGTTATCTGCAGAAAGGAGGAGGCTGCAGGCCCAGGTGGGAGTGGACGTGCCCAGGCTCAGGCAGGGCTGTGTCCCACACCCGCTCTGGGCAGTGTCTGTGCACTGTGTGAGATAACCCCAAGGGATTGCTCCAGTCACGTCAGTGTCCTTATCACACCGAGTGCCTTTCAGTGCTGTCAATACAGCAAATGACCTGGTCGGGATACTCCTTTGATATGCACACAGAGCATTAATCTTTGCAATTTTATGCTGGGGTAAAAATAGCAGCTCTTTCCTCCTGCCACGCCGAGCATCCGTAGCTGGCGTGGTGTCAGAGCATCACCTGTTGCAGGGGCTGTTGGGTGAGCAGCTTGTGTAACTCAGCTTAACGAAGGCTTATGGCCCCAGCCTCGTGCCTGCTCAGGCAGCTCTTCCCAACAGGAATGCTTGCTGCAGTTGGAGGATTGTTTTTTTCTCAACAGCTTTGAGGTTTCTCCCGTAAGAACACTGTGCCCAGTGTGGCTGCTCCCCCTCCAAGGGCCTGTTTCTGTGCCGGGATGACCTGGACTTGGGCTTATGGGAAGGAGAGGTTCAGTCTGATGTGAACAATGTACATTGCACCAGCAGCTCCTGCTTTATTTTTTTGTTAATTGTTTTATATCTTCCAGTGGCTAAAGGGGCTACTAGAATGGCTGGAAAGGGACTTTTTACATGGGTCTGTAGTGACTAGGGAGGAATAGCTTGGAACTGGCACAGGGCAGATTTAGATTAGATATTAGGAAGAAGTTCTTCTCTGTGAGGGTGCTGAGGCCCTGGCACAGGTGGTCCAGAGAAGCTGTGGCTGCCCCCTCCCTGGAAGTGTTCAAGGCCAGGTTGGATGGGGCTTGGAGCAACCTGGGATAGGGGAAGGTGTCCCTGCTCATGGTGGGGAGGAGTGGAACTGGATGATCTTTAAGGCCACCTTCCAACCCAAATCATTCTGTGATTCTCTGATTTTAGGGGTTTGGGAGCTCCTTAGATGCCAATCCTGAAGCTGTGGCTGGAGCATGCCTAGTTTTAGTGCTGTCTGCATTAAATACAGATGTTAGTGAATCTCCAAGTGCTGTCCTAGATTATAGTGAGTTTGTTTTAAAATGTGGGGTCTGAGGGCTGTCCTTCCATGGGGCTATTTTCAATTCTTGAGCTTAAATTTTGAGATGTACTCAGAGCATTGGGTCACATCTTTACTTTCAATTTACTGGCGGAGAAAGTAGAGCAAAAGAGATGATAAGAACCCATTTCTTGATGTTTCCCTCTCTGAGCCATAAATTGTTGCTTCTCCTGCTGGTGGCTCTGGGAGTACCTCTAGTGTTTGTGACTGCAGAGGACAGCAATTAAACTGCATGCCTGGGTCTGTAGAAACTGCAGGTTCGTTTTCCTGCCCTGCCACAGATTTCCTTCCTGACCTTGGGCAGGGCAGCTAGGGTCCCATTCCCAAGGACAGCTGGGCACAAGTGTCTCCCCTTGGCACCTGCAGCCCTTGGAGCATCTGGTGCCATGACTTGTCTGGTTGTGTGATGGACACCATGGCTTTGCCCCAGACACATCACAGAGCACGAGGCACTCAGTGCTCTGACATTAGCTTACATAGCAGCACAGAAGGCAGATAAAGTCTTGCAGGGATCAGCGCCCTTCCCAGCTGGCACTGGCGCAAGTGCAGGGCTGGGTGCTCCAGCTTTGTGTGGGGAGAAGCTGTTGGGAAGGGGCTGGTGTGCTGCAGCGAGTTGCTGTTCGGTTGCTGTTTCTTTGCAGCATCTTTCTGTCTTGCTGTCAGTGCCAGGAGGTGGATTTCGAGGGAGGAAATGTGAGCTGTGCAAATACTGCAGCGAGCTCCAGCTCCCAACTTTGCCGAGATCTGTCAGCTGGCACCACAGGCTGCTTCTCATTTCCAGCTTGTCCTCTGCTTGCATGTCATTAGGCATGACACTGCTGACATGTGCATGGCAAGTATCATGCATATTGCTGCAGAGTTGCCAAGGGAAGGCAGAAGAGCTGACAGCCAGCGCCTGGTCGCTCTCTGTGCAGGGAGTTTGCAGCAGATGAGGCAGCTCCTCTCCCCATCGCTGTGGTTGTGATTAGAGAGCACTCAGAACAAATCTCACAGGCCACCATGGGATGTTGTCCCTGCCCAGCGTGCCAGAGTGCTGCCCAGCACAGTGTGGGATGTGGCAATGAAGTGTACAGCACACTGGAGGTGTTCAGGGAGGAGTTAATGGCTGGAGGGGTCGCTGTCAGTACTTGGATCATCATCCTCATTTCACCTCAGTTTTCTCATGTAAAGAGTAGATTTCTGTGGAGGAATAGTGTAGAGAACACTGTTTCTGTGGTTGCTGTGCTGTGACTGTCAGTGCCAGCCCATGGCTTGACTTTGGTGCAGTGGTTTTGCTTTCCTCCTTAGAGTCAGGTCAGTGCATGGTGTGGTCTCAGCCTCCGTGGCCAGAAACAGAATATTTTTGGGAGCTGTAGCTTTTTCTCAACCTGCCTTTCTTTTCTTGCAGGATCATCCCCCAGCTGGAGAGCTCACTTTCGCAGGTTTCACCAAGCAGCCTGCCTGGCTCTGAGATTTCGGAAGCCACAAGGACTTACTTGCAGGGAATGAGCCGCTATGACCTGGATGAGCTTGATGCCTGCTGGTTGGAACTTGTTAATATGGAGCTCAAGGAGATGGGTGAGTATGGCTTTTCCTTTTTTTCTTGCCTGGGTGTCCCAAAGTGGGCACTCAGGCTTTCTGAGTAAGCATGTGGAATTAAGGGCCTTGAGGAAATCTCAGAAACGCTGGTGTCTGATTGTTTCCTGTCCTAGGCATCTCTCAATATCACAGCATAACATTGCTTGCATCACTGCTGTTATATCACTGCACATTCTTCAAATCCTTTAGTGGATTTCGGTCGAGTGCAAGTACCTGAGCTTGGAATTTGACCACTGGCACTAGTGCTTAGCATGGTCTGCTGGGCAGATTTGTTGGCACAGACCCGTGGGTGTGTAGTTCTGCCAGACTGGAGGGATTTTCCAGTCCTTGTTAGGGAAGGGTTGCTATGGTGTGGCTGCTGCTCTGCAGGTAAGAATAACACCTCAGTAAACATTCACCTTGTGAGGTCAGTGAAGGCTCTGGTGTGCCTACATGAAGGGTTGCTCTTGGTGGCAAAGGTCTTTGAAGGGTGGGACAAAGGGTGTTAGGAAGTGCCTGAGCAGATGGGATCGTGCACTGTGGGTTGTGCCAGCTCTCACAGGCAGCTGGCTGAGGGCTGCAGCGGGACTCAGGATGAGCCAGGAAGATGCAGGTCAGTGAGCTTGCGTGGAGCACAAGTGAGCTCAGAAGCTGGCCACCACATTGACTGATCTTGGTTTTGGAAGATCTGTCCTTCTGGTGTACTCATGATTTACAATGAAATTTTGTTACCATCACCTTGGGAAAGTTGTAGAGGCTGCTTTTGCAGTTTGTCTGATAATCTGGTATCCTGTATATTGGATTTCCCATAATCTCAGTGTTGTGGAGCCTGTAGCATCACACACAAATCACAAGTCAGTTTTGCCCTCGTTAGCTGGTCCTGTATTGGCAGCCTCAGCTCTGTCATTAGCACACGCAGGTTTTGAGGCACTGGCAGCTGCAGTGGAGTCCTTGGGCAGAGCAGAGGGTGCTGCTGGATAAAGCCAAGTGCCTCAGTCCTGCTCAGGTGCCTTGCAGAGGATCCACCCTTCCTAACCCTAACCCAGCTTCTACCACACCAGGCATCATTCTGCCCTCACTCTGCCTTCACTGGATCCCCTGCCACATTTCCCTTGCCGTCTCCACAGCTGCATGGCCATTAGAGGCGTCTCTGGGCTCCAGAGAAGGGTTGTCTCTATTTCCACTTCCCCTTGTGCGTATTTCATAAGTCTCTAGAAAGGAAGTGGTCAGAGATGTGGCTTCTCCATCTCAGTTGGGTTAAATTTGGCATTAGTATTTGTTTAGTATGTCTTCAAAGTTTGAGGTTTCAAATGCAATGTCTGGATGTGGAGCTCCTGTGGTGATAGAAGGTTGAAATAACTGGAAGGTTATTTTTTTCTTCCATCTTGTTGTTATCAGCCAGTCACCTTTTCCAAGGAGCGTCCTTAGGAGTGTTTGCCCAGGGCTGGGCTGATGGAACCATAGAATGTGAGGAAGCCCTTGAGCCTTCCTGCCATAACCAGCTCTAGATGGTGACAAGGACCAAGGGGTTCTCAGCAGTGGAGGTGCAGAGAACATCCCTGCCCATCACCTGCTTCTCCAGCCCATTCCTGTTGCTGAGGGAGCACTGTCATTACTGCTGAGCCTTAAATGTGCTGGGGAGAGAGCAGCTTTGAAAACCAGTGTTTGGCATGTGAAATCCACTGCAGATGCAGCTTCAGCCCGATGGATTCTGGTATCTTCCCCCACCCCCAACTTCTCCCAGGGCAAGGGCTGGTACATTTTTTCCAGTGACTTGGAAAGGAGGACCTGTGGCATTGATTAATGAGCCATCCCTGGTGCTGCAGGGAGCTGGGGTCCAGCAGGTGGGGAGTGGGATAGGAGCTGGTGCTCCTGGCTGCAGGACCGTGGTCACATCACTCGTGGCAGCTGTGCCATGGAGGCTGGAGGTCATCAGGCATCCCTGAGGGGATGCATTTTCCTGCCTGTGGAAGTTTGGGTGCTCACAGAGTTGCTGCTCACCTCCTAAGCTGTGCCAGAGCAGGGCCTTTGCTGCCCCTGCTTCCCACATGGGAAAAGCCAGGGTGGGATGTGGGTGCCCTTCACCACCCAAGGCAGAGGATTGCTGCTGCCTGGGCTGGTCCAAAGGCAGTCCATAAATAGCGCTTTCTCCCGGAAGCCCTTGACATTAATGACACCATTAATGACTCGCTGAGATTTCCAAACCCGCTTTGCTAATCTCCAAGATCATTAACATGACGTAACTAGAGAACTGCAGCCTCTCCTCCCATTCAGAGGAGTCAGGAGTTATCTCCCAGCTCTAATTTAAAAGATAGGCAGAAGTTTAAATTCCTCATGGGTGTTTGGCTGAACTGTTGTCACTGGGCTGTCCAGGGGCACAATATGTCATTCCCAAAATATTTAATGACAAAGAAGGATCCTGATCTCTGACTGGCTTCTGAGGATGTGCGGGGAGGAGAGCTGGAAAACACCTATGAGATCATCCAGCTCGCCTTTCGTGGATCCACGTAGCACATGCCTTTTCCAGTCCTTTTTAGGTCACCCCAGGGATGGAATTTTATCACCAAGATCAGATAAACCTCCAGATAGCTCCAGCTCTCTGTATTCTGCCTGCTGACTCCTCTCCCAATTAAGTGGAATTGCTCCAGAAAGCAAAGGTTTTACATGAAAAGCAGAAGTTTTAAACATGAAACAGCTTTAAATAGTTTTAAACCCCCCAGTAAGATGCCTCAGTAGCTGTTGCTGTACTCGATGGAAATGTGCTGTTTAAAGAACCTTTGTGTGTGAGAGATGAAGTCAGTATTTAGGCATGCCTAAGTGTTTTATTTGTTGCTGCTGCAATATGAGATAGTAAAAAAAGTGGATCTGAAGAAGGCTGAATGAAGCCCTGAGCCAGATTAATGTCCATGCCACTCCAGGCAGCACAGGCCTTTCCTTTTAGACAGGAGCTATGCCATAAGTCTTCGTTTTTATATTAACATTTTATGCTGTATTTTGTGATCTCCACTAAATCCAAAGCTATTGTAAGAGCGAAGCTAGAGAGACTTCAAAGACCAAGCCTGAAAGATCCTTTTGCAGTGATCGGCACTTCATAAACACACGGAAAATCCTCAAGAAATTGCTAAAATCGTTGTCGGAATCAATTTTGCTGAAGGCAGAGTCGAAGTTTCTAAGTATTCCCTTGACTTAATCCATATGGTGTATTCTGCTCACATATGCCCACCACAGCTTCTATCTTGGGAGCTGGAGGTGTTCCTGGTATTTTATGGCAGGAACATGCAAAGGTCACATGGATTGCTTTTGAAGCTCCGGGGGGAATTCATCGCTGCATACTTGAGATATGTCTGTGTGCTAATGAGATGATACCTCCCTC
Source organism: Acanthiza pusilla (assembly GCA_036630365.1). Lineage (NCBI taxonomy): Eukaryota > Metazoa > Chordata > Aves > Passeriformes > Acanthizidae > Acanthiza > Acanthiza pusilla. Next base: position 9,773,631 of record JAXCHO010000049.1, on the reverse strand, counting down.
GGCGGAGGTGAGATTGGTCAAGTAGATGTGAAATAAGCTGGAGTCGGTGCAGTACCCCGGGGAAGATGTGCTCAGTGGAGCAGAGGCTGCCGTCAGTCCTGCTCCTCGCAGAGCGGCTGCTTCCCTCCTGCCGGAGCTAGGTGTCACACCTCGGGGCTGCTCCCATCCCCCTGCATCCTGTTGGGATTCTGGGAGCTCTTTCCCACCCTGAGGCAGCAAGGTGGCACTCCCCAGACTTGCCTGTGTCCAAGCAGCTGCCACCCACCAATTTGTGTCCCTGTCTGTGTCCCACTGTGCAGGGCCACCCCGGTGTAGAATCACAGAATGATTTGGTTTGGGAGGGATCTTAAAGCTCATCCCCTTCCAACCCCTGCCATGGGCAGGGATACCTTCCACTATCCCAGGTTGCTCCAAGCCCCATCCAGCCTGGCTTTGAACACTTCAGGGGTGTGTTCACCCCTGCCTCAGCTTCTCTGGGCAGCCTGTGCCAGGGCCTCACCACCCTCACAGGGAAGAATTTCTTCCTAATATTCAATCTCACCCTGTCCTCTGTCAGTTATAAGCTGTTCCCCTCTGTTAAACACCACAAGCCTCCGGAGCTGAGCTTATTTAGCTCCTTAGAGATACAGATAATCGATACCATGTGTAAATGCAAGTATTAATTGTTTGTATGTGATGTATTAATGTATAGATTAGCAGGGTTGGGGATCAGTGGGAGACTCTTCAGACATTTTGCCTCCACATTTTTAGCACAATCAGTTTCCACGTCAAGTTGCTGTTTTGCTGTTTCCATAAATTGCTGGCAGTAATTGCAGTAGTTTCCAGCAGTACTCCGGGGTTTGCTGCTGGATGGGGTGAGGAGGCTTTCATCAGGAGTGCTCTAGGACAGCCCTGTCAGAGCCGAGCATCACTGCAGAGAGGCGGCAGCTTATAAAGTGGCTTCTGAAACATTTTGTCATCATCTTAAATTTGAGCAATAATTGATGTCGGTGGGTGGCAGAAAGGGTGATAATTGGTTCCTGTAAATCTTTTAAGTGCATTAGCAGGCTGTGTTTGTAACAAAATGTCTGGAAGTTTCACTGTGGATGCTCAGCTCGCTGTTTGTGTGTTGGTCACACTTTACATGCAGGGTCTGTTTATAAATAACATTGATAAAATATTAATGTACAATCGCTGCATCTTCCAAGGGCTGTGTGTCTGCAGGTGGTGAGCTGGAGGTGGCTGGGGGAGTCCCAGGTGCTCTGCTGTGATGTTCAGGTGGTTGGCTGTCATCCCCTGATGTCCCTGAAGGATGCTTGGGACAGGACCCAGGATGCCCAGGGGGCCACTCAGCCCAGGGCAGGGTGGCTGGTGTCCCCACGAGTGCCACAGCAGGCAGGTTTGAAGTGACTTGCCCGGGGCGAGCTGGAGGGACAGTGAGCTGGAAGGAGATCTCTGGAGTCTGTGGTCCTTGTACCTTGTGTGAACACCCCGTTCCATCAGGGATTTGTCATTCTTTCACTCTCAGGTTTTCAAAGATAGTCAGAGGCAAGCCTACATCATCTTACAAATGCTTTGCCTTTTTTTACTATTATTTAAAAAAAACAGTAATTTTGCTTGTTACTATATTTTTTTTTCCTGAAAAGTAAACTCACAGGTTTATAGTCTGTGAATCCGCTAATGGCACAGCCTGCAGTCCTGATAGCTGTTTGTTCATGAGCTGTTTCTATCTCCAGGTATTCTCCACAGGGGGAAAGGATTTATTGTTTCAGTAAATTGATATTAGTGGAGCACAGTTCAGTCAGAAATAGGTCTCTGTTTTGTGAAAGGTGGCTCTCCAGCTATTTCTTTCCTCCCCTCACAGTGAGTTGGCTCACACCACGACAAGGAGTAGCTGAGAATTCATTTAGCAGAAGAATATTGCTCCTTCATGCCACATAAATTACGATATTACAGAAATAATGATAACGGAGGGCGGCGTTGTGTAAAGGAATGTGCCTGGTGCTTCTCCCAGGCACGGCGCTGTGGCTCCGGTGGCAGCCCAGCAATCCCAGCTCCTTGGGGATGAAGTGTTGAAATTCTGTGTTTCAGGTGCTGTGTGGGCAGCTGGAGGGGCTGGGTTGTGTGGGATTGGGATGTACCCCTGGGAACCCCCTGGAATAATGGGGATGCTCAGTGGCTGTGGAGCTGCAGGGATCGTGGCAGACCCTGACAGACACACACAGGGAAAAGATTTTTGCTTGGAGCAAAGTTTCTTCATGTGTTCCTTTCATGAATCAGATCTGGAGACCTCCTGTAGTGCATCGTCATCTGTCACCTCTTCTCCATTTCTGAAGCAAAGTCCCGTTTTCTGATGCTCTCCTTAGCTGGGAAGGTGCTACCCCCAGCATCCTGCCCCGTGCCAAGAGGGGACAGTTCTTCTCGTCTGAGATGCCGTGGGAGGCAGCATTCCCTGGATTACAGCCCTTCCCACTGTGGAGCAATGCTGGGGTGTTCCAGGGAGGCTGGGTGGCCACATCAAAACCCATCCTCGTTAATGCACTGAGTGTTAATGGGGAAAGGGTGTGGGTGGCCTCCTGGAAGGGGTGGTGGGACATTTTTCTCGTGTGTCAGTGTTTTGAGCATGGCTCCAAATCGGTGATGATTGTATTGGCATGAAACTGAAGCCTCACTTCTGCCTGTGTCCCTCCAGACAGAAACTCTGAAGAAGTTTATGGCTACACTGCCCTTCTCTGTGGAGGCTCAGAGAAGCTTCGTTTTTCTCACCTAAGACCTTGGCATGCCTTAACCAGGAGAAAATATCATTCTCTTGGTTGGCATGTAGAGTCCACTGGCCTGGTAATGGTCCCAGATGTGGACATCTCTGGGTTTGCTCATTGTAGCCAAGATCAGTATCTGCATCTTACTTTTCCTTCTCTGGAGACAATAACAGTGTCACTTGTGCGTATACCGAGGGAGTGTCTTGGTGGAGAATTTTTTCGTGTTTGCTGTTTATCTGGCCACGATCAATAGAGAGTTTTCGCAGCCAAAAAGATGACAATTTTATGAATGGAGTTTAGTAGCACAAACTTCATGTGATGCAGAAGGAGATAAATGGAGCACAAATGGAAAAAGCACTTCACCCCCAGGCCCCATTGTTTAGTGTTTCATAAACGATTAATCGCTTCATCCCCATCAAGTGCAATTGTCAATTCAATAAGCTCCGAGGTATTGGGGATGACGCTTGGCAAACGCATTCCTAATGTAATTACATCTAAATGGAGTGTGAGAGCGCCTGCGCCTCTGCGCAGGAGGGACGGATCCATATTTCTCCTTGTGGTGTAACAGCTATAACACGGCAGGGAGGCTGAGAAGGGAGCCCTTCCGAGGCTCTGGTCTCCCTCTGGCACAGGAGTTTTGGGATCAGCATGAACTTTCTCCCCAGGGTTAAGCAGGTGATGATGGAAAATGCAGGAGGTGGGATGGGCGCTGGTTCTTTCCACTCGCGGTGAAGTGGAATGGTGAAAATGCCAGCGTGATCCTGACCCTGGGCAAGGTCAGATCCGCGATTCCTGTGGAAAGCCCCCTCCCTTTCCTTCCTCATGCAGCCTACAGCTGCCAGTTCTCTGCCTGCCCTCTCCCCATGAGCACAGGGCAGCTCTGGAAAGTGTGTGGGGAAAAGCACTGGGAACACCTTGATGATGATTTTGATTTCCAAAAGAGCAGAGCCTGAAATGGTGGAAGGAAGGGAGTAACTCCAGGCTGACACTCCGGTGCCCAGGCTCATAGTCACATATGGGGAGTTGAAATCCTGACCAAGAGGAGGATATTCTTGCTGGACTGGTTTAAATGCTCACATAAAGTCATGTTGAGCAAGTGCACCTTGGGTGGTGTGTTTATAAAGGGACTGCACTAAGGCAAAAATAATGCTCTGGCTTTCTCTGTAACATGCAGGGAATGATAGAACAAGGGGGAATGGCATTGAGTTGAAGGAGGATCAAATTAGATTGGATATTGGGAAGAAGCTTTTCCCTGTGAGTTTGGTGAGGCCCTGGCACAGGTGCCCAGAGAAGCTGTGGCTGCCCCATCCCTGGACATGTCCAAGGCCAGGTTGGAGGGGCTTGGAGCAACCTGAGATAGTGGAAGGTGTCCCTGGCCATGGCAGGAGGTTGGAACAAGAAGATCTTTAAGGTCCCTTCCAGCCAAAACCATTCCATGTTTCCACAATTTGTGCTTCCTGACCTGCTGCACCCAACCAGCACTGTGCCAAGAGCAAGGTGGTGGCTCCATCCCAGCCCTGGTGCCCAGAACTCGCTGTGCTGCTGCAGGATGCTTCACATTGCTGAGCTGCAGAGGCCGCAGAGCCTGTGCCATCCCGGGACTGAGATCCCGCGCCCATCGCTGGGGCTGCTCCGCAGTCAGACAGGTATTGGCAGGTTCCTTGGCGTGTTGCAGCACAGCAGCCCGAGCTCTTGAAAGGGCTGTGATAGGGAACAGTGTTGTCTGTCTTAGATGGTATCTCAGACTCGACATAGACGTGTAAAATGCCAGGCTGGATGTTTGCAGAGACTTGTCAAGCCAAGGGAAAGCGTGCCAATGAAACATTGGGGAAGAGCTTAAAAAGGCAGACAATGGTGTGTTTGCTTGCCGAGCTCGCCTACGGGGTGCTTTCCCCCTTGATTGAGTTTTTTTAGCTGGTCGGTGGCCATGGAGGGAAAGGTGCAGCTTCTGCCAGCCCCATCCAGCCAGAGGTGCTGGGACCCCTGCAACCCCATCCCTCCCCATCCCTGGGGGCTTTTCAGCAGCCAGAGTTGAGCCCAGGGACAGGGACATCACGCTGTGGCTTGAGAGATGCCCAGGATGACAAATTTTGCACTGAACATTTAATTAGCAACTGCTTCTCATGGGTGCTTCCTCAAGATGTTTTTCTCTGTGTCTGCTCATAAATGAGGTATTTTCTCCCATTGCTTTCCAGCAAGGAGGGTGGACAGCAGTTCGGGTCAGGCTCGTCCCCTGTCTGGCCCATTGTGCATAACACACACTAATTAACTTCAAAGTCTAATTGTTTTGTATTGCATCCTGCTGATATTTTTGTTGTCTCTCTGCACCTTCTCTGGTCGTGAAACAGTGCTCATTGGGAGACAGGGTGTGGTGGGGGCTTCACTCTGCCTCTAACCTGTCACAGAGAACCTCACTCCTGCTGCTGACAGATTATTTTCCCTAACTGGAGTGACCTCACATTGCGTTTGTGGCACCAGGATCTTTGTGTGCAGCTGAGAGGCAGCGCTTCTGGGAGCAGCCTTCAGTGTGGCACCACTTTGGTGCTGCTGAGCTCCTGGCAGCAGGATGTCCATCTAAAGGCAGCCAGGTATCCCACTGCTAGAGGCTGCTGCTCTAAGAAACCTCTCCTGGTTATTTACCTTGTATTCCTGTTTGTCTCTATGGAAAGAGATCTGGTAAAGCATCTCTGCCACCTCTCTCCATTAAAAATCCTGGTATGGCAGGAATAAAAGATCCACCTGGGTCTGAGCTGCTGATTCACTAAACCCAAACACAAAAACCCCTCATTTAGCCTCAGTTTCTGCCTTTGGCTTCAGTTTTACACTTCCATGTAATTGGCCTTAAAAGGGTCAATTTTCAGTCTTAACAATTAAAGCATTGACTTTGTGTTGCCAAAGCTTGTCTGAGCCCTCGCTACAGAAAGCATCTTTGCAAAACTTGTCTCCTTGAACATTTAAACTGTCAGCCCCAATTATCCGGATTGCTTCAGCTGAATGGGTTTCCTTCCTCTCAGCCAGCAGCAATATTTTGTTACTGTCTATGAAATATAAACTGCATCCTGAGTTAGGAGCAGCCGTTTTCCGAATCGCCGCTTTTGCCATCGCTGTGGATTTGCCTCTTGAGTTGCCATCTGAAATGCTCTGCCGCTGGCAGAACGCTCCCCGAAGGCAGGTGGGCGCCTGTGCTGGAGCCGCGTCCATGGCTGTGCCTTCACGCTCTGCCTTGTGCCTTGCAGAAAAGCCTGAGCTGGACGAGATCACCCTGGAGCGAGTGCTGGAGGAGCTGGAGACCATGTGCTACGAGAACATGAACATCGCCATCGAGACCGAGGAGGGCTTGGGCATCGAGTACGACGAGGACGTGGTGTGCGACGTGTGCCGCTCGCCCGAGGGGGAGGACGGCAACGAGATGGTGTTCTGTGACAAGTGCAACGTCTGCGTGCACCAGGTGAGCCCTGGCCGTGCTTGGCTCTGCTCATCACGCTCCGGTACCCTCCTGCTGTGGGTTCCTGCCATCCCCACCACCCCTGCCCTGGGCTGCTGTTCCTGTTAAGCTTTCCTCATGGATTCCCAGCATGGTTCCAGTGGAGGGATGGTAGCAGCGGGGTCTGGGATAGCTGGCAGACAGCAAACTTGCTTTTCTTGCTTTCTCATCACCAACCATTTATAAGTGCCCACAGAAACACACAAGGTTGAATTGCCCTTTCCTCCTCATTCTGTGTGGTATTTTATTTTATGCCTCCTCATCCATTCATATGCTTATTCTTCTTTACTCCATTAATTGAACCCCAGTGGGATGTTTAGCACCCTGGGGTGACCAGGACAGCTGGTGACTGGGTGGGATGTGGGTCTGCAGTCCTGTGCTCACCAGAGGGGTGGGCTTGCACAGACCCCCCAGCCTCCTTCTCCTCTGCCTTATCCGGGGGATGGTTGGCCCTTCCAGCTCCACCAGTGCTGTCTCACATCGCAGGGTTTCTGTCCCAGCTTCCCCACTGTGTGAGCGTGGGATTTCATTTTATTTTGCTGCCTGGAGGAAAATAATTTTATTTTTAGAACTGAATGCAAATGCTTCAAGCCCTTGCTGGTGGGGTCTGTGGGCTCCTGCTTTTGGGGAAACCTTGACAAGGGGAAGGCAGCCCCATCAGGGTCTCCTGGGTCCCACGTGGGCCCAGGGAGGTTTTGCTGGTCATGCTTCGAGGGGAAGCACTGTGTGGTGCTGGGATGGCAGCAGCAGCACCTGGGCTTCACCCTTTGTGTGAACAGGTTTGGGTTTTTTTAGTTCTAAAGAGAGCCATTTGCTCATCTTTTGGGCAGCTTTTCCATCAGTGCTTCCTGGAGGTGGGAGAGCACTGGAGATATCTATAGTTGCGGGAGGTGGGTGTTTTGAATGGTTTCCATCAGTGAATCAGATTCCACAAAATACCAGAATGATTCAGGGTTGGGTTCGGGGTTTTTTTTTTTTGTCTTGGGTTCTTTTTTAACAAGCCCAAGTGGCAATGTCAGGCTGTGAGCTGTCATCAGCCACAGTAGGGACTCGGGGGGAGCTGTGGCACCCTGTGGGCTCCACTTTAAGCAGCAGCCCCAGTGCTGCAGAAGGGGACACAGCAGGCTGAATTTCAAGGCTGCTAAAAGAAAAGAGGGATTTTCAGATGTTTTCAGGGAGCAAAGTCCAGCCCTAAGCCCTGTGCCAGCCCATAAGCTGCCAGTGATTTAATCTCTGCCCCAATTTACACCCTAAGCCACAAAGTCTAGAGCCACAGTGCAGGGTGTTACGTGGTTATCTAACCTGCCCCGTGCCTTTGCCAGCACCACATCCAAAACCTGCTGGGAATGATGCTTTCCTGCAGGCATACGAGTGCTGGTGCCACGGGCTTCACACCTTGTCCTCCAGCATCCCCTTGGGAAAGGCTCAGGACGCACAGCAGTGGGTTATGGTGCCAGGAGGTGTTGTTGTACTCATCCCCATAACACAAGCCACGAGGCTCGCTAGTAATTAATTCTTATGATGTGAAGCTTTAAGAAAGCACATGCAATTGTCCTTTTCAAATTGCCAGCGAGGTGGAACCGTGCCCCCCACTGCCAAATCACAGTTCATTGCTCTCCCAGTGACAATGTCACACTCCTGTTTAGCATGGGAATGATCCACCTCCAGTTTCCATGGGCCTGTCATTACTAAATTCCCTGTCCCTGGTCTGGGCACGTGGCTGAACCCTCCCTCTGTTCCATGGACCACACCAAGATTGGCATCCTGCCTGGTTTTTTGGCATCTTGTTCTCAGTGGTGTTGCACCCTGGAGAGATGCAGCAATAAAAATAGCTGCTCTGCTCCTGTTCAGCATTCCTCTGGCTTCATGTTTCTGGAGCACCTTCTGCCTGGTGCTGGACTCGGAAGAGTGTGTTTAGCTGATAATGCACCTCATTTCTAGAGCTGCTCCGTTTCTAGGACAGAGGCCCTGTAGTATTTGCTCCTCAGGAGCAGAATAGCACCTTCAGCTGCTCTAAAATCACTAGAAATCAATAACCAAGATCCAAGAATCTGTTAGAGGTGGTCACCTGGTCATAATTCCTGCTTTCTCCTGGATTTTGAGATCAGTCTGCCAGTTCATTCTCCTGCTAGTACATTTCAGGCTGATTCTTGACGGGCACTAAATCATATGTTTTATAAAACTCTGTTTCAGAAATGATTTATCTGTCAGATTTGGAAGCACTGTGAAACACACAGTTAAGTCTCTCTGAACCATGTAGACTTGCAGCAATAATATTTCCTCCCTTAATTCCTTGTTATCCCTGTAATCTGTTCACAAAGTGGCTTTTTTTGGAAATCACTATCAGAGTCAATTTGTGATTTGGGGCAACCGAAAGCCATATTATAGTCTGTTCTTGGCCAGTAGTGACTGAAGATGTGCTTTTCCCATGCTCTCACATCTCCGTGTGCCCCCTCTGTTCCATCCGCACCCCCAGCACTGTCACTTGCGGTGACAATGACCTGCAGCAGCAGGAGGAAAAGCTGTTCTTTTTGGGGGTAAACCCCAAGAAGTGGAGCTGAGAAATGCCTGGGCTCAGTTTGCAGCCACCAGTGCTGGGGGTCCTTGTCAGCACTGCCTGCTTGCCTTCTGCGGGGATGTCAGAGCAGCCAGATGTAGAATTAATTACATCTCCTCGCTTTAAATAGTGACACAGCCCCGTGTTAGTGCCCAAGGCAGTGTGTGTCGCCCTCGGAAAACCCTTTAAGTGTGAGTTATCAGGACCTGCCAGTTAAAAACTGCCTAGTTTTAGTAGGAGCTGTTTAATACAGTCATAAATTATGGTCGAAGTGGAAAGTATTTTATCATTATGTGATACGGCTTATCATTTGGCTCTTCCCCAAGTACGGAAGAGAAATATTTATTAAACACTGTGGCTTCTCAGTGTCCTGCATTAGCACAGCAGGTCAGGGAGCTCCGTGGGCAGCCTGAGTCTTCAGTTCTCACTCTCTTGGCTGTGGACTTGTCTGTGCCCCCTTTAGATATGTCATCTTTAAGATTTATCATCCTTTTTGGTTCCTCCCATCTCATTTACATTCATGACTATTGGCTTCCCCTTTTTACCTTCCCGTAGTTATTTTTGCTTCCCCTTTGGGCTGTGCTGGGTCTGTAACCAGTGTGGCCAACTTTCTCAGTCGTGGGCTTGTGGCTTTTCAGCCCTCAGTGACCTCAGAGGGTTTCTCTGCGCAGCATTTCCTACTTTTCTGAGTTGTCACAGGTCAGGAACGGGCAGGACATGAGCGGGCAGAGGTCTGCACCACAGAGCTGCTAGTGGTGGGGGCTCTGCCCACCCCCAGCCCGGAGCCAGGCAGGTGCTTGGCATGAAAAAGATATATAAAAACAGCACATTTTTATACTTAGCTTTTAATTAAAGCCCAGGATGCACTGATCCTCCATGAGCACCCCTGTGAAAGCAGGGAAGGAAGTAAGGAAGGAAGAACTTCAGCTCCCTGTCTGTGGCTTTGGCGCCGTGTTGAGTCTGCGTTCATTGGGACGCAGCAGCAGTGAGAAAGGTGGGAGTGAGGGAGGAGGTCTGGGAGGCTGCTGATCCTGGGCTGCTGGATTCACCCTCCTCCCTGCTGTCTCCACAGGCGTGCTATGGCATCCTGAAGGTCCCCATCGGGAGCTGGCTGTGCCGGACCTGCGCCCTCGGTGTCCAGCCCAAGTGTCTGCTGTGTCCCAAGAGGGGCGGAGCGCTGAAGCCCACCCGGAGCGGGACGAAATGGGTCCACGTTAGCTGTGCCTTATGGATACCTGAAGTAAGATTTCCAGCCTCCTCCTGGCACCTGGGTGGGCACAGACCTGGTTTCGGGTCCTGGCCCACGGTGTTCATTAATGGTGTGAATATGAAATGCAGTTTGGCTTGTCAAGCTGTGCCGGAGCCGCAGTGCTGGGCAGTTATTGGGCTGTGTTTAATTTGCAGCCGAGAAGGGGCACCCTATTAAGGCAGGGCAGAGAGTTGGGGTGCAAGGGTGCAGAGGTGGGGGCATAACTCCAGGCAGAGTAAAGCTAATTTCATATGGCCATGTGAGATACACCTTAGATGAGGAATTAATTCAGAGGAAATACCGCAGTCAGTGTTTATAACTTGTCTTCTATCTTGTGGCCAGGTTAGCATTGGATGTCCTGAAAAAATGGAACCCATTACGAAGATCTCACATATCCCAGCAAGCAGATGGGCTTTGTCCTGCAGCCTCTGCAAGGAGTGCACTGGGACATGCATTCAGGTATGTGACTTGGCACTGAAGAAACTCAGACCTCCGGGATTGTGCCTTTATTAGCCATTGGAGAGTCCTGAGATGCTGAAGGACATGATCTGAATAAGGCTTATTTCTAATGTAAGTAAACCTAATGACAAGAGCCTGTCAGGCATCATCAGATGTTGTTTGCAATCATTTAATGCACTGAGTGATAGAAATCTAGATTAACTTTCTTTGCATAACACAGTGATGTTGCTGTAGTGACACTAATTACTGGGGCTGCAAATGACCTTGGTTTGGATCAGAAACCTCCAGGAGAAGGGCTTTGTGAGGCTGCCAAGAAAGGGAGATGCTCATGGGGTACACAAGCCAAGTATTCCACAAACCTCAGGGGTCAGCCTTTCAGCTGGGGGGATGTCAGGGAGCACCAGGGTTGGACAGTCCTCACTGGCCTGCTGGCTTGGAAAATAAAGTGCTTACCATATATTACATTTCCACATTTTCTGTTTTGCCACACCTAAGCAAACCACTACAGACATCTGATTGCCTGCCCTCCCCACAGCAGGAGGGACAGACGTTCTCTTTTCAGATGGAAGGTGGGATTCTCCAGGCTTTTCTATTGCAGAATTGGGACATAGCTTCCCACGCCATGATCTCTCCTCTTGGGAAGCAGAACAGAAGCTCCCATCCAAAATGCAGCACACTTGGTGTGAGAGCATTTGGGGACCCTGCTGAACCCCATGATTGCCCCTCCTCCCACCTGCTTGGCCGCTGTGGTGTCCTGGTGGTCACAGGGATAGCCATCAAGCTTTGAAAAATGGAGAGAGAGTTAGGGATGTGATCCCAAGGGATCAGCTCTGGTACAGCAACAGGAGCTGCATGCTGGGGCTCGGGGTAGGCAGCAGTGACCATGGACCAGGAGCAGCTGGCTGGTGGCAGAAAGACAGCAGGGACAGGAGCTCTGCAGGCTCTGCTGTGTTCGTGCTGTCATCTTGGGTTTAATACTTTAAAGGGAGCTATTTAAAAGTAATCCCCATAGTTTGAAATGAAATCTCACAATACTTCTTTAAATCTGTGGCATTGACTCATTTTTTTGATGGCTCTGGGTGCTTATTCACCCTGCCAGATGGAGATACTGTGTCAGAATGGCAACTGCTTTCAAAGAACAGAGGGGCAGGGAAGGAAGCAAACAGGCTTGGCAGCATCAAAAAGAATTCAGTGTCTCTCAGGCTTCATCCTCTTAGTTCCATCATGACATGGGAGCCGTGAGATCCCGGGGACTGAATGGATTTGCATTAAAGGTCACCTGAGATGGAACAGGAGCCTTGCTGCCTCATGTGCTGGCAGCTCATGTTTATAAGTCTTCATGAAACTGTCACTTGCCGAGGCCGCCCTGCCATGTGCAGGATGTTTTTCCTTCAAGAAAAAGGGGGAGAAGTGAAGGAAAAAAGCAGGCAGTGTCTTTATTTAAGGATTTAAGGATTTATGGGATGAATTAACTTGCATAGGTAAATAAGTATGCTCTGTACTTACCTGCAGTACAGAGCTCTGTTTCGAAAGCTTATGTTTATGGAGCATATTTTGTGGAGCATATTTTATGAAGCATATTTTTGTTAGTGCCTGTTTATACAGGTGGGATCTACCTTTGTCAGCAGTTCAGGTTTGTGACCCAGCTCTGGAGGGAGGAGGTTGTTTTTTGCGAAAGCGCTGGGTGTTTACTCCTGGCAGCAGGAATCAGGTGCTGCAGGTGGGCAGGTCTGGGGAGGGAAGGAGGGACATGGCTTCCAGGAGGGGTTTTCCAAGTGGCCGAGTGGGTTTTATGAAGGCAAAATCGGGGAGGCAGGCTGGGGGAGTGGAAGACTCTCATCCCAGCAGGCTATTTCAGAGCCAGCACTGCAGCCTGAGAAAACACCCACCTCAGCCATGTTTGCAGAGACAAACGTGAGAGATCTTTGTCAGGACCTCTGTGTGTGGAGGTGTTTGTCCCCATCCAAATCTGACCATCAGAAGGGAAAGAAACTCGGAGAAGCCCAAGGAAGGACTCCCCACTGCTGTCCATGCCTCTGCCCTTGCTGCCGCATGTAACTCAACCCTTGCTTTGTGGTACAGAGCTGTGAGCCTGGTGTAACTCAGCATGGCTGTAACTGAGGCAGAACTCCTGGATGCTGTGCAGGGATGCAGCTCTGGAGACACCCTTTGCCTGACTCCTCTTAAGGGGAAGTCATTACTTCACGGTGGTTCTTGTGGTCAGACATCAGGAGATGCCAGAGAGCAGGAGGAATTTTCTTGTTTGCATTTCTGAGATGGAAAAGAGAGTGCCAGGAGCCAGGCTCTGGTGCAGCCCCAGTCCTGACCATGCTTTTTTGGGACCCAGCTCCCTCCTCCTCACTTGTCAGACTGACTGGAAGAGCTCACGGAGGCAGCACAGAATGCCAGGGCTCTGTTGGTTGCTGGCAAGCTTCTCCAAAGGGCACAGTCTTCTGCTGTCATCGTCTTCCAGCTTCTTTTTGTTGTCGCTTTTTGGAGGAAAAGCCCTTGGAAAAATCCTCCACCACTCACCCATTCATCGTCGCTTCTCTGCCCCCTTGAGCAGGCAGTGCCACAGGTCCCCATCCACTGCGACAGCTGGTGGTTCCCAAAATTGTTTTCTGCCTGTAGTCCTGCCAAGGCAGCACGTGGCATCAGGGGTGAGAGCAGAGTGTGTTCCCCATGCTGCCCCACTCCCATCCCCGAGGAGTCTGCGAGGCTGAAACTGCCTTTTTCAGCTGAGAAGCTCTACCAGGCTCCAGACCATCTGTGGTCACGAAAAATCACATGGCAGTTTTTTAAGGATGCAGAAGTGTTGTGTCTGATGGCTTGGCCGGTGTTCAGCACCGGTAATTAATTTTTCCTTCCTGAGCTCCCCTCACAGGTTTGTTGGAGGAGCTGCTTCCTTCCTCCAGCCCCAAATTGCAGCGGAGCACCACTGCAAGCTGCTAAACTTCTGCTTGGATGTCCTTGGCAACTAAAATCATCTCTCTGTTTCTTCCCAGTAAGAACGATTTGAAGACTAATTAAAAGCCCATGTTAAATCTCTGGGGCAGTTTTTACCCTCTCACTCTCTCTCTTAGAATTTTGTTTAGGAATGGATTTGCCTGGATAAGCAAAGTGTGCTGAAATCCTTGAACGAAAGGCACTGTAAGATAATGAAGCACAATCGATAATGAAGCAGGAACTGCTCCAGTCTTTTGAGCCTGGTTTATTCTGCGTGGCAGATCCCTCCCTCCTGCCACAAGTGGCTTCATTCCAGCGCCATTCTGGGATGGATCAATATGTTTTTATCGTTAGTTTATCCAAGGTCCCTCAGTGGCTGTGGCCGACCAGGTATCTTTCTTTGTTGCCCTGTCAGCTGAGCTGCCTAATTATTTTCTGTTTGCATTTTGGACACGGTTTCTGACAAGTGCTGCTTGCCATCTGTTGGAGTAGAGAGATCCAGGACGAGTGTCATTGGATTTGCTTTATTCCTAAGGTGGAGTGATGGCCATTCCTGTTAGCAGGACGCTGTCCTGGCAGAAGACACGGGCGTGTTGTTAATGCTGTTTTTAGCACTGGTGGCAGAAACAGGAGGGAAGGGACACCACAGCGCGTGCTTTAAAAGCCAGCGTGTGATGTACTGACTGCCCTGAGTAAATCTGGAAGCTGCAAGTCAGCCTGGGCTCCTTCCTTGCCAAAAATAAAATACTTGAGAATGGAGCTGGTGCTTCAGCTGCGTGTGTGGCTGTGACAGAGCTTGTCCTGAGGGATGGCCAGGGTGGCAGGGCAGGCACCCTCTGCCCCTGTGGTGCTGAGTGCCCTGGGCTGGCACAGGGAGCCTCACTGGGTCCCTCACAGTGCCAGGCTCCAAGCCAGTGCCAGCAGCATGGCAGAGGGAGCTGAGTTTTGCAAGCTCTCAGCTATTTTCGTGAACAATTTCAGACTGAAATTAGGACCAAATGGCCATTTTAAACAGGATAAACACGGTGTCGGAGTTCATAATCCGCTTGCTTGTGGTGCCTGCAGGAGTTAGTGCCCAGCATTGCTGCCCAGAGCTGTGCTGGTACAGCCAGAGCTGCATCCAGTTCTTCCCACTGCTCTCTGAGGCTTTGGAGCAGGGCTTGGAGAGCTCTGGAAGTGGAGGATTTGGACAATGCTTGCCTACGCTTTTCTTGGCCCTGGCAGCTGCTTGAGCACCTTGAGCTGCTTGAGCAGACTCATAAAAAAAGTCAAAGGAAAATATCTAAAAGCAGCAGTGTCAAAAGTTCACCCCCAGGTGCCTAAGCAGGATTCAGGGCTGACGGATGAGATGAAGATAAAAAGCTGTAAAACTTCTGTTCCTCAACTACTACCAGAATATATTTTTCTTTTTGAGAGTTAAGGTGCAGCAGAGCCCCAGTAAAACCAAATGGTTTGTCATCAACATTCAGGAAGTTTCACATGCCTCCACCTGGTCCTTCAGGCCACAAGTGCGTCTTCATCCCCCACAAGAACAATTCTTCTATTAATGCCATAGTAGTGCCTACAGTAATAGCCCACTTAAAATGTCTCATTATTGCAGTTTAACTGGTCATTAGCAGCTGAAATAGACTCATTTCTTATGGGTTATGGTTGAAATAATTACCTGACACTCTGAGGCATTAAAAACAGTTAATGAGTGGAGGGGGAGAAGGTGCTGACACAGACATGGGCACAGCACTGGCTGGTGGGAGCTCCTCTGTGGGACACCGAGGTGAGGTTTGTTGTCTGTGGGATCCAAAGTAATTTAAGCCTGAGGTACATTAGGAAAGTCGTTAAAAAACTGATCTGATGCAAGTTTGACAACATCGTAGCCACCGTACAAGTTCTAAAAGATTCATTTTGTAATGTTTTACTCCAGTTGCCTTTTTCTTTCTTTTTTTTTACTGGAACAAGTTAGAGGCTGTGTAATTTCCAGAGGAAGGCATTCGGGAGCATTGGCTGCTTCTTAGATCCCGTGTTCACTCCTAAACCTTGCCATGTTCTGTATGCTTCCAATAAAAATGGCATATTGGCTTTAGATGTGGTAACAGAGGGGGAGTAGCTCGAGGGTGAAATACAGAGGAGCATTTCTCCATCAGGAGAAATCCACTGACAGTCTTGGAGCATCCCTTGGCCTGTACTGTTCTTTGGCTTTCGACATGTCTTGTTGGAGGAACCATTGGAAGCTCCTGGTGTGGTAGGTGAGAGATGGGCAGGGCCCATCACAGAGGTGGATTAAAGAAGGTAAGGTGGGAAAATGTCACCTCTTGAGCCCTGGGGTTCTTCTGCTTGTGTTTGTGGTGTTGGGCCCTCGGGTCTCTACGACTGGGGCAATGCAGATGTTCCTCCATTGGGAATTCCTGCAGTGGAGCATCCGTCACTCCGTGGCAGGTGTCACTCCACGCTCTCTCCGGGTTTGTGGTACACTCCTGGTGCCTCTTGTGTTGGTGAGTGTCCCCCCAGCGCTGGGGCCTCGCCCTGAGCCCTGTCCTTCTCCCACAGTGCTCCATGCCCGCCTGTGTCACCGCGTTCCACGTCACCTGCGCCTTCGACCACAACCTCGACATGCGGACTATCCTGGCAGACAACGACGAAGTGAAGTTCAAGTCCTTCTGCCTTGAGCACAGCACCGGGGCCACCAAGCTGCCCGAGGAGGCACGGACAGAGCCCGACCAAGCCCAGCTGGACTTAGAGAAGGTCACGCTGCGGAAGCAGAAGCTCCAGCAGCTGGAGGAGGACTTCTATGAGCTCGTGAAGCCTTCGGAGGTGGCAGAGAACCTTGACTTAAGCGAATCGCTGGTGGATTTTGTCTACCAGTACTGGAAGCTGAAGAGGAAAGCAAACTCCAACAAACCGCTGCTGACACCAAAAACGGATGAAGTGGACAACTTGGCTCAGCAAGAGCAGGATGTTCTCTACCGACGCTTAAAGCTCTTCATGCACCTCAGGCAAGACCTGGAGAGGGTGAGTAGAGCTTCTCCTTCAGTGATGTACCCGTGTGCTCCATCAGGGCTGCTGTAATGTGACAGCACAAGCCCTGTTCCCCCTGACTCAGTTTGACTCCCCTGACAGTTTTGTTCTTTCATCTTCATTCAGAAACATAACAGTGCTCGGTGTGTGTACACCATCACTGCCAAAACACTGACAGTGATGGAATAAGTCAGTGTTGGTCTCAGCCGGGGGTTCAAAAGAACAAATGGCTGCAGGGAGAGGTGCCTTTGGCAGGGCTGGGCTGATGGGAGGCAGATGATGCTGCGGCTTATGTCCACTATACCTAAATCGTTTCAAAGCACAAAATTATCCTGTGTTGCACCAGGATACAGTTGCATCAGCAGCAAGGCTTGGGAACACATCATTATTTACTTCCATTAAACGTCTAAGATGAGTGAAAGGCAGTGAGAGCAGGGCCAGTGGGACTGGGCATCCCCTGCCCTGCTGCAGCCAAAAGTGGGTCAGCTCCTCAGGGAGCTGCTGGCAGAGGCAGAGCTGGGCCAGAGGATGCAGATGGAGGATGCAGGCACCTGCAGCTCCCGGAGCTGCAGGACATCCTTGAATCCTCCTATCCGCAGGAGAGTGAGCAGTGGCCTTCACAGCAGCTTTTTGGGTGAGAGGGAGCATTGGTGGAGCAGCAGTGCCCCAGTGGTGCCAGAGCTCCCTGGGCTGGGCTTGGTGCCACACACGGTGCAGCTGTCTGTGGGTTTGGCTGTCACTGAGGGTAGGAGCAGGGATGGGACAGAGGCTGGAGAGGAGGAGCAGCAGTGAGGGTGAGAGGCAGCGAGAGGAGCACAGGGGGAGAAGCACATGCAGGACCTGGGGTGAAATGGCAAGGGATGGGTGCAGTAGTGCTGCTGCTGGGGAGGCACATGGGCATGGCACAGGGCAGCCATGGGACAGGGGCAGGCAGGGCAGGGATGCCAGACCTGTCATGCAGAGCCCAAGCTCCCTCTTCTGCTTTGCTTGAGACCCAAACCCTGCCTGGTCCCCTCTCTCCTGTTCCTGCCAGCAGGGTGGATCCATGGTCCTTGCCCAAGTCCCTATCTGACCACCCACCCAGCGTGCAAAAGCCATGGAAGGGCTCAGAGAGTCTCTAGGAGCAAGGGGGAAGGAAAGCAGGAAAACAGCATTGCCTTGCCCCAGTGGATGTGGTGCTGTGGTTCCCTGAGCAGGGGCTGAGGGTGCTGCAGGTGACATGCTGCTCCCTGGGAGGTGAAGGTGGTGGGAATGCTGCCCCTGCATGTCCCTGAGCCCTCTCTTCAAGCTGCTGTGGGTCTGTGGTGTAATTGAACCCGTGGGGAGAAAGGCAGTGTGGGTGGGCACCGTGTTCATGTCCAGGTGGGGGTTCAGCTTTGGACCAGCCCGCCCTGGTCCCTTGCTGCACACACCTCCCGAGTGGATCCTGGAGCCCCAGAGCCTTCTCCTGTGTAAAAATAATTGGATTGGCAGCTATTGGTCTCTTTTCTGTGATCCTGCGGGCCTTCGTCCCTGCGGTCATCACTGCCATCCCTCTGCCAGTCTGTCCCACTTTGTTCCTGCCTTTACTGCACCCCGTTTCCATCTCTGGGTTGGGCTGGGCTGGTGCCACCGTCAGTGGCTCTCCAGCAGCAGGCTGCAGCTGCCTGATCTCAGGGTGACAAGTTCAACTCACTTTTTCCCCTCATCTGCTCTATATTGTAAATCTAAACCAGGCTGCTCTGCCTCCTGCTGCTCCCTCTTGTTCCCAGCTTGGCTTTTCCAGCTGCACTGAACCACTGTGCATCCCTGGGTACCGTGCTTTGCTCACGGCAGCTTCTCTTTGATTTCTTCGTGTCAAAACTACGTGTTTTACCAGATTTCTCATTTTCCAGAGTTGCCTCCGGGCTTTGTGGGGTGTGCCCAGCAGCATTCAGCCTCTGCTTAGCAGCTCCCTGCCAGGTTTCACTGCCTGGCCCTGGAAGAGCTGTTTGTTTGTTCTGCTTCCAAGAGTGGAACAATAAACACCAGCCAGATCAAAGTCCAGTGCTCAGATGGGTGATAGGAGTTTAAATCCAATTGTTGCCAGTGCATCCCAGGTATCTGATCCTGCCTGGCAGCACCTGGCACGTCACAGCCACTCTGTTTCACTTGCAAATAATGAGGAATCACATCAAACTGGGATCAGAGATGAGCAGCCCGGAAGGCTCTGTAGGCTTTCAAAGGGTGTCCACAGGACATCATGTTGGATTTTAGCATTTTCAGCAATTAATCTGGCAGAAATGGTTGTGATTTTGGGGCTGATAATGGTATCGGGATCCAGGAGTTGAGGAGGCAGAAGCAGAGAGCAGATGACGTGGGGACAGCCAGAGTGATGGTGTTTCCCTCTGTCATTTCCTAACTCCTGTCATTTCTGCATTTCACAGTGTCAGCAAATTAAAGCTAATGTCTGGGAATCCTAATACAGTCCCCCCATTTTATTTTTGGCCTTTTTTAACCCTCTTTGCCTTTTTTTATAAAGCTTTTTCCAAGTACTGGCTGTTTAAATTAGCTTTAACAAAAAGCTGTGGTTTCCAGGCTTTCACACCAGCATCTAAACTTGGCTTGGGGAAGCAGCACTGGGTGGTGGTGAGCTGTGTAAGTGTGGGTAAATACCAGCAGTCTCTAAGCAAAGCTAAAGTAATGTTTTCTTCCAGGAATATCAAATCATAGAGAAGAGATACCGCCAAACACTTGGAGATTCAGGTTGCCAGAAGCAGTTGTTTTCTTCATAAAGAAATCTTAGTTTGATGTTTTCTCCAATCCAGAATGAAAAAAAGAGAACGTAGTAAAATATATAACACTATATAACTCCCTGCCTGGTATTTACAGCTAGGGGATTCAACAACAACAACAACAAAAAGCAGCTTTTTCTCCTATATTTGTAAACATTCCCAAATTGTCCTTAAGTGAGACAATGTTAGGGGTTGGCTGTAGTTGTCCTGCTTGCCCTCACAGCCTTTGGTGGCAGATGTGAGGTAAGCATGGGACCATTTCCTGGCTTGCTCTCTCACTCTGAGAGGCACAAAGGTTTCTGGCCACACGGACAGCCCCCCAAGCCTGGAAATATCCCCTGCAGAGAAGGGTGTGAGGATGAGGAGGGGGAGGAATCAGAGACATCAGGATCACACGTGAGTGTGGACGTACCCATGTGCGTGTTCCTCTATTCAGGCCACCTCCTCCTTACCTTATTACAGACAGCTTTGCTCTTTCACAGCATCAGAAAGCTGAGTAAATGCTGTCAAATCCTGTTAGATGCCATTAGCATTTTCTGCTCTGCAGCTGAAAGCCTCTGCTTGCTCCAAAAGCCTTGATGTCCATTGTGGCAGCAGTGCCAGGGCCCGTGTCTCCAGCCACCCAAAGCATGGCACTGAAACTCGCCAGGTGCCAGGAGATACCAGCAGCAGTTCTGTCACTTTTTGCTGCTGGGGGTGTTTATCAGCAGCCCCGTGTGATGAGCAGGGTTTAGGTGCTGCTGCTGCACTGGCTCGTGTGAGCAGTTATATCTGTGCTTTGCTGTTTGTGTTTAGAGCTTCAGGTAATCATAGAATGAGTTGGGTTGGGTTGGAAGGCACCTTAAAGATCATCCAGTTCCAAGCCCACTGCCATGGTTAATGAAATTCCTTCAACTGGGGCAAAATGCAGCAGTGATTTGCAGGTGGATGTGGAGTACCTGTGAGTAACCATATGGAGGGGCTGGATTTGAGGTAGGAAGCTCCACCAGCTGCTGCCCTGGGCCAGCATCACCAGGGTATTTTGCTGTATTTTCTCTGCTTTGTCCTACTGTCTGCTTTAGGGCAGTTCTGAGAGGCTCTGACATCTCCATCCCAGCTGTGGCTGTGGGAAGAGGGTCTGGTCCATCCCTCCCTGCAGAAGGAGCAGTTTGTGGTTGAGAGCTGGCTCATTGACTCGGGGCACCGAGGTGCTTCACAGAATTTGGCATTTTTCTGTGCAGGTGTCTCATGTCAGATGTGACCAGGGCATGTGTGTGATGCAGCTGCTGGGCCAGGGGCTCAGCACGATGCTCGGGTGGGTGGAGCTGGACCTTTGCATAACTGTTTTACAATGCTCCTTCTACAGCATCTCCCATTCCGAGACCTCCCAGTACCTGTGCTGGAGAAGCCCTCCAGCCTTTCTTGCCCACTGTGGGGTCCTGGCTGTTGGAGCCAGGACAGAGACAGTTAGGCTTGGAGTCACCCACTGCATGTTTTTTCCCATATGAATCACACAGTTTGAATCAAGAGCCCTCACTCCTAGCCCTGGCTCACCCCCAGGGCTCTGGTAGGAGTTCTGGTGCAGCACAGGTGATGGTGAGGTGAAGAGGATGGAATTCCTGGGAGTGGGGATTTCCCTGGGCAGCAGGAGCAGCAGCTGGGCTTGAGGGGACCTGCTTTGACCCTGCCTAAACCAGACCCTGTTTCTTGTGTTTCTCTAGGTTAGGAATCTCTGTTACATGGTGACCAGACGGGAGAAAATGAAACACACCATTTGTAAACTGCAGGAGCAGATCTTCCATCTCCAGATGAAGCTTATTGAGAAAGATCTTTACCCAGGTCAGTACCACTTCCCAGATTTGTTCTCCCAGATGCTGTCCCCACTGTCCTCTGAAGCCAAGTTTTGTGCCCAAGCTCCCCACACCAGGGAAGCCAGAGCTGCCCCCTCCCCTGATGTGTTATTTTGGCGCAGTTCTGAGGTTGACTCAGAAACAATAAAGCCAGACTCTGGTTGACTGGAGTGCTGGAGCTATTTGTTTTCACAGCTCCTTCTTGATCCTCCCCTTCCTGGGAATCAGTTAGAAGGACCAAGCATTTGTTTAGATGGGGATGCTAAGGCAGTGTTTGGTGACTTTTGTGATTTGGAACTGCTTGGGAGGAGATGGCCAATGCTGGGCAGGGGCTGCTCTGCAGCTGGCTCCCTGGCACAGGGTGGCAGCCCTGCTTCAGGCTCTTTGCAGATGCCTTTGAGCATTCTGTCAGGAACGGAGGGTTAAGCTGCTGGCAGGGGGTCTGTTGCTCCAGGAGACCAGCTCCTTTAGCTCTGGTCAGCTGCAGCTCCCCGCCTCACATACCCATTAGTGGAGATCACGCTGCTGCGTGCAAAGCCTCTGGCAACTTTTATTAAGGAACTAAAATGAAGTTGGTTTCCTTTTGTCCTACTTTTTTTTTTTTTCCTTTTGCACAAGCAGTGCTGGAGCCCACGGCTCCTGCTCCCTCCTCCTTCTCCTCCTTTCCCTCCGGTGGCAGGGCAGACCAGACCCCGTGGCTGCAGAACAGTTTTTCCAGCAGCAGCATCTGGTGCTTTGGCAGCCGCTTCCGACGGTTGTTGTGTTTGTGGCTTTGGAGTTGTGTTTGAAGCCATCACATGGTTGGGGTTTCTTCAGGAACTGTCTGGGCTGAGCTTTCCTTGACAAAAGTCTCCTTTGACTGAAGTTTTGGAGGCTGAGGAATGTGTATGTTGAGATGTCTGTGACTCTGGCCCATGCAAATTCCTCTCGATCACCAAAGCCAGGCAGAGATGGGGGACAGGATCTGGTCCTGGTCAGGACCAGGAAGGGTTTCTAAGCTCACCTCTCTTGCAAACAAGGTGTTAGATAGCAGGAAATGCCCCTGGGGAACCTGTGTTCCCCAAAATCCCTTGGGGACTCCAACCACGGGTGCATGCCTGACCCTTTCTCTGATTCAGCAGTGGATTGGGAGTTGGCAGCTCCTGCCAGGGAGAGCTGGCGTAGGTGAGCTGGGAGCCTCACCAGTGGGATGCAGGGGCCAGCCAGTGATGGAGAGCTGTGCTGGGGCACTGCTGAGGGTGTTTTGGGTCTGTGTGCACTGCCCAGTGCTGGTGCTGTGCAATTGCCCTTCCCAAAAACGTTACAGGTGTACTTGAGGAAAAGCATGGCTGCTGCTGCCATGATATTTGTTCTGCCTAAAGGTGAGTGATCAGAGGCAAACCCACAGTGGGAGCGTGGCTCGGGTGGGGATTGGTGTGCAGGGATCACTTCAGGCCCTGTGATGCAGATACTTTTCTCTCCAGCCCCACCTGGCTGACATTTGCCCTTTCCTTTTCCGCTCTGAACTGACCGAGCTGAGCTGCTTGTCTCTCCCAGGATGGACTTTTTGGCTGAGCCTGAGCAGGGACTGACTGCTCCCTCTGGGACCCAGCTCCCGTGAGTCCCTGCTGCCAGGGGAACAGCCCAGCTCCAGGAATTTGGTCCTGGGATCTCCAAGTGGTTTGGGTATCCAGGTGCTTCCCATGCCAGGGGGACATTAGGGACCTGAGTGCCTTTTGGCATCAGTCCATAGAGTGTCCTGAGCTTGGGAGGAGTTCCCTTGCCAAGTGCCCATACCAGGAGCTGCAGATACTCAGCACCCAGTGGAACCAAAGCTTTGGATAACTCACTGCTGCATTTCCCAGCATTACAAGGCACTTACTGGTTTGGGACAGGGGGGTGGCTCCGGTAGCATCCTCACCTGCAGCTCCCGACCAGGTTGCTCTGTGTACCTGGGGTTCCTAGGAGAAAGGAAGAAGTCTCCATTGTTTCACCAGGATGAGGCCAGTTTTTAACTGCTGTTACAGTAGCCATCGACCAAGATCTGCTGGGGTTGTTCCAAAGATGGTTTTGGCACAAAGGTTTTCTTGGACTGGCTCCCACACAAAACTCAGAACAGGAGGGGTTTATTTTTCCCGCTGTCAAATGATCATTTAAGCAGGAGATTCTTAATAAAATCAGTGAGAACTGCCCGTGTAAAATGAACCCTCCTCTCTTCCCTGTATTTTTCTTGCACGGAGTGGAAAGTAAACACTGTCTGGCTTTGAAACACGGCTACTATTTTGACAGGTTCCTCTTCAAAAAGTGCTGCTCGGGTTTCTCTTTAGCCCCGTTGTGCTGTCTAAACAAAGTTAGATTTTGATTTTGTAAGCGAAGTGAAAAATGTGTCTGCCTTCCTCCCGTTACTTGGCAGGAACGTAGCAAATACCAAATTTGTTTTTGCATTTCTTTCTTTCTGTAAGTCCTTTTCTCGGGGGGGTGTTCCTGGCTGGCAACCCCAGGACTGTAAATCCTCTGTCAGTTCAGACTCGGGCAGGTGCAATGCAAATTCCCTCCCCTGCTCTCCCAGTACATTTCCACTGCTGCAGAAGGGGAAGCGCCGAGGTTATTCCCTCTGACCCATCCATCCCATGGCCTCTCTGCCGAGTCTGCTGAGGATTTGCTGCTGGCTGACACAATAAACTGATTTTTTCCTTAAGATCATTGCTCAGCCTATGGGCCAGACTCTGAAAAACTGCTTGTCTCTCCTCCACTTCCATCAGACACCCACATTTTGGTTTAAGGGCAATATCCTTCCCCCTCTGAAAATCAATAGAAATTTTAGCATGGACTTATGTGGGAGAGTGGCCTAATGGTGTAAGTAAAAACTGTTGGAAGTATTTTATTTGGCAATTCAAATTGTACTTTTATAGGATATTTGTCCTGTTTACCCAAGAGGAATAAATCCAGTAGAAGTTCAAAGCCATTTAGGAAATGGTAATTTTTAGCTGAATGTCTGCATAGCTCAGAGTATGATCCCTGCCTTTCCATAGGCAGTCCTGGTCATCTTTACTCCTTCGTGTACCTACATCACTCTGGGCTTTTTCATTCCTGCACGGTTTTGCCAAAAGGTCAAATCAAAGGTGGCTTTAAGACTGCTGGTACCTTTGCTCTGTTGGTCTGGCTCTGCAGCTGAATCCCTTCCTGGAGATGCTCTTCTTGGTGATGGGTGCCAGGTTTGTCGGTCCCCCTGGCCTCTGGAAAGTGTCTGAGCAGGATTTGGGGTCCCTCCCTTGTGGGTCCTCACCCCAAAGTCCTGCTCCAGCTCCGTGGCTGCAGGGTCTCCCCCAAGTCCCCTACCTTCGGTAGGGGCTGCTCCCGTGGCCATCCTTAAGTTCGTCTCCAAGGCTAAAACCTCTTTTTGTATAACCTACAGGATTCAGATTTTCTTAACATAAAGAACCAAACCGAAGAGTGGCCCTTGTTCTCCGTTTGGCTGGGGGTTGTTTGCAGGTCTGCTCCAGGTCTCCGCTGCGGGGGTGTGCCCCAGGGGAACTTGCTCACTGCAGCATCCCTGGTGCCTCGTCTCACACGGCGTTTTCCTTTTTTCCTAAAAAATGCCAGCACAAACTGGGAAGAAGACAAGGGGTAAGAAAAGTGACCCAAGAAGGAAAGGAAGAGATGGTAGAAAAAATAGTCCTGAGAAGACAGAGAAAAGGAAATCGGTCAACGAAACTGTTTTGGGACAACTGGGTAAGTCTGATTTTATGGCGCAGAGTTGACCTGTGATGCTGGAGGCTCCCTGTTTTGGGGAGCAGGGTTAAGAGTCCCAGCCCCTGATCCCTCCTGCACGTACACAGTGGAGTCACACCTTCCATCTCTCCTTTGTGGGAATCAGCCTGATTTACCCAGGTCCTACTAGAGAGCCGGGGTCAGAAACATGCTTGCTGGTGGGGCAGGGGGTGTAAAATCCCCCCTGCAGCTCCAGGATTGGGAGAATGTGTTACAAAACCTGTGATGTGCTGCTGGAGTGGGATTTCGCTTTCAGGTGATAAAATCAGACTTACCCACCCCAGGTAGGGCTGCTCCCCCGTGTCGTCTGTGCTGTGCAGGACGGTGAGTACAGCACATGGGCTCTGAGTTTTCATGTGCTGTCCGTGGCCTTTGTGGTCATGCTGGTTGTGCCAGTGGTGCAGGAACATGCAGGAGTCAGGCACAAAGCACATCCATCTCCTGAATTTGGTCATGGGGTGAGGAAATGCAGCCTGGCCCCACAGATGCTTCACCCACCTCCAGCTCGTCCCCATCAGCTACAGCAGCAGGCAGGGCTGGGGGAAGAAAAAGAAAAGAATGAAAGGGTTGTTTTGGACAAGGTCCTTGACAACTGCATGTGTTTCTTACATAGAATGGAGTTGTTGTTGTTTGACTTGCTCTGGTGCTGCCACCTCCACCAGCAGAGGCAGGAGGTGATGAGTCCATGTGTGCCCAGCTGCTCCCCAGGGGCACGGGGAGCACTGGTCCTGTGAGGCTCTCAGGCAGTCTGGAGGTGCTATAAAACCCTCCAGAGGGTACAGAGTGTTTCTGTGGGAGGTCTGGGCCACGCTGCCTTCCTCTGCTGTGCACACTGCTCACCTGACTATGCTGCTTTCTGGTCATCTCAGAGCTGCTGGGTTTTAGGACCCTTTGGAAATGGGGCTTGTGCACTCATTGTGTCTCTGCTCTGTTCTCTGCTAAAGAAGTTTGGGATTTTCTGGGGCAAATTCCAGCAAATGATGGAAGGCTGGGGAATCTCAGAGGAGAGCTGCATGGCTGTGAGCTTGGGAAACCAGGCAGCTGACCCAAAGCTTCACCAAGGTCTAGTAACCTGAATTTTGTGAAGGGCTCGAAGCATCCCTTTGGGTGCTGTCATCAGAGAAGGGCTGGGGAAGTGCCCTTGCCCACAAGACTTGGGCTCTTCAGTGTTTGGGTACCACACAATGCCCTAAGCCTGTCCCTGCTCCTGCTTCACCTTCCCTGCCTTGGGCTGGGGTCAGGCTTGTTGCTGTCTTTTCCAAAAGGGCCGTGGTGAGGTGCAGGAGGCGCAGTGTTGCTGCTCACAGGTGAGGGTGACACAAAGCTGTCACTGTGATGGGCAAACATTGAGTCACCCCACCCCTGCCACTGCTCTTTCCCTCTCTCTTGCTAGACTGACTGTTTCAAAGGAGAGCTCTTCCCTGAAATCCAAAATCAAACCTCATTTTTCTGCCATCCATAAAACCAGCTCAGATGTTGAACCCGTGGGTTTCTGCTTCAGAGATTAAAACTGCCTGTGCCTGTGTAGGTGTACACCTTTCCCATTGCTAATTGGACCCAATTAGCCCAGCCCACAGTGCTCACTCTCGCTCTCAATGATCATTATCGGGAAGTTTTTCAGCTTTTTCCATTCCAGCCTTCATCTCTGCTCCTCTTCAGTTTCCACCCTTTCTGAGATGTTCTCAGACCTGCAGATGTGTCAGTGGTCCCATCACCACTCTGGCTGCTTGGCTGTGGTGGTGGCCTGGCTGCGGCTGCTCCCTGGGGAGCCTGTCACCCCTTGCCTGGACACAAGTCCTGCTCTGTCACCACATTTTTCAACTTACACTTGAACTGTTTGTCTTCCACCTTTGCATGAGACTCTTTCCACCTGTGCGGGGATGGTGGAAGCTTGTCATCTTCACTGAAGGAAGATGCTTGGTTTGGATTGAGGGAGGTTCATGGAGTGTTGGATGTGAGAGACCATTTGGGTTGTGCTGTGAGCTCAGTGAACCCCAAATTCAGCATTAGTGCTGGAGCAAGCCCTCTTCTGTGTCTGAGTGTGGTGCATTATTGATCTTCCAAGTGTTTCTGTGGTGCCAGGGAGTTTCAGTGGAGTTTGTGATGGTGATGGAGGGCAAACATGGCTGTTCCTGGCTTCTGAGGCAATCTTCCACTCTTGTTTTTCCCAGGCTTGTCCACCTCCTTCCCCATCGATGGGACCTTCTTTAACAGCTGGTTGGCACAGTCGGTGCAGATCACCGCGGAGAACATGGCGATGAGCGAGTGGTCACTCAACAACGCCCACCACGAGGACAGCACCCCCGGCCTCTCCGAGGAGCTCCTCCAGGACGAGGAGACCTTGCTGAGCTTCATGATGGACCATTCCCTCAGGTCCCCATTCAGGCAGAGTGAGGCCACAAAGAAAGTGAAAAGCAGAACGAGAACGAACACTAAGAAAAAGCTGCCGAGGAGCAGCCCCCCCGCAGTGGATGGGGGCCACCCCGAGGGCTCGGAGCCCTGGACTAACAATGCCAGCAGCTTGTCGGATGACCCCGCCAAGCCCTTCGCTCTGGATTCCAGGCCGAGCAAGTCGGAAAAAGGGGCAGCAAAGCTTCCCACCGACCGCAAAGGGATGGGCGAGGCCAAAAGGGCGGCCAAGAAGGGCTCTCTCCAGAAAGCTGGCGAGCCTCATCCCCCTGCCGGGACACGGGGCTGCGTCAGCAAGGACGAGGAGGAGGAGGAGGAGGAGGAGACGCCGCGCTGTGCTCAGACGGAGCCCAGCCCCGCGGCCAAAGTGCCTGACTCCGTAGGTAGCCCCAAAACCATCGTGCGGTTCAAATTACCAAAGGAGAGCCGGGGGACGCGGCGCTCGCAGCCCCCCAAGGCCGACGGCGCTGGCGCAGCTCCCTTGCGTCGCTTCGACGCCGACACGGACGGCTACTTCTCCGACGCCGAGATGAGCGACTCGGACGGGGAGTCCCGCGGCAGCCGGGCGCAGCGGGGCCAGCTGGACGCGGCCGGCGAGGACATCGTCAGGATGAGCATCCTGGCATCATAACTCCTCTGACAACGCCGGCTCGATGTGGCCTCAACCCAGTTCCAACTGCCATGTCCAATTTCTGCCTGGTATCGCGGCGAGGGGGGTTTTTAATATGTGTATATAGTTGGAAATTCGGCACTGTTGTCTTTCTCTTCTCGATACGCCTGAGATACAGCTTCAGCTTCACCGACATCGATGACTGTGACAGCAGTGGTCCCTCCCCGGCTCCCTGCCAGACCCCACTTCCCGGGAACGTGAGCCGGCACCCGCCAGGACCATGCCGAGGGTGCCGAGAGGGTGGAGGGTGCCGATCCCCGTGCTTTCTGCAGGGATGGCAGTTCAATTAACGGGCATTATTTAATGAGGGGCGGATTCCTGCCGGGGACGGTTGCCCTCAGAGCAACGCGCGAGTAGTGGGTCCGGCAGTGGCCAGCTGTGGGAGGGGAAATTCCCACCAGTGTGTGCGGAGACAAGCAAAATAAGCGATTCTAAAATAAATAATGACTAAAGCACAAAAAGCTTGTTGGAGGAAAACGCTTGGGGTGGAAGAGAGTAATGTTACATTTCTATTTTTAGGGAAAAAAACCCCTTGGTCATTATTTTTCCCCTCGCCTTTCCATCTGGTTGGGATCCATCCAGGGGCCAGGATGCAAAATTTCTCCCCTCCCATGCCCCCGTTGAGGTTGTTAGAAACACTGAAGTGGTGTACTCAGGTGACGGGATCAGCAGGTGGAAAACAGAAATGTGGGGCAGGATGGAGGAGGAAAGCGTCCTTTAAAACCACCGTGGGGAGTTCAGGGTTGGTGAAACCCGGGAGGTTGAGTGATTTTTTCTGCCCGTGCTTCTCTCCAATGCTGCCGTGGTCCCACCGTGCCAGGGCAGCACATTGGAAATCCCCCATTCACACCAAAACCACGGCCCCAAGGCCAAATGTGCCGTCACTGAGGGGAAACGGCAACCCTCACCACCACCATTGTGTTTTCCTACTAAATGCTACAATGGAAATGGTGAATTTATTCCTCTCCATCCTTTGTTTTGTTTTGGTTTTTTTTACCTTAAATCCTGGTTACAAGCTGTTGACTCGTTGTGGAGGGGTGATTCACAGAAGCTGACATTATAAATATTACAATAATTTAATGCATAAAATGTCCCCAATAAGCCTTAAATGTTGTTTAAAAGCCCATGTTACCTATTAGTCAGGCGAATTTCCATGTTTGCACTTAATTGCACCATTACTTCGGTTTTGGCTTCAAAGGTCACAGTTAAGTCATGCTACGTGTTTTATTGGAGTGACCCCAGTGTGAGCTCAGGGAACAAAAAAAAAAAGGAATTCACTGAAACTTTTGTTGTTGTTGTTTTTTAAAAATAAAAAATGTTTAAAAAAAAAAAACTTAAAAAAAAAAAATAAAAAAAAAACCACAAAACCAACCCAAACCTGGGACACTTCTGCAACCGGTTAAACCCATCACTAAACAAAAAAAACTAGCAATTGTCAAACCAATCAGTCAAAGAATTTTGTGGATGCCAAAGAAATATTTTGACAGTCAAGCAGCACAGCTAGAAACCGGAAACTTGTCATTATGAAAAAAAATTGGAAGTTATTTAGCAACCAAGGACTAAAGACACACTCATACCACACTGCTGCGGCGTTAGGTTCCAAGCTTGCTCCGAGGGATGCTGCTGCTCCGAGACCGCATCCTGCCGTTTTGGTTTCCGATGCTTTTTGCTCATTTCACTGTGAGCTTTCTTTTTGAAACTCTGAGACTATTTCGATTGGTGTTTTAGAGTAGATCATCTTTATCAGCCTTCCAAAGTCCTTATTATTGATAAAATTGCAGCAAAGATCAGCGATGACAGCCCAGCTGATCCCAGGCACGGCGAGCAGCGGGGGCTTTGGGTGGGATGCCCAGCCCTGTCTAAGCCCAACACTCATCTGGCTGAGACTGACCATGCCTGGGAAGAAATCTTCCTCAGATGGGAAAAATGTGACACAAGTTATTAGTGGGGGAAAAAAAAAAGGAAAACAAAAAAACAGCAAAATACCAACAAAACGGGAACCACCTTTGTTATAAATTAGCATAATCCATTGAGGTTGGAAATGAAAATCTGCTCATTAATTAAGGCTCAGTATGTTCAGATAATGTTAAATACAGTAAATAGGACTTAGTTTATCTTATCAGGCTTGCTAGCTTTAGCTCCAGTATCCTAGTATACGAGTCATAACAATAATCAATATGCTGCCTTTTAATGAATCTTGCTTCCGTGTGCTTCACTCAATTATGGTTAAAAAAAAGCAATCCACAAATTTCACTGTACACAGCTCCATTCATCAGCTTCTGCACTACTTGTCTTCTCAGTACAGGAATGCAAAAAGGGGGAGACTTTAAAGAACAACCAACCTGGCACCACCAGCATTGGGCAATAAACGAGTTTGAAACACTCCCAAAACATCAGGCATTATGTTTTGCCATCGGGAGATGGGGGAAAAGCTAAGGGAGCTGGTGGGGCACAGGGAGAAGAATGGGATGGCAGGAATTGAGAGGAGGAACAGGGCCCTGGTGAGCTGTGGGGCTGAGCAAGGGCTGGACCTTGGCGGGGTGGCTGCGGCCACCCTGGAGCATCCCCTGCCTGGAGCATCCTCGGAGCAGGGGAATCTGGTGTTCTGGAGAGAAAATGCACAAGGAAAATATTTTTGATGTTAATGTAAATGTATTTTGAAATGAATAGAAAGAGAAAAAAAAAGGTTTATTTTAGTACAGAAATGTTGTCTTTTAAGATGTATAAGCTGCAGGAATCGACATTTGCACTGTAAGAGCACCTGTTTCCTTGGAGAAGCAGCCGCTGTTGAGATGAGGATGCAGAAAGCATCATTCCCTGATGGAGCACAGCCCCACACCAGCCCCAGCCCCGATGGCTGAGGGAGTTTCCCCAGGACAGCTCCCATTCCACACTCCCATTTTCCCCACACCCATCTGTTGATTTTTTTCTCTCTTTTCTCTTTATTCTTTTTTTTTTCTTTTTTTTGCTTGCACCTGTTTTATGGGGTTAGGATGCCTGCTGTCCCACGGAGCTCACCCCAAGGTGGGATGCAGAATGGAGCCAGGAGGGATGCAGGGTGCGGGAAGATGCTGCTACAGGGCAGGGCATGAGGTTTGGTTGTTCTTTAAGGGACTCCCCTGCAGTTTGCACCATTCCACATTCAAAACAACCTACTTCACATCAGTTACAGGAAACGATATGAATGTCGCAGGAGGAGAAACCCTTCTGTTTTCTTTGTTTCAAAGAACGTGATGTGCCATTTGTTAATACAAAAGAGAAATATTGAAAATATATTGAAAAGAGCAATTTTAAATTATTTTTGGCTTATGTTGCAATATTTATTTTCTTGTATTAGAAATTCCTTTGTAGAGAAAAAATGTATTTTTCATTAATGCAAAAACCTATTTCTCCTTTTTGTACATTTTCCATGTTAGTTAATCCTTAAAGCAATATAATGTTATCAAACTCGTTCTGTGTGAGACTGTATTATGCATGCTATTTGTGTTGCCTTGGAATAGCTCTGTCTGCCATTACTTTCATCCTCTTTAGATACAGTGTATGCTTTAATACACATTGGGACCATGGCCCATTGCTTATGAAAAAAGACCCCTTTGCATTCCTCAATGTGTTGGCAAATGCAGTCAATAAAGCAGTGTTTTCTGTGTACCTCGTGTCGGTGTAGTGAGCACGGTCACACAGAGCAAACTCACCCCAGAGGTGCAGCTTTTTGGGGATGTAGGGCTGCTCCAGCCCTGCTGATGCAGCCACTCTGCCTGTGGGTAGCAGATTTTGGAACTTCCATTGCATTTCCATGTACATTTCCATTGCCAAATCTCAGCCAGCTCTTGGGAAACACAGCTGGAGGCACTTGTCACAGCTGGAAGGGCAAGCCCAAGTCAGAGGATGTTCACAAAGTTCCCCATGCCTGGAAGTTTCTGTAATTCAAGGTAGCCACCTTTCTCGTGGAGATTTAAATCTTGTTTTGCAGACTTGGAGCAAAGCCCATGGAGGAAGTCCTGCTGTGAGACAGGATGCTTAGAGGAACAGCTTCTTGCACCAGGAGCTGGTGTAACAGGCAGGGAGACACACTGCTAGATTTGCTATGCATGGGAGCAAAAGCAAGCTGTGAAATCCAAAATTCTCCAGCAATGTGTTCCTGTTTGTAAGGCACTCCCTCTATCCTGCTGGTACCAGCCAGCAACCTCAGCTAGGGAGGGCATCCCTGCCCACGGAAGGAATGGTACTGAGTGATCCTTGAGGTCCTTTCTAACCCAAACCCTTCTGTGATTCTCTGATTTGGGCTGTGGTTGAGGGCCTGACCCTCCACCTGTGGAGTGTGGCGGTAGGACAGGGCTCATCACACAGCTTTGAAAACCTGAATGGAATCCACACCTTCCTGTGCGTGCTTGGCTGGCTTGGGGGCCACAGGCAAGGGTGCTGCCTTGCTTCAGCAGATAATCAAGTCATCAAGGAATGGCTCTTCTACCTTTTTTGGCATTTACTGGCACATTTTTCCTCTGTAGAATTGCCCAAGCTGCTGAAGGAAAATGAGCTGTTTGGTGGACATACTTTGTTCAGTTTGTTAGTGAGGTGATAATCAGGCAGGTCATGGTGCACAGTGAGGACAGAGCGAAACCATTGACCTGAGATGGGTCTTCTGGGGGGTGGAGGCAACTGCCATGGCCTTACATTTAGCTCTTCAGTGAAAATGCAAAGGATTGGTTTATTGCAAACTAAGCATTATTAAATTGTCCAAAGCCTGTTCCAAGAGTTGCTGTGAGTTTTTCACCTATTCCAGGCAGGGGAGATACTCAGGAGTTCGAATCCATGAAGCAGGGAGCAAGGCCAGCCCACCTGTTGTGGTTTAACCCCAAACAGCAACCCTTTCCCAGCCCCAGAATGTCCAAGGGGATGATGCCAAGCCCAGATGGATTTCGGAGATCTGATGCTGGGGAACATGAGGCATCATCTTTACAAACTGGCAAGGATTTTGTCTCCAAAATATTTAAGGCTCACAGAAGAGAGAGCTAGCCAAATTCCTGGGAAGATGCATTGCTGCTTTCTGGCACCTGCATTACACCAGAGGTGGCTGGCTGGATGAATTGTGGAAATGGGGAATGGGACAGAAATTCCTGCAAGTAAAGGAAGAGAGAATTTTGGGCTGCTAAAAGGACTACATCACCTCTGCATATCCCCTCGTCTCCTATTTCAGAGGAGATAAAAAACCAGAGCTGATAACTAAACCAACTCACTGAGAGCAGCTCAGCAGCTCGTACCTGACATCTTTCTGTTCAGACAGACACCTTCTAAACCCCCAGCTGGCTTTTGAAGGAGTGAGGTGCAGGAGGGAGTTCCACAAGGCCAGGACCCAAACCCTGGGTGCTGAACCCAGGCTGCAACTCCACTGGCACAGGTCCCCAGGCCACCAGCCACGAGCATCACTGCTGATTTTCCAGGCACTCCTCAGAGCAGGGACAGACAGACATGGGGCACTGGGGTTCCACCAGCAGCACCACACTGTCCTTCTACAGCCCAGCCTGAAAAATGATTCCCTGATAAAGGGGAAAATATTATAAATACAAAAATATTCTTATTAAAAATGTATATTTATAGGCACTTAGAGCACATAGGGTTTCCTTACTTGCTCACTCAAGGTTTGCCTATAGTATCCTCATCACAGATGGTGCTGAATGCCTCGGTTTGGAGCAAGTAGCCAAAGAATCAGTTCAATTTAATTGCAAAATAAATGTTAGGCGAGTCCCTATATGTTTTGCATAAGGATTGCAAGTGCCACCATAAATACTAATGGGGCAAATATGCCCCAGTGTCAGTAAATCATCAGCAATGGATGTGGAAAGGAATTAATTTCCCTTCAGCTTATCCTGAAAGAATTGCAGTAAGACCTTGTTTTATTGTGTTTGATTAAGTGCTGGTGGTATAACATAATTTCCCCTAACCATTAAAACCGCTGGTGCTGTACTTCTGCATAAACACCTCTAATGTGACGAGAGCATATTTAATATTTACTCTTCCAAAGTTAATACATTTAGGGGAGACATTTTGTGCACTAAAAATAGTTCCTTGGTCTTGGATTTCCATGTAGGGCTGTGAAATGATGTGTCTGCTGTGATTGCAACAGATGAATAAGAAAAAAAAATCTCTAAAAAAATAAACAAACCTATGACTAACCCACAAAACAAGGGAAAAATCCCACTGCAGCCAATGTCGACCCTGGCTGATCCAGAGGGTTTCACAAGCTCTGCCTCTGCCGTCTTGCCCATCCCAAACTCCATTTGACAAACTCAATCCCTGTTTGTTTAATGCACAAGTGGAAAATAGACTTGTGGAGGGTCTAACCAGGCTTTTTTTTTTTTTTTTTGGTGAAGGGTTTAACCAGGTACCTTTTCTCATGGAGACTTACCTTAGGGATGAGTTAGGACTAGTACTGGTTGCAGGCAGCTCTTTCTTCTCCTGTGATAGCCAAATATGCTGGAGATCCCCCATGAAGTCATGGTGGGGAGGTGCTCAGCCCCCAGCCAAGTTTTAGGGGCACAGAGTGAGTCCACAGCTTTGCCTGTATCCATCCCTCATCCATGAGAGCATGCTGTGGGCACAGATCCCAGACCTTGTCTGCCATGGGGTATAAATCATGCAAACAGCAAACAGTTTCTAGGGGAATTCGGAGGTAGGAGGAATGCAGCTCCCTTCCAAAATCAGAAGTCGAGTGCTGGGGGTGTTGTTTGAGCTGTGGGTGCCTTGAGAAATGAGCCCTGGGGGAGTTTGAGCTCTGCTGGTGTGTGCAGTGGTGGGATGGAGTTTCCCAAAGTGGCAGGATTTTGGCATTTCCCAAAGCGTTGGGATGGCGTTTCCCAGCTAAACCCACTCTGCTGAGTATCAGATGCAGTGTTTTTCCTCAGGAGTAGCTGCTGTACATTCAGATGTAATAAAGATTAAAGTAATTGACTGCCTGTGCTTATATTTTAAGTGGTACTTTATAATGCTGACACTGAGCACAAGGAGAAAATGCAGAGGTTAAAATACTGCTGTCACACCTGGTCATTAGCAGCCCTGCAATGAGCTCCAAATGGTCGGATCAATGAAATGGAGTTTTTCCGGGGAAAAAAAAGGCAGGTCAAGAAAGCAAAATAACACATCTTCAGCCATAACTCCTGGGAAAATGATTCTCAGGAGAGAGATGCTGAGGACACCAGCCATCCATGTGGGGATGGACCTGCCACGTGCTCTGCCTCCATCCAAACGCCTCCCTGCAGGCTGGAGTGCAGCACCCTGCAAGAGAGAAAATTCCCTGCAGAAAACAAGGTACCGAAACCTCTTCCAAGAATGCTCAGCTATAAATAGGTGTTTGTTGTATGGGATACCACAAATAACACTGACACTCCACAGAGGGACCGGCAGGCGGGGGATGAATTCCTGCCCTTAATAAGAAAGCAGGATAAATAAAGCATTTCTAAAAGAGGGAAGTTGGCAATTTTTGCAGCTCTAGTTTTAAAATGAGTAAGTTTGAGGGATAAAACACAGCAGCAGGGATGCCAGCCCTTGTGCCATGCATTCCCAAAGGCAGCTGGAGCCAGGTGCCATGCTGGGGGACACAGGAGCCCTTGACACACAGACAGAGCAGCACACAGACTTGGGGTGGTCCAGCCCCCCGAAGGGCTGTTCTGGAGAGCCGTGGGGAACGAGCTGGTTCCAATCAGGTTTTTTAATCCACCACACAGGGAGCAGCTCTGGAGCAGCACAGAGCCAAGCAGCATCACTGTGTGGCCACAGGCAGGTTGGGGACACACATCCCTGTGCCATGAGCATCACCTGCTCTCCTCTAGGATCAAAAGGATCCCTGGCTGACTTTTTAGGCTGTCACAAGGATGCCAAGGCACAGTCAGCCACAAGGCACATTTATTGGCACAGCAAGAGCCAGATGTCTGCTGAGCCGTGAGGACTTAGGTCACTGCTCTGATCTGAAGCCTGCGAGCATCTCCTCAGTCCTCTCTGTTTTGGAGCACAGCAGCTCCAAACTGGCTCATACAAGCACACCAGGAGGGAGAAGGAGTATAAATAAAGGAGTATAAGTGGCTGAGCTCCAGGAGTGCAGGCTGGGAGTGGTGAGGGCATGGCACGGCACTGGCACAACCAGAGCCGAGAGTGTGCCAAGAGTGGCCGTGCCACCCCCACTCCACCAGCAACCACAGCTCCCTCCCAGCATCCCACCAGCCCCCCTGACACACATCTGCAGTGTTTTCCATCCCAAGCATTAGAAGATACTCAGTGATGATGAAGTAAGAGCCCCACCTGACACCAAGGGAGATGTCGCTGCTGCCCGTGGCTCACAGCTGTTGGAGAACATGACCTGAGATTTGAAACTCAGTATAACTCTCTGAGTTATAATGGGAGAACATAGGATGCCATTACTGTCTTGTGAGACTGCTCGCTGGCTTTTTTTCGTAGTTTCATTAATGCTTTGGCTTAGCTAAGGGTTCCCACCTCCTGACAATTAAGTGGACAAGAGCTGCTTGGGCAAACAGAATTACCTGACACAAAGGCAGGGGTGGCCAAGCCGAGGGCAGTGCTGCCTGACAGCCAGAGGAGTCACACTGGGGCCCTCACAGAAATCACATTTCAGCTGGTTTTCCAGTCTGAGGGTGGTGTTTGCTGGCTGCTGGAGAGCTGCGATGCTGGGGGCTGGCAGAAGTGAAATTGTCATGCATTTACAAACTCATTTTGCCTTTTGGTTTCTGTAATGTATCAATGAAAGCAGTTGGAAATGAGGGAATCAGGGGAAAGGTTTGTGGACCTGAAGGGCTGTAGTAATGGGGTAAATAAGCACGGAATTGGCTCATTGCTGAATGGCTGGAAAGAACCAGGAGTCTGTTTGCAGCAGCAACTGAAACATCTTCCAGACTCAGCCGTAGGCTAAACCCAGCTGGAATGAGCGTCTGCAGCCCTCAGAACAGAAGCAGCAGGAGCAGGGGTTTTGCTGACAAAATATCCCCATCTCCTTCTCTTCATTTTGTGCCTCTTTGTCTGTCCCAGGGAGACGTGTGGGGCAGTGACTGTGTCCCCGTGTAGGACATGACACTCAGAGCAGGACTGTCCCCCTCGAGGATGCTCCCTCGAGCTGGTACAAGGGGAAACCCAGCCACAGGCAGCAATTTTATTTGCATTTTGCTCTGAGTTTGACTCACCCAGACTGAAAGTCAGAACCCTGAACTCCCGGGGTGGGGGAACTGATGACACCTGAAACCCTGAAACAGGGGGAGGGTTGTACTGGCCCCGGGAGGGGAAGGCAATGGGGAGGCTGGCACTGGTTCACTGCCTGGCACCTCTGAGTGCCAGACCTCTGCTCCCAAGCCTGGCCTCCCATGGGTGCTGCAGCTGCATTTGGGATGCTCTTAGCCCCGACCTGAGCAAGAGGACTGACAGGCTCAGATCATCCACAGAGGAGCATGATCAAATATAAACATAAAGAAAAGCCTGGACTTAAACACCTCTGCCCCCACCCCAGCTCCAGCTCTCATCACTGGCCCAAGTCCCCCAGCCTATACTCTGACTTTGACCCCACTTACCGAGTGCCACACAGCTGAGCTCTGGTGCAGCTCAGTGCAGCTCAGCAGCACTGGGGGATGCCCAGCTCCCTCT
This sequence comes from Acanthiza pusilla, assembly GCA_036630365.1. NCBI lineage: Eukaryota > Metazoa > Chordata > Aves > Passeriformes > Acanthizidae > Acanthiza > Acanthiza pusilla. Next base: position 9,736,142 of record JAXCHO010000049.1, on the reverse strand, counting down.
CCAGCACGTGTACTTATGTCCAAAAATTATCAAGGCAGGGAACATAACTCCCTCCTAAGCAAGAAGAGGAGCTGCGGTGCTGGCAGTCTCCTGTAGGGCTCAAGCCCTGCTTTGCCATTCCCCAGGGCCATCTCCTGCCCTCAGTGTGGTTTTTGTACAGTCACAGTTTGGATTGGACTGGAAGGGACCTTAAAGCTCCTTAAAGTTTACAACACCCTGCCGTGGGCAGGAACACCTTCCACCACCTCAGGTTGCTCCAAGCCCTGTCCAACCTGGCCTTGAACAATTCCAGTAATGGGGAAGATCCAGCTTCTGTGGGAAACCTGTGCCAGTCCCCCACCACCTTCACAGGGAACAACTTCTTTTTTACATGTAATATAAATCCACCCTCCTTCAGCTTAAAGCCATTCCCACTTCTGTCACTCCTTGCCCTTGTGAGAAGCTCCTCTCCAGCATCCTTGCAGCTCCTTTAAGTACCGGAAGGCTTTCGGCACCTTCACCTGCGGAGGGGAGGAAAGCAAAGGCATCACTCGGCGACACCGAGAGCATCATCTGCGCTGCGAAACCCATGAGTCATGGCCGCGGGTGGCAGCGGCAGTGGGTGCGAGCCCGAGCCGCGGAGCGCACCGCTGCGAGCAGGGCAGGGCAGGGCAGGGCAGGGCAGGGCAGGGCAGGGCAGGGCAGGGCAGCGCCGGCCAAGCCCAGCGCTTCGGCTTCCCGGCAGCGCCGGCCCCTTCCTCCTGCCCTCTCCCCCCGCGCCGCCGCACAGCCACGGCTCTGCTCCAGGCTGCTGCTGTTCGCCAGGCTGGGGCTTTTTGCGGTCCTTCTGGGCCAGCTGGCTTCGGGAAGGCAAGGCGGGGCTGATGTCCCCCGCCCTGCCGCGGCTCTCCGAGCGGTTTGTGTTGGGCTGCTGCAGGGGAGAGGGGCTTTGCTCCAGGAGAGCTTCCCCTCGCCCCCGAACACGCTCTGCCCTGGCAGCGCAGCCCTGCTGAGCCCCTTCCCAGGCCAGGGACACGGAGGGGACCAGGGACAGGGTTGAGGGCATGCCAGGATGCTCAGCACGGCAGGACTGAGGAGAGGCAGCTTCCTTATGCTCTGCGCGTGCAGAGCTTTTTGCTTAGTGATGTAAATAGTGTGAGGATGTCACCACAATAATTTTATGGCTTCTCCAGTTCAATCTGATGGCAAATTGGCACCCCATGGGCAGGTGATTATGCTACAGAAGACACCAGACCTATTGCTGCTTCTCCAAATGACACTGGGCTGTCCCTGTGTGCCTGTCCTGGTGGCTCACCACGCAGAAAGCTGGGAGCTAGGCTGGACCTGGCAAAATAAATCCATAAATAAATAAAACCTTCATAAAGGAACAACGCTCAGGCTGCTGCAGACAGGATTTTCCCCAGCCCACTCCAATTCTCCCAGACCAGCCTCTGGAACAGGCAGCAGAGGTGACACAGGGCTGTGCACGGAGGAGCAGCTTTGGTGGCAGCAGCACGTGGGAATTGCTCTTTTCTGCAGGAATGCGAGGCCCCAGCAAGGCCACTGCCAAGATCCTGATGATGAACACCCCACTTGTGCATGCTCCAGCCTGGACACTGCTGCCTCTGGGCAGGCATCCCAGTGCTGGGGAAAGCATTTTCGGGAGTGCAGTGCCACTGGGCTGGTTTGAACTGCCACGTGGATCACACCGAGTGCCTGCAGAGCGATTTCATCCCCTGGGATAGCCTAGGAGCAGCTGAGGAAACTGTCCTGCTGCCTGCAGTGGCGATGCTGTGCCCGTGGAGGGACAGCTCTGCCGTGGCTCTCAGCTTTGGCACTTCCAGTGAGCTTCACATGAACCACTGCTGCAGCAAACAATGCAGGAAAGCCACAGGGGAAGGGTGGGGAGACTCTGAAATTCACAGGCTCTTGTCAGGTACAAACACTGCTTGGCTGTACAGCAGCTACTTCCCATGTGGTTAATGCAAAGAAATGGTGAAAATAAGTATGAAGCAGCATTTGCTGTACTGATGGAGCAGAATCCTCCTGATGGAAACAGAGCCCCTTGTTTCAGCTGCCCAGAAGCTGCTCCATCCCCAGCTCAGAGTCAAAAACCACTTGGAGATATTTTTTGGATAAAGGCAGGGACCGCTTGAGCCAGAGGCTGAACTTCTGGAAGTAATTGCAGGCCCTCGGTGTGTCGGAGCAGCAGGACAGATGGAGGCTGGGAATGACAGATCAGAGCCCGGCCCGAGCACGGGGGGCTTCTACTGAGTGTGATGCTTAAACTAGAAATGTCCCCCACTCACCTGCAATTCCCCTCTGGGTTTTCCCAAGGCAGATGTGAACCCCAACATGAAAAAAAGAACCCATTTAAAACATAAATATGGCCTAACAACTATCCTAACATTTCCTACCCTGCTCTTGATGAGAGAGAATGACAAAACCAGGCTGGATGGCAGCAGCAACTACCAAAGAGCAAGCCTGTGGTGATGCTGTTGGGTTAAAGATGCTGTTGGCTTCTTACTCAGCTCCCATCTGCAGACATGGAATCTGCTCAGGCATTCCAGCTGAGCAACCCACCAATGCCAGCATCCACTTTTACCTGGAGTTAAAAAGGATTTTAGTCTTCTAAAAATATCTTACAGGCACATCTATAATGAATATCTTGAGATATCTTTATATGAAAATCTATATAGATAGATATCTATAGATAGATAGCTCTATAAATACAGTTTTTCATCTACAGATAGTCAAGATATCTTGAATATCTCTAGGTGAAAAACTATATTCCTAGAATTTGAGGTTGAAAAATCCAATTTCATATGGGAAGAGAAAGAAGTGTTTACTCATGTCTTGAGCTGGACTTGGTGATACTTGTGGGTCTCTTCCAGCTCAGAATATTCTCCGATCCTGTGTGGCACCAGCCACAGCCAAAGCTCACTCCTGGGGTGCTCACAGCACAGGGGGTTCCCTGCACCCCCACGGCAGGTGCTCATCCTGAATAGGATCCATCCTCTGAACTTTGCTTCTTGGCAGATACCAAGAAGATGCAGTATACGTTGGTGGTTTGAATTGTGGTTTTCTTGAGAATATTTTTCTTTTTCTGGTGCTCCTGGGTACTGGGAGCACTGAAGATGGGTGTTTAAGACCAGCAAGGGTGATCCAAGCTGAGGGCTTCCCCCGTTTCCACCTTGGGCCAGGCAGGAGCACAAGGAGAGCCATTGCCTGTGTCATGCACAGATCTGCATTTTATGCTACAGCAGATGAGGAACTGCTGTTCTCACAGCTGTCTGACATGAAAATCATTCTTTGGGAAGTTTCTGGAGCACAGAAAGTAAAAAGCCACCCAAACAGAGGCAGAACACTGCAGAAGCCCAGTTTCCTGAGCAGCCTCCACTGCCCAGGCAGGACCCCTCCCCCTGACCCCCTTTTCCCCCTGGATTTCAGCACCCACTCCCACCCCCACACTCCTGGTTTCTAACCAAAGGCCACTGCAAACTAGACCGAGATCACCAGCTCATTTTATGTTAGACACTAAACAGACGTGAGATGATCACTTCAACTTAATTATATCATAATTAAGCCTTCATGTTCCTGTCATCTGGAACTGTCAACGGCAGCCTGAGCGGAGCTGCTGCTCCTCTCCAAGAGCCATCACTCAGTGCTTCTGAGAGGTGTCAAAATAGGGGTAATCTTGCCTGCAGAGCCAGCTCGTGGCTGTAAACAAGCGGTCGTGCTTCACTTCAGAGCTCTGCAGTGGAGCAGGAGCTGTGGGCATCCCCTCGCCAGTGGCATGGGGTGATGATTGCCCAGGGAATGTGGCAGCCTCAGTCCCCACATCCCAGCACTGGAACCGGCACTGCACCTCCCCATGAAATCACCTCCCTGCCTTGTGCGAGCCAGCTGTGTGAAATACGTATTTAATCATGTTATCAGGAGAAGTTAAATATAACTACAGGATCAGAAAGTGAGGCTGAGGATGCAGATGTGGGGAAGATGCCTTTCCCTGAGGCTCAGGTGAGCAGGGTGTCCACTCCAGCACATGCAGAGAATGGATGGACCGTGCCCCCTCCCACCCCTCTGCTCACCAGGCCTGACCCCACTCCCTCACAGCCCAGGACATCCATCCACAAACCCAGGCTTTCTCCTTCCCCTTTGGATGCCTCCCCTCGGGCCAAGTCACAGAGCTCCCTGTGCATACAGGCATTAGTGTAACTACCATTTTATTATTATTTAATCTGACAAGCACCATGTAAATCTTGCAAGGTTTTATTTAGGATTGTCTGTCAAAATTCCTGTCACCTTTGGGATTTCCAAGTGAAACCACTCATTACCGCTTGTGCAGCACCACCCCATCAGCTACTGGGCAGGTGGAGAAGAATATCTTTTTTAATTAAAGCAGTGATTAATTTTTGCAGGAGTATAATGACTTCTATGGAGGGTTTCCCTCACCCCTGGCCAGTGCACCTGCTGCTGAGCTTTTCTTTCTCCATGCTTTAACAAATTCCCAATTAATCACCCTGGGAGGTGGCCGTGACTCATTGCCTCCTCCAAGCAAGTCGTGCCTCATTCTGCCTCTGCCTCAGCCCTCTGACCTCCCAGCCCTGCCTGCAGCCCTCGTGGCTTTTGGCTGGTCCTTGTCAACACGATCTCATTTGTCTGTGTGAGCCTGGCACCACACGCAGGGAAATAAACATCAAACCACAGTCAGGCGCTGGAGTGTGCTCGGCACGTGGCACCAGGACCCCGGGATGTGCCAAGCAGGGACCCACAACCTAAAATCAGTGTGAGTAGAGACAGTGATGCTGACCTTCCTGCATCTCCATCCCCAAGAGGGGTGGGATGGGGGAGCTGGAGGAGGGCTGGCTCACAGCACTGCCCAGCCCAGTGGGATGCTGTGGCATGTGGAGGCATCAGGGTGGAGATCCCAGCCCCTGGAGATCCCGAGCAGCCTTTGGAGCTGGAGTTAACAGCACCATGGAGCAGATCGTGCTGCTGGAGCAGGAGCAGCCCATCTGCCCCGCGCTGTCCCCGTGTCCCCAGCATGCAGAGCTGGCCCTGCCACCTGCAGCTGACCCTGCAGCAGCCAGGCAGCACCACGGCAGAGAGGAGAGGTCCCCAGCTGCAGGCAGAGGCACACAGAAGCAAATTTGAGCAGAGCTGCTAAAAAATCCACATCACAGCTTTTTGCATCATACATTTACATCGTACATTTGCAGAGGAAAGCTGTTAACCACATTATTCTTCTTGAGTTGCTTATCTGATGAAGCTACTGCTCTTTGCAAGGGTGCGTTGGCCCCACATAGGTGCCTGTTTGCCCTTTGCTGCTCCCGAGTTTGACTTTCTGCTGTTTGTCTTCACGGAGAAATTCAGCAAACAGCTGCAAAGGCTGCTTCATTCCTTGAAAACAATCCGTTCCTCTTACACCAGCTCTGTGCACTGCACGGTAGTTCTGGAGATCATTGCACAACTCCCTGAGCTCTTAAAAAACATCCGTGTTGAGAGGTTAAAGACTTTAAAGCCTGCTGCCACCTATGGATGGAAGGAAAGCAGTGAGAGCAGGAATCCTCCTGGGAGCATGCCTGACTGCAAGGAGACCTGACCTGGGGGTGAAGCCCTTGGCAGTGGGGAGATGCCAGCAGCCCAGAAAGACACGAGAAAGCCTTCTCCTTCGTCAGACAAATCCAACAAGGTGCAGGACTCAAAGGGCTGAGGGAAGGTGCTGGGAAATTTGCTACCCATCATGTGATACGTATAGTACAGAGAGGAAATTAGCTTGGTTTTTGGCTTGCTGGATTAATCTGATTATGGTGTTTTCATTGACAGATTGGAGCTTGCCTTCCCCTTCACCTATTTGTTCTGTTGTAATTAAATCCTTTAAAAAATGGTGCATATTTGCATTCAGATTACTAAGCTGATAATTTCTGCAATAATACTCTACAGAACACCTGAAATGGATATTTGTGAGGCCATGAAAACAGCGTATTCCACCCTCACTGGAGGAAACAGGGATATCTTAAACACAGATAATGTTACAGACAACAATACATGTATAATATAGATGTGTTATTTTTATAGCACTGTCCCTGACAGGGCCCTTAGTTTGTGAAGAGGCTCTTTGGTCCTTGGCAGGAGACATCCATCCCAGGAGAATCCCACCAGACCTCACAGGAGCCATGCTGCCCTCTGCCCAGCAGGACCAACTGGGCAAAGAGGAGAGGGCAGGGAGTGTGATGCAGACAAACAATCACAATTCTGTGTTATATGAGATGCTGTTTTATACATGATGCTCATACACATGGTATTCATTGGTTTTTGCTCTGGCTAGCCCAAGGTACGCTCTGGAAGTGGAAAAGGAGCTGAAAGCAGATGCAACCTGATCCCCTGATCTCAAGCTCCCACCACCTTACCCTTTAGAATAAGATATAATACTTTCAGCACAGGGTTAAAGATGTCCTATTGTTTTATTATTAATTATTTTTTTTTTTGTAATTTCATCAGCTCCTTGAAAAACCTGTTTTTCTTTTATCCTGAGTCATTTCACATGAAGAAACTATTGTTCTAAACTGTGACTCATCACTTTGCATCACCACTTTCCAAAACCCTCGGGGGCACGTGGGCTTCGAAGCAGGGAATGGCAGCCAGCCTTTATTTACCAATAAATAGGCACTTGATTTCTGCATTGACTCATCGCTGGTTAAGCCTTGGTTTGTTCCTATTCCTCGGTGAACCTGGAGTGATCGTTCTGTTTGCTTTTGAAATCATCTTTTATGAACAGTATTCATATGCACTACATCTCACTGACAATATGTCTGCTGTTTAAATACAAATACTTGCAAGGAGAGACAAGTGTCTAAACGATAGAGCTGAAATACCTGGAAATATCGAGTTGCCAGAAACTGCCATGAGGCAGAAAACACAACTGTTGGTTAATGAGACACCTCTCATTACAAGAATTCATGGGGGAAAGGAGGCCGCCATCCAAATTATCCATTTCATTGAAGCTCTTACACAGATCCTAACTATATCTTTTTGAAATCTGAGTTAAAGGAGCTCTTTTGGAGTTAGAAGCCACTCTGTCACTCAGAGGTACATCACCCCTGTCTGGCAAATGCAGCACTGCAGCATGTGAGGGATGAACAAATTTTGCATGAGCAAAACTGAGTCTTGAGAGTTTGAAGGTGCAAAATGAAAGGCTTGATCCTGCTTTTCCTATGCACCAAGGCCTGTCATTCTCCTCCTGTCCTCCTGCTGCTGAATAAGTACCAATAAAGAGAATAAACTAAGACTTTAGGCAGTATTTGTCCTTCCAACCCCATAGTTGTCAAGATTGGAAGATACTCAGCACCTTATCCTAAATATCTGATGCTGTACCTCCCTGAGGGACATAAATCAAATCATGGCTCAAATCTCCTGCAGCTGTGGTGTTGAGTGCTCCAGCAAACCCTTGCCATGGTCCAGCTGCGCTGGGATTCATCTCAAGGGCAGGAGGATGGCACAGGGCATGGAGCAGCCTTAACACTAATAATGGTGTGAGTGGTTGGACTCGATCTTAGAGGGATTTTCCAGCCTAAATAATTCTATGATTCTGTGTGTCCAAGGCAAAGAAAAGCACAAGAACATCCCTTGAAAGCCAGTGGGAATAAAAAGAAAGTCGCAACCTACGACTAGGATGGTTTCTGCTAAGTGCCCCAAAAATTGGTTGCACACCATGACAAGCTTAAATTGGGGCATAAATTCCTGTTTTTCCCTAACAGCAAAAAGCCAATTGATGTGAAATTTTAACACAGGGTTTTTTTTGCCTTCCTACTCTTCTATGCTGTCCTGTGTGCACATTTAGAAGGCTAATAGGAAAACCATTTAAAAGTAATTTCTAGTCAAAATTTCCATAGCAGTCACCAACACTTCACTGCTGGCAGAGCTGCCCAGCTAGGCAATATGGGGTATGGCTGCATTTGCACGGGAGAATGAGCTGAATTTGAGGCTTCAGGGTTTTCTTTGGCTCTTGTGCAGCACTAACATGCCAGCCTGGGCTCCTAATTGAATCCTCCCCATCAGCTTTCCCGAACTGTAGAAGGCTTGTGGGGGAAAACTGCTCTTTCCACTTCACCTGATTTTTTACTCTTAGCTCAAAAAACCCACAAACTTTCTAAAGGTCAGGACTGGGAACAGATTATTCCCCAGGGAGATACAGAACATAGGCTCTAGGGGTCAGATACAGGGCTGCAACACGTGTCCTACAGGCTGCATTACACAGGAGGGAGATGCAGGCACATGCTGCTGCAGGAGTTTGGGGGATGTTGTGTGTGAATGGAGGGCTACCATCTGTTTCTGGAAGGACTGTGCTCAAGCATTTGCTGAAAATGAGGTGGGAGTTCGATTGCCTCTTCTGCAAAATGAGAAAATCAGAAATGAGGTAAATAAAAAGGACTCAGATTTGTTGGAGCAAGTCCAAAGGATGCCACAAAGATGCTCTGAGGGCTGGAGCATCTCTGCTCTCTCAGCCAGACAGGCTGAGAGAACTGGGGGTGTACAGTCTGGAGCCACAAAGGCTCCAGGGAGACCTTAGAGCCCCTTCCAGTGCCTAAAGGGGCTCCAAGAGAGCTGGTGAGGGACTTTGGACAGGGGCCTGGAGTGACAGGACAAGGGGGAATGGCTTCAAACTGACAGAGGGCAGGGTTAGATGGGATATTAGGGAGAAATTCTTCCCTGTGAGGATGGTGAGGCACTGCACAGGTTGCCCAGAGAAGCTTTGGCTGCCCCATCCCCGGAAGTGTCCAAGGCCGGGTTGGATGGGGTTTTGCATGACTTTTTCACCCAGTTCCCAGGACGGCTCTGGGTCTCCTCCCACCTGCCAGGACTCCTGTGCCAGCACAGGCAGGCTGCTGCTTGTCCCAGCAGCCCAGGCCACCCTCCTACTCACCCCTCGGGCAATGGCCTGGATCCCAAAAGGCTCCAGCCAAGGACTCAGCTCCTTCCCCACCACAGCCTTGCACCCTGCAGGTCACCAATGGTACCGTCTAACGAGCGCAAAAGCAAAGGATCCATGACCCATTTCTCTCACCTCTTTTTTTCCTGCTTTTGTAATCTTGAGATGAACACATTTTTTATATTTTGCAGTAAGGGTCCAAGTCTCAGTCATACATCTGTTTATTTCAGATTGGGAACATACAAAAGAAAACTTTTTTTTTTTTTGGTAATATTTTTCTAGATGCTGTCTTTGTGAAGTGCTCTCATGCCCACAAGGTGTCTAAGATATTATTACAGAAACTCGCAGCATTTTCCCTCTTATCTGGTAACACACTGGGTGTTTTCTTTGCTTTATTGTGTGAACCTACTTCCCTTTCACTAAACATCTTCCAGCAGCACAATGTTCTGCAGCGAGTTTAAATTCACTTTGTACTCCCAGAGAGGTGCAAGCCGAATGGCAGTTGACCAGGTCAGCCAAGGACTTCACCAGCCCCATCTCCACGGTGTGTATTTCATAATTTCATGTTTACAGAGACATAAATAGGCTCATCCCACAGTCACATGTGTGGGGATCTGTTACACATTCTTCCCTGCAGTCAGACTCGCAGCAGCTCTGTTAACTTCAACTAACCACAGAGACTGTAACTTTTTGGGTTTTCCTCATTTCTCACAAAATAAAAATGGCAAAAAACACGTGTAAACCTCATGCTGATTCTCTCTTGCATTCTGCCTGACAATGGCTTTGAAAACACAAGCAGAATTTCTTCTTTGATAGAGGCCTCTTTACAAATTTCTTTGCCAGGACTTTTAAGCATCAAAGTATTGAAAAAAAGCTCCCCTCAAAACAGCCTGGGACAAAAAGAATCATATTGGCTTTTTAAAGTTGGGAGGCAATTCAAATTACAGATTAGGAAACAGAAGACTATTGCAGAAGTGTTAATAGCAGATAGGAGGGCTAGAGGGCAACTGAAAAAATTAAAAATATAATAAACCTAAAAGAAGTCCATCAGAGCTCCCCAGAGACAGCTCTCAGACAGGGCAGTGAGTAAGAGCAAGTGGATGGGACACACATCCTAAAAACATGCTCGAGTAAACCTCTCATTTTGAAGGAACGCCCATACTTCTTTACACCATTGCTGGTGCTCTGGTGCCAGCAACAAAACATAAGCTCAAAAAAAGGGAAAACTACATTACTAACTCTGCCCAACCACTGTTTCTCCAGGCAGCACCCAGAGCTCCAGCTGCTCTGCCTACCATAGCTGCACATCTGAATTTCTCCCACACTATCTCCTGTAATTATTTATTTTCCAGTAAAGCAAAAGTTCTTAATTTTCTCTCCTGCAGACCCTTGTTTTTTCATCCTTTAAAACCCACTATCTGTGAAAACTTGTAGTAAATGTCCTCTGCAACTTCATGCTAATGCATCTCAATAACAATATTTTGCAAAGGTTTATATTAAACCTCTTGTGTGTGTATATATATGTATATATTTATATGTACATATTAAAGATATATTACATCCAAGGCAAGGAATAGAAGAGTTAAGAGGCACATACAGGAGTCTTCCTTTCACAGTTTCCATTTACTTGAGCCTAAACCAAAGTCCTGCTCTAAGAGAACAGAGAGGACACAGCATTTGAGCACGGGGGCTGGAACCCAGAGCCTGGGCTGAACTCAAAATCCATCTCTAAGTGCCAAGGGGCCATGAGAGGGCTTAAAATATGGTTTACGTTTTGCAGCTCATGCTTTTATCTGGTTGTAAGTTAAATGTGTTAAACAAGTGATCTCAGCTTTATTTTTGGTGAACAGTGGCCCAAGAAGCAGCAGTTTTCAGTGACTTAGCAAACCCCAGCTCAGTTGTAGGATACTGGATAGATTTTGAAATAACCTGACAAATGCTGGCATCACCACGGCATGTACAGACTGACTGAAATACAGCTCCTATCACTCCCTAAGTTCTCTCTCCCCTCTGCTTTCACAAGCACCAGCGTTTCCAAACACCCGCCCTGGGGTCAGCCCACACACGATCTGTGGCAGGGCAGTGTTAGGAGCCCTGTCTATAATTACTCTCCCTCCTACCTCACTGGTGAAAGGACACTTTTCAACCCAACTAATTCCTCCTTTCCTCCGTTACACAGGGGAACTTGGTCAAGTATTTCCTAGAGATGCTCACACGACCTGCAGGGCACCCCCTCTCCATATCCCAGTACTGACCGTTCCTCCAGCCTGCTCACTGCCTGCTAGCAAAGCTTGTAGCTTTCACCAAAATTTGAACAAACTCGAATTTAAATTCTGCCCTTCCTCTCAGAAGCCACATTGACACTGCAGAGCAAATCCCTTTGCTCAGAACCCCATGTGCTTCTCGCCAGGGTGAGCTCAGGGTCACCTCAGCTCAGCTGTGTCCGTGGTTGCTGCAGCGCCCGTCCCAGCCCAGCCTGGCCACTGGTCACACCTCAGCCCTTGTCCCCAAAGGCACTGTACCTCCCCTGGCTCGGGTGCTCAAATATCACCGAGTGGCCAAGATCAGGTCTCTAACAGCTCATCCCTGCCCCAAGCCACTGCCAAGGGTTTGCTACAGCGAGTGCTGCTCCTGGGAGCTCATCGAACCACTCTGACAGCAAAGTACCACTTTGTAGGGGGAAAACCCAACCAAAAAATATAAATTCTTACTTGCCTGTGCCAAAACGAGGCATATGGGTCCAAGAGTGAAAGTATGCCTTCACATTCTCCTTCTATGAGTAGAGCATTTATTCACATTTAGGAAGGAAAATCAGAAATTACAAGTAGGTCCAACCTTTGCAGTCTACACATTGCAAGTTTTTCTGCTGCTCTTTCACATTGTTATCTACTGAATCTTGTCTTGGCTGGGTGCAACACAGGGAATGGCTCATGCTTAGAGGGGCTGTAGTGCTGTGAATGCTGAGGAGGAAACCCAAAATTCCAATAATTTACACAGGGTTTGTGAAATATCTCCAGTAGCTCCTATGTGAGGGAGGCTTCTGTCATCCCATTAAGAACACGGGCAAACAGTGCCCACGTTAAGGAGGCACCACTTCCTTCGAGGCTGCTGTGAGAGCTCTTCTTGTTCAGGCACAGACCAAGCATTACCTAATCGCTCCAGCCATCACCATCACCAGAGGTAAAACAAGGACAAGAGCCCTTCAACTCACAAGGATGATGAAGCAGCATTAGCAGAGTGAAAGCTCTGAGGCTCTGAAATGAAAGGCAGCAAAGGCTCCAAAATATTACTGTACTTACTATGATGCAACATGTACAGTAAGAAACAGGGTCATAGGAAAAAAGGGCTAGCTTTTTTAAATTAGTATTTTACCGTATTTGCTCATGAATTCTTTAATTCTAATTCAAAAGCAGACAAGTAAAAAATAATTTGAAAAATGTAAACTAAGGAGAACGTTGGAAAGTAGTTCTCTATCAGGGCAGGCTAACACACTTCCCTGTGGGCTACACTCAGTTTGGTAAGTTTGAACTCAGTTGCAATCCCCATTCAATAGTCCCACCAACAGGGCCAACCCTAGAGTGCAGCTGGATTCTAAGGGAGCATCAGTCCCCTGTAAGATGACATCCTTCCATCTTATTTTAGAATTGCAACAAAGGAAATATGATTTTTTCCATGTTCAAAGAGTTTTCCAGATAGAGGATTTTTTTCCATGCACCCATGAACAGAAGCTGAGCAAAAAAGAGACAGAATTATTACTATACCCATCTGAGAAAAGCCAAACTCACTCCTAGACCATGTACTGAGCACGTTTTTTTCCTCGTTTTGATAATTTGACAAGAACTACTTGTTAAAAACCCCTTTTCTTCAAATTCCAAGCAAAATTTTATTTTCTATTCCCAATACTTGTATTTCCAGCATGGGATGGGACAACATAATAACAAACACATTGACAACATGTTAAAGAACACTTCCACCTTCAGCATTTCTTCTGCAGTTTATTATATAAATTACACTTTTAAACATTTAGAGCACTCACATTTCAGAACAGAAACACCAGTGCAAAGAGTGGTTTGTCCAAGTGCAAGGAAGTTACATGTCCCCACTGACACCAGTGGATGAGGCTGGAATGTAACTCCTCAGTCCACAATGAACTGTGTGACCTAAATGTGAGCACACTGTAGTCAATAGAAACACTGGACTTTGGCTGGTAACAACCAAATGCTTTGACAGTACAAACAAGAGAAGAACAATCTGACCTCCAGCAGACCTGTGAATTCACTGGGATTGGAGAGTACCTCCATCATTTTTCTGAACTGACATTATTACAAATAAGCAGATGCCAAATGTTCTATTTGATGTTCAGTTCCAATTATCAAAATACAGTAAAGCTCTGACACACGCAGGTATTGTACTCCAGTGAACGCCACAGGTCACCTTTGGCACATCATAGATAGGACCTGAACACAGAAATAATCCTGATCTAGCAAGAAGATAAATGAGAAAGCTCAGAGAGCCTTCCCATCTCCAATGCAAATAATTTTTGCTGAAAAATTTATTAAATCAAGACCGAAATACAGCAATCACCTCTCAGTTATACAGTACATACTAGACCCCAGTTTTAATTACATCCAAGCAAAATAAATCTTATTCAACCCAGAGATGCTAGCAACTGGGGTCACTGCAGTGAAATACAGGCCACTGTCAGAAGTAGTTACTAGGATCATAGAAATCTGCATTCATTTCTCTTAAGGAACTGTTGCAATGTAAAAACAAAATGAGACAATTCATAAATAGCATCTTTATTAATGAGTTTTCTTTTTCACATTCTTTAAAGTGATGTTCAATTAAAATCTGCATAGTCAAGAGTGCAAAAAAAAAAAAAAAATCATGTAAGTCAGACCCAAATGTGAACACTGCTTTTTTTTAAGCAAGACTTGTCACAGTCATAGGAATAAAATAGAAATAAATGGCCAGGGAGATATGGAGGGGGTGGGGATGAGAACCAGCAGTAAAATTCTCATCAGTCAGTATATTTGTCTATTAATGAAGTCTTCACACAAAGACACATAACACTCATTCACATTCATGTGCACAACAGAATGTAAACTACAGAAGAAAGGTCCTTCCTCTGCTGACTGAAATGAAACAAGATTATTTATGTATTTCACTGAGCATTGATCAGCTATTCCAACAACATATCCAGGTGGATAACACGAAGTCCAGGTTTCTTCATGCCCTTATTACAACCACATTTCAGCCACCATCTCACAGCAGGAACCAGGAAATCAAGAGTGTTTCCATAACACTGAGAATTATTCTTAACACACACTTTTAAGCACCATCACCTCCCTTCCTTTTTAATTTTTAATAGGATTATCCCTTGCTTTACTGCTGTTGTTCACGGTTGGTTGGAAGAGCAGGTGAAGAGGACCCCTCCATGCCCATGCAATGGCTCAGCCTGGGGAAGAGCAGCAGAACATCTCCACCTCCAGCTTCATTTCCATCAGCACAGGCAACACAGTCCCAAATCTCTCACATCAACACCACAATGCAACTCTGCAAGTAGTACTTTTAATATTTACACCATGTAGTGATTTAGCTGTGGTTCTCTGCATTATAACCATCATCAGACAAAACTAGAGGAATAACACAAGAGGCATATCGCCTACATAATGGCTGTAGGTAGTAAAGACACACACTGTCCACACGCTGGTGAGAGGCCACTTCTTACCTCCAGTTTGGATTTATGCAGCAGAGACATCACTCTACAGCTGAGCATGAGTTTAAATGCAGAATTCTCTGTGTTGGTCATTTGGAAAAGCCATCCAATACCATCACACTGAACTTTACCATGCACAAACTGGGCTTACTGTTTTGCATGTGATTCTACAGTAATAAACTTCATTTACAATTTATATTAGTTAGGTTCTGAATTATTCAGATGCACAATCTAGGACTGTGGGGAACTGATCATCAATATTCAATCATACCAGTTCAGATCCGGGCACGGAGTAAGTCTCATTTATTTGCTTTGTGCCTGCAGCCTTTAAATCTGAGATTCAAGCCCAGAGGTCAAGAGAAAGTTATTTGTGAAATCAAACTAGTCAGAAATACATTTGCTGCCATGGATATTGGAAACATAAGGCCTGAAGTATTTTGGAGAAGATGTACGACAGGAAGTAAAAGGGATTCAGTACAACTTGCAGCAGTTTGTACTTGTACAAGAGGAAAACGAACTACTACAGAGTGAAACTCAAACCCATCATAGTGAAATGGTGACTCCAGGGCTGAAACCCCACCTTCATTTGGCAAATTAAGAGTAAAACACGCCCAGCACATGAAGCACCAACCACAGCTCCCAGCCAGCATCAATAAAATGTGCTGCAACACAGACAACCTTTCTTCAAAGACAACCTGTTTTCTTCTTGGGGAACTAACACTCAAAAGCAGGGAAAAGCAATCATAAACTGGAAAGAGGGACTGAATTTTACCCCAGAAATAAGTCCCCTGGGCATCCAGCAGCTGCCACACTGGCTAGGTTTCAGGGCAAAACCATGTAAAAGGATCCATCTTGTCCCAGTTCAAAATACCAAAATAAAACTGGCCAATGGGTGTGAACTGGTAAATTTTCAAAAGCAGCAATGGCAACCTGTTTTTTTCCTGGAAATTTCAGGGGAAAGTCTTCTGGCAGATCAAAAACAAATGAAATTGGAAACAGCATATTTAGTACAGTGGTATTCTTAATTTCTTCAGAAATAAACTGTATTTCTTGTATCACATCAGGGGTTTAATTCAAGAGACCAGTAAATTAAGACCACTTTTGTCATTAGTTCAAGATTTACTTTGGCACGGCTTACACTATTTAAGTTTGTGGTGATTATAAGGGCATCGCATTAGATTTTTCCTTTACTATGCATAATCCTAAAATAAATATAATTTAGTAGTCTGAAAAAACCCACCTTACTCTAACCTACAAGGAAACTGCTTTGTGGCCTGCTTGTGTTTCAGGAAAATATCCCACATATTCAAATCAGCCTCACTAGTTAAGACACATTAAAATGAAACATTTCCCATTAAAGTTGCCAAAAACTGGATTTAAATTTATTGCATGACGTTGCATAAGAAAGTGTATTATTGAAAACTGTAAGGCATCATGCAATTATCCATCAGCTAATTATTTATTATTCCTTGAAAGATGGTTATATACTCTGAAGTTATAAAACCAGTTTCAAAAAAGTACATAAAAAATTTAACATAAGCATTAAATATTTTTCACATGTTCATCGTTTTCAGCTGTTAAAAAGTGCATTCAAACATACTGTACTGGAAAGTTGCTCTGACCAAAAATGGTGCTGGAGACTCATTAAATTAAAAGTTGCAAAAGGATGTTGCATGGGATTAGAAAGCTCACAGGTTGTGGTATTTAAACTTACAAACTTGTTTGAAATAATTTTTCAATCCTCACAATTTAGCATCAATGATATAATTAGCTAAAAATGTATATTTTTAAAATTGAACAGTCAAATGAATTCAAGTTACGTACACTGAGTGATCAAATAAGGAGCAGACAACATTGAGACTGGGCCAGGATGTGCTGACGTGATTTTGGCAGGGATCAGTTGATGTACTGGGCCATCCAGCGGAACCCCTCCCCGTAGCCTTGTCTCTTTAGCACACTGCACATGAACACCTCCAGGGGCCTGGCGTTCAGGTCCTTCAGTGGTGTGCTGCCCTGCAGAGAGACACAAACACTTCCTTACAGTTCCCTTATTAAACAACATCTATTCTACATGTACATTTGCTTCCACAGAATGTCCTTATTTAACTCGTGTTTGATACTGGAATTTTAGAAAATAAATTAATCAAAATCATAGAATGGGTTGGGTTGGAAGGGACCTTAAAGCTCATCTCATTCCAACTGCCTGCCATGGGCAGGGACACCTTCCACTGGACCAGGTTGCTCCAAGCCCTGCCCAAACTGGCACGAAAACACTTCCGGGAATGGGGCATCCCCAGCTTCTCTGGGTCTCACACCTTCACACAGAGGCCAGAACACGTGACCTTAATCTCAGTAATTTGTACACAAGAAATATCCTATATGTGTTTTCATGTGCATCCACACTGGAGAGGGGGAAGTATGGGAAACCAGAATGGAACAGCAAACATGTGGAGAGAATTTTAGAGCCTTTATTTGGTTTCCAGTCACAGCTCCCTGCTCTATTTTCAAACATTAAAAAAAAGCATTTGTTACAGATTTTAGGACTGACCAAAGCAAGAATGGAAGGTGTTTGCTTGCCAAGATTAGCACAGTGCAATAAAGCTGTTGCTCAACTGAACATTCACAGTGGTGTTGGTACTTCATCAAATACATGCGGTGTAAAAACCAGGAAACAAGAGGGTAAAATGCAGCAAACAGGAAAGTAAAGATTTGTTGCTGCTTGACCTATGCTCTGACTGGCACTGAACTCTCAGGGAAGCATCTAAGAGTGAATAAGCAAAGAGGAATTGCAAGGTAAGTGCCCTCAGCAGAGCTGGTCAGCTAATGGGAGATGGGATAAAAGCCACAGTGGAATGACTCTGTCAGCTGCAGGGAGGTGTCTTTCCAAGGGCCAAGGACAGCAGAGCAACCTGTTTTAATGCCCACAGGCAGAGCACTGTATTTGCTTTACATTAAGAAGAGCTGAAGTACCACAAAGATCCATACTAAAAATCTGTCTTGTTGCTACGGATGCCAGTAGTAACTTTTTCTTCCCACAATCTACAAACTTAGACTTCTACAATGGCATAAATCGATCTCTGAGCTTTAGGCAAATATGTTAAGTAGAAAATTATTGAAGCCTGTACTTGAAATGAGAAAAGTAACTTACTGAAAGATTCTATTCAGTTTTCTCTTATAATTCACTCTACAACTATAGCTTCCAAAAACTCAGTTTAAAAATAGTGCATAAGAAAGTTGAAGTACTAAAAATAATTCTAGATACAAACACATTTTCTCTGAAAAAATGTGGCACTAAGCATGATATAAAAAGTTGTAGTAGACATACATCTCACACACACATACACACACACACACAAGAGACCCCAAGATTCATTCTATATGCTGTAATTATGTACTAAGTACTTTATAAATTAGAAAAACATCTATTTTGTACAGCTGGAGCAAACCAGAGTCAAGACACAAATAAGGCAAACAAACGCCTTCAGAAAAAAAAAAAAAAAAAGAAAAAGAAAAGGAGCAATACCTTTCCTGTTGTCTGGCCATACAGACCAAACGTCTCTCGTAACCTCTCTTCACTGATGGCTTCAGGTCTGTCAATCTTGTTACCAAGAATTAGGATAGGCACATTAGCAATAGTTTCATCTGTCATTAGTGACTGCAAAGGAATGGAGAAAGGAGAACTGATTAATTTAGAATACAGAAGGTCAAATCACTACTATTCATGAAGTGCATATTCATGTCATGTGCAGGTGACAGCAGAGCTCTGATGGATGTTTGAGCTTAGTCCTTAGAAGTTCAAACTTACAAAAGCTTATTTAAACTTACATCAAGTTCTTGTTTTGATTCAAGCAATCTTTCATGATCTGCGCAGTCCACTAAGAACACAATGCCATTAATTGCAGGCAGGTAATTTTTCCACACTCTGCGAGCTACAGGGAAAATAAGAATTAAAAAGAAATTATCCCCAAATTCAGAGCTATGCATCAGTAATTAAGAAACAACAGGTGTGTGGGGGTTTATTAATTTGATCTTTTTTAGAGTCATAGCTTATGTTCCCAGTCTTTGGGATGCAATTTCATGCTTTACAAAGCTTGAAATAACAGAGCAAAATTATCATTCCCTCTACTGTTTTCACTATTCTATCCCACATGAACACTAATGTATGGAAATGGTTTTGTTTCCCCAAGAATTAGGTCAACAAAGGTACGTTTGAAGCACAAAGCTTAAAGGTAAATACAAGCAATTCAAAGTACAGAACTCCTCTTCACAGTATTAGGCAAAAGTTTCCACTCTACTGCAGCTCTTGCCAATTCATATTTGGGATTTGTGATCAATGGCAGAGATGGGCAAAAGAGCAGCCAATGTCTTTTACGGTGTCACAGCAGAGTGTGGGAAGTGAGTCTCTGCAGCAGGGCCATATTTCTGATTGGAAACAAACTCCAGCCCCATTCAGTGAGCTTAAGTAAGCCAACACACACTCTTACCTTGAGCGTGTCCGCCCAGATCAAAGGTAGTGAAAGTCATGCCAGCAATTGTCAGCTCTTCTGAAGCTGGAAATACACAGAATAATGTTCTATTGAAGATTATGCGGTGCACTGGAAAAGTCTAGCCTTCTAGCACATAGATTTTACTTCCTTTTGGTTCTTCCCAGTATTTTGTTATTCAAGAAGCAGATGAGAGTAATATATTCTCTCAAAATCAATGGCACATTCATGTATCACCAAAATGTTATTAACCATTAAAGCATGTGTGAAATATCTACAACGCTAAGAACAGCAGAGTATTCGTACATTATTTATCCCTACATATTACACAAACAACAGTTGGCCCTGGCATCTGGCTTGCAAAAAAGATTTTGCATTTGACATTTTGCGTTCAATACTGTTCAGGGTTTCTCCTCTTCACATCCTTTCCCAATTTCTCACCTCCTTACTGAACTTCCCCAAGCCACATTTTCAATCTGTGCTGAACTTTTTCTCCCGCAAGGTTATCAGGATAACAATTACACAGCAACCTCTGAGACATTAACACTAATTTTCCAGTTATACAGAGGAGCTGTTCCCAAAAATTGCAAGCCTATATTTCTCACAGCTTCTATAGTATAAACTCTCAGCTTAATCTTTCTGCTTGTTATTCACCTCATCATTTTAAATATAACACACTGAGCCATCCTACACTTTTTTTTTAATATAACTTGAACTATCCATGGATTGCAATCCCCAAAATCCCTTTGTTTCTCCCCAGTTGCGCTGGTGGTCTTATGCATAATCAGATGCTGTTTTTCCTGCAACCCTTCAAATGCTTTCTAGCTAAGGAACAGCACTGTTAACTTACTGGGGTGTAACGTGGGGACGTGTTGTCCCAGTCTGTCATCTTTGAGCATGTGCAGCAGTGTAGTTTTTCCAGCATTGTCCAGTCCAAGAAACACTAGTTTGCCTGATTTCTTGTACAGTCCTAGAACAAAGAAGGACCTAGTGAATAATCAGATAAAGGGGTAGGAATTTATTTCTAGCACTAGAGATGATTTTGCTCCCAGGAACAAAGTGTTACAGTCACGGTACAAAATACAGACCAGGCAAACTCCATCACACCTTTATCAGTGCCCTTTATCCATGTCCTCCTACTTGTACAAACTACCTTCCCACTTACCACATGCCTGCTGCACCAGGTAATGTGCAGCTACAGGATGCTTGGCAGGAGCAGGAGAGGCACATAGCTGATGTGAATGTGTCAATCACGGAAATGCATTTGCATTATCTTAGGAAAAGCATGGCAGAACATCACTAAATGTTGCCAGTGTAGTTTACCCCAGCAAAAGGACAGTTCTGCTCACAGGTGCTGGAGAGGTGGGTACAGGTCCAGCACTAACAGCAGGCTCTGGAGCATGGACCATCCTGAGCCTGAACTCTGTTCAGCTACCTCCAATTACAGAAAAACACTGGTCTGAGGCAAAAAGAAAATCCAGACCTTGATCAGAACATTACAGAGAAATTGGTTTAAAGGTCAATAGTCATCATTTGTGTATGTATGAATTCTTTCATATTGGTTCATATATTATATGGACAAAAGGTAACTTTCACTCATAGCACAAGAAAACTGTTGGCTACATCCTGAATGGCATTGTCAGGGCATTTCTGACACACTTGTTCCCATGTGACAATGCTTTCCTAACAGGAATAAGAAATTTTATTTTCATTGATTGTAATCTTTATAAAAATGCCTTCTTTCCTTCTTCTCCTCTCCACTTGTGACCCCAGGAATGCAACAGTTGCTGTGAAGGAGAGGAAAGATGTTTAAAACACGAATGCCATATTTTCTTAAATTGGAGATTATCAAAGGGCAATTCTCTTACAACTTGTCAACACTGTAGACTCTGCCAGAATTAGTTTCATTGCTTCAAACTCATTGATATTCAAAGTAAAACATTAAGATAAATTAAATTTAAAAACAAAAAACCAATCTTGTTCTGTACTGAAAGAAACTTATCTTCTCTAATGTGCAATCCTCATGTGTGCTGGGATGTGAAACCAGCCCCACTGATGCCGCAGCATTCCAGGGGCAGAGGTACCTCTGCCCAGCAGACCTTTACACCACTGCTGTTTGCTCACCTCTCCCTCTGCCTTTAAACTAATCTCAGGGATCACAATCCAGCTGGAGATGTTTTGTAACTTGCATTTCTCTCCTATTCCTCACCTTATGTCATTAATGATCTTTATTACTCCAGGTCCTGTACAGTGTCTTCACAGTTCTTTCGAATACAACTCCTACTTCCCAAACTCACCTTCTCACATGTTCATACATATATATTAACTATCAAACTACAGAGTGGAAGAGAAAGTCTTAATGTTTATGGAGGAAGAAGAAGTGGACAAACATCTTCACCCAGTAACTTACATCACAGGAGAAACTCCAGTTCACACTCACCTTATGAGTTAAACAAAATTCTACTAACTTATAGTAAAACAACAACATTTTTGCAACTCTCAGCCTGTACATCCAGGAGTCTTTGCTTCCCAGTTAGATGTTGCTGGTTTCTCCAAAATATTTCAAGCTTCCCAAGTGTCTTTCACAGAAACACAAGACTAACAAGCAGCTATACTTCAGTCATCGGCTACACCAAGACCAGAGCTTTTATAAATACATATAAATTTTAAAATGTTTCTGTGCATTCCAAAAGTTTATGTATGCAAAGATGTTCTTTCTAAAGTGATCCCATCACCCTGCTGACAGGACAGCATAGGAAACTATGGGGAGTTTCCCAAACATTATGATCTGCCTTCTTCAACTGTAAGAATAACTGAGAATGCAAAGACAGTGTTTCTTTTAGAAAAAAAAGGAACATAAAAGAGGGAGCTACTTCAAACTCCTCTATCTTTCCCCAGAATTGGCCTTTGCTTGCACAGGAATGGAAGAGCAGGCCAGTGTGCAGTAATCACTGTGCAGCTAAGGAAGAGGAGATAAGACAGATTAGTCAACTTAGTTAAAATTTCACTGGCTAACGTTTTGATAGCAGGCCAAGGGTCTGACATGCAGTGCAAAACTTTAAACTTTCAACTGATAAAAGGTAGGTGGCACAGCTTGCCATGACTTCTTAGCCTCAAATGTTTTTTGACCACTTCAATAAAATCCTTTGAACTCGGAAATTGTGCCTTTTACCTATGTGATCTGCAAATTCTGATCCTTTTTTTAGTATCCTAACATTCATTTTCCTCCTGGCCGTGGTTTTTCTTCACCTTGAACTGATACACACTGCAGACCTTTTTGGCCAGAGAATAATTTTCTGAGGCTTTCGAGTAGATGCCAGTGAAGTTTCACACTGATCTCTGTGACACAGAACAGAAAGTCACAGAACAATGCACTGCTGAACATGAGAAAGGGCTTCAATATCCAGCACTAATTTTTTGTAGACAGCCCCTCCTATTTGTAATCTGAAATTATATCCTCATGTGCAAAAGAACTAAATTAAAATAACTGAGTTTCATTCTTTACAGCTGAGAAAAATCAGGAGAAGGCCCACAAAAGCCAACTGAATTACACCAGTTTAAATGCAGTATGATTAGGGAAGTTCAACCTGTTATGATCATGAAAGAAAATGTAATTTGTTTCAGGAAGTTAAGGATGGAGTAAGATGGAGTGGAGAGCACACTATGGAAATGCTCAGTATTGATAAGTGAAACTTCTGTTTGAGTATTACTGAATGTATACCAAACCAAACATTATTATTTACCCAGCAGCCTTATTTGAAGATAACAGAGGTGAACAGGTATTTTACACAAGAATAGCAGAAAGGAAAAGGCCCAAACAATAATGACTTACCTAAAAACTGCAATACGCTACTGAAACCACTGTAAATCCAATCAAATAGGAACATATCTGAATCTTATAGTCTGAAATAAAGGAAAAACATAATGCATTTAAGTCCCATCAGAACAGCACATTAAGCCTTACAAAATATTTATAGGTAACAAAAGTAATTAAAAATTCTGGGTTTAAAAAAAAAACAGTTCTGCTAAACTGCATCATAGACCAATTACATGACAAGAGCAAAGATTTTCCCCTCCCTTGGTAAAACACAATGTGGACTGAAGTCTTCGCAAGAAGTAAAAATAATTTTATCCTAAGTATCATCTGTTGAAGGTGTATGATGATCCACTGAAGGTTTTAAACAGGATCTTCACTCTTCAACTGAGAAGAAGTGGCACTTTGGAGAGGGCACTAGAGGGATATCAGTAGAGAGTTAGTGCTCCAGCCATGCTTGGGAGCTGCTGGGGTTCAAAGCAGAGGCAGTTAGAGATGAAGATGTTTTGCAGAGTTGAATCTAGAGAAGTTTGACACCAAATAAATCCCTGCTGTCCACACAGGACCGTCTGTTTGGCTTGTTATGGAAAACAACTACCTAGCACAAAGCACTGGAGTTACCCTTCAAAGACAGTGAAGGGTACTGTCCTGTATTATCCTGCACAGGCTGCCACAATTCAAACCTTAAACGCAATTTTTTTGTTTAAAAAACCCCACCAGAACCCCACATTTCTCACTGAATTCCTTCAGCTTAGATTAAAGAACAGAAGGCTGAGCTGAGAGCCAGTACTAGGTTCATTGTGTAGCCATGAGCAATTAATTTCCTAGCTTTCATCTTAATTTCCTCATTACCTGAAGTGAGAATAATCACAGAATCACTGAGGTTGAAAAAGACCTCTAAGACTGAGTCCAACTGTTAGCCCAGCACCACCATGTTCAACACTTAAACCACGTCCCCAAGGGCCACATCCACAGGACTTTTGAATGCTTGCAGGGATGGTGATTCCACCACTGCCCAGGGCAGCCTGTGCCAGGGCTTGGCTACTTCAGTGAAGAAATTTTTCCTAATATCTAATCTGAATCTTCCCTGGCACAACTTGAAGCTGTTTCCTCTTGTCTTGTCACTTGTGACCTAAGAGAAAAGAGAAACCCCGACCTGGCTACAACCTGTCAGGGAATTGTTGAGAGTGATGAGGTTTCCCCCAAGCCTCCTTTCTCCAGGCTGAGCCTCTCCAGCTCCCTCAGCTGCTCCTCCATCAAGCTTGTGCTCTAAATCACACTGAAAGCACCAGTTTGACACAGTGAACTGTGAGTATTTTAGTTCTCTTGAAAGACTAAAGGGCAACACCCTTAGAAGCCTTTAGCCAGCTAATTCCTACTGGAATGCATGACCCTTAGGGACACTGGAGCCTGACTGCCCTGGAAAAACTGGACCGCACTGCTAAGCACAGCTGGCAGAGGCATCCACGCTGCTACAGGTTCTCACCACACTCATTCAGAAGCTGCAGAGCTGCCTTGGGGCATCACAAGAGGACTTCAGGGCAGCTCTGAGCCTGGAGCACAGCACACAGGAGTCAAAACACAGGTCTGAACCAGCCCAAAATCCAGGCACCCATCATAGCAACTATACTTATGATAAAGAGTTCCTTTGCTACGCAACAACAGGTACATCATACAGAGATAATGCGGAAAGAGGAGGAGTGAATATTTAATGACATTTGCTTGCACTGGAACAAAATCTGTTCAGATGACAAAGCACCAGGTGTCTTGGTTTCACCACAACTAACCCTGAAACCTTTACCCACATCTACATTACTCTGAACAACTCGACAGCTGCAACAGGCACAGATTTTAAGAATACAAATCAAATATGCTTGTCAATGCATAAACACCCAGTTACACAACGTCATGACTGAAACTGTCCCTTGCATGGCTAAAAAGCAAAGGTCAAGAATAAGCAAACATGGCAGAACACACACGTCAGCAGATTTATTTATTGCTTGAGCAAAATACCAATTGAGAAAAGCCTCTGTGGGGCTTAGGAAAACGGTCGACTCAAATAACCTGCAAATCAGGGCAAACAGCGTGATGTAAGAGAAGTGCTCAGATTACTGAGGTGAGAATAACTTCAGTGTTCAGTTGTATTAACCTTTTCCATCTATTACACTTATGTTTACAAAAAACATCAACCAAAACAATCTTCATGCATTACAGAAAAAACTTTAAGGGGCGAGATTCAAATGATTAATTTGAGAAGAGGATTACTCAACAAAACACAGCTGATGTGGCATTAATACTGGTTCAATTTCCATCACTATAAGAAAAGTGGTGCTGGAAACAGAGCCATCCAAATCCTCCCAGAACAGCCTCCATATCAGCTGGCAGCAGTTAAACACTTTCAAAATGGGAAAAAAATGGACAGCTAATTGTAAAGGCACACAGGTAATATTTGAATAGAGATATTAAATCTACCCTTATCACGCAGGAAAAGTAACTACATAATTCAGAGCTGTGTCAAATCCAAACGTTACCAAGCCACAGTGGATCTGCACTGGTTTCCAGAGTTGTTACGCTGAGAGCAAGTTTAGGGGAGAGCTGAGGCTGTTGAATATACACAGACTCAAACTCTCAGGCTCATGTTAAAAATACCAAAAAAGCAGAACAATGAAAACTCCAGCAATCATTGTTCACAAGCCATGATGAAGACAAGGATACTATTATAAGATTATTTCAAGGGTTGATTTGAAAATAATCCACTGGAAGCAGACAAAAGCTTTGAATGAAAAACTGTGCTGGACCAAGGCAGTCTTTTGATACCAACTATTCTTACAGACATCACCAACTCACTGTGTGTCCCCTACAAAGACACCAAAGTTAACTTTCCAGTATCATTTCAGTGACAGATGTCTACCACTGAAAAATGTCCCTGTCAACCCTGGTGAATGTTATTTCATCAGCAAAGCATCACTCAGTAACTCCTGTGGAGCCCTGTCCACCACTCCATAGGCTAAGGATGTGGGTTCACTTACTGGAGACTATGGGGAATGAGGAATTCCCACACAGTGGCTCTGCTAACACTGAGCCAGCCCCCTGAAAGGAAAGCTGCTGACAGCATGGACTGGCAAGCAAACTCACTCACACCTCTTCTATCTTCTGAAAACTAGGAAGTTTATTCCTCCTACCCTCAACTTGCTTTTTTCTAGCTAAAAATTCATCATTTCACTTCTAAGCCTTAGGAGAGTGCTTACTTCCGAAGCCTCTCAAAGTTTAGATAAGAGACAATACCAGGCTTTTAAAGAGAGTTTTATATGCCTTCATGGAACAATTAGGAAACAGAAACCAGTGACACCCAAGCTGAATAGCTATTGCATGAACTGGGAGCACATTGTTTTACACCTGTGTGGGGACTGTGAGCAAGAAACAGGGAAGAAATCTCAGACCAGCCTAACTGCACCAAACCTGAGCCTCAGCCAGAGTTCAGTCTGAAATTACAACCTGCAAGCAACAGCTTAAAGCCTACTGCTAAGGGTGTATTTTTAGTTTTTCAAGTAGGATGTAAACCTGATCACTTAAAAATTGTAATTTCACACATGATCACTGTAACATCATAAAATATTACTACAGGCAACAAAAGTCAAAATCCCTAGGAAACTCAGTGAATAAACTGAAATTCTACAACACAGTTTATTCTTTGATTTGAAACTGCATTTGGATGTTTTATTTTAAAAGCTAAGGAAAGGCACAGAGTTCGAAAATGAGGTAATGGTATAGACTGCCTTTAAGTATTTTAATCAGTTTTTTGAAAGCCACTCATCTTTGAGATAGCAGAGTTTACTTGTGAAGACAGCACCACAACACACGAGCTCCTAAGGGCACCTGATGTTGAGGTTTGGCCAGCCCTGGCTCACAAAGCCCAGCTGTCAGAGCACATCCTCACTGCAGGGCTGTTGCAGCCATTCACTGACTTATGAAAAACACCCTCAAACGCAGTACCTTCTGAAGATATAACAGTACTTCAAACAAGTGTTGCCAGGTCGATACAACGTGGCAGACGGCTGCCCAGCGAGGCTGCAGGGTATCCGTGGGTTATGGAGCTACTGAAGGCTCCTCACCACGGCAGACCCACCAAGGAGGCAATGCTCCGGACCTGCGAACATCGTGACAGCCTCACGGACCGGGCGGTGCCCCCGGCGGCCCGAGCAGCCCCCAGGGCTGTGCCGGGGGGAGAAGAAGAGAGAGGCGATAGGAGGGATAGGAGAGGAGGGAAGGGAGGGGAGCGCCCGCCCCCAACCACCTCGCGGCGCGCTGCCCGCGCCCCGCGCAGGCCGCGGCTGGTCGGGGCGCGCAGGGACCCCCGGGCAGGCCCAGCCGCGGCGCGGAGGCCGCTGCCAGCAGGACACGGGCACGGCCCGGCGCCCTGCAGGGCTCGTCCGGCTCTCCAGCCGGCCGAGGCAAACAGACCGCTCACCGCCTATCCCGTTCACCCACCGCCGAGCCTGAGATGCTCTGGGACTCGGGCAGCACCGACACCGACAGACACCGACAGACACCGACACCGACACCGACACCGACACTCACCCGCGGCTGCGCCCGCTCCGCCCCCCGCGGCTCCTTCCGGCACCGGCACCCGCGGCGAACGCACTCGGCTGAGCTCGGCTGTGCTCGGATTGACTCGGCTGTGTTCGGCTGGGCGGGCGTAGGCTCGGCTGCGTTACCTTCGGCTGGGTTCGGCCACACTCGGCTCGGTTCGATGTGACTCGGCCGTGTTCGTCAGGGTTCGGTTCGGCTTCGCTCGGCTCCGCCCCCCCGCGTGCCCGCCCAGCCCCGCCCCTGGCCCCGCCCCCTCAAGCCGCAGCGCCGCTCCCGGAAGTGCCACGTGTCCGCAGTGCGGCTGCGCGCGCCGCCCGGCAGTTCCGGTGGGTCCGTCCCCCCCGCCCGGGCCGGCGCCGCCACACGGGCGGCTCCGAGCGCACCCGGCCGAGCCATGGCCCAGCCCGCCGGGGCTCCCGCCGGCCAGCAGCCCTACAGCAACGGTGAGTGCGGGGCAGGCCCGCGGGGCTCGGCGCGGGACAGGGCCTGGCGGGGACGGCCCCCGTCCCGCGGCGCTTCCCCCGGGCCCAGGCCGCTCTCCGCCCGGGGGCAGCGGGGGCAGGGGGCCACTGCCCGCAGGCAGACCGCGGAGAGGGGGTTCAAGGGATGGTCCGTTCGCTGCCCAGGTCGCGGGGTTACACCCGGCTGAGCTCGGCGGTGCCCTCAGTGCAGCCCGGACAGCCGCGGCCCGGAGCGAAACGCAGCGGAATTAGGGAGGAACGCAGGGAAGGAGCGGCAGCGGTGCCGGGCTCCTTGTGTGACCCCGGGGGCGGCGTGGGGCGGTGGAGCGGTGGCCGAGGGGTGCTGGGAGCGTGGATGAGGTGCTGGCGGACCGAGCCCTGCCCTAAGTGTCACTGAGGAAAACACAGAGCGGCTCATTAGGCAAATAAGTCTTCATTCTGATTTATTTTCATGGCACAGGTGTCCCCGATTGCATTTGTCTGTCGGTATGAACGACAGTGCCTTTCAGAGAACCCGTGTCTGTGCTCCCGGGGTGGCACGCACGGCTCGAACAACCCCGTCCCTTAGCCCGGGTGGGTCCCTGTCGGTGACACGGGTGACACAGCCGAGGTTTGACCCTTTGGAACGGGGCTGTACATGTGGCACTGTGGTTATCGCTGAGCTCAGCCTGCGGCGCAGCGGGGCTTTCTTATCTTGTCATTCTCGTAAAGCCGACATTATCTGGTTCTGTGTGCTGCAAACTGGGAAAGTCTTGATTACTTTCTTCCCCTCAAAATGTATCTGTTTAAAATGAGATATTGGAGGTGAAGCTGAACTTACTAGCCAGTGTTTTAAGATAGGAATAAGAAATTCAAGGCCAGCCTTGTCTCTGTGTCTGTTTTCATTGCATGTGTGCAAATCTGTGCTGATGGAAGTGTCTCCTGATTTCACATACACAGACTGCATCCTCTGCACTTGCTTCCTTAATTATACACTTGTGTGTTTCAGTAGCTGTGCTGCATCATAAGCAGTTCAGTTATAATGAGATCTTTTGATTTTTCTTCCCCCTCCTCCTGCACAGTGCATTTATTGCTTCTCTTCAAAGTCATCAGCAAAACGACAATTTGCAATTAACTGTGTAGTTGCTTCTAGGGTCAAGACAGTGGGAAGAGATGAATATAGTGTGGAGAGAGAGGCTCTGTTCTGGAGAGCTTATGGTCCAAGCAGAGACTGTACAAAGAGAATGTTGGCTAATGGAGTAACTGAGTGGGATGATTTACACACTGGCATTGCTTTATGTTTGCTGATTTCCCTAGTGTCAGATTAAGCACATAATGGAAGTTATGGAGAGGCAGTCAGAGAAAGAGGAATTTCAGGCTACTCAGCTGTCAGGTGTATGAAAAATAAAGAACTGAAATGTAGAGTTATGCAAATACTAGGTAATAAAATTAAACAGTCGTTAGGTATGTTAGAGATAAGGTTTGGGTTTCTGGCCTTTGAAATAAATCAAATTGTTCAAGCATGGACTGTTCATAGCATTGTTTAAAAAATGCACTGAGAAGGTGCTGTGATCCTTGACCTTTATACTAAAACCAAAGCTTTATAAAACAGTGCTGTGGGTACTGAGAGTGCTGTAGAGGTGCTTACAGTGATCTGTGAGGAGAGAAAGCTGTCAGCAAGATGATTAATTGTTCTATAGCTGTCAGACCTTCCTTGCAACTTGTTGCTTGCTGAATTGTTTGCAGGTAACTCCCTGAGCTTGTGTGTCCACCAAGGCAGTAAATTGTCACAGCAGCACCGTGAGCTGCCCGGGAAATTGTTTAGCACAGAGCATCAGGTTGCTTAGCAGCAACCTTCCTCTCCTTCATTTCTGTTTGTCTTTTAATAGGACCGGTATTCCGTACTCATTTGACTGCAGGTGTCTAATTTGCTTTCTAGTTGATAAATCTGAAATGCTAACGAGAAGGAGGGGCAATTCTTTTAGAACTGTTTTGCTTTTCTCACATGATATCTTAACATGGTACTTTGATTGTCATGAGGTGTTTTAGGAGCTGTTGGGTTTGGAATCCAGTGGGTCAGAGTCAGCTGAAGTGGACACTGGTGGTGAATGATCCCATGGCATCTGTTGGGATGTAACTTTCCAGAGTGATTATCTTTGCGTCTCCCTGGAGTCTGGAGAGCTTGTGGCCTGGAGAAAGTGATGTGTTGAGTAAATGGCTTGGAGTAGGGGACAGTGAAATTCTGTGTGGTGGAAAATATAGCTTGAATGATGGCCTTCCACATTAGTACTTTGACTGTTTTATAAAACTATCAAGCAACCTTCATACACATTCTGGTGCCATTCCTGATCTCTTAGAAAGTGGCCTTGTGTTGCTGTAGAGGAGGCTTTTGCTGTTAAACAGGTGGCCTTTCTTCTATTACTAACTCATTTCTGTGGTCTCCAAGTGTTGGCTGCTTTGCTGCTGTGCAGGTGAAGTAGCTCTTCAGTCCACACAGAATTCCTTGTTTATTTTTGGCTTCACAGAAAACCAGCAGCATTTGGAGAAAGCTGGACAACCTAGATATACTCTTTGATGGGCCTCAGTAAAGAGGTCAGGTCAAGATGGGTACCTGGCAGCAACAAAACACCGAGTCATGAAAAGTTTTTGTGGACTGTGAAACTTTGTCAAGGGGTTTCTACAGCTTTTTTGGCAGCTTTATGCAGACTTGTCGTGGAAACATGAGCTACTCAATGAGGGTATCAGGACTTTTCATTGTGATTCTAACTTTAAAAATAAAAATTGAAATTGGAACATTGTGCTGTGGTGAATTTGATTGTTATTTTTGCATAAGGTGCCATAGAAAATATCAAGTAGGTCAGTTTTTGATATCACTTCACTTCCACTGTTTTGTCCTCAAGCAGGAAAAACAGTGCATAAGAGAGCAATCCAAGTACTCTGATTTCTGCCTGGGATGGAGAGTCATGCCCTAAGGTGAAAAGTCAAGTTATAAAATTAATTTGTGATAGTTCTGTATTTTTCATACAGTTTGTAGTGATGGTGTTATATCAGTGTTTGTGGGGATGCAGTTGGAAGGTTTGGTAAGAGTTCATAATTTTTAGAGGCAGCAAGTTTAATTGCCAGTGGGGTTTGTAAATCGATTGTAGAAAATCCATCTGATATACTGAAGGGTAATTTTTGAAGGTTATCCATAACTATTAGCATTTTCATCTTTGTGAGCTTTTTCTTTAAGCACCATTAATTTTAGAGAATTATTAATTGCAAATATTTATGAGCAGCATTGCAAGGACAGTAGGGTATAACTGGATTTCCTAACTGAATGATTAATTGCATGTTGAAGTTAATGGTTGGAGAATAATATGGTGTGTACTTTTTATGCACAAATAACAGAGGCAGCGAGGATGAGATCACTGGCACTATAGTAGTTATATGGACCTGTGAAATATTCAATGAATTAACAGCTGTGTGTGACACAGAGCCTAAGGTTTTCTGGGGAATGAGGAGCTGAATGACAGATGCAGTATTTGTTCTAACCAAGAACTTCAGTGTATTCTGCCTTTAGCTTAATTTATTGTCAGAAATGTCTGAGTTACTTTGACTTGGAAATGTGAACTTGCTCACCTTTCAGAATTTAGCCATTATGTTTCAATAGGAAAGGAAGCATCCTTGTTTTAATGTATCACTGTGTGTGTGGAATGTCTCCAGGGTCTAAGCTGTGTTTTTACGGATGAGGAGAGCCACAATGTGACTGGCTGAACTGAATGATACTACACTGGAAAGTGTTTTGGTAGTTGTGAAGGAGTCAAGGCTGGCTATGGCCTGCAGTATCTAATGGGCTCTGCTCTGAAGGATTTCTCTCAAAAATTGATAGTCTCTCTTCAGGATGTCCATTTTGTGGCAATGGTATGAACAACCTGTAGTAGTACCTTTCTTGATGGAGCTTGTATTGCACTGGAAATCCCATGGGATTCTGTCAACCTGTTCCTCTGTAAAGGAGGAATCTGATGATGCTCTTGCCAGTATTATTTACTGTTTGGGGAGTTATTAACCTTTTTTTCAATTTTTTTTTTCTTCAGATTAGTAAAACTTAACTCATGTATACCAACCCACAAATGCATAAAGTGCATCATTTACCTGTCAAGTTTTATTTTCCTGGCTGGTAAATTATTTTATGATAAACTTACCCTTCATTCTGTGTTGGTGACCAGCTGGCCACTCACATGAGCAGTTTGTGTATGAATAGTTCTCTTACTAAAATTAACTGCAGGAACTTTCATAGATTAACTCTGTCACTTAAGAAGCAGCATGGTGACCTATGCTGGCACTTGGCTGGCAGTGTCATTGTGGTGAGCTGACGTGTAGGTTGGTGTCAGTCATCATGTGAAATGGAGTTCTTGCGCAATGCATCTTCCGCTTTTGGTCTGCTTGTGTGTGCTACTGGCAACAGTGTGGGACAGTGCTCCTCTGTGGGCACCTTGCTTTTGGGGTTTCTGAAGACTAGAATGGGATCCTGCGTGGGTTTCAATCGGGGAGCATGGATGGTACTGGAATGCGTAGTTGTTGCAACGTTACTGTAAAACAAAACAAAGATCTAAGTGCCTCTAGCAAAATACTGCCAATTTCATGTCCCTTGCAGTAATACTTCTGTCACACCTGATAGTTTAAATTAAAAATGGCTTGGAGACTAATGAAGTCCTAAGAAAAGACATTCACAGGGACATCTTTCATTTTCACAAGTGATACACAGGACTGACTTCCTAAAGAGTGTAGTTTTTTTTCTTTCCAGGTCCTGTTCCAAATCAGCTGCTGCATTCCCCAGATGGCCAGGGATACAGCCCTGTGGTTCCAGGATCCTACTCCCATCAGACGGTGGCAAAGGCTCCTCCACATCAGTCTTCTGGACAGTATAGCTATAGTGGTTCTCAGAATGTTTCTCAATTAAACAATTACCAAGGACCTGGCCAGACTCTCAATAGACCACCAGTGGCAGCTTTCTCTGGGTCACCAGTGCAACAGCCAGGTCCTGTTCCACAAGTGCTGCCGCCTGCATTACAGAACTCAGCTGCTGTATCATCTGCTGGGAGCTTTCCTCCTGGAGCCAGCCCACCGGTGCTTTCAAACTGGCAGTACAGCCAGACTCCTGGGAGTCAGCCACTTGGGGCTCCAACAAGCCATTTGGCTCATGTGCCTGGGACAGGGTCAGCTCAGCCACCGTCGTCGTTATCAGGAAGTACAAACCCTCCAGGGAGTTATCAATATGCTGCTTCTCCAGGGGGTCCTCCGCTGCAGAACAGCTACATGAAGCCAGGTAAGCAGAACTCCTTGATATTTCACCAATGTCCATTTTTCAATGTCCTTCTAAAATGATGAGTATAGAAGTGACTCTGCAGTGATGTTTTGCTTGTGGAAGAAGATTGTCAAAGCAGATACACCTGTCAGAAATATAGGGATGCTTTTCCTGGGTTAGAAATGGAAGTTCTGTGCCCAGGTTGGGTGTTTCACCTGGCTGGGGCAGGTAACTCCTGAATGGTGTTTCATTTTTTTGGGACAGTGTGTGTGGGTGATGCTGTTTCTGTGACCTTCACCATTTCCTGGGGTGGCTGTTGGAGCATTAGCATTTTTCAGCCAAGGACTTCACAACTGAAAGTTTTAGTTCTGTTTAGTGTGCATGGTCATCTTGTTGGATTTTCTGTAATCACTTGATTCAGGTAGTTTTCTCAACAGCCTCAGTCAGGTTGATGCAAATAACTGGAGCACAGCCTGGAAAGAAAACTGAAAGCATTCTGTGCTGTTGAAATAGAGGTCAGTTCAGTAGAAAGCTTCCTTCCCCCGAACTTGTAATTTTCACATTTAATGTTAATTGCCAGTCTTCAGGAAGTACTCTGAAAGTAGGAGACTTTGTTCCTGCTGCTTGACTGCTGGTATATGCCGTGGTAAAAGCTTTTCTAACACTAAATAGCTCTATTGTGCAACTTGTGATTATTATGGAAACACAGTTAATGCTCAAGTTTCTCTTTGCCAAACTGCTGTCTGTTGTTACAGAGTTTTTTTCTGGCTGAGCATTCAAACAAGACTTAGGTACAGAAGTACTTTCCATGTAAAAGCAAATAATTTTTCTTGTGAAGTGCTTTTAGCTTCATTAGAGATTTTTATTGATGCTAGTTTTTTTGTTATAGGCCTGCCTAATTTTGTTACACTGCTCAATATGTCTGAAGTTCGCAGAATTTATGAAACTATTTCTAGCACTTAATTGGAATAAACAGTTAGTACTTTGGAATTAGTGAGGAAAATGAAGGGAAATTTTGGAAAGTGGCATGTGAAATGAGAACGAGTGTTTGGAATAAATAATTTTTATATCCATTCAATCCTCCTGTGCAATTTCCCTGTTCCCTGGTATTTTTTTGTATAACAATGATAATTTTTTAAATTAATTTAGGTTGTTTGGTGATCACTTCAGACTTAGATATAAAGTTGGGATGTTTTCTATACATCTTGAAATTCTTGCCAACAAAAGCAATAAAAAGGTGGGAGAGATCAATAGCTACAGGAACTCAGAATGAGAAAAGCATGACAGAAACAACCTGAAGTTGTGAAACCCTCTACCCACATTGTTAGATTTTACATATCTCATGCTATTCATCCTCTGACTAACATGAATGTTTAGAATTCAATCTATGTGTTTTTGTAACAAAACTTTTGTGACTTTTTTCAGCTGTGTTAAACTCCTCCTAAATGTTAATCTCTTTATAGGAACTGCACCTCCACCAGTGACTCAGCCTTTAACTCCACTCCACCCTCCAAGGCCACCTTTAGGACCTCCACCAACTGGTGGTCCACCTAGGCCATCAGCAGTGACACAAGGACCACCTAGTGCACAGTCTCTGCTAAAATCAACTGCAAACCAAGAAGGTAAGAAACAATTTGCTCTTTATGTTGAATTCAAACATGGCAACTTGCTGTAATATGCAACCTTTGAAGTCAAGCACATTGTTCTATTAGAGACTCAAATTGTAAAATTGATAGTAATACAGCCAATAATTTAGTCTGAAAAGAGCAGGTAAGGATCTGGAAAGAAGAAAAATCCTTGCAGACAGATGTTAATAAAATCTAAGAAATTAGCACTTAAAAATAGATTTCCAATTGCTGTTTTACATGGCCATGTCTGTTGTAGTTGGTATTGCTTTTTTTTCTTCTTTGCGTTATAAAGTGATAATGAAATTATCATTTCTCTGCATCCCTGACTGCTATGAGGACAAAAATCCGTGCATGACTTCCTATATTGTTCATTCTCCAGGGAGAGCTAAAATGTGGCCCCTGCAATTCGTTGCTGTTTGTGGAGCTGTACTTTCTTCTTCCCCTCTGTGTAAAATCACTGAAACACACATCTTGCATTTGTTAGCTTTCTGAAGGAAGTTACTGGAGGCTGTGAAGTGTCAGCTGTTGAAGACAGATACCTGACTGTGTCTCCTGTGTGCCCTGCACAAATATGCCATTGTTTATGAACTCCTCAGGGTTCTGTATCAGACAGACTCCAGTTGTTTGGCATTTAGTGCCTGTGCTAGATCGGGTCACGTGCGAGTCGGCAGCTTTACTTTTGCATACATAGTTCTGTCAAAGCTGTTGGTTTCTTGCATGTTCAGATTGACAGTTTCTTGTGTGTGGTAGCTGTGTGAGTACGAGAATAGTATATTCAGATTTAGCTTCGTTTGGAATGTATTAAATGCATTAGAAACAGCTTTTGCTTAGAAAATATTTTCTTCGTAATGAAAAGAAACATTTTCAGAGCCCTGGAGTGATAAAAATGTTTAGTCTGTGAAGCAGGTTGACTGCTAGCAAGATTCAGTGTGTAATGTTAATTCCTTTTATTGGGTCATCTTTGAAGATTTTATTAAAAGGTGGTAATAAAAATAGAGTACCTAATTCTCCTTAGCAATATATAGTTGTGTTAGTATATTTAGACATAGCTGGCTTACCAAAAACTGTCCTTTGGGAGCACTCTCTGAGTTTTAAGGTTTTTCCTATCTTGAACTGAGTTTCTATCTTGACTGGTATGTGACTGTGTCAGAGATGCTGCTGTTTGGTGAGCAGTAGTGGACTAAGTGTGTAAGTGTAGGCAATTTGGTGTTTCTGTGAATTATCAGTGGAGAAAGGGAACTCCAGGGACACCAAGGGAGCTTCGGGAACTCTAAGCTACAGGGTACTTGGAAAACTGCAGTGAGCCTAAAGGGACTTCCTCTGCTGAGGAGGGTGTGTCCCCTGACCCTTTACTGCATGCCAGCTTGTAAGCTATGGCATACCCCTAATCTAAAGGAATCCTAAAAGATGGTTCAACCAGAAGTGCAGGGACTTTTGTTTTCCTTATTAAAAAAAAAAAAAAAAAAGAAAAGATTGTGAGGTTTTATGAGTGTCCTTTGTTGAGGTCATGTCTGCAGGGACATGAGAGAAAGAGGCCAAAGTGTATATTTAATTCAGTTTCATCCTGGGTCAAAACCAAAGTAGATTCAAACTATTCTTGTCTTAATATTCATCCAGCAAGTAGGATTTTTTTTTTGCAGTTACCTCATTAGAACTTCTTTGTAACTTGTGCAATTTTTTCCTGTGGTTGTTTCTCTTAAAAGGTGATGCCAGATCTGCTGCCAGTGATGGGTCTGTAGTGCAAAACAGCTACGATGCAATTGAAGGTGGTGGCCTCATGGGTAAGGCTTTGGAAGTAAAAAAGGGTCGTTATTATTATGGAAGTTTTAAGAGACTGGGAAAAATAGAAGTTTAAGCATTTGTGTGCAAACATATGTACTTGGTTCAATGCCTGTCTTGAAGGTAAATATGACATTTGAAGCACTGACAATTAGCATGTCTTTGCCTGTAATATGTAAGGCAGGTGGGAGCACTTTGCAAAGTTGACTGCAGCTGTATTTTTTACACTTAGAAAGTAAAGAAGCAGCTCTCCTGTTGTACTAATGCCTCCAGTAAGATACAGTTCTTCAGCAATTAAGTATCTGTCTACTCTGCTTCCAGCAACTCCACATCATTCTTCTGCAGCTCCGAATCTTAAGATGAATAGAAGTGTTGGGTATTCTTACCCTGCCTTACCTCCAGGCTACCAACATACTTCTCCACCTGGAGCACCAGGAATGCATGCATCTGCTTTGCAATATCCAGATGGATCAAAACATTTCCACCAGGTAAAGGTTGTCTGGTTTTTATCTCAGTACTACCTCTAGTGGGGTGTGTGGGTAACGAAGAGTGATGATTGGTGTGTGTGGTGTGTCCCTAGGGTGCTGTTTCTTTTGTTTCCTGTTTGGGCACCATTTATTCAAGAGGACTGATGTAGCCCAGAATTAAAGCTTTTGCCTGTGCCCGGGTACCAGTTTGGAAAAGTTGTGTACCAGCTCTTTCTGAAGTGTTCCACCTTCAAATCAGTTCAGGATGTTTCTTTGAAACTTTCAGCTGTTTTTGGCGTGTTTCTCTTCCCTGGCATTGTTATTATTAGCTGAAGTATTTGGGTTTTTTTTCCTGAACTTTCAAAGTGAGCTGACCAACACTTTTGCCAGCTGAACCTCTGTATTTCAAAAGTTTTGTAGCCAATTTATGCTATTTTTTTCCTCTGTTATGGTACTTGCCAAAGTCCAAGTTCATGTGACAACTAGTATTTCTGAATATATTGGTACAATGCCAGTTAGTACATGAGCAAAACAAATTGAAAGGGAAATACGGGTGCTTTTAAATGAACTATGGGTTTCATCCAAATAATTGGTGCTAATTTTTGAAATTTTGTTTCAATCTAGCCTGCCCTGGGCACTAATCACTTAACTGCATCAATGGGTGGCCTGAGTCTACAGCAGGAAGGGTTAAGACCTGTGAATCTTCTTCAAGAAAGAAATATTCTTCCTACCACCCTCTTGAAGGCTCCTGTCCCAAACTTGCATGAAGACATCCAGAAGCTCAACTGCAATCCTGAGTAAGAATATGCATTTGATATAATTCATCAAAATAGATAGAAGTATAAATTCCTACTTAATAAACATAACTTCATAATTTTAATTGAAAGCAATGGAGTAAATGAAATTTCAAACAAGAGGCTGGCAGTCAGTTAATGAGTTATTCTCTCTGACTTTGCACAGCCAGTGACTCCTGCTTTGCAAATATTTTCATGGTAGATAAAGGAAATAACAGCACCTTTGTGACGTTGTTCATGCAAACAAGCTGGACAGGATTTGCAAAACTGCCACACACATCTGCACTTTGTGGAAGCTGCTGAGTGCTCAAGACTCAGAAAATGATTGTGGGGTTATTTATAGTTGCTAAGTTTTTAAAACTGCTTTTTAAACTTTGCTAGTTCTGATTTATTCCAAAATAACATTTAGTATATAAAGATTTGGTGCAACTTTGAATATTGTTAGGCTTACCTTTCACTTGAGTGACTAAAATGACACTCAGTTCTGTGTAAAGAGCCATTCGTATAAAATAAGAACTCTAAGTATGTACTGTGGGTCAAGTTCAAACAGAAGCAAAATTATTTGACAGAGATCCTTTATCTCGAAAATGAAATTCACCATCAACAGCTCTAGAAAAATATACTGTACTACTGAAACCGTAATTTATTATCTGAAAGCCTCTGAAAATAACCCTTTGTCCTCCATGTAGGTTGTTCCGCTGTACCCTGACTAACATTCCTCAAACTCAGGCCTTATTGAATAAAGCCAAACTTCCTTTGGGGCTCCTGCTTCATCCTTTCAAAGACTTATCGGTATGAGAAATATTCAAAACTTTACATGCTGAAATATCAACTATGCCTTTATTAGAGTCCGGACAATGGACAATTTATCATAAAACAAGGGCAGGTGTCTTGACCCAGAAGAACTACAGTAGTAACTGACATTTCCTTGTTCCATACAGATCACTGTAATTTTTCTGAATTATTTGTCCCTACCAGTTTTAAACCTTCAGGTCTCACTTCTTAAGAAAGAAACTCTCTCAAACCTCAAAAAACCAAAAGCTTAAAGGCAGCACAGAATTTGGACTGTGATAGAAGGCAACACATCTAAATTCCAGGTTGTCACACAGTGGTTGTAATTATTAATTTCAAACCTAGTGCTAATTCTAAACTCAGGACTTGACAAAGTTGAAGGGGTATGGATGTCATGAGATAGCCAGGAGACTTTGAATTTAGCAGTGTCTCTCTTAAACGTTGCTATTTTTTTCTCAGTTTAATTAATTTTTTCAAAGATGTGGGCTTCTTCTACCCTGCTTTTTGATCTGTGTTGGGTGCAGGATTTGGTCTTAAACCATCAGTGTAAAATTCAAGAAATTAGAGGCTTGGAATCTACACAGTCAAATATGTTAGAGCTCAGTTTCTACCTGTTGTAGTAAGGAATTGCAGGGATGCTGTGAGGATGCAGAAGTACTCCTCCTTTCAATGAGCATGCTTTGCCTCACTAGCCAGCACAGTGTAGGTGGTGCTACCGCAGACGAACAGCTGCAGGGTGAGGATGCTTTAAAACAGAAAGCTTTTCTTTTCCAGCAATTGCCAGTGGTCACTTCCAGTATTATAGTGAGATGCCGTTCCTGCCGGACGTACATTAACCCTTTTGTCAGCTTCCTAGACCAAAGGAGATGGAAATGCAACTTGTGCTATAGAGTCAATGATGGTAAGTTTTAAATGTGCTTTGAAGTGTTACTATGAACCTTTCCCACCTTGGCCTTTGAGACTGGAATGTTGCTGGCCATATCAACAGGGGGATTGTTGTCAGTCATGCTGGGAACCACGCAAAATGTTTCCCAGGGACAGTGGTGTTCCTAAAGAAACACAGGAAGCCCAGGTGGTCCCCCAGGGTACTCCTTCACTGCCTAGTATAGTTCTCCAGGTGTTGCCCAACAGCCACAAAAGAGTTGATATATTTAAAATGCAGCACAGCTAATACTAGTGTGAAATACTAATATGTAAACTTATCTGCCTAGTTCCTGAAGAATTCCTGTATAATCCTGTGACAAGAGTTTATGGAGAGCCTCATAAAAGACCTGAAGTCCAGAATGCTACTATTGAGTTTATGGCTCCATCTGAATACATGGTAAGGCTTTATTTACTTTTACTTATTCTCTCCCTTTGTTTACTTTTCAGAGGGAAGTCAGGGAAAGTTTTGTTTCAAAGGATACTTTCCAGTTCAGTAGAACAGTTGTTGCCTTAAGGAGTGTGTCTGAGAACTCATGGGGAGAACTTCAGAGAGTTCACTTCTAAACATTTATAACGTCAAAGTTGTTCTGTATTTAGAGCATGTAGATATCTTCTGGAAGAAAACTAGATTTCTGGTGTTGCCAAATTAGAGGCAAATGCATTCAGAAATTTTCGCTATCATCTGTGTGCTGTTTTAACAGTTTAAACTTGCAATGGAATGAATAAACCCAATCTAACAAAGGTGATTTGAAAATTAAAGGTAATCTTTTCTTTGCTCAGCTTCGTCCACCTCAGCCCCCTGTGTACCTCTTCGTGTTTGATGTCTCTCACAATGCAATAGAGACAGGATACTTGAATACAGTCTGCCAGACCTTGTTAGACAATCTTGACTCGTAAGTACTTTTTTCTTAAAATCTCCTATTTTCATTCCTCTTAAGAAAGTTGTGATAGACACCAACATGCCAGTCCTTTCCGTCTGGAAGAGAAATCTCCTAGTGTGGGCTAGCAATGGCCAGTGTAGTGTTAAAATGTACTGTAAAGCTATAGTCTTTTTCCCATCACAGCTACACCAATATAAAAGGTAATTCTGAGGCTTGATTTTCAGTCTGGCTCTTTCCTGTATGCTTCTCCAATCCCCCCAAGAATATAAGTATCACATGTATGATATCTTTTGAACTGTGTTTTTTAAAAGCTGAAATTTAGATAAGTATTTGCTGAAAAGAGTCATGCATCTAATAAACTTTTCATCAAATGTGTACTGTCTGAACGTATATAAACACTGCCTGGTATTTTGCACTTCTTCCTTCTGCTTCTGATTACCCTCTTAAAAGGTTTCTACACGCCTGCTAGGTGACTGCTGTGAGCTCCTTTTTCGTGGTGGTTTTTGTTCTCTCCAAAATGACTTGGGGAAGCTCTTGCAGTCTAGCTGTTAAATTAACTACTTGGTAACAAACATGGGGAGATGCAGTGGATGTTAAAAAAAAAGCCTGCAGAAATGAAATTTCATCTCATTGAACACCATATGTCTCATTTTCAGGCTTCCTGGGAACACTAGAACAAAAATAGGCTTCATAACGTTTGACAGCACAATCCATTTCTACAGTCTTCAGGAAGGTCTCTCTCAGCCTCAGATGCTTATAGTTTCAGATATTGAAGGTATGCAGAAATAAATACTGTGATCACTGTTAATGACTGGTGGTTATGACAGCCTTGAAAAATATGTATCTGGTGCGAGTTTTTAGATCACGTCATTAGTCTCTCTAGTAATGGCTTTAGCGGTAGCATATGTGTGAGTTTGTTTATGAAGACATCTCCCTGATACCTGAGCAATGCTGTGACTGCTCATGATTTCAGATATGAAGACAGCCTT
Source organism: Acanthiza pusilla (assembly GCA_036630365.1). Classification (NCBI taxonomy): domain Eukaryota; kingdom Metazoa; phylum Chordata; class Aves; order Passeriformes; family Acanthizidae; genus Acanthiza; species Acanthiza pusilla. The sequence continues at coordinate 9,694,643 of JAXCHO010000049.1, read as the reverse complement.
CCTAACTTACGGTTTAATTTGTACAATTCTCTAGATTCCTCTTGAAATCCCAAATACTGATGCTGGATACGTTTCTATAGATTTTCTGGTGGCTAGTGCTTAGTGCTTGTCCTTCTGCCTTTTGTTTCAGGTCACCTTTTGCTGGATGTTATTGGGCAGGGTAGAATGAACACTGGAAATATTTGTTATGTGGTTTTATTTAATAGTCTTGATTATCCTTCAGCCCTGTCAATTGCTACTCTAACATGGGATTCTAGCCATAGGAATGCTTATGAGAAAAAAGAAATCCACATAATTATGTTTACATGGGTTAATACACTGATACCGTGTGCTTTTTTCAATAAGTATAATGCTTGGCAAATAAAATCAGGGGAAGCTTAATGTGTTTTTAAAAGGTAACTCAAATATTTTTTTTTCCCTTTCAGATGTATTTATACCAATGCCAGAAAACCTACTAGTAAATTTAAATGAAAATAAAGAGGTAAGAAGCAAGGACTTTATTAAATAACTAGTGACATTTACATAGTTGGGGATGTGAATGGTGATTTTTGATTTATTAATGCTCATTAACACCTGCTGTTCAAATGCCAGGTTTCAGGCAAAAAAAAGAAGGTCTTTTATCTATGTCACTGTAAATTCTTGCCAACTAGAAACAAGACAGTAATTCAGTTTTTCTAGGACTTTCTCTTTATTACTTTAATATTAGAAGTGTTGATACTTGATCATGCTTAACAATCAGCTCTATATAAAGTAGAAAACCATGAAGACTCAGAGGCCTAATACTGTTTTCTCACTTGTAGCTAATTCAAGATCTGTTGAAGACATTGCCACAGATGTTTACCAAGTCCCTGGAAACTCAGAGTGCTCTGGGGCCTGCATTACAGGCTGCCTTTAAACTGATGTCCCCCACTGGAGGTAGAATCACTGTCTTCCAGACACAGCTCCCATCGGTGGGAATGGGAGCACTAAAGTCACGAGAAGAGCCAAACCAAAGAGCAACAGCAAAGGTTAGGAAAGCAAAAAGGTTGAGAGTACTAACAGTCCTGTTCTGTGCATGTAGGTGGTTCTGGGATTGCCTCTCCTGTGTTCATTTTGTGCTTGTCTTGCTACTTTGTTAAAGTAGCAGAAAAAAACAGGAAAAACCAAGCAAGCAATATAAACACAAATTAATTATCTGATTTTCTTATTAAAAAGGTATCACTATAATCAGTAATGGAGAATTGATTATTAGTGTCCCTGAAAACAGGAAATAAATGTATTAATCCCTTTGAATTTCTTGTGTATTTAGTAATACTCCACTGTGTTAACAGGACATACATCTGACACCATCGACTGATTTTTACAAGAAGTTGGCCTTGGACTGCTCAGGGCAACAGGTTGCAGTGGATTTATTTCTTCTTAGTGGGCAGTATTCTGACTTGGCTTCTCTAGGTAAGTCATATAAAGCTGTTCTGGGGCATGTAACTCTTGTGTTTTGAGCAAATGCATAGAAGCTACATTAACATTTAGTAGATGAACCTGATTTGAATTAATCTAGTGTGGCAAGATGCCAGCTTGTCCTTGCTGAGCAGTGACAGTGAACAGAATGTAATCTTTCAGTCCTGATTTAACCTACTTATTTTCATGTCCTCCCTTAATGAATCAGGATTCTTGTGATACTGATATAAGTAGCTGAAATATTTTCTGCCTTTTTTTGCCTTTTAACCATCAGTGTAATTGTTTTTAGAGCAAGTTTTATTAGCATTTTAATTATTTTTTCTCTATTTAACCAAACTTTCAAGTGACAGCAATTTCAGGTCAATGGACAATTATTTCACACCTGAAATGGTCACAGACTAGAAGATACAGTTGTGTTACCTCTGTGTCTCTGTAGGCCGGTCTGTAACTGTGTATCTGAGTGATTTGCAGGGGTGAGCAGTTTAATAATTTAAAGACTGCAGCAGCAACTGTCTGCACTCTCCAATGTGTGCTGGTTTTGTTTCAGGTTGTATATCAAGGTATTCTGCAGGTAGTGTCTACTACTACCAATCTTACCATCATAAACACAACCCTGTCCAGGTGGAGAAATTACAAAAGGAACTGAAGCGATATTTAACTAGAAAAATTGGGTTTGAGGCTGTCATGAGGATAAGATGCACCAAAGGTTTGAATTCACCTTCCTAGATTTTTGGGGGGTGGAGAAGAGGGAAGTGGGTGTTTGCTGCTGTTTGGAAATGTTTTGATTGGGATTTTATCTGTTTTGTAACAGCTTAAATGATTAAAAGGCAAAGATTAAAAAAGTAAAATCCAGTGTCAGGGATCAGACAATTTATTAAAGACTTTATTTGCAGAGTGTTTTCTGGCATCCAAGTTCCATTTTACAATGGTCAAAACTGAAAATTTTGTTGGACTACTATTTCAACAAGTGACTGTTTTTATAATCCAGAGACTTTCTACTACTCTGCATTGATTTGCCTTGCTAATTCCCTCTTTATGGTAGGCTTTATGGATTCTTCAGATCAGTTGTCAGTTTGGAGTATTTACCTTTTCTGAAGATAGTATATTTCATTTAGAGGGAACATTGTGACACAGTCATCTATAATGATGTCAGGTCTGTAAAGGTACCTGTACTTCACAACTGTAAAACCCAAACTGATTCCTGATTATCTTGTAGGTCTTTCCATTCATACTTTCCACGGGAACTTCTTCGTACGATCGACAGACTTGTTGTCATTACCCAATGTAAACCCAGATGCAGGATATGCTGTGCAAATGTCAGTGGAAGAGAACCTTACTGATATGCAAGTTGTTTCTTTCCAGTCAGCTCTCCTGTACACCTCCAGCAAAGGTGAGGTTAGATTGAGCAAACAGTGGCATTTGTAGTGCTGTTTCATAAAGCAGCACTACAAATGGAGGCTGCCGTTTTCTTTTCTTGCAGGTGAAAGACGAATTCGTGTCCACACGATGTGCTTACCTGTTGTCACAACACTGAGTGATGTGTACCTAGGGGCAGATGTGCAGGCCATCACAGGGCTCTTAGCCAATATGGGTGAGTGTGCTAAGAGCTTGTTTGGATATTGCATGGTTAGTATCCTCAAAGCTCGAGCAGTAATCCTCTGGGAAGTGGCATTAGAGGAAAAGATTCTCCCTTGTTCTAAGACTGCTTTCTAAGTTGCAAACCTAAGAGAGTTTTGGTTTTAATGCTTGGCTTAGGTGAAAGGTCAGTAGAGCTGTGTATAATCACCTGGACTTAGGCTTAGTCTGGTGCATTGTTGTGGGCTCCCAGCTTTTTTCTGAAGCACTTGATTTCCCCTAGAATGTAGTAAAAGCTTATTAAGATCCATGGCTATATATGATAAAATGAGAGAAGGTAATATATGTGAATATATTCCTGCCAAGGGAGGAAACCCCTGTCACTGAGCCTTGCACTCTGTTTTCAGCTGTGGACCGCTCTGTTTCCGCTACGCTGAGCGATGCTCGGGATGCCTTGGTCAATGCCGTGATCGATTCTTTGGCTGCTTATCGCTCCTCCGTGCTGAGCATCCAACAGCCTGGCCTCACAGCTCCCCACTCCCTGCGGCTCTTCCCACTTTATATATTGGCACTCTTAAAACAGGTAAGAGGGGAAAGGGAGCCAGGCAAGAGGATGATTCTGTTTGGCAGGGTGGCCTGAAGTAAAAGGACAACTCTTTGATGGAGAATGATTTAGTTTGAAAGCAGGAATTTAGAAGTGTGTGTAAAACCAAAAGTATAAATGTTTTAAGCAAAATAAAAAGGACACTTGCTAGGGTAGAGAATGTGTCGGGGTACTGATAGTGTTTTCTCGGGAATCTCATTTTTGTGCATTTCTGGAAATGTAGATCCACACAGCAGTTCAGAGTGGATTAGAAGAGATCTGGGTGGGTGGCAGAGAGGGAGTTGGCTGGCTGTTCTTGCAGCAGGTTTAAAGCATTTCACAGTATCTGCTCAATGTGAGTATTCTTTAATTGAATTTCCCTGAACAGATATTAGAAATCGTTTAAATGTTGGACAAACTGGTTTTCTGTTTCAAAGAGAAGTTTTGGATTCATGCTTCCTGATTAGGAATTAACCAGCATGTTCATATTGAACTTTTTCATGTGAAAGGCTTGATAAGCATTTGACCCAGTCAAGTGAGAGGAGTGAGCCCTTCTTTGATTTGTAGCTGTTTTTTTGGTCCCAGCAAGCCAGGACTACCTCTTTCTTGTAAATCCAGACTTAAGATTCTGTATTTTGAAGCCAAATATAAACTGCTCCAATATTTAATCTTCTATATTTCATCAGGTAGCATTTTTGATGTGTATGTTAGGCATATTTCAGGGTGCTTTCATTTCAGCTGTAGTGTTCACTAGAGGGGATTGATGGTGCCAGGTTGAGGTTAATTCTAAAATCCAGAAATGGGATAATGAGACTTGTAACATTTGTATGTGAAACACTGAAGAGAACTATGAAGAAGTAAAATAGCAGCAGTAAAACACCATGAGAAAACACTTAGGGCACATCTCTAAGACTTTAAGTAAGTTAGAAATAAGCAGTAGGTGATGTGTGAAATTCAGCTTATCTTGCTTTGCTTTAATGGTTAAACTAAATGCCTGATTGTTTGCAGAAAGCATTTCAAACTGGGACAAACACACGTTTGGATGAACGCATCTTTACCATGTGTCAGGTGAAAAATCAGCCCCTTGTGTACCTCATGCTCATGACACATCCCAGTCTGTACAGAGTCGATAATCTCACAGATGAGGTGAGTCTTTGCCTTGCTACATAATTTATTTGATCCCGAAGATCTGTGTGATGTGAAAATAAATGTGTTAAAAGTCTCCCAAGTTTTCCACATTAAAGCTGCACAGCTAAAATGTAATGTTTTGCATTCTCCCACTTGTTGCATTTATGCATTTGTTATTTGGAACTGGATTGATGAATTCTGGAGAGAAGCTGTGCTTTGCTATGGCTGGATTGGGAAGGTTTTTTCTAACTTATTTCACCTTTGCCTTGTGCCATTATCTTGTGCTATAAATCACATGTATATAAAGACATCATAGCATGTTTTTTGTCCCTTTGTAGCTTCCTCTATTTTAAAATGTCAAACCATTTTGAGAACGCGATGTTTATGCAAAACCCTGAATAATTTTAGAAATCAAATGTTTGGTACATAACAAATCAGATATTCCAGTTCTAGAACTAATTAACTAAGATACAGTAGATGACATTCACCTTCTCTAAATAAAACATTAAGATTTATTAGTAAATTATGCACTTTAAGTGTGACTTGAGCTAAACTGAGAAAAATGGTCCAGTTGCAGTATTCAGCATAATACATCCCACTCTTATTTAATATTCTGTTTTGTTCATGAAGATGTGAACCACTGTTTTTCTTCCTTCTTTTAGGGGGCTCTCAACATAAATGACAGAACTATACCTCAGCCACCCCTTCTCCAGCTGTCAGTGGAGAAGCTGAGTAGGGATGGTGCTTATCTTATGGATGCTGGCTCTGTAAGTTCTGTGATGGTGGGGATTTTAAAAAGTATCCAAATTTACTTGCTGTGTTCTTTTTGAAAACTCAAAATATATACAAGACTGCTGAGGTGTGTTTTGGGTTGGATTAATGTTGTTATTGATGGGTGTCTTTCAGGTGATGTTTCTGTGGATCGGGAAGAGCTGTGGGCAGGGTTTTATCAGCCAAGTCCTTGGAGTTCCAAATTATGGCTCAATACCACAGAATATGGTAGGTGCTTGCTCTGCTGTATGCCGTTCATACAGTGCTGCCAGAATATCATTTGCATGAGAATTAAAATACCACCACTCGGGGATTAGCCCTCTAGTTGTACAGATCCAGATTCAAAGAAAGAAATAATTTCTGTTACTTCTTGGAGTTTTTTCCTGTGAAAGCACAGTAGGGAAGAAGCTGACAATGATTGAGTTTCTCAGACCTGTGGGAGCAGACTAAGAACCCTTGCAAACAGTGAGTGAGCACAGGGAGTTAGTGGGAAATCCTTCAGTTTCTGCAACAAAACGGGAGTCAATCAGAGCTCAGTCATCACCATTCTGACAGCTAGCTGCTGATAGCTGTTTAGTGCTCTTGATTGTTTCAAGCCCTTTCAAAGAAGACAAGACTGAAACTATGCATCACTAAATGTATCTGTCTGGGTTTTCTTTATACCTCGTGAGTTTGGCTAGTTTAAGTGTGCCTTTTACTTTTTTTCTTAAAAATACCCTGTTTGTATTAATGAAACCTTTTGCCTTTAAGACACATCTCCCAGAACTTGAAACTGCAGAATCCATCAGAACACGAGCTTTCATTTCTTGGCTGAGAGAACAGAGACCTTTCTTTCCTATATTATATATAATAAAGTAAGTGGTTTTCAACAGTCTTTTTGCTTTTTTAGCAACCTGTTAACAATACATACTTGGATATCATTACTGAACTTTCTTAATGGAAGTCTTAACGATAGCTTGTGCTGTGTCTGACAGATTTGCCTACAGATATGACTTATGAGTTGTCTCCAATTAGAATTTTAAAAGGCTAAAAAAGATTCAATGTCACAGAAGAATCTCTAGTTAATGTCAGATAAATGAAGTAAAGGCTGATAAGAGCACTTTTTAGGATTAATCACTACTAAGGGCTATTCGAGATCTTCTTTTCATATGTCCTTAAGCTCTTGAAATATCTTGCCATTTGACCTGTAACTTTATTAATGCACTGCAGCTCTTGGCAAATGTTTATTTCACTCAAACACTTGTATTTTTATTTTTAAGGGATGAGAGTCCATTGAAATCAAGCTTTCTGCAAAATATGATTGAAGACAGAACAGAATCGGCCTTATCATACTATGAATTCCTCCTTCATATACAGCAGCAAGTGAATAAATGAAACACTAGGCTTTGGCTCACTTCTTTAAGGAAAGATTTTGCAGTAAGGAATGATTGTGCTTGTAATATCTTCATTAAATCTGTGGCCTGAGGCAGTTGATGAGAAGTTCTCACTGTGATTTCAACAAACTAAAGAAAATAAAAGGACCACATCTGAGAATCAAATGTGCAACTACATAATATTGTACCTTAAAAAAATTCAAACTGTTGGAACTGGTTGAGCACCTTTAATTTGCTGCAAATCGTGTTTTTACTGTAAGTAGTTGCAGCATGAAGTACATTTACAAAGGCAATACTGAAAAGGTGAAATACATTTTGTAAAATAAAGAGTTCTTTGTTGTTCAAAATGTATATTTCTGTAACTTTTTGCTTTTTTTTTTTTTTTTTGCTGCTAGATATAAAACCTCACAATACTGATCATGATTTGCAGGGAGATTCTTTCTAAGTGCATCCAGTGATTACAGACTGAGCATCTCCAATGTTCAACTTAATGCTTAAAGTAGCAAGGAGACAAGTGTTCATTGTGAAATGAACAAATGCTTATGAAGTGTAGGATCCAGTGCTTGGATTGGATTATGGCTAATAGGACTAAAGGTAAGCTTAACCTGGATAAGGTGGCTGAATTTGTTGAAGCTTTTAATAAGTCAGTATTCTAATTTTAAAAACAGTGGGGAAGAGTGGGCCCTACATGAGACAGATTTTAAAGTCATTGGCTGAGTTGGCAGCAAAAGTAGGCTTAGGTAGATGGTGAATTTTGCTTTTCTTCAGTAAAAGGAATAGTTTTAATTTCAATTTATGAATGGTGTGGGAGGGGAAGGGAAAGGAAGGTTATCTCAGATGTTGTTTGGTTTATGTTCAGTAGACTTTTGGCTCTTGTTTACATTAACTGAATGTTGGGCCCCTCAGATCTGGTGCGTTTCTGAAGCAAGTTTGTTGGCAGCACTTCAGACCAAATGTTGGTCTGCAACATTGAGTATTCTGACATTAAAATTGGAAATTATTTTTCCAAGAACAAAATTATTATATTGCATTTGAAGATCTGTGTATGGTTGCAGACATGCCTGAAGTTTTCAAAAAAAGGGGTTTTTGCTGCAGCTGTGTAATGAGCCCAGGTCCAAAGCCAGTGTGCACCAAATAAAAGCTTTAAATATATTCTCAGATCCTGCCAGAGCTACAGATGGAAGCTGACATCAGACTTGAAGTGAAAATTTATATACAAAAAATATTTAAATAATTTTATAAAAGTGTATTGATAATTCTTCTGTTTTGAAGATTAAGCTATCATTGATAGCTACCAATGTAAAGAGTATTTAAGTTAATGTATCCCAATGCCCATGGAAGTGTTGCATATGGAAAAATCTTGGCTTGCTTCTTTATTTCATAGTGGTAAACTTAAAGGTTTTGAAAAACCTACTTTCTGGGGCAAGTAACTTGAAGAGGCTAAACACTTGTAAGTGGTCAAATGTACTGTGCTTAGGACATTTGGTGATACAGATGTCAGTAGGGTCAACATTTGGGTAAACGTTTGCTCCCATTTCAGGCTGTAGCTGCACGTGATTGTCAGGAGTTGCCTTACTTTAGGGGATGAGTTCCTTGGGAGAAATTGTTCTTGTTGCTTGAGCACAAGCTGCTAAAGTACAGAACAATAAAGCTACAACAGCATGAAAAGATTATTATAGAACCAATTTAAGCTTCCCTGTCTGCTGCTTCTGTAGCAAACAGGAATATATTTACTTGAACTGCTTTTCAGAGAATTGCACAGTTTCTAGTCATAGTGAAGAGATTTCTTTTAAGTTTTGACAGTCTGATTTTTTTTTTCCCAGGGAGGGGAAAAGGGGTCTCTTCATTTAAATCATAAATGGAACCTCTGCACTTGCATAGGTTCTCACCTAAACCTTGTGTTTTGGGTATATTATCACTCAGATGCTGAATTGAAAACCATCTTTGCATCAAATAGGCCACCCAAAGTCTGTTTCTTACTATGACTGTATTTTGCTACTCGATCCCTTTTTTAAAGAAAAATATTGGAGATGGCCTCATTGCTTTATGTACACCAGAGTAATGGCTGAAGGTGTCAGTCTTTGTGGCAGTTAACAACTTTGAATTTGAGTCCCTAAATTTTACAGAGCAAAACATGATAAATGAGTCACATGAACCCTCCTGGAGTTCTCTTCACTTTGGAAGAAATTCTGTATTGAACTTTGTTAGTTTATTCCCTCACAGGGGGAAAGGCCTGCTGGTTCACTTGTACTGCTGTAAGGGCAATACAGGAAACACGAACACATGCACTACCTGTGATTTCTCATTTTTACACAAAATTGAAAAATGAGGACACTGAAGATAGACTGCAAAAGTAGGCAAGAATGGCTCTGGCACTCAGATCTCAGCATGACAACTCTACTACTGTAAATGTGTGGTAGAGGTGTGTCTATTTTTGTAGTCAAACACTTTTTTAAAAATTGTTTCTGTATTTGACACGTTAGTGTTCAGCCAACATTGTTACCATCCATTTTACTTTGCTTTCATTATTGTTTTTAATTTAAAATATTTGAGTCTAAGTCCACATAGACTGTGTTGCAATAACTAGAATGATTCACTTTTATTTAGAATTAATTTCTTAACAGAATTTAATCAAAGATACAGAATGGCTGTTAAATTAAGGGACCATTAAATGTGATTTTAAGGTTCTGTTTACTATTAGGGATGTAATCCTTATAGTAAATTTAATTTTGTAAAGTAGTGTATAATATTGTAATATTAAATCTTTGTTTTCTGAACTCAAACATTTGATCTTCAGTATGAAGTTATAAATCTTCCCCCTTCTGAATTTGAGACAGGATTTACTTGTCCTCCTTTTTACAGTTTGTAATTTTCACTGTTTTATTCCTGTAAAAAGTCATTTGTAACACATGCAAATGCTTATTTTATCTGTGCTAATTTATCAGATTTGGCTACTCAATAAAATTAATTGAAAGAACTCATGCAAGTCCATCACTCCTTTCTTTTAAATAAAAATAGAACAATGTATTTAATCAATTGAAATAAACACCATGTTGGTCACAGGAGCCAGCTGACAGTGATGGTTGGAATTTAGCATCCAGCAGCATTCTAAGATGGTGATCAATTTTATTCTAAGTAATCCTGTATCTTCATTTAGCATCCCATTCTTTGAGCACCTTTTTTGTAAGAGTCATTCCATCTTACACTTGCAAATTTTTTTGAGCTGTTGTCACTGCTGCTTCTGGCCCATCCTAGATGAGTTAATGCATGATCTTGGTAGTCGGACCTCTATTTTTAACTAGTTTTGGATTCAGAATTCTCTCATTCAGTATTGTAGAAATATTGGACTTGTCAGCCCTGTTTTTTCTCGATGCATCCAACAGTATCCTGCTGTTGCTGAACTCCACCACTCCGGCTGTGGCTCGAGGATCAGCAGGGCCCTGTCCTGGCACTGGGTTTTGCAGTTCCAAGTACAGGATCTCGAAGCCTGTTCCTAATGAAAGTGCCTGTGAGTTAAAGAGTCAAGTTTTTCAGTGCCAGGGTCTCCGAAGGGAATTAGTGTGAAATGCTGATGGGAACTCTCCATGTCACTTGATTTGGCTGTGCTTCGCCACGGGGCTGTTCAGCTAAGGGAAGAGAAATGGGGCAGTTTTATCACCTAGCTCGCAAGCAGAGGTATAATGGACTTCTAGTGTACATCAAAATAGATACTATGTTAACCGTATCTTAGTGGAAAGAAGTGAATACGCTTCCTGTTCTATAATGTCAGTAGCTCTGGCATCCTCGAGAGGTGTTTGTCTGTTGGTGTTTCCTCAATGTGCACCGTCAGTCCCGCAGCGCTGCAGTGACAGGGCTGGAAGCTGCCCCGTGTGTGCAGCCGTGTCACTGTCACCCGGCTCCCCTCAGCACCGCCATCGCCCCTTCCCGCCCTCCGCGCCGTGACGTCACTTCCGGATCCCGGGCGGCCATCTTGAGTGCGGGCACCGCGCCGCGCTCTCCCAGCGCGCCCCGCCCTCCTCCTGCCCTGACGCAAAAATGGCGGCGCCCGCTTCGGGGCTGGAGGCGGGCGGTGCCGCGCCTGCGCGCTGCGCGGAGCGGGCCCGGGGTGCCGGGCCTGCGGTGCCGGGGATGGCGGACGGCGGCGCGGGAGCGGCGCCCACACCCCCGGGGCCCCCCGCGGGGCTCTCGGCGTCCCAGCGCCGCGCCGAGCTGCGCCGCAGGAAGCTGCTCATGAACTCGGAGGAGCGGATCAACCGCATCATGGGCTTCCACCGGCCCGCGGCGGGCAAGGGTGAGCCCCGTGGCGGGTGCGGCGGGGCTGTGTGAGGGCTCCGGGGCTGCGGTGACGCCTCGGCCTCTCCGGCCGTGACCGCTGCCCGGGGTCCCCTCGTGGGCAGGAGCGGTTGGTTCCCCGCAGGGACAGGGCCGGCTGTCCCCCGGTCCCCTAGTGCCGCCTTCCCTCGCAGGGATGCTTCAGGCAGCGCGACCTGCCCTGCTCCGCGAGGGACCCGCCCATAAAATCCCCGTGCCGTCAGAAGGTCGGGACTTGGGCCCGCCACTGTCCCTAGAGAGCGAGCAGACAAGCTGTCATTTCACTGCAAGGAGCTTTTTTTAGTTGAAGGAAGGATGAGCCTCCCCCATGTTTTCAGTCACTAGCTGCTGGCTTTCATAGCTGGCTTTTTATAGCAAAGTTATCTCACATTTGGATAGTGACATAGATGCTTGTGGTTGGCATGCAGAATTTTCTCGCAGAACCATACAGTAGGTAGGTCAGTTATATTTCTGTACGTGCTTCAAGCAGGCTGTCTTGTCAGGAAAGAGATATCAGATTTCAGTTTAGAAGGATGCCCATGAGCCATGTCTGACTGAGAAGTACTCCTGAAGTGTTGGTTCTTGCTCTCTGGTAGGACCAGACCTGTTCTTGATTTGGCTTTTGTTCTCTACCCTCACCTTCCTCACTGTAAGATGGGTCTTTGGGTTTGGTGCAGAGCAGGTTAACACTGCCCTCCCTCTGACAGTAGAGAGCAAGCCAAAGTGCACTTCTGTTGTCTGCTTATTTGTCAGGTGTTAATGCTCTTCTGGTTGATTCACTTTCTGCAAATCTTTGTCTTTTTTTAAATGTGGATCCACATATTTGGATCATTCTGCTTGTGCATACAGTGCTGTTGCTTAAGGAAATACAGTGTTTTAATTTCTCCATTGCTGACTGACAGCTTCAACTTCTGACCTGCATTGCACAGCTTTCTGTGTCGTGTCTGCTCCATGAAGAGTGTCCTCTTTAATCATAAATCTGTCTTTTCACTTGGGAAGCAGAGACCCAGAACCCTGATCCAGTATGGCTAAAGTGTTATTCCACGTACCCACTGTGCATAACTATGTTCTTATTTCTCTTCCTTAGATGATGAAAGTCACACAGAATCAAAGCTTCAGCACGAGCAAGATAAATCAAACTCCCTTCCCATTCCTTCAGTTTCTAAGCGGATTGTGCTTGGCGATTCTGTGTGTAATGTGACAGGCTCAACTGACCACGCAGGCAGCATGGCAGAGCTCAGAGGGGACAAGGACTTGTTCGGTAAAGCCCCAGAGCTGGTCACTGAGGGGACAGGCGAGCTTCGTCACCGTCACAGGGGGGACCTGCCCTCTGAGGCTGCACCACGGTCACCGAGACACGGCTTAGAGCAGTACCTGTCCAGATTTGACGAAGCCCTAAAGCTGAGGAACCAGCTCATGAGTGAGAAGCCGAGCCAAGAGAATGGGAACGCAGCGGAAGAGTTTGACTCTTTCCGCATTTTCAGATTGGTGGGATGTGCTCTGCTCGCCATTGCAGTAAGGGCTTTTGTGTGCAAGTACCTGGTGAGTTCAGGGACACAGCCCTGCTGGGGTTTGCTGGTTGGTGCAAATTATTGGGAAATATCTGAGACTGAAGTCTACCAGTAATATCCAAGTTGGGAACTTCAGGCACTCTTTACATTTCCAATTTGTATAAAACCTAAAAAAATTGCTGAATTCTGATCTGCTACCTAACACAGCCACTGTGTAACCACTCAGAGTAGCATGTTTAGTCTGTTGTGTTTGAGGAGCAGATGCACTGGAATAGTTGCAGCTGAAGTCCCCTGCAAGTTTATTCCCATCTTGGTGAGCATATGAGTCAGCTGCTCCTCTAGTTCGGAGTCTAAAGAAGAATAATAGAGAAAGAATAGAATTCCCATCCGTGGAAGTGTTCAAGGCCAGGTTGGATGGGGCTTGGAGCATCCTGGTCTAGTGGAAGGTATCCCTGCCCGTGGAAGGGGGTAGGAATGAGATGGCTTTTAAGGTCACTTTCAACCCAAAGCATTCTGTGATTCTAAGAATAATAGTTGTTCCAAGATAAGTAGATCTTACTCATTTATCGGCCTGGGCCAACTAGTTTGTCAGTGTTCCCAGTGCCGGCCAGAACAGCACAGAGGTGTGTGGCCGCTACAGCCTACCAGCTCCTGGATTCCTGGGCTCAGTTTTACACACAGCTCAGTTTTACACACTGCTGTTCTCTTCTGCCATTTCAGGTCTTTAGACTCAAAGAAAATAGGTCAGAACCTTATTTTTGACATGTAACGTGTCTACTTAGGTTTGTAGTATTCATGAATGGTGTTGCTCTGTTCCACAAATTAATTTTTACCTACTATTTTTCTTTTATGACTTAGGCAGCATTAAATTTCTGTGTTTCTTAGCTATTCTGACCAAGTTAATTTTTATATATTCTTTTCTGTTCCTTCAGTCAATATTTGCACCATTTCTTACTCTACAACTTGCTTACATGGGACTGTCCAAGTACTTTCCAAAGGTAAAATATTTTTTTCAGAATTAGATGAATTTGAAGTGTTTTCAATTTAAAGTTGTGTTTTGATTGTATTGTTTTAGGACCAATGCATGTGAAGTATTCTTCCCTTGTTTTAAACTGTAGCGTTGAATGACCAATGCCAATAGTTTATACTAGGTTTCAATCTTTCCAGATATAGTCCAGATCTTTTATAGAGCTGCAGTGAAAACATGGGCTAGCAGCTTGTTCAGGTGTAGCTTAATTAAAAGCATCTGACCAGGAAATGCAGGTAGTTCTTTCATGTCTTCAGGAAACTTGCTTTTCTTCTAGACTATGCTCTTCTCTGGTTATTGTTTGCTTTGCTAAGCAGCTGTTCTGCTTGAAATATCTGGATGAAATTTGGGAGTGTCTTTGCAAAAAAATGAGGCAGAATGGTTGCTGTTAAGGGTTTTTCATTCCGCTGCTGGTATTGGTTTGAATGGCAGGTTGAAATGAAACATTCATTTTTGTGTGAAACTTGCTGCTTATTAGCAAGATTTGCTATACCACTTGCTTTATATATTTACACCAGGTAATTGTGCTGAAGCATTTGTTAGGTTGATGATTTTGTCAGGTCTGCTGTTCAGAGTGGGATTGAATGATGTTCAATCCATAGTTGAAAGGGAAAATTTCCATTTTAAAAGGAATAATAGATTACTTGTAGAAATCATAATAAACCAGCAGTTGTTTTGTAGTTAAGTATATCATAATAGTCATTCTAAGCTGATGTGTCACAACACAAAATAGTAGAATTAGCCTTAGATTTGCACCAGCTCATCTGCTACATCTTCTTGATTTTGTTTCTGCTGTACTTAAAATCAGCTCTTCAGTTTCAGAATTTAAAGAGGTGGTTCCTTTCCACAGCTTGCTTTTACTGCAGTTAGACCTGGGTGAGGTCAATCCCTTTGTTATCCTTCCTTTTTCTCTCAAGAAACATAGAAGTATTCTTGAAAGCTTAATTTAGATTGGATTAAATTAAAATCTCCAGCAAGTATCATCAAATTACTAGAATTTTCAGTCGCTGTCACCTTTTTCTGCCCATCCTTGGGATTCCTCATCTTAAGGATGGAACAGCTTTTGAAAGATTTTGGATCCTTTCTGAGTTCACAGGATAAAACTGCTAAATTAAATTGTTCTAAAACAGAAACAGTTGTTTTTCAATTCTAAATAACTTTTCTGTTAGAAAACTAACAGTATTTACGGGGTTTGGAGCAACGTAGTCTAGTGGAAGGTGTCCCTGCCCATGGCAGGGGGTTGGAATGAGATGAGCTTTAAGGTCCCTTCCAACCCAAACCATTCTGGGATTCTGTTTTTTGCCAAGTAGTGTTATGAGATTATTCCAGTTCTGCCAGTGGAGATGTCAGGCTTGGCTTCTTACACCCATGAATCTGGGAATCTTCCCACTCAAGCAGGAGCAGCTGCCCAGCTTCATATCTCAGCCTGCTGGGAGCAGCAGCGTGAAGGAGGCAGAATATCAGGGATGAATTTTATCTGCTGTTAACCAGTCTCTCTCTCAGCTCTGCTAGATCCATCACAGCAGGAATCTGTGTCTAGGATAAGTGCTGTGAATCGTGGAGTGTGTCTGGACAGAATCAATCCGAACCTGGTACCAGTGAATTTGGAATGTGTGAAACAGGCACAGCGTTGGTGACATGTAAAGCAGAATTGGATTAGAAGAACTAACATGGTACTGGTTTTTCTTTCCCTTTTAGTGTGAGAAGAAGGTGAAAACGACAGTACTGACTGCTGCTCTTCTCCTGTCTGGAATTCCTGCAGAAGTAATCAGTCGCTCCATGGACACCTACAGCAAAATGGGAGATGTTTTCACAGACCTTTGTGTCTATTTCTTTACTTTTATCTTTTGCCATGAACTTACTTTGATTTTTGGCTCTGAAGTACCATGATGTCAGTAGAATTCCACACAGTAGCAACACTAAAGCTTTCTGGACTGTGTTCTTTTAACATTTGACTGTGCAGGCAGGTCTAAACCTTCATTAAAATCCTTACCTGTTCAAATGCTTGAAAGGAGCCTTAAATCCAGTCATTTTGGGAAAGGGAGAGCAGGGTCCCGGACTGCCAGTTGTGTTGGTTCAGTTTATTTAAGTACTGTGTCTACGTGTTACAAATGTGAAGGCTAGGATGCAAGTGTCAGTGGATGATTTATTTGCTTCAGTTAGATGATTCCCTTCTCAGCCTGCTTCATAAACATTTACAAAGCTGCTTTTGTTCTTTCCAGTGAGAATAAGAAGAGAGCTCCCTTCAGCAGAACCCTATATATGTGTATATCCTGTAAGACTATAGCTAACAAGACCTGCTCATTTTGTGATGGTCCCATTTTTTAAAGAAAGCTCTCAAGAAAAGAAATTCCTGTATTCTCTTCAAATGTTCAAGTTCAGAATGTTGCACCAAGTAGCTGCTTCTGGAGAATGTTGGTGAAAATTGCCACTTTGTTGTCGTTATCCTTGCCTTGCTATTACTTGTTGTGATTGTGATTAATTTAATTTGATGATTATTGTGGAAAAGAGCTAAGCAAAACCAACAAGAAGAAAGTCCTGGTGCTTACAAATGTCATTAATCAAAAAGTAAGAAGAAAAAAAACTAGTCTCATCTATTTATGAGTTTCCAGAAACCTAATCCTCGTGCAGCTCACACCTGTACTTTCTGATACCTTTTTGTTTTGCTCGCAGTTCATCTTATGAGGGAGAAGTTGTATATATTGGCAGCCAACCTTCCGTGTCAAATCTTTGCCCTAGTGTTTGTAAAACTTACAAAGGAAACTGTTTTGTTTTCAGTCTCTTAGGAAATTTGCACAGTGAGAGGAAGGAAGTATCATTCCAAATAGTCAACTTAAATGCTGATAATCTCTAAAAATCTCTATTGAAGCTAAATTTGGTAGTGTTTTCAGCTTGTAGTTTTCTGTTTAAAATCTGGATTTCAGGTAACGTAGGCCGATGCCTATTTTTAGCATGGTAGACCACATATTTAACTTGGTATTTGTCTGCTAAGGCTTTTTTAGGGAACAGATGTGTTTGATTGTACCTCTCGAAAGTAGATGGCGCAGCGTTCAGCTGATTATTCTCTGTTAAAGCTTCCTCCTGTAATTTTAGTGATGCATTTCTGACTTTTAAATTAGATACATGTTTGTGGCCTGAATACAAGAACCTTATGTTTTAATTTGACATTTTTCTTTTTTTTTAACTGATTATGTTACAGTGAGTATTACATTGCAGGTGTACAGGCCTGGGCTGCAGAAAACTCTGACTTAGGTCTATTAGCACAGACACTGATTCAGAATCTTTAAGTTTGTTTATATTAGTAATTTCAGCAAATTCAAATTATAGTCATTTAAATTAAGGTTCAGATATGTAAATAATGAATTTTCTCAAAAGTTACTTGTTCTTGATTCTCTATTTATATGCCCAAATGTAATGCAAATAAATTGGAAAAATCTCTATACCAGTACCTGCAAAAAGCAATGGATTTTTAATCCTCACCATAAAAACTTTAATCAGGTAAATACTCTTGCATGGGCAGAGCACCAGGAGGGACTTGTGCTTAATTAAGAAACCTCGATGAAGAAACGGCGATCAAGAAACGACCCTTAATAAGAAACCAACCTCTTTTATTCCGTTTTTATCTTAACCCTGTTGGTGTACATAATTCTGTTCAATGTTTATTGCCAGACCGGTTGTTTTCTATTAAAAGCCTATTTGTTACCGCTTCCTTGGCGCTGTGTGCGGTGGGCGGGCCGGGCTCGGTTCCTGTCTGTTCGGGGGCCGGGGCGGCGCTGCGCCCTCCGCCCGCCGGGGGGCGCGGCCGCGGGCGGGGGCCGGAAGGGGCGGCGCTCTCCGCGGGGCTCTCGCCGTGCTGGCGCGGAATGGCCGCCGCCGTGTAGCGGGAGCGCCGCCGCCATGGGCCGCGAGTCCAGGTGAGGGAGCGCCGCCGCCGCCCCGCCCGCCCGGGCGTCGCGGTGCGCTCGGGGATCGCGGCTCGCCCGGGGATGGCGGCGCGGTGAGGCGACCGTGAGGGGACAAAGGGTGGCGCGGGCTCTCTCGGCCGGCGTGCGCGCTGAGGCCGCCGCGGCAGGGCCGGGCCTGGAGCCGGCCCTGAGGGCAGGGCCGAGGGTCGGGGCTCCGGGCCGGGGCCGCTGGTCCCAACGCTGGGTGGGTCCGGGTTGCCGGGGCTCACCGGCACCGACCCCGCGGCTCCCGGAGCCGCTCCGGCCTTCGCGGGCTTGTTCAAAAAGGCCGTAATTAGCCGCGTAAGGGGGTTAGCCTGGTTTAGACGGTTTTGTATGTGCTTTTTGTATTTATACAGGATCACATATGTTTTGCCCTCTCGCAGCTGATAAAAACACCTGGTTAGTGTTGTAACCGGCTCAGCAGTAATGTGTCCGTGTGCTGCGAGTGTCTCGGGCCGAGCCTGTGCTCCGGATGGTTTGGAGCTGCTCACACCTATAACGCTTTAAACTGATTCCACAATTTGCAAGCGCCGTCGGGCATATGTCTGTTTCCTTGTTTAATCAAACCATCCGATTTTAACACTAAAGCTGACACGACGGTCCCCCCATGCAGTTGTACTTCACTGCAACAGCTCCCAGGGCCATAATGGAGATTTACACGGAGAGAGGCAGATGACTT
Organism: Acanthiza pusilla; assembly: GCA_036630365.1. Lineage (NCBI taxonomy): Eukaryota > Metazoa > Chordata > Aves > Passeriformes > Acanthizidae > Acanthiza > Acanthiza pusilla. Next base: position 9,676,301 of record JAXCHO010000049.1, on the reverse strand, counting down.
GAAATTTTACCAACCAGTTTAGGCTCAAATTAGTGATCTTGTGCAGAGCAGGGCACTCGCACAGATTTATCTAAATTATCTCCAAATGAGCCGTGGTAGCATGGTTGGTACAGGACACCTTTAGAGCCTTCTGAATTGAAATCCAAGCTCTGGCACTCCAGCCAGCAGGACTCCCTTGCTTGTCACAGTACAGTGTCTCTGCTGATAATGACAAGGTTTTTCTGTTAGGGCTAAAAATAATGTTAAAAGTGGGCTTAAACTTGTATGTATTTTCTATTTTAACATAAAAAAGTTTTAAAAGTGAAGTAGTGATAAGACTGTGAGAGTGAATGGTGGGTGGAGATGGGTGGGGGCTGCATGTGCTGGGGTTGGTGTGAAGAAATGTTCCTCACACTGGGGCTTCTGCAACCTGAGATCATATCTTTGGCTTTATTGCACACTGAAGAGGAAAAAACAAATTAAAAAAAATTCTCTAAAACTAAAAGATTAGAAAGAGTGGAAGTACAGAGCAGATCCCATAGCATTTTGTGACAGAGGTGGGAAAGAAATTAAAAATCTCAATGCTGACAGATGTTCTTTGCACTCAGTTATCCTGCTGATAAGGCAGGCTGTGGGTATATGCTACTGTACTGACTCCAAATGCACATGGTACCTAAATATACTGCATAACATAGACTAAATAAAAATATACTGTTATTTTCAGTGCTGAACTATTTTAATACAATAATGAAAGTGGAAGAAGGAGTTGGGGAGCTTAAGCCTTGCCTTCTCTGCTTCTTCCTGCTTCTCAAGCCTTACTACTGGGCTTGTTAAGAGAAAGGATCTGTGGGTCCTGAGCCACAGGAGACTGAACAAGGGAATGATTCTGGCATGGTGACCCAAAATGTGGAATTGGAAGAAGAGGAAATGGTCACAGTCAGGGTTCCTGTATGACTTGTACACTCAGCTGAAGAGTTTCCTAGAAAATTCCTAGCCCTGCTCTGCTCCACAGTGTGGTTGGGATTAAGAGAGCATTAATGAGGGAGTAAAGGAGACACCCATCTCCATCACACAACCCTTAAGCCTTGCTGACTTCTGACAACTTCTGCTGTGATGTTTGATATTACGGAATTTCTTTCGATGTCAGCGTGGTAAAGGCATTGACCACAGCCTGGTCACATCCTCAGGGGTTTATGTTTCTTTAATTCCAGTCCGACAGCTTTCCCATTGAGCAGAAGTATAGTTTATCTACCTTACATGGGTAAACAGATACTGTATAAAAAGCAACAAAGAGCAGTTTTGTTTGCTTAATGGATTTTGAGATAGCTTCAAAGAGCCTTTAGCTTTTCCTATACATAAAATCTAAATCAGTGGATTTCCGAAAACGAAATTGTTCTTGTTCTTGTTCTGGTGTTCTCATGATGTGTTATGGTAGTACTCTAAAACTAAAACAAGATCATGACTAAATAATCCTCCTAATTTCAGCATCATTTGGAGTGTATATATATTAATCGCTTTGGCAAGATGAATGATTACAAATGTTTAGACATTTAAAAAGTCCAAGAAATTTAAAAAGTCCAAGAAATTAAAATAATTTTTTTTTGCTTGCTTGACCACCTGACAAACACGCTTTAACTGCACATGGTTCTGGTGCTCACACTCATCTCTGTGAATGTGCCACACAGGCATTATCGGAAGCGCTCTGCGTCCCGGGGGCGCTCCGGGAGCCGCTCCAGGAGTCGTTCCCCATCGGACAAGAGGAAACGTGAGGACAGGCGCTCCAGGAGCCGGGATCGGGATCGCAGGCGGGAAAGGTCGCGCAGCAGGGACAAGAGAAGGTCCCGATCACGGGACAGAAAGCGTCAAAGGTATGATATCAGTTCCAGTCAAAGTATCTAAAAATGTCTGCCCACTGAATAGTCCATTCTCCCACTCGAGTTGATTACTTTTCTGATGTCTGTGATGGGTTTCACTGTGCTTTAGGTTTTGTGCTTATTAAATGTTTTCTGGCTTGGTGGCGCTGGAGTTTGTAAGTTCTTAGTGGTCTTGATGATTGGTGGGTTTGTTTTACAACCTGTTCCTCAACAGAAGACTAAAATTGTACTGTGATCACGTCCTAACTAAAGACAATTCTGTTGCATGTCAGACGTTCAAGGAGTAGAGAAAGGGAACGGAGCCGAGAGAGAAGACGATCCCGGAGCCGAGAGAGGAGGCGCTCGAGGAGCAGGAGTAGAGGGAGACGGTCTCGATCCTCCAGCCCAAGCAAGAACAGGAAAACAGAAAACAGGTATTCTTGACTTTAGAAATGGATAAAGGCTTACTGCAGGTCATTTTCTTTTAAATTTGTCTTGATAGGGTTATCAGGTATAATTGCAAACAGCATAATCAGGCTCTGCTGTAAAATGAGTGGGAAGTCCATAAATGGTAACAGCAGTCTGGGTACAGAATAAGCAGTGATGGCAGTCTAAAAATTGTGAAAAGCTGGAATCACAAAGTCTTTGTGAATAAGTGTATGTTTTGTATTAGAATACCTCAAAGCAAAAAGCTTAATGAGGTTTAATTGGCTAAAGTGAAATTTATATTTATTGTCATAAGTTAGCACATATTTGGTTTAGATGCTTTCTTTTCTTTTAAACTGGAAGCAAGTAAGGATAATAAAACCTGTGATAAATGGGTTTTGCATTCAGTGTAAGTCTGCCTGTTACATTTGCATTAAATGAGTAGCTTTTCCCAGGGAGAAGGATTTTTGTCTGTCAGCCAGGATGGTGTGTTTAGGGGGATATTCACATTTCCGTGGTGAGATGCTAGATCACTTTACCTTTCTCTAGAAATTCCACAATTCTCTTTTCTAAATGCTGACTTCAAGGAGGTGTAAAATAAAGTGCAGAACAACTGGAGTATCAATTGTAAGAGCTCTGAAAATTAAGTCTGTAAAGAAATGAGAAAAGCATGTGAATCAGTGATTTGCAGTTGAGTCTACATTTCTGGTGGGCAGAGGAAATAATTCCATGACATGGAAGGGTTGTCTGAGAAGTGGTGTGTTTTGTGAGGTGTTTGAAAACATACAGGATGTTCATAGTTCTGTTTCTGACCAGCACATGTGTATCCTTCCCCTGAGAAAAGCTGTAATGTTCTAAGAAACCTTTGATCTTATCTTTCAGATCAAGATCTAAAGAAAAGACAGAAGGTGTGGAAGTTTCCAAAGAAAAGAAAAAAGACAAAGATGACAAAGAAGAAGAGAAGGATAAAGATGCTACCACAAATGCTGTGGCCACTGAGGTAAAGACTTTTAATTCTTGTAAATTTAAAAGATAAATAATTTAAACCAGGAAGCTTGTGGATGTCCAGTCTTCTACAGCATGCTTACTCAATGGTTATATTGGTTTACAGAAGCATAGACTAAAGCTAGTGGCCATTGATTTTCACTGTTTGGTTGGTTTTTATCTTTTTATCGTAGAATTTTGATCAGAACAAACTAGAAGAAGAAATGAGAAAACGAAAAGAAAGAGTGGAGAAATGGAGGGAAGAACAACGCAAGAAGGCGATGGAAAACATAGGAGAGCTAAAAAAAGAAATTGAAGAGATGAAACAGGGGAAAAAATGGAGTTTAGAAGACGATGATGGTATTTAACCTCTTTATATATAACAGAATGCTTTTGTTCCTAGTGATATTTTTATTACGGTATCTTTAAAGCATTTAGTTGCTCTTCAGAATGTGAACTGCAAAGTAACAAAGCCTAAATCTGGTCATGGTGTCAAATGGTTTAAGATATATTTTTGATAAACCAAGTGGAGAGATTTGTATGAGGAAAAATTATATAGAAATAATACCAGGCTGTAATTTCTTGGGTTGACAATAATTTGACATGTGTAAGGACATTTATCTTCCCTGTATTTTATCCCCATCTTTTTTGCTCATATTAGATGATGAAGAGGAAACTGCAGAAGGAGAAAAAGAAGGCAATGAGGTTGAAGATGAGGAGTTAGATCCTCTGGATGCATATATGGAAGAAGTAAAAGAAGAGGTCAAGAAGTTCAATATGAGAAGTGTGAAAGGTGGAGGTGGGAGTGAAAAGGTAAAATCACCTATTAAGATTTCTTATTTTTAAAAGACAAAGATAACTTTGTGTTTTAATAGCAAAATGGCTTGGAAAAAATGGTGGAAAGTGCAAAAAGGCAAGAAATTAGATGCACTTAACGCCTGTTTGCTTTAGCTTTCATTTCCTGGTGTTTTTATGAAACTGTTTTATCAAGCATTATTCTGATAAAATTTCACTGAGCTAAGTGAAAAAAACCAGTGCTCAGCATAATGCATCCAGAAGTACAAATATTCTGTATGTTTTATACAGTATGGGTTTTGCTTTATACAACAGTGCATTAATTTTTTGAACTGTTTTTATAGAAAACTGGACCAACTGTTACCAAGGTGGTGACTGTGGTGACAACCAAAAAGGCAGCTGCAGAGTCAGAAAAGAAGAAAGGGGAGCTCATGGAGAATGACCAAGATGCAATGGAGGTAATGGAAACATCATGTATTTCTCTTGTGAAAAGGCAAAGTGCCTCTTCTTGGTTCCTCTGGTTGTGTGTGGTGTTTGGCCTGAAGAGCTTTGGAGGGTGTGGGTGCTTTGCTGTTCTGGAGTCTGTGGAGGGACAGGCTTGCTGGGGCCCAGGCTTGGTACCCAGCAGGCCCTGGAGCTGTTCAGGCCTTGCTCTGTGGCTGCAGTTCCAGTATTAGTGGTGCTCCTTCAGAGCTGAGGTGGGGACATCTGTTAGAGCTGTGACAACAGTGTGACACCAGTCTGTTAGGTGGCTGCTATATCTTACTATTTTCCACTCAGTGTTTGTTTTGCATGGCAGTGATCCTTTCTGAATGACAGGGCTGGTAGTTGGCATTGATAAAGTTGTGAGAGTGATACAGAACATAGTGAGAGTTAAGGTTTGGGAGAAATGTGAACAAATTAAGGGAAGGAGCAACTGGGGCTCTTAAGTTGAGAGCAGGTCTTAAGTATCATGTCTAATACAGTAAGAAGTACCTGCTGCTTCTGAATGGTTTCTCTATAAATGAAAAAGATAAACACCATCATAATTCATTCATCCTAATACAAACACAAATACTGATTTCTGCAGTATTCCTCAGAAGAGGAGGAAGTTGATCTTCAGACTGCCCTGACTGGCTACCAGACCAAGCAGAGAAAGCTGCTAGAACCAGTGGATCATGGAAAGATAGAATATGAACCTTTCAGGAAAAATTTCTATGTTGAAGTACCAGAACTAGCTAAAATGACTCAAGAAGGTAAAGACAAATACAACCAGAACACCTTTACTATTAAAGAAAAGAATGGTGGATTTTGATGTGCAAAGAATAGCAAAACTTCTGCATATAAAGATCATTTGAAGCAACTTGGTATAGAAAAATGTTAAATCTACTATTGTTGGTTACTATTGTTGGTAACTTACTATAATTGTATATGATGAGGCTTTGACTGGAAAATTAATCTGAGTCCTTTCAACCTGACTCCTAACAAATAGTGTAACAAGCAAAAAGCTGGTTTTTTGGTGGTTTTAAAATTGGCATTTCATGTTAAGGAACAAAGCAAGATTTTTTTTATTAAGGTTGTAGAGAAGTGTGAAGTTTGACTCTGTTTTAATGCAAACTCTGTTTCAGAGGTGAATGTGTACAGGCTGGAGCTGGAGGGAATTACAGTCAAGGGAAAAGGCTGTCCCAAACCCATAAAAACCTGGGTACAATGTGGTATTTCCATGAAGATTCTCACTGCCCTCAAAAAGTAAGTGAGCACTTTATGAACTGTATCATGCTTGATTCTGCCCACTGTGTTCTGTTTTATGTCCATGAGAAAGACCTTTTGCTTTGTTGCATAATGCCACATGCCCATGTTTGTACATGTTACTTGTATAGTCATCAGTGTTTATCACTCAGTGTTGAATTATTAACTATTCTCTCCCTTTTGTGTCATGCTTTTGCTGCCCATTTTGATCTGTGTTTTTTGAATGGCAGTGATACGTATTTGTAAATACAAATATGCAAAAAAATTTTAGCATGACTTTGTCATTCACATCTGTCATGTTCTATTTTGTTCTTAAAATACCTTTTTTTCCTTTTTTTAAGGCATGGCTATGAAAAGCCCACTCCCATTCAAACCCAGGCTATCCCTGCAATTATGAATGGACGGGATTTGATTGGCATTGCTAAAACAGGAAGTGGAAAAACTATTGCATTTCTGTTGCCCATGTTCAGACACATTATGGATCAGAGAGCATTAGAAGAAGGAGAAGGTCCAATAGGTAAAAGGATTTTATTTTCAAAGTTACTATTTAAATAAATATAATCTCAAGTATATGCTTTAGATGGGACTTCTGTTCTTCTCTTGGTTATAGGGAGAAGAGCTTACTAATATCGATTGATAAATGGCTTTTTTTTTTAGTTAATGATCACTGTGCTCTTCAAAGTTGTTTTGTGATCACTGCTAGCTCATGTTGTTTCAATAGCACTCCCATGTCCATGTATCTGGGAGACCTTACTCCTTTGATTTTTACATTTGGACCAGACTTCCACTCCTTCCTCATACTGTCTTAGTTACCTTTTCCTTGAAATTACATTCTTTATTCCACATCAAAATAGGAAGTAAATCACTATAAACATCATTACAAAAGATCAATTTCTATTGTTTAAATTGCAGCATCTCTTATTGCAATGTATGATAAAAATGCTTTGCCTTTCAGCTGTCATTATGACACCTACTCGTGAGTTGGCTTTGCAGATTACCAAGGAGTGCAAGAAATTCTCAAAGACTCTTGGGCTTCGAGTTGTCTGTGTTTACGGAGGAACAGGAATCAGTGAACAGGTATGCAAAACACATGCCTGCCTTGTCAAAGAATTCTTGGGCTTTGTTAGTTAATGATACTTTTGCAGCAAAATTAGTTGCTTTTTCTTTCCCATGAATCCAGTACATTTGTAGTCTTCGTTATGGATTTTCTCTGTGGGAATGCTAGTAATGCAAGAAGCTTTGCATGTACCTTAGCCTTAAACATACTGATCTTGAAAAGTCTCAGATAAGATCCTTAAAAGTTTCAGACTGTTTCTCTTTATGTCTGTACTGAGCATTAAATTAAAACTGAATTATTAGTGGGATATAATAGTTTGAAAGTTACTGAGAAGCTGTATTTTTCTGAGAGTTCTGTTCAAGATAACAAAAGCCAGAAAATGATAACTTTGGTTTATTGCATTATCAAATATTGCATCTTGATGTTACTTAGAGATTAATTTCAAGCCTTTCCACACTCCCACCCCACCCATTTATGGAAACAATCGGAATGACCATCTGTGGTGGAACATGGTGTGTCTTCTATCACTTGTCCCTGATAGAACATTTCTTACAGGTTCCTAACTGTATTGAAGTCATGTCCCCATTAGAAGGACTTCAGGTGGTGGTCACTCAGGCTGTTGGGTTTATGCTTTTTGGAAGCAAAGTTTTCCAATGACTTAAAGAAATTGCTAATTAAAATCTTTACATAATTCACATTAGTAGGACAGCTATATTACAGTGTAGGTGGTTTCCTTTTTTGCAAGGTGATATGTCTTTAAAAAAACATGAAAGAAATCACAAAGCAAAAACTAATAGATTGATTACTTTGTTTTGAAATCAGATAGCTGAACTCAAAAGAGGTGCTGAAATTATTGTTTGCACACCTGGGCGTATGATTGACATGTTAGCAGCTAACAATGGTGAGTAGAAAACCTTTTCCTTTGGAGAAATTTTTATATTTGTTGTGTAATTCTAACAAATTCAAAAGATCATGTATTTTGATAAATGGTCTTACGGAATTTTCTTATATCTCTTCAGGCTGCACTATCTAGCTATTGAGAACATACATATAGCACTAATAATAGGTTTAAGCCTATATTGGTTTGACTTTTTTTTGGAGGACAGGAAATAATACATTCTTGAAGAGCTTTTGAGAATGTTTATTGTTGCTAAACTTGAAATGTGCTGGTCCAAATTTTTTAACTTCAAGTCATTTAGATAAAGGTTATGTAACAGTTGCTTATTTTGTCTGCCCGTTGATCTGTTATTTGTGTTAGTGTAGCTCAGCAGTTCCCCAGTTTGTATTAGAGCGTCTGACTCTGCCTTTATCTCTTGGCTTTAAAAAAGAAGCCCTCCCTAAATACCTGCTCAAAAGTAAAAAACTGACCTTATATCAGATATTCAGATTGATTAAACTGAGCCACTGCAGCTTTAAGAGGTTTTGTCCTAGTGTAACCATTGCATGCTTATTAGATAAAGTTTTATTATTAAATTATTCCACATCAAAACCTCTACTAAACTGTTGACATTATTTAACTTCTGTGAAAAAAGTACCTTCAAGACATATAGAACTGGGCTTCCAAGACTTAAATCGTCAAAGGTAGGTACATTAATGCTGTTCCCAAGTAATTTTACAAAGTTATTATTTGGGGATGAAAGTGTTAATATGTTAAATAGATACATAGATTTTAAGAAATACTTTCTTTGTTCCTTAAGTGTGAGTTCTGTATCTTAAAAAATGCAGCGCTAAATGTCTTAAATAATTTGAGGATTCAGCTACAATTTGCTGAAGCTGAGAGGACGAAATTCTTGTGTAGTTTGATAGGCAGAAGTTTGAGTGATAGTGTAGAAAATGTGGCAAATCTGTTTCGTTCTGAGAGCGTTTGGCAGTGTCACTCCACTGTTGTGTGGAACTGAATGTGTTTATATCACTTGAGAGTATGATTCTACAATCCTTGAGTTAAATCCTTTTCATGAAAGAGAATCTCTTAGCTGTTTGTTTGGGAAGGGTGCTAGTTATCTTGTCCATGATAATTTCAAAATGTTCACAGAAGCACAACTTGCTTATTTTATTTCCACCTGTCCCAGAGTTTGGGGTGGTTTTTGGTTTTAAATTCAGTAGTGTTACTGGGTAGGTTTTAATCTTTATATAGTCATTTTGAAAAGACTGCTTACTCTGTTTTATGCCTATTACTAGCAGTGATCTAGAGCTAGTATGATTATCCTCAAATAGTTATTCTTAGCTCCAAGGAAGCATTGCAGATTGTGTATAAAGGAATTCTCTGAGGCTGCAGCAGTTAGAACTGGGCTTTGCCTTCCACACATGCGCTGTAATCTCTAATATGTTCTTTTCTAGGTGCCGCTGTCAGATACTGGCTGATGTGGCTCCTTGCTTCAGCTCAGTCTTAGTTTTATGATGTGTTTTGGCGAGGGCAGTTTTCTGAATTTTACAGGTTCTTCTGGCCCTATGATGGTATGCAAGAGAAGAGTTTGACAAACTAAAAGGGCCTTGTGCATACTTACACATTTCCCAGAATGTATGTGTGATTAAAGTGTGAACATTAAAATTCACATTTAGTGAATTTTTTAAAAAATTAATTAATGTCTTTGTTAGAAGATAGTGAGAATATATAACATTATTTTAAAAATATTCCTGAGGGAAACTGGATTTCCATTTGATTTTGTTTCCGATGTGTTTTTTCCTCTCCTTTCACAGGTCGGGTGACAAACCTCCGTAGAGTCACGTATGTTGTACTTGATGAAGCTGACAGAATGTTTGACATGGGGTTTGAGCCTCAGGTAATTTGTTACATGAGGGATGTTGCCAAAAGAGGCTATTTTCCACTGCAAGGATTTTTCAATGCAAAAATTATTTCCACACTGCCAACGGGTGTTCTAAAGGATGTGCTGCATATGGACAGGAGTTTAAGCTGACTTCAAGTATTTGTATTATCCTCACATCTATCATCACATTATTATAACCTCACATTATCCTCCCATCTAGTGGAAGGTGTCCCTGCCCATGTCAAGGGGTAGGAACTGGATGATCTTTAAGGTCCCTTCCAACCCAAACCATTCTGTGGTTCTGTGTTTCGCTTTCAATAAATTCCTGTATAGCTTAGATTTTTCTCTAATACATAGGGTGTTTTACGCACTCATTTTGAATATTTAATGGCCATGTTGTATCCCTGTGCAAGTCCTTGATACAGGGGTTGTGTTGGTAGTTACAGTCTGCTTATAAAGTCTTTGATGTCTCCTGGCAAGAGATAGGAACAAATGTTGGAAGTGCTGCTGACAAATTACTTGCTGAGAGCTTTGGTTACATCCAGGGCTCTTTCAGTTGTCATAGGCTGTATTTTTCTCCAAAACTAGGAAAATTCCTTTTATTTGTCTCTTGAGCTGTAGGGTTTCTGCTGCATCTCCTAGGATTTCTGCTGAGCTGTTGCCAGATTGCATATTGCCATGCAACTTCCTTTCAAATCCAGCAAGTTTTACCTGTCTTCCAATGCCAGCAACTTGGTCCCAAGGGAAAATCTGTAAAGAATGTTTTGTAGTCGGTGAGGTGCAGATACCACCTGACTTTAAAGAGGACAGCTTCGTATGTGTGTGAAGTTGAGTTCCAGCACTTGGATGTTAACAGGCAATGTTCTCTTACCACAGGTTATGCGCATTGTAGACAACGTCAGGCCTGACCGTCAGACTGTCATGTTCTCTGCTACTTTTCCCAGAGCTATGGAGGCCCTGGCTCGCAGGATCCTCAGTAAACCTATAGAAGTGCAGGTTGGAGGCAGAAGTGTTGTCTGTTCTGATGTGGAGCAACACGTTGTGAGTATCACACATCTGCCTTGCTTATCTTCTCTTTTGCTTGCAAAAGATTGTTCCCAGCAATATTGAATATAAACCAACATACCCAGAGAGCTTTTATTTTCAGAAGTGTAGTGACCGTACTAAATGTGAACTCAGAATAAATCAACACCCTAAGCTGCAAATGCAATGTGATCACTTTTAAAGAAAGTTGGTTTATAGCACTAAGCTGAACAGCAGTTTTACCACTGACTGTGGGAACAGCCTGAAAAAGTAATCTCCTATTCCTGATTTTTACTTTTACATACTCTGGATTTGTTTCATGGCTCAAGATACAATTTATACTCTTTCTACTTTGCTTTTGTATGTCTTTTTCCAGATTGTGATAGAGGAGGAGAACAAGTTTCTGAAGTTACTGGAGCTACTGGGGCACTATCAGGAGAAAGGATCCGTTATCATATTTGTAGATAAGCAAGAACACGCTGATGGGTTGTTGAAAGATTTAATGAGGGCCTCTTATCCTTGCTTGTCTCTTCATGGAGGTAATATGCAAACTTAAGGATTTGTATTAACTACTCCAGACTAGAATGTTGGTATCCAGTGGTTAAAAATTACTTAGTTCCTGTGTAGTACCAATTATTTCTTCCTAAGCAGGTTTTGCTTTGTAATTGGGAGGATAATTGTCTCTTAATTTGAAATAGACATGGTAGTTCTCTGTAATTACTCTTCATTGTTCCCTGTGAGCTGTCATCAGATGCCAAATCTTGTGTCTGTGCCAAGAGGACTGTTACTGAGAGTTAACACCTCTCAGGGAGTATGGCTAACGACTTGGTATTGCAGAGTAGTGGGTGCCATTGGGGAGTATCATGTGATATTTTTATTTGAGATTCCACAGTAACAGCAGTTGTTGCTTTTCTTTTATCAAGTAGTAATATAACAGAAGTAGCGAGAGGAGAAAAATCTCTTTGCAATACTGTCTGTCTCAGTGTATTTTAAAACTTACATTATTTTTTAAAATATTATATATAAAACCAGTAAGTACAAAATCACTTTCCGCAGGAATGCAACAATGGAAGAGGGAAGAATATTCTCATCCTTCTGAGATTTCTGTTGCCTTTAGAGAACAGACAAAGTCTCCATATGACATCTCAATATAAGACATCAAATAGAAAATAATATTTAAAAAACTTTAGGATCTTGGTATGGGGATAACATCTTTTGACAGTTCAAAAATTAAAAGTTACTCTAAATAATAGAGGTTTTTCTGGCTCATTTATTTTGCCTTTTAAAGTGTGAATGTATTGAAGTTTTATTTGCTTGTGATTTTGGTTGTTTGAAGTTGGAGGGTGTTTTGACCTGTGTACAAATTCTTGTGGCGTAAAGCAGAGCTTTCTAATGGACTGATTTGTCATGCAGGTATTGATCAGTATGACAGGGATAGCATCATTAACGACTTCAAGAATGGAACCTGCAAACTTCTGGTGGCCACATCTGTAGCAGCGAGGGGTTTGGATGTGAAGCAGCTGATGCTGGTGGTCAATTACAGCTGTCCCAACCATTACGAGGACTATGTGCACCGAGCAGGCCGCACTGGGCGAGCTGGCAATAAGGTGTGTACAGTCAATTGTCTGGTTTGGTTAGTGCTGACATTTTTCTCTTCTTTATTGCTTGATGAAGTTGTTCTAAAAGGGAGTTACAGAGGGAGTAGTTTGTGTTGGTGGTGGGAAGGTTACTTTCGTTGATCAGAAAACAGCATCTGTTTAAGGGTGGTTCAATAAATTTAGAGATAAAGCATCTTCAGAGCTCTTTCTTAATTGTTTCTTAAATTAATTTTGACCAGGGATATGCATATACATTCATTACTGAGGATCAGGCACGTTATGCTGGTGATATCATTAAGGCTTTGGAATTGTCTGGGAATCCAATTCCTCCTGATTTGGAGAAGCTCTGGGCTGACTTCAAAGACCAACAGAAGGCTGTAAGTAATTCTTCTTCTGTGGGGGGTTTGGTCCAGGTTTAATGCCTGTGTACACATGTGGGTCACCTCACTGGGAACACATGTGTACTTAGCGAAGTGTGTAAGTGACCTCAAGACTGGGATCTTGAATGTCATTTAAAGAACCATTCTTGAGAATTTAAATATTGTCACCTGGTGTGTAATAAATACCTATGGTATAAGGGGCACTTTGGCTTTTAACAAGATTCACATACAAGATAATGAATTTCTTTCACAGAATTTGTATGATTATTTCTAGAGCTCTCGCCATCAGAGGATCTCGCTGAGAAGAGTGACTTTGGAGTTTTTCTGATATAAAAAACCGGAGGTTTTTTTTTTTACTGCATTTGAAAAGCATTTAAAATGTATACTTACAGAAGATCCTAATAGGGTATTGTCTCTGCTGAATTAACATAGGTTTTTTTTATTACATTTCATTGTGAAGTGCAGCTTTTAAACTTGAAGAGCTTTATAAATGTGCTAGGATTTGCTTTTTAAAGAACTTCAAAATTATTTGTATAATCTTTCAGTTATTTTATGACTATAAGAACTACGATTTTTAACTCCTAAGTGCGATAATACATGTTTTTGTTTTCAGGAAGGAAAGTTGATTAAAAAAAGCAGTGGCTTCTCTGGCAAAGGTTTTAAATTTGATGAAACAGAACAGGCTTTGGCTAATGAAAGAAAGAAGCTACAAAAAGCAGCTCTTGGCTTACAAGATTCAGATGATGAAGATACAGCTGTTGATGTAAGCACCTGGGAATAGGATTTAAGTTGGTTACGGATTTTCTCAATACATTTGATTTTCTTCCCCAGTAGGTTACATAACACATTGCAGAGTGCATGGATTTTTGTTACTCTGTGACCTTTGTTACTGATTGTATGTATTCTTTGAAGATAAAGATCTAGAAAGATTTAAAATGTATCTTTCTGACTTACCCGTATTTTACACTTAATGTGTGTGGTTATGTAAATGTCACATAAATTATTAATCTTTCGTAAATGAAATAGAACGATTGTCCTCAATTGCAAATATTTTTATTTGCAGTGTTTCAAAGACATTTATAGTAGCCGTTTCTATTTCTAAATCTTACTAGATTCCTTTCTTAATTACTTTGTTAGACTACTTTTTATGACCTTACAAGTAAACACTGTGTTCAGACTTTTTCCTGATTAGATCATCTGTTCCTTTTGTTGAGCTGTAGTTTTGGGCAGGCTTCTACCATTTCTACAAGATTAATTTCTTTGAAAGCATGTAAACTAAATGCCCCTTAGTGTTTTTGTTCTTTATGATGATAAGATTATATAGTGGTAAATGATATCATATAATGAATATATTAATATATGAATATGAATTGTATAATTGTTATTTTCTTTAGATTGATGAACAAATTGAAAGCATGTTCAATTCAAAGAAAAGAGTAAAAGACATGGCAGCACCAGGAACATCAAATGCTCCTACACCATCAGCTGGGAATGCAGAAAAATTGGAAATTGCTAAAAGATTGGCTTTGAGAATCAATGCCCAGAAGAATCTTGGAGCAGAGGCACAAGTCATGGTCCCCTTCCACTTTAAGGTCAGGCTCTTTACAGATCAATTTTATTATTTTTTAATAAAGGTTGTTCACTTCTTTGTTCTGTGGCTACCATTTTATTTAGTGTTTCTGCACACTGGTAACATACTGCATTGTTTATCTCATTTGGGCTGGGCTAACTCACTCATATAGGATTTGTAAGAGAGCTGATATGTTTTTAAGACTTATTGCAGAACCGTAAATGCTTTGGCTGCCCTGGCAAAGAGTTAATTCATTACTGATAACATTACACAATTAGTTTTGTCAGCTTTGGCAGAGTTGCAGAACATATTTCTCTGCTGAAGCATCAGATGTACATGTGATGTACAATGTGTTTAGATTGAGGTTAATTGTTCTGGAATGTCCAAAGATATTTTAAGCTGAAAATACAAAAGAGCAGAAAGAGCTTTTCTGTGCGGGTGTGAAGGGAGTTACTGAGAGGAAGAAAGGAAGGAAGAGCAGAAGTCTGGAGAGTGTATTTGTTATGTAGACAATTACATTACAATGCTTTAATTGTATGAGCTTTAATTGTAAGAGCTTTAATGAAACCCTTATTGGTTTATATAGGACTTTTTTGGCTACCTTGTTCTCAATATGGATCTGTATTTTTACAGGATGTGATGCAGCAGGCTACAAATGCTATCCTGAGAGGAGGCACAATTCAAGCTCCTACTGTGTCTGCCAAGACCATTGCAGAGCAACTGGCTGAAAAAATCAATGCCAAGCTCAATTATGTACCCATAGAAAAGCAGGAGGAAGAGAAACAGGATGGAGGACAGAATGAATCCTTTAAGAGATACGAAGAAGAATTAGAGATCAATGACTTCCCACAGGCAAGT
Source organism: Acanthiza pusilla (assembly GCA_036630365.1). Lineage (NCBI taxonomy): Eukaryota > Metazoa > Chordata > Aves > Passeriformes > Acanthizidae > Acanthiza > Acanthiza pusilla. Next base: position 9,661,285 of record JAXCHO010000049.1, on the reverse strand, counting down.
AACCATTTTACTAAAATCAAGTGTAAATGACCATTAGTTAACAAAACCTCTCTTCATACTTACACCAATAAAATATTTTGTCTCCATTTCTGTTCATACCTAATCAAAATTACTACATTATCTGTGGTTACTTCTCAGGTTATATAAATGCATTGCTTTGGACTTCCTGCAGAGACTATCAGAAAAACAAGTATTTATTATGAGACAAAAATCTCTTCACTCTCTATCCACTTCTCTCATACCCAAATCTCTGCCACAGTCTGGTGTTTTTTGCAAAGGCTTTACTGTTATGACTGCTACAGCTTTTTTGCCCTTTTTTTAGTACCTGACTATTTCTGCCCTTCAGAATATTGCTGCTCTGTTCTACTTCATCTATTTTAGGTTATTTTGAGGATTTATATTTCACAGGATCAAGTACAAGTACCCTGTATTTATCTTTGAAGTTCTGCCCAGGTTGGCAGAAGTAATGGATTGCGATTTTGTGTGGTGCCTTTCTCCTTGTTGATCCTCCCATATCCTTCACCTTGCAGACTGCCAGATGGAAAGTTACCTCCAAAGAAGCACTGCAGAGAATCAGTGAATATTCTGAAGCTGCCATTACAATCAGGGGAACTTACTTCCCTCCAGGCAAAGAACCCAAGGAAGGAGAACGAAAGATTTATTTGGCTATAGAAAGTATGTATTCTTTTTATAAATGTTTCTGTTAAAGCTATGAGTCTAGTTTTGTAGTTAGATACGGAATTTCTGTTAGTCAGTGTTTGGACACTTGAGTTACAGACCCCCTGTAGTTACTTTGCAATTACTAGAAAAACACTTGTTTATCTTAATACACTTTGTCAAATGATCCATGGGGACCAGAGAGAGGCTTCTCACCTACCACAGAACAACAGCAAACATGTATGAAATCAGTTTGGAGGAGAGGAAAAGAGGAAAAGTAATAAGCACAAAGAGGTCTGTGCTAGTGTGAAATAAGGAAGAAAACAGAATTCTGTTTAGGCTGTTAAAGGTATAAGAAATTGTATCAACTACTACGACAAAAACTTTGCAAATGTCATGATGGTTGGGTAGAGTTTTTCTCAAAGAAACTGCTAATCCTACGTAGTTCTGAACAGTATCATTTATGACTGTTGTGTCTTCTTTAAAAAAGTTGAGCTGTGGCAGAGTGTGCAATAGAGTGTTCTTCACCAAATAGCTGAGGATATCCAGCAAGTTTTACTATGCTTCTGAAAGTAGCCTGCAGTTTTTATTCACATACAGAAAATGTTTAAGATTATAATACATCTTTTTATCTTCAGGTGCCAATGAACTGGCTGTACAGAAAGCAAAGGCAGAAATCACACGACTTATAAAAGAGGAGCTCATCAGATTGGTGAGTGTAATATCCAGAATGCTGAGGGAAAGTGCCTTAATTTATGCTTTATGAGATTGACTTTTGCAAATATTGATGCTCAGGCACGAGGTTTTATTAATATCAGGGACTGGAATGTATAGCTCTCAAAACCACTGTTTTATTGAACAGCCTAAAAATCCATGACACTGGGTAGTCAGCCAGAACACAGCTGCTATCCAGCCAGCAGATGGAGATAACACATTGACAAAACTTTCTGAATGAAGACCCCTCAAAGAGTTGGGTCCCAATAAATTTCTTAATTTCAACACCATCAGGCAGGGAAGAGGAGAATTATTTGCCTCATTTTAATATTTTATATGTGTTGAGAGATCTGGTTTGCTGTAGCTTTGCAACATACCCAGCTAATAACCTAGTGGGGTTTTATTGCAATTCATGTATCCATTTTCACTTTTAACTGTGATTATCCTCTTCTTTATTTGCAGCAAAATTCTTACCAACCAACCAACAAAGGAAGATACAAAGTTTTATGAGTATTTGGAGTTATCTGTCTGCCAGCAGCTGGTGCGTGAAACTTTGTGGCTTCTGTTGTTTTTGCTGTTTACACTGCTTATTGTAAATTAAGAAATTTTTTTATTTTGTCTTGCGGACATTTTTTAACAGAAAATTGATACTCGCTGAAGCATCTTAATTCTCTCCACTAAAGTTATCAGTCTTAAAGCAGACCAGTTTTGGTGGAACATGATTTAATTTAAAAGTGCAGTTTATATACTTTTCATCATAAAGAATACGAAATAAACAGATTTTCATTTTTTTGAAAGACAGTATACTGTTAAGTGAATTAAACAGTGTTGGGATTTGTGTTGGAAATTGTTAGAATGTACTTGCTTCGTATTGCTGGGATGGTTCACAAATCAGTTTATACTGGAAAAATGATAAAACACCAAAATAAAGGCAGGATTTTTCTCTGATCCATGGCATCTCTCTGGCTGGTTCCACACACATTCGTTCCCTGTACAAATGTCCCCCTAAGGTCAGAGAGTCTTGCATTGATCAGAGTAGAGAATTTTATCCAAAAATACTCGAGGTGTCATTTTAAGATCTTAACCCTTCTCATGCCCAATTTTGTCTTTATCATCCAGGTAATAGATAACTCTTTGGGATTGTTGTAAAGTGAATTGTTTTGTAGTATGGCAATAGTTTTCCTGGTTTTTTCTAAACATCAGAATTTTAGGATCTGATTTTTTTCTTTCCTCATTTGGTGACATAAGAATGAAAGCCTGTTTTAGTTTAAAAAGGAATTAGAAGAAAAAAGAAGAGAAACCTCTTTTGTAATGAAATACAACTTTGTCACTCTTTTATAGTGTTCTTATATATACATTTAATGTGATTATTCCCCCAGGATTGTTGTCTTTATTAATGTTAGGACATGGCTTTACGTAAAAATGTATAGTGATATTTATGAATGAATTCCACAAATATTGACTATCATTGCAGTCAGTAAGCTACTGGGACAGGCAAGACCAATGTTTTTGAGGTCTCATCCCCATATCCATTAGTATTCATGATGGACACTACTCCTAAGCATTTAACTCTCCTGTCTGCTTGTCTGGAGCCGAAGCAGTAGCAATTTGAATTGTCTCATCCTAGCAGCTGCAAGACTTTCAAGATGATGACTTTCAAAAGGACTTTCATAGAATGCTTTTCTTACCTGACACATTGAGAAGAAATGTGTCATTTTAAACCAGCTGTGTATATACTGCTTTAACCCTGGTGAAGACAAATCATACAATCTGCATCATGGCTGTATAAATTCGCAACTTTTCTTTCCAAACTTCAGGTAATTGAAGTGACTCTTTCTGTTTGCGTACAACTGTCTGTTACCCTCTCAGTGTACCTGATTTGCAGTACAGGGAAGAAGGAGTGATTATACCAGCTTAATAGTCTACATTTAGGATAAGAACACCCCTAATGTAGTACTTGCCAGTATTAATACATGGAGTAGAACAGAGGGAAACAGCACACACAGTAACACTTCTCAAAACTTAAAAACCGAAATCTCAAACTAAAGCTTTGTGATTACATTTAAATACATCAGTTTTCCTTCCCTTAAGAACTGGGGTTTGATGTCTTTCACAGAAATTCTTTGTTGAATTGTCTAACTTTTGGATAGTGTCCCTTCTCAGAAGAGTGATACTTTTTGTGTATTTAATGAACAGCACTTTGGAGTTTGGACAGCCTGACCCTTCTTTAAAAATCTTGGTTCAAAATGTTCATACATTGGTATCTCCTAAAAAAGGCATGATGGAGACATTTTAGTTGGATTTCACAGATGCAACAATGTATAATCTTTAACTTCCTGGGGGTATTAAATGCAATGTCAATATTATGTTTTTTTTAATTCCAGCAAAAATAAAAATAATTTCAATGTGTATTTTTCAGAAACTGTCTTTCTCAATAGCTCCTCTGTTTTCTGTACTTGCACTATGTTTTTTCCTATGACAGTTAACCTCACACTCTTTGGAGTAGGGTGATGTGAACAGCAGCTTGTGCTTTTGTTTTTATGCTGGAAATGCAATAGGACACAACCCACAGTTAAGAAAGTCACAGTGAAGGTGTTTGGATACATAAAAATGGGAGAAAAATGCTTAAAAGCTGGTGGAAAAGAAGATCTCAAATTAACAAATATGCAGGGGGAAAAAAGTGGAAACAAGATGAGAATAAAAGTTTGGAGAAAAAAAAAAAAATAATGAAAACAGCTGTATTTAGTTCTTTGCGAGTGTGTCCATGGTTATAGACAAGATCTTTATAAACATCATGATTTGGCCACTTTCCAGGGAGCCTGCCCTGTTGTTGCCAGTTGTGGGAAGAGTACAGGGATGCTATATATATATATATTTTTTAAATACATATAAGCAGAGCTTGTTCTGTTACCTGCCCAGATGATAATGCTACCACCAGCTTCCACAGTTGCCTTATGCTCTCAGTACTTGAGTGAGCAGTGGATTTTGGGTGGATAAGTGGTTCAAGTATTTGGCACTGGATCATGAATGATCTTTTTCTTGCCCATCACAGTAACGCGGTGTTGTCATCGTGCAGCAGGCCCACACCAGGGAGGAGGGGCAGAGCGACACCCCTGATCCCAGCCTGGCTCCCTTACTCTCCGTGCAAGTGGCCCACCAGAGATTCAGACAGCAATAACACCCGCCTCATTGTGAAGGATTAATGCCCTAGCCAGGAAAACAGGAGAGACTAAATCCAGTGTTTTATGTGGGGGAAAAAATTTGACAGCAAGATAAAAAATGTGTGCTATCATAGTTCAGAATTTTATACTCCCTGGACTTTTATACTCCCAGGTACATTGTTGCCACCCTTTGTTTCATTAAACAGGCAGTTCAAGGCCTCCTTTCCATGTTAACTTCATGCTATAAAAGTTTTAACCCAGACAGTGAGTGCAGATCACAGCCGGTATGTTCCATAGCTGTTCCCTGGGCTGGCTGCTTGAGATTTTACTTGTACAATTAAAGCAGTGTAATTTAGTTAATGTGCATTTGGCTGCTAATTAAATAAAATATTCAGAGGCTTGAAGTACCATCTGTAGGGACTTTTCATACTCAAGTCTTCCAAGTGGAAGGAAAAAAAATTTTTGTGCAGCAAAGTTTTCCTGAAATTCTGCAATTGCAACAACCAAATGTAAAACAAACACCAAAGGCTGGATTTGGGATCCTTCTAAAATAAGAAAAAGCATGGTGGAGTTTCAAGGAGCGAGAGAATACTTTGGAGTTTCAGTCCTTCAGGCATGTTCACAGTTTTAAGAAATGCTGGTTACTTCAGCTGGAATAGTGGCAGGGTTAGAGACAGGTACCTGTGGCTGTGAGGATGCAGCGTGTGGGGCTGGCCAGGATTAGTTTTTAACTTTGCATGGGCATGACACTGTCAGCGGTGTGTTGCTGAGCACATTTCCAAGGGCCTAGCTTTGCCTCAGTTTGCTGGTGAGGTGGTTCTCAGGGTGAGCATCATATCAAACCTGCCCTGGGCAGGGAGTTCTGAGGGTTGTCCTGAGAATTAGTGCTGGGCCCTGTGTGTGCGCTCTGGCCTCCCTCCTCACGTGATGCTCCAGGAATGCACTTTCCTTTGATTATTTTTCTTGACCCAGATCTCTTCCAAATATGGTCTCAGCTTAAACAAGTTTGTGTTCTTAGAGCTCAGGCGTTTGCAGAATAAATTCTGGCTTCCAGCTAGCTGTGGCTGGCTGTATGGGGGAGTGGAGGCAGAGAGCAACCTAAAAATGCAAAGATAAAAAGGGCACAGCTGGACTCAAATTTGTCCCAAAATGTACATTTTGTACAATGTTTATACAATGCTAGGCAGGAAGATTTGTTTTCATAGTTTTAGCTACAGTGGAAACAATTGTTTTTAAATAAATGACCATTAGTCTGAGTGATTGCCACCCAAACATTGCTTCTCTGAGACTTTTCATCTGAAACAGATTTAAATATTTTTCTTTAGTCAAACTGAGAGATACAAGATTGTCAAGCTGACCAGCATAAGCAGAGGTAAATTAATTAACATCTCAGAAATAAGTTATTCTAGTGAGCTCAGAAATTATTAATAACCTACTGTGGAGTGAGCATATGATTAAGTTATTTTATACTTTGGCCATTCTAAGTATGAAGTTCATCATCACAAACGTTTCTCAAAATAATAAATGCCCCAGGGCAACTGTTCTGAAATGAATGGCAGAGCAAGGAAAACGTTACACTCAGAGTTAAGATTAAGGATTTTCGTTAAAACCTACATTTCCTCTGCCTGTGCAAGTTTAGCAAGGAAGTGAATTTGTAGAAATGACCAGCTCCGATAATTCACAGTTAAATAGACAGGAGGTTATGGCAGTTCCCACACTGAATTCTCCCTGCTTGCTCAGCATGCTTTGGAGCCCAGGACTGGTGAGAAGCTCCTATATTATTGAAGAAGGAACTTGTGCTTTTAGGCCCTTCTTAAAAATGTGGATCCTTCAGTGAGATCTCCAGTGAGGGAGGAGCACTGCAGTCTGAATGTGAGAAGGGGCAGCATTGCATTGCCTGGCTTATCTCACAGATAATTAATGTAATCATTTGGTACTGCTAATGAGTCAATTATTTAGAGGAAGAACATGAAGAAGCAGATTCACAAGCAGAGGAACAGCCATGCTTCAGGCCCCGGGAGCTGTAACAGAAGACACTGGCAGAGCAGTTTACCCATGACTGGTGCCTGTTTTGAGCACAGAGCCACGAGGGGACCAGGCCCTGTTGCTACCAGGTGACAACTGGAGCTGGCTCAGCTGGGGTGGGATTGTCTGGAGCAGGGCACTGAAACCAAGCCAGCCTTCATGGAGCCGTGGCCATTTCCAGGTCAGACATTTAGATCTTGCTCTGCTCTGCCAGCAACAGCCTCGACAGGAGCCAGGTTCCAGCTTCACAGAGTGGGATGGAGCCTTTCACTGCCTCACATTACACTTCCACTCTCTCTAGGGTCTGATGCCTTCTGTATTCCATTGAGATCATAATTTCTGAAGAAATCAGGAGGCTGAGCCAAGCCTGACATCCATCACCTTCCAGATTAAAATACTGAGAATAACAGGATACCAAAAAGGTATCGAACTGAACCATTTTTCATTGGCATTTCCAACACGCATTTAAATAGCAGAAAGATGAGCTTTGTAAATAAAGTGAATCATTTGCTAAATTAAGCTAAATAAATGCTGCTTTTCCCTGCTGCTTTCTTATGTTGCAAGTGAGGATTCCTGCATGCATTAGGAAGAAATGGCAAAAATACAAACCATCATCTTGGCAGGATGTTTCACAGCAATTTTTGGCCTGAGGAGCTCCAAGTATCGCAGAAATGGAATATCTCAGTGTTGCAGTACAGCCGTCAACTCCTCAAACAACAGCAGGAGAGGAAGATATTTTAAAAACCAGAATTAATGATTTGTGAAAGCTGCAGGTTCTTGTTTCCTGCCTTTTTTGCTTTTATTTTCTAAAACCTCATCTGAATAATACACAACATTTCTCAGGCCTTTTTGTGGGTCAGTCATTTAAGGACTGATGTGCTCATTCAGACCCTGTGATTTGAAGATGTGTGTGTTGCTGTCTGTCAGTGGGCCAAGGGTGCTCATGGACGGCAGGAATCTGTTATAGTTACTAACAAATCTGCATAAAAAATATGTTGGTCACAGCCCTCCACCAAGTGGGCAGCCACATTGTTTCCCTAAAACTGACCTCAAGGACAAAAGGTTGGATAGCAAAATGTGCTGGGAACTTAAAATTCATGTTTCTATGGGATCTTTTTGGAAACAGTTGAAATTGCTATTCCTGTATTTGCTGGTCTGCTTGCAGGTATGAAGTCCTGTTTATAATGAAGTGCTACTGCAGTACTGAACTCTTCAGAACACAGATGGGTGAAACAGAGTGAAGTATTTAATAACCAGCAGTGCCACACTGGTGCTGTGAGACACTGGTGGTCCATGCCCAGCCCCAACCCCGGGTGAGCTACACTGGAAATGGCAGCTGTTCCAACTGCAAAGACAGCAGGGAAAGAGAACTAATGTAATACATAGTTCGAATAGTCCTAAAGCTGCACTTTTCCATAAGGGAAAGGAGTCACCGCTCCTGGAGGTATTTTAGACTGGATGTGGCACTCAGTGCCATGGTCTGGCTGACGAGGTGAGGTTGGGTCGTAGGTTGGAGTAGGTGATCCCAGAAGTCTTTCCCAACCTAAGTGAGCCCGTGATTCTGTGTACTTTTGAGACAGAAGATACCACACTGCGCTACCCCAAGGGCAGTGACGGAAGCACCAGGAGCACAGATCCCGCTTGCACGGATGTGCTCGGCCATTCACCGTGCCCAAAGCACTCGGGACACGTCTGCGTCCCCTCCCGGGCGGGGACAGGCCCAGCCTCACCGCTCCCCGCCCGCCCCACAAAATGGCGGCGGCCGCGCGGCCCCGACCCCCGCCGGCGGGAGGAGCCTCCCCGGCCCCGCCCCGCGCGCGGCCCCGCGGCGCGGCCCCGCTCGGGAGCGCGCCCCGCCTGCCCCGCCGCCCGCGCCCGCCGCAGCGCCGCTCCCTCCCCTGCGCCCGTCCCCTCCCTGCAGCCGCCCGGCGCGGTGTGGGGAGGCGGCCGCTCCGCCCGCCGCCGCCGCCGCCGCCCCGAGCCGCTCAGGTAGGTGCGGGTCGGGCCCGCGGGCCCCGGACCCTGCTCCGCGCGGTGGGAGGCGGCGGGCGGGCAAGATGGAGCCGCGGCCGGCGGGGGAGGGGAGCGGAGCGGGGCTCTCCTCTCGTCCCCGCTCCGCTCCCTCCGCTCGCTCCCTGCCGCCGAGGGCGATCCCGGGGTCTCCTCGCCGCGGGATGCTGTGCCCGGGCCCCGCGGGGCCGCGCGAGGGGAGCTGCGCCATCGCCGCCCGTCCCGCTGTCCCCGCCCGGCCGTGCCCAGGGCCCAGCGCCGGGCCCTGGCCGTGCCCCCCGCGCGGGACCGGCCACACGCGAGCCACCCCCGGCGCGGTGTCCCCGGCTGCAGCCGGCTCGGAGGGAGCTGTGCCGCCCCTTTGTCCCCTCAGCCGGCCCTTGGCCGCCCCAGGTGGGGCTGGGCCCTCCTGCTCTCCAGCCTGCGGCCCGAATTGTTCCTTCCCTTCAGCAGCCGCAGCTCTGTGCGTGGGGCTGCTGTGTGTGCGGGGCTGTTTACTTAGCGCATATTGCCATTCGCGGGGGGCAGCGGGATGTGTGCGTGCAGTCCATGGATGTATTTCCTGACACACCTAAGTAGCGGATGCCTGTGCTCACCTGCACATCGGGGTTCCTGGAGAGCCTCACTGTGTCCCTTCTGTGCCTCTTTGCGTTCTAACATAATGCGTGTCAGTGCTGTGTATTCTCGTGGATAGTTACGGATAGTTTAGTGCATCCTTGTTTGTACATAGTTCTTTTGGGGTAATTAATTAGTGAGCAGTTGCACCTTAAATTTGTGTGCAGTTCTCCCTGGATTAACAGTGATTTTGATCCATGTGGTTTTTATTTTCATAAAATGAAAGGGTAGGAGGGGCACTCCATTAATATATTTCTTAAATTATGGTTTATTTCTATTTCAGTCTTCAGATGCCACAGCTACGGTTACAATTTTGTGTGTGTGTGTGCCTGTATCTGTATCCTTCAAGTTTTAGATGCAATTAAACAAAAAAAGACTCAGGTGTTTTTCCATTAACCATTGTAGAACAGATTCAACAAGTGGACTTTGTCTTCCTGCAGTCTCACACAAGGACGCTGCTGTGGCTGTGTTTGGGTGTGTGGACAGGTGTCCAGAGCCTTCTGCACTAGTCCTGTCAGAAAGAAACACTCTGAAAATGCACATCAGGAAGGAGATGCTTGATCCATCTCTTAAGCTTAAAAGTCCTTTTGTGGGAGCAGACTAGGGAAAGAGGAGAGGGTAGGTGAGAACACCCACTGAGATGAATGAGCACCTCTTACCTCTCGGAGCTATTGTTCGAGACTGCAGCGAGGTCTGTTCCCTGGGGAGAAGAGCGGGTGGGCGAGAACACCCACGGAGATGAATAAGCATCTCCAGCTCCTCAAAGCCCTTGTTCTAGGCTATGGCAAGGAGTGCTCCTTTTTATTTGGGAATAGCCCCTTGAGGTGAATGGACAATTCACAAACACTAATAATCTTTTCTTTATAAAGATCTACCTCTACCTGCTCCAGCATTCATATGCATATTTGGTTTGCCTTGAAGTTTGGTAATTGTAGAACCACAGAATAATGAGGGTGCAGTTTCAGCATACTCTCCTAAGCCAGTCTGTCTGGCCTGATGGCTGCCTCAGTCCTCAGCTTTGGGTTTTTTCTGCAACCTCCATTCCCTGCGCTGTGTTTATAAGTTGTCATGCCCATCATCCAGGTCTTCGAAGTCTACTAAGACCGTCTTTTTGAGATCTGGTTTTTTTCATTAGGTAACAGGACCAGGGAGTAGTCAGTGGCAGACTGTGGGTAATGTGGCTTAGGCTGACCTGGGACTGTCTCTGTGCTAATGGAAATGTGGGTTTCTGTTCCTCTCTTGCCCCAGTGCCCACACACTGTTGTTTTTGCTTACTTGTTGGATTAGTTTTCACCTGGATCAGATCCTTGGTGTCAATTTGTCCTGCTCTTGCACAATAGGTAGTGTTGGCAGAAGGAGTGGGAATGTGGGAGAATAGGAAAGGGCAAGATTGTCCTGTTCAGAAAAAGGGCGGATTCAGAGTAGTTTCTATTGATTATGAAACCAAACTGTCAGTTGTGTCAGTGTAACTGGAGGTGCACAGGTAATTAAATCACTGATGCCACCTTCCCGAATTTTTGTGAAACTGTCTTAACCCTTTCAAGGTGTCATGTTCATCATCATCATATATGATCTTCATTTTGGGGTGGGAAGAAGTCAGCTGACATCCTTGCTGACATTAACATCTAGTGAAACTCTGCCCTTGGATATGGCTTATTTGGTTTTGATGCTTAGAAAGCCTAACAATTACTTGTTTGCCTGGTTTTGCAATCAAATAATGAATGAACCCTAAAAGTTCAGTTTACTTGACACTTAGTCTAGTGGTGCTTGCCAACATCAACTCTTTGTGAGAGCAGCTGAGCTCTTTCTGTAATACAAAGCTGGTGCTTAGGCTTTGGAGAGCTTTGTTTCTCCAAGGGTGTGTGAGTCAAAAGACTTGAACTCTGGGGGCACAGATGCACCCAGGTTGCAGCTCTGGTGAGGAGTAGGAGGCACACACCATGGTGAGGGAAGGCTCCCACTCTGCCTGGCACGTCTGCAGAAGAGGAGTTTGAAGGAGGTGGGTGTTTCAGCTCCAAATAACTCTTAACTTCTGTCACATAAGAAAATTACTCTGGGTCACCAGGGGAAGGACCATACTTGTAAGTTGTTGTATTGCTTGGGGAACTCTTAATTTCTTAGTGGTTTTACACTAACAATAATTGAGAAAGAAATTGTTTCCAAAATTATCTTGTCTCTTCAATTTGCAGTCTTACATTGTCAAGTAGTAACTCTAACAAGTCACTGTTGTAAAGAAATTATTTCTTCTATTTTGGCAGTTTTTAATATATTCTACCTGGTGCCAGACAGTGAGAAAAATCATCACCGACTGCAGAAAGGGCTTCATAAGCACAATGTGGAAAAACTGGTTATTGAGCTTCACAAGTAGATTAGATTTCAATTGTAGGTTCAGGTGTTACAGTGTATGTTGTGCCACTGATAGAATTTCATACTTAGTATTTTTTAAATATTTACATTTATGTGAATACTCCAGATATGGTGCAGCTTTGTGAAAACGAGCAGTTACAGGGTTTTAAAAATTGGGTAAGTCCCTACTTTAGCAAGAGTTAATGTGTAGAAAAGGAGCTGACAATAAAAGGGACATGTGAAAAACATTTAAATTGATAGAATTAATTCTTCTCAGTGAGTGATGAAAGAATTTCTCACACATGCTGTCCTAAGAGAGAAGAACAGAACTGACACCATATTTCTGTTGCGGTCTTGAAAGGGAAAATATTTCTCCTGCTGCTTTGCCGCTCAACCCCCCCTGCAAAGCAAAGGAGCCCTGTGGTGCTCCCCAGGGCCGTGGAACTCGGCATAGAGCGTCCTTTATGAGGAATCCCGAACAGAGCCGAGCCTGTGCTCTGCTCCCGCCGCCTTCGTTGGCAGCAGTGACCTTCAGAGAGCTGTGCACAAATGATACTTGTGGCTGCTTGTGTTGTTAAGTAGCGAGTCACATACTTTGTATGTGTTGGATGATGATGAAAATGCGCTGCCACAGCCTCCCACAGCCCCATCGATACTGTGGAAACTATTGCAAGCTCAGCGGTGAAAAACCTCAGAAAAATGAGTGGGTGTTGCATACTAACCCTCATTAAAAGCAAAATTGTCCCTGTTGGCGAGAGGAGCTTACCCTTCCTGGTATTCATTATTTGGAAAGCTGTAATATAGATGGACTTAGAGTTTTGTGCAGTTTTGCTGTAATTCAGGTGAGTTTTAGCAGAAGTCAGAGGCACTTGCTGAGTCAGGTCTGTTCTGGCACTCACCAGGGCACAGAAGGCAGGCTGGGGTGGGTGAGAGCAGAGCAGTTGTCTGCTGCTCATGCTGGAGCTGATTATTCTGCTCAAGGCAGATAATGGGTCTCAGGTCCAGTACTCAGTATGAAATAGCTGCTGAGCAGTAACCTGTTCTGGGCTTGCAAACTTCTCTGTTCATTAAAGGCTTCATTTTGTCTACGCTGGCAGCTAAATCCTGCCCCTGAAGAAGGCAGGGTATGATGTTTGAAAGCCACAGACAGTATCATGTCACAGCCCAAGAGGGTGTTTTTATGTAATGTGATTTGAATAGCTTTGATATTAAAATTTTGTGTAGTGAGCAGGTCATGAATGGGCATTTTCCGCAGGGTTTCAAGCCTGGAGAGAGATGGGCCATAACAGTACTAGGGGCCTCAGCAGCTGTGAGCTAGAGCTGTACGCTGAGCTGTATTTCGGGATGCAGGCAGGGGTCATGACCATGTCCAGACATTCCCTGTAGCAAAGCTTTGTGGGTCCCAGCTGGATGGTCCTGTTTCTTTCTAGCAGTGGTGGAGCTTCCATGCTTCCTTGCATGAGAAGCTCTGGTGCTGCCTCTCTTTTCCCAAAGCCAACTTATCTAGTGCCTCCTCCCTTCCCCAGCATTTGTATAGATATAAATTACCAGGCACTAAAGGATCCATGCAGAAAATCCTCCTCACTCACTTTACAGTGACTCTTTTTGAAACACAACTAAATTTCCTTGTTGCAGTGCCTCATCTTAACTATTTGTTTACACAGAGGCATTCAGCCAGTCAGTTGAATCAGTTTAAATACTGATTTAAGTAAACTGTTGCAATATTTTTACGTGTCTATTTACAGGTTTAAGACAAGGAAGTTCTATCTTGTTTGAACCTTTTTGGAGGGTTTTATTCAAGAATGATTGCCTACAAAGTTGTATGTGTTTAGCTATACAATTTAGCTAGAGTGTAATTTTTAAATTGGCATAGCTTTGCATTTTCTACCAATTCTCTTTTATACTGTATATCTCCCTGCCAAGAAACCTGCTTCCACTCTACAGATAGACTTGCTACATTCTTTTATTCCCTACTGTAATGCGAATGAAGGAAAATTATGCTGGAGATTCCATGGTAGGGTAATTAAGCTCGATTACAGATTTCCTTTTCAAAACTTTTTAAAAAAGTCTTAAATCAAAAAAGATAGAATAGGAACCTTGGCTAGTACTTGAAATTTGCATGGTTTGATGAAAAATGGTGCAGAGAGGGGGGAAAAGCATTAAAAAAATCCTGTTGGCAGTCTTCCACTGAGATTGGGGGTTTTGTTAAGCTTCCTCTAGAAAGAAATTTTAAACAGTTACTGATTTGTATGTCCTTTGTTCATCCACTCTAGTGATACTGGTTGTTGCCAGATGGAAGGTAAAATATCATCAGGCAGGTCTTGCATGTGAAGTCAGTGTTTGTCAGAGCTCTCAGTGGTATTGCAGTAGACACAAAGCACATGCATGTGGTGAGGAAGCTCCAGCATTTGTCAGCTACAGCAGAATATATTCACTGTCTAGGAGTACCTGTCATGGTTCTCCCCTGGAAAGCTGGATGGAGAAATCCCCCCGAGTGTAATGAGCTGAAGAAGCAGAGAATAAGAATGTAACACAGGAATGAGTATAAGCCTGGTTGGTCTCATGAGAAATACCGGGGGTCCCTGCTTTATTCAGTGCCTTCTCCCAGCTCTGCTGTGTTCCTTGGATACTGGGCAGCTGAACTGATCCTTCTTTGTGGCAGTCGAGCTTGGAGCAGCTTTTTGGGGCCAAAGCCAGTATTCCTGTGTCTAAAATGAGTACTGAGACAAGAATGCTGCTCACCACTCCAAGTGTCTCTAGTGGGTCAACAAACAGCTGAATAGCCTTTCAGAGCTGATGGGCTTTACTCTCTCTGCAGCAAAAGTACATTATAGAGCCCTCATGTTTGCAATTACATATCATGAAAAATCTCAGGTATTATTTGTGATATTGCAGGCACTTTTCTAGTGGGGTTAAAGAAAGGTAACATTTTTTTGACTGCTAATTGTAGAATTTAGCTTCCTTTTTATTGCTGCACTGAAACGTCTGTCTGGTCTCTCGACCTGAGCGTATTTCCTTTGTCCTTTGCTAAGTGCAGGCTTGCAAACTATTCTTAGTTGTTTTGGTTGCTAGTTAACAGCTGCAATAACAGTGGTTTCACTTTTGTTCTGCCATACCCTATTCAATGCACCAGCATTGTAGCACTTGGAATATCTCTGCTAGAACATCTAATATTTAAACTATATTACTATCATAATTTCACTATTTGACATAAACCCACATTCATATATTTGCACAAGAGTAATGCACACTAATGTGCATTTGACAAGCCAGGGTAGATTGAGTGTTCCAACAGGGAATGTATCCTTTGTAATCAGGAGAAAAGAGCATGGGGATTTACTCCAGCGTAAATAGACTGTCTGTGCTGTGTGCTTTCTCTCTTGCTGGCAGGAAACATTCATAACTGCCAAATAAATTCAGTAATCAATGGTAGAGTTTAAATTGTGTTGCTGTAGGTGATACTCCAGAGCTATTGCAGGGAAAAGATAATAAATCTTCCAGACCTTATCTGCCTGAGAAATTTACCATGGGAAGAAATATTTGGTGTCCTGAGCGTGACTGTAAGGCACAGAAATACTCTGAAGGGCCAGATATTTATTGGCTTAATCTTGTCTTCAGCATGGCTAAATATTACTATCTCAAACTGAGTAGTTGCAGCTTAAGTTGTAGAACCAATATAGTTGAATGGAAAATATAATTGCTTTATTTCCCGGAGTTGCTGGCATTGCCAACAATATCAACATATCTCAGTGTTGGCACTGCCAGCGGTTTGTACGTGCCCTCCTAACTAGGACAGCAGTGGCATTTCTGCAATCCAGCGTCTTGTACTTTGTTACAGATTCATTTCATCCCTCTCCTTTCCCAACTATGACACAATTGTCTTGCCAAATGCCTTATGTGTTTCTTTCTTTGACATTAATGGTGACATGAAATAACAAAACTGATTAGCACTTTATTCTTTTGCTGCAGTTAAGCAAACAAAAAAATCTTTAAGACTATCTACTATACCAAGAGAATGATAACATATCTTTCCTTGGCTTATAGCTGAGGTTAATCTTAAAGGTTAGTCTTAAAGGTAGAACGACTAAAATTTACATGAGATTTGGTTAGAAAGGTTTTGGAATTGTAGAGGAGCAAATATTGTAGGTCTTGGTTGCTGAAATGCTGTCGTTCTGTTTTTTAACTTACTTCTTCCCTAATTATACCTATGTGAATAATACATGGTTTAAACTGTCCTTTTAAACTATGTGTAAAGGCTGCTGTGCAGAACCCTATGTGACAACTTAATAAAACTCATTTCAAAAGTAATTTACTGACATCAATACTGTTTACTAAAAATAGATAAAGTCGTTCGGACTAATTTTGAGAGACAGAGTTAGCTTTTGAAAGATTCTCTTTTGTGGAATGCTGTAGTATTATTATATATTGATACATATTTCCCTCTCTTATTTTTGGTAGAAAATGATGCACCCTGTTGCCAGCAGTAATCCAGCTTTCTGTGGGACTGGCAAGAGCTCTTGCCTGAACGAAGACAATGTGAGGGCTGCGGATCAGTTTGACCTCTACGCCACACAGCAGAGCAAGTACGGCCACGCAGTCAGCCACAAACCCATTGCCTGCCAGAGGCAAGACGCCTTGAACGAATCCCACTTGCAGACCACAAGTGGCAGGAATATAGAGACAAAAGATGAACTAAAGAAAAAGAAAAACCTCAACCGCTCCGGGAAACGTGGAAGGCCGTCAGGGACCACGAAATCAGCAGGGTACCGAACCAGCACAGGTCGACCCCTGGGGACCACCAAAGCAGCTGGATTTAAGACAAGTCCAGGCAGACCCTTGGGTACAACTAAAGCAGCAGGATACAAAGTCAGCCCAGGCAGACCTCCAGGTAGCATTAAAGCTCTATCACGGCTTGCAAATCTAAATTATACTTGTGGCAGTGCAGCTTTTCCTTACCCTATGGTGCATAACAGAGGAGTACATGCTGCTGGTGAAACTAGCGGCAAAATCAAACAGCCTAATGAATGAAAGGAAGGAATGAGTAGCTCCTTACTAATCTGCTTTATGCTGATTTTGGGTGTGTTTATCGAGTTTTCTTGTAATGTTTGCCTGAGTTTCTAGATTTTATTCCAATAATGCCATAGCCTATGGGTGCAATTCATAACTTTTACAGAGTATTGAGAAGGCTTTGGTTTAAAGGGGCTTCTGTTGGTTTTAAATCATAATTTATAAGGAAGTCTGAAGTGATACATTATGCCTTGGTGTCAATACTTAAGTAATGTCCATGTCCCTAGTTTTAAGTTCAATTTCTCATAAATCTAGATGTGTTGTAATTCATTAAATAATTGAAATAAGGAGGACATAAATTAGCTGGCTGATGGTTCATGATGTGGCCTGTCACACAATAAGCAACTTAGCCAGTTAAGTTCTTACTTGACAAGAAAAATTGATGAAGAAAGTGGCAAGTCACATTTTCCACTTCTGCAGGACCTTCTACAGACCTCAGACAGACTTAAAATAGACTTTAAAACGTAAACAAAAAAACCCCAACCTTTTTTTTCTAAAGTGATTTCAAGTGGCTTTTGTTTCTGGAGTTGTAGCATTAAGTAAATTTCAACTAATGCTCCAAAAATATTTTTGAAGATGTTAAAGAAACCTGAGTGTTTGTACAGTATGTTACAGCTTCACAGCGCCTTACAAAGACAAGTTACTTTGTCTTTAGGTGAGAGCTATTCTTTTAGTTACACTGGTACAGGATTCTGCTGGGTAATTTTGAAATGCCTAATAGTGCATATACCAAAACACAAATAATTCTTTGAAATTTGAAATATTTTATAAGAAATTAAGTACTGTTCATTCTAGTTAGGCACTTGGTTAATATTAAACAGTATGTTCTTAAATCTGTAAATAGCTATTTACGCTGGCTTTTGCCTTTCAATCTGTGCTTAGATGGCGACAGTTTAATAGCTTTTAAAATACTAACCTATAATGTTTACAAATTAAACTTTTTAAATAGACACTGTTGCCAAATTTTTAGACTCAGTTTTGCCAGATATTCCTGGAAATACAGTTATTTTGTTGTTTGACACTTACACTATGTTTAAGTTATGGAAGCTTATATATCTACCAAAGGATTCCATTTTCATGATTTATAAAAGCAAACTGTATAGCTGATGCAAACAGGATGCAGTTTACTGCACTGCTAGACCCCAGATATAGAGTAATTCATCTATGCATGCAAGCCAGAAAAAAATGTTGTTGGTTAACTATAAATACCTTTCTTGACTCGAAGTAAAACCTCCTCTCCTCCCAAAAGAAATGTTCAATTTTTCAAGTGGGTGTGTGTAATTTGTTTTAAGTGTGGGAGAATGTGTGAGTGTGAGTGTGTAAAATACTTTCATCCAGACTTTAAAAAAAAAAATCAGTCCTTAATGTTGCATATTATTTGTTCTAAATTTACTGAAACTAAATTTTTTTTCTTTTTTTTTTTTTTTAATCTGGAAGAGAGTTTACATTTAAGTCATTTCACATATAAAATGACTTTATGATAAATTTGTAGCTTGAAATATCTGGGGAGGGGGAATATATAGAGTTTGCAAATTTGGGGGAGAATAAAAATTTCGGTTAATTGAGCCTGTGCTGAATGGGTAATGATGCTGGTAATTTTTGTTAACATAAATGCTATTCTGGCCTGCTGTCATTTTGACTAGACCTCTTGATTTCAGTGATGACAACTTACGAAACAGATGTCATGTTTCATACCTTTTTTATCAGGAAAAAAGCAGCAAGCCTTCAGGTGTTCCAGTGATGCCTAACACATATTGAGCTGGACTTTTGCTGTACTTTACAATAGGTGTGTTGAATTGTTTTGGGGGAACTGTGTATGCACTGGCAACTAAGACAATGAACCTCAACTTATACTGGATGGCTCCTTAGTCGATAGATGAACTAATGGCAGCTAAATTGCTACTAAGGAATAGTTTCTTCATGCTGAAGCTCTGAAATCCAGTTGTACGTTCTGTTCCTCAACAAACTCGCAAGTCTGAAATTTAGCGGTCTCTCTCAGAAGATGTAACTTCTGACACATGCAAAATGCTAACGTGAGTTCATTCACCCTCAGGATCTGTGTTCTATTGGCTGTTTTTAATCAGATGATTTTTCAACAAAAGACTGCTTTAAGTTCTTTCCTGAACTCAGCTGGGCAAACAGTCCTCTTCAGCTGAATGTATAACTGCAGGAGTGTCACACCTCGCTGGCAAGGAACGTGTTGCATGTCACCACTGTACCTTGGAGAAACTCCACTCCTTACCTCCTCCTGTTGATCCTGTTTGCTCCTGTCCGTTCCTCACTTGTGCATCCACTCAATGGTGCTGTGCTGTGTGTCAGGAGATAATGCAGATGTATTGCTGTTCTGCTAGTATAATTTGTATTCAAGTATGCTGATGAAATAATGAAATCACCTAAGCAATTTCTGTTCATTACAGTGTTTATTAATTATATCAGATGAAATATAATCCCAGTAAAAACTAATTAATGTTGTCAGTTGTGAAATGATGAGCATCAAGTAGAAAAGTGTTCAGAGAGCTGGACTGGGCTGCTTGGCACTCTAGATTTAGGAAGGAGACCAGAAGTGCACTGCTGGCATTTCCTAATTCTGCTTTATTTTATATCTGACTAGAGTTTACTGGTGCCGTGCAGTGAGGGGAAGAAAAAAAAGAGGAGAAGAGATTCAAAGTGACTAAAAATGAAATTTTCAAATACTTCTGTTCTTCCTGTGTATACTCTGCAGAATACATTGTGCTTTTTTCAACACTTTTCTTTCCATGAGAAACACTGAAACAGCATGTTAATGCCTAAACTTTATTAGTACCAGTGGGAAAACTGGCATTTTCCCCCCATAGTATGAAAACATTACTTGTAAGGTAAATTGCTTATTTTATATTATATATCTTAATTCAGCTATTCATAAGCTAGGATCACTGTTGTGTGTTAACACTGTTCAGAAGACCGACATGTCAAGTTTAGGTTTTAATAATTTCTTTTAATTATCAAGTTTCTAATGTCTTATTTATACATAAATGAAATGTATTAGCTTGCTATTATTCCTTAATGATGCTATAAAGTTCACTGTTTAATATACATACAGTAACTACTATTCATTTTCTGATTAAATTTACTTAAACTTTAAAACCAAATAATTTTGCTACTATTAAGTCTTGCACTGGACAGATTCAAGATGCTAGTACCATATTTTGGCAGAGAAAAAAATCAGATACCATCAGGAGCAGCTGACTTTGATATCAAAGATGGTATTTTTAAAATCAGCACTTAGCTTTGTCATTAAAGCAATGTTCTTTATATCTTGGATTTAGTTTAAAGTAATTGAAATTACTAGAGCCATTAAAGATCTCTCTTCTGAATGAATATATTTTCATTTTGTCTGAAGGATCTTAATGTTCAGTCAGGACAAAACTAAGCCTTGTCAGTGAAAAGTGATGTGTCTGTGAAAAGAATTACCTGGAACTACAATACACAGAGTAATTCAGATGAGAATTTTAACTCCCTCCCCCATTTTGAAGAGCTTTAAAAGGCAGAGCAATGTGAAGTCATTTGTGCAATGGTTTCATTAGCTGTGACTCTGCTGTTCTTTGTTGTATGTATAATAATGTTTCACGCTACCCTTAGAGTTGACAGTTAAAACAGCTGATAACAATCATAAATACTTGGAACTGCAAACTTAATTTCTGATTACAAAAGAAGTTTATTCCTGTCTATTTTAATGCATATATTTTAACACCGCTTAAATATATTTATGACTTTAGTAGAGACTAGACCTTTCTCCTCGTGACTTTTTTCCCAAATAGAAGAATCTGTATTCTAAAATTTGAACCACTTTTTGTTACTTCAGTCTTTCATAATTTGCTTTTCCACAGGTTTACTTTGGGGGTAACAGTAATCTGTTAAATAACTAGTATCAGCACCCTGTCCTCTGCTGTAAAAAGCCTGATTAGATACTGTGTATGTTTTTATGTCCATGAACTTGAGCTACTCGTGTGCAATTATGTGTATGGGAATGGAGTAGTGTTCATGATCTGTATTTACATCATCATATGGATGTATATTTATTAATAAAGTTAATACTTTAAAACCTAACCATTTTCCCTGATTTTTTTTTTTTTAATATCTTAAATTCTGTCTGAAGACGCCAGTTGACAGCATTACCTGCTTGTTACAGGCAAGTTACGTATATTTGCATCAAGGCAAAAAGACTCTGAGCATCAAGGTATCAGGAAATAGAGGAATATTGCTTATTTTTTAATGAATTGAAAACAGTGTGACAGTAACTTAATTGTTCCTGTCCTTTCACTCAAATAGGAGAAGAGGGGAGGAAAGGAGTTACAAGCCTGTATGGTTAAATAGTAAACTGCTAACTTTTTTGCTCTGTTGTACATGGAAATCAATTTGAATGTATTCATAAACTAAACTTTTCATGGAATGGTGGTCATAATTCATTATTCTGTGATGAATGTGTTTATCCCTCTATTCCAGCAATATTCCAGTTTATCTGTTACCACACAACACATTTTATTTTTTTTCTCTTTAGTGAAGTTTTTCAATAACTTTGGGGAAGAACAGGCAGTTCTACCTACCAGAAGCTGCAATCCAGACTCCTGGCCTGCATCTTCCACTCACTCTCCAGCACCCTTTTTCTTTTCCATGAACTTTCAGAGGCCTTGAATACATCTGGACTTGGAACATGACAACTCGTAGTTGCAGTTATTTTGCAGACTTTTTGAATTTACCTGAAAGGGGTATCTAATGCCGTGTTTGGTTGGTTGTTTTTTGGTTGGCCATTTTGGTAATTCTAAATATTTGGCTTTCAAGGTGACTGGATGTGTTCAGAACAGAGTTCGACTGCAGTCTGTTACATCCTGGTCTAAAAAACAGGATGTGATTGCATGAGCAGTATGGACTATTTTATTAGTTGTAAGGAAACCTTAAGTATTAAATATATCAGTCACAAATTGTATCAAACAAGAATACAGCCTTTTCAGCTGTGTTGGAAGTTGCTTGACTGCTTCCATGTCTGCAGTGTTCTCTGCCATGGAATGAATGGAAGGATGGAAGCTGCAGGGAGTCTGTTCCCTCAAGGCACAGCTGGTGTGTGAGGCCATGTATGGTTTCTGAAGACAGGACCAGTTCAGGATTTATCCATGCTGACAGTCCAGCAGTGTTGGGGTATCAGCTACACAAACTGGACATCTTCAAGGAGTCTTAAAATGGTTCTGTGTTTTAATAAGCTCAGTTGTGTGCATGGCAAGACACTGGGGCTTGTTTTGGGGCTGGATTGGCGTTTTTATGCTTTTGCACCTCCTTGGTGCGAGCTCAAGTAGCACAAACACACACTATGTGTATTAGTGATGTCATACCTGTTAAACCTGTTATGGATTACTTACAGTCACCATAAAAAACCATAGCATTTTGATTTGTGTTATGGCAGGAAGGATGTTAGGATTAAATTCATAGTAAAAAATTGTTTTCAGGTTGAAAATGCTGCTTTGACTAAACTCAGACATAAGGACATTGGGGCAGCTTTTCTTTGCTAGTCTGCACCAGCTTGGATTCCCTTTGTGCTTTTGCTTTCAGGCTTGCTCAGTATCAGCTGATCTAATTAAATATTTTCCCTCTATGTGCAAACCTCATGTTTTCTATTTTTAGATTATTATGTCCTCATTATTAGTGCTTATGCAAATCGGATGTTGAAAGAAAAAGCTTCAAGTGATAAAATGTGTGCTGTAAAGGACAGAGTTGCAGAAATGTACCTGAGTAAAAACAAAGCCAAAAATCCCATTTCTGTAATAAACATGAGACCTACACTCATTTATACACATGTACTTGGGTTTTCCTGCCCTTTTCCAGTGTGCATGGTTCATGCTCCTCTAAGCATCATAACTATCAATTTTTGACACATGCAGAGTTTTGGCAAGATTTCATTGTGCACTGCTGGCAGTTTTAAGGAAGTGTGTTAAAAAAGATACCAGCACTTGAAGTAGTGTGCTCATTTTCAAAATGCCCCAAATAGTCTTGAGGCTTCACTGTTAAACTGAAATAACGTAAAAACTAATTCCGTGACGAGAAGAATATTATTTCCTAAAAAGAAATATGGGAGTATTTATCTTGTCTTTCTGCTTGGGAGCTTTAGTTGATAAGCTGCTGGACAAGAACACTTCTTTTTTAGCTTTAAAAATATGCTTTCAATTTGCCGCGTTTTACCCTTGCCCCAGCCTGCTGTGGATTAAGACACACTTTGTGTGCAAACAGCTCCCAGAGGGGACCGTGCTTCCCTAAGGAGGGTGGGAGCAGGCAGATCCTTGGCCAGGCAGCTGTGGCTGTGAGGAAACGCTGCTCACAGCAGCCCCTGGGGCTGCAGCACCGGCTTAGAGCAGAACAGGCTTTGGGATGGCTCACAGGATGCGTTTGTGCGCCCTCCGTTCCTGCGCAGTCACAGCATCCTGCCGAAGCCATGGGATAGCACTTGCCTCGTCGCAAGAATTTTCGAGCTGAACTAATTTAAATAACAGTGCAATGGCTCCAGCAGCATCAGCAGCCCCGCACCCGGCCCGGGCAGCGGCTCCGGTCCCGCCGTGCGGGCTCAGCCCTGCCAGGGAAGCAGCGGGGCACAGAATCATAGGATGGTTCGGGTTGGAAGGGACCTTAAAGAACACCTTATTCCATCTCCCTGCCATGGACAGGGACACCTTTCACTACCCTAGGTTGCTCCAAGCCCCGTCCGACCTGGCCTCGAACACTTCCAGGGATGAGGCAGCCACAATGTCTCTGGGCAGCCTGTGCCAGGGCCCCACCACCCTCACAGTAAATTTTAGTAGAGAATTTTTTCCCTAATATCTAATCTAAACCATTCGTCCTTGTCCAATCACTACATGCAATTGTAAACAGTCTTGTCCCATTCTTCGTGTAAATTCCCTTCAGAAGGCCGCAGTTAGGTCACCCGAAGCCTCTTCTCCAGGCTGAACAATCCCAGTTCAGGGTTCAGCGGAGCCGCGAGAAAACTCGGCCAAACCCACCCGGTCGGTATCTAACAGGGGCAGGGCTCAGCCCCATTCCCCGCAGATCCCTACGCCGCCACCACCCCCGCGGCCCGAGGGCTCTGCCCACGGAAGCACGACCGGCAGCGGAACGGGAAGTGTCCCGGGGATCCGGCGGAAGCGGTCGTTGTCCGGGGAGACGCGGCGGCGGCTGCCGGGCCGGGCTGTGGGACAGGATGTGGCGGCTGCTGCTGGCGCTGGCCTGGCTCGGTGCGGCCGGGGGGCTCTGGGTGCGCGGTCGCGGGGCGGGCGGGGCGCGGGGCTGACACCTCCCTCTGTCCCCTCTCTCCCCTCAGGGGCGGCGGCGCAGTGGGGCGCGGGCGGCCCCGAGCCGGTGCGGTACCGCACGGCCGAGATGGCGGACGCGATGCTGGGCAGCGGGGCCCCGCCCGAGCAGCCCGTGCTGCTGTCGGCGGTGCCGGCCGAGGCCAGCGGCGCTTGCGAGGGCGATGCGTGCCCCGCGGCCGCCCAGGCCCGGGAGCAGCCCGTGCTGGAGCCCGTGCTGCCCGCGCCCGCCGAGGAGCAGAACGGCACCGACAGCGCCAAGGCTCCCAAGGTGAACTGCGAGGAGAGGAACACCACCGGCATCGACCGCTTCACGCTGCAGATCCTGAACGTGTCCCAGGTACGCGGGCGGCCCGCTCACCGCTGTTGGTGTGAACGCGTGAGGGTGCTGGAAGATGTTAAATTCCTGCCTCGGCCTGTTGCTTTCAGTGCTTGGCTTAGCGAATTTCCTTGTGTAACGTCCTCAGTTCTACCGCAGAAAAGATATGGCTGGGCGAGGAGACTTTTTAGGTTGCTCTAAGCAGGGAAAATACGGAGTTACGGGTCGGTTCATGTGCCTCTGTGTGTGCCATCTCTGTGCCTGCAGAGTACTGCCAGCTTTCCTGCTCTGTGCATTGGTGTTTCTCTTGGAAATCGTTAATGGCGGTTAGCACCAGCTCATTTCTTGTAGCAGTTATGTGAATGCATATTTTTAAGTAATAAACTTTTAGAGCAACCTTTAAGAAAGGTTATATACAATTCTCCACCTGTTTTAAAATGTGCAGCTGCTTGATCAGTATTGCCAACTACCTAATCAATTGCTGAATGCTGTATTCCTACAGAGAATTTAGCATTGTTAAATATGTAGTTGTCCATGTTTGTTATTGTGCTTTCTCCGAGGACCTGATGGAGTTCCTAAACCCAAACAGCAGTGACTGTACCTTGGTCCTGTTCTACACACCGTGGTGCCGCTTTTCTGCCAGTCTGGCACCTCATTTTAACTCTTTGCCCCGAGCATTTCCAGCTCTTCGCTTCCTGGCACTGGATGCATCCCAGCACAGCAGGTAACTCACACTCCCTGTGCTCTAGATGCTGTTTATTTCTGTTAGCTTTGAGTTTTAAAAACAGGAGTGACTTTTTTCCCACATAAAGTGGCAGTTTAATTTAGTGAAACGGACACTTTCTGTATCTTGACTGTCTTTATTTCTTCCTTCAGACGATTTGATTTCCTTCATGCTTTGTATTTTCTTTATGTCCCCTAGTTTATCAACTAGATTTGGAACTGTGGCTGTACCAAATATCCTCCTTTTCCAAGGTGCTAAACCTATGGCTAGATTTAATCACACAGACAGAACGCTGGAAACCCTGAAAGACTTCATCTTTAACCAAACAGGTGTGTAAATCAGCTCTGGCCTGTCAGTGGGAAGAACAGTCTGGCTTTAAGCTCCAAGCTGGGCTTTCCTGTCCCTGGGTGTGTTCTTTAAAATGAATGTCATAAAGACCCAGCAGAGGTTCATGCAATCATTTGTTGCTGTGAGCTGGATTTCAGCCTGTCCTGAGAGTGGAAACTCAGCTCCTTGGGCTGCTGTCATGGAGCAGGGGGAACAGTGGAGTTTAGCTAGAGAGGTTGCCAGAAGGATGGAGCACATTTTCCTGCCCAAAGATTTAACTGAGACTGAAATAAATTTAACTCTCTATGCCAGCCAGCTAACTCTCTTCTAATCCACACTGAACTGCTGTGTGGATCTGCATTTCCAGAAATGCACAAAAATGAGATTCCTGAAGAAAACACTCTAAATTAAATTTCCATGTGCTGAAAAAGTCCCACAAACTTATCCAAGGCTTTGCTGTGGGAGGACAGAACAAGCCTTCTCCTGTTATGAAAATACACATAAAAATCACTAAGTTTTTATAAAAGTAAATCATATGCTCAGTGTATGTTAATGTACAAGGACCATCTCACCAACATTTAAAGTCTGCCTGTCCATGAGCCTTAGTCTGTGAGTGAGAACAAAGCTCCAGAGAGAATTAGCTTCTCTGTGTTTATTTAATTTATATAATTTATTAAATTTATAAAATTGATAAATGCATATTATTATGATGTTGATCAAGTGCTTTGTTTTTTAGGGATAGAAGCTAAAAGCGATGTGGCTGTGACAGAGGAAGACTGGGAAGGGCCCCTGCCAAGTGTTCTGACGAAGGGCATAGACTGGCTGCTCCTGTTCTCCGTGCTCTTCCTGGCCAGCTTTGTCATGTACGCCACTGTTCGCACTGAGAGCATCCGGTGGCTCATCCCGGGACAAGAGCACGAACATCAGGAATAATCTCGGGTGCTGAAACAGGGACAACATTTTCCACTTGTTGGTAAAGTGGGAATTTCTATTGACTAGAAGTACCGAAGAATGAACTGTTGAATTTGTTGGTTGTAATTTATAATAACGACTAAAAATTGGCTTTATTTATCAACTGCTGAATTTGTAACAAGCACATTTGTGGCGATCACAGTGGTAAGTGAACAAATATGAAAAAAACGTGAACTAAAGTATTTATTAAGCTGCTCTGATTGACTTCTTTTTAATGGACTTTAATGTAATTCGTGGTACAGTTCTAATTTGTTCTTCTGAAGAGCTCCCTGAGCTTTGTAGATTCAGGGAGGATTTTTACAGCACATTGGTCTGCGCGTGGCACTGCAAGGAAAACACTGGTGAAGGGAGGTGGTGGTGCATTAGTTTGACGGTCTGTAAAATGAACTATGAAGATGTTTTAAATTATTTTTCACTCCCATGGAGGTGACTGCTCCCACCTCTGGCACTGGGGCTCAGTGCTGGTTTCCCATTCACTTCACTCTGAGTTTTGACTTAGTGGCAGTTCTTGATGAGATGTAGTCACTTCCCAAGCTCACCTCACTATTTCTGTGTGTATTTACCACATTCCTGCTGGATGAAATTGTATTAATTGTCCTTTTTAAAAAAATAAATCAGGTTTTTGGTGTAACCTTTTAAGTTGCTTTCTTTCAGAAGGAAAAGCATGCACCTTCTGAACTATAGCTCACCTACCTAAATTAGCAAGACCAGTCTTGATGTTTATTTAAATTTCTACTACCATGTTTATTAGTTCCACACCCTCCACTTGAGGCTACATAAAGAATTGATGGTTTTTAGTTATGATTAGTATGGAAGGCTTTGGATAAGGTACGGACTGGTATGTTCTGTGGGGTTTGGATTATTTGATTGCATAGCATTTATCATGGTGGAGGCTTGCCCAAGTACCCTGATAGAGAGCTTTAGAGAGCAAATTAAGCTAAGACAAAACAAAGACAGTCTTAAGACATTCCTTGCCAGAGAGCTTATATCCTTCCAACATAATTCTTCTGATATTTCTCTGCTGGCTCTGTGTTTTCCTTTGGAAATCAGAGATCCTGTACAACTGTGTCCGAAAAGGAAACTGCACTGGTAAAAGTTTGGTGTGACTGAACATAAAGCTAGGATGGATGTTATTCATAAAGATTGTGAACAATAAATTGGAGCATTGTTGCCTTTGCCATCTGGTTCGTTTGAGAGGCCCAAGGCTGAATTGTCCCCGATGCTCATCTCTGCACCGCTAAGAAACCAGGATGTGTTTACAACCAGAATGGAGCTGTTTCAGTGCGGTCCCCTGGGCTGGAAATGAAACCTGCCTGCTCACAGCGTGACAGAATCCACCCACGGCCAGAGCTCCTCTGGGCTGTTCTCGTCCCGGGCAGGTGTCACAGATCATGGAATCATCAAGGCTGGAAATGACCTTGGAGACGGTCCAGTCCAACCCTCGACCCAGCACCGCCACTGTAGCCCCTGAGCCACATCACCCAGAGCCAGCTCCGGGCACCTCTTAAACACCTCCAGGGATGGTGGCTCCACCACCTCCCTGGGCAGCCTGGTCCAATGCCCCAGCACCCTGACCGTGAAAATGTTTTTCCTACTATCTGATCTCAATCCCTCAGTCTCAGCTTTAGACCAGCTCTGGCCCTCCTACTGCAGGCACGGCAGAAGAGCTCGGTTCCCCCCTCAGCACAACCTCCGTGCAAGGAGCTGCACAGAGCCATGCGGTGCTGCGCCTCCTCGTTCCCGGCCCATGGCCGCTCTGCCGGTGCCACCCGCCGGCCCGGGCGACTGTCGCGGCGCAGACAGCTCCCCTTACTCTCTCCCTCCGCCTCCCGCTCCCGGCGCGCTCGGCTCCCCGGTTCCGCCGCGGGCTCCTCCCGCGGGGCGCGGCGGGGGCCGGGCCGGAGGGGCCATGCCGGGCGGCGGGGCCGCGCTGCGGCGGGCGCTGCTGGGAGCGTGGCGGGCGGCGGGCGGCGCCGAGAGCCCCGCGGCCATGGTGAGGCTGAGGGGGAGCCGGGCAGGGCCGGGGCGCGGCGCGGGGGGCCCCGCACGGACGGGCCCCGCACGGACAGGCCGCGGGCCCGCGGGCTCGGGGCAGTCGCCGGCCCGCTTCCCTCCGAACTGGGGAATTGGGATTGCTCAGTACGAGAAGGGGCATGGGGAGAGCTGGAGACGATTTTGGACTAGGGCGTGGAGGGAAAGGATAAGGAGGAGTGGCTTCACGCTGATAGAGGGTTCGGTGGGATATCGGGGGGAAACTGTTCCCCGTGGGAGTGGTGAGGCCCTGGCACAGGCTGCCCAGAGAAGCTGTGAATGCCCCAACCCTGGAAGTGTTGTTCCAGGCTGGATGGGGCTTGGGGCAACCTGGGCTAGTGGAACGTGTGTGTGCCCATGGCAAAGGGTGGAACAAGATGGTCTTTAAGGTTCTTTCCAGCCCAAACCATTTTATGGTTCTCCCTGTGTCCCACCGCCATCCCACCTCACGGCTGATTATTTTGTTTTACACAAAGCTAGTAATGAACAGCACGTGCAGGGTTCAACGCTCACCCCTCAGGCATGAGAGTTAGTTCTAATTATTTTTGTAGTTAATGACTGTTTTCCTGGGCTTCCTCCAAACAAACATCATCGATCACTGGGTCAAACTCACCACCCCACAGCCCCTGGGCCCTGCGTGTGGGTCAGGTGCCAACACCTTGGGTTCTCGGTCAGCACTGGCACCCGGTGCCCATTCCTGCTTCCCTGGGGCTCTGGCCGTGCCCTTGATGTGCTGCTGGGGAGTGTGAGCATGGAAATGCAATTAGACTCTCCCACTTTATCTTTTTCCTTGTACAAGCTGCTTTCTGCTACATTTCTGGACATAATGACATCAAGGGGCTGATTCAGGACATGGCCTCTGCAATGCAAATCGTGCTCACTGTGCACCAGGGCCTGCATCAAACCTGGTCTCCTATTCCTTTTAAAAACTGTGTGATCGAATTTCAAGTCACAGCATTGTCTCGTCAATGGCTGTGTGTCAGGTGAGGTGTCAGGCAGACACCGCAGTGTCCCCAGAGCTGGCACAGGACATCTCTGTGCCAGCTGGAGGAGTGGACTTTGTGCTGCCTCCTGGTCGCAGTCCTGGACTTCGCTATCTAAAAAAAACCACTCACCCCCATGATTTTTTGTACATTAGCAGACTAATTTCATCTTGTGCCAGATAAAATAGTACATTTCCTGTATATTTCAAGACAACTTTTAACTTTGGTGATTTTTGTATATGCTTGAAATAAAAAAGAATGTAAGAAATTCATGCCTATGACTGCAGTTATAGCAATGATAAATCTGAAATTTCGGTTCTTGCAAGCCCAAAGTTGAATATGAAGTGTAAAGAGCCTATATTAGTTCAGTCTGGGACCTGTAAAACCCCTGTTGTTACATCTCTCAATCCTCCTGAACAGAAACAGCAGCAGTGATGCTTTTAGATTGATTTACCCCGTTTGGGGTTTTTTATCTGACGTTATTGATGAAAATGTTGCTCCTTGGCCCTCCTGCATCTTAAAGCCTTGCTCAGGTCGCATTAATTGCATTAATTCCTGCTCTGCTCAGACTCACAGCCCCATCTGGTGGCACCGGGACTCCTGCTGGAGCACCGACTGGCAAAGGTGAAAAATCCTGAGTGGCTGAGCTGGCGGCAGGTCCTCACTGACCTCCAATGTCTGAGACACCCTCCGGAGCAAACCTGCCTTTCTGGAGGTTCTCACAAAGCTGTGCCAGCTGCTAAAATAAAGACTAAAACAGTCTAAATGTAGCTGTACTGGGGAGCAAGGTTCTTCCCACTGAAGTATTGTATGTAGCGTGTGAGTCTGAGACCCGTCTCTCAGAATGTATCATCTGAGCATGGGCTCATGCTTTTAGAAAAGGTATCAAACCTCTTCCAAAGACCCCACAGAATGTTCCCAGAATGTGTCTGGCTCTGGCCTTTTGTATGGTTCAGCCCCTGATTCACATATTTAAGCCGAGTGTTAATCTGTCATGTCTGTGCTCCCAGTGGCAGGAGGACTCCTGCCACATCAAGTAAGCCGTATTTAAACACTGATGCTTTGCAGAATCTAATGCTTATACCAGTAACTTCAAACTTCTTGTAATTGTGTCTGTATTGTCATTTTTTCTTTTAATTAGTTATAAAGCTCTTTGTTCCTTGCAGAACTTCACAGCATGTGCTGTCTTAAAATCCATTCCTGCTTTCTTTTAAAATAGTAAAATACAAAGTAGGTAGAATGCAATCTCCTGTTTTTCTTCTCTCTTTTGAAATAGGTATTTCCTGACATTTCTTTTAGCCTTATAATTGTACATTTAGCAAATAATGTAAATCATCCTTTACTTAGCAGACAGAGGAATATTTGAAAATTAAATGCGGTGTCACAGCATCTGGATAAGTCAGATGACCGAGGGTACAGGTGTGCTGGTGTCCATTCCTGGGGAAGAGCCTGTTGCTTTTCACTAGTTTTGTACAGAAAGCACTTGGCCAAACTTACCTGCCCAAACAGAAATGGCAGGGTTTGGCTGATTGAGGTTAATCTGGTCTGTGAAATTATAAACAGTAAGAAACTGTACAGTGCATTTTCCACATCCTTACCTTTGCACAATTCATAACCACAATTTCATCATGTGATTTTCTTATTGTTGTACAAAAGGGAATCTCAGCCTCACTCTTGCCATGCCTTTATTTTTTTTTCCCCTCAATAGTCCTCCCAGTCTCACTGGTTGACGACAGAGGAAAGGAACCAAGTTTTGCTGGATCTCAAGGCTTCAGGCTGGTCTGAGCTGGGAGAAAGAGATGCCATCTACAAGGAGTTCAATTTCAAAAATTTTAATCAGGTAATGATTGTTATATACCAGTTTTAATATAAAGGCAATGTAATTGCTTTAATTTCCATAGGATCCTGATGGGAAAATATTTATATTCAGAAGTTTGGGAGTATCCTGATGGGGCCAAATCCTCTTGGATTTGCTCTGATGAATTGCTCTCAGATTCTGATCTCATTAGGTGAAGTAAATGAATTTAATTTTGTAGTTGATAAATAGATTTGTTCTAATATTACAGTTTCTTGATTATAATATTCAGGTCAGGGTCAAGGTTGGTATTACGGAATCAGACAAAGCAGTATTTGATCCTATTTTTTTTTTTTTCATTACTAGCACTCATAAATGAATGCTGTAAATACATAACTGATGGGCAGTGTGGATCATTTTTGTCAGGGAAATAAGTGAGAAAAATGTTCTTATATTTAAGAACAGAAACTTTTGGCGAGTAAGGTGGAGAAAATAGGGCACGTTTCGCCTTCTAAGCAGGAAGACAGAGTTCTAGTCTATCCTTGAATGGGTTGTAATAGCTGATCCTGCAGTGTCTTTGGCACACAGAGTGCTGGCTTTCATTTACCTCACTGGGTTTTTGCTTGGAGACAGGATCCTGAGCCACCTCTCACACTCACAAGAACTTGTCTCGGACATCAGTTACAAACTTGCTTTAGAAATACTGAATTTGTCTTGAGATCCGTGTTCAGCTACATTCCCCTGAAAATTCCCTTCTGAGGAATCATGACATTGCTTAGAAAAAGTCACGTTCCCAGAGCATGCATTTCCCTTCTGTTTTATTTCTGAGGGAGGGGTGAGCTCTTTCTCAGAGGGAGAGAACTCCCAGGGGTTTGTTGGGATGTTGGATCTCCCTGAGCTGGTTCTTTCCCTCACTACAGAGGGACACAGCGAGCTCCAGCTTGGGGATGCCGTGGGTTTGTTGATGTGTGTAGGGACCAGGAGCTGTGCTGTGAGCTGTTTATTTACATGGCTGTGCCTAAACCCGGAACAAGATGTTTCAGGAAACCACAGTGAGCTGGATAAACAACAATTTGTAACCCTGGCTCTTTTCTGTTTCAGTTAGTAGTTGTCACCGTAAGGAAAGCCCAGGCAGTGGAGAGAAGGTGGGTGAGGTGATCCCAGCCCCTCTGAGCTGGGTGAAAGCAAAAGAGAAAACAACTGCAGGAAAACAACAAAAATTTAAGAAGAGAAAACAACTGCAGGAAAATCCAGCTCATGAGCAGAACAGTGCTGGTCCAGGGAGCACGTCCAGAGCGCTGGGTACATTTTTAACCTGAATGTTAATACAAAGCAAATAGAACCAAATCAGTTCATTCAGAGGGTAGTGAAGGGGGGAAGCCCATGAGAGGGAGCTCACAGGAAGCCTTGGTGAGATGTGCAGGGAGCTTGAGGCTGGAGCATCCAGGAACGAAGCACGTTTGACACCAGTGAGATAGAAGTGACCCTTGGAGGAGTTGAGATTTCCTGCCTCTGTACTTTGAATATTCATGAAATGTCTTGTCTGCCTGGTTATAGTCAAAGTCTTTGTTGGTTCAGCACAACTAGAAATGAAGTTGCCCCCAAAGTTAATTAAAAAGTGGTTTTACCCACTGTAAATCAGTAAATCATTTTGATAAGATGGATTTAGACAGTCCCTCTCTGCCAACAAACAGGTCAGGAGACAAATCAGTGTCCTGCACCAGCAGATATCTGGAAAACGCATTGCCTCGATAAAAATTTACAAAGTTGTATTTTTTTTCGATTGTGAAGATTTATCTTGCAGCATGGGTAGATATCCATATGTCTTCCTAATCTGAACATGGATGGAGCACATACCAGTATAGGAAGTTGAGTATATTTAAATAAGCTTATTGATAAATGATGAACTGTACGTTTATACTTATAGTACCTATAGTCATAGGAAGAGTACTTAAAAATATTGCCACTTGAATTGTTTGGGCAATATTAGAACAGTGTCTTCTGTTCACGGATATGAGGCAGAAATGAGAGCAGAGGCTGGGAATTGGCTTAAAAATGGAACTTTCTGCTCTCAGTTGGGAGAAAAAGCCATGTAGGTGGGTGCTCTGCTTGGATCAAGATTAGATGTATCTAAAGGCACAATTTAATCTGTTGATTTTTATAGATCTGCTGCAATGTTCCCTTTGCAGTTGCAGAGGACAGAAGTAATTCTTGTTCCTGTAGTCCAGGAGCAGGCTCAACATGCAGATCCCAAGGGCATTAGATCCTGATTATTAGATCCTGCTGGTATTAGAAGCAGGTATTTGCCTTTTGATAAGCTGAAACCGAAAATAAATTAAAATTATGCATGTATGCTTAATTTTATTAAATTATGCACATATGCTTGTATTTATAATGACTATTAGTAAATACTGTGTTTACTTCACCCTAGGAAACAAATGACAAAAGCAGAGCTATACCTGCCTTGTACTTTGGGAGAATTTAGTCCTACAGTGAAAGAATGGAACTTGTAGGTCCAAATTCTTCAATTTCATGTAATAAATATTTACAGAATTTAAAGTGTTTAGTAAAAGGCAAAGGACTGAGAAATGTCATTTCCTCAGTGATCTTCCTGCTGCCCTTTTACAGATGGTGTAAAATCAGGTGTGGAAAAAAGAATCACCCCCAAAAACAAAAAAAAAAAGTAGTTGGGCTGACATGAAAGGTATTTCAAATTTATGTTTTGCAGATGATATTGGTATGATTAATGTATTCATTGCTTTTTTTTTATTGCTTCTTGCAGATAATGTTCATGATGCATGGAAAATTCTGTGGCTTCAAAATCTATGCCAGGTTTACAAAGTCTGTGTATGTCAACAGATGTTAAGAATATAAACACAACTTTTATTATAAAGTTGTGCAAATGTGTAGACATGAGCTTGGTTTATGTATATTATTTTCAGCCTGAGAATGAAATGAAACTTCTGTGAAACAAGAGTTATTTAGATTCCTGAAGCTTTCAGGCTGAGATTAACTCAGTTAAAAGCGATCAGCAGTGAGCTGCCTTTGTAAGGCTGACAAGCTAATGACACTTCTGGCTCAGGGAATTAGTTTGTAACCCAGAATTTGAAAGCACTGATGGTGTTTGTTAGTCTGAAGATACATTTTCATGAAACTGGGCTTTGGTGGTACAATTCTCTGAAATAAGCTGGAAACCAGCCTAGGGTTCCTGCTGGAGGCCCTTTGTTGATTTTGTTGCTGTGAGTGCCCACCAAATACCCCTTCTGGGGGACTGGACAGCATTGGCTGGATATCGGCATTACCATCAGTGTGAGGCAGGCTCCTGGTGGGTGGGTGTTCTGCATCTTGTATAAAATAAAATACACCAGTGTTGGGGGGAAAATGCAAACACAATTCAGCTGTAGAGGAGAGAGCCATGTCCAGAAGAGCTGTACTGATGGCATCTGTTCCTCCTTATGCCTTGCCATTGCCCTGAGCCATTGCCACTGTGGAGCAGTGGTGGTAGGCAGGGATGAGTTAACATTGGAGTCTTTTACCTGCAGGACCCTTGTTGGGGTGCCCTCGCTCAAGAGACCACAGGTTGAGTCACTTTTCCCAAGGAATATGTGCTTGGCAGAAACCTCTGGCTGTGGGCGAGGTCTTGGAGAGGAGGTGGGCTCACAGCACTCCATGGCAAGTCCCAATCCCTGCCATGTGTCTGGGCACTTGTGAGCCTCTGTAAACCTCACAGCCATGCCAGGGAGTTTCTCTGGAGCCTCTCTCCCAGGTTGTAGGGCAGAGGAGAGTGGCTGGTGAGGCTTTCAGGCCATGGTGTAGCATCATAAAGGGATGGTGTTGTCTGTTCATCTCTTTGTGCTACTGAAACAAAATGGTTTTCTTCCAGTGGAGCAAGCCCTCTGCTTCCAGTCTGCTCAAACAAAATTGGGCATTGGCAGAGAAAGTTAATTTATGCCTCCAGATCATGCTGGTAACTTCTGCCAGCATTCCAGGTCGGTTCACTTTGGGAGCAGTGATCTGGAAAAGGGGAAGGCCTGGTTTAAAGATGTGAATTTCTCCCAGATTCATTTCAAGCCTGGCCCTGGACTGGGCAGGCAGCTGTGAAGGGCTGTGAGGGCGGGATGCCAAGTGCTCCATTTGGGCCCTGTATCCAGCTGCTCACTTTCACCAAATCTGCAGGAACATCTTAGCTCTGAGACTTCCATGTCTCTTGTCAAACTTGGTTGGATTTGACCAGAGGGTTTAAGGGGCAACTGGCTGTGTGATTGCGTTTCCGTAGGTAATCACACCAAGGCAGCAAATGCACTTAGGAAATTACAAAGGTGGGGAAGTTTGCTGATGGTCAGGTTCAGCATTTACAGCTGCTTTCTTTTATAGGGTAAGTTTTTAATTAAGTTTGTTTCTAAAAAAAAAAAAATAGATCATGTAGGAAGTCTCCATAAGACCTCTGACGTCATTTTGTAAAATGACGGGAAATCAAATGCTTTGAGAGTTTTAAAGCTATTTCAGATACATTTTGTTTTTTGGGGTGAGAGGGTGGAGGTGGAAGATGATCCTGAGTGGAGGGGACGGTATGGAAATGGTGTGCACTGAGAGCAGAGGCACATGTGTTTCAGTGCAATTGTGGAGTCTTGGGGTTTGAGAACGTATTTAAAGATGTGCAAAAAATCAAGAAGTATTAAATAAATTATTATTCTTGCTTTGCATTTCCTTTCCAGATTTGTTATCTCTCTTGCCTGGAATCTGTGAGAAAAAAATCAGATAGAGCGTGTTACGGTACATGCCTTTTTTTCTCCCTCCTGGTGATGCCAATGTCTTTTCCTTTGGCTGTAGGGAGACATGCTCAGATTTGTCCCTTTAAACTGATCATCTTTTTTGTGTGATCCTAATTACACATCCAAACGAATTTGGTAGGATGTGCAATGCATACTCTTGATTGCTTTCAATGGCAGTACTTGGTGCTGGTCCCTGCAATATAATCTGGGTCCATCCTTCCTTTTTCTACTCCCAGCACATTGCTTTATTTTCTACATTCATCAAAGGTTGGAAAATTTGGTTTTATACATATAGGCAGTGTATTTCATTGCCACATTATGTACTTAATCTTTTGGCTGTTTGGCTGAAATACATCCACGCCTTTTATGTACTGAAAACATAATATCCTTTAACTTACAATCTGCAGAGTTAAAATGAATTTTATGGTAAATATTCAGTTGTGGACCACATCTCCAGCTTTTTATATGCCACAGTGGTCTTGTGTTTTTTTTCTTCTCCATTGTCTGATAGTGAGGTCATTTTCAGTCCTCTTGAGATATTTTATTCCCAGCCAGATGCGGGCCATATATTAAAAGTAGCACCTGTGGCTAATATCACAGCAGCTTACCATAAATTTACATGGTAACTAGGATTATATCTGTCAAGACTGTTAAAAAATGTCTAGTTTTAATTTGATTTCCAGTATTGAAGGAGCTCTCCAACATTTTGCTTCATAACTATATTTTAAAAGTTAAAATCACTCCATTGTTAAGTTTTATAGCACTCCCAATGCCCATTAAGTTGATTTGTTAAATGGGGGTCAGAATAAAGCAAGTTGGCTACAGGAGGATCGGAAACCAACCCATTTGTGACAAATTTAGTCCTCGCGTGTGAATCTTCTCGGAGCCCGGGGAGTGATTGGATTCAGGTGCAGCCTATGTCAGTTGTGTTTAACCTCAAAGCCTGAGCAGCCTCAGCCTGACTGTCACTTCTGCTAATCAAAAGTCAGACCCATTTTCGTACATTTTGGGGGAAATTGCTATTTTTAATGTAGTATTGCTCTGCTTGCTCCTTCTGCTAGAGTTTTGCATTTGATTGCCTGTCGACTGAAAATAAATTATTTTTTTATCCACCTAGGTAGGTGCTGGTTTTCATATAGGCTTTCCGAAACTGCTTCATTTTCCATTATCCTTTGAGTCCTCTCCCATATGCTGTGATT
Organism: Acanthiza pusilla; assembly: GCA_036630365.1. Taxonomy (NCBI): domain Eukaryota; kingdom Metazoa; phylum Chordata; class Aves; order Passeriformes; family Acanthizidae; genus Acanthiza; species Acanthiza pusilla. The sequence continues at coordinate 9,624,243 of JAXCHO010000049.1, read as the reverse complement.
TGTGCACCTGCAAAGTTATGAAAGTATTTCTGTTGGTAGTTATGTTCACTAACTTCCCAGCGTTTATGAATACAATAACTGGCTTAGAATAAATCAGAATTATTTATGAGTGGGTTTACAAAGTTGAGAAAATCTTTGTACCTGAAAATAATGAATTTCTGGTATATCTGCCTGTTGACGTTTTCCTTTATTATAAACTGATAGTGAAATTTTTGGGACTGGCAGAGGTTAACCTGCAGGCTGAAATGCAGTCATTGAACTGCATCAAGTGTCTCAGAACAGAACACAGTAAAAATACGATTCCTGGATGGTCACACCTTCCTTGAGTTTGTTCCTGAGATGGGCTGAGTAAATAACACTCTCGCCTCTGAGTCAGCAGGTCAGGGTGCAGCTGTGGGACCTGGATGTGATCCACCTGCCCATGCCACTGCCTGGCACTGCCCGTGGGACAAAGGTAGTGCAGGGTCTGGGGCAAAGGAAATGAGAGGTTCTGGGCAGATGGCTTGTTTGGAAGCTTGTGAGTGTCCTTCCTTGGCCTTGGAGAAGGAGGAGATAACACTGGTGCTCTGGTCAGTGTTTCCCATGTCCAGTGATGCTTCCTGTTAATTGGCAGTCAGCGGTTTTTTGGCAGAGAAGTTATGCAAAGCTTGGAGGTCTGTAGTGGTGGAAATGTGCAATCTGGTTGAGTCTACGAAGAAATTAAGTCCTTGGTGCTGGGAGTTGGGAAATAAAATATTTATTTTCTTCTCACAGCCATCATGGCTTGTGTTGTATAAACCCACAGAATCCTAGAATAGTTTGGGTTAGAAAGGATCTCAAAGCTCATCTCATTCCGAACCCCTGCCATGGGCAGGGACACATTCCACTATCCCAGGTTGCTCTAAGCCCTGTCCAACCTGGCCTTGGACACTTCCAGGGATGGGGCAGCTACAGCTTCTCTGGGAACATGTGCCAGAGCTTCACCACCCTCACAGGGAAGAATTTCTTCCTAATATCCAATCTAACCCTGCCCTCTGTCAGTTTGAAGCTGTTCCCCCTTGTTCTGTCACTCCATGCCCTTGTAAGACGTCCCTCCTGTAGCCCCATTGGGTGATGGATCCTCGTTTCCTCTTTGGCCTGGGTCTGTGTGTGCAGATGCCACCACGCTTGTGTCCCACTTGCTTGTGACAAGTGCTGTTACAGTACCTGTATCACCATTATAATTTCATCATGGCACCTGAGTTACTTAAAATGTTGCAACATTAATAATATTTAATAAAAATAATTATCTTTAAATTGAAGACTGAAGAGTGGTCATATGTCCTTCATCTCCTCCGTCATGCAAAATGTCCCATCCTGGTTGTGGTAGAGTTTGCATCAGATTTTCTGGGGTTTTTTTTTTTGTGACTTAACTGTAATTTGAGATAGTTATTTTCTTGCTAAGCTAAGTCATATTTCTCCCTGGAATAAACCATTATTTTATTGTTTATAATTATTGGGGTGTGGTGTTTCTAATTGCTGAGTTTCCCCCCTCAGTAGACCTGTTATATCCCCTTTTATGCACTCCACTTCTTAAAATCTGCCCAGTTGACCTTTGGGCAGCTCTCCAGTTGGCTCCAATACAAATGCTTTTCTTAACACATGGATTTATTGTCACTCAAGTAAAAATTATTACAGCATTTGTCTTATGCTTGTTGCATGCATTGATCTGAAAATGCAGAAAGAATTATTTGTCAAAATGCCTTTTGGATGTCACAAGCTGTCTTGTAGATTTGGAGCAGAAGAAATGTTTCTCCTTTTTTTTTGCAGCTGCACAAATTGATTGTTTCAATTAAACAGAACAAATGTTCTGTCAGCCATGTGGACAGTGCTGCTGTAGGGTTGTACCAAAAGAGAGCAAATGGGAGCAGGTCAATCTAATTTTATCTACAGTTTGGGCACTTTCCATGTTAGAACACCTTTGGAAAATGAATGGAAAATGCAATGGGTTTGAATTCAGTTGAATAGCTTAATTTGGGAAAATGCAAGTATGACTGCTGCTGCCTTTTTTTCAGAAGATGGACACTCAGATGAATGTTTTTATCTTTTCCGTTAAGGAAAACTGCATTCTTGAAACTCTTTTATGCAATAAAATTTATTTTTATGGGGGCACTGGAATGATGTTGGTTGAATGCAATCCTGGTTGTTTAACCTTTTGCATCCCTGTGCTTTTGGAGCAATGTCTGCCTACGGTTTCAAACCGTAAATTGCCTTTAGCACCAGCAGCTCTCACTTTCTCATACTCCCACAAAGGAGCGACACGCTTTGGGATATTATTCTCCTCAGCTGTAATTAAAAATGGACTCCGGCTGGCAGAATAAACTAAAATAAAACTACAACGCCCCTATTTCAAAATTAACCATTACTCACCAAAAGCACATCAAACCCACTTAGCGGACATCCGTTAATCCCGCCGTGAGCCGGTTCAGGCTTTAATGCACACTGTTTTACACGTTAAGGGGTTTGAAGTCGCGGGCCGGCGCTGACCTTTCGCATCTGCTCCTCTCGCAGTAGGAATCTCCGCTCGCCGCTCCCCGTCAGGGCGGATTAGCGTGACGAAGTGCAGCTCTTCTGCTGGCTGCAATTTCGGGTTTTGATCAGAATTATTTCTTTCACAAACAATCACGTTTGGCTAAAACGTTACATCTGCTCTGAAAAGCCACTGGCAGGGCCGTGGTTTATCAGGGTGAGGCGTGCGGAGGCTTTTTAGCCCTCTCTTACAAAGCTGCAAGCCCACTTCACGTGGGGGTTTTTTGGGAGAGCTTCCTTTCTTCCTCTTCCCCTTGCCCTTTATTCCTTTAGTTTTGTTTGGCTGAGATGAAGTCATTTTGGACAAACAAAATTTGGACAAACATTTTGGACAAACTGGTTGTGATGTCTTGGGGGGGGTTTGATGGGACCACGGTCATGAGTGGGAAGCCCTGTGCTGAGTCAGCACTGCATTATTTGGTTTATTTATTGCTAAGGATGCTTTGTAGGAAAATGCTATTTATTCCTAGCATCAGAGGGAAAAGTCCTGATTGCATGATCTACCATGATTTTTCTCGGACTGGGATAAGAATAACAGCAGACAGTTAAATATATGTCTGTGTATGTCCAGGTGTCCCTGGTGGAGGGAGTCTTTGTGTTACGATGGGTGGATGCTTGTAGTGAGCAAAAATACTGTTAACTGTACACACTGAGTGTTGGGTTTATGCATGCATCTTGTAATGCCCAATCTAATAAAAAGTCCAAGGCTTGTACTAAAGGTTTCCCTTTGTGGTCTGCTCATATGAGTTTCGAAAAGAAATTTGATGTTCACTGGGAGACTCAGAATTACTGTTTGCCTCCTTTCCTGAGCCTGTGTCTCCGTTTCCAGATGTACCAATGTACAAGCAGTGTGGGTTGCCCAGAGGTACCTTTGTGTTCTAGTAAAAAAACAACCAGCAAAAAACCATGGAACTTCTCAAAATACTGCTCATCAAACATACTCTGCCACTTCCAGACATGTGCTTGGAGCATAAGAAGGAGTCTGAAAACAGTGGATAATGTTAAGTGCAGGTTGAGTATCTAAATTACTGGCAGTTAGGTGAGCCTTGTTCTTAATAACACAACTTAGTGTAGCTGCCTTTGTCCTTTCTCCATGACCTGCTCCAGCCTTTCTTCCAAATAGCCGAGACAGGAGATGAAGCTCAGATTGAGGTGACCTAAAATCCCAGAGGGAATTGCAGGCATGGCAGCCCATGCCCCAGAATCCAAGTGTGCGGAGCTTGAAGGATGCCCCATCTTGTGTGGGAAGATGCCTGGTCTCTCGTATTCTTTTTTTCCAAACAATCTGTTGTTTCTAGACTTGAAAGGCCTTCTTTGCAAAATAACATTTGAATTTTATGGTGTAATATAAATTAGCAGCCTGCCAGTGCTGGCCCAGGTGAGTCTCCTGCTGAGTTCGCTGCTGTGTTGTATCATCTGAACTCTTCTACTATAAAAGGTGTCCCAAACATTAAGAACTATTTTGACAGTGCAGTAGGACACCTTCAGTTCAGTTGAGTGAAATGATTCCCTGACTGGATCTGCAGTAAATGGTCCTTATTTTGCTTTGTTTCACATCTCTAGGTCTTTTTAGCTGCTGGCTTGGCCAGGAGACTGATGGGAAGTCCTATCCAGATCTGTGATATCTTCATCATGATTTCTCTGTTGCATGTTTGAATTGCTAGACTTGTTTTTAAAAAAACAAACTAAACTAAAAAATCTGACAGGATAGTAGAAGATGAAATGGTCATGAAACCAGCATCTTCTTCTCTTAATCCATCATAAAGCAAAGTCTTTCTTACCACTCTTTGATGTGTTCTTAGGATCATAAATGGCAGAGATTTAGAGGATTATCAGAGGCAGGATATGATTGCCCTTGGATGCTCAGCAGAGATCTTGGATATTAAACTGATAGTATGTGTAATCTTGGCCAAAAGACCAAGGAGAATTTGGTCTGAGCATTCTCTGTGTTATCAACAGCATGGATGGCATGTGAACTTCACTTTCATGTCTACAGAATGAAATAATTCCTTCACATATGAGTAAAAACAAACACTGGGAAAAATAGTGAAACATTTTGTTCTGCTCCAGTCAAATCTGCTTCATCCAAAATTCTGTGTGATAGGATAATGAACTCTGTTCTTCTATATCATACCTGCACTTTATAAAAGTCAGAAGGTTTGAGTAACTTTCAGAAGTGGAGCATTCACTCAAATTAATTCTGATTTGCTCTGGTGTACGATACCTTCATGTCATGGGCTGGCACTGGGCTATGGAGGATGATTCATTGCCCTCTGCCTTAGCAGAGGGCTCAGGTGCCTGAATTCAGAAGGCTGGAACTGGGGAGTCCCTGCACCTTGTTACTGCTTTATTTTTATAGTGGTTTGTGTGATGGCTTTATTACAGTACAGCCAGGGGTTTGATTTGCTGGACCAAACATTAGCTTTAACAAGTCAAATTATCATTGTTCTTTCAGTTGTGCAGCCAAGAGAGTTTATTATTTTAAGTGCCTGATTACTTTAGCAGGTGCTCAGTTAATGGCGACTTCACTGTGTTATTTCATGTTTTTAGGTAGGGTGCAAAAAGCTCATTTTAAAAAGCCATGTTTCTTGAAATAGCTATTTTATTTGGTGCAAACCTCCTAAGTGCAACCTTTATGTTCCATTTTTTAACACAAAGCACACAAAAATGGCTGGGGAGGTGGAGAGCCACGCTGAGATTATGACGTGGCTGGCAGATTTCTTCCATGTTCTAGTTCAGTCCTAAAACCAGGGATTATTTCCCTCTCTTTTCCTGGAAAATGTGATTTAGAGATCTACATTTTTTAATAAATAAAATAATATTTCTGAGGCTATGTTTATAAATGCTATGGGGCTGGGGGGAAAAAGGAAAAATAAAAACATTTATTTTGAATATTTTTTAATGAAATTACACATCACAAATACCACATAACCTTGTTCCAGGTTTGGTTGAGATTTAGGGTATCTTCTTATTTTGCAGAAGTCTTTATGGTCAACTATAATTATATTTATCTGCCTACAAGCAATTAAATGTATGTTGTAATATGGATGTATTGACATTGAAACTTTTATCACTCCCAGAAAGTTTTTATGCTGCCTTAAGACATCTCCATGTTCTCTCACTTCTACTCCATCAAGTCTATAAATCTTTCTGGTGGAACAGGTGGTTAATTTTGGTGTGAAGTCTGTTCATTGAATCACCAAGAATATTATCTGCGTTCTGTTCATGAAAGCCAGGTACAATCACTTATCGGAATAAAAAGGAGAATAGGAAAAAAGATCCTCAGCACAGAGGCTTCTGGAAAAGTCAAGATGTGATGAAGAAGAAGGTAATACAGCTAACATTTTGTGTTTTATTATCACCAGTAAGAGAAAAAAGGCCTAAATTCAGCAGTTGTTAAAATCCTGTTATAAACAGGCTTAGAAAAGATTGGGTTGAGGTTTGTTGTGCAGATTGCACACAAGGTTTTTCACATACTTAGTGAGCTTGAGAGGAAGAGGAGGGCAAAGCAAGGAGCAGGATTTTAGTGCGGCTCAGTGCTCTCTACCTTCCTCAAAGTCCCTTTCCTTGCACTGATCCGTGTCCATCGACCTTAGCAAAATGCTTGAATTTGCTTTTCAAACCACTTGAATCTGAGATGGGGCAAATGGCACTTGCATCTGCTTTATGACTATTAATGGTTTAATGCTGAAAGGGAGTAGATTTAGATAGGATATTAGGAAGAAATTCTTCCCTGTGAGGGTGGTGAGCCCTGGCACAGACTGTCCAGAGAAGCTGTTAATGCCCCATCCCTGGAAGTGTTCAAGGCTGGGTTGGATGGGGCTTGGAGCAACCTGGGACGGTGGAAGGTGTCCCTGTCCATGGCAGGGCATTAAAATTAGATGGTCTCTGAAGTCCCTTCCAGCCCAAACCATTCTGTCATTCCGATTCTGTGATGTCACAGCTTAGGTCACTGCTGAGCTGGGAAGATGAAGCCTTAAACTCAGATCCCTTTGGAGAGCTGCATCTCAAACATTGGCAGAGCTGTGTTGTGTCTGGTGCTGCACTGAGTCTAGAGGGTCCTGAGGGAGTGCAAACTTCCCTTTGCCACAAGCCAAGGGCTTTCCCTGGGACAGCATTCCTGAAATTGCCTTCTGTCATCTCCTGTGGCTCTTGACATTGTCCCGGTACCTGTGTGAGAAACGTCCCCATCGAGGCGAGGCTGTGCCTCCCAGCTCCACTCCTCTGCCTCCATTTATTCATGTTCTTCAGATTGGTAAATCATATGACAATAAACAGAAATACCCTCAGTGAAGAGAGAAGGGGAAACTGTTGTTTATCTGGTCAGGTGGTTTAGATTAGCAGTGATGCTGGTCTGTATTATGTTACTTTAAATCATAGTGTCCCAACAGGACATAAATTATGAAGATTGTTACAGTATGTTTCATCCAATGTAAGATCAACAAATTGGAATAATTTTTTTAATAGGAAAATCAGTGCTTTGGCAAGGCTATTGTTGAAGAATTTAATTTAACTTGAGCTTTGCTTGCATTATTTCTTAATATATAAAAACTATTTGCATAATGTATGAAGTATAAACATTTTTAGAATCAAAGGCAAGAATGCCTTTTCCAAGATTACATAGAGTGGCAAACTACTTAGAATAGATCAGTGTTTGTGCTTTTGCTGTCAAAAATGTTTGATATAGAGCTGGCAAGCTAGTTTCTTCACCGACATAATTGTAAACAAGTGTTGGGAGACAGAAACAGCGTTCTTTGGAGAACATGGTGTAAAGGTTTGCACATTCTCCGCTGCACATCTAACATGGAGAGCAATGTTTAGGAATGTAAATAGGTACCTTTTTTTAGAGTGTGAAGCAGCATTGCACTTTTGTGTGAATGATGTGTGCAGATAAGGATGGGGGATGCGAGTGGTCAGCTCTGGATTTTAAAAGAATATTGTAAATGCAGAAAAGCATTGACAATTCAGTTGGAAATTGGAGCTGTGGTGGTTTTCACAGTTTGAGATATTGCTGTGAAGACAGAAATGGTATCTCAGTCCGTGCCAGTGTGTCTGTCATATTATTCTTCCATCCTTTCCCCTCATTAGGATCCTTCAGAGTTAGGAGCACTTTCTGCTTTCCCCAGTCACAAGCAATGCAGGGGGATGGGAAGATTGCCTCTATTCATAATATTTTGCTGCTCAAGCTATTAAAGAGGAGAAAACCAAATTTTTACCAGTGGCTCATCAGGGGGTGCTCACCTTCAGGCCCTGCTGGCTGCCCATGCCAGGATGGGGTGGGCTGGAGGGAGTAGGGAGTTGTAGGCACAGCTCCTGATCTGCTTTGTCCATGACTTGAAGCCTCAGCAGAGACATGGGGGACATAGGTAACCTGAGTTTGGCTCTCTTTTGGGATGTGGTTATTTGCATTCCGAATTACTGTCCCACTGTTTGTGGGTTGGTATTAGAAAGCAGAAAAGCAATGAGAGGGTGTTCAGCTGATTTATGTTGTATATGAATTCAGACACAGCCAAAAAAAAGGAGGAAAGTACCTAAAACCATGTGGATCCAGTGTCCCTGAGGGGGTTCAGGCAGATTGATGATGCCAGCAGGGAAGAATCCCAAAAGGAGCACATGGTTTTGGGAATGAATACCTGTCCTCCTGTGCTGCCATCACTTCCTAAATACTAGTTGAATTCCTCTTTTTTGTGTTTTAACTATGTTGTCATTTTCAGATAAAGAGTGGTAGCTTTGTGACATGGTTTATGCAAGTTTAGATGATAAAACTATTTAGCAATGGAGCAAATAGAATCAAAATAAAACAAACTCCAATTTTTTCCTGAGAGCACAAGAGAAAATGTCGTGACAGCCCTCGTGACTAGCAGCTAATCCTGACTTACAATAGCTTGACGTTAAAGAGCTTTTTCCTTTTATCTGCTGGCTTGTAGCTCACTGTTAGGTAGTAACGTCAGCTGGATATGTGAAAGCTTCTGGAGTTTGGGAGTGAACCTTAATGATTTGATTTTATTGTTACAAGTGTCAAACTGCTAAGGAGAATTTGTGCTGCACCCTGGGTACTTTTTACTTGGGTGAGTGGAGAGCAAATGTGTGAGGTGTAGTCATCTCCTGTATGACAGTGTCACTGTAACCTGAGTAATCTGTTAATTTCCCACTGATAAATGGTACAGATGCAGCCTGGGTGGGTGGGGAAGGAAGACAGGTAGCCCTCGCTCTGCAGAAGGTCAGGGTTAATGCTACCTCCAGTGTTAGAATGACAGATGGGAGGCAGAAACCATAATGTACTTGTGATTAGCACATGCTTTCCTTGGCTGGGTGTCCGGGGGATTTAAGAAGCCCGAGTGCACACTTCATTTTAAAACAAACAAATAAAAAGTGTGCATGGTTATATTGTTGAGCCTTTCAGCTGTTTTTCTTAAATATCTCCAGTTTCGAGTCAAGTACTGTCAGCTGCTTTCTTCTGGAGATGCACGGGGGTGATCCATCACGGGGGACTTGCGGTGGGTGATGTATGAGCACGACACAACGACCTGTGGGCCTTTGATGTGTAACTCATCAAGATAATGTTGGCAAGCATTGTACAAAAGCAGCATGTTTAAAAAGTATTAAGATGAATGGATTCCTTGCTTAAGAAGTGTGAAAGGAAGAATAATAGCAGATTAGCTCTGGGATCCTGCGGTTCTCCCGGAGCTGTGCAGCGCTGTGTGGTGCACAGGGGCAGATGGAATTTCATCTTTCCTCCCACTTGTGACAGCAAAGTGTCTGGCCCTGGTTTTCCCATTCTCAGGAAACAAAAGTAGCGTTCAGTCTTATTTTGTGATAACGGATTTTATAACTTTTAAGAGCAGCTTGGCCAGTCACAAAATATTATGAGATAGCTGAATTATTTTAAAGTTTACCTTGGCTTTTTTTTCACTTTTCTAGTTTAACTCGTTCTTCTAAAGTTAGCCCTGATTTTTGTCTCATGGAGACCTATTAGGGCTGCTAGCATTTAGCAAAATTTTAGATATGATGTTACGACTGAAACACCATTAATTTTTAGTTCCTTCTTTCATTATTTAATTAAAAGACGTGAGGGGAAGAGACATACCAGTGCACCCAAGGCATCTTATCCATGCAGGATTGCTTCACTCCTTACTTCTATTGCGCTTTGTGGTTTGTTGCAGGGACTCTGCACTCTGCCACCCCTTGGGTGTGTGACCTACTTATGTGGAGTTCCCTGTATGTCTGGATACTATTTTAGCCCAAATGTCCTAAAAGGGTTAGGTTGAAAATGTGTCTAATATGCCTGTTATTCAAATACCAGAATACTTAATAATACTGAATATATCAAAGTGTCTTTTAATACTTCTTTATGGCTTCTAGAAAATGCACAAAACCTTTCTTTCTCCTGTCTTTTTATTTTTGAAGGAAAAATCAGAAAAAGTTCTTGCTAGGGGCTGAGGGACTGCAGATTCCTGTTATAGTGAAAGTCAAGACTGTGTTGGGTCTCACTGTCATGAGTGAAGTGCTTGTTCCACTTTCATCAAGAAATGTGTGATGGTCTGATAAACTCTGCCCACCAGTGCAGTCTTGACAATGATCTTGCACTGCAGACTGCATAATAATTTTCATTATTTTTAATTAAAGTTGAAGAAGTGCAGACTCCTGCTCAAATTAAGGTTGGTTGTGTTGCCGGAATGCGGTAATTACTTTAATTGATCACAAGATAGTTTCCTTGATCACCAATTAGACCAAATTACCGATCAAGTTTCAAGACGTGAAGAAATGTCCAAACTGATTTTGTGTAATAGTGTTTTCATATCTAATCAAACCTAAATATCTCTTCCTTCCAGGGCCAGTTGTATTTTCCCAAAGAAAGGTTAAGGCTCTACAAATATAAAGGTGATTCATAAACAATAGCGTTCCAATTCATTTAATTAGCAAAGGAAGTATTTAGGACCTTAATGGAGATTGCGTTGGTGAAATTGCTCAGTAGAACCATAGCTCATTTTCTTAGTGAGGGATACTTTTTGTGCGTAATTAAAATAAACTAAAATGCAAGGAGTAAGTTGCTGTGGGTAATATGCCATGAGGGAGAACGTCTCCAAACGAGCAGGGCATGCACGGAGGTGGGCAGGCTTTGTCCTTCACTGTGACACTGCTTTGCTGTGGTTAGGACAGTTGTGGGCAGCTGGAGCAACAAGCAGCAGGACCTGTCCTGATGGGAGTCCTCTGAGCTGGAATTTATTCCTTTCATGAGTCGGACAGCCTCAAGTTGAGCAGTCTCTGGTAGGATGAACAGTTTTGTGACCAATGTCCTTTTTATCCAGCTGGAGACTCTACTGCAGAGAGGTAGTGGGATGGCATGTTGGTGCACTGACTGGGGGGATTTGGTGGTCTACCGATGAGAAAGATTTGTCATCTGAAGAGTGGAGGAAGGTCTACAGAACAAATTAATTTTTTAGAGTAATTTGCTTGCATAATTCTCTCTGTGTGCCTTCACTGGAGTGACAATTATTGTTGCACCATCAGTGACTGTATTTGCAGTGTGACCTGAGTCTGTACATGGGTGGGTAAGATCCTGGGATGAACAGACAGACACCAGTAGAGAATACACAGACCTGGTAGGGCGGTTTATAGATTTATTCTTATTTTTTCCTTTGCTATTTGTTTCTGTAAATGCAATTTGGTTGCAGACACATCACTATTTTAAACTTCTGGGGACATTTCTGTGTGTAGTTTGCTGTGTGGGAAATAGCATTCTTATTAAGCCCATGGACACCCTAAAAACATTTTAATCAATACTATTAATGGAGGAGTTTTCCAAATCATTGCTAACATCTGATGCACAACTTGCAGCTTTCTACTTCAAAGCGTGCTGCTGAAACATGGGCAAATTTTTAAAAGTAATTGTTCACTCAAAGTAAAACTAAACCGAGTGAGAGCTTCAAGGGAAGTTAGATTCTTCTGAATTTTGGAATGCTCTTGGGTCAAAGTAAAAAAGCTTTTTAATTGCTGACAGTTTGGTGATTTCCAAATGACAAACCTCATTGGAATGATTTTCTCTGATTATAACGTTTGCATTCATTTGACTGGCAAAGCGACCAACAAAGTCGTTCTTCATCCAGGCACTTTTTTTTCCTTAAAGGTTTTTGTAATTTGTGAGAGGGAAAAAGACTTGAAACTATTATCAACTATTATATGTTATTCATTGACCACATGTTTGTTTGAAATGGCCATCGCTTGGTGGAATGCGGGCTATATGCATTCTCTTCCATAAATTAGCGCTGAAAACCTACCTAAATCAGGTATGGTTTTGTGGAGTTTGTTATATTATAATCTGAACCAGACTGTAATGTGGATGCTCCTCCAGCTTTGCATGTTAATTCAGGTCCTGAACCCGATGGATGGAGGTTGGTATGAACAAAGCCTGCTGCTGAGAGGCGTCCTGCTCATGCTCCCAGGCCCTTCGGGCCCCGCTGCATAATTACAGTCTTGATTTGCATGGACATTCTAATTTTCTTTACAATGCAGTGATTTGCTCCTAAGTATTTTGGCAAGGGCCTGCTATTATTTTCCTTTTGAGCCTGTGATAAAACCTGTGTCCTGGGGGAGCATGCTGTGCAGAATGTAGGGGCAGAGGATTGGAAAACCTATTTTAACTCATTTAAAGGGAAAATATGTCTCATAAAGCAGAGGGGCAGACCCACCTGCTGCCTTTTTCTCCCCAGTAAAATAAATAGCAAAATGGTTAAATGTTGGGATGTGTTTCTGGAAGCAGTGTTGGTAATACTGTGATGCTTAATTAGAAATAACATGTTTCTAAGATGCAGAAAGGGATGGGAGACTTGGGATGGATATTTAAAATCCCTGTTGATGGCAGAGGTAAAATCATTGCTGTCATGCGATGGCTTTGAGTCTTGGGGTGAGTCACATTGAGCAGAGTGATTGACCAAGGTGTGCAGGGGATCATTTCAGCCTTATTGGGAAATGCACCAGTAGCATGAGAAGTTGAAACGCTTCTTTAGTACACACAAACTCAGGGTGCAGCCCTCTGGGGCTTCTTGAGATTTTGAGATTTCGGAGAGAATCTTGTCAATCCGTTGCCAATGCTGGAAGGTGGAGGAGTATTTTCCTTTTTGCCCTCTCTTTCCTTAGGCTTTTGGATTTATGACACGTGTTGCTCTACAAGCAGAGAAGATGAATCACCACCCAGAATGGTTTAATGTCTACAGCAAGGTAAGGTGTTCACCAGCCCTAGTTACCCACATGGCAGTGGAGTTAAGGGGTCCAAACCACTGGCCCATTCTCTCTGCCTTTATTTGTACCTTGTCTTCAAGTTAAGGGAATGAGAAGTGTCTCTATAAAGAGATTTGAGATTTTAAAGAGGTGCTGAGATTTGCAGCAGTGAGAAATCAGGAATGAAGCTCTTTGCGCTTGCTGCCAGCTGTATGGTTGGGGCCTGTGGCTTCACCTCTCTGCCTGAGATCTAAAAATAAAACAGAAGCCTTTAAACTCTTATTTAGCCAACCTGAATAAATTACTGTTTTGAAACTACTCACCGGCTCTCATTCCTTTCTGTGCAGCAGGTCGGGAGCTCAGCGGTGTAGGGTAGCAGACTGTTGGTACCTAAATGGGAGCCTGGCAGTCTCAATTTAGGTTTGATTTTTTAAAAATTGTAGGCTCCTATGTCTCAACATAGCAGCTTATAAAATTTGTTTATAATATTACCTAACTGATGGTGGTCCCGTATTTACAAGGGTTACAAGGATTACTGCAACCCTCGAATGAAAGGTGCTGTGTGAAGGGAGAAATTATTGCTCTCCCTTCAGCTTTATTTTCTAATACTTCTCATTGCATTGTATCGCATTGTTTGTTGCAGCATTTAGTGAATGTATGGCAATCCCACTAAAAATATACTAAAAGAAAGGACATGTGGACAAACAGCCTGCAGCTCAGACCACCACCCCCAGAGCAGGACATCCCACCTCTCCCTGCAGCTGAGGCTCCCAGCAGAGGCTCGTGCTCATCAGCCCTTCAGGTCACCCTGTTTAACATTAAATTATCACTGGACAAAATCCTGATCACCCCTCTTCCTGACTTTCTTGGATTTCCAGAATATTCAGATTTTGTCTTTTCTGTCTTCCCAAAATCTCAGTCAAAGGCAAGACAAAATAATGCCCAGCTTGTCATATGGCTCAGTCTAAACAGACCTGTGAGGCAGCTGATCCTTTTTTAAAATTTTAAAATTAATCTGCAACTAGCTTAACAATTTTTTCACCTTTGGGGTGCTGGTTTTTAACAAAACATGTGAGCCCTTGACCCAGCTCTTGGCAGCTTGGTCACTGGCCCGAGTTCTTCATGAAACTGATCCATGGAATTTAAATGTAAAGAGTGAGTGATTTAATCAGACACCTCTTCTTGGATGAAACCCAAGAATGCAAAGCCTGTGTTATTCTGCGAAGGGGCTCATTTTGGTGAGATTCCAGGCTCTGTAAAGCCTCCTCACCTACAGCGTCTTCTGGTTTACATGAGCAGGGAGGGTCCAGCTTGGTGCTTGCCAGGAGCACCGAGTGAAACCAGCTCACTATGGAGACACACAGTGTTCCCAGTGAATGCTGTTCAGCCTTCGTGTCAGAGATTAAAATGCCTTTGTAACCTCTTTCTTTTCCTTTGTGACAGGTTCAGATAACTCTGATTTCCCATGACTGCGGTGGGCTGACCAAGAGAGATGTGAAGCTGGCTCAGTTTATTGACAAAGCTGCTTCCTCGGTTTAACCAGGATGTAAATAGCTTTATTACAGTGTCCACCAATATTTTGTGTTTAAATGGTATCCCTCTTTCCTTGTAACCCTGATTTCAAAACCCCCTAGAGGCAAGATATTTTATAAAAGAGTGGCTTCGCTTTTCTGACCTTCAAGACCTTAGTCTGAGACCCCTCTGGGTGCCTGTGCTTGTCCTTTCCCATTGCTGGCTCTGCAGGAGGATGTAGCAGATAAACCAGCAATAAGTAAGTTTTGAACAACCCTTTTTTAGAAACTAAACTGAACTGGAATGAAACCAGGAGCCTACCCATGTGTGTTGGTGCTCCCCAAGCCCACAGGAGTTGGTGGCAGCTGCCATGTGAGCTTGCCCCATGCCTGTCCACTTTCCTCCTCTAGGTTTGTACATCTCTGCACTTCAGACAGTGTGAGAGCAGCCCAGCCAGGTCAGTCCCCTCTGGCTTGGTACCACCATCTCTGCCAGTGACCAGTGACAAGTGCAAGGGACACTGGGGAGAGCAGAGCAAGCTGCAGTGATGTGTCTTTGGGGCTGCAGCTCAAGTGGCAGGAGCAGCTGTATCCAGTGTTGCTGCTTGAGAGCATAGAATCACATAGCCACACACTGGTTTGGGCTGGAAGGAACCTTAAAGCTCATCTCGTTCCAGCCCCCTGCTCTGGGCAGGGTCACCTTCCACTTGACCAGTTTGCTCCAAGCCCCATCCAGCCTGCCTTAGACACTCCAGGCAGGACTGGATCTTGCAGTTGCTGGAGACTTCCGCTCTGGTACTGCAAATACAACGAAGTCCCAGTGAGCTCCCAGCACTCACACCACTAAACGAAGTGCTTGGCCAGCTCAGTGCTCAGCACCCTGCAGGACTGAGCCACTGTTTGTGTCGTGGTGCTCCAGTACCTCCTGGATCAGGCCGGGGGTGGCTTGGCCAAGTGCCCAGAGCCCCAGCCAGGGCTGCCGGCGGTGAAGGAAGCGGCGTTAGCAGGATTCTTGCTAAGCTGGCCTTGACTGGAGCTATGCTCACCCTTTAATTTTTTGTAGCTACAATTACTCATTGCAAACGCTGTTGCAGGAGTTGCAGATCCCACTGACAATGTTTAAAATAATTTCCTCCGTGGTTTGAAGTCTTTGTTTTTATCCTCTGATCCTCCCCGAGACACATCCGCAGTGCCGGCAGGGAGATTTCATCCTGCCGAGGGTTTGCGGGAGGGCCTCTTCGCCCCAGTGCCGCTGCCGAGTGTCCCCAGCGTGCTCCGTCATGCCCTGCCAGCAGCCCCGGGTGCGGCGCTCCGGGAGATTGACACCTCCGAAATGCCGCAGAGCATTGCTCAGATGACACCCAGGAGTGAGGTGCACGAGTGCCAGAATCTGTATCGGGGGGACGTGCAAGGTGTGTGGTCTCTCGGATATTTTGGGATGCGGAATGCCACGAGCTGCCACCCAAGCGTTCGTGTCGATAAAATAAGGAAGATATTTTTTGTAAATCCTTAGCAAATACACTGTCACGTGCTAATTGGTCACACACGGGAAGGGAGATGTTGGGGTTTATTGTCAGTAACCCTATTTGGGATATCAAATACCCAAATACCTAAAAAGACCCAGATTCAGACTACGTGCTCAGCTGTCCTTTTCTCACAAGTGCCTTTCCCCAGTGAAGAGGAGGATTTCCCTGATATGGTTTGAAAATGGTCACTGTTGTGAAGAGTGAATAAAACTAAAACAAACAACCAGGCTGTGATGTCTCCTGTTACTGGTGGGGAAGTGAAACGAGCTTCACCCAAAGTTTTGACAATGTCTCTAATGAACTGTGAAAAGTCTGTTGTTCAGAATTGATGTATAACGCGTGGGCTTTGAACAAAACCAATAAAATCAAATTCCGCCTTCATAATTTGTTTCTTTATTATTGTACATATGTGACAAAGCTGTTTAGTTTGAAGATAAATTTAAGATAAATAATATTTAGTTACTGGGAGGTCTTTGGTTTAGAATATTGATATTTATTTACATATTCTGAGGAAAAAAATCCACATCAACTAATTCAGCTCAGAGAGCTGCACTGTTTGGCTATGACACAAAGCTATGCTGGGAGTGTTGAGAATCCTGACCAGCAAAGAAGCAAAAATACTCAGGATTGAGAAGGATGGCTTTGAAAAGCTTCAGGTTTTATGGTCAGTGCTTGCTTAGCCATAATTTCAGCCATAATTCAGTAATTTCTCGATAACTTCTGGGGCATCCCACAGAGCTGCAAGCAAGGTGGGCATTGCTGTGAAATGTAAATAATAATAACATAAAAATAGGACATGGGGAAGGGATGCACAGTCTCCCTGACTGAGCTGGAACCTCACAGCAAACTGGGGCAGCAAGGATTTAGTGGCAGGTGCTGGTTTGGGGCCAGGAAACCCAGCCTAAGGCTCCTCCTCTTGAGAAGAGCATAATTCGCTCTGCTCTGAGCAGAAGGAGCTGGTGTGCAAGGTTTGGGCCTTTCCCAGGTGGTGGCATGGCTGGTGCTGTGCTGCTCTGTGAAGATGTGGCTCGAGCAGCTGCCCCAAGTGCAGTTCCTTGTTGTGCTGGCTCTCCTCCAGGCCAGCTCGGTACCCATGCCCCAAGAGCCCCCAAAGTTGCACCCCAGGCAGAGTGTTGCTGCTCCTCCAAGCTAATCACCTTTCCCTGTTTGCTGCCACCAGCCACCAGGTTAAACATTCCCCTGGAGTGTTTGGGGTTTTTTTGCTTCAAGGCTGATTGTGTCTTGAAATATTTGGATAATCCATCACAAACAGCCTTCTTGCAGGCAACTCCCCTGTGCTGAGACTGATACAGCTCACTGTGTCCCTCCCACCAACCCTGACCATGGTGCATGGGAAACACTGTCCCTGAGAGACCCTCCAGTGGTGCTCTGTGGCCACAGGAAATTAAAAAGCAAGAACTCGGGGCTGAGAGTGCAGAGTAGGAAAGATGCCTGCGGTGTGCTGTGTGTTGGGATCACCGCTTGGCTCCTGCGAGGCTGTAGATCAGACCTTCCCAGCACCAGCTCTGAAACGGGGCCAGGGAATAATCCTTTTCTTTCCCCATAGTGGGAGCTCAGGTCCAGTAAACTGCAAAAATCATATTGCAGTGAGAGGCAGTGGCATCAGATGTGCTGTGGGGCTCTGGGAATGGGGTCCCACAGCTCTGCAGGAGCATGTTAGAAAGCAGAAGTCTGTCTCAGTTTGTGAGTTATGGCTCAGTGTGGATGCAGTGGCATTCCTCCTGCCCTTCCTCCTCCTGGCTGCCCAGACCAGTGCTGGAGCTGCTGAAAAAGGGGTGGTTTTTTTGTTAATTAATGTGTCTCACCTCAGACAGTTTGGACAAGAGAAGGCTGATGAGGACATGCCCTCACCCAGCTGCCTCTCCAGGCTGGAAGGACAAGTCAATGTGGTTACTTTTCTCATGTCCATGACACATCCCTGGCTCCAGGATGGGGCTGGAGGGGTCACAGCATCCCTGCGATGTCTTCAAGCTGCTGTGCCCGTCCTTGCTGCATTTCCATTGGCCTTTTCAGGAGCCCTGGGGCTTCAGCACAGGGTGGATCCCATTGGAATTTTTGGTTGGTTTATATGCACCAGATGGCCCAGCCTGAGGTCAGGGGTGCTTGCAGCATCCATGGGTTTGGGTGATGATCAGAATTCCTGGGTTTGCCCAGCCCCTGCTGCAGCACTGACTTTGTGCTCTCTTGTTGCCTGCCATGTCCTCAGCCCTACTCTGCCTTTCCCTCCTCCCAGGGGCTTTTCAGTCCTGCAAAACACAACTTTGAAAGCTTTGCACTTTCCACAGCTTCTTATAGGTGTGTGCATCTCCTCTGGCCCTTTCAGCCTTGGGTTAATGAGGGGATTGTCAATTAAGTTAATGAGTTCTTCTGCATGAACTAGTTTCAATTTTTCACCACTGTTTGCTCCAAGAAACAAATACTTGTGGCTTGCTCAGAGATGCACCTCAGGAAATGTGTGTGTGTCCTGGAAGAAGTGCTCACAGAGTGTCCAGGCTTGCAGCATGGAGCTGCTGACTAATTGAAATAAATTGGCAATTGTTAATGCTCTTTCTCCTGAAGATCCAAGGCAAGGAGAAATCATGGATGTGAGCAATCCCACTGACATGCTTACACAAAAGCTGAAGATCTGTCATGGAGCAGATTCTTTGGTGAGGAACTGGCAACTCGTTTGCAAGTGAAGTCTGGAAAGAGCCCAGGAATGGATGCTAGCAATTCTGTGGTCAGAGCCAGGCAGTCCACACACACTGCAGGGATGCTGGAGCCCTGGGAAGGTCCCAGTGAGAGCAGAGGTCTGTGCTTGGGCTCCTGCTCTGCTTCCAGACACGATGGGTGCACAAAGAAGGGAGGATGACCCCCTAAAGCTCAAAGGCACAGCTCTTCAGGGGAGTGCTCGGCAGTTTTTGCTGTTAGCCAGCTGCCAGGAGGGTGGGACGCTCTCCATCCCACTGCTGGCTGCTCCCACCAGGCTGTTCCCCTGGGATCAGGAGGGATGGTACCCCTGTCCACACAGCATCACCCCAGCTCATCTGCTCCCCCCATAGGAGCAGCTGTGTGCCGAAAATGCTCAGCAATGCAAACCCAGTAAATTAAGAATAATCAGTCTCTGCTAGTGCCGGAATTTTGTATATCCAGGAATTGGCCCCAGCATTTGCCTGCGTGGTTTCTTCTTCTAGAAGAGACCTCCTAAGGTGGTGACAGCAAACAGCAATTCCACCCTCCCACCATGCCAGGAGTCACCTGGGGAAGGTAAGAAGGAGCCAGCCTGGAAGTGGCACATGGAGCATCCAGATCCTTCCTACGATCGATGAGTTGCCTCTGATTTTCTTACTACATCCTTAGAGCATCTACTCGAGACTGTTGCAAGGTGTGCTCCCGTGTGCTATGGACAGGAAGGGACGGTTGGAGGGGATGGGGTCTGGCCCTTGTGGCCATTTGGGGCAGCTGCCAGGTCACTGTCCTCCCCTGTGCCATTGCCTGCACTGGCCCAGAGTCCAGATGAAATGCATTTCAGCTTCACGTCATCCCTTCATCTGCTGCATACTTATCATTCTTACAATGCAATTGTTTGGTCCTTTCCTGGGCAGCCCTTTCCCCCTTGTGGTTTTGGCTTGGCTGGCTTAAGCACCCTTTTAATACTCAATTTTCACATTGAAAAATCCCTCTCAGTCACACTCCTTGATTTCCTTGTCTTACAAAAGCCAGCTACTGTATGCAAACCTCTGAGCCTTAATTATATATCCCAGTAATATATAGCCAGGCCTGGCTAATGTCAAGACACCCAGTCACGAGCATTGGAGCTTTCCGAGAGCTCTGCCTGCAGGACCAGGCTCCCTGCAGGGAAGCCAGCGGCACGTGCTGGGCTCCGAGGGGCATGGGGGTCCGTGGTGTGTGGAGATGTGGCCAGGACTCCCCAGGCTGGGCAGTGACCTGTGATGATGGGGACTGTGGCAGAGTGAGCTGCCTCACACTTGGAAGGGTGGGGAAAAGCTGTGGGCAGAGAGATGTTTGGGACATTTAATGTGGAAGTGCTGGCTCGCTGTGCAGGGTCTGGCAGGCACAGACAGCTGTCTGGGCTCATCTCTCCCTCTCTCCAGGTCACAGATCTTTCTCGCTGTTTACACCAGTGAGCTTTTGCTGAGTCCCAACCCCTGCTGAGAGAGCGGCTGCAACTCCTTACAGCCAACAGCACCCCGGCCTGCTTCAAGATCAGCGTCACTGGCAGGGCGAGGGAGGCCATTCTCCCCCTCTGCCCCGCTCTAGTGACACCTCACCTGCAGCTCTGTGACCAGTGCTGGGGTGCTCAGCACAGGAAAGATGGGGACCTGATGGAACAGATCCAGAGGAGGCCATGAAGGTGCTCAGAGGGATGGAGCTCTGCTCTAGAGACAGGCTGGGAGAGATGGAGGTGTTCACCTGGAGAAGAGAAGGATCTGGGGAGACCTTAGAGCCCCTTCCAGTGCTAAAGGGGCTGCAAAAGAACTGGAGAGGGACTTGGGACAAGGGCTGAAGTGACTGGACAAGGAGGGATGGCTTCACACTGACAGAAGGCAGGGTTAGATTAGACATTAGGAGGGAATTCTTCAGTCTAAGGATGGTGAGACACTGGCCCGGTTTTCCCAGAAAATTTATGGCTGTCCCCTCCTTGGAAGTGTTCAGTGCCGGGGGGAATGGGGCTCTGAGCAGCCTGATCTAGTGGGTGGCATCTCTGCCCATGGCAGGGGGTGAAACAAGAGGAACTTTAAGGTCCCTCCCAATCCAAACCATGGTGGGATTCTGTGATCTCAGATCATCCTCCTCATCACCTTGCTCCTGTGTGTCTCACCCACAGAGAGCACCACACCCTCCCAGAGTGGACAGCCAAAGGTTTCCAGAGCCTCTGCAGGCCCAAGCTCCTCAAGTCCAGCAGAGGGGTGGGTGTAGAGCTCTGCTCATTGTTTGAGCCACACCAGAGAGGGTGGATCCAAGCCCAGGAGCTGAGTGAGGCTGTCCTGTACCCAGGTGTTGGGGGCTGCCTGGCCCAAGAGGGGCTGATGCTTGTAGAACTCATGAGAAAAGATGAAATTTAATAATTCCTGATTTTTTAAGAAGCCCATGGCTTGGCCGTTGTGTTCTTGCACAATTTCTTTTTCCCTAAAGGAGGGGAGAGTTTTTCTTTTTTTACTACAGCAGAGTAGACACAACCTCCCCTATAAAACACAGGTCGTGTCCTATTCTTGCTCTGTGTGTATTTTTCTCTCCAGCACACCATCTCCTACTTAGTTTTCTCCTGACGACTCTGGAGGTTTATTTTTCAGCAAAGAGCTTATGTGGGCAATGAATGCTCAGCCAGAATTTCTGCCTGTAATTAATTGGCTGGGTAGCCCACCAGAAGTGGGATGTTTATGGGCACAGGGCTCTTATAATGTTCACTTCTGAGCCTTCATTCCTCTAGTTTGGATCGTAAACTTCACTTATCACCAGACTTTTATATGTTAATTATTCTGTGTCACCGGGAGAAGGGAGGACATGCAGAAGTGCATGAAATAACGAATGATTTAGGCATGGGGGGTTGGATGCTCCAGTTTGGGCTGAGTGTCTATGAGAGAGAAAATTGATGCATGGCAAAATGGGGAGAAGTTTAAATCAGGGTAAGTGTGTGTTTGTTGGTGGAGCCTCACGCTATGAACTTGTGGAACTCAGCACCAGGAGAAGACTCGTCTGGGGACCATGAGGAAGAAAACCTGTAGGATAAGATTTGGCACCATTTTCCCCTGAGACACTTAAAATGTTGAGGTGCTTTGAAAAAAATCCCACTCAGCACAAATCTGCAAGTTTAAGAGCCTAAATGCCTTTGAAAATCTGGGCCATGCAGGATTAGGTTTTGATGGAAGCTGGTGGGATTTAACACCTAAGGGACTGGGACCACTGGGAAATTGCGTCCTGGCTTTGGGCGAGAACGCCTAGAATGGCATTGCTGGGGGAAAAATACCAAACAGAAAAATGCTTTAGTGTCTCACAGTCCCTTCCTGTGCCAGGGATGCTATAAATATCCTGCCAAGCCCTACCACACTCCTGTTCTCCAGCTCCAGGGGCCTTTGGTACTTGGCTTTGTGTCCTGACCTGAAGAGACAAGTGCCCTGAGCTACTTGGCATCCCAAGAAACAGCACTTCTTTGCCTAAAATTTGTTTAAAATGTGATAGAGCCATCTAAATGCATTTTGCTGAAGGTGCAGGAGGCTGCTTATGCCTCTGTGTGTATTGTTATTTATTAATTGAAGCCTAAATTAGCCCTCAACAGGTTAGCAGTATTTAATGCAGAGAGCTCAAACATGCAACACATTCTTGGCACGTTTCCCTTTATTAATTAAAAACCTCTTTAAAACACTCTGCCTTCCACCTTGGAGCAATAAATTTCCACCTTGAGGAAATAATTTCCTTGTTGTATTCCATACAGAGACGTTCTGTTAGCTGCGATCCCTGTTTCAGTGTAGGCCCCATTCAGCCTTATTTCAATTTCAAAACAAACTTTCAAAATGCCAGGTTTTTCTGTTTAAAAAAAAAAAAAAAGGGAAAGAAAAACGAAAAAAATCAACTCTTCTGCTTTTTAAAAATATATTTGGGATTAATTCAGATGTAGTTTACTGCTTGTGTAGACTGTGAACCACAAAGCTCCTTCTTAATCAGAGCTCACAGGACTCTGCAGCAGTTCCTGAAGCAGGAGAAGAAGCCTTGGCAACCCCAAATGAGCTGATGGTCCTGCATGGGAGGCACTGGCCCTCCTGCAGTTGCAGGGAGTGTTTTATGGCCCCCCTGTCACCCCCAGCTCTGGGTGGCTGGTTCTCTTTATGACCACATGCCCCAGCCCAAACCTGCCCAACGCCATGACATAACCTGGCAAAAACGTCACCTGATTTTGGGGCTGAATGGCTTTTGTTCCCCTGCTAGTCTGGGGCTGCGCCTGCCAGAGACCTTGGTGTGCAGGGAGCAGCAAAGGCCTCCGCTGGCTCCTGCAGGAATTCCTACCAAACTCTGCAGGGTTAGAGGTGAGAGACAATTGCAGACTCCTGTCTCTCATCCTGACCCTTCCTGATGGCAGGGGAGGGACAGCCAGGCACTGAGGGCAGCAGAAATATTGTTCTGTCTCCAGTTTGTGCTCAGAACATGAGCAGCCCAGCCCGTCACACTGGAGCAGGTGGGTGTGGGCAGACAGCACTGTCTGCAAATGTCAGAGGTTGTTTAGCAGGGAAAGACCTGGATGGACTGCTTCCAGTAGAGGAACAATTTCTTTTTCTTTCCTTGCCCACTTTTATAATAATCCAGGCTGTAGATCCTATACGCCTCCTTGGTAGGTTCCTCACACGTGCAGCTAAGAGTATTCCAATGGCACACTGTGCCTGAAGTATTATAAAGGTGGGGGAAAGCTCTTAATCAGTTTTGTTGTGCTTTGTCTGAGTTTGTTTAACTTCAAAGGGAAGTTTTAAAAGAAACCCTTTTAGGTCATGTCAAGCCAAGAACCCTGTCCAGAATGGCTTGGGCTCACTCTCTCTGAGCACTCAAGGGAGGTCGTGCTCCTTCCCAGCCCAGTGATGTGACGTGTCCAAAATGCTACTATGGACTTGAAACACATGGTGCAGGAGAGCTGTGCACAGCCTGATAAAGAGCTTTTGCAAAGCTGACTTGAAATAAATGCAGTAAAGCTGTCACTGAAATGTAAATGATTAGAGCAACGTGACTCCCTGCTTCCCCCAGCTCTTCTGCTCATTCTTGCTTTTAGCAAATGTGATTTAAAAATAATCAGTTCAGGATGACTTGGTTGAGAGTGTTCTTCTCTTTGGGCCAGAAAGTCGCTGGTTCAGTCCCAGACTGAGTGGGTCAGTGGTTAGGGTCCCCAAGGGCAGGGGTGAGGGTCCCTGCAGAGCTGCAGGTCCTGCCTGGGTGGGCACTGGGGACACCCCAGGCTGCCTCCCTCGGGAGGAGCATCCCCTCCCCATCAGCACCCAGGAGCTCCTGCCCTGCCTGGCACATCTGCCTTCTCCAGAAGTGCGCTGGGGATGGGGATCACAGCCTTTCCAGCCAGCAGCTGGTGTGAAGCCAGCGAGGGCTTCATTGGGTGACAGCCCCAAGTGTCACCTCCTTCTTGCTGACAGCACCTTCCTCCTGCGCTTGTCCTTCCTCACAGCACAAAATCATGTAAAGATTCCAGTGAACTGCTGGATGACATCAGAATGACTTTCTGCCATTCTGAAATCATCATTATGGATGAGTTTTGTTTCACCATCCCATATATTGAGCTGTATTTGCCCTTCCGGGACCTCCAGGATGGCACCCTGAACAGCAATGGTAGAGCAGGGACTACAAGAGAAACTCCAAGTCACAGAACCAGATACCCTTTAGCTGTACTGAATTATTTTCTTGGAATGAACAGATATTTTGAGGCTGTTTTCCCTAGGGGAAAGGTGTCTGCTCCCACCATGAGCAGCGCTGAGGGTCTAGGAAGGCACCATCACATGGCACATGATGGAAACACACTGGTTTCATTCCCATCAGGAGGACTAATGTGATTTCCCAGCACCGTGCAGTGTTGGTGTGGGATCAGGGTTCATCCCAAGTGTGATCAATTTCCTGCTGGAAAATTCCCTATTTTTCACTGTTGTTCATTGTTCCCAGCCCTGGCATGCCCTGGGGTTCTGAGTCCTGGGTCTCCCCTGGGTGCACAGCCCTGAGCAAGGCTCCATCCTCGTGGAGCTCCTGTGTTCCACCCTCAGCACACCTGGGAGAGAGGTGAGAGCTCATTCCAGGTTTATGGGGACAGTGTGGTTGGAGAATGGGTTTGCTTTAAAGTTTGGGAGGTGAGGAGAATTTGCCTTCTTCCAGCACTAGTCCAGGCTGATCTGGGCTTTCCCTTGGCGATGGACTTCTCTGGATCTTGTCTGGGGAGCAGCTAACACCAGGCAACAAGTCTAAACCATATAATGAGAAAAACCACCTGCAAATCCCCCAAACGGAGGCGGCTGAGTTTTACATATCTTGGGTTAACCTTAATGTGATACAAGCCTATGATCACAGCTTGATACCTATTGTTTTAAAAAAAACCACAGTCTGACCTGGAGTCCAGAAAAAATTCCCTGGATATCAAAAATTCTCTTTTACCCAAACCTCCAGGTGACTGTGGTTACTGCCAGGAGTGTCTGTGTTATTTCCTCCCTATCACTGATCAGGACTGGGGCTTCTGCAAAAGTTTTGTGTGCACATGGCACATGTTGTGAAGCCACTCCTGGGTTGCCTCCCTTCATATTTTGGGAGAAAATTATTTTCAAATATATTAAAGAAAATAAAGATATTAGAGTCAGGAGGCTCATAATTCAAAATATTTGGGATTTGTCCATTGTTCCTTGCCCTGCTGGGTGGATAGAGGTGTGCTTGCCAAGAGGGCAGCTCTCCATGTGCCTTAGATGTGGCCCTTCCCATTTTGCACAGCATTTGGGGATCTTTTGACCATGCTCTTTTCTCCCTGCAGGTTGAAACATCACCATGGCTAACATGCTGGCATATTGGGAGAGATTGTGGAGGTCATGAAAGTAAAATCTTCACCAGATCATGAGAGGACAAAAAGTTAAACTCTTTTAAGGCAGTATGTGATCCTTGGTGGCTGTCAGAGCTCTGCCTACAACCTGTGCTTCACATTGAAATAAGCCAGAATGATTGACAAACAAGCCTTTATGATTGAAAATAATTCAGAAAATATCTTCTTTTTTCCTGTGAGCTGAATGGGTGTAAGTGCAGCCACCAGGCAGCTGCTGATGGAGGGAGGAACATCGCCATCGAGAGCTGGAGCAACTGCGGGCTGGGAACGGATCATAACCCAGGTCCTTTTCCTGGAAACCTTGTGGCAAGGCTGGGACTAGAGCCCAAGCCTCAGTGCTCTCCCTGCCAGCTCCCTCTTTCTAAGATCAAGCAGCCTTGGCACAGCAAAAATCTGCTCCGAGTCAGCAAACCGAGGCGCGCTGAGGAAATGGGCTGTGGTACCTCGGAACAAAGCAGCTTGTTCTGTGCTCTGATGCTGATTAGCACCTTGGAACAACCTGCTCGGCCTCGCCTGGCACTTGTGGTGCAAAACACACCCACACAGCCCGGGGTAACTGGAGAAGGAAAGAGCAGAGCTGTGAGCAGCAGCACGAGGTGTGCCAGCAAAGAGCTGCACCCACGGCCTGGGCACGGTGACCGCGGTGGCAGAGGCTGATGTGCCAGGGGTGATGAAGGCTGAGGCACCCCGAGCCCTCCCAGCCGTGCAGGCAGGGGGATTAGCAGAGCAGGACTGGCTGCACAGCTTCACTTCGCCCCAGAACCTGTTCTTGTGCTGTGGCAGGGACCGAGAAATGACTGTGGGGGTGGCAAAGTGCCCAGGGGGATGTGCCTTGGGGGTTTGGCTCTCTCTGAGCTGGGTGATGTGTGCAGCAGGGATGCTGGGGCTCAGGCCTGCCCCTCTGCTCCTACACAAACAGGCTCATGATTTTGATGACCTGACCATGGGGCAGCCACAAATTGTGCCTTTGATGGCATAGCTGGTATAACATCAGGTGAGTTTTTCTCCTTTTTGTATGACCATTCCTTGTGATTCTGCACAATGAGTGGGAGTGCAGCTTTGCCAGAGGAACACAGAATCCCGGAATGGGTTGGAAGGCACCTTAAAGAACCTTCAGTTTCAGCCCTGCTGCCATGGCCAGGGACACCTTCCACCTGACCAGGCTGCTCCGAGTGCTGTCCAACCTGCCCTGCCAAGGCTGGGACATCCACAGCTTCTCTGGGCACCCTGTGCCAGTTCCTCCCCACCCTCACAGGGCAGAACTTCTAGAAAATATCCTCTTTTTCACTATGTTATGGCTTCAGGCCATAAAATAAATGAGAGCCCAACATGAGCAGTATCTAAGCAAAATTATTGATGCACCCCTACAGAGCAGAGTGGGTTGATCTTGCAGAGCTCTGCCTGCCACTGTTGAGGCCATGCCTGCCTCTCACCAACCCGAGAGAGCTCATCTGCTTTGCTCTCCAAAATCTGCCTTTCTGATCCCAGCCCTGTGCTGCTGTTTGCCGTATTTGTGCCCCAAAGCCTTCCCCAAGCCAGCTGAGAGCTGAGAACAGGAGCTCCTCGTAAAAGGGTGAGGGAGAAACCAGTGACACAAGCTCCTGCTGAATTTGTTTTTCATGTTCTCATTTGTAATCATTTTGTGTTTTATGAGGGATACTTCCTAAAACTTTGCCAACATGATGGAAACACATGTGGTGCTCTTATACATGATGTGACCCTTTTGGTGGAGAGATGAGATGAAAACCTGCTTTTCTCTGACATCTCCACAGCATATGGTCCAGTGAGATGGAAAAGCTGTGGGGTGTGGGGTACCTGCCCTCCCCCAGCCATGCCCATGCTGTTCACTCCTCCACAAACGCAGCCCACATAACTCTGCATGAACAATCTCCAGGTAGTTTTTTTGCCAATTCTTTATTTAAACTTTTTCTCCTCCTTTAAAAAAAAAAAATTGTTTTACTAGGGGTAGCCCAGTTCTGTGGCCTGTGGGTGACGCAAAAGGTATTGTTTGGAAATTTACCTGAAGTGCAGGTTTGCTCCTGTGCTGGCTTCAAGGACAGAGCCAAACTGGGACGAAGCAAACACTATCCTTAGAAATAGTTTTTTGCAGGTCTCAGAGCTAGGTTAAAGGACCTTTGCTTATTTAAATTAGCAAATCCCTCTGCAAAGGGCATGGCTGAGTTATCAGCATCACTTGCTGTAATTGGGGCACACCACAGTTGTCATCAACAGGGACAATCCTGCAGCATTTGTGTTTGGGTGAGTGGCAAGGGTCGCCTTGAGTCCATGAGCCAGGACTGCTGCTATCCCTGAGTCCCCAAAAATGCAGGGCTGGCTCCCACCAGCACCACTGCACCTGCAGCAGCAGCAGCACCCTCCCTGCTTGGCATCCCCAGCTTGGGGTGGGGGTTGTTGGTAATCCTGGTTTTCCTTATTTTAATGGAGAGAGAAAACTTCTGTGTAGCGCGAAAAACAATCCTGAGCGTTCCTGTGTTTGTAGGAAGGGCTCAGAAGGAATGGTGTGCAAGAGCAGGAGGCTGCAGGACAGCAACCAGTGCGAAGGGACACTTGTCATAAAGGGTCTGGGGGAACTTTTAAACGGAAAATAAAATATTAATGGCAGGAGAGTGCAACAATTATATTGGTGAGTAACTTGGGATGAATGCAGGGGCCAGCCATCACAAGGTAGCTTCTTAAAAGATGGAAAGTGGTAAAATCCTCTAACCTGACAATGGATTGAGAGTTGGGGTTGTTCAGCCTAGAGAAAAGAAGGCTCCAGGGAGACCTTAGAGCTCCTTCTAGTGCCTAGAGGGGCTAGAAGAGAGCTGGACAGGAATTTCTTACAAAGGCATGGAGCGACAGGAGAAGAAAGGAATGGCTTTAAGCTTAAAGAGGGTAGATTTAGATCAGACATTGGGAGGAGAGTCTTCCCTTGAAGGTGGGGAGGCACTGGCACAGGTTGCCCAGAGAAGTGGTTGGGTTGTCGCTCAACCCCCTTGGCCAGGCAGGGCAGTGGGAAGCAGCCTCTGAACCATGTCCTTGCCCTTGGGAGGAGCCAGCAGCGCTCCTGGTGCCCAGCACAGAGTGTGGTGCTGGCCCTCAGCTTGGTCCTGGGGAGACTCGCTGGGCAGACAAATATGAAATGAGGGTTCTGAGCAAGGAAACCCCCATTTATTAATGAGGGAAATTAATGCACTTTGTGACGTGAAGTCTCCTGCAATCTGGGCTGGTGCAAATTAGGACCAGGCCAAAAAAGTCAAGGAGGGCTGCACCAGTGTGAACCGGACTTCATAAAATAGAAAGGAGAGGCCCCTTTTGTCAGGCAATGGCTTTTCCTCAGAAGCTAAATGATACATAATGTTTATATAGTGTTTTGCCTCTCCTAAATGCAGGCTAGACATTAATTGATTCCAGGTTTGCTCTGTGAAGTAGGTCAACTCTTTCCATTTTGCAGATAAAGGAGTTGTGGGGATCGCCGAGAGGTGCACGGGGGGTCAGCGCCGGCGCCGGGGCACCTACACGGATGGCTGCCCTCCCTGTGGGACCACGCTGCCACCCTAAATATACACCACTTCTGATGTATGTGGAAATCAGCTGGGACTCTGTAAACCCAGCTACATTAAGCCCGGTTCAAATGAAATCTGTTTATGTCTCCATTGCTCGCCACTGGTCAAAGCAGGACTTAACTAACCTAATGCTGTTTGTGTTCAAAGCCTCTTAAACCCTTGCTCTGACTGTCTTGAAGTGAGATATAAAGTACTTGCTGGGACCTGGCTGGAGGCCAGGGAACTGTTTCAGGCCCCCCTCTCTCTTTTGCTCCTGGGGCCGTTTAGAAAAAGCATCGCACATTTCAAACAGTGATGGAAAAAAATAATTTTAATTCACTTCTGTTTACATAACGTTGGAAGCTTGGGAGGGTTTGTGCAGACAATTATTAATGGTTTGAACTGGCGTGATAAAAATGTTGCCTTGGTCTGGGAGCATGAGCTGGCTCCCAAGGCCCTGGTGCTGGGTCAGATCCAGGGAGTGAGGACCCGGTGGCTTGGAGGGTCCCACTGTTGTGTTTCCTTTTGGCATCTTGGAATCAGCCTCCTGCTCGTTCTGCTGGGGCTGAACTGCTGCAACCCAAAGCCTGGATCTGGGGAAACACTTGGCTCTTCCCAGTCCCCTCCATTCCTGGATGCCCAGCCTGGAGATATTTGGTGACCAGATCACAGGGAAGCAGGGCACAGCCACCCTGGGAGCAGCGCTCCTTCACTGCAGTCGCAAAGCTTAACTTCATGAAGCTTTTGGTCCAGGCTTTTGGGGAGCATACCCTTTATTTTTGGTTACTGCCCTGTGTGAATCAGCTCCAGAGCAGGTGGAGCCCTTCCTGAATGTGCAGCAGGTGGGAGCGAGAGGGTGACTGTGTCCCAGGTGAAGTGCCCTGATCTCTCCAGGCACTGGAGCACCTGTGGCCTGTGTGTTCCATCCTCACACCATCCCTCAGAAGGCTCAGACACAGTTTTACTGGGCTATCGCTCGGCAGGATTCGGCACCTATAAAACTGCTCTTAATTACTTCCCAAGTTACTCACCAGGGTGATGTTGATTTTGTCCTATAACCCAGGACTTTGTCTGTTTGGTATAAAGCACTGCCCACCATAACTCTGCTGTCCTGTGTATTGGTGTGTGATCACAGAATGTGTGCATGTGTCCCTGGCTGGATTTTGGACACCACTGGACTGCTCATGGAAGCTCCTTTTGCTTTCCAGCCTTGCCTACCACACTGCAGCACCTCCACACACAGAGCTGTGATGCTGCTGGGGGGCTCTGGCTGGTTTGTAAGTGCCTGCACCAGGGGTAACAGCATTAGAAGTGCCTGTGAGCCTGGTTTGGACGGTGACAAATCCCAGGTCCTCCCTCCCAGTGGGTACAGCTCACACATACACAGGGAGCAGAAATTGTCCCCTCTAGCCATGGCACTGACTGCCTCTGATCTACTTTGTTCTGCTTTGACACCTGAGAGTGAAGCAAGGGCTGTAGTAGCTGAGAAAATAGTAGAGAAAATGATGGCTGGGAACTAAATCCATGCCAGCATCAGCTCCTGCAGCATCTAGGCTCTGCTTTGAAGCTCTCCCCTCAAAATATTCCCTCCATGATCCCTGGGATTACCCTGCACCACGGCATCTGAGTGCCAGCATTATGAAATTCATGAGCACATGCTTTATCTGCCTACTTTGCAAGTCAGCCTTGCACAGCAGACAGCAGCACTCTGCTCAAAGGCGTGTTGGTGTTGGGGGCTGGATCTCTTCACTGCTGCCCCTTTGGCTTTGGATGAAACCAGGGCAGGACTAATCTGAGCCCATTAACCAACTCTGATTTATTCTAAAACCAAATCTGCAACGTGTGAAATGCTGTATTCAAAAGAGAAAAATTAATTTATGAGGATAAAGTTTGAAGGTTTTATATGCAGACCAGAGACTGGTCTTCTCCAGAGGACTTCCTGGAGGTATTATGACTTATTTCTCCAAGGCTGCAGACCCTGAGCAATGCAGTTACATGACAGTGAGATATGGATAGAGAAGAGGTTTTCCTTTGCAATCATTAGATTGCAGTATGGGTTTTTTTTTTCCTATGCTGGGGGTGATTGAAAGATCTGTGAATAACACATGGGCTGAGGAATGCTTCGTGAGCTTAGTCATCACCTGGGTGAATCAGACAGGGAAAACAGCCTTTACTCTGCAAGATAGCCCCATCCCTCAGGGATTTTTCTTGAGAAAGGGCTCAAAGTTTGCTCCAAAATCATGCTACTGGGTGGAGTGCAGCCTCACCCTGCACCAGAGGTGATCTCCAGATGGATGCTGTATTTGATATGGCACTCATAGGTAGCATCAGGCTTGGATATATATAAATGCCTCATTACCAAGAACTACCCAAGGAATATTGCAGGGGAGGGTTTGAACTCAGTGGGGACTTTCTTGAGGTCAACAAGTGGAGAATCCAGTTAGAAGAAGGTTAAGAACAGTCCGGAAAATGGGTTTTCTGTTGTGATAGGGATCTTTACCTGGATCCTGTAGTTCATGCTTCTCTTGCACACCCATGCACCAGGGCTTGCTCCAACTGATGAAGTTATCCTGGACTGATGCTCCATGGGAAGAGGAGTGGTCCCAGAGCTTTGAGACCTGTCATTAATGCTCAGGGGTGTAAGAGAGCATGTGGGGAAAATGCAGCTGGGGACAATGGTGAGAGGAACAGCACAGCATCTCAGACCAGCACAGAAGCAACTGCAGTGAATGTTCCATGGCTTACCACCCTCAGCATGGGATGTGCTCCAGAGGCTTCTTTTCTGTCCAATTTTCCATTTTGCACTGGAACTGGGCACTTTTGGACAGACATGTGTGGATTTCTGTTGGCCTGATGAGCTGCTGCTCTGCATGGCACACTCTCCTCCGGGACACTGCCCCTAGCCCATGCCAGGTCCTGCCTCCCCATGGGGTTACTGCCCACGGGTGCAGGTTGGTGATCTGGATGGAGACTTTCTGGAGTCAGGTCCTCAGCCCCTGGGCTTAGATGCTACAAAGAAAAAGATGGTAAATCAAAACATTTGGAAATCTGTTTCTTATTTACTGTACTGCCAAGCTGCTGTAAGGCTTGCTGGAATGACAATCCCAGAAAAGCAGAGTGGAAAGGATTTTCCTACTGATATTGTTGGCAGTGGGAGAGACCTTGCTGCCTGCTGTGGGCTGGGACAGGTGGGGATAGGATCAGGGGAGGACTTTCTGTTTGCTCGTGAGGGTGAGCTAAACATCGCAAACATTCTGTGTCTCCCCTCAGCCCATTTCAAGAGGGGTATTTATTAAATATGGGGAAGAGCTGAAGGCAGACTGGAATACTAGGGGAAGGGATACTTGGAGACACATTTCACAGGTTAGGTTTTCGTGGTGATGAAGGATAAACGTGTCAGATCATAGTGGCAGGAGAAAAAAAGTCAGATGCTCAGGCCACAGCAGGTTTTGTTGGATGTTTTCATGCTCGCGGCATCAGCTGAAAGGATCTCCTGGCACTACCTACCCATGAGGCTCAGGGAGAGATGCCAAAGCATGCAGAAGATGGTTTATGGAACCAGGGAGCTCTTCCCAGTGCGTCAAGGTCTTACATCTTCCTTCTCCCCCCTCGAGTGCCTGCGTCTCTCGTGGGAATGTCGCACATCCTCTCACACGCTGCAACCAGCGTAAGCTGAGCAGGGAAAGTTTCCCAGAGACTTGCAGGCTGTGATGCCAGGAGTCATAATTGCCTTGGCAGAAGCAGCCACAGTTGTTCAAACCTGCCCTCTACCCGTGAGTCAGAGTGGAAGTGCTGGAGTCATGGGATGGCTCGGAGCAAAGACGCAAAGTTGGGAGTTGCTTTCAGAGATTCTTATTTCCTTGAAGGAAAGTCTGAAAAACACAAGTGAGGGAGCGAGAGGGAGTCCAGCAGCCTCAGAGCCTTCCTGCAGCACACAAGGGCAGCACTGGGCTGCACTGCCTGCAGGGGATGGGACCATTGCTGGGGCCCAGGAGCAGCAATGCCATGGCAGGGAAAGCAGCCCTGCAGGTTGTGGGTGAGCTCTGGCACTGGTGATGTGTCCTGTGAGCTGTTCAGGGCATGTTCTGCAGAGGCAGCGTTCACTGGGCAATCACCTTCCTGCTCGGAGCACAAAGGGACACAGCCACAGTGGGACAGAGCCCCAGATCTGTGAGAAAGCCTTGCAGAGAATCAAGACCCCTGTGTGGGGCTGTGAGTGTGTCCTGTTTAGGTCAGACACATGAGGAGATGGCTCAGCAGGGTTTCCTGGGGACAGCTTTGGGCATCTCAGAGGATCCTGGGCAGTGAAAGCACTTTTGCTTCCAGGGGCTTGCCAGTCCCCCTCTGGTCCATGGAGGGGAGGAAAGGCAGACACAAGGGGGAATAAACCCTCAGCATCACCAGCCTGGGGATGAGGAATGTGACCTGCTCGCTCTCCCAGCATCATGTCCTTGCCCATGACCCCTGCCTCCATCTGAGCATGGGGAGAGACAACAGAAAGGACTGGGGATCGAGCAAGTGAGGGATGGGTGCTGATGGAGCCAGTGCCTTGCAGAGCTTCTGTGGGGAGGACTTGGCATGAGAACTGCTTCCAACACATGGAAACTGTGATGGGAGATGGTCAGACTGGCTCCACAGGATGGCTGGAGTGGTCAGAAGCTGTGGTGGCAGGGATGTCCTGAGGTGGGTGTTGGACCAGTCTGAAGGAATGGAAACCCCAGTACCGAGCTCTCCCCAACCTTGGGGAGGTCCTGTCGCCTCCAGACTCCAAGTTCATGGCTCAGAGCCATCTCTCGTTTAGTCCCAGTGAATTACTGAGCCCCAGGAAGCCAACCTTACTGAGGCTTTTGTAGAAGTCAAGGGCTCAA
The DNA here is from genome assembly GCA_036630365.1 of Acanthiza pusilla. NCBI lineage: Eukaryota > Metazoa > Chordata > Aves > Passeriformes > Acanthizidae > Acanthiza > Acanthiza pusilla. The sequence goes on along the minus strand of JAXCHO010000049.1, from coordinate 9,590,445 downwards.
ATTGAGCGGGAGCTTGGGGAAACCATTTCCCTTGTTAAAATAAATGTATTAGTTTAATACGTACCAGGAGAGGATAGGGAGTTCTCCTTGTTAAATATTTACCAGTCAAACCCTGCTGAGGACTTACTTGGAGCAATTCAGCTTTAGTGATTTCCTTCTATTGTGGTCTAAGTCTCCAGCATTGCTGGGAAACCGCCCGGCAGGGCCAGGATGGTGGTGACAGAGCCCAGCCCTGGGCGCTAAAGCTGCAGCTGGGATGGCCACCCGTCTCTCTGGGGACACTGTGGCGCCTCGGCGGGTCCCCAAATCCTCCCTGGGACCTCCATGGAGATGTCGACGCCTGCATGGAGCAACAGAGAGAGCAGCCCCGTCCCCAAATGGGAGCAGGGCACAGGAGGGATGCCCAACAACCAGGCAAAAGCAAAGAAATTTTTTTTAAAAGGATGAGTAGAGACACAAAATGTCCATGCTTTACCTGTCCTGACATTCCTGAGAGCAGCCCAAAAGTGTTTTCTCGGACTCATCACAGTCAATTTTAACAAGGAGCATTATTTCTTTGGGGTCTCATCACCTTGGGAATGGGAATTATTGTACACAACACAAATTGTGAATTCCCTTAATTTTCCTAAGATGTCCCTTCTCTACCTGATGGCAGAGTTAAGCCATGTTCTGATAGCTCAAGACTTCCTGACACAGCTGTTCAATTTATAGGACCAGTTTTACATTTATGTAATTTACATGTTTATATACGAACCTGACACACATTTACACTAGCAGTTTGTCATTTACAAGTTTACACTCCAGCCATCTCTACAGTTCTTAAAACTGGAAACACATTTTTTTTTGTAATCAAGTTAAATTCAGATAATTTCTATTGTTGGTGACTCCACATTGTTTTGTAACTGCTACTCTCCCTTAAACTCCCTAGAATAAAATGGAAAAATGGAGGGCATGAGGGATCTCTGTGGAAATGCTCCTGCCTTGTTGGTCCCTTGCTCTCCTGAAGGCAGCAATTGCCGATTGTCAAGGATTGCGTCGCCGTGTATTTTTTAAAGAATGACTCTATTAATAATCTTAAGAGAAAACAGATGCGTGAGGTTTGCAACGAGAACTGTGGATATTCCAGGAGACATCAATTGTTGGAAGTAAACAACAGTCCTGATTCAACAAAGCTCTTAAGCAGACGCTTAACTTTGAGCATGCACTTAGCCCAGGCTTCAGCGAGGTGTTAACATATGTTCTGCTATATAAGGAGGGACTTAAGTACGTACTTACAGTTAAGCTTGTGCTTAAGTGCCTTGTTGAATTGGGGCCAACAATTCAGCTCTCCCTCTGTCTCCCTGACATTAACTGTGCCTGACATCCAGGAAATTCAAACAGGGGCTGCAGTAGTCACCTACCAGCAGAGCTTTTCCCTTCTGGCAGGGGCTGCATCTATTTCGCAGCGTGGCCGAAGTGCTCTGGGGGGCAGGGTCAGGTCACCCCATGCACCTCCATGCCCCTGTCGCTCCCCATCCCTTGGGACCCCTGCAGCACCACCTGTAGAGAGACCAAGAAAACATTGTAAGACCCCACCTAAAAATCTATCGTGTCTTTATTTCTATTGGTTTTTTAAAAAATCAATATATTATTCCATAATGTTCTGCATGTTTATTAAAAATTGCTTTATTTCTGCTTATTTTCAAATGGATGGCTTATTTTTAAGTTCTGAGCAGCAAGAATTGCACTGTTCAATGATTTATCTTCCCTGGCCAACCTTTATGAATGAAAACTTAGTTTTTGTAATTTTTTGCATTTGTAGTTTTTTCCCCTGTTACATCCCCCACTTGCTGAGTAGTACACAGCAGGTGAATATGGATGGGAAAGGCCTCAGTGTCTTCACGGGTTACTGCTGACCTCCTGAACCAGTCTGGATGCTCTGAGATGCCCTTCCAATTACCTTGAGACCCTTCCTCGGCTGTAGGTCACCTTCATTTCAGACCCAAATTGCTGAGGATGAAGGTCTTATTCTGCTCACTGCAATGACACTTTGAATCAGCATCACTGAAAACCCAAACCCCAGCTCTTAGTTGTGCCTTGGGATCAATTCATCATCACTTGCTGGCTTTATTTGCAGTGAGCCAGATTTCTCTGAAAACTGGATGGATCTTGTTTCATGAGCCAGGGAGAGCTCAGTGAAAGCAGCAACCAGAGTTGATATCTCCTGTTCCAAATCACACCAGGCAAATCCTGAACCAAGCATCCCCAAAGGTGTCCTGATCTCCTGATCTGAAGTTCTGTGCTTCTTGTAATCAAAGGGAGCTTTTGAACTTGCTTCAATGGTGCCAGAGCTGCTTTTTCCTCAGGATTTTACTTATGGGTGGTTTTTAAACCATGAGTATAGCAGTTGCCTTTCCAGTCCCAGCTTTCTGTCTGTTACCTCTGTCCAAAAGTCACGGCTGGGGAACCACGCTCACTGCCAAAGAAAGGAGTTTGTTTTACCTGTCGAAGCCAGGGGTGGGGGACATGTGGCCCTCAGTTAAAAGTGTCTCAGGGAGTGTCATCGCATGCAACACCAAGTTTTCTTGGATAAAAAAAAATTAATAAAAACCTCAAGGGCCATCTCTTCCCTGCTTATTTTCTTTGCAGATGGCAGCATCCAAGTTCCAGTTATTTCTGTCTTGGAAAATAAAAAAGTCTACCAGAGGAAAAGGAATGTGAGTTTGCAGCAGAGTTTGGTACCTGGAAGACTCCAGGCTGGAGTGCACACTCCTGATTTATGGTGTACTTGTTAAAACCACTTGTTCTTGTCATAACAAAACAGATCGAAGTGAAGCTGGGTAGAAGGTCCCCTTCTAGTTGGCACTTCATCATGGCTTCTTACTCTGTCTTAGGTTCTGGGGGTTTACAGTTATATAAAACTTAATGAATCAGTATACTTTAGATTTCCTTCCTAATGCATATGGGTTCAATTAACTGCACTGTTTGCTTATTTAAGCGTTTTCATTAAATTGCTTTACTATATTTTCCCGCAATTGAAAGGGAACATGGTGGGGCTGATGCCATCTGCCACCATCAGTTTAGCAGAACCTTTTTCTTTGTTCAGGTCCATTCTGTTTTATTAGAAGAGACCCTCCTACCTCCAGTTGCCTGTGTGCCACGCACTTATTGCATTCTGCTCTTCTGACTGCAGACTGATAAATAAAAAGCTTGTGCAAGGGCCTTCACGTACGGCATTTTTAAGGGTCTCTTTTACAAGATCAGTTGTGTTTTGCCCCCCACCCCCCTTCTCTCCCCCTGCTTGCAGATTCCTTTTTTGCTCCAGCTTGTGAAGAAAGGATTGTTGCTGTTACAATGGCTCTGAGCTCTTGCTGCCTGGCCCTGCAGGGTGGGGGATTGCTGTGGCCAAAACACCCAGCCAGGCTGCAGGCTCGGCCAGGACAGCAAGAGCAAGGCTGGAGAGGCTTTTCCCTCATTTTTAAGGAATAGCTGATCCTAGGCATCTCACCAAACCTTTCTGAAGGTCCTTCTCATGGCAGGGGCTGGTGTCCCTGCCTTCACCCACAGCTTGTTTTCTGGATCTGGTGCTCTCAGGGCTTCACACACTGTTCTCCCCCCAGCACAGAGGGAATGTTTTATTACACATTCCTCCTTGTTGTTTTGCTCCATCCTTGTGAGCTGCGTCTTGCTGTGTAAGAGCTCACTCTGAGCAGCCCTGAGTGTCCCCAAGGCTGGTGGTCCCAAGAGGGCTCCTGCCCCTGTCCCTCCAAAATACCCCACAGCACCAGGGATGCCCATCAGGGATGGACAGTGCCTTCCCCTGCTTTACAAACTAAACTGCATAATCCCACCCACTTGGTTTGGGGTGCAATCTGCACCCTGATACACAAAACAAATGCTTTCTAGACATCACTAATAGGAAAAACATCTCCTGGAGAATATAACAGAAGAAGGAAAAATATTCATCCTGAAGAACTCTCACCCAGAGGTTGGTTTTTGATTTGGAAATGCAGCTTTTGATATTGCATCATTTATCTGCCATCTCTGGGTTAGGGAGCAGAGAAGACATTCATGCTCCTGGAGCAAAGTGATATTTTGCAATGCAGTCTGAGGTGGAAAACGCCCCAGCATTTATAATTTTCTGTTCTCTGCTACAGGCATTTTATGCTAGAGAAGGTGCAAAGACAATAAATAACTTGCCCTAAAGGTACACAATGAATCTGTGGCAAGGCCAGCAAGAGAAAGGCTTTTAACCATTGCTTGCAAAAGCCCTTGCCCTCCCCGAAGTCTAAGGGAGCTGTTGTGTTTGCGGGGGCCAGAGGATGAGGCTGTGAGTCCCTCACCCAGCCTGTGCCCCTTTTTGTAGGAGGGTTTTGGTTTGTGAAGCAATGTACCAGATCAAACATCTCCAAGGAAGGAAGGAAAGAGAGAAAGAGAGAAAGAGAGAAAGAGAGAGAGAGAGAGAGAGAGAGAAAGAACGAAAGAAAGAAAGAAAGAAAGAAAGAAAGAAAGAACACCCTTCAAACTCTTTTGTTTGCAGTAAAGTAAAATTAAGAAAAAAGTAAAATGTGGAAAAATACATTTAAACTGGAAGGGAAAAGCATTCCCCCCTCCCCAAGTGGTAAGACTTTTTCTTCCTTTTCTTATTTTCTAGAAGGTTTTCCAATTTCTGTTTTTTTCAATGAAAAATGCAACCACTGCACCAAAGACGTTGCAAAACACCTCTGAGTTGCCAAATGAACCTTGGAGGGGGAGTGGGAGGTGGGGATTACCTGGAGAAACATCAGCTTGTACCCTCGAGTGGATCCCAGTCCCCCCACCCTCCCTGCTCCACAGCTCCTGTGCACAGGGACCCCAGCCTCTGCTAACAGCCCCACAGGGACCCCCATGCAGCTGCTGGGATTTGCCAAAATCATAAGGAATCACCCAAAAAACACCCAAACTGATGCAGACTCTGGGCTCCGGGAAACTTTCTGAGAGAGTGGCTTGACAGCCCCAGCAGCTCCAACCTCTCTCTCTGGTGCCCTTTCTTCTGGAAGTGAGGCATAAAATAAATTTAAGCCACTGGCTGTGGTAAACATTCCCTTCAAACATGCCTGTTCTTGATACACCAAATTCAGATATTCAATTGTGGAAGACAGTAGAGAAAGAAAAGAAAGAAAAAAAAAAAAAAGAAATGAAATGAAATGAAAAGGATAGAGAGAAAACCCCCGACGCTTCCAAGACACTAAAAATAGACTCTGATCACTTACCAAATGGTAAAATGAAAATGATTTGCTTTGAATAGTCTCCAGAAAGGCTCAGATACAATGTCTTGTGGAGCAAAATTGAATCAGTTGAAAGTGCAGACGCCAGCTCAGCCTAATCCCTCCCAGCTGCTTTGCTTTCCTTTTTTTCCAACAAGCAGCCCCTAAAAGTCATCTCCCTAATCCTGCAAACTGAAATTCAATCTTGTATTTTTTTTTTAAAATCAAGTTTCAAGCCTGGGGCTTGCAGGGTGGGGGAAGAGGAGGAGGGAGGGCTTTGGGGTTGCCTCCTTCCCCTCGCCCTGACTGCAGTAAACACAGCCTTGAATTCAAGGAAAAGCTTTAGACTACAATTCACTTGGCTTGAGCCAAACACACAAATCTGATGCCTTTAAAGCCCCTCCAGCAGACAGTAGATAGCTTTGAGATGTTCACTAAATGGCTGTCTGGTTGCTGCCTTTTTTGTTGTTGATTGGGGGCCCAAGGAGACCTTGTCTCTTGGTTGTTTTTTCTTTCTTTCCCCCCCCCCCTTTTTTTTGGTGTCTGCTGTTATCAGTGAATTTGGGTTGGGCATTTACCTAATGCAAAGACCAAGACAAACAGTTTCTCACAGAGGCTGGTGATTGCAACCAGCAGTGCATGTACAGACTCTGCTATCTCGGGGAATACCGAGAGGTATTTATGACACTTTCCCAAGAGTTTCCCGACTCCTGCCCTCCACTCCCCCAGTTCCTGCCACGTGTGCGGCTTGCAAGGACTCAGGAAAGCCTCCTGGGGCATCCCAGTTCTCAGCTCCCTACACAGCACTTGGAAGCATAATTCCATGCACTTCCAATCATAATTCCATGCACTTCCAAGCTTGCATTGTCAGTCGTTGCCACCTGATGGTTCACTGATCCCAAATATTTCTGGCAGCAAATGATACTGGTTTGGTTTTGGAGAGTAATTGAGAATACATAAAATAACAGCAAAATGTTCAAAACCAAATCCTACGGCTCAGCATCCTGATAATTCAAATTCCTGGGTCTGAACTCTTCCGAACTCAGGGTTTCAGAGATTTTCCCCCATTCAGCCATGCAGATTGGCCCTATGAGGCTTTTGTTTGAACCCAGGTCAGGGTCCAGAATCTGAGCAGGAAAAAAGAGATGTCCAAGAGTAAGAAGAGAGAGGACATAGATTTTGCTGTATAGAGACTCCCCCAGAACAGATCCAGGCAGGTGTAGATTGACCTGGTCAGCAAAAGATTCTGAGTGGAAAACAATAAACAAAGGAAAACAGGAATCAAAACTTTCATGGAAAGAGTGGAGAGCTGAGGTGGGAACCTTTGATATGACATCTCTTACCCTGACCGATATGATGACAATATCCCACATCATAAAAATAATGAAAGTCACACTTCTCACGGGTGCAGAGATTTTGTCTGTTCCCAACATGCACTTTTCTTCTTTTTGTTGATGTAATGGCCTTGAGTCCCCCACCGTGTCAGAAGCAAACTTCTCCTTGTTTGCAACTGGTTGTTATTTCTGCTCTGAGATACATGGGGTTACATGACATTTACTCAGACAATAGCCCTGTACTCATCAGTCTGCTGCAAGGCTGGGTCGCTGAGAGTGATCAAAGCACGACTGCTGGGGCTGTGTGGAACTGAATTACCTCTTGTCTAACGAGGGAGAGCGCGTTGGGCACTCAGATCAAATGGCCCCATGTGCTGGTTGCTGGATTTTATGGTGTAAACTGATGGACAGTTGAGATAAACATACATAATTAAATGGGTAGAGATACACAGGTACATGGGGGGTGGATGGATTAGAATAATTGGCATAATTACACAGACACACACAGGGGCTGTGCAGAGGTGGATAATTTGATATTAATACAGAAGATGTGATGGTGGATGTGCATTTGACATGGACTAGGTGGCCTAGCCAGGGGTAAGGGTGGTCTTGATGCATGTCAGGAATAGAAGTGGGAAGTACTGTGTTTGAGCAAGTCCTGGCTGGGTGAGCAGAAATTTTATCTGACAGCTGGCTGGCTGGCTGAGTAGTGGAGCTGGGAATGAAGGGCCTGCGTCGTGAACCTGTGGGATGAATATGGGGACTGAAACAGGGCTGGCTGGATTTGCCATAAAATAGAAATATGTTAAAATGGGGAGCTAGGTATGGGAAGAAGGAAGGAAAGGAAGGAAAGGAAGGAAAGGAAGGAAAGGAAGGAAGGAAAGGAAGGAAAGGAAGGAAAGGAAGGAAAGGAAGGAAGGAAAGGAAGGAAGGAAAGGAAGGAAAGGAAGGAAAGGAAGGAAGGAAAGGAAGGAAGGAAAGGAAGGAAAGGAAGGAAAGGAAGGAAGGAAAGGAAGGAAAGGAAGGAAGGAAGGAAGGAAGGAAGGAAGGAAGGAAGGAAGGAAGGACGGAAGGAAGGACGGAAGGAAGGAATGGTGCGGAAGGAAGGAATGGTGCGGAAGGAAGGAATGGTGCGGAAGGAATGGTGCGGAAGGAAGGAAGGAAGGAAGGAATGGTGCGGAAGGAAGGAAGGAAGGAAGGAAGGAAGGAAGGAAGGAAGGAAGGAAGGAAGGAAGGAAGGAAGGAAGGAAGGAAGGAAGGAAGGAAGGAAGGAAGGAAGGAAGGAAGGAAGGAAGGCTGGCTGAAATAAGTTTGACAGAGAACAGAGAAATATGCATGGGATGGACTGCAGCATACCTGAGTCTGCTGGCCTTGTTAAAATTAACAAATAGGTGTCTGTGTATCCGGTATTGGTTTGTTGTATGTGTGTGGAACACATAAATATGGAAGGAAGAAAGCTGGACTGGGTAGGTAAAGTAATTGCTGGATGGCTGGGAAGTTCAGTGGAGAAAATGTAGTCTGGATAGATTGAAATATGATAATGTGGACTACTGCAAGCAGGTAGCTGTAATAGGTAGCAAGGAGTTAAGTATAGATAGAGTAGAAAACAGTGGAATGTAGGGAATAAATGGACACATGAACTGATGTCTGTGTCTATTGACATATTTAGGTATGTAAAGATATGTTTGGTTTCATAAATTCAAGTGACATTAGCAGCAGTGGTGCTAACCTATCTAACACAGGAAAATGGATTTAATGAAGAAAAGATGATCCACTGGAAATGCTGTGAATATTCTGAGGCTGGTTCACCTGAGTGGAAATTGGACGGATGGGTGGATGAAGAGATGGGTGTATATACTGGCTGAATTATCAGCTGAGTTAGTGTTAGATAAACCTGTGGACAACAGATTAATAAATTAAAGGTCAAAAAAGAAAGACATTCGGTTGAAGGGATAAGTTCACAGCACACAGAATATATGTTGCCTGAGTAAAAGGATGGAAAGATAGCTGGAAGAATGGAATAAATAAATGACAATAAAAATGGGCTGATAGGGTGAATGGGGCATTGATTATGGGGAATGTAGATAGAGGGAGGAACAGATAAAAGAACAATAGCAGAGTTAATAGATGAGCAGTGAATAGGATAATAAATGAGTAGCACCCTTCGAGAGGGTATCTGGTGATCAAGACGCCCTGCACACACACAGAACTGTGAAAAAGGTGATGCACAAGACACAGGGGAGTGGAGGATGCATTGGGTCCATGCACACAAAAGAGGGAAAGTGCACAGACATGAGAGGGAAGTCGATATGGGAAAAGAGAAAAAAGCCCTTTAGGAGGAGTCAGGTAAAACAGTCACAGCGTAAATAAATTACATATAAAATTCATGCAGAATAAAGAGATTATGCTGAAAAAAACAAGCTTGGAACCATTAGCGAGCTAACAGGTTGGACCAGGTATTGGGTAGATAAGGAGACAGAGGAGTATTCATGAGCTGGGAGTGTTGAGAAATTAGCCTGATGGTGCGAATTAGAGGGATGCTTAATGGAAGAGTAAATCCTGGACAGGATGATTGATGAAGAAGGATGTGGGTGCACATACAGATGAGTGGGTACCAGGAAGCTCATCAGAGTGGGTACGAGTGAGCAGTGAAATGAATATGGATGGAACAAGGAGGGAGATGAAAATATATAATTTGGGAGGCACTATGGAAATCCAGAGAGATTAATTGAAATTTGCATTGGATTAATTAGGTAGGTAAGTAGTCACAGGCGCTACCTTAATGAGTATGTATAAAAGAAACTGAAAAAATATCGTTAATCGTGGCACTAGTTGCATTGATGTCTTGGGCATGACAGGCAAAAGCAGAAGGGGTGAATATATTAGTGCTATAAGAAAGGATGAGAGTGATTAGTATATGTGAGATAGATTAGAAGTGTGAGACATGAATGTATGCAAAATAGGCTAAGAGGTCAGGTAAATGAGAAAACATGGGGAAAATGGATTATTAAGTGTTATGAAACTCACCTATGAACACCTACAGGGGTGTGTGGGAGTGAAAATTAGATGGACAGAAAGAGAAGAGATCTGTTTGCACAAGAAATAAGCAAAGAGGGATTACATGATCAAGGCTGACATGTGACTCCCAAATCAATCCTAAAACTAACACTAATTCTAAATTCTGACACAAACACAACTCTTAGCTTAAAGTTTATCCTAACATAACACTAAGACAAACCTAAACCAAAAGTATCTGAACACAGCACTAACCCCAAACCCTGACCTCATCCAAAACTGCTCCCAATACCTAATCCTAACACAATCTGAGATCTTCCACTGACCCTGATACCAATCCTATCCTAAACCTAACCCACACCTCACCCAAACCCAGCCATAAACCAAACACAACCCTAAATGCTGAACCAGTCATACCCTAACTCTAAACCAATCTCTATCCAATTCTAACCAAACCTCGACCTTAACTCTAAAGCAATGAGCCTTAACCCTGTCTCTAACTTAATCTTAACCTTGCATCTTAGAGGAATGTGTAGAAATATGTGATACATTTGTATTTAGCTGTTCCCTGTGTTAAAACATAAGAAAGGAGATTAAATAAATATGTCAGAGATGGAGTTGTCAGACTTCTTTATTCTAAAGTTATATGGTTTTTGTTGGCAATGGGGGAGGAGGGTTTGCTAAATGAGTGGATTCAAGGCAGAGATGGACAAATGAAATATGTCCATCTAGAGGAGTTATAGCAGAGAGCTCAGAGTGTGCAAGCAGATAAGAAATTCATAACTATGATTTCAGATCAGTGATCAGATAGATGAAGATATGCAGAACAGAGTGATGTGTGTAACCAGTGGTTAAATCAGATATCCATGTAGACTTGAGGTAGACAAGGATTGATACGGGATAGACAGGTGAGGAACGAGGTGGGTGGGGGCAAAATGTAAAACAGGGCAATAGACACAGCGGGGGGAGCCCTGGAATGAATAGGTGTGTGTGATGTCAGAGCTGGTTGGTGTGTGTGGGTAGGACAAATAACGGGGCAGGTTCGGGTCAGGAAAGCAGACAGGACTGTGGACTGCCAGTTTCTGACTTTTTCAAATCATGCCTCTGCAAATGTGATCAGCAGAGGTGCCAGCCCCTGCCTGGTGATCTTTAGCCTGTGGACTGCATGAGATGTGGAGAGAGACTTGTGCAGGACATTCCAGCCCTGGGTTCCACTTCTGAACCCACCCAGGGATGCTCTCCAAAGCTGTTGCCTTCTAGAGAGCAGGGAGGGGAGGCTGCTGCTCTTCTCAGTCCCTGGAGGGGGCGGTGGGCTGGCCCCCAGTCTCCTCACCTGCCTTTCCAAGTTTTCTGTCAAATGTTCAAAACCTGTCCCTGTAAATGCTTAAAGAATGGGGTCTGGCTTTGTGACACCGTAAGATTAAATTTGGGATCTGACTTAAAACAGGGACTGTGAGAGCACAACTCTCCAAAATGCTTTCCGCACCTTGCCTAACTTTATGCTTAAATTTAAGCAACTTTAATTTGCTGACTTTAATAACAGTGTGAGGGGCAGAGTGCTGTGGTTATCCATGGACCACAGCCCCCCTGTTCTGCAGCCAGTGACAGATCTCCAGCTGGCCTCCCTGAGATCAGGGCTTCACCTCATGCCTAGAAGCATTTCACTGAGTAATTTCCTTGTGTGCTTAAGTACTTTCCTGAATTAGCTCTTAAAAGAGTGAACCTTCCTTCTAGACTTTCTGGGAAAAAAAGAAAAGAAGGGAGTGGAGGGAGAATGGGAATTTTTGAGGGTGCCCAAATGCCAAGAGCCAGGTTTTGGAAGGGATTTGGGTTCTCACAGTTAACCCAGGCAGTCAGAGGAGCCTCAGAAGGAGCCAGAGCAGATACCTCTGGTAGACACTGGTACTGGGTGCTTTCAAAGATCCAACTATGTACTTAGCTGTATCTTCAGACATCTAAATCCCTCTAAAAGTCTCACTCTTAGTGTCTAAATCCCCGGTGCCTAACTCACTTCTAGGAAAATCTCACACCGGGACTGATTCACTGAATCTTTTTTTTTTTTTTGTCCTTGCTCACATAGGGCTTTTGAAAATCCCACTGCTAATCTCCTATACCCAGGCATGTATCACTTTGAAACCTGTAATATAAATTACTCTGTGCTTCTGAGGGACAGCCACTACTTCATCCCTGCTCATAGTGGGTCAGATTTTTGTTTTTTGCATATTAACACATAGGTTTTGCTGGGGTTTTTTTTTTTGGAAGGGGGACATAAGAAGCTGCTCTGCAAGACTTGAATTAGCAACCCGGAGTGAGTGCTGTTTTACATGTTATTCCGGGGAGGAATCCCAGGCTGCCGTGAATGGTAGGGCTGCATCAGCAGAGGTGTCGGGAGGAGCTGGTTCTGGGCTCCTCATTTACATCGGTGGGGTTTGCCCCTGGGCACAAGCCTTCGCTCAGCTCCACTGATCTCCTGGGAAGATTTGTGAGCAAATTTGCTCGTCTCTAGCAGAGACTGCACATTGTTACCTGGCTTTCTGCAAGAAATTACTTAAGTGAAGAAGGGGGGGAAAAATCAAATACATATGTTCTTTCATTTTTCTTCTTTTATTTCCTATGAGAATTTTTATTTGTTGGGAAGTTATTTCGTAAATAAAATTTTTGTGCGTATGCTTTCTTCATTAAAGGAACTGGAGTTGGGGGATAAACAAATTATTTTTTCCTGTAAAAAAGCCCATCATTCTGCAGAAGAACAGGCTGGCTGCCATTGAAACATTTTTGATAGAAAATCTGCCTGCAGCCCTACTGCTTAATCAGTTTGGAGCAGAGCGTAGCCTGTAGCTTGTTAATAAGAGCAGCTTGCCCAAGCAGTTCGCACAATGGTGAGCCGCAGAGGAGGCTTGCTGCATAGCTGTGGATTTTATTTTGCAGCTCTGTTAATTAAAACATATTTTACTTTGAAGGAGGTTTTTACTGTTTTCTATGAGGCTGAGCAGAAAACTGTTCTCTTGGATAGATTAAAGGAGGGATATGAAGTATTTTCTTAGAAGTAACAACTCAGCTTTGTTTGATGGGCAAACTCTGAGCAAAAACAATGTGTAGTTTTGTATTTTTGTTTGTTCTCAGTCTTTGTATATGGGCTGGTTTATAAGTTGGAATATTTTGGCTGTTTTGATAATATCCAACTAAATTATTTTGCATACAAATTGCCAGACCGGAACAGAAAAGTCACAGATTCTTGTTTAATTGATAAAGTAGTTTTTACTTATACAAGCGTATACTAAAATAATAAGGCCTGAAACTGTGGCACTGAAATTAATGACAAACCCTTCATAGGTTTCATATAAAACCTGTATTTTTATTATCCCAGTTCCACTGACTTTTGTTGCAAGATCGCAACAAAATGTTAGGGCATTTCTAAGTGTTATTTTTATTATACAAAACCCCATTAAAATCGGTACTGAAGCATCCCATTAATTTAAATGGGACTTTGCATAGTTTGCTGAGTTCCAGGCCACAGATAAAGAGAAGTATGCAATTTAGAATTAAACTGACCACAGCTTTTTATTAGAAGACATTTAATCTTGAACGGACTGCGCAGTCTGAGGCATAAAGAGTTGGTGAACTTCATCTGGGCTGGTGCAATCGGAGCCTCCACTGAGCAGCAGCTCCTGGGTTGGTCTGGGACCTCTCAGGACCATACAGCATTCCCAAGCAAAGCTCTCCCCAGGCAGCTTTGCCTTGGAAATGCTAATAGGTAAGCCAGCACACCCAGAACAAATGGAAAACTTGATTCGGGTATTTCTCTGGCTCCAAGCGTCTGCTTGCCTCGACAAAGACTGCAATCAGTAGGCAGGAGTCTGGGGACTCTGTGCAGCACCCGCTGCAAGGCAGGGTCCCACCGGGATGGAGCCAAGCCAGATCGAAGTGATGCAGCTTCAGGAATTCCAGCTTGAGGTTCGCTCACTGGAAACCACGGGGAGGAATGTGCAGGGCGAGGGATGGAAAACCATCGCCTCCGGTGTGTGGAAACACCCACCAGCCAGACACCGGCAAGGGGAGTTCAAAAGCCAAAGCGAGAAGGGTGGTGGTGAGCGGTATTTTATACTGGCCCCCACTCCGTGGGGACTTTGGGGACTAATGAAGCATTAAATGACAGCCCTCCCCGGCTGCCCCCGGCATGGGCACACACCGGGGCACCTCCAAAGGCATATGGCTAAGGAAAATATCCTTTGGGCAAGGCAATCCGAAGCCGTGCCTCAAACACTCCAAACCCCCAAATAATTCAAGCTCTATCCATTGTGGGGGAGACCTAAAGGCTGCTGGAAGCAGGGCATCCGTAAAAGTGCACAAGGAAGGTGGAGGAGCTGCTTTCTGCTCAGCGTCTCCTTGGAATTTTCCTTTCCCTGAGCCATAAATGTGTCAAGATGCCCAAATGTCGCCCAGCAGCAGCAGATCAGCTTTCCCTGACACAGTCACAGCGCGGGGGGACATTGGTGAGGGACACCAGCACAGAAGCCCAAGCAGGCTGTGTCCCTGGTCCCCAACTCTTTCCTGCAGGCATTTTCGGAAGGGATGGGTGCCTCAGGACTCCGACAACAACCGAAACTTGGGGCAGGGTTTGGCAAAACGTGAGCGCCGCTGCTCCGATTTAGGGCTAACAGTGCTACCTCCAGGAACAAGAGAAAACGAACACCTAAAATCCCGGCTAAAGTCCCGGTGGAGGGCTGGCAGGTCCCCTCCCGCCTGGAAACTGGGGGAAAACAGTCCTTGTGCTGCTCTGGTGACACTCTCGGGGCTACAGTGAGGGATGGAGTAGCCGAGGATACTCGGACCCGCACTGCTGAGCCCCCGCGCTGGGAGCAGAGCCTTTGCGCTGCCCCCCAGCCCCAGAACGGAGCGGAACACCCTGGGGCACAGAGAACTGCGATCCTCGGGGAACGAGGCCATCCGCGGCCGCGCAAACAGCGCGTTTGGGCCGGGGAAAGGCCCCGACCATGGCTATTCCTGCCGCCGGGTCCGGGAATTTCATTGATTCGTTATAGCGATTATGGCATTGGGGGCTAAATATCAATAGTAATCGCAATAGTAAATACATAGTCATCAAATAGTAAATAAATAGTAATGAAATAAGAGGGGTTTGTGCTTACAAAAGCTTAAGGGAAAGGCAAAACAAATCGAACAACCTTTAAAATTCAGGATGTCGGAGAATTTGGAGGAACAAGAGAAAAACGCACCTTAGGAAAACGGGACAAGCGGCTGCGGGAGAAGGAGCGGTGCCAGAGCTGCGACCCACCGGGGGTGCTCCAGGGTGCGGGGATTAACTTTTTGGGGAGGAAAAAATGCCGACCCACGGCTCGGAGCGCTGGGATTTGGTGGGATGCAGCAATGCAGCGGCAAGGAGGGCTGGAGCCCCAGCTCCGGCAAACTTCGGCAACAGTCTGCCATAAAATTAGACCTGGGGAGGGTTTCACTGCCGGGGCTGCCCCGGGGAGGGGGGCAGGGAAAGGGCTCCTTCCCTGTAGGGGCGCTGGGGGGGACGCGGGGAGACGGCGCAATTACCGGGGGGAGCCTCCCCAAAATACCACCACGGGCCGGGGAAGAGAAAGTTGCTTTTCTTCTTGTTTAGTCGCTCTCTTAAACACAGCCAGAAAAGAACATTAAAGGCATTTCTAGATTTCGTTTCGGTTTAGATTTTTTTTTTAAGTTTTCTTTTTTATTCCCATGCTCTTAATTTTTGAAAAAAAAAATCACAAACATAACTTATAAAACAATATATATACTGCATCCTTATCCACAACAGCATAATTGAAACATCCAGCGTAACGTTTACCACAGGTGTGAAATACACTGGGAAAGAAGTACCGTGTGCATTTTATGTCTCTTT
Organism: Acanthiza pusilla; assembly: GCA_036630365.1. Taxonomy (NCBI): domain Eukaryota; kingdom Metazoa; phylum Chordata; class Aves; order Passeriformes; family Acanthizidae; genus Acanthiza; species Acanthiza pusilla. The sequence goes on along the minus strand of JAXCHO010000049.1, from coordinate 9,574,987 downwards.
GTCATCTACAGGTAATAAGTATCGACAAAAAATAAGCAACAAATATGCCTGCAATTAAACTTCATATGCGTTTTGTATGCGTATTAATAAAAATCATATTTATCATTTCCATGTTTTGTTTGTTGTTTTTTTCTTCCCAACAAGCACTTGTAAAAGTATCTATATTTACATAATAACACCTTAAGATAATAACACCTTAAGAATTTTTTTGGTTCCTTGTTTTTCCTTCACATTTAGAAAAGCAAGGAACACTTTCAGCTTTGCTAAGAACCTTTCCGGATGCCGAGGCTCACTGTTTCTCTAGCAGAGATGCAGTATCTGAAATCACTTCATAACAGACCATTTTTCGTCTTTTTTCCGAGACTTTCTAAAAGGGGGTTGGTTTTCGGTTTTACTTTTTAAAGAGAAAAAACACCCCCTGCATTTAAATAAAGATGAATGATAATTTCATTATCAGGATAAGATTTTGGATGGGGAAAAAGATGAACAGTTTTCGCATTGCTGAAGGGTTTCTGTGCTCTCTCACAACCGGGGATACTGCAGTCTTTTGGAAAGGATGAAGAGGTAGGAACCTTGAGCTGCTTAGTATTAGGAATGACTGGACTATAGCTTCCAACTAAAGAAAAAACATCAAGAATCATGCATTTTAAAAACAGTTTATTCAACGGCCAAGGACAATGATCCGGCACAATGCAACGGTAGATATAAATATAACCTTATATAAGTGGTTGACCCTTGTCATTATTATTTTAATAGTTTCATACCTAATATTTTAACCATTTTCCCCCGCAGATTCTACTCTGCGATTTATTTTTTCCCTCCCCTCTTACCCCCACCTTTTTTCTTTTTCCGAGTGTGATTCTGTTTCTCAGTGGTAAACATTAACCAAACTCTTCCCGTGCGACAAGCGGCCAAGAACCGTCCCACCAGCTCTTACCACCGAGGCGTCCCCTCCTGCCGCCCTCCCCGCGGGGCAGCGGCCGCCTTACCGACTCCTGTGCAAGTTCAAGTAAACACATACAACCCGCATAATCCAGAGAAAAAAATTGCAACTCATCCATGTACCAGATTTCGGTGTCTCTTGCAAAAGTTTTCTGGTCCGTTTACGGTTTTAGATGGGGTTAATTTTATTTTTTAATTTTTAAAATTTTTTAATATTTTAAAAGCGCTGTTTTGTTGGTTGCATCGTTGATTTGCATTATTATTTTTTTTCTAGACAGTCGAAGTCCGCGGAGTTTTTGGGGTTTTTTTTTTGGGGGGGGGGGGGTGGTGCTTTGTTTTATTTTTTTTTCCCTCTCTCACTTGCTTGGGTTTTGCTTTTAATCATCATCGAGTTTAATTTTTTTTTCTTTTCCGTTAAACGTCGCTTTGCTTCTGCTTTGCTTTGTCGGCGGTGCTTTGTCGGAGGTGGTTTGTGTCAAGTCCGTCAACTGTTGTACTGACAGGCGTTTAGACTAGAGCCGGGGCTTTGCAAACTGCTGTAGCCGAAACTGGAGTGCTGCTTTGATTTCAGTCTGAGGCTGGCTAAGCTGGAGTTGCAAGTGTCCCGGTAGACGCTGTAGGGCGAGCCCGGTGGCCCGTAGGGACAGGCCGGCGAGGACATGGCCGAGTTGAGCGAGGAGCCGCTGATGTTGTTGATGTTGTTGAGGCCGGAGTTGGCCATGCCCGGCACGGCCGAGTGGCCCATACTGGAGGGCATGTTCATGGAGGGGATGCTGCTGGGCGCCGAGAACATGGACTGCGAGGAGAGGGGGCTCATGGAGTTGAAGAAGGTGAAGCTCTTGGTGGAGAGCGGCGCCGGGGTGAGGCTCTTGGTGGCCCAGTTGTTGTAGGGGTAGCCGGCGTACATGTCGTCGTAGGGCTGCATCAGCCCGCTGAACTGGGGCACGTAGCCGTTCTTGCACAGGTCCATCTGCTGGTTCCGCTCCCGCTTTCTCCACTTGGCTCGGCGGTTCTTGAACCAGACCTGCGTGGGGAGGGGGTGGCGACACGGCTCGGTGAGTGCGGGGCCACAGCAGCCCCCCACCCCACGGCCGGTGCGCGGATGCGCGCAGGGGAGCGCAGGTACCCCGCAGCCCAGCGCCTGCTCCCCCCCGCCCGGCCAGCCCCTCCGGGGGGCCAGAGCAGGCTCCGGGGCCCCGCACCGCCTGTCCCCGCCGCCCCCCGCCCCCGCGAGAAGGGTCCCGCTCCGCAGGGTGCCTGCGCGCACCTCGGGCTCTGCGCGCATCCCTCTCTGCTCGGCGGATGTGCCGGCCGGGATGCGCGCAGCCGCCGCTCTGCCATGGGTGCCTGCGCGGGTGCCCGCGTCCCCCCGGTCCCCCGGCCCCCCTTTCCCGGAGCCAGGCGGGGGGCGAAGGCACGGCCCGCTCTGATTAGGGCCGGCTCGCCCCGGCTCTGCCGCGTTTCCGAACGCTAATGCAGTGTAATAAAAGCCCCCTGTTACAGATCATAAAAAAAGGGATTGGATTAGTATGTTTAGGTTGGGAAAAAAAAAAAAAAATCAATCCCCGCATCGCCCTCGGATAGATGCAGCCTCTGCCTTTATATCTAATGAGAATTTACAGCCCTAACTAGGAAACAGAGAAGCAGGGCCGCTCCTGATGTTTGATGCAAAAACCTCATCCAGTCTCACTCTTACTATTTATATATTTATATTTGACCGTCGGAAAGCGTTTAAGCCCCTCACGATGGAAGCCGGGCAGCTCCAAAAATCTTTAAAAATTGGTTAAAAATCAGCATCGTTCTGCCGGCCGCCTGCGCCCAGCCTGGGAGGCTCCCTCGCAGCATCCTCCTCACCGCACCCCGGCTTTCTCCCACCGAGCCGGGGCCCACGAGCTCCCTGCGGACACCGGGCCCGGGCCCGCGCAGGCTGCGCTCTCTCCGGAGCCGGGGCGGGGGCGGGGGGCGGCTCTTGGGGCCTCCCCTCCCGGCGCAGAAACGGCACAATTATTATTAAATACCGGGCCCAAGGATGGAAACTCCGTGGGGGAACGGATGGCGGAGTCTATTTTAAAAAATAACAATAATAAAAAGAATCCTGTATAAATAGGAAACGAAAGCCAACATGTTCAAAATCTGTAATATACTCCTCGGAAGGTGCTTCCAGACAGGAATTTCCTGAAAATGAGGGTAATAGTTTTAATTATGGCTCCTAGACATTTTAAAGGAAGGCCCTCATAGCAAATTAAGGTTAGATTTGCAATCTGCAATCTCAGAACATCAAACCCAAACATCTCCACACAGACGGAGAACGAAATTATGTTAATTGCAACTCATATTTTAGTTTTATTTGCTCCCTGAAATATTCCACCAGTATTAATGCTCGGGCTTTGTTTTGTTTTAAACTCAATTAAGACAATGCTTTCAGACGCATTTGTTTCAGATGGGTGTTTACTCTTTAAAGGTTTAAAGCAGAATCTCTGTAATCCGATTTGGTCACTCAAGGTTTAATTGCCAAGTTTAAAAAAAAAAAAAAAAAAAAAAAAAAAAAGACGAAAAGAAAAAAAGAAAAAGTGGGTTTTCCGGGCCGTGGGGCTTCGCTCCGCAGTTCCCGTTTTGCCCCGTGCTCAGCCCACGGTCCCGTGGTGTGACACCACTGGCGAAACCGCGCGGGGATATGTCCCGGGTGGAAAAAAGCTCAGGAGAGGTGGACAAAACGAGACACTGCAATAGATCGATATAGACCGAGCCGCTTCGGGCTGGTCGTTCTTTGGCAGGATCTTTAACTCATAAATCTCTCTAAGGAACTGCCTAAGCGCATATATATGCGTATGTGTCTATATATATATATATATACACACACACACACGTACATATATATATATCGTGTGGACCAACTTCACCGAACCTCTAGCCTCTAGTCTGGCTAAGAGGAGCATTATATATATTTATGTGTGTGTGTGTGTGTGTATGTATACAGGAACATCATATATCTATATATACACACTATATATATATATATATATGGTGGCATCGGCTCCGAGGCGTGTAAAAATCGAGCGCCTTCTCGGTACAAGTTTGTGTCTTCAGCGCGTATTGACTTTGCGACCGCTCCCCTGCCCCTGCCCTTCGCTTTCGGCCTCCGCAAACCGCCCGCGGCCTTGGGGGATGCGCGGCCGGGAGGGGCCGGCAGCGAGACCCGCACCGTGCGGATTGGAGCTCGCAATCCCGCTGCCGCAAGAGCGCGGGGCAGTGGTTTGTTGGGAGATGGCCGTAGCGATCACTGGGAATAACCAGAGCAAGGGCAAGTTGCTCGGATGGGACATTGCTCCATGCCCGCGCCGCGTTTCGTCCAGTCCAGAGGGTTCTTCCCTCCACAAGTCAGACCCTTCCCCACCCCGGCCTTTCACTGCTCCCTGCACCCCTCGCCGCCCACTTTTCGAACCGGTCCCCAATGCGGGGCCGACGGTGGCGACCCGATCCAGGCGGCATCTCTCCGCGGCCGTGAGCTGAATTTCGCCTCTCCTGCCTGGATCCCAATTTTGGTCACTAAAATCCAGCCCAGAGCAAACCGTCGCAGGGCTCCCAGACGGGGCAGCTTCCCCGAGCCCCCCACGCCCCGGCGGCCCCCGAGCAGAGTTCGCTCCCGGCGGGGCTGCAGCCCCTCTTACCCGCACTCGGGGCTCGGTGAGGTTGGTCCACACGGCGATCTCCTCCCGCATGCTCATGTCGGGGTAGCGGTTCCGCTGGAAGGTGGCCTCCAGCTCCTGCAGCTGCTGGCTGGTGAAGTGGGTCCGCTGCCGCCGCTGCTTCTTCTTCTTCGCCGGGTCGTCGGCGGCCCCGTCCTCGTTTTTCTGCTCGCCGCTACGCTCTTTTTCTGCGAGGGGGTCGGGTAGGGGATGGTTGGTTTGTTTTTCTTTGTTTTGTGTTTTTTGCTTTAGTTTTTTTCCCAATACAGGCGCACAAAGGCCGACACTCCCGCCCCGCACCCAGCTCTGCCCGCCCCACAGGAGGCACGCGTGGGGGCACCCACTCGTGTCCCGCGGGGCCCTGCACCCACCGAGCGCCTCGCAGCCCAACCCGGCCTTTTCCGGGGCGGCTGGGGAAGGAGCACGGAGCCCTGCCGGGCCCAGGGCACCCAGGGACGCAGCAGGAGGGACCCCCGGAGCGGCTCGAAGCGGGCCCGAGGGGTGAGCGCGTTCGTGGGGAGCGGAGTCCCCGCATCACCGGCCGCTCCGCCTTTCTACGGCACCTTCTCGCTCCCTCTAAACCAAGGCGTGATCTTTGCTCCATTGTCTGTCTTTGTTTTGCTCGGCCGCGACAGGAAACTTTGGAAGGGCAGGGGTGGAAAACCCAGGAGCAATTAGTTGCAAAAGGCCCCTTTCTGCTCCCCCGCTTCATTCTCCTTTCATAATTATTTTATTCTCCATCTTTTAGGATTTTGGTGTTTATTGTAACACAGGGCTGAGTGAAGCCCTCTGCAAAAATCATATCGAAAGAAGGGAAGAAAAGAAAAAAACCACCCGGGAGGGTTTTCTCGGTGTTGGATTTGCGCGGGCTGGGAGCAGGAATCCAACACCGACCTCGCGAACCCCTTCTCCCCTTTCGTAACGGGCTCTCCGGCTCTCCCAGCCCGGGTTCGGCCCGGTTGAAGTGCTCCGAGAGAAACTGAAGGGCCTAAACCGAAATGCTCGGAGAGGGACTGAAGGGCCCGAACCAAAGTGCTCCCGGGCTGGGCCCCGGCGGCGCGGGGAAGGTGCGGCCGGGCCGTGCAGGGCCGGGGGCCGTGGCCAGCCCCGGCCCCGGTCCTGCTGCTGCACCAGGGAAACACCGCGGCGAGTTTTCCCTTTTAGAGATTTTTTTCCTCCTCCTTTTAAGAGGGTTTTTGTTTTAAAACCCACTTTCAGAGGGTTTTCTCTCGCCGCCGGCGGGCCCGGGGGCATTACTGCAGCCCCGACCTCTGCGAGGTAAACGGGAGTCTAAAAATAATCGCGGGCTGAATCCAGAGCCCGGGAGGACTCGTCCTTGGAAAGTCACCCTTGAATCGCTCCTCGCTGGGAACCCTCCATAGGGAATGCGGTGAGGGTGAGAGCAAACCTCAACTGCAACCAAGGCCTCTCGGCGCAGACCCCATCGCCCCAGGCCCCCTGGTCCCCAGAGCGGCCGAGCCGCATGGCCCGGCGGCGGCGGCGAAACAGAAACAAAACTAACCCCCGCCAAAACAAATCCTCCCGCTTTCAGCTCGGAGTAGCTCCGATAAACCGGGCCGAGAGGGAGCGGGGGGCGATCGGGGAGCGGCAGTGGTCCCGATGGGCTCTGGCCGCGGCCCTTGGCCCAGCGGTGACTTTAACCTCCCAGTCTTCCCTAAAAATCCAGCCTCACTGCAATTGCTCAGTGATACAATTCCAAACCGTAACGCAAGGCATCTGTAATCGACTTTTGTAACTTTTTCTTCCCATTTAAAATAATTAAAATCTAAAGGTATTTTGCAGCTTCTCGGAGAAGAAAATCAGGGAGCTCCTCAGCCCTCCTGCAGCACCGAGGGGTCACACACAGGGGTAGGGCAAAATGGAGCAAATCTCCTTCTCTAATCTCCAATAATCCCCTCTAATCTCAGAGTCCCTTCCAGACGCCGGTCCCTAACTTTGTTTGCGAATCAGGCCGGGAGGCACAACCCGAACTCTCTTTATCACCGAGTGCCACTTCGGGACCGACTCTTACCACAGCCACTCTCTAGGTTATGGGACCTGCTAAAACTCCGAAGAGCAACGACAGCTTTTAGAAAATTAATATTGCATGAAACATAAACTCCCTCTGAAACGGTCTTGTTGGGGAAGGAGTGTCATGCACCTTCCTGAAGCTTTTGTTACTTTCTTCTACCTTTCCCTTGTCATTCTAAAAATGTTGTTATTTTAATTAAATGAAATCTGAGCGAGTACAGCATTCCCTGAAGCCCTCGCACACGGTGGTCAGGGCACGGGGATCCTTCCCTTTTCCTGCGGGGAAAGCACTCAGCCGCCACGCAAAACCTCTCCGCGGCCGCGCACATCCCCTCCACAGCGGCCCGCGCTGCCTGCCTTGGCCCCACGCTGCCTCTCCGGCTCTGCCTGCCCTTTCTTTCTTTTTTACATTTTTTTTTTCGCTGACAGAGAGATCTTTTTCCATCTCTGCACCACCCGAGCTGGAAAATAAGCCCGGGCAAAAGCTGACATTATTTCAGAAACATCCGGCAAAACCGCACTCCCTGAAGAGCCCCCCTTCTTCCCGACCCCATCAATTAATAACTGCAGTTTTTTATTTTAAAATAAAATAAATAGAAGAGGGCAGCTCCTGGGATGGGACCATGGAGCCATGTGTCCTCCTGGCGGGCTGTCAGCGCCGGACACGGCGGGGGAGGCAGCTCCAGGAGGGCCCCTGCCTCCCGCTCCGATTCCCGGGGCTCGGTCGGGACGGAGCCGCCGCGATCACCGGCAGCTCTGGCTCTCCCTTGTCCCTCCATCGCCTCGGGTTGCGCGGGGGGTGCGGGCACAGCACCCCCGGCCGCCCCGCGGAGGGAAGGCGCGGTGGGGAGGGGGAGGCAGCGCGGGGGGAGCGGGCCGGGGCCGCGGGGGGCGCGGGGAGGGGGAGGGTTACCTGGCACCTCCGTGTCGGAGGATTCACTGGCTGAGTTGTCGATCGGGTCTCTGGGTTCCGAGGATCTTTGCAAATGGAAGCTGGAAGCCATGTCATGGGAGGGTTGGGGTCTCAAGCTCTCAGGCAGTCTCTCCAAATTCATTCCACCTTTAAAGGAATCCATGGCAGGGGCGCCGGGCTGCCTGGGGGAGTTTGCAGGTGTTTATTCCACACAGAAAGGAACAAGGAGCGTTTTTTTTTTTTTTTTTAAAGGAAGAAAAAAAAATCAACAAAAAACAAAAGCAAATCCACTTATTACTAACAGTATTATTTTAAGGGTGTCGGAAGCAATCTGGGCAGTGCCTGGAAGGCGGTTGTCTCTGCTGGGGAGAGGCACGGCGCTCCGGCCGCATAGGCAGGGAAGTGGTAAAGATCCCTTATAGAGAAACGCGAGTTGCGAGTTGGACAGTTTAAAGCTAAAGAGATTAAAGTGACCTGCCCTAGAACAAATGCCTGTAGTTAAACGGGGCTCCTCCCCCTGAAGGTTAAAACCTCCCCGTCTCGCTCATGCATCACTCCATCTAGCGCTGGCCCAGCCCGGCCGCGCGGGACCTGCCTCCGCGCTCCCCGCCATCCGCGCCCCTTGCGCGCCCGCGGCCAGACCCGCGGCCCCCAGCCAACCCTGCCCGGCCCCCGCCGCCTGGCCTCGGCTCCTTCGGGGCTGCCCTCCCTCCTCCTTCTCTTCACCCGCCGCCTCCCCCAAGCTCGGTGATGTCTTAAAAATATTTCCCAAACGAATGGAACGGTGAACAATCCTCTGGGGACCCCCCGCCCGCCCCCAGCACCCCGCCAGCTCGCCCCCCTCTATAATGCCCTACCAGCCGGCAGCGCGCAGGTTGCGCCCCTGCGCAGCACGGCATCTCCACGGGTATCCCCGCGCCCTTCCAGGCTGGGCCTCACCGCCTGCGGAACCTCCGCACCGTGCAGTGGATGCGCACCCGCGCACTCCTCAGCATCTCTGCGAGGGGCTGAGCGGCCCCACAGAGTGTTTCAGCCCCACAGGGAATATGTTCTTGGAGGGGTTCTTGGGCTGTGGGCTGTGTCTGAACTGCTTTCAACCTTTTTAAATATTATTTTCCAGGCTGCGGGGGTTACAACGACGTTGCCCGGGCCCTGCCCGGTGGTTAGGGGAGCGCACCCCGGGGATCAGCGGCAGTGCCATCTCTCCCATCACATCATCTTTCAGCACATGATTAATAACAAATAATTTTCCTGCTGCGGCCGAACTCGCGGTGACCCTCGGGAGGGGTCTCTGCGGCTCTGCCAGTCGAGGGGCCGGGGCAGCCGGCGGGGAGGGGGCAGGAGACCCCCACCCCTCCTCGGCAGATCCCCTCTCCCGCATCGGTCACCGGCGCACCCTGTCCCGGTGCACGGGCGTATGGAGCGGGGCCTGTCCCCGGTGCTGCCCACGCAGGCCGGGATACGGCCTTGAGCCCTCCTAGAGAACACCTCCGTGTTTTGGCGAAGTGGAAAAACCCACGGGGGAAGGAAGGTGGGAACCGCGGGTACCGGGGGTGATGGGAAGGGGGAGAAGGGAAAGGGGAGGAGGACCCTGGCTGTGAATGCCAGGGGAAAGGACCCTCTCTCCTCTCTACTTTCTCGGCTCACTTTAACTGATCTATCCTGACACTCTATTTTGCTTTCAAATCAAGTAAAGATGTGGGAGAGAACTTTTGAACTGTTTTATGGAAAAGTGGAGAGAAGCAGTGTTCCAGCAGCGCAGTTTTTTTCCGACCCTGCCGGGGTGATGGAGCCGGGCCCGCCCTGCACCCCCGGCAGTGCCCCGCAGGGCCCGGGGACCCCATGCAGGGGGAGCCCAAAGCTCCAAACCCCTTCACCTCTGGTCTTAAGCACCGTTCAGGAGATGTACAGGTGGCTGCTGTCAGGGTCAGCTCTCTCGAGTTCTCTTTTTTTTTTTTTGTTTTTTTTTTTTTAGTGACATCTTGATGTCCTTCTGCCTGTTTGCCGCTCCCGGCTGAACTTCGCTCAGGAGTCTGCAAACGACTGGGGATTTCGGGCACCCGAGGTGAACCAGACAACCTCGGGGCTGTTTAAGATGGACGTGGTTTAAAATGCAAATATTTGCCAGGGTCTCTGGGCCTCGAGGGGCTCAGCTGATGCAGGAGCTCACGGCACGGGAAGGATGGAGACCTCCTCCCGTGTGAGAAGCAAAAGGTGGGAGCGGCCTTTCTCCCAAGGAGGAGGGAGGTGAATAGATTGCAAAAGTGTACCGTGTCTGAGACCCTTCACAATCCCCTTTTTTCCTTTTATTTCCGCGGGCGGCTGCCCCGGGGTCGGCCTGCGGAGGCTTCCCCGCCCTCGGCGGAAGGGGGACGGAGCCCGGCGGGCCGTGCTGGAGGGAGGCGGTGGGACTCGGTGACCTTAAGGGTCTTTTTCAACCTTTGATGGTTCTATGATTCCACGAGTCTGCCAACAGCCGGGGTCCCCTTCGGCTTTTCTAAACCCACGGCTCACAGCAGCCTCTGAACCAGAGGTGGCATTTTTCGTTCTTTTAAATTTTACTTTTTAAAATAATGCGCATAATTACAGTTTTTGTTCTATTCTATAAAATTTAGTTTCAAAACATTCGTTCTAGGTTCAATTCATCCCGGCTGGGCGCACAGATAGGCTCTGCCGAGCACCGGCGTGGTTCTGCCGAGGCGGCGGCCGTGGTCCTGCCGGGTCAGGGTGCCTCCCCAGGCGACCGCAGCTCTCGGTTCCTCCTGAGGTGTCCTCGGGGCAGACATCCCCCGACAGCTTAAATAGAGAGTAACGGGCTGGCTCCCGGGAGCCGGAGCAGCTTTTGTTTCTCTCCTGACCGTCTCCACGAGTGTCCGCGCCCGGGCCGTGTTTTGGATCGGGCATTTACTGCACACCTGCGCACAGACCGACCCTGGGAGAATGTATCTATATCATAGATCTATCTAATCTATACCTTACATCTATCTAATTCTATCGTATATCTGTCTTCTCTGCGTGTCTCATACGTCTTTCATGGATTTAAGGGCATCCTCTCGCTCCGCGCTCTGTGGAGCAGGCGCAGTCCGACAGCACAGAGCCAAATCCTCCCTGTTATTCCCGCTGCTGGTCGCGACACTCATGTCACGACAACAGAGAGCAGCCGCAGGGCGGTCACCCCCAGATCTGCGCGTTCTCCTCTCTCCTCCCCTCGAAGCGCGCTCCGCTTCGGGATGGCGAGGACACCTCTCCGCCGGCAACTCCTTCCACCAGGCGCTGCGTCACGGGTCCGTTCGCGTGACGTCATTCGTTGCCTCCCTGACGTCACGCCTCACCTTTCAGCCAGGCCACGACCCAAGGCAAGCCTCGATGTCCCACTCGGAGCCGGCTGCTCTTCCCGGGACTCGAAAGCGGCCCAGCGGCCCCACGGGTGGGGCAGGACGGGAGCAGCGGGCTCGGGTCCCCCTCTCTCCTTCCACTTCGCGGGGGGCTGAGGGAGCTGCGGGGAGGAGGAGGGGCCGCAGAGACCCCGCCAGGACGTCCCTGAGGAGCCGCGACCTGCGTGGGCGTGGGAAGGGCCGGGCAGAGGCGGAGGGAGGGTGGGGCCGGGGCCGAGCGGGACCCGCGGAGCTCCGGCGGGGACAGGGGGTGACAGGGCGGCTTTGCGTGGGAACGCTCCGTGTGGGGTGGCCGGAGAGCACCGCCGCTCCGCGCCCGCGCAGCCACCGCGCTCCCGGCCCCCCCGGCTGAGGACAGCGTCAGGGATCTGTAAAAGGCTGGAAACCCGCAAATAAACCGCTCCGCTTCCTCCTGCTATAAATAACCTCAGAACTAAGGATGGCGCTTAGAAATAAATCAGCGCTGGCCACGGCAGTGACAGCCCCATGAAGAAGAGACGCGTCTGTCCGAGAGCAGGACTCTCGCTGCCCTCGGGGGTATAGGCCCATGTCACCTCCCGGGTGTCTGGAGGAGGTCCCGAATTTCGGAGAGGGGCTCCCATCCCCGGCTGGCTGCGGTGGTTGCAGTCAATGCCAAACCACCTGGGCCGTATATCAGGTGGTGAAGTTCAGTCTCTGCCAGTTTTTCCTTTTCAGATTTATTAACATTGTATAGACTCAGATTCAGTCTATAAATTATTGGAAATTGTTACAAAAATGAAGGCATCTCCTCCCAAGCACACCTCTCCCCCAAAAGAGAGGGAAGCCCTTTGAAAAACAGAGCTCCAGTGAGGCAAGAAAGGAGGGAGAAGCCCTCCAACTCAAACCCAACCAAATTCAGTTCAACCAAACCCAGCCAAATGCAGTCCAAACAAATCCAACTCAAACAAACTCAGTTCAACTAAACCCAGCCCAGCTCAACCAAACTCAAGTCCACTCAGTCAAACCAAACCAAACCAAACCAAACCAAACCAAACCAAACCAAACCAAACCAAACCAAACCAAACCAAACCAAACCAAACCAAACCAAACCAAACCAAACCAAACCAAACCAAACCAAACCAAACCAAACCAAACCAAACCAAACCAAACCAAACCAAACCAAACCAAACCAAACCAAACCGCAACGAATGCAATCAGACCAAGCTAAGCCAAACCAAAATAATGCAATCCCAACCAAACCAAGCCCAGACCAAACCAGCCAACCTCCCTCGGCCCCTCCTTCACTGAACCCAGGAGACGGGAGCTGCTGCAGGAAAACATCTTTTAATAACGGAACCATCCAAGAAGTGCCCAGCGGGCACGCCTTTGCTGATGCTTGGCTCTAGCCCACGGGATGCCCACGCGTGTCGGAAGAAGCAGGGTCCGGGGTTGCGCTCTCCAGTGTGCACAGCACTGCGCGATGCCCCGCGGAGCACGGAGAGCACTGCGGGGGGTAGGGGTTGTTGTTGCGCTGTACCGTGGGGGTGGTGTCCGTCGGGGAAGTGTTCCGGGGTGTTTGGGGTTGTCCCCAAAACAACATCACTCCAAATGAAAAGCGTGACCCGTAAGCACAAGGTGGAGATACGCGTGTACGCCCCCGCGGAAGGCAAAGCTCTGCACTCCCCGGGCGACCGAGGCCCCGGCCTGAAGGTAAAAGGAAGCAAAACCCCAAAACGGCGAAAGGAGCCCCAGAACCCCCCGACCTCCGCCGGAGCTAGAGCCGGGTCTCCCACGGGCCGGGTGGAGCGAGAAGCAGAGAGAGGGAAGAAACCCAGCACGAAGTGCGTGTTAAATCGCTCAGGAGGGGAAGGTGGAAAATTACGCTGGCTCCCGGCCGGCCGGTCCTCCTCTGCGCAGCCAGGACAGCAATTTTCCTAAGAAGTAGAGCAAAACGAAATCAGCCCCTTTTGGACTCGTAGCCTTCGTCCCTCCATATGTCGGCCAAGCCTCCGCCTTCCGCGGGAGCGCAGGGCCTCTCTGCGCCGCGGATGCTCCGCGGGAGGGTTTCCAGAGGCCGCCCTCGGCCCCCCAGCCTCCCCCTGCCTCCCTGCCCCATCCCGCTCCCCTCGGTCCGGCCGACCCTGCCCCACCACCTCGGCTCTCCCCGCCACCGAAACACGATGGGGAAAACGCACAAGGAGGTGTTTGGTCCGGGCCACTTCCCAAGGCACTTGGGACACCCGGGGCTGCCCCCCCACCCCTCCATTCGCATCCCGCTCCGGGGCTTCCCCGGGCGCGGCGGCCAGCGGCAGCGTTTAAAAAACTCGGGATGAAAAAGTTGAAGGCTTAATGTTTTCTGACAGATACAAATGATACCCCAAGGCTTTCTTGAAATGCAGCGACTGACGGCTGGAGAAATGGTTTTCTTATTCGGGTTTCTGCAGCTGGAAGCAGCCGGAGGTGGGGTGGGATGGTGCTGGTTCACTTCGGCCATCATTCTACCAGCACCCCGAAAATAAAACCATTTCGTAGTTGTCCGACCTGGGACAACTCCTTTTCCCCCCCAAACCCCTAGCGGCACAGTCTCACCCTTGCCAGGAGCTGCCTCCCAGCCCTCCTCGCATCCATCAGACCACAGGCACCGAACTCTGCTCCAAGAAAATACGAATTTGCTGTTAGCAGCGGTTTGGATTTATCTCTGATAAACCTGATGTGAACGGGAGAGTGTCAGTGCACTGCAATGACAACGTCGGAGGGTGGACACCTCAGAAATACGGCTTTTTTCCCTAGGTGGGGGAAAAAGGGCGGAAAATCACAATATAGCTACACAATTCTCTCTCTGGCCAGAGCGAACATGCTTTTCTGATTAATTGATGGAGGAAGGGGCACTGGAGTTTCCTAGGCAGCCTGCTCATATTACTCTGTGCATCTTTAGATCCCGAAATGCGGCTCCTTTGTGGGCTCAAAAAGATGACTCTGAAACAGGATAATCAGAGGCCCGGGCACTCCGTTGGCATTTGTTGAAGACTCCTCTTCAGGAGAAAAAAGAGGCTGCATTTATAATGAACGACATTAGGTTTCCTTGTGGGTTTACCCCACCTTGTTTTGGGCGAGCAACCTCTTAATTGCTCCAGCATTTGGATGGGAGAAACACATTTCCCTTCAACAGGACATTTCCTGAAGGGCTGAAATATTCTAATAATGGGCTGGACTCTTTAATGTGCTTAGAACAGCAGCGAATTTCTGCAAGACCTACACATTTCCTGCCTTAAAATGCAAAATCAGAGAAATAATTAACCTTTGAGCACATTCAGCTAATCTTCTATATTATTTTATTTTTCCATCCTTTAATACTTTCTTTCTTTTAAATCTTTCTCTTATTTTCTTTCCTTCCCCTCCTCTCTCCCCTCCCCGCCCCAATCTTTTTAAAAAGCCTCTCCTTTTAATTTTTTCTTCTGATTTTTTCTCTTATTTTCTCCCTCAAAGGGCTGATCTCGCCCCGCTGCCCGGCAGCACCGCGCTGCTCCCCGCACAGCTCCGCTCGTCTCCAGTGCCCCAGGAGCAAACACCGCCGAGATAAAGGCATGGGACGCTTTTCTTTCCAGTTTCATTGTGGGAAAGGCCGTATCTTAACGGGCACATCTCGGGGAGAGATAGGAACACACCGCCTTCCAGAGGGCTGTGCTAATCAGCGCGCCGGGTTAGATATAAAAGTTCAGGGCAAATAAAACGAATTAGTTTTATTAGCACGTTTAGGAGGCGGTCTAACGAAGGAATTCAGCTTTACTAGAGAATGTTTTCTCCTCCCCTTTTGTTATTTAGAAGCAACGTATATCCGAGCGGCTCATCACAGGAGGGAAATAATGAATTGTTCCATCTGCGGTCATTTTCTGGGAGAAATGCGCTCCCTTCTTTAAACCCGATAAGAAGGAGGTATATATATATATACATATATGTATTGAAATACACATTTTCATAATAACACATGCATGAACAATAAAACGCACTGTAAAGGAGAGGTGGTAGAGCCACCAGGTTATTGTTCGGCGGTGGGTTTCGGTAGGAAAAATCTGCCTCGGTCTCAGGCGCCTCTAACTCGTCTAAAACTTTCCCAGGGAAATGTGGCCACGGCTCCAGCGCGGGATTTCCAAGCACTTTGTTCTTATTTCAGGCAAATGAAGGATTTTTGGGGAAGTTCTGCCAGTGAAGTAGACCTCAGGAAATATTTGGAAGTCAGTTTTTATATAGGCGGCTGGAGCTGGCGCAGGGAATAACCTGGAGAACATGGACTATGGTTTGTTAAGTGGAAAATATATATTTTAAAATTGTTATTAAAAAAGGCAAACGACATCTAGGTTCTCGATTCAAGCACTGAGTATTATTTTATGTTCAATTCGTGACTCGGACTTTGTGTTCATTTGCAGTAGGGTTGGAAAAATTTGGGGAAGGGGGACGAAATAATAGAAAACAATAAAAATTATAGAAAACGCACTTAGTGACGAAGTTTTTAAAGAGAGACTAAAAACGAAATCCCCGAAAGATAACATCGGTGGGCATTCCTCACGTCCATTTAAGCGGGGTTAACACGCAGAGAAAAACAATTTCTCCCCCAATTCCGGCATTTTACTCCGCCGCAGGACCTGCGCGGAACCCGCAATATATGTACTTCCCAAAGATATTGACTATTTTTTAAATTGGGAAAAAAACCTCCAAAAAAACAAAAATAAGGAAAGCAGAGGGGCTGTAGATATTATTTTTCTGAAAAGGAAAATTCATCGACGGCCCAGGGTCTCTCCACCCTCCCGCCCCGCGCATCCCCGGCAGCAGCCGTCCCTTCACCGCGGCAGCGCAGCCCGGCTGAGGCACCGCGCAGCCCCGGTCCAGATCACCCACACCCCCGGCTCGTCCCGGGGAGCCCCAGTCCCGCCGGGGCCGCTCGGGGCTCAGAGCATCGCTGCAGCACCCGGCGCTGCCGCCACGGGCCTCCCCCTCCGAGGGCACCGGGGGCGAGCCGCGGAACGTCCCGCGGCGCGGAGCGCCCCGAGCAGCAGCGCTGGGGGCTGGAAATGTTACGGGGCGTTGGGAAAAAAAAATTAAATATATATATACACACTAAAAAATTATAAAATGAGGTAACCCCTCTGGAATTGCCTCTCCCAGCGCATTTGTCAGAGCTGACGAAGCGCAGAGGCCACGAAAGAATTTATACACGGTATAAAGATGTCATGGACTGCGCGGAGAGCGGAGCGGGGAGCGCGGGGCGGGAGGCGAGGCCGCGGCGAGGGGCGCTCCCCGCGCCGGCCGCACGCCCCGGCTCGGCTTTGTCTCGCAGCCCCGGAGCGCTCCGCACCTCCGGCCGCGCCCGCGGCCCCGCGGCGCCGGCAGGGCCCGGAGCGGCGAGGGGCTCGGGGCAGGACGGCTCCCGGGACGGGCGCGGGCACTCGCGGCGTGGGGCGGGCCGGGAGCGGGGCGCACGCGTGGGGGCGGGCCGGGCGCACGGGGCCGGGCGGGAGGCACGGGCGGCGACACGCGTGGGGCGGGCCGGGCGCGGCGGGGACGCGCGTGGGGCGACTCACCGGGCGGTGCGCGCGGCGGCGGCGGGGTGCCGGGCCCGGCGGGCGCTGTGAGCGCCCCGGCCGCCGCTCCAGGCTTTTCTTGGGAGATTTCCCCGTCTCCTCCTGACGTCAGCCCCGTCCCAGGGTGCCGCAGACGGGGGAGGGCCGGGGGCAGGGCCGCCCGCACCGGGAGACCGACGGCGCCGGCAGCCCCGCACCTCCGTCCAGCCGCCGAAGGCATCCCCAGGCCCGGCCCTCCGCGTCCGCCGGCTCCCGCCCGGCCGTGCCTCTCTCGGGGGGCGGCTTCGTGCTCCTGGTTACACGGCCCCTGCCCTCTTCATTTCCTCCCGGTTGGGGCTCGTGTCCGAGGGGCAGGGACAAGGAATGGCCACTTTTTTTCCTTTTGTTTTCTCGCCTTGAAATACTCTCCTGTTTCAGGACCTCAGTGTGGAAGTGCGTGCGTAGCTGAGAGCCGCGGGGAGGGCTGTGAGCAGCACCCAGGGCTGTCCCGGCTGGAGGATGGAGGACTCCAGGAGATGCTTGTCTGGGTGATACAGGCACACTGAGCTCTCTGCTCATTCCCAGGCCCTTGGTCCACTTTGGTTTTGCAGGGATGCTTCTGGAGTTTCAGACACTACACTTCTCATACCTACCCCCTGGATTTTTTGCCTCTCAAGGGAAAAACACAGAAGTCATGCAGTGACCAAGCAAACACGGCAACAGGGATGTGCCTTGCACTTTCCTAAGTAGAGCAGGTCACAGACTCATACAGACACAGGCTGTACTGTAGCGGAAAACCAAGGACAATGAATATGGAATGGATCAGAAAGATAAATAGCATAAAATCAGGAACAGTCCAGTTCTACACTTGCTATTTGTTATAGAGAGAAGAAGTAAATGGGATTCACATGTCGAGCATTAGCTGGTTGTTAGTCTGTAAGATAATATTAACTTCAGTGCTCACTGGTTTATTCCAGTTTTCCAAAGGCAGTTCCAGGAGGCGCCCAGCCTGTAATTTAGGATGGCACATACTGTGTGAAAGAGGCTTTGGCACTGGGGCCTACCAGCACATCAAGGTGATATTAACATAATAAAACTTTTGGAGAGGGAGTAGGAGCTCATAAATTAATGCATTCTACTGTTTTAATGCTGGGAGCTAACAATGTGTTTCCTGTTCAGCTGATCATCCCTGCTGCAGCCTAACAGCTGTTTTAAAGGTGCTGTGAAACTGAAGAGAGGGAAGATGATTGTCTTTAAATCAATGTTTAATGATGTGTTATTAGGAGAAAAGTCTTCCTCCAGCAGATGCTTACATGTTGAGGATGGAGGAGAGCTTCCCGGGCTGTCTGCCTGCCTGAGAAACTGGGGAGACCCCCGTGTCCCACCAGCCTGGCAGATGGGCCAGCTCTGGGGCACAGCTTGCTCAGCACCAGGAGAGGCTTTGCCCAGGTCTTTGGGTGGGTGCTGAATAAATTCTGCCAGGACGTTGGACTGGAGGACCTCCAGTGATCCCTTCGTACTGTACCCAGCCTGTGAATCTGATCCTGTGAAGGTTTTCAAGTAATTTGAGTCATGACTGTGAGCAGGTGAATAGGATAAATATTGAGAGCATCCCGCCCGTGTTCAGCGTGGGTTGTGGCTGTCAAGATCCTTCCTCTGTAAGCATTCGATATAGATGCTGGAATATCCCCCAGCTCAGGAGCCTCTACCTAGCTGGACAAGCTCAGAGTGAACCCCATTTTAGAGGGGATCAGAAGACCTCTGGAGAGGCAAACAAGTGGTCAGAGAGCCCCCAGCAGAGGAGTGGGGCTGGCTTGTGGCCTCTGGGCTGCAAGGACAGATTACATACAGATTCCACCCCCTCCTAGTCTGGGAGACAGTCCTTGCTGAATGTGTCTAGCAGGTTGGAAGCCTGACAGAGCTCCTCAGCCACACAGGTCAGCTGGACTGAGACACTCTGAACAGCCATTAATAGCAAGCTCCAGGTACTAGAAAAACAAATGTTTTATGCTGTTTTGAGGCAAGATGTAGGAGTGAACTGTGATAAGGTGGAAATAGAAGTTGTGAGGATAAGCAGGTGCCTAAATAATGTTATTTCCTTCACTCTTGATCCAGAGTGGATTAATTAGTCTCAGTGTCTGCTTTTCTCAGCTTCCAGAATAAAAGATGGTCATTGCAAAGCTTCTCCCCAAGAGAAGACATCAGATGGATTGAGGTGGCAGCAACACACCAGAGCTTGTGCCCAAAAGACATCCAGGAGTGTCTGGTGCTGCAGGGGATTGGGAGGGAAAGGTACTTCATCACCAGGTGACCCTCCTGATGCAAACCAAACCAGCATCTAATCATCTCCAAGCCAAACCAGATTTCAAAAGTATTTTTTCCACAGCCAAGCTTGTATTCTGCATGATGGTGGCACAGATTGTTCCTACACAAACAGAAGAACCCTTTGCAATTGCTTTCTTAAATCATCACAAACATTCAATGAAAGAATGTCTCTCTGTATTTCCAAATATAGTGAAGAAATGACTCTCCAAGCTCACCCATTCCTTTATTTGCAGCCTTCCCTGTTAGTCCATCCTTGGAATAGTGTCTAAAAGGCCGCACTGCTTCTTTGGGAGAAACTGGGATGTTTGGAACATGACTGGATTGTAACATTTCTAAACTTCCCAGAAGAGGCAAATTGTAAAGGAATAAGTTTCTTTCTGTGCACGCACATTGGTTTTGGAGCCAAATGGAAAGGAGAGCTCAGAAAAAGAAATGACAGATTGTTTGGAAAATATTGTCCTTCCCAAGGCAGACCTAACCATATGGGGGGAAGGGAGTCAATAATGAAATTTTCCCTTTATATATGAGTCCAGCAGCCCTCCCATTCACTCCGCTGGGAGCTTTGTGTGAGTCAGGCCTGCAAGATCATCCATTCAGGGCAATATTTCCAGCACTTCAGTCCCCTCCCTGCTTCACTCCTATTCCCCACTGAAAGGAGTCTACATCTCAGATTTATGGGAAGAGCAAAGGGATGAGACCCAGTGCTGTCCCCATTTCCCCCTAGTCTCATCTACAGCCCAATATTGCTGGTGGAAAAGGTGTCCATCATGAAGGAAAGGCTCTGTTACTTAAAGAACTTATCCATGAATTTATGCAAGGAAAATTAAGTATGAGGACTGGGAGAAGTCCTTTTTCCAGCCCTGCCCAGTCTCCTGGTGTGATTCCAGTGAGTTGTGGGAGGTTTATGTGCCTGCAACCAACCACACTGACCTCCCGCCAGGACATGGGCAGGTTAAGGCAGGAAAAGGTGTTGGACAAATGGAAGAAGCTATACAAGAACAGAGTTTATTGACATTTTGATCATGCTTGTGAAAGGCTCTTGTAGCTGCACTGGATCAATAATGCTAGACCCAAATCCTTAGTGGAAAAAATGAGGTGTGCATCACTGCCTTGTGGTTAGATGGAAACAGAGAAAATAGTTGTTGTGTCAAGGAAATCCCTTCACTCCTTTTAAATCACTAAATTTATCATCATTGCCATCTCTGAGTAATAAACACACGTGATATTTATGCATCCCCAGCTACTAATAGTGACAGTTATGCAACAACAACAAAAAAAACTGCAGCAATTGTGTACGTCAGCAATGAGCAGCAGCCAGAGCCTTGAAAGATGTTGGGAAAGAGGTTTCTTTTGTGTGTGTGGTTGTGTTTATTCCCTGGTGACATGCTGCTAACAAGCTGCAAACCAAGGATCACCCACAACAAACAGAAACAAACAAACAAAGTTTTGTAGAGGGTGGTAATACTTAGCTTAATTCTCTTTAAAAATAATTATAGCCCTGTTTGTGACAACTGGAAAGGCCACATTTATTCCAATAAAACTGCTTGTTATTCTTCAGGAATGACATTTGGAGATGTTTCCTTATACAATGTAGATGTTATTGTGAGTAGATCTCCATCAATGAAGTATTGATGTATTTCTCATCTTTGCACTTGCAGGATTTTTGATTCTGCAGCTTGTGGTTAGCTGTTTACTTGCCAGTGAAATCACAACACATTTAATGATGTTCCAGAGATCTGCCTGAGGACTGACAGCCAAAGAACAGAGTCTTGGGGATTTGGGCATTAGTGAAAAGTTACTTAAGGTCTAGACATTGATCCAAATATCTCTACTGCAGTTTATTCCATGCATTATAGATTTTGGGGACGGTGATAAATGGCCCATATACCTACAAATTAACCCAGATGCCTCCTGTGCTCTCACAAGGTAGTTGTTACATCTGGCTCCAAATACTTTGTTGTGCTTAGCATTATTCACCTGTGGTTTGACAGCACAGCAGTGTCTCAGCTCACGCACTGTCTGAATGCAGCGCTGGGTCTGAATGTGTCCTCTATGAGACCATCTACTCAAACCAGCTTCTTAGACCTTGTCAGGAAAATCCCCGTATAGGTATAATATACTCGAGCCTACCTTTAGTTGAGATGCATTTAGCTTTGGTGGGAAGAGGGACTGAGCTTGTACCTCCAGGTAAATCTGTGCTCGTTCCTGAGGAGATGCTGAGGGCAGAGACATGCAGAACACACCTGTCACTGGGTATGTTCTTCATTCCTCCTTCTTCCCCAGAGATTGGCTTTGGGCCAAGGTGAGAGGAAGGAGAGGGGACTTTGGCCCAGCCACTCTTGATTCCTGAAGTTAAATAGTGGAACAAGATTTTCTTAGAGCCAGGACCACCTCCTCCCCTGTCGCATGGGACCTTCTCTGTCTTATATTATTATTGCTGTATCTATTAAGATTAATGGCTTCCAAGGCTGTTCTAAAACTATTTAAGTGCTTGATGATCCATCTGAAACTCATCTCCACTCTGTGCAGAGGTCCCAAACATTAATCTTTATAGGTGACCAGGCTGGCTTGTGGTGGAAATGAGGTAAATGCACATTATTTGGCAGGATCTATATATAGGATAGAACTCTCTGGCAGCAGACACAGGGCCTCATACAAATGAAAACTGATGGCTGCATATTTTGTTATGTTTTTCTCACCAGAGTTATTGCCTCCTAATTGCAGGGATGGGTTGAACTGCAGAGTGTTCTTGTTCTGGGAGAGGTTGCCATGTGTTAGCCCTGAGCTGTCACCTGGGGAGCAGGGACCAGGGGGATCCCCTGCTGTCCCCCTTTTCCTTGGCTGTGCTCAGCACCAGCCATCCCCACCACCAGTGTCTGAAGATGGGGATAAAACAGGCTGACATTACATTAGCGGTGACATTTCTGAGGGAATTTGCACTTTCTGTTCAGTTCCAAGGAGGATGCAACCAACTCTGCCCTAATTTCTAAATATGCATCTCATTACTCATGGACCTACCATATGTAGCTGTATTTAGATGATTTTTGATAGCCCAACCTATCACCAAGGTCTGCTAAGTTCAGTGAGCAGAAAGGAGAGGTGACTTCCAGAGGGAGCCTGAGAGTGTCCAGCAGAGCCGATGTGAAAAACCTCATTTTTAATGTCTTCGTGTATTTTACAGCAGAATAAGGCTCCGAGGTGAGGATGCTCAAGGTGGATTTGGTAGTTGCACATGTAAAGACCTGTTGGATCTTGTCACTCGCAAAAGCTTTGCATCTCACGAGCTTCCCCAAAGAACTCTCCTGTGCAGGCAAAGTGTTACTCCTGCCATCCCATCCTGGCTGTCCACATGCTCCAGAGAACACCATCCTGCCAAAGATCACAGAATCACAGAATCATAGAACGGTTTGGGTTGGAAGGGACCTTAAAGCCCGTCTAATTTCATCTAGTTTGGGTGCAAATATTTGCTGCTTAGAAAGCAGATGAATCATCCATGTCTGTAGGTTAAAAACACATTTAGTATTTTTGCTCTCCTAAGGGGATCATTTGCAGAAGAAGACTAATCTGGAGCTCTCCCAGCGACTGGGTTGACCACAGCATAATCAGCAAAACTAGGTATAAGGTTAAAATGAAACACCTGCATGGAAAATGTTTGCAGAAGAGAAGTCCTTGTTTGCCTGGGAGCAAGAAAATTAAAGGCATTCATCCAGCTCAGTGAAACACTGTGAAATCTATGGGTGGGAAGTGCTAAGTATTGCAATTATTATTTACTATATATTAATATTTGTTATTCAGGAGGATTTGTGTGTGGAAGAAACTTGGAGGATCTGGTCTGGCTCTGTGTGTGCTCGGGCTCTCGAGGGATTTTTTAGTGTCTACCACAATTATAGATGAGGACTGAGTGAAACCTTGTGGTTTTGCTCTACAAAACATTAAATTCAGTAACTGCCCAAGTTTTTAGGGGGAAAAAAAAAAAACCTTTCAGAATGTATTTGAATGATATTTCAATGCTGTGGCTGGAGTGAAATATTTTTTAAAATGGATCACACGTGGCTATTGGGGAGAAGTGTAGGCTTAGGCTCCTGATTATAAAATCAAGCACTACGGACGAGGGTGTCAGATATTTTAATCCTCCTCTGTTTCCCCCAGCCTGCAGAGAAAATCCACCTGCATGTCCTGTTTGCAGAGGTGTTTTTGCCTCTGGGTTGCTTATAGGGGTTGATATTTTGTGTGAAGTTGTACCTGGCTGCAGCTTTTCTTGCTTCACCTTTGGGTACCTGTGAAGGAGAAAAGCAGAACACTTCCCTGCAGCCTTGGGGAAGCTGGATTTTCATGTTTTGAAAGACAGCACATCTTTCTGGGCAAACTGCAAAAATTGCCAAGAGACATTTAAGGTGTGTTTGTACAATTGCTTACTGTACCTCTTCAGATTAGTGAGTGCATTTAGATGTTTAGCTTTAAAAACCAGAGTTTATTCCTCTTCATTCTTAAGTAAACACTGGAAGTTCAGATCCTCCAGACCGGATAAGACCTCTGGTTCATCAGGTCTGGCATTCTGCCTCTGGCAGTGACTCACATCTGATAGTGGGAGAAGCTGCTGCTGTGAGCAGAGCGGTGCAGTGGGATGTGAGGTGTGGGCTGTGGGGTGTGGGGTGTGGGGTGTGAGTGTGCAGGGACCAGCTGGGCACTGCATGCTCCACTCCTGCCCCTCCTGAGCAGCAAACCCTTTGGTTTCCCATTGCTGCATCTTCAATGGTTTTAAAACACTACGAAATGTCAAATATGCTTCTTCACAAGAGCTGCATTGCCTTCATCAACAGTGCCTGCAGAGCTGCTGCTGCCGTTTGGCTGTGGCTGTACCAGCACTCTGCCTTGAGAAACCTCCAGTGGTTTTTGGTTTTGCTCCTCCCTGGTGTGCTGGGGTCCTCGCTCATGGCTCACCCATATAGAAATTGCTGCTGGTAAAGCCTGCAGGTGGGAAAAGCATTCCGCAGGTTCACTTCAGCGTTTCTAAGCGCTCCTCCCAGAGCTGCGGTGTGTCTGAGCTGAGCTGCGGTTTGGTTTCTTTAAACTTCAACCCTTATGTGACATATAATAACTCTAAACTGCATTACAAGCCAAGATTACAAGGTATAACATGAGGTGAAACAGTATATGGGAAATAAGGATGCATGAAAGATTTTGTACAAAGGAAGTAACCCACTGCACATAAACTGGGTAGTTGCTCAGGGCAAACCTTCAGGATTTGATGGATTATTATCACTGAGATCCAGTGTTAAAGAGTGTTTATTTATTATAGCTCCCTAGTCCTCCTCCTCCGACCATGTCCCAGCCTTGGGCTCTGAAAAAGTCAGAAACACCACTTCTCCTTGTCTGCCTCATCACCGATGCTCAGCACCTGGGGATCTCCGTTTAATGCTGGAGCTCAGCCCTGTGCTGCTCTCTTGCTGCCCACTGTAAATTAACAGGAGAAACATGGTACAACTGTGAAGTTTTAGCATTTCTGTCCTCAGAAAACTTGTGTCTCTCTCCCCTCATCCCCTGTGCCTGCAGGTCCCAGCCCTGTCACCCACTGGCACTGCTGAGGCTGAGGGATTTTACCTGAAGCTTTTCACAAGAGCTATGAAAGGTGATATTATTCTAGTTCTGTCACTTGATGCTGCTGCTGAGCATTTCCAGTCCCCTAATTACAAATGGAAATGCAGTGAGTCAGGTCTCAGTGGCTTTTCCCTGCTGCCTTCCTCTTGTTTGGGTGACTGACTCTTCCTGATTAAGGTCTGAATGGAAACTCTCCCATGAAAATGACCAGAAATCCTCTTTTCTGGACAGGTACAGATTTTGTGGAGTACAAAAGCTTCCTGGGTTTGACTGAAGGAGTGGTTTGATGCTGACAGTCCAGATCTGTGTCATTACAAATGAGACAGCACAAGAACAAGGAAATTCGCTGTGAGCTTGCAATGCTCCCATTCCTTTTTTTCCAGCACTTCATTTGGGTCGTTTTTTTACATTAATACATTTCATGTTATTTAATGGCAAATTGAAAATCAATGCAAAACAAACCAGCTCAATTTTTAAAAAATTTTTTATTTTTATTTTTTTTTAAAGTGCAGGTTGTATTTGTTTTGGTTGGAATTTGGGAGACGTGACTGTGCCCTAAAGGCAAGAGGTGTGACCAGCAGGGCAGGGTGCATCCCTAATCCACTGACTGCAGTGACACTCCTGGCAGGGCTGGGAACTGGGAGCCTCTTCTGTCTCTGACAAAAGGAGCATCACGTTCAAAGCATGTACTACTTGATAAGATATTCCTCTTGTAGAGATGGAAAGGAAATAACCTTGGAGGCCAGAGACAAAAATTACATTATCCATTATGCCTGGCAGCACATAGCCCAGGCTTTAGTCATGGGTAGTCATAACCATCTAAGCTGCTGTGCTCCCATGTCTTCCCTGGAAGGATTATTCAGCAGCCTAACACATTTCATCATCAGGAATTATTTCCTGATATTCAGCCTAAATTCTTCCTTTCTTAATCTTATCCCATTACTCTTAATTACGCCCTTTTTACAACTGCAGATAATTTCTCTCCTTCCTTGATGTTTACAGCCTCCAGATACTTGTAGGCTCCCGTCATGTCCGCTTTGCTGTCCCTCAGCTGAGAGGTTTGTATTTGACTCTGCTTTCCTCAGAACTCAGCCCATGCTCTCTATTCCAGCTGCCTCACCATGGTCCTCTGCTTTCCTCCAAACCTCCTTCGAGCCCCGTCCCTCCTGCCTGAGGGACTCTGGTTGGAATGCTCCTCACAGAGCTGGGATGGAAGGGCTGTCCCCGTGGGGTGTCCTTGTGTACCTCAGGACACACATCAGTCCCCGTGACCTGGCCAGGCTCTCATTGGTGCTCCTTTCCTATCTCCTGCAGCTTCCTGGTCCAAACTATGTTTTCAACCTGCTTTGCCTTTCTTCTACAACTTTTCTCAGCTCCTCTCCCTCATCCCAGAGAGCAGAGAGCCAGGAGCCGCCTCTTTCCCTCTTTCCTGAGCAGCAGTACTTGTAGAGCTGCTGCAGAGATACCATCCTGCCATTTCATTTTCTTGACTCTTTTTTCCCCCAGAGGAGAAGTTAAACCCCAATGGCTGTTTTTGGGATTATCGATGTCAAAGCTGGTGGCTGGGGGAGAGTCCCGGGGTGTCCGCAGCTGGAGCAGCGCTGCCCAGCCGCGCTCTCCGGGAGCCCTCCGCAGCTGGCGGATGCTGTGAAGTGCGGTGTCCCCTTCGCAGCACTCGGCTCCCATCACCCATCGGCAGCAGTGAAACCCGAAACTCCTCCTCGCAGCCCAGGGCAGGCTGTTAATTCCTCCCCGTGTAAATTCCCACCCGGAGCTGTTTCCTGACAGCGGGCGGAGGGCGGTGTGGGATGCCTGGCCACTACAAATTAGAGCGCTGAGTGGCAGCTCTCACGGGGATGCTGCTCCCTTCTCCTGACACGCTGGGCTGCCTCAGGCTGCAGGCTCTTGATCATCGTGGCATGTTCCCCTCGCTGTCCCACAGTTAATTATTTCTGTGTTGGGTTGCAGCTATCATCTTCCCCTGACCAGCAGTGCCTGCAGCAAGGCAAGAGCAATAGCAAGAGCAAGCAGGTGACAGGGAGCCCTGGGCGGTGGCAGTGGGGCAGCTGGCTCCATACAAACCCTTTCCCTCCAGGATTGCTGTGCCAATGCTGGGCTGTAAGTCTCAGCAGTGGGATTTTTGCCTTCATCCTTCTCCAGCATGTGAGGATGATCCAGATGTGCCTTATCAGTGACAGGAGAGACATGCTGGAGCAGGCAAATGACAAAGGGCAAGGTCACATCTTGCGTTGCCTATGGATGATGATCTCTGCCCTCCAGGAAGTGTCTCTGGAGGTCAGATTGTCTTGTCTTGCATGAAGGCAGTGGGCTGGGAGGGGAGATTGAGCCCTGGCTCAGAGCAGCAGCAGCCAGCTTGCACTCAGAATCACCCTGGTCATGACTGCAGGGCACTGACCTTCCTCCTTGAGGCAGAAACCAGCAGGATCAGGTCGGGTTGGAGCCCTCTGGTCCAATCAAACCAGCCTGGCTTGACTCACTGCAAACCAGCACTTGCACATGCTGAAGGATGTCTAATGCCTGTGGTCAGTGTGCTGGAGAGGAGCTCCCCAAGCAGAATCCATTCCTCCTGCCAGGGCCTCCTCTTGAGGTGGGTGTTTACAGCTCCTTCGAAGTGGAGCAGCCAAGCTCCCCTCCAGAGAGCAGCCATCTCTCGTTTTGTTGGTGATGACATTGCTCCTTGCATTGAACACCTCTGCACCCCAGACAAGATATGCCCTTGGAAAGCTCCATCTCACAGCTTTCCACTGCTAACCCTGCAGCGAGGGCAGGAGCTCCCTGCGAGCCTGTTCGTGCTGAAACACCCCCAAGGGCTGTGCATCAGCAGCTGTCACTGTCACACAGCGAGAGGGCAGTGCCAGGGGCACCAGGCAGGCACAGCTCTTTGGGCTTGCTCTGCATGGTGGGCAAGAGGAGGCTCACAGCATGTCCCCTTCCTGTCACACAGCCAGCAGAGCTGCTCAGCTCCGCGGACACAGCTCGGCACACACTGCCCTGTCCCACTGGCAGGTCTGCTATCAGGCCAGAAAGCATTTACCCTTCAAAATATGCTTTGAACGGCATGAAACTGGCACCTCCTTTCAGTTATGAAGCTGAAGTTATATTGACAGTGTGAGTCACGCTGCCCTGTGCTTTGGGAGGGTGGTTGCCCATGTTACGCACACACACGCTCAAACACGGGTGGGAAGGATGGCTGTCATGCTTTCCTTTTCCTGATTTTAGCAAATTAACATTATTGGGAATGCATACAAGTTAATTGTGAGTGGTTTTGGGTGTATAACTTTGTACACGTCTATCTAAATTTGCTGTAAGGCTGTGTATTTTAACAATCATTGTTCTGTCACTTTTCTGTTTGCTTGTTTCAGCTTTATAGTTTGCAATTCAGCAGCTATTGACGGCTCTTAATTATCTCTGTTTTACGTATCTGGACCTGACACAATTTGAGACTTACTTTGTGCTTTTCTCTTTGTCAGGGAAATATTTCTATTTATTGTGGGGAATTTTATTGACATCAGGCAGTTTTTTTACAGAAATGGTTCAATGTTGCATGTGTCCTATTTTTTTTCCCCAAGGTTTTGCTTAGCTGCATGTTTGTACAGCAGAATACTTTTTACTGTTCTTCCTTGTGCCTATTCTTTCAATGAATACCGTTTCACTGTGATCTGACAAGCTCATACTGCTCCAGTGCAACAACTTGCCCATACAAATTGTGGTGTTGTATTAAAGAGCTCCCTCATTATTTCAGTGCAATGTGTATCTCCAGCATTTGTCAAGGCTTGTTTGATTCAAACGTGCTTGTCTTATCAGAGGAGAAAAAAAACAACCAACCCTTTAGAACTGTCAATGGGGACAATTAATAACATTAAAAAAACAAAAAGAAGAATAGAGGAATGCCTTGCTGTTATGGCACCAATGAGGAAGTTAAGTATTGGAGCCAGTTTGGAAATGAGCTCTGTGTTCCAGGGTGACTGCATGACCCAAAAAGGGAGGGTCACATAAGAAAATGGGTGGAAGCAACATGGATGTGAAAGCTCCTGGGTGCCTTCCCTTGGGACCAACACTGGTCCAGGCAGGGCTAAGCTCACCCCTGTCTCTTGTCCAGACCAGCGCATAGCTGGGAAATGTGCACTTCTCCTTGGTGTCATTTCTGTATGATGGAATTGTTTCATGAAAGTTGGAGTCATTTGTCAGGAAAACTTAAAATTGCAGTGAAAAATATCAAATTTTATTAAAAAATTATTATTAAAAAATCCTCAAGTTCCACCATCTGCATGACTACTTGGAAAACCTACATTAATAATTTAATAATACAGCATTCCTTATTATAAATTCACACTTTCAGCCAAACATAGCTAAAAAGTTGAATTTCATGTTTGTTAACCCTTTTGTTTTTCATGTGACAGGTGGATCAGAGACAAGAATTTCAAGGCTTTTACCTATGAGGCTTGAATCCTATCTCTTGTACTAATTTTATACTGACATAGTCTCATTCCCATCACAGATGCTGCAGGAATCACACAGGTGTCAGTTTTGCTCCAGAAAACTTCCATGGAGCTCTGGTAAGGTGAGGAGGATGTGTCAATCTTCCCTGGTGGTTTTACACCTGCAAAGCCCCCAGATCCAGTTGCTCTCCAGGGTGAGTGTGTGGACTGTCACTTCTTGCCTTTTTTGCCTCGGGAGCCCATCAGTAAAATGGATGTCACCGTATCCTCTTTCAAAATGCTCTGTGGTGCTGCAGTAGGTGTTGTTGGTAGCTGTCAAGAACAGTTCCAGGCGTCTCTCATACTAGGTTAATTTCATTATCAGATGATAGAAGGATACAGTTTTTTATTTCTCAGGATATACTTTAGTTTATTATTGTTTTATTCTATCTCCTGCCACCACCCAAATCTGAGCTGTCCTAGTGAACAGTACCAGTTCTCACATCAGAGAATTCAATGTATGTGCATTGCAATCTGAGCAGCAGAAGTTAAGTGAGATGACTTTACCAATGGAAAAATGTGGTTTTGAATCCTCCTGGCGCAGAAGCTTGCTGAGAGAAACCAAGCAGACCAAGTATGGCGGAGAAGGGCAGTTTATTTACAGTAAAGGCTTTTTATACTCTAACATACTCCAACAACTACTGGTCAGTGAAAAGTCCACCTCCCAAGCCTATTGGCCACAATTAAATAACACCCGGTGTCGAACACAGAGATTAGAAAAGTGAAAGAATGCAACTTATCTATGTTCTCCGTGAGAAAGAACAGAAGGATTCTAAAACAGTGCAACCACAGAAAAAAGCACGTGAGTGTCTTTTGTTTAACACTTGTTTTGCTCTTGCCATCATGCAGTGCAAAGCCAGGAGCTCCCCTTCCATGTGAATTTGAGGCTATTCAGTGAAACTCCTGGTGTTCTGTACCCACCCTGAGGAACAGAAAACTGAACTTTGCTTAAATCAGAAGACTGATGAAAATGAAGACACATACTAGCTGAGTTTTATAAATTTTCATTGACTTGCAATCTCTTTTGGACTTTTTACCCATGGACTTCTGTGGAATTCTTCATTTGCATTGCTCTGTGCTGTGTGGGGGCTCACAGAGTCCCTCTGAAGACAAGGAGTCCCCTCGTTTTCAAGGGAACAGGACCCTAGGAAGAAAAGATAGATCAGCCTGTGAATACTATGCTTTTTAATTCATGAAAAAAATTACAATGTCTTGAACCAGATATTGCCAAAGCATGGAGTGCAAGCATGTGCATGGCTTCTTTTGAGTCTCTCTTTCTTTTCCTTCCTTTCCCAGCAGAGATTCCTGGCAGTGGGATGCAGGGCTGTTTGTACTACTGATGTGGTGCTCTTCTACTCTCACTAAATGGACCAGAGCAATTCCCACTGCTCTCAGCCTGGATTGTGTTGCCAGCACTCAGTTCACTTGGAAAGCTTTGGTCTTATTGCACGCATTCAGCACACACTCTTATAAGTGGTTTTCAGTACTCTCCATAGAAGAAAAGGGAAAAGATAATGATCCTGTGGAAATTTTGGAAAGAACTGAGTATAACCTTGGTGTCCAGCTGACATTCAAGATATTAAAGGCTATGTTTTGATGTTCTTTGCAACAGCTCCAAGACAGTGGACCCATGCAAAGATTATGTAAGGCAGTTAGGTTAGAATCCTTGTTTCCAAGTGCACCTCCACATCCAGATCCATCTTCTCATATGTATTTTGGTTATTGCCCTCAATGTGTGCAGAGACCTGTGTGAAAGCGACACCTGCTTTTATTCTTTTTCTACCATTTCATCCCATTAAATGCATTCTTTCCTGAAATGCTCCATGATGACATGATTCCAAACCTTGACACACATGGGTTTTATTGGGTTGTCTGCACGTGCTCCTGGCAATGATCTGCAATCCCAAATTATGGCTGTTAGCAGAGGTGCAGTACAACTGAACTCAAAACTCGAGCCCCAGAGCTGGTCTTCCTGTCTGGAACTGTGATCCCATTAAATTTCTTTTCATCAGTAGGCATGCCTGCCAAGGGTTTGTGCTTCTCCAAGGTGAGGTTGGTTCTCATTTCCCCATGATCCCCCAGCCCTTGGTGGAGCCACTCTGTCCACGAGACCCAGCCTAGGTTAAAACAAATGAAGCATGACAAAAAATGGGGAGTTCCATGACATTTTTCCTCAGAGTCTTGGACATGACCTGGAAAAAAGGTGCCCCTGGGAGGCTGAGTACCTCTCTTGCAGGGAGGTGGCACTGCCTGGGGCACCTTGGCTGGGATCAGCTCCCACTCAGCAGTGTTAGGCGCCAGTTCTGGATTACTCAACCCTCCCTTTTCATAACAAGGCAGAAAATTTTCCACTATGCCTCATGTGGGCTGCAGCCCTGGTATGGAGCATGGTGATTGTGACTATTGTATCAGAGATCACTGAATCTTTCAGGAGTTCTGGCTATTTGGGCTTGTGCCCTGAGGAACATTTCCATCCCTACTGCTGTTTTTTGCTCCTGCAGTGGTTCTGCTGAATCCTTTCCCAGTTCAGGTCCCTGTTTCCTTGGGAAATAAGTTGCAATTGCTCCTTGCTTCCTCCTGAGTCTCCCGTGTGAGCTTTGAATTTTATGGGAAACATGAGCAGCTGCCATAAAATCTCAATCTCCTCTGCCCCTGAGTAGCATCATGGATGCAGTAAATTGCACATCCCAGGTTTTGGATTTTGATGCTGTAAGATGATTTGTGCCTTATCTTCACAGTCATCTAGATCAGCCTCGCGTTCCTTGGGAGGTTTGAATAGCTGAGGCTATCAGGCTCTCATGGAGGATGGCCCAGGTTTGGAAGGGGCTGCTCTCAAGCTCGACAGAGCCTCAGGCCAGGCTCTGCTTAGGAGGCTTAATTCCCTTTCCCACTAGACCATCTGATTACAAATAACCATGACTGAATGTTGTATGTCAAAATCCATAATCCCCTGCAAATTGTTTAAAGTCTTGTCCATTGAACTGTAGACCTTTATCAGACAGCAATTTATGTGATTCCGTGTCTGGCAAATGCAAATATAATGTGTGCTGTGACATGTTTTGGTGTCAGATTCTCAATATTATTGGATAATATTATATAGTTCCAGGCTCATGTGAGTAATAACCCCAATTAAAATGTGATCTTTGCCAAAAAGTATAAATAAATCTCTTTTAGACAGCTCAAGTATTTCATTGTCGAGCTATTTTATTTTTTACGCCCCCATTTTTATTTTACAAATTGCTCTTCCCAACATTAATCCTTGAGCAGCACACTGAGCATCACGGGCTCTCCTGTCCTTTTGTTCTAAGAGGCAAATAGGAAATAACACTTCCATGTCCAGAAATCCTTATGTTGGATGAAGCCAGTCAAAAATTGTAAAGTTGCACCTTGTTGTGAAAGGGATTTTCCAAACCTTTTTCCTCTTTGCTGAGGTTAATTTTTCTGTATTGGGAAAGGTGTCTAGTCTGGGCAAGACATCTGGTCTGGGTGAAGGTTTGTGGTGCAGATACCCTCAGGCAGGACCTAACAGCAAGTCCAAGGTGGCAAAATGGACAGTGTGTTGCTCTCCAAGTGAGTTATCCTGGGCTCAGGGTGCATTAACAGAGTCACCGTGCCTTTGGTACCCAAGGAAAGGGCTCTGGGCAGTGTGACAGGTTTAATAGAGGCATCAGCCTGCTCACAGCCAACTCACAGACCTCTAACAAAGCACTTCATTTTCTTGTTTCAGTGGAGATATTCTAAGATGCTTAAAATAACATTTGTAGCCATTAGGCTGTACTTACAACTGGTGCAGATCTTGGGGTTTGCTTGGAATGGGATTGTGCTAAGTCTAAGGATTTATTGCCTGCCTCACACTTGGATGCTATGTTTTATTCTACCAGTAAATAATGAGGGCAGCAGAATTGCAATTTAAATTCTTAGAGAAATTGGATGGCTGTACTTGGAAAAACCACTTACTCCCTTGCTTAGGCACCTGAAAGTTGTTCAATAAATGAACATTTCTAGTAATTTCAGCTTGAGGAGGTGGCTCACATGAACACTTCCATGAGCTTTATTCTCATCTGGAGAAAAACACAACTAGACAAAACAAAAAAGTGAAAACAAAAGATCAAAATGAGGTTGAATGTGCTGCAAGTATAAACCTGAGTAGTGCTGTAATAAGACTTAGATCAGCTCTGGTTCAATGTGAGAGAAACTGGAGTGAGTTAAAATGTGTGGTGTGGAGGTGAGGTGGTGCTTGGGGGGAAAGATGAGACATCCTGCAGGATCATATCTCTACAGGGAAATCCTACCACTGCAGAGATGGCATCACTTTCCTCTCCTTGATCCCCAAAACCATTCTGATCCTTCAGGACCTGGCTAGGACTTTTTTTTCCTTGCTCTGGACTCAAGTAATTCTTAGCTCTCCGCTTGGGTTCCTGGTGGCTGGGGAGGTTGTTTTTTTAAATGGTGTTAGAGGAAATTTTGATTCAGGGCTTTCTGAAATCCCTGGAACTGGAAGCTTGAAGTTCAGACCATTGCATGGTTTCCCTGGACACGTCTTCTTTTTTTCTGCCTGGAAATTTTATACCAGTGGAATCAGGGGATTTTACATATTTATCCAGGATTTCCAGCATCTGGTGCCTGGCTGGAGCAGTAGCTCTGCCTGTCACGGACAGGGACCCCCGGGGCATCCCAATCCCAGTGCTGTGTGGGCTCTGTGTGTGTGTCCACCACGGCAGCCTCTGCTCCACCAAAGCCTGCCAGGAGCTACAAAGCACAGCTCGCCCTGGGCAGCCCCTCAGGGGTGAAACATGTCGCTGTTGGACCCCAGCTTGAGCTCGGCTGTCCTGGAGGGAATCGGGAGCGATGCTGCTCTCAGGGGTGTCGTTTACCCCTGGGAAAGAACGACGAGCATCACCCCTGGGGCTCTGTCACACAGCAGAGGACTGAGAGAGTCAGTGTCATGGGAAGGGCTGGGGCTTTTATTTCTAACTCATCATGTGTTCTAACAGTCCAGAGGTGCTTTTTCTTCAGGTAAATTCTCAAAGGGAAATGGTTTCCCCTTCAGGCTCTGAACGGTAGCTCAGCGTGAGGGAGCTAAACCAAATCAATCAATTAGGGATAAGAAGAACACCACTTTTCAGAGAGCTGATGATAAATTTTCATTGGACTTGGCAGAAGCCTGTGATATTGAATCCAACCAAAAATTGGCTCCATGGGTGCCGAGACAAGGAGTTTCCTCGGCGCTTTGGCTCTGTCCTCATGAACTGATTTCAGCTTCAGCCTGAGAAGATGAGAGAGATTTCCAGTACCTTCCCAGCTCTGCTCCTCCTGGTGTCCATCCCTTAGTCCTGCTGGCATCTCATGGCACATGACAGAGGTGTTGTGAGCAGTGGTGGGCTGGAAAAGCCAAACCTTCTGAATGTGTGAAGTATGAACTGAAGTTTTCTATTTCTGAAGGATTTAAATTTTTTTCCCTTGTAGCCGGATTTCTTTCATTAATTTTTTTGATACACTTCCAAGTTCTTTGCAGAAGCATGAGAAAAATGCTATTTAAATGGATTTAGAATTTTTTGTCAAACTCTGTTCACTCTGTGAATTTGACAGCCATTTCAACAAAGTTTTAATAAAACTGGGAAGCTTTTAATCCAATATGTCCAATACAATGAGTATATTTTCTTTACAGGGTGTTCTGTTGCTTACTAGGGAGTATTTGCTTACTTTTTCTTTCTCCTAGACCTGACTGATTGCTCAGTGGTGCAAATGGATGGCTCTACTAATTCATAACCAAGGAGTAAGCAACAGAAAGGAGTCAAGGTCCAACCACCATCCTTATAATTGTGAGTACTGTCTTTTAATAGCAAACTGGGATATACTTTCAGAGCTGAACACCAATGGTTCATTGATACCACTTTTTTTTGGAGCCCTGTTGTAGATTTTAGGCTCTTCCTTGCTGAGGAGCTGCCTAAAGCAGGTGGTAAAAGCAGAAATCTCTGTTGAGAGCCCTCAATTTCTGTTTACCTTGCCTCCAAATCCCGCATGGACACTCTCTGATTTGCATCTTGCTTTTCAAAATTTGAACAAACTGAAACAACTGAGGTTTACCCCCTTTTTTTTCCCCCTCAAAGTAGTGTTGAAAATGTTTTGAAGGGACAGTGAAAAATTGTAATTTAAATTTATTTCTGCTTTGGGCTAAGGAAAAGTAAGAAGTAAGGTGGTTTTTATACAACTGCAACTTAAAGGAGAGCTTTCTGTGTAAAGCATGTATTCCATTCCCATGGTTCCATGAAGGGCCATTCATTAAACTTTTGTGGGAGATGGACAAAATCCAGAGAGCTTTGCTAAATATGGGAACCAAAAACTAACACACTGTTTAAGAGAGACAATAGAAGTCTATTTAATGAGGTAAATCTGACCAGAGATTAACTTTGTTCAGGATATTTTCTAATAGGAAAGAAGCAGTGGGGTCATCCAGATCCCTTTGAAAATTTATTGCTGTGCTCAGGAATTCCTCGTACATCCCAGGACTGGGAATCTGAGCAGCAGGCTGTTGTGGCAAGTAAAAAAATAAATGGTGTTATCTTGATAGCCAGATAACACAGTATCTGCTCACATAAAGTCATTTGGAGAATATTGTTTGTGAAAACCTCTTTGCTTTGGATCCATTCCTTCTTCTTTCCGTTTTCTGATAAAAAATCCTAAACACCAAGCAGTTAAAGGCTGCCATAAAACTGAGAAGAAACACTGACACTGGTGCTTTATCATGCTCCATCTGGGAGGCGAGCCAGCTCTTCCTACTTCAAGTTTATTTCTCCTACTCTGCTTTACCTCAGATAATGTCTCATAAACAG
The DNA here is from genome assembly GCA_036630365.1 of Acanthiza pusilla. Taxonomy (NCBI): domain Eukaryota; kingdom Metazoa; phylum Chordata; class Aves; order Passeriformes; family Acanthizidae; genus Acanthiza; species Acanthiza pusilla. The sequence continues at coordinate 9,539,249 of JAXCHO010000049.1, read as the reverse complement.
TTAAGAGGGTCATTTGTAAATGTCTTGGAATGGTTATTGCTCTCATATAGGCTTTGGATCTTCGTGCTTTAAGTGAGTGAACATCAAGGTAAAAATCAAAACAAATTCCCAAGCCCAGGGCAGTGCCTATTTGGGAATGCCTCCAGTTCCTAGGACAGAAAAGTTGCTATTTTTCTCCACCTTATTTGTTAAATTGTAAGCATCATCTCTTAGATTAGGCGAGACTAGTTTGCTTTCCAAGCTTGGTATTTCACTGAACTTCTTTAAAACTCTCTTTAGAACACCTAAATGGAGTTCAGCTGGAGCATTAATTTCAGCCAGGATTGGATTTAGGTTTGTTAAATTAATTAAACCCACTGGTAGGAAGCAACAGCAGCACCTTTGGGAGGGCACAGAGACCTGTTTTCTCCCTCCCCTCATTCGTGCTTTGTTCATAGGTGCTCCTTTTTTTGGGAAAAGAAAGACGCCCGCCTGCAGGTATTGCCTGGTTGCCTGCAGAACCCAGGTGCCTGTTCCAGGAGCAGTGGGTACACGTTTGTCTTAATATTTCATTCCATATTAATCCCCTGCCCCTGTCCATCAGCACATGATCCCCACAGCTGGGGCTGCCTGCAGTGTCCCATGAGCCAGAGTGCGGTGCAGGACAGGGACAAGGAGCTGGTACAACACAGCCCCCCCAAAATTCTGCTGTGCTAAAATCGCATCCCTGAGCTCTGCTTCGAGCAGAGGCAGCAATGAGGGCTCCATCCCCACACTGCTGCGTGTGTCAGACCATGTGGTGAAAAATGGGCGTTTGGCTAATTTCTCGTGACTGTGTTTGAAGAGGCAGCTGCGTAAAAAGACATTTACAATAATCTTTCATGTTCTCCAAAGAAAAAGAATCCACCTGTGTAATCTTTCAAGTTAAGCTTCCCTCAGGTCTTGTTTAACATTATGAATATGGCAGCTCATATAATTTTATTATCTGAACTAAATATTATTCTTTCTCTGTCTTCCTGCTATTTCTCTTAATCCTTATCAATAAAACTACTAGGGTATAATGATTTTATAGGCTGCTGCTTCTTTGTCTTCTTCCTTTTATTACTTCAACTGTATTCTCTTCAAATAAACTAATTAATCTCACAATTAGAAACCCAAAGCAACATTACACAACCCACACAGCTACATCAGTCATGAATGTAGAAGCAGAGATGACCAGATACTTGCTTGTGATATTCCAGCTCTGAAAGGATTCCCTGGAAAACAGCAAAGAGAAGAATGTGTTGAATTGGGAGGGGAAACTGGGATCTACTCCTAAGTTTGATTGAAATTATTTGAGGATGGGCTATTTGGAGAAGTTCTGCTCTGAGCCTGTCTGCTGCTTCTTTGGCTGTAGGAGAAGGGAAGATATAAATTCCCTGGATTTATTGTGTATGGATGGTGTGGTGGGGTGGTGCCCTGAAGCTCTGGAGAAGCTCTGCATCCAATCGGAGAAATCAAACTGCAGGAGGTGCAACAAATTAGAAATTTTTATTTACTGCCAATACCAAGAAACTCTGAGGTGCTTTGAATAATGAGATGTGAGGCTGGGGCTTGTAGACTCGAACCTCATCTCTTTGCCTTGAGCAAAATGGGTATTTCTGTGCCTTGACCCTCCATAAGACAGGAGTGATGAGAGATACCTACTTTAGGCAACATTAGAGATTCCAGCTGATGTTTTTAGTGCACCCTGCAGCAATCACTAAGTAATTATTATGCACTAATTTTCTTTTCAGCCTAAGCCTGTAGTTTCTGCTCACTCAGGGGTAATTTTTTGACTGCTGCACTCAGTGTGGTATCACTGCTAAAGTTGGTATGAGTGGATGTATCCAGGTCTGAGCTTTAGCGAGGCAAAATCCCTTCTTGTGCAATACAATATATGTCATTGTAGGCAGGGCGTATTAGTTATCCTTTCATACACAGAAAATAAATGACCGTAAAGCTCGCTAAGTCACACTGTCTGTATTGATTGTCTGTGTCTGCAGAGATTCCAATACAGGACCGCAGTGATTTAAAAACAAAATTAAATGCTCCAACTAATTATAGTTCTCTGCACGTATAGTTTCCTCTGAGTATTTGCAGCTGTCAGGTTCAAATATTTCTAGTAACTGTGTCTGTGACATTTGTTCAACAGATGAGGTAAGAATAAAGATAAAGGGGCAGCAGCCTGGTTTGAGGAATGGAAAGGAGATCGGATACAGAACTCGATGCCATGGAGCATTATGACACAGGTTTGAAGGTGGGCTTGAATGCTCCAGATTTTACAGCTAAAACTAAATAGCAGGTGATGGTAGCAACACTGGAGAACAACAGGGAGAAAACACCTCGTGGAGGAAATGCTGAGAAATAGGTGTCACTCCCAGGCCAGACCTGAGAAGGCTGAATGTTAACGTTTCTCTCAGGAGGGGTTTAAGGTCCTTGAGCAGTTTGTGTCATTTCTGTCATGTTTTCCCATGAAGGAGGGCAGCAGTGTGCAGGTGGATGTTGCTCTAAAATGCATAAGCACCAAATAATCTGTGCAGAGGCCTCACCTCCTTCACCTCAGGACTTCCCTGCAGCACAGCCTGGTGCTCATGGCCACTTCACCCTGCACCGTTTCTGCATCTCTCTTCCTTTTTCTGCAGAGCTCTTCAATATTATCAGGCTATGCTTGGAAGTTCCAGACCCAGAACACACTACCTGCGTCCTGCATACCTGGCTTTTCTCTTTTTTCCCCATTACAAATAATTTTTACAGATTTCTGTGCTCAACGGCTGCAATATGCTGTGTGTAAGACATGAGATACCGACAGCAATCTAGTTTTTCAAAGGCTTCCACTGAGAATTCCCATCATAACATTGTTGACAGGAGATACCTTAAAAAGAAAGCACCACGAGGGAAAACACATGTTTGGGTTTGGGTGTTGTTTTTTTTTTTTGGTAGGGGGAGGAGTGGAGGGAGGAAAGATTAGTAGACTATTCTCAATGTGTATGTCTCAGATCTGTGATCTTTGCTGCAGAATCCAACTGTGCAGATCTATCAAGTTCAGCCACGCTGGGGTATGCCACACAGGTGGATGGTTTAATCTTGACAGTTGAGCTTCCAACTGAAAGGAGACAGAAAAAATGAGATGAAAATGCATGCTAAAACCTGTTCAGCTCCCAGCCAGGCTTTGGAGCTGTGCTGCTGGATAACATTGCTGCTCGTGGAACAAAGGCACAGCAATGGGGGCTCTTTCCATCACAGGTACTGCATTGGTTTTCCTAAAGCAATTGAGAAACAGTAAGAACCCTCCTACCTCAAAGAATAAAGGAGATGGGGTGCAGTTCTGCTTTGATGAGGAAAAAATAGTAACATGGATATAGCCTCGGAGAACTTAAATCAGAATGCAGCTGAGATCCTTGAGCAGAGTGTGTGTTCCACAGGGGAATGATGATACTCCAAATCCATACATTTAGAGCTGGATCTTCAAAACTGTACATCACGCGTCCACAGAGTTCTCATTTCATTTAAATAGGAGAAAGCATCCTGTTCTCAGCAGGAATATTTCAGATCTGTCTTGCTCACCCACCAGCTTCACACTCTGCTGCCTCTGGAATGCGTCAGGTTTGGGTGCAAGTTGCATTTCTGCTGCAAAATTCCAGATGCATGCGTAGAGTTAGTATGGCTTGGGTTAACATTAAAAAAGGGAAATGTTAATGAAATGCTTAAGCACATACCTATGACACAATCTGAAACAGGTGGATGTGGAGCCATTGAAGGGCTCACGCTTCACTCAAACCATATGTGAAACTCCTATTGCCATCCTAGGAGCAATGATCAAGGGCAGGAGATGACTGTTAGTGAGCATGATTTAAAACTGACTTTAGAAAGAGTAATTTATGCTTTGGAGCCTCCTCAGATGTGTACCCAGTAGGAAATTCTGTAGCTACACCTGTTTACACGTCTTTCAGCTCACTGAGATGCTAATGAGAAACCCAGCCCTCACGGGCACAGGGAGAGACTGTAACAATTACTGAGCTCCAGAAAGAAAATGGGTTTCAGGGCCTGATTTATCAGCAGGCTTTCCTGAAGGACAGATAATTCACGCCAGGAGTTTTGAGGGGCCACTGGGCTGCACTCAGGTTTTTGGGACAAGGCATCCGACAGAGCTGGTAAACACAGGGCTCTGGAGCCTGGGACTGCCCGAGACAAAGAGCCCTTTTACCTCTTTTCCTTTTCCCTTGCACCCACATTTTTAAATCTCTGTCTGCCTTTCATGTTTGTGAAGACTTTTAGACTTGATGGGCCTTCAGATCATGTCTTTCCTTCCGCTGAGATATGTTCTTCATTCATTCTTTCTTGGCACCATGTGTGTTGGGGGCTTCACTCTGCACCAGGCTTCACTGGGGGCTCAGCATCTGTTTGACATCTCCCTGCCCTGATCCTGGCCATTAATGCTGCTGGCTAATTTAAGGAGAGAGAGACCTGTGTCCTTAGGCTCGGGATGCATATGAGAGTGGCCTTTCTTTGGCAGAAGTGAAACATGGTGGCACCTCTAGGAAACCACCGAGGTGTGGCAACTGCTTCTTTGCAGGACAGAAACAAGGCTCAGTGTCAGATGACCTTCATCCCCTTCCTAACATCTCCTGATGTTTTTTCTTCAAAATATTTCTCCTTCAAAATCTCACCATCTCCCCAATAAGCTTCCCCAGGCAAGTGCAGGGGGCAGGAAATACAGACCCACTTAGAAAAGCTGGTAAAACCCTGTAGATGTGCAGAGATCTTTCTGTCAGAGATGCCCAAAGCTGTGGCTGCATCACGGGGTGGCACCAGCACCCCTCTGCTCAGCAGTAGGTGCTGCACCTCTTCGTGCCTCGGGAGTCTGGGCTGGGAGTGGTGGGAGTGAGGAAAACGCTCGGGGAGGTTGCAGGATCAAATGGGTTCCTTAAGTACTAGTCATTATAATTTTGTTTGTGAAGCATCATTTTACTTTCTAAAGATAAATACAAACATGGTGAAAGATGAATGAGGCTCAGTGTAAACGGCCTTGGATGTTTAAGAAGCTGCTCCTGCAGTTTTGGGATGCGATTATGTGGTGGAATATGCTCCCATCAAAGCCACTTGGAGACTCCAACCCCAATCTCATCATTCCCCTTCCTAAAATCAGATTGCAAACCAGCAACAAGACTTCTGCTTAATTATAGCCTGAAGAGCAATGTTTGGGCTGTGAATCATGTTAGATTTCACACTGATAGACAAGGAGTACAAGTGCTGATACCATCTGCAGATTGGGCACAGTTCACACAGCATGGCCAGGAGCCATCCCGCTATGCTGTGTCCCGGGCAGGTCCCTGGTCTCAGTGGGACCCACGTTGGGACCAGAGAACACATTTATTTTCTGTGCCAAGTGCAGCTTTCCTACTGTGCAACCTTGTGCTCGCCCCTCCTTTCGTCTCCGAAGGCCTTGGGAATTGGAAGACTCCTTTTTCTCTTTGCATAAGCAGGACATAAATTCAAAGGGTTCTGCTGAATATTTGTTAAGATACATATTTATGTGCAAAACCCTCCCTACCCCTCAGAAACCATTTAGTTAAAAGAGGATAAAGATGATTTACTTACGCCTTAGGGCTGTTGCTATTTAAACACTGTACATTTCTGTCTATTTACTCTGGTATTTACTAAAAAAGCATAGTTAAATTAGCAGTCACTGCCTCTCCTAAACCATTTCTGAAGGCTCTTACAGCACTTCTTTAAGGGAACAAACTCAGGGATGAGCAAACCACGTCATTCTGTCTGTAAGACAGTGAAAGCCAATGCCCTTTTCCAGTGGCTACAGGGAAATAAAAGGATGTTCAGGGATTCCTCAGTGTGGCAAACTGCTTATTTTGGTTAAAATCCTGGCTTTGCAAACTGTGTTGTCACCACATGCTGCAATCGGGATTGCCGGAAATGGTTTGCTGTGTCACCCAGATTTGCAGGCAGGTTCCTGATGTCCCAGAAACTCCACAAATTATGCAGAAGGGGGAAAATCCCCAGGATTCTCCCCATTTGAGCTGGACAGGGCTCTCTTTCCTGCTCAGGGATATTGGCAGTAATGGCAGCGGTGCAGTTGATAACTGGCTGGCTGTGCTTAATGACCCGAGGCACGGCAGCTCCTCTCAGCTGGCTCCCAATCCCCAGGAAATGCACCCCGGCTTGATTACTGTCGCCTAAAGAGTCACACATGTACTCTGGGAACCTTCTTTTCATTAACTTAACCTGTGCCCAAAGAGCTGCCGCACAAACAGGTTTTTCCAATCAGATAGCGCATTTTCAATTAAATGACTTGGTTTCTACCCATTTTCTCTTCCTTTCCTGCTGCACAGGAGCTATCCGTGTTTAATGCTGTAATGGGATCTTACCATAAAGTTGGCCGTGCCCTTCAGAAGTGATGGTGTTGATAATTAAGATGTGTTACGGTTTTCCACTGAGTATATTTGTGCCATATGGGTGTTCAACGTGACTCAGAGCAGCAACTGTTCCTGGAAATTCAGGACGAGGTGGAAGGGATGGGAATTCAGAGTGATAAGGCACCGTAGAATTCTAGACGAGCAGGAAGCTCTGTTTTCCCGTACCTGCCCTCCTGGAGTTCCCCTGCGGATGAATTTGGCAGGGGTTTGAGAAACGAGCACGCACGGTTGTTGCAAGGGTAATGAATGATGTATGGCAAATGTTTGCAAAGCAGCTGGGAAAAAAAGCTGCTGGGGCAGGGCTTGGGTTTTGAGCCTGCAATAGCTGCACTAAGGAGTGGGACCTGGAGATAATGTGGCTTTGGGGGAGTGCCGGCAGAGTTGAATTCAGCATGAATCAGAAATCCTTTCTGAATAATGAGGTAAGACGTAGGAAAGGATTTCTATTCCAGAAATAACCTTCTTCTCCCTCTAAATGAATGTTTTCCAGAGTTGTTGAACCATGGGTGTTCCATATTCAAGGCATGAGCTCTAGTGGTGGGAAATTGCATGTATTCCTTGCTCCAGAATGAAGAACCAGAACAAATCTGCTCTTTCTCAGACAGAAAAAAGCCACCAGCACCCAGAAAGAGACTGGGACGGCCCCAAGGACAAGGCTCCCTCCTGTGCAGCTCTGCTGGGAAGAGAGGGAGGGTGGTGCTGCTGCCCTACTCAAGGTATTGTTCCCTGGCTTGCTGGTGAGGACAGAAAAGGCATTTTGCAGGTGAGGTAACATTCCTTTGGCAAAAAATTATCCCTCAGTCTTGGTACCCGACTGTATTTGGTGAAACTGCTGCTGGTTTTGATCTCTCCAAGCCCTGTCCCAAACTTTGCAGCTTGTCACACTTGGCATCACAGTATAAGAATGACTCACCAAGAACAACGACATCTGGAAATGGCAGATTCAGGATGTGCCTAAAAAAAAAAAAAAAAAGCTTTATTTATTAATTTATTTATTTTTCTCCTGAGCAGGCGTCAGCTGTCCAGGACTGCAGAGTGCTTTGGGTGGAAATTCTGGTTTTGTTTTGCTGTGGTTGAAGTATAGAAAGTGGGTAAATAAGTGAGATGCTCTTCCAGCAGACAGGTGTGGGCTGGTTTCTGGGGGCTCCTGTACAAGTTCTTTGCTCAGATGTGAGGTGAGGAAAATAATATGGGTCAATTTATTCTGTTTTCTTTTTAGTATCACCTAAGATTTAGAAAAGATCCCTCATTCTTAAAGTGCTTTTTGCTTGGCTGAAACAGTCTCCTGAAGAAAATGGTAAAAAAGTAGTAATGTTTGAAGCAGTTCCTGTGTATAACAGGTTAAATAGCTTTGCAATGAAATCTGAAGTAAATAACTTTGAAGCATAGCTATTCCTTGTTCTTGGAGAATTCTTAGAGCTCGCATGACATGGAGATCTTATTTTCAGGAAAAAACCATAAAACCCCCATATCCTTTGGCATGTTTAATGGAAATCAATCTGAATTGAAATTTCAACTGTTAGTAAATCAATGCCATCCCCATGCTCTCTGTGAATACTTGCCTGTTCCCTAAAGATCATGTTTGTATTTATTTAAAAAAGGGTTGCTCAGTGTTTGGCACACAGTGAGCTAGACACTGATGGTGCTTTAAAGAATCACAAGGAGTGTGAGCTCCTACAGCCCATCTTTGTAGAAAAACCATGGATTATGCCAGCCTGCTTGTCACCTCCCTAGACGAGGCCACCCTCTGTGTCACACCCATGTCCCTGTGATGGCTGGCCTGAGCAGAGGCGAAGCTCTCCATACATCTTGCATTTCCCAGAAAGCACTTTTCCAGTGGCCTCAGACTGCTGAAATCCAACTGCCTGTGAGTGGTCCCCACCGTGCACCGCAGCCCCACCTCTTTATCAGTGGAGCTTGGCGAACTGGGCTGCTTGCCACGAGCTCTGTGTCCTGGGAGGTTGTCACTCATCCCTCGCAGCAGCCTCTGCCCGGAGCCATCCATCACTGTGTCAGCAGCAAGCCCTCGCTTGTTCCTTTCTATGGATCACAATCAAAAGAAAGAGACATCCAGGGAAGGGAGGAACAGGTCTACGTGTCACGGTGTCATTCTCTCAAAGGTGCTTTTTTCAGGGTGCATGACCCCTGGTGGGCACCAACCCTAGACATTCTGTGAGGATCCAGGGGTGGCACAGCACCAGGCACAGTGCACAGACAGCTCTCTCCAGCTGATTGTGCCTTCCCTGGGTGACGCTGGCCCTTGCCAGGTCGAGGGAATGTCATACATTAAATCTACTATCAAGAAGTTGCCTGCTGGTTTGCATGCTTAGGCTACCTGTCTCATTTATTGCTTTTATATTAATTAGTTTTCCACATTCCATAATGTCACAGCTCTTTTCTTAGACATGTGTGGGACAGATTCCCAGACTGTGTGACATAGGCACCAGCCCTGGGAATTAAGAATATGAATGTCCTTGTAGATACCAACCTTTTCCCCATCCTACGTAACTTGGGGGATTAGCCAGAGACTTCTTACGAGTGCCATGGGAAGAGGGGTGCTGTGGGATCCAGTGCCAATGGCCTCCTTGAGAATTTTTCCTGCTGGAAACATGCGAGGAAAGGATAGTTCTGCACTGTTTGGGCAGATATTCACAGGTCCTGTGCATCCCTTTGTGCTTGCACTGCATGCCTTTACCTTGTTGACTGCCACATGCAATTTTTTCCCTGTGGCAGCCTTCCCGTCCCTACAGACAGCAGAAACTGGTGGAGATTGCAAGAATAAAGAATTTTTCTAGCATCTCCACTGCAGCAGGAGCTGCACAAGGGCTGCCTGCACGCGCATTGTCTGCCCCATACGCAGCCATCTGGTTCTGCTGAGAGTTTTGATCTCTCAGCCGGGTTTGATTTATGCGGCAAGAGCAGCGGCATTCCCACTGGAGAAGCCAAGCACGATGGTTAACATCGCCACTGCTTAAGGGTGAAGCTGGATCCCACCAAGGCTGAGTTTTAGGTTGCCCCTTATTGGACACATCTGGTGAGGGAAAGTCTCTCTCCTTGCCGCTGGCCCACTCTGGCTGGGTTTGGGCCAGGCAATGTGAAACCCTTTGCATTTTCAGTGCCTCATGTCTTGGTTTGCGGGAATGCCGCTTTCCCCATCGACGTTTGGGAAAATGATACTGAAGGGTATTTTTGCACTACAAAAAAAAAGAAAACAAAAAAACTAATGCAAGGGTTTTTAACTTGGTATAAAGAGGTTTTTGTGCCTTGTCGTGAGGGTGGGACCATCAGGTTGGGTGTCTATAGGATGAGAAGCCTCAGTGAAATGTTTTGTAAGGACAGTGCTCCTGGGGGCTCAGTGGCATCTTCAGTTGGCATATGGGGAATGTCAATGCCACATGTTGCTCATCTTATGTCCTGAGTCATCCCCATGGACACTGACTGTTTTTCTCCTTTTCCTTCATTTCGCAGAGCCTGTGAAACACCAAATTCAATGCTTGTGTACTTGAAACTCTTTGTGTTTGTTTTTTTTAGATAATAGGACTTAATATGGTGCATTACCATAACTTCTTACTATTTCCTTTATTATATGACATTTTGCAAAATTCATTAATGAATAGTCATTAGTTCCAGCTAAGAAACCTGATTGTGGCATGGATTGCTCCTGCCTAGGAGGATCCTAAAGAAAGATTGAAATGTAGATTTAGTCTAACCCTTTTAATCTTCATTTCCGAGTGAAATCCAGCTGACCCTGGGTGGGATACATTGATTTAAAATGAAAGAGCATTGTACTGTCACAAAGTGTTTTGGGATGGGAACTGGGAAGAGACAACTTCAACTGAAATGTAGGAAAGTTGGGGAGGCAAAATATACTGACCCATTGTGGAGCAAGCACAGCCCTCTGCAGCAGGCAGCGCTGGTAAGCCCTGCAAAAAGTGATTTGTTAAGGTTTGGGTGTGTTTCTGTGATGCAGATACTGGAAGGAATTTTTATGGGATCTGGCCCTGGAATTGAGAGGATTAAATAGCAAAGGAAAAACCAATGTGCTATTTGTAACTGATAGCGCACAGAAATGATAGTTCTGGTAGGAGCTGGAATTTGAGTCCCAGTTGCCTGTAGCCAGTCATTTCTAACCATCTGTGAACAGCATCAGCCTGGGAGTCAGGGCTGGAGAAATAAGCTGCAGCAGCCCTGGATTTCTTCATGGCTTCAGGAAGGATGTCCCATGGTGGGAAAAGGGGACACAGCCCCCTGAGTTGTGATATTTTTGTTTTTGAAGCCATCAGTCCATGTGTCAGAATTAATCCATGTGTGCTGAGCTGGAGGTGCCGAAGGCAGCGCAGTGTCAAACGCAGCCGGAAAGTGCCCGGGACAGGAAACAAATCACCAAAAGCTCTGAGCAGCCCTGCAGCCCACGCTGCTGCCGGGGTGCAGCAACACGCTGTGCATCATGTGCTGCCATGGAGTGCTGGTCTGGGTTCCATCAGCAGGCTTTGTGCTTTTTCCTCTTGGATTTAACCCAAAATACAGCAATGATGTGGTCAGGCTTGCAGGAGAGAATAAATGAGATATTATGGTCTGAGGGTTTGAGCACTTAACTGGAGGTCAGTTCAGGGTCCAGCCCTGTGTCCTCGTAATTCAAGATGTTTTCTGGGCTCAGTCCACAACCTGACTGTGCTTTCCTTCTGTCCTGTGCATCATCACCTTGGAGTGTGATGGGACTCAGGTAATTTACAGATGTTTGGAGAAGCACCTCTAGCCTGAGGTGGAAGGTGGTGCAGCACAATCACCTCTGGCATTTTGTGTGTGCAGTAACTCTGAGCTTGAATTTTGCTGCCCACATTGACTCTTGAGCTGGTTTATGGTGCTGTTTCCAGCCCCCAACTATATAAAGAAATCAGAGAGTCAGAGGGAGAGAGACAATCAGGGACCAATGCCACCGCATTCCCCTGGGCACTGGGTGATGCCATCTAAGCCACAAATACTGGGATTTGTGAAGGCTGCTGCCAAGCAGCTGGGAATTGTAAAGGTGCTTCCAAGATTTTGTGTAAGAATCTTAATTAAAAAATGACTCAGCAAGTGACGCACAACTCCCCAGAACACGGAGAGCCCTCTGTCCAACACCACAGGAGCAGTGGTCCATGCCTCCAGAGCTGCTTGGGATGCAGTGATGCTGCAGCTGATGGCACTGAGGGGTGCTGGGATGGCTCTGCTGCTCTCTGCTGAGCTCGGGTGTTTCTTCTCTCCCAGACCACAGCAGCACTGGGCAGGGAGCAGCAAACCTGTAGGATGCCTTTCCTGTTGGATATCTTGCATTTTGAGTCGGGCTATTGCCCTGCTGCAGAAGGCAGTGGGAGGAGGGAAGGGACGCCAGGCCTGCAAATTAGCATCAAAGGCTTGGTGCGAGGTTTATGGGGACATTTACTAGTGTTGTTTTCATTAGTTACACCAGCCTTGGTTCTAGGAGTTCTCATTAAAAGTGTAATAAATGTAAAAATATTTTACAGGCCAATAAAAGTTCCAAAGCAAAAATAGCTTTATATAGTGTGATTTTTTTTCTTTTGCAAAATACTGTGTGGTATCATCTCGAACCTGCTGATTGCTGATGGGATGAGAGAAGCCCCTGCATTCTGGTGTGGTGTAAGGGGACAAGAGGGAGATCAGGATTACTTTCCAGCCAATTAATTTGTCAGGTAATGGGTAACCCTCAGCCACTGACTTTGATGAGAGCACATTTGGCCAAATATGACAATTCTCTTTTTTTCCTGTGGAAAAGAGAGAAAACCAGGTAATTAATATTGTTTAAGAAACATGAAATGTATCCAGAAAAGCACTGGAATGGGACTGACCAAGTGAAAAGATATTAATGTTTTCAGACTTCCTCTATAAAATACGTTTACATAAACATACTGTATGCAGTCAGATCTAGCCTGTTTTTCTGAAAGTATGTTAAACAAGGAGAGTGATTTTTGCCAAATCCTCTATTAGGTTTGGGATGTGCAGTCCTCTGCAGAAGGACAGAACTAAAATGAGGGAACACTTTCGAATGAACTCAGCTTGGAGGTAATCCAAAAATCTTGTGGAATGGGTGGAGATGAAAAAAAAAAAGAATTTAACCATTAAATCATCCAGCAACTTGGTATCTGTGACATTTATCTTCTTGTATCAAAAATAATAATGTTCCAAAGTCATAATGACATCTAAACATCTTTGATCACAGAGCAGACAAATTAGTCCAAAAATGACAAATTTGTCTGTCTCACCCGAGTTATCCCAATAAATACTGAGTCAGCTTTGCAAATGGAGTGGTTTTCAGAAGTGTGGAATGAACAGAGATGTGCTTGACCTAAAAGAAGCTGGAGGTGTCAGCTGCAGCAGCCTGTGGACCTCCTTGCTGGAAAGCCAATTTACGGTTCCTGGTTTTTAGGCTCTGGCATCTGTAAATGCTGTAAATATTTCTCTTTTTTTTCAGATGCACTGTAAGTTGCTCTCATAATTTTGCATGAACAATGATTTTTGCTCTCGCAGGATTTTAGTCCCAGTTTTTTGTACCTCTAAAAACTCTCTACTTGGAGAGAGGGAATGAGGAGGAAACTCATTTTTTCTCCTAGAATTTTCTCCTAGAAGGAACTTTTTCCCTGCTTGCTGACTGAGCTGACCTGTGGCCAGCATTAGGAGGGCATTATCTCACAAGCACCAGAAAGGACCCATGACCACAAAAACTAATGACATGACCAGCTCAATGCCATTTTTGAAATCCAGTTCAAGAACTGAGTGATGCCAGGCAAAAACACCGAAGTATTTGCATCCCATCCAGCAGATATGAGCAGACAGCTCAGGCAGACAGTGCAATTACACCACAGATTAATTTATACTTTCAACCTAAATATTCCACTGCTGTTTTTTTTTTTTTTTTTTTTTTATATGTCTGTGACCAGAATTGAGTTTCTCTGCAAGGCCACTTCAAGGAGAGGAACGAGCCAGCCAAAAGTCACACAACATTTTCTTAGCAGGGATTAAATTTAGATCCTTGCCTTTTCCTTTCTAAAATGCTGGAACAAAACGTGGGGCTCGGAATGGGACGATCATTGCAAGGAAACATGGCTGGTTTTACTGCCCTTGCTATTGTGCCCCAAGGCCACAATTAGGTCTGGAATCCCATTGTGCCGGGCATTGTCCAAACACAGAGGAAGGAACAATCCTCGACTCCAAGGTCTGCAGTATTGATTAATCTTTATTTGTTTGTGCAATTACTAGTTTATGATTAAGCACAGTTATTTGCCTTAGAAGGGAAATGTTCTCAATTCAGAAATAATGAGGCTAGGTATCAGTCACAGCATAAAGCAATACACTGCGTATCGGTAACACGGAAATATTTTTCTCATTTTTGTGGGTGCCTTATTGAAGTTTCAGGTGATCTTGGTGAGTTACACTCATGGCCCATGAAAGCCCATGTGATCAGGACACAGAACTCCTGGCAGTCCCTTGGGAGCCTGCATCCTAAAATAACATGCACCAAGCCCAGGTGAGACAGTAGCAGAATTAGGCCTAATAGCATCCCAAGCTGGTTCTCTTGAAGTAACCTCTCTTGTTTCTGCAAAAAGCAGATATTCTGTGAATATGGCTCTACAAACCACTGTCTTGCAACATGCACTGGTTTTAAATTGAGTATTCCGGTAATCTGTATGTCTCTACATTGGCTGCTGGCTAAAATACCATTTTCTTGTCCACAGAGTGATCTTGGCTTTCCCATTGCACTGCTGTTATCTCTTTTGCTATCTCGTAATTTACAGGAAATTTAGAACTGGATGCAATCACAACTCATAATTTGAAATGCTAATCCTTGGCCTGTCACTCCAGCTGTATCACATACAGCCTGCTCTCTTAAACTTTAATGTCTGCCCTAATAACCATGTGAGGCTAGAAATCCAGGGATTAGCTTTGATTCCAGTTTAACTACTGATAGGTGCCTGTAGTGTTACAAAGGTCTCTCTCTTCTGAGGAGCACTGAACATCTTTGCTTTGGTTTGTTTACAACCTACTAAAAGCTGGTCTTTCACAGTTTTTCTCCAAATAGGACTACTATAAATTTGATTTCATTTAGCTGGAGAATGGTGCCCTCAGAGCATCAATGACTTGATTTCTCACTCTGTGCGTACTGCAGCTTGCCTGCTGTAAATACACCAGACACTGGGATGCCAGGGAAAGAGGTGAATTTTCTCTCATTCAGGACCATCTGGATTCTGTGAGTGGGTGGAAGACTGGGTATGAAGCAGCTGGATTATGTAGCAGATGGGTAAAAACCTGTCCCTGTTGAAACCAAGGGTAACATTTCCACTGACTCAGTAGAGCCAAGATTACACATGATATTTTGGTTTGGGCTAATGGCATTTGCATTGTCCAAATAGATGCTGGCAAGGGAGGTAATTACTGTTTTTGCTTGTATCTCCCAGTCATGTGAGGGCTCTTACCATGTTGTGTGGGTAGGAAGGTGTAAGATCAGAAGTCTGGTGGTGTTCGCTTGTGTCAAAAGTGGGTAAAATTCATAGGCATATGGTCTTCTGCACAGTCAGTGCTCCTGAGTTACATGCTGGAAATCATAGAGTCATTTAGTTTGGAAATGATTAAGATCATTGAGTCCAAATGTAAATCTAATGCTGCCAAGTCCACCACGAAACCATGTCCTCATGCACCACGTCTACAAATAGGATGCTTCCATAATTGTAAGCGCCTGTGGACACAAGAAGACCTGTTTGGCTTGCGGACTGGAAACTCTCTTGGCAAAAATGTCTTATTTCTTTTGCATAGGACGGTCTGGCCACTGCCCCAAAGAAGGAGGTTGAGCACAGAGATCCCCGTGGTGCTCTCCTGTGGCTACCCCAGGCTGTACTGCTGCACTGCAGTCATCCAGGCAGCTCCTTTCAAAGACTGAAGGACGAGAGAAGCCAGGGAAAATACTCCTGCAGGTACATTCAAGGATGTTGTGAGCAGAAAAAGACCGAGGAGGCTCGGCAGATCCCCTCTGTGGCCAGAGGTCCATCTGTGGAAGGAGCTTGCATTTCTGTATATGGTCTGTAAAACCTCTACAGCTGGTTGGGAGTGGGGTTTTATAAGGATGTTTTAAAATTTGAAACAGCACTGAACTGAATCAGGAAGTTTTCTTTTTTTATTTGTTTGGGTTTTTTTTTAAGAAATGTATTTTTTTAAATGCAGCTTGCACTGGGGAAGGTCTCTTGGGATAGAGTAGTATCTCTTCTAAAGCATACAAAGGCCAGAAAGTTAAACACCCGGACACGGGCAGCACTTGTCTGCCAAACCTGCTGGTTCATAGACTTGCTCTATGTGGCCTAGGAGGAAACACAAGTATTCCCTGGTGCTGTAGCTTCGGGCTGGAGATCCTCTGTATGAGGCAGAGTTTCCCCCAGCACATCAGACTTTCCTCACAGTTGTTCAGAGAAAGACTTTAGTTTTGCGTCACTTTGGAGCAGGACTCGTTACTGAAGCTTGAGTTTTGGCTTTTTCTTTTTTGAAACAGAATTCTTGTTGCTCAGCCAGCTCTTGCTTTCTCAAGCCTGCGGCAACCCCCAGCCAGCTTCAGGAATTCATTTCTATGCAGGATTTACCTTTCAGCATCTGGGTGCTCTTCTCGGAGGGAACACCTCGTCCCTTGTACTCCAAGGCAGACAGTGAGTTCAGAGGAGATTTTTTGGGATAACTCCCCCATTTGTTCCAACCCCTGAGAGATTTTAAAGGACACCTTTGGCTGTGAAAAATGCTCACCCCTCTGAATCCAGGCTCATTGGCTTCCTAATTATTTTATTATAAGGACTCACTGTAAATTTTTCTTGGGACTATATTGAATGGGTACCCGAGTTGCTGGTATGGATAGGTGGAAAATTTTAATGGCTCCTGTGTGTGGTTAATAGCTATTTTTGTGCATATTTTCAACAGCCACAATGGTTACGCCCATAAACTGAAAAAAAAAGAAATCTCTTTCCCGTCTGCTGGCTTTTCTTGCGCCTCATGTATATTCTTGTTTATTCTGCTGGGCTTCCAAGATGGAAGTTTGTACAAACATTTTAGAATTTTGAAAAACAACAACCAGAGGCAAAAAAAGGAAAACAAGGAGCAGGGCGATCGGCTCTCAAGTGTGTCTCTGCATCCTTTGCTTTATCATCTGGAGCTTCAAGCTGGCATTGATTTTTACAAAGCTTGGGACATGCAGAAGCTCCTGTTTTCTGCTCTGTAAATGTGTGTGACATGCTGTTTCTTTCATGTATATTCTTTGGAATTCATCCCCTGGCTGTATAGCTCCATACTTCCTGAAGATTATGTACATATGAAGGAAATAATCATAGCAGATGCCACCCAAATACCTGTGGGTGATCAGATAACCCAACCCGCTCTACGGCTTTTGAAAATCCTGAGTCAGGTGTTTGCCATCCAACAAAGTTTCCTGAAAAAAATGATTTCTGGGGTTTGCACAGACAAAGTTGTTTTGTCTTCTCTTCTAGTTTTTGCTGCAGAGAGGTGAGGGATCTGCAGACACAAGGAGAAAAGGTTGAGGGTGATGGGTGAGTGAAAAATCCTCCCAGCTGGCACCAATGGCTGGGAGCCTTCTCATGAAGAGATGGATTTTGTACGTAAAAGAAAAGCACGTGGAGCTTGTTCATCTGGTTTGCCACTTGTGGCTGATGTAGCACCATTTGCAACGTTCATCATAAGTACAGTTAATGCTATTTTGTATAATTCATTGATTTCCATACCATCTCCCTTGGCCACATTGCCTGTGCAGGGAGCCAAGTGTGCCAACTGCCTTCTGATGTTAACTGTAAGCTGAAAACATATAGGGTGTCTGATTTTCACATTTGTTCACCCCAACTGCAAGGAGAGGTTGGCATTAGCCAAGGATGCTGCTTTGGTTATGGTCCAGAGGAGCTCACTCAGATTTTAGGGGACACTTCCCATCTTCCATGGGCTTCCTGCAGAGGAAAGGATGACTCAGGCTGGGTGCAGCAGTGTGGATGTCAGGATCTGTCCCCGCTGGATGCAGAGGAGCAGCCACCACCTGTGTGCTGGTGACCAAGGCCACAGCTGTGTCGAGGGCATCGACAGACCCACGCCGCCGCGATGGCGCAAACAAAATATCTGTGTGGAGGAGAGCCACGTCCGATGGGTTGCAGCTGTCCCTCTGCCTCCCAGCCATCCCCGCCCCGCTCCAAATGTAAATCATCACCCTTTTGCCTTTTAACATAACAGTTGTGTCATTTAAAAGCTCAAAGAGCTGAGAAAAAAGTCTACTTGTTTAGAGAAACCATTAAAACAAATTATGAGCATTTAATAAATGGGGAAAACTGTCTGTTTGTCATAACACAGAATTTTTCCTTTAAGTAGCCAAACAACCACCCAAAAGGCTCCTCATAGAAGGGTGTGTTGGGGGATATTTCCAGGGTCAGTCTGCACTGGGGTCCTTTCTGGGAGCCTCTGGCCCAAATCCTTGCACAGATGGGTGGAGGGCTCAGGGTGGAGTAAAAAGCTGTGCCGAGCTCTCCTTGGGACTGGTGATGGAGCATGAGAACTTCCCTGGCTTCGTGGTACCCAGACAGGCTGGCACACATTGTCTCCACCCTGGCAGTGGAGGGATGGGAGCACAGTGCCCAGGTACCACATCGTGCTGGGCTCCATGGACCACCCTTGGCTGCTCCTTGGGGAGGAGGGTCTGCCTTGCATGCAAATGGTATTTTTGTAAAGCTTCGATGCATCTCTTGAATAAACAGTAGCTTGGCCACTGCCTTTGGAGAGCAGTTCAGTGTTTTTCTCACTTCTCATGTGATACATCTTTTTTTTCAAAACATTTCCTGATCCCGAGCTCCTTCCTCAGGTTGTGGGAACATTCAGGTTCGGATCTGCAGTGTGTGGGCTGGCCTCTCTCCAGTTGTTTAACAGATGATTGCTTTGAATAGGATTATCTTGGACAGGCAGAGAATCATCTCTGCAGTGCTGGGGCCGCCTTCGCCCTGGGAGCGAGCAGACCGAGCTGGGAGATGCTCAAGCTCTTGCTGGCAAGTGCCTCCTCCCGACAGTGTTCTCCGGCTCTGGACCTGTGATCCCATCTTTAACAGCTATTAAGCCCTTGGTCCTTAAGAATGATTGATCACTGATTAAATCCCCTTGTAATGAGCCTTTTTACCTTTAGAACCTTCCAAAGTTTGGGAGAAAAGCTGCCATGTGTTTTGCTGTTTGGTGACTCAGGAGCCTGAAGGTAATTAAGTGCTCAGCTTTTAAGTGCACAACATCTCTGGGTATTGCAAGGCTGCAGCTTCACTGTGTGAAACCTGACTGCTGGCTGCCATCAGCTGCAGCCTGGAGAGCCACGGAGTGCCTGCTGTGGAGCAGCTCCTGGGGGCAGCAGACGCTGTCTGAGCCAGCTTCTCTTCAAAGCAGGAGCTCAGCATCTCAGACTGCTCAGGGAAGGTGAAACAGATGGGCTCTGACAAGCAAGAAGCTGCTGCTTCCCTGCCCGTGTTCATCCACTTCTGATGAGGCCAAGGGGTGACTTGCTGAGCTCTTGGGGCACTCGTGTCACTGCTGTACGTGGTGGCTGGCCAGTTTACTGGATCGAGATGGCTCAGCTTGTGGCTACCATCCCTTCACAGCGCTTCCGTATTTTTCTGGAAGTGCTTGGAGCTGGCAGCTTGTACAAGGTAGTTGGCCCAATGAGGGAAGCAAATCTGTGCTGCTGTCATGCTGGAACTGGGAAAAAGTGGAGGGTAAAGGAAAAGAAAGACCTTTTTGGGTCAGCCTCCATTTTGGCTGCGGGTTCTAGCAATGCAGCAGGGTGGGAGCTTGGTGGTGCTTGCTGGAAGAGGGTGTGGAAGGTTTTGCTGAATCTCTGTAGGTATGTGAATTTGGGCATGTTGATTTTTAAGGGTTCAATTAAGACTTCTCTGTGGGCTTCATGAGGAACAAGTCCTATGAAGATGAAGGTGTGAAACAGGGCTCACCAGTGAGAGTGCTCCCATAAGGGAAAATGGCAATGCCGCCACTGGGAGCTGGTGCTGGTTAAGCAGTTCAGCCAGGAAAAAGTAGGCATGAGAAACGCAAAATAAATCTGGTTTGTGATAAGGAAGATGGCAAAGGATATGGCTTGAACAGAATCTTGGAGGTGCTAACAGACAAAGGAAAGGAAAGAATGGAAGAAATGTTACAAGGACAAAACAGAAAGGTTTCAAAACAGGCTCAGTGTGTGGGCAAGAGTGAGATGGTTATCACAGCTAACTGCTCAATTACAAGCTTTGTCATGGATAGAAAGATCAGGTGGCTCCTCTGCAGAGGTGACAGCCAAGGTGGGGACTCCTCTCCTTAGACATTTCCAACAGTCCAAATGTCTGGCCACAAAACATGGAGTAAAGCCCTTCCCTCTTGTATCACCCTCCTGAGAGCTGAACTGATTCTAGCTCAGCCTTCCCTGTCCAGCCAGCTTGAGCCTAGCATTTGGGCTAAAGCAAAGTGTGGAGACAGATAAACGCTGAAGGAACTCACCTAAAAATAAAAGGACAGTTGAGAGATGGTGACTCAAGGGGACACTGCCCTTCGGGTGCACCCTGTCCCTGGTGGGTATATTAACCCCCTTAATGAGAGAGGTGGTGTGTCAGACTATCCATTTCAGGTTGATAAAAAGCATTATATTACCACCCTATCATTTAAAAAAAAGAAGAAAATCCTTTATTTAGTCTCCTTGGTACTTTAATCTTGGAGTCCTCCTCAGTCAGATGTGGGGAGAATTTTCTTTGTGAATTGGGAGCAAATTCTCCAGCTTCTCTCCCACAGGTTCTAATCCCTTCTTTTGTTTCACCATGTGGTTGTGTAAGCAGTTCCCTTGAGAACAGGGCTCCAGGAATATATAATTAAATCAGAAGTTTGGCACTAATAAGTGATCTTATCACTTTGTTGGGCTTTTTTCAGGTCTTTGTGTGATATTTCTAGGCCGTTCATTTGAAGTTATTTAATTACAAGGTCCCCACAATAGAGCCAGGGCCTTGTATGGTGGGGTGTTTTTTAAAAATTTTTGTAAAAAAAGAATTTATTACATCATGTGTTGTGATGCTTTGTGCACCAGGTGACCTAGGAGGGGCTGACAACCCTTCAGGACTGTCACCAACAAAGCTGACTCTGCAGAGATTGTGTTTGCTATGAGTAATTACCCAGAAGGAACTCCTCTTCAAGCCCCAACAAAGTGGTTGAACTCCAGAACATCTGCTGCCATCAAGCCAAGGGTTGGAGCCTGCTGCGGACATTACCCTGCTTGGGGCAAAGTAGAAAGCAAGCCAAATCCTGTGAAAATTCCCATTTCCAGTGAGTTTTCCTGTGTTCTGTGCTGATCAAAGTGCTGTGCCTTCTGGTGCCGTCTGCGGGCGGTGGAGATGTGCAGCTGCTGTGACCTCTGTGGGGCGGGACGGTTGCCCAACACAGAATTTTCCATGGGCTGAACCTCTCCATTGTTCAGCTCCGGGGGTGATGAGGTATCAGGGTGCAGCCCTCGCCCTTGAGAAGCCTCAGGGCCTGAGTTGACTAGGTGTGAAGTTGTTTGAGTACTTCAAGATGGAGATAAGATATGAAGGTTTAAAAAAAATACTATTAGAAACCTGCCATTTATTGCAGTGCATTCTAGGTAATGGGTATGTGTATTCAGGATGGAGTTAAAATTGACAGGAAAACAGTGTTGTAGAAGTCCCTCCTCTAGCCTGTCTTCAAATCACTCAAGCTCCTCTCTTCATTTCTCAGTACCCACACAATTTTGACAACTAACCTGCATCTCCTCCCCCAAAAATGTGCAATGAGATTGGGAGCAATGTGAAACATGAGTGCAATAACACAAAGAGAGGCGTTGGCGTGGTGTGATTGCTTGGCGCAACATGGGGCTTTCAAAACCATAAAAGATGTTTTGGTTTGTGTTTTGGTTTTGTGGTTTGTTTTTTTTTTTCCTTTTATTTTCGTCCTTGTTTTCCTTTGGTTTTTTTCCCCCCTCAGAAGAATACTCTCCTAACTCTCATCTCCATTCTTGCTGCTGCTCCACCGCGGGGGTGGGAGCTGGACTGCCATGAGAAGGGTGATAGGTGGGGATGGTTGGCTTTCAACCTCAGGGAAGATTGGAAGCAGCCATCAGTCAGCTGGAAGCAGGAGCACAGGTTTCAGCCATGGGTCCCTGCTAGATAGTATTTTCCTAAATCCAACCAAGCTGTATTTCCCCCTCTTGTTACTCTTTTGCCCCATGAAATGGCAGACAACACTCTGCACATCTGAAGTTCCGAGCTTTCAAACATTATGCAACCTGTGATGGAAATGGGCTTTTAAAATGATCTGTTTGCTTCAAAACCTTCAATCTCAGTAAAAACTGCCCCGGGAAGCCCTCCCCCCTCTTTAAACAGCAAAACTGATCTTCAGTCATTCCGGCTCTATCTCTGGGCAGGACAGTTGGTGCAAACTCCTCTGCTTTCCATCGGCCGTGTGAGTTGGGGTGAGAACCTCTCTGCTGGTTTAATCCATCAACGAGAACCTGCTGATTGATGTCCTACAACTGGCCTGGCACAGTTTGCTGCACGCCTGAGCCTGGAGCTGATCCAGGAGCTCCATCCCCTCACTGTGCTCAGGCAGAAAACCCTCCATCTGAAAGTCAGGTGCTAACGAAATAGTAAGTGAACAGAGATTAGTGTACCCTTCCAGTGTCATTTTCAGGTCTCATTTTATTGCTTTTCTGCCCACTTGGAATGCTGCTCCATTTACTGACTTCTTATTTGCTTTCCTTCCAGCTTGCTTACCTATCATCACTAATTACAGAACAAACAATTGCAGTAATACAGTTATGAATAGCAACCTTTTGGGTTTTTTTCTTTTGTGTGTAGGTGCACCTGGTTCAAATATTTAAGATAAATGGGAGTGACTTTCCAACTCTCCTCTCCTTTGCCTAGCAGCACAATTTCTATCCGTCAATTCTGGGACAGTGTGAACAGGCAGCAGGAGGTTGTGCCAGGTAGGCAGAAGGAAAGAGTGTTCTGAGATCTCTCATAAACACAGAATTCAAGGATTGCTGCTGAGTACCATCCCTCCCATTTTTAATAATTTTTTCCCCCTTGATTTTGTGCTGGCATTCTTGTAGTGGTTCTTGGAGATCCTGTTGACGCTAAGTGGTGCTGAAACTCCTTATAGCAAGCCTTAATGCGACCCCAAATTCACAATTTCACTGCTAATTCGGAAAAAGGAGAAATTTAGAAGAGAGAATAAACCTTTCCTGTACCAATGACCTACTGCAACACAACAAATTTGGGTTGAACACAAGCACAGCTCCATTGATTCCCTGCTCTGCACCCACATAAGAGTACCTCTTCGATATTTGGGATTACAATGGAACAAAAAACAATGTAAATCAACTCTTAAATACATCAATAAAAACACCTCATCAGTGAAGCTCATGCAAGCCCTAAATGTACCTGGAAATAGGAAATTGCCTATTGTAAGTGAAATGGATGTTGATATAGAATATTTAATTAAAATGGAATTAGTGTTTCTGCTAATCCTTCTGTATTTCCTTTCATTGTTGTACAAGTTTGGGCAGAGCCATGTCCCTGTCTGGACTGGGAATGACTGACTGGGCACCAGCTTCCACGCTGGACCTCTCTAGCTCTCTGACAGATATTTTGACCAATATGATCTGATTCAGGAGAAGATTTTGTTTTCAGCTAGTGCCCATAATTGGTTATTATTTAAAAAATCCTCTTCTGCTCTAATGATACCCGGGTTCTCTAGCCTTTGGAGTTGTGAGCATTTCTAAAAAGCAGGTGTACAGTTCTACTACCAATCACCTTCAGGGACAAAAGATCTGTTTAATAAAAGCAGTCCCAGAGTCACCTGCTGAACTGGTTTAGTGTTATTTTGGTGTAATGATAACTAGTTGTGCTCTGGGATAAACCAAGAGTCACTTCTTGAGGATGCAAACAACCTCTATTTAAGAGCCTGAAAGGAATCCCTCTCTCTGTCTATTCAAATGGACCATTAAAATATTGCCAACTCTAGAAATGATAAAATAATTTAAATCGAGCCTCAGAAAACTGAGAATTTGTCTCAAAGGTCTTGAGATCCTCCTTCAGTAGTGTGAGGAAGGTGTTTATACCTTTCCATCCCTGAGCCTTCAGCTTAGAAGCAGGGTGACTTTTTCTGCAGCTTGCTATGCATTTGGAGAAAGGGGTTTGAGCTGATTGCCTCTCCATGTGTCTCCAGCAGCTGAGGATTTAAGAGTAATGTTCAAAGTGTGGTACCAGAACTTCATATGTTTCCTTGGTGTGGTATCCCAGTGGACAGATTCAGGGCGCTCATCCTTTAGTGTCAGACTCTCAGTTTGCTGTATCCGTGCTCATTCCCAGTATCCATGATGCACCATTGAAGGAGCACAACTGATATATCTGGAACACAGTCCCTGTTACTGACTTTGCATGCTCTGGTCTCGTGTCTGTATTTTTAATGGTTGTAAGCACTATGAGATACAAGCCCTACTGCTGCTGGAGCTGTGGAGCAGTGCAGCAATTTCCAGCATCTTGTGCTCACATGAGGCATGGTGAGACGCTGGGCTATGCCAAGGAAATGCCTGGGATGAGGTGTTCTCCTGAGCCTGACAAGGGCACGCTGAGGCTGGGCAGGAGGAGAGCCCATGTGAGTGGAGAAGGAAGGACACGCTTTAATTGCAGCCGTTCACTTCCACATCAGGAGCGGGAAACGTGCATCATCCTCAGGTCACAGCTCTGCCTTGCAGGAACAGCTTTCATCAGCTGGCCCCAGTGTTTCCCCAAGAGTTAAAAACATCCACCTGCTGGGACTTGTCTCAGCCTCCAGAGGTGAAAAAAAGACCAGGGCTGGGGTGGAGACACCCGCAGCCCTTGCCATGGCAGTATTGCACAGGGCATGGCACGGGGAGGGCTCCTCACCCCCACTGGGGCTGGTTGGTGGTGCTGCTGGAGGAGACAGCACATGGGCACTCCATGGGTGCTCCCCTGCACCTGCTGGGCCTTGGGAGGGCTGCCCCAGTGTCCACTGGTGCTCCACTGATGAGTTATCATGGCTGTGATGGTGCACTAGCCTTGTGCACAAGAAGGTCCTCTGCATTTGGATGGGGGAGTCTCTGTGTACAGCTCCTAAACTTCATTTGGACTTGGGACAGGACCTCAGGGTGCTCCTCTCCCACATGAGAGCCTGTCAGGCTGGGTGCTGCAGGAACAACATGGGGAGGAATCTTCTGGGCAGATGCTGACACAGTTTCGGTCTGAGATAAGCCCTGAGCTGCAAATACACAGAGAGGAGCAGAGAACTTCTGGGAATTTTAGACATCTGGAAAACCTTAATGTAGAAAACACAGATGTTTATAGATGCTTTCTGCAAGGTCATGAAGGTTTGAAGATCATAATTTCATGCTTGGGCATCTAAGTCTTTTTACAGATTTCTTGGCTCCACTGTGAGCTTCTGCAATGGCAGAGGAATGATTTGGATTAGAGCAGCATGCAAGCTGCTCGGGATAAATGAGCTTGCTACATCCACAGGAAACAAATCTCTGTCTCACTTTTCTCTTAATTAAAATTAATATATTAATAATTATAGAACTGTTGTAAGGATCATTAATGTGTGGTCAAAGTCTCAGACTTTTGTGTGAAATTGCATAGGAATTCAAAGTACTGTTACTGTCAGTTTATCACTCATTACAATAATCCAATTAATTAATGTTCTTTTCTAATGTTGACTGGCAGGTACTCTATGTCTAATAGTGAATAATTATAGCCACAGTACTTCCCTTATTATTTCACACAGGAGCAATTCTCACCATTTGATCGCCAGTAGGACAAATAAAATAATAATGGGGATATTCCAACAAGAGACAATGAGTGCAACTTCCTTGACCAGGATAAATTGCTCTGAGCAAAAAACCCCTTCAACAGCTCCAGTGAGTAGTGGGAGGACAAGAGCAGGGAAGGCATAAAATGTTTCCAAATGGGAACTTGGATTTAATGCTATCCCTTTGCCATTTCGTTACAATACTGCCTTTTCCTTTGAAAAGAGACTTAGATAGGATATGTTCAAAATACTACCCATTAATTAGGTAAATATTCTAAGCTCTCTTTTCCTCCGAGGTCCAGGGCAGTCGAGAGCACCAGCCTGCCTGGCACATGGTGAGAGGTGATTTACTGTAGCCCCAACTTAACAGACATTTTCTGAGGCTGCAGCACATAGACATGCCATTGATAATTCTGCCTTTGTTTTGATTGCTTCCAACTGCAGAATGAGGGAGACTTAATTGGCAGAAATTACCTCATTCCTGGCTTGATTAAGGCCTCCATATGTGTTTTATAAATAAAGTAGTCTTTTCAACTGTTTTATCACTTGGAGGTTTCAGCAGACTCAATATGATTTATGGTGTTTTGCCTCTTTCCCCCACGGGAACCACTTCTGACCATCCGCCCTGCCTGTGGCCGTGGGCACTGTGACACCAATAGCTGGCAGGAGCATTGCTGGTGTTGCTCTCATGGCTCTGGAGGTGGCTGGGCATCCTCCAACCCTCTCTGGGGTGTTTCCCAGCCCAGGGCTCAGTTGAGAGCAGGGTCTCATGGGGTTTGTGTAGGGCAGCTGGCAGCACCTGCCCCATCCCCGAGGCATGACCCAACAGGGCTGTGTGTTCTCTGTGCTGCTCTCTGTGTCAGGCTCCTTCATGGCACGATCAGGGCTTGCCCTGACAGCGCTTGTGGGCGATGCTTGCGTTGGCTGCTGGCTGAATTCCTCTGCTCCCTTTCTCATTGTGTTATAATAAAGGAATAAAGCAAATATATGTATCAGGCTTTCATAACTATTTGGGCTGCAGTGCACAGCCTCCTGCAGCTTTGGGAAAGGCTCTTGTAGGGTGCACCAAGGGACATCTCCCATCCCATTGAGCTGCTGGATTCATGCCTGAGGGAAGTGGCTGAAGATGAGTTTCACCATGGGACCTTGCCTTCCATTTAGTCATGTCATATACCATATCATATAATTTCATATAATTTCATATCATCAAATGGTTTATGTTGGGAGGGACCTTAACACTCACCTTGTTCCAACGTGACACCTTCCACTATCCCAGGTTGCTCCAAGCCCAATCCAACCTGGCTTTGAACAGTTCCAGGGAAGGGGCAGCCACAGCTTCTCTGAGCAACCTGTGCCAGAGTCCCACCACTCTCACAGGGAAGAATCTTTTCCTAATAGAACTACTGCTACTACTACTACTCATCATCATCATCATCATCATCGTCATCATCGTCGTCATTGTCCTCCCAAATATCCACCCACTGTGAATTCACAGAGGTGGAAAGATGAGGAGTGATTGGATGATGCTCAACTTGGTGCTGAGCTTTGAAACCTGGAATAATGTTTCCAGAAGAAGTTTTTAGGCAAATAGCAACGGGGAAAAAATGAATAAAAATAAAATCAAGGCTTTGTGTGCCAAATACATTGTTTACTCCACTCAACATTGTTTCAAGTCTCTTTGTTTTCAAGTAGCTATATTGCTTAATCCAAGCTTTCAAAAATCATGAGCTTGGCTTTAAACTAGAGCTGAGAAATGTTTCATATCAGGTTCTTTTATTTGCTCTCTGAAGGCTGAAATTTTGCACTCATGTGCCTTTCAGGAAAGCTAGATATGTGCTAAAGAAAAAAAAAAGAAAGCTTAAATTGTTGGGTTAAAAACTGATCTGAGCTCTAAATCACCAGTAAATGCAGATGAGTCATGATTAAATGATGAGAATTGAAAATACTCTTAGACATTTACAGAGATAAGGAGAAGAGGTATATTTAGTGGGATTCTTGTGTCTTAGTATTTGGTATTCTGAACTGTCTAGAGAGAAACATGCTCATTTCCTTGGATTACTTGATCATGGTTCACTGAGTTCAGGTTTTCTTTTCTTTCTTTTTTGCTGCTAATTCAGTAACAGTGAATATTCTTGTGAATGAATTCAAGTAGCAAAACACATTTTTGAAGAGAAGGATATCTATTCTAACAAAGATAATTTCCTATCTGAAGTGCAGCGAAAAAAATCCCAAAGAAAAAAGTTGGGTTTATGTAATTGTTAGTTCTGACTTTTTAAAAAAACAAGTGAAAAAAAAAGTTGGCCTGAAACAGCTGGATGTGAAATTCCAAACAACAGAATTTGGGGATTTGTGCCAGATTGGATGCAGCTTGATGACTGGAAAAGCCGGAATTGAAAGCTGGAATTCAAAGCCAGCACATGAAGCAGCCAGGGAGGCTGAGGGAGGATTCGGATGGGTGCAGGACAGATTGTTTCTGCTTTCCATCCACAGGATGCTCCAAATAATAAAAATGAGATCCCCGTCCTGTAATCAGCTCTGCTGTGGAAGGTGCTGCTCCTGCCACAACTCAAACGCCATTTCTTTTGGAAATGGGGGATCCATAGGAAGGATTAATGGCAGGGCGAGGGCATCCTACAGCTGCCACACACAGAGGGACAACACAGTGGTTTAACATCATTCCTGCCTGGGAAAACCTATCAGGGCAGGACCCTGACGGACAGGCTTCTGCTCAGGGTCACCCTGAGGAGTGCTGAGGTGACACAGCCAAAAACGAGCCATTGTCGTGTACGCAGTGGATGTCTGCAGTGACAAGGGACATGGGAAGGAGGTGTTTCCCTGGTCAGGGATCAGGCAGAGGCACTGCAGTCAGGTTTTCCATGTGCTTCTTGGCACAAGGAATGCAAGAGGGAGCCGCTGGGGTTGAATGAAATCTTTCCTTTGTGGCTGGTGGGGAGAGAAGCCCTGTGTTAATTCTCTGCTGATGGCATAGCCACAGGAAAATTGTTTGGGTTTTTTGTCCCCATCCTTTAAAGGACTGTCACTGTGGGAAAACCCAGGGTCAAATGACCAGAAAGGTTTCAATTGGAGATGAAATGAAGCACACTCCTGCCCTGCTGAGGTGGGAAGGCAAAAACATCCAGAGAAACCTCTGCTTTTGCCGCTTTTGGAAGTTACAACAGAAGCTTCCCAGCAAACATTTCAGGGTGATACTTGAGCTGTGTGCTCGCCTGGAGCAGAATTCCAGACACCACCAAAGAGTCCTGGCTGGCATTTTGCCTCTGAATAGCAGGGCTGGTGCCAGGGTGAGTAAGGGAGCTCTCCTGAAAGCCCCATGGACACAGATTTTCACAGATGGGCTTTCACCAAGGACTGGCACAATATGCTGCTGTTTCCAGCCCAGCCTCTCTGTGCTCTCTGCATGCTCAGCCCAGGGAAGCACTGGTCCGCCTGGGTGAGCGTTTACAAAGTGTGTTGGGAACATGTCTTTGGGGATGATCTGAGTGAAAAACTCCCTACAAAGCCAGTCCTCAGCAGTCCAGAGAGGTGAGGGCCTCAGGTGCCCCAGAGCTCCTGTACCCTCTGCTGTCCCCTACTCTGCCCAAATGCTGACCATCCTCCTCCACTTGCCAAAAGTTAAGTGCTAGGGAAGGGTAAGAACAATTGATTAGTGTTTGCTGGACAACTCTCATGCCTGTCCCGTGTGGATAGGAGAAATATTCTTCATCTTTCCTGCCCTCCGTATTGGAGCCACTCTTTATTCAGCAGATTTCTCGGGAGAAATCTGGGGAGAGGGAGTGTGCCTGCCGGAGATGTGAGCTGAATAACAATCGCTAAATCCCCCCCTCGCATCAACTTCTGCTCCTGCTCCTGCTGTTCCATATTCTCTGTGGCAGAAACATTGGAAACAGATTTTCTGGGTGCAGAAAAAAGAAAAATTGAACAGCCATGGAGATGCCAAACAACAGAACACATTTTCCCCATGCAGATAACATTTCTGATGTCATTAACGAACACCCAGGTTTCCCTGAAACCTCTAACCATTGCGGAGTTTTTATAATAATGTTTGCATTAGGCTTCTGGTGGGCTCAGGCTTTTGGAATTATATTTGAGCTTCCTTAGCTTTCAGCACCATTAAGCATATTTTAAAAACACATTAAAAGAAATATGTCAACTCGGTTTAGGCTGAAACTTATGTTTGGAAAAGGAAATCAGTAAAGTTGCACAAAATACAAATGAAGTGGGAGCATTTTCATGAAAGAAAAAAATAAAGAAAATATATTATTCCAAAATAGTTTATTTTCTTTCTTTCTTTTTTTTCTTTTTTTTTCCCTATAGACTGGGCAACTCAAACACATGAACTTTGTGCTTGTGAAAGTGGAAAATTTAGCGACCAGAACCAAAACTGCTCCAGGTGATGTGAAACAAAACTCCTTGGTTTTGGGAAACAAAATGAAACAAGGACACCAACTGCAAAAATATGTTAAATAGCACCAGAAGCATCTGCAAGTTTAAATAGAAACATGTAACTGAAACAAGGATTGTTTCCTTGGAGGAGAATGTAGGAAATTTTCCTTTTATTTTGGTATTTCCATCATTTAAAAGAACAGACTCTTCCCAACTCCAACCCACAGTTTTCAGCCTCCAGGGACCATTACTGAAAAGCCCAAATTTTCAGTTCTTGATCTGCACAAAGATTACTAAAACAAGGCTCCACTTCCTTTTCTGCCTTTTGTTTCTCTGAAGAACTGTGCATGCATTGCTCAGAAGAAGGAGGTACAGGAGTTGTGAGGGACCTGGGTACATCTGGGAGACTCTTGGGATGTCTTAGGTGGTTGTGTCTGGGGCTGTCCTCCCACCAGCTGCTTCACCATTGGCTTCTGTCAGGAATTTATTGTTTGAAAGGCTGTGTGTTTTCCATGGCTCCTTCTAGCAGTGGGTAGTCATGACAGAAGAAGGGACAATGCTAATGACATTAAGAATGACACAAAATCTCAAAGAAGGCATTTAGAAGCCTTGCAGCACAATAATAGAACCACAGACTGGTTTGGGTTGGAAGGGACCTTAAAGACTACCCAGTTCCAACCCCTGCTGTTAGCAGGGACACCTTCCACAAGACCAGGTTTTTCTAAGCTCCCTGGACTTGAATTCTTCCGTGGATAATGAGCCCATGGCCTCTAAAAGGCAAAGCCTCCTTGAAAATTGTAATGTGCCTTTGTGTGGTTGCCCTTTACATGAGCTTTTCTTTGAGTCTAGCAACAACTAATGTAATGATCAACAAAAATGTGCAGTGTTGCTCCACTCTGCATAATGCCACTGTTTTTCTGTTGGCTTCAACACCACTCAGGTATTCCTTCTGGACTGCTGTAAAGAGCAGAAAGGCAAGATGTGATCATCCAGCCCAACCATGACTTTTCATCTGACTCTGATTTTTGTAAAGGGTGTAGTCAACACCTCCCTGTTTGCTGCCCTTGTATATGGCTTAATATGGAAAACACAACAGGGACTGCCAAGCTCTGTGTGCTACCATGTATGGGGAAAAGGACTTCCCCAAAGCAGAGCCATAAATTCTGCTTTTTACTTATGTGACAAATAAAATGATAATATGAAGCTCTGTCCTCTCCTTGTTTGGGTCAACAGTATAGGAATGCCCAGTTATAAATAGGAGAAAAGGAGCTTTTGGGCAGATAAGGAGAGCAGCAGTTTTCACTGACTTAGGGGAATAGCAGCTTTTTCCAGGCAGAAGACTCTGCAGCTGGAAAATCACGTTGACTGTATCAGAAAGGCAAGAATAAAATAATGAAAAGGAAAGTGATATCTTTTAGGTCTCTAAATTTTTTTTCTAATGCATCTACCTAGCTGTGCATTTATCTAATATTAAAATTCCAGATGAGTTTTTATGTTTTATTATTGTTGGTATAATAGTCATAATAGTCAAAGCATAATATAATACAATGTAATCTAATGTAATACAACATATAGTATTTATTTATCTTGTCTATAGTGTGTGGTTTGTTATAACAACATATTACATATTAATACAGAAGCATACATTATCTACCTATAGCTAATTAATAATATACATGCTGATGCTGTGAAAAAAGATAATACTGGAAAAAATGTGATAATGTTGGAAGTTAACTCAGCTTTAGCACAAAATGGTTTTGCTAAGCTCTGTTTAAAAACCTGGCACGACCAGGGCATGCACACTAAATCAGCAGGCTGGGAGTAACAGAGTGGGCAGACTGATTATGGTAGTGCTTGGTTGGATTTCAATGTGTTTAAATAGCTTGATCTGAATTTTTATCCAAATTTCAGCACAAAAGTAATTATTCTGATATATAAATCTACTTACCAAGCTGCACCCAGGGGGACGGGCTTTGTATGAAGCTGTAGCTTTAGAAACCTTCTTCCTTGGGGTAAAGAACTTAGAAAGTGTCCATTCCCTTGTGTTTAGATTGACCCTAACAGCTTCAAGGGGGCCTTTAGGGGTGATTAAAGGTATGCTTTCTGCTGTAAAAGCTCCCTAAATACGTGTGTACCTAATTCAGGGTAACTTCACTAGAGATGGCTCTTGAAGGATTATAGGTTCACATTGGGAAAAATTTTTCCTCAGCCTTCAGAAGTGGCTTTCTTTGGTAAATCCCAGCATCTTTAAGAAATAATATTCTATTCTGGGTCTGGTTTTCTCTCAGAAGGGTCCCAAGTAATCGCTGATGGCTGGGCTTGGACAGAAGCCATGGAATCAGCAGTACTGGGATTTGCAGCCTGTTTGTGTAGGTGCAAAGGGTGCAAATGGCTGAGGTTAGGGGCAAATCCAGCTCCCTGCCCACACAGGCACAAGCTCATGCTCATGGCCCCTTAGAGTGGAAAAGGGTGGCAGCGCCATGGGGACCACTAGGGAAGGTGCTGAACTGAGATGAAAAACTTTGCTAAGTCACACTGAATGTCCACCTGTATAACATATAAATACCACACACATCCAGATCATACAGAAATTAATTTCTAATTAATTTCTGACTTTTTTCCAGGCTTGTTCTGTGTAACTAAAATCCAAACTGAGTTCATGCCTTGCTACAGACTATAAAATAATTTCTGGTATGACCTTTATTGAGGACGCTGTTCTCTGGGAAGAGATGAATTCAGCAGGCAAGTGGTTAAATCAAAATAACAAGGGCTATTTATCTAGTAGCTTTCCATGGCTATACTCAAGGGGAGCATATCTACCTATTTGTCAAGTCATTGACAATAGCCTATTTCTTTCTTCCTACCCATATGCTTTATTAAAGAAACACTTGACCTACCTGTCATATCAAACTGCTTCCTTTATCCAAAACAGAATAATATAGACATTTCCCTTAAGGGAATCCTGATGCAAATATATAAGGACAGGTTGCCAATTTGTTGAGCGTATTAGGGTACAGAAAACTGTCAAGGGAAACAGCTGTAATACAGACTGTTCTAACAAGCTCATTTTTCTTTTTTTTCTGTGGTACTTTTGGTCTCTCTTTAGTTTATATTATACGATTTGTATGTTACAATTTTTATGGACAGCTGTCAACTGCAACTCGTCTTTTTCATTTTGAAAAAAAAAAAAAAGGAAACCTTCAGATTCCTGGCCAAGACTCAGATCTATTGTTTGGTCTTTGACAATGACTCTCACAAAACCTTCCGCTGCACATAGCTGAGAAGAAAATTATGGGATAGAAGATGGGAAAAACAGTAAAGCTTGTGTCGGAGAAGGTTCTGACTGTGATTTGAAAGGCATGCATTTTTATGCGAAGCCACTTAAACACACGATGACACTTCCCATTCTCACCTGTTTGCTTTTGTGCTGCAGAAAGGACTCTCTGTCCTGTCCTGGATGAGTGCTTTGGTTTCAAATTTAGTGATGCAGAAAGGTTCAAATGCAGCATTTTATACAAGCAAGGTTTGCTGCGGCTGAGGGCTGGGAATGAGAGCCTAAGTGCAGGAATTCAGACTTCCCAGTGGCACACTGGTTAACCCTGAGCCACTCAGTCCCCAGCACTGGATTTGGTGCACAGGTCCGAAACATCCCTGGCTTTCCAGCAAGTGCTTTGGTGATGTTGTACAGACCCTCATCAGTTTCGGAGTGAAATCCATAATTTTCAGCAACTGGAATCTCCTGAGACCAGAGAAGATTAGGAGTCAAATCCATATAATTAGGGGTCTACGTTGACTAGTGGACAAGGCAAAGGCTGTGCTACAGGAACAGAGTAGATTAAAGATCTGCTCCACTTTGACTGCAGCTCCACTGAAATCAGGGGGGTTACCCCAGAGATTAATTAGCCAATTTATGCTTGTTTGCGTAAAGGATGACACAGATCATCAGCTGAACGAACAAAAGTTCAGGCAGTGCAAGTCAGGGCAAGAGGGGAGAGAATTAATCGTGTCTGGACCGAGGTCACAGCTTGGGCTGATCTGGTGGCTGTGTCAGAGCATCGCGCCTGCCGTGTGCCTCTAACCAGTGACCTGTGGTGAGAGGCCGCCATGGGCTCTGGCATCTCTAATAAAAGTCAGATCACCCAAAGAAAATGTCTCTAAAGGGTCATACAAATATTTGTGGAGAGAAGAAAAGGAGCGCTGGGATCGCTGCGTGAAAGGCTGTGCGGCAATGATTTGGTATTTCCCCTTGGTCTGAACTTCTGCCCTGCTCCTGCTCCCTGTGTGCTCACAACCAACCCTGGGCTCCTCTCCTCAGTGCTGTGAAAAAGTGATTCCTTGTCCTGTCTTTTAGTGTAGGAGCACCCCAGTGAAGATCAGGAGCAGTAGGTGGCATCCTGGTCCTGCTGAAATCTTGAGGAATTTTCTCATGACCTTTTTCAGGGCCAGGAGCTCACATAGATGTTAAATATTGGCACTGTGGAAGGAGGAAGGTCTGCTGGTCTGGTGTTGCTGCCATGGGCCAAGCTGAGAGTGGCTTTTGGGGACATTTTGTTGGCACCTGGCTCATGAAGAGAGTGAACTGTGTGACTGCAGGATATATGTAGGGATGAGGAGAAGATCCTGAAAGCATATCTGTAGCCCTGACTCTGCCTTTAGAGGAGGACTGGATAGTCATTAATAGGCTTTCCATAGCAGATATTATCCTGCCTGTTTCCTCAGGATGCTGTGGAAAACAGGGGAGAGGGACCATCAGGTGCCACATTTTGTTCTGGTATTGTAAATATACTATATTGTAAAGATACCCAGTGCTTGCTCACAGCTGATGAGCTTTTTCTGACAGAAGTGAAAACATTGCCTCATTTTTTTGTACAAGTTTTGAATATCCAATACATTTTCTGTAGAAACTGTAGAAATGCATTTATCACTGGGACAAAGCCAACAGCTTTGCTTCTTTCACCCCCACTGACACACTTGATGACACTTTATGATCTCTTGTCTAAATAGCGGTGAGCTTGAAAAAAGACTTGAACACCCAGGGGGGTGGTGTGGAAGTGAATGTGTTACTGGTCGTGGTGCATTTGGTAAATCCAAACCCCTCAGTGCAGCCTCGTGCCTGCAGAGCTCTTGGTTGCACCATGTCCCAAAACTGGGGGGCAGCAGGACAAGCTGGGACAGCCCCAGTGGAGGACAGGGGCCTGCAGCACAGCCTCCTGGGGACCAGCATCACCAGCAGCAATCAGACATTGATTAAACGCTGTCCTAGGAGCTGCTTGCCCGAGTCATGTGAGGCACCTGGTGGGCCAGAACCGCTGGAACAAACCCAGTGTGGGTTCCAGTGAGGATCTGAGTCATGGGTCCTGGGGAGTAACTGTTAATTGGAATTAGACAACTGTTTCCTGGGGGGAGGTTTGAAAAACAAGTATGTCTCAATCTTGCTTTTGAAAAGACACATCTTGCCAACAGAGAGGATTTTTGATGCTTTATTTCTCAAAGGGCTTCCAGGTATGAATCCTGAAATGTTCAGGCAACATTGGTGTAAACAGATTGATTTGGGGATTTTGTGTTATGGAGAGAAAGAGTTCAAATATTGCAGCATCCTCAGCAAAATCCCACCAGACGCTGCTTATTTTGCAAAGTAGCTCATTTGGTTTTAATTCATCCTGTACCATGAGGTTACAGCTTGTTTTAGTTGCTGCTTGCTTTTTAGCTGCTTTCTGTTACTTTTTTCTTCTTCCCTTTTTTTCTTTTCTTTTTTTTTTTTTTTCTTTCCCCGGAGCTTGTGAATTGCAAGGTCAAGCTGAAGTCAAACTTTACCATTTCAGTGATGAAATGCAAGCAGATGTGGCTGTTTCATGTGACACCGTGCCTGCCCCGCTGCGCTGGGCTCTGTGGTGGTGACTGTACCCCGGACCACGTCCTCTCCCCCATAGATCAGCGGTGCCAATTCTCCCGTGAGGATCCCAAACTTGGTGCCATCCTGGCTGCTGCTCATCCCAGGGAAATTGCTTTAAACCTCAGCACCCACAGGCTCACAGCTGCTGTTTGCCTGGCCTTAGGAATGGCTGGAGGCAGGTGAAGGATGGGTGCTGATGGTGTTTTCCTTCACAGCAATTCAGAGTCTGATTTCCTCCAAGACATCCAGCTCTGCTGCAGTTTCCTCTTGCTCCATCGCTTTCTGCAGGTCTATTCATTTGCTCTCTGCATCTCTCAGTGATTTGCAGATGACAGTACCAAACACCACAGTGCCAAACATCCAGGATCTACTCCTGAGCTGCCCTTTAGGGATCAAAATAAAAGTGCAGAGGGCAAGGTGTGCTTGGCAGAGAGGATTCCCTCGCTCAGCTCATCCTGGGTCTGGGTAACTCAGTGCTTTTCATTCATAGGTTTGAAAAACTCGTTAAGGTGTTCTGCACGAGACTGGTAAAGAGTGGGGTCTTAGTGGTTTATGTTCATGACCTCACAGTGTGCAGTGAAGCTGCAGTAGATTTTTTTTGAGATAAAAATTTGAGATTTTTTTTGGTTGTCTTGCTGGAGTTGTTCGCTGTCCAGGCAGAAAACATATATAAGGTTGTTCTCTTGTATGGTGATGGTGAGGAATACAGGGTTAGTAGCATCACTGAGAATCAATGAATTTTTAAGGAAATTTGAGAATAAGTCCTGGAAATTTTTAATCTCTTGGTTTGTGTAGACATTTTGCCTGTTCTCAGAATAGGACATAAAGCTTCACGTCAATGAAAACTCCCCAAGTAAGGCAATGCAATGTATTCCTCCCTCAGAAAAGTCACAACAAGGCAATATATATATATTTTTTCTACCTGTTATCAGCCCTGCATCTTTCTAGGTCCAGGAGAAATTCTGAAATCAATGTCAGTTAAAAGACAAATTCCCAGAAAAATGGCAAACCCTAAAGTCCTTCTGAAAATCTGAAGTAATCTCTAAGCAGAATAAAAAATGGGGTAGCAGCTTGAGCCCTCTGGTCAGCAGGGATGCTGCTTCTCACCAAGATCTTTCATTGATATTGTTTTGTTCCTATTGGGATTAGCCAGACCCACTCAGTGGTTTCAGAGGAAGGAGTGGGTAAATCCAAGGGATGTTTCTGTACCCAGGGAAGGAAGGATGGGGTCCCACACCTCAGGAGCTTTCCCTTGCCGAGATAGATGGGGCTGGAACTGCTTCTAGACATGTGTTTGTAATTTGTTGTTCGGTCTGCGTTGGTTCTGAGAAATGGTGCATTTTTTGATTTGCCTGCTGAAAGGGTTTCACACTTTTGGATACTGGCGTTTGATTAGTTTTGATGATAACCACAGTAGTACAATTCTGACTTCCAGATTGCTTTACAGTGTGACACTAAGCAGCCACCCATCTCCAAGGCTGAAGAAATTCACATGTGCATTTGATTTTTTCTTCCTTTTATGAAGATAGAAAGAGTGTGATATACTTAAAAAAAAAAAAAAAATCACATTTCTCACCCCTCATTTTAGGGTGATGCCTGTTTGACCTATTCTAGCAAAAAGGATGGGATCTATCAAGAGCAGAGTATCTCCCACTCCTTCTTTTATCATCTCCACTAGTTATCTGCCTGAGCAATTTTTATAAACTTTGTTTAATGAAGAGCTGCATTTGTCACACAGCAATTTAAA
Organism: Acanthiza pusilla; assembly: GCA_036630365.1. NCBI lineage: Eukaryota > Metazoa > Chordata > Aves > Passeriformes > Acanthizidae > Acanthiza > Acanthiza pusilla. Next base: position 9,501,907 of record JAXCHO010000049.1, on the reverse strand, counting down.
AGAGTTACTGAACTTCAGAAGGAAAATTAGTGGGAATTCTTGCCCAGAGATAACATAATATGAAGATGACAGAAAAAAAGCAGGCTAGCATTTCTATCACCCTTTTTCCCTGCCTACTAATGGTTTTGATTCTCATTATTTCTCAAATGCCAAGAGTAAAAACCCTCCAGGGTACCAATTAGCTGTGCCCAGTCTGGATACGACTGCTCTCATCCAGGACATATTTTGAGATGCTGAAGCTCTCTTTGGGAAAAGGCAATTTGTGTGCAGCTACGTTTGGTAATTTTCAAGGACTTCATCTTGTTGGGAAATAGATATGGACTCGTGCTTAATTTAATTTAAACCAAAGCTTTTTATTAATTGACTTTCAATAAAACCGATTACCATAAATGGGAGCCTGGGATCTGTGTTTGCAGATTATTTTTGTCTGCCTCACTTGTATTTTATTAGGGGTTATACCTTCTTGAAAAAAGAGTAATCGACACTTCGAATTTATTTCAGAATGAGCTTTTTGCTGTCTCTACAACCTTTTCCACCTGATTTTACATAATTTTAAATTTAGAGAGTTGAACAATGACATTGACAGCATTTATGACAGTGTGCAACTATATTTTACATTTCTGTTCCTTAACTGTACCACTTACTTAAAGCACTTTTTTTTTTTTTTTTTTTTTAAATTTCAAAAAGAAAACAGAGATGATTTAATGGCTAAGATAAGAACATTTTGGGTCTCATCTGAGGGCTGACTCTGTTCAGGATGCTGGGGTACCTGGGGTACTCGGCTAATGGGCACTGATGGAGGCACGTGCCTGGTGCCAGGGCCCAGCCTTGCCCTGGCATTAATTGCTGCTGCAGCTCTCTCCCGAGGTAGTGCTCTCCCTGCCTCACAGATTAGGAAGCAGATCTGCTAAGACCAACGCTTTACTCACATGAATAGCTCCATTGAGTCCTACATGGCTATTAAGTGACTTAAGTTCAATAATACATCAAATCTTTGCGGGGCCTAAGGCAACTTGCAGCAGGTTATTTAAAAAGTCTGCCCTAGCCTTTTCCTGCAGCCACAAAGCCAACCCTGCCGCTTTCCCATTCCTGATTTTGTGGCTTGTGCATTATTTTGCCCCATTTCTCTTGCAGACACAGCACCTCATGTGAGCATCCTGCCTCTCTCTGTCACTCCCTCCCTGCCCTAGCACAGACCCTCCACCTCAGCCCTTTGCATCTCTCCAACCCACCTGCATTCTCCTGAATTTCATTTTTCAGAGCTTTAGTGGGCAGAAACAAAAATAACAACAGAGAAGCAGTTTTCACCATCCCTCAACAGCCAAAGCATCTCTGGGTTTTATAAAACTGCAATACTGGCAAAAGCAATAGAGGGAGCTGCTGCCAGTGGCCGGGGTCCAGCCAAGTACCACGAGCTGTCCTTGCCTAATCCCTGGTGGTGACCTCCCCCATAGATACATTATTTAGGATTTCTTGAAATGGATAAAAAAAAATAAAAGAAAAAGGGAAGAAAACCCCACCAACCTCAATGAGATTTCTTTTGGATCAATATTTAAAGTGATGGAAAAATTAAGAGAGAAAGAGATTTGTAAAATTCCAAAATATTTTCTTAGCCTCAGTGTAAATATTTGTAGAGAAAGCAATTATTGTGCATAAGAATTTTCTGTTGTGTCTCTTTCAGTTCTTTTGTTGAAATGATTGCTTTTTTGGCCCATCCCTGAATAACTAAGTAGAGGTGATTAAAAACCTTCAAGTCCTTCAAATTTATCGCCCTGTAACTATTTTTGAAAGCAGATTTAATATCAGTATGCTATTTATATTCCCTGAGAGCTAACAGTTCAGATACTATACCAATATATCAATGCCTGATGCAAAGCAGATTGCACTGAAGATGTAGAAATGTATACAAGGAGAAAACTGCTTATATTTAATAAAGAACCCAGATATAAACAAATTTTAATACAATGGGCTTTGAAATCAACAAGTTCCTACTGGTTTACTCCATCCACCTCCCTGATGTTTCTCTCCTGCCTCCCTTGCACAGCGTGGAGGGACACTGACACAAAGTTCAGCTGCACCCCTGGGGTCAGCAAACACAGGATTGATATTTCCCTGAGAGATGTGGCGGTCAGCTTCTTCTGTGCACATCAGGCTTATTTTTATCCCAAAATGCATTTTCCCTCCCCTGCTCCAGCTGCCTGTCCCAGGGCTGCCTGCTGCTCTTGCCCCACTCCTCTGCTCCTGCCCTCCCCTGAGCTCTCCCCTCTGTGCTCCATCATCTCCTGCCTGCCCTGGCATTTCTCCAGGGGCTGCCACAGGTTGCCAAAATGCCATCCTTGAGCTCTCCTAGCCAGGGCACTTGCTGGAGCATCGCTGTTGTTGTGCTGTGCCGTGCCAGGCTCTGGTGGGTGAGCTGAGAGGGGATGGCTGTGAGCAGTCCTGGTCCCAGCGCCCAAAATCTGCTCTGGGCCTGAAGGGAAGAGAAGGCAGGTGGCAAAGACATGTCAGGGAAGATTAGAGGGCCACAGTCAGCTGCTCAATACTGATGAGCTCAAAACTCCAAGCTCATTTTTCAGCTCTGAAGGTACTGGTCACCTCTATGGTAGAGAATAGGAAATGTTCCTTTTTATACAAATATTTAACTCTCATTAGTCTGGTCAAAAGCCAATTGCTGTAGGGGTTTAAGGCCACCAGACCCAGCCAGGTCATGCTCCTCATGGATGCCCCCAGTGTTACACTTCATGCCTGTGCTGTGGCAGAAGGCTCAGACCAGGCTAAAACCTCCCTGCTGCCCTTCTGCCTCTTTTGCATCTCACTGCTGTGCTCCTGCTGCCTCTGCACTGCTGCCTCATCCTTGACCTTCTCTGTCGGACATAACCAAAGGTGCAGACACCTTCTGGTGTCTCTGCTAAAGCCTCCCACACTCAGCCCGAGGCGAGGGCCAGGGGCCGAGCTGAGCCCAGCTGAGCTTGGCTGAGCCAGGCTGGGGCTGGGCAGGGCAGCAGCTGGCTGCAGCTGGATCCTCACTGTGCAGCTTCACTGCTGAGCTGGGGACACGCTTGTTCCCCCCTCCTCACCCCTCTGTCCAGGAAAGTTCACACACTCCTTGCCTCCCTCTCTGCCTTTGATGGCTCATCCATATTTTGCTACCTGCAGCAGGCTCCTGCTCTTCCCAGAAACCTTCTCTCCTCTGTCTGCTGCCCCCTCCATCCACATTTAACCAAAGCCCTGTGACCCCAGGAAGATTTCACAACTCCTTCTCCTTTGGGCACAAATAGTCTGTACCAAATCCCTCCTTATTTCTCACATCCCTCCATTTCTGGCCCAGCAGTGGATCAGCCACTGTTGTCCCCATCTTGCACCCCATCACTGCCCCATCTCCGCACCCCATCACTGCCCCATCTCTGCACCCCATCACTGCCCCCATCTCTGCACCCCATCACTGCCCCATCTCTGCACCCCATCACTGCCCCCATCTCTGCACCCCATCACTGCCCCATCTCTGCACCCCATCACTGCCCCATCTCTGCACCCCATCACTGCCCCCATCTCTGCACCCCATCACTGCCCCATCTCTGCACCCTATCACCCCCCCATCTCTGCACCCCATCACTGCTCCCGTCTCTGCACCCCATCTTTGCCTCCATCTCTGCACCCCATCTTCACCCCCATCTCTGCACCTCATCACTGCCCCCATCACTGCCCCCATCACTGCGCCCATCTCTGCACCCATCACTGCCCCCATCACTGCCCCCATCACTGCCCCCATCTCTGCACCCATCACTGCCCCATCTCTGCACCCCATCACCGCCCCATCTCTGCACCCCATCTTTTCCCTCATCTCTGCATCCCATCACTGTTCCTATCTTGCACCCCATCACTGCTCCCATCACTGCACCCCATCTTTGCCCTCATCTCTGCACCCCATCTCTGCACTCCATAACCACCCCCATCTCTGCACCCCATCACTGTTCCCATCTCTTCACCCCATCTCTGCACCCCATCTTTGCCTCCTTCTCTGCACCCCATCCCTGCCCCCATCACTGCCCCATCTCTGCACCCCCTCTTCCGTAGGTGCCCCAGCCTGAGTGTCCCCTCCTCGTCCCCAACACCCATTCTGTGCCTCGAAGAGCAGTGGGGGTTTCCAAAGCCTCTCTCACCACCCATCCCAAACAAATCCTTTCTGAAAGCCCTTATGTCCTTCCACTGCCCGGAGGGGACAGGCGCAATGTCCCAAACGCGCCCTGCCAGTGCCACCTCACCCAGGACAGGGGGTTTCCCCTGGGAAACACTGATGGTGCTGAAGGGATCTTCTGGCACTCACCATCTCCTCCTGCAAGAATATTATTCAGGGAGTTAATATTCCAGCCGGTTTCCCGTGGCGCTTCCCTTCGTGCCACCTGGTGGACAAAGGGGACATTTTTCCGACTTTTTTATTTCACAGAAGAAGGAGCACCTGGGAAAATCCGTTTTTCGTTGAAGAGTTTGTTTAAGCATCACCCAATTTAAATTTTGTGTGATGAGAAACACGATCCTGTGACATCCCGGGATAAGCCCCAAACCACCCTGAAGTAATCAAACATCTATTCCTTACCTGTGCTGATGTTAATGCATAATACTGTGTTTTAATTGTAATTATAGCTGTTCAATAAAACTAAATTCCTACTATGACCTTAACAAGCAAATAAACTTTCTCCTTCCCGTGCTGCTGACAAATCCATTCTTTTATTTTGGCTTGAGCAACTGCTCTCTGATTTTTTAACAAATGTGCAGTTTGAATCCCTCCTGTGGCCAGACCCAGGCAGGCTGCGAGGCATGGAAGTGCTGCTAAAAAGCCTGTGGAAATAGAAAAATTAAGTAAATAACAGTGAATATTCCTGGCAAGTGTTGCTTTTTTTCAATTTATGAAGACAAACACTGCAAAAGAAACTTGGTTCCGAGAGATATTTTTGTTCGAGGATAAGAAGTAAATCCCTGAATTGAGGTGCTTAATGAAATGAACCAAAATGGCTTTTGCTCTCAAATCCCTGCAAGAAGTGTCCAAACCGAGCTGCGAAATAGCTTCAAATCATGATTAAAAAGGGGAAAACTGCAGCGTGCTCAGAGCACATTTCAGAATAGCACAAGATGCTGATAGACGGGAAAGAAATTCATCGCTGAGTTTTCTCCCACTATTAACAGTTCAACACCGCTCTGCCTTAATCCTCTGAGAGAAACCCTGCCTTTTGTGAGGTCCATGGAAATTTTAGCAGTGATTTGACTTGGGCCAGGATTTTGTCCTAAATCTTTTCATAAACTCAACGAAATGACAATACAAAAATGGACATGATGGACAAAAATCCTGTCCGGCAGCTGTTGGTAGCTAATGCCGGGGATAACATGGGGCAGAGTGAAGCCACACTGCAGAAATGAAGAATTTCTTTGTGTACATAGCATGAAAACTCTGCAGGCTGAGTGAAGCTGAAATTTGGCTATAACACTCTAACTGATACCCGGATTGCAGCAAAATGACGATCACAAAATCCCTCTGCCTACAATTAGCTTGGGCTGTGATTTTTTATCTCACTTGAAAGACGATGTCTCCATAACATCCACAGAATCTTTCGGGGCAGGAGTACATCTTCCCCAGGACATTCAACTCAGCCATCCAAAGCCCTGGGTTTCTTTTTCTAAAACAAGGGGGAAAAGGAGAATAAATTAAAAATATTTTGACTTTGGATTGAGAAAAATTTTATGTTTGGCAAAGAAACAAATTGTTTTTATTTTCTTCAGTGGCAAAATCCATATAACTTAGATCATCCAGAACAGAAAGATTTTCATTTTCTATAGAAACAATCCCCTGTCTTCTCAAAGGTTCAATTTGCACCAACTCAGAAAAACTTGCCCTGACTGAGATTAGACAAAATATTTTAGTTTATCTCAGACTTTTAAAATCCATCTCCAGCAATTAAAAATAAGAAAAAATCTGGCCAATCAAAAATAAGAAAAAATGAAACATGAAAATGTTTCAGCTAAAAAATGAAGAAAAAGACTGTCGGCTTTCCTCACCCTCATTAATTTTTAAATTTATATTTTTATTATTTTTTTTTACCCCACTGGAAATTTTTCTTGGTAAAATGTTTGCTCCAAGAGCTGTCAGAAGACAGAGCTCCGAGACAGGAGCTGCTCTGTGGGTGCCCGGTCAGCTGCCAAGGTGACAGTGCCTGTGCTGGGGACAAAAGCCACCCTGGGACGTCCTTGGCCTGGCCAGAGACAGCACTGCCTGGGCAGTTAGGGATGGAGGGATACAGAGAGCTGGGATGGGATGTGGGAGGCAGTGGAGGGACAGGGTCAGGAGTGACAGAGGACATTTTTGGTGTGGGGGAGCACAAGCAGCTTAAGCAGGTTTTTCAGGGGTTATAAACCAGCAATCAGCAGGGCTGAGATTTGGCAATCAGTCAATACTGGCTCAAAAACAACCTGGAGAAAAAAATGTACCTGGGATCCACTTAAGGTGACCTTTGGAAGGAAGAAAAACAAGTTTAAAAGAAAACAAATGTTTCACAGTGGCATTTCAAACCAGCTCTGTTTAACTGAGGGTGTGTAAGGACATTATTCCTCTGTGTGTGGGAACTCTTTGTGTGCTCGGAGCTTGTGGTGACACGACGAGGTGGTGGCCCTGGCCAGGGTGGGTGCCCCACCTGATTGCACAGGGCACTTTGGGCTCCTGGGAGCTCCCTGGTGCTTCCAGCCCAGCGCAGCAGCAGCAGCACCAGGCAAGGCTGCCCCAGCCTCTCCTGGCACAGCCCGGGAGCATGGGCTAGCGCCGGGGTGGCTGCGGCTCTCCCCTGTTTATCGTCTCCCCAAATTAATGCCGCAGCTGCAGGGAGCCTGTAACGCAGGCTGAAACCCCAAACAAGGTTAGTCCCACAGTTTGAGGTCAGCTTGGCTTCTCATGGGAATGCCACAGTCACAAGTGGCCATGGCACAGGGGGCAGTGCTGATTTTCACCACCCTGAATCCCGGGGTCTGAATTCCCCACAAAACCCCAGTCCCTCTCAGCTCCTCACCAACACACACATCCATTTCTTTCCCCCAAACTGACCTGCCAGCAAAACCTCCACAGTCTGAAACCAACTGCCGGATATGAAGCCCTGCCTCTGCCCAGACTCTGCCTAAAAACCTAACAAGGAATATGTGGAGCATTTGAAGGAGCTGAAATGGCCGGGCCACGGATGGCGTGTAGCAGCCCCACTGAGATATCTGGTTTCTGTTATGTGTTTCTTTCCCTTGCATTATCTGTATTAGAACTTATAAAATGGATGATTTGTATCAGCTGTCCTGCTTTGTTGTTATTGCCATGTTCTGCTAAAATGATAACGAAGTGCTTGTTCCAAATCTTCCCCTCCCACAAAATATCCCAGCTATGCGAAATAAAAGATGCCATTTTATTACAGCGCTGAACAAAACTGTGTAAGAGGCAAAATGAAGGGGCTCTGAGGAGCACAACTCCAGGGGAGTGGAGAAAAAAAATTGGTGGAGATGATGGTCACAGGAAATGCAAAAAGTAAAAGCATTTATGAGCTTGAAAATTATTATAATGCCTTTTTGCAGCCACGGTCAGGAACATCACACCTTCCCCCCATTGCATCATAACACAGGACACTTGAATTTGAGAGGACAATTCCCAGCTTCCATGTGGTATTTCACATTAAAGCATTTTGGGGAAAATTTATTATTTGCTCTATGGATATGGAAGCACCTGATACATCTGAATTTCCAGGTGCTGGGAAAAATTAAACCTTGAATGTACCTAATTTCATGAGGTCATGGAGTGTAGGACATTTTGGATCCGCTCACTTACATGGATGTTCCTGATCCTTCCTTGGTGAGCCTTGGCCAAGTCACAAGCACGGCCAGGCGACTGCCATCGTGCATTGCTGAACAGTAATTTCCTCATTTGTGAACTGTGAATTGTTTTCTGCACCATCTGCTGATGAGGTTTTTCAGGAGAAAGACAGCAGAGCCTGCATTTATGTGTCTGAAAAACCTCTTGAGATCAACAACCACTGCAGCAGCTCCTGTGGGAACACATTCTTATGGATTCTGTCCTGATTTCAATGAAAACTGCAGCCAAATAATAAATTTATGTGTGACTTCACTCTGGCTCTTCCATCAAATTTTTGTGGTGTCTTCCTCTTCGGTGGCACGGTTTCCATCAAAATCTTTGAGATAGTTTTGTTCCTTCCTCACTTTATTTCTTTTTTCCTCCACTTGTGTTGTGACGTTGGTTCAAGCAAATATAATTTGGGTTTTACAGACTGCAAAAAGGAGGCAGAGCTGAAGTGATTTATTGTTAAAGGAACTGAGGTCAGATCCAGACCTACTGCTCATGAGAAGCTGTTAATACTGTTATTTTGCCCAAAACATTGAGCCAGACCCCTCTTAGTTCTGGTAGTCCCGCCCCAGGACTGCTTTTGGAACGCACTTATCTTTGAAATGCAAATACCGTGACATTTCAGATGAAATCTCATGGAGCGAGTCTACTTTTCAGAGGAAATATTAAGGAACTTAACAACTTAACACTTCAAGAGTGATAAAAACATATTTGTCTTTTATACAGAAAAGGGCTGACAGCCAAATTCTGTAATTGAGAATACTTCCTTAAATATAGAACGCTGAATGAGCAGCAAAAGGGTCAATTAATATATTTATGAAAACAAGCAAAAGTGACTGCTCTGTTTATATTATCGATGTCTGGAATGTGGGCATCCCATCCCATTCCTGTCTTCAGAGGCAATGCAAACTGCCACATAACTTAGAGAAAAGATGGAATGTCTGGGTGAAAAGGATATATAAAAATTGATTTCAAGACAATAAAAATAATATTTGTATCATCAGAAAAACTTCCAAGGTCAGAACTTTTTTTAACTCTTAAGTGAGGCTACACCAAATTGCATCAGTGGGAGAGAGTGACTTAGTGAATATTATTTTAAGTGGTATGACTAAAGAATGTCCCCTTGCATGGTTTAGCTATGGATTATTAACTATTACTTAAAAATTCAGTAAAGCTTTTGTTTCTCCATCTTTAGTTCTCAGCAAAAATGTACCTTATTATAGACCTATCATGGCCCTTCTGCAAACAGAAGGCAATATATTTTCCAGTTTAATCAGACATTTTCATTTGCATCTAACTTCCTCTCGAGCATTAGTGACTTCAAAGGATTAAAATTCCTAATTCTGGTCCAACAAGAATGTTTTTATTTTCCAGATGATTTGAATAAGGATAAAAACTTTCTCTTTTTGCCCCCTACCCCTCCTTTTCTGCATATTTTAGAAAAGTCTTGCCTTGTAGATAATTTGGAAACACTTGTCACAATCTCGTTAGTAGAGCCAAGTGCTAAATGCCCCAATAGACTAAAAATCCAATAAATGACATGGTTTGTAACTCTTAATTTTTGCAGCTGTTGGATAAAGCCAATACATCTGTTTATGGTGATTCTTTCCTTGCTGACAACATCAATTTATCCTCTAAATGCCAATGTTCCTAAGCAGCTGTAAGTGTGCCCCCTTCTACCTCATTGCAAGAGAGTCAACCCCAAATCTTCCATTGAAGAAAACTGGGAATTGTTCCTCTGCAGCCATGCTGCTGCTTACCTGCTTTACTGCTGGTCCAAAATGTCCCGGTTTTTCTTGCTAGGCAGAGGAAAATGTCAAGGAGTTGGTGGAATTTGAAATGAAAACTGCTTGCAGATCAGCTGGGAATTTGTCTGCAAATTTGTCTTTGGCTGTTGACGGACTTCTAGGATTACAGACACAGAGGCAGAGAGGAGAAACCCTCCTTAATCCCCAGTGCAAAGCACAGGTGGAAACTATCCAATAAAATGGGGTTTGGGGGGGATGGGTTGGAAAATTCTGTTTCATCAAATTGCGATTATTTTTGCATGAACATGTTCACTTTAAAGAAAAAGCTTTGCTGTGGAGATTTTTTCAAATGCGGGATGCAGTTCCCTGCCAAGACTAGGAGAAGCAAGAACTGACATTCCTTCTCTACTGCAGCCTATCCAAGCCACCCACCAGCCTCATTTCCCAGAGATAAGGGGTCTTAGGTTTCAGAATTTTCTTCTGTCTTTATTTTTCTCTTGGAAAGTGACAGCCAAAATTGGCATCACTTTGGGCTGGAACCAAAGGCAAAGCCTTGATTTCCATCAAGGAAGGCAATTGCTTTGCAGCCTTTCCAGTCTGGAGAAGTGCATTGAAAAACAGGGATTAAACTTTTATGCCAGATCATATGGTTCAAAATAAAGAAGGTTTAGTTCTACTCTTTGCTGTTCCCAGCAAGAATGCCTCCCAGCAAAGTACCCTGTGTCGGAATTTTAGATCAAAACAGTTGCTGTGCATCCAAAGCTTGCATGCTTGCAAACAGAAAGGAGGCCAAAGGAGAAAACTCTAAGGCGCAAGTCAGAGCTGGGAGGGAGTGGAATAAAAGCTACTGCTTGAAAATCCATCCCAGAAGATGGGAGTCAAAGGTGAAGGAGAACTTCTGCAACAAAGCTCATGCATTGGCTTGCTCCTCCGACAGCTTTGTCTTTTTGAAACTCGACAGGGCTGCCCTGCAGAGAGGCTGTTCTGTACCCAAAGAACTGATCAGACCTTCACAGCATCCAGGACCTGAGTTTTGAAGTCTCCATGTGCAGGAGAGGCGCAAGAGAGGCAGCTTTGAGGAGCAGCAGAAATAAGCTGCATGCTTCAGTGCAACAACAGGGAGTGAGGGAAGCGGTGGCTGTTGCCTCAGGTCAGGCTGGATCGTGGTTTTCCTGCACTTTACAGGGAAAAAGTAGCACCAGGCAATTTATTGGCTCTTCCAGGTCGCAACAGGAGAAGGAGAGGCAGTGCTGGTCCTGCATGGGCAGAGGTTGAGCTCATTGATTTTAGTTGTGGTCCAGACCTCCTCCCTGCTCCTGAGGAAGTGTTTTCTGGAGGGGTTTTTCTCTTTGGAGCTTAAAGGGAGACAAATTATTGTATAAAATTGTTACACCCCATGCGACCATCACTCCACATTCAGACCCTCTGCTGACTCCTTCGCTGCTGCCATTTGAATATACGTGTTTCTCTTCTGAGAAGCAGGGGGACTTTTTAGAAGTGCTGTGGGATGAAACAGAGCAAGAGGAGACTTGCTCTTGTGATGAGAAGATCCTGCCAAAATATTTGAATAGAACGAGATGGACATTTCATGGTGCTCTGAACTCCATTCCAGGTGTGTTACAAATAGTTTATATGAAGATTTATTAATTTGCAAGTCATTGTATGCGTGGCAGCTGTCCAGCTAGGAAAATGAAAAATAGAAATAAAGAAATAACTAGGAAACTGCAGGTAAAATGGGTCCATAGATGTCTGGCAAACACTTCTCCTCAGTGCCCAAACTTCTCAGCAAGGTGCTATCCAGTTGCCAACTCTTACCAACTCTCAACACATTTGTTCTCTGGAGCCCTTTGGAGCCCTTTTCTGTTAGTTTTCTTTTAAAGAGCATTTTTTGTATCATCATTGCCATAGATTTTTTTTCCTGGTTATATTTGTGTGGCCATCCAACCTGCTGACAGAAGGCTTGCCCTAGATTAGATGCAACAGCAGATGAAGCTCTTCTGCCCCTCCAAATGCCACTGTACCTTCCTGGACAACACGTAAAACTCATTCTTAAATACAACAGAAATTTAGAAACCAACAAGCGATACTACCTCAGGAAAGGACAAGTAACAATAATGTCCAGTGATCTGCGGGGAGGAGCATTATCTAAAACCTGTTTAGATTAAAAAAAACCTGAAATGCTGCAAACCATTCCACAGCTTCCTCCTATTTTGGCAATAGAATTTTGGCCACAACCACTTTTCCAGCAGTATTTCCATTTCCCACCGCCACCATGCACGCACAGCAGCGGCTGAACATTTTAAAAGCAAAAATTCCCCAGCACTTACCAAAGAAAAGACATTTAACAAATGTTTGACGTCCAATGAAGTGGGGACAGCAGCGGCGGCGCGGGCATGCCCCAGCCCAACCTGCCTTTCCAGGAATGCAGGTTTCCTGCAAAATTGCCCTCCTTGCCTCAGGGCAACACCTCCAGCACCTCTGCTCCTGCCCTGCTCCGTGGTTATTGTGTGCACAGATGAGCGGCACAGCCCCGTGCGCTGGGATGTTATTGCTCGATAAAGCTAATAAAACATTTGAGTCACTGCGAGGAAGCTTTCCCATCCCACTACACGCCTGATCCTCGGGGTTACCCGCCTTTGCCTCCTCACCTTTGCATTGTATGGTGTTATTCTAACCTCTTTCATCTTTGGCTTTTGGCAGTCTTTTCTGCTTTAAGTATATAGTTATCTTAAGTTGAGCAAGATGTTTCAGGCTACAATAACTGGCTGATGTTTTAAATTGAAACCTCCTAATATGCGTTCAATTTACATGTACTAAGGCTCTCATTCAATCTGAAATACCAACCAAGTATAAAATAATAGTGACACTTGACATTTTCACAGGGATTTACAACTTCAAAGGGCTCTACAATACAAACGAACTCTCTCTGTACTTATGAGGTGGGTAAGCAAATACTATTAAGATAGAGAATGAATGAGGAGGGGCTGCAGATCTTTTGCCTCAGGCCAGACAAGGAGCTGATGTCAGGGCTGGGGTCCTGGTTTGCTCTCCTGGACCCAAACAGCTGAAGAGCTGTCGGCTCTAAAAGCTGCGTAACTACCTTGGGAGCACCCAGAGCATGATGGTGCTGTGGTTCCTTATTTCTGAGGTGCCCCTACACTCGTGATGCAACTTCAGCACCCAGACTGGGCACGGGTGGGATGATGGTTGTGGGGTAGATCCTGCTTGTGCAAATCTGCAGGCAAATGATAAAGCTGGCAGGAATTCCGTGCACTGACTGCCTTTGGTAACAGCCTGTTCATCCACTTATGAAAGTTTTCAGCCTATTTTCTCATTTGCCAACATGGGCTGGGTCCCTCTCTTGCGACACCTCTCTGTTTTGGGGGAGGAGATGACTTTCAAGCAGCGCCTGCGCCAGTAGCCCAAATTAGAAACCTGCACTCTGCTTGGTGGATGCAGCTATTGTTAACACAAATAAGCTGGTGGATGTTTCATTAATCACAGCCCATAAACCATTTTGACTAACCGAAAAAATATTTCCTCTGTCTTATTCATGCCGCAGCTTCTCTGAGCCTTTTAGTCCATTTGTACAGGCTGGAGAATGAGTTGCTACCCGTTATACAGCATGTCCTGCCCTTCCCTTGCTTTGTAAACACGAGCAGCTCCATTCCATGATGTGTTTTGATGAGCTGCCAAGAGCCAGCTAATGTACTGTTTGCTGACAAGTATATGTTATTAATCCAAAAGCACTAAGCTTGTGGGTTGGGACTTTTTTTTTCAAAAGAAATATAAAAACTAAATTAAACAAGGGTGTGGATATTCCTCAAATGTAGCTACTGTTCCTTCCGTGATGCAGTTGCGAATGTGCAGCTCCTCCACTTCCAGGGAATTATTTAGAGCATTCTACTACTTTAGCACATTTGTCTTCCTGCAGTAATCACACAAGCTTAACTGGGTCTCCTCTTCTGATGATGGTTTCCCTCGATGAGTTAGAATTTTAAGGCAAATGCAGGGGAAAAACCTGTGGCAACACTTCATTGTGCATGTTGTGCTCCTCCACACGGCTCCCTGGGACCAGGAGGTGACAACAGGGTGGTGGCAGCTGTGGAGAACACCCAAGAACAACATCCATGTGACTCAGCAGGGATTTCACACATCACCCAGCAGGTTTCTTTCGGTGTGTTTTTGAGAAGACTCCACCTTATAGAACCTTATAGAGTTCCATGAATTTTTGGGATATACTCAGAGCACCAGCAATGAGTTCCATGAATTTTTGGGATACACTCAGAACACCGGCATTGACCCTCAGAGTCTTTGCTACCTGCACAAACCCCATAGTAGGGAACAGCCCATGATGATTGAAGAGGGGCTCGTAGCTCCAACCAAAGTAAGGACCATCCCCATCCCACCCCCAGAAATGGCTCATAGGAGGGATTTTTGTGGAAGAGGAGGAGGAAGAGAAGGGGAAGGACATGCTTTGAAAGCCATCCCGAGCCAGGCACGCTGGGGGTGGGTGTCCCTAACCAGCCACCAGCACGCTGGGCTGAGCCCTGGCTGCACCAACAGGTTTGTGCAGTGGGACCCCCCACAACGCAGAGCAGAACGTGCCCCCGGGGCAGATCAATGTTAAACTTGATGTAAAAAGATGACAACTAAATATGAGCTGTGTAGGCAGAAAACACAGGGGCTTTCATTTCCATGTGCAGGGCACCATTTGCCTTCCAAATTCTACTGACAGCTTTTGAGGCTGTTCTTTCAGGTGACAAATGGTAATAAAGCTCCTATTTACACTGGCTGTTGACTCATCTTAGGTGGAATTATGTACTGAAATAAGTAAATAGCTTCCTATTCAATGGGATCCATATACAGCTATGGGCCACAGTACAATGCAGAGCTCCTGTATAGACAAGACCCCTGTTTGTTGTGTGCTTTTCTAGGTCACTTAGCACTTTGCTTCACAAATGTGCTTTTTAGGAGTGAGACTCCTGGTGTGCGTGGTCTTTCCCTTGTGCAGACTAATTCACCCTTAAAAACTAGCAAAGCTGTGATTGCTGTTTAATTTGCATTGTAAACACATTAAAGATGAGCTGAGCAAACCAGGACAACTTAGGGTGCCTTTTTACATACCTGAATATGAGGCTTGTGTGGTTTATTTTGTTAGTATCCATTTATCTCATGAGTTTTGGGATTGTTAGAAAAACCATATTTGGAAGAAGGGTCTGGAGATAATTGCATTTCAGATGGTGCAATTGCTGAACCTTACATGTGCACACAGCTTTTTCATAGCTCTGGTTTGTGTCAGTCAAATGGGGAGAGGGGGACAGAGCCCATATTTGTACTAGGACAGTATTTCTCTGGGGTCTTGGAAGCCATTTTTGGCACTTTTGATTCAGTTGAAAATGTGTAATTAAAAATCCCTTAAAAACAAGACAAAACAAACCCCAAGAGCAATTGTCAACAACATGGAAAAGAAAGCATTTACTGTTTTTTCTCTTAAAACACTCAGAATTTAATGCAAGTATTTCTAAATGAACACCCTGCTGTGATGGTGCTCAAGGACTTCTGAACTGTTCTCAAATTGCAAGGAAGAAATCAGAAAAAATAAAGAAACATAAGGGGAAGCAAATTGATGGCCATTGTGGTTATTTCAAGGTACACAACATGCTTATGAGTATTTCATCCACTGGTTTTATGACTCGGAAAGACATTTTAGCACAGTTCCTGCTGACTTTCCTGTTGGATGAAGCCATCTTTCTCTTTTGAGTCTCAAGGAATCGCGGAAAGACAGTGTCCCACCTCAGCTGGCAAATTATCCAGGGTATTTTTCATCCATGTAAAATCCTGCTTGGCTGGTCATTATATTGAGAAGCTAAAAGAGATGCAGTATTGTGGTTTTCCATATACGTGGATAAGCTTTTGGATCCTAGGCCAGAAGAATTTACTTTCAATCATGAATAGACACTTTCTCTCCCATCTCTGTAGACTTCTTTCTCTTGTACTTCTCTAGTAGATGCTGAAATTACTGCTTTGCAGGGATCACTGTCCAGTGAACAAGCCAGGTATTGATGTCACTTTGTGAGGCTTTTTGAGAGAGCCAAGGTGCCACTGCCAGTTCATAGCTGAGAGACACATCAAGCAGAGGAATCCAGAGCTTTTCCAGAGCTCTTCCAGGATCATGTACCACTATCATTGCCACAAGAATCTTCCCCATCTCAGAAATCTGTGTTTCTCTGCAGAGAGAATCATACCTATATGCCTGATGCATGCATGAATGCACAAACATCTCTGCTGGAAGACAATAAACATTATCTTGTGTTGCTGGAGAGTAAAAGATTAGTAGGGAAAGGTGTAGCAGCTCTCCAGAGTGCAAAGTGACCTACAGCCCCTCAGTGGGAGGCATGAAGTTATGCAGCTCATTAAACCTTAAAAAAGCAAGGAGGGAAGCTGCTTCCAATTATCAGGATGAAAATTAATGAAATAAAAACTACAGACAGGCTGCAGAATTATGCAATAAAAAGGGCTTTGCTGGCATTAACAAGGCGATGTGTAATATTTGTGTGGTTCTAGCTCAGCCTTGGCTTGAGCACATGGTGATTCTGCACATAAAATGTATTCAAATTAATGAATTAAGAATCCTTGATAATCCCATACAATTTTCTGTTCATAGTTAAGTGTTATTAGTTGGGAAATCTCCTCAGAAAGGGAAAATGTGGCTGTGATCTGTTGTCTGAGGAAATATCCTCTTTGTTGGTGTAGAACAGTTACGTGTTGGGATGACTGTCCAGAGCCATGGAAAAGCCCAACTGCTGTCTTCTTGTAGGGAATGAGAGTCCAGCACAGCAAGAACTGCATAAAATGGGGTCCAGAGGAGACCTACACTTTGGGGGACAAGAGACCCAAGCAAAGAGAGTGTGGAAGAGAACATGCATGATAAAAACTCCCTCTAAGTGCAGGACCAATCTTATTAAAAGGTTTCACATCAGCCCCCAAAGAGTATCTTCCACAACGTTAGCTCTGCCTTGGGATCCAAAGAGTGTTGCCATACTAGACCCCATTTAAAATCCCTCTAGGGCATTCTGCTGCAACCAGAATTTATAACCTTCAGCCCTTATACACAAAATTCAATGAACTTGATGCAGAAAATGTTGCTTTTTCCTTGAAAAAGACTTGACCACTCCTTCCTTTTTGCTTTCCTTCTCCCAGCTCCTATGAAATAACACAGTTGCCTTCCTAGGCAGCTGAGTGACAATGTGATCCTTTGCTTTGCCAACTCCATACTGTAATCTTTGTTTCTGTTGTGGTGATGCCTGTTTGCCGTGGGATAGATGTATGACCCAAAAAGTATTCACCAAGGGCTGAGGAGTCCACTGGCCTGGCCAGCAAGGTACAGTGAAAATAACATACCTGAAAACGTGTTACTGAGATTGCTGTGCCTCTCAATGTAGATTCAGAACCTCCAGCGAGGGGAAAATATTGCAATCTAAACATTAATACTATTGAAAAAAATGGGAAATCATTTGCTCAGACATAAATTAGCTCCTACAGGACAGATTTACTGTGGCCTGGAATGTTTTAATGAGAAGAGGAGGTTCCACAACCATAGGATACATTTTGCATCAGAATGTTTGACATATAAAAAAAAACATTTGGGCGGAATTTTCAACCCCTCGACACGTAGCACTTAACAGGGGATTTCAAAGGAATTTAAGGAAGAGGGATGTGTAAATTGGTTTTTCAGAGGACTCCTGAGTGCTCTGAAGCCTGACGTCAGGTTTGCGCACAGGAGCTGCGGTGGGATGCTGCCGCGGGGCAGGGGAGGGCTGAGAGCTGAGGCTGAAAGGCTCACACAGTGACGTTTGTGGAGAGCAGATCCCTCTCTGCCTCCTTCATGCAAAACCTTTTCTAAGCCTGCTTCAGGGGATGAGAGAGATGGCAGAAGCACAGTTTCTGAAATACTGTTTCTCTTTCATCCCAAAGTCCTCTATTCCACTTAGTTCTAAACCATTCAGTTTGTTACCAATCCTTCATATAGGAGCTTACCGCAGGATCCCTGAGTGAGACTGAGAGATCATTCCAGTTAAAGCTGGTAAATCAAACTGGGTGGGGAGGTCAGAGAGAGCTGGCATCAAGTGATTCAAAAAGGGCCAACAGTGGGATTTTTCCTATTTCCTACGGCTATTAGTAGTGAGCTTAACATCTTCTGAAAGAAAATGTCAAGTCATGAGCTGGGTACTTACATGAGAACCTTTTATTTCTGGCCTGCACTTCTGCAGGAAAAACTTCTATTTCTCTTGTTACCTTGTTATTGAAAGATGATAAGAGCAACCCCAAAAACTCTTCTTCCTGGTCTGGTGAAAAGCACCTGAATAGGAAATGGTGAGGGAAAAATAGAATTATGATGCTATTACGTTATTCTAATTGGCCATTCACAGAGAAATTATAAACATAACAGAATATCAAGGGATTTGAATTTGGGTTTTTACAACGCAGATTTTAACACTTGTGACAATGGGTGTTTTGTAGAATAAATGCAGAATAAATTTACTTCGTTGAATAAATGCAGATATATGATCTATGGATCTATGGTCTTGAGCTGGTTTTCACACCAAGCACAACTACAGAGGAGGATACTGAGCACTGGCATTGGGGAGAGCCTTTGGCTGGGAACAATGGCGGAATATTTTAGATCAGAAATCACACTTGCGAGATCTGAGCCTCTCTTCCCACCTCTTTTTCCACAGGTAGAAGATTACTTCAAGGGTTTTTTTTTTTCACTCCCTAAAAGTAAGTCTTGGTTATTTTATCCAGGGTTTTCCTTCCACTTTACATTTCACCATGACATTTCAAAGCCAGCAATTGCAAAATTGCTGCAGATAAAAACATGAACATTTTATTCAAGACCAATATCCTCAATAGCACAATATTTGATGGAAAATTGCAGTATTCGGTTTTGATGTATATAAATTAAGGGAGGGGAGCAAAGTGTCCTCTTGCCTGTGTTGTTAGAATAATTTTTAGCAATTTGGGGCAGAAAAAGGAATATTGAAGTTTGACCTTGAATTTGTTGTGGTTTTCCACAAGAAAAGGTCATGTTTAAACAGTGTAAATGTCTCATCTTTCTAGGAAAAGCTGTTTTCACCTAATTCATAACATGTTTGCAGTTCTTGTGTTGGTAATGAACTGCACTGATTTTGCTGTGTAAGTAATAAATTCACTGACTAAATTTTGTGAAAAATAGCAGCCTGGCGAAATTTGCAAGAACTTGCGAAAGTCATGAAAACCATCAATCTTGGCATTCAAAAGTTTACAAAGCTCAACTTTGTTTTACATGAGTGCTGTTGTAATAATTCATAAATTTAATTTAGCATTTCTTTCATTTAATAAGTACATAATTCATACAGGACAGAAATTAAGTTGTACAACACTTGGTTTCAATTTTGCAGCTCCTATTAGGGGATTTTAATGTTCTCCTATTATTGCTGCAGAGCTTTTTCTCTGCCATTGGGCCTTATCATCCGTGTGTTGGCCAGCTTAGATGAAAAGCCACATTGCATGTGGTAAACCTTCATACTAATGCCACCAAATGAATCAATTCCTACTCTCTGACTCCTGAACCTACCCTAAGGTGAAGGAAACACGATCCACTGAGGATCATCTTGCAATTAAAACAATTCTCTATGAATCAGCATGACAATGCAGGTGCTAAGCAAGCATCTGTTCAATTAAGTTGGTTTAGCAGTTTTGGGGCAAGTCTATTTTGCTTTTTTTTTCACATCATTAAGCTTACGCCTAATGCTGGGAGCAAACAATAGCTCATTAGTGGATTAGGGGTAATTACCAACAGCAGTCATTATTCCTGAGGCTTAATGGGCCAATTTGCTGCTGTAATAGTACCCCAGTATTGTGGCGCTCCAGCAGAAAAGCCAGTGGTGCTGGAATGAGCCTGGAAGGCCCTGGAAGAGGCTGAGCAATCCCAGCCCCTCCCAGGACACCCCCGTGGGATGGATGGGGACCTGCTGCCAGCTGGGGGGTCCCAGCAGCTCCCAGGTTTGCATTCCGGCTGAAGAGCATCCACTCGATGTCCAGTTTGCTGTCCATAGAAATTCCCAAGAGGAAAGGGGGCAATTCCAGAAGCTGTGTTGGGACTGCTCCACCTGGATTCTCCTTTTGGTGCTAATGTATTTAGAAAAACAGTTTTTTATTGTCTTTTGCTGCCGTTGCCGGATGAAGTTTTTGTTGCACTTTGGCTTTTCTAATTTTTTCCCTGCATAAATTAATTACATCCTTGTAGTCCTCCCGAGCTTCCTTCCCCTTCTTCCAACGGTCATAGACTCACTTTTTTCTTTCCCTGAGTTCCACCTCTCTGTTCAGCCAGGCTGGTATTCCTCCCTGCTGGCTCATCTTTCAGCACCTGGGCGCGACCATAATGAAGACAAGAACTCGTTTCTGTGCTGACAATCTGATACTGTAGGAATAAGGATGAGTGACTCAGCTTCATCTCCAGATTTCCCAGGAAGCTTGGGCAGGACTCAGCATCTCCACACTCTGTGCAGTCCACAGAGGCTGAGCAGAGAAATCAGGACCTGAGTGCAGAGGACCATTAGTGAAGTCCAAGTGTGCGTAATTGTAGTCCTGTTTGCAAGCAGAGTCAAATGATAATGGCGGCTTTGTTTTTATATTTAACATTATATTTTCAGTCACTCTTTTTTACCTAGAGTGTCATATAGTTTTTCTGCTTTTAGGAAGGGGATTAAGAAAGGGGAAAAAAAAAGACATAATGCTATAGTGGAGTTAAGTGCCACTTCTTCAGGCTCCTGTCAAATCTTGTAATTTGGAATAATTACCAGTGTCAGGTTTGGGGAAGGAGTTTGATGTAAATTGCCTCAACATGTACTCATCCTGTGAGAAAAGAAAACCAGTATGTTAGAAGGTGAAGGACTGAGTAGTCATCACCAGGAAAATCACTGTTTAAACAGCCTCACTTTAATATACATGACTGTATTTTATCTCCATTTTTCTTCATGTCATTCAGACCTGGGCAAATCCTGTTTATGCTGTGACCAATGGTGATTTCTCATTTATTTTAATAGCCCAGCCTACAGACTCCTGCTTAGCAGGAGGTCTGGAGGGTTGCTGAGCACTGTGTTCATTACTGTATATGATCCCCTACAAAGCAAGGAAAAGCGAACCAGACTTATTTGTACCTCCATGCAGGGGAAAGAGCCACCATCTTCTGCAAGCACCCTCAAAAGAGGTTTAAGGGAACCTGTCTGGGTTATGTCCAGCTCTGCAGCCCAGCCTTGGTGTCCTGACAAGCCCCAGCAGTGCTATCCATGTTTTCTCTGCAGTACAAGTGAGGACAGTGGCACTTTTGTGAGGGAAATTGTTCACTTTGGTCTGAGGTCTATGGTTGTTGTGCATTCTGACTTTGGCCTGCTGTCATCTCCCATCCAGTTACTTTCTTGCATCTGCAAATCATCTAAATTTTTAATTTAAAATTTTTTTTTGATGGGGAAAAAGATGTCATTCTCAGAAGCCTTTGTGTGCTTTCAGTGAACAGAATCCAAAACCCAAACCCCATAAAAGACTTGAAAATAATCAACCTACTTTTTTAGATCACATCTCAGAAAACAGCTGTTTTTATTTCTTTCCATTTGGTGAGCATAAAAAAACACACCTAGTTTTTTTCCCTCTTTGCAATTTCTCTTGAGTTATGGAAGCAGTTTCTGTCTATGAATTGAAATAAATCACCACCATAAAAATCACAGTGTATTGCCTTCTCCATCTTCCTGGAAAATGACCTTCAGATCACTCACGGTCTTGCATGCCATGACAGGAGATCAAGTAGGTGCTTTTAAGATGGGAATTTTTTGTAAATATATCCAAAAATTGCCATCCTGTTGTCATGCCCAGGTCCTGGGAGGCACCAGAGTGCTTTAGCATTCCCAAATGTTTTCACCCTCACCGTGCTGTGTGGGGATGGTTGATTTTGGTCTGTTCCCAGCCAAGCACCACTGTCTCTGTGCCCAGGGATGTGCTGCCGATGTGCTGCCACAGCAACCCCAGTGTGACCTGATGGATGGAAACGATAGCTGCACTGGGCACTGCCTTTAATCATGGCACTACCTGATCCACCAGGCTGGATGAGCCCTGCACTGGCTGAAATAAGAGCCAGAACACTGCTGGACATCTCCTGACGAGTGGGATTTTGAGAGGAGACTGCCTGGAACAGGCTCAGGGTGTCTGTCTGAAGGTGAGTGTGAGCAGCCCTGCAGTCACTGCAGCAGGTTTTAACCTGCAGGTGATAAATGGCCTCCCCAGCCACATGTGGAAATATGGCACTGACTCCGTGAAACCTGTTGCTCTGAGAGGTTCCTAGATTTCAGCGTGCCTTTGCGATGAGGTGGAGTTGATGGCCAGTCAGAGTCACGAGCTAGACGTGCTTTCAGCTGCAGCTCTCACAATTATCTTCTGCTCTGCTGCCAGTACTCAATTCCCATCTCAGCTCTAAACATTAATGACTACTGCAGAGTCTGAGAAAATAAAGAGTCCTTGAAGCGACTTGAAGTCATAGAAGTTACAGGGACGCACTAAGAATATTCAGATGCTAAAAGTTCTGTTTTACTCTGGGAGGCACAACCCTTTTTTTTAGAGTGTTGGTGGCATTGGTGAGAGCCTGTGATCATAACAATGCCCATCTCAATATTTCTGGGCTCTCTCTGATTATCTCTGTTCTGGCCAAAATATCTTGCCAGGTCAGGAAAGTGGAGACATGGAAAGCGAAGGAAAAAATTACTGCCATTTCTTCAAAATTAATTGGATTCCTGTGTGTGGGTGTGAGGGCTGGGGTTGCCAAGGGTCTGAGAAGGACCTGGCTCAAGTCTTGGGATCTCTCCAAGGTCTGTTGCACTAGGGCTGATCCCTGAATGCTCTGGACACCCCGTACAAGGATGTCCATGACATCCTGCTTCCTGGCAGGAGCAGGGATATACGGAGAGATACCCCACAGTATGGGGCTGCTCTAATGTCTTGTGGAATTTAATAGGCAATAAAATCGGGTTTGACAGAATATATATTCACATATTATTTGATTATGTCATATTGCAATTACTATGAGCTGTGTTACAGCAGCAGTGAGGGGCCCAGGCGAAATCCTGCTGTTTGTACATTGCCTAAATATAACCGGAAAGGTTGGTTTTGTTCTACGGTTAGTAATTTAAACTGAAAAACATATAGTGGGAATCTGAGGTTTAGAGCAATTGACCCAAATTAAAAGGAAATTAATAGGAAATCTTAGGATTCCAAGCCAGACCTATGGGGTTCCAGTTTACAGAGTGCTGCTCTTCATCTGAACCTCCTCAAAGCTGTGAATAGACAGCTCTGATCTTCTGTACAATGCTATAGAGCTATTCAAAGAACATGAAGGAAGCTAAGTTTCCTACTTACTGCTCCATTTTTCCCCTAAAACATAGGAAATCTGGTTGTCCCTATTTGAAAATATTGTTTATTAATATTCGATTTGCCAAATGCTAATAAACACAAGCCAGCATGAAGGAAGATAACATTAATACAAGAAAGTTAACACTGAGCTCAGTTTAGAAGCTCTGTACTGATGTGACTCAAATCAAGCCCCAAGATTTAGCAGATGATTCTGCATTCCCCTCTGTTTATCCTGTGGTAGCTCTTCACCATAAGCTCACCCTAGAGTTTATCAAATCATGCAACACTTTGGTGGTGTTCTGCGGGTTCCTCATTTAAATATTCCCTTGTTACAACTCGTCTTGGGCGACAGATAATCTGATAAAATCAAAATACACTGTTAAAGCATAAAGGCAGTCAAAATAGCATTCATCTGTATTAAGTGAGACTGGTGAGAACAGGAATTCTGCCAAGCAGTCGCCCATCGTGAGGTTAAGGATCTCTACAGTGGCTAATTCTGTTGTCATCTGAATCAATTTTCAAATCGGGTAAAAGCCCCAAGCAGTTGCATAACGAGAGGCTTAAGGTCTTGAGCTGGGGAGCAATGTGTGTATTTTGTGCATGCCTGCGTAGCAGCAGCACCTTGAATGTCATTTTGCTGTTAAGAGGATTGTTTTCCTGGGGAAACTGGGTGATGCTTTCCAGCTTGCTCCAGCCAAATCTGAGAGTGTGTGTGCTGAGATTCTGCAATGACAATCAACAATCCCACAAACACTGGCCAGTGCTACTTACCTCAGGGAATGGTCTTGGTGAGACGGTGGTTGATGTCTCCTTCTCTCTCCTTCTGGGAGGTGGTTTTTCCCAGAGAAAGCCTTGACAGAGGTCCACATTGAATTCTTTACAGGCTGGAGCTGCCTGATAGCAATTGGCATGCTTGGCAGGATATTTCAGGTATGTTTTCAAACAAAATAAGCATTCAGCATGTGCAATTATTCACCTGGCTCTTTTAAAGCTCCCGTGGTCCTTTCCAGCAGAAGGGACAAGGGGTGGGATAGCAGGATGCTCAGATAACTTGCAACCCACTGCTCATGTCCACCTGGATCTCACACATGGTGTTGTGATTGCAGTTTTTTGGAGATATTTTTCCATAAACATGTAATTTATGCAACCATTTAATCTATATAAATGAAACAAGTAAAAGAACACCAAAGCTCACAAGAAGGAAGTTTCTTTCCTATATTAAGCTCCTCTTGTAGCACAGCACTTGAAGGAGCTTGAAACTTGGCAGATGAATCTTGTTGTTAAATGTTTGCTGCTTGGTCTGGACTTTTTTTCCCAAGGTATAAACCAGAGAAATGGGTTGGTATTCAGCACCAGGGATGGATGTTTACTGGGGCAAGATGGCATCATGTTAATTACTGCACTTTTGTGTTGGGCTCTGTTTGGATTTCACTGTCAATGGGAATCTTCTCCTCGAGTCCTATGAGTGTTGTGCTCAGCCACAGGTGAGCAGGGCTCTTGGCTCAGTTCTTGTCCTCACAGGAGACAAAGCAGAGACATTGGCAATCAAATGAACCCTGAGCATCATCATCCTCTCCTGGAGGAAAGAGTTTTTTCACAGGACTTAGGTTTCAGGTGAGATACCGCTGTCTTTCAGAAGGGTTGATGTGCAGCATTTGGACAAATTAAAGGCACAGAGCAATGTGTTGTCCAGTGTTCACCTCATCTGTCCTTGTGATCTGATGGCTCTGGGAGCCATCAGATCATCCCCACAGGGATCCCACAGAGGGGCTGAGGGAAAACCTGAGTGTGAGCTGTGCTGGGCAAGGCAGGGACTGATGGAGACACTGCAGCAGCAAAGAGCCTGCTGAAAACGCTCACAAACTTTTCCTTCTTTATTTCTAGAAGCAGATGAGAGCCCTGAGCCCTGAGGGGGATCCTGCAGTCCAGCAGCTGATCACAGACCAGAGCCACAGCCGTGGCTCCACTGGCATCTTTGTGGGTTTGCCAGCCATTTAAAATGTTTGCCAATATTTAAAGCATGCATTGTTGTGGTTTAAACTTGGGAAGGGTTTTTAAGGAAATCTTCAGCTGAGGATAAATGCCAAGAAAAGCAGCCTACAGCTGGCCATGTACAGATTGCTGCAGTTGCTCTTGCGTGGGCTGTTCACTTTGCAGAGCACTTCATGGTGCACATCCCAGGGCGGGACCTGGAGGGCACCTTCAGGGCATCGAGCAATTTTGAGGGAGGTGCTCCTCTCTCAGCTGGACGGGGGCTGAGATAACAGCCATTCCTGCGGCTGTGATCAATTTTATAAGTCAGAAATAGCAATTTTGCTGATAACCACATGGGTCCAGCCTCTGCTGGCTGCTGAGCGTGTGGGGTCTTTGGCTGGAGCACTGGGAAGCTGTGGTGGGACCACAACCAGGAGAAGGAGCTGGAACAGCTCAGCTCCATTGCCTGTCCTTGGCTGCTTTTGCCCCCTGTGCCATGAGAAGTGACCATTGGTAGGGGTGGACAAGGGACAATGGCTCCCCTGACTGAAAATCACTCCTCGCTTCCCTTGGGTCTCCCATCCCCTGAGTCTCTGCTGTGAGGGCAAGTGGTTGTGGACGTCAACACCAGATTGTTCAGGGAACAGTGAGACTTTTGAAGTCAGCTTTTGCCTCTCTTGATTTGGTTGTTCTGTACTGAACTCAAAATGTTCCTATTTTTTACCCATTAGCTGGGTCATTCAATAATTTCTCATGCAGATATTTTGGTGTCTTAGAACATAACTAACTCACATTTTTATCTTTCCTCATGTTCTAGAGCCTTTCATGCCTATTTTTGAAGAGTTTGTGGGAACTCAGCATCTGTGAGGCCTCTTCAGCTGTGTCACTTGGGCTGACTTGGAGCTCAGGTTTGATATCTGCAAAATGAATGAGAAATGGGTTGGTTGCTGGGAGGGCTGATGGTTTCACACTGGGCTGGCAAGGCTGAATATTGGGAGAAGACAAAACCAAACCCAATCCTCAAAAAAACCCCAAACCAGCAAACACACAAAAGAGGTGTATCTTCTCAATTTTCTGGGAAGGTTCGTGTTTCAAGAGACTCCCACTCTAAAGTTACTGCAGCTTTTTTTTTTTTTAGAGGTCCGGCCATTTGCTTCCCAGATCTGCTACTGCTGTTTCTTGTAGCTTTGGTCAAGACCTTTATTATTCTTAGAGTTGTCAAATAGAGAAATATGAGGGTTAGTTTTTTCTTGGTTTTCTTTTTTTTTTTTTTTTTTCCCTAAATATGATAAGATTTACATATCTAGTAGGTGTGGAAATTTTGTCTTTTTCAGTCAGTGTAACAAGTATTTCAGGAAAAGCATATCCTTGACCAGGGGCACTATTTGAGATTCCTGATTTACTGCTGTTCCGAAAGTTTGAGGCGCTTTGCTTCCATTTGTGTCAATCCTTAAATTTGCAAATGGGATCAAGTCCCGACCCCTCTGAAGACTCTCCTTTCTGAGGTGAATCAGCAGGGAAGGCTTTGCTGCTCTTTTAGGAATGTGATGGGGACTGAGTCCCTGGGTTTGGGAAGGGGAGGTGGAGCTCTGTGCTTCCAGAGCCGATGGTCATTTCGTGATAAAGTGATAATGCTAATAATCCCCAGGTCCTTTTTTTTTTTGCCTTTGAACTGAACACTTTGCCTGTCTCAGCTGTGGTTGCCTTTTTGAACTGTCAGTTTGGGGGGATTAGATGCATGTTTAGGCTGGGTGAACTCATGAATGAAAATATTTTCCTTGGCAGTTTTTAAAATGCTTCCCCCCTTTAAGAGCTGAACCCTTTGGCAACAATCTGCTTTTTGCCCAGATTACCACTGTCATTTTGGGAGGTCTTTTCCCGCAGAACAAACAATGGAATTTTAATAACACAGTGAAATAGATTCAGGACTGCTTTATTTATATTTTCTTTATTTATGCTTGAATACTTAGTATGCAGCTCCAGCAAAGACAAATTTAAGCTTTGTATTACTTCAAAATGATGAATTAAGCTCTGGGAGATTTACTTCCACAGAAAAGGATATTTTGATTTGCTGCTTTGAAAATGTCTCATAAAACCAATAAATATCACAGAAATTGAAAATAAAAAAAACCCTCTCAGTAAAAATTGCAGATGCAGAGTAGAGCAGACACAGTGCTGCTCTTTCCACAGGCTCTGCCAGCGTCTGCACCACAGCTCCCTGCTGTAGTGAGGGTTTGACTCAAATGCAGCAATCACCATTACAGTGGAGTTGAGTTAATTTTTAGCTTTTATTTCATGTGAAGTCCTGCATTGAAGTGCTCAAGCCAACACCATCTTTGGCTGCCTGGTGAACCTCCCGATGCCATCATCTGAAGGACTCTGCTAAATTTTACACAATTATCTAACTTTGTAAAAGAAATCACACTGACATGCCAAGTGAATTGGGGATCATCTGAAATGAAGCATAAAATAACACCTGCTGAGGTATCAGCTGAGTCTATTACCAAACTGAAATAAAGTAGCTTGTGTCTCATACAAATTCTTCTCAGAAACTCTGACAGGTTTGAAAATCAGCTTTTTCTGACTAGGATTGCATTGATTGCAGTGCTAAATACAATTCTACTTTATGAATAATCCCTTAGGGTTGCTATAAGTAGTGTTTTCTCCTCAAGAGAATTCTGTTATTTTATTTTCCCTGCACATCCTTCATTGCTTCTGTACTATCCTTCCTACTTCCCAAGCCTGAGCAAGGGGACGAGGAATGAAAATACTTCTGCACAACAAATCTGTTCCAGGCCCTTCAGTGTCAAATAGCTCTGTGTCAGATAAGCCATTGATACTCTGCTGCATTCAATTAAGAGAGATGGCACATGGTACAGATGGAAATGAACCAGTGCTTTCAGTCTGGAGATTGAGAGAGACAGCAGGGACTGGAAGGAAGGGAGCTGTGGAAAATGAGAAGGAATTAGGGTATTTTGAGGGATGCACTGGGTATTATTTGTGCCTTATTGTTCTGTTTTTAGCTCTGCTGATTCTATCCTGCTTCACTGAAATCACTTAAGCAATTCCAGTGCACACAAAACACACATGCAGCTCATTGTTGCAGCCTGGCAGGAATCTGAAAAAGCCAGGGAGCAGAGCTGGAGTAAAACAGGTCACTGAAACGCCCTTTGCTGAACATAGCTGGGATTTTTCAATTCAGACCTTGCCAGGACTTGGTGGCAGCCGTTACAAGCTGGAGTGGTGTAGGCACAGTCTGCCTCGAGATGTGGGACCTGCTGTTTCCTCTCCTGTTCTGGTCAAAGGACTCCCAGGAGCCTCATCTGTGCTCCTCCGGTCCCACATCCACTCGGCTGACGATTTTGGGAGGAAACATCAGCTAAACCCTGAATAATTTCATTTGGCTGCTGCCAGAGCAACAGCAAAGGGGTTCAACCATCTCACAGAGATACTCTGATTTCAGAGCTACTGTAAAACAGCTTCTGCCAAGGATATTACAGCTGCTTTTCCATTTCACTCCTCTTGTAAAACCAAGGGTAAAGAAGCTGCAGGAACATGGCTTGCATCCAGGAATGTGATAAAGATGCAAAGAAAAGCAACGATTCATGGGGAAATGAACCACTTTGGCCACTTTGCTGTAGCTCTGCCTGCCTGGATCGAAGCTGCTGCTGCACCTGCACTGCATGGCTGTAGAAGGTGCTCTTCCCATGGATCTGTGGGAGGTGGTTATTGTTTATCAGAGACAGTCTGTTTAAGCAGAACAGAGGTTTGTAGATAAGGAAAAATGCTGCTGGTCATTGGGGAATTTTGATCAATATTTGAGCACCTTCCTCAGGGGAAGGAACTTGTCTTCGTGCCTTGGAGGCCAGAGCAGTGGGAGCTGGTGGTGGAGCTTGCAGGATGGAAAAGAGCTTCTCTGCTCTCCTGAGAGGCTCCATTTCTGTCTTTACATCAAACAACAGTTTGGGGCAGGAGGAGCAGCACAGAAGCCGAGAGGGACAGTTCAGAAACTCCACTGTTGTTGTAGGTCCTGGGGCTCTAAACCTTGAAACAAGCTACCCCTGCTCATTCCCATGGGAGTCAATGATTCTGCACCTGAAAGCAGAGTTAATAAAGTGCCTGAAGGCTGCAGATCTGTTGGTTTCAATGCAGCAGTGAATTGAAGCCTACCCATCACTTCAGGGAGAAGATGAATATTTCTTACCTTAGTGATAAGTGTCCCAAAGTACAATTTGGTAAAATCAACATACCTCCATGCTAACGGGGAACAGGAGCGTGTGTTGCCATTACTAAAATCCCCCCTTGGCCACCTGTCATGTGTTTCCATCACCAAAATCACATGCAGAACTGAGGACTGGCTAGGAAAAGGAGTGGAAAAGCACCTCCCTCCTGCAAGCAGGGCTGGAGGTGTGGGCAGGGCTCCGCTGGCACATCTGTGATTCACCTTATCTGTGGTTATACCCAAAAGTGCTGGGCAACATCAAGAGAAATCAAGAACACCTAAATCAAACAGAAAGTGCAGTTTTGAGTTTATTTGACCATCCATCCTTTCATTTTATCAGAGTCCAGTAATTTTAATTAATCAAGCCAATAGCTTTAATTTGGATAGTGGTTTGATTTTTTGATTTCTGGTCAGTGAGGTAAATGAAAACACTTCATTTTTCAGCTAATCCAAAATGTGAACTCGGTGCTTTGTTTTCCTTCCAGCATGCTGTACCTACCTTCCATGGAGTCTCAGATATCAGAGTTTAATCAATATTAAATCATCCTCACAGTCTAAGTATTTGCTTATGTGCTTTGAATTGCATCAAGAACAGCAGTGATGCCCCTAATCTGCTTTCTCTGGGCTCCCCCAGACTCTAATTATGTCATTTAGAGAAGGACATTTCCTGGCAGCAGTTCCTCAATTCACCACAACAGCCACTCTTGGAATATGGAGAGAACAAGGCTGTAATAGCTTGCACATGTGGGTGATGGCTGCAGGGACAATTGACCTTCGTTTGGGAGTGAGCACGAGTCTGTTTTGGTTAATATTTCCTAATGATGGTACCTTACAACCAGCAGGAGTAGCATTGCATGCCAGGCTCTGGCATTTACCTGTCTAATCTTGTGCTCAGGTGTGTCATTACCTTATGGCAGAAGCTATGACCAGCTCTAGTAAAGAGAAACTCTGTAGCTGTCCAAAAATGCTGGATATGGGATCCTCCAAGAGTGTGAAGTTGTGCAGCAGCAAATTGTTTCTTTGTGGGTCTGAGCTTAGCAATAAACTGTGGGTATTCCTGACATTAATGGAATTAATATGTTCAAATGCACTGAATTTCTGTGCCTCAACTTGATTCTTGTGGAGTTAGAGCAAAGGATGGGGATTCTGGCTTGCACAAGATCTCGGGACCACGCAGTGGTGGAAGATACACATTTGCTCTAGAAAAACAGATCCTTTTTGGGTATGCTTGTATTAGTTAATTTAATTCTGAAGAAAGTTGTTTCCTGCCTGAAAAATCTGACTTGTGAGGACTGAAACCATGCCCACCCAGGTAGAGGGTGGGAATAAAACCACTGCTAACCTGAGTCCACTCCATGCATCACCTGTCAATTTGCTGACCCAGTGACATTGTACTGCTGTGTGTAGTCCAAGGGACCATTTTATATGGTTAGTTTTTAACACTATATTTTTTTCCTCCATATTTATCTGCAGTATTTGTACAACAGTACGTTTCCACGGGAAGACGTGGCGCTCGCAAGTGCCATAACAAAACAAAATATACATGAAACAGTTTAAGATATTCCTCCTCATTTCTGCAGTTCACTTGAAAAACCATAATTCATTAAAAAAAAAAATATCAGTCCTAATAAGTAATGCTAATAGAGACTTTCACAGCTGCCTACAGAGCACAAACATTGAACATCTTTTCAAGACAGAAGGCTTCCAGGTGCTGCCACTGTCAATATTTCAAAAGGTGCCAGGTCAAGCAGTTCCCTGCACTGATAATACCCACAGTGTCATCAGGTCCTAAAATCCAGATATTTCTTATGTTAGTCCCTCTATTAGGTATTTTTTTATGACTACAGGTTTCAAGATAAAAAAAGGGATCAAGAATTAGAGGTGATGAATGGTTCCACTCTCTTCTGCAGCTGCAGCTATGGCTGCTCTGGCTGCTTTGGCTAAGGGGAGATGACATAAAACTTCCTGACAGTGAGGACCCCTGTGAGCAAGGAAACCAGGAAAAAAAGGAAAGAAAGATGGGGGGGGATAATAATATAAAAACAAAGGATAATTTTTGGAGATGTATCATCCCTTTGACATTTGTCTTTTGTGCATCAAATATGGCCACAAATTATTGATAAAATTGTGTGAGGCCGTAACCTCCACCAAGAGCTTCCCCAGAGTCAATGCCCAGGTGTTGCTACTCTTCCTGTTACTGTTTACTAAATCAATAACCTTGTTAGTAAGGGTGGTAAAGCTCTGATAAGGTGCTTCTAATGAGCAAAAATCAGAGGCAAAGATTTATGTTAAATGTAACAGAGACAGAACTAAAACTGACATAGTTTGTGTGCTGACAAAATCTCATCTGTTTTGCATTCACATATGGAACATATTCCCAGGGGAGAGCAAGCGACATATTTTTAGGACACTATTTCATCTTAGGAAATCAATGTACAGGCTATTAAAACTGCATTTTTCCATGAATGATAAGTGTAATTACATCTCTCTTGCAATAAAACCTAGTGCTTATTAAATGTAAATATTTAACAATGATTAAAATACATTTGAAGGAAATTTTATAGCTTTATTTTATATGTTCCCATCTGGGTTGCCTTTCCTAAACCACTACACATTTTGGAGAGTTATTAAATTATTATTTTGAGAAGGACTAACACTCTGCATGTCCCTTGCTTCAATTTTAATTTCATACACTTTTAGAATTTATTGAAGTCAGGTGAATTTAAGATTCAATCAATGCACTATTGTATTTGTAGAGCTGCACTGAGGGGAAAAGTGGCTTCATGAGGTAGGAAATGCCACACTGGCACGTCTTTTGTGCACCCAATTTTGACGGCCAGCTCTAGTTTCCTGACTCCACATGCTCCAGCCCTCATTTGTTTCCAAAGGAAGCAAGTAGGTTCCTTAAATGTGTTTCTTCAGTTTTACCTACGACCCTTCTGGGGCTGCTTTAAAAGCAAGCGTTAATAAACAGAGCAATCTTATAAATTGCAGATCTGGATGAGGAGCACTGCGAGTGCAAGCTGTGACCCTGGGCACAACTCAGGGCTGAACAGGCAGGACTGGCCCTTCACAGAACAGTCTGGTGGGAATATCCAGAAAGGAATTCATGGCTAACCAAGGGTTTGTCAGATCCAAAAAATAAACCCTGCCTGCGACCAAAGGCTTTGCTCTGGAAGGTCCTTTGGAATGCCCAGGGAAGCTTCCCTATAGGTTTTAAGAGGGTTGAAATCAGTTTTCTATAAAATCCTGCAGTTGATTTAAAAATTGCATTGCAGGGATATAACCTATTATGCTGCTATGGAACAGCTTAAATACTTCCAGGAAGGACACCACTCCCAGTTAAATTTTTATAAGTTTTTGACATAATTTGTGCTCAGATGAACTGATTTTACCTCTATTCACTTTTAAAGGGTTGCACTCCCCCAGCAATCCCTAATTCCCTCTTATTGTTTTTTTTTTTAACAAAATCATGCAAAGTTCAGCTTTAGACCCAAGGATCATTCCAAAAGGCTGGAGGTAATTTTTAATTTGACTAATATATTCAGTCATACAAGGAATATCACCAAAGTCAGTTACTTACTTGAGAGAGTGCTAACAGGATCAGGCCACTGAGAGCTCATTAAAGCTCCTGATCCTGAAAAGAATCAGGAACTCCAAGCACTGCAGAGTTTCTCGGAGTCACCAGCCGCTTATGGCAAAAATCAGCCTGAAAAATCCACTTCTTCTATAATAAAAAAAAATAAAAATTAAAAAAAATAAAAATAAAAAAAAAATAGGGAGAAAAACTCAGTATTTTTTCCCAACATGTTAAAAAAAAAAAAATTACCCCAAATTTCTCATTTAGCTGCAAACCAGCTTTTGAAAAACCTGGCCAGGGCGCACATTTAAAGCATCTTTAGGTTTTACACCCTCCTCCTTTCAGATTGTTAAACTCCCTCAGCAGCTCCGAGATGCTGTGATAGACAAAGACTCAATGTGTGTGTGTGGCTTTTCAAACAGTTTCCTCTGAGGAGGAAAATTTCTCTTTAAATAAATCTCCCTCTTCTCTTGAAACCGGTACTTAAAAAAACCCCAAACCCAAGGAAGCAGCTATTTATTTCTGAAATAACATACAGGACATCGTTGTACAACAGTATAACTTATACCTGATGAAAAGAAAATTAATTTAAGGCAGTGATTTTCCACAAGATAAACTTTCGGGAAATAAAGGTTTCTCTTAGAGAAAAATAAATAGTAGTAAAACAAAAGGGCTGGGGAGCGTGGACATCTTTAATCGCTTGTTTAATTAAACCTCTCAACTATATACTAATTTATGAAATTTTTAATATATTTTTGGTGAATAAAATATTGGTTAAAGTTAGAATGTATGTTTGTTAGGTTTAATTACAGACCTGTATTTTCCTACAGAGAAGACAACACCTCTTGCATACAATAACAACAGAATAACACAGGTAACCTTTCCCAGGGACTTTTGTAGTCTGTAACACAAAGCAAATATTTGTGTATTTTTGGCTGGTCCTCTTGTGATTGAAGTCAATGGGAGCAAGACCAAGCCCTTTCTGATACAGATATGATGGAATAATTCAAGGCAATCAGTTTTCCAGCATTTCTGAGCTATTTTTATACCGTAATTGAACATAATTATATGTGTATATATATATATTTATATAAAAATTTTTATATATATATGTGTGTGTATATATATATATATATATATATGTATGCACATGAGTTTTAACTTAAAACCCACTAAATATATCACAATTTCTCAAATGATATCATGTACTCATGGAAAATTCTGTGTGCTTTGATAATCAGCCCTCGCTGTATTTTTACCTCCACAGGTAATTTCATTGAAGTCATTGTGTCTTCTTCTGAGGGGGAGTTAAAATAATAGACTGTTATTTTGATCATGGTTTTATTATTTGCAGTCTCCAACACTTTTAACTGCTCAACACATACACTTAAAATGTAATGTCCACTAACAAATCTAGTTTCCCTTTAGAAAAAGAATATTTCTTTTTTTTTTGGTAAAAGAAAGGTTTGTTTCATATTTTTTGATTCATTATTCCTTTCTTCCTCTTATAAACCAGACTTCTGGAGGTGTTTTAACTTTTAAGTATAAAATAAAAGTATGCATATATTCTGCATGCATATATTTGAAGTAAAAGAGCATGAGGCTGTTTTCTCAAGCATTAAGAAGGGGAAATCATTGCCTTCACTTCTGTCTTTTGTTCTCACAAATTCTTGAACGCAGAATTACAATACAATGTTCTCATTTTAACCTGTATGCTTCACTCTGCTTTCTTGTGTTTAATGACAAAAATTAAATCTCATTCCGCCAGAGTTACCACGTACTTTCGGCATGGCTGGTAATTGCACTCTCTGTAATTCTATGGTGGCAGATTTAGTACTGAGCACATTACAGGGGATAGCAACTACCTATAGAAATAAAGAACCTGATCCGAGCCCTCTAGGATCGTGGTTATTTTTTTCTGAATGCTGCATTTTCTGGACATTAAATAAACACAGAGCTGATCCAAAGTACACCACTGAAACAGTTTTGTGCTGTGTTGATGTGCACCCAAGTGTGAGGCTGGGGAGCAGCACGCCGTGCTTCAAGGTATTGGGGCTGTAACTCTCCCTCCGTATTTTCTTATTTCATCCTGCACACATAAGGGTAAATGTGTCTGATTTAGGTGAAAAATTTGCTGAAGACAAAGCTGACCTGAATTCTCCCTGCTGCTTTCTGTGTGGGGGTCCAATCTGTGACTGTGAATACAGGATTCAGAACAGAATTAGCATTTTGTTGAATAAATCACTTGCAACCGAAACACTCCTATGTCCACCCTGTCTGTGGTGGGTGACAGCAAAGCTGAAGACACTAGAGCAAATTTATCAACAAATGAGAATATTCCACAGAGTTATTGACCCCCTCTTTCTAATGAATTTTTTCACCACTTCACTGTCTACCAGTTTCTCTTTGCATTTCTCAGAGACCGAGCAGTTTAATCCACGCTTTCCTCCAGCAGACACCTTGATGTTTGGTGTTCCTTCAATGCCTTTCTATAAATCAGTTCCCTCTGCAGGAGCCATAGCCTGCAATATCTGCAGCCAGACTTGGTCTCCTGGTTTGGAAGGAGCCTGTACCTCTGGCTGTGGTCCCTGGGTCTGTAATGTCAGCCCATACCCCTTTTTGCGGAGGTTTTTTGCCTCTCACTCAGCAGCTGCCAGTCTGGTGCAGCACTTCAGGGAATGTAGCAGGGGGATGCAGTGAGCACTTACATCAAATCGGTCTCTTGACTCAACTGGAAATTTAAAAAGCACGGAATGCCTTTAAATGCATGGAGATTTCTCACTTCTCGATGGGAAAACATTAAACGAGCGATGCTTTAATCTTGCTGTATAGCCCCAAGTGCAGGGCTTAGAGCTGAAAGCTTGCATTCCCAGCCCCTGCTCTTTTTGCAGAGACTCCTGACAGGACATAATATAGCTCACAGCAGTATTAATCCCCTCTAGAGCCGCTCTAATAGTGACACCTCCTTGTACCACCCAGGTTCGGCAGCCCAGGGCTCGCGGCAGGCGGAGATAAGGCAGCCCTTGCCCCTCTGAGCAAGCAGAGCCCCTAATTGCTCACATTTATTGCCATTAGGAAATTTGGGAGCGGGCCTAGCCCAGGTTTTTCCTGTGTTTCTCTGCAAGACAAGGCCACCGATTCCAGCGGCCGCAGGATCAGCTCTGAGTTTCGCTGTCAAATCCAAAGGAGCTCCGCGCCTGGGGACGGAGATGCAGGAATCCAGATTTATACTGCTGCAATTAACTGCAGAATTTGGCCCTAAAAATCCCACTGATGTAAACAGCAGGGCTGCAGGTCAGCACCAAGAACACAGCCTGGGATTAACAGCAGCTCACTACTGGAGCAATTATCTTCTGGCAAAGCCAAAAATCTCCCTTGTTAAGTAACTGTGGGGCTCTTGGTGCTCTCCCTTACACCTGTAAAATGTCAGGTAAGGCCACCAAAAGAGAGGACTTATTTTTCTAGAGTTTCACTGAGAGAGCAACTTAGCAGTGTGTTCTTAGTATTATTTGTGAAATAAATCTTACCAGCCTCGGAAGAGGAGTCACAGAGTGGAGTGGCTGGACCTGATGTTTATCAAGAGAGTTAACAAGCCCGGCAATAAAACCCTGGGTAATGATGGCTCTGAAGAGTTACATTTGCTTTGGAATTTACTTTTACAAAAGCATGAAATTTTATGTAGGAGCAAGATCTATAACCACCTATATAAAAGTAAGAGGTTTTAGTACTCAGAGAATGATGGGGTTTGATTCTGTACTGCTACTGCAGGATAGATCTTGTATTAGGACTGTAGGATCAGAATTCAGTAAGTAATACAATATCAGTTCTTTTTGAAGCTTTGTCTTTGGTAAGCATAAAATATGATTTTCATGAATCAATTTGTTATATTACTTTTTTTTTTATGTCAATGTCTCTCTGCAGAGCTTATCCTTAGCATTCAAGCATTCCGCTTGGAAATTCAAGCTGGTTTGGTTTTTTTGGTGCAAATATTTCAGAAATTTTATTTGCCTTCTTTTCCCCGGCAGTGTTTGCATCCAATTCCATGACTGTGCCAGTCAGTCAGGAGACTGAGCGCAGCAGAGATAAGTTTGCAAATTACCTTGTTGTAAACTTGAATGTTTTTGTGGAGTTTGCTCAACTTTCTAACAAACATCCAGCTTAGCCCTCAGACTCCACACAGGGAAATGAGGCATTTCTTCAAATACCTCTACCCTCTTCCCACTCTGCTTTGTGACACAGTTTAAGAAAAGCTCAGATTTTACCACCGTATCCAGGCAAAACTCCCCTTAGCAGAGATACAAGTAAACCTGGAAAAATTGAGGATAACACGCTTTTCCCCCCAAATCCATAACGAAAAGTGCCGTTAATAATACGGGCTAAAACTCCAAATTAACTTAAATCAGGGCAGGATTCGGAGGGAATAAGGGAATCCCTAATCTCCTCAGGCAAAGCCCGGCTTTCCTGAAAATTCCACTCAAAGGAACTAACGGGATCAATGTTAATTTTTGTGAAATTTCCACCCTTCACCGGGTCCCGCCGCCCCGCACCTTTCCCGGTGCCGCCGCCGCTCCCGGCGCGTCCCGCCCGCTCTGCCGCCTGCCGCCAGCGGCCCCGGGAGCTGCGGGCTTGGGGCTGCTCTTCCACCCGGCCAGCCTCGAGAACCCCCTTTTAGAATAATTTTTCCCCTCCCCGCTTTTGTTTTCCCCCTCCCCGTGCTTTTTTCGCCGAGTGTCGGAGCCGATGGGATGCTTCCTGCCAGCCCGTCCTTTCCCGGTGGAGAAGGAGCCGCACATATGCCTCCCGTGCTATTTAAATCAACATAGAATATAGCAGCACGTTTATGTCAGACATACCACCGCAATATTCTTGTTACTATAGGAGCAAAATACATGTAAATATTTAGGTGGATTCATTCCAAGTGCAAGGGGCAGCTCTGGAAACATACGGTGCCTTGAGCCAGGACATGCTTTAGCACACATGGAAGCCCCGGGTAGGTGAGCTTCCCCCCAGATTTCACACAATCCATGCAAATGCCAAGCTGTGCAGTGCTCAGTGCACACCGAAGTGTCGGTGGGACTGATGTCTGACTGTTGAAGGGAATAATCCCACCAAAGCCCCGTAATAAATGTTTCCAGGATCAGCCTGGAATGATTTGGGAGAAAGTTTCCCTGGTTTCTTTTGTTTCTTTTCAGTCTCTGAATGACAGATGACATGTAAAAGTCAGTCCCTAAAGATCCCATGTGTTACAGACAGACAATAACCATAAAATTGTCTCTTCCCCACACAGCTTTGCTTTTTCTGCAAGGCCTGATTTTGTGTTTATGATGGTTGGGGAGAAATTGTAGGAGGGCTGAAGGAGTCTTTCCTTTAACATTGCTATGTTAAAAAAATAGGTTTTGGGACTTCTGCTTAGCTGATAAAACATGATAAGAGAGAAGAGGACATTTTAGTTCAGGAAAACTGCCACAAAACAAAAATCTTAAAGCTCCATCAGTTATAAAAGAAACCTATGTTTATGAAAGAGGGCTGGATTTACCTCCCATCTCCAATGGATATCAACACTAGAAAGTGCTCTAGGTGGTTTCACACATAATTTAAACGGCTCTTTCTTCCTTGTCTTTATATTTAAATGGAAGATAAATTGCTTTCAGTCATTTAGAGCACAGGGGTTTTTGGTCTGACACGAGTGTGGCCAGTTGTCTCTGTGCTGTAGTTTATGCATTGTTCTGGAGAAAAGTAACAAATATTGGCTACCCACCAATAATTGTTTGAGAGAACCAGATATGTTCTGCAGATTTTGGCTATGCTGCTAGTCCTTATATAAGCAAAATGGTTGTTTCTTAAACACTGCACTCATCTGAACCAAGCCTACAGATGGTATTTGTACTAATCCAGTGAATTCTGCCCTCCACGACATCCGCACAAAGGCCACGGCCAAGTTTGCAGCCAGACAGTGCAAATTTTCCCACTTGGGAAGTATGTGGATGGGGGAACTTTTGGTCAGTGGAGATGTACATCAGTATGGGTTGAGATCCCAATGTTCCCCCCCTGCCAAATTTTCCCATTAGGGAGCAGAAAGGAAACCTTATAAACCCTCCAGCGGCACATACCACCGCTGAGCCCTCAGCTCCAAAACCCTGTGCAAATCCCTCCAGCCTTCCTGACTGAGTCATGCCATGCACTTTCCCACCTATGTTCCCCCCTTTTTCATGGGAAGGGGATCCCTGCATGGGATGAGAGTCCTCCGGCACCCACAGCACTCATTGCCACCGTGGCTGATGCACTGGCACGACCCAAAACTGCCCACAGCCAGCTTCAGAGAGAAACCCAACAATGGTGCACTGTATTTAACACTGTGTGCTGTGGGAAATGGAGAGAAGACAAACGGACTTTATTTTACAACATAAAGAATGTTACACCCTTTGGTAATACGTAACTAATAACTTAAACCCATTAAAAACTGTGATCTCTACTCTACCGCTCACGAGTGGAGCCAAAGCTGTAAAAATTCATGAAGGAATCAGTAGCAGGCTGGCTGGGGTTACAAAATCTACAAAAACTGCTAGAAGTCACAGTTTTCTCCATGAAAGGCATGGCCATAACAAATATCCCACACAGCTCGCTTTCTAATCCATTCCCAGGAAGCTGCATTGTGTGAGGCTGAGCGGATCTTAACATCCAGCAAGGTCGGAGGCAGTGAGGGGCAGAGAGGAGGCTGTGGGGGACCACAGGGATGTGTGGTCCTGCTGGGTGTGGGCTGCCAGGGCAGGAGGGAACCCCAAAATGTCCCCAACACTGTAGACCTGGGTTTGGCCCACGCTGGGTGTCACAGGGCTGGTAGTTGACTGATCACACTGGGAAACAAAAGCTGTACCTGGAAGAAAAGGGCCCCTTTTCATTTCCGTTCCCCATGTCAGGCAAAAATTAATGACTAAATGCACCTTTCTCTGATGTTGTCCATCATGCAAATACTGGTGGGCAGGAGTCAATATGAACTTTAAACACACCTGACACAGGTGGCTCTTGCCTTTCAATGCTAAATGGCCACTGGCCAACAATTCATGGCGCAGCATAAAGGAATCCTTGTGGCAAGCAGCCTTCCCTCTGTATATATTTGTTATTCCAGAATGAAGCTATTCATTGGGGCTGAGATGAAACTGCCCAGGTGAATAACTTCCTGAAAGCCAGTGCTCCTGCAGGAGTGCGACCAAAATCAACTGCATGATGAATGTGGTGTGTGAGTCTGAATGTTGGTGAGAAGGCACAGGAACTGCAGATGGTGGAGGGCAGGATGCAGCTGGCAGGAGATGTCCAGTTGTCCAGGATTTGCTGCTCCAGCATCCTTGTCATTTTGTCTCTCCCAGGCACTGGTCATGCTGAATCATTGCCCTGGGGATTTTTGTACAGCCAGTGGATCTTTTCCTTGTCCTCTGGGTCACATCCTTCTGCCGACAGACTCACAGTGACACAGCATGGATGGAGAAAAAGATCAGTGAATGGTATTATGTTTTCTCATTTTAGCAGTCAGCTTGTGGATTTCTCCAAAAACAGCAATCTGAAATAAAACTCAGGCTGCTCTCAGAAGTCTTCAATGGCACTGCTCTTTTCCTCCAAAGCAGTTGCTGCGTATCTCCAGGAAAACAGACATAACCCCACATCGGTTGTACTTCATCATTCTGCAATTTCAGTGC
This sequence comes from Acanthiza pusilla, assembly GCA_036630365.1. Taxonomy (NCBI): domain Eukaryota; kingdom Metazoa; phylum Chordata; class Aves; order Passeriformes; family Acanthizidae; genus Acanthiza; species Acanthiza pusilla. Next base: position 9,461,376 of record JAXCHO010000049.1, on the reverse strand, counting down.
AAGTCCGTGCATAAATTCTTTTGTCTTTTGGATGAAGCATATCCTATTCTAATATAATTTAATCAAAATAAAAAATAGATTGCACTGTATCCAAAAAAGATATACAGACTAAATATTTTGGTGTGTAGTCACCAAAATAACTGTAAAGAGGATTTTGTAAGCAGTTTGGGAAGTTTTCTTTTGGCTTATGCATACAGAAATCTTTCCGTACTATCAGAGTTGGGATTAATTTATCACCAAGCCCAGGAACTGTTCCCAATTGGAATTAGCCACACTAATGTCTGGAGCTGACAAGCACAGCTGCAGCAAGCTCACTCATGTTTATTATTGTCGTTTTTCTTGTCTTTTAACAGTTTGTATACTAATGGAAGAGCAGGAGCTGAAACTTCTCATCTCTGCTCTACCATTGCAATGAGTTTCTTAAGACAGTAAAGCACCTTAAGGGCTGGTTTTAAGCCCCTGATGGGATCAGTAGTAGGCACAGAAAAAAGCTGCATGCTCTAAAGTCTTTTCTGTTTTTTTTAGAAAACCTCTGAAAATTGAGTACAGAATATTGCATTTAATCTTATCTTTCTGTGATGCTTGAATTCTGTTTTAAAGACTGTTTTGGAAAACAGTAGTCTGTAGCAAAGGACTGGAAATATAAGGTTTTGCTGAAGGGGCAACACAGAAAAGGAAAAAGGAACAAGAAAAAATTAATTTACCTATACATCGGTTTTAAACGTGGTGAGTAGCAGAAATAGGGTATCAAGCAAGGCAGCTGGCAGACACGGAATATTTTGGCACCAAAAATTTTATTTTCTTTAATGCTCATGCAGGATGCAAGTACTTCTGTCTCCGAAAAGAAAATGTACTAACAGCATGAAAATCTGATTTATTCAATAAGAAATTGTTATATATCAAGCTGACAGGTTATCAGCTGGTATGTATTAAAACTTCCATGAAATGTGCATGGTATAATCTAGAGCTCAGGGATCATTCCAGGGCTCTACCTTGGCTGCGGACAAGTCTCTGCACTGGGTCTGTGGCCACATTAGTTCTTTAGGGCTTTGCTGTGGTTTTGGGCCTGTGTCCCCATCTTTTTACCACGTGGAAGGATAGGAGGAGGGCATGAAAGCAGGTCTGACATCTGTCTCACCTGCTGGGTGAGAGCCAGGAGAAGCATCTGGCCCAGGACGTGGAAGCAATTCCAGGTCCTGTATTTTAGGCATCATAATAGGACCGTAATGTATTTCTATCCTCAGGTTCATTTTGAGCATCATGTGTACACTAATTCAGCTGGAATAGATCCAGGTTATCTGTCCATTTGTACAGGAAAACAGCCAGAGGCAGAGGAGCAGAGGAACAGGCAGTGCTGGTGACTGCCAGATGTCGCAGATCTTGTGAGATCCTCTCTTGGCTGAGAGCCTCGTCCTGCCTGCTCGGGGCAGGCACCTCTGCCAGACAGAGCCACAGGACCTGCCTGCTCCCCACGCCCTCCTGGCCCTGTACTCTGCAGGTTTTGGGGAGCTGAAGTGGTGGGGAGGGATGGAGAAGAAAAGGGGAATGAATTGAAGAGGGACGGGAGAGGAGGGAGAGAAATGAAGACTTCTCCCGGTACTTGCATGCTCTGGAGGCTCATCATAACCCCAGGGGTATTTATCCTCTGTTACCTGTCCGGGCTTCTGCTGGAGGAAGGACCTTTGCTGCAAGTCTGGCAGTCTGGCTTCGAATTGCTGCTGCTCCCCCAGGTGGGAAAAGCCAGAATTAACTCAGGAGCAGCCGGCAGAGGTAAGCAAGGCACTTGCCCAGCAGCCAAGAACTGAGAAAAACGCTTCCCCTTCAGGTCCTTCTGACAAATTAATGTGTGTGTAAGCTGCTGATTCAGGCCGATGTGAAATTTGCTCTCCATTTTCCATCACGTATGTTCCCTTCCATGCCCTAGGACATCACTCATGGGGTTTAGGATACCCCAGAGATATTGTTATGAGCTTACAGAGCCCTTTACCTGCAGCTCTGCAGCATCCAGCTCAGCAAAGCTTGAAGGTTGTTTCTTTGTATTTACATTAAAGCTCAAAGGTTGTTTATTTGTAATTGCAGTGATAGAAGAAGGAATGGGGGAAGGCATTGGTTCAGACAGGCAACCAGCTGCGAGAGAGCAGGTTTTAAAATTTCCTTCTGCTGATGTTTTTTCAGGAAAGCTGTGAGGGCAGAGGCATGAAGTACTCTGGCTGAGCAAAGAGAAGGAAAATGACTGAATGAGACTGCTCATTAGGGAGATGGGGAGGGGAATGAATTGGTTTATCCCTTTTACATCTTTTCTCCCCCTTCTCACCATTGCTCTCATCTGTGGCAGGTCACACAGGTGTGTCAGTGTGCTCACATGGACACAGACACGCGGGCTCCACTCCCGCGTGGCTGCAGGATCCAGCAGCCTCTCTGTGCTCAGACAGGTGAACGTGCTGTGCCCAGGGGGGGCCCGGCTCTGCTGCTTTGGCTTTTCTTCTTGTCAGTGCCAAAAGCAAAGATCAAGCAGGAGAGAAAATGAGCTGGGGGTTTGGGATCCTGCATTCCTGCCGACAAGCATCACTAAGCCTTGGAGTGAACTCGAGCAGCATCCCCTGTGCTTCGCTGGCAACAAGGGAACGCCTTGGGCTGCCTTTTGCTCTGTGACTGTGGGAGGGAAGCTGCTGGGATGGCATCCTGTGCTGAGGCAGGAGCTGGGCATGTGGGGCACGGGGGACTCGAGTGTCTGTGTGAGAGGTGGTATTGTGCCACTTAGAGCAAAGCCCTGGTGCTGTTTTGCTGCACAGACAGAAGAGAAAGGCTCTGTCCCTTCCCCTTGCCTCCACTGCCGTGCTGCTTTCCTGGAGTTATTTTCATTTTAGCTGTATGCCAAGTTTAAGGCTTCAAGGATTTTTCTGCACTGACCTTTAAATCCCTTCACTGGTCAATATGATGCATCACCATTCAGTATAATATCCTTCTGTCTGGTTTGCTGGCCCCAGACTTATTATTTTATGTTTCTGTACATTAAACTGCATTTTCCATTCACTGGCCCTGGAAACCAGTGGATTGAAATCCCTTGTTCCTCGTTATTTGTTCCCTCTCCAATTTTGTGCCCTCCACAAACTTTGACAGTTTGTGGAGGTATTTTCATTCAAGTCATTTGCAGGTATTATAAATGAGGGAAATCCCTTGGTGTTCTCATTTGTTGAGCCTTTACAATACGGGATTACGTTTTCAAAGGAGGATGTAGAGGTTTAGTGGATATTAACAGACACCTTGTGCTACAGATTCTCTGAAAGACACTGCTGCTGTCACCGAGGCTTTCTTACCTTTGCACAGATGAAGGCTGCAAACCAGGCTTGTGTTTTGCTAAAATTGCTCTGGAGTGTAAGGTTGGTGAAAAACAGAGAAACGAAAAGGGGAAGGGAGTAAAGAAAGAGGAAGAGATTTGAATAGGGAGTGGAAGTTATTATGGGAAAACAGGAATTTGGGGTACCTGAAGCAATGCTCTGAGGAGCAAAGGGAATTTGAATGTCAAATGTGGCCAAGGAGAGGAAATATTTTCCCTCTATTCATGGGTTTATGTGACGGTGGTATGTACATTACCCTTCCTTTAGCTCCACTACCTGCCTCTGGTCTCCTGGCAGGTATTTTCTCCTGCTGTAGTTGAAAAAAAAAATTGTAAACCCCAAACCAACTGGAGCACTGAGCCCAGCGTCCTGACCCCAGCCCAGTGCCACTGTGGAGCCAGCAGAGCTCAGCCTGCCAGCCTGGCCACCAGACTGCAGTGACGGCACAAACCAGCCTCAAACCCCGATTTCTTATGGGTATTTACAGCCACCTCGGAACCACAAAAGGAAACAAAAATGTCTCCCCATCAGCTGTGCAGGTTTTATTAAGTATGTGTTTTGGTTGGAAGCCAAAGCGCACTCGGCTGTTTTATCAGTGTTTATTCCTGTCCTTCACAGCCTTTATCAGTTATCCCCATCAGACCTGTGAGCACTTCGAAGGCTGAGTCACACAAATAAGACTTTTATCAGCAGTCAAATCTATAATCAGGCAACAATACCCCCTCACCTTGCTTCTATTTAGAGTCCCAATTCAGGCTCTTACAGAAAAAGGGACTTGACAAAGGAATTTCAGTAATTATCCTCTCCCCTCCATGCCCCAGATGTTGATGCACGATATAGGTACCTGTGGGCACTTGAAAAGAGCGCTCAGAGATGCCGTCTCTTTAATGGAAGACTTTTAGGAAAGTGAACTTTAACTTTTAAACTTCCCTATGAAAAACAGATCCATGTTAAGTTTGATACCATTTGCCTCAGGATGATCTCAGCTCTTAAAATATGATGGTTTTAGTCGGATTAAGAGCCTATATTGTTGCTGAAGAGAAAGAAGGGTGCCTCTTTAATTGCAGCCCAAATCTACCTAACAATTGCCACATGTTGAGCAAGATTTAAGAGTTATTAAATATGAAAGCCACTATTGCTCCTCCACTACGAGCAGCCTTTGTTTTTTAAACCTGGAAAGCACTAAGTAAAGGGGGAGGAAAATGTAAGAAACAAACCAAAGAAATAACCCTGCTGAGAACCTGAAATCTGAAGGGGTATGTTTGCTTTCTGTGGAGGTTGGTGTTAGTGCACTGCATTTCTCTCTGCTGCAGCGGTTCCTGCACTGAGTGAAATCGCTGGTGGGTCTGGTGATTTATTGCTAGGAAAACTCAGTACAAGTTCCCAAGAGCTGCTGTTTTGTTGCCATCTGTTACAGGAGATCATTTATGAGCAATGGGTTGATAACTTGATCAGAGCCGTGCTAAGCAAAGTCTCTGGCTCTGGTTTTGGAGATGGTGATGTGCTGTGCTTGCCCCAGCTCCTGGCAGAAGGGCTCTCGTGCAGCTCTGCAACCTGGCACAGGGCAGCAAACACACCCAGGGACTCCCTCCATGAAACCTTCCCTAAACCTCTCCTGCTCTGTGCCCTCTCAGTGGAAGGAGAAGCCCGGAGAAGGAAGTCACTACTGCTGTAGATGTTTGGCTTTCCTTTATAGCTGGGCAGCTGAGCAGACCTGAAACACCCAAAGCCCAGAGCAGCGCTGGCTTCCATCTGCCCAGGGGAGGAAGCTGAGCACTGCCTGAGCCCACTGTCCTCCTTAGGACCACGAGTCCCTGGTGCCCTGGAGCATGGCAGCAGCTGGGCACAAGGAACCAGGGTGCTGCTTGCACTAGGAGAGTGTTTGCCACATTGCTGTCATATTCACTCTGTTTCCTTTATGTCCTGGCTCTCCCTGTGTCCCCCCAGAGCAAACCCTCTGGCTCAGCAGCAAAGGCCTGACAGGCAGGTTAGATTATCTCACTGTTGGTGCCAACTCTTTGGGCAGCTTGGCTCTGCAAAGCTGAGCCCAGCCCCAAATGCTGGTGCCAAGCCCAGGGTTGCAGAAGCCAGCAGGCAGGACAGACTCCGAACCCCCTCAGCTGCTGGGGAGGAGCTCCAAGGGCTGAGGCTCCTCACTGTGCCTAGCAGCTTCTGCAGGAGCATGCCTGTTTTAGGGAGCTCTTTACTCACTTTGCATCCATCTGTGCTGCAAGTTCCTCTTCGCTGTTTGGGACACTGACCCTCAGGATAGCTGGGCTGGCTGGGTGCCAGAGCCCTGACACTGATCTGGAAGGATCTTCAAAGTGGAGCACTCTCTTCTCCCCCAGCTGTGCTCAGAACAGCCCAGGACCTTCATCTGACTTCTACCCATTGCTCATCAAGGTGAATTTTCTACGGAATCTCCCACAATCTTTTCTCTTTTCACATTAGGGATAAACCCCCCTAACATGGGACAGATGCTCTGCTGGGCTGTGGTGCCTCTCTGGGAATAACCTACCTGACTTGAGCTATCAAATTCAGTCCAAAGCAACAATCCAGCGTGTCTACTCAGCTAACTGAGACCACAGGATACAGCTGTGTTGGAGGAGAGAGCAGCCCTGAAACAGGTCAAGGCAATAAAGGGGTGTTTTTACAAATCATCTGTTATAACTCCTAGAAGGTTAATGTTGGGTCAGAAGGAGAGTTACAGCTACTGTCTCTTAAAAAAAAGAGAAAGAGAAAAAGCTAAACCATGATTTTCAGAGGTCAGTGATTAAATTTCTTTTTGGATGTTAGCCCTCTACTCCCTTTCCACTGTGCTTGATAGTATATCAGAGAGATCTTCAGCCTCCAGCAGCAGGATTTTAAAGTTATGGTAATATAGCTTTCATACAATCCATTATTCATTTTTCTATGTCTCCATTTAGCAGTCCTGGCAGCTAAGTAGGATGGTAGAGTTTAGGGCAGGGACCACTGCATATCTTTGCAGTTTGGCATGAGAACTCCACTAAGTCTCTCAGGTTACAGAGGAATAACAGTTTTCATTTCCCCTCCTGCTCAGCAAAGCAAACTCCAGCTCCTAATTTTCAGCCAAGGAATCACAATGGTTGGATTTTTTGTGTCTGTTCTCAGACACACCCCTATAAATCTGGAGACGTTTACAGAGCTGGGAGACCAGTTCCCTCTTTGGCAAGGTGTGAGAAAGGGAAAGCAGTTGCCTTTATACCACGTTTTTAAGCTTCTTTTTCTGCAGGGCTAACAAGAGTCATTTATTCCTCCCAAGCACCTTGGACTGGCTCAGCACTTCCCCCTGAGATACCTGCTGGGGAACACTCCTGCAGTGCATGATCCAGGCATTTCCAGCTGTCCCTGAAAACCTTTTCCACAGCCTAAAACCCCTCAATAAATGACAATTTGTGCTGGCAATGCAAAATTAAAGCCCTTCATTCTTACAGTAGGTGGAAGTGTTGTTTAGAGTGTGGCACTGGGTCAGGATCCCAGGTTTTGCCTTTGCCCATTCTGCCGTGTGTCCTTGGATTGCATTTTCCCACACATGATCATGATGTTTTCGAAATTTCTTTGACCAACAGGACTAACTTTCAGAACAAAGCCAAACCTTTGTCCTCTTATCCATCCCCACAGTAGAGCTAGAAAGCTGGGAGAGATATTTTGTGACTAATTGTCACGGGAAAGGGAATCATTGGGGCATTTTGGGAATAAACCAGCTTTCCTGAACTTTCACTCTTTGGCTCCACCCTTTCCCCCAACAATAAAACAGATCTTCAGTTATTGTGCTAACAATTGAGTTGACATGAAATTGGCATTGTTTCTTCTTCTTCTTTTTCTTCTTCTTCATTTTATTTTTTAACTTTTAAACTTGCCTTTATTATAAAATTCCAACTTCCAACTGACCCTTGAATAATTGGTTTTGTTGCAAGGGTTATTTGAGGTCTAAATGAGCCCAATGACATCTGTTTAATTTTAGATGCTTGGAAAATATTCTAAAATTAATGAAATCCAAATGTACAGCAAATGAATAGAACAATTTTATTTATTAAAAAGATGGTTAAAAATAATTCTAAACATTTCAAGAAAACAAAAGAGGTGAATGGGATTTGTCGTTGTTTAAATTGTACTTATTATATTACATTTCAGTGAAATGCCCTCTTGACCTTCCACAGTTTGCTCGATTTCCTCGTCAGTCCCCTTCCAGCTAATTTGCTTTGACATAAACAAAAAGAAAAGAACTCAAGAATCAAATGCAGTCATCCACTATTTGGGGTCTCGGTGCTGATTATAGCCAGATACGAATAAGAATGGATGGAACTTGCTAAAAGCAGGACCATGTTATTAATTCTTCATGAATATTTGGATGGTCATGGGAAATGTATGAAGCGACACAAATCTCGACTGTGTCACAAAATACAGCTTGAGTGCTCATTCCTTTTCAAAATGTAGTTTGAAATGTCGTTGAAATGCATGATTTTCTGTTTTCCTCTTTTAGCAGGTTTTAGTCCACCTCTTTGGGCTGCAGAAATGTTGGGTGGCTTAACTGAGCAATCACAAATCACAGGTGAGGAAAGGTGATTTATCCTTTTCATGCACTTGATTTGCTGCATGTATTCTTTTGAGAGGAATGCTTAGCCAGAGGAATTACACAGACAGCAAGATCATCCAGGAGTGAATTTTTGCAAATATTTGTAATATTCTTAGAGGAACTGGTGCTGGGATTCTATTTAGCCATCACCTCTTGAGTGGTGTAAAGTTCTCTAAAACAAATACAATTTACAGTGTGTGGGAATATGTGTGCACACATATAATCGATGTATTTTTATAGGAAGTAAAACAGGGTTTTACAGTACTTTTGTGCACCATGACATTGCAAAGTATGTGATAAATAGCAAATTGAGCAGCACGACTGACTCTGCAGATAAGCATGACATTGTCAATGATATAGGTGATAATTCTCACACATCTCCACCTTTAAAAAGGAAACAGAACTCAGTACTGTGAATAGAGTCCCCCTCTGCCTTACGGCACATCTCAGGAATATTTAAAACAGATTTAGGAAAGGCTTTTCTGCATAGAAACAGAATGTACCCAGGATAGGGTGTGTCTTTCTGTGTCATTTACAGCCTCACCAGAAAGGACAGTGGCCATGGCCCAGGTGCAGCACCTGGGCAGTACAGTGCTGAGTACCTGAATGCAGGGAACTTTTAAAATTGTTTTCTCTTTCTGAGACACCAACTGGACTCCTAGGTCACTTCTGAAGTTGAATATCAACTTTCCTTTTGAAATACAGAAGCATCAAAAGCTAAAGCTAGATCTAGGATTCTGGAAACCTCTTAAAAATTAAGGGGTGCAGAACTGTTCAGAGAGGAAATTAGTCTAGGTAGCCTCTTTTATTTCCATCCACCATTTTTTCTGAGCAAAGGAAACAGAATTATTAATAAGCCTGAAGAGCCATTTGTGCTGATAACAAATCTTGCATGGAAGTAATTTTGTTCATGCGTGGATATTGCTGTTCTTCCGGTCTGTGGATTAGATTCACATCCTTCCTGTTTAGAAAAAGCCAAAGAAGAATCAGTATTATACATGTCTTCTGACATATCTCCAGTTATCATATTTGAAGTCTTCCATTTTGGAGAGCACTTTCTGGCTGGTCTTTACAGTATTTTTTGCACTGACTTCTCTTGATTCCTTTGCCAGGCAGAGGCATTAATGTGAGAGGTCTGCTTTTGACTCTGGCAATTTACCACTGCTGTCGAGGGCTGGCTTTCTTTTGAGGTAAAGGCTACCCTCAAATGGTGACGAGTTCCTGTCACTCAATAGTCAAAAGCAGTCTGACCTGTTTCCAAATTCTCTGAGTTCTGCTGTTGGTTAGTTTGGTGCTTTCTCAAGTAGCTGTCGATGTTTGAAAAGAAGACCCCACCTTGCACAGAAACCACTGGCAAAGTTTTGTGAAATTTCAAGATTTCTGAAGGGTTGGACGGAATCCACTCTGGTGCCTGTGAAATCTCTCAGGTTCTTGGGAATCACTGATTTACTGCTAACAGTAAACAAGGCTAAAGCTGACAAATACATAAAAGATTGGTGGAATCAGAGCAATCACCATCCTCCTGGAAGCCGGCTGTATTTGCTACACTTCTGTCAGATAACAACATAAAACTGTTTAAGCATAGTTTATTGGACATTTCTCTGTAGTACAGGTGCTGAGCTCCAGATAACTGCGTTACGTGGCTCGGTGCTTAACCTTATCATTCAGTCATTTTTAGCTCAGTTGACAGAAGGATCACTGGTGTAGCTGTAATTGGAGTTTACAATGTTTGCAAGTATTAGGTGCCTTGTAGCTTAATGCCATAACTATAGGGACAATAAATTACATGGTCATTAGAGGGCTTTAGCTATTCATATAGTATTAAGGATAAGAAGGACAGTAACATTTCTGTAATAACACATAAAATGTATATTCCAATTAAAACCATAATAGGATAGACTTGGCGTTATATTACAGCCTCTCATGAATTTCAGTGCTTAGAAATTATTACCGTTAAAATCATGGTTTCAAAGACTTGTGCACAGGGATAATAAATTCTCCCAAGCAGGTTTAGAGAGAAGCATTGAGCCTTCATGGAGAAAGACTGTGCCTTAACACTGGGAAAATTCAGCCACTGAGCAAAGGTTTGAGGGGTTGGATTTCTTCCTTTCCTTTTTGTTCTCCACATTTGGCTGGCTCCCCAAACCAAGTGTGGCTTAATTAAAAGCAATTGAGCAAACAAAAAGTAGTCAGAAATGATATTTAGAGGCTTTTATCTTCCTCTAGAAGGAGTTCTGCCCCTGTATGTTATTCTGTGTGTTGCTGTGTTTTTGGGAGTCTTATTTGAAGGGATGTTGAAACCATCTCCTTTTTAAATCCCGTTCTGTTTTCTGTCCTTGATATGTGCAGATTTTCTTTTACCAAAAGGCAGCCCAAAAGAGGGTAGTGAGAGGCAAAATTTGTCTAAAGAACAGTTTAATGCAGTACATTCTCCAGTGCTCAATACAGTTCTTAGCTCGCTTTTCCCTCACCACTGATGTCCCCAAGGACAGCACACAGTTGCTCTGAGTGTGCATTCAGACATCAGAGCTTGGTATATTCATCATCCCGAGGGTATATTTCATTTATGTTGGAAGGTGTCGAATCCTATGAAACTCAAGGCTCTGTTTCACTGAAAAGAAACAAGTATGGGCTTATATGACCTTCCAGAAGAAGGCTGCTGGTCAGAATGGGACCTCTTTTCTTTATCTGAGATTAGGCCTCCTTGTTTGTTCACCAGTCACTTCATCCTTGTAAAGCTGTGAGAGATACGGAGCTGTTTGGAAGACAAACTGAACTGTGCTTCCTTGGTCAGTTGTTCACCCCTCTCTCCCTGCCCATCCTGCAATAACCTCCTTAAGTCTCAGTCATTAAGATGGTTATAAATGGGCCTTGGGAGATTATGGGTTTGCATCACAGTTACACAAAGATTATTTGAAGTGTGGTTAACTTGGACTAGGAGTTATCTCCCAAAGCTGTTTCACAACAAGCAGAACTACTAAAGACCTCATTCCAGATTGTTAGGAGATTAGAAAGGAAAGTTAAATGGGTCCATAGTGGGGGAAATTAAACACCTTTTAGAAAATAAGAATTTTTCTTGAAACAGATGCAAGAATGGTTAAGTGATAAACTGACTGTTTTTCCTCAGGAATCTTCAGCACCAGACAGAAAACAACAACAAATAAGCAAGACTGAAGCTGCTTTCAAGATGAAGAGTATCAGACCCTGCTTTAGGCTGGAATCTGCTCCTTTCCCTAGAATTGCAGCAGATGACAAAACTAGATGATGAAAAGGACAAAGCTGTATCAGCAAGTGTCACTCCACAGTTTCTTTCCTAGTGCCACAGTATTCCCCTCCCTTTTCTCCAGTGTGAGCTCTGTTTCCCAGGATAAACCATTTGGTGAGTTTGTTGCACCTTTCCCCACACACAATATCCTGTGGGAGCCTCCTACAGCAAAACCATCCCTGGGATTCCACCTCAGTCTGGTTCGTTCAGCCTGCACCATGCAGCACCCTGCCCACAAGACCTTGTGTCAAAGGGGGAAGAGGGATTTGCTCTCTCTTAATCCCTGAACCCAGGGGATTCATATTCCAGCAGGGCTGGCTTTGAGGACCAAGTTGCTGAGATATCTCCTTCACTGGAGAATGGAGACACACGGGGCATCTGTGCCTCAAAACTCGGCAAGCACTAGCCCATGCTGTAAAAGAGATCCATCTTGCATCTTTGAGAGCTGGATCAGAGAATCATAGAATCCCCTGAGCTGGGACAGACCCACAAAGATCACAGAGTCCAGCCCCTGGCCCTGCACAGGACAAACCCCAAAATCCCACCCTGTGTCTGAGAGCAAGAGTGTTGTCCCAACACTCCTTGAGCTCTGGCAGGTTTGGGGCTGTGACCACTGCCCTGGGGAACCTGTTCAGTGCCTGACCACCCTCTGGGGGAAAAATCCAACCTAAAACTGCCCTGACACTGCTTCATGAACAATGTAGATTGGATAATACCAATCACCTGTGAGTTACATCCCTCTGACACCTCCACAACTGGCCCCACCTTGTACTTGGGGAGTTGAAGTGCAATCTCTCCGCTCTTCTCTACAAACCTTTCTGGTATATAACAAAAATAAACAAAGAACAGTCTCCACTGCACAGGCCAAAGATCTTATAGTTGCTGTAGGAAACATACACAAGCATCTTCCAATGGAAACAGTGTGATGTTTTCTTGCATGTCCAGAAATTTTTCATTCTGTCATAACAGTGTAGTCTCTCCACTCTTCTTCATAAGCCCTTCATCCCTCTTTGCTAATGGTTTACAATGTAGAACAATTTAACTGTATATATTGATGTAAATCATGTCACCCTCTCTGTGAATTATATAAAATAATTCATACTGAAGAACTCATGGAAGGGTTTTTAAGGCTGCAATTCATCTTCTCTTTTCCATTACCCTGGGCAAGAATAAAAGCCAGATACAAATTTGGCTCTTTCCTTCAGAAAGGAAAAAATGTAGTTATTTCATACCTGAAACTAGTTTCTACATGTTCATAAATTGGACTGTACAATCTCTGAGGAAGGTGTGTTAGTCCAAACTCCCTCCACTGAGACCAGTGGAACTATGGACAGCAGACAGCATAATACATATTGTTTCTTAAGTCCCAAATTGTCAATAATACTAAAATAATTACAGATAGACATGGACTCTTTCCAATTTTTTAACTTCATACCCACTAAATTTTCTTATCACGTCTAATTTATCAATGCCTGTACACTTGAAAATCACTGTTGGATGGTTTGATAGGAACTGCCCCTTGTCCCCTCCGTCTCTGGGGTGTGGAAGCTGCATTACTTTGCGAGTGGGGAGTCCTGCCCTATGCCCACTTTCTGCTCACTGGGTGCACAGGGTTTGGATTGGTACCATGGACTGGCAACCACTTCCCTCAAGTGGTCACCACAGCTAAAAGCAGGAATGACCCTGCAGATTCCCCAGGCTGGGGAGAAATAATTTTGTAATCTTTACATTCCTGCAGTTGTTTGGAAAGCATCCAGACTTCTTTCAAAGGAATCATATTTTACTCGACTTGTATTTTCCCGTCTCTGGTTGCCAACACTAGCCCACAGGGTGGCTGATTTGCACGTGAGATCTGATATTGAAATACAGGCACTTAAACAAGAATTGGTGATTTAAATTTGGTCCAATTTAGGTATATGAAATAAGACTTTCATACATTTTTTTCTCAACCTCACCACCCAAAAGTGAGATTCAGATATCCATTTATGTGGCCACATCTGAGAAACTGGTGCTCAAAACATATACAAGCTCATTAAGTATGCAATTATGGTCACCTAATTGTGGTGTTGCACACAGGGGCAATTGCTTGGATTTCCTGTGGGGAAAAATGAGCATGAGTTTGCTGTGGAACAGGAGAACGTTCAAACTTCATGCAGCCCTATTTGTATGCACAAAATGCATGGAAAATGCTTGATGTGGGGCATCTGTGTTACACCAGAGAAGGAGAGCCCCAGAAACTCAGGTATTAGGAGTTAACATTACAATAGCACGACTTTTGAAATCCCTCCTTGTACTGTCACTTTAAATGTTTTATTGATTAAGGCCTAGATTACTTAACCTAAAGCCCTATATTTATATTTAGCCAAGGTAAGTTATGAGTCACAAGTAATCCTTTTGATCCAGAGGTTGCCATGGGTCACCAGAGAAATGAGTTGAGTTATAATATCCTAGCAAACTAGCTGTGTGTACGGAAGAATAAATTAAATAAACTCTCCTTTAGAAGGTCTCAGTGATTCCATACCCTGTTTCTGTTTAACCAGAAAATGTTGTGTTTGTTTTCTTTTCTCCCCCAGTCTAAAACTGAAATGTATTTGTGATGACAGATGCAAGTACAGTCGCTGATGTTTGTAGCCAGCTGAATTGTCTTTCCACTAATGGTGTCAGCACTGCCATCCTGAGCCTTCAGCTGAGAGCTGGGCAGTGGTCTTTAAAAACACACATGTGAATAAATTGAGGTGACTTCTCTGTGTTGAGCTCCACACTGAAGTGGCATCTGTCACATCAGGTCCGCTGTTTACTACACCAAACTAAGCTGAACTTCAGAATCTTCCAAACCTGAAAAACATGTGAAATACAATTACGGGCCCAAGTATTCCCCTCTCTGTACAACCCAATTCTAGCCACAATGCAGTAAGTTATTTTAGTCCCCAGGCAGGCCAAGCCTGCAGACCCTAATGAGAATAGGAAATCTTTTTCTTCTTGCTTTTATAGTTTTGGACCATGTTAAACAGAATGGTGAGTTCCCACACCTCCCCTTCGAGTCCTGCAGGCCTGGTTCTGCATCAGAATCTGCTCCACAGACGCTGCAGATGAAGTGGATGCAGAGAGCCCCCTGAACGTGGGTGCTGTGTGAGGTGACTGCACAGCCACCCCTGTGCACACATCTGGACCCTGCACATACAGAGGGAGAGGACTGAGATCTCTGCTCGCTCTGGGGAAACACACAGAGCTACTCTGGAACCTGCAGAAGCTGTGCTTGCAAATTCTATCTCTGGACACACAGGAAATTTTGCCTCACACTGGCCTGCTGACAGACCTTGAGCTTTAGAGCAGACATAGCCCAAGTCATAGGTCTGAATTCACTTTGAACTGAAATTGATATCATAAAGTAGCAGAGCCTTTTGCTTTGTTTGCTTTCTTTGGTGTGGTTTATTTTTAAAATGTATGCATATTTCCAAGAAGCATCTTGAAAATTTATTTTTATCATGGAAATGGAATGTTTCTTGGCTTTTTGTGAGTCTATTGGTGTATGCTTATGTCCTAGATCAAGTTAGTGTCAGCAGTTGCATACCAAAACCATGTAAAGATTGAAACAGATGTGACTTCCCATCCACGGCAGGTAGACCTTGCCCGTATGAAGCTGATGACCAGAGGCTCACAGGACTGTCCAGTGAGTTTTTCTGACATAAACCTACTGAGGTTTGCTGGGCTTGCCCAGAATATGAGATACCTCATAGTCATCGCAAAACACATGATGAGTCCCAGATGTTCAACGCTCATGGATTACTAAGGAAAGCAAATAGAGGGAGCAACTTTTAAGGACTTAAACAAAAAATGTCTGGTCCATTTTAAGTTCCTAACTTGCCAAGGTGGTGAGTGTCTGTTCATATCCAAAGAAGTGTGGCAGCCCTGGGGCTGTAAAGTCATTGCATTAAAAACTCTCCATGAGCTGGGACTGTAGATCCCATGTAAATGTGGCAGCTGGCTGCGGATTACTTCAGCCTCTGAGTCTTCTTTTAACAAATGCTCCAACTTTAGAGCAGAAAAAACAGATTCATGAAACAATCTTCATCCCAATGAGACTGGGAACAGTGCTAGTTTCAGGGTTTTGAAGTACATAATTGTCAAAACTCCCATTTTTTATTAAGTTGCTCTTCCATCCACACCAATATGTGGTTGTGTAATTAACTGGGCTTAGTTGCACTTAATCTATAAGCATAACTCAGTGAAAGACTTGACCTCAAGAGATTTCCTGTTTTACAAGTGGCCTGTTTTTGAAACCAGACGATAATAAACAAAGGAGTACTTTACTACCCCAGTTCAACAAATGGTTCCATATTGATAGACTCCAGTATTGAGCAATAGAAGATCCATTTGCTTCTTCTTTCCATACACCACCAGCATTTTCTTGTTCATCCTCAGGAATTTAGATATTTATGTTTACCAAAAGCAGAGTAAGTGTGTGAAAGTGCCCTCTGCTTTTGCATGATCTTTTGTCTCCATATTTGATGCTCAGTCATTGATCTACAACTCACAAAACCTTCTGCTTACCTGCTTCAGTGACATCTCTATCCCAAAGCAGAATTCCTGTATTGCAGTGTTCAGTTTTACAGGTTAATAGTTTGTCATTTGCTTGAACTCACAGGAACTCGTTGGCAATTCATCATTCTGCCTTAGTTCCTTTTGTTGAATAGGCAGGTCCTGGTAAAGCTGACCTTTGCACAGGTTTAATGTTTCCCCTTCACACCTTCAAGGCTAAGGAGTTTGACTGACATCAATAATTAATTTTTGAACAAATACAGCACACCTTTTCCTATGGTTCCCCTCCAAGGTATGAGCCTTTGTACATTGCAAAGGCATGTCATGAACAGGGGAGTCCAAAGGACACTGGTGGGGATTGAAGTCCAAAATTCAGCTGCCTCAGTGCTGTGTCTCACCTCTGCTGTGCTGTCATGTCCTTCTGGGTGCCACAGAGCAGACAGAAAAGTCTGTGTGTGCCCTGAAAAGCTCAGTACGTTCAGGACAGGCTGGACCAGCTGCACTGAACAGCTCAAATATCTGCTTCAGGCACAGGTGACAATCACAACAGGTCATTCTGGGAGCAAGATCACTTCAATTGACTGCGTACATCAGAGAAATTAAAAAGAAAAGAAAAAGATCCTCAGATTCTGCCCAAGCAGTGAGGGAAACAGAGGGCATGATGTGGAGAAACCCTGCAGTGGCCTTGCCCCTTCCTTTGCTATTCTGGCCTGAACAGGAGGTCTTGGCTGGCAGGGCCAGTGAGGACTGGAACATTGCAGCAGGACATCTCTCTTTTTTTTCATTTCCAGGTGATGTAGGTGAGATGTAAGCCAACCAAATGAAAGAGGAACTGTCTTCTTTGACAGTGTGATGGGAATGAGACACTCCCACAAGGTGATGGAGAAAAGGGGAGATGATTCATTAATATAGAATATTTACCTCTCCTGGTATGGCTGACCATTGCTCACCTGATTTATTGATCTGAACTAGTCACCAGAACTGACATAAAAAGCTTAACAGGGAGAAGAGGTTATTGTGAGAGCAAATGATACAAAATTGGAAAAAACCTTTGCTAAGTCTGCCTTGACAGCTTTGCTGTGAACATCAGCATGTGTTGGCAACTAAGAGCACTTAAAAAAAAGTAAGTCATTAACATGCACAAATAATCTGTCTCATATTTTGCTTGCTGGGTATTTATTATTATAATTTCTGTTCTTTTCAAGGACACTCAGACTAAACAGCCAGGGCATGTTTTTAGCCAATATTATTTTCATTATTCCTCTTTTTCTTTATATAAAACATCATTGAAATACCCACTTTAAAATTTGAGTAAACAACCATGCCAACGTCTTCAGCTTTCAGAGTGCTGAATCCTAAACCATGCTGGCCATGACTCGACCTTGCAAGAGCCTGATCTGGGGAGAAGGGAGGAATCTGGACAACAGGTGCTCTGTCAGAATCCCTCGCCTTTGAGGGCAGCATAACTTACAGTGCAATTTGTATTGCAACATAAATCAAGGCTGCCTCAAGCTCCACGTAATTCCTCTGGTGCAGAGTCTGCAGTTCATGTGATATGGTGGGGGCTGAGGGCTGGTGCTGCAACAGATGTCGATGAAGAAATGAGGTGACAAGTGACACAGCCTCCATGGCACCAGCCTCCAAAAGAAAGTGATGGATGAGGGCAGTTTTCTGAGAGTGCCAACTCCTCCACAGCAGATAGGCAAAGGGAAGATTTGGGGAAGGTATTTCACTTTTAGAAGGCAGTAAACAGATGCTTTGGAACAGCCCATTCAGAGTTCTACTTGCATCTTGAGAAAATGGTAAAAATCTGAATCAAAATGGAGGAAAAGTGAGATGAGTGAGGTCTGCCCTTCTGCATGCAAGGTGGAGGAGGATTTGCTTTGCTTTCGAACATATGGCAATGTGGCCTTTCTGTCACATATCGAAAGGGAACACTGCATTTAGATTTGCAGCAGTGTTTCCAAATATGCAGTATTTAACGTTTCAGGTTCTTCTGGGAGACACTCACTGAATCCTCTTGCAGGTGGTTATTTATTGCAGTCTCCATGTGCAGGAAGCAAGGGAAGATTTGTAGGTGGAGGAAGCCTGGGCTGAGCAGTCTCTGGGAGGAGCTACAGCCAGGTCTGGTGAGAGATGTGTGTATTCTGCTGTTATGAGAGTCCATGTACATAAATCTGCATTGTGGCACTGGGATCCCTGTGACCCTGCAGCGTCTGTGGCTGCTGAGCAGTGCTGGAGAGACATCTGCTTCTAAACACTGCTTTATATTTCTCTCTTGTCAGTGAATCTGTGTGAGTTTGTCGATGGTCAGCTCCTGAAGAATTCCCGTCACCTTCGTTCCAAGGATGAACTGGAGCATGCATGCATGCTCCCCATGCATCTCACTCTGCAGGGCCCAAGCATTGCTGCCCAGCAAACCCAGCCTGAAGCCAGACAGCACTGGCCACTTATAATGTGTGAGGAGTTCAGCCATCTCCATTCTCTTGGCTTGAGTGTGACAACGCAGCTGTGCCACATGCCCATGAAGATAAGAGGGCAGAAAATCCCCTGAATCTCGCCGTCATGGTGTTTTGACCTCATTCTAGGGTAACTCTGGTATATGCTGTAATGTCCAGACACCAAAACAGCAGCAAAGATTGATATTTCATGGCCATTGTAGGACAAACTCAAACATATGGACGCAGGACGGAGGTGGGACATGGTTCTCATCTAGTCATACTCTTAAGTAATGTTCTTGTCACAAAACTCTGAAAAAATGGGAGTCACCTGGCACTAGAACAGATGTCACTGTTCTTCAACCAAACTCCATTCCTAATCCTCTTTTTTTAATGTGTTTGAGACAGACTGTAAAACAAAGAGGAGGGAGGAGGAAGTCCAGGAGAGTCGTAGATCTTTACTGCACATACCACAAAGAGGCAGCACAGAGGAAAGCACGGCTGAGCTTTGAGGAGCTGGCAGCCTTGAAAGTTTGTAGCAGGGTTGCAGGCAGCTTCCCCTTTTACTGGAACTTGGAAAATTCATTAGGCCTGAAAATTGCCAGATCTGCTCCAAAGGGAAGAGAGAAGGGTCATGTAAAGTTTGGAGAAATTTCAAACCACTTTTTTTTCCTTTTTTTTTTTTTTTTTTTTTTAAAAAAAATTTGCAGATTGTGAGAAATTGACCCGAGCTTCCAACTGTAAAATTTTGTCAAACATTTATGTTGGGTGGGGTGGATCCAGCCAGGAGATGCAGTGATGAAGTGTTGGGCCTGGGCAGTTTCCACTGGCAGAGATCTCCTGGAAGCCAGGCTGGATTTTAAAGCTCCCAGCAGGAGCAAAGCTGGCCACCAGTGCTCATTCTGTTCTGCTCCTCCATTGGCACTGATCCATACGTGCAGCAGCACCCCTGTTATTTATAGCTGATTTAAATTCAAAAGTTGGTTGTGAATGTGCACCAGAAAGATGCAGAAGGAAACCTGGAGGATGCCAAAGGCAGAGGGTGGTGCAGAGTGTGTATCCAAAGGGTGAGGGCAGGGCTAAGAGCACGGAGCAGGTTGATAATGAGTTCTGAAAGCTGGGATTTGTTGGCTGCTGCTTAACAAAATGGAAAAGCGAGGTAGAGTGCAATTAGGAGGATTACTGTGAGCTCATAACTCCTCCCCAGCTCCTGAGAGAGTGGTTTGTTCAACTGACCTTTTGTTGGGCTGGGCTGGAAAGATATAAATTAGCTCAATGCACGAATATTTTCATTTAATAAAACTGCCCCCAAATTTGTTTGGAGTTCCCAGGCTTCTTGGGAGAAAAAGAAAGAGATCTATTATGTTCTACAAAAACAATGACATTTCACCCTCTGTATTTACTCTTCCAATAGAAAATCTGCAGTCGGCCAAGGTCCCTATCACAGCAGCTCTCCCGCCCTGCATTCCACATGCCCTTACAAACACCCAAATCCACTCAAAAAAGCACTTCATTCACCAGCCAGGGCTTCACCTTCCCTGCAGTAAAACAAATCACCCCAAAGTCTTACTGACAAATAAAACCTCTTACCCTGGAGAAGTTAAGAATGGATGGAGGAGAAGAGAAAATCATTCAGAGGTGTGCGAATGACACCCAGGGTCTGCTGGAGCCACATTTTGGGCCATCCCCCATGGACACTGGGAGCAGGCAGGGCAGCACCGCTGGGTGCCCAGCAGCTGCTGCAGCCTGGGCATGGCTCCCTCGTGCCTGCAGCTTCCAAAGTGAGCATCACAGGAGGGCAGGGCCTGACCAGAAGCTCTGAAAGCTCCACAGCAGCTCATAAATGTTCATTTGGAAGCTCCAGTGGCACCCCCCGTGTGATGCTGCCTGGGTGAAAGGTGCTGAGCTGTCCTTTCCAGCAATGGCATGGGGACAGTCAAGGGGTAGCGGCACCAAGGCTGGGCACACAGCGCAGTGTGGGGAAATCCCTCCTCTCTCTTTGCCTCAGCTCCTTTGAGCCAAGACACACACAGAGGTTTTGGGGCAGACCCTGCCCAGTAATTAAGCCATTGCTTTAATTGTTAATATCTCCCCCAGGGAGTTCCAGAAGCTCAGGTGCTGGTACAGGCAGGTGTGTCCACCATGACCCAGTGCATCTCGCAGAGCCTGAGACAGACAGCACAACCTGAGGGGAAAGTGTAGGAATGGGGGGCATTGTATACCGGAATAGGAAAGGGGAATCCTGGGTCAATCATAGAATGGTTTGGGTTGGAAGGGACCCTAAAGGTCTTGTTGTTATAACCTTCCCCAGAGCAGGGGTGGCTCCAAGCCCCATCATCCTGAGCACTTACAGGAATGAGGCATCCACAGCTTCTTTGGGCATCCTGTGCAAGGGGCTCACCACCCTCACAGGCGAAAATTTCTTCCTAAAATCTGCTCTAACCCTGCCCTCTGTCAGCCTGAAGCCATTCCCCTTTGGGTGGCTGGCAGGGCTCTGGTGCTCTGAGTGAGAGCAGGTTCAGACACAGGCACTGAGATGGGCGTCAGTGGACGCAGGGGCACTGAAGAAATGTGGGGAAAGGGAGCCATTGAAAAGTCACTAAAATATCCTCTTTCCTTTGAAAACCTCCCCATGTGGTTTGCCTGAGCACCAAGCAACTTAATTGTTGGATGCATTTAAGTAATATTAAACTCTGCCTTTTTTTCTTTGTGTTCAAAGGGAAAGAGGCTGTATCAGCGCGATTCATTTTTTAAAGCCTTTTAAAAGTTCTCTTTGGCAACACCTCTTTGAAGTCTAATCCAATCTGCAATATATGTCTTCCAAGTTAATCCCAATTTTTGCAGGACAACCAGCAATGTTACGTAAAGACCTTCCAAAGAACAACAGGAGGGCAAAGCACAAAATAGTGAAATCTCTTGATAAGGGGGATAATTTTTCTATTTACAGCAGTATAAACCCCCAGTTACTTCAGCAGTGTGTTGACCATGCAGGCCCAGCCCTCCTGGAAACCTTTTTTCTCAGTTTTGCTGGGTTTATGCTGTATTCACCACTCAAAGTGAGATTTGAGTTCAAAATGTTAATTTTTAATAAAGCAGCAGTTTTATTTTAGAAGCTTCCAGGAACTGGTTCTGGTTTGTGTTCATTGCAGAGCTTTATAGCTTTCTCAGGATTTCTGGACCTCCATATGCATTTTCTAAGTACCTTCCTTTGCAATCTGTGCTGTATTATGTGTGATTCCTGAAGAGTGAAGTTAGGGACTCCTTCAGATACAAAAGAAAGCACTGGGTTAAAAAAAAGGAGTGGAAAGGCCCTTAAATGGAAAGGAATATCCATAAGTGGAAATTAAATTTTGCATTACTCTACCAATCCTTAAATTTCACAAATAAAAATCTCTTTAGGGTTGGCAGACAAAGTCCTCTGGCTTCAAGCCAAAGAAGGAAAAATCAATGTGGAAATAAGAGGTAAACTTTTAAACACAGTGTAAGTTATTAATAAAACAGCTTCCCAAGGGATGTGATGGAGTCACCACCACTTGAACTCTGGTCCTATTGTCCATGAGGATTCTCCTCACAGAACACCTTTCTCCAGCTAACCCTCCAAAACCCAGTTCTCTGACCACATTCCTCTTTTCCTCAGCTCCAATCACCCTTTTTGCTCAGCCTAACAGGTTGACTAAAATAATTAAACACCACAGAGGTGATTTTCTAAGCCTATGTTGGTTTTGACATTGACTGCTTCTACAAGGGCTTTTGTACCCCAAAGCCTCTCCATTGTTCACCAAGGATATTTGGTCTAATGAATAAGCAACTCTTCTCACAGACTCCGCCTCTCCAAATTATTTCTTTGGAAAAATCCATGAAGGGGCTCTGTCACGTGCTGTAGAGATTGGTGCAGGAACAACTGACTTGAGTGGCAGAAGGGCAGCCCCAGCTGTTTGTGTGATCTCCAGGACCTTCCAAACAGGCCCTGTGTTTGTACCCATCCCCAGACTGAGCTGGGGAAGGCTTTATGGCAAGAT
The DNA here is from genome assembly GCA_036630365.1 of Acanthiza pusilla. Taxonomy (NCBI): domain Eukaryota; kingdom Metazoa; phylum Chordata; class Aves; order Passeriformes; family Acanthizidae; genus Acanthiza; species Acanthiza pusilla. Next base: position 9,439,180 of record JAXCHO010000049.1, on the reverse strand, counting down.
TTGCCCCAAAACCCCTCAAGTACTGAACTATGTTCCTTTGTCATCAGAACAGCCCCTGGCAGAAGCAGTGTGTGGTGTGAGCTGTTGTGGGTTTGGTTGTTGGGTTTTCTGTTCCTGGATGGTGGATGCAAGGATATGTTTCACTCCTGAGCCAGCTTTTCTGAGCCACAACTGCTTTCCAGGACTTTCATTATGTGGCACACATATTATGTGCATTATAACTCATTTTTCACTGCCAGTGCTGTAAGGGGATAGGGCAGTCCTACTTATTATTGTATTTTTTTTTGTTGTTGTTGTTTTGCAAATGATCTGCATTGGTGTTCGCAGTTTGCTGATGGCTCATTTGTACTGTGAACGGTATTGATATGTCTGGAAATGTGACCCAGCAGATTTACTGCCCAATTGGCAGCATTAGAGAACCCTGAGACATCAGCCAAAACCCAGAATAGATTAGGTAGATTGCTCTTGCAGATACAATATACTTCTACAGCGTCCTTCTTGGGGTTCTTTTGGATGCTGCTAAATGTGTTTGGCTGTGGAACATAAATCTGTTTCCATCTGCATTTATTTGCCTTGCAGGGTGTACATGATGTTGGTGTGTCATCTGTGCATGCTCATGTGCCTGTGTGTTCCTATATATGAGTTTAAACACATGTATATTATGTATCTGCCACATATTTTTCAGCTCAAGAACCTCTCACATGTCATTCCATCTGTTCCCTTTTACTGATGTAAGAGACGTGTTTAGTGAAAACAGTTATTTTTTCCTTATTCTCTTTCCCGAAGATGAGCTGTTGGTCTGCAAGAGAAAACATGATAAAAATGTTTATACAACAGAGTCATGAATGTAGCACAGACTTTGCAAATAGAAAATAGTGGTGTGTGGAGCTGATAAAATCTTAGGCAACATTTTTCTGCAAAAAAAATGTGATGAAAACAAAATTTCCATTAAGAATAACTTGTTGGCAGGGACTGATACATAAAATTTGTACTTTTCAGGAGATATATTTTGGTGCCTAGGTTTTCCTTTTTCCAGTAAGAAGATGAAGTTTTTAGCAGAAGTAAAGCACTGTCCATGGATTTCTTTTACTTAGAATAACAATTTTCCACAGAAAAAAATCAACAGGGTTTTTTTCTTTTTTGTGTTTTTTTTTTTTTTTTTTGTGTTTTTTTGTGTTTTTTTGGTTGTTTTTTTGATGGTTTTTGTTGGTTTTTTTTTTAATATGAGGTCTAAGTGTGTGGTTTTCTGGCTTGAGACAGTAATTTCAGACCTGGCTTAAACTAATATCTGTCTAGATGAAAAAACCTAAGTTAGATTTAGGTCATATGCAACACTCATATCCCAGATCTTTGCCTTGTGGCCTGTGTGACTTCACAGAGTTTCACCAGAATAATCTGACCCCTTTGTCACAGTGATGAGCAACTCATTAGGTCATGCTGCTGTCTACCGAGTGGGCTGACCCTTTTCCCTGCTCAAAAAATTGCTCCCCTCACTTGTGATAAGCAGAGGACTGAAAAACTGGGTATGGAAGTACTAAATTTGTGCAGCCATAGTGGGGAGGACATAGCCTGTGCTCCAAAAGTTGCACAATAACATGGCACAGTTATTATATGATTTTAGCTGAGAAAAACCATATTTGCACTCTGGACTTGGTTTTACCAAGTTGATGCCTCAAGGTGACTCGTGCCAACCCAGCAGTTGTTGGGTTTTTTAGGCAGCCAGGGGCTGCTACAGCTCTGAAGAGACTATCTAAATTCATTTAAGTAGGATGAATTGGAGCTGAAAAAAAAATGATTAAAATGTCCACATCCCCTGTGGAAAATATCTCTGCCATCGTCACTCCCTCCTCTAAACTTTACCTCCCATGGAGGCTTTCCCAAAATCAAAACACCTATGGTTAAGTGTTTCTTTTTTCCTGGCTGCAGAAGGCCCAGCTCTGAGAAAAAAGCTGTAGAAGAATTTCGGCAAAAATAATTCCTCTGCCCTTACCAGAGTTATATTTCCAAGAGCACAGACCCCAAAGAATAGGGAGACCGACTTATTCTTTTAGTTTTTAACTGAAAGCTGAGATTCTGCTTCACATTTCTGGGTCTCCTCTGCCGAGAAAAAAGTTAGAAAGGCCAGTGGCTGTGCAGACCTAAAAAATTCACCCAGAGCCGTTCTGAAAATAAACAGCATCAAAACTAGATAGTTTTGCTGAAATAAAACCCTGCAGTAATAAAACAAATGACTAACACTTTCTATTGGTCTACATAGCATAGAACACAAAACATACATGTAAGCAAGTCAAGATGGATGAGTCATCTTGACTTAATAAAACTTACAAATACTTGCTAAATATTTGAGAAGTCACATGCCAGGAGCCTTCATCACTTGTTTTGTTAGACTCCTGCTTTGCCAAGTCAAAACAGTCAGAAATCATAAAAAATAATCCACACAATCTGTCTGAAAACACAGTTTTCTCGCATTATTTTTCTTGCTTTACAGCAGCGAGTCCCTCATTCTGCCATCAAAATTTTGCAATAGAGAGCATGACTTCTTCTTCATAAGGTAAGCAAATGTTTTGCATTTATCAAGTTCCCAGAGTCTAAATGGAGGGAGAGTCAGCAGACCTCACATGTTTATGTTTCTTTACTGGAAATGAGCCACGGGAAGTTGCAGTTAAAAGGCTGCTGTGTCTTGGGGTTCAAGGGACACAATGGGCTTCAATGACTTTAACATTGCTGAACATCTGAAGCTCTGTTTGCCTTAAATATGAATTATAAGTGCTCAGAGCCTCCACAAACAGGGCTGGAAACTAGAAAACTACATTTATTCATGAAGCCCACTGCTGGTTTGTGTTGGTTCACAATCTTGTTTTCCTATTAAAGAAATAATAATTGCCCTCACCCCTGCACCACCAGCCTAAACCACATCCAGCCTAGATGTCCAACATCTGGGTTTCTCTGGACACGTTTTCCCTCTTCTCTTGGAAATTTTGCCTGAGTTCAATTTGGAATTTTTTTTTATTTTTCAAATTTAGGAGGGGATATATCCAGATGTCTACTAATCCATCTGCATTATTGTGCCAGTTAGGCTGCTGACCACCCTGAAATTTCAGCTCTGTCCATTGTCTGTGAGCAGATCAAAGCAATCCCGAATGTGGAGGGAGATAAGTGCTCTGGGGATGGTCAGACCTTCAGTTCGGGGGCTGCAGGCACAGCCTGCACCAGTGATAAACATGATGTGTTCAAGACATGGTGGGCTTACTGTGCCAACGCATGCACACGAGGACTGAGGCTTCCCAGAAATGTCAGGCTCCTTAAACATGCCAAAAAGTGAAAAACTCCACTGCTTTCTGGAAAGAAATATTGCAAGGTAACCCAGCAGTGCATGAAAAGTCCACACAGGTAACAAGAAAAACTCGTCATTTTGAACAAAAGCAGAGAATACAGCTGGACAGAGGTTTCTGTGCCAATTTCCCTCAGAGTTACCTGTGCAGGTTGAACCTGTTACTCACTAAGCAGAAATGTAATAATCAACAGTGAAACAGGCTGCTCTTCCCTTGCAACTGTGCTCCATAAATCAGAGCTCAGGTGTGGCCCTTTGGCAACAGAGATAAAACAGTGATTGAATGTCAGCGGAACAAAACAAGCGACGGAAAGGGCTAAACGCTATACACTGAGTTGCCAGGGAATTAAATTAGCTTAATTGACCATAGATGGATAAAATTTCTCTCATTACCTGCCCGTTGTGTTTCATTTGCCATCGAGGGGCTTATTGCAGCTTTAGCTCTCTGCTCTGCACATGTTCAGTGCCTGGGAGGAGTTGGTGCTCTGCTGAGCCAGAGTTCTGCAGTTATAAACAGGAAGAAATATCATTTGGCTTTTACTGCAAAATTTGTGTCCCACAGCCTTCCTGCCGTCAGAATTCATCATTTGTCTCTGACACAGGGGAGGAACCGTGACATTACTGGGAAAAGGAGAGAAGTTGCTCCTTTTTGGAGATGGCCTCTCTCCAGCATTGCTCCAGCTCAGCCTTTGTGCCCTGGGACAGCTGAGCTCCAGTTTTAACTACAGAAGTCAAATTTCCATCTGCCTGATCAGCTTCCCCATGAATGTACCGAAGACTAACATATAAATCACCTTTAACCCTGAGGCTGTGGTTTGTCCCACATGGCACACCTTTTTTGCTGTTGTCTGCAAGTGAAGGTGGCACACGCTCCACAGGCAAATTCATGCAAACAAAAAATCTATGAATCTAAACAATTGTGGAGAAACTTTTCTGAGCAGTATACAGGGAAGTACTGGAGCCCTGGAGAAAAATAATACTGCCAAACCCTCGTTCACAGAGGGCAAATCATCTTTCCCATTCTGTCTGCTTACTGCTGGAGCATTGCTGTGCTCAACATCTGTCTCTTTGCTCTGGGTCCTAAAAGAGGCCACAAATTATGAATTAAAATGGATTCCCCATGTCCTGCTCTTCATGGTGCATGCAAGGGGAAAATCCTCAAAGTTAGGCAACCTGTAACTAGAAGAAAATGCATTGACCAAGCAAATTTTTCTTCAAGGTTAAATGCACAGCAGATCAGTGACATTTTCCTGTGGGGCTGCTCTGATCTGCTCTGCCTCTTCGAAGGCTGTTTGCAAACACATTTTTTTAAGCAGCCAATGACTGCTATAAACAGAATCACTTCGTTATTTATCACTTCACATTTTGATGTGTGTGAGGCTCTGAAGGAAGCACTGTAAGTTTGTGGGCTTTTTAATTTTTCCGATCAAAACAGGAATAGTAGGGACGCAAAGCGGACAGCCCATTCCAGATAGTTGTTATCCATTGCATATCTCTGGCCCCTGGACCTTGAAACTTCCAGCACATGACAGGTTTTTACTGAGGGGCTTCTGATCACCTTCCTTGGGGGAGATGGCCAATGATACAGAGATCTCTTCTAGTCACACCTATACAAAAAACCCCAATTATATTGGAGGAAATTGTGTGTGGCATATTTGTGGTAAATACAGAGTTTTTAATGTAATTTTTGGTGAAATAATGCACATTGCGAGTAGGTATTAGAAATCACTGTTGCCTTAACTTGTGTTTGGTTCTTCAGTGAATTTCTTTTTCCCTGAACCCATAGCTAGTACCTTCCCAAATCCTTGCCTCAGGCCCTTTAAAAATCCATGTTTCTGTGTCAGTGACTAGATGTTGTATTATCTCTGCCGGCGGAAGAGGTGCTTTAGACAATTCTGTGTCTGAAATGAAAGCAACACAAAGCTCTTTTACAACCTGTTAACGTTACTGAGATTTAATTTTAATTAACACAGACCTTGTGGAGGATGGGAAATGAGCATCATTTAAACACCACTGTACTGGTGATTTCTGTGGTGACAACACTGGTTAATTTTCCACAAAGTAGTTGTTATTATTATTGTTGTTGTTGTTGTTGTTATTACTACTATTATCAGTGCACATCCCTAAATGTCTGGAAGATGAATAGGTTTCAGGAGTTGTACAAAAACCTTACCTGAGCATTAATAGGTATTTTACCAATAAGCATAGAACAAAAGGACAAATTTTGTAGATCCATCAGCTACGTGGGATCAGCTGGAGCATACACAGGGCACTTTTGGACCAGAAGGACAAGCTGTCGCATTGTTTCTGTTTGTATTCAGGAAGATTTTTATTTCCCAAGAATATGGTACAGCTTGTGTGAGGGAGGGAAAAAATCTTCAATGTTTTGGCCTCTTGGAGAAAAAAGAAAATATGTTATTTCAGTTCCTGTTTTTCAACAGTTAGGGACACCAGTTCTACAAACCCTTCCAGTTATTTTTAAAAAGCTTATGTGGAGAATATGCAGCCAGTTATTAAGTCATTTGTCTGTGGCAAGAGAAGATTAGGAAGGGTTTGATCTCCACTCAGGGAAGGACACTGTCTTTACTCATAAAACCTTTCCTTTGAACACGCAGGGGTTCCTAACGTGGGCCTGGATTGCTCCCCCACTGCTGCCCTGTTAAACCCTGAGAGAGCTTTTCCCTGGGGACTCTCCCATCCATCACACAGCCAGGAGGCAGTGGCTGCTCCCCTCCTCTTCCTCCGTCACTGTCGATTCCCTCGTGGGCTGATCCGTGGTTCACAAGATCCAGGGACCCCCTGGGACCCAAAAGGTCTGGATGCTTCCTGGACAGACCTTTTCCTCCAGATCCTCCCTAGAGCTTCAGTGTTCTGCTGCCCAGCCTCTCCCTTGGGAGCTGCTGCTGCCTGCACCACCTGGGGCTTCTCCTCCCACTCCGAGATGGAAAGACAGCACAGGCTCACATGTGGTGTGGAGAAAGGAACAGACACTTCTCCTGGGAATTCCTTCTGGGAATTTTTCGGGAATACAAAAAAGCTAAAGAATATAACCCCACAGCAAAACAAACTCAACACAGCGATTTATAAACTGATTTTGGAATTCTTTTGTGTTTGTTGGCTGCTTTCAAGGAAATCACTCAATAATATGTATCAATGACAATAACTTCACTCTATTATGTTTTTAACTACTGAAATTCAGTGGCCACACCATGGAGGGTCAGATTTATACAATTAGTTATTTATTAGTGCTGAAATTTTAATGAATAGGTCTCTCTTTCCATTACTGGAATACTTAAATGGAATGGCATTTTCCCTTTTCGATAGTATCTGCCTTGGTGTCTCCTTCACTTCATAAACAGGGACGCATCAAAGATTTTACACTACTGCAAAAAGCCTGTGAAATACAATTCAGTGCTCCTATATGCCTGTTTTCCTAGGATTGTCAGAATATGGAACTTATTTTCATTTCTGAGTATCTTAAAGGACTTAGCACCCCTTCTTTCTTAGTAATCTTCTTTGTGTTTGCTGTGCACTATGGTCCTCCTAATAAAACAAAATATTCAGACTCCCATTTTACAAGCTTTTAAAAGAACGCCAGACTCCGGTGACATGGTAAACCTCTATTTTTTAACCCAAAGCTTAAAAAAAACTGGAGTAGATAACTTGGGAATGTGTGGCATTCTTATTTGCCTCAAAAGCCTTTGATTTGACAGCATTTGCAACCACATTTTGTACGCAGTGGTTCAAGACGAGCAGTTACTGGGTCTGCTTATCTGGGGCTCTGCAGCTCCTTGGTGGGAATGACTCTCTTTACCTAAAATCCAAGCAAAATGTACCTTTGCTCCTATTCTTTAATTGCACATAGAAAGCTAAGGAATTCTGTCAATTTTATTGTAAATGTGGGGGGAATGGTATATTTTCAATTCAATTTTAATAATATATATTAGTTATATATATTTATTTGGTGTGTTTGTAAGATCTTTCGTTAGGCCTGAAGGGGGAATGTTTTGTCACAGTAATGTTACTGCAATTATTATTAATTATGACACTAATAATATTATGAGCAATAATATTACTCATGATATCAGAGTTTCAGGTTCTTACTTCAAATTCATTTAAGTCTATTCTACTTACAGCTTTGCAAGTCTTTAAAATAACCTCAGTGAATTCTGAATCAGGTCCTAAAATGCTTCAAATTAACTGAAAATTCAATATCAAGAAAAAGGAGACACTGAACGTAGCTGAAAAATTCTACAAATTCTAGTAAATACATGACATTGCAAGTACATTTTCCATTTTCAAAAATCTGTTCAAGTAATTTCTAAAACCTTTCCATTATTTTGTTCCTTGAGTGTTTGATTTCTACAAATGAAAGCAAGTAATTCCAAAACACGGGAGCTGCTGATTATTTTCACAGAGTGATTTCCTCCAGCCCTACATTTTGTAAGTCAGTAAAAATAAATAAAAAAAAGGCTGTTAGCTGATTATCTTATTTATTCTGTAGAAACCACCTTTGACCAAATAAGCTTTATTTTTATAGCAAAAAATGGGAAGAGGTTTTGAGCTAAGAAAATGTGTTTTCTCTGCCATCAGCAGAAGTAACAGAAAGGAACAGCTTAAATATCAGTGGTGGATCATAAGCCTCTTCTCATGTTAGGCTGTGCAGCTGAACTGGACGATAGCAGCTTGTTAGGCTGTAGGTTTTTATTGAAATGCCTATTGAGTAAAACATAATTCATGCTGCTGCTCGCCCTTAAAACAGGAAATAATATACCCATTTAACTTAATCACAATTTATATTACATGTGCATATTTCTAAACAAGTGCTGTAGATGGAGAGTTTGGTAGCAATAATATTTATGAATTACACTTTTAGTTAGCAAAGGAAAATGTGTGACCTCTTACATTTTGTTTGACATTTGAATTTGGTATCCCGTATATGTGACATGGGTGATGGATGCTTATTAACACAGTGTATAAACAGGAAATGCTTCTAAGCTGACCATTTATTAGTGCAGTATGTGTTCAAACTGAAATTTGAATTTTAGCTGCAATATTCTTCTCTGATGACTGCAGAGCTGAAATAGAGGGTTTTTTTCTTTTTTTTCTTTTTTTTTTCCCCCTCTCGTTTGCTTTCCTCTACAGAATGGACAGATTTAACAGTAAATTTTATATCTCAATCAGTTTTCCCCACGGATCTTGAGTAAGTATATAAAAACAAAGACTTTTCTTCGAATTGAAATAACAGAGACATAGGAAAGGTATGAAGTGAAAGGATTTTGTAGAATTCATAGCGAATATTCCTGGTTAAATAAATAAATATGTGCACCCACATTCCTCTCTGTGTCCTGACGTATGCACTAAGCCATTTCCCCTTTACTTCGTTCCTGTAGAAATGCAGGGAAGAACCATTCCTTCCCCAGAAATCTGACAGCTGATCCACTTTGGGTCTGTCCTCCACGACTGGAGACATAATTTTTCACTCACACTTAATTGCTCTTTCTAGAGAACCCATCCTTAAATTCCTGACAAATATCTGAAAAGCTTTGTCAGTGAAGGTTTCAACATTTCATCTTATCAAAGCAGAAGTGAAAAACTCCACGTATTTAGAAGGTTTCTCCCAGCAGAGAAAAAGAGTATAGTTTTTTTTCTAAAAAGAAGCCACTCCTCTGCACTTTTCCTGATGATTTACTAGAGGAAATATATAGAATAATACAGAGACACTGTTTCCCTTTTTGTATCCCATTTAAAACCAGCCCTCAGGAGAGAGAACATTTATCTATTTTTCCTAACCACGGTCTCAATATTCCAAAGCATTTGGATAAAATTTAGTTGTTTAGCAAAAGAATTATGATGACGTGGTAAAGTGACTCAAAGGGAAGATTTTATTTTAAATATCTCTGTCCAAAGAGCTCTACTGTGTTGTACAGTGTAGGTCAAAGAAATTATTCTCTATGTAAAAAGTTAGTAGAGAAATTCAGCATAGCTAATAAAAGTAGCAGGTATGAGACCCTCTCAAAAGTTACTGCTAACATTAAATACCTTTACTAAATACACAGCTTTCTACAGTGCAGGACCCAATCACAGGAAGGTTAGCAACCTGGAAATTGAAACTGGCAGATCTTTAATCTAACATTCTGCTTTTCAGTGGAAAAAAGTAACATCTTTATAGATGAGAGTCAAAGGTTAAATTTAGTTTGTATCAAATTACAAAAATATGCTTTTGGTGAGGTTAGATTCTCATGCTCAGAGCAATTCAAACTGTAATGAAAGCAAACATTGAAAGAGATAATCCCATTAAAGATGAACTATTCACTTTAACCTCAAATATTTGGTAACTAAAATAAAACCATCCTAGTAGGAGGATGAAGTTCAGCTCTTAAGGGAAACTGGAACTCAGTATTATACCTCAGACTGCACAAGGGGAAAAAAAACCGCTCTCCTGTTTCTAAAATAAAATGTTATTTGGGGGGAACAAATTAATTCATGTTCTTCTCTTGAGGTCTACACAAAACAGTGGTGACCTCTGTGGCAGTGTGTGCCTGTGCACTGCAGGGAGAGCTGTGCTTTTCTCCGAGCAGCAGCTTGGCCAGGAGCAGGACAGCCCAGGAGCGAGGAGCAGGGAGGGATGTGAGCGCTGGGAGGGGGCTCAGGGTCAGGGTGGCACCCCTGCTCAGCTCTGTGCCTTCTCCTCCCCCCCACACCCCTGTGGGATGTCCTCCTTTCATGTCACCCCTCAGCCATGCAGCTGCTCTCCGATTCTGATAAAATCCTCGAGGTTCGGCTCAGAACAAAATCCTGAAGAGCTCTGATTTCAGCCTCCCTGGTCTGCCCCCTGAGCCACCCCAGCCTGGCACAAGGAGGGAGCACAGTGGGACCCTGAGCTGGGGCTTGGCCCAGGTACTCAGTGTGCTTTGGAGGTCCCAGGAATTTAAGATTATCCACTTCTCTGAACAAAAAGGGGAGCAAGAAATGTTTTTAAAGCCCCATTGCTAAAGAATTGAGCTCTTTAATATAATGTGACAAAGCTCTTGATTTTTAAGAAACACCAAAAAACATATTTAATCCCTGAACTTCTGATACCCCATTGAAAACTCACCCATAAAGGCAGCCACAGCCAGAGTCTTTCTTCATTCCCAGAGGCATGCATGATGATTTAAAGAATTTGGGAAGAGTCTCGTATTCTTTCCTTTTACAACTTAAAATAGACTGAAAAGATTTTTTTAAAAAAAGGTTATGAAAAAAATATCATAGACTGATATTTCTTTTTTATGCCAAGTTTCAGCCTGGAGAAAATTTTATGGCTGAGTTCTAATCCACTGCAACCCCTGGTTTATAACAGAAATGCTGACACAATGATAACTGCAGCGTTATGAATGCTGGCGCTATGATATTTATTGCTCCCTAGTGCCAGCTGGGGTTAATCCTTATTAAATGCATTCATTTTCTGCCCTGGTGGAGAGCAGATCACTCAGTGATCAGGCAGAGTTTGGGTCCCTGGTAGCGTTAATGGAAGATATCACAGAAGACACTGTAGGTGAGGAGACTTTAAGGGGGCTACTGGAGGTGTTTTTGGGAATTAAGTGGCCTTCTCTGGGGGCTTGAGCTCAAATCCAGAGTGCCTGTACTGAGAAGTGTCTTTGCTGCAATGGAACAGCACAATGGAACTTTGTTCTTTTTAGCATCAAGGAAGGGTGTGAGAGGAAACATGGCATGGTCATGTGTTTGCATAATCAACAGTGGAATAGACCCCAGTGATAAAGAATTATCAGTCTCCCAGGGGGATATCCAGATGTGAACCCAAATATCCCAAATGTGTGAGCCCCAATATCCCAAATCCTCTTCTACATTCAACTGTCCTGTTTAACAGTGCTGGAAGAGGGGAGGACTGACAAGATTCCCCTTCGACACACACCAACTTATTCTTTCAATATCTATCAGAGACAGTGAAAATTACAGTTTAATTTTATTCACAAGTTTTTCATATCCCACCCTCACACACATTTACATTTTAGCAACAAAGGAACGGAAAATCTCACAAAAATGTCTCCATAAAGCCATGTGGGACGGTGGGTAAATTTTTCCCAGAGATTTACACACCATCATGGTGCTTGCTGTATTTATATGGCAAACTGGACAAACACGCAGGAAAGTTGCAGATTTAATTCAGGAAAGGGTAGATGCAATGGGCATTTTTGCATTTTGCTCTTTCCGTGGGTTCTGCAGACAGAGCCTCAGGTCACCTGCCAAGCTCTCAGCCTGCAGACCTAAAGCAAGGGGGCTGCTCGCTATGAAAAAAATCTCAGGACCAAAGGAGTGAGCATGTGTGCAAAGTTCACCACGAGTTCAGTGAATGATCATATTTTCCCCACAATAATAAATACTTCTATAATTTATAAATGCCTCGAAAGGCTGAGATATGTGGGGGATGCAGAATCAAAGTGGCTTGACAGGAGAGAGACAAAGGAATGAGCCAGAGAGTGAACTGACTACTAAAATTCCTTGTCTCTGATTTGTTTCTTTTAGAACTTGTCCCCAGAGAAAAGGCTGCACTTTCTAGAGAGGCTTAAAAAATCAAAAGAAATCCTCTGGGCTTGTGAACAGCCAAGAAGAATTTAAAAAACCTTCAATTTGAACACAGAGCCAAAGAGTAATACTCAAGATTTTCTGCTCTCCATTTGATAATAATTTTTTAAAATATGAGCAATGAGATGGGGAGAATAGTCAGGCTTTTTATAAAAAGATTAAAATCAGAGATATGTTTTCTTCATTTCAAGGCAATGCTCTGCCTTGTTACATGGAAGCTTTCTAGTAAAAGAGAACCAAAGTAATTTTCATCAGAACTACTTAAAAGAAAAACAAGAAATGCTCAAGAGAACAGAAAGCAACAGAAACAAAATGTTTTCAGTATTGGGAAAAACATGAATGCATGAATGTTTTTATTAAAAAGTCATTTTGAAAGAAATGGGGCTAATGCACTTTCCCTTGATATTCAGAGAAGCTGGAAATCAAAATAAAAATAGCTTTATTTTTGTTTAAAATTTCCACAGGGCAAAATGCAATGTCATGACCTTGTCTAACAGATGGAAAATAGAAAAATGCTCATGTGAAGAAAACAGCCACTGGAACATTCAGGAAGGTGCCTTTAACAAGGAGGCAAAAAATACTAATTTTCATTTATCCTCTGTCAGGTACAAAGGTTTTGTGTTGAGCCACGGACTCCAGGGAAGCAGGACAGAGCAAGCCCAGGGCTGCAAGGTCCTGAGTGTCCCCAAAGGCTCAGAATTTTTAATGGGAGCTGGGAGGGGTGAGTGCAGGGCAGAGCTAGAGCCAACAGGATGGAGCTGGGGAAGAACAGGCAGGGCCAGGCACACAGTGCTGCTCCACCCCAGCACTGTCCCCTGCTCCAGCCAAAGGAAAGCAGCCTTTGGACAAAGATGGGCACCAGGCAGCTGACAAAACTTCTGGCACAGAGAAATTATTAAAAGGACAACATTAAATCCAATTGAAACATTTGTAGGAGTGCCAGAAGCTTTCATTGAGTCATAGAATCATTGAGGTTGGAAAAGATCTCCAAAGTCATCAAGTCCAGCCTTTCATGGCCTTCTCTGCAGAATGGAGGGGGAAATCCATGGGCTCATTCTCTACTTGTAGGGCTGCTTAGCTTCCCTTGGCCACTAATTTGTTCTCTGCTATCATTTTGAACAAAGATTGAGCTGTACAACTGGAAAAAAATGTTTTCTCACCCGTTAGCCATTCGATACAGAGAGAGATTCTCACAGAAATCAAACACAGCCTCTTATTAACTGCTCCACCAGCGCAGGCTGGTCCAACACAGCTTTGTACATCTTTGAAGTTCGCAGCTTAAGTGAGCCAGGTCTTTTTATAAGGTTGCATGTGAAATTGTCAGAAGAATGAAACCATTTGCAGATGCTGGAGTGATAAAGATGGTACAAAATCTCACTTGTATTTTCCCCCATTTCCTTGGGAAGAAAAGGAAAAGCGAGAAAGGGGGGAAAATTAAAAGCAGTGGAAGAACAGAGAAACTCCAACAAACAAAATTCTTTTGACAAATCAGTGTTGAAGGAGTTAGTGAGATTTCTGGCAAAACCACCAGGACTCCGAAGACAAGCCGACTGCTGCAATATTTATTACTTTGCTTTCATGAAACCTCTGACATCAAGGACTTTTGTAGTGACTGATTTTTGTCAGGATAATGCTGCAGGAACTGGAAGTGACAGATGATTTTCTTGGACATGAAGCCTGTGCGTAATGGCATGAGAAAGAGGACATAAAAAAGTCTGCCCTGAAGCAGCTTAATGCGGCCCTGGAGAGCAGAGCTGTTATCACAGCTTACTGATGCAGCCACAGCAAGAGGCTGTACAAAGAAATGGATCCTGAAGTGAGGCAGCTCGGCATGGGAAAGGCTTCCTGTGAGTTGTGCTCCCTCGTGGAGGCAGGGGCTGGCAGGAGGGAAGCAAACAGCAGGACGTACCTCCAGAAATGAAATAGAAATTGGCATTATTGTGTCATGTCTGTGCCCTGCCTTGCAGCACTAGAGGCTCACGTGCAGCAACAATAAATGTGTTGGGTTTGACATACGGTGCTGGGGCTCGTGGTTGGTTCCAGAGCAGCCATGGTACCACAGCAGCTTGTGTGCAGACAGCTTTTCAAATGGAGTTAGCACACAGCATCTAGGGTCATGTGAATGTAGAAAATGTGCTGGGGAATAGTTTGACATGTAGGCAGAGCTGTGGAGGATATTTCCAAAGGAAGCTATTGATTAAAATATTAACTTCCCTTGTCCCAATTCCCTAAGTCTTTGAAATTGCTCCAAGCCCCATCCAGCCTGGCCAGGAGCACTGCAGGGATGTGGCATGCACAGCTTCTCTGGGCAACTTGTGCCACTGTCTCACCACCTCACAGGGAAGACTATCTTCCTAATATCTAACCTAAACCTGCCCTCTGTCAGTTTAAACTCATTCTCTGTTGTCCCTTAGGGGAGACACCCATTCTGATTACCTTCTCATCAATAGGTTCCAGTTGAAAATCAGAGATGGAGTCACAGTGCTCTGCAGCAGAACTGATGTTTTAAATCTGGAGACCAGTGCGGAAGCAAGGTACCACAAACTTCTCTGGTTATCTCAGTACATTCTCCCTGCTGTACAAACACATGCTTCTTTGATTTGATTGCACCTCAGGCAGTGTAACCATTCCTGCTTTCAGTGGCAATATTGTGAGGCATATAGCTGCTGTTTATATATTTTGGTGCAGAAGGCAAAATATTTTCAGACGCCAAACAATGTATTTATTAAAATAAGATTTTGTTTTGATTTGTCTAAGTATTGGTGGTGCATTTGGAAGCATAAATCTGCCTAAATAAAAATCAGAGCAAAATGCTTTATATTTACTCATATTGGAAGTGTAGAAAATTACCTTCCTGAATGATAAATGCAACTCTTACTGGCACAGGGAGATACGGTCACAATCAGGCCATGCTTCACTCTGGATTGTGCTGCAACTCCTTTTGTCTTTTTTGTTACACAGAAAAGGAAATATAGGGAACTACTGTTGAAACATCCATATGTGTGAGGCCGTTAGTGGGAATTTGTAATTCACACAATCTCACAGAATGTGACAGGATTTCCAAGTACTGAGCTGGCAGACACTTAGAGATGCTGTAAATTAACCCACACGTGAACCTGCCGACTCTGTCCTTTCTCTTCGCTGCCTCATTTCAGCTGAATTGACAAGACAGGATTTCTCCCTGGATCCTGGTACATTACATACACCTGTCAAGCAGAAGCTTCAAGTCAGCCCTGGGGAGCATCTTTAAAAGACAGTCCTGCAATACCAATGAACTCCCCATCCGTTGGCAGTCCGGTTCTTTAATAGGATCATTGATTTAAGAACACACTGACCAAACCACTGCCATTTTCCTGCACACGTTCAGGGCAGAGAATGATGATACCTGGGGTTGGACCTGCACCTCTTCTTGCACACCCACAAGTGAGGGTAGGTCTCAGCAGCAGGCAAAGGGCACTGCCTTGTGTCAGAAGGGAGGGCAAGGACAGGTCATCCAGAGAAAATGTGGGTGCCACACCCCAACAGGGTTCAGGGCCAGGTTGGACAGGACTTGGAGCAACCTGGGATAGTGAAAGTATCCCTACACATGTCAACGAGATGAGCTTTAAGGTCCCTTCCTGCACAAAATTCTGTGGCTGTGTGACAAGCTCCCCTGGCCAGGCAGCGGCTGCTCTGTTTGCATGGGTCTGTGACCCTGCAGGGTGCAGCAAGGGATGCTCCTGCAGGAAGTCTGGCTTTCAGTGATATCCAGCTCCAAGTCACTAAGATTTGACAGTAACTGTCCCCCTATGATATCTCCTAGCCAATATTACAATATCCTGGCCCCAGAGCCTGGCTGAGAGCTGGGCACACAGAGCGCTGTGCCCCGGGGCTGCTGTGGACAGCCTGCAGGTTACTCTGAGCAATTGCTCCCCTGATTTCTTTCCTCCAAAAGTTCATGTAAGAGGCTTGAGTGCTCAATGGGTCCAGGGGACACCCTCTCCACTCCTCCCAAGCTGGGGAATCACTGGTCTGCACATGCACCTCTCTAAATCCTGGCTCCCTGCTCAGGAATGTGGCTACCAGTTCGGCCCCGGGCTCATAAAGCCAATGAAGTGTTGCCCTGTGCTTCAGAAAAAAAAAAATCTTAACATCAGCAGGACTTTGCTGGCTGCTTTTCTGCAAAACCTCTTGTTTGCTTTGTAAAAGATTGGAGGATTCAGCTGCAGTTTAAACTGGGCTACAGTGTGTCACTGACTTTTTTCTTTTTTATTGTATTTTTTCAGCGTATGCTGGCTCCTAAATTTACGAACTATTTTTAAAGGACTCCTTACATAAGCATATTTAGATGGTTTAAATTTGTTCTTAATAAGTGGAAAGATTTACTAAAACAGGCCTGATGTGATGACTTGGGAGGGATTATTCACCGCTGATGCCAATATATTCCAGACAGCCTGAAGAATTAAGCACTCTGGGTGTCGAAAGCAATCTGAGTATCGCCTAAAACTTGTGCTAATGGAGCTCTGGTCTGCAAGGGGTGAGAGTGTCAGGAATCCAGTGCAAACTGAGGGACTGCATGGAGGGCAAAGGCAGGTAAGACCTCACTTCGCATTTTTATGGGAACTTTTCAAATGGTGATGTAGGCAAGCTCTGCAAAGAAATCTGTCTGATAAAGATGAGAGGCAAAGCCCAGCTCTGATAAATGATGGGCTACAACTGCATTCCTACCAAGTGCTGCTGTCACTCACTAAGTAAATTTATCGAATTTTATTCTAAAGTGCATTGGATTCCAGGCTTAGGAATTTTCCTCTGACCCTGTTATCCTCCTTGTGCTTTCACTTTTCTTTAAGGAAACAGATTGAACCATTATGAACAGAATTTGCTAACAGTTTTTCATGGCGATCTCTCATATGGGAAAGGAATCCCAAGGAACTGCTGACACTTCCAAAGGATTAATGCATGCAGGTAGCACTGGCACAAGCCTGGAAGGATGGCACATCCTGTGAGGAATACTTTCCAGTGAAATAATTCAGGCAATTCCCCAGGACGAAGTATGGCCAAATACTTGTAGGATGCTTTTTTTTTTTTTTTTTGGTAAAACAGGCAGGTTCAGTTCCATTTGATGTACCTGCTTGGGTAAGTCTGAGTGCCCTGCAGAAGGCAGAGGTGTCAACTTGTATCATCCCCTGTCTCTGATCGATTTTCCTAAGTGGGTATTTTCCCAGAGCACATTCCATGGACATCTGTAACACAGCATGAAGGTTATTGCTCAGTAGTCCAGTCTTTCCTCCTCATGGCCACCTGTTACCATGTAATACAGACTGTTAAATACCTATTTAAAGGTGAGCTTGTGATTTTTTGTTTCTGTAACATCTACAAGGTTGTTATATTATTGTTAATGGAAAGAAAAAAGACACATTCAATTGCAAATGAATAGAGTCACCCAATGGCAGAGCCTTGAAACTCGTTTTCAAACCCAGTGTGGATACTGATTTATTTATTTATTTAATTTATTTATTTAATTTCCCGTTACCCTTTTCGGTCAAGTGCCGTTTCCATTCCAGACCACACATGACCCTCACTGCCACAGTGACCCAAATCACACTGACCATTCAGTTAATCTGTTTTGTGCTGAAATCATTACCAAAATTTGCTGACATTTCACTGGCAGTGAAAAGGTACATGGGTTCACTTCCTTTTATCACAGTCACTTGCATGTTTTATTAAGAAGCAGGTGAAAGCCATCGCATCAGGACGAGATTGCAACTGCAGAATCCAGACTTGGAAGGTGACTGAAATATTTAAATGAGTGGGTCATAACAGGGGGTAGAAGTGTGAGGAGGAGCCTTACTTGGAGCCCTGACCGAGGCTGTCCAGCTGACGGCACCACGAGCAAGAGACGTGACAAAGCTGAGGATCAAACACATCCAAAAGTGCTGCTAGTGGCATTGCTTCTTTTTCTTTTTTAACTTCAGAAATCGGCAAGTCTGGAATGTGCCAGGCTGAGGTCCAGGTCTGTCTGGGATCTGTGGAAGGGTGTTTCTAGGAAGATTGTAGAAAGTTCCACTTGGCGTGCCCTACTGTATGACATAACTGGTGATCAAAGCATGCATTCCAAATCTTGCTTAACATCTTTCCTTCTACAGCTATAAAAACTGAGAACAGCATGAGGTGCTAGAGGCCTTACCCCAGGAAAGGAGTTCTGTACACCAAAAACATGTATTTTCTTTTTTTTGCGGGTAATTTTTGTTATTGTTGTTTTTGCTAGGGTGGTTGTGAGGAGTGATTCAAAGATGTCTTGACTACACTGAGTAAGTGCAAGATAAACACTGACATAATTTTATATCTGTTTTTATCTATCAAATAGTCACCTTTGAAACCAAGGCCTGGAAAGTCTTGGCTAGGGAAATGGCACCAGCTCCAAGTCTGGAGTCTCACTTCTGCTACACACAGAGTTCCCCCTATTCAAAGTTAGAAGGTTGTTTGGACTTCCCTACCACTAAACACCAGCCAGGAAAGTTGGGATACAGATGTGCATTGGATTACACACAATCATTTTCAACACTATACCTCAGGCAAGAATGTCAAGATCCTGATTCCCATCTGGAGCACAGGTAGAGCTGAGGTAATTTTATGCTGAACTCCCATTCCCAGTGTTCCCATTGGCAATGCAGGCTCATAGTGCATGGTGGGAGACAGGCTGGAAGGGTTAGGATCTTTGTGTTTTAGGGTGTGAAGACTCCCTCTTTGGGACCTAAACTCTTTGGTGGTTCCTGAGTCTGGTCATGATTCTTGGATCTTCCTCTCTCCTTCTCTTGTGAGCATTAAAAACCTTTGTTACCTTTACTTACCAGATAAATTACTTTATTCTACGGTATTTCTTCATCAGAAATTTTTCGGTTAGAAGATCTGATTCACGTTTGTCCGCTATGTAAAGCATCTCAGAAGGGCAGTAAATTGTACTGCTATTTTCAAGTCCCTGGTGGTAAGAGACAAACAGCCCAATCTTCCCTCTGCCTTAGGTATTCCTGCAACCTCTTCATCGCAGGATAATGAATTGGCTAGATCCATATGAAGCAATTCTGGCAGGGAAAACCACACTCAGCTGAAAGATATGTTTTAGCCTTCTGGATATAGTTTCAACTTTCAAGATAACTGTTCCTTTGAGGAGCTCTAACTATAAATCCCCAAGTGCCCGCAAGGAGTTGGGTAGGAGCCAAAAATGCCAAGTCAGGGAAAAATAATTGTTTTCAAATGGTGACAAACCTGCAAGGTCGGCAGAGAACAGAGGGGCTGTACCGCTGGATGGAGATAGCCCTGTAACACAGGACCCTGAGTTCTGTACACTAAACAGAGCCTAACGTCTCCACAGGGTGTTTGCTGCAAACGCAGAAGGGAACTGGTCTGCACTGGTCTAACTCACACAGCAGAAATGATATTGAAAGAGAATCTAAAGATGTGGGGTACAGACACGGTGTGCAGTGCTAAAGGTTTGGCACGTTCTGGTTTCATTTCCCCGAGGTGAAGAAATGACAGATTTTGTATTTCTTAAATTATTGCAATGCAAATAATTTGACAGCTTGGTCTGGAGGTTTTTGTGTTGTGAAATGTTGTTTGAAATTGTGCAAGGCAATACAATAATTATGCAGTCAAACATGTCTAAGGATGAAGGATACTTTGAGTAGAGGCTGGGAATTTGCCACTGGTGGGGGTCCGGATTCCTTCATGCCTTGGACAGATTCCTACGCAGTGTGGGAGGGGTACCCAGGCTTCAGGAACAGCACTGCTTTGAGACTGCAGTTGCAAGTCATGAGGAATCAGCTTGAGGGAGCCTGGTGATTACTTTCTAAGGATATCTACATATAAAAAAGTATGCCTGGGGGTATAAATCAACATAGCTCTGCTGGCTGCAGCGTAGCTGCATCCATCTCCTCCAGCTGAGGATCTGGACAAAAGTACTTAGGCAACACAGAGGACTGAAAACTACCAGAACACCTTTAAAGCTCATGTGCCAGTACGCAAGAGAGGCATTCAGCTGCGTGGAGTGGACTTCTTTCATCTGGGGCAGTTAAAGCAGAAAAGCGAACTTTAGATTCTCACAATTTTACTGCATCTGTTAAAACAGTATTGGCTTTCAGCAATGAAATGAGTATTCAGGCCAAGTGTCTCTGCAGAATTTCGGGCACTCCATGAACGGATAAAATTTCAATTGCAGAAACAAGAGAAAGTACCAGACACAAATGCACCACGTATTACATTTAAGGAAAGACAGTGAAGGGGCAGGTTATACCGTGGGAATAGGCAGCAGCTGGTGGCTGACTCTGGTGTTATGACTAAGTCATCGATGAGGCCACAAAAAATCAAGAAAATTAGTAAGTGAGTGCAAGAAATCCAGGAGGGCTGGTCTGCAGGCGAGCAGCAGAGAACGGCTATGATCTGGGCTTGGGCTCCACTCCCTTGTTCCCAGGCAGACGGAGCTGGCAGCAGGCTGCATCACTCTCTGGTGGCCCCTTGGGCCAGAAGGAGGAGGTCCATTGGCAGCCCAGGCAGGGGCCGCAGCCAGCTCCTCCTGCCAGAGCTCAGGCTGCTGCCGGCGCTGGAGAAGGGCTGGAGCAGGGCCCCTCGGAGCAGCAGCCACCGAGAGCTGGGGAGCCAGACCAGGAGCCACTCACCTGTCTGAGGGTCTGAGAGTCCCGTGGGGCACTGGTGTGGCCGTGGCAGTGACCCTGTCCCCCCTGGCCAAGCTCTGTGGGGCTTAGTGTGGAGAGGTCCTGGAGACACCTGAGCTCCAGCAGCTCCTGTGTCTGAGAGGCTGCAGTTCTGCTTCCCCACGCACGTGGCTTCTCTCTTCCCACTGCTGCTCGGGACAGGCCTCCTGCTCATCCTTTCAGTCCATTCCAAGGGCCTCGGCCCCTCCTCCAGCATCTTTAAACACAAAGTCAGAGTGGCAGGGGTGACAGGCACAGCCTGAGTAAGTGCTGCGCCCTTGTGCCACAGCCCCTGCCATTACCTTCTGCCTAGGTGAGAATCTCAGTCATTATCTGGCTCTTCTGATTTTCTTCAGCTGGAGAGCTGCATCTTTGGGGTTATCCTCTCAGCATCTTTGCCTACCCCTTAATGTCACAGGCTTTGGCCTGTTGGTCCACTTATAGCTTGTCTCAGTTCCAGCCTCATCCTCCTGCAAGGGTAACTCACAAATAAAGCAAAGTGGGAGTTGCCATGTTAATGTGCTTTCCTTGAGCCCTCAGGGAAAGGTCCTGAACATGATTTCTTCCGCTTGGATGGAAAGAGGAATTTCTGTTAGAGCCTCCATGAAATTACAGTCTTCTTTTTTTATGAAATGTAAACCAAAGTAAATATTACCTTAGAGTCTCTTATTCGTGTTGCAATAAAATGAGACACTTCCTTGGAAATAAGTTTTAAGGCACGAGTCTTGTAATGTTGGGATTTATTGGAGTGGAGTTCACAGCTGACCTGAGGTCTGGAGGGTTTGGAAGCAATAGTCTACGTGAACTTCCCCTGCTCCAGCACATGAGGTGCAAAACTGGCCAGTTATTCAGAGACTTCCCCACCCTTCGTAAGCTCGTGTGCTCATATATCTCTCATGGTACATAAAGAATGACATATTGCAGTGAATCTGCTAAGAATAGCTTGTAAAATACATCATTATATGAATCAGCCTCATTAGAAGTCTCCTTCTCTCATGATTTAAACCAGACACAGTACTTGCAGGAATGGAAACCAGTTTTTTTTTTTCTCTCCTGCTGGCATGTTGTGCTCAACCAAATGTTGAGACAGAGGAAAATAATTCTCTGAACTCAAGGCCAGAAGTAGAAAGTAAGTGCTGCATTACCCTGATGCCTCTCTGGCATAATTAAGGTCTTGGGTGTTTCCCTGGATGTATGACTCTCCAGCTTCATTAATAAAATATTATGTTGCACTTCCAAACAGCACAAAGCTGCATTCCTCACATACTCCCAATCCCCTGACTGAGGACCCTGTAACACCTCACTTTCAGCATCCTTAGCCATCCCAGGCTTTTCTCCCGCAGCTGCTGCTGTTTATGAAGGGGATTATGCAGCACGGTGCCTGTGATAGCAGGAGACAAGGCTGGGTGACCCACGAGGCCTCTCAGCCTTTCTTCTGCAAGCACTGCTGCACCACATGCCACGGCTGCACCACTCAGACCTCGTCCAAATTGCCTGTCTGCTGCTGCAGCCACTTGCCAGGGAGCTCAAGGAAGGCAGAGCTTGGCTCAGACAGGGCAGAGGCAGCCCCAGGGACACCCCAGGGGTGGCTGCAGCTCTGGGCTGGTGGCCATGGCATGCAGGATTCATGGAAACAAAGGGATGGCTCAGTGCTCCAAGGCAATGGAACAAAGTCTTTCACTCCCATTTGCAGAGCTCACTGACACACTGCAGGTACAACAACTTTTTATTGTTTCTCTCTTGTCACTTCAGGATCAGAGAACGTTGTATTCCTTGCTGTTATTTCTTTTAAACCATGCCAACACACACCCTCCACAGCACACTGGCTTATAAACCTCTGGCTGCACTCTTCTGAATCACACTGATTTCTCAATTAACTGTTATAAGATCAATTACTCAGCTGCCCTTGGTTGCTTTGGCCTCCTATTGCTTCCAACCATGTAACCCATTCTCTCTCCCTGGTTTGCTCTGCATCGTGGCCTTGTCACCAAGGAGCCTTGCTGGCTGAGCACTGCCATGTGTTTGTCTCCCGCCCAAGATTTTGGGCCAAGGACATCACCAGGAGGCTGGTCACAATCAAGACATCATGACTTTGCAGGCAGGCTGTATTTATCTTGAGCTTCCTTGTTCGTTAGCTTTGACTTTTGCAGAAGCAGTTTGGAAATGCAGTCTGGATGGATATTGCAGAGGTGATGAGCAGCTTTTGCTCGGCCCATGGAGGCTCCATGAAAACACCACTGCCTCCACCAACAGGCCTTGAACACTGCTCTTCTACCCTGGAGTGTCCTGAGGCTGCTCTGGGACCTGCAGTGCCTTTGGCCCCTGTCAGTGTGGTCACTTCTGTGCACTGGGGAGCATCTGCACGTTCGATTTCAGTGCAGGTGTACTTGGAGGTGATGGCCCTGCTGGGATGGCCACCAGCTGCTCTAAATAAGCCACAGAGAGACACAGGTGGGAGTCCTGCACTAGGGAAGGAAGGTTTTCAGGCTCCATCCATGCTTTGGGTATCTGTTTTCTTGTCAATAAGAAATACAAATCCCTGGTTTTGCTTCTGCCAGAACTGAGCTGTTCTAGCAGGTGACCAGTGGATGGGGCCGAGGGTTCAGCATGGTTTAAAGATGAAGAAATGTTTGCAAAACTATGTACGCTTGTGCAATTGCACCCCTCTGAGGTGGTGGCATTTCAGGGCACAGAACAAGCACATTTCCTCTTTATTTCTAGACTTGGTCATCCTTTCCTGCACATCTTCCTACTGTCATGATTTGAAGGAATTCTTTTTAATAGCAATTCACGTAACCTTCATGTCACTACTGGTTTTGCCACAACAGAAGTGGGTTTACTTTTCTCTATCTCTCACCATTCATCAATAACCATTTTACAAGCCCTGTTGTGTTTTAGCTGTGATTTTTACCTCAGGACCGTGAATCCTTTGCAATACAAGCCTTGTCTGCTGCCCCTCGGATTTGAAAGTGAGGATCTGGTTCCCAAAGCTGGGATTTCACAGCTGTGGTCTGCCTGGTTTCCTATCAGCACATACAAAAGGAGTGAGCACACAGCAACAGCTCGATACCCACTTCAAACCTCAGCCTTCTCAGCTGGAACAACTGTTGCGGTTTGAAGTTGTTTTGTTAACTTCTTTGGCTAATTGATAACATCTGCACCTCACCGCCCTTCCTCGCCTCTCAAGCTACTTTCAAATAGATGGACAGATAATGCTGTGGCAGATCTCAGTTTCTGTATTAGTGATCTATTGTTACACTTCTGGAATATTGTGTGAGAACTGGGGGGCGTCTTTGAATAAAGGCTCCTTTCACACAGGCTGAGAAACAAGCCCAGAGACACTAATAAACCCTCATGCTATTCATTTGGCATTTCTCTTGTGATCAGATAAAAGAAGTTATGATTTCACACTTTTCCCCCCCTTCTTTTTTCCCCTACCATGTTTTCTAGAGTTGGAAGTTTACACTTGAGCTTTAAAATGTTGGAATTACCATTTATTTCTCATTAGTTTTCATTTTCTTAGTATTACAATAGGTGGATCAGGAACTGGTATATGTGATATTTTAGTAAATAAAATCCTTGTATTCAGGATCACTCTTGAAGTCTGGTAATACACAGTGACACCATATAGGTCCCACGGAGACATTACGGTTGTAATGGAAATATCATATATCTCATATCCCAGGTCTGATGTATCAACTCAGCAATAAAAAGAAACAGGATATTTGCAACTATATTTTAAACAGGGATTTTGCTGTTACTATGAGAACATGGATTACTTAGAAATTTCGGTGAGAAAACTCCTTAATGGTTTCATCAATGCCTAAGCCCAGGAGATTTCAGTTCTCTCACTGCAATTGAAATAGCTATTAATTCAGTGAAAATCAGAAATAAATGAGTGTGGTTCATTGGTGTCTGTGTGTACACCTCCGAGTTAGGTCTCAGTGCAGGTCAGATGGTTCCTTCTCTCACACTGCAGCATTCCCAGGGAGACTGTGCACTGTGAGCTCTCCCCACCTCAACACCTTTCCATTTTGGGCTGGGGAGAGGTTCCTTCTGCCGTCTCCCTGCCGGTGTTGGGGTGGTTGTGGTGCTGCCAAGCCAGGTCTGGAGATGTCTGTGATGTGCAGGGAGCTGATGTAAGCTGACACTCCAAGGGTTGGTGTTGCTCAGGCAGCCAGCACAGCCTGGTGAATTTCCTTATAAAAGGAATTTCTTAGGATTCAGGGAGGCTTGTGTTACATAATCCTTTGAAAACAGCATTTGACACAGGCTAGGGCTATCCCCTTTATGAAGTCCCCAACAGAACCCGCACGCTGCCACGAGCACTGTTATTATTGCAGTTCTTTTATTTTGTGCCCTTTCAGCATCACCAGCATCTACAAAAAAGCCAGATAAAATCCCAAATACAGATCTCGTAACTTCACCTAATGCAAGCTCAACACATTTGGTCTTAATCTGAGTGCCTGGACTGGGATGAGTTCTGCAGGGCTGTAATAAAATAAATATTTTCCTGCACTGAGAACAGCTCCGGGAAAGGTTCAATGTCAGGTCAGCAAAGGGAGCTCTTTAACCATGTTTTGCTAGACATGGACTGTATCCTCCTCTAAGAAACTGTCAGAGCTCCATAGTGGCTGGTGGATAGGAAGTGACTGAAAATATTCACCTCTTGCTCATTTTAAATGTTGGATTTGGTTGGCATTTGAGGCAAGTGGGGCGGTAGGTACCACCCCAGCTTGCAGCAACAAGAATGTTTCCACCAGAAAAACAAAAATAAATAGTGAATGAAGGACTTTTGGCTGGAATTCCCTTTCCTTTCCTGCCCTGCCCAAATTGGATTACTTGCAGGAACAAAGGGAACAAGCAGCCCTGTTGCAGCAGACCAGCCCCAGGTGAGTAAGGCTGAGCTACTGAACAATTGGCAGTGTAGGGAGCTCTCCTTTAATCGTTTTTTCAAACAAACCTGAACCACCTGTTCTGCCATATTAATGCAGGAACCAGTGGAAATGTGATCCACAGGTGCATTATAAAAGGGAAGGCAGAGGGGCTTGGGGAGGAAGTTGCCTTTTTGCTGCAGTGTGAGATAGTACCTGAATGTTCTGTGTCTTTGCACAACTGGGGCAGAAATAACTTGAGCATCAGAAGAATTTGTTAAGGTTTTCTGTTCTGTTCTGAACAGTTTTCTGTTCCTTTGCAGACATGTTGTTTATTGGTTTTCCACAGACGAGCAAAAAGCCCTATCTTACCGTCACGTCATTCAAAACCTATTCCTAAAGAGGCTGTGCCTCTCCTAAAACTCTTGGTGTCCATGCTGTTGCCTTTCTGTAGTGTGGTACTGCTGCAAATTCAAGATAGTTCCCTTTCAATTTACTGGGAACTGATTATGAATTCTGGAAAGAAAATGTGGTTCTTTAGGGTGTGATTCCTTAGATTAAACTGATTTATTGAGTAACTCTCTCAAAGGTTGATTCTTTTCTAGTTTGAGAAGTAATTAATCTTCAACTTAAGCATGCATTTAATTATTGAAAGTTCTCTCTTTTGTACTAGATGGAAGTGCTTTTTCCATTTCCAGACTCATACCAGCTCATATAAAGAACTCAAGGTTTTGAACAAATTCAAAAAGAGGACTATGAGCAGAGCTGGAAATGAGTGCAGGAGTTTTGGTTCCAGGTACCTCTGATTAATTAATTATCCACTGCTGTGATTCAGTCTTCAGGAAGATCAGACAGCCCCCCGTAGACTGTCCAAGCTCAAAGCAGGAGTGGGTGCACACTTGGAGACCTAGGTCAGCAAGAAAGCCATCATGAGCTCATAATGGAAGTGGAGGATGCTCTACACCTGGCTCTAGACATTTGCTACTTATTTAAATTCAGCAAATGTATTCCATGTGATCTCATATGTTTTCGAAGAACCTAATTCCCCTTGTTCAAGGCAATATGTATTTGTTGAGAAATTTCAGAAGCCACTCTAGGAAAAGCAGGTGGCTCTCACAGTTGGACTTAGTTCACAAATGAAGACTTTTGCAGTATTTTCAGCAGAAGACTTCTAAGGAAAGATTGATTTGAGTATGTGTGGTTTTGTTTGCTGGCTGTCAGTGAGAGGGTGATGCATCCTGTCCTTGCAGAAGTTGGTTAAGTGAAAGTATTTTTTTCTGACCATTGCCATTTATCCTTTAATTTTGGAGCAGCACTAATCCCTCTCCTTTCAGGGTGTGTCAGTACACTCACAGGCTATGATAAGTTGCCCAGCATTGATGGTTTTACAACCTTATGTATATTTTTGAATTTTTTTTGGGACACATATAGATCATGTTAAAAACCAGAAGTCCATTGTTCAATCAATCAAGTTAATCCTGGTGCTCCTTGATAACTATAGCTATCACATTTCAGAGTGATTTTATTGGATATTACTGGGATTACTTGTAGTAGCCACTCAGTCTAGACAGGGGTTTCTATTACAGTGAACACAGACAAAAGGGTAAGAAATATTA
The DNA here is from genome assembly GCA_036630365.1 of Acanthiza pusilla. NCBI lineage: Eukaryota > Metazoa > Chordata > Aves > Passeriformes > Acanthizidae > Acanthiza > Acanthiza pusilla. Next base: position 9,412,086 of record JAXCHO010000049.1, on the reverse strand, counting down.
ATGCCCAACATCCATTAACCATGCACAAACTGCATATCAGGGAGTGGATCCTGTTCACTTGGCTGCGGGTCTCCCTCCCTTTTGTTTATCTCTCAGAAGGGCACTGGCTTCTTAATTAAAAGGAAATAGGTTGTCTTAATAAAGGAGTAAAAAAAAAGGAGTTGCTTGAAAAATTTACCTCTTAGAGCTAATGGAAATTGGACATCTTTTGATCAACTGTCCCAATACTGAAAGGTCTGAGTACTTTGCCCCAGAAGTTGTCTTTGGGATGGCATTCTCTTCCCACCTTTTGGTGAGATCGGAGCATTCATGGTGATCTTGCTTAGAAACTTGGATCTCCAACAGTCCTGTTGTGAGAAGTGTGATGAAATGGACCTCCATACTCACCAGGGCTGGATAAAATTATACTGCTCACGGTTTCTGAAGCAAAGCCTTTTAGAATGACAAGCACTCCAGGAATGCTGCTCCTGGAACACATGTGATGTGGCAGTGATGTCGTTCCCACCACCCCTGGAAGACAGCTCTGCTCAGTTAGGATTGTTGGCTGATTAAAATTAGACCCAGTTAACAAGGCACTGAGTGAGGTAATGAAGTTAAACTCTAAAGCATTTCAAAATCTCATTTTTGCTATTCCACATGCTCATAGAACCGTAACACATGGGCAAACGCTGTATTTGCTGCCTAGACCACTTGTGTCACAGACTGTATTTTGGATAGGACATATTTCAGATTGTTGTCAAATTGCCCATCATAACATGAGCTCCACCAGGTCTTTCAGAGAATTTTGGGAGTCAGGGGAACAGTAGAAACACTCAAACACTGCTTGCATATGGTTTGCTGTCCTGCATTCATGCACCCAGAGACCCTGATGTCCTTTTGTTTTTCACATCCTTTTGGGATCAAAAGTTAATTAGCCTGCTGCTGGGAAGGGTCTGTGGATCATGTAGGTGCAGAAGAGTAAATTTTTTTTTTTTAAAGGTTGGAAATAAAAACCAAATTCCCTAGGTATATAAGAAGCTTGCAACTATTTCAAGATTCCCTTAATTCCTGGGTCAGGAGGTCGATTATGGACTATATAAAGACATAAATCAAGATTTTCCTGCAAGACTTTAGCTTGGTGTAGACTTGGAGAAAATACTCTGCGTGACAGTGCTCTCAACCCTATTTTATATCTGACAGCTGATGTTGGTGTGTCTGAACGTGTTCTGGGGGCACTGGGGCTGTGTTAGGGTTGCTCTCACTATGTTTGCCATGCAGCTCCCGGGGCCCAGCCCTGCTCATCCCTAATCCTCCACAGCAAATCGGCCTGGGACCGGAAATCTTGTCTGCTGTTGGCAGAGCCCAGCAGCAGGGGTGGTGGGTCCCAGTTGGTTTACATCCCAGATTTATAAATGGAAATGCTGCCATCACGAAGCTCCAGATTTATCAAAGTATGGATGCCTAATTCTCTGGGTTATTTTAAGCAGCAGTTATTCTCTTGATACAGTTATGGCTGTTAAAATAAGTTACTTGCATTAAACCTGTGGAGCAGGGCAAAGCAGTTGGGTTCCCTCAGATTGTACACTTAGAAATGAACACTTTTTCTCTGTACATGTGTTTATCTTGATCCACAGCTAGGGGTCTGCTTGCCCTATGGAATCTCCTCCCTTAAACTTTTATTTCATGATAATAAACCATGAATTTCCAGGGTATTTCTCAATGTAGTGTCAGAAAGGAGAAGGCAGCATAAATTTCTGCCCTCATTTCTAGGAAGTTTATCTTCCAAGAAGAATTATTGTTATATAACTTTAGGATTGCAGTATCAAGCTATACATATAATTTGAGGCTGTTTCTAATAAGCATTGTCTCTAGCCTGTGGTTCACTCTGGTTTAAATGTTCTCAACTTTTTGGTCAAATAACAGCCTAGAACAGTATTTTTAGGAAAGATGATGCCTGGCAATGGCTGGGAACTCTGTGGCTTTCACCACCCTTCAGAAGGTTTGGCTAATGTGTGTACATTTCAAGAAAACAAAAAAAAACCCCAACCTGGGAAGGCTTTAACTGAAACACCATCCAAGACAACTTGCAACTTTTCCTTTGTGCTGCTTCAAGGGTTCATCTTTTCTCAATATAACTTGACTTTCTAAATCAGTTTGCTAAGTTTCTTCTTTTTTCATACTTCCCTCTGGTGCTTTCCCAAGTGCCACTCAGGTTCTTGCAGACTGAGCAATCAATGATACTACATCAATGACATTAATTAATTTTGGATCAAACATTTTTCTTTAAACTTTGTCAGAGATGAGAACATTTTGAAAGCTGGACTATGAAGGCGGCAGCTGTCCATTGGAAAGGCTGGCTGGTGCTGTTTCTTCAGCCATCTGGCTGGGAGATCCTGATTGTCCTCCTTCTGACAGGTTTTGGATGACTGCTGAAGATGTAGATGTTTAAATGATAATTGATAACATTATTCATCTCAGTGATTCTCTTGGCGATGCTCTCACATTAACATTAGTTTTCAATAAAGCTTGCCACTTCAAATTTCATTTTAAGCAGAAAAAAATGTTTTTAAAGTTTCAGATTTGGAAGCTTTTACAGAGCTTAATAAAAACCCACTTGGGCAAAACGCAGTAGACAACCGTATTGGTACTGATGGTTTCTATTTAAAAAACATGTCCCTTTTGTTTGCTGCATCTTGCAGCTGCTGAGATTCTTTGTCCAAGCCTTTCTCTTGCCACTTCACAGGCATCAGAGTGGGGTGAAAGTGCCTCCAGCACTACCATTGCAGAGAACTTGATTTTCTTCTCTCTTGCATGGCTCAGATCTTTGTATTGGTGTGGGAATGATCGGGACAACAACGAAGGATGCTGGGGAGCAGGGGATGCTCTCAGTAAATTGGGATGGTCAAACACCCCACCATGCTTTATAAACCGCTGTTGGATATTTAGGCAGCAGGATGGACAAGTGCACCAGATCTTCATGTAGGAGAATAGACCTTTAATCCTCACCCCTGCTCTGTGACCTTCCCATCAGGTAACTGGGCAAAAATCTTGTTGGGACAGAGGATGAACTGTGTGTAAGGTTCTACTGAGGCAGGAATGACAGTGCTCTGGGAATCCTGCTCTGCTTCTGGATTTGGCATTCAAAGCACAGCAAAGCAACAGCAAAACAACTCACAGAGTAACACAGACTATTCCAAGAAAATGATTTAGGGGGAAAAAAAATTCGCATCTGAATGTTCTGGGTAAAACATCTGTCTGGGGAGTCTGGGATCTGACTCATCCTACTGTCACATTTCTGGATGTCCCTTGCATCTCTAGGAAGAAGCTGGTAGAGTGAAGAAAAGGAAATAAATAAAGTTAATCTCTTGCCTAGCTAGTAGCTGTATCTCTTTACCAGCTTAGCACTTCTGGGCTGTATATCCATGTAGGAACCCCAGTTGTACTTCTTTTTATGTGTATTGACTTAGTGAAGTGCAAACATGTTAAAAAGTTCACTTTCTCCTTTATACGAGTCTATAAAAAAGCTCTTAAAACGGAGTCATAGTGTTTCAATGAGACAAATGAATGATCAGCTGAGACCTAACAGTCCTTTCCGATGGATTAGGTGCTTGAGTGTGAGAAATTCTAAGATGCTAATCAGCCTGGAGAATTTTCATGCCTCCAGCACTATGTAATGACACAAAATATTGCGATGCCTCCAAGTTATAATGGGATAGGCGAGGGGGATTCAGTAATAGGTATCACTCCTGATATTTGATTCCAGCTAGAGCTAGACTTGCAGAAATCTCTGGGCAGCAGAGATTTCTTATGCATTTATGGACATTGGGGTAAAACTAAACATATCCACACTAGCCTGGAGTTTTTTTCTAACAGCTATTTGGACACAGTAATGTGCAGAAATAATTATAAACACATGCACAAGTAGATCAGTGTGTGTTTTCAGTGCCTGCTTTTAGGAGGAATCACACATTAACATATTTTCTGAATTTTGCAAATGCATTGCAAAATTGCAGCTCAATAAATGGAACTTTATATGTTCTGATGACACCAGTATAAAATAAAGATATTTTCCAGTTCATATTTAGGGAGCTGTAAGACATGACAGAAGTGTTCATAATTAGACATTTCAGCACAAATTTGAATTCTCATGGAGTTGATCCAAAAACAGTTCCCCAGCAAAGCATGTATCTGTTTAAGCACTTACTGGGGAAGGGATCGATCCCTCTGCCAGAGCAGTAAAGCATGTTTGCTGTGATAGCATAGAAGTGGGTCACAGTTTACCAGAAGGAATCACTTACTCTACAGAGCTGTTAGACTTTATTTCTGTACATTTGGAATTTTTGAGTTATGTCCTGTCACAGCTGCAGGCGTGCAAGTGCTGTGTTTATATTCTGCATTTTAGTCACCATGAAAATAGAGAAGAAACAAAGAGGGCATTTCCTCAGCATGACGGTGGTGTGGCCCTGGCACAGAAGGCCCAGAGAAACTGTGGCTGCCCCTGGATCCCTGGAAATGTCCAAGGCCAGGTTGGATGGGGCTTGGAGCAACCTGGGATAGTGGAAGGTGTCCCTGCCCATGGCAGGAGCTGGAACTGGATGAGCTTTAAGGTCCCTTCCAACCCAAACCATTCTGGGATTCTGTGTCTTTCTAGGCATGGTATTGTTGTTTTGGGAGATAGAAAGTAAAACTGAGGCATTTTAAAACAGCCCTCAGGATGGCTGGCTCTCTACAGGCTCCACCAGGCATCAAAGGATGCACCTGAGTTGGTGCTGAAATGGTTAATTAATAACATGCGGCTGGGAAATCAGCTTTCTGCCTGGCACAACAGCTTCAGGAATCCTGCCAGGAGCCAGAAGCTGAAAGCCCCACTAAAACCAACAGGACAACACTATTAAATGCCTGGAGTCTTAAATGATTTGTGGTTTGTCAAGGTGACATGCTTGTGGTCTTTATGGAAGTGCAACCTGAGAGACATCTCTGCTATTTACAGAAACGTGTAAGCAATGCAGCTTGTGAGTGTTTATGTTGTCATCACAAGAACAATATGTTATCTGCATAATTACAAAGTTATATTCTGATAGGGATTCTTGTTTAAGCCTGTTACATGCTCCAGCAAAGCAGAAAATCCCTTCCTGAGCACCGTTCATAATGGAGCATTAAGAATACACTGTTTTCTTTTCTTGCTTTATATATACATCTATTTATTTTTAAAACAACTGTTTTCTGGTGCTTTCTAGGATTTCTTTCCTGGGTGCTGGAGAGAGCATTCCCCTGGAGCTGCCTACAAGAAGCAATGTCTCTATAGCCATGTCTGGTTGTGTTCCCTGTGCTGTACTGGGACCAGCCCTGTCCCACCATAGTCTGGGACAGGGACAGGGACTTAGGTGGGCAATGGAGTGGCAGAGGTTTGCCAGCTCTGAGGAAAGAGCCTGGCCCAGGAGAGGCTGATAATGTTCACAGATTTCTTTCCGTAAAGATTAAACTGAACTTCATTCTGAAAAAAGTTATATTTAGAGGTGGGCTTGGCAGTTAGGTCAATGGTTGGTTGGGCTTGATCGTTTCACTTTTTTTTTTTTTTTTTTTCCCAACCTAAAAGATTCTGTGGCTCTCTATGATGCCAGAGGACTAACATTTCACCCATTTCTCCCCCAGCAATCTTATTAGCAAAATTCAGTGAAGTGGACATGTCCTTAGGGGTGCCTCAAACATGAACTCACACCTGGGCATTACCCTCAGAGTGGAGGGCATGGGGAATCCTTCTTGGGGGCTGTGGGGGCTTTTCAGGATGTGCTGCTCTGCAGGGTCCTTGCTGCTGTTGGTGAGTGGCTTCTCAGGAGGCTCCACCAGCCTTTTCTAATGGGCTCAGCCACCTGAGCTTGCAGAGCCAGCCCTGGGGAGCACAGGAGCTTCATCATCCTGTACAGACCTGGGATGAGCTTGGGATATATTAAATAATGGTCTTCAAAATGAAGAGGAAAGGAAAGGAGGGGGAACCCCACGAAGGGAAGCAGGTGGGAAGGAAGGCAGGAGGGAAGGGCAGATGGGATAACTCCTGGTAACTAACCTTTCCGGGGGCAGCCCCACTCCCTGGGCAGAACCTGCCTGGCTGCTCCTTCCACTGGTCCTGCTTGTGCACAACAGGACAAACACTCAATGATAATGAAAAAAAGGCTACTATCAATCAGGTTTTGCATGTTGAATTACTGGGAATTTGTATCTGGAAAGGCTGAGGAACCTCTGTTTAGTGGTGTCTCCAGCTGGGATATGACAGCTGGACAGCGAACAGGGCAGCACCCCGAGGAACCTGGTTTCCTACAGGGATTCCCCCACTGCAGGATTAGCAGGATAACCCAGACCAGCTCCATGCAGGTCCCTGCAGTGGCCCGTGGATTTATCTCCCAGTGATGTGGGAAAGGAGCTGGAATTGCCACTTTTGTTAAGGCACAGCAGTAAATGAAGCAGTGGTAAAAGGATGCAGGATGGAACCCTTTCCCAGGCACTTGAAGGACTGGAAGTGTAACACCAGTGTTAGTGGCTTCATTATGGGCATGTGCAATTCAAGGCAGGGGCTACACTGAGCAAACATTTAGTGTGGCTGGGAGAAGGGAAAACATCTATTTCCTTGTGCCCATACAAAGGATGACTAATTACACCAGGAACAGCTGCAGTGCACTTGAAACTATAGAAGACCAGCTGATCCCCACCGTGCTTCCCCAGCCAACTGGCAACACCTGAGCCCTGCCAGGTAAAAAACAGGCTCTGTGCTTTGTCCAAGTCATTAGAGCTCCACTTGGAGAGAAGTGAGCAAGGAACAAGCTTTGCTTCACTGCTTAATGTTGCTCAAAAAGAAAAAAAAAATACCTGGAATAAATATTTCAGTCCAAAGTAATATTTACTTGGGTGCTTAAAACTTTGTAAAATGCCCTGAAGGTCACAAGACATTCATCCTGCTGTGTATTTCTCTTTAAGAAGGTGCTTGTAAGTACTACTGGAGCACATGTGTGATGAGGGGTTGCCATGGCAAACAGGTTTTGGCACTATTTAAGAGAGAGTTTTATTGCACAGCAGAATAAATAAGCATGTTAAAGCCACATACAGTAACTTGTTGGCACATACATTAATGCTCCCAAGGGCTGCAATAACTTAAGCACCCTCCCTTTAAACATTTTTCAGTGTTTTTTCTCTTTTATTGACTACATGCATTTAGTATTAGGGCTAGGAATGTCCCATTTCCACCCTCTTTTGAAGTGAGTAATTGAGGCAAAAAAAGAGGACTGTCTAATAAATCATAAAGGGGCATTGTGCACAGACAAGAGGGGCAATTTTCCCATTCCTAACATACAGGAGGATAAGCCAGCGTGAGACCTGTCTGTGTACTAAATCCTGACTTGCTCCCTCTAGACACAGGAGTAGATTGGCGTGTTTATACTTCTGATGGAGCCTGAATAATCAGGAATAGTTTCGCACCATTTTCTGCAGTTTCTGTCTTGCTCTGTTTGTGCCAACCCAGTCTTCTCCCACATCACAGCAGCAAACTCATTACTTTGGCTTTACTCACTTTATGAACCACCTGCTCTGTTCCCAGTTTGGCTCCCAGTTCACACCAGTGAGTCCCACCAGGTCTGGAAACACTCCCAGGGTTGAGGAAGTGCTGCAGGGAGGCAAGAGGCAAATCTGCGCCTGTGAGAGGGCTCAGGTTTGTGGTGTTCTTAAAGGTGAACGTAAATTACATTTATAATGAAAGCTCTGGTTTAAGAAGAGTTATTAGTGTATTAGTCCGGGCTTTATTAGCTCCGAGGGTTCGGAGCCATGTGGGAGGTGTGACACTGGCTCCCTCTTCTGTGGGAACCTGCAACTTTCCTGGGTTGGAGAACTTGGAGCTGCCAAAAGCAGATGAAGCCCACAAAACCTCCCCCATCCCTCCCACCTCGGGACATTGGTACAAACCACGTTATGGTAGATGCAATCAGATCATTCCTGGCTAGGGGACAGGGGCATGGCTGCCTCCTCCCCTGGGCAGGGCAGGATGGCCTGAGTGTGCAGCCAGAGCTGGTGGCAACTGTGCCTTGTTTAAAACTGGGGGATCGCTGAGTGTGATGGACCCAATTCTGCTTAGTTTATTGGGGAAGAGTGACAGAAATTACATCTCACCCTAAAAGAAGCATGCAGACAGTGCTGACTCCTATTATACTCAGAGGAAAATTCTGGATTACATAGTCCCTATGGTTTTAGAATGAAAGCTGTAAAATATTTTGCTCTTAGAAAACTTTTTGCCTCCTGCCTCATCACCCAGATTATCCCACACCCTTCAGTGAGGCTTGGACTGATCACCAGAGCTACTTGCTTCTCAAGGCCAGGTTGGATGGGGCTCTGAGCAACCTGGTCTGGTGGAAGGTGTCCCTGCCCATGGCAGGGGCTGGAATCAGATGAGCTTTCAGGTCCCTTCCAACCCCAAACCATTCTGGAATTCTCTTCAACGATTCTAAACTTTCCTGTGCACTCACAATCGCTGAAGCATGCTCGAGCCTCAGGAAATGGGAGAAAAAAAGAGAGTTCATTATTGTATGGAAGGTACATGTTTGTAATATCGCATACTGATGGGTTCATTATGAATTACAATTCACTGAATAGGAGGATTCCTGCGGGAGGGACAGCGCAGGGAGAAAAGAGAAAGGCAAACGGAGGGAGGTGATTTTTATGCCTGTAAAGGTGTCTCCTGGGCATAACCGGAGTGGAAGATGTACCATTTCCTTCTAGCTGTTTGGATTTGTTTGCAATTAAAGTCTAGTGGAGCTGTCAGGGGCTGTTGACAAATATATTATAACCAACTTAGGTTAAGCGAGTTACTTAAAATTAATCCATCCCTGCACAATACTCCTGTTTCACTTCAGAAGAATGTGCCAGGAGGAATGAGTACAATCCTGACCATGTTGGGAGAACCTCCTCAAGGTGGAAATTTGCAAATAGGGCTACTGTAGTATGTAATGAGAAGCTGCAGGGCTTTCAATTATCCCACATAGTCTGTCTCTTTGCAACTTGACTGACAGCTAATTATGCTGGTGCCATTTTTTTGGCAGTGGAATTTAATCTCCCAGATGGAAAGCAAATCAATCTGCCCATTGCTGCAGCTGAGACATACTTTGGCTCAACTTTAATTTATTCTCCTAAGCCTAAGAAGGTTAGTCATTTCAAGGTACAAAAATATCAAATTTCTTCCGTTAACCAGGCTGGTGAAAAAGTGGGGAAGAGTTGGGATTTTATGGGCTGCGCTGTGAAATGCTGTCGCTCCTTCCTTTGTATTAGGAAACAGCAGTATCATCTCCCCTTGATTCCTGGTTGTGGAATCTAACAAGGAAGAAGCATTTATGAGCAGGTTGCTAGTGATAATGGTTAAACATGAGTTGTGGAGGCATTAAGTGGGATTCTATGGAGGGGTGAACTAAATCTCTGAAGAACTCGACACAAAAAGGAATCTGTGGCAATTTTCAAGCACTTTAGCCAGTGTGCAATAGCCTGGCTCCCTTTGGGTTTCCTGCCAGGGATATAAATGCAATCCTCCTACTTACCTGCACTCTTCAGGCCTATCAATTATGCTGCTCCCTCTGAGTTGCTGTTACAACTTTAGGTATTACCGTCCTCTGTAAAACCAGCACGGAGCAGAGTATGTGACTGGTTATCACAGGCTACAGACCTCATCTTCGAGTAGCCAGCACCTGCAGCTCCTGTCAATGTTGTTTCTCAGGCTAGAAACCCCAATTTTAGCTAGGATCAAGGGGAAGAGAGCTCACAAAAATTTGGTGCTAATGAATGCTGGAAAATCGGAGTCCTATTTTTCTGTAAACTTTTGCTTCTCTGGTTGTTTCAGCCTGAGTATGGTTCTGATGTCTTGTCTGAGTAGTTATTCTCTCTTTTGGGGTGCTCTGTCTGAATTCTCTGGAGGTGTTTAAGGCCAGGTTGGGCTGGGCTCTAAGCAACCTGGTCTAGTGCAAGGTGTCCCAAGGCAGGGAGTTGGAATGAGATGATCTTTAAGGTCCCCCTGACCCAAACCATTCTAGGACTCTGATTTTACTCTGGTTTTTCAGTTGATACAAAGGTTCTCTGATTTTAGTCTGGTTTTTTAGTTGATACAAAGGTTCCTGATTCCCCTCCTTACTGAAAAAAGCATTTCTAAAAGTGCTTTGCTCACACCTAACGACTCCAGTTCCAGTCTTCCTCACATTTTCACAAAACCACAGCCATTTCAGTGACTCTTCCTTAGTACACTTGGTGGCTGAAGGATTACATGCCCTCCTAGCTGTTAACACCTTTTTTTTTTTTTTTTTTTTTTTTTTTTTTTTTTTTTTGGTGTTATCCTTTTTATATTGATACTGCTCCCATTGGACCCTTGCATTGTATTTCCCAATTGTGATAAAACCTTGTACATTAAAGCATTTTTGGTGGCAAATCTCTGGAGACGCCCTGATGTTGTCCCATTGGTGCATTTGTTACCTTGCGGCACACTTTGTTTCTGCAGTGCTATGGTTAAGATGATTTATTAATCCAAAATTAGATTATTTTTAAATAAATCCATCATTCATTAAACAATTACAACAATTATTTGCTCTCAGCAATGCCATTAAGTTTAAATGCTGATGGTAAAATGTAGTGTCAGACCTGTAATTTCAGAGTCAAGCACATGGAAGCAGTGCAGTGCCACCTATTCTTTACTGAGTTGTCTGAAAATAGGGAGCAGTGGGGTCTCCAGGCTGCAGCACGGAACAGGACAGGGAAAGTCGCTGCCATATGTCTGTGCCTCCTGTCAGGGTCATCCTTGCTCAGCCACTCAACTTCCACTGATGTGACCTGAAAATGCTATTGGCAGCAAAATGCTTCTAAGTTTTTGTAAGTACTGAAAAAGTTAGAGAATGTCTATTTTAACTGCTGTGTTCAGGTGAAATCCCGAATGGATTTACCAGTAAGAGAAGGCGCTGTAAAGGCACCTCACTCAGATTTTTCCATGTGTGGTCATCCCAAAGTGTGATTGATTTTTTTTTTTTTTTTTTTTTTTTTGCAAGTGGAGCTTGCATGTTTAGCTCCAACAAGCAAAAAATGCCACAGCAATTCCTAAAGTAATGTTGTCCTGGCCCCAGTGCACATGTTAGCAGGAATTTCTCCTCTTGTTTTCCTTGTTATGAATGTAACCTGATCTGTTACTTTTTAGGTTCTTGAATAAGTGCCACAATCTCCTCAGCCTGCCCGAGGTCAAGCTTGTTCTGGGATCTCTGGCTCTCCTGACAGAGCCTGCAGGATTTTGGGACCTTGGAGCAGCATTCCGTGGGCTGATGTGGGTGAACACTGATGGCTGTGGGTGAGGAAGAAGAGGATGCTCTGGTGTTTTATGGAAGGAGAATATGGTAATGCCCCTTATGAGATCAGCCCCAACACTGCAAATGATTTTAGGTCTTTTTCTTTCAAAAGGACCATAATCCCAGCAAATAAAATGGCACATCAGAGGTGATCCCAATGATAGCAGCTGAGCTATTTACGGAGCCCACAGCTAAATAAGCAGATGAGATGTGAGGCCAGAAGAAGCAAGTCCATGTGATTTGAATTACAATACAGTTTGCTTTAGGATTTTCTAGTTGAAAGACAAAAGTTGCCCTTCCCAGCCTGGTGTAACAGTGTAAGAGAGATCTATTAAATGCCATTAGAGGTTGTACTTTCAACTACCTAGAAAATACCTGTGGATAAACACTTCTGCTGACATTAAAATTTTGACTTTAAAAAATGAGATTTAATACAGTATAGTAAATTCTACACTGCAAAGAGATCCGGAATCTGTAATCTGAACACTGTGTGATGTGTACTCTCCTGTGTTAAAAATCCCTTCCTGGTCTGAAAAAGTCAAGGCCCATTTCACTCCAAGTTAGCTACTCCTATGAGTTTTTTGATATTTTCCAATCCTTTTACTGACATCTAGTGAAATTTGGTGAAAGTGCAGGTTCAGTTTAACTCCAAGGATCAATCCAACTGCAGTAGCAGATGTTTCACAATTAAATGCTGCATTCCTGCACCTTATTTCATTTATTGTCCCTTAAGCTGCTGTCTTTGAGGAATGCACCAAATGCATTTTGGCCATTAAAAAATTCAAAGTTTGAGCCCATATTCTGGTCAAACACTTTATGCATTTGAGGTACTAAATTAATTTACTTTTTGCTCCTTTTCACATTGGGTATATATTTAGAATAGCATTTTTATTTTAAATTTTGCCTTCTGATGTTGGTGCTATTGCTCAGCTACACTTGAAGGCTCCAAGTATCTTGACTTCTACACAAAACAACCCAAACTATTGCAAGATTTCAAGTTATACATTTTTTATATTTGGTGTTCCTGAATTGAAAAGTCAGATTTGGTCTGCTCATTGCTCTGGACAGAGTGGATGTGAAATATTCTCCCATCAGCAAATGAAGTTTTCAACAGTGATGGAAAACGTATGCCTCCTACCTAGGAATCATCTAAAAACTTCAAAGGAAGAGCTGCCTTCCTCAGAGCAGCACCCACATGCAATAGCTCTTAGAAGTGTAACCTCTTTTTTCCTGAAGAACAAACCCAAGTGGCTTCCATAAAGGTCTGTGTTGGTATGGATTTCAGCTGTGCAAAGGATAGGCGACCACTACAAACAGGGCTCATAAATATTTGGAAAAAATACAAAGCTTCAAACAGGCCAATATTAGATGACTGGAAATAGTTCAAAACAATCTTAGGCCTTGCTTGATCTAAAAGGCTTCAACCTCCCAAACTGCATAGGCAATTAGGGCAGATCCTGAACAGGAGGATCTGAAGCAAAAACGGCGAAGTGTGAACACTCTCTGGAAAAACCCCAGCTGTGTGCCACTGAGCACACTCACATCCAGCCAGCACAGGGAAGATGCCCAGCATGTCCAAATGAGCTTCCAGGACACTGGTTCTGATCTGCTCTCATCCCTTTCAGAACTTAGAAAATAAAGGCTTAAGGGAAAAATCAATCCAAGTACACCAAGAGCAACAGTTCAAACATTTTACTAAATCAATTCACACAGTTTCAAAATTGTAAATATAATTAAGGACAACAGGGTTTCTGTATTTTTTTTCTTCCAGAATCATTAAGACAATAAACAAACACAAATTAGGTTTATAGCATCTGTTCTTTTAAAAAATGAAAGGAACGCCACTCGATGTATTGATAAAGCACCACAACACAGTTACAAAATAGGGTTGGCCTGTTTCTTTCACAAGTAAAAGACTACATAATCCTAACAGCTTCCTGCTTCAATTCATACTTCATTAAAATAAAACTATAAAATCTTCTAGATTACACTAACTTCAGACAATGCCTGGTATAACAGTGCATTAACAGCAGTAATGCCAACTATCAGTGCCAACATAAAACAGTTTAGAGAGGAAAAACAAAACAAACAAAAAATTCCAAAACAAAACAACAAAAACCCCACCTTTATTCCCCTAGATGAGCAAATTTTAAAATAAGGGATGCTCTGCCTCACAATGAGTTAAGGATTTGGGGATGCTGATGGGTGGAAGAGGGGGCTGGTACTGTAGCTTTCTAGGCTTAGTTGGCATCTAGTTTGGCCATTTCCTGCACATATATCCCTATACTCTCACTGTCGAAGAGCACGAAGTACACTGTCTTGATTGAAGAAGACATCGTTGACACAAAATAGCTGGAGATGGCTTTCAGGATCAGCTGAGCAGCTGTTTGCTTTGGGAAGCCATTTCTAGAAGGAGAGAGGAAAAAAAAGATAGAAAATCAAGGTATGCTGAAACAGCCTTTGATGGTTTAACCTCCCAGGGAAGGCTCTCGCTTTTCTTCAACACCTGCTGGAAAATAAAGCTACAAAGCCAGTGTTTACAGTCTGATTTAGAAGCTACAGACTTGTTGATTTAGGCAAGACTTAAAATGTTTAAAGAGAAGGAAAGCATTCCCAAAATATGCACACAGAGTCTACACACATGAATGGGTTGAACCTTCTCATTCCCCATAGTCAATTATTCTCATTTAACAGTTAAGTAAACCAAGAGCATGATGTGTTCTGGAAAGTAGTGGATATGTTGGAGATGTGAAGATAAAGCTGTCCTGAAAGCAAAGCCACTGTTAAAGAAAATAAAAAGGGACAGAGAACTTGACATACAATATGAAACATGAAAAGACCCAAGGTACAAAATGGTTTTACCACTACTAATGGTAACTAAGCACAAGATTTTACAAAACCTAACCTGACAACCTTTCTTACAACCTTCATGTTTTCATCTAGCAGTCTTTGTCTGAAAGATTCATTTAATCTCAAAACAGGCCAAGCACAAGTAGAATGGTCTGAACAAAGCTGTGACCTGAACTGTGAATTTTATAGGTCATGGCAAACTCCTGGAATTACACCTGGTAACGGCTGGGAATGTGGCCTGAACTTCATTGCTGTGCTGCTCCTGAAGTACTGCTACTCACCCAGACCTCAGACCTACTGTGCACTCAGCAGTCAGTCTGAAGGTGACAGCACATGACCACTGTTAGGAGTAGCACCCAAAAGAATTTGAAAGCGCCTGTTGAACATCCCATGGTACCTTGCCATGCACTTACAGATATCTGATAGTTAATACTCCCCATTATAAAGTGGGTGCTATTAATACTACAAATAATTTACAGATTCCACAGATGGATGAGTTTCTCAGCATTTCCTAAGCAATTCAAAGAAGCTGGGCTAAATCCGCCTCTGGCTTTAACACGTGAACATTTCTCAGCACTTGCTCACTGAAGAACCACACTGGTAGTAAAATGTTGTTGTAATCTCCCTCTTATTCTGTGCTGCAACTGCCTGTATTGTGGCCCACTTGCTGCTCACTGTCTTACCAAAACACATTCTCAGAAGAGCAATTCTGTGTCATTCCTACCTGTAATGTGATATTATACATGTTGTATTGAAGATGATGTTTATGGTATTTCAAAAATGATGGCATGAAATAACTCACACTGTTTTTTCTTTTCTGAAAATGCCCAATTTTTTCTACTGAAGAAGAAAAAAAAAGGAAAAAGCATTGTGAGAAATGCTCGTGCTCTTTTAAAGCCAAATGAGCTGGTCAGGGATAATCAGCTGTGTGAGAAGTTAATCAACTGAGAGCAGTTCTGACACAGGAGCTACTTAGGAGTCACCTTACTCAGAGAACTAGAAACAGACTCAGCAGCCTCTGCACCTGAGCACTTGCAGGTTACTTACGAACACTGCGTCCTGGCATACGCTTAAGAGATCTTTCAGGAGCTTTGCTCCTGAGCTGTCATGCAGGGCAGCATCAAAATGGGGATAGGCACTGTTTCTGAATTGTTCTCAGGAGCCTCTGAAGTCACACAACTTCCAAGTGTTCATGCAGGGTGGTCACACCAGGGCACGTGAAAGGAGAGTGGCCTGGTGAAGGTACAGTCCCAGGGAAGCTGATAACAACCCACTGCTCAGGGCACCACTCCCAAAAGAAACAGAAGAGAGAGACAGAGAGAGCAGAAAAATCAGCAGAAAGGTGCTGGCCTGATGGCCATGTGTGGGCTGCAAGAAACAGAAGCCTTCTGCATTGATCTATGGGTCTGAGTTAAATTCTTGTGAAAAGGCAATTTGGGACTTCAGCCGAACCAGTGTCAATTCAGATCAAAGTCAGAGCCTCAGAATGAAATCCCTTCTCTGAGGATGATTTCATGTTCAATCCTTAACTCTCCTTTCCCTTTTCTCCTGCTGGCCCTACCAGACTGAACTCCAGGCTACCTCTGAACAGCACCCAAGTTGTGCTTTCCATAAGTTGGCTGTAGCTGAGCATCTGGCCCAATGAATGCTACAAGTATGCTATTTTATTTCCCCTCCTGATTTATTTGAACTGCCCTCATGTAATCCCATTCCTCAACTATAAAAGAGAATGAAACTGTTTATGTTGGTTTATTGGGTGATGTCTGCTTGACAGATGCCTGTACTAGAACAGCTGCATACATGTGGTATCTTTGGCATTTGCTATCTTTTAAAGCTTTACTTTTTTTCTTTTATTGCTTTTGACTTCATAAAAACAAGTAGAGAGTATTGTCAGAATATATTATGTTCTCTCCAAAATTAATTTATGATTGAGTATCTCTAATTAAGGGGAAAAAAAGGAAAAATACATAACCTCATATATTACTCAAGGCCTTTTGATTCCTCTCCATCTTTTAAAAGCACCACTTCAACTGGCTGGAGTGAGAAAGATGTGTATATGCCAAGTGGAGAACTCGCCCCAGCTCCTGCCTGTCAGTAACCAGATTCCAGAACAGAATGTGGATCCTGGTGATTGGTCAGGGCTCCATCATCTTCCAATACCAATCACTTATTTGCAACATGGGCTGGGAATGGTTCTTTGCTGGGAGCTATCCAGAAAAGACAGGGCTGTGGGGAAGATACTTTACACCGTCTCACTTTTACACAACCAATTCAACAGTCACTCTGCACTCTCCACATTATTCTGTGGAGGAATAGAGTTTCTCCCAGAGGGAGATTCAGACCTTCTCTTTGTACTGACCAGCCTGTGACCCTGACAGCTAATTCAACAGGTTACTATGGACCTTCTGCTCTATTTCTCTACTGGTCTGCAACGTTCGTTCAAGTTATCTCCTTAAAATGACACCCATGCTAATTAGCCTTAGCTGGAGATTTGTATAATGCGAGTTGCTTGAATTTATCATCCTAATGAAACTTTTATTTCTTGTCATTCACCCAAACCCTCAAATACTGTTTTCTGCCCTAGCCCTCAGAATGTGCAAGAATTAATCCAGTGTTGCAACACAGCACAATAGGAAGAACATTCTTGCTGTACACCAGCCAAATTCTTTCACAGCAAACTCAAGATGGCCAGTTGTTCAGGGTTAGAGACACAACTACATAATTCAGTCTAGATTTGGCCCTTGGTCTTCACACTGAGCCACCCCTGAGGGCCAGGTGCTCCCAGCCTCCCTTTTCACCCCAAACCCAGGAGCCTCAGACTAAAGGTGCAGTCAGTCTGGATTGAGATGCTTAAGAACACGATCCAACTTTCAAAGGCACTGAGTACACTGTACAGAGCCAGAGGACCTGAACTTTAGACTTAGGCTTTCAAAGACCTTGGCAAGGATTTTTAAGGTCTTTTTTTTATTAATGCAATAGTCCCATGATGTAAACTGCATGGAATTCAGCTTATGGATTTTGTATGAAAGCTTGAAGTGACTCTGCAAATCCTGAGAACCAAGGCACTTTAGGTTTGCTGCTTAAACAAACACTAAGACATATCTTCTGGCCATCCTAAGACATAGGTAAGTTTCATTATGCACTAAAACCAGGCAAAAGAGACCGCTTTTCTTCATGTTCTCTTCCACATCCCCAATTTATATGAATGAATTAACAGCCTGAATGAAGTCTTTTAATACTCTCTTAAATGTTCATTTTATGCTCTTTATCCCATTTGCATGCTTTAAGATTCTGCAGGGCTCACTATGAGATCTACCCAAACTGATCTAGTAGTCAGGAAAACACTGCAGGCTCCACGCACTGCCTGAACAAACCTGGAAAAACACTTTGGTTAGGGAACTGATTTAAACAAACAAGGAAAGTGCCAGCATTGTAGCAACGTGTTTTGTACATGGGAAGGGACTGGAACATCAGATGGCACTTAGAGAATGTGACCTATTTGGCATCAGGTTTGTCTGACAGCCTTACCTGCCACTGCCAATGGAAGGAAATGCAATTGATTTCAGCTTCTTTTCATCAGCCAGAGCCAAGCAGTTCTTCACTGTCTTTTCCAGCAGCTCCTCGCATTTGTCTGAGCCCCAACCTGGGCTGTTACAATGGATCACAAATTTCGCAGGCAGTCCATGGCCAGCACTGACAACAGCTAGGAAGAATTGAAAATGAAACATAATTACTTTCCTCTCTTTAGGATTAAAGGAGTGTACATGTGATTAAAATAGCAAACAATCAACAGGCATTCCTTTAGCCCCTGTGAATGTTTTAGATTACAAATCACACAGCCTTAAAATACAACATGATTACAGAGACTCTATATTTTCGATTTCCAGCTGCATTTGGCTGTGATAATCTATAAATCATAGCCAGGTCCAAGCTTATTTGAGAGAGAGCAAGAATTCACGGCTGACATCCAAGGAAGAACATTTATACTGAGGACTGGGTAAGGAGAAGGGCAGTACCTTTTAGAACCCAAACCCAGAAAAGGGATGATCTTGCTTTGGTTTGGTTTACTGCAGAGCAGCAGTGAATATCAGGATATTGGACAGGCACAAGGAGTTATGACTTCAGTGACCTTCAGCTACTCCTGCTAAATCTAGACAGTGTTTATGTGGCTTCTGATCATACCACAGCCCAAACTGGAGCAGTTCAGAGCTACTAGTGCTCTGCAAACCCCTAAGGAAGGATGGAAAAGAGGTGAATTAAGATTCTGGCTTTATTTCCAGCTTTGTCTCTAAGTAACTATAATTAAGACATTTTGTGTGATTTCAAGACTTTGGGACTGGGCTTATTTGAGCTTTTTTCATGTATGGGTCATCCAAGATCACTTGAACAATGCTGGGCTTAGTTTCTTTTTCATCACATTCTTGACAGATGGGTGGAGAGGATGCACTTAGAGATTTGCAATGTTTGATTCACGCTGTTTATGTAACAACAGGCCAGGCCTTGTATGTACAAAGAAATGAAAAAGAATTTTTATCATGCTAATCACAGCTTATCACCACAATATTATCATGGACATGTGGGGACTAAGAAGATGCAGCCGACCCTGCCTACAAACTGCTGACAGGCAGGGATTCTCCAGATGAGAGGCCTCCTTCTCTGCAGGAGAACACGTTCTGGGTTCACCACTTCCCATCACAGAGCAACAACAGACTGTGCTCTGCCTGCCAGAAACCAGGGTAAGAGGATCTCTGCCATTTCTGAACTCACCGGGCTGTGGTTGCAAAGAAAATGTTGTAACTTTGGTTTGCTAGAAAAAAAAAGGTGGGAGGAAGCAAACCACCCTGATTGTAAACTGAGGGAAGAAAAACATCTATCTGAAATCTCACAAGAGCATACAGTGAACCTTCACAAAACCATAATAAAAATACCAGTAAGTTTTAAAAAAAATTTAAAAATCAGGTTTGCAAAGGTACTTAGAGGTCTGAAATCCTCTATTCCATTCTGGAATGTTTATGAGGCATTTTGCTATTTAAGTATAGTAGAAATAACTCTTGGCACATGATCATCACATATGGATACTATCCCCGTGGCTGCTGCAGGAAAGAGAAAATAGACTTTGTCATATGGCATCCTGACCAGGGGTTAACCAGAACATTTTGAAGGACAATGGAAGCACAACCATTTATGTTCTTATGGGTTTGCAGAGTCCCAACATGTTGAATAGCCTCAGTGTTAGGCAATGTTAATTTGTCATAATGTGCAACTAAAATGTTGGCAGATTCCGAATACATCATAAATTCAAGAAAAATCTATTAAAAGCAGCTGACATATCTCTAGTCTGATGTGAAATGTGGATAACATCTTCACCCTGAAAGAATAAAATACTGTATTGATACACATCACCAACTTTAATGTTTCTCAGGGAGTGTTTTCTAGGGTAGTCATTAATTAACTCATTAGGATTCTGATGAGGACAATTGTTCATTACCAAGAGCAGCTGTCCTTTACTTCAAATGCAAATGCACTGAAATGGGAAGTAAGAAACAGAAAGCCAGCTATGGACTTATTCTGTGCTAGTCACATTCCAGGTAAGCATCCTGGTTATGGGTACATTAAAGGGATGCCCACAGAATTGAGAAATCTGAAAACTGGGTATCTGTAGGATTGAAAAAGGGATGCATCAGTTCTGCTCTAGAGTCCTCCAACAAGTCCCTAATAGCCAGTTTCTCCCACGGCAATGCAGAGCTGCCTGGGGTAAGACTGCCAAGCAATCCCCAGACCTGAGGGATGCACTGACAATTGAGAAAAAGAAACTTTTCTTTCCATCTTGCCACCTATTTGGAGCAGTTTGGTCTGGGCTGGTAAGCAATATTGTACAGAAGTTAGTAAAAATAAAAAAGTGAGTAATTGATTCTGCATATTTTTGCAGAACAAAAATTCCAAGAAAAACTTATTAAGATATTTAAAAAGCAAGGGAGAAACCCCCAAAGTATTAAGCTCCAGAAGTAAACAGTTGTAATTTTTCCTGTCAGAGCTGAATTCTTACATCTCCCCTTCGGCTGTAGTTAGGATTCGTTTACAAAACTGTGCACACTGTATTTATTTTTATAGCATAAACACAGATGGCAGAATCAGCCTTCTATATGAACAACATGGATCAGCAATTTCACAGATGGTGTAAAATTATATATTGCCATTATCAAACTTTATTACTCATATAGTAGATTTTTCTCTGATATTACATAAATTTTGATAACTAGGCATCAAAAAGTCATAAGCTTTTATAGTGATGATTTTGGCACTGATTAAACTAAGTACCCAAGCAGATGCTGAACTTTGGTTAAGCACATGCTTAAGTTCAGTGAAAGTCAGCAGCATTTCAGCAAAGCAGATGTTTAACAGAGTTGGACTCAAAAGTAAGCATCTCATTAATTGCTTTTCTGAACTGTGCCCTTAATGATCAACACTGACTGTGTATGCACATACCTGTGAACAGCCTGGTTTTACTGTAACACTACAGCACTGCCCATTTCCCAGGTGCTTTGGTAAAGAACGTGTGTACTTTAACTGCGGAGAATATAAACACGTAACCCTCGGGAGCTGCCTGCAGACAGCAGAGCCCCAGCGCCGCTGCAGGAAGAGCTGGGCTGTGTGAGCCAGCCCCAAACACCACCCACGGGGCTTGGGTTGGGGTCCCGAAGCGCAGCCTCACCTCCGGCTATGTCCAACGGGCCGTTCTTTTTGCGGAGCTCAATGACAGCTTCCACAAACTCCTTGCCGCCCTTCTTTTCCAAAGTGCTCCCTGAACAGAGAATTGTTAGTTTACTCCTCTGATCTCAGCAGACATGTGACTCATCATTATTCACTTTTGTTACATCACTCTAGAGTTTTCTGCCCAAACATTTTTTGGGGACTGCAAAGTAAGATCTAAACCTTTTGGGACTTGAGAATTAGCTAGTCATTAAAAACAACAACAACAACAACAGAAAGAAAAAACCAAAAAGACAATCCTAACAACCCAAAAACCTCGCACTGGTATCCCTTGCTAACAGTCTCAGACTTGAATTTACTGTCAAAAAGCATTTGACATGACATCCCTACCTCCTTCCTTCTCATGAGCATCTCTTAGTGTGAAATGTTCCAGAAGAATGTGCTAGCTCAACAGTGGTTGAAGGTTCATAATTCCTTCCCCTAGGATTTATTTCCCCTCTTCTCTTACAAATTGTTTCAAAGAGCCATTTGCCACAATAAGAATTTGAAACTCACCTGATCTTGGTCCCTGACCCCAACAGGTGGCCCCAGGAATGAAACAGTCTCGTGAGTGCAGCGGGCTGCTTTACTTGGTAACTGCCCAGCTTGTTGAGCCACCTTTAACCAAGAGGAAGAGCCTCAGAAATAAGGAGAATCTCTAAGGAACATATTCCTCCAATGAACTTCTCTAACTACAACTAAGGAGCTGGACAAAGTCATTCTGGGAGGAGAAGAGCTGTGCAGTCTGTCAGGGCAACCAAAAGGTATGCTGTTTACAAAGGCAGTCCATCACTAAATGGTTTAGATCTTATTTTGCAGCTCTAGTTTTAAATATTAATATAAGAAAAAACAGCCCAAGAAAGCATTTTCCTAACTACATAAGCATCCCACATAATTTTGCATTGTGCATATTAATCATAAAGGTAGATAAGTAAAAAGCAGTGATATCATAAAGGCTCTGAGTTGAGATATTGCTTTGAAAACTGATTTCCAAAAATTCAGAACTAGGATCTCTAAAGATCTAGACATTTATTTGGTGACACCCCTTACTTTCACTGATGAAGAAAGAAAAAAAATGCAATTTCTGATGGAAGTGCACATACTATATGCTCCAGGAAGCAGAGTCCCTCCTCCAAGATTCTGGTTACTAAATCAGTTTATAGCTCTAGGAACTAAGAAAACTGCAAGATGCTTTTGTTTTACTAAATTTCTTCCAAACTGAAAAGTTGAGAACAATGCATTTGTTTTCCATTCAAATACTGACTCTGTGACCTTGAGTCTATTTTGTTAGCGGGAGTTTATTGCTTTTGGGGTACAAAAGCTGAGGACAATTACAAAATATATGCCTTTTCTTTGGCTTTTTCATAACCAGTTCACAACAGGGTTTGCCAGAAACTGGATTGCAAGGTCAGATTGTGTAGGTCAGAGTGTAATTTGCTCTTTCTGCTCATTTAAGCTTTTAAATATAAATACTTCAGCCAAACTCCTGAGAATTTTCTGAAACTTAAAGTTACCTATCCCAGAGCAACTGAATGGGAGGATCACCTTACAAATCTCTTAGAAAAGACACTAATGGCTTTATTTGTAGCAGCAAGGTGTCTTAGGAGAGTGCTGGGAAAGCAGATCCAGAGCAGCACTGAGGTGCTTCGAAGTGCTCTACCCTTCAAAGGCAGTGAATTACCAGAAAGCATAACACCCTGTGCCCTTTGCTGAGCCCATCCAGCAGATGTGGCTGACTCCAGGGTCTTATAAAATCACCCTGACAGAGAAAGGATGGGGAAGGAATGAAACAGCCTTCCATTCCATTATATTCTTGTTGTATATATCTCCATATCATTTATATTTATATTTATATATACTCCAGTTATATTCCCCATGAGTCCATGAACTCTGATCAGTCCTAAAACACATGACATTCATAATCCTTAATTTCTCTTGTTTCAAGGGGAAACATAATTAAGCCTTGTGCAGAACCTAGGAACAGCAAAGTTCTATTAAGTAGGTCATTTCTTTGCCATTGCAAAGCTGTTGTACATTTAATGGAATTTAGCCTAGTTTGGTTTAATTCAATCCAGAAGGATCAGCTTTTTCCCTTCTACTGGGAATTAATTTATAATTAAAAGCAACGAATAACCATGTCAGTTTATTTCACTGAGCTCTCTTCTTGCAGATCTGGTACAAAGAAGAGAAAAAGTAATATTTGGTATGAATGAGTGAAATATTCTGCATTTACTCCTCAATTATGCTCTTCTTCTGATTAATAGTGAGGATTTATATTGAAATCATACTTGACATCTATGTTGTAAATTAGCTTAATCTGGCAAAGAACAGGCTGTATTTAACCATTTTCCACTACATTAGCAAGTTTCTTGATGGAAGTCTTGCTTCACAGCTTCAAGGTTAGTAGCTTATTTGCTCACAGGCATAAATATGTGTCACTCCCATGAGAATAAGATCATTATCTCATGCTTTCCAAGCAGGCATTGGTATCAGTGTTGAAAACAGCGTTAGCAGAAATTTAGGCTCTAAAATTCTCAGGACAAGCCCCCAGTACATTTACATTGTTAGGGAAAAAAAACCAACAAAAAATTTAAAAAAAATTTAGATGGGTAAAAGTTAATCATTGGAAGCTAAGCATTTGTGCACTTCTATTCTTTCTTACAGCAGTCAGAGGCAACAGGAACCTATGCTAAGGAATGAGCAGCCCAGCTTAGAGAGACAATTTTCTTTGTAGGGTATCAAAGCATTTCTTTGTCACAGGGTAGGAGACAGGCACATTGGCTACATCTGACAGACTTTGGAAGAATATTCTTCAGGTACAGGCTACTATGACACTCTGCTTATTATTTAGCCAAGTCACAGTGCTTCTGCCCAACAGACTGACCAGAGCTACATTTCTCTGTGTGTTACTCAGAAAGCAGCCCTTTCAGAAAAAGCAGGTGGTGCAGGACACATGTCCCTCCAAGTCAGTACTGACACTAGGCCTCAGGTGTGGGGGAGCCCATTCTCACAGCGATGGTGAGGTCAAGATGTGATGCAGAACAGAGGACGGGATCAGCTGACTTGTTTTTAAGCATTGCCAGCAACTTCTGCATTCAGCCCAAATTCTGAGTTGCCTTCTCAAATTACAAAGGCAGTTCAGTAAAAGTACTCCTACCCTTTTAACAAATTCTCCAAAATTCAGGATGCAGAGAGGGGTAAGAGAAGGGCTAGGAGAAGAGTTACTCAAGGGACAGTTAAGATGACTGAATTAAGAGGTCTGTCCTGTTTCCTGTCACACTTGCTCTCATCCGTGTAGCTCAGATGTGTGTGCAGCACTAGCCTGGGCTTGTGGGCGTGAGGACCGTGGAGCAGGGCTAGGAAGATCATTGGTCTGTAAGGATAATCTTAAGAGTTTGGAATATACAGACAGGCTAGATCCAGCATGTGAATCCAGATGTGAACATCTGAAACTTGGCATGGAGAGAATGCACTGGAACTGGTTAGAAAACTAAAGATCAAGACTTAACCCACATTCAAACCAGGCACTTAACATGTCAAACCAACAATGTAGTAATTCATTTTCCTTGGTCACGTGCCTGTATTTAACATACTGTTCTTGCACTTCAATTTTGGTGGTGCACTCCATTGTTACTTCGGAATGTCCGATTTGGCGATAAAACCAAAAACGCCCACTAGGTTTGCAATTGTTCATTTCTTTTTCTGATCAGTCAGGACTGCTGGAAGTGAGAAATGAATGCAAATCTGCATAGCTACAACAAGCTGGTGGCTGCTGATCGACCATGCACACACATACGAACTCCGCAGCACTGAACTTGCCATTACCTACTTCACCACCGGTGTAGAAGTCAGAGTTTGTCGGGTGAACGACAGCATCACTGTCGATCGTGGCAATGTCAGCCTGTACAACTTGCAACTACAACAGGTAAACAGATGTATATCAACCACGTTGGACAGAGACCCAGCACAGGCTCTACATTTACACATGTACCAACGTCCATATTTTCCTACCTTTACATCTCCAAACCTTGCGCCAAAGGAGTATGCTGAGTTGTGTGTGCAGGTGTGTGTAGAGAAAGGGGTGTAGGGAGCAGGAGGAGGAATATTGAGTATGACATGATCAAATAAATGTTAAAATGACAAGTCAGAGCAATCACACGAGATAATTTCCAAAGTTTTAAAATCAGCTAATGCCCCATTTCACTTTGCAGAAACCTAGAACAACCAGTTCCCCACAGATCATGACATTACAATATGGAATCTGTTTAAAAAAGAGAAATTCAGGATCATCAAGCCAAACAAAATAATTAGTTTCTCCATTTTGTCAGCACCAATAAGCTGACAGGCACTGATCTTCATCTGTAAAGCCATCCATCATTTTGTTTCTGAAAATGCTAGTCTCCTTCCTATGGAAGAAACCATGTATTTGCAGTCAGGCTTGTACAGAACTTGCTTGTACAGAAACTGTTCTTCTAGTTTAAAAGTAAGGCATATTTTTAAATTATGTGCTGGAATGGCTAAGACACTTGTAGAAATATATGTATTTCTAAAAAAGGCTGATTTAAAAATTAGCCTTCTTAAACATTTTTTCTTATTAAGTTACTTCTTTACATTCCCATAGGAAATACAGCAGTAGTAGAATTATGGGTTGTATTCCATTAAGGAAGTTTAAAAAAAAAGTCAGCAGCAGGTGTAATCAAATAAGAAGGGAATGCAGTACATAATGCAAGAAAGGCAATTTTTGTTTTGCTGAAGAACAAACTTCTCTTAAAGAAGGATTTATTGATTTCTTATCAATCTAAAACAAGAGAGAAGCTTTAAAAGCTATTCTCCATCTGTGATAGTTCATTCTTGGTGTAATATCAGTATTTGTTTTCAGCTTAATATAAAAGTGACAGGCAAGAATTGAAACATAATGGAAACAAATTATTGACTGAACTAGACATCAAATCAAGGTAGGGAAGATTTGGGGATAGCTAATTATTTAATGACCCCTTCCAAAAATTTTTAAGCCTACTCTAAATATCGAAATAAAACCCCTGAGATTGCAGGTAGAATGGAGAAACTGCTTATTTTGAGAACAACCTGACAAAAAAGTATTTTAGTCCTCAAAGTATCCAAATAAGAAACCCCCCAAAATAGCTAACAGTCACATATGATCATTATGGAAAAGAATTTAAAATTTTTGAACTGAAATCAGCTTGAAGACTAGCAATAGCTCCAAGTATTCAGAATTGGTAAAAAAGTATTTTGAATATAGTTCTTCAACAAAGCAGGACCTGCAAGATTTGAATTTCTGTTCTGATTAAAGGTATGAAGCCCTAGAGAGTAAATTCTGGGTTCCATAATTTCCATGTGACCGTTAGTTGTGTCAACCCATGCCCCATTTACCTAGGTCATCTTTAAGGTCAATGTCAGCATTGGTAGGATTGATAATGGCCTCCACCTCGAAGCCGGCTAAATTACTGATTTCACTGTGAATAAGGTTCAGCTGAAAAGAAAAGCATGAGGTGGGAAATAACAGGACAGCTGGGAAATCACAGAGAAGCTGCAGAAAAGTGAGCTTTGCAACACAGATGGAGATAGCATCACTGCAAACAAATATGCAAAATAAAAGGCAGGTCATAAAGGGTTATCTCAAAAATTCAAACACAAGACTCAAACATTGTTCACACTAGGAGGACATGAGTGTACCTACTAGTAAGCTCTATTTCGGTTTTATGCTGATCACTGGTTGGGATTCTTATTATCCTAAAGAGTGCTTACAAGAAGACTTTTCATGAGGGCACAGAGTGACAGGACAAGGGGGGAATGGCCTTAAACTGATAGAGGCTAGGTTATAATTAGATATTAGGAAGAAATTCTTCCCTGTGAGGGTGGTGAGGCACTGCCACATGTTGCCCAGAGAGGCTGTGGCTGCCCCTGGATCCCTGGAAGTGCTCAAGGCCAGGTTCGATGGGGCTTGGAGCAATCTGGGACAGTGGAAGGTGTCCCTGCCCATGGCAAGGGATTGGAAGGAGATGAGCTTTAAGGTTCCTTCCAAACCATTCTGTGATTCTTATTTTGCAATTAAAAGAGGGTATTTATTTCTTCCCCAAGTACAGATGAAGGACACCCTAAGCATTCCTTAAGCATCAATTACAGGAATGTGCTGGGACCGTTCCGCACTGAAAGGGATCAAAGCTGCTGCTCCTTCTTCTTCAAGCCAGCAAGCATGAGCCTATCTTTGAGAAAGCACATATTCATTTCCAGCAACTCCTCCATCCCAGCAAGGGGATGTGGTTTTTTTCTTTCCTTATCAGTGGTCACCACGTTCTGTATTACAGCACTTCAGCTCTCATTAGAGTTCTGGAGCCCTTGGGAATGTCTGGTGAGGTACTGTAAGCAGGCACATGATGTTACGTGCTTATTGCGTTTAGTTTTTATTTTATTGGCTTTACTTCCTTTCGTCCCTCATGAAAGCAGAGATTTTTAACCCCATTTATTAATGCCCATTTTCTCCTCTAAATACCCCCATACAAGCAAGTCTTTCAATTTCTTTCTTGTAACTCAGGATGATTTCTCCTGGGCAAGCAGGAAACTGAGGAAGGTAGCACAGATATCTAGAGATTGACCTCCCATCTGCACTACATGTTCTTAAAAGTCAGTTTGGGTGTCTCCTCACAGGATGTGACCCACACCACAGAACTAACTCTACAATTTGAGGAAACCTGCTGGGAATGCTTAGCTTGGCAAAGATCAAAACTGCAGGTATGGGAAGAAGTTTATAACCACGGTTCAAGCAGGTTGTGATGCTGCTTCGTAGCTTCTCTTGGAAGTCTGATTTCATAGGCACCAAGTTTACTGTCAAAACTTTAAATAGTTTAAAAGTGCAAGATATTTTCCAGACTCTTTCATTTGGAGAAATACTTTAGCTACAGCATGACCTATGCCTGTGTCTACAATACGTATTTAAAATTATTTTTTCAGTAGCTGTTTAGGTGATATGGAAAGTAACCATGAAAGAGAAAGCTTTCATTCATTTATGCAAGTCCTGAAACCAGCTGCAGTTAAGCCAAGCCTTCCTTTTAATTCAAAGCCCTCAGCCTATGAAGCATAACATACAACTTGAGGCATGGTACTTTATTTCATCGATAACTGAATTTTATCTCTTTTTCGTAGTCCACGTTATGTATATTTAACTCTTCAAATTATTTCTTTGTGTATGCTAATTTATTAACAGGGAATATGAGCCAGTCCATGAAACCCATACAAGTGAATGGGATATTTAAGGAGGCCACCATCCCTGTATTTAAACTTTATGAAAAAAACATTTCCATTTCATTCAAGTGATTCTATGAATTGACCTTCTTTCTCTTTTTAAAACCTGAAATTTCATATAATTTGCATATGGTGCTTGAGTAAACTATGTTGCCTCAAAATAGGGTGATTTTGACTAAAAATGAGTGTAATTCAGCCCTGTTTTAAGTACGGGTCTGTTCGGGAATTTGTAATAAAATCTAAGAAAGCTTCCTTTCCAAATAGCTTGGAATCCTTTAATACTTCACACGTGGTGAGTTATTCATGCTGGAGTTTGAGTCTTGAGTTTGACTACAAGCAACTGCTGTTTAAAAAAAAAAAGTCAAATCAAACCAAAATGTTAAAAAAACTTCATGAATTTTAAAATAAAATAAAAAAAAAAAACCAACAGCAAAATACATGCACACACCAAGACTGTTTTGTGGAGATTTTAGTATGTTCCTAAGTATATTTTGCTCATTCTGTAAGTGGTCTCTTTAATTCCTAATTCTGTGCTCTACAAGTTTTTGCCCCACATCTATCAGCTGCAGACTGTTTTTGTTTTGGACCTTAAATCTATCCCTGAGCCTACTCATATATGGGATTTACATAACAACCAGCTGGTAATTAAAGTTTCAATTTAACAGCAACAAGAAAATGTTTAAAAAGCTGCCCATGACTGATAGCATGCGTTGGCAGCTAAATATTATTTTACTAAATTCTGCATTTACTGCTCAATGCAGTGTTAGCTATGCAATTGCCAAAAACAAATAAAAAATTAATCAGAAGTTTTCCTGTGGAATTAAATTCTCCAATGAGTAATTGCTCAATTTCACTACCCAAGAGTATGAAGCATGTATTAGGCAGAAGAAGTGATCCCCTAAAGGGCCACAAATAGACACTATTTGCATATACATGTGCAGCAAAGAATGGACAAAACTTTAAGTAACATTTCAATTAAATGTTAGTTAGATAAAATACAGATGAGACTTAGCACATCCATGAGTATTTTCTAAGCCAAGCCCAGCATTACTAATTTCAGACAAATTACCTTAAAAGTCTTGAAGCTTTTTCTGATATGAGCTTCATACTGAAAACTGAAGATGCCTATTGCAGACCACAAGCTGAGGTGTCTTGGAAAGTCCAAACCTTAAAGCTTAGCTTGCTTTAAGCTTGCTTAGCCTGCAACTCTGTCCCTACTTTGTAATCCTCTGAGGAAAAACAAACTAGTTAATGTGCACAATGCCACATTTCCCCTGGGATGTCACTTGTAGGATGTGCAATCATTTACATACTAACTAGATTTTAATAATTAATGTAGCCCTAATAAACTTCTACAGGTATAACTGAAGGGCTCTTTGCCATTTCATGACCTCTAACAATTTCCAGCTGAATGTCAGCAGTTACCTCAAGATTTAATGTGGTAACAGCAATTTTAAGAACTGAACAATACCCAGGTTTGCAACATTCTCATTTGTGTTTTTTGCATCAAATTAAATCTGGGGTTATTAGAAGGATGAAGAGTTGCTTTTGCAAATAAATCCCTTTCCCTTTCCTTTGGCACACATGGAGCCATGAAAAAGATTTTTCCCATTAAACACTTATGAATGATGTGATATCAAAACCAGGATTATTTTCTTCCTTCTCTGCATTTAGCAAATGATTTTCTGATCTGCCAGATAATGGTTTTGCAAACCAAATAGACATTCTGGAAAGGTGTTCAAGAATGTCACAGGAGGTTTGAAAGATCCTGATTGATTGATCTCAACAGCAATTCTTCAAATGCCTTCTCTAACCCTCAGATCATGATCTGTTTGATTTGGAGTGTTCCCTCACAGGAGACAAACAGATTTCCGTTCTCTTTTAATTTCTCTTTTCATTATGTGTTACAACAAAAGGTTAACACCTGGCCCCTCATGTGCAGGGCTAACTGACAAGGACCCAGTGCAGGGATGGATGTGTCACACCAGTAATTTTCTCAGGGAGCTGCACTCCAAGCAAAGGAGAAAGCCAGAAAGTCCATTCCCCAGTACTAGGACTCACTGGGAAGCTCTACAACAGACACTGGCTTTGCCCAGCACAGCTTAAGGCAGTCCTGGAGTTCATGATTGTCTTCCACTGAGCCCAACAGCAAAGCCCCACTGATTTGCTGGGTCACTCTTGCTGGAGCACAACACTAGGTCTTATTACAGGTTTCCTATGGTAACTAAAATGGGCTCAAAATCAGCTCCAGAAGTCTGATGTTACTTTCTTGAAACAGTAACATATACTATAAATTTTGGGTTCTAATTTAGTCATCAAAATGTTTTTAAAAAACCACCCCCCTACAACGAGTAAAATAAAAAAAATCCTACTAAACCAGCCATCTAGTTGTAGCTGTAAAATTAAATGTGGCGAATCAGAAGTCTTGCAAAAAATGTTACTCTCATGCAGGTTAAACTTGGCAAACAAACCAAAGGATAAATGGAGAACAACCTCAGTATGAAATAAAAATGAGTCAGAGGAGTTACATTCCACAATGGACAATGGCTCATCTTTTATGGCTTACAACACAATGATCTGATTATTGAATGATAGCAGAAAGATGCAGTTTTACTTAAGAAAATTTTGCATCACAAATTAAAGGCAGGTTTCAGGATAAAAGACCAAATTAATTTAATGAATTGTCTCTTTAAATGGATCCTCTTTAAGCAGATATGTGTTTGTATTAAACCAACCCACATCCCAAAGCATATTCACAGGGAAAAAAAGAATTGTTGATCTCTAGCTTTTCATAAAAGCATCATTCATTATTACACAGCATTAACTTCTGTAAATCACAAAGCAGAACATAGCATAAAACCATTACTATGAACAAACGTCTAAAATAGGTTTTGATAAAAACCTGTAAATCATTTACATCAGTAATGAAGTGGGCTGACTGTTGGAAAAAATACATTTATTCTTAGAATAATCTCTTTGGCAGATGCTTATCTATAACAATTATGTTGTTTATGAATGAGATAGATTACAAGCACACAGGCTTTCCTTCTAATTGCGTATTTAATTATGTAGCCACATGAAGACTTATTTATGTATTTTTAAATGTTCTACAAGTTGTTTCAGATAATTTCTCTGAAATTAGGAAAACTAATATCATATATCTCCTTGATTACTCGGTGGGAAAATGTCCATTGTACCTAGATGTTTTGTGGAAAGGGGGATGGTAGGAGGGGGCTATTCCCTAAGCAGCACAGAAAAATAGGTATTCATTTATGAAAATGCAGGATCATACCTTCTGGCCAAGAAACAGGCTTTTGGTGGACAGGACTGTGAAACCATCTGCAGGAGTTCCCTCTGTTGTACTGTCAGCACTGGCTGATTTGCTCACTTCTCCCTGCTTCTTCTTCCAAAAATATAGTTAATTAGTTAACTCAAGGCTCTGAGAAAAACAGTTTAATGACACTAAGGTATATGACATGCACTAAATGTTCAGGGGGCAATAAAATGCCTGTACAAACAGTGGCGTTGGATTTTATCCTTCAGTCCAACCACAGTTCCTGATAACAGCTGAGGGGATCAATAGCAAAAACAACCTCAACGTCTGCAGATCTACAGGAACCTTCTCTTGCCCACACCAGCGCACAGTTGAGATGACAGCTGTCTTAAATGTTGCAGCAAAACATATAAACAGCCCCAAACTTTTAACAGCTTTCTAATGGCTTGTGTGGACAGAGATTACGTATCTCTATGTGTGGGCAGACACTCATTCTAAGCTAAAAACTGACTTGTCACAGAATAAATTTTATCTGTGATGGGAGGTGCTCCCAGATTTCACACTTATTTTTAGAAATGTTCCTTTGTAATGTGGCTGTCCTCAGATGCAGTGTCAAAAGAATACATCTACTTTCTATCTGCCTCATTGCAGGAAATGGGCTGAACAATTTTCTGTCTTATTTAACATCATCACCTACTTTTATCTCCAGTAAAACTGCTGGAGGAGAGAAAAGGAGTTCCCCTCAACCACCATTTCTTTTTTCAACTCTATTACTGCAGTGAAATAACAGGTTTCAGGAATGAACTGATTTACTGAACAAAAATGAGAATTAGGAACATTTTGAAAAGGAAGTCAATTCACGAAAGCTGTGGTTATAAACTCAACTGGTGCCAAAAATAATCTCGTATTTTCAATAAAATTACTACTTATGATTTCATACAAATATGAATATCAGCAATATCTATGTTGAAGCAAAAAAAGCACACCTGGAATACTAAGTAAGCCACTGTTCTCCTATTGTCCCTTTCCAGAGTATATAAACTAAGTCTGAGGCTGAATAACTAAAATTACTTTGATGCAAGGCTATATTGTACATTTAGAAGCTGTAACCATGCTTTACTTTACACAAATGTTTTGAAAATTAGATTTTCATGGGTCCTATTTCAATTCCCCAGGAGTTTACTGTTAGCCAAATACCAATATAGTAAGCAGACAATACAGTTTATTGTGTGGAAGAAAAACAGAACACCACAACAGACTTCCTGCTTTTGTAATCAAGCAGGGCAAAAAAATTCCAGATTTAGGGAAATTATTAGTGCATGGTTATTGGAAGCACTGCATTTGAAATGTCAACTAATAGGTGTTCTGAGGGAGAAAACGAAATTCAACAATTTAGGTCAAAAAATACGAAACAAAAAGAGAGAAACAATTGGAAATGTGACCAAGTAAACAGTAACAGAGACACTCAAGATAAATAAAGAAGTTTGCTTGACCCACAGGCAACTTTCACATTCCTTGTCCATTTCATGTGAAATTCCTGTACTTTTCTTCCTACTTGCATAACTTATTGCTTAACAGTAGTTGTTTTGCAAAAGAAAAACCATCCTTGGCTACACATATAGACATTAGAAAAATTCCCTACTCCTACAAACTGAAACCTGTAAGGCATGACCAGTACAGCCCCAGATGCTTTCCTCTTCTGTCTCCTGGCACCTTCACCCTCTGCCCACCTTAGAATGTTTCTTACGAAGAATAGAGTACTCATGGCCCATCTGCCTGTGCTGCAGACCTGTGCCACTTCTGAGGATGTTCAGCTGCACCAAGGAGAGGGCAGTGCTGCTCCTTCCCTGCTCACACTGGGACTGAACTCACCATTGTTAACAGCACACAGCACAGAGAGCTGACCCTGTGTGAAGCTCCCTGTAGCTACTGCTGGAAAGCTTGTTTGGGTTTAAAATAAACACATTACTCTACCTTGGATTTCCTCGCTCCTTTCTTGCCACCTGTTTTCTTTGATACAGTTTTTTTCTGTGATGGAGACTTTGCCTTCTTTGCTGGGGGTGGAGTGATGATGGCTTCCAGTTTTCCTTTTGATCCCCGCTTCTTCGCCAACAGCTCTGGGTGAATATTGGGTAACACTCCACCACTGGCTATGGTGACCCCTTTCAATAGCTAATTAAAAATAAAAAGAAGCTGTAGATGAAAAATTCCAGCATTTACTCACCAATAAATAGAAAACAGGATTTACTGCAAATTTTGTACACTGCCTTGAGCTTCTCCACCATTATCCTTGAAGAAGAGAGATGCATGAAATGGAGCTGACCACACACTAGATTTTAACTATAAAGAGAGTATGTGCTCTTCTTAGACACATGCTTGTCACTGTCAGCATCTCTAGGGCTCACCCAAAATCTGTTTCTCTGAAACCATGCCATGAAGGCTGCTATCTAACTAGGAAAAAACAAGACAGCCCCAGGCACATACCTGAGGGCCCTGCAGAGCAGCCTGTGAGAGACAAATGGGACCCCAAAGTCAAGGCTGTGAGAATACAACACATGCCACACTGTGGAGAGCCCAATATATGTCTCAAGTGCTGAATTTTCCTGAAATTGTGTTTTTTAAAAGATTTCTTTTCTTAGAAAAAGAAACTTCAAAATGGAGGGCAACATTTATACAAATTTCTATACCTCTAAGTCTTTCTTCAAAAAAATATGCAGTTGAAGATCAATATTCAAAAGTGTGCAGTTCATTCAAGCCTTTTAAAGCAGAGGTGAAATATATCATGCTCTGTATTTAAAACTACTTAAACCCATTTTTATACATCTAACTGGGACTAATTCTCTATTCAGAAGGATACAGACAGTGACATCGAAGTCCCCCAGGTACTCCCACCTTCTGATTTGTGTTTACTGCTCCCCAAACTCAACTCAGTAAGACTCCAAGCTTATGAAGAGATAATGAATGGAAAATATTACCAAATTTCATACAAAGCCAGAAGAAGGGTGGTTGGGGGATATTATTTTTTTTCCTGCTCCATCATGATACATAGGTTTGGAAAAAACATCTTTTCAGACAGGTTTTTACAGCACCTCACACAAAGGTACATTACTGTCAGTCACTGCCTGTAGCTGACACCACAGCACTGTAATAATAATGCCCAATTTTTTTGTGGCTAAGCTAAAGGCATCTTTAAGTCTACAAAGGACACAGACTTGCAAGAATTCAGAGCTCTTCTGTACTCACAATAATGGGCTTCAGTGGGAACAGGATAAGTCCCACTGAGTCCTCAGCCACATAAGGGGGAAACTAAACAAACAAATAAATAAACAAACAGTATCTGCAGGATTTTGTCTGTGTTCTTGAAGAATTTATGACAACATCCCAGTCCAACGGAAGTGGCTGTAATAGTGTTAGCAAACATCATTTTACATCTCCATTGCATTTTTACACATTTTAGCAGTGCTGAAATACACAGTTAAGCTGAGTGCTGTAGTTAGTTACAGAGCCAGCATGATAGTGAGTGTTTCCTGGTGTGCTACTCAATAAGCAGAGGTCTTGAGTTACAAGTCAGCTATATGGAAAGACAATTTAAAAAGCCCTAAAGGAAATCCTGGCCTTCACATGGCAGAGGTTTTTCTTACCTGATTTAATTCTTCATCGTTTGCTACAGCCAACAGGATGTGCCTAGGAGTGACTCGACCCTTCTTGTTGTCCCTTGCTGCATTTCCAGCCAATTCCAGAATTTCCGCTGGGGAAAGAGTAAGCTCCTTTTAATTACAATGTGATCATTAAGGAAAGTCAATGTGTTATTTAGCATCCATGCAAAAAGATATGGGAATTACATCATGTTACTCCTAACTGCTGTAGATACCCTCAATAGACATCTAACTCTAAAATTATCATTTTGTTTTTATATGTCTAATCACTGAAGATGAAATGCATACTTAAGTCCTGTGCTTTAAACTAGAATTTTTTTAAATTCTTTTGAAGCCATTCCCCTAGATTCTTCATTTTTCAGTGCTCTTCTCAAGGCTACTGTGTGCTCATCTCTTAGGATCCCTCTCCTATTGGCAGACAGAGTACAGTAGATGCACAAATTCTAGAGGTCTTTTTCTCAAACGTGTCAAATAGGAGTTCTGGCTTGCCTCACTTCAACTTTTTTATTACTTGAAAAGACACTATTCTCAATGACTCATTTTTAGCATTTGGAACTATGTAAGCACACATCTAAGTCAGGACACTAAAAATACAAATTTTGCTGCTACACTCACTTAAAGATTTTTTTCTCTATCTGAGAAGAAGTTTTAACCAGAAAAAGTAATTGATGAATCATGTTTGTTTGCTCCTCATAAATTATCTCCTTAGAAGATATTTCCAGTGCTGACAAAATTATGTTCAATGGCTACGCATATAATGGCTTTTATTGAATTAGCAAAGATAAAATTGCTCCCCTGCAAAGATCTATGAAGTAAAAGGGTAGACCATTACCTACTAACTGATCTATCTGCAGTTCAACAAGCCTTGGGCAAGGACGCAATTAATTACAGAAAGTCTGGGGAGTAATTAAAAAAAAAGACGTAACATGTTTATCAGACTTTGCAATTATGTGCTATTGCTGTCTCCACTGTACCTAACCTTTCATCTCCCTCTCTAAAATCTGTGTTTCACTATTGTATTTGGAAGGTTTCCTTTTGTAAATCCAGTAACGTTTGGAAGAGAAGAGCGAAAAAGAAGAAAAGTCTTTGTTTACATCTATTACACAGTAATATTAAAATGTAACATTACGATAATATATGAGCTTGATTTCACATTTAAGAACTGACTATACCATGAGAGTTCTCCCATAAGATTCCTTTAGAGGGAAATAGAACTGAACTAAGGCATTAAGGTGGAAACAAAAATTACTGAAATCAAAGTTCACATGACCACATGCCTTTACCATAGGACACAATGAATCATAAGTAATACTATACAGCAGACTATGGCTTCTCATTACACTGAATTTAACATGATTCTCCACTTATTTTTCAT
The DNA here is from genome assembly GCA_036630365.1 of Acanthiza pusilla. NCBI lineage: Eukaryota > Metazoa > Chordata > Aves > Passeriformes > Acanthizidae > Acanthiza > Acanthiza pusilla. The sequence goes on along the minus strand of JAXCHO010000049.1, from coordinate 9,375,597 downwards.
CTTGAGTCCCATAACAAGTAAGTTATGATGCTTACTGGAAAACTTTCAGCTGCTTCTGGATGTTCTACACTTAAACTTCATTGAGGATTTGGGGTGTTTTCACTGTTTTTGTGTTCTTCAAAGCACACAATTAACTTTATTATAGTGTGGGGCAGAATATTAAGTCTAAGCTCCCCAAAGTAACTCAACATTTCATGCTGACAACAATTGCCTTAATTTATTTTAAAAGCAGGATTAGCAGGGTAAGGTCAACCTGCCCATGCTTTCCACACCTCCAAAGAACTGAATTAAGCTGGCATAATCCTTTTCACATAGTTCTCCCAAGGCCCAGCTCAGACACGTGAGGTTTAGCTGCCTGTGGTGACAAAGCCCTGCATCACCTCCCAGCGGACACGGTGAGATCCCGGATCCACCCGGGGCATCCGCAGCGACCTCAGCAAGGCTCTGTCACTGAGCAACGCCACCCCCTCCACCTCTCCACACCAGGAATGGAACTGTTTGTATCTCAGACTTAGTGCCAGCTGAAAAGCAAAGGAAGGCTTTGCTGCTTTTTGGTTTGCCTCTGCTCCCCCACCTCCGCTGCTTTCCTGCATCAGGCCCTGCTAAACAGTCAGGCCGTGTTATCCTCTGCGACTGAGCGGCACAGCTATGCAGACAGGTCATTTTGGAACTAAAGACTCTAAGAAAGTGTTATGCCTGTAAAGCACAGAGGAATGTTTTATTTGTTCCTCATAAAACTAAAATGTCTGCCTCGTACAGTGGAGAACTGTTCTTGTAAGTGCTAAGCCCTCTTCCTTGAACAGGAAACTCATTTTGAAATTACAGTTTTCTAATGGTCCTTTAGGGAAGTTGAGGTACCCCACTTCCTCTTCAGGAACAGAACGCTTTGCACTGGTGTTGAGGACCACAAAAGAGGAGCTTGGGGAGAGGGAGAGAGGAGGAGGGCATGGAGGGTGGAATTTCTCTTCTGGCCTCGTCCTCAGCTCTCCAACAATAATCAAGTATTGCTTGTACATGCAGAGAGACCCACAGCACTGAGAACAGCCAAACTCAGCTATGTACACAAGTCTGGTCAGAGGGGGACTCTCCTATTTAAAAGCAGAAGATTAGGAGGTATTCGAGCTGAAGCCAACATAGGCAACAGTTTTTTGATTTAGCACTGACAAGAGACAAACCTAATCCAAACCCAACAGATCAGAGCACTTAGAAATGCTGAAAATGAAGACTTTCTGGATGCAGACAGGATTCAAACTACTCGTCTGGATTCTGCTTGCAGACAGCTTTACTTTCACATCTGTTTTATGCTTCTTTAATTCTAAAGATTTAAATGGTGTTTCACCCATGTTTTAAACCAATTTTAAATTAGATGAAAATCTAGATCTCTCCGTAAGGGAGCTGATTCAAATTTTCAGAAGAGTAGCTCTGGATTTACCTGGAAAAAGGAGTAGGTGGGAAAAGGTATTTAAAACTGAGACTGGACTTGAACTCTTAGGTCAGACCCATCTTTGGAAGTGTCATTCTACCAGGTTCAAAGGTTTGAGCCATTAAAGAGCTCTGTTTCATTAAAAGTAATCTTCCCACAGTAGGAAAAAACAGACACTCAAAAATCAACTCCTGCAACTAAGCAGGGTCGAGAGAGAAAGCTTTGCTTGGAATTGTTGAGGCAAAAGAAAGTGTTAAGAGCTTCCATGACATCAGGATTCACTCAGCTTGTATTTATCCAGCCAGAAGACCAAAACAAGAATGTTTTACAAAAATAAGGCCTCACAAAAAGAATGGAAGTTGCATAATGTCTATTCCATTCGTTTCATATATTTACTCAAGGCATTTCCCCCCTAGAGAATAATTACATCACCACCACTCAGGCAACAGGCAACTGCAAGACTCACTTTACAGAACTGCAGAACATGAAGAGCTCAGTTTTTTTAAAAATGAAGGAAAAACAGAAGTTTTTCAATATTACATGATTTGCAAGGTATAATCCTTCAACTACTACATACTGAAATCAGCTTAATATGAACAGAAAGTCCATCTGTGCAAATGACTTCTTCTGTGCTTTTGAATAATTTCAAACAAAAATGTAAACCACCATGTGCTGCTCTAAGTGCAAATATAAAATAAACCAGTGAAAAAGGTGTGAGAACTGTATAATTAGGGAAAAAAATTAATTAAGAATCTATGTCAGCATGTGATATATTCATGTATGGACAGCTGTTAAGTAGCAAAAAAGGCATGGATGCCTCAGAAATTTGACTATATCATAAACATACCAATTTGATTTAAAAGACATAGTTATGATTAGTATTTTTCTTCTTTTCAGTCATTTTTAAAGTAGAACGGTAAAGTGGGAAACCCTAAAAGTTAAGAAATTTTCTCCTCAGTTTTATTTCCAAGGCAGTTTTCATTCAGATCACTTGAAAAACTCCATTGTAATAGTCAGAACTAGGATATGGGTAGTGAAAACTGGTCTAAACCTGTTCTCAGCACTTGAACCAAAACCACTTTTCAGCTGAGGTTTTTGAAAGTTCAGTTAAATATTTTTAAAGGAGAGAAGCAAAGCGGTTGTGTATCTTCATATTTAAGCTTGAGATAAGACCACAGGAAAAGCTGTTCTCAAGACATTTCCTACTCAAACACAACCAAAAAGTGTCAGAAGTCTCCACAGAAACCTCATCCTGCATCAAATTTTCAGGGTGAGTTCCTCATCCTTTACTTTCAGAGATGCTGGTCATCTCTTAGACATCCTGCTAGGTTCCCAATTTCACTACTTGCATTTCCCTGTTTCACAGGGGGCTGCTCTCTACCCTCAGTACTGTTACGCTGGTATTTCACAACACTTGTAAATTCTAGAACCAGAATACAACACAAGGTTAAAATGAAACTAATTATTAGGCCAGAACAAAGCAGGCACAGTAGGAACTGCAGACCTGGATGCTACAAAAGCAAATGCATTCTCCTCCCACTCCTGGAGAGTGCTCTAGATAATTTATCCTAATTTTCAAACGAAATATGACTGGTCATTACTGACTAAAACTCCTCTCCAGCCTAAACAGCAAAGCCTTTAGCTTATCATGCATTCCAGGCTGTAATACTTTCTCAATGTAAATAGCCAAGTCAATTGGTCTGACTTCCTCCCCAAAATTGGTTTTTTTCGCTTTTTTTTTGGTTTACATCTCAAGCTAAATCACTGCTGTTGCATCAAATCTCTTTGTCCATCTTCTCTTCAGGGAGATGAAATCATAGCTTTGAAAATTAAACTCTTAACAACTAACAGGTGATGTGTTGACACAAGGCCAATTTCTGAACACACAAATTCCAACAGGAATAAGCCAGGGGTTTTTAAAAAAATTGTGAAGCCACTCCTCAAAAGAAAATTGAAAACAATATGAAGAAATCAAAGAAAAATGAATGTTGATACAAGTCCACTGAGAAAAATATGTATTTGCTACAAGGCCAACTACATGACAAGGAGTCTGCTTATTGTACTTTAAATTAATCATCTTTCCCATCAGCATTTTATTGACTTGAGATTCATTTTACATGATTCCGGAAGGTTTTAACCCAATCAACTCCAATCAACCAAGACCGTTAAGAGTTTCCTGCATTCTTTTCTCCATGTATTCCACCCAATCCCCGCGGAATCTGCAGTTGCAGGAGTGAAGGTAGAACCATTTAACAACACTTTCTCTCTCATGCGTTCCAATAAAACAGTTCTCAGCCTTGGTTCAAAGTCATGGAAATCTGATGCAGTGAAAATCAATTCAAGAAATTTGACTGCTTTGAACAAGCCGTGATGAAACCTTAACTCTCAGCAGGGCAATCGCTCTCTTAGGATGTGATAAAAACCCCAAACCTTTCAGTCTTGAGTGTCTGAGCTGTATCAAAACTAGGCCCCTTAAAGGAAAAACCGTTAAGTTTGCCAAGTTATTGTACATTTTGTATTTCTGTGAGGCAGATGACAGACTGCTGTTTACATAAAACACAAATTCAGGCCACAAAAGCCACTGCCACTTAGAGCCTTCTGATCTGACTTACACGTATTTTCAGCTTTTTTCTACACTTTAATACCATCCTTTTTTTCTTTTTTTTTGTAAGAGATCCAGTGTTATTTAACTTCCTTCCTTTTTAATTTATTTTTTAAAATCTTTTTTTTAAAATGTCTTGTTTCCTATTGATCTGTAAAAGACTTGAGAGTTGAATTTTCAGGGAAATCTGAATTTCAATTCAGATATTATTTATTACAACAGCCACACCTTGAGTACTAATTTAAAGAGATAGCCTAGTTCTTCTCCACAAGAATCCTGATCTAACTCAAATCAGCCTTTATTCTTTTTCAGTGGAGCTTCCTCTACCTGGCAGTATACTTTGCTGTTCCTCATAACAGCTTACATATGTTTTAGAAATGCACTCAAACATGATTAATGTAACTGTTGCCAGACGTTACTTGATCAAGTGCAGCATGTGGCACTTGGGGACATGGTTTAGTGGTGGACTTGGCAGCGCCAGGTTAACAGTTGGACTTGATGATCTTGGAGGGCTTTTCCAAACTAAATGATTCCATGTATGCTTTGGTCTGGCTGTTAAAGAATACAGGAGACTACTCACACCCTGAGACTTGCTCTTAGCTTAGTCTTTAATGTTTCCAAACATCAAAGAAGTCCAGAGGACTCGCTGTAACTTCACTGGAGCAAAGCCCATGTCCAGTCTGACCTCCTGTCCTCAGTCAGGGCCCAAGGGCAGGTGGGCTGGAGGATTAAGGGAGCAGGCAAACTTAAAATGCTCTTCTTCCCTCTGATTTCAGCCATGTGCAGAGGAGTGGCTGCCCAAGTTAGAAATGCCATCTTTTTGTTTAGTTCCCCAACAGGTTTTATTTCTCTGGATGTGTCTAAATGTTTTCTGAACCCATTCAGAAAGGTTTAGCACAATTCTTAGCATTCATAACATCTTGCATTAACTAGGCTCGCTACACCACAGACATTTTTGCAGCTTGGGAGAAAAGTACCTCTTGTTTGGTTTAGAAATATTGTATTTCACTATATATCCCTGAAATTTATTTTTCCCCAGTGAAGTTTATATCGAGGATGGAGCATTTCATCTGATGGCACTGAAGAATCCACATGGAATTTCATTTCTAAAAGTAATTCAGGGAAAAATATACTTTGGAAAAAAGATTGAAGACCAAAGACAGAACATTATTTGAACTCACGCATTCTAAATAATCCTCGTGGAAAAAAGAAGAAAAAAAATCATGCTTACAATACTTGATGCGAGAACTTTAAAATTTGAGAATATCTGAGGAAAGAAACTGCTTGCTAAATAAATACACTGTGGAGTTCAGATATCTTCCTGCTTTCTAGCCAGTTGTGCTACAACTGCCATTCCAAGAATAAAGGGCCAAAGAAGAAAGACTTAAGCTTTATAGATTCTTTTATTCTTCTCAACAAGGAATTCAAGTTAAGACAAAGATAAGGGTAGGTAAAAACTGTGTAGCAAAATCAGTGACATTTTTGTTTTACACTTCTCTTACACTCCATTCTTCAAAACAAAAGCGGATACCAATATTAAATTGAGAAGCAATATATAGTAGAAGTCATTACTCTGTTGCAACTTTGTCAAATAGGTGAAATGACTTACTAGGAAAAAAAAATTCATTCTAGATCAAAGGTTATTAAAACATAACTGAAATAAAGCAAAAAATTTAACATTTTCAAGGGAGGAAATATCCACTGACCGTAACATAAAAACTAAGGCAGAGCCAGCATTTTGTACAGTATTGCAATATGACACATGCCACAATGCAAATTCTGATGCATATTTACCCCTTTGAACTATGCTGACTTACCAGCAAACACTGTTAGAGCTTAACACTAAGAAAACACTCTTGTTGGCTCTTACTGTTTTTCATCAAAACTGACCTGTGCAGCTTGGAGAATATATTAGGACTGTAATCAGGTCAGTAATTTTGTATTGAGTGAATTTTTCTAACTCAGAGATCCATGGAAGTTTATGGGACTACACAGTAAGACAGACATGTCCATAAGTGCTTACAGGGCTGGGGCCAAAGAAGGCCTTATCAGCGAAAGAAAACTCTTCATTTATATACATTTGAAATACACCGATTCATGCATTTATAATTCAGAACATTGGTCATTCAGTTGGTAACAGTGCAAAGTTTTATATCTAAAGAGGCACTTCTTATAAGTAGAGCAATTTTAAATTGTGATAATGACACTTCACTTGAGAGTATGATACAAGTCTTATGTAAAACAAATGTTACAAAGGAGCTTTCCTATGCTGATATAGTCAAAAGGTCTCTGCTCATGAGGTCATCGCCATAAACAACCCTGCTGTATTTTAGGTCCAGTATAAATCCATATTAAAAGCACACCACATATCAAGAAGTACCTTCATGCTTGCTCAGGGAAGGCACAGGTCCTACAAGCCCCTAATTTATTTTAAACCTCTTTGGGACAGAGTTTGTGGTACACAAACAAAAGGTACACCACCATAAAAGGAAGTAGTGTTTCTAAAGTTGTCTGTTTAAATAGAAATAATGTATTTTGGTAGTGAATACACATTTCAACAGTATCAAAAAGATATTGGCAATCAGTTATCTTCTTAAATTTCATTACTCCCCAAGGACAGTTATTTACAGGAGTCTCAGAATGCCTGGAACTTGAATCTGCTTTTAACCTAATGGTTTTTTACTGTGGACCCCTGAGCTCCCCTCTGCTTCCAAGCAGGAGTTCAGTGGAACATCTGCTTTGACAGAGGGGGCAAATCATTGTTTTCCTCTGTGACCCTGTGAAGATTTTGGGCAGTGAGCAGAACACGAGAGGTGAACAGCAGTTCAAGTTTCTCAGCTTGCACATTGCAAAGTGAGCATCTGAAGTGAGCAGTTAAACCTGCTGCTCTCAGAAGGACTTTCCTTTTGCAGCCAATCAGCAGCTGGCTCAATGAAGTTTCCCACACAGAAAATTAATCAAGATGAACACACAATGAACTGAGCTCCAGCACATGAAACCCCATTATTTGACTCTGGTGAGACCAGAAAGCCTGAAAACTAAAATTCAGGTAAACATGGGAATGCCTCAGATGCAATTCTGTAACAGTGGGATTCAAAAAGTGCTTATTTTACATTTTGACAAAATACATGATTAGCAGTACCCTTGTGCAAAAAAAAAACCCAAAAACACAGCTGAGAAAAAGATCTAATGGAGAAAACAGATATTTAACATTTTCGCCTACCTTCATATGTACATAAATATAAATCAGAGTCTCATTTCTTCTGTGTTCCTGTGCTCCTGCTGTTTTATAAACTTCTCTTTCTCCTCATTTGCTATGACATTTTGGCAATTGAAAATTATTTACAGTGTAGAACAGACGAAGGGGGAGGGGGAAGCAGAAATCACTTGCAGGCCTGGCTCTTGCTGCCTTTAAATACGCTCAAGAGATTTCTGTTTTTCAAGGGCAAAGGAATATCTTTTTCAGTTAGTAGGAAAGGTTAGGCTACATTGTAACTTGTGCAAGAGCAACATCTGAAAAGACCAAACCTGATTAGATTTATGGCTGGACCACTTCTGACAAACTATCCAAGTTCATGTGAGTGGCTGCAATGCCCCAAATGAAGTCCCTGGCCATTCTACACTACATTCTACACTGTGACCTAGTGTTCTTTTTTGACATAAACTGATACTGATGCACTACTTTGCAGAGAAGTTAAGGAGGGGATGGCAGTTTTCTGTTAGTCTACATTAGAGAAGATAAATAGGCAAGGAACCATTGGAAAAAAAGTGCAATAAGGAAATAAGACAAAAGGATTTACCAACACTACATGTGTCAATTGAAAACTGTTGATAATGCTGATAATGCTTAAAATTAACTTCTGCTTATGCTGCAGGACTGATCAACTATTCTGACTACTCCCTGCAAGACAGGAAGCACTGCATGAGCTGCTGCTGCAAAGAAGGAAAAGAAACAAGAACTGTACATTTACAGTTCTTTGGCACCCACATTATTCCTCCAGAGTAAAGAAAGGAAGTATATCCACCTGCTTCAATACTGGTAACACTCAAAGGTACTTTCTGCCCATTTATCCACAGGAGACACACTTGCATCCTATTTACAGTGGACACAACACATGAATTTCCTTAGATAAAAAACAAGAAACAATAAGCAAGTTTTTGTCTTACAAAACCAAACTGGATACACTAGGTGTGCTGATGAGACAATTATTCTGTAATATTACTTCTAGGTAACAAGTTCCTTTGGTGAATAAGTAAGAAAAGGAGGATACTCACTGTGCAACTTGTTTATATGTGAAGTATGCTGAAATCTAAGGATGTGAGAAATCACAGAATATGTACCCTTACTTTCTGATGAGTAGTTGTATATACATGATAAAAATAAGCTACTTTCAAAGTACGAAGTGGATAAAGTCATGACTCCAGATGAATCCAGAACAGAACTCCAAGTCTGAACAGCTGGAAGCATTTCAGAAGTTCAAATCTCAAACCGAATAAAAAAAATCCCAGATCTGAGCACATTATGGGCTAATTTCAGATGAACATCAAAGTTAAACCTCAGCAAAGGGAGCAAAATTTAGCACCTCACCTTCTAAAGGATTAAAGTTGGTTCCATATTCTGCACACTGATGAACCAGTTTTTAAACCTTAGTAGCTTCCTTTCTATTAGGTCATGTCTCTGTCATTTTCCCTCCCATTTTTGTTTCTGAAGTTTCTCTTTCCTACAACTGCTTTTGATATTTTATACTTCTCCTTCCTGGATGCACAGGATTGCTTTTTTGATTTAGCCAATTTATTAGCATGCCACTTCACAGGGTCTCCTTCCTCTTATGTCACGTTCCTGGTTTTACTTTGAAATGGTCGAAATGCTTTGATTTGGTCTCAGACCATGTGCTGACATGAGGATCTTTAAAAACTCTCCTGGAGAGAAGTCAGGATTTCTCTGGTTTTGTGAAGTAATAACTGCCAAGAGGTAAAAAAAACCACAAACCAAAAATTTCCAAGAACCCCATTTCGAGGGGCTGTTTCTAAATTTCACTGAAAAAGATGAATGACCTCAAGTTCAGAAAACATACTGAGCACCAAAGGCTAAAAAATTATACTATACAGAATGCGAAAAACTTACAGAAAGAAAAAGGAAAAAAAAAAACCAAACCACCAGATTGAAACAGTCAGGGGACTACAAGAAAGCTGGAGAGGGAAGGACTTGTAGTGATGGGACTACAAGGGGGAATGGCTTCAAACTGAAACAGAATAGATTTAGATTAGGTATTAGGAAGAAATTCTTCCTGTGAATGTGGTAGGGCACTGGCACAGATTGCCCAGAGAAGTTGTAGCTGCCCCATCTCTGGAAGTGTTCAAGGCCACCAAATTGGATGTTGCTGGGAACAGCCTGGTCTAATGGGAGGTGTCCCTGTCCACGGAGCGGGGTTGGAACAAGATGAACTTCAAGGTCCCCTCCAACCCAACCATTCTACAATAAAACTCTTACTAACTCTGGAAAGAAAAGAATGAAAGAAAACCGTGAGGTACAGGATACTAGGATTATCTCTCTAGCCGTCAGAGGAGACAGAAAAACCACAATAAAACTGCTAAAAAATACTTAAAGAGATAAAGAAGGAAAGTACTTTTCCCTTTACCTATCCTTTCTTCCTGCCTTTATTTTTTCTGAAGTGATGTGTGTTACTTTGCCTTGGTTTTTTTCTTCTTGTTGGCAATGTCCTCAGTCTCCTAAGATGCACAGCAGTTAAAGAAACACCTTTATTTTCCCATCCTATTCTTAACTGCCTAAACTATCACTGCCTCAGTAAACAGTTTTAAATCAAACAGTTAACCAGTAACATGTGCTGCTCATTAGCAGAGCCTTAAGCTCACCTGTATTGCTCTGTTTCTTTAAAAGGGCAGCATTCAAAGCACCCTTCACCCTAAGAAGCCTTTTATTTGAGTTGTTATTGCTGTAAGCAGGAACCTAGCTAAAGGAAATGTTAATTTTTTAAGGCCATCTATGAATTTTAAAAGCATTCTTTTAAAGAAAAAACCCAAATAAAGAAAATGGAATGTCAACAAGTGAAGGGGAAAAAATATGTATTTGATGGTATGAATACCCTACAGAAAACAAGCACTCTATTAATTATTTGGTAGTGTTACCAATCTTCATCTTTAGGAGAAGAAGAAACTTTACAAGAAGAAATCTGCTCTTCAATGTCAATAGCCATTACAAAACATATCTAAAATCATGGTAAGGTCAGGGTGCTTCAGTTTTAAATAGTCCCAGCAAAGTCAAACCCCATGCTTTATAACTCTGTGTTTGAGTCAAAGAAAAACCTGTATCTCTTAGAGGCTCAGCATACCATTATAGCTTAAAGTCTCCTGTCCCTTGAAACACTTGACCCTGCAGCAAGCACAACACTGACACAAGCAGATGCACTGGAAAAAGAAACAGTGCTTTGAGAAATAAGATCCAATTCAAGCTTTTCCTTAGTCATGCTAACAGAATCTGGCTCCAAACACTCATCCATCTGGCACTTATGCTTTTTGCTAGATCCCTACACCACAGGTATATACTCAGAAGTCAACCTGGCCACATGAAGGTGACTGACTCCTCCCACCTATTTTTTTTTTAAGTAAACCATTATAGAAAAAGCCCAAATGTTGACACTATTACAGTTGGGGTTTTCTGTCAAAAGACTGCTTCTGTAATGCTGTTTGGGGGGTAAACTCGCAATGTCTTAAGTCTTGTTTAAGAAAAAAACAGCTATGTAAAGATCTTTATTTGCACGTGTAGTTGTTTATGTCATTGGGCAAAGCATTTTCTCCCTTTGAAGCTTGTTTCTAAATGGAGGAAAAGTAATACTTTTGTCCTCCAAGAAGGTACTGTGAGGATAATTACTTAAGGTATTCTCATTCTAATATGATGAGAGAACAGAGCAAGAACTACAAATGTAAGCAAACAAGCTAGATAAATCCAGGGCAGATGAACAGTGTGCATTTATACACAGACTCAATCAAACAAATTGCAAACAGCATGTGTAGTCTGAAAAGAAATCTGTAAATTGAACAAAAATGTTTAAACAAGGCTGTAAGCAATCTTAGCCCTGTGTAAACACTGAGAAGCTCTCTATTTAAAATTAATGTATATGCTTAACAGACAATTATAACCCAAACAAAGTCATCAGGCACAAAATCAAAGCAAGAAGGACTGCAACAATGTAGGTAGGCCCCATCCACACACACTGACGGCAGTGGGAATTCTGACTGCCTGTGTGGAAGGAGAGCATTTACAACTGGTGAAAACAAATCCAATACTGGATTAAGCAAAAGCCATTGAGGCTGTACAGCAAGGGTAAGAATACCTTGATTTTGGCTTAGATGTGTGATCACCATAACGTGTACTTCAGCTGTAACTTTTCAGTCATTTATAAATCAGAGGATCTTTTTAATTGGTTTGAGTTTTTTTCTGTGCAAATTCAATTTGTGTTTTAACTTTCACTGCTATTATTTCACATCATTCAGCAAAACCTACCAGTTAGATATTCCAGTACAGCAGCCATGTACACAGGAGCACCAACACCAATTCTGTACTTTGGGTGGCCTTTCTTAATGTACCGGAGCATTCTTCCGACAGGGAATATGACCCCAGCCTTTGCAGAGCGGGAAGTCTTGGTTGACTTCTTCTTTCCACCCCTGCTGGACATCTTGTCTGTATCAGGTCTGAAACAGCACTCTATATATTAGGAAGAAAAAAACCACAAAACAAAAGATAAAAGGTTATTAATAAGGACTGATGCTATAATACCACGTACTGAATTTCTAGGCAAATAATTTTTTTGTGGTAGGTAATGCATTAGAGTGCCTAATACATACAGACAAGTTGCCTTTTTAGAGTATATGCAACAAGAACCTAAAATAACTTCCCAAACAAACAAAATAACTTGCCATTGTAACTTGGCAAGTAAACAGAAAATATATAAGAGAAGTTATTTCTTATAAATCCGCTTGTCTGAAATTCCTAATAGTACCACTAATGGAGCAAAGAGTGATAACTACCAAATTTAAAACAGCTTCTGCATTGAAGAGGAGGATGCTTTCTGCAAGGAGACTGACACAACCCTCTGATCTCCACGAAAACCTTTTGATAGGGAATTTGAATAGCTGTGGTAGGGCACTCATGTTCATGAATAATTACTTTCCATTCTAGGAGAAACTGTATCCACTAAAGCTTTCCTAAAGTGCATTCACCATCTTTAAAAAACTCAATTTTCAAGATGTGTGAATTGGCAAAACAAAGGCTTATGGATGGCAAAATACATCTCCTGTACAGTAAATGTTCAGTTTTTAGAAAGATCTGAAATGACCCCCTTGAGATTAGAATCTTTCAAAACTCAGCCATCTCCACATTGAAGACCATATTGCTTCAGCATTCCCTCCAGGAATCTGACAATTTTCTATCTGCCACCTTTCCCTAACAGCACAGTGATCTGAACACCCAGCACATATCTGACAACTGTATCTCAGTTTATCTCACTGAGGGAACCTACTGCTGATACAGCTGTCAAACATATTCTATTCTCTCTTTGATTTCTGCTCAGGCTGTAAATAGAAGCTGACAAATCCAAAGGGGTGGAGGGTTCACAGGCTCTCAAGGTGTCTTTGAAGGTTTAGGCAACTCACTGGGTTTTGAAATTACCCAAGAGGAAAGGAGCCAGTGCCCATCTCCCCATCTCTCCCCTCCCTCATGTCTGAACTCTAGGGAAACCAGCAGAATGCATCAGTGATACACACACACCTCTGTGCATCCCACTTCTTCCCTTGCTGTACAAATCCTGCCTAATACACATGCAAATTCACTGATATGTTTATACACTCCACAATGAAACCCCCTTTAAGCCTGCTTTCCCATTACCCCGTTTCTCTGCTTCCCTTTCTATTTTTCACTTGTTTATTCTGAATTCTCTCCTTGCCCTTATGAACCTAACTGTATTTGCCACATGCCTGAATCCACAATGGAGCAAGCTCAGAATTAGGCAAAACAGGTTCCTCCACCCCACTTCTAGGCTTTGCAATTTCTGTTCTGTGCTGACACATCCTGCAGTCCTTCAAATCTCAATGAGTCACTAAGATTCAGGCTACATAACTGCCAAACTAAGACCACTCAGGATAACTAAAGAAACACAAGTATCAAAGGATTCTTTTCCTTTCCACTTCCACATTCCATTCATTAGAATCTCTACCTGCACAGCACATTATGTAAATTCAATGGGTTTACAGTTTGTTAAAGCCAAACAAAATAATCCCATCCTAGCAGCTCAGATGAAAGTCACACTACATTAAGGAAACTTCTGCTAAAAAACAGATAGGAATCTTCAGAAAGGGGAAGCCATCAAAAGGGCTCCTTCTTTCATCTGCTGTGGACTCGACCGTAACAACCATTATTCTGTGAAGAAGAGGACAAAAGCCAATTTTCTTGCCTTGAGAAATGGCCTAACTGCAGCTCACCAATAATTTTAAAAACATCCATTTAATTGTATTTTCTCATCTAGTTAGCCCTTTGTTAGTAGGAAGGCTAGGTGGGGCTTTGACTTGGCCATGGACCTTCTGCCAGAAATTATTTTAATATTTCATAATCCATCTTCATCAACAGTACTAGGCATGTTTAATCTCACAAATGTTTAGATGTTCATTGAATCATACACCAGGGAAACGGGCATAAGAAATATCCATGCCGCCCCACAACATGTTTGGTTTGTAACTGAGAGGTCAATGATGAAAACTGTAATTTTTCTAGAGAAATCCTGCAAGCCTTAAGCAGTAAACTATTATTAATCATGTATTAAGTTTATGGGATAGTCAGAATAGCTGGAAGAGAAGATGAAAATCTTTCCTTCCTAATGCTATTTTTCTTTGGGAGAGTGTCCTCCTAGCTATCAGCTGCTGTAACATTTGGATCAAAGCGTTAGTAAAGTAGGTAGTAACACAGAATAGCACCAACCCATATATAAAATTGTGTCTTTTTTTTTTTTCTTCCATAAGCTTATTTTATCATCTCTGCAAATTCTACAGGTAATTTCTATTTTATGCACTTGGTTGCATTATTCACATTAACATTTAGGATACCCTGGACATATCTTGACAATTAACCTGATATCCTCACATGGAACATTAAAGACCTTTCTAGCTGTAAGATTATTTGTGAGGAAAAACTTTTCCTGAATCTGAAAGGTGCTGGGGAGTGGGGCTGCATAATGAAAAAATCAAGAACTTCTGGAACTTTTAGCATTAAAGGTGAAACATGATACAGATGAGTTTCAGATCTTCCCATCTCAAGGATCCCATTCCTACATGTAGTGAATCACTCGATGTTCAGATTGTTTAGATGTTGGGGGTGGAGGGAGGAAAACTTCAATTAGGTTTCAAGTATCATTTTTACTGTTACCAGCCATGTAATTTGGAAGGTGAAAGTGAGAGCCTGGCATGGAAAACATTTTTTAGAGCTTAATTGTGTATTCAGGATCATTCCTTTGCAGAACCTGTTTGTCCTGCCTTTGAGCTGCAGGATGGCCCAACCAGCTCTCAAATGTCTCTTCTCTACTTCTAGTTCTCCACAGAAAAAGAGAAGGGAAAGAGATTTCACTTGCAAAAGCCAAAAGAAAATGTATTGAGGTGAAATGTAAAGTGCATGGCAACAGATCAAAAAATGAAGAAAGCCGTGTGCCTTACATGTTCCGAAATGGTTTATCTTTGTAACACCAGAAACTCTGGAATGCTGCCAACACTAATGAACCAGAGCTGTTTGCTGAGTCACTGGGAGCCTGCAGATCAGAGAGGCAACCAAAGGGAACCTTATCACATGCACCATAGTCCAGACAAGATTTGAGCAGTATAATAAAAGTAAGTAAATATATTTTTAAATAAATCACAGTCAGCAACGGTCAATGGACCAGTACTTTCCTTTCTTTCTTCTCTACTGCTTTTGCAATGGAATTATTGAGAACTTTACCAAATACATTGCAAAGTCTCCAAAGATTTGACAATTAAATGATTTTGTTTCAATGTGACAGTTCACAAAATTATCACTGTGATAATCAGGGGATAGCCCTGAGGAGTCAAGTATCTAACTTTACCTTTGACTTCAAATCAAATTTAACACTACATTCCTCAGTGGCTCTGTTGTGCTTGGACGAAGAATGCCCTAGATACAGAATTTAGCACTTGATTCACAGGCTTTTGAAACCCCATAAAGACTGTGGCAAGATTCACACTGCTTTCTAAGATCTCCAAACACACAAACAAGATTTGATGGTGTATTAATTGGGTCACAGCAAAGATTCAAGCTACAAGGTTCCTCTGCTGTCACGTATTTGCGAGCCAGAAATACATTTCCTAAGAAACAACCTTAAGGTGTAGCGATGAAATCTGCATAATTAACATTTTTCCCTTTGAAATTGGCTGGAGTAACTCTGGTTGGCCATATTTTTCCGTGTGAAGACAGAGACTCTGCTAAACCACACTTTCAAATACCATCTTCCTCAAATGCACATAGGCATCTGTTTTTTCTGAAAGGTTTAACATCACGTAATTCTTAAAAGTACAGCCTGAACATCCTAGTAAAGGGATACCCAAATTCCAAATACCAGTACTTTATTAGCTCAGTCAATTGGACACTTATAATCAAACAGCACTAATAAACCTACTCTGTTATTAACAGTTTTCAGGTACTGGTTCTTAATGACTAAACAAATTACTAGGGATGTTAGTGCTGCCAGACAGAGGCTGTTCTGATCGTGGGCTTACAGTGGTGTATTAACTGCACTCAGCAAAGAGATGATTCAATTTAGATGTACATCATCTTATCAGTAAGTGTAGTGGAATCCAGGAGATCATTGCTACAATAGGAAAAATACTAAGACGTAGTAATTATTTTTCTCTTCTTTCAGCGCAAAGGCTAAACTGGAAAGTTCATTTTTGTATCACAAGAGATTAACCACAATGCTATTTTTTCCCATTGTTTCAAAAGATTAACAATGTAAGTGCTGCCATTCTCTCTTAAATCTATTTATGTCCTATAATAATAGCCGCTTGCTGAACTCTTGCTGAAGAGGTGCATTTGAATTTGCAGTGACAATGAACTTGCTCTGTTCTTGGCTAATCCAAAGCTACTCTGGCATATTTATAAAATGATATAGAATGGTCTCTAATAATACTTGCCTAGCACAACAGTGTTTCAGCCTGGAACAGTGGTTTCTAGATACAACAGTATTAAAAAGAGCTAATCGCTCAGTTATCATTTGATCTGATGTGATTTCAAACTTTACCTCCAGTTCTTTATCAAAGCTGTTATCTGAAACAGACAGAGGAGTGAGACCAGTTGTAAAACAGCTGTTCCAAAGCTCCATTAACTTCTCCTCTGAAAACGGAGCACCATACATACATTTATTTTCATTTGGAAAACCAAGAGAATACTCCTCATCTAGGAATGCACAGTAGGTGTACTTTCTGTTGAAGATTAAGACAACTAAAATTCCTATAGCAATAACATAAAGGATGGGAAAAAGAGGAATAACGTTTCCACAAAATCTGTGTGCTAAACAAAATACTCTTACACAATTGTCTTCAACTGGCAGAAGTTCCTCCCTCCCACAGCGGGTCTGAAACACCAAAACAAATACCCCTTAATGTGCAAACCTCCACTAAGAACAGTGCTGGGAGTGTGACAAGAGTTTCTGCTGGGCATCCTGCCACCAATAGTCAGGAAAACGTAAATACAATTGTCTTCACTGACCACTGCTGGGAGAACCGGCCTGAAATAAGCCCATTTATACATTATAGGTTTTTGTATACTAGATAGAAAGCATAAAAATTGATACAGGCCCTGAAGTCGCTGGACTGTTTGTAAATTCAATGTTCAGAAAAACTGTTTTAAATACATTTTCAAAACAACTGTGCCCCCTGACATTTTTGGAAGAAAATAAAACATAATAAAGAATTCATGTGGATGCTTCCACGGCAAAATCCAGATGCAGAACAAAATTTAAAATAGCTATTATACTGCTGAGAGAAGGGATTGCAAGAACTTGACCCATTGAGGAGGTCATGTATAGTGTGATTCTTGCATCACTCCTGGAACAAGGACCATGAGCTGAATCCTGCCCATCTTCTCTTTAGAATGGATCTGGGCAAGGAACTATAGCTTCTTTATGTGTTCACAGCATCTTTCCTTACCAAGCAAGCAAGCCAGCCCTGCACTCTTTCCACAAGCACTGTATTTTTCTTTCCCAGTTTTACCTCTTGAGATGACAGAACCTAATGATCACAGCACTGCCCACAGGGCCAACATTTCCTCTCCCAATGGAGGATCTATCTGGAGGCTCTTTTTTCCGCGTGGGGCATCAGTTTCAGATCCCTGCTCCTTTATCCCTACTTTATAACCTTGCTGGGGTAGAACTACCCTTTCTGTGGAACAGACAGTAGGCCTTGATCCTAGCTGACAGAGTTGCACAAAAGTATTTCTGCATTTTTCTGAGAGCAAAGGTTCATGACTATTCTTCCAGAGTGTGATTATATCACCTATCTTATCAATAGAGTATCTTTGATAAAAGCTCATTGCTATGTATTGGCAGAACCAGGCAACTCCTGAGAACAAATTTAAACACACCTGTTTCTTTTAAGACTAAACTTGCACTGGTGGACTTCTCTTTTTGCTCATGTTGATCTACAAAATAAACACTGCTTAAGCACTTTTCCTACATTACTGTCATTAAGCCAAATTCTAGTCTTGCCACTTGTTTTTATATCAGTTATGGCTTACTCTACACTGTCAACATTTGGCTTTACTGGCAATCAGAAAGGTATACAGTACACACAGCAAAGCAAAGTTACTCTTTAGAACCCCAGAAGACCTAGGAGATTTCAGTGTGAAAGGTTATGAAACATAATGCAGCAAAATAATCTGCAACCACAACGAAGTAAACGATGTAATTCCTTTCTTTCACAACACTTAAGAAAAAAAAAAAGCACCAAACCCCCAAACACACTGGGTAGTTTTCTAGGGATTACTTAATAAAAAATCTTTCATACCCAACTGCAGTGAAACATAAATTTCAAAGCAACCGTAATTGTCTTGTTCCCACATAAGTCCTTCAACTCTGGGCTGTACCTAAGAAGCCAGGTACTGCTTTTATTAATTGCACTCTTGCTCCTTCACTCATTTATTTCTTCTACTCTTCAGAATGGGGGAGGCAGTGGATTTGCAAAGTTCCCTACAGACCTGTTGCTAAGTGACAGCCACACACAGTCCTGGGGAAAAAATGGTTGTTCACTTGCATGGTCAAGAGAAAAATAACAAGTCTCATCCAAGTATATTTCAACAACAAGTCTCTTTCCATCCCTACAAATGAAGCAACCTCCGTTTTACACCACCCTGCCTGTATAGGAGCTGGCTCCAGATGATGGCTTCAGACACAATTTCATGGGCCTCCTACAACTTACTTTCAAAGATTACAGAAGAAACAAAAGGATTACAGGGAGATGCAAGTCACAGAAAGCAGTCTGCTGCCCTCGCTGTCTCCTACAGGCACAAACACGTCAGCCTGGAGTCTCAATCCCAGCGCTGCCGTGCTGGAGCCGGTGCGGAGCTCAGGAACCTGCATTCACCTGCGCCCTGCAGTACTCGCAGTCCCCTTGGAGGAACACCCACACCCAGACAGTCCGTATGGGTTGCTGAAATCCTGCAGGCAGACATATTGCAGCCTCTACAAGAAGTGACAGTCCTAAAAGAATAAGGAGCCCCGTTTCCAGACAAACATTTATTTTTACCACTCTCGGAAGCCTTTGCTTACGGTCTAAAATACGTCATTTGGCTTTTTTTAATTAAGTCATTCACACGAGGCGGGTAACTTTTATGGCACGGGTTCTTCATCCAGAAGTGAAACACACGGAAAACACGTCCTGCTGTTTTTTGCCTTGTGCTTTTCGCAGTCTCCCTCAATTATCCTCCCCTGCCCGGCGACCCCCGGTGGGAACGACGAGGACGGAGCCCGTCCGTGCGTGGAGCAGGGGACGTGGGGGACGGCGGCTCCACAGCCCCGGCCGCTCCTGCACCCCCGCCGGGCTCCTTCCAGCCCCACACCGTCATTCCATAGCGGATTCCATGGAAATACAGCCCCGCTGCCACCATTTCGCGGGGCGCGGGTGAATCTCCCGGCTTCACCCGAGGCACAGCGAGCAGCAGCTGGACCGAGCCCCGGTTTCCCTTAGGGGAGGGGGACCGGCACCCCTCCTTCCCACGGCGCGCCCGGCCGGCTCGGGGCCCCCCCACCGCCGCCGGGTGTCACCGCGCCGCGACAGAGCCCCCCGCGCCCCCTCCTTGCCGCACAGCGGGCGGACCCCGGCGGTGACTTACGGTGCGGGCAAGATGTCTCCGGTCGGCCGGCGGCGGCCCCGCTCCCGTCCCTGCTGCCGTTCCCGCTGCCGCTGCCGCTACTCCGCTCCGCCCGCGGGGCCACCGGGATCGGCTGGACGGGCTGGCGGAGCTCCCACAATGCCCCGCGCGCCCGCGCGTCACATCCACCGCCCGCCCCTCGCGGCGGGGCCGCCTCACGATCCCGCACGATTCATCACGGTCCCCGCGATCCCCTCACGAGCCCGCCGCCATCCGCTCGCAGCCCTTCACGATCCGCGCACGGATCCCCTCACGATACCTCACGGCTGGGCCACCGGAGCTGCGATCCTGAGGTTCCCAGGGGTCCTCTGCCTCTCCTCCCGCCCGTACGGGCTCCAGGCGGCAGCTGGCCCGGCCCGGCTGTTGAAAAGCCCGGTCCCTGCGTGGGGCTGGGCTTTGGCACCGCGGCCTCCGCAGCTGCTCCCGGCCGAGCCATTGTCTGCAAACGTGTATGCTCCTAAATGTTCAATTCGGGGAGGTCAAAGCGGGGGGTTGGCGCTGTGTTCCCTTCCAAAAAGGAAGCTTCTAGTTCATGGAGGGAAGAGAATGAGCAACTGGATTGTTCTGTGAGGCACACGCGGTTTTTTCCTCATGCTGTACAAAAATGGCTCAGTGCCATTTTACCCAGGCCCCAGATGGAGCTTTTGGAGGCGTTTGTGCATGGGCCACAGCGATGTCCTTGAGCTCACCTTGCTGGCTTGGGAGCACTGGGTAGCCGCTGCCCCTTGCCCGTACGGCCCGTGCCAAACCCAGGGTTCAGTCCCTCTGCCACCTCTCGTCTCCTGCCTTCTCCAGTTGCCTCGTTCACCGGCTGCCATTGGAAAAGAGGAGCTGCCACAGCAGATCTTGGCTGCAGGACGGACACGTCACAACAGACTGCCACTGTGTTTACAATGGTGGGACTAGAGGCAGCTGGAGTTTTGAATATCCTGGAAGATTCCTGGCTTGCTGATGCTCCCAGGCTCTTGTGCCACTGCCATTTGAATGGAGCATCCTCTTTCTTCAGTACCCAAAGCGGAACACCAGCCCGTAGCCTCCCCCCCAGTGTCCCTTTCTGTTCTTTCATGGATCGAACTATAACAGGTGACAAGTGGCATAACACCGTTACCACTTGACGGCAAGGAGTTTCTCTCCTGCCCTTCTCATCAACGACTCTGAGCTCCAGCTCTCCTTATTTTGCTGAGTATCAGCATATCACAGTGCCTTTGTCATTCAAAATAGAAAGCAGAAAGGAAGAAGGGGGTTTAAAGGAAAAACGAAAAACACGGAAGTGGAGACAGCCTATGTAAAACATGAGGGGCTAGTCTGAGAAGTATCCCTTCAGAAAGTGTTTCAGGCATTAAAATTGTAGTACTTTCATCTATCTAAATGGCCAGGGCTGGTCTGGTTTTTAACACAGCTAAACTCAGTCTCTCCTGAGGCATCTTTCATTACTTCTCAGTGCTCCACACAGTCAAATGCAAACTTGTCCTGACTGCACTCCCTGAGTGCTAATTGTACCCTGCATGTCATGCAGTGGGGCAGTTTTGCCTAACAAAGGCTCCCCGCTGGGTAAGTACCCTCTAGTCCCTGATTGCCCTTAACCCAAGGATATGGATACAGTCCTTACTACACCATCTGCCTGGCTTTTCTTACGCAGCTGAGGACACACTCTGCTTTCCCTGTGATCCTATCCTTACACATCATCTCCTTCCCACCTCCCTCTCCTCCTCTTCCTCCTCCACATTGCCCCGCTCCCTTTTTCCTTGCTGGCAGTGCTGCCCACACAGTAACCTTTTCCATATGCTGTGCAGAGCACCCAACAGAGCTGGTCCTCCAGTTCTTGGGTCTTCCCACTCTGTTTTCCTGTTACCCACACAAGATTTATTTAAATTAAAAAACAAAACAAAACAAAAACCAAACCCAAATCACAAAACCATCCCCCCAAATATCTCTGTTGATTTGAGCTGCAAAGGCCCATGTGAAATTTAAAGAGCCCACAACATTGTCTAATGGGGTTGATGGAAGGCTGCAAGGGGTAGGGAGCTGTGGGTTAGAACCAGATGGTCTTTAAGGTCTCTCCCAACCCAAACCATTCTATGATTCTACAAGAGCAAATAGAAGGAGCCATCTGGTAAACAAGTGTAGGTTGTTTTCTATACTCTTCTATCACTGTTCATTTTGTCTGGTTTGAAGGGGAGTCCATGGATTGTGCTTTTGAAGAAAGCCTTCAAAACACAATTGGTGAGAATTTCTGAGGTGGGAGCTGCCTGAGTTTGCAGTGGACCTGAACAGTTTGTTCATGGAATAGGATGTTAGCATGAAGACTGCTGTTGAGAATTTTTAATGTTAGCATTGACTGGCTCACCTCCCACCAGAACACAGATCTATCATATTGAACATCTGCTGGGTCTACAAAGAGTGCCCATTTTGAAAGCACACAATGTGTCATGACTGTCTAGAAGCTGCTGTAAAAGCCTGTGAAACTACACTACATGAACTACCTCACTAAAAAAACCCTTGGCTTAGATTTTGTTTTCCTTGCCAGTTGTGGTGTATTTATTTATACATAGAATGATAAAAAGCACCTTTCCAGAGTTCCACTGTCTTTATTTCTAATGTAAACAGTTCATATTCTTGCATTTTTTTACTCTTATTTCATTTTGACACTCAGATTCTATAATCAATTTTAGCAACCTCAAGGGACTATTTGCTGAAGAAGGTTCTGAGTGATTGAGAATATAAACACTTTACTTGTTTATGCAGCACAGGTGGTGGAGAAGGAAACATTACCTGTGAGGGTGCAGAGCAGTGTGGGAAGGGCTGTGGCTGGGGGTAATCATATCAAACTTAGGTAAGTGTTTTCACTTTGGGATAGCTATCCTGATTCTCAGTGTGTCACCTCATTTGCCACCGGTATTTGTTTGTTCTTGTGTTTATTGGCTATTGAGAATTCATGTCCTAGGTTACTGCAGGTTGCTGCAATACTCCTTCAGGATGTCGTGTGCCCAGCCAGCAGATCCCTGCTGTTTTCCTTCCGACTTCACAGGGTCAGAAGAAAGTACAGATTGCTCAGACACGACCTAGTTCTCTGAAGGGGCTGTCTGAACCTCCTTCAGCTGCTCAGCCTCCTTTCTCTTTGCAGACCATATGACTAATCCATACTTCTTAACTTCAGGTTGCAGTGACACAGATAAATATACCTGTACTCTGTGTCATGCTCGTGGCATTGCATTCACCATCAGATGGGCACAGTGACCTCGTACCCAATCCACTCAGTGCTCATCATGCTCCTAATGCAACCCACAGACCTACTGCCTGTCCCGGGAGAGTATTAGCTGTGATTTCCAGAGGGTCTTCCAGCAGATTGCTGTAATCCCCCGGTGTCATTACCATCCCGAGGAGTGATGCACTGCAGGACTTGAATGTGTGTGGGCCAGGCCTTTGCTTTCACTTCCCGCTGGTTTCCAGCCACTCTAAAGATACACAGCTTCCTTGTTATTCAAAATCAGCCCATCAAGATGAGGAAGTTCTGCAATTGGGATTGCCCACAAACTTGTGCTGGAAGCACAGTGTGTTTGATACCTGTTTTGTGCAGGGTCAGAGCCGTTGATCTTAATGATCCCTTTTTATCTCCATTATCTAGACCACCAGAGAATTGCAGTTTGGTTTCAGCACAGTTCAAAACCTGACAGCTGATTGTTGAGCTGAGCTGCTGTTTTATACTCAGTCTTTCTTTATGTGGCACAGGTGAACAGGATTAATTCCATTTTCAAACAGTCAGTCTTTGCTTTGACATCCAAGTCATGACAACTGGGATATCCTGCCTTTTCAGAACATTTCTTCCTGCCTCAACATTCTCAAGACACTGGTGACTCTATTAATTGCCAGGCATGTTGTTCTACAGCAGAAATGTTGGCTGGTGCTAATATGTTATGGTGAGATTAATACTTCCAGAACACAAGAGTGAATGTCTGGGATTTCTTTCCTGGTAGACAGAGATAAGTTAGTACTGATAATTTACTTTGTTCTAAATCTTTCTAGGCAGGCAACATCTTACTGTTTTCCCCAAAATTATATTTGTGCAACTCTTTCAAACATATATGCCATTTGTCATTGCTTTCTTCTAGAAAAATGTCAATTATGGAAATTTTTATCGATGTTTATACCCCCTGTCAGAGAATGTTTAATTGCTTTGAAAATATTTAAAATAAAATGTAATTTTTTTAAAAAAGAAGGCAAACTTTTTTAATTCTTAAACTGGAAAATGAGAGCCACTCTGATAACTGCACCTTTGTAACCCAGGTTGTGAAGTCATTCATACTGTTAATGGATGCTGGTGCAAAAGAAAAAGCCAAGGTTTGTAAAATCTATTAAACTGTAGATTTGGGATAATATTAACCTGCATATAATGCATTTCGAAACCTGCTTCTTGTAAATAAAATCTAAGTGCTTTTTGATTTAAAAAAACAATAGCCCAACAGCAGCATGGCACAGTGACATCAGGAAACATAAATGCCTCTTTCCCAGCAATATGGAAGAAATGTGCTTTAAAACAAGCCTGGTGCACCCTGGAGCACCCAGGGAACAGACCCATTGTCTGTCTCTCCTGTGGTCACAACTGCTCCCAACATAACCTGCCTCCCAGGCTGTCGTTTGAGCAAATCAGTTCATTCCTTTCTGGCATTCAAAACAGCTTCTTGCGTTGCTGCATTTTTTAATGTCAAGTGGCAGGGGAAAGTTCTTCATTATTGTGCAAAGAAAATATTAAATCTAAGAGCTATGATTTATATTAACAAGTCAAAGAATTCAAAATTACTTCCTGTGATGATCAGCTCAATTGTTCCTGCTAGCTGGTGTAAAGCTTGGCAGATAGTCATGTAGTAATAACTTGCATTTCTTATATTTAGTTATTAAATCCCGTTGCTCCACTACATTAATTTTCCATGTAAGCAATAGCTGTAGTTGCCAGAGGGATTTTATATAATTGCAGATGGTAGGAGACATAGTTGGTAATTGCAGAAATGCAGAGGGAGATGTCCAGGAGATGATCTTCTATTAAGATGTGGCCGTTGCTATGGCATACTTTGCTGGATGCTGTTCTGCATGGGATTGCTATGATGCATCATTTCATAGAAGAGGTTATTTTTAAAGCAGACCCATTTCTTTGCCTACAAAAGCAAAATCAGATCACCTCTCTGAGGAATATTAATTAAAAAAACTCCTCTGCTGGACAGCAGACATTATATAGAATATGGTTCATGAAGGAGGCAAGAGAATTAGAGTCCACCATAATACCAGGCTGCAATGAAATCAGGCATTTTCACATCCATCTCACGAGATGAACCCTACTCTTTAAATTAAACAAAACTTCTCTTGCAGATATGAAGATCATTGGCTGTTACAGCAAACAAAAGCTTACCGCAGGATGATGTCCTCAGTTTAACCTGAGCTTCATAAATTCATTATATCAGAGACAGCCCATCATTCCTGTTTATTTTGAAGTATGTTCTCTGTGTGGAGGTACAGAATGAGGAAGTGATGGTGCCAGATACTTGTGATGGACATGGAAGTATGTTCATGTCAAAAGTGCCAAGTGACGTGGTCAGCCTGGCTTTTGTTGAAGGATCCAAAGAGCACTGGGAATTCAGGAGCTGCTCGATTGCTTTGTAAGAACACTTTCCATCTCCATCCCTCTTTAGGAATCACAGAATCACAGAATGGCTTGGGTTGGAATGAGCCTTAAGGCTCATCTTGTTCCAGCCCTTGGCCATGGGCAGGGACACCTTCCACTATCCCAGGTTGCTCAAAATCCTGTCCAGCCTGGATGAACACTTCCATGGGTGGGGCAATCCCAGCTCCTCTGGGCAACCTGGGCCAGGGCCTCACCACCCTCACAGAAAATAATTTCTTCCTAACATCCAATCAAAGTCTCCCCTCTTTTAGTTTAAAATCATTCCCCCTTGTCCTATCACTAGGGATAGGACATCTGCCCTTGTAATAAATTTCTATCAAATTTTTTTATAAGCTCCCTTTTAAGTACTGAGAGTTCACAGTGTGGTCTCCCTGGAGCCTTCTCCATGTTGAACATCCCCAGCTCTCTCAGCCTCTCTGTAGCAGAGGTGTTCCAGCCCTCTGAGAATCCTCATGGGCTCCTTTGGACAGGTTAAGAAAAAAATCAGGAACTGTAAATTCAGTAATGCTGCCTCAAAAAAGCCATATGGCAGGACAATGGGAAAATTTAATTCAGTAATAGACATGAGTGACAAGTTTTGGTGACTGCTTTGCTCATCTTAAAATCTTCGTGTTGGGAAGTGTGTGCGCCGTGATGGAGCACATGAAGTTTTTCCTGTGATAGGGACAAAAAAACCTTAAAATAAGGAAAAAACAAAGCAACATCTCCCTCTACGGGAATCACCTGTACTGCAGCCCCAGGCTCTGGGTGGCTGAAATCTCCTGCAGTGCTGCCTTACCTGTCTGTCCAAGGCTCTGCTGCTCCTGATAATTCCAGACAGGCTGGGTGGGCTGATGGGGAGCAGGTGCTGAGGGTATGAACCATAACTAATTGTTTCTAACTAAAGTCTTGGTCTCTTGACAGCTACTCAGAACCTGTGCTTTTAAAGAGTGTACATATGTTAATAAGGAACACCATGATTATTGCTGGGTTTTGCTTTGCTTTTTTTTTTTCCCCCTTAATAGGCTTTGCACTATGATTGTCCTCACATGTGCTACTTTTGAAGGGGCAAGCAGCGTGAAGCTAACAGGGTATCACCAGCTGAGCAGGTCCATCCTTTTGTCATGTTCAGATTCTGTCACTAGGCACAATAAGAATAAGCAGGTGCCAGTAACACATATATTCTTTTGTGTATGCGTGTGTTTATATAAAGCCTTACAATTCATGTCAGGATATGTTATTCTTTTCTACTTGCTTCTTGCTAATTCATCTCATTACGTTTTTGTCCATAAAAAATGGCTTATGGAAAGCACCAGGGTGAATATCAATGAGAAATGGGCCAGGGTATTTGTTTGGCAGTGCTTAGAGGGTCATTCTGAAGCTTGTGGATTAACCAGGGAAGCAGAATTAGTCTCAAGTGTCAGTTGACCTGCCCCACAAATTGAGCTATGGAAAGTAAAGCATTCTCTGGGTGATAGTTGTGGTGAATACTTTCCAAACAATTCATGCAATATAAATACAGTCACGTAAACTGTTTATTGGATAATAAATGAGTATGAAATATAAATACGAAGCAAAATTAATATCTTTTTATGCACTATTTTGAAAAGAGAATAGTCATTGTTCAATGACTTCCTGATTGTACTGATTATTGTCAATAACCCTCATAGCTTGGGAATATGCCTCTTAAATTAATTTTTGATTTCCCTATATGCTGTGAACTGAATTCTCAGAGATTTTTGTCCCATTAGTATCATAACATTTTTCTACAGTCTGGCTGGTTTTAAAAAATAGAAGATAGGTAGTTTTATGCTAAATTACCCTTGTCACACATGGAAAAATTTACTAATGCCCAGCATTTTTCCTGAATGCACCTCATGTTCTTTAACTGCTCTGTAGGTTGTTTTTCCACTGAAGTTGCTTTTTAGGTACTAAAATAGAAAAAGAAAACAAAATCATAATTTTCTTTCAAAGTATGGTTTTGTAAAAGCATAGGCATGTAGGAGTCCCAATAGAAGTAAATGTGAGCTCTCTGCACCAATCCCTCATTGTCACGTGTGTTCTTTGCGTTCTGTGTGTGTATGTACAGTTAGTGAAGTCCACCGTTCTACAGTTACTTGAAATGTATCTCTGGAAACTGGATATGGGAAACAAAACAACATCTGGTCACTTAAACCCCCATTTCAAGCCTTCTGTGTGAAATACATTCCCTCTTTTTTTAACTGAGAGGACATTTGTTGCTTCTTCTTAGACCCATTTGTATTTCAGAGTATTTTAGGGCTGTTGTTGCCAACGTGTTCAAATGTGATTTGTGATTTTGCAAATCAGATCTTTTAGACATGTTTCTATTAAACAGAGCTATAGAGATCCTTAATCACTTTAGAAAGTCTTGCATGGCATTTTTCTTAATGGGATGTATCACAGATCTTTCTTAAGCCCCTTACCACTTGAAGGGGAGCATCCTTAAGCCCCTTTACCATCTGTATGTGCAGACATGATGCCATTAAGGACCTCAGCCAGCAGGTGGAGTTTAAATTGCATTTAAACAGTAGTTTTAGACAGATTAAGGTTTATCGGGAACTGTGCTACTGGAAATGGCTCTTATGGGCACTTCTGGAAGAGTGTTGTGTCAGTAAAGTTTTGTCACCTGGCAGACTGTTTATATGTAGACCAGGTTGCTACTGCAAAGGTGGCATGGGCAGTTTATTAACTTGCTTGCCTTGACTTTGGAGTAATGTGGAGGAATGCTAAATAATTGTCACTATTTGTAAATTTAAAAAAAAAAAAAAGTTATCTGTCATTTTTATATATACCTGAATGGACGTGAAGGGAGAAGGAGCACTCAGATGAACTGAATTCCCAATTTAAACTGTTTTGTTTTTTGCCTTAATGGCAAAAAATAGGATTAGGATAGGATCAGTGTAGGATTTGATGGCAGTGCTTCGCTAGAAGCTGCATTAAGCACTGAAAGAGATGAAAGGGTCAAGAAGTATCTGACAGGAATCATAACACTGCACTGGTAGCAATGGGAGGTAGATGAGAGCAAGGTTTATTGCATCTGTCACTGAGCTTTATTATGAGCCTAATGCTGAACAACAGCCAAAGCAGGAGAGAGTGGAGCTGGCCAACCCTTCTGAGCAGGATATGGCTATGGCTGGCATCTGCCTGGGAATGCAGCCAGGCTCCAAGGCTTAGACCTCAATCTCAGAGATGAACTGTGCGGTCTGGCATCACTTTATCTTGCACTGTGAGTTCTGCTTTGAGGTTAAAGACAGGAACTCCTTAGTAAATGCTGCTAAGATAAGCTACTCTGCTCTGGAGGCAGCTTTTGCTGTTGTCCAGAAATCGGTGTAAGAAGTGTGTAAGACTGAGAAGAAAAACAATGACAGGATTTGCTTTGGCTAATAGAGTTGTAAGCAGTACTGGCATCCAGGGAAGACCTTATGTCACAATTTTCCAGACAAAAAAAATGTTGCACTGTGCTGTGGTGATTTAAAGGTGAAATTTTGCATCCTTTTGGCCAGGAATGGTTAGCAGAACCTCACGTAAATGGAGTCTATAAAATCTAGATTCCCACTGGACACAAATGAGGCAGAAACACGCAAAGAGGAAAGGGAAAGCAAACCAGATGGGCAGATCAGGGACTGCCAGGTTACCTTGACTTCCTCTGAGCTATGCAGGAGAAGAAAGGGAATTGGCAGCCATTGAAAGCACATGATGACACAACTCGATTGCTGCAGAGACAATGTGAATTACAGGCAAAACACTGAAGCAAATTATACAGACTGAATTTTCAGCTGTAGAGGCTACAGAAAAACTACTGCTTTCTTCTAAATCAGGTCTGTCCTGAACTAGTGACACTAAACATGTGACAAAGGACTCAAAGGAGAGATGCAAAACACCACAAAAATCATGCTCAAAGCAGATGACGCAGGCTGGAAAAAAACTTCTAGAAAATGTCCAGATATTTGGAAGCATTGAAATGTTTTTCAGATCCTTGCATCTGAAAGCATGCTTGTATTCTCAAATCTGTCAGCAGAATGCCTTAGAAGAGAGAAGGGAATAACAGGAGCTATAAAATTAGCATCTCGGCACCCATTAGGGGTGCAGCACTAGGGAGCAGATGGACAAACTGCACTAGACCCAAGTAACTTTAAACAAAGCCAGAGCCAGAATTTACTACCAAATACCCTCAGTTCAGTGAATACATTTTACCTGGCAAAAAGAAGAATTTTCTCCATACTAAGTGCCAAAAAAAGGAAAGTTGGCAACCAGTGCTGGAGAAGGAGAGCGGCTGTGGCTACGGAGGCTGTCGTAAATAACGCCGGGAAGCATTCCAGGGGGCAGGTCATCCCTGCCTGGGTGGGCTCAGACAGCCAGCCCCGGCTTATTCCTGCTGTCTCACCGACTGCAAAAATTAACAACGTTTTGCTTGCCACCTTAGAAAACCTCAGCAATCCAAAGGCCTGGGTGATGTGCTTTCTGCCATAGCAGAAGGCTGACTCTGCTGATCTCAGGATCTGTTCCAGCGCTGGGTCTCGTGTTTCAGTTTCACATCGTCACCCTCTCGTGGCTCACCAGGAGGCAATGCTGAATCAGCAGCTCACTCCACAAAGACTTTTTAAAGAAAGCTACAAGAAGCAAAGAAAATATATGGCATTTCACTCCTGAAATGGTGCGCTATAAACAGCCTTTCCAGCCTCCTGGTGCAATGCTTCATGCCTGATGTCAGCACACTTATGTTCTTCGGTGCTTACAGTCCCAGCGTCATTATACCTGCCAGGATGGAAGGGAGTTACAGACATAAGGGAAGAAAAACGTGCAAAGGATGAAGGCTGAGCTACTGGCAAGCTATAAACCTCCCTAAACTATAAGTGGAACATTCTGCCAAGATCAGGCTATTTCTTTTTTAATTAAATAAACTTTCCTCATATTTCTGTTGGACTCGATGATCTTAATGGTCTTTTCTAATCTAAACCATTCTATGATTCTGTATTTTTTTTCCCTTTAGTTTCTAAACAAAATCTAGCTGCCAGTGTATGGGGTATGAGGTCAATGGGATGCACCTGAAATCAGATGGGATTCCACAAGTAATGTGCTGCTTGGATTCCCACATATTAACTGCACTATTTCCAGGACAATGATTTTTATTTCAGACATCAAAAGAAATGAACAAGCATTAAAAAAAAAAAAAAAGGAGAGAGAAGAGGGAAAGAATTTAAAGTCAGGGACAGTGAATTGCTGTACAAGATAAAAGAGGTGATGGTGAGGTAACACATGATTTCACCTTTTGAGTTGCATCTGAACCTCAGTCAATCAATTCTGCAATGAACTCCAGTTTTGCTTGGATTTGCTGTGTGTTCTGTGTGATCTTGTCCTTTACTGCCAACACACAGCTGCTGGGAGAAAAATTGCTGTTAGAATATTGCAAAACTAACTCTATTGTAATATCTTTCAGTGAGGGTCAAACAAAGTTTGGTGATTTTACATTTGCCAGGGTTGAGGAATGTTTGGACAGTCACCTCGAGACTGTCACAGAGACTGTTAGAGGAGGCAAGTGTTGTTTTATATATGTGCCAAAAAAATGGCAAATTGCAGTGAGGCTGGGGAGAGCAAGGCTTCACTTCATTAGTCAGTAAATTACGACAGATGGTTTTAAAATGACTTCATCAGCAGTGAGGCTTTGTTTTCTGGAGAGATCCTTGCCATCACCTCAATCCGAAGACAAAGCAGACAGTGGAGGTTTTATTATTAGCACGTCTTTGCTGACTTCTAGCAGTCAGAGGGAATAAGGAGGGAGGAATTAAAGGTGGGGAAAGAGGATTGTAGGAGATCATCACTTTGGTTTCTGGGAAACTCACCATTTTTTGTTAAAGGACCATTGTTTCTGTGCAGGAGCTCCTGCTCTTGTATCATAGCTTTAAGCGTTCATCACCAAGGTCTATTGCTTTTATAGGTTATTCTCCTCAGGGTGAAATGTTCCCCTCCTGCTACAAAGAGCAGCGTGGCTCCTGTGGCTGTGCCATGCCCTGTGCAGCTCCCCTGCCGATGGCTGTGCTGGAGGTTGCTGTGGTGCACACACAGCTCTGCTCTGCCACACTCCTTTCTTTAAATCCAGGAAACAGCTCCATGGCATGAAAGCAGTTGTTCAGAAGGCAAAGGGCACCCCCCAGTTTTGCTTTCTGACTGGGGTAATTACTGAATTAAAATGAGGAACTTGTGGTCAGTTTGCAGTGTGTAAGAATTGCTGTTTACTGTTTTGAGCAGGGGCTTATAGCACAGGAAGCAAAGGGGTAGAACTGCAGCTGGAACAAGCAGGTTTGAGCTGTTGAGGCTGCAAGAGGGTTCATCAGAAGAGAGTTTGGTGATTTTATCCAATAAAGGCCTCTGTCAGACACACATCCTGATGATGTGTATTTTCTCATTAGGCAGTACTTGCAGTGTATCACATGAGGTATTTATTATTTTGCCTTATAATGCTATTTTTCAGTGCTCTGGTTTGTGTAAAACATGCTGAAGGAGCACATTCTTCCTGGCTCCTGGACTGCCATTATCCAGACAGTATTAGCTGGGCTAAATCTATTTCTCCAGAAGGCATACATGGACATGGAACTATATTAAAACATTTAAATGTACATCCCCAATATCTGTATTTTGGTTATCAGAGAAGCTTTCAGCTATAAAAGAAGAATTAATGTAATTAAAAAAAAGCTCAATGTTAAGATAGTAGAGAAACTTGCAGGGAATGTAGCAGAATGCGAAGACAACCTCTGCACAGGGCAGTGATGTAGTGTGATTGTGTCTAGGATTTAGTCTGTACTTTCAAGAAGAAATAAATCCTGAATGTAGCTACAGAGCTGCCAGGGAAATGGAAATGAAGGGATGCTGGAACAGTTTCTGCAGGGTCTGGCAATAAATAGTAAGAGGATTAGAAAAATTATGAATAAGTCCAGTATTTTACTGCAAGTTTAAGGGTGCAGGAGGGGGAGAGTGGCATGACAGAAGGTCACATCCCATGCAGAGCCAGCATGCCAGGAGGTCTCTGGTTTGATCAAGAGCTTAAAATAGTTGAGACTCACTCAGCTCTTTCTCTTTTTCAATCCAGAGAGCCTTCACTGCAGGAGGTTTCAAGTTTCATCCATTTCATGATTTGGTTGATGCCCATATATGAAATTATTAGGAATATGAGCTGATGCTGTCCACATCCAGCTGGTGAGTAACGGAGCTGGGATTTTTATTTCTGGGAAGTATCAGCCTTTCCACATGAGCCAACTCAATTCCAGCCTGTGCATCTAAAGTTTTCATCGGTGAGGTTTGGATAGGAGACAGAGCTGGTGCCAGAGACACTTGTTATGGTTTCAGGCAGCTGATAGCAGGATAATGCATGTGCAGCAAAGATTTTCGGATAGATGTCAGGAAAATACAGGGACAAGCTGATTTGTTAAAGAAGCAGAATTAGTCCAAGTCTTCTCTTCATACTCTCAGTAGTGCTGGCTTTCAGAGTCACAGTTTTTCTCTGATGACAGGAGGGAAACCAGACTGCATTTTCCTAATGAGAGAGTGAATCTGGGAAGTCATGCTGCACTTCCACCTTTCAGTACTCAATGGTTTCAAGACACAGCCTTTTTAATCACTGTGACTTGACAGCCTTGCCACACATCATTGTCTTTTTCCTGTTTGGACTCAGGAAGACAAAAGTAAACCAAAATAAGTCAGACCAAATTTGTCCATCCAAAGAGATAGTTAAAAAACTTTAATCCAAAACATGCCCAGATTTACTTTAAATGTTGGAAACAATTAAAGCAAAGCAGAACAACATGAAGGTTCTACATGTCTCTAAATGGATGCTCATGAATTCCAGTGACTGGCCAGATCTGCTGTCCAAGAGGTCAGTCCCCTCAGATGGACTCCAAGTTTTGAACTCATCGAGGTCTAAAGCTCTAGGACAAATGTCAATGAAAAGAACTTACTTTGGTGTGGTTGCATTTTTGGGCTGACAGCAAAGAGAATGTACAGTGAACAGTAGAGAAGTTTGAAATTGTCTTCGATTAAACTGGCTTCAAAAATATAAATAAGCAATTTTACTAGTTGTAAATATATGGCACTGAGTTGTCCATTTGGGGTAAGCTGACGCAGCTCCACAAAAATTATAGTTCTGCACCCCTTGACACCAGGAGAAATTGTGGGTAGAGTATTTAACCCCAGTGACACTTTGAAGGTCTCAAAGCAGCCCTGTTAAGGAGATGTTCTGTGCTGGAGATGGTGCAGGTTGTGTCTCCCCCATCATCATTTCCCAGGTGTGACTCCTCACGCTGTGTGTTCGGTCCCTGCTCAGCCCCTCTGGAGAAGCCTCTCCGTGCTCTGAAGGCACCAGCAGTGCTGTACCTTCCCTAATAGGCATTGCTTCTGTGAGAAGAAAATTACAGCTCTGACTTTTATTATCACCTTACCACCGTCTCTTTTTCTGTGATTCATATTGCTTTAAGAGATTAGTTTTCTTTACCATTTAACCTTTCTCAATATTGCTGCCTGAACCAAATTTATGTCTTGGATAAAGCTATGTCCTCCTTTTATTGAATCCAGGTACTTTTCATAATGAAACTAGGGTCATGTGATCTTTGATTGTGGTACTTTAAATTCTTTATTGAAAATGTATATTATATATTTTTATGACATTAATTAAATGTCGCAAAATAAATGACAGCATAAAAAATAATTAATGTCTCTGTTTGGCTCATTATCTCTTTGGATTTGATTTGTGTTCAGAGCTGGAAATTCATATAGATTTAGATGTTTCAGAGCACTGCCTCATGGCAAAATTTAGGACTGAAGAGAGAGGGCTCATTTCATGAGTGTGGTACTGTATTTTTTTATTCGCTTGCAAGTTCCTTGGGTAAATTGCTTTCTCGTCTATACAGGATGTTATTCCACCTTCATCACCAGAGAGTGTCTGAGTGCCTTCCAGCTAAGCATTATGTGATCCAGCTAACATCTGCCATGCTCATTCTCTCTTTCATCCTTACCCCAATGTGTGCATGTTTGGTTGTTGGGTTTAGATCTACGTGCTGCCATGTGTCAGTGTTACAGAAAGTCATATGTGCATCAAACACTCTTCTAAATAACTTGCATATTGATCCTGCGAGACCCCTCTGGTTTATGGCCTGAGATTCCGAAAACTGAACTGGAGGTATGAAGCTATTATAATCTTGCAAGACAGAAATAATTATAAAATCCATCAGGATTTCATTATCTTTATGTATATTTTTATGTTATTCCAGCATCTTGGAGGTCTTTAACCATGAATTAGAGCATTTGTACGAGAAGCTGTACAGTCTGTATTTTCAAATCATTTACAATCTAATTTTAAGCCAACAGATCTTTTCTTTTGATACATTAAACCACCTTAATATAGAAAAAGGGTGCAATTGCCTATTAAATCTCATAGAGAATTTCTAAATGTCAGCAGAACTAGATTTCTGTTAAGTCTTGCAAGCAATTCCTATATGGGTATTATTATTATTAATAATAACATTGTTTTTATTATTCTTCAAAATAATAATGTGCTGTAGAAACACAGAACTATGCCCAAAAGGTGTTTAAAAACTCTTTCTGGTGCACAAGAAGGAGTTCAGGTGCTGCTCAGATTCGGTTCAAACCCTGCTTAGGGCTCCATGAAAGAAACCATCTGATGAGGTATTTCAGGGGAATGTGGAAGCACTTGAAAGACAAGTCCAGTGTTAGAGGACGATTGACATTTATTGACTTCCTGCACCATCTAGTGGGGATTAAAATTAATTGCTCTCATTTTATGAAGACTCTAAACTGTTCAGGATGCCCGTGGCTTCCTCTCCCAGGCACTGAGGAAAGCACTGGAGGGGCCAATTCTCATTATCCTCTGCACAATGGGACCAGGCTGCACTGGGATCAATAGTGCCACCCAAGACAGTGAATAACTGTCCCATCCAATGACATACAGGGATCAATCCACCTGAATGAAGGCCAAGGGGACCACTGGGAAGGGCAGACCTCAAGGAGCAGCACTGGTGTGTCATTGAGCTGTGGGCATAAGGACTGTGGAGCCAGGCAGGTCTCCTGGCCATGGGAGGCAGAGGAAATACCTGCACACAGTTCTGATGGGCTCACATTGTGGTTGGTGTGTTGAGATGAATTTCAGGAAATCTGAGTGTGGTTCCTCCCTCTGTGTCATGACCTTAAGCTCCAACAGTGTCCTGGGTGAATAGGACTTAGGAGAAACCCTTTTCATCACACACTAAGTTTTTAAGTTCCTCCACAAACCACAGAGGTGGAGCTAAGATCCGATCCTACATATGGACGTAAAATTCATTGCTGTAACCTTAATATAAGGCATTTCCTTGAATGTAATTTGCTTAATTGTCAGTGAACAGGATGGCATTAGGTGATTAAACTCCTGATTTTCTGTACAAGAAACAGGAGCAGCTTTTTCTGTTGCTGGGCAACACAGATATGCTTTGAAATTTGGTTAAAGAAGTGAGTGGTAAACATTTTTAAATAGACATGATATCCTGACAGAGGCAATCCTGATTGCTATAAACAGCCAGGAGGCTGGAAAATACCACCTACATAATATAGTTTATGAATTAAAAAATTGCTCAGGCTAACTCCAAGGGAGGAATATAAAGAGAAGCTTGAAGAAGCAGAGAGAGCTCTCCTCCTCTGAGAAGCAGCTCTAATTGTTTCCATATGACTGTGTTTGTTATTCCTGGTGCAGTCCTTGTTCAGTCCACCCATTACCCTTCTCTTCTCAGACTGTTTGCTGGGAATGGTTGTCCATGAGCGTGTGTGTGTCATTATAGCAGGAAAGGAAGCACTCTGCTGGGAAACTGGTGCATCAGAGGCTGGAGTTTGTCTGTGGAAAATGTTCTTCACTGCAGAATTTCTGCCCTTCCAGACCAGGGCTTATCTTGGCCTTATTTGTTGAGAAATGGGGACCAAGTGGATTTGAAATCCTGCCCATGTAGCTTGAAAAGTCTTCCTTTAGCTCCACTTCAGCAGGGTCCCAAGGAGTTCATTGACCCATAAGGAGCTGGGCCCTACAGAGACATCTGCTCATCTTCCTCCTCCTTGAGAAAGTCCCAGCAGTGCCTATGAGATGTAACAGTGACCTGGACTCTGGGAGCTTTTCCTGGCTGGGCTCAGCTTTTTAGCATGACAGAAATCAGAAAGGACAAAGAGCTGAATGTGGAGTTTGTTTTGTTTTCTCCTTGTGAGTGCAGGAACCCTGCTTTTCACCATGAATTTCACACTGGTAGAACATCATTCAGTTGTTGCGGTAGAGTCCCATTCTGCATTCTAGTTTGCAATGGCAGAATTTCATACAGCTTTGTTGCGGGTTTTTTTTTTCTATTTTTCTTTTTGGTTTGACACTGACTATCACTGACACCTACTTCGTTGCTCTGAGAGTGGAAAGATCTGCTGCCTGATCTTGATTTGAGAGGCAACTGGTGTGTAAAGTCTGTTACTGAGCCACTAAAAATACTCATTCCAGCTGCCACACTGCTGCTCTTCAGACACAAATGATATGACTGTTTTAAAACTGTTTCCTTTAAAAGCCCACATTGCAACATGTCAGAGCAAATATCTTCCTTCAAGATAGTACACACATTGATCACCACAGCATTTTTCAGCTCTAAATAATTTTAGCGCTGGTGGAGAAAGTCTTATTTCTCACCTCCCCCCGAAGGCAAAGGGCCTCGCGCCACAGAGGTGTGATGTGACATTTCCTGGTGCTTGGGATGCTGGAGCAGCAGTGGATGTTGTTGGAACACCTGTCTCATGGGTCCCATCAATAAAACCTAACAAAACCTTCTCTGGGGAGGTCTCATTCCTCCGGTATTGACAGCTGTCTGTAAACACAGCTCCTGCCTGGTATGCACAGCAAGCTCCCTGGTCTTCACAGTCTTCAAGAGCATCAGAAGCTGCCTAGCAAAGCATCTTCCTAGGATAAAGAACCCAGTTTTCATAGACATTTGTGACTATTCATATTTAAATTCACCGAGGAGAAAAAAGAGATGTCAGCAATTTTGGATGAATCTTATATTGAATTCACTTTTTTTTCCTTTTCAGCTTTTTTTTGCAATAAATTTTGCCAAAAACATACTTTAATTGTGTGTGTTACTTTGACAGATCTGGCAGAATTGCAAGCAGAAATGACTGCAGATGTCATGCTGAGCACATAGAAATGGAAATTCCATGAATATCCCTCTTCAAAATCGGGCTTTAAGGACTTGGTTTACTTTATTTTATTAATTAATCCAGGTGATGAGAGATTCAAAGTGCTGGTTTGAAATGCCCCCTCTTGCCTTTCTCCACTCAGGTCTGTCCACACACGTCAGCCCTGATCACCTTTTCTAATTCATCTCTGGCGTTCTTTGACGAATTGTAGAATCACAGAATGGTTTGGGTTGGAAGGGACCTTAAAGACCATCTCTTTTCAACTCTTCTACCATGGGCAGGGACACCTTCCACTAGACCAGGTTGCTCAGAGCCCCACCCAGCCTGGCCCTGAGCACTTCCGGGGATGGGGCAGCCACAGCTTCTCTGTTTGTGCCAAACTCTCAGGTATTTTTGCTGCTGAGACTGTTGACCACAAGGAGAGGTGAGCTTTGTCACTTAGTCATGATCCCAGTAAGCACCATAACCTCTTTCAAACCCCAAAATGAATAAAAAGTAAAGATCCCAAACCTGTCTTGTTTATACTTTGTGCTTGAACTTGGGAGATTTCTTGGATTTGTTGTTCATTGCTTTCTACAGTAAGATTGTGTACCTTAATGCATCTGTCCAGCAAATACCTGCAGACATTGCTTTCTTTGCTTCTGATTTTGATTCTGATCACAATCACAGGAAAAAAAAAGCCATTCTGGAACTTAGGTGAGTGTTAATAACTAATGGGACCCCAACAAATCGCCTGAAACACAAAGGTGGGTCAGATGAATGGTTTGTATATAAGTAACTCCCGGTGAACCATCAGGTGGGAATTAAAATTTAATTTAGAATGTACTATCACTGCTGCAGTGGTGGTGGTGGTGATTTACTTGATTGACTGCTGGTTTCCTTCACCTTTGCGAGCCTTAGGTTTTTACTATCTGAGGAAATTAAGGCTGAATTGCAGCAGGAAATTCCTTGTACCCAGGTGTTTCTGGTTATCCGATGAATAACTCGGCTGGTGGGGAGGCGAGGATTAGGATGGGATGGTTTGGAATCTAAATGATTCTCATTGCTTAGTACCACACATTGACATTCTGTCAGCCCTGTATTTGTTCTCAGCGAAGGATGGGAAAATCCTACTGAGCTGGGCAACAGGTCCAGCAAGCAGCGATAATTCCATTGTTCTTTTTCAATACTAAGAATGGAAAACTGGTTTTATTAGGTTGTCCTGATTTAATGCACTGAATTTAAAAATCGCTATTGAATTCTGTTGGGTCATGACTTGAGTTGCCTTAATAAAGCAGTGGCCTACTCTACTGCTCCTGTTCTCCTGCCTGGCTTTGTGTTATTTTCCTTCCGGATGAAAGCAGGAAGGGCCCAACATCAGTTCCACTGATTTTCTGGGAGATGGATCAGGCTGGAAGGTCTCAAAATGGCTGAGCTACTCTTTTGTGAGTGAACACAGTCAAAACCAGTGTTAATTGAGGGACTGATGACCCTTTGCTGAACTGTGGCGGTGGTGATAGGCTTCATAATTCAACTAAGTAGGCGAATAAAGAAAAAAATACACTTGGGTGAAAATAGTGCTTTCTGACCTTAAAATTCATAATGCAATGGACATACCATTCAGTGGCAGGTCAGTTTGACTGGTATGGAAATCACACACGGTTTCCCTTCCTCGCCCAGCTTTGGGAATGCACTTCCCCAGGGCTATGGTGATGGGTTGGAGCTGTTCCATTAGCCAGTCCCGTGGCAGCTGTGACCTCTGTGCTCTTTGTGGCCCATTCCAGAGGTATGCAAAGGTTACCCAAGCACAAAATTTGCTGTCTGCTCTGGGCTCAGAAGCCTCTGAACTATGAGACCTTGGTCAAGAGATCCTTCAGCAAGAGTGGAATAATCAGGAATAATTCTTCTGCTGCATCAATACACTTCTCAAAATGTAATAATGCTCCGTTCCCACTTCAGCTGCTCATGAGAAATAAAGGTATTAAAAGAGACAGAAATGGCCTTTCCTTTTCCCAGAGCTGAGGAGCCTGTGTTTCATGTACTGCAGGGAAGCCAGCAGCCGACTCTGGGAGCTGCTGTGACGTGCAAACTGGCAGCTAGGCTTGGAAAAGAAACAGAGTGAGGGAGTAACAGAATTATTTCCCCAAGCCTCCAAAGCTCTAATTCCTGCAGACCCCTGGGCTCGATTGCATTGTCAAAGCTAAGTGGATGGAAACAGGACCATTTCCCTTCAGCATTCATTAAGGAAAATTACTTCAGATTATTCAGAATTTCAGGTACTGCTGTAGCAGCCTAATGGAGTGATAACCAGTCACATCTTCCTGGACTGCACCAGCAGACACAACCCGAGTTTGTAAAGCACCAAAAGTATCAGTTCTCCTTCGAACTGCAAATGGCAGAGCCCCAGAATAGAGTAAATCTGTGCAAACTGTCTTTGGTGCCAAATGGAAATGTAATTTGCAGGCATGTCTCAGCAGAGAAAGTCCTTTCCTACAGCAGAAGAAATTCAAGCAGCCACATGGAAATACTTTAATTTCAGCATTAACCATCAGAGGAGATGGCTGTTGCAGATCATGGAAGCCAGGTAATTTAGTTCTGTACTTTGAATATGTGCAGTGCCAAGAAACATTAGGAGATGTGGAATGTTTAATGCAGCCCTGCACCTTCAGTGCTGCAGAGTCAGGAGGGGAACCAGAGCAAAGCTTGTACCGAGCTGATTGATACCTTCATGGAGCCGCAGCACAATATTCCAACTGGGAGCTGGCTTTGAAAAACCTGAGCTTTGCTGTTGGCCTCTAAGTCATGAGCTATAAAATGAGCCTGGATGTTGCCACTGTCTCCATGGTGTGATGCTGACAGTCAGCAATCTGTGATTGCCAGGGAGCGAGGATGGAACTGGTGCCCCTTCCAGCCTTCAGCCCTCCCTCCCTCTCTCCAACTTCCCTACCTCAAAACCTGTGAATTCAAATAGCTCCAGGGTAGGTGGATATTTCCACCCTGTTCCAGGTCTAATTTCTCTTTCAAACTAGTACCGTATATCTTTCCCCACCTCCCACTTGTCACTTTATTGCTTGCTGGATCTGTTTCCTTTAATGCTTGAAAATATACAGTTAAAATCACTTTAAAATTTACTAATATGACTTTTTATTTGAAAGGCTTATTTCCCTGAAAGGCTTTCCCAGTCTTATATGAGGGCATGCTCTCTAATATTAAACATTTTTTCCTTAAAAATGGGTGCACATATGTTTGATATTTAACTCGAAACAAATGGTGAGAGTGGAGAACATAAGCAAAATTACGCTTTAGATAGCTATAAAAGGTCATTTTTGCTTTAAACTACAAAGGATGAATAGGGGCATATGACACACATAATAAAGACAGAGGTAGGTTTAAAATGCCCTCAGGCTACTCTGAGGTCAGCTGCTAGCTTACAAAAAAAGACACATTTTGCCCCTTTTTTTTGCCACCCAAAAGTGTGGAGTAGCAAGCTGGGATCTGTGTGCAAGGAAGGCCACTCAGTCCCTATCTTAAAACCCATCACATTTTTCTCTATCATTTTCCTAAGGGATACTGAACTCTCAAGTCTAATAATTAAATAATTGGCTCCAAACTAACCCCCCTCTCTCCCTGGATGAAAAGTGGAGAAAGGTTTAGCTTGTTATGCTGAAGAAACCACTGCTTGTGCTCTGCCATATGATGATAAATATCTCATTATCAGGCATCTAGATGATGAGCAAAAATTATGTGTATTCCTTTCTGGCATGGCCAGGAGGGTTTCTGCCAGAGATACTGAAAAGGAGCAAAACTTGCTCTCCCTGCAGTGGTGCCAGTGCAGCAGCACTGGGCTGAGTAACTGGGCTTGCTCTGGGTTGTGGATTTAGCCTGTGCTGGGCTTTTTGGTCAGGGTTTGGTTTGAAAACTGCCAAACACTCCCTGTGAATTTTGAAGGGGAAATGAAGTGGGAAATGGGCCATTTCTCATTTAGAGCTGGCACAGGACCAAACCAATGGGAGCAGATGAGATTTCCAATAAAACTTTCCTGAAAGGCAGAGGAGGGTAGAGACAAGACTCTGGTTGTAATCTGGCTCCAGCCATCTGCTCCAGAAGTGCTGCAAGTGCAGGGCAGGGGATGACTAGCACCTTGTGCATTAAAGTGACATGGAAACTTCGGCTCAGATTTGGTCATCATGTGGCTTTTGCATCTGCCAGAACATCTTTTCTGCTATTAGAGACAGATTAGGGAAGAAATATGGAACAAGAAGGTCAAAACCTTACCTGTAGCTCCATCCCTCTAAGGCTTATTTGAAGCCTTGTACTTGTTTCTGTACTGAAGGGGCAAAGTTAGAGTCTTACTGTTTCTTTGCAAAGTAATGCAAATTTTTAGTTGATTTTTCCCTTCTTCTCCCCAAAACACAAGTTGGTCTTTTATCCTGGTGGGAGTTGTTTAAAGTTGATTAAATCCTATTGGCAAATCATGGGGTATTTCTAAAATTTTAACATGAGATATGTATGCACATTTAAAGCATTTGGAGCAGAAACTCAATGCATTTTCTGATTATTCCTGAGCTTTGTACTCCAATCTGTAATCACTAGAAAGCAAATTGTCCATAGCTCCATCCCATAATATAGAGGCTATTAATGGGAACCAGGTATCCTCCTTCAAAGGAACAGGACCATCAAGGATCATATCTGTTTCTCATGTTCTAGAAAACATTTCACAGGTTTAATGATTACTCAAAGGAGGGGAAAAAAATCTGGACAATAAATTCAGGAGCTAGCTCAGTTACAGAGAGGTACAGACACATCCCCTGGCTGAAATTCCTCTTATTAAAGCCTGATTGTCTGTGCTTTATCATACCAGGCACATGAGCTTCCAGCTGCCAACAGGAGGGCACGCTGGCAAACAGCTGACCCAGCTGCTGCGGTGACAGTGCCATTGTAAACTTTTATTTTTTTATGCTCAGCGTGTATTGAGAGTGATCCCTTTGTTCCATATGGCTTCCATATAGTGACACTGCATCCTGTGTAGGAGAGGTCAAGGAGTGGATTATCAGCAAGTGTTTCAAGTCAAGAATGAAGGGAGCTGGCAGGGCAAATCCGCACAAAGCCTGTTCTGTGCTTCCCTTCGCTGCGGTGACCTCTGGGTTTCGGTGTCTGTGTGTTCCCCCTGCTCCCTCTGTGTGCCGAGCACAGCACCAGCGTGTTAGCACAGCATTTCCCTGGGAAGTTTGTAGAATCAGAAGGAGAACAAAAGCAATCCTGAAAGGCTGGCTGAAATGTTTAGTTACAAGCAGGGAGGCCAGGAGCAGGGAGGGAGAGGTACAGGGAAGGATATGCTCCTGTCCCCCTCTCTGTCCCCACTGCCCAGCACCCTCAGGGCCAGGCACTGGGGATGGGTGCCACATTTGCACACTTACAGTCAGCTGGGGCCGCCCCAGTTAGCCAGGGCTGATGACAAATGATGGAAAGGGGCTCAGTACCCTCGGGTGGATCCCATCAGGCCCCACAGACCCCTGAGCGCCTCAGTGCTGTAGGAGGTCATTGCCCATTTCCTACACTGGTAGGTATGCAAAATTCATAACTTCATTTTAGTAACTCCTGACCTGCAGGACCTGAGCGATTGTAAACCTCACAGAATTATTACCGGCCAAGTAAAAATTATATTCCATTAGAACATTCCTCATATAATATCCCCACTGCAGCCAGCACTGAAAGGAAAACAGTGTTGCCACGGCTGTTTCTCTGGTACCTAATGAGTTAGCTTTGGCTGGGGATCAGGAGCTTTTGGCCGCTGTAGGTTACATTGACCACTCAAAGGCTTTAGATATTCTGGACTGTACCTTGTTGTTTAATGATATAAAATTAAATTGGGGCGGAGGGAAGGGTAGTCAGCTGGTTACAGTGGTGTTGGAGAAAGTGCATGCAAACCCTCTGCTCAGCCTGCCTCAGCAGGAGCAATGCCAGTGGGAACTGGGCTGTAGGATTGGGGAGAGAGGACAGGCAAGGGGCAAGGACTGAGCTTCTGGCATGGCCCTGGGTGCTGGGAGCTTCAGGGGTGCTTGTGGGGAAATGTGCATTGGCACCTTCCCTCTTCACCCTCACACCACCTATCAATAGGAAAAATAATTTGTCCTTCAGTCTGGAAGTCCTCTGAAGTTTGTAAAAAAGGATTTAGGAAGACACATCATGTCTTGGATGGGAAACTGAAGGGGGTGGGTGAGGAGGGGCTGTTGCACCCCTCAGAGGTACTCGGAGGTGGAGGCTGGTAACCCTTCTTGAAGGAGAGATTTCAGACTGGGAGTAGTCTGGGAGTGATCCAGAGAATAGGGAATATGTAATCACTGCCATAAAAAGAGAGGCTAAACAGAAACACAGGGATTGGTAAAACTGTATGTGGGCACGTTGAGTAAGGAATGATTGTTCTTTCTGTCCTCAGACAAAAGGATGGAGTTCTCAGGGAAATGACAGGGGAGCCAGTCCTGAGCAAATAAAAGTGCAATGAAGTCCTGGAAGCAGTCCTGGAACTCAGCTGGTTGGTGGGAAACATGGTGCCCCAACCTGGAACCTCAGCTTTTGGCATCCCTTCATGCCAGCGTGGAAGAAGCAGGAGAATCATCACACTTCATTGGCTTCCTTATTTCTTTCTTGACAAGCCACTGTCAGCTGGTTCATCTTTGTGTGACCCATTGCAGACATTCTTGCATACTTCTGATTTTATTTCTATTGTGCTGTTATTTCTTTGTTCACCCATGAAAACGGATAATCGTTCTCTTTAATTTTATGTGTCAGAAGGAACAGATGCCAACAGTGAAAACAAATCCAGAAGTTCCTCCACTATGCTCTATTTACACTGGATCATCTTCTATCTGATTTGATTTCAGCATCAATATTTTTCCTTTTTTACCCTTGTGCCATGCAAAAAACCAGAGATAGTAAAAGGGATGGCATGATTATGTCCCTGTAAATAATATTATGTTGACTCTGCTGCGTAGTACAAGTAATTTATTTGAGTTAAAAAGAAATATTATAGAGCATTTGTGCCTGGCAAGTCTGAAGCTCATTTAGAATAATAAAACCCACTTTTCAGCTGAATACCCTGGAGTGTTGAATATTTCAGTTTTAATAGTGTGGCAAATGGATCTAGAAACTGTGGATGTTTGGTGCCCAGGTGCGATAGAAAATCCTGCTAGTGGACTGTGCCTTTCCAAGAGCCTGAGTGCCCAGGTGGCTTACACAGCATCCAGCTTGGCAAGCGAATTAGGAGTAGAGGAAAAATGTCTTTTCTCCCTTCCTATACCTTCTCTGTTAAATTATTTTTAAGGAATTATGGAAAAATGCTTTGCAGGTGGCATTTCACTCTGTTGCTAAAGTATATCCAGTTCTTCTACCCAGACAGTGTCAGCTCCTTTCCTGTGGACAGTGAGGTGCTGAGCTGCCTGAAGTCTGTCCCTGACAGAATGCCCAGAACCAGCTCTTCCCATTAAATTAAACGGAAAGATTGGGAGTCTTACACTGTGTGGGAGATTTGTGCCTTACCACTGTGCAAATGCATAAAAGCAAACACTTAGGAGACATCAGTCCTGCACTAA
The DNA here is from genome assembly GCA_036630365.1 of Acanthiza pusilla. Taxonomy (NCBI): domain Eukaryota; kingdom Metazoa; phylum Chordata; class Aves; order Passeriformes; family Acanthizidae; genus Acanthiza; species Acanthiza pusilla. Next base: position 9,330,702 of record JAXCHO010000049.1, on the reverse strand, counting down.
GTACTTGATTTGCCTAATTTAAGCAAAGACCTCAGAGATTTGATTTAGACTTCCTGGGTGAGACTCTTCATGGATTTTATCTGGGAGATTCATGGCACTGGAAGCTGGAAGTACATTAGATGAGATACAACTCATCTATCACTGACCTATAATTGTTGCCCAGCTCATTTCTGTTTGCAACCTCATAACTTCTGCTTTGCCAAACACATCTTCCAGGAAGACATCCTGCCTTCCTCTGAAGACCTCGAGAGATAGAAAATCCAATTCTGCTTTTATAATGTGTTAATCACCGCCATCACTCAGCCTGAGTGCTGGGGTTCCGGTTCCATTTAGCTGACATGCAAACAGCCATTAGGGCTTGTTAGAGCATTAGAACTGCTGCGAGTTTGCTCCGGACTTCTTTGGACTTGGCTCACATTTTCATGAGGGCATCGCCAGTGTTTTTGCGTCTACCATTTGTGACTCTTCTCTGTGGGACCCTAAAATGTTTACAAACATTCCAAAGAATGGTGAAGATCTGCTGTTTCATCTGGGAATGCAGGGTCAGTTACTTTAATTCAGACATGCACCTTTTTTCTTAGTCATGGTGTAACCAAATCATTGACATTTCCAAATTTTTCTGCATCATGTCAGCATATTAAAACCTGCATGATCTGAAGCATTCATTTCTTATTATTTATGGCTGTTTATTGTTTAACCTAAAAATGCTGTGAGGATTCTGGTAATAACCTCACTTGTTGATTCCAAAAGGACTTGATGTTTGTTTGCTATCTAAACCTGTGATTGTAAAATATTAGCATAAAATGGGAGCAATTTATTGTCCAGATCAAATTTTCTCTCAGCAGGATTAAAACTGCCACAGCAGTAAAGAGTTTACAAACTCACTAAAGAACTGTAATAACTTCCCTTCTCACTGCCGGGTCAAGGAAAGGTAATACATGTTTCCAATCAGCTTTGAATTGAACTCAAATTGTAGGGTTTATTTCACTTTAATCCATATGTGAGTTCACGTTAAAGGTAAGAGAAATCACAGGACTGCGAACATGGAGTAGAGTTAATTAAATTCTGTGGCTCCTTTTGGAAGAAGCTCTGGCTCTGCTTATGCGTGAAGGTTTCCAGGGTGCTCCTGCGGGCAAAACCAACTGGGAGTGGCTCAAAGGTGCAGCAAGGACAATGGCACAGGAAGTTACAGGGACCAAATGCACCAAGAAAAACCTTGCAACACTTGGGAAATATTTCTTTTTGCTGATTTATGCATGCCTCCCCCCGAAAAAGGGAAAAAGCTTTCTCCTTTCCCCTTTTCCTCCCTGCCCCAGAAGAAAAACCAACTATAGCTCCTCAGGCACTGGGGGACTTGGTGGAAACATGGCATGTTCTCAGCTCAGATCCAGATGAGTTCTTTGTCCAAGCCAGTCACCACTGCAAACACTGCTTTTAGAAATGATAAATGTTCATTACTCTTCCTTCTCTGTTTCCCACTTACTGTGGGAATTGTTTTTTTTTTAATTTTTTTTTTATTTCTGGTTTTCTGTCCAATCTCATTTTAAATGTGTTCTGGAAAAGAGCTTCCACTAAGTGGGAGAGACTATTCGTGTGCTTTCAGTTAAGTCTTCATTTCAGTGCCTTGCAGAACTGGGCCTGAGCTCTGGACACTTTGCAGGATCAGGTGCACTAAGCCCCTGCTGATCCTTTTGGCAGGTCTCGTTCAGAGGCACTGCAAACCTCAGCCCCTGGCTGCATGCACCTGGGAGGAGATTCAGCTTGAAGCCATAAATGCTTATTTAATGTGCCTTTTATTCCTTTTCTTCCACATCTGAGATGAGCTCTTGGAGCATCTCCAGTATTGACAGCAGCATTCAGTGCAAGTCAAAATGGAGCAGGTTGCCCAGGGAGGTGACAGATGCCACACACCTGTAAATATTCAGGGTCAGGTTGGATGGGGGCTCTGGGCAACCTGATGTATTTGAAGGCTCATTGCAGGAGGCTTGGACTGCATGACCTTCAGAGGTCTCTTCAAACCCAAACTATTTTATGAGTCTCTGATTCTGTGGCAGTTGTGGCTCACTCAGAATCTCCACATCACTAGGGACACGTTAGATGCAGGACCTGGGACAAGCAATGGCTGGTTACAGTGGGGAAGGGGACACACTTTTGGTTCTGCAATTGTCCTTCCCAGTGTGCCAGGCTGATCAGCAAGGCACAAACCTTGGGAAAACACATTTTGTATGTATTTTATTGAATGGTGAATTTCAGTCACTCTGAATGGTTTGGAATGCTGAATGTTCACCAAAGCATCCAACAGAAAGAGCTCTCTTGATACTCTGGTTCTTGATGCTTCTGTCTGGAGTCCCTGCACCCAGGGAAACAAAATTTTCTTCTCATGTGAATCTGGTAGTGAAAGGGTTTTCTGTCTAAAGAGGAATCATGTTTCACAATGAATTGCATGACGTGTGAGGTTCTGGAAAAGCAAGCCTTCCTCAAGCACTAACGTGACATTTTAAAAATATGAATTTTAAAATATTGCACCATGCATTCATTTTGCCTCATGCAATAAAATAAAAGTCTCCCTTAAACAATTTTATTATTCTTAAATTTCCCACAGAATATCTGTGAAAATGGGCGTCATTTAAGCATCAAATGTCAGATTTAGTGTCTGCTGAAGGATTTCTTCCTGGCTTTAACAGTCCTCGGATCAGGGTCTGCAAGGTCATCTGCTGGGATGCCGATGGCAACTGGCCTTTCTAGGTAGGCTTGGAGCTCCATCTCCTGCAAAAATTCATCCACTTGACAAAGGAGTGCTTCAGACTGTGCTGAGAAGAGCTGGGTCCATGCCAAGGAGTTCTGCAGTTTGTCATAACAAGTTTAATAGCAAATTCTCATTTTCCTGTATTCCTCCTCTCAGATCCTTGCAAGAGTACTTGAAAGTTATTTGTCCTCAAGGGCACAGATCTATGAAGAGGCTGTTTTCATAGACGTGCCCAAGAGCCTTTCCCATTTCTTGTCCTAGCTACTTAGTTTTCGCTCTATAGAGAAATGGCCTTGGCTACTCTGAAGTTTTGTTTCCTGAAGTTTCCTTGTTTGCCAACTCAGATGCTCAAGTGCTCAGTTCTTGGTGCGTAGAGGTGATTTCAAAGCGGTTCACTGTGATTCTTCTTCTTATATAAACACTTCAAAATTATTTCAGCAAACTGAAATACTTGTACATCAGCAAAACAGCTTTTGATGATGATGATGTTGTGTTCTCTGCACCCAAGTGCCTTTGACTCAGAGGGTGTTCTTTTATATAACAAACCTTTCTCTCTTGATAACTTCCTGACTGCAAATTTGAGTTTTCTTTTGGGCCAATTTAGAGATATGAGCACAGTCTTGTTTTCTCTGTTAGCACTCAAGTGTTTAAAAACAATTATTTTCTTATAAACTCCCATCTCAGACCTGGTGAGTTTTTAATGTTGCTTTGGTCTGTAGAATTGTGCACTCATGGAAACAAAGCTAACTCAGGTCTTGCTAGTCTAGATTTTATTCTCACATAAAATTTTTGGTTTTTACATCAGTCACCTTTCTTTAGCTGCATTGATCTATCAGCCCAGGTTTGAGGCAAATCAGTTCCAGGTTTGAAGCAAGAAGACTCTTTTGTGAAAACATCCATAACTACATCCATCCTCCTTGGACTCCATAAATGTGCAGTTCACCACATCATTGCAATCCCAGTCTCTCTATGCTGGTGACTTTCCTTTGTCCCATTTTGGAGGTCAAAATATCAGGAAAAGGTTAATATCAAAAGATACAAGGCAAGAAGGCAGACTCCATGTCATTCAGCCTGAATCTGTATGTGCTCTTGCAATGAACGGATCATTAACTTTTGCAATGCAGCTGCTGAGAGATGTCTTGAAATACTTCAGCTCTCCAGTCAGGGCGATAGCAGCTCATTAAAGCACAGTATCTGAGCCCTCTGTTCAAAGAGGGCTTGGAGATCACTGCTGTTTCTCCCCTCTGTTACCACAGAATCAGGAAGGAAATAGAGCTCTGCTGATATTTTATGTTCTTGTGCAGAATGTGGTGAGCTCAGAGTTGAGTCACTTGTGCAGATATCCCTGTCCTGTACAAAAGCAATCAAGGGTTCATTACCCAACGCAGGAACCTCAGTGCCCATTGGTTAAACCGGAAAAGGACTTTCTTCTGGCAGCTGCATTAGGAAGATATATCTGTAAGAGCTATTTGATATTCTGTAACAAACTGAGATTTATGTTTAAACTAGAAAAATCCATCCTTTCTCATCCTTCTGCCCACCATTGCTGTGCTCGAGGCACTGCTCCTGAACAAGTCATTTCACATCAGTCTCCACATCCAGCAAAGCCACATGAAAAGCTGAAGAAAGTCTGCTTTATGAGCTGATTGTAAGTTTTGTCATTACTCTGAGCTGAAAATGCTAATATTTGTGGCATATGTTTGATCCAAGAATCTTTATAGATGAGAGTTAGATGTCTGCAGTGCTTGTTTCTGAGCTGCTCCGTTGCTCCTGCCAGTGGTCCCACATTTATGCATGCAGTGGCTTTTCCCTGTCACAGGCTAAGAGCAACAGGCAGAGTGTGGTTTTAGAGGAGATTTGCCTGATGATCATGATGACTTCCTGGAGGCAAAACCTAAGAGGAAAATCCAGCTATTCCGTGAAGAAATATGCCAGGACTGTGTATGAGTCCAGTGAGTCAAATAAAGACAGTGAACATGTTTCCCTGGGGCATCTGCAGGACGGGAATTCAGCCTTGCTCCTTCTCAGGAGCATGTGAATTATCCGGGGTGCAGCAGGGACATCTTGGACACAGCTCCCAGCTGCCGATGCTCAGGGATGTGAGTGTGGTCCTTTGTGTCCAAGGTGTCCATGGTGCAGTTCCTGGGGAAAGAACAGCTCGGGGAGCAAGGGGAGCCCTCACAGCCTGCAGCTGCCCCCTCCCTGAGCTGAATTTCATGCAGAGCTCTGCAATCAGCACAGATGCCATTAGGTTTCTGGGTGAAATTCCAGGTCTGGAGCAGAGCTTGCAAAACCTTAACCATTTCGTGACCTGGGTAATAAAGAGAAGGAGGGGAAGAGAGAACTCCTCCCTCCGGGACCGGCAGCAGCAGAGGGTATTGGAGGGGCTCAGGCCAAAATCCGTGGTGGCTGGGGGAGTAGGTGACAGGGCATCCTGATCACAGCCCTGCTTTCTGAAACGTGCTTCCTCTCATTTGGTCCAGCAGGTTTATAAAACTCGCAGGCAAGCTGCAAGGACCATCTGTTTTCCAGGGACTTCAGGGACGAGTGGAGCAGGGAGGAGGAGGTGGCTTAAGGGGTAATTGAAGGTCTTGCAAGCGCGTCTGGTTTTCTTTGAGGGAAGAGTGGTTTTAGGCAAGCTCTTTGTCTACAGCTACAGATTATAAGTGATGTGATATATTTTAATGCATTGTGGGGTGGTCGGATGACATGGTAAGACCTGACAAGGCTCATTTCACAGACCATGCAAAGATGTGCTGCTGCTGCTGCAGCTGCAACACAGGTCCATCAGAAACAGGGAGGGAGACAATAGCCAGGAGAACAGCACAAGGCTTGGCTGGGCACCAGGGAACTTGCCTTGAGTTGGACATTTGCCTTAAACAGGATTTTTTCTGACTTATTCCCTCCCTTCCATGCTCCCGGGCTGACGTGGTTAGAAGGAAGTAGAGCAAAAGCAGTCTAAAAGCAGAAAAAGTGATGCAGCGCTGAATTGGAGGGGCTGTAATAGGCAGAGAGAACCTAAACCCCAAAGAAATTATGACTCCAGAGCTTTAATTTTCTATCTAGTCTGTTTTCTCCAAAGATGACAGAGGAGCAGAATCTCTGTTTGATGAGACTATTGCCTTTCCGAAGGTTGGAAACATACATAGCATTAATTTTCATTGCATTTTGTCTGAAACAACTTGAAATATGTTTCTGTAACCAACCAAGCTCATTCTTAACTATCACTGCTACACATTCAGCAAGAATTTATAGGCAGTGTTAGAAGTATTCATATCCTTGCCTATTGTTTGTGCTGAAAGCCTCAAAGAATTGCACTTTCTAAAGCTCACCCACAGCACTGTAAATCAGGAGCTGGGATGAGCACACATGCATCCTCTCCTGCACTGGCCATGTTGATCTAGGAATGTTTATTTTTATGGGAAAGAGCTACTTCTCCTATCTTGATCCCTCAGACAATTGGGATAGATCTACTTTGGTCCCTTAGGTGGAAAGATCTGCAGATTTACCTTGATGAATTTGAGATGCAAAACTGGCCTGAAGTATCTATAAAAATTTATTAAGGCTTTGGGACAGATGATGCTTTTCTTGAATATGTTGGGGGGGGAGGGAGCAGGAATTTCTCACCTTTAAGAAACTTAAGCATAGTATTGGGGAACAAAAAAGGCAAGAAAGTGATGGAGATGACAAATAATTCCTCTGATGCTGCCTGGCCTCTTGACTGATCTTTGGCTATACCAATACCCTGACAGTAAAATTGCAGCATCTCTGCACTCCTTGTTCCCTGCTGCCAGTGGACATACCCTGGGGACAATAAAGGCTTTCTCCAAAGCAGTCTGTTACATAGCTGTGTTCTCTGTGCCGTGTCTGGAAGCTGCTGCATGGAGAGGTGTGGGGCTCAGCCTGCAGCACCCACAGGAGCTGCGCTGGGATGCACTTGGCTCTGCAGATGCTTCAGGCAGCAGCATCTCCATTTCTGTGTGGTGAGTTTTGAAATCCCTGAGGAGAAGCTGAGCTGTAAGACTGAAAGAAAATATTATCTATCCGCACAGGAAAGGAACAGAGCAGCCTGCACACTCTGCTTGGTGTTGGGGCATACAGTCTGGTGAAAAATAGGGACTGAGTTAGTTTTGCTAAGAGATTTAACATCTTCTGTACATTGCTGATTTAGTTCCTGAGGAGTAAGTAACATAACACATGCTACTCTCCTATTTCATGGTAATCCTCACCCTTTGTTGTCAGAATACAAGCCAAAGGTGCATATTTTTCAAGGAATTGTTTGAATTACTTTCCTCATCCTGATTACTTTTCTTCACTTTTTCCTTCATCAACCATCCTTTGGGTATTAACCTTGTATTTATGCTAACATTAACCAGGGTCAGCATCAGAAAATGCTCTTGCTCTTGCTTTTGCTCAGCCACCTGGAGAAACAGAGAAGGGAGACAGTACCAGACATACACTAATTTCTAACATGTGTTTCCTGCCAGTACTGGCCTCAGCAGCTCAACCACATAAGTCACCCCGGGAATAATTGCTGTTCGAGTACAGACTGTGGATGTGCACGAGCCTGAGAAAGCTCTGCCATGGAGTGAATGTCCTGCTGAACATCAGCAGGCTGAGGGCAAGGAGAAGGCAGACTTGGTACAGATGTCATAGTAATTGGTGACATGCAAAAGATTCAGTTCGGCTTCATTTGAGCTACTTACGTAAGTTGCTTGAATAATAAAAGGAAACAGAAGTAAATTGGGATGAATATTTATAACTGGAATAACCTCCCCCTTCAGTTTGAATATTAAAAGTGAATCCTGATAGGCTGAGCCTTCTATTGTCCACACTATTTCCAGAACATCCTGCAGCATCACAAATGGTTTGGGCTGCTTTTGTGGTTTTTCTGGACACATGAATTTGGGCTTGTGGGATTCTGTCTCATGCTGTGCCCTGGGGTGGGTTGGAGCTCTGCTGTGTCTCTGGCTTGCAGCAGACATGGCTTTTGATGCCAATGCCCTCATTCAGCTCAAGTGGTGAAGGCATCAGACCCTCAGTAGCTGCACAGAGTGCCTGGGGGTATGGTGGCCTGGAAAAGAGACTGTTAAGGAATGAGATAATTTTGTGGCTATTCATTTAACTTTTGTCTGCAAGTAGATAAATGATATCTCATCTAAGAAAGCCACTTACATCTGACACCTTCTCTGCACGTTTATAATTTTCATTGCTATATGGAATAACCCCAACATTTCGATGGAGTGGGATTTTTCCAAAGTGTTTTGCTTTGGCCCATCTTTTTCCCTCGCTGGAGAAGATGGGAATTTTGCTGTTGATTTCAGTGTGAGAAGAGTTTGGGTCTGTAAAAGCCAGCATTCTCCTGTGGCAATTGGGTCATGGCATGTGATGGGAGCTGTTTTGTGTCTTCCTAGGGAGGGACACATTTAAGGATCAGCACAGTACAAACTCACTACAAGTCCCAATGACTTCAGAGCTGAACCTGGCCAGGAGCACTGCTCAGAGTTGAGACCACATTCCTCCTAATTTTGGAAAGGATAATGCTGTGGAAACTTTTTGCCATTTGGAAATTAAGACAGAGCAGCCCCAATCAGCCCCTGATTTCTCATGGACGTGAATTCCCTAATGCTTGCGCCCCTCCCTGTGCCTGCCCTCTCCTACTTCTCTTCCCCCCTGCAACTTGTGAATCTATTGCCCAATTTTATACAAATAGAGAAAACGATAAGAAGGCTCAGATACTGAAATGTTTAAAGTTTATGAGGTCTGTTTATACTGGCTGGGAAATATTACAGCACCAGCTTATGCAGAAGATACTCTGGAGTCCCCATATGTGATCAACCCCAGAAAACACTGCTCCTGCTTCACCTTTAAAATCAATCACCAGAAAAAGAGTGGAGAGATTGAGGCTTTATTAGTTTTGCTGTTCACAGACTAAATCACTGTGTTAGGGCTCACAGAGAAGTTAATATTCTCATTTCTAGCTTTCTGCGGGGGCAGGGGGATGGTGTTTAGCTGCGGGAATCTGATTTCTTCGAAGGGCTCTACCAGATTCCTGACCTGTAATGCCAGAACCTTTTCCTATGCCAAGCCAGGAAGCTGATGCTTTTGGATGCATCCTTTGCAGCGACAGCAACTCCCCAGGCAGGGGATGCTGCTCCTGGTGAGCCCCTGCCTGCCCCCAGAGCTCTCTTCACACCCATGGCTCCTTCTGGAAATTTACTGTGAGGACAAGGAAAACCAAGGGCTGAACTTCTGGAGCTCTGCAGGGGGAGCCAGCCTTGCCAGCTTTTCCATTATGATATTTGTTACATCTTCTCTTATTTCAGTAGATGTGAAACCTAAAAGGTAAAAGGATACTGTTGGAAATGTGGTATTGGAGGGAAGCCCTTCTCCACCCAGCTCTGCTTACCAGGCCTCGGAGCAGGAGGGATCACAATTCACTTCTGACTCTATTTTTTCCATGCAGTAATTCCCAAAGAAGTGTCCCTTCTCTGAGCTGTCTTTCTTGCTTTTGGAATCTCACTCCCCCTTGCCTCGCTGCCGGGACTATGAAACCAGTCTGTGGCTTTTCATATTCCTAAATTGAGTTTCAGCCAGTGCTGCTCATGGGGCTTTCCAAAGGTAGCCGAGGTGTGAGTTCTGCTGCGGCTCCATCCCAGCTGCCATAACACCATTCCTTCCACTGTCACTCCCTTTTTCTGGAGCTGAGTGTTTGGAGGACTGAAGAAACGAGAAACATAGGTTGGGAGGAGACCTCAATCCCATCAGGTCTGCTCACACTTTCCATCAGCTTGCTGGGCTTGCCCAACCAGTGTGGTTCCAAGAACAGCTTTTTTCTTTCCCTGTGTCAATAAGCTGGGAGCTGCAGCCATTTCCTTTGGTTTTGTTGGAATTATTGTGTGTGCTGGGTGCCTCACAGGTGTGTAACAATCCTTAAAGGCCAATTCTTGTGCAGTTGCATTCTTGTGATGTTGCCTTCACCAGCAGATCTCCACATGCTTTGCAAAAAGGGTTGGCATCGCTGCTCTGGTTCTCAGTGGGGAAACTGAGGCATGGAGGAGGTCTGTGTCAAAAACACACAGAAGTGGCACTTGGGGACATGGTTTAGGGGTGGATTTGGCAGTGCCCGTTAAAGGCTGGACTCGATGATCTCAGAGATCTCTTCCAACCAAAATTATTCTGTGATTTGAGGCAGAGGCTGACCTGGGAAGAGAAGCACAGTGTCCTGCATGCTGATGGCACATATCTCCAAGCCACACTGCCTGGAGTGTACAGATGTTCCCTGCTGGAATTCACAAGCCTCCTCTGTGTGGGGACATGGAGCTGGCAAGGCTGGCTCTTGATCACCTTGTGCCCAGGGCTTGCTGCTCACTGAAATCCTCAGCCACTTTTTAAGTGCTCTCTGTCAGTCATTCTTTGTGGGCCTCCAACGAGGGTTTCTCACCTTGGGTCAATTCTTAATTAACAAGGTTTAACGGGAGCTGGGTTATCAGTCAGAAATAAGGCTTTGTTTTCAGCAGGAGCAGATGCCCCATCCACGACTACTGTGACAGGGACACACAGGGCTGGCTCAGGCTGGGGATGGCAGTGGGATGCTGGGCAAAGGCAGCAAAATACAGCCAAAATCCTTTCTCTTTTCACCTGCAGGACTGTTAAGGCACAGCCTGAGCCCAGGTTGTGCTCCTCACTGACCCAGGGAAGGGCTGATACAGCCACACAGCTGCACATTCCTTGCATGGGGTTAAGTCACAGTTTTAAAGCCCTCATTTCAAGACATAGTCAAACCTACAGTTACTCTTTCATATCCCAACTTCTCTCTGTGATACAGAAACATTGTTTATCACTTCCACAGTGCTCTGGTGCTGCATAAACTCCCAGCACTTCAGCTGAGTCTTTTTCTGAGGAACAGAAAAAGTTGCCCTGTCCAGGCTGCCCCTGAGGCTGTGATGGCTCCTGGGACAGCCCCAGCCCCCTGTGTCCCCAGCTCTCCAGCACTGGGGTTTTAATCCATTTGCACTCCTCCTCTGACTCAGCCTTTAAAAATCCTCCTTGCCACTGCACAATGAATGGGTGAGATGATTGCATTTTACTCTAGTTCTCTTCGTGTTGCAGCTTGTTTTCATAACCAAATAAAATGTCTGCTGACATGAGCATCTTCCTCGGGGACACCGTGCTCTGTCCCCTTGGTGATACCCACGTTCCTTTCCTGGGTGTGGACTTACAGCTTTGCTGCCCTGGCTTTTGTCTCACCTCCTCAGGCTGACCCCACTAATGAGAAGTTAATTATTCCCAGAGGCAAAATGCGGGGTCAAAAGCTGCTGCTCTCCCCAGGTGTGACATGGCCATGTCTGTCTCCCCACAGCAGCCATTGGTGATGCCAGCAGGGAGATCTGTAGTGGGGCTGCTGCCATCTGGTTTTCCTAAAAGAAATACATATATATATGTATATATGTGTGTGTGTGTATTTATATTTGTATTGCTCAGTGTTTACCCAGGAGCAAGGAGATTTCCACTGCTGGAAATTCAGCTCACGCATTCCCCACTGCAGTGATCCAGCGCCGGTCACAGAAGAGCTAGGAGAGGAATGCTTCTTGCTAAAAATAAACCCAGGAAGGCTGGCTATCAAGAGCTCTCTCTGCCTTTCATTGCCAGCTTAAAAGGCTGCAGCTCACATGATCCTTTCCCGCAGGTGCTGGCAGCTGAGGGATGCTGCCCTCTGGCTCAGGTCGCTGCTTCCCTTGCCGCTGCGATGCCATCTCTGGCCATCCCTCTCTCCTTTGGTGGTCCCCGACATCGGGGATGGATAGAAATGGCACTCCCAGAGCTGCTGCAGGATTCCTTGGGCGAGTGGAGCCACGAGAGCATGTGCCTGTGCTTTGTGCTGCGCCACAGGCCCCCAGCTCAGGAGGGCTGAAGTGATGACACAAAACTGGCAGCAGAAATATCTTCACTCTGGAGGATCCAGGACCTCTTTCTGCACAGCCCAGGGATTTTAGTTTCATTTTTTTACTGTAACTACCTTCTCTGGTCCATAAACTATATTGTTTTCATTTAATTCTGGGAACATAATGAATTTCTGTGGGCTTGTTTCCTGTTCAATGTAATATCTTTGCTAGATGTGAGGTTTATTTCACAAGCTAGTTATAAATTCGTTCAGACTTGCAATTGTTTCATCTTGGGAGCAATCAATAAAAAGAAACATGAGGGAGATTTTAGACCCTTCACATCCACTGAAATTCAGGGATGTAAATCTGTCATCTGACTTTTTTTTTCCCTGAGTGCTGAGTAATGTTGGAAAAATGTTAAACCTCATCCTAGTACCTCAGTGTGCCTATGGAATAGCCAGAGTGTGAAATTCTCCCTTCTTTACTCTCGAAAGAGTATTCAGCATAAAAAATCTCATTGGGTATTGTGAAGAGGCAACGAAAAGCTGCCAAAAATGGAGGGTGTAACACTGTCAGGATTTGCTCCTTGGACAACCATCCTTCATGTCATGACCTTACCTCAGCCCAATCTACTCCACCTTATCACACTATCAAGTGGGTAATATCTATTTTTTTCCTCAGTTTCCTGACAACTTAAGATAAAAGCTAACCTCCCTGGAGCTAATCTGCAGCCAGCCCTTCTGTGCCTCCCCACAGAAATACCCAGATTAAAGCTAACATCTGGCTATCAGCAAATAGATTTAGAGCAGCAGATATATATTTAATTTTCTAGATTTATCCCCTTTATTTTTTTGCCAATAGTGAGAACCTGAGGAGCTGCTGAGCACTCTTTTGAAAAGCTTGCCAAAAAAATGCCTAATTTCTCTTCTCACTTGTGCAGGCCAGTTGCAGATTGCTGGTGGTGTTGGTCTGCCATAAATAAAAGCAAAATCACGCACAGGCTCCTGAGGTCACCAAGAGCCACCTGGGAGACTCCCTGGCATCCTGGTGTTTCTAGACTCAGCCTGGGGATTCTGCTTGTGCCATCCGATGCTGCTCAAGGGGGAATAAAATTATTGTAATCCAGCCCATTTATGGCCACACGTGCCATTGGTTTTCTCCTCAGCATTGTGTCTCTAAAGAAGTTCAGAGCCCTTTTATCCAGGGAAATGTGTCTGTGTGTCAGTGAGCAGGGCTGGTGCTCAGGTACAGCCATCTGAGGGCACGTGGGCACTCAGGGCAGGAGCCTGAAGCTGGGGGGCAGCAGAAGCAGTCCCACAAATCCCCTACAGATTTTCAGCCCCCCATTCACTGCCCACAGGACCCCTTGCTGCCATAGGACCCACTGTGGTGCTGAGAGCTCCGTTTTCCTTCTTGCATTCACACAGAGCTGCTAATAAATCAGAATTGCATTGAGCCTGAGCTGAATTTTATATTGTTTAAAGACCAGACCCCAGAAAACCTTTTCTTTTTTTTCTTTTCCTGGAGGTTGTTTTTCTCCAAATTTGTGACAAGCGTGGAGTGTGAAACAGTAACAACAGCTTGAGAAGTCCCTGCTCCCACTGTCTTGAGACGTTGTGGTTACTGTTTGAGTGCTCTTCATCCACTCCAGCACAGACTGAACTAAACTCACATGAACCATTACTGATGGTGATGACTAAGTGGGTGAGGAATTAATTTACAAGAGCAAATTCTACATCTAATGTATTGCCAGCCCTGTGATGCTTTAATAATAAACCAGGTCTTGCCACTGAATTCAGGGATAATTTAGGACCTGGTGTCATTAATTAAAAGTAGAGAAGTGTTTTAGCATGAAATTTAGATGAATGAATTTGTATTGATTTTGTATGCGTTTGCTGCCTACTTCTCAGCTTAGTTTCAACCTCCCAGCCCTAAGGCTTAGTGGTGGAGCAGCAATCTAAAGTCATAAGAACCAGGTGGAATGTGGATGCTCAGGGTTCAGTGTCTCTAAAATTTCCCAGCTCAGTTGCATGGACAGCCATAGGGAGTTTAGCTGAAATACAAAAAGAAAGGCCAGAGATACTAAGACCCAGCATTTAGCATTGGCTTTCCACCTCCTCAACATTTTCTCCCCTCCGTGCTCACTCCTTCCACGAGGTGCTGGGTGGGCTGAGGCAGGACAAGGCCCACTGTGACCCCAGTGCTGAGCGTGGGGCTCTGGGAGGGTGGAAGGGGTGCAAGGGGAAGATGAACACAGAGCTTCACCCACAGGGTTTAATTCTCCTTTGTGCTCCATTTCCTGTACTGCTCTGCTCCACTGGTGGAAGGAGGGATGTGGGTGAGGCCAGGCTGCTCCTGTGAGTGCAAAGACATGGATTTACACCTCTTGTCTGGAGAGCTGTGGAGCAGACAGCCCCGCTGAATGTAGATGCAGAACAACTGGAAGCGAGCCTGGGTGTGAGCACAGATGTGGAATTTAATTCTTTTTTTCTTTTTGTTTGAAGCATTTGTGACCTCAAGGGGAAGGGAAGAACTGACAAGAGACTCACTCCTGATTTTATTTGTGTAGAGGAGATGTCCCAGCACACAAGCTGTCACGGAAACTCGGAGGAGCATGAAGCAGAGCTGGCTGCTGGGCTGCATCCCAACATGTCCCTGTCGTCCCAAGTGGCTCTCGCTGGGGACCTGTCCTGCCGTGGATGGGCAGTGAGGGGCTACAGCTCTGCTCATCCCACCCAGCTGGTGAAAAGGGACCTTGTACAGCTGCACAGTCCCCCCTCGGTGCTGCTCCTACCCCAGTAGTGACAGATTTGCTAGTTTGCTTCAAAATCCCTGATTGACTGGAGGCAGCTGGAATGTGCCAGGTCCACACAGGACCTGTAATTTGTGCTCAAATTAAAATCATCAAATACACAAACTCACTCTGCATGGTGAATCCAAAGAAACCAAAACTGCTAAGGAAGCATGTTTGGAGGACAATTCAAACCCACCTTTGTGCTCAGCTCTGGCTGTGCCAGCTCACCCTGCTGCATCTGCCAAAAGGGTTAGAAATGCAGTGTGGATCCCAGGACTTTGTTCTTCCCAGCAGTTGAGGAAAGTCCATGAAATAAGCTTTCACCTGGTGTTTTTCTGCTTCCATTTCCAGATCTGTTCAAGACACACAGGAGGAAAGGAACATGACAAAATCACTGTGGTAACAGACCTGAGACTGGTTCAGTTGGATGTTTCAGTGGAAATTTGGACCTGAATCCTTGTTTCCCACTCTGATGGAAGCTTGTCTTCTGGCTGAGTTTTCTTCAGCATTTTCAGCCTTTTTTTTTTTTTTTTTTTTTTTTCCCTTTTTCTTTTTTATTTATTTTTAATTTTTGGCCTGTTTTGAGGGCAATTCTTTGTAACCTGAAATCCAAATCCCAGCCCACTGCTCTGAGAAGAGGATTGCACTTTGCAGTCCTGGGGAGCTACTGCTCTGCATCACATCTCCTGCCCAGGGCCACCCATGGGCTGCACCTCCATGAGCATTAACTAAGACTTTACTCACAGAAAAAGTTGTCCCCACCTGTAATAATTAGAGCTCAATTAATGCCCACAAGTGCCATGGGTGGACACTTTCCCTTGCTATGCCAGTGATGGACCCTATCCTGTCCCACACACCAGGGTCATGTCTGGCCCTAATGACATCATGGCAAAATCCTCATCCCAAGGGTGTATTTCACCCCTGCTTTCATCTCTTACTATTTCTCATCCAATCCATTCATTTATTAATCTTCTTTATTCCCATTTCTCTTCTGCCCCCCAGTGTGTTTGTGTTACACATTTATGCCCCTGATCTGGCTGTGCAAATGAGTCAGAATTCTGTTTATAGCAGGTCCATAGTAAATCAAACCTTCAGCTGAGGACACGGAAGCTTTGTATGGCAGCAGGAAATTCAAGTCCTTTCTCCTTCTCTCGCTGTCTGCCTCATTTATATCTCTAAATTTGTGATCTTGCCTTGAAAAAATCCGTAATGACTCATTGCCTCTCCTGGATCTACTGTCAATAACACAGTTAGTTATAACCAGTTAATTAACTGGAAAGTCTAATTACTTAAAATTCAGCCCTTTCCTGGGATTTTGCTGTTGCAGGAGAATGCCAAATAATAACTATGCTTTTCAATATAACCTCATTTTATTTTTCTTGGGGAACATACAAAAGTTATGTGTAAATATTTCTTTCTCCAGCAAGAACACTTTATTATCCCTTTTCCTTTAGCTTTCATTAAAAACTGCTCCCACCACTTCTTTAGTTTGAACATATAAATAAATAATGCTTGATTCAAACAACCTCAGCCATAAAAACCTGCTTGAAAAGAAACTCAGGCAACTACCACATCTGGAATAATAGTCAACATATTTTAGAAAGAGACTTCATTTTTCTCACACAGGATACTAAATCATGATGGCTACACGTGCCAAAAATAACATAGCGGGATATGACTATGGGAGGACGTGAACCTATAATGAGGTTCAATAAAGTACTAATCTTATGGGGTAATGCAATCTGGTTTGCTTTTACTTAAAGAAAAGCCTCTGTATGTGTGTGTGTGTATCTGTGAGTGTGTTCATACACATCGGTGTGCACACAACATTGCTGCCTTCACACCTCTCAGATCAGGGCCATGCTTGGGGATGGGCACCTCAGTGGCACCCCCAAACGTGCTGAAAGTTGCTGTAAGGGTTTCAGAGAGCCAGGAGCACTGGGGCAGTGCTCACCTGGGCCCTGGCTGGCCAAGCCACCGGCAGTGCCACCTGAGGGACACGCACATGGGGCTTAAAGCACAGAGCACGAGGTCAGCACATGGCCACAGCCCAAAGTCTGCATTAAGTTCCTGTCCTGTCCCTGCTGCAATCCTAGGAGGTGGTAGATCTCTGTGTGTTCTTCTAGAGCTCTTCTCTCGTTCTGTCTTTTTCTCTGCCTCTCTTTCTTTTCCTACTTCTCTTTGCCTGGAACTTCTGGGTAACATAGCATTCTGTGAGTTTCAAGGTTTTTCTCAGATGGGCTAAGTTTATGCTACGTAAATGCTAAATTAACACTGAGTTCTGCTCTGATAAGTGGTTGAATGTTGGATTCTGTTGTATTTCATCCTTTGCCAAAGATGATTAATTTTTCAGCATTTGATTTTGATACTTTCGCCAGTGAACTATAGAGTGCTTTTCACACCTTGACTATATCTGGTGGAGATTTCTCCTTTGCCCTGAGAAGAGAATAACAGAACCTTGAGTTAAACCCCTGGATTTAAGGCTCCAGGGCTTCACAGGTGCCTCCATTGGCAACTGCACACTTTTTAATCTGCGCCATTATGGTGATGAGCCCCTCTGGCCCAGGGCCAAGCTGCCCTCAGGGGCCTGGGTCAGGCTCGAGAGATCTAAAGAGCCTCGAGCTCCAGGAACACTGGTGCTGGAAAGGACCTGCCGAGGCCATCGCAGCAGCGCCCCAACATTGCTGCTCCTCCATCTTTCTGATAGGGAGAACCCCGGTAGTGAGTTGGGGTAATTAACTAGGGCTAGGGTTAGGGTTACGCCTAGGGTTAGGGTTAGGAGATCTAAAGAGCCTCGAGCTCCAGAAACACTGGGGCTGGAAAGAGCCTGCCAAGGCGAACGCAGCAAGGCCCCAACCTTGCTGCTCCAACACCGTTCTGATCTGGAACCCCACAGGGGTGGGCACCTCGGCCCCGGTCATAGGCTGCCATTTGGCCTAGAGTTAGTGTTGAGAGAGGGAAAGAGCCTCAAGCTCCAAGAACACTGGGGCTGGAAAGAGCCTGCCAAGGACATCGCAGCAGCACCCCAACATTGCTGCTCTCACACCATTGTGACCTGGACCCCCACAGGCGTGGGCACCTCGGCCCCGGCCATAGGTTTCCATTCAGCCTGGAGTTAGAGTTGAGAGATCTAAAGGGCCTCGAGCTCCGGGAGCACTGGTGCTGGAAAAGCACTACAAAGGCATCACGGCAGGGTGCCAGCATTGCCAACTGCAGACATTTTAATCAGTGCCACATATGGTGATGAGCCCCTCTAGCCCAGTGCCAAGCTGCCCTCAGGGGCCTGGGTCAGGCTGGAGAGAGCTAAAGAACCTTGAGCTCGGGTAACATCAGGGCTGGAAAGGACCTGCCAAGGCGAACGCGGCAAGGCCCCAACCTTGCTGCTCCCACACCGTTCTGATCTGGACCCCCCCAGGGGTGGGCACCTCGGCCCCGGCCATAGGCTGCCATTCGGGCTGGGCTTAGGCTTCAGAGAGCTGTGGAGCCTCCAGCTGTGGGGACACTGGCACTGGACAAGACATGGCAAGGACATCCCAGCAAGGCCCCAACACTGCCAGCTCCACATATTTTAATGGGTACCAGACTGCTGTTTGTGTTATTGTTCGGGCTAGGCTTAGCATTAGGGTTAGTTTTGAGAGTGCTTTATCTCAATGCTGGTGTCTTCTTTCCATCTCTTTTCAGGGTTTTTTAATGCAAATAAATATTTCAAAGCTCTTTAGGTCTTCCCCAAATTAGCCTCATTCCATTAAGGATGATGGATTCCACCATTCATTTCAGTGGAGGGAAATCCAATGGGACAACGTACTGCTGTGAGAGGGCAAGAGCTTTAGCATTTACTGAGCATCTCCAGAGATGCTCAATAGTAAAGCACATTTTCTTCAGGTTTGTCATTATCCCTTTTCCTCCAGTTCCTATCCAGTTAGAATGGGATCGCTGAATTACAGGACTGGATTTTAAAATTATCACTAATCTTGGGAAATAAAATGAGAGTCTCTTTTTACACCTTGGAGATGGGGCACAGATGAAGATGGCAACAGGAATGAAAAATATGAGAAAAAACTAACCAGAGAACAACTCTGAGTTACAGAAAACTCTTTCTAATGCTGAAACACCATAGCCTGTAGTTGCTAAAGGGAAAGGGAAAAAGTTCTGCTCCTTCGGTCTTTTTTCTCTCTGTGGTGGAGGAAGGCTGGCATGAGTGGCTGCGTGCCCACTGAGAGGTGACAGAGTTTTTCCCCTTTTTTCTGGAAACCTGTTTTCCTGGTAATATCCTCCACCAGTTTCATCTTCACCGTCCAGGGTCCAGCTGTGCAGTGGGCAGCCTCTCTGGCCTGGAAGGAGGGTGCCAAGGTAGTTGCACGCAAACCCAGGATGGAGGATCCCACCTTCCTCTTCCTCCCCTTCCCTTGCAGTTTTCACAATTCCAGTGGAGGAGGCACTTTACTTCTTTACTTCCAGCTGATGTGAAAACAGTGAAATAGCTTGGCCAGGGCCCCAAATCTCTGGATCCTCATTTAATGCATTAGTGGACATTTTAATCCCACACCATTCTTCCTTCCCTTCTCCAACTTTATCTGCTGGAGACTGGTACAAATATATTCAGCACTTGGGTTTCTTGTGACACAAGAAAAGCATGACACATGGATACTTTGGCTCAGGGAATGCTGTCCCGGGTGGCTTTTATCAAACATAACATTTCCCCAGACATCTTGATCGCCAATACAGTGCCAGCCCCTCTGAGCAGCCAATTTACTATGCTGTAAATAAATCTAACTTCAACCGATAGATTTTTTGCCATGTAATCAGTCTGCTTTCATAAAAATTCCCTTCTCTTGGCATTCATTCACATGTGCCTTACAAATGTGCACACTGTATTGAATCAGATGTGTGGGAAATCTATATTTTTTCCATATGGATCACAATATGCCATAAAAGGTTTTCCCCTGCCCCCCTCTCCCCTACTTGCAGTCTCTTGAAGGCATATATCGTAACAATTGAAATCTGATGAGAAAATGAAAAAATGCTTGGTGTTCATATCTTCCAAGTAGTTTTCCAGAGTCCTGCTGCTGAAAGGGACATAAATCAGCAGCAGCACTCAAACAACATTGTTACCTGAATATACAAAACAAAACACAACTTGTTTCTTGCTACTGGAAACAGGAAAGTACTGCAGCCAAAAAAAATGCCTTCAAATTGTCAGTCAGGCTATATTTAGCTGGAGAAGTTATGTGTGCTAGAAGGGATGCTAGCCAAAAAAAGGGTGTAGCCCATTGCAGGCATCTACCTGGCATGAGGAAGGAAAGCTGGAACATTCTGGTGCTTTTCTATCCTGGATGATATCCAAACTGGTGCTTACCCAAATCGGCATCACTCAATCCTGGATGGACTTCCAGCCATGCTGGTGCACTGGCAGCATCCCATGGGATAAAGCAGGGGTGAGACCCCTGTTAGCAGCTGCAAAGG
This sequence comes from Acanthiza pusilla, assembly GCA_036630365.1. NCBI lineage: Eukaryota > Metazoa > Chordata > Aves > Passeriformes > Acanthizidae > Acanthiza > Acanthiza pusilla. The sequence goes on along the minus strand of JAXCHO010000049.1, from coordinate 9,310,814 downwards.
GCACATGACGTGCTTGCTCTGCCTGCTGCTGTTGGATTCTCTCTAAACCCTGGCACCAAAGAGGAGGGGACAGAGCAGCCGGCAGGACCCTTCAGACTCATTGAACCTCCAAGGTGACAGTGCTGAAGTTTTCCTCCTAACACTGGTCTGGTCTAACCTGTCCTTTTGCCAAAATAAAACTAGTAAACCCAAAAGAAGCAAACCAGTAAGAAGTCTTTCACTAAGATATCCCATTTTTTAAATGTTATTTTTGTAATTGAAACATCTGAAAATGACAAACCATCTCTGGATAGCTCTGCAGAGAGATAAAAAATAGTTGGTAACTGTTATGAAAACATCATCCAAATGATTCACTTCCTGCCCCAAATTCTGGAGTTATACTATGAATCAAACCCAAAATGCTTTGAAAATATACATGAAGTTGCTTTGTTTCAGGAATGCTTTCCCAGAAACTGCACTCTGATTCAGGGTATTCTGTCAGCTGGAAAAGAGGATAAAACCTGGCTCTGAGTGATAGTTTGTGAGTGACAGCAGCCCTGTACAGCACCTCTGCATCCCATCACAGGCAGGTTTAGCATCCCATGCTCCTGAATCTGCCCCCTCCAGCAAACACAGGGGCACTTACTGGTTCAGGGTCCTGTTCTGCTTTGGACAAAATCAGCAGCAGGACTTCAAATGAAACTCATGTCTCCTGATCCCATCCTGCCAGCTATCTGCACGTTCTTCCTCTGGCAGGGTGCAGAGGGTTTTGCAGCAGAAAAGAGGAAAATCAGTCTCCTTCCAGCAACCCACTGGTACCCATGGCATCTCCTCTCCCCACTGTGAGTCACCTGCATCGCTTTAGGGCAGCGCTTGAGAAGGAACAGGGCTCGTGCATAAGCAGGAGGATAAGGTGCCTTTCCCACGCTGGAGCAACTACTCCCAGCTTTCTGGCTCCATCTTCTGGAAGTGAGACAAAATAGAGATTTCTCAAAGCCTGAGCTTGTGTAACGAGTTTATAACAACGCCCTACAATGTGGGCCTTGCTATATATCTGACACAAATAAATCTCTTTCATAATGTATGAAACTTCTAATTTATCTCTGTAAAATGCCTCTGCAAGAGAAAGAAAATATGAAAAGAGGACATGACAGTATTTAAGTGAAACCCAAGCTGCAGATGAGGAGCAGGAGGTTAAGCATTTCAAGGCTAAACCATGCAGGGTGGCTATGTTTTTTTTTTCATGGATCCAACGACAAAGTCAATAGAGAAACAACATTTTCTGTCTCCTTTTTAAGTCATTCCCCAATTAGTATGGGATGATGGCGGACCCAAAGCAGAAAAGCACTGTGGTCACTCAGTGGCCTCTCAATTAAAAAAAAAAAAAAAAAAAAAAAAAAGAGAAAAAGCTGAGAAATTATTTCAAAGCTTGGCTGAGCAGGGTTTAATGATGGGATCCGGCGCCAGTGATACTGGGACAGGACTCTAACCAGTTCTTTCTAAATGAGCCAATTCAGGAATCACAGCTTTCCCAATGCCATTGGACTGGCAGCCTCAGCACGTGCAGGATGGGGCATCCCAAGTGCACAGATCATCAAGCCAGGGTTTGTGATTACATTTCCCCACCCAGTGTTGGGGTGCTGCCTGGGGAATACTGAATGCTCCCATGTAAAATGCAGTAGATTTTCCACAGCTTTGTGCTTAATGTCTGCCAAACAGACTCCCCCTCTTCTAGTTCTGTTTTGGTTTATGCTGCCCAGTTTAGGTTCCTGTGTACAGGCTCCCTTTGCCTGTGGGTGCTGCTGCTTTGGCTGTGCCAGGCAGAGACTTATCTGGAATGCTGCCGGTCTGATATACACTGGGGGCAGTCAAGACAGGTCCCAGGAGCACAGGTTTAAAAGTTTCTCTTTTGTTGCTCTTTTAAAATGTTGCTCTTTTGTTCTGGGGGTGCATCTTGCCTGCAGATTCTAAGCCCTGCAGATTCTCTTAGAGGTACTAATTAATTTCGGTGGCTACTATAATTGCACAAGAGCATCTTTGCCCCTCTCAGAGCTGCAGTGCTGTACACAATCTGCCTCAGCAAAAAGGAGTTTTTGTAGAGTCACAGTATGTTTTGGGCTGGAAGGGACCTTAAAGATCATCTTGTTCCAAGACCCCTGCCAAGGGCAGTGACACCTTCCACTATCCCAGGTTGCTCCAAGCCCCATCCAGCCTGGTCTTGAACACTTCCAGGGATCCAGCGGCAGCCACAGCTTCTCTGGACAACCTGTGCCAGGGTCTCACCACCCTCACAGGGAAGAATTTCCTTCTAATGTCCAATCTAAACCTACTCTCTTTCAGTTTAAAGCCATTCCGCCTTGTCCTATCACTATCTGCCCGTGTAGAAAGTCCCTCTCCATCTTTTTTGTAAGCTCCCTTTAGGCACTGGAAGGCTCTAGGTCTCCCTGGAACTTTCTCCAGGCTGAATGAACATCCCCAGCTCTCTCAGTCTGTGTCAAGAGCAGAGCTGCTCCAGCCCTCGGAGCATCTCCATGGCCTCCTCTGGACCTGCTCCACGTCCTCCTTATGCTGAGGAGCCCAGCCCTGGATGCCGCACTCGGAACTTTTATTTATCTTCCCGGGTAGAAATCCTTTCTTCTCTCGGCTCCAGTTTAGCTTTGTGCCAGAGGGTGGTGCTCGATCCAAGCTCTGCCTCCCTCCTCCCGCTGCTGCGGAGCTCCCCGGCGCGGGGGCGGAGGGACGGAGGATGCTCCCGTTCCACCTTCGGCAGCACAAACAGCTGCCTGGGACGAGCCATTTGGCGAATATTCCACCTAACTCCATCACCCTGACCGGACATCTCTGAGTTTGGCCTGTGAACTGTTCCTAAAGTTTTTACTTAACTTTCTGCAGTTTATTTGTCATGACCTTCTGCCTCACACTAATCAAATTTAAGGATATATCAGGTATTAAATATGTTCAGGATTATTATTTCAGGTTTGTAACAAAAATAAATAACAGAGAATCACAGAGTGGTTTGGGTTGGAAGAGAACTTAAAGCTCACCTCATTCTAACCCCTGTGTCATGGACAGGGACACCTGTCACTAGACCAGGCTGCTCAAAGCCCCATCCTGCTTCTGCAGGATCAAAGTCTTGAGGAAACCAGAATAAGTTCAAATGCAGAAACAATTTTCCAAATTTCTGCTGAGACAAAGATGGGCAGAGGGTCTGACTTCTGGGGGCAGGAGCCCTTTATTTCCCTTACCAGCAGCATTTCAGTGCCTCCAAGGACATCCCTATCATGTTCCAGCACAGGCAAAAGCTTCCTCACGGTCATGCATCCTCATTAAACCTATCAGTGTAATTAAGTAGATTATTAATGATTATCCTATTTGAAAAGCAATTCTTACAGTGGAAAGATTGATGCCCTGAGCAAGCAGCAAAAGACTTCCACAGCTACACTGCTATTGCTTTAACTAGACATCTATCCTGAGCCACCAGAAGAGACCTGGGAGTGAAGTGAGGCACATGAGCACTTAGGCTCACTGGGAAAGCTGCAGAATTAAATGTTGAAATTCCCAGAGATATATCAAAAATGTGCACAGTGAATTCCCAACTCTTTCAAAAGTCTGAGAGTATCTAATCCTGCAGGCATCTTGTGAGTCTCACCTCCTTCCCCTACTTCCTTGCCTCTGCATGCATAAATCTTTGTTTCTGGTGTGTGAGTTATGATTTTTAAATGCTTATTTTGGCAATGTGTGGTGGTGGGATGTTCCAGCTTTTCCTGGAGGCCAGAGAGGGACTCTCTCCTTGGAGATAGGTATAAATGTGAGAGACTTGGCCAAGAACTTCCTGGTAGAAATCGCCATTCTCTGAAGCAGAACACTTTAAGGAAAAAGCCAGGAAGCCAATTTGGACATCTGTATGGTTTTTGACTGAGATAATTGTAACCACGGGATAGTGACCTGAGCAAACAGCAAAGCAAACCACAGATGATCTGATTAGTTTTCTGCCGTGGACATTTTATCTGTATGTTCAACACAGAATGAAAGACCATTCTTCAAAGCCCCCAGCGTCTTTGGGGAAATCTTCTGTCATTAGTCCCCATGGTGATGTCAGTCAAGCCATACCCCGGCTCCCAGGCAGAGAAATCCATACCTTGTCCCAGCCAGCCGAGGGTGAGTGGCTTTCTGCAGGATGCTTGCAGCAGATACGATTATACTGCCGAGCAGCATTCTCTTGCTGCTGGAAGGCACTTTGAAAGCCTCTCTATGTCTTTGCTTCCTCAGGGATAGGAGAGCTTCCTTCTTCTTCTTATGGCATTCCTAGGCAGATTTGGGAGGCTCTTAGTCTTGAAGGGAGATAACTTTCTTGATATTAAAATGCAAATAAATTTAAACATTTATTCTGGTCACTATGAATAATAATGTAAGGTGATAAAATATGAATACTGCTTTTTTATATGTCTTTTCAGGACTTAGAATTCTGAGTTTGATTATGGCATAGAGTTTTTAGTGTCTCTTAGGTGTGCCAATGTAACCAACCTAATGTGATGTGGTCAGATTCCAAAAAGGTTTGTATGGGTACAGAGATTGAAGATTATGCTCTTCTAGCTCATCATGGAATGGTAATGACTCCATTAAGCATTTAGTAAATTTAGATAGCTTTTAAAAATTCCCAGCAAACCTTTGGCCACGTAATATATTTTGTATTTAACAGAAGCAGTGGTTGCAACATCTAAGTGTTTTCAATGTGCAGGATCTGAAAAGGCTGTGGGATTATTTTGCTCCCCTGTCCTGCTTTTAATCTGCAAACTGCCACTGCAACGATAGACAAGAGAGAGGGAAAAACTGGGTTTTATGGGGTGGCAGTCACAGGCTGCCTGCTCTTCTTGGAGAATTGGCAGGTCCTCCCCTAGAGAGGCTTGTTCTCCCTTGAAGGTCATTATTTTGCTCTTTATCATCACCAGCTTCACTTTTTCCCTTCTAGTTTGCCTTCAGAGGCAATTATTACCAAATATTCAGGTTGGTGCAATTAACAGCTTGTTGCACAATGGCAGCCTAAGGACACCAGCTTATTTCCAGCAGTTTTCCACTTTGCTCCTTTCATGTCCTCCATCGTGAACCACTGCTTTGGAGGTCACCCGTTTTCCCTATCCTAGGAAAAAGTTGGGTGAGAAATAAATTACAGGCTCAAATTTCAGTGCCTTGAGAAGTCATTTGGTTCCAACTCGTCTCCAAAACCATAAGCCCATCTCCTTTGTGTGTGAGGGCAGGCTGGAGTTTGGTGTGGCCCCGGGAAGATCCCATTCTGACGGGCGCCATGACAATAAACATGTTAATTAAATTAATTAATTTAAAGGGGCAAAGGTTCAGTGGGCGGGTGGTGCTTTTGTATTTCCAAACCAGTTAACTCAGCTCAAATTCAAAGCTGACCAAGACAGATCTGCTTTGACTGGCAAACCCCAGCGCAGTGCGGAGCCGCTGCCATGCTCTTTGTACGAGCCTGGCCCCTGCCAAGCCTTGGTGGCTGGGATGAGGCATGGCCTTAGGTTAGCAGAAATGCAACAAGATATCAAATTAGTGGGGGCTCTCTGTTCTTTTTGAAATCACTGGGAGAATTGTGATGTGCCAGGACGCAGAGTGCTATTCTTCCTATCTCTTAGCGCCATTGTGCGGGGGTGAACAAAGCCAAGAGGTGTAATTTAAAGGTGCTGTGACCTCCCATGAGCAGCTCTCCCCATTGTGAGGCCGGTTTTGTTTTCTGTATGTGTTTTTTTTCTCCACTGAGATCTCCTGATCATAAATATGCATGAATAAAAGAGCCAGGGGAGAGGAGGGGAGGGGGAAGGGGGCTCATAACCAGCTTGGATAAAGTCCTTTTCTGAATTTTCCACTCTCGGCTTCCTGACGTCGAATGAAATAAGGGACCACACCGCCGGATTAGCTCAGCCGGAGTTCCTATTTCCAATTGTAAAAGCAGAACCCTGGCATCATAACAATCATTATAATTATCACTTGCAGAGGGGTCTTATCATATAACAGCTTCTTTTTACTCGGGATGGAGTGGGACCAAAGGGGGCTGGGGGAGATAATTCCAACCACAGGGGTTTGCGTCTTCATTCATCACTTTCCAAACAAGCCAGTGTAAAATTGAAGTCCCTGAGCAATTTACAGATTACAGCTCTCTCCTGGTACAGGGACATGTGCACACACACACACACACACACACATGCTCGCTCCACACATCCGACACAGACCAGGTACGCTGTGGGTGACCATCAGAAAGAAGGATAAAAAAATCCCCCCGCCCTGATTTTCTGCTCCAAACTCAGGCAGAAACGGACGTAACCTTCCCTTTTAAGCCTAGCAACTCCAGCCTGGCCGCACAGCTCCTCCTGGATTAATCTTTCTTTTTTTTGGCTCAGTGAATTGTGGTCAAGGCCATTGTAACGTGAGTGCTGCCGGGGCGCGGATTGGTTGGAGGAGGCTCAGAGAGGCCCCTTTTCACAGGGGACTAATTGCTTTAGACCACCAGTATTTGGGAGCTACAGATGTCTTCCTTAATTTGCCTAGAGAGCACAATCGGCCCCATCTGTTGCATTTTTTTCCCCCCTCTGTCTCTCAAGTCGCCTTCTTCCCCCTGTCTGCAAAGGCCTAAATTGAAAACTCATCAAAAAGTAATACAAGAGCAGTTTGGCTGGGAAGCTGCTGCCGTGGGGCTTTGCCTTTAATAAAGGCCCCCCTGCTACTTTTACACATGGGTTGGGGAGCAGAGAAAGGAGGAGGAGGAAAGCAGAAACAACCTAGAAGGAGGGGGAAAAAAGCTAAAAACTAACAGCCAGATGGGATATTTGGAGGCTGGATAATTTGATGTGTCATGGCTGGAGGAGAACAAGGGGCAGCCCCTTGTTTTCTGTGTGTACACACAACAAAATAGATGACTTCTAGAGATGGGAAGGGAGAGGAGCCAGGGGCCGGCCGGGGGATCTGCACATCCTGGTGCTGCTGGCGTGGGGGAGCGGTCAGTGCCCTGCAGTCCATGACTTTCCCAGTGCACACCTCCAGGAACAGAGGCAGATGGAGAAGAGTCAGAAGAAGGGAAGGGGGAAGAGGAGTGGTGAGCCTTTGCCCTTCTGCAGAGACAGAAAGTTGTATTGGCCTGGAGTTGTCTTGGACCATTTGTAGGCTGTGGACTGGGGATGCTGCTCTGCACCTACCCATACCCAGGAAATCACAAGGAGGTGTTGCTTTCTTCTGCCTGATTCAGTGCTTCATCTCAAACTCAATTCTGGGCAGAAAGAGAGGACAAGCCTAAAAAACCACTTAAAATATTAATTGGAAAGGTTGTGGGGGGAAATGTGCCTCAACTTTCTTCAAAGTGTCCACCTTGTCCAGATCAGGACACACAGCTCATGAGAGCATCATAAAACCCACAATTGCTTAATGCAAGTAGAAATGGTGGCTCCTCCCAGCAAATTTGGAGCTGGTACTCTGTGGGGACATGGTGAAGTCACCAGCCACCCCTGACCTGGTGTGTGCTTGGTCTCTGGCCCTGCAAAAAGCAGTGGATGTGCTCAGAGCCTGCCTGGGAGAGAGTAAATGTTACCCCACCAGCAACATGAGTTAGGTGGGAATTTAAATCTCCTAGTCCCAGCCCCATGGCACAGCCACAGGGACACCTGACAACAGCTGTCTGGGTTTGAAGGAGCAGCCCGTTTCAGCTCACCTGTGATTTATTTCACAGAATCATAGAATCACAGGATGGTTTGAGTTGGAAGGGACCTTAAAGATCATCTAGTTCCAACACCCCTCCCGTGGGCAAGCACTAGGCCATTTAGCACTGAAAATGCTTTTCTGCTTCCCTCTCTTTCCTTAAAATAACTATTTGGTGAAGTAAATCTAATAGAATATGGCAGGCTGGTTTTTTGCTCTCCTTTATGCTAAAAGAGAAGTTCTCCAGTGATGGAGAAAGCCCCACATCTCTTCCTTCCACCCAGCAGTGCCTGTGTCAGCTGCCCCAGTGCCTGCTTGGCCAGGGATGGCTGCTGCAGGGGCAGGGAACTTTCTGGTCCCCCACTGCAGAGGAAGGCAGGGAGCTGCCCGTGCAGGCAGCCCAGGCTCTGGCAGCTGTGCAGGTGAGAGGTGCTTCCTTACCGGGCTTTCCTGAAACCTGAGCCCGGGTGCCAGTGCTGTGGCCATCAGCGCTTGATCAATCATTCCCATTTCCTGTCTGCTCATCAGGCGTCTCTCCCTGAGTCCTTGGAAAGGTTTTGTTTAGATGTCCAGCTAGGGAGAAAAAAAGTCCATTTATCTTGAAGGACCCTCTGAAAACAATACAAAAGAAATCACTGCAGAGGTTTGGTGCTACTGCTGGGAGTCCTGCAGGGACCAGCCTGTGGGCTTGGGACCTGCAGGATCGAGCCAGCAAATCCCATTCTGCTGTAGGATAACTTCCATCCAGTGCCACCATCTATTCCCAGCTTGCTTACACCATCAGCAGCTTCTTCTTAGCAGAGGTTTCCTAAAAAGATGGGAAAACAGTGCTAAACTAGTACCTCTGAAGTGGCGGTGTGGGACAAGGTGCTTTCACTGATGAATAATGGGATCCACAATGCACCCCACAGCCCCTGGGCTGGGCAGAGATGGGGAATGGGAGAGCTGCAAGGGCACTAACAGCTGGTTTCCGTGTTCCATGCACCGCCTTTCTGCTTGGGACTGAGGAAATTCTGCCTCTTGGGGAAATCTGAAGGTTTATCTGCCTCAGTGAGGCTGAATGAGGTCCCAGGTCCTCTTCAGTGCTGAGGAGTTTTTTGAGAAATACCAACCACAAGCAGCCTTTATTGCTGTCTTCGCTTTTTTTCCTTATTGCTTTGTTTATTGCTTTTTGCTTTTCCTTGGATACCCCGGTTTAAAAAACACATGATTCCTACTTCTCCTAAGGAAAAAAAAGTCAGTTTATCAAACTGGGAAGATCTTGAAGCACTGGTAGAGAACAAAGGCTGAAGCACTGGGGCTTCAGAGCCCAGGCTGTGTCCCAGGAGTGGAACCTCAGATGGAAAACCCACAAGCACGTCTCTGTGCTGAGCCTGATCACTTCCCAGGGCAGCCCTCTCCTTGGGGAGAAGGTGTGAATGGCTTCCTTGAATAAGTCACTGGATAGCCTTGGCCAGTCCCAGACTGGCTGTGCTTCCCTAGGTCGCTGTCTCACTGCTCAAAAACCGGATACTCTGTTGTGACATTTATTTTTCCTCTGATGCACTTCAGAAAATAAAACAGCTGTGTGCAGGCCAGCTGTGCTGGTGGGGAGCAGCGGTGCTGCAGGGCTGAGAGGAGAGAGAGCCAGGGTGATGGGCACCCCTCTTGTGTGTCTCTGTTTCCTGCAAGGCTTAACATAAGGATTGAAAACTCTCAGAAGGAATATGGCAATGATAAAAGGGAGCTCTGGTTCTTGTTGTCGAGGCAGCTCAGAAAGTGTTGAAGAGGCACTGGAAAAGCCATTGAGCTTTTGTCTAATAACTCCTGTGATAATAATTAGCTCAGCCAAAGCAGATTTTAAAGGGGCTTTAAAATTCTTGTTCAGTGGCTTGAAAGAAAAAAGGCAACGAGAGCCTCCTCTCATCTGAACATCAATGTGAATCCCACAAAATCCCATTATTCCTCTTTTATATCAGCAGTTTGATCAGTTCAGCCTTTTCCCTCCCCAAGGCAACAACTTTCCCCCTTTGTGCATGTTTTCCCCTCAAAATCAGAGCACCTCACCATGTACACATGCCATGCCTAGAGCCTGGTCCCCTCCTCCCCTGAACCCTTGCAAGTGGCAGCGACTTTCTGTCCCCATCATGCCATAAAATGAACAGGTGGAGGCAGAGGAGGGAAATCTGCCTGCAAGAGCACCTGCTTTCACCAGGATATTTTTCTTAAAAGAAGAAAGAATTTGATACATTTAAAAGCAAAGTGTTCTCAGACTTTGCTTTAGCATCTGACATTTGGAGACAAAACGTGATGGTCTAAAACTCATATCTTCCTCCAGAGTTAAGTCTGCTTACAGTGGAAGGCAAAGTTCTGTTAAAAATCAGTGGTTTGGGTGATTTTTTAAGGGAGCCAGCCATGGAAGAGTGGAAGAAGAAATGCTAACACCAGCCCAGATCTGCTGAGCAGAGACCAGTCAGTGCTTCACATCCGCTGGAGACCTTCTACACAACACCTTCCCTGGCTGGCAGATTTAGACCAGCTCGTGGGCAGCCCTAACCTGAGCTCACCGAGACAAGGCAGGGAGCTCTGGCCACATGGCTCCTCATCCTCACTGTTAGTGCTCTGGAGAAGGCACCTCAGTGGGACCTGTATCTACTGGGAACATGCCAAGCCGGATGCACTTAAAGACAGGGTCTTAGAGGCAATCTGCTGCTCTTTGAACTCCCAGGGCACTAAGGCATTTTCCTCAGGAAAATCTGTAAATATGCAGAGATTCACAGCCACCAAAAGCTCTACCAGTACAACCAGGGCTGTGGGGTATTCCAGCAAGATTTGATGTAGGAGAAGGGGTGGGGATGGAGGCTGACCTCCAGTTGCGGTATGCAAGCACAACCCCATGGCAGCTGTTCTCCCTCGTGGCTGAGCACCACCTGAACACATCCCTCCCGAGCAGGTTTTACACCAGACCCTCATTCCAGCTGACACAGCTTTGGACAGAAACAAGGAAGCTGAACAGGTCATGAGAAGGGGTGACTGTCTTATGTCATGAGCCATGGTGCCCAGAAAGTCTTTCCAGGCTGGGAACTGGTGCTCTGCATTCCCCAGGGTCTGTAGAACCCTGGACAATCTGCAGTCCTGCTGGCCAAGGAGCCTTCCCAGGTTTAATACCAGTGCAAAGCACAGCAGTTTGGAGCTGAGCAATAACCCCTCCAGCAGGGAATACAAACCCTCCCCAGGCTGGAGCAGCTCAGGTTGCAACACCTCAAGAAACAGTGAGTTCAAATACAAACAAACCCCATTTTCTTTGCAAAATTTTCTCTTTTGAGCGGACTAGAAATGGCATTGAACTGAAGGCAAGTTTTGCTAGTAAAATAAACTAATAAACTGCTTTGGAGACTCATAAACGGTGTTGTGTTTTTTAATGGCAAATAATAAAAGAGTCTAATAAAGTGCTGTTTTTTTAATGGCAATTTTTAAAGCGGCTGGAGCAGAGATCAGGAGTTCAGCCTCTTTCCTTGTTCTGTTTGTGGTATATTTATCTTCATGAAGAGAATGGTAGCAGGGGGATTTATTTTTCTGAATGAATGTCTCTAAGCCCCTCATACCTCCAGGGCTTATAGTAAGGTTGGATCCAATGACAGGAGAGTCAACATTATAAGCCCTTAGAGAGGGCTGAGTGCCTTGTAGATAGTCTCAAGTGGATGCGCTTTCAGCGTGCCGTTACCCTGGCTTACATTAGCGGCTGAAGAGACTTTGTCTGTCCCCGATGCCCTCGGGTGACCCACGACCCCTGAGACTTCGCTCTGCCGAGATCTGACGCTCGCGTGAGCCCCCGGCAGAGGAAATGGAGAGGTGCATTGTGCCGCGGAGAAAGAGCAACACAAACACGGGGTGTTCTCAAAGGAAACAAAAACCCAGTGGAAAAAAACCCTCCCCAAACTGGCAGCGAGGGGCAGACGGGGAGAAAGCACAGGCACAGGCGCTCTAGGCAAAGTCGCCCCAGAAAATGCACGGCTGGGGGGGTCTGGAGCAAAGCTGGGTCCTTCTGTCATGGGGTCACTGCTGGATTTAAGTGCAAGCTGAAGTGGGGTAGTGGACAGTGGGTTTCCTTGTGGGTTCTACATTTCTAAATATAAAAAGAAAATAGGCTGGGTTTGCATTTGGGGAGTGCTTTGGTGACAGAGATACAGTGTGGAAATCATGTGCTGTATCCAGATGTCCCAAAGGAAAACAGCAGAGCTCAGCCCTGCTTGTGTCTCTGCAGAACATGCTGAAACTTCATTTGCAGTTTCAGATATCAAAAAGGGGCTGGAGCAGCCCAAGCCGCCGTGCTGTGGAGGATGCCAAGCTCTGACCTGACCTACAAGAGGGTGCAATCACTCACAAGTGGATCAGATGGCCAGGCAGGCACTGTCAGTGGGTCTGGCACTGTCACTGGACTGGGCATCGTCACAGGGTCGGGCACTGTCCCAGGGGCAGGGGATGACAGTGGGGGCAGGTAGGATGGCTCAGGGGTCTGTAAGCTGTTGGTATGCACCACCAATGCTTCATTTTGAACACTTCTTAATGCCCAAGAGAGGCCACCCTGCCCAAATCAGTGGCTCCCTGCAGGAAGGGATCCTTGTGCAAACAGCCACATCCCTCCAGGACCTTTGTGCTGGTTTGGGGTGTTGGGGTCATCACCCTACCTGGCCCCAAACCCATGCCCAGCTGCTGCTTTCTGCCTCACTGAGACAGCGATATCCTCATACAGCCTCTGGCTACCGCACAGAGAGTGTCAGACCTGTCATAAATCAGAAGCCAGCAGTGATGGCATCGTGTTCCCATCTCTCTTGAAATCTGGGCTTCCTCCACCTGTGCCCTCCATCCCCACTGGCTTCAGCCCCTGCTCAGGTTCTGCACTTTGCAGCACCCCTGAGGGATGCAGGATGTGCTCCACATACTGCCTCCATGGCACTGACAGGGACAGGAACGGGGCAGAGGTGACAGTGGAACACCTTCCCATCACCTCAGAGAGGTGGGGCATGCTCCCTCCCAGCCCACCCAGCTCATCCCAGCCTGGTCCACACATGGGAGCATTTTCCAGATGCCAGTGTGTGTTTAAAGTTTAAAAAGATGAGCGGAAAAGCCCATGTCATGGGTGCCTGAGCTAGAAGGAGAATTTCACCGTCATGAGGGAGTGTATTGTCCCCAGAGCTGGCCAAGTGGATTTGCATGCTTAATTCCCACTAAGCATTTTTGAAGGTGTAATCTGATAAAATCTTCAACCTGCTGATAGCATAAATTTAATCGGATGTCCCTCAGAAAAAGGCAATGGGACTTCCAGCTCCCAAATGTGCAGACCAGGAGATGTGGTCGCCCGCTGTGACTGGGCTGGGTCCATCCCAGGGCAGAAGCCAGCGCTCACCATGCGCCGGTGGGGAAAGATCAGCGCGGCTGGGCACAGACGGAGGAGAAGAAGACTTTTATCCCATTGTTTTTCCCTGTGATTAATCCATCTAAAGTGCTCCTCTGAGCGTAGCCAAGGGCAGTGTAAGAAAGAAGCAGTTTGAGCTTTGTGGGGCTTTTTTCTTCTCCTTTTCTCCCCCCTTTCCAAGTGTGCTTTACAAACATCCTCTCCGCTCGCCCTCTGTATTTGCAAAACCGTCTCCTTCTGCCCATGGCTCCTGATGAAGTCCTTGCAGAGCTCCTTGTCCACCTCCAGTCTTTTCAGCACGTATTCAAATTAACCCTTTTGTCCCATTCACACCCCCTTTCTTTGGCGGATATTGTGGCTTTGCCAGCAGCGATCCAGCAGCGGCTATTCTAATGTAATTGCATTCTGGCAATGCCTTGAGAACCTGATCAAGATCATCCCGCAAGTTTAATCCCTCCAAATTACAAAATGTTTACTATCAATCACCTTTATGCAGCTTTATTTCGTGGGCTTTCTTCAAGGAGCGAGCGGGACGTGTGTGTTGCCAGAGATGCCCCTTCACGTCTCCAGCTGATCACCTCAATGGGACCAGAGTCAAATGGTCAAGGCCATATGCGTATGAAAGCCCGGGCTGTGCTGCCAGCTATTCTCTCTAGCTCTGCATGGATTTCACACTTTCTATCCTGTTAGGATGCCTACCATTTACTTTAGCGTTGATTTTTTTATTCCATTTCTACGTCCTGTGTCATCTGGATTTAATCTAGTTAGCAGATTTTATGCCTAAAATTGCATTGTTAAAGGGAATTGTTTAAATGGGGACCGGTGGAGAACCCTGAAACCCTTGAAACCGGGGTGTCCCCCTGCCCAGCGCCGGCCACACATACCTCGACTGCTGCGGCCCTTGGCTTGGTGCGAGGGGCTCGGAGGTGGCTTTGCTTTCTTGAAAGCATCCATTGCTATTTTCAGAAGCACAAACAGATGCAAATGTCTCTGCAAACATTGCACAATGAGATGCAGGGAGAGGACAGCCTTTCAAAATCTCTGAATAGCCCTTCAAAGCAAGTCTAATTAGGGTAAGTAGAGGTAATAGGCCCACTTGCGTTTTTTACACTCGAATTTTTCCTCCCTCAAAGCCTGCAAGGCTCTTTTTCCCCTGTGGCTGGGGGGTGGTGGTGGTATATACCCTCTCCCATTTGTTTGCGCTAACAAATGTGGAGATGAAAAGGAGGGGGAGAGGTAGAAGGCGAGGGGGGGAGAAAAATCAATCATTTGAAAAGTCTTCTCTGTTAGTTTTTTTGGTGGCTTTTCCTGGTGAGATAGATAGCAGCAGAGCCAGCAGCATCCTGGCTGGGGCTGGGTGTGGGGCAGGCACCAAAGCAGAGGCTGCAGCTCGTGTCATGTGGAACTTCAGTAAGTGAAAAAGAAAAGCAGAAGGTATGGGCTGAATACTTGGGTAAATCAGTAATAGAGCTAAAGGGCATATGCCTGTAGGGAATATGTTGGCATAAAAGAGCTTTAAGAGGGGCCATTCATACTGACAAAGGGAGATTTGAATTGCTGCCTTCACAATAGCATGAAAGGATGGGCTTGGGGTGTTCTGAAACAAAGTGGAAATCATACTGCCCTGAACGGCTCTAATAAGCTTTTAACTATTTTACATTATGGCATTACCTCTTTTTTTTTTTTTTTTTCTTTCCTTCTTCTTGTGAGCCGAGTGCCAGCCCCACTTAGAAGTGTGATTTATACTTTTTTCTTCATGGTAACTTTGGAGGAAAATAGATTGGAACTGAAAGGCAGTAATTCAGCTTTTTCAAGACAAGGAGGGGGAAATGCCATCATTTCTGAATGTCCCAGAAATCACACCAGTGCTGAGCTCCCTGGCTGCCGCCGGCAGCACCCTCGCACGTCTGGGCCAGGGATGCCGGCTCCTGACACCAACCACCCATCTAATTGTGCTCATTAGCAGCCCTGCAATCAGGCAGACATCGCTGTGCACTAACACTATTACTGCACCGTGCGACTCAGGTGGGCTTCAGCGTGTATTCCAAAATAACGCAGAAATCGCTTGGCAAACCCAACAACTTTCACCATCAGCAGAGGTTCAGCATCTCAGTCTGTGTTTGGGGGTTTTTGGGGGACTGTAGCTCCCACCTCTCGCCTGGGAAGGAGGCAGTTGCCTGGCCTGTGTGTCGGGAGCTGCGCTGGCTTTGTGTGCACTGGGGCTCCCTACCCGAGCTCCCCCCAGATGGTGCGATCGCACGACTGCACTGTTAAAATAGAGCTCGTATAGACAATTAGCCAATTACTCACTCTGTCATTGCACTTTCTTCTTGTAACTGAGATGCAAACTGGACTATGTCTTCTTTGGTAGCTTCATTCATTGGCAGCATTATTTAATGACACTTTTGTCAGCTTTGGGTCTGCCCAAAGATTTCTGAACGTAGCTTTATGAACCCAGAAAGGGCGCCCTGCGGAGTGAAAGCGGACTTTGAACCTACAGACGATGCTAAAGACAATGAATTTCCCAAAGTCAGGGAAAGAAATCCAGAGCTTGGCTACCACAGGGCATGTGGCTCAGTCCCTCATTGTCAGCAGCGGTGGCTATGGGGAGAATAGCCCAGTAGCCAAAGGGGCTTGAGCATATGGACGCATGGGCCACTTTCTCTGCTTAGATATCTCAGAGAAAATAGCACTGCAAGTGCTGCTGGGTCTTTTTAAAGATTTGAAGGTTGGGCATTTGGAACAGCTTTTTTGGACCAGATCACTCAAGATCCTAACTCTGGCCAAAATTAAGTTTCCTTTGCTTTGACTGGTGTTTGCCTCAGCCCAGTTTAGCTTTAGCACAGCTGTGCAGAGCCACAGCCACAGGACTAACACAGTGGAAATGGGAAGAGAGAGAGATTTGGTTTTGCTCCTGGCGTTTTTCAGGGAAGAACAAAAAACTTGCCTACTGCCTAATGAAGGAAACTCCATCCTTCTGCATATGTTTCTTTGAAATGGGATAATGCTTCTATTACCCATAAGTTTCTGGCACCAAGCATCATTAGTGGGTCTTACTTACCTCTGAAGTTCAACACCAAACAGGTGCGGGAATGACTCCTGGGTTATCTTTGAGAAAGGAGAGGAGAGAGGAAGGAAGGAAGGAATGGTGCGGAAGGAAGGAAGGAAGGAAGGAAGGAATGGTGCGGAAGGAAGGAATGGTGCGGAAGGAAGGAATGGTGCGGAAGGAAGGAAGGAAGGAAGGAAGGAAGGAATGGTGCGGAAGGAAGGAATGGTGCGGAAGGAAGGAAGGAAGGAAGGAAGGAAGGAAGGAAGGAAGGAAGGAAGGAAGGAAAAGAGAGAAAGAGAAAGATACAGAGAGAGAGAGAGAGAGAGAGAAAGAAAGAAAGAAAGAAAAGAAAGAGAGAGAGAAAGAAAGAAAGAAAAGAAAGAAAGAAAGAAAGAAAGAAAGAAAGAAAGAAAGAAAGAAAGAAAGAAAGAAAGAAAGAAAGAAAGAAAGAAAGAAAGAAAAATTTCTATCTGTTTCCTTCTCGAGGGTAGAGTTTCTGTGAGATTTATCTTGTGACTCCTCCGAGTTTGCTTAGAGTGAGGCATGCATTGGACATACTCACTCTCCAGTCTGGGGTGTACCCAGTCACCAGCATCTTCCCTCAGCTGACAATTCCCTTCCCTGCATTCCATATGGCTCCCTGCATCTCCCGGCATCCCAACAAGTGCTTCCCAGGAGAGCAGCGCAGGTGACAGCCGTGCTGGTGACAGGTAGCCCAGACCTTCTTTGCCTGGGACCACAGACCTCATTAGCTGCCACTTGATTTATCAAGTGGGCATTATGGCTTTGGAAGCTGACATCTTTTTGGATTGCAAATAGGAGAGGAGGAAACTGTACCCTGTGAAAAGATTGATTAAATACTAATTAACCTCTTTTCTTAGATAATGAAAGCACTTCAGTGAGCTGGATAAACACGATGCGCATCAGTTGCTCTCCTGGTGAAGCAAGGGGTAATTGAGAGAGCAATATCCATTACTGGTGTTGTGACAGGAAGGGTTTTCCTTTCAGATTACAAAAGACTTGTTGCAGAAGAGATGGTACTCAAATAGGAAGGGGAAAAAAATACCATATTGTTTTGTCTCAGGAGTCAAATCACTTCTGTTTGAATACTCCTACCAGTGAAGCAGAGAAACTTCTGTGTTTATATCTAGGGATTGTCAAGTGAAAAAGTAAAAAATGTAAATCAAGGTCTTAGGTTTGAAGGGAAGGATTGACTAGCTGGTCTTTACTGGCAAGATCTCTGGCTTTTCTAGGGTCTGAGCAAAATAATGTATAGATAAATATTGCCTATTTTCTCTGAATCCCTGAGACCAAACTGGAAAAATCACAGGGGAAGAGATTCTTTTTCTGGTCCGTGTTAAATTTACGTCCAAAGGCCATGTGCCATTCTTCCATGGCCATAGGCAGTCCTGCTGGAGGTACTCCTGGGTATGATTTTATAAAGATTGCTGACATCTGCCATATGGAGAGGAGCAGAGCAAGTGGCTTGTTGGCAAAAATAAGTCAAATTAACTCCTACAGATGGAACTTAATCCGTTATTTTTGCAACAAACCATTAGGGTCCATAATCACCTTGGACTGCCATTAGACAGCTTTAAATGCTTTCCTAGAAGGCAATTTTGTGAAATCTTCAGGTTAAAAAAAAAAAGATTATCCTGGAATGTGCAGAATGTAATAATCCAAGAAAGAGACAGTGAAGTCCTGAGGACTCTGCCAAATCCCTGTTTGGGAAATAGAGGCATCAGTCCCCTTGCATGCTTCAATTTGTAACTAAGTACCTCTCACTCGGGAAGGAGTGGAAGGGAGACCATGCACTGACACAGGCTGGTCCTTCCCTGAAGCATAATGAATCTCCTGGGTGGAAAGCACGGAATCAGGGAGCTGAATAGTGTAACTAAATGAATGGGCTTAGAGCAGGGATGATAGTGAGACACTCAAAGCATTTTCTTTCCTATTATTGTGTTAGGATGCCAAATTTCTGGACTTGATTCTGACACTTCCAATGGTCGAGTGCATACAAGACTGTGTCTGTGGGCCCTTATTCATGATTATTCAAAGAGTAAAGTTAATCTGTTCTCTAAAAGTCTTGGTTCCTCAAGTTTTTATTCCATGCAGAGCTATGCTGTGCACTCCATGCTACTGACCTTTGCGAAAGTCCCACTGACCTTTGCCAAAGTCCTACTGGCAGTCAGTGAGTAAAACAAATGGGGTAGGAGCTAAGTGAGAAGCATTTCTTGTACCTGTGCAGCCATGCACAGCCATGGCATGGAGAAGGGTGGCATCTCTGTCCCAGACTCTCTAATGTAATATTTCATTTTCCTTTTCAAATTGTCAGAGTTTCATTAAGATTTTCTGTCCATGAGATGGGAGGTTCTAACAGATGCTGTGCATAGTCAAACAGAGGCAAAAGTGGGAGACCTGAATAACAACGAGTGCTGTGCCATCAGCATTTCCACGCTGGCAGAGAAGAGCATTATCCATTGGGAAGAGTCTTTTTACTCCTGTCTAGTGGATCTTGAACTGGAGGACTGACAACTGAAAAATAATTGGGATGATAATGGAGGAGCATTGCTTGGCGTGTGGAGCCTTGCTCTGCACCAGCAGTGCCTCACGTGAACCCTTTGCTGTGTCTCTTGAGGGAACACTAACCTCGGCATGGGGGAAACCCCTGTTCCCAGGGGCACAGCTATTTCACCCCCTCAGCTCAGCCTCGCACTCCTCATTGCCCTGGATTAACAACAGGTCTGGGTCCCACAGGGCTTTTAAAGGGATCTGTTATTCCACCATGGCTCGGGGACATCTGTGGGATCTTCACTAGTTTTTCACATTGCCCATTAGGCCTTTTGATTGAGGAGGAAGAGAGAACAGGGATTAGTTTTTTCATGGGCACTGCTGCCGGGCTATGGGGCACAAACCCGATTTTAAAACGTCATTTAATTTTTTAATCTAGGTTGAAAAAGCTTCTAGAAGTGTTACTGAAAGACTATAACAATAAGAGGCAAAGTATCAGCTGAAAGTATTTGTGCAGTATTTTTGCATCTCTGCTCACATACAGTGCAGACAGTAAATCTGCTTGGTCCTTAGCAGCTCTGCTCCCCCAGATGATTTCTTTTAATTGCATATGCCACCAAGAAAAAAAGCTCCTGAAAATTAGTTCTCACCTGCTTCTGCTCTGATAATCTCTACCTACTATACAAACCAGTCTTAATGGAACACTTGAGCCCCACAGATATGTAATTATAGTATTAAGTTTCATGTGCTCAGAGGTGGTAGCACAGACTGTATTTTACAGATCATGTACACAGTAAAATCAAAATCTACGACAGATTGATGCCCGATAATGAAAATCCTTCTGAGGATGCTCTTGTTCATAACTAAACCCTAAGCATCATTTGAGCCTCACCACAGCAGGGCTGACACTAAGTAGGGCACCACATGGCATTGAAACCACAGAAAATACTTGTTATCTAAAACCTGTACAGAATTTTTGATTTGCAGTTATTTGCTCACTTGTCGAGCTCAGGTAATTCACAGAAATCTCCAGATGTTCAAATTCATTGGAAAAGGCTGGAACAGAGTAGCTCCAGCTGCTGTGAGCCCTCTCATCAGAGCACAGGAGCATGTTGTAGTTGGTAGGGGACGGTTTCCCCACAGTAAATCTCAGCAGGGAGAAAGTGGGATAATCCCAGCTGTGCTTCCAGAAAGTCTCCCAGCCAGCAGGGATTCCCTATCAATGGAGCCATCTCAGACTTTCTCTCCTCACTAAAGAGGAATTAAGAGAGACCTAAGGACTTGCAGAACCTCCTGGCAGAGGGTCCCTAATGCTTGCATGCCCTGGAGGTTGTTGAATGGATCCAACAGGGATAAAGGGTTACCAACACCTATCAGCAGACATACGAGCAATGTGGTGCCAAGATTAAAAATCAAGATTCTATTTCAGTTATTTCTGAAGTCAATAAGGATCTTGCCACTGGTTTCAGAGGGACTGAGATTGCTGCCTGTTTACGGATATTTTTTACCCCAGAGCAATCCGGTGTTTCAAAAAAATTTGCTACTGCTTTCATCAGCTCTAGTATTTAATTCACCAATTTTTTCCCCCTGTACGAATGCAAGGAGATGATTTTAGTGCAATTAAAAATTGCCACCTGTTTCCAGCCAGGGAAGCCTGTTCCAATTCACCAAACTATTCTTTTGATAAAAATAAATACAAACCCCTTGTTGTAACCGGGGGTGCAGGTTGGTCCTGCAGCCTCTGAATATGGGCATTCCATCTGTCCCGGCGGCAGATTTGTTCAACTATGTCTGAACCTATCACCGCTCCGGGGAAAAACTGTTCTCTGACTCATGTTAATGTATGAATCTAATTGTGTCCTCACGCAGTTTGCAGCTTTCATTGCCCATTAGGAACATTAACATCATACACTGAGTCCTGGTAGATGTATGGTCTTTATATACTGCATAATGTCCACAGATCTCCGCTGGCAGCTAAGAAAACACAAAAGAATAGAGGATATTTTGAAGTTTTGTGGAGTTTTTTTTCTTCTTTGAGATTGAAGTCCAGTGTCTTGGGACCCAGTGACTTTAGATGACCTTCCGCCTCCATGGACTGTACTAAATTTCAGCCCCTGGAGGCTCCTCCATACAAAACCTCCTGGCTTTCAAGGGCAGGTGCAAGCAAAGCTTCACTGCGTCACAGATCAAGACCTGTTACTGCCAGAATTAGATTTCACAAATCTCTTTTATTTAACAGGACATAATTAAGGAACTGCCCTACACTGGTTGATGGTGTCTTTAATTAATATAACTATTATGCTGCTATTAGGATTTTCATAAAAATAACACTTTTCAGCATTTATTGTTACTGAGACGCAGAGGTGTGTGTCTGTCTGTATAGACATGCATCAGAAAACTGTGTTAAAGAAATATATATCTATATTGCATGCTCAGGCACTCAAAAAGGAGGAAATACTGACACTGAAGTATCTGTGCAAACTTAATTCAGATCTTCTTCTATTTTTTGTGACAATTATGTGATCCCAAATTACATTTTTGATAATATCTCCACCTTCTTCATTACACAGGAGGGTTAACTTTCAGGCAGAGCTTTTGCCTGTGTGATGAACAGCTTCTCAGTGTTCTGTCTGATGCTTGCAGTGTTTGCCCTCTGCCTTCTTCCCCACACAGTGTATGATCATGTCCTGAAGAATTCCTTCCTGGGCTTTTGCTGCAGCCCTGAGCATCTGAGTGCTCTGAAAGCTCTGCATAATTAAATCATTAAATTCATTGGTGATGTGAAGGGACAGTGATACCCCAATTTTACAGATGGGAAACTGAGGCATAGAAAAATGGAAGTCAATTAATTCCATAATTGGTGGCAGTCCCATCAGAGATCTGTAGGAATTGATTTATTTGGGCTTGTACAACACCATCTATCCATCCTTCCCCACAAACTCCCTGTTGACTGCACATACAGCTCCAATTCACCCATGCTTTGGAGATGGCTGTGGAGACATGGCTGAGCTGCCTCATTTTCCCTACAAAACAGGGCAAAGAGGATAAAACTTGCTTTTAAGGGTCTATGTCCCCAGTGCAACATGGGAGCATTTGAGCAATGCTAAAGAACGGGTGGATGGAGTCAGAAGAGTAGAAGCTCTTCAGCAAGGTAGGATTTTGGAGTTCAGAGGGCTCCCCCACAGACAATCACAGGAGAAGGGGAAGTTTGGGATTTTGCAACGGTGGAGCAGACTTCCGGGAGGTGAGAGTACTCTTGGCACCCTCAGTCTCTAGCTGAGAGCCAGAGCTGTGCCAGAGCTGGTGCTGAGGCCACAAGACAGCACCTTTGGCCACCCTTTTTCCTCTCCCTGCATGTGAGCAAACTGGGAGTGCCTCCATCCCACCTTGTGACTTGAGGAAAAGAGGCAGCTCATGCCAGTTAATTCCTGCCAAAGCTGCAGGTTAAGGCAAAGTTACAAGCTCTGTACCCCGTTCAGGGGTGCAGCACCTTCTCCTCGCCCAAAAGCTCCTGACACCTTCCAGCTCCTGTATGAACCATGGCAAGGACAGCCTGAAACAGCAGCACTGCTGGCGTCACCACTCTGCTCCTGCTCTCTGCCTGCATCGCCTGAACAGGGCTCGAATCCCTTCTCTACAGGACCTGGGGCCAGCACATGTTTGCAGGTAGCCAGTGGCCAGTGGGGTGTCAGAAGTGCTGGCTGCTGCCTTGGCTCATCCCTTCCCTTCCACCCCAGTCTCCTCCTGAGGAGCAAACCCCTCGAATTCAAGAAACAAAACTCCAGAAGCGCCGCTGAAATTCAGTACAAACGTTAAAAATTTTATTTACAGGGTAAAGTATGATTTCATTAAAAAAAAAATCAAAACAACAAAAACAAACCAAAACAAAACCCCCACTTTGATAAGAGGTATAATAATAGAATAAAGCTCTTTATGTACAAAAATACAATTTTCATATGAATGAACATCTTGAATAAATTAAACCGCTCTCTGGTCCAGTCGCTGAATACCCCGTGTCTGCTCCCACTCTAAAGCAGGCCGGCCGTGCTGGGGGTCAGCATCTATAATGCATGAGCCCCTCCACTGTCCGCCGGGTGCGGGGTCCCATCGGGGCCGGTGCTGGGACCCCCGGGAGGAGCTGAGCTGCCCCGGGGCAGGGCCGGGGAGCCGCGCTGAGCCCCGCGCTGCGCCCCGGGCCGCATCGGCCCCTTAAGCCTTTTCATGGCATTGTCAGGGCGTTCAAACCAAATTTTCATGCTCGTTTTTCTTCGCCGGAGAGCTACAAATTGTAAAATTGACTTTTCACCTCGTCTGCGGCAGCAAATCTGTCGCTTTTCTTCTCCCCAGTTTTTCGGAGTGGCGCGGGAGGCGAGGCGGGGGTCGGGGGGAAGGGGCTGGGGGGAAGGAGAGTGATGAAAAGTGCAATGGGACGAAGCCCCCCCTCCCTCCTCCGCCGCCGGCCCCGGGCCGGGAGCGCCGGGCGGTGCGCGGGGGGCGCGGGGCGGTGCGCGCTAGCGGAGGGGCGCGCCCGGGCCGGCGGGCAGCCCGCGGAAGCCCCTTAGGCTCTCGGCGGGCGCATAAGCGCAGTCCTCGGAGGTGGCGGGGCTGCTGGGGCCGGAGGCGGAGGCGCAGAGCGAAGGGGCGGACGGGGAGGCGCTGGACAGCCAGGACCCCGCGTCGCTGCCGGGGCTGGGGGGCGCGGCGGCCCCGCGGAAGGCGGGGGGCGGCGGGAGGCACTGCTCGGCCAGGCGGAGGGTCTCGGAGAGGGCCCAGATGTAGTTGTAGGCGAAGCGCAGGGTCTCGATCTTGGTGAGCTTGGTGTCGTCGGGGAAGGTGGGCAGGACGCTGCGGAGCTCGTCCAGGGCGGCGTTGAGGTGGTGCATGCGGTTCCGCTCCCGGTCGTTGGCCTTGACCCGCCGGCTGCGCTTCAGCGTGTGCAGCAGCGCTTCGGTCCGCGCCCGCGCACGGCCGCGCCGTCTCCGCCGCTCCCGCGGAGCGCCGGGCTCCGCGCCGTCGCCGCTGCTGGGCGCCTCGGCGGGCATCCTGCGGGAGAGAAGCCGGACCCCGTCACTGCCACGCGGGGCAGGGAAGGACGGAGGGGGGAGCGAAGGGGAAGGTGCGAAGCTGCTGGGGAAGGGGTGAGGGGGGAAGGAAAAAATAAATATAACTAAGGGGGTGGCGGTGCGGGTGCTTGGCAGGTGCCGGCGCTCCCGTACTCACATGGAAAGGCACTCCCGGGGATGCGGTTAAGCAATAACGGTATAAAAATACAGAGAGGAAAAAGCCGAGCCGGCCGCTGTAGGGGGAGGCAGGGGACTCAGCGCCGAAAAAAAAAAAAAAAAGCAAAAAAAAAAAGCCAAAGCCCGGGGAAAGGCGGGGCGGGGGGACACGCGACCGCGCGTGGCTTTGAAGTGCTGCGGGCTGCGATCCGCTCGTGTGAGCGGCGGCTTTGGCACACGACGGCGCGGCCGCCCGTTCTTATAGCGGCGGGCGGACAATGGCCCCGTGGCCGCCCCGCGGGGCCGCGCCGAGGCGGCAGGTCGGCCCCGTGCGCCGCGCCCTCCGGAGCGTGCCCGCAATTACCGCGGGCGGCCGCGCATCTGCCGCGCCCCCGGGGGACGGGGGAGAGAGGGGGGGGTCCCCCCGCTTCGTCCCCTCCCGTGCGGGGAGGGAGGCGGCAGCACAAAGCAGGGCAGGGGGGTCGCGGCTCAGCGCGGGGGTGGAGGGGTCACCGTCCCGCTCCGGCCGGAGGGGCTCCAGTGTGAGTTTAAAGCGCTGCGAGCAGGGGGTTTGGGTAAAGAAAAAGGTTAATCTGGACTTCCAGAGGATGAGCCGTGGGTCATTCCCCAGGCAGATGCGGGTGAAAGATTTTGTCAGGTTTTCGTTGCACCTTGCGGTTTTTCTACACCCACGCGTAAAAGTGAAAATATTCTGAAGTGGTAAAACTCAAAGCAGGTATTTCCCTCCTGCGTTTCTGAGGTGGAGATCAACACACGCTTTGGCTTTTACGTGCTTCTCTTTGAAAAGAGTTTTGCAGGTGTTCACAAAATTGGAAATTCCAAAGGACATTTATTTTATAAACTTCGGTGGTTGTAATCACAATATATATATACACTGTGTATACACATTTACACAATGTATATACAATGTACAGATACAATTCTTTTTGTCTGGTTAAAAACAACGAATTGTGCTGTTTTGATTGTAAAGTTCTTGCTGCCTCTGCTAATCCCCACTCAGTGCCAGGGTATCAGTCTCTGAAATTTTGGGAAGCCAGAGTTCTGTAAGTAGCTAAAAAGTTTCCGAATTCTGACATCTGGCTCTTTGCATCCAGCTCTCCCTGCTCCGAAGAAGCCCCATTGTCAGCACTCAGGTACTTGCGTCCCTAGAAGGTTTTCAGTTTCACTGCCCATCAATAGCCATTTTCAGGTGCCTATGCCTAAACTCACATGTATTTACCTGATTTCCCCTTACACGAAATGTGGATTGATTCCCCCTTCTTTGATTTTCTCCTATGCCTTTGATAAACAGGGAAAATCGACAGCATAAATTATTGTCTATCTCTGCATTTTAAGTTCACAGCAACTATTCTTTACTTGAACCTGAGTGAGGAGTTTGCTATCAGAGTTATGGCTGCTTTCCACCGCTTTGAGATGACCCACGACACCAGCAAACTGCCACAAACAACCTTCTTTGTGCCAAGAAGATCACGCACAGAAGTGAGCAATCCAAAAAGCCCTGGGTGATGAATATTAACGAGTCTCAAACTAGAAGTAGTTTGGCAGCGGCAGAGCTTGCAGGATCACCTCTCTTTCTGCTTTTTTACGTCTTTATATGCTTGCAGACCAGGGGTGTGCAATATACCCACGGAGGGCAGGCGATGGGGGCCTGGCTGCTCCCGGGAGGGACTGGGCTCTCTCAATCACCGGACCTGCAATCAAGCTGATGTTTTTAGGGCCTCTGCATACATAAGTGACTTTCCGCGCTAAGCAGTTCCACTTCACTGAGTTACTCATGTCCTTAAGTGACGGCACAATTAGAGGACTCCGTCAGCAGGCAGAGACGGATGGTGGAGTTTCCAGCACTAAGCAGAAACCCAGAAGGGACCAAAATTTAAAGGTTATGGAAGCATATGGCAAAAAGTGTTCAACTTTTGTTACTATGCATTTTATATATAGTGATATAAACTCCAGTGTTGTCTGCAACACTTTTATTGTCTTTTGTTTAGGTGTCTTTGAGCAGTCAATAGTTTATTCATTAAAATGTTTATGATTCCCTAGAGTTTCACAGACTTTGGCACAACCGATCACTTGTCTGAAAGTTTGCAGTGAAAGCGCATTATTCATTAGTCCTTATCCATCATTTGCAGTTTGTCATTTGTTATTCTCTTGTTTTAAAAGTTTGTGCTCCAATCAAGGAGGGGAGAGAGCACCATGTGTCTCTGTGATCAGTCACAGCCATGAATAGCCAGGGCTGAAGTGAATGTTTCACAAACAACCCATAGGCTGAAATTTGTTTGCATAATCTATTCACTGCGTACTTATGAATAACGAATGCATTCACAGAACCAGAATTGTTTCAGGAAGCCTTCGCAAACAGAAAGAAGTGCTAAATATCTTGGATAATTTATTCCCGATGAATAATTCAACCAGTTCTATCACAGGCAGTCTACTAATTTTGCAGATAAATTATTCAGCCAACACAGATAATAGCTTTTACACCTTATGGGCCTGCTCCTAGGGAAGTCGGCTGTTGAAGTTTTGTGAAGTTTTCTGGGATTGGAAAAGAAAAAAAATTCCAAAATGAAGCAGGACCATTGATTTTAAGGAACACACAGTGTGTTGTTAGCACCTCACTGATGGTCTTATCCTGAGTTTTAGCCTCTGATATTTACTTTTTCACCTTAATGTAAATGCATCTGGGCTCAGCTGGACTCATGGACATTATTAGCTTCATGCTTTGAGCACTAAGGAAGTTGTCAGAAATACTTTATCATTTGCTTTGAGAGACAGCACTTTAAAAAAGTGAAGGGGAAAAAGATTCGAATGGCATTTTTTTACTATGAAACTGTTAAAGCACAGCTGGATCAGCCCATCCTTCCTTACAAGGGATGGCAAACTGCTCATCCAACATCTAAATTGTTTCCATGCAGCACATTTATCTCTTGTAAGGCCTCGAGCATGAAGCTCATACCCCTGCCCTCATGTTGAGACATCATGTGTGGGGTCTCTCTCATGGCTGGACTCCAGAAAAAGTAGGAATTGATGAATAAAGATGGAGGGAAGGCTTTTGGAGAAAATGTGCTTTAAGGCTCCCCACTGGTCTCTGGATGCACTGTTTCCTTCAAGGAAAAAGCCAGCCTGTGAGAAGATGCCATTCCCTGGTGTTTGTTGTGCCTTGTAAAGGTAAGTAAATCTCCATGTTAGAAATCAACCTCACATTTCAAACCCAGCCAGAATTATGATCATTAGAGCAGTGTTAGCATCAATCTTTTCTTCAAGCAAGGAACTGAGTGGTTCACAGTAAAACTGCTCCTGCAATTGGAAGATGCCTCAGAGAAGCCAGAGATATATAATTTTTTTTCAGGTCTTAACATGCACATCATTACAGCAACTCAGCAAACTCCGTCTTTTGTTACATTATTACAAGAGGGCTTGAACTAATGATGAGTTCTTGGGATGATTGTCAAAATAACAAATCAACCAGGAGAATACTGCTTTTTTGCTTCCTCATTGTTTGAAAGCATGACCAGAAAGAGAAGACAGAGCTGCCTGTGGAGACTGCTAGACCTAAATTTGGAGAGGTGACATGGCTGGCGGCAAAGCCATCGCCCTGGGAGCAGAAAGCTACACCCAGAGCCTTGCAGGACCAAAGGAAGGATCTTCCTCCCTCATCCGTGGAGGTGCCCGGGTGGATGCAGGAGTCTTAAAAGCAGGTAGAAAACCAAGAGATGGTTCAGTGGGGCAGCTTGTCTCCTTGTGTTTGTCTGGACATTGCCCAGAGCGCAGTGGCTTCTGCCCAGCCTGGTGTGGGGACAGACGTGTGGCGAGGGCTGGAGGGTAGGGATGGACACAGTGCTGTGCTCCTGGGACCCTTCACCCAGCTGGAGTCACCTTACAGCCCCAGCCCGAGGCTCACCGAGGGTTCAGGGATTGATGCTGTGGCTGCTGGCTAATGGACAGCCCTGGAAGCCCAATATTTGAAAGGGATCTCAGCCTGCAGAGAGGCAGCATTAACCCCTTTTGGAGCAGGAGCCAGTTTTCCTGCCAGGAAAACACCTTGGGAGCAGCTCAAGGGCTTTGTCTTTAAAGGATTTGGTCTTGTCTCCTACCTGCCTGTGGCCAGTGTGAGGCCTCGGGCCATGTGCCAGGGGCTGCCTGGGGTGGGGAGCACGGGGACATCGCAGGGAGAATCCCCATGGACCAGTGGGGTCCTGCCCAGGGAGCCAAATCCATTCTAAAATCCTGCACAAGTGCCTGGGAGTTGTAGTCAGGGCTCAACCCCTCCTGGGGGCTCTGCAGAAATAGTGGGAATGTTTTATTTTCACGTTTTAAACGTGTGATGTTACATTTTGCTTCTCTTTAGAAGGGGGGAGGTTAAGTAGGTAAAGGATTGTTCCCTGCAAGCACAAATGTATTTTGTTTGTTGTAATTAAAATGTTTTAATGAGACAACCATAAAATCAACCATTAATTATTTTTTTTCAAACACTTCTGCTTCCTTTTGAGCTAGGTCTATTTAGAAATAGTTTAGAGAGTAGCCTGCAGTTTTATTCTTTCTGTGGTATTATACACAGGAGTGGAGAAGTCATTTATAAATAATTACACAATGTTTTGGGTCTTTGGGTTTGTATAATATATCAAAGCGATTAGTACACGCATTGTTCCATTGTAAATGGTTTTTTTCCCTTCCTTTCAGTTTCACTTGCCTTGTCTTCTATCTAAACCTTTTTCGTGAAATCCTTTGTCTTCCTCATTCTTTTAGCTTGTTACAGTGCAGGGACATTCTTCTTATTCAAACACTCACAGCATGAGCAAAGAAAGCTACTTCTGTCGCATCTTAAGTTTTACCATAACTTTCTGGCATTTTCTTTTCTTCCAATTTTCCCAGACTACTGATAGGGTAATGAAGAATTATAACATACATCAATTATTGGTGCTCACGGTGTATTATGCTTCTGAATTCAAGGGGAGATAAAGAGGGGAAAAAAAAAGCACCACTTTCTGTGGTTTTGAGGCACATGAGAGAGGACTCGGTGCAGATTATTTATAACATCTTTCTGAGCATCAATTATGTTTGACTCCTACAACCACTTCCTTGTCCCACTGGTTTTATGGCCAGAAGGAGTCATTTTTGTGTGTGGTAGCTGCGGCATTTAACTTGTTTCTTTTATGAGGAGCCCAAACAATGCATCTTCAGGCCAAACAATCTATCTCCTCGAATAATAGCCCAAATGTCACTCAAGTGCTCAGGGCTGGGAAATGTGTGATCATGGTAAAGGGCCACGGGGAGAAAGCGTGGAGGTGGAGGGGCTTGTGCAGGGTCCCCCTGGGGCTCCCCAGCACTGGGTACCCCCAGGGAGAGGGGCTGGACACGGTGTGGGGTGCAGTGCCTGGGGATGCCACTGCCTGCCTGAGGTTTCCACAACCCTAACCTGAGTTGTTCGAGGAAAAGGACCAAACCCTCCTGGTGCCGTCATGTTGCTGGGCCAGGCTCCCTGCCTGGTCCTTCCACAGCCTCCCGGCTACCACATTAACTGGGAAAAATGAGATTAGGATGACACATCCGAGAAATGAGCCCTTTCCCCCTGCACCTTTATTGTGCAAGAGCTTTTTCTTCTCTTTTTGCCCCTCCACCTTCTCCTTCCCACACTCTCCCTTTTTTGTTGATTTGTATTTTGTTAATTGAAGCTAGCATCCTTATCCTAAAAGAAAGGGAAACAAAATTCACAGACTGCTCTGCAGAAGAAATCCCTCAACAGCATCCAAAACAGGAAGCTTAACTACATGCTGAGATACTCAGGTTTTCTTTTATACCTTCCATATCAATAATTCTGCTTAGGACAGGGCAAAGATAACCTGAAAGAATTAAGCAGCATCATACAGGGGTGAAATTGAGCCTGAACTTTTGGGGGGAGGCTTTGGGGGTGCCCCCCAGCTCTGGGGGTCCCCCTTGGCTGTGATGATAGAGCCTTGCAGGCTGGGGACGATGCTCCAGGAGCACGGCCAGCCCATGGGTCCCCACTGCCCCTCTGCGGGGGCCCGGGGGATTTGCTGCCATTTGCATAGCAGGTGTTGGGTCCTGGGCCATTCTTCCTTAAGGGAGTTTTAATACGGGATAAATTACGGGGAATTAGGAGGGGGCAGGCGACAAGAAAAGCCTCATGGAGTCTTCTCCTGGCCATGGCAGGGGAATCGGAGAGAATAGCTGAAAAAAGGAAGAAAGCCCAAATGCTGAGGCTTGTGCCCTGACTCAGGGAGTTTGGGGTGCACAGGCACTGCGGGGGGAACTCTCCCCAACTTCTCCTGAAATTGAGGTTTGGACTCTGGAACGCAATAATCCCAGGACAGAAATACGATTACTGGCCTGAGGATCTTTGATTGAGTAGGTCTGGAAGGGGAGTTTAAAATGTTAATCCCTGGTATAATCCCTTTTCTGGCATTGTAGGGACAAGGGCTGCACCCGAAGGGAATTGCCTGCTTCCTTCCCCAGGATTCGGGGTGGGAGGGCAAGGCTGGGGAGCAAACCCCCCACGGATGTGGCACACAGACACGTGTCCCACATGTGCCCCCAGCCATGCCCCCACGTTCCCTGCACGCTCAGATGTGTGCAGAGACAGTCACACACGTGCAGCTCCCGGGATGACACTGACTTTTCCATATGTATGTGCATGTACTTCTGCACACAGAATAAGAGAGGAAGGCTGGGTCACTCGCATTTCCAGGGAGCCTTGATCAAAATTCTCTGTCACACCTCAGTCGCTGCTTTGCCCTGGCAATTAGAGCATGTGCACCTAAAAGGAAATGGAGACACCTCACGTGTTTTTAAGTGGGGAGAAATTTGGTAGTGCATCCACTTCCAGGCTTTTGGGGCAGGTAGGAAAGGTTTGTCTCTAAAGGGACATCAGTATGAAACCATCCACATGCCTTTCACATCAAAGGGAAATGGATGTATTATATACATAAATAGAGGAAATCTATAGTAGAAGATTATATTAGTGAGGAAGAAGCTGACAATTCCTCAATTAAACAAAAAAACCCCCAAAAACAAAACAGGTGAATTCACCCCAAAAGAGATGTGAGGGCTGGGCAGGGACCTGACAGTGCTTGCAGGAGCCCCAGAGCCTGGGCAGAGTGGGGCAGATGGGAAAGGAGAGGAGACAGCATCAGCCAACAGTCCGGGCTCAGGGTCCTGTACCCTGACCCCAGGGATGACACTTTGGGGCACAGGTCCTGCCACCCTGGCCATGAGAGGGACGAGGGTGACACCCTAAGGCTCAGCGCTGCAAATTCGGCCGTGCAGGGACAAGGGTTTGCATCTCAGCATATTGTACATAATGTGTAGATTTCCTCTACCTTCTGGAATTTAAAGGAGCTCTTTGCACTAACATAAATGGCCTCTGGTTTTCCATTTAACTTACCATTTGCCTTAGCATTATATGTGCAATATATCCTTTAAAGTTCCCATTTTTCAGGGAGAAACCCACAGGTATGAACATCTCAAATCCTAGTCTGAATTCAAGCCCCTGTTAAGTGAAGGCAGTTGTGAAGGTGAGGGGTTCCATCTTGCTCCATCATGCTCACAGCCAGGCTCCATCTCCCTCAGTAGCTCTCAATGATAATGCCTCCAGGTATAAAGAGAAAAATAAAAGTATACTGTTAAACTCCAGCTGTGACAGCCCTTGAAAACTCTCAGGCAGCATATGGGCCTGAGCTCTTTGGTTTGCTGGGACCAGTACAGAATGGTGCAGCTGAACTGGGCAGAGAGTGTGAAGGAAAAATTCTCCAGGAAGACACTTCAGGTGCTGTGCTTTATGCCTGGAGTGGGACTGTGGAGGATCAGGGGATGCAGCTAAGGCTGACCCACAGTTAAATAGCAAGAATAGTTTTCAAGGTATATATTAGCCCCTAAAATCCCTAAACATTTTTCTACTAGTGCAGCTCTAAGTTTTAGGCCTGCTAATACATATTTTAGAATGGCTTGAAGGGGTAAAATGCTAAGAAAATACAAAGTACTAGTTCTGGTATTCAGGGAATTAGACAATGGAGCAGCATGATTAAGGGAAAGTAAATGTTGTCCTAGGTGAGTTTTTTCCCCTTGGGCCTGGATGCACTTCCACAATAAGAAGCTCCTCTGAAAGAAGTGCTTGGCTAATGAGGGGAGACAAGTTTGGCTGACTTGTTTCTGTGGGCCTCTGGTGAGGGGATGCCGCTTTCTTTTCCAAATTTAAGCGTGTGTTAAATTGCTGTAAAATAGCTAATTAAAAATGAAGCAGTGAATGTACTTCTTCAGACTATAGACATCTCTTGTGTTTCATCTCAAACGCAAGGCATAAAGCCCAAGGTATTTTTTCCTCCACCTCAGGTTTAATGCACGGCAGGTCTCTATCCTGTTTCTGTTTATTCCAGTGGGAATTAGAGATAATTTCTCTGGAGCTGGTGCAGCTTCACTTCTCCAAAGCAGCTGTAGGAGCTGGTCAGGGCTCTGCACCTCTTGCCCCACTGTGCAAACAGGAGGGGATCCAACGAGACTGAAAAATCTCTGAGAAATACCTTTCACTAGATCACTTTTTATTACTTGTCTTGTGGACCTTGAGTATACACAGCTGGTGCTATTCCAAGGAATCTTTCTTTCCTTTTCTTTATTTTTCCCCCAGAAACAAATAGGATATGACTTGGATTTCTTTTTATATGGTTTTCAGTGTTTGGTGTTATTTATCTTCATTAAACTGCTCATGACCCCAGACCTCAACCCCACAGACGACATGCCAGGTGCTGGGAATTTAGCTCTTCCACTATGAACTCCACCCACCGCCTTCGCCAGAAAAAAAAAAAAGAAAAAAAAAGAAAAAAAAGGAAAAAAAGGGAAAAAAAAAGGAAAAAAAGAAAATAAAAAGGAAAAAAAGAAAAAAACCCAGCTTTCCTGACTTGTAAATGATGGGAATTGCCACAAGGTGTCAACCTCCACCAAGCTGCAGCTCAGAGTCGGTTCTGCTCTCCCGACAGTGGCCTGGATGGAAAACCCTTCACAGAGGCTCTGTTGGAAAACCCGGACACCTGCTTCAACTAAGTGGGGAAAAAATCTCCTATAGCATGGAAAAATGATTGCTTTCCTTCCGTTCTTTGTGTTATGGCTATTCTTCATTTCTATTTTATTTTTTTAAAATAATTTTCCACAAAAAGTTTTAGTCAAATTCAGTGTTCCCTGTCATCCTTTTCTCCTGGTCCTAAAGGAGCATTTCCCAGACATCATGACAAACCCAAGACGTCTTTTTTTTTCCCGCTTAAAGCTGCCATTTTCCCTTTGTAGAGCAGCATTTCGAAGCATCATTATCTAGGATGTTCTGTGCAGTTGAAGTATTAGGATTTTACCTTGGGCAGCCCAAACCTCTGTTTCCTCCCAGGACCATTCACTTGAGTGTCAGACTCGATGATTCTCGTGGGTCCCTTCCAACTCAGAGAATATTCTGTGTTTCTGTGGTCCCTTTGGGGATGCGATGTGTGCTGGCCCTGTTTTCAGCTGGGAGTGCCATGCTGATCGAGTGCCACTGCCTCCTGCAAAAGCACTGCCCCAAGTGCCTCCAGACTGACAGCAATCCCAAGGATTTCTTGCCTTTTTTATCCCTTAACTTCCTGCAGCCTTGGCTGGGCATAGTGCAGCTCGTGGGCTGGTGGCACTGCTCGGAGCCAGACCTGATGATGTGACACTGTGTGCTGTAATGAGGAGCTGGATTTTCCTGGCACAACTGTCCTAGCTGTTGCACCAAAATGGAGAGGGAACTCCCTGCCAGGCACTTACGCTTTGAATTGGAGAGGTGGCACTTGGCAAACTGGTTCTTGCTGGGGAGAAGTGGTGCTTGACTGGAAGTTGAAGGAGCTGAGGAGCTCCGGGCTGGTTTATTTTCCCTAATGTGGTTGCAGAAGTGATCAGTCTGGAGAGGTAAAAAAAGGAAGTTGAAGCAAACCAGAAGGAAAAATGTAAATGGTGGAATTTTGAAGGTAATAGAAATGGAGAAGTGTTTTTGTGAAACACAATTGAATGGGCGATAATGAGGTAAAAATACTGAGGGGTAAAGACAAAAGACATTTCTTCCGGGATTAGAAGTGAGCTCAAAATTGCCAAGGCCTACTGGAAGTGAGGGGGGGTGGTGGTGGAAAGAAGCCTGTTGTAGCATTTCTTTTCCTTTAATAAGCTTCTTTTTCTGGGTGTCCTGAGTGTTCAGATGTAGCACACTTAGTGCCTAGTAACCCAACAAAGCTTTGATTGGTGCCTCTGCAGAAAGATTTTCTTTTCCTTGCAGGTTTCTAACCATGAAAAAAACCCTGAGATCAGTTGCTTCAGAATCCTTAATTAAACACAACAAAGAAGGGCAATTAGAGCTGTGTTTTCCTTTTGTCATCCAGCAAATCTTGCAAACCTCAAAACCCTTTTCTTGCTCCAACATTTATGATGGGAATAAATCATAATTATTCCTGTAATTATCAGCCTTAAGAGAACATAAGCAGGATTTTTTTTTTTTTCCCCTCGGAGGAAGTTCTGAAACCCATTCAAGAGGAATTCACTAACCTCTTTTATTGTGCAGGAGGAAAACCAAAAACACAGGCGTGGTGATTTTCCCAGGCCTTGGCCGCCTGCCTCCTTTCCTGTCACTTCATGTCATGTCATTGCTCCCTCCCGGCTCCTGCGTGCCTGCTCGCAGGGAGCAGCTCCTGTCGGGCTGGATGCCCTCCATGTGTGTCGTCAGAGCAGTCGCTGCCCAAAGAGCCCATGACACAAACAGGAGAAAGAGGAGAGAGAAATCAAAGGGGATTTGAGGACTTCAGAGGTCGGCGAAAGGAGCAGAAGTGCAGCCTGCCGCTGGATGTTCAGGGGATAAATGCTCGTGTGTGTTGCATCCCTGCAGGCATTTCTTCAGGGGTCTTGGCTGTGTTTTGGTGGTTGGATGTAGCTGTGCTGGTGCCCAGCAAAGGAGGCAAGTTCTTCCCCTCGGGCACTGAAGGTGATGTTGTGGGTTTTGCTGCTGGGAGGTTAAAGGGCAGGTCCTCCTGCCTGAGGACAGGATACGGTGCAGCACCAGGGCGAAGGCAGCCACACAGGGTCCTGGTGGTCCTGGGCTTGCTGGAGACCAGGTGGAAAGAGGGAGAACCACTGGGCAGGAAAATCACTTTGGGGAGAAACTCCTGATGTTTTTGAATGGTTTGGGGTGGGTGTTTTGTGAATGAGTCTGCCCTGAGCTGTGCTGCAATCCAGTTTCCCATGCTGGTGTGATGGACGTGGCTCCTGTACACACAGAGCAGCCAGGTGTTCTCTTTTCCCTTAGTGTACATATTCCAGACTGATGGGATAATATGACTGCGTGAACCTCTGAGCAGGCTTCCCAAAACACAGCTGCTTTGCTATGTTTTTTAATTGAAAAAAAAAAAAAAATTTCTTTTGAGGCGTTTCCTAAACCAAATGCAGCAGTTGAAGCTTTTCTTGCAGAGTTGGGGAAGAGCATTTCCAGTGACAGCAGCAAAATGAGCAGACTCCAAACTGATTTATAATGCAGATGTCTGTAGAGGTGTCCCCATGCTGACTGAGAAGGTTTTTGGTTGCCACTAGATGTCCTTTCAGCCCTGCTTTCCCCACGGCTCCTTCAGAACTGTGCTCTGGGCTGGGATCTGCTGGCCATGGCCAAGGAGTTGCCAGACACCACAGTGCTGATGAGAGAATGGGGCTGAATCCCAGGCTGCTGGGGCCTCCCAAACATCCTTTTGATCTCACAGGGCTTTGTCTCAAGTAGTGCTGGCTCACAGAAATGTTCAAAACCCAATTTTGGGATCTGTACTGGATATTAAATACTTTAATACCTCCACTATGGCTCAGGAGCTGTTACTGCAGAGCTGGTGGTTGGCAGAGGTGATGGTCCAAGGGGAAGCCTTGGAAGGTGAAAAGGATGGTGACCATCTCAGTTTCACATGATGACAAAATGGTGGCCTTGTGCTGTTCTGTTTTCTCTCTGTGAAATGATAACTGAAATACCTTTGCAGGCACATTCCAGAGAGATGCAGGTATGTGTTGTCAGAAAGCACGGCCAACAACCTTGTGGGATTTTCTGTATTGCCCAGGATTTTGCAAACTGTATTTCTGTAAGGTGCATATTGATAGCCACGAGCACCAGTGGTCACTGAGCATCTGGAGCTGCTTGCAAATGCAACTGCATCCACTGTGTCTCAGGCAATGGCAGCCCCAGTTGCTATTCTGGGTAAAGGAATTAGAGGAAATCTGCTTTGCCAGAAATGTGTGCTGGTTACAAGGATATCTGGAGGCTCATGGGATGCAGCCTTTCAAGGCAACCTGAGGAACTTCCAGGAAACACTCAGCTCTTTGTGGTTTAGGATCAGAGGGAAATCAATGACTAACAGACGCAGAGTTTTTGATAGAGCAAACACAGAGTCAGTGAGCCCTGCAAATAGCAATCCTCAAAAATACCTGTATTTCCAGTTGTGGCAGTGCACACCCCAGCCCACTGAAGGCAATAAACTGAACAACAAATCCCAGCACGAGTGCCAGGCGTGGAAGATCTTCAGAATGCCTGGCAAGAAGTTGGTGCAGTCAGGGCTTTCAAGGCAGGCTGTCCATCCTCCTGGATCTCAAGCCCAAACTCCGCCCAAACCATTTCATGTTTTCGCAAAGCTGCTGAACAACCAGGAATAAGTGAGGTCTTCAGATGCTGGGCACATCTGGATTTCAGTGCTTCAATTTTCAGAACTGGCTTTGGAGGAAAAACTCCCCAAATGTGACTGGAGCATCATTGGACTTAAGGGGAAGTGTGTTTTGGAGGGTGCAAACTCTGACTGGGCTTATATAAAACCTGTTAAGTGATGTCAGGTTGGATGGAGGCCCTTTACCCTTGAACAGGCACAGCTCCCTGGCTCTGGATCCCTGTGGGATGACGACTCCTGGGGATGGTGACTTTTTATTCACATTTGCTCCTATTCTCTACAAATATGGGCCCAGAAGGGGCACAGCTCTGCAGTTTAATTAGCTCAGAGAGCATTTGTGCTGCTGTAACACTGCCTTTGACTTCCCACGCAGCTCTCAGGGGTGACCAGGGCAAACCCCCAGCCCCAGCAATGACTTTACCATCGATCCCCATGTTTGCTCCCACAGCCCTGACAAAACTGTGTTGGTGTGGAACCAGCACTTCCGCCCCATGGACGTGGTCAGGAAAGGTCCCCATGTGTGTAAGGATCTGGCATGGCCTCGTGCCTCGGTTTGGGGAGCCTGGGGGAGCTGGGGCACAGCAGGGCCTGCCGAGAGCCATCTCACACAGACCACCGAGCAGCTATTGCTTCTTAATAAACTTTTTTGGCCATTGCTGACCCGGACTGTATATGAACAAGTGAAAAGCAAGTGGTGAAAGGCTCTGTGTTACATTACTAATCCCACATAGCGCTCTTGCTGAAAAGGGCAGGCAGGTCTCCCTGCTATTGTGTCCTCTCACTGCAGCTGCTTGGGTGACCCCTGTGCCTCTATTTTAATAAAATCTAATAGCGCTTTTCAGAATGGGTGCAGCCTGTGGGTACCCCATGCCCAGGGGAAGGGAGGGTGGGGTGTGCGGGCAGGTCTCCTGCGCAGGGTTTGGTGTTTTTGCAGAGTGCCAGGGAGCAGATTTGCAGGCTGGATGGGGAAAGCAGTTGCCTACTGCCCTCCTTGGAGGCTCTGAGATGGGTTTACACACTCGTGGTGCAGCACTGGTTCTCAAGCCAAGGAGCTGTGGGATCTGTGTCCTGCTCCTCTACACCAGGGTGAAGCAAGGCTCCTGCTCTACCCTGCAAATGTTCAGGCTCTTGGGAAGGTAATTTGCTAACTGGTGAGCAGTCAGGGCTTGCTGGTGTGTGCTCAGACCATCCTTCAGCAGCTTCATTTTTCAATCTCAGAGCACAAATATATGGTCTGCATATGGGGAGGCTGGACTGAAGGGTCTCCTGCGGCCTCACAGCCTGAAATCTGCTGGGGAAAACAAAACCAAACCTTGAGGCTGCTGCCAAATCTTGGTGGAGGAGGTACCTACATATACATATATATATTGTATATGTCTATTTAACTGTTTTAGCAGAGATGTTTCAGTCTGAGGGAAAGTGGCTGATGCTTTGTGTGTGGCTGTTACCTTCTGATGCACTATTTCCCTTTACAACTGTGTGTCAAGGACAGCAAGGGATTCTCCTCTTGTTCCTGGAAAATTAACAACCCTGCCTGGAGATGCAGGCTTACAGGCTTGGGAAAACCAGCTCGGAGTAATTTTTTTCTTCTTATGGTTTCAATTCCTGTTTCTGAGAATTTTATTCAAAGGACAGCTTTCAGGTTAAAGGAAATACAAGTAATTGAACCAAACAATTTTTGGTTGTTTCAGTGTTTGTTTTTTGTTTTGGTTGGGTTTTTTGTTTGTTTTTTGTTTGTGGGGTTTTTTTGTGTTTCTTTTTGTTTGTTTGTTTGGTTGGTTTTTTTTGTGTTTTTTCTTTTTTGCCTCTCATTCTGGCAAGGGGGAAAAAAAAATTATGTTTGGTTTTCTCTGTGCTTAGTTTTTGTCGGTGCCGATGGTTTTTGTCAGGCAGATGAGCCCAGAGCTAAGACCTTTGTAGAGGCTCTGCCCTGTGAGGTGTGAGTCACTGAGTCCTGTGCTTGGGCAGTCAGAGCTGTGCACACCATTCCCAGCAGAGTTTAACCACCTCTTATGCAACCATATCAATATTTTTCCAGAAATACATTGCCCAGTAGTTGCTAAATAAGCATAAACAATTTTTGAAGTCTGCTGGCATGTTGAAATCAAATCTTCTTAAGGAAAAACTACTGGCTTTGTTAAAATGTGATTTGAGAACGAGCGGGGCAGCTTGGCTCGATCGCAGGACTGGGTTTGCCCAGAGATTGCATTCAGATGCTCAGCCAGAAAAAACCCCTGGTGGTTGATATCCCCAGAGATTAAATTTCTTAAATACGCTGGGATATTTCTCAAGATTTTTACTCATAGATATCTGAAGCTTGAACTTCATCCTTGTGCAGAGTAGGAAACTACTTTGGAATCCTCTTTGTCTTCCAGCTCTGCCATGTGGTTGTCCCAGTCATTATATTTATGTGTGTGTGTGTGTGTGTATAAATATATATATATATATACATACATATATATATATATAGTGTGTTTATATAATTTTTCCCAATCTTGTCTGTCTGAACTGCAGGAATCCCTGGAGCTGAGGCCAGGCATTGCCCTGCCTGTGCAGGATAAGGTTGCTGTGGCTGAGTTGGTGCCGATGCCGGAGCAGCTCCGTGTGCACTGCCCCTCCCCAGCTGGGAGCAGGCAGGAAGGCCAGCACCGCTGCTCAGGGAACACCAGGAGCTTTCCATGCATTTCACCTCTTGCTGCCTTTACCATTCCAGTCTGTTGCTTTCCTTTTATCTGTGGAGCAATGTAGGAGCCCTGTTGGGTGCGAAGTCTCTCCCTGTGGGCAAGGGCAGAAACTGGGCAGGAAGAGGAGGTGGTGGATCACAGGGTTTTTTTGCCTGAATTTGTAGTACAACAGTCCCTAATCTAACCCAGATCTTGTCTAGATCACTTTTTATGTGGTTTTATATGAATTGAAGTTGTTGATTTACGTTTACTTAACACAGCACTAGACCAGTGGTTATAGGCAAATGGCATTGCCCTTCTTTATGTCACAGCATTCCTCAGTGTTTGGCTAAAATCCAAATCCTACAATGAGAAAGGAAAGTAAATTGTGCTGGAATAATGTTTTCTAATTCCAGTGTCATCAAGATGTCCTATCTCTAATCATCTTCTCTTATCTGCTGTTCTTTCCCCCCAAACCAATTCAGCTACCAAGTGATTGAAAGTGGCAGGAGTTCCGTGATGGTGAAAGGAAATTTACAACCAATTGTCAACTTTTTTTTAAATATGTTTTTTATTACCTTTTTTCATTTGTCTTAGAAAGAAATATGAAATCTGCATGCAACCTTCTAAATATTTCAAACATTTAAATAGCATATGATAATTTAGCAGTACAGTACATTATACAGCAAGATAATATAGGGAGACTTCCTATAGTGTATTTACAAATGAAAAGGTAGTTTTGTTATATTAAAAAGAGGAATGCACTGCTTAACATTGAAGTATTACATTCAAAATAATGAATATGCTGTATTGTGACTAAAACATACATAGATATTTATATGTTTGCCCTATCATATTTTTCATAAAAAGGTACCTTTTAAAGGCTTTTCTTTGTTGTTGTTGCTACAAATCTAGGAAAACATACACAATAATCTCGAAGCTTAAAATGTCTCAGTATTGAAGCCACAAACTTTCTGTAAGTGCTTCAGGTGGAAAAAAAAAAATAAACATTTTCTTAGTAATAAAAATGACCTAGAAATGCTTTCTAATGCATGAGAGGTTAAATGGGAGATACAGGATGCTTCGCCTTGCAGCAAGACCTCGAGTCCATTAAAGAAGAGGTACACAAATGATGCTCACGCTCGTTTGACGAGGTGCTGAGGGACCTCCCTTCTGCAGGTACAGCCACGGCATTTCAGTGGCATCTTCCCCAGCAAACTCGTCTTTGGTGCCTGCTTTGCCTGACTGAGGTGGAGGCTGCAAACACGAGCAACAGCCCCAGCCCCGAAGCTTCCCCACTGCCCGAGGGTGAGGCCACGGCTGTACAACACCACAACAAACAGTTCTGTTTGCCTAGTGAGCTTATAAAGCTCGATTGCAATCATAGTGAAGTATGAATGAATAATAATTAAAAACAAAACAAAACTCCCAAAAGAACTTCTTTAAAACGCAAAGCATGTGTTTTCCTAATTTCAGTACAGAGCAGACGGGTATGAAATCAGAAGTGCAACAGATGCTTGTGAAATCTGGAAGCCTTTTGCACACGGCTATAAAATGTAAAAACTGACCCTTGGTAAAAAGTGCTTTATAATAATATAGAATTTGTGTCTTATGTCTGCGAGAGAGAAATAATCTTCTGTAGAGCTCAGTCCTATGCCAGCCAAGGGAGTCCGCTCCTTTCCTCGAGCCACTTTCTCTTATTCTTCATAAACCCTAAACAGGAGAAGAGCCAAGAGCAGGGTGTTTAAACTAGGAATTAAACAACTCCATTTCCAAGAACAATAAATAACAAACAACCGAAAAATAATAAAATCCCAAAACCCAGATTTTTATCCTTTGCCTGAGTATTTTGGAAGGTAAGTTATTGACTTCAGCAGTCACCAGATTTCTCCCTATATCCATAAAGCATTTGGGAGGAGTGTTGAACTTTGACACTGCCACATCTTGGAGGCATGTGGGGAGAAACAAACTCTGCCACAATTATCTGGATGAATAAGATGAAGAAATCCACATCTGCTAATTCTCCTTAAATGCTGGAAAATCATATACTAATGTTGAAGCTTATCATGAGCTCTAAATAGACAGTAAGTTCACAATATCTGTTGTGTTTGGAATAATATTACTTAATGTGTATTTTCTAGATTATGTCCTGACAGCACACCTTGATGGCCCTGACTGTCTGAGGGCACAAGCCTGGGGCTGACCATCCTTCCTCATCTTAATGACGGCCTTATGTAAAAAAAACCCAAAAAAACCCAGGGAAGAGTGTAAATATGTGGTTATGCAATAGCCAGGGCTTCCCCACGTGCTCTGTTTGTGAAGCAGACGCAGGGAGCTGGCAGGAATTCAGAGATGGCCAGGGGCTTGCTGTGCCCTGGCATCGCCCGCGGCACCACCGGGGCCGTGCTGGGGATTGCTTGGACCTGCAGAGAGAGGAGACTGCTGCTCCCTGGCCTTCCTGGAGCTCAGTTTTGGGGGGAAATTCCCCACCTAATGAGGAGAATGAGGGTTTGGTGGACCTGAACTGTGTGTGGACGCTCTTTCTTGGCCGTGGCTGGAGCTGGCCAGCTCCCCTTAATTACAAATGGGGACATCAACAATGGCCATCAAAAAATCATGTTTTTCTCTCTGTCTTCCGTTTATGACTTAGGAAAAAACCCAACTCTCTTTACAAGGGAGAAGCTTAGGAAAAAACCCAACTCTCTTTACAAGGGAGAAGCTGTCAGAGATTTTTATCAGAAAATTACCATCTTTCTGGGCATGATACACTGGTTAAAACTGGCAAATACCTGCGTCATCAAGTATTGATGATGCTGAGGTGGTGTGATTGAAGTGTGGGACAGGGCTCCCTCTTCCCATCTCTCCTGACTGCTTTTCTCGTGACTGTGTGAAAGTAGCTTAGCTTTTCATCTCGGATTTTTACCCGTAGAAGGGAGGTGAACGTATGTAAATAACTGAGAGCGTCAGCTGATGAATATTTTAACCAAAAATAATTACTATTTATAGTCAGAACAGCCTAATGCCGAAATAGAAGCGAGAATTGCATGTGGCAGGGAAGAATTAATATCAAGAACATCCATTTAAAATAGTAATTTTGGTAATGAAATACATCCTCTGTGCTGGATGGAGCATTTGCAAGTGTGTGCATTTTCTTTTTTTTCTGAATGCTGCTGGTGGCCTGACTTGCCTCCGAGATCCTCACCCATTCAGCAAAGTGGGACTCACCTGCCCTTCTCCTTCCATACTCGGTACCACTTGAGCAGCCTCACGGTGTTCTGGCGCTTGGGGTTGAGGCAGTGCTGCTGCTCGCCCCTCACCTTTGTCCACAGCGTCACACTGCAAGGCAAGGGACAGCTCAGGGGGGCACAGGGACACCCAGCCCTGCTCCCGCTCCACCCCGAGCCACAATGGGCCAGGGGAAGCTCACCCAGAGGGGCAGGGTAAGGGTTTGTGTGCTCTGTGCTTCATGGCAGGTATTTTTATTTACTGGGATAACATCAGAGCAGCTGTTCTCCCCCAGAGCTGGGCATTGAGGCTGTACCAGATGAAGACATACTCAGTCTTCATCATGGTTTTAATCAGTGGCTTTGCTCTGCCTGTCTGTTAGAGGTCATCTTTTGAGCCTAATAGGTGAATTAATTCGGGCACATTCAGGCAACCACGAGGACTTTGCATGAGGAGATTGTTCCCTTACACTCAAAAACACGTCATCCAAGAGAAATTATCAGAGCTGCTTCGTTGATTTTTTTTTTCCTTGATTCTGTAATATTTTAAATACTTGCACATAGCAGAGTGCTTGTGTGCCTAACAGCCAAGCTCTGAGCCTCAGCATCAGCCCTGGGGCTTCAGCCTCCACTGACCACAGCCTGATCCTGCTCTCCTTGCCAGCCTGGTGTCCCCTTAGTGTCAGGACCTAGCGTGCTGGGAGACAAAACATGGCAAAAGTCTTGTAATCATTTCAGGTTCCCTCCTGGAGGGCTCAGTGAGGCTGCCTCAGCTGGTCTGCCATGACTGAGGTGACATGAGGGACCCGGAGCAGGGTCCCAACGGGATGGCTTTCCAGAAACATCAAGACTACCCCACTTTTGGGGGCTCAAAATCAAGCAGTTTTCTGGTTTCCTTATTAATTTGTGATTTAAAACCCCTAGACAATAACCAAAAACAAACCAAACCCACGACGACAATTTAGAATTATTAATTTTCTGGAAATGCCATCCATAACAGTTACTGGTTTAACTAAAACCCTATAATGGAATTAATTAAATGCTGCTAGAGACATGAGTATAATGATGGTAGACATACAGAAATACCTGTGCATACTGACGGGCTACTTTTATGGTTTGGTTCAGA
This sequence comes from Acanthiza pusilla, assembly GCA_036630365.1. NCBI lineage: Eukaryota > Metazoa > Chordata > Aves > Passeriformes > Acanthizidae > Acanthiza > Acanthiza pusilla. The sequence continues at coordinate 9,267,249 of JAXCHO010000049.1, read as the reverse complement.
AAGGAAGAAAAATGCCTTGCAGATTTTCCCAGCTCACCCTCCAGGTGCCTCACAAATTAAAATGTGCTGCCTGCATGAACTGAACTAAGGGTCTCACCACGATTCCAATTTCAAGGTTTTACAAGATGTTCAAAGAGGTCTTTCTATTCAATTAACCTTTCTCCCTGCTCCTCTTTTCCGTTCCATCTCCAGCTAAGGTCACAAAAAGCTAAGGTGTAATTTCCAGGCTGTTTTCTGGGAGGATGTGGACTTTCCCCCAATGCATGGGAAAGCAGTGGGAGCCTCCAAGAGCCTTGATGGTTGCAGGCATCAGAAAGGGAAGGGTCACTGCTAAAAACAGTAGATTAACTCTGTTCTAAAGGTGTTCTCAGCCGAGAGCAGGATGTGCTTGAGAAGGAGAGTTTTCCTGATACTCTGAATGGGAGTGATGCAATTTTTAAGGGATTTTAGGTCGGACCAAAGTTTCTCCATGCAGCAGCCACCTCCTCAGCTGGTACTGCCTGCACTGGCTGATCCAGACCTGGCTTGGGTTTCTTTTCTGTCAGATCCTAGAGGGTATTTCCAGAAAGTGATGGACAAGCTGAATTGCAGGAGGAGAGGAGCAGGAGCAGCTCTGAAAAGCAGCAAGCCCTATGTTTGCAGCAGAGGCAGTGAAGGACACTCTGGATTTAGCAGAGCCTGCAGTCTGAGCAGGAAGAGATCCATGGTTTGCCTTTCGAGTGAACTGGCTCTTTTTCTAGGCTGAGATGCATTGCTTTGACCTCTCATGTAGGTTTCCTGCTTTGGTTCTGGAGAATGGACAGCGATGTTCCCAAGGCAGCCCCATGGTCCTCTGCAGTTCTCAGAGAGTCCCTGATGGGCACAGGGTTGGGTGTCAGCATTTTTGGGCACCCTGAGCTGACCTGGACCTACTTTTGGGGATGCTGGTCTGACAAATATAAGGGAATGTGCCTAAGAGGGGCTGTGAGAGCTTACACCTGAGTGAGGAGTTGGCTGGGTGGGCTGCAGGAAGAGGTTGAAAGAGGGAGAAGGGATAAAGCACCAGAACTTACACCTCCAGAAAGATTTCCCCAGTGGGATTTGTCCCTTAGCTGCCCAGGGCTTGGTGGCTGGAACCTTCCCCCGGTGTCTGAGTGTCCCTGTGCCAAAATCCTCCCCGGTATGTCCATGCCTCCAGGGCTGTGATGAGCACCCAGGGTCAATCTGTGACCCCAGCATCCCATGCCTCACACATCTCACCTGCAGGGATGGTGGGGCTGCACCTCTGCCTACAAATACCCTGTCTCCATGGCCACAAGGATCCTGGTTCTGGTGCTTCATCCCAAACTGGTGTGGGGACTGCCATCTGCCTTGACTACCCCTTGAGAAAGGCCCCCATTTCCCATCAGCTCTTCTCACTGACACAGCCCCACTCTCTGGGATGGGGCAAAACATGGGTGGAGGTGTTTTGGAACATTTCAGGTAGAAAGAGTTAAACTTCCCTCCTATTTTCTGCTGCTTTCCCTCATTCCAAGAGACACATACACTCACAATTACTGCTAGATGTACCATGAATCTTGATAGGTTTTGACCAGACTGAGGGCTCAGTTTAACTGTCTCTTACCCTGTGGCACAGCTCTGTCGGGGTGTTATGTCCAAAAGCTCCCTTAACTGCACCCCCCAGACCTACTGCTTCTCTGTCCAACGTAATTTAGATCAGGTTTCTGCTATATGAGACCTTTTAGGGAGGGCAGAAGGGGACGCAGCTTCGACAACTCATTTCAGATGATCACTGCAGCAACAAAAACTCAGTTGCAGGAATTCAGCTCCGCTGTGCCATGTCCAGAGGCTCGCGGATCAATTGGTTCCCAGAATATTAATTTCAGTGCTTTCAGTGCTGAGCGCAGGCTGTGTTGGGGTAGCTGGAAAGGCAGCAATGACAGAGGGTTCACCCTGCCTGCCCCGCAGACACCCACAGCGATGGGACAGCGATGGGACAGTTCTGTCCCCACAGCTGCTGCAAACCCTGGACAACTCTCAGCTTTGAATGGCATTGCTCGACATCTGTCCTGTCAGGCTGCTAAAGCAGCTGCTCCTACACGGCATTCCAGCTTTCCCAGCTTTCTAGTTGGAAGTAAAATGTTGCATTAATGAGATTTGTTTCATACCCCCTGTCACCATCTGCTTTTGGGTAAATTACTGGAGTGGGATGGGAGAGGCAGTGTCCCTCCATGGTACCATTTTGTTATTGAGGGGTCAAAGCAAAGAGAGTAAAGCTGTGAGGAGCTTATTTAGACAGCAATGCTCTGCAAAAATTTTTCTCTTCAGGTCACCGTCAGCTGGTTTGGGCTTCAAAGAAGTGGGACTGATGTTCCCTGAGCTCAGCAATGCTCACAGTGATGCTGCTCTAGCTCTGGAGGAAACCTAAGGAAGCTTGAATCTCCATTCCTTCTCCGCAAGCCTTCTGCTGAGGTCTGGCGAGCCAGTTCCACCTGGGAAGTCTGTGGTATCTCCTGGTTTGTGCCAGCAGGATGGGCAAGATGGGTGCTGGAGGTGGTGTGCAGCCTGCACAGATCCTCTCGTCAGGAGAATGGGAAATGTTCCATGGGGGAGCACAATGCTGGATCAAATCAGTCCTGGGTGTCCTGGGGGTGTGGCTGATCCTGGGACCTTTTTCCCCCATCTTAGGTGGCAGAGCGGCTCGGTGCAGTCTTTTTGGATAATCTGCCTTTCTGGTTCTTATCCAGCTGCATGTTCTGGTTGGGTGGTGCTTTGTTCAGGGAATCTTAAGATATCCAAGACAAGACAGGAAAAATCCCAAACCCACCTATGTTTAAAATCTAAAAATAACCCTCCTTTTTTAGCCAGCCATGTAAAAAATTCCGGTACCTGCCTCAGCCTGGTTAACCACTGCATCAGTTTGAGGTTTCATGGCAGCATTGGTCCCGACGAGCAGGGAGACTGGGAGGAAAGCATTTTCTTACATGCTGAGTAACCCCATCAGGTGAAGGGGATTGTTCTGGTACAGTGCAGATTGGGGTAACCCTTCCTTGCAGAAACCACCACGGACCAAACTCTGCTCATGTTTATTCTGCATGCTCAGAATAACTTGAGTAAATTTTTATGAATTTTGTAGCAGGCAGCTTGGAGTAGAGTTTGTCCCTATTTTCACTTGAACTAATGATTATCTTTGTACTGCTACCCGTTCTGGAAATACTTATTTGATTAAAAAAAGAAAAAGTGTCAAAAAATGATACCTGGAGTTTTGGTTAGAATTGCATTTTTTTGTTGTCTGATATAGCAAATTACTATTCCCAGGAATTAACATGCCAGGGCATGAGGAAAACAAAGAACAAAGAAGGAACTTGCAGATAAGGTAAAGCAGTTCAGCTGACAGGGAAACAGAAGGCAATAAATGAAGGAAAACTTACATAATCATCTCTTCCACACAAAACGGGTACCTCGGTTTTACTTCCAATTTCCGTACATTAGAGAATCTTATTTTAGGACCTTTTCTTGAACATTTGCACTTCACGCCTACAAGAGAAAGCATTTTCTCATGCGCCTGCAAAGCCTCCTGCATACCAAACGTCCCTTCCCCTCCAGCCTGTGTGCATTCAGGAAAACTTCAGTTTGCTCTTTCAAGCCTTGGTGGGAAAAGATGAATTTTGTAACACTGTTGAGCTTAAAAATAGATTAATTTTTTTTCTTTGATATATCCCAATAAAAGGTAGTGACTCTCTGGGAAATATGTTTTAGAGCACTACATACGTTCTGGGACTTTTTAAGTAGCAGACTTTTAAAAGTGCACCTGCTGTGATTAAATATAATTGTATTTAACAAAAGGAAATGAAAGAGTGAGAACTCACTTTAAACTGAGCAAGCAAGTGCACGTCTGGGCTACTTTCTCATTCACTCGTGTCTCACTTGGACTTTGTAGGACTTTGAGTCATTTCTCCTTGCATGGATGCTGTGGTGCAGTTGTAGCCAGACAAAATCTGAGCATTTTTTAACAATCATTTTGGTTCACAGCAGAAAACGCGGACTGTGCCACCACCTCCCATCCAGCTCTGCTCTATTTTCCCTGAAAACCACCCTCAGTTTCAAAGGAGATATTTGAGCTCTGTTCCTGAATAACGGAGAACATGGCATGACCTGCCCCTCTGCGAGCTCTTTGCCTTGCAGTGAAGACACAAATGAAGACACTACTTTATCCCGTGTATTTTACCCCTACTTCACCTTTAAATGACTGGCAGCTCCCTTACTCACAGATTCCACACACATCGAACCTTTCCACCGTGCAGGGGGGGATAGCTCAACCCAAGGCAGGGCTATCAAGACACAAACACAAATTACTGCAAAAGAGCTTTCCATGGGAATAAGCGAAAAAACCACTTTACCTTCCGCGCTGGCTAAGCACATCGCGATGACGAGCAGAAGCAGAGCCGCTGTCAGGAGCTTCATGGTGAGGCAGCAGGTACCCAAGGAGACGCCGGGGGGGCTGAGGTGTTTGCTGGCTTGGGGATCGTCCCCCCGATGCCGCTGTGCCGGGCTGGGTCACCAGGGAGGTCACGGCGGAGCGGCTCCCGGCGGAGCGGCTCCCGGCGCTGCCTGCGCTCTGCCGCTGCCTTCCCTTCTCCTCCTTTAAAGCGGCTCCCGCTGCCCTCGCTCCCGGCTCATTAATATGCAGAGCAACTCCGCGGCTCCCTCCGCTTCCTCAGCCCCGGCGGGGAGGGGGGGGACCGGCACCCCGGGGGGAACATCCCCCATCCCCGCCCCGAACATCCCGGAGGGAGCGCAGCGATGGGGCGGCTGCTCTGCCCCTGCCCAGCCGGGACCTTCCCCATCGGAGGAGGTTTGCTGGGGAGGGTAATGTGTGTATTTGTATGAATGGGGCTGTTCGATGGAAAACCATCCGCTTGTGAGCGCTCCGGGGATGCCCGTGCTCCGCGGAAATTCCCATGCACCTTGGAAATAAGATTTGGAGAAGTCTCACCTGGGAAGGAGTGTCGCCTTTTGCCACAGATCGACTTAAACGTTAATTTTTCTAGCTCTAGCGGGCTTCTAAATCTAAAGGAAAGTTTAGTGAATTAAATGGGAAAAAATATTCCTAAAAGTGTTGTTAGGTGTGCTTAGCATGTGGAATGGTTGGGGAAGTAAGATCGGTTTGGGTTGCTTTAATGAACACTTTAATAGAACAATATTCTGCATCATGAAGAACCGGGTAGCAACTATTCCCTCTCCCTTGCAGAGTCTGTTTCCGATTTCACAAACAGCTAAAAGAGCCTCTTTAAATCCAGATTTTTGCCTAAATGAAACGCGCGGAGACCAGAGCGGGGTCTAATCCCCTCCACAGCAGCGCATCCCAAACACGCCGCAGCCGAAGCCCCTGCGGCAGCGCCCGCTCCCCGCTCTCCCTCCCATCGCCGATATTAGCCCCGGCCGACAGCAGCCACCCTGATAGCCCGGGAAGGGCTCGGGAAGGGCTCGGGGAGCGCTCGGGATGGGCTCAGGAAGGGCTCGGGGAGCGCTCGGGAAGGGCTCAGGAAGGTCTCGGGGAGCGCTCGGGATGGGCTCGCCCCGCACTCCCATCGCTCGCATTTTAATTTTCCCACACGGCTCGGTCGCTGGCGGCTCCCATTGGCAGCCCCTGCGCTCCGGCGCGGCGCTGGCAGGCTGCGAGCACAGCCGAGCACAGCCGAGCGCACACCCCGCACGTCGCAGCCGCCGCGCTCCTGGCCCCGCTCCCCGCGGGACGTGCCGCACGCCCGAACAGCCTGCGCTGCCCTGCCCTGCCTCTGCCTCTGCCTCTGCCTCTGCCTCTGCCTCTGCCTCTGCCTCTGCCTCTGCCGCTGCCTCTGCCTCTGCCTCTGCCACTGCCTCTGCCTCTGCCTCTGCCTCTGCCGCTGCCTCTGCCTCTGCCTCTGCCTCTGCCGCTGCCTCTGCCTCTGCCTCTGCCACTGCCTCTGCCACTGCCTCTGCCTCTGCCTCTGCCTCTGCCGCTGCCGCTGCCACTGCCTCTGCCTCTGCCTCTGCCGCTGCCTCTGCCTCTGCCTCTGCCTCTGCCTCTGCCTCTGCCTCTGCCTCTGCCTCTGCCACTGCCGCTGCCTCTGCGGGACACGGCTGGGGGCTGGCTGACGTGGCACGGAGCTTTTGGGGTGAAAGACCCACCCCGGGGTTGAGAGGCGCTGCTGGTGCAGTGGGGCGGAGGGGGAAGGTATGGGATGGTTTTTGTTGGGCTTTGGGTGGTTTTGCTGCACAGCTCTCTACCAGCTCTGGTGGCTCTCATTGCGCCCCACTAGGAATGGTTTCTGGGTTGTGTTATTAAATGCCAACAGGACTCAAGAGAGAGGTTTTTTCCAGAGCCTGGGATAAAAACAAAAACAGGCAGCTGAGGTACAGCAGGTCTCCGTTCAAACCTTCCAAATAAATTCCAGTTTCTTACACGGAAAAGAAAAAAAAGAAAAAAAAAAAAGAACACAAACCAAGGAAAGTACGAAAGGTTTATTTCAGAATTGCTATCAGCTGGTGGTGAAGATGCTCATTGGGCATAGGGGAGAATTGGCTGAAAAGCATCCACATCCAGAGCTGTAATCCTTCCCTGCTGCATCTTAGGGTAATTCCCTCCTTGCAACTTTCTCTGCACTCTGTGCAGGAACAGCCTCAGGGAGGGTTGTGGTAAGGCAAAACCTTTGTCCCTCCCCCTCTGCTAATAAGGATTTGGGTGCAGCTTTAGCTGAGGGCGATTTGAACTTTCCCCAAACCAGGGAACTCATGTACAGGCTGGAGAAGAATTAAAGGAAATTCTCGTGCTTTCCAAAAGTGAATCCCATCTTCTTGTATGACTCTTCTCATGTTGAAAGAGCCAAGTTTATGAAGTATGGACTAAGCAAACTTCTGCTTTAGTTCCAATTTTCATGTAGAAACAAATGTATCTGGGGTATGCGTATGCACACGGTGACTCTCACTGTGCACCCGAGCGGTTCAGTGTCTTTATGCCAAGCACTGTCTTTGACAGTAATTATTTCTGAGAGCTCAAAGGTGCCTCTTGCCTGGTGTGACAGATTTTGGTGGCCACTGACAGCTGCCTCTGACACCTGCTCTGTCTTAAAATGACAATCACAGAAGATGAAGAACTTCTAGCAAAGGATTTGAGGAAAAAGGAATATATATGGAAATCGCCATGGTCTGCCCCAAAAGAAACCCTGACAATTCAGGTATATTTTCTTTGTGCAAGCATGTGCTGGGTTGCTCAGCATGCACTGGTGCTCGTGTGTGCCTGGGTACCTCCAGCAGATCTGCCAGGCCCAGCAAATGTGTTTTGGTGAGCAGTTGGTGCTCCACGGGCTGTGGAGGGCTGGCCAGGTGAGCACAGGGCAAGCAGTTGAAGCATCCCTTTCAGCCCTCACAAAGCCACCCAGTTGCAGAGTAACTGATCAGGGCATGCTTTTGCCCTGCACAAAAGGAGTGTTTCAGAGGAGGCACAGGCACCGAGGTGCTGCTGTTGTCCTCGGCTCTGCAGATGGGACATGCTCAGAGAGCCGTGCGTCCCCGGGGAGCATCGCTGTACCTGTGCACAGAGCGTGTCACCTGCTCTCTCCGGCTAATTAGAGGGGCATTGTTGCTGCTGAAAGGGCTCTCATTTCATCTCATCCTCTGATCTTTTCAGGCCTCTGCCCCAGCATAAGGCTCTCTAGAAAACCAGGGCTGAAGCCTGGCTTTGTCTCTGACGGTGAGACCCAGGGGAACCAGAGGTGATTTGCCACTCCGGGAGGGCGATTTGCAACATGGAGGGCATGGATGAGTGGCTGTCTGCTCCTAAATAAGAAAGATGAGTTTTAGCGGAAGGACTACCATTTGAAGTGAAATCCTCACCATTTTTTGGCTGCCTGAAATCATACCTTGTTGAGCACAATATGTAGCTGATCCGGAGTAAAATATTTGTGGTTCTAGACATAGGGACAAACCCCAAATGTGTGCTGTCCTTTGAAGGGGGAGCGACTGGAATGGGGCAGTTCACTCCCAAGATAAATAGTGTTGGTGAGAAAATGGGGGGGCTCCAGAAGGGCTGTTGAATCTTCCAGGGCAAGGACATTTGTGTCTTCATGATCAAGCAAGATTGGATGGGGTCCATGCCCTGACCCAACCTCAGGAGAGGCTTTCCTCCTGCTGTGAATGTACACAACTTCCTAAGCCAGCACACAGACAGCGTCCCTTAGGTATTCTTCTGCATCCCAGGGACCAGGATATACACTATTACAGTCACCACCATTTTTAGAAATATTTCTGTATTCAGCAGGCTTTGGATGTGCTGGTTATTTCCAGCACAGAGCAGTCTAAGATTTGGATTAACTGTCCTTCAAAATAGCATAGTGTTTCATAGAGGGAAGATGAAGATGCGTGTCATGGTGAGAAATCTTTGCAAAATGGCCATGAAACTGAAGCTACTTATTGCTGTTGAGGCAAACTGTGAATGGCTCCTCTGAGTTTAATGTCTAAGAATATCCCTATCAGCCTGTCAAGGAGAAGATTAAACATTTGAAGTGACGTGACCAAATCCCTGCATATCATGTCAGGAATTTGGGGGAGGAATTAGACTTAAATGCTCATGAGAATCTTCCGCATTAAGGTGGAGGTGCACAGATGTGATGCGTGTTGTGTGTGGCTTTCTTTTCCTGGGTGCAGCACTTCCTTTTTTATGCCTTTTTGGTGTTGCAACCATTCTGCATGGGCCCTCAGCCTTGCAACAGAGAAAATATAAAACTTGATTCCAAGTTTGAAGTCGGGGTGAATTGCCTCATATTTTGGGAGGCTGTCACAAGCCTTCTCCCGCCATGCTGAACTTAGTCAGTGGAGGATGTGCTGCAGTCTGTGGTCAAGCCCAGGTTTTCACCTCTAGCACTAAATGACCTTTTTCTTTCCTCAATAGCCCTGAACAGTAGTTGTGTCATCCTTGTATGTATTTGTCTATCGTAAGTTGAAAGGCAAAGCTTTGGATTTCATCTTTGGTCTCTGGAAATATGACACATATTTCAGGGAAAACAGCTGTGTTCCCTTCTGTGGAGTTTCACAACGGGTGAATTCTGCAAAATAAGGCTTGTATTGTTGTTGCAGTCACTGTGTTCTTTTGATATTTTCTTTTTATTTTTATTTCCATAATGAGATTAAATTCTAGACACTGCTTCTTCCCTTGGGAATAGTTTTAAGGCAGCTCTCTTCCTAAACCTAAATTATTCACTGAGGAGGATTTTTTGCTGAGATGAGAACGAGGAGGTTGGATCTGGGACTGTTGTCATGGCTTGGAGCTCTTTGAAGCTCTTCATCATGAATCATTAAAAAGGGCTGCAATAACATGGCAAAAGGGAGAACTGGCTCTTTGTGTAGGTGACTTGAGAGTCACCTCTAGATATGCACAAAAGGATTAATCCCAACTGTGACTTTTTACATTGAGGAAATAGTAAGTTGTGTTTAATGTCCTACTGACTCATTTCCTTGCGTGCTACAACTTACCATTGGTTTTTATGTGCAAGCACAGTTTGCACTTTACACAGTTTTCTTAATAGGCATTTCAACTGTGAATGGCTGGAGGTATTTATTTTGTGCTTAATCACACAACGAGTTGGGTGGCTTTCTTTACCATCCACCCCAAAGCTTGCTGTCGTGTAGAGGGAATAATGTGAAGGTAAGAAAGGTAATTTGTTTGATCTGACTCACTCACATTCCTGATAGGGCTGGCCAAAGCCTTGAGAAGTGTCCCTGGTGATGGAGCCTCCGTGGGATGAGAGATGGTTGGGACAAGGATGGGGATGGCATGAGTCCTGTCCTTATTTGTGTGCTCTCCCTTTCCCAATAGTTTTTAGTTTTTGATGTCAGACTGAGCGAGCTGGGGTGAGGATATGGTGTTAGTGCCCAGGTGGGCAGCTGGAACATCACAGCCCTGGATAACCCAACAGGAATTGGATGGAAAACCCTTCTCATTACCCCAGGACTGGAAACACATTGTGCCATCCTCATCTGCTGATCACATCTCTGTTTGTGTGGGGGTAGTTTTGGGCCATCTGTGGGTGCCAGCTTTTCCAGTGAAAGGCTTTAGGAGTAGAATAGGCTGTTACTGTATGTCATGAATTACAGGCAGCCTCTCTATGCTATTAATGCCACTTCTGTCCAAAGGAGTGGCTCTGCTGCCAAGCCAGCCATACTCAAAAGCACAGGGTATATGGAAAACTGAGCCACAAAGTGTTTAATTTTGGCAAGACAATAAGACCAAATGAGATCAGCACCTGAAGAGCTTCCAATCCAGACCCAGGTAAGCACTTGCTGAGGTGGGGAGCTGTGACAGCAAGATCCACAAATGTTCAGGCATGAGAAAACCCATTCCCACCACTTCTCCTTTCTGCAGCTTGTTAGAACTGGGCATAATTTCAAACATTTCCAGGAATGGCAGGAACATGCTTCAGCACATCCATTTCCAGCACTGGTTCCGTGAGATGAGAGACCCTTAGGAGAACTGGTGAGAAGGAACCTGCTGAAGTGCCCACGTTGGGATGGTTTTATGGACCTTAATACAAGGAAACTGAGATTGTGGGGGAGAGGGCAGCAGTGCTTGGTGTGTACAGGGCTATTTACTGTGAGCTGCAGCGGCAGGAGCAGAGCCTGTGTGCCCTGCTGGCTCTCTGGATGGGAGTTGGAGTGCCTGGATGCTGATGGCCACTGCAGCAGTGACAGTCCTGTGCCGGCAGATCTGGTGGCAGGGACATATTTGCAGATTTTTGAGGTCTTTTGCAAAGCCCTGGAGTGTGGGTCATTTCTGCTGTCTTTTAGGAAGGCTTTTGAAGCAAAAGAATGACGTAAAATGCTTGATACATAAAAATTGCAGAGACAGAGCCATGCAGGGGGTCAGGTCCACCTTCCTACTGCACCTGATGGCTCCTGGCATCTTTTTTTTTTGGACTCATGGTTTCATGTTTCCAAAAAACCCAACACCCAAAAGTCTCTGTGTGTGTGGATAGAGCACTCAATGGAAGGTCTTCTTGGCAGTTTTGAGAGGTTTCTTTTTGAGCTTGTTCCCATGACTTGGAGCTGTTTCCCTTCGCCCACAGAGCAACCACAGCAACAAAATTGTCCAGCACCAAGAATTAAAGCCATTAGATAAAAAAGGTCATAATTCAGTGACGAGGTGTGGAGGTAAATCCTCTCCCAGCACCTCCTGTGGTGCCGTGCAGGAGTGTGCAGGGTGCCATGGGAGGTGAGTGCAAGGATGGGAGTGCCAGGACCAAGCACTGCAGCACACTGAGCCTGGCTTGGGCACGAAGCCACGGCATCTGCAGGTGCCCATAAGGCTCTGCAGGGTTTCTCCCACCCCCCCTCAGTGCTTTCTGTAATGTGCAAAAATCCCTTGCAAGCTTAATGAAGCCCACTCTCCTGCAGACAGGAAGGGTGCTCCCTATCTCGGTGTGTTTTCTGCTGAGCTGTGTGTTAGTAATGATGGGAATTTTTCATACGCTGATTTTTTTCCTCCCCTTGGGATAGAAAACATATGTAGTGTCTTTAAAAATAAATAAAATGAATGGCTTCACAATGCAGACTTTGAATATTTGATGGAACATTAGTAGGCTGCAATCAATCAGAAAAAGATCTTTTTCTTCTGAGTAATAAATATGTTAATTATTTTATCTACTCAGATAAAAGCTTAATTACCATAGCACTTGGGGAGTGGGAAGAGGGAGGTAGTTGTTATGCATAGTGTTCCTAAGAAAATCAGTTCATTCTGCAAATAAACCAACCAGCATTTCTGCAAGCAAACCAAGAGACATCCTACTGCTACAGCCAAGCTGTGCACTTCCCCTGGCAATGGAATAACCAGTAAGGACTCTGTGGGGAGCCTCACTGCTCTGAACCCCCTCAGGCTGGATCTGCCCACTTTTCTCAGGTTTTCCACCTGGTTCCATGCTCAAGTGTGACATTTCCTTGCCACCCATCCCTTCTTCATGTGTGGTCTGGGTGGGCTGCAGAAAAGCTGGGCCAAGCGCTTCACAGCCCACTTTGCCAGCAAATATTCTGGAGTTTATCCCTCCCTAGGAGCAGGGTGGTTTGGCCAGGCTTGCAGATGATCACACGGAGAGATCAGCAAGGGAGCAGCAGGGACCACTGCAGCATCCCCCTCCTCGTTACACCCTGGTAACCCCTCCCTGCCTGGCCATGCTGACGGTGCCTGCACCAGGAATAGCTAAAGCACAGAAAATTCTTGCTGTGCTTTGCTGTGCTGTTGTACCCCCGAGCAGGTAGAAGTGAACTTTTTGGTTTTCTTATTAATAATCCAAAAATAATCACACAAAGATGGCACATTACAGAACTGATATGGTGAAGAAGCAGTGGTTTTTGCTGTGGAAATTAAATGAGAAACCAGTTAGAGAAGAAGACAGGGCTGATAAAGTCTGTAAATGCCAAGGACAGTGGTGGCATGGGGCTGGAACAGGGAACTGGCAAACTGGTGGTGCAGCTCCTGCTCTTTGCAAGCTGCCTTAGGTGTCTCCCCCAAATCCAGGGCTTTGCCGCTTTCACTCTCGAGGACAAAAATATGTCCGGCTTGTGATTCTTTCCAAAGGCCTTTGGCAGCCTCTCCTGGCAGTTGGCTGTTTCTGAAAAGGCAGGCAGTTGTTGCTAAAGTGATTTGGAGGCAGAAGTGGTGCTCTGGAGCCCTAATGCTGCAGGAGAGGATCAGCACCCAAGGTTGTTCCCATTGTGGATGGGGCTGGCTTTGTGCAGCTCATCTTTGGAAGGAGAGGATGGTTGTGATGTCCTTCTGCATGCCTTGTGTCAGAGCAATGCTCTGTCCCCAGGAAAATTTTGGAAAAACTCAGCTGTCAGCATTTATTTTGATTATGCAAGGAAGTGTCCCATTCCTGAGAGCTCCCCAAAGTTCAGTGCCTTGGAAGAGAAGTCTCAGAGCAGCAGACTTTTCGAAAAGTGGATGTGACTTTATGGATACTCTCAGAGATCAGGGTGCCTAAGAGTTAACATGAATTTCAATCAAGAAGACATTAAGAAGAGCAGAGGGAAAACAGATTAACTGTCCTCTTGCCTTGCTCTATAAGATGAGACAATGAGAGAATGTGATGAGATCAATGGAAAAAATAAAAGGAAATGAGAAATCAAAGGAATTGCTGCTTTACAGCTTATTTCATATGGTGAACTGGGAAATTTGCCCTTCAGGGGATCAAATACCCTCGTATTTTTTTAACAGATTTGGATAACCCATGACTGCAAAGATGAAACCCGTGATAGAGGCTGGTCCCCTGCAGGGATTCAAAAGGAAACAATGCATTTCAGGTACAAGTGGTAGGACACTGCTGGATGTCCCCTCCCCTGGTGCTCTCAGAAACCACACAGAGCTGTGGCATCTGCCAGAGCATGGCCTGCAGGGCTCGAGGGCTGGGTTATTGGAGCTGTAAGTCCAGGGACATCGGGACAGCTGCACCGAGGGATGGCCCTCAGCATCTCAGGGAGGCTGAGCTGCACACACCTCCCCTCTGCAGGCTGCTCACGGAGCAGTGCGGCAGATGCTCAAACCAAGGCAGAGGAAAGGATCTCCATCCTTCCCTTCCAATGTTTCAGTGGTCCTTGTGGAGTCACAGTCCTCATGCGTTAAAGCAAATCCTTTCTGGCACTTGTGGTTAGCTGTGGGCTTTGGCACTTCACGTCCCAAGTGCCTTGCCCTCGGAGACAGAAGTACTTTCCAGGAGTCATCATGTCAGCAGTAGATCTCGCCCCCATATTTCCTAGGGCTGTGATTTTGTTTTTTCTTCTTTTGAAGCATTTTGCTATGTCCACTCCATAGCTCCAGGTCATTGCTGCGCTGGGGATGGGTCACACACTCCCTGTCTTCCTCTGCAACCACCAGGTCTCTGCCCAGCTGGAAATCAATGGGAAAACTCTACCCTGGAAGCTGGAAAGATACTTTCCATGTCTTTGGGTAAACAGCTCCTCTGGGCACCAGCAGTCAGTGGTTGGTGATCGACTCCAGCCACCACTGGCCGTTCATGAGCAAAGATTCAAGGTTTTTGTAGCCACACTCTGCTGCCAAAGCCATGTCCTCCCTGGGAGTGCACAAACACTCTGGTTTTGCTCCTTCCCTGGTGTACAAGCCCTTGGTCTGGTGTCCTGACCAGCTGGCTGGCAGCAGGCAAGTGCTGCCAAAGGCCAAGATAAATGATTTGCCCTTGTGCTACTGTCAGGGCTCCTAGAGACTGCTGTCTCTCTAATTAACATCTTTATCTTCATAAATTCTTCATTAGGATTTGTATCTCTGGTACTTTGCAGATGTTTGCTGGTGGTATCAGCTAGATTAGGCACGGTTTCCCTTCCAGGTGTCCGAATGGGTTTTTCTTTCCCCCAGCAAGGACTTAGGCTGTGCCAGGCAATGTCTCTTCCCCCTGGCACAGTGAGCTTTCCCTGGATATGGCACTTTGATGACAAAGGAGCCACATTTTAGCAGTAAGAATACCTTGGCTTTAGCAATAGGCAGTTAAACTCTGAAACTCTCCACAGATACAGACAACAACAACAACAAAAAGCTTTTAAACTGCACTGTTCTCTGTGTCTGCGAGCAGTGGGTGCCAGCAGAAAGGAGGCCAACTCCAAACAGTCCCAGCCTTGACCCACGCTCGGCTTCCAGGCTTTGAATGTGTTTTGTTTTGATATCTTATAGCTGAGATTTTCTGTTCTAATTGCATTTAGTGCCTGTCTAGGGAAAGGCTGTTGTGCTGCGAATGCAGCTGTGCCCCAGCTCCCCCACAGCCCACCCCTCTGCTCCGGAGCTGTCAGGTGGGACGGCTGCCTTCAGGGTCTGTTTTTGCCAAGGAGATGTCGAAATTATTGGCTGGTTCTTCAAAGGTCTGCAGCGGTTCTTGATGTTCCTCACCGGAGCAGGGCAGCGGAAGAAAGCCGCCTGGGAAATGCTCTCCGGAAGTGAAAACGGAATTCTTTAATGCTCTTGAAGAGCAAATAAAGTTTCTAAGTATGAGAAGCAGCCCACGCAGCCTTTAGACGTGTCTGTACCCAAACAAACCCACGTTGTACCCAACATATTAATTTCTTTAGCACGTATGTTGCTCCAAATAAGCTATTGGGCAAGGCTGGATGCAGGAAGGAAAAATCCAGGACAGTTTTGCCTTTCCCACAACACTGGCATGATCTTGTATCCACGATTATGCTAGTTGGTCAGGAGGGTTATATCAGATAAGAATGTTATTATTAATTTGACTTGTATGTGTAGGACAGGGTGGCCTTGTTTTTCTTAAAAAAGCTCTTAAATTGATCCAGTTCAAACTAAGGGATCTCCTTCCCCTTCTGTTCAACCCCAACAAGGTTGTAACTATGGCCAAGGGTACTTGAAATTTCAGTGTGTTTCTCGGAATTTTTGCTTTTGTTTCTTTTGTAAACTGTGGTCTCAGCAGCACCAGCCATTCACAGACACAACGCATCCATGTCACTTTTAGAGCCCGTTCTATTGGCTTTCATCCCCTGTGGGCTGACCTCTGTCCCCTGAGCATCACACACTCTGGGGGTTTCCATTGCAGCCCTGTACTCCATCCCTGGGCTCATGTGTGATTTGTTGGATGTAACACTTGGAGCTGCAGAGAATCTGGCTGATGAGAACAGATGGGGAAAAAGGTGCAGTGATTTCTTTCTAGATGCCAGCCACCACTGTATTAAGGCGTAATTTGTGCTTCTTCTGCACAAATCCGTCTAGAGCTAAAGCATGATAAAACAAGTTGCCCTTTAACATTCTTTAACTCCCATTCTTTACTGCTAGGAGACAACTTCCAGGGCGAGGCAGCTGGATTTACAGTTATGGAGAAAAGCTGGAGTGGAAAGAGAAGCAAAATGACAACTGTGGTGCAGATTACAACAACCCTAATTACTGAGGCAGCAGGCAGGTCTGCTCCTGCATGCCCAGACCATGGTGGGGAGATCCTACCCCTGCACCAGCCCAGGAGCCCAACCCCCCACGTCCACACAAGGCAGGACAGGGCAGGCATGTGTTTTAGGGTGTTTGTGCTTCAAAAGGATCCTCAGGTGCTCTCCAGGCCCAGCTCTTGCTTTGGGTTGTTAGAATCATGGAACCATAGAATCATTTATGTTGGAAAAGCCCTCTAAGGTCATCGAGTCCAACCACTCCCCCAGAACTGCCAAGGCCACCACTAAACCATGTCTCTAAGTGATGCATCTTGACAGCTTTTAAATCCCTCCAGGGGTGGTGACTCCACCACCTCCCGGGGCACCCTGTGCCATGGCTTGATACCCATTTTGGTGACGAAATTTTTCCTAATATCCACCCTAAACCTCCCCTAGCATAACTTGTGGCTGTTTCCTCCTGTTCTGTCATTGTAACCTGGGAGAAGAGACTGATCCCCTGCTGGGTACAGCCTCTTTTTAGGGAGTTGTGGAGAGTGAGAAGGTGCCCCTGAGTCTCCTTTTTCTCCAGGCTGAGCCCCCCCAGCTCCCTCAGCTGCTCCTCATCACACTCGTGCTCCTGACCTCTCCCCACATCTGTTGCCCTTCTGCAGACATGAAAAGATCACTCGGTACCATTCCTTACCAGGACAAAAAAAAAGAGGTGCAATAAAACAAATTTCTTGTTTAGATATCAATATTCACCTCTCTCATGGCACCGTGATACACCCAGCTTGCTTGAAAGCTAACAGAAGCCAACTAAGCAAAAAAAAAAAAAAAAAGAAGTAGAAATAGCAATTTCCCCTCCCTGATTTTCACAGTGGAATTTGCTGGATGTAGGGTTGATGGGATTGACACATTTTTTGGGGAATGTCTTGAACACGTATCAGATCTTCAGGACATATAAGTCAGCATAACTCCATCAGCTGAAGCTCTGCTATAGAATATTCTGGTTCTTTTCAGTGCATACTTTTAACAAGCTCACTGGCCAAATCTTGTGTCTTTCCCTAATTCATTCAAGATCCACACTATAAATCACCCTCAACTTCGACCCATGAAGGAAAACTAACTTGACAAATCCCTTTCTGTATTCATTTTTGTCAAAACATTGTTTATAACAACGGGTAGGTTGCTGATAGCTCTGGCTATTGCTGCCCAGGATCCTGTGGGTTTGATAAATGCTCAGCTGGAGTCCATGTGGATGCCTTTCCTCAGCTCTTCGTTTCTCATGTTAAGACTTGTGCCTTAGAGTGAAGAACCTGATTTATTAAAAAACACCTTATAATACAGTAAGACAGATGTCAGCAATGTTAAATACCTCCATAAATTTTGCCTCTCTGGAGCAGATCAAATGTGCAATTATTTGAGGCATGATGGTGTACTGCATCGAGGCAACATTTTAGTAACCTGATAACGTGAGCAGCTCTTGCCATGTGCTTACTGAAATGAGGTTATGGGATTGCACTGTCTCTCTCTTCTCCCGCAATAAATATTTCAACTTTATAGATATTTCCAGCTTAACTTAACAGAGGGCTTATACCTGATGGGTTGCAGGTGACAGCGCTGGGCACCTGTGTCTGACTGATTTTTTCCTTGACATGTTGGAGATGTGCAGGTCTGAGATTGGCTGTGCTGTGCACATGGCTATTCACCTCCATAGGAGTTTGAAGTGGAGCCTGTGGCTCTGCCTGGAGCTTTCCTTTAGAGAGATGACAGGTGCAGGCACAAAAAAAAAGCCCTAAGGGATTTTTCTGCATGTATTTATGCTTTCCTGCCCCTACAGAAGAAATTTCTTCTTCTATTCCCAGGGTGTTGTCCACGGTGTCTCTCTTTGCTTGTCTCCACCATGTCACTGCCAGGTTCTTGAAGCTCCTGGGGCTGTTTCCAGCCCACACAATGCTGGGCTGGCAGCACAGAGCCTGGGGAAAAACCCAGCCTGGAGCACAGCCTGGGGCTGCAAATTTTCATTCCCAGGTTGTGGCTCAATGTGGAAAATGTGTGCTGTTCACTTGTCTTGCTCACTCCTTCTGTAAATTAGCCATACCAATTAACTTCCAAAAATAGGTGGAGTGTTAAGGACTTCAAAGGTTGTAAACTATTATATATATAAATATTCTATATAATTCAATCAGAATTAACATAAACTTTCCACAACAAGTAAATGTTTGTTTTCCAAGACAGAGGCTCACAGTATTTTAGTATTAATATTATTCGATTATTTGGATTTTATTAATAATATTTAGATTGATTATTAGGAAAAATTTCTTCACCAAAAGGGTTGGAACAGGATGCCCAGGGCAGTGGTGGAGTCACCAGACCTTGACGGATTTATAAAATATGCAGATGTACCACTTGGGAACATGGTTTAGTGTGGGGCAGGCAGTATTGGATTAAGGGTTGGAGTCAATGGTTTTAGAAGGATTTTCTAACCTAAATGAATCTATGAATGTATAATTAGACACACACATGCACACACACACACACACACACACACACACATACACACACACACACACATACATGTATATGTATGCATGTATGCAGGTATTGCAGTTCTGTTCCAATGCACACCTGGGTTTCTTTCCCAGTGAGAAGTAAGATATGTGGGGACTGGGAAGCAAAGGTGAAATGTTTACATCAGGGCTAGGAAAGTGCTCCTGAATCCTGTACTATGAGTTTGTGGGGACAAAATCACACAACTGATTCCTTAAAAAAAAATCCCATTGTGGATTTTTAAGTGTTTGAAATTGTTAAAATGGGGTGACATTTGCATAATCAACGTGATAGCCTCAATAAACTTTTTGATCCATTGGCACGCAGGAGTTTCACACACTGTGGGTTTGTCCCCATGAAATGCAGTACCTGCAGCTCTTCTGTGCAGGTCTGGGAGGAGGAAAAAACCTCTTGAGGGTCAGCAGAGAGATGAGAGCCGCAGGGCTCAGTGGGTGCTGACAGCCATGATTTATCTCTCTCCATTGTAGGGCGAGTGAAACTGGCCCCACACCTCTGTTTTCACGTCTCTAACACAACTTCATCCAGCTTTTGCGTTCCGTCCCTCTGCCAAGCGCCGTGCAAGCCCCTGCCGTGCCTCGCTGCCATTAATCACCAGAGCCTCTCCCTGGGCTGCCCTGTGCTTCCCTAGAGACTAAACCCTCCTTATCATTCACAGATAATCTCGTTACAGCTTTATACCTGCTCGCATGGTCCACTCATCAGCCAATAAATCTGAGCAAGACCGAGCAGTGGGTAACAGTGGTGGATTCGCTGGTTCCTGGTGCTGATTTCCTGGGCTTGGGCTGCGGCACTCAGGCAGTTTCTAAACAATCTATTTTTGCAGTGATGCCTAAAGCAAACACACCTCACCCCAGTTCTCCCTTGCCATGAACTTGGGTAAGGTTTATTCTCCAGCCAGCACCCCTTACTGTTCTGACCATTCTCTTTATTGCTTTTTTTTTTTGCTGTGCAGCCACCCTCCGTTCACATATTGTTCTGTGCGTAACAAACCACTCTGCCCTCTCCCTGAGCCTGGGCATGGGCAGAGCAGTCAGAGCAGCCAGAATTCCAGACCTGCACTTCTGAGCCTTCCCCCTTTCCTTTGCCTTGATATATTTATGCTTGATTTCAGGAAAAAAATAGGATTTAATGAGTAAGTTGAGTTTTTTCTATGGTTTAAAAAATCCAGGTTAGGGGGGTTTCCGTGACCTAGGTCAACATGCTCATGCTGAGGCATCAAAAAACCCCCTCCAAAACAATCAAAGCAGGAAAATTCAAGTCTGACAGTTTTCTGTGAGTTGTAGGTGAGCCAGGAGCTAAGATTTAAGTGGCAGATGAAGGAGTTCACTGCAGTAGTTTTGAAATATGGACCTATAAATCTCCAGTTTTCTATATGCACAGCCAAGCATGTTCCTGTATATTTATTTTGTTGAATGTTAAATGGTTTAGTTTTACTGTGGTTGCCTTGATTTTTTTTTCCTCAGTGGAGTTTAATTCAACATAAGCCCTACTACTTAGTCATTTTGTTCATATTTCTTCATTTAGATGCTTGTACAAGGAAAGGTTAGGAGCAATCAGAAAGTACTGGAAGCAAAATAAATGTTCTCTAATCTGTCTTCAAGCCCAGACTGAAATGTTATTAGTACTTCTGGGCTTGTCTGGATTAGTTTCTTAAGAAGCTGAAACTGAACAGATCTAACTAGATTATTAATTTAGTAAAACAGAGCCTCTCCAGGGACTGAGCCAAACGAGTATCACATTGCTTTGTTCTCTCCATGTACTCATGGCTTCTGTGGTGGATTCATCCTTTTCTGAAGCAGGGAATGATGTGACAGAGGACTATGAACACCCATCTTGTGGCACCACATGGCAGCAGTGAGTGAAGGGCATCTTCAGCCTCTCCCTCTCCTCCTCACCACACTCCTTGCTGTGTGTTTGGGTTAAGAAATGTGGGCTGGAAATGGCTCATGTCTTATTGCCTTTTCCACAATGCCAACTCAAATCTTAGCCTATGGTGATGGATATTATTATCCTTTTCAACTGGGGTAATTCCTTCATTCCCGTGAAATCTGCTGTCTTATACTTTATCCAGTGAGGAGACACTGACATGGAAAAACAAGAAGTTTATACTTTACACTCAGGGTTGCTTTTCTGGACAGGAGAGAAGGTCCATCTGTGAGAAGGTCCAGAGGTTTCATGGTTGGGCTCCTGGGCTTGGGATGCTGCACTCTTCCCAAATCCCCTGGGAGGAAGAGGGCTGAGCCAGGAGCAGCACAGGGGCACAGTGCAGAATTGCTTTTTGTAATACAGGGGCACAGGACACACAAAATCAAGCTTGCTTTAAATGAAAATATTTGTTTCAACTTTGTACCTGGCGCATGTGTAACTGAGAAAATTCATGGGCACAGGGATATAAATAGGCTGGAAGTAGAGGTGTACTGACCTATTACAATGGGGTTATTGGTTATCAGTGATTAAAGCTCCAGAAAGTGCCTAGTGAGGGCTGTCTAGATGTTGGGACACTGTTGAACCGTGTTCCACCTGCCACTCCTCTCCCAGGTCAGCACCGTGCCCTGCTGTGCACAATGCCAAGGGAGGGGTTAAAAGGATTGACTGCTCAGTGCAGTCACACACAGTGATGCAGCCCCTGAGCAGTGCTTAAACCCCTTTAATTACATGTTTAAATACATGTTGTAACCTCACCCATCACTTGAAGGAGGGCAGAGGGAACAGAGCATCACCCAGAGAAAGCAAGCAATGAGCCATGTCCCGTGCTGCCAGTTTCCTGCACCTGAGGGATGTCTAAATTTAAATAAAAAAAAGTACTTATGGTCAAGGAACTGAGAGCTAATAGTCAAATATTTAATGAGCAAGGAAGAAATAGGACTGAATGCATTTGGCTGCTGGTGGAGTCCATAAGTAAGAGCAGACTGGCTCAATGGGCTCCCTCCTTCTGCAGGACACAGGTGGGCAGCTCCTGCTCTGGCACCCTTGGTGCTGCTCCGGCGTGGCTGGTGTCACCCAGAGTGCAAAGTGGCTCTGGTGTCCTTGCCTGAGGAAAGCCAAACTATGAGATGAGTTGGATCCTTCCCCCCATTCTCCGAGTGCAGTTGATTGCAGCATCTGGTTGTAAGCGTGAGAGTAATTCCTTGTGGGCTTTAGTATTGGTGAAAAAGATTGTGTTTTGTGAGGTTTCTGTATGTGACACCTGCAATTCAACAGCTGAAGTGCCCTGAGGCAGCTCGTGTCTCATTACTCGAGGCGTTTTTTTAACCCTTTCCACAGGGATGGCTCCTGTGGCTGATGCATGATGGCAATGCTTGGAACTTAGGGCTGTCCTCAGGTGGGAATGAACAAAACTGAACTTATGTTCCATTTTTCTCCTTCCCTCTCAAATAACTCGTTTAGGATGGATGCGTTTCTGGAGGTGTCCCCTGTCATTTCCTGGTCAAGGATTGTGCAGAGATAGCTCAACTACCACCATTCTCTTGTGTGAAAAATCTTATCTTAGGCTCCTCACAGAGCCAAGGTTCCCACTGAGCAACTATTCAGTATGTAAAACAGGTCAAAATCTCAGGGGTTTGGGTCACTTCTTGGAAAAGAAAACCTCCTCACATTCAGGAACAAAATGCTTCCACAATTGCAATGGATCTGCCAAAGAAAATACATTTGAGCTACTAAGGAAGAAATCAGAAACTTTCTTGCTGAGATCAGAATAGCAAAGCCTAGAAACGTGAAGCAATTTGTCTCTTGTATGAGCCATATCCAGAATCAGCAGCAATAAGTCTAAGTTTAAGCAAACAGTGAATTTTTCTCAGTTTTTTTTCTGTTTCCATAATTTCTGATAGGAAAATGGAGTTTACACATAACCCTGACACTGTTAGTTTTCTTCCAGCTGCTTTCTATTTGTGAAAGCGTGTGTGTCATATTTATCTTGAACTCTTTAAATAACCACAATTTTATTAGTAACTCCTTCTAACCTCTCTAAACATAGCACTATTTTGGGAGGAACATGACAATTTTGCGTAAGAAAACATGAAGTGTTATATAAAATGTGAGAGGAAGGGAAGGCAATGATGATAAGTAGAGCTGAGCAGAATGTTTCTGGATAGTTTTGTGAAGGAGAATGTCCCTTTGCAAAATCAATATTTGCAATGGGCAAATTTCAGTGCTGTGAAGTATTTTTAATTTCCGTTTGGAAAAATTAAATTGATTTCGTAGCCTTACCGGAAAAGAACTTCTCAATTCTCTTTCTGGCAGGAAGCAATGTGGATAAAAGTCTTCTAAGCAAGCATGTAAAAATACTAAAAAACCTCACCCTAAGTGCTCCTAAAATTGAATTGGATTATTACATATTTTTTATTCATGCTTAACTCCGTGTCCTAGCATAGGATGAATACTCTTTAAACATTATACATTTTTGTGGGAAAGGACTTCCATGTTCTTGTGTTAAAATAAACAAATAAAGATGCACACTGATTTCCTACTTTCAATAATACTATCTCTGTGTGGTAACAGGGTTGGGTTACACACTGGCCTGTCTAAGCAATTTATCATCTGTGCAGCTTTCAACATCCAAATGAACTCAAAAATCTTTCTGTGCTTAGAGTATCACAAAATGCGTACATGGTTAATTTTGGCCCCAGTCAAATGATTTTCTGGTTCAGACAAAAATTATCAACTTGATGTGTGGAAACAATGGTTTGATTTTTGCCTCCCCCTAATACTTCTAATAATGGGGATATTGGTACTATTTATGCAACAGAAAGATTATTGTCCAATCTGACACTTTTCAGATTTGTTTTTTCCTTTCATTTCTGAACAGGTTTCCAGAAAAATACATTGACAATGCTTAAGGTATTGCTGTGATTCATGACTTCTTCATATTTTCCAGTAAAAAAGTGCTTAATCCACTTAAGCCCCTTCAAAATTAATTGGCACGTTTAGCAGTTTCCAGTAATAAATATGATTCCATCTGTTCCGTTGTTTCCTGCTGAAAAGTTGTTTTGATTTTAATTTGTTTCTGATGGTTCCCCCCAGCCTCTGTTTGGGGAAATCATTCCCTTTTAATTCATTTTGTTTGGAGGCCGAATGCGCCGGCGGCGTTTCCCTGCGCTGGGGCTGCAGCTGCCGGCGCCGCATCCGTGGGGATGGCGGGAGGTGCATCCGCAGAAAAACGTGCCTTGGTGCGGTAACATGGTGGGATGTGATCGAATGTTGGAGGGTCTGCAGCACGAGACCTGTGGGAAGCGGCTGAGGGAGCTGGGGTTATTTAGTCTTGAGAAAATGAAGGCTCATGGGAGACCTGATTGCACTCCAGAACCGCTAAAGGAGGCTGTGGCCAGGAGGGGATTGGTCTGTTCTCCCAAGGAACCAGCGACACAAGGGGAAATGGCCTCAAGTTGCACCAGGGGAGGTTCAGGTTGGATGTTAGGAAAAATTTCTTCACTGAGAGAGAGTGGTTAATCATTGGAAGAGGCTGTCCAGGGAAGTGGCTGAGGGAGCTGGGGTTATTTAGTCTTGAGAAAACGAAGGCTCATGGGAGACCTGATTGCCCTCCAGAACTGCTAAAGGAGGCTGTGGCCAGGTGGGGATTGCTCACTTCTCCCAAGGAACGACCACCACGACAAGCGGTAATGGCCTCAAGTTGCACCAGGGGAGGTTCGGGTTGGATGTTAAGAAAAATTTCTTCACTGAAAGAGTGGTTAAACATTGGAAGAGGCTGTCCAGGGAAGTGGTGAACTCACCATTCCTGAAAGTGTCCAAAAATGAGTGAACATGGCATTTCACGGTACGGTTTAGTTGGCATGGGGAAAGGCATGGGGAAATCCAGTCAAAGGCTGGATTTGATGATCCTGGAGGTCTTTTCCTGCCTTAATGATTCTGTGGTTCTTTGAGTTTCTGTAGGCAACAGGAGAGCTGAGGGTTGTCGTCAAAAGCTAGTGATCTTGGCACAGAGCAGATATATTTGCACATGGTAATATTCTGAGCTTGTGTGTGGCTCTGCTCACCCTCCCTGCCTTCCTAATTTCTGGGTTGGAGCATGGCCAACATCTACTACCCTGCTTGTGAAATATTCACACCTTTTCTTTAAATGCAGCCATAAGGTACTGCTGAATGTTTTCCTTGTTAGAATATGGCACAGATGAAAGCAGATGTGCTGTCCCTCGGCTGGTGACTGTGGGGTTTCTGATGGTGTGGAGGCATGCTCGTAAATCCAGTAATTGGTGGGCACATTTCTGGTGTTGAGGATCACCACAAATCTCTTCCCAGAGGAAAACAAATCCCTGGTTGGACACAGCTTTCAGTCCTGACAGCTGGGGTTTGATTACCTGAAGCTATTCTCGATTTGTATTTTTCTCATTCATACAAGTGCGTAGCAATAACAGAGTGACTTTGAAAGACTCTGCCTCCACATCAAAGTTCTGCTGCAAACTTGAGTTCTATACAGATTAACTGTGGTTTTGTTTGCTTTTATTTTACTACTTTGGATCATAGGATAGTATTTTACTACTTTTTTCCTCAAGTTGCCTCTGGTGGACTTAGAGCTGGAGTAAAACACGTACTGTGTGTGGATGGTTTCCTCCTTCCGTGTTAACATTTTAATTGTATTTCCCATGACCACACCCTACTGTGGAGTTTATTTTCATCTCAGGATTCCTCGTGAAATTGTGGATTGCTTGGAATGTGCTTGGGATGCTGCAGGCTGGGAAGGTCCTCTCGCTTTGCTGATGAGGAGCATGGGGTACCCAAGCACCAAGGCAGGCAAACATTTCCTCCCTGAACTGAGAGGAATCAGATCTTCTTCCACCCACCCTGGGCTCCCAGTCTGAGCACTGCAGCTCTTGCTGATGATTTCTTTTAAGTCAATTCCTGCTGGTGGTGACAGGTCACTTTGGGTGATCTGTGTGCTCAATATAACAAACAGAATCCATAGGGAATGCTATTTTTCTTGAGTTATAGATTGGTTAGTGACTCCTATGTCATGTGGTGCACAACTGGTATATAGATTTGAGCTAAACCACACGCACATGTATTGTCAGCAATCCATTTCTAAGAATTTGCTCGTATTATCTTTTTCCTTTACAAAGTGCCATACACCTAAAGCTAACATGGCAAAAAATTTGAAGCATCTATCGAGGCTTTTTTGGGTTTTTTTCCTGGGGTCTTCGGAAGAAATTAAAAGATAATTTATGGGAATGCATTGTGAATCACAGACTCCTACTCACCTGGATGACTGTCGAGCCAAAGCTGTGTGTCTGTCAGGGCTGTGCAGGTGATGCCCTTGTGCATCTCCATCCCAGGACAAGCTGCACTGTCCCTGCTGGCTGCTCCTCATTATCCTGGGGTCCAGGTGCGAGCCTTGGACACTGTGTTACGGAGGTGCTGTGTAAGCCCTTCCCAGGGAACATCTGGTCCTGATCGCTATTCCTATCCTCCACCCAAATTTAGCAAATGTCCTTCAGTGTTTTGGAGAGCTCGTGGCTGTGCAGGAGGACAAGCACCTTGATGAATATCACCACGCACAGTGGAGCAGCGGAAATGGCCACAGATGAGGCGAGTTTCAGTGGGGAAGACTGAGGCAATCCGGATGAGACCCTGGAGGAGTGGGATGCCTGCAGATGGGCTGGCCCCTGCCGAACGCCGGGATCGCCCATTGCCCACGGACCAGACGAGCCGGGAGAGGTTTCTAGGACAACTGATGGGCTTTGGGAACAGGGAAAGAATGGAGCCAAATCTTAAAGTCAGATGAGGAGAAAATGAGTAACATCTGCTGGGACGTGTGAAAGAGCCATTTGTGCTCACTGCAACCCGAAGCCTTTCTCCAGCAGCCACGGCGGCGTGGGCCAGCTCGCTGTCCCCCACACAGGCTGGCTGGCTCAGGGGTCGTTAGGGATGATTTATGTGCTCATTATGGCCACAGCTCTGGACACTGCCCTGCTCCTCACTGGTGTGCCCCCCAAAGCCTCAGCTCCCAGACAGGGGCAACGCTTCACCTCTGTGTATTCACAAAGAAAAGCCTCTGTCCTGTTCTGAGGCTGCAGAGGAGTGAGGTCCTGGAGATGCTGCTGCTGTACAATTATTAGTTATATAATGACTCACAAATAACAGATTTCTGCCAATCTTTCCCTCCTGACACCGTGGGCTCACAGAGCTGTGCATCCTCTGCATCTCCCTGGTCCCTCTCCCTGCTGATGTAAGGGTAAATTTCCCCTTGGCTCTGATGGGGCAAATAACTCTCCCTGCTTCTCTAGCTGGTCCCTCTGCTATTCTACCAGATCAGCTTTTTGCCTCTAATTAGGCTATTTTCTGCACTGCAGAATGGGGTTGGAAATGCTCGAGCTGGAGGTAACGAACAGTCCAGAAGGATTGCACCTGTGGTAGCTAATCAGCGGCCGCTTCAGCAAGCTGAAATTAGGAAAGCACACAAAAGAGCGAGCAATTTTGAAAATGAGGATGAGCATCCCGAAATTTTTAAGAACAATTATGTTTTCACAGCTGCGCTGGTTGCCCCAAATGCATAGAAATCAAGTCAAAAACCAAACTCCTTTAACTCAAAGAAAATTAACCTTCATAGTTAAACTCAACGAGAAGTGAACTGACTTTCCCTTCAAATTAATAATACAGTCTTGAAAAACTTAGCAGCAAGTTATGCTGTAATTATGTTCTTTGAATTAAAGTTTGTCAGTCCAAGCAAAATAAATAGAAACACAGGCAGGGCAATAGTTATATTATACTTAGAGTAAAATTTGGCCCTGGTATGTTGTTTTCATGCTAAAGTTATGCCAAAGTTAATCCACTGTAATTGTGTCTATTACCAGGTTCTAGTATAAATAAAGGAGACAACCTGAGAGCTGTTGATATAATTCTTTCATTAACATCTTGCTGCCACCATGGAGGGACTTGGCCAGATCTCATTTGTCAGGAATGAGGCCAAGAGTTCCTGAATTACCCAGTGACTGTACATTTTGCTTTGGAGTCACACACTGAATGTTTCCCTGTGGCTCTCACTCTGCCACTGCTACCAAAGATCTGTCGGGAGGGGGAATGTAAGAGCCCTTTCCTTTTTATGAGGAGCATTTGAGGAGTCAGTGGGGGCTGATGGGCCAGCCAGGAGGGATGGGGATCCAGGAGTCAGGCTGAGCACTGACATGCAATGGATGAGGCCCCTCTGCACCAAGGTTTGGCTTAGGCTGGGAGCTGAGCTCAATTTGAGCTCTTTTCTTACTCTAAGGGCGTCCTTTGACTAGCAATATTGAGGATTAGGATGTGTCTCGGACAGACAAATCTCCCTGCAGAATGATGCAAGCAGAGAGAGGGAGCTGTTTCTTACATGGGTGTCAATTAATCCTGTGGGTTTAACCTTCAAGGATGCTTTTGAGAGACTCCCTTTCCTTCCAGTTCTGCCCCTCTGACAGAAAGAAGGCAGCCTGTGGCTTGCTCCCATCCTGTTCAGAGCCTCCTTGGGTGCCTTTCTTGGGGATACCCTCTCAAGACAGGCTTTTTGGTTGTCTTCAAGAAGCATCAGCTTTTTTTTTTTCTCTCTCTTGCTACCTTTCTGTGGGTTCCTGCCATTCCTTTCCTTCCTACAAGCTGCTTTTGGAAGGCTCAAATGTTTTCTCTGAACAAGTCAGCCAAAAGCCACACTGGCAGTAGGGTTAGGAAGGGTAACTGGCTGCTGATGCCTCAGATTTGGAGTTTAATTCTGGCTTGATGGTCTCAAGGAGCGTTTCAAAGCATGACCAAATCCATGCAAGTCAGTATA
Organism: Acanthiza pusilla; assembly: GCA_036630365.1. Lineage (NCBI taxonomy): Eukaryota > Metazoa > Chordata > Aves > Passeriformes > Acanthizidae > Acanthiza > Acanthiza pusilla. Next base: position 9,239,057 of record JAXCHO010000049.1, on the reverse strand, counting down.
CAACACTGTTTTGGGGGTGCCTCAAAATAAAACTCACCTTAAATTTATGCAGTTTAAAAAGACACTGAGGAAGGGAGCAAATGGAGCTCTCTGCAATCTATGTGTGTCACTAATGTAACAGAAGTAGAGAAAGAAATAGTTTGACCCACATTCCTAAAGTTATTAAGCAGCAGAAGTGAAAAAAATCCCCTCCTATGTTTGATACATTTTTCCCTGAGTGACTATTACTTCTTTCTTTGCATCCAAAATAGGAAATTATCAAGACTATGAAATCCAAAGGAAACAGAGGAAGTAAGTAGGTAGGACAGGGTACTGAGGAAAGGTTAAATCCTTTAGCAAACCTTGTCTCCTTCCATATAATGTGAAATATTCCAGAGTTGATCATCTGCAGCTTATTTTATGTTCTTTACAGTTCATTGTTTTCTCTATTGGAAAAAAAATTAATTTTTTGAGCCAGTCCCTGTGTGAGATCAGATGTTCATCAGCGTTCTCCCCTCTCTTTCCAAGGACTGAGTTCCTTTGCCTGTTTCCTGGAAATTGTGTTCAGGGGAGACCAATTCATTAAAAGGCACTGTGTTGTCATGAATGAAGGGTTAAAAAAATATTCCCCTCCCCATTATTTTTGTATGTATTAAAGCCTAATTTCTTGATTCAGCTCATTCTTCAGTGTCCAGGTCACCCTGCCCGTGACTGTGGCACATCCCTGTCCCCCACAGACAGGCTGCTGCTTCTCCTTACTGTAGCCTGCACCCATGCCCTGTGCTTGGGGAGATAAAGCTGTGATCTGCCAAAGCATCCTGCTGCACAAAAGATGAAATATGTCGATGGTTCAAGGAATAATTGCCCATCTGTGGGTTGATCACCAATCCTCAGTCTCCCTCAGCTGGTTGATGGATGGCAGGCCAATTTTATCTGCTGCCCAGTCTCTTCTCCTTGAGGATCCTGGAAAAAAAAACCCGAGAGAAATTTATAAAGCTCTCTGTCTCACCAACAGACTGAGAAAAAGGGAGGGAAACCAACAGAGCCCACAGACATCAGGAAGGATTTATTCTTGACTCTGTGTCATTGGGGCAGTGCCCATTTCCTACCATCCCACCGATTACCTCCAGCTCCATTACAAATCTGCAATCAGGAAGATTTGTAAATCTTTGTAAAAAAGAAGTCCTCAGGCCTTTTCCTCCTGCCATGCAGCAAAGCAAGGGAGGCAGCTTCACCCCAAATGCCTTGGCCTGAGGGAGAACTCGTGGCACAAACCAGAGGGAACAGGATCCCGAGGAGCCGTGTTTACCCCAAAGCTGGCTCCAGCAGCCAGGCCGTGCGAGGCACATGGAAAATATGCAAGCTGGGAAGTGTCTGCTGGCTCTGGCTCCTTTTGTGTTCTGGGCCATTATTTTCTGCATAAGCACCTCATGAAAATATCAGAAATGGTCCTGCTAATGAAGATCTTTTGGTCTGCTCTGAAGAACTCTGACATGAAGGTAGTGTAAACCAAGGAATGAGGCTGGGTGAAGCTGGAGCAGGGCAGTCACATTTTGACTTAATATATGTACTGGGAGCCTTTAGTGCATTTTCTTGGCCACCGCTGGGAATGGACCATGAGAGCTTGTTTTTGCTTCTGGCAAAGATGTGGACTCCTTGAGCTCTCTTCAGGAGAATCAAACTGACTAGAACTAAAATGAGGATTTATCACTTCGAGAACAGATTTTCAGCTAACAAGTGCTACATATGCCCTTTAAAATTCCTTAATTTTGAGTGCTTCTCTGTGCAGTAAACAAGGCTTTTGTGCCTGTTTTCCTATATAAATATTTATAACAAAGTTGGTGGCTACTGGTTGAACGTGAATGTTTGTTTTTCCCAGCATTTTCCGACATGATCTACCAAAGACTTACATGTGGTTCTAATACACAGTAACTTTCTACTGCTGGAAGGCCTTGCATTAAGATCAGCTCCAGGAATTGCTTCTAGAAGAAGAGAATTAGATGGACTTTTATGTGTAGGACATTGTTAATCAGAGGCTGTTTTGATAAAGATGCTTGGAAATAGAATCATAGAATCATAGAATCACAGAATTACGGAATCACAGAACCACAGAATCATAGAATCACAGATTCATAGAATCATAAAATGGTTTGGGTTGAAAAAGACCTTAAAGATCATCTCATTCCAGCCTCCTGACAGGTTGCACATGGGGACATGACTATAATGGTTTCAGACTGACTTGTGACTGTTCCCTTAGTGGGTGTAGCAGGGATATATCTATAAATACACCAAATTTTCTGTAGATTTTGAAAAGGTTTGTGTCTCCCAGTGTCTCTCTCTGCCCTGCCTGCCAAAGCTTTGTGCATCAGTGTTTTTCTTTTATGCAAACTGGATGAGCAGAAGTTATATTTGAAATGAATCAGCTGTAGCCAGCAATGTGTGTGGGCTACATGGCGAAATGCTGGATGCCAGATGAGGTGACACAGAGACTCCCCATCCTCCTCAAGCAACAGGGAGAAGGGAAGATGCCATCATCCTTCAGGAGTATGAGCAAACTCTCTCCATAAAACCAGTTTACTTGAAATGCAAACAATTATAATTTGTCAAACCATGTTCTGCCAGGAAATAAAATAAAGAATTTTCCTGGATTTGCTAGTGAGAAAATGAGTGGGATTTATTTTAATCTGAACCAGATTTCCTAAATTCTGGAAGAAGAGAGTGGACCCTGTTGTGCAGAGGCTGATGAGGGGCTTGGGGAGATGATGGCATGTCAGCATCTCACTCTGGATTGGTGACGCTCTGTATGGATTGCAGTGCCACCAGTCCAGCCTGGCCTGTCCCTCTGCCCCTGTGTGCAGGGTAGGAGATAAAGTGGAGAGCAGCTTAAGCCAGGCTCGAGTACTGGCAGCAAACATAGTGTTCAACTCTTTTTTCCCCCTCCATTTAGTGGGAAAGTTACAGTCCTGACTTTCTCACAGCATTAACCCTCCCCGGGCATTTTGCAGGATGGCAAAGTTTGGCAGTGTTGGAGAACTAGTGTTTTAAAGCTGTGTGGCCTCACTGGAGGCATTTGAAGTCCTGGGGGCCTGGCAAAGCTGTCTGGTTATGTCCTTAGCATTTGACTTCTGAGAAAGCCTGGAGGAAGACAGAAATCTGCAATATATGGAAGTGCAGTATTTGCATCACGATTCAAGAGGAGGGTGAAAAAGGGCCATAACTCAGAGTAGAAGATGGCCTTAATCTCACTGTTGTCACAGACAAAACCCCTCATTATGATCAAAGAAAACCAATTCATCTCTTGCTGCATTCGTTCCTCCTTCCCCACACCTACACTCATTTGCTTTTCACAACTGCAGCTCTGGGACACTCTGTAACGTGTGTGACATCCTGCTCGTGTGGCACCTTCTCAGCCCTCCTTGCAGGCTGTGACAGACAGAATCCTGCCACCAGCAGAATGCAGCAGGTAATAAATCACACAGTGTATAGAAGCAGTTCTTGCAGTATCCATACCTTGTTTGGGCTTGTTCTGATTGTCCACAGCCTCTCCATTACATTGGCACGCATGGAAAATACCTGTTGGGTTTTAAAAGGAGTGTCTGGAGAGGAGGAATGAGCAGTGTGGAGATGGGAATTAATACATCATGTGTAAACTGGTCTTTTTTGCTTTCTTTGTTTTGCTATTTGTTAATGGACCAAAAAAGTACCCTTGACAACAGATGGAAAATGAGTCCCAGTATTACCAGGGGCTCCAGTGAAGATCATGGCCCATTGCACAGGAAGGATGCGTTCACTTCCAGAAGATCTTACAGCCTAATTTAAGCCAGAAAACAGAAGGAAGGTAGATGAGGAGGAGGAGTGTGGGGGAAGAAGAGATAATGCCTCCAGGAAAGTCATTAAGGAACACATGCCTTCCTGACTTTATGTCTTTTAAAAGTATATTTTCTCTCTCCTGTTGGGCTTTGAACCTTTCTGAGTTTATTTAAGCTATTGCAAACTTGCTGACTTAGGGAGCAAATAAGCCTTAGGGATCAAAGCAGCTGGTATTGTCGGAGGTATCGAGGGTGAAAAAACACATTAGCAGAAGGAGAGCTGAGAATAAAAAGAGAAAGAAAATCCAACTTGATAGTTTCTTCTCTTTTGCTTTTAGCCTCCATCCTAGCTTGATCCTTTTCATTTGAACAGGTATTAATTTTCTTTGTGTTTATTCCAACAGTATAAATATTTAACGGTCCTAGATTACAAAGCTGAAACATGAGATTAGCTCCAACCTTAAAGACTTGTGCAGGGTCTCTTCCTCACATTTGGATGACTCCCACATTGCAGGGAGGAACATCTCCCATCTCTGCGGGAGGAGCATCTCAAGGCCTATTTTGAGCTCATTTCCTTTTTTCGGTCTTGTTTGAGGCTCAGAAGACACAAACACCTCGCCCACTCCCAGTCTCTGTGTTGCTATTTTGTGGTGACACGCTGTGACAGGGCAGGAGCTCAGGGCTATCAGGGGGACTGGGGCATGCAGGTTCATGAGCCTGAATGCTCTTTCCTACCTGCAGCAAGCAGGCTCTGGGCTTGGGAGCTGTGCAGAACATTAAGCATGGAAAAATCCACCCAAATGTGGGAAATGTGGGCTGTGTGTGCAATGTGGAAGGATCAGAGCAGATATGGTGAAGCGACTTGCACCAGTTTTTGTTACGCAAGTAGAGAGATATTTCCCTTCTCAACTGCTGTCACCCTTAAATTAGACGAGAGAAACACAGAGTAAGGAGTGTTGGCCACTGATTTTCAGAGTGCTAAAGTGAAAAGTAAGGGAGGTTGCAGTACTTAGGTCTCTGAAAATCAGGCCACCCCTTTAAAAGTCCATGTATCAATTTAGGTGCTTAATTTAAAGCCCACAAAATGGAAAAAAAAATGAAGGAACTTAACTATGATGACATAAAATGGTATAACAGTTGGTAAAATTGGAGATTGAAGCCAAAGCCCGTGAGATGTCATACAGTCTCTCCTCTGGAGACACTGCAAGTTTACCAAGTCAATCCGTAATTCTGTGGGAGAAGCCATCTCCAAGGTCCACAGAAAGCTCTCTGACCTCTCACTATACCAACAGATCAGAGAAATAATGGAAAAGAGTCAAAATTCAGACACCGAGACAGCCTCGTCCACTGCCCATGGGTAGAGCAACACAGCTCAGTCACATCTCACTCCAACAGAGCTCCACCTGACACGAAGCTGACAGCACTTAAGGGGATTAATTAATTAAACACATCAAAATGTACAACAACAAAAAGCACTTCAGACAAAATGCAAAGCGAGAGATGATCTAAAGGAGAGACTTGCATTAACTCCTCAGCTCAACCCACAGAAACAGCAGGTTTTGCAGGACTTTAGAACTCGTGTAATTAGATGGTTTTGCTGAGCACGACAGCTCAAGTGATGTCAGAGCCCGTCAGGATCCCCAGCTTGTCTTTTAAATCCATTTCTGCCCTGGGAACGAGTGCTGCAAAAGGAGCTTAAAATATTCATTACCAAAACTCATAATTCCAGCCCAAAATGTTCATGGTGATTTTCTCTGTTGGCTTCGCTGGAAGTTGCCAGCTGTATTGTATGATAAGCCACAGCCAGTCAGTATTGACAGAGGAATCACAAATGGAAGTGTACAGGGCTGTCCATTTTCCTTATCCTTCAGCCACAAACAAGCCTTCAAAACTTATGTGCTCTGCTCTAAAATAATTTTACCCAAATAACATTTAAATCTGTGTCTCACAAGTGTGATTTCACAGCATTAATATGACACTGCCATTAGGATGTGGAAGTGTCTGTGACATTCTGGTGCACGTATTTATAGCGAAAATGGGACAGATTCACAGCTCCTGTAAATCACTGAGTCCCTTTTTATGGGTCTCCTCTGATTTATGTGAGCTGAGATTTTGAGGCAAACTCAGTAGCCTGGTCTGCAGCCACTTTTAAAAATTATGATATCAAAGTACATTCTCTAGAGAGTCAGAGTGAAGATACAACTTTTCCTTTTAGCTGAAAGATATAATACATTGCTGAAAAAATTGTTTCCAGGCATTTCAAATGATTAGGCTTTTTTTTTTTTTCCCCTTTGAAAAAGTAAAGAAAAAGAAGTATTTATTTATTTCACTTAATCCCTTAATATATTTCTTCTAGGAAATGCTGAAAAAAATACATAGGAAATTTTGGAAATACTCATACTTCTTTTTAGTAATACTAAATATATCTATAAATAAATGCCAAGATAACACTAATATGTTATTTAAACATATTAATCCTCCCCACAGCCAATGAGAAGCTGGTTGTTTCAGATCACTTTGGGTTGAATTCTATATATGTTTGTTGTTTGGATTTACTCAGTGTTTTAATTAATTCATCTCACCTCAAATTGGCCTAAAGTGCAATTTTCAGCAAATTCATTTCATTGTGTCTCAACAGACAGGGCATTAATTACTTTTGTAATTAGAAAAAGAAGCGTGTGGGGACTAAATATGCCTTCACGTCTTTTGGATGCTTAGAAATACCTTCTTTTAAGAGGTATTGGCAAAGCTCAGAGCTGAGAGGGATGCGACTGAGGAGGTCCCTGCATCCCTGGGATTCAGGAGCGATGCTGCTGCACCGCCCATGGCACCACCCAGGATGCAGCCTCAGCGCGTGGGAATTGCAATTGGTATTTTAAAAATCCAGGCATTCATGGCAGCATTAAGAAATCCTTTGAGGGCATGATAGCCCAGTGGATCAATTTAGTCACATCAGTGTGTTCTGCAAAAATGTATTTGTCTTAGTCTGTAAATAAAGGCAGTAGGAGCCAGTGATCCTTGAGCTTCTTTTCCCTCTTGTAGCAAAACAGATCACAAATATTAGAAATTGAGGTGTCTTGTCCTAACTGTCACAGGATGGGCTTAATTACTGTGAAAGTAACCAAAGAGGTTGGTTGTCTTTTGATTTTGAGCCATCAGGCTAAGGAAGGCTAGATTTCCACTGTACAACCGAAAGGGTTTGAGGATCTAGTGTAATCCCATTACTGCAGACTGAGAAATTAAAAACAGCTGTAATTGATTGCAACTGGACCAGGATCCAGTGAAGCACTGAAGCTTCCTACGAGCGAGGAGCATCTGCTGGGATTGCTCAAAGTGCTCATCGTTGGACTCTTCCATCTTGCCTACAGGGAGGGGCAAATGCGAGGAGCAAACAGATACCAGAAGTCTTCATTTCTGTAATTTAAGATAAAAACATTACAGGCACTTCCCATGGCTTTGGTGGCAGGTCAACACATCATGTGCCCACCAGGATGGTCCATCCAGGAGGTATCAGCAGAGGGGTGATGGAACCGAGAGCTTGAACCTCTGCATTTGGAAGCAGCACCTTTCTAGAGAAATGTGGTAGAAATTCCACCTTTAACCAATCCCAACCTGAGCCACTCTCTGTCCTGTGAGAGGAAAGGAGCCTGACTCTTGCCTTCCTCTTTCCCTAGAGCATGGCCTAGGCTTGACTAGAGGAGCTATTGACAATTTCTGGTCATTTACTCTCTTTTGCAGAGTCCAACTCCACAGTACAGATGCTAACGCACAGCTGTTTACCATTTTTCACTGGTCAATCATGTGAATTTTCCCCTGGTAAGTTGCCTTTTCTTTTTTGTTTTTTTTTTGTTTTAGGTCTAATATCTTCTGGAAAAATCTCTGATTTTTTTCATTTTTTTTTTTTTAATTCTCATAATTAGTCACACTGCCTGAGAAAAGACACGGAACGCTCCAGCAGAAGGATGTATATGTCAGCTGTGGATTCCTCCCTGTCACCTTCGCGGCGAGAAGGCGTCTCAGCAGCTGTGCTACAGACATGGGCTCTCTGCTGGGTGGTCCCACCGCTCTGTCCCACGTCCCCAGCCTGGTTCCTCCCCTGGGCTCATCCTGCTCCTGCAAAGAGGTGCTGGAGCTCAGCATCCCATGCTGCCCGTGCTGAAGCCAGAGAGCACTGTCAGAGCACGAGAGGTGGGAGTGGGAGTTTCTCCAGGCTTTTGAGACCATTTGGGAATCATCATTTTCCAGGAAATATGTTTCAAATGTGGTCCTTCCTCTGACAGCCGTGGCTGCTGGCTCCTGGAGCTGTGGGGAGATGCTGGTGCCTCGGAGACGGGGCAGGGAAGCTGTGCTGGGGTTATGGCCTAAGCCAATTAACCCTGCTCGTTTAGGAGACATCACAGTCCTGGCAGCGTTCCTGCGCTCGAGCTCCACACGTTCCATAGATCCCTTTGATATGGGCAGGCTGCAGCTGCCCCGACCGCTTTTGGGGTGCATCTTCTAGAAAGGGAGCTGCAGGAACAGCACTGCCTGTCCCCTGCACTCACACCGCGGGGACACCTTCCATTGTCCCAGGGTGCTCCAAGCCCTATCCAACCTGACTTTGGACACTTTCAGGGATCCAGGGGCAGCCACAGCTTCTCTGGGCACTTGTGCCAGGACCTCCCCACTCTCACAGGGACAAATTTCCTTGTAACATCTAATCTAAATCTCCCCTCTGTTGCCCCTTGCGCTATCATTATTTGCCCATGTAAATAAAGCTCATTCATGCAAAGAATTTTTCTTTCTCATACAGTTTAGTTGCAAAAAATCAGATTTACGTCAGCTTGACAGAGAGCAGAAATTTGACTGCTGTTCTCCATAACATATCTGCATAATATAATATAATATATGCCTGAGATTTCTATGTAGGCTGATACAGTTTTATGTAAGCCTCTGATAGTAGCCACACCAAAAAAGAGAAAGGTTTTGAAAGGCTTTTCTTTTCTGTCCTCTTCTCTTGCACCCCCTAAGTGAAAACGAGCAGATAAAATCAAACAGATGATGTTTGCACAGTCTTCCTGAAGCTGGGAGTGGGTCTTGAGTGAAGATTATCTCCAGATCCCAAGTGCTCTAATGGCTTGCAGGGATGCTGGCCATGGAAGCTGTGCTGAGAGCGGCTGACTTCAAAGCAGGGTTGGGAATTTGTTCCTATTCTGCATAAATTAATTTTTCCCTCCACAGTGGAGCTCTGTGCAAGTGCAGGAGGGTTCATGGCACGGTGAGGCTCCCTGAAAGGAGACTATGAATGAATTTCTGGATTCTACTGGGGTATGTCTTCACAATTCCTCATTTCCTACCATTTTAACAGGTTCCCAAACATTTACTCATCTTTATAGAGTGTTAATCTCCTGTTGCCTGCTTTTCAAGTAACTGCAGTGTGTTTGTAAACTGCCTTTCTTAAGCAATGACAGCCTTGACCAAAAAGTGATTTAAAAATAATTTCTTGATTAAAAAAATATTGTATGAGACAGATGATAAACAGGTGGTAACTGGAGTTTACTAAGTATTTGGTAAACCAAAGTCTGATTTACCAGTAACAAATAAAATAGTTCCAGCAGTCCAGTGAAACCCTAGGACAATGTTGGTGTTGACAAGGGCACCAAGATAAGGGTTAAGATTTTTTAAAGAACAAATGGATTGTCCTTTCCATTCCAGGAGACAGGTGAGGGTGGGATTTAGGAGAGTTAATTACTCCATTTAAATGAAAGGAGACAAGAGGTCCTGGCTGTCATACCAGACTTCCCATACCTGCCTCTGCTTCACTTGGTTGCTTTTGCTCCCCACAGCTCTCATTTGTGAGGCTGAGGTAAATTTGGGCATCCTATGGTGCCTAAATATGGCACTACTGACACATGCATTGCAGTCATAGGGGTCAAACCCATCTAGGGTTGTCCAAGACATTTATCCTACAGCTTCTAGCTTCTCTGTAGAGCAGCTGGGAATTCCTGTCCCTGCCCAGCTCAGCATGCTTTAACCATGCTGGTTCTCCCCAGTAAGAGCAGGGCCAGCCACCCCTCTAGAGCAGCTCTGGGTGTCCTCCCTCCCGACTGATTCACTCGTCCTTGGTGGTGCTCAGCCCCTCTGTGTGTCCCCATGGCTACAGATGAGCCTCTTTGTTCAGCCTTGGGTAATTTTCCACTTTCCAGACCTCCTCCATGCAATAAATTAGGTCAGTGTGGCTTTCCAGCTCAGCCCCTTGTTGGCACAGGGACTGTGTTAGTGCATCCCAGCCCTACCCGGGGCTGAAAGGCTTCTCCAGCATGGGGGATCTGCATGCCCACACCTTTCCTCCTGCTAAAAACACATCCAGAAACTGTAACCTGTGTGGACCCCAGTCCACTGATTTTCACACCAGTTTGTCTTTTCTTTTTAAGAGAGGAACATCAGACATCCCAAATGCGGCACCTCCAAACTGCCAAGAAATCAAAAAGTCATTCTCTGTTTCGTGCAGTGCCTTATTGCAAAAAAATTGCTAATAATATCAACAATTTAGCTCTCATTCCTTTGTTTTTCATTCTATTTTAGTTCTAATCTCCAGTCTAAAATCCCTGCCTAAATTGCCTACTCCAACCTGGCTGGAAATATCAGGAACTATGGAAACCAACAAGTTGTTTGTCCCACTGGATACAGGGCATGTTCCTGGGAAGAGCAAAACAGGGAAACACTGTGGGCACACAAAGGAAGAAAAATCCTGGGAAAAATTATGTCAGTGAGCAAATCTTCTGGTATCCATTAAAAGGTAATAATTCTAACCAAAGGAAGGGGGATTTTCCCCATGTGAAATGAAATAAACATCCAGAAATGATTTGTGCGTGTGTTCAAATTTAAATTTAGAATTTTATTGAGTACGTTGTTCAAAGGCCTTTTTCTTCCCAGGGTAGTTTGGCTACAATCTTCTCTTGAGAAAGAATATCCCTGCTCAGAACATGGGCTCACTTTGCTCAGCCCTCACCCTTCAAACACCACCATGCTGGGATAGCTGGCAGCAGACCTTTCCCTTTTTTAGTTACTGCTGTGGTCCTGGAACATGCACGGCATCTCAGAGTTGAGTTTGAGGATTTCTGTGCTTGGTTTGTGCTGAAAATAAATACAGATAGTCATGGGACAGGTGAGAGGTGAGCGAGATCCCTGCCCAATGCCCTGCTGTGGGGCTGGGGGATCTCCAGGATGGAGGGTGCTCAGTATTCAACTTTCAGATCAGTTTTCCATTGGAAATGATGCTCCAGCTCGCCCAGCTTTGTCGTTCTGAGGCTGGTTTGAGTCACCAGAGCATGTAAAAGTCCCCAGTGTGCATCACTCCAGCAGCAGAGCTGGGCTGGCACCAGCTCACCCTAACCTGGCTCTGGGGGGCTCAGGCTGTCGCTGCTCTTTGCTGCGGTTTCTGCCTGTAAAAATCACATTGCGGCAAATGAAATGCCCAAGGGCTTTTCATTTAAGTCAAAATCCAAAAACTTCTGTGACCCGTTCCTCTTAGGTTGGGTTTCAGACAAAGCTGTCTGTGTGGCAGCACTTAGGTTGGATACGGGTTTTTGAAATTGCTGCAGTATTTTTTGTGCAATTATATTCAAGAAACTATTACAAAGCAGTTATTTATGAAAAGGAAGCTGGCCCATAGTTGAGGCCTTTTACTTCGCTCACTTCTTGATTAAAAAAGGGACTTTTGTGCATCTTGAAGTACTTTCCTGAGCAGAGAGGAGCTTACACTGAAACGTGTGTGCCATGCTCTGAGGTAGTAAGGCTGAGGTCCATGCAATTGAAAAAAAAGGTATCATTCGTTAAAATGTTTCTGTTTCCTGAGCACAATGAAGACTCTGTGCTTTTATTAAAGTCACAAATATAATGATTAATTTTATCCTGGCCCTGCTCCAAGAGTAAAAACTCAGGTCTGTGTCATTACCTCAGTGTGGCATCTGAATATTTGCTGCGATCTCAGATGCTTTTTTCCTATGCTACATGAATTTTTAACATTCACAGACCTTCAGCTGTACACTGTTCCTGTCTGTGGTCCCATATTGCAGAGTGCCCATTGGACACAAAATGGTATTTTAATCGTGCAGGAACCTTCATCTTATCATTTATCTCCATTTAATAATGCAGTTTCTCTCTGTAGTCCTTTCATTGATTCCCAGTGTTGGCCAGGAAGAGTCTAAGTTGCCTTTGCCTATAAAACCCTTTGGCATTGAGTTCACTCGTGTGGAATTCCCCTGGAAATTCCACCTGGGAGGACTGGCAGAGTTACCATGGCCCCAAGCCTCTGCGGACAACCATCATGTGCTGTCTGAAATGCAACATAATCTCAGAAATAAAAATTTAGCCCCAGTGATCAGGATCCAGATGGATAAATTCAAGCTGGGGCCCCAGTTTTGACCCATGTCTGATTTAAATGCAAAGTATCGTAAATCATTTTAAGCCATTCCTGCATGCGTTCAGGCTCAGCCATGCGAGCAGCCTCATGGAAGTCAATTATGAACAATGGCATTTCTTTCTTCTTTATTCACTGCTGATTTCTGGTACAGGGTGTAAATGACTCTTTTATTGCCTTTGACACCAAAATCCCTTAGCTACTACAGGGACATCACACTAATTGATAAATGCTCCTTGATTGGGGTGGCTTTTAATTTTATAATCCTATTAAGAATGATAGATATGGAAAATATTTGTGCCTGCTGGACAGAACATATTATTCTGCTCTAAGGTTTCCAGTTTAATTTTTTTTGAGCAATTGGGCAGAACCACTGCTGTAAGACAAACAGATGCTCTTCAGCTGTACTTTTCCATAAATTATTTTGTTCTGTGCTTTTTTTTGTTACCCTACCAGGCATATCAAGTTCAAAAGAAAATGTTGCCTCTCACTAATGAGAAGATTAATCTCATTCACACATGCAGCAGACTTTGTCAACTCTGTTGAAAGTTTGATGACCTTTAAGAGACAAAGTTTTAGTGTGCCCAAAATAAATAATTCATCCTTCACAGATTTGCCCTGTGTATCCATCTGCTTAAATCCGAAGCATGCTGATTAAAGCTTCTGAGTGCAATTATCTTCCTACTTCATTGAGATAAAAATCTCTATTTTCTTACTGCTCTTCAAAGCGCAACTGCTCATTTTAGGATATCACCAATCCGATGTACATGGGGTCCATTTTTGCTCTGACTTATGCTCTCCACAGCCTACTTCAAAATCTCACAAAAAGGCCTGAATTTCTCTTTTCCATACAGTTTTCTTTTGCAGCACTGAAAGCTGAAATGTGTAACTAATCCTCTAGTAAAATCTTTGAAATCATCGTCTTCAAACACAACCAGAAAATTCAGCTCTGTTCTCATGTACAGGGAGAAAAATGTCATGTAGGCGAGTGGCAAGATGTGATTTACTTCGATTACTGCAATTATTGCCACTGCTGCGCTCCTTCCACCTCTGAAGGCTGCAAATTGCCAAAAGAACCCACTGCCCCCTGTCTCTCCCCTGTACAATGCCCACTTGGCTGATTTCTTGCCCCACCTGTTGCCCTTTTGGCTTTCCGCTGGACTTTGGCACATAATGATGCATGTAAATAACATCAGCGCGGAGCGCAGCCGAAGGGACTGTCCATGGTGGGACACTCAGGGGCCGACCACAGAGTCACAGAAACACAGAACTGCGAGGAACCCACAAGGATCACCGACTGATCCAGCTCCTGGCCCTGCACAGGACACCCCAAGAACCCTCAGGTGCCAGATCCTGCCCCAAAGAGCGCAGCCATCGCGGCTTCCCTCCAGCATCGGCGTCAGGGGGCAGCTTTGAAAGCTCCTGCTGTGCCCACATGCAGATAAATAAGCTGATTATAAAATAGCCAAGCAGATGGTCTGTGTTGCTGCTACCTGTGAGAATAAGCACAGTCCTCCTATTTCCCTGGGAGGAAGGAAACAGCTCTGCGGACATCACGCAGCTCTCTGTTTATTTAGGACACTCTCTGAAAGAAATGCTGAATGAATATCGCAGCCATTTCAATGAATCCTTCCTGGCCCCACATGAAATTAGGCTGAACTGGCACCATGTCACCTTGTTACTAGAGAGAACAAATATTCCCTCTGGCAAAAATCCTGCTTCAGCCTTGAAAAAATATTGGGTTTTTTTCATGCAGAAATTGAAATTGGTCTTAAATGCTCTCTGGATTGGATGCTGCTTGTTATAGGTGAAACAGTGAAAATGAAAGGGCAAATAACAAGGGATTGCTGGGTTTTTAAAGGTGATTTACAGAAGAAAGGATATCTTAGAGATTAGGAAGTTGTTTAAATACCAGTGACAGTCAAATATGGAAACATTCCAAAGGCAAAGATTAGGGGAAAAAAAGAAAAAAGAAAATATAGGAATTGCAAAGAACAATGCCACAAGGAAGGGAAGGTATAATCAAAAAGAAGAGAGTATCCATGGAAAGAATTGCAAAGAACAATGCCACAAGGAAGGGGAGGTACAATCAAAAAGAAAAGAGTATCCATGGAAAGAAAAACAGAAAGCCTCTTAAACCCAGAAACAAAGCACCTGCTTTTCTGGCAGTTACCACCAACAAGGAAAACTCCACCTGCCAACCCAAATTTTTAACATCAGTACATCACCACGCGGGTAAAATAACAGGATGTTGGAAAAGAAACAATTGACACTAATTAGTGTATCAGATACCACTCCCACACACTTGCTGCTGGCAGCACTGAGCAAGAGCTCAGGGTTTGCTCCCGCTCAGTGGGGATAGCCCTCTTCCCATCCACATGGGCACATTCCTTTGCCTGGAGGCTGCAAGGTGGGGCTGGCCCCATGGGGAGGGATGGGGATGCAGTGCCCGTGAGCCACCGTGATCCTCTGGGACCCTCCACCCCGGGTGCCAGCTGAGGAATCAGTGAAACAGGGAAAGTTGGATGAGAAAAGGCATCTTGAGATGCTGAAGCCAATCGCTTCTTGGCAATGAAAAGGAAGTTTTAAATACTGGAGAAGGAGTAATCAAATCTGTTGAGAAAAGGAAGAGCAGCTTGGTTGTATGAAGATCACCCCCATTAGCAAGTCACATATGCTCTTCCTCCAAAATACTCAACAGCTCAGCCCAGGGTGTGGATGAAACAGAAAAACAGCAGCACATGAATGGAATTATGGGATGGGGGAATATAAATCGTAAAATAAATCACCGAAATCAAAAGCTGAATTTTGAGCCTCCAGACCAACATAAAGTCTGTCATGCAAGTGGAAAGTCATGGCTCTTGTTCAATTTAATGGGAGTGTTATAGCTGGAATCCCTCACATTGCACCGCATGTGTCAAGGTTGTCCTTGGTAGAAACCTCTGATGGCCAGGGAATTTGATTTTATCTTACACTATTGTCACTTAATACTCTCAAGAGCACTTCTGGCCTGTGATGTTTGCTTGGCAAAGCACGGACTGAGCTGTGGGTAATGCTGATGTGGAGAAATCACCCCAGGAGTCTGTGGCCACCCTAGGATTTCAGAAGGAGGGTAAGAGAGCACTTAGTTTTGCAATATTTGAGTATCTGAATTGTGTGCCAGCATTGAGTTCAAGTTTATTTGTGAAAAGCAAGAAAATAAGAAATAATTTTCTAATCACAGTTACATACTAATGCTGATGCTAATTTGGTGAAGGTGCCTAATGAGAATCATAACTCAAAATCTCTGGTTGTCCTTCAAATAAGCGCATAAAAATGAAGTAGATCTCAAAGATGTGTTTTAGGGAATGATGTTTTTGGACATTTTCTCTGCCAGTCCATATTGGGTTGAACTAGGCAGACAGCCAAGATCTTTTGCTTTTAGTGATCAGTAATGGTCCTGCTCCAGTGAACTCGTGGCTTGATGTTTTAATTGAGTGGTCAGAAAGAAGCCTGGGAAAGGTATCAAGAGTCCTCCATGTCTTTGATCAGTGATCAGAATCCCTCAGCATATCTCATTCATCCATATCATCAAAGCCACGGTAGAGACCATAGGAAAATTACAGCCCCATTAATACAAATTAGATAGTGTTTCTTTAACAGATGGGAAACCATAAACAGTTTCCTAAGATGCATAAACAAATTAAAGACAACTTCCAGCTTTGACATCTTAATAGGCTGTGATGAATAATTTGGCATCATGACAATATCTTTGTCAAGATAAGGAGCCTTGGGATGAAATTTCTCTTTGAAAGTTATTCGGTAGCTTTCCTATCTGAGCACAGATTATCTGGTTTATGGAGGACAGTGGAAGGTCTTGCTGGGGAAGTTTATCTGACTTGGCTCTCAGGGCTTTATCCTGTCACCAAGATCATTACCATGATACCTTTCATGTGAATCAGCTCTGTTCCTCTATTTTTCATAAAAAAACAATGTCTGACTCATATCCCACAAATCAGATTGGTAGAAGGGGGGAAGGGCTTAGTAGTGTGTTGAAGGAAAAAACTATTAGTCTCTTCTATTATGGTTAGGCTATTTTCTGTAATAACAATTTACCAAATAAATGTTACTGCCTGCAAGAAAAAAGACAGTTGTAGTTGCCTACTACTCACCAATAATTCGTTAAAATCAGTGGCAAGAATAAATCCTTGAAAATAAGGCTTGACATATGTACATATTTCAGGCTGCAACTGAAATAAGCAGTGATTCATGGCAAATGAAGTTGGAATTAATTAGAGAATCCCTGGTCTGTGACAGCCACCCTGCTTTCTCTAGACATTTGATGATTTTGGGAAGATAATGGTTATTGGCACACACGGCAGTGCAATAGACCCATAACCAGGTTTTTCCACTTTCTCCAGAGATGAGCAACAGTGCAGGGCATTGTAAGCCCTGGAACGTGGATGGGATGTTTTCCATAGTGCAGTTTCCATCCTGCCATCTCTTGGTTATTAATTGCAATTTTCAGCGTAAACAGAGATATATCAGGACCAAGGCTTGGCACAGCTTGGCTGTTCACATCTCGTACCTCAGGAAACTGAAAATGCTCCAAGGCAGCTCTGTGGGGCTGCAGCTGCAGGGAGCAGAAAGGGGAATCCTAACAGAGAGGCCATACAGATGTCCATGTGTGGAGCTGGCACTTGGGGACATGGGTCAGTGGTGGACTTGGCAGTGCTGGAGAAACACTTGGACTTGATGATCTTTGAGGTCTTTTCCAACTACAGTTAAGCACAGAAAAGTCAGTAGCCTCAACCACGTGTGATCAGAGCTCAGACCCTGCCCATACCCTGCTCCTCCAGGTAGTATTAAGCAGATAAATTCCCTTCTGGGACAGGGAAATCTGCAAACCTGAAATAGTTGAGCAGCTCAGGCTTTAGGTGCCATTTCCCTGTGCATCTATAATAATCCCTGAAGCCGCTGTCTTGGTAATAATCTAGCAATTAAAAGAAAATATTGGTATTTAATTAAACTTGTCAATCAACCAGGAATGAGTTTTCCTTATCAAGAGGAGCTGGATTTGATTTTGCCACTTAGAAACGAATGTTAAAGACTCTAGTAGAATAAAACTTTAATTAGGAAAGGAGATTTGGATTAACATGTAAGGCAGAGAAAGAATGAAAGGTCCTCGAAAATCATCTGAGTATGATTCATAGGAAGAGAGGAACCTAAATATGGGAACAGACTTTTTTTTTTTTTTTTTTTTTTTTTTTTTTTTTTTTTTTTAAGAAAAGAGCAGTTATATGGTGCTAAAGCTCTTGGGTAGAAGAGACACAGGAGGGATTTTGATGAGTCTGAGATTCCCCTATTCAATCCACTTTCCTGCTCTTAATATTTAGTTATTTCAGATATTCAAAGTCTGGTCAGAAAGTCCACACATACACTGAGGGTCATTAGAAAATCCTCAGGATTTGAAAGCCTGACTCATAAATTTAGACATCAGAGGAAAAAATGTCTCTTCTAGAAGTTTAGAAAAAGGTACACTTTGTTGTCACTTTCTGGCAGTGTTGGGGACATGGAGGATGCTGCCCACCTGCAGCTCATTCCTAAGCCCACAGAGCTCCTGTCCTGCCTTGGCATATCCACACCAGGATCTGCCCCAAGATCCTGTGACTGTACCCTGACAAATCCCAACACACTAAACTCAGTGCTCACCTCCACAGTTTTTTCAGACTTGTTCCCAAGAAATATCTGATTTCATGGAATCCACTCCTTGGATGGCTTCTTCACCCTTACTCAGGTATGTCTCCAAAGGTTGGTGTTTCAGGATTCATAAAAAATCACTTGTATTTCTATATTCTTTTGGGTATTTTTATTTTATTTCAGGTTTCATGGGAAACAGGAAAACATTGAAAATATACTTAGAGAAATCAGAATTTGTGAAAGTCTGCTCTGCACATTGACTGAGAACAAGGCTGGATGCAGGGAGATGTTGCCGGGAAGATGGCAGTGCTGCTTGCTGTGTAGACTGGAAAAGAGCACTGCTGTCACTCCAAGATTCTTCCAGCTGAGGGATGTTGAAATCCATGAATTTTCGGGTATTTCTACAATGTGCCCAAAAATACATTCTCCATGGAGCAAACTGGCAAATACCACAAGGCAAGATGAAATCTCATAAGAATGTACTAAATGGCCAATGTCAATGGAAATGTACTTCATACATTGCCAGAGATATTTTCAGGCAGGAAAAAAAAATCCCAGCCTCCCAAACAAATGATTTCCTGTCCACTTACAGTTCTTTAGTGCTTCCCTCTTAACAAATTGCAGGAATCACATATAATTAATCCCATATTAGCAATCTGGGAGGATGCTGCTGGAGCAGGCAGGGTTAGGTGCTCCACCAGCACACTGACCAGTTTGAAACTGGGCTGGAAGGTTTCTGCCACGTTGAAGACTTTCTTTAAACCTTTCTTCTTGAAGAATTCTTCTGCTCAGTCACTGGTTTCTCCATTGAGTACATTACACCCCCCAAAATAATGGGTTTTTTTCTAATCTGTCTGCCTGGACATGCTTCTGGATATTTGTATTCTATCACCTGTGATAAGTATAAAATTTGCCTGTCAAAAACCTGTGGGAGATATTCAGCTTTACAGCTGAGAAAAAATATATGTCTATTGTGTGATCTAACCTGGAGGAAGAACTTTTTCCCTGCAGGAATTTTGCTTTAAAGTCTATCAAAATATTTTACTGGTGTTAGTAGGGACCTTATCCTCAGCCCTCAGGCTGCTCCTTACATTCCCCCAGACAGAGAGCTCTGGTTTGAGGAGCAGAGGCTTTGTTTTTTCTCATTTCAGTTGTGGTGCTCACAATTCACCTCTCTGCTGGGAGCTGTTCCAAGCACCAAGATGCAGGAGGGCTCTGGGGTTGGCTTTTTGAAGGTTCAGGCAATTCCCTGTGGCTCACCAGCCAACAAAACAGGGATGGGGAGAAGCTCTCCCCAGCCACAGGGAACAGCATCTCTTCTCTGTTCTCAGCTGGAAAAGCAATGCCCAGCACTGCCTCCGTGGCCACTCACAGGTTCAGCTCACAGAATCACAGAATCATAAAGGGTGGAAAAGCCCTCTGAGATCATCGAGTACAACCATTAACCCAGCACTCCCGAGGTCACCACTAAACCATGTCCACAGGTTTTGCCACATTTTCATATTTTTGGAAAACTTTCAATGGATGGTGGTTCCACCACTTCCCTGGGCATCACATTCTGATGCTTGACCACTGTTTACACAAAAAAGTTTTCCCTCATATCCTATCTAGATGTCCCTTGGGGACAACTTGAGTCCATTTTATCTTGTCCTATATCCCATTACATGGGAGAAGAGCCCAATTCTCACCTGGTTACACCCACCTGTCAGAGTTATAGAGAGCAGGAAGGTCCCCTCTGAGCCTCCTTTCTCCAGGCTGAGCCCCCCCAGCTCCCTCAGCTGCTCCTCATCAGAGCTGGGCTCCAGACCCTTCCCCAGCTCCCTTGCCCTTCTCTGGACACACTCCCATTCCTGTTGCTGGACGTTGCTTCCTCATAAGCAAAGCCTGGAATTTAATCCCACAGCCTGGATGAGACAGCCATTAATCTACAGGCAGATATAGACTTTCCTTCTTGCCTCACATGTGCTTTCCTTTGATGATTGCTTTAGATGCATCTGTGTTTGCTTTAGGACTCAGACCAGAGCAGCATACTCTTCAGCAGGCACTGGGGCTTTCCTGAGGTCTTCCATGTGTTGTTTTCATTAGCATCCTGGTTGCATCCTGCAGAAAAATAATTTCAGTATTGGAAATACCATTCAGCCAACAGGATCATGTATTTGTATTATACAACCCAGCAGTGGGGTTCCCTTTTTCTGGGAATTCTTTGTTCTGGAGAAGTAGCACCAAGGCAGTGAGATTGATTTATGTCACCAATAGAAACCAAACACTCACCACAACATTTCACAAACAGTAAACAGCTCCAAGGGCCTTGGGATGGAGGTGACTAATGCTGCTGTCCCTGAGCCCCACAGCTCCCTCCCTCTGCCACCAGACACAAGGAACAAATTCCGGACACGCTGTGCTGCCCTGCATGGGCAGGTGCCAGCTGGGCTGCTCATCCCACCTGCAACTCTCCCCTTTGGGTGTGCCAGTGAAAGAAATCACCCAAGCTATTTCTAGGAAGCAGAGGAACCCAACAGATTAAAGGATGATGGTTTTTTAAATAAAGTAACTTTAAAAAACCCTGCCTGTAACCTGGGAAATTAAACTGGGGGCCTGTACTCACCTTTTTCCTGGAGTCAGGTCTGTGGTCCTCAGAAGCGTGGGGCTGCTGCAGCTGACCCCAGGCTCCCAGGGTAGTTCAACTCTCAGTGCCCTCTGCAGCCTTTCTTACATTTTTACATTAATCCATTTGTCTTACTGCCAGGATGAAATACATTTCCCCCATCCTGATTTTCCTCATCCTGGCTGTTCCACCCTCAAACTGTTTTAATCCCCCTCTTGGTCCCTATATTCTTTATCTATATGATGGGACTCATGCAAGGCTTTTAGTGTTATTGCCTCCTACTATCTACCCCAAGCCACATGCCTGGGAAAAACCCTCTGCACAGTGTGTCTGGCCATGAGCTGCAGCAAATGGCTCTGCACCACCAGGGAGGATCAGACCAAAGGGCACATCCCAGGCCAGGGTTCCCTCCAGCCTGCTGCTTGTGAATTAATGCCCCATGGCATTAATTAATGGACACTGAGCTCCCCTAACCCACCCAAGATGTGGTGCCTGCATCCCGCACCTCTGAGAACACCACATGTGCTCACTGTATTTAACATCATCCCATCCTAACTTATAATATCAAGGGTCAAAATATCCTAGGTGATCCCGGAGCAGCATGAGGAAGCTGTTTGCTCCCGGGTTTCCACTCCCTCTGCGCAGCAGTGTCTGTTGTGTGGCCAGAGCCCTGGATCCGCAGATGGAAGGGGCGGGCAGGACTCCTGATCCCAGCACGGTTGGATCAAAGCCCTGAGCACATCTGCCGGGGGCAGAGCATCCCTCCTCGCCAGGCACTGGGACTGGCCACGGTGGAAGGGAGCCACAGCCCAGCTGCACATCTTGGGAAGATATTCTTGGGATGGAAGACATAAGGATTTAAGTAGCAGGTGTTGGCTGGGGATGCATCATACGAGCAGAACTTCAGAACACAGAGAAGCATCTTTCCTCTGTTGGTATTTATTCTTTGAGATCTGAAATTCCTGCAAGGTTTTGTTGAACCTAAACAATCATTTAGTTTGCTTTGCTTGTGCTGACGTAGAGGTCAAGGAAGTGTCATAACGTGATCTAATTCACTGGCTGGCGTGACTTCCACAGCTATAATAAATATCCTGTAATGCCAGAAGTGGATGTAAGCTATTAACCACGCTGAGGTAGGAAATCCAGGGATCAGGAGTTAAGTGACTGTATTAAACATTAAATTAGCTAATTTATTTGAGATTCAGATGTCTCGTGGAAGAACACAGAGCCAGGAAATGAGATCCAGACGAGGTGATGGCTTGGATAGGGCCAGGCTGGATGGGGCTCTGGGCAATCTGATCTAGCAAGTATCATCCCTGCCCATGGCAGAAGATTTGATCTTTCAGGTCCCTTCCAACCCAAACCACTCTGTGATTCTATGATTTCTGTGAAGATGCCACTTTGCGCATCACTGGAACCACTCTGATTGCTGCAACACTTACAGGTGTGGTTGCAGGAAAGGAAAATAAGTGTCGCAAGGGATGCACATTCAGCATTTCTGATCAGAGCAGTGTGAAAAGAACAGATTTCCTCTCACACCCCATCCTGAAGAGAACTAAGTCTCTTTTGCACAAAGTGTCTTTTGCACAGTGCTCACCAAGAAGACTGCAGAGGGAAATCCAGCTCAAGAGAAATTCCACAATGGAAGATCATGACCCAGTAAAGGCAAAGGGATGCAAAAAGAAGGTGTATTTGAGCAGTGTTCACAAGTAATGGGAATGAGACAGTGTTGCACACTTACATGCTAGAGGCTTTTCTTCACTTCTGAAGCAGCAAAAGAATAGTTTTAGCATATTCTGACATTAATTGAAAATGCATTAGTGGCTGAGAGCAAACATTAGCTCTTGGTCTTGAGAAATTTCCTTTGTCATAAGAATAATTGTAATAAAAACTGAAACACCAAAATAAATGTTAGAACATTTAAAAATCATAAAGCCTTCCCCATTTCCACTTTTCTTCTGCAATAAATTAAAAGCATGAGAAATTTCCCCTGAAGACACAAACATTAAGAAATCATTCGGCAAATGAATTTTTTCAAGCCTGGCATCTCTAGCCTGGGGAGAGCTTTGGAAAGGTCACAGGAATTTGTCCCATGAACGGCCTCTCTTCAAGCCTGGGGGAGTAAATCTGTGGATCTGGGCCACCGTGATGCTGGCCTGGCAAGGAGAAGACGGCAGATTGTGGGAATGGTGCCTGTTCTTTGCCAGGTGAGTTGTGCCACCTCCTCACCTTTATCATGTGCAGAGATACCTTTGCTCCAGGAGATACCCGAGCGTGTGTTTAAGTCTCATTTCAAAGGAATGCAAGTCCTTTCCTAGACATCTTTCCTGAGCAGCAGCCAGGAGCGATGACATAAGTGGTTGTGCTGCCTGGGGCAGGGACAGGAGCATCCCACGAGTGCCAGGATGGCTGACCCTGCCAGCGAGGCTGGACCCACAGACTCCTGTGCCCCGAGCAGGGACAGACTCTGCCCAGCAGGTCAGGAGGAGGCAGCAGGTTGCACATGCTGCCTTCTCAGCTCACAACCCACAGATCACAGCAGCAGCCTTGGCACATTCCCCTTCGGCAGGAAAAAATGGGATATGCAGGGCAGGCAACAACGAAGATGTTCAAAGCTCACGTTTGGCATGCTACCTGCAGATCATGGAGCTCATGATCATGATAAAAAAACCAGAATCTCTGTGTGTACTGTAATTTCTTCTGACAATAAAGTCCATCCTGTTTCAGTCTCTGTGCTCTATGACAGAGGCACCTGTGCAGGTTCTGCATCTTTGTGCATCTAAATTGTCTCTCTCTCACAATAAACATGGGGATGTGCAGACACATTTTTATCTTTACTTCTTATGGGTGCTAAGCTAAGGACCCAAGAGGGCTGTGTTTCATGCAAGATCAAGTGTTGCAGTGTGAGAAATAAAATACCCAGCCCTAAGACACTGCTCATCACACCCTTCTTGTGGCTGGCTCTTTGTTATTGCTGCCAGACATTAAAATGCTGCTCTGTTTCTACTCTGTTCAGGACTGGTGTTCCTCAGAGTCATAAAGGCATGTGGAGTTCCCTCTGTAAAGTGAATTTTTATGGAGAAAGTATTAGGAAGAATTATTATGTGTCCAGCCATCAGAAAGTATATTCTATGTCCAGAAGGAAAAAGAAGGGCCATTTCAAAGAACTAATTACCAAACTTTTTCTCATCCATAAATGCACACATTCTCCATGGGATGAGGGTGGAACTGTAATCCCCCTGAGAGTGACAAGTGTGGCCTTCCCTTAGCCAGCAAACATGGGTCCAGGTTTCCTGAAAGTCATCTCTTTTGCCATTTATGGCTCAGTGTGAGCTAGAAAAACTCTTGCAAGCTGTTTTCATCTCTGGGGACCATGCCTTGCTCCTACCACATGTTTAGGGAGGACGATCCCTGTGAGGCTGAGAGCCAGGGGGGTGGCACCAGAGCTCCAGAGATGGCCATCAAGCAGAGCAGCAAGGGGGAATATCTTCCCATAACACCCAAGTTTTGGGATTCTTTCTGATTTACCCACCAGGCAGGAGCTGTAATCTCAGCATGTCACACTGGGGTAGTGTTTGGAAATCTCCACCCCAGCAGACAAGGTCCAGGGTGATTCAGTCTAGGTGCAATGTGGACTTTGAAGATTCCTTGCTTAGGAGGACCTCCCTTCTTGCCTAAACAGAAGAAAAAAATGAAGCAAAACTAAAAAAAAACAAAAAAAAACAGTCCAGTCTGCAGGCAGAAAGGAAGTGTCACAGACCCATAAGACATTGCAGAAAATGGATAAATAAATCAAAGGTCCAAAGATGCCTTTTATTTTCTGGTGGAGCAAGGTGGAATCAAGTGGCTGTACAATCAGAGTGAAATGACATTTGAGCAAAAGCTTGTTTTATATCCACTCATGCTAAAGAAAGGATTTAAGTTCAGCCAAGGTCTTCTTCTGGCTCTCTAACAGTGCTGATTTCCACTCAGGGAGAACAAATACATCTTTGCTCACATAACAATAAGAATATCTTGGTCTTTTCCTGAGCGACTTTGCTGCAAATTAGCCAGAGGGAGAGAGCTAAAGCTTGAGATAGAAATAACTCTCATCAGGAACAAGTGCTCAGGGGGCTTAGAAATGTGATTTTATTAACTTTCTGTCAGTTTTCAGTGCAGGATAAACATCCACTTAAGAGCATTAGCAATGCATTCCCTCAGAAGAGAAATTTGCAGGACCTCGTTCTTCCCAAACTTCTCACCAGCTGCTTGACTTGCTTTGAAGGGGTGAAAGAACGAGCACTTGGAAGGGCTGGGAAAGGATGGAAGTGGAGGCAACATGCACCAAACCTCTCCAAGGCTGCATTCCAGTGCCTTTGGCACCAAGACTTCAGCAGCCGAGGCTTGGAGCAGGAAGGGGAGCAGCAGCCAGGGCAAGGAGGGGCTGTGAGGGGTCCCAGTGACAAACAGGTCCTCACTCAAGAGCTCCAATGGTTTGTTCTGAGAAGGAAGCAGGAGCCTCGTTTGCACACCAGGGATGCAGCACCTCACAATCAGGAGGGCAGGGTTTGGTACAGCACAGACTCAGGTGGGTCCCACCTGCGGATCAAGAGTCAAGTGGGATGAAAAAATGCTTTAAGAGGCTAAGCTTTACACTGCTGAGTTAGAGCCTCTGTCACAGCTCACTGAGAGCCTGGACACTGGGAGAAAGGCAGAGTCTGCTCATTTATTATGCACTTAATTGACTCATTTCCTGGCTGAAGAACAAAATGGGACCTGAACCTCAGCTGGGGCTTCTGGGTGCTGGGATTGACCTCAACACTGAGGACTGTCAGCTCGTAAACTGTGACATTAGTCTGTAAAACCTACATTTAATTAATGCTTACCACTGCCCACTCTGGCCAGCCAAAAGGACAGGCTGGTGTCCCAGGAGCAAGGATGAAATGCTTCCTCACAGCACCTTTGGAAGCAGCATCTGGAAGAGAATGTCCATGCACCTGATGCCTCCTGTCCCACAGTCAAGAGATCCTGGCACTGAGTCCCTGTCCCCATCTACTCTCAGCAGCAGAGGTTTTGTATTCCTAGACGCCAATCTAGGAAATCCATCTTTGCTAAATTTCCAGAGTGTCCAGCAGACAGCAAGGAATATCACTGCTTCCTAATGCCAGAGCACAGAGAAATACGGGAGCATGCCATGCCAAGCCGTGGAATCTGTTAAGACCCCACCCCAGAGAGTTCAAAATATAGCAGAAGTGAATGTCCATGAGCCCACTGTGATGGGAGCACCAGGGCTATGGGGAGAGCATGACCCATGACAGGTCCCCTCAAAGGACCAGAGAGGGAAGGGAGAGCTGTAACCTCCCAAATTCCCTTCTCCCTGGGTAAAACACCCTGTTTTTGAAATATTCTTCTGACATTCAAACCCCTTCATCTGTTTGTTTTTAACAGCTAACATTTTCTGAACTTAAATGTCAACTCAGCTGTATTCCCGGAGCTTAAATAATTCTGGTCCTATAACCATTCTTTTATGCTTATAGCATACATTTTGAATTAGCTAAATTAGATTTCGCTCTGTTGTCAGTGACTGTCAGTTGTGATGTTTTCAACTTCCAGTTGCAAAATGTGTGCAGGTTCAAGAGGCAGCAGAGTAAGCAGATATTCAAAGCATGAATTAGACTTTTAATAGACAAAAAAAGCTAGGAAGATGGAACTCATAAATTTCTTTAGATGTGTGGCCATAATTATTACATGCATTTGGTTTCTGTATACATATATGGGGATTTTTAGGAGGCTGGTTGCTATGGTAACTTCTTTACTGCATGGTCCATATGTTGCTTCTGAAAT
Organism: Acanthiza pusilla; assembly: GCA_036630365.1. Classification (NCBI taxonomy): domain Eukaryota; kingdom Metazoa; phylum Chordata; class Aves; order Passeriformes; family Acanthizidae; genus Acanthiza; species Acanthiza pusilla. The sequence continues at coordinate 9,212,761 of JAXCHO010000049.1, read as the reverse complement.
TCTTTTTCCTCAGTGGAAAATTACACCCATGGACATGGATGGCATTTGTAAATCTCCTAAAAAAGCGGTAATTTTCCTTTTCTTCCTAAATGTCATCGACTGTGTAATGGAAGCCTTTGAAGTTCAATTCTCCTCCTTGTCAGTTCACCAAGCAAGAGACGTGAACTGCATCCTAAACTTCCCTCTCTGCCTCCAAACCTTTGCCTTGCCTTGCTGGCAGACTGACTGATAGCAAATGTCCTGACTTTGTCAAGGGTGAGTGTGAGCTCACTCCACTAGGAAGGGTTTTGGACTGGAGCTCCTCTGCTCTGGAGACAGGGTGAGGGAACTGGGGGCGTTCAGCCTGGAGGAGAGAAGGCTCCAGGGAGACCTTAGGGCCCCTTCCAGTGCCTAGAGGGGTGACAAATGAGCTGGAGAGGGACTTGGGACAAGGGCCTGGAGTGACACAAAAAGGGGGAATGGTTTCAAACAGACAGAGGGCAGGGTTAGATTGGATATTAAGGAAAAAATTCTTCCATGTGAGAATGGTGAGGCACTGGGAAAAGGTTGCCCAGAGAAACTGTGGCTGCCCCATCCCTGCAAGTGTTCCAGGCCAGGCTGGATGAGGCTTGGAGCAACCTGAGATGGTGGAAGGTGTCCATGCCCATGGCAGGGAGGTTGAAATTAAATGGCCTTTGGGTTCCCTTCCAACTCAACTCAAATAAAATCTGTGAAAGGAAATCAGTGTTTCTGAATGAAGAGTCTGATCCTAGACTTTAGAACTGGTTCTAAAAATTGCTGTGGAGTAGAATGATTGCCTTCCATGGAGCTCAGGAGGTCACTGCTGCACAAAGCCAAAGCGCTGGGGAGCAGGACCAGCTCGGCTCCAGGGGCACACACATGGGAATGCTGTGTGCCTCTGCTGTGCACTGTGCTCTGCTCTCAGGGGGGACAGGGCCATCCATAGGCACACCTTCAAACAGTTCGAACCCTCAAACAGTTCTTCTGAGTTTGTAGCATTTCTCTGTTCACCTGTTGGGGTTAGGGGAAAAAAAGACCCAAATCTGAATACCTGCATTGTTGCAAACAATTGCTTTGCCTGGTCTGTTTTTGAAGTTTAGGAATCCACAAAAAAAACCTCCAGCGCTGAGGCTGAAGGAGCAATTCCCTGAGCCAAGAGCCAGATTGGCCTGTCTGACATGTCCACGCTCAGGCTGTGCCTGAGCATTTCATTGCTGCCATCAGCCATGACCACAAGCACATCTGTAAAATATGGATTTCAGTGAGACTGGATTAGGGGTAGATTTAACTTTGTGTGACTGAAGTTTACCAAAAAAACCAGAGACATTTAAATGTATTTTTAACCTTATTTTTCACAGCAATTTTGATTAATGACTGTGGCTTGGACGCCACCACCTTTATATACCTAAAGAGTCTGTGAATGTCGGCTTTGCAGAAACCTTTCTCGGAGCCTTACACAGCTGCACTTCTGTTTTACATTGGAAAGGTTTGACACCTCAGCAGTATAAAGTTATAGGTTTTATCCCTAAAACTTCCCAAATGCAGTTTCCATTATTAACACAATTGTGACAGCTATAGTTTGTTTATATTGCCTCACCTGGGGCACATAAACTTAAAGGACTGAAAATACCTCCATGCAATAAAAGAATTTTATATAATTGCTACCTCTTGCTGTAAGGGACAGCTGGCCTTTGAAAGTTGGGAACTCATTTACGTCATTGAAGTAAAATGTAAGCCTGGGGTTTAAATGACTGTAATTTATGTTTCTGAAGCTCAAAACAAAAATATGGTTGTCCAAAGGGCAAATACCTTTCCAAAAAAACTAATACTCATAATTCATCTTGGAGAGTGTATATGTCTACAACCTCCTTATAGGAGGCTTTCAATGGCAGTTGCTGTTTTCTTTTGATATTTATTCTCTTATTACTTCTGGTTTGTTACCCTCAATGTTAAAATTTCTATTAACACTTTCCTAATTCAGCTTTTTTTAATGTTTCCTAATCTGCTGTGCAAGGCTGTGCCACATCCCTGCACAGTCACCAGGGACACAGCCCAAAGTTGTCCTGGGGGGCTCTGACCAGTGCAGTCCAACAGGTAGATGTGGAAATGGCTGGGTCACCAAAGCCGAGAGAGAGAACTCAAAATGACTTATTTCTTGTGGCTGGACAAAATCAGTGCCCTGTGAGCAGAGCGACTATAAATGACCCTGCAGTTCTTGTGCTGAGCATTTTCTTGTCACTGTCTCTCAGCATGTGTCTGAACATCATTTATATATTTTAGGTTTAGGGCCCCATTCCAAACAGCTGTTGCTTGTTTAGCTTTTTAATTTTTTTCCCCTTGTTTTTAATTTATAATACTGAAAATCGCTCTGGAATGGGCTGACACCAAAAATGTTTGCTCTAGCCCTTGGATGAAAGCACCCACCCATGGTCCCTGCTTTTATGATTTACAAATTCGCCAACATTTATTATGGCATTGCAAAACAACAGTGACAATAAGAAATTCAACCACAGCTCCCTCACAGCAAATTCCAGGCCCAGAGCTCCTCTGCAATCTTACAAGCCCATCATCAAGGGGGAGCCTGCGTCCATTTAGGTGGTTTATTTCCAAATCTCATTTGGGGTGTGACCACACTCTGCCTTGGCTCTGTCCCACATTCGTCATTTGCTTCTAATATACGTTCAGATATACCCATGACTTAAAAATAATTAATCTCATTTCCATGCTTTTGAAGAGTTTGGTTGTGCTGGCCAGCATAGCTCAGCAGAGAAGAGCAAGTGGCAGATTTTGTCAGTCTTGGGTTGTGTCAGTGGGAACACTGAAATCAGGTTTCTAGAGCAAGAAGACCAAGACAGGTAAATCCAAATTTCACCTGAGCACCGTGTGGGTGAACTCAATTCCTTCCCTAAAAGCACTTTTTTGGGCAAAAGTGAACTGCAGGCAAAGTACATCCAGTTCAAATGAGGTTGGATATTCACATCCTGCGCTAGCTTCCCTCGGCACATGAGGAACGCGACCATGAACCTGAGAAGGTGAGGACACCGCCAGTGGTGTCTGGCTGGTGCACATCAGCTCTCCATGTGGGCTGGCACTGCTGAGGGGCTGGCATGGCACTGGAGCTTTATTTAATGTGTTAGCCTGGTGTTTGGGAAGGCCATGGCTCACTGGGGACCCTGTGTTAGCTGCTGTGGGACAGAACACCCCTTTTCCATCGGGTTTTCCCCTGGCATGGGGAGATGGGGGCACACACACACACAAAGGAGGCAGGTGGGACCCTGGCTGTGACACAGGCGCTCAGCAGTTTGCAGGCTGACCCTTGATGATGGATTATCTTCCCTTCAGAATCACAGTGGAAGTATTGAGGCGGGAGTTGGGGAAAAACACAGAAGTAGCTTTGGAAAATGTGTTCAAGCCCTGCTCCCAAGTGAGAAGGAGAGCCTGAACGCAAGCCCAGTCCTTCCTCCTCAGCACAAGTGCAGCCCCGGGCCCCCGGGATGTGCTGTCATGTCCCGAGAATGTGTTTCCTGGACCACTGCCTCCATCTCCCCCAGCTTGCTGTCCTGCTCCTGCCGGGACCATCCTCCCTCACTCTGCTGGCTGAGCCTGCTCCGAGGGGACACCTCGTGCTGGGGATGGGGGAATTGCAGAAGGACCAGGACTTGTTTTTTGGAAGAGCACAGCTGCCTGCAGCTGCTGCTGCGGTAAATAGTGAGTATGGATTGGACACTTGTGTCAAAACTCCTCAGTCTGACTGATCTGACTGATCTGAGCCTGCCCCGAGGGCAGGAGTGGACCCAATTCCAGCTACACCATCCAAACTTTGCCAGAGGCAGAGGAGTAAAACTTGAGTGAAACCGGATTGCTGCTGCACACGTGGATTGCTCCCTGAGGGGAAAGAGTCACAGATGCCAAATCACAGAATCCCAGGATGGTTCAAAATTAAAATCTCACCGTGTTCCAACCCTCTGACATGAGCATGGACACCTTCCACTATGCCAGCTTGCTCAGTGAAGAATGTATTCCTAACATAAATTGAATGGTGACCAGAACCATCAGGTATGAGCCACTGGTCACTGCCATGAGTGCACGGAGGTGGTGATGGAGCTGGCAACCCAAAGAGCAATTTCCTTTCTTACTCCCCTTCCAGGGCTGGATGTGACAGGACTCAGTGGAAGTTTAATGTTTCTAAGAGGACACCACAATGAGGAGGTTTGCTGCCAAGCAGGAGCTGTCCTTTCCCAGGGACTAACTGATGGAGATGATTTCCAGGATCACGGACTGCTATCCTGGTCTGGACAATCTTTTCCAGTCCTTTTCTGTCACTGGTACCTTTTCTTCTCTACCTGCTCAGAAACAGATGCTGAGAGTTTAAAGCACAGCCCTTAAGATCTAACGTAGTTGAAATGTCTATAAACACCTTGAGTCTCTTTGGAGAACTCTGTGCCTGCCAAGCTGTGCAGCTTTAGTTGGATGTCTCATTATTTGTGGTCCTTCCCCCTCCTGCAGCCCATGACTATGTGATAACTGTGGAAAAAGTACCTTTAAAGACTTCGGTACATCCTCAATGCCTAAATGGAAAAAGTAGTCAAAGAAACTAATTTAATTAAAAAGTTGAAAACCTTTCATAATATTTAAGATGACCTTGAGACTTGGAGCATGTTAGCATTTTTCCCAGCATTGGCAGGTAACAATACTGAATGTTATCAGAATATTTTCTCCTTATTTCTTTGTATTAATAACCCAAGAGCGCAGATTGGTTAGATGAAATCTGCCGAACATTAGTCACCAGATTCTGTTCTATGTTTATTTGATTAGAAAAGAGAAAAAAACCTAGTGAAACTAATGGCATGATTAACCATGATGGAACTTCAATGACAGAAATAGGTTGTTTATAGAAGTCAAATTCTGGTTTTGAGCAGAAGTACACATTGCACAGCTGACCAGGGGTCCACTAAAATGGATCCAGGCTATTAATCAGCAGTTATCTTCTCTGCATACGTGTATGTTAAGAGGATGACAAGGTGCTTGATCTGGCAGAGCTCCAAGGATATACAGAAGGTAATATTTTCTTGGATATTGATAAAAACATAAATTTCATTCTCTCTTCCTTCTCAGGGCTGGGTCTCCCACAGAAAGGCTTGGGGGCAGCAGAGCTGCAGAGCATCATCCATCACAGGAACATCCTCCAGCAGGTGGGTGCTGTACCCAGGTATATCCACATAAGGTTTGCTGTTCGGATCAGAATTTGGAAGCAAATCTCCCAACCATCTCCCCTCAGGGCAACTCGGTTTGTGCCATGGAGTAGAGCTGCAGGACATGGACTGGATGGGTCACTGAAAACCCCTCAAGACCGGGACCAGGCCCCTGAAACACCGAGCGTGGGCACTGGTGAGAGCAGTGCTGATACAGTCACCAATGCCCCTTGCCCACGAATGTGTCAGGCAGCAAGAACCATCCCCCAGCTCAGTGAGGCTACTCCAGTCAACACCAAATGAGATTTTAGGGACTTTCCTCCATTTATTTTCTCATTGCCTCTCTCCTCCATTTATCTTCTCATTGCCTCTCTCCTCCCCACAGGTGTACACTTGATACAGTCACTTTTCTCCAGGGAAAAACCTGTTTCCCTGGTGGACAGGAATGATAACCCGCTTGCCTTCTGCTTGCAGCATCCATCAAATCCAGCCGCTCTGTCCCCTGGAGTCTTAATTTTCCTCTTGACAGCAAAGACAAATGACTCCCCTAGGGCTGTTTGCTCATGTCTACTCAAGGTTTCTGTGACATTTCTTGAAGATGACCTGTTTTTTAAACACATGATGAGTTTTCTTATCACTGCTACCTACCACTGTGAAGGTAGAGATAGGTTTGCTTTAAGAAAACCTAATGGTGCCAATCTCTGACACATCCTCCCTCTCTGCTTTCTACTTTAAGCTTCTTCTTGTTCACAGATGTTGCCAGCTGTAATATTTTTCCCGTATTTGGGGTTGTCCTGCACAGATAAAGCAATATTTCATTGAGGTACAACAACCACAAGAAAATATATTTTAATTTTAAGTATTTCTTTAATCTTAGTTTTCCCAAACTCACCCTGAAATCTGCCTTTTGGGTCCCCCAACACCATACGTCAGCTCCCAAATGGTGGGGAGTATTCCTGCGGGGAATATTCTCCTGTCTCTAGGATTATCCCACTCTCCCTGACCTCCTCTGAGTCTGCACCATGAGAAGATGGGAGCTGTTCGAGTCATCAAACCAAAGGAAAGGGGTGCTTTGTGTGTTGTTTAGGACAGTGGCTCAACTGGGATGTTCCAGGTGATGCAAGCAAACATTATACCACGAACACTTGCTGTTAAGGCAGCACAAAATAATCACCAACTTTGCCAAAAGAAGGTCGGGTAGTTTATTTCCATCATATTATTACTTTTAGGCTTTTAAGAGGTTTTTTTGGTGGGTTTTTTTTTTTTTTTTTTTTTTTTTTGTTATTTTTTGTTTCCTTACTTATAAGACATTTCTGGAAATGACAGCCACATTTGTAAGTGTCTCAAAGACAATTTCTTTCCCAGTAATGCCTCCGAGAACAGAATAAAGCAATGGCCACGCACCTGCCAGCCCCTCACCTGCTCACAGGAAGTTTGTCCTCTGCAAAGCTGTGCCTTGAACACCATTTTCCTTCTCTCCAGCCACATGGAATGAACCTGACCTCTGCATGCCACCTGGGGGAGGCAGGCAGGCAACACAAGGAATCAGGAGCCAGTTTTGTTATGGAAATCTTCATGATGAGGCATGCAGGGAAACAGGGGAAAAGTACCTTCAATTCCCCCATTTTGTCCTTTTTGAGAGCTTGTCTTTGCAATATAACTCTTAAATGTAATCCTCGGTAAAAATGTCCTTCCCTTTTTTCCCCTCTTCCCAGAAAAACTGTCCTACACAGGATAGCCAGATGGTGCACTGGAAATACCAAACACCCAGATTTGCAAGGAGCACTGCCAGCTCTGGCTATGATTAAACCCACAAAAAATGAAGGGACTCTCTGGCCGGATCCATGCGGATGTTGAAAGAGAGAAGAATGTGATTGCCACTTTCCAGTTTCCCTTGGCACAAGGGTTTTCCAATCATTCAGCACATCCTGAGGATGGGAAATGGGGCCGGACCACCTGCGTGCTGGCTGGGCTCAGCGGCCGCCACATCCCTGCGAGCATCAGCAATTCCAAACACAGCCCTGAGGTCACGCAAAGTCTTTTTGATCCCACCTCAGTGACCCCAAGGCTACAAATGCAGCCGTGGGACATTCCTTGCATTGGAAGGAGCTCCTTGTTCCCATAAATCATAGACTCATAGAATAGTTTGGGTCGGAAGGGACCTTTAAAGGTCATCTAATCCAACCCCCAAATGGAAATGTTGCAATTTGGGCACACTACCATGCAAACTCTCCTTGGCTGTTGAATGCAATAATCACACTCTGGATAGCTGTGAGTTACTGTGCAAAGGGAAAAGGTCTCTCTCAAACCCCCTGCTTTGTCCTTTTACCATTTGTGTACGTGGCTGCTTAATAGATTATTGAATAATTTAAACTATCCACATGCCATAACATGCCCCCAAATGTTTAGTTGAGTGTCCCCAAATTTGTTTTGCATGTTTATCCTTCCATTCGTTAGGAACATAAATGTTCTTTGACTTCACCCTGTGCCTTTCAGCATTATTTTATGGAAATTCTGATTTCCTGCACTGAAAGAAACCCTGATGATAATGAGAGGCTTGAATCATTTCAAACAAAGAAAAAGCAGATTGAGTCAATTCTTCATTTTGTTCTTAATCAAAACTAGTTGTGTGCATTTGCATCGACAATGAGCTCAGCACACAATGCTCCATATGGGCTTGGCTGCTGGCATTCAGTGAATGGCAGGAGCCACTGAAAAAGCTCCCTGGTTTTCAAAGATTTAGGGATGACCTTGCAAAAGTGTCATTTGTCACTGCCTTCCTTGTCCAGAATCACTAGGAAAATCCCTGGAAACAGGCTATGGAATTGCAGGGCCCAGTTCTCACAGGCCAAAGCAGCATAGCAGCACTTGCCTATAGAGAAACAGTGGGAAATGAGAAACTGGAAGCTTTTAATGGAGCCCCAATAGATTTTTCTTTTCATGATTCTTTATCTGGATATTGGTCTTCTACTGCAGATGTTACTCATTTTTCAGACACACTATTACACCAAGTCTGCCATAAATATGAATGCAAACAAGGTACGGTCCATTAATCTGGACACCTATTTGCAATTCCAAAGTGTCTACAACACTTGGAAACAACCCACAAACTTTTACTGCTCTCTGGTTCACACCTGATCTCACAGAACCCCCTTCATGCTAATTCCAGTCGAGTTACACACAGGAGGTATCCCCAAACATGCCATTTTAGGACCAGGTCCTGATTTCTGAGCACATTAACAGCACCCAGCAGGGCTGTGGTGCACAGACTTTGCAGGTCTGTTCTCCAGAGCATGAACAATTTGGAGAAATAGGGATGGCGAGTCACACAGGCATCCCCGGTTGTGCTGTCATGAGTGGCTGGATAAGTTCTGCTCAGGAAGGATTTATTTCCACTCATTTTGGTCTTGTGGCTGTGAGAGGCTTGCAAAACCTTTCACCTTCTCTCCCTGGAGTCATGTATATTTTATGAGAAATTTAAGAATTACCTCTTATTAAAATGGGGATAGTGTAATTACCAATAAAAAGCAGATGTTATGGCATGACTAATGCTTGAAAATGTGTATGTAGCAAGTACAGCATACGAGCACATCCAGACTTTTCACTGAGATAATAAAAATTGTCTTTGTCGAAACAAACTGGCCAAGTCAGAGAGGTCTGAAGTCACAGGGAAATCGTTGCAGAAAACACTGAAAGGCTCCACAAAAGGAGGCTGAGACAGAGAACCCCCACTGCCGTTGGCCTTGCCCATTTCAGGAGGTGCTTGGAAAAGTGTCCTGTTAAAGCACCAAAACTCACCGTGCTGAGAACATCCTTCCCCTCCATGCTGTAATGAGCCATAATTAGTGAGCTCCCCGACACCTCCAGCACCTCTCAAGGGTCCACAACCCACCTGCAGCAGTCGAGATCATTCCTTGGATCACGCCCAAGAATTTTGGCAAGGCGTATCGGGAGCAATCCGCGTAGGCTGACTTTTGAAATGGGAATGTGCAAATAGAATGTAAATGGAGTTGTTCAACAAATCTGTTCAGGCAGTCCCAGGGTTCAGAAATTTCTGCTGAGCTCAAAACTTCCTCTCCCTTCCTTCCCTGAAAATTGCACTTTTTGCTCTCTACAAATACCTGAAGGGAGGTGGTGGCAAGGCGAGGGTTGGTCTCTTCTCCCAGGGAATTAGAGATTAGACAAGGGAAAATGGCCTCAAGTTGCACCAGGGGAGGTTCACAGTGGATATTATGAAGAATTTCTTCACTGAAAGAGTGCTTAAACATTGGAAGAGGCTGCCCAGGGAAATGGTGGAGTCACCATCCCTGGAAGTGTTAAAAAAATGAGTAAAAGTGGCACTTCACAGCATGGTTTGTGGTTATTCAGTCAAAGGCTGGATTTGATGATCTTGAAGGTCTTTCCCAACCTTAACGATTCAATAATTCTATCGCTTTTTGCCATAAAAGGATCTTTAAAGGTGCACTCAGCTTGCAAAAGAGCTTTTGCAGCTCAGGATGTGCGTAGACAGCAGCATGTGGGTACAAATTTGGGGGCACAGGAGGATCTTTGAAGCCTCTGGGGGAAGCTTCAAGGGCAGTGGGTGGGAGCTGGAGGTGGAAGCTCAGCACCCAGAGGTGCAGGGGGACCTGGAACACCACAGCAGCCATGGGCTGGTGCTCACCCCTGCCCACTCATCTCCAAATCCCAACTCTGAGTCTTTGAGCTGCTCTCTGTCCCAAAGCCCAGGCCCTGCCCAAAGCCCAGAGATTCAGGGTGTACTGGAGGCAGCAGAGACCTCCCCATTTTTCCCCTGAGCCCCTCCCATATTCAGCCACTATTTCCTCTGCACACGAATTCCACCTTTCGATTTAAAAGCAAAAAAGCACATCCAAATCCTCAGACTATTCTTGGCCCTGCCAGAGTGTCAGCTCACTGGAGGAGCCTCCAGCGCTGTGCTGGGGTGTGCTGCAGGCTGCAGGGGTTGGTTCCTCTTGTTTGCACCAGCATTAGCTCTGTCATTCTGTGAAATGAAACTAAGACGTGCATAAGCAGCCTTGACAGCAATTAGTTCTGGCAGAATCTTTGTGGTAATGAATTTCAATGATGCTGGGTTTTGGGTGCCTGAACACTTCATTAGCTGCTGGTATATCAGACTGATGCAGCTGAGGAATCACATTATAATAAACCACTTTTTACTGCAGGCAGCAACCAGGATAATATACAGGATGAATAATAATAGTCCATTCAAAATCGTTCCTGTGCTTTAGAGCTCTGGAATTTCAGTAAATAGATCAAATATTATGCAGGGATGAATCTTATTCAGAATTTCTCCATTACCCAGGTATTTATGAGCATTTTTTAATGTATTGTCAGAGGAGTTGCTCCACTCTATTACACTTGCCAGCTAAACTCTGAAATACATACATGTTGATGCAGTAATAAGAGAAAGCATCTATAATTTAGCAAAAAATATTTTATGTCTAAATGGAGGAAAATACACGAAAACTATTTCAGTGTGAAATATCTTTAAGTCTGTCTGTTTCTATATATTTACAGGATATATTCTTTTTTTAAAGTATGGAAATACATGACTTAGAAATACCTTAAAATGCAGAACTGAGGCATTTCTATGTTTATAAACCAGAAATGCATTATCATAAGGGCAGATATTGGGACAGCAGCTTCTCTCCCACACCAGAGAAGAAGGAGGCGGAGGAAGGTTATCTCTGGTTTATCAGCGCTTGTCTCAGCAGCTCATGACCTCACTGGCAGGGATAAAAGCAAGTGATGCTTCTTTAGAAAGGAGCCAGGCCATCTGCAAGCATCCCAGCAAAGCCAGGATGCCCCCAAGACTGTGCTGGGGAGGAGGAAAGGACAGCTCTGCCAGAGGGAGCTGGGGTGGGTGGGGTGTTCTCCCTTTGTGATGCGCCCCAGAACTCCATCACCATGGCAGCCAGAGATGCAGGATGATGATGCTCACCCTGCTGGCTTTCCCCGTCTTGGATTCTTCTGGAGTATGTGGTAACTGTAAAAAATATCCTTTGTCTCACCCTGGTGAACAGGTGGGTGGCAGTTATGTTACCCAATGTGTAGATTGAGGCCCATTTGAATGAGATATTTGTAAGACATCCTTAAAATGGAAAAAAATCCTTGGAGACACAGCTTTAGATAAGAAAAAGGCAGGAGAAAGTCAATGTGGATGGGGAAATAACAGCACCAGAGTAGCAAATAGCCAAGAAGCAGACAAATTTTCTAGTACAAAAAGTATTTGTGTGTGTTTATCTATAACAGCAAGATGACCTTTGTTTTTCAGTGAAATAGTGTCTTATAATACCAATGCTCTGTTACACTACCTTTTCAAGTAAAGACAGAGATAGAACAAGAATTGTTTTGAAACTTTAAGATCAAACCCTTTTAAAGACCTGAATTGCATTTACCCATCTTGGTTGTACAGAAAACTCAAAAAGAATATGTCTGGAGGACAGGACGATTCTACAATATTTTTTTTTCAGACTCTATGCAATTTTCAATGTTCTTCCATTTCCAGAATGCTCACAAGCACTGCTGATCTACCAAGATTTGCAGGAGACCACAAATCACCCTAAATCACCCAAGCCTGTGGGATTTTGTTCCTTTGGCTTGGAATCTTTCAATGCTGCTCATGAAATCTGATGAAAGTTTAACCTCAAACAGGATAAAAACACTGTCTCTGCCATGCTTTCACACAGTGTTGAACAGTAGGCTGTGCAGAATCAGGTAGTGAGACCGGGGATTTGTTTTTTGAGCTTCATTATTGCTGCTCTTCATCGGCAGGGAGAAAACATCAAATTGCATATTTTTTCTGTATGAACTACTAAAGACTGCTTGAGAGTATAGGAACTAACCTGGTATTTAAATTTAATTGAAAACTCTACATGAGAAAACTTTTCATGACTCAAAAAGAAAGAACCAAAAGACAATGCCAAATCCTTATGATGCTCAGTTTTTAACTGGCCTGATTCTCTCTCCGCAGTGGCTGAAGTGCCATGGGTGCACAGCAGGACAGATTAACATTGGTTAATTGGACTTTGCCTGTGCCTCTTGCCCATTGACAGCATAATTTTATCATGTTTGGTTAAACACAAATTTATTTCAGGATGTGGAGACACAAGACCACAGCCCTGCCATCCAGTCCAGGAGCCTTGGAGAACATCCCGTGGACCAGAGACAGCTCTGAAGACTTGCACACCAGCCTGGTGCTTTGCAACGAGCAGCCTGGCTCAAATTCCCAGGTGCCTGACCTTGAGTACATGCCCTACTACAGAACATCCCAGACCTGTGTCTGCCCATCCTCTCACACCCACACAGAAAGAGGAAAAAGATTCAATGAAGGCAAGGCTAACGCTAAGCAGGATGAGAAAGTGAGTTATTCAGCCAGCTCCACAGGATATTTTCCACACTGTGGGGCATCTGAAGAGCTTCTTGGCCAACCACTCGCATACAGATTACAGATGTGGTTAATATATGCAAATTAGGTGAGGTGAACTCTCCTTCAATGTTTCTAAAAGGGGTAGGAAGGGAAGAAGAGGCAGGCACATCTCACACCAAACTGTTACTCAAAAATTAGGCCCTTCAGAACAAAATTGTGACATGTGCTCTGAAAACATAATGCGGGAGCAGAGCTATCTGCAAGGACAAGGCACCTGTGGCAGCCCTGGCAAGGTCCCTGTCCCTTGAAGCACCCTGTGGACCCACTGGTGGCTCTGGGTGGGATCTGTCCCACTGCTGCAGGGGTCTGCTGTGTCCCCCAGCGCTGTTCCCAACATCCCATCATTGGGCACCTCAGCCCTTGGTCCTGTATGTGTCTTTTTCAGAGCATCCCACCGAGTTTGGAGATGATCAAGAGGACAATTTCTTGTGCAAGCAAGGAAGAGCCCCAAGCCCAGCAGCTCCTGGGGGCCAGCAGCCCTGAGCACTGCCTGCCCGTGGGCTCCTTCCCTGGCAGGATCCCACACCCGGAGCAGCCCCTGCCCGGCACGGGGTTCTTCCCTTACTACAGGACAGAGGGAGGGATGCGCACTGGCCCAGCGCAAGGGAAAGGGCCCTTCACCACCACAGAAGGTCTGGAGACCAAAGAGGGAGGACAAAAGGGAGGATCCAATGTTTGGAATCTCCGTCCCAGCTGCTTGGTGTCCTGAGAAGACAGGAGGGGATTTGTGAGTACAGGCGTGAAGGAGGAACTCTTGAAATCTACAACATGAAATCTGCATGAATTGGAATAAAATAAAAATATTCATTCTCTCAAGAAAAACAAGTGATAACCCAGGCTGTGTAATGACAGCAGAAAGAAGCTGAGCAGGAACTGGGGAAATCCAATAAATTTCTTTAGAGGTGAGGAAGAGAACTGTGCTTCTCCGTGGCTAATCCCAAAAGCAAGATGCTCACTCAAGGGATGTGCAGCCATGGGAAATGTCCAATGGGAAAAAAAAATAAGAATTATTTAAATATAAGATGCTTGGAGGAATTAAACAGAGACATAATTTCCAGTTGGGATTGGGAAATACATTTCCTTTCCCCCTCACTACAATCCTTCCATTGTGTTACTGGCATCTGTTAGACCTGGTTACTGTGCACAACAGCCATACACAGGAGAAAAAAACCCCATTTTATTTAAATTCTTTGTCAATGTTTTTTTGAACACATTTCCATTATGTCTGTCTTCATTTCACTTGCACGGTCAGTAATGAAATACTCTTGATTACTTTAATATGTGCAACTAGGAGCTTCTATAGACATCAGTTTTGACGCTGGAAAACTGGGAAACAGCATCCAGAAACAATTTGGCATTGGTGAGTCTTGACTGATTTACACCAGATGAGGATCTGACCAAAAAAGGTCAGCTCACTATTTTCTTTGCAGTTGTGAAATCTTGCAACATCCTCTCCTTACTGCCAACTATGTCACCTCCTCGAGACACCACACGAGTTGATGAAACACGGCTCTTTCCCATCCCTGCACGGTGCACAGACAATTTCTGCTCAAAACAGATGAGTTTACTCCAACTTCTTAGGAAATCTTCAAGTGTTTTGTAACGGTTAAACACTGGAATGACAGTGTATTGACAGGCTGTGTCTAAATGTACCAGTGTCACCTATTTTAAGGACTGAAGAAGAAAAACATATCACATTGCACTGTTTCACATCTCCATAGGTAGACCAGTTTTCCCTGTGGTGACATGGGACCAGAAACGCTACACCCATGCAAGGTACATGGTGGTTTTAATCATATTATCTGCTTATACTGTACTTTGGTATTTTTTGACCATTTCGGAAGGGATTTTGGTTGGACGCTGGAAAGCAGCAGAGCTCCCAGACAGGAGCTTTGATCCCAGTCTTTCTTCTAGGCACTACTCAGGATGAAGTGGTGCCTCACCCCCAGGCTTTTCAAAAATGTTAAAAAACCTGGGGTCAGCCAGACTGGTGAAAGTTCATCCCAATGTCCTCACACCACTGCCCAGCTGGGAACAGGAATGTAACTAGAGCAGCCAGCACACCTTCTGCACCCCTGCATTCCTGGGGGCATGTTCGTACCATCCTGCCACCTTCCCACTGAAAAACAAGATAAATCAGATTCCAGGTGAACTGTCAGACTGTATGAAACAGCTTCTGGTTTTAAGCACAAAGAAGGCTGACGTCTTGGGTACGTTGAAAGAAAGCCATGCAAAATAGAGTGAGATTATCCAAACTCAAGGGATCAGGCAGAGGAGGGAAGGAATTCTGTCTGAAAAGCAGGTGTGGATTGTTCTGAGAATATTAAATTCAGCATTTCCATAAATTTGGCACATTAAAATACTTTGAACTGTATGGTATCAAATCCACGAATCTGACTGATTTTTACTAGATAGAAATTAGCTGCTTTCTATTGGCTGTATTTGATAATTTATGGGAACAGTGAACATTGGAAATCAAGGATTTGGGAGACAAGAATATTACAAGCTTTATGCTTATGGATGACAGAAGTCTAATTTTAATCAAAAGCTGGCAAATATCATATCATATATTGCCATCTTGAAATCGGAGCTGAGCAAAACCCATGATTCTAATGTATTTTCCATACAGTCTTGCTCAGAGGTAAAAAGGAAAGGATGGAGGAGGGCAGTGTTGGAAGCTTCTGTGATTCTCTCCAAGGTTTATCCTACTTTATTACTTTTCCACATAGTTAACATCCTGTACACAGGCAGCAAATGATTTTTCTCAAACTGCTCCGTGGGTCAGATTCCTGCCTCAGCGAGGACATCATGTGCCTTCACCCCAAGAGTGGTCCTACTCAAAGAGTTTGGTTCATCCTTATGTACTGATAATGTATTTCCTTTCATCTCTCTATTTGAAAAATTCATAATTACTGCCCTAAACCTTCAGAACTTCAACACTAGCAGTCCTCTGGAGTTTAAAAAACAATCTGCAATTACTTTGATGCATGCTGTGTAGTCTTCATTGATCCCATTTAAGCTTTTAATCTCATGAATTCACAAAGTTGATTCAAAAACAAACCAAACAAACCACGGCAAAATATGCCCTTTAATAACAAAAGTGGTGATGATCATAAATGTCTTTGGGGATTTCTGATAACGAAGGTTCTTCTTTCTCAGTTGATGTCAGATTTCATTTGGAAAGGGGGGGAAAGGACTTAGCCACAATATTTGTTAATCTGTGTACCCCTTGGGAAAAACGTACTTCAAAGTCAATAAAAAGACTCACAGAGACATGGCAGGGCATAGAATATATCTCTGAAATCAGGTACAGGAGACTTTTATAGTCAAACACTGCAAGCCTTAAGATCTAGACCCAAAGATTCCTAAAATCAGTAACAGAACTCCGTTAGCCTCAGCAAGATGGAGTTTGGGCCTCCAGTCTCCCCATGTGGAACAGAGCAGCACATTCCTTATATAAACCTTAACCCCACTAAATGCTGTTTTAGGGACAAAATTAGCTCCCCAACATTTAAATTTATTAGTGTGCCCCCTGCCCCAAGGAGTAGGGTTAGCTGGGCTCTCTTTTCTCTTCCAAATCTGGATTGTATAAATGTATATGACTTAATAACTTTATTTTGAACTCTGTTAAAAAGGAAGCTTTTGGCTAGTAGGATTTATCAAGGAGGAGCAGAACTCAGCATGAAACAAAGAAGCTTAAACAGGTCCCTGCCCAGCAACATGATGGGAAGGAATGGAAGTGAATCATTAATAGGAAACAACTTGGCTTCCTTTCAGAATTGTATTTACAGTGAGTGACTGGAGAATACCTTGAACATACACCTCCATGAAAATAGCAGAACGTGCACATCAGAGGGTAAGCCCAGGGATGGGGAACAGCACAGCTCTCCTGCTGGGACAGCCTAATCCAGCATTCGGTGCTTGCCAACGCAATTTAGGAAGCACATCAGAGATGAGGGCTGCGCTCTGCAGAGCAGGATGGGTTGGAGGCAGTGCCTGAGGGCTGTGCTGAATGCTAATCATCAGCAGGAGCACATGGAAACACGCAGGAATGAAGAGTGAGGGATGCAAGGCCCGGTCATCCACAGGGAAGCTGAAGCAACAGGAGGGGAAGCAGCTGTGCTTCTGCCACACCTGGAGCCTGGAATGGATTCCATCAGTCTGTCCTGACACACAGACATGTTTCTGTATCTACCTGCAGCTATATCCTAATTCTCACCAGAACGAACATGTTTGGACCCCAAGTGAGGCACCTGCCCAGAGCAACTGTTCCCCAAAACATGGAAAGGTGGGCTGGGGTGAAGGCACAGGCTGGCCCTGCCTGCAGCCCTTTCTTGGTTAATCTGCAGGTGGGAAAGGATGATGAAAAAGCAAAGAGCCTGCTGACCTACCCAATCCCCCATAAATCTATCTGTCCCTACCCCAGTGCTACCAGTTCCCATTAACTCCTCCCAGGCTCCTGGGGGCACTTTTGCTTTTCTCAGGAACGCAAGCTGATGGAATTTGCAAGTGTGGGCAAGGCAGAAATGCCAGCACCTGATCCAAATTATGTAGTCCTTGACTTCTGCAACAACCATTAGAGTCTCACACGTGGAAAAACGCATGTGCTATGTATTTTAGTTTGCAGCACTTTTGTCAAGGCTGGTGTCCTTGGGCTAATTTCTGCTGCTGGTAAATAGAAACAGAGAAATGCATCCCCAGGGACAGCCCAACATCAGCATCACCTGAGCTATGGACTCCTCCAAACTCATGTTTGAAATACATCCCCTGTGCAGGGATGACTGTTCTCTGCTTTTCTGAGCACCGACCCCTGTGCATGAGGAAGAACTTCTGCACTGGGAGGATGACTGGGCACTGACACAGGCTGCCCAGAAGGGCTCTGGAGCCTCCTTCCCTGGACATATCAAAAGCCACCGGGACACAATCCTGAGTAATGCGATCTAGGGGATCCTGCTTGAGCAGGGAGGTTGGACAAGATGAGTTCCAGTGGTTCCTCCCCATCTGAACCACTCCCTGCCTCCTGTGCATCAGTTCCTGCATGGGGCACAGCCACCTGCCTGGCCACTGCCTGAGGTCTGGGGAGAAACTGGGGGGAAACCTTCTCATGTTATTAGCTCAGAAAAGATAATGCCAAAGCCTAGAGGTGGCACACAGCAGCTTCTGCTGCAATTACACCAAAGAGTAAGCACACTCCGTGGTGGCTTGCACTGAGCGAAATTGTCAAAGGCAAGCAGATAAATTGGAAATTCCTGCAGGAGAAAGACCTGAAGGAAACTGGCAACACAAGCAATGCAAAGGGAGCGTGGTGGAGAGCGAGGAGTTAAGCTTGCCTGGCTGAGCAGAGCTGTGAAAATAGACACCAACCTGCCTGGGACGAGGCTGTGAACTCTTTCCCAGTCCAAAGCTCTGCAATGGCTGAGACATCAAAACCCCAACACAATATAAACCTAACAATAGGGTCTGACAGCTGCAGAGTGTTTGAACAACGCCTCAGATGGGGAAGCTTGTGAAATCCTCTGTGTCCCACCAGAGCATGGGAGTTGCAGCTTTTCCTGGTTTCTTTGGCTGTATTTTCCCTTAAAGCAGAGATTGTGCCCCTGGTCCCACCACATCCTTTCGAGGACCCAGCTCACACCCACAGCCACCACACTTTGGGTTTACTCCCTAAATACATCTCTGGCAGTGGAGTGCTGATCAGTTCCTTTGAAGAGCTCATTCTCTTGGGGCATCCTCAGGAATGGGTGCTCTGGGTAGACGTGAAGGGGTCTCACTCCAAGCAGCTGCCCCGTTAGCACCTGATGATGGCTAATAATAATGATTAATGAATCTTAATCTTCCTGTCACAATTCCCTTTCATTAATATTTATATCTGGCAGATGTACCCCCAAGGGAGAACTTGAGCTGCTAAGTATTAGTCTGCTATGTACAGCTGGTATTTTCTCCAGAAACTTTGAGGACATTCTTTGAAAGAGCATATTATGTGCAGTTTTATTTTCAATTCTTAATGCTATCACGTGTCAGAAGACAGAAGGTTTATTTTAGGCCTCCTCATCCGATGAAGTAAAAAAACTCCCTTAGATACCAATATTTTAATGAAAAAAAGGGATCTGATGTAAAGGAATGATTGCACACTTAACTGGCATTATCACAGAGGTCAAGCTCAGCTATGGATACACCACTAAGCTTCCTAATTACAACAGGGTGTAATTTAAGGCATCTTTATCTCTCAGTGATTTAAACGTGTGCCATTTTCCAGTTAGATGTATGTGTTGAGCTTCTAAAAAAAGTCTTGTGAAGCACTTTTGGAAGCATAAACATTTAATTAAATGATCTAGTTGAGTCTTCATAATTGGGCTGAAGTCTGTTTATAACTAATTCATGACACAGCATAATTAGCCAAATGATTAATTGGTAATTACTCTGTGAAAACAAATTAATCACTGTGTTTCCCAAATCAAGATCCTCTCTCTACACTATTGCAAACCATTTGGCTCTGCTCTGTGACTGTCTTGATTTATTTCTACTTATCCATCTACGTCCTGGCTATTAAATTTGGAGGAATCTCCTGGCTCTCAGCAATGCATTGTCAGCTGCAGCAACAGGCAGCATCAAAAACATTTTCCATTTTTTTAAACATTTTATTACCCTCCCCAGACATGCCTGAACCATGGCTGGCTGGATATGGCTTCTTTGATGGTGCTTTCATTTGAAAGTAGGAAGGAGAATCTTGCAATTACATTCATGTAACGAGTAAGAAAATGAGCAGCTGAGGATGTGAAATACAGACAATCTTTGTGCCTGAAACACTCCTCAGCCCACAGGGCCCTTCAACATTTAAGTTTCCAAAATGAGTTGTTAAACCGTGTGGGCACAGGGAAAGCACGAACAGGTTGTATTTATAAAAAAGAGCTGCTTGCACAGCTGTGAGTTTTCTTCAGGAATTGATGGGGATGCTGTGGCCTTTGGGAAATGTGGCTCAACGTGTCCAGCCTGGGGAGGGACACCTGAGCTCACCCTTCACAAGAGTCTGGGGACAGCAGTGGGAATTGAAGGAGCCTCACAGTCAAAACAGCCTCAAAACAGAATCATAGATAATTTAGGTCAGAAAAGCCCTCTGAGGTCATCGAGTCCAACCATTAACCCAGCACTGCCAACTCCATCACTAACCCGTGTCTCTAAGTGCCACATCTACATGTCTTTAAAGTCCCTCCAGGGATGATGACTCCATCACTTCCCTAGGAAGCCTATTCCAGTGCTTGACAACTCTTCTGGTGAAGAAATTTTCCCTAACAACTAACCTAAACCTCCTCTGTGCAGCCTGAGGCTGTTTCCTCTTGTCCTAGAAGATTACAAAAATGGAAAAATAAATCTTCAAATGGCTGTTGAGCAATTTTGTCTTTGCTTGTTCTCAGAAGGAGAAGGGAAATCTGAAATGCTCTAAGAGAAGGTACACTGGCAGAAAGGGGAGGTGAGCTCTCGGGGAGGATGCTGGTTATCCGGAGGAGAGAAGAGACCGTGCATCAGTAGGGAGCACAAAGATCCTGAAACTCCCCAAAACTGAAGGTTGTTCAGAATTTCCTGAGGAAAGATTTCAAAGGATATGCTGAAACAAGCAGGGCAGGCAGATGGGGTGTAAAACCACCCATGGGAGGCGGCTGGATCTCATTTCTCGAGTGCAGTGGAGATGTATCCTGCTGGTCCCACACGGAGCTGGCAGCCCCTGCAAAGCGCTGTGCTGGCTTCAGATGTGCAGCCAAGATTAACCACAAAGCCCCCTGCTGTCTGATGGGCCAGGGGCCAAACAGCGCCTGATTAACCAAAATCAGACCTACCTGAAGCCCCTGGACTACAAGTCAGATTTCTAGTCTCAGTCTGTTCCAACTCTTGAGAAACCATGGAGTGAAGATGGTTTCTGCAGCAGTCAAAACCTGGGTATGGTGGTGCCTCCGGGTGGTGATTCCACGATAGCAGCTAGCAAGTAATTTTTATTTGAAAGGAACCTGACATTGCTAGGTGACACTGAAGACATCAGCTTCTTCATGCTCTAGGTATGATTCCCAGCAGTTTTCGTATTTCAGCAGGGTCAGTAGCTTCAGTGAGGTGCCAGAAATAAGGGCTGAGCCTGTTTTTCAGCTCGGGTGCCCCAGGGACCCTGCGCTGATTGCCAGATTGCTTCCTGGATGAGAGCGTAACTCGGACATCAAACAGTTTTTTACCCTTTGCATTCAGCTTTATGTACCCAAAGCTGCTCCTAATGGGGTACAGATGTTTCTCAGACTGAGTTATCGTACAAAACGGGCAGGGGAAGGAACTACTGAAAACTTCACAGGAAACGAAGGGAAATAGCGGCACTCGTGAATCACCAGCTATGAAAGAGTTGGGAAAAAACCTACAAATAACCTTTTTTGTTTTTTCACCAATCATTGCTTCTGTCTCATGAGGGAAAGATAGGGCAGAGACAAGGATGATACTTCTTATGAACAACTGAGGAACTCTGAAAGTTAATCAGTCATAAAAACTCCCAGAAGGACAAGAAAGGAGACAACTGAGGGTGCAGCTCCATGCTGGGGTGAGCTGCAGTGGAAGCAGCAGCTTGGGTAGCTCAATCCTGGCCCCAACACTGCTAATTGCATTAATTGCACTAACTGTGAGACTTTGGGGACAGCAGCAAACAGCCACAGCACCACCTGCTGCAGCCATTCCCCTCTGGGCTCCCCGGGATCTGCTGATGAAGCTGGGACACCTGAGAAGGGACAAGGATGGAGTCACAGCACATCCAGGCACGGTGCCCACAGCTTTCAGATTTGGGTCACACGTGAAGGAAACTCCACGCAGCAGCAAGCAGCTGTGGGGTAATAAAACAAGCTGAAAGTTTCTGCTCGCCTTCATGCACAGCAGGTCTGGACTAGTTTTATTTATATGAGTTTTCCACTGAGCAGCAGCAGCAATGGATGGAATGGAATGATCTTGGGATAATTTGGGAACGAGTCTTCTGACGTTTCTTCTAAATCCCTCACTGAGAACATTTTTCTCCCTCCTGTGTTTATTTTCTGCTTTTTTACAAGCAAAATGCTGTGGTTTGAGATGCAGGGCTGATGGGCTGGATACCACATGCCCTGTTGAGGGGATGCTGAGGCTGAAGACAGGAGCTGTCTGCCTCCTCCCTGCGCAGTCCTGGCCTTACCTTGGAGGACCCTCACTCTCCAGTGCCTATTCCTCACCATGAGCTCATGCACAGTAGTAACAAAAATTCAATCAGCTTTGGACCGGCTCCTCTGACATTACTCTTCCTGATAGGGATAGGCAGAAAGTTGGAAAAATGATGCTGAAACTACTATTTTTTTAAATATATCAAAAATAAAAATAAACCCAGAAAACCTGAGCAGGTAAAAATATTCCATCTGCAAAAATGTCACAGTCACAACTCGAAAGGTCACCATCAGGCCCATTCAGATCAGCCTGTTGGCTGCATCTGTTAGCTGGCACCTGTGAGTACCCACTGAATGGAAAATAATTGCATAGGTGATGAGCCAAATGCTGAAAATCACGGTCCTCAAGGTGGTCTGGAGGCGTGGGAGAGCTGAAACTGCCTTTGCTAGAGAGGCAGGATTAGAGGAAACCCAAGAGCAACCAGGAGCAAAGCCACAGCAGGAATTTTAAAGGAAGAAAACAGCTTTTTAAACCATCGTGTAGTTGATGATGAGGAAGGCATATGATATGCATTTAATGCTGAAATGAAATGGATTTAAAAGCCATCATGAAAAACTGATGTCAGCTGCTGAGTTCTGTAAAAGCTCCTCAGGATGTGCCATGGCTGAGAGGCTCATGGCACCACCATCACGTGCCACCTGCATCCATGTCCTCATCCCTGCCCCAGCCTGGTGTCCCTGCAAGCACCACGGGGAAACCTGTGCCATGCTCCTCTGAATTAGAGAAAACCAAAGGAAAGGGCAGAAAGCAGCATTTGGTAGTTGCAGCACAGCCTGATTTTATCATTAGGGCAAGAAGCTGCCTTTGACAGGAGAAGATGAAGTTTTGGGTCACACCAAAGGAGGGAATTACTGACTCCTGAGATGTGATGCTGCAGAAGAGCTCCAGCTCTCAGCCCAAGGATAGGACTGACAGCCTGACTGTGCCTGGACCACTCCTGAGAACAAATGGTACAAATTCAGGTTGGTAAAACAAATAACCGCTCGTGTTGTCAAGTGCTGGGAAGAGACAAAAATCCTTAAGACAGTGATAAAAGAGTATTTTTATACTTCATCAGTGCAGGGAGGCCAAGTCATGGTTTTCTCATCATCAGATTAAAAAGAAATAGAGATATACATCCTTCCCCCACAGCAAGGAAAATACAGATTGTGCAAAGCTCATTGATCCTTCCTGCTCTGCTCCAAGCAATTAGCCCGGTCTCACTGAACCCCTTCCTCTGGTTTTTTTCCCTCAAACACACCACTCTGGGGACACCTGGGGAGTGCTGACACCCAGCAAGAACTGCAGGATCCTGCTATGCTCTGTACCCACACTGACAGTGTTTTTTCCAAGGTACCAAACCAAGGTACCTGGGAGGGGTGTGCCATCAGGACCCAGCTTTTCTCTGTCGTATTCAATTAAAGTCTTCAGACGCAGTTGCAGCCTTCAGGTCTGTGGAGAGCCTGGATTGACATCCTAACAGGAAAATCCTTGAGCATCCCCTGCATGACACGGGGTTTTCCTGCTGTGCAGAGTCCATCTCAGCGCAGGTTAACAGCACCCTCTGCAGCCACCCCGGCTGCCACAGCAGCCAAAAGCCAGCATTTCAATCCATCTGCCCCTGGAAATGGCGATGTGAATTCCTGTTAAATTAAGATAAACCTGCAGTTGTGCTATCAGCTTAATGTAAAGCCCATCATATATGCTTGCTGGAGCAAAGTCAGCTATGGCAATGGGTGCTTTAAAGACCCAGGAAAACTCTAATATGTTTCATTTCTTGTCGTAGTGCCTGCTTGGAAATAAAATGGTAAAAGTATTCCAGTTAACCACAAGCTAATAAAGTGTTATTTTGCAGGATATGGGAATATGTTTTCCAAAAACAAAGAATACGATTTATCCATGTGCTGCAATTTAGCATGCAAGGAATTTTATATGGCTGTATAGAGCTGGGAATATCTTTAGCTGCTAAACAGAGACTCTCCCTTAGCTAAATGACTAAACCAATAATTTCTCTTCCCCGCTGCCTCAAGAGGACTGTGTGTGTTTCTGACAGACAGATGTACTGAGGAGGGGTAAAGCAGAGATCTGGAGGGAGGGCAGTCAGGGGAACTGCTCCAAAAACCCTGTCAGGAGGCATTTCTAGGATGGGAAGTTTATCCTGTTTCCTTTTGGTGGCACTGTCGGCCCAGATATCAGGGCCAGGTCCTAGGGGTCTGGCGTTCTCCAGGTACCAAAATCCCACTCTTAGTGCTGTGGGAAATATATTGCTGCAAATTGTTTCTGTTGCTTTCATAAATTTTGGAGGAAAGGCATTGATATGCGTGTTGATATGAGGTAATTACTCAGCATTGCATCTGTGCCAAGTATCCAGGCTGGACCTGAAGTTTTTGTGCAGGAGCTCCTTTTGGTGGTGGCCATACTGATGGTGTCTCTGCAATGACAGCAAGGATGCACAAGAATGAGCCACCGGCAAAAATAATACATTTTGAAGGATAAACATTTCCTTGAGCTTTGGACAGACACAGCAAGAGCACCACTCAGATTTGCAAAGGGTGAGATCCTGCCTCAGACACAGGATTCCTCCAGCAGACCCACGGCTCTGCTCCCCCTTGGCCAGTCTTCACTCTGATTTTTCCTATCCAAGATTTTTCTTGACTTCGCTCTGCTGATTTTTCCTATCCAAGCTCTTCCCAGCTTGATGCTGTCTTGATTTTTCCCTTCACTGCATTGATGCTGCAAGACTTTCCAGCGAGGATGAACACAAATTCTTCCTATAGACTCCACAGTGAATTAATGGAGCTTAAACAGGACATTGTGAGCAGGGAATCAGTGAGACTGAACACAAACAAAGGATGCTTCTCCATTAACACAAATGAGAAACTGTCTCACTGTGCCCGTTCAATCAAAGCATTGCCCACAAAGCAATGGTGTTGCTTCTCTCATGTAAATTTTCCTGCAGCTTTCAAGCACCATGATTGGTATTTGCAACTTTGAAATCTCTGTTTAACTGTATTGTTTGCCATTCCTCTTCCTGGTGTTATTGACTGAAGAGATGTTTCCATGCAAATAGGGTGCTCACACTGTAAAATTAGCCTGCTCTTCTTTCCCCCATGAAGATTTTCTACCCCAGCCCAGCCTGGCAACCTAACAGAATCCCTTTCTTGCAATGGAATAATAGCAAAAAAGGTGGAAGGATGTTTGGAGGGGTAAACACAGAGGAAACTTTTTAACTGAAGACAATCATAAACACTCCCCCCCCCCAATTTAAATTTAATTTTAGAACTAAATAGTTTAATTACTCACAATTACTGACATTTTCAAGGCAATTTTAAAAAGCCAAAGTCCAAATTGCCATTTATTTTTCTAGAGAGTTAGACATCCCGTTTCCACAAGCTGAAAAGGAGGTTAGCTCCAATTTACAATTGCCAGTGGGGCTTGTGTAAGGTACTGTGCATTCACTTGCTGATATTTAGCAAATGCACATTGGCAGAAGGGGTCTGATCACATGAAGCTGGAGCTGAAATTGAATTCAGGTCACCTAGGGAGTCTGTCTGGTGTCTGACTTGACAGAAGTCCTGCAAGACAAGAGTGGGGACTATTTCACCTAAATGTGGATGACTGCAGTGGGAATGAGTACACCTGACCTTAGGTTCCCCCTGGATCATGAGCCACAGCTCATCTTAGATGCCCAAGGGGGCCACCGTGACCAGCTCAGGCAGAGACCTGAGAAGGGAAATGTAAAGCTCAAAGGGACAAATCCTGTCCCAAGTGTTGAGAAGATTCCTCCTGGCCACCAGCCCTTTCCCTGGGACCTTCTCATTCTTTACTCTGAGGTTACAACAGGCTGCCCAGAGAAGCTGTGGCTGCCCCACCCCGGGAGTGCTCAAGGCCAGGCTGGATGGAGCCCTGGGCAGCCCAGTCTGGTGGAAGGTGTCCCTGCCTGCAGCAGGAGCGTGGAATGAGATCTTTAAGGTCCCTTCCAACCCAAACCATTCTGTGGTTCTATGACACGACCATGAAGTGTGCTGGGGCTGAGCTGAGCACTGCCAGCTGTTGATGGAACGGTCAAAGCTCAGAAACTTGCTTGTGGTTTTGGGCAGAATGCTCCACTCAGGCTTGTTAGCAGCACAACCACATGCTGCCTGCCCAGCTGCCTCTGTCAGGGAAACTTCCTGCTCCTTCAGGGTCTTATCAACAGCTGGTGTGTGGAAATGAGCCTGGGCAGCGGAAGCAGGGAGCATCAGTCCCATTTGGCTGTCTCCTCCTGGCAGGACAGAGAGGAACACCTTTTCTGCCGTACTGCAGCTGGTTTTTACAGCACTGCTCTGCTCTCAGCTTCAAGCATCTCCTGCTGAGCTGGCTCATCTCAGCCAAAACCTTCTCAGCTTGTGGGAAGGTCAGCCTTGCCTGGGTGGGAGTGCGGCTGCAGCTCGCCAGGCTCCAGATCCTGCTGCTTCTCCTGCTCTCCAGAAACCGTGGCAGAGGAAGAGCTCGGTACAGGGGACAGGGCAGCTCATGGCTCTCAAGCAGATGCTGGATGGTGTTTAAGAGCTGCTCGAGGGCAGTCTGTCCCAGGAGGTCTGAGCAGTACCATGGAACTGCATCAGCTGGGGCTCGCCTGTAGGTCTGGAGATAAACCTTCTCATGGAATATCAGCTACGTCAGGCATTTCTCAGAAGTGTTCCATATACGAAAACAGATAGATATAGATATGATATAGATATAGATACAGATACAGATATAGATATAGGTATACAGATATATAGATATAGATATAGATATAGATATAGATATAGATATAGATATAGATATAGATATAGAAGATATAGATATGGATGATGAAAAGACCAGAGGATTCCCTTCACTGTCTAATTCTTCCTGGAATGCTTCTCCTCCAGCAAACCCTACCCAGGTCCTGGGCAAGGAAGGGCAGAGAAGAGCTTTGCAGCTGTTCATAGCAGGGCCCTCCATGCCTGTTTCTGGTGTGTTTGTAGCCCCTAATTCATCTTCCATGCACATTCCTGCAGAGCAAGCACTCATGTTTTGCTGTCTACAGAAACAGGCTTGTTTGGTAGCTCCTGGAGGGGAAAACTATTTCTGCTATGTGCCCCCTGACATGTCTTCCCAGAGCCTGGATCTGTCTGGTTGCTGTAGACATGAAGTTGTCCTCCTATCACCACTTACACATTGTTCCAGGCTGTTTGTACATTGCTTCTTAATTTACTGGGCTCTGCTCATGCAAAGAGACACCAAGCATTAGAACCTGGTATCAGTGATTCTGGCTGCAGCAGCGAGGTTTAATGTCATTTTACTTGTATCTTGTCCAGCAGTTTAAGCCATCATCTGTTACTAATAGGTTAATATTTTAAAGGAATTTGAAGGGAACCTTTAAAGGGAATTTAAAAGTAAATTTAAAGTGAAATTCATCCTAGCCCAGAAATTGTTCACAGATGGATAAGAAATTAATAACTCCTTTCTATCTCTAACATATTCTGTTCCTGCTGAATTGATTCCTTAATTCCCAGAGCAGTTCATGTGAATCTACCACAAGTTCCTTAGTCTGCCCTGGTTCCTTCAATTCTCTCCCAGAGAAAACACACAGCCCTGAGTAAGACAGTGGGAAATTTCTTCCCTTTTACCAGTAGCATTATAAACCTGCTCAGGAAAGGATGTAAACTGGTCAAAAGAGTGTGGTACTGTTAAAAAAAAAAGGGTTTGTGGTAGAGGAGGAGGCAGAATCCAGAGTGTTTGGGATGACACAATCTCCCTGTTCCCCCTCTTGGCAGAAGGCAGAGAATTCCTCATCCCTAATCGAAACCACAATTATCTCCCTCTGACCAGCACTTGTGAGTGGCTACAAGCCCAGGCTGGGACTCAGAGCAGCAGAAAGGATGGATCCCTTCCCAGTTTTCCATACGTCACTGCTGCCTGTTACCAGCAAAAGGAGCTGTGCTGCCAGCTGGGAGATGGAGGTGTGTACATAGGTCTCAACAAACAATTCTGTATTTGACAGTGTCAGGTGAAGATAAGAACCCTGAGCCCCTCAGCCCATGGGCAGGATGTGGCAGCATTCTGAAAAGTATTTCTGAGTGCAGAGATGCCCCTGCCAGTGCCACTGCCCAAAAGTAGCTTTGCTTCGTGGTCCCAGCTCAGTCCAGTGTAACAGCAGTTTGGCAAAATCATGGGATCACAGAATCCTAGAATGGTTTGGGTTGAACGGGATGTTAAAGCTCATCCAGTTCCAACCTGCCTGCCATGGGCAGGGACACCTTCCACTCTGCCAGGCTGCTCACAGCAGCAGAAGGAGCAGCAGCAGTGGCACAGGTTCACCTGTGCATGAGCAATGAGGTGCCCCAGCCTGGCTGGGAGGGACTCACAGCTCCCAGTCCATAGCTGGCACTAAGGACAAACTCTATTTGAGGGGCAGCCACCACACTGCAGGGGCAAACACCCTCACAAACCCCAGAGAAGCAGGGCACTGAGGGGCTGAGCAAACGCTGATTGTCCAAGCTTGCACACAAGTCCCTGCCCACACCGGGACCATCCGCAGGTTTGTGGCACAGCCACCAGCACGAGCCACAGGTGTCCTGCACCCTGGGCGTGTCCCCAGGTACAGCTCCAAGGGCTTCTCTGCTCAGCTCTGTCATCGCATCCTCCCTGCCTCCCTCCTCTAGGCTAGGAGTTGTTTATAGTAAACTCTCCATGACGTGTGGTTTCAGCTCCAGGTTCAGTGTTGCACAAAGACCATGTACAGAATTCTCCCTGACTTAGCAGATGTTCTGGATTTGGCATGGAAATGTGTTACTCTCAGTTAAAGAGAATTCATGTGATTAATGATTAATGCTGCTATCTGAATAATTACCTCATTCAGCCAGCTTTTCTTCTGGTTTTGCAAGAAAACGTGCATGAAAAATGAGGACAATACCCTTTTTCTGTGTTATATGTGGAGTAAAATTTCTTCTAAAAAGAAGAAGGCAAGTTTAAGAAAACAAATAACTGACAATTTTCCACAGTGCTTGTGCACACATGTGCTCCCCTGCATTTATCCAGGACCACAGGCCCCCGCAAAATCCATTAGAGACCTGGTGCTTGAGGAAAACCTTCCTCATGGAGAATGAGCATTGTTATATGCATTGAAAAATCTAGAGTTTCAGGTGTAGATTATCTGAGCTGATAGCCATGCACACAATATTAAATTTCTATAAGCAATTTCTAGACAAAAGCCCCCTTCAGCCAACTCGGTGATAAGGTTTCCTGTCTATATGTGCATGCACATAAGGGAACATTGTTTTAAGGTATTTTTGTGGAATATATTAATTTATCAATGGAAATTAAAATACTAAATTTTTAAGAAAAAAAGATTAAATATTTATATTTTCAGCCAGTATTTTGGTATTCAGGAATTCTTGCTCATGAACTAGCAACATGTTCTGTAGCTACCAGAACATGTAGACAAAATACATTTCAAGAAAATCCAATCTTGCATTTCAGGAAGGCAGTGTAGCAACCCTGATGACAATCTTTTTCGAAAGCCTCCAAAACTGACCCAAGGAACTGCCATTTGCAGAAATCTGTCCTAAACAGAATAAAATTCACTTTGGGCTATAGTATAAATCTCAGCTAGAGATTTATACACATATATAAACATATAAACATATATATACATATATACAATGGCCAAGGGCCAAGACACTTTTTCAGAGCAGTCATGCCCCTGAAGTCCAAGAGGGCAGTTCTGATGGAGTTGGTGAGCACAAGGAGAGCTGGTTGAAGATCGTGGGGATATTCTGCCTTGGGTGGCCAGGTGCTACATTAGATTTACAGTTTGAAAGTGCCACATAGGAGGCACAACAGCCAGGTTGCACTCAAGATCAGGTAGTCACCACCCAAGAAAAGAGAGCCCAGCCATCAGTGCCAGTCAGAAAGGTATGCTAGGAATTCCCAGAAAAGGGTTTGAGATCAAACAGAAAATATCTTTATTCTGCTGAGTGGTTCTTTCCTATCACTTGTGGTTCTGGCTGCACAGTTCAAAGACTTTAAACAAAAATTATTGAGGAGGGTAAAAAGGAGTGTCTTGCATGGAAGGGGAATACACCAGATCTGGAATCTTGACTCTGGGAAAGACAGGCTAGAGGGAAAAGTATGTAATAGATGTATATGAAGATCGTGAATACTACATAAAAGCAATGGTGAAGAGGGCAATTGCTTGCCAATTCATTGCTTACCAAAATACAGATTTTGGGGTTATATCCTGGAAAGATAATAGAGAAATTGGGGATATCTCCTGAAACGATGAGGCAATGTGATTTCAGTGAACAGAGATGTTTCTCAATTGATTAAGGGTGAAATACTCTTTATCTCTGTACTTACATCTTCAATTTGCCAGCATACACGATCCTTCCCAAATCCCTATTTTTCACCCCCCGTCCCGCCGAGCCCCCGCCCCTTGCTGCCCCAGGAGCGATGCTGCTCCTCCCGCTGCTCGGTGCCGCCAGCCCCGGGGTGATGCTCAGCCCTCCCTGCCCCGCATCCCCGACGGGCGCTGTCCCGGCCGTCCCCCGGCCCGGCCCGCGACCCTCCCCGCCCCGGCCGGGCGGTGTCTCCGCTCCGGCCCCTCCTGCTCGCCTTTTAGCCGCGGTGCGTGATGTCACAGCGCTTGGAAGCCGCGGGCGCGGAGCGCGGAGCGCGGAGCAGCGCAGGGACCGCACCGCTGCCCGCGGGGACCCGCAGCCCGGGGAGCGCAGCCCCATGGGCAGCGTGCAGCTGCAGGACTTCGTGGCGGGCTTGGTGGGCGGTGAGTGATGCCGTGAGCGATGCCGTGAGCGCGGCTGGGAGCGGCGGAGGGGCACGGCGGAGGTGCCTGGGGTTAAAGCCCTCCGTGTCACCCACGGGCTGTGCCTCTGCCCGGCGTCTCCCGCGGGTCGCTTTGCTTTGGCTCACCAGTGCGGTTTCATCCCACTTCCACAGGCGGGAGACTTAAAATCCAAGTCTCAGAACGTGTGATGCTGCTGTGCGGGACCGACTTCCCGAGGCCCCCGCATGGCCCCGGCTCCCGCCGGCTCTCCCGTCCTTGCCCCGGGGCTGGGAGCGCCGCCGGGCTCGGAGGGGCTGGCAGCTGTCAGCCCGGAGTTCCCCGTGTCCCCATCCCCGGGAGAGGCACTGCCGGGCTCGGAGGGGCTGGCAGCTGTCAGCCCGGAGTTCCCCGTGTCCCCATCCCCGGGAGAGGCACTGCCGGGCTCGGACCCCGCTGTCCCATCACGGCCACTGCTGGGAATTCTGATGGCAAACACCGGGAAACAGAAATGTAGAAAGAAAAGGAAACCAAGTGACCCGTAGAGGCGGCAGTAATGGGACAAGGTTTACGGAACTGAGGGATGCCCGCTGGGTTTGCCAGCTGACAGGGTGACCAGCTCTGCTGCCCCAGGGGCTGCAGCAGGACAGAGAGTCCACTGTGGCACCAGCCACCACAGAGGAAACCTCTGTCCAAGTGACCATTCAGACCTGACACGGGAGAAGGGTGCGAGGTGGCTCACGGGTGTCCTGCCAAAAGAGGTTAATAAGTCAGCTGACTAAAAAACCCAAAACCTCTGCCAAAAGTTTGCATGAGCAACGGAGTTTTGAACCTCTGCAGCCTGTGGTTGCTCTCTCTGTCCCACTGCCATTGCTGCACACCCCCAGCAATGGGACAAGATGTCCCAGGAGGTGAACAGCCACCAGTGCTCAGCCACAGGAGCAGCTCAGAGTTTTCATGCATAGCACTAGACCATGGGTGGTCTCAAGTCCAGGAGGAGAGGGGACATTTAAACACATTTTTAGTGAAGTCATAATGTGTCGGCAAAGGGCATGATGCTCTTTTCAGTACTAACCCACTATGAGTGAGAAATTACATGTAGTCCCCAAAGCACCTGTGGGCACTGGTTTGCACAGAGACTTGCTGGTAAGGACGCTTCACACACTACCCACTGTCTCCACAAACCCTAAAAACTGCCAGTGTTGTTTGCAACAAACACACAAAAACATATCCTGACCATGGCATGCAGATTGTTCCATTCTCCTGGAGGAGAGGGAAACCAAACTGTGCTCTGTCCTGCTATGAGAGCTCCTGGCAGTGGGCGGTGTGAGTAGGTGGGTGGATGGTAAGAGAGAATGGGCCAGCTTCTTCCCATAAAACCACGGGGAACAGGGCAGGATGGAACTGTAAAGATCTGTACAGAGCAGGGCCCTGTGTGATCTGAATCCTTTCTGACAGGTATCTCTACAAACTGCTCTTAAAACACTAAAGGATGAGGAGGTCCCATAGCAGTCAGCTCTAGGACATCTCTCTCTGAGCCAGGAGAATTTTCTTGTGTCTAACAGGAATCTCACCATTTTGAGGGTAAAAAATTGTGTGAACTTACAGGAGAGCAAAAGGGTTGGTCATGGACAGGACACACGAACATGACTTCTCCTTCCCAGGTGCCTTTGAGAGGTAAAGCTGAAGGGTCCAGGAGAGTGTACACAGAAAACGTTTAAGCTCAGTTTTAAGCTGCAGCCAGGGACAGGGCACTATCCTGGCCATTGCTCTGCCTGGGCCCCTTATAATGGTCCCTATGGAAATCTCTCCTCTAAACCCATTGCACCCTGTCCTGCCACAAAAGCTTCTTCGATGTGTTGCATAATGCTTTGCTTTTATCCCCAGGAATTGCCAGCGTGGTTGCGGGCCATCCCCTGGACACAGTCAAGGTAAAACACTTTGAACTGTGTTCACATGCCCCCACCCAAACCCCCACCCATTCAGACCTTCTCTCCAGGTGATGCTTAAAGGACTTTCACTTATCCCAAGAGGGAATTTGGAATGTTTTCACAGACTTTCTTCCTCTCCACTGCTCATTTTGAATGAGAAACTAAAAGAACTGATTGATGCATGCGAGCTCCTCTGTGGAGAATGAATGCTGAAAATTAACCTGGCCTTACTTAATGTGTGGTTCACTGAACAGTTCTGCCAATGTTTTATTGAACTTTGCCACAGACTAGTATTCAAAGGGCAATGTATTTGTTTTGCTGCAGGCATATTTTTATGTGTTTCCCTAGTGCTGGCAATGCTGGAAGGGCAGAGTGCTGAAATTGTTGTCCCAGGGCTGTGACACACACTATTTATGATTCAGGCAAGATAATTATTCCTCCAACGGAAGGATTTAGAGAAGTAAGAAGATATTTGTCAGCATAATGCAGACAAGCCCATGCACATACCAATGCATCTTGACTCAACCAAATTGACCATCCCTACTGATGCAGAGATAGAGAGGAGGATCCTGTTCCTTTCCTTTTTTTTGCACAGGCATATCTGGGCAGCTTTCATCACTTCAGCTTCTCTGCCCTTCATGGGGTTGTTTAGGCTGAAGAATGGAAGGCTCCAGAGAAATCTTATTGTGACCTTCCTGTACTTGTAGAGGGCCTAAAATAAAGAGAATTTTTAGCAGGGCCCATTGCCATAGGACAAGGGGTAGTGGTTTTAAATGGAAAGAGAATAGGTTTCAGTTAGGTATAAGGAAATCTTGTACAAAAAAGGTGGTAGAACACTGGCACAGGCTGCCCAGAGAGGTGGGGGGATGCCCCATTCCTGGAAACACTCAAGGATGGATGGGGCTCAGAGCAACCTGGTCTAGTTGGAGATGTCCCTGCTCGCTGCAGGGAGATTGAACTAGATGACCTTAAAAGATCCCTTTCAACTCAAGCTATTCTCTGATTCTGTGACTCTGTGTTCCCTGCTCTGGTTCCAGCCTGGTTCTGGCACCAGGCAGGGCTGCCAGCTGTGGCAAACCCAAAAGCCACTGGTCCTGTTTGCACCCTAACAACCTTTGGAGGGTGATGCAGAGGAGGCACGGCCCAGCACAGCCCACAGCACATCCCTCCCCAGCCATCACAGCCATCCCCTTGCACACAGCAGGCTCTCCTGGGATCAGGAGGTGCCTGGCCAGCCCTATCCTTTCTGAGCTGCTAAGGTGGCTCCAGCCCCAAGGGCATCCCTGTGCAGAGGTGGGTGCAGACCCACGCAGGAGGAGCCACAAGGCTGCCTACATCCCCCAGCAGCAAAGGCTGGGTCTGCCCAGCGTTGCCAAGGCAATCACCATCTCAGGCTGGCATTCATGGCATCATTGCCACATTTGGGGGAGTCTGGCAGTGAGAATCCTGCTGGGAAACATGGAGTTCCTGGATGCCAAGAGAGAGCAAGCCCATCCTTCAGAGCTCATAAAGACAATTGTCAGGCTGCCCCTCTGCTGCTCTCGGCTTTGGGCAAGGTTTTGCCTTGAGAATACCAAGTAGGCAGAGTTGTTATCTTTCCAAATTTAGGAGCAGGAAAGTGGAAAAGAATTTTTACACAGCACTAGGCTAGCAAAGGGGCTGCTCAGCAGCATCTGCAGCCTCCAGGGGATCAGGGATCCCTCCTAATCTAGGGGAGGAGGCAGGACTGAATGTAAGGCTCTGTGGGGTAAATGGCACCTACACCACAGTTCCCACCAAGCAGGCCTCCTCCTTCATCCACCTCTTCCCATCACTGCAGCTTCCATCAAACCCCAGCTGCTGTTTTTTCCTATGTCCTCACAAAATTCTAGAAGTTGTGCTTTTACTCACTCTTCATCCTTCCTATTGCACTCATTTCCCCAGCTTTTGGGTGTTACCCAAGAGCCCTGTCTAATCAAAACATAACAAAAAGGAGAATTTTCCAGAGGAATATCAATACTGGTAGCAGTTGACCTTGTAACAGATGCCAGCAGGGTCTTCAGTGCTGGGTGTTAACAGATTATCTAAGAGACATGTGTGTGAGAACCAGATTGTGAGAACACTCAGTTGCCCTCAGTTACTCAAAAAATATATTAACTTGAAACTTTTAAATACCTGGTTACTGTGTAAAAGAAAAAAAACCAAGTCCATAGAGGCAAAGTGGAAATGTCTGGGCTAAGATGAAGACAGGACAGAGCTCAGGGCTGGACACTGGGGTGACTTCGTCCTGGGCCTGTTGGGGTGCAGGCACCTCCCCCAGGTACCCCTCAGCCCCCTAATCCCCAGTGTGAGTCACAGTGTGCCCACTCTGCCCCTGTGGCCTGGGTCTGCCCAGTGTGTGCTGTGTGAGCCATGGCAGCATCGTCACATTCCAGCTCGTTCTGAGGGCTCAGGAAATATTCTGCTTTAGCTGCTGCCTTCTCCATGGCCTCTGGCCAGGCCTGCAGCAGAGCAGGGATGTTCCACGTGTGCAAACAGCTGCATGGAGCCACCCCAGAGTGAGGGGTGAGCCTGCAGTGAGGGGTGAACCCAGATTTTGGTCCCTCCTGCTCCTGCCAGGGTCCCACCACAGCACTGGCAGCCTCTTGCAGTGCTCTGGGTCAAATGATCGTGCCATCCAACCTGTTGTTTGCCATCCAAATGCTCCCACCAGTCATGAATTCTGGTGGACACACATTTCTTTGGGCTTTAAATTCCAAGATAATTTCCTGCTTCACCCCGGTGTAAATCAAGGCTGAGCCAGCAGAGGGGATTGGACACAGTCCCTGCAGACCTCACTGCTAGCAGCAATGCTGATGGATATGCTCAGAAATGCTGTCCTCATTCCCTGAAAACATTCCTGATGGAGCATGTGCGAGTGTCTTACAACAAAAAATGAGCTCTGGCCTCAGCCAAGATGAAGCTTCAGGTACTGTGGAGTGAACAGTGTTTCCATTTCCTTGCACATGTCTAAGCCCAAAAAATCTATCCCTTATTAGGATGTTTCTAGTGCAACCTTGTGAGCAGATTGAATGAAAGATGATCTAAATATATACATATGAGAAGAGGAAAATATGTTGAAATCTATAGGCTTTGGTGTGACTTACATGCCATTTCCTACATTTATTGGAAGGTGTATAACCAAATTGCTTTCCAGAAATAAAATGTCTTTTTCGAAAATTATGTGAAAATGTATTCTTGAGTGAAGCATGGAGAATTTCTGGGATGGCGCTGAATTATTTTGGCTCCATTTAGTACCTCTATGCCTTAAATCCACCTTGGAGCAGAAGAGCCCCAGAAGTCTCCCAGGTGAGCTCACCTCTCCTCTCTTCAGCAACACATCCCAGCCTTCCCTGAGAGTCTCCAAATGGAGAAGATCACATCAATCTCCAATTTCCACATCAATCAGGCCCTTGCCAATGACAGCACTGCACACAGCAGCCTGCTGTGCCGGGTCAGGGTGGCTGGTCCAGACTGGAGAGCGATCTGACAGTCATCGATTCCAGATGTCACAGCAAGCTTCAGGCTGTGAGATCCCGCTTAGCCTTGCTTCTGGCAAAGTTCAAGGGGGTGGATGCACATATATCTTATTTTATTGCTCAGTTCTCTTTACGACTAAGGAAGGACTTGCTCTCAAAGCAAAGTACACATTGTTTACGTAGCATGAGCTTTTACTGGGCTGGAAGCATGGGATTTTAATCATGTTTTACAAATGTCTTTTGCAGACTCGTATGCAAGCTGGACAAGGATATGGAAATACACTCAAGTGTGTTCTCACTGTGTACAAAAATGAGTCTGTAAGTACTTTATCTTACTCTAAATGGGCTGGTAGAAACTGCAAGTGAATAAATAGATAAATACATAAGGCAATTGTACAAAATGTTGTTGATACCAGCAGTTATATAAAGACCAATAAAGTTGATGCAATTGAGCCTGCAAATCCCTACAGCCCTCTCTTGCTTAACTCTAAGGTAACCCTCTTGGTGACTATCATGGGGAAAAGACAGATCCCTGGCATGGAATGATCAGTGCCTCCACATGGGATAGGGTGGAGTGACTCTTTTGCCTGATCCTGCTGGCAAAGGCCTCCCAGAGGGATTTTGCTGACTTTGGAGAAGCCAGAACAGACACCGTCTATAAGAGAAACTTCTACGTGGGTTCCAGTGCTTTCAACCATATCCTGTACTCTGCACAATCTTTATAAGCCTTTAGCAGCATGAACCGATTTCCTTTGCTCAGCATGTGCAAACAGTTGGTTCCAGGAAACATCTGCTACTTGGATTTGCATTTCATCCCTGTCTATGGCAGGGGATTGGGACAAGATGACTTTCAAAGCCCTTTCCAACCCAAACCATTCTGTCATTCTGATTTCTAACCTGATAGACAAGCTGGGGTTTATACTGCTCAATCCTGTCCAGTCTCCTAAGCCCTGCTGCCTTTCCTGGGTAGGTGGCCGGCTTCTTCAAGGGCATGTCCTTCCCCCTGGCCAGCATTGGCGTCTACAGCTCGGTGGTGTTTGGTGTGTTCAGCAGCACGCAGCGCTACCTGAGCCAGCACCGCTACGGGGACCCGGCGGCCGCGCCCTCGCTCACCGACATGACCGTGGCCAGCATCGTGGCAGGGGTCATCTCCGTGGGCATCGGCACGCCCGTGGAGCTGGTGAAGATAAGGCTACAGATGCAAACACAGCCGTACAAAAAAGGTAGGAAGCAAGGGTTCCTTCGTGCTGTCTGCCAGTCCATGGTGCACACACAGGACTTCATGATGACTTTGTTTCAAGGTCCTGCTCTCTGCTGCCTTGTGCTGCTGCAGGTGGGCTAAAAATTCCCCCTTCTGCCTGAGGATGGAATCCCTCAGCTCAAGGGGAGGGTTTTTATCCATGGTATTTCCAGTCAGCTGGGATCTGAGGAACACGAGGCAGATCTGCTCAGGACCAGAAGCTGCAGGAACTGTGAGTTCCTGGGCTCTTGGGTCCCCTGGAGATCCCAGCAGCAGCAGCATGGTGCCAGCAGCAATGCCAGCTCCCCATCTCCCTCTGCACACTCTCTGTCCCACATTTATTTGCTCATAAACCTCTCTCAGTTATCCCACCCTTCTCTGTTCAAAGCAACACTTTCCCATTTACATTTAAAAACTGCTGACTTATTTCATGCAGGGCGCCAGATAGCACATTTGTGGGCAGGATGGGTCAGGAGGGGACACCAGCACGATGGCAGTGGGTGGCTGTTCCCTGTCCACCAGCTGCAGGCAGAAGGAGCTGCTTTGGCTCTAGACAGCAGCTGAATTCCCCTGCAGGCTGCCAGCGTGGAGAAAACCCCACCAGAGCACATGCATAGCTGAATGAAGACATGGAGCAACTTCTGAGCCGAACAGCTGGGATTTCAGCATTTCACCTTTCTCATGACTACAGTCATGGTGTTGAATTGTGACATGCTGGCATTTTTGTGCTGCTTTGATGAAACAATATTATGCCAATTTTTAAAGCCTCCATGCAGCTTAGCAACCTAATGTCTTTTACAAAAACAACTTGGTCTGCATGGGAAGGGCCAGAATCTGAAGATGTCAAGGCTTTCAAAGATGTGACTTGGCATAAGTTGAAGTTAAAATCCATGAAAATTGGGCACATAGCCTTAAGCTTATTTGGAAATCTCACTGGGCACACACCTATTGGGATTGCCACGCATCTAAGAGAAATCCGTCTTGAAGTATCTAAATGTCTTCTGAAAATGGACCTAAGTACTCTCTCCTAAAACTTTTTTCCTGTGCTATATGTTGACCCTAGCAGAAGAAAATGGATGGCAGCAACTTGTAATCAATGGCAGTGGGCTTTGGAGCTCTGTGGTAATATATCTATTCTCATGGTTGTATCTTTTTTTTTTTTTTCTAGAAAACGCTAAACTAAAACCCACAGCCCCTGGATCTCCTGTGTACCGAGGCCCAATTCACTGCTTTAGGACAATCCTACAGAAAGAGGGGATAGCAGGAGTATACCGAGGCACGGTATCTATGCTCCTGAGGGATGTTCCTGGGTACTGCGCCTATTTCATCCCTTACGCATGGTTCTGTGACTGGATAACTCCTGATGGAAGCATTTCTCCTAATCCCTTCTCTATCTGGATGGCAGGGGGTGTAGCAGGTAAGCACCTTTACTCCCTCACAGCACAACAAGGACAGGAAGGTTCTCAGGGCAGATTACGAGGGTGACTCAAGGGCCAACGCATCCTCCTGAACACCAGGAGAGGACGTGAGACTGAGCGACCTTCCTCCCCTGGGGCCCTGGCACCACAGCTGCACTTTATGACTTCTGGAAGTTGTGTTATCAGACCTTCATTGGGCTCAATGTCAGTGAGGAGAACAGCCAGCGCTTTCATCTCCTGGGATGCCTCAGGGCAGCCTGGCAATCACACTGCCAGGGAGACACGGCAGCCAAGATGCCTCCAGAAGAGGACTTCAACCTGTTGGCTGCCCACCAGGAGGGTGTGCACCTACCCACACCTGGCAGAAGCCAAGCTGACTGTTACTGATCTTCTTTCTTCCATGTGTACACCTGCCAGTCAGACTGGCAGCTGTGTCCCCCACCATGTGAAATATCACCCCTACACCCACTCCCCACTTCTTGGCCATTTCTAAATTGCAGATCCATAAAGGCAAGTCAATCCTTAGCTCAGGTAATGATAAAAAGATGCCTTCTCCATTTCTCCTCAAATAAAGAGGCCCCTGGTGCATCTGGACAGCTTTTCTAGTGTGCCCCAACACTCACGTAGGTCCAGACAAACTCTTGTTTGCAGTGGGTTGCAGTTGTGTGCTGATTTTTCCAGAGGTCAACCATCCTGCTCAGCTGCAGGCTGATCACTGTAAGTAGAGTTTTCTTTGGAGGAATGACAAAACATTTCACTGTGTGGAGCCTAATCCTGGCAGCCTGAGATGCACCTGTCTCTTACTCATATCCTCAGCTCA
Source organism: Acanthiza pusilla (assembly GCA_036630365.1). Lineage (NCBI taxonomy): Eukaryota > Metazoa > Chordata > Aves > Passeriformes > Acanthizidae > Acanthiza > Acanthiza pusilla. Next base: position 9,173,233 of record JAXCHO010000049.1, on the reverse strand, counting down.
AACATTGCTTTACGATGGAATTATCAGAAGACTCCATTTTTTCTGAAATAATCCCAAGCAGCAGCTCAGGCTCTTCCCAAGGCATGTCCGTGTTCCAGCAGAAACATGGCAGAAGATGTATTTGCACCTGGAGAAGACTCTTCTGGGTTGCCTGCATCTGATTAGCAGCATAACCTCCAAAAACTGAACATTTCGTCCAGAAACAGGGAACTCTGCTCCCAGAAATGCTGTTTCTGTGCCTGAGCAGGGGGAATGCCCTGACATGAAAATCACATGAATATGATGTGATAGATGAGAGGTGAATTTCTGAGTTCACTGACCTGCGGCCAAGGAAGCATAGAGAAGGAATTATTCAAATACTTCTGCATTTTTCTAGGAGCTGTTTCCTGGGCAGTATGTACTCCAATGGATGTTGTGAAAAGTCGACTTCAGGCAGATGGAGTTTATTTAAACCAGTACAAAGGGACCCTTGACTGCATGTTGCAGAGCTACCAGAATGAGGGCTTAAAAGTAAGTGATATTTGAAGTAAAATCTGGTTATTAGGTATTTCATTTTCAATTGGAAAATACAGTGGCTGTTAAAAACCTATCTTCAGGGTTGAGAGACAGCTAAAACTAGTTAGTGCTAAATTATCATGGCAGTAGGTAATTATAGTGTAGATTCCTTCTAAATCAAAATAGTGAGAGTAATAATGGATGTTACACAATGAAGAAATGAATGACTGGGGGTCACACACTGCTGGTGTAATTAACTTCAAACAACACTTCATGCACTTAATCATGGATGTAATTTGACTTACCATAAATCAGAAGTGGAAAGTCTTACCTCCGTGATTGCTTCTACAAAATGCAGAGGTCGGATGTTTCCTACTGACTTGGGTGTCAATGAACTGATTCCAGTGGGACTGAGCTGGCACCCTGGGTGTGCCTGGTCACCTCGGGCAATGCTTTGTGGAACCAACGGTGAGTTTTGCACTGCTCACCCTCATTTTGCACCAAGACAGAGTAAGCGTTCTTAAATCAGAATTGCTTTAGTGTCAAACATGAAGAAGGGCTGTGTGCCAAAAAACTTATCTCCCTTTTCTGACTTTGTTAGTGTAATAAAAGATACCTGCAAACTTTGCCCCAGTTAAATTTGAATAGCAGAGAACAAGGGTTTGCAGCCTTATTGCATTGCCAAGGCATGGTTGTGGAAGTAACATCTTCTGATGTTGAAATAAATCTGTATTTATCATTAGAACATCACATCGACTCTTAGCTCCAAAGTGTTATTTTTCACAGAGAGAAATGTAACAAGTTGCAAACAGAAAAATAACCTGGAAAATTACAAGTCAGTGTGATTTCAATATTTGCCAGCATGCCACTATGTTATGCCAGCTGTCACAGGAGCCTGTGGTCTGGTTCAGTTTTTGCCCCTGAGGGAAGGAAGTCCCATTCATGTGAAGCACAAGCACTAGGAGAGAGGCTGAGGACTGTGCTTGGACAGTCAGAGGGGGGACAGGGTGCCCAGGTTCTATGGTACCCGCCCTGTGCATTCCACTTGGTGTGCACTTTCACAGTAGGGTGGCTGAAATGGGAATTTCCATGTGTTTTCCCTTCTCTCCATCCTCATCCTCACCCTCACCCGCTGCCCTCCTTGTCCTGCCAGAATTAACAACTAAAAGGGTTTTCTGTTGGAGTTCTGAAATTCTTGCAGAGAATTCTTGCAAAGGTTACACCTGGCACCTGCCCCAAAGCCATCAGTTGGACTGAGTAATAGCTGATGGCAGGACTGGAAAATCTTTTTAATTGTTGGGAGACTCACAACTGACAAATGGCAAACCCAGGGCTGGATGTTTTCATTCTGGGACAAGGGAACAGAATTCTCAGTGCTGGAAATAACTGCCTGATGTACACAGAGAAACTAACTATAACCCTTGTCTTTCTCCATAGCCAGGTGTGTTCATTCTGATGAGAAAAATTTATGCCTCTGGACTTTCCATCCTCAATCTTCATTATTAATTAACTTGGCTCTCTTGTGTTACGTTATGGATAATGCAAAAACATTGAATTTCCTCCCAGAAACTTCTCTTTCCTAACAAAATAAAATATCCTAATAAATGAAATAATACCCTAAATGTCAGAACACTGCAATTTCACATTGCAAGCTCTATCTAAACTATGTGAACATATTTTGATTCTGTCTCTTACAAGTCAGCACTATGCTTTGGATTTATTTGATAGAATACAAGGTATGATGGTGTTCAGTAGATTTCAGTAATTTCAGGAGGAAAACTGGTTAGACATTTAAATCTATAGGCTTCTGGTCTCAGAGCCAAGATTTTCTATGGTTTCTTACAGTAGCTGTGGGAACTTTGCCATTGTAAAGCCTAGAAAGGGACTTGATTGATGAAGTTCCTTTTCATTTCTATTCTGAACTTGTGGTGTTTAGATTAGTGACCGTGGTGATGAGCCTTGGTGGTGAATGGAGTGATTTTGTGAGAACCAGGCTAGCAGAGATTCTCTCTGCAACCATCCTTTTGTGAGCAGGCTCACCCCAAAGGGAGCAGTTTGTGCACATCCTTGCACACACCAGGGTGTGGTTGTTTGTAGCAAGGGCGGCTCAGAGGGACACCGGTCAAGGCCAGGAGTCAGGAGTGACAAGACCCCTCTCCACTTCCCAAAAGCACTTCACTGTTCAAGCACTTAAAAACCACATAGTCTTTCACACTTGTACATGTCAGCATCTTTGAAAAAGAAATATATTGAGCTGAACTAGGGAATCTAGAAGCTGTTATTTATTATCTACATGAAAGAAAGCCCTGGGTTATGTGTGGGTACCAAAAAAGTCTGACCTTTGGAAGACACATGTGAAAATATCAGCTTCTATTGAATATTTTTCCCAAAGGCAGTAGTGAGAGAGTTCTCAGCAAGGTACAGAGGAAGTCTGGTTCTCAGTTGGTTGAGAAATTCCTTCTACACTCAAAGGTGAAACCTGAAGAATAGTCCACATGGTCCAGCGCCCGCACAGCTCGGCTGACTCACAGCCACACTGCTCCCTCTCCGCTTGCCAAATGTCTTCTGTGCCCACGGACCCAGCCCCGGGGCTCAGAGCATTTCCTGCATGAAAACAGAGCCTTCTCGTACCCTGGGTTTGCATGATCCCCGCATGTTTGTGTATGCAGAGGGAAGGAAGGCCAGGTTGGATGAGGCTTGAAGCAGTGTGGTCTCGGGGAGGTGTCCCTGTCCATGGCAGGGGTTAGAACAAGGTGAGCTTGAGGGACCCTTCCAACCCTGAGCACTCTGGTTCTGTCATTCTATGACTGTAGTTAGGTAGGACAACACTGGAAGACACTTTATATTTCTTGCTTTCCATGAGACCAGTTTTAACCCTTTAGCTCCTGTAGCTCTGGCTGGTATGCACAGATGGGGGTCCATAGGGAGCACAGAGCACAATGACACCAAACCAGCGACTTCTGCCATTGTGTTCCCATTTTCCAGTGCAGACCTCAGCTAAAACCAGCAGTGGGAGCGTATCTTCTAAGCAAATCAAAAAGATTTGGTTCTGTAGCATCCCACCATGATTTCATTCAATGCTTTCTTCCTCTTCTTAAAACAGCCAGCCAATATTCCTATGCTCTAACCTTTCTCCATCCCCAACAGGTCTTTTTTAGGGGCCTCACCGTCAATACAGTGAGAGGATTCCCATCGAGTGCAGCCATGTTTCTTGGCTATGAGCTTTCTCTCAAAGCAATGAAAAGATACCAAACTGAGACCAATCCCTAACTTCCAGGTCAGCACCTAAAGAGCCTCTAACTTTATTAAAATTACAGAATTAATCTTTGAATCAAATAGTGTTGCAATTGTATAGATCCTCTGAAAGTCATATAACTTACATGGGTACCTACACCTGAATAGCCAAACAGAATTTGTGTCTGTGAGATTCAGAGCAGACAGCAAATGTGCCAATGGGATTTAGTTTCAGTCCACAGCCCCTGGAGCTTCACTGTAATCTGTTCTGATTGTCATGATTACTTTAATTAACATCAATCAGAAATGAAAATTTGAAAGGAGATTATTCTCTAATATTTTATACGTTTTGAAAGACCATTTTTACTATAGTCCCTGCACAGTACTCTTTCCTCCTTTGTTCCATCCACAAAGATATGAAATTAAACTCCTTCAAAGTGCCTTGACTATCACCTCACTGTTTCACTCTTTCCCTCATTACCTTAGAGTTGCATAAAGGAGCAGCATTAAAAATATCTAATTAAAGAAACTTTTTTAGCAGCTAGATACTCAAGATTTTTCTTGGCGGTCTTTGCTCTTTTCTGCAGTACTTCATAAATCTTCTTTCTTATTTCAAAAGTGTTGCCAAGAAGACCAGAAAGTCTCCTGCTTTCCTGAGCCAAATCAGCAGTGTGGTGTTGGTGAGGGCTCAGCTGCTCTGACCGAAGACTCCCATCCTGCACCTAGAGCAACTGCTGTGGACACTTAGTCTGTGGAGGACTCCGAGAATGGCACCATCTCAATCAAAGACTATTTTATTATCAAATCTTTCACTCTGTTAACTAAGAACACCTTAATAATTCCCATGGTGGTGGTGCTGGGCTTTTTCACCAAGGACATTTTTGCTATTGAGCCAGGAAAACAACTTACTTCCCTTTCCCAAGGGATGTACCCAAACCCAACCCACCTCACATCACCAAGGGAGCGTCTTTTGTACAACACAGCGCCACAACACTCGTCTGTTTTGTGAAAAAAGAAAGGAGGAAATGTCGTGGGCATACAGGTGCTTTTTCCATAGGAAGGTCTGGATTCCCACCAAATCCTAGCTGGCCTTCAGGTTCAAAGAGGCAGGTGACTCCTTCTATACAAACACTTGCATTCTACAACAGTTTGTCACAATTTAACAAATTATCATGGAAAACATAAAGGGCTTTAACAACTTCAGTTTGTTATGCAAGGTATAAATTAAATTGGAAAACAGGACGATGTTAAATTCAGAGATTAAGCTGCTTTTTTTATATACAGAAAACAATAAAACAAGTCTGCATTTCATATAGAAGGCTGCCTATTAATTTACACAGCTTACCTGGTGCAGCCCTCCAGGGACCTGAATGAGGTATCTCATTAGACCTTCTGAGCTTCCTGACACGACCTTCCAGCTGCCAAATCCTGCAGACTTCTGTTTGTAGCCTTGAGCAGACCATCACCAAAGGAAGTCTCTTTAGGACACAGGATACTTCAGACCTCCAGCTCTTTGCTGCAACTGAGCTGGACTGGGTAGACCCAGTCTCTCTTTGGTCTACCTCAGCCTCTCAATTATTCCAACATCTTTTATATCATGATTATTAGTATTTATGCTGTTAAATATCCTTATGATTTATTTTCTAAGCATGGAGCTTTTGATGCCAAAACCCAGGAAGAACCAGCTTTGCTGGGACAAGAGGACTCTGGTGGCACTGAAAGAAGAGGCCAAGGGGTAACTGTCTCACATAGAGAGGGACACATGGCATAGGGAAAAAATCCAGGACAACACTGTCATCTGGGAAATATTCTAGAGGAACATTTTTCCTCTGGAGAAGAGCTCTGAGGGAAAAGCCCAGTGACTGCGGTTTTAGCAGATGCCTTCAAAAAAGGTTTCTGAAGACAATGTGGAGCAGCTGTCCAGCTTACCTTTGTAAAAGGAGGAGAAGGAAAGAGAAATTCCTATATCCTCTTCCCTGGATGAATGGAGGAATTGGTCCTAACACTTGAAGTTCTCAGCAGAAAGTACCTAAAACTTTGGGTCTGGAGCAGTGCTTGGAAATGGGGTCACCTACTTTGGGCTCCTCATCACTGCGGCCCAGATTAAAAACAGAAGTGCGTGTGCTCCCAGAACCGGCCTTAAAATGTGGAAGAAACAGCTGGTGTTGCTTCATCTCAGGACTTGCCCGTGCGATGGCTCACACTGCCTTTGACCTCCGTGAGAAAACAGGGAACTGTTTTTGATAAACAATATAGATAAAATTGATGAGCCTTCACACAAGTATTTGTTCCTGGCTGCATTTAAGGATTGATCCTTTCCATGTTGCCTATTTTAATACATGTATGTAAAACATGTTTTTTACATGTGTCTCCAGGGATAATACTTTGGCAGACTATTTTTTTAATGCAAATAAATGGTGTGTTTATCTGCCTGCATAATGTAAAACGGACTGTGAATTAATTAAACTGATGAGTTCACAACAAGCTGTGTATCTGCATGATCCTGCTCTCATGGTGCCCAGCTTCAATCCATTCAGTGCTCTGTGGGTAGAAAGCCCTGAGACCCACGTTGGTGTTGCATGGTGATGTTTCATGATATTATTTATCCAATTAAACCAGTTTTGAGGTGGGTGCCCAGGATTTGCCTGGACAAAACTCTTGCATAACACACAGCTGCCAGAAGGAGCTGTCAGGGACAGCCATGGGCAACCTGGTGTGGAAAGGGAGCAGGGGCAGAAAGCTACTCTATATAATATAATATATATAATACAAATATATATAATATAAGCATAAAACCATGAAGAGCAAGGGGGAAGTGAATATAAAGCTTGGCCACTTGATGGCATCCTCATCCCTGGCAGGGCATGTGCTGCTCGCTGGAATTTCCAGGCAACCTCTCTGTGTCTTCTTCCATTCAACCCCGAGCCCAAAAAAGAAACAGAAAAGAGCCTAAACTGAAGAGAAGCTGCAACTGGTGCCACTCGCTCCTGTGCCTCATCCACCTCGGCTCTCACCAATACATGGAAAGATCTTTTGCTGCCAGTTTGACTTGTGATTTCACTTTCACTAAATTGAAATGCAGCCTCTCTGAGGACTCATTTGCCCTGAAGCAACAACAGTGTGAGACAGATCTCAGTATGCAATCAGACAGAAATGCAAAGATGTAGAGATAGTGCTGGCACCACCGGCAGAGTGACAGCAAGGAGGAACTGCCAGCTTGGGAACAGCTTGGAAAACACACCAGTAAAGGGCATCTAAAAGTGTATCAGGACACAAACCAACTCCAGAACCAGCAGCACACAAAAATACAGCAGTTAAAAGCTTTGAGAGGGTCTTCCCTTTTCTAGCAGTGTGTTTGTGCCTACATCCAGCTTGTGGTACCACACACGGAATTACAGAATCAATTGGTTTGGAAAAGACCTCTGAAATTGAGTCCAACCTGTGACCGAACACCACCATGTCACCAGACCATGGTGTACTCAATACATGACCGAGTGTCATGTTCAGTATTTCCTTAAACAACCTCCAGGGATGGTGACCGAACTATCTGCTTTTTTGGAGGAACTTGCAGATACAATAGCAGGATTACTGGGCAATTGCTTGACCAGCAGGAAGATAATATATGAAGATGCATGACACCAAGTTCTGAGGACAACATTAATTGTCAGGCTAGAAAGTTCTGGATTTACAGCTTTATTTATTTTAGAGAAAATGAATCTTGGACTGATTGGATACAATCCATGATGTTGCCACTTGCATCCAGCAGAAATTAAAAATTAGTATTTGAGACTTCTCCTCTTGCGAATGCAGTTAACAATCAAACTATACTCATGTATATTAAATACCATAAGTTCTGGAACGGATCCCAAGTACTGTCAAATTTTAGCTACCAAAATACTCTCTGAAGAGCTGAAGGGCAGACAGTTAAAATAAAGGACTGCTCAAAAGTTTTGGTGAGAACAATCCCTGCTGGTCAGCCTCTGATGGAGGAAGCATTTTCTGCTCCATCTGTGTCCCAGTACCACAAGCTGGTACTGGTTTTGAGATTTACAGAACTGCAGAGTGGGACCAGAGATAAGCTACAACCCATGCGAATACATCTATGAGTGTAAAATATATATCCATGAGCATAAAAAACCTATTTCTGGGCCATTCTAAGGCTCTTTTCCACTGCCATGCCTGCCAGGATTGTTCCTTATTTCTATGAGCGGTTTCCCTTCTTTGGTAACTAAAAGGCATGGGTGTATAAATAAATACAGATTTATACATGCACACTTACACCCCTGGCACACATGCATATCCTAGCATCTCTTTATTAGTCTGCAGAGTCCTCAAAGTTCTAAAGTAAAAATAAATCCCAGAGACTGATATGCGAGTTCCCTCTTGTGACCAACTGATGTTACAGCAATACCCCGAAGTACACACAAAATATGTATTTAAAAAAACAGACATTTAGCGAGCAAAGAAGCAATGCAAACTGCAGAGAATCTGTCAGCTTTGCATTTTTTGTTCACCAGCCATTGGTCTAATATTAAATAAAAATTACACCATCTGTGCATAGTACGGAAAAGAATGAACAGGGAGATGTCTATGGAGAAGACTGTCAGAAAAATGAATTAAAAAGGAAGATGAGGTTGCTAAAATATTATTTTATTTATACATGAATCCTAAGGCCCCACAGATAAAATCCAAATAAGGTGAAGGAAAATGGTTGATATCCCTTCTATAACCTTTAGTGTTGTTAGAATTTCCCTTCCCTGGCAGAAGAACTGCAACAAACCCACCTCCTCCTCCTCCTGCCAACTGGGAGAACAGATTTTCTCAAACCTGTGAAAAAACCCAGCACTTGGAAATGGCAGAAAAAAACAGATATGGACATAAAGAGAGCATGAATGATAGAAATACAGGATTGAAGGGTAACTTACACAGTTGTTTAACCCCCTCCTCTGATCTGAAGCAGGGTTTTGTATGCCTTAGACCATCCTTACCCAAAATTTTCTTATCAGCTCTGAGATCTTCCAAAGAGGGTTCTGGAGGCTCCATAGGCAGCTTTACCAAGCTATAACTCAGCTATAAAACTACAAAGTTTTTTCTGGTATTAAAGCTCAAAATGTTTGCTGCTACTTCAGGTGCTGACATTATCGGGTATTTCTTTTATCGGCTGCTTTTCTGATCAAATCAGATCTTAAGCTTCCTGCTTTGGACAACCTTAGTCCTCAAAGTACGTGTTTTCTTAGTGTGAAGGGTATCTATTTGTTAAAGCAGGTAATCAGAACCAAAAGTATTACAGATGACATCTTAAAGACAATTTGTCTTGTACTCAACTCAAACACATTTATCAGAACGTCAGTGGGTAGGGCCATTTCTGAGGATTTCATTACTCAGGTCAGACACACTGTGATCCATATGCCAACACCAGTAAACAGAAGCTGAATTAGCTGGCAAGTTATTTTTAACTCTGCTTAGAGAATATTGAGTCAGAGGATCAAGTAACCTGTGCTTTATGGATTAGTGGGCAGAGTTACCCATCGAAAGTGTCACAGCACTAATACATTAATAGCTTAATAGGCACTAACCGCCCTGAGCAGCCCAGGCCTCACCCCCAGCCTTGCCCCAGGGCCCCAAGTGACCCCTTAAGCTCAGCCCTCGCCTGTCAATCCCTCCCTGAGCAAAGCAGGAGCTGTGCTGGGCCACCCCTGAGCCTGCCCAGGAGTCCTGACCCGGCCTGACCATGGATCTGCCTCACCCGCAGGGATCTGCTCCGTGATGTGGCCGAACCTGGCTGTCACCTCTGGAGCTGCCTTGCTGAGCTGGGTGCTGACCCCTGCCAGCCAGCTGACGGACCCCTGGCTCCCAGCCAGCCCTCGCTGTACCCACACTGGAACATTATTCAGAAAGTTAATGACTGAAAAACTGGTCTTTGCTAGGTAGTGATTATATATATTTAAATTAGAAATTAAAACACAATTGCCCCATGGGGTTTGAATAACATGCCTACAGTACATCACAGGAATACAGCATCCCTACACAGTTTATTTTTAGACAAGTTATAAACTGTTAATATACCTTTGTGGTGACTCCACAGAAAGGACAAACAGCACCTGTATCAATAACATTCTTATCTTGTTTTGCAGTTTTATGGGCACTGCTAACTGTACTTATTAACACTTTTGTCTAAAACATGTCTAGCATATATATCTAGCAACTGTAATATACCATGTTATAGAATCATAGAATTAAACAAAGGGATTGGATTGCAACACACTCAGAGTTACTCCCTTCAGTGATTCATGCTTATTTCTGGAGAGACAATATTAGACTGCTGTTGCATTTCTAAAAGCTCATCTCGTAAAGATTTGCTCACATAAACCCAATATTTTACCTCATTAATATAAAGGAAGGCATTTGCAAAAAGGCATGTAAATAAGCCATCGTTTTCCTAATTGTATTTTAGGTTCAGTGTGGACACTACAAACTTTTACAAAGGAACTTGGGTGATTTCTATTCCCAAGACAGGCTGTTTCTTGCTGCCTGCCTGTGCAGCAGCTGGTGTCTAGCAGCGCAGCTCACGAGCTTCCAGCAAACACGACATACTAACCCACTTTCTGGGCACGAGCCTCATTCACTGCTCCAGCCTGCACACTTAGGTTTACATTGTTAAAGCTGCAGAGTTTGATCACAAAGTTTGAGTATTTGTGTTTTAAACTACAATTATAGTTAATTTTTTAAAAGGAATGGCTACAACATAGGACTTACTTGGTTTAGTACACTGATACAAATGCAACTGCTTTCAGAAAGAAGTTAAGACTGACCCTGAACACCCTTCAGCAAGGAAATGAGGGTCTGTATGAAACTCTAGCCAAAGCTCAGTGCCATGGCCTCCTCTGTGATCTTCCAAGAGCTCAAGACAGCAAACACTCAACCAAGTTGTGTCCTTTGGTCATGTGGAATTGTCAGAATCATGACCATGATGAAAATGAAGCAGAGCTTGCATCAAAATGTGTAAGTGCTGCTATGAAATTCAGCTATACCAAAGTAAGGGTGTCAGAAAAGCTGACAGTAAGTTCTTTCTGGGAACTCTGAGTATGAACTGACTTTGTAGAGCACAATATACTGTATGGCTTCCTACTTGATATGACAATAAACACCCTAAACTGTATTTCCTTAATTTTTTTCTGAACTCCCTCCTCTCCCTTTTGCACTCTTTCTGTTAAAAACTAGTTAAGAAATGGCCAATAATTTTGAGACTTTTCACATAGTCCTTGTAAAACTTTCGAGTTCATGGCATATTGATTCTGAATTGATACATGTTCATTCTTTGGTCTCAGGGAAATTTTGATTTCCTGAAAGCTTTCTTATACTAATTAACTCATGGCTTTATTAAAATTGTTTTTCTTGATTGCTACTTCAAAGCCCTGTGATAAAAAAATTTGCTATCACTCTTGATCAAAGTGCAACAAGAGTATGCATTATGAAACCTGTGGGAATTATTATGCAAAACATTCCTGCAATCACCATAAACATGAGAATTGAGCAGACTGTATCCATCTGTAAATCTGGTTCCAGGAGACAAGCAGAGGGGGAAGGCTAAGCTCGACTTTGAGTGGCTGGATGACGTGGGCACTAACGGCTCAGATAAGCAGAGCCTGTCTCCAGTGTCCTGGGCTGTATCGGGGCCAGGCTGGATGGGGATCTCAGCAGCCTGCTCTAGGGGAAGGTGGCTCACCCACGGCAGGGGGTTGGAGCAACATGATCTTTAAGGTCCTTCGCAACCCAAACCACTCAGTGGTTCTATGATCCAGTAGCGCAGTTTCCCTTCATCTTTGCATCTTGGAGACACCAGCAGAAGCTCTGTGCCAGGCACCTGTGGGATGAGTACAAGATAGAATCTCCTGGGTGTGCCTGTGTTTGTGCCTATTTCCTTCCAGTACTGTCAAATCCATAGCTGATTTTTTAAAAAAATCATATATACCTGTAAGTATTCCAGCAATAACGACTACAGCTATAAAATGCACAGAGTTCTTCTACACTATTTTATACTTGTCCATTTTAAGTTAGGTATAAAATACGTTTCTGCTAGACTAGATCAAAACAGGAAACTCTTCTATACAGAAGGCCTCAGAGATTAGCCTATATGAATCTTTCTAAAGTGTATTTGAACCTGTTCCTGCACAGCAGCCCAAAGGTTATTGGCAATGCACCAGAGAAACCCATGACTGGCGGATTTAGATAATAGCTGCAAATCTGCATTAATCTCTGTTTACAATCTATCCTCTACTACTGTTTACAGAGAGTAACTACTAAGCTAAAGGTGGGTTTCATAGCAGTATTTACTGAAAAAATCAGTTTAAAACCATCTACTAGGGACAAAAGACTTGAAAACCTGGAACTTAATCTCTCCTGCTTCCTGTGAACTGAATAAAGCAGTCGAGAACCATATAGGTAAGAGTCATTTTGGTAGATTTTCTAAACTATATTGATCGTAAGTGTGCAGTGCATTTTGTCTCTCCATTTGAGAAAATGAACATGAAGTAAAGAATTGAGGAATTTGAAGATGTCCTGGTGACTGCATGATAAATATTTCTTTCAGTTTGTTTTATTAGCCTTTCAACATGCTAATTTTCTAGGTTTTTAGATGTGTGTGAATAAACTGTATTTTGATGTCATACAGTTAACTTTTGCCAGCTTTGGTTTTATGTAGGGCAGATACAATCTATCACGGAAATGTTGCACGTTTAGCATTACCTCATCATAAAAAGATGATATAAAGGTTTATTATTGGTAAATAATTGCTATAAGAGGCAGGAAATCCATGGCTGCAAGTCTTTTTCAGTTGGTAATAAAAACTCCATTGTTCAGATACTAGATATAACTAGGATAATAAAGCAGCACTGACTAGTGATGAACTATTATGCAGCGGGTCTGCATAGATTAAATGTGCAAGGTTTTTAAAAATGATACTTTCGATAGCAAATTAAAAGGTATACTTTGGGCATCTGCAGTTTGGACATGATGCAGCACTCAGCCCTCTCTCCACGATGGGATGCTTTGGAGAGGCCCCAGAGAGGATACAGCAAGCAGGGAAAGCCTAAGTGTTCAGAACAGGGTCTTTTTTGGCCAATGGATTGCTCGAAATCAGTAATAGCTGCTTGTGCCCCATCCTCCTTTGAGTCCATGAATCTATGCCTAGCTCCTGAGGGAAGGGCAAGGGACGGCTCTGCCTGGAGGGAACAGCCTCTGGAAGAGACTCATGGGGCAATTTCCAGGGCCAGGGCTGCCCCAGTTCAGAGACAATGCAGGCTTTCAGGCACTTCATGTCAGGAAATAATGGAAAATACATGTGGCGGGGAATGAATGCAAGCCAGGGTGGGCCCAGGTGGCCAAGAAGAACAACAGCATCCAGGTCTGTATCAGCAACAGTATGGCCATTGGGACCAGAGTAGGGACTGACCCCTGCACTGGGCACTGGTGAGGCCACACTTCCAGTGCTGTGTCCAGCTCTGGTGCCCTCACTTCATGGACACCGAAGGGCTGGAGTGGGTCCCGAGAAGGGCAACGGAGCTGGGAAAGGGACTGGAGCACAGGTCTGGTGAGGAGCGGCTGAGGGACCTGGGGGCTCAGAATAGTGATCGGGGGCTCAGAATAGTGATCGGGGGCTCAGAATAGTGATCGGGGGCCCAGAATAGTGATCAGGGGGCTCAGAATAGTGATCAGGGGGCTCAGAATAGTGATTGGGGGGCTCAGAATAGTGATCAGTGGGCCCAGAATAGTGATCGGGGGGCCCAGAATAGTGATCAGGCGGCTCAGAATAGTGATCGGGGGCTCAGAATAATGATTGGGGGGCTCAGAATAGTGATCAGGGGGCTCAGAATAGTGATCGGGGGGCTCAGAATAGTGATCAGGGGGCTCAGAATAGTGATCGGGGGGCTCAGAATAGTGATCGGGGGGCCCAGAATAGTGATCGGGGGGCTCAGTCTGGGGATCAGGGGGATCAAGGGAGACCTTCACTCTCCATGACTCCTTGATAGGAGCAGGGAGCAGCCAGGTGGGAGTCAAGGACCAGGCAACCAGCAACAGGACAATAGGACATGGTCTTAAGCTGGACCACAGGTTTAGGTTGGGCATTAGGAAGAATTTCTTCTCAGCAAACGTGATCAGACACTGGAATGGGCTGCCCAGGGAGGTGGTGGAGTCACTGCCCCTGGAGGTGTTAAAGCTGGACATGACTCTCAGTGCCATGGTCTGTTTGACAAGTTGGTGTTGGGTTACAGGTTGGGCTCAATGATTTCGGAGGTTTTTTCCAGCCTAAGTGACTGTGTAATTCTGAGATGGAGGCCTGGTGAGGAAGGAACAATCGCCACTGCTGTGGGTGACCGGCCAGGGGCACGACCCGCCCTGATGCCGGGGTGTCACCGCCGGCTCCAGGGCCTTCACCTCGGCCCCAAAGCCTTCACCTCGCCCTCCACGCCCATTTTAGCCGCGGGCCGCGGCCCGGCCGGGCCCGAAATGGCGCCGCCATCACGTGCCGCCGCCCGGGGCCTCGCCCGGCGCCTGCGCTGGGGCGGCGGGGCCGCGGCTCCGCCCTCGGCGAGTCCCGGGCGCTGCGGGCTGAGCGCGGTGCTGGCCCTGCTCTGCCCCTGCTCGGCGCCTCGGCCCGGCCTCACGCTGCGAGGGAGCCGCGCACCGGCGGCGGTGAGCGGCGGGGCGGCCGCGGGGACCGGCCCTTGCGCGGCGGCCGGGGGGGAGCAGGCCGCGGGGGCGGCCCGGGGTGCGGAGACAGACGGGCGGACAGGCAGGCAGACCGACAGGCAGACGGGCAGGCAGACGGACGGACAGACAGGCAGACGGGCAGGCAGACCGACAGGCAGGCAGGCGGACGGACAGACATGCAAACAAGCAGACGGGCAGGCAGATCTCCAGACAGACAGGCAGACGGACAGACAGACAGACAGACGCACTCCGCGCCTGGAGCCTTCCGTTCTCCCTGAGCGCCGTGCCCCGTGCGGCGCTCGGTGTGCGGCGCCCCGGGTTTGTGCCATCCCGGGAGCGCTCCCCGAGCTGCAGGAGCGCGGTGCTGGGAGCTGACTTTCCCATGTTAAAGTCGGGGAGGAAGGTTTCAAGAAAACCTGAAAAAATAACAATTATTTTTTTTATTCCCGCCGCAGGTGTGTAGGTAAACCCTCAAGAGAGCTTTTCAAAAGAGCTGTACGGCTTCAAATGTGTCATTGAGTAAAACGAGGGGTCTTGGGCGTTGTGCATGTGGGGTGGCTTCCTTCTAAAAATAATGCATCAGCAGAAGTCCAATATCTAAATTTCGCCACCTAAATAGCACTAGAAGTGGCAATGCGGTTGTATTTCTTCAGTTAAAATTAGTGCAAGCGTTAAGATGTTCAGCTGAATGTGGTTATTTTTAGAGCTCTGAGGATTTGTCATAAACATACTAAAAATGTGGCAAATCCCTTGAGTCAGAGGCTCAGTTTTGAGAAGAATGAGGACTGATTAAAAAAAAAATAAATAATCCTCTTCAGAAGCAAAAATGCCACCCATCAAAAATCTAACACGCCCTACGTGAAGAAAAAGCTTAATCTCAGAGCTCATCATCCTGAAGGACTAGATCTTCTGAGACTTAAGCTTAAAATGTGTTTTTTACCTATGTTTTGCAACATACTCAGTGGCTGAATTTGTGGTGGCAGCAGCTTTTCAGGGCTGCCTGCCTTGTGCTGCTCTTGTTCCCCAGACAGACTCTGAATTCCGAATTCCTTAACGTGGAGGGGGTGGCCTCAGTGCTGTCACTGAACTGCGATTTCTTTAAAGACACTGTGATTAATGGGACCGGTGTTTCAGCCGTGAAAGGCAGATCCGTAAACATTGATTTCCAAGTGTTAGAAAGTTAAAGCTTAATTATCAAGATGCCTGCTTTATCCCAGAGGATTTCCACGCTTGGTTATTTGGAAGGTTTTTTATTTCCAAGGGACTCAATTTCTGCTGCATTTGTTTTTGGTTGCTACTGTCTCTACTAGAAACCTGATTTTATTGTGTTCATTGATTCCTGCTGAGTCCTGGTGTTGAGGACTGGAAGGGACATCTAGAAATTGGAGGAAGCAGTTATTTCTTTTTGGCTTGACTCTGTGATATGTTTGGTCAAAGTAATAAAACCTTCTTTTGAACTGATGTTGTAGCCTGGGAAGTGGTGAACAGCTGCTTGCTTAAAGAAGTCACTGCTGACCACTTCTCAAATCCCTCACCAAGCCCCCATGCCATGAAAGAGATTTTAATATCTTAATTTTAACAGAAGCTTATGGCTCTGTCGCCAGGATAAATTGCAGAAGCAGTTATATAGCTTGATTTTTTTCTGAATCGTGTTGGTTTTAGTGGATTTGAGGTAGGTTGAGTAGGATAATGTGCAGCTGTCAAAATATTCAATCACAGGTAGAGCTGTATGGGGGGCTGCACCAATTTTTGATACTTTGGTTTATACAAATGAGGATATGAATAGATTTGATGAATCTCAGCAGTTATCAAAGTGTTTCATTCCAATGACTGTGTTGCTGCTGTTTATCTTTGATAATCATTTGGATAACTGCCTTAGATAACAGTATGCTGTTGTTTGCATAACAAGCTTGTATTTGATTGCATCTCTGATAACTATAGTATTTTATTATACACATTTCTGCTTACATAAGGGAAAATGATTTATGTTGCTTTGGATGGTTCTTGTGGCCTTGGACACTCAGATGTACATTAGATGTACATCTGATTTTTTTTTTTTTGTTAACAGTCACTTTCAGTAACTTTTTTTTTTTTAAATGTACTATCTAAAATTCTGCTGCTTTTTATCTGCAGTGTAAAAGTATGAATTTCCTTCTGTACTGAGGGGTCTTGGGATAGATCTGCTCAAGAGAAGCTCTTTTTCTCAGGGGTACTCTTGGTTATTTGGCTATTACAGATAACAGGTCCCATCTGTGTGAAATTCAGAAGCCCACTGAGCATTACAGGTAGTCTTTATTGGCTACCTATGTTTGATACAATTCTTACTATAAAAGGAGATTACTGTCCTTTTCTTATTTTTCAAATGTGAGTTTACTGTTAGTAATTACTTTTGCCTGTGGCCACATGAGAAGTGTTGGGAAGAATACTGAAATTCCAGGTTCAGAACAGGTGGAAGGTTACTCTTCCCCCACCCCCATAATGGGGTATGTAAAGGCAGCGTAAAGTTTATCACAACAAAGATTTCAGGATTTTTATGTGTATTTATAAAAGAAAACTCAGTGATATTCTAGTGGTAAAGCTTTGAATGATTACATGTGATGGAAGACTGAAACACAACCTTAGCTGTAATGTAGTATTAAAAGAAAATAGTGTGGGGGGAGGGCAGGGGATTTTTAATCGGAACCCCTTGATGTGGTGCCTGGTGATCCACCTTCCCAGGCTGTCACCTGGACTCTGCGAGCTCGTAAACAGGGAGGTGGCTGCGGGCTGGGTGCTTTGTTGTTGTCAGAGCAGCTCCTGCCGTGTGACTGCAGCCAGGCCTGGGCAGGTGCTGAGCGAGGGCTGCGGCACGTTGGTGGTAGGGAGCTGTGCCATGTGGCTCTGTGTGTTCCTCATCTGCCATTAGGCAACCTTGCCATGGAAGGGAAAAAGGCAGGATAAAACATCTGGGGTTTTTTCCTATGGTTTTCATGGCTCTTAGATTACATTAGTAGCTACACTGTTGTTTACCAAGATTTGCTGCTAGTGGTAATGATAATGCAAATAGGGAATAACTTGCTGTTTACATTGTACTGTTGACCAATAAATGTAAATGTAGTTGCAACATTTGTTTCCCATCGGTTTTATACTTAATCTGACCTTATGTTTCTTTCAGTGACAATATTTGCATGGTGGGATAAGCTACCTTGTGTTAAGATGATCCCTCAAGCTCCTTTACTAAAGCAAAAAAATTTTTGAATTGATGTCAGTGTATTTCCCTATCCTTTCTGCACTGGCTGTAATACAAAGATTTTTTTTTTCCAAAACTAACACTGATCTTTGTGGCCTTTTATCTGGACAGGAGGGGAAAGCAGACAGATGCATGTGAGTGCCCCATGGCTGCAGCTGCCTCAGTTCATCCATTTACTGCCTATTGTAACTTGGAAGCATTCTTTAGGTAAGAAAGTTGCTTGAAAATATGTGGTTTATAAACTTAATGCACTTCTCTGTTGAATCTTTAAATTGCAGCTCAGTGTTTTGTGCTCTTAATTAGAATGTTATTTATGTATGCTGCTTATATGTGGCATTATAAACCTTTTATTAGACACTGACAGTACCTTTGAAAATGAATTCCATGTGCTGTGCAGACTCTGCTCACTTCACAAGAGAGAGAACATGTGATACTTGTAGACTGTGCAATACAGAGCCACCATAAATGACAGATTTCTTCAGGTGCCACCCACAAACAGAGTTACTAATGAATATCAACTTTCTCTTTATAGACAAGCATGACTACTCAGCTCTTGAATTTTCTGGTGTACGAGCTGAGCAACAGCATTACTTGTACAGATTGCAGTACTTGAGTCTCATTTTGTGTAGGAGATGGGGCTACTTCTCATGTTTTCATAATAAATGTGTACTACACCTGTGTTACACTCTGTATCTATAAAGTTGGTATTAACTGGGTAGGTTTTCAAAAGAAAATGATCTGACCTTGGAGAATCTAAAGCCTTGTCCCGTTTTTAAAGAAAAATAGAGAAGTTCAGCATTGGAAGGTTTCTAAAGATGTTATTACTGATTGAACACAATACCTGGTAAACATCTTCTGTTTCTAAATCTGCTTTTAAAATCTGTCATGATATAGGGAGGTGGGTGTTGCTGTTCTTGTAGCTTTCCATTAAATGGATGTGGAGGTTTTGGGTCTATTTTCTCACAGCGCATCAACATACTCTGTCATACTAAGATACAGGGTAGTTTTTTAATATTAGTATGTGGGAGGATATTTGTACTTTATTGGTATCTTTTCTCCAGATACAGTTTAATTAGCCAAAATTGTTTGTTTACTGTCAAGATTATCATGGTGCAGTAAGCATACTTTCGGCATAAGAGTGAGTAAAGTTTAAAGCCAAGAGTCCCCAAATGTCAAAGTATTAGAGGTCATGACTGTACGTGTGCCTCTTTTGATTCATGTGATTTTGGTCTACAGTAAGCTAAAAAAAATAAACATTTCTTATCTAGGTTTGTAGTTTTCTTTGGGTAATACTCAAGAATTCAGAGGTGTATCTGTGTTGCATAAGAGTGCTCATGTGACAAAAACTGTAGATAGTGCAAAACCTAAATTTTTGCCAACACTTACACTTTCCCCTTAGTTAAATGATACTTTTCAGGTAATGTTTGGTAAAACTGATTTGCTTGTTACATTCTGTTGCTCTGCTTCCACATCTGCCCTGCAGAGCAGTGGGTACTATTCATGTAAGTCTTTGTTCCAGAATTTATGTTAGTCCTTCTCATGAGTTTCCCAGACACTGCAGAACAGTTTTCAGTTTTTCTTTGGTTGGTGGCTTCACAGGTTGGTTCATCTTCTGGGACCCGTCCCTGCCTTCTGGTTAAGGAATCCATGTACACATACAGGATGACTCAACAGTGGGATGGATGTTCAGATCCCAGAAAGGTGCTGGTAACTTGACAGGAACCTCCACATTCTTGGGAGGTATGTGTGTGCGTGTGTATGTGAACCTCTCATTTGAATACTACCTGGATTATAGCACGTGGAACTGTAATTTAGCTGACTTCAGTTGTGCTTTAAAATATATACTGTTTGTAGTTTAAGTGTTCAGAAGGAGATAAGCATTCTTATTTTTGCAGTAAATACTGGGTCTTCGTGTTTGGTAAAAATGTCATGATGCATAACTGATGGAACCTTTTTCTGGCTTTGCATCCCACAGCGAATAATAGGAATTCATTTTGCTAGATTTAAAGGACCAGAGTATAGAACATTAAACATAGAAATTCTGGAGGTACCAGTTTTTAGAGGCTGTAGCAACAAGACCCAGTTCTGGCCAAGTTCCAGCAGGCAGACCATACATTGCTGCATCTCTTCCTACATCTGGAGTGGATGTGCTGCTTCTGGTCTCTAGCCTGACCTGTAGTTTAGGGGAGTGCCCTTTCTGGTTGTTCTCAGATGCCAGAACTTCTTTGTGGGAACCAAACCCATTCATGAAGTTCAAGTAAATTTCAAAGAAGATAGGAAAAATTTCTGGTTTTATCAGAAACTTATCTTTAACCAAGATGTTGCAGATCTGCATGAGAATAGCAGTAGCAAGGAGAAGCTTCTCAAACAACAGCATTTATTTAATTTCTTTTTTTTTTGTTCTAGACTTTTGTTTTAGAAAACAGCTAAGTTTGTAATTCCTCTCAAGTGGGGAGGAGGAAAAACAAACAGGTGTATTTGACTCAAAAGGTGTTTAGCCTTTGCTAAATTTAGCAAGGCTATGAGCAACTGTAAGAGAGTTTTGTAATGGTTAATTACTACATCTACACTTAATAGTTCAGAATGCCCATTTGTTGTGTGACTTAAAGCACTCTAAAGTCATAAAACGTGGTTGTGTGGATGGTAACTTGATGGTCTAGTAGCAAAATGTTTATTCATGCTAAACCTGCATCTTCATTACATTAGTAACACTGTTAATGTAAGCCACATGTCTATTCAGGGAAGAAAAACTATTATTTAATATAATTTAAAGAGTGTTGCTGGCTTATCCTTCTGCATATATTGCTGATTCCAGTCATTAATGGAAATTTAAATAAACTGGGTGAATATTTATAACAACTGCTGAAATAAATTCCTTGGTGATAGAGATAATTTGTCAGGAAGTCAAGCAATAGTGAAGCTGGTCATATGAACAGCTCTTGATTAATTGGCTACATTGTTCTTTCCAGCTTGTCAAAGAATGCTTTCTTTTCATAAAAATGGATTTTGTCAGACACCTCATCAGCCAAACAGATCAGGTTTTATAAGTTGGGGAAAATGCCAGGTAAATTTCTGATAGGATAGATGTATTTTGGCAGGTGTGTTTGTGGTAGAGGGATTTTTGGGGTTGGTTTTTTTTTTTTTTTTCCTTTCCCACCTTCTCCCCCATAATGAAGATACTACGGAAAATTTTCAGTCCAGAAAAAGCAAGCTATGAGGGTTGCCATGGAAGTTTCGTCAGTAAAAAGAGATAATTTGCTCTGTTCATTCTTGAAAAATGCACGGCTGCTTTGAAAATACTTCATACAGGTTGGGAAGAGAGAGGGTCTGGTTGAACATCTGCTGAGTGGGACATTTGAGAAGGAGCCTCAACCTGTACTAAAGTGAAGCAGCAGTTGTTGAAAATTGACTGAACAACAGAATTCAGTCCAGAATGAACTTGGTTAGGTTACACTGCTTCAGCCTATGAAAGCAGAGCTTTTCCTTGTGCTGCTCTTCTCTGAACTCTGGCTCTCATGTGGCAAACATCCCTCACTGAAGTGGATCCGTACAGTTTGCTGATTTCCAAGGTCACTGTCCTTTTCCTGATGAAAAACAGCATGTGAACCTCACTTACTTTGCCCTGCTTTGATAAGTGGCCTCTGCAGTTTTCTATTGCTAGTTGTACAAACATTTTTCCTCTGCTTGGCATAATTTGGAAAAAAAACAAGGGAAGGTGGGCAAAACTTTTCTGTCTGGCTCTTCTGAACTCATCTGTTCCAGGTTTATTTGTGTTTAAAAAGGGAGTTTATTAACTTTCGTAGCTGGTAAACTTCTTTTAGAGGTAATAAGTAGATTCCATAGTTTGTCAGCTGAGTTTAAACTTAAATTGAATCTGTTTTCTACTTCTGAATTAAATGGCTGTTAAATACTTCTTGTTCCCTACAAAATGCTTTATATACTGTGAAATACTAATGCATGGAACTACACATGGTAACTTAACAAGTCCCAAGTTCTCCAGATTCAAATCAAGCTGTACAAAATAAAAGGTACTCAGGGAGAAGGTCCTTGCCAACGTGTGTGCAATGGATATCGACATGTGGATATGCTTCTTTTCAAAGTAACATGCTACATTTAAATTTTATTAACTTGTTATTTCTTACTGTGTTTCCACTGCCCTGTTTCCCTTCGTCCCCTAATCTTCTGTATTTTTCTAGAGACCTATTGTACCTGGGACCTTTCAGGAACCTGTGCAGTTTGAAAAAGTCGGATTGTTACATTCTGAAACTTTCACTATGAAGAGAGCTGGGCAGAAGGGTGTGGCTGGAACTGAAGCTCCTGGAACATCACAGACAAGCAAAAAGCAGAAAACTAGTTTATATGGCTCAGGGTTTGGGGAATCTGACCCGTGCACCTCGATGGACTGGGGCAGCCTTCCGCACCACGTGATTCTGCGTGTTTTTCAGTTCCTGACTTTAGTGGATCGAGCCAGGGCATCTTCTGTTTGTCGAAGGTGGAATGAAGTCTTTCACATCCCAGATCTCTGGAGGAGATTTGAATTTGAACTTAGCCAGCCAGCCACTTCTTACTTAAAGTCTACACATCCGGATCTCATTCAGCAGATTATCAAAAGGCACGCTGACCATCTGCAGTACGTCAGCTTCAAGGTAAGCTGTGGATGAGCGGTGGCTTGGTGGCACGTCATGCAGCTGCTCTGTGCCAGCTGCCATAAGGGTTGTACCTGGCAAGTCTTAAGTTTAAAAATGCAACTGCTGAAACAATTTATTTCCACATGTGCGGGCAGTTTCGTGCAATTTTCTGCACTCTAACCTCTGCAGAGTAAAGAAGGAGCAAATGTCATGCAAAACAGAGGGGGAAAGTGCAATGAAATAGAGATTTGTCCAACATTACTCTTCAGGCTTATGAGCTGGGAATCACTTCTTTATTTCAGGTGCTAAGGTGTTGTTCATGCAGATAAAGTGCATTCATTTACTGGAGCATATCTAGACTTCGTCAAGTCTTTTTTGGGCTCTAAGAACTAGCATTTTAGAAAAAACATATGCATATGACTGTGTATTGTAACACCAGTACTGTTATGGTATTGCAATAACATGAGGTTATTTGAAGACAACACTTAGATTTAAGGTCTCTGTTCATACTAGAAGTCTACCAGCAGTCACGCTTAAAAAAAATTCTAATAGTAACTTCCCTGAGCTCTTTCTGGTCTTGAAATTTCCAGTCAATGTTGCACTTTGTCCCTGTGGTAATTGCAGTCTGGAGCAGTACAGCTGAGTACATGTGGAACCTGCAGTCTTGGGTATCCATGGTGTTCTTTTCTAAATAATACTGAAGAATGACTTCACTATTTTGAAATTGCTTTTATAGGTTGATAGTAGTACTGAGTCAGCAGAAGCAGCCTGTGACATCCTTTCTCAGTTGGTGAACTGTTCTATCAAGACACTGGGTTTGATCTCTACAGCAAAACCAAGCTTCATGAATGTCTCTAAGGTAAGGTTCTACAAACTGTAATTAGCATATTTTAATTCACTCTTAAGCCACTTTAGCTTTCTTAATGTTCTGCTTTTCAGTTGATGGTATGGAACAGTCTCTGGTTACTTTGTAGTAACAGAAGAGTTACTTTCTGAATTACTTTATTTGTTAAAGTAAAGGCCATTTCTTTTTTTCTGCTGCAAAATTTTAGATCCTTCAGGCTCATCACTGTGTCCACTTATCCCTGTAGTTGTCACTGTATTACAGTGAAATGATAAATCAGAGTAGGTGAGGTAAATAATGAGCATAAGGTTAACTTTTGTCACATGCAACAGCGTGTTTTTAAAAAAAGATCCTCTATATTCATGTTCAAATAAGCCTTTCTTTGCTACACGAAAAAGGGGATGCCTGGGAAGTGTTTATTTTTGTAATTTCTATGTGTGTAGAATGTGAGGTTAAAGCACTGAAGTTCTGCCCATCTTTTCATCAGAATTTTTTCCCTCCCTTCAATTTCTCCAAATAGGCTCATTTTGCATCAGCACTGACAGTAGTTTTTGTAAACTCCAAGTCATTATCATCAATCAAGATAGATGACACACCACTTGATGATCCTTCCTTGAAGGTTCTTGTTGCAAACAACAGCGATACTCTAAAACTGCTAAAAATGAGCAGCTGTCCTCATGTTTCACCTGCTGGTGAGTAGTGAATGTATGTGAGAAATGGAGTCATAAAGCATCATCACTGATTTAGTGTTGAGTTTGGGCAGTTGGAAGGTGAAGAAGAAGGTGATTGTTGTTAGTGAATGAGTTGGATTGATGAAGGTGGGGGTGCTACTCACTTGACTGCATCTTCTGGAATCCTGGGGATTTTTTTTTACATTCTCTCCAGGTGCTTTGCTACCTCTGAGGATAGGCCTTGAGGAGGAAAAGCCTCCAAAATTAGTGCAAGCCTTTCACACACGCTCAAAGGACGTGATATTCATTGCTTTACTGTGTAAGAGTAACAAAACGTGTGCCCCTTAATGTGTAAACTTAACTGACTGGTGTTCTGTAGGAACACCACAAAATCCCTGATCCATGGATCAGCTACTGCTTGGTGGGATAAAGGAGATTAACACAATTGTCAGTAATTGTTTTGCAAGGTGCTGTGGGTGTGTACACATTTCACAAACCTGTGGTGTAAGACTCTGAGTGTTTGCAGTTTCTGGAGTGCCCTCGTGTGTCCAGATCTGGGACTGTGAACTTCCTCGTTGGTTGGTGATGGGCTCACTCCCTTCAAAATACATCCTTGCTGAAAGTTCAGAGGGCTTTTGGGTCCCTTCTCACTTGCCTTTCTCCTGAATCCTTAATACTAGGGAAGGGGAGTCTGGGTCTGATCTATTCCTGTATTCCTTTGTGGAGTCCACAAAAGGTGACTTTATCTGTGTACTTCATATTCCAGCAAATTATAAGGAGTTACGTTATTTAGGTCTTAATTCAGGGAAGGTTCTAACTGTTAAACTGTGTCTGATGGTGATTTAAATAGTTGAGTTGAAAGTTGAAGGAATGACTATTAGGGAAGGGAAGGGAAAGGGAATGGTGGCAACTTCAGCTGAATCTGACCTGATTTCAGTTGCTTCTTCAATGTTGAGGATATTCTGCATAGGGAGGGGCAAAGAGGAAGATATGCAGATCCAAGATGAATTTGACTTGTGTCTTTTACAGTTCAGTGTTAATGGCCAAAACCCTGTAAAAGGTTGTGGATACCTAGAACTTGAGTATTTCCTGGGGTTTGGATATAAGCATGAAAACTCAAGCCAATAGAATCAGTACTTGCTTGAACTTTACAGCAAACAACTGTGCTTATATTCACTTTTCATTTTACACAGTAAATCTTTTTGTTTATCAGGCATTCTTTGTGTGGCTGATCAGTGTCATGGACTTAAGGAGCTGGCTTTGAACTACTACATATTAAGTGATGAACTGCTGCTGGCTCTTTCAAGTGAAAAACATGTTGATCTCGAACACCTTCGCATTGATGTTGTGAGTGAAAATCCCGGACAGGTTCAATTTCACACCATCAAAAAGCAAAGCTGGGATGCTCTTGTTAAACACTCCCCCAAAGTCAACATCGTGATGTATTTCTTCTTGTATGAAGATGAATTCGATGCTTTCTTCAGAGAGGAAACACCTGTTACACACCTGTACTTCGGTCGTGCCGTGAGCAAGGC
Source organism: Acanthiza pusilla (assembly GCA_036630365.1). NCBI lineage: Eukaryota > Metazoa > Chordata > Aves > Passeriformes > Acanthizidae > Acanthiza > Acanthiza pusilla. The sequence goes on along the minus strand of JAXCHO010000049.1, from coordinate 9,147,887 downwards.
AATGCTGGGACGCATTGGCATGAACTGCCCCAGGCTGATCGAGCTGGTCGTGTGCGCCAATGGACTTCAACCTTTGGATGATGAACTCATCCAGATTGCTGAGCGCTGTAAGAACTTAACGGCCATGGGGCTGGGGGAATGTGAAGTCACCTGCAGAGGTTTTATTGAATTTGTAAAAATGTGTGGGGGCAGGCTTACTCAGCTTTCCATAATGGAGGAGGTGCTGATTCCCGACAGTGATTACAGCTTAGATCGGCTTCATCTGGAAGTCTCCAAACACCTTGGAAGAATGTGGTTTCCTGATATGATGCCAACATGGTAAATTCTCTGTGGATAAAATGGTAGAATCGGGGTGTTGCTTTCTATGCAAATAAAAAATTTAAAAATCAAATGCGAAAACTTTCTTCCAGATTTGAGTTTTTCTTCCTTGAGAACCTCTAGTAGACTAACAGCAAAACTCTACAATATTAATTGTATGTTGAAATAGAAAATAGATTTAAGTGTACTTAACAGTTCTGAAAGTATGTCTGTGGTTTACAGGTGCTTCAAACTTCAGTCAACCTGGGCTTCTCTGAGCTTCAGTTTAAATGTTCCATTTACTTTAAAGTGGTTTCAGGTTTTTTTTCCCCATGTCTTTGTTTAATCTTTCTGATCTAGTCAGAAAAAGAATAGCGAAACTGTTTTCCTTTAGGAAATCTATCTGTGGAAAGCTGGATAGAACTTGGAGTACAGTATTATTTGCAATGATGTTTTATATAGCTTTTTTTTTTATTCATGTTTTAATTGCAAAAGCTTGTATAATAAAATACACTAGCCCAGGTTAATCAGATACAATCTAGCTTAAACTCATGGCAGTATATTAGAATGTTAATAAGCTTATGCTTACAAAAAACTTTCCAGTTTCATATTGCACTTTAAATGATTTTGTCAGATTACAGAAACTAGAGAATGCATTGTACAGTATGTTGTTTTTGTCTTATGCATTAAGAAGATGGGAAGGAGACTTTGTTAAAATGACTAATTTTAAAAGTTTGGATCTAGATTGCTTGAGTAATAAAGCACTTTGGAAACTGTCAGGACAATAAGAAATAGCTTTGGATTTGGGCTCAAGTCTTTGTAATCAAAGACTGATGTCTGAATGCTGTTCCATACTTTCATTACTAAGAAATAAGAAGGATTTCATAAATGCGGCTAGTAAGAAGGAAAGGTCAAATGCAATACAGTTGTCTTTGATCCATTTCTGTTTGGAATCAAGGATCTAGAGCGCTTAAATTTGTCACTTACAGGCCAAAATGGACTGTAGTAATCTTGCCTGTATCTCACAGAGCTTTGTGTAAGCTCTGATTTCTAGAGAAAGGCTTGCTGGAGGTAATCCTGAAATATTTAAATCAGGACTGTTTAATACTTGTTTGCTATTAATTGTTTTTTGAGAAAGATTGTATTATATTTATTTTCTTAAAAGGGGAAAGGCATGGTGAGTTGATGTAAATTAGAGTATGTATTTTTGTGTTAACTTTTTGCACACTGTAAACTCCAATGCATTGTATATAAATTTTGCTGTAATGATTTTGATGCCATACTTGTTCTATCTTCCTACTGATAATGAGAAGTCTACAAAAATTTGCTGGTGGTATTTGTTACTGTCATGGTTTAACCCTGGCTGGCAGCTGCGCCCCTCACAGCGAGAGGGATGGGGGAGAGAATCAGAGGGTAAAAGTGAGAAAACTCATGGTTGGAGATAAAGAGTTTAATAGGTAAAGCTAGAGCCACACATGCAGGCAACCCCAGAAAAGGGAATTCATTCACCACTTCCATCAGCCATCTCCAGGAAAGCAGGGCTCTGTCACACATAAACCTTCCCCCAGCTTTATATGCTGAGCCTGATGTCATACGGTATGGAATGTCCCTTGGATCAGCTGAGCTCAGCTGTCCTGTCCCTGTCACCTCCCAGACTGTGCACCCTCAGCCTCCTCCCTGCTGGGGCAGGACAGGAAGCAGAGCAGGCCTGGACTCTGTGAGCAAAAACATCCCTGTGTTATCAATGCTGTTTCCAGAGCAAATCCAAAACAGCTCCATTCTAGCTCCTATGAGGAAAGTGAACTACCCCAGCCAAAACCAGTGCATTCATATCAGAAAATACGTGAGTTTCTTCCCCACTGCCACAAGTAACAGCTAAAGGGTTAAACCACCCTTTGCTTGGGCACACTTGTTCCCAGCTGGAAACCCAGGGATTTAAGGTAACACCCAGACCTGAGTCATTAATGCTCTGTTGCCTGTTGCACAGTAAGGCATCTGCCTCTGGGTAGTAGAGCCTGTGAGCTGAGCACTTCCATAATCCAGGGGATTATAATTTAAACACAAAACTGAAATATTTCCAAAAAGTATTTGGTTTAAGATGTGTGGCTTGCTTTAAATGAAAATGTAATAAAGTGGTTTAATCCATGCACTGATACTAGACTCATCCATCTGTTGCCCTGTGTCCTCTTTGGATTCTGTCCTGCTAGAAGCCATGTCTGTGATAAACAATGGGAGAGACTGGAGAATGGCAAATTAGTCTTTTCATGTTTGTGGCTGAAACCTGAGTATTTCTGACATGCAAACCCTAAAATGGAGTGTGAGCAAAGCTTGTGGGTGTTTGGTAAGTCCTGGAGTCCTCCGTGTCTCTCCAGCCAACAGAGCAGTGTATTTATCAAACAGTGGTGACAGAGTTACAGTTCAGGGGGAATCTCTTAAAATCCTTCTTTGAGTATTGTCCCTTTCTCAGTCCCTGTCAGTAAAGCAGCTTTTCTGTGAAGCCACGAATCAGAACTGCTAAGGTTGGAAAAGACCTTTAAGGTCACCGAGTCCAGCTGTCAAATGTCAGCTTGCTCCAGCTCCAAGCTTCCAGTTAAACAGGCCTGCGTTTATGACTGTTGGGATTTTTGATGCAATCATTTTTTTGGAGCATTTGTTCTGCTCCCTGATCTGAACAAGTGAGGCCAGCTGGTGTTTAGGGGAGAAGCTGACAGGAATGCACCTTCTCTGCCACAGGAGGGAGTGAGCACTTTGCATTTCAGCTGATTTTTCAGACTCTGAGAAAGCTTACAGCTAGTCATTGCTAATTTCCTGATTCTCTGGTAAATGTAAATTCCAACAAAAACTCCAATCCTTTTTCCTCTTGTGAGTCCCTTTTGCCATCCAACAAATACTGCTTGTGTAAGTATTGAATAGGTGATAGTATGAACTGTTGTGCATGGGAAGAAAAAACAACTTTGGATGCTGAGATGGATTTATTTGGAATTTACTGCCTTTCCATTTCAATCTCTTTGCCCTTTCCCCCTTTCAAGATTGCTTGTAGGATCCGAGTGATCGCAGTTCTCAATGTGAATATGAGATGTGATCCCGGGAAATACTCTTTGCATTGGCAGCATTCTCCCAAGGACTTGTCCCTTGGAAATTGGACCATTGTATTTTATGGGATGGATACAGAGTAGTTTTACACAGAATCCTGGTGGAAAAACAAGAGGGAAAACATCAGGTGACTGATGAAGCATTTGTTCTTTTGTACTAACTCTATTTCAGAAATGTTGACAATTTCTGTCTTGTCCTTCCCACTGAGATAGCAACAGTGGAAGTACCAAAATAGCAAAGACACTGTGGTCATAAAAAATAGGTGATGGCTGGAGTCTTTGCTTGGTAGAAGAGAGAAGTTGGAAGGCAGGGAGAAGGTAGGAATTCCTGCCTTAGGAAAGGGAAGAGCTTGAAGACATTCTACAGAACTCAGTTATTTACACTGTAGCAGGAGCAGAAAGTTCTGCATGCAAGAGAACATGGCTGAACTACTTGGCTAACTGCAAGGTAATGCATCCTGTATGACCTCAGGACAAAGAAGTATTAAATGAAAGATAGCTGTTTACCTGATCCTCTGATCTGGACTCCATCATCAATGGCATTTCCGTTGTGGAAGAATTTCACAGGCCCAGAGAGCTGGCCAGAGAAGGGAGCGTACACGGTCGCCCCATCGGCACAAATCACATCCACTGCCCGATGCTTCCCTTTGCCATTGCGTCTGAAAACAAACACATCATTACAGAAATCTCTGGTCAGGCCCAGTGTTAGAGGGGGAGGTCAGGCAGCACATGGTGAGATCTGGAAATGGGTTGTTAGGGCAGAAATAGTGTCAGTGAAGAAATAGTTAGGGCAGAAATAGTGTCAGTGGCTGAAGAACCTGCAAAGGTTTTTTGATGTAGGTGATGTAATGCCATGTAGGGTGGATGACCTGTTAAAGCTGGAGAAAAAAGCCTTCTTCCAGGTCTTTAAAAAACACCATGCAGTCACAGAAAGTTTGGTTGTGTAAAGGAAATCCAGTCCAACCTTCCACATGAGTCAGGAGTGTTCCCAACATTACGTCAGGTCAGACATGGCTTTGTCTGATACAAAGCTCCAAGCAGTGAGGTGTTACGAACAATGTGAGCAGCCTTAAAGTTTCCTCATGTCCAATTTAAACCTTCAAATCTGTAATTCCTATGTGACCTAAACAGAGTTCAACTCCTATTTCACTGGAAGTATAACAAAACTCCATGTGTTTCAATTATTACATTACCTTGGAGCTCCGTAGTATCCACAGCCGTACTTATCACAGCCTCTTATCTCGTTGGTCGGATTCCCAGCACACACTGTGGCCCAGCGTCCGTCTTGTTGTGGCAGTGGTGGAACATCTTAGAAACACAGAATCCAAATTAACTTTTAAATTAAGTCTTGCATGTTTGCAACTACTGTGTTTGGTTTGCTGTTAGGTAAGAACATACTGAAATTACATCCAATGCATGCAGTTGGATTTTCCTCCACAAAATTTGTCATCCTTTAGGAAATGTAAATGGAATGTAGAGCTAAGCTGGATGGTACTGTTTCTAGATTAGGGTTATTTCATGGAAGAAACATGCTTTAAATAAAAAATCTTTTTAAAAAGTCACAGGTCCTAGAATGCAAATCTACTCTTGTTCTGAGTTGCTTTTTTTGTTGTTTGGGTTTTTTACCAGGCGTAAGCAGATGAGTAGGATCAGAGTGGTCACAGTTCTCAACGTGGATATGAGAAATAATGCCAGGAAATACTTTTTGCATTGGCAGCATTTTCCCGAGTTTTTGCCCTCTGCGGATTTGGCCGTGGTACTTGAAGGGGTGAATGCAGACGAGCTTCACACAGTAACCTGGGAGAGAGGGGAGAGGAAATGAGGTCAGGAAACATCAGCTGCATCTGCTCCTGGGGTGAGCAAAAAGTGTTCCCTGCCAGCCTCTTACTGGAGACTGTAAGGATGAAGCAGAAATGTAGGCAAGGTACCAACAACGCTGAAATCAAAATTACTGTGTTTGCCAGGGCAAAAAGGAAAAAAGGGAGTTAGGAAACAGGGACAGGAAAACATCCTCACAGCCAAACTGAGGACATATTTCCGGTGCTTTATTTTTACTGTTTCCTATTTTTTGTTTTGCCGTTGTTATTTTCCTGCTACCTGTTTTTCAACTCCTTTCTTCCCTCCTCTCCAAAAAAAGCATAGGGAAGGACTACATCCTGCTGGTGCTGTCTTCCAATATTTCAGCGTGCTAGCGAGGGTGTGAGAGTAATCAACACTGTGCTTGAACTGAAGATCCACAGAAACCTTGCTCAGGTCAATGAAGTGATTACTTGTGCATGCCTCACAGCACACCTGCTGTTAAGTACTTGCCTGATCCCCTGATTTGAACTCCATCATCGATGGCGTTTCCATTATGGAAGAATCGGATGGGTCCCGAGAGGTGCCCACTGAAAGGAGCGTACACCGTGGCTCCATCAGAGCAGATGACGTCCACACCCCCGTGCTTCTCTTTGCCACCGTGTCTGGAGGCAGAAATACATAATTAGGGACATTTCTCATGGTTAATGTTATATATCAATTGGTTACTTAATGCAGAATGATAATTGAAGCTTGTCTGACAAAACTTTTTAGCTGCAATGAAATTGGACAGAAGTAGCTGGTTTGAACCATCTTTTTTTGTTGTTGCTGCAAATTGTTCATGTTACTCTGACCTTCTTTAGAGTGGGATGAAATTTCAAACTTAAGCTTATTTTTAATCTTTCCAAGTTCATGGGGTTTTTCAAACTGTTAGAGAAAAGCACAATTTTTCTATCCCAAAATACATCTGCGCCCATGTAAAATATAATCTTATATTCGGCACTTTCTCACTTAGAAATTTGGAAGTTGCATGATGAAGATGGACACTTATACAGACTGGGGAGAGGAAAAGACAAGAAAATGCAGGAGTCATTCTACATATAAAAGAACTTTTTCAGAGAAATATAACCTATTATAGGTCCCTGCTTAAAGACAATGATGCTGACAGACTTTTAGTTTGTGGAAATGAATCTTCTCAGCTTCCTCTAAGCTGATGCTGAATGTCAGTTAAATTTCTGGTGTATAAGCAACAAGGATAAATGACACAAATCCTAGAAATACTTCAATTTCCTTTGCTCTGTCTGTAACTCATGTAACAGTCCTGCTCCTTCACCCCTTCATCTGTTATCAGCAGCAACATCGCTGTGCTTCTGTGAGATTGCCAAGGAATATCCCAAAAATGAGTAAGAGGTCCCTGCAGACAACAATATTCTTTCATTCTAACTGTCGGCCCTGTTGAACTGTACTCTTTCTCCTGCCTGAACGTTTAATTTAGGAAAGCAAAGTGAGCCCAGTGCCCAGGCTGCGCTGTGTTACCTGTCAGCGCCGAAGCTGCCGCAGCCGTATCTGTCGCAGCCCCGGATCTGGTTGGTGGGATTCCCGCTGCAGATCTGCGCCCAGTGCCTGTGCTGTTGCTGGGGTGGGTGTGTGTCCAGCTGCTTGGTGAAAACTTCACATGGAAAAGAGGAAAAACGGGAAAAATGCAACCATGTTCTGAGTCCAGTGCAATAGAAAACGTTAAGGTGCCAAATAGGGTGTTTAAAATGGAAGATGTGAGCTCAAAGGAGTTTGTAATTTCAAAAACTGTAGGTAAAAGGACATTATACAACCTGCTGTATAGACTTGATCCATTTTTTCCTTGATCTTTTACTTTAAGGTATATAAACTAAAACCAAAGCAAAGCTATAGATAAAGATTTTTAAAAATAGTTTGTGAAAAAATCTATGTTTACTTTCTAAAGGTGCTGGGTTGATGGCTGGACTAGATGATCCTTGAGATCTTTTCCAACCTTAATGATTCTATTATTCTTCATGAAACTTCCAACTACATCAATATATCACTCTTAAGCACACCTAATTCCATATTTTATAGTAGTCATAACTGTCCCCATTACTGTAATTCTTCATAAAACTAGAGGGAAAAAACTCAGCATTATTTATGTTCTCATGGATTTCAATAATTCATCATTGTCTGCCTAAACCCAGCCAAGCCCAGCTGCATTACAGAAATCACAACTCACCAGTGGACACCAAGCTGACCAGAGTGACCAGGCTGAGAGCTGGCATTTTGGGGCCGTGTCTGTGTTCTTTGATGCAGTCAAAGACATTGAACAATGGCCACCCGGGGTATTTATATGTTTTCAAAAGCCCAACTCTGTTGTCTTGGCCAATCAGACTCGAGCAAAGTATTACAGCTCCGGGCAGGTGGTGTTGCCATCGTGGGCACTGTGGGTGTCTACAGGGTCTAACAGTTGTTAGGGCTGTTGGGAAAGATGGATAAAATAATTGGGCTCTTAGCACACAGTAACTGATGGAAATGAACAACCCCACATTTCGGGAAACTCTGCTTGAGCTGTTTCTTAACACCTTTTCTTCCCCATCCTCAAGTAAGGGTGCATTTAGGCCAAATATGGTAGGAACCACAAGTATGGCTCAGAGGATTGAGCTGGGGGGAAAAGATGGGCAAAGCTCCAGACTGAAGGTAACCAGTTTGTCCTTTGCTACTCATTCCTTCCTCGATGTTTGTGCCCACCAGAGCTTTGTGACTGAGAACACAAGAAGTGTTTGGTGGTGCATGAGTGTTCACTTAGGCTGAGAAACACAGATGTTTTTGCACTGAAACATCTCTTTTTTCAGGCTCAGCAGAAATTGTCAATTATTTCACTTAAATCCAGGAAGATTGTTCACTGAAACCCTGTTTTCTGACAGTGTTTTTTGACAGTATTTAATAATACTTATTAAAACATCTTCAAGTTCTGAAACAAACCCAAGTTGCATGGGCAAAACTGACCTGGAGTTCAATAATTCTAGGTTTTAAAGTGATGCCTTTAGTACCTTCTTGGTTTCAGCTGTTGTGCTATAAAGCAGACTCCTCTGTGTCTCTTGTAATCCTTCAGCTTGATTTTTCTGCACTACTTACAGAAAAACATTAGATTTTCTTTACAGACATGCCTTGGATAAAATGAAATTTAAATGAGTCACAGTGCTTTCACATAAACTATGTGATATTTCAAGTTACAGAAACCTCTGGAAGTCCCACAGATTTTATTCAGACAAGAATAAAATAAAACTCTGCCACACTTCTGGTTTGCAAAAGCATCTGTACATTGTGTTTTCTGAAAACCTCTATGGAACAAGCTGTTGGAGACAAATTTTCACTTGGGTTTCCAAGCTCTTCTTTACAGCCAATATTTAATCCCCAAACAATCTTTTAGCCCTCCCTGGGGTTATGACAAGTGGTTTGGCTGGTTTTATCCCTGCTGCTTTCTTCCCCATCCTGCCAGGAAGAGCTGCTGGTTTCCACACTCTTAACCACCAAACAGATATTTATATAAAAGTTATGTCCCATCAGTCCAGTTTGGATGGGGTTTTGGGTTGTAATTTGCTCAATATGATGGAGTCTTGTCTGATAAATGTTATGACGTCCTGGTAAGAGCCCTCAGTGGGTATTCAGAATTTGGGGATTCTGCTTGTCCCTGAACTGAAAGATGGGGTGGGTGGCTTTGTGTGATCCTTGCCAGAAACAACCTTCATTGCTTATTCTCCTTCATTTGACACAAGCTCTCTGCAAAAACCCCCTCAGCTCTCCTAAACAGCAGGAGTCAGCAGGGGAGGTGGTATGGGTGGCACTTTTAATGAAGATTTCATAGCAGAGAGGTAGTGAAGTGCTTCTGAGCTTGGCTAGCTCCATACTGGCTGCTGGAAGCTTTTTTCCTACTGCAATCAAAACCATTTAAAAATAAAGACTTTTTCAGGGGATGCCTGGGCATTCCTAGCTGAGGGGTGTCCAGTGGGATTTCTGCAATAATGATCTCTCTCAACCAGATTTTATTTCTGATTTATTTCAGTTTGCAGTAGGAGAGTTTTAAATACCTCATTAGATAGCTTTAGCCTGGGGCAGACCTGCCGTGAAAAGCTACTGATTTTTATAGACTCCTGTGAACTCACATTCTCCAAATTTTACTGAGGAAAGAATTGCAGCACTTCAATCCACTCTACAAAGAAGAAGAGGCTTCGTGTAAAGCAGCCAAGCTGGTAGGCATGAGAAAGGAAGGTGTTATGGTTGCACAGACACTGAAGAAGCTTTTCCTGGAGTCCTGCTTTGCAGTCTGGTGCTTTGCAAAATGGCTCTAAGCTGCCTGTTATTTGCAATTTTTTTCCCCATCTCCCCTGTGTGCAGGGCTGATGCAAATTGCTCATAACTGTGTACATTTGTTTTTATTTCTTCTCTCTAAGAGATCCTAACAGCATTGTATCTTTGAAAAACATCAAAATGCCATTGCAACTGCAATATATCTAATGCACTTCTGATAAAGTACCATTCATAAAACAAGCTTTCAAGTGTAGGATGATGCAGTTGAGAAGACTCAGTGCATTCCCCATCCTTCCTGGGTGAGCTGACAGGTGCAGACTGCTCACCTCGGGCATGAGGAAGCCAAGAACCGAAGCTGGAGGGATTGCTGTGTTGGGCAACCAAGATGTTAATTTAACAGTTGGTAGGTGCAGTTGTGACAGACAGGAATTGGCCACTCAGTGCCACTAACAGAAGGATATGGAACAACCCCAGCATTGCACACTCCCGGGAGCTGCAGTTGCACCGTTTCCTTCCCTGTGCTGGGGAACGGAGATGGAGAGGAGCCAGGGGGTTAAATTGGGAAATGCTCGTGCTTTTCTCTTGCTCGGGGTGTGAGGTCCCCATTTTTTCCCTTTATGTCAGTACTAACTTACCCAGCTGTGTAAGATTTACTCGCGCCACTCGCAGCGCAGGCTTTTGTGGGTGTGCACAACATAAAACACATGGCACTGGCTAATCCTTCCAGCTGCTGATGGGTGAAATGAGAGGAGTTTTCTCCCCATGATTGACTGAGCCCTGAGCACACGGCTGGGATTGCAGTTCTGGTGGGACTGCAGTTCTGGTGGGATGGCAGTTCTGGAGGGGTTGCAGTTCTGGAGGGATTGCAGTTCTGGAGGGATTGCAGTTCTGGAGGGGTTGCAGTTCTGGTGGGATTGCAGTTCTGGAGGGGTTGCAGTTCTGGAGGGGTTGCAGTTCTGGAGGGGTTGCAGTTCTGGAGGGATTGCAGTTCTGGAAGGATTGCAGTTCTGGAGGGATTGCAGTTCTGGAGGGGTTGCAGTTCTGGAGGGATTGCAGTTCTGGAAGGGTTGCAGTTCTGGAGGGGTTGCAGTTCTGGTGGGATAGCAGTTCTGGAGCGGTTGCAGTTCTGGAGGGACTGCAGTTCTGGAAGGATTGCAGTTCTGGTGGGATAGCAGTTCTGGAGGGGTTGCAGTTCTGGAGGGGTTGCAGTTCTGGAAGGATTGCAGTTCTGGTGGGATAGCAGTTCTGGAGGGGTTGCAGTTCTGGAGGGACTGCAGTTCTGGAAGGATTGCAGTTCTGGTGGGATAGCAGTTCTGGAGGGGTTGCAGTTCTGGAGGGGTTGCAGTTCTGGAAGGATTGCAGTTCTGGAGGGATAGCAGTTCTGGAGCGGTTGCAGTTCTGGAAGGATTGCAGTTCTGGAGGGGTTGCAGTTCTGGAAGGATTGCAGTTCTGGAGGGGTTGCAGTTCTGGAGGGGTTGCAGTTCTGGAGGGATAGCAGCAGGCTGCGCTCCGTGACCAGCAAAAGGGAGGCTGGGCTGGTCGTGGTGAGGAGATCTCAGGCTGTGGGAGATGCGAGCATCCTGCTCTGCTTCTGTGCTAAGTGTGAGCTGAAGACGAAGCTGAAGCTGTGATACTGCACAATTCTGATTGAAGGCTCCATCTCTATTTTTCTCTTGTTAACAAAGATACCTAAGCCTGAGGTAGGCTGGTTTCAGCAGGGAGGATCAAAGAGCACAAAATATCTTTTTGCTACCTGTGTTTGTCTCCTGGGGAGGACAAAACTTTGGCTGAGTCCTCCAAAAGTCCTGTAAAGCTTGAGGAAATAGAAGGGTGCAGTATAGAGTTGGGTTGCAACTTTAGGCAGTCATTCTGGGACCTTGTGATAAAAATTTATAAAATAAAAGGGATGGGAGGAAAAGAATCTCTGCAGAACTGGTGGAGAAACAAAGCAACTCTGCACAGCTGAGTTTGCTAGCTCTGTCCTCAAAAGCCTCATTGTCCCTGCTTCTTCCCCCAGCACCCCGTTCCCCTCACCTTAAATATTTCTAGAACTGTGTATTTTACCAGCTTTTTACTTCCCTTCCAGAGTCAGCTACACATTGCACTTTTCCTTCCTCTAGACCCAGTTAATTTTTAATAGACTGAGAAGATAAAACTGGATTTACTTATACTGTTTGCCCCAACTGGTTTGTATCCTGAAATAGAAAGTGGTATTTTCTTGTTCTCCTCTGCTACTGGGTGACAAACCCTGCTAAATTAGGAGGGTTTTATGCAGGAGCATCCCTGTGCTGCTGAGAAAACTCTGATTAAATAATGGATCCCTGAAAATGTTTGTGAAACCAGTCTGTGGGACACACTGGAAAAGTGCTGAGCTGTGGTCATTAATGTACAGGTGAAAATGCTCCTTGTGGGATGTTGCTGGAGGCTCAGAGCCCTGCTCAGCCATAAAAGTCAGCTCAGTTCCCATTAGGGTTTGCTTGGAGAGGTGGGAGCTTGAGTGGGATCTTCTCTTGTCAAATACAAGTTGATGACTGTGTTAGAACCTGGAATTTTAGACAAGTGAGTCTTAGGTGGGAGTCCTTCTTTCCTGAGGGCAACCAACTTCATGATAATTTTTTTTTTTAAATTGTCAACCTAGAGAACACTGGAGACTTTTGCTGAAATATAAGCAAAAGAAGGAAAAGAAGGAGAAGTCTTGGGGTTTGTTCACAACAAATTTTCACAGCTCAGTTGTACTGACTTGCCTTCACTGTCTGATCACTATCTGCCTCTGCAGGTGGGGCTGAATATTTACGTGGACACGCTGATTTTTCATTCACAGCAAAATGAAGTTGGCTCCTGGGGAGGGTGAATGAGACACAGCAGGTCAAGCACCTCTCGCAGGTGCAGCAAATACCTCTCTGTATTGGAATAAACAAACCTGCTGCCAGGACACACACAGTCCCCCCAGGAGCAGCTTCCCTGCTTCTCCAGGGCAGGAGCTGAGGCTGCAGCCCTTGCAGAGCACTTCAGCCCTCGACACGCCCAGTAGCTTGTTGGCAGCCTTGGCCTGAGGAGCCCTGTCCTGTTAACAAGAGCTTCTTGTCCCGGGAAAGTCTTCAGCTGATTTACTAATGGAAAGAAATGCCTCACTTGGACAAAAAGAAACCTGGGTGTGCCAAGGCAATCCTGAGGCAGGAGTCTGGGGAAAAGGAATGAGTTACTTCATCAGTGCTGTTTTATGGCTTTGGTGATGGGCCCCAGGGAAGATTTGGGTTTCAGCCTTATACAGGTTTTTTCTCCCCAGCTGCCTTAAAAAAGCAGAACCCAGCCCAAGTTCTGTGACAGCACCAAAGAAATTCAAAGCAATTTGTAGTGAAGCAGCCCTTTAATAATGTGATTTTCCATGTTTAAGCACAAGTGAACTTTCTGGCTTATTAAATAAATCTTTATTTTTGGCTGGAGGAAAGCAGTGAAGTCCAAGAGGAATGAGCTGCAGAGGGCTCAGGCTGCTGAGCACTGAGGATCCATCTCCTGCCACCATCCTCTGTCCCTCCCCTGCATCAGCCCCCACCCAGGAGAGCAGTGATGGGCAGGATATGGGAACAGCTTTCGAGGTGTTGTGCCTTACCCTGAGGCTGGTCTTGCTCAGATAACCACCAGCATTTTGCTCATGGCTAGTTTTGGGGTGGAACAAGTGGCTGAGGCTCAGTGGTTTCCACTCTACTGAGTGACCACCTATGCTGAAGTAATGCCCAAAAAGTTGGGGGCTGGAGGTTTGACCCTGATGTGCAGGCTCCTGCTTACAGCTTGGCACAGGATATCCTAAGGCACAGTTCTGGATATGATCATGGGATATGAGTCCTCAGACACCCTTTACATGGGCACCAGAATGCTGATTTTCACTCCCTTCCTGTGGGGCCACGGTACTCGATGGGTTTGGTGTAAAATATTTTCGCACGGAATCCAGTTATCATGGAAGAGAGAGAGGGAGAAACTTGCTCCTATGAAATGGTTTCAAAGCCTGGCAAAGCTGTAACATTCAGCAGCAAAATACAAATGACAATAAAATGATAGATTTAGCAGCAACGCTTTACGAAGAAGCAAAGGGTTGACATTTATTTATGTGTGTGAAGAGCTCAGCAGGCACCATCCCCTTTGGGCTCTGGGAAGAGGAAGGGAAAATTATGTCCTGGCACTGGAGGTCTGATGTGAAAGGGTGCAGGGAATCTCTAATAGCTTCCCTAAGTAAAAGAGCCCAGGTTCTAGGTAGTCTTTGTTTATTTTAATGAACTGTGGATTTGTGAAGTTGAAGGTGATTACATTAAATGCAGAAACATCTCTGGACACTCTCTGTACTGATCTTCAAGTGAAAGGCTCTTAAGAAATTGGGCCTGCTGCTAGTAGTCAATATGCCTTGGCTGATTCTTGCTTATTCAATCAACATTATTTCTTCAACAAAATTTTTCCACAATTCTTGATGAGCTGATGCTGGGCTGGAGTTGGCTCCAGAGCCTGCTGGAGACCAGGTGAGGTGTTTCAGCTCCAGACAACACCCTGCAGATCAGCAAGACAAGGAGGGGTGCTGTGCTGCTCCTGTTACGGGGGGGGGGGGGGTTTAAGCCCCTGCTGTCTTCCCACACCTTCTCTCCCATTTCAATCCCTGTGTGATTTTTTCTTCAAGAAGAAACACTCTTGGTGTACTGTTTTCCTGCCTGTCAGATGTCAGACATAAAGATGGGAAAATCTATTTGACAGTAAAATTTTGAAACAATATGTTTAGACAGAGTATGTTGGCAAAAAATTACACTAGCTGCTTCTGTGCAATGTTTCTTGTGCCCAGGGCTCAGCTAAACCAAGCCAGATAACATTGCATCATCCCAAACTCATTTTGTTAATTACCAATTTTGTTAGAGAGATCAAAGAGGAGAAAAGAATGAGCAAAGTAATTTTGTACGTTTCCTCAGAAGCTCAGAAAATGAGTGGTTTTTTTCCTAATTCTGTTAATAAATAGCCTGAGGGCCAAATACTCTCCATTTCTTGTTGCCCACTCGATGTAGAGCTGTGGAGGTGAACGCACCATGGTGAGATTCAACAGGGAAACCCACCAGCTTCAAGGGCATCCTTCAAACACAGCGACAAGGTCACCAGCCCAGGGCACCTCTGACACTCCTCTGAGCCACAGCAGAGCAGCCACCACAGCTGAATTCTGTCCTGTCCCCAGGGAAGGGGTCACCAATGCACTGGACTGCAGAAAACGTGCACCAGCTCTTGAGCCACACTGGGAAATTCAGGTTAAGAGCTCTGGGAATCTGGATCTCCAGATGGGTTTCTCTGGGGTTTTTTAATAAGTTTCTGCCTGGATGTCACTGGTGTGGGAGAGGGGAAGATGAGGAAGGTCTGCAAGGCTCCTGTCACCCCTCCGAACAATTGTTGGCTTTGTTTTGATTTTGCTAATTGAGATGAGAAGTTTTTACACCGAGCGGATTAAACATGAAAAAGACCAAATTTCTTGCTGACATTTTGCATTATACACTGAGAGAGAGATCAGGGAGGTAAAGAGTGATTTGTGAAGTTTTGTGTGAGCTGTGCAAGAGCAGTGGATGCTTTGTTCACCTTCTCTGCCTTTCATGGGGTGACAACCTTGTTCTGTGTCTGAGCAGCATCCCAAGGCTTGGAGCAATGCAGATAATCAACCAATTTCTTCATATTTTGCTTGTTCATAATTGGATCCAAAGGTGGGATTTTTTTTATTTTATTTTTTTTTTAATTTACAGAAAAGCTCTTAGCAGACAGGTGGCAGCGATTGGCAATTACTTCATTTTGCATTGATGGCAGGAGTGTGGAAGAGTTAGAGCAGGACCAGGGGACCAAAGCAGGGGTGGGGTTTGTGTAATGCAGACAGTGAAGGGTCTTTCACTGGGCAGGAGATGGGGGAACTGTGTGGGAGGTAAGCGAGGCAGGATGGATTTTTCATCATCTCACATTGTGCTGGGAGATGCTGAGAAAGAGGAAGATGTGTGTGAGGCACAGGCAATTCTCTTTAGCTGTGCCTGCAGAGCCTAGATAGTGCATGTGTCTGAAGGGGGAAAAATCAGAAAAAAGCCCCAAACACTGCAGCTGTGTAGGCTTTGTGGGGCACTGTGTGGTGCAGGAGCGCCCAGTGCCCTGTGTTTGGGGTCACACCAGGAGGACTTATTCACCCCTTTGCTTGTAAAGGGGTGAATAAGTAGCGAAATGGTGAACTGTTCATATGCAAGTAAGCACTGCAGAGCAATCAAATTAATTGTAATTCAAGTAAGATTAAATTTAAAAGACAACGGCATTAAATTCTAGCTCTAAAACTCATAAAACTCTCTAAAAGCAATTTCCAAAATTGTAACCATGCTGAGATCTAATAAAGTTTTCATTAAAGAGGAAGTGTTTGACTCAGCCTGTCACTTAGCAATGGGAGAGTTGTTTTCCCCTGCTATGGAAGGGATGCAAATAGCTGTAATAGTTTCCTTTCTGTTTTACCAAGTACCAAGGCATGACTGAAGTGGTTGGCAATGCTCTGAGGGCTGTGAATTCTCAACTTATGCTGAAAATGCTCTTTTGGTAACACAGGTGTCTGCAAACTCAGAGCCTTTTCTGGCCTTTGACCCAACAGACAAGATCCTTCTTGCTTTATTCACCAGTCAGCACAACCTGATAGACCTCAATGTGCTTAAACAGAGACTCAGACAGAGTGAAATCCATGGATATAGGCAGATTGCAGTGAGGGAGAGAGGCTGATTTGGTTTCCTGAATGTCAGGTTTTGGAAATATTCAGGTTTTATAAGGTTCTAATTTAATTTTTTACCGAAAATAAGCCTTGAGGCATTAGCCATTATCAATGTCTTATTTTTTCCTCCATTTTTTTTTTCTTGATGGTGACAAATGCCACATGAACCATATGAGAAGACAAGTTGTCATCTCTTGTGCCAGCACACTTTCCCTCTCTGTTATGTTGCTTCTACTTCCTGGAGGCTGCAGAATGCATAAAAGAGGGCCTGAGTTAGTAAAAAAACCCAAAAAAAAACCCCCCAAAAAAACCAAACCAAAAACCGTCTATGGGGATAATAACTTATTTTTTCTGTTAATTATGCTTATAAAAATAATTATTTGGATGAACTAGAGGGACATTTTAGAGGACACTGTGGCATCCAAAGGCAGCTTTTTTCAATTGCCTCCTCTTCTCTGATAACCCCTTGGACCTTCAAAAAAACAGGATGTCAAAAACTTTAACATCAAAAGTCTTTTTGAAATAATTTTTTAAAGGAAACATTGTTGTTAGCATGTAATGGATTCCTGAAATGCAGCATCCAACTTGTGTAATGGGCTCTGAGGGAAAGGATGGTAATGAAACCCAATTTAACTAATGAGTGTAATTTAGAAAGAGACTTTACTTCAGACTTTTGCAGGAAATAGTTTAGAAACATTCTGCCTGTGGAAAAGAAGGGGTTTGTGGTTCTTCAGAAAGCCTTGCTTCAATCTGCAGAAACACAGAGTGGTTTTTTATTAGTTAATGAGAGCAACGGAACTGCCGTGTGCAATCCTGACATTGCACTTGTCCCTCCAGAGCTGCCCTGGCTGTCCCACAAGATGCCCCTCCAAACCCAGGCAAGGGCCATTTGGGACTCTCTGCACCCCATTGAGAATTTGGTCCATCATCAGTTTAAAACCCTGCAGTTTTCTGTGCAGAGCTGGCTGTTGGTTCTTGCAGAAAGAAATTTCTTTGGGGTCCTGGGTCCCCATGAGCATGGCAGGGCTGAGCTGCACAGCCCCAAGTCCTGGGGTGGAGCATCAGCCCTGAGATGTTCCTCATGTCTGTGTAGAGGTGGAGATGAAATGTCTCTGTTGTGTATATATATATATGTGTGTGTGTATATGTATATTTTTATATATATATGTCTATATTTGACACCGGTACTGCTTCTTCCCTGGCTAAGGGGAGCTCAGCCCCAGTGCTGGCATTTATGGGGATGTTTGTCAGTGTGTGCCCACTGGGATGTGCAGCTGTCCCTTTTTCTTTCCCTTTCTGCTTTGTGTGTGCTGAGGAAGGGATGTGTAGTGTAGAATGAGTCCCTTGCCTCTTCTGGGGACACCCAGGAATGTCCTGGTGCCTGCTAATAGCAGAGGTTTGTGGGCAAAATGGAAAAGTTGCCTTTCTTTTCCTTCATTTCAACATCTGTTTATCCCTGCACCTCCTGCCGTCCAAGGTTGTGCTCTGACACCTTTGCTTTCATTTGGAAGAAAGAAGAGATATTTATCTCACCTTGAATAGTTTAAATCAAAATCCTCAAACAGGTTTTGTGTTGCCCAGGATCCCGAATCTCCCCTGACCAGGTGCCTCAGCTTCTGGGATCAGTCCACAAACAACTTCTCAGTGCTTTGGCATTAGCAGGGTGGAGAACTGCAGTACATTGGATTTCTAATTATGAGAACACATAAAGAAGGCTATAAAAATAAGTCATAAAGCTATTGGGGAGACTGCTACTCTTTTGTGTTCAGCAGATTTTTTTTACCCTTTCAGAGGAGCTGTTGATGGATTTTGAAAAGCTGCAGACAGAAATGTGGCTCTGCAGTGGAGCTGGTTTTGCTGATAGGCAGAGGCAGATACCACCTTTCCCCTCACCTTTGGGCTGGCAGAGCCCTGTCCTCTCTAAAACACAGACTGTGTGGGAATGGCCTCTTGGCAGGTCTCTGAACGGAAACCATATAATTATAAACCACTGTCTAGCCTAAAGTACTGCTAAGTGTTTAAGCTATCACATTTCCACAGCTCATTCAGGGGTATTTTTAGTGTTGGTGGAGAAAGTTGCTGACTCCAGGTCAAGTAATCCCTCCCAAGGTCTATGGTCCTGATCCAGGGAAGATTAACCATTTGTTTAAATGTTTGTTTTGGTGAAGCCTCTCTCCCTTCCTCTGCCCAAGCCTTTCCATGGGGGAGGGATTGCAGGCATGAAGAAAAAGCACCAGCTTGCATTGGCATTCGAAGTAAAAAAGTCTGGTACTGCTAAAATGTGGATATCTGTCTAAATGTCATTTCTCTTACCTACTTCCCTTGCTCATGCCTGTTTTTCCCGGAGTGGAGGCAAGCAGAAGGAGCTGCTCCCATCCACAGTGCCTTGCCTGAGGCTGTGTGGGCTCATGGATCCAGCTGTGCAGCACAGCTGGCTCCAGAACTTGAATTTGTTTGTTTAACACAAAAGTCTCTTGCTAAGATAATGAAGCGAAGGCATTGTTAAGCTGCCAGTCACAGTCACACAGCAAAGAAAAGAGCGCAAAGTTGGAATTTCGCACGGCACTCGTTGCCTGTTTGTGTGTCGGTGATTCAGTGCCCCACGGCCATGGCTGACTGTCCCTGTCATGGGTCCCTCGTGGGCAGGGCTGTGTGAAAGCCACACCGAAGGAGATCTGAGCCCAGGGTGAGGGGACTGATGGGCTGAACCCACTGGAGGGAGAGAGCAGCAGGGACACCGCAGGGGCCAGCCCCAGGGGAAGGGCTCATTGGCCTTTCCACACATGACCTGGAGGAGCAAACTTCCAGCAGACAACTGAGGAGCAGTTTTGGGTGGTGGAGAAGAGCTCTTCTGCATGAGGAGGATTGCTGGGTGAAGGAAAGGAGCTCTCCTGCGGGCAGCCAAGCAGGGGACTGGCTGGAGTTTGCTCTGGCACTGGAGGTGAGCGGTGCTGGCAGATGGGAGGTGGGCGTTGATGGTTTGACAGCATGTGGGAGAAGAGCAGGGTTAGGATGAGCTGTGAGGAGCCTTGAGATGGAGATAAATTGATGTGTTTGACATAACAGGGGGGAGCCACGGAGAGGGGAGGGATGTGGTTGTGCTGACAAAGCCAGAAAATGAGCGCAGGCTGCTCTGGGTGAGGAGACAATCTACGGCAGAGCCACAATGCTGGAGCCAGAGTGCATTATTGAAGTCATCCAAATTCTAGTTTAATTAAAAATTAATCCTAGAAAATACATCCCATTTAATTTTAACCTGCCAGTGAGTATCTAGCAGCAAATCTTTCTTGTGGGTAAAAATCCCTCAGAGTTGAGGACATGATTAGGGTCTCCCTTAATATATTTGGGGGGTCACAGCTGCTTCGTGATACCTTAAATGCCACTTCTAGTGGCATGAACATGTATTCCAGGTTTGATTACTGCACTGCACTATTATGACAGAGTTTTTGTATAACACCTCCTTGTGTCATTAAATTCGCAGTTCATTCCTTGTATTTTTGTTACCTTTGTGTTGACAACTTTCCTCTATAGCTTCTCTCTGAAAACAGTCTTTCCTTCTAAGAATTTCCTTCCACTGGTATGTGAGGATTAATTAAAACATCCCTAGGATTTGGTGCTTTGATGCAATGAGGGCTAGGGCAGCTTTTTTTTCCCCCCTTCTAAGAAATAACAAATTATCTGCAGGTACTCTGCATGCTCCTGCAGCTCTCATAAGAAATCCCTGCTTGTTTGCAAGGTCCTTCTTGGACACACAGCTTTAGATTAGTTGGCCACATTGTGAAATGGGGGAGACCTGTGGCTCTAGAAAACCTCATGGACTGATGGTTTGTTAGGGAAACTAGGAGTGCTCCCTCTCAGGCCATGGTTATCCAGCTCTGGAGCTGGATCATTCCTCTGCCTTGCCCTGCTGCCCCTCAGAATTTGGCCATGTCCCACCAAGAGCAGTGGGTGTGATCAGCTCACACGGGGCTGAGGATCCCCAAAACCTGCTCCAGTCTGGGGTGTGCCCTGGGCTGTTTCAGCTGACTGGGGGTGCTCCTCAGCAGCAAGGGATGCCTGGCTCTTCTCCAGCATTTCTGACCCAGATGTTCCCTAATCAGTGGTGTTGGGTGTCCCCCATTTGCTCCTGGAGGCTGCTGCAAGGCTGTCCCTGAGCCACTTTGGATACTTAGGCTAAAAAGATGTTTAATTTTAATTATTGCTGGAAGCAAACTTGTCTCCTGCCCAATCCACTTGTAGATGTGGCTGACACCAAATTTGTAATTCCTGCTATCTAGAGCACAATTTGCACCACTGTTCATCCCTAATTGGGACGAGAGCTGCTTTGAGTCATGCTATGCTTTCATCTGTGCTGTACAACTGGAAAGACATTGTCAGGAAAAATTAATTTCTCTTGCACAGAACAGTACATAATATGTGCAAAGTGCCTGAAGTCAGTCTCAGGAGTCCCCTCAGCAGGCTCCAGCAGAGGGTGCAGTGGCTTTTTGTGTCTGCAGAGCCAGCTTTTGGGAAAGATTGTCTTCTTCCCTCACTTCTCTTTATCCTCTTTTGTTTGATTGCAAGGCCTTTTTGCTTCCTGAAAACTGAAGTTGTTTAACGCCTATAACAAAAAAAACAAAACAAAACGAAAAAAAAAACCCCAAAACAAACTCTACTTAATCTTAGAGGAAGATATAGCAGTGTTATAGTCCATTCAGCAAACACTCTGATATCTGTGTGATACCTTTATCAATAGGCAACAGATGGGAGGTTTATAAGTCTCCTGTTATATTTAATCTTACATGCTTTTATAAAGCCTTTATCTGCCAAATTGTGTTGGGGCTGTTACAATTTTGTGATAATTTTTGGGGTGTGCTGCTCCCAGTGTCTGCAGTGAGGGCAGGATATTGCTTTCCTCATGTCACCAGCTCTCAGTATCACAGATGCCACAGGAGAGCATTACCCAGCAGATCATTTGGACCTTTAGATTCCTGCTTTCAAAATGCAAATACTGTGCAAAACCAGCTCTCCTTTAAACCAAATACAAAACCTCTCCCAGTGCTCAAAGGCTGCCCCTTCCAGTGTCCCTATAGACTGATGTGAGATTTTTTCCCTCTGAATAAAGTGTCCATGCAACATGCACAGTTGGGCAGGAGGACACCGCAGTGCTGAAGATGTCCCTTGTGGTTCTGGGTTCAGGAGTCGCTTGGTTATGATCCTTATAACAACCAGTTGTGAATAATTCCTCTGCCACCAAGGGCCAGCCAAACTGCACCAGAGAACTGCTGGGGGTCAGGTTTTGATCAGCAAAATCTGATTCCATGCTTTTTGAAATTAAAAAAAAAAAAAAAAAAGAAGAAGAACAAAAGAACAAAAAAAACCCCAAACACTGGTCCTGCAAAGAGGCTGCAAGCCTTTTGCCCTGGTGAGAGCTGGGCAGCCTCACCTCACGCTCGCCCTGGCAGGCTGCAGCCTCTGTGTGCCGGCGCCCGGGGAGAAGGGGCAGAGGATTATTTCCCTGGATTACAGACCAGGGTTTGATGCTGCAGGCTGTGTTGATCAAGGCCTTGACATTCTCATAGCAAGGAGCTTCTGTGCCAAGTTCCCCCACTGGCAAGCAGTGTGACATGAGTGCCAAGTCTCCAGAAGGTTCCCAACCCCTTTGCAGCGGTCTGGGGGCTTATTTATTTCACAGTGCCAGTTATGATTGACAGGAATTGGCATGGGGATAACGAGGACTGCTGCAGAAATGATCACTGGGTTTACAAAGTCTGCTCTTTGAACACCCAGCATGTAAACTGTACAGCTCCAGTGGGGTGGGGCTTTTGTGGTCTCTTCAAAACCTGGAACATGGCAACTCAGTGCAGCCTAATTGGATTCAGCCTCCTAATTCAAGTCCATATTCTCTTCATAATGAGCTACAGATCTTACAAAGATTATTGATGGGATATCAGTGTGTGCACCAAATTTACTCTTCCTGCAAAGGAAGAGAGAGCCAAGAGAGAGGCTTGACAATTCTGCATGTGCTGGGGCACCCAGGCAGAGCCCCCTCGCTGCCTGGCTGCCGTAGCAGACGTGTGCATTGATCTAATGAGAGCCAAAGAGTGATCTAATTCCTGCAGGAGCCACACTGGGCGATCCAGCTTCCATATTCAGACCTGCTGCTCCCACTGACATCTTAGGGCCATGCCAAGGACATCAACTCCGGTCTGGGTACAGCCTGGGACCACATGCTCTGCTGCTTATGGCTGTTTGATTGATCTATTTATTCTGGGCTGTCTCTAGACATCACTAAAGGGCTTGCTAATGTGTCTGAAAAGCCTATTATTTCTCTAAATTCCCTCATTTAAATGTGACATTTCTTTGTGTTTATATGTGCCAAAATCATCCTTGTTTTTACACCAGGCTTGGAAAGCTTCCACTGAACCTGCTCAGATGTGGTGGGGTCAGATGATTTGGCTGTAAGAGACACAAATTCAGCAGCTCCTTGTCACTGTTCTCCTGGTGGAGAGAGAAAATGAGTAATTCCCTTTCCTGATGAATGGTCTGAAAAATTGGGTAAACTTCCCACATCTCTCAAAGAGGAAACCAGCCAGATGCTGGTCAGTATTCCAGCTTCCCCATTACCTGTGCCGTGGGTCAAAGCTAACCCATGTGAAGGGGCAGCATTTTAATTTCTGGAGGTCATTTCTCTGCAGAAGGGCTGAGAGATCCCCATTTGCTGTTGAGGATGGCCCAGAATGCAGGAGCAGAGAAGAACACGATCTCTGTAGGAGGGTGGTGTCAGGGCAGGTCGGGATGAACTGCTGTGGACGGCAAGATGAGATCCTTTCACCTATTTCTCAAATTAAATCACAGAATGGTTTGGGTTAGAAGAGACCTTAAAGCTCATCTTGTTCCAGCACCTCTGCCAAAGGCAGGGACTCCTTCCACCAGACCAGGATGCTCCAACTCATCCAGCCTGGCCTTGAACACGCTGAGGGATGGGGCAGCCACAGCTTCTCTGAGAAACCTGTGCCAGGGCCTCACCACCCTCACAGGGAACATTTTCTTCCTAATATCTGATCTAACACTTCCCTCTGGCAGTTTAAAGCCATTCTTCTTTGTCTTCCTTCTTCCTTGCCTCCAGTGGCCCCTCGGTTCAGGGTGGAGACTGGTGGGTGGGGGACTCAGCAACTCTGTTTCAGCAAATTTCCAATGGAAAAAAGAGGAACCAAAAATACTATGAAGTCCCCTGAGAAACCTTCCTGTGACATTTCTTACAGTCTCGAGTGAAGTCAAAATCTTACTCAGACAAGGGGGGAAGAGAAGGGGAGTTGCTCAGGCTCTTCTGCAACGAACAGGACTCGTGAGCTTGCCTTGGGCAAACGGCTGCCCACAGCTCTGCTCTGATGATAAACAGCCCTGGAAAGCTTTCAGCCAGCTCTTGCTGGCAATTAGGAGGTGACCAATTAATATGATTCCACAGTGGGTGTTTCCAATAGGGTATTCAGTCTGTTAATCTATTAGGGTATTTCCCTAATGACCACAGCAAGCTGAGGCCATGGCATGCAAGCTGAGCTGCATCCTGTGCTCTGCATCCCTTCAGGGAAGGAAACTCTGCTCCCCCAGCTTGATGTGCTTCCTAGCAAACAGTTTAAATCCTAACCTAGCTGTATATATGTTCTTCAGAAATGATGAAGCAATATTTTCCTACTGAAGAGCTATTCCACCTCCCCTCCATTTTCAAATGAGCCTTCATTTTTATTCTCCTTGAAAAAAGTACATCTTTTTTCAGCTTTGTCCTGGTCTCAATTTTTTTGCATTTGCAGTTAATTTTCTACTTCAAAGAAAACCAGAAAAGTCTTTGATTTACTAGATTGGCTAAATTCAATATCTTTTCCAGAAACAGTGGCTCAGTGTTTCCTAACAATAAGTTCAAACATTTGAGTGATATAATTTCCTCACTTCTGACACTCATCAAAATCAGCATATTGCATCCAGTTTGGGCTCCTTCATCTCCCTGTGGCAAGCTCAGCATAAATTTTATCCACTTTAAACAATAGCTGTGTTTGCCACACAGTGTCCTAAAGCTGCAAGGTCTGATTCGTGATATGAATAACATGCACAGTTGGATACCTACATTAAGTATGTATGATGAGATCACTTCCAGTAAAATCTTGAAATGCAGTAATGTGAAAAACATCTGGTTGTTGTGCGTTTGATTTAAAGTTGGAAATCTTGGACAAAGAGACTATACATTTATTAATGAGTTCTCTGTTTTATGGAGGTTTCCATGCAATTTACTCATTAGACTTCAAAAGCAGGATATTATACCACCTCTTGATTGAAATTAGCTTATTAGACATCAAAAGTAGGAAAATATATGATCTCTTGATGGAAAATAATTATTGCATTGGTTTGTTGTTTTCTTTTAAAAGTCTGAATCCAACATAGAAATTCCCTCTTATGAACCCTCCACTGATGCAATATGTCTGTGTTTGTTTATGTACGCATATGCCAAAAAAAAAAAAAAAAAAAAAAAAAAAAAAAAAAAAAAAAAAAAAAGGATGGGGAAAAATATTTGTATGCTGGCAGTTGGCCACCCTGAGCTGTGCTGATGCCTTTGCTGGAGATTCTGGTGTGTGAGCAAGGGGTAATCCTGGAGCAGGGGCCCAGGGCACAGCCCTGTGGCCTTGCCAAATGTGTAAAGCCACAGGAGGTGGCTGCATCAGGTCTCTACCCCAGAGCAAGGAGAAGGCAGGACAGAGCCCCATGTCCCCATCCCCTCTCACCTGGTCAGCGCCGGGCACCCCCTCTGTGCCCCCAGCTCATTGAGGTGGTCGTGTCTGTGTCCCCCCAGCAAATGTGCACGGTGGGTTTGAGTCCTATCAATAGCAAGCTCTGGTAACCATGGAAATCCTGATGTTTAGCAAATTGTAGGGAGGAAAATTCAACAGAGGTGGCCAAGGGGATGAATTGAGAGCTGCCCCTTGGCAAGCATGGTAAAGAAACTAATGGGTTTGGGTTTGTTTTTTTTTTTTTTTTAAACATATCCACATGTGACACTTCTAATTTTTCATTCACTGCTGACTTTCTGCTGCGAGATGTGGAAAATGTTTGCAGGGGCACTGCAAATTCTGCCACGGTTCTCTTGCGGTCCTGCCTCACCTTGGCAGATTTGCCTCTCCCTGTGCTGTGAGTCCTGCTGTGGTGGGGTGTCCCTCTGCCCCTCCACCTCGCAGGAATGTGCTCTTGACATCCCCAGATTCACATGAGGTAAGATCCCCAAATATGTAGGAAACATTGCTGGAAATATTGCCAAGAGCCAAACTGGCAAGCAGAAGGGCTGGCCCTGTGTGACCCATTCATTTGCCCATCAGCTCTCTTTCTATACAGAAATCTTTGTCTTTGACCTCTCTGTTGGTCTCCTGTTGTGCCCAGTTCCTCACAAATGCCCAGTTATGCTAGTTTTTTGATAATTTTTCCAAACATGGAAGCTGTTGTGGTAGATTAACTCTCGACTGGAAACACCTAAGAAATGTGTATTTTAAGAGATCAATATTTCTGAAATTGCTTTGTGCTACAGTCTTTCTGATGCTGCTTAAAGGTGCATTTGTTTCTGTATTTTATTTTCTACTGCTGAGGTTTTTGCTGCATTAATCCTCAGCTTCTTATAAATTGTTATGTATCTGTAGAGAGAATTATTATTTTAGTCCCTACGACCTCTGCTGTAGGGAAACACGGATGGCAAAGCAATGCATTTCTGCAGCAGTCACTGTGCTGTCCTTAGAAATATGGGCAGTGAGCCAAACAGAATTTAAACAGTTTATTCAGAAAAACAGTTATTTAGATCTTCCCTCAGGCTGCCTATTTGGGATGTGGATACACAAATCCTTTGGCTTGGGCACAGTGGGGATAAATAGGACCAATTTTCACACAATGTGCAGTTCCCCATGAGAAAGAAAGATGGAAACCTCAGGAGTTTTTGTAAACTTTTTTCTGACCAGTCAGTTTTAACTCGTTCTGTTCTGGCTGCTCATCTTTTGGGTCCAGCACTGCTTCAAACATGACTGTGGTTCGCTGCATCCCTGTGCCTGGGCTGGGGAAATGGCTGAGGGAACCTGTCCTCTGGATGTGCAGACCATTACAAATGACCAATTAGTGGAAAATATTCTTCTAATGAAACCATCTGCGTGCAGTCTGACTCATCCAAGAGCTGACGAAGCAGACAAGTCACCTCTCGTGTTTGAAAAGCCAGGTTAGCCCCACGTATAAATGTTCTTTTCCAGCAGCACCATGACTTTATCCAACAGGCATGTCCTGCTGAGCCCGCTGTGGGTCAGCCCCCAGGAAAGCACAACCAAGGCACGAAAACCCCACCAGAACAGAACATCTGCTCTGTTTTCACAGGATTTATGGTAACATGTTGAAAATACATATGCATGTGTATATATATGAAGGAATAATACCTCATCACCGATCAAAAATCCTGCTTATTACTCTAATGCCAACAAATGTATTTTTTAGGCTTCACGAATCACTTGCTGTCCAAACTCCGGCATGGCATGCTTGCATAATAAAATAAGAAGAAAACAGCAACTCTACTGATCTTAAAAACCAACTGCACTTCATTTTTCTATATGAAAAGATGATGGAGAGATTAATATATGATATTTCTATATTCCTACAGTTAGGACTAAAGTACTTAGCAGGAGTATGGTTCAGCATTGGACAGTATGGAATCATTTATCTTCATGTAATACCAATGAAAGTCTCTAATTATTTAAGTGCTTACAGGGTTTATAACATTAGCTCAGATTCCTCACATTACGCTCTTAATTTGCTTTTTATTCTGAAAAAATGTGATAGATTTTGGAAGGAAAAGAAATAGGGTTTTTCTCTTGATAAAGAGAAATCGGAGCTATGACTTGGCAGGATATTTTCTTGATGACTTTCTTACAGACTAGATTTCACTATTTCAATGCATTTGAGTTTTTTCCTCCCACCCTGCCTTTCTTTTCTTTTTTTTCTTTAAATGGGAAGGATCCTTTCTTCCTTCTTTTCTGCTTTATGCAGACTGAGCAGACCGTGAGGCAACAGAACCAGGGACTAACATTAGTGCCAGACATTTCCCAGTGGGCAGACAAAACAGGAAAATCAAATTCTAACTTGAAAAATATGAAAAACCCTCAGTGAAGATGCCCAAAGGCCTAATGCAGTGCCTGGGCCAGGTACTCAGCTATCATCAGTGTGGCTCTGAGAGCACAGTGAGGCATCCCCACCCCATGGCTTGTTAGTGCTGGGGTTACGCTGGGATTTACAGTCTGGTGAGCACAGAGAGCATGGGCCTGGCTGGAGCTTGCAGGTGACAATTTGATGCAATAGGTTAATTCCAGATGTTGCACAGCAAGAAGCAGCTGTGGTGTTTTCCCCTGGATCTCTCCCTGCTCTTGCTGGTGAATTCATCCTCCCCCAGGTGACACCCAGAGCCGCAGCCCCAGGTCCCCTCCACGTCTCTGCTGGCGCTGGGGAGGCAGAGGAGCCCCTGATGGCAGCCAGGAGCCTTCTGTAGGTAGCAGCGTGGGATGAATCATGGCCTGGGATTGTGTCAGCCTCTGCAATGTGTTTCTCATTTGCTGAGCTAAGGCTTGTGTGG
This sequence comes from Acanthiza pusilla, assembly GCA_036630365.1. NCBI lineage: Eukaryota > Metazoa > Chordata > Aves > Passeriformes > Acanthizidae > Acanthiza > Acanthiza pusilla. The sequence goes on along the minus strand of JAXCHO010000049.1, from coordinate 9,120,031 downwards.
GACAATAGTGCAGTGTGTGCTCTGTGAAAGGCAAGGGAGGGAAGGATAGCAGGGAAACCAGAGCAATGAGAAATAAATTGGCCATGGCAGGTATGGACCTTGCCTCCTTCTCTGATTTTTGATTTAAGTTCACTACTTAGAGAGAGTTGGACTTATCCTCCTACTAAAATCAGTATTGCCCCATATCCTCCTTTTTCTTTTAGGTTACTTAGAGCCTTCCAAACTTTAGGGAGAAAAAAATATGTAATTAGTCTTTGTTAAAAAATAATAATTGGCAATTATTTAATGCAGTTATACATTAATTCATTAATCATGTCGATATGTAGGAACATCAGGCTCTTCTTACTACAACCAAGCAACCCTAAACCCTTTTCCTGGTGGATGTTTCCAGCCATGTTCTCAGTGCTGGGCACATGCTGAGGTGTGGTGCCAATGAGGGGGCTGTGCTCAGGGTCCCCCAGGGCTGCCACTCCTGGTGACAGTGGTCCCCATCTGCAGGCTGTGCCCAGGCCATGGAGCAGTCACAGCCACCGCAGCACTCCCCACACATGAGTGCTCTGACATAAACACTTCATGTAAATCCTCCAGGGCTCATAATGCCATTTTTTTGCAATGACTATTTTGGCTGAGAGCAGTATAAACTTACTGGAAAATGAATAACCACGGTTACAAGTGTCAAAACTAAACATTTGCTCTGCTCCCCAGTTTCACCTATCTCCTCTTTCCCCCAATGCCTGTGTGTTTCCATCCCACCTCGCTCACCAGACTGGAGCTGGTGCCTGGGGGTTCCTGTGTGCTCTGGACCAACCATATCACTCACTGGAAAAGAATTGTGTGGTTTTATCCCTTGTGGGGGAGGAATAAGGTGACACTTGTGCTTTTTACTATACTTACCTGCATCTCAGGAGAGTTGCAGTCAGGCTCTGGGGTCTCCATCACTGAGATGAGCTGTGGGAGGAAGAGGAGGAGGTGGAGGCAGCCTGAGATGGACAGGAGAGAGGAACTGGGAGGCATTTGGTGGCAGGTCTGGTGGGTACAGACTTGGGGATGCACAGGGCTCGAGGAAAAGGAGACATGCTGTTATATTAGCACAAGAGACCCCAATTTTGCAGGTTTCTGGGGTTTTGATGAGATTTCCTTTCTATCCATTTGCTTTAAGGAGCCATTTCTATGAGCGGCTATTCCCCAGGGCATTGGGGAAGGGAACAGAGAACATGGGAGAGGGCAGGGGGATAGAAAGCAAACTCACCTTCCAGGTGGGGAGAGGAGGAAAAGGGCTCTAGGAGACAGCTTTCCCTAAATTTCCTCAGGGAAGACATGAAGTACCCAAATTCTGAGGTCTTGCTTTGGAGAGAGCCAGTGGTCCTCTCCTAGGGACAAGGATCTGATAGCAGTGGAGGAAAAAGGAAATAAATCATCACTGGGAACTGTGTGAGAGGCAGTGAGCTGAGTCAGCACTTGTGGCTCACTGTCACACAGGCACATCTTCTCGTGGTTTTGTCTGGGGGAATTTGGGGGACTGGTTCCAAGCAATGCTGGCCATATTGGGCTCCCCTGGCTGACGTAAATCTGGGAAAGGTTCAGCCTCCAGCTGCTTTTCAAATAGATGTGATGTGAGATATCCTCTGCAAAACTACTGGATTTGACTTAAAATGAGGCACTAATGTCTCTGAGGAGGTATCTGTGTGTTCTTTTACAGCACATGGTTGTGCTGTTTTGCAACCAAACCTCATTGTGTGGGATTTTTGCTGAGTTGCTCTATTTTCTGTTTCCCCCATTTAGGGTGCCTTGCTGTGGAAGTGATGCTGATGGCAAAGATGGTTTTACACCAGGCAGAACATCTCAGCCCATGACATTTCTGCAGCACAAAGAGATGAGCAGGAGCTGACTTTTTGGTTTATCTATCAAGTGTCTGGTGCTTGTTCTGAGGCTGTGCTCAGGAGCAGTGTCCAGAGATGTTTGCCAACCTTCCCTGGTGCTTTGGGTGTCCAGATCAGGCACTTTTGTACCCACTCACTGTGGAGCTCCAGCACAGGCTGTGCGCTGGGTCCTGCACAGGTCAGCTTTGAACCCCATAAACAAAGAATAAATCTCCAGGAGCTGAACATTTAGTCCTGTCAACCTGGGAGAGATTTGCTCAGATGACTTACATTAATTTTAATGGAAACTGTGTGCAGAAACCACAAGCTTAAATCAAGAAGATTATGTCAAAAGAGCAGACTTCATATTCATAAATCCAAATGACAGACTCCAAGCGGGTTTTTCTGTTCACTGCAAAGAACCCATCACTATTTTCAGCTTCTTAAAGCTGACACAATGCCCAGCCTTCATGGGGATCAAGTTTTGGAATGGTTTTCATAATTCAAAAGATAAAGGAAGAAATCTCCCCAAGTAGGGTCATGTTAATAAGCAGCTGCACTAAAGGAGCAGTTCTCAGAGACTTCAGCACAAGTTCTGGCTTGGCATCTCACTGCAGTCTCTGTGCCAGGGTGGGATGAGCTGCTGAATAACATTTCCTTGCGGTGCTGTGGCTGGGAGCATGGCAAAGGATGTTGCATCAGTCCATCCTGCCTGCCCATCCCTGCAAGGAGACTGGCACTTTCCATGGAAGAATCAGTCCTTCCTGGCCAGCTGCACCTTTAAAATTCTATCCATTAACTGAGATGAAAGGAAGCAAAAATATAACCTGCAGGAATCTCCACAATGGATAGTATTCATTTTTTTTTTTGAGGATAATTTAGCTTGGCAAAGAACCTCTTGAGCTTGTGTGGAGATGGGGTAGAAGACAAATCCAACACAGCAGTCACAAACTGATCACAATCCAATTGAAGAAAGTTCTGAAATTTAATGCATTGCAACAGGTCAAGGAAGCAGTGACAAGTCTTTGGGCAAAGGAAAGGACCTGGCAGCGAGGCTTGGAACCAAAATCCCATTGCATCCTGTACCTGAGAGAGCCCCTGGGCACAGAGCTCCCAGCCTTCTCCATTAGCAAGACAGGAACATCACCACACAGCTCTCCTTGCTTGAGTGGAGGAAATCAGATTATTTCCCCCTCTCCTATCCTGAGCTGCTCCCAGCCAACCCTCCTACCTGCTCGTTTTCTCCAAACCCATCCTGGCCTCGGTGCCTGCTCGAGTTCACCCCTGGCTCTCTGGGGCTGGCAATGCCAACACAGACGGTGCCTGTCTAATGCCACCAAACTTCTGGAGAAGCTCACGGCCTGGAGCTGTCAAACCCCACTGGCTGGAGACAGACCTGCTCCTTGTTTCCTCTGTGCAGATCCTAGAGTGCCTGTGCCATGTGGTGCCAGCGCTGCAGCAGCAGCTCTGGGGGAGCCTAGGGCAGCCCCAACACCGCTGGGATGGGGATCTCCTCAGGAGCCATCAGACAGCAGCCCTGCTTCTGGGGAAGGAAGAAAAAACTCCCTTCAAAACCCTCTTTTGGAGGCGGGGCAGGAAAAGCTGTTCTGCCAGGAAACAGTAGCCATCGCTAATGAACAGGGAGCCACTTGTCATTAGGCTCTTGTCAATGACTGACATGTTTGTGGCTCGGGACATCTGGAAGGGATTTAGCAGAAAGGTCTGGTTCCTGTGACACTGCTAATCTCCCTGGCTGGCGGATTCGAAGGGAATGAGGTAGAAGGAGAAAACTGAAGATCCAAGGGCTGATTCTTCCCACATGTGAAATAAATAAAGGACCTGCTCAGGGAAGAGGGTAAACAACCCCATTCTGCAGCATCAACCACTTTCTCTTGCTTTTCCCTTCTCTGGTTGTTTATTGGAGTTGACTACAGTGTGCGGAAAGCAAAACACACTCAGACCCACCGGGTGTGGGTTTCTGCAGGGTAGTGGAGGCCCAGGGACTGTCCCCTCACTGGCTCCCCAGCCACCCTCCCCTCTTGGACTGTGTTTGGGGCTCAGTGATGTTTGCCCTGCAGAGCCTGAGTTACACCCTGGAGCACCTCCTGCTGCAAACTCTCACCCAGACTTTGTGTGTACGTTTGAGGCTCAGCCTGTGGCCTTGCCTTTGGACCTTGTGCATCTGCTCCACAGCACGACCCCCGCAGAGCCCACTGCTGACCTGAGACAAAAGTGGGAGTTCTCCCACTGCTGCAGACCTGGGGGAGAGACACGGGGACCCGGAGGTTTTAACTAATGGTGTCATCTTCATGGAAAAAGCTGGCAGGGAGAGAGATTTCCCAAAGCCAAATCTGGTGGTTGGTGGTTGGGACTCACTTGGTCTGTGGGAGGCCTGAGCTTGGCTGCAGGTAAAGGGACTGCTCTGGGTCAGCCATGCTCAGAAATCACTCAGGCTTAGAGAAAATTGCACAGCTAAAGTCTGGCTCAGAATAAGGGACATGATCCGCCTTTACAATCCCCTTGACTACTTGGCTGTCAGGTTCTTCTGGGAGTAACTCAAATTTCATCTTGTCTGAGGTTTGGGAAACCTTCCAGCTGAAAATGCCACCCACAATAAGTTGGTTGTGTTCTTTCCCTTGGTTCAGCCTTCTGCCTAGACATGGTGCTGCTATACATTGTGTACTGATGAGCAACATATTTAAAGTTGTTTCACTGAGTATGACACATTATTTGGACTATTATCTTAAGCATGGCATTCCTAAAATATACCGTTGGATGTCTCATGGTTTTGAGATGGTCTTTTTTTAGTACCATCTGGGCTAAAATAATAAGGGTCTGTCCAGGACCCATGAGCTCAGACTTCAGTAGGATTCACATACAATTCCTAATTTGGACAATTTCGGATTCAAACAGTCACTGGAGGAAAATGGTCAGGGAATTCCCTGGTTCTTTAGTTTAAAGTGTAAATCACCAAAGGCCAGTGAAAGCTAATGAGCAAACCAAAGATACCTTAGCCACTGCCTTCCCAGCTGTAATCAGCTCAGAGAATGTTTAAATGACGTTTAAAAAATATGTTGTTGTATTCTTTTCTTCACTTTTGAGAAGGGTTTGTGCTTTAAAAAGCTTTCAGAGAGTTTGACAATTGGGTTTTGAGGGGTTCTGAAAAGTTAGAGCAGCAGGTGCCCAGAGTTGGTGCTGGAAATGTAATGTTGGCAGGCCTGATGTGTTCTGGAGCAAGTCTCTGTGCATGTTCATGGCTGTGTATTTGCACATCATGTCCCTAAAGCCCTGTGGTTTTTTCCTGGCCAGCCCCAGGCAGGGATAAGTGTGCTCCATCTTCCACCTACCTGACCTGGCCTCTAGAAAAAAAGGAGAGTCTGGGATTCAACAACCATGACCTCATCCGGGGAGTTTCACGTTACTGTGAGGATTAGGACCATATGACTGGAAAGCCAGTCTGATAAATATTTGTTCCTGCTCATGGATGAAGCTTCTCTCCTGCAGCAGCTGGAGCAGGGAGTGTTGTCTTCCCAATCCTTGTGGCTCTGCTTGCACAGAGGGCTCCTGCTGTAAATCAGCCCATCCCTGTGCTATAATAAAAGAAGCAAATGTATTCTCTTGCCAGCATTGGAGTTGGAGAGTGATGAGTGTGGACAGTGCCAAACCATTGTGAAAAGCAGGCTCAGAAGAATCAAAAACTAATAATGAAGAAATTAGTCGGTCTTGATTGTGTTACAACTGCCAGACTAATCCTACTGGAATCCTCCCAGGCCAGAGCATCACTTACTCACTTTCTCAGTAGCTGGCAACTCTGCTTTTTAAAAGTGGTGGTGGAAACTACTTTGGTTTTCAGAAAATCTTTATTTGTAATGAGGTTTTGCTTCATTTGAATTCCAGATTTCCAGGCGCTTGGGGCTAATGGGAATACAAACTCCTATTGCATCACACCAAAGAAATCACTTGTCTGATTCTTCCTGTCAATGCCCAAAGCTGAGTTTGTTGACCCTTCTTGAGTGAGAAACCCCATCAAAATCAAGAGCTCAGTTTGCATAAAGAAGAGGAACTGGATTTAGCCCAAGATGTCTTGCTTTACAACGTGCTATGTCTCCTATAAAATCCATGTCTCCAGTTTCTCACTGCTTTGGCTACGCCAAAGTCCTGGTGCATGTTCAGACATCCTCTATGAGACCTATTCCCACACCTGCATCTCTTGTAAAAAGCCATAAACCTACATACGAGTGAGCCTCAGAAATGTGTGTGTGCTTCACAGGACAAACCAGCACATGCCTGCTTCAAATAGTTCACTGAAACCTGCAGAAAATGCTGCTCCTCATATTTTATGGAAAATAAACGACATGGACCTGGCTGGCTGTAAAAGTGTTTTATCCAGGAACATATGTCTGTACATTGAACTTGCATAGCGAAGACAATTATTTTCCATTCAGCCCTCCTGACACATATTGCAACATTCGTTCTCCGCAGTGGTGAGGAAATGGATCCAAACCACTCCAGCTCTCCCTGGCCCTTTATCAAGGAGCCTCTTCGAGCACTGTAGATTTTATTGTTAAATCATTCCCTCCAACAATCACTAGCCTTGTCATGTTATCTACTCTGCTGGAACTAGAAAACCACTGCAACTAAATTAAGGCATATGTCCCCCAAAATTCCTCAAGGTGACAATGGACTTGTACTATCTAATTGAGAAGTGCATGTCCATATGGGTTTGGGGGTTCCAGTGGCCTGGGGGGAAGCTCTGCTTGGCTTGCAGCCCCAAAGCAGACAGTGGTGAATGGGATGTCTCTGTCTGAGGAAGCAGAAGGAAAAGGTGAAATCCAGACATGAAGGAGCTGGTGAGGTACAGAATCACCTTCAAAGCTGAAGGCAAGCCTGAGGAGGTGTTTTGCTGCTGATGGTGTGATGCCAGGCAGGAGAGCACATCGAGTGGGGCTGTTTTGCCCTGGTACCTACACAGTCCAGCCCTATGGAGATCAATGTGGAGGAGGCCAGTGACATCTTTCCAAGCTGTTTCAGGAACCAATAGGGGCGATTGCTTGGTTTTCTCCCTCCCAGCTGTGCAGGGCCTCTCCAGGTACAGGTCTGTATCAAAAAGAATAATTAAGGCTGGAATAGACCTCTAAGATCATCAGTTCCAAACATTACTGCAGCCAAGCCCACCACTAAACTGTGTCCCTAAATGCCACTGGGCCACACCTACACATTCATTGGACACTTGTATAACTCTACAGAAATGGGATAGCAGTGATGTGCAAATACTACACATAATAGATATTAACCATCTTTTAATTTTCATTATTATTTCAAGCCCCTTTTCTTCTCTTAGATGCAGCATCTCTTATTAAGGTGTGGCTCAAACAAGGCAATGCAGCCCTGAGAAGCACTCTGTTGTTCTCCAGTTGCTTGACTTCCCAGAACTTATTGATTCTAAATATTTTTAATATGGTCATAACTGCAAGAACCCACAGGGCTTGGATAAATCCTTGGGATTACTTCAGGGGTATGGATAATATGTTGGAAAATGTATAGCAGGGAACGTGCTGGAACTTTCACACTTTAATGGCTCATTTTTCTTCTCTTCAATAAGACATGAAATGCACTGAGAGATTCTTGTGCAGAGACCCCATGATCTGTGGGCAATACCCACCTTGCCACGGTGGGTGTAGCATAGTAAAATGTAAAAATCTGAAATTATTGTGCTGAGCTACATAGGGACTTTTTGAGGCTGGCCTTGAAGTCAGAGTTTTGTCATGTTTTCAGGGAGCTGAGCTTCATCCAGAGTCTCTAGGCCAACAGGAGCAGCCTTCTGGCTGCTCACCTCCAGTTTCAATATGGTCTATGGACATAATGGGGTTTGTGTATCTTTTTGGCAGGCAGTGCCTTCTTCTGCCTGTTCCATTTAACCAGAATTAATGAGTATCTTGAGTTTTGTTTTTTTCCTTTCTTTCTTTCTTTCTCTTTCTTTTTTTTTTTTCAAGGGAGTTCCAATATATCATAACAAACTAAATGAATTCAGATTTCAAAGCTTAGCGTCCCAAAATAACAGTCAGTTGTAATTTGGCTCAGGGTGCTCCAACGTTTGCTCTCTTCCTGCATTACAACATGGCCTAGGGCCAACTTCGGCAGATTACTGTGCTGACGCTGGGCGTCTATCAGACCTTTAAATCAGATGGAGCAGGCCAGAAAAAACTTGCTTTTATCTGTTTTCAGGTCTGCAGACTCTGCTCGTCAAGTGGTTTGCTCTCCAGTGATAGCCCAGACTTTTCCACGGCTTATGACGCTATGCATGGAAGTGAATACTCCCCAGAAAGATATGTCAGAATAAGATTTCTTAGGGGTTTTCTACTTCATTGCTGGCTTGCTGAAACTAAGAAGATAAATTGCAGGATAAGGAATAAAATGAGAACATGTGGGAGCTAGAAATGTCTTGTCGGGGCTGTTTTCTATCTCTCTTTTTTATTTTTCATATATGGACGATATGAATAAGTGACACTGAATTATTTCCTGAAAGTTGAATTGCTACTTCTTGTGACTTCCTGCTCTATAAATCTACTGTATCATATATCTACAATATTGGGTAGTGGGAAGGAGGGGGAAACAGAAATCAGGTGAGGAGATACCAGCTTGGCCCACAGCTCTGCTCCTGAGATTCAGTGGGTTTGTTTTGTGCGTGTGCCTATCAGAGAATGAGGGAGCAACAGCAACAGAGAGGTGTTCTTAAAAAGACTTTTTTCAAAGTATCTAATGTGGGAAGATAATTGCAAGCTTATAGGATGAAGTAAGAGAATTGGTTTGTTTATACAAGAGAAGATAAAGCACATACTTCTTCCGTCACAATGATATATTAAAAGGAAGCAGAATATTGTGTGTAATTGCCTTCTTGGCCAGTGCTCCCAAGGCCCCTGAGGACAGGACAAGGGGTGCTTTTCCCATCTAACTCAGGGCAACAACCCTGCTTAAATGCTTGGGGGAGGCCCTTTAGCACTGCTCAGTGTCGATTAGTGGGGCCAGACCTAACGAGACCAACAATAATATCTTCACCTTTAACCAGAGAAAAGAGATCAAACAAAGAGTATCTGTACAAGGGCATGGAGTGGCAGGACAAGGGGGTGGTTTTAAACAGACAGAGGGCAGGGCTAGGTGGGATATTAGGGAAAAATTCTTCCCTGTGAGGGTAGTGAGGCCCTGGCATAGGTTGCCAGTGGTTGTCCCATTCCTGGAAGTGTCCAAGACCAGGCTGGGCAGGGCTTGGAGCAACCTGGGATGGAATAATCTCATTCCAACCACACTGCCATGGGCAGGGACACCTTCCACTAGACCAGGTTGCTCAGAGCCTCATCCTGCCTGGCCTGTTATGTATGTTACTGCATGTTACTGTACATAGATGTATTTCACTATTTCATTAGTATGTTACTGTACATAATAATAACACTTTAAACACATAGAGGGCCTTTTAGACACAGTTTTGAGTGGAGCTGGAACATAAATCCCATGAATTCCCTGCTGTGTGTGGTAGAGGCAAGCGGGATTAGCTCTCTTCCTTTTCCAGCATGCTCTGGACACATCAAATGGAGCTGTCTGCAAAAGGAAACGAAGAGGATTATGTGATCTTTATCAGGATCTTTTTACAAGACTGATGTGTGAAAGCAAGAGCACAGTGTGAAGGAGCATCTACCACATCATTAACACGTTGGACATGGAAAGCAGACCCAAAATGCAAATGTGGGAGCATTTGGGGTGAAGAAGTTGTTCCAAAAGAGCTAAAAAGACACGGAAGGGAAATATATTCTCCTGACGTTAGTATGGATGGTGAAAACAGGGAACACAGTGAGAGTGTGGGATGAGATGGGATATATTTCATATCAGTGTATGGACAGGCTTGTGGTTACAGTCATTTCCCACCAGTTAGTGACTCCTCTGAACTCCCAGCCCAAGCCAGCCACGAGCTGCTCCTGTCTGCACTGCAGTCACCAGGGAATATTGCTCTGTGATATTCTGAATCCACCTCTCCGGACCATTTGTCCTTTGCTTCAGCCCATTTGTGCTGGAGCTGCTCTGACCCTGCTGTGTCCCACGCAGGGCTATGCCTCCAGCCGTGGCAGCGATCTCTCCTCCTGGCATTTCAGAAACACCCAGGAGTCACTTGAATGGAGGATCACCTTTTTATTCTTCCAAATAAATTCTGCTGAGTTTGAAACAAAAGCACAGCAAAGATGCTCAGAGCAATTTTCAGTGCTTTTTCTCAAGATCTGGGAAAACAAGAGCAGAGGCTACACTGGGGGAAAAGAAACTCAGCCTGAAATCACCATTAAGTAGAGCTCCAAATGAAATGGAGATTCAGCCTGTTGCAGGAATGTGAGGGTTACCAAGCATCACTATAACTTTTTATTTTGGGAATTAGAAATTATACTATTAAGAGGATAGTAGAAATTTAATATGGCAGACAAATACGAAGAAACCACATTTTGTTCTATGCTGTTGATTATTTGCCTTGAAACGATTACTAGAGAGGGGGAAAGGTGGTTTTTCTCCAGAAGCTCTCCTTCTGGCCTTTCCCTCCAGCTCACAGAACAAAGTGAAAAATATTTATGGTCTTAATGATTCCGTAATTTCAGCCTTCAGTTCTGTTTATACAGGAAAAGCTTTTTAAATAATAGATGTTTATTATTGCTGAAGATTTCTTCGTTTGGCTTAGGGAATGTCTTTCGGTTCCTCCCTTTTGGTGCAGCAGCTGTTATGTCTGAAATGTGTACAGAAGGGTCTATTTGTGTAAGTGCAATTTTCTACGTGATTGATTTTAGAGTATTTGTATGAGTGTGCAGAGAGTCCACTGCCCGTGGATTTCATTTCAAACTAAACATCCGTCTGGAAGCAGAGGTTAAAACAAGTGCAAATCAAAGCAGTGGTTATTCACAAATAGGTTTGTCACAGTCTGATAGCCTAGTATATTTAAATATTTCTTTGCAACACTTGAACTGCTCTCAAACAGATTCTAGAAGCTAATTGAAGGCTTAGTCGGTACAGAAAGTCCTTTTGGAGAGGAGTAATGAATACAGATGCACTGAAGAAGAACGAGGAGGCAGCTGGACCGGGAGGGAGGGGTGGGGAGGAAGTAAAGCAGCAGTGGTAGATAAAAGCAGGGAATTTGCCTGCATGTGACTCGGGGGACCCAGGACGTGCCAGTGCTGGGCACAGCATGGCAGTGGGGCTGCCCCATCCCTCCCCACACTCAGCCCTGACCCCTCACTTGTCCCTCCTCACCCCCTGTTTGCTTCGTCTCCAGGGAAACATTTCACTGGGAAAGATCTTTGTCAAGTTAATTTCCAACATTTTGGGTTCAACAAACTTCTGCTGGATGCAGTGTGAGGTTAGGTGTCTCAAGGCCATCAACACTCGTTCTGGAAGGTTATAACAGGAACATGGTGATCCCGGGGAGCTCATCCCAGGACAGGCAGCCCCATGATCCAGGGGGAAGAAGCTCTTCCGAGGATCTGGAGTTCCTGCTCCTTGGGGGTGCCCAGGAGAGAAGCTCAGACATCTATAAACCAGCTGTGTGAGTGAAAGGGACCTTGCCATTCCCAAAACAGCAGCCGAGCACATGGAGGCAAGGCAGGAGCCTACACCCAGGGGCTTGGCTCTGCCACCACGTGGGATCTTTGCTGTTCTTCTCCACAGAGAAATTGCAACTGGCTGCTGTTCTCAGCAGTTGGCAATGCCTTTGCTTGATTTCCCTCCTCTTTCTATTCCATTTTTTAAGAGCTTTAAGCCTTCCCCTGGCAAAAAAATTGCAATAGCTGGTGGAGGAGGAGTTAGACCAAAGGGTCTAACTCTGGCCTGGAAAAATGCACAACCATCAGATCAGGCTTCACCGCTCTAAATCTTTGCCCAGAACCAGGGAACCAAGTCACACCTTTCTGGGCAGAGTGTGGATCACTCCTCTCTGTTAAACAGAGCACTGGAGGCTCATAAAACTGCATCCATTTTATAGAGGTGCGGCTGAGGCTCTCAGCCAATACCTGAGAGGGTTTAAAACATCACCTTTTCCTCAGAAAGACCTAAGACCTCTATTTCTTATCTTTTAGACTGTAGTTATGATCCTTTGCAGGTAAGATTTAATGATTTGCCTACTTAGATGGAGAAAGTAATGAAACACCCCCTGGGGAGTGGAAACCTGACTGAGAAATGGTTTTATGTATTTTATCCAATAAGCATTAATGGTTTTTATGCAGATCAGATTTATTTACTGTGGGGAAAAAGTCTTTGTAGATTTAAAGTGCTTATTATTGCTAAAGACTTTTTCTCTTTGGCTCAGTGGCTGCTCACTGGACACGTTTCAATTCCCACCCTTTGCTGAACAGCTGCCCTCGCTGGCCACTGCCCAGTCTGCAAAGCCACAGGAGGATTTTAGAGATCTGTCCCTAAGGGCAAGTGGCCCCAAAGGACCCCTTCTGCTTCCCAGGCAGATTTAGGGAGGCAAGAGCCCTTCAACTTTGATGTCAGTCCAATGAGAGCAAATCCTTTACAAACACTGGGATGCTGCAGTGAGTCATAGAATCACACAAAGGTTTGGTTTGGAAGGAACCTTAAATCTCATCTTGTTCCAACCCCCTGCCATTGAGGGGTTGCTCCACTATCCCAAGCTGCTCCAGGCCCTGTCCAACTTGGCCTTGAACACTTCCAGGGATGGGGCAGACACAGCTTCTCTGGACAACCTGTGCCAGGGCCTCACCACCCTCACAGGGAAGAATTTCTCCCTAATATCCAATCTAAATCTCTCCTCTTTTAGTTTAAAACCATTCTCCTTTGTCTTAACACTATCTGCCCATATAACAAGTTGCTCTCTTCCCTTTTTTATAATCCCCATTTAGGTACTGGAATGGTCTCTAAGATCTCCCTGAAGCTTCTCTTCTCCTGGCTGAACACTGAATACCCCCAACTTTCTCAGCCGAAGAGCTCCTGCTTTCATTTGATTTGCTATAAAAGCAACAAGAAACCTCTTGCCAAGGGTGACCCCTGCCAGTGCTGGAAGTGTCTGGGAGGGGGTCGACACCAGCAGGCACTGAGGGGACGCAGCGCGGGTGACATTTGCCATTCCCCGGCGTGGGCAGGGCTGAGCCGGAGCCGGGAGAGCCCCGGGCAGGGCATCCCGGAGGCGCTGGAGCCGGTGGGACACCCGGAGCGTGCAGTGCACCCTCCCGCTCTGAATCCCGGCTGGGGCAGGACAGAGGGAAACAGTCCGGGTGAAGAAGAACTTGAGGATGAAGCGCTGGTGTGGGAAGGGGGATCCAGGGGGATCCAGGACATCTCCTGTTGCTTTCTGTCCCCGCCGCAGCGGGGCTGCGGGGCACGGACGGAGCGACGGGGGGGAAACTGAGGGATGGAGGGGCGGGTGGGCGGACGGAGGGAGGGATGGATGGATGGATGGATGGATGGATGGATGGATGGATGGATGGATGCCCTCGCGGGGGGCGGCCCCTCTCCCCTCCTTCCCTCCTCCCCTCCCCTCCCGCCGGGCCGGGCCGGGCCGGGCGGCTCCTCTCCTCTCCGCTCCGCTCCGCTCCGCTCCCCCCGCGGGGCCGCTCCCGCGCCCGCCCCCGCCCCGCTCCGCATTTAACGGGGCCCGCGGCCGCCGGCCCGGCCCGTCCCGTCCCTCCGCTCCCGTCCCGTCCCTCCGCTCCCGTCCCGCTCCGGCCATGGCTCGCCCGGCGCTGCCGCTGCTGCTGCTGGCGCTCGGCCTGGCCGCGGCCGCCAAGTCGCCGTACCAGCAGGTCCTGCAGCACAGCCGGCTCCGCGGCCGGCAGCACGGGTAAGCGGCGCCCGCGGGCTCGGGAGGGCAGGGCAGGGAGGGGGAACCTCTTGTAAACCCTCTTCATCCTCTCCGTTTGCCCGGATCCCGCGGGAGGGATGCCCGGTGCCCGTCCCGCGCACCCCGCGCTCTTCGTGCGGACGCCGAGCCGCGCACCGCCGGCAGCTCTCTCGGGAGCCGCTGCTTTCACTTCTTTCTCTTGCATCCCCGGGGAACTTCTTTCTTTCGATAACTTTTCCCTTTTTCCATCACGAAACTTACTGTTGCAGATGTCAGTTCAGACCCCTCAATGCTTCTCTATCAGTTTATCCCCACTAAGGAAAGAGGGGATAAAAATCCCTAGATTTTGAGCCATTAAAGGTTTTGTGGAAAGAATTCTCATTTTCATGAATTTATAGAAAGAAAGAGAGAAACTCTTCAATGTCTCTGTGGAGTCAGCACAAATTAACTCTTTGAGTGGAAACCCCAGTCAGTCTTGGAAGTTTTCTTGACAAAAATAGTCACTTATTTACTCACAAACTTTACAAGATAAGGCCTATGGAAAAATGCATGTAGATCACTCTTGCTTGATGCACAGTATGTTATGGAGTGAGTATTTTGAGTCTTCATTAATAGGCAGAAAACTAACCCAAGGTTAATAGCTGTTCCACCTGGTTTTAAAATTTATTAAGAATTAGGAATGGTGAAAGGATGATAGACCTTTCAGCTGGCTTCCATCTCTCAGGATCATGACAGTGATTGAGTTAAAGCTTCTGTTTAAGTGCATTGCTGGAAGCAGGGTCATGAAATACTTTATATTAAAAAAAAAAATCCCAAGACTTAAATATTGCTATTTGATACATTCTCTGGCAGGGATCCAGGTCAGAGTTTATGACAAGGGGTGTGCTGTTTGTATGTCTGATCAGGTACACAATCCAACAGGCAAATTCTGAGCTGATGTCTCTTTGTAGGATCAATAATGCCAGAATTACAGTGATTTACCTACAAATGCCGTTAACCTTGTTCACCATCTCTGTGTGATGTGGAACTAAGTAAGTACCTGGTTCTGCTGGTAGCCCTGAGAGCAGAGTTTGCTCAGGCTGGATAAGTTAGGGCAGTGCTGGTGTAAATCAGTGCACTCATCTCTGCAGACAGAAGCTTGTTTTGTTACTCCCTGTACAACTCACAGAGGCACAGGATAAGATGTGACTGTGGTCCACTCTGCAGGCTGAGATCTTTGGAAGACACGAGGAACTGCAATGCCAGAGCTTCCATCTGAGCTGAGATAAACCCAGCGTAGCTGACCACAGCTCTTTGCTCACTGCTCCCATTCTGACGGAGGGAGTGATTTATACCAAGCTAATTTTTGAACATGCACAGAATTTTGAGCATTGATTAATGATGTGCCAAAGAGATACAGCAACACAAAACCAGCCAAAAACCTCCTGGATGTGAAGCATGTTGTGTTGCTTGCAGGGGCCAGCTCCAGAGGGATGTGCAAGCAGGACTGCCACCCTTTGCTGTGAGCATCCCCCACACCATCAATGCCCCTATTGAGCTGAGAGTGAGTTGGGAGGCAGAGCTTGGCTCTACAGCAAAACTTGTACGTCTTAATTAACTTTTTTTTTTTTTTAACTAACTAGCTTAAGTCAGTGAGAGGAGCTGGAATGTGTAAAAGGAGCATTAACGTTTGAAGATGAAAATGTAGGAGTGCTCTCCCCAAACCCACCCAGCTTTGTGGGCACAGCGTGATGCTGGGGAGCTTCCTGGCCATAATCACTGCAGGTATCTGGGGCTGTGCATTAAGTTCTGCTCTTCTCAGCCTCTTCCCAAGGGCAGCCCCTGTCCCAGCAGCTCCCAGCTGCCGCTGCCAAGCCAAAGGCTTTGGCTGAAGGGGAACAATAGGCAGTTTTATCCTGGAGTCAGCGCGGCTGGCTGGGAACGGCATGGCAGAGGTGATGAACTCCAACGAGGAGAGGGAAGAGTGTTGACAAATTCATTTTAAGCCAGACTGGGCAAGGAACCAGAACATGCAATGCGGGGAGCCGCTACTACAGCGTGCCTGCGGGAATCATTGATAACGCGGTCCTGGGCGGGGGGTTTTCCACGCTGAGGAAAAACTGGAAAGAAGTTTTCCCCCATAAGTCAGGGAGGGAGGAGCAGCCCCACAGAGCTGCAGTCCCAGGCAGGGAGGAGGGAGCAAGGCAGTTCAGTCCTGTCCTGGAGGCACAAGGGTTTTTTTGGCAGGCTGCTCCTGGGGATACGGGGGAAGTGATCAAACAAGTCCTTCAGTAGCCAGGCTTGTCAAGATGAATATTAGAGGGATTGTCCACTGCCGTCAGCCAGACGCTAAAATCGAGGCAAGGTTTGGAATTTCGATGTAATTGGAACCATATTTCGGCACGGCGGGGCCGGGTGGCCAAGGTGGGCTGAGTCAGAGAGCACAGACGTCTCTCTAAGTGATGATTTGGCTTGGAAATTGCTGAATCTGGGCCAGTTTGCACCAGCTGAAGGTTTGGTTTTGTGATTTCTAACTTTTTTTCAGTAGGTTCTTGCTCCTTGTTCCCTGCCTTATATACAGAAACTGAATGAAATCCTTTCATGAGGAAACAAACTACCATTACTGGATGTGGCAGTAGTGAGGGAAACGATGAGCTGAGTGCCCCCAGGTCCCACAGGTCCTGTCTTTCCCCTCGGGGCAGGATGAAGGTGCCTGGGACACGCAGGGTCGGGTCCTGGTGCGGGGCCCTGCGGCAGCAGAGCCAACAAAGGCTCATTGAAGGCAAGCCAGGCTCCCGCAGGGGCTGGCACTGGAGCCAGCGGGGGTATGGGAGACCCTCAGGTTAATTCACGCTAATGATGGGCAGCCTGGCCCCTTTTGGGATGCCGGTGAAAAGCGAGCACGGCCGCAGGAGGACTTGGTGGTTGGGCTGCAGACTCTGCTTTTGTTCTTTTTGGGGGGCAAGCGGGCAGCGCCGCGGTCAAACGCAGCGGGACACAGGCTGCTGCCTGTTCTCCTCTGCACATCAACAAGACCTTCAAAGGAGCATCTCCGGGCCCCATTCGGAGTTTCATTTGTGCGAATGAAAACTCTGCCTTGGACGGCACAGAGAACTTCTGACAGGCTGAAGTGATGATTTATGTGTTTTGCTTAATTATTTGTTTTCCCTTCATCTGCTTGGCAGCCGGTACTGCACATACTCTTGGTGATGCTGCTGCAACTGGGACATGCTGGTGGTGCTGGGAATCCAGCCTCAGCTGGGCCGAGCATCCTCAGCTTGCTTGGGCACTGGCAACACCTCTGGTCAAGCCCAGAGGCAGCTGATGGCTTTGCAACGCGGATCCATAAATCATTTCTTTTGTGCTGACCATGTTTTGCCTACGCCCGTGGCCAGGGCTGCTGGCCACAAACCACAGAGATGGTGAGCCAGGCAGAGCAGGGAAATGCTGTGCTGGCCAAACCAGAAACAGGGAAACTCCCAGCTCCTGCTTGACCACATCTCTGCTCACGGTGATAGCCCTTCTTAGAAAGCTGAAAGGCTGCAGGCGGCTCTCGGCAGGGCTGCTCACACATGGAACACCAACCACCAGGTTTTTTGGCTGAGCACGCGCTCTTGGTACCTTGTGGGCTGACACAGCCACTCTTGATCCGTGCTATCATATCTGCTGAGTTGAAATAAGGGAGGGCAGTGCCACTGCTCCTTTCCCCTTATTCAGCATCCATGTCCACAATTTGCTGGGTCCATCATACAGAAAAGTTCTGGTTTTGGTGCAAGTCTGTAGGCTGATAAATATCTGTCTTACCTATTTTTATGTGCTAGACAATAAAATAATTGTTTCTTTTGGAAGGATTTGTATTTTTGCATGACTTTCTCAGCTTTTATCTGTGATCCCAAATATTAAATAGCTCTTTGCCATGGAAATACTGACCAAGGTATTTTTGCTTGATTTTTTATTTTTTTGTGAGAGGTGGAACATGGAAAAAAGTCAAGAATTTGCACTCAGTGAAGGAAGAGATGCTCTGGAAGAGTCAAGAGAGATCTCTTTCCCCACTTCATGATAGTCATTATAGGCTCAAATCGAGCAAGTTGACTTGCAGCTCTCAAGGTTTCCTCCCTTGCAACCCCAGCAGGGCTTTTTGGGCACAGTCAGGTGGGGTCTGGCTCCATCTTGGCGGGCAGCACTGGAAGGAGGGAGGCTTACAGGACCCTCTTGTGCTCTGTCATTCCCTGCAGCCCCAACGTGTGCGCGGTGCAGAAGCTGATCGGCACCAACAGGAAATATTTCACCAACTGCAAGCAGTGGTACCAGAGGAAGATCTGCGGGAAGTCCACGTAAGTCCCTGAGTGCCAGACAGGGTCTGCCTAAAGACCCCATTGTGGAGTGGGTGCTGGGTGGGAGAAGCAGATGGCAGATTTGGGATGTCAGAGCTCATGGTGTGTGTGTGTGTCTCGTGCGTATGTGTTAAGAAATGCTCTAGCTCTTTACTCCCTAAGAAATATTTGTTTTTCTAAAACACTTTGATGTTAAGAATGAAAAATGCCATGTAAATATAAGCCCTGATTGTTTATTCCAATTGCATTTCTATATATACTTATATAGCTCTCAGTGCTGTAATGAAGAGTGTACCAGATGTTTTCTAGCACTCAGCCCTGTCTGTCTCTGTGATAGGCTCAATGCTGCCTAGATTTAAGAAATAAAAAAGCAGAAAAAAAGGCAGCTCAGAGCTGATGGATATTGGAGAGAACGTAAAATTCATCTCCATCTGTTTGCTTTGGAAGGGAAAACAGAAATAAAAGGAAAGAGGTGTCAGCTTTAGCCAACACTCTCTGATGACTCCACCAGGAAAGTTAATCAGACTTGCAGGCCAATTCCACGTCTAAAATTGCAAACAATAATATTCAAGTAGCTGTTGCATGAAGAATCTGTGTGAGCTGCCTCAGGACATTCTTTTGAAAGATGCAGTCAGCAGATAATTAAGGCTATGCATGCTTGACTATCTGCCAAGCTGTAGAGCAGGAGCAGGGAATCTTTTTCCTTGCTATAGTCCAGACTGGGATTTTGGACATACTTGCTGGCCCAAGGACCATCACAACATCCAGGGTCAGTGCAGAGATTCCCTGAGCAGTGCTGGCTGTGGGATCAGAGCTGTGGGCCAGGTCTCATCCTGGATCTGCAGGGTCAAGAACAGAGAGAAGAAAATCCTCTCGTGTGTTTCCCTTATGGCCCAATGTAAATTGTAATTAGACCTAGAGGAACATGCTGTTATTTACTGCAGATTTGGGTTGCCATGGTTGGTTTAGCTGTGACACTTGGCCTTTGGGATTCATGGCAGGTGTCTGGTGTTGGTGTGGGGAGGAGGGAGGCAAACCAGGAGTCATCACTGTCCACAGATTTTGGCCCTTCTTTGTACTTACCATGAATTTGCCCTAAGAAGGAAGATTGTGTACTTCAGGAGGACGCACTGCTGGATGTACTAAATCGTGTGCATGTACCACCATTCTCCTCATGTCCAATTGTCTTTGCAGAAAGGAACCATAAAAGAATAAAAAGGAGAGGCAATATTGTAAAAACAAGCAACCATCCCCCCCTCCCCTTAATCCTGCAAACCCAGAAATTCGGGAAGGCTTAACTTGGGTGATCAGAGTTCAGGCTGTCATCTTGGCTGAATAATGGCGCTTCTTGACATGAAATGGACAAGTTTATGGCACGGAAATGTGGTGCCTCATCATTGCCTCTTCTGATAACAGAGTAGCTTAGTATTTCTCCAAAGAAAACATGACTCAGTTATGGATGTGGGAGAGTTTTGCTGCTGTGGTCACTGAAAGGCAATGCAGTCCAGCCATGGATTTCTTTAGCTCTGAAGCAAATGAGAAACTAACTTTACGTAACCCAAGTGTGCAGCTGCATTTGGCACAGACAAACTCATCCACTTATCTCCAGAAGGAGCTGGAATAACCTGCATCTGTCAGTATTTCATAATTTCATTTGAGGAGATGGGGTGATCTCTTCTACCTCATTTTCTCTTGCTTTTACCTAAGTGTCTCACCCAATGATGCATCACTGAGAGAAAAGCACACAGAGTATTAACCTGCCTGTTAACCTATGAGGTAATCTTTCCATTATCCATGGAATTTGCTCACTATTCTTTGCTTTACATCATCTCCACAATGGGTGTTATTGTCTTCTCTCCTCCCAGTCACTCTTGAGCCTGGGCCCTGCTTTCCCCTTTAGCAGGGCTGGTGCAGAACAAAAGACACGTGCCTTGACTCAGATTTTCCAGAGGACCCTGGGACAGCTCTGATTACAAATGTTTGCTTGTGATGGTTCCCACTGGACACGGTGTGCCCGGCATATGGAAGCAATCAGGAGTCATTTGGGCTATTAAGGACATGATGCATTATGCTGTAGCAGTCAGATTCTCTCAGCAGTGTCAGGAGTCTGCTGCTGTGCTGTGCTCAGGTGTCAGAGCCCACGAGAGCAGGTGGGCACAGCTGACGGTGCTCAGCATGAACCTCCAAACTGGCCCCTTCTGTTGGACTGAGCTGGGCTCTGAGAGGTTTTGAGAATCCCACGTGCCCTTAAATCCCAGAAAAAGTCAGGATTTGGCATGTTTGTCATTGTAACTGGGTGGATCCAGCCTTTGCTTGGGATCTGTAGTCAGCAGTTCTCTCCTAAAGCTGTGTGTGCAGGGGGATCCCCTCCATCAGCCCTGGGGCATGGTGGAGCTGCCTAAGCATGGTCATTTTCTCCTCCTCCTAAAAGGTTTTTCCCACCTGAGAAGGAGGAGACACTTGACCCATCTCATCTCACCTGGCTCTTACCCTCCGTGTTTGCTTAAAGGGTCAGCAGTGCCACAAGTTGTGTGTGTGCTGCAGGTGAAAATGCCTGGCTCTGGGACGATAGTTTTGACTGCTTTGGTTTCTGTCCTTTTCCTGCTCAGAGCACTGTTTCAGACAGGTGGTGGGGAGGGAGGTCAGTGAGAGACCAGGACCTGGCAAGGAGCAAAGCTGAGCTCCTGCAGAGCTGGCTCGGAGCAGAGAAATTCATCCCCGAGCGAGGAGGGCAGAAAAGTTGCTGCAAGCCTGGAGCATAACTTCACTCCTTGTGGAATGATCACATCCTGCATCGGGAGGCTCAGAGCGACTGCAGCAGCAAGGAAAGCCTGCCTGAAAAACACCAATGTGCTAACTCCACTGGGGCTGGTTGTGCACAATGGAAATTTTAACTCATGTATCAGAAGAAGACTCCTACCTCTTTATCTGGCTTTTTTTTTTTAAATTTGTTTTTCTCCGCAGCAAAGTATTGGCTCACACAGTTACAGAGAAATTAGGTAGAGGATTTATGTGCAGTTTTTATCATTGCTGATGAACTGAGATAAGACAGTTGGCAGGAAGTCTGACACTGCTTTGATTTTAATAAGCTCTGAGACAAAATTGTTTTAGTAATTAGGTAATTTTCCACTGTTGGTTATTCCAAAGCCAGAGAAATAGTCTAGTTAGAGTATACTTCATCATTTTGCATGTGTATTTTATATTTTTCTACCTCTCTTATGCACTGGACTCATTCTTCCAGAACTGGGGTTGCAATGGAACATGTGCCCACACACTGTTTTGTCTTGAGAATGAAAAGACAACTCATAAATTTTGGTTTTGATTATTTTTTGAGGAATAACCCATTAGTCCATTCCTTTTTTCCCCCCTTTTCAATTAACTTTCCTTTTTCCTTGTCTGATGTACTTTCCTCAGTTTAGAAAAAAAAATTCTGGCACTTATTTTACAAAAACAAAACATATGGGCTTTATTACAGGAAATTATTACAAATGGATCTTTTTTCACTAATATATGCCTAAGCTTATTTTTATTACCTTGAAAAATGCACTTAAAATTTAATTTCAGCTCCTAAGAATGCAACAGCAGTGGAACAATGACTAATAAAAGACTAAACTAAAGGAGCTTGCTTCTGCAGGCAGATGCAGATAGATATTAAAGAAATACAGTGTTTCAAAACCAGAGGCTAAAAAACTGTGGATTTGACTTGCAATTACTCAATGAGGAGGTCAGGAAATTGTGGTCAAGGCATTGCAGAGTGGATGACAAATGCTCTTTGTGTGAGGGCCGTGCTGGTCTAACCCCCCTGGCTGTGTCCCGGTGGATGGTCTGTGCCACTGAGCAGTCAGCAGAAACAGGGATGGACTGGGCGAATCCAAGGGTTTTGTGCAGAACCCACGCTGTGGTGCCGTGCCTGGGAGGGGAAATTCTCCTCCCTGGGCAGCAGACCGTGGCTCCAACCCACGGAGCAGGACATGTCAGGAATGGCTTTCGTCCCCATGGATGTGTAGGGCACAGCAGCGCAGGGATGCAGAGCATCCTTGAGCCACGGCTCTGCTGCTCCTCCCCAGGGGCTGCAGGAGCAGCTGGGAGGATGCTCTGAGCTCATCCCTGAGCAGGGGTGCCTTTGGGTGGGCTGGGAGATCTCATGCTTCCACCAGGTCAGGCCGAATGCCTGAAGCTGTGTTTATAACCCTCACCTCTGGCTCCTTGTAGGTGCCAACCCTTGGCTGAGCCCTCTGTGCTCACCCGGCCCTTTGCAGCAGTTTGGAGCGGTGATGTGCCAAACACCTCAGTGCTTCTTGCCATGAGCTTCCCTTGGTGCTGGGGCTGCCCACAAACCCCCTGGGAAGCAGGAACTGCAGGCATGGAATCACAGAATGGTTTGGCTGGGAAGGGACTTCAAGCACCACCCAGTTCCACCCCCCTGCCATGGGCAGGGACACCTCCCACAAGACCTGGTCCCTGCATCCCTTCCCAGTGCCCTGCCCTGGTGGCAGGATCCTGGGGCAGCCCTGAGCCAGTGTTCCACAGGCTGTGTGCATCCATGTCCTGCCCCTTTGGAGCAGCCCATTAATCTCCAACTGATCTATAAGTGAGGCTTTTAGAGCCTTTGTCAGCACTCAGGAATTATTTATGCTGAACTTTGGAATGATTTCTCTTTAATCAGCTCTTCATCTTTGATTACAGGTCTGAACCAAGGGAACTGTCTAGACTGGATTTAGTTTCTAGGGTGAAAAAAAGAAAAATTGGAGGTAGGGGAGGGAAGTGGTGGGGGAAGAAAGTGTGTGTTTCCAATGAGCAGGAGACAGGGGGGCTGGGAAAGCTGAGCAGCAGGGTGTTAAGATCTCCAGTAGTCAAAGGAAGGGATTGCTTTAGGCAAACTCTTTCCCACATGGAATATATAATGTCTAGACAATCAGTCTGGGTTTGCTTTGTAATTCTCTTAGGAAACCGTGACACAGAATTTATTTGCTTCTGTCACAGAAAAGCAGGTATTTGTTTCACTTTCTGCCTCTTAATTACCCTGAAGAATTCCCTATTAAACCCCAGGCATTTCCACTGTTTGTTAACAGTTTTTAAATGATGACAAATATCTGAAGCTGGAGGATTTTCCTCTCTTTGAGAGAGTGTGCTGAGCCTCGGCGATACAACATCCTACTTGTCTCAAATCCAGCCGGGAGCACAGAGGAAATGCTTGTCTTTGGGAGGAACACCTATTCCCTGGCTCCCTCAGCCCATCAATCAGGTGGCCTTGCTCCTTTCACACCAAGCACAGAGCAATAGGTAAAAGAATCTCCTGGGAAAAATAAACAGGCAGCTTCTGGATTGATTTTTTTTTCCCTTTTCCTTTTTGCTTTTTTTTCCCCCCTCTTAGTACCAAGGCATATTTCCTCAAATGGCCACCTTTGAGAATCAGATGACTTATTGAGCACTGCACTGAGCTGCAGACGATGGATGCAGTTTTCAGGCAACTCTTGCTTATTTAGGTCTGCAAATCTGCAGGACAGCCCAGGATGGTGTCTCTGACCCCTTTGGCTTTACCAGGGGAAATTGCTCCCAGTCAGAAGGAAATGCTGCTCTGAAGGGGCTCACATGGACACGGCTGTGCCCGGGGTGCCTGTGGATGCACATCCCATCACTGCTGAAATTTCTCCTTGCAGGGCTTTTCCCAAGTTCTTGTGCCAGTGCACATATCTGAGAACAGGGTTCTCCTTTCCCTCCAGGTCTGGCTTGTGGATTTTGCCATAAGTAAGCAAATAGTTTCTGGTGGTGGACAAAAACAGGGTGAAATGAGAGGGAAATGCTTGGCTGGTTTGGTCAAACAGCCAGGGTGGAGTTGCAGGGTGATGTCCAAACATGATGAGATGTGACAGCAGCACTCAGCCGAGGAGATCCCCAAATCCTGCGGGAAACGTGCCCAGTTGAACCAGCACTGGCAGTCTTGCTGGGACTGTGGAATTTCCATCCACTGTTTGTACAAAGTCTCCTGGAAAGTGTGGTTTTGGAAAGAAATTTTGTCTGCTTTTGTTCTGAGGAGAAATTGGCAACATGCAGCCCTGAAGGAGATAAAAAGTGTGGTTTGTCTTTTATTGAAGTCTATATTTTTAATGAAGAGTCTGCTTGGAAACATCCCCAAATACAGATGGACCCAGAACTGTAGGAGATAGAGAAAAAATCAGTGTGACACTGTTGGTTAATCTGCCATATCCATCTCTTATTCCAGAGTAATCAGTTATGAGTGCTGTCCTGGATATGAAAAAGTTCCTGGAGAAAAAGGCTGCCCAGCTGGTAAAAATATGTTTGACATTTTTTATACTTCTTAAAATTATACAGCTGCCTAGAAAGGGAAACGTTAGAAAATTGCTCAAAGTGGATTTGATTTTTGCAATTTGTGCACAATATTGCCATGAACAAGTCCAAAATGGACTCAGTGGAGCACCAGCCAAGGGTCAGATCAGCTCCAAAGCATGCTAAATGTTCCAGACAGCTTAGAACCTTGGATATAATTGAACTTAATCGAGCATGGGAGGGCCGTAGGGAACTACTTATTCCAGCAAGTAATATAGCTGTATTGGAATTGCAATGCAAAGGAATGATAGAGTAATAGACAGCTCTGCCAATCTCTGCTCATTTTTATTTTTATAGAGTCACAGAATGGTTTGGGTTGGAAGGAACCTTAAAGGTCATCTGGTTCCAACTCCCTGCCATGGGCAGGGACACCTTCCACTAGACCAGGCTGCTTCAAGCCCCATCCAACCTGGCCTTGAACATTTTGGCAAGCAGGGGGTTAGCAAAATTGCATTTAGGAGAAAATACAGTTGATACTGGGGCGGGGAGGGGAATTAACTGGGTTTATTGAAGGAAGTAATTTTCTGCTTTTGCTTTCAGAGCACTTCCTTCCACAAAAGTCTGATGCCTCCCAGTTAACCATGTGGGCTTGTGCAGGTGGTCAGTGGAGATTGAGACCAAAAGCCTGAGTACAAACAGGATTGTGTGAAAGCAATCAATATCTCTGCTTGTCTCAAATCCCATCTGTATAAATCCAGAATAAGTCCATTCAAACTTGCAGAAATGCAGTAGATCCTGGATTATGCTGCTGTAATTGAGGGTGAAGCTGTCAGGCTATGATTATTTATTATCTAATTAATGAACAGATACCAGTCCCCTGATGTGCATTTCCCTGAGTGTTCCTACCAGCAGAAATCCTCTAATTCAGTCAGAAGGATGAATGATGTTTTTGGGAACTCAACCTTCTCTTCTTCCAGCTCTGCCACTTTCAAACATCTATGAAACCCTGGGAGTGGTTGGGTCTGCCACCACACAGCTCTACTCCGACCGCTCCAATCTAAGGCCAGAAATTGAAGGACCTGGAAGTTTTACCATTTTTGCTCCCAGTAATGAGGCCTGGGCATCCTTGTCTGCTGTAAGATAATTTCTCTGCTTTCTCCTCTTCCTCTAATTTTCCCTAGTGGTGATCCAGCTCTGCAGGGGTCTGGCAGAATAGACATAGTTCTGATAGAGGAAGGACTGTGGATTTCCAAGGTGGTTATCACAGTACTGGTCCATCAGCTCTGGAGCTTTGCTTCTGAAGGATCCCAGCACTAGAGAGATGTGGATGTAGAAATCCTCTCGTTCCGTCTTCCCTGCCTGTTACCATTACAGATTGCGTTGAGACCTGCAGCAAGAAGCTTCCCATCCCTTTCCACTTTTTTTGTTGACCTTTACATTGACATTCTGGTTGTTCTTAATTTGTACAAATAGCCAGTCCCAGCTGGAATCTCAGTAATCCCACATGAGTGTGTCCCATGCTCAATTAGGTGTACATTTCCTTTACATTCATTTTGATTTTCTCACTCCGATACTTCCACTCCTGAAATGGTCACTGCTGTCCTGCTGGTGCTCCCATCCCAATTGAGCATCCCTGTGAACAAGAACAAGAACAACTACTGGGGGGGGGGGGTGTGATATTTTTAGGTCTCCCCACTGCCAAATCTGCCCCAGCAGAGGCCCTTGCAGGGATGATGCTGTTGGGAAAGGTCTTTTGGTGCATTTGTCAGTTGGCTTACTGCTCATCTCCATGCAATGATCCCACTCTGCAATCATCCCTTTTGTCTGCCTAGGACTGAGGCTGTCAGAGCTGTTAGCTGCTTTTCTAAGGCAAAAGATAAAGATTTGAGAAAGTTGAGCTCTTAATTGGCACAGATGGCATGAGGCAGAACGAATCAGTTAATATTCCTGCCCACACCCCCACCATGGCAGCACCCTGGGTGAAGCCAGACCTCGTGACCCTCTCTAACAGCTGCCTAATTGCACCCAGTACTGAAAGAGTGATTTTTCTGATTTTCAGGAAACTCTGGATTCCTTAGTCAGTAATGTCAACATTGAGCTGCTCAATGCCCTCCGCTACCACATGGTGGACAAACGGGTCCTGACAGATGATCTGAAACATGGAACCACGCTAAACTCCATGTACCAGAACCTGCCCATCCAGATTCACCACTATCCCAACGGGGTAAGGCATTCCCAGAGTCACAGCGGGTCAGGTTGGAAGGGATCACCGTGGGGTCAGTGGGTCAGGTTGGAAGGGATCACAGTGGGGTCATCTGGTCCAACCTCCCTGCTCAAGCAGGGCCATCCCAGAGCACATGGACTGTGTCTAGATAGTTCTGGGATATTTCCAGTGAGGGAGAACCCACACCCTCTCTGGGCAGCCTGTTCCAGTGCTTGGTCACCTGCAGTAAACAAGTTCTTCCTCATATTAACCTGTCCAGAGCAGGCTTGATTTTTGTCTGCCTTGCAGTTCCTGCACTGTCCTTGGACCTCCAGGACTCTGTAGGGCTTAGGTTGACAGCTCTTGACTTAAGATATGTATTTTGAAGGAGTTTGAAAAGAATATTTATAAGCAGATGGTTTCCTTGATGATGTTGCAGGGCAATTGCCCATGTTGGTGTGTAACTTTGCTTGCCCAAGTATTGGTTCTGGCTTATTTTCTTAGTCTTGGTGATTGAGGGTAGACAAAACCACTGATGATTTTCAAAGCTCTTTAAACATGAAACATTTCAAACAGTCTTGATAGAATGACCTCACTCTGGTGTGTGATAAGGAAATCATATTTGTGCTCTTGCTGATTCAATAAAGTGCTTGCTGTGTTTGAAATAGAAACAGAAAAGCAGCAGAGGCTGCTTTGCCTTCTGGTTTTAGTGCAGGTACCACCCTGAGGCTCTTTCCCTCTGCAGATTGTGACTGTGAACTGTGCCAGGCTGTTGAAAGCTGACCATCATGCCACCAATGGCGTGGTCCATGTCATCGACAAAGTCATCGCCACCACCACCAACACCATCCAGCAGATCATTGAGACTGAGGACAGCCTGGAAACCCTTCGGGTGAGTCCACACATGGGTGCTCCAGCTCTCCTTAAGGATGCTCAGTCATCCCATTCCCAGAGTGCTGTCCCGAAGAGCTTTGCCAGCATCTCTAGGGGCTGTGATCTTCAAGCTGCTGATAAAATCCTTGTACCCATGTGGCTCCTTTTGCTTTAGGAAGAGAAATGTTTGCTATCAGTGCAAGCAGGGTTTCATGACAATAATTGTCCCCCTTCTATGTCTGTTCAGTCTTGTAAGTCTGTCTAATCAGTCTTGTAAGGGAGCCTTAGCCTTAGGAGATATGAACTGTTCCAATTTGATGTGTCCTGATTTATTTGCCTCAGTATTTGCCAAGTTAAAGGAATAGCTCAGAATGTACAGGGGATTTGCAGTTAGCCAGCTGTGGGTTCTGATCTGAGTTATTCACTGGAACTACTGTGACCCCTTCCAGGCATATCTGGCTATTCGAACTAGCTCTCAGTCTTGCCAAAAAAAAGGGCTCTTGTACTCAAATTTCTGGAACACCAGAGAACCATGGGGCTGGGTCAAATTTATAAAGGGACCAAAGTGCTGAAAGAAGCTATTCAGGATTTTTTGTAAGTCCTCTGAAATTATAAAAGCCTTAATAAGTCTGGCTCTTAGTGTGCGCCTGGACAAAGTTTCTGACCTTTGTGTTCTGGCTGAATGTGTTTTACCCTCTCTCCTTATTTCTCCGAAGGCTGCTGTGGCTGCATCCGACCTCAACAGCTTGCTGGAGAGCGAAGGGCAATACACACTCCTGGCTCCGACCAACGAAGCCTTTGAGAAGATCCCACGAGAAACACTGAACAGGATCCTGGGAGACCCAGAAGCCCTGAGGGGTAAGGGCTTGTTTATTGAGTCCACTGAGAGACTGGGGAATATTTTTCAGTTCTACTAAATTTTTTCTCAAGGACATCTCAACAGCTCCTTGCTACACTCTGACAGCAGCTCCAGTAAACAGATGTGACAGAGTCCATCTTTTTTAACTGGACAGCCCAGAGCCCTTTGGTTTTAGATGTGTAGACGTGGCAGAGGGAGTGACATCTAGATATGGAGGAGGGTGCAGAAGCAGTCCCTTTTCTGGGTTTTCTCTTAGCACTTTGTGTGATGGTGATTTCTATTGATCCAGGAAGGTGCAAGAAAAGCACAATCTCATCAGTGTAACTTCCCCTGACAAATGAGTCGAATACCCACAGGAAGCCTTTTGAAGTTGGCAAAGGTGTATAAAAATGACTCTTTTTAGGCATTTTATTTCCCAGGCTGTGGAATTAAAATCAACACAATTTAAAATGAATGCATGTTATGAGCACACCCTGGCCACTGACCACTGAAAGCTGCAATACCTTCATAGCTGGTTTCTGCCTCTCTCACAGACCTGCTGAACCATCACATCCTGAAGTCAGCCATGTGTGCTGAGGCCATCATCGCTGGCCTGACCATGGAGACTCTGGAAGGAACCACTTTGGATGTGGGCTGCAGTGGGGAAGAGCTGACCCTCAACGGGAAGCCCATCATTGCCAACAAGGATGTCCTGGCAACCAACGGCGTTGTGCATTTTGTTAATGAGCTGCTGATCCCAGACTCAGGTACTGCTGCCTCTCCCTGCCGTTCCTTCTGTTGGCTTTCTTTTGTCTGTTTTGTCAAGGAAATACTGGATTTAGAGGGCATAGTGATGAGTGGGTAGCCTTTAATGCAAGGTTGCTATGTGTTGCTTTTCAGCTAAGACTCTGTTTGAGTTGGCACAAGAATCTGAAGTTTCCAAGTCTACAGACCTTTTCAGACAAGCTGGTCTCAGTTCTCATCTAACTGGCAGTGAGCAAGTGACCCTCCTAGCCCCAGTGAATGATGTGTTCAAAGGTAAACCAGGGATTAAATCCCTTTCTTCTATAAGTTTGAGCCACAGACCTCCTTCAAACAGTCTTCAGCCAAGCTTCAGTGCACAAGTATGCAAATCCTCTCTCAAATGCCTCGAGGCAGTGGCATCTAGCTTTACAATTTAAAACTGATGTGGGTAATACTCTGTATTTGAATGGTTTTTAGTGTCTCAATAGTCATTCTAAATGAATCACTGGTTCTTTCCATACCTTTTGCTGCAGATGGACTCCCTGTTATTGACAGCAACATGAGAAACTTGCTTCTGAACCACATTGTCAGAGACCAGCTCTCCTCTAAATATCTGTACCATGGACAGAAACTGCAGACTCTGGGGGACAAGGAGCTGAGAGTTTTTGTGTACCGCAACGTGAGTCCTTCCTGGGTGCTGTGCTCCGTGTGGCTGAGTGATGCTCAGTGCTCTCATGGTAGAGCTGTCATGTAAAAAGTGTACATGAGCACCACGGAAAGTGTCCAAATCTCTTTTGAAGCATACTCTAATGAAGTCCTTTTTTCTGTGATTGTGTCTGCAGAACCTTTGCATTGAAAATGCCTGCATTGCTGCCCATGACAAGAGGGGAAGGTTTGGGACCCTGTTCAGCGTGGACAAAATGCTGACTCCACCGACTGGCTCAGTGATGGATGTTCTCAAGGCAGACCATCGCTTCAGGTGACCTTTCTGCTCTTCCCAAGTGCCCGTTAGGAGTTGAAGAGCTGCCAAAGCAGCTTCTATTTATTATGGGCTGTAGTCATGACAATGTATATGGTTTTTTAGCATAGAAAGATCATCCAAAACCATGGTCTCCCTAAATTACAGGGAGTGAAACTTCAAATAACCCTCAGTCAACTGTGAACCAGAAGTGTGTGGTTTCCTTAATACCATAGGAATCTGGCTCTGAAGCCATCTCTGCCCATCAGATCCACTGTGGCCAGACCTCTCTGTCTCCCCATACCATTTGGTCCCCAAGGAGGCAGCACTCCCAGGTTGCTTTGCCATTTCTCAAATGTTCTGGTTGGACCTCACAGGCTCATTTCCTCCCTAATCAACATTTTGGTTATTTGATTTGCTGGACCCCAGCAGGATTTCACAATTACAACTTCCCAGCTCTCTCCTGAGCCCAGCACGCAGCTGAGCAGTGAAGTGGTTTTGCATTTGGTGCATGTTTGTTTTGCAGCACGCTGGTGGCTGCAATCCAGTCTGCAGGGCTGACAGAGAACCTCAACAGGCCGGGAACCTTCACGGTGTTCGCCCCCACAAACGAAGCTTTCCGAGCCATGCCCCAGGGGGAGCTCAACAAACTGATGGGTGAGCATCTCTAGAGCCTTTAGGTGGCCAGCTGCTGTGTGGGACTGCTGTGGTGCTGGGAGGAATGGCCACGTTTCTCTGCTGTATCTCATTCTTTGGCTCTGCCTGTTGAAACATGAGCTTCCTACCCAACAGATGTGCAGTATCAGAAAGCTGAGGATGCAGAGAGTGGCACTGAATTCCCCAGGTGGGGTTTATGCTCCTTGTGTTCCTGGAAGATGTGTTTGTAGCGTGTTACAAAGTCACCATGGCTTTTAATTTGGCTGCGCTGGTGAAGTGAAATAACTCCCAGATGTTTCTAAAGGAACCAGTGAGGTCTCTGCCTTTTTCAAGGATGAAAGAAATGAGAATGTGACTCTTGACCACACAGGATCAGGGTGTCTGAAGTAAGTTTTGCAAAGAGAAGACATGATCCACATACAGCCTCAAGTTACACTGTATGAAATTTAAGCAATGAAAGGCTGGGGCTGTTTCTCCTTCTACATGTACATGGACAAAGCAGGAGGTCCAGTCTAATCCTGGGAAGGCAACAAATGTTCCATTCTAGCTCAGACGAACACCAGTATCCTGAAAAGCAAAGGCAAGCAGGCTGGGTGTGGAAAAAAGCATGGGAATGTTTAACAACTCCCTTCTGGATAAGCAGCACGATCTTTTATTTTGTTCATGTTGAAAACTGGTTGTGGTTGGAAACAATGTCAGGTATTTGAATGTAATGTCTTCTTGTCATTAAAACCCAGCCAAACATTGACATCATAATTTGGGAAGCATCTGCCCATGGTAGCTGGTTATCCTTTTAAGTGCAGGGACGAGGAACCAGTAATATCAGTCCAGTCTTACGCTTCGTATATAAATATTTCAGAAGTGTTTTGCAGCCATTGTAAATGGCTGCAGGAATGAAGATTCCCAGATGCAGACACTTCAGATGTTCTCTTCTCACACAAATGTTTAGTTTATGCCTCTGCTGAAGAAGTGGATTGTGCTGGTGAGGATGTGCAGAGTGAACTGTGGCCACCCTAGGAAAACCAAAATGGAAAAAAGCTTTCATGCAGTCTTTGAAAGCACTGAAAGAAAAGGTTCCCTTTGCTGAGGGAGCTACTCTGGTGTTGTAGGAGGAGACCACCTTTGCTCTAGCTGTCTGTAGGGCTTGCCAATGACCCTGTCTGTCTGTGGTGCTTGTCTGTGGCCCTGCATCCTCTGAAGGAGAAGGTGAAGAAGAACTGTTGGCCTGCCCTGTGCACGTTACCACCTCTTCTGGAAAAGAGATGGTGCAGGAAAGCACCTTATCTTCCTAAAATCTGTTTCAAAGTACAGCTGTATGAGTAGAGACTCAGTGGGATGGGATCAGGGCATCAATCTGTGAGACATTAGTGTCATTTCTCCTACATTTTTCTCCTTCCGACCCAGCTGTGAGGATTGTTGCTAAGTGACACTGGCCTTGGTGACATTTGAAAATACCAGAATGCCCTATCTGCTTCCTTATTTCACACGGGTCTTTCCCCACCCCATCCCAGACTTCCTTGGGAAGTGAAAGCAGCAAGAGAAGCAGGTTCAGGCTGTGCACAGTGAGAGAATGAAGGATGGAAACCCAGGAAAGTGGGAATTCATGTGTAGGGCAGGCTTGGGAGGTACCAAGCCTTGGGACATTGGGAGTGTCCTTCTGGACCCATTGGGATCCTGACCTGCTCAGGCTGGAATGGCCTCAATGCCCTAACCAGCTCCTTCTGCCTGTTTTTTGGGGTTTTTTTTGTTTGTTTTTTCCCTCAATTTCACATTGTTTCTTTGCACCTTCTGGAAATTATGGTATTTTCCATGCAATTCCATTCCAGCACGTGAAATATGGGAAGCAAATGCTGATTCTGGTTTGCAAATGCAAACACTTTCCTCCCACAGGTAATGCCAAGGAGCTTGCCAACATCCTCAAGTTCCACGTGGCTGACGAGATCCTGGTGAGCGGCGCCGTCAGCGCCCTGGTGAGGCTCAAGTCCATGCAGGGAGACAAACTGGAAGTCAGCATGGTGAGTCACCTCGTGTGGGGTTCTGTGGTCAGCAGGGCTCTCCAAGCCTAGGATCAAAGCTCATGTGGATGTGGGAACGTCTCCTGCGCAGTCCCAGCAGTGTTTTCTGGGCTGTAGCAGAGGGACTGTTGCCATGTGTTCAGTTCAACAAGCTGGAAGAATGAAATGTGGTTTGCTTCAGCTTTTTCCCCAGAAGACCAGTTGTGAATGATTTCCAGGAGCTGCTATAAATTTAACCCTGAGTCATGGAGGGGGAAGCATAAATAAACGAAATGAATAGCTTGTTCAGCTAACATATCTCTTTTTGTGTAATGAAAATGATTTCTGCATGGGCTCCCTTAGCACAGCAGGATTTATTTAGATATATAATTTCATTTCACAAACTCTACACTACATTAAGAGAATGCTGGATCCTGTATAGAGGGAAAAAAAATTCAGAAAATAAGTAACCATGGCCCACTCTATCCATAAGAAAAAGCAGGAAAAAATTGGAAGGGACAGGGTTTCCAGGTGCACTGAATTGGCCAATGTGCATGTTAGACTCTCTCCATGTCCAGTCCTGTCCTCTCCTCTCCTGATCCCATCTCCACAGCCATCCCCCTGGCAGGTCACTGGGGGATGTGCTCTGCTGCTGTGGACAGCATTCCCAGCCAGTGCACTGAGGAAGTCCAAAGCCTGCCAGCTATTCCAGGAAAAACTGCCCAGGCTACAATTTGTTTTAATACTCTCCTTAATTGGCAAGAGGAATGAAAATGCCTTCAGCCATCAAGTAAATGAATGAATGCTAAGTCAGGGCTTTTTAAAATAACATTGGAAATGACAGAAGTTTCTCATCTTCTACATTTATTTTTTTTTTACTGAACAGAAAAACAACGTAATACATATCAACAAGGAGCCTGTTGCTGAAAGTGATATCATGGCCACGAATGGTGTAATTTATGCTGTGAACTCTGTCTTACAGCCACAGGGTAGGTCCAGGGTGAGAAATGTCTACCTTGTTACAGCAAAACTGCTTTGGGAGGGCCTGGGGACATGGGGCAATGGCTTCACTTTGGTGAGGAGGATTAGTCTGTTGTGGGATTTTCAACAGAAGATAGTGGAAGGAAGCAGCCTGCCCTCTCTGATGAGTATTTCAATGCTCTCAATGTTCCACCCTTAGCTTCAAGGCCACAAGAAAGAGGTGACGAGCCTGCAGATCCTGCATTAGAAATCTTCAAACAGGCATCTGCGTTATCCAAGGTAAAAAGGAAAAACCTCTCAGTGTAAAACTGACAAAATCACATTTTGGTAATAACGATTGGAAGATAATGTCACATTCATATGCTGACTTCCAAGGAAAGTGAGCATATGTGTTTCGTAGAATGATCCATCCTGTCTTCTTTTATGATTTCATTATATAAGAAATACACTTTGCAACACAAAGCCTCAGTTTGCAGCACACTGTGAATGTAACCTTGGCATGGTCCAATAATGCAAAAACTCATCCATGGTTTTTGGAGACTGAGGATAAATATATTAACATGCAAAGTGTTCTCACGGCTGTTGAGATTTGTTGCACTTATGCAAACCTTGTGTTTTCTTTCTGTGCAGGTTTCTCAGAGGAATCCTCGACTAGGTAAAACAACTTCTCCAGCTCATTTCTAATTCCCATTGCGTGTCCCCGGCCCTTAAAGAGAGGTTTATCCTGTTCTCTTGGTCCAAGCAAGGTGTAGCAGGGGCTGGAGGGAGGGGACGGGGGATGGTTCGTGTCTGTCCCACCCACCTTGCTCTTGTCCTTGCAGCGCCTGTCTACTCCCGGATCCTGGCGAGGATGAAGGAGAACTCGGGTGGAATCTGAGCCCATTGTGAGCAACATCAGGACCTCCATCCCATCCGCTCCGGCTGACAGCTCAAGAGAAGGACAGAATTGTTTTTAAAAACCAAATATCACCCTTAAATTTATTTTTGTTTGCAATGAAATTGATAGGAAAAATGAAAAGCCATATATATATGTATATATTTTAAGACCATTTTTATTTGGTTTTGACTTTAAAGTTCCCAGACTGAGGAAATGTTTTGAGGTTTTTTGTTTGTTTTGTTTCATTTTTGTTTTGTTTCTTTTTTAAAATAAAAATTATTCACTAATTTTCAGTTTTAAACATACCCCATTTTGGGCTTGATAAGTACATCCAAGGGTTGGTGCCTTTTTTTTTAAACAAGCATGTCCTTCTTCCCTTGGATTTTAAAAGTCGTCCATGTAATTCTGAATTGAAGGCTTTTAAGAAAATTCTCTCTATTGACATTGAGAAAATTGCATAGTTATAAGCTATGGTTTGAAGCTCTTTTTTTTAAACTGGGTTGGTTTTTTTTAATGCCTGTGGGTTATAACTGTGCTGCATTTTGTTCATGAGATTTGAAATGAGACTTCTCCCTGGTTGAAGCCTTCCAGTAAAAAAAAAAAAGATTAATTTTTAATAATGGTTGTTTTTTAATAAAAATTAAAAATAAAATCAAAAATATAAATACAAAAAGTGATGACAGTGCTTGGTTGGGTTTCTGTTTGGTTTGAATTGCCTGATGGCACTGGGTGGTCAAACCTGAGCCCTGGGAGGGAGGGGAATCAGATTTGGCTGGATCAGCATTAACATCAGCATTAGCTGTGCACATCCCTCCCTTGGGATGCTCAGTCACCTTCCCTGGCAGCTGGAGCTCAGTGCCACATTTACTCACCCAGCACAACTTTATATTCCCTCCCAGGTAGTTATTACCTTGGTGAAACCCAGGATTATGAGGCAAGAAAAAGAAAGAGCGTGTCAAGCACAGAATACAAAAGACCCACATTGTTTAGGTTGCTCTGGCTGAGAAATGCCCTGATAGCTCTCCTTCCATTGAAAGCCCAGACTGAAATCCCACATGCTCAGAGCCATCTGCATAACTCAAATGTGTGAAAAATATCCAGCTCTACTTCTATTTCTCTTCCTCACCCCCCTCTATCTCATTTTTTTTAATTATTTTTCTGGCATGGTGCAGTCCCAGTATTTAAGGCTGAGGAGGTAAAGGGGAACATTTTGAGCCACCTATTCCCAGCAGCCCGAGGCAGAACAGTTGTATCAGGGGATTGGCTTCTGGGGGAGGCTCGGCTTCTTGCTATTAAACTAATTAATTACTATTCCTTCAAAAGCCTGAGAGAGGGGGAAATCTACCTCAAATTTTGCTCTCTTGTACCATGCACAAGTGTAAGGGCTTTTTTTTTGCTTTCTGTTTTTTTTTCTTCCTTGATGCTTCATAGTTAAGGGATATAAAATCCTTCACTTCCAACTTGCGAAGGTGGAAAATAGATCTGTTTCTCATCTAGGTGAGTGCCTCTTGCTTATGCCTTTTTGGGGTTTGGCCTCATGACTAATTAATTATTTCTTTGCAAAATGAAGCTGTTTGAGTAGACAAGGGTAGGGGAAACTGCTTAGATGAGCTTAATAACCGTGAGCAGTCCCATCTGCTGAGAGAGCAGTACTCATCTCTTGGGAATACAGCCCTGGCTTGTCACTGCATGGTTTCAGGGCAGCTATTTGGACTGGTGGTTATGTGGTGATGGTCTCCTTTGTGCTTTACGTGTGGCCTGGCTTAGCTAGGCTTGCTTTGAGGGGATCATCAGGTCTATGAGTCCCTCTTTGCTCTTTGCCATCTCTTATTCTCCCTGGTCCTTTGGCAGTGCTCCCTCCCTCACTCCTCCTGCTGCCTGTTCCATCATCGGAGCTGCTGTGGGGTGTGTGTGTCCCCACAGTGCTCTGCTTTGGGGGCTGCTGTCCCTGCTGTGCTGGCTCTGTGATTTCCCTGGGATCTGACACCCTGGGAAGCCATCACAGGGTGCCTTCCCACAGGCTGTCTGCTTGGCAGCCCCCCAGGATTTTGGTGTCTCCAGATTACGGCTCATGTTGATGGAAACTCCTGAGAGTTCTTAATTCCCTCCCTGTCCCTGTGCTGATTTGGTTTCTCACCCCTCTTGTGTTCATGCACAGATGGGTTCGATCAGTGGCTCTGGTTGAGCTGCTTGAATTGATCAGCAGGGACTGCATCCCTTGCTTTGATTCAGTGACACTTTGGGGATGTTTTTCCCCATGGATGTTCTTCACTGTGCCTTGTCCCGTGGAGTGAGGGTGGCTGCTGCCATTCGTTCCACCAAGAGGAGCGAGATGTCAATGCTTCAGCCTTCAAGGGGTGCCCAGGGATGAAGCAAGAGGAGAGCAGCTGAAAAATGGGGAAATGAGGAGTGCTGAGATGATGGGAATAAAAACTGTCATTTTCTGAAGAAATATTTCTAATTTTTTTTTTTTTTAATATGATAAAAGGTGGAAGTGAAAGGAAGAAGGAAGTTGCAAAACATAACTTCCCTGGGGAAGTGCTGGCTGAAGGGGAGAGAACTCCCTGGGTGTGGGAACCTGTGGGGTGTCCCAGCCAAGGGCTGTGGTGGGATGGAGGAGCAGGAGCACCCCTGTGTCCACCCCACAGCTCCGGGAGCCTTCAGACAGCAGCACTCAGGGAAGGCAAGAAGCAAAACCTGATTCAGAAACTGCTGAGTGAGGGTCTGGGCAGCTGCAGAGTCCCTGGGGCAGCCTTGGGATGAGCAGCACTTAGGATTAGCCTCCTTGTGGCTAATGGCACTGGGGTGCTCAGCACAGAGCCATATTGCACTGGGGGGCTCTGGTTTCTCAGTGCTGTCAGAGAATTTCCACATGAAACTCAGTGTTTGGCTGTACATCACCCTGAGCTTGACCCAGGTCTGTGCTCCACAGAAACTCTGTTCAGGACTGGAGAAAAACAGTAAACTGAGAGCAGATAAGAGCCTTTTGGAGGAGAATCTTGCTTTTTCCCTCCTTAGGAGTCAAAGAGTGTTTTTCTTTTGAAAATTTGCAGGGATTTGCCCCTGCCCTTGTTTACTTTTTTAGAATAATGATTCCTTCATTTGCAGCAGCTCCAGTTCAGCAAAATAATTAAATACATGCAGAAATCCATTTAGGAAAAATACAGGTTTTAATTGTTTGCTGTAAGTGCTGAAATGATGCCATCATGGCTGGGCTGCTGCTCATGGGCCACTCCTGTGCCAGCAGAGCCCCAGTGCTCTCCGGGGTTGGAGCAGGGAACAGAAAGTGGTGTCTCTGAAGGGCTGGAAAAGCAAATGTTGACCACAAAATGCTCTTTTGGAGAGCTTCATGTGGTGGTTTTGCTCATTTACGTCTTTACAGATGAACCAGAGGTGCTCTTCTAGAAAATTCTTTTACTTTCTGGCAGCCTTCTGCAAAGATATTTAAGGCAAGAGGAAAAGCAGCGCTGAGCTTTGTCCCAAGGGAGATCTCACACGCAGGGCTGTAGTGGAAAACACATGCTCCCCCAGTGCCAGGGGATCTCAGTGTGCTTGGAAAGGAGGTTTGGAGCTGAGCTGCCCCTGTGCTGGGAGGGCTGTGGGGTGGGCGAGGGCAGCTCCGGTGCCTCGGCGTGAGAGCAGGGACACAATCCTGTGTCACAGGCCACGCAGAGGCTGAACGGAGCTGAGGCATCGCAGCCAGATGTGCTGCAGGAGGATGACCCCTGGAAAGGGTCACCTGGAGACGGGGGAAGCCACCCACAGGCCGTCACTGGAAAACTGTACTCTGGCTTTTCTGCTGTAGGGAAATTCCTGTTTCCACACGTGATTTATTGGAAAGTCATTGCACTGTTAGCTGCTGTCCCAGGAGGAGCAAAGAAAAAACTAAGGGCAATATTAGTGCTGGTGAAAGATAGCCTCGAAGGAGCAGTTGGGATCAGAGGCATTCAGCTGTGGCTCAGGCAACTTTTGCATTATTTTGTTTTTCTTTTGAGTTGTTTTTGGAGACATATTTAAGAGATTTTGCAGAAACCTGTAAATTCTCCAAAGAAAAATATTTAGGGGTACTTTCTTTCCAACAGTGAATGATCCCTTACTGTTTTGTAATACCTTTATGATCAAGCTTTGCAAAAGCTCAGGGCTTTTCCTAGGAGGAGTCATTTGGTGCAGGAGCAGAGGGGTATCAGTGTCTGGTGAGCCATGCACTGACTGTCCCACATGAAGGCATCTCCTGATAAGGGAGAATAACTTTTCTAAGGATTTGTTTTCACCTCCTGCAAAGGAAGGTGACAGGCAGGCTTGGTTTGCTGTTGATGCAATTCACGATACACTGAAAAGTTCTTTACAGAATTGCCATGGGCACATCTGTCCTGCTACACTTACCCTTGACTTTCTTTTCAGGGGGCTTGGCTGCCTCTGGCTTTTGACCTCTCTTCTTTCTCTCTTCAGCCTTTCCAAGGGGATTTATCTGACTTCGGAAGTCACACCTACATTTCTTTCACATGCAGATTGTTCATCAAGCCCTATTAGCTAGCAAATGCAAAACTCATTATATTTTAATTGCAACTTCTGGGAGAAGAATGTCCCATTTGGAAAATAATTTTGCAGGAGCTGGAGGCCTTCTCATGGCATTTGTTAAATTTTGTAGAGGCAGGAGGATGAATTCCTGGATTTCAGGATTTCTACCAGTGTTGCTGTGTAGCTTTTCCAGCTCTCTACCTTTGTTTCAAAGTTTGCAATTGGGATAAATGACTTTTCTCAGTGACCTTTAGGTGGAAATCCCAGATAATCCCCAACTATTACAGTACTGTCTTTGTACGTGTAGCACTTGGGAAGTTACCAACCTCCATGAGGGAAGAACCAGAGCATTGCTCTGAAGAAAGGTCAGGGATCGTGCTGACCATGACAGCAGTGATGAATTTATAATCAAGGCTGTTTTTATACCAGTGGTCTGAAGACACATCCATGTGCTGTAAACTGCAGGCATCCTAATCCCAGTGCTCAGCACAAGTGTGTGTTCTCCTGCCAGTGTGTCTGTGCTTTGGGCATCGCACAGGCTCATGTGGTGGTGTGGCTTCCATCTTGCAGTGGGCATCTCCAAGTTCAGGATGTGTGCCTGGACCAAGCCTGACTACACCTGGTCCTACTCACAGCCGGACAACAGATCCTCGCCCTTCTTACACGCAGCACACAAAGTTCTCAGACAGAAATACTGACAGGCTCATCCCCGGCAATGCGATATCCATCATGCCTAGTGGAGGTGTCCCTGCCCATGGTAGGGGGTTTGGAACGACATGACCTTCAAGGTCCCTTCCAACCCAAACCATTCTGCGATTCCTGGAAGCTGCAGGGACCAGATTTTGCAACGTGGCTCCCACGAGTGGCAGTGACACACCCCGGCATCGCCCCGCGGACGTGCGCTGGCACCAGTGAGGGATTAGAGGAGCAAAAGTGGCTGGTTCCTTTCCTCAGCTCGTAACTAAAGAGCAGGACAAAGTGGAATAAACAAAGCCAAGCTGCAGAGTAGTCACGCAAGGCAAGGGGAACTGAGGAGCATCAGCAGAAAGTGCTCCAGGACTGCACCATCTGCGAGCACTTGAGGCTCAGGAAATGCTCTTTAAGGAGCTCGTGGTGCTGTTGCGTAGGACAGGAAACAGGCTGGGGGTGAGGCTGTGCCATCCTGCCTTTTATTTGCTCAGCATATTTTGCCTCTTTTTACGTAAAATCAGCAAATGAGGAACTTAAAATCAGTTCTCCCATAAAAGCTTTTTACTGCAGAATTTTTTATGAACTTTCATCTTCTGGGCTGCCTCTACCATACATACATGCCTACATACCTACCTGAAATGTAGGTAAACTGTAACAAAATGACCTGTGCCCCAAAGTTTTTTGAAGCCACGGAGGCTTTGAGTTAAGGACCCAAAAGATGGGACGCTGAGCTGGATCAGCACAAAAATCTTACTGAGTCCAAGGAGATGTTGAGATGTTTGGAGGCTTTATTTTGTTAAGGACCAGATGAGATCATATTGAAGGCTATTTAAAACAGATGAGAAGAAATTTGCCCCGGGAAGCCCTGAAGTGAGGAGCAGTGCTGCCTTTGGTCCAGCAGAGGTGAATGCTTCAGAAAGCTGTGGGCAGAACTGCCTGGGAAATCAAAGGCTCGTCTTCGTCTGGGCTTTTCCTTTTGCCCTTCACTCTGACTTGCTGATCTTCAGCTCATATAATGAAAACCTGGGAGAACTGAGGTTGGTGTAGCAGGGAGAGGATGCCATGCTGGCAAGTATGGAGCTGACAGGCTGGGAGGGATGCTTTGCTGGCAGAAGTTTCTGCACTGCCCAGCCTGGGGATGCCCGAGGGCACTGGGGGCGAGGGAAGCACAACGAGCAGAGCTCAGAGTAGGTGGTCCCAGGCCTGCTGACCAAATGTTCCTCCCGAGCTACTATATTTGGATGCCACAAGCGAGTGATTTCACTTTCCTGTTTGCAAACAGACCCCTGAAGTTTGCTGCTGGCTGCTGACACTCTCCTTGCAGCACACACAGCTCACCCAGAGCAGCCCCTCTCCTCCCAGGGGTCACCTCGGATCCTGCCTGGGACTGAGGGACTGCACAGCCCCATCACTCACTGCTTAATTGTAACCAGATTTCCCTAGAAATGTCTGCTGAAATATTTATAAATATTATAGCCAGCAGCTGCTGATGCCAAACAGGAAATTTTAAGCTGAACAAACTTTTCCACGTTTCTAAGTGGGGAAAGTAAACTGTAGCTAAGATCAGTATTTAAAGAGAAAAAAAAAAAAAGTCTAAATAGCAACAGGCTTCCAGTGTTCCATATCCTGAGGGAAGTTCATGATTTCTTGAAGTCTCAGTTCTTTCAGCCAGACCATTTTCTACCTGCATATAAGCAGTGTGTCTGCACAGTGACATAAGAGGTGGTTTTAAAGAAGAAAATTAGATTATATTTCAACACAGACATGGTTAGTGTAATTTCAAGGGGAAAAAATAAGAATACAAAACTTAAAAGAAAACCAATGAGCCGGGGATGGGGCAGTGGCCACAGGAGGGATTGGAGCTCTGTTTAATCCTGCACTTTGTGCTTGGGTTTTCCCCTCTTTCCCCTCTCCCCACCTCAATCCTTTCTATGACTTTCTTCTTTCTGCTCATTCATTATATGGTGTTGAGACAATATTTTTGAACACTAAAAAATGGAAAAAATGTAACACTAAATCTGTGTGGAATTATCTGTTTTAAACAACTTCTGCCATTCATGAATTCATTATACACAACTTCAGGCAAAAAGCCATATTAGGCTTTTAAAAACTGATTCATGTAATTTCCTAGTCAATGATATTGAAATAGAGATGGAATAAAGCAAATGTCCTCAGTGTGCATATAAAATCTGAAATTGTATTCTTCAGTTCAAGCATCTTCAAAATGAAGTGCAGATCAAACACCTTGAGTCTTTTGAAGAATAAATTATCAAAATAACTCAGTTGTTACCATCCCCACTATTGCCTCCACATACAGATATTTTTCATCTCTTTTTTTCAATTAAATTCTGTTCAGTATACTACCATAGTGGAAAGAGAAGAGCTTTCTGATGCTGAGAACTTGTTTGTTTGGTTTTAAGTTCTGATGTTGGTAGCAAATCCTTATTCACTTTCTCTGTGTGTTAATTTTCTTTGAAGCAGGTCAATGGTGCATGGTGAGCTGCAGAGTGCATAGGCCGTACTGCATTGCACCCTCTGGGGGGGTTTTGATGAGCAGAATCCATTTAAGAGGCAAAGAGATTTCACAGGGAAATGAAGTTTTAAGGATTCTTGTAAGTTTTAGAGACTACTAGTAGTAAGATCTCAAGAAGCCTTTATTGCCATTTAAAATGTGGAGTTCAGCAGCAAATTTATTCATAGCTTTTCTACTTGAATGGATCTTTTGTAATTCTGGGTGGGAAATAAAGCACCCAGATGGGTGCCCTGTGAGCACTCGAGTTTTTGATGGAGCTGTGATAAAGGAAGGTCTCAGCCTGGTGTGGATGAAGGGAAGTGTTGCTGGCTGGGCAGTCAGGGACATCGAAGGTGCTCAGAGGTCCCTGCCAGCTTCCTTGGGAATGTGGTGTGCTACATTCCCTGCTCACTATCCAGAAAGTCACAACATGAGAAAACTGCAGGAGTTTCATGTCTAAAATCCTGATCAACCCTTCAGCTTTTAGGATTGGTTTTTCTCATTTGTTACCCAGGCATCCTGAAAGATGCACATGGGGCCAAAGGAAGGGCTTGGTCTCCATCCTGCCAGGCAGGTGGTACCAGCAGTGATCCTGCCTGTGCTCTCCCCATGCATGACAGAAAACGTCCCTCTGCCATTATTTTTTCTTTTTCACACTGTCACCGCAGATACTATGCAGAATACAAAGTGGAATTTTTCTCAGCTGGAAAGGTGCAGACCTTTGGATAGTATCCCCAGAAACATTCTCAGCCACAAGGGTTTTCAACAGGACACCTCACTAGCTGCTTGTCACCACAGAGGCAATCCTCAAGCTCCCTTGAATGTTGCATCCCCCAGTGCACAGGTTTGCCAAGCTATAGTCTGTCATGCTGGACTGACTTTTCCCTTGGGAATTGTTCAGAACTGTTTGTCCTGTTGTGGAAAGTATCTATCCCAGACCTTAAATCACCTGCAGCAGGGGCTTGGCCTCTGCTCTCAAATCCTAGCTGAGTACACACATGATGTACAGGTTCCTTAGCAGCTCCCCGGAGCTGCAGCACCCTCCTGCCATACCCTTTGAAGTATCCCTGGGTTTTCTTTCCCTGCTCGACAGGAGGGACCAGGCTCCCCAGGGCCAGGACAGGCATGACGGAGCATGAGTCATGAGTTCTCCATGTTTTGGTACTTGGAACAAGTTCCTGAGTCTAATTTAAACCAGACACTAGTGCAAAAGAAACGTGGCTCTGAGCCTCTGCAGATGTGTAGGCAGTCAGGAGGGGCATCTCTTAGCAAGGGGAAATGTTGTGTCTCATCCTAGCTAATACTTAACTAGGAGTTAAGCAGGAATTAACTGGGAGTTAATCATTAGGAGCCCCCAAAGAACCCCCAGGTGTCACCAAGTGAGGCTTGAAAAGGCAGCTGAGGCATTTCCCTGCCCTCAGGTAAGTCCTAAGTCCCTGGGCTCTTTGATGCACTCCTAGATACAGATCTAATAGCCCTCAGCTGGCTGCTCTTCCACACTACCTTCCCTTCAGGTATGGCTTTTCATAACTCTTACTGACGGTTTTACCCAAGGTTGGTCAAAGCCTTGATGTGGATCTTGCATCTGAAAACAAGGGAACACAGACCTGAGGTTGGCTCTGTGCCTTTGTGCAGCAGCACTGTTGGAACAGCCCCAGCTCTTCCCTGCCTGCTGTCCTGTGCCTCCTGTTTAGATCCAGATGTCTCCATGGTCAGTGTCTTCCTCTGACCGCAGGGACTCAGCAACATCCCAAACACTCGGATGCAAGACAAAGCAACCGAGCTGCGGTTGGATGCCATGGCTGTGACAAGGAGCTCTATTTACAATTCCTGTTTGGAAAGGCCAGCAATTAAATCCATTTTCTGCATAACTGATGAGAAAATTCTGGCTGCCTACCACTAAGTTCTAAATAAGAACGTGGTTTAGAGAGAACTTTACACTTCCAAGAACAGGGTGCTCTATGGCTTTGGGCTGTAGTTACTTCTCAGTCTCTGCCCATTAGCTTGGATGGGCATTACCTGATTCCCACCCATTCTTTATAATTCTACCTTAACAAAAATAAGTTCTCTTCTGACATTCTTCTCCCAACCTCCATGGGATTCATAGGGAATGGCAGGAAGAGAGCAATGGCAAGAGTCTCTCTTGCAGGGTTTCGTGGAGACCACCACATGGGATAGAATACCATGTCCTGGAAGGCAAAGCTGACTCACTGCAGACCAAGGCAAACACTGAATCATGAACATCTTGGTCTACACCAGCCACAGCCAAACACAGGAGTACAGACAGCTCAGAGCGAGAGATCACCGCAACAGCTGGAACAGCAGCACAGGGAAAAAAGGAGCAAGTTACTGA
Organism: Acanthiza pusilla; assembly: GCA_036630365.1. NCBI lineage: Eukaryota > Metazoa > Chordata > Aves > Passeriformes > Acanthizidae > Acanthiza > Acanthiza pusilla. Next base: position 9,075,552 of record JAXCHO010000049.1, on the reverse strand, counting down.
TGTAACTGCAGCTGCCAACTGCAGATTGGGTTGTTTAAGGTAAAGGAAAACTGGGAAGTCCCTAAAGAGCAAAAGGAAAATAGCTGGCCAGAGCACTGTGTGCCAGGTCACTGCTGAGGTGGCATCACTCCACCTTGCCTCGGGCACAGGAGCTGCAGCACTTGAGGATCTAGTTTGAAATTTTTATTGCATTTAGGAGCAAATTAGGTCTGGTTTAGGAATTTTCCAGTGAAACTCTTCTTTGCTGGGAAATGTTGATTCACTGAACCTAAAACTTTGGCACTATGAAAGATTTCTTATTCTAACCTGGGTGGGACTTTTGGTAAGAGATAGAGACAATCACAGCATAGCTCACACTTGGACTTGAGAAACTGAGGTTGGTATTTTGGGATGGATTTAGGCAAGAGGAAACTCTCCCCCATCCCTCAGGTGCGGCTCGGCGCTTTTCCCCACCTGAGAGATCCAGCAGATCTCCCAGAGCCTTGTATGGACTCAGGCAGTGCTGTGAACTAATGTTGGGCAGCTCTTGAGCTCCTCACAAATCCCAAGGTGGTTTTTGGAGTTTGGAGGAGAGGATGTACCCTGAGCAGCCACCCAATGCTCTGTGGGCCAGTCATGAGGTATCCTTTGAGCACACAGGACTTGTTGAGGATTTAGGAGGAAGTGAATGGCTTCACATTGCTTCTTGGCTCCATAATGTAGAGAATTAACTTGTCAGGTTTAGGCATCTGACATCTTACAGTTCTACAGACTCCTTCTGGCTGCAATAGTGGAATAGCTTGCTTAAATCCTCCCATGCATTAAAATGTACTTTGTCTGTTTACACCCTGCTTCTGATACTTCGTCCCAAAAGCAATGACTAGTACCTCAAAATTCCCATTAGACCCTTAAAACTGGATGTTTCAGAAAGACTGAGGCCCTGCTGTATCTGTAAGCTGTGTTTGGATGTATGCACATCCATGCAACAGCACAGCTCAGGCTGCAGCACGAGGTCAAGCTCAGAGACAAGAGCACAGTGAGAAGGAGCCTGGGCTCCCACATCTGAGTAATTCTGGGCTTGCTCACCCTCTGGATTGGAGCACACATGTCCTGCTGGGCTGACTTATCCCTGACAGTCACACCCTTTGGTGATTGTATGTGCCACAGGTTGATCCAAAAGCAAAGACTTGTATTCCTGCTCTAAAAGAGCTTCACCCACCAGGGATCTATTCATAGATGTTATCTAACCTTGAGTTATCTCCTTCAGCCCACACCTTTCTGGAAACCTGTTTCCCTTGTTGTTTTCAAGCATGTCCAGAATTGAGATGGGATGGTGCAGCCCCTGCTCCCAGCCCTGTCTGTGACGGCCCTGGACACCTGCCTGCCCCGTGTGGCTGTGAGACAGCTCCTGGCTTAGCCCTCCCCACCCCCAATGCTCTGGGACGGTCACAGAGGAGTTTGGCTTGGAATGGACCTTTGAAGGTCACCTAGCTGAAGCCCCATGGTGCTGCAGCTCAGCCCTAAGTGCTTTGGCTACTGCTGTCAGACCAGCAAATCACACAATGGTTTGGAATGGGACCTTCAAGATCATCTGGTTGCAAACCACCCGGACACCTTTCACCAGACCAGGCTGCTCACAGCCCTGTCCAACCAGGCCTTGAATGCTTCCAGAGATGGGGCATCCACAGCTTCCCTGGGCAATCTGCTTCTCCACTCAAATAAACTTTAAATAAATAGATAATCTCTGTATTTGATATATAAAGCAGTACTGTAATACCTCCAGCAGCTCCATCCCTGTAGAAAGTGCATGTTCACATTAGTGTGGCCTTCCAGAGCAGGGCATAAGATCTGTTTGGGAATGGTCACCTACCCTTCTGCAGCCATGTGCTGATGGGATGCAGACATCTATAAAGACTTGTTCTCCAGGGACTGCAATTGCTGCTAGCTCAGTCTGGCAGAGACTCTGGAATTTGTTCTGTGTTTCATCTGTTGGATTTTAATGAGGATTTTTTCCTCCATCACTCTACATTTCGCACAGACAGATGCCTTGCATTTTATGAGCCTTATGTAAAAAACCTACCACCAGTGTAAGGTTGTAGTCTAATAATATTTACTATAAACTCCATCCACATTCTTCTGGTTCTAGTAATTTGTTTCTGGACAATAGATATCCATGCCTCAGGCAGTCAGATATGTCCTAACTGTGTCACACCATTACTGTAGGAGCAGACTTGCTATCACTTGCAGCAAGCCTGTGTTTTTATTTGTTCAAGGGTGACTATAATTGGAACCTCCTGCAGCCACTGAAGCCAGGAGCCTTTTGGCTTTAACACAGTTTGCTGAAAAGGCTAATGCAATTACTTACGTGAACTAATCTGTAAAGGATGTTTTTCTGTTGTCTCTGCCTTAATTGTTTCCAGCTTATGGCATGAAAATGTTATTGGCCCTGGGAGGCCAAGAAGAGAAGGGAAAGAAGGAATGTCAGAAGCAAACAGAAGGTTTAGATGAATATAGGAGATACTTAGAGTTTTCCCTGCTAGTCCTGAATTCATTAAATCAGAGGACCAAAGGTAAAGCTATTTAAGTCACACTTGGTAGAACAGGCCCTGGTGTGCCACAGGGCAGCTGAGAACTGTTCAGTAGCTGCAAAACTTTCTTAAAACAGGTCCTGCTGGTCTCCAAGTGTCTCTTGCTGCTTGGCAGCAGGTCCTCAGCCTCCCTTCTGTTCCTGGTGCAAAAGCTGGGGCTAGTAAAGGTGTCTGGGATTCCTCTCCCCCAGGAGAGCCTCCAGACAGACCTGCCCAGGTGGCTGCTCCGGGATTCCCTCAAGCTGATCTGCTGCTCTGCATCTGGGGGTGTTTTTAAGGAGGAAAAACTTGTAGAGATTTGTCCATTTCCAGCACTTGTATTACTTGAATAAGAAGGTTCTGTAAGCGGAGCTTGGAGCATTTGAACTCCATTCTGGAAGGGGCTGCTGGAAACAGTGTCTGACTCTCCTGTGTCTCTGAAGGCTCCATCCATGCATGTCAGCGCTCAGATCTGAAGGCAGCTGTGCTGAGAGCTGTTCCCAGATCACAATGACTCATTAGCACAGGCTGGGCCGAGGCCATGGTTTGGAGTCAAGCTCTGCTTGTCCCATCTCCAACAGCCAGGCTGTTCCAGAGGCTCCAAGGGCTGGACGACCTCTGCTCATTAACTACCACACGAACATGTCTTCCCAGCAGTAGCTTCCACATGCTGAATTACTCACTTGACATCTAAATTTTAATGGAAAACGCCTTTTTAATACTGAAAGCTATTTCCTTCTTGTATTCACGTCCAAACTGCAGCATTTTGGATAAGCTTCTGGCTGGTTTCTTCAAAGTGACCATCTCCTGCAAAGGGTAAGCAGCTAATGGAAAAAGAATGTTCTTCTGAAGCACTTGGAAAAAGAGGTCAGGAAGGTGCTTGACACAAGAGTGAAAATTTTAATGGCTGGTAAAGAAACTAGAATTTTTCATTGGAAATGCCTATTGCTTTGCACTGGCTGTTCTTTCCAGACATTAAAGTTTCTCCTATAGAAGCAGGGCAGGGAGGTAGGTGTTGCAGAATGCTCCTTGTCAGGGTGTTTTGCATGTTTTTGTGTTGTTTTCCTGGGATGATATCTCACACTACCCATTCCTCTTTTCTGTTCCATTTTGAAAATGAGAACAACTTGCTGTGTCAATGCTCACAACACAGTGCCACAAAAAATGGCAGCTTTGCCAAAGAAAATGTAAGTAAGTTATTTGCCTATTTACATAGGGTTCCTTCAGGCACGTCAAGCATTTCAGCTGTGGAAAGAGCACTGTAGTTTTAATATGGTCAGACTGTACACAGACAGCCTAGGGATTTCAGAAATCATTTCCTTAAATTTATTGCTATTTCAAGCTTTCATTCTGTCTGTAATATTGTGTGTCCAGGGTTTTCCTTTGCAGCCTACTCACCATCGACAAAGTTGGTTTAGATATGCTACTGTAGTGTGATCCATTTTCTCAACAGCCAATGTTTCATTGTAAGTAGAAGTGCCTTTGCTCTGCCCTGGGGAATCAGGACTCATTTCACTGAGCCTCAGCCCAAGAGCTGTCAGTGCTCTTCCTTCAGATGTGGCTAATTTTTAATTAAAAAACATTAATTGCAGAGCACTATTTGATTAGTAATTCAAGGCCAAAAACAAAACCAGTATAGTCCCACTAGACACCAAACCCATTAGGATTCCTGACTATTGCTCTACCATGTGCCATTTTTCTTTCCTTCGTCGGAGTCAACATGTTAAATTCTAAACATGACCCTAAGGTCTTGAAGAAAGCATTCATCTCTGATTTTATTCACAAAATATTTTGTTTCTATTGCAACCAAAAAGCTCAGGTCTTTGGCTGGGTGCTGTGGTTTTCAAAGGCTGTGGCTCTCTGTGTGGCTCTGTTATTCCACTATGCAATCCAGAATGCTGATGCAGATGGAGAGCCAGCCGTGCCCCATGCACCCACCAGCTGGCTCCTGATTTAACATTTCTAGCAATCACTGGCAGTGATGTTACGCCACACTGGAGCCTTAGTCTCTCTGGGACTGATCCTCTTCTGGAGTCAGCACTGATGGTCTCGTTAAGAATTCCTTCAAAAATCAACTACGAATCTCGAGTTTCAATTTCTTTATCATCTGTTAAACATCAGCGCAAATATGTGTCTGTTGCCATGCAATTAAGATTATTTTAATTTATGTAACAGTGTCAGGACTTGGTGGACTTTCTGTTACTCTGCTGAAAAGTGGAACAACCTGGGTGTGGGCTAGTAAATGGAAAAAGTATTCCCTCAAATCCTTCCTCTGCCACCAGTTCAGCAGCACGATGTACATAAACTGTGGGGGACAAATCGAGTTCTGGTGTGGACAGATGTAGGTCCCTGGGCATCACCTCTCTGTCTCTTCTTGGAGGAAAACAGCCCAAAGGTATGAGGCTCCTCAAGTTTTTCTGGGGTTTTGGGGGGACTTCTGCTTCTCCTCTGGAGCGTTTCACATTTTAACAGTGGGTTTTTAGCTTTAGGGGCTGCTCTTGAACCTGCCTGTCCTGCCATAAAGGATTGCAGATTGAAAGTGCCTCTGCTCTTGTGTGACGGTAAAAGACTAATTTCAGTGTTCCCCCGTGTAACTCAGTTTCTTCTATAACCTCTTGGGTTTTCTGCAGTGCAGATCCTCCAAATCACAATGCATTTCAGGGTTAAAGAAAGGACTCTTTGACGTCTTCTGTTCTTTTGCTGTAATCTTCCACACCAACTGAGGAACTGTCCATTGGCAGGACTTGGCCTTACTGTCCCTAAACTTTCAAACAAGAATTTATAGCAGGAGAAAATGAGGAGAGACAGACAAATGAGGCTTCCTTATAAATAAAAATAAAATTAATGGGATGCTGAGAGGATTTAAAGACAAATGCCTAATTCCACAGCGCTCCTGGAATTCCTGGGGGCTGCAGAAGGTGAATAGAGAATTAAAGATTAATTTAGACATTGGCCTACAGGATGGATTTCTCTCTTGAAGGTCTTCTGGCTTCTCCCTCAGTTTAACAAACCTCCTTGCAGACCTGTCTTATGCAGCAATAGTCTCTCCAGCTAAAAGTGATGCAAAAACCTTCTGTAAAAGCTGAAAGAGATGCAAAATAAACGTATTTCTGCATACCTGTGCTGGTCCAAATACTGCTGGAATTAAAAGTATTTTACAATGTTTCAGTATTTTGTTTCTATGTATTTCTGTAATTTTGATCTCTGCCTTGGAGGAATTAGAAAAGGGATTGGGATCCTCCAGCCTTTTCTAGTAAAGTGATCCCACCTTTTATATGACATTTGAATTGTCCAACCTTTTCCTGTGATGTGGAAAACATGTTGACAATAATGAAATCTGCTCAGTTTCTGCAGGAATTATTGCTTTAGTTTGGTGCCACTGTAAATTCTGGCATGCTTTTACAAGGAAGATGTCTGGAGTTTCATTTATAGAAGAAAATTAACAATAAACATGGAAGACTGATAAAAAAAGCACTGCTTGCTTTTGAGCCAAGCAATTAAAAAAGCGAAAAAATTGTAAATGAAAGGAAATCTCCCCAGCTATCTAGATTCTAATTTTGTTGCTATAAATTAATTTAATTAAGTGGAATTTTTCAAAGCTGAAAATTGCATTTAAGGGGGAAAAATGAACTGTCATTCAACTACATTTTAGAGGTAATATTACATTGATATTGATATTTTAATATGTTTTCCTTCTACCTGCAGAGAAAATCTGAGCTCTCTTCTTTCAAGGTGAGGACAATTTAACTTCTAACACCAAGAAATGAGATGTAGGAGAAAAGCACTGAGACGTGTAGGGAAGCTGCTCCAGGAAGGTGACAGGAAGGAGCCATTACACCCCTGGCTTCCATAGCTTGAAAAAATTACTTTGACCATCTCTGACATTAATATCGAGCCTCTGGCTGTAGCCTTTGAAAAATGTGGGAGTCCAACACGTTCTAGGGTTACACTTGGCCAACCATGCCGTTAGGTGGAGTGGCAGAGTCACCATCCCTGGAAGCTTTTGAGAAACAAGTGGACGTGGCACTTTGTGACGTGGTTTAGTGGGCTGAGGGGAATTAGGCCAAAGGTTGGACTTGATGATCTTGGAGGTCTTTTCCAACCTTAACAATTCTAGGGTTCTAAGCCAAGTAATGTGGGAGTGTATGCAGGCAGTGAAGTTTGGGCAGGTGCAGAAGGGCAGGGTCTGTGTTTCAGGCACCCAGCCAAGCCCATCTCTCCAGGCTCCCACAGGAAAAACACACACTAAGCAGATGAAGCTTTTGCATTTTTTCTGTTTTCTGAATATGATCCTGTTCCACTGTCCGAGGTATCCCTGGCCATCCCCTGAGAACCTCCCATTCTGCACTGGATCTGTGAGTCTTTGAGGTCATGGGTCCTCTTGGAGCCCCAGAGAGGGGAGGGATGTGGCTGCTAAGAGCCTTGGCTTTGGTGTGATGTGTTTGAGGTACAGGTCAGCAGTACACAGCTATGTAAATGAGATGATGGTATTTTCTGGGCACAAATTGTTTGTCCAGAAGAATCTCTTAAAGTGGGGGCTGGCTGTGTCTTTCCAGAAAGCCCAGCTTCTGGCAGAAAATGTTGTTTATAAGAGACCCAGTTTGGGAATATGGAGTTGCTGCTTGTCCTCAGGCTCGTCCTGTATTTATCTGCTTTTATTTTAATTGGATAATTCTTGGCTCTGGAAATGTTTCCTTTGAGTAATTACAGCTTTCGTTTCTTCCTCTGTCTCAAGCACATGGTCTGAGGGAGGCTTCGCTGCTTCTTAAGGGCTTCTCTCTCTACTGCATTACTTGTCCCTGCCAGTGTCTTCAGCAATCCCCTCTCAAAGCACATCAGGTACTTCTAAATCCCTTTAAACTGACTTGAGTGGCATTTTGGTGAAGGAGACAAAGATTTACTTCCTATGTTTGATTGCTTTGTTCTGGGTGTTCTTGAAGAGCTGTCTTGGTCTTGCTTTGCTTAAATCCTTTTAACAGATAAGGCTGCTTATTTCTTTCAAACATTTTGAAGATTTCCAGCCACAGAATTTACTGGTTAATGAGTTTCTGGTGTCTGGATCTACAAAGCTGCTGGTGTAGCTCCTTCCCTGCTCCCTTGGTGCTCATCAGATTTCAGGTAATGGCTGAGTGCTGTGTTATGGCCTCGAAAGCCATTTCCCAGCACGACTTCCAGACACCATTTCCCAGACTCCATGCTCTTATGCTGTTGGTTAGACAAAGTTATCAGTGAGGGAGGATGCAAAAAGTGACAACTACTGCAAGTGGTGCAACCACAGCCTTGCTGGAGATGCCAGAGGAGCACCTCTCCTCCTCGGAGTGCTCCCAGCGAAGTCAGTCTGGGCAAGCAACTATTATGATGCCATCAAACAAAATGCCTTTACAAACTAGTGTGATCTTCTGAAACCCTCTTTCTTTTTCATGGTAATGTGCTATTTCGAAATGGAGGGAACACATTTTTTTTGTAGAAGGTGATGCTCATAAGGAAATTATGACATCTGGGGAACCTTATTGCTCTTTACAACTCCTTGAAGAGAGGTTGTAGCCCGGTGGGGGTTGGTCTCTTCTTCCAGGTGACAAGTGACAGGATGAGAGGAAATGGTCTCAAGTTCTGCCAGGGGAGGATTAGATTGGATATTAGGAAAAAATTCTTCACTGAAAGTCTTGTCAAGCATTGGAACAGCCTGTCCAGAGCAGTGGTGGAGTCACCACCCCTGCAAGGATTTAAAAGACCTGCGGTACTTGGGGACGTGGTTTAGCGGTGAACTTGGCAGTGCTGGGTTGGACTCGATTATCTTCAATGTCTTTTCCAACCAAAATAACTCAATGATTTTATGAAGGAATAAATTAATTCATGTTCAAACAGAAAGTTGGGAGGTGATGCTTTGTGTTCTGTAGCCTACGGTCACCACCCTGTGTGTGATGCCAAGTGTTTGGTCATTAAAACATTGAGGTGACAGAAGGGCAGAGCTCCTCACATAAACAGCAATGACAAGACAAAGACCTAGTGGAGAAAGGAGCTAAATTTGGCTGTACATATAGATGACTCACACAGAAATACCATCCATTTATAGGTTGTCTCCTGGTTAGTGACTGGCCCTGGAGCAAATTCACCCTGGAGTCAGTGGAAACACTTACAGGGATTTCAGTGGGAGTTCAACTTGGCCATGGGGAATATTTTCCCCTTTGTAGCTCTTTGGTTTTTGTTGAATTGTTTCTTTCAAGCCTGTGGAGTGCTAATGGGCAGCAGTGTGATGAGGCAGACACATAATCCTTTGAGCATTGCTGCTTCAGCTACTGATGGAACACGACTTTGTGCTGAAATCACTTCTGGGGCGCTGGGAAAACAGGGTTTGAAGCAGATGTTGGTGCAGGGCTGCCTGGAGATTGCTGCAGGGAGATATTGCTCAATCACCCATCAAAACAGCATCTGCACGTGTGCCACCGAGAGAAAGCTGCGGGGCCGGACAGGGACCTGGAAGGTGCCAAGGAAGGAAGGCAAAAGGCTGGAACAGGCAACAAGTGACAGATCATGGAATCATAGAATGATTTGCCTTGGAAGGGACATTGTAAAAGTCATCTTGTCCAACACTCCTGTAAAGAGCAAGGACACCTTTTAGACCAAATTGCTCAGAGACTCATCCAATCTCACCTTGAATGTTTCCAGGGATGGGGCATCCACCACCTCTCTGGAGAACCTGTGTCAGTGTTTTACCATCCTCATTGTAAAAATCCTACTTATACCTAACCTAAATCAACCCTATTTTTGGACCAAGGGTAATGGTTTCAAACTATCAAAGGGCCAGGAAAGGACAGAGTCTTCCGAGGACACCAGGCACTGTTGGGCATGAGACACCCTTTGCCTAAAAAGGGAAAACTGAGACTAAACAGCACCTGAGATTTTAAGTGGAAAATTTAGGACTTGGCATGGGGCTGCTGTGTTCCCAGAGCAGCAGCACTACAAAAGTTGGGGAGCAGAGGGCTGGGAGCAGCCCCCCACTCCAAAAACACCATTTCCATGGCCAGTGCAGTGCAGCCCTGCCCAGCTGCACAGGGATGGCTCCCTTCCAAGTTCAGCAGTTAAAGGAAATTATCATATCAGGAAAGGAAACCCCCTTAACATCAATACGAGAATTAATCTGCACATAATTCAGAGCTCTTGTGATTCTTGCTTGCAGCGATTGTTTCTCACTCATGGAAAGGCTGCTCATTTTGGACCTTATCATTCAGGCAAGAAAGCACACGATGTTTGCGAAGGCTGGGGGCAATTTTGAGATTGGAATTTTGCCGTCTCACTATTAAATCATATAAAGTTTATTATTCAACAGGCAGAGTCGTGCATGTGGGTGACTATCACTTTTTTGAGGTACCATTTAGAGCTACCATTTCTATCACCACTGAAAATTGTTCCACAGGAAAATTATTCATATATTTAAAAATCTGTATCTGATTTGTGGTGCATTTGGAGCATGTTTGAATTGTGGTGCCATCAGATTTGAGCAAAAAGCTCCTGACAACTGGTGGATATTTTAACAGCAGAAATAAAATTTGAAACTGCCAAACATCTCTTTGGTGATGATGTGAGGCAGAAGGGGCTTTTTAAAGCAAATTCTGAAAATTTGGTGATGTGGTTGGGAGATGCAGCTTGGATGGAGGCACCAGGTGGTGCTGGGAATGCGGGTCTGGAAGGAAACCTCTGTGCTTTGAGCAGTTCCAGAGAAAGGTTTTGAAGTGTTATTCCTGATAGCACCACACATGCTGCAATGGAGCAGCAATCCCAGAGCCTTTCCAAGGAAGCCATCTGGAAACTGGGCTTAATCACAGACTTCTACTCGTAAATGTTTGTGTGTGTTTACTCACCCCTGAACCTCTTCTGCAAATATCATCAGCAATTAAACCCCATCCCAGCATTCCTGCTCTGAGGCTGCTCCTGCTGTCCCAGGCTCAGGGAAAGGGGAGGCAGTGGCTGCTGTGGGTGCTCCTGGGTCACACGTTCTTGTTACGTGACCTGCTGGGTGCTGTTTGTGAGGCTCCTCGGGGTTTGCTGCAGGTGTGTGCTGGCACAAACTGCAGCTCCATATCCTCTCCTTGTTCTTGCAGCTCTCCTGGGGATTTTGGGAGGCAATCTAACTTCTAATCCAATTGTTGTGGGAGCATAATTATACTCAGATTCATATTAGAGAGAAAAAAATCTCCCACCAGAGTGGCCAGGGTTCAGGACTGCTTCCTTGAGGGGCTCCTGCTGCCCCTGGGCACCCTGCCAGCTGAGGATCCTGTTAGGAGAGGGAGGGGGAAAATGTTCAGCCTTAAATAGCCCTCTGATGATATCCACCTGGTCCATGCAGCCTCCAGGCTACTCATGGAGAGGGTTAATTGTACATGGCTTCTTGGTTTTGGACATTGGAGGGTATTCCATCTCTCTTCTGGGGTGTGAATGGGAAGATCCCACGAGAAAGTGCTTTTTTAATGGGAGGTGAGGAATCCATTTACTTAAACCCTTTTATGTAAATGTACTGATTCAATTCCACTCTTCTGGGGAAATTCAAAAATCAGAATTAAACCCTACACAAATGTTACTGTGAGGGATGGAATGTTCTCTCCCTCCTTGGATTTAAACGGCAAATACAAGTTTCTGGTCTAAACGAGGCAGAAAGGAACGTGATCCCCAGTGAATGGTTATTGGATCTTGCTCTGTCTGATGAGATGTGCACCTTCTCTTGCTCACCAAGGTTTCCTCTGGAATGGGTGTGGAAGGGTAGAAGTTGCTGACATGTTTTAAGTCTCTGGCAGTGGGTGGCTCCTCAGCAGCTTTGCCAAGCTGTGAGGCCTAAAGCACCTTGTCGCTCCTGCACCTCCCTCCTCACATGTGCTGGGGGCAGCTGCTGCTGGAACAAGGAGGATGTGTCTTTTCTTTGAAAATGAGGACAGGGCTTTGCTCTCCTGGCAGCTTGGTCATTGCATCCTGAGATACTCACCCAAGCCTGGGCTCAAAGCAAGGGCTGCTGCTCCTCGCCATCCCTGCAGGAATTTGACTTTGTCCAACAGTCCCACTTCAGGGGATGGACCCAAGGTGCGGCTGCCCTCTCTCCCCGTCCCCCGTGCCTGCGGGAGATGGGGCTGTGCCCGCAGGAGCCTCCCACCCTCCCCAGCAAAGCCTGGCCTCTCCTCGGGAAGGGCTGATTGCGGGTGGGAGAGCTGACCAGGGAGCAGCAGGACAGCACGGAGCCCGTGTCCGGAGCGCGGCTGCAGCTCCCAGCCCTGAGCAAGAGGTCCCTCTGCTGGGGATGGAGTCGGTTCCGCAGCCATCCCCGGGCGGCACCGCCACCGCGGCGTCCCGGGGCTCCCCCGGGCACGGCTGCACGCCGGTGTGTCCGTCTGACCAGGGGACACCCTGCTCCGGGCAGCACTCCTGACACCCCTTCTTCCCCGGCTCCCGGAGCCGCTCGCTGGCCGCGGCACATCGCGGCTCCGCTTTCACAATCGCGCCGGGGATGTGCCCCAGAGCCCTGCCGGGCTGTCCCGGAGTGTCCCTGGGAGGATCCAGGCTCTGTCCGAGGGCGGTGGGGCTGGCAGCATCTCCCTCCCTTGCAGCACAGGGGGATGCGGGCTCTGCAGCGCGAAGGCAGAGGGGTCTGCCCTGCACCTCTATTGCAGCTTCCCTAGCGCAAACACAGTGCAGGAGGAAAATCAGCACACCTGGCTTGTTTGCCAGCAAGAAAGGAAGGAATCCACCAGGGAGAAGTTTGCTTGCACTGGAAGAAGCAGCTGTGTTGGTAGAACAGACCCGATCAGCGGTCAGCAGGGAAGTTCATCCCTGCTGTTTTATCCCCGTGTTTCCCGAGGGAGGGAGAAATCACCTCTCCCCGGCTTTGGGCACGCTGTCGGCCGAGCCTTGAGCGCGGTGGCTTTTTGTTTATGATTTCTGCGATGTCCCCACCCTGCGTCCAAGGGCTTGGCAGCCGTGGGGAGGGAAGGGACGCGGAGCGGGGTGGGAATGCTGCGGGACAATGCAGGCACGGGCTGCTCGCGCCGGGCCAAGGTCACCTATTGTTCCGCGGAGTATAAATAGCTGAGCTGGAACAACGCAAAACCCAGCCTGCAAATGAAAACTTGCTTTCTGCTTTAGCTCCGAAGTGAGGAAAGTGGAATAAGTCGCCAGGAGAGAAAGGAGCGTCTCCAGGAGTGCCCTGCCCACAAAGCAGATCTATAAAGCATTGTTGTAGTTATGCTCAAATTTCCTGTTTGTACCAATAAGATTTTTTTCCTCCCTGAAAAATACAAGAGGTAAATCTGCTCTGAGCAGAGATGTAAAATAATGTGTTTTCCCCTGTTATAAATAAATGTGATGTTTGTATGTCACGAATGACAATGTTACTTCAAAATCAGGTTCAGAAAAAAAAAATCAAGCTTCTGTTTGAGAAATTTTCAGATACGAGCATTACGTAGTAGTCTGGTTGCTTTTTTTTTTCCCCCCAATAGTATGGCTAAACCTCCGCAAACATCCTCACTGTATTCATCCCTTGAGTGAAGTTATTGGTTTCGCTACTTTAGAGAAGGACGGACGCTGCAGGACTGTCTTCACCAGTGGAAGTTCAAGGGCATTAAAAGTGAAAACATTCTTGTTCAAGGGCATTAAAAGTGAAAACATTCTTGTTCAGTGACTCCTGGTGCCCACTTGCAGCCTGTTCAGTGTGGTCTGTGGTTTCAGTCTCACCCCCAGTGATCTTGGCTAACAGGGTTAATCCCTCTCTAAACCTTTATCTGATACTGTCTGGCTCTGGACTTTCCCTACTGTAGCCCAACGTGAGGGGCTGGCTTTGGGATACTAGAAGAACAGGCTATCCCTTTTGATTAGTAGGGTTCTCCTTTCAGAGAAGAGAAGAAATTAATCTAATTGAAACAAAAGTTGTGAATCTAGTCCTCCCCTACCCCAACCCTCATTTCTTCATTTGGGAATTTCACTTGAAAATGAGTACCACCCTAAAACCCATCCATGCTTTGTAAATCATGTATGCGTGACACCACAGATGGATTTTCATTTAGAGAAAGGGCAGACTGTATGTGCAGATCCTAAACTGACTAAGGAAAAAGCAGTTTTAGAGAAGCTTTGTAAAATTAACATTTGTTGTTGTGACTGTGTGAAGTAGTTTCATACTTCTCGGAGCCTTTATCCCCTTTCATTGCACAGTTTTCTTTCTTCTATAAAAGCATTTATTGCTTGTAGAAATTGACTGAAAGCCTGGACTTGCATGTCCACTCTTTTTGTGAACCAGAAGCAGTCACAGGTATTTAATTTTTGTGCCTATTTAACCGGATTGTGGAGTGATGAGAGATTGGTCTGTGCCACTCAGTATTGATTCTGCTGGAATTGTGTGTGTGACCAAATAGAAAGTTGTGCACTTCAGCTTCAAAACTCCGTTTGCAAGAAAAGTGCTCTGAATTGTGCTCTAGAGTGCTTTGATTGTATTAATGATTGCATTACTGCACCTTATAGCTCCAGTGCATGTGTTAGTTTGTATCTCATCTCCCTCCTTCTTGTGAGCCCAGAACAGATATAATTACAGCACATCTTTCCTTTTAAAGTTTCCTGCTGGGATATTTTCTGCTTGAAATCAATGCCTGCCAGTGTGCCTGTGAAATTTCCTGAGGAAGTAGTTTAAATGGTGCTGTAAAAACCAGGACTGATTTAGTAAGCAGCAGCCATCCAACATTGTTTCCAGAAACCCACAGAGGAAAACGGAGGGCAGAAGGGCCAGGGAGCTCGTGCCCATCGGCTGCTGGCTGCCCTGCTCTGCAAATACCTGCATGGGAATGAAAATAAGTGGGGGAAAAGGAACGTGGATATGGAGTAAAGCAGATACAGGACATCAGGAAGCATTGTGTTCATCAGCACCGCACAGGAAGGTCTAATGAAACAAGGGAAACTGCATCATTGCTTCCAACTGCTCTACTTACAGAAGGTGTCCTCATCTCTCATTAGCACAGTTCTGTTGTGGGAAATAGCAGAATAATTCCCTTTTCATCTCCTCCAACTGTCTCCTGTCTCGTGTTAGGATGCACCCAGCCCAGTAGCGACTGTTTGCAATCCTGATCTTTGCTTGGCACCGGCAGCACTGGTCAGCTGGGAGAGGTCCTCAGCACTGCTCTCCCTAGGGTGCTCAAAGTCAAGCAGTGAATGTGTGTCTCTTCCTCTCCTGTCCTTCTTCCCTTGCTGTTATGCTCTCGGGAGCAGAGGGTGTCCCTTTGGCAAAACCTGGGGCTGGTGCTGCCCTCTGCACACTGACCAACAGCATCTCTGATGGGGCCATGCTGCATCTGGGAGTGCTGCCAGGCTTGGGGAGGAGGGGACACACATCACCACACTTTAAATTCTCCCACAGGTGCCAGGCTGCTGCCCTGGGGATGCTGGTTTGGAGGATCTGTTCCACCGGTAGCTGTGCTGGGCAGTTTCATAACATCCTCCTCCTGAGCGCTTGAGCCTCTGTGCTCAGAGATGTTTGAATTGCTGGGTGTGAGCTCTGGCACCCTGCTGCAAGGCTGCCAAAGGAGCTGGTATTTGGGGTGGAAGATTAGAGCAAAGGGCACTTCCAGAGTTGTGGATATGTTTTACATCAATTCACCATCAGATGGAGCAGTTTTGGAAGCAAAGACCAGAAGTGTTCCACTCTGCCTGAGGCCAGGATAAGCAGTGCTATAGCATCCCATTGTCAGCATCAGTGAATCTTCAATTATTTGAGAGCCTTTATCTGTGGGGTGAACCTGTGTGTTCACAAGCAACTGTCAGTGGTTTGGTAGCCCTGGTGCTCTCTTGGGAAGTGCAAGAGGCAGCTTTCAGTTTCTTCATGCAAAAAAAATTGGAATTCAGCCTGGAGCACTGAGTGCTGCATGAGTGTGGGGCTGGCAGGGACAGCACCTCATGGGGAGCTGGGTCTGCAGAGAGGAAAATGGGAGAGGCCGTGTGGGGTCATGGGAACTGCAACAGCTTGGGGCGAGTGCAGAAACTGTGCAGGGATGTTTCAGGTGAGGTGTTAAAGCACTCCCTGTGCTGAGCAGGGCAATGGGGGTTTTCAGGGTCACAGCCTGGTCTCAAAACGAGAGCAGACTATGCATCAGATGGGCTCAGGGATGCCTCTGGCATGTTTTGGGATGTAGCCAGGCCTCCTGTTCCATGCCTCAAACACAGATCTGTCCTGTCTCTCCTGTGACATCGCCCTGATTTTGTTCCTGTGGACAGTGGTTCAACTGAGCCAGGCTGTGCTGCTTTGCTCCAAGAGCAATAATCAGCTGTTTAGGGCAGATATTAGAGCTGTGTTCCAGAAAATCACTTAGTATTTACTTTGACACTGCAAGAGTAGCACATAAATAAGTGCCTCTATATTTAGGCACTGGTCCATCAAGGGAAGTTTGCTGGAATGGGGTATCTGAACTGTGTGAACTGCACAGCAAGGTGGGGATAAATGCTGAAGCAGTGGAGAGGAATAAAAATACTGGATCTTGAAAGAGAGACTGAAAAAATCCCTTGGCCTCTGGAGGGCTCTGGGGAGAAGAGAAAAAGAGTATTTTTCTTTCCGACTGTGTTACTCCAGTTCCAGCAAGGCACAGGCTGTTGACTGCACGCTGTCTCCATTAGCATCTCGAGTGCTTCACAGAAATACACCTGCTGACTCCTCTGAATAAGAGGAGTTAAATGAGGTACATTAAACCCACATTTCCTTGCCATGAATTTCCAGGAGCTCAATAATGCTGTTTTGGCAAGTTAATCTGGCAGTCCTTGTAGTGATGTCTTTAAAGGGTCATTAAAACCTCTTGTTTTCTTCTAAACAAAAGACCAAACCAAAGATTTTTGTGAATAATGACCTGAGTTAAAAGACTTTTAAACCTGCTGTTTTATCGTGTGGTACCTCATCATCCTTACGATGCTGGAACAAACATCCTGATGATGCCTCAGCGTGGGACAGCACCTAATTGTCTGGAGCTTCCCCAGGCTTTCACTGCCTTCAGCAGCTCTCCTGCCCAAGGTGTGCCATCCCCACAGGCATTTCAGGTTTGGTATCACTTCTTGATGACAGCTGTAGGTGTTAGGGGTTAGATTTAACACAGGGATTCCACACAGCTCTGGGCACTCACAGGAGTGAGGACTTTTTAAAAGTGAGTTGGATTTTTCTCCCCCCTCCTTGCAAAGGCTGCTGCAGCTGGGATGCAGACAGGGAAACATGAACCAGCCCAGCCAACACAAGGAGATGACAACCTCCCTCGCATCGCCCAGCCCTGCCCCCCCTGGAAATCCACTCCGTTGTTTTTGGCCAGTAAATGAAAGCCAAGCTGAGGCCTTGATCCAAAACTTGGTCCCAGGCTGTGTGGGAGAGTTTGTATATGAACCTACAAAGGACAGACTGTTTTGTTTGTGAGGTTTTTTTGGTGGGTGGTTGATTCCCCTCCTTCCCCCCAATCAATTCATTTTAGGTTTCACAAACAATATTAAGCCAATAATGTCTGTGCCAACAAATTGTGATTCTAATCCTGCTTCCTGATACTTGCAATCCTGATTGTTTGTCTGGGTGAGCAATTTGTGTCAGTTGGCTTCTTCCCTGCCTCCCAAATAACTCTCCCACTGTTGGGAAGCCCTCTGCCCAGGCAGGCTGGGAATGGCTCTTCTGCTGCAGCTGCCAGTGGCACTGCTTCTCCAGCTCCTCTGTGGAATCAGCAATCACCCTCCAGGGATACCCATCTCTGCCCTGCCTGCTGGGGATGGGGCTAAGGACATGCTGACATGGATACTGCGATGAGAGTTTGGGGTTAGCACGAGGGGAAATAATGGGAAGGCCACTGCACACGACAACTGGTTAATTTTCGAGCAGCCTGTAGCTATTTTAGTTACAGTCTCTTTTAAGGAGATCAACACTGAGGGCAAATTCCTTCCCAGATAAATCATGCTCATTCCACATGCACGAGAAAGTGGGGAATTTTGTTTTTCAAGTGGCTGCTTTGCATGTTTCCCTGGCTGGCAGCTCATGTGCCAGTGCCAGGGCTGGGTTCACTGAGAGCGAGGGGAGTTTTAGCCTCACGTGATGCTTGTGGGATAACACTCCCTAAAACAGCACTCTGAAAAAGCACAGGATTCTTTTAAAAATCCTTTTACAGAAGGTGTCACCCCTGTGCTCTTCACGATCTTTTGGAGTAAGCTGTTTTTTTGTTCAGAAAGGAAGGGGAAGAACAGCTTTAGGGCACAAGCTGCTCTTCCTTCGCCCTGACAGGCTCGTTCACATCCTAAACCTCGGGCAGCTGCAGCCCCTGCACTCCCTGCACGCCCTCTGGATGCCCCAGCCCTTCGGATGTCCCGGGCAGGGCAGGCAGCCAACAGCAACACCAGGGCTGTGCTCACCTCCCTGCACAGGACCCAGCTGTTTCCCAGGTCACTCGTGCCGGAGCTTTGCTGTTCACCTGACCCTGCTCACACGGCACAGCAGCTGCTCTGCAGGATCCCTCAGGAGATCCACGGAGGCTGGCAGTGCTGTGGTGGGGAGGACAGGGATGCAGAGCCTGCAGCTCCTCGCTGGGACTCTGAGCATCACCTCTTTGTGCCTGGTAATGGCATGAAGAAAAGCTTTAGTCTTTGCTGCCTTCTTAGAGCTCCGACATTTCACTGCAAGTACCTTGGTGGAGGAAAAGAATGGAGGATCTGAAATGAGGTGACCTGACCTTTCCTGCTCCTGCAGGCAGCTGTAGCTGAGTGTGGAGGTTTCTTTCTCTCCCATCTGTAAGCTGTGTGCACAGAAAACTGTGAATTCCCAACTGCACATACAGAGGAAGCTCCGTGCCTTCCACCAGGACCATTCATGGAGATAATTCCTCTGGAGATACTCATGAACACTGTGAACATAAACGCCACCAATATTTGTCTGTTTTATCTAGTGAGATTTATCTGTCATTTTTTTCATGGTTGAGCCATGTCTGAGCTCCAACTCAGCTGTAAACATGGCTTAAATTTTCCACGTCTGTTACTTTGAATGC
Organism: Acanthiza pusilla; assembly: GCA_036630365.1. Lineage (NCBI taxonomy): Eukaryota > Metazoa > Chordata > Aves > Passeriformes > Acanthizidae > Acanthiza > Acanthiza pusilla. The sequence goes on along the minus strand of JAXCHO010000049.1, from coordinate 9,056,996 downwards.
AGAAGAATTAAGATGTTTTTGCAAACTCCCTTTAATGCTAAAAGAATTGAGATGTTTTAGTTGTCAGAAACAATGCTGGTAACTTCCATACAGTCTGCACAGCTTTGTACTGTACCAGGAGGCCAACATTGCCTTTGGATGCTTCTAAACCTCTTTGCATCTTGTAATTGGTTTATAAAATTATGGCTGGCACTGTGAAGGTGACTTCAGTAAATCACTTAAGACTGTTACACTGGCCCAAATCTAACTTGGGGCTAGAGCCAAAACAACGGATTTGGCACATATTAAAAGCTAGAGATGGTTTTCTTACATTTGCATAAGCAGCTCTAGATTTGAGGGTTAAACGGAATTTGTCTTTGGAGGAGTCACAAACATGTGGCTTGGGAGGGATTTCTCCCCTTCCCATGTGTCTCAGGAACCCTTGTGCTTTGTGTGTTTAATTTTACACGAAGGAGCACCAGCTGAAATGTTCTGCTCCTTGCTGTGGGGAAATGCTGCAAAATTGTTCCTATTTTTCTGTAGCTCCTGACCTTGAAGCCAGGCCTTGTTTCTGTAGCTGCCTCCTGTCTCCACAAGAAGCTGAACACATGGGTGGACTCCACCAGGCCGAGTGAACTGAGGGATCCAGGGCTGAATTCTGCCTCTTGACTGTCATTTGGTTCATTGGTGCTTGCTGGAAATGCACTTTCCATGAGCTCTTCTGACTCACATGAAAGGGCTCTGATTTCCTGATGTGTGCTGTGCACGTTAAACTCCACCAGCAGATCCTGCTTTGGGCAGCATCTGCTTTTCCCAGCCCCAGCCCTGCTGCAGCCCTGGTATTGTTTTACACAAATCTGAAGGCCATGTGTGTTTGTCCCTTCCACGGATAATGTCGTTTCTGTTCAGAACCATCACGTGCTTTTTGTTTTGATCCTTTTCCCATGTGCTGGGGATGTACTTGGGGTCATCTTCGCAGCAGGCTGCAGATCACGTACAGGGCAGTGGATATTTATTTGCTGGATTTACAAGAAAGGTGTTGACTGCAGTTGCAATGGGTGGTTATTCATCTATGTCACTGGATTTGATGATAGACTATATTCTTTTCTAGCTCTTATTGCTGTGGATTTCCTTTGTCCAGAGCAATAGGATGTTCCGAGATAAATATAGGGCTTCTGTTTCACTTAGCAAGTCTGAAAATTGTATTTCCACATGTTCAAAGACTGGTCTTTTATTTTCTCTTGGGTTGTGTTTTTTGTTGTTTTAGTTGGTTGTTGGTTTTTTTTTCCCTCCTTGAGTTTCAGTCTGAAGGTTTCTCTTTGCTGATGTTTCAAACACCAGCATGGAATTGAGACCCTCCATGGAATTGCCAGTAAAGCTCTTTTCCCATAGATATTTGCTCAAAAATAAGGATTTGGTACATAAGGATTTGGTGGATGGGGAGGCACAGGCTAAATCTACTGAGAATATTGAAGTGGGCTGGTTATGGGGAGCCCTTTTTTGGGTAATTATGCTTCCCACATCCCACCCACCCACATGATCTCTGTCAGTAAGGCTGCATGAAAAACACCCCCAGTGACAGGTCACAGATGACCAGAGCTGTAGCTGGTGTCAGCTGAGCTCTCTCAGGAGAAGCCAGAAATGCTGCAGTCTATCAAAAGTACTGAGATACTCAATGAAAATCGTGGAGTTTCTAATTGGGATTGCTGTGGTGCCCTTCTCTGAACAAACTGCTGCATGGGCCACGTGGGAGGCAAACCCAGGGCGACGCTTTCAATATGTGTTCCTGAAAATCTCCTCAGACCCCATCTGTTGCCATCAGTGCTTTTAAAACCCTTAAAAATCAAATTCTAGAAAACCAGCTCCTACTGTTGTCTGAACTTTCCTGTGCTTTTGAAAACCTTCCTGTGTATCATGGAGCCAAGTGCTCTGTTGAAGTGCAAATCTGTTCAGAATTTAGTTCAAGGGGGCTGGAAGGAATTCCTGGTATTGCAAAAAAGGCAGTGCTGGAGGCCAATCGCTGCCCCTCCGTAGCTGCACGGGCCTGGCCCGAGCCCAGGGATGGCAAATTGGTGACTCAAAGAATTGGGTTAGTCACTGCCTGGTGGGGAACCCACTGAGATGTCCTGGAGGATTGCACCAGATAGGATGTTCTCCAAACATGGCAAGGAAAGAACAGCTAAAACAACTGAGAATTCAATGCATGCCTTAATTTAACCATGCCTTAGCAACCCTAGCTGTGTATTTTCATGACAACTCCATCCATATTTTGAGAACAATCACTCCCAGCCATTAAACTATCAACTATGTACCCAGTGTAACAAAATAATTCATAAACTGATGGACTAAGTGCCAGGAAAAGATGTGATCAAGAAGTCTCATGATACTCCAGAGAAATACAGTATTGCTCCAATGTGCATTTGAGTTTACTTTTTGTTAAAAATAGATGGAGATGAACATAAACTGACCACAGAGAATGTCTGAGATAACTTACAATAAATGCTGGGAGTGTTGAAATTGCAGCACCAGAGGAAAAACATCACAAGATCTTGCACTTTGATACTAAGATACAATTGTGGGCTCAGCATTATTCCACGCTTTACTCTCCCTATTTCAATGACCTTGGCCAAGTGAGAGCTGACCCTAGGAGCTCTCCATCCCACTGCTTCCTCAGGAACACTCTGCAGGGTCTGACACTTGCAGGTGCAGCACTCCTGCAATGTTTCTTCCTTACAGGAGAGGAATGAAGCAGCAATGCCTGGGGCTCCTTATGGAGGGACCTACAAGTGGGAGGGTGTTTGTCGCTGGTTTCTGTGCCCAGAAAGCTTGGGACCACCCAGTGAGGGCACACAGGTCTCCGTGATCCTGTGTGTTGGGCATTTTCATGGTTAACAAGGATGAACACAACTTGATTTCTGAGGGATAACCTAAATATTTCCTTGGTTGTCCTTACCCCAACTTAATCTTCTAAATTTTTCCAGGGCATTAACTTCTCCTTGCTGTGAATTCCCTGGGAGTTTGACTGTGCGAAACGAGCTCACTTTGTGCTCTGCACCCCCAAACAAAAGTGGTCTGATGCAAATGGGGGCCACTGGGGCACCCCAAAGTCCCATCAGCCACGAGTGCCTTCGCCACGGTGGCCAGCCCAGCCCCACCTCCGCGGCCGAGCATTCCTGCCTGTAATCCAGGGCGAGACTAACCACCAGATGTCTGACCTCCTCACCCTCCTGGCAACACTAAATGTCCCTTCCTGTAAAGTTCTGCGGGGTTTTATTTTCCTTTCTTTTCCCAGTCTCCGACTACTGGTTATTATCATTATTAAGCATAAATGGCCTCTTTCACACTCTGCAAGGCGAATGCTCCTATGAATGGAGCCTAACTAGCGTGAAAGGGTTTGCATGGTGATACTGCACAGGATTCAGAGAGCGCCTTGTAACTAAATTAATAAGAGAAAGGAACATTATGAACACATCTCCTTTCACAAGTGAGGGGATTTTCCCATAGGCATGGATCAAGAATGAATCCCATACTTTTGCAAAGGAAAAAAAACAGACCAAAGTGAAGCTATTTCCTTAGGATAAGGAAGCTATCAGAAGCACAGTTAGGAAGATTTCAAAAATTGAGTAGTGGGAAAATACTCCAATTCCCAGCCCAAATGGACAGTTGTTTTTCAGAGGTGAGTGCAATTGTCTGAAAAGAAATCAGGCAAAATGTATCTGTCTACAGAACCTGGCAAGGAAAAAAACAGTATCTCTTTGCCATGGAACAGATGCATATTGTCCTTGCACTGTACTGTTAATTTATCATCCATCACATCTATGCACTGAGGGCAATCTGAATGCAAATGTTGCTTTTATTTGCATGAAGGGCTGAAAATAGCTGGATGCAGGTTACAGTTACGGGCATGCAGATATCAAACCGCCCCTACCCGCATCCTGTTACCATTAATGGGCTGTGTTCCTGCCACCTCATGCTGCAATGCCCTCAAATATCACAAACTAAGCAGACTCAAGCAGGATCATTACAAGGAAAGGAGATCTCTGAAGAATCCTCCTGTGTTGGCAGCACAGGTCACTCCGAGCTGGCATTGTCCTGATTCCCAGCACAGCCACGGGACAGGCTGCTGCATGGAAAAACAAGAAAATACACAACCTGAGATTGAAATTCAGCAGTCTTAGGTATAATATCTAGAGATTTTTGTCTGTTCCCTTAATTATGATTTGGTGCGCAGCTCCTGCATCATAGTATTTCGTCAGTAAGGCCAGGCTGATTCATTGCTACACGAAAATCCCCCCGAGTTCATCCCTGAAAGAGCTCCTTTGCTCCTCTCTAGAGGGAGCTCCCTCTAGCTTTAAATACAACTCTCCCTTCCCCCTTTAATATAAGGGGTGAGCTGTGACTCCCGCAGGTGAAGAGGAAAGAGCACACATTTTTCCAAGAGGAATTGTGAATATAAGGTCTGTTTTGAAAAATGCATCCCATAGAAATGTCAAATACAGCATTCCATGATCGGGGGAGGTTCAAACCAGCCTCACAGACCTTTAAGACCCACAAAATTCAGACCCAGAAATCCTCCAGCCTGGGCTGCTGGGCATTGCTGAGTGCAGGGATTTCCTCAGGGCTGCCAGAAGTCCCAGTTTCTGAGTGTGCTTCGTCCACCGTTTCAAAACCATTTTGCAGAGGTATCAGGACATGTCTAATCTTTGAAAAAAAACGGTGGACATCGTGGTCATTGAGCGAGATTCCCCCCCTTTCCCTTTCCTTTGTTAGAGCAGAATGAGGCTGGATGGACTGTTGTTTACAGTCCTTTACAGTGGGCTCTTTTACTGCCAATGCCACAAATGATGTCATTTGTTTAGCGGGAGACTGACTATTAGAAATGCCAAATGTAATTAGGATCTTTCCTTTCAACTGGGTTTCACAAACACTGATAGTGAGAAATGGCTCCTACCTTTTGAACTTTCAGACTAGTGGTGGGATCCTTGCCCTGAGAGAGCTCTTGGCAAAGGTTTCAACCTCGGGCGAGAAAAGATTTCACACGGTATTTGCAATTCTCTTCTCAATTTGGGAAGTTCATAAGCTTTCAGCCGGGAGTGACATCACTGAAAAGAACTCCTCTCCTGGGTGAAAAAAGCCCCTCATTAACCCCTGAAGATTCTAGAGCTGAGGCTCTGCCTGCTTCAGGTCCTCCAAATCTGGGAGAAATGGGGCTGAGCCTGGCCAGATGCTGCCAGCTGGTTTGGAGCCAGCGTACTGGGATCCTACTCCACCCATGACACTTAGAGAGAAACAAAGGGTGTAAAGGGTGTGTTAGGGACAGGAAGAGGCGTGATGCTTGTGACTGTACTCCAGCTATTCTCTACTGTCAGAAGCCCCCTGAGGGAGGAGGTGGGAGGAGGCCAGGGGAGGAAGGCCAGGAGCAGATGGCATTAATTTAGCACAGCCCAAGGCTGCTGCACAATATGCTGGAACTTGGTCCTTGTTTAGAACCAGCTTAAAAACCTGAAGTCCAGTCCTTGCACGCTGCCCTTTTACCCATCACGAGAGGAGAGGAAACTGGAAATCTGAGGCAGTCCTGAAATTCACCCAGTGAAGCTCCAGCTGACATCAGTCATGATGCTGTGAGCATGCACTGAAGCTCTAGGGGCCCATCCAGCGCTTGCTGACGTCAATGGAAACCTTTCAGTGGACTTCAACAGACCCTGGATCAGGCCCCTGGTTCATAACTATGGGCGTGCATGGCTCCCCTCCTTCCTTCTTCTGACCAGAGATGGTAAAAGTGTGTACAAGACATCTCTTCAGCAGCTCTGGTGGTCCAAGCACCTTTCCTCCCCTGACGAGAGCAGTGTGTGACCAGAGCGACACGATGCAGACACTTCCAGACTTACAGCATCTGCTTCACTGTCATTATTTTCAGCACACTCAGCGTGAAGAACACCACTCGCTATGGCAGCTGCACTGCTGAGCTCTGCTGTCCAGCCCTGCCCTCTCCTCTCCCCCCTTCAGCAAGAGTCTGCTTCTCAACCTGCTGTTGACTTATTAACTGTAAAATTCACAACCAAAAAAATCTAAAGGGTCTCTTTTCTTTATTAGGTCCTGTCTGTTCTTCTGGGAAGATAAAAGCAGGTCACCCAGCAGAGAGCCCAGCCTGCGAATGGGCAGCTTTGTAGAGATGTGAAGAAGCTTAACCCAAAAATTTCTTGCTGCCTGTGATCCTCCAGTGCCAGCTCCATGCTCTCCTCAGACTGTTTCCTTCATCCTCCAGTCCTCCCACCACCTATTCCAGGGACTTTTGTGCAGGTTATTTGAGGATAGAGGTACTTGAGTGAAATATGGTGATGATGCACCTGTGCTTTGACTATACAGTATCTTTTGCTGCTGGTTTTAATGTTCTGTACATTCCCGTGTGATTACTTTTTCTGCATTCCCTCTCTTTTACTGAGCTTGCAAATGCAAATCAGTTCTGGGTTGTTATTAATTTTCTTCCGACTGATAAAATGTCTGTGAGGCAGGAGGGAGCCCAAAGTCTGGTCTGTGTCCTTTAAGCACACACTGCATCAGCCAGCAATTTTATCCTGTGGTTCACAGTTATATCCATAACAAATGGATCAGAAAAGAAAAGCTGATTTTATTCTGAAAAAATTGAAAAAAATTCTTTTCTCAAAATTCTCAGAAAATTGAAGGAAAGAAAAGGGATTTGTTATCAACACTGTGGAACTGAAAAACCCCCGAAGTTACTCTTACCTTCATGCTGCTCAATTTACTGAATTGCTTTTGCAAACCCTAGCCACTGTGTGCAATTCTTTAAAAGTGCAGCCTAGTTACATGGTGAAGAACTTCCCAAAAAATTCTCCTTATTTTATATAAATTTGCCATTATATTTTAGGGACCTTGTTATTGCTTCCTTTAGGTTTTGAGGCTAAAGCTTCCTTTCAACTCTTCCCATTACAGTAAATCAATGACAATTCAGCTTCAGGACAGATCCAAAATGTTTTACTGCTTTTCTAAAGTTTTGTGGTATTAGTTTGGTGCTAACCCTTTAGTTTGCACATCTATGCCACTGAATCTACATAGCCATCTATTTTAATCGGTCCTGAATCTTTTTTTGCTGCATCACTAATATTGTGTTACCATTCCTAGGTTATATTCCTAGCCAAGGGTGAAAAATAATTTTCCCAGTTCAGATCACAAGGGGAATATTGTTAATGAACTTTGTCTTTAGGGCTTGCAAATCAGCACAGAACTACAGAGATTTAGGAAGAGGGTTCTCAGTGTCCTGTTTCTGTGCAGGATGCATAAATCCAGTTCACTGTCATTATTTCCAACGAGTAATGGACTGACTTCAAAACTACTTTCCCCCTACCCACGTTTTTTTACTTTAGGAGCAGAAGATGAGTTGGGAAGCTTGACATTGCATGTAAGTGTCTTGGTGTCTACTATCCAGGGCAGCCTGCAGTGCCTCAGCTGGGAAGCACAGCTGTGGTTTCAGTGTGGCGCAGGACATGGGACCGCTGATTTATTCGCAGGTCCATCACTAAGTCCCTGTGACTTTGGGCAAGGCACAGCCAGCACAGTCTGTGTATGCCATGACCCTGCTTTTCACAGCAGCTGGCTGCTGCCACCCTGGGCCTGTGGATGCTGAGTGAAATGAAGGAACTCGCACAGAGTGTTCAAACCTGGCCAGGTCTGGATTTGCTCAGCACATCCCTGGATGAGCTCCATGCTCTTGATGCTCCTGATACTACAACCAGGAGTAGCATCCAAGGGAGCAGTGTCAGTAGGGCAGCTCTGTCCCTCCCCTGGGTGTCACAGGAACTGATGGGGCTGTGTGTGGTGAACTCCTTTCCTTTGCCAGAGGTTAGCTCGAGATGCTGCCGTGGGGCCATGCTTTGTTCCAGGCAGAAAGCTGGTGTAGGACCCACTTCCTGGACACAGGGAGGAAGGAAACCCTAAGGAAGGAAGATGAACAACACTCTGAGTCATGACCTGAGTCTCAGCCTGCCTCTGGGCAGCACGTGTTGTGCTCACCATGAGTGGGGTTTAGGGCAAAGTGACAACAGATGTTCCAGACTCGAGTATGGTGAAGAAACTGTTCTTAGGTTTTCAACTTAGCATTCAAGAATTTATATCTAGATTGTTTTTAATGGTGAATATCTGGAGGAACAGATAATGTTGTGGCTTATTTAAGAAATGTTAACAGTGCATAAGGCAAGATAATGAAGGCTGCACTGCTGCTCATGTGTCATCCTGGTTTCAGGTACCATCAGAGCTGGTGGGTTTGGCCAACCCCTGAGAAATTCCAAAAGCAAACTCAAAAGGGAGCTGGGGTAAGCCAGAAGGACACTATCAGATGGAGATGACTCCGCAAACTTTTTGTGACTTGACTTCAATTTGTGCATATACAAAATCCTTCCATTGTTGATGTATTTGTTTTAAAGTGGTGAGGAAGAGTCAGGAACTCTCAGTAACTTCAGGCACTGTGAGAAGCTTTGAGGCGAGGAAAATGCCCTTTCCTTTCCTCCCTGATGCTCCATCCTTGACCGGTGTCACAGTCCCCTCTAGGCAGGGCCACCTAAGCTAAGGCTAAATGGCCTTCACACATTTGATGTTGTAAAAGGAGGTTTGGGTGTTTCACTCATCAGAGATGTCCATTAATACAAGGCTTGGTGCAGTTATTTAGCTGAATGTAGTAATGAGACGAATTCTTGCAACAGAATGAAAATGGCAAAGCTGACATTTTCTAGAGCTGGAAAGAGGATTTCCTGACAAAAACTGGAAGATTATCAGTAAAAGGGTGCCAATGAGGTTTTGACACTGGTTCGCCCTTTGCTCTCTCCATGTAAATTTTGACACATTGAGCCTTCAAAGAAATCACAGAAGAGACAAAGTTGCACAGTCTGAGAATGAAACCAATACCCCCGTGAAAACAATAAAAATTTTTGAAAACAAGGGCAGAAAAACATTGAACAAAGGTAAAAATTCTTTGCTAACATTTGTCTCTCCAGCCTCAGATCTTGGCAAAAAGTTTGATACCTTAACACAGAGATGTTCTTGTTTATTGCTTCTCTCCAATCTTTTACGGTCATTTGAAAGTTAAAACAGATCCTCCTCCTCCAGACAGTCTAGTACAGTGAAAGCAGCTTGTTACAAAACATGGTTAGGAATGTTTAAATAAAAATATGTAGAATAAAGGAAGGAACTATTCATGATGCATCACTCCTCTGACAGGCTGTGAAGTTATTTCACCCTTCAACACAAGTGCTAAAACATAATGGAATCCCTACTGAGTGTTTTCATGCTTACCAGAACATAAAAAAAAAGCATAACAAAATGCCCAGTGTGCCCCAAACTATTAGCTTGGATGAGTAAGGAGGCCAAGGGGAAACAGTGGCACTGTGGGAAATATTTGTGGCAAGGGGAGAAAACAATAACCGAAAGTGATAAAAATGGATGATTCCCGCGCAACCACGCACAGGCCAGGGCAGCGCTTTGTGCCCTGGGCAAGGAGGACAATCTGTAAGCACAACACCAGTGTAGATTATGGGGTTTTTATCTCTGCTACCATAAAGAATTTTAAAAGCCAGATTCAGATTTGGAAAAGACGTCCAGTTGGGAAAGGAGGCAGTTTTTTTTTTATTACAAAAAAAGTTATTCAGCTTATGAGCAAGACTATGTGTGAGATACTCGTAATGCACCATTTTAATCTATTCTTTTTGGCTTCTAACTTAGCTGAGAACATGAAATGGGCACAGATGCAGCATTGCAGTGTGCAAAAGTGGGGCACTAAATGATGCATTAACACAGAGCTGAATTCTGCTGTGGTTAATCAGGCCCTATTCAGAAAGAAACACCAAGGCTTTTGCCTGCATAAAAGAACACATATGACTTGGCCTTTAATATGCAATAATTCATTTAAATTTACTGAATTCACTGAACTTTATGAACTCAGAGTGGTTGCTCAGGTACACATTAATGGTGAACCAGCTGTAAATGATGATTTGCTCCAATGAAGTTATTAACTCTTACTGCTTTCTTTTCCTCTGATTCGCAGCAACAATTGTGAGTGCTTCTGAAACCTTGTGTGTCATTTGATGTTTAAATGCAAAGAACCTATAAAAAATTGTCCTGAATTATTATAATTTATAACAAGGAAGTGAACTTTTATGGAGGTTCCAAAGGCCTTCTGTACTCAGAAGATGGGCTGATTTAACTTTGTTCTCCCTTCACATTGATGTAGCTTCAAAACCACCCAACGGGAAGTGATGGTTATAGTGTTGTAAAACTGGTGGAAATAACAGGATTATTTTTGACTAACCACAGGGTTTTCCATGTCAGGAATCTGAACAGCCTGAAATCATCCTGTCCTCAGACTTTTTTTACCTTTTAGAAGAAAGGACTAAACAATATCTTTAGGGCTTATACACAGCATTACACAACACCCATGAAAAGTAAGTGGAAAGGACAAAAGGCAGGCAAGGGGGAGCAGTCAGGCAGAGGGACACCTTCAAACCAAATCCAGTATTTCTTCAAGTTAGAAAAAGGTGTTTGTCAGTCAGATGAAGCGTAGGACGTGGGGAAGCCATCCTACTTAGCATTACACTGTCTGAAAATTTTTGAGCAACTAGCAGCACCAGTAATTTAAGAGAAAACCCCTGAGTGTGCAAACTTCTCAAAGTCTCACTTCATTATAATTAATCTGAATTTCCTGCAGCAATACTGTCTGGAGGAGGGAAAGCCCACTGTCCTTCCAGCTCTCTGGTCTGGAGCAGCTCCCTGGGGTACATGATGGATATGCTCAAGGTGTGAGTGGAGGCTCAGGTGCTGACTGTACCCACAGCCACCTGCCAGTTCTTGCAGAGCTGAGCTGCTCTAAACTGTGAATCATTCAAAACTCTCAGTTTCGAAGGTACCAAGTTTCGTGTCTGAAGTTCTCCCAATATCTGTTCAGTATTGCTGTTCTTCAGCTAGGAATACTTCTTCCTGTAGAGGAAAATAATTGCAGTAATGTTCACAATATAAAAATGGAAGTATGCTACATGTGTTCAAGGTTTGTTTTTTTTCCATACTGAGCTTTTGTTAATATCATTATTCGTAGAAGTAATTGTATGAAAAACAGAAATTCCAATTTTGCTGGGCTTGCTTTTGGTCTGGTTCCACAAATACTAACAGCGTTAGAAAATACTGAAAGTCTTTTATTTCACATTAATTGAAGTAACTATGACAACATGACACAATTTATTTCCTTTAACATTGAATGGTGGTAAAATTGGCATTGTTTTAGGCCAGTTCACAATTTGCATCAGGAATAACCTTGCCAGTGGTGTAAGCTGGTTTGTCCTCAAATTTTTCAATTATTCTTTTACTTGTTTTTAAAATGGTTACTTCTCTGGTGAAGGGATCAAGTGTTAATGACATCTGAAAGGGCTTTTTTTTGAGCCACGTAAGACTTAATAAAACCATAATTTTTCATTTTATTGCTTCAGTAGGGAAAAGCTGTTAATTAGGAGTGCCATGGTAAAGAAAACTGCTTTTTGGCTCTGCCTACCAACTGGTTTATTCTGCTTATAAACAATTGGTCCCACTTAATGACTAGACCATACTGTATTTACTAGCTACCGTCAAGCATTCCCAGACCTTATAGTTTTATGTGTGTGAAACACTTGCATATTATGATCTCACCTCATGATACAGAATCTCTCTATTCAAGTTTATACATGACGTGGAAAGTCTCCGGGATGGACTCTGAGGGTAAAATTAGTGTAATTCCCCTGGAATGAAAGAGATGTGCCAATTTGTATCAAGTGGAGCTATGGCCCACAACGTCTCAAAGACATTTGCTTTTGTCTAGAAAACAAGCAAACAAATGTTCTTCATTTCAATGGAAAACAACACTTATGTCTCTCCTTCCTCAAGTACAGAAGGAGATCAAAGATGGCACAAAGCCTCCTTGCAAGGCAGTGTTTCACTTCCAGACAATTAATATGATAGGATCAGGGAAATGAAAATCTCTTCCATGCCTAGGTGTTTCCCCTCATGGACTGGAAAACTACTTGGTTTATCATTTTCTGTCTTTAGGCAAAAAGGTAACTCTTATTTGCATGTTTGTCAGTTTGTGCTTGAGAGTACAAAATTTACTTAAAAACAAGCTCAGCCAGCTAAATGAAATGCCAATGGTCTTATTATCCTGAGAGAGCAAAGCACTTAAGTCCATTATTAAAATGAAGTTAATTGAATTTAAACGTGTGCTTAAAGTAAAGCACATCCATAAATACTTCACTGAATAAATGGGAGATTATTCTTATGCTTAAATGTAAGCAGTAATCAGTATTTTCCTAAATCCAAATTTTACAGCTTTCTATCAGCAGTTCCAACTATCCCACTAATAATACCTGGCACTAAAACCAGAATTTTTCCAAGAAATTTGTTCAAAAGGATGAAAATCAAGGTGCTGCTCATACAATAAATTAGAAGAGTAGGTTTGAAACAAGAACGCAAATATTAAAATCTGGGTGTGATGAGTTATGTATAAGAAAGGCAGGAAAGAGCTTATTGCAAGTTGAATTGTGTGGCTTTCTCAGAAACAGCTCCTTGGCAATCTAGAATGGAAAAACCTCCTTGCTCTACAAAATGTTAGTATTTAGGGGATAGGGAGAACTGCAGAGCAACTATAACTGCTCTGTGTTCATACACCCAGGATCCTCTGCATCAGAGTAGTGTTTGGAATTCAAAACGGGGTTGAATTAAAAGCTTGAGCTCTGAAGTTGCCACTGCTATATCTGACTGATTTTGGACATGTGGCATTTAGCTGAACTTAATTTGCTATGTATTCCTAACAGGAATGCATTTCTTTTAGGAAGTGTAATAATTTAGTATTCATCAGGTATTTTGCTGTCCTTTTGAGCTGGACCAAAGAATCTCTGGCCTAAATTCCACTGGCCTATGTAAATTTGCAAAAATACTTTGGGACATACATTGCATTTTACTGCTAGTTTAGAGAAGGCGGAGAATGGACAAAAGGAAAAGTTCAGCTGCAATCCCATCTCATCATTGTCAAAACTCAAGTTTTGCAAGGTGCTTTTGCATTAGATGTTCCTCACTGGCACTACTGTTTCAAAAGGATATTTTTTGTCTGTCAAACAAAACTTCTCAAATGCCAAATGACTGTTCTGCCTGTTAGCATTTTCCCTTCACAGAAAATGAAAAAAAAAGCCTTTCTTTTTTCTTGTTTGGCATGAAGGGAAGTTTCCCATTATTACACAGCCCTGGTATCACTGGAAGAGACCAGATGCCTGTTCCAAAACATAACATTCATTGTTGTACATAGTGATAGAAAAATGTGGGTAGAAAGATGCAACAGGGTTCGTTCACTTGATATCTGCACGGGGCTATGAGCTCTCCTAGTCATGATAGAGAATCCTGCAGCTTCACTAATTTGAGGTTTCTATTAATATTACCCTTAATGTAGAATTCTTAATAATAGTTTCTTAATGTAGATTAGAATAATTGATGAATTTTTGAGTTGTAAACTCAAAACTCAGAGTGTAAACTCATTACTGACTTTTTGGAAGCTTTGCTTCCAAGCCTATTGAGAAAGGCAGACTTGTACATAAATGAAAAGAAATTCACAGGTGTTGAATAGAAGACTTATATTCCTATTAACAGATGCATTTACATGTGTAATTTATACAGATGAAAAATATTCGTAGAATGGTGGAGAGGTAGAACTGGGGTATCACACAATTTAGAAAGAAATGCAGACCAGAATTTGTGATATTACAGACAATAAAATATGACAGCAGTGAGAGATGAGCTCCAGGATGAAAAACAGCTCTCCTGACAGCACGTGAAGAACAGGAGAATGACCCTTGCAGGTGAGATCAAAGGCCTGCCTAGCTCAGTGTCCTGTCCAACAGCCACAACAGGGATGCCCAGAGATACTGGGGAAACACTGATGGCATGGAATCCTCACCCAGCAGTTTGCAACCACAGGACCTCCAGAGCCAGAGACCCGTGTCATGTATTTAATGACTTTTCATAGGCTTTTCTTTTGCAAACTGGCTCTGGCACCAGATTTGATTTTTTTAATGTAAATTTTGAATTTCTGAATTCATATAACCATGAATCCACAATGTTTGGTGACAGAAATTTGAAGTCCTTATTACACTTTGAGTGAAGAACTACCTTTTTCTTCTCAAAAGCCTGCAGCTAAGCTTTCTTCCTCCAGGACTTGAAGATAAAGGCTTCTTTCACCTTTTCAATTTGTCCTTTGTGCAGATGTCTTTAACATCGCTTTTCAGCTGTTTCTTTTCCAGATGGAAGAGACTATTTAGGCATGCTCTGCATGGGACCCATCTGATCTTCAGATCACTCCTTTTGGCCTTGTCTGTACCTCTATCATTTCTTTCTTGAGATGGAGAACTGGCCCTCTGCTTGGAACCTGTGATGTGGGTGGACCAGGAATTTCCAGCATGGAATCAATCTTTGCCTCACTGCTATTCCTTTTGCAGCAATTCCTGATATTCAGTGCACTCCTTGGTGATCAAAAATTCATTCAATACACACACTGAACTATTATAAAATACAGTTAGTGGGTGATAATATGTTAGATCATGTAATCTTGGATGTCACTTCACTCCCATGTGTGCTACTTTATATTTAGACTGGACTTCCTCTACCTTTTACTTCCCACTCAGTATGGGAAACTCCCCCTTCAGTTCTTCACACAGAGTCCTCATCTTCACTTTCACACATGACTTTGTTATCCACAGCTCATCTTAGTGCCTTTTCCAGCTCACCCAGTAACACACTGAGCAACAACAATGGGCATACTCTTCTCTGTGGAAATTCCACTTCCCTCTGCTGTGAAAAAGGAACCAGAAACTGCTGCTCTTTGCTGCCTTTCTTTTGAGCAGTCACACCTTTTAGGACACCATTACCTCCTTCTCCTTGGCAGATGATGTTCCCTAAGAAAAGTGGGAAATGTTGCCAAGAACCTTTGAGAAATCTAGGTAGAATACATCAGGAAGAATATTATCTTCTTCATACTCCGGCTGAGTCCTTCAAAGAAAACCAGCAGTGATCTGCAAAGTCTGATTTTCCCTTGACAAGCCAACACCTTAGAGGGGCTCTTAACCTTCCTTTCTACTGCTGGCTCAAATCTTGTCAGAACATTGGTGCTCTGGCAAGGGAACTCAAGCTTGCAATGTGAGGGACACACAAGGTTTCTCCCAAACTAAGGGCTGAAAGGGTTCAGCTGATCATTCATGCACAGCTCTAGTCATCTTCATGGAGAGCAATGATTAGACATACTTATAATAATGTAATTATTTTAGTAAGAAATGCTTTGATTCTGCAAGCATCTAATCGCATAAATTTTATTTTCTGTTTTAAGTGGCTCTTCTAGGGGGTGCAGCAGACTGTTCCTATTAACTGGACTTTGGAACTTCTATGAGCTCTGTTGTCAACAAGTCTAATCAGCTTTTATTGTGTTTAGCTCAGTAGACACACAGAGAACGATCTGTCTTTTGCAGACCTGTATTTTCATTTACAAATATTACTCTCTATTTCTGCCATCTTGGTTATACACACAGAGTAGTAAAATGCAAACAAACCCAGAAGGCCTGGTATAAAGATCATTCATACTTTATAATCATAATTTTTACATGAAAAGCACCATTATCCTAATTAAACTTCCCAATTTTGAGAGGTGTGTGTGGATGTGAGCATAGACATAGCATGTGAATACCTTAAATATGTGTATACATATCTGTTTATATGTATTATACATGCACATACTCATTTATATCTCCATTAAATGCACTCAGATTGTGAGTATTCTTTTAGTGCAGAGAGATTTAATGCAAAGAGCCAATACACCGTGACTGCAGTCGTTCCCATTTTGCAAACCAGATAAATTAACCACCAAAAGGGATCAGCCTGCGCTGGCAAAGCCACGATTTACACCGGCAAAACCTAGGCATTGTAGGAAAGGCACAGCACAAAAGATGGCTGCGTTGCATCGGCGCGAAGAGCGGAGTTACAGGATGAAAGAAGGAAGCAAAAATAGACCTGACACACGAGTTTTGCAGACAGTTTCTGAAGCGGGGATGTGAATTCCCTGCCGGCAGCTCGGGGCTGTCACCGCCCCGCCGGGACCCTCCGCAGGGCTCCTCCCCGGCCGCTGCCGCCGGCACGGGAGACAGGGGAAATAGGGATCCCTTGGAAGGGAGCTAGTGAGAAAATAAAGGGGGAGAAAATGGAGCTGCAGTAATTGCTGGAAGGTAATGCTGTGTTCATTCCTTACTGCTTTTTCTGTTGGGGTTTTTGGATGGTTTTTTAACGCGAGCCTGCCGGCCGCTGCATTTGTTACGCTTTGAAGTACGTTGTGCAGCAGGGGAAGGAGATCCGCGGAGATGGCGTCACTTTATAAAAGTTTCCAGATTCTACCGAGTTTCTTGTTTGTTTTCCTTTTCTTTCCTTTTTTTTTTTTTTTTAAATTTTTTTAAGAGAGGGGGTTGTACTATTCGTAATGCAAGTGGGCGATGCGGCCGAGATCTAAATATACCCCTGTGAAAACAGAATCCCTGAGATAGCGACACCGATAGCTGAGGCTATTGTTAACTGTTGGGATTCCAATTAAATCCCGCAATGTTAAATATTTATTTAATTACTGGACAGAGAGCAGGAATTCTCGTTGAACTACACTAATGGAGTCGGAATAGTGCAGTAGGGGAGAGTTTTTTCTCCTGCCCTCCCTGCCGCCCCCACTTCCAAATCTAAATAGCTGTAGACAAGCACAGGCTGGAATATGAACATTAAGGGAAAAAAAAAAGTTTCAGCTTTGTTTTAGGAGTTATATTTCAGTCGGGTAAGCAAACTATATTGCATGTATTTTTCCATATCTTCAGCTCACTCCAAACATAACATTCCAAAGGATAAAATCTGTTACAAAATAAAACTGACTTTGTGACAGCTGAACTTCTACGTGGAGTCTAAAAATTATCTAAAAGCGCTTCGAGAATCCTAAATGTCATTCCCAAGATGTGGCGAATTGTAATGAGGGTTGTGAACTATTTTAGTAGCAGTGCCTTGCACAGGGCCCAGCTAAGCAGCTGGAGCATTTATAAACTTATTTTTTGCCCTTTACTGTGTTACATATGAAGGTATTTAGACAATAACAATAATCCTAATTTGTGTCAGATTGGAAAAAATGTCACCAAATTGAAAACGTGTTGTTTGCCTTTTGATTTCCCTTCCTGTACTTCCTTTTGAAACATGTCATAGGACAGTGCCTAAAGAGTGCAAGAAAACTCATTAACAATAAGATAGTGAATGAGAAAGAACATTATCATTACTATATTACTATTTTGTGGTTTTCTTATCTTACTGGCTTTTCCAAAAACTTTTAAATTTTGTTTTAGAAAATGATCCAGTTCCCTCTTCTTCTAAAGCAAAAACAAAAAACACACCCAAAAAAAAAAAAAAAAAAAAAAAAAACTCTCTGGAAGTTTTGGTAAGAGAAAGCAAATAGCTTGCAACACACTGTCCAAAACCTGTACTACACTATGCCCAAAAGCACTTTAATTTACAATAGACATTATTATGGTTGTATATGCAGATCTTGATATGGTAGAGGAAATTATTAAACCCAACTATTTGGTCATGAGGCTGGAAAAAAAAATTGTGTCCCTAAGTGTGCCACAAAATTTAAATGCAAGTTATAAAGGCCCAGCACCCTGTAACTTGGTGACTCCATTGGAATTACACCCAGAAGGAGAAAGTCAGGTCCTGTCAGTTCATACATGAGAAAGCCTGAGTGCTTTGCACTGCCATCACTAATTGTTTTGTGTTGGGAAATCCTGAGGTGATAAAACGGCTGTTAGAAAGTTGGCCTGTGAGTAATTAAGTGCAGGGCTAGCTATTAAAACCTGATTTGTTACTCATAGGTTACACTCATCTGCATCGCCTTCTCTCAAGATCCAGATAAAAGTCAGTGTTCTTTTCACTGGTCTAAGCCAAAAGTGGCTGTGTAATGAATGGAGAGATGTCAGCTCTGGGTATGGCTCACACATACACAGTGGGAAGGGTTACCTTTATCATAACAGGTACAGTTATTGTGATAGAGAGCTTCTATTCAAACCGTTCCTTTCTCCTTTCATTTATTTCCAGAGGAAGTGCTGGAGGATGCGTACCCTTCTTCATTTCAAGTTTAAAATACTTTCTTGACTCATAAGAAAAACTTCACTTTTTAAAAAATTTAATTTTTGTTTCTGAGTGTCTCTGTTTACTATACTCAAGCTTCTCCATAGAGTGGGTGTAACCAGGAGAAGAATTTGGCCCATGATGTGAGCTAAATTTTCAGTGCTTCCACTATTTAGAGCTCCGTTGGGCTAAAAATAGTTTTCCTGTGGTTTTGGCCATGGAGCCACAAATGCAAGTTTTCAGTGCAGAGTTATTGTGGAAGTTGGTCCCTACTATTGCTGCAAGAAATGGATTTCCAGCTCATGACTGTGTCAGCAGATGATTATGTTGAGCGTGAGGCCGCATGTCAGATCTCCTCACTGACCTGCAGTGAGAATGTGTCCCACCCAAATGCCAGGGACCACCAAAAGGGACCGTGCTTGGAAGGCAGTGCTTGGGCTGGGCACTGAAAAATGCTAGGAAAAACTGGGACTGTGCAGGGAATAATGCTGAAGAATTCACACAGAAATCTCCACGTTTGCCTAATGGTATTGGGTGTAAAACAAGTGGAGGAAAGGGAGTAAATCTTTAGGAAAGTAAGACACAATTTTGTTCGTGGCTAATTTGGAGTCAAGTTTTCATCAAAGAAAAAAGCTTACAGTGACCATGTGGTTAAGGTAGGCAAGGAGTTCACTGTGATGTTAGATTCATCCTCTTTTGGTCCTACATATTCTATCCCAATTCCATGGTCCAACTTCTCTGTTGTCTGCAGGAAATTGGTCTGGGTGTTGCAGACAGCTTTTAGGAAGAGGGGGCCGACTTTTTTCTGATCTTAGTAGTGGGTGTCAGACTCCAGAAAGTGTTCTTATAATGCAAGGTCAAGTTCTGGAAATAGCTGAAAATCACTGATTTAGAAGAGTGAGACCAATGCATGTTTCTGTACTGCTGATGCAATGGTGAGGACAAGCTGGGGATGGTCTAGAAAAGTAACGACACCAGAGGAATATTCAGAGAAATCGAGCTGTTTAAAATTATCTTCTTTATCATGTTCTCTCTGAGAGCACTGTAATATTTTGTGTTAATCAGCTGGGACATTTTTCCATTTCTCTGGGAAGGTTTTCACCCCATTCCAAGCAGAATATTGATGTAGGAGTACTCTGCCCTGACCAGACTCTATCCACAGGAGTCATTGGATGGTGGTTCCCAACCATTGGAATGGGATGTGGACTTTGTGACAGTTCTCAGACAAATGCTTCTCTTATTCATTACTTCATACACATCTTACTCTTCCTGTAGTGTCCTTCTTCCTTTCTTAGGATTTTGCCTTTTTTATATGTTTTCAGACAATTTTTTCTTGCATTGTGTGCTCAGTTTTGCATCCTTAGTGACTCTCAGATCTGTCAAACTGGATACACCATCCCCAGTATATCCACAATTTTATTCTGTGGAGTGGAGCTAAGCTTACAAAACTTTTACATAATTATGTCTTTGTTTCTAACATCCCCACAGATGTACCATTATTCAGCTACATGTCTCATCCCATTTATTCTTCCAGTCTAGGAAGAAAAGTTAGCAGCTTTAAAACTTCCTGGGAGGAATACCTTTGGCTTGCCTTCCCTCTCTCCCCTGGTCTACAATTTCATGTTAATGTCTTCTACCTGTAGCTTCAGGAAACAAGACTAATTCTTCTCTCCCTTTCTCTGTGTGAGTTGTCGTGCAAGGTACCCAGAAGTGTGGCTCTAACAATAACAGGGTATTTAATTTGAGAATTAGCTCTGGGAATTCAAAGGCTGTGAGCCAGCCAGTTTAACTTTGCAGCAGCCAACACCTCTGAGGGCCTTGTAGATAAACACTTTTAATATCTTTCCTCCAGACACTAAATGTTATTTCCATTTTCTTACATATGTGATGCAAGGTACACAACGTTTGTATTGTCTTCTTGTGAGGCAGCCTCTTACCACCTCCTGTGCCAGTTCTCAGCCTGCTGTAAATTGTGGGCTTATTTAAGAGAACCAAATGGCCAGAGCAAATGTCACCTCCCTCTCCACTTGCTGAACTCTGCTCAAACACAACACTGTTTTTCTGCCTCAAAAATACATGTTAAGGTATGTATAGTATGTTAGCCCCTCCTTAGCCTTTCCCACCCTGAAACTTTTCAAATAGGGATGGCATGTTCCTCTCTTTGCTGCCAAAAAAAAAATAAATTCCTTTCTCAGCATTTCCCCCTTCCCCCATTTCTTCTCAGCTGACAGCTGTGAGAGTGGAACTTTCTTGAGCTATCCTATCCATTTCCCCCAATTCTGTTTTTAAGCTAGATTTGGTTTAAATATCCAAGCCATCTTTCACACTACAGATTTTTTTAACATAAAGTGGCTTTGCAAATGCTTAATGTGGGTAGAGACATGGGAACTGTTTGTGTATATTTATTTTTCTTTATAAACAACATTCGCTCCTCTACCCTCAGCAATTCAGAGTTGATAGGGAATTAAACTGAACAATACAGTCATTTTGGAAGTTACAGGAAGGCCAAAGTTTCATAATAAAGCAACTTTTTTCAAGACTATTTCCTTATAATTCAAACAATCTATTTGATTTTCATACTTACTCGCTTCTAACCGAATAAAAATTTCATTAAGAAATATAGGAATTGTATTCAAAATCTGGAGATTTTGGAAAAGAATGGAATTTAGGATAGTTCTTGAATTTCATGCTTCTCAACCATGCAAGGCCTGATAGCTTTTGGTCTTCTGTTGGTTGTTTTGCACTTTGATCAGACTGCGAGGTTATCGCTTGCCCCAACATAAACACCTACAGTAACTCAGCTTTACGGGAAGGTGTTTTTCCACCCGCATTGCCTTTAGCCTGTGCACAAAGGAATATCAGACAGATACTTCAGCTGACTTTACAAGGCAAAGTATAAACATGTGCAGTTGTCTCTGCAGAATCTAACATAATTTAATAATTAAAATATTCAGGTAAGGGGAAGGTTAGCTAGTCCTTGTTCCTTGGATTAACACAGCTGCATGTTTGTGTGCTGGAAAATCTGGGTTTGTCAGTGATAAAATAGGATCGATGGTTCCATGAGTTGTGAAATTCAGGAATTTGTGAAATCACATGATTTCTGAAAAATGTGTTCAGAGTGCTTGCAGTCTCTTTGTTGTCCTTTTATTGAACTTGATATGTGATTAGAGTGCACCCACTGGAATGTGGTACTAGAGATCCGAATGATGGAGACCATGTATGAACAGGCAGCAGTGAAAGTGGTGTTAATTGTTCTGTGGCCTTAAGAGCACACAGACCTGAATCATCAGATCGCCAATGTCACTTATTTTATATTCCATCAGTCTCATTGACTAGAAGGAGATAATTTGACTTCAAACATTTGGAGTTTGCCCATTCAACATTAGGCTATGACAAAATGCATGGGGGAAAAAAAAAGGGAAACTTATTTTTCAGATGGACTATCATATTCCTTGCTACCACACTCTAGAACAGTCTCTGTATTGTGCTTAAGAATCACTCTTTTCTGAGGAGGGTGTGCTGCAAGCATGTTTCAATTGCCTGTAGTTTTAATGAGACTGTTTACAAAACTTAATTTTGGAAAACTTAGTTTTGGAAATCTTTCAGTTTTCCTTGTCATCCCATACTCTTGAGTGAACACCTTCAGCTTTCCTCATCACTGGAACTCTGAAACCTCCGCAGCAGGAAGTGCATCGGAGCTCTGGGTTGTAGATTCACCCAGCAGAATACAACTGTTTTGTAACTCCTCAACAGAGGAGAACATTTTGTTTTCTAGAGACATGATGGTTGGCACATGAACAACACCTAAAATGCCTGCTGCCAATTTGTTGTTTGTTACTTGGTTTATTAATCAAGTTACACAAAAGATTTGGAAAAAGGCCAGCGGTTGTTGTTTCGTTTTTTTTTTTTTTTTTGTCCCATTATTTTGGACTGCCTGGCCAAAGCAGAACAATTGCTGGTGCAGAGATACAGAGGAGTCCCCAAAGGTTAGCTCTGTTCTGGGACTAAATTAACACCAAAGCCTTGCTCCTCCATGGCTGCCGTGAACTTTAGTAGAGATATCCTGTTGGCCTGTTAATTTACTTCTTAAGATCTTCTGTTTACATCCAAAATAATCAAGAGCCATGTAATTTTGAAGCAGAAGAAAATTTCTTTAAAGCTCACATATATTTGAAACTGAAATTTCAGCTCGGCTCATTTGGTATTTTTCCCTATTTCTATCAACTTTACATTGCTTTTTCTTAATTTTTTTTTTTTTTGAAGGTGTTTTACCTTTAATTTACACAAATAAAACATAGGGTTTCATGTGGCATCTTTTTACCTTAATTATATATGCGTTTTTATATATATATGAAATCACTTTTCATTACGTTTGCTTGTTTCTTTTTTTTCTGAAAGGAATCTGATAGCAAGGTTCAGTTGGCATGCCAGATTTCTAACTGCAGCAAGATGGTATAGTTCTACAACAGAGACATAAATGTAGGTACAAATGATGGTTTTGCCCCGTGTTATCTGTTCCTACACAATTTTTTTGGCCAGGGGAAGAAACTCTTCTGTCGGAATTTCTGTAGTCAACAGACTAGGATTCAGCTTAGTTCAGTAGTGTGTCTGAAGCCAGCCCAAATCAGCCTCCTCTGAGGAAGGCAGCCTTTGGGTTGTGAAGTAATCGTCCTGTAGGAAAAGTTTCCTCTTAAAATCAGTTTGTGGGCTGAAGTGTGAAATACTTTCCTCCAATTGTGGATGTTCCTGTTGCCCATTTAAAGCCAAATTTCTCAAAGCCATCAGTTTAGGCCTCAACAGTAGTTTGTGCTGAGTGGTTCCACCTGGTCCTGAAGAGCAGAGCTGAGCAAGGGTCAGCCTTGCTGATGTTGCTCAATGGCACCTCATCTTTTTAAGGCAAACAAGACCTGGCCAGTTCTTCCCTACCATGAGAGGCTTTTGCATGGACAACTGATTTTCGTAACTGATTTCAGTGGAAGAAAGCACATTCTTTAGTTTTAGTGGAAATTGAGGTGTTTCGAGTTCCAAAAGTCAGTTCTATATTGAGGGGAGTTTAAAAAATGAAAACCTTCTGACATCAAGTCATGGTGTGGAATCCAATTCTTCTTTAATATGCCCTCATATCTAATAATTCGCTCAGTTAAAAGTGACAACACTTGTGCCTGCAATATGCTTAACCACGGTCAGGCATTGCTGTGGCACTTTTGACACAGTACCCCTCTGAAACCTTCTTCTGTACAGTTCAAAAGTAGCTTTTAGGAAACAGTGCTCACTTCCATGTCACACGATGAGGACAGTAAATTTGTCCCATAGTGGCATTATACACAGTAGGAAAATCCTCATCTCTGCAGTCCTTTCTGGAGCCATTCCTAACACTGCCGACAAGTTTTCTTGACACTTTACTGTGTGTTTTAGTAACTTCTTCAGAGATGCAGCCCCCGAAGGACCTCAACTGCACCAACACATTGTGGATAACAGCCAGTCCCACAAGAGATGAGGAGACTCAGGGGAACCATCCCGCTTGCTACAGCTCCCTGCAAGGAGGTTGTAACTGGGTGGGAGCTGGGCTCTGCTCCCCTGGAATTGGAGATGGGACAGCAAGACGTGGCCTTAAGCTGCACCAGGGGAGGTTCAGGTTGGCCATCGGGAGGAATTCCTTCGCAGAAACGGTGCTCAGACACTGGAATGGGCTGCCCAGGGAGGTGGTGGAGTCACTGCCCCGGAGGTGTTTAAGGAAAGACTGAACGTGTCACTCAGTGCCGTGGCCTGGTTGACATGGTGGTGTTCGGTCATAGGCTGGGCTCGGTGATCCCCCAGGCCTTTTCCATCCTAATTGATTCTGTGAAAACAAGCGCCATGCCCGGGGCTGGTGCGAGCCGCTGGTACGGCAGCGGCACACGGTGCTGGGGGAGAGCGCCGGCCCTCAGCGCCAGCAGCGCCCGCCATCGCAGCGGGACTTCGGGGGCTTTTCTGTTGCTCCGTTATGCGATGCGTTATATTCTGGACGCGGAGCCTCGCACACTTCTCTCTTTATTTATAATTTGTATTTGTTTCGCTCCCTCTCGCAGCGCAGGGCCGACTCCCCACAGGGCCCCTTCCCACACGGCGGCCCGGCCCGGCCCGGCCCTTTTCCCGCTTCCTCCCGCCGCCGCCGCGGCGCGCGCGCGGCCCCGCCCCTCGCGCACATCCGGGTCCCGGCGCTGGCCCCGCCGGCCCCGCCGCCGCCGCTCCCGTCCCGCCGCTCCCCCCGGCAAAGTTTCGCTGCAGCAGCAGCGGCGGCCGCGGCCCAGCCGGCGCCTCACGGACACCCGCCCCGGGGAGGCCGCCTGCTCCGCGCCGGGTGGGTCGGGGCGGCGGGATGGGGGGGCGGTTTGCGGGCCGCGGGGTCGCGGCGCTGCGAGTCGGGTTCCGGGCGGCGGTGGGGGTGGGGGGGAAGCGGGACGGGCCCTTTGGGAAGTGGGGCCGAGGCCTCGAGCGGGCCCGCGGTGACACGGTGGTCCCGGCGGGGCGGGAGGGGACGAGGAGCGGCCTGTGAGCGAAGGAGCAGCCCCGGGAGGGAGAGGGGAGCGCGGGGCCGCCCGCGGGGCTGCTCGGACACGCGTGGTGCCGGTGCAGGAGCGAACATCGCAGCGCTCAGCAGAGGCTCGTCGGACGTGTTTCTTATGTTTTTGTTGTTCGGGTTTTTTTCTTTCCTTGGTTTGTTTTTTGGTTGTTTTTTTGTTTTTTTTTTTTTAATACGAGAACTCTCTCTTAGCTGGAGTCAGGCCTGACCGAGCGAGGGGAGAGCAACAAACCCGCAAGTTTGCAGGCGCTGCTAAAGAGGCGGGAGGCGATGTGAGTGCTCGCTCACACACACAGCTCTCACAAACACACACTTGTCCACCTTGGCCTTCCTCGGCTGTGCCCAGCCCTGACAGCTGCCTGACAACAGATGCACAGCTTCGGTGATTTAGAACGGCAATTTTTGTCTTCTGCGGGTTGTAAATTTAATAGAGGAAATATGCTCTTGTGGTTAAAAGCACAAGACTGGAAATCAAGTGATCTGTGCTCCGTTCCAGTTGTGGGGTTTCTGATGTGACTTTAAGGTGATTGAATGGTACTTCTCAGGAAAATTAGGTAGGGAAGAACTTATTGAGCAGTAGTGTTGAATATATTATTGAATAGGTTCAGTAATAGTTGTTGAATCTTTTGGTGGAATAGGTGGGGATTTAGCAGCTCTATGCAGTGAATCACTTGGGCTCGCTGCTTTAACAAAACCTCCAAGGAATAACTGTCAAAATTTGCATCAGCAAAGTTTTGTCTGTCATGGGAAATTAGATTGTCAGTGTATGATAGTTTTAGATTAAATCTCTTGCTGGTTTTCATCCCTTGGTTAATTTCAGATAATTAACCTTCCATGGGTGGCTTTAAAATACTGAAAACTGAAATGAACATTGTTCATTTCATGTGTCAGTTACAGAAGTTCTGCACGGAATATCTTCCTGGTATTCTGAGAAATCACAATTTGATTGGAGTAAAGAAAAAGGTGCAAACATATGCAGTCATGTGCCATTGCTCATCAAAACCTGTAATGCTTTATGAAGTTGGCAGCTAGTGGTAGTGGAAGTTAATAGAAGCAGCAAATAACTTAATTGAAGATGTTTCATAATTAGTGTGCTGTAACTTTTGAGAGTGCCCTGTCTGTGTTGGATTTAATGTCTTAATCCCTACCGTTTGATAGTGGTTTACTCTTACGTCTGATATTAAAATTTTGTTCACTTGGCCTTGAAATTGCTGCTAAGTGCCTAATGCCACTTCTTTCTGCAAAACAAACCCCCAACGAACCATGTGCTTGCTGGGATAGCTGCCTTTTTCAAACCTTTCTTTTCCTTTCAAATGTGGAGGACATACATTTGAGGGAGGGATTTTTTATGAAGAGGGCTTTCCTCGTGGAAGCCTAGATGGATAATCATGATGGGGCTGAGAAATGGGAAAGAAGGAAGAGATTTCTGCATTTTTCTCTTGATGACAAAAGATCACAACAGGGTGTGCTGCTGTGTACAGCTGTGGTGGGTGGGGGTTTTTTTGTGGTTTGTAGTTTTAACCTCTGATGAAACTTGAAGGAACTCTTAAATTGTGGACCCAGCGCTGTTTGGTACTTGGTAGGAAATCAGATTTTCAATCTTGCACCTGGAGTGGGTGATCTTTGCAGAGTTTTGATGATCATAAAATATTATTTGAACTGGAAAAAATTCTGTCTCCCAAGATGGAGTTCTTGTGCTCAGTTAAGGAACTTTCTATGTTGTGATCTTTAATATTTTGGAAGACACTTTTAATTTCACAAAACTGTCTTCTATATTTTCTATATAGATATCTTAAGAAAATGGTAAGAACTCTTTTATAGCTCTTGGCTGAATTACGTACCTGCAGAAGTACTTCTGTGGCAATTCCGTGCAAATCCCTGTGTATTCCTTTACTTCCAGTTAAGGCCTTGTTGATTTTTTTAATGTTTGCTTGTTTTTCTTAAATTAAAGTACAGGTTTCTTCAAATATCTCTGTTAGACTTGCTGGAATGAATTTTAATCTGTTAATGTTCCTTTAAAGATCTTTACGTGATTCTTTTTTAATGACAGGTAAGGAGCTCGTGCTCAGAATGAGAAGATTTGTTCTTGAGTGAGCTGAGTACACTTGAGATATCTTCATGGCTAACGATAAACAGCTCATTAAAAGCAAGTTGAACAGTAATTTAACACTTTTGCAGTTATCATTAGTCACAGTGCAAGTTCCTGCACTGGTTTCTGGAAGCCTTTTTAGCCGTGCTCCTGTGACCACGTAGAAAAGTTTGGCTGGCACTTGAGTGCGCTTGACCAGCGTGGGTTGGCAAGGTGCAGGGCGCTGCCTGCCAAGTCTGTATCCCTACTGACCTACCACCAAGGTTGAGCCTGCCAGCACTGTCATCCCTGACAGAGGATCTTTGTCAGGATCCCTGCTACTGATACACCAACTATGAAGTAGTGTCTCTGAATTCTGGGTCAGTGCATGTCACAAACTGACAAATTTAGAATACTTTGCCATTCATTCATTCTGTGCAAGGGGAAAAAAAAGCTCGCTGAATTACTATTGTCAGTGTTCCCTCCAATCCTGTAGCTTTTGTAAACTTGTCACAGGCTTAATGCAATTCAGTTGGAGTGGAAGTGTATACACACACATACATCTCTATTTTTCTTCTTTAAAGCTTTTTCACTGTCCCATTTTCCAGGTTATGCTTTTTCTTGCCAGCTCATAGTATTTAGAAGCTTTTTCTTTAATGAGGATCTTGCACACGAACATCTACATCTTTAGAAGGCTTTGTCCAGCTTGTTTATTTTATAGCATATTTTAGGGCTTGTGAAAAGTACAAGATGCCTTTTATTTTCCCATTTTTGTCTCCAAGTGTAGCACTGAGGTCATTCCTAATCACCCATTTGCTTGTCCATGTCCACCAACCTTCCAGTCGAGGCATAGGCCTTTGTTTTCTTGTTTAGTGAAATGTAGCAGTGCTTTTCTCTGGAATTTTAATTAAGAAATTGATTCTAAGTTGTAGCTATCTGCTTTGGTTGGAGTAGATCTTAAATAACCTTAAAAACATGAGGTAGTTTCAGGGCTGACTACTTTTGATGGTGGCATTTTCTAGCATAATGCTTCAATTGGAAAGTGCCAGTTAGCTGAAATAGAAGTGTGAGGAAATGTAAATTTCTGATAAAACACTTACGGGCGACAGGTTTTGGTGCTAAGATGGAATTTGTAGTTTGGAGAATTTCTACAAAAGCTAATTGCTCAGTAATTAGAGCAGCTGCAGAGACCAGGGCCATGGGAGCATTGGATTTTTTTGTTTTAAGTGTGGATGCTTTAAGAAATAGATACTACTTTTTTTAGGCACGGGAAGTTTTGGTGGTTTCTCCCTCTCTCTCCCTTCCCCTGTACCAGAGTTAAACTCGAATTTTGCTATGATGCCTGACAAATTCGAAACTGTTTTTTGATTATAATTTTTCTGAGCTTTTATTGGCTTCAGGTGGAAGTGGGGGTGCTTTGGAAACACAGTGAAGCTCTGTTAGTGATCTGTTTCCCTGGATCTCTTTTGTGATATAAATCATTATCACTGGTATTATTTTTTGACAGTAATTTTTGAGAAGACTTTAAGAAGAAACAAAAGCATCACTTTGCTATCTGAGCTGTATCTTCCATGTATTACTTGCTGCTTGTGCTTGGCTTCAGAGTTTGTTAGGCTTCTTGTAAGAGTGCTGGTTAAATTCTTCTCAGCTGACAGAGCTAAATGCTTCAGCATTTTTTAAGCTGTGTTAGATGGTGTACAGATGTGGAAATTAAAAGCAAAAGTATTGTGTGAAAAACCCTGTCTGCAATTGTCATTATATTTTTCTGTTTGGAGGCAGTCACTGTTAGTAAGAGTTTTGAAGATACCAGACAGCTCTTTTCTGCTCTTGTTTACATTTACTATCAGTTAGATTATATTGCCTTACAAGGCATGTTTGAAGGAAGAGATCTAGTGCTAGTGTAAAAGCAATTACCATAGATTTAGGTCAATTGGATGCACATTTGTATCTGCAAGCCCAGGTCTGATGAAAATACCACAAGTTCCTTTTTAATATAATTTATAAGATCTTTTTCATCCTTTACTTAAGGGGAGAAGGTGGAAAAAATGTCTTATCGTTGGTGGTGTTCTTTGAGGCTGAGATATTGTATAGGGTAATTGAAGAAGAATCTTTTCTGTGGAGAGGCTGTGGCAATGGTCTTTAGCATGTAAGCCCTTCAAGTTTATTGAACAACTTTTTTAACCATTGTGTCATCTTAGGATTTGTTTTATGCTTGGTGTGTATGGAGAAACTATGGAGCTAATGTTTCTCCTGTATTTGTTCTTGAGAAAAGGCTCTAATGTGTGCCATTGCTTGGGCTCTTGACTTGGGAAAATTATAATAAAACCCAAGCACAATCCTTCACAGTTCCTGTCAGGAAATTTATAAGGAAAGAAGGATTTTAATAAAACCAGGTGAAATTGATGTGTGAGGTTGTAGTTTTAAAGAAAGTATTGATCTGTGTATATAGTGTAATACACTGTAATATACTGCAGTTGAATTTCTGAGCTTTCTGTATGAATATGTAGTATGTTTATGTGTGTATGGAGTCGAAATGCTTGAGCATTTTGGGGTTTGAAGGGCAATAAAGTTAAGTACAAGAGCTGACTGCAGAACAGCTTTAGCTGCAGATCTGCAGCAGCTCTAATGAACTGCCAGTTGTGTTGCTGGTTATAAGTGGTGCTTTGTTTATTGTATGAAATTGAGTCTCAAAACAGCTTCTAATCATCAGCAGTGAAGTTCCTTGCTTCAGATTGGGTATGATGCTACAGGAGGCTTCCTGAATTTGCAAACAAGTAAATTAGTGGGAGGAGAACAGTGTTTGTACATGTGAACACAGGCTTAGTACTGGCAGTAGGAAGGGATGAGGGTCATGTTGATTTTACTCATTTTATTCTTGTTCATGTGGAAGTATCACTCATTGCTCTGCTGCTTGGGATGATGGTTTGCTTGGTTAATGGTACTTCAAACCTCGATTTTGGAGTTGGGAAATTAGTTTGGAATCAATGGGAGAACATGTTACATACAAAATGCATCTCATGAAAATAGATACACCCATATGTAATGTTACATTATCTGTTCTGCAGGGAGTCTTGCTCAGGCCCTTTTAGCCAGAAAGAGATTCCTTGGTATCAAATGAACCTACTGGACTTGCCAGTTCAGTGTAGTAGGCTAAGAAAATTTCACAAGAACTATTGAAAGGAAGTCAAGTTGCTCAGTGTTTGTGATGGCAGAGGGAAGGTGGTGTATTTCTGCCATCTGCATAAATGAAATATAAGTTCTGCTGTTGGCCAACTCTGTTTATATCTGGCTGGCTGGTTGGAGTATTAAGGAGGGGGTTCAAACAATGGACCCGTTCACCCAACTAGTTTCCTTCCATTTGCTGGAGTCATTAGCAAGAACTTTAAAAGTATAAATAATGCATGCCCCAAAGTCTAATTTTGATACAGCGATTACTTCCTTTTATACTTGCCCATTAAAAGCCCCCTCATGCTACTCCATGTAATTCATTACACTTACTCCTTAAAGAGTGTTTGTAACTGTTTGTTTTTTTTTTTTTAATGTAATAGCATGGTTTTCAGTTGATGTTCTCTTGTAGCTAAGCTGAAAAGTTATTTAATAAAAGAAGGTAATGCATAATAGACCCTCTGCCTCTTAAGGAAATTTAAGTAAGCTTTTTTCCCCATGAAAGTTGTTACCAGCTGTGTCTAGAGGTGCAGCAATACGAGTAATTTGTGCAACACTGAATGAAAATGTGACTCTTTGAAGCATTTGTTTCTGTATTCAAAGCTCAGTGATGCTCTGTGGTGCTGCAATCACAGCTCATAACTTGTGCTTTTAAGCCTTGAAGAAATTGATTGTAAGTACAGATGATCTGGGGAAGCTGTTCCTGGCAGATGTCACCATTACTTGGAAACCTTTCGAAAAGTAGATGCTGAAATTACAGTAAATGCAAGTAAACGTTCTAAATGCGGTTTATGCCGCACATTCAGAAATCTGAAAACCCTACCTGAATTGCAGTTTCTACATGGAAATGTTCGGTTTCTACATGAATACCTGAACCTACTGCTTTGTGGCCTCAAATAGGTCATGAATCCAGCTCATGATTCGTGAAACTTTTTAATTCTACCTTGTTTACTTAAGAAGAGGCAAAAGCTGTAAACCTGCAGTGTTTTGCCTTCCCAAATGAACATCTGGATGGTGTGTAATGAGATAAATTCAGTGCCATTTGTACTTCTCAAAGCCTATTACTATTTTGTTGCAGGGTTTCTTTCTCGCTTTTCTAGAACAGGTTAAAACAGTTCTGAAGAGTCTTGAAAGCCTCATGGGTGGCCAGAATGGAGTTACAGTAAAGGGTATTAAGGTTTTAAACTTCAGCTGTCTCATTTTTCAGGGGTTATAGTTACAAGCATGTATGTGGAAACTTTATGAAGAAGAAGTTGAAACAGTAGTTTGATCAAATCTGTTCTGATGCTTCTGAAATACTTGTTTTACCAGGCTTTGCTTTTGTTGATGGGCCCTCAGACAAATGTAAAGTTTTTAGAGTTAATTATGTTACTCCAAGCAGATTATTTCTAAAATCATAGTTTCTAGGACAGTCATTTATCATAATTCCCTTGACACTTGCCCTACAAATAATAGTTACTGCAAAATATCATCTTAGTAGAACTGTTCCAACTTCCTTTCCTTTTAGTGAGCTTGTTTATTCCATGAGCATACTTGTGGGTAAATGATGTTGAAATTATATAAAACCAATAAAATATGTCTCCTAGTTGATGCATTATGTTCAAAATACTAAAAAACAAAATAAAATTTTACCTGATCATAGCATAGAATTGTAGATCTTTAAATTTGATTTATTAATACAGATGGGGCTCCTGTAATGGGATAGGTCAGAGAGTGTTTCTTAAGATCTCCTTTGAGCTCAACTTAACTAGAGAAATTTCCAGTGCATCTTCTGCCTTGATGATGCTTAAGGTTCTTTGAAAGCATAGCTGAGAAACAAAAATAGAACTTTTTAATTGTCTTCTGGTCTGAGATTCTAGGTGGGTTCATTTCCTTTTCTAGGGGTGTGAGCAGTTGCTGATCTTGCAGCTATTGAATGTATGCAAGGCTTGAAAGTAAGTTAGTTGCAACTATAAACAGCTTTTACTTTTTAAAACAGTAAACTTTTATCCTGAGTAAAAGAAAAAATTCAGTCTGAGTTCCTGGCCAAGTTTATCTCCCTTTATGTATTTCCTGTTGCTTTGAAGGGTGCAAAGGTTCTCATGTGTAATAGTCCTAGGGAGCTAAATTAGTCTTAAAGTGCAGACATGGTGATATTTGTGTAGAAAAAAGGTGATATGTAATTATTTGAGGTTTTTTTTCTTTTTTTCTTTTTTTTCTTTTTTTTCTCAATACCTTCTTCTAGGGACTTACTGGAGCAGTGGGAGGCTTCTTTTAATTTCTTTTTTCCCATTTTGTTTTTTTTTTAATGAGCGTTCTAGGAGGAAAGACCTTCAAACAGTTTTTCTGTTTGTTTTGCTTTTCCGATTTTTTTTCCATGTTACTGAAACAAAGCTGAATAATCAAAGAGGTACCAATGGGATTAAGCTACTGCGTGAAATAAATGGATTTTTTCCAGTAAAGGAACACCAAGTGTCCTTGGGTTTGTTCCCTGCTTTCCTCACCCTCTAACTCTGTAGTGGAAAATATAGGCTGGTTGCATGTGGGGACATAAATGCCTTGCCTAGGGATGTTTGCTGTAGCTTTGGTTGATGTGATGGTCCTTAGTACATGGTTCTGTTATATAAAAATATCTGTCCAAGTGCCTGAGTGAGCCTGTAAATGTGCCCAGACACTTAAAAAGCCTTATCAGATGACTTTTAGTTTATCAAAGATGGGAGGAAGAAAGATCTTCTTGATTAAAGGTAGCAATCTAAGGGAACCAGCACAGAGGTATTTAACATTTCACTTCCCCTCCACCACCTTTTTCTCTTATGTGCAGATTTGGTGTCTCGGGCTAGGGTAGGTGTTCTAATTCACCGTGGTTTATCAAAAGTGGAGAGACAATGTTGTTTGGCAGTCTCTGTAGCAAGAGAGGAAGCATCTTTTGTTATTGACATCCTTTCTGTTAGCTCTGCTCTTGCTTTTTGCCAGCTGCTCATTGTCTATACTTGCTTATTTAGTATTCACAAGGGATTTTACAAGTTCTTATCAGTTCGTTGCCACAGCACATCATTTCCTCTTGTCATCGGTACTCCTTAAATTGCTGGGGGGAGGAATTGCATTAGGGCTGGTGAGTGGTGAAACACCATTCATGAGCAAGTTGTTCTGCTCCTCTCCTTTCTGAGGTAGTTTGTAGTAAAGGTCACATTTCTAGTGCTTACTCCACCATGTCTTTTCCCCCCTTCTTTTTTCTGGGGAGAAGAAAACAACTTTTTTTTTTTGCCAAGGCTAAAAATATCCAGCACTTCAAATATTCTTCTTAAAAGATATAAGGAAGTGCAGCATAAAATTAGCTACAGCTAAAAAAAGGTTGACCACCTTTGAGTGGCTGGGGAGTGTTTGGTTTTGCTTTTTATTGGGTTTTTCTTTTAATTGTGTTTTGTTTTCTTTATCTACAGTTTCTTGCTGATTTTTTTTAATACTCTCAAAAAACATATGGTAACTAATTAGAGCTCAATAAAAAGCAGATGCTTTAGGATTTTTTGCTTTTTGGAAATTAAGATCCATTTGAGAAGCTCAGTACTTCCATACAGTACTGGCCTTGAAACTGGTGGTTCCACCCTGCCTCTTCCCTATTTCTTCATAGCAAGTTTAGCCTTCTAATAAAGCACTGTGACAGGGATATATTATTAGTTTTAAAGCATATTCCTCAAGCCTATCTTCTGAGGGAATGTCAATTAAGAAATATTAACAGAAACTGCTGTCCCTATCATCCCTTGTGGTCCCTTTTCCCACTAATCAGTAATGCAAGATTTGGGGACTGATCACTTTTTTGGGTGAGGTCATAGTACTTCTGGGATTTTTGTTTTACTACAAAATCAGGTGCAGTACTAGGGTTGAAACAGGGAGTCTTTTAATACCTGCTTTTTTGTTTTACCACAGCCTTTACTTGTTTGCTAATTTCTTGTTAACTTATCTTTTTACTAGAACTAAATTGGAAGAATCGATCATCATTTTTGATGTGAAGACTTCATCACTGACGTCTATATGCTCATTTGTCATCCTCCAAGAAATAATACAGCTTATTGGTGGCAAGAACTGCTTTGGGTATACACTGACACTTATTTGGAAAAAACAAATAAATAAACACAAAAACCCCAATAGACGAAACCCAACAAACTTTTTGAAGACTTGTGTCAAATGACGTCAATGGCCAGTTTGTTCTCCTTTACTAGCCCAGCTGTAAAGCGTCTGTTGGGCTGGAAACAAGGAGATGAAGAGGAAAAATGGGCAGAAAAAGCTGTTGATGCTTTGGTAAAAAAGCTGAAAAAGAAGAAGGGTGCTATGGAAGAACTGGAGAAAGCCTTGAGCAGTCCAGGACAGCCCAGCAAGTGTGTTACTATCCCTCGCTCTTTAGATGGACGGCTCCAGGTTTCTCACAGGAAAGGCCTTCCCCACGTGATTTACTGTCGTGTTTGGCGCTGGCCTGATCTACAAAGCCATCATGAGCTGAAGCCATTGGATATTTGTGAATTTCCTTTTGGATCTAAGCAAAAGGAAGTCTGCATCAATCCATACCACTACAAGAGGGTGGAGAGCCCAGGTATGTTTGGAAGTTCCTGTCCTAAAAACTGAACACAATCTTTAGTAATCACCTGCTATTCACTGCATGCTGCTCCAGTACTGTACAACCAATTGAAAGTGGTGTATGGAGCAGTTTGGGAGAGGAGTGTTCAAAGTGTACATTACTGGTGGGGTTTTGGGGAGGTGTGTTGTGTATTCTGTACTAGCTGTTTTCTTTGTGATTAGTCACCTTTTTCCCACAGATCTCTTACGCCTGCTGCCATTGAAGTTAGTAGGAAAGTCCTCTTTTGTCATAAAATAGAAAGCAGTGATGCTTTCTTTCAGTTTCAGTTTCTTTGAGAAACTTGTTTCAAAATCTCAGTCCTTGCAAGGAGGTTGGTGGCCACCTTTCAGGGGCTTGCTGTTTAATGAGTGTGTGACATAAATTGAGGAGTTAAAAAATAAATAAAATTCTAGGAAAGTTGCCCACATGACTTCCAATCAGCAGAGATTAATAGAACCAAGAGACATGATCAGTTATAGGTATGTGTCAGATTTGTGTCGGGTAACGAGCCTGCTATTAAGATGTGCTGCCACAGGAAAAGCTGAGGAGATTAGGACTGCAGGTGGGAGAGATGAAGAATGCTGCTCTGGACAGTGTGCTGAGAATTTGTTTCCCTTGCTTCCCAAAGTGGTTGTAACTGTGCTGCAACCGACTGTGGTGCTCAAGTGTACTGCTGCAGCACTGGAATTGCAGGGTCTAGCAGTGCTGAATTTAAAAGTTAAAACTCCAGCTTAGCTATGGCTTTATATGGCAGTATAGATTTTGCTTGTCTTCAGTGAAAGGACAATGTGTAACTATATAGCTTGGCTGTGGTAATGGAGTCTGTATTGCTATTTTCACTGATTTCCTAATGCATGCAAACAATTAGTTTTGCGCTTCTGCATCAGTGTTTCAGTATGTGCCACATGTAGACTGGTTTAGTTTATTGTTTTTTATTTAAAAAAGGTCATCTTTGAGTTGCTTGAAATATATGTGTGTTTTTGTGATTTTTGCAAGAGTAAAGTTTGAGTCTTCTATCAAGCGTGATGTAAAAAAATAAAGGAGAGAGGATGGGGCAAAGGCATGCCAGATCAATCCCCTGCTCCTCTTTCCACTCCAGCTAATGTTGGAATTACCATGGTGAGCTGGAGAGCGCATTATTTGTATCTCTTCCCTGATATCTCAGTTTTTAATCTAAATATGTCTGTTTGTGTTTTTTTCAGTTCTACCTCCAGTGTTAGTGCCTAGACATAGTGAATTCAATCCCCAGCACAGTCTGCTAGTTCAGTTCAGGAACCTCAGCCACAACGAGCCCCACATGCCACACAATGCGACATTTCCAGACTCCTTCCAGCAGCCCAACAGCACTCCATTCTCCATCTCGCCAAACAGCCCCTACCCACCTTCTCCAGCCAGCAGCACTTACCCAAGCTCCCCAGCCAGCTCTGGACCATCGAGTCCCTTTCAGCTGCCAGGTGAGTACAGCCTGAATGTCAGTTTAACAAAAATAATTGAAATGTTATGTGTTTTTGTGACATATAACCCCAGGAATTTGTAATACTTGCAATAAATGGCTTTTTCAGTTCCATTTTAGGGGATTTTCTCCCTAATTTTGTCACTGGTCAGAGTTAAGTGTTATAGTTTTATTTTTCCAAGTGTTTTTTGTTGTGGATATAATACTGGTGAGTTACTTTGCACAGCTTCACTATAGAATAACTGCTCGATACTTTAGAAGAATATTTAGCAATGAAAAGAAAGTAAATGCAAGAGGCTGAGCAGGAAGTTTATTCATGTCTTTCACTGAATAAAAACACTTAAATGTGGTGCTTAACTAGAAAAAAGTAGCAAATTTTTGTTAGGAACAGATTGGATTAAACTGATTCTTGATTCTGTTTAACTGACTGAAGTGAAAATATGGGAAAAACAATTGATGGGGGCAAAGGAAAGAAGTCTTACTGATTCTGTCTGATTATTGGTTTATAAAGCCAAGAATTTAATAGATTAAAGATTTTGTTTTTCCACTAGCTCAGTGGCCTCATGTTTGTTCTTTCTGATTGCTCAGTTCCCCAGGAAGTGTGCCAGTCAGTGGGTGTCCCTGTTGGCCAAGTACTGGAATCACTGGGGTGGGTGCATTTATGGGGCATAGTGGGGTGTTGGCACACCGAGTGCTGTGCTGATGGAAGAAAACAGATCCACGCTTCTGTAATGAGCTCAGCCCACAGGAGCAGCAAAAAAAAAAAAAATCGCTCTAGGCCTTTGTTGTGTTAAGCAAATAGTTTTTTCTTCTGCTGCTTTATTTTTGAACATGGAGAAGAGGGTAGGTAAGAAAGCTCATGTTTGTGTGACAGAAAGAAGGAAGCAGAGTCATCTTGCCCAACTGCAGGAGTGCAGGTATTAAAGAAAAAAAAAAAGGCAAAAAGAAACTAGTGCATCTCAGGTTTTTTTTGAGTTTCCAATCTTGTTATTGGTCCCATAGGTAATACTTCAGCTATTGAAGGAGTTTACTGTAAAGACAGCTGGCTGGGTTCAGATTTCTTTGAAAAAGGGTACAAATTTTTTAGTATCTCTTCTTGGGGAACATTTTTGTATGTTTACAACTGTAGAATGAGTAAGTAAGTACTCAAAATTGATGGGTTTATCCTTATCTTTTCATGTTTGTAGCTGATACTCCACCTCCTGCATATATGCCCCCCGATGATCAAATGGGGCAGGATAATTCACAGTCTATGGACACAAGCAGTACAATGATCCCTCAAATCATGCCAAATATATCTACCAGAGGTAAGTTGTATAGTCTGGTGTAAAATTGCATAGTTTGGCTTCTTGCAACTCATGATGAAACTGAATGAATAACTTGAAATGGGCCAGTAAGTCTTGCTGATAAGTGGAAGCAATCCTCCAAGGCAAACTGGGGCTGTAACAGAGAAAATTGAAAAATAAAACTTGCCTTGCTTATTTTCATCTTTTAAAGCCTCAGATGCATTGTGTGGCTTACAGTGAGTTGAACTTTTTTCATTTCTTTTCTGCAACTTTTGCCTAGTGCTGGAATTTTATATGCTCAAAGGCTCTGAATATTGAGTCCAAAATACCAATTATAACAGATTCTTTAAAAGTGGACAGAGAATTATGTTTTACCTGCTATTACATAGTCTTTTTTTGGTATGTATGTGAGGGTTTTTTTGTTTACTGTCAGGCATAAAATTGGAAAATAGTTGTAAAATCAACAGACCAGCTAAAATGCACTAAGGTCAAAATCATTAGAATCTTAATCAGGGCTCTTCTGGCCCATCATAACTAGGATTTTACTTACTTGTTTTTGTTTTGGAAGGTCTGCTTGACAGTTGTAGATTTAATATTTTAACACTTACATAAACTGTCATTTCCATTTGTTTTTCAGATGTTCAGCCTGTTGCCTATGAAGAACCCAAACACTGGTGTTCCATCGTGTATTATGAGCTAAATAATCGTGTTGGGGAGGCTTTTCATGCATCTTCCACAAGTGTCTTAGTAGATGGGTTTACAGATCCCTCCAATAACAAAAACAGGTTCTGCTTAGGTTTGCTCTCCAATGTCAATCGCAACTCAACGATTGAGAACACTCGACGGCACATTGGCAAAGGTAAAACTGAGTTATCTCACTCATGAGTGAGAAACCAAGTCCTTGGTTTTATTGCAGCTTCTCCATACTGTAGCAGTGATTATTCTCAGATGAGAATGCTAGAGGTAATCTGAGAATGTGATACTTTATCTACCTCTCCAGGATCAGAAAACAACTTAGGCATGGTTTGATTCTAATTAGTCAGAAATTGCATGCATCTCTCTTTGTCACTGATTTAAAAGACTACATATTATTCCTTCCTTACCAAACTAGATTGTCGCTGGGGCTTGCTTGGTAGGGTAAAAGATAAGTGTAGAGTTGTGTGTTTCAGCACCAAGAAACATTGCAGGCCTCCTGATACTCTACGTTGTATCTACTTCTTAAATCACATTCTTCATATACCTTTATAGTACGTCAAAGATTTTTTTTTGTTTTGTTGTTGTAATGTATTACCTGCTGTCTCCAGTATGTTCAAATATCTTGTTGAGTTGGCAGGAGGACTTTGAAGTGCTAATGCAAAACTGCTAGGGCTTATTTGTCTGAGTGAATCCATGGGGCGTGGATGTGTGTGGGAGGGATTCCTGGAGACAGCAGGTTTTGCAAGATCTTCTAGTTTTCCTGTGCTGTTTTGGCTGATAGTACATAGAGATGCACAGTTTTCATCTTTGATGGAATGTGCTTGGATTATCTTAAATTGTAGAACTCCTTTTCTGCATACCTTCCTTTTTTTTTGTGATGAACTCAGTCCTGGGAAGAGAATCCTGTTTCTCATATTTAGAGGCCTTTTTACCACCTGATAGCATTTGGTAAGGTTGGTCTTGAGTTTTGATTGATGAAAATCCATCGTGTCCCGTAACAGTCTTTTAATTAGAAACTACTATAAATATGACAAAACTGCAGATAATCTGGAGACCAGAAGTTCTGTTTGTATCTGTTGGAAACTTGGCTCTGCAATGCAGTTGCCCAAAAAAATTTATAAATAAAATAATGTTACAAAGGGGAACAACCGATTTGTGGGGCGTGGGTGGTTTGTCAGGTTCTTTTGTTTTGGCTCACCCCTTTTGATGTTATTGGCAGAGAAATCTTGTGTGTCTGCCTAAGGTCAGAAGTGTAACCAGGAGCCATCATCATGTTGTAGAATAGTAATGAGCTTTAAAATATCTGCATCTCTGATAGTAATTATTGAACTTAAACTTTGCTTTATGGTAACTGTTCTGACAACAATTAAGATTGTTTGGGGATAAAAAGCTGTTTATTTATGGCTTTTGTTTGAAAGGGCTGGAGGTTTTGACTCCTTAAAACAAACCAATCCTATTTGTTTTTTTACTGTAACTGGCAAGTGGTGGTCACTGTCCTTTTAAATAAATAGGATTGTGTTGTAAAAATGCATTCCTGCCCACCCCAGATTCTCTGACAGCTGCTTATAGTGTTGAAGCCAATGGTTCCTCTGTGACCTCCATCCTACCTTAGTCCCAAGTGGCTCTAGCAATGTTCACACCAGTTGCTGCTGTCTGAAAGATTAACTTGCATCTGTTGACTTGCTGCAGCCTCATCTGGCAAACCGTGGCATAGTCTGCAGTGGATTCTTGGGGTATGGCAGGGAAGACTTCAACCGAGCTGAATCCCAGCCATGGCACGGTGGGGTGGGAAGGAAAAGAATGCAGGTGTCTCCGTGAAGGAGCAGGGAGAGCTTGTGTTTGGGTGCTTTGTGTATTAATTTTTAGTCATTAATAGTGTTGTGCAGGCTTCAGAACATAAAATAGAAGGAAACGTGCATAGCTGAATGCAGACAGATGTGATAAATCTAGGGGCTTTGTTGATGTTAAGGTTTGTAAAGCCTGATTGTAATTAAGTTGAGCAACTAATTGGACTTAACTGTCCTTCAGCTTGATAAAATGCACTGAAAATCAGAGCAGACTATGGATACACTTTCTCATTCATGTCCATCACTGACCCGTCTCCCAGGACACACCTATTTCTGTTGCACTTGGCATAGGCAAAAGCTGCCAGGTGTATAAAACTGGAGTTTTAAAATCTGCATAAATTCTCTAGAAAAATAGCTTGAAATAACTGTTGAAATGTGGCAGTCTTTTTTTCATTCTGTTCTGTAGTTGATCACAGAAGGACATCTAGTGGCTGGTGTATCATGAGCCTACTGTGTTGAAATGAGAAAGTGTGTTATAGTGTGAGCAAAAGGTTTTCTGAAAAGCTCCTCAGGCAGAAATTTACTTTTTTTCCCCCCAAAAACCCAGGATTTACAACAACTACCTCGAAATCAGAGACAGCAAAGTAATGTGAAATGTTTTTATCTTTGTTTTCAAGGAGTTCATCTCTACTATGTTGGTGGAGAAGTCTATGCTGAGTGTTTAAGTGATAGCAGCATATTTGTACAGAGCAGGAACTGCAACTACCACCATGGCTTCCATCCAACAACTGTATGCAAGATTCCCAGTGGATGCAGTCTGAAAATTTTTAACAATCAGGAGTTCGCTCAGCTTCTAGCTCAGTCTGTCAACCATGGATTTGAAGCAGTATATGAGCTCACCAAAATGTGTACCATTCGAATGAGTTTTGTAAAGGTAAATTGTTCTGAGGGTATTTAAGTTTATTGTGGGTTTGGGTATTTAGCAGTAATTCCATTAGCACTGTAGGAAAGCTGTTCTGGCCTGATGTGGTTCTTTTCAATGATAAATATATTTAAAACGAGTAATTGGGGGAGAGGGAAATCAGTGCAAGAAAGGAAAAGCACAGATTGCGGTACTGAATGTTGGCTGTGTATTCAGTTACTTCTGCATACAGGACAGAAATTTATTCATTGTGGTTGCTGTAATTTTGTTAAAGGAGATTTAAATTCATGCTCTAAAGGAGCAAAATGAATAACAAGTCCACTAAAAGAATATGAGTAGAAAAGACCATAATTAATTGAAGAAAATTTTCAACTTCTTCAATTCAATTATGGTTGTTTTTTTTAAAGCCCTGGTTATGGAAAAAAGACTTGATTTGAGTTTATGAAGTCAAGCTGTGCTGCTGTTCTCACAGGGGCATTTTCTGAGCATTGTTGAATCAAGATGTCTGTCTCAGACTTAGTGTGGAGTCTAAACTGGGGCTTTCCAGGCATTTTGTTTGCATCTTGTCCAGATGATGTCTTGCTGATTTTGTCAGTTATGACAAGTACTGCTCAGTTTGAGAGTGTGGAGGAGAGGGAGGGAGCAGGGGGCTGAAACAGAAGAGAGATGTGGCTGTGGCCAGGAGTCATCCTGGAGTCAGCAGTGAGCTCTACAGGAGGCTGTAGCAGGCAGGACTTGATTCAGGCTTCCAGGTGCAGCTTCTCTCCTGCTCCTTCCCAGCCTTGGATTTGTTCTTTAGACAAGTGTTACTAGATTGTGAATTACCTTCAGATAAGTCATTATCTGAAGGTAATCATGATTTCCTGCTTCTTGTTAATAGTTATTTAAAAAGACAAGCTTGTCCTTAAATTGATTGATACTATTCTGTTCATTTTCTAGGGCTGGGGAGCTGAATATCACCGACAGGATGTCACGAGCACCCCGTGTTGGATAGAAATTCATCTTCATGGGCCCCTCCAGTGGCTGGATAAAGTACTTACACAAATGGGTTCTCCTCTTAATCCCATCTCATCTGTTTCATAGTGCTGAAATTCCATCTTCAGCCTTATTTTTAGCGAACTTATTCTAATTCTAGAGAAACTTCCAGTGGATACTGTGAGCTATATGGAGAATGGATCTTATGATTTAACTTTTTTTTTAGATCCCTTTGTGACCAATTCCATTGTGTATAGCTAATCAGTTTTACATTTCAAATTGTTCTTGTGATGCTTAAGTGACAGTTGAGCCCTAAGGGAAAAAAAAGTCTATTGAAAAATTCAGAACACTTTTCTCCTTACCCTAGAACTTAAACAGACAAATGTCTTAACTGGAAAACCTTTTTGTCCTGTAGGGACAAGAATTATGAAGACTGACTTCAGAAAAGAAATACATATCATAATTTGGGATTTTTTTTTTTTAACGTGTATGAAACTGTTTGAACATGTGCAGCTCCAGCTTGCAAGCTGTATTTTTAGCATAGTGTTTTAACATCTTAAGGTTGACATCTGTCATAAGCAAAATTAGACTTTATTATGGCTAATTTGCCTCAGATTGAACAATGTGATTTTTTTTTTTAAGTGTACACATGAAATATACTTTTTACAAATATTGGAGTGGTGTAAAAACACGTCTTTTCTATTGGAAAATGCTGTCATAAACACATTGTATATTAATGCAGAATAGCAGTTCTTAGCCTTTTCCCACTTTGGTAATATCTCTTTTAACCACCATTTAAAATAGTAATTGATCCAAGGTAAACATCCTGCACGTTTCTGGAGTAGTGATTCTCGTTTTGCTTTGATTTACACTCATGCCGTTTGGATTTGGTTGCCAAGGCTATTTCTTTTTAGGTACCTTTCTCTATTTTAACATAAACACTACTATTTGTAAATGGCAGTGCTTACTACTTCTTGGAAGGAATAAGTTTTTTGTTTTCTTTTTGGTGTTTTAGCTGTCTATTTTACCTGTCTGGATTTGATCTGTGTTAGGCCTTTTTAGTCTCTCAGTAGACATTATGCAGTATTAGTGATTACACTGTATTTAATTCACTTTCAAGTATGAGTTTGAGTCTCTTTGAAGACTGTGAGTGGCTTAGCAAATGAGTAACTGAATGCAGAAGCTTTTACTTCCAGATCATGTAATTTAATACAGACCTGTTGGTAATGACCAAAAGTAATCACTACTTTGTAGCCTGCATGAGACAGTGCTCTTGATCCTGTCCCTGATGGCAGGGATTCAATCGGAAGACTTGCAACTGTGGTTGGCATCTTTATGGGATTTAAGGACTGTGTTAATATGATGATGGAATTTCTCTCTCACATGTAAAGAATCATAGAATGTCAACGGTTGGAAGGGACCTTGAAGGTCACCCAGTCCCAACCCCCCTGCCATGGGCAGGGACACCTCCCACCAGACCGGGTTGCTCAAGGCCTTACCCAGCCTGGCTTTGAACACTACCAGGGCATCCATAGCCTCTCTGGGCAACCTGTGCCAGTGCCTTACTACCCTCACAGTAAAGAATTTCTTCTGTATATCTATGCTAAATTTGCCCTCTTTCAATTTGGGCCCGTTACTCCTTGTCCTGTCACTACAATTCCAGACAAAGTGTTCCTCTCCAGCTTCCCTTTAGCCCCTTCAGATACTTGAAGGTTCCTGTGAGGTCTCCATTCAACCTTCTTTCTGCAGGCTGAACAGCCCCAACTTTCTCAGCCTCTTTGTAGGGAAGGTGCTCCAGTCCTCTTATCAACATTGTGACCTCTGGACTTGCTGCAGCAGTTCCGTGTCCTTACCTTGGGGGTCTCAGAGCTGTGCTCAGCACTGCAGGTGGGGTCTCACAAGAGCAGAGCAGAGCCGAGGGGTTCGAATCTGCTGCTTTGCCTGCTGCCCACCTTCCTTTGGATGCAGCCCAGGGGTCCATCAGCTTTCTGGGCTGTGAGTGCTCATTGCCAGCTCATGCTGAGCTTTTCATCTGCCATCACCACCAAGTCTTTCTCTGCAGGGCTGCTCTCAGTCACTTCTCTGCCCAACCTGTGGGTGTGTCTGGGATTGCTGTGACCCAGGTGTAGGACCTTGCACTTGGCTTTGTTGAACTTCGTGGCATTTGTATTGGCAAACTTTGGTAGAGAATTTAAATGCTGTACTAAACACTAAAATCAGTCACATAACATAGGCATATTTCCCTCCTTTGTATGAGAAAGAAGAGGCTGAAAGAAACATTTTAAGAGAATTAGAAGTGAATTATATACAAAATTTCTTTGCATGCAGAAAGACCCTATTGTAATTTTTAACTTCTCACCTTGCTTTTTCTCTTTCCTGAGCACCTTTTCAGAAAAGGGTTCAGTGTTTGGGGGAGAGGCTAAAAACTCTAATATGCAAATACTTATTAAAAGATGCCTTGCAGTTAATTACTGCAGTCCTGAAATGATTTTTTAAACAAGTTCTTGTGTCTTCTGTTGAATGACAGTTTCTCCTTAAATGTGGAAATCATGCATCATATGGTACCTAAGTAACAAATGATCTTAAAGGATTAAAATTGTTTACGTGTCGTTAAAATGTTTTTTTATGAATTGCCTTAAAGGAATAAACTGTAACACTTCTGCAGAACCCTAATGTTCTCTTGTACAGGAATTTCTGTATTGCTGTTTTGGTTTTTTGTGTTTTGGGGTTTTTTTAAACAGTTTCTCAAGTATGTTTGAAAACAGATGAGTGCATCTTCAGGAGAAGGGGAGTGACATTGTTTGCCACTTAACTCTGGATTCTTCCCTTTCATTCTTTGGAGCTGCAACCCACAGACAGTTCTTTTGATTGAATAAGATGCCAAGTCAGTT
Source organism: Acanthiza pusilla (assembly GCA_036630365.1). NCBI lineage: Eukaryota > Metazoa > Chordata > Aves > Passeriformes > Acanthizidae > Acanthiza > Acanthiza pusilla. The sequence continues at coordinate 9,012,423 of JAXCHO010000049.1, read as the reverse complement.
GGCCACAGGATCCAGCTTCTGTTTTCTTCTTGGGGCCTGACTTTTGTCAAGTTGATGTATATCTGACACTACAGAATATTATATTTCTTGACTATCTTATGTAATAAATGACATGGCACATTGATTTAAGGAAAGATTGCAGTTGTAGGTACAAGATTTTACTTTAGAATGTTTTTCACCTGGCTTCATCTCTATTCACTTGTATGCTTATATGTGGCCAACAGAATGACTCAAGAATGGGTGCTGAAGTGGGTGTTGTAAGCCAGAGCTGGTGCTTAGTGCTAGTATTGTGGTTAGATTGGCTACCCATGCACTGAACCATAATTTCTGCAATAATATCCAGTTAACCCACTTCTGATGCTGTCATTAAGTGCTAAAGTGCTCTGGCATTTTTCTGCTTGTGTACATATTCTGGAACTGTAATAGATGCAGTGCTGGGATATCCTTGTGACTGCTGGTAATGGCAGGGCAGGCTTGCAGGAGCAAACCCAGTAAGATTTGTCTGTGTTCTGCTTCTCTGTTCCTTCTTAGCAGGGCTTTTTGGGAGCTTTCTGGTTAGCAGATTTTGTGTGCTACTGGTTCAAGGTGTTCCTAATTCTGTTTTGTTACTCTGTGCTGCTGATACAAAATTCAGACGTGGGTGCATGGATGGATTGAATGGAGAGTTGTTTGACTCCAACAATGTGTAAAGTGTATGGAGAGCAGGGAGTGCTGCTCTTGGTACAGCACATTGTGCAGGAATCACTTCTTGATCTAGATAGAGGGATGGAGGAGTTGAATCAGCCAGTGGTGTGGTAGTGGCAGATGAAGCCTTTCCAGTGTAGCCCAGCTTAGACTGGATGTTACTCCTCAGTAGAATCTGATTTGGCTTTTGTAGTGTATTTTCTTCTTTCCGGGCATCTTTCTGCTTTGCACCAACCCCAGCACTGACTGACAGCTTTGGCAATACCAACAGGGAGCCTGGAGCAGACTTACAGGGGAGGCTTTCTGGGATTGCTTTTATAGTCACTGAGAGAAGACAGCAGCTTGGATGTTGCTGCTCAGACACCTGGGTCTTGCCAGCAGTCAGTCAGTGCCTCTCATATCACGTTTATTTAACTGCATTAGGCATGAAGTAGTTGTCCATGAAGGGCTGACATTGGGTTATAGAATCTACAGGACCAAAATCTTCTAATATGACTGACTGATGAGAGACAAATCTGACAGAGCAGCCTAGCAGGCAAAAGAATGATGAAACAGCCCAAGTGTTACGATTCAGGATAGAATAATTTTAAATGTTGGAATTATTTTAGTTTTTGCTTGAAGCAATGATTTTTTTCCCCCCACAGTATTACAGTGTGAAAGTTGTTGATTCTTGGGTGTAAGATTAACTCGGATTCTTGCAGTATAACTCTAGAGGACATTGAAATGTGTCAGGTTTCCTCACTAGTCTGAAATAATAACTTTTTCAGGATGTTTGACTTGCTCAAAATGTTGCTAGTGATGGTTTCTAGAAAAGCAAACAAAAAACCAAAAACTGAAAATGAAACCAAAACATTTTCTAAATGTTTTGCTTCAAATGACAAACAAGTGACTAACTTTCTTCGTAGTTGTGAAGCTTCTGTTGAGGAAGGTTTCCCATTCTGAATTCAAATCAATAGACCAAACCATCAGATTACAACAAAATGTTGCTTTCTTGTGCTGCTCCATAAACCTGCTTCTGTGTTCGTTGCAAGCATAACCTTTATGCTTTTGTTTACATTGTAGAAAACACAGTTCTAGCAATGAGGTTTTTTCATTTAACTCTAAACATCTTTTTATTTTGTTAATTTTAAAATTACTAGGTTTTGCTATGTTATGTTTTTAAAGATATTTTTTGCATACTGCTGCTCATATTTCAATAAACAAAACAAAAACCCCACAGATTCTTCTGATTTCCTTTTTCTGTGACTCTGTGTCTCAAGTATTTGTTTACAGGGGTTAATTTATCACATGTAACTTGCTGCTGATGCCTCTCCATGTCCATATTCCTCCTTATACAAAGTTGGTCCAAAGATTGTACAAAAATTGAGGGGAAGAAAACTTCCCTTGTTTACCAAGATACTGCAGAAATAGAGGTTGAAAAGTGTGTGCATATATCAAATCTTTTTTGGCAGGATGAGTACAAAAGCACTGAATCCCAATTCCACAATGACAAATGATTTCTTTAGTGTAAAACTGAAATGAAAATGTTGATACAACTTCATCTTGTCTGGGCTTCCTGCTTTGGGATTTAATTTTACCTGCAGACTGCCACCTGCAGTAATACTCTGAAATTCTGTCATTTATTTTCTGAATAATAAGAGCTTTTTTTCCTCTTGACTGTGAGAATCCAATCACTCAGGTAAAAATTTATTTTTTTAATTAATCTCATGATACTGTTTTATATCAGTGTCTCCTGTACTATTTTGATGGGTTTGCTTTCAAAACAACGACTGCAATGAAAATCCCCAGAAGATTTATGGTGATAGTATTACATAGTCTAATTTGTGAGCAAGATCTCAAATGAAGTGTTTCAGTGGCTTGTTGGCTTTCCAGAAGCTTTATATGGATTTTTATGAATAGCTTTCTATATAAGTAGAATATATTCTAATTATTATCAAGGTTTAATAATCAACCTTGATTATTAAAAGTTTTAAATCATTTAATAGAAATGAAGAGGTTTTTTTTAATCTTACTGGTCTTTCTGGGACATTTGCAGGTACAGTACCAATTCCGTGTCTAGCCAAAGTAACCTGAAATCACTCTTTTTTTCAGATTAAAGTCTTGAAAATAAACTTCCAACTTGTGGTCAGAAATAATTGTACTTAGATAACATTTCACCTCCCAAAGGCAAACCCTGTAAAACTACTTCACTCCCATGGAGATGTGAGGTCAGGCAGTTGTTGAAGGGTGAGGTTGTGGAGGTTGGAAGCTGTTGGGTCATCTCCAGCCATTCTGTGTTCCTGCTCCTTGTAGGGCTCCTTTTTTCCATAAGACGCTGGAAGAATAAACCCCACACCTTTTAAATTAGCAGCTCTTCTGTTCTAAGGCCAGATTTATTTTGTTCTTTATAAATTTTTTTTTCCCATTCTCTTTTTGAGAAATAACTTTGTGGTTTGCAGTAACAGGGTTTATTTACAGGACTAAATTAGAAGTGCTGTGTAGCAGAGTCACTCCTGCAAATTCTGATTTTCTGAGGTCTTTTAGAGAAACTGCTGATGGCAAACTCAGGAGCCGCTTGAGACAGCCTTGAGCTGTGTGTGACTTTGACTTCAGACACAAAACAGACAAAATGGGCTCTGTTCTGTAAGAGCCAAATGGAGACTTTTTTCTGAGATTTCAGGTCTCTGGTGAGCAGTCTCACTAAAAGATTTTTATAGAACGAATTCTTAAGTGTCCTCTAAGAAATTTAGGTAAATACAGTATATTAAACCTAGAAGTGCAAGCTTAGGAGTGAACAGGTTGTGTCCATGAAGATAATTCACCAGTGGTACTCTATGGGGCAGATGCTCAGCCCTGCAGGGAGGAATTTGATGATACCAGGAAGGCAAAAATGAGGGAAGGAGGAGAAAAAACCCCTTGATGTAACTGTGTACAGTTACATCCCCCTCCCCTGTGTAACTGCCTGGGAGACTTTCTGTATGGATTAATGGATTCAAAGCAAACTTCTCTACTTACACCTGTAGTTTCTGGAAGAAAGAGCCTCTTAAAGACAAATGTGCTGTGAACACAAGACAGCTCTCCCTTCCTTTCACCATCTCGGTCTGATATATCTTCCATTGCTTTAAATGTTTCAAATATGAGGTAGATAAAGCTCCTGGCTCTCAAAAGGTGTAGGAGAGCAAGGACCATGGGCAGAGCGTGTTCAGTGGGGACACGGCCTTGGCAGAGCTGAACTGAGCCTTTTAATCTGTTGGGATCAGGTCTGGCCACACTGCTGTGTGGGACTTGGGCAGCCACTTGTAACCAGGAAATCAGGGCTTGGACCTGCTAGGAGAAATCTCCTTAAAGCAAGTGAGTTACAACTTGCTGTGGCTCTTGTGGTTTGACCCAAGTTTGGAGAGTGTGATCATGCAATGCAGCCTTGCCATGCACACTGGGTTATTTACCGAACTGAGACACCCCAAACAGACATGGAATAGTTAGCTCTTAGGTTTTATTCTTTGCCTTTTGTCTTGCTGTGCAGTTTGACTGACTTCAGTCCTACAGGTGAGCCCTTTGCAGGCAGCAGTTGTGGCGTGGGGTGTAGAAAACCCTCAACTCCTGGTTTTTGGTAGGGGAAGGGAAGTGCAGGAGGACAGATGCCTATAGGGAAGCCCACCTACAGCAGGAAATGTGAGAAGAAAGATGGGTCCTGCTGGGTCCCCAAAATGTTAGCCCAGTGTTCAGGCAGAGCAGGGGGATGGGTGAGCTTTCAGTTACGGAATGCTCTCGCAGAGGAACGTGGAACTGGTGGTTTCTCCTTGATTACTCGGTACCAGTGCTGTGGCAAGCTCTCCGTGGGCATTGCTGGATTCAAGACCATCCATGGACTAAGAGGTTGAAGCCAACAGAATGAAATATCATAATAATAATAATAATCCATTGAAAGGGTAGCATGAGATTCAAGGTGTCTCACTGCTTCCTGGTGGAAGGGGTGAGTTGTTTCCCTGGCCCAGAGGGAGAGTTAGAACCTTGTTTAACACACAGTTCCTGATTCAGCAGAGCACTCAGCCCTGGATGCTGAGTGTACGGATGCTCCTCAGAGTGTTACAGGAGCTGCTCATCTTTCGAAAGCAAAGAGTATAATTAAGAATTTCTCTGAATGGGACCCCTCTGCTCACAGCCTCATGTCCCAGATTGCTGGTCTTCACTCACCCTTTGTGTTGCGGTGTGTTGTCCTCCAGTCTGCCTTGAGGAAAAGCCATCAGGAGCAGGGAGGTTGCTGCAGGGCTGTGTTCAGAGGCTCTTTCCAACAGAAAGTGGGATTTGGTAAAAGACACAGGGAATGATGTGTTTGTGTCAGGAGCAGGAGTGTGACTGGCAGAAGGTGAGGGGAAGGGATGGAGAGTCCATGCGGGACCCCACCGGTGTCTGCCCGAGTAAAGCAGTTCCAGCAAGTGAAGAAATGCCTGTCAGTCCATCCCTGGTGTGCCTGTGGATGGAAAGTGGGGTTTTTGGTCAGCTTGAATTCTGAGCCTGGTGAAACAGAATGTTTTCTACAGTTACATTTCATGTAACTAAAAGTTGTGGTGGTGCCCCACCCCTGGAACTGTTCAAAGCCAGACTGGATGAGGCTTGGAGCAACCTGGCATTGGAAAATGACTCTGCCCAAGGCAGAGGGATTGGAGCTGGGTGATCTTTAATGTCCCAACCCAACCCATTCCGGGATTCTGAATGTCGTTTATAGAACTTCCTTCTGCAATAGAAATGATTCTGGATATTGATGAGAGCAACACAGGGCATGCTTAAAAGCTTTCCCAGAAAATCAATTAACACTCTCAACATGACAGGTTCTTCTGTAGTGTTACTCCAACCAGGCTGTGGAGAAAAATAGGATTATTCTGGAGTTATTCTGGAACATTTAAATAAAGAGTGAACGCAACATGTGCTCTGTCAGGTTCTGAGGCTTTTGCCAGCAGAAATTCTTAGACCCAACTCATTATGGCTGGTAGCTGAAAACAAGCTCTCGTTACTTAAAAATAAATAAGAGATGCCTGATTTGATAAAACTTGATTTATTCAAAAAGGGCTGAGAGAAACACACTTGCATTTATTGTTGCTTTCTACATTAGAATAACTACTTGGAATTACACCAGTTAAATTTGGTTCAGAGAAAATATTGGCCACATATCAAGGAATAAAATATTGAAATCTATTATGTAGTAATTTAGCTTACTTGAGCAAAATAAAACATGGTAACAAAGACAATGGCATGGAAGTGTTATCAACTGTGCAAGTTTTGGGTTGAAAAAGAAAGAGCTTGCAAACAGACTTCCATATATACACATTTTGTCTGTGTGCTTGAGTGCAAGCTTCTATGTATGTGTAATTGTATTGTAAAATCTCCTCATTTCGATGAAATAAGTTATGTACACATATATACACACAGCTCTGCCATTGTACTCTGCAGGTCAAGAACAGGTGTAGGAGCACAGCATCTGACACCACTTTGAATCCCCTTTCAGATGATCCGATACCCAAAAGTGCAGCTAAAATAGGATTTAGGACTGGGTGTTTCTGCATGGCTGCAATTCTCCTGTATGTTGGGCCATTGGGTTTAAAAAAAGAGAACAAAAAAAGAAAAGAAAAAAAGCTCTTTGCCCACTGTGTGTGGGAATTATGGACACTCTTCCAGGGTTTGTGCAGCTTGATCTGGAATTGTGCTGTAACTGCAAGTTTACAAGAAATCATCTACAAAATAGCATGTCAGCTATCAGTGCTAAGCAGAAGCTTTTAGAACAAAATCAGATAATGATTTTAAATGGTGGGGTTTGCCAACGACCAGTGTTGAATCAAGCTGTTGCCATATTGATAATTCATGCTTCTAATTGGGCTAGGTTTAGATAAAGAGCAGGAGTGGGGATACTGTGCAGTAAAGCAACTATTCCTATAAAGCTGTTTTTATGGCTTTCGGAACTTACCCACTTTGTGTACTAAACTCTGCTCACCCCTTTCATTAGTTTACATAATATTAAATATATTCATTTTCCTTTTCCACTTCTCCCCATCCTGATTATTTTGGTTTCATGCTGTGGCAAATAATTTCCTTTGTAGCTTATGAAAGTTGAAAACAAATTCCTTAGGTAATGAGCGTTTCATGTAAGTAGTAACTTAAAACTTGATCGATGACGCATTCAAACATCAAAAACACCCTTAACAGAATGACAATCAAAAGTCTAAATAAACATTTTTCAGCTTCTCCTCCTGCCTGGCAGGCCTCCCACGGCATCACCATGCAGTTCCAGCAGCAGTTGGGAGAAATGGGTCTGGAAAGTAAACTCATCTCAGTGTGGAGCTGTTAGGTAAATACACTGGTTTTTTATCTTTGATGCTTGGTTTCATAAACATGGGGGGAACAAGCTCCACCAGATGCCCAAATCAGAGATTGTTGTTAATACAATTATCCTTGTATGGACACTGAATGGGTGGATGATGACATTTGCATACACACAGAGCTTAATCTGGAATCACGGGGCAATTTTTTGCAACAACTGTATAAATTTGCTAAAGCATTCTCTTCAGTTCATAACAGAGCTTTTTATTTACAGCTACCCAGATTGGCATACAGCATAATTTTCAGCAATCTCCTCCTGCCCGTTACTCTAAAGGGGGTCACATCCATGCACTGGCACATGGCACGAACTCCTTATTGCACAGGGTTTTGATGCCTGCTCCTGCTGAAATGAGAAGTGTCAGACAGCTTGTGTCCTCCACGGGTTCCTCGCTTCCCTGAGCGATCTGTCGTAAGGAAGAGTAGCAAAAAAAGAATTTTTCAGCTGGCAGTTTATGAAGAACACAATGAATGTCACAGTCAAGAACAGAAAGAAAAACAGAATGATGTAAGTCACCAGGTCTGGCTTATTTATTTCCCCTTCTTTTAACACCCTGGCTGTCGACATGTAAAGAGCGGAGGAGCTCACGGGTCTCGGAGTGCTGCTCAGGTAGGGCGTGTTGGTCTGAATGATTAGGTGAGCTTCAGTGGCACTGGTTGAATTGAGCAATTCACTATACATGTTCTTGCTTAAATTTCCTCCAAAGTAGAAGTAAAGCAGGAGGGCAAAGGCAGTCAGTCTTTGGCATAGGAAAGCAACAATGTTCCTGCTTGTAAAAGGCTGCAAACCAGCCGCATGTTGTCTGAAACAAATTAATTCGCTTGCACGGCTCAGTGACTTTCTTTAAAATCTTCTTGGCTCATATTTACAGCATTTATCCACAAATATGAATCAAAAAATAATAGAGGTACCTCGTGTCCTGGCCCTGGTTGCCCCAGCACGCCTGGTTTGGGGCGATGCTCTGGCTCATGTGCCGCTCAGCCGGGACGCGCTGGGAGCCCCGAGCAGCGGCACCTGCATGGGCTTGGGGACAGCCTCTTGCAGCGCGGTCTGGCACCGGACACAGCACCACGGCTTGGGCTGGCAGCGCTCACTGTCCGTGCAGGGGAGGCACGATGGATTTCCAGCTGATTTTCGGAAGTGGGAGGCACATAAATCCGGGGTTAAGCGGCATCTGCACGGAGAGGCAGCTGCTGCCGGGAGATCCTGCTGGATTTGCCGTCGCGGTTCTCTGCCTCGGGAGGCTCCGTGCTGCTGAAATCCTGCTGCTGGGAAGCAATAGTTGACTTTCTTAATCCCAGTTAACTGTGGAGCCAGTGTTAAGAGGCTGAGCTTTCTGCTTGAGCTCTCCAGGCACTCCTTTCGTTGCTTTGAGAAACACAAATTAAAAATAACAAATTAAAAAAATTAAAAAAAAAAAAAAAAAAGAGAGAGAGAGAGAGATAGAGCAACGTCCCTTTGTTCAAGAAAGAAACACCAAAAAAGCCTCCCTGGGAACGGGAGGCTCTTTGGAAACCTCCTCCTGTGTGCGCCCGGCTCAGCCGAGCTGCGAGCCGGGACCGTGCGGGGTCTGCCGGAGCTGTGTCCCTCCACAGCCGCTCCCTCCCCGGCAGTGCCACTCGCTCCGTGGGTAGGGCAGAGCTGCGTGGTGCTGCCGACCAGCTCCGCAGCCCGTGGTGCAGCTGCCACTGACACGATGCTAAAAAGGAAGAGATCTTCGGATAAATTCCCGTGAGTGCCTGAGGCTCTGGCTGGAGGTTTTGAGCTGGGGGAGGGTAGCAGAGAATGGGACAAAAAAGAAGAAAATTGCCTCAAAACCTTTCTTTCTTCCTCAGTCCTTTATTGTTTAAATCTAGAGTAATCAATGTCTTCTTTTTTTTAATCTTCCCCCCTTCTCTCTGATCCCCAGCACCCTCTCCAGCCTGACAATTAGCATGTTAATTCTTTTTTTTCAGCAAATTGCTTTATGCTGCTATTAGCGCCTGGCTGCTTGCCAGCTTGCTCTCACAATCTCCCATGCATCAGATAAGCGCCGTTAATACTTTTATTTTACGCATTGCAACTTGAAAAAAGGGCAGGGGACAGAGCTGGAGGCGAGAGGAGCGAGGAAGAGAGGAGTAACTGGGCAGAGGAAAGGGTGAAACGCTATCTCCAGCCCCAGGGTGCTGATCCCAGCAAACACTAAATCTGCTTATGATGAGCTGTTGCAGCCAACAGTGCCAGTGGTTAAACATTTCACTTAGCATAATAAATGTTTCTGCTGAGAGAGGGTGAATGAAGAGAAGAGAAATCTTCTGGTCAGTTAGACTTGAATAAAATCAAATCAAATCCCTGCAACACTCTCTGAGGCCCTGGTCAGTGTGTTCCTCATCTCCTGCCAAGCTCCAGGAGCTCCAGTTAAACCCCTTGTGCCTCCAGCAGCTCTGCCGGGGTGGCAGAAAGCTGACACATCTCTGTGACATCCCTGTTCACACCCTCCTGTGCCATCCTCAGAAAAGCCATTACCTGGGGGGTTACTTACAAGTCCTGGGGACCCTTTCACTCACGAGGAGATCTTCCTCTGTGGAAGGTTTTCTTGATTTTTGTTTCTCTCTTTCCCCCCTTTTCCAGCCCAAGTGCTCTGACTCTCCAGGATGGCAGAGGGGGCTTTTCCTGCCTGCACCCAGAGCTCCTCCTGGAACACATCTGCCCACAGAGCCACCGTAGTTACACCTATTTACTGTGTGTGGGTTCAAAGAACAGGATGCCAAGGCAGGCAGCCACGGGGGTTGGAAAAATCAACAGAGCCACAGAGTTTGTCGCTGTCATGTTGCAATGTCTCCTTTCATGTCTCCTTGGAAGAGGGGAGTCTGTGAGCAGCAGCATGGCAAGGCTGAATGTCTTCGCAGCACCTTCCCAGCACCATCCCATCTTCAGCTCTCTCCTCTCTGAACTGTTTTTAACTAAGCTTTACATCCTTTTTAAAAAAAATTATTTCTTTCCTTCATTGTTTTTATTATCTGCAGGAAAAACAAGAAGGCATCTGGGACTGAATCCTACGAATGGTGTGCACAGTCTTAATGTTTAAAATATACGTTCTCTGCAAACGTTACCAACTCTGTAAGAGGGGGAAAATACTACAAAAAATTCATAGGGATTTCATGGTCATTGGTGTGTTTTCTCCCTGCACAGAAGTGTGGTGCAGAAGAAAGGGCTCTGCCAGAGGCCCCTTGGCATCTTCCACCTCCCTCCATCCCTTGAGCCTGTGGGTGTGGATGTGTCCCTGGGGGTGGATGGGACAGTCCTGTGGATGGGACAGGGCAAAGAGGCTGTTTGCTCTGCCAGGTCAGTGCCTCCAAACAGCCTTGTGGGGCTGTGTCCCTTCCCTGCAAACACTGGGTGCCCCTCTGGGAATCCTCTTTCCACCCCACTTTACATGCACACAGAACCAGGATCTTTCTTTTTTCCCTTTTTGCTCCTACATAATGTTCTCTCTCATTCTTGGAAGATTTCTGCCCCAGAGGTGCAGTAGCTCAGCTCCAGTGCCAGCACTGAGGGTTGAGGATTGTTTCTGATGGTCACAGTCCAGCTGCCCAGCGTGGGGATAAATCCTCAGGGTGTTTTATAGGCACCTTGAGTGCACACAGGGTGCTCAGAGCTCCTCCTGCTTTTTGGCTGGCTGGCTGGCTGGTACTCATACAGAAACTGATGAGAAGCATTAGGAGTAAATCAGATGTATTTTCTGCAGCATTGTATCCAGGCTTAATCTTAAAACAGCTAAATTGCCATAAATAACACCTTAATTGCAAAAAGAAGAGCTGATCCTTTCCCTTTGTTCTCCTTAATTTGGAAGAACGTTTAAAGTCTTCAGTTATTTATAATTTTTCCTCATTAACTTATTTCTTATTTAGTAGTTCCATTTGGTTTGTTTCTTGGTTTTGGGGATTTTTTAAATTCTTTCCCCAGGCTGCCAGCATTTAGTGGCTTATTTTGTTAGTTTTTATGTGCACTGGCAGTAGCACTATAAGGACAAACCCAGAGTCTTTGACACTGCCTAGAGTTTAATGATAATACATCTTAAAGTGTTGCAACTTCCTGTCCCGTTTAGAAACTGGGTAAGCATTGCTGACCCTGGTGGCATCATGAGGACAATCCTGGGGCTAGAAAGGCTTCTGCCTCCTCCTGTGTCACCCTCATCTCTGGCTTTGTCTGCCCTCAGCTACATTCAAGAGCAAGAAATTTTGTTCTGATGTGCTGGACCCCAGCAGACCTTAAGGAATTTGTTGGTGGTTGTGGTGACTCAGTGACAGTTCTGATGGTGAGAAATAAATAATGACACAAACTGTCCAGGGCTGAAAGGAGAGAGAACAGAGCCTGTGACCCTCAGCCCCATTTTCTGCCACTCTCAGGGCTGGCAGGACGATCCTCTTTGCTTTAACAACCCTTCAGCCAAACTCCCACCAAACACCACACAAATCTTAGCGGGTGGGAGCGGCTGGGCGTTCATCCACGCTGGGAAAGGCTGGAGCCTTTCCCCATTCCAGCCTGGTAAATAATGCATGATCTCTCTCTCCTATGCTTACGCAACCCCTACCACGATAAATACCAACCCAGGGAAATGAAAGTGGAAAGAAACATTATCTTTCTCCGTAATGCAACCATTTACAATCTGCGTTACGATCCTTCTGCTCTGCAGAGTGAGCAGCAGTCAGGGGGATGTTTCTATTAGCAGACCAGAATGCAACAAATCATGGGCTGTAACTTTCCAGTGCCGCATAAAAGCAGCTTAAAACCATATAAAGGAAAGAAAATAAAAATAATATACAGGGATTATTTCCTTTTTCGTTCACTCCAAAGGCAAATACTTGTTTCCAGGTGCCTGAGATTCAGATATTGAGGACCATATTTTCAAGTGCAGGGCCATAAAACTTAGCACTAGGCACCTAATGTGGAGATCTTGCCTTTTGTTCTTAAATATGGAACAAGACGCCTGTAGAAATTGACTCAAGTGCAGAGAAATCTTGAAAATGTTTTGTTTCAGAAGATCTTGTTTGTGTTATTTAAAACTAAGTTCTGCCACTAGGTTTCTCAGGACATGTTTGCACCAGCTAAAGGAGGAGCATTTAGGAAGTTTCCAGAGAAGTCTGAGGCAGTGGGGCTGGAATTGGATGATGCTAAGGTCCCTTCCAACCCAAACCATGCCATGATTCTCTGAAAGGGAGCTTGTGTGCCTTTGGTCAGTGCTGCATCCTGATCCTTTGTTCTCCAGGCTGGGAGGTTCACCAAGGCATTGGATGGGCAATAAGCACCCCATACCTCCTGCCATCCCAGACAGCTCTGCCACTGCTCAGGTGGGCACAGGGAAAGGGCTCTGAGTGCTACTCCAGCGGTGGGAGCACCTCAGCCTCCTTGCCCTGCCTTCACTGCTCAGCAGAGAGGGCAGCTCCATGCAGCCTCTGAGGGGTTCTGCAGGGTGAAGAGCTTCCCCCGTAGCAAAAGGCTGTGTGTGGTAGTGCACGGACTCCCTGTGTCCTAACAAAAATTGTCATTTTCTCTGTGCAGTCGCTGTCATGGTTTGCTCAGAAGGTAAAGCACAGCTGGACTGAGTTTCATAGAGCCAGGAGCACATGGGTGGGCGTCCAGGGATGCTCCAGGGGATGCGGCTTCCGTACATCCACACGTGTAGAACATGAGCAGGAGCGTGTTCTGGAAGCAAAAGCAAAAGCTTTAATTGTAGAGAAAGGTTGTCTTTGGCACCTCCTTTACACTTAGACTAATTTCTAGTCAGACAGCGCTGGTTTGGCAGCTGAGCTGGGAGAAAAAGGGGCTGTGGATGCTGTGCGGGGCTCTGCAGCACCCCAGCTCTGGAAAGGAGAAAAAGAGGATCTGGGGGTCGAATTTTAGTTAAGAAAGGATGAAGGGTTACAACTCACTACAAGGTTTCAGTTTTGAATATGTTTTGCTCTCGGTGTTAGCAGTCCCTTACCAACTTGCAGTATGAATAAAAGGCAATGTCTGTCCAAACCTGAAGAGATTCTCTGGGGATCAGAAGTGAATTTGGGGAGACCGTGGAAAATTGTGCCTTTCATCTCTCCCCTATTCACATCTCTTCCCAAAAGGATTAAAAGGAGTCTTTCTCCAGGCTGCTGCACAAAACACATCCCACCTGTGTGTATAACATCCCTCCTGCCTGTTCCACTGGTATGCTGTAAAACTTCCTATTTTACTGTAATATAATTTCATCATAGGGAATTCAGATCAGGAGGGGCTGGAGCTCCCCATCATCTGCTGAAAAACTGTTGAACTCTCTGGTAAAAATCCTCTGGCATTGCCTTCCTTCTCCCGACATTAATTTTGCCAGCATCAGGGATTTGGGATGAGCCAGGGATTGTTTGGGAAGCTTCACAGATCATCACAGGGTTATTTTTCTATCAGAGTCTGTCTCTATTTATGGTTTCTTGCTGGTACAGCTCACCTGTCAGGTGCCAGACATTTTTCCTGCTCTCTTGGCTGTGTCTGTGCAGGCTCTGTCAGTGCTGGGCAGCTCTGGCTGTGGCTGTCAGGCAGCAGGTGACAGGCTGGGGACATGGGGCTCCTCTTTCTTCTCTGCTTATTGATTTTTGCTTTTTCTTAAGGTTTGATACTAATTGTAAATTCTGACGGGAGTCAACACCAAGTAATAAGGTGAGTTATTAAACCTGGGCGATCCCCTAGACATAGAAATGGAAGGTTTTTTTACAAGCCAGAGGTGCTCCTGCCTCCCTGAAAGCATGGACATCTCTGATCATGTTCTGTGCAACAAGATGTCTATTTTGCAATCCCCTCCTTAGTTTGAAAACCAGACTTGGTTACCTCCTTCCTTATCCTGCAGGGGTCTAGAGGATTAATCAGTAAAGGTGGCAAGGTGCTCTGATGTGGTTAAAATCTTTTAAAAAAAAAAAAAAAAAAAAAAAAAAAAAAAAAAGTCTAAACCCTGGGAGTGAGGAAGCTGAGATCTTAATAAGGTATTGACAGTCTCTGGAAGGTTAAACCATCACCTCACTGAAGTACCAGTCCCTCGGTGTGGCTGGCTACTGCTTTAAGACATATTTCCATCTATGGCTGGGAAAAAGTTAAAGAAAAATTGAACACAGTGCTCCCCAGCAAGCCAGGGGATTGGGAAGTTTAATTGGTTGTGTGCTACTTGATAAAGAAAAACAGTTTTGTAATTTCTAAGCTGTCATTCAGAATGTCAGACTCAAGAAATGGCATTACTTGTTTAACTCCAGGGTCTTTTTGGTGTTATGATAGAAACCTTCTCTAGAACACAAGAGCACCCCTGAAAGCAGGTGGCCTGTCCATAGCAGGGGATGGTCTGTCCTCAGCAGATATGAGGTTTCCATCAGCTGAAATCTTGTGTCCCAAACTGAAGTAAATCATCTGTAGGATGGCAGAACAAAAGAATTTGTTTCAGTTTCTCTTTATGAAATCATTAATTGTGAATAACATTCTCTTCCTTATTTTTCTGCTCTCTAAGCCCACCTGCAAATGTACAAGGAAAGGGCAAATTTGTCATTTTCATTGCTACAGACAAGCTGATCTCAAAGATTCTCACAGCTTACTGAAGATATACACCCAAAAAGGGAGACAAAAGTCTCTTAGACCTGCACATCAGGTTTCTGTGTCTGTTTATTTCTTCTGCAGTGGAGTCTGAATCCCAAGAAGGATTTAATGTATATATTTTCAGCACTTTATATTTCAGATACATTTTATTATAAAAGTGGCAATGCAACGCCCCTGCCTGGAGCTGACCCAGCCCCGAATCAGATGAAATCACCCCATTTTTCTGCTGATCCGCATTTCCGAGTCTCCCCACAAACCTTGGAGCACCCTCTCCTTGTTTCTGTGGAAGATTGCAGGTCAGCCCTTTGGGGTGAGCCAAAGAAAAGCAAGGGAAAGGAGCAGGGAAAAGAGAAGGGAAAAGGGCTGTGTGAGTGGGCAGCCCAGCTGCCAACATCTGCAGGGGGGGAATCCACTCTTACTCATCCCGGGGCTGGCACAGCTCATCCTTGTGAATCCTCTGTGTCCTCTGCGTCCTTTTCCCAGCTCTGACAGCTCCGTGTCTTTGGCTCTCATTGCCAAAGCTGTAATTATCAGCAATCAAGGCAAGGTTCTGCCCACGGCTGTCAGAGGGGATGGCAGTGCTGCGTGCTGGAGCAGCCTGCGCTTTGGGAGCCTTGGAGAGGAGCTCCATGGCTCAGCCACGAGCGTGGCGTGTCCTGGTGCTCGCTGGCCATCCCCGGGAGAGCTGCGAAGTACCCTCGGCGAGGATGGCCTGGAACTCGTGCTCACTGAATGCACCCAGAAATAAATCTCTCAGGGTGTGACAAGGGTTATTTTCATGATCTACGATCTTACTGCTTCTGGAACATCTGCTCTTTCACGGAGCAAACAAATTGGGTTTGATTTCATTGCCATAATTTCTTGGAAATAAATTTGAAAAACTCGAACTCTGCTATCAGTTAGAAAAATAATATTATCTTTTTCGCATCGGTACAGTACCCATAAAAATGCATGAAATATAAAGCAAATAGAAATATTTGCAACTAATTTCTCCCATTAGTAAAGCAAAATTTCACCGGATTTTTCACTTTGCAGAGGAAAGCAGTGTTAGCAAGAGATGGTTCTTTGGAGGTGATGGAAGAAGATGTTGTTACTCAGTCATGTTCCTTGCTTAGAAAGAGGCAAATACGTTCCTGTTGTATTTTAATTAGTTCTAAACCTATGCAGGTGAGGAGTACAGTACAGTATTGTTATTAAAATTCATGCTTTATAATCAGAACAGCTAGTACAGTCTCTGAGAACAGCAAACCAAAGAGCTTTTAACTTTGGTTAATAGTGGAATTATCTAACTCCTGCTATCATTTAACCCATTGCAAAGTTTTTAAGTAGGGAGAAAGGTTGTGATCATGAAGTGAAATTGTTGCATTAAGATCATAAAGAGAAAAGCTGTGATCCTTCTCAAAGGCTAGATGAGGCCAGCCATTAATTATGAATGCTCATTAATTATAATGGATTTTCTGCCACGAAATCTTTTTAATTGAACCCTTGAACGGAACTTCAGTAGGGCAGCTGTGACAAATATAGGAGGATTGCCCCCTTTAAAAGGCTGGGGGTTTCTCTCTTGTGGCATCCGTACTGAAACTGAAGCAAAATGACTAATGAAGCAAAGAACTTCATTCTTTAGAAGATCAAAGTCATAAAATTCTGTTAATTCCCTTTGAGATGAAACTATCAATTATAGCAAAGAGATTTTTCCCTGTAACTTTTTGTTGCATTTTAAAACTCCCTAATTGTTCCCCAAGACCATCTTCTTTTACATTTTGCTATCAACTAATTCGCTGAAGTGTCAGGACTCTAAAAAAATTATCTCTACGATAAAACATCATATATTCTCCTTAACATGTATTCTTCTTAAAAATGGAAATAACAGCCTATTCCTCTTCAGCAGAACCCAGCACAGGCTGTTTGGCATATCAGAGAGCTCTGCTGGCATTCAGCTATACAAGACCCACATTCCTAGAAAAGGGGGGTAAATTTGGTATTTTTGTTTAGTGTTTATGCTTCTCATCTTCTCCTCTCCAAGCTGCTTCCATCTTCTCTTTTTGTGTTTCAAGGCTCTTTGCTGAATTTTCGGGGGGTAAATGTCAGCTGAACTTCTTCAGATCACCTTTTCCAAGTGTATTTTTGTGTCCCCATTCAGTTTTGGGGAATCCTGGAAATTAGGGAGGGACAGAGATGTTTACATACATGGTTGCAATACAACTAAATTTGCCTGTAGTTTTTATCTCTCTTTTACTGCAGTTTTTAACTCGTCCAGTGCCAGGTTGTTCCTAGAGCTTCTGTCATCCCCTTCCACTGTCTAGTATTGCATTTGGCAGAATTATCTCAGATCTGTGTGGTCCCCACTCTGTAGCCTGGGTACACTCATCTCTTCAGTTACTGACAAATTTCTACAGAAGTATTTTTTTCCTTTGATATTTTAGAAAAAAATCGTAGGATGAAAATGTTGCATCAATATTTTTAATGGTTATTTAGAGAATGAAGTGTTTGGACATGCTTGAAAATACTGCTGGGCATCTATTTGCATGTGTAGGTGCCTAAATATCTGAGAAAAACAACCATCTGGTGTCTCTGGTCTTGGATCCTCAGAAAATATGCAGACTATTCAAACAAAGAGAATTTAGGCACATGCATTTCTTTTGATGATTTGCTCAACTCTTAATGTCTCCCTCTCTAATGTGCAGAGGAAGAATACACAAAAGGCTTTGAAAGGCTCTGATGCCTTTGTACTCTGTATGTGTTTTACAGATAACATTACGGAAAACTAGCAGGAAAAAAACACATATGTTATACAAGTGTTCTGCCCTCCAATTTCAACATCCCTTAGAACTCTTACTTTATAAAATTAATAATTGCCTACCTGGTGCCTAGATAGCATTGCCAATTACTTCAAAGTCAATTAATTTCGGAAATAATTTTGAGCTACCTCAAATTGCTTCTCCTCCTTCAAGACTTATTTTTCTTCCATCCTGTTCAAGTAGAATTTCAGATTTCGTATTTTAATTTCTGCAGAACTCTTGGGTTGTCCATACAAGAGGATTTGGCCTCAGCATGCCGGAATACAAAGAACACAAACCATTCTGCTGCTAGGAATCAGTCCTGCTTTGTGTACCCCTTAACTTGGTGCAGAAGACAGAAGCATTAGCACCTGAATGCAGAATATTTTCTGATCTGTGCATGTCGCTGCTGGAAAGAAATACAAAATCCTGTAATTTAGAGCAGAAGACCATATTTTGCCAGATTTGGGTGGAAGTTCTTGCCAACATCAAGGTAACTCCCAGTGGGTGACTGCCCACTGTTTTGGGGTTTTTTATGTTTGGTCACTAGATTAAATGGGCACTGAGAAACACTGGTTAAAAAAAACCCATCCTAAATTTAGGAGCTGCTCCAGCTTCCACAGGGCAAATTCTGGGACAGGGAATTAGTAAAATTATATTAATTTCAATGCTGATTCTTCAAATATAGGGCAACGTTTTGATTCTGAACCTGTTACATGACTTTCTTCTCACAGTGTTGACAGTATTTAATGCCAAAATTAATGAGATACTCATTGATGCTGGGCCAATTCCCTGACTTGCACATTGTCAATCAGGTAGAAATCCAAATGTTCACCCACTCTCTAAACCATTTTATGTCTCTGACTCCATCAGGAGCACATGACACATCTTGTGGATCATGTGGAATAAAATCAGATATTCTTTCCTTTTCACTCTGATGGAAAAGAAAGCACCCCACGATTCTCAACTGTATAATAGTTTCCTATAAAATAAATTACTTTATCTGTCTTAATACTGTCACACTTCTGTTCTCCAGTGATCTACTTCTTCCATCTGTGTGCATAACTGTAATCTTCTCTACACCTACTCTATGTATGCTCAAGTGTCAAAATCCAGCCTCAATCATTCCTGTCATTAGTCCCTTGTTCCTGATGGGATAGTGGGTAAAACATCACTGCTCCTCAGGCTTCTTTGGCAGATTTCTGGGCTCGTTTTGCAGAGTTTACATGAGCTACCAGAAATATGGTTTGACTGAGTTTTGCTTTGGTTTTTGTCACCTGAAATTTTCCACTTATGGAACAACAGGGTATTTTCCTTGCTGTGTGTGTCTTGTTTCCATCACAAGTGATGCTGCAGTGAAGCATAACTTCAGGAGATATCCACATTACCCAAATCCTGTGAAAGTTGACTTGCTGTTTCTTATTGAGTAATTCCGTGTGACTCATCCTTTGTTCTCTGATACAATTTTTTTCACTCATTTGCAGAATATTGTTCAGCCAATTGAGCTTGCTTTACTCAAATCACCATCTTTTCTAGTGAGGCAGTGCAATCACTTCCCTCTTTCACAAAGCCCTTGCAAGAGAATGAGGTGACCCATGAGTTACCACCATCTTGTTTGCCTTAAAATACAGATTATACTTGGCTAAACCAAACAACTGCAGGAAAAAATAAACTCTATTGGAAGCTGTGCATCTTCATGGCTTGACGTGATAACGAGCCTCTCCCGCTGAGCCATGACCTACTTTGCACACAAAATGCTCTCATTACCTTCCCCCAAACACGAGGCTGCTGGAGCCTCAGGAATTCTGTACCTCGGGATCCGAAGTGTCAATCAGTGCCACGGTGACTTTCCCTGTGAGTCAGTGTGTCACGGCCGTGCTGCTTATCGTGCTCATGTAAATAAAATAACCCCACTCCTCCTGCAGCTCTCTGTATCATTTCCTGTCTCTGCTCCACATTCCAGGCTGCCCTCAGCATCCACCCCTCAAATTCACAGCTGGGTAAATTTTGCCATCTCATGAAAGATTCTGATACTTTTTAGGACTGATTTATTTATCAGCCTAATTAAAATGTTTTGCTCTGGTAGTTCAAAACTTTCCTCTTCTTTTCTTTTTTTTCTTTCCCCTTTCCTTTTTTGTTATTGGAAAGGAATCCTTTTTCTCTACCCAATCTATTGTGTGCATCAAAACTTGGTAGGATGTCTGCTCATGGAAAAACAGGAGGCAAGAGTTTAAGCATCAACAGCTGTGGGAACGACCTACAACATATGGGACATTTGGTAATTATCCAGTCTGTATTATGTAAGACATAAAATCATGCAGTTCTGCTAAAACTTGAAAGTAGAGAGAAGGAAAATGATGGCAAATGACTGATTGCAAAGATAAAGATTCTTAACTGTACATTCATATTGTTTGGATCTTAAAAAATGCCTAAAATTTGCTTGTTGAATCCAAGTTTGTTGCAGAGCAAAGGCTCAGCTTTGAAGGGTGTTTATTGATAAAAGAAGAGACGTTTGAATCATAAATATCCACAGCTGAGAGTGATTTACAAATGTGTGATTGCAGGGACTGGCTGTAAAAGAAAGCCTGTGCTGGGATTTCTCTGCTCCAGTTGGAGCAGGGAAAATTTCTGATGCATGTCAGAAGACAGAAGGGTAAGCTGTGGACTTTCAAAACCCTCCCGCCCCCAATGCGTGGTATTTGATGTCCAAATGAGGCAGGCATTTATACTTCCAGAGGGTGAAGTCATCAGAGCAGAACAAACTTACAGCAGGAAGAACTGTAAAGTTATGCACTGAATAGATCTCAGTAATGAAAAATTAAGTCAGTCTGTCCTACCAATTATGGATATTGAGTTGGACACTACAGGGAAAGACTCTGTTGGAAAGGCTATCCACTCCTGTGATTTCTGCAGGGAGTCTTTTTCCCCAGAATTATTCAGTGTTGTTGAGCCTAGTGACATTTTGGAAAAGCAGCTCACATGCACAGTGTTTAGGGACCCTGAATGAATTTACAAACTCTCTCTGGGAACTGGTCCAGTATGTAATTTCCTCCCTGACACAGAAACTTTGAGTAACATGAAAGAGTCTCATTGCACATTTATCAGCTTGAAATTTGGATACCACTATACTGTTGGGAAGTAGAACTGTCTTATAATAATATATACCATTATTTTTGAAATTATGTGTCTTTGTAATTAAGATGCATGCAGAAGTAGCAGAGTGAAGGCCAAGGTGTTTAGAGATCCTGTGTTTGACACTACAGCCCAAAGGATGAGTCCTGGAGAATTCTGCTCCAGTAAGGCATAATCTTCCATGTTTTAAATGCTGAGAAGTTGCCATTTTCAATAGTTCTCAAATTCTTAACTTACCAAATCATTTTGTGTTGTGTTTCGTCTGCTTATGATATTGCTTTATGTGGATTTACAGAACTCGCCATTCCATACAGAAAGAAGCTGTTTGTGCTGTATCTTGTGGGAATAAAGGCTGTAATCTGCTGTACTTGGGTTAATACATATTTTATTATTCACAGTTCCAAACACCCTCCTGGTGAAGCTCAGCAGTTATACTTTCTGAAAGCAATGCCTGAATCGAGGCTGAAAATTGTCCTCTAAGTTATGAGAAAGACACACAGCCCAGCACTGCCCTTCCTCAAGGACCTCCCAAACAGTTTTTAAAGCATTGCTGTGCTGTTCTTCTGCCCCGTGCCACACTTTGTGTTGAGAGAATTTTACAAGAAATAAGTGGATATAGTAAATAACTCCTCTCTGAGCTTGCAGGAGCCTCAGCACCTTCCATGGCCAAAAGGTGATGTCCTGTGCTGCTCTTGCCAATTGGCTGAGGCAAAAAAACCTGCTGTGATATGCAACAATAAAAGAAGGGAGGACACTGGTTTACAGCTGAAACCACAATCTGCTGCTGGAGGACATTTATTAGGAGTGGCTCAGACACTGTTTGCCCTCCTCATTCTGAGCTGTCCCTCACTCTGCAGTTGAGTTCATTGATTTCATCAGGGCTACTCACACTCATAAGTACAAGCAGCTGTAAGTCAGGGTGAGAGAATTGTACCCTAATCCCTACTCTGTGTTCCAGACCTCTTTGTCCATCCCCTAACATTTTTATGCCACCAGAGTAAAAAAATTATTTGCATCAAGAATCTTCACCTTAGATAAAAGACTTGAGTTTCTGTTAAAAAAAAATAAGCGGCACTACCCCTCAAAATGCTGTAGATTCACTTTTCAGATATACAATTTACATTCTACTGAATTTTTTGACATATGGTTATGTAAAACATCTAATACCAAACTCTATCCATTTACACCTTCCAGAAGGCAGCGACTTCAGGAGTTAATGTGGGATTATTTTTAGCATGTATTCAAGTTTATTCATGCTGAAAGGTAGTACTTATCTTTTGTAATTTTAGAGTAGTTATTTGAATAAAAACATGAGTATAGTTCTATTTTAACTGTCATGTGACATCTGGGAACTGGTTCAAACCTCTCTCTCTCGGAGAGGTGGAAATCTCAGCAGTTTTTCTTTCCAATATCTCAGTGGTACACACAATACCTGTGTATGTGTTGGGACCTATGTCTGTAAATAATATGAGTAACAAAATATGAGTAATCTTCTATATGCTGAGAGAACATTATACCAGAAACAATGAAAGCATCCATCGACCAGAGAAAGTGCAATTTTCAGTGTTCTTTGTGGGAAAAGCTTGTTGAAGTTAAATTACCCCTTTGAGTACAAATTCCATGTTAAACTGTCACTAGAGACACTGTTAGATAAAAATCTGCGGCTGAGTATTTTCCCTCGAGCTGGGTAAATATTTCTGTTAGCCAACTAACTGAGCCCTTTTTCAAGTTCAGAGATGATCTGTGCAGAGGTTGCAAGTTTCTCATGTTTTGGGGTCACTTTATATAAGCCTTATGCTGCTTCTACTCTCTAAAGGAATAGTGAAAAACAAGGAGCCTGCAAATTTTGTGTGTAATTTTGGTGGAAGGAGTTGAACTGTTTGTCCGAGAGGACACACGGGGATTTGGCTGGGACAGGCTAATGCAAAGGCAACAGCAGGAGGTCAGCAACATTTCACAAAATTTTATTTGTTCCAAGTTTGATTTACAGGAAGGGGAATATAAACCTCTTACTTAGAGATGACTGTGGGTATGACACTGGGAAAAGCTTTGCAGTAAAAATAATAATTAAGTCGCAACGATAATGAGGCTGTAGTTATGCAATGCCAAGTGATCTTGTTAGGATTGTACATTTTGATATTCAAGATAATCTGGGTTGCTCCTGCCTTGGGGCCTGCACTGATAGGTCTGTCCTGTACCATCTTGCAGAAGAAAATATAGCAATATTCACAGAAAAATGCCTTTCCCAAGCAAACATGCCATAAAAGTATTTATGCTACTGACAGTGATATTTGAAGAGTTATTTTATGGTGTATTTCTTCTCCTGATCTTTATTTCTATTCAGTGCATTTTTCAGACCATGACCTGTGTCTGGGGTTGGGGCAGGCATGGCAGAGCTGTGCTCTGGCAGGGGAGGTTGGACCCCAGCTCTGCCCAGCTCCTTCCCAAGGGCTGTCCCCACCTCCCCCTGGGATCCCAACCCCTGCATGTGCCTTGAGGTCTTCTCAGCATCTGCTCTGGCCCCCAACAGATGATGGGCAGAGTGGGCATCTCCTTCAGCACCATAAAATGTGAAACAGCCCAATTTCAGCTGGTTGAACCCCCTGCTGGCTGCAGCCTTGGTGGCAGGGTGGAGTGATCATAATTTTGTTTGTATGTGCTGCTAATTTTCACACCAAGACTGTGTATCTTCTCCTAATCCTTTGCCCAAATGGAATATTTTCATCACTTGTTATTGGGACTAATTCCAGAAGGCTGTAAAGAGGTCCTGAGCTGAATGATCTATTTTAATTCACTGAGAAAAGACTCAGCAAATACAGACAAAGATACAAAAAGAACTGAAGTAAATCCTCTTTGTCTCAGTTACAAAGGTCTTTTCTCTTGAGTTTGGAATTTCTTAGTGAGAAGAAGCTCCAAGAGATGCTCCTTCCCCCTTAGCATTGCTGCTGCATAAGAAACTTTGGTAAAAGCATTATTTCAATGAAGGCGCTGTTTCTACATGGTACCTGTCAACTTTGTTATAATTTTTGATCAGCCTGGTCCAGTGGAAGTTAAGATCCCTTCCAACCCAAACCATTCTAAGATTCTGTGTCCTTTAGCACTCCTCTGGCCCATGTCTCATTTGGAGAGTGGCCACTTGGGCAGGTTGTACCTGGGGGTGTCAGTGTCCAGCCCTCCAAGTTTGGCAGAGATGTGATTTTCCAAGGAATTTGGGCAAGCAGAAGAAACACCTCTGTGCCCAGCTGTTCCATCCCTGCTGCCAAACCAGGAGCACTTGTACTCCCCTGGCTGTGGAGAGAAATCAGGCCATATTTCTCCAGCTGCTTTGGAAATACCCACAGCTACAATAAGATTGTGGAGCCTAATAATTCTTCTCTGTGAGAAGCAGTTGTTTTGTGTCTGTCTTCCTCAGGAAAGTGTCAGTGCCATTCCTGCCCCTTCAGTGTCCAAAGATGCCCTTTCATCCTCTGACTGAGAGCACAAACAAAAGGCTTTGTCACTGGTCCACCCTCACCCCAGTGGTTTGTATGGACAGAGAAACATGGCAGTGATCTGAGGAGCTGCACTTTCCATCCCTCCTCGAGGGCATCTCTTCTCCTGTGCAGCCACCCCTTCCCCACACACCCTCTGTGCCCCATCTGAGCCCAGCAGCCCTGCCAGACCCTGCCCCTTGATCCCAGCAGGGACAGCAGAGCTCACCAACACCACAGCTAAGCTCTCTACCCCCAGCCCTTCCTCATTTTGTTAATCTGTTCATTGCAGTAGTAATTGATGGCAATCTCCTATCTTCTCTTTCCACCTGCATCCTTTCTTTCCCTCAAGGGCTGTGTCCCTGCTCCTCCTTCACCACTCGGAAATTTCTCTGCTCACACTGCTGGTCTCTGCATTCTGTTTTTCCGCATTTCTGAAGCAGAGTTTTGAGTGGAATTGCCTAAACCTGGAGGAACACCCCCATGAATCAGACCCATTAGTTCCCTGATGTTTTATTCTTTTGTTTGACTTCTCTTTAAATATATTTGGTGGGAAGTGACATGGTGAGACAGATCCAAAAAGCCAGTGTTGACATGTCCCCAGGTGAAGCCCTGCTGCAGCATGACTTACACACACACCAGGCCCTGTCGACCCCTCCACTCCTTGCTGCTGACAATTTAAATCTGCCAGGAGTGAAAGCAAGGCAGGAGCTTGTCCCTGACCCTGTTACAAAAATCTTAATACAAAAATCTGTCGTTTTATTCTTCCAAACACACAGCAACTGGCAGGAGCTGCTGGCTGCAGGTGGATGGCAGCTCTGGGGCTTTGGAGACCTGTGTTAAACATTGCTTTGTTTTTCAGCTTCAAGAAAAGCAGGAGAACAGCCCAACATCTGCTTTTGCAGTGAAAATGATAGGAAGCTCCCGGCAGTGCCAGGATGTTTCTAAATTGATTTTTACTCCCTCTGCCTTCTCGTGTGAAATAAATTGGTATAATTTGTTTGTGAATTAACATAAGGTGGCTTTAGAGATACCAAAGGTCTTTGCCAGGCTTAATCCATTTGCGGCTTGCGAGCAAATTATTTAATTAGTGGGAAGTATTTATACTGAGTGCATGTGAAGACTGTGAGCCAGGTTCTTATTCCAAGCTGTGTGGCAGCCCTGGAGAACCCAGGGTGAGCTGGTAGAGGATGAAGGGCCATGGTGGGTGATGGCTCAGATCCTCCCATGGGCTCCTCCACTCCAGATGAGATCTGGTGTGTGGTGTGTCTGACACAGCTCTGTACCTCAAAAGTCAAGGTGAAAAGTGATTTTTATCTATTTTTTTATCTGTCTTTATGGAGTGTGTGTACTGCTCTGCAGGAATGGCCCACGGGGTTGGGCTGGGGGCCAGACTGTGTGTGTTGGCTTGGCCAAGGATGGGCAGAGCCGATGCAGGGATGGCCCTGGCTGGACGGAATGGGGTCTGTGGTTTGGACTGGCCGCAGGGGCTCCAGCCAGGCTGGTTTCACAGGAGCCCCGGGAGTTGGGTCATCCTGGGGGATGGAAGGGACAGTACTTGTGCCCCGGGACACCCCAGCTGCAGCCTCACCCCATCCCCTCCTGCCTCCTGGCTGCACCCGAGACAGGTCACTGTGGGATTTGATAGGAAGGACCCAAAAGCAGCAAAGCAGATCTGCAGTAATCTTGCAGGTAGTGTCTTTTCCTAGCTCTACAAAAGACCCAAACAGCAGAGAAGTTTTAGGGAAAATAAAGATGTTGCTTTCTTCACTTGCCTCTTTGGTAAACTAAGAGAAATGGGAAAAGTACCCTAGCTCTTGTTTTTGTTAATCTCTGTGTCTGGCTTTATTTACACAATCCATCAAGAGGTATCTCATCAACAACATTATTTAAGCTGAAATGGGAGACTCACTATTAGTCTTAAAAATTCATAAAATAAACATATTCTGACATTTAATTTGTTGTAGACGGCGAAAGAATAAATTGACGAGCAAACATTATGCAGAAAATATTTAAGCAAAGAAGAAATCAGTGTTCTTTATATGGGAACTTAAACCAGAACCATATATTTTGTGTGTTCTGTTTATTTTTGTGTTGGGTAAGATGAAGTGTGCAGTTTGTATTGTTTGCTTAGGGAATAATTTAAGCATAGCTAAGAATGGAGCATCTGTTGAACAACTCTTTGGTCAGTAAACAGTATAAGATATTTTTTTATTAAACATAGCCCAGCCCTCCCCCTTTCCAGGGATGGATGAGAACAGGAGGAACATGAATTATCTCCAGCTGAAGGACCAGGCTGAGCAGTGCAGGAAGAAATGGCTGCTTTGTTTCAGAGCTATGCGGGTGCTGAAATGATTTGCGCTGTGAAGGAAAGAAATGAGGGGTAGAGCCAACGCAGCTGGGCTCCAGAAAAAGTAATGAATGTTAAATAAGTGAATGCCTGAGGTACCATCCTCCAAAAGAAAGCAGAAGTGGGATTGGGTTGGTGGATAATAGGTTTTCCATTCGTTTATCCAGGCTCATCATTTCACTGAGCTTTTAGTACAAACAGGACAATCATGTCTCGTTTAGAGATCTGCTGTGCACCACAACCTGCTGAAATCCGTGAATGGCCAATGCACACAGAGGCTGTGAGGGACAAGGTATTCCCCAGGGGAAACACATGGGCAAAACTCAGGAAACAGCTGGGTGTGGGACCAAAGGGAGTTTGGGGCTGTTGGGACTTTGTCCTCTTCACCAGACAGTGCTTGGAGCTGCTGACCCCAGTGCTGCCTCCTCCTGCCCTGGCTCTTGTGCCAGAAAACACCCTGGCCTCAGTATCTCTGATTAATCAAACATCGTGGTTATGGTTTTAAAAAATCTTCTTTAAAATTTACAAACTATTGAAAAATCCTTCTACAAAGAACAGGCAAGACTGATGGAAGTAAACACACTGCTCTGATTATTTACTTGTGTTTAAATGTTAGTAGCTTTTAAAAAACGTTAGTAGTGAAAACCACACTTATATAAGTGTTGTTCAAAGGAAAACTTGGTATAAACCATGGAATTTTGCCTATCTTTCCCTGTTTTTCTCTTCCATTCCTCCATTTATTCACCTGCATCTCTCACGTGCTCCTGACCTGCAGAGATGAGCTCCCAGGGTGAGCTGGGGCTCCTGGCTTTGCTGCCCTGCAAATAATGACAAGACACAGCCAAAAGGTGTTTCCACATAGAGCAGAGCTATTTTGATTATTTCTAACAATGCATGTGAAATTTCCAAGTTCAGGTACAAATTAATTAATTATGCTCTTCGTTTGGTCTAATGGGAGCTGTGGTACAAACAAAGGGAGATGAGGCTGGGGCTGAGCAGCCTGTGCTGGAATCCCAATATGGAACAGCAGATGCTGGAGATGATATTGAGAGATTGGATTCAATTTGCTCTTCTGCACTGAGTGCTGTAAAATTGAGAGCTGGGTGAGCCAGACCAAAGCAAAGAAGTGGCAGATGGGATGAGGACAAGATGATTAATAGAAATACAGCAAGCAGCTTTGTATTAGCTCCTGCTGCACGTTTTGGACTGTGTGGTTCTGAGGATCATCTCTGCTTTGGGGGTAAATCTGCTTCTCTGTGGCAGCAGTCCCATGCTGGCCCTCAGAAACACTTGAGCATCCCCCATTGCTTACCGAGCTGGGAACTGAAACAGGAAAAGGAAGGAAGAGAAAGAGAAAAGGATACACAGGCACAGAGTCTCCAAATTCCTGAAGCAGGCAGAGAAAGAGGGACAGGAAAACAGGAGCTGCAGCAGGAAAGCATTAAATAGAGACCCAGACAGGCGTAATGATAGAGACAAAGTTTTAGATCAGCAAGAAACTGTGAGGACAAGCCTGTTCAATAAAAAACTGCCAACAGGGAACCACAGGGATAGTATCCACTAAATGACATCATTTACCACTCTGCTTGTTATCACTCATTATGCTGTAGATCCTATTATGTGCTGCTTAATGCGAATCTGGCCCCTGCTGTGTCAGGCACAGCACACAAAAAGAGGGAAAAAATAATTTCTTGCCCCAAGGAGTTCATGGTGGAGAGTAAGGAGTACTTCTATGAAAGATTGCATTGTCAGTTCAGTGTTGGAGGTTCTGCAGGACAGTAAAAGGTGGACAATGTATTTCTCAGAGTTCAGAGTTTCATAACAAAAGCAAATTATACACATGTAAAGTCGAAATTACAGTTGGCTGAGTGCATTAGAAGAAAACCTTGGAGGTATGGTAGTTTCAGTTTTTTTTGAAGGGAAATGATTCATATTAGTGGCATAGGGATGCTGGAGATTTCATTTGAAATTAGATTTTAGTAGGCTACAAATCCTCACTGCTCTAACTCCCATGGAGTTTGGGCTTTCATTTGGAACTCGACAGTCCTTGGTAACCACTCTTGCTTTGATATGGTTGCTACTTCTAATGAAGAACCCAAAAATGCAGCAAGTGATAAGTGCCAGAGAAGAGGAGAATTCAGGCAAAGTCTTGTAATCCAAAATGATCACTTTTTAAACAGCTCCAGGGAGTCTTTATAACACCACTGCAGCCTGAGGACATGGGAGGAGCAGGAGTTCGCAAGAAGGATGGGCCAGGAGAAGGCTGTAGTCAGCCCAGCCCAGCCATATCCACAGGCTGGCTGAATTTAGAATAAATAAGAGATTTGATTTGCCCTTGGTAGGAGGAGGCTTGAATACACGGTGTTGGTTTTGAGCAAAAATTGTTTGGGCTCTTTTTTGGCAGAGAGCATCATTCCCAATTAATAGGGATGTATCTGATGAGTGCAGGGAAGTGAATTTGTGAAGGAATGATTGCCACCAGATGGCTTGTAGCTACAGAAGGATGCATCCCAAGCCTGAGGTGTCCTTAGCTACCCCAAATGACAAAATTATCCTAAGACCCAAGAGAGAGGAGCTTTCTTCTAAATTCATCTACTGTGCTAAGTGGGGTTGGGTGCTCTTTGCAAGAATGGCAGGGTAAGAGATAAAGCTCAACGAATTTCAGGGTATAAATTAAATCCCACAAAGCCTTGTCAGGTTTCTTCATGTGTAAATGTATGTTTAATTCATACATTTAACAGAGCAAGTTCAGGAATGTGTAAGAGCACATTGTAATGGTCTCTGCTCCTGTAATGGCCGCTGCTGCAAACTCCTGAAAGGAATTCCAAGTCTTAGGCTCTGCCATTTGTGTGGTAAAATGTATTTCAAAAGAGTCCACCACTGAATGGGTGTGAAAAAAGTACAAATACTTCAGAGCAAAGGACTTAGATGGGAAATTCATACCAGCACCCTCAGGACTGATCAGAAGAAAATACCTGCTCAGGAGAGAGGCTGAGGCCAGACCAAACCCCAGTGCTTTGTTCAGTTATGAGGACATTGCTCTGACTCAGTTTCCTCAGTTTTGGGTTAATTGGATTTATTTTGAAGAATACGCCTTATTCCATAGAATTTACCATATTCCATTTATTTCTACAAGTCCCCACCAGCTGCAGAAATTTCTTCCTTTGTTTCACTGCATTTGACAATAGAAGAGAATTTTCTTCTCTCAACTGGCAGATTAACCATTATAGTGAGTGAAAAATACTGTCCAACAGGGTTAAGTCATCCCACGTAGATGGCTTTGACTTTGCCATGCCAATTACTAATTTCCATTAAATTCAAAATATGTTTTATGCTGATAAAGCTTCTTAAGGCATTTTCTCTAAAGCTGTATTAAGGAAAGTGACGCTTACATAAGTCCCTTGGAATACCTAATGTGCCGTGACTTTTGCTATAAATATGTGGCAGTTCATTATTTTCACTAAAGTTCACAAGTGGGTAGGTATTGATTACTTTACAGTTAAAAGGGAAAAATCTTGGATACTTGCACATGGTCTGGATAAGCTTGCCAAGCAATGTGCTGCTTTCAGTCTGGCCAAGTGGGTGATTATTTTCCTGGATTTCCTACCTTCTGTTTCCTCCTGAGTTTTCCTATTTTTCTGCTTTTCTGCTGGACAGTAATTTGGTGCCTGTAAAAGGCGCTTTACTGATAGGATTCAACAAGAAAACTCTCTCTCCCAAGTTCAAAAAGGTTTTTTCACATCAGGGAAGAGCCTTAGAAAATGTGAGGATGGGAAGGACATTACAAAAAAGGTGAAGATGGAGTGGAATGTGACTCCTGGCAGCTGGCTCTGGGTCCAGCAGCCCCACAGCAAATCCCTCCTCCGTGGGACAGACGGGATTTAGTGTTTCTCTCTGCACAGCAGAGCAGCAGCTCCCAATTTGCCCAAATTTGTCCTTGTTTGTCCCTGCCTTCTCCCTCACAGCCCCTGCAGCCTCGGGGTGATGCTGGTCCAGCATGCACAGCAGGCTGAGAGTTGCTTTGGGATGTTTGTCCACACTGTTGCATACAACTTAATTAGCCTGGCTGCTAATTGATTCCCTGCTCCTCTCGCTACCAGGCCCGATAAAGCAAGTGAAGGGCCGTCAGTCTGGTGTGTTTTGGGCACCTTGGAGCAAATGCAGCGTGCCTGGCTGCTAATGAAGCTGCTGTCAGCTGAAGGACATCGTGCACGCTGCTCTGGGGACGTGCCATCAGCTCTGGGGCGCTTTGGTTTGCTGTTTGGCTTTCCCCTGTCATTTTCTCACACAGAAATGATTTACAAGGTCTTGTGTTCTATTAAAAAAGTCCATAAAATCATCTTTCTCTGACAAAAATGATCCAACACTGTGCACGGTCTCACCTCTTCCATGGTTCAGGAGGTTCACAGCCATGCTGGATGTGACCTCCAGTTAATCCTGAAATTTCAGAGTGTAATATGTCCTTTATTTCTGAATATCAGAAAGGAATTTGCTAATTAGGGGGAAACCAAGGTCTGCCACATGGGGAGCATTTTAAGGAATCAGAAGTGTCATTCTTCTATGACAAATGACTCCTAGCAATGATAAAATAACATTTCATAGCAGCAGAGGTTATTTGCTGCTGAGGTCATAGAAGTCTGGAACTCTCAAGGACTTGAAAAACTTGATCTGTTTTCAGCTTCATAAGAGAGAAAGAAGGAAAAATAGAACATGATTTCTTACATAAAATGAGGGGGTAGGAAGAGAAGGAAGCTGATTCTCCTACCTCCAAAGGGAAAGATGCCCGAAGACCCAACTGGAATGTCAGAAGGAGCAGGCAGAGTTGATCCTGCTGAGTTGCAGCTTTTTACGCTAATTTCCATCACCACACCTTCCCTCCACTCTGAAATTACCTTTGTATCACTGACCCCAGTTCACTGTGGGAACTGGGTTAGGCTGAACTGGGAGATATTAATTTTAGGGTGGAGAAGGAGGACTTAAGGCAAACGCTTGTGGCACTGATAATTCACATCCTGATAATTCACATCCTGGCTGTTTCGCATTGGTTTCTCGGTGCAGGCAAGCCCTGGGGATGTGACTTTGATTATCTGGATCAGGCAGCTCCAGATTACCTTAATGTGGTACTGACTTCATCTGCAGTGCTCGTGCAGAAAGAGTGATTAACCAGGCAGCCAAGCATGGCCAAGGGCAGCCCAGATCGGATCAGCTCCAGGTGCTTGGTGAAATCCTGGGAAATTGCCTGGTCTGGTATGAAACTGCACCAGAGCAGACTGGAACAGCAGACTGGGACAGCAGACAGGATTAGCATTTGCTCTTGATGGATGAGCCCTAATTTATTTCCACTGCAAGAGGTTTGGTGACAAGGTTACCCTATAAATAATGTTTAAATTTTAATTTTGTAAAATATCCTTCTCCTGTAGGGGGAAAAAAAATTTCTGCCTTCTTTCATTATTGCAGATATTCATTAACCCATCCTCATGTCCAGTGCTATAAGTTGTTTTATACAATATATCTGTATTTTTGTATAGTGTGTGTATGCATGTATGTGCATATGTATTGTATATGTATTATATATTTACATATATACATGTTTATCAGGAGGAAGGCAATTAATGGAGTGATTCTTGATCCAGCTAAGATCTCCACAGGTCCATCAGGGCCATGGGGAGCCATCACAGCTGCACTGCTGCAAGGTGACACATGGCACTATCCCGTGGGACAGTGCTCATCTTCAGGACTGTGTCATCACAGTGTTTCCTTCTAAGAGGATTTCCTCTGACTCACAAGAAATGAAGAGATATTTTTTTCCTGACAAGCCACGGGCAAGAAGTGACAGAAATCAGACATCAGAGACGGCAGTGTGGGGAGGGGAAGGCACAGCCCTGGGTGTGTGTCCCAGTTTCCAGGGCAGGGTGGAAGCTCAGTGGCACCCTGATCCCTGAACCTTTTCCTAGAAAGCCCAAATATGGTTCTGGTTTGATGTGGAACAGAAGAAACATGGGCAGGTGACTTCCCATCCTGACTCCCTGGTTTATTCTGATCCTCTTCACTGGGCCATGGGGCAAATTAAAAATTGGGGGCATTGCTGACAGATCCAGTGGCTGGTGCAGCACAGTGGCTGCTGTTTCCCAGCTCTGTCTGTCATTTGTGTTCTCTGGGTGCTGGGTATGGCTTCATTAATAAAGAACTGACCTTTTCCGAGCAGCCTGTCAGAGGCAGAGGGTTCAGCCTGACAGCTGCTGGCTCCCAAATGTTACCTGGTGCTTGGCTGGGGGAAAGACAAGCTACAAACAGCCTGCAAAATCCTCCTCCTCACCTGGGGGCACGGGGCACGGTGACTGCAAACTTCTCTGTTGATGCTTGAGAGTGATGGTTTCCTCAGCAAAGGGCTGGGACCTGACTGGTGTTTGGCTTAAAGGTTGCAATTTTAATAGAAATTTGGCACTTGGTTTTGAGAACAGCTCATTGTAAAAAAACGGCATATGTTTAAAAATAGTTTTTTCTACTAAAAACTCTTGCTCTTCTTCTGTAGCCTCATTAGGGATGTGTCAGCAGCAGAAGGCTGGTTGATGTCTCAGATCCAGGCTTCTTCTCTTAGAAAAGGAGAAATATTAACCTAAAATCAGCATATAACAAGTGTGTAATTTAAAACAAGCCTAGGTGGGAAAAAAAAGGTATTTGTTTAAGACTATCTTCAGCACTTTAGCAGACTGGTTAGAAACTTTTCTGCCTGTCAGCAGATTTGCTGGAGCGTGCTGTGAGCTTGCAGCAGTCCTGCCAAAAGCAGCATCACCTGTTTTATGAGTGGGTGTATTGCACACACCGTCTGGAAAAACTGTTCTGAGGGGTGTCGCTGGAGGTGTTCCAGTCAGAAGGACACTCGGGGTGGCTTGGGGCAGAGTTAGGGACACAGCCCAGCTCGGGGCAGGGTTAGTGACACAGCCCAGCTCGGGGCAGGGCTAGTGACACAGCTCAGCTCGGGGCAGGGCTAGTGACACAGCTCAGCTCGGGGCAGGGTTAGGGACAAGCCCAGCTCAGGGCAGGGTTAGGGACAAGCCCAGCTCAGGGCAGGGTTAGGGACAAGCCCAGCTCAGGGCAGGGCTAGTGACAAGCCCAGCTCAGGGCAGGGTTAGGGACAAGCCCAGCTCCTTTCCTGGGCTCGTCCCAGCCATGGCTGCAAGGAACAGCCCAGCCCCGCTGCCCGGGGGATTGGCCCCATTCCCAGCGCTCACACAGCACCTTCTCAGGTCTGGGCTCTGCCAGGCTAGAGGATAAATCTCCGGGGGTCATCTCCCCTTGGGGATTTTGGCAACTGCAGCACACGGTGTCTTGCAGTGAAGCAAGTCTCTCTGCTTTTCCTGGCTCAGGGCTGTGTCTCCTCTTGGCTCATGTTCAGTCAAGGAATCTGTTTCCCCATCCCCTCAGAGACAGAGGCATGAAGGGCTGCATGGGTATTTTCTGAGGAACACCAGGAACTGGCAGCAAATTTGTTCAGCACCTCCCCTAGACACCTCCCCACAGCTCGGAGGATGAGGAGGCGCACATGGCACGGCAAAGGTCACAGTGGGAGTGTGACATGGGGATGGCAAAGGTGGGAACTTACATCAGTGAGTCTGTCCAGGCAGAGCGGAAGGGAATGTGCTGATATTTGCAGCCATTAACCAGATTCTCAGTGTAAGGATTTACTTACATCTTTACCTCCAAAAATCCCCCTCCAAACAATCTAAAAACCTTCATAGGGAAACCAAGGGATTTATAAGGGCATGTAATGGTAGGACAAGGGGGAAAGGCTTCAAACATGAAGGGAATAGGTTTAGATTAGGTATTAGGAAGAAATTCTTGCTTGTGAAGATGATGAGGCTCTGGGACAGGGTGCCCAGAGAAGCTGTGGCTGCTCCATCCCTGGAAGTGTTCAAGGCCAGGTTGGATGGGGCCTGGAGCACCTGGGGTAGTGAAAGGTGTCCCTGCCCATGGCAGAGGGGTTAGAAAAAGATTATCTCTAAGATTCTTTCCAACTCAAACCAGTCTGGGATTCTACAATTCTGGTACTAAGAGAAGATGCTTGCAAAGGTTAAACAAGTGAGTTGTCCTGCCCTAGAGAGCCAGAGAAACTTTACTTGAGTCATAATTGATTTTTGTCTATGGAAGAAGTCTGAGACAGACCCTGACACAGGCATTCTGTCTACCCAGACATTGGGGAAGGACTTCTTTCAGTCCCAAGGATGTGACTGCACAGGACTCACAGGACTGAAGGCTTGAGCTCCCTGATTCACTGCAGTTATCTAAGGGGAAGGCCAACGTGAAAGGTGGGAAGGGTTCTCAATTACCAATTTATATGGCTTAAAAGTGCATTCCTGCCTCTCTGGAGTGCTGCTGCACACGAGACTCACTGAGGAGCAAAGTGCAGAAGTTTTGGTTCAGCAGGTCCCGTCCCTGCCAGGTTTGAAGCCTGGAAAATCACAGGTTGCAGAAGCAGACTGCCTTAACCTTAACTACAGATGTGCTCTGTAATTACAGTGCTGTTTATGTGCAGAGCCAAGTCTGTTGTGGGACACTTTTCTCAGCTGGAATTAATGAAAGAATCCAGCAGCCCCATTGACTGAGCAAATCAGGAGTCAGTTAAGTGCATTCTGTCAGCAGAAGGTGATTTTAATACTAGGCTGTAGTCTATGATTAATTAAAATAAACATCTATTATTTGGTTTTGAGATTCTTTCCAAGAAGGAAAATACAGTTTGGAAAGGTTTTCAGAGCTGATTACTTTGCATAGCCTGGGCTGTGCTTGAGACAGGCACGAAGAGGATCTGGGAAAGGAAGAGAAAGATGAGGAGGAACAAAAGGTGTTGAAATCAATGTCAGAAATTAGAGAAAGAACAGGCAGGGAGGGAACAGAAAAAGAAGCAGAACAAAACCAGAGAAGACAGACAAAATGTGATTGATTGGGAGGGAGGGTGGCAAAAGATAGCTGAGTGACTGGCGGGGGTGACAGCGGAGATGTGAAGCTGGGGAGGTGCGTCTGGGGACACTGTCCCTGGGGTCTCTGAGGGAAGGCTGGGGAAGCCTTTTCCAGGCACAATATTGGTGTGGTCATTGCTCTCTGAGGTGGAGGTGGGTGAGAGGACCCTGAGCTGTGTGACCCACGTGCCATTTGATAAATTCTTACACAAACTCCTTAACAGTATTTTACTCGTATGGAGTTTTTAGTTTTTAATATCAAAGCTAATGGCCAACAGTAGCAAAGAGTCACCACAATATCAATGTGAGATCAGAGGTGTGACATTGCTTGTGTGCTCTAAACTAGTGACTACTTCCAGAGCATTTGCTCAGACGTCCTGCTGATAGGGGAATGTTTTCCTTCCTCCTGTATCTATTTCACACTGTACGGAAATCAAAATCTGCTTTCCAAACAGCCACAGACACTGCCTGTTTTCAATAAGGTGTTTATGGAAAGATGCTCAGCAGCTCCTACATGGTTCTCTGCTCCCCTCGAGCAACAGCACCCTGCAGGATGAGGCCCCGTGTTGGCATCACTTACTGAGTAAGTTTACTCTATAGAAATGGAGCATCTGTTTCTGTTAGCAACAGCAGCTTCTGCATTTAAGTGTGTTAGTGCATTTCAACACCTCATTATTAAATTCAGTTTGTTTGTGGGTTTGGGAAGTCTGGGGGCTGCACAGTGAGGAGGGAGCTGGCACAGGAGAGCAGGTTATTGTCAGTGGGGAGATGGGAGAGCACAATTCCTACACTCACCCAGGCAGGAGCTGGCCATCCTCTCCAAACCTCCTAGAAAACCCCCAATAAAACAGGGTGCTTTGTCAGCCAGGGGCGTGCCTGACTCATACAGCCAGCGAGGAGCAGAGCCAAGTGTGGCTGAGCCCCATGCCCTGCTGTGCGCCCTGTTCCTCCCAGCCAGCCCAGACAGATGGACACTGTGGATAGCACAGGGCTGAGGTGACATGGGAAAGCACTTGTGGGGCCATTCTCCAGAACAACAGGATGCTGCCAGTGTGTTCCTGTCGCTATTCCTGCTAGGCACAGGCAGCAGGAAATGCTTTCTGCTGCGATGACTAAAGCAGCACGAGAAGAGCCGACGGCTTTACCTTTCCCTGCCACAAGTGCCAGTGGCATCGGCAGGCAGGATGGGATCAATGGGATGGGATGGGATGGGATGGGATGGGATGGGATGGGATACAGGGATGGGATACAGGTATGGGATGGGATCCATGGGATGGGATGGGATACAGGGATGGGATGGGATGGGATGGGATGGGATGGGATGGGA
Source organism: Acanthiza pusilla (assembly GCA_036630365.1). Classification (NCBI taxonomy): domain Eukaryota; kingdom Metazoa; phylum Chordata; class Aves; order Passeriformes; family Acanthizidae; genus Acanthiza; species Acanthiza pusilla. The sequence goes on along the minus strand of JAXCHO010000049.1, from coordinate 8,975,799 downwards.
TGGGATGGGATGGGATGGGATGGGATGGGATGGGATGGGATGGGATGGGATGGGATGGGATGGGATGGGATCGGATGGGATGGGATGGGATGGGATACAGGGATGGGATGGGATGGGATGGGATGGGATGGGATGGGATGGGATGGGATGGGATGGGATGGGATCGGATGGGATGGGATGGGATGGGATGGGATGGGATGGGATGGGATGGGATGGGATGGCGGTAAGCCAAGCTGCTCGTTCACTCAGTGGGCTGGGGATGAAGGCCAGCATCTGCTCTGCCTTCCCTGGATCCGGCTGCCGCCTGCATCCGTAGCAGGACAATAAATACACACTCTGGAGAGGCTGCATGTGGGAGGGTCACGCTGCAAAGCAGGAGCAGCTTCAGCAAAGAGCAGCTCTTGCTCTCAGTGCAACCAGCACAGCTGAAGGAAAGGCTGGAGAGCAGCCACAAAGCCGCCCTGAAAGCTTTTTCCTATTTAGCTGCAGGGATTTTGTTGCATGTCTCAAGGAGACCTTTTAATTTCCTTTGGAAAATAGGTTGCAATCAGCCAGAGAAATGGTGTGCAACAAGATTCAGGCAGGAATCACCAGTGAGATGAGCATCCAGAGTGAGCCACAGGCTACATGAGCATGTTTCGCTAAAGGTGTGAATATTTTGTTCTGCTGTGTTAAAGCTTTTATCTATTAAAGTATCAGTATTTTCTCACTGAAGAAAACAAACCCATGAAACTCAGAGAATGCATGAGGTGAAAATAATATTGAGGTTCCTCTCAGGTTCTAACCTCCTTGCATACAAGCTTTGTCAAGGTGAAACTTACAATTTTCTGCCATAGAAAAACTAAATTCTTCTGACTCAAAAAGTTATGCTTGAATGACTAGAACTAATCAGACAGGGTTGTTTTGTACCTTACAGCAAACCTTAAAAGCAGGGCCAAGCTTATAGCAAATTCAGCTAAGCAGATTAACATGTATGAATCTTGCAAGTTGTCAATCCCTCACACAGGATTTAAGTTGGGCACTTTGGACACTCCTGGTGAATCCCTCCTGGCTGACACTGCCTACTCACTCCAGATTCACTGAGCAGGCAAACTTTTCAGTTCTTCTCGTGCTTTTGTACTTCAGCTAGCTGCCCTGAGAAGGGGGAAGGGAAACACATTTACGTATTGCCATGGTTGCAAAATCTGGCATTCCAAAGGCAAATCAGCTCCCTTTGTGTGTTATTGGGTCAGCTGTGATGAAATGAGGGGCAAAGAATGTGTCTGAGCCCTTCAGCTTTTGAATGTTCAATGAGAGAAGCATTGAAAGGGCACCAGGAGGTCGGCTGTGATCTTGCTGAAGCAGCTGCAGAGAACATCTCCCCTTGATGCTCACAACTCCTCAGCTGGTAATAACCACTGTCACAGCCAAAGTTGACAAAAATTGCATAGAGGCGCCTGTTTCTACACAGAATCAGCTGGTTTATTTTAACAGCCTTCACTGGTACAGTGAGTGACCAAACCCTGTGAGCTGAGCTGGGATGGAGAGGAGGGAGGGGGGAAGGTGTGCAAGCAATGTCTGCATCTCCAGGAAACAGCAAAGAGCCCTCGGGGTGGGGTGAAGGAATGAGTGCATACAACTTCTTAAATTCTTCCAGGAAAGTTTCCTCTGGAGAAATCCGGCAGAACACGGATGCTTTTAAAGTATTTCGGTCATCTTTTAGGAACAGCACCTCTGCTCTTTGGGAAGGAGGTGGCAGCTGACTCCAGTGGGTTTCCTGGGACTCTGAGGTTTGCTCAGCAGGCAGCTTAGGGAATACTTTCTGGTAGGGTTGCTGAAAGATCTTGCTTTTGCACGATGTTAAAAAGCAGTTAAGAAAAACAGGAAATGCTGCTGAGACTGCTCATTGCAGCTCTCTCACACTCTGGCATTATTGCTGTTTAAAACTGAATATTTGCTGTTTTTCTCTTCCAGTTCTAATCCTGTGCCTTATTGCTGCCTATACATGATTTTTATCAACAACCTCTCTGATGGACACTGTCGATGCTCTGCCCAGCACAGCAGATGGCAGCCAGGAAAACACACCCCCTGCTCCAGAAAAATACCTCCCGAGGCCAGCAGTGAAGGGCTGCCCTCTCTGCTGGCTGTCCACAGCCTACAGTGAGGTTGGAAGACAGGGGCTGAGGCTGGGAGCAGAGCTGGGATCATTCTGCCCAGGTATCCATCTCTAGTCACCCTCACCTTCTGCAGTGGGAAGGAACTAATGCTGGAACCTATTTGCCTGGAAATGAGCTTTTCCCGAGCAGCTCGGCTTCCTGGGTGAATTGCTGTAAATGTGGTTATAATTATTTACCTAATTGCGAGTACTTTCACAAATTATTTTGTTAGCACTTACTGGGACTAAAGCAACATCTGAAGATACAGTAATGAAAATGCAATGCAATGTGATAGCACGGTAACAACACCAGAAGGGCTGATCTGAGTGGGATTATCAACTCAAGATCCCAGCTGTGGGTGGGGAGATAGGAGCTCTCAAGGAATTGCTCTAGAATGTGAACAAGAGGCATGGGGAGAAGGGACATGATAGGGATGCTGTAGAAAAGAAGAGAATACAGGATATAGAAGAGAATACAGGAGATAAGGACCCTTTTTTAGAAGCACTGTCAGGCTATAGGGGTCATGGGCATGGGCAGAAACGAACCACTTTTTTTCAATTGGCAGGGTTTTTTTTTTTTTGTTTTGTTTTGTTTTGTTTTGTTTATTTGTTTGGGTTTTTTTTAAGTGACTTCTGCTCTGAATAAGGCATCCTGATTTTCATTGTCTTTTTCTCCTACAACGATGTGAGAATTGCGGGGTAGTTATTGTTGAATAAAGACAGTTTCAGTCTAGAATACAGAGCCCATAGAGGCGAGTTCTGTGGAGAAGGTATTGAGGAGCATATACTCAGCATCACTGGTGCAGGGCACAGCCCTTTGCAGGTTCCCATCCCCAGCAGGTACGGCTGGAGGTTCATCCTTGGTGGCACAGACCCAGAGGGACCACGGAAGGTGCGGAGGTGATGTTAACCAGGCAATGAGGACACTTGGCCTCTGCCCGAGAGTACTTTTGTTTATAAATCAGTATCCACTTCCCAGGAAAATATTTTTGATGTTGACTTCAGACATCCTCTCTGGGACACGGCCCAGCCTCCTGGCTTGCCCAAGAGACAATAGAAGGAAAACAGGCACAATAGGTGCATGTGCTAAACACTTTAATGAGCACTTCCACACCATTCTCCTGCATTTCCCCACATCCCCGTGAGTCAATAAGCACCTCATGCAGCTTTCTAGATGGTGTGCAATAAACTGACACAGCCACGGACCAGCCCCAACATCAGCTCTCATTCCCTGAATAATTGATGGAGATGTGAACTGATTTTGTGCCGTGTGTATTGTCTCAGAGTAGTATTTCCAGTAATCCCTGGGCCTGTGTAAGCCCCCTACAATGAGGTTATGCTTAAAATATTTCAGATACAATTAGACCCATTTGTGCAAGAGGCACTGTGGCAATTTTTGCACATGCGCAAATGCCCAGCGGATTGATCTGCACCTGCAAACAGAAAAAGGCCCTTGAATTTGTTGCCCTGTGGCTCTGGAGGATGTGTATCTCTTGTTTTCTCTGGTTCAATTTGAATAGCAAGTTAATGATAGTGCACAAATCGCCAGCGATTATGCTTTGGTTTCCATTGTCACCCAACATAATGTCCTCCTCCTGTGGCTCTTTGTGATGATGCTCTGTGAGGCACAGAGCATTCAATAAGAGGTGCTGTAAGTTCTGTATTAGAAAGCCAGCGTTTATAGTAGTTACTTGGGACAATTTTATCTCCTGGAGACAGGGCTTTTAAATTATGACTAATACATGGTATCTGGGAGTCTTTCATCTCCAGCTCTCTCTCAGATATTTAGTCCAGATATACATTACTCTCAAACCACTCAGTCTTTCTCTTCCAATGCACATAACAGAAATTTTTATGATTTATGTAAATGGAAAATTATCAGACTTCAGAAAATTTATTTATTTTTTAATACTGTTTACATACAGCCAGTAAGAGGATCTGGACTGAGGGATGTGGATAACACAGCCTTGCAAAGAGAAAAGAGATGTGAGCAGAGAGGATTTAATTCCCATTCATTTAGACATTAATAAATAATAAGCATGCTGTTTTGGGATGAAATTCTGTCTCCATGTCTACCGAGGCCAGCTATTTCAATAAAGTTAGTCCGGCTCTGAGCTCTGTGTTGGTTGCACCAGCTCAGGACCTGTTCTGATCATTCCTGCCACTCTGCTGACTCTCTCTGACAGCTCTCCAACAGCTTTTCCATTACCTGAGCCTGTGAAAAGCTCATGTAAGTATCTGATTTCATTTAGTGTTTTCCATCATGCTCTAGGTTATACTCAGTGCTCATTATCTTTGCATGCTTTGGAAGTGTCTAACTACAAACATAACTTAGTGTGAGTATTCAAACTCAGGGATTGTTGGGAATTTTTCAATAAAATAGTTTCGCAGAAGCTTAAAGAGTTCTCAAACTGGGAATGCAGCACTAAAACCAACAATTATACTGGGAATGGTGATTGCTCAGGGTGTTGGAGAACAAGATACATTTTTCATGCTGCCTCCAGTAAATGCTCTAACTCAACCTTTGCAAATTTCGGTTGGTACCTGAATCAGCTGAACCTATTGGAACGATTTTATTATTGAAACAGGGATTTTAGCCTTAATCTCTCAGACTATACCCATGCTAATATAACCAGCAATGCTTTCTAGCTCTGGGCACCCCACTCCAGCAATATCCTTTCTCCTGCCCTCTGGGTGTTTGTCTTCTTGCAGAGGCAATCCAAGGCTGTGAGGCAGGAGCTGTGACAGCTTTTCTGCCCTCAGTGAGTGCTGTGATGTTTCTGGTGCACTCCCAGCCATGTCCCACAGCCTGCTGGCCTGGTCTTGTTCCTCCTGATGCAGGGACCTTCTATTTATTTGTGCTGGGGAAAAAGGAAAAAAGAAACATTTTTAGGAAGTTATTAATTTCATTCCTCTGCCAAATTAGACTTTACTGAGCGCTTTTGATGGTCAGAAGACTTTGGCAGAATGAGGCTATTCCTCACTGTCCTTTATAGCTTTAATCACTGTTTTTCCTGTTGTTCATATGATTAACTCCAAACCATAGCTTGGTTGGCAGCTCAGTATCTCTTTAAATCACTACTGGTTTCTCCTATGTCATTAATATTTTATTTATGTTGTATTAAATTTCGCATCAGTCTCCATGCCAACAGTTCATGCCAGCAGCAATGTCTGACAGAATAATTTAAATCCTCAGAGATATGAGCAATTTCTTTTTGAAAAGCACCACGAAGTTGGATTCATTTTGTCCTTGCTTTGCAGTGTCAGAGAGTCAGAGCTGGACATGGAATCAGAGTGGTTTGAGTTGGAAAGAACCTCAAAGATGTCTCATTCCAACCCTTTGCCATAGGCAGGGATACCTTCCACTCTCCCAGGTTGCTCCAAGCCCTGTCCAGCCTGGCCTTGAGCATTTCCAGGGATGGGGCAGCCACAGCTTCTCTGGGAACCTGTGCCAGGGTCTCAGCACCCTCACAGGGAACAATTTCATCCTAATACCCAATCTAAACCTGCTCTCTTTCAGTCTGAAGCCATTCCCCCTTGTCCTGTCCCTCCAAGCCCTTGCAAACAGCCTCTCTCCAGCTTTCCTGTAGCTCGTTCAGACACTCAAAGGCCACGGTAAGGTCACCTCAGAGCCTCTCCTTCTCCACGCTGAGCAATCCCAATTCTCTCAGCCTTTCATGTTCCTCCTCTGGCCAATGTCTGTGGGGACACCAACAGGGGCACCTCTTCACACAGAGAGAGCTGAGCACTGACACTCAGCCTGGCATCAAATGTCACCTTCGACTGACACCAAATCCTTAGGGAATGGCAGAGCCTTTTGCTAGACCAGATGAGAATTCTGGGAAAGCAGAAGGCTTTGAATAGAAAGTCCCTTCCTCAGGACACTTACAAACTCTTGCTTGCGGAGTTGCACCATTGTGGCTGCACTCCCATTACTGCTTTCATTCCTGTGTAAGTGCAATCCATGTAATTATTTTATTGTTTCCCTATTTATATCATTTATCTGAACCACACGTTCCTATCTGCCTGGCTGCTGTCAAGCAAATCTCTTTGACACTGGTGTGGAGATAAAGCCACTGAGATGGAAGGTCAGCAGTCCTCTTAACTCCCTCTTAACCACATACAGTATGGTCACAATTTGGATTTGTTTATTCATTTATCTATTTATTTATGCTACTTCAGCCCTTAATGGATCTCCAGTAAAGAGCACGGAATGGTGCTCAGTCCTAGAGGTTCAGCAAGAGGGGATGGCTCTGCTGGGGCTGCGTGGCATCCCTCCTGTCCTCTCTGGTATGCTCACACTAGCACCAGAGAAATGCAAAAATCAGTAAAAAACAGTGAAAAGTAGAGTGGGAATAAAAAAGAGGAGTAAACTATTCAGGTTTAAATAAGAAAAGAATATGCTGGAGAGTACAGCCAAAAATGGATGGAGTCTCAAGGGAAAGAGCAGCAAAAGATTCCCGAGTGTGTTTCTTCGTATTTAACGAAAAATGGATTTGAGGGACCCCTAAAGAATTGCTATTTGAAATGCAAAGTCTGGGTAAAATAATGTGTAAATGGGAGTAATCTAATGCCACACAGGAAAGATTTGGTACTCAAAACACTTCAGACTCCTGGGGCCCGACAAATTCAAATTTTCTCCCACCATATTCTCAAAATCCCAAATCTGCAAGACCTGGGGAATGCCATTAATCACAGGTGTAGCCAAAGGCAGAGACCCAGGAATCACAACTGCCTTCATAAGCCTCTGCAGCAGAGGGGATTAGAGAGAAAATGAGTTTACTGGAGGGACTGTGGAGTTAGTACATATCATCCCAAGGAGCAATTTGTCAATATACAGCACATCTCTGTGAGTGGAGGGGAAGGAAAGAAAGACCCAGGCAGCAACTGCAGCTTACACACAGGGCTGTATTGATTTTCCATGCCAATTAATGCCAGCAAAGAATACATCCCTGGAGACCACACAGCATGAACTGTAGGCAAAATTGCCTCTCCTGAGATTGCAGCCGCCTTTGCAACCTCATGGTATCAACCCTCCTTGTTTGCTTCTGCTTCTTTTATTAAAAATCCACAGTGGGAAAGAGCCTGGTGCATCTTCCTGCCCTTGAAATGTAGTTGAGGGAATATCCATCTGTTTCAGCAAGCCAAATCTATCCTCTGTCTTGTTATTTCTGTGTTTTGTTTTGTTCTTTGTGAAATATAATGAATGGTCTCGCTTATTTTTCCCAACTAGCAATTACTTTGGAGATCAAATCACAAGCAGCCCTATAACCTTCTGACAGGGTAGGATTATGAAAGACCTGCAGAAGTGTCATGCAGACTCTGCTGTGAAATCTGACAATTTAAGAGGTTCCATCCTGGTCCAGACAGTGATGATTTTTGATACCCTATTAAAATATCCTTCCTTTTTTTCTTCCCTGACAGGTATTGGAGAAATAAATGAAATCTGCAATCCTTTCTGCAGATGGGAGGGCATTCGACAATTCAGTGGCTTGGAGGGTGCTATCCTTTACACATCTTTTCTTGGTTTAATAGGTGGTTTGCAGCTGTGGGATCAGTGCTGCATTTCAGTTTTGTTCTATTATTAGGTATTACAGGAATATGAGACCACGGATAGCGTGTTAAACTACCGGTTCCTGTATTTATTGGCACCACCTGGGGATTAAAACAGCTGCTGCCACTCTGCAGGGTTATCTTCAAAGCAGGGCAGATATCATGAATACGTGATCAAAGCACCCTCACTCTGTCCCATTGTGCAGCAATTACAGATGGAAATTTCTCTGCAAAGGCAGCGTTGGCTGGGGGAAACAGCAGACAGAGGCTTTGCCCTGATGGCAGGAGATGGAGTGGGAAAGCAAAGCCAGTCATGGAATCACAGAATATCCTGAGCTGGGAGGGACCCACAAGGATCACTGTGTCCATCTCCTGGCCCTGCACAGGACAGCCCCAAAGACCTCACCCTGTGCCTGGGAGGGCTGTCCAGGCTTGGTGCTGTGCCCACTGCCCTGGGGAGCCTGTTCAGTGCCCAGACACCCTCTGGGGGAAGATCCCCAACCTAAACCTTCCCTGACACAGCTTTGTCCCTGAAAACCTGAGAGGTTCAAACAGGGGAAACACTCCATGGTTGTGATGACCTCTTCCAAGGAGGAAGCCACAGCAGGAGAGTCCAGCCATACCCCCAGGGCATGTGACTACCCTGTGGTCACCCTCTGGGCATGTAAATATCCTGGGGTTACCTTCTGGGCATGGAAATACTCTGGAATAGCAAGATGGCTCCTTATTCTTAGTGACCAGAACCACATTTGTAACAAAAACTCTTTCAGTGACCTTTTGTGATAATTTCAGCTCGTTCTGCCACGGCTGCTGGGCAAGATCCTGCCTCTCCAGGGGTTGGTTGGGATCTTTCCACCCAAAGGGAACTCTGCACCCAAGGGAAAACATATTTACCTTGAAAATAGCATGGTAATCTGTGCTTTGGAGGAGAATGGGAAGGAAGTGTTGGAGTTGGATGGTGTATGGAATCTGTGGCAGAGCCGCTGGCTTGTGTTCCTCGCATGTATGGGCAAAAGGGACTCAATAAATAATGCAGCAAATGCACAATAAATAATTTAGGTACCATGAGGCTTGGATGAGATACACAAGAACCCCTCCTAAATTTAAAGTGGCTCTCCCTTTTTGCATGGCAGGATGGCTTCAGCCTCTGGGACCGTGTTGGTGGCACCCTGAGCCTGCCATTGCCCGGCACAGCTCCAGCTGCAGCAAGTGACACACACAGCAATTCCAGCAAAGGCCTGAGTGAGCAAATTGAACGTTAATTTGCATTAATTAATGTTAAGTGCAGCTCTGTCACACAGCTGCAAGGTGACATGTGCTGGAGGTGTGTGGTGGCTCTGGGTCAGTGAGTTTATGGGGAGTTATTTCTGGGGCCAGGTGGCCTGCGTGGTGCTGCAGTTCAAAGTTTGATGATAAGAGGGGGTTGTGGTTAATGATAAATGGGATCTTCCTCCTCAAAAACTGTGGGAAATACTGAGGGGGATGTGAAGCTGGAGGCCAGTGAGAGGAAGCAAGGCACAGGCAGGAGCTGCATCCCTACAGTCCTTGTGTGCTAAAGGAGCCCTCGGAATAATTATGAATAAAGCACTGTTCTTCCAAATTACTTGCTAAAATAAACCATCCAGATGGCTGTAAGGGAAGACCTAGTCATCAGTCTGAGTAATGCTTATTTTGAGTACATTAACCACGAAATGTGTACAGTTGTGCTGGATTATGCACTGTGAGGCTCAAACGGATGCACGTGCAGAAGCAGGAATATCACAAGTGTCAGACAGTGGTGGTCCACACTGTCATTCTGGGCTTGGTCTGTGGGACAATCCTGAGAGCTGTTTAAGAGGGTCTCACATGTAATGTGTAGAGAGGAAGAATGTATTTTCCTTTCTACAGCTTTATTGGGTCTTGGATCACTCAGAAACAGATAGGAGGAGATACTCGGTGCTAAGAAAAGGTAAATGTTTCTCTTTCCTTTTTGGGAGAGGTGGAGAGGATAGAGACATTTTCTGATTGTCTGTGTGAACAAGGTGATTTGGCTTTTCAGAAAATGCTTGGATTCTTGCCCCTGCTTTCCCCCAGGTTGTCCAATTCAAACTTGACAAAAATGAAATCTGAAAAGCAGCACTCACACAGAAAGGCAAAACCCCAGTGCTCTGCTAGGGCTGCCTGTGTCTGCTGCAGCATAATAGAGCAAACGATAAATTCACAGAAGTGTTTTCCAGCTGCTGTGCCCAAGCTAAGACCTTGTTCAGTGCTTGTACTGCAGTGCCTGGTACGTGCAGGGGTGTGCTTGAATGCTTTTTATGGGTGCACTCAGCGGGACGGCTTCCAGCAGCACTTGTGCCTGAGCAGTGAGGAATTGTCACCGGGTCTGCTGGAGTTGTCACCAGGCTGAGGAATGCTGGAAGGGTCTTGCTGGCTTCTGCCATTCCTCAAACCTTGAGTGAAAAGCTCTCGGCAGGGAACACCCCCATGGTGCTCTGGAGGCTGCTGGAAATGTCCCCCCAGTGCCAGGACAGGAGGAGGGGCTGTGCTGAGCCCCCGCCACGCTGGGTCCCCTTTCATGGGCCCACCTGCACACGGCAGAGCTTCAGCTGAGAAAAACACCACCTGAAACTCAGTTTGCCCACTACACACTAATTTGCGTCACCAGACTTTGTGCTGAAGTACAGCCTGAGTAATAGCAACTGCTTTATTTATTTATTTTCCTGAATGCAATTTTTATTAACTGTGAAATCAAACCCTTTCTGGTAGTATGTGAGCAGCCTTCATGTATAGGAAGATTATAATGTCAGAGCAGAAAAATCAAACCATTGGAAGCTCTTGAGGCATAAACTCAAACCCTCATTAATCTCTGTGGGCTGCATCTCAAATCTGAATTTTTATAGAACGTGGGTGGTGTTTTCAGAGTGAGTTGCTGGAATTGGTTGGCTGAGAGGATTGACTTAGATAACAATGTGTTTCTGAGCCGCAGCCCTGTGCCTGAGCAAGGTGCAGGCTGTGGTTTGGGCTGAGCACGTCACGTTCGGGGGGTGCCCATGGTGTGGGGGTGGCTCCAGGTCCCCGTGGTTCAGGGCTGTGGGAAGCACCCAGAGCAGTGGGACTGACACTCAGAGCTGATGATAGACTCATTTTGATCTTTCTGATGTTCACTAATTCAGCTACAGCATGCTTTTATGTCTGCTTTATTCTTTTTTTTTTCCAAGAAACAGTTGAATGTCTCTATCTGGGCCAGCTCAGCTTTTTTACTGTGAATACCCAATTTAATCTGAGGTGTGGTGGATGTGTCATCCCCGTAATTCTGTATCACTCCTGCCTTTCCCCCACCCTCAGAGGAGTCCCTCACTTCTGACAGAGCATCTCAGGTGTTGCTGGAGACCTGGAGATCAGGAACAAGAAGATGCTGCCTTTGGAGAGCTGCACTTGGCTCCTGAGCTTTCTCCTGCCTCATGCTCCTGGGAGCACCAAGGTCGCTGATTTAAGCTGTTATAGCACAAAGATTTCTGACTCACTGCTGCAAGAAGAGTAGCAAGATATAAACTACTGCACTTATGGAAGTTCAGGTTATGACAGAAATGCTGTCTTTAATCAAGGACAAGCTTTGTGCCTGGAAAGGGGAATAGGAAAGAGGCTTAAGGCTCAATTTCAGCTCCAAGAAGGATGAATGCTGCAGGGACTCCCCACCAGATTTTGGGAAAAACTGTCAGTCATTCTGCCATCACAAACATCTTGGTACCTCAGATGTAAGAGTTGACCATATTTTGTTAGACACTACTAAAATCGGAAGAATGGATTAAGGAAACCCTACATATGAGATGACAGCAGAAACATGTTTTTATTTTCTAATTTAAAGCAGTTTACTGTTGGCTTATGTAAGTACAGAGTGGAAGAGACCCTAACCTTTATATTTTTAAATAAGTTTAAACAGCAGAATCTCTACATTAGGGAAGCAGCAGTTCTGGCCACAGTAGGTCCTATACACAAAATTCAGCTGAAGAGGGAATTTTCGTCTGGAGTTTTTTATTTATATTTTGTGCAGGTACAAATGAGAGAGAGATACTGAAAGATGCTGTCCCCTGGGAGCCAGCAGACACTTAAAAAAAAAAAAAGAGTAAGACAGTAAAAAGCAGAAAACTTCTCTGAATGCATCTAAGTCAGCTGAAGAAATATTGACTTTCTTGCTAACAAGAAAGCATCAGTTCAACATTTCTTTTTTTTTTAATAACAGAGTTTATTAAGTGCCAGATCCTTGTGGCTTTATGGGCTGTTAAAACGTGTAGGCAGGCTGCTATAATGAGCTGGAGAAAAGCCCTGCAGAATAAGGATTTTGCTTTTTTCCTGTAGCTTTGCTTTTACTGTGGAGCATCCCAGAGGCAGAGCTTTGTGGATTAGTTGTTCATGAGCACAACCTGCTGGCTTCCCCTGCATCCAGCAGCAAGAGGCACGGCTCCATCTCCCTCCCTCCCATCCGCAGCAGTTTGTGCCTGGGGATGCTTTGGATTGTATTTCCCCCTCAGGAATGGGGAAAACACAATCTAAATCCCACCGAAATCCCTATGAGACATCCACTGATTATTCTAAAGCATGGAGAAAATAGAGGGAAACACCTCGCAGGTACAGAAACTTTGAACTTTTACATTTAGAAGCCAGGAAAAAAACTCCTGAAAAAAAACAATCAATCAAACAAACAAACAACAGTTTCTTTCCTCTCAGAGCACCAGGTACTTTGGGGTCTTAGGGACTGAGGGCTGACTGCAGGCTGTGGCATCAGCTGACACTACCAGGCACAATTATTGCTACCACTTAGGATGCTCTCTCTGACCACAGCCAGTGTCTGGCTGCAAATGCAGAGTTGGGAGGAGAAGTGTGGTCTTCTGAGTATCTTGCTGAAGCCCTGTCTGGCTTTCCTGGCTGGCTGCAGGAATGACTGACAAAACCAGTCAGTGCTGCTTCTAAACACGTGAGCCCAACAATCTTCTTTTTAGGATTAACTCAGTTTTTCAATTGTGCTTGGGAATCATGACGAAGATTTGGCCCAAAGCATATTACTGTACAGAGAACACTTCCGCATAAAACCAGCTTTTTAATTTGATGGAAGCTCTCATCTTCAAATGCAAACCTTGGAGTGAGTTACTGCAATCCCTGCTCCAGGTCTCTGCCATCAGAAGTGACACTGGGTACAAGGCCCAGTGAGACAGGGAGTCCTGCTCCACGGGGACAGCAGGCAGCACTGAGGATGCTCTCAGCTGCCAGGGCACAGGGACAGCTCTCCATCAGCTTGGTTTCAAAAGCAGCTTGCTACAGAGTCCGTGTGCCACCCAGTGGGATGTACAAGGGAACAGCCTTGGTCTCCTGCTCCCTCCCACATGGATGTGCTGTGGTGCCAAAGCTGTGCCCACCGCAGGGGCAGCTGCCAGAGAAGAGCCTGGAGTCAGGCTCCACACAGAAATTCATCTCCTCACCAGATCCCCCATGCTCCTGCTGTGTGAGCCTAATTAAAACCTCGCAGCACAATAATTAATCATTAGTAAGGGAATTAAATATTAGTCTGTATTATAGTAAACATTAGTTGTATATTAACAGGATCGTTAGCTGTTCATTAACTGCTTAAGCTCTTCAAAATCCCCTTCATCACACTGCAGGTTTGTGTTAAATTCTGTCCCAAATGACCTGAATCGAGTGGCCTTTTACCTGCTGTTAAAGGCATCACAAATTCCAGAACCAGTTTAGTCATTTTGCTCCTTCGATTATAATCTCCCTTTCTATCTGACTTTATTTAAATTCAACTATAGTGAAGACGTATCATTGATATAGAGCCACTAAAACCTCCCAGACATTGAAGGAAATCACCTCCCAAAATGATATATGATCACTGAGGCAATGATTCTTTTCCTTTCCTGTTCCTCTTGCACTGCTGGCATCAGGCACTGGCAGATCTTATCCCTCACTCAGGAGTATATGCCCTACAAAGATGCAGAACAGGGACCAAGAGAGGGCAAAGCTAATGAAGATATTCTCATTCTAATAAGATTCAGAACCACAGTCCCATTTTTGGCCCCTCCCTTTCAGCTCATTAAGGCAAAACACTGAATTTCCCTGCATCTGCCTTCCTTCCCCAGAAGCGATTTCTCCTATGCAATCTCTACCCTTTTTCAATAAAAATATCAGTTCCTTAAGGCTGCAGTTTGTGCAGGCTGCTGTCCAGCTCCTGCAGGGTTTACAGCCCAGTCACAGCTAGGAGAAATGGGAGCAATGGGAGCTGCTGCCTGCAGCATCCCTCACTGGAGTGGGGAGAGATTTGTGGCCAAAGCAAGGCCAGAGTGGCTTTTGAAGGTCCCAAGGAAAGAGATTTATATTTATAGCATCTGGACAGAAGAAATACCCACCCTTCCCACCTGATAGCCTCCCTGAGCACAGCGTGGCAGCCTTGGCTATGGAGTTGTGGTTTCATTTCCTTGCCTGTTGGTTAGTTGTGGGAGCAAATTCAAGCCAACTGAGGAGTGGAATGCCCTATTTGCCAGGCTCCTGGGGGGGCCTGGGGGGCACAGAGGTGTCTGTGGCAGGTGCTGCCCATGATGCAGGACTGGTCCTGTCTCCTCCCTCCCCACCTGCAGCCCAGGGCTGCAGCCCAGACCTGGCCGTGGTGCAGCAGAGATCTGCTCTCAGCTGGAGATGCGTTTGGGACTCTGTCCATGCTGCTCTGTCCATTTGTGGTGATGGACTGTGTCCTCACTTGTCCTTACTGAGTGATCATTCATTTCTTGCATCTTTTAATCAGGGCAATTTCTTTTGGCCCGCTGGAAATGCTTTCCTCATGTAGATTAATTAAAAATAAAGCCTAGCCCTGACAATTAAATATGAGCTCTGGTCAGGATGCAGGCAATCTTCTATGACATTATTCATTACACCATTCATATTCTTCTTAATATTTACTTTTAAACCATGTTTTTTGGGAACTGAGGACAGTATTTGTTAGTCATTCTCCATAAAGTTACGGGCAGAATTAGTCCAGCTGGAGAAAAAAGATGTGCATGAGGCATCGCATCTGCCCTGAGGCTGCACAGCGCATCCCCTGCTGCTGAAAGCAGGGGCAGGATGCCAGATGCCTTTGGGCAGCTCCTCTGTTTTGGGACTGCATCTCTGGGCAGCAGGGGCTCCTGGCTCAAAACCAGGCAGTTCAGCCCCATGAAATAGCAAGTCCTGTTAATGCTTCTTTGCAGTTTTTTTCCTCTCTGTTAGCAGCAGCTGACTTGTTTGGTCTTTGCAAGGTGTGAAACAACTGTCTAGAGACTTGGGCAGTCAATAAATCAATACTGGCTGGTGAATGACTTTGTTCTAATCTTCCTCAGGGTGTCTGTTTAAGTTCTAGTTTGATTGGCCTGTGGGATTTGCAGAATTACAATGCTCTCTTGGAGACTATTCACCTGTGAGTGGATGACTTCAGGTTAGTTTCATTTTCATGGGACCTCTCTTTAACACACTTCCCATAAAAAGTTATAATTCTGTATCTACAAAGAATTGGGGTAAGCTCCATCCCTTTGCAGCATGAATTCGTCCAAGGAATATTAAAACCACTATTACAAAGCCAAAGGTAAGAGGTGTTACAGAGTGGACCAAATTCAGCTCAGCAGGAGGTTGATGTGGTACTGCAGTGCCAGGAGGTGATGGGAAATGGGACAGGAGACCCACATGCCTCAGGTCTAATCCAATCTGGCACTCACCTACTTTCATTTTTCCTCTACAGACTCTCTGAGTTCTCTAAGGGATCTTTCAGTGAAGCTTCTTAATTTTAACTTCTTATAAACTAACCTTGGGGAATAAACTTTGCTTCTGCCGGCAGCCCATTAATACACAGTGAGCAACTTCCTTGGGTGTGTTCCTGGGACCAGATGAGAGGAGTGCTCTGATGAAGTGGGATTTTTCTTGTCATGAATATTTATATAAAGTCTCTGTGCTTTTGATACTTTCAAGAATGTAAATGCCAAAGGGGAGGAAGCAGATTTTTTTTTTTAACAGTTATTTTAATACATCTTTTAGTCTACTTTTGAAGTCCTAGAGAATATTGTGCTTTTTCATGGCAAATTCCTGAGTGAGAGCAGCATGCTAACTGCCTGTGGCAGGACTGCACTGCTTGACCTGGACAGATGCTGGAAGGACAGGAGCTGATGGGTACGGCTGTACCTGGCAAAATTGCTTCATATAATGATGTCATTGTTCATACATCACAGAAAAGGAAAAAAAAAAAGCATGTCCATGTAATAGGTAGTCAAAAGATCAAGCAAATATTTCACTCAATGTACAACAAAATATTATGAGGTAATTTTATTTTTTTTCCATTTTTAGGTAAAAATATTACAGTATACAAGATAATCTTATTAAAGGTAAAAATACAGTATTTTTTCCTCTAAACAGATCTACGTACAGTACACTTTTTTTATTTTGTTTTCTTTTATTTTCGTACAAATATAACTATTATTCTATTAGGCTATATGTATTCTCATCTGGCACTTAAGAACTGATCACAGGTCACCTTCTGGCTCTGCTTGTTTGTCTCAGCTGAAACCCAAATGTCATGTTCATTTTATAGGTGTCTCTTGTAAACAAACAGTCCAGTCCCATGGTTCCCAAGTAGTAAGGTGTGCTTTAAGTAGTTGAAATCATTTAACCAACCATGAAAAGCCAAGCCATCGACGTTTGCAGTTGTGTTGCACAGACTCACGACTTTCCTGTTGTAAAAGCGTGATCCTTGTATTACCACAGCCTTAGAACAGTTTGAATCCTTTTGCTCTGTAAGAGCCAAAAACATAAGACAACAGTTTCTACAATTATTTTTCCTTTATTTCTTTTTTCTCCTTTTCTTTTTTGGTCAGAATGTTCAATTGAAGCCTTTTCATATTAATTTCAAGGTTGGAAACTACTGGGCAATGCTCTTCGTGATTGATCTCTCCCTATGGCTTGCAGTTTGACCTCTGGAATCTGAAAGCTGAGCTCAGTTGCATCGCTGTCTCTGGATTAATGCTGTTCTTTGAACTGAACACATTAGCACAAGGTATTTTATCTCTGGGTATTCCTGGGAAGTGAGTTTCACATCATTACGAATATTTCAGTACACTGTTGTCGGAGATGGGATCGACTAAGGATAAAAGAGAGGCTAAGTGCATACAAAGAGACCATATCCATCAGCAGACTAGCTAATACAGCTGGAAAAGGTGGAGAGGAGCATTTGGCTGGAAATCCTTTTATCAGGTTAAAGGATAATTTATCCCACAAGCTTGATTCCATTTTTCCAATGCTGTCATCCAGTCTCTAGTTGTTATACACTGCCTTGGTCATTTCAACAGATGATTTCCCATTTGTTTTTCATTAGACACAGTGCTGTTCAAAGTTATCTTCAGGGTTGCCAATCTAAACATAAAAGGAGAGTACACACCCAAGAATAGGAAGTTTAAAAATTTTGCAGGGAATATGTTCACATTTTATTCTTCAGACTTCACCCAATTCTGCTCACCACAGACTCTGTTGGTATTAATGAGCGCAGTTATCTTAACTTCTCTGGAGTCAGATGAATGAAGATCTGTCTTTTTTTGCCTTTAACTGGAGGTGCCTTCTCTATGGTGCATCTACTTCTGATGTCAAGGGGCATAGATTTTTACCAATAAGTTACTTTTGTATCAGAAAAGATTTTACTGGTCACTCACCAAGTGCAGGAGTAAAAGTGCTCCTACCAACACATGCTCATCAGCAAAAGCCGAGTGTGCAGTACCCATCTTTCACGTGTTTTTTGCCCTCCTAAGATGCTGGTTAAGAATGAACAATGTTTAGAAAACGAGTTGTCTTTCTCCATATTCACCATCAAATGTCCTTATTTAAGGTCTTCCCAAACTTGTCACTCAGCTGCTGTATTAGTTTCGCCAGCTCACTAGTAGCTTGGGACTTTTCCTCTAGGAGTTCATAGCGGAGACTGGAAATATCTTGTTTGATTTCTTTAAGTTCTCCTGGAAGAGAAAAATGTTCTTGTTAGCAGCACTGAACCAAGTAAGTAATCCCAGTGGTTCTAAGGCCTGAGAGAGCACTAATTTCAGTGTGTTTGGTCAGGAATGTGTGTGGAGCTGCATTTGATCTCCCTGCACTATGCACTTAATATTTGTAGTTATAAGGAACAACCTGTACTTGTGGTAGCGGTGCCAACAGCAATATCAAATATGTGTGGAGAGTTCATATTTTTTCTCAGATTTGTTCTCTCTCCTCATCTTGATCTCCACCCACACAGCGTATTTGCAGGAGGGTAGCCCTTAGGAGGTGTTAGAGGTTCTTTTCCATCTGCACACAAACCCCACCTGCCACCATGACAATATGGATCTGTATCCCATTCCAAAAAATGTCCTTGGGGCAGGCCTGGGCAGTGCAGTCACAAAATGCTTTGCTGAGACACCCAGGTAAGGCTGGGTGTTGGTTGTTGTAAAGGAAGGAGAGGTAGAGCCCCAGGGGTGAGCAGGGCTCTGTGGAGATCCTGTGAGATTTGGGTTCTGCTAAGGAAAAACAATGGCCTGGAATTTTCAGGGTGGCTCAGAGTCAGCAGCTCTCTCTCCAGAGGATCTCCCCTAAGCTCAACCCTCCCCCTGGCCAGATCAGCAGCAAGAGCAGCACATGCTCGTTAGGTGTGGCAATTATAAAATTCCACTTGCCTTCATTGACTTCGTCATTTTCTCGGTCAACCTGAGCCTTCAGCACATAGCGCTTAATCAGACGCTTCATGATCTTCTGAAAGGAGAACACAAACACTTCTCTTAGGGGGAGACTGTCAACACTGCCTCCATTCCAGACTTGTATCAGCAATTCAAACATCTGCCTTCACTAGGGATAATTTTTTATTGATTTCCCATTTATTTTATATTTTATATTACGGACATTACACTAGGGTAGTTGATTGACAGCCCTTTGATCGTGACCCCACACATGAAGCACTTTGGGGTGTTTTATGGGATGCATGTGAATGTGAAGTGTGTCCCACAGAGAGAAAGAAAACACAGATGATCCAACAGAAAGCTGAGGAATGGCTCCCAGAGCCTTCTTTTGCATGTTGCTCTCTAATGGTACTTTACAGGAAGAAATAAGTGGTTAATTAATGATGTTAGCAAACTCACTCACAATGTAGCTGACCCAAGGTTCACAGAAAGACTCTGTTAGCCTTGTGATTGGGTTTTTAAGAGAAAATAAATTTAGAGAAGGACAGAAAAAAGAGAGTTTGAACAGAGGTGGGGAACTTGGCTTAAGTGAGAGAAGTTTCTTAGGGAAATGGTGGATTTTAAGAGACATATACAATGAAAAATATAGAGCCATGTAGACTTATAAAATGGAAGATGATTGTTAGTAAGGAATAGAATGTTTGGAAATAGATTATGGGTATGGATGTGAGCTTGCAATGTGCTATTGTTCGAAAAATGTCTAAGTTCCATTTATCTGGGAGGAAAGTAACTTTGGCAGCCTTGGGCTGCACACTGGGGTACAACTGAAGGTCTTGCCTTCACTGCAGAAAAGACACCCAGTGGGGAAAAAATCTCATAATAAAAACCTATAAAAGAAAAAAGGAATAAAAAACATATAAACATAAAAAGAATTGCTCTGTCAGAGACAGAGATTTAGGCACATCCTCTGCAAACACAGGAGAGCTCACTGCCTTTGTCCAGATGCCCAGTGTTAAGGGAGAAGCCTCTCCCAGCACAGACTCACTTCTTCACAGAGCAATCACATCTCTGCTTGGAACATCCCTGAAAAGTGCTGCAAAAGGTGTGAAACGAGGATTAAGAAATCGGTACACCTGCTCTTTTTTCTGAGTAGCCAAATAAGAATTACAGCAGTGCAAAAGGCAGGTGAAGATCAAAGAAGGACCCCGTGATTTGTATATGCCATTTAGCCATGGAATATGGGATGTCTAAGACTGTCCTGTGTCTCAGAGGATCTGGCTAAGCAGGTGAGTCATTAAGGCCACAAAGATGAGGCACAGTGCACATACGGTGTGCTGGAGATGGCCAAAGTAGGAGAACCCAGAGGGAGGAGGGGTTGCCACCTGAGAAAACATAAATGAAGTAATGTTTGGGGAAAGCAGGGAAATCTTGGATCCAAAAATAAATACTTTTTTCCGGAGCAGACGACAGTGGAAATTTAGACTAAAACAAGGAATCAGAACACAGCCTCTTATTACCAAGAAAAAAAAAGGATAACACCTCTCTACTCCAGTTCCCTTTATTCCTTTGATAAACGTATCATTTTCCTGGACTAGTTTATCCCCAGATCATGGCAACTGTGTTGACTTGCTCCTCATACTTCTCAAATTATTGCATGTTTAAATTCTGTATGTTTTTGTTATCCCTCCAGAGCACTGCCCATATGTAGTCTGAGTACACAGACTGCAGAGACTGCAGATACATCACTTGATAAATACTGCTAAAGAAAAGAGTTCAGCAAGAAGAAACTGCTTCAAAAGTTTTCCCAGTTGCAGAAGAAAAGCTTGCCAGGCAGGTTATCACACTGTTCCTTCTTCTTTATGTTTAGATAATCAAGACTATTACATTCTCCTTATATTACCTGCGCAATTCCTTCCTGCAGCAACTGGAGTGTTCTAAGACAATTTGAAGACAAATCTGGCATTATTAAAGCAGCATAACAGGTACTTATCTTTTTCTATCTATTTTTCACAGTCACTCTTGGCTTTTTCAATATTGGAAATAAGGGTCTAATTTACCACAAGCATTAGGTGGTCTCACTGAGAAATAATAGCTACAGGAAGAGAACCACTCCAGCAGAGCTGACACATCACCTGTGGGTTTGAATGGATGGGAAAGTGCCAGAAGTGCTGAAATGCCTCTTTGAGCAGGACACAATTTCTCTTCCCTTTTCCTTTGATGGCATCAAGCCAGCTAACTCCAGATGCCAGAGTGAATGTATCCCATTTCTAACTCAGATTTTTAGTCACCCCTCTTATTGAGGCACAAAAGCCTGAAAAACTTTTAAAACCAGTAGAAATTGATTACTGGTGTGCTGACCAGCTTGGGAGCTCATTGTGCTGGACGCTGTACCAACACAGGACAAACCACTTCTAGAACTGTCAACTATCATTTTAGCCTATTTAACTACTATTTTCCTCATTGGTCTTTAATGTTGGTCCCTTCAGACATACCACTTGCCACTGGATTCCTTTTCACTTTAAAAAGGAAAAAAGGTTGAAAAAGAAGGCAAAAAGCCCTGCGGGGCACATTCTATTTATTGTATTGCCCTAGGACACGTTTGCACAAGAAATAACACATCTGCTGGCACAACCCTCTTGGTGGACAGACACTTTTGGTGCCCTGTGCCACCCCTGCAGCCACAGGGGGTTCCGAACCATTGCACATTGCAGGGTGAGCTTGGCAGGACTGTCCCTGCCAGGGGAAGCACATGCAAATGTTCATGCAGCAGCTGGAGAGATGACTCTGTGCCTGGGAAATGGAATGCTGTCAGTACAGGATGGGAGAGGAAAAGGCTGGATGATATCTCGTGTATTAAGTTAAACACCCTCGAGTGGAATTAATCAGCATGACAAATGCTAGCACCACGTGAATTTCCATGGGTGACAGGCTGAGTTTGGCTCTGAAACACCCCAGTGCCCCAGCCTGGCATCGCCTGGGAGAAGGCAAATACGACCCTTGCAGTTTTCCACTGACAGATCTCTCCCCTGGCTCTGGCTTTCATGCTGTGATTACCTGGTATCTTGTGGGCTTGTTATAAGCGTTCTTCCCAGAAAAACTCTCAGTGTTTTGAATGCTAGAGTGAAAACGAACTTTCTGAAATTATAAAACATCACGATATGATTAAATCAATGATAGCCTCTCATACCCAGACAGCCCCAAACTAAGCAGAGCTTTAGTAAAGCAGTAGGAAATGGTTCTGTGTGCAGTAAAAGCCAGAACATTGAGGCTGAAAAAGTAAATTTTTGGAAGACAGTAAAGAGCAAAAAATACACAAATTAATGGAAAAACCTGGATTCTAAATTATATAGACAGAAATGGTATTCACACACATGTTTTAGACAACAAGGTGTTAAGAGATACAAAATACTTTTATCTTAATGAGGCTGATGCTTATCAATTTAGAACATAATTTAAGAAAGGAAGAAAAATAACAACTTGTATTGGGAAAGAACAAAACTGTGGTATAAAAACAAATTCTGAAGCACAGTTTATTTTCACTGGTCCTTTTAAAACAGCAGTACCATTTGCTACTTCTTTTGGCTGAAGAAATAGATGCATTTTTTAAATAGACCAATTTATTTTTATCAGAGGCATCACAGCTCTAGAAGCTTCCAATAAGACTTTGTGGACACTACACACAATATTTGTTAGAGGTTTCTTTGACTGTAATCCAACTCTGAGGTTTTTGGTCCAAATACTAACAAAAAAAAAAATTTTAAAAAAATCACTTATTCAAAGGAATAAATATCATAGGCTTCTGCATCTATATGCAATTGTATGTAGAGGGGAGGCCCTGGATAAGGGCTTTTCTTTCCTGGTTGAACCAGAGATCCTGATTTTTTTTCAAATCAGGATGCTGAAAATGATTAGACTAAAAGTCTAAAGTAATAATGTAATTTAAAAAAATTATTTCTTACTCATCAGGTGTGTCATGAGCTTACAGAGACTCTTGAAGATGACGTGAACAAAATCAACAGGCAAGCAAGAAATGACTGATACTCCCAATTGTTTATGTTAAAGCCATGGAAAATATGAATTTTGCATGAGTTCCATGCAAAAGGGCAAGGCAGACCATTTCACTCATGTAGCTTGGGGAAGGAGAGGCTTAGAGAAAATTTTATTACTTTGGTTTAGGCATTGAAGCAGAAATTAAATTTGAAACAAAGCGAGCTTTGTGGGGTTAGATTCAAATAACATTTTAAAACCATTATATTTTTAAATCATTATTTGAGGTAGTTAAAGGTGAAACACTTCTTTCATTTTGAGACTCCACTGTTCTAGTGTTTCTTCCAGTAATCAATAGCAGCGTTAAATCAATTTGCAGACATGCTTATCTATCTTGGCAATGCTCACTGTGTCAGTAGTTATTAATTAGTTGATAACACTGAGTAAACCCTATGGACAGAGACTTCTCCCTTCAATTTAGGTGCTGGCAGAACAGCAGACCTGAGCAGTTGTCCCAAACTCCTCGGACAATGATCCTCTGGAGCCATGGGCTCTGCCTGGAGGTGATGCTCATCATGAGCATGGCTCCAAGGAGAGCCAGGAGATCCAGGCAAAGCTTAGAGCAGTCTGCATATCCCAAGGGCAAATTCTGCAAAGCCTCCTGCAGCTTCCCTTTCCTTCTCCTCGGTCTCTTTTCAAGGTCCGGCTGAGGGTGGGCTGCACACTTGTCCCCGTGGTGTCCCCTCCCCGGGCAGTGTCACACAGCTCAGCTGGGAGAGCCCAGAGCAAGGGGCCTGAGCCAGATGAGCTGCGAGCTGATTGTGCCTCTGCTTCTGCCCCTCTCTGACCTCAGCTATTGGCCTTGGAGCACCTCTTTTGTAAAAGCTGTAAAAGTTGTAGAAGTGCCTGCTTTTATTAAGGCTGCCCTCTCCCTGTGTGAGGATGTGCCCAGTGCCATGAGGCCACCGCTTTGGGAGGACCCTCGGGCTGTGATGTGACACAAACACCGGGCAGTGATGACATCCTGTGGGAGACTGTGCTGTCCCTGCTGTTCCTGTGCCCCCTCCAGAACGTCCCTGGCATGAATCCTTTCCACAAGGATAAAAAGTGAAGATAAGACATACCCGTTTTTTGGAATTCAGCATCCCCATCTCAAGGTCATTTTCACAGTTTTTGGCCTTAGATTTGCAGAGTTTTATGAGGCACATTTTTAT
Source organism: Acanthiza pusilla (assembly GCA_036630365.1). NCBI lineage: Eukaryota > Metazoa > Chordata > Aves > Passeriformes > Acanthizidae > Acanthiza > Acanthiza pusilla. Next base: position 8,952,232 of record JAXCHO010000049.1, on the reverse strand, counting down.
TCTCAGTATGAGATAATAAAATGATTTAGGGCTTGGCACTAGATTAAAAGGAGCAGGTAAAGTCCTTCCTTCATCAAAGTAGGATAGCCAGAGCTTGGCACGTGCAAACTTCCACTCCACATCTGCATCCTCCTTGGGAAGGGAAGAAGGAGAAAACAAATCAGCACCCAAATTAACAAACAGGAAGAAATTTAGCTATGACCAGGACAAACATACAGGTAGGAGTTAATTAGAATAATGTTCTGCCTGCCAGAACAAGGCATGAAATGTGTCTTTGCAGTCTTCTCTGTGGTAATGTAAAATAAGGGAAATTTAAACAAAGTGATGCATAAACAGAGAGTATGCATCTTCCAAATTTTAGACTATTTCCTTGGATATCAAAGGGATTGTCTCAGTAACAATCTGGTGTTTTGCTAGGCTGATAAATGAATGTGTCAGAACATAGACAGAGACATGGAAAGCTGAAGAAAATTTTCTGAGCACGACAGCAAAGACTGTGTCTGATGAACTGCAATGCTGTGTGTCGTCTGTTACCCCTGCACTGGCCAGGAATGCCCCACAGAGGCTCAGCCACTGCTTTCTCCCATCAGCTGATTTCCTCAAGGACCTCTCTGCATTCACCACCACGGACCCCTATACACCACAATTCACCTCCTGCCACTGGTGGAGGTGGAGAAAAAGTCCATTATTCAGTGTCTGTGAATCTCCTTCATGAATTGTCAAAGTGGGCCAGGACCACTTCCAAGTAACAAGGGCACAGTTAGCAAATATTTTATGGAGGAGATCATTCACTTGGCGTTGATACAGAAGGCTGGTCAGGGCTGTGTATCAGGACCATCTATCAGGCAGCAGAAAGGATGAGATACAGCTGCTGTACAGCTCTCTCCACTGTGCTTTACATGGAGGGCAGAAGCGGCAACAGAGGTGTGGATCTGCCAGCTCCCTGTACTCGTGTACATCTGTGTCCTGCTGGAATTCATCGCCTCTGATTGCCCCGTGCCTCTGAAACCCAGTCAGAAACTGGCATGACACAATGGAGATTAATTCTGCCACAGTTACAGCAATGTGTCTTCACCAGTGCAGCAGCATCCCTTTCTGCCACTTGTTCTTCTCATGGTCTGGGGTCGCACCTCACAGAATCCTAAAGCTGAATTACAGAATAAATCACTTGTGAGCAGCTCTAATGCCTTTCTGTTAATCAGTTAAGAAGTACTGATGGGAGTAATTCTGCTTTATGGCTGGCAAAAGGATTTCTTTCCATAAATGCAAATTTTTCGGGAAGCACCAATACTTCAGGCATAGACTAAAGCAGCTGAAGAGAGATGTTAAATGGGACGCAGGAGAATATGGTCTTGTCACTCCAGCTCACAATTGTTTTCCTTGCTGATACTTACAAGCAATCTTTAACAAAATTTTGAAAATTCCCCTGCAATTAAGAGACATGACAAAGCATTTTGCCAACAAAATGGCCATCACAAATTTTAGACTGGAAAGTCAATATAGGCCTCCTATTCAAGTATTTTCAGAGATCTTTTTTTTCTTCGAAAACTTTTAAGAGCATCTCTGTCTACTACAATAAACTAGAAAATGCAGTAAGAGGCTGAGACCCCTTCTGAAGTAAAGCTTGTTTCAGGCAAATAGGATTCAGGAAATTGCTTGATCTTAAGTGATTAAAAACCTTTGGAGAACTGACTCTGCCTTCTGCAAGCCTGAAAGATTCTGGGGCAGAGAGCATATGTAAGGTCTCTCTGACATTTAGACTCAGTTACAGCATGCACAGGATAGAGTTATATTTGTTCTACAGTACATGGATGAATCAGACATTACAGTGAGAAAATATTTTCAGCCCTGGCCTTTTTCAATGTCAGGTTCTGAGGGGAGATTAGGACAAGTAATTAATACAAACCCAACTGCAGAAGTTTGACATTTAACAAATCAGAAGTAAGAGGTGACTCAACATTAACATTATCCAAATCATGGGGGTTTTTTCTGCCTTTATTTAGATTAGCAGGGAGTTGTTTATGTCCAAAGCATTTAGCAAATCCATTCTGCTAATAGCCATGCTACTGAGCAGGGCTGGGTAAACCCTGCAAATGCCTTTCTGCAGAAACCTATTCATACTCCTTGAGAGCTCTGTTTATATGCTTTGAAAGACAGTTTTTGTACATGTCTATGAAATTATGTTTTGCAGACCTAAAGACTCCTCAAAAAAAAAAAAAAATCTGTATCAAGTTGTACACCTGGTAATTGGAAAATATGAAATTGCTAAGTATGCATACATGAGCTTCAGATCTCCATGGGCTGGAGAGTTTAAGCAGTAGAGAACAGGGCAAAAAGCTACAAGAAATATTACTCTGTCATAAGCAAACAATGCAGCCAAGGCAGTACACATGGATAAATTATCATAACCATCACAGGGAATAAAAAATATCACAAAACACTTTCATTAAGTACATGTAAAGCAAATTAGGTTTACTCACAGAGGGTCATTAAAAACAAGGAAGGCAAAATTGTTCTAGAAATGATTCAGTGTTGATTATTAATTCAATTGTAACTTGGGGACAGACTCAGCCTTAACTCTTATACCATGTGAGATCTGCTTTCAGCATTCTAACCTTGGATGTGCAGTAAGATACAGCTCCCTTGGTTGGGTTTTTAGCATTTTCCTTATCAATAATAATTAAATAAATTGAGTTTGTAATCTATTTTCTTATCTTACCTCTATTTCCTGATAGGAGTTGTTGATCATGGCTATTAGCATATTAAGCAGCACAACCACCATAGTCACGTTATATACTCCATAGAGTACATATCCAATATTCTCAATGAATTTATGGTCGTACTTCAGCACCACAGATATCACTTCAGATAAGCCAAATATTGACCAGAATAAGGTTTTAAAACTTTCTTCCACCCTAAAAATAAAACAAACAATCACTTTATAGAGTTGACAGCAGGTTAGCCAGGCCACATGCTAATAATAAATGCATCAATGCACAAATATAAATATTTGGCACAGTTATTGTAATCCATTATCCATCACACAGGGATGTGCCAAGTCATATTTCCTGATTTGATAAAGCAATATGATTTCTGGTTAATACTACCAAGTTGCAGTGTGCCCTGGTTTGCTCCATCTGTTCTTATCAGGTGCATTACTTGTCACTTGGATTCTGCGTCCCTAATAAGAGACGACAAATCCGTGGGCAACTTGCAGTTTGAAACTTGAAACTTTGCTTCTCCTCACTTTCTTTTCTCATCCCAAGAAGATAGAACCAAGTCTGACCTCCTTCTATGCAGTTTCTAGGGCAGAAGAGATGCATGTCTTTCACCCAGAAGAAGGGATTGAAAAATTCTGCTTTGTAGCATAAATATAAAGAACACAGAGTGCAAATATAGCCAGACCATAGTCTGATTTTCTTCCCATCCTTCTTTGGGACTGCAAACAAATCAGACACCCAAGCATTTGTAGGAAAAAAATTGGAATTAAGGAGTGGTAGATGTTGTAGAGGGGCATTTTGATTTATTACTCTTGCTTGAAAGTAGAAAGGAACAACAGCAAAATTAAAAGGTTGAAAGATAAGAAAAGGGGAATAAGTCAATGACAAAGACAAGAGGGGCTGGAAAGAATGTGGCTGGACTAAGAGGTCGGAAGGAGAGTCTGATCCAAGGAGTCTGGGCTGTAACAGGCAGGACAGGAGCAGCCACAGCTGGAAAGGACTGAAGGAGGAGGAGGAGGAGGAGGAGGAGAAGGAGGAGGAGGAGGAGGAGGAGGAGGAGGAGGAGGAGGAGGAGGAGGAGAAGGGATACTGGCACACTTTAAAAGCATTTTGCTTAATCTTTAGTTTAGAAGGCATTTTACCTTTACCAAACAATCTTTAGCCCATTAACAGTTCATTGCCTCCTCTCTCCTCCTCCCTGACAGGAGGTAAACAAACTTCAAATGAAACAATGCCACAGACAAATTATTTTGATTAAATGTTTTTTACTATGGTGGAAGAATAGTCCTGCTAAACCTATTTATAAAAACACCTTATAGACACAAACCATGACATTTTCTACAATAAAAATAAATTTTACATCAACTCCAGTGTCAATTACACTATTCATAAAAGCAAGATAAATTAATTCCAGTCCTTTGAAATGCCCATGATAATTTGTGGCACTCCCTATTTCATTTCCAAGTAGTAGTAAAATGGCAGTAAACATTTACTACAATATTTACAATATATAACTGCATTGTCTTGCAGGGAGTAACCCTGAGTGATGTTCCAAACAAATGTTGCACAGGTTTATTGACCGAGACTCCCTGACACCACACTCACTGTCCCCTGCTGCTCTGCACCATTGCAAAGATCCCCTTGTGGGATAATCTTTGTGCTGCCCTCAGGTGCCATCACTTCTCCACTTGCTGCACATTTTTTCTCCTGTGACACTCTGCTGTTTCCTCCTGCCCCCATCTGCAGCAAAGCTGACCTTTAATGTGTCAGGTTCCCTGCATCAATTTAGCCACTGCTTCTCCAACAAATGTTGTACTTGCCAGTTAAGGAACACATCTTACACCAACAATCTCTGACACTGAAACCCACCACCTCAGTGACTTCTCAAACTAATAAAAACCATAACCCCCAGCCTCGATCCCAGCTGCACCCTGCTATTAACTTTCCTTTTTAATTTGGAAATGTTCCCTAAGTTTTCCACCCTGCCTGCAGATTTTAATACAACGTGTCAACTCTGCTCCTGTTCTGCAGCTTAAACATTAACCTCTCTTCTGGAGTGGTGCCAGATTCTCCTTGGAAAGTTTACTGAGAGCTGAGGGCAGCCTGGAGCACCCTGAGCCCCAGAGGCTGGGGTGACAGCCTCCTGTGTAGTGTCCATAAGCCTTATTTATTATTCAATTTATTATTATTTATTATTATTTATTATTTGCTTATTTCCAGTGTCACAGAAGGGATCAGTGCCCATGCTGGGGGGACTGGGAGGCTGGTGGAGGGGTTGACCTAACCTATAGCACCAAAATGTTGCTTAACAGTGCCCCCAGGTCTCCCTCTGTCAGGGGAAATGATTTAAGGAGACCTTGTACTAATCCATCCCTACCCTTCAAAAAGGCTCTTTCCTTCTCCCTTTTAGATTACTGCCAAACTGCACGAGATTTGGCACGGGTTGCAGGGAACATCAGTTGGGCCCTTTTTTTTTATTTTAAAACATCTCACTAAAACATGAGAGGAGGATGTTTGGAGCCAAGTTCTCAAGGATTCCAAGATGCCAGTGTGCCTCCTTGTTGCCAGCTAAGCAATTTGCCCCCTTCCTGCAAGGTCAGCAGGTGTTTTATCCTTCTCAAAGGCAAACAAATGAAGGAATGGAGGAAGTCAGGAGTCCTGCCCAGGCTGACAGCTCCTAGCAGCAGGAGGGTCTGGCAGTGACAGATTGGGGAGGTGGGTACGCAGCAATCACCCTCTTTTCTGTGATACAACCAACTGTTGCAGTGGCTCTGCAGAGATTTTTTGTTTGTTTGATTACACGTATTTCAGTAAAATCTAAAGATTTTGCATCAGGGAAGATGATGCTTCCTAGCAGACCAGAGCCAATCATCCAGTTGCAGATTTTCCTCACTTCTGTAAACAGCAGTGTGCTGTTCATCAAAAAGGATCGTGGCAAGGCTATGATTTCATATCAGTCTTGTGCTGTCCTCTTTAAGAAAGCTTAAGGCATCCTTTCAGATTTATCTCCTTAAATGAGTTTGAGAACTAACTCTGCCAAAAAAGCAATGAAGTCAATATAATCTACGAAACTATCACATTTTGACAAAGCAAAACAAGTAGAAAAAAGCCTTCCAGCCTCGAAGTAGCTTTGGCACTGAACAGTGAGTCACATTTCCCTTTGGGGAGAGTGAGACAGAAAACCTTGCCTTGTAGCCTTCAGCCTGATTTCTGATGCAGAAAGCAAGATGAACACAATCAGCCTTGCCTCCGTTTCGATTTTGTTTGCATAGCATGTTCTTAATTACAGGCTGTTTCAAGAGCTGTGTGCTGTACACAGCCTGTGATAAACAGATAAACATAGCTGGCTGGGTGCAATTGCTGTGGAAATGGTCTGCTCTTCAGCGCTGAAGAACTTCCAAAAATTTGAAAGTATCCCATGGTTAGTTAAATAATCTCTATATCTATCTGTGTGGAGTAAAGACCACTGCATCTTTATTTCCTTTGCTTCCAGAACATCAAAATGGAAGAAATTACAGAAACTTTGCATAATAACGTGAATCAGAGGCCACTGGGGTGCTGTGTGCTTTCTCTGTAGATGACAACAGAGGAGAAATTGAGCACACAATTTGAAAAGTGGAGTAGCAAGGGAGGGTGAACGTTAAACCAAACGTCCCCTAACTATTATCATTATCTATAGATCTATATATATAGATAGTAACTGTATATCACTAACTAAGCAAGCAATTCCCTCAGTCTACACTCTTTTTTTTCTGCTTACATACTGCCCTGGGAAGGTGTGCTTTTCTTAGATGTGTAATTTGGAGTTATTTTAGTGAGCAGCTGTTTGTCTAAAGTTTCCCACTGAGACAATCCTTTGGAACTGGCCACAGTCAATTAAGTGCACAAATCCAGTGGGTCTTTTTCTGTCACAGCTCTCCAAGTGACCTCTGAGAATCAGGCCCCGCAGTTAAATAGTCATATTTTTGACTATAAAACTTGCCGTAAAACTTCACCCATCCTCATTAGAATTCTCTAACATTTTCCCCTGGAAATGCATTCTGTCATGTTGCTGCAGTGACAGAAGAATTATGAGGACAACAAAGTAATCAAGACCCCCCTTTTGCCCCAGTGATTTTTCAGTGAATTAACAGTTGAATATTCATCTCTAATGTTGAAATCTTCTCCTTTCCATGAGTAAGTTAATGGCAGCAGGAGACAACCACCTTCAGCAAGGCCCACAAGCAGCCACAAAAAATAGAGCAGGAAGCGTTGCTGTAGCTGGTGGCTGCCCATCTGCCAAAATAACCTTGTAATTAGCTTATTAAAAGTGTTTGAGACTGTCTACCTCAGGGCTTCTAGTTTGTTGAATGGAATGTCTAAGAAGGATTTTCGGAATGAATGTAAATCTATTCTCTTTGTTTCACATGATGAAAGGGCTCATTTTCACTGATCATCATTTGCCACTCCTGTGTGTTTAAATAATCAGAAGAAAGTAAGTATTTTTAAAGGCTTTTCCAAATTCTTAAAAGGAAGATTTACGCTCATGAAAATTTTGCTTTATAGCAACATGAAGTCCCTCCAGGACACGCAGTCAGCAGGCTGAAGTTAAGGAGGATTTCTCCCCAGACCAAATATCCCTCAGGCATTTAAGCAATCGTTACTCCAGTGATCAGCCATCATTTTAGTGAATGTTTGATCATTATTTCAATCTAAAGACAGCAACTACGGGAAGATCCACTTAGATAATGAGTGCTAATAAGAGAGTTCCTGCGCAGAATTGCACCAGTGCCTGGAATTTGTCACTGACGTTCGCCAGGGATGTGCCTGGGGATGCCATCAGGGAGGTTTGCAGTGCCACCAGGCACTCAAGGATGGTGCTGAATTGCTTCTCATTAAGTCTTGTGCTTCAAGGGCATCTTCTTCCTTTCAAATATGAAGAAAGTCACATCCCACACACTCAGTTCTCTCCTCCCTCACTACTGAGCGCAGATAGATGTAAATGCATCTGGTCTCACAAATCCTTCCATTAAAATGCTCCCTGAGGCTACAGGAGATGTCTAGAAGGCAAATTTGGCTCAACTAGAGAGCATAAACATTATGTTACAGGTCACATGTTGCACAAGAGGGTGGTGGAGTAAAACTGGAAGGCAACAGCCACTTGCAGGGCAGAAGTGATGCTGAAAAGGTCATTCCTCCAAGAGGAGTGATGAGCTAAGCCCCAGGCTGGCTGTGTAACACAGAATTGACACATCAAATGCAGCATCAAACGTCTGCTGTGCACACAGTAACCACTGTGGGCTCAGGCACTGTGGTTTCCTGGAAATCAGCTCACAGCGAGGAGAAAACATCATACCAAGCTTCCCTCCCAGGCAGGAGTGAGGGAAGGAAAGCTCCTGCTGTGTCCCTAGGGCAAGTCAAGGTGAGTTTGTGAGACACAGACTGACTGTCCCAGTGCTGTGCTGGTGCCACATCTCAGTGTGAGGGAGGAGGCTTCCCCTGGGTGCATGGGACATGTCCCTCATACTCAGCAGGACTGTCCCCTGCCCTGAAAACCCCTTCAGGACCTCAGCTGTCCCCCACAGGGCTGGGACTCCTGTTCCTGGCATCCTGGAGGATCTTAAGCATTTTGTCCTGCCACCAAAGGGCTGTAGGTTTTCCCTTTTCAGAAGCAGCCTCACTCTGCACCTCATTCCACTGGTGTTTGCCAAGCTCCTTCTCTTCCCAACACCCCTGACCAGGCGAAGGAGGGACCCCCTGCCCAGACAGCTCTGCAGGGCTGTGAGCATGGCCCAGGCAGAGCCACTGTGGGCAGGAGCCTGGCGTGATGCTCTGAGCAGCTTTCACATGGTTTCTGCTGGGAAGTGCCCAGTCAGGACTTAAACCCCACATCCCAGGCACCCTGGCTGAGTTTGCTCTGTTTTGAGCAGCATGACCAGCAGCTGGCTCTGCAGATGGGCACCCAATAATCACAGCTGCGCTTGAGGGATGTCTTAAAACAGATCACACAACCACAGAATATTCTGAATTGGAACCCACAAGGATCATCAAGTCTAACTCCTAAATGAATGGCCCATATGGGGATCAATCCCTCAGAGAAGCAAAATCCTTCCTTATTTTACATTTCATCTTACAGGTTTAAGAACAATAAATTAGGTTAAGAACCTTAGATTTAAATCTTAGATATAACTTCTTCTCCACTGCTTCTCTGGACACATTGAACTGAACATCTCACAAAACATTTCCCAGATCTGCTATTTTGATTTCCAGAAATAACCATTTCTGAGCTGCTTCTCTCCCTACACTCAGGCCCAGAGCTGTGCACCAGGGCTGCAGGCTGTGCTAGAGCTTTCCCTGTCCAAACCTGGGTGTGATTTCCCCACGGAGCTGCAGGAGAAAGCACCTGAGCAGACCTTGCAGCAGCGATGAGGCAGAAGGGACTGAGCCCCGCGAGAGCAGCCCCTGTCCCCTGGGTACTCACGTTGTAAACGCGGGGTTGTACTTTGCACCAAGGTAGTAAGAGTAAAGGTTGAACATCCCAATCATGAAGGCTAGGAACACCATGATGAAGATGACCATGAACTTGAAGATATCCTTCACGGTCCTGCCCAAGGAGATCTGCAGGGGCCCGAAGCTTTCGTTGGCTGGAAGAATGTAAGCAATGCGGGAGAAGCTGAGTACCACAGCTATTGCATACAGGCCTTCTGAAATGATCTGAGGATCCGAGGGGAGCCACTTGTTCCTGGCTAAAACAATACATGTACACCGGGTGTTAGTAACAAAAAGGGTTAGATGGAAGCTGCTATGATGATAAATGACCCTTTTCCAGACTGAATCTTGCATTTGGCCAGGAGTTAAAGAGAAAAAAAACAACTTTGGGGCAATTGTTCACTGGACCTCAGCATGCTGTACAAATATGGGTGAATTAGTTGTATTTTTCACATGGTAAAGATGGGAAATGAGCAAGTCCCTGGGATTTACTGGAGCCACACAGCAAAAAAAACCAGTATGGCATTAAACTTGATATTTTCAATTTCCTAGTTGAATATCAACTGTGCTGTGCCTTTTAAAGCTCATGAGATGAAAAGCCAAAACCAAAACACAGTGGAGTATAGCTGTAGATTTAGATACAGGGCACTGTGTCAGTATTTGGAAAAGAAGCATTAGGGAGACCAAGATCTCTATCCCCACCATTAGATAAGAAAGTTAGGATTTGTTCAGATAAAGCAGGTATAAACATTAAGTGTACCATTTTCATGTTATCTCTAAATAAAAACCAGTGCCTGAAGTCTAGTCACTCTAATATTCTTACTTTAGAAAGCTCCAGATATGCATCATTTACCTAATCTGCTGAAAAATAAAACATTTATATTAATATGGCTTGTAAGTGTCCTTGCATCAACTGCTCTATTCGTTGCTGCACAGCAAAGGAAAACCATTTCAGCCATCAAAAATAACCTTGTCAAGGCACTGCTGCTGCTTGCATTTCCCAATGTCAGCACTTAGAGATGATACAGGCTCTACAGAAATGTAGTTTTTGGGGAGCAGCAGCTATTTTTATTGCTATTTTTATTTATTATTATGGAGGTGTTAGATGTAATAGAAGTTCAGAATTACCACAGCCTCAGATTCTATGTTTGCTCACACATCTCCCTCCTCTCACATTTGGAAAACCAAGCAGATTAATTCATGTGTAATTTAAATTATATTCTGCTCACTCCCAGTTCCTGATTATCTTTTGCTCAAGCTACTTTTTCAGGATGTGATTGACCTGAATGCAGCCATAGCACAAGAGCAGAGGCTGAGTGAGGCTCGGATCCTTTCTGACTGGTAAGGAAGATGGCTGGAATGGGTAGATCTAGGAAAAATAATTTGGTTTAACTAGTAAAAAACGATATAAATATCACAAAAAGAAAGCTGCTTTCAGCACTGCCACACATTAACCTAAAAGAACAGGAAGTTCAAAATAGATTTTAAAAAGCATCTTACCATAGGTAAAGTAAGCAACTTCAGGGGGAAGGGTGACATTATTGAGGTCATCATCTTGGACGTACTGATCTACGTACTCTTGTGCCTCAGATGCTTTGAGAAAAGCCATGAACCTGGCAGTGAACGATGCCACGAAGATGGACAGCATCCCAAAGTCCAGCAGGTTCCAGAGATGCACCACATATTCCCGTGGCCCCTCTTCCCAGATCTCCTTGCACTCTGACCATATCATACCTGCGGAGGGATCAGAGCGTGTTTAACTGGCAAACACAGAAGGTTTTCTTTTGTATTCAGACAGATCTGTTTCCTGGTTGCAGTGGCTTCTAAGCCCAAAGCAAAAGACTTCTTAATTAAATGAATTTACTGAGAACGGTTCATGCCATCTTTTCTTAAAAATTCTTAAAAACTTTTAGTTTATATGTCCTTTTGTGCTTACAGGGTAGAAATTTCAAAATGTCACTATATAAGTCAACAATACAGCTGATTTCTGGTGATGACAGAAAAAGCACAGTTCAGAATTAGAAAACCCTACTGCTGATACACTTGGGAAAAATGTAGACTTCGTCTCTTGTCCCCAAAATGACCTTCCTAACGTGTGCCACTGAAGATGGCACTGCTCGCTCTGCTGCTCTTTTCCTCCTTCCCTATAATAGTGGTGGTGTCCTTTTTGTGGATGTAGCTGTTCAAGAGTAAGTTTAGCATGATTTTAAAAGGGTAAGACAGAAGATCTGTCCTTCCAATTTCATAAAGTTCCTGTATTAAATAATGAATTTCCATATACTAAAGCCTGACCTACCACTTTGAAAACACTGAATTTAGCCCAAATTTAGTATTTCTGACAATAGACTTACAAATAAACCTAAATGCCAAACCCAGTGAATTCAAATATTTGACATCCATGTCCTACTGGGAGGTGCTGGGATGGACAAGTGAATTCAGTGGGAAAAGAACTCAGGTCATATTCACCAATTTGCCCAACTTTCAATACCAGCAGGGCTCCAGGGCCAAAATCTTGCTCCTGAATAGCTAAAGTGTTGGAATATTTAACCCACTGATAAATATTTCCTGCACTCTACCCAGTCCTGTTTCCATAGCAGCAGGAAAATTCACATTTAATCAAGAAGGAGCAGCGCCTGCCAATTTCCATGTGACCTCCTGCAATCTTCTCCTTTCTCTGAACTCCTTTCATCCTCTCTGCTGGAAGCTCTCCTGGCGTGGCATGCAAATGCATTTGCCTGGCTACTTCTGACACTCCTGGCAGCACAGGGTGTCCCCAGAGGTGCCCTGGGAAGGGTCACGGGGAGGGAAACAGGTCAGTGGGAATTTAGCCCGAGGGTGGAGAACTGCTGCTGACAGTCCTTGTGCACGGGGAAGGATCCAAAGGGAAAAAGGAAAGTCGAGACAACCACGGCACCGTCAGCCAAGGTCACACCAGTGACCTCCACAGCCCTGGAATGTCCCTGGGGATGTGCCCTGATGGAGGTGATTCCTGTATGGATCTGACTGGGGAGAGAGCCTGGGGTGTGCAGGATGCTGAGCAGAGGCAGAGGGAGGGCAGAGAGGAGCCTCCAGCTCTCCTCCAGTCTGCAGGTGCTGGGCTCAGTAAAAGCAGGAACTTCCTCCCAAGCTGTCACTCACCATGAGTGAGATTTAATAATAAATAGCCTAAGGGAGAATGTGGAAGAATTAGTTTCTCAGGAATTTTCCTGGAGCGAGGATGAAATATTAAAGGAACATTTCTACCTTGAAAAAAAAAGCATCCCAGAAATGATGGATATGAACTGTTAGCCCTGTGCATTACACGTGTGTTGTATCAAGGTACTAAAGTACTTAAACAAATGTCACATGTGTGGTAGCATTGCCCAAAAAACCTCTTGTTCACTGATGACCAGAAATGGCTCCCATCCAAATTTATTTCTAATCTTGCTCACTAAGTCAGAGATTAATGAAGTAGGAAGTGTCTAAAACTAAGTAGACTGACTAAAATTAGAATCATTCTGTGCAAGTCACCCACTATTGGCCTATAATTTCCACCGTTCTTTTCCCCAACTTTGTGGCAATCATTTTTAAAAAATGTCTATTCAGGGCAAGTAGGAAAGTTACAGTAATTACTTGGTCAGTTCCGGTGGGTAATTGTATGTACAGAGTGAGAGAGAGTAATTCAAAACCTCTCCTTAAGTAAAAGTGTTGAGAAGAGAAAAATCAGCTAAAATTCAGGGGATGGGACATAAGATGGGGTGTAAGAAAAAAGGAGAAACACTTGGCAAAGGAGCTCTGCCAGGCTGTGATTCCATTTTGGTGTGGTGTTTCTGAGGCCCCAATGGCTCTGGCAGGGGTTTTTCCCTGAGCTGGGTGCACAGAGGTGTGGGATATGAGCAGCTCCTACGCTGCAGCTTCTGCAGGTCTCTTGATCCCCCACAGCAGGATAATCACAAATGTCACCTTGATGGGCAATTCTGGTTTCAGCAGGGGAAGGGGAGTCAAGATACAGGCACAGCCCATCTGGAAGAAAAATGGGAGTGTGCAAGAAGTGTTCTTCACCACCTGTGCTCAAAAAGGAGCAGTTTGTCAGATTTTTATATCCTCTAGCCTGGTACATAAATCAGGAGCAGCTGATGATGCAGAGCTGCCTTTTTGAGCCTTTGAGCCTTCCTACGTCCACCAGAGGCTGTTGGATTTAGAGATTAAGAGTGCTCAGATTGCATCTACCCAGAGTTTAACTGCTACCCCTGCTGCTTTTGCAGTGGGGATTTCATCCTTTGAAATAAACCTCCCTGCTTTCAGTGCACACTTCTGTCCATACTGCACAGAAGGAAAATCCCAGTCTTCCTCATTCGAAGGCAAGGGTTGGGAAGACCTGGCCACAGGGAAGAGGCAGCCAAGGCATGCAATGAGCCCCAGGTAAATGAGCCAAAATTGCTGTGCCCATGTACAGGTTGGTCTTCATAGTCACTCCATCAGCAAAAGCCACTAGGTAGCCACTATGTCAGCCACTTTAATTATATTTCTATTTACATCTACATATTTATAATAGCCATAAGGTTTTAGCACCAAAAGTTGCCGCCCGTAGTGCTTTTACAGTCCTTGAAGCTCAGGGTCACACATGGGGCTCAATGAGTGCAGGCCATGTGCACCAAAATTTCACCTCAGTATTGCTGAAACATTATTTGAAGCTTTATGTAGGTAAAATGGCCAGAGAAGATTGTCAGTGCAGATGTAGGCAGTCATTAGAAAATCTCATTATATTCAGGAGTCTGTACAATGAATCACCTTTCTCCTCCCAGAAAAGTGAAAACCTTCAGTTTAAATGAAATGTTTTCTTCTTCATCTCTCAGGAACTCAACAAGCAGACAGATACCTACTGCCTATAAGAAAAGAATACCTAGTTTAAAATCTAATCATCTTGTCCAACTGCTTTAATATAATTTTGAAAATATATCTTACAGTCTTACTCTATCCAGTCTGGCATCTATTCAGTATTTTCTAGCCTAATATCCTGTATGGGATTCTGATTATCACGGGGACAGGGAACAAAGAAACATTGGCCAGGAAGTCATCAGATAGAGGAGCCATATCCTATTTTTCAGGGGAATTTAATGCCATTGGTACTTATGGAACAGTGGAATTATTTGCTGCAAGAAAAGAATCAAAATCATGGTGGTGAGCAAAAATAGATACAGAAGAGGTAGACAAAGATTCTACAGAGTTGATAAGCTCAATTTCCCAATAAATCCTCCTGAGCTTGTTTAGATTAGTGCTTCAAGCTAAGTGACCTGCCAGGAGTAAATGCTGCCTGTAGGAAAAGTAAGACATCTGAATTTTCTAAAACTCCTTAGAAATTTAAGTTGTGCATGTGGCACACTTTTGCACTTGATGCGTTGCTCACATGAATCCTTATTTTATAATTGTTGAATAATTTAATTTCTTTTAAAAAATTTGAGCACTGTGCTGTCCTCTCACCAGTAAAAACTTCCTACTCTGAATTTCATAAAGCCAACTCTTACTTGCCTAGCAGGTTTCATCACTGGGTCTTGGAGTGCATTACAGAAAAAGCAAATGACTTTATACTCATTTTGCAGACAAAGAAACTGAGGTTCAGTGAATTATAGGAGGATCCCATGGCAGGGTAATAAATCAGACAGACTCACCACATTTCTTTCTGCTCATTTAGTCCTAGAGTGAAACTGTATGTTTCTATTACAATATTACCTTCTTTAAGATGCAATGATTAAACGACAGAGGTAAACAGGCAATGTCTGTAGCATTTACCATGGAAAGAAGAAAATCAAGGAAGTGAGAATTTGCTAAGCATCATTCAATATTTTCAAAAGCAGCCATCAAGATCAAAGTCTTCTCTACTTCTCTTTTAATCAAAATTCTAACACCAACTCTAGCCTCATGATGGGTTGTTTCAATTTTGGGGAGTTTTCTTGGTTTGAGTTTTTTGTTTGTTTAGCTTGGGTTTTTCTGTTTGATTTTCTTTCTTTTTCCTTTTCCTTTGTCTTGTCACTGTCCTCCATGCTATTCCTAATGAGGTTGAGTTTCCATGGAGGACTTGTAGACATTTTGGTTTTACTTACCCAATACCCACTTCATGATCAGCAATTCTGTCCATGAGAACTGAGTTGTTTTGACTCTGAATATTTGTTTCGGATGATCCGTGATGGTCTCGTTGGGGAGATTTTTGACCCCTTCAAACCGATCCGAAGCGTTCACTACTAACAGTCCAAGGAAGATTGTGAAAGAAACTGCATGAGCCACAAACTTCATGAAAGGACTTCGAAGGGTACGTCCCAACTGCAAAGGAACATGCACAGTCATCAGAATTATTTTTATTTTTCCCACCTCCTAGAAGTTTTTCCGCTATAAAAATTTTAAACCTTTTGCCCATGGTGAAAAGGATTCCGTAATTGATTCTGGATTGTTTACTAAATAGGGTTTCGATTTGTTTGAGTTGTTACTTGCTGTTACTAGACATTCTGCATTGGGTAATTTTCTGTGCATGGCAATCTCTTACATTGCCCCTTTCAACCCACATGTAATATCTAATTGTCCTGGCCATATGGTGAGTGGAAAATGAAGAGACAGGACATTTATATGAGAGACATGTTTGTTTGTGTGTATGTTTTATGAATGTACCTGTGTGTCAATGTAAATCCTAATGATGGACACAATTCTCATCCTTAAATCATTGTTATATGTTAGAATCTTTTATTAATGGTGAATTCTAGGTTCATTATCTATGTGTAAGAAATAGCCTTCTGTTTCAATATTCTTTAGTAATGCTTTTCATATGCTTTGCTATGATAGTCTTCTCTCATAATTACTACAAAAGCTGGAGAATCACTCCCAGAACACAAGGATTTATTTCAAGACATTAAGCCAAGAACCAGAGCAGCAGGTCTCTTCAATACAGATAATATTTGTTCCTCTCTTCTTGAAAAGCTTTCTTTGTTAATGAATTTAAATATCGCTCTTTTAATTTTACATTTTCTGTGAACCAAGAAAACATTACTCCAAAAAGATAGAAAGAGTAGAAGCATTTTCAGGCCAAAGCCTGAGGTGTTGGACACAACAGGGAGCAATGGAAGAGCTGTTCTGGATGGGGCCTTCCCAAACTCCCCTTAAGCCAAATGGGATTTTTTTCTTTTCAGTATATTACTCATTGATTCATTCCCCCTGATGCCAAGGTATCATCCGTTTTTTCATAATATCTACTGATTTGATCATAAAACTTCATAGAAAAAAGGACATAAAAATGAAATTCTTTGTTTTCTTATTTATTTCCAATAGCAGATTGATTCCAAGGAGCCCTGGTGTCTGCCCATGGCAGAACAGGAAATATTTTAAAAGTAGAGGTGTCTAGGTCTAGCAGATATTTAAAGGAAGTCTTAAGATTCTGGGTTTTATTTCTTTTTCTTATCAAATTTTTTGAAATGTCAATTATATCTTTTATAAAGTCGACAGAATAGGAAATCCTATTGGAAAATATTCATGTTCCCAAGTACTGGCGAGACTTTCCATTAAAGAAAATGAAAATATCTGCTCTTTCCCCGGGTCCTTATTAACATTCTCTGAGATCAATAAGGACATGCTTAATTGCATAGATATTGCACTGACTTGGAACCCAACTTTCTTTAATCTTGTCTAGGAATAATATGGCAGATGTAGGAGTGGATAAAGTGTGTTAAAACAGTCCTAGCACTTGCAGTTCTGGTTCACCCCCAGTGCTGTCACCCTTGGTGTAGTGCTAGTTGTCAACAGTTTTTTTTATGGATGATGTTGTGCAGATTTATGCTTTGTAGTAGAATTTATAAATCCACTACTGAGCTGATGGGGTGATGGGATATGTGTGAAAAATGTCCCGCACAGTAATAATGTCAAAAGTTTTCCTCCTATGGCCTGAGAGAGCTCACATTGCAACAGTAAAGTGGAACAACAGCCGTGGATCCTTAGCAAGAAGTTTTTAAGAAAGTACATTTGCAATCTATATGAGACTCACTTCTACCCTGAATTCACTAAAAGAGAAAAAGCATTACTTATTGAATCATGAATCCTCTCCACAGAATTAGACTTTTCTGCTGTCTGTAGAAATGTGAAAAAAAGAGACCTGAAATTAAAGTAGCACAGTCTCTGTTATCAGAGAAATAATCCTGTGTATTACAGAAGCAAATGAAATCTATGGGTAATTTGACTTACTTCTCTCCTGATTTAACAGAAGTCTGCATTTAATCAGAGTTACATCAGCCTTTTGTCCCATTTATTACCACAGAAAGCTTACAATTATTTTCTTGAGCTGGTGTTTTTTATATCTTCTCAGAAATCTGATTTTTAAGAGCTAAAGGAGGTATTGACTAAAATATTCTTCAAAAAATTAATAAAGTGTCCATTCCTCCAGCCAGTCCAACGCTTTTTAACATTAAGTTTTTTCAAACAACATGATACAGTTAAACTCAAGGAGTGTAACTGCTTGAGTATATCAATTTCTTGATTTTTTAGAAAACCAAAATACCACCTTTCATCAAACCAGGATTGCAGGGTAGTGTGTGGCTGTTACTGCTAAGATAGAAACACTGCCAGTGTGTGAATACAAAGGTTCATTCTTAAGAGAATAGATCATTTCATGACTCCGTATCCTATCACTATGATAGGAAAATAATGAAGCATACAGACATGTCAAAACAAAAAATATATAGTGTGATATTGTTACAGAATTTTCCAAATGCTCCAAGAGACAGGAAGAAAAAAGGATAGAAACATCACAAAGGAAAAGTCCATTACTATGCTCAGTGCTATGCTCATAGCAGAAGCATGAAGGACACTTTTGGAGTGATTTCATGTATTTTAGGGGTAAAAAGGTACAGATGCAGCTTAGGTGGAGTGAACCATAAACGGTGCAGAGTCTGTTGCAGTGGGAGCTGTGACACAAATCCCTAGCATGGCTCCAGGAAAATCAGAGAGCAGCCCAGGCAATGTGATCTGTGCATGAATGATCTCTCTCAGTGTTGCAATGTTTGAATGTGCAACTTCAACCAAACTGAGAAGAAAGAAAACACATTTTGAAGCTCTGCAGACAGTCCAAACAGTCCCTCTTGCTCTTGTCATTACATTTTCAAGCAACAAACTGTGCAATTTTTCTGATCACCAATGAAAAAAAAGTTTTGGAGACCAACATATAAAGCAACAGTTTATTTGAGTCACAGCCTCCAGGAGATGGATGAATCAAAATGGATATTTCAGGGTAGGATAGGCTTAAACTTCACAGATCATGTCAGTCTGTGCATCAAGAGGTGAATGAATGACTGACACTAAAACTGGTTCAATAAAGGCAGCTCTGTGCAAATGAATGAAAAAGGATACGTAAGGCTGAGTTGCAAACTCCTGTCAATACTATGTACCAAATTTTTGTGGGTAGGATTTGGTACGGTCCATTCTATCTCTGCAGAGCTTTATTAAAGAAAATTTTCTCGTAGTGAGGATAGACTTGAAAGCATGTTCCTTGCTAAGGTACACCAGTAAATGAATTTTTAATATGAATTCCTCTATTATTCTATGTGAAAATGCAGAATTTGATTGTCATAAGAATGTGACACACTGTGGTGTTGCTCAGGACAGCTCCTATTGCACTATTCCACATTAGAGATTTCCTTCATTTTTCTCAGTGCCTTGGTCCAGAAATGAGTCCCTGACTCATGCCTGATTTAAGTTAAATATCTTAACTGCTGCTACAGAAAAATTATTTCATTGCCTGGTTGTGTAACATCAAGATTGTTTCCTTCAGTTAAAACCAAACAAAACACTTGTAAAGCAGACCAGGACAAAACTGGGCTCTGCTCAGAGTCGAAACACAGCCTGCGTAGAGTTTTCTGCAATAACACTGTGAGAGGATAAAGGCTCCTGGATCAACCTGCAGCCCTTGAAATTAATAGTGATGATTTGGGGTGAGGTACCAATTCGTGGGGGAATAATGCATTTGTTATTCAGTTATTGCTATCACAGGCCCCAATCAAAAATCAAGACTACATTGTTCTGATCAAGGCAAATCCATGCATTAAAAGACAATACCTGACTGAAAGAAATTTCAGTTGGACTTTGTGCTAGAAGGTTACATGTGGTTTTTCACAGTCTGAAGCAGGGTGAAAAGAGAGGAGCATTGAAAAATGAGAATGCATGGAAGTTCTAGTGTAATGAAATCAAAGCTGATGAAAAGTGTGTCCCCCCCCCCATTTTAAAATTAATACACTTACCTCAAGAAATTAAAAACAAATAACTTACTCAATAATTTGTTATGTCTTCTGTAAAACTGTTTCAGTTTTATTATTTTTTGCCTCTGTTTCTTTCCCCTTAGTTTTTATGCTTTTCTTTTAAATTCTCTACTTATTTCTAGTCTAATTATCCTTCCCACCTATTGCCACATTCAAATGTGGCCTCTGTAATTCTGAGAATGCACCACAAGTGTTGCTGTTGGCTGGTGTGCTGAGTCCTAACACATTTGACAGAGGTGAAGGAAATTACACAGCTTCATAAATCCCTGCTAGACTGGGGTCTGACATGAGAGAATCGAGGTGGTGACTCCTGGCAATAATTCCCTCTATGACGCAGCCAAAATCACCTGCAGGACAGCCTGGATTTCACATGTGCTTCTCTGAGCACCTCCGGAGTCCTGCCTGGTACCCATGAGAGATGAAGGCTTTGTGCTGATATAGACCTTGAAAAGATGAAGTTACATCCTCAGTTAACACAGAGTACTCCTCTTGGAGCAATTCTTTTGGAGGAGACTATCTCAGATGTGCTGAAAGACTGTTTTTCTGATTGTATTACTATGTGTTTCAAATTATAGCCTTTCCCCAATACTCACTGATGGATCTATACCTCCTTGGGTTTGATAATTTTAGAAAGGATTCCTGACTGGTTCTTTGAGGAAAAGGGAGAAGATATTTCCAAGACTGAATACAATAGAGGCACCAGGGCTCATTCTGATCAAATTTAAGTACCTGTGATAAGCCTCGTGCAGAAGACATCTACCTAGTGAGGGATGGTGTTACTGGTGATTGCTGAATGTGAAATGATCTTCTCCCCTTTTTCTGTGGCAAGGGCAGTGAAAAAGCTATTTATCACTCAGCCACACACCTACTTATCTCCACTTGTCCTAGCAGACTCTTTCAGGAAGGAAAACTCTACAGATTTCATACCACAAACAGATCAAGCTTTTACCTAAGCTAATGATTGGCTCTGGTGCTTTGACCTCTCGGTGTCAACAAACTCTCCTCCATCTGATCTATATTTAGGTACACAGCAGTATTCCAAGTTTCATCATCTTTTCTCTCAAAACCATGAAGATTTTATGATTAAGTCTAGTCTTTGCTGCAAGGCTAAGAAGTTTCCTGGGGCTTGCCAGAGTTTCAGGCCCATGTGTCATAATAATGCTCCACTAAGTAAAACCACAGTAATGTTCTGTTAACTAAAACCACAGTAATGCTCTATTAACTAAAACCACAATAATGCTCCATTAACTAAAACCACAGTAATACTCTATTAACTAAAACCACGACACTGCTGCATTGACTAAAGCCACAATAATGCTCTATTAACTAAAAGGAAAATAATGCTACATTACCTAAAACCACAATGACACTCCGCTTATTAAAACCGTGAGCTCAGAAAGAAGGAGGAAAGGGAACAAAGGAGCCCTGAAGAAGGGAGGAACCCACAACTAAAAGTGCATAAAAAGAACAAGAGTTTAAATGTCAGTGTTAACTAAAGCAAGGATGTTCTCCTTTAGTTATTTCCAGGTTTGGTGGCTCTTCTATTCTTTCATCACTCCACTCCCATGTTGTTATCTCCTACACATTTCTTGCTCCTTGTTTTCTTGTCGCCCACTCCCTCACACTTTTTCCCCACAACCCCACTTTTTTCCCTGTAAAGATGAATCTCAAATCACAAAAATTCCATGTCAAGCAACACCTCAAGCTTGCTCTCCCCCGGGGCAATCTTTGAGGATGCCATGAATCACTTCCCAACAGCACGCAGGCAAAATCTGAGGCAAAACTGCAAGCCCTAAGTAGAAATGCCCATAATCCCCAGGTCCTGTCAGGAGTTTGTACCTTGCTGCAGGGAGCGATCCAGTAGGCTATGGCCAGGAAGGGCAGGCCAATGGAGACTCCAAAGACAGCCAGGAACTTCACAGCTATGGATTGCTGCCGTAAGCCTGAGAGGTTTTCGTACCACATGGTGAGCAATTGCTGCTGGCAGTTGGGGTGGGCAACGAACTGTAAGAAAACCAGAAACAGAGACGTGAGTAGAATTGTCTGAAGAGGGTGAGGTTTCAGGGAATAGCCTCCTGAACTTGCCCATGGAGCATGAAAAGCCCTGTCTTTGTTGTCCAACGAACAAACAAACAGAAAAATACAAATGAGGCACACAAGACCCTCAGTTACTGGGAGAATGTGCCTCACTTCTGCTCCTTGTCTCCTCTAGAGAAAAGACATTTTTATGTGATTAAAAAGCAGAATGTCTGGGTCAAACCCCAAAAATCCACCAGTGGTCAGCACTGACAAAACACCTCTGAGCAAGTTACCTCTTGGGGTAAGACAGTCTACCCTGAGATTCAGAAAAGAAAGAGATGTGCTTGGATGTCAAACTGAAAAACACCATGATGACTTTGCTAAAGACAGGCCATTGACACAGTAGCTTAACACAGCACTAATATTATATTGTTCTATTCACAGTGTCAGGACCAAAAGGGAACCATTCTGCAGGGCTCTCCTGCAAATTATGAGATCTGGCTGGTATTTTGCTACTTTAAATGCTTTATCTCAGAGTACCTTTCAAAATAGGACAGCTCATTCTTTACTGATTGGACAAAAAGACAAATTTAAAAGCAGGAGAAAAAGCTGTGGTGCTCTGGTACAGAAAGTACCTGTTTTGTACCCTGTAACTGAGACTCCAGTTTACTGTTCAGAGGTAAAAAAAAGAGATAAAAAATGGTGAGCAGCGGAGAAGTGAAAAGGGCAGTTTCTTAATGGCAAAATTACAGAACTACCAGATCCCATATAACAGTTTTATAATAAAAAATTAAAGTTCTTTTTTTCATATTGTTCTTTGAGGTGATTGAATTTAGAATGTGGCTATCTTTAATCACAAACAAGGATAATTAAAAGGCAAAATAACTGAAAGAAAAAATGAAAAATAAACATGTTGCTGCTGCAGCTAATTGCATTAGCAGAACCGAGGGTTTCATTTATTAGTTCAGTGGCTGAATAAATGTTCCTAGGAGCAAAAAGTAAAATGCTCTACTATTTCAAAGAGCAGAACTTTCTGGAGGTGTAGGGGAGGATGAAGGGGGTCAGGAAAAAAGACAGGAGGGAAACAGAGGCTGCTGGGCACTGCTGCCCTGCCTGGCAGGGTGGACAGGGACCATTTCTGGCAGCTGCCCCTTGCCCTGGGTCAGCCCTTTGAGCTTCACCCAGCTGGAGGAGTTCAGCTGTGTCTGCAGCGTTCTTGGGGCTAAAAACCAGAGAAAATTCTAGCTGTGCTTTCATCTTCACTATCTGTGAGCGATGATCGATTCGGGAACTTAATGGACTCTTTTGGAGATGTTTGCATAACAAAACTGTAACAGTTCAGAAGGAAATACAGTTGCACAGTAATTAGGATTGCTGTCGAGTAGCACTTTTCCTTCGTTAATTGTACATTAGCAGCTGTTTAAAATGTGCTTCTCCAGATGAATTTGGCTTTGGGGTCTGCATCTCTCAAAGAGAAAAAAAAAAAAGAAAATAAGACTTTACTCCTTCCACCGAATAAATCAATCAGAACAAAGAAAATTGATAGGTATTTTAACCTCCTTTGTATTTAGATTTTTTTCCTGGAAATATTAACATTTTAATATGCTTTCTTTTAAGATCCTTTCAAAATAAGAGAAAGCTTTCAAAAAAAAGATAATTATCATGAGACCTAGTCCTTCCGAGCATTTAAAGTTTAAGGCTGAGGTGATGGTAGCAGTATTAGAAGAAGGCATTTCCTGATGCCCAGTGTTTGTTTGTCCTAATGCTGCTTGGGCTTGTTATCTTTCTGGCAAATGGACAGAAAAATGAAGTGGAAGGAAGCTAGTAGAGAATTGATCCCTTTTGCAAATTTTATTTTCAGATATCATGAATTCAACAACAATTGTGGTGACTCATGGAAAGAGAAATCACACTGGCGAATGTGCAAACTTCTGGGATGAAGGGCCCAAGCAAAGTCCAGACTTCCCCCTCCTCTTGCAGTTGTTCACTGCATTATGAGAATTGATTCAAACACAGAAATTCGGTTGTCCTTGGCAATGGAACAGTCAAAGACTTCTGCTGGTTGGTATTTCAGACTTCATCAGACATTTTAATCTGTTCATTTTTTCACATTGTCTGGGAACAGTTACAATGAAAATACAAATATAGGGAAATTGGGAAGGAATTGCCATAAAACCCAGTTCAGTGGAACAATTTATTTTGTACAAGGCAATAAAGACAGGCAGAGTGCCACAGAGCCTTGATGGTGTTCATCTTGCTCTGATTATTACAAAAATGAGGGGGAAATAAGGATCAGAAAGACCAGAACATGAGTGAGTTTTGATCTATTATTTGCTTACAGCAAGCAGTACAGTTTTTCATTGTTTCCTCTATCAGACATTAATGAAACACACAGTGACCCTGGGGCACTGCCAGCCCTCTCTCTATCAACATTTCAGAAATTGATCTTAGATCTCCTCAGTGATGTTACAGAGCCATTTAACTTCCTCTCTTCCCTGGCAATGGGCACTGACACCAAGTTAAAGATTACACTAATGCTTTGCTTAGTGACTTGGGCATGGAGAAGAACAGAGCTTGAGACAAAAGCTTCAAGGCAGAATGCTTCAAAGCACAATGACAAATGGTGGTGTGTGATATTGAATTTCAGAGGACTGAGTTCTGCAGTGCTTTTTCAATGTTCCCATTAAACACTATTTTCCTTTCTTCAGTGCCGGAAAATGAGGCGAGGAGGCTTTTAGGGACAAGCCGTGGATTCTCCTGTGCTGCAGACAAGAAAGAGCAGCGTGACCAGGGCTGTGCAGAAGGGCAGGATATCTCTGATTGAAATGGAAGCACTGGCAGTGGCGGGGATTGCCTGGCTCCAAACCCAGCCACTTAAAAGCATTGAGTGCTTTATCTCCTGGGCAGAGCCGGCAAGGTAATGCATCAGGATCTGGGAGCTCAAGCAAAATGTTTTCCAGTGCTTCTGCATTCAGAAACCATTTCTGGTCCTGTGGCACTGGGATCCAGGAGATGGCAGTGGTTTTTCCTGATACCGTTCATACCCCTTGATATAGAAAGGAAATTGTACTTCCCTCCAGCCTATCAGTCACTCAGGTTTTTAAGTTAAAAAAGGCTAAAAAACCCATGATAAAATCACACATCAATCAGCTCAAATAATGAAGCTGCCAAAGCAGCACTTTGAGAGGCACTGAAAGACTCAGGAAAGTATTGACAGATCCAAAATGCCCTGTCCTGTACTACAGGGGATTAAATGAGAGAGATGAATATTTGCCTGGAATGTGGAAAAAAGTTTCTCAAAGACTTCAATGGGAATTGAAAGGACCCAAAGAAACAGCTTTACATATGGGAATAAAGAGGGAGTTTTAGAGACCACTGTGGATACCACATCGAGTGATAACCTTTCCATATTTCTATCTAATTTGATGTATGACAGCTTTCTGGGAGTTTAACGTGTATATGCATTGTGGGGAGACACTTTCCAGCTCTTATGACAGAATGAGAATTTTTTACTCAGCATAATTTTCAAAATTTTCAAAAAAACAGGCGTTTCACTCCACAGATGATAAAGAGCCCTTATATATCTATAAAGATATAGAAAGTTAGTTCTGACAGAAAAAAAGCTGTAATAGAGAGACTTTTATGTTTTATTTTCTATTATACTGAACAGAGAAAGAGCCTGTAATGGAAGGGGAGGGGAGGAAAATATCTTTGACAGAAAAATGATATCAGCAGAACTAAGGAAACTTAGGGCAAGACAAGTCAAAGACAGAGGTCAGCCTCAGATGATTGGAATTAATCGTGCAGAAAGAAGCCAGTATCTCTTTTATTACTGAAATAATTCTATTTTCCTTAAAAGTACAGAAATCTACCACTGAGGCAAAAGAATTAACCACTCAGACAGGATCATCTCACTTTGCTAATGTCCCCTGTGCTGAATGGCCAGGGGCTATGGTAGGAAGGAAAAACTCATCAGTGAAGCAGTGAAAGCAGTTTAAAAGCCTGCATATCAGAACTACCGACATGAACCTGGGACTGTAAAGTCCTGAGGTGCTCCTGTCGTGTCCTCGCAGCTTGTCCCTTCCCTGTCAGCCTTATGGCAAACCTCAGAGTGTTTAATCACTGAGTGTGAGCTAAAAAGGAGCATAAATAGACGTTCAGGAGAACACTGGGGATGTCAAGAGACACTGGCAGGGGCAGGGATGAGCAATTTCTCTTTCCATCATGTAGCTGCATTCGTGTCCTTGGAGCAACCTTCCTGGGTTCATTATCAAGCTACATCTTTTGATGTAGCTCATTGCTTCTGCAAACCTACATTTATTAACAGATTTTAGGCTGCAGCACCTGCTCACAGGAGCCCTGGACTGGGTGTGTAATGCTTCAAATGCCAGAGATCCGAGGGAAAACGCTGACTGAAATGAGTCATCGAAGGGTTTCAATTGTCACCTCTGAATTACCTGTGAAAATGAAGGGGGCAGCAAATGGATTGCATACATGGCTTTTCCCATTTTGCCAGCATCCCTGCCCATGGCAGGAGGGTTGGACCTGGGTGATCTTTAGGGTCCCTTCCAACCCAAACCATTCTGTGCTGCCAGGAGCAAAGGAGCAGCGCTCCTGCAGGGATCCACACACTGGAAACACCAGGTGGGGTCTGAAGCACACGCACCGTGTGCTCTGCAATGCTAAAGCACATCAGGATTGTCATGACGATTTCCTGACTGTAGAAATCTGAGCGCCTGTTGGATGGCCTCTGTGGTGTGTGGATGCGGCTTGGGCGGAGACAGAGATCTCTGGAGTTTAGTCTTAGAGCATGAGGTTTATTGTGATAAAAAGCGTGGGGGTAAGAGCCTGCCAGGAGATGCAAGATGCAGCCCCAGGCAGGTGAGGGGGGTGAGAGAGAGAGAGAGGTACAGGAATCAGGAAAGCGGAATACCGTGGTTCTCGCTTACAATACAATAAATCATGTTCTATGCTGAATATTCTAATTTTCACTAACCAGTCTAGGACAAGATACAAATTCTATAGCATTTACATACAGCCTATGAGCATCCTTGTATTACCATATTGCGTTATATTTTAAACCCTTAAAACTGTTTTTTTTACCTTGTGCTAAGTTAGTACAGTCTACTCTGACCTTTGGACCTGCAAGCAGGCAAGGGCTATTGTCTGATCAAGGAAGGCCATTGATCAATCACAGAGGGAGATTACCTGCACTGGCCATACCATTGTTTTTCAGTTTATTCAGTAACTGAGGTTTGGTATCTCAAAACTTGTCTTCATTTCAATCTCGCTTGTAATTTCTATATTTTCAGCATCTTTCACCAGGTAATAATTTCTATAAGACTTTCCTATTTCTTCCTCCCCAGCACTGACACCTCCCAGGCACACACAGCCCGAGCAGAGCTTGCCACACTCATGCTCCCAGCAGGACCAAAGCCAGTCCTGCTCCGGAAGGTGAGCTGGGGTTTCCTTGGCAGCTTTGCTGCTCTTGGGCAAAGCCACAGGCAGGGAGGGAGGCAAAGCTGGGCTCGCTGCACTGACAGAGCTGTGCTTCTCCCAGAAAAGCCTTCACCAGAGGAGAAATGAAATCATCTTTCTCAGCAGGTTGCTGAAGACTGTGGGAGTATCAGCAAACATTGGCAGGGGTGGAAAAGACTCAGGGAGGGGTCAAAGGAGGATATGACTGCTCTTTCTCTTAAGGGTGAAAAATACACTGCCATTTCACCAAAGAGGATCAAGTGAACATAGGCCCACATGCAAATGACAGGAAAAAAAATCAATGGATGTATTAAAATAAAAGATAATTTCTTTGCTTTTATAAGACTTTCCCTTTTTGAAGAGTCCTTTGATATTTTAATAATTTTTAAGACTGGAAGGCTAAATAAAGACTCTGTATTTATACTGAATATAATGCTTTTCTTCAACTGAAATATACTTTTCTGGGGGTGGGAAAAAAGGTGGAAAATGTGTCAAAACATTTTTTTTTATCCAGTAAAAAACCTATTGCAGACTCTTTTCACGTGATGCAGAGCAAAAGATGACAGAGCTCAGTGGGAATTACTGAAGTTTGGTGGAAAACACTCAGTGCAGAGAAAGACCAGCACGAGCAGAAGCTTTTTCTTATCTCCACGTTGTACTCTGAACCTCTAAGTGAACAAAGAGCCCTTTGTTTTGTAAAAACTATTCTTTGACCTTAGCAGAAGCAGATGGGATATTCTGTATGATATTATGTATTTATTTCATGCTTTGGAGTTCAGAAAAAAAATTGCCTTTAGCAAATGGCTGTGCTGTAAAATTCTGACAGCTGAAGTTGTCAGAGGGTAAACATGAGTGGAACTTGGCTCACTCTTTGCTGTTGTGGCCGCAAGAGGGTCAAGTAAAACTGTAGAAAGCTTAAGAAAGAAGTAGAAAAGTACACTCCTTACTGTTAATGATTGAAAAATAACAAGTAAAGTTCCATTCCAAAGACCCATGCTGTGACACTGGGACCTTTTCACAAGTGAGACCTGCTCTAATTATAGTAAAATTCTACCCATGGCCACAGGCCCAGCTTTAAAACTTTGCACCAGAGTAACCTTGCAAAGGAGAGTAAAAGCAGGTCCAAATTCCTTCATGCAGATGCCAAAGAAAGATTTTCATGGATGAAAGAAAATTCAGTTGATCAAGACTCTCTTCCATGGGATCTGACCACGACATAAAAGCAAACACTATGAGACAAAAGGTCCTCTGAGGTATTGCTGCAGACACCCAGAGAACATGAAACAAGGAAATGTCCCTGCCCTGAGGATTGCTGCAGCTTTCCCTCTGTCCCTGGGGCTCATTTGACTGTCTAATGGCATCACACAAATATTCATGAGGCTCTTGCTCATCCTGCAAATGAGCTTTGTGACAGGCTGGGTGAATATTCAGACCTGCTGTCTGGAGTCAAACTTCAGCTTTTTTATACCTGGTAACAAAGGGAAAAGGTTTCTTTTTGTAATCGGGGCCCAGATAAGCCAAATTATCAGGAAAGAAAAGCCCAAAAAATTGTGCAACTTCAGTCTCTGAGTTACTTTTAAGGTATAAACCCACAGGTATTTAGTATAGTTTTAGTAATAAATTACACCTTTCATAAAACCTTTCACATTGTTTCCTTCTGAATCAAAATGTCTTTCTTATTAGAGCCATTTGGCACAGGGCAAATACATCAAATCCCAGGATGCCCACACATTCCCCAGTTTGTTTGAAATCCAGTACCTAGATCCACTTGCTGCTTGACCTGAGTTATCCAGCACAAA
The DNA here is from genome assembly GCA_036630365.1 of Acanthiza pusilla. NCBI lineage: Eukaryota > Metazoa > Chordata > Aves > Passeriformes > Acanthizidae > Acanthiza > Acanthiza pusilla. The sequence continues at coordinate 8,923,483 of JAXCHO010000049.1, read as the reverse complement.
TTATAATTCTGAACACTTAAAACTTTTGCACAGCTCCGGTTTAGAGCCACATCTCCTTCCTGTGACTCATTCTGCTCTGAGAAAACAAGAGCGTTTGGGGTAGATGTGCTCCCTGCGGAATCAGTGAGTGCATTAACAGCGCTGGGATCTCACTTTGTAGAGGAGACAAGGGTGGAACCAGGGCAGGGAAGGTCACCCCAGTGCCTCTGTGACTGCCCCAAAGCACTCGTGTGGCTCAGCTCTGCAAAGGAGTCAGAATGATCCTGTTAGCATGAGCAACGTGGGTGGAAACAGGCTTTGACCAGACACAGCTTCAAACCCAATAAAAACAAATTAGTCTAATAGAAAACAAAAATAATGGGGTAAATAAAACTGCCAAGGCCATTGCAAATGCAATTTGCCCATTGACACTAATGTTCTTCAGTGCTGACTGAAAAGGCAAAATTAGTAATAATAGTGGAAGAAACTTTTGTTGTTCTCCTCCTGATTTTATACCACGTGAAATGAAAAGATAAGTGTGATATATCTGAGGTGTGTAACTAGAAAATGTAGAATTTGCACGAAGTCTTTAATTGGTTCCATTCAAACCTTGTTCTGACTTCAGTTTCTTCATAATTTTACTTTTCTGAGACAAAGATAGGGCTTTTTTGGGCTCAGAATTCTTCTCTAGCGTAGGGAATAAGGTGGTAGGCTCTTTGGAAAACTTCAGTTTCTTGTTCTAGTGGGCTGCATGTTTTCTGAAGACATTCATTGTTACTGTCTGATTTCTCCTCTTTTTACATATATAAATAAATCTTATCACTGAATTATTTATCTGAATAAAAGAAACTGAATTGCAATCCCCAGCCTTTAACATTCCAGGATTTTCATATCTGGAAATTGAAACCACTTGAAAATCCTTATTATTGAATTATTCATCTGAAAACATGCCACAATAAAAAACTATCAAACAACAATGTCCATTTGGTATCTAAAAAGAAACCAGCCACAGAGGGCACAGAAGGAGAGATTTAAAATGCTATAACCTCTTCCCCCCCAGGAGAGACAGGAGCTATTTCCCTCGGCTACATGGTGACGAAACTGGGCTGGTGCTGAAGCTCAGATGCCTCTGGAGTAGATGGATTTATTCCCAGCAGGGCTGATGGGGACACAGGATCACTCATAGGATCAGTCTCCTCTCTCCATCAGGTACAGAGTCCCAAAAATGTGTTCAAATGCAGAAATGTACAGGTGTATGGAAGCAGCTCCTGCAGAACCGCACCCTGGGACAGTATCCAAGCAGATCCACATTTAAATATCACTTGGGAAAAGACCCCAACCAAATAACTTGAAATACAGATTTTTTTTTTTTTTAATAAGGGTTGCACTCCTATCTGACTGTCTATCCAAAATGCACCTTTACAGGTCTATTGCCAGGCGAAGTCAAAATTGGAGTCATCTAAGGTCAGGTTTGTAGCAAACCATATTAATTGCTTTTTCTAAGGGAATTCTATTATTAATAAAGGTAATTTTAAGTCCTTTAATCTGTGATGTACATCCATGCAATGATTTTGATGTGTTCCTGTGCTCAGTGTCTTGATGGACTTTTAAGACCATGTGACACTTTGAAAATAATTAAGTCTGCATATTACAGTAAATTGGGAATATTGCAAACAATATTCAGGATGAAGAAATGATTCATTGAAACCTTAAGAGGATGGATGTATGGGCAGGAAATAACAAAATGAGATTCGTCACGGAAAAGAAAAGAAATTAAAACATCTGGGAAAAAGGAAATAATCAGAGTCACAGATTTTAGTGGGAGGAAGGAACCTTGCTAATGAAATACTCAGATATAGAAATGCTTTCTGTGGGGAAGGGAAGTAACTCCTTCCCTTTCCAATCTCTGTCAAAACATCTGCAACATGCAATTAAAAATGTAAAAAGAAAAATTACATGGATAAGCTTAAGAATTCAGAATGACCACAGTGTTTCCACTGTTCACTGAGATATTAAATTACATTTTACAGTAGCAACTGGCTCTGCAGGGATGGAAACAAGAGACTTCCCTTCCCACCACTACTGTCTAAGCCATCAGTGATTTCACAAAGTCTCAGTTAAATATTCCTGAAACTAAAAAGTGGGAAAAAATTAACAAGGGATTGCAGAAACAAAAATCCAACTTCCTGAAAGCCCTTTTGATTGAGGAGATCTCCTCCTTGAGGCTTCTCATTAGAGGGCAAAACATAACCCTGTCCTGTTCCAAGCCACATCTGTGCACGTTACAGCCACTGGGGCACTGAAAGGTCAATGTTCATCCTGTGAGGAATTCCTGAACTGGAGTTGTGCATCTGAATCACTTCATTTGGGCTGCCAAAGTGTGGTTTTCCATGGGTGTTGAGGCTGGTGGGCAGGCTGTGGGCAGTGCCCCAGGTGCCCTCTCCCCTTTCTCCGCAGCAGTCCCTCCCCAGGGCACGGCAGGGCTCTTTGGGATAACTGCAAGCTGAGAGTGCTCAGATCTCACCCACCCTGGCTCGGGGCACAGATACACTCCCTGCTCTCAACGGGAGAAGGGCCAGAGCTTCTTGTCAGTTCTGGGTTTCTCCTTCCCTCTGTTCAGCTTGTTTTCCTGTGCTTCCCATGCAAAGCCCAAGCTTTTCCTGGTGCCTTTCCTAAGGCTGCTCTAGCAGAGCCTGTGTGGGGGCACTGCCTGTCACTGCACTTCTGGGGGGCAGAACTCTCTCCAGCACAGGCAGGGCTGGTTCTTCTGCCCATTCAGGGACCAATCTTCTCCAGCTCCCGTTCAGGCTGCTGCAGCAGTCGATGAGAGCTGGGCCTTACGCCCTCGAGTATCTGAGTCGCGTGAGCAGCGCAGTGAAAAGTTATAATCTAATGCAGCCATGAGTATTCTGTTCAGAGCATCCTCCATATGTTAATTATTAATAATACAGTTATGAGAAAAGTTCCTGTTCTAGCTCTCTCTTAAATAGGATTTACACAGCCATCTGGTGTTCTGTTTAATTCTTCTTTTTTTCCAGCCCAATTTGTGTGTCTTACTGTTAATTAAATTAAAACTCGTGAAAGAGAAAGGTGCTCTGGCTTTGTGGTGGGTATGAACGGATCTGCTGAGAAAACAGAGGTGGGCACTCAACATTTGCAATTAAAAGAATAGAGCAACAATAATTCTGCCATGGGAAAAGAAGGAAAATGAATGTCACCTCCTACAGAGAAGCAACAGCTTTTACACCTACAGAGAAGCAACAGCTTTACACCTAAAGGTAAATGTTGACACATAAGTCCCGTGCCAACATTAAAGAGAGACAAGAAAGGATCACATTGGTGCAGACTAAAATGAGAACATAAAATATGAAGGCCTCTGGCAGCTAATACATGGCAGCAAAATGGTTTTATTGTGAGACATCAAAACCTTGATTTTCTCATCATTGGCTGTCCAAGGGTAGTTCCAGCCTCTGTACCTCTGCCTCTCAAAAGTAAAAATCATATTCTGGCTTAATTAGAAATGAGTTCACACAGAGAAAAAAATGTGTGCTACCCTTACATTTCATGTACCTGGTTGGAAACTTTTTTTTTTAATGTTTCAAGAAGAGAAAAAAATACTATAAACTTTTCAGTCAAGAACACAGAGTAAGCTTTCAGATGATGCAAACCTGCATGAGGAGCAGCTGAGGTTATAATCCACCAAAACCACCGCACCTAAATCACACCTTTTCCACCTTAATTCTGCTTTTTATTTTGCCATTTCTATCAGCAGCTGCTGGACTCCACCACAGTTTGCTGTCACTGTGAGGGTCCCCAGCCCTCTCCTGCAGGATCCAAGTTCACACCTGAGCAGCCTGACTGCAGCATCATCAGTGCTTGGCTGCTCTTCCTGCACCCAACCTTTCTCCTCCCTGTGCCCCCATCCCTGCACAGATGGAGACAAAGAAATCCCTTCTTGGCTGAAGTGTGCAACTGCAAATCATCACTAAATAGTACCAGGGGAGACAACAGTCAATTTGCAGCAGTCCCATAACATGGGCAAAAAGTTCAGTTCTTGGGAAGAATGCAAGACTCAGGAAATGATTAAATGTTTGAATATTGTTTGTTTTGCTCTTGACAAACTGTTCCTATTTTAATAATTTTCAAGGAATTGTGTATCAATAAGAGAGCTGGTCTGAACAGAAAAATGCCTCTGGAAAACTTGAGCAGAGAACAATTGAGTGAGTTTTTTCCAAGAATCCTGGGGTACAGAGTGATTATTTAGTTCTTTCAAAAAGCATCAAGAATAACAGCAATACAGCAATTTCATAAAGCACTTTGTAAACTACTGTAACTTTAGCTTTCTCCTTGCTTCAAAATATGTAAAAGCAGTGTTTCTTAATTCTTCAAATATCTTTTATAGAAAGTCCTTTAATTAGAGCCTTAAGCTTTTCACCATCATCTCATATGTGCTAGTAGCATGCTTTGCAGAAGGAAAAGGAAAAAAGACAGACAAGTGAACCCTGTCACTTTCAATACTTTCTTGAATGACTTTACAAGATTCATCTCAAACTTTGTAAATCAGGAAAATATGTTATGATCAATAAAACTGTGTCCTTTCACTTAACCAGAAAATTGCTTTTCTGAGGTTGAAAATGAGCGAGGTAACAGGGGACTTTAATGGGAAGCACAAAAAGAAAAATGCAGAGAAAGATCATTTGGGGATGGACAAAAACCTGCTGTAGGTATCAGGTGTAGGTTTCCTGAGCAGAGGAGGTAAGGAGGCTTCAACCCTGATGTGAACACAAGATTTTCCTTAGACACTGTGACTGCAGTAACTGCACTGTGTGAGGACAATGAAGTAACAAAGAAATTTAAAAGAACAAGGAAGATTTAAAAAGATTGTGCAAAGGGCTGATGAAATTATGCAGACGCAATTGCTCTTCTGCCTGGGGATGGGAGTCCTTGACATCTTTCCCAGTCTCTGGAAATAAAAGTGTGATGAAATACAGACTGCATCAGCAGCTGTAAAAGTAAAATAATGGATATTAAATAGTAATTGTCAATGTGTTTCATTGTTCTCTGAAATTTTTCATCAAAGAAAGCTTATTGCAGGCACTGAGTATTAATATGGAAATGTGAATTAAGAAGCTAATGGTAGAAATAGATTTTTTTTAAACATAAAATATTTCTTAAAATTTCCCATGCGAGTGCAAATATTTAGTCAGGATATGAACTTAATGAAAAAATAACTCATAGCCACTAACACCTTTTTTTTTTTTCCTTTTTTTTTTTTTTTTTCCTTTGGTCAGACCATTCTGGAGTCCCTGAAGTTGTTTTGTCCAAAACTCCTGTGCAGGCAGCATCATTCCAGAGCACGGACACGGTCTAGTCATGATGAGTCATTACCTTTGAAAAAGCAACTTGAAATCTACACAATCTGTCCAAGAAATGGTTTGTCAAATATGTATAATATTTCACCCTCCCTCTCACCCCTTTCTATTATACGATTCCCTTAAAATGAAAATGGATTTCAAAGCATAGGTTTTGTACACATAAACCTAAATATCTCTCAACTGAATAAAAGGCTTGCACCTGAAATGCGCTGCCTCTTAAGGAAATCATTACTGTGTTACCATAACACAATGTCTTTGTTCAGCAAGTGTGACCAATATCAGTCCATTTTCATGTCACTGCCAAAGCCCAAAGCCATTTATCTGAACATGTCTCTGTCTCCCACAGACTGAACTATCCTGATTTTGAGTTAGCAGTTAAATACTCATCTTGCACATAGACACACACCGGCTGCTGAAAGGAATGTGCTGGAAAGTGCTGACCTGAGAGTCATCTCGAGATTGCTGAATGCTCATGCTCATTTCCTGTAATCACTTTAACAGTTATTATCAGTGTGTGACAAGTTGCTGTGATCCAAAAAGGATGCTCAGCTTTCCTGGGCGTAGGAAGATATTTATACATAAAAAGATCAACTGTACATGACCTCCCGAGGGTGCTTTAGGTCAGTGCTCATGCATTATGGAAAGGTGCAGGCACAGGCAGGGTCAGAAATGGAGGGATGTCCCTCTGAAAGCAGCTGAGCCAGAGCTCAGAGCAGCACAGCAGCCCCAGCTCCAGGTCTGGGTATCGAAAGGATGACACAAATGTTTAGGAGGATAAATGAGCAAAGTAGCACAGAAGAATTCACACACTGAGAAGGCTCAAGGTTCTGACCAAGGTCCCTTCCAGCTCAGAATGTGCTGCGATTCTGTGGCTGATGATTCTCAGGCCACGGATCACTGGGCACTGTTCCCTGATCAGGAGCTACCTGTGTCTTTTAGAACAGTTCATTTTCTGAAAGAGCACCAGAGCAAGTTTGGCCTCCTGTTACCAAAGCAACACCTTCCATGACCAAACTTGACCCAGCTTGTTGAACATCTGACTAAGAGTGAACTGAGATGCTCAGCTCAGTTTTGGCGATGGAACAAAGCAGAGACACAACATCCTAGGAGAGAATATTCGGCTCCATACTATGTGCTCCTGCATGAAAGCGTTTAATTTCAAATATGTTTTAAGATTCCCTTTAATTAATGGCTTTCATAACAGGAAAAGACCTTCTCCAGCCAGCACAGCAGCACAGTCAAGAGGCAAAAATGAAGCAGGTGGTGGGTTTGGGAGGGGAAATACAGAGCAGATGTTAGCTTGAAAATTTGGAATGCTCTTTGAGTCCTGTAGCAGGAGCCCAGTTTCCATCAATGCATATTGTAGGAGCAATTAATTGGGACCACCCAGGCCTAGAATTTGCCAGAATAATATTTTCCATTCACACAACACACTTCTGTAAGGCTGAATAGTTGTTTTAAATACTTCTAGAAAATTTATTTTTCACTTTGCAAATAACCTTCTCCATATTAAAAGATGTGAGAAAATGCAAATCAAGCTACAAGATCCTAAAATTCTTAGGATAGTCTTGGTCCCACTGGAATCTATCTTTTGTTTATTTTTCAGGTGACATCAAGGAAGAATAATTTAGATGTGAAGAGATATTCCCCAGGGACCCAAAGAAAGAGCTTACCTTTTTGACCTCATATTTAATAGCAAGTTTAATCCTGCTCAGACTTGGCCTGTGGTGCTCAGGGCACAAATGGATGTTGACATCTCCATTCAGAATGGCCTCCACTTCCTCAGTGTCCCTGCACAGGTCCAGCACCCCCACGACAAAGTCCTTGCATTGCATAGATAACTTCCGATAGTCGTTCTGAGGGAAAACAGAAAAAAAAAGGTATTTGATTGTGCACTGGAAAGCCGTGCTGCAAATAGGCAAATGAACAGAGGAAGAGACAGCAATTGTGAGCAAGGTTACTTCTGCAAAACTGCTGCCTGGGAGAGTAAGAAAGCGTTTGATTTCACACAGCATGTTGATGGCTCTTCACAAAAGTACAGGAACTACTCCAGACTTAATTAGCAATGTCTCTATCAGCAGCAGAGTTTGCATTACAATGGAACGAGTTTTACAGAACAAGTAAATAATTTCTAGGGAAATTTTGATTTTAAGCAATTGATCTCTCCTCTCTGTGTGGCGTATCTCTAGGAATGTAAAATACAGTCAAAAAAAGGTCCTGCAAGCTGTTTAAAATATATAGCAAATTTTTCAGTTTAGGTTCTTTCCCAGTAATTCTTTCTTTACTAACTTTAAAGAAGTTTCAGACTGGTACAGCAAGCTGGAGCATCACACACAGATGTGTTCAGATGAATTATCCAGTTGTAAAGCCAACTTCAGCCTCAAATTTATTACCTTAGAATTTAGTTAAACATTCCTGAAAGAGCATCCGGATGATCATTGTCATAACACCTGTCCAGGAAATGGGATTTCATAAACTCAGTGTGACTTCCTCTGAAATAATTTTGCTTTGAAAACCCAAATTACACTTATGGGAAAAGGGATAGCCTATAGCTGACTTGACAGAGGGGTAGAAGAGCAATTTCCCTGCATTAAATTAAATTGTGATTGATTTTCACATGCTGACATTTAAAAATGAGGAAAGTGCCACCATCTGAGTAAATGTTGTAAATTAGAACACAATTAAAGCTACCATTAATATCATAACAAAATGGTGATATTAAAGGCTCGATGCAACAAATAGGAATAATAAGCATAAGACAAGCTCTTACTGACTTGAGAGATCTTTTCAAATTAGGTTTGATGAGTTAATTAAATTCAGTACCTTATCTAATTAAGCCAGCAGCCAAAAGAAGATGATGGTTAAACCTGGCTTTGATGAAATGATAAGAGCAACCTGGCTTTGTGCTTCTATATTTTCTAAATTATCGATTCGATCATTTACACATAGCAACATATTAGCCTTCTTTGTTAGGCAAAGATCTCAAAGTACTGTGCAAACATTCATTGATTAGGTAGAGCAGCACTATCTAAAATATGATGTTATTAGAGGTGGCTTAACTTCTTTGGTCTTTCCCCTTCATAACGGAGATGACATTGAATTTTTTAAATCAGTTGGTTTAATGGCTTTGTCACAGGTTTGAGGTTCTTTATGCGGGTGAATGTTCCATTGCAGAAGTGGAGCACCAAGACTTCCATAAATTAGCCAAGCTAGAGCACTAAGATTTAAGATGTCCTTATGGCTCAGGCAGAAAATGATGGTCCATTTACATCTAAATCTCGTACCTGAGCATTCTGTGGAGATGGATAGGGTAAGTGGAGTAAATGCTTTCAAATACAGGGTGAAGTAAGGTCTGAAATGTAAATGAAAGACAGATTATACTTTATGGTTTCAAAGTGCTCCTCTCAATTCAATTCCGTGCTTTAATCTTCCCCACACCAAGAGGAATTTCAATAAACAGAAAGCTTACCTCTTCACTGAGAAAACAGATGGCCAAACAAAAATATCAACCTCAAAAGAACTACAGAAATAGTGAAGGAGAGCAAATGTAGATAGGTCTGAAAATACATGTAGGCTAGGAATGAAATGCTTTGCTGCCACAGGTAATGGAGATGTTTAATTAGCCCAGAAGCTTTTAAAAAAACAAGGGTGAGAACTCTGCTGACCTGTGGTACCTTTTTCTATGTACTGTTTGCAAAGTTCATAAGCTTACTTCCTAATCAGAACATTTTAGGAAATTCTTATCACTGCTTCCACATCATCTGAGCAACTACTTTGTATTAGCTGAGATTATTTTCCCTCTTCTGCTTTCTTTAAGGAAAGAGGTTTAGTAGCACCTAGGAAAGTGCTTTTAAAGCATGTGCAAATGGCAGGTTCCCAACTGGTAAACTCTATTAAGGCCCAGCTTCATTCACATCTCCAAGCCTAATGGTTTTTCTGGTTCTGTATATTTGCAGAGACTGTGGATGATTTCCCCATTCAAACTCTTTTACTCTGACTTTTAAATAGACATAAGCAGCCACATGCCCTGCCCAAGATCCAGGCCGTATAAAGAATAAAATAAATAAAAATTTAAAAATAAAATAAAATAAAATAAAATAAAATAAAATAAAATAAAATAAAATAAATAAAATAAAGCAAAACAAAACAAAACAAAATAAAACAAAACAAAACAAAACAAAACAAAATAAAATAAAATAAAATAAAATAAAATAAAATAAAATAAAATAAAATAAAATAAAATAAAATAAAATAAAATAAACTGCCCTCCAGCAATTCTGCAGCCAGGCAGGAGAGCAGATTACATCTCTCAGGAGACTGCTCATCTGTTAAGACATGTCTCAAAGATCACTGAACCTGCTGTGTCTTCTGATGATCCCTTTTACAAAACCATTTATCATCTTTGTTCTGGCCTCCTTAATGCTCACAGTCATCACAGAAAATCCTGATCACCCTGATGGTGAGAACACATTCAATGACTCTCCTCATGTCACTGCATTTCTCTCCTCAAGCACACATTATTCTTCACTTAAAAACTGGGATTAACAGAGGACTGACAGCCAAGCTCCTCCTGATCCTGGCTGGCAAAGCACAGTTCTGGTGACGCAAGCAGAAATTGCGTACCTGCATCTAAAATCCCGAATTGCGAGTTCTGACGCACAGGACAAATCCCAAGGAAGCCAAGAAGATTTATTTACAAGCAGCATCCAAGCCCTCTGGGTGGTTGTGCCAGTGCTATTTCACACATTTGCCTGTATTTCACACATTTGGAAGCATCCAAGATCCTGCATTCCCTGCAGGAAGGGCTGCTGGGACAGGAGTGCTGGATGGAAGGCTGCACCCCAGGGCAAAGATTAGCCAGCGGTGGGAGAAAGGTGAAGGAGAACCAGGACGCATTTCCAGATACTTCCAGACACTGGTGACCGGTTATAGGACCCAAGGGAATGGCCTCAGGTTGTGTCAGGAGAGGTTTAGGCTGGATATTAGGAAAAGGTTCTTCACCCAGAGGGTGTTTGGACACTGAAAGAAGCTCCTCAGGGCAATGGTCACAGCACCAAGCCTGACAGAGCTTGAGGAGTGTTTGGACAATGCTCTCAGACACGTGGTGGGACTGTTGGGACTGTTCTGTGCTGGGGGCCAGGAGCTGGACTTTGATGATCCTTTGGGGTCCCTTCAAACTCAGAGTATTCTGTGGTTCTCTGTGATTCTTGTTGCACCACGGTTTTTGAAGATCACAGCCCTGAGGATTCCCATGATGCTGCCGGAAGACAGAGGGGCTTCTGTGTCTTGGGATGTAAGGGGACAGTCCCCACTTCACCACTGCTCTGCCAGCCGGGTTTGACCCCTAAACCAAGCGCTTCATGGCCCTCCTGTCTGAATAAGTTTTAGAGCCATCCTGGCTGCAAGCCTGGAGCGGCAGTGGGTGGCAAGTGGGGTCACACTTGGACCACAATGAGAAACTCAGGGCTGGAGGCACAAAATCCAGCTCAGTCCTCTCAGCAGCACAGCAAAAGCAGACACAGGCAATGACAATAACCCAAACCTTTCTGAGCATCCCAGTTAAGAACCACATGTTAGAAGTCTGAGGATTACAAGGTTCATAAACCAGATGGATTTTTACAGAAATGAAAACTGCAAATCATGAGAGATGCTGGGGCCTCATCCTGACAGGCTGGGCACTGTCAGGCCTCAGGGAGGAAGATGAGGGATACAGCTAAGCAGGCAAGAGAGCCAGCCTGTTTCAAACAACACGCGGAACAGAATTTTATTTCCAATAGAGGCAGCGAGCAGAGAAGGATCAGGGTAATGCCTCAGAATGTTACAATATAATTTTTTAAAAACTAGAATGTAACAAAAGGATTACAAATTAGTCATTTCCTGCTTCTTCTAACAGTGTTGTGCATGTAAAGTTAAAAATGTCTAATTTTGCTGTTTTGAAAAGGCTGATGGTACTTGTCATTCACTGCAATTTCTCCGAGTACCCTATTATTATCTGTTGATTATGCTCTAAATGAACTCTGTCATGTCTCCACATCTGTTCAAAACCAACCAGATTTTTTCAGAAAAGAGTTGTTTCAGGTCAGAGGGATGGAGTTTGAGTATAAAGTTAAGTGAGATGAGGAAAACTAAGACCAGGAACCTATCTGGCATTTCTGGGTAGCATTAAATTTGCTGTGCAAATGAAAGCTGTAGGCGCATTGCACAGAGCCTCTTTTTATGTTTCCTTGAGCTCTTGGCTCTTTGTATTTAATCTACATCATACATACACATATATCAAGGAGGGAAATATTGCTTTGCTTAGATTAGCATTTTGAGAAGAGGCAGCAGAAAAAAAAAAAATGGAGAGGTAATTCTGTAAATATGAACAGAAAACTCCCCCAAGCAAAAATTATTGTAGAAAGAAAACAAAGCTGAGATAAAGGTTGGGGACAAAAAGCAGAAATATTTCATGGTAGATTTGAAATGAAATTGTTAAATAAACCATCATGTCAAATATTCAAAATGCCTATAAATATTTACCAATTAAACATCTCATGAAATATGCACAAGCCTGTATAGAAAAGCTGTGGGACAAATTTCCTTCTGGGTATTTACAGTATCTTTGACTGGCCATATGTTTGGGAATGAAGGCACAAGGCCTGTGGGAGGAAAGGCAATGAGAAGATGCTAAGGATGGGCCCTGCACTGATCCTGACCACGTAACCTCATTATCCTCTGAAATGCACTGAGCACCTCTCCCAAAGAGCTTTGCCAACTGCTGACACTTCTGAACACAGCTGAGTGCATTCCTATTGTTTGCAGACTAAATGCCTACATGCACAGTCTGTGCCAAGCCTGTACAGTTAATTTTCCAGAAAGCACATCCTGTTGGTTTATGTTCTCTTGCTTCTTAAGTGGCAGCACATCAGTGAATTATTGGAGCTCTGGAGATACTGTGCCATACCCAGTGGGCATGGCTCTGAATTTAAAGCCAAGTGCTCATTTAAAACATTTCACTCCTCAGGTGCACGTTGCTAAATGTTTCTGGAGATAGGAACAGATGCCCCGGTTCATTTTTAAAATGATCCAGACCTTGACTTCTTCATCTCCAGCTAGCATAATATAATAAGCAATCTGTTCATATACAGGAGTTTGACATTTCAAAAGTGTGACTCTGTTGCTTTCCAGGCAATTCGGACCCTTCTAAACGGAGCCAAGATAAACATGGCTGTGGTTTGTCCCTGAGCAGTGCCAGGCTGCAGCATGGCAGAGCAGAGGGGCCTGCAGGCAAAAGGCGATTTTAGATCCTGTCAGGAGACACTGAGAGATGTGGCCAATCTAGGAGCCCAAGGGCAAACCAGAGTGCTGTCTGTGTTGACAAAGAAGCCCAGAAAACAACAGGGTGATTTGATTAAGGACCAAAAATTTTCTGACTTCCAACAAGCCATGGAAATAACATCCCTTGGATCATTACAAGGATTTCAATGGTAGTTGCACTGACTGATTTACCATAGGACTGTTTTTTTTTGTGTCTCTTTATTCTTCTCAGCCTTTTTAGCTGCAATTCATCCCTTCATATGCACTGCAGAAGCTCATCTGTAAGAGAGCATATCCCTCCCCCAAGGGGATGGAGCAGTAAGGAATCAATCAAACCACTGACTTTAGATTTCGCCTTACACCTGTTGACTGCCAGATACATCAAATCCTTAAAGAAGCTAGACAAGATGGAGGTAAGGATTCCAGTTGTAGAGTTGAAAATCCTTTAAAATGTGTTACCGTGCTTTTACAGCATAATTTTCAGGTCCAGGTTTATGTGTAATCTTCTGCAATAACATTTCAAGAGTGGAAACTGTCAAAAGCAGCAGAAAGGATAGGTTTGTACCTCCCTGTTTTGTTTCTATTCTTTTGCACTTTAGTTATTTTCTGCTCTAGCTCTTATGAATCTATCAACCCTACCAATAATTTCTTCTGGGAAATTATTCATATTTTTGATAAATGCAGCTTCTGTAGGACCAAAACTAATGAATAAATTTTGGAAGCTCTTTTTCCATCAATAAAAACATTGCAAAAAGGAAAAATACTTTACTTTGACTTCTCCTTGAAATAATTCCTTTAAAAGGTGTTTGTTTGTTTTAATCTAAAATTAATGGACAGATTATTTGGGGAAGCAAAGGCAGGAATTGAACATAATCCTTGAAGAAAGTTAAGGACTGAGACCGAGCACAATTCCTGATTCTTTACCCACACTTTTAGATTTCCTGGCATAAGAAATTTCAGAATCGGTCTACTCTCAAACTTTTTAAATTAATTCTATTGATTTTCTTTACTATTTGAAACTTAAAATAAGTTTCCTGTACATGCGAACTCCTTCTACACTAAAATTAATAGATGACTTGACTAATCCAAAGTTCTCACCCTGAACAGAATACGATATTTCTTTTCATGCCAAAGAAGTTGCCAGAAAAACACCTCCATCTCTAATCCTTTCCAAAAAAGTCACCTTCAGCCTGACAGGTACCATTACTGAGCTCCTCTGTAGCTCGTGTGTGTGCAGGAACATCAGTGCTATTCAGCAGAGAGCTAACAGCCCATTCCAAGTCTCTGAAGGTATTTAATTAACCTAGAGCAGAAATTATGTTGGTTGACAATTTTTTTTAATTGAGGGTATTTAAAGTCTCCAGGTTGGCGTAGCAGCCTTTCGACATAAGATGGCATTTGATGCTTGATGTTCTTCTCTTTCATTTCACCCCAGCTCGTTTTCAAGCACACATCACAAATAAGCCACATGCTTTTGATTCCTCAACTAAGTGAAAGGTGTTTTTTTATCTTGCAGACTTTGCCAAGCTCATTTGAATGTTTATGCTGAAACACCTGTTTTCAGAAGATAAACTATCGAGTCCCTGGATGTCACATAAACAGGACAGGCTCTACAGATGTATTAATGAAATGTGCATGCCAAATGTAGGGAATACACAAATTCAGCCAAGGAGAGGGTCTGTCTCCTGTGCCCTGTCAACAGCTTTTCCTTAAATACAAACTATGCATTTCAAGATAATACTCTGATAATTTTCTTGTTGAAGAAGAGTTTAGGATCTGTTCACGTCAGTAGTAAAATCAAGCTCATGATGATGCAATGCAGTGCTCTAAATCCCTCTCCATGACATTCAAATATTTGTTTGCTCCTTGTGTGGGGACATGACACTGAGAAACAGTTTTCCTTGTTTTTAAAAACAAAAATGCCCCTTTATGTTAGAGGAACCTCTATTTCAGCCTTACTTTTACATCATGCAGGAAGAGTCCCTCTTTTACCCCACGTGCATTTCACAATGGCAGGAGTTGGGGCAAACTTGTATTTCTTGGCACCTCTTTTCAACAGAGCAGTTACAGATGAGGTGGCAGGCAGCAAATCACAGACTCATAGGATCATTAAGGTTGGGAAAGACCTCCACAATCATTAAGTCCAACCTCTGACCTAATATCACCATGCCCATAAACTAAACCATGTCACAAATCACCACATCTCATTTTTTGAACACTTCCAGGGATGGAGATTGCACCACTGCCCTGGGCAGCCTCTTCCAATGCTTAGCCACTATTTCAATAAAGCATTTTTTCCTAATATCCTTCCTGACCCTCCCCTGGTGCAGCCTGGGGTTGTTTCCCTATTGCTTGTTGCCTAGGAGAAGGGGCCAACCTCCACCTCACCACAACCTCCTCTCAGGTTTTTCTGCAGCTCTGATGTGGGAGATTTATCAAAGCAGAAAGTTATATCTGAGCCAAGCTTCTCATTCCTCATGCCATCCGTGCTTTTTCTTTCAGACTTTTTCCCATATTTATTACATCCCTGATCTCTCTGTTGTAAGCTTCACTGGGGAAGATTTCTATTTCCTATACAATTTGAGATGAAATCGTTTCCTTGCACTAAATGAATTAGCTACTCTCCCTCAATTGTGTGGATCTTTTCCGTTCAGCTGCTTGAAATCTCCATGTTTCCTGAAAATCAGATGGGAAAAAAACAGGAGAAAACTATGGATTTAAATTCAAAGTAATTGTTTGCTCAACACAGCTTCATTTATCCCTTAGGCTGAGGTAAATTTGGCACCTTCGACTTGCTTAAGAAACACACTTGCATGTTCAAAGGTGTTATGAGTCCCTTCTCTCAGGGGAATTTTGGCTACAAGCAACACATATATACCAGGAAAAAGATGCCTCCTATGAGCTATGATGTGAATGATATCAATAATTAAAATAACTTTATGTCTTCCAGGTCTCAAACAGCCAACTACCACAGTTCTCAGTGTCCGGCAAGAAAAGTTCCATATAAAAATGGTCACAAGCATCGGAGTGGATAAAATTCTGGTTCCACAGCTCATAAGCAGCAACCAAGCACTTCAGAAAAATGTGATTCCAGCTGCCCAGTCCTGGCACAGAGCACTGTTGACCACATGCAAATCATCCTCTCTCTAAGAAGAGCAGACTTAGAAGTTGTGCTGCAGAACTTTGTTGAGCAGAAATATGAACATAAAAAGTGCATGACTATATCTCTTAGTTCTGAAATGAGTTCAGATCCTGGGGTTTGGACAGTGAGAATGAAATGACACTCAGTGGGCAATGAGCTGTTTCCATGCTGCACTGGTGACAATTTCCCTGAAACAAATTATATTTCAGAAAATTGCAATTTTTCATAATGTAAATGCCAAAATCCCACAGATACTATAGTATCTACCACCATTTTATAGCAATATAAAATTGTTTGTATACCATTCCTGTTTATTCACAATTCACTGGATAGTCTGCCTGGACTCAGTGAGGATAAGTTCATCATAATTATCTACAATAACAACAATTAACAACATAATGAGGGATAAACTAAATCAGTTCACATCTGCATCCTATTTAATATCAGACTTGAGATCCTCAGAATGTGTTACTTCGTTTACATTCATTAATATGATATTGATTCCCTACAGTGCCTTAGATAAACGTACCTGACTCCATTCTCCCATCTGCTGATCTAACATCATTATTCTATGCAGAGCAATTGTCCTAATTATGCTCATTTGTAGTTCCAGTAGATATCCCTTCCCAACGTGAATAATGAGCAGCACTCTTTGGAAACCAGTCATCTTGCTCATAATAAACCTCCCAGCTCCTAACTATTCCCAAGCCCCCAGTGCTAATGCCGGTGAATCATTGGCCATTTGGTGTTGCTAATTAAATGCAAAGCTCACCAATGTTGGATTGGACTGATATTACAGTAGTGATCGCTACCTTTTCTGACTGTTTTCCTCAACAAGAATCAGACTTTGGCTTTCTGAAAAATGTTTTCATCTTTGGTGCTCTAAGACAGACCCTTCTTGGTGCCACTTTTTGCTGAGGGGAGGAGGAAGGGGAATTGTGTTGCTATGTCATTTTGTATTGGTGTATCACTGAGAAAATCCTCTCAGGTGACTGGTGAGTGTGTGAGGGCAAGCTCAAAGTCAGACAAGCTCTGTACTCACTGCAGAGGATCCAGTGACTCGAGTGGAAAGTGCCAATGTCTTTCCTTTCAAACATCAGCTCTGGGCAGCAGGAACCTTCCTTGCTGCGCTGCCATCGAGTGCAGGCACCGATCTGAGCACCAGGACTCATTTTGTCTTCCACGCTCAGTGGGCAAGAAAGGAAAACACTCTGTCACTGTTAACTAAACACAGGCAACTGGCCAAAGCATTCTCCCAGTTTCCCAGAGCTCTCTGAGCAGCTGGCAGCAGACCTGGCAGGGAAATGCAGGACGCTCTGCTCAGGCTGAGCAGCACAGAAAAGCCCTGGCACTTGGGCTGGGCAGCCAAGGGAACGGTGGGAGGTGGCATGGAGGAGTTAGTCTCACCTTTATTGCTCAGAGACTGGAGAGACAAAGGTACATTCTGTGGGAGAATCCAAATCTTTGGGAGAGGTTGTGGTAGGGATAAATCCCACCTGCTGATCCACCTGCTGGTCAGTTACCCTGCTGGGATGGAGCACTTGATCTGAGACATGACACATTATTCCTCTATTGCATAAAGAGAGGAATCCATGAGCAGGGGTCAGCCTCAGATCAGACCCACTGATCACCCCAGTGCTTCACTGCACATCGTCCTTTCAAACAGTGAGGATGAAATAATGGCTTCAGCAAATCTGATGATGACACAATTGTCAAAGGAGTCACGATTTTGCCGGCTACTGGGACTTTTCTCCCATGTTAAAGCTGTTACAAAGATCAAAATGTGACAATAATGACACTGTGGTAAGCTGAACCTTTTATATTTAAGTTTTGAAAGAATTTCTAAATTATTTGTTGCTTCTCTGCTTCTCTGTATCTGTCAGATTGAGCCTTTTAAGCATCTGTACTTGAAAAGCTGCTGCAGAGTAGAGCTTACACACAAAAGGCACAATACAGGCAGGTCATCTTCATTCCTAAACTCAAAATAATCTCTAAAATCAACAAATTTTCTTAACTCCTTGTCTCTGAGAAGCGGAAACAGGCTGAGGAACAGGTATCAGGATCACTTCTTCTACAAGAGCTCCCATTAGCCAGGTAAATGCCACTCAGATCTTCACAGCAGTTACCTACTGTCCTTTGCTCAACCAAATGTGGTGTACATAACTCCACAACACACATGAACATTATATTAATTTGACCTTATTTCACTTGCTTTATATCATAGTAACACTAACTTAATATATCTGTACTGAACCTTGCCTTCACGCAAATCCCCCCTAAACACAACAAATTATCTCAGAATGTCAGGTGTTTGTTTTCCTTCTATTTAGTCAAAACACTTTACATTCCTGATGAAGATGTTACAAGCTTTATTGTACTTCACCCTGACTACAAAATATTCAGCAATTGACTGTATCAAAGGTAAATGACTCTTGCCTTGTATTCACTAACAAAAGTTAAGGTTTAATAAGTATGAAAAGGAGATCCCTCAGCTCTAAACTCCTTCTAACCATATTCAATATGCTCCATGTTACTGTATATGAGACATCACACACACAAATATATTTCCTGAAAATCACATTCAGTAAAATTAGTTGCCACAAGGCCTTGGCACTTCAGAATGGTTTATAAAAGTCATCTCACATAATAAAAATTAATTCCCAAATTCCTCATCACATCCAGAATTTAAGAGCTATATGGAAAATCTAAACTAAACATAATCATTACAGCATGGTACAAAAGGAAAAAGTCACCAGCCATGTATACAGAGAGAAGCACACCGACAGTCCCAGTCCAGCCCATTTACTGGAGGGTTGAAGCTTCAGATTCAGAAATTTAACAACAGATGTTTCTGGTAGGAGAGAAACAAATACATTTATATTGCTGGATTTTCCCATCCCCTTTTTTTTTTTTTTTTGGTTACAGTTTCATCCCAGTATTATTTATGTGTAAGGGAGTTCACTCCGCTCTCCACCCTTATCAGTTGCTGCCTTTCAGGTCCCTTAAAAATGTATCCATTAACAGGGATTTTCCAACTCCACAGAAATGTGCTCTTCATGGAGGATGGGCTGCTTATTTGTAAGGAAACACTGAAATCCCAGGAGGAAAATTACCCTTAAAGCAATTTCAGCTGGTTCCAGATTTTACACTTATTTCTCTACCTGGCTAAAGCATCACAATGTTTGGCTTAAAGGTTTATATATAAAAATGCTTCTAAATTGCTCAGCAGTGGTGAGGCAACTGCTGTGCTGCTTCCTTACGTGACACATTTCCATTGCTCTCTACTTCCCAGATGTTGTCTGCCATTGATGATTATAAGAGGATTCCATGTTATTTTATACTTTTATGATCATGTTTGTTGCTCACAAAAACTAGAATCCTGCTCCAGGGACGTGTTCAATCAAGCTGGAAGCAGTAAGCTCTAAGTGCTGCAGTTGCAATGTTGCTCATCCTTAACTGAGTAGGACTAAAAATGACTTCCCAGGGAGCTGTAAAGGGTAATAAACGTTGCACTGATGGTGTGCACACTGGCGTTGCCAAAAATCTCACTTGCAGTAGCATCACAGGAAACTGAAGTATCCCAGCTATACTCTCTGGCAGAGCCAAATATTTCCAGGGTTTTTTTTTTGTTTTTTGGGGGTTTTTTTGTGTTTTTTGTTTTGTTTTTTGTTTTTTTTTTTTTTTTTGTTTGTTTGTTTGTTTTTTGGTGGGTTTTTTTTGTTTGTTTGGTTGGGGTTTTTTTGTTTTTTTAAATGGGAAGCAAAACTCTTAAGGCATTAATTCAGATATAAACTTTTTACACCGCTGCTTTGTCTATGATCTGATGTGTAGGAAGAATCCTTTTCCCCTTCACTCTTTCAAAAGAGAGAATGGGCTGGCTCCCTCGGAAAGTGAAGGAGAATATTTTCCTGCATAAAGTATTTTGGCAACTTTTAAAGAGGTTTTCTTTTATCTGGAAGATTTTGACAGCAATGTCAATCGTGAGGTAGGTGAAATAACCTTGTGGGCAGTGGACGTTATCCAATTTTATGTGACTGCTCGGTGGCTTGGGCTGCCAACAGAGTTACAACTTCCATGAATAATGGCTGTAATTTTTCCAGGTACAGGTGCGGGCTGCAGACGACTGAGTTATACCCTTCACTGTGAATAACAGCATCCACTACTCTGCTTGACTGTGAATAGACACAGACAGATGCATAGACACCTTCACACGCAGGGATACAAATCTGCTTCTCTCAAGACAGCTCCAGACACCACGGCTTTGGCATTGGTTCCACACCCCTCTGAAAGGCTTTGAAGATTTTCTTCTTGTATGACATTTTAAAACCATTTTTCTTGGGCAATGTGCCAGCCAGAAAATGATTTAATCACAGAACCAAAAAAGAGCACTTACAGTAACAGCTCTCAAAATATGAAGCATATTTCTTAATTTATAAATATTTATAGAGAACAACACAAGAGTCACAAATTTGGTGGGTTTTAAGAGAAGAAAGGCTATATATATCTATTTTCCACAGTCTCTGCTACATATCCATGGAAAATGTAACTGCAATTAATTAATTTATCTCTCAAGACAAAGCTGGTGTAGCATCTATTATTAGTGAATTTATCTCTGAAAAAGAACAGCATAGAGAATGAGTTCCTTCTGCACAGAGCGAGTCCCACTCAGTGAGCCAAACACTAATTTCACAACAAGGCTTAAACATATTCTCCTTCTCCCAGGCTATTTCCATTACGATTTTTAATTTCCTCTCTTATTTTAATACCTAATTTGTTCCAACAAAAAGTTAAACTTCTAACAATAGGAAATTTGTTTTCTTGCTTTACTGGGACTTGATTCTTTCCTGTATTATGAGATGGGTAATTGGTTGTACCTGTTTATGCATTTGCTTTGCACAAGTGAAAATTGAAATAAAAAATCATAGATTCTAAAAGACTTCCATGGCAGTGGGGAAAATTGACTTATAGGTGAGGGGGAAAAAAAAAATCAGTTTGTTTTAAAGGTTAAAAACCACCAACCCACATCCCTGACAAAAAACAATGTTCTCACTGAAGACTGACCCGGAAAAGTTCATATCCAAAAAAGATTCACTTGGGATTAGTGGCTGTTCATATACTCATAAGTATTTATATTGGTGATGCTTGATTTTCAAAACAGGCACTAGGCAATACTGAGAGCTGTGCAGGATAAAATAAAAATAATGGTAAAATGCAATGAATACATTCTGCCTAGCAGAGCAAATTTCTGAAGTTCCCTTCTGCCTTCTCAAAACCCAGCAAAGTGAAACATGAGAAAAAAAAAAAGAAAGCTTCTTGAGTAAAAATATATCCCTTTAAAGTATGCAGGTCCTGTCTGGAAGAAAAACACAGAAAAGAACAGAATTTCTGAAAAATTAAATGAAAACATAAACAAATACCATGTAAACACACTAAAGCTTTTAAGAGCAACTTGCTGAAATAATAAATGTGAGTCATAAAAAGTATTTCCAAACATAACAGAAGCAAGATGTCTGCCAGAGAATATGTTGAGGCCAGAGATTAAGAAGAGATTAAAGGATCACTCAAGGAAGAATGGGTCAGAGTGGAAATATTAAGTGATGGCTTTACAAGAACGTTCATGAGGCTAATTAGGGAGATTCCCACAACAGTTTCTGGTTTTAATGGTAGATGAATTGCAGGCACCAGCTCCCATCAGTCAGTCCTGAGAGCAAACAAATCCAAGAGTCAGTTCAGTGCAGCCTTGCTGCTTTGCAGCCTGATGGTTTTCAAGCACATTTTCTTTTCCAAATTCACTGCTATCCTCCATTCTCACAAGTATTTCTCCCTCCTGCTATTTTACTTTTCAATGTTTTCTGCCATTTCCTATTTTTCATCATTCATTTCAAAAAACCAACCGTCTAATAATGATTTTTTAATCTCCATGCAGCATGGAGCCAGAAATACTGAGAAAATTGACGAAGTCATTTGTCTTCAGAAGTTTCAGTTAAATTGAAGTTAACTGTGAAGTTAAAAATTTACAGTTGGGTAGAAGAAGAGTTGGAGCTGACTTCCTGAGGCAAGAGGAGTGCCAGGTCATCCCTGACAGCTACAAGTCATTGCGTCTCAAGGGCTGCTTTGCTGCAATTTCAACATCATGAGAACGTAGGGATTTGAGCCTCAGCTGCTTTGCCTCACTGCAGCCCCAATGGAACAAGTTCCCAGCAGTTCCCTGCAGCTCCCAGCAGGCACATCACACTGGACCTGCTGCCCCACCAGCCTCCCATGCCACAGCCTCTGTCCCTCAGCCAGCTGAGCCTGGATGGGATGCTCCCTGCACAAGAGAGCAGGCTCACTGCCAGGACCTGCCTTTGGACCCCAACAGCTTTTAGAGAAAAGACAACAGTGAGAGGAAAAGAGACTGCAAGAAGCGTAGGAATGAGAAACAAAACATGTTAGGCTGTAGTAAATACACTGACAATGTTGGTGGGAACAGTAAACAAAGACCACACACCATATGTCTTCCAGGTGGTGATTTTGATCTTGCTTTTAGTAACATTTTAATCAAGAGGAGCTCAGATCTGATTTACCACTTGTGGTTGGTGAGATCTTTTCTAAGCCTCCTTTGCGAGTCTCTAATTTGATTTGTCTGGATTGCTAAATGGAATGATTTGCCTGATTTACTTCATCACAAGGATGTTTCCTGACATACACAAGTAAGCAATAATTTGAAAGCATGCAAGGCTGTAAAACAGTCCTGGGCGTGGAGTGGGATCTCCCCAGAAAAAGGAGACACAGTCACTGCCTTAGGAAAAGCAAACAGAACTATTATTCTGGGTTTCACTCAGTTTCCACAATGTGGACAGTAATATTAAGCCTGATGCTGCTATTAGAGACAGTTGCAAGGGCATTTCCTGCAAGCTGTTTGCTAGAAATCCAATCTCCTGAGGCTTTTGATGGACACATAAAAATGATTCTGTTGACTCTGCTTTTAATATTCCAGCCTTAGAAATGAGTCACCTGGCTGTGAGCAGCTGGTGACTGTGAGGACATCTGCATATGCTCTCACACCAGTGTGACACGAGGGAGATGGATTTCTCTGCACCAAAGAAGAGAGCAACTCCCGTCAGCCTGGCTCAGGGGTGATGACTGGTTCAGATGGACAAATCCTGGCTGTGTTATTCATTCTGCAAGTGACATCAGGCTTATTTACATGAGCAAAACAAAAAGAATCCTCTGGTAGATGACAGAAGGATTATTTGCTTTATGACTGAGGTCCAAGATCTACCAGCTTGGAAAGAAATTGGAAGGTACAGAGATTTTTTTTTTAGTAAAAGAGGGAGAATGGGAGGGGAGAATTCTTCCTGTGTGGACTAGACAGTTCAGAGCTCTGCTAGGCTGATAATAAAAGTTTCCTCCTTCAAAACAGATTCACATATTAATCACTAAACTAATGTCTGATTTCCACCTTCATGGAAAACTACAAAGCACATTGACTTTGTCCTGGACTTCTGTTTTAATTACACTTTCTATTTTTAATTGAAATGCAGCCCTCAGTTTCCTACCCTGTTGTTCCTACACCCTGCAGAATCATAGTCACTTGGAGCCCTCCAATCCACACAGGATCCTCTCCTTCTCTGCCTTCCCAAGGGCAATAAAGATGAAGAGACTCATCCCGTGGACTGAGGCCCCCAGTCTGTACTGCCTTTGCTCCAGTGGATGTTGGTTTGGTTTTTAAAACACAAAATGCAAATTTAAAAGAGAGAGACAGTCATGAACTAGTTCTTAACTCTGAGTTTTCAAGTGGGATATACAAAAATGACAAAGCACTTAATTAAGGCTGTTTTTCCAACTTGGGCTGCCTCCACTACAGAAGAGTGCCATTGCAAAAGACCTGCAAGCACACACAGGGACTCTGATGTTTGCTTCTCTCTTTTCCGAAATCCATCCCTTAGGGCTTTTCCACCCACCCCATTTCTACATGTATTTTCATAGAAACAACTGGTTCCATATTTTTAATTTTACTTTGGAGAAGGGGCCTTATTTACTTCTAGGCTAATGGACTACATATTTCAAAGCAATTCTTTTTTCTCCAATTAATAAGAAAACTTTTTTTCTGCAATGTTTTGCAAATCTGTTTCTTCAGAACTGCAGTGCAGTATTGAATCTTAGGAATTTAGGGTGAGAAAAAAATCTGTTCAGTTTCTGCCTCTGTGAAAAAAAAGAATGGATCAATTGGCCAACCACAGGCAACTTAAGTTTTTTCCTTTAAAGTGGTTCATGTGGCTGTTTTGTTTCACATTTCTCTGCACAAAGAGGCAACTTGCTTAAAAAATTTCATGTTCTCTGAAAACATAGCACATGTATTGGCTTCTCATTTTGATGTGCTGAAAGGTGTTATTGCATAAGAGATTTAGGGCAGCAAGCAGCAGGCGAGAGGCACTGCATTTATATTTTAATTAGCTCATGCTAGGAGTTTCTTCAGAGGTTACTAAATTACTATTTGTCCACCTACATTATTAAAATCTCATGTCTTTCCGTTTCAAGGACTCTTTGTACCTCCTGGAAACTGTATTTCTGCAATTGCATATAATTTTAAAATAATGTTCTTAAATAATCCCAAGTGATAATTTTATAAATCTGGTGAGTGCCAATTTTAATTATAGAACTTTAGCAATCAAAAAAAATTTGAAATTCTGGAAAACACTATTTTAGTCACAAAAAAACCCTCTAAAACTTGTTTAATTTCATTAATTTTTGTCATTTGTGGGCTTCTTAAATACATTTTCAGCAATTGTGTTCTTTCTTCAAAATAAATTCTTAAATAGTCATGTTCTGTGAAAAAAAACCCCAGTGTTTTATTAATACCCTATTTCACATCACACTGATTATGTTAATAAGAATAAATATTTTTACATAAATACATACCTCTGGGGTTTTTTTTTTGCTACAGTGAGAATACATTAAAATCTTGAGAACTTTCTTATTTCTGGAAGAATTAATACACTAAAAGAATGTGAAATCTTTGAAGTGAACTAATGCTATGGGCAGGTACTTCACTAACATATATGAATGTGTGTTGCACAGAACCTTCCAATAAGAGAATGAACTTGGAAAACCTGGAAATGCAGCCATTTGGCAAAGGGTTGCTAATGTTTTGGGGTTTTTATCTGGTATTGATTTAGTCCCATCCATTTGCCAGGGCTGAGATATAACCACCGTGAAACTGTCCAGCAATTGATTGTTGGTTTGCTCCTGGAAGATTCCTGTACCTGCCAGTGCCAGCACAGAGCCCACCGGCAGCTCCAGGAGCAAAAGGAAGGATTCTGGTAGAAATGGATTTACTCTTCTGCAGCAAGACAGTCATCAGGACTGACAGGCATGCAATGCTGAGGCTGCTCATGCTCCACTCAATGGCTTTTTATTTTATATGGCTTTTTATGAAAAGAAGCAGGAGCATTAATGAGATATTAAAGCTGTGAAGTGTGCGTGTGAGCCTGCAGTGCATTCACACCAGAGCAACTCTCACTCGCATTCACTGAGCCCAGCAAGGTTGCTTCACTCAGACTGAGTCCAAATAAAACTTCCCCTTCAAGTTATTGTGTCCTTGCAATTCGGATACACACAGGGAAATAGAGCTTGCAAAATTTTACCCTGATTTTATCACCCAAAGATCTCAGTGGTTTGGGGATTCTTTTCCCTTTAGAGAGTTACTAAGCAGTTGCAATGCCTGAGAATATGTGTTCTTCTTACTTTTAAATTGGAGAGCATAGATTCATAGAACCATTTCATTTGGAAAAGCCCTCTAAGATCCAACTATTAACCCAGCACTGCCAAGGCCACCACTAAACCCTGACCCCAAGTGACACATTTACACATCTCTTAAATCCCTTCAGGGCTCATGACCCAGCCACTTCTCTGGGGAGCCTGTTCCAGGGCTTCACCCCTTCTCTGTGAACAGATTTTTCCATATATCCAATCCAAACCTCCCCTAGCACAACCTGAGGCCATTTCTCCTGTTGCTTGTTGTCTGGGAGAAAGGACCAACCCCCACCTGGCTGCAACATCCCTTCAGGGAGCTGTGGAGAGTGAGAAGGTCCCCCCTGAGCCTCCTTTTCTCCAGGCTGAGCCCCCCAGCTCCCTCAGCTGCTCATCAGACTTGTTCTCCTGACCCTTCCCCAGCTCCGTTGCCCTTCTCTGGACCTGCTCCAGAACCTCAATGTTTTTCTTGGAGTGAGGAGCTCAAAACTGAACCCAGGATTCAAGGCAGCCTCCCCAGTGCCCAGAGCAGGAGGATGATCTCCTCCCTAGTCCTTTACAATATAGAGCTACAAATCCTGAAATTGATGCTTTAACACATGAATAGTTTTCTAAATTAGAAATAATGAACTCCTGGTGAGCATCCTACCCCAGTGTACTCACAACATGGACTTTATTACCCCAGAGTCCCCAATCATGATTGTAGCTGCACAACAGTCATAAGTCAGAAAACAGTCTTATGTTGATGGCTCAGCCGCTGAAAATGAGGGGTTTAATGACTAATTTATTTTAGAAAGGAAGACAATGCTCTTTATGTCATGTAAATAACTTAGAGAAATAATGCAAATGGCATTGGACATTTACAAACGCATTATGATAATGGAAATCTCAAATAACTTGTAAGAGAGTTCTGCCAGTTCCACTGTTATGTTTGGCAAGACGATAAACTTCATAACAATTTATTGATTGTTTTCCTTTTCCTTTTTCCATGAAATTCATCATGTATAGATGCAGCACCAAACCATTAAGATGCAATGCAGTTTAAATTATTTTACAGAAAACCAAAATTTCTTGATTTATACCTTTTAGCATTGTAGCAGAACTAGATGTACTGGATTCTTAAAACAGCCTCTAGAACTCTGCCTCTAAAATAGATTGCTCAATTAAAAATACTTACCTTTCTTACAAAAAATGAGTCTCCATTTTTGGAATAATCTAATTTTTATTCCTGCTGCAAAATAGAGATTCTAAGCAATCACAGTGTGGAACACAGAAACTTAAGCTTCTGCTGTAATATGCAATATTCAGTTCCAAGCATTTATTAACTGGAGAATGGCAGTGATCTCAATCTATGCGCAGCGAACACATCTGTCAGTCTCTGCCACTCTCTCTCACTCCCCCACCCCTCAAACAGCAGCCCAAAATTTGATCAAACACATAAACCACACCATAGCCTGAACACTCTCAGCCCAAGGAAAAAGGCACAGTGGTGAGTTACCTTAAATTCAGTTTCAATGTTGGCTAGTCTGGCCAATTCATTGCTTAGCTCTAGAGCAGTAAGGACAGGGTCTTCACTGGACAGAGACAAATAAGCAGCACTGGCTAATCCTTTGTAGGCATTCATTCTCGAGCGAGAGTGGCTAAAGGAGTCTTTCCTCTGCTTTTCAATACATTCATTGCACTTGCAAAAATAGTCATGTGGCCTTTCAATCCGTGCGCCTTTTAGAAGTAAGATGTGAACAATTTCATACTCCTGGCAGTGGGCAGCAAGTATGATGGGGGTAATGTCGTGGGAGAACCGAGTTCCATCTTCATCGTAAGCATAAAAATCATCATCCCTCAGTTCCTGCTCGAGAGGGCTGAGTGTGAGGCGCTGTCCTTGGGCGAAGGCTGGGTGGTTCAATATTGCTTCTACAATGCGCACGTATCCTTTACTGATGGCTAACAAAAGGGCATCCCCGACTCGAGCCAGGTTCTCCTTCTTAAGGAGCAGCTCTGTCACTTCCAGATGCTCGTTCCCTACCGCCAGCTGGAGGGCGTTTTGTCCCATGTAATCGACGCAATTGAAGTTCAAGGTTTTGGACTCCTCCAGCATTTTTCGCACAACAGGAATGTTGCCATATTCTGCAGAGTCGAGGAAATGCTCCTCCTCTGCAGTGAGGCTGGTGCCTTTCTCGTTGAACATGTAGGCAGGGCCGCGGATGGCCTGGCGCCGGCCCTTCTCCCGAAGGGTCGCGTGCCTCCGATGCATGTCTTTAGAATTGCTGTGTCTCAACCTGCAGAACACCAGAAAGGAACGTTGGTTATATTCTAGCAGAGTCATAATTTCACAGAACCTGAAATAAGGTTAGAAACGTGCTGTTGTGACCAGATCTTGGTAGATTTTTATGACCTGAGCAAGTTACTTAAAGTCATTTAGGACACACGTAGAACAAAGATTAGTTTCCGAACAAAATACAAGCTCTCCTGTGATTTGTTCACCCTTCCAGATTTCAACAAGGATGCCCAGCACATTCTTAACTTGATAAATAGAAAAAGAAATGCATGAACACATAATTCTCCATTTGTATTGTTTAGAACTTCATTGCATTGTATTTAGGATTATTATACACAAGACAGTATTTGAATTACTCTTCTTGAAATTTGTCCTTGAGGGCATGAGCCCTAAAGAAAGTCAGCAGGACTCTCCCTTGTCAATAGACCTTGGATCAGGTCAATAAACTGTGTTCCATAAAGTTAAAAACCATCTTTCTAATTTTAAACGCATGGTAACAAGGATAATTATATTGCATATTCTGCAAAGATTCAGCAGGTAGAAGCAAACCACTTATTAATTTGTTT
This sequence comes from Acanthiza pusilla, assembly GCA_036630365.1. Classification (NCBI taxonomy): domain Eukaryota; kingdom Metazoa; phylum Chordata; class Aves; order Passeriformes; family Acanthizidae; genus Acanthiza; species Acanthiza pusilla. The sequence continues at coordinate 8,895,115 of JAXCHO010000049.1, read as the reverse complement.
CCTTTTTTCGTGGTACGTAATACCATTTTTCTGTTTCTGGATCTAAAGCAGTTCAATAATGAACTGTCTAATTTCTTACTGAAATACAGTTGGCAGCTACTCCAAAGACAAGTACCCAAATCCAGGGGACAGTCTAGAAAAACACAGGAATAATTACTGATTTAGTGTCACGCCTGTCCCCAGTAAGCATCTTTCAGAGAGCTACTACAGAAAGACAAAAACAGGTCTCTCACCACAACCAGAGGGCAGGACAAAAAGGGTCATTAATTTCCCCACTGATTATGTGGCTGAAATGCCCTTCACTTGGAGCCGGTGAGATGAAGACAAACTATTCTTTTTCCACTGTCTCTGGAACTACCGAAGAAAGCCGTATTATGTGTAACTGGGCTCATGGGTGAGAAAACACACCATTTTATGAAATTAACTGAAATCCTAAATCTGTTTGTGCCTTTAGAACATTCACACTTTGCATTCAGTGCTGTCTCAATGTTGCTCTTTTAAAAAAATTTATTGCAGCAGCATCTCAACAAATTCATAGTGCCTTTTGGAAACTAAGCATGTGGAGTTAATTGTTCTCCTAAGCCCACAGAACGTGCAGGCTGAGTAAAAAGGTAGAAACAACACCTCTTTCATGGAAACTGTTTTCACTCAGTCCAATAACAAGTCCTAAATCACTTGGGTAAAATCTTCAGCATCCTCTGAGCTGCAGTGGACAGATGTAACAAATAAGCAGGTGTTAATGCTCAGTGGGTGGCAAAGGTTCATCCTTCCACACTCCATTTGTTCTCCGAGTCAGTTATGACCTTCAGTCAATGAAAAGTTCATGTGTTGCTCTGAAAAAAATACTACAGAAGTTGGAAAGTGCTGCAGTGAGTGACGAGAGGGAGCTGTGCCAGGAGAGAAAGTGGAGTAGATAAATTGCCTTCAAGAATAAGTTACAAAGGAGAAAAGGGACCAGCAAGAACCTGGTAAAACACAGGGTTATAAGAAACCCAAAATACCTAAAGTTTCGGGATGCTGAAATTCTCAAGGTAGCTGTTCTTATGGAACTCGCATATAAATATGCATCAATCATTTTCCTCCATCACTTTTGTACTGATCTGGAACAGAAAGCTAGTACTGAAGTTTCAAACAATTTTTACAGCAGTCTTTTAGAAGTTACATTAAAGTTTAAACAAATCCTAAGAAATCAATTTTGTGACCACACAAGGCTGAAAGAGAGGTTCATAATTGAGAACCTCTCCCCCTAAGCTTTGATGCATCAGTGTAACAACTTAATAACAGCTAGTAGGAACTGAACATATCATCCCAGGCTCCACTGAGAGATAAAGTGATGTATGAATCTTAAAACTAATTCCTTCCAGCATGGTTTGAAGTTGAAGAAGCACACAGAGATGAGGGGCACAAGAATAATGGAGATACGGCTGAGTGAATCAATTCCCTAGCCTGCATGAAGTTTACTACAGGAGAAAACAATAACAGCCAAATAAATAAAGCATGCAATTAACATATCTGACAGTGATACAGAGTTATCTAAAGCAGAAAAATGCCTGGGGTAAAATTGGGGACCCTTTGAAGTCAACATTATAAGTTTCATTGATTTCAGTGGAGTCCAGATTTTGGAAACATATATGCATACACACATATATTTTCATCAGCAATTAGCTTTCATCTCAGAAGCATTTCCAGTGAGGCCAAGAGGACTAACAAGTGGTTAAAATGAAGTGTTTAACAATATGCACAAGTGCTTCTCTAAGCTGGAGATCCTTAGCTGTCCACGACAGAATTTAAGTTTTAAACATGCAGTGAAGCCTTTCTTGCTGAGTTCAGGTAAGGACTGCACATACAAATAAACACTTCTGAACTGTGACTTCATTAAATGGGGGTTATAGAACCAGAAAACACTTTACACAATTACAGCCTTGGGAGTTCCTGAATGTTAAATTAAATCTCTTAAAATGTTAAGCAGCTTCAAAGGATGAGCTGGTGATGTCTTGAACCATCACTGCTGGGATCAAGTGGAAACCAGTCCAGCTCTGGTAGGTGCTCAGTGATCACTCATGAGTGCAGCAGGACTGCACATGCCTGAATATTTTAGGACAATTAATTGCATTAGCTACTTGAAGTTGGAGGAGTTCCACTGGGCTTTTTCCATGTTCAAAACCCATGTTTGGTAAGATATTTGACAATCTTGTATTTGTTGTTATATTTAAGTGTCAGCACTGGAAACAACTGAGAAATAACTTAATTTCCAGCAGTGAGGAATCTATTAGATATTTTGCCTGATGTAGAAGTACAGTTCTTGATAGTTTATTCTTTTTTTTCTTAGAACAACTTTTCAGGTTTTATTACCTTATCAGGTGTTATTACATCTAAAGGACAACCCAGATAGATGGGACAGATAATCTTATAATCACACCCAAAGTAAACACAAATGCACATAAAATATTACTGTTGGCCTAGTTCTAAGATTTTGTTGCCTGAAAAAGAGGTTAGAATTTGGCCTAGAGCTAATTCACACCTGTTTGTTGTATATGTAATAACATGCCAAAAAAATAAAGGACCTTCATTTATTCTTTCTTCAATTCAGAGAGAACACTGGTTCCATACACGATTTCTAACAACAGAAATTGCTTCAGAAAAAGAGGAAACAGGAAAACACACCTGCTCCTCAAAGAGATAATGACTATCCAATATTTATCTTGCAATAAATGTTCTGCAGGGATGTCCCTACAGCACAGAGTTTATGTCCACTCCCTGCAGGTAAGGACAAAAGCACCATCATTCAGAGGACTTCACCTCAGATGAATTATGACCCCCCCATCTTGCTCATCAGCAGAGAAGATCAATATCTCAGCTATCACACTTTATCATCTTTATAGATAAGTAGAGATGAATAAAAATTTACACTTTTAACTTTGAATAATTTCACTACAAATGCTCAGCTATCAAACCCTGTTCTGATAAAAAATTATAATTATGCTTGACCTGAGCACTGAATCATGGTAAGAGAAGCAGTAATGCAAAGAGCAATGTATGTAGTAGCTGAAGCTCCGGGAAACTGAACCCTACTGCAATGCCATGACTGTACTCAGCACCTTGTTCTATTCTGCTTTTCAGTTATGTGCAGGCAGATTTAGAACTAATCATATTTACTGAGTGTGTGTAATGTGCTCTCTTTAAAAAGTAATTGTAACTTGATTGCGTTTATCTTACCATTTTTCTTCAAAGGTGCTTTGGATTGAAATGACTCTGTATTTGCATACTTTATTGAGACAGCTAGTGATCAAACTCATCAGGCACTGCAGTTAAATGCTGTGTTTTTCTAGGAAAGGATGCCAATACATGCAGTGCTGTTGGAGAGAAAATGGTCTGGGAAAAGAAAATACAAAATTTCAGGGCCTGAGTACTGCTTGCAGCAAAGCACATCCAGCTTTCCACGGCTGAGGGAGCCACAAGATGTCTGGACTCCTGTGGGGAGTGGAGAAGAATAGCTTTTTCTGAAAGGTGATTTAGCTCTTAACAAATTTTCCTCTGGGAGCATTTCAGTTTCTAATTAAAGTGACTAAGAGCAGGTCCTTGCAATTGGCTCTGACAGTACTTGGCGCTGAGATGCTCTGAGAGGGGAACATGGCATGACATGAGATTTGTTCTTAATGTGGTGGCACTGGAAACACACTGAAGCTGAAACTCTTTTTTTTTTTTTTTGCAGTCACACTCTCTTAACTGGTCTGAGTGCTGACATGTAGGACAGGATAGAGCAAAAAGATGAGCTGCTACATATTCAGTTTATTCCAGCAAACGGCCTCTCCCTGACCTTCCTTTCCACTGTGCTCCAGACTATGCCATTCAAGACCTTCTGCTGCCTCTCTAGTCCCACATAAAAACCTATGGAAAGGCAGGGCTACCACCTGGAGCTGGGGCTTGGAGAAAATGTTCAAAGGCCCAAGTGCCTTAAAAGGCTGAATTGGAGTTTTCATACGTGGCTTTCAACCAGAGCTTTAAAAGGGTGTAGGAGGCTGAATGGTGAACATTCAGGCTGAACCTGCTCGATTTTTGAAACATCTGAAGTCTAAAAAGGTATTGAAATCAATAGATATTAGGAACTGCAGCAATTCTGGAATTCTCAGGTGATGTCAACCTTTACTTGTGTTTAAGCCTAAAAATTGAGCAGGACATTGACAAAGGCAGCTCTAGGAACTGATGGTCCCTGACTACACTTTGGGTTTGCTTTCACAAAGTGGAGAGAGGTTGGCAGGAGTCTCCCTGTGCCCTTTCAATGGCCCCCTTTGTCCAGAAACTACAGAAGAGACTTCGGATATGTAACCATTACTATGCTCTACAAGCTCTATAAGCACCCATCAGAGCAGGCTTTGATGAGACGCTGGCTCTGCCTTGTTGAAAAGAAAATTTCAGTTTCTGAAAGCCATTTTGAAAGCACTGCCCTCAGCTCCTGCAGAGCCTCAGAAACTGTCAAATTGACACTTTACTTATTATTTTTCTTTCTACTTACATCAATACTTCTGAAAAGGATCTGGGCACATAAAGGCTGCAGACTCCCTGAGGCCTCTTTGGAATTGACACAGCTCTTATACATCAAATGGATTATTTTTTCTGTTAACCCTTGGTTCCACACAGAAAACCTGACCAGCCAAGACATGCTATAAACATGAATAAAACCGAAGGAAATTGGATTCTAAAAGCAAACACAAATCGATACAGAAATAAATCTATTTAAAAGAGTTATTCAAGTTGTTCAGAGTAAAAATAGGACGTTTAATCTTTTAATTAAAAATTGAAACTTATTTTGAAGTATACCCCAGACTTCAGGCAAGGAGCACAGACTGAACACAACTGCATACATTTATTATCCTATGTGCAATAGGCTACCCTGACATTCCAAATGCTGCACAGGCTTGTATTATCAGAGTCCTGTGATACCCAATTTTCTCCAATATCTTAATCATCCCTCTGAGTCTTACCTTAAGTTGAGCTTGTTTCCTGTAAGACAAGATCTTTAAGTTTCCTTTCTCCCATGTTGCTGATTTACTATGTAAACTGACTCAGTATCATTTGAGATGTTTGCCTTGGTTGACAGCAGGTTATTCTGAAGTTTTCTATGCTTTGGAAAGCTGACGTGCTACTTCATTTATCCTTGGATTGTGAACAACATTGAAAACACCAATTCAATGCTGTCATCAACATGGTCACTCTCCTACATAAAAAGTTGAGTACATGTCTAGGATGTATTAATAAATTTTTATTAATAGATTTTTAGATGTAATTAATAGAACTTTTAGTCTATGCAGGCAGATATTCATTCATTTGCAGAGTAGTCCTCCAGTTGCAGGAAGTAATATCCCCTCCCCATCATTCCCACTTCTCATACAGATAAAAGAAAAATTTGGAAAGAGGCCTCTCTCTTGTGGAATTACAGGAGCAGCCAGCAAAACCACACCTTTTCAAATCTGTTCAGGGAAAGGCAGCATGCGAAATGTTCAGGAAGACAAACCAGGCCTCTCATGTCGTTAACGAATGCTGATCAATGACACATACCAGCATCTCCAGCATCTTCTTGTCATGAAGCATAAGGTCTGAGGACAATAGCCTAGAAACATTTAGGACAGACCACCAGATCTTTACCAGCATCTACATTTTCAAATCCTCCCTAATCTCTGTTAGAAAAGAGGCAGTTCTGCTTTGTGGTTTGAAAAAAAAAAAAAAAAAGGAAATGAATTTGGCTTTCTACCAGTTATCTTGCAGAAAAAAATCCACTGCTTTTCAGCTGTCTCACTCTCCTCTTTCTCATAAACTAATCATCAGCATTTTCTTTCCCATTCCAAAGTAATGCCATGCACCAATACAAGACTTTTACAGCAGGAGAGACTGAAAAATTATCACCTTTGTTCTTTTATTCAAATTCTTGTGCTATGAAATAAATAGTGAGTTACCATTTTTCCCCTTCCTTGTTTCCCTTTAATCTATGGCTGACTAATTATTACAAATTTATCACAGAACACACAAGATAGATGTACCAAAATTAAGGCTATTTTTGCATTCCCATTTTTCATTCATTGATATATTTGACCACCAAATGAACTCTTATGAGAAGAATGAGTTCTACTTTTCTTGGTTTTTTTTTCATTCTGGCTGTGGGAACTAGGGATAATTTACGCTCACTATTGAAGCACTTTGAAACTCAGCCTTGGATCATACTGAGAACAAAACAGAGAAATACCTGTTCATTCATAAATTTTTACTAGTGGCGAGAGCAACGAAAAATCTCTAATTGTTCAAGCAGGGGGCAGTGTAACGCTGATTTTCAACAAGCAGTTCTATGAACAAGAGAAAGAAAAGCTTCGAAAAGAACTAGTAATCTCTGTTCTGGCTGTATTTCATTTTCCCCTACTGATGCACCCTTTTTAATGCTCACTTCATAGTTATCTCAAGAGAGAAAACAACGTGTAGAGAAGAGCTCCTGACAACCATTAGACCCTGCAAGCTGCAACAGGCATAGTACAGTGCCCCATATTTACACCTTTCACTTTTTTTTTTTTTTTTTAAAAATTTATTTCACCTTGGCCACACTGCTTTCACGACAAACAAAACCTTAAAAAATTCATCCAGCTACAAAAGAAGGCGTCAGCACGGTTCCAAACCATGTGTCTGGTAACAAACAGCAAGCCCTTCACGTTACACTCAAGCCAAGCAAATTCCAAGGGTAAAAAGCCAAACCAATTTCCCACTCAGCCAACCCGCCTCACTCACACCAGCCCATCCTCGGGCTTGTAGGACACCGAGACATCTCTAACCTCCACAAAACTTCCCCGTGCCTAAGTAAGGAGCGGCATCAGAGCCAGGGAGCCGAGAGGAGAAGGGCTGGGGCAGGGGCGCAGCGCCCCGCTCAGCATCTTACATGTGCGCGTCGGGGCCGCTCCGCTTCAGTGCCGGGGCGCGGGGCGGGCGCGGCCGCGCATGGCCGCGGTGCTGTCCGCGGTGCTGGAGCTGCGCTCAGCGCGGCCCGACGGCCCGGGCGCTGTCCGCGGTGCTGAACATCCGCTCAGCGCGGCCGGACGGCCCGGGCGCTGTCCGCGGTGCTGCAGCCGCCGCCGGCGCGGCCGAGGGCGCGGAGCATCCTTATCCCCTCAGCGCCGCTGGGGCACGGCTCCCCGGGAGCGCCCGGGATTCGCTTGCTGGAGGAAGAGCCGGCTGCGAGCTTGGCATGAGAGTTGCCTTGTCCTCCCCGTCTTCCCTCCCCCTCTTCCCACGCCGTTGTCCTCCTGTAGGTGTGGATTCGATGCTGTTTTGGGCGCGCCCCCTTCTCAGCCGGAGGTGGGTGAGTGGCCCAGGGCCCTCCCAAGGGCTGCCCTGGAGCAGGCGTGGCGAGAGAACCTTCCCGGAGAGGGCAGGGCTGCCTGCAGGCTGCCCAGGGGCGGGGGGCTCCGTCGGGGGCTTTCCCCCTCACATGCCTGGCTCAGCCGGCTGTGCCGCCCCTCCGCTGGGAGTGGTTGGAGCCGCTGCTCCCCATCTGCCGTGCCCAGGCTGAGATTGTTCTATCCCTTACCTAGGAGAGCTTGTCTCTTAGGAGGCGGCGAAGCAGGGGTGTGTGTACGTGTGTGCTGGGAGTGGAGGGAAAGCGGGAGTGAAACCAACATGCAAAATAATCACTCAATTCAATCAATCCCCTCCCTTGCTGGCAGACGAGAGCAGCCAGACCAACTTCAAACTGCATCCAGGAGCACTGGTGCATCGTCCTGCACTCTGTTCCAAGGGGTAAGAGCAGGCGTTCTTCCCACGATCACCACCCAGGGTGCTCCCACTGCCTCCCACGTACCTCCAGTCACACAGGGCTCTCCAAGCCCGTGACCTTCCATGTCCTTCCCCACTGGTGCAACTGCCCTGCCCACTTGCTTTGCCTTACCTGGACTCAGGGATCCCCACCTCATCATGTACCCCATTGCAACTATCAAACAATGCCAGCCCACCTCACCTGCTGTGTCTCTGGGAGCTGAAGCCTGGAGGAGGCCATCTGCTTGGAGAGATGTTGGTGGGAGGCAGTCCAGGGCTCTCTGAACGCCACACAAGGGAGGATGGCAGAATGTTGATTTGCCCGAAGTTCTCCTTCTGCCACCCCCTCACAGCACTGGATGAAGTGAGAACATGGATTAAGAGGAGATATTTCACCATCTTTCAGTCTCAAATCTGTGTAATCAGCTGAGGATGTTATTTGATTGAAACACCTGAGGGCACTGACATTTTGGCAAGGACCACGGAAAGCCTGGTATGGCTTCTGTTGTGGCAGTATAAATGTATCCCAGACAATGCCTTTCATAAACCTTTAAAGTGACTGATGCAGGACTTTCATCCCACATCCTAGGGCAATGAAGTTAGTTTCACCAGCCTGAGCGGTCCTCACAGTTGTGAGGAGGGCAAATCTCCCTACAGAGAGATTTTTGTCTTGAATAAGGGGGAGAGAGTATTAACCACTAACGATCATGGGTAGCAGCCATATCTGCAGGATTCACTGCACTCTGTTTTGACACTGTCAGTACCTCTTGTTCTGTCAAATGCACCTATTGCTTTGGTCTTGCCCCTTTTAGGGCTTCTTGAAGTTCACTGAGAAATTAATGAGGGCCCATATTGATAAATATATGAGAAGAGTGAATATAAAGCTGGGGGAAGAAGGAGGAAGGGGAGGATGTCTGGATTGAACGAATGTGAATGAATTCCCTTTCTGGGGGGAGTTGTTTGCATGTGTGGTCCTTTCTTTACCTATTAAACTGTCTTTATCTGTACCCACAAGTTTTCTCACATTTACCCTCCTGATTCTCTCCCCTATCCCACTGGAAGGGAGTGAGTGAATGGCTGTGTGCAGATGAATTTTCACCCAGGGTTAAACCACAGCGGTGAGACTCTTTCTCCTTCAGGGGTCCTTTATCTGCTGCTTACTTGTCTGTCACTATAACAAACTGATTAAAAATCAAATGTGTTTATAGGCTCTTACTTATATTTCGTTTCAAGACTTGGGAATATTCGCAAATGGTAAATTTATTAATTTTTTTTTTTTTGTTTTTAATTGGGTAAATAGAACAGGGAGGTTAGACAAGAACAGCCTTTTAAAAAATTTATCTTATTCATACTCAGTTTTGCCAGGTCATCTGAAAAATATTAATTTTAGAATTGAGCATGGAATTGATTTGACCATGAATATGTAATCTTTCTCACAAATATATCCTGGAAAATATTTAGATATGGAATCGATGTACTGCATTACTGCTCCATGTGTCTGTACAGTTGTAATTACATCTCCTGATCCTTTCGAGTTGTAACTTCACTGGAAAATATTCACTATTTATAATTTTGTGCTCATTTTTTTTCCCTTTTATAAAGAAAAAAAAAAAAAAAACCCAACCAAAAACCCCTCAAGCTCCAGTAATGTCTAGCACTGTTATCAGGAGGGCCTTCTTAATAATCTTAATAATCAACAGCTTACCACTCCATAAATCTGCAGCTGATAAAATCCTGACAGCACTCCCAATTGCAATTAATTTTGCCAGATTAACATGCAAAGCCAAAAGAGTGAGAGGTAAAGAGGGGACTGAGGAAGTCTATAGTCTGTTATTACCAATGCACATTAAAAGTGTACAAAGTACTCTTGTAGGTTTCTGGTAAGCCCAGCTCAGAATCAGTGGAAACCCACAGCTTCAGAACCAAGAAATCTTACACTTGGTTCTTTTAAAAGGCATTTAGCAGAAGGTTCTGAACTTCTGCAAGTTGCTTTTCATCATGATTAACTTTGCATTTTGCTATTGCAACAGTTTCATATGAAAAGAGTGTGCTGAGAAATCTATTTCTAATATTATACAAAACTCTTCTGACTAAATTCTTATTGACTTAAAATTATAGAAAACTTGTGGGTTTTTTCCTGCAAATCATCAAATATTTGCACTCTTGTAAAGTGCACCAAAAATGTTCTTGCCTCACTGAGGGCAAGAACAATTCTTGCATGAAAGAATCAAGTTGTTAATTACTTCATCTCACCCATGCCTTTAACTAAACTGAGCTAAACTAAACAAAACAAAAATGCATGGAACTGTTGCATCCTACCAAAACTAAGCAAGTTCATATTTCTCTGCAGAATCAAGAACATGGAAAAATTAAGCAATTTCAGGAGTCATGGAATTGTAGTTTTGTCATGACATTGAATGAATATTGAGACTTCAAAACATCTCTCAAGGTTTGTAGTTTTGAAAGCTTTTCAGTTCTTACTAAGTTCAGTGTTCTCCTCAAATATTATTGTATTCCCAGGCATGTTGAAGGAAGAGAATTGCAGCTTCTTAACTTATTCATGTTAAGTAAAGCTCTACTTCTGTTTGCTCAGGTCTGATGTTTCTGACAGTAATACATCCACCAGCACGAAAAGACTGAAGAAAGATTTTTGGGGAGAAAAGCTTAAATTAAATGGAAAGAGTTTGAAATAATGATATTAAACTTTTGATTGATTTAGGAGTAGTTAATTTCCCAGTTACTCATCAGAGTAATTTCTCCTGTCTCATAATCTTTTCTACCCCTTTACTGCTGTCACAACCACATCAAACAAGAAGACAAATGGAAGGAAGTTCAATGATTTGTCAGAAGAATTTCTTCTTCTGTTGATAAACATTTTGTCATTACCATTGATAAACAATTTTGTCCAGACACTACTGTATTGTTTAGTCACTGATAAACTTGTCTTGATCCTTCCTTCAAACACATGCCTGTGTTAAGCACCAACTTTTCAAACCACTTCAGCTAAAATATAAACAATAAAGAAAAAACCATGAAGAGCCTGAACTAAATTGATATGGTTCCACCTTTTTTCCCCCCTCTTTTATTTCCCTGTCCTGTTCCTGTTCCCCAGGCCTGAAACAACAACCAAAGGACCAGGAAAGAAACAGCAGAGAGTTCTGCTGTGCTTTTGGAGAAGCCAATGAAGAAAGGTGAGGAAGGAGGAAGGGCTCAAACTCGTCAATATTTATAACTCATTAAAGACATGGGAAACCAAAAGCACATTGAATTTCCTACCAAGCCCACACAGAACCAGCTGTACCAACATCCTGTTGCTAATATCCCTCTAGATATCAGTCCCTAGGCCTATCTTGCATAATCTCTGAAAATTCAAGGAGATAATTCCAACAGATATAATGTGTATTCTTAATTATTTCAGGAATGGTACCCACCTGAACCAGCTTTGACCTGGGGGTTAAGTGCAAAATATTGCTTTACATCTTTATATTGCCTCCACCATCTCATGAATTTTCCATTCTCCAGAGCTATTGGCTGGGATGACTGGCAGCTTACAAGGGTATCTATGAATAGTAACCCCGTTGGCTGTACAATCTCATCTAATATCCTTCCATATAAAAAAGTGAAATAAATGCCAAAGTCTCCTCACATTAGAAAACATAATAAGCCGAATACATTTTTATTACTCACTCTCTGTCTAGCCTCTGTGAACCTTTATATTGAAGACAGTTTTATTCACTTTAATGTCTTTTTTTTCCTCTTTAAACTTCTTTTACTGACCCAACTGCTTCAGGATAACTTTACTAAGACTAGCAGCAAAATCTGTCCCAACAAAGAAAAAATTGATCATAAAAGAGTGATAGCCCTCAGATAAAAGAAGAAGCAAGGAAAAAAGTGATGGGTTCATTTAAGATACTAACAGTGATATGATTGGTCTGTCAAGAATTTGTGTGTTTTAACCCATTTTATTTCAAAAATTATTTATATGGTAATCAGATCTGGTGTGAATTTTTCCCATTACAAGGGCATCTCAAAAAAAAAAGGTCTCTTCTGTTAATAAATTGGACAGTTAACACCTGAAGCAGAAGAAATTCTGGAATGCAAGCAAACATTTAAATTCTTATAGAACCTCATTGCCATTATAAAGTTACAAATACAGGGGAAAAAAGTATTTACAAGTTAAAAAGTTGGAGAAGTTTAAACTGGAAAGATAGAAATTCTGTTACTTTCTTTCAATAAGCATAACCGTTCCCTTAAAATAAAGACTGCTTTCCTTCTAAAAGTTATGAGTAGGTTTTGTCAAAGGTCATATCAAAGACAGTGATTTTTCTAATCCTATCTTCTGTACATACCTCGGCTGCAGAGGCCATTGTAACCGTATTTTTTGATGCTCATTTTAACAGCAGTGGCAGTTCTTTTTTCTCTGTGTGAGACATTACTGGCTGTGTATTCTTTGCTGTTTATACAAGTGCATGTGCAGGTGTTTGAGGTTTTGTTTCTCTTTCCCACCAAACAGTTGGATGATGAACTGTCGCCAGTCTCAGAAATTTATTTTTAAAAAAAGCTTCAAGTAGCCTTTCTGCTCTCCTCAAGTTTTACTGTTTTTTCACAACCTTTGCCAAAGCTTTCTAGAGCTTTTCTAATTTCCTCTATCCCATTTCTCTCTTTGAAGTGTTTCATTATTTTTGCTCATCTTTTCTGCATCTAAGCCATTGTTTCCTTTCTCCTGAGGGCACAGGTTAGGGATGAGTTGCCAGATGGCCAATCTTACACTTGAGCATATATTAATTAGCCTTAAACTCTTCCCATTTCCCTTCTGAATCCTTTCACTCTGCTGTCCTTTGTAATCAGATTTTATGCAACACTTCCTGCATGCTTCCCTAACACGTTTGGTTGCAGACCCCACGGCCATTCTCCCCCATGATACTTTCCCTTTCTGAATCCCACTCTAAATGCATTTAGACCTCAGAGCACGTGTGTTGCTCTCATGGCATCTTCCATCCAATCTCAACATTTCTACTGATGTGATTTAAATGACTTTTATTTCAATTAAATATTATTCCTTCCAAAAGTGTAATAGGACAGATCTGGAAGGATTTAGTCAAGTGACATTTTGCTGGAAGAAGGAAGATATAGAAACTGAGGAGCAAGAGGATAATATCTGTCACCAGTATTTAAAACAAAATTTTAAATTGATTCTGTGTACAGGTAGCACTTCTTATATGTTTCATTAATTTTTTTCTCTCTCAGACCTTCTCAGGGTTTTTTATAGCATTCAGTTCATATTTTTTTTGTTCCTCTCTTCACAGTATTGTAAATTGGCAGAATTTCAAGGAAAAAACATTTTATTCTAATTGCATAGTGGAGAACATTTACGTCTGTTAATGCCAAATCCTCCTCTACTCTGAAATGAAATAACTACTTAAGGGAAAAGAAGCTCACAAGGTACAAAATTGCATACAACTGTGTGATTACTAGAGAGAATTCAGAGTCATCATGCGATTGTTCAATATTTTTATTTCCTTATAAGTATTCCCATGGACAAAATTATCAATAAGACTTTTCACTAAAACATTGTACATACAGAAAAAACAATGTAAGACTTATTGCTAATTCATTTTCATGGGAATCAATGCACAAGAATATGCTGAAAGTCAGCATTTCAAAATATTGTTGTGAATCTGGCTTGGTTTTGGGCTTTCTTCCTCTCTGAAGCATTTTTGTAAACAGTGTTATCACCAGCCCAAGCTTGTCCAAAGCCCATCTGCTCACGGATGCTGATGTGATGCCAGTGCTTTTGGAGTTATCAGCTAAAGCAAACTGGTGAAGGTGAACTTTCCAGCAGTACGTAAAAAACTTTGAATTTAAAAAAAAATAAAATCATAACTAGTTATTTAAGGTATTTCAAAACCAAGAAAGTTGTTAGAAACCATTCACAGGCAGCTGCTCTTGGAAATAACACAGTGTGATCTGCAGTGTTTGAGAGCAAGGCCACACCATGGCCTTTTTTTGGCTTTGAGACAGTGACAATGCTGAAGGATTGGCTCAAGCACAGATCAACCTCTCTATCTGAAGGAAAAAAGTCCTGAAATAACTTACAATTTTGTACAGGAGAATGAAGTCCCTCTCAGCAGCCTCCAGAGTCAACAGGAGGAGGCAAAACAATCCATGTAGACCACAGAAAGCAGATGAGGGAAAAGTTTATTAACTGCACCAAATTCAGCCTGGAGAAATCCCATGCATTTCCCCAAGTGTTTGACATAATTTGTCTACTTCTTGATTGAACAAAAGAGAAAATAAACAAAAATGACAGCTTAGTTCACAAAACCACTAGCAAATTCTTTGTCCACAGGATGTTGAATGAAATCAACAGACTCCAGACACTATATTTATTTAATTTCTTCCTTTGATCTTCCATCCCAAACACTTTAATCCCTAACAGTTTTTCTTTCCTTAAAACAAAATCCACAAGAGAAAGGCTATTCTGTATAACACTGGACTGTGATCATCATGCAGCTTAGATTTGTGGGTACCTCATATTACTCTGCATTTTCAGCACAAGAAAAGAAAAAATATCTGAAACAACCAAATATCTTTTAATGTGTGTGATTTAGTTCCTTTTAGCAAAATCTGTAATAATGTCATCATTGGTGTGCTATGATATCTGACCGGCACAGTAAAATTTTTTAAAAAATCCAAACTCAAGAAACTAAAACTAGATCTCAACAACATTTCAAAGAGTGCCCCAATTTGATACTCGCAGAAAATGAACATAACAGCAGAAAACACAGATCCCAAAGTGGAACCTGCCTGTGGATGAATCCCAGTAAAGTCCTCTGAGTGTCTTCCAAGTCACCAGTTGTCAGAAATTGTTTGCAGAAAATAGACAATTGCTAAGCCTTCAGAAATACTTTAATAAAAAATATCCATGTCATGCCAGCCAGACTGTGAGCTTCAGATGTGCTTAACAAAGTCCTTACTTTCAGTGATAAAAAAACCAGCCTGAGTGACATGTTCCGTAGATAGGAATCTTTCTGGACGTATTCTCTAATTCAGTAAAGTCTGTTTTTCTTCCGAGGACAAGTTTTTTTGTTCAGTAAGATAACCTCATATCTGTTTAAAAAATACCCACAGAATGAAGGTATTACATAAACATTCACCTGGAGACTAATTGAAATAGTTATCAGTATTAGATATGTGATACCTGGCTTCCAACATTAAATTCTATTATATGCTGTTAGTACAATATGACAGATAATAAACCCACATCAGACCCTTTTTGAAGGCTAGCAATCAATTACTTGCCTTTCTTAAATGCCTATTTCCAGTTTGGCCACTGCCTTTGTTTCCTCAGTCTGGGCTAAGAAAAACTCAAGGAATGCAGCTTTTATTCCTTTACCTCGTCTTTTGTACTGTACACCAATACTTCAATTATGTGAGATTTCTCTTATCACTCTCAGTGCAGTCCCTGGCATATGAAGTGAGCTCAGAGATAGAGTTTTAAGCTGACCATGAGTTTTGATATTTGGATTAAGAAGTTGCAGTCTTAATCAGAATATCTTTCCTCCAGCCTTTGCCAGCCAGGCCTGCACCCAGGAATGCCATGGCCTGCAGTATTGATATTAAATCTCTCTTTCTCATCACAGATGGATTCAGCACAGGCAGGATGAACTTGGAGCACATATCCCAGTATGGCACAGGACAACAGCAGAGCTGGGAGGTGTCAGACTCAGCACAGGGAGTTATTTAGCTCGACCATAACATTACAGTTCAGAAACTGTGTGGTGCTTCTCTACTCAGGAACATTAGATGTGACATTTTACAGTTCTAAAAAGCAAGGATCAGCTACCCACTGGTATTTTCACTGGGATTGTTGCTTGGTACCCAAGCAAATCAGAAGACATAACAGCCTCTTAGCATCTCTTTAGCAACCTTGTGATTGAGGGTTTAAACACTGCAAATTCCTTCAACGCCAGTTCAGAAAGGGACAGACGTAACTCAATACTATTGCAGTAAATCTGAGTGTGCCAGTTGTCTTCAAACACCTTTCTATTCCATTGCATTAAACTACTCTGATCTACTTTGTTTTCTTCATGTGCCTAGAGCACACAATTCTTTCTCTTTACCATGCTGGAAAATGAGGTTTCTGAATGACTCCCTCAGAGCTTTTGACATGCACTTGATTTTAAAGGCAGCAGCATTTGAGCATTCTTGAAACCACATGCTTGCTTCATGATGAAAACAAAATGTCAATAGTGTCACCTCTGAAAGGCAGGGAAATAGGTCTTTCACTCCACCTTGTTGAGTACAGCTGTAAGTCACTTAAAGTCACACTTGACATGCTCCTATTTTGCTGGGAAGGTTGCAAGAAAATAGGATTTATGAACAATAAGTGCATGATACACTATCACAAGAAAGCAGTAAAAACTTAACATACCTTTCAAACAATATTAAAAGGCTTGGAAATCTCTCCTGCTTTTTACATTCTGAATTTCATGTCAAATCTTTGCAAATCTAACTGTTGTGATAAATACCTCAGGTTTATATTTTGATTTTAATCTATGTAACAATCAACTGTGACATTTAAGAATCTTGCATGAAGTGAGTTTTGAGTAATTTGGTCTATGTTGTTGATAGGCAGAAAATATACAAATATTTGAGCAAAGGAGGATCAACTCTCACACTAATTTTTTTTTCAAACATCATTACTAAAGTGTACTGCATTCTGCATATAAGGCAATATAAAATAGAACACACTGAACCCAGAATGCCAATTTCTTTCCGGAACACATCTGTGGTTGTTTAATATCTCTGCTCCGCATAACCTTCCCTGCCCTTCAGAAAGGGATGGTTCTGACTAAAGGACATAGGTGGGAGAACATTCTCTTCTTTTTTTGATTAGACATTTATTTGGGAGGAAAAAATGTGATCATTGAAGCAGTGGTGGAAAGTAGGTTTGCTCTTTTTTCCTTTCCTATGCTGTTCCGCTTGGACTCAGGGATCAGATAACTATTTATTCTTCAAACAGTGCCACAACTACCCAAGTAGGTTAGAGGACAGATCCATATGTGGTAAGAGCAGGAAAAAGTTAAAGAAGATTCCTTTTGCTCAAACACGGGTTGTGCAGATAACAGTCTGACAAAGTATGAACCAGTTTTCCAGTGAAAACTTTTGAAATTATATTTTTTAAAATGTCAGTCATTGCTTTTAGCCAGTTTGTTGTATATTCCTCTAACCTACTTTGTTTTGATTATATGTGGGCCTTCTCATTAGACCCCAGGATTTAATTTCTCCCCAAATTAAAGTAATGAGCTGAAAGAGTAAATACATAGCATCACACAGACTCCATACTCAGTGCTCTACCCAAACCTGCCTCAGTATGCCAGCCTGGGAGCATTCTTATGCTGTGTATTCTTTTCAAAGACCTTCAGATCACATTTTAGGCATAATTTGTGTCTTCCCTTTGTACTTAAAAACAAATGCTCTCCTGAACAGCCCTTTTCTCATCGTTGGGGATAACAGTCATGGTAAGAATCCCCCTTTCCTCCCCAGCCTGGTGTCACTGCTGACCGCAGTCACTGCACAATTCATGGTCATTGCTGTGAACAGCACACTTACCTGTCAGTCTGTACTATTTACCTCTCTCCTCTATTTACTGTTCAAGACAAGCAATCAGGAGAAGCTATGAATGATGAGGTTTAATTAAGCTGCAACTCCATTAACTGAGATCCCCCAGGAATTACCCAGCAATTATTCACCTGCAGCAGGCCGTCCCTCCTTCTGTCTTTCCCACCTAATGAAGGGAGCTTCCATTGATCCCCCACAACCCAGCCTGAGCTCTGCCTTTCCACAGGTTTCCTTCTGTGTGAGAAGCTTGTTGCTGGAGCAAATCTCCTCCTTTCTATACCTCCTGGGGGTGGGATTCATCTTACCTGACGTTAGGAGTTTAGAGAGAGGATGTAGTGGCAATGTGAACTGCACCTGCACCCTCTCTTTGCCATCCAAGGAAAGAATGACGCATTCCCAGGGTGAGATGTGCTTTGCTTGGATGCCTTAAATCTCCTCCCAGCATACCTCTTCTCCTCCTGACAAGACAATAATGCAGACAATGATTTAAGGTATAGTTATAGACATCTGAGTCGAAAAGGACAAATCCCACTTTTAAAGAATCAAGTTACTATTTATAGAACACCTAATCTGTAGTAGGTGAGGCTCAGACTGAAAACTTGCCATGAGGTGATTGTCCTACATGCATCCATCCAGCAAAATGATCCTGAATTTGGAGAGTTAACAATTGACTAGTATTAGAAATAAATTTATTCACCAGGTGTAGATATTTCATCTTCCATAACTTCAGAAAACAATATTTAGGGGGATTGCATAATTTCTAAATTTCCTTCACAAAAAAGGTCTAGATAATTTACAGTCTACCTATCCTATTGTGTTTTTGACCCAAATCAAGCCTGACAGCTCCATTTAACCTTGGCTGTTGTTCCAAAACCTTAGATCTGTTTAGAAGCCTTTCCCTGAAACACAGCAATCATATTATCACCCTAAATCTTTCTCTATCCTGATACTCCATTTTAAACCTCAAACTGCTTTTAGTCCTTCTTGTTGAAGCCAGCGGTCAATGACCCATCACTTTTAAATTCTTCTTTCAAGCTCAGCCAAAAAAATTGCAGTATCAGCTCTAGAAAAGTGAGACCAAACTGCATGAGCATGAAACCCGATTGTTTTAATTCTCCTTTTATGCCAACCAGCAAGAAGTCAGTATTTTGTAAATAAATTGTCTGGATAGATGTCTGCTGTATAAAAATATTACCCAAAAAAATTACCCAAATGTAATTACTGTGGATTCTGCACTTGCAGTTGAGCTTGCATGGCTTAATGAATAACACATGGTTACTGATGCTTTATCTGTTATCATAATTTCACAGTGATGATTGGAATAAAGATTATGAAATGAAAATCCTCTTTCTAATGATCATTTAAACAAACAGACAGACCAGATTTTCCTGATCTGTACAAGGCTTGTTTTTGCTTTGTCTGGAATCAGTAGAAGTTTTGTGGCAAAATCCCTGAGATTAAGTAAAGTTTTAACTGAACCCAGATAAATTTTTTTTAAAAAATCTTCTGATAACCACAGACCAACTGAGCATTATTGGGGTGGTACACAAAACCTGATGGTATAACACAGCTCTCAGTCTAGCACATCCTAACACAGCACTGCACAGACAAGAGCCAAAGCTTTCTGGGAGAAACAAAATGGATCTGTGCTGCTCTGGGAGTTGTCTTCACAGACCATCATTGGAAAACAATGTCAACCATGTCAGCAACATCACTGCAAAAGACTGATTTCATCAGAGGTGTGATTTTCAACTCATCTCACCTCATTTCGAATTTAGGAAGTGCTTCATTGTATTAAGACAAAGTTGTGGCCAAGGCCCATAAAATATAGCATTAAATAAATCATCTTTCTATGACCAGTTTTATTTGTTGGCATCTGTACATCTTAAAGCAGTAGAAAAAGAATGTTCTGTAAACTTTTGCTGTATGCATTCCATACACAACCAGTTTTGATGGCCAGATAAAGAGCCCTTATCTCCCCGAAACACAGGTAGACAGTCTTGTCAATAAGAGATGATTCATGAAAGCCATTTGCCTTGTGCTGTTCCTCTGAGGAACTTGGAGGGGTGAGAAGGTGCATTTTATAGAGATTTATCAAAGTGATAATGGGAGGAGAGAGAAATCTTTCTTTTTCAAAGCTCTAATGGAAATCTATCGCTATTTCCTCCACCAGTTCAGAATTTTAAGAGAATACTCAAGGGATGACCAGTGGATTTGTCCATCTATACAGTGCACAGGATACATAGGAACCCCAGGGCACTATTTAGCAGAATCTCTGGCTCAGTGGCACCAGTAAATGGCCAAAGGTCTGAAATAAAATTAAACCCAGTAGGCAGAAAGAGCACTGAGTTAACAGGGCTTCCCTTCAGGCTGATTACCCGCAGCTCCTCCAGACAGTGTGAATGATGCTCCTCCTGATGCTTTCCTGTCCATCTTTTTCTCATAAAGATGCTGAGTTGATAAATGGAGACAGATTCATGTATTTTGGTTCACATTTATGACAAGCTCAAATTGTTTAAAATGTTTTTTCATGCTTATTTTGAAAAAGGCTAAGCACAGTCAGAACCTAATGCTTTCTCTGCTGAGAGGTTTCCATGGAAAGCTTTAGAAAGTGGCGGTGGAGGTCCTGCTCTGGCTCACATCGAGGAAATATGCCTTTTCAAAGCTCTTTTCCAAAGTATTTTCTTTCAGGAAATGGGAGTGTTTTTAGCTGAACCAACCTGAGTAATTTGTACAGACAGAGGTCACTGTGGCCATTTTCTGCTTTCAGATTTATTTCAGTTTTGAGAAACTGTGCACACCACCTGCTTCTCCAGTCTGCTGTTTTAACTATTAGAAGGGTGAAAATCTTTTTCCTCTACCCACTCTGAATACTGAACTAACAAGAAATATCTCCCTGCTTTGTTCACAATAAGTCTTTCAAATATTACTGTTTAGACTGCAGAAAAAAAAGAACAGAAGAGTAATTATTCCTCATAAAAATGCAGAGATTATAAGATTGTTTTAGTATGTCAAAACCTAAAATAAAACAGTTTCAAAGATAAATGTTTTTGGAGCATGGGCAAAATCCTTGTTACATCAAATTTGAATTTGTTAGTTGTAGGGTGGCTGCCAAGCCACTTCCTGTCTTTAAGCAGAAATCCTGAGCAAACATCCCTAGCAGCTTGTCTTATTTCATTTTGTTAAGGAGATCAGGGAATCCAACACATCACTGCTACAGCTCCATTCCTTCCTGGGGCCAACATCAGTGCAGTGCTCCCTGTGTTGGGTACAGAACCCTCTCTTCCACTGCAGCAACTACAACAGAGTATGTGCCACAAGGCTGCAGCCAGCCCTGTGCAGGCAGATAAACATCAGCAATTTCCAGATATGGCAACTTGGTGAGTTTTCACTTTAAACTGATTTTCAAAAATGACCAGAAAGCAAATCCAACACAAATTTGGTTTGTTTTTTTTTTTTTTTTTTGGAGATTGAAGGGAATGATACAGCTGCAGCCCCTTGGAAGCCTAATGGGAAAACAAATTCCATATGAACTGAGGAGTAGATAATTATGTGTTGCCTAAGAAAAGGAAAACTGTTCCCTCCTAGAGCTTATTTTGTTTTGGACTTAAGTACTGCTGGCGAATTTCTGTTGAGGCAAAATGATGGGAGCAGAGGAAAGTGGGCAGGAGAAGCTACACAGGGGCTTGTGTACAGGAGAGAGAAAATATAACAAATTAATTTAATAGAATCATAAAATATTTGGGGTTGGAAGAGACCTATAGATCACCTAGTTCCAACCCTCCACATGTGGGCAGGAAATCTGGCTTTTTTCATGTAAAAACAGGTATTTTGGGGATGGTGAAGTGGTTATTAGATGAAAGAGAAAACAATATGCTTATTAAAGAGGGATTTAGAGTGATACATGTGAGTCAACAGAGAAAAAAGTGTTTTAAGGGAAAAAATACTTTCCTAATCATGTTTCAGCAGATAAATACACGGACCATAGAAGGCCACAGTGGCTCCTAAAAACCAAGAGCAGTAGACACAGGGAGATGAGGCAAAACTGCAGGAGGCTTCTTAATGGTGCTTGAAACTAAGAGAAAAAAAGACAACAGCAAAACAAAGAGAAAAAATCCATTTGAAATCATGCAGAGATTGGAAAGAATATGAAAATCAGGTTCCTCTTAAACTGTGATTACAGTGACAAGAGGATTTTTTGGGATGTGCTCTCCCATGGTCTGCTCTGGAGGTGGTCAGAAGTGCACGAGTCAGGCAGAGTCCTTCTGAGGACAAAACCGAGCTGGCTTCAGGTTAGAAAACCTTGAGGTAGCTCAGGGCAGAAAACTCAGAGAACTAGCTCAGCACCAGCCTGGATGGAAAGTAAAGGAATTTCTTGGCTGAACAAAAAAATGAGGCAAGACACAAACCCAGGAGAGTCAGGTCACAACAGCTATGCGATTAATAAAAGAAATTTTATCAAGGGCTGCTGTGCTTATTTGAGGTCACACATCTCGAATTCACAGAATAAAAGGCTGGTTGAGGTTAGAATGGACATCTGGAGCTCATATGGTCCAAGCCACTGCTCCAGCAGGGCCACCTAGAGCCAGCAGCCCAGGACTGTGCCCAGACAGCTTTCCAGTGCCTCCGAGGGTGCAAACCTCTCTGTGCCAGGGCTCAGTCACCCTCACAGCAAACATTCATCTGCTTATGCATTAACAGCCCTACTGGATGGTTTGGCACTGGACATCTTTAATTCCAGTGGGGTGAAATATAACCTTCAATCAACTCAGCATGCATTTTTCTTCCAGAACTGAGTCTTCAGACCTCTAAATCTCAACAGCAAGTCTTACACACAGCTTTAAAATTGGGTAGTGGGTAGGACATACTGCTTTTAATTCTCTTTTAACCTTTGCTGAACTGCTTCCTTTAAACTGCTGCTGCAGTCACTCAATTTACCTTTCCAGCATGACCAGTTGGTGGGATTTTGTTTTGCTTGCATGTTTTGGCTTTTTTTGGGTTTTTTAGGGGTTATTGTTTGGGGGCTTATTGCTACTTAATTGTTTCTTCTCTTTCGAATGGTGGAAGCAAAGCTCCACATCCCAGTGATGCACACAATGATGGGCACCAGCCCCGAGGATATCCCGGCAGTGGCTGTGTCACAGGGGCTGGTGACAGAGGTGGGCCAGGATGGGTGTCAGGAGACTGCTAATGGCACAAAATCAGCTCTGTGCTCCAGAAAAATGAGTTTTCTCACAGGACACACAAATGCAGCACACTGGGAAGTTGCGTGTGAGGAGTTGTGCTTTTACAGATAAGGAACAGGCTCCCGGCAGGCAGCTGACCTACATTTCCAGCTGGAGAGGTAGAGCTGACCCACAGGGAGTTACATCTAACTTACCAACACAGAGGGAGTGCTGCTCAAATGGACTGTGCCTTTTAAAGTGCCAGGCTGAGCTGGAGCAGCTACACGGGGATCGGCTTTGTTCCTGCTGCCACACATAAAAAGCAAACAAGATCAATACTTAATTACCAAGGATTATCTGTAATTGGCAATATCCTTTCTGGAAAATGAAGTTTGCACAGTTTTCAGTGCAGTACACACTCCTTAGTGACTAACAAAGTTTTTTTCCTTTCCCAATCTCACTCAAGCAATGCCAGCCCCACTTCTGTCCTGGTTCCCAGCAAATGCATCAGTTGCTCGAAGGTAAAAATTCGGTTCAGAACTAAAACAAATCTGCTCTATTCAGAATTCTAAGGGAAGATTATTTTCATAAACACTAGACCTGCCTGTTTAGAGATTTGATGTGTTATTGACAGCCGTACAAGTCAGGTTATGCAGATGGAAGAGATGCTGCCTTTTTTAGGTATAATTAACATTTCATTTCCTATCAAACAATTTCCCCATCATGTTGAGCGCCACCAGAGCAATAGGAACATTCAAAAGAATGCATCATTGCAGATCTATGCTATTAAAAAAAAATCTAAGCAATTCCTGAACTAAGGGGTTTTTTGTGGTCTTTTTTGTTGTCTTTTTCTTATTGTGGGGTTTTTGTGCAGTGATTAATTCAGTAATTACTGAATTAATACCAGGTAGTGCATCTAAAGATTTAGGAAGCCTTCTACTCTATATATTTTCTAACGTTGTTTAATTTCTCTCAGGGACTTAAGAAGTTACCTGATTAAAACTCTTGCAGATGGGAAGTTTTTAGTGAATAACATCAGAGAAAGGAGACCAGTAATCTCCTTGGGTTTTCCCAAACAACTGGGGATGGTTTCCTGTCGTCTCCAACTCCTTGCTGCATGTGCACAGCAGCCCTGATGAGCTTCTGAGGGGCAAGAAACGGGAGATGAATCTCCTGTCAGAGCCATGCTAGGCTGTATTGGGATTTGGGTGGGCAGCTGAGGAAAGGGATGAGGGTCAGCAGCTCATCAGGTCACTAATCCAACCCCAAGAGTTTGAATGTCTCACACCTTCAGAGGATTATTGTAGACAGCTCTTTGCCACATCTCCTTGTTTTGAGAAAATTCCCAAGGGAATTCCTGTCAAAATTGATGCATCTCTGCAGGAAGTTTGGGGTTTAGTAGGAGGTTTTCTCCCATTTTCCCCACCGACCCCTCCTCCTGAGCTGAGGTCCCTCTGGATAAGAGACAGAGGTAACACCTTCCTGTCACAAGGCTACGTGACCATTATGGGGCTTTTCTGACTACTGGGGGCTCTCTGAGGATGTAAAAAGACAAACAGCCAGATTCCTGCTGAATTCTAGCCCAAAATTCATGATCCACAGGACTTTTTAGCATGGCAAAAGAGACCAACACCTGACATCGTAATTTACAAAGCTCCCTGACAGGATTTAACCACAGTTTGCCACCAACATCAGCCACTACATTAATAGACTTGATGTGTCATTTACGCCGCTCTTTCCTCCCACACGATTTCTGCAAATCATGAGC
The DNA here is from genome assembly GCA_036630365.1 of Acanthiza pusilla. NCBI lineage: Eukaryota > Metazoa > Chordata > Aves > Passeriformes > Acanthizidae > Acanthiza > Acanthiza pusilla. Next base: position 8,870,770 of record JAXCHO010000049.1, on the reverse strand, counting down.
AATGTTCATTTTGCCATTCAGTGACAGCAGAATGCCCCAGCCACACTGTCTGCTGTGTGTCAGTCTCGTCACGGAGGTGAACGCACCCAGAAACGCAGAGTGGGTTTGGAGTCTGTCACGGTGACATTTGGCGCTTGCCAGAGGTGTTTGCCACACAGTGGAACTACAGGATCCTCACGCTGTCAATAACAACAGAAATAGTTTTTACAGGTTTTACACTGTAAAACCCAGTGGTATTTCCTGTGCTAAAACAAGGTTTCTAAAAGTCATTGTGTAGCCTTGACTGTCCTTTACAGAGCAACTACAGAATAAAAGAACAAATGTTTATGGCCTCTAAGCATAATTTTTTTACCTTTAAAATGCATTAACTTTGCAATTTAGATTTTCTGGCCACTCTCTGATTAGAATAGAGGTGAGTGGCAGCTGTCCCTTGGCAAACAGAAATGTCCACACCAGATGTCCACAATAGGGCAGTTTTTAATACCCTGTACAAGAAAAGAGCTATAATCACTGTCCTGTACTAGAAAGTGTCTTTAGAGGGTTTTCAGAGTGACCAGTTATTTTCTACTTTAATAATATTTCTGATCTTTTGCCATTATGAACTCTCAGGCACATGGGGTGATTCTTGGGGTGGTCCTGTGCGGGGTCCTGTCCAGGAGCTGGACTTCAGTGATCCTTGAGTATCTCTTTCAGCTCAGGGGTGTCATTCTCTGTTCATGTGTCTTACCCTGGTGATCACTGGAAAGAAGTTTTAAAGAGACAACTTAATTACAGTTGAGGAGCAAGAGTTCATAGCGTATTATTTTAAGTTGAATAATGAACTGTGAAAGGTTCTAACAGCAGGGGTTTGATTTCCATGGTAATTGATGTATACAATAGAATTGCACTTGTTTAAGAAATTATCCATAGGATCGTGGTTTCTGTCTTAGCTACATCCCTGAGACTCATGGAGCTCTCCTTAAGCAAAAAATGGAAAAACCTCAGAGAATTTTCAGGCTTACTTGTCACCTTGAGATAAATATCAAAATTCAAGTAATTTCAAAGGGAGCTTGAAAAATGTAGCAATAAAATGAGAAGTATTGGGCAACCATTCATATTTATTGAAAGCGTAAAAAAGATTAATTTTCTGTATAATCAAATCCACACATAAGCATCTGTTTCTACTATTGTATTCCAATAAAAGTAAATTAAATGGTGTCAGAATTGATGGCTTTTCCTTGTGAAACAGATAACAGCCACAAATGAGTCTATGGAAATGAATCAAACTATGAGTGCAATTTATATTGTTTAAAGAGAGCAGGAAAACCCAGCAGCCATGTGAGGACAGACTATGATGGGAACTTTGCTTCATTCCCTTTACACTAAAAACGCTTTAATTATCTTCTTTGGGTTTTTTTCCTGAGTCTTAAAAGATTAAGAATGATAATGTAAGACAGTGGCAGCCAAAGAAAAGAGAATAAAATCTCTTGTGAAGGGGAAGTTTCAGACATTGACAAATCTCCATCAGCTCCACGTATGAAAGCATTTTTAATCTGGGCTGTTTCTTTGTGCTGCACTGCCAGATGAGTCACGGGTAGATGGAGGAGTTTGTAGTGCAGCAGACACAAAAACTGTTCCTTATTATAAACCAATATAGGAAATTGCACACAGAAAAACTTTATTTAAAGACAGACACACAAAAGAGTTGCAAGAAGCTGTTTCTGCAGTCTCACTTCAGCCTCCCCAGGCTCAGACATTGCCTCACTCCTCGCGGCACCACAGTGATGCACTGACACAGCCAGCACAGGAACACCCTTTGGGGCTCTGCTCCCCATGACTGAATCCTGAGAGAAGCCTTTGTTTTCATTTTTAAAAAATTTCTGCCTTCATTACTATTCAGTCAGTACAGGAAAGGAGACAGTGACATCCCTCAAATATCCCCGGGCTTGCACAGAATTTGGCTTTGTCTTATGGCATTTAGTAAACTTGCTGCTTGACTTCGCAACCCAATGTTCTCAAACTGGAAGTCAAACGTTCCTGCACCATTTTTTTTCAAAGAGAAAAAGGTTTAACTTCTTAGCATGTGTGGCCCAGTCAACTATTCATTGGCTCCATAAGAAATGACGAAATTCAAGCTCTAACCAAGTCAGCAACAGACCCCTCTTGACTCAATAAAGTCAGGCTTGACTTTGGACTTCAGTTCAAGGTCCATTACTGCTCGAGAGTTGAAGGAGCAGTGGCAGCAATGATTTGGGACTTGGGACTCCAGGCCACAGCAGTCCAGGGCATTCTGTTCCAAGCTTCTCTCCTTAATATTTGGCTCATTAGAATGTCCTGCAAAGTGCACAGAAGGAGCAGCTGTCAATGGAAGAGCCAAGGTGGGACGGAAACCCTGGGGGAGGAATGAAGGACAAGAGCTGCCACTGGCTGCCTCTGCCACTGCTGGGACCCCCGGCAGGAAGACAGAAACCAAGATCGCTTAGACAAATATTCTGAGATCTTAGAATAAGTTAAAATATCAGCATTGTTGCTGTTGTTTTCAGAAGGACTTGGCCCCTGTGCAGAATGAGTTGGCTTTATGTAAAGCACGGGGATATGTCATGTTTCTGTTCCCCTGCTTAGTGCTGGGGATCAGAGGCAGAAAAGGCACAGGGGATCTCTCAGCTCTCCCAAGGTATCGCAAATGACCTCAGAGATCTGCTACAAGGCCACCTTTTGTATTTTGATCAGGTTATGCCTGCATGATTGCACTCTTTAGGCAAACTTCACCATTTAGAAATACATCAGCGTTTGTTTACCCCTTCCATGACCTCTAATACAGAAGGAACTCTGACAATTCTGCTCTAGTTGTCAGAGAGCAGCAACAGCAAGAGCTGAAACTGAAATTAGGAGCCAAAAACCCCCAGTATTTTTATGCAATGCCAAAACGTGTCTGCTTAAATTTTTAATTCTTTCCATTGCCGTATTGGAAGCTAACACTGAATACAACAAAACAAAACAACTCACAGTAAATTACTTGCAAATGAAAGATCCATAGTATTTTTTCTCCCCACCAAAAGGTAATAAAGGGAACAGCTACACTAAGTAATAAAGAAAATATATTTCTAATTTATGGAATGTTGGAAAAGCTATATTCATCCAGTCTCTATGGGGAAATGGACTGGAGTAATAAATACTCTTTAAATATAAATATAGCCAGGAAGGAAATTGAAACTTACTTAAAATAGAAAACCTCACTATATAAACACTGCTGAATGACAGTGTCCAGATCCAAAATAAAAGGTTCCAGTCCCTGTGAGACAAATGTAAGACTGACTCACCCAAACTCCTGATGTTCGAACAGCTCTAAACCTCAATGGGAGTGCACCACAGCATTGTGTCATCCCCACATATAATGCATTTCTGAATGTTTAAGGTGTCATACTCATCTCTCTTTCCTTAATACTTTTATTAGTACAACATATTACTTGAAGTATGTTTGATATTTGACTAACAAGACAAAGAGACACTCCCCAAGTCACAACGCAGCTCTGGCAGAGGTAGAAATACAAGTCACACTTTACACATAATCCAGACATCACCAGAGTTTTCTGTAGCTGACTGAGCTGGTCCTGCTCAAGGTCACCAAAGCTTTCAGCTCCTGAGCAATTTGAAATGCGTGGCTTGAGCAGCAAGAGCTGCTGCACGGTAGAGATCTGTCCCTGTAGACCTCGCCGAGGTAAACACAGAATCTCTTCCTGAGCTAGAGGCAAAGAGTTCATCGTGAAAAATAATAGGGTGAATATGTTACTATCCATTTCTCATTCCTTCTCTCACACCATCAGATCCCTGCTCAAAGCCTGGTGGGGGTGCTTTGGGGCAGGGACACACACATTGCTTTACATTGAAAGAGAAAACTCATTGGGATGGCTTGTAGGCAATAGCCTTAAATATCCCAGACAGTTTGAATAGTTTTGCGAATTATTCTACATAGATAAATGTAGGGAGAGAGAGGACCATGGAATTAAAGAAGAGAGAGCAGTGGAATCGGAAAATGAAAGAACAAGAAAGTAGAAGTTATCCATAGGTTTGCCTTTCATGTACACAAAAAAAATCAGCTTTTAATAATAACAGAAATTTAAAATATCTTTTTGGTACTTAAAACAGTAACACAAATGTATTTTCCTGTTCATCATGCAAGGCTGCACACTGTACATTTGAAGTAGGAACTGGTCGAAAGAAAGTTGACCCAGTTCCCAAAACTGAGAAAATGTAGCTATTTAACTAATTGCTGTTTCTCTAAAACATCATAGTGACCTTTATGTATTATTCCTTTCATGGTTTTTATCCACTCTTTCAAGCCCAGTACCGCTAAACCCAGGAATTTCCATAATCTTCCCAAATCTTCTCTTCTTTTCTCTCACTGTAGACAACTGTCATCCAGTCCTACTTCCCAGGTAATACCTTCATTTCTCCTTCTAGGTCACAGAGATTTTTATGCACCTTAACTCCAAACCTAAAAGTTTTCCAGAAAATAGAGCTTTTCCTAGAATTCCTGAGGCAAAAAGTTCTTTTTCAAGTTTTCATTTCTTTATTATGACTTTTTTCCTTTGTTCACTCTGAATTCTGCTGCGCAGATCATTTTCCTTGCATGGCCTTTTGGTGTGACATCTCTATTTCCACATGTTTTACTGCCTTCCCACAGCAATCTCTTCTGCCATAAGTGGTGTCCACCCTTTCCTGCTCCTTCCTGGCCAGCTCATCCCTCCAGCACAGAGCACTTGGCTCTAAACCACCCACAAGCCCTCCCTCCATCTGCATCTCAAATTTCAAATTTCACAATCTCGCTTTTTCCTTACTGAGCTCCCCAGAACTTTGCTAGATCACCTTATTTTTTATTCTCAAACTCCCCCCCCCGCCTTTTACCACTCATTGAGATTTAAGTTTTTTTGCTCTTGATAGGAGTCTGCCTTTGGGCAAGCGAAGATCAGCCCCTGTCATACTGACAAATATCTTCCTATTACCTTGTTTATTCTCATCTATCTGTCAACATCCATCATAACCAGCACTCATATGCTTGGAATATTATATTTTTCAGCAGGTATTGTCTTTTTCTCTTCAAGAGACCAGTACAGCTGTGAATTTTAGGTGTTCTTCCCCTTCCCAGAAGAGTTAGGTGAGTTCATAGTAGGTTGCATAAACTGAATTTAATTTCTCTCATTAGGAAAGGGACCAAGAAATTTAATGCAAGATTTTCTCAGTTGAGGACTACAGAAACAGGGATAAAAAAAATGCAAGAGAAATTGCAAAACTATACTAAATATAGTTCTGTTTTATCATCTGAAAGCAAAATGCATTTGTTTAGGCTGAAAAGGGAAGAGATTGCCAGGCTGGATGGGGCTTGGAGAAACCTGGTCCAGTGGAAGATGTCCCTGCCCGTGGCAAGGGGATGGAACTGGATGAGCTTGAAGTCCCTTCCAACTCAACCATTCTGTGATTCCATGGAAGGTGGAGGACCATGGTCTAGTTTAGAGCTGAGGGGCAAGAGTTCTCCTGTGCCAGGAACTCCCAAGTCAGCGCAGTGCTGCTCACAGCAGGGAAATGCAGATCAGACACAATCTGCAAAGCTACACTTTCATGTGCATGGTTTCCCTTGATCCTTTACCTATAGCACGTAATTAACATTTCAAGTTAGACAAAGCATTATCATTTTGATAAGAAGGCTACATAAAAGGGATAAAATATGTATTTTGATTCTAAGGTTTGTTCACGTTATGTTTTTAATCGTGACTCGTGTTTTTTAATTACTTTGAATTACTATCTCAAGAAAATGTCATACATCAATCCCTAGAGCCTTCCAGCTGGAAGTCTGAGGGTGTATCTCTACAGGAAAACAACTGAAATCCACATTTGCTGTACTGTGCTCTGTTCAAGATTCACAATGAAGAAAAACAGTTGAACAAGGACCCTGGTTGTAAAGGGGCAGATAAATATGTATTCCCAACAGAATATCAATAATAGTAAAAAGCTGAGCTTCCTTTAGCAGTAATTTCCTAGGAGATATTTCCTAAAATATCCTAGGATTTTCCATCTCTGTAAACTCATAGGAGGTCACCATCAGGTACAGGCTCCAGAACTAAACCTGTACATTGCAGTCACAAGAAGTACAAAACCACAGTAAGATGCCAGCTCTTTCCAAATGCAATCCCTCCATACAGCCAGCCGTGAGAGTGAGAAACCCTCCCTTTATGGAATTTAGAGTGCTCTTTGTGCTCTTCGTGAAGGTCCAGCAGAGAAAGGCTCACTCAGTACTAAACTACTGAAACTGAGTGCTGAAAATACATCTTATTCAGTAGGTGAGAACTAAGCACAATTGCACAATTGTCCAGGAGATCTCTAATACCTATACTTAATCTTTTTCATTTAGGCATAAAGCTATAAAGCTATAAATTTAGATTCCAACATAAGCCCTTAGTAGTTACAGTCAAAACTACACACAAAATACTAACAGCGGAAATCACTTTAATTTTCTAACTAGTTATTATTTCCATACTTCACTATGAGATGTTTTAAGTGAATAAGAATTTTTCTTCTCCTCCCCAGGTCTAGATGGTAGATATGAATCTCTTCACAAAGCTCCAGGGACATAATTCGTTTTATAAGAAAAGAAGTAATAATACAAGTAATAGAACCATAGTGAGAGAAAAGGAACATTGTAATTATTGTTAACAATATAGGTGTTCTTCACACACTGGAGTCCTCTCAACTTCTCTACAATGAGAGCTACTTTTTATACTTTGCTTTTGAGAAAGTATTGACTCTATTACATAAATGTAATGTTCAGGTTTTGCATATGCTTGTTCGGATTTTGAAGAGATGGAAAGAAGAGAAAGACAGCCACTCCTGGGAAAAAGCACAGCTTGAGGCCTGATTTTTCAAATGTATCATCAAAAAGATTGTGGTAACAAAATGTGTGGGGAAAAAGGCCTGTGACTAGCAGCAAATGCTGTCCACAAATCCAGACTTGCTCAAAACTTGTCTGGAATTTTAAGAGACCTCTTAACGTGTTTGGTAAAACACTCCTCATACGACTTCTCCAACAATCTTGCTGCAGACAGTTCCACTGAATACCGAAGATTTTCTGTGTACTTGTGAGTTGAATCTCTTGGTAACATGATGCTCAATTACTCCTACCAGTGATCTGTCTCCCACTTCTACATTGTACCTCCCACACAAACATTCCCAAAACAAGCTAATAAGTGCAACAGAGAAGATCACATTATGCCTTCATATTTGTGTATTAGTTTGATTCCACACAGCAGACATTTTAGCCCCAGAGCTAAGGGATTTTATAACCACCACAGGCATTCTATTCAGTGCAGGTGGAGTTTCTCACTTAAACCAGAGAGATCCTACAAAATGTTATGAAACTGAACTCTTGCACAGTGTTGGGGAGTGTTGGAAAACACTGAAAACCATTTTTCCTGTTCTCTCCCACATTTTTGCCTGCACTCTCTGGAGAAGGCACATCCACAGGGCTGCCCTGACAGCTCCTGCCAGATGAGTGAACATTTAGGAAGGAACCATTTCATATTCAAACAGCTTCCACAGATTGGATCTGGAAATGTACCACCCAGACCAAACAACTGGCTTGTTCATTAAAATCATCTGATTGCAAGCACTTATCTTTGTGTTCACAACAAAAGAGAGAAAAAGAAAGAAGAGCTGCTTTTTTCAGTCCTTTGTACGATCATCTTTTTCTATTAGAGTCTGCCTATTGCACAAAGATTTTACCATGATTGGTTTCTTTGACATGTATTTCTATTGCTTTTCATTTGAAAGGAGAAGGTGGCTAAAAATTAAGTGAATTGTTCATTAAATAGTCACCCCTTCTTTGAGAAAAGGTTATCCTTTCTTTGGATTCTTTGATGATGTGTTAATGATGCCTTTTCTTCCACAGGCTTTGTGCATAAAAGGCAAACTCTTGGAGAAAAAGTTGGAAAATAAACCTTCTCCAGTCCATCCCTCCCATGATGGTAATTTAGGAGATAAGTGTTTTCAAGATAAAACTGATTTCTGATAACAAAAGAGCCACTGTTTAAAATTAGAGTCTGAAACTCATGGCAGATGATTGACAAGAAAAATGGTGCAGTGGAAGGATTGGTCATATTGGCTGATGGGGACTTACAACAATGAAAAATAAAGCAGCAATCATAAATCAAAATTACTCTACTAAACTCTTTCTGGGCTAGAACCATATTTTCTTTGTTTGTATTTTTGTTTTAACTATTGGTGCATTTAGACACAGCAGGAATGTAGGTCATCTTATATGAAATTGCATCCTAAAAAAAAGGAAAAGTCAGCCAGCTCCTTGCTTCCCCCATCCCCTGTGTGTTTGTAGTTCAGACATTCTGAGTTGTGGTATGTGTTATGTGGATTGTGTGGTCATTTTCCCTTCTCTTTCATGTATTACTGCTAATATAATCAAATTCACTTGTTCTTATAAGAAAAGAAGTTAGAGGAAGCGAAAAAACCCAACAAAAAAAAGATATGCTTGGGATTAGCATTTATTATTGCTTGAATGCTACCTTATTCATGCAGGAATATGTATACAAGAATTTGTGGGTAAAAGTCCAAGAACAATGCTTTAGATTCATATTATTTTTTGCCAAGGGATGATTTCATAATCAACAAATTGCAGAGCAAAATATCTAACAATTCAAAGGTGTCAACACCTACGACCTCATGACAGATGTAGAAAAATGATGCATGATTAAGTTCCTTGCCTTGAGAGAAAGGACATATGCTAGTTGTTTTTTAAATTATTTTGCAGCATTGTTCACCAACTATGAATATATTGATTGGAGAAGAGGCAATAAATGCCATCCAAATTCCCCCATTAATTGTTCTTTCTCTACTCAGCTGTTCCTATCCTCAAAACATTTGTATTCTACATGCATACCCTACCAGGGCATGATGGGTGGAGGAGTACTCAGTAAAAGAGATGGAAAATAGGTGAAAAAATATACCAAAGAAGTAAGGCATGGCCAGGAGGTGTTAATACCAACAGGCTGGGCTCGAGGCTCTGGAGAAGGCTCCTCCAGAGGAGTTTGGGTGCAGGGCAGCAGCAGCACACGGAATTACACAGCAGATAAAGGGTCTGCAGTCTCTGCCTGGGGAGCTGACCCTTGCCCTGACTCCATACGAGCTGTGTTTGCTTTTTTACTAATAAATGGGGTTTTGGATGGCTTCACAATGGATTCAAAAGAAGGTTTGCCAAGGAATATATGCATTTTAGGAGGTAAAATTACCTTTGTTTTAGCTCTATAAATAAACAACCACCAGAAAATTTCCCTCAAACATACTTTTGGAGGGAAATCAAAAGGGACTGAAGAATTACGTGGTGCTCAATCACTGTCCCATCAACCCTTAACAAGCTATATTACTAGCTGTCACTTTTGAGATCTCCAAATTGCACAAGCACGGCTCAGTGGTGATCAGTTCATAGGATGTGTGTAGGCTCTTATGGACACTGCAGAGAAAAGTCTCTCCTTTGGCAGTGCAGGACTTTGCAGTGTGTTCCAACAACAGCAGGAGAACATTGAGTTCAAGCCAATACCAGGTCAGACCCCTGGAACATATTTTTCTTTTTATCAGCACCCTCTTCCCCTGGAGCTGAGCAAAGCTGGACACTGCTCCACAAGTTCTTGTGAGCCTGGGGACATCTGGAGAGCACATCTGCTGCAGGAGACATGAACAGCTGGGTGTCTGGAGCACATTGGAGCAAGAAGACCCCCAGAGGTCTCCAATGTGTGTTGAAAAGCAGATCAGAAAGTCCAGTTCTCAGGGGGGTCCATATGCCAGGGTCACAAGGGACAGGAGCAGCAGATGTTTCTCACGCTCCTTTGGGATCTGCCTGTCCTTTCTCTCCTCCCTTCCAAAACACCGACACTGCTGGAGTGCCAGGAGTCTACAGCTGCATGTTGTCCTGCAGTTTTGTGGACTGGACAATCAGCACTGATTGACTTTTCCCTCCAGACTCAGTTGGTCACCTTGCTCTGACCATCCTTCCCTCCAGCTGTTTTCTGCCGAGGGTGCTGATTCTCTCAGGATTTTCTAGAAGATGCTGGTCATCCCTGAGCCAGCTGGTAGCCCTCAAAGTTTTCAGAAGAACTGGATACACTTCCAAAGCCTGTCCTGAACTGTGAGCCCAGACAATATATTTAAACTCCTGTATGACTATTGATGAATTCTAGATAAGTCTGAAAAACTATAGCTTCAATATAAACCTGAAATACAATTCTGAGAGTTGTTTGCAGAAATAATCAACAAACACAAGAACTTTTTCCTCAGCAGAAACAAGAAATAACCATTCCACTTTACCCAGTTTTAACCAGGAGTTAAATTTGCAGTTGTTTGAAAATTATTATTCCATCTTTCTCAGTTCTTTAAAATTAAAATTAAAAGGGTGGATGACTGTAGGAGCAAAAAACATGACCTACAGCAGATTTGAAGTAATTGAAATCATCTAGCCTTGAATATAAGAGACTTGAAAGAAAACAATAATAGCTCTAAGATAAAGAAAGCAAATTATACACCATGACATGCTCCACAGCCATAAAATATGTGTTGTTTTGACAAACATTTTTTTCCCCGTATGATAACGGTGACTTTTATTAAAATGAGAAAACTAACTTTTGGGAGAAAAGAGGGGAGGAAATTTATTAACTGTATGTAATTTTCTCCAAAATATCTGGATTTAAGAATCAGAAGCTGAATGGTGACACATTTGTTTGGAAATTATTTCATAATGGCTCATCTCACCTTAGGTGGGGAAGGGATAGATTTTGTCACTTAATTGTATGTAGGAACCATCACTCAAAAAGGCTGCAAAGATGAAATGGAAGCATTTTTTTTTGCAATGCATTTTGCAATGGAATTTTGGGAAGTGAGGGGAATAATGTGTAGAAACCCAGAGTTTATTGTGAGCCCGGTTCTAGTGAGACCAAACTGTACCTTTGTCGAAGCGAGTAAAATCTCACTTTGGTGAGGATGGTGTTGCATTGGAGTCAGGCCTATCACTCAACATTACACTATTTTTTTGTTATTTACTAAATTGCCATCATTTTGAGAAAGGGCTTGGAAGAGGAAAGAAAAGAGGAGACTAAGATTCAATGTATTCACTGTACATCTGTATCTCATGCACATCTGAGACATTTTCCCGTCCATATAAAAGTACATTTCTGGTACATTGTTTGCCATTCTAAGGGATTAGAGAGAAATATATAATCATTAATCAACTGAAGATACACCTTCCATTTGAGACAGACATTAAAAAAGCCTTCTTCAAACCAAGCAATCATATTTTATCACAGTTATTCCTACAGTTATTACTTTGTTATTCCTACATAGTTTAAAAACTATTTAATAGTATTTTTTCTCAAGTATTCTTTCATGAATAAATCTAATGGCAAAACTCTAATAAAGAAGAGAGCTTATTGCTGGATAATATGTGGACTTGGTTTTGTTGCTAAAAAGAAATCCTGAAATAGTGTTTAAAAACCAAGAGAAACTGAGTTATTATCATCACTGCAACTACAGAAATATTTAGTTGCATTATACTTCCGCTTAAAAATATGAAGGAACAGAGGAACTGTAAGGGAACCAGTATTTTTAACTTCAAAAATTGAAAAGTTAGGAAGTTACCTTGAAAAAAACCTGCACCCTTGTACCTGTCAGTCAAGCTCCTAAACTCTGAAAGGAAAAAAGGCCACAGTGATATTTTCAAAACACTTGCAAAGAGAAGTAAGGGTAGTATTTCATTGCTATTTAGTTACTTAGAATTTCAGTTACTTAGAAAATACTAGCACAGGTAAAGACAGCTGAATAATAGTTAATGATAACTTGGGAAGTAGCTGGGTTCTACACACCCCTTTAATTAAGATGAAGTTCAGTTAAAGTAAGGGGGAATTAATTTACCTTGAGCCAGGAAGCCATGGGGGGAGTAACCAGGCTCCTCCTCAACTTCCATCAGCCCTGGAAATATAGAAAAGCATTCATTTTTGGGGGGCAAATTTACCTGATTTTCTCTGAAGGCTCAATAAGGAAGGCAGAGGACTTCTCAGCTCTAAAAACAAACAAAAAAAGAAGAAAAACACCAAAAAACCCCAAAACCAAAAAAACCCAAGAAACAAAACACAAAGCTGAACAGCCCTAAATACAGGAAGGTGATGGTGTCTGCTGTATTCCAGGCAGGAACGAAGGCTTAGGGGCCTGAACAGCAGCTGACATTCATGGAACTGCCCCGATGATTGTCCTGTCTGCAGCTGCAGAGTGATGCCTGCGTCAGGATCCCGAGGTTGCTGTCCTCACCTGACAGCTGTCACTGTGTGACAGGCATCAACCATCTCACAGGGCACTTGCTATTTCTCGTTTTTCTAGTAAGGAGCAGAGCACACATGGAAAGTTCAATCACCTTCTCTTTTCAGTAATAGCAATATTTTCATGCAGCCTTTGCCAAGGACATTGCCTCAGTCGTTTGCACATGAGCACAAATCCACTCAGCTGCTCCCCCAAATGCACAGCACTTCCCCTCTCCCTGGGTGATCGATGCTGTGCAATCTTTGCTTCCCTCCACAGTGCTGTACAGGAGAGGGAAAATGCAGGAATGGGGAGGATACTCACTCAGCAGCCCAAGGTGGATTGTGTTTATAACTGATTAGTATTGCTGTGCCATTGCATTTCTCATTAAAATCCCTTTCTTGGAGCTAGGTACAATTTGCACCATGTTTTCCACTTGTTTGAGCTTCAAGCTGTCGCTCAAAAAATTAATTTTAGCTGGGTTCATCTTTCCATCACAATTTTTTTGTCACAGTGGTTGATTAATTCTGTGTCATTGTTTGCTCTTTTGCAAGATTAATTGCAGGATGAGAGAATGGATGACTTTCTGGTGAGGGAATATATGAAGTTATTGTAATTCCACAATGCTGGAAATCAACTTTTTCCCTACCTAACTTCAGGCAGCAAATAAATGATGTTGTGAAACTGGTTTGGCCCGTTACTGGATCAATAATGCTGACCCAAGGAAAGACCTTCTCTAGTTTTTTGGTTAAGTTCCATTTAAAGTCTCCAAGCCCTTAAAGTCTGAAAAATATATCCTGGATATATTTTTGAGCTCTGGAAGGAGACAAGCCATATTCACAGTCCAGACAGACTGACCAACGATGGACAGGTCTAGCATTTAAACAAGAATTTCCTCTGGAATTATGTAGTATTTTGTGGTAGGAAACTCTGCGACAGAGGTTTTCCCTGAGTGAGGCTTGTACCATTCCAGCCCAGGTGCGTTGTCACCTCCAGTTGTAATTCACTTAAGACACAATAGATTTTAGAGAATTAAGGGCAGGGAGGGTGCTGTGGGATGTTTTTTTTTTTTAGTCTGTAATGATATAAAATAGACATTATTTTGTATTCAGTCAACCTTCCATTGGCTTCCTCTAGTATACATTAATTTCCCCACAGAGCTGCTTGGCAGAGCACATCTTCAATGCTGTATGATATCCTCATGGAGTTCTTTTCTATACAAACCTTATTTATTCAGCTCTTATTCCATTTATTCCGCTTACTGATGCTTTGAAAAAAATGCTACCCACTTGTTAGACAACTGAATTGGTATTTCTCTGCTGTTTTTTTTATTTAAGCTTGAACATAGTTTTTCTGATTCTCATTTACCCCATTGTATAGAGGAAAAAAAAAGGTTTTCCAGAAAAATCTATGCTCTCCAGATGCATAACATTGCAATTGCTTCTCCCCTCCTGCACTGAAGGCAAGGAGAATATTCCTCCAATTTCTATGAGAGCAAGTCTAGGCACTGCTTATATAAATTAATTTCATGAATAACGGAGAATGAATTGCTTTGCATCATAAGGCATCCAACCCAAAAATTCATGGTGCTGCATAAATGCAATAATATTGTCCATAATCTGTGAGATTTTTCCTATTTGAATTAAATCTATAAATATATATTGAGAGTGTGTTTTCAGTGTTCAGCAGAACTGCGTAAGAAAGGAAAATGCTTGATATTTAAAATTTTTATTAATTTTTCTCATTCAGCTCTAGTTTTTGCGTGCACAAATTTGGGTGTGCATTGCCAGGCATATTACTCTTTTTTGTCCCAAGCCACTTGTGAACAATTCCAGTGAGACCAATGGGGACAATTCATTAGGAGAAGGTAATAAAGAACATCACTTAACTGGTGTTAAACCCTCTAACAGAAGTCACAAACCTCCTGGAAACAGCATCTACTCCGAACTGCCTTGAGCTGCATGAATATATGAATATAACTTGAATATAATCTGAATTTTGCAACACTCATTGAAATACATCATGAACACTGTAAACACCTCCTTCTCTACAAGGAGATAAGTACAGATGTATTTACATTAATTCTACTCTTTTCTGATTTTTACCATAGTTAATTTTTTTTTAAGAATGCACTTTAGTGGAGCACTTTCAATTTTTAGTCTTTGAAAGTTGAGCTGCATATTTTTTCCTGCAAAAGACCCTCACTCTATTTTATCCAAGAAAAATACACTACAAAGTTGGAAGCATGCACTAGTCTCTTATAGTAAAAGCTGACTGTAAACAAAATCCACCTCTCCCCAGAGCACCAACATAATAAAATATTTAGATTTTCTGTAACAGCATCAACCATCTCATGCAGCAATGAGGGGAAAGCACAGGAGGGACTGGATTCAGCTGAATTCACATGTTTCAAATGCTGCTCATATTGGCCATGTCAAAAGTCTTGACTCCTTCCAGAGGAGGATTTCTGTGCGCAGAGGATGGAATAACTGATCACCTGAGCCTTGTGTGCATAGAGCACAGGGGGCAACAAAATCCTAGAAATAGACATTGTAAAGGTGTTGCCACCTTAATGACATGGAATTGCTTCCTGATTTATGTGTCAGGATTGCTTTAGGAGTAAATGCAAGCCCAAGGCCAGACCCAGCAGCCTGTCCAGTTTGTTCTGTTTACTGTTTTCTGTATTCAAACTTTTCCTATGTGTCCTGTCATGTCTTGTGAGACAAATCTGCCTCCTCAAATTCACCCCATGGAGGAAAGTAAACCTGGTTTGACTTTTCCAGGTAATAAAAATAAATGTTCCATGGGGGAACGATGTACCCAATTGAGTGAAGTCATTATTGACGTTAGAGCATCAAGCCTGTGATTTTGAAAGTCTGGCTTTGGGGACTTACTTCAAAATTTAACAGGAACTACATGACTCAATCCCACCAGGAAAATCCCATGAGTAACAGGAAAATTTCAGTATTAAAATTGAAATTCAGCGAATTACTGTGGGAACAATCTCTGTGTTCCTTATGTCCAGGCAGAAAGAGTGAAATCATGTCCTCTGTGGAAGAGGCCAAAGAAATATGTGAGATGTTGAAACTTACAAAGAATTCTCCTTTTAAAGCTATTTTCCCCCCAGGAATATTTAATATATCCCTCTCCATCATGATCACTCCAATGCCACACTGCGGTTTTCAAGGAGGCTGAGTAATTTCTGCAATTCCTCTTCAGTCCCAGCTCTTTCAGCCTTCCCACACCACAGAAACGTGTCTGGGGGAGAATTTGCAATTTCTCGTCACCAGGCAGCATCTGATAATCAAAATGTCATCTGTAGTCTGCAAGTCAGGAGATGAATTAATGGGCCCCAACATATACCTAAAGAAAAATGCATAGTTTAAAAAAACTCATGGTTTTCTCCTTCAATGAAAAGCTTTTCTGAAGTATTTATCAAGGCATCAGGATTTTAACAGAATTACTCAGATGTTTAAAGCTTGTTCTTTGTTTAAATATCTCATAGCATGAGGAAACTAAAGGTAATGAGCAAATTTTGCGTGTTCACAATATGCATTTTTTTTGTAGTCCTGGGACTCTTGGGCATTGTATTGAACAATGTTAGAAAGCAGTAATAATTAGATAGAATTGCACCCAGAAAGCATATCTGGATATATATAGAAGTGTAGGATTTTACAGGATTTCTCCCCTCCCTTCAGGCCACGATGCTCATTTAGCAAAAATGCAAAAGGGAAATATACACCAGTAAACAAATGAAGTCGCAAAACAATTTAGATTTTTACATACCTCTGAGGAAGTAGGACACCTTTATTAGCTACTATCAGGTAGCACAAACAACTGCAGATCCAACTGCCTGGTTTCCTGAAACCTGTCAAAGAGCTTAATAGAAAGATATATGAGAACTTCAAGCTTTAGGCATCAAATCCTTGGTATCTGTCAAGCTACAGCTTTAATACTAAATTTCATCCTTAATACAGTCTCCAAGTACAAAATGAAGCTATAGAGCATGGTTAAAGGTTTTTATTTTGCATCTTCAATTCCACTCTGGTGTTCTGTTCAATATACTTAATTGTTGGGAGTTCCTTTGTGTTTTGAAATAATGTTGCAGCTCATATCGGGCCAACTTGTCTTACTTGTCTCCAAAACATTTTTAATTTTTTTTTGCAGCAGAGTGATGCTGACATTTCATCACTCCTTTTAAGTCAGGAATTGGGATGACCAGATTATTTTCCTTTTGAAAAGCCCTGTTAGGGGATTTTAGTTCCCATGTTGGCTCCTTTATCAGGGGAGGCATCACCTGCTTTGGATTGCAGGACTGTGATCCCACGCCAGGGGATTGAGGATGTGGGAACATGGTGTGTTAGGAGACAGCAAATTCCTGCCTTTGCAGCTAACGTTGAAATTACATAAACAACGTGGATATATTCATTTTCTCTGAAGAAGGCAGTGTGTGTTTGTACACTAAAACACCCACACACACATTTATCCACATGTGCTATCTGTACTTGCTGTTACAATGAGCATTTTGCATCTTTGTAATTGAATTTAAGAAAAGGCCAATCTCTAAGCAAGAAAGCAGAGACCTGCAGCAACCCAGCTCTTGCTCTGCGTGACCACAGCCCCTGAAGCCACTGCAGCATGCATTTCCAAACATCCCATTATCCAGGAAATTGCTCTTTGACTTACAAGCTTTTAATCATGGCACTTTTTTCACTGGAAAAAGTCCCCACTGTTTGCTTGTTTAAAAGAGAAAGATTCCCAAGTTGAGTTGGATGCCTTAAAAATAACCATATGCCCCTGGCATCTTCAGGGAAAGAAAAGAAGAAAAACCTGAGACAGAATATCAAGGTTTCAAGTTTTATAAATAATTTTGAAATATGGTCTCCATGATTAATTTTAGAAATGCCAAAAATCCCATAAAGTTATTAAAATGCATTAGTAAATATATGTATATTTACATCATCAACTTTTTTTAATGCTGTATATTAGTTTATCCAGAAGATAACCTTTCCTCTACAGCCTTCACTTCCCTACTAACATGTGCACAGCTTCTTCCTGTGGAAGAAATAAGGGCACCAGACTTGTCTATCCTGCATGTGTAATCCAGGAATTGTTTTTCCACTGCAAACACCTTCAGGTAGCACTAATTGCTAGTCATGATTTGATTTTCTTGAAAAATAACAACTCAAGCAGCTCTTTATCAAGGCTGTTAAGAGCAGGGCTTTTTTTCTCCAAACCTTTTGCTTTTTCCTACCTGTATGCAATTATCCACACACTCAGATCAATTTATTACCCCATGAATAAGCACATTCACTCTCGTTTCCCTTTCCCTTAGGACCTTTACATTAAGATGACGACTCAGACTGCTCAAATAGCCCAGTTGCAAATGCCCTTTGATCAAATGATGACTCAAGGAGACTCAAAGATTACTCCTGCAGGGAAAGTCAGGCAAATTGATCAGTGCTGTCACTGGAGAGCAGCAGCTCCTGAAGGACTAGATTTAAAATGCATTATCTTTAATGTAATCAAAGGGGCATTTCATTTAATTTTAAAATGCCTTGCAATATTTGTTAGTGTTATCATTTCAGGGTGTTGCAGGGACAAAAGTTAATTACATTGACTAGAAAAACACTAATTTGTTTAATTAAGGCTATCCTGCTTTCTTTGTGTAATATGTTTCCAACTTGGTGTACCCATCGATTATTTTTGAAATAGTAAGAGCATAGACATAAATAATCTTCAACGGAAGAGGTGCTGAGCCTAATGAGGCAAGAGGGAGAAACCAAAGAAACTAAAGGAAAGCAAGGAAACTAAAGAATAGAAAGATGTTTTTCTTGCCACCTCATGACATATTTTAGATTTAAATGAGAAGAGACTAAACATGTCCATGGCATGGATTTTCCAGAAGTAGATCATAATCCACCCATGGATTACCCAGGCAGCATGAGTGAAATTTTGGTCTCCTGCCTAGGCACTGCTCCCAGAGCCAGAGATTAGGGGGAGTTTGCAGCCTTCTGCCACTTTCTGTTTTGGCTTTGTCCTTTTACAGGAAAGGGATGAGCTGCAGCAGTGATGAGGGACAGAAGGCAAAGCCCTTCCCTGGCCAAGCAGCAGGAGGCAAATGCTAAGAGAAGCTGAGAGCCCTCGAACCCAGGCAATCCCAGAGCTCCCCCAGGCCATGGGGGACACGTGGGACGCACAAACTCTGACTTGCTTTGAGCAGGCTGGAACAAGGCAGGCTTGGAATGCTCGGACTGAACCAAAACCATGGATTTTCTCCACTCTTAGGTGTTCCCACAAGCTCTAGAAAGCAGGTTAGCATCAAGCTGGTTCTTCCTGATGGCTTTCATTTCTGTGACAGCAGCTCATTGTCCCTCTGGTTCATCCACTCTCTGGTGATGGCCTTCAAAAATACCAGAAATTCATGAACCAGTGGAAAGTGGACACCTGGATTTGAACAGCTATAAGACAGACCAAGACAGTGAAGGAAAAGTGTGAAAAAGATGTCTTGAAGAGTGGAGTCCATAAAGCGAAAGACAGTGAGTAAGATTAATGTTATTATTAAGGACCCTACAATGGTTGTTCATTGGTTAACAATCCACTGACATGAAATGAAACTTAAACCATCAAAACCTTTAAAATGGAAAGAGATGAAGTCTGAAGAGCTTCTGTACATTCCAGATATCACAGGACATTAGACAAAAATCAGGAACAAACCGCATCCCTAAAATACCTGAAGAAATTATCATAATAATTATAGATGAAAACCAGGATTGCACAAAAGAAAATATGAATTAAACAACAGACATCGCTGATTAATGAGGCCAGGCCAGTTGGCTGTAAACCAGACGAGGACGCATCTTCCCTGTCCATCTGTAAGATATGTGGTTCCCTAGAAAAATCATTTGCCCCGTATTCGTATTTCTGTATTTCAGTGCAAGAACATGGTGTCCTCTGTGCACCAGAACAAGCACAGGGAGCTTTGCAGGATGGTTTTAGATTTATAGTTGTTATATAAAAGAAAAATCTGTGTGATTTTTCTGCACCCATACTTTTCAGACACATCCTTTTGTTCAAGAAACTTCATTGTCAGTAATTTATTTGTGGTACTCTGAATAAACCAAGCTCTAAAGCAAGAAAGTTTTGTTTAGAGCCAGCCTTTATTCTTTTCTCATTTACTTTCTGTGAAATCTACACTGCACCCCACCAGATCCAGACTTAAACATAGTAAATTTTAGTGAAAAAATGCCTGTTAGATAAAGCGTTTATTCACTAGCATAACATAATCAAACCACTGGCAAGACCCAAGATTTAAGAGACCAATGTAAACATTTTCTGCTGCTAATACCTCTGCTTTCCTATAATAATATTGTGTTTGAAAGTTTGCATGGGCAAAGAAGCAGCTCTTTTTCCAGGATGTCAGTCCTTGTTCCACCATTGCTCACCTTCACACCAGACATTACTCAGTCAAGCAGAAAACTGAAAATGGAAGTAGCACTTCAAGTCAAGAAAATAATAAAAAAAAAGTTCTCTGAACATGACAATTTGGATAAAAGCATTTCTGTGCATCCTCCCTCTTTGTTGCAGAAACAAGCAAGAGGACGTGTTTGATCTGCTTTTCATTCACAGCCCCAGCTGTGGCTGCAGCTGCAAGAGCTGCTCCCAGAAAAAGCTCTTGCACAGGATGAGGAGCAGAAGAGGTAGCATTTTTAGATGAATTCCTGAAAATGCAGAATGAGACTCTGGCATATATGCAGTACTAGTGCCCCGACCACAGTCAACTTCCAAGAAATACTCAGTCCACTCCCGAAATCTGTTACAGAGAATTTTTTTCTTTTTCTGATTCACCCAAATGTAGCTCAAAATTATCTCAGGAAGTTCAGCTACAATGGATCTGCCCTGTCAAAAAGCACTAACAAGGCTCCACCTGAACTGGTTCTTGGGGTCACTGAGGTGGAAAAAGCAAAAACTACCTCGGTTTGCTAGAGCTTGATTATAGGTTTGTAGCCAGTCATAGCACTCGACTGCAATGCTGTTTCCTTTCACCACACGCAGAGTCTGAGTAACGAAAAAGGGATTTAATCTTCCTATTTCAAATAACTGCATGGTACTATGAGAAAATCTGGTTTGCATAAAAAAGGCAGGCTTTCACTATCTCCCCTTCAATATTTCATGAAATACAACAACAGGAGCAGCATTTACAAACTGTCACTTTCCCAGGACGGTTACTCCAGATCAGTCTATGGACTTACAGCTCAGCTTCAGGATCATTTTGAGTAAACTGATTTTAAGGTACCTCTTCTCGGGTTGGAAAGAGAACAAAAAGAAAGATCTTATACAAACAACCTTTCTTTTCCCCTTTTAAATTCATTAAAGCCTCCTAATTCTTAACACAGAAAAAAATGAAAAAAATCCACTCTGTGAAGCCTCAGGTAAGTAATAAGCAATGAGGTTGCAGGATTTATTTGCAGTAATCCTGGTTCCATGCTGCTAACCACCAAAAAACCCTCCCCCCAAAAAACTCCAAACAACCCAAAATGCTATCTGAAGTCTATATTTCATGTACTCATAGCAAGTACATTGCACCCGATAAGCTGAAGGAGACCCAGAGAAAATAATTTCTGGAGGCTGGTGATTTACAGGTGAGCAGCAACAAGGCAGAGCCAGGGAATGGAAATGAGAAATGTGTTGAGGAATTTGAGACAAAGAAACTAAAAGGTGAGAAGAGGAGAACAGAATGTGTCCTCAGTGGGAACAGAGAATTTCAGCCAAATTGGCCTCATGTGTGCCACCAGGAAAAGACCTTGTCAGAGCAAAGCAACAAGACCTCAAGGCATATAAATTTCTGGCCTCAATTCGATTGCAAACTCCCTCCACAGCCTGGAGCAAGTCACTCCAGAGGAGCAGAGCAGCACAGGTTCCAATGACACCTTGGCAGAAAGCCTAAAAAACTCTGTGCAGGCTCCCACTGGATCATTTCTCCTGCTCCTTATGGAAAGTTTTCAGCCCACACCACAGGCAGATTTAATGCTCAAGTTAGCTGATTACGACTTATTGTCCCTGTCACAGGGCTGCTCCTGCCGCCAGGTCACCCCAGCTGTCAGTGCCACGAGGCACTTCGGAAAAACAAGAAAAACAAGACGGATGGAGCAGCAGGAGCAGGAGAGCAAGCTCTGAGCAGGGAGTAAAGCAGAGCTCATTTAAGTCTCTCTTGCACTGTGCTGCAAAAGCTCAGGGTTGTGGTTTTAAATTTATACCAATTTAGACTAAGTAAAAGGAACTTTTTTTTACAGTGAGGGTGGTAAAACACTGGCACCTGGAGAGGTGGGGGTGCCTGATCCCTGGAAACATTCAAGGTCAGGCTGGGCATGGATCTGAGCAACCTGATGGAGTTGGAGATGTCCCTGCTCTTTGCAGGCAGGTTGGAGCAGGTGACCTTGAAAGGTCACTTCCAACCCAAGCTATTCTGTGATTCTCTGATTAACTTTTCCTCAGAAGAACGTAGGGTTGGCCGGACCTATAGAGGTGAGATTGGAGGAACCTAAACAGAACTCTTCCTAAATAAAGATATGTTATGGTTTGAAAAGAAGGATACAGAGAGTGGCAGGACAAAGGGAAGAGTGTGAAAGGAGCTTAAGAAAGCCCCAAGCACTTAAAATTTTGGTTCAGTACTGGACTATACTCAACTTTTTTGTACTACACTGTCTGGGGATGCTGCTGAGGATCCCTGGCTAGACTAACTAACAGAGCCTCTGAAAGTTCAGACAATTGGTCTCCGGATGTGTTCAACATAGAATAGAAAGAAAAAATAAAAATAATAGAGTAAGCAAACCTTCCTTTGGATAGGCAAATACTTTCCTATTAAATGTAACTGATAACCTCCCAGTTAACTCATGGAAGAACACTTCTATCCCAAACAAATCATTGAAAAAAGGGATTATTTCTGCCACACGGGCTGGCCCCTATGCATGGCATCAGTTCCAGTTTAGGGTTAAAAGTAAAACATCTGTTGAAGCTTTTTCCACTTGTTTTACACACATTTTCTACCACAACAGCCTGAAGATTTAGGATGCTTAATGTTTATTCCAGCTTTAATTTTCTTCACAAATTCTCCATCTCTGTGGCAAATTAAAGGAGCAGATGCATCCCTGGGAAAGTTTCCAAACTGATTTTGAAGAAAGTGAGACATCCAATACTTGCTGAGCTGAGCTGGGGTTTCTGATCAATGGCAATACCACACACAGGATCAAAGAAGAGCTTGAAGTAAATAACTGATGTGTGGGGTTGTATTGCATGGTTAGGATGCAGATGGTTTCTGTACCTCCCCATGGACTGCTGCTGAAGATATAAACTGCTGATCCCCATCCTTGATTATCACTTGGATATTGCCTTATCCTTTGATGCAGCTGAGTGCTCTGCTTTCCTATATGGATAAATTATAAAAGCCCATCCAAAAAATAAATATACATGTAAATGTTGTATGTATAATATTATTAAACTACTGTGATATAATCCAAAGTATTTTCTACAAAGACATGAATTTTGTTTCAGATTTATGGCATGCAAATAACAAATACCAATAATTACTCTCTGCTTCCCTGGGCACTGCAGAGAAAGGAAAATATCAGCTCTGTCTTTTTTTTTCTTTCAGTGCAGGTCCAAACTAAGTGTTGCAGAGCATTTCAAACACTGTAATGTTCATCATTCAGCTTATTGTATGTGAACTCCCACTGATTTTCATGAGGTAATGAGCATAAATAATGCATTCGAGAAAATTCAATTACAAAGTTAAACTGATCATTGTTCATCTGACGAAATAAATTCAATCCCTTAAGTAGGCAAACAAGAGGTTTGGGGATGTGGTTTAATCTCAGAGGGCTATGTGAAAGCTGATGGAGATGGCACAGTTTTTCTGCATAATCATGGTTTTTAGAACTAAGCTGACCTTTATTGGGCACATCAGGTAGAACTACAAACAGACGCTTCAAATGTTACTAAATTATTATTTAACTAACACAAACAAGCATAAGTTTGCAATAAGAAACAAATTGTTCTTTCTCATACCAACAATAATCTCTTACTTCAGTGGCCAATTGCTCTTTTCACCACATGAATCCTTGCCATTTATTGGAAAAAAGCATTTCTTGAGAAGGCTGTTTTGGTTTTAATCATGTGGGCAAAGCCTGAGGGAAAATTGTAATATAAGTTGTAATTCACTCATTTTCTTTCAGCCCTAGAATTTGTTCTGTGTGAGATTGGCCAAGAGAGCTTTTGTTTCATCCTTATAACTTTATATTTCCTTTAGTGTGGAGTAAAGAGACATTTTTTTTGTTGCTCTTGTTCAAGTTATTATTCCTATGTTAAGATTAAAATTGCAAATACAAAGAGAATGGTTTCATTTATAATAAAAGAAACATAAAAAAATTTCTATGAATTATTACATTTGAAATGTGTATTTGTTCTCTCAGAAGTACATTTCATTACACAATATGAAGCAGCAATACTGAACTGCACAGCTAGAGCCTTCAGCAGAGCCCTGAAGGCCAGAATCGGCAGTTCTACCATGTCACTGATGTATTAAAAAAAAAATAAAAATAAGGAGGGGAAAAGAAGAAAAATAAATGCTGCAGTTTCATCACAAAAAAGGAGAAGGGATTATCAGACTCTTGTGCACTACATTTATACCCAGAAAGTTCAGTTCACACCCAGGCAAACACTTTCAATACTGGCTTTTGGAAAGAGCTATCTGATAAATTCAATGTACAGAAGTGAGAGCTGTCATACCCACTGAGGAGAACCCGGCTGATCATGGAGGTGTTGGAGATATATATTTAATGCAAATCATAATTTCAATATAACCAGATTTCCCAATTAAAAAAAAAAAAAAGAAAAAAAAAGAAAAAAATGTCAAGAAGTTATTCTTGTGTATCAAACTCAAACAGGTTTTCCATTTTTACTTTTCTCTTGCATCCATTTTTTCATTTGGCATCTGAACTGACACGCCCTGCAAGGGAGGCAGTATAAGGTGGGGATGGATGCAAAGCAGAAGGGCACAGAAGAGCCAAGAAATCCCATCCCTTTTGTCAGGGACACAAACTGATGCCAGTATGGAAAAAAATCTATGCAGTAATAAATCTCTGTCTGTCTTGTTCAGCTCTGAAACACTTCTTAACACATTATGCACTGCCACTGTCACACTGTACTGCAGGACTCGGGATAGTCAAGGGAATGTCAGTGTTAGAGAGGATTGCAGGATACTCCTGAAGCTCATTTTAAGCATTATTTGAGGGAAAACTTAATGAAGGACTTTCTGTCAATGCAGAAGACCAGGAGGTACTTTCAGAAGTGCACTTCATGTCTGAGACTGTGTGCCGAGCCCCAGAATCAGACATTTTACAGCATTAGCACTAAGCAACTGTACTTATCTTCATCTTCGTGGCATTACTAATGTGATTGGAACTATTTGTTAAGCATTAGTGAAGCAGAACTCCAGCGTGTGTCGCCCCAGTGGGATTCTGGCTCTGGGGACAGAGTCTCACGTCCCTTTCTCCCTTGCCTTTCCCAGGGCTCAGCCAGCTGCTCTCCCACTGCTCCAGCAGCAGTGGAAAATTCCTTTTTGTCTGAAAGGGGAACTGCATGCTAAATCTAGATGGCAGGATCAGGAAACATCTTAAACCAAATTAGCGAGAAGCAAAGCAGAGTGAACAAGTTATAAATTGTGTTAGCCATCCTAAGCGTCCCTCTGGTCTCAACTTTTGCTCTTTGCTTTTAATCTTACAAAATAATAGTTTGTGCTATTTGTTTCCTAAGGCTTTTTCTGCTCCTTTTAGGAGGACAAATTCAGAAGCAGAGGAATTGTAAGGAGTGGTGTCTCCAACCAGACACAACGGTGTGACCTATTCCAAACTGCAGTAGGACCCTCAGCATTGAAATTATTTGCAGAAATAAATCAATAAATGGAGTTACCAACCCTGTGTAGCAATTTCTCCCAGAAAACATACATCTACCTGCCGGGAGACAGATATCAAGTCCTTTTCAAACCTAAAGGAACAAAAATGTGAGCACATTAATTAGTTACAGCTCTTTCAAACACATGTGTGTGTTTGCTTCTATTTGCTCCAGGGCCTCTTCCTTTCCTGCCTTCCCCAAACTATTCTCCTTAATTTGCTGGACACAAACCTCCTTCCCAGTTTATTTTAACTACAGAAAAACCCACCACAGATTCAGTGATGTATCCAATACAATGTGACGACACGAAGACAAGAACTTCATTTACAATCACTGCTTAACACTCAGCCGTGAGCATAAGAGGAGAATGAAATCCTTCATGAAAATTAATTGGAATATGGTAATTTGATATTTTACTGCCATCCTGAACACAAGATAGGATGACTTTTTGAGATTCTTCCTATCCTGGGACTGCAGAGGGACTTGTGGATTTGCTCCTCCCTGTCTTGCTCAGGCATTACTGCAACAAGAATGATGTAAAGATTGAAAGACACTTCTTGTCACTTGAGCTTAACTTGTACTTTGTCAGCAGCTGAATAAAGGCATCAAATACACTTTGCCCATGATAAAATAATCCCAAACTGCATCTATCGGTGTATTTGAAATGATTTTCTGTTTGTCAGCCTGAAATCCTATTTTCAACTAACTCTTAAAGGGTTTTGTCAGGACTCTCCATAATGTTCTCCAAGCTATAAATTGTAAAGACTTAATAACCCAAAGAGAAGATTCTTGGAACTCTGAAGAGCACAAAAATGGTGCTGCACAGAGGAAATTTTCCATGTTGAATCAATGCTGGAAAACCCTCACCTCCTGCCTTGCTATCCAAATGGTCATGCCGTACAGCTATGAATAGTCGTGGGAATAATAAGAAAGAGACACAACTAGCTGGATTTTCTTCTAAGAATCAGCCTGTTTCTTCTCCAAAAGGCATCCAACCATTTCTGCTTGCAGTACAGAGCTATGCTGAGCTTGGGAGTAAGCATTATAAGTAGGGATAGCTTAGAAAGACTTCGAAATAATTCTAAGGAAACACTTACTTTACAATTAATATTAGATGGAAGATGGAACAAGAGCAGCGTTGTGAGTGGGAAAGTTTTGATCTGGCTCAGAGGGAGGAGTTAGGGAGATGCAGTGCTGAGGAACAGACCACCAAAACAGGGTCTCCAAAATGTACAATATGACACTGCTCAGCATTGGTGATAAGGAACATTGTCCTTAAGAAACATGTTCAACATCCCTTGTTAGTTCAACACCCCTATATTCATAATCCACCTGAGCCTGATTACTGAGGCAGTGAATTAGTCTCCTTATGGACTATTTGCTTTCCTCCTGCAAAAATTGCCTTGGAATTTAATGTTTAAAACAAGATTTCTCTTTTCAGAAACACCCACCCACTCAGCACACAGAGTTTGCCAACAATTAACCAGCCAATCTGTCTGTAAAATAAATATGTTTTAAAGAAAAAAATATTTCTAATTGAATGAAAAAAAACCCACAGAACTAAAGAGCATGATTTTTTGCCATGTAATCTTTTTTTGAAGACAATGTGGCCTATGTCTTGTGTGTACTAATTCTATGAAAGCTGTGGTTAAGACTCAACAACAAAGAGCTTGATCTCACAGTCTCTCTCATGTCTCTCTCAAATTAACATTCTTTTCAAAAGTTGTTCAGCAAGGCCTTACAACCTCATACTTCTGTCAATAACAACCTGAAGTGAGCTTTCAAATATGAACCTGTGGCTTTCTTATTCTGTCTGTTCACTTTGGTGTGAGACTCCCAAACACTTAACTTGAAGAACTGATAAAAATTAGATTCCATCTCACTCATCAGCCTTCACGCAAACTGAGCCAAGGCATTTCCCTCAATACATTCTGCATTACAGATTTCATCTGCAACACATCTCCAGAGAAAGCAGAGTATGGATCCACACCAGGAGGCATCACCACTCAGGATGGTGTTTGCAGAATACAAACATCTTTACATCTTACTGTAAATTTGTCACCATGGCTGCTCTCTTTCAGATTGTTCCTGCATTTAATTTGTTCAACTTCTTTTTTTGACATTTGCACTTCTTCAGACTGTGCCTGAATAAATCTTCATGCCCTTTACACTCGCTATAACTAATCGCCTTCCTGAAAAACTGCAAGAGAGAGTTTGAAAGTATTGAAAAATCTTCCAAACTAGACATTCTGTGAATACCAAAGGTTGTCTGAAAAAAAAAAAAAAAAAAGCAACAAACCAAAAAAATCCACAGTTGAGCATGTCTGCAATTCTGTGCTGTAGATATTCCTGGGATGAAGGGTTTGGTCCCTTGAGCTGCTGAGTGTGTTGGCCATAAATCAGCGTTTCATAGCCTCAGGGTTCAGCAGATAAACAGTCACAGAGTTCAGTCTCACTTGTCCCCAAACAGGTTGCTGAGGAAATGTGGTGGATTGGAATCAGATTACAAAATTATTATGCACCTCAGCACTACCAGCTCAAATTACTGTTGAAAAAGAGCATATAGCAGTGATCATAATTTTTAGCAGTTCTCAGATTTGGAATGCCAAAAAAGTCATCCTAAATTTTCTAGCACATGAAGTATATCATTATAGAGCTTGGACAACTCAGAATTGCTTCAATTAAAATTTATTTCTATGTTTATTTCAATTCCTGAATTATTGACAACTGTTGTATTCGAAGAATTTGTTACTTCTCCAGCAACATACGAGCATAAATCTGCAAGACAGATGATGCCTGTAACATTGCCAAGCAGAATTTTGCCTGGTACAGCATATTTTATTTTTGAAGACTGAAATGTACTTGTTTAAGAGAAGCACAGTTCCAAAATTTAGGATGACGCCACATCATCAATTAATGAGCTGTAATATACCATGAATGCTTCATTTTCCTTCTTTCTCCCTCCACAAGATATCTATCTGGTTAAAAAGAAAAGTGAAAGAAAAAAGAGGCAAGCTGAGAGTTCTGCAGTTTGATAAGCTGTCATGACCTTTCCCATTGAAATTTACATACAAATGTTTCCAAGACTTTTTTATTCAGCTGAGCAAATTAATTCACATCTTGCCAGGAAATACAGTTTTTCTGGAAAACATGACCCCCAAAAAAGGGAGGAAACCCCACATTGTTAAAATTATATAATCCAAATTACATTTGGAAGGAAAAATTTAATTTTTGTAGTTTACCCCACAAGAAAGGCCTTACATGTCATGAACATAGGCAACAAAAGCAACAAGACAAAAAGATGTAAATTAACTACACAGTAAAGTTTTCCCTTAAGATATGTAAATTCTGAATGAAGCCAATCCACACATCCTATGAGCAGGGAAATATGATACAAACCTACCCACAGAGTGAAATGGTGGTAAAGCAGTGCAGCAAAGGCTGTCCAGCCCCGGTTTGATCTATCATTCAGAAAACTTAAATGCTTAAGGTAAGTCAGATACCATTTAGTATTATGTAACACTTTTTGCCTCAACTGCTTGGGTTTCTTTTCAACCCATGTTTATGTTCCATTTAAGTTGTTTAAACCTTTTATACCTCAATCAGGTGTGAAAGCTTTTCACTTATTGTTACAAACCATTTAACATGACACCCTGAGCTGGCAGAGCTCGGGGTTCTCATGTCCAGCACCCAAACCCTGCTGGAATCACACACCACAAAGCATTTGATTTACACGAGTTCTGCCTTCTCACTATCCCTACCAAAACAGCCTCCAGATAAAAAGCAGAACAGTTTCATTCTCCACGGAGGAAAAAGAATTCTTTAGTCTAATAGGTTCCCAGTTGTGGCAGACCAGAGCAATCCCTCTGGAGCCAGGGGAGATGAACAACCTCACACCACCTCCACTGCTGCTGAGGCACATGAAGATCCTGCACCGAGCAGTGCTTCTAACTAACTGCTGCCCCACAGCTGCAGTATTCCCTCGTGAGGTTTTTTATTGTTTGTTTCTGTTTCATTTGTAGTTTTTTTGCTTGGTTTTGGTTTTGTTTTGTAAAGATGGTATTCCTCTTTAAATCCCTCCATCCTCATGCCTGAAGAGATTAAAAATTCCTCAGCTAGGTGCAAAATACACTGATCTGCTTAATGTTTGTGCCAACTCCATCCTACCAAGATCCATGCAAAGCATGTGGGAAGGAGAAAGCTCTAGTGGAGAAATGAGCAACTTCCATATTGATTGAATGTGTCTCACAATACTTATCACACAGATTGCCCATCACTTTGCTTTTACTTGAACGCCCAGATCCTTTAAAACTTCCACAATCTAGATTTATTTGTGTCCTGATTACATTCTCAAGTTCGGAGAAAGAAACCTACGATTTGATGAACTTTAGCTCAGCTTGAAGTTCAAGAGGTTTGATGGATTATCAGTGCCTTGATTTCCTCTGTCTTTGATGCCAATAGGAGGCAAAAGGGTTTAAGTAGCCAGAATGACCTGATTTCTGCAGAGCATACCCCACTGATGTGCCCATCTCACAGGCAGTGCAGCAGAACTTGATTACCATCCGTGCACATTGCTTTAGGAGCACGAGGTGGAAGTGCCTTTGATCAAAAATGCAGTGAGAGTAGGATTTTCAAAATATTCAACTCCCACTGAAATACAAAGTCTACTCACTAGCTTTAAAGAAAATAGATTTAGGCCAGAACTGAACACCTTTGAAAATCCGAACCTGAAGTAGAAGAACTTTGTGTAGTCACTACTTCCTGAAGGAAAAAGATGCAGGTAAACAAGGCCTGATTAAATGTGGAGCTACTGGAATTTACCTAAAACCATAGCTGAACCTTTGCTGAGTTTTGAACAGTTTGTTTTCAATTAATTTGTGACTTTTCCTTACTTCCCAAACGATGAGTTCTGGGAGCAGCTGGGAGCTGGACTGTCATAAGTGTTGTTTCCATAGCATTTCCAGTCTGACTGGAAGCCAAAAACATTAGAAAGCTCATGAGACAGCCTGTTTTCAAGAGTTCTCAAGCAAATTTTGGCTGATCCAGTATGTTTTGATGACTTCAGAAAATCATCCAAACTGAGGCATATCTCGTAGCCAAGCTAAGCCCAAACCCTAGAGAAGTTTGTCTGCAACAAGATATGATTTGAGAAAGAAAGGGATGGCCAAGTATTTTCTGTGGTTTATTAGAAGCATTTAAAGGCAGAGAGAGCAGACATAATGAAAATAAAGAAACCCTGAAATAAAATATTAACCCATTGTTTTCCAATTCAAGCATTCAAATGTTACTAAAATCTAGTCATCCTGCCACGTGACAACATTGACTTGGTAAGGATTAATTTGGGTACGGTTTGAAGATGGGGAATTGTGTGCTGGGATCTCTACTCTGGACTGGATTTGTTTCTATGTGCAAAAGGACAATTGCTGTTTTCCCCATTTTACCCAAGGAAAGGGTGAACTCCAAGTTCCTGACAGGTTACCAATAGAATTTGCAGCAGAAAAGGCTTTCCCATCCATATATAAGCAAGAGCAAAGTTGAAAATCTCCACTCAGGCTTTGTATCTGTAATTCACATTTTCATTCCAGTGACAGAGCCTTTCCTTCAGCAAGTTGGATATTAGCTTGTTATCAGGTTTTCCTTGAGTGCCAAATTGAAACCGTACAAAAATAATAGTTCATTCCTCCAGAACACTTGTAGCCGAGGTGTCAAGTGAGAAATTTGTTATGGTGAGAGCTTGCAGCTTGAGCAGCCAGGGAAGTAATGGATTTTTCTTGAGTTGGAATGATATTGGAGACCTGACCAGGGAGATGAGTTGAGAGAAAACTACAAGTTCAGCCTGTCTTTGGTCATTGTGAAGTCCTGCACGTTTTTTGTAAGCAGATATTGCAATTTTTTGTCTCTCTCTGCCGGCCAGAGGAAAACATGGAAATGTTCTCCTTTCATATCTCCCTTCATGTCCTGGTCAGACACAACCAACCCTCCTTCAGCAGCACCTTCTGAGAGCCCAGGGCCACCAGAAAGGTCAGAGGTCACTGCTGGTGAAGCTACCAGAGCTTTATCTCCCTGCCCTCCCTGCTGCCTGGCCAGGGACATGCAAAGGCTGGAAAGAACCTGTAGCCTTCAGCTCCTCCCCAAATCCCCAAAACACCTGCCCCACAATGTGATGTGTGCCCCACTTTGCAGACCCCCAAGACTGCTTTCTTTCCTCAGGGGAGATGCCTTCTTTCTGAACAGAAAACACACAGCGTCAAATAGAGACCTTTCTGCATGTTCTTGCTGCTGGAGCTGGTGCCTCAATAAACAGAAGGAGAAAAGCTACAAACAAATAAAAAATGGAATGCATTAATTTACCCTGCTCTCCGGGAAGTACCAAGTTCATCATTTTCTGCAAATCAAAGAGAAGATGAATGCTAAGCGTAATTCCAAGTTCTCAGCGCAGATATAACAAACTATTTCCTGGCTCCAAATCTCAACCAGTCACCATGCAAGAAAATACATATGCATGTTAGTATTTCTTGTTTGATCAGTGTCAAGATTGCTTCCATTTGTTATTTCAAAAGAAACTAAGAAAATAGATTTTTAAAATTCACTGCCAAGTGTAGATTCAGTTAGAAGATCAAACTCCCAATTGATTGCATCCTTCACGGTCACTGCAGCAAATTCAGGGTACCAGCTGTGTTCGTTACCCTTTCAGAAAGCAGACACGGTATATTACCAGATCTTTAGTTTTATTAGCTGTACCACAGGTCCCAGAGAGACCTGAGCTCAGTTTGTTTTTCTTCCTGCTGCATATAATGCCTCTGGCTTCTGCTGTATGTGCTACTTCATTCTGCATTCGAATTTCTTGTTTTAAGTTCAGAAATGTGGTGCTCATTCCCCCAAATGGACTTCAAAGATCACAAAACAGGCCAATCCTCGCACATAAATATATTGATTTTAAGGGCCCACTTGTATTTAGGATAAATACTCTGGCTTTAGTTCCCTGCTAATGTCTCATGAATCCAAGTAGTGGCAGGAATTTTGCTCAGTCGAGGATGTGGTTACTCATCACAAGGTGTAGCTGCAAATTTCACACAGCAGGACTCCTTTGGCAAAACAATCCTCTGCTGCAGAAGTCTCTTCTGTGGGAACTCTGCAGGGCTCTGAGTACTTTGACATTTCAATCAAATTCTCTCAGCTCACAACTCATTTTCAGCTCTCCGTGCTGAGCAGATTTTGCTCTGGAATGGCACAGGGAGAACATTCCTTACTGCTCCAGCAGCTCTCATGGACTGCTGCTCTCAATTCCCCATCAATGCACTCAATGGAAAGCAGTGAGGAGATCAATACAGATCCAAAGGCAGCTTGGAAGGTATTTCAAAGAAATAATTTGACATTTTGCCTGAGCCTACTTGCTTTTCTTCAAATATGAAATGTATACGTAGAGTGTATTCAGTGCACAGTAATTTGTGTGCAAGAATTACTGAGAAAATGTACCTTCAGTGGGAAATCGAGATAATTCCCCAGTTTCATACAGAGGAACATTCCTATTTACACTTTCTTTACTGTTATAAGGTCCCAAACCAGATGAACTAACTACATGTTTCTTAATTTTATTTAAAGTTATAGGTAATGCTATGTCAAACCATAGAGTCTGGCTGCCACCAGACTGGTGAAAACCCTGGAAAGTCCTCTCTCAATCCATCTAATTGAGTCTCCCTTTTCTTGTCCCTGCAGATCAGATGTGCTTCCAGTACAGTTTTTTAGACAGAAAACTGCGATCTGGTTGAAGCAGGGTAAGAAATGAGTGTGCAATTGCCAGCTCTGTGACTTGCTATAGAGTCATGGCTGTAAAAACAAGCCATGGTCAAAAACAGAGACTGGGAGAATTGATTGAATTTAGTGCTGAAAACTAAGGTTTTGCTTTTGATTTTTAGGTACAGAAGAAACTATAACTGTTATTTTTACAAGAAAAGAGAAAAGTCTTAAATCTCATGGATATATACTGACATGTAACAGAATAAGGCTAGAAATATAGATTAATACCTGGAAAATGTATTCCAACAAGTTTCTTTCAGAGAGGAGAGATTATTGGAAGTTAAGTGTTATATTAGTTTATTTCAACAGAAAAAAACGTGAAGAACAGTGAAGAGGAAATGATCCATAACTTTTCCTATCAAAACAACCTGCATAATTGTGTGTGTGAACACAAAGTGCAGTTGAACCAAATATCAGAAGGCCAAAAACCATATTTTTGTGGAAAATAAAATTAATTTTCATATTTCAAAGCTTTTTTTTTTTTTTTAAAGTGTTGTTACACAACAGATGAAAGTTACTTCAGACGCAGAGATTTTATTGTAATCACTGGAGCAGTTTCTATGTTAGAGGGCAATGGAGCAAGATTTGCATGGATTTAGGCAGAGAAAATCCAAATGAAAATTGACCAGGATCAAGGGAATTGAGACAAAAACAGATGATTGTTTTAGAAGAAATGGCTCATTACAAATATAATTTCTGAGAACTCATTGAGTTATCAGAGCTAATTGCTCCAATGATGGCAATGGATATTTCCTTATTTGAAAACATTAAGCATTTGTGGGGCATAATAATTCAACAACTACCAGCACAAATTAGTCTAATTATTAGGCTATCTAGCAGCACAGTGACACATGGATTTCAAATGAATAAAAAATATTTATTTTTTGCCAGATTAATTTAGAAGATGAGTGGTAAGGTCACTGCTAAAGTAAAAGCTCTTTAAATATATAAAGTGTGGCACTTCACTTGAAGTTACAGTTTATAACCAAAGGCTGAATATCAAATAATATTGAGTTCTTTGGAATCTTCTATAAGAATCTTGCCTTTCTTTGTTGTTACTTCAGTCAAGCTGGATTCTTAATGAAGTATTTTACAATAGCTAAGCAAATACAGACAAGTAATAAAGTAGATTAATTTGATCATAAGGTTTTTTCGATTTTCAGCATTGATTATTCAGCACTATCATTAGCAAGTACTTCTTTTTCCTCACTAAAAAGATCATGCAACTCACTATGTTAAACATAATTTTGTTCCAGTTATTCAATTAATGTCTGCACACATGCAAAGATTAGAACTTCAGACTAATCCACTTTACTTTAAGATTTTCCTCTTTTCATCCATCACTCTAGAAAAATAAGGATCCACACACATCCCATGTCTTCTAAGTAAAATAAATGCATTTGAAACAGGCAAGTTAATTCAGTTACTGGAACTCAGTCTTCATTCACATTCAGTGATAAAGAACATGAGACTGAAAAACTCTGTGCTTGAAGCCTTACATATTGCCCTTCAATACTCTTATCACCCTTCAGGCACAGCCCACAGAAGCAAATATTTGGGGATGGGATCCTTGCTGACCTGAGAGAGCACAATCTCCTGTGCCCTACACGTGTTTGTTGCACAACACTGCAGCTCCTCGCTCGCGGCTCTGGGGAGAATCAGAGGGCACGGAGCAGGGCTGGATCAATCCCTAACCCCATCCCCATCACCTGCAGAGCTTGGAAGATCAAAGCTCATCCAGGGCTTGCTCCGCCAAGGCTGTGGATCACTGCACACCTCCCAGAGGCACGTGATTCCGATTTGCATTGTAGGATCATTTATTAAGAATAGGCTTCATGGTTCGAACACATGCCCACTGAAATCTGAAGAGAGGAGAGCTTGCCTCAAAATGTAAGGGTCGTTTTCCTTGATGAGAAGCTGTGCAAAACTCAGGGCAGGCTCTTTGTTAAAATGGAATTAACCAGATTCACATTCCAAAAATTGATACTGAAAACTTTTAAATTCTCTTTAAGAAATTATCCTTTTCTGATTTTGAAAGTCCATTTCTGAGTAAATAACTCTTTTCCAGTTCCTTCTGTAGAACTCAAGCATTTACAGTTCTGGAGCATATCTTTTATATTAATGAACATATAAATTTTGTCTGTATAAGTTATAGGCTTATTTACATGAATAGAGATGTAGTAAAATGAAATTGAGAAACAAAGGAAAGACGGAGAAAATAAGCTCTTGGTACAAGGCCTGCAAGCAGCCTTCATTTCCTTTTAATTTTCTATGGGTATAATATCTGCATCCTCTGTTTTTGTTTTCCTCAGCTTTCCATTCCCACTGTATCACATTCTGCACAATAATGGGAAAGTTTTCGTTTTAACTGTGCTTTGAGACAGCTGACAGCATGGAAAGTAAATTTCAAAATGGAATGGTTTTGAATATTGGAACACGAGATGATTTCTGAAGAAAGAAATATGATTATTTTTCTCTCTTCTGACCAATGCTTGTTTTTGACTGCCAGCCTTGGGATGAGGCTTCTGAATGGAAAATCCCTAGTTCATGGGATGATCCATTTTTCCACTCTTTCCCTTTTTTGTCAAAGCCCCGAGTGTTTTGCAGTGTTATGTCTCATTTATTTAAGATCTAGGATGCTCCTAAGTAAGACAGATAGTCTGTTTTCAGTGCTGTGGCATGTGTCTGTTTATGAATAATGAGTATGACAGACAGACTGATTAATAGCAATTTTCTATGTGGGAAGAGGCTGGAAAGGAGGACATTGTGTGGAATAATTATTAATGAAGTACAGTCAGCACCATGCAATGGATAAGGACCATGGGGGGAAGAAAAAGGGGAACATAAAGGGAAAACTGCCCAAAATCTCCATAGATAATGGAAAGTAGGTGGTCAAGGAGAACAGCACAAAAGGAGGAGTAAATTGAAAGGAAGGCAGTGAAATGTGAGCAAGAGTCACATAAACAATTCATGAGCACGAAGGGCCTCTGTTTGATTCTCTAATGCAGGTAAATAACAGAGCTGATCAGAGCAGTGCCTCACTGCCAAAATTGTAATATATATTTTATCCTGACTGAATTGATGAGCACACAGCCTATCAGTGTCAGTAGAGCCACAGCCTGAGTCTCATTCAGTCACTCAAATCTGC
Source organism: Acanthiza pusilla (assembly GCA_036630365.1). Classification (NCBI taxonomy): domain Eukaryota; kingdom Metazoa; phylum Chordata; class Aves; order Passeriformes; family Acanthizidae; genus Acanthiza; species Acanthiza pusilla. The sequence continues at coordinate 8,834,559 of JAXCHO010000049.1, read as the reverse complement.
CACTCAAACATTAAATTGCAGTTCTCAGAGCAGAGATCTGCTAGAGTGAGCACCTGCTGGCATTTCCCCACTGCTGGTGTCAGCATCCAACAGCATCTCCCAAAAAGTCCCAGGCTGAATTGCCCTGTCTCACACAGACCATACAGGAGCTCCAAGAACTGGAGCTGGAGAACATATATTAACAGCTTGCCAGCAGTAACCTATCCTATCAATTTAGCCATTCCTGACAAAGAAAATGGAGGAATTTTTCAAGATTCAAAATAACCCCAAAATGGTCAGGTTTGCATCACTGGCATTTGCTTTTTTGTGTTTAAGAGCCAGAGCATGCAGTAGCTCACCTCCAGTGAGCTAACATATCCAAACACTTGTCATGGATATGTTTTAGCCATTCATTAATAGCTTCTTAAATTCTCAGTAAAGTAAATGAAAAACCACAGAGAAAACAAAATGACCACGCACACAATAAAGCAAGTTTGAGAGTTCTAACACAGATAGCAAGAAAATAATTAAAACATACAAGAAAACCCCCCTGTTGCCTGCATAGGTTGTACAGTGGTCCTTCAGCAAAGCAAACTAACAAAAAAACTGTCACCTAATTAAAATTAGTAAAATCTGCTTTTATTTTTCCCACTGTTTTCCTACTGGTTATTATTTCCCCATTATAGTTTTTCAGAAGTGGAAGAAATAACATTGGTATCTTTTTATTTTAAAAATGAGGAGTTGTTCTGTATGCGCACATCCACAGCCAACCATCCACAGCCGATATTGCTCATCACTGATCTTTCTCACCAAAGAGGCTGTAAATTAATCTGAAAATAGTGTTATGCAATTCCTCCTTTTTAACAATTTTCCCTTTTTTCTCCTGAAATAATAACTTTTCTGTGAAACATTAGAATCCCCTGTGAATGCCCACTGTGTAAAGCAGAGACACAAAACCAGCATGAGGCCTTCAGATCCTATTCCCAGTCACAAGGAATTTTAAAATCCTTTCTCTATCCTTATCTCTTAGGAAAATAGTGGCTTTTTCCCCCCCTATTTCCCCACTTAGTCATAAAAAATGGATATATTTTCAATCCTGTTTTATAGTGTTTTTCCTGGCAGTGCCAGGACACCCAGGACACTTGGATTGCAGTCACTGAGCAAACACTTTTTTATTTAAAATGCATGAATACCTGGAAAGAACCTGTAAGCAGGTTTACTCAGTTTAACATCTGAATCATAAATAAAAGATAGCCAGAGACTGGGATTTCTTTGGAGAGCAGGGAACTAAGTGCCTTGCCACAAACTTATTTCAGCATTTTGCTGGAATATAATTTCCAGTTCGTTTGGTTATCAACAACACTCATTGTTTTCATATCGAAGAGGCAATTCCAGTGCTCGGTGCAGTTTGATCCATTTAGATCTGATTTGTACTGGTTTGGACTGTTTTTGTCTGGTGGGATGCAGTTGAATCTGGTTTGATCTGGTTTTATCCAGTTTGATTCAGCTGGAAGGTGTTGCCTGCAGATCGATTCTCACTCTGAGGAGATCTGCAGAGCTCAGCTGGAAAGAGCTGCAATGGATTTTACCCATCTGTTTTCAAAGTTATTTGTTGTTCTGCATGCACTGCTCACAGGTTTTTCTGTTCCATTTCCTCTTGATCCCCATGGCCAAACTCTAGGATTATTTTGTTTAATTCAATGAATACCTGCCTCAGTGACATCTGGGGCCAGGTGAAAACCTCATTTGCAGAATGTAATTTCTGTTTCCAGTGCCCGGTCCTGTCAATCAGCTGGTCTCAGTATTCCACAAAAGTGTGTCAGATGATACATTTTTCATGCTATCCCCTCTAATCAGTGTGAAAGGAAAAAAACATATTTTGCATCTACAGTGGTACTATATTAAATAAAAAGTTTGTTAAAACTCACCCAGATCCAGCAGCCACAGAGAAGACAAAGCCTTAATTAATTTTTCAGGATCAAGTCTTTCCACATCAGATTTATTTTGACCCTTTATCAGTTGGGAACAACCAAGGTAGATGATGAAAGGGGCCATAGTGCAGTGACTGGCCCTACAAGGAGGTGAAATACGATGAGAGCAAAGAAAAATATTTTCCTTCCTTCTTTGTGTAACGCAGGATGTCCTTCCTGAAAAATTTCTGACGTTCAGCCCCTGCTTCCTGTGAAGACTTTTCCTGCCCTGGGTAAAGACCTTCTCTCTTGAGATTCAGGTCATCATTAATATGATTTTTGGGAGATGCTCTGCTATGGTCAGTTAAGGGTCGAGTTGTATTTGTTAGAGGCAGAAAGTTGTCCACTTTAGGCCAGTCCTAGGAAGGTCCCCATCACCCCAGAGTGCTCACTGAGGGTCCACAGTGGGAACTGGAGAGGAATGAAATGTCATTTACAGAGACCCATAAATGCTCACTCTTGTCCTTCCCCAGCCCCTGAATGTGTTATTTCAGCACATGAGGCTCAAGTACTTGCATGGTGAGTATGAAGGGAACCCTCTCCTGACATTTCTGTCCACTTTGGATCTCTCCTCCTCTGATCTTTTTTTGCCATTCATTTCATTATGTATGTAAAACAATGAAATTCAGTTGGTTAAAGTGCAAAAATCTGGAAAACCCATTGATTTGGTGTTGTTTATTTTAGTTTATTTGTGAGCACAAATTCCTATCTGTGAGAAAGGGGTATGTGGATAAATAAGATGGAATGCTCTTTGGAAGAACACAGCCTTCTCAGAAATGTGGAGTGTTTATTGTTTGTATTTCATGTGTATATCAAAATCATAAAGTAACTCACTTCTAATCTTTTTGCCATTTCTTATCATTCTGCTCATTTCAATTTATATCTTTGTCCTATAAAATGTAAAAGCTTCTAAAAATTGCTTGGAAAAGGACCATATTACAAATACAAACATCACAAAACAAGATGAGCTGTATTTCTTTTTAACAGCTCATCATCAGTTCTCTCAGGAGAATACTTCTCTCTCTGGAAAGAAAACCACTTCAGCTGAAATAATTCCTCAGATTTTTAATTAGTACATTCCTCTTCAGGAGTCGTCTTTTAATAGCTAATTCCTTCACCTGCCCCTCTTTCTTAATTCCTGAAAACAATCCCTTCGGCAGTTCCAGCAGTGATGTGCTTTGCACAATGACACTAAAAGACAAATCATAAAAGAAGTAATAACATTGACCAGCTCCAAGATTAATTTTGAAATGAATATAGAATGAATCCCAGCTACTTTCAGCTCTAATTTTATTTAAGTTAATGCAAACAGAAAAGAATCGACACAATATTTTCCTGCAACACAGAATCACAGAATGGTTTGAGCTGGAAGGGACTTTGAAGGTCATCTGGCTCCAAAGCCTTGCCATGGGCAGGGACACTTTTCACTGGACCAGGTTGCTCCAAGTTCCATCCAACCCAGCCCTGGACACTTCCAGCTGACCATGGGTTTGCACAGCCTGAGAAGCCATGGGTGCTCCAGCACTCTTCTGCTTTTGAGCAGCAGCTTCCACCACAGACAGATGAGCTCTTCAGGACAGGGTTTTGTGTCATTAATTGCTCTCTCCTGTTCCCCACCAGGTCTGTCACCTTTCTAGGAGCAGAGAAGTGCCTGCACGCTCACTGGAAATGATGCTCACCTGTGATTTTCACAGGTGTAAAACTGTCAAGTTATCATTCAGGAAACCTGAGAAAATGAAGTTAAAGCAATATTAATATTTTATGTCATCTAACAATTCCTGTTCAATATTGAAGATCTCATGACCACTGTTCACAGAGTGCCTTCAAACCTTCAAGCAAAACAGTAAAGATTTCAATCACTTCTTACACACAAACACATGTGATGTTCAAGTAAACACTCTGCTTTGAAAGTATGAGAGCTGTAGGTAGCAGGAAAAGTAAATTAGTTTGAGAAAATGCATATTCCTCTTTCAAACTCCTATATGCACTGGTTTTTTGGAAGACCTAAAATTGGAAATCAACTGTTTTCTTATTTCTGCACAATATGCTGCCTTGCCTACTGCTGCTCAGTGATTATTTTCATGTGAACTTCAAGAGCCTCTGCTCTATTTAAAAATACATATTTTATTTTCTCTTTCATGAAGGAGTTTGTTGGGTTTTTTCTCAGCAGTAATCCCATTTGTCTGGGTGCCAGTACCACTGAACTCAAACAAGGCTGTTTATTCTTCTGCAATTTGAGTCTCAAGAAGAATAAACCTAGACACCAAAGTGTCTCTGAGCAATGCCACATTGAAAGCAGCCACTTGAGATATTGTGCACACTCACATAGGTTGTAAGATAAAAATTAGAAACCCTCTAAATCTGTACTGCAGAGACACAAGGGTAAGCAATTCCATCTCCACATCTATATTTGGTGTTATTGTAACTCCTAACTTCTCAGATTCATTCTTCATGCTTTATTTATTTATACTTTTTATTTATACTTTATTTATAATTTTAAAAAATTTTTCTACTTTAAAAAAAAATTGTATTTTTTACAAGGAAAAGTGATTGGACAAGGCTTTCAACTGGGAGAGTATAGATTCAGATTAGATATTAGGAAGAACTTCCCTGTGAGGGTGGTGAGCCCTGGCACAGGCTGCCCAGAGAAGCTGTGGCTGCCCCATCCCTGGAGTGTCCAAGGCCAGGCTGGATGTGGCTCTGAGCAACCTGGGATAATGGAAGGGGTTGGATTTGGATGATTTTTTAAGATTTCTTCTAACCCAAACCATTCTGTGATTCTAGGGGAGAGCACATTGTCAGGCTTCGACTCCAGGACACATCACCTTCATTGTAGGACCAGGACAGCTTTACTGACTTCACTTCTTTTCACCTTAAGCACAGAACCACATATCAGGAAATTTGGATCAGCCTGATTTAATGGTATAGAAGGACTTCTGAGCAGAGTGATTCATCCCAGGGACTGATTCCCAGGGCTCTGCTGTGTGAAAGGCTTGGTTGGATAAGTGCCAGATGAGAGCAGGAAATAAAAAATAGTAGACGTATTCACCAAGCATCCTTCTATTTTTTAAGTCACCAATAAACACAATAAATATTTACGCTGAAATTATGTTCTAACAGCTTCTGAAAAATGAGAAAAAACACGGAATTGGGTAACAGCTGACTGCTTCAAATCTAGCACAGCTGATCAAGCAGAGTTGATGAAATTGAGGAAAACTGTGAAAATTGAACTCCAAGTCACACACATACAAAACAAACAACAAAAAAAAAAAACCAGTCTGTGGAGGAGAATGTTCTATTTATGAGCAAGAAGGTTTGCTTTTGAGAGGGTAGAAAAAGAAAGGACTGCTTAAGACATCTCTTTCCTGCAAAGAGGTGATAGCTCATCGAGCACCTGGGTTAATGAAAAATTTGCTGTGGATGTGAGGGGTGAGTGGAAAGTACAGTCTCCAGCTGCCTGGTTTTGTCTGTAGCTGCTGATGGAATTTAGTCTTGGTCATGGGATCCTCTGATGATTCAGGATGAGCAGGAACTGCCACTGGCAATGGATCAGGGTGAGGACCAGAGACCATTTGTTTGGAAATCACTTTTTTTTTCTGCTTGGCATCGAGGCAAATAACTCAGTATCTAATAAAATAGAAGCTCTGTAACTGCATAATGTTGAAAGATCTAAAAAAAAATTTAAAATATATCAGTACAGATTTTTAGTACCCCTGCTTTTGCAAGCAAAGCTTTTACATTAATTAGTGTCTCCACATACTTACAGATTTGGAGATGTCCCAGAAAAGAGTTTCTAGGGATTGGAAGCCTCTGGCAGACTTCAGCAAAATATCATAGGTCAGAGTAGAAAAGACCATTATTACTCTATCCAACCCATTGTGAAAAGAAGAAATGGCTTCTATAAATGAATATTAAATCAAGACCCTAAGCAAGGGGAAAATTACATTACCTTCAGATTTCAAATCTTTATAAACAGCATAGAGAGAAGGATGGCTGACATCTTGACTTAGAGGCACCTCACTCCCTTTCAAACCTTCAAATTTGCATTTTCCAGGCAGGGCCTCTTGCACTTCAGTGGCATCCACAGAGCAAGTGGGAGCTGAAACACAGGAATTCCATCTGATTATAAGGAAAAACTTCTTTACTGTGATGGTGACAGAGCACAGGAAGAGACTGAGCAGAAGGATTGTGGATTTTCCTTCCCTGGAGGTATTCAAAAGCCACATGGAGATGATCCTGGGCAACCTGGGGTAGGTGAAGCTGCCTTAGCTGTGGGGTTGGGCCAGAATGTCTCCAGAGGTTCCTTCCAACTCCAGCCATCCTGTGATTAAGGGATTTAAGAGCCTGGCAGGATCAGGTGCAGAGCAGGTCTGGGCTGTAGGTTCTATTACTGTTTTCCAATTATTTATTTTCAAAGACTGTGGTGACCATTCTGCTATAGTAGAGGTTTTGAAGAGATTAATGTATCTTCTTTACACTGGAAAGGAAATATCTTTCTATTGCTGAAGCCCAAGTGATTGCATATTAAAACCAACAGCATTTAATATTTCACTTGAGAATTCCTTAACTGTAGAAACAACCTTGCAAATGTCCTCTTATATGCAAGATCTGCCTTTACAAAAAAACCCAAAAAAACCCCAACAAAACGGTGTTAGTCTGAAAGGTATTTTGGACCTTTGATACAATTGAAGTGGATTTTCTGCTGTATTTTTATGAAGATCTAAAATATGGGCTTGTTACCATCCACCATACCTGATGTGGACATGGAAATCAGAAAATAATCAAGTACACAGGGACTAATCATCAGAAAAAAGGGAAAGTGATAACTAGACAAACCAAAGTGCTCTGGGGCAGCTCTAGATAAACATTTGTTCCCAGGGAGATGACAAGTTGTACTTTGCTTGGCAGCCAGGAAAAACACCAAGATACACCAGAGGAAAGAGCCCAATTAAAGCAATTAAAGAAACACCAATCAGGAGTTGACCAAGTTGAAAGCTTTTCAAAATGCAAACAGTTATGTTCATGATTGATGACATTCCTGTGTGCTGGGGTATTTCATACATTTTCTCTCTTGATGCAGCTCCTCTTTGATCAGTCACAGAATTTAAACATAAATGTTGCTGTAATATACTTCATACTCCATTACAAGTTAGGAAATGCATTTTCATAGTGAATTTGGGTTAAGAGAATAAATTGGAATCACATTTCTGCACCTTGTACCTTTCTTGATAATAATTTGAACAGTCTCGTTACTAAAACCATAAATCTGGTTGAGTTCATCAGAAAGGCAACGTGAGAAAAGCAAAACTAACTGCTCTCTCAGCTTTGAATTGTTTATAATTTAGGAGAAAGAATTACCTACCCTGCCCAGAAACAGGAGTGGGTGGACTACTTGTAGTTGCCTCAGGGTGATAGTCTAGGTGCAATCACAATGAGAAAATCCTTGAAAACTCTGTAAACGAGCCCGATTTTGGAAGGTTCCATTTTTTCCTTTTGCTTCTGTGTGCAGAAGCAAAGCAGAGCTTGGATGGAAGTTGTTTACATCTTATTCTAGTACATTTACCATGGCATAGCCATCTGTTTCCAGCCTGCTGGCTCTAATAGTACATCAGGAAAACAGTGACCCCACAGGTTCCCTGCGTCAGTCGGGGACAGAGTGGGCTTGGGCTTTGTGCTCTCCGTGTGCCATTGGAGCTTTACTGCGTTGGCAATACTGGAAGGACACACTGTGAAAAAGCCCAGAACTGAATATCCTGCCTTGCTTCAGTGAGTAAGGAAAGGGAAGTCTGTATTACAGACTCTAAACATGCCATAAACGCAGTGGGAAAAACCTTTCTGATGATTTCCCAGGAGGCACGGAAAGGTTAATGCAATTATTCACTTATATGCTTTTATTGCAGCTTCTCGTCCTCCTCCTGACTCCACCAAACCTCCCCCTACCCCCAGTAAAAGCCAACCACTAAACCTTTAATAAAATCCTTTGCATCACACCACCATTTTTAGAGGGATAGAGCCAGGCATCCCAAATTAGACAACAGAATCCTTAAGCACATGCCTAATTAACACACCGAGTATTGGGAGTTAAATATATCTTTAAATGCTCTGTTCAATTGGGCCATAAAGCAGAATGTCACTTTGCAGACCGAATTCCAGCTATCATTTCCTTCCCTACAGCCTTGTGAGCAGCCTCCAGCCAAGCTGCTGCACAGGTTCCTTAAAGCACATCAGGGCTTGGTTCCCTGCCAGCTGCAGCTGCTGCAGCTTGGAAAATGCCTCTGACTCCCATGCCAGCTCCCAAATAGCTTCTCTTGCCCCAGGGCCCTCTTCCCACTAATCAAATTACAGGGGCTTGCCTTTAGATTTATATTTTCCCTTATCAGCCTTGAGGAACTGTAGGAATAACATCTAAAATTTCAGTTTTGGCATAACCATTGTCAACATGGAGGTGCTGCTATATCAACCATTGTGCCATGGAGTTTTCAAAGTTAAACAGTGCAGTTTTTATTATAGACTTATAGGCTCTAATGTTTTTTGTAAAGTTTCCCTTAAAGCACCAGCCCTTCTGCAGATTAGTGGGGTTTTAGTGAGCTACAGTCCTGTGTTCCTTAACCCTATTGCAGCTTCAGTACCAGGAAATGAGAGGAGTAAACCGTCCAATATTTAATAGTTTAGGGGGTTCTTCTTCCCTTGAAAGAACACATTTCTTTTTCAAAATAACCTCTCTGCCCAATCCTTTTGCTTGACAAACCTTCTGAAACCTCAGTGTGTGCAGACCGAGAAGAAATCCTCTATACACAGCACAGGTACTGCCGAGATGTTGTTTCAATAACAATTCCAAAGGCACCTTTCAACATTTGTTTGAACATCTTACACTTAGAAGGACACACAGCTTGTAAGGATTTCCATTAAGCTCATCTACCAAGCAACAATCTACAAAATCCCAGTCCTCCACAGGAAAAAAAACCAAAATCAACATAAGTATATTGCAGAAAGCATAATATTGCAATGTGCTTTTTTATATTCTGAATCAGAGGTTTTAAAAGAAAAAAAAACCCAACGAAACAAACAAACAAACAAACAAAAAGAAAAAAACAAATCACAGAACAAACAACTGGGAAGAAAAAAAAAAAAGAAAAATAAAAAAGAAAAAAAAAATAGCCCAGAAAATATCCTTTAGCTATTGAGAAACCCCTGTGATTAATTCTGGCAAGACAGGTGTCCCGGGGAGGGCTCGTGGGTATTTTCCCTGGTTGCTGGCAGCTCTGTGATGATGCTTTAGGTGGTTCAGGATGGGGCTGTGCTCTGAGCTCTCATGGATGCTCAGCATGGCACAAAGCCTGGAGGCACTGCCCTGATTGCATGGATGAGGTGAGCAGGCTAAAGTTGTTTGAGAGCCCTTTTCCTTCTGGTTTAGGCACTCTTGAGCTTCCTCTACTTAAAAAGTGAATAATCCTGATTTGTATTCTAAAAAAGCCTTGGTTTAGTCTGAGGGAGTGTTGATCTTTGCAGGGAGCTGCTGCTGGAAAAGGCAGAGTGCTGGCCTGGGGTCTGCTCCCATTAGGAGGCAGTGATTGAGTGAGTGTTGCTTTTAAACAAATGTCTCACTAAACTTGATTTAAAATGTTGTGGGAGGACAGTAAGTAATGTGATCTTGCAGTCTGACGAATTTTCAAACTAAATACAAAATTCTTTTAGCTCTGCAGGTTCTCAGGTGTGTTTATGTACTGTACGCCATAGACCTGCAATGTTTCCGAATTCTTGTAAGTACCAACAGGATAACAAAAGTAATTTTCATGAGAAAAGAAAGGTACTTTTTGTTTGGATGTTACTTTGTTCCTTTTCCTGTCATTTGGAAGTGATAGTACTGCTGAAAATTGCTACAAATTAATGCATATTTCCAAGGGGGAAGCATGTTTTTTAACCATAAAAAGGAATGTTGATTAGTAACTAAAGAGGAGGTTTATCAAGCTTTATTATATTTAGTATATTTAGTCTGTAAGAATGTTTGGTTTTCTTAAGGGAACAAATGAGGAAACTGGAAGGTGGCTTAATTTTAGCTTTTCACTGTGTTGCCTTTACTAAAAATACAAGTTTTAAGAATAGTGTTAGGGAAGAACATGGCAACAAAGGCATTTGTACAGCTGCACCTCTGTGCCTGAGCACTTGGAAGCTGCTGCTGAACAAGCAGATGTTTGATGGCTCAAAATCAACATCAGCTTTGACTCGAAGAAAAGGGCTGGAGCAGTGAGGGTGGTGCTGCCTTCCCCCTCTGGGTGATGGCAGGAGCCTTTCATGGAGCTCACAGCAGGTTGTCAGTGACTTGAAGGCAATTTTGGGTTTTTGAAAGAAGAAATAGGTTTTGGGGAATGAGTTTCTGGAATTAGGCTCTCCAGCAGGAATTTTAATGTCAGTTTAATTTATAGAAGCGATTACACAAGGTGGCTGCTGGGGTCTGGATTCCAGGGCCTGGAGGTACCTCTTGTTCCTGTGTTCCCATGTTGCTTTCTGCAGGTGCAGGGGAATAAAAGCTCCTGGATACAGCAAAATAGGGATAAAATTAATTAGAATAGCATTCCTATATTTGACTCTGTTAAAAGGCTCATGCAAAATGAGAGTTACAAAAACCATTGTTTGCTTTCTTTTTTACTGACTTTCTGGGTTTAGTGTGGGAATTATTCATAATCATAGATTAATTTATTAAATCCTCAAATTAATATGTTGTAGCATTCACTGATGATGCTCAGACGAGTGAGTAAATCAGAGGGTTAACAGCCTGAGAAGTGTTACAGCATTTGCAATGCATAGCTGGTTCTAAAAGCTACTTCACAAAGCAGCTGGTGATGATACAATGATGCTGCACAAGAAAAAGATTGTTATCCAGCTGTCAACTGTCTTACATGTTTTCATCCATCAAGCGCTTTAAAGGGACACCTTCCTACGCTGCTGTAATTTAAGCCTCACGGCTGTGACATCCTAGGTCCATTTTATGCAAATATGAATTATGTGTATGCCAAAAAACCTTCTTGATCTCCCTAGTGTGATCTTGAAAATTGAAAAATTCAATAGGTTTTTCTATCCCAACTACACAGATGCATATAGAAGAGCATTTCCTGGCTAAAGAGTTCCCCTGAGTAGTAAATATCTACCATTCTTTTCTTGGTTTTTGTTCCTTGCTTTTGCTTTCATGGATTTTATCACAGTTCTTAAAATAAATCCTGTGTGCATTTGCAGCAATAGCTCTGCAGAGAGATTGGTTTCTCCCTCCTTTCAAGCTATTCCAATATCAGGATGAAATTGTTCACAGTTAAGGGTAAGACCACACCCATATGAAATGTGCTTTGTTATTTTTCCTACTCTTGCTGTCATTAAAAAGTTTTGCCATTTTATTTTCTCAAAGCTTACCTCTGAGAGGTGTACTTTCGAGTATTTATTTTCACTAAAATAATATGTTTTACAGTTAAACATAAATCTAGAAGTCTGAAAAGATTAGGCTCTAAAGATTCAAAAAGCTTATTTTATCTCCCATAGCTTGTGACATTCAGTTAACCTGCAAATGCTTCAATAGGAATCAGGGAATATAGTCCAAAACCAGTTTTTGATTACTCTTGCAAGTGTTTTTAGCTGTATTTAAGTATTTGGATGATTCAATATGTGAAGTCTAACAGCTATAATATCTGACTGAGGCCTGCCAAATATTCATTGAACTTCCTGACTTCCTTGACAGTAAATATTCATGGAGTGGTGTTAAGGTGGATTTGTGTTTTAATATGAAAGTGAGTATCACAAGTAGGATGTTGCCTTGTGCTGAGCTGTCCTCTGCACCTTCCAGGGAGAGTGATGGAGCAGATCTGAGGCAGCAGGAGCAGGGCTGATTCCTGCTCTGGCATTTTGAAGTCCTGCCATGAGTCTGGATGGCATTTGCAAACATGAATTAGCTGCAGGAACACGAGCTGCATTGAGAATAACTGTGTAATGCAAGTTAAATGCTATTGCCACTGCATTCCTGGCCTTTCTGCTAAAGCTTTTCTGGGATGTGCTGGCTCTCTGCTACTGTTGGGTTTATTGGGACCCTTGGCTGGAAAAGAGGAGAGCAGGAGGCTGGTCCAGCCCATCCTGGCTCGTTGAGGTGATGATGCTCATGTCACTGTGCACAGGGGCTCCACTCAGCTTTAGTCTGCTGTGCCTTAACCTGATGTCCACAGGAGTTGGAGTGCTGAGAAAAGCGCTGAACTTTGGCTTGTGGTCACCCTTAAAATTGACTTCAGTCTGAGGGACTACAGTAAATACTCCTGAGTGTATTAGTATTGACTTGGCTGCAAGATCAGTGCCCATGCTTCAGCTGGGAATGGATTTGAGCAAAGCTGTGTGGCCCTGCATGTGTTTTATAATACAGTATCTAATGAGCTGTTCATTCTGTTTGTTTCAACTGTAAAAAACAGATTAAACAAAATATATTGCCTGCTCCCAGAACAGATAAATCCTGGTGCTGTTTCTCCACTTAGTTGACACTGCCTAATAGCAACACTCTGCCCTCACTGTCAGGGCGTGTGTAGGAGTCCTCCAGACTAATTCTGCGTTCTGTTAACACCATGTTTCTTTTCAATGTTTTCTCTCACTGTTGCATCTAATGTTTTGCAAAACATTGGATTTACAAAGCATGACTACCCATGCTGATACAGCCAGGTGCAAGGAGCACCAAGTTACCTCTGTTTTGCTGTTCATTATTTTCTAGATCTCTACTGCAATTCACAAATCCACACCAATGTCACTTTTCCACAGTCAGTGCTTCCCAGGTTCTCTTGCCGCTTAATTGGAAGCACTCTTGACAGGAATGACAGATATGCCTGAGGAAGAAGTAGTGTCTAGGGGAGAGTGTTCAGATAAAGCTGAAATTAATAAGTAGATGAGTTTATGATGGCGCTCTTGAATAAAGTGGCTAATCAATAAAGCACACTTTAACAAAAACACTCATCCTTTACAAGTGCAGGGACATGTCTGTGGCTAGAGGAGGAAAAACCTGTGAGAAACTTGTTTTTGTGGTGTTAACAGGGCTCTTACAGTTAAGGTTTTAATGCAATCTTTGATATTTATTTTCCAGAAACGCATTGTAAATATTTTGTAGTTAGAACAAGAAAAATAAGTAGGGATGGTTATAGGATGTGCTGTTGGAAGAATACTTTCCTGCTACTGGTGTGGGGTATTTTTATACTTTGTTTTTTTGTTTTATGCAAAACAGCCTAAAGGGCCACAGCTGCTACCGATTTACCAATTGGACAGGCTGGCATTAGGAAGGGTACACTGCTGCAATGACTTTTTTCTTTTTATTCCTCTCTCTTTTTTTTTTTTTTTTTCTTTGTAAATATAAATATATTTTTCTGATTCTACATTCAATATCATTTCTGGGAGCCCCAAGCAGTCTCTTTCTCCATGCAGAGGCTTCCCTACAGCTGTCTTATCAATGAAAAATGTGACTCCTTAAGTGCTCATCAAGTGCGGTGGATGCAAGTCCATGCAGGCTGGGCCATAACTCTTAAATGCCATTTTGCAGTCCTTTTCTCACTTGATATTTATATTGTAATGGTTTTATTCCTTGCAGCCAAGCAAGGCAGGTTACTTGTTATTCCAAAGTTATCACCAAACTAACCCCTTCTGTGCACCTATCCTTCATTCTGTCTGTCCTGGGTTATTCTTCACAAATGAGACAGCTTCTGTTTCCTTTTTACATTGTTGGTTTTGTTGTTGGTTATGAGATTCAAACCCAAACTGGAGATAGCCACTATAAAATAATATCCTTAGGTAGCTGTAAGCAAAATGTGATTTTCACTGCTTGCCTGTGGTGCATACTGCTCTCCCATGGGGTTTTTCTGGCATTGAGGAAAAGTTTTTGCACATAAATTGTGGCAATTTCTTGGCCTATTACACTCATAGTCATAGAATTGTTAAGGTTGGAAAACATCTCTAAGATCTTCAAGTCCAACCATTAACCCAACTCTGCCAGGTCCAGCATTAACGCATGTCCCTAAGTGCAAAATCTACTTGTTTTTTCAATCCCTCCAGGAATGGTGACCCCAGCACTGCTCTGGGCAACCTATTGAAATGCTTGACCTCACTTTCAGTGAAGAAATATTTCCTAATATCCAATCTAAACCTCGCCTGGTGCAACTTGATGCTGTGTCCTCTTGTCCTATGAACACCCAGTTGTTCAAACCCCATTTTTTTATTAAATTACCAGGGTAAATCACACAGAGTCAATTTGCATATGTTATTCAGTGACAACTTCCACCAGGAAACGCATTCTCATTTTTTTTAAAATATAATTTCCACATACTTCCTGAAATGGGCTCCTTATCAAGTATGGAGGTTCTGTGCCAATAGCTCCAAAACGGGAGTTTGCTAGCAAGGACACATTTGTCAAAGAACACATTGTGACCTGCTCTAGCGGAGTGGCCATGGCAAGCAGGGATGTTTGGGATTTGGAGAAGCAGTGCTATGGCTTTTCCCCATCCCTTTCATTTCTGCTCTTCCTCTGTAATCGATATTATGCCCTGCAACTCTGAAATCAGCATTCCCCGGAAGGAATTCTCTTCCCTGAGGCATCTGGTGGTTTTTATCTGCAAACAGGAACCTGGCCAACCTCATAAAGCATCTGCCTTGTTAGTCCTGCTCCTCTGCCTCCATGGTTAGTTTTATAGTTGCGTGCTGCCTTCCCAGATTGGTTTAAATTTAAAATATTACGTTTCAAAACAAGATTAAAATGACAGTAGGGTTTGGACACCATCCTAGAAATACTTGTTTTCCCTGCTCCTTAAGGACACAGACTCTGCTCTGATTCATTTGCTGCCCTGGGTTTTAGATCCAATCTGGGCATGAGAACACCTCATGTGGACACAGCCCAGCAGCAGATCCTCCCTTTAGGCTGAGGCAACGTGGCCCCAAAGTGACGTGAGGCAGTGCAGAACCAACACTGGGATGCAGTTTCTTCTGTCATAATGTGTGGATTTTGCTGTACCTTTTGTTTATACTTTAAACAATAAACCACCAATAACTGCCAGATAGGGGAAGCAGCTGAGCCTTCCGGACCCAATTTCCTCTCCCACTTTCCCAATCGCTAATGAACATTATCCAAGGAGCTTTTATCCCTGTGGGCAATATTTAATTTCTCACATACGACTTGGGGACAAATGAAAGAAGGGAAGAAGTGGAAAAACTTCCCCAATGCCTCCCCAAACTACATAGGTGATCATTTGTGCCTCAGTGGAATAACACAACTGTTTGAGTTACCTTGTTTTTCCTTAATATTGCTAAGGGAGTGGATCCCTGCAGCAGCATAAATGTTATTCCACAAACCTTGCCTGTGGGAAAGACCCATTAGGAAAATTAGCTCTGTGTAAGCCTAGTAAATTTGGAAGCAAGGGGAAAAAAAGTGACTGCAGCAGTGTCAGATGGCAAAACTGCCATTGTTTCGGTAGGATCAATATTTCAGTAATTTGTCCTGCTCTCCATAGGACGAGAAAGGTTGGAAAACATGCCCATGTGAGAGAAGTGGCATATATACACGGTACAGGTGGTACTTATAAAATTTATTTAAAATTGCTGATGAGCGTCTTCTAATTTCCAAAAGTATGGTCTTGGTTAAAGCAGGAGTTTTGCAGGAATTTTCTCATTTTTATTGCATGTTTTAACTTGACATTAGCAAAACATGTAATTTCTAGTGTTTTTCAAGGCATGTAGTATTTTTCAAGGCATAAGCTCAGCAAACCTGTATGATGTTACCTTTTCACACAAAAAACTTTCATGTGCTGAAAATTGGAGATTTGAATTTATTAGTGCTATTTCAGTGCTCATATTTTTAAATTTTTTTTTTAATGCATCTGATCTCAGGTTTGCTTGCATGGACTAAACTAATTCCACTTGTTTTGCCACTGGGACTGAGAGGGAGACCTGTGGGTCTGGTTCAGTCAAACCTGTCAAGTCTCTGTGCACTTGCATCCTGAGCCCCTGCTGCTAAAGGGAACATTTTTCCCTCTGCTGCAATGCCTAAAATGGCTTTTCTCAGCCTCTTGTAAAAGGAGCAGGCTTTTATCACATCTCCTCCTGACCCTGCACATTCCCACAGGGATGCAGTTCCTTCTCATGGATGGCTGTGACACAGAGCTATAAAATCACACATGGCCATACTCTGCCACCAGAGCAATGTGTGTTTCAGCCATGGCATGCACTTGCATGAGACTGGCAAAGTGAAATTTCTACTAAATCATCACCTTTGCTTAAACCAAGCCTTTTCCCAGTTCCAGTAATTAATTTGTGTTCCGTGAGCTGAGGAATGCAGGGCTCAGTGTAAATGAGTGTAAGGCATTTGCAGCGCACCCACTCCAGCAGGTGAAATGGAATGTATGTAGGAAATACTCCCTTACACCTGCTGCATGGGAATGAGGTGTTCAGCCCCATAAAGCAGGCTGCAATCACCCCTGTGACTGCCAGGAGCGAGTTATGGATGGATTCTGTCTCGGGTTTTTAATTGCAAAAATGAGAGCGAGTTTCGTGGCTATTGATTTTGCTATTTGCTTCACCAGGCATTTAAAGGAGTGTGGAGGGGAACTCTTGGGTGTTGCACTGCCAAGGAATCATTTCCATAAAGTAATTTGTGTCTTCGCTAGGCATCCTGACTGCATTTTCTACATGGGAATTCAGGACAGGGAGAGGTTCAGAACCAGTTTGCTTATTAACCTTCTGGCTTTCTAGTCTATTATTTTCTGAACACTGTTTTATAACATACTTTATGTAATTGGTGCCAATCCTCTTATAACAGCAGCTCGCCTTGCAACAAGATAATCTGAGCCTGGAAGAAACAATTTGTTTTTTGGTTTCTCTAAACATTACTCCTTGGATAAAGAAACTGCTGGAATTTGGGTCCAGCTGAAGCTGATAGTATCTGGCAGGTGGCAAACAACCCTCAGGGTACATCACGAGGGGCTTCATTTCTCTTCCTTTTTATTTTCCTCTTCACAAGAACTATTTTACTTTATCACCTGAGCAGGCTTTGGGATACTTGATCACACCTGGCTTTTCTGAACTTTGTGTCAAAAGTCAGGTCTGTTGCTGTAAAAAGCACAAATTTGCAGGATCTGCGCTAAGGCCAAATCTTTCCCAAAGAAAAGCCTCTCTACCTGCCTGGTGATGTGCAGTAAAGAATACAGAAATAACATAGATGAGACTTTAAAGAATAAACCTGCTGAGCCAGAGAAGTACTAGAAACTTGGGTAGAAATCTGCTCTGTCCTACTGGGTCACTTGGGGAGCTTGCGGAGAGGCAGGCAGAGGCTGTTTTGGCCAAGGAGCTGCTTGGGTACTGCAGTTAATGTATATACACGTGAATATATGTGTGCAGATAATTTTATATGTGCATATGTTTATAGGTTTATTTTTTAACTGTAATTTTTTTAACTTGAATATACCTCCTGGGAGTTTAAATGTGCTGATGAAAATCTTTCAGTCCCAAGAACATTGAGTTCCTATTCCCAAGGTGGAATTGGATGTTGTGCTGTATGTTATTTTCGTTTCTAGTTTAGCTGTTTATTTTGCTTTGGGTGGTGGCTGCAGTTTGGAGGCTGAGCCAGCAGAGAGCCACTGTGCAGAGCATGAGAGGGCAGGAATGAGCCTGATAAGTGCTCCAGTGTCAGAAAAGAAAAGGCTGACCAAAAATCTTCCTGGCCATATCCAAATTTGAGGTAATTTCCTCAAAAAAATACAAAAAAACCCCCAACAACAACAAAAAAACAAACAAAACAAAACAAAAACAAACAAACAAACAAAAACAACAAAAAAAACCCCAAACAAACTCGAAACCACCAACTGCCCAACCTTTCCATTCCCTCAAAAAAAAACTTCATGACTTTCCTCTTCATCCAAAACTTTGCACAACTGTGAGGCAGTGGAAGGGTATTTTCACCTAGTCAGTAAAAAACAAATGCAATTATTTTCAGTAAATGGGGTTTTCTGCATGTCTGTGTGCAATGAAAGGGATACTTTGGGTCAGGTTGGTATGATAACAGCAAAAAAAGCACGTTTATTTATTCATTAAAACTGCTGGCAGGGATTTTGAGTCCAAAGATTCTGTCCCTTGTGCCTCCATCTTTAAAAGAGCACTAAATTAAATTGTCTCAAAAATACGTCATTACAGTTTCTGGACTGGTTTTTAGGTCTTTTTAAGATCAGAAAGATGAAAAGAAGTACCTAAAATGTTAATTTCCACATTACTTGGGGAGCTGCAACAAGGCCACGTTGGGAGATGTGTTATCTAAGTGCATCAGAGGCTCTTTATGAACAATTTTCATTGATTTTTAGCTACATATTCAAATATATTAAAATTACTATCCTGGACTGCTTTGCTGTACTTGACTGGTTTAACTTCTACACAGTCTGAAATAAGACTTTTTCCTACCTCTACATTTTTCCCCCTGTAGTTACAGGAGATAGTATTGATGTTCTCCCTACTTTTAAAAAAACACACAGGGTATAATCTTGAATTTATTTTGTGAACAAAATATATTTGAATGTTAGAGGAAAGCGGAGTCTTGTTTCTTTAATCACATTGTGTAAATGGATTTCAGAAAAGCTGAATGAGTATCAGTGTAAGTAGCATAAGCTTTATTATCAAAGTTTCATCCACCTCATGGGACCAACTTATCTATTCATCCAGGTTTTTGCCTGAGGAGGGAAGATTAGAAGAAAAGGAAATTTAGTAGGAGCTAGTCTCCTTTGATCACACATTTTATGATATATCATATATGATACAGCATTTTAAAGCCCAAAGTTTGCTAAAAGCTCAATAAATGGC
Organism: Acanthiza pusilla; assembly: GCA_036630365.1. Taxonomy (NCBI): domain Eukaryota; kingdom Metazoa; phylum Chordata; class Aves; order Passeriformes; family Acanthizidae; genus Acanthiza; species Acanthiza pusilla. The sequence goes on along the minus strand of JAXCHO010000049.1, from coordinate 8,815,774 downwards.
TTCAATTTATCAGTGGCAAGGCAGACAACCTTTCAGTGGAAAAGACCAATGAACTGAGAGCGTGGTCATATTTTTAAATATAACAGATGCAGTGAAAATGAGCACCCAATTATGGCAGGCTTTCCATGAATCTGAGATAATTTCCAAAGGCTGAGTTCTTGTAATGACTTCAGAATCATTTGCCTGAGATTTTAATGTTAAAAGTGGAGGTGTCCTGACCTGCAGGCTAAAGACCAACAAGTAAATGAGTCTGGCAGTCTCTGCAGATTGTTAGATTAGTTTGTAAAAAATGGCCTCATAGCCTAACCCAAGCTCACCAAATCACACAAGCTTCTCCTTTTCCTTTAAACCTTCACAAATTGTACAAAAAATTCTTGGAATGGAAACAGCTGCAATTTATTTGGTTTTGGTGGGGTTTTTTGGTTGCTGTTTTGGTTTTTGGCTTGTACCTTTTTTGTGTGTTTTCTGCGGTTTTGTTTGTGGTTTGTTTGTTGTTTGTTTTTTGTTGTTTTGCTTTTTTTTTGTTACATTTGTTTGTTTGTTTTAATGATCAGCTGAACCACTGAAATAAAAGCATAGAAGTAGACAGGAAGCTGCTAGAAACCACAGGTGTGAGGCAAAATGCTCTGTCAGGAATTCAGAAGTTTCTTTAGGATGGATGCCCAATGACATACATACAATATTGTTTTCTTTGCTTGGAAAAAGAGATCTGCATTTCCACCTTCAGCTACTGTTTTAATAATTAACATAAAAGCATGCCTTTTATGCATGTTAAAATTGCCCTTCATTGTCGCTTTTCTGAAGGCCAAATTCGTCAGTGTACTGGGATGTAATTGGTAAAAATATCTGTAGTAGATGAAATCCTTATTTTGTACAAACTAACTTGGAACTGATAAAGCAATTTCTTGAGTGTCTATTTTCCCCTTTCATTAGGACTGGTTCCACACATTCTTCTTAGTCTAAAGTCCATTTTTTATTTTTATGCCGTTAGTCTTTATAGTCACTCTGCTGCTCCCTCGATGCTGTCACTGAACCCAGCTCCACAGATTTGGCTCTTTTCATCTTCTCTAATAAGTCAGGCCACCTCCATCTGCTCTCTGAGCTACCTCCAGGGTGTCCATCTCCTCTTAATGAGGTGAGCTGTCACCAAAGCTCTTGGGAATGAGACTAATTCTCTACTGATTGCTGATGTGACCCTTGATGATGTGCTGTGCTGGGAGTAGAAAAGGGTTGTGAGGAGCTCACAGACAGCAAAATGTGTGTTGGTTGTGGCAGATCTGAGATGGGAGAGCTGATAATTCTGCTGTGACTGAGAATCAAGTGCCTCTTGGAGCATTAGGCAGTCTGGTTTTATGTACTCTAGACCCCAGTCCTAGAGGCACCTGCAAGATGAAGAGGATCAAGATATTAAGTTTAACTTAATTATTAATTGGGAAGCCAGTCACAAAGGAAATATAAGTCCTTACAGTCCCTGGTGCTTAGGAGATCTTTGATTGTGCCTGCACTCATAGAAATTTCATTTCCTTCCCTTGGAAAATTATGGAAGTGGAGTGGTTTTAAATTTGCCACTGGCAAAATTTTAGTTACACTACTTAAAGTTATTTCCTTGCCTGTCTGGTATTGAGGGTTTGAAAGACTGCTTACCACTAATGTATAGCAGTTCGTTAAAGTCTCCTTTATGTCGTATGCATTTAGTGTCTGTTGTATTTTCCATAATATATTTTGAGTGAGCTTGGCAGAGTAAGGATTCCAGGCCAGGCTGGATGGGCTCTGGGCTCTGCTCTAGTGGAAGGTGTGCCCATGGCAGGGGTGGAACGAGATGAGCTTTGAGATCTATTTCAGTCCAAGCTGCTCCAGGATTCTATGGCATGGTTACATTTAAATGGTGACTGAGCCTGCTCCTGTTTGGTGGCAGTTTTGCTGACCCCCTTGCCTTGTGCTGGACAGCTCAGTCTTGGGACATGTGTTTCACTGGTGGCCACAGAGCTCCCTGGCCTGTGCCGAGGGTCCATCAGGGCCATCAGCCCTGGGAAGAGTGTGAGACAGCAGCGAGCAGCAATCCACAGAATCCAAAACAAATTCTAAAGGAAAATGAAACCACCTGGATGCTGGAAAATCCTGACATCCCCCTCTGAACTCTCACAGTTCACACTGAAAGGCCCAGGGATTTGTCCATATGCATATATTTATAAAGGGGAGAGGAAAAAGAGGAAAGAATGGACCTCTTTGGCACACTGGCACTGTGTGTTCCTGCACTAGCACAGCCCTGATGGCTTGGCCAGGAGCCTGGAAGGAGCAGGCAGCTGCCTGTGGATCCTTCCCTGGCTCCGTGCTGGGCAGGGGCCATGCCTGCAGCACAACCTCAGCTGCTCTGGCACCACAGCACAGCAGCTGAAGCAGAGTTCATGTTTAAAAAATATTTTACTGTTGAATTATAGTTAATTTAAATAAAGTCTAGCTGACCTTCTCCCGTCCCTGCTAGTCTGGGAAAGGCAGATCATGAGCCTTTGAGTGCTGCTCTGCACAGCAGAGCTTGGCTCAGGATGAAGGTTGTGGAATCTGTCTCTTTTCCTGCAGTTTAGATCATCCTATAACTTTTTTTTTAACCAATATAATTTTAGAGATTTACTTCTCTATAGGTTCAGTTTTGCTGTATGAAGGCAAAGCACACACTTACTTAATTTTCATTGTCTGAATTTCTAGCACTACTACTCTCAAGACATTTTAGCTAGACAAAACAGTGATTTAAAACATAAAGCAGCATTTATGGCCTATTTTCCAGTATTTATAAAATTTAGTAAGGATACATGCACAATGAATCATGGTAGTGTCTTCTGCAGACAAAGCTCCCTGGAATAAATATTTGATGCATAGTCAAGCAGATCTATGTTTATGCAAAGCTGAAAATACAGATACAAGGGCTTCTGTCTTAAAAGGTAATCCTGAGGTAAAGCATTTTGGTTGTTTGTTGGTTGTATTTTTGTTTTTGTTTTTTTTTTTTTTTAATAGCAGGAGGGAGAAAAAAATTAGGATTTTTAAGGAACACAAAGCAGGGTTTGCGTTTACATTCAATAACACTGATTTTTATACTTTGGGGTTGGGAAAAGGCTTGTCTTACAAAATCAGCCCAAACAAACATTGCGTACAAAGCTGTAATAACACCTGGAATAACACTCACTGTGACTTACACCAGGCTGGCTCGAAGGGTACATGCTTCATTGATTTTCAGAGCTTATTGCTTGTAATATTTCTGCAGCACACTCATTACAACTCGTGCCTGTTATCGGGCTGGGAGCAGGCAGCTGTGAGCTGACAATAACATCTGATGCTGCAAACCTCAGCTCGAGAGAGTTTCACCCTTTCCAAAGTGCTTGTGTAGATCGAACAGCACTTTTCCCGTTTGGAATTCTCTCGCAGTGCTCTCATATAACATTTATACAATATCTTGTTGCTCATCTGGAAGGCTGCTTGTTCCAGTCATAAAGCTTCACATCTGTGCTGCTTTTGTAAGAAAAGAGTTGTGGGGAGGTTGATAATAAAATTAGCACTGCCAAGAGTATTTTAGAGTATAATCTGCAACCTGCACCAGTTACCTGGATGTTTGTTTATCCTGCACACAGGTAAATAGTAGCAGGGTCTGGGTTGTTTCCTTCTGGACAGCGATTGACTTATTTTTCTACAGCAACAGGATCTGGACTTAGAAATTAAGCTGAACCTCCTCTTTGTTAGAAGAAAAAAGTTCCCCTGAAAGTGAAGCTACCACTTCAGTTCAATCAGCAAACTGGAGGAGTGAACTGGATTCTTGTGACCTAATTAATAAGAAAATGTATGCTAAGATAGGGATAGCCACATAAATCAAAACAGTTTTGTGCCTTAGAAATCTGTGTTGGTCTGGTGCCATGAATTCTCTGGCCCTTGAAGGAAAACAGGTACATATTTCAAATTCTAAATAATATAATTATGTATGTATTATACAAATATATAATATATAACATATACTACACACATATAAATATATGAAAAATATCTGAACTCTATTTTTTCTGAAGCATGGCTGCAGTTCCTGTTTGTACTGATTGAGGCTCTTCTGGTGTTATTCAGCTTGGAAAATGAAGTCAGGTTGGTTTAGACTGCCTTGAATCAATATAATGGAGGGTTATGCATTCTAAGATGGCAAAAAAAATTAGGCAAAAATTTTTCTGGTACTTTTTTTCCTACTATTGCAGGTACAGTGTTTTCCATTAAATTAAAACTGTCAGTAACAAATTGCTACTTAGATTTAGGATGCCAGAGAACGTATGTGTCACAAACAGCAAGAAGGTAAACAGTGCCCACATCAGGGAAATCTATAATGAAGTGGAAACTCCTGAAGGGCTGTCGCAGGCAGGCTCAGTCCCCAGCACTCTAATGCAGATCCAGCAGAATAATTCCTCAGAGCCTGCTAAAGCACGTGGCACCTTTATGCTGAGAGGCTTGTGCTGGATAACATCCCAAGGCTGCCAGTCCCAGGCTATGCTATTTGTATGAAAGGGAAAGGATTTTCAGCCCTGGATAGAAATCTGATTCTTCCTCTCACAAAAATGCTCCTCTCGTTCACCATGCCTTGCAGTGATGTGTGGAGTGAGAGGCAGCAGTAATTCATCAGGGCCAGGAGCTGCCTGTGGGACACGACATCAAGTTGTCATTGTTTTCCCAGCTCCTAAAAACATGTTTTTGTTTTTTAAAAAGTGATGAAGATTGATACCAGCTGTCAGATCTAGGTGATGTAAAAGCAGGTATTTTGCCTAATTCTCTCATGTTGTTCAGTTACTGAGTTTTAATCCCGGCCCTTTGCTTTTCTACTCTTGAATTTCTCTTACTGCAGCACAGAGTTCTTTGGCACTGCCAGCTCATACCTGTGCTGGACCCTGGTGACACAGTCGTGTTTTGTCACCTTGTTGTTTGACAGTGATTGCAAATTTGAGTTAACAAACAGCTGAGGGGTGAAAGCCATGAGCTAATTGGGTTAATTCTTTACTGCCAAGGCCTCGTCAAACTTCTCTTTACCCAGGAATTTCTGACTACAGCCACCAGTGCAGACCCACCCGGCCCTGGCTGTGGTCAGGGATGGGCAGTGACCAAGTGGGTGGCACTTCCCTGGTGCTGTACTGGTTAGGATTTGACAAGGCCTCTTGGATGTTCCAAAACTTGCTCATTTCCACAAGCTTCTTGGAGAGAACAGCTTACCCCATACATACATCACTGTGCCAGAAAGGTTTGAGCATTTTTAAGTGCTTTGTGTAGCTTCGCTGTGCAGGATAAAGGTTTGTTTGTACCCTCACAAATATACACTTACCTTTGCTTATGCATATGCAGATTTATAGCATGAATGCTTTGAAAGTGTAGTGTTCAGGATATACTCATTTATACTGGTAGCCTTTTCCTATTAAACTTGATTTCTTTAAGGGAGGAGGGACCTGAAATGTGATTGACATGGTTACTAAATATAACTGCCTCTCAGAAGGCACAGTTGTGTCTCTAGTTTGTAACACTAAGGAAAAGCTCTATGTCAGACTCCAGAGCTGCAAATTATTGCTATCATTTAAGTAAATAGGCTGCTTCTTTCATTATAGAAAGTTTCCTTGCTGAGTTAGATGTACGATATGTTTATTTTTTCATGAATATAAATGTCTGCTACTGATGGAAACAGTCAGCTGTCACTACACTACAAATGCAAATTGCAAACTGATGGTTGAACAAGTAAGATCTAGTGCACAGAGCTTATTGCCACTGGAGGACTGTAATTGAATTCCTATTGCTGTCAGACAGGTTGAGAATTACTGTAATGAAGTGCATCAGTTTTCTGCTTTACATCTTGTTGTTTCCCAGCCAAGGAGCATTGGTGTTATGGAGGTTCCCACAAATAGATAATTGAATAAAGAGCAACAAATGACAGAGGAATGCTACCTGTCATTAAAGAGGAAAGTAATTAATGCTCTTTAGCTTGATTCCCACATGCCCATGAAATCCAGGGATCTAAAATCACAGCTCTTCCCTCGGTGATCCTGGCTGTGTTGGTGTGTATGCAGAGTGAAATTAGAGCAGACACCTGTATACTCAAATGCTGGGTGGTACTGTAAATAATTGCATAACTTGATAGAGTTCTTTTTAATATAGAGGAAAATTATGGTTGTGTGACATATGCAAGAGGTTTTGAAGTAATCCTTGGTTATATGTGAGAAAGTAGACATTTTTTACTAGTACCTCCTTTAAAATATTCAAGGTGTGCACATTCACATGTGTATGGCATTGTAATTACAAGAACTCTGTTTGCATAATCTCTGGAGTGGGCAAATAAGGAAAGATTAAATCGTTACTTACAATGTGCATTAGTTGGTGCAAAACTCCTCCTTCTCACATAGATATTTCTGCTTCTGACATTGCAGGAAAAGGTATGAAATAGGGAGATGTGTAATATTTGTTCTCTGAGTTTCCTGTTTGGGGAGGTTGTAGCCCACAATGAGTGCTCTGTGCTGCTCTGTGGAGGAGGCTTCCCTGCCCTCCCAAATCCAAAATCAGTTTTGTAGCCATTAAAGGGTGCTGGGATGTCCCGGAGCCCTTCCCTTAGCAATGTCTGCGAGCAGGATTTTGGCACCAGCTGGGCTGTCCCCTGTGCCAGCAGCTGGAAAGGACTGCTCTCCTGCCAGACCTCAAAAACTTCGTGCAGAGCTCATTCCGAGCTGCAGCACACCTTGGACAGCTAAGGTGAGACTGTGGTGGTGTTTTCTGTGCTGATTGTTTGGAAAGGACACTTAAGCTCTCTGACAACAGTGGGTCTCACACTCAGAAATGCCCAAGAGGTGCTGCAGCCTGTAAGAAAAAAGGGTCACACACACCACCTCTTCTTGAGGTGCACCTGCCTTGATCCTTCTTGACCCAATGCTTGAACAGATGCATGGATGAAGAGCTTGTCTGCTGCTGCAATTTCAGAGAACAATTTGCTTTGGACATGTCAGCTTTCCTGTAAAAAGGGACTTTAAATTTTTTTGGCATCTAAGATGGATTGGAGAGTCTATCAAGGGGATAGGGCTATTGATGAAGCATTTGGCTGTGAAATCTGTTTGGCCAGGCCTGTCCCTGGTGTGGCAGCAGCCTGGAGCTGTGCCTCAGACAGTACAGGTGTGGATCCAGCAGTACAAAAAGAAAGCACCTGCTTCATCTGAGCGGCTACAAAATTTTTGTTAGACTATGTTATAAATGCCATATGTTGTGAAACTTATTTGAATTTAAAATATTGCTGCTGTGAGTAATTCTCTGTTTAATTTTCAATTACCCCGCTCAGCATGATTGTGCACATATTCCAGTGTATTAAATGTGAAAAGAAAATGAACATTCTGGAATACGAGCAAGCAAAATGCTATAATTGTCTGAATAGCCATTTTACAATTTAAAATAGTGCAGCAGAAAAATGAAAATTAGGGTTCTGCACAGCTTTTATATCTATTTTATAACCTTCAGAGGTCCTGCACATATTCCATATGTGAGTGCATATACCCCACCATAAAAATGAAGACAAAATAGCAATTTTCCTGCTTGGTCTCTAAGCTACATGGCTCAGATGATGAAGGAAAAGGACTTTTAGCCAGTCCAACAGATATTATCCCTGAGTTTCTGTTATTTTCAGTCTCATGTAACATGAATTCCTTACTCTTGTGATCACCAGTGCTCAGAGCTCATTAGTACCCTGGTTGGGGCTGAATTCATTTACTTTGTACCAGCAGTGAATCCTCAACAGAAAATTGCCTGATGTTTACTTTGGTTTCCACAGTGGAAGTGTAAATCCATCTGGGTGCTGCAGGGTAATTCTATTGTCACATTGAATATTTAGTACTCCTTAATAGAATTCAATGCAGTATTTATTATTTCTGTAGATACCAGCAGTTGGTGGGACCACGCAGCTCTCATTGCTTCAAGAACCATTAAATCAAAGCAGAAGAGCAGCAGTTCCAAACAGATGTAGTTTTCTTTAAGGCACTCCAGTTCCATAAACCTAGTGCTGATGCAGAGGTGGTAATGACAAACAGCTTCCTTTTGGCAAAAGCAAACCAATTACAATCTAATAAGTGTTACACCCCAGCAGCTAAATAATTCATGGTATTGGCAGAAAGTTTCTGTTCTATAAGTCCTCTCAGTCCAATAGAGTGAGATGTAAATAGATCTGAGGAGCAAGATCCATCTCCTCCCTTATTAAGAGGTTACTGTGTGTTAATAGAAAAATGTTCCCACACAGAGGGTTTCCCAGTGCATTGTGTGATGTGCTTGAAAACCCCATAATCTAGTGCTTCAAATTAAAATGCTGTTTCTTTCATGGAATGGTTTCATCCCTGATGAATACTAAAAGTTTAAGCTTTGCTTCAAGTAACAAAGACCATTTTCTGTGCCATGATGAATGATGTACTCAGAGAGGGTCATTTAACAGCAAGTTACACACAGACTGTACACTTTTCCAGGCTAATAGTTTTATAACCAGTAATTGCTTGATTTGGGCACCTGACATCTCTCATTGAAAAAGATCTTTGCTCAGGTTGAAAGAATACCAGGATATCTGGAAAGCTCAGCTCTTTCTGGGATCCTGTCAGCTGTGTAATGTATTCCAGGCTGGTGACACCTACCTTGGCAGCAATGGTTGGGGAATTTAAAGCATGTATCCTCCTGGGGAGGATTCAGCCCATTTGATAAAGGCAGGTGATCTTGTTGTCCTTAACTTTATTGGTATTCTATACCAAAATTAGAATAGACCACAAAGAGGAGGAAAGAGTTATCAAGAAGCCCACTTATCCCAAAAATACTCATTCTTGCTTAGAGTGGTGATTTTTCAGTAAAAATCAGAGCAGACAGCTTGTGGTTGCTTCCTCACTGCCCATCTGCACTCACTTATAATCTTCTGCTTTCCCGGGCACTTTCACATTATCTGGTGTCTTCATATTTTCCTGATTCCTGAGCTCTCCATGATACACACAGTGGATACACAGGTGAAATTGTCTGATGACACCAGAGGGAAGTATTTAAAATGGCTGATTGTTGTGCTCTTCATTCTAGTTCTAGCACTAAAAGCTGTTCAGTGCCAGCCAAACCTTCCTGCTTTATGCTCCTTTTTTTGCTGTAGAACACCAGAAAACCAAATCAGTGGCAACTGGGGGCTAATTGCTGTAACCTGAAAAATGTCCAGTTCCTGTGGTGTTGCCCAATCTCTGTGAATAAGATAAGCAAATAATCCCCATTATGAAAGGATTTCTCTAAACTTCCAGTTCATTGGATTCGTTCCACATTGAAATGACATTTTGTGTGGCCAATTTCCATGAGCACTAAGCCAAGCTTGCCTGCACGCTGCCTCGCCAGGAAAGATCTTCTGTGTGATATGAGGTGTGTTGATCAGATACAGTGCTGGTTGCTATCTGAGGGAAAAAAAAAACTGGCACCAAAAGAAACGAGGGCTCTTTCCTGAATATGGTATCTCGAATGTCAAAATTGTGTGTTTAAATTCAGGTGGTTTTTGTTCTTAGCCTAATGACAGATAATCAACCACTTTATTTTCTTATAATAATTCACAAAAAAGCTTCAGATTTGGCAGCCTCAAGGTTATTTTCTCTTGAATATATATAGATAACTCTAAGAGGGGAGAGAAAAATCTCCTTTTGGAACATTTCTTTGCAAAGAGGAAGACAAAGTCTTGTGGATTATCTTTACTTCAGCTAGAAAAAAAAGTTATCAATACTTCAAATTCTCTTCTCTCCCCATCAGACTTTTTTTCTCTAAAGGGAACCCATTGCTGTTTAAAACAAGAACAGTAGTATTCAACTTCAATGGGTGTAATTCTCTACAAACCTATAAAAATAAAGATTCCTGAGGTGTTTTTGTGGTTAGACTTTGCGGCAAGAGCCACATTTACAAGATAAAGCTGCCAGATCAAACAAACAGATTCAGCTCTCAGCGCTGGATGAGCTCAAATGCTTATTGACATAACATGATATTGACCCCTGGAGAACAATTAATTAAATGGCCTCAGCAGTGAGGGCTGAAAACATTATCTGCAATGGTTGTGTCCTTGTTCTGTGTTTGGTCTAATCAGCAAGAGAGCAGCTAAGTAAATATTGTTATCTTTGCCACCTTTGTCTCAGTTTAAAAACATGTGAAAAACTCTGCTGTGGTTTTCTCCATCACTGATTTTTCTGAGAAAGGTTTTTAAATTCATATTTAAAGCCACGTTCACTTTTGCCATATGCGGAAAACCACTGACATCACTGTCAGCATTGATATGAAGGAATGAGTGATATCCTTTCTTGTAGCAGATGTGTCCATTGGTTTTGTGATCAGGAAAACTAACATTCAGCTTGTCTGCCACTATGAATTCATTCCACAATAATCCTTCAGTTTTACTGAACACTTTAGTTCTAATTCTTTTTGCTATAGTCTCACTGACAGGCTCAGGTGGGCTCACAATTGCTAAAAGGATCTGCTGCATGCAGGTAATGCTTTTTATTGAGATGAAAAGTGGTGTTATCCCATGGAACTTTTCCTCCTGAATGGTCAAAACTGCTCCCCAGGGAGACTCTGGGAGAACTGGGTTCCTACAGATGGAAGCATTTCAGTGCTTCCCCAGCTGTGGTGGCATTAACCCTGCAACTGTTGAATGAAGCATGCAGAAGGTATTTTACCTAATTTTGAGCCATTTTTAAATACAAAGCCTTTAAAAGCAATCTCTGCAGAGTTTCCAGTCATCTATTTGATCTCACTTTTCCTGATCTCACTTTCTCCTTTTTCTGAGTTTCCTGGGTGTTTTAGAGCCTTTCCCAGCAGACAGTGTTGGAAGCACAGCAGTGACCTCAGGCAGGCTCAGAAGAGGGAGGACACGAGTTCCTAAAATTTACTGGGAAAAATGAAAACAAAACCAACACTACAAAGCCACCCCTAGATCTGTTATCTGTGAGTGAAATGAGAACATTTTTATTGTAAGATAGTCTGGCACATCCTGTTCCAGCTCTGGAGTGCCTGTGCTGTGCCTGCAAGAGCATTTCTGAATGGAGCAGTGCCCACTGCCCCAGGCACAAGGTGTCTCAGACATCCACCAGCAGTGGAGCTGCTGTGGGTGCTGCAGGGGAAGGATTCTGTGTCAGTCCTGCTGTGAGCACCAAGAGCCATCGTGATGCTTGTCACTGGTAATTAACACAGAAAGTCAGGGGCTGTTGGTAAAGGCACTTGCTTGGCCCAGCACTGAGCTGCCCGAGTGGTTCAGAGGCAAAAAAGAATTTGTGTGTGAATCCAAACAGCAATCTGCATCCCTGTCCTTCCCCAGAGGGAAGCAGGGCTGCAGTGTGCGATGTGCTGGCTCCTCTGTGCTGGGGTGACAGTGAAATGTCCTGTGCCAAAAGCATTGTCACCCTTTGTGGGGCATAACGAGTGGATGTGTTTTCCCAGCTGCTGATCTCTCTGTGCCCTGCCAGTCTCTGTTAGCTGCTGCCTCTGCCAGCAGGCACTCCTGCTTCTTTGCCCCGGCAATAACTGCAAAATTAACATTCACATATCCAAAACAGCTTGCAGGGATTTAGCTGTGTAATTTCTTCTGACATTAGTGGAAGATACATGATTAAAACTTAGCTCAGTGGCCTGAAATTGTCCCAGTGGTGTTTTCACCTTACCCTGGCACCAGTGATGCCTCAGCATAGCCAGGGCTCTCGGAGGCAGATGGGCTGGAGGGCAGGGAAGTGACCTCCTACTTCTGCTCATCGCAGAGATTCCTCATCCTGGACACAATGAGCAGGAGAATCTCTTTGCAAAGTGAAAATGAACAAAGCAGGAGGAGGTGTGAGAAGGAAGATGAACAAAGGGGAAGGTAGAGGAGGAAGGACGGGCAGAGCTCGAATTGTGGTTCCTTGATTTCAATCTGTCCTAGCTTCATTCTGCCTTCTCTAGTACACATTTCCAGTGAGCTGCAGCACCTGCTGTGTGGTCACCTCCCCAAACAGCTGGGGTTAGCCAGAGAAAAGCGGCATAATTTCTGAGGCTTTAACCTTTCATCTATATTTTTCATAAATATAGAGTGAGCAGTCAACAGGGAATTCAGAAGCACCAGGACAACTCTAAAGAAAGATAAAATAATTGTCCCAAAACAACTCAGCTCCTGTTCCCACTCACATGGAAAGTGTTTGTATACATCTTTGGGGGGAAATAAGAGTCCTTCAGCTGCCTCCTGTTCCTGGGAAATATCTGCTGCTGCTGCTGCTGCCCCAGGGGTTGTTCACAGCAGTTTTCTGTCATCACAAAGAACAGGCAACACAACTCTGAGGAAAACTCAGAGAGGATGGATACTCTTTGCTCTCTTGAAAGAAAAAAATCCAGGACTTTGAAATACCTCATTCCCAAGAAGCATTTTGATTTAAAATTTGATTTTTTGAAGTAGTTCAGTTTTCAGGAAATTTTTTCCTAAAAAGAACATTGGACAAAAAAAATCTCCAAGTAATTTCTTTCTTGTCACTCAGTAATAAAATAAATTTTACCATTGTTTCTAATTTTGAGGGAGAATTGTAAATCTGTAGTTATGAGTGTTGCAAGCACTGTGTACATTATTAACTGTCTGTAATAGAGCCAGTCTATTTTATATTTTTGTAAGGCAATCCCTTTGCTCCCATCATATCATCATAGCAAAAGTAATTTCAGGGTTAATGTTTGTAGTTGCAGGAGGATGAGAAACAGGAGGGTTTCCCTCATGGCTTTTAACCCTGCACCACCACATCTTGCTGAAGAAAAGGCACTTTGTGCCTAGACCAGCTCGGGAGGGCTTAGATACGAGGAATTCAGGAGATTTTTTTGGGTTTCTCCCCTCCTGAGGAGCATTCAGCTTCTCCCTGTCTCGAAGGCTCTCTGTGCTCCCTGCCTGGTGCTGTAGGTGACAAATTTTCGTGTGTCCCTGAGGACATAAAAGTGCCCCTGTCCTCCCCACCTGAACTGCAGTGGAGGTGTCACCTGCAGCTCCTTCCTGCCACCCTCCAGGGCTGTCCCATTCCTGACTGCTCTGTCCTGTGACATCTTGGCTACAATGGGAGGGAGAGTGAGTGCAGTTTGTGACTCAAAGTGAGGCATTCACTCTTAGAATAAAGCTTCAGAATATTTTCAGCCAATTAATTGTTCTATTCTTCTTCTACAAAACCATTCAATATAACCATGTTGATTTATCAGGGAACCAAGGAAAAGTAGTAAAAATGCATTTAAAAAAAAAAAAAGAAAAAAGAGACAAAATGCAATGTACTGAATCATAAAATTAATCTAAGGACACAATAGATTTCATCAGTAAGAGACAAACTTTTTGTCAAAATATCTTGCTGGCATTTTTCCCTTACTATAATAGAATATTTGTGTTTAATTATCTGTAGTGATAAGTGAGATCTCTGAGAGCTATTAGAGAGACATTATTAAATTTTGCATTTACCCAGTAAGGAGATAATAATACTAATTTCATGTACAAGTTCCAGTTTTGTAGCCCTTTCTCACTCGAACAATAACCCAGGAGCATTTCAGAATCTTCCTTTAGCTTTACACCATCCACTGTAACATGCTAAATGAGCAATCATTTCCAGAGATAACAAATCATCCAGCATAAAGCACTGGAGCAGAACAAAGCATTGGCAGTGGTGTTCTGGCTGGTTAAACAAAGGACAGGTTAAGATGTTGGAGTGGAAGAATGTATTTAAAATGTATTCACAGCACCATAGCTCTCACAGACTGATAGCTGTTCATGGTGACTTCACTTCCAGAAATCACTTATTGTTTTTCTCTCACAGCATTCAACCTGGTTTTGGGTTTGGTTTTTTTGTTTGTTTGGTTTTTTGTGGGTTTTGTTTGTTTGTTTGTTGTTGTTTGTTTGTTTGTTTGTTTGTTTACTGTATGGTGGTCCCACAGGCAGCATTCTGGCCTCTCTGGGCTATAGTTTGCTCCTTCACTTGGAGGTAAAAAAACCACACAAATTATTCCCTGGTCTGCACAGGCTGGAATGGAAGCTTTAAAGAATTTGGCATGTTCCAAGGTGGAAGATGAGGTGTGCAGTGTTCTAGGGGTCTGGCAGCTATTGAAGGTCGGGGTCTCACCTGGGCAGTCATATTTTAGGACAGGTAATAAAGTGTTTGAGGTGAGGGATCACAGCTCTGCTCCTCAGTGTCCTCAGACTGGGATGTTTCACCAGTTAAGAGACATCACATTGTGAGACAGCTACTCCTTGGAATACAGCAGTGGTTAATTTTCTAAACTGTGAAGCAAACTGTCACAGTTTGGGTTCCTCCCACCCTTACAATCACAACACATATTGTATTAGTTCAGGCGTGATTCACACACTGAATGTTTATGAGCTCCCTGTGAGTGTGTTTTACTGAAACAAGCTTTGACAGTTGCTAAAGATTTTCAGTGGTAAAAATATATTCTTTGTGATTCAGACTGTCCCTAGGCTTATTAAAACAGCAGAGCAATATTTGTGTCTTGAGATAACCTGGGCAAGAGGTGCTTTCCTCTGAAGAAACAACTCAATCTGCTAAAACTTACTTCAGAGAAATACCCAAACAATTAATATATTTGTTTATTACCATAGTTCCCACAGGAAAAAATACCAAGAGGTTTTATTTGACTGAGTTTCTGCTCTGGAAATGCTAAATGAAAGCAGAACTCTGACTCACACCTGAAGGTTGGGGTTAAACAACTCTGAGTCCTGGGAGCCCAGAGAAAGGTTTGCTCTGGTTTGGGAAACTGTCCAGGCAGGAGGCTTTTAGCCTACCAGAAGGATTTATTTTCGTGTGTCCATTTTCTTTTTTTTTTTGCTCCTTCTGTCAGAAACTTCTGTATTTTCTCCCACTGTATTGTGCCTGACCGCTGGAGGACCTGCCCAGGCCATCTGGAAAGCAGCTTCGTTTCACCTTTCATTTTAGTAGCAAAAGGTGAAGGCATCGTAATTCACAAAATTCTTGTTGAAGAATTGAATGCTTGAGTTCTGTTTGTATATGTCTGTATATAAAAAATCTACAGCAGTCCATAAACCACTCCTGCCATTACTGATAGTCCCAATACCTTTCTGGAGAGCTTGTGTCCATCTCCCTCTTTCCTTGTTTTAAGCTAGATCTTTGGGGCAGTGATTTTTCTCACTGTGGCATTGGGTGTTCCCAAGCACAATACAGGAACCAAAGCTCTGTTTTCTGGGAAAACTTAAAGGGTAATGAAGACAACAACATTGGAAGGATAACAACACTTCTCATCCTTTTTCCACCCTCTTGTGAAGTTCTTAAGGCCACCCATTGCTCTGATGCTCCTGTGAGTTTTGCTGGCAGAAGTGATTTTGTACAGCTGCTCTGCCCCAGGCTGCCACTCTGGCTTTGCAGATCCCCCCAGAGCAGTAAGATGTGGATCCAGGCAGGATCAGCCATCTGTAGACAGTGGCTCAGGCCTGAATTTGAAGGGAAATGCTCACAAAGGTGAGCTGAGATGTCTGTAAAACTCTCCCACACTCTGACTGTCAGCACTGTGAAGGTTTTACATATTAATCAGTGTCAGATGAGGTGATCCCCTGGTCTCAGGAGGGTGAATGCAAGTGTGAAATTTAGTGATGCCCTCTCGACACCTTGTAAAATATTGTAAAGACCGTGGATAAGAAATGCATTTGGCATAAATTGAAAAGTTAATCAACTGGTCTTGTGGTTTTGTACTGTGAATTCCCCCGTTGTAGTACTGGCCATTTACTTAAAAACTGGACTTGATGATCCTTGTGGGGCCCTTCCCACTCAGAATATTCTGTGAATCTGTGAATTGTGTCCACTTGTGGTTACAAAATCCATTCTGGACCAGCAAGGCACCTTTTGCATTCCATGGATCTTTATCTCAGCAGCCAGCCCCAATTCCTGGGTCCTGTAATGGGACAAGCTTTCACAGAAAAAGGTTTTTATTGTCAAAATCTAGTTTTTGACTCTGTACATCTACCCGTTATAAACTATCATTCTGAAAATAATAAAATCCCTTTAAATTCCAAATGCTATTTTATTACTGACAGCCAGAACTCCTAATTCACCTGTCACCCAAGAAGAATTTTGTTTTGAGATTAATGTCTTTCACTTCTGTGTATTATTTCATGTATGGAAATCAGTAAAGTTTCAAAAATAGCTGTTAAATCACAGATTAATAGGTTTCCACTTCTCTCTGCAGTGATGCAATTAATGTTTTTTCTGGACTTGTAAGAGGCTGAGCTCTGCATGTTTCTGTAGAAAGGGGCACATCCTGGTGATCAAGGTTTAATTTTAACTAACGTGATGCTAATGAGCCATTACTCCTCCATGGGGAATTGGAAGTAGAAGAGAGAATAAGGAAAAGTGATACAGAATCCTTCAGCTAAATATAGTGTGGACTTAGTCCATTGAACTGAAGTGTGCAAACAATTAGTACAGACATCCAAAAGATGTGACAGCTTCTTTTCTGTGCAGTGTTAACACCAACAGCTTTATCTTAGCAAAATATGAAATTTAGTGTTAATAGCAAATGAGTCACTGAAGTAATGTATTCTAGAAGTAAAGAATTTTTAAAATGTAGATTTTCAAGAGAGGGTAACACAGTAGAAGATGTGTCAGGGAAGAGCAGGGAAATACTGCTGCATACATCCTATATTCTGAAATCACATATGCTAGATAATAAATTTTGATTTTCATCCGTATCTCCAAATACTAGCAAAAGAAAAACACATTTATAGATACATGGGGGTAAAAGGGGCATAAAGTTCAAGGACCAGGTTGGGACTATAAATCCTGCCTTGTACTACTTTGAGCATTTTTAATAAATGTTCATGTTGAGATTGAAATGTCTATAACTTTGTATACTTTCCTTGGTAAAAATCCCATATGATGATATAGAGGCCACTAGAGAATGAACAAAGACAATATAACTTGGCCTGTTTCAGACTAGAAGACCTTGCTACTTGCTAGCAGATAATGCTATCATTATCAAGTGGATCTAATAATTAATTTAAACAGGATTAATTGTGTTGTAACAACATCTCAGGCCCAGTCCTAAAGACAAGGTTGTGAATATGATCTCCTGAACCCATCAGCCTCTTGTCAAAGCTGAAAAGTCCTCAGTGCCTGCAGAAGACAGCTGCTAATGTACAAATCACAGGGCTGGACTTCTCATACCAGCAATATCCTCATCAGAGCTGTTGTAAACCTTTTTGGCCAAAGGAGTTGCTGTGAATTTCTGACCTGTACTAGCCCTGCCAGCCTTACAAAATAAGGAACTGTCAGGGACAGAAAGGCTCCCCTTTCCTACTCTTTCCATGATAAGATGCAGAGGGCAGGGTAAATAAGGCAGGGGGAAGGAGTTGAACTAATGTTTGCTGGCACCCTTTGGTGTAGGTTTGAATGCTTTGGTTAAGAAATCAGTTATGAAACAATTGGTGTTGGCTGCAGAAATATTGCATGAGCTGCTCTGGTCAGAGGTTTTCACCAACTGCTCCCCAGTGCTCCTCTGGCTTTGTTCTTCCTCTTCAGAGCTCAGTCACCCTGCTGAGAGGTGCTCAGTTCAGGAAAACAGAGACTCTGTTGGAGCAATGCTGCAGATCTTCATCTCACCTTTGCTCTCTGCAAAGTCTGTGCTGTGTCTGGAGACCACAGCCGCTGCTCTTCTCAGAGAGCTGTAACCTCCAGTGCCTGTGCTGCCCTGAAGAGGTTGATGTTATGAAGCAGAAAGCTTTGCATTTGCACTTTGTTTTGGGGTGTGATGGATAGTGAGGAAGTGTCTTCTGTTATTTCATTTCAGTGTATCTTCCTTTTCCTTGTGGGAGCTTATAGAACATTCTGCACTGGCTTTTAAGCTTTGCCTTTGCTTGGCCTTCTCCTGCTGGAAATGTCCTTAGTCATGAAAGATAAAAGCTTCTCTGAAATATATTAAACTATTCAAACCTTATTACATGTTTTCTTCCCTCTAGCAGGAGATTTTTAGCATTGAATATACAAAGCTATATACCAAATATAGATCTGTAGACTCTTGCTGGTGGTGAAAATGAGTTGAGTTGTCTTTTCTTGGTAAAACGAGAGAAAAGCAGGACACCTAAAGGCGCAGCCCAGAGTGGGCATGCTGTGCTGGTAGACTACTGAGTACTTACTGATTTCTGTGAAAGCAAGAATTATTTCTTTGTATAGAACAAAAACTGATCAATGTGAGAGAAGATTCTACACTTTGCAGTGATAATGTCTGCACTGAGAGCTCTGTGTGCTTTGCAGGGTGGTTTCTTGGGGATGACCAGCCTTGAGACAAGCAGACCCTGATGAAAATCCCATGTCTTTGAGATCCAACACTCAGTGAAGCATCACTTCCCTGCCAGCACAGGGGGGTCCCATGTGCTTCCCACGCGAGCAGGATGTCCACAAGGATGAGGACACTCAGCAAAAAACACCACTGGGTATCTGTCTAATGAGTCCTTCTGGTCTTCTGCTGGCCCGAAAAGTAGCGGTGCCAAAAGAGTGGCACAGTCAGGAGAATTTTCCTGGGTGTAAGAACATGTTGTTCAATACAAATGTTCTGCATGAGGAAGCAGAGGAAAGAAATGGACCCAGAGTTTACAAAGAAGTGGGAAGGAGCTCCCTGTTAAAGAACAGTAGAGGCTGGGAGAGCAAGTCCTTCCTGCCCAGGTACAGAAGGACAAGTGCATGCTACCTTGAGCAGCTCAAATGCAAAAAACATCCCATCCTCCCTAGAAAAAACCCCAAAACTTACACTTGCAAACAAAAAAACCCAACAACTATTCAGCTTTAAACCTTACCCACACTGCTCAGCAAAGGGAGAAGCAACCTGGCAGACCACAGGGTGGTTTCATCCCTTGCCACCCTTAGCCTGCTCTCCTGGAAGGCTCACCTGTGTCCTGAGTAACTTCTCTTACTAAATAAAATGTAATTTTTGCTGAGCTTCTCCTTTATGCCCTAGTTTCCACTTAAGAGTACCAGCCATTCAGAAGGGAAAGCCTCTGTATTTCCCCCCATTTAAGGTGACATCATTATATCTGGATATTTAGTGCTCTTTGACATTTTTAATGAGAAATGCTTGAAAAGGCTGCTGACTCTGGCTATTGTGTGAAGCAGTATCTGGGACTGACATTAGCAAAAGAGCTCTCAGTCCAATTCAGAAATGATATTGCTGATGTGCCTTTCACAGAAGGTGTTTTATCCCTTATTCTTGCCTTCAGATTGATGGATTTGCTGGGATTATTCCCTCTGGGCTAATAGCTACAATTTCTTTTTGTACATAGAAAATTTAAAAGGAGTAGTACATTTGATTGATTTGTTCAGGAACTAGGTGTGATTTTTGTGAATACATTTGAAGTGTCAGATGTTGAAAGCTAATTGGGTATTTAACTGCTGAGCTGCACTGAGGTTTGACTTTAGGACACAGGGCCAGAGGAATCAGTAGGTTCACACAACTGGCTAAATGCTCACAAAGCAATACAGCCCTGGCTAGTCAACTTCCACCTGATTTTGTTCATGGCTGAATTTTTATCTTCTTCCTGCCACCACACTTTCTTCTCTGTGAACAGCCTTGCTAACAGCTCAAACTGAGCTTTCAGATGAACCAAGCTATCTTGAGAAATTGTCTGCCCCATCCCTGGAAGTGTCCAAGGCCAGGCTGGATGGGGCTTGGAGCAGCCTGGGATAGGGGAAGGTGTCCCTGCCCATGGCAGGAGGGTTGGACTGGGTGATCCTTGAAGGTCCCTCCAAACCCAAACCATTCTCTAAGCCCATGTAACTTGAGATTTTTAAAGAAAAGTTGTTACCTCTCTAAAACTTGGTCTCCTTGATATGGTACCCATGATAGACACTCTCCTGCCTGGCCTATAGTCATACAAACATCTTGGAAAGAACTTCGTTTTGGTAGAAATTTAGTTTGGGTGGACTTTTGAGTTGGGGTGCAAGTCAAGCATCAGCCTAGAGGGGCCTGCCTGGCTTCTGTCGCATAGCTGTGTGTGGAGGTGATGGACTCAGGGCTGATTTATTCCTGGTGAGACCTGGCCTTGGATTATTTACTCACCTGTGAGTCTGCCCACCTTGACAGCCTGTCTGTTCACCGCTCGGTTTTGTCTCTAATTTTTCCCTGGGTAATTTTTCACTGCTGTTTTTCTCACTTAACCTGAATGTTAAAGCAAAGACTTTCAAGGAATGATGTAGTATACTTGACTGTGTCTTGGGACAGAAGGATATGCTAGCTATAGTTTTAAAAATACTTCCTCAGCCTCATCTTTCATTATTCCATGAGTTTAAGACAAAACTGCAATTTCAGTGAAACTCTTCATGGGTCAGTGAAAAATGGATTGAATTCTGCATCTTCCCTTGCAAGAATAAGCATTAAGCTGTGAAATGTCACATCCTTATTAGAATGCCAAGACCACTATTGTCTCTTTCAATATTTTCATGAAAGACAGACGTGGAGTAATTATTTTTCTGAAAAAAATACTTGCTACAAAAACACCCCTCAACCCTTAAAACTCTCCAGCAAGTCACTCAGTTATCAGTGGCTTTGTGTTAAATAATTCTCAATTATATTCCAGTATCACCAAATGTGACAAACTCTTTGATATGTGAGGGAGGTGAGGGAAATGTTGCAAGAAGAGAAGCTGGACCAAAATATTTTCCAGTTTATATTGCAAATCTGCAGCTGGGGACATAAGTGTTGTTATGTGACTGCACACATGTCATGTCATGAAAAGATTACATTGTTTATTATATCAGGTATTGCTATATAAATCTGCAATTAATCATACTCTATTTTGTGCTGTTACTTGTTTGTCCTTTCTTACAGGCACGTTATGTCCATATCCTGTATTTTTATCTTTCATATAGCCCATTTTGTGTATGCAGTACCAGAATAGATTAGGAACTGCAGAGCTGTGCACAAGGGCCGAGCGCAGAACTAACACCATGGAAGTTTTCTGTCACTGCCATGTTTCTGTTCTGACACTTCTCTTTCAGGGTTGTACCAGATCAGCCTGTCTTGAGGAATCTGTTATCTTTTCATTCCTGTCCACAATTGCTATAACTTGGGATGAATGAGATCAGTACTTTCAGGTAGTTGTCCTATAATAGCTTTTTTGTAATGTTCTTTCTAGATTTTTTTTCTTTTATTGCTTTCTGAATTAAAGCCACTTAAAACACCTGCACTTCAGCTAGTTGTGGTTTAGCAGTGAGATACACTCCAGCTTTTGCAAATCTTTTTACTTCTTCTTTGAAGCACTTACCTACAATTCTATACTCCTACAGCATCAATCTTTCACACAAGGCAGTGCCGCTCTCCCTGAAAGAAATGTTGGCTTTTTACTCAAAGAATCCATCTAGGGAGATCAAAAAAGGGTTTGGCAGTTTTTGGCAAGAGGTCTTGGGAGCATCCAGCTCAGAACCCCTGTGCTGTCGCAAAAGTGGGAAGAGAGGTTCATCTGACAGGGTTGTGGGGAGCTGAGCAGAGGAGGGAGGGCAGGAATCTCCTCCTCCAGGCTGGCTGCTGCTCCAGCTGCTCAGACACGGAGCTGTCTGAGCTGCAGATAATCAAGCACATTCACATTCACGGCGCTGGCTGAGAGGGAGAAAAGGGTGTTTCAAGAATCAGTCGTGTCTGCCACCTACATTTGCACTCTCCAAATTCCAGGAAATAGATTAATTCGAACTTTGCTGATAGATAGCGAGAGCCAAGTCTGTGTTATGATGCATGGAGTAGGGGGGGAAGATGCCATCCTCCCATTTGTAGCAAGGAGAAGAATAAAAGAAATACCTCGACAAATTAAAAAGTGTGGAAGAAACGCCATAACAAACACAAGCTCCTCTGATCCTGGGCCAGCCCAGAGCACAAGAGCTGTGGGTAGAGAGGTTTGTCCTCTTGCTGAGGATCCCCACGGCCAGAGGGACAAGAGCAGGAACACGGAGGGAACTGAGAGTTGTCTGCAGGTGACATTCTAGAGGGGTGAAGAGGTGCCAAATGTGACAGCACCAGAGCACTCCCCTCGTGAGTTGCATCCTCTCCATGCAAGGAGTAGCAATTCAGTTCTGAGCCGAGGAATTTTCCCCTCTTGTTGTGTGAAAAAACAGGACTCAAAAGCTTTTCTGGTCAGGCAGACACTTTCCTTGGTCCGCCTTCCTTCAGGGCCACCCTGGCCATGGAAAACTGAATTGATGCTGAGCCCATAGCAATGAACTGTGATTGTTGCTGCTTGTTCTCTTGCTTTGTGCTGTCTCTTCAGCTCACTGTGTATCTTGAGTGTCATTCGTGAGCTTTGCTTCTGTTTTCTTGGCAATCATCATGCTAATTATTCATCTCTTTCGTGCATATTGCACACATTCCTAAACTCCCAAAATAAGACACCTCAGTGATGTGAATAGGAGGCACGTAGGTAGGTCCTGTGCTGCATCATGCTCCTGAATATTTACAAGGTAATTTGAAAATGAAAAATAAGTGCAGTTCACTAATGAGTTACAGCTCAACGTTTCCTCATGGATATATACTTATGGATACATATTCTGCCTGTTAATCACTAAGGAAACATGTCATGTGCAGGGAGGGTCAGCACTGTGAGATTGGAATGAAAATAAGAAAGACGACTTCTAATAATTTTTATTTAAAATAAATAGAAGCTAAACTTCTCATTAAGAAAAAAAAAGCCAAAACCAAGCAACACCAAACATTCTTTTCCCTACTGATGATATTTCTTTTTAGTTTCAAGCTTTTCTGATGGAAAAATAAAATAAGAGGGAAGTTTTTGTAGCCATTTCTCTCTCCAGGGGAGAGTTGTTCAGAGCAGTTTTACCAGAATGAGCTACTAATGAGACTTTTGCCTCAAATTCCCTTTCTCCTTTCCTGAAGAGACTTTATCCTCTCATCCCGAGCCCTGTGAAATAAGACAAAACACAATCACAAATAAAAGATAAAAATCACAGCATCAATAATCCAGGAACTGCCTCGGTCATGGCAAAACTCCTGCTGGCAGATGCAGAGTGACTTCAGTGACCTCTTGAGCCGTGTCTGCATTGAAGGTGTGTGGGAGCTGCTCCTTCGTTATGGAGCAGATCAGAGAGATGATATGAAAGCCTCCCCAGCAGCAGTTGCCTACTAAAAGAGTAGGAGACGAAGTATGAGCTGTCTGGCTTGTGTCTTCCCTTTTAGACTTCTTAACGGTGCTGAACTCAGTGTTCTGGAAAACCTCTAGGCTCCCTTCACTCTGCATTACGTTTCTTGTCACTGAGTTCTGCGGTTCCTTGATCTGCAGCCCCGTCAGGATTTTGTGAGACATCCCTGGGACTCTGCCAGCTGCCCACTGAGGCCATCCAGCCATGGACCAGCTGAGGTAGAACTCCTCGGGGCAGAAACTTGTCCTGTCTGACCTTGGCATGGTCATGGAGCAGCACAAGGGACTGGTTGGCCTGGGACGACGTTCCTGACCATCCACCCAACTTTGTGCCAAAAATTACATCCAAGGGTGTGCGGGGGCTGGTTTTGGAGAAGAAGCAGAGAGGAAGGGTCTGAACTAAAGGTGGGCTAAAGGCCACCTGGTGCTGTCCCCACAGCAGCTTGTTTGAAGCTGCATCTCCCTGTCCAAGGCTCTGCTGCAGCTCCCTCTGCCAAGGCAGCTCCATCCTTGGTGGGCAGAGATGTGCTTTGTACCCCTGCAAACAAACCATTCACTGCCTCTGAGAGGGTTCCAGGTGTTAAATCAGCCATGTGAAGCTCCGTCCAAAGGAAGCTCCTGCCAAGGGTAGAAGAGTGGCGATCCTTTGCTTCTGGAAACTGAGCCATCTGTGCTGTCCAGGGCCAAGTCCCTTCAAATACCAGGGATTTGGCCTGAGGTGACTCAGCTTCTCCCTCACTCCGAGGTACTCCTGTTTTTCCATGGCTCTCTTCTTTCCCTCTAATGGAGAAGTGGACCACCTCCCTAAGATGATAAATAAATAAATAAATTTCTTGTGCACTCTACCTGTGTAGCAGCAGCAGCAGCACCGTGGGAGATGTTATTTACATGAACTTCATTAATATTTATAGTCACATTTATAGCTTTGTTCAGCAGGAGGCTTGATCAAGTCAGTAGTATGTCTGGAGATCGGTCTTCGGTATACTACTTTTAATGAGAATAATTTGCATTTAATAAAGTGCCTGAGGTAACAAGTTTCCACCCAGATTTGATTTTTCTTGATATTTCGGGAAATATTTGGATTAGTGGTTTGATTCCACATCCATTTTCACTTGCAGCGATGGAATGAAAACAGACATCTGAATCCAAAGACTCAGGCTGGCAGGAACAACATGAGAATATGCCAAAAAAATAAAAGGGGAATTTTTCCTTGTAGTCTCTGTAACATGGGTGATGAAGAATTAGAGTTGGACCTTGATTGTTTTGCATGTTTGCCTTTGTCATAATCCCTGGAGATGACTAGGATGGGTAGTTGGAGAAGCCTGGAGTCTTCCTCTGACACTTTTAAAATAAGGTTTACCTGTTAAATCGACTTTTCTCCCCCCAACTATTGGTGCTCAGGCTGCTGTGGTCTCTAAGTGTTCTAATTTCACCTGTCTCTGTCTGTGTGACTTCATGGAGGCTCTGTTCAGAAACAGGCACATTTCAGGACCAGCCCTTCAAAGACATCCTTCTGCCGCTGCAAAAAGCACCACATTCACTTCGCTGCAGTTATTTATAGGCCCAAGCCTCTCCACAAAAACTGTTGAAAGGCCAAGGAGTTAAGAGATGCAGAGTGACTTCCGCTGAAGATGGTGAACAGAAATAGATCCAGGAATAAAGCACATCAGAAACTTCTCTCACTCCTCCTGACCTCTGGGTAATTTGAGGGAAGGGATTTATATTCTTTTTGTTCTCTTCTATTGGCAAAGACATAGAAATACACCTTATCTGGTTATATCCCCCACAGTTTCTCATTATTTTGTAGCTTTGTGATTTATTTTAGCCCCAAAATACTTTTATCCCAAAAGAATTAGTGTTCTACAGCAACAGTCTTTTCCCTGGGCAGGTGTATGGCCAGGCCATGTCCACAGGGGGATCACCCTGTTGGGGGTTGGTCTTCCTCGGGAGCATCAAAGTGTGACCTTTGTGGGTGGAGTTACTGAGGAATTCACAATCTGTGTGTTCTAAGCAATGTTAAATCACTGAATCCTGAATCCTTGTGGTACCTGAGCTTCCTGTGCATCATTTGAATGTTGTGTGGCACATTTCACAGAGCAACCTGCTGGGACAGAAGATGTCCAGGTTCCAGCTCTTGTTTTGTCTTTGGCTACATAATTCCTCTTTTTGAGTTTTAAGCCAGCTGCTTTGCCACAAAGTAGGATATGACAAGGGCTTGCATGTTTTATTATACTCAGCATGAGCCACAACCTTTTGGATGTACAGTTACCTCTAGCCATTCTCAGGTGGTTGCTGAGTTGCCATCTCATAGCATAAATGTTAAAATAACTTTACTAAAAAATATACAGCCAAAGTCAGTGTGCATGTTTGTGGTTTAAATTTTCTCAACCAGAAAATCATGGAAATAAGGATTATCATATATTTTTTTAATGTAACCTGGTCTATTGGAAGGTGTCTCAGCCTATGGCAGGGGCATTGGAATTAAATTATCTTTAATTTCCTTCCCACCCAAACCATTCTAAGATTCCGTGATACTGCGGAAATCAGAAACAAGTTTTAAACAGCTGCTACAATAATTTCTTCTGGATAGACATTTTCTGTGCAGCCCATTTGTCCATTTTGCAGTAATTTCAAGAATTGCTCAGCAAACAATGAAATGAAGGACTCATTGAGAGCTGACCTTGCAGAGATGAAAGGAGGAGGAATAAACAAAAGATCTGTGCCTGTAGGTGCTTGCAAACTACTGAAACCTTGACCAAGGATGATTTAGAGCCCTAGCAGGGTTTATGTAAATGCTACAATTCTTTTGCATTCATACCTCAGTGCTTCTTCACTTCCTCAGGAAGATATTCTTGTGTCCGAGGTCATTAATCTCCCCACACAGTGTACGCTTTTGCTCAAGATTTGTTAATACATTTGGCAGTGGTGCTTGTTGTTCTTAAGCATATATTGAATTTTTACACAGCAGCTATTTGTATAATTCCTGTAACATGCCAGAACTGCTTCCAGTTAGTGTCCAGAATTTTCTGGCTCTCTGGAAGTACTTTGTAAAAAGAAAAAAAGATTTAAAAGATCTTACCAAAATATTGTCTACAATTTCTTCCTCTCTTCCATTGAAATTGAAATCCTCTTGCTATTATATGCATCTACTAATCTACTAATTAAAAATGTGCCTTCATTATTTGGATAGTTTGTGTTGAAGTTTGGGGTCTGACTGTTAGATATATTGGAATAAAACCTAGAGAATAATTTTAATTACACTCTGAAAGACAATTTTAAGGGCTCTGTGACCTTCTACAGAACTTGTCCCATTGCATTTGCTGCACTTTTTTGTGTTCACTCCTCATCTCTCCTTGCCTTTGGCAATGAAAAGCCACTGGTTATGGAGAATCCCAAGGGAAAGTTTATCCCTAGTGCGAGTTTAGTAAAACCTGCACTGAGGAATGAAATTACTGAGGGACAGCAGGGACATCTGTGTCTCTCAGCCAGACTCTTCACTAATTAACCCATAGTCCCTGCTGACAGTTTTTGTAAGAAGCTTCCAAATCTTCATTTCAGATTTTCTAAAGGGTCTATTATTGCTTTGTCTCAGTTTATACTTCATAAAGCAATTGGATATTAATGGTTCTCTGCATTTCCAGCCACACTGCAGGCAGTCCCTGTGTAACAGCCAGGGAAAATGTTCTAGTTTCTGAATTCCAGTGTGGAAATACACCTGCTGTGAGGGATTTCAGTTTCTGTGTGATATTGTGGGAATCACCTGTATTCACCAGTAAAATATGATTCATGACATCACTGTTCTAAATGCAAAATCTGGGTATTTTCTGACAGAGTGAAGAGGCATCAGAAGGAAAATTTTAGACTTTCTAGTGATGATAAACAAAGATGAGCTGTCCACAGGAAAGGAAATTGGTGGGAATGTTGATAACATCATAATAATAAATGTGTATTTATAATTGAGATGGAAAAATTAAGGCAAGTCTTAATACATATAAACACTTTCAGGGTTTCACAAACATTAATTACTAAGGCATGGTAGAAAATCATAGATGCACTTCATTAGGACAAAACATTTAATATAAGTGTTAATTAAGACTTAGAGTGTGCAAATTGTATTAGCTAAGGTAGATTTTGACTGCAGTGGGTCGCAGTGCTGTTGTCCACATTATAAAGAGCATGTTCAAAGGGTGGTCACAAGATTGAGTTTCAAGGTCAGTTTGTTGGACAAAAACCTCTACAAATGTTCTTTCCATTAATACAGCAAGGTGAGAGAGGATATGATCACCAGTCAAAGCTGCTCCTGCACTAGCACTCCTTAATCCAGGAGAAAAGGACAGGAGCCAGTGACTGGAACCTGAAACCCAACAAACCCAGAGCAGGGATGTGATGGATGTTTGTATCAGTGTGCACCATTAGCTCCTGGAACAATGTCCTCAGGTTATTGATGCCTTCCTTTTTAGCAGGCTTTTGTCCACATCATTTCAGTCCTTTACCAAACCATTATATGACAATCGGGAAATATCTTGGTAGCTTGACATCTATTTTGCCATCTACGGTGACCAAAGTGAGGGGAGATGAGAACCTCCACTACTCAGTTTGGAAGGATGCTAAACATGTTGAGAAGGGGATGTAAAATCTAGGATTCACGTGGGAGAAACAAATGGGGAGATACCAATTAATATTACCAGCAGCAGTTTGGCAATATGTTCTTTTTCTGTTCCTTTAATTATTAACCCATAAATCTATGAATCAGAAACAACCTCCGTGCAATTTGGAAGTAGCTCCAATGGACTCAGCAGCACTGAATTGGTTTGCATAAATGCTGAGGAAATGTGGCCCCTGGGGCAGAGGTGAGGAGAGCTCAGGGTTTTCACTGCCAGAGTGAGTGTTTTGTGTGTGCCTTGCACAGAGAGGTCACAGCAGAAATGCATTGTGATACAGCAGCATAAGCTAAGGAACATTGAAATGGATCTGAAACTGAAAGCAACAGAGCTGCAGAGCAATTTGGGTGACTGTTTCATTGGATTTTCATCACATTCAGCTAGTTAACACAAATGAGTACTTTTATAATCAGAGTTCAAAGGTGATTAAAGAGAAGCAAACTGCAGTCAAAACGGGATCATTTCACTGGTGACACACACGAAACCTTGAAATGCTGCTTGACTTTTATAGGAAGCTGTAAATCAGGCCTGGATTACTTGAAAAGTTCAAGAGCCCTAGAAAATGTTTGAGCTAAATGCAGCTGAGTTTTATGATTTGTGCTTTTATGCACTGAGCTCTGAAAATGAGCAGTGCAGTGAAGTTATTTAAGAATCTCCCTAAAGCAGAACATTGTACCTGCCAAAAAGAAAAGTAGGAACCAACGATGTTTCGTTTGTCATCTTTGTAGATGCAGCTGTACTGCTCACCAGGGAGAATGCATGTGAAAAGACACAGCATTGTGAGGGCTGTAGAGGTATTCCTTACAAGATTAGAAAAAAAAATCACAGAAAGGATATTTGTCACAAATTTGTCACGGGTTTTAATCATAATTGTAGAGCTTTTAATGGCACTGCGTACTTGTTATTATACAGGAAAGCAAAAGAGTTAACACCCTTGAAATATTAATATTGTTACCTATCTGCAGTTCAAGAATATAATATTAACCATTCTGATGTCAAAAGGGGGTCAGGGAGTCTAGGAACTCAGCCTTAACCCAAGTGTGCTGCAATGGCCCCTGGCTGCTTTTCCTACTTTCTCTAGCATAGGAACAAGGGGAGTGTTGTATCATTTATTTACTTTAATCTATTAATACAAAGGTCTGCCACAAGAAAATGCAGGTTACATTTTACAGAGCAACAAACATTGCTCCTGAACCACAGATAAAATCCCTATAGCCATGCCCTGATTAACCTTTAACACTTTTTTCAAGCAAACCACCCTGGTTTGGAGCAAAGGGCAGTTTCCTTTGCTACTGTCCTATTTATAGACTTTGAAGGCTTGCAAAGCAAGTGGCAGCTGGAGATGAGAATCTGAAATGTGCCCATTACAACCTGGCAATGTTCTTTCTTAGGTTTTAGGAAACTTGAACAGGAATCAATTTGAAGTGCTGAAACATTTTGTGAATTGATACACAGCAGTGCTGTGCTGCCTAAAGAATGCAGAGGAAGGGAGAAGAGGTTTCCATGCCAGCAAATGTGTCTTTGACTGTACCAGAGAACGAAGTGTACAGATCCTGACTATAATTTATATTTGCCATGAGACCTAGAGATGTCAGAAGACATCATGTTAGTCAGGACAATTCAAATTGGAGGATTTGTACTCTGCTTCTATAGCCAGAATGTCTCAAGTGGGAACAGACATGTTGAACACTTCAAAAAGGACTAAATTTTGGTGTTATTTCACTGGCAGTTGTACATATCATTTGCAGAAAAATCACCAGCAATGCCTTTGTTAGCTTTACGCATTATTTGCAAATAGCAACTCCTTTAAAAATTCTTCATTTTTTGTAGATCATCATTTATGCCAACAAGATTCCCCCTTGGCTTAAGCACATATTCAGTCTGGAGGAGAGGAGGCTCAGGGGGCACCTTCAGTCTACAGCTCCCTGAAAGCCAAGTCGGGGGTGGTCTCTTCTCCCAAGCCATATGACAAGAGGAAATTGCCTCAGGCTGTGCCAGGAGAAGTTTAGGTTAGATATTACAAAAGATTTCTTCTCTGAAAGGGTCATTAAGCATTGGCACAGACTGCCTAGGGCAGTGCTGGAGCCCTGTCCCTGGAGGGGATCTACAGAACAGATGTGAGGATGTGGCACTTGGGGACACGGTTTAGTGACGGCTTTGGCAGTGCTGGGGGAGCAGCTGGGCTCGATGCCCTTAGAGGGCTTCTCCAACCTAAACAATTCTGTGATTCTCCAATATCCTCAGCTGTAAATAAGCATTTGGTCAAGAGCTCTGTAATGACCCACTAGCCTGATACCCCGAGGTGTGGAACCCAGGGTGGAGCTGAGCACCAGTGATGGGCTGGAAGGCTCAGAAAGCTGCACAGCCTCTAGCACAGGGGCTGATAAAGTCAAGCTTTGGTTTAACAGGTTACAACTGCAATTAATTTTGTGCTAGGGAATGACAGGGCCAATACAAGGAGCTAATCAAATAAACAGCACGTGCATTTCACAGCAATAACTGATTTGATTTACAGATGTTATTCAGGAAACTGGACTGAAAGGTTGAAATGATGGTGACAGTCATTATTGACTTTGGCATTAACTTGCTGAGATGCAAAAAATCCCTCTGTAGGAAGTAAATTAAAACCCATGAATGAAATTGATTTAATTTGTACTACCTGACCAGTAGGGTTTGAATTCTATCAGGATGTGATACACTACACTGTGTACTTAGAGGGCATGGTCATTTGAAGGAGGGGGAGCAGCAAGTAGAGACTGAGTGGAGTTGTAGAAATTCATTTGAGCCAAGGTGCTTTGGCTGTAAGCAGTTATAGCTACAGGTCAGTTCCAGTTTACAGGAGCTTCTGCTGAGGCATGAAATTGCCAGGTATGGAAATGTGGAGTTTGAAGAACAGCAAGTGTGATTCTGTTATGGAAGTATTCCATGGGTGAGGAGAGCAAAGTGCCAGGATCCTGTGCCCGGGGGCTGCAGTCCCCTCCTGTCACTGAAGTCTCCCTGAGCCTCTCCCAGGAGTGGTTCAGGAGAGCTGACCTTCAGACAGTGCTTCTGAGGTCACTTCCACCCCTTCATTTCTGTGATTTTATGAGGAACTCGCCTTTTTAAAGGAAAGCCAGCTGCTTCATTCTGAGAGCCAGACATCTATTTCCTGGGGTGGGGACAAAATGTGATGTCAGATTTGCTGTTTCTCTTGGTCCGTGTTCTGCCTGTGTATCTGCTAAGGCAGACAGTGAGGCTTCTTGTGAAAATCCAATACAATCAGCTTTGTGACAATTCCCTTTTTTCCTCCTCACTCCTTGCATGTCTCTCTGTCTCCTTTCGATACTCTGGCAGTTCTCCAGACTAGAAATTTGATGAAAGAGCAGGGATGTGTTATGAGCATTGGCAAGGCGTCTCATCTCTGCTTCCTTGTTCTCTGCTTGCTTACCCTCACATGAGCGACGTAAAGCTGTGTTTCTGACTGGGGTAACGAGGCCGTGGTATCCTGTCAGAAAAAGCAGATGCCATTCAAAGCTTCAAACCATGAAAGTATCTAATGAACAAAGAGCAGTAAGTGTGCTTCAGACACCTCTGAGCCTGTCACAGGAGAAAAGCCCTGGATATCATTATCACTTTCTGGTACTGAGGTAAACGGAATTATTGGACATGTCCTCAGCTCCTCATTATAGCCTATGTCCTTTCATTTCTCATGAATTAAAACATCCCTTGGAATCTGAAATCAGCTATGAATGTTGACTGCTCAGAGCTGTCAAACACAGCAAAAGCCCAGACAGGTTTGTAAGCTCTTTTTGCCCTGAGATTTATGTAAGGTTGACATGAGTAAGTCAAGTGCTCTTGCTCCTTAGGGCAAAAGTATCAAATTCTTTCAGGTTTTGGCCTCTTATCCTCTGTTTCTGACATCCTACCCTGGACAGTTTTCTCTGCCAGATATGAGTTTGAGAAATAACTCAGGTGTGCAGAGAAGCAGAAATGTGCTGTTCCCTGCTCCCACTGAGCAAGAGGCAGCCCTTCTAAGTCAGTTCCAGGCAGTGAAATGCAGAAAAGCCCAGCTCTGCAGTTCTCCTCCCAAAAGAGAGCACAAATGAGAACAGGAGTATAGGCCACCCTAGCCCTCTGCAGATCAGCTGCAGACTGAGCTCCTCCAGACTAGTCCTTCATCTCTGCAGACTCAGATCTCCTACAGTGCCTATAGAATTTAAACCCAAGCTGTGTGGAATAACTTCCCATGATGGAAAATCTTTAAACATCTCATACAGGGGAATATTTTTAATTGCAGCTCACTGGTCTCTGCCCCGGTACTTCTGAAAAAGGGTCAGCTGGGCTTGTGGCTGTGCAGGTGAGCAGATCCAGGCACTGGTGAGGGGCCCAGGGAAGACCTGAGAGCCAATTGCTCTGTTTTGAAAACCTGTAATTTTCTTCCTGAAGCTCAGAAGTGGATAGTCCCTTTCTTTAGCCATGATGGATGTCATAGTTGTGGCAGGGAGACAGCCCTGGGTAATCAGAGCACGGGAAATCTGTGCTAAGGGACTTTCCCTCAGGTGAACCCTCGATAGCTGAGCAGGGGGGCTGCAGCACTCTGCCAGGCTGACACAGGCTGAGCAAGTCTTTCCTTCTTAGCACAATTTAAATAAAGCTTCAACATCATTTCATCCCCTCTTTAGGCATCAGAGACACTACCCAGACGAAAACAAAGGCTGCCCATGCCTGAGGAGTGAGCTCCCTCACGTAAACCCCAACAGGGATGGCTGATTGTCTCAGTATTTGGGTGTTTTCAAGTCTCTCATTTGGGCTTTCTGACCCCCAAGAAGCATTGTTTCTGCTGCACCCATTCCATAGCAGAGGCGTTAACAAATCTCTTCTCTTCTCAGCTGTCCATTTGCACAAAACTTGCAGAGACTTGTTACCTCTGGGACAGCAACATCTTTGTCACACATCATTCATCTGAGGGAGAAGAGAGCAAAGCATAAAGGCTAAAAAGGCACAAAGAAGTGAACAATAGGAAGGATTTAATTTAGTGGTAAGATGCCTGTTTGGATTTTGTTTTGCGGGCTTTTTTAAAACAAACGTTCATGGTTAATTTATGCCAGCAACAACAAAAATTGGGCCAAGCATCACAATGACAGAAAATACAGATGAGCTTTCTAAGAATGTAGAGCTTCAGTTTTATTAATAGAAGACAAGATTGTCTTTTTGATAAATGACAGAGAAATCAGGATAGACTTAGAAATTAATTGTACTCTCTAGGTATGGTTCTTCTTAGAAGAAAAAAAAAGTAAATGACTCCATTTTTCATGTTTCTGTTGGTCTTCATCTCCCTTAAATACCTTGGTGCTCCAAATCTGAGCAGTTTTAACCTTTCTAATTCATAATCTCAGCAAGCTTTGTCCTCAATAGTTACCAAGCGAAATGACCCATGATGTATGAGAAGATTTTGATATACAAAGCTTACATGAGTTTTGGGAACCTTGGAGAAGAAGCAAAATCTCATCAAGAAGTAAACCACAGATGTAAAAATAGAAAGGTTTCTGGTTTAATATTTATACTTTAAAGTACTATAACCATTATTATTATTATTATTATTATATTGTATTATTATTACAACCAGTATGGTGATCTCTGCCCAGAAGTCTGTGCGTAACTTTCTGACATCCAAGAAAAGGCATGCTGCTTGAATATTATACGTTTAAAAGTTTAGTGTCATCTATGCAAGTTTCTATATGTTTTCCATTTAATAGGGACTATCCCTTTGGAAGTATTGCTCATCTTTCCCAGATCTTCTGTGTAATGTGGTATCAGGTATCAGGTTAAAAGGTTAATATTTTGTTCTGGTACTCTGTTAAACCTAAAATTCACCTTAATTTTGGATTACAAAGAATGTACTCACCCCTTTTTAGTGTGGCTGACACACAGTAGAGCCACCTGTACTGAAAATATAGGAAAGGCAATAATTACAACTGAGCAAAGGCAAATATCCATGACAATCCAGTATATCTGGGAAGTCTCATGAGGATAAGAGAAGGCAGAAAAATTAAAGGGTAGCTCAAAGCTGGAATGAAATTTGGAAGATTGTGAAAATGGGCAGAGGCAGGCTTGGAGCGGGGGTGTAAATAGCTTTGCTGTCTGCCTTTCCAGAGACCCAAGGGAAGGTGCAGCTCTACTTTCCCTTACTGCCAGCTCAAGAGCTTCTGCAAAGATGGTAATATTTCTGTGAGACACCCCCAGATAAAATATTGCAGAAATAAAGTAGAACTGTGGATTTTCACACATATGTGAGACCTTTAGACACACCCAAGCACACATAGACAGTACCCTCAGCCTTTCCAGATGTCAGTCCTGCATCTCAAGGCATTATTGCTCCTTCAGAAAAACAGGGATTTATTTCCCTTGTCACACAGCTCCCCATCTGCCAAGCAGCTCTGCCCCAGAAAGCTCTGGAGAACACTGGCAGGAGATAAACCTTT
Organism: Acanthiza pusilla; assembly: GCA_036630365.1. Taxonomy (NCBI): domain Eukaryota; kingdom Metazoa; phylum Chordata; class Aves; order Passeriformes; family Acanthizidae; genus Acanthiza; species Acanthiza pusilla. The sequence continues at coordinate 8,781,503 of JAXCHO010000049.1, read as the reverse complement.
GCAGCTGATCCCTCTCTGAGGGACCTGCCCCAAAGGGAGTTCCAGAGTTCACCTGTGCTGCAGAAATTGCTGTCCCCAAACTGCTGTAGTTTGACCCAAAAACCTTCTGGCTCCACTCTTGGCATGGTGCTGCTGTAGCTGTGCAGTTTCAGAGAGGCCCCAAATCAATTCTGGCTTCACACAGCAGAACTGAAGAGTCTGAGGATAAATCATCTGTTCTGGACCTGGAACCACAAAGGTTTTATTTCCTGAATAACAGGCCCCATACGGAACTTGGCAGAGGGCATTTTGTTCCTGTGGAACCTAGAAAAGGGAGAAAAAAGATACAATAGTCAGACTTCTTCTGAAAGCAGGGCAAGGGGTGAAAAAAGCCAAGCAGAACATGTTGTCTTGCCTTTATGATCTTTGCTAACAACTGAGGGACCACCAATTTCATATTCACTGGCAAGAGGAAAAAATTAGCTAAAGTATCTCATACCATTTGGGCACTGCCCCTTCCAGGCCTGAGACAGGAATGACATTTATATTCACAAACTGAAAGATTCACTTGCTGGCAATATCAGTGTGTGCCAAAGACTGTGGGATACAGAAACATTGATTCAGGGGTATTCTGCCAGGAATCCACTTATCAGGGTTCATAACCAGTTTAAACTTCAGTCTTAGGCATAATTGTAGAAATTAAATCATTATCAATGCTTTATACATACAGGATTTTGCTTAACTGCAGCATGGTTACGGACATTCAAAAAGGTTTTTTTGTTATTGAACAATAATATTTTGCTATGGCTTGAAAGGAGGTTTTTGTATGAAATTGAGGTCAGCCAACAAGGTAACAGAGTGGCCCAGGGGCACTTGCCCAATTGTGCTGCCTAGTCACCCCTCCCATCACACCTGGATCCTTTACAGAAAGAAAGAGAAAGCATTTTAGTTGATATATTATTTACAATAAGGAATTAATTTTCCAAATATGTATCCAGCACTTAAAAGAGTAATTTTGATTGCACCCAGGGAAGAGGCTCCAGACAGATATGCACTGCCCACTGCAATTAGGATCACAGTGTGACAGCTGGCCAGCAAATGCAAAATTTTAATTTGTAAAGATGTAAAGGGTGTCAGTCAGACACTTCCTGGGTAGCTGACCTGCTGCTTTGTGTATATAAGCATTGAAGAAAACCATTGTGTATGCTACGAAGCCTCAGTGAACCCCAAGGAATAATTTAATGCATTATTTAAAATCCTCAAATTCAGACGGAGAATATTAACTGTGTTTGGTGCTGAACTTGAATATTTAATGAACAGAAGGAAGCAGAATAGTTTTGATTATAATGGAATTTCTTATCTCTTAGTTTCACATACTTCAAAGCAATTTAAATAATTAGGTAAAGGTCACTGTCTCTGCCCTTTGTGCCAGGGGACAGCAGCATCTGGTTTCAGCTGACTCTGTGTAAACTGGCAACAAGTTGTTGGCTGAAGTGCATTTAAAGTATTAGTTTAGATTCATGGAAAATCATCAATTCATTCGATTTCTAGTGAAATAACTGAAGTAAAAGTGTCACCTATTTGCCTGGGTGCAATTTCAGATCTGTACAATTAATACAAATTTTATTTTTTCCTACTTTTTTCCCGTAAGATTACATAGTTGTTCTAACTGTAACATGACCAGCACACCTGGGTTGTCTCTGCTCTGAGGAATCTATTTCTGCTCTCATTGGCACATAAAGAGGAGGCAGCAAGTTCTCGCCTAAAGGAGAATATAAAAGGTGCATGGCTTAGGAGGGATTTCTCACCTTCACCCTGAGAAAATGACCACTCCAGGCTAGAAAAGCTCACTGAGAGAATTGGATATTTGCAAAGCATCAGAGATACCATGCCAGCATCCTGCTGGAATCTGCCCTGCTCCAGAACTGGGGCTGGGACTGTCCCTGGCCCCTGCAGCAGGGGCTGTGCCGGGGAGGATGTGAGCCCTGGGGAGCCCCAGTGGCTCTGCTGCTGCCCAGGGCACCATCCCCTGCTGCTCAGAGAGCTCTCAGGGCAGCCGAGGGCAGGCACTGGCTGCTCTCCATCTCCAGGGAGTGCTCTCTGCTCGGGAAGGTCACTGATTCATAAAATCACTGCCACGGTGACACCGCCATGGTGACACTGCCATGGTGACACCGCCATGGTGACACTGCCACGGTGACACTGCCGCGGTGACACCGACACGGTTACACTGCCTTGGCTCTCCCAGGACTTGCCAGGTTTTCTCCTGCTTGATTTGGTGTGAGACTCATTTCTGGTACTTGCCAGAGCACCTTGCAAACCTCCCCAAGCTCTCCATGAGTGGACAGCAAGGGGACAGTCACCTCAGCAAGGGGACAGTCACCTCAGCAAGGGGACAGTCACCTCAGCAAGGAGACAGTCACCTCACGGGGGGTCACACAGCAGAGGGGCCCAAGGAAAGGACAAGGAAGCACAAAGTACCAACAGCAGGATGGCTGTGCTTTTTCTTTCATCGCTGTTGCAGGAAAGGGTCAGATCTGAGGAATAATTTTCTGGGTGGAAGAAGCTCAGGAGATGGCAGAACTGGGTGTTTGAGTGATGAACAAAATGTCACTTAGCAGGGAAGCACAGCACTTCCCAGCACTTGTTATGTCTAGTAAGGAACAGAAGTAAGCAGTGACAGATTCCCTGCAGGCCCATTCTTCAGGTGCTAAAAGATGATCAAATATCCATCTCTGCCTGACCTCCTGCTGTCACTGCTCTGTTCTATTCTGTGTTTGTTAGGAAGGCCTTTCAGAGCTGAGGAAATTATTGCCCTGCTGAAAAGAGCAAAGCACAGAAGGATCTGTGGGCAGTGCCCCTTCAACACCTGCTGTGTTTGAGGGCCTGTGAATCTCTGCCTTCCATCCCTCTGACACAATGTGCACCCCAGGCCCCTGGCTGTGGGTTAGGCAGGTGTAAATCAAGAGGTATTCCTGCCACATAAACTGGGATTTCAATTTTTAATATCACTATTCCTTTTGCAATACTTTTTCCTTGCATACTGAAAAACACATCAGGAGGGATTTTTGCTGCTGTTCTGTTCTGTCTGGCAGGATGCTGGTGCCATCTACTGCTCTGCCCACCACTACTGTGTCTGAATTCGGAGACATTTCCTGGAGGCACCTCTCCCTTGCTTAACCTCATGGGACAGAAGCACACTATCCTGGGGAGGAATTTCTCCTTAGTAGTTGAGGAAAATTTGGTAAAACTTAGCTCCTCTGAATTTCTCCAACAAGCAATTTTTAAATTATTTGGAAAAAAAAAAAAATCCCCAGTAAATTCGAAACCATTGTCTTAGTGACTGATATGTAGGTGTATAGGCATTAGTTCCTGACTGGGATCCTACAGCCACTGCTGTACTCCCAAAACCATCACATCACAGAATCATAGAATTGTTTAGGTTGGAAAAGCCTTCTCAGGTCATCAAGTGCCACCATTATCCCAGCACTGCCCAGACCACCACTAAACATGTCCCCAAGTGCCACATCCACACAGCTTTTAAATCTCTCCAGGGACAGTGACTCAACCACTGACCTGAGCAGCCTGTTCCAGTGCTTCACCACCCTTTTGGCAAAGTTTTTCCCAACCTAAACCTCTGCTGACACAACTTGAGGCTGTTTCCTCTCATCCTGTCACTTGTTATCTGCGAGAGGAGCCTGACCCCCACCTGACTACAACCTCCTTTCAGGGACTTTTAGAGAGTGAGAAGGTGCCCCTGAGCCTCCTTTTCCCCAGGCTAAACACACTCAGCTCCCTCAGTTTCTCCTCATCAGATTTGTGCTCCACACCCTTCCCCAGCTCTGCTGCCCTGCTCTAGACATGCTCCAGCCCCTCAGCATGGAGCTGTGCCTGCCCCAGCAGCTGTGCAGGATCAGTGTCTGAGCACAAACAGGACCTGAGAGACTCTGGATTTGCTCATGTCAAGCTATGTCTTGGTCCTGCTTGTTGCCACAGGTCACAGAGAAACCTGTTGGGTGTAGTCAAGCTAAAACCAGCCAGTTCCCAAGAAATGTCCTGGAGCTGCAATGTCACCCTGCCCTCCCTGTTACAGAATGTTCAAGCCACCCCGAGAGCTCTATTGAAGAGAAAGATCCTTTATTGTCTGATTAAGGGAATTCTGTGCTGCTCCAGAAAGATGCCAGTGTCTCACCATCTTTTTTGGATGTTTCATTAGCCCTGTAATCTTTGCACAGTGTATTTTTATCCCACTGCTGTGTATTTTTAGCCACACTTCCATTTGCAAGTGACACATAGTACGATAGCTGTCATTACAGGAACGCTCCTGTCTGGCTTTCAGCTAATCATGCACTGTCCCCTCTAAAATCAGCGTTTAATGTCTCACTGTAATACCTGGTGCTAAAAATAACTCCCCCTCCTCCCTGCAGTGTGAAAGCTGCTAGCGCAGAAGCCCCAGCACGTTTAACTTTCCCAGTCACCAGACATAATGTGATGTGTCATGTCTGCCAGCAGCGTTTCATCCCACGAGCTGCTCCCCAGTGATGGTCAGGAGATTGGAGACATTGGCCACCATGCAGACTGCTGACTTTGATGGATGTTTTGGTCTTGTAGCTCTTTACAAGAGTTCAAAACAAAACATTAGAAAAAATATATATATTTGTATACATATATATAAAAATAAATAAATAAATAAATAAATAAATAAATAAATAAATAAATAAAGGTACTTTGTTACTGAGCTTCTATTTATAGGGGTGTGTTTATATAGGAGAAAGCAGTGTAACATTTTTATTAAAAAGAGTAGGGGAAAAAAGGAAGTATCATACGGAAGTGTTAGTGAGAGTGGAAGAAAAGCATTTTGTCAGGTCTAAGCTAACTTTTTTTCCTTCTGTGTAGTCAGTGCCAGGGGTACCTTGGTTGCCTTTGCAGTTGGATAGATTTCCAAGAGATGATGCTGAAAAGGATTTACACAACACTGAAAACTCCAGAAACATATGCGGTTATAAAACTTCCTTGCCACTGAGCTTTTCTTCCTTACACTTTCATAAATTTTAAGTGCTGTTTGCGACAAAGGCTGGGCCTCAGTGGAGCTGAAAGCACACCCGGGGACTGGGTGATCTCTCCTTTGCTGAACAGAGATTGGATTTTTTCTTCTCAAGCAAAGTCAGCTGCAAGAGATCTCCATAATCTGTAACTTGGTCTGACTGCACCACTTGCTTTTATCGTGAGTGTGCAAAAAGATCACAGGTCTTTGCTAAAGATGGGCTTTATTTGCTCTTGACAATGAACAACTGTTCTGTGAGAGCAGTAATTTGAACTTTTTCACAAAACTTCAGGAAACAAGAATCTGAACAGATTACCAGCACAGAGCACTGCCTCTGCCAGCACATGAACCTTCAGCTAATTGCTTGTCAGACTGCTTGGGAGTCAGAGCAGTTATCTCCAGGCACAGTGCCTCTACACAGGCAGCCTTGGAGAAGAAAAAAGGGCAATTAAGTGTCTGGTCCGAAGCAGGGAGCTCAAGGAGATGTGCAGAGTGCTGGAAAAAAGGGAAGTCAGAGGTGACCAAAGAGAGCAGTGTGGTGCAGAGCAGCAGGTGCTCCTCAGCTCCTCAGGCACTGCCCAGCACACAGACAGAGACTCCTCGGTGAGCTCTGCACAGCCAACTGCGTTTGTGTGGCTGTGTCCAGCCTGTCTGAGCTACAGCAGCACAGCCTTTGAAAGAAAAATTACTTTATTCTCATTCTTTCTAGACTACATACTCCAGCTGTGTTTTATAATATTTCCTTGTCTTCTAGACCATCTGAGCATCCATCACCATCTGCATTACTACAGAATAATCAGTAAGCCTTGGTGCTTCAGGACTTCTGTGTTTGCTTTTTCTTATTTCTCTTCACACAAAGCAAAAATCCCAAGTTTCCATTTCTTCTTGATCTACAAAACCTGAAGGAAAAGCAACTAAGTCCCTTAATTCTTTTATCTCAAGCAATCTTACCTGTTCAGATGTTTCCTTGCTTTCCCTTCCTTTCCTTATTAGCCTCTGCCCTTCCTCAGGCTGATTCCTGCGCAGTTCTCTGTAGTCATGGGTGAAGCACTGCTCCTACTGTTCCAGGGGTTTTGTATTTGAAACTAGGTGTGTGAATTTGTGATTATTTCTCCCTAGATTTCAGTTGTGCCCCTCAAACTTTATTTTATCTTTCATAACTCTACTCTATCTGTTTATTTCTGGTTATAATTTGTTGGCAGCAGCTCTTCTGTCACTGGCCACCAATTATTTTGCTGGAATTTCAGTGATGCTGAGTACACATGTAGGATCAATACAGCAGCTCAAAAGGCTGTCTATTGCTGCTGTGATTAATTCAGCTTTGAAAACTTTTAGAGCTAAGGTCTGATTTACAGACTTGGGAATTTATAGTTGTTTTAACATAACCTGAAACGGAACCTCAAATGAATTTTGCAGAGTTGCTCTGAAAGACCTAAGGAAACTCTCTTGAGACTTTCCACTGTAAAGAAGAACTGGGATAGCATAGGCTCAAGGGGCAAAGAGCCAGACTGGGTCATTTAAACTGTTTTTTAAGGGATGTATATTAAAGTAGGGCTCCAGGGCTCCTGAGATTCTTTTCTAGGTGGTGCTGGAGTTGGAGCTTCTCTGAGGGGTTTGGGTGGGGATGAAGGTGGAGCCAATCGTGGCTCACAGCAGTCTTGAGTCAGTGATGGGCACACAGGGGGCAGAGGGGAATTTTCACACTGCCAGCTAGGTCTGAACAATTTCTGGTTTATGATATTGAGCCTGGACCCAAGTCCTGAGTACTTTAGCATCTAAGCTGTCATCTGGTCAGTTCAGTCTGTAATTTACTTTCAGTTGGAAATTTTCCTTTGTCTTAACGTAGGCTAAAAATGAGTATAAGAATGCTGGACCATGGTCTAGAGACCAAGTAGTCTGCCTGATACCTGTCAGTATCTCATATTGAAAGTAAAATTATTCTAAAATGGGTTTGTTTTCCACTGGTGCTTACTGTTGCACACATAATTCTTTGTAAGCATATAAAGAGGAGTAAAGTAAAGGCAAAACACACATTTTACAGCCAGTAGTTTGTAAATACCTGGTCCACTGAAGGAATTCAGCAAGAACCCCGAAGAGGGCACTGTTGGCTGCCTTAAGGCTTCAAATTGCAGTTTTCTATTCGTGTCTTCATCCGAATCTGCCCCTAGAAGAGGACCCTCATTACATTTGGCCAAGTACCTAAAGGGAGTACTGGGACCCTCTGCCCCAGTATTTATAGCAGCATTTACACATTGCTGTAATGATTAATAAAAGTGCTCTCAGTTAAGTCAGTTCTAGTTGGTGATAAATAAATCTTCCTCCTAGACTCTGAGCCGTTCTGTTCCCCAACTCTGCTGAGCAAGTGGGAACTCAGCTAATGCTCTGCCTGCTTGAAATTGCTAAAGCAGGGGGTACCCAGCCATGTAAGCACTTGGTCTCAGTTTCATGAGCGTTTTCATAGCAAGTTGTATGCTACAAAACTCAGCCAGGGGTGAATGTCGATGGTCACATCATTACTGAGGTGCCAGGACCTCCCTCCTTCACCTCGGAGTCCTGGCCACAGCTGCCCCAAACACAGCTGAGTCGAGGGCTGCACGACACAGTTTCCACACTTGATATTCCTAAATAAATTCTTCTTTGTGTCTAAAGGAATCAACAGTCAGATACCAAGTACGAAACCAAACTCTTCTCATGGGAAATTTGTCAGCAAAGATGAATTTTGCTCTCAGATTAATCATTGAAATCCAGGATGGACACACAAGAAAACCCTAAGAATATGAATTGAATTCAAAGGCTTGGCTGGATATGTGTCCCGAGAGATGCCTGTGTGTGGGAGGAAAGGTCAGGAGAAGCCTTTGCAAAAGATGCAGATCAAAGAGCTCTCCCTTGCTGACAAATCTGGTTGCATAAAGGACAGCCCCTCTCTCCAAAGTTCAGCCTTCTGAAGTTGTCTTTAGATCTGTGAAATCAAAGGCAGTTTATTGATCATATGCCTTTAGATCGCAGTGATTTCCAGGTCATCACCGCAGCTTTGAGCAGGTGGATGTGAACAGGAGCATTTCCTTAGCAGGGGGAACGTTGTACCTCTGTCCTGCTGGGGCAGTCAGTGCCACTGCCAGAGCCCTGCTGAAGTGTTCTTTGCTGAGCCGCCCAAGCCACACATCTTTCTTATGCAAACCTTACCTTAAAGGGATAATTTATGGTACCTTTATCTTCAGATAAAAACCCCAACACTTGTTGAAGATCATAGAGTGTTTAGCCATGCCAGATTTCTCCTGCAAACCTCAGCTGTTCCAAAAGCACCAAATTTGCTGGTGCTGGTGTTTCCTTTGCCCTGCCCAGCCGTGGTGTGGCTGCCACAAACACCCTCCACACAGCAGGTGCCCCCTGAGTTCAGCTCCTGAGGATCTCACTGCAGTGTCCCCCAGCAGCACCTACAGCTTCCCACTCAGCCAAAGGCTCCTTCCCGAGGCCATGCACATAGATCAGAGCCTCTTCTACATGGCAGCATCTTCATATGCAGGTTAAATTTTCTTTTTTTCCTGTTTATTCTTTTTCTGCCTACATAAGAGCAAGGAAGTTAAATGGTAAAAACAATTCACTGCTCACAAGAGGCTCATCAGCCCCTCTCTTGCTCACTGATGGTGCTGCATGAATCTGTGAGTGATAAAGTGTAGTTGCACTGTTTTAAAAATCTTTCTCTTCTTTCTCAGAGAGAATAGAGATAAGCTGCATTCTTGTACTTTCTTAATCTCTGTGTTTAGTATTGTGTTGTATAGCTGTAACCAATAATTTTAAGAAGTAAATTCCCTACTGACCAATAGTTGCCAGATTATTAATAAATATATTAAAAAGTTTTTGTAAATAAAGTCTCTCCTTTCGCCATCTTGAGTTCATCTGCCTGCTTCCTCTACCAGCTTCTGCGAATCTCAAAAAATCTCTAACCACAATAAAGGACCTTCATGTGTGACTTAATCCATGATTTTTGCCTGTATATACACTTTTCAGCTTTGCAGGGCACCTTGTCCATAAGAAACTTAATTTTTCCCATTTGCTATAAATATTTGCCGTTCCACTATATATTTGCTCCTGGGAGACAGTTTGCTTTTGCTCACCTTCCTTTCAGCGGTGGGTAATTTCTGCTCCTGCATTTTAAAAGCATGCAAAAGAAGCATGGCATCCTTGCCTAGGACATGAATAATATGTTTTCAGCTTAATTTAGACAGGAAAGCAGTGAAGCGTGTGAAGAAATCACTCGTGAGAGAAGAGTTGAGGATACAAGGAGTTTTGAAAGCTAGAGAGCAGCAGTGTTCCAGGGAGAGAAAACCAGCTGGAAAAAGGAGTGGGACAGAGGGCAGTGTCAAATGGAAACCGGGCGGGGTCGCAGAACCAAGTGAGCATCCGAGATTAACCACGGCACTGAGAATTAATGAGGCAGCAGGGCAATGCCTTGTGCCTGCATGCACTGCCTCTGGGGCTCTCCTGCTCACCACACCTCATCTCCCACCGATGCACAATCATTTTGCAAATCTTTATTAAATCCGGGGAGAGAGCACTTCATGGGCAATGTGTTAGGTCATTCCTACAGTGAAGCTACAAAAGCCAAATTTCACAGTCCTGAAGTCTGATGGTTCCCTGATGGGATCTTGGGCTAATTTAACCCAAGCGAAAATCTAGGGAAATGGCTGGTATCTGGTAAGATGAATATTTGAGATATTTGCATCCTCCTGTCCTATGGCTCTGATCACTGTTACTGTTTGCAGAGGACAAAGAATGAGATGGCTTCAGGTCTATCTGCTGTGACTTTCTTTTCTCCTAATCTGCTGTGATATTCTATAGGGCATCAAGTTGAGAAACTATAGATTCACTGGACTGAAAAACAGCATTACAGCTTTACTCATCACCTGGGATGTTTTAGATTTGAACTTTTTAATATCACTGAAAAGTTAAATAAATTTTATATTAAATATTTATTTTTTTAAAAATTGAATGAGACATACAATGAGCCTAAACACTTAAGTGTAGTCAGCTTTAAAAAGAAAAAAAAAATCAAAACAAAGCTAAAAATGCAATAACAATAACTGTGGGCTTGCTCACATGGGTATAACTGATATACAGGTTGCTATGATGCCCTGGTTAGCAGTAAAATGTGTACAGATTACAGTGTCATGTGTGAGCTTCAGCGAGATGTATCCATACTCATTTAATAGTCCATCACTGGACTTGCATTTCTCCCTCCCCTGTGTTTCTTTGTGTGCTACCTTCCCCTTGCATTGGAATTTAAAAAAAAAAAAAAATCCAAGCTGTTTATACCATTGTGCTCTGTCTTCTTCCTGCTCTTAAAAAACCTGACAATTCTGGCTGGTAAAGAATCGAATTCCAAGTTGATGCAACTGGGGCTTCAACCCAGGCACCACAGGGTGGATCCAAATGAGATGCGGAGGTAAAAGGTATATCTGAAACAGAGAGAGACAAACACATTTATTCCAGGAGCTCTCTCAGCAGGTGGAGGTTGTGACACTTCTCTGGATCTATAATCAAGGGCTCACTCATGTTGCTTTTTAAGTCATACATACATTTCTGGTGACTTGAGTAGGATAAATATCAGGAGCTTGTTGCATAATTGTGCTATTTAAAAGGAAAAAAAAAAAAAGAAATATAGATGACAAATCTGTTGCAGACTGTAGTTAACAACACACCAGAAAATAGCTCATAGTGCTAAAAATGGCACCCTCAATTCAATTTCTGAAAATTCATGTTTTAAGAGTGACTTGAGTCACTTGAGTGACTTTTCTGTAGATCTGCACCTTCCTCTGCCTCGGAAAAGCAGAAAGAAGAAACACGCAGCAAACCACCCCTGTGCTCCACACCACATCCTCCCCAGTCCTTTCCCTCCTGTCTCTCTTCCCAGCTCAGCTTAGGGAGGTTCTGTAACTCATGAAGTCATGGAAACTTTTCACCAAGTGATTGGTTCAAAGGCAGTTCCAGACTGCAGGCAATTCCAGACTACTGCCAGCAAGAGAGCAATTTACTAAGAATTGTCAAAGTTCTCACCAAAGCCTGCTTGATCAAAACCCCTATTGAGAAGTGCCCTTTGGTGGAACGAAAACACAGATCAGAACCAGGTTTCAAAGTGGTTATTTGCATATTATTTGTTCTGCTGTTACACAATAGCTCTTGTAAGTCTCGCCCTCTGGGGAGTGTGGGATGAGTGGATTCCTCTGTTCATGGGCTGCATCTGAACCCAGAAGAACCATGGTGATAATCTGCTCTGATCTGCCACAGAAATCAGCACGGGAGCCTTCCCTTGCTTCTGTTTTAGCTCTCACCTCCTATTAAATGTATTAATTTAACTTCCACGTGTGGGTTCAGTTTGTTTGGTGGTTCCAGAACTCCAGGCTGCTTACTGGGGGAAGTTAAGCAGGAGAGGGCTGTGCAAGCTCAACAGAAGATGAAACAATAGACTTCTAGGAGCTAAGATGTTGTTTCCAACCTCAGAAAACCTCCCAATTAATCGCCCTTCACATTTGCTCTTGTTAAAGGTTAGAATAATCCATTCCCTTCCATTGCTGTAACCTAGCACACTGTTATCACTCCTAAAACCTTATTAAATTTCAAAATATGATTAAGTGGATTCTTGAGGGAAGCTGGTGTGGGGGGAGCTGGGGTGGTTTTTTTTCTCCTGAAAGGTTAAAATTTTCATTTGAGTATCAAGCACACAGCTTATAGGAATTCTTCTATTTTATGGTGGTATATGACACCCAGAGGTATTACATATTAAGAAAACCTATTGATCTCTAGGTTTTAATAAACACTAAACTACTGCACTTGTGAAAAGAGCGTTTTTTAATCAGGAATGATTCCATCATGATGAGAGAAGTATCACAGTGTTTCAACCTGCCTGTTTTCCAAAATGCTGCCATCACACATAGTGACTTGTTGAGTCAGCTGCAGGGAGCCGTGAAGGGGACAGCAGTTCTGTCTCATTAGGGGTGGCAATCACATGAAATGGGATTTTACTCTGGATCTGAAGAAAAGCAGAAAAGGTCAAACATTTCTGAAGGAATACTCATGCATTTTTATATTTTGCTCCAGCAAAAAAGGGAAGATTTGTACTTTGTGACTTTGTTTAGCACTCGTGGATTTAATTTTTAAGGGCAATCCAGGCTAAATGGCCCAGCTGTGGTAAGAGTGATGAGTGCAGTGGGTGGGACAAGGTGCTGGCATCTGGCACTGAATGCTGAGGGAACAATTAGGGAATGCTCACCTTGCTTCCCCAGTTGATGTGACAGCACAGGGCTGCTCCAGCCCACCTGCTTTCTAATTACCTAAAGGCTTTTGCCCAATATTTTGTATTACGGCAGTGTTTAAGTCATGTGGGTACTCTGAGAATGTGATATTTGTACAGTCCTAGGCTAAAGCCTTTGCTTGATGTTGATGTTATTAGGTGGCTTTTTGAACTGCTTTAAAAAACAGAGTGAGGGCTATTGAGCAGGGGGAAATAGGAGAAACTGTTCAACCAGAACCTCTAATACATCCACGAGCCGCGAGACAGCTCCCAGAAGGAGATCATTTTGTGTCAGGGGACACTAGATGAAAGGACAAGATCAGGAACATTGCTTAGGATATCCAATGCCTTCCTTAATCGCCAGCTGGCCTCCTTCCAAGGAAACTCAGACAGCTGCTTCATCTCAAGGCCAATTTAATGCTCAGGACAAACTTGGGTTTGAAGTATCGTCAGAACAAGGGTAATGTGAGAGGACTGAGTGCATCACCAGCACCATTTCCAGCCTCTGAGAACAACCTGCTTGCTGCTCCACAGGCACATTTGGAGGCACAGGGGACAGGCTGTGTGGATCCTCTAAGATTCCCTCAGTGACAAGATGTTTGTCCAGAAAAACACTGCAGTGTGTATAAGGGGAACAAAAGGGAGAAGAGAAAGCAGTTCATCTTATCCCTGCTGCTTGAATGCTGCTGTGGTACTTTTGCTAAATTTGTGGTTTGGAAAACACTTGACTTCAAAGTGGTATATTAGGCAAAATCGCAGCAATTAAATATTAAGTGTGTAACTTCTGTTTACAGTTCCCTGTATCTGTTCTTGCTGATAAGTGTGTCTGTTTGCTGCCTTTCCACCAAGCCACATATTTCATTTCTTAAAATCTTCAGAGTTTGGGGCTATTCTGCTATTTACTAAGTTATTTATTTTGATGTAGATTATGCATCTTCAGAGGGTGTATTTCATCACTACTTCAGAACTCTAACACTTTTCTTCTGGCATATCTGTCTCCTGAATAAGACATCTGTGACATAGGCTGCTATAAATCATGGATGGAAAAAACAGCACCAGGGACAATTTCTCTAAGGGTAGTGACACTGAAACCCTCTATGTGCAGGTTTTGGATAAAGATGTGTTTTTAAATGAAGGTAAAATTGTATTACTTTTAAAATGCAATGAGATCACTTGATGGGAATTCAGTCAACATTTATTCCATAACATTAGTCCCTGAGCATTTTATAAGTGCATAATGATTTAGGACATCCATGTGGTCATGAGCCAAAAGCTATGCTGAATTAGGAATCAAAAAATCTCCAACTGGTATATCATTATTAATCTCTATTTCCCCATCTGCGAGGTGTAACAGATAAAGAATCTTGTGTCCAGAAATTGCATTTGACAAGCAGAAGAAAAAGGCATGTCAGCAGTGGGAATTAGAAAGGGAGACTGAAGAGGGAAAGGATCTTGCACATGAAGCATGTTAAAAATGTTTTAACAGAATAAATGTGTATGAAAACTCCTAATGCACCAGTATTGCAGGCAGAAGCCTCTACATTTCAGAGACTTTATGAAGTGATTTGGATGTCAAAAAAGAAGTGACATTTAATATCCACTTTGCATAAGTGTTAACGACTGTACAAGATTCAAAAAATGGAAAGTATGGTCTATTTATTTCATCTGGCATAGTATGTTATAGTGCAGTAATTTGCACGGTAAACTGTACTCCAAGAATGTCAAATTTATTATCTTGTCACCAGAGTGTTACTGTCCACCAGTCTGAGACTCAACAGGCATAATCAGAGCTGTATCCAAGGAGAAAAGATTCAAAATTTTTAGTCAATACATGTCAAGTAAATAGGGTTTGAGAAGTGGGACTCTGTCATTTACTCCACTCTTCAAAGTGCACATACAGCTGATAGAACAGAAAACACACTGCAGAAAGCTTCATGGGGCTCCTCTTCCTTTTTGAAGCAGCTCTGGAAAATGCTGAAGGGTGCAGCTGCTCTGTGTAACCCATGTGGAAGAGAATAAACCTTAAGTTAAAGCTGGAATTGGGAAAATAAACACAAATGAACATACAAATCCATGCTTGGACAGCTCGGGAAAGGAGAGCACAGGTGTGCAGAGACTCCTGCCCTCCTCCCTGTCTGCCATTTCACTCCTGTGGTCATGCTGAGCACTGGATGCTGCTCCAAGCCCAGCCCAGCTGCAGGCAGGACCTGCCTCACACGATTCCTCTTTGGGAATGTGAGGATCTCACCTTGGAGCCAACCTTGGAGCCCCTCTTCGTTACAAATGTGACAGTCACTGTCATGGCAAACTGCCCACGGAGTTATTTCCTGGGCTGCCCTGCCATTTTTTTGGTCTCTGTAATTAATCTTGGGTTTAGCTGCTGTAGCTCAAACAGCAATTGTCCTTTACAAGATTACACTGAAAAATGATTTAACACTGTATTACACTGAGCAAAGGCTGATACTAAATACAGGCAAGTATGCAAACATTTCAGTAGGCAGGTAATCACTGTAGCCAGAAGAGTATATTTGCTAGAAGTTCTGCAAATATTTAGCATTTAAAGGTTGCTGCTGTTATTTTACAGACTTATAATGTCTTACCAAATTATACTCTCCTAGCCTGAAAACTAATTTTTCCTTCAGCAGAAGTCATGGATGCAAAAATTTAGTCAGCTTGGATAACTTGGTTCTCTGCAGATATGTGTGGTCTTTTCTATAAGCAAGCACTTCAAAGCACTTCATGAATGATGCAGGATAATGGAGTCCAAGTTGAAAAGGACTTCAAAAGTTGTAGAATACTCTGTCAACACAAATCCTCCACACTGCAGGATTTATATCATGACTTTTTCTAAAGAATCTAATTCTAACCATTGAAACATCACCTCTTACAATACATAATCTTATAATTTTGTGTGACAAGAAAAGAAATAGATTTATTTCCCTCACTATTTTGGTTTCTGGCTGCTTATAATGACCAATTCCTACTTACATCTGCAGTAATGCCAGTGTGTCTTCTCATACAAAGAATCAGACATGCAGTATTCTTCTGATTCAGCGTGGTAGTAAGAAAACTGATTATTTACTTTAAATGTGTAAGTAAGCCTTGGAATTCACAGCCCTACATCCCCATATTCTTTCTCAAAACAAGGAGATACATCTGTTGAGACAGATCCCCTGTGGGGAAAGCTGTCCTGCAGCCACATCTTCCTTGAGATGTTAACAATTTCAAACTCATTTGTCTCAAATGGAGTTCGGATCTCACAGGAAGTCACTGTGATACTTAAAATGAAAGAATATCCATTACTTGTCCCATTACTTGTTTGGGGTTTTTTTTTTTTAACTTTGTAAGGTTGATTTTTGACAATGCAGACTCCTCAGCTGCCTTCAGTAAAACACCTTCTGAAGAGCTGTCAGCTGGAGGAATCACTAGGCTTTCTCAGGTTTAATTTCACAATCTTATAATGACCAAAAGCTTTTTCCACCCAGAAGATCTACA
Organism: Acanthiza pusilla; assembly: GCA_036630365.1. NCBI lineage: Eukaryota > Metazoa > Chordata > Aves > Passeriformes > Acanthizidae > Acanthiza > Acanthiza pusilla. The sequence continues at coordinate 8,765,697 of JAXCHO010000049.1, read as the reverse complement.
GCTGAGATCCCAAAAGATAGTACTACAAGTCTAAAAAAGACAAAGAAGGAGGTCCTCAGCTCCACTAGAGCAAACCAGGAGTAGCTCTATTAGTGTTAACGTACCTGCATCAATTGGGAACTGATATGAGGAGAAAATGTGGGTTATCTCCCTACCACTGCCCTTTAATTTGTAATGGCAGAATTATCATCAGGTTCTTCTAATCACTTGTTTTCCACTGAAGATTAATGCTAAGTAATCAGGTTCAAGAGAAAAGATTTTTATCCTGTAAGGCCCCGAGTGCAATTGGAATATTTTTCTGTATGGAGTACTCCAGAGGAAGCGACATGGTTGATTCGAGAGGGCACCACATTTGGGAACTCTGTTAATGAGGTTGACATCAGTCTTGCATAATAGAAAGGTCATTTCAGTTCCCTGCCCCAGCTTCATCCAGACTGCCATGAGGCTGCTCCTTGGCTTCCTCCAGTCCAGCATCTGCTGCTCTTGCTCTGAATATCTCCCTCTCCGTGTCCTTGTTGTGGCTTAAGCCATACAAAGAATAATTTCTAAACCAATTTGAGAATCAAGCTCCCCAGAACAGCAAGTATTTAGGGATTTAAAAACCATTAAAATTAGATTCAATTGGGTTGCCTTTTGGTTTTCTGAACTATTAGAAGTTACTGGTATGGGGTTCGGGGAATCTAAGCAGTGTAGAAGATAGAAATTTGCATTTAAAAATAATGACAGCTAAGATTCTCAGGGGAGTAAAGAATCTTTAAAGGAAAGTACTTTGAAGCCTAAGAAATGTTATAAGAACTGAGAATTTGAAAACTACACTGTGCTTTTCTGAGAGACGGTGCAAACTTTCTTTTTCTTTTCTAAAGATATTTGTGTCTTACTCTTGGAGACCAAACTGTGCTTTAGATTAACACCTGAGTATTCCCAAACAGCTAGCTACAAATGGAGAGTCCTCTTCCATCTCCTCCCCGTTTCCCACAGCCGTGGCTTCCTGGGAGGCTGCAGGGGAGTGCTTGAGCTTGAGGCCACCCTGTCCAGCAGCACACAGACATCGAACCCAGGCAGGCTGGGACAAGGGCAGGGACAAGGACATGGAGTGACAGAAGGTCAAATGGCTTTGGACTGACAGAGGGCAGGGTTAGATTGGATATTAGGGAGAAATTCTTCCCTGTGAGGGTGGTGAAGCTCTGGCACAGGCTGCCCAGAGAAGCTGTGGCTGCTCCAACCCTGGAAGTGTTCAAAGCCAGGTTGGATGGGGCTTGGAGCAACCTTATCTGTTGGAAGTTGTCCCTGCCCAGGGCAGGGGCTTGGGTTCAAATGATTTTCAAGGTCCCTTCCATCACAAATCATTCTATGATTCTATGAAATCAGCCTGAGACCGAACTGGAGCCTTAGCAACCAGTGGCTGCTCACACTGATAATTTCCAGAAAAGGTTTCTCATGCTCCCAAATCTCTCTTCCCACTGAGAAGTCTGCTGGGCTTTTATTCTGTGTTGTTTTCAGGTGTCCTTTATAGGACTCTGAAGCCTTTCACTGCAGGTCAGCAGTGAGTCTTATTGATTCCTCTCTCTCTGTGACATCCCTTTTCATGGCGTGGCTGTGGATGTCCAGCACCAACAGCAATCTGTACTGAAGACAAGAAATATTAAATTCCTGTAAAAGGGGCCAACCTCTGATCATTTGGAAATCATCTCTTCTTTTCAGCAACAGTAAGGACTTGGAAAAAAAAATCAGTGCTGAATAGATGGCTACAGAAGCTGTTGCATGCTCAGACAAAATAAATTCACGTACTGTTCTGTTTGAAATGTGAGTTGAGTTTCCTCTGTAAGTAGCAACAAATAAGCATAGTAACTATTCATTTGTGTAGGGAAAGAGGGAAGAGATGTGATTAGTGAGCAGAAGACTGGACTTTAGCAGCATCACATGAGTTAAATGGTAAAATATGTCTTTGTACCTTGTCACTAATTGTAAATCCAGAAAGGTTTATGTAGTTTCACATCCATCAGTAGCAGATGGAATCAAAGGTTTTGATGAGGCATCAAAATTCCAGCTGTGCCAAGAGTGGTTAAGGTTGATGTTAAATTTGATTCCTTTTTTTTTCTGAAAACTGAGGAAATTTGAAGGCTGAAAGACCTGATTGGTCTTTGGGATGTAAGGAAACAAAGAGTTTCAGAGCTGCAGATGCAGAAATTCATTTGGGTTTGTGCAATTCTTGCAAATTCAAGGAGATTCCTCAGTCTCCCTCATCAGTGCAGAGGGATCTGTGTGTGTGTGTGTGTGTGTGCACAATCCCTCACTTTAATAGGATGGGGTTTTAGTAAAACAATGTGGTGACCTGAAGAGAGAAAAGCTCCTGGGAAGCAGCAAAGTGCTGAGCAGCCTCACTAGAGTTTTCTGTTTGGCTATCCCACAAGAAGCTCTCAGCACTTTTTATTTGAATCTCTGTTGTGAATCCCTGAAGACTTCATCAGAAGGAAAAAAAGAAAAAAAGTTCCACTGCTCGTCACACTCATTTTTTTTTTCCTGAGAGTCTCTGAGGGATAGAGTGTCTCTGCAAAGACAAAAGTAGAACTCCTCCTTTGTCGAAAAACTAGTCCAGAAAGTTAATACCTTTATCTCCACACACAGAATACTCAATATCTTTAAGAGCTTTTTTTAATTTATTTTTAAATGGAGTTATATATTTAAAAAGACTGGCTCTTTTTGTGTGTGCAAAAGGCTCTATCTCTGCTGGTGGAATTTACCATGCATAACCTTTCTTTCACATAATAAACTCCCACAGGAGAACAGGTCTCTGCTTTTGGAACCTTCAGCTCCACCAGCCAATTGAAGGGTCACCCTGTTCTTAAGGGAGAGGTTTTTTGGTCTGTTCAGCTGTTCCAGTGTGACAAAAGAAGAAAGGACTGAGCAGGCAGGTTCAATAGGTTGAATTGTAATGTCAGAGAACACAGCACCTTGTCCGTGGGAAAACCTCAGCAGCAAAAACTGTGCAGATTTAAAAAAAACATAAGTAGGTATTGCTCTAAATTATTAGAGTGAAATAAATTAGTAATTTTCTGCAGTCAGCTGTGCTGTATCAATGACTGGGTTAGAGGAAAGGTCTTCACCCGGGTCAGGAGGCACTGTACGTAAGAACCGTGTCTAAATGTGGATTTCAATTTTGCAAAATGTATTTCCCCTTTTTTTAAGAGATCACTAAAATCTCACATTAAACCACTCTGGCACATTAAGGTCTTGCTACTACTTAGAGGTAGAAGACCCAAGGGTCAAGTTATTCTGCACACATTGCAGTCTGCAGAGATTTCTCTGTGGGTTTTCAGCAGGGACGGGTCCACTTGTGAATTCAGAGCAAGAGGGTGGCTCAGTGATGAGGATTTAGGGAGCATCTCCCAAAAGGCTTTAGACAGACCCAAATACAACTGTGCCCCGAGCTCCCATAATGAGGTGTCTGGCAGACCCAGACTGGAGGCTGAGCCTGAGCAGATCCATCGTGACTCTCAGCAGGAGCACAGGGCTGTGCTCAGGGAACTGCCTGACTTCCAGCAGCCTCAGCTTGCTGGCCTGAGGGGAGACAGGGCTCACATCACTCCCTGAAGAAATGTCCCCAGAGAAATGGATTTTAACTCCACTGGGAACGAAGACTTTCTTAAGTACTTGTGAAAATCCCTACTAGGCTCCTCTCTCTGCAAATGCAAACACTAGTGATTCCTAGGGTCTCACTCACTCTCGGTCTTACTTTCCCTTTCATGTGGGGAAGTCCTGTCCTCCTCAAACATATTAAAAAATAAGAAGCTCAGCCAATGTAATAAACCAGGGATTGCAGAGGAGCTCATAAGGGAGAGCATGCTGATACAAATATCACAGTCTGATTAAGGTCTCATTCAAATAGAATTTCGAATTACAATGTAATGTTCAAGAGCAGTAGATGAAGACAGGTAGTTTTCACACAGATATGACAGTGTTGCACAAGGCTGCAATGTCTTTATTGTCATTCTACAAAAAGCCTCTAGTATGTAGTGCTTGGTATTTGCTCCCACAAACAGTGAGATTTAATTTCACAATAGCTTCAAGGAAGGCAGAGCTCAAGATCTGAGTGAACTCAAGGCAAATGGTATGAAGCAGAAATACAGATTCCCACAAGGATGACCTCTGTTTTTCTGTCATCAAGATTTACCCTGGTTGATCCAGAAACGCTGAAGTCATTGCAAAATATTTAACATCCGTGTTTTAACTCTTTTACCAAGTTAGTTTAAAAATCACCTGATAAAGGTGATGGGACCACTAGAGATGGCTTTCATTTTCCAGAGGAATGCATTCTCCAGCTCCCTCTGCCAGCCCTGGCATCCCGTGGCACTCTGCTCAGAGGCTGTTTCAGAGAGGATGCACTGGAAGGGAGCTGCTCAGGCCACAGGCATTTTTCATCAAACTGAGCAAGCTGCCCTCGAAGGTGTTTGATGTATAGCTGGGATCTGAACCGAGATTTCCCGGTGTCTAATGAGGACAGTGTTTGAGCAGCAGAGAACACCAGGCAGAATTACTTTCTACAGGAAATATTAGGTCACGGTAATTCTCTCATCCTGCCCGAAGGACATGTCTCAGACGAGATTTTCGAAGTTAGAAAGTTTATGACTTTATTCCTATGAATTAAAAGTTCTTTCTGGAAAATTCAAGCAACTGGAAAGCTATTTAGAAGGTGGTGGTTGCCTGCTTGTGTACTAAACTTACAGAAATGTATTTTATATAACATGGGCTTTTCTTGCTTCCCAGTGTTCTTTCAGATTGTTTTTCTCTTCACCTTTGCTTTGGGGGGGTTAATCAGTGTAGATGTTTGGGTGCTGGATCTCACTGGGAAGTGTCACCATTTCCTTTGCTGGTGGAAAGGGGAACTGAGGCCCTGATGGTCAAGGACTAGAGAGGGCTGGGCTTGGGACTGCCCAGCTCTACAAACTTCAGTCCATGGCCACACCTCTAACCAGGACAAAGCCTTAAATGTACCAGAGAATATTTGTGAATGGCTAAAGTTTACTTTGCCCCTGGGCACTGCTCCAGACTGTTCCACAGTGTCCCTGGCCGCAGCTGGCTCCAGGGATCTCTGCAGGGCAGGCTGTGTGTGGGCAAAGAGCCAGAGTGGGAGAGGAGCTGCTGTGGTTTCTGCTTCAGGCTTCATGGTGGTAGAGCAAATATATACTTTCCACAGCTCCCCAGTTCAAGCTTGTTCAAACAAATAGCTGTACCTATTTTATCTTCCTCCAGCTTCCCAACAGGATACCTTTTTCAGTCAGAAGCAGAGATGTGCATTTCTAAACTGCAGCAGGCTTATCCCTGGAATGAGGTCTGTGTGATGACCTTTCTCTAACTGGATCATTTTTTGTGGTATTTTCTGCAGATTGCAGCAGGTAGCAAATAGTTTTAGTCAAAGCTTTCAAATACAGTAATTTGATGCTCCAGATGGTGCTGTATGATGTTATTTTGACTTTGCTGCTATATTATTTTATGCTCTTTTTGAAAACTAAGTACATCATGTGAAAAAAATTCTCATTAAATTATTCAAATATTTTCTTATGAGGCTATAATATAGGTAAAATGTGGAATGAAAAGAATTGCTGGAGGTGTTCCTTTTTACCCAAGAACTATGAATTTCTAATAAACATAGTATTCCTTCCTGAAGAAGATATATATTTATTAAAAAGAGCCATTGTTTGCTTTTCAAGGTAACGCTTTGGACTTTTGTTTGCTTCTTAAGACTGAATGAATAATGTGTATTTACAGTCACTGTGTATAAAGCTGCATTATCTTTCATTACTCTTGCAGCCTTTTTGGGGTGTTAGGTTGTGAAATGTATTGTAATTAAAAACGAGGAGCTGGCTTTAAAAAATAGTTATCTGTGGCTGTGCCTGGGAAAGAAACATTATTTCCTTTGTGACAAAAGAATAATAACCCTGGCAGATGGGTTGCTGCAGAGCTGGAAGAAAAGCTCTGTTAGAGTGGGACTGACAAAGCCATCTGTGCCGAGCAGGAAGTCCTGTCGTGGAGGTAATAAAAAGACACTATTTCAGTTCAACTGGTTCCAGATAATCCCTACTTTAAGCTTGCCTTCTGACTTGCTAGGGAAATATCATGGTGCTAAGATATTAATGGCTCTTCTAGCTTATTGAAATGACCTTGTTGTTGTTGCTTAAGCAAAGATTTTTTGAGAATTGAGGATCTTGCCCTCTTCTCTCTGCTGGAGTCTGCCAGCAGCTGAATTCCTTGGCATTGACACAGCACAGGCCCAAGGAAGTTCTGTTGCAGTCATGGCTGTGACAGCTATAGACGCATCCCACTGATACAGGAGGAGATGAAACGTTCCTGTATTTACACAGCAAGATGAGTCTTTGAGGAGGATTATCTGGAGCAAACTTCTCAATAGAACCTCAAGAGGATCGTTTCAATTTGACTTTTGTTTTGTTGACTATTCAATGTTACCCAATCTCTCCCTCTCTTAAAATAGATTAATGGATTTCCTACCAATCATTCCCTTTTTTTTTTCCCCCTTCTTTCTTTTGCAGTGGTTTTCAGCTGCTTTTGCCAGGGAGGGAGGGGTACAGATGCAAGCATTATGGCCTCTCTGGCCTGTTATACAAATGAGACAGATTGCTGGCAAATGGGAGCCAGATCGGATCCCCACTATTTGCTCTCTTTATTTTTATATTCTCTTTTTTGCTAAAAAAGTCTATTTAAAGGAGGTGAAGCAGAAAAACCTCTTTCAAAAATAATTACTTAGAGTCTTTCCAATCATGTGAAAAGGAGCAAAATCTGAAAACTTAAATCTTCAACAGGGAAATGCAAACTCAATGATAATAAGCCTTACCTTGAAAAGACAGTAAGGTGCAAACCAGAACATTCAGATACAAATCCCATGGTTTCTTCTTGAGGACGAAAATTACATTAAATTACAGACCTAATCAGGATTCTGCTCTTTCAGGATTGGTGAAGTCAGTCAGAAAGCAAACCAGAGCTTTTTTCTGATTTGGTCTGAGCTGCAGCTCCAATATTTGGTTGAAAGACAAGATGTCAGCAGGGCCATTGATGCTGTGATCAATGCTTGAGAGTAGCAAGAGTCTTACAATAAACAGCAGGGATTGTTTTCCCATTTTTGTAGAGGATGAAATGCTGTAACAGCTTGCAGACATTTTCATTGTCAAACCTGACTTCTGGCATTCCAGTCTCAAACCTGCTGAAGATGTAAACCTGGGCACCCTCCTGAGCTTGCATCCAAGGATGCTCTTTGGAAAGATGGTTCAAAGCGTTCATGGACTTGAACATTTCTTTTGTCTGAGGCTGTGTATTTAAAGGGAAAACCACCCTACTTGTTTGATTCCTACTTGGGACATTCTGGTACCTGACAAATCACGTCTAGGGGAGCAATTATTCACAAAAATAACAATGGGTTCTGTGTAAAAAAGCTGGTGCTTGATTAATTTTGCCTTTTTTCTGGGTTTGTAAGAAGGAGCTGGGCAGGGAAGAAAGAACAATATTTCACAACTTAGTGTTTCATATATTGCTGAGAACAAAAGCTCACCAAGAGTATTTGAGTCTCACTAAGCTAGGTTCAAACTTTTTGCCTATATAAAGGGAACAAATGCTTCAAGTGCACAAGAAGGTTCAGCTCTTTGTTTTCCTAATCTCTTTTCCGAGTCCAGACTCAAGTTTCTTTGCTTTGCTTTATTGACCTCGAAATTAGCAATGGTAAACAGACCAACATAAATCACCTGCTAAGATTAAGCTCTTTCACAGTCCCTCTCATAAAACAACTCTAGGGAGTCGTTGCATGAGTCTTTGTAGTCAAATAAGTACCAAACAATCTCGGTTCCATGGATGAACAGAAACCACACTGATATTTAATGGTACTAAGCAAGGTTAATTAACAGAGTGAGATGATTAATTCACTGAGACATCTCAAGTAAACACAAGAGTTTGAGTTTAATCTCTGGATGTGTATCCACTGCTAAAACTATTGTATTCTTATTTTAAGAGGGAAGAGAAGGTAGAGTTGATGTTTCTATCAAGAATGTGCTTGACTTAGCCAGAGACATCACAGTTGCTGTTAAAGTGCTTAAGATATTCTGTCCATGCTGTAGCATTCACAATTACTCTGTTTTCGGAGTTCAGATTTACAAAGGGTGTGAAAACGAATTTATAGAAATTCTATAAATTTTCTAAAAAAACCTCTATAAAAACCTCTAGCCCTCTGTTTCCAATGCTCTCTTTGCATGATCACAGTGAGGAATGTAAAAACTTAATTCAAATCAGTGCAAATGATGCCCCTCAATAGGTAACAGGTAGCTCCCTAGGTCAGAGATACAAAAAAACAGCCTGGGGTTCAGGTGCGACATGGCAGGGGGTGCACTGTGCCAATTAATAAGTAGTTCTATTGAAAATGTCAAAAGACACCAAAATGTAGTGAGAATAAGTCCTCAGTTTTCTAACTCCTCTCTCTCAGTAGGGTGGGTTACCACCCACCATGAAGAAGAAAGTGGGATCCTTTTCACATTAAATTTATGTACATGTGTGTGTATATATATATATGTGTGTGTGTGTGTGTGTGTGTATATATATATAAAAATAAATATGAATAAATAAATAAATATAAATATAAATATAAATATAAATATAAATATAAATATAAATATAAATATAATTTTAAAAAATTTATATATATATATAGTGCCCCCACTGGTATAGAGCTAATGTGTTGAAGCAGATATGAGTGTTTCAGTTGCTTAATTATTTGCTGCTTTGGGGCCTAGACCTGTTAGATCTTTCGTTGTGTTCGACACAAAATTAATGGCACATGAAATACTCACTCGTGGCATTCAAATCTCAGGCCTTAGGTACTGACCTAAAGCCACTGACACTGAGCCTGGCCCTAAGAGCCTCAGCAGAGTGGCCAAACTGTCACTCTGAACACACCCCTCCCACCACAGTAACCATCGATTTTTCTGAGAACAGCAAGCAAAATTTCATGATGGTTTACAAAATTGTGTTATTTTGAAGCACAATAGAAGCTGATTATCCATATATGAGCAATGAAAGTTTTCATTTGTATGGAGAATGTAGGACAAAACTCACTGTTAACAATTGCCTCTAACTGAGGATTTATTAGTCACTATTGGAGCCTTAAGACTAAATTGGACTCTTTAAATACAAACTTCTTTATATTTTAGCTCAGTCCCAATTAACTTTTTATTCTCCTTGAAGGGCAGCTTTGTAACCATTTAGTATCTTCTATTCCTAGAAGATAAACCAACTTATGAAATGCTGTATCAGGCAGTCAAAAACATGAGGATGAAGTGAATCTTGCTACTGGGGGAATGAAAAGCAATCTTTATGTTCAGGTTAATAGTCCCTCTTTGCCCGTTTAAGAGACCTTCTGTAGTAAAACCCATTAAACAGGTGATAACAGCTTTTCAAAACAGGTTGAATTAAATGTTGAAATTTCAAACTGTGTTGAGCTTCTGTTTCTGACAGAAGAAAATTAAGTGGAAGATGAACAGAAACGTTAAGAAACTACTTCTTACACCTGTGAAAGTGCTGGGATGGGAAAATTACTTTCCTTTGTTAGTAATCAGTCCATGGTTCAGCTACTCAGAAAGGGGATATTTCATCCACAGTAGAGAGAGTGGGCAGAAATATCTCAGCTTTGGAAGAGCTATTCTTGAGGGAAGCTTTTTAATTGTCTTTGGCTGAACACTCATCACTGTCTTTTGGACCAGGGAAATTATTTTTTTAGTGCCTTCACCTTTGCTTACAGAGAATATAACACCCTCCTTCTGTTCTCCCAAGCACTCTCTATTACTGCAATGTGAATGAAATTTATAACAATCTGAGCCTCATAAAGTTAGGCAGGCTGCACCCAAGCCAGTTGTCATCATTCTTTCAGAAATAATACAATTTTAAATAAATGCAGTCCCAAGTGTTCCCTTTAGTTATCACCACAAAACAATGCAGGGAAATGTTGCTTGCTGCAGCTGACATGAAGACTGATGGTGGCCCATTGAAAAGACCGCTCACTTTCCTAAAATGCAAATACCTGCAGACCATATCTGAAAACAGCTAATGAGCAATTGCCCTTGGAAATGCATAAGACAGAAGACATTCCATCCTGATCTTTTATATATTCACAGGCAAGACTTCTGGGTAATTCACCAGAGCCACAACTCACTATATGATTCATTAGATGTTAAAAAAAATGTTTGAAGTTGTCATAAATAAGGTGACAAATGTGCAAACTCTGTGTGCAACTGTGATGAATCTGCAGAAGATGAACAAAGCAGACTTTCGTGCTATTTAGGAAGTTCCAAAAATGCTTTAAAAATTCCCAAACCACAACGCTCCAGCAGGGGGATGTCCCAGTTTAGAAAAAGCTTTCATAAACTGTTTGTCACCACAAACGTATCTGTTTAATTCTCAAGTAAATCTTCAGTAGTAAATTGTCAGACCTTGTGACTAAAGACTAAAATGAAAGCAAAACTTCTGAATAATCATACTATACATCTTTGCTATTCTACCTAAAATGTTTTGCTTGACCAGGCATGAAGAGTTTTTCTGACAGCTTCCAAGACTCCGAAAAACTTCAATGTATTATTAAACTACATTTAAAAAGAGAATAATCTGGCTCTAGTTCTGAGTAGCCATGCAATAAACTTTCAGACACTGCAGAGCAGTGGAAGATTCTCTAAAGCACAGACTGTATCACGTGTTGCTTTTTGAAAGCAAATTGCTATGTCCGTGTGTAGTCTTTGTGTAAAACCATTGTAACCTGCGGCTGTAAAACACGAATGTTCTGGGCTTCCAGTGCCCTCTTCTTCTGAAGAGATCTCACTTCAGCAAGTTCAGTGTTTAATGGTCATCCATTTTCTGGTCATTCTTTCAGATTGCCTGGGAGCTAAGCAGCACCAGGACTACTCAAAGTAAGACAGAAGCTTGCAAAGGTGTGTGAGGAGGAGGGAAACATTAAAAAATACAAACCAAGTTGATCCAAAGTCCTACAAATCTGGTACAAATAGGAATAAATGAAGGACTGTAAGTTTACTTATGGGAAAATTTCTCTGATTCCTGACCATGTTAATTCATAAAAAACCAAATGCTCTAGTTAGGTATTTTTTACCATTTGCTGCATTTTTATAAGAGATCTGGACTGAGATCAAATGATGATTAAAAGGGTGCTCTTATAATGATGACCATCTAGCTTGAGCTGTATGTCTACTCTCTGGTATAATTTTGGGAATTATAGTAAGGGATTACAGATAAAAAACTCATGTTTTTATTTCAGCTATCAAAGGTTCAAATTATATTTCCGTAATGTGTCACACCACTGTCTAGAAATGGAGACAAAATAGTAGTGAAGCAAAGAAAATGGTCAAAGTAGTGAAGAGTTCTAAACCAGTATATCTCTTTCTTCTTCTTATATGCACGTCATCAGAGATATGTACTTTTTGCAGGCAGTGTTTCTGCAGGGCTAAAAGGCTTCTGGTTTCAACTGAGGTCCACATCACGCCATGAGATTAAAGGAATGGGGTATAAAGATAAAACACAGGAATGACTTATACGCTCCATGAAAGCATTTTGTTTCATATCATTGTAAAAAGTCTTTTGATTATGGAGAAAGGATCTAATTTCACAAGCCTTTCATGTAAATAATTCAGCTCTAAGAAACCATGCCAGGCCACTTTCTTTTTGATGCCTGGCAATATGTGCGCAACAGCAATCCTAACAAAGCAAAACTTCTTGTGTTTTTGAAAGATGCTGACGACTCTCCAAGAATATTTATAACTTGCCAAATAGCCTGAGCCTTTTAACTCTGGGTGCATTATTTAAGTTTTTATTTTCCTAATCAAGATTTGCACATTTCTGAGGAATCAGCCCTGTTGCTTGCACTACTGAGACTTTGTAATTCCCTCCTTTGCTCCAAAGTGGACACAAAAAATACTTCAAGCCTTCCAGCAGGTAAGAGGTCAATTCCCACCATGACCCTGTGGGTGTGATTTCTATTTCAAAGCACTCTTGCTGCCCCATGGATTGGAATATTCTGCCTGAGGCACCAACTGCCAGAGGCACAGAGAGAATGGATAAGTAAATTCACATGGAAGCTGAGTAACCTGTCCTGTGTCAATCCACGTTCTGTACAAACAGCATCATCTAAACATGACAGAAACCCTGAATGGTACAGAATGGAGGGAAACTTGTGCTGTGGGGAAGGGAAAACAGATCAAAGAAGAACTTGTTAGGTCACCATGGGATGCCGAGAAAATGATTTGGGTTCCTCTTCTGACGGATTATTGTACACTATGGAAAAAAAAAGAGAGAAAAATAAAGCTTTACTGTGAATAAAGAGGCCAGGAATTTAATACTCAGGCTCCCACAGGAAAGGCAAGCCCTAAAGGAAGACTGCATTTTAACATGGTCCAGGGCTGAAATGTTCAGGTTTTGATCAGCAACTGAATGCTTTGACACTGCTTTTTTCATGATAGGTCTCACAGGGCTTTGGTCCCTTTCCTGCTCACTGTGAAATAAAACTGTCAAATCTTGAAAGCTGCCATGGAACAGACTGTGCATCCTCCCAGCAGCTTTGACTGTCATTGACATGATTATTTCCATTCTACATAGAGGGTGAAACAAAGCTGAGAGATAAAAGGATAAACCTTCCCTCTACATTTTAGTTCAGGCTTTCGTCCTCACTTATCCTCACCTTTATCCCCTTTCACCCTTTGGTTATTATATAGTATAGAATTTTATCATATCCTATAGTTTCAAATCATATTGTTTCATGTGTGGCTTTTAGAGTCAGAGTGGGCCAGGGGCTCTGGGTAATTTGGAGGCTGGGTGCCTGTGAAGCTGCAAGCTCCCTCCTGGCACTGTGCCTCACTCAGAATCATGGGTTGCTCCCAGTGACCTCCAGTCAGAAAGGGCTGCTTAAGTGATGGGTGATTTAAGCTTCCTGGGTTGACCTTGAGCTCAAAGAGAAGAAAAAGAACAGTTCTGCAGTGTGGCACCAGTCATGGCCGGGAGGAAAGTCCAAAGCATACTGCTGGCGTGTTCAGCTGTCTCTGAATTGTTGCACTTGGGAAAGGTGAGTCGGGCAAGCCAGGAAAGCCAAAGCAGAGGCTCTAAAAACTGTCCATTTCTTTCCTGATGTTCATTCCTACTAATCACACTAGCTTTTCCTTTAAACCATCTTGCTTATGTGTGCGCTGTGTTATGTGAAAAGCAAATGATGCTTTGAATGAATGATTACCCTGCACGGTATGTGGAAGATTTATATCCTCTCTTATCTGTTCTCCCTCTGGTTGGGAGGGCCCAAGCCAGCCTTCCTGCTCCTCTCACTGTGTTTTCTGGTAATTGATCCCAGTCTCCTGCCTGCTTCTTAAGGATTCAGCTTCCCCACCTTCACGTCATTATCTCATGCCCTTGCCTTTCTACTTAATGTAGACATTTGTGTGTTGGCATCTAGGCTGTCCCTTAATATGAGCAGTGAAACATTGTGATTCCAGTAACAGGCTGCTCCTGGGTGACAGAATTATCTCACTAAATATTCCTACTCTTTTGTGCTGCTTGTTTTCTCAGGAAGGAGCTTCATTCTGTTCTCACAACTGAATTTTTCCAGCAGAATCCTAATACAGGGATCTTTTGATTTGAGATATTCAGAATTTGATTTTTTTTTTCCCTGGTGCTACATAGTTTTGACTTCCGTAAGTTAACTTCAGTGAATGCAGTACTTAAAATTCCAGGGACTGTGTTAGCTCTCTTGGTTATACATATATTGAGAGAGAAACTCAGTACAATTTCATGCATAAAAAGACACAAGTACCAAATTTAAGAGTCTTTTTATTGATCTAAACATTGAGGTATACCTGCCTTACAGAAAATATCTTCAGGCATGTTAACTCTGAGACGGGAGTGTGCTCAGAAGTGAAACAGATTATCACAACCTAATATGGCCATTACAGAGAACTGTTTTAATGATCATGAATGTGACTACCTTGTAATAACATAGTATTCTCTACATAGCTTACAAAAATACTTATGGGCTGGTGGGTGACTTATGTACACAATTTGCCTCACACACTGCAGTGAGTCTGGGCTGTGTTTTATAGGACTTGGCACAAAAAAGCTATTAAAAGAGTGAGCTAGAGAGCCCACACGGGAAGGGATCTCTGCTCTGCTCTGCCTCAAGAGGAAAAGAGCTGGCTTTTGCCATCGTTTGTGCAGCACAAACAGGTCTTAGCTCATACCCTGAGATGTTGATCCTTGCTGACTCCAGGTACTGTGTTGTGTTTTGCTCTTCAGGGCTCATTCCAACAGGTTTATGTGCTTGGACAGGAGTATTTGGTCAAGGTAAAGGCTGGGGACAATTACCTGGTAGCCCCAAAGTGAGAGCCAGGCTCAGGAGTGGCACTGGGGCTGGACCAGCAAACTAAACAACTCCACAGTACTCATGGTCTCCCACATGGTCATTCCCACCCAGTGGGAGACCTCTGGAATCCTGACACAATCAGGAAGCAATACACCAGCTCCATAACAGCCTGGCTGCTGCAGCACTCCTCCTGTGAGTGCTCGTGCAGGAGCTCTGATTGTACAGACACTGATTCAAAAGCAATGAATTTTGGGGGGAACTGTCTCAAGCCACTTATTTGACCATAACGAGAGTTGATGAGAACGTGTGCCTGAGGTGAACAAGAGACTGTAGTGGTAATAATCTCCAGAGCCTACTGATCTAAGTAAATAATAACCAGAGTTGTGAAACGAACGAAAAGCTTCAGACTGTCTTTTGCTGCCTGGTTAGGTGAATTGTGTCCATCTTTCCCTTTACACCTTCTGGCAAATGAAAGACATGATCTGTGTTCTGAGAGTTCCTGTATGGGAGCAGAGGACTGAGCACTGCTGAAAATGCCTGGAAATATACACAATAAATCTGAGTGGCAAAATTTTTTAAGCAACTAAATTTTTACTTTCACCTTTTTTTTTTCCCCCAGGGTTTTTTTAGACAATACCAAAGCTTTGCTAATGGCAGACTGCATAAAGAGAGGAGCATATTTTAAACCCCAGAGTGTTTGTTATAAGAAATCCTGTGCATTGGGCCCAGAGAAAACACTCTGCTTTCTCTCTTTTGTAGCAATGCCTTGGTTGAAACGATGCCAGTGATGATGTGTCTCAGAATTTGTTGATGGGGTAGAGGTTTGAGCTGGAGCAAGAATATCATTAGATATTGTTGGATTGTGGTGACCATATTGCAGCATTTCAGCAAGCATTCTCTTTAGTCCTCTAGTTCTTGAATAATGTGCACATAAGCCAACAGAACAGGTTTATCTCCTGCCAAAGAATTGTGTAAAAACACTGTAGGGCACAAATACTTGGGGAGGGGAGATGATAGGTCTTTTTGCAAGATGTCTTATTCCATTCTGTTGTGCCATGTATCCAGATAATGATGGGTTCAGGGTTTCTTTTTTTCCTCTTTAGAAAAATGAAATTTATTTCTGTGGATCCTAACAATGAAATTTACATTACAATGCATGGCCTTTCTAACCTTCTGCCTGCAGTGTTCCAACTTTCCTTGTTCATCGTAATGATTAAAAATCTCCTGAGCACACAGTATTTTTGGATGTTAAAAGATTTTATAAGAGGGAAATCTTAGATTAAAATCTGAAGTTAAACAGCATATAAGGACAATTAAATACACAATTCTCACTTCCTTACGTTTTCCTGCTGGGTGTATTGCCTCAGGTTTCACTGCTTGTGATCAAAAGATGATACAAAGTTCAGACAGACACAAATAGGTCATCCTCTCTTGCCTGGCGGTATCAGTATTGTGCAGCTGTAGTTGAGGTTTGCAAGATCTTTAACAAAAGTTCATTTCTCATTCAGAACACAGACAGATTTGTGTTGCTGAATCCTTTTCACATCCACTCACCACACAAAAAAAGCATGTGCTAAATTGAGTTCAGCCCACAGCAACAGTTCTGATAACCTTGGAATGCAGACTGCATGGACAGAGGACACTTTAAGTCTTTAGGAGGAATAATTATTAAATAAGCCCCTGCTTTTATAATAAAAGCCCAATTTTAATAAAGCACTCTCAGGCATTCTGTTTCAAGTAACTACTGCATTTTTAGAGCCAGGTGCTCCTCTTGCTTTTATCTCACCACTTCTAGCAAAATCTCAATTTATGGTTTTAAAATTTTTACTTTCTGGCTTTTGTCCATCTCTTTTTATAATTGGGCTTTTATGTTTAACTCCATGCTCGCCATCATGAAATCATGAAAATTCAGTTTCCACTGCTGTTTGGATGTTGCAGTTTCAATTGTTTAATTACAGTGCTCCTGGGACTTTATTTCCTATTCTTTATCAATATAATCCAGATTTGATTCTGAGGAGAAGTAACAGCAGGGAACCACAGACTTGAGGTGAGATTTCACACTTCTCTCTCTGTTTTCTGGCTCTGAAAGGTAGGGCGCTGTGGGAGGCACACAGACAAATGTTTGTACTTCTCCTTCCCTTTCCTCAGCACTTGCACCCTGCAGCAAAAACCAGACTATTGTTTCTTTGCTCAAGCTTTCTAACAAATAGAATTTTGGATGTCTGCTGGAAGGATCCTGGAGTGGGCTTACACTCTTCCCTTTTGTACAAGACCATGCTCACCTTCTAAATATTTTTCTTTGTCTAACAATGATGATGAAGCAGCTCCACAAAGGGAAATTAATTAGGTGATACTTGTCTGGGTGTCCTCTCTGGAGCTCACCCACAGGGCTGGCCTGCAAAGGAATAAAAAAAAACAACCAGATCAGGGCTCTTTCAACAGATTATCATCTACTCTTACTGGATAGAATAATACAATATAAATAAAATACTGTATCACACAAAACTTTCAGATGATAAAAGGAAGGTGAAAAAATCCCATTAAAGTTGAGTGTACGTGGAATATTTTTAGAGACTTATCTGCCTCTAGTCTCATGGTATCATAGCTACATATCTTTATCATTATCCTTTACAAAACTCTTCCATGTTCAATTACCAAAGCCACTGGAGATATTTGCTCTTGTTTTACCCTTCTGAATTTTGTCCATCACTAAGTTTCATCCTTTTCTTCCCTTTGGAAGCACTTCCTTTTTAACAAAACACATTCTTATGAGCAATAAGCCTTTCTGTCATCCTGCACCTTGATATGTTGTGATCCATTCTTTGGGAATGCTCTGCATACCTTTGCTCAGAAATCAGTTATGTTGGCTCTTAGTGAAGTTGGTATTTCTTATCTAAATTACCTCCAAGTTCCATCTGGGGTTTGGATGCTTGGGGTAGAGAACTGGATCTCCAGCAGCTTTAAATCAATGTATCACTATTGATTTTAATTATGTGTGGTGTCTTCCTATACTGGCAGATGAGCCAGCCTGGAATTTTAGTGTAATAGATGCCTTGTGCATTTCAAGAAAGGAGGCACATTGTTTTTCTCCCTGGAAGCACCCAGCTATGTTTCTTGTACCATTTTCCCCAACAGAAACATTGCACAGGGCTAATGAGAGTCTTCTAAATCTTATCCTTTAATAGAAGAAGTGTTCTGGTGACACAGGAGAGTTTCCTCCTGAATTAACCTTCCTTGGCTTGAGATACAGTTGTAAGCTGCCAAATCTGTATTCACACAGTGGTGGACCTGAGTCTCTCAGATAAAGTAAAAGCCTTTCTGCTAACCAGTGTTTCTAGGATTTAACTTGGTCCCTTCTCTTCAAGCCTTGATGAAGATATGATGGCTCAATGAAGAATGGCTTAATATTTCTTCCTTAATGGTAAAGAACCACTGTGGACTTGGGCATGATTGAATAAAAGGTTGGTTCTAAATCCTTGCTCTGACAGAAGACAAGAATGTCAGTATATTTTATGAGATTTATGTGTTAATTAGATACTCCTTCTCATTAGCCAGGCTGAGACAGGAAATGTGTTCTCCAGAAAAGAGTTAAAAGCTTCCTTATCTTCTGTGCAAAATACACTTGATTTGATTGCTAAATCAGATGTTTGCACATAGGAACAGATACTCAAAAGCATAAAAGAACGGAAGAGTTAAAAACAACTAACAACCAAAAAAACTGATGTAGTTCTCCATCTGAAAAGACAAACAGGGGAATAAAACCCAAAAAAATCCAGCTAAGTTTGATGCTTTTATGCTGGAAGAAGAACATTTCATACAGCAACATAAGTGATATCAAAAGTCATCAACTAAAATAGGTCATTGTTTTTACAGTTAGAGATGGCAATTACAAACAACTTATAGTCCTAATTAAAAACACAACAAACCAAGCCAAATAAATGAAAATAAAACTCTTTTCAAACACAGTTCATAGACAGAATGAATAAAATAAAAGAGAACTTTGCCTCCCATGAAATTAAAGAAGAGTTTAACTGTCAGCACCTTAAGTCAGTTCTTAAAGCAGTTTGCACACTCTGGGATACAGAGGTGACTGAAAAGTGATGAAAAGAGAGTGTGAGCTGAGGGAGTGCTTAGGTTGGGGCCTCTCTATGATGAAGTGAAAGCTGTGTCCTGTTCTCTCTGGTCAATGTCTGCCATAAAATATGTGTACCCCATATACTGGGATCAAATTCTGAGCCTAATTGTTATAGACTATAGACTGAATAATGAGTTAAATTCTGCAATCCAGTCTGATTATGCGCAAATTCAATGTGACACAGTCTTAATTTGAAATGTATAATTAAAGGTCATAGCAGCATTTCCTTGTTTCAGAGATCGATTTATTTTTCCTACCCTAACTCAGCTACTCAGATATATTTTAAGGAAAATTTTATCTAAGAGATCACATAATTTAAAAATGGCTTTTCATATTCATATTTGCAGAGCAATTGACTAAAAAGAGTATAAACAATGACTTCAGGGAGGCTATTTTCATGAATAAGATTGCAGCCTGTAAATATGAATTCTGGAATTAGACCTGACTGGCAATTTTGGTAAATGCACAGTCCTGCCCATTATGATATTCAGCACTTGCCTTGACCCACGTTTATTAAATTTATCATACGTAGCTGCATCACAGCAATTACTGCTGGGGCTGCAGACAGGAGATGGTGAATGCTAAACTGTGCAGCAGAGCTGAATTTTGAAGGCAGGAGCAGTGTTTAGGCAGATGTTGATTTCACAGAGCAGCTTTGCCATTCCACAAGTCAGTGTGTGTGTGGGGGGAGTGATGCACAGCTGGAGGGATGTGGAAGGTGCCTGCTGAGCACTGAAGAAGGTACAGATGTGTGCTGGGAATGAACGCAGCGATGCTGTGGGAAAGAAAGGCACAGGATACCTTGAGGTGAAAACTCCTGTTCCTTACACATGGTGGTGAGAACTCAAAATCATGAAACCTGGGCTCCTGTTGCAGAAAACTTTGGTTCTGTGGATCATGCTTCCTGAGCCAGAACTTTCCATAAAATAATTTTTCTTTGTCCACCTTTGCAAGCCTTGGACACAGCTGAAGACACCTAACTCAGTCAGAGGAGGGGCCTGAACAGACTCACTGGCATTCCTCAGAAAAATTGTTACCCTCACATTACAGAGTGACACAGAGCCCTCCTTTCTTCCCATGGTATGAGACACAAGGAAAATGTAACCTAACCAAGAGCTCCAATGCAAGACAAATGTCCAAAGTGACAGGGAATTAATGCAGCTTTCTGAAAACAAAACCAAGAAAGCAAAAAAGCCCTATAAGCAAGTTCATGAGAGTGGAAGAGTAAATAAATGCTATCTAGGATTTACCAATCAAGAAAAGGGCATGAAAAACAGGCCATCAGATTTTCTGCAGCTTATCTGAGCCCTGAGCAGTCAGGCTACCCAATCTCAAGCAATAAGGTTTCTCTGAAGCTGTCTCTGAAGGTCTTTATTGAATTTCTGAGCATGAATTACCTAAAATTTTAGCTGTGCAGCAGAATTTGGAAGAAGGAAGGCACTAATGGTTGGGCTGAGATACTGTATCATGCTTCTTTGATATTCAACCTTAGCATAACATTTTCAAAATAAAAAGGCAAGTAATTCTCCCTCCTGCTAAGGAACAAAGTTGCTATAAAGATGGAAGATAGTTGTGTCTCCTGAGTTTCTTTTATTGCTCTGCTTCTCTTAAATACCCTGCCACAGTGGGAGAGGAAGGAAAAAAAACAAACAGGGAAAGAAAAAAAGAGAAGCAAGAGAAAATCACTGAAGTTGCCTCTAAGTTTACCCACAAGGTCATATCTATGTTTAAGTGCTTTGCTGAAATAACTTCTGCTATTAGGGCTCTGGCAAGGGCTGTCTCATATTTTATGTATGAATTCTGAAACCCCTGGTTGATGTTATAACATAAACACTAGTAATTATTTTTAATATTAAGGCTGAAGATAGCAGTCAGCTACTGGATGCTGACTACGAGTCTGCCCTTGTCCTGAAAAGTTTACAATCTAATTACTAGCTGAAAGTGGTCTGAGGATCAGCAGTCACACATCTGCATACTCATATATTGTTCTCCTCTGTTCCCCAAAGAAATGCATAAAACCAAATCTGTACTTCATTTAAAGCTATGTTTAAAGAAAATTAGATTTGGTAAATAAAGCAGAGTCTGAGGGGAGAAAAACATGCAAGTAGGATTTCCCAAGTTGCATGGAAAGTAGAGGATTAGGTACAAATATACCCAAAAAGCTATTCTTTTATTAGACAGGACCTGTTCACACAAATTGGACAATAATCAATGAGAGTTAAATAAGTTCTTTGTTACAAATTTCCACCTCAAGTAAAGATAGACAGTAAATTAACATCAAAGTCCAAAAAGTGTAATGTAGACAGATGCTAGGAAATTTGATATCTACTAGAAAAATGATCTTAGTGTGCTTCAGACTTCATCCTGTATGGTGAATTCTGTGAACTAACAGAAAAATGTTAGTTAATAAGATCAGTGTAGAATATACATGAAGGAGTATTTAATGATAGCTTAAGAAAAAAATCTGTATGTTGTTTCAATTTAATTTTTTTTAAAAATTCAAGTAATGAATGCTATAAAAACCAAGGGAGAATGTGTCCCTTGTAAAAGGCCAGAATGACGTTCTGCCATCTTTGGGGTTTGCCAAAGCTGTGCTTTGATGTTGCAATCCTCATGACAAACTCCACTGCACCCTTAAGCACGGGAGGGTTTATCCTTAGAGCAGAGCACATTGTTGGAAAGTGTTGGCAGAGCAGGCTGTTTGCAGATGGGCGAGGCAGGCACAGTTTGTGTGAGGAATCTCAATGAAAGCAAACCCACCTTGGACCTTCCATCTCAGGTGCAACCCTTCCATGGCTTTGTGGCTCCTGTTCCCCTATTTGTCTCCAGTAGCCCATCATTCTCCCAGCACAGCCTGTCCCATGTGTCCTCTCTCCTACAGACCATATACAAATGAAATACAGGATAAAATCGGATTTTTCTGTGTAAGGTGAGGGGCACTTGCTTTTCTAGCAACAACAGAAGTAGCTAAATGACAAAGATCTTTGCTCTGATTATAAGGGAGAGCTACATCACCACTGTCTATGAGAAGTCCTACATATATATTTATAATTAATATAAGGAACTCAGCGTATTGGATTTCAGATATAAAATATCACAAGAAAATTTCAGACCCTCCAGAAGACTATGACCCAGACTTGATCCTGTAGCTTCGATTTAATCCTGTGCTATTGTAAACTTTGGCTCTGCCTCAGGGTTTGGGAGCAGACACTCAGCACTTGGGTCCATATCTGGAAAACAACAAAGATCATCTAAAAGTTTCTGCTATTTGGCTTGGTGGCCAATAAATGATGCAAGAGGTGATGAAGATGTGACCTTCTTTTGTGTATGGAACTCTGGAGGTATTTATTTATTTGTTTGTGGTTCACCAGGAAAAGCCTTTCCTTTTAAAGTGTACTTTCACAGAAATTGCTGCCATACCCATCCTGCATTAATATTCAGAATCTGCACTCATAATCCATTGCTAAGCAACACTTAACAAAATTGATCTTGCATTAAGCAAGCTCTGGAGCTTGAATAATACATTATTTCCTCTTTCTACTTAAAATCAGAGAAAACCTTTGGTTGCTTTTTAAATGTCACAATATTAAAACTGCATTTTAAACACAGATTTTAATTGCTGGGAAAGTCCATTTGGATTAAGGATTGGATGCAAATTCACTCTTGGTACTCTTTAATGCTAAGAGTAAATAAATTGCAAAAAATTGTTCAACCCTTGAGGAATATGGAAAAACTTCAAAATGGAAGAGAGTGTAATACAGAGCAGCCACATCCCATTTTGCATTCAGACACATCCAGGGCAATACCTTGTCAGTTATTGTGTGTATATCTTAAGCATCTCTGTCACTGTTTATTTATATTCTGTATTAAGATTACACAACCATGCGCATTTATATGCTGAATAGAAGAGTTTGTGATTCCCATACATGAATTTTATGTACATAGGAAATAACCTTGCCTCTCTGGAGTTTTCTGAGTGGCTGCTGGGGATAGAATTCCATGCCTTAAAGTTGCTAGAAACTACCTGTTCTGTCTACTAGCCCATTTCCCTGCCACTGCTGGATAGTTCCCCAGAGTATATTCACCAATGCCTTAATCATCCTCTTCTTAAGAGTCTCAAGCAATGTCTCCTTTGGGAGTTCCCTGCACAGCCTATTAGTGCTAGACAGTGCTTATTTATATCCATCCTGCATTTATTAAGCCAGAGTCCTTCCTGTCTCTATCTTTCCCAAGCCCCTGCTACACCAGTGCAAGAGAGAGTGCAGGGAGTGATTACTGAAGGTGTAAGGGTTGGGATAAATATGTGTGATTCCACTTCCGTGGAATTATTAGCTCTCTTCAAACTCTAAAAGTTGAGCTCTAGAGAATATGAATTGATTCATTTTAATTATCTCACTCTTCAGTCAGTAGGCACCAAATCTGAAATTTAACTCCTAACAGGATCCAGACAAGGGGTTAATTTACTGACATCTCTTATTATTTTTGCTTATGCTCTATGAATCTTTGCCAAAGTGTCCAGTGTCCATGCTGTCACACCTGGGACTGATGTGAGGAACTTTAATCAAAAGCTCTTCCAAGAATTTGTACTTTGCATTTAGGAGGTGTATGAGTTGTTTAAATGAGCAAAGAATAAAAGTTATGTATCATTTTCCCAAGAGACTTCTTTGGTAAAATTAACCAAAACACTCCATGTTCTTGTCTTGAGGTTAGATTTTTTTTTCTTATTTGTCTTCATCAGTGTAAAACTTTATGCTGTGACTTAAAGAGGGAATTGTATTTTTTCCATGCAATTGAGAAAAATTCATTACTCAGTGCTTTCCCATATGATCTTAAATAACATTTTGCTATTGTTGAATTGTGTCTCATATGCTTCCCTGTCCCTGTGCATTTGTTAGGCACTAACCAGGATTTGTACGGTTCTGTATTTGGCAGAGAGCACAAGAGTTTGCATTTACACCCAAGAAGGAGGAGGGAAGTTGTCACAGTGAGCTAGCAAGGGTCAGGTGTGGGTGCCTTTTTGTCCTTTCTGTGTTTCAGAGGCAGGGAAGCCTCGAGGGAGAGCCATGAGCTGCATCTGGGACCCAAACCTTAGTGCTGGTTTTCCACTTTCTTTTAATGATTTTTTAGCTCTGTGTCTCTAATGAGTGCAGCTTTAGATTTTGAACATCCAACAGGTTTTCCGTCTTCTGTTGAATAAAACATCAGCAAGTGATTAAACTAATTTAATTTTTTTAAAAAATAATTTTAATTTTAATATGAAGTCTGGAAACAAGTCCGGTGTGTCTGGGCAGGCTCTTTGTTCTTTTGACACTTTCTCTCAGCAACCCTTTAGACTACAAATGATGAGAAATATTGGGCAGGAATCTGAAGTCACATTTCAAATTAATGGCTTAAACCCACATATACCAAGCAGCTTATTGAGCTTGTCAGTATTTAGATATCCAGGAAAATAAAGTGAGACATAGGATTACCTATTTAATTGTAGTTTCTTGCAAGAAAGCTGCTGAAAGGGGACAGAATAATATAACTGTTATATACTGGTTTCTAGGTATTGTTGTTAAATCCTCCTGTTGGAGAGGACAGCAGAGGACAGGCAATTCTTTTTATGTGGCATCAGTGTGCTGGTGATTGTCTCCCAATGTGCTCTTCCACTCAGTGTGGTCTCTCTTGCTGGCCTAGGTGACAATATTTAATATCCCATGCTTCATTTGAGGCCAGACTTCAGACCTTTTCTTAGACTTTTTAATGTCTAAAGTCACCTTTGTGTATATCTTCATACATTTTCCTATGAAGCCTTGGGGAGTCACTATCTTTGCCTCTTTAACAATTTAATAATCTCATTTTTAAAAGTATATGGGCCAGGAACATGCAGAGCTGACTTGTGCTAATAGTATTAATTTTTTTCTTCAGGGGGATCTCAGCTGTACATTTGGAATTTGCAGTTTTTACTTCATCTGAGGTCAGACAGGCTGGTTTTATGAGCTGGGTTTAGAAAAACGTGTATATAATCAAGCTGTGCACTTTGTTCTGTTGCATTTCAGTCCAATGTTCCAGAGTGTCGGCATGAAACCAACAGTCCTGTGCTTGCAGATGAGGAAAAACAATCTCAAAACATTATTTTTCAGATCCTTTGGTAGTGGTCATAAATTTTCTATATTCAGTTTGAGCTAGCAAAGTACTTGAGAAAAGTGTTTAATCTTTGATTGAGGTAAAAAAATTACATTTCTATTTGAAAATTGTTGTTAGGTTTCTGCATACATAATGGTCTCCAGAGTAAGAGAACTGACCAGTCTCCTTTTCCTTTTCCTTTTCCTTTTCCTTTTCCTTTTCCTTTTCCTTTTCCTTTTCCTTTTCCTTTTCCTCTTCCTCTTCCTCTTCCTCTTCCTTTTCCTTTTCCTTTTCCTTTTCCTCTTCCTCTTCCTTTTCCTTCCTTTTCCTTTTCCTTTTCCTTCCTTTTCCTTTTCCTTTTCCTTTTCCTTTTCCTTTTCCTTTTCCTTTTCCTTTTCCTTTTCCTTTTCCTTTTCCTTTTCCTTTTCCTTTTCCTTTTCCTTTTCCTTTTCCTTTTCCTTTTCCTTTTCCTTCTTTTCCCTCTCTTATCCCTATGTCTGAAGCTGCCTCTGAGAATCAGATATTCAGAACCCTTATGTCAAACCTGGCACATCAGGTCCACAATCTTCAAATTTCTTACATCTCCCCCTGGCTCCCAGCAGGCACTGAGGTGGATCCTACCTGCACCTCTTCACCTCTCCCAGATACTGCCACACCCAATACCTCTCTTCCTTCCCTTCCCAGACTCTCCATCCCAAGCACACAGGCTTCAAGGGGTCCAGTGGTTGTGTAAAATAGCATTTGGTTTTCCATACGGATCCAAGTTATTGGCAAAGAGAATTGTCAGCTTCCCTAGAGAGCTTAAGCTTCACACCTAAAATGTAGCGACGGCAGAAAGAAAATTGTTTTCTCTGCGTTATCTGAGAGTATTTCATTCCAGCACATCTTAACATTATCCCCCGTAGGAAAGCACTGAAGCCACAAAAACTGAGGAGGGTTTATGAGTGTGCAAACCATTATGGCTCAGCTGTGGCTCATCTTTATTGTCCTCATCTACAGACATCAATACTTCTATTTTATTTTCTTTAATGAAAAGAGGGTTTAGCGAGAGCCGGAAGATTGTTTGGTACAATAAATCCCCAGTTCCAGTTGTTTCCACATTACTCAGCAGATTCAAATCTGATGATAACCATATGCAGCTGGGCTGATGCCAAGCCTGGCCTCCGAGCTGCAAGATGTTCTGGGACTCCTTGTCCATCAGGCAGCACTGGCTCCCTGAGCTGCAGGAAAGCTGTTACTTTTGTAAGGATTTTAGTATGTGTTTGTATGAATGAGGCAAAAGGGGGAAGAGTGAAGGAAACAAATGGAGAAAGGGAAGAATGGAAGAAATTATTGTGAAGAACCTTAAAGAGCTCAAAATGGGAAGGTTGTGTAAGGTTGTGTGAAAGATAAAAGAAAAATAGTAGCAAAAATGGGGAAATATGAGAAAGTTTAAGGAGCAGAAAAGATGTGAAGTGTAAGTACACTTGAGTCTTCTGCAACATTTACATGAATGCAAATTTAATGTATGTAGTTCAGCCATTAATGATGCTCTGTCTTTCATGCAAATTTAATTTCTGAAATCTGACTGTTAATGTAAGTGGTGTTATTTATTATTGTTTTCTGCTGTGGTGCCTGGCAGATGTTCAAAACAGATCTTACTGTGGTAAATATTGAACAAACCCATTTTATATTCCACATGTTAATCTCCAAATCTCTGTTTCTGTTCATATATTATAGAAAGGGCTTAAGGCAGCCCTGTAAGACAGCTTGACAGTGTCAGATCTTGGGATGATATTTGCCAGGTTGAAGAGAACTACGAAACTTCACACCAGTGTTTCAATCCAGCTAAACAAAAATCTGAGGACAAATTCAATTCTAATGACCTTTTCCATCTGAAAATGAAGGCTGCATAGGCAGAGTTAACTCTGGCATTAAATGGTGAAGGCTCTTCACTGCAATATTTATGTTAACCGATTTTTGTGATGCAATTCCTAGTAAAAGTTCCAGCAGTAATAAAAGCCACTATAAAATACGGTTGCCATTTTACAAGATACTTTGTGAAATACTATAAAATTACTTTTGTCATGATCACCATACCCACTAGAAAGATAAAAAATTGAAACCATTTGTCAAATATGCAGGGATTATCTTCCCATTAAATACTTAGTCTTTAAATTGATGAATGTACTGACGTGACCCAAATAGACTGATTCATGTCAAGGTTTTTTTGTGTTAGTCTGCAGGTCCTGAGGACAGTAACCACAAGGCCTACCTTACACCTAGTGTGCCTCTGGTTTTGTAGGCTCTTTCTGGAGTCAATAACATCTTCCACAAAACAATCCACAGTGCCTAGGACAGACTTCATCTCTGAGGCATTGTTCAGACTTTTTTCTTTTTCCTTATGACAGAGGAAATTGAGGATTAGCCTCAGAAGACACAAGTTAAACACTGTGAATACCTGCCTTAAT
The DNA here is from genome assembly GCA_036630365.1 of Acanthiza pusilla. Lineage (NCBI taxonomy): Eukaryota > Metazoa > Chordata > Aves > Passeriformes > Acanthizidae > Acanthiza > Acanthiza pusilla. Next base: position 8,738,612 of record JAXCHO010000049.1, on the reverse strand, counting down.
CTCATCTTTCAGTTTAAAGGTAACCTTGTATTTGAATATATATTTTATGTGAGCACAAGACTTTTCAATTTTAAACATATTTTTCTCTTTTCACTTCTAGACACACGTAAGCAAGATAGCATTGCAAGGTGGGAAAGATTTATCTAGAAAACCACCTTCCACTTTTGTATGTGAGAAATAATTTTATTTATTAATTTTTTTACTGTTCTTTTACTCAAATTGTTTTGTTTCTTTTACTCTCTACCATAAACTGTGTTCAGCTTTTATTTTGCTCAGGACTTGCCAGTATTTCAATTCACTTTAATCTGGGTTATTACAACTAATACACACCAACAAATTGATTGCAGAACATGATGATCTTTCCAGGTTGTTGGATGTTTTCTGTTTTGGTGAAATCACTGACATTGGGATGAAGTGCTTCAGAAGGGCAAGAACATGAGGGATTGCACCAACTGCAATGTCTCCAAAGTAACTGAGGACACTTTGCCTGCTAGAAATCCATAATTTTCCTGCCATGTGACATACTCGCAGCACCTCTGGTGGCAAGAATTTAGCAAATTCTCACAAAATTCCAGGCAATGTTGCAATAAAACATGGCTGTCATGGGGACCAGAGGGCAGGAGCAGAGGCAAATAAAGAGGTCAAATCAGAACCTGTATTTGTAGTACTTTTAAAGAAGAATTATGGCCTGTTGTAAAATGAACAAATGTCTCAGGAACTTTGTATAAGCCACCGATCACTTATTGCACAGGTTAAACTAGGGATTTTTCTGCACAATTGCCCAGCAGAGCTAACAAAGCTGAATCTGCAGTTCTGAGACTCACAGGAGGAAATAAAACTCCTGTCTATTAAAAGGATACGGCAGTATATGGAAGATACAAAGGGTTGTTAAATAAAGGTCTGTCCCACTGCATGCACCTTTGTAGTGATATATTTTTAAATCTGTTTAAATTACAAGAGCTGAATTTTCCTAATCCAGTAGTGAAGGTCTCTGGTACACAGTAAAGAAATACACTTTAAACATTTGCTACTCTAAAGATTTTCTTTCCTTAGCAAATGTTTTAGAAAAAAATGAAGTTGGTGGAATTGCAGCTCACAGAGAAGGGGGAAAACCATTAATAAATGTCCGCAGAAGATTTTCAAGGTGCCACTACAAAGGCTGCAGCCTCTGCCTCAAGAACTGTGGAAGCAATCCAGGTGGTGAAAAAGTGAATCTTGCTGCCAGGGATAAATGGGGGAAGTAAAATCCTCCCCATGATAAGGCTCCTGTGCTATGCTATGGACATTACCCTACTGGGCACACAGCTGCTGGCTGCAGCCTCTGATGTGAGACCAGGTGAGCAGAGCTCCAGGGACAGCATGAGTGCCTGGTTTGCTTTTCCAGTTATCCTTGGTTTGTGCTTCTGTTGCTTGCGAGGCTGGTGCTGAAGGCTCTGTCTGTTAGCTCAGAGTTCCAAAGTGCCCTATTATGACAACGAAGATATTCCTCTGCCTGGGGAGTTTATTCAAGATCTGCCCTTTGATTCTTGTGTGTGTGAAATGCTTTCTGCACCAGAGGGCTCTGCTTCCAGAACAAACTTGAACAGCATGGAGAAACTGGCAGGACATGGTTATTGATACAACTTCTGATCAAAAGATTTATATAGCTGAATTATCAAAAATAATATCCAAAATCAATATTGTGGAACTTTCTACAGCTGCAAGAAAAAAAGGGAAAATAAAAAGTTTTTACCTCTTCGGTAGTCCTTCTAACTTGGAACAAAGGAGATTTTTGCAACCAAAATACTTGAGTCATCCACAACAGAGAGATTGGCATTATTGTATTTTTGGATCAGAATTAGAGGCAATTATAGCACTGTCCCAAGATAAAAACCAGCCGCCAAGGGTGTTTCAATTCTAGTCATGGATGATAAACAGCGCGGAGGTGAAATGCTGCAGCTGCTGAGTGATAGAGATTGCTATCAGGATTAAACAGGAAGGCTGTGTTTTACTGGATCAAGAAAGATTAGCCATGTGTTGAATATGGGATTATGAAGTAATTAAATAAATGAAGACACATTTCTGACACAAATTCTACACGTAAGAATGTAATTACTGACTTTATATACAACATTTCTCTAGTTTATTGTTCAGGTCCTTGACTGGCAAGCAGAGCAGCCTATTTCATTCTCAGTGAAGTTAACAGTGCTGAGGTCACCAAAGGACTGGGTCTGGTTCACTGTGCTAACAAGTGTGTTTTACAGGGGTGAAATAACCGCTCCTATAAATATATCATGGGTAGAACTCCTGCAAGTTTTGAGGGAAACAATGTTCTGCTGCTTTTTATCAGCCAAGCCTAAGAATTCATGGGTTGAAGAATTGGTCAAGGGAGATTTGAGTTAGTCTGACCTCAAGTGGGATCAAGAAAGTAGTAATTGGTGCATCTATGCAAAACTGTCATGGCGCATAGAAGTCCTTAAATATTTAGCAGGTAATGGGGTTTGTGCCTGGTGGTGCTGAAATGCAGTGGTATCTGGGATGAAACACAAGTCAAATGGAACTGTGTAAAACTGAACCACCACAGATTTCTGTAAGGTTACGGGGATATCTTTTAATTATCAGATTTAAAACAGTGCAAGATCTTTAATGTCTGTGCAGAAGAGACAAATTCTCTATTGTTAAAAGCCTTACAGAAAAGGCCCATACAGAAAAAACTGAACAGTACCTTTTTAATCTAAGTATGAAAGGAGAAAGCTTGTGTTGACCCTGCCAGGTGGAAGGTACATAAACCTTATCTCCCACTGAAACGAACAGTTTATAGGATGTTCTGTGCACAGCAGAGAAAGATTTGAGAGGAATATGTACCCTGGGCCACCTTCAGCAAAATGGTACAGTCCATTAGAGCAGGGAGGGCAGAGCAAGGCTTTTAGGTAAGGATTTACATCCAAATCTGCAGGGCTTCAGTTTGGATTTCTTCTGTTTGTTGCTTTTATTGGGTTATATTTTGCCCTCCTGCAGGCATGTAGCTTTCATTAGATTCTATGTGTACCAAGGGGAGGATGCAATGTGGGGGACTTATGTGTGTATATTTGTTCTCTATTGTTAAAATTAATAAAACTTCACTGTTTTTTACAGTCCCAGAGGATTTTGTTGAGGCAACATCACAACTGGGAACTGTATTTAAAATCAGATCTAGGAACAGATCTGTATCCTGAGTTCAGCACTCAGATGCAGCAGCAAAAAAATGAATAAACGTGACCCTTTTCTGTATTACTAAAGACATGCTTAATGTGTTTGTCTGGAAATGTGGAATTAACCTTGTTGACAGTTTTTGGAGAGAAAAGGAATCATTTACAAGACAGTTTAATGAACCATATTTGAAAAATGTCATATGGAACAGCAGTCACGACTGTATTTAAAATGACCATCAAAAGTATATGTCCTCATTTTTGGGCATCATATGACGTATCACGGGATGAGTTCCCTGATGTAGAAAACCATCCAGCCCCTCCCTCCCACCTCCTCCACTGACAATGGAGAACTTTATTTTTATCCCTGGAAAAGGTCTCCTCCTGTCATCCCAGTTCCTAGACCAACGTAGCTCCCTCGTATGTTTCCTCCCCATTTTTACCAACAGAAGCTGGTTTTCGCTACACCCTTCTGATGGCCTGGGCAGTGCCTGATGTCATTCTCCAGTGCAGGAGCAAAACCTCTTCACAGCGTGGGATGTGCCGACCCGGGGAGGGAGCTCCTTCCCTTAAGGAACCTGGGATGACCTCTGGGCTTTGGAAATGTCACTGCTTCTGTAAACTGTAAAGCCACTGACTCAAGACAGTCATACCCTACCCAGGGCTTATGAAAGCTGGTGTTTGATGGGGGTTTTATGTTTTTAAGGCCACTTTTACATCTCTTCAGACTGCAGTGGTAGTGACGACTTCAGTGACGATCTCTCCCAGGAGATTGTCCCCAGGTATCCTCAGTCACCCTGCCCAGGTATCCTCACAGAGTTCCTCCCCAAGATTCCTTACAGATGTTCTCCCCAGGTATCTTCTCAGAAACCCTTCCCAGGCTTCACCGAATCACCGAATTGTTCGGGCTGGAAGGGACTTCTGGAGATCACCCAGTCCAACTCCCGTGCCAAGGCAGTGTCACCTGGAGCAGGTGACACAGAAACGTGTCCAGCTGAGTTTTGAATATCTCCAGACAGGGACACTCCACGCCCTCCCTGGGCAGCCCGTTCCAGTGCTCTGCCAACCTCAACGTGAAGTTCTTCCTCGCGTTCAGGTGAAACTTGCGTTTAATTTCTGCCCATCGCTCCTTGCCCCGTCCCGGGCCACCACCGACAAGAACCCGCCACCCTCCTGTCGGCAGGCGCCTTTGCGATATGTAAACGTTTCCTGCTGTTTCTGTTTAACGCCGCAAACCCCCGGCCGTGCCCGCGGAGCGCCGCTGCCCCGGTGCAGCTGCCCGGCCCCGCTGCCCGGCCCCGCTGCCCCGGCCCCGCTGCTCCGGCGCCCGCTGCCCCTGTGCCGCTGCCCCTGTGCCGCTGCCCCGGCCCCGCTGCCCCGGCCCCGCTGCCCCGCTGCCGCTGCCCCGCTGCCGCTGCCCCGCTGCCGCTGCCCCGGCCCCGCTGCCCCTGTGCCGCTCCCCCGGTGCCGCTGCCCCGTTGCCGCTGCCCCTGTGCCGCTGCCCCGGCCCCGCTGCCCCTGTGCCGCTCCCCCGGTGCCGCTGCCCGGCCCCGCTGCCCCTGTGCCGCTGCCCCGGCCCCGCTGCCCCTGTGCCGCTCCCCCGGTGCCGCTGCCCCGTTGCCGCTGCCCGGCCCCGCTGAGGCCCTGCCCGCGCCCCGCCCCCGCTGCAGCGCGGCCCGCGCCGGCAGGGGGCGCCAGCCCGGCCGCGCCCGCCGCGCGCTCCGTCACACACGGGCACGGCGGGCTCGGGACCGCCACGGGCAGCGGCGGCTCCGGCGCGGCGCTCGGGCACGGGCTCGCACAGCGGCACCGCCACAGCCCTGCCGCACAGCTCCCCGGCACCGCGCATCGCTCCCCGGCACCGCGCACAGCTCCCCGGCACCGCGCACAGCTCCCCGGCACCGCGGACAGCTCCCCGGCACCGCGCACCGCTCAGCCACAGAGCGCCGCGGCACCGCGCGCATCACCGCCGCACCGGCAGCAGGAGGAGGACGAGCGGCGCACGGAGCTGGGAGCCCCGGCCGGCGGCGCTGCCCGGAGGTAGGAGCTTCCTCTCCGCCCCGGCAGCCAAACTTCGCGGAGGCAGCGCTGGGTGCGCCCGCGGGGGCTTGGCTGCGGGTCCGTAGCGCCGTGCTGCTGTCCCCCCGCCCGGCGCCAGCGGCCCGTTTTATTTGTATTGTTGTTATTATTATTGTTGTTATCGCCGGTGCTGTTCCCCGCCCCTCCGCGCAGGGCGGGCGCGGCGGGTCTCGGCGGAGCCGGCAGCTCCGCAGCCACAAGTTGGCGAGGGCCGTGGGGGGCGACTGGCCCCGCTTGGGTCCCCTGAAAACTTCCGTGCCCGCCGAGCCGCCGCTTCCCCGCCGCCCCTCGCCGCTCCTCTCGCCGCTCCTCTCCTCTCGTTGCAGATGTCGGGGGTGCTGGTGATCGCTGCCTGGTGCTTCCTGCAAGTGGAGAGCCGGCATCCTGAAATCATCACGAGTAACAACAATCATGGCAATTTCCTGGACAACGACAAATGGCTGAGCACCGTCTCGCAGTACGATAAAGACAAGTACTGGAACAAATTCCGGGATGTGAGTACTTCTCCCGTTGCTGCACGTTCTTGTTTGTTTCATTGAGCGTAGCATCCTTCCAGCATGCTGCCTGCTTCTGAGGAGCTGTGGGTAGAAGAGAGATGCAGCTTGGGCAACCGGTTGCCGCTTGTGTGAGGGATGTTCAGAGCTCTTTGAGAGCTGGACAGACAGTTCTGACGTTCTTGATTACCCCATCGATTAGGGCAGCTTGGGTTCCGTGTCTGTCTCGCTGTTCTTTAGGTCTTTGATTTTCCTCCGGGGAGGAACTTTGAGTGAAGTTTCTGTGCTTGCTGCTTAGGAGTCTGGTTAACTGAAAAATGATGGAATGGTGTGTATGTAAGAAGGAATACTTACCAGTTCAAGCCACAAGGTGGTAAACAGTGAAGCTTTTTTTGCCTGCAGTTTTTATGGAAAGGAATTTATCGTCAATTCTGCTTGTAGAGATATTTGAGGCTAGTATAAGGTTGGAGGAAACAGTGCTTTGGCTCATTAATTTTTTTGCAGCCTGGAAAACTGGGGTAGCTTCAAGACATGCTATGATGTGTTAGCTGTATATAACAAATTACTTTACTGAGATCAAAATTAATTCTAGACTTCCTCTAGTTTGAATACAATAACGTGTATTTAGTCAATGATGGCAGAAAAGGAAATGCAACGTTTTTTGTAAAAGTAATATTTAAGGAGTTCCTTTTACTTCTGTTGTCTGTACATTGAAAAAACTTCTTTGGAGCATGCATAGGAAATCCTGCTTCAGTCTGCCCAAGACTGTGATGGAAGCATTACTGTTCGTGTTGATCATGAGCACAGAGAGGTTAAGTGTTCTTTATTGTCTGGGATTTGTGCACCATGGCCAGTGTGACTCTAGGAAAGAGAAAACTAGAGCTGGCTAGCAGTTCTGATAGTACCCTCCTGTAAGAATTTGTTTCTTTATTTAGGAATCTTGGTCTTTTATAGTATATTAACGAGTCAAACTTTGATGCTCTGCTTTTTCTCTGTGATCTTAAAATTGTATCTGACTTTGCAAAGGAGAAGTCAAAGTATTACAGTTAAATGTGTGTCCCTGCTTAGCTTATTCTCCCTGTGATTTTCTGTAGTGGTCATCTCTGTCTGAGAAATGCTGCTCTGAATCTCAGCACAACAAAGTGTGGCCTTAGCAATGGTATCAATCAAAGCTATCTTGGAGTATGTCTTCACGTGCAGTCCCTGATCACATCCACCTACAGGGACTGTTGAGTACTCATACAGAAAAGGGGATTCCACAATAAATATGGATTCTTAGGTTTTTACCAGATGTTAATATCTGGTTTAGTCTTCTGGGGAACACAGGTTAAGGATTTCACTTGTTAATTTCTATATCCCGCTTGATGTGAGAATTCAGCAGCATTTGAAAATGGTAAATTGAATGACGTACTGGCATGTTAATCTAAAACCACTTCTAACTAGAGACAGATTTATAACAAGGGACATCTTTCAACAGTCTCCTTCCAAATGGAGACCTTGTATTAATCAACAGATCTTAAAGTTTTTATTTAAATTTATGGCTATTTTATGTTTTCCCTCTTTATGTAATTTTTATGTTTTCCGCTTCCCTCTTTCCACTTCCCTCTTCCTTTTCTCTTTAAAACCAGAGTCCTTGCGACTTCTCTTCTTGTTCCCTTCCCCCAGTCTCACAAACACAATTTTGGGAGAAACTATTCCTCTTCCTATGGAAAAATACCTCTTATGTTTTACAATTTCACAACTAAGAATGCTTTTTTAGACTTTCTGAAAATGCTAATAAAACCCCATAAGGCCTCAAAACTCTTTTTATATAGGGAAAAGCATTCTATGGAAAAGTAAAACCAACCTTAACCAATGGTCTACCAAGCAAAAGCAAATGGTATAAAGTTAAGGCAAAGCTTAGGTATCTTTCTATCCTGCCATCTTAATGGCTTTATTTAATTACTTCAAAACTACCATATTACATATGATTATCCATGAAAACCTTTTATGGAGCAAATTAACAAAGACTACTCATCATCTCCTATTAAGCCTCTTCCAAAAAGAAAATATAAAAAGCTTACATACATAATTAAGCTCTTAATGACTTGTCTTCAGCCAAATTGATTTACTGGATCATAATCTTCTGTGAGAGGTTCTGTGTCCACAGATGAAGACATGCATAGGTGGAGTTGCTGCCAACATAGCAGGTACAGCAGCGACAGCACACTTCTTGTGTGCGGAGATGTGGTTAGAAAAAATCTGGTCCTTGCTTCATGGCTGTGCTGTTGGGGATAGATTGTTAAAATATTTGTTAAAAAATTTCTTAAAAGGCTGCCTGATGAGATGTATCATAACAGTATTAACTGCTGTATATGGACTAGACCAGCATTTTGTTGGTAAGTGTTGATTTGTAGGAAAACTATCTTCCCTCTTCCCTTCATTGCCAAACTAATAAACTAATTTTATAGACATCATGACTATGTGAGGTTCTCAGTGTGGGCTTTGCACAAGAGGCTAGAGTACAGAAGTGGTGTTGCAGTCAAAACTTTCTTGGAGGTGACACTACAATTACTCCAGGGCAGAAGCCCTGCTTGGTACCTCATAAATCAGCAGAAGCAAGGTTGCAGTAATTGGCACAATTGCCCTTAGCTGCTCTCTGAAATTTACGTCATGTTATATAAACATATTTGCACAAATATTTACATAACTCTGCTCTTCTGTACAGTGGAGGAAATTGAAGGTGTGGAGCTGAGATTTGATGGGTTTGGGTGTGGTCATTTTATGTGCATCAGCACAAACATCTGTGCACACAGATGTGCATATAAATCTGTCAGAATGTTGCAATACTGGGTGGGTTGTTTACGCAGATGATATAGAGTTGAATATAAAAATTTAAATTAAACTTTTCTCAACTTTTCCAGTTATTTTCAAAATCAATTGGTTGGTCAGCCTTGTTGAGCTATGGGCCAATATGGCCTGGTTTGAGAAGACACTGTTGATTGATATTTTTTAGTGCAAAGTACGCAAATCTGCATTCCAGCCACAGAATCATGCTAACTTTCTAAATCTGACTGAATTTAATAGTGTGAAATGTGTCATCATTTTCCAAAGGCCTCGAGGGATCTGTCTAAACCAGGAGTTTACAACACAAACTTTTCATGTGATTTGAACACAATTTGTTGATTGTTCAAGTCCTCCATTTAAAAAACAGAGCTGTAAATAAATAGTAAGAGCAATGTGACTGATCTGTTGTGAAACATTTGCTGTTGAAAATCTTGTATATTGTACACCTGCCCAGCATCAATAATGGTGTAGTGTCTGATATATTAATAAGCTTTCAGTGCAATCTGGGCCTATTATTCCAGTCTGTCTTTCACCCCTTTTCCCTTGTCTGCCATGGACTTTCTGCATGATACATGACAAAATCTTAGCTCTGTCTTAAGTTACATTTTATAGCAGGGGATAATAGTATTTCTCTTCTTCACAACTGTGTGTTGAAGCTGTAAATAAGATAGGACAGAGCTGAGAATCTGTGGTAATGTGGAATTTATTATTCACCTAATCCATATATTGAATGTGGCTTGGTACATACTTGACTAACTGACTAGCAAGTTTCTAAAACATAAAAATGAAATCAATGTAATTATTACTGGAAAAAGAAAAGAATAAGCAAGGTGCACTCTCTAGGGAGGACCTCCAGCTATTTCCCTTGCACAGATTTGAGGCTTGGACAAGCAGACATCAGGGATATGAAAGTCAAATTACACCTTCTGATATTATGAACCCAAATATGAAGGTCTCAATCTTTTGATCAAACCTGTTGAGAGGGATCCTTTGGCTTGAGAGGAGCTTCAGAATGGATTTGATAGCTGAATATGAAGTGAATTCTTAAGAGTCTTAGGAAGCATTTATTGTTATGGGAATAGCCATATATGTTATTGCAATAGGTCACACTGCAGCATCTCATTGTGTTCATAGAGGCTTGGCACAGAAGGCACAGAATAAATGTCACTTTAGTGTTAGATCTGTCTTTAATCAAAATTATATGAACAGACTAATTCTATTACTTCTAGTTGGAGTTATGTCTATTACATTATTAATGCTTATATATAAAAAGGTAATAAGTTCAACTAGGCACTGATTAAACTGCAAAAGAGGAAGAAAAAAGTTAAACGAACTAAGAGGATCTAGTATAAACCACACAAGGAATTTCTATGAAGTTGAAAGCTAAGAATCTTGGCATGAACTCTGGTTTCAGTGCATGTTTATGCATGGCAGGCTGCCAGACCACGTTCTGAGCATTAACTAAGCTGTTTCTCTAAATTTTGTTACTTACAGAGTTTCAGTTCAGGCTATCATGTTAAAACCCCCGTGCATTTTATGCCTGGAGATGCTTTGGTACTGTGCAAGCCTGAGAACCAAGGCATGAAATGTCATCACCTGTGTGCATACATTGCTCAGACTTACTGGAGATAAACAGTTATATATATATAACTATTCTTGCCAAGGGTAGTTATCAATAGATTAAACATTAGACTTCTCAGATTGGCTACCCTGGCACAAACCACTGAAGAGACAATTTTGTCAGTTCTTAATGTACATCACCTTTCTGAGCCTGAGGATTCCTCCTCTCCTCTGATCACAAGTGCAGTGTCAGGTGACAAAACAAACACAGCATTAGGAACTGGGGCCTTTGTATTGTTCCAGCTTTGCCACTGGTGAGTTTTTGTCCTTTGGGCTGTCTCTTCACACTTCTTCACTGCATTCCCCCTCGTTGGCACTTACCTTACTCTGATTTTTTAGCCCCAAATTAGAAGTGTGGTAGTGAAACTTGATAGCAGAGAGTTGGAAAACATGACCAGTACTGAGAAGGGTTGGAATACCAAGCAGGCAGAATTGGAAGACCTTGGGAACTCAAGTAATAGAAATGAAATGAAATTTAAAAGTACAAAGTGGAAGGTCATGGAATTGAGAGCTAACGCAAATTTGTTCTGGGTCCTGGCAGCTCAGCTTGAAATAGATGAGAAGGAAAACCTGTGTACTTTCATTGATTTGCAGAGTTATTCTAAGTTACAAAAGTAATGCTACTCTGAGGAGAGCAGGTGTATTGTAGGAATGCAGAAAATGAAAGACTTCTGCTTCTGTTGAAGGAGTAAAAATATATGATGTATAGAAGAAACTATTTAATTATAAATATTATGAGCACTTCTGATCAGTGAAATTCAAGAAAGATTTTTAGGGAGTTGGCAATCTAAAGGCTTTCCAGCATCATAGGAGAAAAGACCCTGTTTTAAAATAATATAATGTATTAGTTTCCTCACACAAAAGTAATTACTTGGAAGTAGATTTTCTTCAGCATGTTTATTGAGAAAAGGACAGCAAATCCAGTGCTGTGTCAAGATGAGATAAATAAATAGATAATTGGTGACAAAAATAATCTCACTGATAAATTTAGAGATAAGGTTATTGCTCCACCCACAGTTATGTTTTAAGAAGTTATCTTAATGAGCACTTCATTCTCCATATGTAGCTTGCATCTTAACAAAAGAGATTGTGATGTAGTGAACAGTAATAAAAGAACCTGGATTTAGGGATTCCAAAGGCCTTGGGATTTTATATCATGGTGTCTATGAGGTTTAAAACCGTGATCTGTGACACTGACATGTCCCCTGGTCTGGTGGAATTTTTGGGGTAAGAAGTCATTTCTGTAGACTGGGTTCTTTCTGCTGTCCCTTCCCTGGCAGACACCTGTCTTCAATGGGGTCTCACTTCCAAGGATTTGAAATCACATTTTCTTTTTTTTATGTTGTATTTAGGTCTACAGGAAGAATTAGGTATTTTTCTGCCAACAGTTTATTAACAGAACATCTCTTTTTCTTTCTTCACCTCAAATGTAAGCAAAGGTTTTTCTGTGGTGCAGTTATTGGTACATTCAATACATCTATTCCTGGAAAAATCATTCAAGTCCTGCTAATTATTTGTAGTGAATTTAGTCCTAAGGAAGGTTACAGTACACTTGAAGAATATCTGCTAGCTGGGTAATGGATGTACCAAGTGGCTGGGTTGTGACAGGACACAGGCACCTCAGGCTGGCTTCCCAGGAGATTATCATTCCAAGCCCACCTTGAGATTTAATTGAAGGTGAAGACTCTGTGTGTGTATTCCAGCGGATCTGAAGCACAACAGAGTTGAAATGTGATTTATAAGTCTACCCAGGCACTCCTAGCATAGGTTGTCTCTTAGAGCAATTCTTACTCAACAGAGGAACAAGGCTGGAATATAAATGTGATCAGAAAGTACAGCTGAGATGTACTTGCATAAAATTTAAAAGAAAAGGAAAACACGAGACTGAATCTGTGCAAGTGTAATGCATAATCAGCTTCTTACAACAGAAGAGATATGCTTTCTAAAAAAACCCTTCTCAAACTTGACACTTTCCTTTTGCAGTGGACAAGGGGAAAAATAATGGCATTTATGTCAGAATAATTAACTGGGAAGGTACAGAGAGCCAGCTTTTTCTAATTAACTGACACTTATCCAGCTTCCCTAGGAATTACCTAAGTCTCTAAAGTTAAGTAGGTCAGTACAAAACTAGGGTGTTAGTTTCTGTATTATGTTTCAAATTAGAACTTTAATACTTTACTCACTTACAGAAGGGTTCTGCAGACTGCAGTCACAAATCATATCCCTGCTGTGAAATTCTGTAGATTTAAAGTTTTCACTAACATGTTTTATGCATTTTCAGAGTAACCATTCTTGTATTCTATTGCTTGCATTTCATTTCCACAGGGGCTTGTTTTAATCCAAATTTAAATTGCAATTTTTTCAGATTCCTGGGAAACTCATAAAGGAAAGAAAAAGGGAAAAAACCCCACACGAGTGAGCTATATGTCACATCAAACCATGTCAGCGTAATATAAAATGGGTGGATTGAAAGTCATCGTAGGAGGCAGAGTTCTGATATCTGTTAGTAAAACAGCTGCTATCAGGCTCAGGTATCCATGGGCAAATGCTAGCAGTTTTATTTCAAGTAAATTGTCCAGGATTTGGGTCAAGAAAAACAGATTCATTGTTCTCAAGGGCCAAAAGTTAAAGCCTGGTTGTGATACCTTGTTTTGACCATCAGGGAAATAATTACCTTTTGGAGGTGGGGGATGTCTCAGGTATTTTTTAACTATTTACTTTATACTTACGGTTTTAGCCACAAGGCTAGAGATGTGTAATTCCAGCCAGTGTGTCTTTATCAACGTGTGCATGTTTTGGGGATAAAATGCAAGACTGTCTGAATTTGGGGTGGAGCAGCTGAGCTGCTTTTATAAGAAGTAGGACTTAATGAGGAAAGTGGAGTTCAAATATTATATCTGGGATATGAAAATCTTCTTCTTTTAGATTACATCTGCTTATGCAAGGACTGTCTGATTATTTCTTTCCTTCCGTAACCAAAAATGAGACTTGTCCAAAGGAGCTGTAGTGAAGTCTTGGTTATGTTGATGCTGATGGCCAAATTGTTAAAGACTTTAGTGAGGCCTGAGTTTGATTCTTGCATTCCTCATCTTCCTGTTCTCTCAGACAAAGAGCAACAGTACATGACAGACCAGTTTTAGACGAAACAGTTCTCTTTGCCTTTTGGAGGACATTGTGTAATTGGAAAAGCCTGAAAGATCAGTTGTCTGGTCAGCGTAAATAGAAGAAGCTCCCTCAGAGTCCCTGGAAGGATCAAACTATCTGAAAATCAAACATTTGTAGTCTACAAAGTACACATTTTATAGATTTCAGCCAAAACAAGAAAGCAGAGTTGAAACAGTAAAATTAAGGTAATGCTGCTGCCTCAGTGTGATTTTCTGTGTTTCCACCACTTAACTCTTTCAGCTTTAGATAGGGACATATTGCTGCAGTTACCAAGTCTTAACTCCAAGTAAGCAGTCTGTCATCAGCTAGATAACTCCAGCAGTTATCATTGGGGGATTTGCTGTAGCAGGTTGGCAGCTAAAATTGAATTACATGTTTGGACTGAGCATCCAATGTCTAATGACTTTCAAGGCCAAGATATGATTCAAAATTCAGTTTACAGATAAATTGCTAAGCTACTCAACAGAGGCTTTGGCAGGGAGTAGATTGGTCTTTATCTGTCACTTCTATGACTTGGCTTGTAATCCAGGGTAACAGAAAATCATTCTCATTAAATAGGTACACGGGGACATCAATTAATTCTGTGATCTTAGCTGTCCTCTTAATGAACTTTGTGTCATAAATTCACTTCACTGATTGCTTTCTCCCAGGTAGATAGAAAAATACTTTATTAAAAATTACTGTTAGACCAACTGTATTCAGATTAGTTTTTGAAAAAGGTTTTAATATATCACGGCTTGCAGTTGAGTTCTGACTAAAACGGGGATTAATAGAGGTAGGGATACTTGTCTGTCTATGCAGGTTGCTTTGAAACTGTCTAATCAGGAAATTCAGCTGTGTACACAATTTCATTTGAAATTGCACAGCATAAATTTTACGTGGTTTTTCGCTTGGAGATCTGTCTTCATCCTTCCTTCCCTGTGTTCTGTTGTCTGTTCAGAAGTTTATTTCAGCGCTGTATTCTAGTGTTTGTATATTGGCCTTTCTGACTTTCTCTTCGAGTGGTAGCAGTTAGAGAGCTTGAACCTGGACAGAAAATTGAGGTAGAAAGGTAGAGGCAACTGCAGTCACTGGAACTGAGTGGGGCGATGCTTAAATTTTAGAGAATGGGAGACAGCCTGAAAATTATAACTGTAGGATTAAGAAGAAATGAGGCTAAGTTGTTTCTTCAAGGGTTAGAAAGCATTGCTTTTAGAGTGGTGTTTCTATGTGTACTAGGGATGTTGAAGTTCTTGGTAGAATTTGATTGCAATTGGTAAATATTTATAAAAATCAGTTTGAGAGAATTCAGAACTGTCTGGCATTTCTTGGTGAATAAGAAGAATCTGTTGTACTGTGAACACCTGATTTCTAGAGCAACTCAGTCAGTCTTTCTGTCCCTGCGTGTGTGCCAGTGCCCACTCTGCTGCCAGCACGTGTAGCCCTGGCTCTTGGGGGTTTGCTGAGTGTCCATCGCAGGTGCCCGGCCGTGTTCTACCCGGAGCTGTCCGGGGCTGGAGCCGCTCCGGGGCTCGGCTGTGCCCTGCCCGGAGCTGTCCGGGGCTGGAGCATCTCAATGAACCGGCTGTGCCCTGCCGGGAGCTGTCCAGGGCTGGAGCATCTCAGTGAAGCGGCTGTGCCCTGCCGGGAGCTGTCCACGGCTGGAGCATCTCAGTGAACTGGCTGTGCCCTGCCTGGAGCGTCCACGGCTGGAGCATCTCAGTGAACTGGCTGTGTTCCACCCGGAGCTGTCCGGGGCTGGAGCATCTCAGTGAACTGGCTGTGCCCTGCCGGGAGCTGTCCGGGGCTGGAGCATCTCAGTGAACCGGCTGTGCCCCGCCCGGAGCTGTCCGGGGCTAGAGCATCTCGGTGAACCGGCCATGCCCTGCCCGGAGCTGTCCGGGGCTGGAGCATCTCGGTGAACCGGCTGTGCCCCGCCCGGAGCTGTCCGAGGCTAGAGCATCTCGGTGAACTGGGCTGCACAGCGCGAGTAAGGATCCTGCCTCTCACTCGAGAGTAGCTTTTTGTGGCGTCCTGTGCTTTGTGGGAAAGCACTTTTCCGACGTGGTTAGGCACACAGGGATGTATATCTAGATTAGACAGATGTGGAAGCAGAGGATAAAGCTGGTTCAGAGTTATCCATCAAGCTAATGCCAGATATAACAACAAAATTTATGTCGTGCAAGTCCCAGGACGGTGCTCTTCTGCACAGCGATGAACTGTGCTGGAATAGAGAAAGACAAAGCTTAACAGGTCTGTATTCTTCCTGTGGATATATGTGCCACTATCTGACAGCAGTGTTTGTTGGCCCAGATTCATTTCTTGTTTGATAACATTAACTTCACTCAAGGTATATGAGGGATAAATTTTGTTCATTTTTTAAAAAAGTGAAGTCAGGGTAACCAATCTTTTATGCTAGCTAAATGTTACTTATGCTAGCTAAATATTATTTATTTGATGCTAGGTCAATAGCATATTGGAGGGCAACTAGGTATCTCCTGCTAAAGAGATGTTAGGTGAAGTGGATTTCGTGTATCTGTTTTACTTTATGTTAAACTACATCTAGGGAAACTTGTGGGGCTCAAGTCTTTTATATCTTCTGATCATTTTAAAAGTTGTCTAAAACAGAAATTGTTTCAATAAAAGAACACTGGAGTGCTGCATTCAAGTGCTGCAAGGATATCTATAAGCATATGATAATTAGTGGTTTAAATACAGAATTGTCTGCAGTATTCCTTAAGCACAACCATGAATCTCGACATTATGGTTCACTCAGGACAGCAGCATCTGAAAGGAAATCGTGCCACATTTAATTAGAATAAATATAAACTGGAAAAATACTATATACTGTCAGTTATGCATAGAACTGCAGTTATGCAGCATGAAGGAAGCTGGTAAAACAGATATATTTGCTCGTAAGGACATATATAGTGATTCAGATCAGTGACCACAGATTTATTAGTCTCTTCATGCTTATATAACAAAGTTAACTTGGATATAACAAGACACTTAAGGGTTTATTTTCATTGGAATATGAGGCAAGATGGACTGAAATGAGAATCCTTATGTGACACAACTGTCTGTTTTTATATTTAGTCTCCTTTTTATAAAGTCTTTGTCTCTTCTTATGAAGAAGTGCTTTCTGTCTTACGCATGTGTCTTATCTTAATAAATGTTAAAATGCTTAGCAGAGTGAAGGTTGTGTGACTTATAATGAACTTATAACCTGAGATGAAATGCAATCCTTTTCCCCTGGCGATAGTGCTGTTTGACATTGTGAGCAAGCATTTCCTATCCATGTGCAATCCTCTGTAAAAGGGAAGACTGAACACAAGTACAAGAAACTTTAATGGGTAGAGATCAACAATTCTTGAACCTTCACGAAAAGCTACTATAAACAATTTTAGAACCATGATAAAATATATTGAAACTTCCACTTGTAACATATGGCATCACAAATAGTCCTATCTCAGTATGTAAAGGAAAAAAATCCCAACAACCTCTTATGGGCCATATTTTGCTATCAGTATTTTTTGAAGTAACTGCACAACCTTAGGATCAGTATCTGTTGAGATACTGCATCCACACTTTAATGGCAGAATATGTCCCTGTGTAATCAAGAATGAGCAATATTCTATTACAGCAGGGCAATGTACGAATACAGACAGATGTGGCATTTGCTGCAGTTTCCATTAGCAAAGAAAGAAGCTGCAAATAGGAAGCAATTTTGAAACCTGCTGCCATAATTGCAAAACCATTACTGATATATCAGCGATGGTGCAGTTGATGTGTTTCCTCCAGAATGATGCAAAGTTGTCTATAAAATTTGAACTCACTAAGGAGAGATGTGGATATAAAATAAGATGCTATAAAATAAGATCCTTAAGGCATGGCTGATTTTAAAGCTGAAGCTCCCTGAAATTAGGAGTTACTGAAATGGCAATGATGGAATAAATGTGTTTTCTTCAGTTATGCCTTAAAAAGAGAATCTAGAGGGGCAAGGAAATAAAACTTAAAAAACAGCCCCAAACAAACAAAAAAACCCTAAATACCAAAAAAATCCAGAAGCCCCGAAGTATACAATCTGTGTCATAGGCAAATGAATGCTGGATAATTTAGTGGATCCAGGTAGAGTAGTCATGACTGAAATGGAGACATACTCCATTAGGTGAGAAGTCATGTCTGGAACAATCTTTTCTAAAGCCCAGTGGTTTCTCCTCACGGAAAATATCTGGCAGAAAGAGGAAATGAGAACATGACACATGATTGCATGTATAGCAGGTGATGAATCTATAAACACAGACAGAATGGGAGAAGGTAGATGAGGAAAACCATGTTTCACTTCATTAGAGAGGATTCTAAAATGACAGGTTGATGATGGTGTTAGGGTCAGAGGGAGAGGGGAACAGGAAGGGATTTAGGGAGGGTGCAGCTGAAAATTATTTACCTGCTGAGCAGTGTCCTGAGTAACCCTGACTTGGGCGGCAAAGAGTTCTTGTGAGCAAAGCTACTGGCAAGCCCTGCTTCAGGTGTGTGTGGCATTCTGGGCACAGTTTTAAGCTTGTCTTGCTGAGCATACACAATACATTTTGGACTCCAAGCAATCACCAATGGCATATTGCCAGATGAGAAGTTCTAAACATCTGCCCTTCTGTGGTCTTCCCACTGTGTGACTTGTGTGGTGGGTGGTATTGCTTTTAGTTTGAGATAAACAACAGAGAGACATGGTAGAAAGAATAAATGCACTTTAATCACTTTTTTTCCTTGCAGTGTAGTTGTGGATATTTGTAGCATTCATAATTAGCAGAGGAACAGATGGCAAAAGCTTGGTTTAAAACAGAGCATCCATCGAGTGATCATGTGCTGCTCCATGCTTATTTGGGAAGGAGTTTGCTCTGTTCCCTTGGATGATGCTCCAATACAGTGGTGCAGGAGTAGAGTAGGAAAATAATTTCTAACAGTTGGTGTAATTCAGTGTGTAGGATATATATACAGCATGGAAAACACTTAAACTTACAAAATATCTCCTGGATGCTCATGTGTTGTGCTGCAAAAGGATGAATTTCAGCCTTTACTCTTCTGCAAAGCTAAAACCTGTTATGTATGAATTAATGTATAGGGCAAATATAGCAAAATGTCCCTAAGATTTCCCCATTCTCCTGTCCTGTATCTACACAGCAGGGAACAATTTAGTTGTTCTGTGCTTGAATTTCAGAAACTATTGTACTGTAGCTTAATCAAAAAACACCCCCAACAAAACAAATCAAAAAACCCTAGATATATATTTCGCTTGTGTGCTTCCAACATTAACATGGTGCTGCAATTTTTCAAAGCTGGAAAACATGAGAGGGTTTTGTCAGCATTTCACCATGACACTTGTTTCACATAGAAAGCCAGAGGGCAAAACAAAGTGGTTTCTTTTGGTCCATGTAATCTTTTTAGAAGGCAGTGGTAGCCCTGTAGGCACAATCACTGGGATTTGTATGAGGTAATGTTCGAAATGATGAGGTTTAGGATGTAAAGGCTGATTGATTAGTTGCGTGATTCTATGTTCCAAATTCAAAACTTAAAACTATTTGATTTTAAGGAGAAGTAGGAGCAAGGGGAAGGTTTCTAAAGGGAAAAATAAGCTAAATCTCTTCTTCATTGATAAAGTAGAAATATGGTATTCTGCATCCCAAAGGAGCTGAATGTATTATTGCAACCATCCAATCTAGCCGAGATCACATTTTCTTTTTTGCTTTTATCTTCCCTGAAAAAAAGATAAATGAACCCATGTTGAGATGTTTATCTCTGTGAGATGACCTGTGTTTACCTTCAAGTCACAGTGAACTGGATATTCTCTTTCTCTGTGAAGCTATACAACTCTTTTCCCCTGAAGACTTTATGGATGCAGACATAAAATATTTCTGTGAGAACAGTGGTGACTTTCCCTCTATGTATGTAATATTTTGGAGGATATCTGTAATAGCCAATGAAATGATCTTTGATAGTTCTTATTTTTCTCCAGATGCTGAACTATAAATTTAAATATATTGTGTACTGTTTTCTTTTTCCATTATGAACTCCCTATATCTCCTCACAGTAAATAGTTCATAAGCATGTAGTTTTGTGTTTGCCTAAACATATTTCTAAAATTTTCATCTTCGATTTTCATCCAAAATTGAGTCAAAAATTTTTTCACTATGAAAATTAAAGTTTCCAACTGCACCAGTTTCTGCATTGACAAGACTGAATGAATTGTTAGTTCTTATTCAGTTCAGCTGACAGGGCTTTTTTAAATTCTTGAATGTATGTAGATCATAGAACTCTTGGGGTGGAAACACTTCCCTTTGTTGATTGTGCAAATGGTGAGGGTCCACTAAGGGCTGTCATCTTTGCAACGACTGCTTATAATAAATAATATAAAATTATTGTATTTTATAATACAAATAATTAATCTTTATCTCCAATTGATGTGGTCAATAGTAGAACTAAATTAAAGCAACTATATCAGTATGGCGTCTTTCTTTGTTGACAATCTCTCTGCCTTCTCAGTATACTCCTCTTGTTAAGAGTGTTTTGCTGAGACCAGAGAAAACTTCAGCTAAGTTTATTGAAAGAACAGCACTTGCACAGAGTTTGACTTTTCCTGGGACTTGTGTACCTCCCTTTCCTTTTGCAGACCTCGTAAAACAAGCTCTGGTTCAGAAATAGCCTTTTCTTAGTTGAAGTATTTCCAATTTAGAGATTATCAAAACAGTCACAACCATCATGTTCTTGGCCTTCTAGCCATCTTAGTATTCAGTTACAAGTGTTACAAATGCAATATAATTTCAGTTGCCCCATAGCAGAATTAATCCCAAACTGTTTGAAACTTTAGTCATAAATGCTTCCTTCACTAAGAATTCCCTGAATTTATATAGCTTATTACAACCACTTGAGCCAACAGGCTCATAAGTCATAGGAACTTTGCCCAGTAGAGTTCCACTCTCTCCCTTGTGTTTGAAGCTTTCAGTGAATTTTCAAGATGCCTTTTCTCATAGTGAATGCTGAACACCACCTCAATGGCTCTTAATTGCATGTTCATGGCTTTAGAAGATGTTTCTTAATTGCTGAAAGTATGGAATGACGTATCTATCACCCAGGTTCTGAATTAATGCAGCTGTGCTACTTAAAACTCCAACTGCCTTCAAAAGCTGAAGAATTACATGGTGTTCCCCGTAATGACAGGGCTTACAGCTACCTGCTGAGTTGAGAATTGTTCCTTCCAGCTTAGGCTGTAAGTTGCACTAACGTGACTGTGCCAAAAGCTGAGGAAGAAGTTAAGGCCACCTAATCCCCTCTCCCAGTGCCACCAGCAGACCAGTGCTTAGGGCTGTATGTTGAGTGGCTATGGATAGTTTGAGAAAGCATGGGGGACATACCTCAGGAATGTAGAGAAAAAGGGGAGACTTGACTTTTGTTTTGATAAAGATCATTAAGTGACTCTGCTCAGCAGTAGAACATGAAAAATGTTCTTGGTATGGTGCTATAGAAAGCCAATGAAATCCAATGACAGGGAGTAAACAGCATATTGTTAACAATTTGGAGGAGTGACAGGAGGGAAAATAAAAAGGAATTTCATAAAGCAAATTTTCATTTGCTGGCTAGGGAGTGTTTCTTTCTGGGGAAAGGCAGAATGCAAGTTGTTGATCACTTTTGTTCCAAAACACTATTTATAGAGTGAATTCCTGATTTGGGGGCACTGCTGCCTTCCTGAGCTTTTTAACAAGTTCAGTGTTAACTCAAACCATGGAAGATTTGCACCCTGCTGTGATCATGCAGCTCTTTCTCCTCCCAGCTCCTTTACATATGTCAGCAGCAGTGCTCAGCCTTTGCTTGCTTACCCTTTCTGAGCACTACAAATCCTTTTTCCTGGGCTTGTACCGAGCAGGGGATGGTTGGTGTCCTTCATAGAACACAGCAACTACCCAGCCTTCCCTCCATGTCTTCCAGTTCATCACTCCTTGTAAATCTGACACTGATTTCACTTCTGTGCTTAGTTAAGGGTACTTCTGTTATCTTTTGCTTTCACATGAACACAGTACACAAATAGCAAATGCTAGGGTGCTGTGGGAATAGCTCCTCCTTCATTTTAGCCTCATCATTTCTGTTACATAAATGGTTTTATTTTTATTTTCAGCTTTCACTCTCTGAAAAGCACAGCAAAATATATGGATTTTTAATCTCCACAGTCTTGTTTTTACCCTACTGAATATGAGAAAAATAAGTCTGTTTTTCAGAGCTAGACCTTAGATCGTGCTTCACAATTTCATACCAAATTCCCGAAAGTGAAGCAGTAGGAACTGCCACTGTAATTTGGATAATAAAAGCAATAAGAAAATGCCAGACTAAAAGTCATGTCCAGCCTCACTTAACAAATGAAATGACAAACTATGAGCCTGAGTTAAAAAGAATATCCAGTATCCACAGACTCTGCTTTTATCCCTGCACCACTGGCAAGGCTCCTAGATTGGTGCCTGGGAGAGCATTGATAATTGGCCAGGGTATGACTGCACATAAGTGCGAGAGGCCACTAAATCATTTGCCACTTCTGGCAATTTTATGCTGAGAGAGCCCTGGGATTTCTGCATGTCTGCAGTGAGCAGGATAACTGCTCTGGAAGAGGAATCCTAATGTGCTTGAGATCTGTGTGGAAAGGATCCTTTTTTTTAGATGTTTTGACAGTATGAAGCACTAATGACTCTGTTACTGAGATTCTGAGGGTGAAAAACCCTGAGTTTAAAAAAAACACAACCAACCAACCAACTCAGATTAAAACTGTCTCTGGCAGTTTGTTTATATGAAAATTATTCACACTCTTATTTACAATTATACAAACTATTGTTTCAGATGAAGAGTTTTATGCCTAAGTATAAACCTGTTTGGATAAGTTTTACTGTTTATTCTCAGTGAAAAATCTGTAGCATTTTCCACTGAACCTGCATGCACATTATATAAAGGAGTCACCTGTAGAATGAATTTACCTGGTTTTCTAAGCGGTTTTTTGTCAACAAAGCAAAACAGGCAGTTTTTTTACTGTTCTCCTTGCTATCGACTAGAGTAGACATGTTCTATGATTCTATGATATTGTTATAATTTTCATTCGGAAATAGCTGATATTCCATCTGTTCCTCTGCTGTACTTTGCAGTGAGCTAAGCTGTGTAGGATTCCCTTATAACATGTTGAACTCTCCCATGGAAATAATAGACTGTGATAACAGAGGCCAAACTTTCATGATTTCTGGAGTTATGAATTTTAATGTGATACTAGAGCTGAAAAGAGTCTTTGAGAAGGGAAAATGGATGTTTCCTATCTCCATTTTGAAGTGTGCTGTGGAGAAAGTAAAAATAATTAAGTGCCCTTCATTTTTCCTTCTGGTGACCAGTTTTCTGACTTTTACCCGTTTGGTGACTATTTTAGTCTCGACCTCAGTCCCTGAAAACGAGATAGAATATCTTCCTGTCTCACACAAGGTTAAGTCAGTATTTCTGCAAGGGCTGTTACTAGTATAGATTATCCTTCAGGCAGTTCTCTCTCACTTTGGAAATTCTGCATTGACATTTAAAATCCTATATTTGACATATTCATCAACAATATAGGGATAGGTGATGTGCTTCCTGAAAGAAATTTAGTTATAAAATATTTTGGTTCGTGTCCTACATGAAGAGCTCTTTGTAAAATTAAAGCATCTTGGATTTTCAAAATAGGTTATTTCTGTTCTTTAAGGCTTCCTGCTTTGCCTACAGATTCCCAGGAACCCACCTACCCTTATTTATCTCTGAAGCTGATTTTAAGCAAGAGCTCAGCCTTCAAGGAAAGAAAACATTTTAATGGGTTTCTCATAATAATCTTGCTAGTAAGGCAAACTTAAAAATAAACTGCTTCTCTCCTTCCCTCCTTTCTAGAGTGAGCTGAGAGGACAGCACCAGCTGAATCATCTGTCTGAGTCATGCAAACTGCTGTCATTGTTTGATGTAAAGATGAACTAAAAAGCTGTCATTTGCTTGGGAATATTTTTATACTTGACTCACTTGTCCAGTGAAGGGAGAGTTTTTGTTAGGCTTTCTTTTCTTTTTGCCTCCTTTCACATGGAAAATTACAATGAAGCCATGTGTCATTGTAATGGCTATAAACTCTGCTACTAAAAAAGCTTTACAGAAATCTTCCACCTCAGAGCATCTGTCAGCCTGAAAGTCTGGCTTTTTTGCACTTGTGCACAAGCTCTGTGAGGCCCTGTGCAGGCTGACCCTGCCTTCAAAATGCCTGGGTTTGTGCAAGCACCTCTTCCTCCCCAGCTGTGTGCTGCCTGAAAAGATTCACTCCTGTCTCTGGACTGTCCATGCTCTCACCCTGATGTCTAATAGTTGATCCTCAGATTCATGTGGTTTTGCTTTTGCTTTTGCTTTTGCTTTCACTTTCCCTTCTCCATCTACTTATTCTCTCTTGGTTTATCTTCTTGTATCTCTTGTAGTTGGCTCCACAGCACCTTCTTACCTTGCACTTCACAGCCTTCTTTTTTTTTTTACTCTTTCTTCACTCTCTCATCTCTGTTGTCCATCCACTTTCTTTCCTGCATTTTTCTCTTGTTAACCTTTCTCCCCTCCCTTTTTATAGGTATCTTTCATATTTTCTTCCATTAGCCAAGCCCTGTGAGTTTCGTATCAAATGTTGCCAGCCAGTAAGTCATAGAAGCAGAGAGCTATTTTATCCAAACTGATGATAATGTGGTCAGTCTGATTTTTATCTTAAACCTGGCACACTGAAACTGCTGTACATTCCTGCCCAGGAATTCCTGCACTCTGGGGTTACAATACTTGGAAGAATGAGCCAGTGCTGAAAAATGATGCAACCTTGGCAGAAGTGCAGAGACTAAAGAGTCCTAATTTCTCTAGCAGTCTGTCCAACTTATAATTGTAAGCATTTATGTAAGCTCCCTAATCACAGATTCACAAAAAAACGCCTGTAGAGTTTTGAAGAACTGCTCAGCTTGTAACATGAAGGAAAATCCCTACTTCCATTTCAAGAGACTAGATAGGGGATGAAGATGCAGCGGCTCTTCATTGCTGTGTCTCCCATAAAACTTTACATTACTGGCTAAATGACTGTTATTGTTATTATTATTATTATTATTATTATTATTATTATTATCATCATCATCATCATCATCATCATCATCATCATCATCATTATTATTACATCTCTGGAACAAGTAATGGGTTTAATACTTCCTTGCATAGGGAGTGTAAAAATACAAATTTTCTAACAAGAACTGGAAGGCTTAAATGTACAATTTTGGTGCACTTAATATTTTTTCTAGGACCCACATTAAAGCAAAGTGCCATAGTCTCTTTTAAGTGTAGTAATTTTGAAATCTATAGCAGTTGATCTCAAAACATTAAAAGAAGAGAACAGTGATATTTCTGCTTCTATAACCCTATGGGATCATTTCCTTATACTCTGGAAGATGGAATTTATGTCAGTTAAGCTTTGAGGCTAAGCCCAAGTGCAACACTCTCCACAATGACTTGCAGGCTGCACAATCAAATTTTTTCCTCATTTTCCCCTAATCAACAGGGCAGGCTTCTTTTCTGAGATGTATTCTCTCCAAAGTTTCTTGGTATGTTTTGAATGCTTCTCATGTTTTGGAATGCATTCCATTTCCAGGGAAGTCATTTATAGAGAGCAGATTAGTACGAGTTTGGATTCCTGAGAAAGTGGTGTATAGCTACCAGATCAGTACAATCTTTCCAGCAAGTTTAATGCCTAGCTAAAAACATTAATTTTTCTGTTAGGCAGGAGATCATTAACAAGTGTAATTTTATCTGTCCTGCAAATAAATTGAACAGAGCCTCTTGGAACACTGCATAAGGGATAAACACTAATGTAAAGCAGCTATACTCATTTAACACAGGAAATAAAGGTATTGTATAAAGCAAGTTGCATTATGTAAAAGATCCATTTGAAACCCTAGGTTAATGCTTTATGTTCGTATTTACCATTTTATAGGTGCTACAAAAATTAATTTAGTTTGTAAATGTCACGCTCTGTTTCAGGAAAATGGTAGCCAGACCATTGTTATGTAAAATACCGTGGAATTAAGTTGCATTATTTTGATTAAGTCAATATAATGTTATCTAATTTCTGTAGCCAGAAGTACTAAGCAGACAGCATGGCTATGCTATGGTTTTGATACCTTGCGGGAAGCTTCAAACAAATTGTTGTTATAATGAAGTTGTGAAGTCCTCACTGTGATAAAGCTTTATCATGTTCAGATTGAAGATACTGTTTCAGCATATTTCAGAAATTCATAATAACCCCCCACCTGCTTCTTTTATCTTCATGGAAAACCATGGTTTTTACTTATCTGATCACTTATGTGTCACAGCAGTTTCCCTGAGAGCTTGAGAAAATTAAGTGTGAGGCAAATCACTGCCCGAGTCCCAATCCATTTTTCTGAAGATCTCCTGAAGTCGGTGGCATCCTTCCACTTGACCTGCACACACATTGTGTGACCACAGGGATAAAAGTCAGTCATATTTCCAATGATTTCAATGAATCCTTATTTCTACATTTGTGCTCAGCCCCAGTGCAACCAGACAAGTTTTTGTAGATCCCAGTAAGCTGTTCAAGGGAATGGTGGCCTCCTGACACTTTGAAGTAAAAGAAATGCATAACCTTTCTCTTTCTTTTCTACTGGTTTTATCAGCCAGCCAAGAACAAGTTATGTTTCTATTCAGTTGCCTTCTGACAATTTTGCTTATGATTCTTGAGTATGATACAAAAAGGTCGAGCAATCTGTGACATCAGCTGAAGTTTTATAACCCGATTCTGTGCAGTAGTCTCTTCAAATGTGTCTACTTATCCATATTTTCTTCTGCATGGTGCTTTTTCTGATGTGAGAAAATAGGAAAACCAGGGGGGGAAAAGGCTAGCTTTGGGAAGGAGGTGAGGAGAATATCTTCCTTTCAATGGAGTTTAAAATAAAGAAAATTGATTATTCATAAATTCAGTATGAATTCTGGTAGCTGTAACAAATATGTTAACTATCAATTCTGTTAAATATGTAGACATATTTAGAGTTTCCAAATCTGAAACTGTATAAGTAGGTGTTCAACTTTAAAAGAATAATTATGAACTCAGTGGGCTGGTTTGCTTTCTCTAAATTAGGGTCTTCTGTAGCTTTTTGCAGGATTTGTGTTTGGTGATGCATTTCATTAGCTTATGGCTGAATTTTGAGCCTAAAGATATAGCTGCATAGTTACAAATTTCAAAATCTGTTTGCTTTCACTGAAAAGCTATTTATTTTGCAAAAGTAATTTAGTCCTGATAAGAAGACTTTGGTACTGAGCAATCAGAAGTGCTGTGTTTAGTGTGGTGTCCATATGTTGATGCCATAAAGTCACAAATACATTAGCAAAATGAGAGATGTGTTTAAATCCTGCAACGAGTATTGAGGAAGGTCTTCTAGTGACTGACTTATTCCTAAGACTTCATAAAATTGTGAAATGCTTTACCTGCCTTTGAAATGCAGCTGTCTGCAGGGTAAAATGTAGCAGCTGGTCTTACACACCAGAGTTAACCCCACCTGACCCTGCTGGGTTTGGAATCTGACAAAATCACAGTGGGAGGCTGGGAGGCTGCAGGCAGACCTGCAAATAAGCAGTATAAATTCCTGACAATTCCAAATAAATGACTAAGTGTTGTAGGAGATATGGAATGTGCCATTTTGTATTTTACTTTGTGGGATCACAAAATGTATTTTATTCTTTTCAAGCTGAGCTTGCCTTCTGTTTTAGTGGGGTTGATACTTCTCTATGAACCCACTTCAAGGGTTTTGATTATAGGTCCATTTCAGAATGACAAGGTGACATTATTTTCTTTCCCCATTTCAGTGTTGTTAAATTCTGAGTGCTGGCAGAGCTCAAAGATTAGTCACTGGGACAGATTTGCCATTATTTTCAAGCATTCTGGTGACATATTGGTGCGCTGAAGCTTTCACTTTAAACAAAACCAAACTGACCTTAGTGGTTGTTTTAGCTCCTGTTTTGTGGTTGAACACTTCTCCAGCTGATGTGCAGCTCTCTTTCCTCAGCTGCTGATCAAAATCAAATTAAATGCTTATTCCTGAACTTGAACCTCTCCCAGCGTTTTTCAATTTTTACCCACTTACAGTTGTTAGTTATTTGTATTTTCAAGTGCCTGTTGTTTAAGGTTGAAATTGTGGTCCCACTTGAGCCAGTTAAATTAACTCTAGTGGGGTCATGTTTTCCACATGAAAATATTAACTATTACACATTAATTTAAAGCGTCTTTCCCTTGAAAGACAAGAAAATAATCCTATAGGAAGAAGCCCATTTTTCTGAAACATGTCTGTACTTCACTTTATAAGTCAGTAGCCTCAAGCAAAAAATAAGGCAGTATAGGCAAAAAAAGTATCATTTCAAGTCAGAATACAGGAAAGCTCTTGCAAGTGGCCTTTAAAATTTGTTCAGTAGCACAATTCAGGTAATAGAAGAGTCCCAAAGCATGTACTCATATATGTCATGTCCAATGCTGTTACAATATGAACTAAAAAATCATGGAAATAATAATAGCTCCTAAATACAAGGGGGGGGGGGGGCGGAGGAGGGAAAAAAAAGAAAATTCAAAGCCTGAGCTATCTTAATGTCTTGCTTCGTTTATAGTTTATAATGTGTGCTAAGTGTATAAATGGATGTAAGGATTATGATTTAGCAGTTTCAATCTGTTTAAATTTGCAGGCCTAATCTAAGGGATTTCTGGTCTTTCTGCTCAACCAGTCCGTGTGTCTGGTCTGATACTGTAGTTCAGTCATTTCGTATACAGGCAGTCTTCCCTATTGATTTTATTCCCTGTGATACTTCATTTGATATGGCAATTTTTCCTGCCAGCATTTCATCTGATAACCCACCTAATGTGCCCCAAATATAGTACTTTGCCGAGCTTCAGTTTGTATACAAACTGGATTAGAATATTAAAGCCACAGTTTGATTGAACTATTGGTATTCTTCATAGTGAGCTCCCAAACTTTCCTTGGAAAAAGTTGGTATGGGAAATTTGAAGCTTTACATCCTGGCTTCCTTAAGTTGTGTTATACTCAGGTCTATACAAGTTTATCTTTCTACTCTTCTTAGAAATAAAGGTGTATCTATTCAGATGTGTAGGGCATATTCCTCAAAAATAGTTCTGTAATGTCAGTAATTCATACAAAGAATAATTCTCATGAACTTTAACTGTGAGAAATGTGCAAATACTCTGTTTCGTTTTTATCTTGTTGGAGGTATGACTGGAAAGTAATGTAAAAAAGAACTGCAAAATAAAAAGCCAAGCAAAACACATTTTCATTCTTCTTTTATCTTCTGAAAATACTTGTCATATGTTTGGTTCATTTGTGAGGACTTAAATCAAAATCCCTTGCTCAGGTTTCTTTCTGTCTATATGAATTCTTATCCACTAGAACAAGGTGTTGGCAGTGACAAGAGCTTGCCAACATGACTGAAAATGTTACATTGGACCAATGGAGCTATATTTGATTTCAACAGTTGAGCAAAATTATGTAGTGATGAGAGGTTTATGGTCAAAAAACATGAATTCAGTCACTTGTACTTTACTGGACATCAGCAGCAAGGGAGGATGATAAAAAAAGAAATAGCTGCATTTTTTTCTCTGCCAACAGTGTGTCACTACCCATTGTGGAATCAATGCACTCCAGGCTGTGTAGCACTATCTGGTAGATGGCTCCAAAGTAACAGCACTTGGATTTCATTGAGTTTGGGAGCCCTAGGGAAGGAGGAGGATCATGTTAAGAAAATGGACAGAGTAGCTGTTCCTCGTTTATTGATCTTAACTAGATCTACCTCCACAGGCCATATTATATTTGCTCTAGATTAGATTTCTAGTTCAAAGTAATTACTTAGTAATTTATGAAATAATATTTTTATTTTCCAATTAAATCTCAGCAGTGATGTTAATGAATGATGCTACAGTATTTTGAAACACCTAGCTTCTTAATTTTTTCCCTTTCTTCCTTCCTTTCCATGTAATTACTCTTTGATTTAAGGTCGCTATTGATTTGTTATACACTCGTCCTTGGTGTAAATGGATAACCCTTAAGCATCAGATAAGAGGGCATGAGTGACACTTCCCATTACACAACTCGTGCTGTCAGTTACCAGGAAACATTTCCTGCATTGGAAAGGATCCTCCAATGGATTTTCTTTTGTTATAAAAACTCTTTTGTAGTATTTGCTGAGAATACAAATGACAATTAGCATGCTTCTCCATGTCAATAGACAGTGAGCAGCCTGTCCCCAGGGCAGCTGGCATGTTTGTCAGTCCTGGAGATGAGGGTGTGAAGTGAATCCTGGCAGGAGACTGGACAAAGTGCAGCTCTAGAAGGAGGTAATGGAAGGGAAATGCCTCATTATCGCAAAGCAAAATCATATTCTTGCCACTTAGATGTTCTTCTCGAAAGCCACAGCAGTTTGCAAGGAGAAATCACTGATGACCTAAGACAGAAGGAACTGGTTCCCTTTCCCACAGGACATGCTGTCAAAAGTGATCAGTGTTTCCTTGGCATTTCCAGGGGACAATAACTCTCCCAGCAAGTTCCCCTGTTGCACTTAGGGCTGCTGCTGGAGGTAGGATTTTGTTATATGTGAGTGGGAAGCCGGAGTGGGAGTTGCTGTCTGAGTCAGTGACTTACAGACTGGTTACCTGAGAGACTCAAAGCTGCTGCAATTGGCTCGGAAAGGCTTCTCAGGAAAAAAGGAGAAAGGATGTGTAGCTGACTGCTTTCAGAGAGAGCTCATTGCAGAGTTTGTCACTTTTAGTCTGACATGCCGGGTACTTGCTGACCTTCAGAGGAAATAGCAGCGTTCTTTCTTTTGCAGAGATTCTTACTGAAAAACTTTTCCCTGGAAGGGATTTTTCATATACATTTTGCTTCTGCTTTGAGGCCTGATCTGATTGTCACATCATGCATGGATGCTGCTGCTTTAGGTGGTTGATTGTGTCATTGTCAAGGCTTTCTACTCTCAGAAGAGATGCCCTTTCATGTCTGTCCTTGTGAGTGTCCTGCAACAACAAATGAGATGCATCAGCAAAATTTAACTCTTTCTGTCCATAGTCTAAGGAATTTTAACTTTGATTACACAGTAAACCCTAGAGAAGAATCCAGGCTCATCTGCTAAACGTTTTGTAATGCTCAGGAATCTTAACATGATGGTGATTAATATGCTACGTATTTTCTAGTTTTGCAGAGCATGTCACAAGTAATTGATCTAGGATCGTATTTCGCCTTTATTGCCATGCAGCTAGAAATATATACCAGCCACTTAATTAGAGCCAGCTTTTAATGAAGATAATGAAAGGAACAGCATTAAATGGAGCAGAAGCAAGATCCAAGTATTGCTTAGTGCAAGTTACAGGATAAAGGCTTAAAAACGTCCTTTCTAGGTCCTCGATTCTGAGGCAATTCTGTGCAAGGTCAGCAAGGTCAAGGTTTCTGCCTCCTGCAATGGCCTGGTCTAGTCCAGCAGAGTACTGAATCAGTCTGGACATGTGTGGGGCAGAAGGACAGTCTCACTGTATCCCTTTTTCTGACTATGTCTCTGCCTGAAGCATCTGGGATGGCAGAAGAATTTATCCAAGAGATTTGGTCCTGAGTAACAAACTTTCATGTAGATAAAAATCTAATCATGCTGCAGGCATACAGTGTTTTTATATTAAAGGCACCAAATAAAGAAAATACTAAATCAGTTAAAATAAATATATCAGCTAGGAATTGCTAAGGAGGATCCAAACCACTGCCAAAATGTTTTGTGGCACTGTGTATTATGGCAGAAAATCAAATGTATCAAAAATGCAAATTCAAAGCATAAGAAGCAATGTTTAAAATCATTTGCAAGGACCTATAGCTGAAGAGAAATATAACTGTGATTGCTACAGCAGCAAGTGTTTTGCAAGGTTATGGAGCTCCAAGAGGAGAGCAGTAAAGCTGTAATCATTTTTTTTAATCAGAAACAGATTGGCAAGACACAACTTTGAGCCCGAGGGCTCAATAAATGAAACTACAAGGACCCACAAAGTTACTTTAATTTTGCGAGGAGTTTGGGTAGGTGGCAGCATTTTACACAGGCATTCAGAAGTGAGGAGGATGAATATTCAGTTTGCATTCTACCCTGAATGATCTGATGGTGTTTGGAACTGTTCAGGCAATGACCCTTGTAATTCAAGGGCTGAAATATGCAAGCCATCACCACTGGCTTATTTTTCCTTCCTCTCTTGTTTTAGGATTTGTTTGGTTTTTTTGGGTTGTATTGTGTATTTAAATCATGATTTGGCTGAGGGAGTGACCAAAAGGAACATCACACGTTCTAGGTGTATTTTTTCTTGGTGACGTCCACTATCACTGGATGCATCCAGTGGAAGGGGGAAAGTTCATTGGCACCTACTAGAGAGCATATTGAATACAAGCATTTAGAATATTATATGGGCTTTATTCAGTGTTAATACAGTGTAGTGTTTGTTCATCAATCTATCTGCACATAGAAGAATCCCTCCGAAAATTCAGATGGACTCTGAATTCTTTAGAAAGTGAGTCTGAGAAATGTAGTGAGTCTTTTTCTTAAGCTGTGCTTTTCACTGCAGCAATGACAATTTTTGAAATCTTACAAGACACCCCCAAGATACCTTTTGACTTTCATGCAAAATTCTGTTTCATCACAATGTACTGATTTTTGCAAGGTTGCTGTGAATTTCTGTTCATTCTTTACAATTGTGGAGCGTGAATAATGATATATTTGGGAAGTTCAAAATGCAGAGGAAGTCACAGAGGAATCTATGGGCTTCTCTCAAACATGTGGGCTCACCTGCACTGGATTATTTGAGAAACGTAAGACTATGAGGTGTGGGTGAAAAGAAAGGGAAGAGGGAAGTCTGTCGTAAAAAGAACCTTCCCTTTTTATTTCAGGGAAAATTCCTAAGGCAAGAGACATTGTTTTGTAGTTAAGTTTGTAAAAAATGCACCACAGAAGTGATAGTGTCTTGGCAGAGATATTCTGAGACTGAAGAAAATATCCCATTTTTCATTCTGACAGATTTAAGAATGTTGAATCAAGGTGTAAATATTTTCTTGATTTGCAATGTATTTTCCCCAATGTAACACATTAAAATAAAGATTGATTCCCATTTTATTTAGAGGTCATTATGATTTCCTTTTAAAACAACACATGCATCAGCAAATTCTCTACTTGTAGGCTAGCATCTGTAAGTCTTACTGGATCTATTTAATTAGATTTCCATGCAGCATCTGTAGCAGTGGAAAATTCAAATAATTAAGCTTCATGATTTCTTGTGTATTATAAATGTCACACAACTAGCTGCTGCAGAGCAGATAATTCCTTTTTGTAATTGGAATTTCTGTCATGAGTTGTTCCCTCATTTATAGCAATTAGAACTTTGTAAATAATTTTATATAATTGGGTTCAGTTTGAGTTACCTTTTCCTATAGGTTAACATCTTTTTATCTTTTTCTGATGTATCTTACTCTCTTATTCTTTTCAGTTAAATTTTATGTTTTCCCTAAACTGTCTTATTATTCCTTTATCAAAGCAGCTGAAATAACTGTGGTCTGGGAGAAGAAGAAATAGAAACAGACCTGATGTGACCCAGCTGTAAGCTGAGTTGGATTCATCCCAAAGCATTCCATGCTCGTGCAAAGACTCGAGTTTATAAATGCATGTCACTAGATGACAATTGCTGTTTCATTAAAAAAAAAGATAAAAATTCAAACAGCAGCAGAGGCAATATCTGGAAGGGTGATACCTGCATTTTAGTCACTGGTTCAAGGGTTGGTTTTATAGTTTCAGTACTTATATATGAAGTCTTGTGAGTATTTAAATGTGACTTTCTGGGAGTCTTTCTGTATGAGCTGCTGCCTGAATCTGATCCCCAGTGCCTGGCAGATTTCACCTAGATTTCATTTCGGTTTCTACCTCCAAAATTTTGGGAAATAGTTGAAAATATAAGTAAGATGTACTGTAAATGTCCTAAAGATAAAAAGCGAACAAACTCCATCCAGATAAAATCTATGTGTCATTTTGAAGTCCCTTAGGTGACAGTTTGATCTCCAGGTTTCTATGACTTCCTGGCTTATGAAATTTGAATTGTAATAATTGAAAACAGCAAGGTTAGAACACAGATATATGTGGAAGATATCAGTTGACTGTGTTGTTTAATTGGCCAAACATTGACATTTGAGGCTTAGGATTATTTTTTTCAAGAGTGATCTTTTTAATAAAGCCACTACAGGAAATTTAAAAACTGGGACTGGATTTTCCTTTACTCTGACACTGAGCTTCAGGTGTTGCCCCTGCCCTTAAAATGAGTCATTGGAAGATCAGGCACTTTGATCCCATTCTTGGAGAGGACCACAAAGCTTTCCCACTGTTCTTGAGATGTCTTAACATGTCCACAGAACTGAAAATGGTACTCAACACCCTTAATGAGGTTGGAGTAAGGGAAAGCGTTACTCTTACACCTCGTGCTTTCTCTGCAATCACAAAGGGAGTTTCTACTTTGGGAATCTGAAGCAGAGAGATGATGTAACTTTTGGGTTTGACACTTTACTGGGTGAAGGGCAGAGCCACGAATAGAATTCAGGTCTCTGCAGTGTGATCCTGCTCTCTCTGCCCTGACAGCTACTTTGAGCCTGCTGTTATAGAGGCTTTGCTGACCCAGCTGCAAGCAATTTTGGGGACAGACAAATTCTACTTTATTTGTATATGTTCTTCATGCAACTGCAATTAATTAATCTTTCTTTCAGTTAGTGAAAGCTACTACACTTGCATTCTACTGTTATGTGGTGATTCTGTCAAGCAGTGGAACATCTGCAGTGATACCTGTGGGAAATGTTGCATTTATTGAGTGTTTATTACAAATTCCTTGCTGTAAGGGAAAACTAGGAAGCATGGGGGGCATGCTGAATAGGTATAAAAGAAGGAATCAGACAAGGTGAGAAACACTGTAGATAAGGAACCACTGACCAGCTCTTGAGAATTGCTCCTAAAGCACTTGGAAGTCAGTTCCAGTGTGTGTGGGGAGACTGTGAGTGTCCAAGTGATCCAGACTGATAGGACACTGCTACCTAGGCAAGATGCTGATTATAACATAGAAACTTGGCACTGGATTCTGTAGTTTCGTGACTTGTGAGAACAACTAAGGTGCAGTGGTACCAAAAAACCCAATGTGCTCAATAGCTTTGATTTCCAGGGCAGGCTGTTGAATAAAAAGGTTAAGAGAGACAGTTTTATAAATGGCAATATCACTGGCGTGGTGCTTATTGTATAGGCCACACATTAATCTCACACCATGGGGAACATTAATGCAGCAGTCCCAACACGGTTCTTTTGTAACAGAACTGTCTTTTGCAGTGATTAATGAATTTAGCATTAATCTATTATTACCACTGGGAATTGAGTGGAATCAGGCATATACAAGTTATCAGTTTCCAAAACATTTCTGAACTAGGGATTATTTGTCTTTTGAGGGGTCATTTTATTCTTTCATTGTTTATTTTAAACATGTTGCATATGATTTATTGTGATTTATGGAGCTGACAAAGACTGGATCATTTGGAATACGAGTAAGTTTGCATATCCAATGAATAGTAGCTTTTGTTGCAAATAAATGATTGTGTTTTGGGGTTTTACACTAAAGAAGTGTAATTTTTCTTCTTTCCTATTATTGCATTTACTTAATGATTTACAGATTTTTTTTTTATTATTTTGTTTTATTCTTCAAATAAGTGACTCAAGTTCTAACCCCCTCTTTTTCTATTGCTCACAATTCTGTACAACCCAGTCTACAGAAGGAATTAAAATACCCTCAGCCTATTTATCATTGTTTTTAAGTCAGGGTAACTTCACTGAAATAACAAGTTTAATAAAATCCCAAAGCATAATACTGAAATTCTGTTCTGATAAATAAGGTTTGGCTATTAGCCAAAAATCTGCTGATAAAACTCCAATAATCCTGCATTTGCAGAATGAAGCAAATTAGGTATCTTTCAGGGGCTCAAAAATCCCAGAGTCTGGTTTTTCCTGAAATTGTAATATGCTTTATTATTGTTGCGTACTTCTGAATTTTCTGGAATCACATATTTCATGAGTAATATGGGTTCTCTGTTAGCATAGAAAAAGAGCGTCATGAAAATTCATGTGAATGTCACCTGGCAAGTAGCATCACTCGAGCGATAATATGAAAGCCTTTGAATGCACGGAAAAAGCTGCTGTTCACTGGCATGAAAAGAACATCCATAGTAGTTAAGCCTATATCTCTTAATCCTAATGAATTGTTACAGAAGTTACTGAGAGGTAACTGCATGTTTTTCCAGCAGTGGCTTAAAGGAAAATATTGATCAGCATGGATGATGTAATGTAGTATATTAAGACTTTTGGCATGTTCTAAGCTTTAGGCTGGTTTGCTTATACCATGGTTTTAGCAGCATTCAGGCAAATAATAAAAATGAAGATCAATAAAAGCATTAGAAATAAATGGTATTCTCGTGGGTGAAGTAATACATTGTGCTGCACCTGAACAAAGCCCAGGATTGCAATACAGTTAATTCATACGCACGATGGGCCAATTGATAGAGGACTTGTCTCAGATATCCTGTCTTTAATATCAGAAAATCAATTTTGTGGATGGGCTTGCATAGAAAAGAAGTTTGTGATATGGAAATTCCCAATAGTGCCGTATAAACAAAGCACTGTCTTCTGACCAGCCAGTGCCCTTTTAGTTTGTATTTCAGAAGACACTTACTTTATATGCAGTTCAGCAATAACACCTTTGCATCTAAGAAGCCTGAAGAGATCCAGTTCATTGGAACTGGGGCAGACACCTCCTAAAGAAGCTGCAGTTTCTGATCCCATAAGGAGCAGTTGCTGAGGTGTTGAGCCCAGGTGTCCAGGGAAATGGCTCCAAGGCATGTTCTTGGAAGTAATGGCCCATGAGGGCACTCACAAAAATTTGCTGCACATCACAAACTCATCTGACAAATGTCTGTTATCTATTTCTGTATATATTGGGCTTTCAGTAACCCACATATGTGAAGAGTTGTGTATCTGTACTTTGCCTGGGAGGTTGGAACCTTCCTACATGAATGATGTGGTGATTTTATGATTCATGTCCTGTTGAATAGACATGTTCAACCAAAACGATTTGGGGTGGTCTGTTTTTTCTCTTTTTACTGTGTTTTACAACTGCCAATTTGAAATCAGATAGTGTTGAGAATGTTAGTGTTTTATGTACTGGCAATTCATGACCAATGAAAACCTATGTTTTCTCTTACAGAAGGTGGCTCTGGAAAAACCAGACACCTAGAAGACCCTCAGACAGTATTTCTTCTTGTTTCTGGTGAGATGGGGGAGGGGAGAGACAAGAGGCAGCAGCTTCATGAACTATTGATGGTCCCTTATAACTGAAATTTGTTGTTGTTGCTGAGTGGTTGCACGAACAGTTGTGATGCCTGTGACTCCTGCTGAGCTGTGCTCTGTGGGAGTTGAGACATGGTGTTCTTTTTCAGTGGATGTGGCTGTCAATTTCTAAGCTTGATGCTTATGTAAAATATGGCTTTTAAATATTAGGGTGGGTTTTTATTTCTTTTTTCTCTTTGTATGATAGAAGTGCAGTTCTTTCAGACTGATGGTTTGTCATCTTTATGTAACCATTTCAAGTTGGTCGAGGTTTTTCTTCATAGTTATCTTTTTAGGAAGAAAGTCAGGAGTATTCCCATGGATTGTCTGCCAGTGGCCAGCTCTGCTATCACTCACTTGTCCAGTTTTTCCTGTGGGCTGCTGAAGTGGCTGTGTCAGGCTGTCAGGGCAGGCAGGTGGGGAGCTATGCTCTAGTACCCTGATCAGAAGTCCTGGGGCTTTGCTGAGTTCAGCCATCAAACAGCAGCATTCTCGTGGAAGAGAGCTCACATGGGCTGCTTGGGTGACTGATGGGATTGAAGGAGAGAGGAAGGCAAAACGATGCTTTACAGCACGGTTCGTTGGGCAAAGGTAATGGTGTGAACCCTGACGGGCAAGAGATCTGCTTTCTGAGAGAAGTCAGCCTCTGGAGCACTGAGTTTCCTAAAAGAATATAAATTAAAATTGTTCCTATAGCTTTGCTGGGTAGCAGAGAAGTTTAAGATTAGATGAACAACATTGTATTATTCTGAAATAATGTTCTGTGAGGTGTTGTTCTATGTAATGGTAAATGCACCTGTTTAAGAAGATAACAGTAACTACTGCAAACCCTGATCACAGGCTCCTTAAAGGAGTACAGCTTCTGTTATGTGTGGTTGCAGTTAAATAAATGGTCCTGTTGAGGGTATTTCTCTCAAATCCATGAATTAGGAGTATGAGAATTGCTAAATGTTTTTGCAAACCAGGAAAATGGAACAGCTGTAAAATTTCAGATAGGCAGGACTGAGAGACCAGGAAAGTGCAGAGGAGTAAGTTGCCACATTACCATGTTACTGCTTTGCTTTTCTTGTGTACAGAGGTATGAGAGCCTCATCTGATTCCAGGTTTGAATCAGTGCAGGACTTGAACCTGCTCAACATCCACTCAACAGTAGCTTTCTATATTGTTTCCCTATCCATCTTTCAATATTTCTGATGGGGTAGAATACCTTAAAAATAATAAATATTTGAATGGAAATGAGGAAATACTTGAATTTATTGGAATTCTGGACATTCGGTTGTTCTGTTTCTCTTATTTCACTGCACTGCTTTTTGTTCAGGATACCTGATTATAGCATTTAAAAGAACAAAGAAATGTAGGGAGCTCATTGTAATATTAGTCATATAATTGGATGACTTGGTTTGATTTATATAGTGCTAGCTAAAGGGTTTTATTTGGCTCTCATGTGCCCAGAGATGCATTTGTAGTCATGCTGTTTGATGTACAACACAGCTGCTACTGTTACTGAGTTTTGCATGTAAGTGAAATCAATTTCTCCCACGTACAGCCTGATTAATCAGCCTGTACACAGAACTGAAACCAGGTTGTAACTAAAATGTGCCATCCTAACCCATGACTGGACTGAAGAATATCCTAGTTTTTATCTAAGGACTAGAGTAGCAACTGCAGGTTTTAAGTGTCACTTTTGCTGTGTTAAAGCCATCCATCACATCTGTATAGATACAAGTTTTATTCCACTGCCTTGGCTGGTTTGGACCTGTTGTGGGCGTTAGTGCCCAAAAAGGCAAACATGCAGGCATTTCAGTCGTGACACTGAGCAGATCACTGAGAAAGTGTGATTCCATCAAGAAGGTACAAGTCAGGGATTTAGAAAACTTGTTTTCATGTCACATCCCTTGAGGTTCCCTGTATGACCAAAGCCACTAAATTACAGTATATGCCAGCTTCCTGTCCAGACACCTTTGGAGTGGGAACTTGCCTGTAGGGATCTACAGATCATGTAGTGGCATTTGGGAGGCTTGCAATGGTCACCATGCTGTGGCCCTGTAAGTACCTTAGATGGACTTAGGATGTACTTAGTACTTAGAGTGCTTTAGGAAATGGTTTCCTCAGGCCATGATTGACTCTAATTCTCCAGAGAATTCAGTTTTTCCGTAAGCTAAAATATCAGGTGTTCAAAGTGCTAGGACTATTCCCTGACCTTTCCTTTCCGAACTTGCTTCTCATTATTCTAGCGTTCCCTGTTTATCATTCCACAGTTAACTGAAATAATCGTGGTTCCAGCAGGAACACCTGCCGTGGTTAACTGAAGTGCCATATGTTGGCTCAGCAGGGCAAAGTCACCTATAAACTATTTTAATTTTTTTTTGAAGGGGAGGACAGATCTTACTTTCAGGGAGCAACTTTTATGAAGGGGTGGTGAAAATCCCTCTCCAAGGAAACTGGCATCAGTGTCCATACTGCTAGGCAAGCAGGGAAGTCATGTTTCAGTCTTGCTTTTTCATTACAGAATTCTGCCAGGCTGGTGATCTTTCAGCTTTAATAGAGCAAAAGATACACTTTAAATGTGATTCATCTGATCTAACCTGAGCAGGCTGCACTATAGCTGTGCTTCAGCCAACTGGTTACACTTGTTTTGCAGCCACTGGAGTGAAACGGACAATTAATTTTCGGATGTGGTTCATCTGACCTAATTTGGGTAGCTGTGTTAGAATGAGATGAATGGTGCCTGCTTCAGCTTATTGGCTAAAGAAAATCTACACACCAGCTCAGAGGGATCCTGCCTTTCACATCAATATTCAGGTATCTTCTGATACAGAATCTTTCTATACTTTAAGCTCAATCAACATATACTCCTGAACGTAATAAGAGTTTCCTTACTAAAATGGCACTAAATCTTACCAATTCAATAACTTTGGGCTGCAGAGTTGTTAACTTTTCTATAGATATAGATATTATAGAATATAAATGAGTGCAGCTGGTGTACTCAAGGCGGTCGAGACTGGTGTGAGGTTATAATTCTAAT
Organism: Acanthiza pusilla; assembly: GCA_036630365.1. NCBI lineage: Eukaryota > Metazoa > Chordata > Aves > Passeriformes > Acanthizidae > Acanthiza > Acanthiza pusilla. The sequence continues at coordinate 8,698,737 of JAXCHO010000049.1, read as the reverse complement.
AAATCTTGATATTTAATATGCTGTAGTGATCTTCTCTCTGAAACATAAATAATTTAGTTATTTTGCAAAAGGGGTCAAAGAAATGTACATCTCCAGTGGGAAATGTGAGAGAATGCAGCCTTCCGTTTCCAGTGATAGGATATTCTTAACAAGTAGGCCACAGAAGAAAATATATTGGGAAGAGAATAGAAGTAAAACATTTTCTCCTCTGTTATGCCCTGGTGACCCTTGGGTTTTCTGAAACAACTAGACACAGGAACTTGGCATGTAAAAATGTACCTAATTTTCCACTCTAGAGCACAGAGGGAAATGGCATTCTATCAGGTGTGGGGCTCACCTGTTGATGCGCTGCAGTGAGTATTGCCAGCTGATATTTGCTTATCTGCAGCTCAGAGGGGCTGGATTCACTTTTTCCATGGCAAGACTGGAGCAAGGAGCGAGAATCTGAGAGTGCCCAAGAAGTACAGAGCTGCAAACACTGCACGTGTGGAGAGGGCAATGTAACGTGGAGTTCTTGTCAGACTCAAAGAACAGAGCTGAGATGGCAGGGCCAAGGGACAGAGTTGCTCTAAGGAGAACACAGGTCTGGAGGGCAAGACAGCCTCACCCTCCAGGGGAAAGATTAGCCAGTTGGTGTCTGAATACAAAACTTCAGGGCTGCACCTTTTGCCCTGTCAGTTCTCACCTGTTTTGCTGCCAGTGCTAATCTGAAGGTGTTGTTCGTGGTCAGGCTACTTCCTGGACACAGCAGGTAACAGCTTTGTTCAGATAATACTGCATTTCATTCTGAAAGCAAAGTAGCTCTAAAATTAAAGACTGTACCTGCTGGCTTTTCCTCATTTATATGGTAATGCCATTTGGGGAAAAAATAATCTTTGGCATTTTCATGGATTTTTGCAGAATTAAAAGAATGGATTAGAAATGAGAAGCTGGGTTAGAAATATATACTTTTCTCTTTAAAAAAAAATGGTGAAAAATAGAATTCATTAATGTTATAATCTTTCTGTTCACGTGCTTTGTAAACATGAAGTTTTATGGTTATGTTTCATATTTCTGCACCATCTGGAGAGTAAGAATTTCAGAGCAAAAGTTTTTTTCTTATTTTCATCAATGCATCAGAAGTTTGCTTTAAATGCTTCAGGGAAAGCAATTTTCTGACATAATGAACTTGAAAGTAAGTTTTGACAGAGTCCCCCATTTGTCTAATAAGTACAGTTCCATAATACACTGTATGCAATTGCTGCTGAGAATTTCAGAGATTTAGGTCTCTAATGTGCAGGATGACATTTAAAAAGTAGCTAACCTCTACTCAGGACATTGCATGTTCTTTAACAAATTATTTCACTATTTCAAATTCCACCTGAAAAAACACATTTTAGCAGTAATAGCTTAGAATATTTTTAACTAAAATCTTCATTCTAGTGTATTCCAATCTCAGTTTGTCTGAATGTCTGGTTATATGTTTGTATTTAAAAAAAAAATAAGTGCAATAATTTGCTAGTGTTCTAACGTAAAATAAGTGGAACAATTAATCAGAAACAGCCTTTCAGAAGTTGTTCTTCTGGAGAAGGCCAACAAAGAGTTAGCATGGAGCAGTGTGCTGGAATGAAAATGCTCAATGGAACACGTTCCACCACACAACCCAGGACACTTAGAAGTTCCAAAGTTGAATCTAACCAGATCAGTGGGTGTACAGGTCAGCTGGTTTGTCTTGGAGGCTTATTCAGTGCCTTAGAATTTGTGTAACTATCTAAAAGTATTTTTAGACTAGCACAGACTCAGTCAGCTTGAGTACCTGAAGACACACTATGTGTGGAAGAGCAGTAGACACTAACAGAAGGTATTTTCTTTTTAATGTCCTAATCCTAGAGTTATTAGTTTACATGTGACTCTGGCCTTTTATGTTTTTGAAGACTGTGTAGGAAAAGTTAGGAACCCACCAACTGGAAGCTGATAGGCTCAGCATTCATTTTTATTAATGTTATAAACAGTTGGGGTTTTTTTGGTTTTGGGGTTTTTTTTGTTTGGTTGGGTTTTTTGGTTGTTGTTTTTGTTTTTGGGGGTTTTTTGGTTTGTTTGTTTGGGATTTTTGTTGTTTTTTGTGGGGGTTGTTTGCTTTTTTGGGGGGGGTTTGGTATTTTTTTGTTTGTTTTGTTTTGATTTGTTTTTTGTTTTTTTGTAGCATGCACTCTTATTCTCTGAATGTCCGGACTTATTAAAGCTTAAAGTACTCTCTGCTGACACGTACAATACTTTTCATGAGATGGTGGGATTGCTTTATCTGTTATATTGCATATAGTATCGGGAAGAAAAGCAGTTAAAAATTTGGAGGGCTTTTGGAAAAGTCTTGGTGGGTGCTCCATGTACTGACAATCAGAGCATGTTTGGGGCAAGACTGTTTTGAAAAAGTTTGTTACACTCTTTAATATCAAATGCAAAGGGAGCCATGTGTGGAATAATGTCATATTACAGTTAAAAATTTAAAACCACAGCCCAGAAGCTTAGAGGGAAAGTTGTAAATCACATAATCTGGAAAAAAAAAAATTGCAATAAGACCATTAACAGACTTAGGCTGCTATACCAGGTGCGAAGGGAATTCCGTGAAGACAAAGGACTTTTTTTTGCATCTCTAGGAGTTTTCTACTTATCTCACAATAAACATTTCCAAACTCTGTTATTCTGACAGGAGAACCTCATTCTAAATGGACAGAATGACTTGGAGGAAAATTTTGAGGAGGAGGCTTCCCTACTTAGGGAGCCATCTGGTTCACAGTTGGAAGCTTCCTGCTCTACTCTCTTTTGTCTTTAGCTGCAATGGCTGTTCTAAATGTGTCCCAACACCAGTACATCTGATAGCTGCTGTAAACCAAACAGAATATAGATGTGTGAATCTTGGTCTCAGAATTCCGATTTTTTGATAAAAATATTTATTTTTAAAGCACTATTTTAAAGAGGACATTACATGGCATTCATTTAGTGATTCTGCATTTTGGATTGTTTCTTTCCTGCATCATACCACACTGAAGTATTCCTGTGGATTATTTTCTCCTCTCTACATTCAAGAGATTTGCCTCAACAGACTCTTTAAGTCACAAAAGTAGCATCCTTACCCCTTTGAACAGTCTTACTAAAGCTGGCAGCTGATTACTTACTGCTGAATGTAATGGATAAAAAAAACCCCAGAAAGTACTTGTAAAAAACATTCAAATTGCTTCTGTGTAGCTCTTCAACATCCTGAATAGCCTTTGAATGTCTTCAAAAGCTGCATGTGGTTTCCTATTTCTTGCCTACTGCAACTGTATGAATTTAAAATTTTTTATAAGTGCTGTGTGTAATGACAAGTGAATTATAACCAGTGAGTGAGGGAAGCCCACCACAACCCAGCCTATTTTTCCAGCCTGCAAACCTTTGTTTGTGTGGTCAACAAATAGAGCTATTTGGCTCTCTCTCTCTTTAAATAAAATTGGATTGTGGCCAAGAGAATCAATAATTTAAATACTTTACTTAAAAGCAATGTGGAGATCAAAAAGAAGCTTTATAACAGGTCAGATGTGTTGAGAGTTCTGTGCTTGGTGCTCAGTCACTCCCAGAGGGAGCTGTGGTGGTCATCATAGAGCACCATACAGCAGGACGAGAATGGTGTCTGCAAAAGGACAGCTCCAGAACAAGCTTTAGAAACCTTACAGTGCTGAGGATATTGCAGCTGGAATCTAATTCTTCCAAGGTAGAAATCCCAAACTAACTGAGGAGCTGAACAGAATGAATCAGTTAGTCAGGAGGTTTGGGTATAATGAAAAAGAGACGGGAGTGATGTGTTCGCTGGCAGCTGATAGCACTGGTTTGAAGATTTTAGAATACATCTTTGTCATTTTCTTTTTTTGCTGTACCATCTGAACGGCTGTAAGTGATGGATTTCTGTTTTGAGTAACAAAATCATCAATTCTAGTTTCCAGCTAGGGGTTTAGATACTAGATACCCTCTAGATTTGTTCAAGTACTGTTCAGAAGAGTAGACTGAACCTGTAACTGACTCCACTTCCTTCATGAACAGTTACTGCCCTTATGTTTTCCATAATGACTTCTCCATGGATCATTTGCTGCAGTTGCAATAGACTTTAATAAATTCAATCTAGAAAAAGCAGAATCATTGTAAATATTTCTCAGGGTCAGTTTACTGAGTAAAGGTGAATTTCTTAGTTCAGTTTCTGAATTTGAAGAGGGGAAATCAGTTTCAGTGAACCTAAAACTTGCTAGGGGGCATTGTTTTATTTTTTGGAAAGTCTATACATACCATAAATAAAAAAACTCCTTTTACTAACAGAAGACTATTTCATTTCCTTTCATCTAAACTTTTCCACTTCTTCGATTGGTGAGAGTCTTGTGGAGTTTGTAGTGGTCACTTCAAGAACATAAGGATTGCTTAGCATGTGTCCAGCATGGATCATGATCCTGTTGACGAGCACAGTGCTTGTGTCTGTTATGGGTTCTGTTCTGATAAGTTTTACAGCATGTCAGAAGGAGGCAGAGAATTAATGCCAGGGATGCAGATTTTCACTGCACTCCATAATGTGCTGACTATTAGGATGCATGGCTTCAGATCAGCACCACAGGGATGTCTTCTCTAATGACCCTTAGGATGGAGCCTTCATGTTTTCTAGTGGCTGAATTTTAACCACTTATTCAGGCAATTCTTTCACATACAGCCAGGCTGGTAAATGGTATGCTTGGAAATCTTACTGCCTCTGAAATGAAATAATAATAAACCTCAGATTATTACCATTGCATTTTTTTTTTTCTGCATTCATTGCTTCTGGCCTACTTTTGGCTGGTAGCATATAAGAGAAGCTATCAACTTTTTAAATTTAGCCTTAATTGTATGTTGATCATATTATATCACGATAAGTGTAAAAGGGGGGTTTGGGTAATACTTTAAAAAAAATAATCTGAATGGAAATTCTGCCTGGAACTACTGGAATATTATCTAAGAATATAAAGGTTGGATGAAAATTTTCATGAATGTGTGGTTTGGTTAAAATGGGATGAAATAGCACTGGTTTGTCTGACGTTAAAGTTGTGTGAGGCAAAATGCATTTTAAAGTAACTTGGAAAGATATCGTTAAGAAAACACAAGAAGTTTATAATAAATTCAGTGTATAACATTCCTGATAATTTGACTGCTGATTGAAGATGAATGGATCTCTACCAAAGCAATTGGTTAGAATGGTTCTTGGAAGAGTAAAATTAGATCATTTATACCAAATAAACATCTTTGATAACAGATGAACAGTATTAACATAGAATTATAGAGTAATATAATTAAGTATATTTTTTGCTGTGTTTGTTAGTGGCCTGTAGCCATTTGTAAGTCAAATTTGTTTGGGGCTTTTCTGCAATTAATATGTTAAGTGCAGAATTTAGCTGATGCAGTAAAATGGACAAGCTGTTCGGTCTCACTGTGTGTATTTCAATGGGGCTAGAGGCAATTCAGAGATCTGCTCTCAGCTAATTTCCAGAATTCAGTGGCAGCTCTTGAAAAGTGACTTAGCAGTCCAGTCTCATTCCTACAGATCATCATTACAGTCCCTCTTAAATTTTCCTCTGATAGAACTGAGAATAGAAGCTGCAGCTGAATAATTAAGAAGTCCTTGTAAAAATACCTAAGAGGGGTGTATATATATAAAATAGCTTTTAAAAAGTAAAATCTTCCTAGCGCCCAGCAAGAAAGCTGAAATAATTTGCATGTTTTTCCTGTAGAATGTGTCACATAACTTCTAAGCAGTATTCTAGAAGTGTATTTATGTTGGCTTGCAATTAAACTTGAAATGTTGATGTAGCTGCAGCCTGTGCTACATGCAAACCATAAAACAACCTTGGCGTGTGTAGTTCGAGGGGCAATTTAGAAAACTGCTAGTTGAGTATCAGCATATTGCTGCGAGCTCCATGGGATGTAGGCTGTTCCCATAACAGGGCAGAAGAGTAAATCTGAGGATGCTGCAGAAATACAGAGAAGGCAACAGACTCTGAAGTTAACCATATCCAGAGTTGGTGTTTCTATTCTGATACTTCTAAGGGCCTTTCAGATTTTGCTCTCTCTTGCAGTCGTTGAGGATTTTCTTTGCCATACACCTTTTCACTCAGGAAATTGCCACAAGAGCGAGAAAACTGATTTCTTCTTTGTGTGCACATATAGAAATAGACCGGTGAAGGAAAGCAGGCTCCATGTCTTACGTCCACATCTATATCTAGATATCTTAGTGTGCAATTTCAAGGTACTTCAGTATTAAACTCGTTAACTTCAGCTCCCAGTGAAGTTAAGAAGTTTTTCTTCCTGAACTTCCTACATTCTGTCAAGTTGTACCTTCGTACCTTTCATCTCTGATTTCATTGAGTTTCAGGAAGGAAAGGATCTTCTTGAGTCAGCAGTTGTAATTTTTTTCCTAATGAAGACAGTATATCATTTAGCCTTTTATACTTGGAAAACACTTTGTTTTCCCTGAACCTTGACTTCATGCTGGCTTTCCCAGAGGAGCTGAGCTCTGCCTCATTCTCTCTTATTCTCAGCAGTGAAACCTTCTTAATTCCTTTCCTCATAAACAAAAGTAAATTCAATTTTGCGTAAGTAGCAGGCCTTGATTATGGTAAAGGCCTCCTGGATGTGTGTGGGAGTTTCGGAGACACAAGTGACTCTCCTATATGATGGATAATGTGCTTTTTTAACAGTAATGATTAATGGTTCTTGAAAGGGATTTAACATGACACGAAACTTTGTATAGGTATCAAAGTTGTATGCACATTATGAAAGAACATAAAATGATACACAAACTAAAATGATACACAACACTAAGTGGTAAGGTGATAGTATTTGTTTTGGCTCATTTTGCAAAAAGGAATTGTCCTCCTTAGTAACATTACTTTTTCTGCTTCTTCAAGTACTGCTAATAAGATCTGAGTAGTTTTTGAAAACATGCTCATTTGCTGAATCCTTGAAAGAAACCAAGCCATTTGAAACATGTTAAGCACAAATGACTGATATCTCTCTCTGCCAAAATTATTTGGCTTCATTTGACTTTCTGAAATGGGGTTTCTGCAGCAGTGTCTTACATAAGAGATGATTAATAGAATGAGGAAAATAAGGAGCTGAAAAAAAAAAAAAAAAATTTCCTTCCCTTGACTTATTACAGGGTTAAAAAATTCTGAGACATCCTACAACTGTAAGAAATAATTTCAAAGAAAGCTTTTTGCCCTGCAAACAGCTTCATGAGAAGTAAGCATAAAAAGACATTGCCATTTTAGCAGCATCTTTTGAACAATATGTCTCTCTTCTTGTACATTAAAACCTCAGAATCACTTTCCCTTATAGTCTGGGAATTCTCTGTCTTTGAGGTAAGGATGAATCTATGCTTGTTTGATCTATTTCACGTTTAAGGAGATTAACATATACTCAGGATAATGAAAACCATTTCAGTTGCACAGTGCATCTTTGTTGTCATGAAAGGCTGATGTTAGCTTCCTGCTGAGGTTGGCAAAACCAGAGCTCTTGAATTTAACAGAGCTCAGAGACTTTCTTCTGGACTTAACATTGTGTTAAGAAGTTTCTTCCTTGCCATGTTGGGCTGTAGCAATTTTTATTATTTTTTTGTTTTTTGGCGGGATGGGGTTTACTTAGACATAATGCTTATTTATTTTCTGTTGCTACACAGGGTCTCAAAATATGATTTTGTGATATAAATTGTAAAGCTGTGAGGTCAAGGTCCTGTGCCACCTACATATTTATTTATTTATTTATTTTCAACTGCAGGAGTTTGCATTTTTCTTTCTCCCTGTCCTGTTAGAGTTACATGAAGAGTTTTTTGTTTAGATCTCTGAATATAACTTCAATTACAAGCTGCTGAAAAAAATCCATGTTATACCATACCTATGAAATCTCTTTTTTGAGCTCTGATAAGGAATATACCTGGAAATCTTTTCCTTATATGATAAGGACCTCTTGTTTCAGTAAAGTTTCAATAGAATTTCCACCTTCTCCTGATCTTTCCAACCACTAAATCTTCTTTTCATTAATTTTTAGAACCAAGTGGAATATACTCTCTCTTTGCGGAAATACTAAAACTTTTTTCTTAATCTTCTCTGACGGTTAATACAAAGATTTCTTCCAAGAGTTCTGGCGCACCAAAACAGTCACATTTTTAAGGACAGCAGATGTCATCTTTAAGAAACTGCATTTTATAAAAAATGTTACTTTTAATCAAAGAGTGTTTTTATAGAAACTTTTCAAGCAGTCTAACAGTGTATCACCTCAAGCGTATCACTGACTGCAGTTTGGATTTGAGGGGAAAGAGCTTCCCCAAACTTGAAAGCAGCTTATTATATTCTTTCCATGCTTCGTGAGGACTGAATACATTTAACAACTGTTTATCCTTATTAATTTATTAAAAAATTGACTTTCCTAGGAAATTACCTGGGTAAATGCACTGACAAAGGCAACTAAGGCAAACTCTCCATTGGTTTTGTTTCTTCAGGGAAACATTTCATAGACAGAAATTATGCTCTCAAGAGTGAGGAAAAATAATTATAAGAGGAATTTCATTATTACTGAAAAGAATATAATGGGGGTGTGTGTGATGGAGAAGGATGGTATCACTCATTTGAAGCCTCTCTTAATGCACCGATGACTTTACCATTTCAGCAAAATGCCTAAAAAGATGCATGATCTAAACCCTGGTGTCTTTATTACTGCAGCATATTATCCTGGCATATTCTTTGCTAAGTGCCATTGAGCAGGGCCAACTTTTAGAGTAGAATTCTTTCTTCTTCTTTTTTTTTTTTTTTTTTTTTTTTTTTTTTTAAACATTTTCTTGCCACTTGGTTCATTCCTTCTCGGCCTGATCTTGCATTGAATTTGTCATTCTTAGTCCTCATCTTTCGCTTTCCTGTTCTTTTATAGCCTTGTAGCCTTGTTAGCATTAGTTAAGCAATGTTCATTGCCATTTAAGCAACTCAGGGAAAAATTTCAGACTTGCATCTGATTATCAAATGGTCTTAGAAGTGAAAATTCAGTACCATTCAGGCCTTATTCCACTACTCTTAGGGAGTTTGCTGTTATAGCTAAAAATAAAATTATTTATGAAGACAAATCAGGTGTGCATCATTCTCCTAGTTTGCAAAAAGGGCTACATATCACATTATGTAAGTCAAAGAAGTGTGAGAATATTAATAACTCTGTCAATCAACTTAATGTTTCATTTTAAGCCATGTTTTACCTCTAATCCTAAAGCAGAGTAGTAATCCCCAGTTTTAAAATACAATTTCTCACCAGTTCATTCTAAAGTGACTTTCACTGTATTATTCCCATTTTTTAAATCAGAAAAAACTGAAACAAAAGTAAAATTAACCATCTGAGCCCTATTCAGCTTCCTCCTTGATGCCATTAGACCTTAGTTGTGATGATAGCTCTTTGTTTAGCAGTGTCTTTATTAATTAACACAGTCATCTTCTCTCGGACTCGCACCACAGTCATGGTCAGCTCTCATTCTGTCCTTTCTGGCAGCAGAGATCTGGGATAAGTGGCTTTTTCTTCACTACCACAAATGAGCCACGGGCCTCATGAATATATTCAGGGAGCCTTATTCTACTCTGAAAGCAACTTTAGCCTGAAATAGTTCCAGAAGCCTTTCTGGCCTTGGTCTTCAATTGTGCTAATTCTGTGAAGAAAGCTGGTGTTGTTAAGGAGATGAATAAACCTCTGTGGGAGCAGAGATGTTGACACCTTACACGAGTCTGCAGTGATGCTGATGGCAGCTGTGACATGTGCCAGCTCTACTGGGTTTGGCACCAAAGGACCTTTTTTAAGATGAAGATAAATGATACCTCTTGGGAAGAGCTGAGGCTGGGATGGACTCCTACAGGGAATAATAGCTGGGTTAAGTATCCCAGGTTAAGATTTCATATCCTAATCACCACCCTACAGTTTCAGCCTCCAAACAGATGCAAGTTCATCCTGCCTCTGGTGCTGTTGTCAGGCATCTGTAATGGCTTTGGTGCCCAGTCCAGCTCAAGTGTGTGTGACTGGTGCATGAAATATGTTACATAAACACACTCATCATTTTTCTTTCAGTTCATTGTGCACTGTAAAAGCCATGAAGATTTCCATGGAGAGAACTGTGGGACTGTTGTCAGCCTATCATGATGATCATTTGGGGGTGTAATTTTTTTCTTAATTAGCCCCTTGTCAAAAGGAAGGGTAGTGCCTTACACATCCCACCTCTGTCTTGCCAAGCACTGTTCTCATACAGGTCCTTTACCTTTGTCAAAACCTAGCAGGTTGTCTCCATGGTAGAGGAAGATCATTCCACTTTGGGCTGTGATTAGCACAAGGACTTCTGCTCCTGGGTGCCATTTAATGGGAAAAGGACTAGCAGCTGCCGCGTCTTGCTCAAATCGAGGTCTTTGCACATCACACTGACATTAGTTTCCTCAGGTTTGTGTACAGTCTCCAGGCAAAAATAGCCTGTCTCTATGGTCCTATGTGCTCTGAAAGGTTATGTCTAGAATGGTTATTATTTATTTCTGTTTTCTTTCTGGCTTTCAACACCATGGTGTTTCTCCACGTGTTAATTCCCAAAGTGTAACTTGATTACATGCTCAAGTAAGTGTACCCAAGCTCCCAAGAATTAATTTCAAAGGTAATATTCAGGTGCTCTATGAATGCTGATAAAAATTAAAAAAACAAACAACAAAACCACAACTGTGGATCAGATCTTTTCCTGATGTAAACTGATGTCACTCAGCAAACATATAATTCAGAATGTTTCTGCTGGGAGTCAACATGGGGTGAACTTAATAGCTAGAGGTTGGGAGACACAATTACATGGAACCACTAGACACTTTTGTAAAGGCAGTTTTAAAACACTCTCCAGTTGAATTTGAAGGATGTTTGTGGCAAATCTTTTGAAAGGGTCATTGACTGTACAGGGATGAAAGTTGTGGGCAATCAAGTTCTGTAATTTGTTTCTGCCTACTGAAGAAAAAGGCCATATTTTCTACAGAAGTTTTTGACTTTTCATCATTTTGATTTTTATTTAACATACAAACTTTAAAGGAATCATTTTATTTTGGAACAAACACACATAAAAACATGGCAGCAGACTATTTGGCATAAAATAAATTACCAAGAATGCACACAGTCTCAGATTTTCTGCTTGTGAAGTACGTTACACTGTTTAGAACCTCAGCTTCAGTGTTCCACATCATAAACTGATGATTTTACTTTACTGTATTTGATGGAATATTTATAAATTCAGTGTAGACATTCATAGGTGATGAGAACACCTTCCCTCAAATTATTTGGCTGAAGATGGGGTCAAAAAACAAGTCTGGGGTGAAGGGGGAGCAAATAACTTGCTTAGCAAGTTGTTGCCAATCTGTGACCTACACAGCTGTTTGTTTGAGAACTTTTGCCCATACTGTAATTTCAGAGATGATAAATGTGAAGCAATTAGCACTGATTCATGCTTGTAAGTGCTACTTGAGAGTTCAGTCGAGGAACTGTGCCTTTGTATGATTTTGTGTAAGTGGTGCTTCAGCATATTTAATAAGGTCAGTTATAATACATGTTTGAAAACTGCATAAATGCAATCAGGAAAACATTTCTGATTGCATGAATAATAGTTGTTGCATATGCTTAAAATGCAGTAAATTATAATGGGATATAAATTGAGCTCTAGAGACATTTTTACATTAATAAACTTAAAATCTCATGTATTTTGACTAAGTGTTCTGATTAAGCAGGCATTTGAAGAGAGTAAGGAGGGAATACCCCGTTGCTGAAGAAAAGGCTGTTGCAGATGTCATAAAACCAATTTCCAACCTGAGCTGATGACACAGACTAGGATGGATGGGGTTTGTGCAGCTAAAGTGTAGGTTGTGCTTAGATAAACTATTTTATGAAGAGGTTTTAAATCAAAGTACAATAGGGCTGGCAAGACCTTGAAGTTATTTGGCTGATCCTTTTGCTCCAATGCCTGTGCTTTTCCTGACAAATATTTATCAAGTCTGTTAATACACTGAATATTGTTACTGCGTGTTGTTCCACAGCTTGCACATGAGTGTTGTTCTTCTAGACTCACATAAGACTTTCTAGTCTCTAGTCAGAATATTTCTGCTGGGATTTGAAGTGATTGTTTCTTGTCCTGTTTATAAGAATATGAAGAATAGATACTTCCCTCTGCATTAATCTTTTTGGGACTATTTCTTATCTTACCTGCAGACTGCATGTGTTACACGTTGAGAGGGCACCATATCCCATTTTCTCCATTTCCAGTCACTGTGGGTTTCCCTCACTGCTGCTCATTCAGTGAGTGTTTCCATGATACTGTCATATTCCCCAGGTTTCACTCCTGGAACAATTTCAGAGGGCCATTGAAGAATTCAGCATCCATGAAGAAGTTAGTATGGTTTCTGGTTCACTTCAATTTCCTTCCATTTACAACTGCTTAATTGCCTCTTGTGTTCTCCACATCCTTTCGATATGCAGAATAAATGGGAGGTTTATGTAAAAACTGTTTCTAGGTGTTTTGCTACATTTAAAAAAAAAAAGAAAAGAGTGTACTGAAGTTTCTTGAGTCTCGGTGAGTTTTGGGGGAAAAAGTCTGTAGGACTTGAAGGACCAGTGTGTCAGGTGAGAAGAATGTAAGGATGAAGATGATGAATGTGGTTTCATAGACAGATGAGAGTTTAAGGAACTCTGGAGAGCAATTGGCTTTGTGCTTAGCCTCTAAAGAGGGGAAAATTGCATTGACTGAGACTGAAACTCTCTTGGGTTTCTCATTCAATTCCACTGTTGTACTCCCTGGGCCAATAAACAGATAAAGAAGAACTAATAAAAAAAAGAATCAGGTTAAAGAGAGAATCTGTAGCTGCTAGTGCAGCTGCAGTTAAATCCTTTCCTTGCATCACAGATTGCTCCCAAATAAAATCATTCACTCTAAGGCTATTGAAAAGACAAAAGCTTCTGCTTTTAATCGTTGCCTGCTGAAGGCATTGACCTTTGGCTGTGCTGAGACTGGAGGACCATGAAGAAAAATGAAGATTGGAAATTAGCTGGCCTTCATTTTGAGGCCTGTTCCCTTCCTCAGCGCAGGCCAGAGCTGCCAGCAGGTTTCTCAGAGCCACTCAGGTGGCCCCAGGTCTCTTTATGACCAACGCAGGTTACAGATGGTGTTGGCAGTTCTTCAGGCACTGATTCTCTTGCTAAAGGCCCCTCTGCCCTCTCAGCAGAACTATATCTTCTCTGCCTGCTCAGTAAAACATGAGGAGATCTCAGTTAATTTCTGGTTGTTTGCATTTACCCAATTATGACTCTGACCCACTTTCTGCCCTTTGCTGAGTTAAAAATATACATTGGCTTAAGAAAAAAAACCAGCAAAAAAACCCTTGTTGCAAACTGGCATTTGTACACTTATATCTAAGGGCAAATACCACTTTGCATTTTGCTATTGTTTTTAATTCTTACATTAAATTGTATGATAATAAACCTTTTCTTAGCTTGCCCTATTTTCCCATGCTATGGTATGATGGTAAAGCAAAATGTAACAGAAGAAAGTTAATTAAAATGGAAACCTTTAAGTTGGAATGAGTTTTGAGTCAGGCTTCTAAATGTTGCAATGTGTATTTTGTACACCAGCTCCCGGGGGTACGTGCAGCACACTTCATTCCGTGGACAGCTTAAATGTTATGAGGTCTGGCAGTTCTTTATTTCACTGCTGATTAGATGACCTATGAGCAGTGTAGCATGTCACCCTTGCATTGGAGAAGAATTGGCACTGCCTGTGGAGTTGGATTCAATTGTTGGGATATATGAATGTCTGCTTCCAAATGCTTGACAGAGATTAATAAAGTGCAGAGTTTCTTAAAGAGAATCAATGGCAAGATGGCAGATGCTATTTTCTTTGTCTTTTTTTTTCTTGGGGGGTAGTGTGGGGGAAGTTGCATTTTCAAAGTAACATCATAAAGGCGTGTAGACAGCTGACGTGGGATTCTGAGGATTAGGTTCATCCCGTGGGCCTACTGTTCCATATAAGTTGCATTTGCTAAACAGTAGGAAGGTGTTTGGTTTGGGTTTTTTTTATTTCCCGTTAACATTTCAATGCAAGTTTGGGTGTGATGTTACTTTTGGGAAAATTTGTTCTTGTGCAACTGTGTTCTCAGATTGAAAACTATATAGGGAAGAAATGAGGGACCCAGTGCTTTCAGCAAAATAGTTTCCCCCAAGCCCCTCTGAAAACCCAACTTGCTTTCCTGACTCTGTTCCAGTTGTTTTAGATTTTTAGACCTACAAGAGAGTCATGCTATTCAGTGCTTTTATAAAATAAAAAGAAAATCCTACCACTACCAAAAATAGAAGCTATTGATATGTCAAAAAGTGTTAATGTAAACCACCTACATGTACTTCATTTGGTCTGTTTTAATTCTTCTCGCTTTTCTCCTACTCCCCCAACGTTTTCGAAGAGTTACAGGGTACGTGTCTATTCCTTTGCAACTCAAGTCCTGATGTGGCTGAGGAAAAGAGGATGGACAGCACATCTTTCTGAAATGGACCTAGCGGGCCAATTTCCTACAGAGTTATGTGCTCACCTAATAATGAAAGTTCATTTTAAACGCCATTTCCCCAACAAGTATTTCTTATATATCTCTTAGTGAAGATTCCCAATTGAGTTAAGTTTCTGTAACCTTCCTTTGAGACCAATTGGCTTGTGAGAGAATTTTTTCTGACTACAGTTCCAGAATCAATACCTGAAAAAGCACTCCTGTATTTTCCTGTTCTATGGACTTTGAGGTCGTTTAGTTCTTTCTCTGGTATCACTGAATGCCTATTAAATTGGAGCACAGGGTAGCTAGGTAGTAGGCAGGAAATAAAGGAAAAATCTGTTTTAAATGTTTGATCTACCCTGGCAAATTTTCTTGAAAAAGATCTGCAGAGGCATAACTATTCTGATTGGTGGGTGTCTGCAGAAAGCAAATGGAAGGAAACCCTTTTCATCACTTGCAGATAAATTTAGTTTCAACATAAAAACATACTGTAGGGGGGAAAGAGAGAATGTATGTTGAGAAGTTGAAAGACTATTAGGGAAAAAAAATCATTCTAATCTAAAGCACACAAAGGAAAGACAGTTTTGTGAAGGTTTCAAACATTAGGTTACACATTTCATTTCTCTTATCTGTATGGCATGTAGGGAGTGTATTAAATAAAACATATCTTATTATGGATTTTAACTGTTGGATAAGAAAAAGGATTATTTTTCATTTGGGTCAACATACAGAATTATTTCTGCTTTTGCTAACAGCTCAAATGTCTTCTGTAAAAATTTTACCATCAAAATTTCCTGAATATATAAATAGAAAAGGCTTATATAGAAGGCTGAATCCAAGTGATTAAATGGCAAATTGTCTTGCCTTTTTCTAATAATGGAATAAGCTAGAGGCTTCAGAAAATGAGGAGAAAAAACAGGTTTTAACTCCTTTCGTGAGTAACTACCTTTCTAAACTTTATCTTAGTTTTTTATATTTCTCTCTTGAAAACCACAAGTTCATTCAAACCAAAACCTTCTCATGGGAAGGTATCTGTTTGCACAGCGCTGTTATCAGAACAGGATGGGACTTCATATCAGACTGTATTGAGGAAGACAGATTAGAGCAGAAAAATGATTGGTATCAGCTTTCAAGTCTACCTGCAGTCCTTCCTCTGACTTATTAGGGTAAAGGGGTTTGGTTATTTCACCACTATCTTCTCGGTGAAGTCTAGGCAGTTCCATGCTTTTTATTTTGCATATGTAAATGTGCCTCTCTGCAGCTCACCAGGCTGTGGTGATGGTGCAGTCACGATGTTTGTCCTTGCCACACCAACAGCTGTACCTGGTTTGAAGGAAATAAAAACTGGCAGGGCTGGGGGAGCAGAGCTGCCTAAGAAAACATTACCATGTAAAGAAACCTCTCTCAAGCTGGGCCCTAAATTCCAAATATATTTCTTCTTGCAAAGAACTGAACCCAACACTGCTGCCCGTGCAGTAATAAACTGCTTCATAATCTTGGTCCCCTTTTGTCTCAGAGTTTGTCAAGGGAGAGTAGCCCTTAGAGATGGGTTGATGAATTTTCACTTATGTCAAAGTGCATTCTTTCTCTAGCAATGTGAATTTTAATGTCAAAATAGACATATGTTTTTTTCTTTTTTCATTCTGTCAAAATCCTATTTAATGGGGGCTGTTGCTGGAAATAAAAACAATTTAGTTATTAACTCGGAATGTCAAAGAAAGAAAATCGTGAACTGTTGAAAAAATGGGTCAGCTTTGGACCTTTAAGAATAAAAATGGGCTTTTAAGTCTCAAATGCTGTCACAAGGTTTTGCAGCCATTTTTGCTTTTCAGAAAATTCTTAATACCCTCCTTTTATCACTTGCTACAGTTTTTCAGCTCCATAATGAAAGCTCATGGAGGCCAAGGGATGAGTGATTTTGCAAGAAGGTCGTCCATCAACTTGTTCTTCACTCTCTGTAATTAAGCTAAGAGCACAGTGGGAGGCTCATCTTCATACTCTGACCTTCCTGCAAGAAGGGAGGTTATAAAATAGCAAAGCAAAGTTTCTTCCCTAGTGTTACAAAATCTCTGAGGCAAGGCCTGCAGCTTCTTACCAGGACAGAAGACAAGAGCTGTAAGCTGGCAGGTTCTTGTCCTTGTAATAGGATGAATGCATAAGAAGTCATCTTTTGGCATACAGATGCATTTCAATGATGTTTTTTATTTAGGATTTTGCCATCCCTCATTCGCAAAAACCATTCAGTTGGGCAAAAAGGCTTCTCAAAGTGGAGCAGGGAAGCTCCATGGGGAGCTTAGTAAAAGACCAACAAGTAGGTAAAGAGCATATTAACAAAATGCACAGACAAGACTGAGCAGGAGAAAATGGTGTACAACAAGCTGTCAATAATGAATAGAAACTGAGAAAGTAAAAGCCATATGAAAAATAACAAATGGAGAGCCTTCTATAAACATCCAACCAGTATGTGTGGAAAAAGCAATTCAAGAAACACAGGCAGGTTATTAGATAAGACACAGTGGTGGCAGTGAAGCAGAAGAAATGCGGAGTAACAGATTTAGAATTTCAAGGTTAGATATAACTCCATAATTACAGTGTAGATGGGGTTGCTCTGACTAAGTTGGTTTCTGGTTTGCCCATCTTCCATAGTGAATTAAATTCTACTTCTTTAACATTTCCACATCTAAGGGCATATTATACAGTCCTTCCTTGAGTTGTGTGCACTGAACCACACAGTGCATTGTTCTTCAGGATTTTCAAAGTAATCAGAATCAAATCCTTATGACTAGAACCTAATGATGATGAGTTTCTGAAGGAGTACAAAAGCAGATACTGCTGGGGTGGCAGCCACATGACTCAGTGGATACAAGAGAAAACCTTTTCTTCTCCCAGCACAGAGGATGTTTGCTAGGCTGGTGCCTCTCCCTGTGCACTGTGTGCTCTCCAGCTCTGTGTTTCAGCTGTGGAGCTGTGTCTGGGGTCCCTGACCCTCATCTTACGCTGCAGTGATGTACAGGAGTCTCGCTCTGTCTTGGTGTGTCTGCATTCTGAAATGTAGTTGTCTGATGTTTGACTCTTTTATGCTTTGAAGAGATGGAAATCTACTGCTAACAATTACCTTTCCTTGTTAAGATTTAGGGATACTGAGCTGTGGAGGATTTTCGTACAAGGTTATTTTTTGTGAGGTTATAACACACTTTAATAGGTTGCAATTGTTTTAACCAGAGGCTGTAAATATTAGAGAGAATTACATACGCTGTAACTTTTGCAGGCTGTTAAACAAAATTATAGGAGGAAGAGGGTGTAGGAGAATGCCTCCATGGGAGATGCATATTCAGGGTAAACAGCCTAATGGGAGGATAGGACTGGGATATGTGGGTTGTTTTCTCAGCTATGGTGTTGGGCCTGCTGGGTGACCTTGTCAAATCCATTCCCAACTTTGTGCCTTGGTTTCCTTATCCGTGCAGCTCCAACAGCTTCACTTGCCCTGCCGTTCCTGTCTAGGCTGGAACAGCCTGTGCTGCTGCACCCCAGTCAGCTGAGTGCTCCTGGGTCCTTGGCATGCTGTCTCCTGCTGGCATTTTCCTTGCCCAACAGTTGTTGGTGAGGAAAAGGTATCTGGAAATCAGATTTTTTTTTTTTTTTCTTTAAGACAAATGATGCTAGATGTGTCCCAGTTTGCAAATTGGCCAGACAACAGTCAGTACTTATTTTTAGTAAAGGTCTGGATCTGCAACTTAAGTGCCAACATACATAGACAAACACCTATCAGGATTTCGAAACTCAGCCTATATGTCCAAACAGTACCAGAAGCTTTCTCCATCTGTTTCCAATTCCCTACCCATTTATTAACCTCCAGCTCACAAATTCACTTTTATTGAAGAAATTGATACAGGTGGTATTGGCAGTGATGTTCTCTTTTTGGATTGTAATGATTAAATGTGTGCATCGCTTAGCACCTAACAATTCTAAAAATCAGGCCCAAATAAAACAGATTCCTGATGCAATACTGAGGGGCAAGAAAATGAGGGGACAGAACGGAAAACAAAGCAATCTGAGGCCATAAAACAGAACAAAAAGAAATTATATAAAAAAGCATATTTATCATGTTTGTTCTGAAATATTTTATTGAATAAATGCCAAGAAAGCAGGTAGAAGATAGATTCCAGAACCCATTGTCTTCCTTCCCATTATTCGCATACCCTTTTCTTTATCTTTTTATTTGGAAGAAAAAGCCGTGTCCTGTATGTAAATATCTGAAACAGTTTTTATAACAAGAGTGGACAGATTGATAGAAGGTGCATTCCTTGGAGAATATCTGACTGGTTTTCCCTTGCAGCTGTTAGCAATATTTGTCACTCAGATGATAAAGCTGTTCACTGGCAGTTGGTCGAGAATACTTGACACTATTTTAATAAACATTACATATTTCCCCTGTGTTGAAGTGGAGTGCTTTTATCTGATGGCAGAGGTATTTGTTCCAGGCACAGGAAGGGCACCTGACAGTGGTGCCAATGTGCCACTCAGAGTAATATAATGATGGACTACCGAGCCAGTCGGATTCACTTTGAAGAAGCCAAAGCACTTATTTCTCCAAGGATTGGCTGCCTATTCATATTGATGAAGTATAATCAAAACACAAATGGGGGAAAAAAAAGTGAAGAAATTATTATACTAATTTTTTGTTAGATTTCTCATAGGATTTCAGAAAGAAAAAAGAATGACAAAAGAAAAAACCTGAAAATTGGCATGACTTCCTTGCCAAGTGGAATATTAATAAAAGAAGGTGAATAGTATTGAAATGAAGTGTTCATCATTAAATCTAACCTCTAGAAATGGTATGTCCTTTATTTTGTGTATTACGCTTACTGCGAAGCCTAATTAATATATATAAAACCTATGTGTCTGTAGCCTGTCTAGGAACCAGCTGACTGCAAAAAAGAGATGAGTTTTCAGTCTGATAGAGACATAAAATCCCTCTTTTCTATTTCTGTGGCAAGAGAGATTCATGTCAAATTAAAGTGGCCAAGTAAACATAGCTTGAGCAAGGAATTTAGCCTAATCTGTGGTATTTATTTGGCATAAGGGAATAGCTGATATCCTGATAACATAAGCAGGGCAAAGCCAGCAATCTGAGCTCTATTTTACCCGTGTAATAACACATACCATTAAATTTGGTGGCTTTACTTGGGATTTAGTGTAGAATGAGATTGTAAATCTTCTAAAGTGCAAATAGACACAATGTTTTATGTGGTGCCTACAGAGCTCAACTTGTTCTAGGGAACATCCAGATCCACAGTCCTCAGCAGAGCTGAGGAGAAATAAATAAATGATGGGAGGTTGAATGTGGAAGGGAGCAAGACTGGAATACCTCAGTGAAAAGAGGACAAGTTGGGGAAGGAGCCCCTTGGGATATGTAGGGTGAGAGGGGATTTTTGCTGCAAATTGGGGCTTTGATAGCAGCTTCTCAACAGCTGCATGGTGTATGTGCCTGTATTGTGCACAGACCGTGCGGGAAAATAGTGTTTGAATATCTGCTCCCAAATTTATTGTGCTGTGTCCTCCCTCCTCAGAGCAGTGCACAAAGCTTGCCTGCTTGCTGCAGCCTCCACAGTGCTGTTTTGCTTCTTGTCTCGTAAAACAGTGATCAGATAAGTGAGCATTTCACTTTTCTGACCTAGTGGTGTGGCCTTACCTTAGAGGTAGTTCTTGGTGTGTGAAACAAGTACCTGGGCAGAAAAAGTGACAGTTCCAGAGCAATGATTGATGCAGGGAGTGTAATGTGGCACCAACAGGAGTATGCCTGGCTCTTAAGCAGATAAGGAGAAAGAAAGCTGACTGAGAATTACTGCTGCTTTTAATATTTTTTTTTAAGTTGCAAGATATTCTCTGCTTTTCTTGATACTCTTTCCACAACTGATAGATGAAGTAAGGTACTGTGTGTCTTAGATCTCCCCATTTCTGTCCCACCAAGAGAATACAGGCTTGTCTATCATGCAGTCACCATGGCTTCAAGTCATAACAGCTGAATCCTCCCAGCTAAAAATCCTTGACAAGCCTCTGATGCTATGATAAATACTAGCTTTGTTTTAATCCTGATTGTGCATTCTGCATTTCTGAGACATTATTTTAAAGGTGAAGAAAGCTTGTGAAGAAGTCACTTCAAGGCTTTATGGGTTTTGGCCACTGATACACATGACAAATAACTTGGTGGAGAAGAGCACAGTGTCTGTGTGTAAGCCTGGGGAGTGCCCTGGGGTGAATCCTGCACTGGTGTTGCTGCAAGGGACCCTCAGATCCAAGCTGACAGCTCCCCTTGTGTGTGTGCTCTAGGACAGGCACAGGAGGCTGCACTCTGCACTCAGATGTGACACCCAACTAACTGAGACTGCAGCTCAGGCCAGTCTGCTGGGGCAGAAACAGCTGACACAGACATGGCCTGTCATCCTCTCACAGCATCACACTGAGGGCAAAAAGCACACTGGCTTTCAATAACCTGGGCTATCAGAACTTTTTTTAGATTTTTTGGATGAAAGGTTGGGATTTTTTCCTTGAAGTTTCTTATAATTTAATGTTTTATTCCTTCGATAATTATTTCTTTCCCTACAAAATTGGAGGGAGGTGAGGGCAGGCACAGACATAGGATGGTGTAGAGAGAATAACTGGATTGGCCAGAAGCTGAAAAATACAGCTGTGACACACTAATGAAATAAGCAAATTTGTATTTCAATACTACACAAACTATGGAGTAATAAAATCTACCTACTGCACTTGATGATTCTTTGGATTATGATATAATAATAGAAGCAAAAGGATTTCCAGACCACTGTTGTAGACTCAGAGATTTGGGTAGGTCAGGTACCTTGAGATGAGTCCACAGGTGTTTGGATGTTTTTCTGAAGGGCAATAGGTTACTAACTCTTTTGGCATCAAAATTAGACATTTCCAACAAGTAGTAAATTCCAGAGATCAATGATTGCTCCAGAGGCTGAAAGTAAATGGTAATATTTTCTTAATGTATAACTCCCACTAAGTGCCACCATCTGATGCTGAAGAATGTGACATCACCTGTATTTTCAACACTTCGGGAGAGGGAGATGCTGCTTTTGAGCACAACCTTTAAAAGGCCATGTGGTGTGCAAAGAAGTTACTTGAAAGTCAACTTAAAGAATAATTGCCGAGGTGACTCCGAGAGCTGCCATTAAACAAAAGGATGAGCACAAAGCAATAAACTATTTGGATCCAATAGCTTCCATGAATCTGTCTCCTTTTAAAGCAACTATTGATCTTCAGCAGGAGACATCGAGGCAATCCGTCACTCTTTGACAGTCACACATATGCATGCAGGCAGCAGTCATACAGGGCTTCCAGTTCCCCAGAGAAACATCCATTTTTGGGTGTGGGGTTTTTGGTGATTTTGTTAAATTTATTTAGAGCATTTCCCAAATATGATCTTTTTAAAGAATTTTTCACCACACAGGTGTTTTATAGGCACTGTTTCTTCTTTAAAGATGTGAAATGTGAGGCATGGCTGGGAGGCTAGTTTAAAAGAAAGATTGATTTTTAGGAAGGCTATTGAAGTCTTAAATGCTTAACTGCTTTATTTCAATTCGATTATATTGAAATCACTAGTCTTATCAATTAGTCAAGTCAGAGTTATTTGCTTTTAAGAAAGATTTAAGCATTATTTGCTCTATTGTCCTTCAAAATACATCTGTATTCTATGTTGATGCATTCTCACATTGTGGGAGCAACAGACAATTAATTGTCCACCCGAATCACTTAAGCTAAAGACATTTTAGTTTCCAAGCATCCATTAAAAAAAATCCACCAGAAAAACTCAAACACTGGGGTTAAGGGTTATGAATGTGGTTTCACTCAAGTGTAATCCCTTTAGCTGGGAATGTGTTCTTTGACTATACAAACTGGAACAGGATGTATGTAACAATTGCCTGAATACCTTGCTATATCCATAATGCAATTATATATCCATATAGCCATATATCCATGTGGTTATTACATATCTCCTTACTGCTGCACTTGTGGTGCAATAGGCCTCCATTTATTATTATATTTTTAATTTGCAAAATGAAGACTTTTGGGGGTTGGAATGCTTGTGTATATCTTGGAAGCATTGATAGCCTGTTATATATTTACTGCAGTATACTTAATATGAGAAGAATGGGTCTCTCCAAGTGATGTTTCAGGCAGGAGTCTGATTTTTCATTTTGTCATTAAGAGTAGCTGACTTGACTCAGAGAGAATGTGCTGGGAAGAAAGAGTGATCAGAAAACATACTGAGAACAGCATCTTGTTTCTGCAAACTGTCTTGAATTTCAAGAAAAAATATTTTTAGGCGGTTTTGTTTTTCATGGACTATAAATTATGGAGCCATAATACATTGAAAGGTTTCTTGCATAATTATTTGCACTGAAATCTTGGCTTCCTGTAAGTCAAAGATAAAAACGGATGTCTAATAAATCTGTGGCTTTGCTCTAAATCAGAATCATGGAATGGTTTGGGTTGAAAGGGACCTCAAAGCTCATCTAGTTCCAACCCCCTGCCATGGGTAGGGACACCTTCCACTAGATGAGTTATTCCAAGTTTTCAAGAGATGTCTGGGTAAAACTATTTCTTTTTATAAAGTGATTTCTTAGACCACAAAATAAACTTTTCCTTTTGATAGGAACTTTTTTTTTAAATTTTGAGATTTTCCTTAGATCTAGAATTGCTTTAGGAGCACAGGGTATTTGTAATGTGTTGCATTGTCACTCTGAAGCTTCTGAATAGTGCACTGATCTTGAAATTCACAAGAGCTGTGAGCATATTTTTATTCCTTATGTGTAAGAAACATCAGACAGACTCAAGAAAACATAATTAATTTTGCTGTGCTGTTAATATTAAAGCAGCACAATTTAAAAAAAAATCCTTCCAGTATTGGAATCTGTGGACTAACATTTGGAACTTTTAATACTTTTGAAGCTTTAAGATATCAAAGGATGTACATTCCCTAAACCTTAGCTGGCATAAATGTACAATTTGATCATCAGACACTTGGGAGAGTGTTCCCCTTGTTTGCGGGAGAGATTTCAAGCTCCAACAGCATCCTGAGAGGGGTTGAGGTATGATAAGTAATTGTTAATTTTGCAGCACTTTTAGGGGTTATTCTCTAAGCTGTGTTTTGTATTTTCGTGTTTCTCTAAAAAACTGTCAAGGAAAGATCCACATCAATAAAATATACAATCAATGCTGACCTCAGGTCACCTGGCTTCGATAAGACAGCCAGCTACAAACTGTTCTAATTGAACTCTCGACACGCAAAGTATGCTGATAAGATTGGTGTTGCCTTCTGCTGAAGGATGATAAATCATCCGGGTGAAATCTCAGTTCATTTCAACAAAGTCATATACAGAATTGAATTTTATTTTCTGGGAGAAAAGGGGTGTAACAGTAAGAGTGGACTTCAAGCCAGAAGGATTTTTCTTTGGACTGCAAAATAATTTTTCAAAGTAAAAACCTTAGGGAATCAAAAGTACAGGGTGAAATTCTATGGGAGAATCTCTCTAATAATTGTATCCTTTGCAGGACAGTTGTACCCCCAGGGAATGTAGCAAACACAATACAGGGTACTTTCAGGATACAGTTCAAGGCTTTTCATTTCATGTTTTTCCTATTGGATTTCTTTTTTAATAATTTAAATAAAATGCAGGAGAGTTTTGTCCATTTAATGGGCCAGAATGTTTAACACCGAAATGTTAAAAGCTGGGCCCTTGCAACAGTGCTGTGTCTTCAAATTTGGTCCAAGAGGAGATCCAACGTAGGAAGCAAATGCACTGTGGGATATCCTCAGTCTACAGCTCCCAAGAGATAGCTAAAAGGCAGGAATTTGGGAAGGACATGAGGCAAATCCATTTCCATCTGCCATCAGCAGCAGAGAGGGCTAGAGGTCCCCACGTGTAATTCCTGATGGGGAAAAATCTGTTCAACTCTTTAATCCCATTTCACAGGATTAAAGGCCATTATTTTAAATAATTTAAATTTATATTTAATTTTAAAGCTCTTGGAAAGGAGATACAGCAACAGAATTGGATAAGGTGCTCCGTATTAATGTTTGAATTCTAGAGACATCCAGGAAAGAGGGTGAAACATTCCTTCCTGTGCTTACCTACCCAAAGGGGCTCAAACCAATTCCTGTATTTACTGTCTGACTCTTCTTGTAAGTTGTTCTTTCCTTGGAGCTTTCTTGCTATATAATTCAGAATTGATCGAAGCAAAATAGTAGGCAGGAGAGGCCATAAATCTAACCCTCTGTAGGAGAAGATGAGCATATTTTTTAGAAACATGACCAAGGAAATGCAGTGAATGTGCCCAGGAGAGCTCCTGCCCACATCCCCAGTGCAGAACGTGGGGTAGGAAATGCACCATTTGTGTCCAGTGTGACACAAATGTGACACGTCCTGGTGCGTCTCTGTGCCCGTGCTCAGTGCTTTGGGAAAAGATGAAGATTTAGGAGTGTAATAAGTACATTTACACATCCTGAAGCAAATATCGTTCTGAAAATCGTTCAGCCCAGCAGGACAGGGACCTGTGCTCCTTCCCCAAACAAGGACAGTGGGATGCTCTAGCACAGTGAGAGACATTCTTACTGACTCAGAGAAGTTTTTGTTTATTTTGTGTAAGGGCACAGTAGAGAGTGAAATTTACAGTAAGCCTTCATTTGGGGTATTTTAGACAACTTTGGTATTAACTCTTTCATATTACATCTGGAATTCAACAGTGTACACTGAGGTTTTTTGATCAGAAGATCCTCCATAATAAAATAGCAAGATGTGCAACTTCAAATGTATAATGTCACACTAATAACTAAGTGCTTCAATCCTAATATCCAAACTCAGATTTCAAAGCAGTTTTAATTTCTTTATTTGTCTAAAAACATAAGGAAAACTGTTTTCTGCTCTAGTCTCCCATCTTCATCCTGGAACAGCAGGAGCTGTGCAAGACAGATGGGCTCTCTGGAGAGCAAACAAACCAGTAGCTACTCATAAATTGAAAATAAGGATGTAGTGGCCAAGGCAAATAAAACTCACCTCATCACTTAAACTTTAATTTGTTGAACCAGTCCTTTGTTACAGTCTCTTGGGAGGAATATCGTCATTACTGAAAAAAAATACTTTGTTGGGGTTTTCGACATTTTTGGACCCTTTGATTTAACATTTCAACTACTAACTTTAAAGCTGTGAAAGAGTCACAAAGTCATATCTGAGTGCATTGTACTTGTGAGTTCTAAGTGTGGGCTCTACTCATAGACTGAGTGATGAAAAATTTTATAGATGCAGATGGTCTAACACAATAAAATATTAACTTTAGCACATACGTTAATGCATTAGTTATGTATTAAATGTATCATTAATGCATTTAGTACATTAATATATTAAATTGTATTAACCAGGATAACAATAACTTGAAGCCGTTCTTCATATAATTTATTACTTAAAACTCTGGATGACCCTATTAAATTTTATTAGATGTCATCCATGGGTTTCCGTAAAAGCAAGGTATAGTGGAGGAAATCCATTTTGAAGACAGAAATAGCTTTTACTTTAATATAGATTGTGTGACTATTGTCTGATACTGTGTATTAAGTATTGTTTTTCTGTTCCATCACATTTTTACCCCCATTCTCAAGCTGCACAGATGAACAGCAAACAGTGACATTTCTCTGCTCTGCTAATCATAGAACTGTGTGTTTCTGCACTGTGTTTTGGGCAAATGTTTTATGCAGGAATGTTTTCATTTCTTCCAGTAAAGACTATTAATGAGACTATTTAATGAGAAATAAAATATTTCTGGGCTGGTGTTTAAAAGCAGACAATGCACTCAATCAAAGATTTGCTGTGCCCTACTAAAATCTTTCACCAAGTTATGGACATTTAACCTTCACAGCCCCAGATGGTGAGGAGATGTCTTGTGCTGTATTTTATGCTGTGTGCTCTCTGACTCCTTGTTTAACACTGTTAAACTTCCAACAAAAAAATGTAAATATTAATGAAAGCCTGTGTTACGATCCGTTTGGGCTGCCTGCCAGCTTATCTAGCTGGCAATAGGAAAGGTCTGGCCTTTTGGATTGATCAATATTTAAGTATCTTATGCAAACTGGAAAATTTTCAACAGGAAAATAAACTCTTAATTCCAAGGCAAAACAGGGATCTGCTCTCTGTCAGAGGGCACCTTTAACCCCAAGTGGGAATACACCTGCTTGTATGTCCTGACCCCGATCTTTGCTTCAGCTACCCAACCAACCCACCAGAAAAGCTGAAGACTCCTGCAATCTTAGTTATTAGCATAAATATCATGATGTAATTTGGGGGTTTAACTGGAAGTTTGCTCAGGATTAATTGTGTTTTGCTTTTTGAGTACTTCTGGGATGTGGAAAGGTGGGAAAATCCATCCCTTAGTGGTTGCTTTGAAATTTTTTCTCCTTTTTAAATTTTATATTCTTTCAAAAACCCCTAGAAACCCCAAAATACCATGTTTATAGTTTCTTCTGCCTTCAAGAATTCTTAAGCAACATGGCTTCTTGACTGATCAATAGCAAGAATTCAGTTCATATACCCAAAGTAAGACAATTTTTAAATCACATCTTCGATTCCTATAATGAAATAGTTTGTCAGACCAGTTTCGACACTGCTGATCTGCGCTGCTGTCAGCTCCCTGCAGCAGCTCAGTGCCAGTGCCTAGAACTGATGCAGTATTTCCGTGCCATCGCATCCATTCCTCACTTTCCACTATGGCAGCAGGAATGAAAAACAGACACACAATAACAGGTCTGCCAAGTGATAACCTTTGCCTTCAGCAAAATCTTAGCATCAGTCGGTCAAGATTCTTCCCTGGCTCAGTGTTTTGGGTATTGACCTCTGGAGTACTTCTTCACAGGGGTGTGAGACATTGATTACCATATGTCAGGGCAAGTACAATTTGTAAAGTCTTACCTATTTTTAAGATATTTGAGATTCCTAGAAGCTTGCTACTTTTTAGGGTTTTTTTGTTTTGTTTTGTTTTTGTTTTGTTTTATTTTGGTTTGGTTTTTTTTTTAACCGTGGCAAGTAAAGTAATTGGTCACAGAGTGAAGAATAATCCTACAATTGTATCAGGCTTGTTCACATTGCTTGCATCCCCTGTCAGCTGTGGACCAAATGCCAGAATCTTCGACTCACACGTGTGGAATTGGAGAATACAGATAAATCTGCAGTGCCTGCACTGGTAGCTAGGTTGGAATAAGCAAATATTCACTGAGCAGCAAACTAACGAGGCTTGGATTCCTACAGATTTGTGCCATGTGAAAGCTTTTCCAGCTTTCATAGAGCGTCAGGCACATGAATAATATATTTGTTCATAGCACAGCCTCTCCCTTAGTATTCTATTAGAGACAGTTAGAAAAGCTCCCTTCTCATGCATTTCTACTGTTGGGATATAGTTCTGTGTGAGGCCCCTGGTCACTACCACACTGATTTAAAATCAGTCCATGCATTCAGAGCTTGGTGGCTTGTGCACAAACCCTAACACACAAGGAACTTGTAAACACCATATCCTTAGGAAACTATACTATAAACTTTGTGTAGCTATGAAAAAAGAGGGAGGTTTAGATTGGATATTAGGGAAGAGTCTTCACTGAAAGGATTGTCGAACATTGGCACATGCTTCCCAGGAAGGTGGTAGAATCACTGTCCCTGAAGGGATTGAAAAGCTGTGTAGATGTGGCACATGGGGACATGGTTTAGTGGTGGGCTTGGCAGTGCTGGGTTAATGGTTGGGCTCTATGATTTTACAGTGCTTTGATTCTCTGATCTGTTCTAAGTTGAAGTGCTGTAGGATGGGAGCTCTGCAGTGCCAGCAGTGCCTGCACGTGGTCTCTGGAGCTCACATTCCATGATTGATAAGCTGTGATAGGCAAACTGAAGTGGTGCAACAAGGCTCCCAAGTAAAACTAAGGTTTTCAAGTCCCTCCTAGTGTTTCCCCTAAAATAATGGCCCTGCCTACAAGGTTTTCTTCCATCTTTGTTGGTTTATAGCAGTGAAATTCTCCCACACCTCAAGCACCTTCCTTACCCACACACCTGCTCTCTTCTCGGCATCCTGCAGAATAACCTCCAGAAGCAGTCTGCAAATTGTATCTTAAGCCTATCAGAGCTATTGAGTGGACTGCAAATGGCTTCAGTTCCAAGGAATTAGAGAAATAAGAACCTGCAAAAGCACCTTTATATCTGCAGCTGACAATGCAGGTTGCTTCACTCTTTGTATCAACTATATCATGCTTTATGTTTGTACCACTATTACTTTGGTACCATAATTGCATTCCAAGAGTCTTCACTCTGCTGTTATTAATGGCTATCATATTGGCAAGTTAATTTGGATACAGTTATTTCCTTCTTCTAATACAAACAAGATTTGATTAATGAGAAACATTAGGAATATACAATGGGCCCATTATTGCAGTTGTGTGTTTGCCAGCGTGTATTGATGGCTGGAAGAGGCATTGTTGGTTTTTTTTTTTTTTTGCTCATGCATGCATTTATTTCACTTGCATTCAGTGTTTTAAATAACAGAAAATAGCTAAAGTAGGGAAGCAGCAGTAAAAAAAGTGTTTAGAGCTGGTGATTAAGTAATGTGAGTCTGTTACACTCCAGGGTGTGTGCAGTGAATACGGACACTGTGAGAAAGTCTGATTATTTCCATGGTGCTTTGGAAGTTCAGTCTTGTTCCCTTTCTGAATTTGTGCCAGTGTCAGTGATGGAATATTGATGTGCTAATGCTAACACTCACTGTTACCTCCTGGGTTGAAAATGTGTCAATGACAACATTAATATAAGTACAGAAATAGTTGCCCTGCCTGCTTAAGGAAAGCCTGAATTATGAGAAATAAACAGATTGTGTATATCAAGGAGGGTATCCGGAGCTGAAGCTGTAATCTTTCCAGTTCAGCCCACTCCTCTACCTTTGGAGCTTTCTGACAGTTAAATCAAACTGTACTGCTTTTATGCTTGGTCTCTGCCCAACCCTCCTCCCACCCCTAAATATCTGGGTGTGATTTGTAGGAGAAGGTGAAATATGCAGAAATCCTCCTGTGCATATACTTCAAGCTCTTTTTTTTTTCCTTTTTTTTTTTTTTTTCCCCCTAAACAGGAACATTGCTAACTTTGAATCTTGGCATAAAAATTATCTTTATGGTTTCAGGGAAGAGAAGGTAAGAATAGGTACTTGTGATATCCCTTTCCAGTGTTCCTGGTTGGAATTTTCTATAGTTTTTGGAGAGTCTAATGAGGACTTCACCCTTTACAGCATCGTTACATGTTCTCTCTCAGCAAGCATTGAACAAACCATTATAAATAGTAGGCAAAATAAAAAATGGCAAATACCGAAAGAGGCAGGGATTCAAGGAATGTCACATCCCTGTGAATTTTCTGTACACCACACAGCCTCGCAGGTTGGGCAGAACAATGATACTTTGTCCCTTTCTGCTGTGACTATGAGGATATTGCAATAGATGCTGATAGCTACCTCTCAATAGCGAAACTGAGTGAGAACATGAGGGTCAAAGGTCCCTGCTCAGGAACACTTTCCAGAGTCTGGATGGTCACTCCATTATGTTCTCTGCAGCACCAAGGCATGAGTAGAATCAAATGTACAGAGAAGAGTAATAATACATGTGTAGATTCTAGGCAGTGCATGAATTCATGATGTGTTAAGGAGAATTAGAGAGAAATGCAGAGGATCAGTTTCCTTGGTGTCTTCTGGCCAGGGACTGTAGTTTACAGATGCTTTGTACAACTTGGACAGGGGAATTGTACTGATGAGTTTGCCCCTTTAAGGATACAGAAATATTATGCTGGCTGTTATATATTTTCTATGCAATAGTGAATTCTTATTCATTTGAAGTCAAAACATAGTTTTAAGTGAAGAAAGAAGCACTGTTGTGATTTCAGTCTTGTTAGATGGAGATGGAGTTGAATTCTTTGTCCTTCTTGCTCTCGGAGGTTTTGCAGAGGGCTCTGAGATCACCTCTTCGGTGTATCCTTGTAGCAAATTACAGAAATGCCTCTGTGCCTTGAAAAATACCTGGAGTAGCTCAGTACTGCTCAGTGCCACCTGGGCTTGAGCGATTCTCAGCATCCTCAAAGAAGATCCAGTTGATGAACAGGAATAGGAGGCAGAGAGCAGAGTTATCCCACCCCAAATATTAATCAGTGCAGTTCCTGATCCAAGAGTACTCAGCTGTGTGAGCGCTTGTGCTGAGACAGTGGAGAACTGGTATAGGGGAAGATAATGACAAAGAGGGTGGGGCTGGTTTTTTCCAGCCTATGCCAGGTTCAGGCAGCGATGAAAATGTGTTCCTGCCAGTAAGGAAGCAAATACTGCCATTCCTTCCCAATGCAATGTTGTCTTGCAATGTCTTCAGACCCATTCCTTGTATATTAGGTGGTACCCCTGGCTCTGAAGGAAGTAAATGGAGTACAGCAGCAAGGTTCTAACACAGAGCTTTTATAAGCACAAAACATGATGAATAAAGAAGATGG
The DNA here is from genome assembly GCA_036630365.1 of Acanthiza pusilla. Lineage (NCBI taxonomy): Eukaryota > Metazoa > Chordata > Aves > Passeriformes > Acanthizidae > Acanthiza > Acanthiza pusilla. The sequence continues at coordinate 8,667,584 of JAXCHO010000049.1, read as the reverse complement.
AGGGTTTACTCCAAAAGTTATAGCATGTGGTTAATCCATTTCACCTCTGATGTTATCCAGGAATTAGGCTGTCAGTTTTGGCTAATCTTCGTAGGTATTGTTATTATAAACATCATTCTACTGTCTCAGTGCTTACATATCTGTTGTATTTTGGGGAAGAAACATCTCTAATTTAATTAGTTCAATTTATGGCATGAATGAGTTTAGGAATTATTATACAGTGGATGCTTACTTAAGAGAGACTTAATTATTCATTTCTACATTTGGGTAACAGTAACTTAGCCTCACCAGAAATACATTCCTATAAAGCTTATAAGTATTAGTTTCTTCCACTGAGCTGTATAAAAGTCTGATAAAAGAAGAATCTGATGCAGACACAGTAAATTACTCTGCTCCCACCTCACACTGAGATTGAGTTTAGAAATGATTAATGTGCTATAGATTTCTATAGCAGGTCAGAAGATGCAAGGAAAATGATCCCCTCATTCTCACCAGGACACAACAGCTCTAGTGTTTAATATGTTCATCCACGCTTTGTCTGTCTCAAGGATACGAATTTAGAAGCCAAAAAGGCATTTATCTTTTTTCTGTGTAGAGAAGGGAGAGGATGACAATTAAATTACATAATGGAAAGGCTAAGCCTCTGCAATTTGTATTTGATCTAAAAACAACTACTATCTAAGAAAAATGGATCAAATTCCTTTTGGTGATGTCGTTACTATCCTGCAGCGTTAACTAGACAGCACGAGTATGACTGAAGAACCTTTTCCTGTGTTTGTTTCATTGGGTGTCTACAACTTAATTTTACTGATTAAGAAAAAGTCCTGAGAATTAAATGGGTGGTTATTGGGATGAAGAGACTGTTTTCTCCACATTTTAATTCATGATGTCTCTCTTCTGCTGTGTTGTGTGTGTTGTGGCAACAGTTTCCATAAGAAGTTGTTTAGATAGCCTAGATTTTAAAGCAAAATTAGCTTTTCACTTCTAGATTAATGTGCCTCATTTCAGGGTGTACCAGGGACATATTGTGTCCTGGGAGAACTGGAAGAGTTCTTGCACCTGTATGGCAGCGCTTCTACAGCAAAATGAGATTTCTTGTTGGGGCTTGTCTTTCTGCTACAAAGTGATTGTCTATAGGGGAAGTTGATGTTCTGTAAGAACATCCCAAAGCCTCTAAGGTAGGTTATTCTGGTAAGAACAGCTGGGTGGGTTTTCCTGAACAATTTGTTGTGTGGCATGCAGACAGGACTTCAACTCACTTGACGACAGCTGCAAATGTGCTTTTGTAAATATTAGAGGAAACAGTAACTTGTCTTTTCTCAAAATACCAAAGTTTTGTTTCTCAAGCCAAGATATATTAGGTTATCCAGGTAGTTGCTATTTGTGCAGTTTTGTTGGAATGGTTTAAATTATATGTCAGTCACTGCCCCTGGAACATGATCTTCCCTCCATTAGCAGTGATCCAACTCCCCATGCCCAACTTGAATCAGGGATAAGTGTGAAAGTGAAATAAAGCTGTGTGGGAGGCATAACAGACTCAAATAACAAGGAAAACTGAAGTGGACTCAGCTTGAAAACCATTTCAAAGAGAATGGAGGACCCATTTGGAAAAGCTATTTGCAAACAGCTCACTTGCTCACACATTCAAGCCCAGTCAGTGGCCAGGCTACAGCAAAGCAGTGAATCTCCAGAGCTTCTGAGCTGTGTGTTCATGCCTGTGCTCGAGAGAGCTCCCACATCAATATTGATTGTGCTGCCTGTTCTAAAATACCCTGTGTGTGTCACAGGTCTGTGCCAGAGCAATCAGCTGATATTGGACACAGGGTGAGTGCCAGAGCTCTGTGGCCTGACTGTGGGGGAGGACTGTTAGCTTCTCTCAAATGTTTTCTACAAAAGACCTTTTTTTCCCTTGACCAATACATGTTATGGGGATGTTTTCATTTTATCAAAAGATGCCCTTTTGTTGTCTCTTTTTTCCAAAAAAACCCACCCCCACAAACCCAGATTTTTATATGCTCCATTTTACATGTGTAGTTTTATTCAAACAATAAATATAATGTTTCAAACAACAAAGCTATGGCAAATGCAGAACATATCAAAGGTAGGTATCTGGGAGACATAATCTGCTAGCCTATTTTTTTCTTTCTTTTTTGCCTTTATACTAAAGGAAAAGCTTTGTCCCTGAAAAATATTTTTGCACCACTTCATGGTGAACTCAGCACAAAGTCAGTACATAGAAACAGCCTCAATTCACATATTTTCAAGTCACCTCTCTTCATCTGGATGTCAGAATTTCAGCAAATCTGTTCTGCAGAAATATTTAGTTGCTTCTAGAGCTCTGCAGTGCAATCTATTCACTGTTCTGTCCCGGTTTATTTATTTTAAACAAATTCTCTTTTCATGCTTATCATAGGCTAGTCATCATCAGAAATTATCTCTGATGTTTGTTGATCAAGAGTGGATGCTCCAGAGGAAAGGGAACATGATGCTGTCACATTATTTTTGTTGGCAAATATATGTCTTAGTTGTTATCAGATGTGATACTCAGGGCTGTGTTAGGATCCAGTCATTCACTTTGCCATACCAGATGATAAAGCCAAATTAATATATTTAAAAAAAAAAAATAAATAGCCTCTTTTCCCCCCCTTTTTCCAGTGTTCCTCTCAGTGGCAGGCAGCAAGCAATTGAAATGGGTTGAGTTTATGGATGGCTGCAGACGCTGTCTCCATTCCCACCCTGTACATATCCATCAGCCTCTCTGCAGCATTTTCTGCAGCAGCAGGGGAGCAGCTGCTCTGCCCCATCCCAGCAGAGTGCTCTGATGGGATGGAGAGGCTGGCCCATGGGTTTGTGTAGCCTTGGAAATGCACTGGGATGAGGAGTCTTTTTGGAACTTGAGCAGCCAGAGGCATTTTACAGGAGTAACCACCCTCAGCAAGCACACATATTAAAACCCTTGGAGGCTTTAGGATGAAAGGAAGTGGACTATCCTAATTTTTGGTTGTTCTTGTGTATCGTAAGGCAAAAATTACTTATTGCAAAAAATTAAGTACCCATTAAAATTTTTGCAGACTCTACCTAATCAGATGTTCCTTACATCACAGCAACTGAATTTAGAATACAGTTGAACATAAAAAACCTATATTTTTTCTTCTCTAATTCACTTTCAAGAGCAGGATCAATCATCATGCCACTCCACAGCTCCAGTAGCTAAAGAGAATATTGCAGTAAATAAGCAATGTTAAGAGGTTGCTTAGCATACAGAAGTGTAGGTCATCACACTTCCAATGGAAGAAAATGGTTTTAAGTCAGATCAGGTATTTTGTGTATTTATATGAATTTGACACAGGAGATGAGAGGTCACCTGACCATCCCCCAGATTCTCTCTGAAATTACTTTCTTTTGAGTGATGAGCTGAAATAAATAACATTGATATATAAGGCTGCCAGTATAGTGTGATTCTTGCTTTGGAAGAATTTTTCTGTCAGATGTACATCCAGCCCTGTTCTATCCCTCTTCCATCTCAGGCTTTTTTATTTTGCTATGCATTCCAGAAAAGCTAAGCATACTTCATGACAGCCAGGTGAATATATATGATGTATATAAATAAAACAAATATTTTAGTTATCAATCTTCTGAGCTGCAGAGATACCTGTAGTAGCTCAGTGCTCAGAGGTGGCTTAGAGCACTGTACTCCAAAGACCCAAGCAAGATTCAACTTTATAAGATATATATTGAGGAAAAAAAAAAGGGTCATCGCTGACATTTGAAGGGTATTTTGGAGTGTTACAATTTATCAGCATTTGGATTTGATAATTTTAGCTGCTAAAACTTGACTAGGTCACTTTTGGAGGGGGTGAGCTGCTCCTGAAGGACAGCTTCCCAAGGGCAAGCCAGGGGAAGGAGGAGGTATTTTTAAATGCTTGAGGAGAGAGCTGGGACCGTGACTGTGAGAAGCACGAAAAGTGTTCGTGTAGGAGAGAGAAGGGTCTGCTCAGCCACGTGTGGAGAACAGTACAGCAAATCAGGCAGAGGAGGAGCAGACACAGCACGGGCATGTAGATGAGTCAGGGAATAAACAAAGGCCAGCTGCTGCCTTTAGGGGGAAAATGATCAATTTGAACTGTGGCAAAGCTACCTTTGAAGCTCACCATGCCATCTGTGGAAATGTAAGTCTTGAGATCAGAGCTGTGCAAAAGGCCCTACAACTGTGTAGCCAAAAATTTTGGACAAGGGATCAGAGACTTTTTTCCTTCATTGCAGTTCTCCTTCCAAGGGCAAGTGCTCCCACTTCACTTGCCCTTGGGGCCAGCAGAGCCCAGCCCAAGCTGCCCAGGACGCCCAGAGATGTTCCCTGGGGCAGGGTCTGTGTGTGTGTCTCCATCAGAGCTGCTTTCTGCAAAGCAGCAATGGAGCCAAGGTGCTTTGCAACCTTCCCCATCAAAAAAGAGAAACCTGAGTGCTTAAGTAACACAGTGATTGTGAATTAGAAGCACTTGGAGGCTTTCTTCTTAGTGAAATGGAAATTTTAATCCATTAAACGAGAAATACATAATGTTACTGCCTAGCAATAATGGACTGAAACTAGATTCAGACATAATCAGTGTGGAAATGCTGGAATTGCAATAAATTTAGAAGGTTATTATATTTTGAGCTTACTGACAGTAAGCTGTTGAGGTATGTCCAGGGGATGTATTGTAGCAAATGTCCAGCTTTCTAGAGATAAATTCTTTGGCTCAGTTTTCACAGAACCACTGGACAATTAACACTTGAAACAAATAAACTACAATCTGGTTCATCTTTCTCCAGAAACTGATGTTGTTAGGCTTTGAAATATAAGGTAGGAAGCAATCCATTGTCTAGTTGACGAGTACTATAGGTACAAATAATCAGTGTTCAGCAGAATATCAAAAAATATGTGAAGAATCTGTAAGTGACAGGATGGTGAAGAAAGATAAGATTGTGTGAGCGCCCCTAAATAATTAATTTTCAGGAAATTCCTTCAAACTTTTATTATAAAGACAGATAAGTAATAGATGTAACTTTGTTTTACTCTAGAGCATCAGCAAGTCATGAATCGCTGGTTTTGCCACTGCTGTTGCTGCAGATGACAGAAAGGAATCTGTTATGCTTAAGCATAGGAAGAAGCGTTGTACATTCTTCGCCATGATTTTCCATTATATATATAGAAAGAAATGAGTTGTTATTTCTTCAGTCTGTATTCTGCTCGCATTTCTGTCACTTTTACATCTGTACAAATCTGTTAATTTCAGTTCACGTACTCCTGATTTATATAATCTGTCCCAGTGAGTGCAAAGTAAACAGAGAGAAATAGGTAATTAAAGATATCAAGGACATTTAGGAGTGAGAAACTCTAGTGACAATCCATCAAATGCACTGGAACAGACGGTGAAAAATCATGGTATCTCCATGACAGCCAGAAGTGAAGTAGAAAGCAGAATAGGAGTTGTTTTTCTAAAACAAAGCATTGCCAGAGTGAAAGATGGTGAGAATGCATTGGAGATGCTGATTGCAGAAAGCCAATCAGGCTAAGCTCATAAGAGGAAATAAAGAAGTGGGGTGCATATCCTGAAGATCAAGTTACAGATATTTGGATGAAAAAGGGAAAGAGACAGAAGAGGGTTGACTGCAAACTGCTTTTACTAAGAAATGTAACATGGGTGGCTGAAAGCCAGTATGAAGTTGAGAGAAATTTAACAGATCAGTGAGAGCAAAGAGGGTTTAGCCTGACTGAATGCAAAACTAAAAAGAAAATCTGAGCCAAGGTGAAGAAATGCAAGTAATGAGAAATCTTTTAGGTAGTTGCATACTAAAGTTCAAACAATAAGCAGAGAACAAAAGCAACTGCTAACAATGCTCAGTTAACACTCCTTTTGTTGCTGGAGTTGTCATCAATCGCAGAGAAAGCTTTGCAGTGTTTGTAAACCACAGAACCACTGAACCTTGCAGAAAGAAATAAAAGATGTTCAGGAAATTGTGCAGTTCACTTTAATGTCAATGCAAGCCTTCAGGAGAAAAACTGTAAATCTGAAGGGGCATTCAGAAGATACTGAAGATCTTAAAATCTAGAATTATGAAGAGTTTTGATTAATGAATTTTTGCTTCCCCATGTTATTTTGAAATGTTGATGACTTCTTTGAGGCAGAGATGTGAAATTAAGCATACGGAACTAGATACAATAGCTGTAAACTAGTCAGTGGAGGCAGTTCTGTAGAAAGCAGGAGGCTGCAGTTGAGAGTGTAATTGCATAGATAGGTAGCCAGGACAGCACAGGGTCACAGGACACTACAGGGTCACACCTTACAGTGGCAAAGAGTCACACAGAATATTGAATATAGCTATTTGAAGTTCTAAGTATATTGATTTAGTGTCGGTTTGTCAAAAATTAAGGCTCCATTTTTTTACCCCACTTATAGATACAGAGAAGAGGGGATTCTGCTGAGCCAAAACACAGCCAAATAAAGCAATGCTGTTTCCTGCAGGGACATTGGTGTGGGGTGTATGTTTATTCATCCTTCTGAGCAGATGTGAGATTCATTGTGGCCATTTTCTTTAAGCTCTTCATGCTCTTGTCATGATTAATGACACTTGATTTTTGAAAGGATAGTTACCGATGTATAATGGTGCCTTCCAGCAAATTTCGGGATCTGCCAGCCTGTCTCAGAGGTGAACTATAGATGTAATCTCAGAAGAGGGTCTGCTGTAAGGAAAAGAATGATTAAAAAGTCCAGAATGCGGTCTGTTGGCAGATGGCTCTTGTGGTTCCTGCTTGCCCTTTGCTGCAGCATTGTACATCACTTTCTGGATTCATCTCACACTGGGTCAGACTTTCCCCTCACTTTGTCTTAAGTCAGCATTGCTCATCCCACAGTAGTTCAGCTCACATGATCTAGATTTAATCATCCTCTATTTAATCAGGATCTGTTTTAGTCCTTGAAGGCCTCAGAAGCAGTGTGCAGTGGGCACAGGGCATTTCTTCATTAGCATTACAGTTTCCATCGCAGTCTACCTCAGAAGCAAACCTCCCACTTGTTTCCAGTCACTGCACTCCTCGCATTGCAGAGAACGTGAAATGGATTCTTTATTGATGAAAGGAGAAAACAAGATGTGTTTGGAGATATGTGAACCTAATAACCAAGAGATCAGTGGATCAGGCTGGAGCTAGGCTGCTGCAAAGTGTGAACTCCATGTGCAGAGCAGATGTTGGATCCTCAGCATGAATTATCCCATTCTGCAAATGCAGCCCCCAGGCACCCTGCTCTTGTTGATGGAGGTGTCAGAATCTGCACTGTGGGAGCCTTATTGTGTATCTTCTTTCCTTCCATAAGATACAGCTGCAAACCTGCTTGTGCAAATTGCAACTGCTGAAGGGTCTGGTCCTGCCTCTGTCACATAAGTGCTTTTCAGCCATCAGATGTTCTCAATCCTCTGTTAAGAGGTGATACACTAAACTGTAATTTGCATTTTATTAACTGATGGCAGGATTCTAACATGAAAACAAATGCATGCTGTTTCCTTTTAGACATCCACTGTAAAGCCTCAGTGTCAGCGTGGTTAACCATAATTTTCTGAGGACTAGGCAAACTGGGACATCTAGAAGAGTGTTACAGAGGGCAGATTTCTCCAGTTCCCCGGCTAATATTAAAATTCACTGGGATATTTTTCATTCATCTGGATTTTTTTCTCTAGAATTCAGGTTGCAGTTTCCCTCACAAGCATTTCTCAAAATACTTGGGTGAAAATGAGTTCACCTCTGTTGAAATATTCCTCCAGCTCATATTATGTTTGACTGAGCTGACAAATGGCTTGACAGCCTTCTTGGAATCTGCCAAAATACAATGTCAGGAATGACAATGCCATACAACGTAATAATCTAAATGAATGTTGCTGCAGTTGAGCAGTCACATTCCTGTCTCTCTATAATTCAGTTAGAACAAGGCAAGTCCCCAGATGTTTGTTTCTTAGCAATTGCAAAAGTTCGGTTTGTGTTTCCCTATTAACACATGATTATAATTCACATTTCATGGTTAGCTTACAACAAGTTTAACACATTTCAAATTACTCCTTAAATAATGGTGCTTTATTTATCTGTTGAAACTCCATTGGAGCAAGAGCTGCTGTTATATAGTTCCTCAGAAATCCCAAGGATACATGAATTAGAAGTTTCATAGTGTTTGTGGAGATGAATTTTATCTTCTAGAGTTTGGAGTTAGTGGGTTTGAAATGTAATTTCCAATTTGAGTTTTCTTAGGTTTAAAGCTGTCTGAGAGAACCAACAAATAGGCATTATAGATTTAATGTAAAAATTATCTTCTCTGCCTTACTAAAACATGTGTCTTAATTCTGTCAATATTTTAATGACACTGTATTATCACAGAATCCCAGAATGGTTTGGGTTGGAAGAGACCTTAGATATCATCTCATTCCCACCCCCTGCCATGGGCAGGGACACCTTTCCCTAGATCAGTTTGTTCAAAGCCCCATCCAGCCTGGCCTTGAACACTTCCAGGGGTGGGGCAGCCACAATTTCTCTAAATTTCCAGGTAGTTTAGAGCTTTAAATCTTGTAGTGCATGTTTTCAGAGATCCTCAGCACATTTCTTTAATTCCATATCCTGTAGTTGCAGCTGCTCTCTAAGGTACACATTTCCTTTGATTTTATATCTCCAAGGTTTGGAGATTGGTTACACTGCAAGTTTGAACTATTTTCTCAGTTGTTAGAATTAAATAGCTGGTTGTACTAGACCTCAGGTGTAAAATTACAGCTGATCAAAATGCAAATGTTCTCTTTTTCTTAAAGAATTCTCTGTGACCTTCTGTACTCCTCAGATATCTGTCAATGCTGGCTTTTTCAGGTTCTATTCTTTGTTTAAATGCTGTTTGATTTTCTTTAGACCCATTTCATGATTTAATCCCTTTAACAGTGAGCAACTCTAATGTTTAGAGATCACGAGCAGACTTCTGTTTACAGCTGAACGGTTCAAAAGTTTGAGATCTGGGAGCTCTGTATTCTCCTGAGCCACAGGCACTTGACTAGAAGGTTCCTGAGATTGGAAAATAAAGTTTTGCTGCATCTTTCTTTCTAATGTCATTGTTCACTCCATGCCACACTACATACTGACCTTCTATCACTGATGCAGAGGCTCATGTTCTGGCAATCTCAAGAGTGCATTATATCTCCCTACAGGAGACTCTTTCAGATGTATGTCCTTGATCCCAGTGCATGCTACTGGAAGAAATGAAAGGTCACTTAGTTTTCTCAGTTTCATCTGAACTTAGCTTGAATGTTGCTTTACCATCATGGTCACAGCTGTAGAAGCTTAATACAATATATATTTCCTATTTTTAATTTATCCTTTTCTGAAGTAGCTCTGGACATGTGTCAGTAATTGATACTGAATGTTGTTTCTGGAGTGTTTACTGTGTGAAATTCCCTATGCACACAATTACAAATCTTAAATGATGAATCAAGGGCCAGTGGAAGCATAAATAAAATGATCAGAGTTTCTGAAAACCTGTAACACCAGTGTATCATGTTTGAACCTTTCTGCTCATGCATTTGATATGACTCTGAAACAAGGAGTCCAAGCACAGCAACATAGTGGGGTTTGTTAGTGATTTATAGCTGACATGATGCTGTAGTATTTCCAGCAGGACTTTTGGGGTGAGCAGTTCTGGGATTAGTGGATAGGGTATGAGGGGTCACTGTCTCCCTCCCTCCTTGAGGGGAAGATACTGAGATGGAGTAAAATCTTTATCCAGTAATACTGGTGTTCCTTTGCTGCCGAGGAGAGCTCCTAGCAAAGAGAGATGTGCAAATTAGAGCACCTTCTTTGTTGCAAATGCTGGACTTTCATGGCTTAAAATGTTCAGCATGGATCTGAAGTTGCCTTTGGACAGTGTTCTGTGGACTTCTTAAAAGCAAATTATGCAGAAATTGAGCAGTCAGATGTTCTCTTCTCCTGAAACAAAGTAGGGTCAAAGGTAATGGAAATCTTTGTGCTGTGGACACCGAAAGCCTTGGCATTTAAATCCCACTGGAGCCATTACTGCAGTTTAGCTATCTGATGCCTGAATCAGAGCATTTTTTTCCTTTGGCCTTTTTAGCTTACTTTTTTTTTTATTATTGCTATTGATTATTTGAGCTAAATCCTTTGAAATACCATTACAAAAAAAAGCTGTTTCTCCACAAAATAGTACTGCTTCAGCCAGATGGCAAGTAGCTAGCACTGATGAAAGGTAACTTATTTTTGTTAGTTTACAGCTGACACAGAAAATTAGTTTCGTAATACTCAGAAAAACCTTATTTAATCAGTATAATAAATTAATAAGGAGCTGTCAGTAAAAAAAGTTACGTTCGTGCATCTCCACTGATTTTTCAGAAAATGGGTAGACATAACACAAGTCTGTCAGTAACAAAGCAGTGTCATGAAGGACTTTGCTTGAATGAAAGGACTTCACTTGTGGATTCCCATCCCTGAAAGTGTTCAAGGCCAGATTGGATGGGGTCTGGTCTAGGGGGTGGCACCATAGGTTGGAAGGATGACCTTCAAGGTCCCTTCCAACCCAAAACATTCTGTAACTCTGATGTCTGAATCAACCAGCCCCAACTATTATGGACATCTTCATCACATGATAGCTTTTATAAACTGAGCAAGGAACTTGAAATAACCTGCTGGGTGTTCAAGTTGTTGGTGACAACCAAAGTGAGAAGCCTTTCCCTGAGGGAGAACAGCATTTCTTTTTGCAGCAACTGCTGCACGTTTTTCACTGGTTTGCTCCCATTAACCCGCCCTCGGTTTTGCATAATGATTTTTGATGTAGTGTTCTTCTTTTTTTCACAGAATGGATAAAATGTCAGAGACAATTAAGAAAATGATGTTATAAACTGGAATGGAAACTGCACATTTGTAATGGCTCACAGGGTTTCTGATCTAAAATGTGTACAACCCTCTCCCACACTCAGCAGCCGGTTATGTCATGGACTGGTTGCCCGTGACTGCTTCTTCCTGATGCAGTTCTGAGAAATTTCAAGTATCGGTTAAAACTGAATAAAGGGCTGCGAAGTTGTCCTTTTCAACATTAGCACGTTTGATTTCACCTTTTGCCAAGGTTTTTCTCAACAATACTTGCAGCTAGATTTTCCTCGAAGCTAGAAATGAAGTACAAGGAAATGCCTGTATGCTCCCAGGGACAGTGCATTGCTCAAAATCCAATATAATTCATACAGTCTCAGTCATTAGTTATGCATTTAAATAAGTATTTGAAAGACTTGGGACATTGTTAACTTGTTTAATTGTCTCTATAGATCTTGGAAAATTGTGTCACTAAATATCAAAGTTAGATAAGTTGATTTTATTCAACTGCTGTTTGTTGCCTTGTATGTTTTGACCACTGGGATTTGTATATCTAAGTGGAGCATCAGTATTTTATTCATAAATTTTATTTTATAATTTTGATATTAAGAGAATTATCACTTACTCTCATAATGAGATTATTCCCATAATGATAATTTTTTTTAAAAAATTCACATGACTCAGAACAAATTTCAGAAGACTTCTTGTAAAATAAACCAAGAAATAGTGATTTATTTAATCATTATGCAATTTGTTATTCACTGTAAAGCAGTTCTCATATGTGAAAGCAATGGTAGCATTAGATTTTTTTTATGTGGGTGTTGTTCTCCAGATAAAACCCCCAAATGATCAGCTAAAAAGAACCAGTGATTGTGTCAAAAACAGCTTCTGCAGATGTACTGTCACAGCAACAAGGGTACTGAAAGTGAAGTCACATTGCCAATGGCTTTATAACCTTCAAGCTTAATGTGTTTGGCTTTCAAGCTGCCTAAAAACAATTGCTTTCTAAGCATGTAATTTGAATTTTTGACTGAAAATTAAGATATGGAAAGAGTTGAGCAGTTCTCCTTTCAAGGTTTGTTTTCAATATTACCCCTGTTGAGAATATGATTTATTAACAATACTATTCTCTCTATAGAGAACCTGCAGGGGGCCATTTCCCACCAATATTTACAATTATAATGTGAGATAAAGGCACGGTGGTTTTGATAAGTGGAAAACAAGCAAATGATCATGTGAGAAAGCATCATTAGGCCAGGCTGTCACCTGTGAATCTTCATTTCACATGGTGGGCACTGCTGTTATTTTTGTGCATTAGCTGGAACTTTGTAGGGATCACTAGAGGCAGTGATGGTCCCAACAAGGTGATCATCCCTACCAGTGAGTTAACCTGTCTATCCAGCTGGGAATTCCTGCCTAGTGTTCGTTCAGAGCTCAGAAATAGCGCTGCTTTAAGGAATTCCACCTGGAAGGAGAGGGGCTGTATTTTCGCTATCTCTGGCTCTGCTTCTGCCTGGGTGCTGCTCAGTTTGGGACAGTGGGAGCTGACGATTCCCATTCTAGTTTTCCATCTGGCCTTGGAGTTGTGGCACCTGTGCCAGCACTGCCCACCCAGCCCAGCAAGGGTCAGAGAGTCCATCCCTGGGGAGTTTTGTCTTTCTGGCCTCCTGAGAGCTGTACAGCCTGCAGCAAAACCTGCTGTGACTGGCAGGACACACTGCAGTGTGAAAAGCTTTATGAATGCCAAGTTCGAGAGAATTATTTCATTCAAGCCGGGCTAACAGGCTCTTTAGCACATGCTAATGAGGGGAAGAGTTCAGGCAGAAGTGAATTGTGGTTCTAAAGTTGGTCTGCCAAAAGGGAGAGCAAAGAATAATAAAACCAAGTCACTTTTTCCCCTGCCACCACCCAGTTTTAGATATTTCAGCACAGACAGTTGTGTGATTGTCCCAGCCACCCAAATATATCAGCTATATCAGCCATGTGTGCTGGCACAGGGCTGTGCTAAAGCTGCTCTGGAGCTGCTGGCTCACAGCTGGCCCTCATTCATCCTGCTTGGAGCACAAGCAGAGAAAATGAGCAGCTGTTTGCCCTCACCATTGTAGGCATGCACTCTGGCTGCATTCTTTTGGATAAACAGAGTGGTTTGGGATTTTTTTAAGAATTATTTCTAATTCTTACTATATTTATCTTAAAAAAATAAAAATAAAAATAAAAAACCCCAAAAAAGAAAAAACAACCCACTGCAAAACCTAATGGATCAGCTGGAAGATTTCTGTGAAAACGCCTATATGATTGAGTTGTAGAGAATGAGAATTCTTATTCCAGCCGATATGGGTTCAGGTGTAAGGAATATATTGCAATTTTTCCCAATTTTTTAGATTTAACTTTTGAAGTTTTTGCCACCTCAATGAATGACTGTGAGCATGGGTAAAGAAAGTCTATGCTGAAATTCGCACCTGCCACTTTCTCAGTATTGATCATGGAAACTTCTGGAAAAGTCTTTCAGCAAAACAAGAGTGGCAAATCTTCTTTCCTAATATAGCACAAAAACTCCCAAATGAACCAAAAAAACCTTTTCATTTTTTAAAATAAGAAACCCAGAACATTCTGGGTCATTAAAATGGCCAGAAGAAGTTATTCTTGCACAGTAGTGGTAGCTGAACGAAAGTCTTTGTGCTGAGAATTTGAGACTTCTGGGGTATCTGAGATTGTAATACATGGTCAAGGATCTTTTCAATGCCATACACATCTGAGGACTCATTAGGATATGTATTTATGGATTTTCCATTGTTATTAATAAACCACTATTAATGTATTTGGCATTATATATGAATCCAATTGAATTGTTATATTTTTATCAATTCATTATATTTTTTTGAACGACTTAGCATTCTAGGCAAGTCCTGACATCTGCAGACTTTTTATTACAGGAGGCACTGCTTCCTTCTGCCATGGATGCTCTCAGTGTTTCCACTTAATGTTGGGAGCTCTTTCAGTAAGCCCAGATATTCCCGGCCTTTCTGGGACATTTCTCGCTAAACTTAAAGCTTTCCCATACAAAATTTAAAACTAAATGTTTCCAGCACCAGCATTACTAATTCACTAAGCCAAAGCATCCTGTTTGGATGCAGTTCTCTGATTCCTGGGAGAGAGAGAGAGCACAGAGTTGGTTAGAGATGTCTTAACGTAGAGATCTCATTGGGGAGCTTTGTTCACTGAAGTACTCAGTGGGTAAAATACTTTCTCTCACTCTTAAGCAAATAAAAAAGTAAATAGATAAATAAATAATGTGTAATTTGCTGACACAAGCTATTTGCTTAAAACAGGCAATAGGCCTTGGGGAGATATTTATGACAGGCTAGATTGACTTTAGCAAGCAGCAGCTGGTGCTTTAACACTGCCTGGTGTTGGAATGATCTTCTGCACTGCAAGGTAGAGAGGCAGAAAATGCAGCTGCATCTTTCTGGAGCTAATTTTAACAAAAGCAATGAGCTGGTAATTACCACTTTTTCCAGCTGGTCCTTATGAGGGTAAAAGGTTTATTCATAGATGGAAGGTGAAAGAGGGAAATACTAAGCAGGCTGCAAAGCAGTGTTAATAAATGTCCCTCCTGGAGATACTTAGAAATTTAAGCTTATGTTGGCTAGGAAGAGCTGGGAATGAAGATTACCCCCTCAGGGGTCTCTGTCAATCCTGGGGTTACTCTCTTTGTGTAGGAGTTTCCTCAGGATGGGTGTGTGATGAGGGTTTCTAAAGCCTCTGCACCTTACAGCCTCCTCCAGTTGTGTGGGATCCTCCCAGGCCTTGGGGGAGCAAACGGAGCTGAGCAGGTTCTGAAAGGTACAAAATCAGGGGCGTTTTCATGGAATGTTTTCAGTCAGCATCTCATTTCTGCTTGAGTCATACAAATAAGTTATAAGCTCAATTAATGTAACAAATATAAATATTTATGAACCCATTTAGCTAATGTTTGACTGTATTTATAAATAAGAGCATCTTGCAAGAGCTTCTTTTTGACAAGTAAATAAAGAAAGTAGAGAGAGTGTTTGTGTGTTAAATTATCCATGCTTCATTAACTCTTCCAAAATATCAAGTCTTAGGTAATAACTAAATTCAAAGTGACAAAAGAGTAGGATTAGTGGGAATAACTTTAATACTTAAACTTAAGGAGAACAAGAAGCTGTTGTTTACTTTCTTAGTTGGTAGGGGAAAAGGGGATAAATGTGTTTGGTTTCCCCATTAATTTCTTTTTTTAAAACTCTATTGTTATTGTGGTGATGGGCAGGGTAATAGGAGAGGAAAGCAGTCTCATGTTAATGTCCTGATCTTAGGGACAATTTCTATTTGCTGACTTTTCTGAGATGACTAACAGGAAATCATATTAGACCCAGGTTTACCTCAAGGTTTGATTTATTTTGCAAATCAGAACCCAGTCTATAAATTCTGATGAATCTAAGAGTTCCGATGAATGAGATTTTTGAAAGTTCTGACTGTTATAAACTTTTTGTGAACTGTTAAACTAGTGTTTTTAACATGCCCTTTGCATACTTAGTTTAAGATATGATTATTCTCTTGATCGACTTTGTTGATGGCATATCAATCTAAGTTGGCTGGATTTGACATCTATGTATTGAATGATAAAAGATCATTTCGTTCTTCTTCAGAAACAACAATTTATTATACATGATGTGGCAAAATGGATTTTAGAGCATGATGCTAGTAATGCCAAGGTCACCGTTTTGATCCCCATATGGGCCATTTGCCTAAGAGTTGAACTTGATGGTCTTTGTGGGTCCCTTCCAGCTCTGTGATTCAGTGAAAATGTCATTCCTTTAATCTCTTGATTGTTTAAATCAACATAATAAAAATGCAGTGAAGAACTTGGCCCAAGTCTAGCAAGTTATATTTGCTTCTATAATTTTTTTTTCATTTGTTATGATCACAACTGATTTCTAAGTTAAGTTTCCTGAGGGTAAAATCTCGAAGAAGGGTTCCATGATGCTAAGCGGTGAACAGATGCAGAACTGAAAGGGCAGCTCTTGTCCCAAGTCTTGCAATTTAATTGGGGTGGGGGAAGTCCCAGATGAGCTTCTCTCCGTGTGAGGTGCCTCTGCCTTGCACCCCAGGCTGTTGCCCACCTCAGGCAGGCAATAGACTTTATAAAGGGACAGAAAAGAATCTTGAAAAAGGCCTTACCCTGCGTCTGGTGAGAAGAGATCATAACTGAGGATTTCCTCAAGAATCGCCTTGGGCCCAGTTGGACAGGATTTGGGTTTCTTTGCGTGAATTTTGAAGTTGAATATTTAACTTGAGACGTGAGACTCGGAGTCCATAAGGAGCCAACATGTCACTTTTCTGTAACACTGGGTTGAGCTAAGGGACTCAGATCCAGCCTTGGCTTGCAGTATCAGCTCTTCCCTTTTCATGCATGATTTTAGGTATGCAGAGTCCCTTCAGTTAATTAAAAGATTGACTTAGTCATATGCAGTCACTGAACCATAGGCAAAACCTTCAAGGTGTGAATTCTGTGCAAGAAGAAAGATATTCTCAAATATTTGTTCATCAGAAATATTTCTCACTTGCTGTCACCTGCTGGATTGAAGTGGCTCTGTGCCTGGTTTTGCATTCCCTTCAAGGTCCATCCAATAGCTAGTCTTTAAAGTCAGCTAGGAAAAAAATTAAATTACGTCTCTTATACCAAGTATGTACAGATGAATGTGTGGAAAAACATTTTCTGGTGGTTTTGCCTGCCAAAAGGGAATGAAAAAGCCTTTTTTTGGTGCTCCACGAGAAAGAAACATGTTAATAGAATGGCATTTGGCTAATAGTACAGCAGATAAAAGCTGGGTCATGGCAGCAGAGGTGGAAAGGGCAGAAAAGAAAGAGAGGAAAATTATTTCATTTGGAGGTGAAGGTCATCTGAAAGAAGCGATTTCACATTTAAAAGGCCACTAAGGATAAAATTGATGAATGTTAACCTAATTTCTTTATTTCATTCTTTTTTCTTTTCTCATTTGTAATGCTTCCGTGTTCAGGAAGTTGAGGTAGGTTTTTTCAATTTTAACTTGTAAATATCCACAGAGTGAATAAAAGTATTTACAATATATCATAATTCATTCTGTATTTTAAACTCTTAAGATCAACTGTTAATATTGTTATAAATGTAATGGACTGATACATGTTAATTATTAATGTGTTAATATTGATTAATTAACATGTTAATATGAAAATTGCATGAGTTTCATTTATTAGAGAAGGCATAAGGGATTTTAAGCACATTAGTATCAGCCTGAGCAGAACACTCAGAAATGCATACGTTTCTTTCTGTCAGGAAGGTGTTTTACTGCATGGGAATTTTAAATCTCTCTAATCAAGGATTGTATTTTTGTATGTATATATATGCTGCTCCTCTGTTGGAAGAAGTTACAGTGAAGTGATGGGATTCCTTCAGAGATGATCACAGTTCCACCTTGGAACAAAAGTCATCTGAGGATATTGTTATAAATCTCAGCACCTTACAGAGCACTGGCACAAAGCCCTGGCTGTTTCTGAGTCAGAGCTTTAGGTGTGTGTTTAAATGTGACACAGATTTTCTGCTCAGCCGTATCCCCAGGGTGAATTTCACCTTTATGGTGCCATAACCCTTCAGTGTCAGCTCTTGCAGGTGTCGATGCTGAAGTGAAACCCTGGTGCTGTATTTTGTGGCGTTGTTTAATCCAGGTACCACCCAGCTGTTAACTCACACCCTCACCCTCCCCGCTTACCTGGGTGGCATAGGTGGTATAGGGAGGAGAACTGGGGAAAAAAAGGTAAACCCCATAAGCTGTTTAAGAACAGCTTTATAATAGTAATAAATATGACAAAAAGATAGATGAATAAATCCCAAGAAAGACCTGTAATGCCCAGCACAATTTTCACCACCTGCTGAGCAGTGCCCAGCTGGTCCCGTAGCACTGATCATCTCCCCCCAGCCAACTCACCCCAGTTTATATTCTGGGGTTTAAGGTGTGGAACATGCCTTTGGCCAGTTTGGGTCACTTGTCCTGGCCATTCTTCCTCCTGGCTCCTCACTGAAGAAACCTTGGAAACTGAAAGGTCTTTGGCTTGGAGTAAACACTCCTCAGCAACAACCAAAACATCAGTGTGTTATCAACACTAAATCAGTGCTGTAGCAGCTGCTAATAGGAAAATTAATTCTATCCCAGTTGAAACCAGGACAGTTGTCCAACTGGCATAAGTTATTTTGAAACTGCTATTAACTCTATTGCTCTAATGTATGTATAGTCATTATTTACTCCTACAAGTAATGGGTTTATATATTGAAAATCTCAAAGGTTTTCTCTATTCCATCTTTTAGGGTATTTTTCCCCATACTTTTTCTTGTGTATTTTCTATGTTATCACACTGTGGTTTCAGGCACATTCTAAAATAAACAGTTTCAGTTTCTAAAATGGAATACCAAACAGGTAGGAGAAGAAGAAGGAGTAATAGATCTACAGAAGAGATGGCTGTGTTCTAGGTATTTTTGTGAGGAAGATGCATTTTTGGTAAAATACTCCTTTGACACTGAAATTGAGATAAACCCCCTTTCCAATCCTTATTTTGAAACTGGTTCCATATTCCACCAGCATAAGAAATCGTTGTTGGGAGTTGAATTATTTAACAGTTTCTGACACTGAATACCCAGCAGCAAAGCAACACCTTGGAAAAAATGTAAGCCAGCCAAAAAAAAAAAAAAAAATTGTTGCTGAAAAAAATTCTGCTATAAAAACTGAAAACCCGACACATTCCGAAAAGTGATTAATGCTTGGTGAATTTAGCAGTACATCATCATCAATTACAAAGCATTGTATAACCATGAGGGGTTTTTGTATTAGCAAAGTTGTGGAATTCAAAGGCAAGCCTGTAATTCTATTTCAGGTACCAAAATCTGTACTTGTGAAGAAAAAAATATGGATGCTTTTGATATATCTGGAATAAATTATGAATAATAGTCTTTGCTGCTTTTGTGGAGCATTCTTTGTCCATGAAGTCAGTAGAGACACTGAGCATAAATACATTGGTGAAAAAAATATATATTTCCTGTCTTCCATGTACCAGACTGTTCTGAACCCATAAAGAAAGTCGTGCTGACTTCCAAGTCTCCAAAATATTCCAGGTTAGGGTGACTGGATAGCGTGAGAGCATGTGAAATTCAGTGTACTGGAGATAAATGGTAAACAAAGCCCTATGGAAGGAATAATTTAGATGTCTTATTCACACTGATGGGTTTTTAGTTACCATCCTGGCAGGAAAAAGAAATCTCAGTGTCATTCTGGACAGCTTGATGAATACATCTCTTTAGTGGCATCCCTCAGGAAATGAATATAGAATACTGGATATATTAAAAAGGAAATAAAGATTAATATGCAGAAAAATATGACAGTGTTGTAGGAAAATTTTTATGCTTCCTCACCTCAAGCAGATTATTCTGTTGTTATCACGTCCCCGCAAAGAGGACACAAGTGAGATACACAGAGTGTGCTGAAACTGATATATCAGTTGGGCTTGAATCCCAGCTCTTCAGCACAGGGTTGATGGCACTCTGAAGCAAGGAAAACTTTGCCTTCAGATAAATATTTGCTAAGTACACAGAGCACAGATTGATGTAACACATGGAGGAGTTTTCAATTCTTTCTGCAGCGAGACTAGTTTGCAACAGAATTATTATTTGGGCAGGCACTCTGACAGTCCCTGCCTTCTCCAGTGTAAAATCCAGTGAGAATTGTGTAGAACAGAACCTCAACACTCACAGCGCAATTATCTCTTTACATCAAATTTCAGAAAATTTTTAAAGTTTAATAGTGGAAGCAGTGATAAAAATGTTCACTGCAAGTGCTCATGGATGTAGTTGTACTTTAATTGTAATGTTTGCAGTAATGCTGGATTTCTGCACATTCACAATGGTGTGATTTCCATGTGTCCAAATGGATATGTCTTTGAATTTACTTTGCTGACCTTTTACCTCATCAGGATGGTGTGGATCACATTACACTATCTGAACAATGTGCTCTTTGTTGTCAAAGACTGTAGAATAACATGAAAGAATACAGAGTTATTATAAAATATTTAATAATGGGTGTGCTTTGAAAAACAATCCAGAAGGAAGATTCAAGGTGCTGAATCCAAGGACTTTTTTATTCTTTAATTTCTGACCTGCATTAACTACTCTTTAGGACACAAATTGTTGATAGTCTTACCTGATTTGAGCTAAATATGTAAGAGTCAAAACACGAGTTGATTAATTTGTAATATAGTTCTGTAAAATTGAAAGGAAAATACTGATTGTATTTTTCCTGAATTTTCTCTTTTTTTTATCCCCATTTAGGATGATTATTTCAGAAACTGGAATCCAAACAAGCCATTTGATCAAGGTAAACTTAGTACTCATTTTGTGGTTGTCTTCTGCTACTTTGTGATATCCCCATATGCTTTATGCCTCTCTTCCTCTGTCTGTCCCATGCATTAGTGGAGAGCTATATTCATACTTACATCTCACTCCCAATTTAGTCACA
This sequence comes from Acanthiza pusilla, assembly GCA_036630365.1. Classification (NCBI taxonomy): domain Eukaryota; kingdom Metazoa; phylum Chordata; class Aves; order Passeriformes; family Acanthizidae; genus Acanthiza; species Acanthiza pusilla. The sequence goes on along the minus strand of JAXCHO010000049.1, from coordinate 8,647,151 downwards.
GCTTGAGGTGGTTTATGCATAAGAGTTTGACTCATCTCAGTATATTTTCACCATGTTTTTTAATCCCCATCCATTCCACTTTATATTCAATGATGAAAAGTGTGCTCAGAGAGATTCTCTGTAACTATGAATCTTGGTTTAACGTGCGATTTAAAACAGGAATCTTCACGTTCATTTTCTTTCATGTTAAAGGCTTTGCTAAATTAATGTCATAAATGTAACTACTGCATTTCCTAACACTCAAGGGGCCAATTCTTTGAAGCCAGCTGTAAATGTATGAATTTCAGGGCTGATTTTAAAGAGAAAATGGTGTTTTGTATGTGCTGCTGTTTCAGGTGCAGGCTCTGTAAATGACATTTTGCGCTTTGTCTTGGTAAGTTTTTATGTTATGGCAGTACTTCAAAAATTTCCAGGCTAGCCACCAAAGAATAAGGAAAAAACCCAAAAAACATTCTAATTGTGTCCAGGACAGCACTGGAAACAATAGGCATACCAGGAGAAAGATATTCAAAATTAGTGATGTGTTTAGGAAGAAAATACTTATTGGAAGTCTCTGAAGGTGCTTTTGAATATTTCACTTTACATCTATTTCTATATTTCGTTGCCAAACATGTTCCTTGTATTGTCTGAAGCTAGCAGGAATATCACTGGGGGCTTGTGCAGGTTAGAGCTTAAGAGTGTAGATTCTCTGTCTTTAGGGAAATGGAAGTTCAGTGTCAAAGGAAAGGCAAAGTTGATGCTTTTGTCAAGACACATATCCACAGGGGTTTTCAAAGGCATTTGAGGGATTTAGGATTACAAATCCTATTGACTTCAAATGGAACTTATGCTCCTACCAGTTTCAGAGGCCTGTGACCCTTTGTCTTCCCAAGAGGAAAAACAAAAAGGTAAATCCTGGCAAAGCATTGCAGAGAGATTTTGAACTGACATGCTTTAAAACTGTCCTGTTTATTGTGTTGCTGAGATGTCTGACTCTGGGCAAAACCAGGAATAGTTGTAGAGAGTCTAAAGTCACAAATGGATACCTTGAAGGGACATGTTGGATGTCTGTTGAAGATTTCTGTCTCTTTGTGAAGAAACGAATCATTTCTTTTTCAGTGTAGATTTTCTCTGACACTGTGGATATGTCTGGTCAGGGAGCAGAATGCAGACTGAGGGATGCAGTCTGAGCAGGGTACTCTGCCTTCCACAAAGATCTGTGCGCTGCTTTTTTCTCACTTAAATCTTATAAATGGATTTTATTTGGCCAATAGATCCTTCTTTTGACAGAGGTCACTACTCTTGTCTGTGGCAAAATTCACCCTGACTAGAACATTAAAAAATAGCCACTCAAACCTTTCTAAAGAGATTTATTGCACAAAAAAAAACCCCAACTGTTTGAAAACCGTTGATTAGTTTAGTTACATATACACAGAGCATGTGAGTCTTTAGCCACTGATCCCTATGTTGTTGTCACCCAAAAAATGAAGAGAAGTCATATGTTGCTGCTTTAGGCCTTATGAATCAGATGCTGACAAGACTAATCCTCAGTTTATATATGCATATAGGTATCGATGTGTGTGTAAATATATGCACACTATATTTATGTATTATATATTTATTTATAGAGAGAGTGACATTAAAATAGAAACTGCTGAGATGAAGGAAGGAAGGAAAGCTTTCTATTTCCCAGATGTTTGCCACCAGAGGTTTAATTTCTGTAATTTTCCACATAGAGGAAAAAGAATCATCAGAAGAATTTGTCCCAGATCTTTTATGCAGCACAAGCTGCAAGACAACTGTTTAATCTCCTTTTACTTTTCCATTCTCCCTGCCCTGGTATTTTTTCCATGCTTCTCCTTTTGGCTTTGGGGTGTTTAAATGCCCCCTGTGCTCTTGTATGATTTTGAAAATAGAAAAGCTTTCCTTTGGTATTCTTTGGCATTCTGATACCCCGAGAGCCTGTGCAGATGCTGTGGTGAGGAGCCCGAGCTTGCTCCTGTGAATTCAGTAGCAGCTCTGTGTTGTCACCACACAATTGTTATTTTGAGAGGTATCACCACACAATTGTTATCTTGAGAGTTATCCCAAAGGAAACCTTTAACCTCACAAGACCAAGGTTCTTCCTTGTTACTGAAGAGAAGAAAAAACTTCTCCAGTGGGTGAATGAAAGCAGATTTGGGGTTTCAAAGGAAATCTGAGTCTGGTGCCACCAAGACAAAGCTCTTTTGTGTCATCACCCACTCTTTGGGACAGGTTTACAAAGTTTTACTATTAAAAAATCAATTTCTCAATTCTAAATCTGAAATCCTGCATGAATATTCTAATTATGAGGCCTTTATGTGGAGCCAGACTGTAGCACCAGGCAGAAGGAGCTGGGAGGGCAGGGTTAGAAGTAACTAAAGGCAGGAAGTACCTGCCACAGAGATCTCACAAAGGCAGCTGGAGGATTCCTTATGTTTAACAGATTTAAAAACCAACAGTAGTCAGAGGTTTTGAAAATCATCAGTGTTCTGATTCCAGGCTTGTACTTCATTTTTGTTTTTTAAAGAAGTCTGCTGCATCCAACCAACTCTGTATTCTTTTCTAACAGAAAGCTGGCTTTATTCAGCAGGATGAATTATTTAATTGTGCATTGAAAAACAATAGCAGTGTAATCAAGCTGTCTGCTTTCTGCTTGCAGTGTGGAGGGAAATACCTGAATGTTTGTCTCAAGAAAAGAAATACCTTGTTTTGTAAAAAAGCATTCGTGGCTTTCACTGAAACCACCTCTAGGGAGTGACACGAGGTATCTTTGGATAACAGACCTGTTCAAGGGAAGTCAACTTGAATGGTTCAACTGCAGCTCAGAGGGTACTTGAGGGATCAGAGTTTATTTTTAGGTGAGCTACCAGCCCAGCTTTCTATTCGTCTTTAACCCAGGGGAAGCCAATACAGAGGCGAGCGTGTTCCTGACAGAGCCGAGCAGACGAGGCACTTGGACTGCAGAAGGCAGGAGAGTTTGTAGCCTGGAAATGATTGCTGGTCATTAATATTGAACTCGATTCTGTCACAGTTACAGAAGCAAGAAAGCAGAAGAGTAGAAGGGGCAGGTTAGTCATGATTTTGAAATATGAATCAAAGGGTTGAGGTTTTTTTTTTTCCTGACAAGGTCATTTGAGAGTTCTTAAGGAGCTTGACAGCTAACTTGGCATACTTTCGTAGTCTTCTTCATCCACTTTGGAGAAAGAAAAGAGGGAATCAAGGAAAGCTTTAGCATAACTCAAGTGAGAGATTTTGGTATGTGTCTGATATTCTGCACCTATTCAGACTTGCCAGAAAATTCACTCATGAAGACTTTATGGATTATGTTAATTGAAAACTGTTACATAAAAAATACAAGTTTAAGTTACTGAAAATTTGTGCTAAAAGCCACTCCTAAAATTGCTGGAAGCTGTTTGGAATGGTGTCCAGTTTGCCATAGGACGTTTTTTAAAGTATCATTACCCAGAACATAGGAACTGTGGAAGTAACAGGGTGCACTTTGTATTGCAGATACATTAGCTCTGAATCAAAATGTGTTTAAACCATTGAGCTGCCTTTATTATTAACAACACAGCTGTAGAAGGATGTGATAAGTGGGGGAGAATTTTGATTCTGTGGTAGTGCCGAGTTTTTTCCCAAATGTGTGCTTAAAACCATCCACTGACCTATGGAGTTTTCTCTTCAAGGAGGTGCAAGTTTCACCTTTTCCATTTGGATGGTGACACTGTCAGATGATTGCAGTGGATGGAGTTGGCTGAGTCCTCTCCCTCAGCCCTGCCTTCAGCACTGAGGCACAAGGACTGGCCAGAAACAGGGTACAATTTTACCCATTGCCTGTGGTAGCAATCCCAAACGTTACAAATTTCGGGGGAAAAAAGTTCCAGGTTAGAAATAGTCTGACCTTTCCCTCTTGTCTTCTAGCCTTTGACTTTCTTTTCACTTTCTATTCCCAATCCTCTTCCCCAATAACTGGGGGACATATTGTTCCTGACAACAAATCTGGACAGGGATATTTTCTTCTCAGGGCTTTCATTATCTGCCCTGGGAGAGGAGGGAATACAAGAAATTTAAAAATTCCAAACTCCCTATTCCAGTGTATTGTGTGAAAATCTGTATCTGCCTGAACTGGACCTATCAATGACTGACTCTAATGTCAGACACACTATCATTATTAATTACAGACTTGAACTCTCATTTCAAAGAGGTCCCCTTGAGCACTAATGAAAGGCTCAACTAGCAAAATTCCCTCACTTTTGCAGTGCAAAATACCCTCACGCTGCTTTTGAGTGGATTGAGGCCTCCAACAGTTCCCTCAGTTTTAAAGAGGAAACACTACTTTTGAGTGGATTGAGGCCTCCAGCATAGCATTGCCTGTGACTTTCACAGCCCAGCAGCTCTGTGGAAGTGAATTTGCCAAATTTAGAGCATTACATTTCAAGATGAATGTGTTGGTATCAATGCTTCATCTCCTCGTGCGTTGAATTCTACCTGTGTCTTTGCGGTGTTTAAATGACAAATCCAGACTCCAGAAATTGCCTTCTGCAGCTGTGCAGAAAAAAAGTTTGCCTAAAATTCATAAGCCTTCCAAAACAAAAAGAGGGAAAATGGGAAGCCTGTGATGCAGGATGAAAATCATAGAACCTGCAATTATTTTTGAACATGTAATTTTCTGTTAGCCCAGTTAAGATGTGCTTTCAGAAAAGCCTGAATAAATTCCTCGCAAAGAGATGTTTAGTACTGTACACATCTCTAGCCACAAATATATGTTAGTTTTATAATAAATGTTTTCTATTACAGTGCCTCAGATGGCAGATTTCAATTGAATAACTTATTTTGCAATTTATTTTTTGACTGTGCTTGAATTAGTTTTAGAGGCTTATTCATAGTGCAAGTGCACATGAATTATGTTTGTAAATCTTCAGTAAATCAGTCCAATTTTAGAACATGTTAACTGAATCAACCAAAAACAATAGCTGAGATGCAGCACATGAAATATACTGTCTCCCATCAAACGCATTTCGAGCACATATGGCTGCTTATACCCAAGCAGATGCATGTGGTTCCTTTTTCATGCTAGAAGCGTAATATTAAATTCCTTATAAGCTTGTAAGCAACCAATTTTGTCATTAAATATGGCATGAGAAGTGACAGCGCTGGGGTCCTTGTGTGTGATTGCATTATGGCTGATGTGCTTTGAACAGAGACAGTGATCGATAGGCTGCTTGGCTAGAATTTTATTAGCACTTGGGGAGCACTTGTTAGTTTTGTCAATAATGGTGCTGCCTTGCTTTTAATATCTCTTACTTCATTGACTGTGAAGCAAACATGATTTTCAAACAGAAATTCATGCCCTCCCCATGCTCACCCAGGGTCCATTGAAATAAGGGCATTTTTGGGGAAATATCACATGACCCAACCCTGCTCTCTTTGGCATCGCTTAGGGAGCAGAATTCTCCTTCCCTTTGCTTCAGTTCTGTGTATAGGAATTCCGTTTTGGTAGCCTACCTAGACCTTTGAAAATGAAGTGTGTAAAATACATGCCTGCAAAGCTTCCTTATCTGCTACGAGAGAAACCCCAGTGTATTATCCAAACTAACTTTGATTTGTATTCTGATTTAAGAAGGCCAAACCAGCGAAGGGAAAAGTCTCCAGCTTTGAAAGATTATTTGACTTAAATACTGGATGGTATAGCATCTGCATGCCAGAGTGACCTTTAAATCACTATCCAGTCAGAAGAGTAGTTTGAACAGTATTTAAACATGTTTATATGCTTGTCACTTAATGGGTGATTACTGTCATTTGATTCTAGCCAAAAAGAGGAACTTCTGTGGAGAATTAAAGTAGAAGGCAGAGTGGCAGTGGCCATCAAAATGTATAATGGAGAATTTTTACGGAGAGAAAAGCATCAAAATAAAGACAAATTGTTTCAAAATATATTTTTCAGTAAAATAAGAATGGGTACGGCAGAAATTAGAGGAAGAAAAATAAGGATAATTGACATTTGATCAATGTAGAAAGCACAAACATGAATTATCCAAAGGCAGGAGCCTGGCTAATGACAAAGCTCCTCATGACTGCGGTGACAAGAGGTTATGTACAGAAAGTGCATCTAAATGGACTCTTAATGATGCACAAGTGGTAGCCCCAACTCAGAAAGCCAAGTATGAAACAAGATGTTTGGGCAAGAACATAGGAATAGGAATTTTTACAAGTGTATTAGAAGAAAGAAAAAAAAAAAATCAAGAAAAATGATGGCTCAGTGCAGAGAGATGCTTATGAGAAGGCCAAAGCTTTGGCACCTTTGTCTTTGCTTTGGCTTTCATATAAAAGGGCTGCTAAGACCAGGTGGCAACTGTGGCTAATATCTTCAGCTGGAGTGGAAGATTTTGGATTCTGGAAAGAACAGGCTCCAGTAAATCAGATATCTGCAAGTCAGCTGGAATTGATCTGCGGTTTAAGGGGATTGGCTGAAATTATTTTAGAGATACTGAAAGTCATCCTTAAAAAGTTATGGAATTGTAGAAGATTGGGAGAAGACAAGCAACATGGGTATTTTTTAACATTAGGGAAAGGAAGAAAGTGGGACAATTTATGCTGTGAGTTAAACCTAAAATCCTGGGGGAAAAAACGTACTAGGATAAATATTAAAGTAAATATTTGTTAGCATCAAGAAGATAAGGGGATGAATAAAAATGGTATGGATGTCAAACTAAACTCATTTTCTTCTGTGACATTTACAGGCCTTGAGACTCAGGGATAAGCTTGCAGCCATCACATATCTTGACTTTAATAAGATTTTGACATTGGTTTCCATTACTGCCTTATAAGCAAGTTAAAGAAGTGTTGTCTAAAACAAATAATTATGAGGTGGATGCAAAATCAGTTGGAGAACTACATTCTGGTAGTAGCTGTCAATGGTTCAATGTCAGGCTGGGAGGATAAATTGAGTCGTGATTCTCTGTGATCTGTTTTGAGGGCAGAATTATTTACCACTTTTTGACATTTACCATGATTTCCCATTTTAATTGAACTATAGATGTTGAAATTAGGCTTCTTATTAAATGTAGCACACAAATAAAATTCACAGCCACATTAAGAAATTTAAGAAATGGTCTGAAAACAAAGGCTAAATTTAGTCTGGGCAGATGCAAAGTTCTTAGTCAAGAACAATCATCTGCACAGAACAGGATGAAAACCTATCAGTAATAAATTTGGAGCAAAAGGCTAGGGGATTATAATGGATTACAGATAGAACATGAGTCAACAATGTCATTCTGCTGCAAAAAAAGGCAAATGTTGTACTGGCATGTGTAACTGTGAGTAATCCTTCAGCTCTAAGCAGTGCCAGTAAGACCTTGGCTGGAATACATTGTCCAGATTTGGGTATCAGGCTTCTTGGGTACTCTCAATCAACTGGAAGGTACCCAGAGAAAAGTAACAGGGATGATCAGAGTTGCAGAAAATATTCTTTGCAAAGAGAGACTGAAGGAGAGGAGCAAACCAACAAAACAGCAACAACAAACCAAAACCACCCACAACAAACCAAAACAATGCACAAATCCTGTTTTCAAATGCTTAAAATTAACTGCAAAGTGGAGGACTGGTTCTACATCCATTGTGGATACAACAAGGAGGAATAATTTTACATTGCAGCAAAGAGGATTAATTTTAACCTTTGTAGTGGCAGCAATATTTAAGCATTGGGAGAGATACTTTAAAGAGGATGTCAAGACTGTTGGAAGATGTTCTGAAACATGTTAGACAAATGTCTTGCAGGTAATGACCTCTGGGTAGCTGATCTAGCAATGGAGAGGGGAAATGGAACCAGCATCCTTCCCAGAATTGCCATTCTAGCCCTGTGATTCTGTGATTATGTTTTGATTAATGAAAACTAGATAATTCCATTGAAAGCACAAGAGAAATGTTGAAGGAGGTGTTTCTTAAAATAAATCTCCAGTCAAAGGAAAGAATGGAAAATAAATGAACCAGTATCCTTGACAGATGTTTTGGCACCACCTGAAAAAATACAGGTTTTTATTTGAAGGGAGTAACGTTCATAAACTGCAAGATAGGCACTAACCGTGGTTGTCATGGCCTTGCAAACCTCTGTGAATGTAAGCAAGGACTGGCAAAAGGTGCTCCATTTTCTCTGACTGCTCCTCCCTATCTTGTGTTCTCCTAGAGTCAGGAGGACTTTCTAGGGATATAGTACATGATGTTAGTAGTTGTTATTTTTTTTTTCTCCAGACAGGAATAAAGGTTGTGATCTAACCCTAAGGTTAAAGATTTGGGTGAAAATCAGTTACCTGTTCTTTTTCAATTTATTAGCTGTGACAATGCATATGTATTCAGGAATTAAATCTCCCTCTGCTCTAAACCTAAGTATCCAGGTCATCAAAACACTAAGTGAATCACAGCTATTTTTCTTCCTCTTCTCATTGCTTCAAATTAAAATATTTGCATGAAATAATATTATTTCTTCTCTAAGCTGATTGTTTGCATTCTAGCTTTGCAGCCTTGGTCATTTAGAAAGCTACTTTAAACTCCAGCTGCTGATGCTAAGCAGTCCACAGCAAGAAGAATAAAAGAAGTTTTCAAATATATTCTGATGCTGTTCTGCACTAAAAAATTCCCTAAGCATAGTATGTTGAAAGCTTGGCAAGTGTTGTTTAGTCATTTAATCTCATTCTGTCTTTTCTCTCTGTGTCCTGTGGTCGCAATACATCCGTGGACTTCTCCATTGACACCTGTTTGAGTTTGGCAGACATTGCCCAACAGCTTTCAAGGGCTTGTCGCATTTACATACATTTCTTTGAAGTGCAGGGACAGGAAAGCTATATCTGAGGACTGAAATTCTACTTCTACTGTCCTTCTTGCAAGGTCTGCTTTAGGGTTTATTGTGTCTTATCCAGGGAAGATCAGTAGCAGCATTGTTTTCTTATGGGTGTGCATCCTTGCAGCGCTTCTTCAGTTGTAGGGAGTGGGTGCAGGCAGATGAAGTGCTGACCCAAAATCTGGAGGTATTAGGTTCACTTCCACCACAAGGCAAGGCAGTAGAATAAAATCTGCAATATAAGTAGGTTCTGCTTCTGGGATAGCTTTAATTTATAAGCTGAGGAACTGAATCAGTCTCTCACTTCCCATCTTATCTGAAACAACAAGTAAACAGTGATAACTGGATGTACTGTAGAGCAATCCTAGGAATCACTGCACATTACAGCAACCTTTAATGCAATATAAATAAGCATTATTTGTAATTGTTTTAATGTGATCTATCTGTGTGTTCATGGAGTTTATCCTTTATTTAATTGCTGGGGTTTAAAATGCATTGGAAGATGCACATATTGTCTAAGAGCAAAAGTATCTTTGCTGTGAAGGCTCCAGCATCCAGGCCTGTTACTCTGTTCAGTGTGGCCTTTGGAATGACCTTTCATATTTAAAACCAATGAAAGATTGCTGACATAACCAGAAGTCTGCAAAACACAATGGGAAAAACCTCTGCATTTCATAGTGTTAAAGACAGGCATCTAACAAAAAATGTGTCTGATTCTCAGTGGACCATAAAGCTGCCTAAGGAGTCAGTGTTAGCTAAAAGAAATCCAGTAGCCATGATTTGTTAATCCCATTCTCAACTCTAGCATAAGGTTAATTCACCCTAACCCAACGGATTTAGTTATCTTCAAAATCCAGATTATGTTTAGCTATCCCAAAGAAGATAAAAGTAAAACCATGAAAAGCCACGTTCGAGTAAAGTAATGAAAAGCACAAGTCTATTTGAAAAATGCCAGCAGGATGTTAATGTGAATAATATATGCAAGTATCAGAAACATAAACATATTGGTCTTGAGAGTTCAGACCTAAAGACCATGAGTTATTATTTTTTCATCTTTAGATACTTCATCAATAGAACTCCTAAATAAGACATTGCTATAGGCTGTAGCTATAGCTGTGCTGGCTATAGGCTGTACTTCGTTGTTACCCCTCCTAATTGCCTGGCATGGCTTCTGGCTTCATCATTATTCTGTTGCAAGAAATGTGACTTGATATTTAGGGAAACATTACTCATTTTCTTTATGTTTCTACTTCTAAGCTGCTTTTTCATAAAGTGGCACTTCTAGTGTATTTTCCTACACAGGGCTGCGGCAATAACATTTTCCCAATGCCTATAAATAAATTAAGTATACTGTGGCTTGAAAGAGAAATTGCTATCAGCTGGTGTTCCACTACCTACAAAACATTTTATCTTCTTTCAGTTTCTATTACTTTGCTCTGCCTTGATTTTGTAGAGGAAGTTGTGTTCCCTGTTAGTGTCATGTGGTGCGTTTGCGAGCAGCGTGCTTGATGTATGGAACTCTTGCCAGCACCCGGTGTGGAGAGCTCTGCTTTGGAAATTGCATCGAAGATGAACTTTTTGGCAGATGGGGTTGTTGATATGATTTGGAAATAGGCCTGTTTGTATCAGTCAGGTACTTCATTTTTGAAGATGGAAAAAAGAAATAAAGGTTTGAGATGAAGGAAGAGAGAGAGGCCACCCGTCTAGAGGAAGCAGAGAGCTTGAGCCCAGAAGGAGGAATGCACCCCAGAGCTATATATGTGGTTTTTATAATAATGCCACAAGTTAACTTCATAGGCTGCAATTTTATCAAAAGGACATTGTTGCTTAACTCTTCTCAGTGCACAGTTCCCCAAAATTCGGGAGCCCAGCCAGAGGTGGTTGTCCATTTTGTCTGTGGTTCAGATTAGGAAGCCTCTTGGAGGTCTAGCTAAGCCTGATTAACCTTTAGTGGGCCAAAGTAAGATGGCACCAGATGCATGCAAGAGGCATATGGGGCTTCTTCTAGCACTGTGATCTCAACAGAGACACAGCTCGTGTTAGTTATACACAAGATATTTGGAAATTGCTTTATCCATGTTTTCTGAAACATTGAACAACAAATCCTGCCAGGCCTTCAAATGAAGAAAAGAACTCAGAGGAAATGCGTGAAATTAAATAACTGTGAGAGGTGTCCCTTAACCGGAAGGGTTTGCCTGGAACATGCCCCTCAGCCTTTGTGTCATCTCTGGGTAGGGCAGAGTATTTGAAAATTACCCAGCTAAGGATATGACAAACCACAGCTAGTCAGTGGGAAAAAGATGTGTTGGAGTAAAGGCTTCAGGAGCTGGAAACGTACGGTAGTGTCACTTTTACTGTTTTCCTTTGAGTTGGGAAGGAATGAGGAAGAAAGAGAAAGCTGAGAGAAACAAAAATAAAGCATGCAGTAGATGATGTTGAATGCTCTGTAAAAGAATCAGGTAGATTGATAATGGAATTTTTGTGTGGCAGTCCCTTGGCATCGCTGATTTTTACCTGCCTGTTAATATGCTCTCTTTTTTGTCAATCTAGCAGAGAGAAGAGAGTCTTTTGCTTGCTTTTCTGAAATAACAGTAGTTCTGTGATCTCTATAAAGGTTTTAAAGTATTTTTATTTTTTTTTCAAATTAAAATATTGAATCCAGATCCTCCAGACCTAAGGATAATAGAGTTTTTATCTCACTTCTAGTTAATATTCAGTGAAAGAGGGGATGGGGTTTCAAGAGGTTGCTGGAGCAAGGTAATACAAGATGGAAATAGAGCTTTTTGTGTGGTGGGGAGACCAAGGAGGGAAAAACAAAAGGTGTACCTGGAGCAAAGGTGATTTTTGTGAAAAATTTTGTTAGTTTTAGGGATGTCTATGTTAAATTCTATTTCAATATCTCTCTCTCCATGTGTTTGTCCAGTACAGTGGCACAATAAGAGGCTTCAAAAGGAAATTATTGAAAATTAAGTTCTGAAATATTCACAAGGTTGTTTTTGTAAAGGCACTAAATAATTATAAGAAGTCATTCTTATATGTAGGCAATTTCCTCAATGATAAGAACACTTAGTTTGAGAAATTAAATTTTAGCATGCTGACTAAATAAAAAAGTTCATTAAAATCTTTGTATAGTCTGTAGTAAGGAGCTAATTACAATGTTTTTTCTTATATTTCAATTATGGTAGATGTGAATTAACAAGTATTTTAATAAAACTTAGTAGCATTTATTTTCCACTGAGTTGTGTGAATTTAAGTGACGTCTCTGACACATAAAGAGCCTAGGGTTGGATATGTGTGGTGAATGGATTTTATTTTAATGAATTATTATATAATTTCCCTGTCTTAGCAATTAAATTTGGGCACTAAATCTAAATTCATTAATTCCTTTGCATCCTTTTTTTCTTTAGGAGAGGACCTACTAAAAATTCCTTTAAGCTTATAAAACTGGACGACATGTATGACAAATAGATTTAAACTGGATTACCAAGGGGTAGAACACAAAGGCAGAATTACAGCAGTGTCAAATCCTGCCCTCGGTTACGTGCAGACTCCTTGGAGAAGTTACAGTGATTTAAATTTGGCTGAGACTTGCATTACTTGGATGGAAAATGAATGTTCATTGGGTATTTCTCTTTTTCAGTCATTCTGATATAAACCTGGCTACTGGGGATTTGTACCACGTGCATTTTCTTATCCATGTAAACATCATTACGTTATGGCAATAGCTGAGCAAATTTGGTCCAAATTTGTTGCTTCTTAAGCTTTGATTAATTGCTTAGCTTGTGGATTTAGCCCATTTCTCCTCCGGCAGATAGAAGTACAAAGGTGCAGAAGAAGTGTTGATAATGTTGGCAGAATTATCTAACCCTTGGGAGGGATTAGGACCTTTTATCCCTTGCCCTCCCTTCACAAAATAGTCACAAAGGGCTCAGAGCTCTCCATCAGTTCTGCTGGGGCTATTTGTGAGGAGTGACCAGCACCTTGTGGACTTCTTACCTGCCTCATGTGTGGGCAGAGCTGTCCAAAGTAAGATAGTGTCTGAGGTATCTCACCTCATTCTTCAAATGCTTGTAAAGTCATGGATTTGAAAGAATTCTCCAAGTGAATAATGCAGATGAAGTGGGAGGATTCTGTGTCCCCCATGTTGTAATTTTGCCATTCAGTGCTGTTTTCCAGGACACAATTTCATAGCAGAGACTGAAAAAGTGTCAGTAATCCAAACATGAAAAAATGAGCGTGTGACCAGGTCTGGATTCCAGGGTTTCCTAGAAAATATGCCGTAAAGAAGGAAACTGCAGATCCAGAGGGGAGTGATGAGCTCAGCATGATCCCAAAGTCTGACAGTTCTGTTCTTCTAAACACTGTCTGCTGCTGTTATGTGCTGAGTCCTTCTACTGAAGCAATTTCACACCTCATCTGCTAGAGATGAAAATGGCAGGGAACAAACTATAAATCCAGCTAAAACTTAGTTTAGTAGATATATCATCCTATCAGAATCTTTTCATATAAATAATTAGTTCATCACTCCCTCAATCCGCTAAACTTGCAAAGCTTTGGAGATGACATGCTGTGTCGTTATCTCAAGAAAACCTCAAAGAATTAGGTAACCCACCTCTTCCCCCATCAACCCTATTTGCATCACTCCTGACACTTCCTCACTGTCCACAGTCTCCCCAGCAATTTATTTTTGTACTCTTAACCACTGGAAATTTGTCACCTGAACTTTCCTTTCTTGCAGTTCAGACCTTTGAATTGAAAACTTTCATGTTGTGTGCTACTGATGTGACAAACAACTGGGTGTCACCTTAAATTTAGTGGCTTTTTCTTTATGTGAAGTCTTGTTGTTATGTTTCCTTTCAGTGCTGTCATCTTAACCACAGATCCGTGAGTTCTTCCTCACAGATCATTTACTGGCCTTATTAGCCTCTATCAAATGGATCAGAATGAAGTATTTCAAAAGCAAGAGAGCAGATACCAAGAAACCAAGTGTTTGGGAACTAAAAGGTCATCTTCTGTGGCTGATGGTCCATGGATGTACAAGTATCCTAGTTCCAGCTGGGATAAAATTAATTTTCTTCCTGGCAGGTGGTATATTGCTGTGGTTTGGATTTAGGATGAGAATAATGTTGATAACACAGTGATGTTTTAGCTGCTGCTGAGCAGTGCTTACTGCAAGTCAAGGACCTTTCATCTTCTCAGCCCATCCCACCAGTGATGAGGCTGGGGAGCACAAGAAGCTGGGAGGGGACACAGCCAGGATCACTGACCCCAGCTGATCCCAGGGCTACTCCAGGCCATGAGAGTTTGCTGAGATTCCTTAGCACCTCCGCGGAGGTCTGTGATGCCAAACATAACTGACTGCATTCCTGGGCATGCACTGTCACTCTCCCTTCCTCTTCCCTTGCTCCACCTCGTTTTGTGTGCTCTGAATGTGCAGAGAACTGAGGCAGCACTTCATGTGGGTACCCTGGTGTAAAGCTTCAGCTGTGAAATGTGAAAGGGTTTTCCCAAAATGAACTAGTAGTTACTGAGACACATAAAGAGTATCAGTCTAATAGAACGAACAGCAGAATATTGTTTATTATGACCACTCATGTTTTGACTGGTTTAGACATTTACATTCACATGCTTGTCCCAGTACCTGCATTTGAATAAAATATGTTTGACTTCTCTTCAGTATGAATTTCTTTATGTGTAAAATTAAAGAGAACTTGGGCATTTCCTTCTTTGGATTTTTCCGAGGATTGTATCTTCCATAAATAACACAACCCAGTGTTTTTATTTCCTGTGCTCCTCACCAGAACCTCCAATATTCAGTTCAAAACAAATGGTGTTTCCACTTTGTTTGAAATAATTTCAGCCTCATTGCTTTCATCTGGTCAAATAATCCTTTAATCCATGCTCAGAACCAATTGATCTTTTTTTTTTTTTTAAATGTTTTTCTTAGCGGATGCCTATATTATGCTATGGTAATGCAGATAAAGTATGATTGATCAGTTTATCAAATGAGAGTTATTACTGGATCATTAATTCTGGCTACATAGATGATTAAAAGTACAGATTTTTACACCTAGGGCCAGTGATTTTTTTTTTATAATATGGATTTAGAATATATTTATGCAAGCAGAAAATTGAATCAGCATTACCATCAGTGCATTAAATTACAGGATTTTATTAGAGAAGAATTCCCTTATTATATAATGGTAGATATAGATAGGGGGGAAAAAAGCATGAGAATTACCCGGAAAGGTTTAGCATCTTTAAATTGCAATTTGAACTTTAAAATATTGTGCATGCCCAAAATCATTCATTTTGCCTGCTGGATATCACTGCTATGTGATTTATGTGTGTTCACTGTGCACACCTCTCTCCCTGAATCATGAGATGCTCCTGATGATTTGGTTTATGTGCTTTGATTTGTGCAGTCTGAGTTAGTATGGTCTCCTGGATCAAATTAAATAAAAGGAAGGAAGGCAAAAATTCTTTGCTTTGTGGAGGACTGACTTTCCTACATCAAAACAAAAGTGAAACATCAATATTACAAAGAATAACTGTTACTTAAATTTGACTCAGGGCAGCAATACTGTGATTGAAGAGTCTGCACAACCTCTTTGTCTCATTCTGGCCATACTGGAAAGTTAGCAAGAATGGTCTATAGCTAAGAATCCTGCCTACTGAGGAAAGTAAATATATTTCATCCCTGGAATATTCATACAGTAGGAATCTGTCCCTTGCGATCATAATTTTCCTGCCAGATCATAGCATATCTGTTAGGGAAAGTGCCATTGCAGACAACTCTCACTTAAACTGTTTAATGGGTTTAGTTTATGAAAAAGAAAGTTGGAGGGCAATGGGTTGTGAAGTACAAATTCCTTCTGCTTGGACTTCTGAAACAGCTTTAATCTCAGAGGAAAGTTATAAAAACAAGTCCCAGAAGTAAACACAGATTAATTCAAATTGGAAATTACTCTCACATTTTTAGAGAGTGCAACCAACATATGCACCTTTGCTATGATAGAAAACAGCCATAGAAAGTTATAGAAGATAATTTAAATCCCCATTCCTGGAATTTCTCATAACAATGCATAGACCATGAGACAAGATGGTCTACTAGTTAATTCTATCCTTCACATCTGCAAATAAATCTCTTTCGTAACACCATTAGAAGTTAGATTAAGAATCATGAAATAAAGTTTTGTTTTCCAGTTCTAATGTCCCTTTCTTGGGAACTTGAGATGAGATCATATAAACTGAGCTTTAGCTCCATGTGCATGTAATAGGAATAATAAAATTTTCTTCTTCCTCTCCTCCCCTGCTTAGTTTAAAGGTTCATGCATGTGTTTTCCGTGAATTGTGTGCTCTGTGTCTTTTCTGGGACTGCTTTCCTAGTTTCAGTAGAGCTACTCACGGGGAAAAATCAAACGGTTGCAAAAATTGTTCTCATCCCTCTTCTTCCCATGTAGTCCGTCATCCTTCGCAGGTTCTCCCTCCTTGGTCCCATGTATCAAATCAGGAATGAAGATTTAGTGTTCACTAATCAGTGTTCAATGATGAGATAGTTATGAGCAGCAGAAAGGAGGGAGCAGGAGCCCCTCCAGGTGGTGGTCAAGCAGTCACTGACGAGCCAATTGCCATTTAACAGCCTTACTTCTTCCCTCAGCTGCCTGCCCATCCTGCCCTTTCCTGATCCGTGTCCAGAAGCTTCCACTGAGGATGAAAACCTCCTGTTTGCCCCACATTCCTTTAGGGACTCCATTATTATTCACTGTCAATTGTCCTTCAGCTCTTTCAGCTTTGTGCCATTGGACTATCCCTTGTGGCCAAGTGAGCTTCTGTAAAAGCTTTGAGTTTGTTCATGCAAATTCTATCCAATTTTTCATTCAAATGAAAAAATCTTACATTTCTGTATACCCTTCAGCTACTGCTTTCTGTAAATTGATAAGAAAAAAGTGATGATATCTTTTTGACACTGTTTGTTCTGTGTGATCCTGTAGGATCTAAAATCCACATGCCAAATATGTTCTAAGGATGAAACACTAGCTCTCTTTGTAGTCAATGGGAATTCTGTCATTTATCTTAGTGGAGGCAGATTTTCAATCCAGATGCTTGCCTTCTTCTTGGTTCTGTTTACTTCAAAATTACCTACAGAGATTATAGAATTTTTTAGGGGTGAAATGGGAGATGAGGTTTTTTGGGATAAAAGGCAGGATGCAACAAAGCAGAATGGTTAATTCATCTGAACTACTTCAGAGACCAAAAGTTCCTGTCGATTCTCAGAACTGGACTTTCTTAAATCCATTGTTGGTCTGTTTTTTTTTCATTTGGGTCCAGGTTTTGGCTTCCTTTTTTTTCAGAATTTCTGTTGCATTTCCCAGTACCTTATCTTCTGGCTTCTGTGAACTTTATTGTTTTCTCTGCCTTTTAAGCCTTTTCTTTCATTCTACTACTTTTGGCTCTCTCCATCCCAACTATTATCTGTTTTCTTACTGCTGCAGCAAGGATCCCTCTCACTTGTGAAGTGCTGATGTTCCATATCAGCAGGGTTGATTGTTCCCATTAATGTTTTTCCAGTGTCTTTTTGTAGGAGCTGCTGTGTGATCAAGAAAGGTCAGATCAGCCCCCATGTTGTGGGCATCTGGTGTTTTCTCTCACATCAGAGGTAATGAGAGGAAAAGGGAAAGGTAAGATCAGGGAGCAGCAAGATGCTTCCATGACTATAGGGCAGCTGGGAATCATAAATGAAAGACTTGCTGTCAAACACTGCATGTCTATATGGAGTCAGAAAATAGCAATACTAAGAATGTTTACTTAAAAAAAAAACCAAAAAAACAAACAAAAAAAACCCCAAAAAAACAACAACCAACCAAAAAAACTAAAAGCTCAACCTTTTACTTAATGAAGTCAGAACTGTATAATCCAGGGCCAGAAAATGTTGGTTTTGTAGGAGTTAAGAAAACAAAGTGAGTTTGTTTAAATATGATCTCACATAGTTATGCTCAACCAGCTAACTAGAAAAGCAATTAAGGGCAAAGCATCAGCAAGTAGACCTGCCAGAATGAAAATGGAACTGAAGATTACTGTTGTTTACCTTCAGCCTCTCTGAACTGAAATTACTTTTTGTTGTTTCTACATTCAAACACAAAGACAAGAGTAGTTTAATCTATTTTATGTCTTTTCAGAACCTCCTGATGGGAATGTTCATTTTTCCAATCTGCCTTATTTGCTCATTAAGGAATAGAAAAGTAGCCAAAAGAATATGTTATTTTTAGTATTTTCCTTCACTGGCAAAATACAGCACTTACAGTTTCTCTCAAAGTTTCTTTTTATCTTCTCCACCTTAATTGTCACTCCAAACAGGATTTGAAATGGGGAATGTGCTATTTTCTGTGGAAAGATATAATGGTATTTGGCTTATTATTTTGTCATATTAGGAATGTGATTGTGTTTTTAATGTACCACTGAAATGGAATTATAACCAATTTTAAGATAATTAAAAGAAGTAAGATATTGCCTGAAAGTTTTGAGTAATTTTTGCAGCAAGCCAGTCACAGGTAAAATTATTTCTAATATGATTGTTATGCACTGATTGCATGTAAATACATCTAAATACATATAAATATCCCTCGTGCACTCCCCAGAACTTCTGTCTCACCCTTAGAGTATCTAGAGATGACCAGGAAAATAAGGATGAATCGTGCTCATACTCAAACTGGGAAGACATTTTTTCTTCAAGGATAATCAGTGCGTTCTTATTGTGCTTTTATATTGAAAATCTGTAACTCAGTCTCTTCAGAATTTTCTTCCAGTTGTAAAAATTTCTCCAACATGAAACCAACTAACCAGAAACAAAGCTGTTATATTTATTTTTTCATATATATATATATACATATATAGGCTTCCCAGTTTCCATATTCTTTCCCAACGAGGTGTGGATGGTCTTTCCCACTGCTTCCCCAAGGAGAGCAATTCAGCAGCAGAACCTGTGATCCTCCATGACCAGGGGAGCAGCCAAGGAATGCTTTCATGTTTTCCTCCCGTCCTTCTGCTGGACCTAACCCCAACAGAGGGCCCCAAGAGCTTATATAGCTCTAACAATTGTTTGCCCAAGCTAATCCTAAGCCTCTGGAGAAGGCAGTCTGATTCCTCCTGGAGATTCCACCAATACTTCACCAAAGTCCCCATGCTGGAATTTGTCTGTTGTTTCTCGTTCTGTCCTCCTAGATATGGAGAACAAGGATAACTGCTTGCTCTATGACAAGCATTTGCATGTTTTAAGACATCTCATGGCTCCCTTGTCAAGTCTTCCCTTTCTCAAGTAGTTCAGTCTATTTCCTTTTTTCATTTCCTTAGAAGTCATATTCAAAATTTTATCAGTATTACGGTCCCCCTCGAACTCTTATCCTCATCTTACCCTCTTACCCTATGTATCTTGTTTATACTTTTACCCGGATAGAACCATGTGCCAACTGAGGGCATCAACAATGCTTAATAAAGCAGAATAATCATCTCCTGTGTTTTAGTTAAGACTTTTCTGCTAATACACTTTGGTTAAAAGAGTTTACTTTTTTCACAGCACCTTGACAGTTTTGATTCCTATTCAGCCTGCAGTTTGTTGACACTCTGGGATCTCATTTTGTATTATTTCTAGCTAGTCAATCCCCATTTTGTATTTATTCCTTTGACTTCTGCTTTGTGATGCTGCTGCTTTGTGTGTACTGACTGTTGCCTTACTCATTCCTCTCATTTCCCAGGGTCATTTTTAACTGTAACCTCCAGAGCATGACAGCTCCTTTCGTCATTTCTGTGGCTTATAAGCCTGTTCCCCATTCCATTATCCAAACAGTTGGTCTATGTTTTTTAAATCTCAAAATGCCTCCTCATTTAACTGAATCATGCCAATTAGCCAAACGCCCCTTGTGTGAAGGCAGACTAATGTGAAAAAATGAAATAAACTCCTCAGATGCCTGTGTTCATTTTAGCACATTTTGTGCTGGCTGGGCAGTTTTGCTTGTTTGTGTCTGGGTTTCTTGCATTATCCACATTCTCTGAGGGCTGAGCCTCCAGAGGTGCTGAGCCTGCCCAGCAGCCCAGAGGAACAGATGGAGCAGCTTCACACATCCAAAGGAGCAGTTTGCTGAGCCAGGGTAATGTTTGTTCTCTTTGGCAAGGTGATTATCAAACTGGTCAAAACCCAGGAGCCTTGTTCTCACTGTGGGGAACTGAGCTTCCTTCCTGCTGGTACTGCCTGAACCTAAATCAAAGCCATTAGGCGCTAAGTACTGACAAAGTGACAACAAGAAGTCAAGGTGGTTTTGTCAGGTTCTTTCTTCCTAGTCAGAAACTGAGCTGCTGAAAACTTCTTAACACAGAGATATTTCCTGTAAGGAAAATCAGCTGTCTGAGGCTCACAGCTGCAAAGGCATGGAATAAGAACTGCAAGGCATATCTTGGAAAACAAAAGAAATTTGAAAGTGTGGGTTTTGTCCACTGCCACTGTTTCCATGCTGCCTGCAGGAGAACTGCTGTGGCTGGAGCTATGGACAGATTGAATGTGATTGTTGGAGTCAGAACCAGCCTGTGGCTGTGCTGGGGTTGGCAGCTGAACCACTGAACCCTCCATTTCTGTATCAGCAGGGACCAGAATATCTTTTGTGGACAATCCTTCCAGGTTTAGAGCTTCTCCTTGTCAGCAAACTTCCAAATCAGAATAGTACGATAAATGAAATCAAATACAACTATGCTGAAGTGAATCATATTTCCAGCAATATTTGATGCTTTTCTTTGCATTTGCCAGGGCTTTTTCCCCTAGTTCCTTGCATGGGGAAATCACATCCATCTCCTCACAGATATTATCGTGCAGTCTCTCCTGGGAGCCTGGAGTGTCAGTTCTGTAAAATGCACTTTGATCCCCATGAGGTGTCACTTTAGCCTTTACCGGTAGTGATGCATAGATGGCATGTGTGGTAAACACTTTAATTTGGTCAATAGTTTAATTTGGTCTGCAACTTAATGACATTTGAAAGTATGTGCTGGCATTTCTGCTAGGCTGCCTGCCATCATTTTTGCCTTGACATGGCAAATAAAGGCTTACTGACTCAGGAAGGAATTAGCGTGAAACATGTCCATCAATCTCCATAAAGAAGCATTATGTAGTAGATTTTTATTAACTCTGAAGAAAAGGCAGTATAATTGAACAGAAATGTGTGCAGCAACTGATAGGCTTGTCTTGAGAAATTCTCAGTGTTGCTGGTTTTCATTCTTTTTGAGCACAATTTTAATTCTAGTTGCATTTCTTTTGTTATCACTTCTCAGCCTGTGGACAATACTAAATATTTTATTTTGAGAAGCTTTGCAGAAAAACCTGTGTTTCTCACTCCTCAAAAGGGGCTGACTGAAATCAGATAAAGTGCACAGAGGAAGGTTCATTCTATCACCCCTGTGCTGCGAAGTCACTTCCAGTTCAGTTGGCTGTTCTTAGCCCTATCTCACAAAATAGTTCACAGCATCTCATATTGATAGAAGAAGATAAATGTTACAGTAGATGCATTTTAAAAGTTCATCCCAATTTTGGAAGCATTGCTAGTAGCTGAAATATCCAACAACTTAGGTATGAAGAGTTATCACTGGGATTGATATTGCCTCTGCAGAAAGGTTCTGTGAATCTGTTGCAAATTAGCCTGGCTATTATGAACACATTCTATTTTATAGTATTATATACTGCAAAGCATGTGCACTTTGGAAAAAATGGACATAAATTAGCCTTGTAAATGGTTTAATATCTTGTATTAAATGAACTGCTGAGAGTCTAATCAAAAAAGCGTGGAAATAAAACAGATTCCCATTGATTTCGGAGGTCTTGGGTTCAGATCCTACGTGTGTGCACTTGTAAAAGTCATATTGTGAATACATTCAAGTTCCAGAAAAACTAACTTCCCTCAGTTGCTTAATTTTTAAAGTCCTAGGTTTGCTCATTAGTTAGATGCAGGAATGCCTTATGCATCATTATCACTCTTCCCCTCTCTGTGCACAGTTCCTGTTGACTGCAATAGGAGTTTCCTGCTTGGAAAGACAGTAGCATCAGCCTTAAAAAGCTGAATGAACCAGAAATTACCTGCTCAGCTTTCATTACTCAAGAGTATCTTACTCAAGCTTGGTGACTTTTCAGTCATTAATTACAACTGTGAAAAAGTAAGACTGAATTAAGGATTTTTCTGTTGCTTCTAAGACGTTATTTTAGAAGGTATCCTATAGGGTCTCCATTTTGGGGTCAAAATGTTTGTACCAATTGCATATTTGCAGATAAATTATTGAGATTGCCAAATGTTGACTCACGCTGGTAATCATTGAATTTTTACCTCATTTCAAGTTCTCTCATATTCTGCAGGCCTTTAGGTCCTCAGCTGAAATCCACAGCATTGACATCAGAATGAGGTTTTTAGTTGCTTGAGTAGATCAATGATTTTGTGACACACTTTTTAATTAGATTAACATTCTTAATTTACTTAAAAAGCTTATTCAGTCCCTGATATATTGCAACAAAATAACTGTCCTCTATCTCTAAAAGTCTCTTTATTTCACTGAGAAAGCATCTTTAACTACAGGATGAAGGAGCAATGTTAACTTTTATGTATTGCTACCCACCACCTAGCCATGATTCGTTGCAACTGCATCCAATGCAGAAAAACTTCTTTTGGTTGGGAAGTGTCCTAACAATATTTAAACTTAACAGGTTTTCCATATCCTTGTACTACAACATAGTAACTTGCAACTGATTTCCTTACAAGAAGCTGAGCTGTGAAAAAAGAAAAACAGACCAAAGTGCATTAATTCTTTGCAACTAGTTAATTAAAGATGTGGCACATGAAACTCCTGATTATTAAATCCAGAATGTATTTGACTTGCAGCTCTTTCTTTGAAGTACCAGAGGCTGGGTGCATATGGCACTAAAGACATTCAGTTATCTGTTACTTCAGTTCAGCTTGATGTGGCACTTTGTAGAATTCTCCATTCGTGGGTTCAGGACCCTGCATGAAGCAATGCTGTGGCCACCTCAGTCCTCTTGAGTTTTCCCATGAGAGAGTGTAGTGAAGAGATTCCTAATTGCTTTTGTGAAATGCTTCAGCTTGATGGTATGCACAGCTAACCATTTAGATACCTAGAATCTCAGTTCTCTCACAGGAGAATTCCCTGGATTGTTAAAGAGATATCTTCCTTTAAAAAAAAAATTAAAAAATTATGGTGCAGAATCAAGTTATGGCTGTCACATTGAAAGAAGTCGCTCTTAGTCATGTAGCTCTAATTTTCCATGCGAATTCCCCACATTCATCTGTGTGTGTTGTGCTCTTTCTGTCTTTGGTTCAAGGCTATTCTTTCAGTTTCAGTGAAGACACCTTTTCTAAAATCTGGGAATACTGTGAATTTTTCTTGAAATAAATCACTCCTGGGATAAGATATGGATTTGAATTGCAGAAAACATTATTTATGAATGCAAATATCTTTTAATCACCCCCAATATAGCTCACCTCAAATGCCATAGAAGTCATGCATAACCCAAGTGATGCTGCCTTGTGAAAGGAACCATGGCTTGATATTTACATTTCTGGGTTTTATAAGTATAGCTGTTCATTTTTTTTCTTTTTTTTTTTTTAATAATAGAAACTGGGGAAGTATGGCTTTTTCCCAGTGATACAGCTGAGGTCAGGCGGGCCAGTTCAGTTGCATGTGTTAAATATATTATCAAGACACAGCTCACCAAGTGATAAATATGTAAATATATCCATTTAAATAGGTCTGTGCAAGGAAAATTAGCATCTCCAAGGGTATTTTCTGATGTCCTCTAGTGACCAAAGCTTCAGAAATGGGCTGTAGGAAGATAAGCTTTTAATTCTTTAGCATCAGATTTTTTTCCTTACTGTGTAACAAGGGCAGGCAGAATGTGGGAAAATTCAAAGCTTGCAATTTTTTCATTGCTCTTAGAATTTCAGGTAAAATAAATAAATAAAAGGCACTCCGGGAAACAGTATTTGCATTTTTTTCTAACTTGGGGCCCAATTATCAAATTCAAATAATATACTGTGTGTTTTACTGTGTATATACTGTACTGTGTAGGACAACTCAGGACAAAATGGGAGGAACATTTCTTGCATAAACATTCAGAAAAATACCTATTGGAGGTGTGATGAAATATTTGGTTCAGGTGTATTGACTAAGCCTGTAAAATACACTCTTTTTGTTTTCCCTTTTTGGCTTGTGCTGAATTTACTGGAAATGCTTCACTGGAATTGGTGTAAAATGTTCATCATTCTTGTTCCTCTTGTGCATTTTGCACAAATGCATTTTGCATTTTAGATATATATCAAAATTATTTCCCTGATTTGAAGAATGAGGGGATATGAATTTGTCATTTGAAGCTCTGATAAGCACAATGTTGAGAACTGGAAAGAAAACAGTTCCCAATTTACTGTGGCAATAATAGGAGGATTACATTCACATAGTAGGAAAATGCTCTGTTGCCACTGATTTAGTCTGGAATTTTTTCTTGGGTGTCACATGGAAAAGAGCTGCTGATGTTCTACTGAGATTTGCTGCAAGACAGGCACATCATTATTCTGTAATTCCCCAAAAGTCCAAACCTTTGCACCGAAAGAGTTCTGGTTTATTTTTTGCTTATTCCATAGGCATTAAGATCTCTCTTCATTAAAACTGTACAATATAGTGAAAAGAATTTTTTATTATTCATAAATAATGGCTGTTGACCTGGAGAGCAGCCAGTGAAAAGGGACTCTTGATTTTTAAAAGTTTTATTTATATTTGAGCTCTGGCAGCAGCCTTTTGCTGAATTGAAGCTGTAATGCACATAATACGTTTTGCATGACAGAAGATGCTCTCCAGTGCTTAAGAGACAATGTTAATCAAGCTGCTCCTCAGATTTGATTGAATTAATGAAAAATAAAGGAAATATAAATATAATCAATGTTGAGAGGGAAAAGAAGCATTATGGACAACTACAAGTTGTTGATAGATAGATAAGGAATGACTTGAGATGACTGCATAAGCTAGTTGTCAGAATAGGAATAAGATGGAAGCCATTTGAGTCTGTTCAACATTTTATTCATCTGTGTTGCTGGAACTGTTTGTTCAGGTGCATTAAGGATGAAAATGTGCAGACCAAATATTTCAGCAGGGAGGCAGTAAAATTGTGAAGCTGTGATAATAACTTTGGGGGAAAAAATTATATATGTATTCTGGCACCTGCATTTTGGCTGCTATCAGTCGTGTTGGTTCCATGTTTCATGGAACAAAAATGTTTTTTAGTGGTTGTTTCTTGGCAGTAGGAAAAAGTTGTAGAAGCTTGAGCAGCATTAAAATAGTTGTTAATGAGCTGTAAAATCATGAATGAGCAGAGGCAAAAAATGTCACTACAGGAAAAGATGCAATATTTTGCAAACCTGAAAACTGATTTATTCCATTTTCTTCATTTGCAGTTAGTTAATTTAAAATGGCTTGGGGGCACTTGGATGAGTAGGAGAGAAATTATTTTGTTTAACTGATTTGGCCATCACTATCAGCCAGCAGTCTGCAGTGTAAACATCCTTCACAGCAAGGTCTAGGACTGCTCCATGAATTGCCACTCCCTGAGGTAGGGCTGTGCTTTGATATCCCTCAGCACTCTCATGCATTTTAACTCCCTTGAATGGGAGCAGGATTTGAGGATGACAAACACTGGATCCGTCCCGACAGTCACAGCGATGTAGAGCTCGAGCTCCTCAGGATCAGAGTCACAGCTGCACTTCTGCAGCCAGAACCAAGCGTGTTCTCCTTCCCAAGGAGCAAAACTTTGCCCAGCAGAGCTCAGAGAATCCTGGAGTCAGCTCTTTGCACAGGTGAAAGATCAGCTCTTGTAAAAATGCTGTTCACACCTTCCTTCACCTTGCTCATTAGTCAGGTTTAGGTGCATATATGACCCTACTTTCAGGAGAAGTCAGAATGTTTTTCCCAGAAGTTCAGCTAAATTAAGGCTATGTTATATTAATTTTGGGTTATATGGAAAGAAACAAAACTTTTCTCCTAGGACTTGTTAAATAAAATTTTCATGGAAATTGATAATTCAGCATAGCAGATGTTCTCAGGTAACGCAGAGGTACCTGTCCTTCAAATTTTTTAGGCTCATATACTTAATAGTTCTAAACCCCTGTAATTTCTTGTTTTCCTTGTAAACATTTCTTTAAAAGCTATTACTGGCAAACCCTCAAACTATTCTTTCAAGTCTCATACAAAGTAGTAAATGTCTTTGATATGTAATAAAAGGATTCGGCATACGCATATGCAATCATATTAGCCAAGCTAAAAAGGATGAAGCTTTCACACTTTATGCCTCATCAGAAGAGCCCTGAGAGCATAAAACTCTTCATGGGGGGAAATTGTTGCTCAAGTGCTTGATTTTGACTGATGCTGTGATCTGTAGTCTTGAATGATAATCACTCTCACTGAAATCAACAGGAATATCAATAGGAAGAGATGCAATATTCTGTAGGAGCTGTTCTTTGCACGGCTAAATCAAGCTTGACTTAGGATGATGGAGATTTTATTGATAGCTCTTTCTGTCATGGTGTTGGGGATAAACCAACAAACAATGGGCCTTATTTCCACTTCCTGGGAAATGGCTCCTCTCCCTCTCTGTGCAAAATGGATATGGGAAACTGGGCTTTGTTACCAGCAGTTTTTATATCTGCTTTCCTCTGTCTCTCCTTAAGTGCAAATAACTTTGTATGTTTTCAGAGAAACCTCCTTGTTGGCTCATACAGTTTTTATAACAATTTTTTGGTTTTGTTCTTTGGGTGAAGGCAAGGTTTGTTATGAAGTGATTAGCATTCTATAACTGCTACATCCAAGTAATGCTATCCTTAGCAACCAGAGCCTACCATTGGAAAGGAAGCATAGTTTAAAATGTGGCTTCTGAACTAATTGCACACCTGTGTAACCATTGGGATATTTGCCCATACAGAATATTTCTGAATTTTGGACTGGGAATTTGTTGGTCTGATTCTCTTTGGAAGGTTCCATATGCCTTCGTAGTAATTTCCATACTTTCAGCATTGATCTCCAGTTAATGCAATCAACCTGCTTGGCAGCCTTCATGTCCCAGAATCAAGATTTTCCTTTGTGATATAATGAGAGATGAGCAATCAGCAGACCCAGTGAAACCTGACAAGTCAGGCTCATGTTAGACTGCGCCACTTTTAGAGAAGAAGGTATAAATATGTTTTATCAGCTTCCACAGATTTTTTAATGATTTTTTTGAGCTCCTTATCTTTCCTGATTTTACTTGGGAAGTGAACTAACTTGTTTCTATAACTGGATGGTTTTGATTTAACAAATTAATGGCAAGCAAAATAAAAATAGGTTAGATTAAAGATGCCTTGCCAGATGATTTGTAATTGGCTGCTTTTGTGACAGTGACAGATGAAGAGTAGGGACTTTTTTGGCTGTGGTGTGTGTTCTGTCAGTATGTGCAAACCTTGCGTTTGGAGAAACATTCATTCAAAGCATTGCAGAGAGCTGCAAGGAGTAAATAGTTAATTAACAGATAAAGAACCTGCAGATGGTGGTTAACAACATGGCATCATATCTGGGTTCTGTGTGCCACAGGAAACCCACTGGAGGTTGGAAAGGGGTCTGGAGCAGCAATTTACTTCTTTCAAAGGGGAGCATTTTGTGAGCTGGTTATCAGTAGGGAGTATGATAACACACCTGCCAACGTTGAGAAGAAAAAATCTCTATGAGGAGAAAAGACAAAGCCTCACTGTTGCATGGTTTTGATCCTTCTTGTACTGAAGAGAGAACATAATGTTAACAGTGAGGCTGCTCCTACAGGTACATACAAGCAAACAAACCAGAAAGATCAAACAATATTAATGGAAAAGTACCAAGCCCCAGCCTGTGGGCAGATGGACATGAAACAGGCTTTGTTTACTGTTGGATGTCCTTCGGATCACAGTGGGTGCTGTTTGAAAAGGCAAACAAAACATGAGAGAAGTGCTGTTACACAGACCACCAGCAATTAGCCAGCAGCAAACAAGGGATCCACACAGAGCTCCAGGGGCACTCCAGGAGTATTTGCAAACCGCAGAAATGTCACAAGATACTCAGCCTGTGCAGTCAAGGACCTGAATAAACACTAAAGTACTATTTAGCTGAGCTGTACCAAGTGATTGACTCATGCAATTATCAAATCTCAATAGATGAGTTCATTCCTGATAGATCAGTAATACAAACAAAGAAAGAGACCAAATGAGCATTCAGAGAATCTATCCTAAGTCTATCAAGATCTCTAGGCATTTAAAAAATTCTAGCCATCAGGCTCTCACTGAAATGAAGAATAAAAGGAGCAGAGATAATTCATTAAGTTAGGGAATTAATGAAAACAGAAGAATTGAAATAAAATGAATGCAAAAATAGAAACATACAATTAGTAGAGAAAATACAATAGAATACCTATGGGTAGTACAGAAATTAACATGATAATGAAAAATAACCTACATAGGGACTCCTGCTATAATGGCAATAAAACAAAGCAAACTTGTAGATGGGAAAACTGAAGGGACAATACATGTTAGCAATTCAGTTTTCACACACTGGACATCAGCCAACAGATACAGATGCTGGAGAATGTCATTTGAGATTAGTCTGGCAGGTGGACAAGCATCAATACCACAAACAAAATAATAATGATAGAGTGCAAGGGACTGTGTGGAGCTGTTGGTGTAATGTTTTAGAAAGTTGAAGAAAGACATCTTTCTACATGTGGATTCCAAATTTCATAGTTTCAGCATAGGGTGGCCAGGCACATGAGGAGGCCAAATGAGCATTTAATTGGTAAAAACTGATTAGATCAAGCTCTGAGAAACAGAGACATCTCTTGGCATGCAGCTACAGAATGGATAAGAGCTCCAGAGATGCCCCCAGTTGCCCTCCAGTGACAGCACTTATGGTCAAGATTCTTTTCCATATAACCTGCCAAGCAGAGAGCACATTTTTTGTAAAACCGCTAGTACATTCAGGAGCAACAAGCGAAGCTAAAATTATCTACTGAAGCAGGCACTTGAGTGAGATTTAATTAGCAGGACACAAAAGGAATTCATGGCAAAGATATCAGACTCTCCAAACACTGCCACCAAAGTGCCAACTTTAACACATTCACTTGTCATCAGAAGGAAGATTTTCCTAGATTATTGCATTAAATTGCCTGTAGGTTATACACAAGGCTTTGTCTAATGTGAAGACTTGAAAGTAGGTCCCCAAAAAAACCTAAAGGAAAAATGCTTCAGTCTGAAATAAGAGGGATGAAGATAATCATAATGGGGACCTTTATCATAATCAGTACATTTTTACCTGGGTTATGGCAGTAACAGTATAATAAAGTGCTGAATAAATAATCTAACTCTGATATTCATGCTTAATATTGCTTTTCTAGATAAAATGACAGGAGTTGTTTTGTGATAACTTCCCAGTAATGTTATATAATATGCTGATATCCTTAAGCAGCAAGTAATACACAAGAATATGGAAAACGTTAACTGCGGGAAAGGGTTTGTTGGGTATAGAATAGAAAGAGGACAAAATTTCGTATCTTTCTGTACATGAGCACCATCAAAATACCAAGCTTCAAAGAATTTTAGCAGCCCTGACATTTCCTTGGATTTACTTATCGACATTAGAGCGTTTACTAGTAAAAATTCATGTGTGAAATATTTGTGTGTAACCAGTCTGTATCTTCCCCCACTCTAGGAAAAAATGAAAAGGAAACCTTTTTGTTTGCCCTACTGTGTATCCATACAAACTAGTTTTCCCATACAAACTAGTTTTCCCATACAAACTAGTTTTCCCTTAAATACATCATGATGGGTGAAAAATGGAACATGAGAACAGTGTTGCTATTGATAATAATACCTTCAGTTTGATGATACCACAGATACAAGTTCTAAAATGAAATATATGTATCAAATCAATATCCCATGGAAATTTTGCAGTCAGATTGCAGGGAGAAACAGGTGAAAAAAGTAAAAAATTTCAGTAAGGAGATATCAGAAATCATAATATGAAAGCACTGAATCAAGGGTATAACATCTTGGTTTGCATTCTGCAATTAGTATTTTTGCATTTTTAGTCTTTCTCTGTCCTGTTCTGTTTGCAGGATTTGTTTCTATAATAGTGGTTTTTAATTATGTAGTCCACAAAATCCCTCAGGAATTTATGGGTTACCTTAAAGGAGCCAGGAAAAGGGAACCACAGATAGTAAACCTGCTGCTGAAAGAGTTAAATTTGCTTGCCTCCCCACCTGAGCATTCTTGTTCATCTGAAAATCAAAGACATATGAAAATTGATGGTATTACAATTTTGCTCATCTCTAGTAGCAGAGACATTGTCAAATACATGACTTAATGGAAGTTATTTCTATTTTCTCACTTCCATGATTATGCTGATCTCTCAAAAGATTTATTTTTGCATCTCCTTTAACTGACTTCAGCATTAATTTCTGTAAAGGCATTTTATATAAAGTAATATGTGTTTAGTCAGGTTCAGTCAAACATAACATTTTGTAATCTTCTTCACCAGGTAGGAATAAAGAGTCTCTTACCTGAACAAATTGTTATGAAAATATCCCCAGCCTGTAGTAACAGCCTTCATTTGCTACTTCTGTAAAGAAAACTGAGTATTCCTCTAGCAATTTGAGGAAATACAAAAGAGAACACATTTCCTTACATTTCAAAATAATTACCTCAGTTTGTACTGCTAGGTTTGATTTCCCCCTCCTTTGAGGGTCTTTGGTAGCATTGGCTTGAAAAAAAACTAAGTGTACAACAATCCTAGATTTAAAATAAATACTCTGTATTGCTGAAGCATGTTTTGGTTTGTTTTTTTTTTAATATACTTTGATAATAATGACTTTTTTGTCATACTTTCTTAAGGTTTATAGGACAGTAGAACACTTTTGGGGGCCATGTCTGTCAGGGATGAAGAGCATTGACCTGGCAACACGTACAAAGAGATTTTGAAATACTGGACATTTGTGTTCTTGCTCTCTTTTTAAAAACCAGGTTCTTTCAGCCTTTTTTTTTTCTTCCAGAACTAAAACCCATAAATACTGAGGTCAGTGGTTCAAATGTTGCTGGTGTGAATGTTATATAAACCATTGTGAGATGCACAGCTGGTTTCTGACAGCCTCCCTTCTCGGGTTTTGCCATAGGATAAGAATTTTGAAAAATTTGGAAAGTTTGCTTTAACCTCAGTGTTTGGCCTTTGGCTCTGTTGTGGCTCTGTAGGATTTCTGTGAACAGGAGAGAGGAGAATTTGGGAATCTTTATGAGTTTTCACTGTCTTCTCCCATTACATATGATGGGAGCAAGTCAGCCCAGTGCATTCAGCTCAGGCTGTGCTTCTCCTCTGGTCTTTGTGGTCTGTGAGGTCCCACAAAAATCCTTATCCTGCTGCCTGCTCCTTCCCCTCTTCACACAATAACATTGATGTTACTATTGACCATCCTCGCAGAATTACTGAGGAGCAATCACGTCCTCACCAAAATATCCATACAGAAAGCAGACATCAGTGTGTTACAAAAGAACAATTTTGTCTGGCAGTAAGGTTTGTTCTAAAAGCTTTGGTAAAATTCTCGGTGGATTATTTTTCTTATACAGCAATATACTCTTGGGATCTAGCTGGTTCTGCAATTACTTTACACCTCTTCCTCCTGGGGAAAAAAAGAAAGAAGGATTAGTGTAATATAGCTATGGTAAGACAAGTTGATTTCATTCTTGTGCTGTTTAAGTGATTGGAAGTGTCAGATTTTTCTGACTTTAATCCCTTTTGATTAATTTCCCTATTTTATCCTTAAAGTAATATCTTTCTCTTCTATAAAACCATTCTACAATAACCTTGAATATTTAGGGACACTTTTCTGCTCTCAGTTATAAAACTCTAAATCCACAGTAATGCTACAGAGTTTCAAGGCTTTGCTTTCAATTTACACTGCAATGACTGAGAAAGAGAAGGAGTCCTGGCTCTTACACTAAAAGTAAAGGAAAAATAAAAAAGCTGTCCTTGAAATTCTATACAACAGTAAAACTACAATCCCAAGGTAGCAGGAAATTCTCCTGCCAGCTCTGCAGGTTTAGATAGGAGTGTGTGACTAGATCCTCACAGGGTAAAGGTCTTGCTCAGAAGAAAATTCCCTCCAGATTGTAAGCATCTTATTGAATAAATTAATATTTTTCCTTTTGCTTTCAGGCTGATTTCTTCTGAACTCAAAATTTCTCCAATTAGTATATTTATTGCTCTACCAAAGTGATTGCATTATACATTAGTTCTGTGTAGAAAGATGTATTAGGCAAATGCACTGCTTTTATAAAATATATATTTTTTAGTATGTTTTAATTCTGAAACTTTGAAAGGTTGCATTTATGTTAAAATGACTGTCTGCATTCCCTGTAGGGGAACAGTCTTTTCCCAAGATTTTGTGTACATGACAGAAGATTTTGGTGTTTGACTTGAGGAAGTCTAAGCCTTCTGGTACAATGAAGGTTGCTTCTCTCTTCACATGTGCCCCCTTTGAAAATTAAGTTATATGCCAAAGAATATAAATATGCTGTTTGCAGTGAATAAATATTCCTGTTAGAAAAGTAATGTTCTTTGCTTATGACTTTTGGAAGTCTCTGGACTTGTGTTTGAATGGATAAAGAAACCTTATTGCCCTTTAAGTTAGGGAGGTTGAGTGATATAATGTCAAGAAACATTCAGGTTCTCTCCTTTAAATTTGTAAGTTCACTTGTCTGGAGCCACAAATAACCTCAGTTTCCAGGGCTGTGAGACCAGTTTATTATCTTTATGGGTCTTAAATTTAGCCAAAACAATAAAAGCAAGTTCCAGGAGGAATCTCATTTGCTGCCAAGTGACAAGAGTCTTTAGTTCCTTTCTAGACTCTGACAGTGATACTGCTGGAGAACAGAATTGAAAAGCAACAGGTATTGAAAAGCCTCACATTTGGGCCCTACTTTCAGCATTATCTGCAGAATATTTAAATAACTTTTTTTGAATTTTAAAACCTATCATTATACCATATCTTTAGGCATCTTTGGAAATTTCTCTCTAGTGTTCTTCCCCCAACATGTCACTTCAATTAAATCATTTAGAAATAATGTGATTATGAAGATGATTCCTCAGAACCATGTGAAATGGTTTTTTTTAATTATGTATATGTTGCAATTGGCATTTCCTATTAAATCTCACCATTGGCATAAAAGCTTTATCAAAAACATTTATGTTAAATGTTTTCAGATATCTTATGCGTTAAAATGAAATTTTAAAAAAACACTTTCATAATTTATTTTTAAAATCCCGTTTATCAAATATTTCTGCTTTAACATGAAAACACTAAAATTCAAAGCAATGCTTGGAAAAACCACACTGGAGTTAAGGAAACCCCTCTTGCCAGAGTATGACACAGAACAGTGCCTGTCTTTCCGCTTGGTTTCATATATATCTGAAAAAGAAAGCTCAGCTCTACATCAGTAGCAATTTTTCCTGAAAAAAGATCTCATTATCAGGTCCCAAAGCTTTGATTTCCGCTGGTGATCCATCAATGTTTTCAGCAAAACATTCTAGCTAGAACTCGAATAGAAATCTTTCTGGTAACTTTTAAATGTATGTGGATGTGTGTGAAGTTTATCAAACATTGATAAGAAAACTAGAAAGAAATCTGATAGCATTACTCAACTTTTCTTCAAACATAGGTACTAAGTAGAATGGGGTGAATTTCCATTAGAGATAAAGCAGTTGTTAAAAAGAAGTCAGCTATAAAGTAGCCCTAATCAGTTCTTTGAACAAATAAAAACCAGCTATCGTCAGTTCCTGGAGTAACACCAACCAGGTCAGGGAGAACTGACTTTCACCCTACTGCAGAAAGCAATCGACATTCAATTAGTCAAGTGTTTTGATTAGTTGATTAAGAAACACCTAGGTACTGAATATGTATGAATTCCTAAATCAACATCCTCAGATCAGTAGATGATTTTTTTCTAAATCCCTTGTCCAGCAAGTTTGAATGGTTTACCGTTCATGAATATACATTCATCCGTGCATTTATACATGAAATCCCTGGTTCTGCTCCTGGACCCTTGAGTAGGAGGTGGCTGTTGACAGTCTGTGATAACAGTGTGTGATTTATTTTATTTTCTATTTTCCTTTCTTGTTTCCAACATGTTCCAACGCAATCATTTTAATGTGTGAAGTTTCTACAATCCCCTTTTCAATAGAGCTGTACCTAAACAGGAACTTACATTTAGGAAAAGGCCTTGAATGTTGACCAGGATGGTGTTTCCATAGGTGCCTGTGGTTGTCTTTAAACTCACAGGAGTCCTGGATATCTGGACTGCAGAAATTTCTGCCACAGTTTATGCCTCCTGGGTGATTTGTGTAGTTTAACACCAGCTTGGGGACCTGACCATGCTCAGTTCTGGTGTGCACGGGCGGTGCAGCTGCGACGTGTGGAAACACATGTGGGGAAAGCAATTGGAGTGGGGATATTGCCCATCCCTTCACCTTTCCTTCTCATCTTCCCTGCTCTTCTCTCACCCAAAACCTTCACCCTCACAACAAAGGCAGCCAACTCTGAAATCTCCAGACACCAGGAAAAGTGTTGCAATCTAGCCTAAGCTCAGAGAAGCCTAATGGCACCAGCCTTTGAAAATATTGACCTGGAAAATTATTTGTCTCATGTTGCAAGAGCTACCAAGGCTCTTATTTGTGGTGCATTTCCTTCATCTCTAAAATGAGATTAATTATATCTTCCATATAGCCCAGTTAGGAGGGTTTTTAATGTGTTCTACTGCGCTTCAAAAGCATAAATTGCTCCCTCAGTGTAAGCTCTGTTACTATGTCATGGTGAGTTCTTACTTCTGCTTCTGTCTCAGAGATTCTAACTGTATCCCAATGAATGAAAGCTCCTGGTCCTCCTTTCTGTCATCTAATTTAGCTGGGGCTTTATACTGCCACAATCAGCATTA
Organism: Acanthiza pusilla; assembly: GCA_036630365.1. Lineage (NCBI taxonomy): Eukaryota > Metazoa > Chordata > Aves > Passeriformes > Acanthizidae > Acanthiza > Acanthiza pusilla. The sequence continues at coordinate 8,612,258 of JAXCHO010000049.1, read as the reverse complement.
CATACCATTACACAGCTATCAGCATCAAATTTTAACACCAATTAATTTCAAATGATAAAATCTAAATTTGGCAGCAGGTTTTGGATAAGATCATGTTACAGCTGTCTGGGACTTTTTTCAATAAAACTAAATTATTTACAAGAGAAATATTAAAATCCACATAAAAGGAAATTGAAATACTATAACATTGTATTTTTGTAAGCAAATATTGCACTGAGAGTACTTGAAGTTAATTCAGAAACAGCAGGGAACCTCATTAATGTTATATAATGCAGATAAGTATGTCTAACTTCACAGCAAGCATCATTTCTGTTGGGTGTGTTTATGAGAACAGTAGGGATATTTCAAGTTTTAGTTCCAAGTATCCATTACCGTTATTAGCTTCTATGAAATTATTAGTATTCTATTGGTTCCTATTTTGTTGTCTTGTTCATTAAATTCTGAACACTTATAACACACTTGTCAAGCAGAAATGCCCTTTGTACACCAAAGTGACAAGCTGACAAAAGAGTTACATGATGATTTAAGTCCTGACTTCAATGCAAGTAAACCCCAGAGGAGGGGAAAAAAGCAATCCCATATCAGCAATTGTAATAGATACAAGCCCAATAGATACCCCAGTGACACTCCAAAGATTTTGAGACTTGGCAAAGAAGCCAATTTCACAAGAACCTCATTTGGCAGTGAAATTTCTCAAGGAGGGAATAGATTTTCATTGAAAAAGTGACAGAAACAAATTGACATTCATGTTTTGAAGTTGTTAGGTTTTGCCATCTTAAAGAGAGGAGAAAATTAACAGAGTCCAAATGTTTCATCATCTTAAAAATGGAGTGTTTAATTTGAAAATTTAAAACATTTCTCGATTATGAACCAGCATTATTAAATCATAACAATGTATTATTTTTTATATATGAGAATATACATAACTTCTGATCTTACATACATAAAGATATGTATGTAAAATAAATAGTTAAATAATAAACCAAGACAACCAAAAACCTAAAATCTGAAACCTTAAAGCACATTATCATCTGGGGAATAACAAAATCTCTGGTTACATTGTATGTTTTAATTTATTCTGAAAGAATTCAGTTAGTGATAGCTCCTCAGAGGATTAGTGCATTCATTTGGTGCTTTTGAAAAAGAACTATATTATGGTCTACAGAACTCATTACAGTTGCAGCTTTGATTAAAAGCCTCTTGGTTTACTGAATTAGTTAGAGGTGAACAAGTTATTTTCAGTAAGATTCATGAAGGCAATATGACCATGTAGTCATGTACATCTTGCTATGCTTTGAAAAAAATAGAAGTTTCCAACTTGAGTCACAAATCTTCCCCTTAATGTTTGAGGAGTAAATTATATTTGTCACAGTCCTTCAGATTTTTTCTCCTGCTTTGAGGAGAGCTTTGATGAGTTGCAGCAGTCTTGGTCCACAAAACCCTAAAGCACTGAAGGTCTCCTGCAACCTTACGGGAAAATCAGGGGATTCATCCTTGAACTGATGAAGAAGACAGGTCCCCTGTTATTTACTTGATAGTAGATTCAATTACTTGCTGAATTGGTTTTTATTTTTAGGTTGGAAAAACACCAAGTTCATGAAATATATACCAAGAAGGAGAATTTCTATACATCACCTGTTTTATTGTAGAGTAGGCAGTAATTGCAGTGTAAGATCTCACAGACAGTTCGTTCCTGCTATGTTTTACTAAGTTATTTTTGTGAAATACACAGCAAGAAAAACAACCTGGGAAAACATTTTTGTGGCGGTTTTTGTTGGTTTTTTTGTGTTTTTCTCTTCTAGAGGAATTGTCAGCTGAGCTACAGAAAGAAATAAATTGTTAGAGTAGCCACGGGGAGAAAGACATCTCCCACATTCTCTGGGGAGTTTAACCTTGGCATATGAGGGGAAGAGGAGCATGCAACAGGCATTGGAACAACAAAAATTAAAAGGGAATGATAAATGAAATTAGAAATTGCTCTGGAAGTGCCCTGTATAATGAAAGCATACAGATAAAAGAAAAGAGGTTAAATGAATTCGGGGAGAATGGTTGGTTGGTTTGGTTTAATGGTGTCAGACTAACATGGAATCAAAGTTTCTCTTCTCTTGATGCTACAGTGTCTGAAAGTCCTGAATGACTATTAAAATTAATGAATTTGAAAGTATTCCTGAGGAAAGAAATCACTTGTGGGTGGGATTTTTGCTTGCTTTAAGAAAAAGGGTTCTTAGCAAGTTTTGGTACACCTAGGAGAACAAACATTAAAAAATGTCAACTTTATTTATCTTAAGTTCAAATTCAGTATTTCAGAAAATAATGTTTATATGATAAATGCTTCTTCCAAAAGTCACAGAGAATGAATTGAACCCTTTTTCCCCCACGGTGCTCTGTCAGGTAGCTGTGATTTGTGGCATTTGTTTCAGCTGCAAAATTCATAAAGATGAGCAGCTCAGATGCTTATCGCTGAATGCAGCCACTTAGTCAAAAAGATCTACAAAGCAAGGAAGATCAGAACAGAAAATGTTATGGACCTTCTGGTATTCAGCTTCCTGAAATGTTTGAATTATGGATAATTCCTTCCTCAGGACTGGCATTCTGCTGCCTCCTGTTTATCCTCTTATGGCATTTTAAGTTATCTTAGCATCTAATGAAATGAGGAGATTTGATTTCGAGAGGAGCTGCAGTGCACAGAGGGAACAGTGTATCCTTCCAGAAAAAGAAAATTAAACAAGGCTGGCCCATTGAGCAGAGCCCAGAGGGAGCAGAGCAGGTGTTGCAGGAGCTGGGAAGCTGTGGTGAAGAAAGGAGATCCCCAGGAGATCGATAGGAACAGCAGAATCCCTGGGGGCTTGTGCCACGCTTCAGTTTTGTGATGTTGTCCTGTGGTGATGAAAAGTGAAAAGAAATATTTTCGCTTGTTCCAGAGGTGTATGCATTCAAATGATGTTGAGGTGCTCATGCAAGTGAATATACATTTTAAAAATATGTGCATTGGGTGATGACCTTGTACAGTTCCCGTTTACATATTTATCCACCTATTCAGTGTTGTCCAGGCGTGACTGGAGAACAATATAACTTCTCAAGCGGCTCATATAAATCAATTTTCTGTTTTAAATGTATTCCAGGCTATTCTGTTTGGTCCAGAGCAAACCATTCATTTTTACAAGGGAATTCATTTGTTTCACTAAATATGTGCAAAGCAGAACCCCATCACTAGAGGATAAATGGAGATGAATCCATGCAGGATTTTAGCACAGCCCATGGAGCCTGGTGTTGACAGCACATCAGTGCTGGTGATTTCAGAGATGCCAGTTCATCCAGATCTTGATTCATCTAACAATTAATTAGCATGGAAAAAATAACAATAAAAGCAGCTGAAAATAAAGCACATATCTCAGAGGCAGATTTCAATTGCAGACTCCCAGTGTGTTAGTGATAAAACGAAGTTGTCTTCAGGGAATTAGGATGCTGATGGAGAGGAAAATGTGTGATCATTTGTAAGGCAGCAGACTGCTCAGGACTTGTGTAATGGTTTCCTTATTCCTGTAGAATAGAATTAATTTGTCCTATCAAACACAAATCAGTGCCTGTCTGTTACAGACTTTCTTGTGATTCTTCCATGCAATCATAGCTTAAAGTGGCTATAGAACTCAGTTACTGTAGAAATTTGTGATATTTCTAAAAAGTCCAACATGAACCATCAGAAAAAAAGGTCAAAACTCCCATAGAATATAGGCACTTAGAAAAAACGAATTCTTTTCAGTAGTTCTTAATTTTTGTTTTATTATTGTTTTAAAAGTATATTATAGAATAAAACAGCCTAGAAACACTGATGCTATGGCCTAGAAAAGAAGCAGAGAGCTTTTAGAGTGCTGCTAGCTGAAAAAGGAGTCCAACAATTTTAGGCAAGGAAGCCATCATCTGTTGTTGGATTAATTGTTTTATCAAGAAAATAAGGCTTTTTTTAAAATAAGACTTTCACCAAAGACATAGCCAACAGCCCTTCTAAGAGAGAAACCTGCAATAACTCAAATTTTGGCTATAAATTCTTTCGTCTTAATAAAATATGGTGAATTTACAGTGTCTGTCACTGTAATATATGTATCCTTCACAGTCTCACTTTTACATTAAATGTTTTTGAAGTAGTCAAGGATGGTGATATGACCTGTGCAGAAGTGAGGTTCAGTTCAGGTATCTGTGGGTCTGAAGCTTCCTTAGGATGGAACCCAAATTTCAGGGACCCAGTCCAGTGCCTGAAATACAAAATATCCCTTCCTTCCCTCACCAGCTTTTCCACAATAGATTAATGCTGTTCTCAAGAAGAAAAGCAAAGCAAAACAAAACAAAACACCACTTCTAGAAAAAAAAACTGAAGATGTGTTATTTTTTATTGAATATTCTTTCGATTTATAAAGGATTTTTAAACTACTCTGCATTCCAATTTTCTCCTGTGAGTACTACTTGAGGTATATTACTATTCTATCCTATGTGTGTTGTCAGTAAACAAATCAAGAAAATATGCCTAAATTTGGGAGCTGGGTGAAGGACACTCTGGTTTTACTTATCGTACCTCCTCCTATTCAAGTGTCTTTGTTTCCTAGCTATCATTTGTATTTTCTTTCCATCTCTGCTGAACATGATCAGAATTTACATTTGCTGCTTAAACAGCTGTGATGCCAAGATCCTTTTGGGGCCAATTTTGTGGTATATTCATGAGTGTGCTCTCCAGACCACACATATCCCTGGTGTAAGTGTAGAGTTTGCAGTGAGCCTTCACATGACATTTAGAGTTCAGAGCAATCTGTACATGAATAACAAATGCAGGACTGGGCATATTTTAGACTATATTAAAAAAAAAAAAAGCCAACAAAAAAAAACCAACACCTCTCCTGTGCTTTAAATACCAGTATAATTGCTTATTGTTCCAGTTGGGACAGTTTAAACATATTGAGGGTGTACAGAACCTGTTGGCAGGACTGGAATCTGTGTTTGAATTGGAAAAAGCTTGATCTGCTTGAAACAATATTATGTTAATTAGGAGTATACTGTAAATAGCTGTTGTATATGTGGATAACCTCTAGAGGAAAGTGATTCCAGCACCATGACATTGTGTAAACATTTGGGAGGGAATGGAATTCATAAGCCAAAAAGCAATTACACGACTGCATTGCTAGTAATGATAACTTCTTTTAGGAAAGCCCTTCCTTAAGTCTTTGTTCTTATTCTACCTGTCTTGGTTCTTCTTTTTTTTTTCCCTTTGCCTCCCACCTTCTCTCCTTTCTCCTTTCCATCTCAATAGTACTTGTATGGCATTGAACACCACAATCTCCTAGATAATAATATGTTATCACTGTATTTCAGCATCATTAGAGGGGTTGAAAAACAGCTTTAGGATCTTCCTCGTCACATATTCTGTTAATGCAGCGGCTCCCACCATGCTTAGAGCCTGGTTCTAGACATGCAGGAAAAGTTGCCCCTTTATAAAGCTGATCTGAGCCCCTGGCAGGCAGTAAAGCTTCAGGCAAAGCTCTCCAATATTCCCCTGCCCTTGCAGAAGAGCAGCACCAGCTCGCCAGGGTGAGGAGAGGAAAGGGGTGACTCTGGCTGGGTATAACATGAGTGATTTGTTGTATCCTCTTTCTGTCCTGATTGGGCAGCTGCCATTGCCTGGCTGGCACAGAGTCATGTTTTTATATCCCCAGGAATCTCTGTAAAAAGATTGATCTGTCATTTCACTCAAGGTTTGCAATACGCTGCTCTCCAGACATCTGTTTTCACAGCTACACTCAGAAATAGCCTCTACTGAGACATTTAATGAAATTCAGTGAGCTATTTTAAAAATTACAACAAACGGTGGGCCACAACCCTTGGTTATTTGTGGAATGTGTTGTAGCTAAACAAGTTTGATCTGACAGTCATTCCAGTAATACAACACAGTGCTGTAGTAGATACGGAGGCAGAAGAGCTTGGGGTGACAAGTTGGGACAGGTCCTTGAGCTCTGTAAGCACTCAAGGATTTATGTGTCATTTCCAAGCTCTCAGTCACCATCTTTTACAGGAGTGTGCAAAGACTGAAGGGCTACAGCTGCAGTAGTGCCAGTTAGGCCAATATTGTATGTTATGATAATTAACACATTTTTATGGACTTTGGTTCTCCACAGTCCTGCATATCTCCTTGAGGATGCAAAGTGCCCTTAATGTCCACTGACACTGGTAAGAGTTGAGGCCTCTCTGCTCTCTCCACAAGACCCCTCAGAGCTCTTTTGTTGCTACACTCAGTCAGAGCACAGAGTTGAGGTTTTTATATGCACCAGCGTGATCAGGTCACTGCTGGTGTTAGAGAATAGGTTTCACGCACTGCTTCTGTTTTTGCAAGTGCCAATTACCATAATGTTCCTGTGTTGTAGGTGCCTTTTCCTCTCGTTCCTGAAATGGCATTAATCCGCCTACTCCAATTTAATGATTAAAAAGAGACAATCAGTTAAAGTAATTGAGTAATTGAGACCATCATTTCATCATCTTTGAATAGGGCAAAGCCTATGTCCTTTGCTGTAGGTCCTTGGGTAGCATGGTACTGTCAGACATTACATCATTCTGGAGCTGGTTTGTCACATCACACGAGAGGAAATGTTCTCCAGCAACATGGAGCAAAGAGCACTTTAAAATGTTGAGGAGTGCAACAAGTAAGTGATTTCTTCTACCTCAGAGAGCCATGGGAAGCAAAAGAGGGTGTAAGTCACCAAAAGAGGAGGTTATCTTGTGCTGTACATGTGCATATTTTAGTATATAGGAATATGTACTTACAGGTATTTTTATTTAAAAATTGTCAGTGCTTTTAATCTTTAAGCTTCTTAAGTTTCATAAGTGAACAAGGAAATGTCATCTCGGGCAGTAATTATCACTGAATTTCTCACTAGTATCTGATGAAGCTGTGCCAGCTGTGTGTCAAGAAATTTAACCCCGCTTCATATCTTAATGGTTGTTGGCAGCTTTGTGCCCTTATAATGCTTTAAAACTGCAAAATTACTCTCATTGCTTCTCGCGGAAGAAACCAATTTGGGAAGAGAGTTATTCACGTGTGCAATAAATTGATGGTCCTTGCACTGCTGTGGATGAAGAGCCATCACTGCAAAACTGCAGGACAGGGAAGCCAGAGGTCAAGTGGGGATGACAGACATGAAATAGTTGAAGGCCATGAGACCATTACTAAATTTTGAGATTTTAATAGCAGCTTTTTTCCTCCTTTTTACAAATTTTCATGAGGTACCAGCCTTTCAGGTTATTTGCAAAGACAATCCTCTCATCCTGAGCTTCTGGTGCAATCAGTGCACGAGCATGTAAGCAGCGGGGGGGAGATGGCAACTGGCCTTTTCAGATGCTGGTTAGCCAAAAAGGTTCTCTTATGTGTGCGTCCCCACAGGGGATGGAGCAGCAACTCATTTCTAATTCCTCTCGACTCAGTCCTCACTCTTCTCAGGGTTTGAAGCACATCCTGCTTGCTCTTCTCTTGCAGTAAAGATTGGAGAAATGATCTTCCAGTGAGACGCATCAGCTGCAAAAAAATGAGAGCTCTTTCATCATTCTAAAGAGAGGGGGGGTTTGAGAGGGGAGAGAGCTTGTGGTCAACAACCTCAAAAGGCTCCAAAGAGCCAGGCAGCTGCTCAGCCATAATGGTTTATATTATCATACACTGTTTGTAGCTCTGAGAACTCAGTTGCCAAAAGGCTGCGCAGGTTCTGTAGTTGCACATGAGTTTTGCTGAGTATTTGGGGATTCTGTCTGCAGCTCCCAAGTTGTTTGGGTTTCTTTTTCACTTTCAATTGAGTAGATGGGGGCTTTGTTTGCCAAATGCTTTGGAAGAGAAGGCTTAAAACAGTGCTGCCTGTGTTTTTCCACTCCATTTGTTCCAGAGGTTACAATTTTTTTTTATATTTTTATCTTGATATATATACATATATGTAAAATTAGATATTCTTTCAGGGTTTGGGAATAAGATGACCACATTACTGAGAAGGAAATATTTTTTTTTCCTTGTATCACCAACAAGATAACCCAGAAGCAGCAGAATGTAAAACAACAAAAATTGCACGATAGCAGTATCCTATACGAAAAATCCTGGCAGTCTAAGGGGAGGGAATGATTTATTTTGAAATTTAGGGTTCGGCATGATTTACTGATTAACAAATTCTGTGTTAATTCATGTTATTGAGCTAGAGTTTATCTCAAATATTACACTAACTAAGCCATCTTTCTTATAACTTTGGCTCTGATTTTTATCATGACTAAGGCTTCACAGTGAGATTCCATTACTTTTTTTTAATTTGAGAAATATTAGATATATCTTGTAAACCACTAAGGCAAAAAAGTTGTACAATAAACTGCTTCTGATCACGATCTGTAGTAGTTGCTCAGGTTGTCAAGAGTCAATTATATTTAGGTAAATTAAGGTTTAAGGCATATCTTATTCATCTTTAAAACCCATCAAATGCATTGCCCAGGCATTCAAGTCATGGAACTGTTCACATTAAGTGTATTTATTCCTTTTATAAATGTTACTCAGAGGCTTGATAAGTAGCAATATTGTGCTCTAATGAGCATATGTATGCTGCAGAGCTTTCAGAGAGATTTAGTTCAGTGATTACAACTCCTTGATCTGCCAATCTGCACATCAAAAGAAGCTATTTTGTTTTAATACTCTGTCTACCAATATTAACTTCACTGAGTAGGTGACCCCCCCCCACATGTCAGTATGTTTTAAAACTATTTGGGGATTATATTTAAGCCACTGTAACACTACTTCTGTCTAAAGGCACCTAAGCATCTCATGTAGCAGAACAGCCACAGATGAAAGGCAGAGAAGATAAAAGGCTAAGAGAATGTTACTAATTAACTCTGGATATCTAATGGGCCCCACTTCCAGCCCAGTCTCCCAAAAATATCTGGCACGCAGAACAGGCTCCAGATGGATTGGCTGCCATACACATACGGCTGCAAATAACCAGTGCACGTCTTGGGTTTTCCTTGTTGGATTCCTGGCTTATGGGAATGGGATGGCTCACAGTTGTGACATGGAAACATAAAGAGATCCCAGGGCACTGGCACATCTCTAATAATAATTCAATTTTAGGTCCAGATGGGAGGCAGTGGTTGCTGGCCTTAGCTGAACAGTGCAGAGATACGGCTTCTTTTCCCATTTCATACGTATTTGACACGCGTATTGTTGGCCTCTTGCTGGGTCTCCAGTTGTTCTTATAAATAATTACTGACCCAGTGAAACTTATATTTTTTTTTTAATTGTTTCACTCTCTCTGCAAGGTTCAGTTTCACCCTTTGATTAAGTAAGCCACCTGCACAACTAATTTGGTTTTTAAGTCAGCAATGATCTGTGATGTATCTGACTGGAAAAAAACAGCACAGGAAGATGGGAATTTCTTTTTTAAATGACACAAACTCGTTCAATGTCCCCCTTTCCTTTGTTTTGAGGCGGATGCATCAGAAGAAAAAAGTGTTAAAATTGGATAATAAGCAAATAGGCAGGAATCTGCTTCATACGCAGCATTGTCCTTTGAAGGCCACTTCAAAGACACCTTCAATAGCAGAGAAATTCCCTTCAGCTGCAGGCAGCAGGGCAGTGGGAGTGACACAGAAAAGAGAGGACCTTCTGTAGCCAGAGCACACGTGGATCCTTAATGTGCCAGTAAGGGGTTTGGGATGCCAGTGGGCACCGTGTGTGGAGAGAGCAAGTGAACCAGAAAGGGAGCCCTGCACAGCCACCGTCACAGCCATCTGTCACAGTCACCCAGCACAGCTGCACACATCTTCCCAGGCCTTCTCCTGAGCTTCCACAGATACAGGCTTAAGCCTTGAAATATTTAAGCTTTAGAATCCTTTGTGTGGTTAATTATGATAATTCTAGGTGGTTTTGCTATCTACGTAAGTGCTCAATCCTTTGGGGACCTCGTTAACTTATTAGCTTCATCACTTTCCTGTGACAGTGATGCTGCAGTTCTGATTAGGATGGGTCAGCATGAAAAAAAGGCCCTTTTGTCTGTGAATTTCCATACAACAGCCAAGGTTTTGAATTCTGAGAAACTGAGCAAGGAATTGCTGTTTTCCTGATATTTGAGATTGTGTTCATGTGCACAAATGTCAAGTTTGAAGAAGGGCATCTTGTACACGTGGAAGTATAAATGGGCTGGGTTTTTTCACTCCAGGACAGCTTGTTTGAACATTTCAGAGGAAAATTCTACTTGCTTTATCAATAAGACTTGCCTGTGTTTTGCCTTAAGAGCAAGAAGTGTTGATACCAGCCTCAATCCTAAAGCTTTCTTATGAAAGCCAATAGACAGGGCGATGCAAAATCTGCTGCGCTGCCAGTGCCCTGTCGTGCTGGGAGCTCTCTGCAGTGTTTGTTTACCACCTGCCTCAACAGAGGAAACAGCAAATGGGGCCTTTGTTTCCAGTGACAGCAGAGATGCTGCTTTAATGTCATCGCTGTCTTTCCTGTGCCTGAGTGGCTCTTCCGAGGCGGCCGTGCTGTCAGACAGCAGGATCCGTGTTTGGGCAGGAGGAGCACTGCTGAGAGAGGAATAGCTTCCATGGCAGGAGTGGTGGCAGCATGCCCACCTATTTCAGGTCCATTTGAGGTTACTGAGCTCGATATTAAAGGCTCCATGCAATGAGCACCTTGATGAACCATTCCTTTCATGATTTCTTCATATTTGTTATGACACTGCCTTGACAAAAATACCAAGGCTTCTGGGGACAAAATTGAAAAGAGGGTCTAAGGGACAGTTTCCCAGTTGTCATACCTGCTCACATACTGACCTGAATCAAGGCTTAACACTCTTACTTGTGGCAGGTACCATCCACCACCCTTCCCACTTGCATGTTTCCCACTCCCTCAGGAAATGCAGAGTTGGGTGCTTGAATATTCCAGTTGTTATTGCCAGGATTGTGACCACAAGAAAGCTCCAGTGGCTTGACACTTGTGCCTTTTTCTTGCCACATTTTACCCATCTGACAACCTGCTGTCACATAAAATGTAATTTGAAGTATAGTACTTCATTAGATGATTTTACAGTATTAGAACCACCCAAAAGCTTTGATGTAGAAGATAATTAGTAAGAAATTATGAGGAGATAAAGGATGGGTGGGCAGACAAGGCTAATGAGTCACAGTCAGCAAAAAGTGTGAACCGCAGTAGTTTTCTGTCGTTAATATCCCAAGTGTATTCCTGTTGCTTTTCTTCCCCAGGCATGAGAGGAAGACACTGAGAAGAGCATTTTCAGAGTCAGAGGTTGATTCTAGTCTGCCTGTGTGGTCTGTCAGTTATAGTAGTGCCATTGATAAATCACAATGCCTTGATTTCTGAAAATTCCAGGTCATAGAAGTGAGATTGATTCCAAAATTAGCCATGGTTTAAATGCTGGATTTTATCCTTAGTCTGAAATATGCAAAAGAATGTTTTGTTTAAGGTTAGTTTCATTGCAGTGCTGATTTGAGCCTATTTTCAAACTTCATCACTGCTGGGAAGGGTTTTTTAGCCTCAACATGAATTTAAGCATATGTCTACGACCATGTCCCACAAACACACTGTGCCCCTTCAGCCTCTTTCCTCTTATCTGTTGTTTCATTGAGAGAAGGTAAGAATAAGTGAAAAGGAATTATTTAGTGTTTAGCATCCGTACCAGTCATGACCCACCCGACCAGATATCACCAGATCACAGCAAAATTCTGTAGTTTTCATTTGAGGTAGCAAAGTCGTCTCTGTTCGGTTTTGGGATTCGGGGTTTGTTATTTGGGATTTTTTTTTAGTATTACCGAAAATACTTTTGCTATATAGAATTTCAAGGCCACTGGCCATTTTGGCTCATGTGCATAACCTGGCCCTTAGAGAGAGTGTCCAAGGTGATGATGAGTATATTGTGGTATATCTTGAAAAAAGTATATCATTAATTCAGCAGATAACAGTCCATAGGTAAGGTCTGTGGGTTCATTGCTTAAGGAAAAAATACATGATGATATTGGAAACACAAAACTAGGAAAGAGTTTGGCATCAATTTTCTACTGAGATTTTCCTTCCAGCTAATCACATATGCTATTAGTGCATTCCTTTCATTCAGCAGGAGATGGTTTTAGAATAGATTGTATTTTAATAATCTCTTCCCTGATGTTAGCACTGCCCTTACCGTGTCCCTTGCAGCTTGTCTGTGTTCTGTTGCTGACAGAACTTGCAGTTATTGTCTCTTATATTCACAAAGCTTCCTTCCTGAGGAGGTAACAGGTTATCATCTCTTGTAGTAATTTTTAATCATTGTGTAGAATCATTTCTTTCTAATAAGGCTAGTGATTAATTATCGTGCCCTTTTTATCAGTGTAAAGCCTGCCAGAGGTGCAGTGGCTTTCAATTACAACCTTTCAAGGTTTCCTTTGGTAGAATCCAGCATACTTAGAGAGACAAGCCCCTAGTTAGGCAGCCTTTTTTCTGTACAAGCAATAATTATCTCCTCCATTATTGTTCTATTTATTTATAAATAAAGATCAAATGTCCACAGTGGAACATATAAAAAATTAATAAGGAATTCCATTACCCCAACACTGAAGGAAAAATTGACATCAGAAGCTTGATGGAAACGGAAATACACTATCCATTTGCATGATTAGAGAATATGAGCCCTTTATAAGCCTAAAATAAATGAAATACCAATATGAAATTAGGAATATGTTTCTCATTTATAGAGTGTCCTGAAGCAAGATGCTTTTGTCTTTTCCTAATAGCCTCACTTCAGACTCAATTGTTATAGATTACCATGGAGATGGAATGGAACTGTGCAGCAGTACAGGAACAAGGCAGGAGAGCAGTGCTTGAGAATCCAAATAAAGCAGCAGGGAACTTTACACAGAGAGTGTGAAACTGCTTTATGACAAGCCATATTGCTTGCTTCTCCATAAATCTGTAGGAAAGTTTGGCAAAGGAGTCGAGGCAATAACAGATCCACAAGTACTGAGCACCTCCTAAAATCAATGTCACTTGGAGTGGCCACAAACCCATCCATAGCAAAATTTTGGTGTTCCTCATGCTAATTGAAATTTTCCATAGGCACATCAGGTAGCCCTGGAGCAGTTCTCTCCTAGCCTGTGCCTGGGGAAATAAAAACATATGTGCCCCTTACTGCTTTGCGAATTTTCAAGTGGACTTGAAATTGTTTCCATCTGCCTTCTGTGTACGCTCTGTTCCTAGAGGTGCCCCTGGTTTAACACCAAACTTGATGAGCTCTTTAACCTACTCAGTGGGAATATCGACTCTGCTTTTACACTGTGGTATGAAAGATTTCCTCCACAGAGGGAAAAAACACAGCCTTTCTGAGTGTTTGCATAAATATCAGAAGGATTTGGAGGGACACAAATCTCCTTCAGCAGTAATCATATTTTTTTGTTGCTATTAGTATAATAAACTAAAAATCCTTTTGCTTATACAATTTGTTTTCCCAAAGGGAGCTGTTCATGCCCTTAAAAACTCTTAGTGTGTGAAGCAAGTGCATAAATAAAAAGACAACAGGAGAAAGAATGAATATTTATACAGTCAGCATTCATGGCATTAATGAATCTTTATTTATTTTTTTCTATCTATAATTGAAATAACCAACAAATAATGAACTTTCTTATTGAGAAGATATTCTTAGAGATAAAGCCTCCCACTAGGCATGGGGATATGGGGATGCTTCTGCTAATCTTAAAATCTTCTGATCCAATTTTGGCCTCACAAGAAATTTTCAGAAGGCATATTTCTCTGTCTAACACACTTTGAATAAATCATTACTTAAAAACTCAGGACTTTATGACAGAGAAGAAAGTTTTAAATTTGATTTTAGTTTGAGATATGGAAAACATTTTTTCTCAAGTTTTCAACTTCTGTGTCAGTCACCCCAAATATAAAATACATGTCCAATCATAGTACTTCCAAGAGCACAAATTGTTTTTTTAATGGCATTGGCAACACAATTCACTTTCTATCGCTTCCTGTAGTTGATGTCCATTAAGTTAGTTGTATTCAAATCTGGCTATGATTTATTAATCTTTATTCTTTCACCCATTGATAGTGGTTCTTTCACTTTTTTCTAGAAGGGAATGTACTGTGTGCATAAGCAACATCAGTTCTTTTTATGAGTTCTGCATCCAGGTGGGAAATTCTCCCCAAACCCAGCAAAATTTGCCGTTGCAGGGAATGTTGCTGTCCTCTTTTCCCCCAAGCCTGGCGCCATGTGACAGGAGCTCCTCGCTTGGCTGCCCGTGCGGGACGCCGTGTGCTCGGAAATTGCTTCCAGTCCATCTCTGCACTGCATCAGCAGGGAGCTCTGGGTGAGGAGCGCAGCCTGCATCTCCTCGAAGATTTACTGTGTCATATTTAGGGCTCTATTCACATTCCTGTGAATATACAGGGATTTTTCTTGTCTACAGCACAAATAAAATAATCCTCTCTTTAATCCTGACAGTACCAGTCCTTCAGCCAGCCAGGAGAGGCCACTCCTGGTAACTGAGGTCTTTCTTACATTCAGTTGCATCCAGAAATTTCCAACTTTTGCAAATGCAGAGTGCAGCATACAATTTGGCTAATTCATGATGAGAGAGAAGCACATTTCAGTGAACTGGCACAGAACTGGCAGCCAGAATTCTCTGTCTAGCTCTGCCTTTTTTTCTCCATATTTCCTTGCCTAAGACTGATAAACCTCTTGCTTTCATTTTCCCCACAGGCTAAAGTGCAGCTACTGCAATTTTATAAGGTTCTTGAAGGATTACTAAAGAAATTTAAAATCTTCCTAAGGTGCTAATAGTGTTAGGCTGTATCTACCAAAACGAGCTACCAGTTCTGATAGATAACTGGAGTATAAAAGCTCAGGTTAACAAAGTCACTGTAACTAATATAGTCTAAACAGGGAATCCATAATCCTGCTTAGCAGGCTTATAAACCTCAATACTCAAAAGATATACGCAAAGGCAGGTCCTTGATTTCAGGTACAGGGCTGAACATGCTGCTTCTTTAATAAGCAGCTATGGTACCTGTTGATATATTTGCTGACTAAAATCAAAGCATGAGTGCTTTTCACATTTTTTTGATGAATAATGGAAGATAAGATACCCCTCTCTTTTTCCTTATCTAAGGAAAGCACTTTAAAAATTGCCCATGTGAAGTAGCCAGAGCACAGATTTCATGAATTCTTCACAAGTAAATTGTGTGAGACTCCCTCTAGTCGATTTCTCTTTCCATGGTAGTGTTGTTAGTAATTAAATATTTTTAATAGCAATACCTCAGTAGTATAAAAGCTTGCCAAAGTTCTCTCTTTTTTTTCCACTATGGATTGTTGCAATATCCTTAGGGTGTATCATCTCAGCAGCAGGGATTCATCTGTCTACATTTCAGTGTCTTTTACACAGATCTGATTGTCTGGATTCTGTTTCTCATCGGTACAGGCAAATAGATACTCCAGGGAGTAATTCAGCTCATATTCAGATTGCTGTCAAAAAACAAGTCAGAAGAGTGGTTGGGTTTTAGATGCCTACAGTGTGGGAATCTAACGTTAAATGAGATGGCTTCCCACCTGGTATGTTTATGTCTTGACATTTCCGCATCAGTGTAATTTCCCAGCTGGTAGTTGTCAAACACTGGAGAACTTTTGATTTTTTTAGATTTAAATAGAAGTGTGAGTGAGTCAGATTTAAGTGATATAAATGTTTTCATTTCTTGTTTTAGTCTCTCAAATGGAGCAACTTACACTTTTGTCCCTTTGCATTATACAGACTGCAAGGAAATGTGGAACAGAATGTATTAAGAGATTGCACTCCCTTACATGAAATGGACACAAAGTGCTTTAGATTGCTTCAGCTATTAGAAAGAATGTTTTAGTTTGAAAGTGTGTTATTGAGATGGCAATTCCCCTCACCATGAGCAGCCCCTGCACTGTCAGTGCTCTTCTATACATATGATACAAAAATAAAATTTTAATTATTCTGTAGAGTCAAGATCCTATTTCTTGAGCTGAATAGAAATCTCTGGATATGTTCACATGACCTTGATATTCCTGATTAATTCAGTTTAAGTTGCTGTTTGCATCTAAACTTCCCAGCCCTCAGCTGAAGCAGCACAGGGATGGTGTGCTGCTCGTGGCATCCTGCAGTACAGAAGGATTTATTCTCTTGTCAGGGACAACTCACACTTCTTTTCATGTGGATGGTGGACAGATGGAGCTTTTGATTCCTAAGTGACTTGGGATACTGCAGATTATAGATTTCACTGGACTGAAGTATTTAATTACATCAGAACTTAATTGTTCTCCTACAGTCTGAGAGTTAAGATCACACTGAGGTTTAGATTCTGGTTCTTGCCTTTGTGCTGTGTGCAGGCCCATCTAGTTAATGCCACATCATTTATATTTGTTCCCTCTCAGAAAAGTAACTTGGTAGGTGCTAATTAATGAAATTCCACTCAAACACACACATTCCCACCACACCCACCCCAATTAAATGTCAGCATAGTTTCCCAGGTCAATATTTCAAGGCAGTGCTGATGAGACAAGATGTCAAGTTATAATAAAAGATTGTGTTGGTAAGTAAATTTAGTACTTACTCACTCCAACTGGCAAAATTGGGGAACAACTAGATTTTCAGAAAATTAATTGGTTATTGAATCCTCTCAGTCATTTCAACTGAGATGAGCAAGCCTTTCCTCAAAGGAGGATGTAGCCTAGAGTTAAATTAAATGCTGGCTGCAAGCTGAATTAGCAAATGGGATCTGGGCAAAACTGTAGAGGGGAAAATTAAGATTATTTTATGTCATCAAGCAGACAACCTGTGGTTAAAGTACCAAAACATACTGACATGCTGAGAAAGAACATTTCTGTAGCACTTCAGTTGCCTTTGCAAGCTCTCAAGTTTGTGTCTGCTAGAGATGGGAGTGGGGTCAGTGAGCCCACAGAAGACACAACAGTCAGAAAGAAGCTCTGGTATTTCTGTCTCTTAGTACTTCTCTCTCTCTCCCATGCATTTCCAAGAGCATTAGTTGATTGATATTTTCTAGGTCTGGGCTTTTTTCCACTGGAAAATGCACAGTTACCAGTACATGAAGCCTTCTGTTCTTCACATAACATTAAGTGCTCCCTGGGGGCTGTTCACGTAGGAGTTCTTTGCTGAAGATTTGCCTCAGGAGTCTGTAATTCCTACAAGAAGAGCACATGTCTTTATTTCAGAGTCATCACATGCTATCACACTGGTTGATGCTCACTCACATTCTGCTTCATTAACTGTTCCTCATTTGTTTCCTTCTCTTGCCAGCCCACTTAAGCCAGATCCCCAGTGTCCCCCATTAAAGCCTTCACCAGAAGACAGATGGCCTCATGCCCTGTTCCCTCTCTCTGCAATGTACAAATTTTATCCTGGATACTTCTTGCTAATGTTACCAAAATACTGACTGCACTCTTTCCTTTCTAAAAAAATGACAAATATGGCATTGTTTATACTGGATTTGGAAAATTCATGGTGCCGGAGAGGAAGAAACTTGACATGGGAGTGTGGACACAGCCTGAGATGTCATTAACAGGCAGCAATACTCCCCTAAGGACTTCCTATCTTCCTCACTAAATCCGAGGCTGTGCTGTGCATTTGCATATTCTTGCAATCTGACCTTGATTGTAGGCTCACTTAATCTCAAGGAAATAGTAAAAGGAGTCTAGAAGCTTTTAGGTGTTGATGGATAATGTAACTCTAATTAAATGTGTAATCTAATGTAATAAAGTGGCTTCCAGCTGCTCTTCTTCTTGGGAAGAGCCCAAAACTGTTCTGATAGACAGCTTGATCAGTTGTGGGTTTCTCCAGCTCCCTGTGTGAGCATTTCAGACAGTATGATGCTGTGTTATATAGCAAATCCACAACTGTAGTGTTGGATAAATTTGAACATCATTTGGAGGCTCTGTGCATTATTTGGATGGCAGTAGTTGTGTGATTCTTTTAAGATTTCTTCTTCCTACATTGCTCGTGGATATGCACGTGTGTGAATGCACATTGTCATCTTTACATGAATTTGGGGAAACTGGTAAGTGAAGCATGTAACAAATCCCCTAGTCTTTATTACTTAATTATCTGGTTGTGAGGCCCAGCATTCAGCAGTTCAAGCAAATAACAGGGATGTGAATTATTCATTACATGAGAATGAAAGATTCTAGCTGTTCCAGTCTCCTCTTTCTGACAGCTCTATCAAGCATGAGAGACAAAGATATTGGCACCATAACAGCATGCAGAGATGGGATCATTGACCCAACCTGTCCCTACTGTTTGGTTTCTGTTTTTTCTTGTAAAACATAGTAGGAGCAGTAATATGTATTGCTCGGCTTTTTCATGGTGGCAAGAATGTTTGTGTTTGCTGTTTTTGCTGTTTTTGTGTTTCCATTTGTTACTTTTTTTTTTCCTTTTTTTCTCAAATGTGTCAGCAGTACAGTAAAGTATTTTAATCCTCTAAGTGACCAAGGCTACTGAGTAGATAAGCATTTCCCTACTTTCCTATTGGTTCTATCTTATGAGTCGTTTAGCAAAGCCCATTTGAAAGCAGAAAGTGAAATTCTCATCCCAAAGAAGGCAAAAGTCCCACTGGTCTATGATAATGTCTGGTGTTTCATCATTAAAAGATAAGTATCTGTAAAAATATGGCCATTTGCAAATTTGCACATTCTCTGATGGAGGCACTTAGTGCTTCCCATGCAGGTAATGGCTCTTCATGGATGATGACATTTCTATAGCAATTTTTAATTGCCAGTGAATGCCTGCAGAGGAAGTTGCAGATAAACAGCATTTTAAAGGATCAGTACTCCAGCTGCAACACTGCGGGATTTTAAGCAGGATGAATACCTTATTTCAGATTACTCACAGAAATATGTTCATTTTACTTCACTACAAAAACATGACAGTCCACCGTCTGTAAAAATACACTTCTCTGTATTTGTATCATGAGCTTGCTGAGCTTCCTCTTTATCTGTGTGATTTCTCGGGCTTCAAGTAAATAAGAAAGGTCAGTAAAGCCTTTTAGCTTCAGCCTTTTGCCTTTGTCCTGCTTCATTCTAAAGCCAAATGATCCAGAAATCGACCTGAAAACATAGTTAAGTGATGTGAAATTTAGACACACTAGCAAATTACCAGTAGGAGAACATGCTGAGTTTCAAATCATCCTGCAGCCTGGGAGACTGCTAAATTAATTAGCTTGATAGGAAACTTTAGGGAGGAGCTACTGAGACAATCCACTGGAAGGAGGAAAGAAGGATGTTTCTTTGGAAACAATGACATTGGCAGTTTGACACCTGCTGTTCTAAGTGTTTGCCAAGCCCTTGAAAAAATCAATCTTTATATTAATGTCAGTGTGCCAGCATCCAGTTCAGCAGACTGGGAGCCAGGAGCAAAGGCTACACAAGCACTAATGGCTGTGTCCCACACAGAATCTGCCATGTTCAAGGAGCCCATTATGCCCAATAAATATCTTGACTGTTATTGACTCTTCAACTCACATTAAAAAATCTCCTATGGTCTTCTTCCTTTAGAGAAAAAAAAAACAAATCACGAAGATTTGTGGGCCATTTAAAAATCTATAGGGCATGAAATTGATACTGTGTGAGAAAGGGAGAAAGGAATTCCCTCATTAGGTCTTGCACATTAGTACAAAGGCTGCTACTGTAGTTTAATCTGAGTTCTTGTGATATTTCCTCATAACTTGTTTATACCAGACATGCACATGGAATAATAAGTTAAAATACTGATATTTCTTTAATTATATTTTCTCAGTGTCTTCACTTTTTTTTTTTATCCCTATGTACTGTCTAAGTAAAGGATGGTTAAAGTGAGTAGCTGAATTAAATATCCTGAACTGAAACGCTGACTCCCTGCCTCCAAATTGTGATGTATAACATAAGGGCTCTCAAGAGAATTACAAGGGCAGAATTACATTTTTACTCTCAGCTGATGAACTTAATGGTAGCAAACACTAAGGCTGCCTCTGTGGCAGCAGCTGAAGCTCATGTGACAGTGCTTCTTGCTAAGGCTTGTGACAGAGTCGACTGGACTGGAACTTAACTGCTGCTCAGGATTATTAGTTTGTACAGCTGTTCCCCACCTCTGCATCTCAGTAAAGTTACTTTAATATCCCAAGTGTTGAAAAAGGGTCGGAGCATAGAGCGTGAAGCTCTCGGTTATTTTTTTCGCTCCTGCACTCCTGATATGCTCAGATTGTCTTCAGTCTTTGCTCTGATGTGACTTCGAGTGGATACAAATTTTGAGTTAGGCTTTCTGGCAGCATCTCTGTCCTGGAAAGTACTGTGAAATCAGCTGGAAAATGATCTCGCCCAAATTATAAATGCAAATTCAGTGTTCATGTCAGACAAACACATTTTCTCTGAACAGATTTTAATGTTTGACTATGGCAAAATCAAGCTAAACTCATTTTCCAGTTCAGTGTCCGCCCAAATATCACAGGGGGTTATTGCAAACCCTACAGAGTAGGGAGGAAGAATCAGAAAGGAGCAGAGATACACGTCCATTTAGAGTCCCTCTTACTGCACACCTTGCTCCAACCTCTTCTGCAAGTACAGGAGACCTCTTTGTAGTGATGCACCCTTACTAAAATGCCAATGTACTGACTAAAAGCAAATAGAAATATGTTTTGTAGGAGAAGCAGTGGAATGGATAAATCATGCTGCAATAAAATCTGTGTCTTCTCAACATGACAGCAAATTTGTATAAATTGTTTTTTTTTTTCTGCTTAATATTAAGGTCACAATTGTATTGTTTCTATTTCTGTCATTTTCATACAAGGATCTTGTTTGAAATCAGAAAAGTATTTGGGGCAATGCCTCCAGATATGTCTAGAGATAGAACAGACAAGTTGACTCTGGAAATTAATTGTAATGTAATGTAATGTAATGTAATGTAATGTAATGTAATGTAATGTAATGTAATATAATATAATATAATATAATATAATATAATATAATATAATATGTAACGTAACGTAACGTAAGGTAACGTAACATAACATACATAACATAACATAACATAACATAATGTAACATAACATAACATAACATATATTCCCTGAAAGAAAGAAAACCCCAGTTTCCAATTCCATTGTTACTTTGTGTTTGAATTATTCAGTTTTACTGATACATACTGTTCCTTTTTATTAGAACTCTGTTTTATCTTTGTTCTAATAAAAAAATAACATGTACATCAGGAACCCTGAATAATTCAGTCTGACTCCATAACTCAGGGAGCTTGCTCTTTTCCAAGGCAGCTCTTGCCTAGGTGTTGCAGAAATCAAGCATTTCTCTTATGAACAGTTGTTCCTCTGTTGTAGGAGTCAATTTTAGCTACCATGCTGAGTGCAAGGTTACAGAGTTTGCTGTTGTATTGCCTGAGGCAGCTTCAGCTCTTTCTCTGTAGGAAAAGGACAAAACAACATTTTAGTTATTCCACACAGTTACTCGAGTGAGGAGCTGTTCAAACTTTAATTCTTCATAAAGGATCTTCTTTCAGAATTATTTAGCTAAATATTGGCTAGAGAAAAAGCATTTTTCTTCTGTCAGATGGTATCTTCATCAATGCGTATTTTTGTTGAGAAACATAAAGCATTTTAATTAAACTATGAGTCCCTTGAAAGCCTTCTAAACATTGGGTTTGCGTGTTTAAAAATTATTATCACTTACCGAAAGACACATCAAGATGCCCTGCAATGCATTAATGAGATGAGAATTGTAGCATTTGTCAGAGAACTATATAAAGACAACTTTGATTAGCAGCAGCTCTGTAGAGGTGATCTTTTGTTGTTCAAAATTAATTTTGAAGTCTCAAATCCAGGATAGGGACTTCAGGTTGTGTGAATTAAATACTGGATTATGAGATGCCAGCAACTAAAGTGTAGCAAGGAAAAAAAAATAGAAAGAATCCAATGTTGATTTTTTTTCCTTCTGTACATAAATTCTGCAGCGCGGTACAAGTCCTATAACTTCATCTGTTCGTTGCTGTCATTCCTCTCGACGCTTCTAAACTCCAATGCTAATGTTCTTCCTTGTGATGACTTTCTGTCTTCCAGCCCGTTTGACAATGTGCTTTTTCCACTCCTGAGGTTACCTGCTAATTTTACCCTTTCATCTCATTCTGTGCAGAAAGGTCACTTATCTCCTACTGTCTCGAAACTCCCAGTCTCTAAATTTCTACCTTCAGCACAATTCCAACAATCTAACAGAGTGAAGTTAATTTTTACAAAATGATTTTGTAATTTATGCATTTTCATCTTTAATTGTTTCGCACCAGAGCTTCTCCCTTGCACTTTGGAGTGAGGAATGGTTTCAGATACTCGCTGGTTTTCCCAGCACTTGTTTCTATTGAACTCATGCTAGAAGAAGCAGTTCTCATTGCTGCATTTATATTCACTATACTTTAGAACCACACAGGCTGGCTGTTTGTCCTTTCATTTATTTCCCATTTAAACCTCTTCCAGATATCAATTATATGACTAATTGATTATCCATAGAGAAACTTCATCTCTTCCTGCTTAGGTAATTCCTCTCAGAAGCAATGAAAATTCCATTAGGCAACAATCTATTACACCAGTCAGCCCCAGCCAATTTAGCCTTCTGATGTGTTTCCTGTTTCTAGATTAAGTGCAAGCCACGTGCAGAAACAGCAGAAGCAGCACTCATTCATTCGGGGCATTTTTGATTCTGTCTCGTGGCTAAAATCCTTAAAACTTAATAATTTTAGTTGTTTCTTCTGACAATAAATTCTTTACCTACAAACGTAGAAATCTGTGGTTTTTCCATTTCTTCGCTAATCCAGAGGTGTTCCACAGAGCACTGCCCATCTTGCAAGGTTTTCCACGGTGGTATCACCTTGGCAGGAGGTGCTTCCACGCAGTAGAACTGAAACTGCTCTTTTCAAAACGAAATCACGCTTTCCAGAGCCTTTTATTTTTGTATTTGTTTTGCTCAGTGCACACTAAGACTAATATAATACGGAAACAAATCTTCTGTTGATGGAGAAGCTGAAGTGTTTTTCCCATATATGAACATGAAGCTCTTAGTTCTGCAGAATTTGGCTGTTCTGGAATCATTCATTTACAAGTCATTCCCAGGGTCCTTCGCTTGTGTTCTGTGATGCCTTCCAAGAGTCCCAGGCTGATTTCTAGACACTGAGCTTTGCTATCCCCATTTTAAATGCTGAAAAAGTTAGCAAGGCACAGAGTGACAAACTCATTTATCCCAAGGGTTAAAAAAGGCAGTTACAGAACAAGAAGACAATGTAAGGGTGTCCTTTCCTTCGTGGCCCATTGACTAGGACAGCCACTGCCCATGTACTAAGGTGCTAAGAACACTAAGACAAAGTGCAAAGTGGGAATTCTTCCCTGGCATACTGTTTCAAAAAATGTTATCAGTGTTCTAGCTTATTCATTAAGTATAAAACCACAGAAACATGGAATGGTTTGGGTTGGAAGGGGCCTTAGAGATTATCCTGTTCCAATCCCCTGCCATAGGCAGAGCCACTTTCCACCAGACCAGGTTGCTCAAAACCTCATCCAACCTGGCCTTGAACACTTCCAGGGACAAGTTTATATACTTTATATGCAATAGCTGATGATGTTTGGAGCCAAATTCTGTTTCATTTAACCTAGAAAATAAGCCTAGGAACTTAATGGAAGAAGTAGAGTTTTTCTCATTTCCAGAACAGAATGTCTTATCTCGTTTCACATTTAAATACAGGCATGTGCAGATAGGCAGCAGCCTGGCTGGGAATTGCCGTAACTGTGACAACATTGACATTCAGTGTGTCGACAAATAGAGCAACCTCGTCAGCCTTTCAGAGAATTCATATCCAGAATTTTTATTGCTTGCTTAGCTCTCTACAATGCTGTGTTAGTAAAGAGTTGTAATTATGCATACTGAAATACTGATTTGTAAAACCAGTTTGGTTCTTGTTTTTTACTATTTGCTGATGGTATCAGTACTAACAGTGATGCAGTTTTTCTTCTGCATTACCTCTAAAATAAGCATTAAAAGATATGCTTGTTGTTCATGTTTTGAAATGAGTTTTAATGACAAAAAATATCTATTGAATAATAAAATTTGATTGGTTAAAGATTTTCCTCTGTGAAAAATGCAGAGGAGTTCTACATTGTTTCAATTTTATTTTTCTCTAGTCATAGTTCACAGTATTAAACTTCATTATAGCTTTTAATCAGAGTTGGAAAAGTGTTCAGTATCTTATGAGCTAGCTATCTGAATTAAATCACAGTAATTTTTTACCCATTACTGCTTCAGTTAAAGTATGAATTCCAACAGCTTCAGAAGCATTACGGAAGTGTTTCACAACATATAATGCAACTTCTCTCCAAGGACATTAAAATATATGTTTGTATTAATCTGAAATGGGAAAGGTATATCTTTAATTATGCAAGAATAACTTTATTATTTTCTGAAGAAGGTCTAGCCTGGTTGTTTTCATTGGCTTTGGAGTAAAATAATTTGTATTAAATGAAATCCCACTAAATAAATTATAATTCACTCCAGTGTAATAGAAAGCAGAAATAATCTGCGTCAGTTCACAGGAAAAATTATATCCAGCATTTCAAACTTACCATAGCATTGGTAAGTCCAAGCATTCAGAAATCTCAAATTAAATATACTTTCTCCTTTTTCATTTATTTATGATGATTTGGAGTCTTTTGTACAGCTTTGGCATTGCAAAATCTTTCTAGTTTTTATTTTCTGTGTTTTCCTAGCAGCAAAGAGAACAAAATCTTTCTGGCATTTGGAAAGAAACACAGAGTTCTGTTCTGGCACTGGGATCTGGAGCTTTAAGGGGATCAGGCAGTGTCGCAGGACCTGTGTTCAATGACAAATATGCAAAATGTAGCCTCAGCTTCTCCCAAAACTACAGCCTGACTCAGTATCCTTTGGGAAGATGTTATCAGCCAGCCCAGTCTACCTGGGTAGGGCTCCAAGTCTCTCTTTCTTTTCCTCACACTCATCTGCCAGGCAATGGAGCTTTACTGAGGGAAGGTGTTTCATAGCAGAAGAGGGATGGCAGCGCTTGGAGGCTCCGAGGGGCAGGGGGATGAGGGCAGCAAAGGCCATCCCAACCTGTTTGGGCAGAGCAGGGACAGATTGGAGCAGTGGACATCATTTGGGGAGCCTGGGGATAGAGTCTGTGTCCTTCAGGGACTGTGAGAGGCCAGCAGAGCTGAGCAGGGAAGGACATGGTCACGTTTAGCTCTGCTCCTGTCCTGAGGATCTCTTACAGCAGATCCTGCAGAACTGGGCCCTCCCTGCGAGGCAGGAGCAGAGGTTTCAGCATTTCCTGCCATTCCACCAACTAAAGATAGAACAGTCTTTTGAAGCTCTCACTTCCATCGCAGGAAGCTTGAAGCTGGGTCACCCCAGGGGCCTTGGGGACTCTAAACCAGGAGCTGCAGAGCTGCTGTCATTAAACATATGCCAAAGCCCTCTGAGTCCCAGAGAATGAGGTGGTTTTTATACCCCACTACTTCCCAGAATTAATAATTGAAAGGAACATCTGATCAATATCCTTCTGTCTGAGGGCTTTTTTTAAGTCTGTTTTGCCTTCAGCTCACCAGGATATACAGAAACACACCCTCGGGTAGGACACATGCAAGCACAAATTATCCTCCAGTGGCAGTGTTTGGAGTTAGGGGAGCATCATGGCAGGACCATTGAACTGCTGTGAGTGAGCCGTCCTTGCATGTTGGATGAACCTTTGCCTTGAGGGCAGGAGGGATTTTTGTGGAAAGGGCACCTGCTCTGAGGGTTGTGGCTGATTATCACATCCACCAGTGGAAGCACATTTCCTAACTTCCAGTCCTGTCCTATTTCTCTTTTATTTGCCTTTTTTTTTTTTTTTATTTCACTGCATTGGATTTCTGTATATTCGTCAAAAAATTTAATTTAAATACCAAGGGTTCTTATCCTTTGCTTCAGACAGGAAATCTGTAGAGTCCTTTGAAGCATCTTCAGCCTTGGATGGCCCTCAGCAATGTCAAAAGCAATTATGTGTCAGTTATAAAAAGTGATTTTTAAAGTGCCTGTAAAAATTAAAATAGATGTTTCTGTGCACTGTATCAGCATCTTCAGCTAGTCAGATGTTAGAGTGCTCCAAAACAAAGCTGTACAAAAATACTACACAGGGATGGAGCAAATGCTGACAGTTTGAGATGTTATTGCCTAACCGCCTTGGGAAATTCCATTTATTGAAAATAATTCACATACATGTTTGAAACATTTGGTAATTAATTTTCAGCTGAATTGATTTCTGTATCCAAACTGCTCTGAGGAAAGAGAGAGAGAGACTTAAATATCTGAGCTGGCTATTGGAAGACATGTTCTCTCCTAAACTTGGGGGTGGGCTAACACAAATTTTCTCCCTAGTGAAGCTGAATGATTTATACCAAGATTTTAAGAAGCAGAATAAAACCACTGGTTTTATTTACATTTATATGGTGGGTGGGTCTTGTAATCTGTTCTTAAATAACTCTTTCTAAGACCAGAATTGTCATCAATATCATCTCTGAGAATGTTACACTCAGCTCCAGCAAAGAACACAGTCTTCTGAATGGCTATAAAAGCCTGGAATTCTACCCCAGGCCTCCTGGGGTGTCTTGTGCATACAAGAAGGATGGAGTGGTCCATCCTGCACTTGCATTAAGCCCCACTGACAGTCTAACCCCAGCACATGGCTGGCTGAAATTCACCACTAGAGCACTGAAAATTTACCATGCCTTCACAGAGAAGCTCTTGAAGTTCATGTGTATGACCATGTTCACCCTAGAAAAAATGGCATAAATTCATTATGTACTTTAAACCTGAAGAAGCTCTACATCTGATGGGAAGGCTGTGGAGTACTTTGAATAGCCAAAATGTTATAGCCAAGACTGCTTTTAGCCATCATGTGTTGGAAACATGCCCTTTCCCTAGCAAAAATCAAGGGCAGTCTGTAGCAATTTTTATTGGCATGTTTAATCTGGCTTCATGGCTTCTTCACATTTGCTCTCTGATGGTTTTCAGGGAACCCTACAGTAAAATTTTGCCAAGGCACTGCTCAGCTGCCTCAGTCCCACTCTCCCTTTGGTTATCACCGTGCTGGGAGAGCACACACGATGCTGATTTGAAACCTTCCCTCCTAGATCTGAAGTTTGACATCAGAGGCCATTTGAGCTTCATGCTGAGTGGGGAGGAAGGGTCAGAGTCTTCTGTCCACTTCCTGCTCAGACCTATTCATGTCCACAGCTTTCCCATTCCTACCTTTCCCTTTTCTGCCCATTTCCCTGCCTCCAGAGCCAGGAGCTGTGCTTTCCTTCTCCTGTCTGCTTGCGGAGTGTAGCTGGAATCAAGTAACACGTAAGGATATTGAAATGCACACATATAAGGCAACACATCATTTAATTGTGAGACTTAGCTTTATTATCAATGTCTTTTGTATTAAAATACACACTAGGATTTTTGCACTGAAGACAGCAGGTCTCATTTTCCATTTCATCTTACCCCTCCCAGCAGATGTTCTTCTTTTCTTACACAGTCAGATGTTCTTCTCTTCTTATATCGTTCCAAGGGGATTGCATAAAAGCAGCTGCTCTTGACATTGCATTATGCAAGAGTATTTTTGTCACTGAGTGATCACTGTACTTATTGGCAGGCAATTTTGAAAACAAACCCCCCAATATTTACATAATGCCATCTCTTTTTGATTGTGCAGTTCATTTCAGCTTCACTAAACAGCTACATTTTGAAATTACTCTCTTCCCCCTAAGGAATGGTCATAAAAACAGAATCAAGCTCATAAATCTTGTTGTGAACTAGTTATACAGTTTCTGCAGGATTACACATCCATTGCTGTGAGACATTGAAAGTATTTATTTCTTATCACCCTTTTAAAGTCAAATGTGTGAAAAGTAAATTCGCTCTGTTGTGATTAACACGGTGACCCACGGCACAACATATGGAGCTACATTCTTACAGAGCAACTTCTCCCTGCACTGCCATGGACTGAACTAAGATTTTCTTGCAATATTTTATTTATTACCACTATTTTTGTAGTGGTAATAAATAAAAATGTGAAATGTAATAGAAAAGTATCTCAAACACTGTTGGTAGGTCTTGGTCCAACATCGATTTATATCGCAAATCCACAGCCTCTGGTGAATGGTGCAAGGAGGGGAGAGGGGAAGTTTGTTCAATTCGTAAGGGAAAGTTCTCTGGTCTGCTGTGTGGAGCTGGGACAGAAAGAGATTTGGGATGCACTCGGTGTTTGTACACCTTTTAGTATTGGAAACAATGTCAGCATATCATTAGGATCTGTTAGGAGGCTGATGCAATCCTACAGTCCCTGGTGTTTATCATCTACCAATTACTTTGGTCTTTCTCTGAGATTACCATAGAAGATTTATAGTTTTAAGAGAGAACTTAGGTTGCTCTGCATAATAAAAGCAAGACAAGGAATGCTAAAGGACAGGAATTCTGATTCTGCACCTCTATTTACTTCTTCCCTTGCACTGTCAGATAGGAAGAGACTTCTCAGCTCTGAATACCAGGACAGCTTCCCAGAAAGCAAATGTCAGCAGCAGAAACCACTGGGTGTGAAGTGAGGAAGAGTGAGATTCTTGAGCCAAAATGAAATTTTTCTGATTCCCTAAATTTTTCGAGACAAAAATCTTCTGAAAACTATTATACTGAGGTGTATAATCTCAGTATTATACTGAGATGTTCAGTACTATATTTCAGTTAGCTGCTTCCTGGAGTGGATCCTTCCCTTGAAGACCAAGTATCCATAGGAAATGCTCAAAACAGGAAACTGTGGAGCCTGGGTTCACAAAAGGATAGGCAGGATTACTGAAGAGGGTTTTCATCAAAGAATTTATGTCCAAGTGAAATATTGAATTCCAGTACTGGCTGGACACATATCTCCTTACAAAAATGTTGGATGAATGCTCAGCTACTCTCAGTTGAGATTAATTAATCATATCAGTTTCACCTTCAGACTCAGCCTAAAGAAAATGTGGGAAAACGTTCACATCTCAGAGCCAGGCTTCAGGTATTTTTGTTATTACTGTGCAGACAGAGCTGAGTGCAGACTCTCTGACACAGACAAGGGATGGCTGTAGTTTTCCTTTCAAGCCGATAAAGTAACATCTTCTTCCCACTTTATTTATTTATTTGTACTTTTAGCTCTTCATTTTCAAAGATTTCATACTCACTGCTTTAGGACAAAAGGACTGTAATGACATATACGGTTGTTATGTTTCATCTTATTCCCAAGGGTGTGTTCTTCTTCCGATGATGAGCATCTGCTCCTAGTCATGTAGAAATCTGATTAACAAAGCATGATCTTTGATTAGCATATTTCAGAAATTGTTTCTTATTACAAGCTCTCCTTAGGGCTTGTGTTGCTTAGCAGAAGAACAACCTTCCAAATGTATTTAACATGTTGAGGAACTTTGCAGACATATAAATCCCTACTTTGAACTTTTATGTTTATATGGATCATGCATTCTGCATAAGTGGGAAAAAATCTCACGAAATAACAATCCACATTGTGGGGTTTTGCTGTCTTCTGACAGTGTGACTTATATTTAATAAACTGCTGTTTTGAACTGTATGTAAGGGCTGTTTGTAATGAATAATAAATGATGCTTCTATTATGCTTTCCATTTAAGGATTTTCATGAGCTTTTCCACCATGAATGAAATAATTCATCCAACACATCAGTTGCTTTATTTATTATTGTCAACATTATTATTGTTTTCAGATTTTAGAAGCAAGTCACTGGGGTATAGAAAGTGGAGGCCTGATTTGTAAGGAAATGATGGCTGGGATTTCCAGCCACATCTTTTCCCATTGCTTTCCTTCAAACTGATGGCTATTCAACAGCATTTTTTAAATTTTTGATAGACAGTTTTTAAATTGCAAAATACTTGGAAGTTGTGTTACTTTTACCAGTAATGAATAGTATGATGTTATTTCAGAACTGCATGCATTTTTATTGCCTGAGATCTAAAGAGTTCTTGAAATTGATAACATTCACCAGTTAGAGTAAATTTTACTGTGAAAAAATGCTAAATGTTGTAGCTGTGCATGATGTCACATAGACCATGTGGGCCTAAATTTTGCTTCTTTTTCATGCCAAGCTAGTATTGACTTTCCAGGCTAAACCTGCATGCCTATGCTGAGGGTTTGGGCTGATAGAAAGCTATGAGCACCAGGCCAGGCTGTGCTCGCCAGCAGCCCAGCACTCCTGGCAGCTCCTAGCCCTGGGCTCCCAGCCAGTTTGCAGTGATTTTTGTTGATGCAGCATTTTGCATCAAGGATGTGTCACCAGCAAAAGCAACCAACAGCACAGCCAGGCCAGCTGCAAGTGAGCAAAAGTTCTGCTCATTAAATTTGTGTGTGGATATGATCTCTGAATTATCATCAGCCCAGTGAAACAGTGATGTGGTGACCCTGCACCCTCCAAGTGGTGCTCTCTCATTAAAGGCTTTGCAGAAGGAGGGTGTTTCACTCTGGTTTGCACTCCAGGAGGACAGCCAGCTCAGGAAGCTGTGGCTTGCCATTTCCATCCCTGTCAAGGATCTGCCTCAGTCTTTAACTCAGTCTCTAGTGAGAGTGAAGTAAGAGGATTAAGAAGGTGTATCTCATTCTTTGTGTTCTGGGAATGTAAAGGGCAGGGAATCGGATACTGCTCATCTGTCTGGCATAAAAATGACACCAAAAGCAGACAGCAAAACGTCTCTGAAGAGCCTTGACAGCCTTTGGTTTTCCAGTGGGACAGGCCCTGGCCCCTCAAACACTGCCTGTGTATTTTCCTAATGGCAACATATTGAGTGTTGATGCCTTTTTGTTTATAGTGTAGGAAACAGATGGTCTTTTCTCCTTCCTTGCTCACTTCACCTCTTCTATCAGTTTTAATGGTTTAAAAGAAAAAGCTTTTAACACTTTTGCTTTGTTTTTACGATTTCCCCCTGTCTTGCTCCGAAGGCATTCCAGTAAATACATATGCACTAGTGAAGCTTAATTGCCCATCACAAATGTGTAATGGGTGTTAATGTGGCAGGAGCTTGTAGCTGTGGCTGTTTAACCCAGCCCAGAACAGCTGCAGCACTTCAGACCCGCAGGAAAGCAGAAGAATCCTCTGCTTGTTGGAAATATATTTGCTCTCAGAAAAATTTGGTACGTAACAAACTGAAACTTCTTGTACTTCAAAAAGTGTCCTTTGAAAGTTTCTCTGATCGTTCAGTAGAAGTGAGGAACGGTTTTCATAAAGGGCAGTAAGATCTTTATACAGTCCACAAAATGAAACCAACAGTTGCCCATTTCCAAGGATGAAGCGAGATGTGGGGAGAGATAGGAGAGGTAAAATGGGATTTGAAGACATTAAAGAGGAACACGAAGTCAAATTTATGGCAATAGAACGTCCAAAAAGAGCTTCTCTAAAAATCACTTCTCAAACAAAAGAGGAATTTTTCCATACGACTGGTATGGCAGAGACTTTCCTTCTGAAGTGCTCACGTAACCATATTTTGAATACCTGTAATTCATCTTGGCAGCTAATTTCTTATTGCTGATCTTTAGAAACCTCCTTTTGCAGAAGAGTGAATTTAGATACCTTTCAAATGGGACAAAAGCCTGGGCATATTTGCTCTGAGATGGCAGCTCATCGTGCTGTCCAATCCCACCTCTGACAGCACTGCTGGTGGTGCAGGTTGCTGTACAAAAGCTCAGGATTTTTTGGTTGTTATTGCTGCTCTTCTACTCAAGCATTTTAAATACAGGGGATGCTTAGCTGTAAAAATTAAAAATAAGATCTGAAAATAACATGCCTTTTTTACAGCATCTGTGAAACTAAATTTATTAGCACTCTGCATTATGGTAGTTATTAGTTAGCTTCGCAAATACTGGTCATTTTGTTATTTGAGTACATTTTATCCAAACATAGCTTTTCTGTGAAATAAACAGCATGATCCAGATTGTTAAACCAGAACTTCATTCCAAAGTCTGGTGTCTAGTATTAATGTGAATGCCAATTAGACTCAGATCACTGCTCAGTAATCAGTCTTTAAGCTCTTCATCTCTCTCTCTATGCAATCTGCTCTATTTCACATGCAGTCTGAAAACAGCAGCACATACTATAAAATAGCAAAGTATTTGTTCACTCAGATATGGGAGTGTTCATTCTAGCCAGTTATCATCTGCCAGCCAAGAGAGACCTCTGCATGCCTTTCTCACGTTCTTTTTTTAATATGTTTGGTTTTTTATAGCCCTTGATCCATCCAAAGATCCCTGCCTGAAGGTGAAGTGCAGCCCACACAAAGTGTGTGTCACCCACGACTACGAGACTGCGATTTGTGTGAGCCGCAAGCAGCTGGTGCACAGGTGAGCAAACTTCCCATTGCTTGAGGCTTTTGTGTCTGTCACAGACATCCAGTATGGGAGAAGTAAAGTGAGAAAACTCCAAAATTAGTATTAGAAACCCCATAATTTTAAAACATTCCTTTAAAGTTTAATTTCCATTAAAAAAAGAAAAAAAAACAAAACCAGAAAAAAAAATCCCAGAAGTTTTATATCTGTTACTGAGACTGTTCCAAAAAGATGACCTGGAACATGGTGCATCTTGTGGTGTAGACTGCACAATTCTCTTTCAGCTGTGGGAGGGTCTCTCCCTGCTTCGTATGGAAGCAAAAATTTGCCTGTAACACAACTCAGGTCCCTAAATATCGTTGTCATCCGAGATCATAGTTTGACACCTATTTAAACCAAACTAAGCTCAGGATGATCTGCATCCCATATAGTAGTACGTCATTTCATCTCACTGATACCTGGTTGAGGAAGCTAATCCTGTAAGAAAAATTTGACTTTGATTGATAACACAAAGTTAATGGTGTAATATGCATGAGGCAGTGTGTTCAATGTTTGGTTTTCAATATGGAATGATCCCTGGAAGGAAGTTAGGAGTCTGCCTATGTGCAGTGCTTACGTTCTAATGACTTTTTTGGCATTATGTAGCTTACATTTTCTAGTTATGATAGATTGAAAACCTGGTTAAATCCTTGCATTATATAGTAGTCCTTGTGATATATAGACATAGATGTTGAGCCAAATGCTTTCTGAGCTATTTCCAGTATTCAATGTCCCCAAAGTAGCCAAAATGGTTCAGAGGAATGGTGCAGAGGAATATCCTTTCTTTGCAGAAACCAGGCTGCGTTTCATGTGATCTCTCTATGATTCCTCCACTGCCTGCAGCTGTTTCAGCAAACCTTTGAGTAGCACTGTGACTATGGAGATGAATCAAAAAGTATTGAAAACTTACTTTGAAAATTCTCCAAACAATTTCCAGCAAGTTTTGCAATACTGAAAGAACTCCTGCTGATGTGTGATAGTGGCACATATAACCCCACAGTGGTTTTATTCTCCAGGTACCCAGCTACCCTGGCCTCAGAGGGTAGATAGGTCAAGGAGGGAAGTAACCAGGGCAAATTATCTGTTGATTTGAATCAGTGGGATGACACCCCCCAAAGGTTTTCATCTTCAGTCCCACAGCGTTCTGGTTTTTCTCTACCTGAGCTCAATGCTGCTGTAGTCAGACTCCAGTCATATTTAATGCTGTGTTAATCAGGAGTAAACACATTAAAAGGAGTGGAGTTGCACATATTTAAAACCAGTGAAAATCTGAATATATTAGTGTGGGCAAATGTAGGAAGAATTACCAAATAACACAGCGTTGTTGTGGTTGTTTTGCACTTCCACAGTGCTTTTGGGTGTGCTCAGGAGGATTTTCCATTTCATGCATCATTATCAACTTGCTGCAGTGGCTTTACACAGTGTGTAGGCTCAGCAAAAAGTAATCGAGAGCAACACCTTTGTTATTGCTGAGTCTCCAGCCAGAGCTGTGCTGGTTTGTGTCACCCTGTGCCCAGCCTGCTGGAGGGCTGCACCACAAGGGAGCTGTGGTTTTCCAGGCACAATGTGCAGCAAACTCTGAAATCACCAGTGCCAGCGCAATGCCATTCCCATTTCATTTCCTTTCTGCTGGAATGCCCGTTTTTTAAACCACTGCAGGAGCTCAGTAGCAGTGTAGAAAATTGAGTCGCATGGAAATGTGTTATTTAAGCTACTCAGACCTTGCCCCAGGGGCAGTCCAGCCTCTCCTGTGCAGCATCTGCAACCTCCTCCTTCTCTGCTCCTCTTCCCCTCCACAGTCCCCTGCAGAGCAGCCCTGGGTCTTGAATCATGGAATGGTTTGGGTTGGAAGGGATCATCTAATTCCAGCCCTCCTGCCCTTTGGATCTACTGTTACAATCAGTTGGTTCCCCAATTAACCTTGCTGTGCTCATAGATTTTTTTCCTATTCTCTTGTTCCTTTTCATACTGATTCTGAAAATAATTGGTTTTCATTTGTGTATTATGTGTAATTCAGGGAAAAGGGCATTGCCCAAAGGGAATTTTGCAAAATAGCATAATTTGGATTCCTGTTGGTATATTTATTCATGTTAATTGTATGTGTTTTATTTGTATGTATTTTCTTGAAGATACTATCACAAGCAGAAAGATGGGAGAACCCAGACAATAACAGGGGAAAAACACTGGGTGGTTCATTCATTTTTGTCTCTTTCTCCATGGTCCTTAACCAACTAATCTTTCTAGTAAGCTTTTAGTACTTCAGAAGTTAAGGCAGAGGATGTCTGAAAGGTATTTCAGACAGATAATAGCATTTTGTCAGCACATCCTCTAAGGCGTTTACAGTACAAATTGGACAAGACTGAGTTGTAACTGAAGAGTGTGAAAAAGATAAATTTGGAGGTGCCTTCTTATATGCTTAATAGTCCTTGTACTAATGGTAGAGTCTTATGAAATCTTTTGGGTGGATTAAAACCCCTTTCAATTTGAACATCTATGAGAAAAGTCTTTATTAGTTCAGTTTTGCATGAAATGCTGTAGTTAATATCTCTCAAAGTTTTCTCATGCATTTTCAGTCCATAATACTTTGTGCCATTTGTCTCTGCTGGTGCTGCTAGTGCAGCGGATGGGAAGGAAAGATGTCACTCTTGGGCTCTTTTCAAAAGAGCAGAATGAGAAGAGAGGATTGATGTGAAAATAATGGGCATATTAACATGTCCAGGGTTTACAGCTTTGCTCAGTCCATTTGACTGGCAATCACCAATTAGTTCATCACTGCAGTCGATGTCACTCACAAAGGTAATCACACATCGTCTCTGCTTCTCTGCTGTGCCTTAGAAATCCAGCTATTTACTCACTATTTCTTCAGGACTTTTAAGGATAATGGTGCTGACAAAAGAGTCTACTACTGAGTTTCTCACTTTTTTTGTTTTTTTAAGATCTGGACAAGTTCCCAGTTAAAACATCTGTTCTTCTAAATTACACGTCAAAACCTCGGTCTGACCAGCGTGGCAGTGTTGGCAACTACACTTATCCACAATGAGCAGACAAATCTCCCTCTCTCTCTTTACAAATCCTGCAGCTGATACACCATTTCTGGTTAGGAAGGACCCTGTTCAAAACAAGTCAAGTAAAACATCCCCATATGTGAAACTGAGCATTTTTGTAGCTCTGCTCCTGTTTGCCAGTGGAGTGCTTTAAATTGTATCCAAAAGGGGGAAGCAAAGCAATCTCTGCCAGGACATCAGTGTCCCACCTGCTTTGGAGAGCTGCTGGGAGCATTACAGAAAAATCTCTGACCACAGCAAATGCACTTTTAGGGATTAACTGAAAAGTTGTGAACATAAGCAAGGATTTGAAACAGTGCTATTCCTCAATGTCTATGATTACATCAACAATCACCTTTTAAAAGGTGCTAAATATAGGGCCTGTGAACCTAACCCTCTTTTCCTCTGACTTGTGCCTGCCTGACTTTTCTATTGCTTGCTTCACTGCTAAATGGTGATGAGGGGTTGGCACAACATCCAGGGCTCTTCTGGGGGTTACAGCTTCCTGTGCTGAAAAAAGAAAGCCATTTCAAATTTCTTGGATTTTTTTTCCCAAGTAACAATACAACCATATTTACAAATATCTGCAAACTGGCTTGTACTCTGTAAATTTGGCTTTTCCTAGGAAAAAAAAAAAAAAAAGTTTTTATGAAAAACCTTTTATCCACCTCTAGTGCTGAGTATTGATTAATCTACTGGCATAGATTTTTGCTTCAGAAGAAAGAGCATTGAAATACTTGAGTAAATTCACAATCACAAATCCCTACAGATTGCATTAAGTTTCTTTCAAAGATATTGTACTGGGGAAATTGCCAAAATTTAGGCTTATTATTCCCAAGGGTAGCTGTGACAGAATCTTGGAGAGTTACTTTAATCCTCAGTGAATGAAAGTTCTAGACATGGACAGGATTGGGTAAATGTTTGTTGTTTGGGGTATTTTTTTGTAAGTTGTTAACTCTAGTGCATTACTCTGTAAAGACTATTTTTCTTACTAATATCTAATCCCTCACGGTACATTGCACAGTTTAACAGTGGCTCATGCTGTTTGTCCAGAAAGAGAAATGAGAATCAGGAAAATCAAAGAGCCTTTGAGGTCACAGCCAAGTGCAGCACATAATGTGATGTGCAAGGGGTGTGCAAGTGATGTGTGCAAGTCCTTAGAGAAAACTTGAAAGCTTTTAAAATTATTTTATCTCCAGATTGCCCAACAACAAAGCATGCCTTCAGTACAGCGCAAAAGCTTGGGATTTTGCAGCAGATGAGTTACAGACACATGGAAATCAGGAATGTTTGTTTGGTTATGTGGTCCAAGTTGCCTTTTAATAGGACAGAGAGCACATGCTGTGATGCGACATCAATCTATAAGTGCTCAAGGGGACCACTGACTATTAAGAGGGAACAGCATAAGGGTCTGGCACTATCCGTAATTCCCCATTACAGTTATTTCTAAAATTTTGATTATGAAAATTATGATCTAAGCATGAATTCCCAAAGGTTAATAGCTTTTCCTCCAAGAGAGTCTCCATCAGTAACTGCCCGGGATTCAGTCCAAGGATGTTTGAATATTGGAACAGCACTCACTGGTTTTAAAAGCAGATATTACTCTACTGAATAGGATCATTTGTAAACTGTAGGTTTCATTCTCCAAGTGGTCCATTTCTCAGTTTCAGCTCTGCCTACATTAAATTGCTTTTAGCTAAAGAGACCATGGGGAGAGTCTGTGGAGGGACTGGCTTTCATCCGGAGCGATGATATGAGCTCGTTCAGTTCTGAGCCTTCAGAGTGACCTACTTGCTGCCAGGGGCTTCTGCACAAAAATCCTCCAGCTGATTACTTTCTGGGGGAAGCTGGCTATGCTATGTCCCCTCAACAGACAAGAAAGAATTCATGTTCTTTTTAGGCTGTTTTCTGGCTTTCTGCTCTAGCTATTCTCTTGATTTAGGCAAGTTTGAAAACTAAAAGTTGAAAGACCCCTGTACAATTAACAAACTTAATGAAAGATCTTTCCTTGGCTTTAAGTCCTGCAGTCACCTTTAAAGCTGAATTCAAATAGGATTAAGGACTCAAAACAAAAGTCCCCAAATTTTACACCATACATTTTGGTATTCCCATGAATTTCCAAATTTCCACAGAAAAATGTGCACATGAAAAGCCCTGATCAGGCAGAGCACAAGCACCTCCCATGGGAATTGCACAAAATTGTTACCAATAGCCTGGACTTTCTGCATCCCAAGGCCAGTTAGCCACTCTGCTCTTCGCTCCACTGAGGGGTTCATGCTTCAT
This sequence comes from Acanthiza pusilla, assembly GCA_036630365.1. NCBI lineage: Eukaryota > Metazoa > Chordata > Aves > Passeriformes > Acanthizidae > Acanthiza > Acanthiza pusilla. The sequence goes on along the minus strand of JAXCHO010000049.1, from coordinate 8,574,448 downwards.
CAGCTTTAGAGCTCACTAGAGTAGTGTCAGGTGATGGGCTCTTACTGGACATGAGGAATTTTTGAAATATATGATAATGCACAGCTCTTTTAGAATGGACTTCAGTGTGTCCTCATCCCTGTCGGCACTGGCCATGCCTGTAGATGAATTGTTCTTGCTGTCAACAGCAGATTTAGTGTGTTTGACTCACAGTCACCCAGCCCAGGCTGCTGGGTGAGTGTCTCACTGCTGAGGTCATTGGCATTTACCCTGCAGCTCCTGTCTCACTGAGCTCTGCGTTACCCTGAGGGTGCTGCAAGCACAAAGGAAGCACAATGGTTATTGAGACAATCTGCTGCTGCATCTCTCCGTTTAGACTGATTTCAGAGCACCTGAATACCTCTGGGTACCTTTGCTATCATCAGAACATTTTTATATTGAATGAAATGAGAAAATAACTTCTTTTTTCTGCACTTTAATTAACATTTATAAATAGTTTTGCATTTAAAAATACTATTATTGAATGGGTTGAATACCTCTTTGTAATAGTCCTGCTCTTAATATTTGTAGTTGTACGCTTTTAGCAGTATGTAAAAATGGACTAGAAGTGACTTCTTGGATCATTAAGTCTAATCCCTCTGCAACAGTATCAAATAAACTTTTTCATAAGCCTATCAAGCTCTGCTTTAATGATAATAAGGTTTTTTGCTTCCTGTACTCTATTTGGATGAATCCTGAACATCTAAACCTTTCTGGTTGGAAACCTGCTAATATCCAGCCTAAATGTATTCAAATCCCGCTAAAACTTCTGGAGTTTTCCTAAATGGTTCCTCAATATTTATTTTGAAATAGTGAGCTTCTGTGGTTTTGCTAGATTTGGCAAATGTTCATAGTCTTTTCTTATAAATGAAGCTCTCTTAAAAATACATTCCTCTTGCTTGTTTCAGTTTTCATTTGTAGCAGAGCTCATTGGGTTTGGCTGCTGAGATCACTAAAGAAAGAAACCCAAAAATATCGCTTTGTTGTCTTGCTGTTTAAAATCTTTACACATCTTTGGTTTGCAATGACTCTGAGCCATCACTTGTTAAAGATTTTAATCTTTATTTCTTAAATTAATCCCCTCTTTTAAATGCCTGTTCTATCCATGCCTGCTTTAAACCTCTGATTATTATTCCATCAGCCCTGGTATCATGTGCAGCTTGGAAGTTCTTATTCCAGGTGGGCTTTCAACAGAGCTCTCTGGAGAACAGTTCTGGCTTTGATGCTTTGTGATCTCTAAATTGATATATATTGTAAATATATGTGCAGTTTATTGCTTTAAGCACTCCTACATAACCTAACATTCTATATTTGTTTCATCCTTGATAGAAACATACACTAATTACTTTTCTCTGTAATGTAAAACTTTTTTAAATTAACTTGGTAACAAAAGGTAGGGGGGAAAGAGTTTGAAATAAATGCAAGCCATACCTAGTTCAGCATTACATATAAACTATATATAAAATTCAGTGTTTAGAGCTCTGAGATCTGACTAATAGGTGAGCTCATGTATAATGGTGAAAAATGCATGTCTGAAAGTTAATGTGTGAATGGAAGTTTGTGCAGCAGATTCATAGGAAACACAAGCCAGTAGGAAAACTTAAATATATGAAAGGTAAAATAAGGGTAACATAACGTTTGTTCTTGGTGGTTTTACTGTCTCAGTGGGTTCTTTTGGAGAGTGCAGAATTGGTCATATAGAAACCTCTTGACGTAGCTCTTATTGGCTTGTCAGGAGCTACCATCCAAAGCAAAGTTAGCATTGAAAAGTTCCTGTTTCCCTCGAGATGTGTGGAAGGAGGCAGTTAAAAGTTCAGTCACCTCCTCCATGGCATTGGAGGCATGTTCCTGACTTGGATTGTGAGCTGTTGATAGCATAAGGGATGTTGGCTTTTTTGTTGTTTGTAAAGCTCCTCTTGCTCACTTTAAAGTGAGCAGGAAATGAAAACAGTAATTGGTATAAATGTCATCTGCTTGGCAAATGTCACGAGATTTGCCAACAAATGAATAGTGAACAGAGGAATAAAATTGGAAGGGATTCACTGCCTTTGAATCCTCATTCCCTAAGAAGCTGTTAGGCTTTGCATATGGAGTAGCCTCCTAATTCTTGGATTTTCAGTGCTTTTTCAAACAATTTTCATACATCTTCATCATCACCGTTATTAAAATGCAAACAGGCTGGTGTATCAGGAAGTGGGATCCAGGAGGACAATTCCACAGCTCCCTGGATTCCTGTCAGCAGCACTGCATTTGGCCATTGCCCCTGGAGGTCTCAGGGATGTATTTTTGCTTGGGCTGTTGCCTGACTTTCTCTATGACTACAGTCCTTCTCACACGACATGGAATCTGCGAAATTTTAGGGTTTACCACAGCCCAATAAGTTAAGGATTTATTTCCTGATTCACCTTCTTTGTATTTTTTATAAAAATCTTAACCATAGAATTGCTGGAAGCAAATCTGTGATCATATTTAATATGTGCCTGTATTTTTGCTTTTTATCCCTATCTTAAATCTGTTGAGTAATCCAGTCAGTCATAAATTATTATTTAATGTTCACAAATGACCTCCAATGCACTGAAAATTATTCTGTATTTATACAATAATCTGTTTACTGGAGATTCTAAATTTATTGCTGGTTCTTGCTGTAGAAGCCCCAGGACATGAATGTGTTCAGTGGAAGTCTTTTTAGTGCTAATAAAAGGCATGCTTTTGTAAGATTGGGACTGATGTTTACAGTAAAGAAATTTTATTAAAGTTTTTCTTCAATTTCCAGCATCCCATTATATTGGAAAAAATATTACACATGCAGCATTTAAAATCTGCATTTTTGGTAAATGGCGTTATATATTCCCATTGCAGTCAATATTACAAACAATACACTTTGTATGAAATTTGCAAATTAGACCTTAAAAATACTGCATTTCATTTGATGCTGGCCAGTTTGCTGCTCTTTGTAACTGTGTGTCTTCAATATGATGCAGACTCAACACACAGAGCTTTTAAACCTGCTAAAGACTGATCTTTATTGTTGGCAAAACAGTTCTGTATTTTACCATTGCACTGCTGAGATTTGCCAGTTATTGCTTCTAAAGCCTTTCTCTGGCCGTGAAAGGCACCACTGACAGGAGGCTGAAATTCTAATCGGTTGGTCAGACTCTTCTCCACCTCTTGCCTTGAGGACTCACGGTTCCCTACCCACGTGTGGGGCTCTGCTGGGTGGGGAGCTTTGGCTCCTCCAATGCCGAGAGTGGTTTCCAGCAGAGTTCTGCTAAATTTCACATCTCCTTCAACATCCCTCATTTCGGGCACAAAACTTCACAAGGAAAAATGATGAAACCATGCCCAAGACCACCCAAAGGAATTCATCAACAAGCTTTCATTTTTGAGTTAAAGCGTGCAAAAAAACTTACACTGTGAAGACGTTTCCACAGAGATTTGCCAGTTCCAAACTAGATTAACAACAAAGACGTGAATGTCAGCTGAAATATGAAATTGAAAAAGGTAGTCTTTGGTGTTTGATCCCTTTCAGAGCCATGCAGTTCCATCTAATGGCACTCTTTTGAAAGAAATAGCACATGAAAACAATGAAAAGGAGCTTCTGGCATCACTCATTTTCTTATTTGGTGCAAGTTATGTTATCAAAATTAACTTTTAATCTATTACTTCCTGCTTCTTTAATATTTCAATTTCTATCATTCTCTTTTCATTAAGTTTATGATTGCCTGCTTAGTGCTGTGCCAGAGCTCATCAAGAGTTCAACTTACAGATTTTCAATTTAGTCATTTTGTATCAGATCGCTTCAACCAATGAACCACAGATGACATTATTTATGGACATGAGCCACCAATGTACAGTCTGTTCAAAGCTCTGTATGTAGGCAGTACTAAAGATAATTAGAAACCAACCCACAATATTTTGCTTCTTTAAATATGTCTTCTCAGGTATCACTGTTCTGCTTCCAAATTACATATAGAAAGGTGATGCTGGGCCATTCACCTTTTAGGCATAAAGAGTATTACCTTAGCACAATTTGAAAAAGGTATTGCTTCTGTCTGTAGGTTTAAAGCAGTTTTGTAATGTATCATAATTTAATTCCCATGAGCATCTTCTACATCTTAAGAGGTGGAAGAGAAAAATCCGTGGACATCAGGAAGGCATCCGTGCTCACTGCAGGGGCGTTGGACTCGATGAGTTTTAAAGGTCCCTTCCAACTGAAACTGCTGTATGACTCTATGAAGTCTTTGATCTATATATTCATTCCAAGCTGCTTAACTGGCTACAGCGTAGAGCTGTCTAAAATAAATAAATAAATAGGAAATGTATCATGATAGATTCTGTTAGATTAATAGAGCATAATTATCACAAAACATTTCCACAGATCTGTGCTATTAAATCTTTGTCAAATAGTGGGAGCAGGAAGATTAACAAGTTTTCAAATTAGTTAAGAGGGAGTTATCAAGCCTTCATTTTGTTATCAATTATTGCATTTATGTTCTCTACTTTCTCAATGATATCACAAAAGATTCATTACAAGTAAATACAGAAAGTTCAGTGACTGCAATTTAAAAAGTCAAAATTTCTGGCAAATTTAATGGATTTACTTAGTTGTTTCCTACTCCAATTAGTCTATTAAAAAAAAAAGACAAAAGCTTATACTGCATTCAGTGTAAAATTGCCACCTCTATGAAATCAAATACTGCAATTAGATAAAGTACTTAAAACTATGGGGGTTTTAATGTTCTTGGATTAGCTCTTAACTTTGTAGAATTACCTGTGTAGCCTTTGCAGTCTCAGTTTGCACTCAGCTCCCTGCTGAGATTTTTTTTAACATTGGAACATTTTGAGAAAGTGGAAATAGAAATAAGCTTAAAATGAAAACGAGCGTTCAGCTTTGAGCATTGAGTAGATTCATTCTGGAGTCTTCTGACAAAGTGGTTTTTCTGTCAATTCAACAAAACATTTTCTAGGAATGTAAAGAATAGTTCTTGAAAAGAAAATCTCTCACCTCAGAAATATGAGTAGAATGGCTAAGAGACCTTGAATGTAGAATGTAAAAAAAGAGAGGTTCAAGCCTTGTCACTCAGGTGGAATAGTCTTTTGGATCTTCTGGTGAGTGGTTATTGACTTCTCTTTCCCTGAAAGTCTGGAGGTTTTATTCCTTTCCCTTGGAGAATTGGAGAAAGGATTTGATCTCTTCCTTAATTATGCAAAATTCACCCAGCAGCCTGATGGTTATGGCACTCAGCTGGCACTCAAGATTTACTGTGTCTATACTGCTGTTGTAAGTAAAATCCACTCCGATGGCTTTCCAGTACACCTTTGAGAAGTCAGTCACATCAGACTGGTGCCATCAGCACCTCCTGTCTTGATGATATGACAAGTTTAGAGAAAAGAAAACGTTTTCTTTCGTTATTATGTCTAGAAACAGAGTATGACTCTACTCCTGGAAAAGTGTCCAGAGACATTTTCTCTCCTCTTAGCATTTTTTGGAAGTGATCCAGCATTGCTGCTTTCATTTTTCATTTCTACAATAGTAGATATTAAACATACTGTATTATGATTTCTGAAAGATAAAACCCTTTGCCTTGGTCTTCACTGGTTTCTGATGAATGCCAACTACTAAAAGACATCCCTGGTCTCCTTTCTTTTCCATATTCTGGGATAGTGTCTTTAATAAGTATATCTTGCAAAGTAAACTTTCCCAATAGCCCTCAACTTATCTTTATTCTGTGCATAGTGAAGAACAGGCAATTTCTACCATTCTCTCTCTTCACACTTTTCCAGGGAAAGCAAATGCTTCAGCATGTTCTGAGAACTTGCTCCTACACCTGCAGGATTCAGGAAGAAAAAAAGTTCGCAAATCTTATGAACACTTAGTGATGTGATCACTCTAATTACTGCAGTCTTTTGCTTACATTTTAATTCCTGCAGCAAAACTTGTCATGAAATAAATATTCTCTGTGCTTTTCTCCTGTCTAAGTCTGCACTTTGAAAGGAAATTATTCTGTCCCTTAGTGATGGCTTATGTTATCTCACACATCTGAATAAACACTCTCCTATACAATGTCATGCAGTTTCAGAATAAAGAACGATTTTGTCCCTAGAGGCTCTTTTACAACCGTGTCAAATTTCAAAATTATGTTAATTTTCAAAAAAAGGAAAATACATCCAAGGGCTAAAGCATGCTGTGCATTTCATTGAAATCCCAATTATTTTCACTGTCTTTTCATTTGTCCTTCGAACCTAAACTATTGTGCAACCAATTTTTAAGGGAGTCATGGAAGGACTGTCACAACTGTTTTGATTTGGATTAGAAAAGTTTTCTACTACAGCCACAGTTTTCTACTACAGACCCAGACTGAACTATTAATCTGTAAATTTTTCAAGTAGCAACTCTACTAGAAAATAATAGTTTTGTAGAGATCTTGCTGAACATACTTCAGCTATTGAAGTTATTTCATTTCTGCAAGTAAGTCTTTACAAACCTTTTATTAACAACATTTTTCACATTCAAATTTAACATATTTTGTTTGGGATTCACATTCAACCTGTCACCAATGCAGAATGCAACCTTATAACTTCAGATTGTCGTGCAATTTTGTCACTTTTTCTTCTGTTTCCTCTTTTTCTTTCTCCTTTCACTGGCAACCTTTTTTAGCCTTTCAACTTTTTCTTGCTGACTAACATTAGTAAGAAACAATACAGTCTGCTTAGTTTTGTTATTGCAACTGCCACTGTCAGCTTTATTATGATAATATCTAGAAAAATGTTCTTTAATATGTATGGGGAGTGACAGTTGGGAATTTTGCTTCACTGATTTTTCTGGCCTCTAGCTTTGATCACCATGCAATCCATCTTCTTTCATGAAGCAAAACAAACCATTCTAATTAGTTGGTTGTTACAATCAGTGATCCTCAACTGTGGAAGACGAATTGACCTTAGTAGTAAAACATAATGTAAGTTTTTTTGTTCATTTGTTTAATGAGTTAAGAAGTCAGGAGAGCAGAGTTAGTTAAAAAAGAGATGAAAACACTAATGAAGACTCAAACCTGCTCCTCTAGTCTGGCATCCATTCTCTTGCCTTGCAATTCAGCAGATAGAAATACAGGAAACTTACACGTCCTCTGCTTCTTCTTTCCTCTTTTATATAAATTCTGTATTTGTACCTTATTGGCATTTAAACTGATGGTGCATGTTGAACAGAAAGGACATTTATAGTTTTGTTGCATAAATTATTCTGTCCATTATTCATTGCCCGATGTTGTAATGTGTGTGCCATTATTCTGGACAGCTTTAAAGCTCTTTCAAGTCTTTTGACAGATTTTTGTAGTCTTAGCTGCTCCAGTTTACCCGGAGCCCAAGACTGCCAAGCTGAATTACACCACGGTCATTCCTGCTTAGCACCTCATCCATAGTTAATTTCTTGAGCCTCTGTGTTTTATCTGTGTATAAATTTTTCATTTGCAACAACACTTTATCTTAGGAAAGGAAGAGCTTAGAAGTCTGGGAATTTTGTTAATTAGTTCCTTCATTATTTCAGAAATTTTTGCTTCATTTTGAACCAGCTGCCTTTGTAACAGGTTCGCAGTCCTTTTACAAACTCGTATGGATGAAACACACTGAGAGCTTTTTCATTTCATAATGAGTTTCACCCAGCCCTTCCCAGCACACTAGAAATGTGAGTGCTGAAATGGAAACCCTGCCCTCCTCACGGCCAAGGAGAGAGCAGCTCTGACACTGACACCTCTGGATCACCATCAAGATGAGATAAATTGGCTGTAGACACTTGTCAGGAAATACAAGCTGAAGTTTCAGTGTTGCTGATATTCAGTGTTTAGAGGGCCCTCTGCTAAATTCCAAAAGGTAGAGGAAAAATGAGGATCAGTAGAGCGTGAATCTGAAGCACAGTTATCAATACATAAAACAGCCTTACAGCTGCTCTCCTGCAGCCCTGGGGAAGATTTAACCAGCCTTTGGCTTCCTTTAGATGTCAGGAAATGGGCTCATGAAGGAGTTATCTCAGAACATGTAAATTAGTTTCCAGCTCTGGAAAGAAACAAACTCATATTTTGTATTTTACCTTTGCAAATATGTCCTTCCCTCACCAAAGGTATTATTTATTAATTAGGCTTAAACGTAGGAGTACATTTGTACCCTAAGTACTGTAGAGACTGAAAATAAGAGAAGAATGGATTGTAAACAAGTGAAATAAGTACTGTAGAGACTGAAAATAAGAGAAGAATAGATTGTAAACAAATGAAATAAGCACTGTAGAGACTGAAAATAAGAGAGGAATGGATTGTAAACAAGTGAAATGCCAGAATGATTGCTTAGGTGATCTGAAAGAATTTTAGGAAGATATAAGACGGAAATAAATTCATGATTGCCTCTTGGACATTGTGGAAAGCAGTAAGATAATGTGCTCTGGTTTGCATCTGGGAACAGGAGAATATCATTAAAGAGCAAGTCCCACTAACAGATGTGATGACAGGGAAACAGCAGCTGAAAAAGAGGGAAGAGATGTGAGGAGGAATACAGTATATTTGCTCTTGACATACTGAGCTTCTAATGTGGACAAGATGTTCCTGAGAGGAAATGGCAGTAATAGTGCAAAGAGATGGAAGGGTAAACCAGAGAGGGCACCTATAAAGTTGCTCAGACTTCCAAGGACTCAAGTATAGAAAGGTAAGAAGACTAAATTATTACAGGTAAAGCACCAAAATGACATTGAGATACCATTTAGAGAGAATATAATACTTAATATGATACCTCCTAGCAGAGAGGGAAAGAATAGGTAGGAGTAGATGAGGAAATAACTGCTTCTCCTAGGGGCCTCATTTTTGAGGTTGAATGAAGCAGAAGAAAGTTTCAGAAGTAGGAGGGAAAATGTATGAGGAAAAGGGGATTGGAGGGCAGGAGGTCAGAGCGAAGTGGTCAGGCTGAAAGATTGGAATCAAAATGGTTAAGCACAACAGTAAGAAAGGACACTGCAATTTTTCCACAGTTTTATGAAGTTTTCCTTAAAATAGCTGACCAAATCTTGAGAAAATAGGCTAGAGGAGAAATTCAGAGAAGGCAGTCGGGCAGAAGGTAGACCACAGACTGTAGGATTTGAGAAAAAAACTTTTTTAAGAAATGCAAGGATATTTTGGGGAAAATAATAGCATTAATTTGCAGTGATGAAGAATTAGTGCAGTCCCTAGATTTCTACCATAGCAGCAGAGAAACTGTGCAAAGAATAATGATAAGAGTCCAGGGAATCAATAGTGAGTAGCTGAAGTGAAATTTGGGTGGCAAGAAGTGATGGAAAGTAAGGTGGCACATCTTAAACCAACAGCACCCAAAACTGATTCCTGTGTAATAATTCAGCAGCAAAGTATTTTAATATTTTTCCTTTTTTTTTACAAAACCTGTTAAAGTCCCAGGTAATGTAATACTTTCTATCTAACTATGCCACTGATTGAATCTTACTTTTTCACACAGTAAAGTCGAGGAAGCTGCTGTAAAATGCTGAAACTTTCAAAAGTATAAATGAGTAGCTACACTGCATTTTAATGCCACCTTAACCTCCATGGTAGAGGTGCCTATGGAGCTACATGGTCAAAGAATATGGGAAGAAGGGATGGTTTCTATTGCACGGGTGCCAAGCTTCATGATTCAAGGTCACAGCAAAGTGCAATCCCAAACACTCAGTGGAAGTACCTCATGAAATGTATATCTTGCAGTTTCTGCAAGTGTGTCAATTGAGTTCATCTTCAAATTTTACCTAAAGGTGTGTTTCACTCTGTGCTGTCTCTACACTGGATCATGGGCATTCAGTCACCATCATAAATTAATGTGATTATGTAAATGCTGTCTATCAGTTGGGACCTTCCTGAAGCTGTAGTCACCTTTCATTAAGACACAGCGTGATAGAAGATGGGTTAATGCTGCTGATGGCCTCATTGGAGAAGCTGGGAATGGTGTAGATATTATGAACTCCATCTCCAGCATCAAATAACCGGGCAGACAGCACTGAATATGGTGAGGAATTCAGCAGAATGTTTAGACATTCATAGTACTGAGCTCTATAAATCAGCAGTGCTGAATAAGCAACAGGGGCATTAGCCTATTTAGATGCTAAAAAGGATGGGATTTTAAAATTACTCAGCTCCTTATAGTATTTATAACTGGTTTAGTTTGCATGCACTTCACTAACATTCATTTTATTCTGACATAGGAAACTGCATTCTGATTATTTCCCCAAACCTACCTTGAATAGTGGATTTTGACTACACTCTGGAGGTGGCTTTGAGATTGATTTTTTTTTCAATTGTCTGTTGTTTGACAAGCCAATTCTATTCAGAAATCACACATGAATTCTTAGGTAATCGATGGTAATTGTAAAAATCTTCAGCAGCTTAATCTGCTGTATCCTGCTTGAGAATTTAATAACCCTCTCTCATAATAAAATGTGTCAGAAGGGGCAAATATTTTGCTAGCGCAGCTTGTAGCTGATTGTTTGAACCATGGCACCAAGTATTCACTCAGCAGAAGTACTCTGCAGTCATTTTTAAAAAGAAACTTTTGATTTAGTGCCTCAAGGGCAAGAATTTTTACTATATTTTTTTAAAATTAATTTGCTTTCTCATCCCTACCAGCTATATGTCTTTTTTCCCTTTTTTTTTCCTTTTTTTTTTTTTTTGGTGAGGATTGCATTTTATTTGCCTTAGGATAAGCTAAAGCCACATAATGAAGCAGAACACAGCTGAGCCTGTCTAAGGATGCTTTTTGAGGAAGGGGGGGCATTGATTTTTCCCCTGCAGTTGCAAAGTGACAATAAAAAAAATTTAAAAAAAAAAAAAAAAAACAAAAAAAACCAAAAAAACCCCCAAAAAAACCCCACCCAAACTCTCGCTTTTTGGGCAGTAGGACCTTTTGGAAGGTAGAATGAAGGATTGTGTTGCACATGACAGAATAAATAAGGCTGGGTTATAAACTGGACCAAAGGACGTGGAGCTGAGCAAGACCCAGTGTGGATCTGTCACCTACTTCAGCCCATTGGTTTGTTCCAGCAGTGTCATTCTGCCAAACTGCTCAGTGTCCCTGGAGACATGAGACATTGGAGTTTTGGTGGTGTTAAACTTCACAGATCTCTGCATTTGGCCCAGGGTTAGGAAGGTTTGAAAGTTTGTCTGTCCTCAGCTTCTGGGAGATTCATCAGTCGTGTAGGGGCTTTAAAGTGTTATTAAATGCTGCCAAGAAATCTGCCTTGAATCTCAGCCTTGCTAGGTAACCTGCACCTGTGTTTGCACAGCTAGAGTCATCCAGGGTTCAACTTCGGAGCTAGAAATATTTGAGCCATAGCAGGCAAATGGTGAGAAATGACTGCTCTGCCAGATTTGGTGAAAACAATTTTGAACCTGTGTGATTGCACGAAACAGGGCATAGTGAGGGAGGATCAGCTTTCCTCCCCAAACAAACCTGACAGCTCAGGTTAATCTCACACACCATCAGCTCTCTTGGAGATCTTGGCAAGCTCTGCCAGCAGGAGGGGGCAGACCTGATCAATGCATTATTTTAATATCAAGGTAATCAGATCGTAGGCAGAGAAAAGGTTCCTTTTTTTTAAAAAAATGTATTCTTCTTTGGTAATGGGGAAAAAACAAGAGGCTGTCCTAGGAGGAAGGAAAGAAGGCCAGTGCCAAAAAATAAGTGTTACATTTGCTGCACACTTCACCTTTAAACACTTGGAGCCAAGTTCCTGCATCTCACCCAGCGTGTGAAATCCAGGACTCAGAAGTGCCTGCTGGAGACTCCTGCAAACTGGGGAGTGGTAAATATGATTTCAGCTTTAATTATGAACTTCCTGCTATCTCCCCTCCTCCTTTGAAATTCAAGGCACTTCATTTTATTTTTACATAGTTTGGTGTCTGAGATTCCTTTTTATGTTAGTGGAAAAATAACGATGAAAAGGAAAATAATTCTCTTATGAAAATTCATGAGAACAGGCAGAGTTTAGAAGCTGTGTTATTTATTCAGGAGAGCACAATGTCTGTTAAGAACACTGGGATTTTATGTTTGTGCAGATTTTTTGGTTTGGTTCTTTTCCTTTGTGTACTTTGCCCGTTTTCATACCTGTGCAGCTGTTGAGCATATGTATTAGGTCTAAAAGTTGAAAATAATTTAGAATTTAGATTAAAAAAAATAAATTGCTTATAAGCACACTAATCTGGTAGCTAAGACTGTAAGTGGAACTTTGAAACACCATTTTTATGTATGGAAGTGCTCAAAGGCAGAAATCCCTGTGCTTCTCTAATAGCCTTAATAAACAATAAAAATAAAACATTTTTAGTCCAGGAATAAGTAAAGCCAGGAACTAACATCTCAGAAAGATACTTGTACTGACACCCTGATATTGTGCAGAATGAGCTGTCCTGGCAGTTTAAGAGGATCCATATTTAAATGACATGTTTTATCTGCTCAGATAACTTTCTCAAGTGTCTGCATTCAGGGTTCTCTGCTTTGCTGCATCTCAGGAATCACCTGCAGCAGTTGCATCACCTCAGTTAGTCTAACTCACTACAGATTTTCTGGCCTTCTAGGCCCTCAGAATCTGTGTCAGCTTTTCCAAGTCATTTGTTCCTTTAAAACACACAGAAAGTAAAAAATAAAAAGATTCCTTCATCTTGTAGAACCAATAACCCTGAGCACCCTGGGCCCCTTTGTACCGTTTCCAGAGCTGGTTGCCAGCTGGACCTGGTGGGATCCATGCAGGAATTTTCAGGGTTTTTTCGCTGCAAGATGTGTCAGGGTGTTCTTGCAAAACATGGACTATGTTAAAACTTTCAACCTGCCCTATATCCAGCTGACAAGTTCCTTCTGCTATGTTGTTTCCCCCTTGCTTATTTTATAAAGTCTTCTCTTGAGAAGAAATAGAGGCTTGACTCTTCCCTTGGAAATACCTGTTTGTCCTTTCACTGGAATGACACCTGATACACTTCCGCCTCAACCCTCAGAGATTTTTGCTTTAACTCTTCGCTAAATTTGTCATCTCCAGCTCTGTCTTCTGAGTACTAACTGCTTTCTGGGAACACTCCTGTGGCTACTGGTCCTCTCCATCATTAGAACAGATTTAATTCCCAAAATAATCTCATCAATGGCATTGTTTGAAAGAACAGCAAGTAGAGTATCCATTTACTGTGAGGGCCAGTCTTGAATGAATGTCATTCAAGAGTCCCCAGCCATCACCAAGCCCCATTAAGAACCTTTGCACATCTGCCAGGGAGTAGTGGCCTTTTTATTTGTTATGGCTCTTTTAAGCCAGATCTGCTAGGGAGAAGATATGAAGGCAGCAAGAGAAAGTAAAATCAGATAGCTGAAATTATTTCTTTGAATATTGAAATCAGGGAAAGTGGTATTATGTAAGTACAGTGAGAGGATACTGAAATGCATGGCTGCATGTTATTATTCTTTGAAAGTGTAAAAACCGAGGTAGAGAAATTGCTGTAATCATATGTGTTCCCCTTTTACAGTATTTATATTAAAGAGTCTGTATCAGATTCAATAACATGGTACCTTTTTTTATTTTCCAAGGTAATATGTGCAGATGATTTTCTTCACAAATCTTGACTGGTAGTGGCTCAAGGTATACACAGCTCTTGTGAAAAATATGAAAGGTTCTAGAAATGAGGCCAAGCTCTTAACTCTAACAGAATACAAAAATGATACAACGAGAGAAGAGAACATTGCCATTTATACTGGCAAATTTCAGGTTTGTCATTCTTTTCCTCGAGAACAAGAGAAACAACTTATGCAAAGGAAAGATAAAAACAGGCAGGCGCTGCTGGCTTTATCTTCAGTGTGATAAGCTTCCTTCAGGGGGACATGAGCAAACTATGCATAAGGCATGGAGAAAGAAGGTACAGACAGTACATTTTAAACTGTTCCCACAGTGAAATGTTCCAGCTTCAGGAAGCCCTTCAAGTTTGCTGTCAGAACTCCTTCCAGCTTCTGGTACCAGCTCTGGTGCACTGAACTTTTCAATTTTGTTTTAATAGAGTTTAAAGTAGTTTTATGTGACTGAGGAATTTTGGTTTTATATAAATTACAGCAAGAAAGAAGGATAGATGAACTTAATCCTAATTCCAAGGAATGTTTCCATGTGGGATATAATTGAAAACTCCAGTGCACAATTCACAGACAACCAAAGACAGCTTTACCAAAGAATCTTTGCAGTGGGTGGGCTCTCCCGCAGATGCCTAACTCCAACCTGCCTCCCAGGGAACCTGCAAACCCTGAGGATGGTGGATGGATTTTGCTCCATGGAAGAAGTCTCTGGAAGAGACTGCTGGGAAGGCATAGCCTTTCCTGCAATCAGCCCAGCTAGGGGTGGCAATGTCAGTAAAAGTTCAGTAACACCAGTTTACCTCCATGAAATAATCTGATTTTGTCATCAGTGTTTTGTACTTAAGGCCTGGCTTAACAAAAAAAAATCCTGACCTGCTCAATGCTGTTCAAATAGGACCTGAAATAAGTAGTTGTATGATTTTAAGCCCAGAAAACCTGATAGGTGAAGTAATTTACAACATGAATTGAACCAAATTCTATGTTTGTGTAACATCACTGAAACAGCAAGTTAAAGAACAAGAAGAGACAGTACCAATCTCACTCTTTGTTTACCTGATACTTTCTGACAGAAGGAATTGTGTAATTTATTTGGTGGGGTTTTTGAGAAACTTTCTGCTGTTATTTGCTGCAGACCTTTGAAAACTCACCTAATAAAAACTCCTTTGGGTAAAGTGTCTTTTTCTAGCCAAATAAAATTACTGAATAAGTTCTAAGGTCCTAAGGAGAAACTTCTATTTACTGTCTGCTTCTTCCTGAAAATTTGTCAGGACTTTGAAGACAACAGCCTACCAAAGGAACCTGATTTGTGATGGCACTAAATCCATCAGTGATTAATCTGCTAATTTATTGTATGCACATTTGGGAATAACTAGTCTTGAAGCAGAGAAACATACTCTTGATGTTGTACATTTTCTTTGTAATGAAAAGCCTGAACATGGGTCAAATTTTAAATTAAATGTAAATAAATCAAACTGTAAATGTAAAGAAGCAAAACATCATTTATTTTTGCAAGCACCTTTATTTTAACTCCTGGCTTTTCCAGAGTTTATTTCCATATATGTACTTCTGTGCTGTCCCTGAGAAAATTGTTCTAAGAAAGGCACAGAGATTCCCTAAATAGCTCAGCCTATGTCATCCAGTCATAGGTTGCTCAGGAATTATGGCTTTGCATTTTTGGGTTTGGTTGTTGGGTTTTTTTGTTTGTTTTTTTAATATGAGTCAATTTGAGATTTTTTGTTTGACAAACTTTTGCTGAATCAAAGGCACAGTTCAAACTCCCCAGCAGGCTCTCAGTGCCCAGAACTGCTGCTCCCAGCCAGGCTGGACAGGGCTGGGTGATTCCATCCCTGGGACTGCTGGCTGCACCCACTTGGGGCTGAGCTTATGCCTCCCCAGGGCGCACCTGGAAGCCATAAATCTTGAATGGAGCCACTTTTCCCTGAGTTCCTTTTTGCATGGCAAGGCTTTGTGCTGGGAGGCATCCGCTGCTGTGCAGGTGTCTGTGGCTTGGGGGCTCGGCTGCCCCGAGCTGCTGTGCACTGTGCTGGCATCTGGCTGGTGGCATCTGCAGAGCCTGGGGCACTGTCCCTGCTCCTGTGCAGGCCAAGCAGATGTCAGCTCCCTGCACTTTCACAGGATGTGGTAAGCAGTGTGTCTGTGCAAAGAGTAATGGACTCGAGGCACTGTGCATTCTCCCTGTGTGAAGTGTGGGTGCTTTAAACTGCCAGAATTGCTTTATGGATTAAGACACCCCTAGGCTGAATTCTGTAGAACTTACCAACTCCTGAAACCTTCTGCCTTTTGGTGCATTGGTTCACCAGTCTGCAAAGCAAAAGCAGGCAGGGCTTGCCTTTCAGTCTTAACACTTGACCAAAACATTCATATGTTCCAGCTTTTGGAATAGTGAAAATAGTAGTAGATCCTTTCAATTCTGAGTCTTAAATCAGGATTAAAGTTGGTTGTCAGAAAAGAAAAAAAAAAAATTAAAAAAAAAAAAAAAAAAAAAAAAAAAGAAAATAAAAGGAAAGGAAAGGAAAAAAAAATAAAGCCTAATTTTCTTTGGCCTGGCTTGCTCCTGATGTATTTATTCTAAACCAAGATGATTAGCATAGCAGAGCATGTTCCCAGAGTGTGTGAATGTGCACTTCCATTGAGAGGGGATTTGCTGGCTGGCTGCTTATGGCAGCCAATGTTCTTGTCTAGGTTTTAATTTGTTTGTTTGGATGTTTGATGTGTTGTTAGGAGTTATAGGATTGAAAAGCTTCCAAAAGTCCTATCCAGCCTCTCAAAATATGACTGCAGAAAAATACATGTTTGTTTTTGGAAAATAGGTGTTCCATTTACAAAATAGGTGCTCATCCATGGTTTTGGTGTGGGTGTGGAATCTGGGTATCCAGTTAAAACTTTCAGCTCTTGCTCATTTGGCCAAGCTGGCAAAAATTACTTTCAACTTGCTTCAAATACAGTGACACTTTGCACCATCATTTTGGAAGAAAATGTAGCTTGTAAAGAATATATTAATTTTCGAGAGCCAGACTGTTTCTTGCAACAAAAATGGTTGCTGTGCTACCAGTTCCATGCACCTGCAGGAGTGAGGGAGCTTCAGGTTTCTTGCAGCATTCCCTGCCTCATTACACACATTATATGAAGTGCTACCAAAATTGTTTAGTTTTTGTTTCAAATTAATGAAATGCTTTGAGATCTACTCCACTGTGAATTCTCCTTAAGTATCTCTCTTTGAGGGAATAAATTTCCTTTTCTTATCAAAAAAAGATCCTGAAGATGGATCTGGGGGTTAGGAAGAGTAAATGTTTCCATCATCGTCTGTGGGTAAAGTACAGCAAATGGAGCTCAGGTGAAGCTGTTCTGTGCCCAGCTGAGGGGACACGCCAGGCTCGGTGGTGGCTTCGAGGCAGCTACTGTGAGAACAGAGCTCAGCCCTAGGCTATGCATGTTCTTTGTTCTCTCAGTAAAGTGATGGAAAGAGCCACCAGGCGCCATGGGCTGCTGGGATGGCTTGAAACAATCAAATTTAATACTTTTTTTTTTAAGTAATGATGGGAGAGTGAAAAGTATCATCAGCTCCAGAAGATTTTTCCAGTAGGAACTGGCTTTGCAATGTGAATCTTGAAGGGATCAAAGAAAGATTAAATTAATTAAGGGCAAGGGTTGTAAGGCTGTGCAGAGATGGACAAGCAGCTCTGTCCTGAGTGGACTTTTCTTTTAAGGTTATAGTGTAGAATACCTGATGTAGTGTGGTCCACAAATGTTGTACTATGTGTTTTATACTTGCCACTCAGATCCTGTGATTTGTTAGGCATCAGTCTTGCTAGCAATTGCAATATATTTAATTTTGGTGAGGTGCTCCTTAGTTCACTCACTCCTCTCCATCCTCCACACTTCGTGGCTGATGGCTTTGATGACGATGGCACTAAATCACACACTTCAAGTTTAGCATTTCTTGGCTGTTTTTCTATAGCTAGTCCTCAAATGTTTTTCTTAACAATTTTATGTATAGCAAAGGATCTATCTTATGAGACTGTGGAAATTAAAGTCAGTAAAAAGGTAAAAAGTGTGCTTTGTGTTATGACCTTCTGCAGTCTCCAGAGAAGTACAGCTTCTGTCACATTTGCCTGCAGACTCTGCTCATCAGAATCTACAGTGCAACATTCAAACATAATTTTGACTGAGTTTGTGTATTTCCAGAAGTGCAGGGCTGTAAGTAAAGTAAATGAGGAAATTTTCCTGTCAAGCTGAAAAAAACAAAAGTCATGCCTATAATCAAAAGAGCTCAAGAAAATATGACAATCGTTACACTCTGATAACAAGCATTGTTGGGGGCTCAAGAGAAATTAGTTACTCTGGAAAACTTCAATAAACAGTTTGTACAGCCTCAGCATAAGAGGTCAGATGCACAGAGCTGAGTAACCACCCATGCACCATTAGCATCCCTGTAATGGTACCTTTGTGAGGCACAGTGCATCTGAAATAGGGAGTGCTGCTCTCTGCATTAGGGAGACTTCTTCAAAATAACAAGAGAATTTAGTCTTAAATACTTGGCTTCTATTTTCATAGCTTATTATATCATGATTGGATTCCTTTTGTGGACACAATCTTCTTAATAGTAGTATTCATCTCTGGCAAAGGATAGGCTTGAGGCAAACTAGAACTGAGATGAAAGAATAGAATTTATATTCTTTAGCAGCTGAATGTGTCCTTACATCAGAGTTGGTATCATGTAGCAAATTGCAAGCTGTAGTGAAATTGCTTTAAAAAATATCTGTATATATTTTTTTAAAACTGATAAAGTCATTCAGCAGCACATTGAAATGCATTTCTAGCTGAACTGTTATATCATATCTTTTTTTTCCTGTGGTACAAGAACAGATGGCAGCTATTTTTCTTACCAGTCTCCAGCAAAGCTGCAGCAATGCTTTGCCTTCCCTTGTAAATGCTTTCAAGTGAAAGACAAGTACACATGACCAAAATGAATCTGCATTGTAACACTGGATTGAGGATTCTAAAGCAAACTTTTAATCAGCTTACAACATTAGGCTGGTGATAATTACTTAATGTCCTATCAGTCAAGTAGTTCATTATGACAGGAAAATGAGCCGTTAGTCAGATCCAATGGCACATGTTTTGCAGTAAGTTTTTGGAGCAGATGTCTTTTTTCATAGACATTTTTAATGCAATAATTGAGTATTCTATGACTTGAAGACAACTGCAGTCACTCCCAGGGGCACACATTGGTGGATTTGGAGATGATCTCTGTGGCTTTATAGCATTCCTGGGGGGACTGTGCCTGATCTGAGAACCTAAGCTGATCATTCAGTGGCTGGTGTGCCAAGAGGGCTCCTGCACCTACAGTGACAACAGTGTTTAAGGATTCTATATATTTTTATAAGAATGGTATAAATTTCAACGTTTTTTGAAGTATTTCATTTTAAAATCAGTGCTACCTTAGCAGTAGTTTGGCAGCTCTGAGGTGGCCTGGTGAAAATGTCTCTAAATGCAACCTGGTATAATGTTGCCTGCATCACCAGAAACTCTGTGTAGCTCAACAAATGCTGTATTCTGAAGTGAAATAATTTGTAATTGTAAATCAAAATGAAACCACCAAGTGCTGTAAATCTAGGGCTTCCTACAAATTTATGACTTTTCAGATCGCCTGCTGTAATGTGCTATATTATAAAAGCATTGTTAGGAGCTATATTTAATTTACTTGCTTTAAATTATGGTTTAGTAGACTTGGCAGTGCTGGGTTAATGGTTGGACTTGATGATCTTTAAGGTCTTTCCCAAATGAAATGATCCTAAATTAACACTGTACGGAAAACCCAGCATTATTCAGAGATGCTCTAATTCCTCTGTTTTATACAAACATGTTCAAAACTCACGGTGTATCTTATCTTACAGCCTTCGACAAAAGAAAGGCAACTTGGCCCCGAAGCACTGGGCTGGAGCAGCCAACATAGCAAAGTGCAAGCCTTGCCCCGCGGCACATTCCAGCGCTGTCTGCGGATCCGATGGACACACCTACACCTCCAAGGTAAGCTCTGCTTGTGCCTCAGCTCCCTCTCTGCACTGCTCAGCCACGATGTGGGTGAAGATGAAATACCTCTTGTTATTAGGCAGTATTAAATTAAAGTATTTGTTAATTTAGGAGGTTTGGGTTTTGTTGGTTTTTTTGTGTGAAAAGTGCTGGTAAATGTAGATTTTTCCATATTTGACAAACAGCAAATCAGAATGCCAAATCAGTCTTATGACTCTCCTGATTCATACTTCTCTAAATAGCTTGTTCTCTTAATGAAGTAAAACACTGTTAATATTGATGATGCAACTGAAAAAAAAATAATTTATGAGATTGGCTTGTTCAGGCAAGAGGGTTTTGGGATAGTTTTTTTTTTAGGTTTGGTCTCCAGAAATCAGAATCATTTTTAGCAGAATCATTCTTCAGTCGTAGATTTATTTTTAATTGTTTCTTTTTTCCCAGACTGCATGGGTAACATATTACAATTCATTTGGCCTGTGGTTTTAATAGGCTTGTGTGCCAGATGCAGCATATATGGTACCATAAAAAAATTCCCATAACCCAGTGGGGATAAATTGGCTCATTGTTATACTAAAAATACGATCACCTTAGGGCTTGACTCAATAAAAGAAAATGTCTTCACAGCCATTCAGCCTTGCAGATACCCCATTAGCAAATAAAGGCTTCCATGTCTTGGATACATGTCCCAAAACCAGCACTTCAGGCACTGGAAAGCATGTTTTGGGGAATGCCCTTAGGGCTCTCTTATCATCATACCTGCAAAGTAATGTTTGACAGCCAGTAAAACTACCTTTTAAAATCCAAAAGCAGTCTTAAAAAGAAGAAATCCCAACAAACAAACAGGAAAATAAAACTATTAAGGGCAAAAAAAAAAAAAACAATCACTGCTGTGATGTAACTGAAGATGCAGCTACATTATTTTTTCAGCTGGGCAGCTTGAATTCTCCATCTATTAATGGACACAAATATTACAGTACTGCCATGCCTTGGTCATTTCATCCTCTCTCCTGTTCTGGCTGAAGGATTTGCATGACCAAAGGGAGCAAATCAGAGCAGAAGCTGTCATCTGTGCACACACAGACTGCAGGAAAAATGGCCACAGGTTGCCTGTTAAACAGTTTACTCTTTAATGCTCTCTAGGAGTGTGTACTGCAGTAATTTAGCTTTGGTATTGATGGTTAAAATGGGCTCATTTTGAACAAAACTTTTTCTGTCTCAACTCCTGACTCTGTAAGACATTCTGTAGTAAATAGATTTCATTTCATATTCTGTCATGTTATTAACTCATTTCTGTGCATCTTACCTGCATCTCTGTTAGTTCCAAATGGGTTTTTTTGCCTTCTCTATTTCTTGCCAAAATCTGACTGATTTTCATCAGGTGTTCTGCCAATGTTGTAAACTCACCAAACTATTGTGATTATGATATAAGCCTGACAGCTATAATGAAGACTTGAAATATTTCCTGGTGCTGACATGTTTGCCTGTCAAAGAGATATCTTCCAGAAGTTTCCTGTTTGGGTTTTGGGGTTTTTTTTCAAAGGAGATTTTTAAAAGATTTATTCTGAAACAATTTTATCTCATTTTTATTTATTGTATGTTTTACTATCAATTGCCCCTATCCTAGCAAAATTCAATTTTTTCTTTTTTTTTTTTTTTGGAAGACAAATTTTGGTGAGTGAGCTGAAAATACTTTATGGAGAGTATTATAATAAAATAGTATATGTTAGTGTCCTAACAAATAATGTTTTTATGTCCAGGAATGGACATAGATGTCTCGTATCTTTTACCAAAAGATTATACTGCTTTCCTCAAATTCACTGTTAGATTTCATGTGATCCCTTTTTCCTGTCTTTAAGTCACAAAAATCAAAGCTTTCTCAGTATTTTTCTTTCCCATGCTAGTGCTGTTGGCAAGTATTATTTCCAGCCCTGCAGTGCTGTCATGTTCTAATTTCGACTGTGAGAATGCAACAAGGTGCACTTGATTTATGCAGGGAGGTGTTGGTACCTGGCTCTGCATCTGCTGCATTGTCCATGGGCAAATGAGCAGATTCCTGTAAATAAAAGATGGAGAGAGGCCACTAAGTTTCAGAGGGAAGAAAACTTCCAGAAATAGTTTATTGGCCTTGCACTGCTGTGGGCCAACACAGCAGCAGTGGGTCCATCCTGGCTCCAGGTGGGTCTGGAGGCACAGCAGGGGCTGCGGTGGGCGAGGAGCTTTGGCTCAGGGCTCCTGGCCTGGCAGAGCAGCATCAAAGTGTTTCAGCAGTGACCTGGGGCTGATGTTCGGCAGCAGCAGCCGTGTTGGTCCCAGGGATGGTCCTTCCTGTACTTTGAACTGTTATCTGAGGAAAAAATGAATGAAAGGCAAAGGACAAAACAGAAATGTGACTGAGTGATCAAATGCACGTGAAACGTCGGTGTCAATTAATGCACAGTAATTCACTTTAAGAATATACACACATACCAAATATATATATCACAAGCTCTCATTTAGCCATTTGATCCTGGAATAATTCTGGCTGTTTCTCAGAAGGCATTGTAGACCTAGAGGCAAGAATTTCTTGATAAAATTGGGGAAATTCATCCAAATTAATAAGGATCATAGGGGGAAAAAATAAGATAAACTTAAGCTCCATGTTTGAGCTTACTGGTTGATGTAGATTGAGGTTCAGGATGTTTAACTCAGCCTTGTAGTTCCACCAAAGACATAGAAGCCTTCAGCCCCACTGCTAATTTATTGAGGCCTAGTCAAAGGAATCTTTATTCTTTTTAATCTTCCATTGGAAAATACTCAGTGGTGTTGATTTCTAACACAAAGACAAATGGTAAAATGTTAAAAATTATGAAAATGTCATGCCTACATCTTGTGCTACAATGATTTAAGTGTCACCTAAACTGTAGGAGACTCAAGGTGATGAGACCTTTGGTGGCTCTTGAGTTGATTTAGCTTCATGTGTGGGAGTTGTACTGCTTTAAAAAATCTCACCCCTTTAGGCATTAAACCTTTCTGGTTCTTTTTCTGAAATCATCCAACCTTGACATGGATTATTTCATCTGCTACACACAAGTGCTAAAGTGGAAAGAGATAAGCCTTTTGGGCTGTAGTGTGTGGTGGGGGTTTATTGTTCTGCAGGTGACAGAAATGCAGTTTTGTTTTGCAGGTGACAAACTAATTCTTCTAAGCAATGGGATTCTTTAGTTACAGCAGTAACTCAGCACTTCTGCATGACAAAATTTGAACACACATATGGCCTGTGTGTACTCAGTCCCTGTACCCTGTTTTCAGCAATTAAAAAATGAGTGCTTTTTGAACTTGCAGAATTTGCTTACATTTCTGGAAACTTTAAAAACTCCCTATCACCCTTTCCTGTGAGCCTTGGACTCTAAGGGGTTTAGGTTTATCAAAAATTTCACTGATTTTTTTCTAGTTCCTGCTTGAAATGCAGGTGTTTTAAAACGCACGCCATCTCTCACATAATAACTTTGTACGAAGAAGTTTCCTTGAGTGTAACAGCTCAGTTTAATATTGTGACAATACAAAGCACTTCCATAGGTTATTACAGTCAGAGTTTTCAAAGCTCTTTAAAGTACTAATGAATTAAGCTTATGAGGTACGTAAGCCCTGTAAAGAGCTCGATGTAATTAGTTAATGTTTTGGTGAGCAACACATTAAGAAGAATAACTTTGTAGCTGTCAGTTTTACAGGAACTTTAATTAAGCTTGTTAATAAAGCAATTACCTGAACATGACGATGACTGTACTTAACTAGTCAGAAAATGAAAATTAGGATGATCTTAAATTACAAAACATACCACCTCAATGACTAATGGTCCCTTCAAAGATGGAAAGGTACATTGGCATAATTATTATGTTTCTAATTAGGTACATTGTTGTTCTGCAAATTTTAATTAAATCATTGTGAACTAATTAAGTCCGTGATCATGTCTCTTTCTGTTTGAAAATGTAAAAATCACCTCCTGTTGTCATAACATTAGGTAACAAATTTGATGTTAAGGGATGTACAAGAGAAAAAAAAAATTCCAACAATCTTGAGGCAGAAGAAACAAAATACCAAAATAATGAGAGACCATTAGTTAAATGTGAACAATGTAAGGGCTGCTATGTTTAATTAGGACAGGTCTGTGTTCAGAAGCACAATTAGCAAATACTTGTTAAAGTGTCCAACTGTTGAGTATTTAGTGCAACATAGTTTGGTGTTTCATAATCCGACTCTTGGCTGCATTACCTGTCCTTGAGCTCTGGGGTGCTGCTCTTCAGCTTTAGCTTTGCATGGCTTTTCCTCTCTATGGGTTGTCTGAGGGATGACTTGGCCTTTCCTGATGGAAAACAGGATACTCTGCAAAGGCTTAGAAAGTGTTAAGACTCATTGTGTCCCCAATTAAATGAAGAGTTGGATTAAATTCTCTGTTAACTTTTAGCTTTGGTCTGTCTTTTTATGGAAAACTTAAGCAAATAAGAGAGGAGGTGGGGGAAAGGAAAGTGAGACATGATAGGATATGGTTAAAGAAATCCATGGGGAAGAAAATCAAATCATCCTTATGCATCTGCTCCCTCTATACATTTTAAAGATTGTTGGTGGGAGGTACAAGAATAAATTATTCTCTCCTATACCTCTTCATGGAAATTGACAGGTCTCCTGAGACATGACAGTTCTGATGGAATTTTCTCCAGGAAAAATATTTTACAGCCTTGTAACTACTTCCTTATTCTAGTAGCAGATTTCCAATGTTCATTCCTATGTCATTATTTGATTCCCTGTGTTGCAGGGCGGGTTCCTAACTGCAGCAATACATCTGGCACGAGGCTTTAGGCACTATTGACTTTGTTCTCCCAAATCACCACTGGGAAACTCCAGAGGACTGTGGGAGAGCTAGAATTTGCCTAATGTCGAGTACCTTTATACATCACTCCTTTGGCTCTGACACATCTGCTACTGCATTCCCACGGGGTAGATGTTCCCTCAGCCTGTGCTCTGGGCCAGTGACACTCGAGTTGTGTAATCTAAAACCTGTGTGAAGCTGGTACTGCATAATCAACACCTAAATAATAAATTTTGTCTCTCAGAAGGCAAAACACGTGGAGTTCTGTGCTGTGCATCCACGGCTGCACAGTTTGTTTGGCTTGAAGCATGAGGTGAGCAATGTTTTCTGATCAAGTGCTGTGTATCCTAAAGACATCCTGTTGTTTATACAGTGTTTTTCTCTGCATGGTCTCTAGGATTGAGCAGAAAATTAGGAATAAGGTAGATCTGTATTCTTCTGTACCTTGTAATCCATGTCGGTGTCTTAAGACAGTTAAGTGTAAAGGGCATTTTTGCATATGCTTGAAGAATGACATTTCTCTTTTGGTCAATTAATAGGCTTAAAAAATGGTTTTCTGCCTCCTACAGTCTTTCCAGTGCTGCCTCGTAGGGGTGTCATGGCCACAAATTAACAATCCAGGACAAAGATCTGTGCTTTCCCCTGACTGGGGTAACCTTTGTTAAATTCTGAGGGAGCTGGGAAATTCCGCTTTTGAACTCTGCTCACATAATCATCCAATTCTGCAAATTCCTGAGCTTCCTTTCAAATCCCATTTAGTTGTGTGTTGAGGTGAACAAGCTTTTGCTTTTCAGTGGTGTCAGATAGTAAATTCAAAATCCCAAACAATGCTCTACCAATTTTACATCCTAACTGGGAAAAAAATAGTCCTGCATAACCACTCATCTGTGCACTGCAGCTGCTTCTGTGACAGCTCCCCAGCCAAAGCCCATGAATATATACATGTTTGCAAGGATTTCTACCTGACATAATATGAATTGTGAGAACTACCAAAATAGAGGCTTCTGCAGTGACTCAACAGATAGAGGGGGGAAGCGAGGAATTTTTACAGAGTAAGGGCTGCTTTGTCATATTGCCAGGTTTGAGATTCTATGAATTAATGAGGAATTGCTGTGGCCCAGGACATGGTGTTCCTTCAGAGACTGCTTTTTGCTATCCCTTTAGTCTTTGGAGGAAGAGTCTTCATGAACACAGCTCTGCAAAAACAGATTGGAGGAAAAAAAATAAAGACAACAGAAAAAGAAAAACCTACCAAAAAAGGGTTTTTGTAAAATCTGTTAAATATCTTCCGAAGAAGATACTGATTCGTTTTGTTGGAAACTGGCTACTTAAAGCTCTGTCAAAGCCTTTGGTCAGTGTTGGAAGGAGATGCTTTGGTCCTGCTGAAGCCTGGCGATCTCTTGGCTCCTGCATAAAGGCAGGACAGAGAAACATTGGAGGCATTCTGGGGCCAAATTAAGGTGGATCATAACCTGGTTTTGTTTTCCCTTGCTATAATCTCTGTTAAGAGATTACTTAAAATTTCCACTGCTTTAATTTGTGCTGGGGTCAGTGAGTAAAAAGGCCCTGACAGAACCCAAAATTTATACAAAGTTGTGTGTCCAAGTTTTAGCAACTATGAGTTAAACAAACTGGTCTAATTGGGGTATGGCGGTGTTTATCTCCTTTCTCTAACCTTGCCTAGCAGGGAAAAGATATTTTTAGTTTGTTTTTCCATATTTTAACATTTCTCAGTCCAGAACAATTTAGCCTTGCACAGACTGGGTTCTTTGTGATTAACATATTGTGTCAGTTTCTAAATCCATATTTTCTCTTTACTTCCTGAATCTCTTATTTTGCCATATTAAGGCTTGTCAGAGTTGAATGTTTTAATTATCAAGTCAAGCCTAAAGACGGTGGGGGAGATTACAATTAAATGTCTCTATTAAGTGGGTTGCTGCAAGTGGTAATTCCTTCTTCGTATTATTTTGGTAACTTGACTACAGAGAAAAAACTGCTCTGAACTCCCTAAAAAATCCTTCTCACTATATAGCTGCAGTAGTGATGTATAAATACCATGCTGGTAAAGGCAGTATGAGAACCTGTGCAGAATAAAACAACATTCAGGTTTCCAACCCACACCCCCCACTGCTGAGCGACAGGGAGAGGTGAAGCTTCAGGGAGCCTAAGGCTGCTTCTCTCACATCCAACTCCCTTAAATTCTCTATAAGCTCATTTCCTCTGATAATACGCTAATTTACTCTGATAATACTCGGAGCTCTCTAAAGCAACTGAAAGTGCTCATCTTTTAATGCTGCAGAAGTGCAGGATTTTGGGATGGTTGTCTTAAGTTTCACTGGTGCTCACACAGCACAATAAAACCTTTTTTTTTTTTTTTTTTAAGAAGTCTAGTCTTTTGGCAGTTTCATAGTTTTTTCTATTGTGGTCATTTAAATTGACCAGATTTCACTGATAAGATTCACTTAAATGTATCATCCTTAAATAGATTAGATTCTTGTTTATAAGTGTCTCTAGAACCTACATAGACCTGCTGCATGATAATGCAGCTCCTCATATTTTCACATCAGCTGTTACAAGAACACCAAAAAAAAGAAAAACACTTAGGAAGGGGGGATGGTGTGTGGGGGTGAGTCATATGTGTCTAAAATACCTTGGCCAAGGTATCAACAAACAATGTTTTGGAATTTTGTTATGGCAATTTCTGGCATACTAAAATAATTTCAATATAGATTTATATTTCATTCTGGTTTTGGTGTTTTGTGGGGTTTTTGTTTCTTTAAAGGGGGAGAAAGGACACATTGACTTTCTTTACATATCAAGGGTTAATGCTGAAGAAGGGCAGCTTGTCGCAGGGAATGCTTGATCCCTATGCTTTTCTGATTTGCCCACAAATGCTTTTTTCAGGAGGGTGAAATAATGTTTAGAATGTCACTGATTTTTTTCCTTTCCTGTTTACGAACTTCTACAGTGTCGAAGGCAGTGTTTTTATTTAGGAACCCAGGTAAGTGCTGCCAATAATTAGAAGTCTGAATATGTAACACTCCTGCTGCTGGCTGCTCATTATTCCAAAAACTCAGAAAAACAATGTTTTTCTAGGGAATGTGTTTAAATATATGTGCTGAAGTCTTACTGAATTAAATAAGACTGAATCTTATTAGCGTCTTGAAAAATGCGGTTCTGTGCCTGTTTTAGGCTGGAAGATGTATGCCTGTCAGCTGTATTTTACACAGTAAATGAACATCTTGTTTAGAGCATCAGTCCTCTAGATCATCCAAAAGTTTATGGTTTTCCCGGTGTTGGTTATTTTGTGGCTGATTTTTTTTCTTTTTTTAAATTCTCATTACAATGTTGTATTAGATTTATAAAAAATATTTGTTGATTAAACACATCACCAGCAATGACTTGCTTGGGCACATTGCCCCAAAGGAGGGAGGACTAGATGCTGCTAAAATAAAAGCATAACTTGGGGCTTTTTCTTTTCACATGTGTGGAAGGAGCAAGCACTGAGTGACAGAAGACAATGTTGTTATTAATAAGCTTCTACATTAAAATTACAGCAGGAGCACAGGGAGAGAGAAGCAGCAGCGAGTAGACTGTGAGTTACTTGTGTACTTTGAGTTACCACGTCAGAAATGATGGATGGAGCAAACAATAAAATTTGACCTGGCAGGTTATGCTTCTGAGGCTATAAGCCTTAAGGCATTTGTAACTGGCTGCAGCCAGTATGTTAATGCAGGTGCTTTGGAAAATTAGATTATTTGAATGATACAGACTGCTTTGCATTTTTAGTATTCAAAAGAAAAAACTAGAAACTCAAAGGGACTGAAGTCATAAGGCTTGTTCTTTGTAAGGTGCCTCTTGTCCCTGTATAATAGAGCAGGCAGAGGAGTGGTTTTCAGATAAGATGTTCACAGTGTGTAGAATGTGAGTTATTTTAAATTATTTTGTGGGGCATAATTCTTAAACAGTGTGTGGGAGGTGCAATGCATATAGTTTCCATTACACACATAAATCTCATTATTATCTTCTTTATATTCTGCATCATGCTCAAATGTGCCCCTGTAGTATAACAGGACTAGGAAACATGTCTTGGGGTTGACATTAGTCAGTGATTTGTCAGTGTGGCATGAAGTGCTTAAGTGAACACATTTCTCATATCTGAAAAAATCTGTGCAGTGTAGATGCACGACTAAAGTGGGTTTTAAATAGCTGTGCACAAAGTAATTCTATCATATTAAATATGTTCAGTTGGTGTTAGAAAGAGATCACATTGATATTATACACATAATATTGAGGAGATACTGTGATAGTTGTTGCAAGTAGAATGATGTGCATATTTTCCAGTGAAAGCATTTTATAGCATAATGTCAGTCTGAGCTCCCAGAGCTTTCATCAAAATCAGTATTCTGAACTTTCACTGAATCTAAAGCAAAATTCAGAGATAAATGTCTCTGCACCCTCAAAATATTTGTACCCTGGGCTGTAAATCAGCTGAGAACCTGCCCAATGAGAACTTGCATGTTGACAGTTCTTCCTGAGGAGATGAGGAGTGGGTTGGGTTTGGGGGGTGGGGGGGTAGTATGCTTTTTGTTTTGGTTTTCTTTTGTTTGTTGGGGTTTTGTTAATGGTGGAGGTGGGACAGAGTTCTCCAAATTGTCAGAACAGAATTATCCAGATTACCTTTTGGCAGTATTATAGGGATTGGCTCATTTCTAGAGGGCTTGGTCTTTTCCCGTCAAGGATTATTCACATCCTCTCCTCCATTTTCCCCTTCCTAGACCTTCACGTGCTCTGCTTTAAAACGTTTACTCCTTCCAGGGAAAGGAAATGGCAGGAGGGAATTTGGGTTTGGAGAGGACCTGGGAGCATTGCAGAGGACGTAGAAGGTGTTTTTGGACCGATGGTCTTAGGAGAGGATCTGTGGGAAGGAGAAAGAACAATGCTGAGAATATTGCAGTGGAAGGGAAAGATGCAGGGAACGTGAATTCATAGAAAAATTGGACTCCATTTCACTGTTTGCAGAAAAACTTAAACAAACTGGGCCTGTGCCCAGTCAATAGCAGTTAGATGGTGGAAGTGGAATTTTTTTACTCACTAAGGGTTTTCTTCCCAGAGGTAATACTACACAAAACAGAGAGCTCAACTAGTTGTATTCCCTTCATCCAGGATATTTTCATCATAAGTAGAGCAGAGAAGAGAATTTAAAATACATGTAGCCATACTTTTAAATTTTTGTTTCCACATGCTTTGGACTGTTCTCCAATTATCTATACTCTTGTTTTACCCATTTTAATGTGTCACAGGTAGAAGTACGTAAGGAGAAAGGCTATTTTATTTTTTAATGTGGTCCTTCTAGTTTGCTGTAATCTAATCCTAGTAAAAGCAGTTTCTGCTGCAAATATACTTTTATAATTTTTCCTTGGAGAAAAACGTATATGTTTTGTTACATGTGTTTGACAGTGGCAGATATTTTCTTATTAATGCAAGTTATGTCTTCATTGTTGTTACCTGTTCAAATTGAGAAAAAAACGTGAAGTGGGTCACTTTGGGTCTAGCTGGCTGTGCTCATTTTTTCTTGCAGGTGATCTCAATGAAAAGGTAGGGAAATAAAGGAGAAGTGGAACTTTCCTGGTGTAAGTTTCAGCAGTGCTGGTTGTGAGATCTCAGTATGAATTTCTGCAGATGGATAAACCAGGTTATCAAAAGAGTTTTGCTAACCTGCATTGTCGGTAAAAAACCCCAACTTATTTTTAAAGAGTGAGATGCAGGAAAGAGAGGAGCAAAATGTCTTTTAAAGAAAAGTTTCTTCAGGCTGCACAGGCAGGGTAAAGAGCCTTTAGAAAGTTCAGCAGCTGAATGAGGATGGTGGTGGCTTTCTTCTGTGAGTGCCGTAGACAAAGCC
The DNA here is from genome assembly GCA_036630365.1 of Acanthiza pusilla. Classification (NCBI taxonomy): domain Eukaryota; kingdom Metazoa; phylum Chordata; class Aves; order Passeriformes; family Acanthizidae; genus Acanthiza; species Acanthiza pusilla. Next base: position 8,544,023 of record JAXCHO010000049.1, on the reverse strand, counting down.
CTGTGTTCATCTGCGTTGCATGATGAGAATGAGCTTTAAAAAGTAAGGCATTATTAATAGAATAGCAGAGGCTTTCAGAGGGGAGATGGCAGTGTTATTCAAGCTGTCTCTTCCAATTCCTGTGTAGGATAGAAAAGACAGGAAAACCTCGCAGGATGCAGCTCTAATCTGGGTTTCTGCACAGCCTGGCAGAGTTAACCCTGCAGGACCTCTGCAAACAGTTCTCATGTCCTGGGGCAGTACATGGCAGCAGCACACAAATGCTCCCTGTTGGATTGTCTCTCCTGCAGATTATATCCACCCCTGCCTGAGCTCTTGGGGGTGAACTGAAACTGCTGGTGGGGCTCAATCAGCAGGGGAATATTTTTGTCCTATTCTTGCATGTCTGTCTGCAGCTGTGCACCACATGGTTCTTGAAAACTGGCCTGCAGTCTTAATATTTTGTGTTGAGACATATATTCCTCTCTGTGCAGACATATAATCACATCATGTAATGCATCCTGTCTGCCACCAGGTACTGTTTGGCTTTAGGTGAATCTTTGGGGTGTACTTTTCTCTATTAGACATGGACTAACTGAAGTGTTAGGTTAGTCCCAGCTAACTGGAGAGGTGGAATCTGGCTATTTTTAGTCAGTCAGTAGCTGTCCTTCTCCTACGTATGATAAAACACATATTTCTCACACCTCCCTGGCACAGGATGACACAGCATAATGTGTGTGAAAACTTGTTTTCGCTGTAAATGTGCTGAAGCAACTCCCTCTCCAGCAAGGTTGAGGTAGAGACCACATTTGAAGACTTGAAGCCCATAGTTGGATTTCCAGTAGCAGATCCAAACAAAACAATCTCCTTGAAGCAGCCCCCTGTGGAGTGTGGGATGCTCCCCTCACAGTGCAGCTCCTTTTGGGGGCTGGGGCAGTGCTCAGCACCTTGAATTTGGGCAGGTACAGGGGCCAAGTGCTTTCCTGTGAGGGGATGGTCAAGGATGGATGAGATATTTACATATTTATAGCCAACAGTAGCACATAGGAGTGAGATGACCCTCCAGTGGAATAAATAGAATATTAAAGGCAATGTTAAAACTGTGTCCCCAAATATTTTAAACCTCAAATAAATGTGTAATCACTTATTTAGCCTCTCAAACCAGTAGTGTCATCAAGCCTGTAATCATGTTTTGATATGACATAAGGTGTACTGTACTTCCACCTCTAGGGTAGGATTCAGGGCATAAATAACTTGCAAGACTTCTTGACCCCGGTCCTAATCAACAGCCAACTTTTTGTGGGCAACTTTTTGGTTTTGACCTAACTCTAAAGGACTTGTAAATGGAAGATCACAAATAAAAGTGTCATGAATTGTTACTACTTCTTTTAGCTGCCTCTCTAAAAGTAACAAATCCAATGAATCAATGGGATTAATTATCTGTGGAAATGACATCATTACCAGGCAAAAGCAACACCAAGACTATCTACACATTTCAAGCGGAATATCTAAAGATAAAAAATTGAAATCTGCAGAAAGTACAAAATAATTAATTTCATTCACAGGGGTTCTTACTGGGGACTGTGGATGCACTGTTTGAAAAAACCTGTCTTATTAAATACCAATTAGATTAGATAAAATTTTAAAAGCCTCCTATAGATAAAGTCTTCAACTTGTTAATGGACTTTTTTCCTCTTAACTTCAGAATTTCAAGTATTTTCAGAACTCTCTTGCCTTTCACGCAAATGAAAATAAATTCCAGTTCTAAAGTCTCTGTGTTTAACATTCTCAGGAGAGATATGTCAGAGGCATCTGCCACCCAGGGGGTAATTGCTGCAACATACAGTGTGAAGTTTGAAGACTAGAGACATTTACAGATCAGATGTAGCCAATTTAAATTGTAGGCATGGTGAAGTGAAAAGCTCTTTCAGCTGCTGCTGCCCTGGGCTGGGGTATGGACTGGCTGGAGCTGGGCACCAAACCCAGGACCAGCTGATGCTCATCGTGACCAACTCCTGCTGAAGTTGGTATCAAAAGTTTTTCAGTGAAAAAAAAAAAATAATGAACATTAGAAAATAACCAGACAAAGCTTCTCTAAGGGGACAGAAGAGGAATGCTAGCCTGTATGGAGACCTCTATTTTCAAGTCTAAAATCTGTCATCATAAAGCCTATATAGAAGGGTTAGTGCCAGAAGCATGTTTTATTACTTAAATTTATCTTGCACAAGCAACACTGAGCAAGGAAAACCCTTTTGAGTTATATAACTCTTTGATGGGATGCCTTAAGGTCTTTCTTTTTAAGCCAGTAAATTCTGGAGCAGTAATTTAAAGACTGCACTTTTCCTTAAATCTAAAAGCATGTTCTAAATCCTGGTGTATTTAGTTTGAATGCTTATCTGATAGGCCTGATCCCATATTTCCAGACTGAGTGACATCACCTGCAGGCACTCAGACTTGCGTTTTGACACATATTTTACCTTCTGTGAGGCAGCTCTCCCAGGTGATGGCACTGGGAGGGAAAGAATACCTCCAGCCAGAAATAAATATGGAAGTAAAGTGAAGACTTGTGCTCCCAAAGGAAGCACCATCATGTGGGGGCAAGGGATCTGTCAGCCCTTACACCTTCAGGCTGAGCACATTCTATGGGAAGGGAGTTCTACCTGCTGGAAGTTGTCAGTGGGGCTAATCCACAGACTTTAACCAGTTACTCTTTCCAGACTCTGGAATTCCCATTTCGTCTGTGCATCAGAGCTGGAGTGGGACTGTGTACCCATCCACAAGGGAAGGCACAATCAACCCTTTTGGGTTTTGACATGCACATTTTGTTTGATTTTGATGGGATATCAGTGCTTTTGCTAAGGCTATTGTGTAGATGCTGGTGCTTAACAAAGGGGTCAGGTGGGGACATTTCAGCCTTCGGAGATGTTTGTGTACTTCCTTTTCAGCAGTAATTTTACTTATAGGAGCTACTGAATTCGGTCTTGCAGCTCTAAGTGTTCCGAGTGATGCCAAAAGATATGGGCTGCAGGCTGAGGGCAGTTAACTGTTATGTTTTCACTTAGCTCTTTCTTTGGACCATATAGTCTCTATAAAAATAAAAAGAAGCTGTTCCTTGGGAAATGAAAATAGGAAATAAGGCAGGTAAAGATTAATTCAGAGGGCATTTATGGACCAAGAATGTTGTGAGCTCCTGTGGTCATACACAGAGATAGCTTTTGCTGTCAAATACAAGGAAATACTAAATAAATATTAGATTGATAAAATGAATAATATATAAATTCATGGCTGCCACTAGAGGTTAGGATTAAGAAGAAATACCTGAATATAATCTCCAGTAAACAGCTTCCATCTGTTCTAAAGGCTCACAGCATTAAAAAAATATAGTAACAGGAGATGTTCTCTTGCAGTTATTCAATTAACTCTGCAATTAGCAGGAAAGGCAGTCAGGATTTTTAGGGTACAAAGGCCATTGGTTGGAGCCACAAACTAACTCCAAAAGTGCCCAATGCACCACTATGGAGGTAATGCTGTGATCCCAGGGGTATTTGCCATAGATTTGCTCATTGATGGTGAAATACAGTTTGGCGAGAACTTTGTTAGGTTTTTCGTCAGCTTTGTCAGATCACTGCAATGATCAAGTATGAATAATACATGGGTTTAGATGAGGCAAAAGCTGTAATTCAGGAGTGAAGGGTGAAAAATTCTTGTAGATTTACAGGTGAGTGTAATATTTTACTGTGGTGATAAATTTGGCTTTATTATCTAAATTTCAGCTCCTTCTGTTTGTTGATTCCATTAGAACAATTTTAAGACCTAAATCTCAACTGCAAAGCAGTAGGAGGTCATTTTGAGCAACACCAGGGCTGATCTGTGACTAAACAATAGTGATTATATTGTTTGGAAAAGTCATGTGAGAGGAATTCTTCACTTACCTCTGTGTGGAACAACCCCACAGGCTGATGCAGTGCAGATTTGAATGATGGTCGGCAACAGTTTCCTGGTATTTCAACCTTAAATCTCATTCATTGTGGTTTTCTGTTAGTTTTACTTAGAGCATTCCTTTTCTGGAAGTAGGCAGTTACTCTAAAGTTGTGGGGGTTTTCTTCTCCTTATCGCTAATCTAAAAATTCTCCCTAAATCTAGTTTTTGTCATTGTTTCTATTTTCTTTAATAGGAAGCCTTTTTAATTAGTGGGTTTTTTTATGTACTATTGTAAACTTTTCCATGTCATCTGTGGAAGAGTGAGCCCACACACAGCATAGAATGTGAAAGCTTGGAGTCAGTCTGGTGACTTTCAAAGCACTGAAGCTTATAAACTTCTCTAAAATTACTCAGAAAAAAGCTTTCTTCACTACCCATGGTCATCTCCACCTTGATGTGGTGAGTGAAATCCAGTTCATCAGTGTCTGAACCATCACCATCTAATTCTTCTTTGGAGAAGACACTCTGCAACTTCAGCGTTATATCTTGCAGTCTACCAGTAAATTGAGTGACCCACTTACAGCTACCTTTGGAAGAGAATGTGAGATGTAAGCTGACACTGAAACTCTAGTATTTTCTTCCCTTGGGCAAAAATTCTCAAGACTAAGCATACACTGTGCTTTAAGGGTGGCAGATCACTGTGGGATTTATTGCTTTGTTAATGTGCTCAAGACGTCATCTGTCACTGTGAGAGCTGGGAGCACTGTCTGGGGTTTTCTGTTCATTGTTCTCCTCTGGCTCCCTTATTTTACAACATTAGCTTTGGGCTGTATCATGGGCTTGGGATACAATCAGTTGCCACCCATAATCTGATATGCTCCAAGCCTTGTGTTTTCTCTCTATCAACAGTCATTTGCCTGCTTCTGCTCAGCTCCAGAATGCCACTGTTGGAAGCTTTAAAAGCTAATTCTTTGACTTCACAGGCTCTTCAAGGTGCATGGTTTAAGTTTGTCTGTTTAGTGACTTTAGTTGCACCTCTGCATGCATGATTTTGGGAAGGTGAAGAGAAAGGAAAGGTTGTTTCCTATTCCTTCCTTCCTCTAATCAGCTGGTCCTCTTGATTTTGAGTTTCTTTCCCCTTATTTTGAACAGAGAGCTCTGCTGTCTCTGCAGATGGAGTCTCTGCCCAGGCACTGCCCCAGCCTCCTCAGAGCTGCAATAACAACCAGCCGCTTTCCTCAGCATTAAATTAACTCCAACAAATCATCACCGCTTCTACCCCGGTCTGTATTTCCATTTCTTCTCAGGCACAAGACACTTTTCCATGATATCAATACATTTTTTAATACAGGTTTTATATTTAATAGCCAGATGCTTCCTTCTTACTGAGCATCATCTTTGCTTTGGGAGCAGGGCAGAGATTGTGGGATGAGCTGAGCAGTCCTGCATCATTACACAGAGGATACGGACTGGATATAAAAAGCAACAATGAATGCAGGCAAAGCATTTTCCTTCATGTGTCCAGGAGGCTAGGAAGGAAAGGCAGTTTTATAATTCATGTTGGGTGCCCTTGCCGCTGATCATGAATTTAGTCTTGATCTTGGCAAATCAGTCACACTTAAAGAGTGACAAGGAAATGTAGCGCTGGTGACAGAATGTATTGTGAATATTTTTAAGGTCTTGGCTAAAGCACAGTTCTAGCCCGAAATATAGGCTCAAGGCCTTGCTAGACAGGCACTCTTGTCAGCGGCAATTGTGACAATCTAATCTTTCTTAAATTCAATGTTTTTTCTATCGAGGGAGTTGTGCAAATCCGTCACGTCCCCTCAGTTTCCAGCCATCAGCCTGTGCATTGCTCGGGGATGGATTTCCTTGGTGATCCCATGCACAGGGCTGCAGTTGCCTTCTGCACACTGCTGTCGTCCTTCAGTGTCACTCTGACAGCACAGTTCAGCCATTCTCATCTCATTTTTAAACCAAATGATCCTGATCATGTCTCCTTCTCAGCACCTTGATGAGGGGAGCCCTCCCTGCTGAGGTGAGACAACCGAGAGACCAGGAGAACGTGTAAGGATGGTGAGGCTTTCACCCATCTGGCTGTTCAAGCTGTAGTCAGAATGAGAAGGGACTGACACCTTTCCTGTTCCCACTGACTTGGTAAATGCCTCCCCATGCAAGAGAGGGCTCAGAGCCCCTACCAGGCTCTCCAGGACAAAGGAGGGGGTGCTACAAAGATGAGCTCTGCAGTCATTAAGTGATTGATTTAAAGCAACACAGAGACTCTTTATCTCAGATATTCTTCTTATAGCACCTTCAGCCAGTGTACCAAATACTGGCAATTAAAATATTTACAATATTTTCAACATTTTAATACAGTTAATTTTTTCAATATATGCATGTATGCATCCTATTGATTCTGAACTAAAACAGGTCAATTTATCTATGCTTCAGCAATGTTCACCTGTCGAAGTACTCGGTCTCCATAACATTCAACAGAAAAATATCATTGCTAAAATGACATGTGCAGCTTCAAATGCTGCAGTTGGCCCTTCTGGCACCAGTGCAAAGGAGGGACAAGGAGTGCTATGAGGCAATGAGTCTGTGAAGTTTGGGAATCCTGTAGGAACCCAGCCTGAGAATTTAGGATCTGTTTCAGGCATTAAAAGTCTGCAGGTTGAGAAGATCAGACCTCATTTTGGCACTTGTTATCAGTCACTGTGGGCATTAATTCTGTGGCAAATGAACTGCAGTTATCCATTGGACTGGCCTTGCTTTCGTTGGTTCGTTGGGAGAAGCCACACACATCCACACACATTTTCTTTTACTGCAAGAAGTTGTTTCAAGGCTCAATATGGAAATGTTCAAGAAACTGGTTCCGAAAAAAAAAAGCAGTCATCTTCAACTTGGAATTTGGTGAGGCTTTAGTAGGAATTTACAGTACTATTACAGTCTGCAGGAAGGGTGATGGATTGTCATTTAGAAATGTAACTTCTGAGTTCTATTTAAGGACATCCAGGAATGCTGCAGACCTGTGAGGGGGAAAAAAGGAAGGTTTTGTCTGGGGCATCACAAGCAGCTGCAACCAGCTTTGAGCTCAGCCATTTGGAACAAATGGAACATTCACATAAATGGGGAATAAGTGCATGTAGCAATAAATGAGTATCTAACTGGTCAACAAAATGTACAGTACTAGACATGAGAGCTTTGCTGTGTTATTCTAGGAAATAGCTCTTTCAAAGGGAGTTTAAATAAATCTCTTGCTGACGAAAGCAGTTCAAATATCAATGGTGTATAACTGGCTGTTTGATACTATGTGAAAAATACTGATTTATTATCTAGCTAAATCTTTTGGTTCTTGAACTATTTATATTTTAGGAAAAAAATCTTAGTCTAATGGGCTGAATCCCCTTCAAAAGGGTAAATGCACTTTCCAAATGTTTTTCATGGACTTCTGAAGCATGCAAATATGACCTCAAACTGCAGTTTTACTTAGGCTTCTATGGGGGTAAACTTCAGCAGCAATGTCCTTGTATTCTATTTTGCTCAGTCCTGTAACATTACACAGAAGCAGGAATAGATGGCATTTTCCAGTTCCAAAGGGTCTGCTAATATTTATGTCATTGTTCATGTCATGGCAGGAAAATATCTTTAATCTTCTGGAGTTTTAGAGTTCTTTGGGACATAGCAGCTAAGTTTTGCTAATAAGCTTCACTCATGCCGGATGAATTTATACTGGCAAATAAGAAGACTTATCCCACAAACTTCATGTGCCCAGTGGCCGTCTGGAGACTGGGAATATATTAGCCCTAATATTTAGTAATTTTGCTGATGTCCAGACTGTGACCTACACTGTAGTTCTACTTTATGTTTTTCTTTAAGTAAAATTGTTGGATTTTAAGTTGGTATGTTAAATGGAGAAAAACAGACAAGTTTTGACCAGTTTGTGTGCCTCATTATGTGCAACTGTTAGCAAAAAGGAGAGGGAAAACACTTCTACTTTACTAAAATTCCTGTAGCAATTCAGCTGTAAGGCGTAGGGTCCGTTTTCACAGAATTTGTGGCTCATGGGCTTTTCCAACTTGAAATCATTTGGTTCCGACCATTCCTTTTGCTAAGAGAGAGCAGTTTTATTACCAGCTCCAGTGCCAGTCAGTGCCATGCTGAGTTAATGCAGGTACAACCGTAAGACTTGCCAAGAACCCATTTAGTGGTCTGAAAACAATGGGTTTGTGCAGAATGTTGTCATGCGTGTTGATTTATGTTTAAAGCAAGCAGTGAATTCTGACAGGGAGGCTGTGGGCATCTGACACAGGGTCTGTGCACTACTTTGCTTGGTCAAGAGAAGTATGTAAAAGCAATGCTGTTTTAGGGGACTTAAAGTCATGATATAATGGACTGAATTTTCAGCAGCTGGGAAATAAACAGAAGTCTGAAAAGAAACCCTGTATTTGAGTGCAGGTTTAGTACTCTTATCTGGTTAATTGGGTGTTGTCATCTCTCTGGATTTAAATAGCATCGCTCCCTTCGTACAACCCATTATATTGTGTGCTGGTGCGGAGCATTTGATATTTCCTGCTGCAGGATTGGCTGCACTTGAGCAGTGCTATGTATTTATACCTTTATAAATACATAGGACTTTGAGGCCTTTGTGGATGAAAGGAGTCATATAAATGGTAATTTCATTGCGTAATTGTCTTGCTGAATATTTTTTAAAAAAATATTTAGTAGGATAGATGTAGTACATCAGGCAATTAATCATACTAGTCAATTAAACTGTTTCGGGATTTTTTTAAGGATTAACAAGTATTTTCTGGTGTTTATAGAACATGCAGTGTTTCTCTCACAAAACCTACCTGAATATAAATGTTTATTCCTTACCTTGTATTGCATCAAGACTGCATCTACTTTTCATGAGAAATGCTCACAAAGTTACAAACTTTCTTGAGAAAGTTACTGCCCTGGCCTATGGTAAGAGTAGTATGTTAATTGTAAAGAGTTTTATTTAGGAGATGTATATGCTAATAGACTAGCATATTAGAATAACAAAAATGCTTCAACTTTGGAGGAGGTTCTTGAAGTCTTTAGATTTCTTCAAAGTCCACGACCTTTTCTTCTGCTCCCTTAGGGACAGATGCCAAAGCTATTCAGACAGTCTCACTTTTGAGCTCACTGGAGTAGCAAAGCTGAAATAAAATGTGTTGTAAACTAGAATTTTGTGTTTCTTATTATGCACTTCATTAAACTAGAGGGTTTTTTTTTTACATAAGCATTTGTCATCTCCGTGTCAGATTTCTCAACAAACATGTTGAATTAACAGGACATGTTTAATGCAATCTTGACAGAAAGGTTAATGAGAATTTGGAATGCAGAAAGAAGGGAAATAATGCATAAATGAAAACTACGTGGAACCAGAGTAAATTGTAATTTGGCTTGTCTTAAACTGAGGTACTTATTCTGCAGTGAATGAAATTAAAAATGTTTTGAGCAGTTTCATCCTTTGGTAATATCCAGTACTCTCTGTCAGTTCATAGCGCAGAAGACCTAGGAGGTGGGTGCCCACTGGCTGACTTTTTTTGTCAAAAAATGTTTGAGATGGGTCTTTCAGCCTGCATACTTCGGAGGGAAAAAGATTTGTGCATCTGCCTGGATGAAATTGCATGGGATCAAGTTCTCATTGCTGAGAATGGCAGAAGGAAGAGTGGAAATGAAGGCCAATGTCATGGTCACATCCTGGTGGGAGTGGGTGCTGGTTGATGGCTGCTGCTTTCCCCATCATTGGCCTTGTTTGCCAGCCCAGTTGCTCCGAGCACTGAGAAGGCGCTTGGCACAGTGAAGCCTTTGGCTTTCTCTCATTTAACCCTGACGCCTGCAGAATCTGCACTTTTCTATGGCTTATGGAAAATGCCCAGAAGTTCCTATGCCTGCTCTAAAGTTGCCACAATTTTCACTGAAGGCTCTGATCAAAGCATAAAGCACCAAAGTTTGAGTAGCTCTGTGTCCTTGAGCTGCCTGTGGCTGGTGATCTGCTCTGTGTCGCGAACGCTTTTGGGCAAGAACACACCCTTCAGAAGGAAGTAAGCAATAAGTGAGGATTGCAGATACAGTATTTGTTCTTTTGGGGAAAGCTACCAATCTTGATGATGGTAATCACAGGTCTGCTTTTCTAACTTGATTAGAATCACAGTTGTGACTGCCAAATCAAACAAATTGGCGTGCAATGGTCGGAAGTTAAAAACCCATCAATTACGTACACTCCTGCGCTAAGGACAACCTGATTGCTGCTGCTGTTAGTTCAGTTTCCCTGCTGCACATTTTGTGTGTAAAACCAGTATTATTTTTAAAATCCTTCTTTCTGCAGTCAAGGTCAAAACAGGAGAAAACTGTTATTTACATGATGAGTCAGCTGATATAGTTCAAGCATTAGAAGTTGTGTTCCTGACAGGAAGAGGAAACAAGGACATCTTAGAGTTTATTGCACCAACTCACAGCTCATTATACAAGCTTAAATACAAATATCATTTGCAGTAATTTAGTTGCCTTTTTCCAAGCTTGTTCCAAGCTCTATGCCTGCATTCAGTTAACCTATGAAACTCCTTATTCCAGTATTTCAGTGATGTGGTATAATGGTTGTATAAAAGGGAATTAGCTGCTTTTGGGTGGCTGGCTTGTAAGAGACTTATGTTTCAGTATTTTTTTCCCTTAATGTATGGGCGCAAGAGGGACCAATGCTTGATGTGCTTTAAACCTGTGGTTGTAAATGGTCTGACCTTCCTGAGAGGTGCCAGCCTCTTAGCATAGGAGAAAAACTTCTATTTTTTCCACTTTCAGAATTCATATTTTCAGCTTTTTCTAGCAAACAGCTTATTTGAGCCATTTGAAACATCAAAGGAGGTGTTTCTTGGCTTGGGTACATCTTTAATTTAAAGCAGATTTATTAAAGGCCAAAACAGGATAATACTGCAAAAGGATTAGCTGTGGTTACTTGATTTCTGAGCAAACAGACTAATTTTGCTTTCTTTGTATGGGTGTCTTTCACAGCAAGTCCATTCAGTGAGCATTGAACTAGGCCTGGGGTTTGTTTTTTCCAATTTTTTAAAATTTTAATTTCTCATTGTTTCTATTGTGCTCATTAGAAATCAGAAACGTTGCTGAAAGCTTTAACTTCAAAGCTTAAGCCTGCTTACTCCCCCCTGGTTGCTATGCTCCAAAAGCCATTCCTAAAGCTTCTTTGCTAGCAACTGTCAAATGTTTTGTTTCAGCGCTTCTTAGCATCAGAGCTTCAGTCTGGCTTTTGTTTTGATTACAAAATAAAAATTCTGAGAAGTCAATTAAAAAGGAGGCTGGCATTCTGAGGACTTCAATCTTGTTGCTAGTCTGAAAGCAACCAGAGCGGTACTTCAGGATGCTGAGTATTTTATATTTGTACTTACACTTCCGATTTGCTCTGTCTGTAAATGATAGACAAAAACTCTATCTGAAACCTGAAAGTTTGCTGGGCATTGTACATTTCATACATCAGTAACAAGGAATGAGCACTGCTGCGGCCACATCATGGTCAGTGAAATCCTGGCAAACCTGTTGTGAACTAGATAATCTAATAGGTGTAATGGAAAGGATGGGATAACTGTTCTAGGGAAGAGGATTGGCTTCCTGAAATCTATTATCAGGGAATAAGGTGTTAGTTGGGAACAGAAAAACTCAGACTGACTTTCACCTTTCACATTCAAAGACAATGTTTGGTTAGAAAGAATGACACAGTTGAAAACCAAGAATGCATGCTGGGAAAAGTGATGTTTCCAGTTTTGCAGAGGGACTTCAGGACTTGATGGTGTGTTTGGCCTGTGACTGGTAGCACAAGTGAACTCCTGAGTTTGCTGTTTACTGTGCCATCAAGTTGTCAAAAAAATGCAGTGATTTCTAAGAAATGATTGCCAGTGAAGGATATATGAGCTCTGAAGCCCAGAGTACAGCACTTGGTCAGAACCTTGCTCTCTGTCTCACCTGGAAGCTCCCCAGTCCCCATGGATTATGAGACATTTCCAGGTTCTTCCTCCTTCTCCCCAGTAATTTCATAGCACAGGCCCTGGGAAGCACAGAACTTTATGACCAGAGAATCATAGAATGATTTGGGTTGTAAGGGAACTTAAAGAGCATCTCATTACACCCCCCTTCCATGGGTGGGGACACCTGTCACTAGACCAGGTTGCTCAGGGCCACATCCAGCCTGGCCTGGAACAGGCATGGGCAAAACAACACTCCAGCTGTTACTCAATAATTGTGGCAAGGTTGCTGGAGAAGAAATGGGCAGCACAGAACAAATTCAGGACTAATTCACTGTTTCAAGAGGGGAAGCACGTGCAGTAACAACTTTTCTTCAACTTTGATTTGTAAACTTAGATACATCAGAGAGAGGGCTGAGCTGTTCTCAGTCTGTACAGCCACAACTGGTTGGAATCCCATCCCCAATCACATCCTGTCGGGCATCAGACATCCCAAGAGTAACTGCAAATATAGTACTAAATACTCTGCAATTACTGATTGATAGGGAAAGTTGATAGAGAGGTTTTCGGAATGCTAAGATATTGCCATCATACCAATTGCATGAAAGCCTGCAGGAAGCATGTCTACCCTTTATAGTGGTCACCAGCTGCTGCTTTTGGTCCAGGTATGGACAGATGGATATGGGAATGACTGTGTAGGTGGAGCATTGCCTCATTTGAAATCTAAATTGGTGTAGTCACATGGCGTAGCTGAATTGCCCTGTTTGTAATGTGATTGACTGGGTGGAGACCCTGTGCTTGGGGGTCTGAATGTCTTGTATTGCCTTCTCTCTGCCATATGCAGGTGGTTGTTTGGCTGGTAACAGGAGAATCAGTGTGTGTACAGAGCCACAGATCGTTACCTCTTGATTATGTTCACGTTATCTGATGTGTCGTCTCCATGAGAGAAATTAAATTGCCTTTAGTAATTTGAAGCGAGTAAAAATGACAAATCATCGTTCTCATGTGATCGGTAAATGGCTGCAGAATGAGAATGAGAATGCATCTCAATTACATGGCAAGTACATTTCAAACAGCATCGATCACTCCAAATCTCCAATTGTTTTTCTGTGATTTTCTTTACTTTTAATCTAAGATGGCTTTGGTCTATTAAAGGGAAAAAAAATTGTAGCTTTGTTCCACTTTGAATAGTGCTATTAGCTATGAACTCTCAGCTGATGATTATGAGGAGTTAGAATAAGGAATAATTTCATAGAGACAAAAGCAATACAATGTAAATCTAGAAATGAAAGAAAAGAAATGCAGTAGGAAAGTGATTTTTAAAGTTCATGTCTTGAGATACAGCAGAATAGTGTACTGGAAAGCAAAAACTCCCATGTGCAACTAGAAAATGGTCATCATCAGTGACCTGGCATGCAAATCCTGCAGGGAGACAACAGAGTAGACATTGAGCAACAGGAAAAGCTTTTGTGACTGAATGTAGAATATGGGGATGGGTGACTGTGCATTGTCTCTTTGGCACATCAACTCCTGCATTTGTGCACAAAAGGAACGAGCTCATACAGAGGGTGAGCATGACCTTGGTATTTAAAAATTATCTGTAGAGTCAACAAAATCAAAATGCTGTAGCCTTTTCATGAAAAGTAACAGGAGGAGGATGGGAGGAGAGCAGGGTGGTTTGCAGATTTTCACCAGGCTGGCATGTTGTGTTAAATCTCAGTGAAAAGGGAGGATGGGTGTCTTTATTTTGACTTGGAAATTCACAGGGACAGAAGTGCTTTGTCTTCATTTCCCATTCAACTTGTATTGGTCTCATCAGCCAGTGAAGGAAAAGCTGAAATCAGCATTGCACAAATGTTTCAACTTATGAATTGTCTCTTCTGTGTCAAGTTCCAGCTCTGTACTTCTCCAATATGGCCCTGAATTTCTTACAAGATGATAAACCAGCTGAGATATGCCCCCACACACCTCTTGACCTCAGTGTTTCCAGAACTGGCATCTAAATTACTTGTGAAAACAAATTCAGTTTCTTTATGATGCAGTATATTTTGGTGCCTGGAACTATTTTCTTGCTTGTTCATAGAATGGAAGCCATTTACTTTCATTGTCACATTGCATTAATAAATGGTCCCTTGAATGTCCTTCACCTCCACGTCCAGTGTTGTGACCTTAAATGCCATATCATCTGGCTCATGCAATTAACTGCATTTTTTAAAACTTCCTGCTTCACACTGAGCTGATTGCCGCTTGTTTCTCGGGGCAATGTGTTTTGTATTAAAACAGGGTTTTGTGCTTCGGTGGTCTGTCCAGAAGTCCCCAAATTAGCTGACTCTGCTCTGTCTGTAAGGGCAGTTTGCAGCAACACGAGTGCAAGATAATTTGCTTGGTTTGCAGCCCTGCCAATCAAACACTGAGATGGTTCCACATGCCTATGAGCAGTCATCCTACTGACTGTTCAGCTATCAGTCAGTTTGGAAAATGGTTCTTTTTTTTTTTTTTAATGTAGCCTTGTGACTTATTTATTTTTTTAATTTTTTAATGTATTTATTAACTCATGGACTCTGCTTAGGAGCAGACTTGACCCTCTATGGAGCAAGCAGGCTTTATGTTTTCTAATATCACTATTTGTCTTTAGCTGATGAAAAGAAGGAACTCCTTCTGTTCTTCTTCTCCTGCGAAGTTGAAGCCTGTTTTTAGAGAGGAGTGCACAGTTCTAATTATAATGCAGAGCCACAAAATATGTAATTAATGCCATCCTGAATTGCATGATTGCTGCCAATTGCAACTCAGCTTGTTCTTTTCTGAAGACCAATAACCAATTGTTTCTCCTTGGAAGATGAACCTTCTGACTTTCCAGTTGCTCTGGAGATGGTACTTAGTTGTTTAAACTCATGCTGTAATAGTGAAAAACATATAACTTTCTGATTTTATGTGGCTGGGATCTAACAACAAAAGCAGCTAAAATTTTAAAATTTTAAAAAAAAAAAAAAGTTACATTTTAAAATCTTAAAACTGGTGATCCTAGTCATAGAGCCCTGAGCCATGTGCTGGGAGTACTTGCAGTTGCTGACAAGACCTCCTGGCTTATCCTGATATTTAAAGATTGCTTCAGTCTTACTCTTTTCTTCTGTTCCTTGGTAATTTTACCTGGAGGGCACAGTCCTGCAGGTCTCCCTCATTAGAGCTTCAGGATTGCTGAGGGCAGAGCTGTGCAGTGTGGAGCAATTTGTGGTCCTTAGAGCTTTGCAGAGTGAGACCTTTCGGTGGAACTGCATTTGGCTGCATAAATCCGTTCAGCCTACTTAATATCAGTGGCTTGGAACATGGCTCTGTCTCTTCTTGACCCTGCACCTGGAAGCTGTTCTCTTTTTCTGGCAGGTTATGAACCACCAGCCTGTCAGCTAAGAGTGCCCTGAGAGATGTTCTCAAATATTTGCTGTTTACCTGAGATATAATAAGGTCCTTCATGTCACTCCTTGCAGAGAGGGGAATTTCTGAGCCTATCAGCTATAACATCTGCTTCAAAGCTAGAGCTAGCACACATTTTAAAAAGGCTTTAATAAGTATTTACACAATAGATTGGTTGTGTTAATTAGAGTTTATTCCACCACTGGTATGCATGCATAACTCCCATTAATATCAACACCAACTATGTATTCTCATAAGGAGAACAGAGCTCCTAATTAGAGCTGCAGGATTTTAAGATATCTTTGTACAGCTTTTATTGCAAAGATTAACTGCCATGTGCTCTCCTGGTAGGTATTGTAATAGGAAAAGAATTGTGGGTTTTTATTATAATTTTTTTTTTCAAATTTTACAGAGCCTGAAAAGTTTGGAGAATTCCCATTAAAACTTAATGGATGTGTTCAGCAGATGCAATGGGAGTGCACCATATGACATTTCTTTTGGGATTTGTAGAAGTGATACTGAACCTTTTTTTGTTGTGACAAGTTTAAAAAAAAAACCCCACACTTTATCTGAATGTGTTCCAAATACAGTATTTTTTTTTCCATCTGATGAAAACTGGAAGCAGAGGCTTATAAAGAAAATAGTGATAAGAGTCCCAGCTAAGGAAGCAATGGCAAGCACTGCTCTAAAGCTTGTAAACAAACAACCCCTCTCAAAGGGGTGTCTGAATTCCAATGGATTCTAATTATCCGCTAAGACAGATAGGTAGGAAACACTACTGATATCAAGAAACTCTGGACTGAAAATATATACATGCTGTAATTTTAGGAAATTTTAGCTTCTGCCTGTGGCAGGTACTGTGTAAAAGATAAGGTAGAAAATAATGAGCTTTTGTTGTTTGTATGTGTGGTTTCAGAGAGACATATTGTGAGTGAACAAAAGATGCACCATAAAACAAACACTGCACTGAAATCATTCTTGGTGAAAGTGTAAAAAGCTGTAGGGTGTTAAAAATGCAGCATCTTCCAGGCAAGAGCACTGTTCAACAGAAGCTCAGAGCCACTGTCATTAATATGATGTAATATCTCATGAGTTTAATATTTAATTAGTATACTATAAAATTTAACCTCCTGTTTCAGTGTTCACTCTTTCTCAAATGAGACTTCATGTTTATCTTTGTCATGTATACTGTCTGCTAATTCCTACATACCCTCCTGTTTAATTCACATTAAATTAATGATAGAAGCAACAGAAGTTTGGAACCTAACACTTTCTTGCATTAGCGTGACTACAAGAAATTTTCAATTACAGATTTTTGAATCATGACTCAGGCAGGAGTTGGTCTTTGATCATCCTTGTGGGTCCCTTCCAATTCAGGATATTCTGTTATTTGATGCACTAGGGCCAAAGGGGGTCTTGGAGAGAGAGCCTCCCTTGAGGGATCCCTGGGTAATGTGTGCTCTCTCCTCACCTTCCCTGGAGTTTGCCATGGAGGCTGTGAGATCGGCCAGGATCCTGTGAAGTGCTCTGTCTGTGCACTGTGGACAGGATCCCAGACCCCTGGGGCACCTGCGGCAGGTTCTCAATTCCTGCTTTGCCGCTGAGAGATGCTGTCAGGGCTAGGACGTGCTACTGTATCTGTTTCCTGTACCTGGCTGCGTTTTAAGCAAATCCATGAGTTCCTTGTGTCAGGATGCAAAGCTCTTCACAGTATTAATGCACTGGGCTGTACCAAGCTGTCCATGAAAACATTCATTAGTCAAATATACATCCTTGCAGAAAAGATCACAGTAACTTACTCGACAAGATTTCTTACTCTCAGGTTAGATCAAAACCTGGCTGCCAGGAGTTGAAAGCCAGTATAAAGGCAGAGGTACGCTGTTTTATTACATCATTAACAAAAAATCTAGATTCTCTTCCAGCAGGGACTGGAGGCTGGAGACTAGCAGACAAGAATAAAATAGCTAGGAATAAATTTTATGTAGCTATTTTCTTTCTCCCTCAAATGTGAATGCTTATGCAAAACACATTGCTGTAGATTCACTGACAATAAAGAGGGAATCATTATACGAGTAGTGGATTCTCAGGGGAACACTTTAACCAAAACACACTCTGCAGTAATTTCCCACATCTTAGTTGAATAAATTAATTTATGAATTTTCCATGAATATGTTCAACCATTTCTCCCCTCATATATTTTATTGATCTCCATATACATTTAGCAACAAATAACAGAGCTGCTTTTCCATTTGCAGTAAAATAGTTTAGAGATGTTTATGTGGGCCTTGGGGTTCAGAGTAAACAAATGCAGTTCACACACCAGGGAGGCAGCAGAAAAATACAAAGCTTGCAAGACTCAGGGAGCTCTACCAGAGCAGCTCAGCAGAGAGCTGAGGCATATCCAATCATATCAGTGGCAAAATGAGTCCCCTGAAATGAGAGGGACCAGCCCTAAACTGTGGGGCTGCTCCCACTGAGTCCTGTGTGCAGTCACTGCAAGGAGCTTTGTGACTCATGTCTGCAAAATATATAATGTCCCTTCGGCGTGAAAAACGGAGAGTTTGTCCAAGTTCTGTGGATCATTCTATTGGCCATGGTCTGGAGAAAGCCAGCAGGCTCCTTATAGACTGTAGATTCAGTGGCAGAATACTCAAAAATGTCATTATCGCTCCACAAGACATCCTCTGTGGCCACTCTGCCTCTGAATATCACTTAGTGAGGCTTAGGCAATGTCATTAAATCCAAAGTTGAGCTACTTGTGTAGGTTATTACAGTGAGTAAGCACACCATCACAGGGAAAGTATGATATCTCCATGTTTCCTTTAGGGAAGGAATAAAGTCTTACATA
The DNA here is from genome assembly GCA_036630365.1 of Acanthiza pusilla. Lineage (NCBI taxonomy): Eukaryota > Metazoa > Chordata > Aves > Passeriformes > Acanthizidae > Acanthiza > Acanthiza pusilla. The sequence continues at coordinate 8,525,867 of JAXCHO010000049.1, read as the reverse complement.
CAGTGATTAGGTGTTGAAAAGTAATTAGTATTATCCTAATTTAATATTAAAATGATGGAGTTTTTTAATCTTCATCCCCCAGCACCAAACATCCCAAACAAGCATGGTGGGAATATAATGTGGTTAATCATGGCTGTAAACTTACTTACATGTGACTGTGCCATGGTGATCTTCAAGCTGGGCTCTCCTCCTTGCCCTCAGATAACAGAACCCTATTAAGCAGTTTCTTTTTTTGGTTCATGTTTAGCTTTTTGGTTGTCATTTTTATCGATCACATGGAAGGCTGAGGAAAAACTTGCCTTGCTGTTTCTAAGTATAAAGTTCTTTCTTTCTTAACTGCACATAATAATGGGCTTGAAATAGGCTGTGCCATCTTAAAGGTTGGTATTTGAAGTATAATTGCTAATGCTTAGATACATAATTTACATTTATTATGCATAATAAAATATGTAAGTAATTGATGTTCTGTAAGGGATTAAATGATCAACTCCAGCTGCAGGAAGAAGATTTATGCCTGTATTCTCAATAACACATTGACTATGCTGCAGAAAGTCATTGCCTTCAGGACTGCACAGACAGAGTGTTCTCCTTTCTCCCCTTCTCTTTCCATCTGATGTACTCTCTCTTGTCTTTGTGCTCTGTGCAAAGTGTATTTATGCAGGAAACAGTTGAAAAATAAGTACTTCTATTCCCTTCGGTCTTGTGAGAAACTGGTGTAAAATGCAAGCTAAGCTTGCACATGTTTGTGTGTGGCCGTGCATTTTCTAAATGAGAAGGGCAGGACATCACAGAAAGCACAGAATCACCCTGATGCATTGAAGTTGAGAATGGCAGGGAGATAATGTCAACAGAATGGGATGTAGGCACAGGATAATGGTCTCCTGCTGCTTAGATTAAAGCCTGGGCAAAGATGAGCCCTTTTAACAAAAACAAACGCAGGCAAAGCCAAGATATTTGCAATACTTTCAAAGCAGGAGGTGTTTATCTTGTAGCAACGTCCTGCTCTGTTCTCTTGGCTTCCCTGCACCAGAAAAACAGAGGATGTGCTGTGGGTTCCAGCAGTGGCTGCTGCTCAGGGAGCACCCCATGCCCACTGCATCCTCCGTGGTAACACCATGGGCTCAGGCTCTGTGTCCTTCAGCAGAGTCAAAACATTGTGTCCCACTGTGCAAACATGTTGGCCTGCTTTCCAGTGAATCATGGAATTAATCTTTAATAAAACTCAGATCAAAGGGATTTTCCAGCCCAGCGTTCCCATTTTCCTTGGCAGGGGGCAATCCCTGCAGGGAGGAGGGCCAGCCTGGGCACCACAGGCAGCACTCCCCTGTGTATCCAAAGCCCTTGGATTCTGGTCTGGTAAAAGCAGTGCTTGAAGAAGACAAAAACTGGAACTGAATGCAGTTCATTAGGTATCAAGCCAAAGAGAACATTTGTGTTTCTGCTGCCCTGTGCTGTTTTCTTTCACTTCCTTTTATTAGTGCATTAGTCCAATCTCCAGCCAGTGGTGCTGCTGGGCACAGAATGGGGAAATACCCATGGGGCAGCCACTGAGGAGAGGGCAACAACACAGGCACAAAGCTCTTGGACGAAAGTCAGAACTAAAATGAATGTAATACAAACAAGAAAGGCTAGGAATAGCCAGTGTTATGTTATAAAAGTATTTGCAATAGAGACTGAAGTTTCACAATCTACCCAATGCCATTACTGATAATGCAATTTCTCATTTAATCCACAGCTGCTATTTTATATCTTGTCCTAATTAGTATTCTTGCTTTTTTTTTGTGCTTCTAGTGCAAGATGGAGTTTCATGCATGTACTTCTGGCAAAACCATCACAGCTCGATGTGAAGGGCCCTGTCCCTGCCTTCCAGGACCTGAAAGTTTAAAACACAAGATGGAGAAGACTGGTAAGTTGAACTGTTAATTAAATCATGGCAGATTATTTGGGACCTGCTATGTTCTTAGAAAAATGTAAGAAATACTTTTCTTTACTGGTATATTTTGTATGTAAGGCTTTCTGAGAAAGAGGTAAGGTACACCTAATCATTTTCTAAATAGATAGTGCTTTCAAACACCTTAATTGCTGCAAAACTAATTCCCACTTGAGAGGGTCTCATAGGAAGACTAAATTCTGGCTAATGAATCTCAATTTTAAGTGAAAATATTTTGAATGGAAGTGCTGAAGAATTGTAAAAGAAGATAGAAAAAGTACGACTTGATGGTTCATTAGTTTGTTGAAAAATCAGTAGACTTGTGTGTTAACTAAAACATCGTTTAAAGTCACATGTGTATTACATGGGATCTGAATTATTTTTTTAATCTTTATTGCTATAAATGTTATCATTAGAAGTCAAACATATATAAAATAGACATATGTATTTGTGTTCAAGTATAAATCTGTTTCAATCACAAAGTCATTGCAAATGATGCTGTATAAAACTGAAGGCTGGAGTCTCAGCACAAATAGCCATTTTCCCTGCCAGCTCTCTGGTGAGTTCTCTGCAGGTCCCAAAGCCTGGTGAGCTAATTCACTCCCCGAGGTCTTTTCCAAGGAAGCAAGCACAAGCTGTCCCGGAGTGACCTCATCCTAAGGGAATTAGCTCTATCAGAGGAGACTGACTGAGAGCAGAAGTGCAGCAGCAGGAGGGGAAGTGTCATGGCCAGGTCCTGTCTAAGACTTTCCTCCCTGCTATGAGGAAAGCCCTTTGGAGGAAGAAGTTTGTTGCCTGTGGCTGTGTTTTTTTGGTACGAGTGCAGATGTTCCAGTGAGAGCTGGCACAGTGAATGTGAGCCTGGCTGTAAACCTGGTTTTGAGTCCAGCGTCGTTCCCCCTCTCTCAGGAGTGCTGAAAGTTTAACTCACTGACTGCTGCCTCTCTTGGGAGCTCAGAAAGCCAAAGCTGGGACTTCGGCAGAGTTTGCTGTGTCATGTTATGCAGTGAAATGTGTTTATTTGTTTTGTGCATCACATGGAGTATGACAAACAGGAAGCTTTAACACTGCTCTGTTGGACCCAAAATATTCGTGAACCTCTCTTCACTCTTTCTCCTCCCCACTGTGGACATGTTCTAATGGTTGGAGGCACAGGAACAGGGGGAAAACGTTTAAATATTTCTTCTGGTTAGTTCAGGCCCTGTCACCTGAGGTGAAAACACTGATAAACCTGCTGGCGGTTCTCTCTGCACACATTGTATATGATAGCACAGGACCAGTTTTCACAGTAGGCCTCCATCTACTTTCTAGAAAAAGTGTTTCTCCAGCCCACATTCTGAAAATTCAGGTTTGTTTCATTTTTTGAAAATTGCAGACATTTTTCTGCACAGGTCTCAAACTTTGACCATGTGTTGTAGATGGCAGTGTTCTAAAATCAATATATAACTGTAGTATTGCTTTGTGTGGCTTGAATCTTTTGGTTTCAGAATGCCCACTGATAAATTGCTTTATTCATATTTTCTATTTCTTGTAGCCCTTATCAGGCTACAAGAAATATTTCTTTTTCTTTGCCCTTTCTATTTCTTTGCCCTTATCAGAAAGAGTATCAGATTAATAAATCTTCAGTGACATTTCAAGCTTACAATTTCATTCACACAAGAGAAAAAGATTCTAATAACCCTTATCTTGATAAATGCAATTTGACAGGGTATATGTATTCTGAAAACCAGGCTTTTGTTTTGCTTGACTCAAAACTTTAACTCCAGCCAACAAAGCATTAATTTAATGAATTGGGTGATCTGCAGAGCAACTTTCCTGAATGCTTTTTCAAGAGGCCAGACTTGAACTAGCAGTGCTCCTGCCAGTGCCCTGGTGACAAGGGTATTATTATTATTAGGTGCTGAAATGTCCACAAAAGGTTTTGGAATTGAAAATCAAATAATCAATAGCAAAGCTGCTTTATAAATTGCTTTTCTTCTGGATCTTTGAATGTGCCAGTTAAAGACTTCCTTTATCTTCCTCAGTCTCCTTTCTTCAGACATTGTCTCTTCAGTTGATCCACTGAGTGTAAAGGAGGCTCAAACTGAATATTTCAGAGTTTGTAAGTCTTTTAATGAAGTGCTCTGAAGAGTTTCCATGAGAAAACACGAGTAAATTCTACATACCATCATAAATTTTATACTGGTGCAATTTTAGCAGCATCTGAACAGGGATTTGGAATTGTGGGAGTCTGCCCTTTACAGCCAGAGACTCAGCCATCTTTCCTTACTGTATGAGAAAATTATGAATTCTAGTTGCTGACCACAAAAAATTTCCACAGTGCACTGCTGCCTTTTGTAAGATTCCTTTATTTGCTGAACAAGTGGTGTCAGCTGGCTCTGTAGAAATAAGGCCTGACCTGTGTTGAAGGTGACAGGGCAGCGCTGGGTTCAGGGCTGGATCAATGATCTGATGAACCCGTGGGGAGATGGGCAAGTCCATTCCATGGCAGGGCACGGGAGACTCCCAAAACCTGGTCATGACAGCACTTCAGTGCTCTCCTCTTCATCAGATCCCAGACCTCTGAGCTGGGACCTTCTGCCTAGAATGTTGGTTACATGGTGTCTTAGTGTTTTCTCTAGTGTTCACACAAAATTATTTTATGTCCTCATATACTACAATAGTATCATTAACATTGCTGAATTAGCCTAAAAATCAGTAGTTTGATTCCTCACATAAAAATTCATGTGGAAAAACTGTGCAATCCATTGGGACTTATTTTTGCTCCATATATAGTTGTCATGTTTGTGAAGTGTAATGTTAAGTAGAAAATGATAGAGAGCTAAACCTCATGCCTTATACAGACATGCCAGTGGAAAAATACTAAGGAGAATAACAGTGCAAATGGTTCCAGCAAAATGGAAATTCAGCTCTTCCAGCTCACACATCTATGTTTTGATGCCTATTATACAACAAGGTTAAATATATGTGGTTGTGAACTTCCAGTTTGAAGACAGTTTGCATAAATCTTTACACATTCATTCAATCATATTCAAATATTATTCCATGATAAATTGCTTTCAGAAATTAAAAATTTAAAGGAACATTTAATTTCCAAAGTACTGTAATTCTAAATGTCATGACCTTTTTTTTATACGCTTGTGAATAAAATTGGCAGCAGCATCAGAGAAAAGCAATCGAAGTGTATGTGCTCAGAGGTAACAATGGACTGCAGTGTCTGAGTTGTATTCCTTCCTCCTCCCTGAGCTCTTTCAAAAACATCCCAGCTCTGAGGATGAAAATGAAGACTAATAATCATGTTAAAAATTGGAATTCCTTTCATAGTGCTAACTGCTACTGTGGAGACGTTAATAAAATAACATGAATGCAAGCAAAAGAAAACTACACCAGAATTATTACCTTTAATGGCAAATAACAACAATAAAATCTTTCTACCATAAAGTTAAATCTTTGAAGAGATAGCAGGATCATGTTCTTCATTTTCTTAAATGAAATTTTGAATCAGAGTCTGAGAGGTAGAAAACAGGTCTCTGTGAAGGTACTAATAGAAGATTTTGGAAAAGAAGACAAGCCCTAATGCTTTTACTCTTTGCTGTTTCAGACACATTTAGATTCCTTTGATTTATACAAACACTTTCTATGCTTCATAATTCACAGCAGTATCCCAGCTTTGCAATATGCTTCCATGATGGCTGATGATTTTCAACTCGGCTACTCAGAGACAGAGGTTGAGCTGTAATCTGCCCTGAGGTTAGCTGCCCTTCCAGAGTGTGTATGCCCTTTGATTTAATACTGTAAAATGAATAAGGCTATAATTTCAACAAAAGAAAAGGAATAAAAACTGATTTTAAGTGACAGGAATCTTTTAAGACATAGAGTCTTGTCTGCTGGTGGTTTTCAGGTATCTCTTTCCAAGATTAAAGTCCTCATCATGCATAACTTATTTTTAGACCAAATGAAGCTTCCAAAATCCCACCATAAATAAAGACCTAAACAAACTGTTTCAAGTCTTCAGAACCTCCTGGCAAAGGAAGAGAATCTTCTCTTGAATGTGCTGTTCATTCTATCAAAATGCCAACACAGCGCAGTGGCTGGGCTGTCTCCTGGCAGGTGTGAATTCGTGGTTGCAGTGATGTGGTCCTGTCAGCTTCCCCCGTTGCTCTGTGACTCCTGTTCGGCCTGTGTTGGTGGTGCAGCTGCTCAGGCAGGATGGTAAATGTTTAACAGCCTGTCAGGGCTCTTTCTGACCCTCCCCTTTCTGTGCTTTCTGAGCGCTGTACTCCCAACACACCAGGCTGCATTTGTTGCCATCAGGGCTGCAGAACCGCTGGGGCGTGAATGGATGCAGTAATTCAGAGTAGGTTTGTCCCTGTCTGTGCATTGTGTGCTTTTGACCTTGCAGAAATGCCCAAGGCAACTTCTAAGGAAATTCTGTTATCTTGATACAGGGAATATAAGGTCAATAGGCAGAAGCAAATATATTCAAATATGCCAAGTGTTGTTTAAATTTCTAAGGAGAACCAAGGGAACATTTTAAAGTTATAAGAATAGGTCTTGGCAAGCTTGATCAAAATCTGCATTGTTTAGGGTATGAATTGTAGCATTTAACTACCAGTCCTATTGGGTGTGATGGATGAGAAGGTCTAATGTTCCTTTCCTATATAAAAAGAGCACTCAGTGCATGAAGTTCATTCGAAGAAATCGTAGTCTTGTTTCCCAAATGAGTTGTATCACTTCTTGTGTCTGAATGACTGATAACTAAAAGAATTTAAAGCCTTGAAATCCACTTTCAGCAAATATTTTAGTTTCAAATTGCTATTCACAGGTTTTTATAACTGCAGAGTACATAATTTTAAAGTTTATGAAGATGAAGTATGAGTCATGAGCATGGTTGATTTGAAATTGGTGTAGATTTGCCAGGAAATGTTTCCTTTTGTGGCTTTAGTTTTGTAAAAAGGCTCTTTCTGACACTGAATTTCCATGTTGATTTTTAAATTACTTACTTGAGTCTCAAACTCTGGGAATGATAAAACAAAAGCATTCCAAAATGAAGGTTACCAAGGGTTTCAAAGCTTTAGTATATCTCATGGAAACTAGGCGTGTTTTTCCTCTGGACTTCATCAGTAAATGGTAGGTTTATTAGGTCTAAACTGTACAAGATCTGAGACTTTTGCTCCAAAATTTTTGTGTATGAATACTGCAATTCAGTTTTTTAATTTGTTACATGATTAAATGCAATTAGCCAAGTTCAAGTTCTTATGTAGTTTCTGTAAATAATAATTACTATTACCAATACAATTACTTTGCCTGCAAGCTTTCACACAAGCGGATCAGTCTTTATTCCTTTCCCCAAAGCATGAAAGATTAACTTTTCTCACTTCTGCCAGATACTGTTTGTGAGTAGTGAAGTGATTGCATCCAATTAATATTTGATTAAAGAAAGTCAGGAGGCAGGCAAGAACAGATACCTGTGCTCTCCAGGATGGCTGTTGGTGTCTTCCACTCCTCTTGGAAGAAAGAGTCAATAGCTCCAAGACTGAGACAGCAAAATCAACCACTTGCCACAGTCAGAAGAAAGTAAAGCGATGGTGGCTGGGGGGTGTTTTGTTCTGCTGCTTGACCTCACATGAATCTTCCTTTTGTGCACTGGACAAAAGCAAGAGCTGACAAGGGAAAGGCCAATTACAGAATTCATGTGGTGTTTCTCCTATTCCCAAAATACGACTGATTGTGGCTGTATAATAAGAGAACACACAATGTGAACTGTAAACTTTGTAATTGAATGGACAAGTCTACATTTCTCTTTCACCAGTATATGAGCACCATATTTTAGGATGTAGGTGAAAACAACCATAATGGTACAATTTAAGAGCTTGAAGCTCTGCAAAGGAAGAATATAGAGAGATTTCAAACATCGTATCTAGAATCACTTTTCAACTTGAGCAAATATGATTGAATTTTTTGCCACCATTCAACATGTCCATGCTGAGGTTCTGAATTATATGTACAAAGTATTTATACAATGGAAATGAAATGCATATTTTCAGGTTCCTGTATTTTCCATCATAATTGTATTGTAAAGGAAAATCAGCCCAAAAAACTTGGTTAGGCTTGAGAGTAAACCCAGGTTTGGATCTGTGATACCTCAGTGCTCTTTCTACCAAAGAGTATGAATTAAAGTATTTTTTATGTTTTCAGCAATTATGCACAGAAAGCACTCAGGTGCCTATGTGAAGCCTGCTTTGACATAAACTTGAAAAGGAGACAGAATTGTCCCCTATAGAAATGTTGTGTTTTGATCTGGCTCTAAGGCTTAGGAACTCAGCGCAGAAGCATTGATTACAGCAGGCCCCAGACAGATAACAAGTTGGGGACGATACCATCCATTGACTAGCTGTCACTTTTTTGGCATGATCTTCTATGGATTTGATCAAATTACAGCAGGTTCCAAAATACAGCAGACAACGTCTGCTTTAGAGGCAGCCTTGACAGAAAGGAGGAAGAGGCAGCATGCGGAGCAGTGTGGTGTTCACTGTGCTGCTTTCAGGTGCTTGCTGACTGTAGTAGCAACATCCCTGTCAGCACGATTTGCCCTTTTGGTAAGGTCATAAGGTTACATGGCAAGAGAATAATGTTGAGCCAAAATTCCTGACATGATTTTTGAGGTTGAACCAGGACGTGAGACATAATTCCTCATCATTGCTAAAAAAAGTCTAATCCCAGACGGCAGCGGGAGACAGGAACTGCATAAAAATAACTGTGTTGTGGTGTAATTATGTTAAAAACAGTAGGATATTCTTCTCAATCCTTTTGAAATCTTTTGAAAGAGAACTTTTAAGGCTGTGTTAACTCCCTGGCAGCTCTCTGTGGCTGAGTCAAGTCCTTATATGTTCTCTAGCAGTTATAGCTGTATGTTTGCCCAGGCTTAGCAGTAAATACAGGCTTCACCCCTTGCCCAGCAGTGGTCATCTGCTTAAATAGAAATAATATTTAAAAAATTGATTTGGTGGGTCTCATCCTTGTACTCAATAGCTGTGGATTGCTCACTTCCACATTAAATTTGATACAGAACCCAAATCTAAATGGGCCACAAGTCCCAAGGGCAGTGTAGGCATCACCTGGATCACTGACCCTGCAGACAACTTCCCACCTGGACACACAAAGGATTCAGGATGCACTGGGATGATAAACCCACAAAAACAATAAGAGCACACTGAGACAGCGCTGTGGTCATTGCTTTCATAAACAGTATTAAACAAAATGTTAAAATGGCTATTGATTTTTTTTTTTTGGCATAAAGAAAAGGTTAGAAAATGACAGACACAGTAAACACTTTGTGTCAGCAAGTAACAATAATTTTTAGACAAGAAGTAATTTGATTTTGGATTGCCAACAGAAAACTATTGAAGTGGCACGCTGTGTTAATGGAAACACGATCTAGTAACAGCAGGTGTTTGTGTGCTGATAATGATAATTAGAGCACTAAAATCTCTCTCATCATAAACAAAATCAAATAAATAAGACTGGTTCCATATAGCTTTTTCTCATGGAAATTGATTTCTGCCTTTTTGGGAATATTTCCCAAATATTTATTCCAAGAAATAGTTTGTAAAATCTGGAAATCTGACCGTGAAATAAATTATAGTGCATACCACTGTGGTGTTAAGCTAAAACATCCCAGTGTGAGGGGGGGAAAAAAACCCAAACCTTTTCAGTAAAATACAGGAGAAAGTAAGACTGTTGATGTTTCAAATACATATTTTTCTGGTTTCTTGATTGTTTTGGTTTTTTCCTTTGGTATCTTAAGGACTAAATTCCATCTTTAGTTACTCCAGTATAAATCTGGAATAGTTCCATCAACAATGTTGAGCTAATTGCTTTTGGTTAAGTTATTCTGAGTCTATAGAGGTATAAATGAGTATAGCCTAGAGATTAATTGATCATTCCACAGAGGTTGTAACTTTTTATGCAGCATTGTGGCAAATTGGTTCTTGGTTTTTTCAATTTCTAATTCCGTATTAGTGCAGAAGAAGGGAGATGGTATTTGTGATATCACCACCTCATTCCAAATATATATCCTCACATATTTTATAGCTTTCAGTGACCCAACAGGGACCTTTCTACATTCATTTTCCTCTGAAGAATTGCATTTTTTTGTAATTCAGTTTAATGGACTACATGTAAATCAAAAAAGTAATGTTATCTGTTTTCTGTAAGCAGCTGTCTTAGATGTGGACTAGAATGAGAATCTTTACTAAATTACTAAAATTTGAATGATTTGGTTCAAGTCCATCTCTGTCAAACAGGAGTCCGACATCTACATGAAAGCACTAAAATATCCTGCAACACACAAAAAAAAAAAAAAAAAAAAGAGACGCTTCTAGGCAACCACCATAGATTTTTATGCCCTATGCCCCAAATATTAAAATATCCATGTTTTAACATCTAGTAATTTTTTCAGGTACAGGTTCAAACTCTGAACACTGGGTTGGTCACTAAGAATTGCAGTTTGACCTTCCCTGCAAGTGTCCCTGTGCAGCCTCTCTGGAGCTCTCCTTGGGATTAGTTTGGGCAGTCTGATCTTAAATTTGGGGCTGAATTACAAAGCCTTAGACCATACAAGCATTCAGATAAGCCTTTATCATATTTCTAATTAATAGTAACACAGAGAGTGGCTAAGATTATGTCTAAGCAATCTGTTTACTATGTGATGATTTTCAAACTAAGTCTTAACTACATTCCTATAATATTGTGTTCCAGTAAGTGAGAGAGTATTTCATTAATAATTGTTTTGAAGGCTGTGCTTATGAGGAAGCAGTTTCCTATTCCTTTATGAGAATATACTTTATACAATGATGTCAGTATATTGGATTTAATAATTTATAGTCTTGGCTCCATCTTGCTTGTCTGAAGGTGATTTTACTATCATTGTGTTCTATTTTTCAGTTTATTTACAAAGATAGTCAGGGCCCAGGTGTTATCAGGCACAGACAACAGGCAAAAATTGTCCAAATTGTAAGTATGGTCTGTAACAGCAAGTACTTGCTTATCAGGCCATCCCTGTCAACAGGAAAAATGAAAACTGGGTAAAATAAGATCATGTCACTGTCATTTCAGACAGCAAGTTGCATGTTACAAATGCCTCATCGATCATTCACCATTGAAATTCAGGTTTAAGCTCTCAGTCCTTGAAAAGGTTGAAAATGTTCATGGAGAGTTTAAGATGCAAAAGAAAAAGCAAAAGGGATACCATCTTTTGAAAAATCCTGGGCATTTTGGTTGAGACCACCAAAATTAGGCTTCATTTGACACAGTGAAGTGAAAGCAAAACCTACATATCTCTATCATGATTTTCCGAACAGCTATGGTACGTGGTTGTTTCTCTCTGTAATAACTCGCTGTGAAAAAGAAATGCCCAAGTATTTCTCAAGTGTGTTGCATCCTCTATTAATGTTAAAATATAACATTCAGGTGTGGTTCAGGACATAGTTATATAAAAAAGATGCATCCTTCTGTTTTGTTCTTCTCAAGAAGGGATTAATTAGCTCCTGCCTGAGCTATGTTTGGTAGACGTGACACCCAGGAAAACACCAGAAACAACTTTGTCTCCAGAAGTCCCAGTCTGAGGTAGCAGTATAGCACATTTCCTCATAAGAGTTTAAAGGCATGAAAAATACTGAAGTATTTAGGGAAGGTTTGCAGACCTTGAGTTTTCCATGCATGAAACCACGTTTATTTCTAGCTGATCCCATCCAGAAAAGTGAGGTCCTGCAAAATGCAGTGAGATTGGCCTGTGTAGAAAAAACGTTTTCCCTCATTCGCAGTCATTTCCTCTGAGCCTGATGGGCTAGAGAGGCTTTGGAAGAATCATCTCACATGTGAAGCACCTTACCTCTAAATTGGATTGATGGTGCGCAGTGGAGACAGGGAAACTGCCAAAGGCACAGAACTGTTATGTGTTATGAGCTATATATCATGCTTCCCTTTCATTTTAAATATTGACACTAGCATTCTGAGCATTATAAATAAAAAATCTTTCATAAAAATCCTGGTATTGTACATTTGAGATAGTTACATGAAGCTAATATGTTAATCACTTTCCTCAATTTAGTAAAATCCCATAAGCAAATAAGAAGTTCTGAACAACAAAAAAAGCACAGTTTTTGAAGCACAGTTGGTTTTTACCAGCAAATATAACTTTAACATGTTTTGATTCTTTCATTAATTGTATGAGGAGTATGCTATATAGTGTGTAGAGTAAGTGCATTTGAGAGTGCTGTTACCCTGAAGGCAATAAATGATTAAAATAGATTTTTCTATAAACAAGCAAGTGGAAGGAATTGTTATCTGTTCAGTTTACATTATGTCAAGAAGTTGAGTTGGTTGCAAAAAACACTGGGCAGTATTTCACTCTTTTCTAAAAAAAGTTCCTTTTTGTATTTTCAATTGGATGTCCTTCAGAGCTGGAGCAATAGAAATGGGAAGAAGTTCATAACCACAAAGTGTATAATTATACACTTGGGATCTAACAATATGAACATCTGCTTTATCTAAGTGCTCCTTGGTTAGAAATGTCTAAGGAAAAAAGGCCTCCGTGTGCTGGCTGATCCCAGAATAACCATGGGCAGCTCTGAGCTCTGAAAAAGACTTTTATAAACCTCAGGAATGTCAGGAGATGCATCTCCAGAAATGCTGGCAATACCTTGCAAGGCATTGGTAAGACTTTGTCTGGGTTTTTTTGGGGTTTTTTTTTGTATATTCAGGCTAGCAATGCTCTATCAGAGAGAATTCCAAGATGAAATAAGAGACTGAGCGAGTTTTTCACTGTTTTAGTCTAGAGCTGAGCCATTCCTGTCACAGACGTCTTTGTGCTTGGTACAAAAACCAAGTAAGAAGTCCTATCTGCTAAAAGTTAGCTCTACAGCACTATTGAAAAGATGGGTTACAGCTGCTTTGGAGAAGCTAAAGGGAGAAAGAACCCTGGTATAGGTGTTTAAATGATAGTATAAATACAGCTTTAAGGCAATTCTTTCAGTATGCATTAAGTGGGAAAAAAAAGTATTTTTGTACATAATTTTTACATTTTTTTTTAATCATATAGTTTAGGGTGTAAAATGAATGAGGAATTTGAGGAAAGGGAAAAGACATCTGCTACTTGTAAGGGATTTTGGAAAATGAGAGCTCATGGCAGCACTTCACACTGCTGAGGTTCTTCTGTTGCAAAGGCAACCTTGCAAATGTCTATCCACTCATACCCAGGCTGATTTTCTCTCTTTTTCTTTCTCTCACTCTTTTTTAAGGCATGTCTGTTAAACATCACTGGTTTCTATTTTTTCCTTACCATCCCTAGCATAGTAAAGGTGATTGAGGAGTTTCTGCTCACAGGCTGCTGTAATTTCCACATGGTTTTGCAAGGCTGTACAAAGGTGATGTGTTACTGCTGAGTCTGGGGACACAAGGCATTTGGCTACATTCTTGTGACAAAGAATTCATAAAACGGAATTTATGCGGTGCTTTATGGAACCAGCTGATTAACTGCAGCCCTCCATAAAGGAAAGATGCTGTGTGCAATTGAAGTACAGGTATAAAAAGAGCTACAATAAAGAAGATGCAAGTGAAAACAATATATTAAGCTTCTGAGAAGCAGATTCATTGGCAGGTCTTTGCATTTCAAAAGGAATTCAGGATCTGCTGATATGTGGTGGTGTTATTTCATGTTGTACGCAGCACTATTAAGAGCAAGGGTTTGGAAATAAACTCCTCCTGACCTTGGGAAACTGAATTGCATTAATGCAGTTTATGTTTTAAGCAAGCCTGGACTTGTGTGTCACACTTTAAGAATTAGTGAAGGCCACAAAGTTGCTCCTGCATTTAACTTACTATACAAAGAGATTATTTTCTTATTTTTATGGCAAAAACTCCCCAGTGCCAAGCACCTTTCTGTTTGCTTGGGCATAATTTTTATCAGTATATGTTACAAAAAGTGCTTATATTTCTAAATACCTACACCTTAAGTTTGTAAATAATTCCCAATAATATTGAAATTATTATTGGCGTTCCAATTTCTGTAAATGGAAATTTTGCAAATATACTTGAGTTTGAGATTCTTTGTGGTAGAATCACTGTGTATACAAAAGTATTGTAAGGCCAACTCTTTTGCTAATGCTAAATACAGTGTTTCCGTAGTGAAAAATACTGTGGTTTATTTCTCCTGGTGCTTCAAATACATGAATACGGATTAAATGTGTTACATTTTGGACAGGTGGAATCCCTAAGAAAAGTGGTGTATGAATTTAGACTGAAATGCAGTTATTTTTCAAGTCAAGGGGGAAATTCAGAGGCTTATTTCACTGGTATGGCAAGGGATTGAAGGTTGCAAGAAAGGTTTTAATTGTGAAATAATAGAATTATAGCTATCAGTGCAAACTGTGAATATTTTATCATGTCCTTCCCCAACATCTGTCTTAAAGGAGAGTTAACAAATTGATTCAGTATTTCTTAAAAAACAGTCATAAATGCAAATGTTGCATACTATTATATTACAGCTTAATATTCTCAATGACAGCAAGACAGATTTCGGTTTGCTCAGTGCTAGAGCATTATCCTTGGCAACATTTTGACCAGTGTATTTTCTTGCCCTAATTCAGATGCAAGAGAATCCCAGTCTCCAAGCTCTTCACAGGCTTTGAGTAATTGCCATTTGTTTTTGTCCTTCACCTCTCTGCTCTTCTGAAAACAGATTGTATTCCACAGCAGGGTTTCACTGATGAGAGGTAAAGTAAACCCTCCTTCAGCAATTGGATGCTTTGACTTACTAAAGTCACTGCTGCTTGAAAGAGAAATTGGTTTCCCTTGAGAACATGTGAGCAATAAAAAAAAATAAAACTGTAGATGAGTTTGTATAAGGGCACATAAAATCCAAATTCCTGGCTGTAGACATTTTTGTGAGAAGCACAAAACTGATTCACTTATTACTAGTGTGGCCATTGTATTTGTTTAAGGCATTTTTGAAGTCCAAAGGCTCTTTAAAAGTGTTTATTTCCCCGAGGAGACAAATGCAGGATTCTGTACTGCAAGTCAAGTATGCCAGCCTTTAACAAGATTATGAGAGTCTTTTCCATGAGTCTGCAGTGTGAAAAACATCCTTAGCTGCAGGTCACAGTGAATAGGAGGAGAAGGAAGTAGCCAGTAGAGATCCATGCAGCTGGCTGGTTTTATGGGTAGGTTGTCAGACTGCCTGTAAAGGACTGGTTTCAAATTTAGACTGGTGCCTGTGAAGGAGCTGGGTGCACACATGCCACTGGAAATACTCCTCTTAATGCTCTGGGCAAAGCAGTTACAGTGTCTGATACTTTTAAGAAATTTATTTTAATAGAACAGAATGCCCTGGGCTTCTGCAGATAACTTCTCTTCCTCCTTCAGAATACTTAGATACAAAGCTGAACTTCACTTGCTTTATTTCACAGCTGACTGTTTTGAGTCCACATCCCAGGCTCTGTATGAAGGCTGAGGAGTGGTGATGCCACAGTGATAAGTGCTCTGTAAGTGCCTACACAGAGAGATAAGGCTCGAGGATGCTCACCAGCTAATTCAGGGTAATAAATTAAATAGAAGTGAGGTGTAATTTACGTTGTTAATAAATCTCTTCTCATGTCAGTAACATGCAAATCTATGCAAAAATATTTGTTTTGCATAAAGAAATTGAATTGGAAAGATGCCATGTGGCCTAGCTACAGAAAGTCCTTAACAAATTGCATAATCTTAATATCAGTAAACACAGTCTAGGTGTTTGGATATGTTCTTAATTCAGTTCCTCTTGCTACTGTTAAATACTAACCAGCATTCTTGTTGTGGGCACTCTAACATTTTGTTCCATCAAACCCCTTTATTGGAGTTGTTTATGCTCTTAGCTAATGTTAATGGATTCAACCTCGTATTGCCTTGGGGATTCACTTTTATGCACAGGTAAACAAATGCAGATACAGTTCCTGGGACTCACATCACATACATCAGGAAACCTCTAGCAGAGGTTTAAAGCTCTTGCTTTAATTGTTGGACTCATCTTCCATCCAAAACAAGAATTACTGTCCTCCACAGAAAGACATTTCAGTTGGATTGCCTGAGGGCACTTTTCCAGTTTTTTTGTGTAGACACTTACCTTGCTCCAGGGACTATTACGTCATGCACATGCTTTTAATTTCTTTTCAGATTTTGAAGACCAACTTCTCCCTTACTTATTTTAATGGCTGTCTTGTGCTGAGAAGTGTTAAAATAGTTTGGAGAGACCATCTGCCCTCTTGCCAAGCTGGAGTACTTGGGTTCTGTACATGGCTGTGACTCTTGCCAACTTTTCCACTCACAGCAAAGTTCCTTCTATCTTTCCCCATACATTTCTAAATATAAATTAGGAATAGCAGACAGTTTCTCGTAAGGCTCTGTCAGCCCTATGGATAAATTCCATGTTTATTCTCTTTCACTCTCCATTTGATTCCTCACTGACTTTTGTATGTGCTTGTCTTATCTTCTGGCCTTCTTCCCCAAAACCAGTACTGTGCAAATAATTGATTTTTCAGTTTACTGACTGTACTGGAGAGTCAGGATTTGAGGGGGTAATTCTTCATGGTAAAGTAAAAGACCTTTTAAAAAACTCTTCAAAAAATGAAATCTGACAGTTTTTGAAGCAGAGACATCACTTTGAAATGAACAAGCTAAATTTCAACATTCCAGTGATTCAGCTTGTCAATCCCAATTTGGAAATTATTTTGATCATCTCAAACTCCATTTTCTGCAGCACAGAAACTGTGTTCTAAATAATAATAATAATAATAATAATAATAATAATAAATTCCAAGGATTATAGTAACATCTCATTATATTCATTACTTTCTTTTAGTGATGATTTTGTTTGTAACTCCACTTGCTATATAAGCTTTTGAATTCCTGGCATACTTCAAAGTTGCTTTGTTATTGCATTGGTATTTTAGCTTCTTGTTCACATCTTTGATCTATCTCGGCTCTAAATAGTGAAAAAATCATGGGAAGTTGAAAGAACTTTCTGGAGAGTTACAACAGTACATTCTCCTAAACAGCACTGGCCATCGGCCACCATCACAGACCATTAGGCTAAATGAACCTGCTGTGACCATCCCATATTCTTCTATTCCTTAACATCCTGTCCCTGAGCCATTTATTCTTTTCCCTGGGTCTCAGAAGATGCCCATTAATCCTTCCTGGTTCTGCTCAGGGGGACATGCTCATGTGGCGTTCAAATGCAGCTTCAAATGTCCTTGTCACTGGGCTGAAAAGGAGCCAGCAAGAGAACAGGAAAGCAAACTTCATTTCTCTCCTGCACCAGAGTAATCTAAGGATAGTTCATAGTTGCTCTGTGCATTGTCAGTGTTGTGACAGCTTATCCTTCCACATCAAGGAGACATAACCAGCTCCTGCATCACCACATCAGTGATTCAAATTGCTCCTTAAATAGCATTTGCTGGTCTCTGTTGAAGTGTGTGGTAATCAGTTCCACAAAGCTGCACTGATGATTCTCACTTCTCTGTGCCAGAAATTACTCTTGACCATATTGTGAAAGGAAATGAATGGGATTTTTTTTACTAAAGTGGTTTGAGTACTTAACATATATAATATATAGTAAGTGCTATTATCATTACAGAAAACTCTTTTTTTCTGTCTTTCATGACTGTGTAACTTCAGCTAGACTTTAAATTTCTCAATATTCGTGACTTGTGCCATAGACATAGGCCTGGTGTAGGTTGTAGGGAATACCTATTTTCAGTGGAGTTCTCCATACAGGAGAGTTGTCAGTTGGATAATCAGACAGCCAAGATCTCTGCCTGCTGCAAATCCACAGAGCTCCATTAAAGTCAGGGCTGATTTGTGTCATGAGGGACCGATCCTGGAGCTTTGATGTCCTCCTTCTTTCAGCAGAAATACAGCCAGCTCTGAAAGAACAAGAGTTTAAAGCAGTTCAGTTCATACCAATTCCTAGGGAGCGAGACCCTTTGCTCACTGCTATATTAGTTTAGGGTTCTGTAAATGGTCTTTTTAGAGAATTAGAATTATGTATCATTTGCTGGTGTGTTCCCATAGCTGTCCTAAAGATGTTAAGCACTGTTAACATGGAACGTAAGAGCAAACACACTGTTAACAAATGCAGGATTTGTGCATGAATTCAAAGGCTTATTACCATGTTTCTCTTCTTATCTCGCACCTGAATGTCACCAGCCTGGGAATTATGCAAGATCATGTTTCCACTTTTTTTGAGAAAAGTGTGTTTTGAAGCCTCCTGAATGTGGTTTAAAATACCTTTGATATTCAAAATCATCGTCAAATAATTGTTTGGTTTTCAAAGTGTACCTGAAATTGGGAAAGATGGCCAAGTCCATCTATTAGATAAGATTGAATCAACTCTTTATTGCATGCAATGTGATATGGTTTTTGTTGCATATTTTTCAGCCATGTAGTCCATGACATCGTTTTCTCACTCAAGACAAAGTGTTGCTGTTTTGGCCATGTCAGGTTGCAGAGTACAGGAGCCAACAGTTCCATCATATTTCTCCAAAGCTGCAGACCCCAAGAGGCAGCAAAATTGCAAAGGATGAACAGAGAGAGAAAAAGCCTCACGTAGGCAGAGTAGTTGATGTGTGCTCTCCTGGAGAAATTAATTCTGGTGCAGTCCCTGGCACTGATTCCCCTTGCAATGGTGCCCATCTTGCTAAGCCAGATTTTTCACAAAGGGTCATTAGCTGCATCTCCTAATTTTCCAGTTTCCTGATTTGAAACTCTGAGGCTTGATTTGCAGAAGTGCTGAGCACTCACAGCTGGAGGGAATTGTCACTGTGAACTGGTTAATAGTTTCCACACACTATGAAAAAGCCAGTCCTCAATACCTGGAACCAGAGATCCCAGCATTAATTAGTAGTACCCTTCTTATATTGCTGTCTGCTTTTGTAATTCAAATTGCTATATAATAATCCTTTTGAATGCTATAGTGGCGGCAAACAGCTCTGGTGATTGATTAAACACTTCAGTTTCTCTTCAGAGTTTAATTAATCTTAGCAGTTCTTTATTGCTTTATAGGCTACAAAGCAATAGAGATTATTGCCACTTTAGTAGGGAATGGAGAGGAGCTTCTCTGTGTGTTGGCTGTGGCTTTTCCCCTTTCTGAAAGTCTTCCCAGACACATGAGCAGAAATTTAACTTGCTTTTGAGTTTCAAATGCTTGAAAAACCCTATTCCCCCTTTCTTAGGATGAATAAATAGGATGTGGAGTTGAGCTTCATAGAAGCTTTGAAGCCAAACTCAGCAGTGCCTCATGAGGTGACCTGTCCCCTGCCCTCACAATGACCCTTCCAGCCAGAGGTGCACCTCTCTCTATATAACAGGATTCTTTCTAAAATCTTATTAAAGAAGAGTTTTCTCCCTTTTTGCTTTTTTATTGTTGTTGTTATTGTTCATTTCTAAGCATTCTCCTGTAAGAAAGGCACACTATATAAAGTTTAATATCTTTGTAGTATAGTGGCCATCATATTTTTTATTAATCATTTGACACCTTTACTGCCATTCCCTTCCTTCTGTGTATCTGTGAGATATTGTGGGGATACATTATCACTCCAGGTGACACTTTGTCCAGCCCTTAGAAATGATTTTTTTGCTACTGACACAGAACTCATTCTAGAAACTGACCCACTTTCTTAGTCTGTCTCCCCATCCCTTTTCCTGGAAGAATTCTTGTGCCTGGCTGTGGGAGAGTAACTCAGGGCAGCACCAAAGAGTCAAAAGGATAAGCTCTAGTTTTAGTGTAGTACCTTCAGATTATAGGTGTGATCATCCCCACTTGGGCCATGCTCTCCTTGGCTGGATCCGTTGGCTTCCCCCTATTTTCTTTTAGCACTTGCAATCTGCTCATTTCTTGCATGACCCTGCGTCCCTTTGCAGTAAATGCCACAGTTTAAAACAATAACAAAAGAGAATTACCTGCCACTTACTTTACTCCTTGCTAGGTTCACTCTTGATTGCTTTTAAGTTTCACACAAAACAAAAAATCCCAAACCCACAATAGCAGGAAGAGGATTAGCATTGAGTCGTGATCCACTATTTGGGGCTCTCAGACCTTTAAAGGGTGAAGGGTGACTAGCGCTCCCCACATCTCCTTCAAGAGGAGATAATTTCCCACAGCATAAATACATGTGAACTACTGGCAGAATAAAATTAGTAGCTATCACACACTTGTCTTTGCTTTTTTCCCAAATACTTTTTGTCACTGGCATAAGAACAGTCATTGTCTGTCATTTCCTTTTCTTCCTAGCTTTTTTCTGGGCTGCACAAGAGCATAGAGTATGTATAAGCTGTAAGTAACTTGCAGTATGAAGTTAACCTTTTAAAGATTTAGTATTTTGATTATTTACCATTCCACCTGTTCCTCTCAGATTACCAAGACAGCCAAGGAACAGGAGTGACCAAGCAGTCAAACTGGAGAACCGTGAAAAGGTCACATTAGAAACTGTATAATGCACTTAGTGCATATTATTCTGCTGTCTCTTAAAGGCTTTATGGGGGATTAAAAACCTCCCTCTTGTGACAGAGATCATAATGAGAACTGAAAATGTCACAACATAAATTGATTATATGTTAATGATTGTTGCAAGAATGAGAGATTATTCAAACACTACTTTTTACACTAAACCTTCTGCTGCAACATTGCAGTGTTGTGCTGCTCCAGGTTTTCAGCATTCCCAGCATGTTCAGGCTTGGGCTGGGGACTGAGCACTCCCCATGTAGGAGCTGCACTCGTCTCACCTGGTGCTTGGCACACCTGTAGTTACAGGAGGAGCAAAGAGCCTGAAAGTGAGTTGAAGGAAGCCAAGCACCATTGCTGTGAGCCTAATCTATCCCCAGTACAACTGCTCCTAATTGGGCTTGGGGGTGAAAACCAAACAAATCAAAACCAAATTTCCCTCGATGTTGGTCTCTCTGGGCAACTTGTTGGTATCCATACAGTCTTGCAGTTGGAGAAAACACAGTTTTCAATTTAGCTTAGACCAGGCTTTAGAATAAAATGTAAATGTATGCAGTTTGGGTTCAGGCCTGCATTTTTTGCATGCTTTTATTGCCTGCTTTGCTTATTCTGTACTCTGTTCACTTCTGGGAGAAGGAGGGACTGAGTGCTGGCACCCTCCTTTCATGATTCTGGGGAATCATGAATAAAATGTGCGCAGCAATGTGGATGATCTGAAACTGTCCCAGGAGAACTGGGGGAGTTCCAAGTGAACAAATCAGGCAGAGACTGCAGTGATAGTGCTGTGTTTTCATCTGTCTCTAGAAGGGATTAACTTCAGCAGAATAAGCACAAAACCACTTTCACAAGTATCCTTGTGATATTTGTGTGATACCTAGTGCTGTCAACAGAAGAACAGGTTGGTAAAGTAAAGTGTAGTTCAAAGCAACTGGTTGATGTCCTAAAGCTGCTAGTGATCTGGATTTTACCCTTTTTTGTTCTTCTTAGATGGATGCCTTCCAGTAAAGGCTCTCTAGTGTTTTGGATGTCACATAAATACCTAGATGAGTAGGAAAAGATTAATATCACTGTACCCTAATTCTAACAAGATATCAATATACTTTTCCCTAAACCACTTCCTAACCACTTTTCTATTAACTTTCTGTTAATTTCTTGAGAATATAGTACTGGGTTTATCTGCATCTGGAATCATTCTTGAAGGAAGCAGATGTGTTGTTCCTTGTCCATAAATATCTTCATACATAAAGAAGCCTTACTGACACCCTGCAAATATTCTGAGAATATGTAGTAAAAAAACCCCACAGATTTGCAGAAGAGATTTTTGAAAGCCCAGTAATAAATTACATACTTAAGGAACTGACATATATCTGCTACAAGAAAAATAAATGGCAGCAGCTAACAGTGAATAGAAGCTTCCTGTGAGATTTGCTGCCTGTATGAAAAACAGTATGAAAAGGGACAAGGTAAGCATTCAGATTTCAGAAGTACCTATTTATGGGTGAAATACAGAAAAAATTACCAGAGTTACAACTTTGGAAGTGAAAAATGTAGTTTCTTTATATGACCAAATCACAGATCTCATCTTTTGATTTTTTTTTTCCCGTACTGTTGTCTACTGGAACTTTGGGAGTCCAAATTAAAGGGGAAATGGTGGACTTCAGTTGACTCTCTCAAGAACTATTGACATTATCCATAAAGATGGAACTTATTATTTTAGTTGGAAAATCAATGAGAAAATTAGAAGATTTGAGGCAATGTGTGGCATGGCAATGAAACAGCAGCAGAAGGAAAGTCTGTGTCTCCTCATCCCTCTTATTTCATCCTCCTTCCTAAGTTCAGTGCTCCCATCTTCCAGTGCACCTTAGTCTCTTTCTTCTCCCCCTCAGTCACTCCTTGGCTGCCTTACAGGTGCTCTGGGTGTCAGCATCCTGCCCTTACAGGTGCCCTGGGTATGTCAGCATCCTGCCCTTACAGGTGCTCTGGGTGTCAGCATCCTGCCCTTACAGGTGCTCTGGGTGTGTCAGCATCCTGTCCTCACAGGTGCCCTGGGTGTGTCAGCATCCTGCCCTTACAGCTGTTCTGGGTGTCAGCATCCTGCCCTTACAGGTGCTCTGGGTGTCAGCATCCTGCCCTTACAGGTGCTCTGGGTATGTCAGCATCCTGTCCTCACAGGTGCTCTGGGTATGTCAGCATCCTGCCCTTACAGCTGTTCTGGGTGTCAGCATCCTGCCCTTACAGGTGCCCTGGGTATGTCAGCATCCTGTCCTCACAGGTGCTCTGGGTGGCAGCATCCTGTCCTTACAGGTGCTCTGGGTGGCAGCATCCTGTCCTCACAGGTGCTCTGGGTGGCAGCATCCTGCCCTTACAGGTGCCCTGGGTATGTCAGCATCCTGCCCTTACAGGTGCTCTGGGTGGCAGCATCCTGTCCTTACAGGTGCCCTGGGTATGTCAGCATCCTGCCCTTACAGGTGCTCTGGGTGGCAGCATCCTGTCCTTACAGGTGCCCTGGGTATGTCAGCATCCTGTCCTCACAGGTGCTCTGGGTGGCAGCATCTTTCTCTCTCCTCTTTTCCCAGCTCATTTGTCACTATCCCAGCTCCGGTGCCACCTGATCTCCTGAAAAAATTCTTCTGAATCTGTCATGTGCCACCAAAACCTTCAATTCATAACCAACAACTGCCTGAGCATGTACAGATTGGCTCTTTCCTGCCCCACACCCATTTGTTGGATCCTAACTCTCTTCTCATGAGTGCATGGCTTTTGAAATTAATTTTTCCAGAAAATGTCTGTCTGCTTCTCTTCTGTGTATGAGCTACTCCAGCTCTTCAGCCCTGATCTTTCATCCTATTTATATAATCTTTATTCTACATTATCTTCATCTTAACTACATAAATAACTTGAGGAAAAGATCATATAATAAATATTATTCACTTTATTATAAATATTCACAGGTGAATCTGCAAAAGATTACTTCCCAGTATGAGCTAATGTTCTTTTCAGAATGCAGACCTGCCCATTAACTAAAATTTTTTTACATGGCTTCAGCTTCAAACCTGGTGCAATTTTATCTGACTTTCATCTGATTTTAATTCAAGAATTTGCTTGCATGTGCAAAGTAATTTCCATTAGTTTCTTCCCATTATCTCTACAGCCCTGTGAGTAATTGCTGCTGTCTATGAGAGAGTATGTATTAATATTTTGTTAGACAAGATTGTAACAGGTGACTTTTTACTCTGATTTTCACAGACTAATAAATGTGATAAAGAAAAACTTTTCCAAAAGGCCAGTCTCTTTGAACTTCAGGTCCACATAAGCAAGCAGGACTCTTGATTTATAATATTCCACACAGGATGTATTGTGATTAGACTCTTAAAGATGATGAAATATTGCCGTTAATACACAAGGAAGATAACCAGAAATTTTATTTCAACTCAGATCAAACAGATCTGCCCACATCATGACCTTTGATGCCAGATTTGTTTGCACCTAATCATATTTGTTTCAATGAGTGGCAAATAAGAAAATTACAAACAGAACATTTTGATTTAAACCTGTGACCTTCATTTCCAGAAAATCTCAGTATTTTCTGCTAAGACGTTTATACTCTAGATGGAAAAAAAAGTGGATTAATGTGCCAGCAGTCAGCAATCTGTGCATGTAGATCCCTTTGGCTTGTAATTGTTATTAAACTGGTTCACTGCACCCTTCATAAACTGTTGAGTCTCTTGGTAGGGGAGTAAATAGACCTCTGTTTATTCTGAGAAACTTGTGAACCACTGTAATTCATTTCAGATTTATAGATTCACCGTCTTTAAATTGATGTTGTTTTTTACAAGGAAACGAACAGCCAAGTTTTTTTAACAAACCAATGCAATTTAATTCTTATAGAATTTATCTGCCTGTGGATCAGCAGCATAACACAATTTTAATTACACCTACCACACTTCACTGAATTCTCCCATTCTGTAGCAAAGCCTTATCAGAGTAAAGGTCCATGAGATGTGTTGAGCTCTGCTGGGCCCTCAGTCACAAGGTTGCATTCTCATCATGCAAAAAAAAGTAAAGAAGAGCCAGTCATTTACACTTCTGTCTTGAGGGAAGTGATACTTATTATTATATAGAGAATTAATGGAAAATGCAAACTACTAAGTGCCTTTGTGGTTAAGAAATCGAGTGCAAAACCGTCTAAAAACATGATTAGAGAAAAAGGAAGGAAGTGTTGAAGCAGGTCAGCAGCACTGTATTGAAATAATTATTGTCAGTTGTTCATTAGGTATTAATTCATGACTAGGTGGGTTTTACAAATCTCTTTGCAGCACAGATAAAGTTCGCTGCTAGTACAGCTTTGTATCAGCCCACTCACACTTAACTGCAGTGTTTTCTGAATAGATAGATATGAATTCATTGCAGCAGCCTTTGTTGTATCTGAGAGGAAGGGAACTACTGAAAGGAGGTCCCAAGTGATGGCAGAGAGCTGTGAGTGCTGTCCCTGTGTCCCTGATTAATGCAGCAGAGCTGTTTCCTCACGGCAGTCAGAGTGGGGGCAAAAACCCTCAGCATCAGAACTTCATTGGCTTCAATGCAATTTTTCCCACTTGTAAAATAAACCCGTGGAGAGGAATTACCTGAATCAAGAACTATTTTCCTTTTTTGCATTTAAATATATTTGAGGTATTTTTAACCAAGGCTGTGCAACCTGTTGACTGAACTGCCTTTCACAGCTGTTGAACCTATAAATCAACTCAAGCAGAGTAGTGGAAGTGGTGATTCCCATCTGGTTTGGGGCAAAATTGAGAGATGGGTTGAAAAGAGAGGCCCAGGGGGAAGACTTGGCAGTTCCCTGGACTGATACCAGTCGTGCAGACAATGGGAAAGTTCCCATAGCTGCTCCTTGGAGATTTAGTTTTGTGGGAAGGGACTTTGGGCATGATTTTGGCTCATGTGACTTTGGAGAGTTCTATGTGCTCAAAACCACTGGGGCATAGGAAACAAATCTGAAGCAAAGCAGGCTTTGTTAGTTCTGTTACTTGGAGCACTATTTATTTTATTTTTATATCTAACCAATAACTGATCATGGTAGTTTGTCTTTCGACTGTAAGAGTAGAAATAGCTGAACAATATAGGAAAGAAAAGGTAATTTCAAGGATTTTTTGGAAGATTTAGTCAGTGATTTGATTTGAAATGCCTTTGTAAGGGACTAGAGAGAAGACAATTTGAAATATATATGTCAGTCGATGTGCTGTCATCCACAATTCCTGCTCCTTGGCATCTCTTGTAACGTCTCCAAAGTTTGACAGAAGAAGTGGTGCAGTACAGTCCTACAGCACTTTGCAAAGTACAGATGGGCCAAGCACAGATGGCTGAATTGCATCCTGTGCAGCCTCTCGCTTAAACAAATATAGAATAATTTCCCTGACACTGCTGGGGTGTTTTTCAGATTTAACATTGAACTAAATCATGCCATGAATTTTTGATTTTCTCTTTATCATCATCCATCCCAATTAGTGGGTTTTCTTTCTGACACAATGCCAAATTGTTATATTCATCTTCATATCCTTTGCAAGGTACATTTTGTGCATCTGGAAGGGATTTTACAGTTCTGTATTTTAAGACACCTTTCTTTTAACAATTTACTTCCTTGGCTAAGAAGGTAGTCAGATATTTGCTATGCCCATTTCATGTAAAAGGAATAAAAAGATGGTTTCTATGCAAAAAGTTTACAATCTAAAAAAAGCAAAGGGAGGAAACAACACCAGCGCTGCTAATTAAAAATGTGCCAGCACAGGTCAGCAGTATGTGCAGTCTTACAGTCGATGCCTCAGATAAGAATTACGTATTTATCTGGGTTTTTTGTAGGCATCATGTTAAAGGTGAGTTTCAGAAGTATCTGAACATGACTTTGCAGGTGTTTACAGAGAGTTTCTGACAGGTATGACAAGAAAAGCTGAAGATACTTGTTTCAAAATTTAGCAACTGGGTAATAAAGGCTGTCATCGTTAACAGAGAGAAGTCAGTGATGGCTCAGTCGAGGTGTGATTAGAAGTGAAATAGAAACTGTGAAGGGTCTCAAAACTGAGACTTACAGCTCATGTGCTCTGTGTGGGGACTGGGAGAACGGTGGGAAAATGCAGGCAGCAGAGGATGGCACGGTCAGCATGAGGAGCTGGGCTATGTTGTCTGTGCAAAATTCTCTTTGCAGAAGCTTTCTGAAAGGATATGAAGAGAAGATGGTGGGACTCAGTAAGGCCAGAGGAAAGGGCATGAGAATAGAGGCAGTAGGAGAACTGATAAAAACTGCTTATATATGAGAATGAATTGGAAATGATGTTTTAAAGAATCATTTATTGACCTTGCACAAAATTTACACAGAGCTAAATGTGAGATTGTCCCAGGAAAGGCTACGGCCCCACTAAAAGCTTACAGAAAAAGGATGGGGGAAGATCTCCAGTGAAGGGGTTTGAACACCAGAGAGGAACAATGAGGAGATCAGTTCTGCCTGTGGGGAATTTAAGCTGACAAGTTGGCATTTGTGAGGTGAATGAAATTTAGACAAAAAATTTCTATTTGATGGGAAGAAGTCAATCCTTCCATCTTTCACATGTGTGTCTTGGAAACTGAACTGAGTTTGTGTTTGTGGAGGACAAAAGGAGGGTGGGGAGAAAGGACATCTCCCAGATTGCTGCAGAGAGCAGGACTGGACCTGCAGAAGACAGGCAGAAAAACGTGGGAGGCAGAACTGTGGGAGAACAAGATTCTTGAGAAAACTGCATTGAAGGTGGCTGAGAGCTGGAGAAATAGAGGAAGAGCAGTTGGCATCAGTGGTGGCTGGACATGCTCCATTTGGGCTGAACGAGTCTGGCTTTGCTGGTGTACAGAAAGTGGGTGAGAGCTGGGAGGGAAATTCTGGCTGTGCTTTGGAACAGGACCCAAAGCACCAGAGATGGAGCTGAGTGAGTCTCCAGACAATGGGGAGGTCACTGGGATTTATGGTAGAACTGTGGTGAGTAATGAAGAATGATTGCATATTCTTAAAATGAGAAGTCACAGTTTTTCCTGTACAAAAGAGATTTTATTCAACAGAGTTTTACAAAAGTATTCTAATGGCAGGGACAATGCCAAAGTTGTAGCATTTACCCAGGCAACACCAGTTAACAAAAGATAATTTTTTTTTAATTTAGTAAAATATACCAAGCTTTTTGAAAGTGAACTGATGGTGAGAGCAAGAGGAGAGAAAAGTAGGTGTCATTTTCATTTTCTAAACAAGCAGAATAATGATCTTTAAAATTCAACACAGCAGCTATTGAATTTTTCATTCTGAGATACCATAAAAGATATGGATGCACAACAAACGCAACTCCTACAAAAGCAACTAGGTGAAAAAGGCTCAGTGAGACGTGGATAACTGAATTTCCTCTGACAGAAAAGTGATTGGCAGATCAATAGCCAAAAAACCCAGCTCTTGAGAAATCTGTGAATATTCAGCCACAACTCTATTGCAGATCGGAGTTCCTTTCTGAGTCCTTCCACCCCTTATAGGAGCTAAAGAATGAATTTATTAATCTTTATTGACCTATTGACCTTTACATTTACATCCTAGAATACAGATTTCCTTTTGAAAATCCCGAGTTACTGTGCATGCATGCATATTCCATCATGCTGTATATACAATGTAACATATGGAGAAATTATATGAATCCTTTTCCTTTTAAAAGTGCACAGAGAGGGTACTGAAAGGGGAAAACAATCAGTTCTTGCTCAAAAGCGGTCAGCTCAGGAGCTGAGCAGCCAATTTGTAAGCAGTTAGACACTGTCAGATGTGAGGTTTGCCTCCATGACCCTGCCAGACCTCCTCTGCTCCCTGCTCTCCTTGTGCCCTGATGTCAGGTCACATTCCACATCTGTCACCTAAAGCGAAACCAAAAAAAAGGTCTTTTATTGGGCTTTTGCTGGCCGGCTCAGAGGTTGGCACAGGCTACCCCGCACTGAACTTCGTCCCCACTCAGCACTTAATTGCCCCAAGTCACGTTCCCTCCTCTCTTACAGCTGTGTCCTGGTGACACATCACCTCCACCTCTGTGGGAACTTCAGGAAATCCTTTAGACTGATGTTTTGTGCTGCTACCTTGTGACTGTTGGCTGTAAATACAGCAGTGCCCGAGTTCCTGTCTCCTGGGTTTGCCACTCACCATTCCTCTGACAGAGGAAAATATATAGACTTGTTTTCATGTGCTTGAGATTTTTTTTAATTACTGCTCAATTCTGTTACACAGTAAAAAGGCCTTGTAGGCTGAGTTAACATTTTCACTTTATAATTTTGACAGTGCAATATAGTACAATTAAATTAATCAGTTTTTCCTGTGTTTCTGTTGCAGAGATTTTGAGGGTCTCAGTTAAATCATCCTATTTGCAGACTGATTACTAGGGAGGGAATGTATCATTCCGAGTTTAAATTATCTTTCTGGGAACAGATTTTATGCTTCCCTTCTTTTTTTCTGTGGAGTCCTGTAGATGTATTCAACTCTGTGTTTTCAAAATGTTTTCTATTTTTATCTGTTTAATGAAGTATGTCTAACATTCCTCACTTTTTGCACTTTATAAATCTGTAGAAGTAATTTCTTTTCCTGGTATTTTTCAGAAAGAAGGACTAAGGATTTGTTTTACTTTTTTTTTTCCAAAATGCATACACTCTTTCATGCATGAGGAGTTTTTTCCTGTGTTTATCCAGCATTGAGCATGATGGGTTACCTAGAGGTACCAACTTCTCAGCTATGCAGTGCTGGGATTTAGAAGTCTGGCAAAGGGTCAGATCCCTGAGGGACCAATCTGGTGGGACAGGCTGTGCTCAGAACTGCTTGCTTTCTAACGCAGCCCCGTGATGTTTCACTGCTGCTTTCTAGGAGTTAAATGGTCTTTTTGCTGAGTTCCCCATGAGGATTCTGGGCATGAGATCTGGAGCACACAGGGCATTTCCCTGCCAGCTCAGCCCCAGTTCCTCAGTCCTCGGGAACAAACAAGATTTCAAAGCCTTTTATGTGCCTGGGACCATATGCTCTCTGCCCAGGGTGTGTGCAGGTACTTTGAATCAGGAGCATGAGCATCTGACATTAGGGCTTGGACTCTTTTACAAGAGCCATTGAACTAAAATTCGGATGATTTAACACCTGACTTGGGGACAGCAAAGTAGTTATCCTGCTGAAGGTCACATTCGATCACTCGAGTCATGATGAATATGAGAGCATAAGACAGCTCAGGGGAAATCTTCTTTATTTTTATGAGACAGTCCAGGATCCCACCACCGTTGTGGAATATATAGGTAAAGGGGTGGTGCAGGGAATTGGTTCTTTTCCCCACGTCCTCTTTAGTAGAAAATAAAAAGGATCTATACACCATATTAAGAAATCCAAGGTGTATTCAGCCTGGAGAACTGCAAACTCTGCTTTCTTTGGCACTACATGAAAAAGGGATGAGAAGGAAAGAGAGGAGGAAGAGAAGTCTTTAATCCCCATGTGTGACACTAAGACAAATACTTCCCAGGTTAGGTATCAAACCATCAACTCCCACACTCAGCTGTGGTCTGTTCCTACGTATGCAGTTTGGGCTGAACTTCCACATTTTCTCTGAAGAACTGATTATGTAACAGGACACTTGCTTTCTTATCTCTCTTTCCACTAACTATTGTTTTTCCATGAAACCAACAACAGCAAAGGTCAGGATTTATGCAATGAGGTTAGGTGGGAGTGCAAAGAAAGAGCTGGAAGAGAAGCTGGAGGCCAGCCATGAGCCATGGCAAGCTCTCTTCTTTCTTCTTGCAATGTATCACTTGTCCACGAAAGAGCATTAGTGTCCTCTCTATATACCATCTCTATATCCACTGTTGGGAAAGTGTAATGTTGCTCTCAGTAACAGCATTCCATTATTTTCTATCTCACAGTTGTCAATAAATCATCTGTTAAATGAATCAGGCCTTGTGAACTTGTACTGGCAAGATTGATTTTTGCATGATGTTTCTTTAGGAAATGAATTAAATCTTAGAAAGAAAAATGTGTGCACACTGGCAGAGTGTGCTTTCACAGAGAGAGTATTTATGATGAATAGAAGGAAAATAGAGTACACATGCTTCAAAGAACACATTCTTGTAATGATGCTCAGTACTAATATGATCTGAAGTAAAGATGGTAAGATCAGAAGCCTTCAATGCAGAAAGATTACCATTTCCTTTGAAAGCATTATTTACTTCAAAATCCTGAGATTCTTTTAGAAATACATTGAGTTCTTTCATTGTAATTTACCTAAGTCCTTATTTTTTTGCCTTCCTATGTATCCGTCAAAATAATTGGGCTTTCAGCAGTGCTTTTTACAGACGGAGGGTATGAATCCAAGGGTGATTTTTTCTCTTTACTGCCTGCCTTTGCAACAACTGAAGGAGGAGGCTCCTCTTGCATTATGACTTGCATGGAGGCAGCTCTGTGAGTCTGAACAAGAGTGAATGTGTGTGTCCTCCACCTGTTGGCACACAGACTCTCAAATCCAGTCCCTGCTGCTGACAGGGAAGGGTTCAGGAAGAAAAGAAGTGAATTCCCAGTGACTCCTCCAAGATTTTCTTAACATCAGAAGTGCATTTCTGTGATCAGTCATAGCAAGTGTAGTAGGGAATTATTTTTGATCCTTTGCCCTGAGACACACATAGAACAGCCTGTGGTTATTAGCTCACAATGAAATGGGACTTCGCTGCCTTTGTGGGACGACTGCTTTTCCTGGCACTGACAGGGATAGGAAATGGTGGACTAAACTCCTGTGATCTGCACATACTTTAATGTCCAGAAAGTTGTGGCAAAATGGGAAAAGTATACCCCAGCTCTGTAGTGAATTAAAAATCAAAAAATTAAAAGGGACAGAATGTGAAATAATATCCCTGCGTTCTTAAGGAGCACCAAAGGAATAGTGACATTTAAAAGGCATAAGGCAACTTTTGGAGGAAGGCTGAATAATATATTCTAAAATTCTTTCAGTGTATGATACCTGAAACTTTCAGCTACCCATGTAAATTCAGAACCTTGGAAAATCAGATGCAGGCCCATAGGCTAATTTCAGTAGCATGGTCTACATGTACTGAAATCTGGGATGTGAATTAGACAGTCTGATAAATAAAATATCTAGGCAAAATATTGTTTTCATTAAAGGTTGAATTCTGTAGACAGCTCGGTGCAGCATGAGGGAAACCAGCACAACCTCGGAGTTCCCAGTTTCAGAGCTGCCCCTGGAAAGCTGCTGATGTTTGCACAGTGTCCAACTTTATCCAGAATTCCAAACCCTCAGTCCTCCAGGATGCCTGACTGGACCTTTTACAAAATTTGCTAATTGCAAGCACTGAGAGAACATTGATCCACAGCCACTGTGGTTAAACAATTATTCTGAAGAGCACTTCTGTGCACTGGCAGGCGATGGGGCTGGAAGAACCACCCCAGATCTCCATTCAGACTCATGCTGCTGCCCCCTCCCACAACATTTCTCTACCCTCAACTGTTCTTTCAGGAACCATAGCTCCAGGAATTTTATTGTCTTCAGAATAGCCAAATTTTTAATTAGATCCAGATTATTTTCACTTTAGCTTAAGCCATCAGCAATTCAGCATTTAGGCCTGGGAAAGGGGGTCTCATTTCCAGGCAGCCTTTCCTCCTATTTTTAACTTTTTTTTTTTTGCTCAGACTTGCCTGTGCTTTGGGGAGATGATAATAATTGCATCTACAAAGGCTTGCAATTGCCCTACAATACACTCAGGTCGGCCTGGCCACTTTCAAAGCTTTCTCAGCCCCACTTCTAAATCTGTCTTTTTTTTTTTTTACAAAACAAATTCCTTTCACACAAGCCATTTTTATCTCTTTTGGAATTGCACAGCTTATGATTTTCATAATGCCACAGGATGGTTTTGATCTCACTTGCTGCTTTTCTATTATTTTGGATGTTAAATATTTTAATAGTGCAATTTTTTTTTTAAATCAGGACATTTTTAATAAACCGTATCCTTGAATACACAAAACTCAATCCTGCCTCTAAAAGATTTTAAAAATACACAAGTGCACATCAAGAGCTGGGAAAAGAATTGACATTTCTTTAAATGATTCTTCAAAACATGCATTAGTAGGAGATTTTTGCAGCTACATTCTATACTTTTTTGAAGTTATTGATTCCCACAGCTTCTAAATGCCAGGTGTTCATTAGTTAGTGCATCTCACATTTTTCTTTACACGTTAAATAAAGTTTTGTGGCTACATGAGGTAATACATGTTACAGTAGGCAAATAACAGAGTGAGCATTTTGATCCTGATTTTATCTACAGCCATTTCTGACACTCAGCACATCTGAAGTATCCTCGTATTCATCCTGAAGAAGTTTATTTTGTGCTTTAGGGACACTCCAGCTCTTCAGTCCAGAAACAGAGGCCAGAACAGCTTCAGCATCAGTCACCACCTCAGGCAAAAGCATCAAAGTTTGTTAAAAATTGAGCCACTCCGCCACTTTGCCAGGGTAAATTCAGGCAAGTTCCCAAGCCCTGGTTCTGTTAAAAATGGAGCCATTCCACTGCTTTGCCAGGGTAAATTCAGGCAAGTTCCCCAGCACTGGCTCTGTAAGGGAGGAGGCTCTTTGTTTCACACCCAGATGGGGTCCCATCATTTGGGGAATTTCCACAGTCCCTCTGCTCACACCACAGGACAGAGTTGTCTGCCCAGAAGCCAAACTCCTGCTTGTGATGCACCTCCTTTGCCTTCCGAGTGATCTCCAGGGAGCAGTGCACTCCACTGCCTTTGTTAATGGGATGCACTTGAGCGCTGATGGACCGTCCCAGACGAGTGTTTGCTCTTGTACCCATCGCTCTTGGCTCCTGTTAACAGCACTGCCCTGGTGTACAAATGGCTCCAATAAAACCCTAGGCAGATCATAAATCCATTCCAATTTGGTTCTCAATATTCAGAGCTATTGTATTTCCTTACAGGGGTTTCTGCTCCGCTCGGCTGTTCCGCGTTGCGCTGAGCTCTGGGTTCCAGCGCTGCGTTTCCTCCTGGTATTTGTGCATTTCTGGGTTTGCAAGGTGCCCTAGTGCACAGATACTTCTGATTTCCTGTCAGAGGATCTTTGCAATCCACATGGGGAGCTATGTTGTATCATTTGCACTTTCTTATTGAATTTCAATCAGTTTTCCCAACAATTTGCTGGAGGAATTCCTGTGAGACAACTTCAAATGCTCCTAGCCACATGCTGTCCAACAACTCCTCATTTTCTCTCCTAGGGTTGTCTGTGTTTCCTCACTTAAGAATAATTCACCACATGACAACATTTTACATTAATGAAGCCCTGGTGGTATCAGATGTGATGACATTCTGTGGGGAGCAGAGAAAATAAGCACAAGGATATAGTCAGTATAAAGTAAAAATCAGCTGATGTGCAAAAAAGTTAATGAGGGGGAAAACCAGTTTCTGCTGGCATATGCTGACTCACGAGTATCTCTCTCTCTATTCTGCTCAAGCATGGGCAAATTGGATTTATCTGTTGCTTTTCAAGGTTCCCTGGGGAAGAGAATAAGGATGGTGGGCTCCACTAAAAATTAAGTGAATCTACTCAATTGTTTCCCCCTTTTTTTCTCTTTGATAGAGTACCAATTCCTGGAAGAAGGAGTCTTCCTAATAAATTCCTCGGTCCCTCTTGCAGGTTTTAGGCAGTATCTGATATCCCAGCAGAGGTTCTAAGAATGTGGGGTGGGTTTTTTTCCTGTGAGAAAGCAGATCATTCCTAGCGCTCACCATCCCTCTGCAAATGCCCTGTGCTAGATCCACTCAGGCAAAAAACCAAAAAACCAATAACCAGCTGGGAGCTCATTAATTTTAGATTTGAACAAACTTAAAGAGATGGAGTAGGGTCAGAAGAACAGAATTGTGTAAAAGTAGTTTTATCCTACAAACCACTGAAACTTCATGTATTTTAAAAGAATAGTATCAATAATGAATATCTTTTTTTACTATGACACTTTACAGAAATTATCTGCTGCTATTGGGTTTTCTCCTAATTCAGTTGAGTTCTATCTGAGATTGCACAAGGAACTGTAAAAATTAGGGGTCTTTTACAGCTCATTTCACATACAGCAATGTTTTCAACTTCTTTTTGAGAAATGTTGCATATGCTTATACTTCAACATAGGCATTCTGTGAAATCATCCTGTTTTTTCACTTTTTCCCCTATATATAATCTTTTCATTTTTCTTCTTGGCTGTTTCTTTCCCACTCCAATTGAACATAAATAGATCTGCTCATTTCTTCTCAAATACTGTCAAATTGCTAATTTTACTTCCTGAATATTGCTCTTCCCAGTGCAAGGCCATTTTCAAGATGTAAGATAGAAGCTGCCCTTAACATCAACAGGTCAAGTTATTTCCCACTACTGTATCTCAGAACATTTTTACTGAAGAGCAGAATCTAAAATTTCTCTTTATTCAGAAGGTGGAGCAAAACAGCCTCCTCGATGTGAAGTTCAGCAGGTTGTTTTTAACATTTTCATGTCTTTAACATTTTCGGCTGTGGCTTTGGAAGGTCTCTGTAGGAAACAATTCCATTTAAAACTCCAATATACACACTATGGTAGCCTGTGCTGTTTGTCTAACAACTGTCCTGCAATTTCGTCATCACAGTGAGTTTTGTTTCTACTCTTAATTATTCTTCCAGCTTTGCTTATTTATCATTCCCAATGCCTTAGAGTGCAGAGTGCTGAACCATTTCCAGCAAAGTCACGTTTCTGTGAAAACCTCCTGTGGGCTGTGGGTGTGCTTTAAACACTGCTTTAAACTCAAAGCAGTGGTCAGTTTTTCTAAGACCTCAGCCCCCTTGCTGGACAGACAGCTAAAGCCAACCGGAGTCTCTTCTCCGAGATGCGTTGGCGACATCTGTTCAGAGTAGAGTGTAAAAAACGGCGAGGGAGGGAGGGAGGCAAGAGGGGAGATGATGACTCTGTAAAGCCTTTTTTTATCCTGAGCAACTGTTGGAAAAGTCCACTCAGTCAGACATTTTTATTTGCTCTGCTTTTGTTTTCAATTGATGTAACTCTATTCCACCTTTCAGGTGTTACGACAGAATTTGCGTGAGGACATTAGAGTGAGCTGGCAAATGAATTTTGGGAAGCTAAGAACCGTGCAGGTGATAACATTTTAATTAGTACCTGACATGGCCAGAATGTCACAAGGGTTGTTACTCCCACAAGCTTTCCGCTTGGCTCTGACAGTCCTCCACCATCATTATAGTTTGGATGTATTTAAAATAAAACTCCAGGCTTTGTAATCACCTGGCAAAGATGAACTTTCCAGGGTTTCCACAATTAATGTGAGCACAAAAGGAAGTAGTGTTAAGTACTAGGAAAGCAGATGTACACTTTGCCTCCAGTGCTAGTGAGGGAGCTTTGTAGCTCTCAATCTTCGTTCTCACAGTTCTAGCTGAGCTTTTTGTTTTAAATGTACCATTTTAAAGAAGCTTCAGATCAAAGCCTGTTTTGTCTTCCCAATAACTCAGCTGTTCCTGTAATCGTCTCATAGTCTGAACTGCATGATCTTGGCGTCTGCTGCTGTATTTATAAGACAAGGCAAAACAAGTGACAGAAGGATCAGAGGTGGTTATCAGCATAGGTGTCAGCCCTGTGGAAGGATAGCCAGTGAGTGCCAAAAATGCAGAGAGACAAATATATCCACCTCGAGCTTTGTCATGAAATGTTGGGGACTGCAGAAGTGATTTTACATGTGAGTTGTTCATTGATCAGACCGGCCAGGCACGTTTGGAATGCAGTACCTTTCCTTGTAGTAATAGTAAACAATCCATTCCTTTCTACTTCATAAAATTATTGGCATAATACTTCATTTTTTATTGTTTTAAGAAGTTGCCTGAGGCCTCAATGAAAAGAGCAAATTAGAGCATTACTCCTTCCAGCCACGTGTTGAAATATTTGTGAAGGCGATTATCACCAGATTTGCATCACCAAAATATCACATATAAAACATTTGGGAGTCATCTGCAAGTCACACAGATGTGTGTATGTTTATCTGCATCTGCGTGGAGTTTAATTGGAAGTGGAGGGTTAGCACAGCACTGAATTTATCTTGGTGCTTGGTTTCAAACCAGCTCCTGCAGCAGCAGTGCTTAGAACACTATTCTGCATTTCTGGGAGCAGACCCACCCCCTTAGCCTGAAAGATGATACAATTTTTTTAACTGCCTGTTGTAATAATCCACACACATGTGGATACAGTTCTAGCAGGGTGAAATAAATTGGTGATTTACCTACAAGAAAATGTAATGATGTTTGTCAGAGAAAGCATGGTTAAAATTGCTGCATTTTCTTTTACAAAGCATATACAATATAAATATAATATAAAAATTAGTACTTAGAACAAAAGATCTCCCGTCAACCTCCATGCTAAGGTACATTTATGTCAAGCCTTCTTAAGAAGTGTTGCCACATTGTTTTTAAATACATGTTTTACCATATAATTTTGTTGTGTTAGTATTCAAAAATACAAAAATAGACTTTTTTCCCCTCTGCATTGCTGAAATAATGCCTGTCCTACTTCTAACTGGAGGAATACATCACTACTGGGCAATGTCATTAAGGTTTGTGCTATATCACGTTTTAATCAAAACTAAATGGACTTGTCCTCCAGGCTCCCAGGACAAATGACTGGAGCGTTTGTCACCACTCCCATGTGCTACCAACAGAGCTGGTTCCTGCCTGTGAGCCGGGCAGCAGGCAGGGCTGGATTCCAGAACATGTCCACTGCCTCTTGTTGCTCAGGGAGTACAAAGCATCTCAATCCAAGGGCTCTCTTGCAAAGTTTCCTATTTACATCTTGTGGCTGGTCACCTCGACCACAGCCCATCGATTCTGCTCCATGGCAGCACATTTGCATCTTTAAGCAGGTTATTAAAAAGTAGTGGCTTGTCCCTAAGCTGAAGATTTAATTTGCATGGAAGAACACTAAGCTCAGTAACTAAATATGCATTTTTTAAAGCTCCAACTTTTTTCCTTTCTTCTTTTTTTTTATTTTTAATTTTTTAAAATTTCTCTGCATTTGTAATTTCTTTTCTTCTACAGTAGAGAAACAGTTGAAGCTATCCCAGCTCTCAGGGGTGCTTCCCTTTGGCATTCAGGACAGAGGGAATTTGATCTTTAATCTCCACTTGAGAGACTAGTATTATATTACAACAATATGCACCAAAAGAACCAGTCTCTTCACATGTAATTAGTAGGAATGTTGTACTGTTTGTAAGAATTATTATTAGGAAAAGAAGAGCAGTAGTGAAAAGGCAACAGACAGGTGCCAGAGAGAAGACAGGGAAGTCAAATGACAAAAGCTTTTGTGCACGTTTTGGGAACCTGGTTGCATACTTTGCTTACTGGGAAATAGTGTAATGTATCACTGTAACTTATTCCTGGACTGTAAGGCTTTCTTGTTTGTCACACAGTGCCAGAATATTCCAGCACCAAGTGAGACACTAATACAGTACTTCAGGAAAGTGCTTCCTAAGTATTAAGTTTTGTTTAGAATTTGCTGCAGTAGGAGTTGTGAGGTTTGGGGTTTTTTATTTTGTTAGTGCATGGAGATTTTACAATATTGCTTTGCTGGGCGGGAGTAAAAATGGGATGTGATTCAATATTGATTTAATCTTATACATCTAGAGGTAAGTTCAGTTTTAATGTTGATTTCTATCACCAAGTACTACTGAAAGTCCCTATCTGAAAGAGTGAAATTAAATATTATACTGCTAATTTTCACCACCAGTGTATATAGATTAGTATCTGTAGAGCTGAAAAAGTTTATAACAAAAGCAGGCACATAAAAGCTTGAGCCTTTACAGCATGCTAATGGCTTTCCATTAGGTCAGATTAATGCTTTCTGCTTTGTGAAAATAGGTATTTAACAACAGTGCTTTCAGTTTGTGAGGAATAAATAACTGCTGGACCAAGTGCTTCACCCTTGGGAATAAATCTGCACTTTAGGTGCTTGTTAATAAATCACTCCTGCAGGATAATTTGTCACATCAGCAGATGCAGATCTGAGGATTTTGTTGGGTCCAGCAGCTCTCACATCCTCCTCCTGCGTTCTCGTTGCTGGGGCTCAGGAAGGTGACAGGTTTTGCCACTGCTCGAGGTGCCACTTCCACCTCAGGTGCAGGACTGTGCTCTGGGGTCGGGCAGGTGAGCTGGGTGTTGCCCAACCTGCCTGTCCATGGCTGGAGCAGCCACCCCACCCTGCTGCACGTGGGCTGTGAGCCAATGCCATCAAAGCCATCCTCAGGGAAGGATCCCGGAATTAGTGTTACAGGAGGATGTGATATCAGATGGCTGCTAAAGCAGAACCTTTGTTGACATCAATAAAATAGCAAAGATAAAGAATTGTGGGTCGTTCTCTTTTTAAAAGGTGTAGGAAATGAACTGAAGGCAGAGTCTCTTATCTTGGAGAAGATACACACCAGTGAAAATGCCTATTTCCGTATGTTTGCGCTTGGGTCTGTTTCACAGCACCACAGCTTTAAATGCTTGTTGACAGTTGACTGGACAGATTTCAGCTGCAAGAGAGGGGCTATGGAGAGGTTCCTCCCTTGGTGATTCTCTTCAGCCTGGATTTTTTAATCAGTGCTTCAAGTCATGTCAATATCCATATTGTTTGCAACCGCAGTGTTCTCTCCTTATAAATCTTCAAATAGCAAGAGACCCATTATCACATCCATTCCTCCTACAGCCCTGTTCTTCTCATCTGAGAAATGTGACTTGAAACTTCTATTAATAGTGAAGAGGTACATTTGCACTGCATTTTTCATGGAGAGGGTTCTTAAAAATGTTTTATAACTTCTACTAATGTAAATTTATATATAAGGATCTCAGATCTGGGGCTCCTCAGAGCTATGCTTTCTAATTGTTTGATATATAACTAATGGGCCCCGCCACCAGAAATAAAACATTGAGTGCTCTGCTTCCTGGCTGTCCATCTGGTGGCTGGGACTGACTTTGTATGAAACTCCTGCCCTCTAAATGTCAATCCACTTTGAAGTGTCCCAGATGTTCCCCAAACCAAACAAATTAAGAATGATTATATGCTTCTGATAATGTTCAAATCAAATAAATAAAAATGGAATGCAGTTCCATTAGGTAGACAGGCAGGATATTTTTAACCAGGCATGGTAGCATTAAAATAAAATTTAATACAAGAAATGTAAAACAAAAGGATACTTCCTCTATTTTAATGTGCAGGAGGAAGTAAAATTGAGGGCATTAAATACTTGAATAGAAATTTAAGTGAACTTTGCATTAAATTTTTGAAGTCTTATCCAGAAATTTATTATTCTCTCCATATTAACAACGAAGTTGGCTCCTGTTTGACTCATGAAATAACATTTATTCTAGTGAAGAAAGACTGCAGTCCTAAGAGAGAACCTCAACATCATATCCACTGTGGAATCATCCTTAAGCAGCATACTTAAGGAATATCTCAGTTATTCACAGAAAAACTATCCAGAATGCAGAAAACTCCACTTCTGGGCTTACTGTCAATCATGCCTCAGATCATATTCCAAAGGAAATCTTCAGGGTTTGTGGTCAGCACAAACAAGAGTAATAAATCACCCAGCGTCCACTCTCAAATACTACCTTCAAAAAAAGCTAGTTCTCAACATGGCTGAAGTTACAGACATGGAAAAACTGTAATGACTTCATTACAAATGGCATTCTGCAGACCCTGACGTGTTTGATTGGCTCAACCAGAGAGAAGAGTTGTTTCAAGTCTGATTTACCATTAATTACTTCTGTTTACCTTTAATTAATTACTTCTGTCCCACCTACACTGCACATTCAATCCTGGTTTGTCTCCCAATTTAAAAGCATGGATTCCAATTACCCCAGTCGATGCCGTTCACACCAAATGTGAATCTCTGTGAGATTTATTTTAGAGACTTTAGTTTGGCCCTGGGGAGTCCACCCTGCAGGGTGCTGAGGCTGAGAGAGGAGGTGAGGGTTCTCCTCCTACACACAGGGCGAGTTTGGGAGCAAATCCATGTTCCTCAAAGCGTTTGCTGTGGTGTCTGGGGTTGGCTTTGTGTTTGGAAGTACAAATCTGAATAAGGAAAATGGCTCTAGACAGTATTTTCTTTATTTCTTTTTCCTGGGCCTTGACTGTC
This sequence comes from Acanthiza pusilla, assembly GCA_036630365.1. NCBI lineage: Eukaryota > Metazoa > Chordata > Aves > Passeriformes > Acanthizidae > Acanthiza > Acanthiza pusilla. Next base: position 8,485,203 of record JAXCHO010000049.1, on the reverse strand, counting down.
TGTGAAGCTCAACGTACCTGTCCAGAAGGCACAGGAATGGGTGTTTGTAGTGCAGCCTTGGCCTCCTAAAGGTGACGTGTGCCACAATAATTCTTTAATAAGTATCAGGTTTGCACAATAAAAATATATTACTCATTTCTTGGACAAATGAATCCTCTTTTTTTCCATCCAGCTTAGAAAGATAAGGTAGTTTACAATGAGTAAAATGTGCTGTTAATTCAAGTGAGAAAATGAAGTGGTAAGCTTTTTCAGCAAGGTAGGCCACTTTACAATTAGTATTGCATTGTCTTCCATTTATTTTACATTAATTGCTGGGATTTTTTGCTTAAGGCCTGGTTTTTTCCTTACCTGGACTCAGCCTTAGCAGGATAGAGATCTTCATATTTTTGTCTTTCATAGGAAAATGTATCAAACTCTTTCAGCCTTACAGGAAAATAAAAAGGGAAAATCTTTCTTTTTCTCCCCCCTCAAATTTAAAACAGGCTATAATTTCTATTTTTATCTTCAAAGTTATTCCTGTCCCAAAATAAAGTGTGAGAACAAACACAGCCAAGCACAGCCAAGACATATCAGCAAGTTTCTTGCAGTCATTGGAGCAGTGAGTTTAACTTGGGAGAGCTGTGGGACTCAATTGTTCTTCAATAAGGTGGAAGGAGGAATATTATAATGTGCAGTGAGATGGGGAAGACTTATTGTGACTGTGAAGGATGTCTGCCTCTGTGGCATAAAATCTTGCTCTGTATTCTAAGAAATGTCATTTAAAATGTAAAATGAGTGCTCAGCAGGAATAATAAAATTGCCTGAGCATGTGAATTTTAAGCACTAAGCATGATACAGAAACAAGAATATTTTTTCTGACAGAAACTCGTGACTAATGCAGCTTTCTTCCTTAAAAATATTTGCTCCAGCTGGACATTAATCTCCTGGCAGAAATTCCTGGGAAAATTAGATGCTTCTCAGTAAAATTTATAAGAAAATAAATGTTTTACCTTGGTAACAAAATGGAATTGACAACCTTCAGAGCAGGCAGAGTCTCACTTGCAGAAGAACTAGAGCAACATAACCATTTTTTCTGTATATAAATAAGTATATATATTTTCTATTACTGTGGTAATAGCCTTATACTAAGCCAAATGTGGTTATAAATTATCCCTAGCATCTTTTTCGAGTAGCATGTCTAGGCGAGTATGTCCCTCCTCCCCATCTGTTTGACTGATACTTTTCTCTGAAATCCTAAAAGGTGAAAACATTGGAGTTAAATAGTCACATAGCTCTAATTGCCAAGCGGCAGGGAGCTCTGCGTGGCACTTCTTCCATCACCAATCATGTCAGCTTCCAAGGAAGTGCTTGAGTACAACTTATAATTCATAATGACTTACATTTTCTTTTTAGCTTGCATCCTTTTCCCTGACCTTCTCTTTTTCCTTCAGAGCTCTTAATGAGGAGAACTTTACAACCATAAACACAATTTTTCTAATGGACTCTCTGGGGAGAGGTTTTTCCCTGGTGCTCCTGACTCAGTCTGCTGTTTTGTTCTCTCCTAGCTTGCACAGACAAAGAGCTGAGGAATTTGGCTTCGAGACTAAAAGACTGGTTCGGTGCCCTTCACGAGGATGCAAATCGTGTCATCAAACCCACGAGCTCGGAGACGGCACAAGGCAGTAAGAAAACCTTTCCTGTTGAGCATTGGGTGTTGTAGGAGCTTGCCATCCTGAGAGAATTCAGCTGAGCACAGATGTTGGTGCTGCAACATCCTGTCAGGCAGGTGCCAATGAATAAGCAGAGAGCTGAGACCTGATCTGGCAAATAAAGGCTGTTTTCTGAAGGAGCTGCAGTCCTTCTGTCCTCTCTCTGGCCCAAACTGCTCTAAAAACTGGCAGTCAGAGAGAGAGACCTTCACAAGTTAATCAGGCAAATAACTGTGTCTGAGGGCCATGGAGATCACCTCTGTGTGAGTAACTGAAACTGCTCTGGGACTTTTCTCAAGCCCTGGAGTTAACTAATGTGATATAGTTTGTGTCTGCACAGTTAAATTCCATTACCCTCCAATTCAATGTGTCTGCATCCAAATAGTTTTTGGGGTTGGACTCTGGTCTCTGCTTAGCCACCAGTTTTATGGCCAAGCATTTTCTGACACAATGTCAGTAGCATAAGATGAAAATATGGCATACAAGCATAGGGAAAGATATGCTGATGTTGGAAAAAAAATCACTTAGATTTTACTTTAAAATTTCCTGCTGGCATTTTAGAGAAAGAACAATTAAAACATCCACATGTGAGCCATGGAGCTAGAAGTGTTAAATGGTGGAGAAAGCTGGAATCCATTGTGTCCTAGGTATTTCATAACACCATCTTTTTCTCCTTCGATGCTTTTTTTTTTTTTTTTTTTTTTAAAAAAAAAAAAAAAAGAAAGGAAGAAAATGAAGTCTAGAGGACATTTACTCTCTGTGGGTTAAGCCAACATGACTGATTTTGATGTCATGTAGCCACCAGGGAGGGGAACGATTCAGCTAACAGCGTCAAAAGAGGTCATGCTCATCAGAGAGCAGATGTGAATCCACTTTCTGTAAGGACTCATTAATTCTTTTAAACAGTATGTCCCAAAACACATGGGCCCTTGGGCTGCAGAGTAGGATGCACAAGTTTTATCTAGGAGTGTCACTTCACTGATTCTGTGGAACAAGCTGTCTAAACCTGGGCTCCAAACACAAGATTTGAAGGGTCCAGTCAGCTGCTGCTTTTGTGGCACTTTTCACCTTGTGACACCACAGAAGCTACAAGGGCAGTAGAGCAAACTCAGCACATCAGGGTGGGCATTTCCTGTTCGTCCAGGACTCCCCAGCACCTCTATTTTGTGCCTCCTCTGAGCTGGGGTAGCTCTAGATTGCCTCTCCCTGAGGAAACAATGTACCGCAGGCTGTATTGCTCAGAACTGTAGTCAGACCCATTAATTTCACCACATATATTAAAACCCTGTGGAGAAACAAGCCATGTTCTGTGCAAATGGTCTTTTTTCATGTGTCCCTAATTTTGCATACTATTTACAACAAAGTCAGTATTTTTAAAACCATATGTCCTATTTATTTCTGAAATGGTGCTCCAGAAAAAGATATTCTCATGCAGAGGATCCGAACCGTAGTGCAAAAAGTAACTGGATGTACAGCTAATCATGGCTTCCAGATGTGAATTCATTTCAGACCCCATGACAGAAAGCCTTGGAGGCTTTAAACTTTGTTTGAAGTCCTTTAGGCCCAGAATCACAGAAAATCTCATTTTATCAGATTGTCAAAAGGATGTTTTTCATGCAGATTACTCATGAGATCCTCATGATGACCTTGCCAGAGGCCAAAGACCAAATACAATCCTAAAGGTGTTGTCTTTTTTTTTTTTTTTTCCCTTAAGCAATTTCAGTGAGAAAAACATTCCTGGTAATTCTGCAGTGTTTGCTCTGATTCACAGAGGAGCTGTTATCTCTTTTTAGTTTAGTTTGATTCCTGGCAGCTTTTATTTGAAAGGCTGCCTGATGATCTTAAACAATTGATCTCAACAATGTTCATTTTTAGACTGTTGACTTAGTTTGGCACATTTTCTTATTTTCTTCTATATCAGTTAAAAAAGAAACTTTATGAGTTTAGATGCCTAAGCCATTTTTGAATGCCACAAAACTTGGGCTTGTTTTCCTTTTTGAGGTTTCGCACCAGTATTCATGAATTAATCTGCATGTGCCAAATTCTGCAGCTCACATTCTCTCTGGTGGCACTGAAAATACTCAGAGTGAAGACAGCAGTATTTGGCTCTCCTACTTCAAACATTTGTAAAAATGAAAGACACCTTAAACAGGGCCCAGAATTCAAAGCAAAGTTCACCTACCGAAGCTGTAGAAGAGAATGTGTGTGAATCCTGGCGAACAGGACACACACGGCTCTGGAAATACATTCTGAGGTACACATTGCCTTTTTTTATAGCTCTGCATGTGTTGCCCTCCTCACCACACACATCACTTCATTAAACTGAACTGGTTTGGTTGTGCCTGCAGAGTTTGAAAAGGCATGAACATCCTCAAAGTAACCCATTTAGGATGTGCCCCCGTGGCAGGAAAAGGAGCAGATGGTGGGAGTGATGACTACAATGCCTTGGACACATCAGCTGTCTGGAGAAGGTCTTCCAGCAGAGATTTCTTTATGCTGCATTAATTTTTCAAGATGTTAGTGTGAGTGTAAATAAGCATTTTGAGTGTATTATGTTCACCCCCGGGTGAAGAAAAAAGTACACTCCTTTTTGTTTTCTTTGTAACTCTCTTGAAACGAAAAGGATGAGGAGGATCATTGTGTTTATATTTCAAACCTTCATTCCCTGAGCTCTCTGATCCCAGCAAAGCACCATGGGCCAGGTACTTTGTCTTCTGAAGGCTTTGTGCAATTAAAATCTCCTCAATAAATGATATAAGAAACTCAGGGACATGCTTTGACATAAGGAAATAATAAAACTAATTAGGTAGCAAGATCAGATTCAAATTGCTCCTGAGCCTGTTGATAATTCATAACATCCTCATATTGTATCTAGAGAGTCTCCCTGGTTGGAGTGGGTGTTGTTTTTCTTTTACTAGAGATCTATGCAATATAAAGGATTTTTTCTGGGGAACATTTCTTCTCCTCCTTCTTTTATTTTAAGTGATGGGGGAAATTAGGTTAATTATACCCCTGTTAATTTAATTGTAGTATACTCTAATAAAGTAAAAAAGGCTCACATAAGTCAACTCTTGAAGGGAGAAAATAATTTTTTCATGCCAGAAAATGTGTGTATTTTTAATTAGGATTTTCACCTAAAGACTTTTTTAAATTTAATTCCATTTTAATTCAGAGGAGGTGGAGCGTTTTATGTATTAATGGGCTGAGAGACTTTTACATGTAGGTCACCAGCTTGATTTCCTTCCAGCTCTGTAGTGAATGAAAGTTGTTAGGATGCTGAACAGCTGTCAGTTGGAAAGAGGAACACGATGGTCTCAGTCCAGGTCCTTGTGAGCAGGTGTCCAAATGAGAGCAGCCACCACCCCAAATGTCATTAATTGGCATCTGTGTTGGCAGCCTCTGCCAAGGAGCCAGGAGCAAGAGGGATGTGGAACCTGCACAGGTCTCCTGCTTCCGCCACAAGCACTGCAGCACTACGCTGATGAACAGAAAGGTGCAGAAAAGTTCTCACTGAGGTTACTCTGGGTCTGTTGTGCAGGAAATCCAGCCTGTTAACCAAGCATTGAATTCTTTACAAAATTACAGTATATATTTTATTTCATCCAGCAAAATTGCATCATATTTATAGATAAGTAAATCAAAAGACTCTACAAAGGAGTTAATTCATTCAAACATCACTTGGCCTCAACAGGCTGCTGGGAGCACAGTGACCTCCCAGTGAAGGTAAGTGAGCTCCAAACACCCTTTTCCATCAGCTGCCCTGGTTATGCCGTGAGTCAGAGCCTGTGTTGAGCACTTAGGCTCAACACATTTGTGAGCATTTGGCTTTCACTCCTGTTGCTGGGTGCTTGGACCATCCAGCGTTGTTGAATTTGGGCTGCAGTGTTGCAAAAGGTGATTTATGGGCAGCAGCTTTTACCCAGAAACAATATGAAGTGGAGCTACAATTTACCTCCAACTACATCTTGAGGGACAACTAAAGAATTAACTTTGCCCTGATAATAACCTTCTAGCTAGGGCTTTCTGTCACACCTGCACTTCAATATTTCAGGACTTCCAGACCACACTGTCTGATAATCCAGAACTCTTTACTAAACCAGCCTCTTAATAAACCAAATCTGGAAGTCTGGTCCCAACAGTGAAAGCTCCCTCATTTGTAAGAAGTTATAATCAAAACCTCTTCAACTAATGTAATTAACTGTCTTCTCAAGTGACCTTTCACAATGGTATCTCCCACCCAAGCCCTGATGGTGTGTCACAGAGCAGCTTTGTGCTCACAGCAGTCACTGCTGGGATTTGCACAAACAGATCCATGCTGGGGGCGGGCTGGTGGTGTGTCCCCACTGCACACACAGGTAGAGACTTCCCAGCAGGGAGGAAAACAAAACTCAGAAATAATCTACAGGCACTGTCAGGGGCAAGTTCATTCCAGGATCGCCTCCTCCCTGTGTTGATCCTTGCCAGTTAAGATATGACCTTTACAGACACCAGGGCTGAGCAACACACACCACACTCAACTGATTATACAACAGACCTTGTAGTTACTCATGGTTTGCAGCAGTAAGTGCCACCACAGGGTGTAAAGTCCATTACCAGAGAGGGCATCCGTGCAGAAAATGAGCAGCATTGAAAACCAGCTCTTTTTCTCCTGAAAACTGTTAAACTGGGATAGCTGAAGCTGATCCCAGCTGCACCATGCCATTGAATGATCCACCCCTGCCTGTTTGACTACTTTGAACCTGCCCCAGGGTGAGGAATCCAGCACCATACACCTGCACAGGGCAGGACTGTGTGCCCTGCTCCTGTTGCTCTGTAAAGGCAAAGGTGAAGAATCTTAAACCCTCTTACTCAACAAGAGATTGCCCAGTGACCAAATCCTGCCTGCCTTCTTCAGATGACTAAAATAATTGAAGTCAATATTTCTAATTGCTTCAGCAAGGCAAGCAGCTCCCCCCTACATCTATTCACACAGCCTTGTTCTTTTTGACTGTGCTCAGACATGATTAGATAATGTTATGGGAGATAACAGCATAAAAATGTGATGAAATGTTCAGCATGATTTCTCTCTTCCCTGCCTGAGCTGCCTCTAGCCCTGAGGAAATGGTGTTACCTTCTTCCTTCCTTAGAGAAACATGTATTATGAATGACACAAACCTTCCCATTAGTTAACCCTTCTGATTGTCCCTCTGTGCCACTGACAACCTTCAGCCACAGCTGCATACAAAAAGCACAGCTTCCAGCATAAAGCCCTGCTCTGCTTTGGATTAATGCCGAAAATAGCAGGTAGGCTGCAGAGCTTGGACAAACTGTCAGTGGGATTCCTGCAGCATCTTCGCTTTCACTTTAACAAAGCAGCATCCTGAAAGGGACACGTACAGCAAATGAACCTAGGCTTGACCTCTTTCAGCAGAAAGGAAAAAGCTCATCAGGCTTCTCCACGTGGCCCAAAGCAGAGTGAGCAGTGCACAGGCAGGTTATTGCTCACAGCTGGAGCAGCGTGAGCAGGAGAGGCCTGGGGTGCCAGGAGCTCTCTGTCCCTGCAAATCCCCAGCCCATGGTTCATGTTTCTGGATCCCGGTTGAAACCAATACCCTTGTTATCAGATTTATTATCTCTGTATTATAAATATACTTTCTTACATTGTAGATAACTTGTAATTTAGTCAAAGCATTGACAAAATACCATGACAGTGTGGATTTATAATGCCCCATGCCACTGTTTTTCGGGAGAGTGCAGGATACTGGAACATGTATCTCATATACACAGTGGGTATCTATATGCACGACGTGGGCTTTCTGTGATAACCACTGCTGCTGCAGCAGTCTTTGAAGAATCTGGGCTATTAAAATGAATGATGGTGATGGTTTCCAAAGCGCTGGAAAAGCAGAATCCTGTATTGCTGCAGAATCCTGCAGGCTGCAGGAAGGAGTGGTGCTGGTGCAGCATACAGGAGCATGGGCAGCTCTGTGCAGCTCCCAGCCGAGGCAGTGCCCTCCCTCAGAGTGGTGTAAGGCACAGAGACACTTCACCTCTTCCCTCCCCCAGACAGCTCACAGTCCAGATCAAAGCACTTGGTTGTCACAAGCTGCACAGACAGGGCTTTGAAGAGTGAAAAGCAAAGATGAGAGGTAGAAGGTGAGAGCACAGCAGGAAAGAATTTGATCAGGCAACTAGAAACAAGTCTGGGAAACAGGATTCAAATTGCGTTCAGATTCAGTCTAGGTTGAAAATATGGTGGATGCAGCCTTTTCTCATCACATTTCAGTTTCCTGGAACCAGGCCATCCCACTTGGACTGAGGACTGAAAAAAAAAAACCAAGCAAGAATTTTTTGAGTAGAAATAACTTTGAATTACAGAAACCAGCTCTGAATCTCAGCCCTCTCCACCCCACAACCCCCACAGAGTGTGAGTAGAGCTCTAGTTTGTAGCTGTGCTTGGGTTTTAAGCTTTACACAATCAGTTCAGTCTCAGGATTTTGTTCTGCTTTGGGCAAATCAGCTCAATGTTCTGAATCCAGCCAAAAAAAAAGAAAAGTTAGAAAGGCTTCACCTTAGCAGTGGTTGCTGTGCCAGGGGCATGCTGGAGTTCAGCTGGGGAATATTTGCCTGTCTTCTTACAGGATTTGACACCAGCATCCTACCCATCTGTAAGGATTCCTTAGGCTGGATGTTCAACAAACTTGACATGAACTATGACTTGCTGCTGGACCCCTCGGAGATCAGTGCCATTTATCTGGATAAGTACGAGCCGTGTGTCAAGCCGCTCTTCAACTCCTGCGACTCCTTCAAAGACGGGAAGCTTTCCAACAACGAGTGGTGCTATTGCTTCCAGAAGCCTGGCGGTGAGTTGTGCGGTTTGCAATACAAACAGGAGCTCTTTGCCTCTCCCTGTGTTTCAGGGCCCACCTGCTGACATTGGTCATTGGCAGACAGGTGTGTTAGAAAGCTCTTTTCCCCAGCATCAGTGTGAAGGGCATTGTGGAACCTTGTTGAATGTCACAGATGAACTCTAGTAATATCCCTTGATCATTAAAACAAAGTAGTAAAGTGTCAGTGCTCACAGTCTAGAAATAAGCCCTATTGCTGATAGACAGCTCAAGAATTTACTCTTTTATTAATGTAGAAATTAGCCAATTAGCAAGTCATAAATCAGAGAGCTGGCATGATGTCAGTTTGGTGAAAAGAAAGGTAGAATGGTTTAACAATTAAAATGGCCCCCAAACACTACTCCAAACTACAGTGTGTTGCCTTTTTTTTTTTTTTTTTTTTTAATTAGTGGAGCTAATGACATAAATTTGTTTTGCGGTACAGTACCAGCATATGGGCTTCTCTCAGTCCCAGGTGTACAGTAGTCTACATTTCATGTCAGCAGTGAAGCCAGTCATTACAGAGTCTGTCCCGCACCATCTGGAAACTGATTCTTATACATTATATTTTAGGTCTTCCTTGCCAGAATGAAATGAATAGAATTCAAAAGCTAAGTAGAGGGAAGAGTCTGTTGGGTAAGTTCGATTACTTGCTATTCATTTACTCAACTAATTAAAGCTTCTGTGATTATTGTAACTTTATATGCAGTAATGGTTTTTCAATTAGAGACTAATGTTTTGAGTCGGGAATATGCAGCACCGAGCGTAGGCCTGACACTATGAAATTAAACAAATAATGAGATAGCAACACACAGAACAGGTGTCAATGTGGCAGTGGGTTCAGAACTAATTTACAGCTCTCCAGAAATGCAAAGCCTTGTCTGCACAGAGCATAATACTGCCTTCATCACCTCACAGGTCAGAGTACTGGGAGGCTGCTTGATTCTCAAGGCTCCTATTTTTGAAGGGTGACTGAAGGTGTTCATGTGTTCATGTCCAATTCCAGTCATGGTGCAATGCAGGCTTTCCTTGGGGTTCAATTTTGCCTAATCACTCTTTAAAATATTTCAGTACATTCTGTGTAGCTGAAAACAGGAATTCATATAATCTCATTTTAAGCAGCCTGCAGGATGCTTCATGCTGTAAGATGTGGTCATGCCTGTCCCTCTCTCTCGTGCCTATTGGGAACCTGAATTGATTCATGACTTACGTTGCTCTGATGGATATCTGAAATTAGGTTACATAAATCCCCATCTGGCATTTTCCCAATTAATTGCTAAAAAATCAGCTTGTTGAACTGCAAACATTTCAGGTGCCTAATTCCCTACCCTAAACCCACCCAGTGCCGTGTGCTGGTGCTTTATGGAAACTTGTGTCGCAGCATGTTTGTGTTCACAGAGCCAAACCACTGAGGCACAGCACGACAGACAAGAGCCCCTGTTTGCAGCAAGCCCTGCCCTGCACTGGAGGAGAAGGGCTGCCCTCAGCCCCAGCTCCAGCCCTGTCACGGAGAACGTGTCAGGGTCCCCAGCAGCAGCAGTTGCAGCACAGGCTGTGCACATCAGCTCAGCTCCTCACATCCCAGGCTGGTGTTTGTCGATGCTCAATGTCAGATTCTGCAAACAGAGCTCAGCTCTCCAAATCCTGCCATTCCCACATGCCACTGCCACTTGGACTCAAGGTTCAGGCACCTTGTGAACCCAATGAATCCCAACCTGGATTCATTGGTTTAAATTAATAAACATTCCCAAGGGCCGCAGGGACTGTGGTTTAGATCCATCATCCTTTCATAGCAAGTTCTCATGAAGATTAAGATGTTTCAGAGTTGCAGCTCCTGCTGTTCATAGCTGTGGGAGCAAAGGAGGATTGATCACTCAGGATATGTGTGCTCCATCCAGTAAATATTCTACATTTGTGTTCAAGGGAATGTTGTGGCAGAGGAAGCCACAGTGTTCTCTCTCTCATGGGTGTCATGATTTCAAAGCCACCTAAAAGAATAAGAAGCCCAGTTCTTAATAGATAGCTTTGACTATCCCATATTTATTTTATGTTTTGCTGTTATTTTCTATGTGCAATAAATGTCATCTAGGTTGAAACATAAGTAGTTTATTCTGGTGTGTGGGAAGAATGATGCCTGGGTTGCAGGCAGTTCAACATGCAGGTGGCTGTAGCACATGTCACTGGGATCTGATCACAATAGCAGGAGTAAAATGACAAAGTAAAAGCAGTAAGAATGGTCCCTTAGCACAAATAATTTCTAGTCAACTGTATTAAAAAAAAAAAAGAAGAAGAATGAAAGTGGTGAAGCTCAACAAATCAAGGTGTCAGGCACAGGTTGTTCCACAAGCTAGAAAATTATAATATAAAGAGGAACTCTTTGCTTCACCTACCCTGAAAGTCTTCCTGCATAATGACACCTGTCTGGGAGATTTTAATTTGATATCAGAGCTATTTATACAGCAGAAAAAATTGTCTTTTCTCTTCACTGACTGAAAAATCATTCAAATGGAAGCCCAAACATACACGTGACTTGTAGCAATGGTGTTGGAAAAGAGAGATGAGTATTTTCAGAGAAACTAATCTTTAATTATTCTCTTTCCTCCTCTGACCCTGACATAGAGAGCACAGCACTTACAGGCTGGGCAGTGGTATGAAGAATGTTTTTGTTAACTTGTATCCATTGATAAAAATGATGACTTTTGATATTTTCTTCTCTATATATTTTTCAAAACACATGACAGTTGCAACAAAGTACTTCAAAGCCATTGCCATTAGATATGTTGAATTTGGAGGCTTTCAAATGAAGTCTAGCATCCCAGGAGACTGAATTAAAAAGTAAACAGCACTATTCATCTTTTCCTACCAGATTTATCTAGAGTACAATTAGCTGCAGAGACTGTACTTTTAGAGCATACAACTGTGCAGACTGATAATGCTTCTCCCACATCACTAAAGTAATAAATTTCTGCTCCCATCACTATTTTCTCCTGTATCAACCCTGTGGATTCAGCTAATATAATAGCTAATACCAGGAGCTGTGTGCTGGCTAGCACTTAATTCTGTCAGGCTTTTACCTGTGTGCTTCATTATCTTTAGTATATAATTATTCTCCTCATGTTCTCCAAGGAAGGGGAGTATTATATAGATAAGGAAATGATGCCAAAAAAAGAGGTGTAGGTCTGGGTCCATAAAGAGGATACAGATGCAACAGTGCAGTTCAAGTTTGTGTGGAATAATTAAATCCTTCACAGGACAGAGGGAATGGGCAGGCAGGACTCAGTCGCTTGAGGCAGTTTGGTGGGGAGAGCTCACTTTTTGTGGTGTCCATTTTGTGGGGATGCACTGTCTGTGCAAGAACCTCTGCAGAGGAAAGCTCCAGATGTTGTCTACTGCCAAACGCAGCAAATGGGCTGTCTAGGTGCCATGCTCTGGGATAGCAGAGCTTGTAGCCAGCTGATTTCTAATGGAGAAAGGCTGATTTGTGTACAATTTACAGGGAGAATCATCACATTGTGCAACACTTGTTCCCAACGACTCTCTATCCCCTCCAAATTATCACCTGCACCTGACACATTGGAGAGGACATGCTGTATCTTCTCTCTGATGGTTGGCAAATACTGGGACATTACTATGCATAGCTAAATATTTAAAGCTCCAGTGTTACATACAAATTGGCACGAATTTCCCACGCAGAAGGAAAAGTACCTTCCACTCTTTGCTGTGACCCAAAGTGTGAATCTATTCCACACACAGTTATGTTGGCAGAGAGCCTGGGCCATAATTTATTTTTAAATCTTTTAAAGCTTTTATAGGCAGTGTGGAACATTTTCATGCCTTACAAGAAACACTGAAACTATGCAAAAAGGCCTGTTTCAAAGAAGGGAAAGGTTGCATTGCCCAAGGAAAAGAGAAAGCACGAGACAGTTTGAAATGCAGAAGCTGTTCTCTGCTCACCCTATAATGCCCCTGAGGTCCCCCCTTTGATCCTCCCCCGGAGCCAGATCTCATCAGATATAAAAGGGCAGCTCTAGTGACATGGGTACAGCTATGCTGATTTACACCAGCTCGAAGTCAGCACCTGAGCACTTTTCCCAAGGTTGTGTATAGTCTGATAAACACCTGGAGCGCTTATCAGAGAGAGGACATCAACATAAATATGAAAAATATCCCTTTCCTAATCAATATTGAAATGAAGGTTTGAACAGAGCATTAACTTACAAAAACCTGCAAAGGCAAATGCATACATTTGTTATTAGAACTATTGCCTTATAAATAGTGAAAATGAGTCTTTGGTAGTCTTTAGCATGCTTACATTTGTACATGAACCTAATGGTGGTACCTATTAGCAAACCTGCGGTAACATCATGCTCTGACATTATTAAAAATACTCTCACTCATGGATGTGGTCTCCAAAGCTGATCTGATATACCAAGATTTCTGCTGATGTTCAAAAGTTCCTCTTCTCATCTTCCAGGCCTGCATGAGCAGCACTCAAACATTACACAAGATCTGCAGAGCAATGAGTTTGGAAATTCAGATTCTCTTTGTGTAGCTCTCTGTGTGCGTGAGACTGACTGACTTCCACTTTTATGTCTTTTGCATAGGAAATCTCATGACATTTGGGCAGCACCTTCTCCTTCATTTTTTCCTATGAGAAATGTAGTGAAAGTGGCCCCTTTGACACAAGTACTGTCTGAATAGATGCTACACATGGAACTAGTTAAAAAACTTTACTGAATCACCAGTAAATCACTGGTATCTCTGACAAAGGAGAAAAACACTTTCTCAAAAATCATTTGAGACAAGAAATTTGGGGGCAAGGGTGTGTTTATGCCATGTTTCAGATTGAAGCAATTGACAAGGAAGGGAAAAATGAATGTACTGACCTCCAGAGGGAATAAAGCTAACTCATCTCAAAGGACAAGAGGGCTTTTCATATTGAAGTACATTTGCTGTATCTGCTGAAAATGGTGGGAACAATAACACTGGTTTCTCCTGAGAGTTTCCCTGTCTGCAGAAGCCAGAATGAACCACACTCTACAAGGCTGAACTATATTGGTTTTATTGTGAGACAAATCTTGGGCTTCAAATCCAACGACTTACTGATTCAAATCCTGTTGTCCCTCTCTGTAAAGCCTGTGCATTATTTCTTCTTTTATTCATAGAAACTCTCAGTAAGTCAGGGGATGTGCCTGAGATTAGTATGAATAGCAAGCAGATGGCAAATACCTTCCAGGGATAATTACAGTGTTGTGGAAAGACTCATATGATAAACACTGAAGGAGTGCAAATGGAAGGGAAATGCAGAACTAATGAAGTTGGGGTAATAATCCAGTTGGGAAGAAAAGTTTAAAACCAGGAGTTAAATGTAAAAAGGCTCTGTGGGAATATCAATCATCCAGGGACAGACTGAATCTCTCTCTAGGACTGTATGACACCCTCCTCCATGTGCTAGATATGCACAAATATTTATACACTGTGACCAGGGTGTCTGAAAAGAGTTAACCCGATAGAATTTCTTCCCTTTTCAGATAATCACATGTATTTCCTTGCCAACGTTGTCAAGATCTTCATGTATATAAGTGCTAAGTTCCTAATACCCTCTGTGTGTGTTTGTTCCTGCAGAGGATTGTGTTACTGAGCACACCTTCTATTTTATTCAGGTGCTTTCATCCCCCGCTGCAATGAAGAAGGTTATTACAAAGCCACGCAGTGCCATGGCAGCACGGGGCAGTGCTGGTGTGTTGATAAGTATGGGAATGAGATAGCTGGCTCCAGAAAGCAAGGCACAGTCAGCTGTGGTGAGTAATGATGTGCTCTCCTCAGACAAGGAGGAATTAACTCTGCTGTAAGCCCTGCCATTGCGGTACCACCGAGCATGATAACAAAGGGACAACAGGGAAACACGAGTCCCAGAGTTCAAAGTGCTCCTTTATTTTCCTATTCAGACTACAAAAGGGGCCCTCACTGGTCCTTTGGACAGCAGGGGTGCAGCACAAGTTAGCAGGCAATAACCACTGTTCAGATATTTTTGGTACCAGCCTGGAAAGTACAGTTAATGATATTAAAATCAAAGGTCTGAGGTTGCCGTGTACAGATATTAAATATATCGTTCTGTATACTCTGGAATGCACATTTATTGGGACTTCATGAATAATGACAGTAATGACAATGAAAATTCCCTTTAAAATTGTATACGTTAGCAACCAAGCCCAGTAAAATTGCTGACAGGACAATATTATGTAGGTAAGTGAAATCACCAATTGGCTGTTGTGTCTAAACAAGGAAGATGTCACCTACGTTCCTTCAGAGAGCTTTTGGGGTGGCTGTGAGGGCAGCTTTCTTTTTTGAGAAGGAACAGAGACCTAGAAGGTCCAAGATGCCTAAAATCACATCACAGATCTTAGGCTCAATAGCTACATTTGCAGAGTGAGGTTTATGCACTCAAATAAAATCAGTTTTTGGAATATTTTTAGCCTGGTTTGCAGAACCACGATGAAATTAAACTATTTACAAAGGAGTAATGATTTTCTGGTCTGCATGCACATGATCTGGAACTCTCCAGTCATGTCTCTAGGAGTAAGACAATGTTTTATTTTATGCAAGTAAATTTTTCAGAGTCAATTGATACATATTTATCCCAGTTCAGAAAGAAAATTGCAATTTTAAGTTTGTTTCATTAATAGCTGAACCAACAAATTTTAAAAATAACATTGCGAATGACAGTGGCTTGCACGACAAGGGTAGTGATACATGTGGAATTTGGTGTTCTGTGAAAAAATGACCTTTCCTGCTCACCTGTTTCAGAAGAAGAGCAAGAAACCTCAGGGGATTTCGGCAGTGGTGGATCTGTTGTATTGTTGGATGATTTGGAAGAGGAACCTGAAGCAACACAAAAAGGCAAAGAAGGGAAACTGAAGATTCATGTAAGAGCAGCTAATGAAGATGATGAAGATGAAGATGATGATAAGGATGATGAAATTGGTTATATATGGTAGTGCCCATCATAATGAGGACTCACGTTTTGCACAATATTGCAACTCACATCATATCTCTGCAATTGTATCTGAGAGTACCTGGCACAAAGATTCCCTCTCTACTGAGTTTAATTTTGTATAGTCAATTTAATTTGGATGACAACTTTTTTTCCAGCAAGGACTGTTTGGAATACAGCTTTTGTTCAGTTGGTTCGGGGGATTTTTGTTTTATCCACAGGGGCAATGAGTTTTGTTTCAAAACCATTTCGTGTCTTAATCCTCACTTGCACCACTTACGAAACACATTCTGTGAAAGAATCCTGGAAGGGAATCAACAAACCAATACAAAGGCTTAGAAGCCCCTCTCATGTTAGAGAATTTGTGTCATAAATTGTTACCTGGATCGTATCAGAAACAGTTTTTTCTTTCATGAAGAAGGAAAATTAGGTGCCTCATTTTCTAGCCCATATTTATAATGTCCCAGTAAAGAGCAAGTCTCTTTGGACAGTGGCTGCCCAGTACCAGGGGGTTAATCCAGAAGGAAACCCACTGGCAGGACTTTCTCTTCCTTACCCTCTCTGAGAATGAGTCCAGCAGGCTTAGGCCAGCTCACACTGAAGGCAAAACTCCCACCAGGGCACAGATCAGCTCACTGATACTCTATTTGATAAAGGAACATGGCCTTGATCTCAAGAGATGCTGAGAACCTGCAGCTTTCATGGACCAAGCCCTACAGGCAGGGGACAGAGGCCATCTGCCTTTCAGAGTCTTTAAGGGGAGATTATTTTGTGAATTTTTAGCATCATAACCACCTCCAGAGCTGCTCCTCAGCTTGTGTCTGAGCTCGTTTGCACTGAGGTTCACTAACAGCACACAGGCAGCCTCTGCTTCCAGCTCACACACTACAGATCTGTTCTCCATTTAGCAACCCCTCCTTCCAAAGTTACAATGCTGTCAGAGACACGAACCCTCAAAAGTAACTGTCATTTCTTTAATGTAAAGAGGCCTGTTTAAAAAAGCAACTTTAGGTGGTGATATTTCAGAAGCATTACCCCTTTGCTCAGTGTGACACGCTGCACACTTGTAATACACACTCCTAAAAAAGAATAGTATTAAAATCCAATCTGCGATTCCCTCAATACCTCCCATATAGTCAAAGCTCTTGTGTCACAGCACATTGCCATTGAATTATTTGCAGAATCCTTTCCCATGGCAGTTCTCGGATGCAGTAATGCGCTGTGGTGACCTTTTATTCTTTTTGCTGTTTTCTGAAGCAGTAAGAGGAACCTTAACCCCACTCTTGCATTAGGATGCAGGTGTAAGTATTTCAGCAGTGCCTGTGGTTGGCCAGTGAGTTATTTTGCAGAATGAAAAACGTGTTTCTTATACCAAAAACTAATTCGATAGGTTTGGGGTTTTTTCTGAGTTAGTGGTGGATATAGAAGTGGAGACAGCATTGAGTCACAGCATGGTTGACTACATAGTCACTTGAAAGCTGGAAAATACCACACAAGTTGGCAGAAGTCAGTTTTTTAGGTACATTGGCCTGAGGATGTTGGCTCTCAACCCTCTCCAAAGTCAGTGCCCACCTGGCAGCCCTCTGGGTAGGACCTCTGCTTTCAGACATGATCAGAAGTGGAATTCCTTTCAGGTACCATGTGCTGCAGGGCCTCAGTTGTTTTCTCCTCTTTCATTTTCTATTTATCCAGATCAATGACCTGAGAACAAAGAGCAAGCCTGCATAATCGTTATTAATGCAGAAGGATGTGTAAAACCATGAGGAATTTGTTGTTTCACGCCCCTGCATCCTCCCAAAAATCTGCCATCACAGTCATTTGCAAAAGGGCTGCAATCTGCCCTGCCTCAAATAAATCCCTTTGGTTTTCCCATAGCTTTCGAAAAATGTATTTAATAATCATTGTCCATGAGCTGCACAGCACACAGACACACACACACACCGACATTTTCTACCTGCCTTTCACAGAAATCCTGCCAACTTGCAAGAGGAGCAGATAAACCAGCATTTCTGTCTCCCTGAGTATGATTTTGTGTGAAGCAATTGAACACCGTCAGGATGTTCATTCTCAAACATCCTGTCTAGTTTTCCTCTGGTATTTTCTTAATTAACCCCACACTCTCTGGGTCTGGCTCTGCTGTCCTGTGCAGGACCTGCCTGAGGCACAGAGCTGCCATTTTACTCTGACATAAATCTGAGCTCCACAATCAGCAGATTAATGCTTATCCTCCTGACTGGACTCATTCTCCACACAGAGCTAGGGGGGTTTTTGGCAGTCTTGTGTCCCTCCACAACAGCTTATCCTGGACTATGCCTTACATCAAAGGTCACAGAGCAAATCCCTTCTCCTGCCCAGCACCTCCACAGGGTAAAGCCTGTCAATCCCAGCTCCTACAGGCAGGACCAGGTCTAAGGCTGCCAGCAGCAGGCTGTGTCACATGTAAACATGCAAGATGGTTAAATTAAAGCTGTTAAATAGGCCTTTAAAAGTGAATGTGAACATCTTTCTGTTTACGTGCACAGACATGGCACCACCATCCACTGGTGGTCTCCTGGCTGTGATCTTTCACGTGCAATGCTTCCAAATCAGAGCTGGAAGGGTTTATTTCTAACTATAAACCTATTCCTGGCTCCCAGACTCACCTGCTCGAACATGGGGTGGGTCCCAGTGAAACAGCCCCGTGCCCAGCACAGCCTGGCCAGAGGGCAGCTGCCTTGGCTGGCTCGGGTGGCCTCTGGTGGCACATCTCCCTGCTCCCAGAAACACTCACAAACACACAGCTGATCTCACCTGCTGGCCTGGTTCAGGCAGACCCCCTCTCCAGGTGACCGTTCAGTCACTGACTTGTGCAAGCGTTCTCCTGACTCAGAGCCAGCAGGGGAAATGTGCCATTTTCCAGCCCGGGGTAGTGGCTGTGGCTGCAGGGGAGCAGTGCCCAGCCCCAGGTCCCAGCCTGGCAGCAGCAGGGCACGCAGCCTGTGGTGCTTGGCAGGGCAGCTCACGCTCTGGATTGCTTGGAGAGCAACTTCCCGAATCCTGCGAAGCTCTTTAGCAAAACCCTTTTGGCATCCTCCAGTGGTGGGGGATCTGCAGCCTATATTTATACATACGTATATCTCTGTGCGTCTGTATATATACATTTATGCACAAATGTGTGTGCATATGTGTGTGTGTCCAGTTTGGGGAGATGCATTAAGAAAATCTATTTAATGAAATAGTGATAAAGAAACCAGCGATTCTACCAAGAACCAGTGCTCTTCCAGATCGAGCCCCTTCCATTCTTCATGCTTTGTAAAGGATTTCATTTGCTTCCAGCTTAATTTAATTCCTTTCTTTTTCTATTTCTTTTTCCTTTTATTTTTTTTTTTTTTACAAAGCAGGACTTACTTCCCATCTGAATCAAGTCATTGACCTTCCAAACATTTTCTCGTTGTGAAAAATGGAACCTGAGTTGTCCCATTCTTTTAGAGACACAAACCAAATGGAATCAGAGTTGTCCCATTCTTTTAGAGACACAAACCAATTTTTAATCTCATTTTCTTTTCATATTACAGACTATGAGATACTGTTAGGCATTGCTTTGTGTTTCTTTTAACTCCTATAGTTAAATCAAAATGTTGAGTTCAGATTTCAGCACAGCTGGGTTTTTTGGGTCATTACTGGCCTTTGCTGTGAACACAAAGAATCCTCTTCATTTTCTTTGCCTTTTTTTAACCTATTCTGTGCTATAATTATTTTAAACCATTTGAAGTGTTTATTTAATATTTATTCTACAGTTTATATTGAAAATGTAAAGTTTATATTTAAAACAACACTGTTTGTTAGTGAATGCTTCTCTTTGCCTCTCCAGCCTAGTCTGTTAGTCTCAGTGTACATTTCTGGCATGGGAATATTTTGATATTAGGAGTTTTGTAGCCTTTTCTCCCTCAAGCAGCAACTGACGTAGCTCTAAGGTCGCCACTTGACCCAGACCACCAGGTCGCTCAAGCTTAGCTTCCTCCATTTGTTGGCTTCTCGCAGTCCCTCCTGTATCCCATCCTTTCATCCACAGACTGCTTTGTACAGTTACTATACATCAAAAAGCCCTTTCTACAGTAGGTGGGTTTTGGTCTTTTTATACTTTTCTCAATGCTGTTGATGTCTGTTACTGTTCAATGTGTAGATCTGTAAGGAGAGATCCAAATATTACGTGTTTCAGTTCGATGTCCCTACTGTAGATGGATGTAGACTATCATAGTAAGTAGAACTGCATAGTAAATTCTGAATGCTTTTTCCATAAGGAGTTAAGTGGAATGTGAGCATTTTGCTACCTTTGGTTAACTGTAAATGCTTAACTGTAGTCTGAAATAGTTGCATTTTTGTCTGTCTCAATAAATTTTAATTTGTCTGCGACTCCTTATTGCCTGTCCTGAATTTTATTAAACTTAGGGGATCAAAAATACTGCACTACCTTGAGTCAGCATTTAATCATACATGGAAATGGATGCTCCTTTATATTCGCTTCATAACTTACACCTCTGTTCAATGCCAGCTGTAATCTGTGGAGTTAATGTAAGGTCTCCAGAAACCTCTATTTTAGAAGCAGAAATGAAATGGAATAACTTTACCAAAATCAGAACTTTTCAAATTAAATTAAAATTGATTTTTAAGGAACTAGCAAGGGCAGAGGGGGAAGCTTTCATTTCTATTTCCTCCCCACATCGCAAATTTTTATGTTTTTCTGTCTCTTCTGAAGGCATCCAGGGCAATTCCACAAACACAGCCACACGCTGCAGTGGCCATTATCTACACGATAAATGAAGGCAAAATTACATTAAATACAATTGGTGGGAAACCATCCTCATTTAGAAATACCTGGGTTTGTGTCTCTGTAATTAAATTAGTGCTCCTCTTTGATGTTATTAACTATTTTAAACAGCCAACATTATTGCAGTGCTAATTAGAGGGTTAAAAATGTTATTTCATCACCTTTTCTCTTTGTGTGGAATATTAAAAGTGCCAGGTGAAAACAGGAATCCTCTTTGCAGACATTTGCACAATTATCATCTCATCAGCTATGCACTGATAATGTACCTGTCCATACCCCATTGGCTGAGTTGGATCATCAAGGGTCAGAACCTGCCTGAAATTTCAGTTCATTTGCCTGCATTTCATTGGCTTATTTTTACTCTGGGTACCACAAATCATTTCCAGTATATTGCCTCACCTGACTCTGAGAACAACTGGTTTTTCCCTTTCCCAAACCACTCCGAGACTCTTTGAAGTGTTTGATCTTCTGTGCTGAAAGTGTCTCAGCTGTTCCAGATGTCAGATGCTGTGTGTGGCACCGAGCACTGGGAGCAAAGAAAAAGAAATCTGGAGCTCGAAGGTGTGTGAGTTGCAAATGAGATTTTAGTTGTCAGAAAGGGTTGATGATTGGAGTTCTTTTTTTTTTTTTTAATATTTCTTCCAGTTTTCAAATTGCAGGCACCTTGCAAGCTTTGTTTTGTATTACACAAACATTGCTATAGACACACAATTCCCTTCTATTTACAAATGTGTGCATAAATATATATATACACACAGTATTTGTGTGTATATACACACATAGTGTTATTATTACCTAGACTGAGAAGTGCTGATCGAGGTTAAAAACTGCCAAAGTGCTCTTGGGGGAGCAAGAAGAGCTCACAATGTGCCCAGGGACTGGAACCCCACTGATCCTGCTGGGCAGGAAACTGCCAGGTCCCCCATTATTGTCTTTAGACCCCCTGGGAGTGGGATATCCACTGGGATTTTGGGATATCCGCTTCTGGGAATTCCTTCCATGCCTCATAGGAGGTTCAGCCTGTGTTTTATCACCCACACTTTGCTGCTCCCTCCTGTTACAACTTGTACTGGGCTCAATGCTGTGCTTTGGTTTCATACATTAAAACACTTGCAGTAGATTATTATATCCCACCTGTCATGTCCTGATAAGCTGCACTAATTTATGTTTAGCTTTTCCATTATTCTGTCCACCATTTTCAAAGGAGAATCTTGGACTAATTTCCATGAACTCCCTGCCAGGAGATGCAGCCTTTGCTTCCCTGCTGGTACTGAAGGTTGTCTGTGGCTGAAATGTTGCTCCAGCAATAATGAAAGGTCATTTGGGGTTTAAGGTAAAATGATAGAAGGGAAAACTCTTACCTGGAGGACAGTGGAGTCCATCCATACCCAAATGTTGTACTTTGCATCCTCAGTAAAATCTGCCAGGCTGGGCAATAGGGGGGGGGGGGGGAGGGGTGATACCTCTGCGTGGAAAGGATCACTCAGGACAAAGTTACAAAAAATGGCCCTTTTTTTGCTGTTTTCCAATATATCAATATTTTCCTTACCTTACTAATGTTATTTTGCAAAGGAATATACTTTTTGGATTGTTCTGTGAAACCTCTAATGTGAGATGCAAGCATGAACTTACACACACGATCTCTCTTTCTCTTTTTTATATCCTCTCTTACAAAATTTTCTGCTGAGCTCCCCAGCAGCTATAAAACAGTAGCATCACAGCCTTCACTGATGATTAGTTTCATTTTTCCTTAAATACTGACAGTCAAAGGGTGAGATATTAAAAAAGAAAAATCATGTCACAACAGCTTTGCACACTGTACAGCTTTTTGAATAGATTAAAAAGAGGCAGAGAGCTATTAATAAGCTTTTGACTTTCTGAGCACTCCCATTCTTGGAATCAGACCAGCTCTTCTAGAGGGGGTGAGGAGGCAGAGTGAAGAGATGGTTTCGTGTAGTCTTGGAAGGAGAAAGGAAACAGTGAAACCAACAGATTTAAATAAGCTGTGAATGAGGGGGACAGACCCCCCTGAGCATGGACAGAGTAGGCCATTTCTTCTAGGACTAAACCTAGTTTTTCCCAGCGGAAAATTCCCTGGAGCAGCTCAGGATCAGCCTGTGAAAACCCAGAATTTGCAAGGGCAGGTTCCTGCTCCAGGCTGGGCAATACCTCCTAACTGCTTGAACTGAATCCCTGAAAACCAAGCTCAAAACACACAAACCACACAGCAGCACTCTGGGAGGAAGGGGAGAGCAAGGCCAGAAGCAAATTCTGGTGCTGCAGCAGTCTGTCAGCCCAGCAGTGAGGGAAGGCATGGAAAGGCTCTGCTGTGAGCATCCAGCAGCTCTGCAGTCTCCTCCCAGCTGCAGCTGGGCAAGACACCCTCTGACAGCAGCCCCAGAAAAAATACAGTCTCTGGCAGCCGCTGCTCTTGAGTATCAGCTTCTTCCTCATATCGCTATAAATTCCTGCAATTCCACGCTAAAGGCTTGGAGAGAGAGAGTTTGTAAAGAAAACTTAAAATGCAGGGTCTTTGCCAGGTAGTAACTGCCTTTTCTCATCTATAGTTACTCAATAAAAATCATTGCTGGAGCATGACTCTACTTCCATTCCCAGCCAATACATTTGCAATCTGGCCCTTGAACATGGGAAAATCGACCCCAGAGCATATTGCTAAAGAAAAGGTCCATAAGCCCATTGGTTTAAGCTTTGGAAAAACATTACCTCTAAAATTATTTGCAGGGTTTGAGAGAACTGCAGGTTTGACACTGATTTTTTGGTATTAAGTATCACAAATCTGGTTAATGCAAATATATTCCTGTAAGACTCTGTATAAGTAGAAGCCCAGACACAGTTTTGCTCCATCACAGATGTATCAATTTATCACAACTGGTGAAGAATTGACCCAAATAACTACTAGCCTACAGTAAAATTAAATAAAACTGAGACTGTAACAAGATGTAGGTTTCCACAGATTAATGTAGGCTATTGGAATACTCTGGGTTACAAGGAGCTGTTCCAGCAGATCAATATTCCCATTGCTTTGGCACAGGTCACGTAGGAATCCAACACCTGCAGTGAGCTTTGGAGGCTGTCAGAGACCCCAGAGCTGCAGCTCAGCCCCGCAGCCCTCCTGCTCTGGCGAGAGGAGCTGGGAGGCACAAAAACAATCAACACATCTGCTGAACGCCTCCCCTGTCATGTACAGCACCCGCCAGCTTGGAGAGGTGGGCACTGAGCAGTTCCACAGAAGGAATTACCACAGATTTGTTTTGGCAGGCAGGAGAGCCCAATTTGGCTCAGCTGGCTGTAGTGGTGGAGACAAACATCAGGCTGGTTGTTAAACTACCCAAAATAACTCCACTATCCTCTCACAGCAGGGCTGTTGTCCCGTCTGGTCCCCAGCCCAGTTTCCATCCTCTGTTGGAATCATTTTCCAACTGATTTTTCTGTAGGATTTGGGGGTTTTTTTCTTTTTTTTTTTTCTTTTTTTTTTTAATTTGTCCCCAAGCCTGTGTGTTAATTAAGTCTCAACAAAGAGCTGTATCGCTGTAGAACAGGATATCGGATTGTTCATCTGTTTTACATAATTGATTAATTAATTACCTTGCTAATTGACTCTCATGAAATCCTCTGCTATACTAGAGCAAGGGTATGTCCCAAACCATGGCTTGTAGGGCTACATGAGAATCAGGGCATTTTGGCTGCTCCATCTCCTCCAGACCCTGCAGTGCAAGTCAGGGCACAGCATTAACCCAGCAGGGCTCCTGGGCAGTTGGAGAGATGCAGAATTACCAGGTGAGCTTTGCTTTCGCCCAGAATTTCAAACCTTCTGCCCATTTTTCCTTTCTGCATGCTTTGCAGCAGCTCTGCAGAACTGTGTGAACTCCAGGGCTGCACTCTCACACTTTGCTCCCCCAGCCCCACAGCCCAACTGAGTCAGTGACATTTTCTACCCATTTTGGGGACGGCTGAGTGCCAGCATGGCTATAATGTAAAATGGCAAAGCAACCTCCCCTCCACTATCTGAAAACTGCACCGTGAGCTCTTCTCAAAGGCACTGCCTTCAACACTCTGTGACCTGCATCTTTTCTTGGGAGCCATCACAGCTGAAATAAGGCATAACATGATGGATTCTCTGCTATTAAATGGAAATGGACTTTCCATGGAAATAACCACTGACAATACTTTGCATTTTAATGTAATTTCTTTTCTTCTTATTACCCCTAGACGTAGAGCATGATGTATTTTTACTACATGAGAGTGTCTGCAAGCCAGCAGCAAGGTGGGGGTTGCAGCCTTTGCCTTAAACACTGCTCCTGAGGGTGCTTTCCAAACAAGCTTCAGTCTGAGAGAGCAACGAATACTTTCCTTCAGATCCACCCACTAACAAAATATTTTTCCAGTCCTAACCTACTTTCTTTTAATGTGACATAAACCCACAGCAACAGGGGCTGTTCAGCCTGGAGAGAAGAAGGCTATAGGGAGAGCTCTTCAGTGACTAAAGGGACCCCAAGAGAGCTGGAGAGGAACATTGGACAAGGGCCGGGGGTGACAGGACAAGGGGGAATGGCTTCAAGCTGACAGAGGGCAGGGTTAGATTAGGTATTGGGAGGGAATTCCTCCCTGTGAGGGTGCTGAGGCCCTGGCACAGGTGCCCAGAGAAGCTGTGGCTGCTCCTGGATCCCTGGAAGTGTCCAAAGCCAGGTTGGGTGGGGCTTGGAGCAACCTGGGACAGTGGAAGGTGTCCCTGCCATGGCAGGGGTGGCACTGGATGAGCTTTAAGGTCTCTTCCCACCCAAACCATTCTGTGCCTCCATTATTCAAACACTCAGGGATTTGTTCACCCATGGGGGGCAGGTGAGTAGGAACCTTCCTGCTGTGCCCTGGGCAATGAGCAAAAGATGTCCTGAGACAAAGCAGCCATGCTCTGAAACAGCAAATGAAGGTCTGTCAGCCCTCACCTTCATTTTCAGAAGTCAAGAGTCAGCCAGGGAGCCAGGGTGTAAATCCACCAGCCCTCATCCATCCCAAATCTCTTCAGTCCATCCTCAGTGCCGATCTCTGGCTGTTTTATACTCTCAGCAGCAGTGGCTGAGCTCATCCCTAATTCAGGCTGCATTCCCACTCATGCTGAAGGGTCTTGGCATGGTCTGGTCTTGATGATAATTTAATCCCCAGGATCTGGAAAGGATTTAGGACCTGGAAACAGAGATGGGATAAAATCCTCCATGGTGGACAAACCCCTGCTTCGATACGTGCATCTGCAGAAGAAGTTGGGAACAGTGAGTGTTTATTTCTGAACAGCACAAGGATTGAGGGGGGAGGAGGAAAGCGCAATCCATCAAGAGACAAGAGTTAGCCTTCAAAAGCCCCTTCTGAATGGCTAAATCAGGAAGGAAAAATGCCATCCCCTTTTTTAATCTGTCTTGGTGTGAGGAGGGCTGAGGGCATCACTGCTGCCAGGAGTATTTGTATGTTGGGGAGGAGGAAGGAATTGGGCTGGTATCATGTCTTACTTCCACTCTGCTGGTGAGGGTTTTGAGTAATGAATCCAGGGGCTAATCCATCGTGTCTGCCATCTCAAAGAGCCCTGATAACCTCATGTCTTCTTGTTTCCTTCTTAAGGCTTTTGCAGATTTGCTAACACAAGTTTTCCCTGAAGAAAGATCACATTCCAGGCCTGAAATGCTCTGATTATTTACAGTTTGTCACATTGTAATTTATATTTATTGATTGTGGCTTTTATTTACACGTGTTCATTACTTTCATATTTTAGTCATTTATCCTACATGTCCCCACCCTGCTTTTTCAATTATTTCGCATACTCACAGTTTATCAATTATATTGCCAAGGTGCATTTAGAGAGAATAATTTGTTTCTAATGCATGATTTTTTGACAGCATGATTTGTTTTCATCTTTGCATTGAATCTTAAGATGACAGTGACTCTAGGGCAGAGAATACAAAATTTTGAAGCTCTTTCCTCTGAAGAGTTGTGCTCACACATGCAACATGTGCATTGCATCGGCAGCATTTGCTCACCTGCTCATCAAGCCCACATTGCTCAGCTCTTGGTGTAGTTTCCCTTCTCCCAGGGCAGTGGTGGAAAGTTTTGGAAATGTTCTGTGCTCCCTTAGTGCTGTGCCCTACCCAGCAGCATTTCGGGGTCACTTTGGGGGCTGCTGAAGCTGCTGCCATGGGCTGGCAGGGTCGCTGAGCCTTGCTGGCTCTGGCAGACCTCAGACACAGTGTTTGCTCCCCTCGGAGCAATCTTTAACAGCAAGGATGGCAGAGCTGTGCCTGCCCATCACCGGGGCTGGCTGGGAAGCAAAAGGATCCTTTCTGACGAAGTGCTGCTGAAGAGGCTCTGTGCTCGGGTGGGCTCCTAATGCACCCGCTCAGCTCCAGCCTCATTAGTCCCTCTGCTCATTACCAGCAGTGAGGGGTTTTCCTGCTGTCTGGCTTTTGCTCTCAGAGCTTCACAGGCTGGCGAGGCAGGAGGATTGCTCTGCAGGGGCGAGACACAAAAAGCACAGACCTCTCACCACCCGGCAAGGAAGGCACCCAGCGAGCTTTCCTCTCTAGGACTCGCCACCTTCCTTTATGTGCTCACTGAGGCCGCCTGGCCTCTGCTACAGTGGTGGCTCTCCAAAAAGCTGAAGCAATGACAAAGATATTTTCTGGTATTTGCTCTCTCAGTGGTCTCTATCCCAGGGCCAGAACTTGGCAAGTACAGGTCAGCTGCCACCCGCGCCTGTGTAAGCCATCACGGTACTTTAATGCTTGGACAGCTCCTTAGGACAGCTCCAAGCAGGAGATGTGCTGGAAAACACTTTGGCAGAGTTGATCCATCCCTCTGCCTCCTCTCCATGCTCATTAGCTGCCAGAGATGAGCCAGGCAGAGCTCTGGCTCTCTAGCACAAGGTCTCTCGTGGTTCCAGCATCCCCTGAGAAATACTCAGCAATATTCAGCTTAAATTTACCGTTCTGCAGCTCCAAGCAGTGACAACACTAACCATCCTCCCTGGTTTGGTCCCATCCCTCCGCCAGAGGAGAATGAGGGAAGACGAAAGGACTGTTTTGGGTGAGAGGCTCATTTTCGGAGCAATGGCACATCAGGAAGGGCATGGGGAGTCTGCTGGACACGGCACAGCGCCAGATCAGCGGTGATATTGGCCCACGGAAAATCTCTTCACCCTTGGGTTCTGAGGCCCAATATTCAGCAGAAATTCATCTGTGCCTTCTGTGCCACAGCCCCAGACCCATTTTCCTCCATGGTTTCCATCACTGAACCCATCCTGCTTCAGGAGGTTTTCTCCCTTGATCCATTTTCTGTGGCCGGGTCGCAGGGGAGGATTTCTGGTAAGGAGGGCTAAAGCAGCTGTGTGTGACAGCTCACGGCTGAGAGCAACCAGGCTCCAGCAAAGCCCCAGGAACCAGAGCTGTGCCAGTAACCAGAGGTGCTGCACTTATCTCCAGGCTGATTCTAAAAAAGCCATCCAGAAGGGTGGGGAGGGGCAGGGGGTGAAACAATAGGTGTTCATTGACCATTTTTTCTGTCTCGGAGAGGTGAAGGCTTCTGGGTGGGTTTGGTGCCCTCCCAGAAGTGGCTGAGGACATTGCCTGTAAAGGTCTGAAAGGTCAGATCTGCCCCACTATTTTTCACATGTGGCATTCTTCATGTCCCTCCTTTTCCTCCCCGCTCTGCCTGCAGAGCCCTTCCCAAGTGTCTCCATCCCTGGGCACAGGACAAGGGATGTTCCCAAATTTCCCTTGTCAGACAGGAAGCATGGGCTGAGCTGGACCTTCTGAGCCTGCACCTTCAAAAGACACAGACCTGCCTTGCAAGATGAATTTCAAAGCTAAAACATTTTGTTTTTCCTAACATAAATGTCGCATTCATGGCTTGTCAAACCCATTTTAGTGAGCAATTCATTTCTGAAGGTTGAAACTGTCTTTCAAGAACTGTATTAGAGTAAATATTTAGAGAAGATAAGCGATAGTAAGAATACAACTCTGAAAGTATTTATGTACATAAATCAAAGCTTTTCAGGCTGAATTAAATAAACTGGTTTTATAGGGCTCTGAATTTGGAGTTTGTTATACAAAACTGGGAGGCAGAAGGAAATTTTGTAGGATTGTACATGAATGTGTAACAAAGCACAATCACTTTTCAGAGAAGAAAAGCTATTTATGTCTTACAGTTTCACATAATAAAATTACAAATGGGACATCAGATGGGATGTTTAATTTCCAGATTGGGTACATTAAAAAAAGGTCATTCAGTTAAAATAAATGTATTCACTCTTTGGCCAGGGCTGTAAATCAGTGCAGCTCCACTGAAAGCACCTAATTTAAGGAGAGGGATATGGGGAGGACCTGACCTGTATTTTTTGAATCAAAAGGAATCACAGGAGATTCGCTGTCATCCCACAGTTCTTATGAAATACACTTTGAACCTCTGGTCTTCTTAGGGTTCCAGTAAAACAAGTATTTTTTTAAAGGCAATTTACAGCTATTCCCACCCCCCTCAACTTTCTGCTTTTCACCTTCAGTCTGACTTTGTAATCCATGGTTGGTTTCAAATCAGCCTTTCAGCATGGTAATGAATGGATTAACTTTCTGCTTTCTGATGAGTAATAGGAAAAATGTTTCTGAATTATCAAAAAATAATTGGAATTAAAATTGTAAATGGTTTCTACAAGGGAGGTTTTTGTAATTAGTTGAATCTGTGTGATGGAAGCTATTATAAATAACAAAAAAATGTGTTTACCTAATCACTGGGAAAGCGCACATTAGCTCTCTAATTAGAACTCCCTCATGGCTCTACTACAAACTTTGGACACAAAATAATTTGTTTCATGCTTCCTTTAACAGGCAGAGGAAACTCCATCCGTTCCGTTTGTGCATGTCCAGTGCTGTGAAGGAGCTGGAACTGAATTGCCAAATTCTCGCTTATTTTTCTCAGCAGGTCCCTGTGACTGCCCAGATCCTTGTCCTGAGCCAAGGATGGATGCAGAGGGCTGGGATGCAGCAAAACCACGGCTGCTCTGGGCACTCTGCTGTGGGCTTTTGCTCCAGAATAAATGACATTTTCTGTTCTCACGAGCTGGGCTGGGTTTTGCTCTAAGCTGTTTCAAAAATTGCTCTCGTGTCACAGAGTGGAGACTTTTCTGTCTCTCTTTCCACACAGAATGAAGCTCCCCCAGGCAGGAGGGAGCTTTCCTTCTAGACACACCTTCAACACGCCCTGTCTGTTCTCCCAAACAAGTCTGGGTAACAAACTCAGTGTCTGGTGATTAAGTCACACCAGAACAGGTATTGTTTAATACAACTGACCCGTTTTGTGAATAGCGAACACAGATTTATCCTTGTTGTGCTAAATAGCTGCCTGAACCTGCTGTGTTATACTGAGCAGAAATGAAGATTTTATTACAGTTGCAGAGATAAATTCGTAATGTGAGTGCTGGGGTTTTTTCAGGATCCAGCTTTTATGATGAAAATCCACTTAAATGACTGAAAACAGGAAACATTATTTAACAAACGAAAACACCCTCTACCATTTACAAGTATATGACCTATTTTATCTACTTTAGAAAATCTCTCTCCTAGATATGTTTGCCATAGTATCAAATTCTGCAGAGGGACTTCTGCTGCATTTCACAGGGAGCCTGGCAATTAAAGCTCTGCTGTGATTGCCATCACACCACGGCACAAACATCCGCTGCACTCAGAGGCAACCAAACAGAAAAATGTCCTTTTCTTCAGTATCACCTAGGGGCTAGGCAAGCAGAGGAAGTGTGATTGATGATGATGATGATGATGATGATGGTCCCACTGCCCTGAAGTATGACTGAGAAGATGTTCCTTCAGGAAGACACGCCACCCTCAGCCTGTGACAAGAGCCTGGTGATACAGAACCTCCTTTTGCTCTGAATTGGTGCCGTTTTCAAAATGGGAATATGAGGAATGGAATCATAGAATAGTTTGGGTTGGAAGGAACTTCTGAGGGTCATCTAGTCCCTGCAATGAGCAGGAACATCTCCAACCAGAACAGGTTGCTTGGGGCCTCATCCAACCTCACCTTGAATTTTTTATATGAATTGTAAGCCTGGAAGGTAAATACCCATTTTTGTCTTGTTTTACTAGTGCTGCTGGTTGTGGGCAGCAACTGGACATTAGTTCCCAACAACTGAGGATATATTTAGCTGTTGCATGCAAAATACACTTTACAAGTCCGGGAAGAGAGGTAGGTGCCCCAAATTACTGAAAATCTGAATAAGTTGCTCAGGCTCTTAACTCGACATAGGAGGCAAATACCATGAAATCAATTTCTGTGCCCAATTTACTCTCAGTGACACCTGCACACATTTTAAAGGGTAATTTGTCATTTTGCTCCACTTGTCACATTATTTCAGGTCATGGGACCATCAAGTCAAAAACTCAGGTTTAACTCTCTGCTCCATAATCCAGAAATGGAAAGTCAAAACACCCCTTTTTTTTATCCCCTCGGAAGAGAAGCCACAAGTTATAAATAAAAGTAGATAGAGTGGGTAAATCACTCCTGGTTTTCTGTCACCTTAGGCCTACTCTATTGTAAGCAACTCTTTTATTATCCCACAGCCCATGATGGGAAAAGACCATTTCATGTCCAGGGAAAACGTGACGTGCCTCATGGCCAGTGGGTGATGGGAGGTGACCATGAACCCTGTGGGTAATTTATCCACCTCCTTGTTTACACAGAGCTGCAGCCTCCAACAGCAGCAGCAGTAAATGGGCACGGGAGAGAGTGACAGGATGATATTTGGTGATATACGGAGCAATTTGGATGTGGGGAGCATAAAAAGAAAGGAGTAAGACAGTACTAAATGCAGTCCCCATGAGACAAAATGATGGAGATAAACCAGTAAAAAATATGTATACATAAAGCAAATACACTCATGACGCAAGTGGGGGCAGAAAAGGAGGGCAGAGCAGAGCAGCCCTCGGCCAGAGGAAGAGTCAGGACGTGGGGAGCAGAGGATGAAGGGCACAAGAGCTGAAGCAGGGCAGGAGCCACATAACCTCACAGGGGTAGGCACTGAGCCCCAGGATGCTGGCTCTGGGTGCTCACCGATGTTTTCAGCCTTCTCAGGAGGAGGATGGAGAGGACTGAGTTCTGTGGAGCAAAAGCACAGCACAGCCATTGCTGAGCTGCAGCCAGAGAAGCCTGATTTATCTGTCCCAAACTCAGCATTTGGATTGTTCCACGTGTGAAACGAAGTTTTTCTGTGCCAGTTTGGTCACTCCCCAGAGCCCCTGCACCCTGGGGTGAGGGCACATGGGAATCCCTGCTGGAAAACCCATCCCAAGCCCTGCTGTGTCCCCTCCAGGACTTGTCCCTGCAGGGTCCCTCTCATCATCACAGGAGGTCACACCTCAGCCATGGCAAACAGTGACCAGGATGCTCAGTAAGGAGAGCTCTGAAAACTACGTTGTGTTCCAAAAGGACTTTAAAAAAATACACCAGTGCTTGTGAACCACGTTTTATATCTAAATAAAGTTATACACATAAAATTGCTGTTATTCATCAGTGAACTTCTTTAATAATCAATTGCTAATTAAGTTCCACTGCCCTACTAGATCTAAAGCAAATCCCTTTCTGAGACACTAGAAGTGCAGCCAATAGCATTTATTGATTATGCTTGTCACAGGCACTGGAGAGGGAAAGGGGCCCTTTTTTCCTGCCCCTTCAGAAGCTGTGTGCCAGAAGGTCTGGAAAACACAAATCAGAATTACCAGAATAATTTGTTATTACCTAAGTCCTTTTGACTCTGGATTTGAGCACATTTTGTACAGGAATAAACATACCAGGAAATGTCTGGTACCTACCCTGATGAGTGAAATACACTGTATTATGGTGGCTTTTCCCAAAGGAGATTTGTCCCTAAAACCTTTGGTTTTGCAACTTCTTCCAGTGTGAATTTACCAAACCTGACCAAGGTCAACCTACAGCCAATTCCAAGTGAACTTTCAGTTGAGACTTGCACTGTTTCACTGGGCTGCTCCTTGCCATTTACATACTAAAACCATAAATCACTAACAAGAAACAATGCTCCTTGCCTATATTTTTTTTAATTATAAACCTTGCACTCAGAGCAATTTGAAACTGACTTAAAGTTGCTTTCTCACTGCTATCAATCAGAGATGCACTTCAATTCCACAGTGCTCTGGGGACCCAGTAGGTTAGAAAAAGCAAATAGGAAAATAGAATGATATTTTATTTTTGTTATGCATTGCAATAGCCTGAAAGCAGACCATGAAACCTGCTAAAAGTAATAGGAACTGTCTGCCCTTTTAATATGCCCTTTTTCAAGGTGTGTATTAGGAATCCAGAATACAGTTCAATATTCATTACAGCAGCATGCTTCAAGTTTTCGTATTGAAGCCCAAATTTCTTGTGTGTCAGACTTTGTGCTCTTTTTGTTAATATTTCCCTGTGGTTGAAATCTCCTTTAACACTGGAGGCTGCGTGGGCACAGGTGTGAGTGTGAGCGTGTGAAAGTCAGCACCGACCCCAAACCGCACCTGGACCTCTCAGTGCTGTCCCTTTGTGCCATTATCTGTTCATCTGGGGCCACCCCACAACCCAAACAGTGCCCAGGAACACTGGGCATAAACCACCGTTTTCAGCCAACATCTTATTTGTGACATTTTCCTGAAATAAGCCTTTTTTTGCTCCATATATTTTCTTTCCAAAGCCCAGCTGTGCCAAGCCATTACAACCATCACTGATGCCCGAGGCAAGCCTTTTTCTTCTTTTTTTTTTTTTTTTTTCTTTTTTTTTTTTTTTTTGGCTTTATTTCTACAGCAGGAGGTGATTACTGACAGAAGTTCTCTCATTCTTCCTGAAAAATCAACCCAAGTTTCCCATTGCCCCTGGGCATGAGCTTCCCAGGCTGGGAGCCTGTCATCTGATAAGGACAGAAAGAAGAACCTGGTGCTTAGAATAAGGAAAGAACACCTTAGTCAGTGTTTAATCCTGTACTGCAAAGATGACATTACATCATTGGCTCACCAACGATGTAAAATTTCACATATCTTCTCCCATTTTTACAACTGAAAAAAAAAAAAATACACTCCGTGTCTTTGTTTTCAGTTTATCCTTTTATTGAATTATTTTTCTTTCACTGAACTAGAGAATAAGCTGCCTCGTAAGGTGATTATGTGGGCTATCTCACCAGAATGGCTGTGTTGGTCAGAAATAGGGGAACACCAAGATTTGAGGTAGCTGAGATTAATCAATTAATTCCTTAAATCCTGATCAAAAAGTGATAGAGTGGGAAGAGATTTATCTTTGGTGCCAGGAGCGTGTCCCAACCAACTCCACCAAGAGTAGAGGGGTTCTGAAAACCTTCCTGAGGGTGTGGGAAAGGAAATAACCCTGAACCCCTGAGAAAGCAAAATAAAAGGAATTGAACCCAAACAGGGCCAGGATGGGACTTTCTGAGCAGTGCCCCCACACCCTCACTCTGCCTGCTCCAGGCAATCCAGATAAATAAAAACCAAAGCAGGAATGCCTCATTTCATCTGACACCGGGGAAAAAGGCAAATTAGCTGAGTTGAGCAATGATTAGGAAGCAGAACATTTCTCTGGGCATTGCTACAGAAGTTGATCATCCCTCAGAGCAGAAGCCATAATAGCTTTTGAGTCATTATAAGCACTGCACATTCAAGCAACAGTGATTTGCACTGAAAATAATCTCAGGAAGGCAGGGAAACAGCATTTATGTAAATAAACTAACCTCAGTGTTTGGATACATTTGTATTGCACATGGGTGTTGTTTTTCTACATCTGAGGAGCTTCATATCAGAAAAAGAAAATGAGAACAAAAAGGATTAAAGAGCTTCAAGAATTTTAATATTTCACTTTCATTTTCTGGACACTATTTTCCACAATCTGATACTAGATGCAAATAGTTGCAGCCAAATTCAGTTCTATATTTACCAATGCAATTCCAGGTCGATATCAAACAGTCACATTTACTCAAACCCAATGAAAACTGCATGTCAATCACAATGTCTGCATCAGAACCAGAGCTGGGAATATTTTACAAATAGCTCTGAGAAACTGCCACTCAGAAAAAGTGAAGGTGATGGAAGTTGCTACTCCTGTGAGACACTGACACTGTCCATAACCACCTGTACCCCTGCAGCTGTTTAAAACAACCCGTTTTTTATTTAAAAAGGAAGTAGAATAAGATGGGATTTTTTAAAAAAAAGGCTATTGAGATTAATAGTACAGACATGCAGCTCTGTAGGCCAGAGATCTCACCTAACTTCACTTCTGCATTGTAAGACACCAACGAAACCTGCAGTTCCAGATTAAATTAAGGAAGCCCAGTTTTAAAGTTTGTTTAAGTTAACTAGAAAACTATTTTCAGTTGAACTGCTTTCCCTAAGGGGTTTTGCTCCAGTTTTTTTTGTTTTTACACTCATTTTCATTAAACTATTTCAGCTTTGCCTACAGGAAGAGCACCTGGATTTAAAATACCGTTGCTGGGAACAAACAAAACTGTGCCATGATGCCAATTGTACCAACAAAAAGCTGGATTCCTCATGTATTGGTATCCCCTGTGGTATCTCTCTTCCCTCACTGCTAGAAAAACACCCCAGGGTTGCAATCTACAGCTTTAGCAGGCAGATGAATTTATCAGGAGGGCACAGCCCATGCATTTTCCCTGCCCAGGCTCTCAGCTCCAGCGCCACTCACCTCTCCAACTCTGGGCACGAATTAACGAATAATTTGTTTCGCAGTGTCAAGAGGCCTTGCTCAAGGTGGGAAAAACCAGTGCCAAGCAAGGCCAAGTCCTCACACAACTCTTGTTTAATGTCCCTCTCGCCATGGGGTTTCTGAACCTTCCACCCCACCAGACCCGGGGCTCGCTCTTGCCACTTTGTCGTTTTGCTGTGTATCATCTTCTGTCAGATGGGGTTTGCAAATCTGAGGCAACCCTATTTCATAAAGTAAATTGACTTCTCGCCTATCTGCATAACAAATATTAAAACATCATCATTGTAATTTTAGGCTGGGAATGTTTATGTAAAAACATTGTGCAGATGTGGTGAAAGGCTAATAAAGCGATGCTAATTATCTAATCAATCTTTCTTAACCTTTGTCTTAGACACTACATAGTGCTCATGCTAAGCTTAGATTAATTTTTCAGGGTCTAAATAATGTTGTAATCATAGCTGTAATGTGTGGGTTCATTGGAAACTTCTCTTTAGATGCAACATTGTCAGTTTACACCGAAATCTGTCTATAAGCCATCTGTTACAGAAACCGGTCATTATCAATTTCATCAATCTGTTCCCAAATATTGCAGATGCCAGCCACTAGGAACCATCTGTTAGTGTCAAAAAAAGTAACAATTCAATAAGCAGACTATTTGGGGAGGAGGTGGGGAAATATGCTGTAATATTTGGCGCAAAAGGCAAACTTACTAATTGTTGCATTTTTACTACTGACCTATAGCTGCTTCCGGAGCGATGCCAAGCTCATTGATCAGCCATCGGTGGGAGGGAGGCTTCCAAGGCAGCAATAACCATCAGCAGGGATGGCAGAGGAGAACTGACACCTACTCCTGCTCTAACATATTGTCCAGCAGTGGCCAGGCTGGCGCTGGCAGGGACTTTCCTGGAGTCACCTGTGCAATTTGAGCAGCTCTGACTGATTACCTGTAGCTGCAGTTTAAATAAAGACAGCCTGCACAAACAGGCTGAGATTTCGTGTTCTCGTGGGTTTGTTCTGTCTGAGAAATAAAGGAAATTCCACATCTCTTCCTCAAATGAGCATCCCTCACTGCAGTGCTCACAGTGGCTGGGACCCTCTGAATGCCCCAAAATCACAGCCCCGGAGCCCTCCTGTGACCTGAGCAGACACACAGCTCCTGCAGAGGCAAAGCTTCTTTACAAACCACCAGAACAGTTCCCAAAGCCGTGTTGGGCACCCAGCTGGGGCTGAGGGTGTCAGGGCCCCCAGGTCTTCTCAGCTGTGGTAGAAGAGATAAAATCCATGTTTTGGTCAAAAACCTTTTAATCCTTCATTTTATCATGAATACCTCTGTAAGTTTGCACATTAACCCTCCAGCAGACACTTAGACATTGACCATCACGACAGTGGCCATTTGGCTATCACCAGCTTGCTCAGGCCTCGTGTAGCCACCACCTCCACCACCTTGGCTTGTTCCTAAGATGCCTCTGCTGAGGCCACTGGCAGTTACCTGCGAGCCCTGGGTGAAAATCATGAGAGCTAAAAAGTTTTGTGCAAAGAGAAGCAGAGGCTGAAAAGTAAGAATATCCGAGATGCATCAGACATGCTGAAGTGCTGGCCAGAGCTCATCCCCCTTGCCAACAATTACGTTTTCCCCTCATTTTCCTTGTGCACAGAGCAGCCTGATTTGACAAGTACCTGGCAGATAAACATGTAACGCTGGAATAATAAAGCACAGAAGCTCAGTGTTAATGAACTATCCTTGCAGCAAGAGCAAAAAAACCATTTGCTTTCAGACACAGCTTTCTCAAGAAAGAAAAATCCTAGTTCAGCTTCAGCTCATAGGAGGATGTGCATTCAGAAAGTGCTTCCATTTGCAGTTTCTAATGGGCACTTTTATTTGGGTCAGATGTATAATTGTTTTAACAGTTATTCTCTGGGAATGCTGCTTTGTCCCTGCACTCAGCCTTGGACTCTTTCACCTCTGCAATTTGGGTTAAACCCTTATCTGTCTCAATCTCATTTGGAAACAAAAAGGCCATGCCATTTCCTTCAGCCAGAATAGACAGTATCTGCAAAACCACCCTGCCAGCTCATCACCTTCTCCAGGCCTTGCAACTCCTTAAATATATTCTGGTGGACATTCTGTGTCACAAGATCACATAGAACTCCCCTTGCAATGGCTCCAGCTCAGGAAGGCACCCATCACCTTACACATCTTGCTGAACTAATTATGCTTCTCATATTCTTCTTCTGTATATTCATATGCACATGTGAATGTATATAGATATATAAATGTGCAGGTCCAAGGTGATTTTCCTGGAGAAAGGAGCATGGAGGCAGGCCAGGATGAGCAAGGGAGTGAATTCTTAGGTTAGAGCTCCTACAGCTCTAAGTTCATTCGTCAGTGCTGTTGGGGAATGAAGAAGTGCAAATATTTCTCCGAGGATGTGAGTGTTGGAGTAGGCAGGCAGGAGGCACTTGGAGAAGCTGGTATTTGTAAAAATTTGACAGGAATTGATGTAGCTGAGCCCTTTGCTGGTAGAAGGAATTGGAAAAAATTAAAAGCTCGATATTCATATGCTGTGAGGCAAAAGCCAGATCTGTGTGGGATTATTACAAATGGATTTGGCTGTGCTTAGGGTTTTCAATTGGGTGTTTATAATAAAGGGTAGCTAAACTCTCTTTCTCACAGCTGAACATCAGCATGCAGGCCTGCAAGGATAACTGACCTTTTTGAATGTTAATTATCTTTAAAAGGCCTGTTTGCCCAGAATTGTGTGAACCAGCTGTAACCAGCCACCAGGGTCACCGAGGAGAAATGATGGATGTCACGAGGAGTCATTTGATATCCATTAAAGGGGAGGAAAGTCATTAAAATATATCGGGCCCAGGGACCTTATGAAACAAAGAGAAGGTAATTACTTTAGGCTCAGATTTACCTGCCTGGACTAATCAATAAAAAGACACCCTGAAAAGCAGAGAGGGAGTAGAAAGAACACATTTTGACATGTCTGAGAGGAGCATTTGTCACCAGGGCAGAAGGAAAGGTCAATGCCTGCCCGAGTGCTGCTCATCCAGCTGCGCCCAGAGAGGGGACAGGGGCTTCAGTGGCAGCAGGAGCCAAAATTCACCTTTTTAGAGCTGTGTCAGCACACCCTCAGCCCAGCCCTGGCTCTGGGTGGTGTATGGCCGTGGGACTTTCGCTTGGGAGATGCTCAGGTTGCATTAACTAAGCAGACAGAGCTCCCTAATTAGGTGCCCTCGCTCTGCTGTCGCTGTGTACAGATATCAGCAGCCCCCACAGGGGCTGAGCTGGGGCTAGCAGAGCATTTCTGAAGCTTAAAGCACATCTTCAGTGTCTCAGCAGCTATGGGAAAGCAACCAGGCTGCTTTTTCAGTGTGGCAGCAAAGATTAACTTTGCAAAAATTCCCTGGATTATGCATCATCTTCTGGGGCTCTCCATGGCCAGGTGCTCAAGGCAGCAGGACTCAAGCCCTCACAAAAGTTTGTTGGCTTTTTAACACCCTGGTGGGCACCAAGCTCTTTGAAAAACCTGATCCCACCTAATCCCTTTTAAAATGTAACACCAATTTACTTCTCCACCAGGATATGTGCAAATTAACTCAGCTATGGAAGATGAGCAGCAAGGCTTAGGCAGAGAATTGCCATGGGCTCCTCATAGCCCAGAAGTGATGCTATCCTGCCTTCACTACAATCAGTGGGCATTTCAGCACATTTTTATCCAAAAGCAAAGTTGCTGACTTTATTCACCGTGCAAATCGTTCAGGTTTTTGCAAAACGAAATATCCTCCGAGCCACTTCACAGAACTCCATGTATCTTCCAAAATGAGACATGCTAAAACCTACTAGTTAATTTTCTGTCATTACTCACTCTAATTAAAATCTTTGTCAAGGGAATCTATTGCCTTTTTTCTATTTTCTGCTCTGATGTTGCAGTCCTTGACATTCCACTGCGGTCTATAAAGACACAGAATATTAATGCCTCCCAATCTAGAAAAAATATATTGAGTCTGCTCTAGTATTTTGACCTTTTCAGTACATTGTGTTTTGATTAAGTGTCCAGCTTGCTTCTGCCCCACAGGTTTCCAAGGCCATAGATACACAGAGAGGTGGAAAAGCTACAAAATCCCATTTCTAATCCCTGGGAAGGTTAAAGGGGTGTGATCAAACACAGCATCTCGCAGACTGGTTGAGGCACAGCCACACACGAAGAGCAGAAGCTGGAAAGCAGGACTAAGGCCCCACCATCACCACAAACACTTTCCCATCTCACTGTTCTGTATCTCTTTCTCTCTATAGCCTCTGCCAGCACTGTCTTTCCCAAGAGCCAATTAATTCAAGTCACAAATATCTGCCCTGAATTCTTGCAGGTAATTAGCACCACAGGTTATCAACAGGAAGCTGGTACCCACAGGCACTTCAGATAATTGTGTTTCAATATTGGCACATTTCTGCTTACCACAAAAGGTCACTTCAGTTTCTCTTCTCCATTTTCTCCCCTCTCTTTTGCTAAATGAATGAAAAATCGTTATCATTATTTTGAATGCTCTAAACAGTTGGCAGAGGCTTTGGGCATTACAGGACAGACATGAGTGACACAGGCACTTCAGGTGGTTGCAAAATTATTATTTTCTAATCCTCAGTTTCAGATATAACCCTCCTCAGCACACCAGTGAATGGAAAAAATACCCAAGTCTGGTTAAATACTCATGCTTCTGAATTCATTTCAAAGAAAAGCAGTGGAAAGAATACATAATTATAATGTAGCACAACTATTGGTCACTTTAACTAGCACCTGCAATTTAGGTAAAGCTGTATTTAGTACTGCACGAATTTGGAGGACCCTTTACCTGTTACAATAAATTTTAAAGGGTAACCATTCATTTAACTATATGATGAATAACTTCCATGGACTAAGTATTATACATGAAGGACTATGTAATTACTTTGTAAATACAGGATTATATCTGTCCTTGAAACAAGAAAACAAATTAAATCAGCCTTGCGAAATTGTACTCCCCACTCACAGTGAGTGAGTAATTCTGTTGCAAAAAATAAATTAGAAACCATCATCTTCTTTACAGAATGGTCACTGTAAAAGGACAGCTGGGATGGTTTTGTGGCAGGGCCAGACAATTTCAAGGCAAGGCTGTATTAAGTGTTAAATTTCTGTAACAACGAAACCTTCCCTGCAAGAAGAATTTGAGAGCATGCAATAATTTCGTAGTTGCCTTGGACTGCAGAATAAAAAAGGTATTGGAAAAGAGGTCAGCAGTTGTGCCCTGTTAAGTGGAAGTTTTGAATCAAAAGCATCACTGCTGGGAGTGAAGAGGGTAAACCATGGCACTACAGCAAGTGAAAACCAAATTTAGCCCTGCACAGGGAGGTTTGCACACACACTCCAGCGACACTGGTCTGTGAGGTACCAAAATGAATCAAACCAATCTTGCAAATTTGCTCTCTGAATTACTGAAGACGTGATCTCATAATGAGTACACGAACAACAGGAGTGCTCCGAGTTGCTTTGACTTACTCCCTTTCTATCATCACTGCATTATTGCGCTTAAGAGTTTTTTTATCGTGTCATTAAAGTTAATGAAATTTTATAGACACAGAACTGGTGGGTGGTATAACAGGGAACATTAAAATCATACTCTCATTTCAATCCCTCACAAAACCCAAAAGCTAACCACTTAACAACTAAAGACTGCAGAGAGCTTGAGTGAAGAGGCATCACGGCCCTTTGGAAAAATAAAAAGGGAGAAATGTGACATTATCTCAGTAAAAGAAAGTGTAGCCACAGTGCAATTCCCAGTCGCCTTCAGGAAATCAATACCCACTTCATATGGTAGAAAACTTTTCCTTTAAGCTTTATTCAAGGTACGGCAGTATAATCAATCCTGGGTGAGGTGGCAGTGACCTTCCCCAGTGACACAGACCCAGCCCTGGCACGGAGCTACCACCACCAGCGTCCTCAGGACACATCACATCCAGCAGCAGGAGACCTTGAGAAAGGGTCAAAGCCTCTTCCTTACAGCCACCCAAAAACTCACTGCTTGCTTAGGAAATCAACTGACTACTCTCACCCAGCAGATTTTTTCTTTTCCCTTTTTCTCTACCCCCCAAAATATGCTGTTCTAAGAGCCATGGGAAGCTTTATGCACGCTCACTTCCCACTGTGAAAAGCAGTCGAGTACTTTCTTCCTAAAGGAATGAAGCAAAATATCAGGACAGAAGGTCACCTTAGCTCACCTATTTTGAATAAGGATTGTTTTGTTAAACCAAATTATTTTTATATTTAATGGGGCCATTGGGTCATTGAATCTTTTATTCACAAAATAAAAATGCTTCTCGCTGCAGCCAGCTGCCAAAGGAGAGTAGGTATCATTCACAACCTGACTCACACCTAAAACCTGTGGCAGGAATCCTGCAAAGCAATGCCATCTGCATCTCTTTGTGGTTCACACCTCTGCTGCACCCCGGATAAAAGAGCAAGAAATTATTTATTCCTCTAACATAAGGTTTCCAGTAGCTAATCCAGGGAACACACCTGCTAGACTTAAATTCAGTTAAAATTCTCTGCTGTCCAGCTGTGAGAATCATTGAATTTAAGCCTTACTCTTCAAAGTTTCTACCCACTGATTTCAAACTTCAAAATCTCACACAGTTCATCATCTCCTGCGACTCTTGATGGTGTAACTCACACACAGCATGTGAGGCTGTGAGCACCCAGACCTGCAGCCTCCTGTAAAAAGTGGAGTCAAACCACAAACCTCAGCTCTGGACCTCCATCCCCTCATGGATTTTTCCCAGTTATTCACACAGGCATGATAAGAGTGACTCAGTGCATGGCAGCAATCTGCCTGTCCACGTGCCTGAGAACTTCATTTTGGTTTGTTTTTA
The DNA here is from genome assembly GCA_036630365.1 of Acanthiza pusilla. Lineage (NCBI taxonomy): Eukaryota > Metazoa > Chordata > Aves > Passeriformes > Acanthizidae > Acanthiza > Acanthiza pusilla. The sequence continues at coordinate 8,443,166 of JAXCHO010000049.1, read as the reverse complement.
TCTGATAATGCCTATTTGCAGTGTGTTTAGTTCCACCTGCAGCCCTGAGCATCCTCAGGATGCTGTTGCACACACGTGCAGCACTCTGCTGAGGATGCTCAGGTGTGTCGGCACGCTGTTGTGTGATTGTCTGTCCCCCAGAGCTGGTCAAGCAGGAGGGGTTTGGGTGTGGGTTGGATTTCCTTTTCCCCCTGCAATGAGTCCAGATGGATGTGCTGGTGATGGTTGCCTTAGAAACCAGCAGAAGTTCTGTGCCTGGCCAGGGCAGAGCCTCTCGTGCTGCCGAGAGCGGGGAGGAAGCGAGGCAGGTACAGATGCTCTTGCTGAAAAGTGAAAGGTTTTTCTCTCTGCACACAGCAGGAGCTCCACCATGGAGGGACTCCACCAGCGCCTTTCCAGGGCCAGGTGGATTCTCACTAAATGAACATTTTATTGCATTAAGCAAGTTTCCCTCCATTTTAATGTGTAGATACAAATTATAGCTAACACTTACAGATCGCTATCTTGATGTTTATATGAAGTGATCTACATACGCAAAGGCCACTGCTATGATCATTTGTGTTTTAATTACCAGCACGGTTCTGTTACTTTCAAGCTCTAGCAGAAACATACAGAAATCAATGTTTGATAAATGGGAAGAGGCTTCAGTGGGTCAAGGAGGATTATTTCTGCACTTTTGAAAACTGTACAAGAGAAGTAAACAAAAACATTGGAAGCTATTTAAAGAAATGCATTTTACAATATCCCTTTAAACAGGTTTAAAATTCACACATATTTATGCTGAAACTTTTCCAGGATATTTGAAATCATCTTCATTATTTTTGGGGGAAGAGGGAGAGTGAGGCAGGAAGAGTTAAGAAAATATACAAATAATTGAAAGCCAACTTTAGAACATATTTAAATCCTTTCAAATGCAGTCTAAAGGTCTGCAGTCTGTGCAACCATCGCCTTCAGTGCCTTTTTTGTCAGTTCAGTGCAATATTCAAAATCCATTTAATGCCATGAAAAGGAGCAGCCTTTTTCATGAATTCTGATTTATTCAATATTGAATCCAAGTCTAACATGGCACAGAAGCAGCAAAAATTATGCTCAAAGCAACAACCAAACTTCCTTTCCACTTTGACAGGTGAACAAGCAGTTATTACATCTCTGCAGAGCTCCTTCCAGCCTCCGTGGAGCTGAGTTTCCCTATTAAGAAATGCAATTTCACTTGGATGCTGCAACAGCAAAATGTGGCATGTCGGGTCACGGCTAACAATGGAGATGCGAATGTGAACACAGATATAACTAACTCCCTCATTTTTTTAAGTGCAGCAGTAATAAAAATGGAAATCAAGCCCAAAGCTAGAGCTGCTGCCAAGGCCTGGCCAGCAGTGGGTGATGCCAGTGGCCACAGCCCATGTGGGCACTGTGCCCACCCCTGCCCGAGCCCAGCACGGCCCTGGGGAGCTGGGCAATGGCAGGAACTGAGCATCCTCCCTCCAGCGCTGGACACTCAGAGCTCTGCCCAGCCCCTTGCTTTGGGAAGGGCCAGGGGCAGCCCCAGAGCACATTATTTTTAGGGGACCAGAGCAGCAGCTGCAGCTTTTTCTGACAACACCTGCAGCAGCTCTTTAGAATCATGACATTGTTTCAGTGGGAAAAAATTTTTAAGACTAAGATCCTTGAGGATTATCAAGTTCATAAAGCCAGCCCTGCAAAGTCCATCAGCTTCTGAAGCCAAGACCAGGCAATCCATGGGCTGGCAGCTCAGCAGCCCAAGGTGCAATGGAACAGCAGCTAAGGGATGCCAAAGCTTAGAGAGTGACAAAGAGCTTCCTCCCCTGCAGGAGAAAACTTGTCCCAGGATGAAGAGAAAAGGCTGATTGATTTATCTTGATATCCTGTGCTCTTTAATGAAACTCCAGAATGAATACTAGCTAGGGTAAGGATATCAAATAAAGCAATGATTAGATCCATGAAACAAGCAACCAAATATATTGCGCTGAGCTCCAAAATTAAGGTGCCAACAACAGACAATTACTTATCCTGGCTTTTCTCTGGGTGTGAATTAAGGAGAGTTAACTTCACCAATGACATTTGTTACTTGAAATGGTGGGGATGACTAATGTCTTGTAAGTAAATTCATTTTACATCTAATTATGAATGTGTTTTGCTAGTTTTTGACCAAGAACAATTCCCCTCTACCGTAGAGCACAAGGACAAATCCCCGGATGAAGCAGGGCATCAAATGCAGAGTATTTGCACTGCATTTTTCCTGTATGGATATCATTAACAAATAGGGCTGGCAAAGGGATTCCAATAGGAAAGCAATAAAAAAGGTCTCTGTAGTGGCTTGGCAAATGTTTGTTTGAGCTAGCTCGTATCGACAGCATTTGTGCCAGCTCTGTGTTTCCTCTCCTCGGGTGTTGATGTAGCTGTGATTTAATCAAATACCTGTGCAAATGTGCTCCCCCAGCTGCCAAAGGCAGCTCAGAACCAGCAGCCCCCACAGCAGAGGCTGAGCAAACACCAACCACAGCTCCTGTGTCCAGCTGGACCCCAAACAGCCACCACGGGGAAACTCAGACCCCCTGAAGGGTTTGTTCTGTGCAGCTCTGCAGGGCAGAGAGCACAGGGCTGCATCCACAGGAGGGTCACACCTGTGGAGCAGTGCCCTGCCTGTCCCATTGGTGCCTCCACCACATCTCCTGCCTGTCCCACTGTCACACTCAGCCACCTGGCCTGAGCCTAACCCCAGCAAAGCAGCTCTGACCTGCTCGGGGCTGAGTCTGGAGTTTAAAATAAGAGCAGCTGTGCAAGGAAAGTACAGATTGAGTCACTCTTGCTGGACAAATTCAGGTCCCGAGGCTACAACCTACTTAATGTGATAGGGGTGTGATTTGTGAAGCCTTTTCTCAAAAGACATTTTTCCTGCTAAGATCAAAGTCCCATGCCAGGCAGGGAAGGGAAGGGAAGCGATGCAGCAATTTCAGCTCCCTGCATCCCCTCCTGCAGAAGACACCACGGTACAGCCCCCAGTGAAGAATGCTCATCTCACTTCACTCTTCCACTAAAGGCAGCTGTGGACATCGTTCCTGCAACATTGCCATAAGCAGACCCTGCTGCTGAGGGCATGGGAGAGGCAGAGCAAAATGGAGAAATAAAATAATAATTATAATAATAGTAATTAAAAGGATGGTTGTGAAATAGTTGTTTGAGTTTCTACAGAGTCAGTATGAAAAATTGGCAGAGGACTGGGAAGAAGACTGCTTCATTTTCTTTCCTCAAGGTTATATTCCTCTCTATCCACCACCATTGTAATTCTGTTTCTAAACCTAATAAATTTCCCACAGAAGCCCTATTCATTCTAAAACCTATGACTGCTGATTCAGGGAACTGTCATGTTTTTCCATACCAGCATCGGTTCACACTGTACTAAAAAAAGCAAGATAAGGACTAGAAAATAAAAGGCAACATTGTGCTTTTACCCAAAAGAAAGAGGCAGCTTAGGGGGAGTTGACAGTCTTATTTTGCTGCAATAGGCTCTGTGACCAACTCATGAAATGCAGGCTGGAAGAACCATGATTTCATAAGAAATCTGACCTCTCTTACACTGAATTAGAGATAGATGTGGGGTGTAGCTGTGTCTGTGCTGTCCTGCCCAGGCTGAGCAGCCACACAAATGTGGGTGTTGGGGTGGTAAGGACATGACAGGCAAATCCACACTGCCCCAAGGACCATGAGAAACATCCCCACGAGCGATGTGACACCTGCAGACCAGAAAAATGGGGTTATTCTTTTCCTTCTAGCTTTGAAACAGATGCAGCCTTCATATCAGAAAGAGCTTTGTTTCCTTTTGTGAGCAAAGAACAAGATCCTCTCTGCACGTATGGCACAGGCAAAGAGATCCTGGAGCCCCCAGCTCCCACCACGGCAGGATCACCCCAAAGCACACAGCCCTCCAGGCATCCCTGCCCCAGGTTTGCCTCAAAGCTTTCCCAGAGGAGTTCAGCAAAAGTGCAGGGTGTTGTTTGATCCTGGCATCTGTTCAGGGTAAGGGGTCCGATGCCACCAAACTCTGTCATTTTGCCATCCAGAATGGGACAGTTGCACTCCCTGGTCCCACGGGGCAGCCTCACCTGCCTCCTGTCACTCCTGGTCACATTTACCTTTAAAAAAACATTGATTTAGTCAGATTTCAAACGTTTGTTTTCACTGGCACTTTTTTTCTTGGGTCTGCTCTTTACATGCTTCTCTCCCCTGAACCTGCCGTGTGTCACTGTGCCAAGAGAAATAATTAACACACAAATATTCAGAGGGCAATAGGCTGAACAACAACATTTGCCATGTTTGTACACATTTCCTTTTTCTAAGGTTGTTTCTCTCATAATAGAAGTGTAGGCATTCTCTTTGAAGCTGTTTTAATTGGGGAAAAGCTGGCTCTTGCCAGCTGTTAAAACATTGATATTTGCCACCATTGAGGTGCCTGTTGATTTGGTTTGTCTTTTTGCTGATACAATTTGCTAAGCGGCCAACCTCATCTTAATTTATTTATTGGCTCATCTCAAGCAACAGCTACAAGTTAATTACAGTTTGCTTTTTGCAACACAAAATTGTGCAGCAAATGTTTTTTTATCAGTGATCAGATCCTTGGATTACTCTGTTAATTGTGACCTGGATTAACCACGAAGAGTATTCCAATTTTAGTAGACAATTTCGCTGGCTTATCTTTGCAGTGGCAAGCCATGTTTCCCTGGCAGAAAGTAAGGTAAAACCATTAAGTGTGCACTGGGAATGGCATTTAATTTCTGTATCAAGAGTTCTCCATTTAAATCTACCACCATTTCTGCTATTAAAAGAAGCAGAGCAGCATCCCAGCCTTTTTGTAATAATTCATAACCCCTCAGTAACCACGAGGATGTTACACAGAACTGCTGCACGATCCATCTCCACCCCCCACAGACTCAACTTTTGTTGGCAGATTTGTCAATCATGTTTATAGGCTCCTTTCTGCTGTACAGTCAGGAATTCTCATCCTATTTTGATCTGTGTCATAAAAATGTACCAGGGCTGATATACACCCAAGGACTTTCTGTTGATTTGTTTCTGTCGCACAAGCTATGTCTAATTTATTTATAACTTATCTCATTCTATTAGATCACTTTGTAATCATATTTAATTTAGATTTATTCCCGACAGTTCAGGCTGGCTCCAGGCATTTAATTAAATTTTGCCCTCTTAAGCCACTTAGTCAGTCTAGATTTTAAACATGATGTAGTTTTCCCTTGGACAGCGCTTTTCCATCCATAACCTTTGAATTGGTAATTTGTGCAGTTGCATCTTACATGACATTTTCAAGAACTCCTTTCAATCCTGGCCTCGATGCTGTGCAGGGCAAGCACCTGTGAGGAGCCCAGGGAGAGGAAGCCCAGCACCATCCATGCTTTGATGGGAACTGCACCATTCACACACCATTTTACTCTGGATTTCAACCTGAAATTGAAACCACCGAGTCAACCGAGGTAGAAGGGATGAGGTAAAAAGTGGAGAAAATAAAGTTAATGAACTATGCTATTAAATTACAAATTTTGTTTGGTTTTGAAGGCTTGGATTGAGAATTAAAATCTGTTTCTTGAAAATTTTAGGACGGGAGTATTGAATACTTCTAGAATGTGATTCAATTCAAATTATTTTAATTCAGGATTATTACCCTTTAGGAGATGGACCTGAATGTGTTTAGAAAAAGAATACAATATATAACTGAAAATTAAGATTAGAAAGTAACCTTAACTACATTTTTCATTAACCACTTTGCTTTTCATCCCTGATTTTTATTAATAAGCAAAAAATCTTTGCATGAACAGGACTCTTCATGGTTTCTTTAGAATTCTTCCCCTCTTGCTGATTACTGGAATTGTCTCTCCCCTTCCGCTGCTGCTGATAAATTACAGTATTTCAGAGAACACACTTTAAATTTCCCTTTGTCCTGCAATTTTACCTTTGTTCCTCAGTCTTGAACAAAACCCTATGAGTTTCACTAATGCCTCCTCCTTGCTGCAAATCCTCCCTCTTAATTTTCTCCTGCCACTCTATCAAGTTTGATATCATCAAAATGCAGATCAAGACGTGACTCCATAATAGCCAAACCCCTCTGTGTGCTTTATTTTGAGTTCCTAAAGCACTTGGACTTTCTGCCTGCTGCTTTCTTGCCCACGCTCAGGGCAGAGCCCACTGCAGAGACAGCTGGGCTAATCATAATGCAAATTCAGTGATAAACTAGTCACTTAAATTCCACTAATATATCTTAATTTTTCACCCGGCAATATGATATATGGTGCCAACGTAATTCAATCTTCTTACATTTTTCACGAGCTAAATAAATCACATCAAGATAGAGTCCTTCAACCACAGTATTTCACTCTGCCTCCAAATCTCCTTCACAGGGTGCAGGGGAAGCTCCACATTGCACTTTTTTGGCATCAAGGAGTTGGAGCCAGGTGAGTGTGGATCCCAGGGATCAGCAGGTGACAGACACAGGCAGTCCCCCAGGCCAGCACCCTGTGTGTGACACTATTTCAGAGAAAGCACAAGGAGAACCTGTCTGTGAGGAGCTTTCCTGCTGCTGCTCAAGCTCAGGCACTGGGATAAGAGGGATTATACCCTTTCCATGATTCTGGACTTTCTTTTTAAGGCAGAGCAATTCTTTCAACCCTTCCTCCTCCAGCCCAGTGGATTCGCAGCACCCACAGAAACGTCTGCACCATTTCTGCATCAACATCTTGCCTTCAGCACTGTAGGAGCAGTGAGTCCATGGAAGGGCATTCTCCCAAAATTGATTTCCAAAGGGTTAGGGAGGGCTCTGATTTGCTCCCAACCCTGGGCCACCCAGGGTTCCTCCACGCTGCTGCTGGATTTCAGTCATGTATTGTGCATCCCAGGCTACCTCAACAAAAGTATTGTAAAAATCCATTTTTGTCCTTGCGTTTTTCATTGAAAAGAGCAAATGGACAATTCCTGTGAGCAAACATTCACTGTTATACGCAAAGATCACAGAATGAGCCTTTGGAGGTACAAACCACTACTGCTGCCAGAGCTGTCACTTGTGCATCCCAACCTTCATAGTGGTCACTATGGTTTAGGGAATTATAATTTTATAAGAAATTTCTTTAGCAATCCATATAAAAGTATTTGTGATCATAAAAAAGTAGAAATCAAGAAAAATGTATTTCATTTACTTGTTTTCCATTTTTCCCTCTCTATCAGAGGTCATTTTGCTACAGAACACTTGCTCTCCTGCCTCTGTCAGAGCTGCTCTTCGTCTTTTCCTTTCATCATTTGTTTTCAAAGCTGCTCTATAAACTTCTTATCAATGCATTTCTAATAATCTTAACAGACTTTTATCAAGGAAAATGATAGGTTTCCACTGTCAAGAAGCCTTTTTCTGAGCCTCAAATGCTGACATTTTTTTGACAATTTATCTAAAGTCAATTGTCTTCTATTGACTTTTTTCAGCTGCTTCCAGAATGACAACACTTTTTAGCTCTGACAGTTCATTTGGCTTTCTATGCTTTCTCTCTCTTTTGGTTTTTCTCTACCATCCATAAATCTTTAAAAAAAAAACCCAAAACCACTGTACTTTGCTTTTGCTAACAATATCTCACTTCAAATGTGTTCCATTAATTTCTCTGATTCTGTTGCTCTCACTGCCATCAAAAAACAGAAACAACAAAACATTTCTAAAAGCTTTTGAGGTTCTAATTTGATGGCAAATTTAGGTATGTTTTCAATCTCTCAACTTGTAGGACAGTGGAGTGCTACTTGCTCTCTTCTCCCTTTGGAATCACCGAGTGCTCATCCTGGAAGATGCTGGAGCAGGTACAGATGCTTTGTACCGAAGGGAGCCAGCGAGGGGTGGCTGTGTCCCTTGAGCATCCCCAGTCCCTTTGAAACATCCAATTCCTCCGTTTCCAGCTGCTCTAAGGTCTGACTGTGCACCTTCTCTACTGCCAGCTCATTACAAAATCCCCTCATGTTCAGCAGAGAGAGATGAAAGCATCATTTACAGCCTTTGCTGAACTGGAACCACATGTCTATTTTCCTTCTGCAACAGACTTTTTTCTGCAATATAACTCCATTTTCCTACATGTTCTTTCATTCTTCATACACAAACAATTTGATCAAGCTTTGCTCTATATTCTCTGCAATAAGCCATTTCAAGATTTATTCCAACCTTATGTTGCTTCAGTGTCATGTTAGAAAGCAAATGAAGTTTATTTTTATATCACTTTCTTACAAGACTATCTGTTCAAACAGGGATCTCTCCTTCTTCTTAATCCTCAGGTTTTTATTCTCTTTCCAGTTCCCATTGCTGTTGACTTCCTTCTGTTCTTTGTCTTTTGTTCATTGTGGGCTAACGAGGTCCTTCCTTCAGAACATTCTTATAACAGCCCCACACCAGTTTGGACATCAGAGCAGCTCAGCATTTCCAAGCTCCCTGTCTCACACACTCACGAGCTCAGGAGATGCCTCAGAAGCCATGGATTTGTGCCTGTTGACTGTAGCTGTATCCACACTGGTGAGAAATCCCTCCCTGCTCCATAAAGGATTCTTCAGCTCTGACCTGCAGTTGCTAATTTTAAATTCATAGTTGTCACCACTGAAAAGCCTTCTTCAGCAACTTCTGCTGTGCATGTTCTTAGCTATTATATCAAACCCTCCTCCGCTACCTAAGAACAGAACAAATAAATTCTAATCACATGTACAAACCTCCTTCCAATATTTGCTAAGCATTAAATCAACTCTTTATCTTTTCTCTTATTATTTCCCAGCATATTCTGAAAGCTCAAGAGGGCCAGAAAATGAGAGGAAAAGCGCAGAGCGTGCCAAAAGAAAGCAGGGGGGGACTGCACATTTTTGATTCAAGGGATAAATCAGAGGCTTGAGTGATGGCTGACAGCAGAGTGGTTGTTCAGGATGAGGAGCTCAGCACCAGATTTGAACTTCATTAAAGTCTGAAGCTGATAACTAGACCACAGCCTTGAGAAATGTTATGGGTGAAAAGGTTTATTATTATCAAAGAAGAAAATGTGTACAAATTTTATGTAAGAGATGTAGGGTAGACAAGAGACTGTCTTTTCTTCACATGGATCTGTTTGGCAGGTCCTGGCACAGCCTCTTTGCATTTTGATCTCTCCTAGGTCTTCATTGTTATTTACTTATGCCACTGTCACAGCCTCTTAAAAAAAAAATCAAGATCTGATTCAGGATGGAATTTTTCTACACTTCTAAAAGACTTAGAACCATGAGTCCCCTTTGCTTTTGATAGCAAAGGTGCTGCTAAGAACACATGAAACCCTTAATCTGCCAGGATCAGAGGGGGCAGAAGGAGCATGTCTGTAGCAGTGAAAGATGCTGCAGCAGCACTGGAAGCAAAGGCACTCCCTCACTCTCAGAGCCACGTTTGCCTCAACCAAGGTGCCTTTGCTTGCCCACAGCTCAGCTGAGCACACCTCCAGCAGCAGAGCTGAGCAGAGAACAAGAGGTGGTGGTCCCAAAGAGAAGAGGTCAGATGAGAGTGGAAAACCTCTGCGGACAGACTGCAAAGCCAGAGAGAAATGTACGCAAAGCCAACCTGAACATAAAAGCTTTTTTCCTTAAAAAATGATCAAGAAGCCCCCACCCAAATACAATCTCAGCACTCAATGTGCAGCTGCACACAGATACCCTAGTTTTTCCAACTCCAAATCTGAAAGTTACAAGGAGAATATATTCAATCTGGATTGCCAAATATATAGCTATACATACCATACAAAGCTGTGAAGAACATGTAATGCTATCAAGAGAAATCCTTTATTTTGTCTGAAATATTCTTCGCAGTTTTCATAATTTTCCTAACTGAACCCAATGAGCATTCTGCATGAGATGAGGATTAACAAACCCATCACATTTTCCGTGTTCCTGAAATTTTGTTTCTACAGTGCATTTGGAAAAGAAGTTCACATCAGCACATGCCACAGAGCATTCTTCTGACAACGTCCCCCACAAATGTTAGGGACTCAAGACATCTACTAATTACAAGGAGCAAAGGACATTTAGAGCAAGAACGGTAAATTAAATCAAGGGTGTTTCAAATGAGGAGTGGTCCCAAAGCACCCTATGGTGTACGGAAGGAACAAGGAAAATTGTCCTCATTATTAGAATATGCTGCCAATATTTTTAATGAACTTTTGGTTGCTTAAATTCAGATTTTATATTTGCACATAACCTATACAAAAGCAAATGAGCCTACTCTACAAAGCTAAGCAGCCAAATCCTGCTAATTCCTCCTAATAACTGATATTCCATTACAAGTTGCTGAAGCTAAAAAAAAAAATTAGTGAGTAAACAAGCAAATAAGACAAGCTGAAAAGGAGAGTATCACAAGCTGGTTTTTATGGAAGTTCAATGACTTGTAGCTGCTGGTGGAAAGCAGACATGTAATTTTCTACTCTGTCTCATCTGACAGTCAGAGGGGAGGAGGAGAGAGCCAGAATGTGACTCCATCCTCCCCACCAGAGCAGTGACTTGGTGCCTGCTGCAAACTGGTGAGCAATGGGAGGGAGCAAGTCCTGGCAGGGTAAGGAAAAATTTTAGCAGGCTGCAAAATCAACACCATTTCTATAGGTCCTGTTACACGGCCCAAGAGGGGCCTGTTAGATCAAGTGACACAAAACCACTAAACATTATATTTCCCCAGTGCAACTGGAGTAATGAAACACCTAGAGTTAGATGAGTCTGTGCCGGCTCTGCCTGGAAATATCAAAGCTGTTGCTGCTTGGGAACCATGCCTGGATTGAAGGGAGGGATGTGTGTGAGCCAGCAGACATCCAGAGCCCGGGGCTGGGTCTGCAGCACTAGGACAGAGCCAGAGCAGAAGGGAAGCAGTGCAAATGGGGCTCTGAGGAGCTCGACAGCTCCCAGAGAGAGCCTGGAGGGGCTCAGCTCCCCAAAGTGCCCTTGTGGGAGAGCTCACACTGCCGAGGTGTCACTGCTCTGCTGATCAGAAGTGATGGCAAACACACAGCCTCAGCAGCAGGGAGGGGATGGAGCTGAGGCAGCGGCGCCTGTGCCACACCATCCATCGCTGTGTGCCCCTGGAGCACCCAACAGCCTGGCAGTGACACGGTGCCACATCCCATCCCTGCTCCAGTGCTAACAGACCTCGGGGACACTCCCAGCTTCATTCCTGCACATTAAAGGGTTTCTTGGAAGGTGCTATGGGGTCACTGAGGAGTGGGAGAGGTGAGATGTGCTGCTGGGGAGCCAGAGCTGCAGGGCAGGCACCAACTCTGTGGACACAGGGGATTCTCACACACTCAGGGGCTCTCACAGCTCCTGAAGACAAAGCAGAAGTGATAAGTTGGCCATGAAATGAGTTGGCCAGGTTTGGTGGGGCCCTGAGCAGCCTGGAGTATGAGCGGTATCCTTGCCCATAGGAGGAGTTGGAACTAGGTGATCTTTAATGTCCCTGCCAACCCAAACTGCTCTGTGATTCCATGAAATTCATGGAGTTAAAAGGTGACAAGGAAATGCAAACAAAGGCCAAACGTGCCCAAAGCTGAGCAGCAGCCTGAGCAGCTGTTTGCCAGCTTCCCAGGTATGGAATGCAGCACCAGCACCCAGGAGAAAGTTTCCAAAAGGACCGGTTTTCACAGAAATTCCCCAATTAGCTGGTTTGACACAGTAACAACCCCTGTGCATCCCAAACCTTTTTTATAACAATGTCAGGAGCAAGAGCAGGCAGGATAGTGGGCAATGAGCCCAGGCAGAGGGGATTTTGGAATAACCCCACCGTATTTCCCCCATTCCAAACTCTCCCAGCACAGAAGGGCACATAATTTTCCACTTTCCACTTCTGATTTATTTTTAAAGCACCGTATAAATCCAAGTCTACGTGAAGCTGTTCCCACAAAAGTACTGCTTGCCAACACTCCCTATGAAGAAATATTTCCTTGGATTCCATTGCTGCCATTTGCCAAACCATGAACGCCCTGAGATGAGGAGCCTTGCCCAGGTGCTGCAGCAACTGCTTGTGGGACACAGAGATACCACCCAAAATCAGAGAGTGTGACAGAGGGGGAGAACAAAGATATGGATAGGTCAAGAACGGCAGAACAGCTACAGGCACTTCTGTTCTGCCTCTCATCCATCTGCTCCCCAGGGATACTGTCAAGGTCCTGCCCCACAGCAGACAGCCGACAAAAAATAGTAAGACTAGGAAAATTTTCATTTTTAGCTCAGGCTTGTTCTGTTGAAAGGAGGCCTCCTCTCTTTTATTATATTTTTTTTCAGACTTCAGGATCTGATTGCATCACTTTAAAAGTTTCCTTTTTTTCCAGGAAGATAACCCCCTGTCACTTTATTTCAAATGCTTGCACTTTAATATCAGCCACAGGCTACTTCAGGAATTATACATATAAAATAAAAATTTTAAAAAAGACACATCCAAAAAGATGAGGAAGTAAAATTATTTTCCCTGCTTTGATGTTTATTTGTGTTTTGTACTGCAGGGCACTTGTGCAATATGCACAGAAATGCCAGGAGAATGAGTGAATCCTGTTCAAGTAATTTAGAGGATGAAATGGTGAAAGAAACCGCTTTGAACTCAGCCCAATGGCACATTGTGAAATGCACCTCATGATCCACACATTGCCACTTTTTGTCAGCTTGGGTTTGTTGCCACCAAGGCAAGATTGGCCCCAAACACACCAGGCAGGAGCGGATGTTGAGCTACTGCTTTCTGCCAGGCTTAGAGACAGCAAAAGAGGAAGATTTGATAACAAGGAAATACGTGCCTTGTTTTTCTTCAGCACCCTCTGGATTTAAAAACTTCCAAAAACCAAAAATCTTGTCTTTGTACATAATTTAGAAAATTGGTCCAAAGTTGCAAAGGAAATGTGGAAGAGAGCTCTGTGACTGCACCTTGTTTGTATGAGCACCACACCAATCCCAATGGTTTAGCTAAATAAACTTGAGTATTGCAACTGTAAATTGAAATCCAAACCTTGGCTAATGTGAATTAGTGCTGGATTATAAAGCTACATCGTGATAAGCAGCTTCAAAATATTTCAAACAGATTTGGAAAGTTGTTCGCCATTAGATTATAAATACTATTAACAGATAACAAGCCATAAAAGCCCATCACTTCAAAGGGGATCTTCTGGCCATTTTCTGTCAGAGGAGCTGAAGGGACATCGTTTACTAAGCTAAATTTGAAAGCAGAAATCAAATCACAGCATCTACAATTATTATTGATTCCTGAAGTTATTAACTTAAAGGATTACCTTGTTCACTTCATTTTTGTTAGGGATAACACATTAGCTAGATATAACAAGGGATAAGACAAGCCAAGATTTTAGCTCTAATCATTAAGGGCTTTGAAGTTATGCATGAAATCCCTATAAAGATGTTGTTTTTCCTCCCCGGAACAATACTGAGGACACGAGGGAAGAGCAGGGGGCTGAGCTGGGCTGAGAAAAGGGGCAGGAGGCTCTGGCAGGAAAGAGCTCCATATCCGAGACCCCCAAGCACTCTCCCCCATCTGCACAGGACACATCTTTGTTAACAGTTTATGAAACAGTCATTATTGACAGATCCACTCGGGGTTATGCCAGCAGCTATGCAAACATGTAGTTTAAAAAGCAGCGACAAAAAAATGTCCTTCCCAAATGAACAAATCACAGAGGATTAATGAAATGGGGCAGCCAAGGCCTCCTGAGGGAGCACCAGACTAAATTAAACTTGCCATCAGCTGATCAGCATGAAGTTTTCTTCTCAGCAAAACCCATCAAAAGAGATTTCATTGCAAAGCACTTCTTGGACAACTAGTTTTTATTAAAGGGTTCTAAAGTGTTTTCCTCCTTACTCCAGCAAACATGTCAAACTCTTGCCCAGTCTCAGTGACAGCAATGGCACTGACCTGGAGAGCAGAGGGGGTTCCCTCTCTGTGATTAGAGCTGAGCTGTCATGCTGAGACCTCTTTTGATCCTCGAACTCAAGATAACCCCATAGACCAAATGGGTCTGTATTTAGATTGGACTGTCTTGCCACTGATAACAGAGATTTCAAAAAAAAATGCTTAATGGGAAGGATTACACCAGGATCTGTCTGCCTGATGCTCCTGTAAGTACAATCCCCTTTCCCAAATTCCCAGGGTACTCCCTATGGGCAGCTTGTCTCGATGGCTACAAATCTCTCATATAAACCACATAACAGGTAGTGACACATTTACAGCACTTTTCATCTTTACAGCGCTGTGTGCTGGTCAGTTTTTATTACACTTACCAGACAAAGTGCTTTCCTTCACGTCCACTAGGAAAGAGATTTTTTTTTTCCGCAGACAAGCTTTTAGTCTGACAATCTGTAACTATACAATGAAGATATATACACATTTTCCCGTATTACAGTAATTGATAGAAAAAGTTAGGTCTAAGCCCAGTATGTTTCTGCCTCCGTTCCCCACTAGTCCATCACATCATTCTGAAAATGTTCTTTTTATGGTGCCTTAGTACTTGGCACCATCTAGGCCTGAAGTGCTCCCCCAAGGGTTTGCATTAGGCTCAGAAAGGATGAAAGAATGAACTAACAAGATCAGAGCTGTAGCAGGTTCAGCTGTAGGGGCCACAGCAAGTAAATTTCTAGTTTGTAACACTTGCTTATTCCTGAAGTTATTAATCGCTCCCATGCAGTATTTATAGCTGGGCTGTCTCCTTCCCTTTCCCCCAAGCAAAACTGTCACTATTTTAATGCTATAATAAGCTGATTTCCTAATGTATAACTTCAAAGGGAAACTTTCTTCTTCTGCGTGATAAAGTATTAATGGGGATATTGAAGCGCGGTGACGTTACACAGAACCCCAGGAACCCTTTTGGGGCTCCAGTGCAGCACAGTCCCTGGCTGGCAGCTTTTGTTCTTGCAGGTTATCTAATAAAGTCGCCTGCAGGAAGTTCTCTCTCTTCTTTCCCAAACTGTGACCAGGGACTAGAAGTATTTTCCCTTTACAACACCCAATCAAGGTCATGTCAGGAGAACAACCTGCAGAGGAAACTCCTTCATTTCACACCTGGGAGGGTTTAGCAACGAGGGGACAGGTTGGGAGGGATGAAGGAAGAGGCCAGGACATGGTATGGCTTAAAGCCACCCCAAGAGAGTGCAAAAAGGATGAATCTACCACTCCAGGCTGCATCAGCTAGCCAGACCCTGTGCAGGTGATACCCAAGGTCACACACAAGCTACAGCCAAAAATGCCTGTCCCTTTCAGCTAGGGAGGACCTGGTGGAGTTCCCTCAGCTGATACTTCGTGCACAAATACGTCAGTTTAATCTGTCAAATATAGCACACGCGCCTGCCCTGGGTTTTCAACACCAGCCCATGCTCCTGCATCGAGATGAATTTGCAGGAACCGCACTCAAAAAAACTACTTGAGGAATTCAAACATGTAGGATGGCTGGAAAGCTGTAAGGGGAGCTGTCAGGGGAGAAGCAAGCTGAAGAATAGCTCAGACAGCAGCTCTTGCTGGGGGCTGGAAGCCGCTGGGTGCCAATCATGGCCAGGCATCTGCATTGCACAGAGGAGCCAGAGGTGCTGAGCTGAAGGAACGTCAGCTCCGATGAGCCCTCCCTGCCTTAGCGCGGCTGTCGGCTCCGAGGCCAGGGGATAAATGCAGCTGTGCTCTGCGGTGATTTATGCAAATTCCCATCCAGGGCTCCAGATATTCATATCCAGATATGTAAGTCCTTTTTCCAGCATTGTCAGGACTTCTGTGTGAAAGGAAGATGCTGTAAAGCTTGGGAGAGCCAGCTCTGCACATGGGCTGCACACACAGCCAGGGCTGGGCTGAGGGGGAGTGATTGGGTTACACCTTGGGGGTGGTGCTGTGCCACCACTGTTTATTCTGTCAGATCTTCCACTGCTTTCCATCTCACTCCAAAATGACTGGAATAGCTGCTGCCACCGTCCCCCAAACACTCAATTTCTGTTATTTGTCAATATATTCAATATCCAGTCATTAGATCTGAATAGTACTTACATGAAAAAATGGATTCTGTGCTGCTGGTGCCATCCCACAGGTTTAACGTCACCCCTGGCTAACCTCAATAAGCATTTCAGCGCCCCAAGTCATCATTCATTACAGAAACATCAGCTTCTGGCCCCTGTAATGGGTCCAGGGCTCCATCCTGCTGTGATGGAGCCAGAATCACCTTGTGCCCGAGCTGCAGCACCAGCCTTTCCGTGTGGGAATCACACAATCCTCTGGCTTATTCAGCCTCTCGCAGAGGAATATTCATTAATGTTTACTGATGTAGAATGCACACACTACATTAGTCACAATCCTATAAGTAAACATGTTTTTCATCCACACTACATTAATCCTGAGCCTATAAATAAACAGATAGAGCACAGTCATAGCCTGCTAAGATACCCCCTGCAGAAAGAGAGCTACTGTACCAGAATTCAGCACAGAGCAGGGCTGTGGCATTATGAAGGGGCCACAACCTTGGTGATTATTGTATAATGGGAGGTTTATTTAAAGGAAAAATCAGGATTTAGGTGGGCAGGGTGGGGACATTTCTGTACTGCAGCACTGATTTTTGGCACTGTCTGGTTTAAAGGTGTGAGCTGCTGCCCACAGCCTTGCGTAACAACTTTAGAATAAATCCAGCTAAATAAAACTTGGTGTCCCACCAGCAGCACCTGAAAGGCTGGATCATGCACTGAGATTTTCCGTACAGTGCCATCTTGCATTCCCACGCTGTCCCCTCTACCTGCCTGTCATCCTGAAGGAAAAGCACTGTGCTTTCCAAATTAAATACCTACAGGAATGACTTTACCAGCCACAGAAACGTGGCAGCCACATAGCTGCAAACCAGCAGGGATGGAGAGGACGCTGTTCCCAAAGAAGATGACAAGGAAGCAGAAGGAGGCAGAACATGCTCATCTAAAGTGGGATTTGAAGCCATCATGAGTGGATATTGGTGCCTACAGAAAAGCTGCAAAAATCAGTTCTTAGCAATCCACTTTAGCCACCACCCAGCTAAAGAAATGCCAGCAAAGGAAAGAAAATAAAAAGAAAAACCATTAAGATGATGGAAAGGTACAGAAAAAAAACAAAATGGAATGGAGCCCCTTTAACCTCAAACAAGTGGGCCTGGAAACTTGAAAATAATTCAATACAAGGAAAGAGAAAGGAGAAAGGAAAGGGAAGGTGGTTAGTATTTAATCTAAGTCACAGTTTCACTGCTTGTGTCTTTTTCTTTGGCACAGTATTGGGCTAGACCCAGCACTTTTGTCTGTACAATAAATAATAGTTGTGTTTTAACAGCTGATGAACCTACAACTAAGAGCATCTTACATCTCTGGCTGTGTGCACCTGCATCTGTACAACCTGAATTATGTTCAGGAGGCCATAAAACAGAGAGCACTGAGCTCTACTCACATGGTTGGTAATATGATGCATTGGCTATTTTAATTAACTTTCCCACTGGGAGCTGACTGTTTATACAGAGCACAATAAAATGCATTCTTAATTTTTAAGACTTTAAAGATAACAAGACAAAATTAGCGCAAGCTATTTAGGCTGCCCCCAGAGATCAGGGCTGTTGTGCTCCTCTTTTCCCCATGAGGAGGGGACCAAGCTAGCAGCACTGAAGAGGGAGTGCAGATGATTGCTAAGGCATGAGATTCACTCGATACACAGAATGTCTGAGGCCTGAGCAAATTTCTCTCTGATATTTCCCTTCAAATGTTTTTACTGCATCATATCTTGTGAAAGGCACTTAGGCAATCAGAAAAAAAGTTGACTATTATTAAGCTGCTTCCTTTTCTGGTTTTCCTTCTCAAGAGGGTGTAATCAAGGGAAATGTAATTGTTCATGAAAGACAACATCTGCATCACGTATCCATCACATTTCCACCTGGAAGGCTTCCCAGTGCGGCTGTTGTTTGGTGTGCATTACCTTTACACTCATCATTAATGAAGCTGATTTTATTATTAGAGACCTGGAAGCTGTAACAGGGGGTGATGTTTATGTCCAGAGCATCTGTGTGCTTTTGATAGGAGATTCACTTCACCAAAAGCGGACACAGATGATTAACCAGTGGCCAAGGTGTGTTGACTTTTGATTTTATTTAACAGTAATGGAATGTAACAAGTGCACCAGAGGGAGGCATTTTCATAAGCAGACAAGCAGATGGGTGAAGAAATTTGACTTGCTGTAAAAAGCTCATAACTGCCAAGCAGCCTGAAAGGCCCCAATGGAAGAGTCATCTCCTGCACAGTGAATTCCCTCATCAAAGATTCCACGTTCTTTGTGGCAGTCTCTGTCTTTGGCATTTCACATCCTACAGGTGAAAAGCCTAACACATGGCTGCTGGAGGCTAGCCAGAAACCAGACACTGCCAGACCACATTTTGCTTTAATTCCTCCAGATTTCCCTCTTACACGGGTGGGTGGAGTGGGGATGGGGAGGACAGAGGTTTAAATGTGAATTGTCCATTCAATTGAGTTCATTGCCTTGTGGAAATAATGATTTTCCGATAAATTTCATTAGAGCCTCAGAGGTTCTCTGCTTCAAATGGTCCCAAATCACACACGTGCTGGAGGAGAGGTTAATATCAACTATCACCCAAAAATCAGGCATTAGACCAACCAAGCCACAGCAAACCAAACCCAGGCTTTTCCCCATTTGTGCTGCACCACTCAGATAAACAGTGGTATCCTATCCATGCCTTAAACTGGAGAAATTCATAGTTTGATGGAACGCAGAGGTATTTAGTTGTAAGTCTAGTTTTGTCTGTGTCTGGGCTGTACCTCAGACCAGTGTCGAGATCTCCTAAATCTGCTATGACTACACTGCAGATATGCTGCCAAATTTTAGTGGCAAAAACTTCAGGTCCTTTGTAGTTGTGACCATTGAATCCATCCAAAATACCCACGAGAGGCATGAAAGCAATAAAAATGTCAGTAGTCAAGAGGGAGGGAGCAGTTAAGTCGAGAATTTCTCTTTTCCCACACCCAAGTAGTACCATACTCCCACCCACAGCAGCCCTCGAAGGCAAACTCCTCTCATTATGTTCACAGCACACAGAACACAAATTTAACTTATCAAAATCACAATCAATAAGACATTTCTTAAATTACCTAGATTCAGAAGAAACTAGGAAAATTAATTGGTGCTGCATATCCCTGGGTGAAGGCTCACACTGAAGGTCCAGATCGATATTTTGAATACAGATGCTGAAAGTCAGTCCCATCACCCTGACAAGACTGGTGGATGGTGGCATTTCCAAAACCCAGGCAGCTCCCTCTCAGTATTCCATGAGTTCTTTGTTGCTCT
Organism: Acanthiza pusilla; assembly: GCA_036630365.1. Lineage (NCBI taxonomy): Eukaryota > Metazoa > Chordata > Aves > Passeriformes > Acanthizidae > Acanthiza > Acanthiza pusilla. Next base: position 8,423,812 of record JAXCHO010000049.1, on the reverse strand, counting down.
AGAATGTTTATTTCAGAGCAGCAATCGTGGTCAGCCCGCTTCAGTATTTCACCATACCAACCCATTTCTTTGTTGGGCTCGAGTTTTTGTCTTTGGGATTTCACATGCAAACTGATTTTCCTGGTTATTTGTGTTCATTTGCAAGAGGCACAAGTCATCAAGAGCAGACACAGATGAACACTCCACTGCTCATGGCAAGTTTTCTTTTTAATACCGACACAGCGTAACAAGCCAGCTTGAGAAATGTGTGTTTATAACCGGTCAGCCAGATGGAAAAATCTGATTTGCTATAAAAAGCTTAGAGCTGCTGAAAATCTTCAGGATTTGCTGGAAGGACTCAGCTGTAACAAATCATGCCAGGGTACTAAAAAGCATGATGGTGCTTTGTCCGACTGTTGTCTCAGCATCAGCTTTGGAGGAGGTGCTCTGGGTGGGACGGGCAGTGTGGAACAGCACTGCTGGGGAAGGGACAAAGCACAGATGTTCAGGGGATTCTGGCAGAGCAGCCCTTCGTTGTAGGACCACAGGACTGGAGAATATTCCCACCACCCGAGCCAGCAGGGTTCATTTGAAGGGGTCCTGCTCCGAGCACTCAGAGGTGGCTCTGCCATGCAAACCAAGGCATGAACAGTGGGGACAATCAGGGGATTCACCTCAGAAGAGCCCTGACACCCAAACCACTGCATCACTGTACACAAAGCCACACACCCAGAGCTCTCCTGGGCAAACAGGAGGTTAAAAAGCAGGTTCACAACCAGTGTGGAGTGTCTGGAAACTCCAGTCAGAGCTCAGCCCTGCACAGACTGCCAACACCTCTGAAATCCAAGTCCCTGCCTCAGTTACCATCTTCTGAGTGACATCAGCTCTCAAGGGTGTGAAGCCCCACAGGAGCAGGAGACGCTTCTGCCAAAAGTCCTCCTGTCAGAAGCTGTTTTCTGTCAGGCCTCCAGGTCCAGCCTGTGCTGGAGGAGATGCCTACACCATCGTGGCGGCTTTCAGACCTCCCCAGCACACAGAGACTCCTCTCAGCTATCCCTGGGAGCCCAATTTCCACAGCCCTTCTCCTCCTCTACACCCCAAAGCGACTATTTTACTTTCTGCTTGTTGCCAATCTGTTTTGCAAGTACAATGCAAGTGAACTTGTCTACAGACTACCCCATCTCCCCATCATCCACAAGCAGAGCACACAGAATATATTTTTTTTTTAGTCTTCACAGGCAAAACATTTCTTTTGCACCTAAAATGAGATTTGTAGAGACAAAAAATATGCCCAAACGCTGCCATGGGCTGTTAGTCCAGTGGAACTGGAAGCATATCAGAGCCAGCAAGCCTTTTCAAGGCTCTGGGAAATGCCTTCCCTCTCCTCTATGTAGTTTTTCTCCTGCTTCAGGCATACACAAATTTTATCCTGATGGGGAAAAAAATTGCTATTCACTTTATAATTTATGTTTTTGTGAAAGGCATTTTCTGTTTTTTTGGCTCTGTGTCTCTGGAAGCTTGGATCATAAAAGGGTCAAGGTTCTCCAGCTCTCCATGCTTGCAGGGCAGGTACTGTGATAAGAATAAAGTGTCTGTTCAAAATAGATGGAAACAAGAAATACCCACTGTGAAACAGCAAAAATAATAAGCTGTGCAGATTCACACTTGATTTTGACATTTTAATATGACAGATATCCTTAAAAGCACTCTGGAAGCAGCTTCATCAGCACTACACACTGACTAAATGAAGCTGTTGGGGCCACACCTGCATGTCTGCTAAATGCCAGGCTCCCTGTTCCATGCCCCAGTGGGAATTCAGCTTCCCTCTGGCAATGTGGAGAGCCCCAACACGCAGCCCTACGATGGGAAGGCACCAAACTCATCATCATCCCTGCTCAGGTAACACTCCCGCCTGTTTTCCTGGTACTGAAGAAGGGGAGCATCACTGAAAAACATATTCTGCTGCTTAAAAAACCCAGCAGTGATGACTGGAATCCATAAATCAGATTGGAGGGTTTTTTTCCCAGACTAGTGAGACTGCTCCAAGCATAATTAGGTTTTGGGTTTACAAAAAATGCCAGCATCTGTTGCCTGCTCTGTGCATGCTGCCAGTCTGAGGGGACTGCTCCGGGCTCACTACAGCTTTTGTTCTCACAAATAGAGAAAACTCTGTCAAGCCTGGAGCAGGGCTGCTGGCCAGGGGACTCTGAGACTCACATTATGTGTGGGACTGGGAGCAGAGGAGGAAGGAGGAGAGGAAGGGTGTTGGACTCAGAGTGCCTCATTCCCTGGTTCGACTTAATTTGATGAGTCTCAGTTTAAATTAATACAGGGAAAACTCCCAATAATAGCTTCTGCCAACAATCCCATTACAAAATAATGCTGGCATAAAATAATCACAAACATATGCATATCTCCCTCTTTAAAGTCAGCTCCAAGAATTCAGAGTCTGGCCAAGCCCCTTGCTGATTTGCAAGGAAACATCCTTTCATTGGATGAAAAAGCTCTCCTCCCTCACTCACAACAGAGAAAAACATCACAGCAATTCTGCCAGAGCAACCCCATTTCCAGCAGCCCAAGCTGCAAGAGAAGGTCAGGAGAGAGGGATCTGTTGGTCCTTCTCCACCTCCTCTAGGAGACTCCAGAGGAACTTCTTGGAGACAGCGGTGCCAGCACCATCCATGGTCATCATACACACACAATACCTCCCCAAAAACTGCATAAAGCAAAACCTCAGGCTGTGGAAGCTTTAAAGGAGGACTATGTCTTTTTTGATTCTCCATAACTCTCTAAGAGCTGCTCACACTGTAACAGCAGCAGCTCAGGTCAGTGCGCACAGGACTGCAGTGCAAACAGCATCCTGCAGAACTGTGTGCCAGCCCAGAAGCTTCTATCCAAATGCAACTGACCTGCTAAGTACATTTGGGCTCAAATCCCTTGAATTCCATCTAATTTAGTATTGCTTTCATTTCTAGATAAGCAACTCCATCAGTTCCTCTTGTTTCAAATGTGACCTCCCAAAATGTTTGGACTCTGTACCCAGATCCTCTCCCTTGGCACAGTGCCTCTGTCCTTTCTCTGTACATTACTGTGCTGCAAATGCATTACTCAACTTGATGATGCTCTTCTTGTCCTTCTCTGAAGCCCAGAAACACTTCCAAGAATCCTCCCGTTATTTTTAAAGTGCTGCTTCACTTCTCCAAGTCGGGAGGAAGTTCATTCCCAAACCTCCAGCCTCTCCCACACAGGGTAACCCATTAGATAATTTGGTTGTAAGTAGCGCTGATTCTAACTCTGGGGACCATGTTCAGCCAGCTCCAACTCAAATACGTTTTTAGGAATATATTATGTATGAGAGTATCGCTATCCAAATGTACCTAAAGAAAAAAAAATAATAAAAGCTGACCACTGAGAGAGGGAAGAGTCAAATTACCCACCCCACCTCATACCACAGAGCCAACACAGGAATTTTATGAAGTTCATATGAACATGTATTTCATGGCATAGGGGATTGGCAGATGGCAGTATCATAGCCTATACTGTCAGAAAATGAGTGGTACATTATCAAAGATATTTTTTACCAGGTGCCTCTCAGCCAGGAGGGACATGTACAGCCAGGGACAGGGGCAGGAGTCTTTGCACTCTGTCCTTGACACAGCCACCAGCAAAGAATTACAATAAAACCAAATTGAGTTGCCATGCCGTGAAACACAAGGTTGTGCACAGTCTGCCCAAGGAGAAGGGCAGTACTTCTGCAGAAATAAAGTAAAATCTACCACAAACTGTGTCTAAAATGTGCAGAGTTGCTGGAGACTTTGCCCTCACACACCAGGCTCTTCAGTCCTGCAGATTTTCGATCAAAGAGCTTTAATGCCAAAAGTACCAGGTTTGCAAATGTATCATTTGCCTTTTTGTTTTATCTACTTTTCTAAAAATGTAGAGGAACGAAATATTTAAAATAAATTGATGAAGGATTAATTAAGAAGTGCCTTGAACTAAAAAGAGTAAAAAGCCATTAAGTGGACATGTAGAGGGAAAATGGTATAATGATATGCTACCTCTCCATGATTAAGAAGTTAAAATGGTCTATGAAAGAAAGGTTGTACTGAAGGCAAAATAATAGACCTATTTCCAGCACATTTCAAACAAAAGGCTGGTAACATGAGTTGTCAAATATTTCTGAGATCAAAAGACAAAAACCTACCTCGTGGGGAGCTAAAACAAGTTAAAAGAAAGATTTCTGCTTGGAGGAAGGAGGGTAACAGACACCAGAAATTAACATTTTCTCTCAAGTCTGCTCCTGACCAGCAGAGTTAAACCCAGGAGAGACCATGGGGGATTCATGGCTGCAGGATGACAGAAAGCCACCCCAGCTGTAATCACTCACCAAGTTCTGCAGGAAAAGGGCAAAAGAGACAATAACAGCCCAACCACACTGTGCTGGACAGGCAAGGCTGTACTGGGAAAAGCTGGATCTCCTCAGCATGGCACAGTCCTGCCCTGCCTGCCTGAGAGGCAAAGCCATCACTGCTTGGGAATGGCCCAGGAGGACCAGGAATAAGTGATGGACACAGGAAAATGCACCTTTGCTCCATGGTGTCTGCTGGGGGCCAGATAAGCCCAAAATCCTGGTGGGAAAAGGACAAGGGTTACTGCAGGCACTTTCCAAGGCACAGCCGTGGTCACTGCTTTGATGCTCCAACAATTTTTGGTGCAAAATGGTGAAGAGATGAAACATGTTGAAAACAGCATGAAATCCCTCAGAGCTCAGCCCTGGAGTGGTTCTCAGTGCAAAGGTAATTACCTCCTTCATTAGCAGCCCTGGGGCTGCTCTGCAGACACAACCACCCCCTGGGCACTGCCAAGTGCTAATCTGGCAGCTTCATCAGAGACCATGGAGATTAAATTAATTATGGAGTCAGGGTGTGCTACAGAGTGGCTTGTTTGGAAAAAGCCCTTCTGCCCCTCTCTTTATCAGTCCAATCTTGTTCAGCTCTCCACTATCAGCCACACCAAACACACACTATGCCAGGCAATATCTTGTGGGTTTGCTTTTTGCACAAACAGCAACCCCAGGCCGGCTTTGGGAGGCTCTGGCTCCAGCACCCACCAGCTGCAGGGGAATTTGGTGTGCGAGGCGCAGGTGAGCTCAGACACAGCCATCGCTGTCACAGCAGTGCTTGCAAAGGCACTTTGTGCTTCAGAATAACCTGGGAGCTGCGAGAGGAACGAAAGGAGGTGCACATGGCTGTGAGCTGAACGGAGACTAGCACTGCTCTGGACATTGCTGGGGCTGGAAGGGCTCCAGGACAGCTCACGCTCCACCAGAGGCACACAGGAAAGCCTGTGACTGTTTCTGAAAACAAGAAAACATGAATTTTGAGAGTTTTATGAAGGCCAAAGCAACACACACACAACAGTTGAAAGAAATAAGCCTTTGGCAGATGTAAGTTGTAAAACACGGCAAAGCAGAACCTGTTTGATAAATCTCCAAATGCCTTGTCATAACCTTGTGACACCGCGAGTTATGGTCTTTACTGTGACACTTTGAGAGGTGTTGCTTTTAAAACAAAATCCAAAAAAAAAAAAGGAGAGATAAATCATTAATGGAAGAAGGAATGAGATAATTTTTTTAGCTTTCTTTATAGCAATGTGGCCATTCTGGAATGTTGTAAAGAGCCTCTTTTTAGAAAATACCACAGATCTATGGTACAAAACAGGATTTTGGAGATCTTTCTTAACATAAAAGGAAAAAAAATCAAAACTCTGACACCTCTGAAAAGTCCAAGAAGTACCAAGATATTCTGAGTTTACTAGTAGATTACTATTGGATTTATAATAATAACTACAAAATTATCTAAATTAATATAAATCACAGACCAGCTAATGATGTTCAGAGATTTATGAAGCAACACAAGTATTTGTAGGGATTTTACCTTAAACAAACTTTATGGTGCCACACAGAGCCAAAACAGAGCCCTGAAAAAAGACTGGAAAATACACATGTGAAGCATCGAACATGTAAATGAGGATTTCCATAGAGCAAACTGCAATAAGGACCTTTAGAACACATTAGATGGGTTTTAAATGAGGGTAAATATTACTGTTAGCTTACAGCAAACAACTGATAGGCTTTAGGAGGCCTATGAGGGAAATATAAACTCACTCAGATCTGATGTGCACAAACAGCAGAAAAGCATTTGCAAGCAAAATTTTGTTCATGCCAATAGGATCACAATCAGCAGCAGCACTGACTAATCTGATCACTCAGACCTTCATTTTACGCACCCAGAAAAAGCTTTTAGGTAACACAATTTTCCAAGAGACACTTGTGAGACAAATGCTTGGTTCGTACCAGTCCGATATAAATTTTAAAATGTTGTTTTTATTTTAAATCCACTCAGGTCTCCAGCCTAAGGTCCTTTTGCAAGCCATCTCTGCAAAACTAATGCCATCTTGTGGTGGGAAAAAACCTCCTTCTCCTGATGGTTTCAGTCTCATTTAATGGCCAAAATAATCCTTGACTAACTCAGTGTTACAAGAACAGTGACTTTATTCCAAACCAGGAATCTCTCCTCAGGACTCCCAGCCCTCAGAACTGTATTTCTATTAAACGCTAAATGCTTATTCCAGCACTGTGAAACCAGCTGAAGTGTGAGCTTTTAGAAATTGAAACTGCATGCAGATTTCTGCCTCATTCACAGCTGAGGTACCACTCCTGCAGCCACAGTTTTTCCATGGACAGCCCAAGTCAAGCCTGCTACACCCAGAACCACCATCTTTTATGGCAAAGAACTCAATTTCTTCCCTTTTGCTGAGTTTTCCTCTTGCAAACTCATTCCTTTCAGACATCTGCACTCCTGCCCTACTTTTGGCTCCCTTCAAAGGCAGTATATAGCTCACAGCACTCCATGTCTCTCCTGTTTTCTATCACCTGGAGAAGTTTCACAGATTTCTAGATGTTTGACTCACTTTCTTTTCCATTTTTTCTGCTCTCAATTTTTTCCAAACTATGTTTTCTAGGTACTCATCTGTTTCATGGAGCTCTGGTCATCCCTCCACGTGTGAGCAGTCCCCACCTCTGGGCCAAACAATTCCCTGCATCTCTCACCCCACGCTCCCTGCCCTTCCCCAGGGTGGAGGGTCCTGCAAGGGGAACAGAGTTGGGATGGTCTGCTGTGGAAGTGAGCTGGTGGGTGGAGTGAGAAGCACAAGCAGGCACAGATCCACCTCCCTTGCTCAAATCCTTTCCTCCACGCTGTGCAATTGCTCATCAGTCACTTTCTGGCTTCACTAAAATTCACACATAATTACTGATCAAGAACTGCAGCTCCCACCTGAGCTCTCCCCATCCCTGCTGGGGTGTCCTGTACCAGGGATTGGACCAACAAAGAGCATCAATTCATCTGCCTGGACTAGATCCTGCCTTGCTCAAGTACAAGTTTTCTTGTGTTTCAGGTGCAGAAATGCCAGGCCTTACTGAACAACAAATACAGCTAACCAAATCTACCTTCTTTGTGAAAGATTTAATTTGTTGATCCTTTATCAAGTATTGGATTTTGGTTTATGTGAAGGCAGACAATGTTATCACACAAATCTTAATCTCTAAAAAGGCAGCCTCCCTTGAATTACTTGATAATTAACCTCTAGGCACAATGCTCATCTTGTTCTGTTATACCTTCATTATCATCAGATTCATTAATTTCATCCTCTGTGTGCTAAGACATTGCGTGGTTAAAGGCAGCATTTAGCAACATTTAGAATCTTGCCAAGGTTTCCCCATTTTCTGCTGAAGAGTTTGCAGAAGAAATATTACACCATGAAGATCAAGAAATTAACTTTTCCTTTAAACCCTTGATATATTCAGGTAATAGTTAAGTGAAATTAATATTAGTACTTATTTAATTGTAATTTCAGTGCATGCTGAGCATAGTGAATGGCCTTGAGATGGACCCTGAAGGAGCTTTACCAGGCTGGGTGAGCATCCTCCTTCCTGCATGGCTGGAGAAATTGGGATCTGCTGCCACAGGGGTTTCTTGTCCCCTGGGGCAAGAGCTTCACTTGCTGAAACACTTCTGTCAGCAGCTGAGTTTGTTAATCCTCCTGCTCACCAGCGCTCCGTAAGCAACTTGTCTTTGTTTATTCCATAGTCCTTGGCAGCGCCTTACATTGGCCAGGCTGTACATAATTCCTCTATATTCCAACTCCATTTTAAATAAAACACTTTGGGAGCGGCCAGGAGATCAGGCAGGTAGGGAGGTGAGGGATGGAAACAGCCACCAAGGTTCTGAGCTCAGAGAAACTCTCCAGGTGGCACAGGTGGTGAATCCAGACATGGCAAAACCATCACAGCAGGGCTGGCACAGTCAGCCCAACCCTGCCAGGGTAAGATCACCAAATTGTCACTCCTTACAGCTAAGATTGAGTCAAATGGGCGTCACACCCTTTATCTTTAAACTATTGAGCAGTACCACCTTGCAGAGCATGGTTTGGATGAGATTCCCCCACGCTCCCACACCCCTCCAGATGCCCTTCAAGAACTATAAAGAAGAGTCTCAAGCTGTGTCAGCTTTATAAAAGCTTCCATGCAGCACCATCAGAACAAAAAGGTCCTGTATGAACACAACATGTCAAACCAGATCACTGCCACAGAGAACATTTCTGTGCTCTGGGACCATTGAGAAGAACAAGCACATCACTAATAAAAACAGCTGTACATGTTCCAGCTAGAGGCACGGTGACAAGAACAGCTAGAGCATCAAGCACAGTGATTTTTCTTTTTCTTTTGGTTTTGGTTTTTTCGTTTTTGGGGTTTTTTTTTTAGATTACTAAATTAAATTTTGTGTTCTAAACACAATATTTTAACTTCTTCGTAAAGCAATATCTTTGACAATAAATAGAGATGCAACACCACTTGTAGGTGGGAAGTGGTAGAGATGCCCTGCCAGCAGGTAAAACAGGGAAACATTCCCCTGGCACGCTGAATATATTTGGTAAAGAAAGGAATTAAGCAAATGCACATGCAAATATAGGTAGGCCAGTTTAACAGAGGCCTTCAAACTCAAGAGCTAACATTTGTACAGCTTATGCTCTGCACATCTCTGTGTACTTTTAGGCTGCAGACAGCTTCATTCAACAGGACAAATATGAGTTGCACTAGAAGAGCAGGTGAAATGTCTCTCTGGACATTGGAGCACAGATACAGGACACAAAGTGGAACTGAAAATATATTTGATGAAAGATGGTTATTATTCTAAGTTTATAATACCTGGTTTAGAGAACAAAGATTGTTCAAATATTGAATTCTGCAAAAGGCAGAGTTCAGTATCTCCTGAACACAGCACGGATTTGGCAATCCAAAGGTATCCCGGCACTGGGTTGTGGTGGTTTTCCTCTAGATTCCTGTCAAAAGCCACCCTCAGACATTTGCCATGTTACAAACCAGCACTTTCTTGGCTCTTTTGGAGGTTTCTTGGGGCTGCTGGGCCAGGGTTTAACTGAGCTGGGGAGGAGTGAGCTGAGCCGATGCTCACGAGTCCTCAGCTCCACGGCAAGGACACCTCCAGGTGACCTCCTGTACCACCAGGCGTGACTCCTGCAGGGAATGTGTCTTTTCAACAAATAACTGAATGATCCTGACTCCCCAGTCCTTTACAAATTTGCAGTCACACGGGGAGTTTGTGAAGCCTCCTGCTATCCCTACCCAGATTTTAGGTGGGCTCTGGACCAGCTCTTAATGCCCTTTGTGAGTGATGGATTCGGGCTGGCACTGCTGCAGGGATGAGAACACACGCTTGGCCATGGACTTCCCTAGTGCAGAATCATGCCCAACAAATTAAATTAAATTCAGTTATATTGAAGCCTGTGACCATTTAGGAACCATTAAAACATCAGATAATTAAAGCTGGATTTACCAAAGGTGATGAAAACAGACTGTCATCTGTTGATCTGTCAAAATCTGAAACTGAACAGTTTAGGGGATATTTTAAGGTGATCACAGGATGGAGCAGGTTACATTTTTTCCACATTTACTTGCCTGTAAAGCTGCTTCCTGACACACAAGAAAAAAAATTCTTCAAAATGTTAGTGTTTCCCTCAAGAAGCCACAGTGGGATCAGGTTCCACTACTAATCCCATCAATAAATCACAAGATTTGGGGAATCAGTTGTAGCGTTATAAGATTAAAAATGTCGAAGAAAAATATTTAATTGAAAGGGTTTGATTAGTATAAAACTAACAGTACAAATAATCAAATAACTGATCTTGATTTTACCTGTTGCTTTTACATTTGCTTGTGATCAAATCCAGTCAATCTCTTATTGAAAGAAACAGGCCAGCTGAAGAGAAAAGGTATTTTGTAGGGAGAGCAGAATTAGAGGCATCTGCCTGATTTGTTGAAATGGTAATTACAAAACGAGATAACTGCAAAAAGACACAGATTTCAGAACCAAGGACCTGCTCCTTAACAGCGACATTAAGAACTGGTGGTGTATGCATGTCTCATCCCACATATCTTTTCAAAAAAACTAATTAAAAACATGGCATGGTGTCAAGCTTTTGTGTAAGTCTAAGTCTCATTTCCATAAACTAATAGAAGCTTTTCTGGTTCATCAACAAGCCAGTGACAGCACAGGCAATCAGTGCCTTCCTAGGCAGTGCCCACTTCTGGGTTATGATGGAAAAGGGAGATGCTAATAACATCTGGGGCCTTATTTCGTGAGTTTCAGATAAAAAAGCCCTCGAGGTGGGAGGCAGAGTGAAACAAATAAGGTGCTCTGATTTCTACCAAGAGTAATTGTTTGCCCTGCAACCACCTGTACCTGCTCAGCAGAATCATACTCTCCGACCTCCAGAAATTACTAAATGCTGGTGGTAGAGCTGTGTAGCTTATGGGTAATGTCACTGAGTTGAAATTCAAATGTTGTTTGCATTAGATTTGAACTCAGCTGTTGGAGAGCAGCATCCACTCATTGTTCCTTGTCACCTGCACCCAAGGACCAGCAGCTTTGGCAGGATTCAATCATTATGGAGAGGGCAAAAAGCCAAATTTCTCCCTGGCACCTTTGGCATATCCCAGCTGGTGAGAGACCCTAAACCTCCCTCTTTTTTTCCTCCATCATTAAGGGATGATTTCTGCTTTGAGTTTCTTGAGGGGATTAGAAATCGCAGAGAATCAGACTGTGAAGGGGGGTAAATCATAAAATTGTTTAGGTTGGAAAAGCCCTCCAAGATCAAGTCCAGCTGTTACCCCAGCACTGTCAAGGCCACCACTACACCATGTCCCCAAGTGCCACATCTGCATGTGCTTTAAATCCCTCCAGGGACAGTGACTCCACCACTGCCCTGGGCAGCTGTGCCTGGACAGTCTTTTTGAAGAAATTTTCCCTGATATCTAATCTAAACTTCTCTTGGCACAACTTGAGGCTGTTTCCTCTCATCCTGTCCCTGTTGCCTGGGAGCAGAGCCTGACCCTCCCGGGTACCCCTTCCTGTCAGGAGTTGTGGAGAGGGAGAAGGTCCCCCCGAGCCTCCTTTTCTCCAGGCTGAGCCCCCAAATCTGCTCCTCCCCAGACCTGTGCTCCAGACCCTTCCCCTGCTCTCCTCCGGATGTGCTCCAGCCCCTCAGTGGTGAGGTGCCCCAAACTGAAGGCAGTCCAGCTCACAAAACACTTCATGACACCCCTAAGAGCTCAAAGGCAGCCAATATTAAGACTTAATTAAGACTACAAGTCCACAGTGCACAGGTTTTGCCCCTAAGATCAATCTAAAAGCTCCCCCCAACACCAGCTGCTGCTCAGCTCACTGCAGCTTCAGGCACCACCTGCCAGAAAAGAGATGACAAAGTACATGGCTTAAAAAAAATACCCCTTAAAAACTCCAGCTTCTTGTCTGCAGCTTATTTTTAATGGCTTGCATTAAATGTGGGGCTCAGATAGATGAGACTGAAGAGCAGAGCAGGAAGGATTTGCACTTTTCATCCCAATCTCTATGCAAAATACAGCACAGGGGCTGGAATGGTGAAGTTGCACTGCTTCAGAAGAAAATATTAAATTTTTTTTTTCCCCAAACACTGTTTTCAGGAAGTCACCCTGAATCACAAAAGGCTCTTGCTAGCCCGGCTCACACTCATTTATTTGGCTGTGCTGACCCCCAGAGTCCAGCGCTCTGCACGGCACATCCCAAACCAAATCCCATCAGGAACCTCACCCTCGTTCCTCCCACTGCCAGTGATTCCGAGAGCTTTTGCTGCACTGATTGCTCCCACAGCCTGGGGATGATTGCACCCTGCCAGCACCAGAGAAAACAGACATTTACCCCGCGCTGACTCAAATTGCTGCACGCATTCGAAACTGCAGAATTAACTAGATCAAGGGGGAAAAAGATTTACGGAGGCATTATAATAAAGCACATAGAGAATCTCATGGGGAAGCTGTCTGATTATATCTAATATCTCCAGCCACACACCTGGCAAAACCTGAATTATCACTAGATAAGCACCTGCTGGGGCAGAAAGGAATCTTTTATATCTGCTGCTTGAGTCTGGAGAAAGCTGAGACTATTTTTTAACATACATTTTTCAGGACTTTCTAATTCCCTTTTTCTGAAATAACTGTTTGCCGTATTAACTATCAAACATGCCAATCAGATATTATTAAACACACAGAAAACAGAAATGGGTTACTTTGGGTTGATCATTCTTAGGTAGTTGCTGTGTAACAGAAATGGTTTAGATCACAGTCACAATGTTAAAATCACTGTGACAGACACCAAAACTTCCCCAGGACAGGAGGACACTGGAAGCTGAGTGACTCTTCATTTTTTGTGAGAGGAAGCCCACTTCAAAACGTGAAGTGTCTTCCTCTTGCACATAGCACTAAAAAAATCAGAGAGTTTCCTTTACCCAAATTCAGGTCTCCTTGGGGATGAGGGTTTGCAGCTGTTTTCTAAGCAAGTTTAAAATACCTAAATACTTTTTTAACTTAACGCTCAATGCCACCTTCAGTCTAGAAAAAAAAATTAGTTTGTCTTCAGGTGAGAGGCATTTCTCACAGCCCAGCTGGGAATTATCTTCCCTCTCACCCCTTCACAAATGACAACCTGATAAATCTCTTGTATCTCAGTACACCCTCCTGCAAAGAGAGGATCTTTCCTTGGCTGTGCTCCCCAGTCTCTGCACCACCCTACACACTGACACTTGTCCCCTGAGCTGCAGCAGCAGCTGAGGAGACACTTGTGAGCAGGGCCATCCCCCTGAGTCCCCTTTGTCACCAGCATGGGGGACACCAGCTGCAGGGCTGGCTATCATTGACACTGTGTGCCCAGGGGACAGAGGGAAAGTGCTGAAGGGTGAAAGAGAGACAGAAAAAAAGTCATAATAAATAACATCCTGGAGAGGAATCAAAGAGAGGCATCACTTGATGGATCACCCAGGAGCACGTCCTGCTCAGGAGCCCTGTGTCAGCAAACAGGCTGATGACACTGATGGATCACTGTCCCTGGGACAGCCCAGTGGGAGCCAAACCAGGGCTCCCACCTGAGGCTGCCCCCCTCAGCTGCATCCAGCCCCTCTGGACTGCAGTGGGGAGCACCACATTCCTTCAGTCAGCACCCCGGGCTGCAATAATGTGCCATAAACAAACACATTAAACACAGGAGCTTGTTAAACATAAAACAATTTTCAAGAAGATATCCAGGTGAAGCCAAGGGAAAGTCTGTGGTGCTGTATCTTCAGTGCAACATCTCCTTTGGGGAAAACATCCCCTACACTTAAGGGAGGGATCACAGAATTTTTTCTTCTTCCAGCACAAACATCAGGGATGCAGAGACGAAGCACAGAGGAGAGCACACAAGAATTCACTGTGCCCTGGCACAGAAGCCACCACCTGCCAAATGCCCCAAGGGCTCACCCCCTCTACCCAAAAGAGGCCCCAAGTGATACACATGGCACAGGGCTAAGAATCTTCACTGCTTTGTGCCTGCCTTGTCTCCTGCAGCTCCAGCCTCACCCACACAGCCACAGGGTGTGATATCCCCTGGAACCTGCTCGGGTGAATCCTCCTCGCAGCCCACGCTGCTTCCCATCACTTCCACCGCAGCAGCTCTCACAGGAGCCAGTCCCTGTTTGCCCTTGGTGGGGCAAGTTTTTGGGACCAAGAGGGTGAATTGGGGATTTCTTGCAAAGCAAAAGCAGGAGACAGTCCAGAGCAGGGATCAAAGCTCCTCTGCCCTGCCCAGGGTGTCCAGGAAGGAGCGGAGGGATGGATTCAAGTGAGGCAGCCAATTCCTGTGCTTCACCCAATTGATCACAATTAAGGTTAAGCCGTCAAGCACGTGCTCCTGCTTTAAGTAACTTGTTTCCACCTGGCTTCCCACCATTTTTTTTCCCTTTAACTGCGAATGTAAAGATATCGTTTTAATTTTGTGTTAGATAAGCCAAGCTATTGCCAATGTCACATATGCTTTCAAAAAACAGAAGCATGTTTTACATTCAAGATACAGCTATTAAAAACAGCTTACGTAACTTGTAACTCAACTGATTTTTGAGACATAAAGCCCTGCTCTTGCAGGTTTTTAAAACCCCCTTTTGCTTAGGCTGTCCTTGGGTGGAGCCTGGACCATGGTGCACCCCAGCTCCTGCAGCATTTTCTCTTTCCAAAGCCAGAGCTAAAGGGGGATTTTAAGAATAATAAGTGAGAAAATATTGTGGAAAGAGTATAATGTAAAGAAGTACAAGAAAAACATTGAAAAGTAACATTTAAACCTCTTGTGGTTAGGAAAGAACAGATCCTTTGGGACAGGCATACATACTTTGAAGGGCCCTTTTAGAAGTTTTACTGAGTGAAAAAAAAAAAACATTTAAAACCTGTAATTCACTGAGCAATATGCTTAGCAGAGGCTGTGGAGGTTTGCAGTGAAAGAAGGAGGAGGCTCATGATAACATATTTTGTAAATCAAGACCAAATCAAATGCATTGAGCTTCAGCAGCTGTGCCAATTAAATCTCATTCAATTTGCTGAACAAGAATGTTAACATTAATCACTTTGGCAAATTTCTTAGAATATTTCATGTCACTGAGTAGTTAAATGATTTTGTGCTTGTTTACAGTGCAGAATAACATTCTGTGAGGCAATATCATTAGTCACTGAGCAACTGTGGGATGCTTTAGGAACCCTGGGTGGTTCTTAGCAATGTTTCTGCAGTGGTCCTTTGCCTCCTAGAGGCTTTTCCAAAAGTATCCAACAGATTTTGTTATTTTTTAACACCATTTATTCTCTGCCATCTCAGAGGCAATTTTGCCATCTGAAGCCTCCAGAGCCTTGTCCCACCTTCAAACTCACACCTTCACTGCAGCTCAGGGCACAGGGATGCAGGGAATCCCTCTTTGGCTTTATTTATCCATTTGAGCCTACAAATAAACAGGTTCATCTTGGGTCAGATGTCAAAGTTTCCATAGCTGAGGTCGCCTCCTGCCTTACCTTTGATTCCAGTTCTGGTTGACTCAGGTACGAAATTATACAACATCTCTGCTGCAGAAGAGGCACATCTCACCCTGGGTTACTCCAAAATGTGTGGTACCCAACAACAAAGAGAGGAGCTGCTTTTCTGACCTTGTAACCCCTGTGGGTGAGTTTTCCCCGTTTTTCCTTTCCTTTCCTTTCCTTTCCTTTCCTTTCCTTTCCTTTCCTTTCCTTTCCTTTCCTTTCCTTTCCTTTCCTTTCCTTTCCTTTCCTTTCCTTTCCTTTCCTTTCCTTTCCTTTCCTTTCCTTTCCTTTCCTTTCCTTTCCTTTCCTTTCCTTTCCTTTCCCCTTTTTTCTTTTCCCTTTTCCTTTCCTCTCTCCTTTCTCCTTTCCCTTTTCCTCACTGCAAAAATGTTTACCCTTCTGAGCTGAATGAGGCAAGGTGGCAGGCACTGCTCTGCAGTTTCTGCCCTGCCATGGGTGAAATGTGGGGTAGAAAACATGCCAAAAGGTTAAAACGTAAGATGCAAAATGAAATAATAATAATAGCAGGAAAAAAAATCAGGCAGCAAAATCAAGGTAGCGAGATTTCTGCCTGGATTTCCAAGGCTTTTCTTTAGCTGCAGGTTCATGGATTTATAGATTTATCAGTTTAAATATGAACAAAAAGGAACCAACTCTGCAAGAGAAAAGTAATTTTGGAATGAAATAAGGAATAATTGCAAAGTGCCCCAGCTGCACAGAGCAACCCACAATATGTCATTCATTATCTGTTCATGAGGTAATTAAATTTCAGGATCCCACACGGTAAATTTGATGTCGTACATTGGTATTAACAGATGAGGGAGGCACAAGAAGCGTTTCTGTAAAACCAGAGAGCTCAGTGAGATGATAAGGCAAAACGCATTGTGTGACTTGCTTAATGTGTTACTTTACGGTGTTATTAAGAAATATTGAGCCCTTGGTGGTAAACTCTCATTTTTCATGTTTTGTCTCCTCCCAGCTGCAATCACTAAAAGGTTCTGTCTTCTGCCATCGATGCCCTGAACCAAGGGTTAAAGAGGGGACGAATAAAGCCATGCAGAGTGACAAGATTGTTCCTCATTGTCAGAAGCCAGTGAAATCAAAACAGAGCCAGAAATGTTTCATTAGTCCAGTTTTTATTCAAATTAAATGGTGGGGAACTACAGTGTGATTTTCTTTCATATAAATAAGTCAGTGAAGAATGTTTCTTGACTCATTTGTCACGCTGGACAAGACAGCTGTCAAGAGAATTACTTTGCAAAGTCCTTTGTCCTCCACACTCATGCAAAAAAAAAAAAAAAAATTAAAAAATTAGCTTAAACAGTCAACCAACTTGTTACAGTATACTGTCAGCTACTGAACCAACAAAGTCTGGTTTACAAAACCAAAAAATTTCACACCCAGGTAAATTATTTCACAATCATTCATTACCCTTCAGGGTCTTTTTATACATAAAATATACAAAATAAAATTATCAATATTTATTTATTTATTGTCATTGTAGAGGAAAATAATTTATAAACCCATAAACAAAGATTAGGGCAGATGCAAAAAGTGAATGGGCCCATATTCAGACTATAATGTCCAGTACACTCCCAAACACTGCAGCTTTGAGCAACAAATTATGCTCGAGTGAAAGTGATTTGTGGGCATGATATGGGCAATGGGGGCAACTGCTATGATAATACATTAATAATGACTCCCAAAGGTTAAGACCGAGCTGCATTTGAACCATCACATTAGCTTGATGAACAGCATTTATCTGCTGGACCATCCCATTGGCTTGATGAACAGGCATCACGCCTTGCTGGATATTACAGATTTTGGTCTCCAAACAATGCAAACCAGAGAACAGGATCAAGCTCTCATGGTGCTGACATGCAAACGCTGCCAGGCGTGTTTATGGTAATTACTTGTTCTACACATCCATAACAAGACATCATTTGGATAACCTGAATGAACAGGAAATTTATGTTAATCAGCCCCAATTTATCTATTAGGCACCGTGCAAAAGATGGACTTTGATATTCCAACTTGTTTAACCAACAGATTGCTTGAGGCAAACCTGCCCTGCTTTGTCAGCCCAGCGGGGTGTGCCCCACCCGTGATGCTGCTGGGGTGGGGGGCAGGAGCAAAGCCCCTTTGGGAAACCCACAGAGGGTCATGCACAGGGTGATCCCAAAAAGAGATGACAACAGAAGGAGCTGAGGAAAGCATTCATAGTCACAAACATAAGGGAGAGGCCCGAGTTCGGTCTGTGAAGCTTTTACTGAAACTCCTGCAATAATCTGTGTGGTTTTGGCAACCTAGGGGATGTGCCCAGACTGTTGTGGGCAGAGCATCTCTGTCTTCAAGCACCTCAGGCAGGAGCCAAGAAACAGAACCACCAAGTGACAGCTTGTCCCCCAAACTGCCCGGGAACCAAACTCACAGAGTAAGAAAATTAAATCAGGGTATTGAAATCATTGTAAAATAACTGAAAATCTAAAAGCCTACTGGTGACTGAGGTAATGGGTTTGAATTTATCTCATAATGTGAAGCCCAATGCTGTCCTTCTAATGTTAGAACCAACACAAGAGCTATCCCAGATCTTTCTTACAACATGGCATTTCTTGTGCAGAGAACATACAGAGTCACACCTACACCACAGCCAGCAAAAACCACACTGGAGTGCACAAATTAGATCCAGAATTTAACAGAAATGTCATTGACGACCATAAAAAGCAATCCAAAAATTATTTAAAATTTTCTTATAAAAATATTTACAGTAAAATTTGTTAGTGCTAATGCTACGTTTTCAGTCCTAGAAAAAGGCAATCTGTAAAGGATCTGGCTCAGGTGCTCAGAATGAACAATACAAACAGGAAACCACACGCCAAGGACAAATTCCAAAAGCATTTTGGGGGTGGGGGGTACAGCTGGTTCATCACATGTTACGGTTGTTCGTATTGCATAGCTGGAAAACGAGGTCACTTGACTTGCATAACACTGCAACATTGGAGAAGGAAGGAAAGAAAAATGTCCTTTGCCATCGAGGAGAGCTGGCTGCAGCAGGGAACAGCATCCCTCGTCCCTGGCAAGGGCTATGAGCCCTAGCCCCGTCCAGCAAGCCACAGGTCTGGGCCAGCACTGGGCAGAAATGCCATTTTACAAGAGCAGAAAATCACCAAAACCTGTTTTCCTTAAGAGAAAGGAAGGTTTAAGAATAGTGGATAGCAGGAGATAAAATTATCCCACCTCCAGGTACAGCCATTTTTCACATCTGACAAACACAGCAAATTGCAACCTTGCACCTCTCTAGCAGCACCTACCAATTTTTATCTCCAGCCCACATAAACTCATAGTCTCTGGATAATATTTGCCTTTGCTCCAGTGAAGCCAGAGGTGTGAGAATGTTGGCTGGGAACTGTTCCCAACTGTTGAGCTGCAGTTGGGCTGTGCAGTAGCTTATATAGTTTATTTAGCTTTTTGTCGACACCAGACCTAACAAGGGCCGTGTGTGCCCAAAGGCTTGTCCTGACAAGAGATGCTGCCTCAGACTGAAACACTTTTTCTGGCCCATTTTATCCTTTATTCCTGGAAAGCTGCATGGAAAGGAACCACCTTTTGGGCCAGAGAATTTGAGTCTGTCCAAACTGAGTCCTCATCACCTTCCTTATGCCACCATGAAGGTGCATCTCGGGACTCTGATCTGAAAGCAGCTGCAGACAAGGAAATATTCCTACCAGGGTACATTCCTACCAGGGTACATTCCTACCAGCCTCAATGGCTTTTACACCACAGGAGAGCAGCGTGTCATACTATTATTTTGGCACATTTCGCTGCAGATTGTAAAACTCAAAGCAAAAGGTTTAAAGGGTATTAGGGAAAAGCCTAATTTTTTTTTTTAATTGCTATTTTCAAGACCTCTGAGCTGACATACAATGGAAGGGTAGACATAATGAATAATAATGCCTTTTCTTTGCACAGTTTGGCCTTGTTTATAAAGGCAGGAACATCCAAAGAGGAGTGGGGACATCACAGTCCCCATGAAGGCCAGCCCTGTGCAGGGGGGTGACAGCACAGCTGTTCCCCCACAGTGAACAGGCACCCACCTTACAAGGACTGCGGCAACTCAAACACCAAAGACTGTGTATTTACAGAAGCAACCCACTCCTCTACAAAAACTGCACAAGATGATGTAGCTTAGATCCCTCAGAAATAAATTTTTAAGTATTTTTCTCTTTTACTGTCAAGGGTCACACAGAGCAGATCTGTGGAGACAGAAACCAGCATAACAACGCTGGTCAGCTGCCCACAACAAAAGGCCTCAGCTGATCTACAGGGGGAAAACAAGAAAACAAACAAGAAGAAAAAGAGTAAATATTTTTCTTTGCTAGTTCCCTTTAGCTGGGGAGCTTCTGGGAGCTCACCTCTCTATGCAGAAAGCATGTCAGAGCTCACAGGGAGACACAAAAAGGTATTTTAAAGTCAAACATCTTCTTAAACAGAAAACTTTCAGAATTTGGTATATAAGCAAGACAGGTCCCTAACAGTTGGATCTAGATTTGTCTGTTTTGAATAATCTTATGAGTTCTTCATACTAATAAAGGAATGCTTCCAATAGGGGCAAGACTAAAATAGCAATTACAGTGACAGTGATTAGTTAATCTCCATGCTCTGGAAGCATTAAAACACTGCAGGTATTTTACTTGGCTCATTAATCCCTGCTTGTGTGACAGAGGGTTCTCGCTGTATGGAATGTCTGTACATTAATGGCACCATAAGGTATTTTTGAACATCTAAAAGCTCTATTATGAAATGGCATTGAGATGCTGGACAGAGCTAGAACCGAAGCTTTCAGCACAGCTGAAACGTGTGGGTTGGGAACATTTTCTATTCAAGCAACATTTGTTTCACAGGAGCAATAAACCCCGTGGGAGCAGCATGTGTTTGGTGGGGCTGTGAAGTTTTGTGTGGCTCAGGTGCTGAGACTTCAGCCCCAGGGAAGGCACTGCCCAGCAGGTCCCATCACGCACAGCACACAGCATTCATGGCAAGTAGAAAAACCACATGGTGTTTATTTCCACAAGCATTTCAGGGATACATACAGCAGTCCAGTGGCATATACAAACGTATGACTGACACAGCGTCACACTCGAGCCAGACTACCCTGCTCCAGTCCATTCCTGCTGTTTTTCTCCCTTGGAACTCAGAAGTTTCCACTGCCAGTATTAAAGTCCACCCTCCAGGCACAGTGAGTCAGTAGTTCAACCAAAAATGTGCACGGAGCATCAGTAGGGAAGAAATCCAGAAGCGTTCGTTTTTACTCACATGCCCAAACGTAGCAGTTTTGTTTCACACAAGAAATTCCGTGCCTGCAGTCCAAGCACAGTGTTTATCTCAGGACACATGCCATCGAGAAGAACAGCTGATTGCACCACAGATAACAAGCAACACCTCATGTCTAGCATGGAACACGTCCCCAGAGGGATTTTCACTTGGCTATGCAATCCACTGCCGAGTGGATGATGCTTGCAACGTATCACTTGTCATGCTAAGACACTAACAGCAATGAGATGGGTCAAGTCAGAGGTCCATCATCTTCCCAACACCACCTAGCTGGATCCACTTCACTTCTGCTCCTCACATTGGCTTGATCGTGTGTCACAAGGGTTTGTGAATCACAGCCACACCTGTTGTAAGAACAGACAGACCA
Organism: Acanthiza pusilla; assembly: GCA_036630365.1. Lineage (NCBI taxonomy): Eukaryota > Metazoa > Chordata > Aves > Passeriformes > Acanthizidae > Acanthiza > Acanthiza pusilla. Next base: position 8,402,654 of record JAXCHO010000049.1, on the reverse strand, counting down.
CAGTTAGTGTGGGAGCAGCTCCTGGGTTGCCATGTGGCTACAATCATCCTGCAAAGCCAAAAGCCAGCAATGAGGGAGGTGTCTACCATTCCTGTGAAAGTTTCTTCTACTGAAATCAACATAAAATGTACAAAAAAGCAAGATTAAAACTTCAGAGGGCACAGCCCTCAAGTTTATGAGTGACCCCACTGCTGCCCGCTCTCCCACTGCCTGTTTACCTGCATAACTCCTCCCTGTGCTCATGCTGGTTGGCAACAACGTCCATTTGTCTGTGCTGGGGTTGTAGTACTCCACCGAGGCCAAGTTGCAGGAGCCATCATCGCCTCCCACCACGTAGAGGAGACCATTCACCGCACACACACCTCAAAGCAGAGCACAGATGGTGAGACATGGGCCAACTCATCCCCCACAACACGCTGCTGCCACATTCCGATTCACTCCCAAGCAGATCCCTCAGCTCCCGTTTTTATCACTTACAACACTGATCACATACACCCAGAGCACATGAACTGCATTAAAAACCACACACAGACAGCTGAGCCAACACCACAGAAAGGCTTATCGTGCTTACCTGCATTTCTTCTGCACATATTCATGTCTGCTACTTGCTTCCAGGTGTTTGTCCCTGGGTCGTAGACTTCCACACTCTTCCTGACCAAGGGCCCGTCGTGGCCGCCGGTGGCGTAGAGCAGCCCGCTGAGCACACCGACACCTGCGAGCACAGCCAGCGTCAGGCTCAGCACGGGGACAGGGCTGCACGGCCCTGCTGCTGCTACTGGGCATGGCCTCGGCCTCTGCAAGGCACCTCCAAAAACAGGGGCCACATCTGCATCGAGATCAGCAGGCACATGCTCAGCTCCGCACCCACCCACCCGTGGCACTAGAGCAACCTGCGCAGCAATGCCGGGCAGATGTCCCCTCTTAGGAAGCTGTCAGGCTGTCCAAGATCAGCAGTTTAGTCCCATGACATTGCTCTGCCTTTATTTCATCTCTTAGGACTGACATGCTCTTGGCCTCCCACCCCACCTTGTTTGCATCTGCCTGATCTTTGCTGCCATGGGACTCTTTGCTTTTAGCCTGATTCCCCATTTCACAACTCTTATTTTTGTTTTTCCTGCTGCTTTTGTGCAACATAACTTCATCCCTTGGATGATCGTCCTCTCCTCAACAACTTACAGCTCCAGCTCTTGAGGCTACCACTCGGTTCCTCTCCTCCCACTCCCACCCCCAAAACCTGGCAGCACTTGGCACAGACAAGGTGCCCCCAATGCCATCTTCTCAGGCATTTTTGAAGGGCCCTGGCTGAATCTCTGGGAATGACAGAGATCTGAAGGCTACCTCTGCCTAGTGTTAATTAATTAATTAATTAAAATGTTCACCAATCCGTGAGAGTTAAAACTTCCAGCAACATATCTTCGTTAATAGGTTCAAAGGCCTCTATTAAAATCAACAAGGTGGGATGTTAGTAAAACAGAAACAGATCTGAATCACATCATTTCAACCATGGCATTAACCAGCGTGCAGGGAGGAGAGGGGCCCTGCTAGCCTGACACCAACAGGTTTTCAACCTGGTCCCTGTGCAAGGATCTTTCCTGTTTGGGAGAGGGAAGGAACAGCTGCTGAGCCACTGAGCTGCTGAGAACAGGCACCACCCAGGCTTGGCAGCTCCATCAGGAACACCCCCATTTGGGGCAGGCACACTGCCACAGGTCTATCACTCTCACCATTCCCTTTTCCAGACTGTTGCAGCTTGTTGCTGCTGGGTTTGGTTTTGACCAGCTGTCTCTCACTGTACCAAGAAGTGCTGAAATCCTAATAGGACACTGGGATTCACCTCTGGCAAACATACAATTCATCTCTAACTGCCATAAATATCCACCTTACTGGGCCAAATCCTTGTTCTGGTTGAAGCACTCCAACGTGCATGGCTTGGGAAGAGCAGAACATGTCCCAGAGTGCATCCTGGCTCCTGAGCTGTGCCAGGTGTCTCCCAGTTCAATGGGAAATGGAAAATCACTTAATTGCATCTGAGCCCAGCAGCCTGCATGTGCAGCACCTCAGCATTTGGCTATATTCAGCTGTTAACAAAAATTTTATTCTTTTAAGAAATAGTTTAATTAGTAAACTAATTTAAACAGGAGAGTAAGAGAGTCAGAAACACTCTCAAGCTTTTTCGCATAAAACTGCCTCCTCATGCAGTGAGATGGGACACAGGGAGAGGACATCCCTGCCAGGAGGAGAAGGGCTGCTCCAGCAAACCCTCAAAGTGTTCAAAAAATGTGCAGATGTGGCACTTGGGGATGTGTTCTAGCCATGAGTATGGCAGTGCTGGGTTAATGGTTGGACTTGATGACCTTAAAAGTCCTTTCCAATCTAAAAAATTCTATGATTCTACAAAACCTGGGCAACATCTGCACAGCCCACTGCCTGGATTAGGGTGGCCCCAGGGACTTGGGGACACCTGTCCTCACCCCCACTAGATGTCAGCACGGGGACGGCAGTGCCGAGCACGGTGTCATTTCTGGAGCTGTACAGCAGATTGTGCTGCAGCTCCGCTGTGGCCAGTGGCACTGGGCAGTGCCTCCCAGTGCCTGCTGGAGAGGTGTCTGGGGGACAAGCAGAGCCTGAGGAGCTCAGCTTTCAGGTGGGAAACAGAAAACTGCAAAGCAATTTGGCAGGCAAGTACGAACTTTCCCTAACAAAGGACTTGCCGCGTGGAGAAACATTTGGAAAGCAGCACTCAGTGCTTCCCACAGACAGCTCACTAAAATCCATCTCACTAAAATCCATCTCACTAAAACCCATCTCACTAAACCCATCTCACTGCAGGCACAAACCTCTTGCTGTTTCACACACTGCCAACAACAGGAGATACTCATTCTGCTCTCCGAAGGCTGCACTGGGCTGGGTTTAAGCATCAAGCAAACACTACAAACTGCTTCAACAGAACTCAAACCAGCACTGTGTCCGTATCTGCCTCACCTGGAGCTACAGAAAAGGCACTGGAATGAGGAAAGCAAGGGTGTAAAGAGCAGCCTCTCACACTGCCCAGCTCAAAAGGGAACTCCCAGCACAGCTTAACCTGCGGGGTCACTTCAGCCCCAAAGAGCAGCCCCAGACTTGGCTGCCTGTGGGTAACAGCACAATTTAACATCAGGGAGGAACCACGGCACACACTGAGCAATAGGACCAACCGTGGCAAATTCCCATTCATCTGGAGATGATTTTAAATGCAGTGGATAAAGAGCTCTTATCCCTTTCAGAGAGGAACAGTCACAGAGAAGACAAGTCTGGCCTAAGATCACGTAGGAACTTAGAAACCATCAAGACTAGAATCCAATCCTTTTACGGCAGTTCCTTTCCTCTAATCCTGCAGATCACCAACTCTGACCAACAAAAAATAAACTAAGAACTAGCTTAGCAGGGTCAATCTGAGATGAATTTTGCTATCTTGCACATCACCCAAAGTGCAGATGTGGCTTGTGTTGCAAAGCATCCACTGGATGCTTGCAGGAAGATCCAAAATTAAAATCCCTCCGAAACTCCCCAGTGATAAGGGAGAGCGAGGTGCAGCTTGGCTTTCCTGTGCCCTGCTGTGTCTGGCGATTTGGAAAGAGAACTCTTTGCTTACAAGTGAGACACATCTGTTAGCAGGGCCACTCTGAGACACCGAACATTATTCCATTAATCCAAAAATTAAACTCAATTTGGCAGATTTCCTCAAAGTCACGAGAGCTGCTGAGAGTTCCCAAGCCATCACATTTTTACCCCTCACAGGAACGGGGGGCAAATAAGAGGTAGCACTTGCAAGCCCGGCAATGCCAAATCCCACTTCCCCTGCCTGTCCGTGAGCAGAGGAGAAGGAGGTGCCCATCCTGAGCGCCCTGGCAGCAGTACCTGCCCCACTGCGCCGCGTGCTCATGTCAGCCACGTAGGTCCACTCGTTGGTGGCGGGGTTGTACTGCTCCACCGTGCTAAGGCACTGCCGCGACGCTCCGTCGTAGCCCCCCACGGCATACAGCTTCCCTGCAACACACACAGGCACGGCTGAAATGCAATCACAGCCCGGGGAGGGGATCCTGCCTGGGAGGGACTCGCCTAAACCTGCTGGGATGGCTGGGGAAAAGCCTAGGGAAGGGGTCTGGAGGGGACTCACAGACGGGCGTGGCTGTTTGTAAAGCTGTTAGGACTAACATGGATACAACTCAACAGCTTAATCAGAAGTCAACAGCCCAGAGGGTTTTCCAAATTATTTGTTGGTCCAGGAGGAGAGGGAATATCAAAGTGTGTTCTGCTGATGGGGGGTTCCCCCCCCCCCGCCCCCCGTTCAGGTGTGCTGTCAAAGGCCAACACTGCGCATTAATAAATGTTATTAACATAACGAGCAAGAAATATGAAATAGCCTCTTATAATAACATCATATGTGCAAGGAAACCTAGCCCTGATTTTGAAGAACTTGAGGCCAGCCTGGTCACTCGTGCCCAGGGATGGCAGCACAGGAGATCCCTGTGTTGTGAGGGTCCCCTGGGGTATCCAACCCTCCCCACTCAGCTCAGTGAGAGCTGACTAACACACACCCACGGAGCCCAGAGAAGCACAGTCTGATACCACGGCACATCAAACAAGGCTGATGCTCTACCGTGTCCTCTGTCCCCAGGCCTGGCTGACCCCCTCCCCTTGTCTCCCTGCATCATCTTGCAGCTTGTTTTGCATTTAGGCAGTAAACTCTCTGGGCATTTTCTTACTAAAGCAGCCAGCACAAGGATTCTGGTTCAAGTCCAGGTCTCCCAGATGCTACAGTAAACAATTAATAAAGCTCATCAAATACATAGAAAAATTCTAACCTAAATGTTTGTACAAAACCCAGAAATAATATAAATTCTCAATCGAGAGCCTGACCATGAATGAGCTGCACAATTCTTTGCATGCACAAGACTCCCACCAGCAGTTATCTTCAGCCTTAGGCTTTTGCATCCTCCTGTTTTGGATGTCTGCAAGTCTCCAAGAACAGGCTGGCTCTTTTCTTTCTCCCTCAGGCCCACTCATGGCCTTCTTCTGCATCTTCCTGGCTCTGTGAACATTTCATACTCTTATGCGTGCTGTTGGTCCTGCTGGTATTTGTCAATGGATCAGGCAAGAGTGCCAGTCCAAGCAAGACAAGATCACTTTCCCCAGCTGGCAACAATTATTAGGCATTTTCAATATTCACAGACATCAGATCAATTTTTGTCACATTCAGATGAACCCTGTGGATTAACTGCAGGCTGCAGCTTGCTCCCTGCACCAGTGTGATCAGCTCTTGTGCCCATCACATGCCCTCATTATTTTTACCACGGATTCCAACATATGCAACATTTATTTGTGCTTCCAAACAAAGCAAAGGAAAAGGATTTCATGAGTCTCCAGTAGAAAATCTGTCCATAGAAATGCATCTCTCAGGTCTATATTTAATCTTTGTTCTTCATTCAAGCCACTTGAGCAAGTTCCAATGATTGACAGCAGCCCAGCAGTTCCCAAGCATGGGCCAATTTTGAAGGAGGTGTTTCTTAAACATGCAAATTTAAGTTAATGACAACTATTTATTCTAACTTTATCTCCCTTCCTCTTCTAAAATAAACACATTTCATGTACATTAACATATTCCATGTATTTCCCACTCAAACAGGTCAAATTAAAGCAATGTAAAGCACGGTTTATATGGTTTATAACAAGGCTTATGCCAGTGCTGCTCTGCACTGCACTAATTGGAAAGTGTTATGTGACACTAAAGACAAATTCAGATAAAGCCTTTCACTTCAGAATAGATTTTGTAGAGGAAGAAATTGTTCCTACTTAACCTTTTCATTCTCCTGACTCCAAACCAAGCTGCTCAGTTCCAGCTGCCTCAAGTTTGGTGCTGACACAGAGGTGCCAGCAGCTGCCCCATCCTCCCACCTTGCTCCGAGCCGCAGCTCCAGCCCTTGCTCTTGTCAGCCCCTGCTCACTGAGGAACCACAGCAGAGCGTGCTGGGCCTGATGTCAATACACACAGGTTTTAGTATTCCTGCCAAACCACCAGCTCGGGGCTGTGGGACGAACGCTGCTCCTGTTTCTCTGTCTGAGCAGATTTCCGTGCTGGGTATTCCATCCACGCAGCGCCTGCCGGCAGCAGCAGCAGCCACAGACCAGCAGCGCTGGATTTCACCAGCCACAGGCAGCCCAGGAAGAATAAGCATTCAAGGAAACCTGCACACACCTAATTGCATTCACAGGAGGCATGGGCTGGTCTGAGACAGGTTTGAGGCTCTTGGAAAGCTACACATGATTTCTCACCAAGATAAGGAGGAGAATGGAAAAAGTTGCAGCAATTACATCATGTAAAATCAATCTTTCCCAACAAGTCAAGGGAACAGCTCTTGCCGTTCCCTCCTACTGCACTTAACCATTCAGGCATCTGTTTGACACAGTAACATTTGTTTGATGGAAATGGCTGCTGATTTTCTTACCCTCCACAACTCCAACTCCAACACTGCTTCTTCTTGTGTTCATGGGAGCCACAAAAAACCACTCATTGGTTTTATAGCTATAGGCCTCAACTGATGCCAGACCTAGTTAAAAAGGGGATACACAGGTTTTCTAATTAAAAAAAAAGAGAAGAAAAAAAGATTGGTGTTGCACTTTCATCTGCCTTCCACCTCCTCCCAAGCCCGTAATTCCCACCACGCTCCTGCAATCCCATTTCCTAATCCCTTGCCTTTCAGGCTGGGACCAGCATGTCAATGCCACTTCTGCAGCAGCTGGAAAAACTGTTACCCCATCAGCCTTGCCCTGGGACTGCTGCCTCTGATGTGCTGAGGACACCAAGGTGAGCAGAGTCCAAATTCCGAGCCCAAAAGCCCCACATCCTTTCAAGCATTACAAAATGTCCATGCAGAAGTTTAAAAATTTCCCCAGACCCTGCTGCAATAGTTAGTTAAGGGCTTAACCAAGTGGCAAAGCTTTACAGCAGAGGCAGAGGTGTGAATCTAAACACGCAGCTATGCCAAGACAAATCCCAGGCACTCACACCCTGTAAGATGCCTTGCTAGTATTTTATTCATGTTGCTATGAAAAATTTAACTGAAACAAGGAAAAATCCCTTTTCAGCCCAGAAAAAGCATAATCATACAGAGAATGAGGCTGAAAGAACTGTATCACTAAAGAAAACAACCAGGGTGAGACCCTCTGCAATTACTGACGGGTCAGGACATGCACGTGGGTAGTTAGAACAAACACCAAACCCCATTTCTGCCTCCTTCTCTACAGAACCACAGCCAAAGCCTACAGCAACCTCTCCAAAGCACTACAATCTCTGCAGAGCCTTTGAAAACCCTTCTTCCAGGTCTGGATTTTGCAGTGTCACCTACCCGTGCTGCCATCGAAGCCGCCCACGGCGTAGAGGAGGTCGTTGAGCACGGCGGCGCCCAGCGTGCTGCGCCGCTCCTGCATGCTGGCGATGGACGTCCACTGGTCCTTCACGCCGTCGTACACGTCCACCGTGCGCACCCGCAGCGAGCCATTAAAGCCCCCGACAGCATAGACATTGCCAGCCATGAACACCACACCTGGGCAAAGAGCAGAGGGCTGTATGGTGGTTTTACCAACAGCTTGGGAGGATTTGTGTCTAGGCAGATCCTGCTCACTGCCAGGGTGTGAGAGGCAGCTGGGAAGAGCAGAGCGCGGGCAAGGCTTTGGTGTTTGCTGCAGGTTAGGAGTGTTGGAGTCAGGCTTGATAAAACATACGTGTCATATGGGAGGTGAAATGCACATGAAAACACGGCAGCGTAAGGCACAGATGGAGTTCACACCTGAGTGGGTAATTCTGTGAGCCAGAGGGAACACCAAATGGTGAGCCACAGTCACAGCCCTGTCAGATGTTTTCAGAGGAACACTCCCAGCTTAAAGATCTGCTCTCCATCACCCACTCCTCGGCACTGAGAGGGACTGACTCAGCTCCTTTGATTTTCGCTGGGAAACCAGCAAGCAAAGTTGGGCCCCTGCGGGCTGCCAAGACAGCAAGGGGGGAGAAGGAGGGGAAACACTGATGGAGGAACAGCCAGGAGAGAGAGATGATGAGGGGGAGACAGTGGCTATGGAGGGCAGATAGGCAGGAGCAACCCCACTAGAGAGCAGGACATCCACCTGAACGAGAGGGGAAAAACATCTGTAGGGAAAGAAGAGGAAGGAATGGCAAAAAAAAAGAGCTGCTTGAGGCCAGGGCACTGAGGAAGGTTAAAGGGATGACTGAGAACATCCATCCATTAGGAAAACAATGAAGGTTGCAGCAGAAGTTGCTGTTACCTGCTCTGCATCTCCGTGAGGGAAGCTCAGCAACCTGATCCCAGCGTTCCTCCTCAAAATCGTAGCACTCCACACTGCGAATGGCTTTGGGCGCTTGCCCACCCACCACAATCATCACCTGCAGAGGGAAGAGAAGAGCTAGAAAACCTCAGACGTGACCCTGGGCAGCTGCTCTCTGCAGGGAGGCCACACCACAACCTGGTCAGGAACAGCTGCCAAAACACATGCTGCAGGCCAGCCAGAAGCCTCTGCAGGGACACTTATTTCAGGCAATTATATTTCAAGGGTGAAAAATTTATCTCCAATTAATGCATGCTAAATATGGCCACCCCATTTACCCTTCCTCACTATGTGTCCAAGGCGGGCAACTTGCCCAATTTCCCCTTGAAATACAAAACCTTTTGGCACCGTGGCATACACAAGACTCACTGCAAAAGTATTTTTAAGTGAAGAAGATTCCAGCATGATTTCCACCAGTGGCTCACTGTTTAGTCATTATCTCCATGGTGGTGCTAAAAATAATCAATGCCACTTAGCAAATAAAACGTGACAGCTGCGGTGCCACCTGTGGGGAAGGCGACACTCAGGGAAATCACCACAACTGTCGTGACTGGGGGGGTCTGGGGGTGTGATTTGTCACCTTCATTAAGGCCTTTGGCTGCCACAGGCACCGAAGCAAACGTGGGAATGAAACCCTAAATTCCTTACAGGAAGGGAAAAGCTGTGGGAAGGTGATCAGGGCAATCTCTCTGCTGGGTCAGGGCTCACCCAGCCCCAGACTCTGCTCCCAGCAAGAGCAAGTGGTGGGCACTGGTGGAAAAGTGAGAGGAGCAGAACCCTGGGCAGGAGGCAGTGTGGTCCTTCCCAAACCTGCCCTGTCTGCTGCCAGAGACAAACTCCCCCTGGCCCCCCAGCTCTGCACTCGAGGCTGCCCATCGCTCTGAGCCCCAGCTGGGCACTGCAAACCAACCCTGCACAGGCAGCAGCCCCCAAGCACCTGCACTGATGAGCAGCTGGACCTGCACTGTGCTCAGCTCATTTCATTCAACCCTGCACAGGCAGCAGCCCCCAAAACACCTGCACTGACGAGCAGCTGGACCTGCACTGCGCTGGGCACACGTTTCATTCAACCCTCCACAGCCATCCAGAGGGAGGAACTGCTCCCCTCATCACATCAAATCGGCAGGACAAACATTACCCAAGACAATCTGATTTTTACGAGACCGAGGAGCTAGAAACAAGATAAAGGGGCTTCAAATATAGACAAAGAGTAGATGGAAAACTGGCTTTAGCCTCTGCAAGGCAGCGGGGAATAGCTTAGGGGATAAGGTCGTCACTCAAAGTCAATCAGGCAACAAACTCAACCCCAAGCAGGGCTGCTTTAAAAGTAGAGTGCTAGACGGCAATTTAAAGAATTTGAAGAGCATGGAAATAGTGGCCTATTTGATCTACAAAGATGAAAACGTGATATTAGATACCAAATTGAGTCTAAATTAACAGCCTGACTACTAGTTGTGCAACAGTCTCCCACAGCAAGCCGCAGGGCTTCACACGATTACAGAATTAAGGGATTTCACAGCAGACGATAATCCCTCATCAGCAGGACCAACAGGCCAGATGAAAGTTTCTCAGTAACAGGATTGCTGAAAGATCATCACCTTCTTCCCTTTCTTCGCAGTTCAAAAGAAGGGAGGAGAGACCTGCAGAAGGTTTGGGCTTGACTCATGGGTCATGCTATAAAAGATGTTGAGAACCTCTGAACTCACTGATTTGCTGTTCCTTTTATCCTTAACTACTTTAGTCCTTGAACAAGGGCCTTGTCAGCCCTTCGTGACACCCCCAAAGCTATGTCCTACCAACTTCATGTCAGCAACAGCAGGCAGAAAGGACACTGACACACACTGCCACAGGCTGCAAAACCACAGTTTCTCAATGGACAGTCCAGTATCCAAACAGCAGAAACAGCACAGATCTCACACACCACCCCACAAAGCAACCTCATTACCATTTGTGCTCGGAAAAATAACACACTGCGGTTCTGATGTCTGAGAATCTCCAAATGCTGACTAACAACTCCAGTGACAGTCTGCTAAGGGACATTGTGCCAAACTTGGTTTATCTCTGGAGCACAGGGAATATAGTTTCTGTGGAAATTTTTTTTTCCCACTAATGAAGTGGTGGCCAGAGCATCACACTCCTGCAGGATAAGCATGGGGAGCAACAAGGATTATTTATTCAGTTGCTGCTTTGAGTCTATTGAAATTCGCTTCAGACTTCCTGCCCACGGGGTTGGGTGCTGCTGTTTCCTGCTTTCCTGGCTCCTGATTATGGATACAGGAAACGAAAAGACACCTACTGTGACCCTCCTCAGCAGGGCTCCATGACACTGCCACCAGCCAGCAGCAACCTCAGCCAGCACTCCCAGGGCTGCAGCAGCTGCCACTCCATGGTCAGAGAGCCACAGAATCACTTGTGGCTGACAGAATGTTTTAGCAGCAGAGATACTCCTTCCCCTAAGGGTTTATCTAAGTTTATCCAACTTAATTATGCATCCTTGCTGGGCACAGGCAATGCCAGAAGAGGGAGTAAAACACTGCAAAGCACCACTCTGGAGTTAGCAAAAAGTAACACAGCAAGTTCTGGAGTTCCTGTCAAAACTGAAAATGCCACCAGGAGCAGGGGTGAGGTGACACGAAGCGATGAGCTCAGCTTACCTTTGGCAAGCTAACGGGAGTCCTTGGCTTTGTCCTGGGATTCTTTATCAGTTGCCTTTGATCCAGAGGAAGCAAATGGTATTTCATGGCCTCGATAAGGAAGTCTTTACAGGTGTTGTTATTCTTGATTAAAGCTTCTTCTTCGACTGTCTGAGAATATGCACACACAACAAAGATCATTTAAACTGGCACAGGTCACAAGGAGCTTTGTGGAAAGAACATGTAACCTGGGATTTCCTTTCCAAAGTACCAACATTAAAAAAAACCAAAACTGCAGGAGACACAGACTTCCAGCTTTTCCCAAAAAACACATGCAGCAACATCCAAGCCTCTCACTTTTTGCCAAGATCCCTCACCAGAAGTGAGTATTTTATCACTCTCTGCCAAACACTTGATTCAGCAGAGGAGAATTCATCAGGAGTCTGGATACAAAATAAGTGATTTCTTTTATCTGAACCAGAATTTTTAAGGAGAGGCAGTATCTTTTATTCCATCAGAAGATACAGATGAAAGAAAGAAAAATGATGATGGGTTCATCTCGTGAATATCAATTTTATACCAATTGCATTGATTTTTTTGGACACATGATAAAAGCATAGTAGTCAAAGAGCCCATATGCCAACCCCTTCTTTGGGAATTGTCAGCTCATTATCTAGGCCCAGATCCCAGGAATTAATTTATGAAGAACAATCTGCAAGTCAGACTGAGTCAGAGTGTCTCCCCTGCCACTCACACAGACCCATATGCATGCACAGTACACACCTTAAGCCAAAATTATCACACATGGCGTGTTTCCATTACAATGTTTTACCCATGAATGAGAGAAAAAAGCTGCACAGGCTTGTAATACTACCACCTTGGAATTTTCAGGGTGAAAAATCACAAGATATTAAGTTCTCAGTGCTTCCCCTGGAGGGGCAGGAGCTCTGCTCTCAGCGTTGCCTGGCAGAGCACAGGGCCCATTTACAAAAAGGTTTCTGAAGCACACATGGATTGCAGAGTCCACTCAGGTTTTGCTTTTATTCTTCTGTTTACAGACTCAGCAACAGACCAAATTACCCATCTCAGACACAAACAGCCCAGCCACTGATCAAGGAGCAACCAACAGCTAAGTGCAAGTATTAATGACTTATTTGCAGACTAACCTGTACCAGGTAATCTCTGGGCAAAAGGGGCAGGCGAACGTGCTCCATCAGCTTAGCCATGTGCTCTAAGCGGGATTCTTTCTCATAATTTATCCAAGAGATAACTGCTTCAAAGACCTGCACAGATAAAATACAATCAAATGGGGAAGACAGAACTTCCCTGCACAGTCACCCACCCAAAATCAGAAGCACGGTGATTTCAGAGCATCGAAGGAAGGGGGTGCAAGATCTCTGTCAAACAGATGGAAAAGTTGTGACTGCACAGAGCACAAGCAGCACTGTGGCCAAGAGCTGAGCTGACCATGCATGTTAACAAGCAACTTCACATCTCGATGTGCTGTATCACTCCCAGAGCTAAATGCATGTCCAGAACAATCATATACCTCTTGGACATGAGGACTGGAAGGCAGCCAGGAAACTTAATGAGCCTGCTGACATTTGCACTGGACATTATTCATGAACTCAGCCACAACAATTACTCCTGATAACAGAGATCTCCCTCCTCCAGGAGCCTGGCCACAGAGTCACTGTGCTCATATTTAATCACTGCACCAGTTCCAGCAGCCCTCAAAAACCAAGAAGTCTTGAGGACAAGTTCCCCACACACAGGACAAGCCCTGCCTGCAGCCACGGAGCCTCTGCGTGCATTTCACTGTTAAAAATACCCTGATTCTCCAGCTGGGAAACAAGGACACACTGGGCTTCTGGTCTGAACCAAAATCCAGTTTCACTTCCAGATCCAACTGGTTGAGATAAGCATCCAGAGCTGGAGCCCGTGACGAAGTGCTCACAAACAGCCCCATGGGCAGAGCCCTCGCGACGCACAGGCGCGGGAGAGGTGTCCTATGTGGGCTCCTGGATGAATATGCATGTGCTTATATAACTGTGAGCCTCACTCGCAGAAGAAAGGCCTAAAAATGTCACCAGGAGTGGGAAAGGCTTCCTGAAGCACCCAGCAAGGCAGGAAGAGGGGCTGGTGCAGCCTCAGATGCTGCACAGCAGGATCTGGATCACCGCAATGGAGTTTTCCCACAGAGAGAGAATTAAATTCTGACGCATAACTCACATCTTCAGGCAACATTCCCCGGGCTCTCTCACTGCCCAGCTACTCAGAGGGGCTGAGCAGAGACCCTGCCTGTCCCGTTTTTCCCCAAAAATCATCCCTGGCCCTTCCCTCCAGCACGCCAGGCAAGCGCCCTTGGTTTCAGCTTCCTTTCGGGGTCACCAAATGGTCAGGCCAATTTGCACAGATAATTACTTCTTTCTTTCCATCCCTCCCACCACTCCCCAAGAAACCATTTCGTTTGGTCCAAGGTCACTAATTTGACAAAATCAACCAAAAAAATGAGGGCACCATCTTTCAGTCCCCAATTGTTGCTGGTAAATGTATTTGCAGGAGGCCTTGGCAGACACATCCTGCCATGAAGGAGAGGCAGAGCAGAAAGGGGTTTCTTCCTCTTGGGCTAAACTATATACTTTTAAAATGCAGTAAAGCACCAGCCTCATTTCCTGCGCCAGCAAAGCTCCAGCTGAACTGTTTGGAATTCAGGACACTGCAATGAGGATTTAAGCAACACAACAGGGAGCGGTGTAATCAAACCGCAGCAAAGGCTGAGGAGAATAACTACTGCAGAGCCTTTAAGTATTTTAAAATTAAAATAAATAAGCAAACAAACATTTTAACTTTAGCTGTGAGGCCTTTAAAGTAGAAACTGGGTTGTTATGAGATTTTTTTTTAATTGCAAATGAGTGTGGAAGGAGGATAAAGCAAATGTTTAGCCAACAAACAGGCTTTTCATTAACCTCTTCTGCACAAAGGCTGAGCTGCAGAGCAGATCCCAGGGCTGGGACATACCCAGCCACAGGTCAGGAGGACAGTGAACAACTCTAAAGGAAGGTAAGGCAAATGTGCACTAGGAATAAGCTGCTTCCTCTGTGCTGGAGTCCACTCCTGAGTTAGGCAAGAGCTGATTCTTCCCTGCTGTGCCCACTCCAAAAATAACTATTTAAAAAAAAAAAAAAGTCAGATTCTGGCACCTTCCATTGGCTCTGATTCCTAATGTCATGAGAAGGGGGAAAAAAGCTTTAACCCAAGGCAGCAATATCTCTATTTAAAGGCCACATCTGTTTCCACTCCTGCCGTGCCCTCCCTCCGCACGCTGTGCCTGCTGCAGACCCCGAGCAGCTGCTGCCTCTCCCCCAGGACCCTCCAGCCACGCAGGACCTGTAGCCAGGGTGGGATGGAGCACAGCAGTTGCCCACACTGATCCAGAGCCAAGGCACAGGCTGAGGCAGCACCTGGCACCTGCCTGGCTGCAGGAGTCCCGAGCTGGGGAGAAGTAGATTTCCCACTCTGTGGAGCAGAAGGGTAAAAGCCTGGAATATCCCCTCTCTGCATACTGCCTAAGAGCAAGCCCAGATGTTCTCCCAGTCTCTCCAGCCAAAATTCCAGCTGTTAGAGACTCCCAAGAGTGAGGACCAAATCTTGCATCAGCTTCTGCTGCATGTCAGCAGCATGAGACAATGAGTCAGTCACCAGACTGACTGTGCAATCCCCAATCCAGAAATCCCAACCCTTTTAAAAATTTCTTTAGCCACTGTTCTTAGTTGGCAGGAGATCATTCTCAAGTCCCTTCATTTCATACATCTTTAGTAAATAAAAAATAAATACTATTTTTATATGGGTTTTTTTTTTAGCTTGCAAACAGTAAAAAGAGCCAATTAGGTCAGGTACAGAAAACATTAATAAAACTGTCTTCCAAGTGCTGCACTCAGCTATAGCAAAAACAGCAAGCAGGGACAACAAACCCCTGCCCTATTCTGAAAGGGCCTGTGTAACTGCACAGGCTGGTACAGCAAGGGGGAGAGAAGAGAAAGGAAGAGAATCTTTGAGTGCAGAGGAAATGCTCTCACCATTTCACAATTAAAATAGATTTCTGTGCTAGCACAGAATTTTTGTAGTCCTGATGACCTAGGGGTAAAAGTAAGGCAAAAGTGGTGGTTTTATTAGGTGAATTTGTATTATCTGGGGGGTGGCATAGGAAGGGGAGAACACACAAGTTCCTGAGGGAACAATTCCAAGGGCAATTCTCCCTCCCTGGTCCTGGCAGGACTTGGCTCTAACAGCTCCCAGTGATCCAGGGATGGAAAGGCTTTGGCTCAGTGTACAGTACATGTATGAGAGACAGTAAGAACAGGAATGAGGAAACTTCTTGGGAGATCTGGCTGGGACAATTCAGCTCCCAGATTTCTGAAGTATTTTGCACATGCATACACACAGATACACATGTGTATGTATAGACTGGTATACACACACATGTATATATTTTATATAATTTTTTATAATATATACCTCAAACATTAACAGATAGGAAGAATAAAAGTGAGGAAAATGCCTTGTCTGTCATGAAGTTAACACAAAACAGCAGCCTACAAGTCTGTCTTTGCTTTCCAGCACTTCTTTGAACTCCAGCACATTTCACGTTTATATTCCATTCCCATTTTCTGCCTCTCTCCTGTTATTCAGATCTGTTGTTTTGAACGTGCAGCTTATGCTTACATTTCCTTCCACAGCCTTGCATTCTCAACAATCTTTCCTTTTAGAAGTTCTTTTACAATCAGCTAAAGAAATACTGGGTTTGATTGTGTAAAGCTCAGATGAGGGAAGGAGCATTTTGATTCCCCTGGGCGCAAGGCCAATAAAAGCTTTTGAACAATGCTGCACAGGACTGGAAAAAATTGGTTACTAAACTTGCACTTCCCTTTGCAGGCTGCTTGGCTCAGGCCAAGCGATTCTGCTGCGAGTTCGTGCCATTTGCTGTTTCCCTTGCTGGCCCTGCCCCAGCGGCACCTCGCAGCCCCGCCAGCCCCACGCCTGCGGAAACGCGCGCCCAAAGCCTCCGGGATTGCTGGCTGGGGATCAGCAAGAGCATCCCTGTGTCCACTCCTCACGTCAGCAGGATTTCTGGCAAGTTTTACAGTCCCTGTGGGCGCAAGCACCTGCGTGTCTGCAGCCCAGAGGGGCTGGGCAGGAGGAGAGCACACTCGAGGATGAGCAGCACAGCCACACCAGGGCCAGCCTCACTCCACCCAAACACAGGTGACCTGAAGTGACAAACCACACAATCCTCAAGCTCTCCTGTAGCCTCCCACAAGAGACCATTTACATTTAGGGACATGGTTTAGTGGCGGACCGGGCAGGGCTGGGTTAGGGGTCGGACTCAATGATCTTAAATGTCTTTTCCAACCTTAATGGCTCTGTGACTTTACGATCTCCCCGCAGTGACAATTTGGAGGTGAGCTGAAGGGCTGGAGGCACAGGCCTGTCCCCAGAAAGCTGCAGCAGGCCATACAAGAAGCTCATGGGGCTGCAGTTCACCAAGCACCATAATCACTGGTCACCCTCCTCCCCAGGACTCCAGACTACACGAGATATATTGAACATTTCAATCACAAAACAGTGTCAACCAGTGCCTTTTTCCCCCTCTTTCATTACAAACACTGAAGATGCTAAAAAAATGTTGCCTTCCTTCTTTTTGATTGCAGGCTTCCTTTTGTTGTTCTATCCAACATGCAACAGAAGCCAATATTCTTCCCTGGCCTAATGAAATTCACTTTTTTTTGAGGTTTTACAGCAGGTATTAAATGCTTTACACAACAGCAGATGGGAATTTCCTAGTTTTCCAGAGAGGGAAAGCAGTTGGTTCTGAGCCCCAGGGCTTTTGGAGTGATACAGATCTGAGAGTCATAACTTCCTGCAAAGAACAACCAAGTGAAGGTCATTTTTATGTGGTTTCAGGATTCACATTATTTTAATTTTCCTTTCCACATGATCTGTCTTGGAGAATGGCCCCTAAGGATCATATAATGATAACAGTTCCTGCTGTAAGATCTGGAAACATGACAGCATTCTTACATTCACTCTTGCTATACAATTTACTGTACCTTTTCTTCAGAGGAGACTGTGAGCTTGTCACTTGATATTAAACTGCAAACCTGGTCCAGACTAAGGCTAAGAAATTCTTCTCCTAGCATCACCTCAGGGAAGTGCTGCTCTGTTCAACAAATGAGAAGGGGGAACAGAAAATTATAATGAAATCCATGTTTTCAGTCAATGGCAGGACCACAGAATTCAGAGAACAGCTCTTGTCACAGCTCTAGCCCCCAAAACAAACCCACGGTGGCTGTGAGTGGCACACAGACAGAAACCAGCCTCAGAGCAGGATAAAGAAATCTGATGTTATTTCAAGCAGCACCAGCCCCATGAGACACTTTCATAAATTAAACCGAACTTTGTCAAAAGCCACTGAGAACCTTCCAGTGGCAAATAGTTAGGAGTGGCAATTGAGACAAGCCCGAATGTCTTTCCAAAGTGGTAAATAACCTGGCCACCTCGAGATTCAGTTCTTGCCCACTTCAACAGGCTAGGCAGCATCAGATCTGCTCAACACCTGGGTGAGAGACTCCAGCAAGGGTCCTTGGCAGTCATATGCATTCCAAGGAAGGCGCATCTTCAGCATCAATCAGTTTGGTGCATGTGCCCAGCAGCAAACACTGAGGGATCCAGCTCTCCTCTCTGTCCACCTTCTACTTCCTTTCCCCAATAACACAAATTTAACCTTTCTCCCGCTCCAAACCCTCAGCACCCCCATTCCCCAGCAGCTTTTCCCCTTTCCACTTAAGCCTGCAATTGCACAAATTTCTATTTTTCCCTTTTTTGCCTCCAGCTCCATCCAGACTGTGACTCTGGGAGCCACCTGAAAACAAAATGCACGTCACTGATTATAACCCCAAACTGGAAGAATTATGACTGAACATCATCAAATCTGTCAAGCTTTATATCTAGCCAAAAGGCACACGAAGTAATTGCTTCCTAAAAAATAATTTCTAGGTCAAATGTGTCATTAGGCAGTTGCAGCAATTTTAGTTTTGCAAGAATTTCTTACATATACTGCCAATTTAATCTCACCTGTCATTTGCTAAGTCCCATTTATCTTTGGCTGTATTACAGAAATGTGGATCTCAGACACTTTATCTGAAGCAGCTTCTTTCAAGCTCTAATTCTGTAGCTTTGAGAAGCTCAGACTCCTGTACCCAAAGAGCTCCCTCCGCAGCAAGATCTGCCTCCAGTTTTTATATCTGCAAAGTGCTTTGTCTGACAAAAAGCAGCGCCGCAGGGACATGAGCTGGCATAACTTCCAGAGAGGAGCTCTTTGGAGACCCTGAACAACCCTTCACCGAAGTTCTTCCTGCAGTGTTGGACTCTGGGCTTGGACTCCCCAACCACAGACCCTCCTTGGTCTACCGAGGACCAAAATCCCACCGCTAAGCCAAAGATTCTGATTAAAAATAGCAGTATGTGATTAAGTTTAATACTCTGTTATGCTGGAAATATTTATGAGATCTAACTCTTGTGGCCTGAAATACTTGACAGGCAGGAAACACTCCCCACACAATAAGCTGGATGCACTCTGACTTCTGGACAAAATCTCATATTCATTCATTCTGGACTTGCATCTGGCAGCAGAAAGGTATTTGATCTTTTGTTATTAGTTGGAAGCAAGGAAGAATATTTACTGATTTTAATAAAAAAACTGGTGCCTCCATCAAGAAGGCTCCTCCACCTACTAAAGTTATCCATTGGCCAGAACTCAGCATTTCTCAAGTAACTGAGCTCATGAACACATGGACTTTTGAGCTTGAGGACTTCTGTCTTGGTTTAAGGCTGTTACATAAACAACATAGTGAAAAGAATTTTAATGGCATTTTTATTAATGGAGTTCCATTAACATTACATGGGCTGCTGTACTAACTGGGACTTATGAAGGCCAATAAAACAACAAAGCAGACCTTCTAATTGCCAAACAACCAAATAAATATACAGTGAATGCACTGCTTGTTGGGTTAAAGATTAAACAGGGCCTGGAAGCAAGGATAATGAGATATTACAAGCAAGCTTTTATACAATTAACCATTCCTTCCAGAGTACCTTTTTCTGCAGGGGATAATACAGCCAGAGCAGCTGAAAAGGTTTTACTTTTATTTGCAGGAGAATAGGGGAGGATTCAGTGGACACATTTTTATTCCACTGAGTCTACTTATGGTCCAATTAAGGACAAAACCATTAAAAAGGAAAATGTTGCAGGACAGAGCAGGTGCTCTGGGAGACAGCAGGTGTATGTGTCCCTACGCAAATTATCGGAAAAGCAGAAAAACAAACTGAGAGAAAACTATCAGCTTCTCCCAAGCAGAGGTCAAGGGCAACTCTGCTGGAGGAGACTGGAAAGTGCTGGGGAATTCGGAGCTTGGGGCTGCCTGAAACAGCTTCACGTTTACGACGTAGAGGAGAAATGCTGAAAGCCATTGCCTGCACCTACTTATTGCAGCCAAACACATCCACTCCCAAGGAGACATAAGCCTATCCTCCCCTGGGGTAAGGGGCCATTGCTGCGCAGATCAGAGCCTCAGACTGCATGGCAATTTTAGCTGAGTGCTCCAGCTCCCTCCCACAGGGTTTAATTTTGCCCAGTGCCATTTATTCCTGCGATGGAAATGCCCAGCCCTGCCTGCTGCTCTCCCAGGGCAGGGTCCGTGGGGAGGACACCAGCACACCAACGCTGAGCTGTTGAACAGGCACCCCAAGACCCTGCTAGGAGCATACTCAGAAACTTTTGTGGGCTGAGATCCAGAGGATCAGTGTTTCTTACCTCCTAAGGTGCTCCCCCGTGACCAACCCACACTTCACAACTTGCAGCATCACGGGAAGTTACAAACCTAGAACCCAACAAAGCACTCCCTTCCCTGTCCCCCAAACGAGCTCAGCCAGGATGTGCAGATGTGGCTGGGGCAGGTTTAGCCCCACGCCAGAGCCCTCCCCTCCCCTCACCTGCGTAGGCGTTGGCCTGCTGCAGCAGCTCGGTGCAGGCGTGCACGTCGGCGAAAGCGCGGATGCCAAGGCAGTTCGTGGGGTGCAGCTGGGACTGAAGGAAGTCACAGCAGTTTTTTCTAACATCCATCAGTTGCAATAAGCTAGCAGCTGGCAACAGAACCTGCAAAGGCATGAGAGGGGAATGAGAGTGAGCAACAAGGAGTGATTCACAGCTTGCACAGATCGGAGGCAATTCCCTTTCAGACAGGGACACTTCCCTGTGGGGTACGAGGAGGAAGGTTCAAGACAGCTCTATCCATATGCAGAAGATCCCCATTCATGCTCTGAGACATGAAAATGGCTATCCCACACTGGGCTATAAGTGGAACTCTTCTCACAGCTTCTCCCCACAAGACCTCAAGGCAAAGTGAGGACAAGGTACAAGCAACCACAGATGCTCCTGAATTTCTGGCTTTGCTGCAGGTAGGTGCTACACACAGATTTTTTTTTTTTTTTCTCCCCCAAAGAGCTATATATTATTTATAAACATTGACATCAGTCCAGCCCAGCAGCCCTGAAAATCCTGAACTTCGTTATTTCCATATTGGAACCATATTAGCTTGTGAGCAGGGTGCCCAAACAGTCATATAAGAGAGGGGGCTCCCAGAAGCTCCAGCAGGTTTTGGTGACAGCAAGGCTCTTGGGAAAGACAGGTCCAACTATTTAAATCAACAGCCTTCATTTACACTCACACAAAATGCTGGGCACACTTGTGGGTCATGACCGTGTCTGAAAATGAGGTACTGCTGTACCTCCAGAATGAAGCACAGAAAAAGGAGACAGAAATGGATGAGAACATGACATCTGCTGGAAAAAAAACACCTTTGAGGCCAGTGAGAAGGACAGGAAGCAGAAAACAAAGTCCATCAGGGCATTACAGCCCGTGACATCAGCTACTTCCTTTCTCGTGTCAAGCAGCAGCAGCAGACGTGTCTTATTCCAGCTCCTGTGCCCAGCTCCGGCTGCCTCACACATGTCCTTCCAACTGGGCATCTGTGCTCACCATCTGAGCACACATTTCCGGAAAATTATTTACAACTCAAAAAAAAACCAAGCAGCTGTTCAACAAAACAAATAGGTTAACAGCATTCACCTCCCTGGATCTCGATGGCAGGGAAGGGATAAAGATGCTCCCTCCCTGTCCCTGTCCCTGTCACCGCAGTCCCATTCCACACCGGGGCAGGACCCACACAGCCTGCTCCAAGTCTTTCTAAGCAACTGATGTGTTCCACTCCGGCCCAGCTGTACAGTGCCTGACTGCTGCCAGGCAGCCACCCCAACAGGCAACAATAAAGAGAGAAATCAATTAACTCGGGAGCCTGTTTTGGCCCAAGCCTCTTGATGCCAGGAGCAGATTAGTTTGTGGCTTTGATAAAGTCAAGACAGCAGTGTTCTAGGTTTTTGAAACCTAGCTGTGAACCACTTTCTCTCTAGCTGAAGCATTTCTGAGCACCTGAGCTGCATAAGGGCTTTGGGTAGACAAGTCAGACTCCAACAAACCATCCCTGGCTATAGAGCGGCCAGAGCCCCCTGTGTGCAGCCCTGTCCATCCAGGATGCACACCTGCCAGTCCAGGTGGGCTGCTTGCCTCCAGTGTTTGGGATATTGCCTCCAGTGTTTGGGATATTGCCTCCAGCCCAAAAGGAACTCACTGCCATCACCACGTGCTGCAGCCCCTGGCCAAAGCAGTGCTGCTGTTACAGCCCAGGCTGGCTTGAGAGCAGTGCAGAAGGAACCACTGTGGCCTTTGGGAAAGGGGCCTTATCATACAACATTTCTCAGAAATAGGATATAAAAAGCCTATCAAGAAATGAAGGGATTTTCTCTTTCTTATTTCCCAGCTGAACGTCTCAACACTCATCTTGTTTTTACCAGGGAAGGCGAAAAGCAAGCAAAGGATTTCCGTGAGAACAAAGTCCGTTTCCTTTAGAAATAACAAGAGGAAATGCCCTGCCTAAACATGCAGCAGGACCAAACTGCAACCCCATTAATATCCAGGCAAGTTACTCACATGGGTCTGGATTTGGTTCTTTATATTTGAACTCCAACAGCCGTGAACGATTTACAGAGAGCTGGCTGCTCTACCAGATCTGCCTCCAGATCAAAACCCACTCATTTTTTGGAACGATGTAAAAACTATCTGCTATTACTACTGAGACTGACTGCTTTATTTACGTCCAGAACCTCATCAGTGGGGTGTGTGTCTAGAGATATATGTACACATCACCATCTAGTTCACCAGCTGTGCTCTGCAGATTCTGCACCAATTTCAAGTTTTACACAACATTGCCTGTGCAACTACTTCCACAGACCTTTGATGTGTCTAAACTAGAACCATCTTTCAGCCCAAAGTGCTCTGTGTTGCTATAAGGGTCATTCATTAATGCTGGACTGCAGACTGGGGTTAATTCCCTGCAGTGGCACAGCCCCACGGGTAGCCTTGGCCAAAAGGTAGCTTACATCATTCCTGCTCTGCAGAACTTGGAAAGGAGCATTTCCGCTAGGCAGAGGATGTATTAAAGCTTATAGCAGCTTTGACAATTTGGTCAAATTGGAAGCCAAGTAAGAGTACTGGCTGTAATCCTCAGCTGCACGTCCAGGGCACAGCTGGGACTGCACATCTGCCCAAACAGGGAGACAGCCCCAAGCACCCCCCCCAGGGGAACCTGTTACCAAAGAAACAAATGCATTTTGTGTTTGCAAGGCAGGTAAATACTCAATTTTAGACAAGCTGCCCTAAACAGCACAAGTAGTGGAGATAAAACTGCATTAGTGTAATGTGGCTTTTGAGTGCAAAGGTGGCAATTAGGTTTTATTAGTCCCCAGCTGCTCCCAGGCAGCACATGGGCTGAACAACAGTGCTTCCACTGCAATGCTCCACCTGAGTTGAAATAGCCCAGCCAAAGGAAGGTGTGACAGGATCAGGGAGCCACAAAACCTTGTCAGGAGAAGGAGAAGGACAAAGGATCTAGAGATGAGAGAGAAAACAGGGGAACAGCTGGCAACTTCCCTCCTGAGCTACCTTTTCCAACTTCAGACACACCATCCCTTGGTTAAACAGAGAAATAAAAAAATGAACACATCCTTCAGGCACAAGATAGTCCTCTGGTGCCACATCCACAAGTTTCTCCTCAGCTTCCTAAAAGGCAAGCCAATCAAAAGGACTCTCTGTAGGTTTAAGGAAGGGCCCCCTACCCAGAGGAGTCAGCCCTGCCATGCACCAGGGCCCCCCAGCACTCCAGGGCGATGCACAGCAGGGATCTTGGGCTCCAGAGAGGAAGATTTATTGCTGATTTATTGCTGAAGGGTGCTCTGCCTCTCCCTGGGCTCGCACCTGCTATAGCTGCAGCTTTAGGACTGAACAAGGGGAAGAGAGATGAACTGACCCACTTATAACCCCTTTATCATCAAAACTGCATCTGCCAGAGAACTCTTCTTCCTTGCTGTGAACTCCTAAGTCTGCAGGGGAAGCTGAGGTGCAGAAGCACTTCTGAAATGGAAATATTTCAGCTCCAAGCAAAGCTTTTTTCCTCTTTTCTCAAGACATTTTTTATGACAATTACTATGCCTGCAAAGCTGACAGGTTCAATATCTAGTTCCTCCAGACAGCTGATTTCAGATTTGGTTCTCTGTGTATGAGCCATATCTCAAACTCTGGCAGTACACAAGGACACCTCACATTCGTGGTCCGCAGCACATCATTTGTAAGAACTTCATTGTGAAATCAGGTTAATCAGGACTTTTCCCAGGGAATCATTACAACCTGAATGGTAATGACTTTCCTAATTGGGAGGGCAGTAATCAGGCTGCCTGCAAGGAATGAAATGTCATAGGTGAGGATGGTTGGGACACACTAAAGAGGGACTGTATTCACTGTCTAGAGCCAGAGGTACAGATGTCTTCCCAGGACTGCCCAGGATAGTGAGGGGCTTGCTCCCAAATCTCTCCATTCAGCTCTGCTCAAGGACACCATGCAGAGCTTCTCCATCACTGGATTTTGTTCCCATCACTCTGAGCTGGCAGGTTTGATTTGGAAGTTGGAAAGCAGGGAGCAATGCAACCACTTCAGCTGCAATTTCAAGACCTAACTGAAAAATTCAGGTCATTGATATGTTAAAACCACCAGCTACCCCACACAGGTAGGGAGTAGCAGGCCCTGTGCTCTCATGTGTGTTTATAATTTCCATTGAAATCAACCCAGAGCCCTGAAATCAACCTGAGCATCTGTGAATTTCCCCAAGACACTCACTTTAGTTTTCCTGCCTTTCACAGAAAATGTGTGACACAACTTCCCTCTAAAGAAACATTTCCAGCTCCACCTTCAAATGAATGAGATCTTTATATCTTGCATATGAAAATTTACAACAAACCTTGATGTGGGATGGGACAGAAGAGGAACGACAGAAGGCAGCAGGTGTAGAAATCCCAGGATGGATTTTCCTGAAACTACAACATGACTGTGACAAAGACAGAAATTCTGTCTCTGCTCCATGCCTTCCAAACAAGGGGGAGGCTAAATCCCAAATGCATGTTCACAGGTAAAACTTCTCTATCATCCATCATCCCCGAGTCCTTCTATTGCTGCATCTACACCACCTTGAAATCTCAACTTTAAGAATGAAGCTCCAATAAAGCAGATTGCGTTTCTTGGGGTGATTCTCACCCAAGTACCCCAGGAGGGCTAGAAGAGATTATTCCCTCCACATGGGCTCAGGATGGGCTGAAAATCCCCTTTGTCTGCACATTTGGGACAAAATCCTGAGAAGAAATTGGATGAACAGCCCCAGGAACCCATTACAGGGATGACGACTGGAACTGACTGCACAGGCTTGGCCCCTTGTACACATATCCTTCCTTACATTAAAAACAAAACAAAAGACACTGTGTCATTTCACTGCACAATCACCTACAGAAATATATGTTTAGAAAAAGAGTCTCACGTCCTGAGCCTGGCCTATAAAAGAAAAAAAAAAAAAAAAAAGAAAGAAAAAAAAACCAAACCCAGGTTCCTATTAGAAAAGAAACAACAAAAATCCTATAAAAAGGCTTCTTGTTCTGAAGGTCCGGGCACTGCTCTGCATTCAAACACACTCGGGAACATTCATTCTGCACTCCATGGTACCTTTGTTGCTCACTTTTTTCTCATTTCGATCCTGCTCTCATCTTTTTTTTCTCACTGACAAGATACTGTCTTTTCATTTATTCACAGGTTTTGGTACCTTGGCTGCATCTTCTCAGTTAATGCCATTGAGACCTTTTTCTTTCATAGTTTCTGCGATGCAATTACCTGGCACCTATACCCAGAAATTGCATCTTCCAGCTACTGAGAAAGTCTGAAGAACTCCTCTAAAGAAGCACCCTTGACCTGCTAGAGAATCAGAACATGTGACAAGGCAATAGGAGACCTCAGCTGATACCTGCTGGGAAAAGAGAAAATCTCACTTTACTCCAGCAAAGCAGCAAAGGAACAGCACAGTCAGGCACTACTGAGCTGTCTGGATGATGGATGGAGGGATGGATGGATGGGTGGATGGATGGATGGATGGATGGAGGGATGGATGGGTGGAAGGATGGATGGGTGGACGGATGGATGACCCAAAACTGTGCAGCAGAGGATGTGGTGATGCCAGGCACCAAACCTGCTCACTTCTTTCTAACATTGGCACTTCTAATTCAGACTAGAGAATACAAGGAGATTAATTTCTGTTGGCTTTAGCCTTCACTTCATGTGAAACTTTCCAACAAATCACAGAATATTCACTTCTGTAACCTTTTCTTCTTGTGGCTGCAGGTGAATATTAACCTGTTTATGGCATTTTGTTCAGAGTAAAACACCCAGAGAAAAGATGGAAATTTCTCTTTCTTTTGGTTTCATAACACAACTATACTAAATTCCATAAAACATTTTCACTAGGAACATTTTAAACGTGTAATAAAATTTAAACTAGTCAGCTAATCATGCAGTAGATCAGCTTCATTTCTTAGCCCCTATGAATTAATTTACCTCTAGCCTGAAGAGTTACTCACAGAATGCATATTGAAATAAATGCTGCAGTAAAAGGACCTGCTTTACTAGATTGGGAAAAACCACTTAGTATTCAAAACTTTTTTTTTTCTTACTGTCTGAGAGATGAAAGCCAAAGTACAGCCAGTGATCTACTTTAACTCCTTGTAATCCCTGGCACCTCGAAGGTCTCCTGGCTGATGGGTCTCAGCCTCACTGCAGGGCCACCCTGCCCCACACTCCTGCCAGCGTGACAAGTGCCAGGCTGCGAGCACGCCAAAACATCAGCCTGGTAGAACTGGAGGGCAGATGGGGCAAGAACCCCACTGATTCAGGTCATGAAGGATGGCCAAGGGCTGGACTTGCCCAGCTCAGGGCTTTGTCCCATGGGAGGAGCAGCAGGTCAGCGAGAACCTGCACTCTCCCTGAGGGATCGGAGCAGGAGAGCTCACAGCAAGAACCTCATTTCAAGCAGAACCAGTCTAATTTTGCCATGTTAATTAGGCCAACAAAACTCTCTCCAGCATCATGGACACAGACTTGTTCCCCTGGCAATGTCCAAGGCAAAGAGAGGAAGACAACAGGCTCAAACTGCCCCTTGCAAACAAAAACAGAGACCAACTGAAAAGCACGTCCACACAGGAGCTCCCAGCATCCCTTCCAGACATCAGTGGCTAAGTGCAGGGCCTTTCTCTTACAACAAATACAAGCAGAGTCAAAGAAATAGCTTTATCAGCAGCCACAGCCACGTGACACTGCAAAACACTCTCTTCCTGAGCACCCTGCTTTATTTGAAGGCTGCCTTTCAATTACTCTTTCCACTTCTGGACAAATATTTACCTCTCAGAAATTCAAGAGAGAACACACACACAAAAAAAAGGAAGAATGTCCTCATTTGAACAATGTATTCCACTCAAAGCGTTGCAAAACAACTCAAACTACCCAGAAAAATTTAAAAACTAACAGCCACATTCCTCTGCCATGGCCTCAAAACATTTGACTCACAGCTTGTTTGAGTCTATTCTGACCTTCGACAGACTGACCCACAAGCCAGCACAGCTTCTTGGAAGGCAAATGCCTGCTCTTGGTATAAGAGCTCCACACAAAAGCTAAATGCAACATGACTTAAGCGCAGGGAAAGCACTAAAGTGCCTCAAGACTAAACAGAGGCTGGAAGTAGCTCTTTTCAAGCTCAACCTTTTACTTTCTGCAGCCTGAGGAGATCCCTCACCCCCGAAGGACCTGTGCCTTTGAGTTTCAAGCTTTTCACTCGGCTCTCCACAGGAGCTGCTGAAGCAGACCTACCTGCACGTTCTCTTCCGTGACCTCGATCTCAGCAGTGTAGATGTAATCAATCAGCTTCCTCAGGGTCTGCCCATCGACGTCTTTGATCTCAATCTTCTTGGCCTTACTTTCAGACATGTCTCCTGAAATTCATTTCAAAAGGACAGTTATGGTTTGCTCTGCAGAGCCTTGCTGCCCACACACCCAGCACCTTCTCCTGCTGTCTGACTACAACTCTGCCTGGCACTATCCCTGACCACTGAAGAACAGCCAATGAGATTCCCAAAAGCCTCCTAATGCCACCCAAAAAACAACTCAACGTTGGGGACACTAGTGTAAAACAAAATAAATCAATCAATGCAACAAAATCAATTTCTTGACATAAAAGAACCTGCCATGGTTCACCTGCATTCAAACAAATAGAAGAGCTAAAAATAAAACCCCAGTATATCCCTCAATCATGCCTCAGTACAGGGACAGACTAAAAGAGTCTGTGGACAAGTCTTAGGAAGGCCTGTGCAAAATATATTTCTATACATATATATTTATTTATTAATAATATATTTAACATTTTTAATATATCTACATATGGATAAATGAGTATGTTTTAACAGCTATATTAGGGCATTTTGCGGTATACCCTACATTAAAGGCAATGCAGTGTTACTCTTTCTTTAGGAAGAAGCTGAAACCTGCTCAGGCAAACAAGCACACAGGCCAGCAGTTCCCCCCAGTGCGCAGCAAGCTTCTCTCCTAAATTACTGCGGGAACCCATCCATCCCTGTGCACAGCACCCACACAGAGAGATGCACTCCCCACCCCTCACCGTCCCAGCCTCACACCTTTGGGTCTAAACTGTATCCTTTCTCCAAATCCACAACTCACAGCATGTGGAACTAGAGCCATAATTTCCTCCCTGAACACACAAGTAAAACCCCGCGGCTGTGTGAGAGCCTATTCACGACCCAGGGCTTTATGCACACCTCCACACCCCCATGGAACAGGAGCACGTCAGAGGAACAAAACCACGCTGTGGGGAGGAGAAAGGACTCCCCACGGCTCCTCCAGCATCCCCACACACAGTGACCTCACCCAGGATTTAATCACCAGGATCTCCCCAAAAAAAAAAGAACAAACTCCCAAGCGGAAAGAAAATGACAGGTGGAAAAACAAAGCTAAACAAAGGAGAGCATGAAGAAATGGCAATTCTTAAACCTGGGCATGAATAATCACTACTCTCAGAAATCTGGTGACTCAGTACTGCTGTGGGATTAAGTGGAAAAATATTTCCTGCAGCCTATAGAAGTAATTACAGCCTACATCTCCGTGCAGCATTTGACAAGACGTGGCTGGGCACTGTAAGTGCAAGCACAGAGTCAGATGCTAAAAAGAGGCCAAGCTTGAGCAAAACCTGGATCCTGCTAATTGAACTTTGCTGACTTTCCTTATGTGAATAGGAAGGCAAATAATAGGAGTGGGGTGGGACCATGAGTGTTAGAAGAGTCAACAACGTCCCAAGAACTGAAATAATATTTGCCCCAAATTCAATTTTTAAAATTGAATAATAAAATGTTACTCAGAGAAGCCCATGAATACAAATGTACCAGTACAAAGGGATAGATGACCTACATTTGGGAGGCCTTCAAAGCAGGTAGGACTTTTTAATTGACAAAACGTCATCTTCACACACTTCCTCTCCCCCAAAAAAATCCCAAACATCTCCAGAGATGAGAGGGCACCTCTGAGAACACACCATTCCCCATCAGCCCTGCCTGTAAGCGGCACCCACCAAACCCACCCAGCACGGGGAGCGTGAGCGGAGCCTGGAGCCCTGTGGGACCCACAGTACACACCCAGAGATCAATGCAGAAATAGCTTGGAGGGACCAATCTGATAACATCATCTGTCGTTGTGGCATCCATGTGACACAGCAACAAAAATAAAAGCTGTGTGGGCTTCCCCGCCCACCAGCAAGCTGCCAGCCCTGCATACCAACAGCCTCCGCTGCCTCCGCTCCAGGACCAGCCCAGGCTCCACGAGAGGGGAGCCTCGTGTGCTGCGCCCCACGGGACAGGATCTGACCGGGGGGATCGAGCTCCTCCCGCTTGTCATGGGCTGGGCAACTCTCTGGTGCTGTGGAATGAGGAAAAGGCTGGAGACAGCACAAGTGAACCAAGGCAGGGGCTGGTGCAGACCAGGAGCAGGAAACAGGAGCTCCTTCCTGCCCCACAAACCCAGGGGAGCCTCTGGAGCAGCACCGAGTGCATCAGTGAGGGCACCTCACCTCACATCTCTACAGAAAATCCTTTACACCTTAAGCTGCTCGAAACCCAAATCCTAGGGTGTCATTCATAAGTCAGACTCGAGCCTTACGTGATACCTTGATTACAGAATAATTCAAAGCACTGGCATCATCTCTGTGTGAGAAAGAGATGGGACTGCACAGCCCCATCCCAGCACCACTGCAGCCATGCAGGCACAGGGGTCAAGGCAGGAGGGGACAAGGGCACGCAAAACAGGCAGGGTGGCTCTGAGCAGACCCTCTGCAGGGGACAGGCTTCACAGTCACCAGCCCCTGATGGAGGCAAGCCTTTCCTGCACCACACTCACACCCAGCAGTGCCTTCTCCGCTCCCCTCTGCTCAGGAGGGCAAGGAGAGAGCAGAGCTGTTTTGTCACCAGATAAACTATGCTCTAAACTGCAGCAGCCCGCGGTGCTGTGTTTACCCAGCACAGCAGCCTGCCCTGCCTCCTACACACTCCAGAGAGGCTTCCCAGCACACGGCTTTGGCTGCTTCCTAAGCCACAGATGTGCTGAGGGAAAATACGAGTGCAGTGGATAACTTACACAAAGGGGTGAGTGCTTTGAAGCAGCACGTGAGACCTGCGAGGGAGGTTTCTGCTTCCTCCTGCAGCACTTCCAAAATCCCAAAGGCATCTGACAGGAGCAGTCCTAGCAGTGTCACTGAAGTATTTGTTGCCCTTTCTGAAATGACTGTGTTTTCTTTTAAATGGGCAGAAATTACTGTCCCAAATCATCCCCAGTGCCAACAAGGACCAGACACCATCCCAAAAGCTCTGGAAAGTCAGTATGGAAAGGAAGTGCTGTGTCCCATCACTCCTTCAGCAGTGGGAGATACAAATGGAAAACGCGCCTACCCATTTTCAGATTTTCCAGGAACATTTCAAAGCGGAATGGCTAACCAGAGGACACAAGATGGCTTAGGAAAGACCCCAAGGTCATCACAAGATCATTCACGGCTCCAAAGTGTGGCCCAGCTGACAGGGACAGAGCCTGCAGGGCAAGCAGCAGGCAACGGCGATGAGCTTTGGGTCTCAGTGTGGTTCCCACTGTTCACAGCTCCACACTGACCACTCACGGCTCACTCGTGGCTGCCAGCACTGCTGGGGGACCCCTCCAGCGGGAATTCAGTGTGCACAAGAGCTCCTGCAAATATCCCCAGAGTGCAGCTGAACATGAGCCCTTGGCTCCATCACTGATGTGCAGAGCAAAGAGACCAAGCCACAACAACCAACTCGTGTGGAAGCTGTGATTTTAAACTGTCCCCTTGCAGGGAGGGACCCCCACGCAGCTGGGAGGAGACCACATGCCCTGCCTTAGCAAGAGGGAGATCCAGACCTCGGGAATTTGGGGATGGCTAGACTGAAAACAAGGGGAGAGCTGGTCTTTGCCTGACCCTCTGCCCCTGGGGACGTGTCAGGGGGAGGGGACAGGCGGCTGCTGAGGCTGTCACCCAGCCCAGGGGAGCTCCGAGCCAGCCACATGACGGGTTAGCTGATTACTGTTTAACTCACTGAGTGAGGGATTACACGGCCCAGAGAATTCCTGCATGGAAACATGAGCAGCCCTGCACCACCACCTACCCGCTCAGATGACCTCTGAGGATCAGAGGGTTTTTCCAAGAGTTTTTCTTTATTAAACTCATCAGGAACAAGCATCACCAAATGTGCTTGAGGTGAGCAGAGTTTGCTCCTCTGCCTCACCACCACGGTCAGAACCAACTTCAGGGTGCAGCACAGTGCCCCAGAAAACACAAATGCTCTCCACCTCAGCTCAGCACACTCATAAAGCCACCGTGGCAAGCATCACATCTCATGTTTTGCACCTGAGGTTTTCCCCCCACCTCCATTACAGAAGGAAAAAAGCTTCACAAATGGTAAGTTCTTCCCTGAGAAATGCTGCATTCTGCTTCCAGCAAAGTGAATTAAACTAGGTCTAATCTCAAGGCTTTTTAAAGGAAGAAGTAAGGCGCAGATCACAAGCAAATGAACATGAAACAGGGGAAAAACCCCTGAACCTCATTTATGTTGAAGCTCGGAGAGAGTAACAGCCATTCCCTGGGGTGTGCAATCATTTCCTTTGTATTTGTCAGTTCCTATCCTGGAAATGAGGGCAAGGAAAAGGAAGGAAGCTAAGGAGTTTCTGACCAGACTGATTTTACTAGAATGCCTTGAATCAGCTGGTCACTCCCCTGCCTCGGGATTTGCATGGCTTTCTTTGGGGTTTTTTTGCTGACCCATCTGGGCAGAGTCTTTGAAGGGCACCTGCTACAGGGATCAGGTGATCAGAGCAAGAATTTTGTCCTCTTCTCTCTTTCTGTCACTACCAAAACATACCAGACTGCAGCAACTCACCCTGCCAAAAAGCTGGGCTGCTAAAACACTCTGGGATCAAGAGAACAACGGTGTTATTTCAGGCAGCAGAAAAAAGTGCCATGGGAGATTAAACATCTGTGACTGCCAAATCAGTATCGGCAGGACCGAGCCTTGAAACTACAACTCCTGTGCCAGCAACTTCTTTGATGTGCACCATGAACATTTAGGGCACTGAACACGTGCTCGGTGGTAATGTTTTCACAATCCAAGGTCTTGTTAGGGAAAAAAAAAACCCCATAAAGCAGTGAGCCAGACCCCACAGCAACCTCACAGTGCTCCACGTGCTACCCACTGACCCCACAGCCACACAACCACCCCACAGGAATTAGTCGAGGATGATCAGCATCATCCATCAAGTGCAGCAAACTGCGGACCCTTCTGTACCACCTCTCTCTCAGGGAAACCTCCTCCCTCTCCTGCAGCTCCTGACAGAGACACAGCTTGAGCCTGGGGACTGTAGTGGCCCCTCCAGCCCAGGCACAGTCTGGGGGCAAAAGGAGTACCTGTAAACATAGCACAAAAATAAGGGCTGCAGGCTGCAAGCACCACGCGGTGAGCTTCCATCTCCACGGTCTCGGCCACAATCACCACATCACAGAGGAGCCGCTTGCTGGGGAAACACCAGAAAAGACAAAGATCATTTCAGAACTCCCGCTGAGGTGAAAAGCTACATTGCTACAGCCTGGAAAAGTGGGAGACTCACCATTACAGACACTGCACCTGAGCTTCTGCCAAATCCCAGGAGAAAGTACTCTAATCTTTCAGCTACCAGCTCCCATCACTGCCCACAAAGCAAGGACTGAGCCCTCCTGAGGCTTTCCCCAGGGAAAAAAACTGGAAGACAAACTAGGCACACATGCTGCCCAAAGAACAAAGGGTAAAGGGCTCCTTCACCTCTCAAATAAGTAGGGCTTGGAGAAGACAAAGAGCCTAAAGATTTGGGCATTACCTGGAGCCAGGCTCTAGCACATCTGTGAGACAAGAAATAGCCACACAAGGGAACACCAGCAGCACTTTCATCTTTCCACAGGGGAAAGGAAGAGTGGAAAATGAAGTGATTTCTGTACTTCCTTCTATGCTTGGCACTAAAGAACGTGGCCACCAAAATATGTCCTGGCACTGGCGAGTGCAGAGGCTGCCTCAGCCATCTGCCAGAGAGGAGGTATCAATCACTGGAGTTTATCCATGGGCCTGAGGACTTCATTTACCTCATGAATTAGTCTGGGATTAAGAGTCACTGGGATAAAGAACGGGGTTCCAGACAGAAACCCAAAAAAAAACCCAAAAACTTCTAAGCTCCCCTACAGACTCATTGTAGAGCTTTGGAAAAGTCACTTCATTAACAAGTGACCTTTTCTACTCGCCCCACGTATGTCCTTTGAGGATTCATTAGTTAATGTTTGCACAGAGCTTCACAGATGCCGACAGCAAGGAGTGCTCAGCCTCCCAATAAGTTGGTTTAAGATGCTTAAGCATACAAATGCAAACTAAGGGTGTTCTTTTCAAATGTCAAGCCCGAAAAAGGATCAGTGTCTGTAAATCTAGATGTTGCCTTCTCTTTGGAAATACTTATCTCCACACTGAACTTTGTCTTCAGGAAACTGCATTATCAAATAAACATACACAGAGCTTCTAATGGACCAGGTGTGTCTCTTCTTCTCCATATATTGAAATATGTGAACAAAACCACTGTGAAATGGAGGGTTATAGATGGAAAACAGGAAGAAGGGAGGAACTGGCAGTCTGCACCCTACATTCATCACAGTTTGGAAGGGGGAAGGGCAATGAGGGGAACTGTTTGAGAGCCTCTTAATGGAAGCTTCCTCATTTTTTTAGCTTATGTAAAAGGTACTCTGTTCAATTCCTCTTTGGACTACGGTCATCTAAAGTACCACTCATAAAATTAGTTTCATCTACATTTGCATCCTAAAAGCCTAAGTAGCAGTTAGGGACATGCTTTAGTGGTGGCCTTGGCAGTGCTGGGTTAAAGGTTGGACTCAATGATCTTAGAGGTCTTTTCCAACCTAAACTATACTATGATTCTATACAGTAAATAGTTTAAAGGCTTAGCATGATTTTTCCAGACTCTCTGTATGAGATTTCTGGATGCCTGTGAAGGGAGAAACTATTACTCAAGGTATCTATTAACACTGATTGCTGACAGCTTAACAGATCCCAAACTCAGTGCACATTCAGGAGATGTGAAAACTGTATATTCCACACCAGCAGCAGGAGCTGGGAAAAAAAAAGAGTACCCAGAAGATGAAAACATCAAACAGGTGCTTAAGGGCAGCTTTCAGTCTTCTATATTTTATCTGTTCAATATTGCACAAGATACCTAATCACAGGCACTAAGAATCATTGTCCATCTCCAGTTATTCCCACTATGCTTCAATTAACAAAGGAACAATAGTAGCACAAAGGATTTCTGAATATAGCTGCACGAACCTTTATTTTCAGATCCTTTGCTTTCAGTACAAAGAAAGGACCAGAAGGACGCCAGTTAAAAGTAAAAAAAAAAAACAAAAAAAACCCATACTCTGCTTCATGTTTCAATTTTCTGTTCCTATGCAACAGAGAATCACTGGCAGATATCTGTGGAAGGAAACATTTCCAATCCTTCTCCACACTAGAGAATGTGCGTATGAGGAAGCTACTTAATCCATGGAGAACAAGTAGCTATTACAGCATTTTTTGAGTACTTGGAGTGTGCAGGAAGAGCAAAGGGTGTTACCTGATTTCATCACATCACCTCGACAGTGAGGCAGCACCTGTGTGACACACATACTTTCCACAGGAATTCTTTTTAAAATGAGAAGGCTGAATAAGCCCAATGAACCAGTCAGAGAAGCGCTCACTGAACTTGTGTCTGGTTTGTGGGATAACAGCAACCAAGAAACAACTCAGCCTGAGCCACCACACTGCTGATGTGATGACAGCAGTTTTCAAGGCTGTGCTCACTTTTTCAGCCTCTGTTCTCCCTGTACCCACACAGCTGTGTAACAACCAAGGTGCTCTCTTTTAAGTAATATCAGCATTTTTCAATTTGCAAGGAGAGAGCTGTCATTCTTCCTGAGTGCTTGCATTTTTTCGCCCCTTACTTTGGAGTGCTAAGCCCAGACTGAGTGATGCTGCTAGTTAAAGAGACTAAGAACAGCACATTAATAACCTTTGGTCTGTAATTATGTGTAGGTGTCTTAATGTCTATAACATTCTATTATTGGCTTTCAGACCATTATCTCCGTTAAGAGCATGGTTTACAGCTGACTTTGCTCTAAGTAATGGAAATGATTAAATGAATTACTATCTATAAATGAAGGCTATGGCTCAGATAATGTTTTTGGGAAGACAGAGGTCTGAGATTGGGGAGAGCAGCCCACCACAAAAGGACTATATTTTAGCTTTCTACTTCGTGATTAATCCTCTACATGCAACCATTAGCTGTAACAAAGATGGCACAGACTATTTTCTATGTCTCCCAATCAGCACAATTCTGCTAAACCAGAGAGGGTGCCCAGTAAGTCAAAAGTGTACCTTCGTAATTCATTCATGACCTTGAAAGCCTTTCTCATGTGAGAGGGATTGACTGTCACTGTACGCTGGTCCTTTTCATCTTCAGCTGCCTCAGAGGAACGGGAACTCTGCTTAATGCTAAAAACAGGGACAAAAAAAAAAAAAAAAGGAGTAGAAAGTTTGATTCAATGGCACTTTGAAAAACAAGCATCCTAAAACTGCAGCAGAGGGTACTAAGCATGGAGTTACTCACAAGTCTGTTAGTCAGCTTAGGTCCTCCACATGAAGAGCATCAAAAAATGCAGCTACTTCTGCACAGATATTGAAAGCCAACTCAGCCCACATTTCAGTCAGCAGGGAAGAAAAGAAAAAAGTGCCAAACACCTGAGGACAAAGCCCAGTCTTACAGGCTTCAGGCCAGGAAAGCAGTGTAAGTTGAAATTCAAGCCAGAACATAATTGCCTCACTGAACAGCAATAGACTTCAGCACTGGGAATTACAAGAGTACCACAGATTTTTTAACATTCATACAGAGAAAAAGTAGTTTAATTTTCAATGTCCCATCTGAAAAAGGCAAGCACATAATACATGACTTGTATCTTCTATGGAGGCAAGTAGAAAAGGGCTATTAAAACTCCCTGCATAGCTTTCAAAGCTTTACTGAAGCCACATCCCATTTCCATTTCAGAAATAGGTCTATTTATTGCCACTGAAACATATGGAACGAATTATTAATCCTTCCTACCAGAACCACCAGCTCCATAGGTAATGTCAGACCAGAAGCACCCAGCTCTGTGCTAACCAGGCCAACAGGTGCCTAAGGCACAGACGTGTCCTCATTACTTTGTTGGGAGCGTTGGCTCTTCACACACAATTGACAGCAGGTCAATATCTCTACCTCCCTGCTCTGAAAGCCTGTGAAATCACTCGGAGTTAAGGCTCCCACCTGGGAAAGAAGCAGCACTTTGGGGCAGGTCCCTGCTCTGTTCACACCCACGGCTCACCCCCCAACCCCTCCCAGGCAAAGGCCAACACCACAAGCCAGGGAGGGCTGTCCATGGGGAAAGCCAACCCCAAGAGAATGGCACATCTCAGGAGGCAAGGAGGCAAGGGACACCATCACCACCATGTGCCTGACTGGAGACCGACTCAGAGCTTTTCCTTCCAAAGGAGACGTCCCTCTGCTTCACCTGTGTCCCCTCCTCCCTGCCACCCTTCCTAGTTGGGCTGATGCCATGATAAAAAAGGCTGAATTGGATTAAACCAGCAGTCTGAGCAGCCCAGCAGCCTGAGCAGCCCAGCAACCTGGCTCTGTTGGTGACCAGAAGGGGATGTCTGGAGAAGGGTAAACAGCAGGGAAGTGTGGAAGGATTCTTCCCAGAACACCCCATCAGCCTAAGGTGTGTGTGCATGCACATATCTACATACATGGACACTTACACACAATGGCTTTTCCCTTTGAAAAACACATTATTCACTATTTACAGCCCCTTGACAGTGTGAGGCCCTTGCTGAACATTACATCCTCCCCACTGTCTGCTCCTGGCCAGTGGCTGTCACCATCACCCTGTCCCCTGACACCACACAAAGCTCTTTACCCCCCCAGCTGTCTTTGGGGGGCTGCACCTTCCCTCCTCAAGAAGCAAGAAGCTGAGCAGCAGCCAAGCTGCACACAGCTCAGATCCACGCCTGCATACTGAGCAGCCTCCAGCTTTGTGCCTGAGACAAAGGTTAATGCCAAAAACCAGCCAAGTCCAATTCTTTCACTTTGCTGAGCAAGTGAAATATTTTCGGCCATAAGTGAAGCTGCAAGGCAGAGCACAACATCACTCAGCACATGTCCCAGCGAGGGAGACAACTTCCCAGACTCCCTTACAGTCATCATCCAATTGCCTTAGCATGGCTGGATTAAAAGAGAAAAAATCAGAAAGGAGAATACCTCATGTTAAATGTTCAGCATTCAAGGGACTGGCACCAGGCAACGACACAAACTACTTTTCTCCCCCTGAAGAAAGCTGAGCTCACTCTGTGCCACACACACTGCCAGAGGTGTTCATGGGCACGGAGCTGTGCTGGCACTTGGCTCTTCCCCAGCCCTGCACACTCCAGGGAGGAATTCTCCTCACTCCAGGGACACAGCCAAATCCAGCTAAGCCTCAGTGCTGTGTCTGTCAAAAGCCCTGACTGAAACTTTAGGCCAAGTGAAGTTTCAGCTTTGAGCCCCCCGGCATAAACCCTTGGTTTTCAAACAGCTAAACCTGCCCCTGTGGTACGATGGAGCCAAGGAGGGAAAAATGAGGCTCTGGAAAGGCGAGTGACTTCACAGAGCTGTCAGGCTTCAAGGCTGAAACACGTACAGGAAGCAAGCAAAGTAAACAAACAAAATAAATAAATAAAAAAAATAAAGCGAAAGCGAAAGGCAGCATCAGGGAGAGCCATTGCCATTGCTCCCAGAGCAGGACAGCTGGATCACCACAGCACACTGCCCCAGGCACCCTCACAGACACACCTCACGGACCCAAAATCAAGCCATGCACACAGAAATCACGGGGGTTCTTTAACAAGAACAAGCACACCGCTGGGATTTTTTTATTAGCTCTCCAGACCAAAGATTCATTATGTTCAAACTTTTCCGCTGGCAAAAGATACAGTTCAAAGGACACAGCAAGTTTCACTGAACACCAAAGTAAATGTCAGGTCAACAAGCCTTCATAAAGCCTCAACTCCACCAACATTTGTCTGTGTATTTTAAGAGCAAAAAAAAAACTTGCTTCAGGATTTTGGAAAAAGATCAGTCAGCTCTTCCTAAAAAGCAAGAAAGATAATTTTTTAAAAAACGTCCTAAGAGAAATCCTCAGCTTTATTAACAGGGGCAGATTTCAGAATTCGCCAAAGGCTTACCATAAAAAAATACTGCAGATTTTCTGGGTAAAAACTTGTTTCGAAAAAGATCAAGATATGCTATTTAAAGTTTTTTCCAAGTGACTCATATTAAAAAAAAAAAAAGAAAGATTTGAAGAATTAATGGATAAGAGCCTTTAACTCATCTTTAAGACTGATTCAGCTTCCAGAGAATTGTGTTCCAGTAAAGGACAGAGGATGAGTTTATCTGGGAGAGATATTTTACACCTCCATGCACATACTCTCAGAGATCACTGACACATTTCCAACATAAAAATGCAAGAACCTGAATGCTCCCAGCAAATGCAACCTGCCACAAAGGAAAAGCAGCCCCTGAGAAGAACCAAATCATTATATTTCATAGCCTTTTCTGAGATTTTTTTCCTCCCACAAGGCTAAGAATTATTACATTTATTACACTGTTATTATTTTAATGGATCAAAGCAAAGCAGGAACAGAGTCCTCTGATCAAAGATTCCAGCCACGACCAACTGGACATGCTGGAGCCCCTGCACCCCATGACCACGGGGATATCCCCCCCAGCACCTCCACATTTGCCAAGCTGATGTCCTACTACACCAGCAGGACTCGTGAGCCAGCTGCCAGGAGCAATTTGTTCTATTCCTGGGCTAGCCGAGGCCGTGCACTGAGTGAACGGACAAATGATTTAATTTCCCTGGGCCAGATGAACATCCTCTTTACAGACACAGCAGGATGCTCCTAAAATGAGCAGAGAGGCTCTTAGTTTCAGACAGTGCCAGCCCCACTGCCACCTCCTGCATGACCTTTCAGTGATGTCCCCAAGGAAAATGAATGAACCCTGATTGAGGGTCTCCAATTAAGCCAGTGAAGCTAATCACTACCCCGGTGTTCCTCCTCTCCAAGACCCCCTAGCAGGGCTGGGCTCAGGTTGCCAGGTTCACAGCCCAGCTCCTGCCCAAGCGTGGCCACAACCCAGCTGAGAGAAAGGTATTTTAGAAACCCAGAACCCACCATTCTGCTGCCTGCGTGTACCAGCTATAAACTTGGGTTGCCTTAGTTACCAGCAGTAATTACAGATGTCTTTGTAGATTTTGTGAAAGAATAAAAGCCTTCCTTAGAGATAAACTGTCCCCTGGCAAGATTATTGCCGTGCAGAGAGCTGGTAAACCCCAGGAACAAAAATCCCAGCTCTGCCAAATCCAATTCTAACACTGGCTTTATGGGAGCCAGGAGTTCACCCTGAAGGAAGGGCAGATCTCAAATGCACTCTCCTTCAGAGCACAGGACGAGTTTCTGCTCATGTTTCTGGGAGAACAGCCTTCAGGCTCACCTCCTAACCCAATGTCAACCCCACAGAGGTCCCCCTCCACCAGGCTCACACTGGAGAGGTGATGGGACCCCAGACATGTGCAGCCCAGCCTCATCCCACTGTGCATCCCTGGGAGGTCTCTGGGAGCTGCTCTCCTCTCCTGCCTGAGCACCACAGCTCAGCTCTGCTCTCCTGGCTGTCCCCTAACACCGCAGAGCTTCAGCACAGGTTTGCCCAAAGGCAGCCTCATGTCCTGCCCTCCCACAACACGGGCAATGCATCACCTCTGTAGAGGCTTTGTATCCTTGAATTAACTTAGAAATGCCTGCCAACTGTAAATTTCCAAAGCCTATGGAGCTTCTCTGTGGGATATGTTACAATCATCACCAGAAAATGTCAATATACCATTTCTGAAAGATTTGACATCACTCTGATCTAAAAATCTGACAGACACCCAATAGCAGTTAGTAGTGCTCAAAACTTTAATACCTCTACAAAGATAAATGGAAACCAAAACATTAGTTTAAGCTAAGCAAAATGAAAAATCATTTTACTGGCCTAATTCTCTGTTTAGAATCAATGCCCCAAATCACAGCATAAATAAATTATGCCCAATAGTTTTATTCCTTGAGTCAGGCAGACACAGTAAGGAAAACATATCAGTGTAACAGCGTAGTTATAAAAAACTCAATTTCTGAATTTGTCTTTAAGTACATACAAAGATGTTCAAAAAATTGTGACTGAAGGAATCCACATACTGAGCTGGCCTTTGAGAGGATTTCAGAGAAATGCATTATCATTAAAACATATGGGAGGCAGCATAACGGAACGGATTATTTTTCTTTTAATAGCAATATAATTTTCCT
Organism: Acanthiza pusilla; assembly: GCA_036630365.1. NCBI lineage: Eukaryota > Metazoa > Chordata > Aves > Passeriformes > Acanthizidae > Acanthiza > Acanthiza pusilla. Next base: position 8,362,014 of record JAXCHO010000049.1, on the reverse strand, counting down.
ATCTTGTTGAATTTTTTCAGTGCCTACATCAACATGGAGACATTAGGTTAGGAAAACACACAATTGGCACAGAGCAGATCCCCAAAAGGATGTTCATATCAAAGGAGACCTCAGGGGGAAAGCAGACTTTGGGAACTAGTGAGGAGAAAAGTCTTTGCTGACAGTAATGGAAGCAACACAAAAAACCTCAAATATAACAATACCATTCGCTTTCAAAGGCAAATATTATACTTCTCAAACAGATAACATAGACCACCCTCACTCAAATATAAAACTACAAGTGTTTCAATATTTTAACCAAAAAAATTAACAGTGCAGGGGCTTTTTTTCTATTCAAACTCAAAAACATCTTGCAAATTCAGAACCAGAGTATCATGCCCAAGTGTAAGCCTTACACAGTTTCTCCATAAAATAAAAGTCTCTATCAGCACAGTAAAGGAAAACCAGAATTCTGACACATTTTACTGCCAAGTACAAATGTTTCAGGCTAAACCTCCCTTGCCCCCAGCTGCTTCTGCTCATGTGCAATGACATGGGCACATGATACCACTGAACAGCCTGGGTGTGCAAGTTAACAGGATATTTGAGTCTGGGCAGGCTTGGGACCAGAGTCAGAGGTGATGCGAGCACCAATAACACGGATCCTCACTGACTGCCAAAATGGAAATTGCAGTAGTGTTAAAAAACAGGGGGAACTCTACCACAGTGAAAGTCGCTGAGTGTAAAATTTGAGGACCTGACACAGATCGGAGTTGAAATGAGGGGCAAAAGCACAGCAACAAGCACAGAGCGAGCCCACGGTATGAGCCCACCAAGGTCATTTTTGAACACCTCCTCCCAGGACTTGCTCCGAGCGGACAAAGCAGCCCCAGCACAGCCCCACACACCGTGCCCTTTTGAACCACAAAGCAGGTGAATATTTCCAGCTTTCCTTGCCAGGAGTCAAATCCCACATCATTACTGCCCGCAACCAGTTCAGGACTGCTTTCCTCTTCCCGAAAACTAGAAATGCAAGCAGCAATTTGGGTAATCATTCCTCACTTCCAGAGGCAGAGAACATGCTGATGGGGATAGTCTTTCATGCCCTAAAAACAGACGGTCTGGAAACAACAGGATAAGGTAAAACAGTCCAGGTATTTTCCCAATGGCTTTTTCACCGTCGTATCCCCAGAAAAAGGCCTCCAGTCAAAATGAGACCATTGCTGGGAACCATAAAAAAAAAAGTAGTAAGTGACTGTGCCAAGGATGATCCCAGCCTGGGGTATCAAAACAGCTCTGTTCCACTTCCTCAAACACAGGCTCATTTACACAAATAAAGAAAACAACAAAAAAAGGAAATCCCATTCCATGAGCTAGCATCTAGCATGACAAACTAAGATTTCAAGGCACTTGAAACTAATTAATATTTGGATTAATATTCAGAGGTGACTGTTCACATCATTACAAGAAGCAGAAGCCCCACAATGAGGAATGTGGCAGGATGAAAGGTTTTGCACATTAAATACACAAACAATTGCAACCCTTGAGTCACAGAAGGGTAGAAAGCTGCCCTTTGGAGCTTGAAAAACAACTCCCACAGGCTGCTGCAAATGTTTTCCTCCAACAGAAGGAAAATTTCCAGAATTTGGGGGCTGACTCCAGCTTAATTTTCTAATGTGTCATATTTAAACTAAACTTCTGTCAAGTCCTGACGTTTAGTCCTACCAGCAGGTCGAGCCCCTCTCTGTTCCCCCACCCCCTGCAAGGTCACCAGCACAAAAGGAAGCACTCAGCATATCCTGTTTTTAAAAAAAATATTGCAAAAGCCCAAATCAGCTTCATGTTTAGTTTGAAGCAGCACAAGTGGCTTCTGGTGTGTGAAAGGCACCTGACAGAGGGAGTAATGAGGGCAGAGCCAAAACACTGAACGTCTCTCTAGCATCCACGAGGTCCCTGCGCACCAATAATATCTTTTTTGGGTTCAGTGGACATTAGGTCGAGTCGGTAAACACTTCTCCACGCAGGTTTTAGAGCAAAACAGCTGCTTGGCAGGAAATAAATTCTACACGGCCGTGCGAGGGAGACGCGGGATGCCCTGCGCTGCCCTGACACCGCACAGTGCCCGGCTCGGCACACGCCGGCAGCAAAACCGACCCCAAAGGACCCACGGACCTCACGGATTTTCACTCGTGACTCAGAAAAACAGCAAATATCAGCGGGTCTGTCTTCAGCGGAATGCCGAAGTCGGCTGCCCGAGGCTCCAGGCGCAGGCAGGGCATGCACAAGCCCGGCACATCGTGCTGGACGAGCCTGCGGGGCAGCATCCCACCCCTCTGTCCGGCATCCCACCCCTCTGTCCGGCATCCCACCCCTCTGTCCGGCATCCTAACCCCCTGTCCGGCATCCCACCCCCCTGTCCGGCATCCTACCCCTCTGACCGGCATCCTTCTCCCTTGCCCGGCATCCCACCCCCCTGTCCGGCATCCTTCCCCCTTGCCCGGCACCCCAGCCCTCTTGTCCGGCATCCCACCCCTCTGTCCGGCATCCTTCCCCCTTGCCCGGCACCCCAGCCCCCTGGCCCGCACACCTCCATTTTAGCGAACACACCCGGACCGACCTGCCTCCCTCCCTCACCTCCCTCATTACATCCGAAACACATCCTACGGAACCCCCTTGGCTGCCTCGGCGCGGGCACGCGGGGCGAAGCCGCCTGTCACCATGACATTGCAACATCCGTGACCGGCACGGCGGGCGCCCATCGCGGGAAGCATTGCTGCCGGCGGCGAGCGGGGACCCCGCGGCCGCGCCCCGCATTCCTGCGCACAGCCCCGCACCGCCCGCACCCGCATGGGGAACGGCATCCCCATCCCGCGGCGCTCCGCTCCGGGCGGACACAAAGGCTGCCCGTGGCACCCACCTCTCCTCCTCCATGGTGCGGGGCGGCGGCGGGGCCGGCTCAGCGCCCCGGGCCCGGCATGGCTGCGAGCGGCCGCCCCCGCCCCGGGCCGCTTCCTGCGGGAGCGGAGCGCTGCGTGCCGGGCGCGCCCGCCGCACCGACTGCCGCCGCGCAGCCCCTCGCCTCCCTCCGTCCCTCCCTCCCCTTCCCTCCCCTCCCCTCCTCTCCCCGGCGGGGCTGGCGAGCGTCTCCGGGCAACGGCAGCACCGCCCCGCACCGCCCCGAGAGCGCCCTCCGCGCCCCGGCCCCGCCGCACGGCCCCGCCGCCGCAGCGAAATAGGTCAGGGCAGCCCCGCGCCGGCCCGGGGACAGCGGGACCCGCCGGGGACAGCGGGACCGCCGGGGACAGCGGGACCCGCCGGCAGCGGCAGCGGCACGGGCAGAGCCGGCCCCGCAGGGCAGCCCCGGCCCGGGCATCCAGCCCTCTGCCCGCCGAACGGGACCTCCTCCCTCCTCCGGGAGCTGGCGGAGGAGCCGAGTGCCCCAAAGCTGCTTCAATCCCTGCACACTATGGACCGGACGAAAGTTTTAGTGGCTGAACATCCCCAGCCCCGAGGCCAAGCCCGAGCACCGGCAGCGCAGGAGAGGAGCGGTGATGGTGAGGAAGGAGAGGGTCCCAGCCCTCCGAAGTCTCCCCACTCCTAGAAGCATCTTGCTTCCAGTTCCCTGATTTATCAAAACCTTCCTGTCCTTTATGCAACCTATCAGGCCAAATACACCCTGCTCAGGCTATGTGGGTCCTTCTCAACTGCAGGTGCTACTTAGCCCAAAGCACTGAACTAAATTACATTTGTCACTTTTATTCCAAGTGATACAAATGCAGATACTTTTACATCAATCTTTTTCCCCCCTCATTTTATTAAAAGGATTTTTCAATTGTATTCTGCAACAGCGAGGCCTTAGAGGTTAATTGTGTTAAAGACAAGAAACATTTGCTTTTTTCATTACTCCTCCATTCACAAAAACCTTCTTGTGCTAAAGAAAGACATTACTAGAAGTATCAAGAGATTTACCTTGGAAGACGGCACTTCATCTCTTCTGTAAATAAAATTATCTCACTCTTGTATGTTTCTCCTCAAGCCACGTCCTCAGCCCAGGTTTCATACATTTTGAAAAGATGTATCAGCAACAGTGATTGAACAGATGCCATTGTACCTTCCACAGGAGGGTTTCAAAAGCTTGTTGAGAACCTTAACTACTCATCACCCTTATTCTTCAGATAAGAAAACTTAGCACACCTGAAACGTAAAGAATTTTATCAAAGACACATGTGGATGGAAAGTCCTGCTGTTTAAAGACCATTTGGCAGCCTACCCAGAAACAGCAGAAATACAGATAAAGCTATGAAGTCAAACCTCACACAGAATTCAGGCAAAATTCCTTTGTTTTCCCTAGCGAATCCTGTTAAACTATCAATTTAAAATATCTGGATCCTCGAGTACTTTCCCCGTGTCCAGTCTTACACTGTTGATGCATAACATGCAAAACTGCAAGACAAATCTCAAACCAGAGAAAGAAGAACTATATAAAAATAGTAGAATTTACCTCGGAAATGAGAGCTAGAGCTTGTTTCCACTGAGTAAATCCCTCAGTAACCATAAAAAGTCCAGATACAAGAGCAAGTCTTGAAACTGCTGTAAAGTGTCTGTGTATTTTTATTAACACATAGTTTTTCAATAACAAAATATTAGGCTTTTACCATAAAAATTTACATCTCAGTTCAGTCAACCTGGGATCTAAGCACCTAAATTGAACCAAATCAGCAATGCCTTCTTATGTGCTTTGCCCCACGGGCTTGTGTACCAATGGATTCTACAAATCCTGAGAGCTACCACAGAGAAGTAAATCCCAGTGACAGACAAGAGCAAACCAGCAAATAGTCCTTGCTGGAGTGAGACAAAAGCTTGTTCCAGTAATCAGAGATTATCTTTATAGCAGCCTTGCAAAATAATCGTGACTGGGCAACAGCTCCAAGACAAAAATTTCTTGTTTGTTTGTAAGTGCAAAGACTGGTATCTTGAAAAAGCATTCAGCCAAAAGGAATTAGTGACACCTGATGGGTGGAATTTTTCCAGCCTCTTTCAAAAATTCCTAGTCTCAAGTAGTCCTAAATTCCTCCTACAGCTAATCTACCTTCAATCACTGACAACCATAGAACCAATGCTCAGAGCAGAAAGGTCCTCAGGGCACCTGTTCCAGCCAGTGCCACCATCCCTCAGCCCATCAAAACCCTTCCAGATTCCTGTGACAATCTTCAGATCTACACTGAAAGACCAAACCCCGCAGTTCCAAGGAGCCACAGGGAGATGGGAGAGCAAAGCACCGACAGTGTCTCCACAGCTGCAAGGAGTTTCTTCAATAAAAGTGGCATAAAGGGAGGGAATAAAAACAATCCCTACCAATCGAATCCAAAACTCTCTCCTGGCCCAAAATCCTGGTTTAACCCTGAGGTTATAAGTAAAGAACACAGAGTGCTTTCGAGAATTGAATTCTGTGAAGAGTCCAAATACAGTCAGACAACACCCTGTCAATCTCCACAGCCTCTGCAGAAGCCTGAAAGACTCACCTCACCTCCCAAAAACCCAGCAGAAAGCAAACTGCATCAAACTGGGAAAAATCCTTCCTAGCTCTGCAAGGCAAACTGCAAGAGCCCTAAATCACTGGATCATCCAGGTTGAACACAGCACAAACAATTCGGGAACACTTCACTCCCCTGGACATACCTTTTTCCAGGTGTATACCAACACACAGGCTCCAGAGATCCATATCATAAGCAATTTCCTATCTTTAGCAGCTCTCCTGTTTAGTTGCATAATCCCATCCACCAAATATTAATCAACTTTCTTTAAAAATCTATGGTTTCAGCATTGAAGAGCTGGGAAAGATGTACTTAAAACACTACATCCATGGAAACTTTCAAGGCTGCATCTTCTCAGCCTAAATTATTTTTCATTCTGTTTTTTTAGAGATTTTTTTTTTTTTAATATTTGAGTGACCAAACTGATCTAACCCTGAAGCTGGTCCTGCTTTGAGGGTTGTTTGAACCAGATCATCTCCAGAACTCTCTTCCAACTGAAATTATTTTTCATCCTAATGAAGTAAACACTCATTTAAATAAATCTGTATTTAGAACATATGTTTTCTTGGAAAAGGTTCACTAAGGGCATTAATATAAGAAAAGCAATGTAAGGTATCTGCTGGAATAGCTGCCTTGGTACCTCCAGGGCCAATTGCAGTCACTCAGAGGTGACACTCAGGCACTGCCCTGGCTCCCAAACACCTGGAGATGGAGGTGCCTCAGCAGAGAAGCCCCGAGGGTATCTGCTGCCCAGCCCCTGCTAGGATTCACTAACAAATCCAAAACAGCAGCCAAAGTTCACCTAGGACAGCAACCCACGGGAATCCAAGTTATCTATCACAAGGCAAAAAGGATGCTCTAGGAGATCTATCACAAGGCAAAAAAGGACCCTGCCAGAGCTGGAATCAGGGATGTTCTGGCAGCTGAAGCGGTCAGAGACTCCCAGCAGAGCACTGTTTTCTAAAGGCTGTGGTTCGTAGAGCAGGGGCTGGAGCACTCACCCCAGCCCTGACCCGGGATGTGCTCTGCGGGCAGAGATGCTGCGGGAGTCACCAGCAGCTCCAGCAGCACTCCGGGCTGTTGCCCTCTGCTGGCACACATCCCAGTGCCGTGCTCCTGCTCCGGCAGGCCAGCAAAATCGGGCTTCTCAACACAGTTTTCCTTTAGTCTTTTGTATAAATCACAATGCCTATAGAAATAGGGGGTTTATCCCAACAATCTCATAATAACGTTATCACCTTTAGAGCAATGACCTCTGACCATCTTCACCTCCCAGCTGTGATTTCTGGGGCATCAGCTCTTCTATTGCTCACCCTACACAGCAGTTCCCCACCAGCTGAAAATGTCCTTCCTGCTGCTCTTCCGACTCTTTCCTGGAGCACAAGCCACGGATGTCACCCGCAGTCACCTATGCTGGAGGCACACACTTCCTGCCCTGCAGTCATATTACATATTTACCAGAAATTTGCAGGAAGATTTTCAAATGGATTTTAATGTTGAGAATTTAGTGCTCAAAAGGAAAAAGAAAATCAGGAAGAAAGCTGTAAAAACAACTCTTGTGGGCACTGGAACAAAGGCAAAGGCCAATATTCAGTTGCCTAAATGCTACCAAGTCCCTCTGCCTCCCTTGAGTCTGTACCTAGTGAGTGTACAGTTCTTGCTACAGGCTGAGAAAAACACTGAACTTGAGAAAAAGTTTAGGCTATGGACCAAAACGTGGGAATTATTTTACCAAAATTTTTCTAATAAGATATAATTTTAATGTGATTCTTCATCTTTATAATATAACCCTTAATGCTTCCACTACTACCTTCTGTAATAAGGGGAAATAATCCATGTGCTTCATAAAGATACATGGCTTAATTAATATTTGTATACTATAACTCAGAGAAAACAGCATAAACAAAGCTATTCTCATTCAGGATCTCAACACCATAACCCAAGTCTCTTTAATGTTATTCCATGTACACTCATTATCTTGCTCTCTTCTTGGAATTTTTAGAACTTTTCATTTCTTGCTCTCTGCAAAAGCCAAGAGACACAGTCCACCACCCTCATATCGTAACACAATGTGCTGCAACATCATCACAAATGAGAGAATCCCACAGCTGCCACACACACAAATTTAGGCAGGATTGTTTCTGCAGGCACATTATTTTACCAGGACAGAAAAACCTGTCTCAGGCAGCATATCTACCTCAGAGGTAACAGGTTGTCCTTCATTATCCTGCTTGGTATTTTCTGGGCAAACCTCTTTTTCTGTTCAATATTCCATAGCATACTCTGTTCACTTACTGGACTTTTGTGGTGTGCTTTTCAGGGCTCAGCTTTCCCATCCTCTCATCCACACAGAACTGCACCCTGTGAGAAAGAAAAAAACACATTTTGAGAAGGCATTTGAGAGTGTGGCATCAGCTTGTTGCAACACTTTTGGCATAGAGCAGCACCAGCAGTAAAAAAAGCCCAGCTCTTCCTTTCGGAGGTGATGTTTCTCAACTCCCTCTCATCTGACTCCCCAATATATCGAAAACAAGAGCTTCCTGTTGCCACCACCTACACACAAAGCCATCGTAACATTTCCAAAACACACGTGGTGCTGATTCACCACCAAGCTCACGCCTCAAAGATTTAAAAGTAAAATTGATACCACACAGAGGAAGTTGAGATTCTAAGCGGTGCTGGGTGAGTAAAAGAAAATTCCCACAACATTATCTAAATGATATCATCAGAGAAAAAATAATTTGTCTGCATTTAGAACTGAAGAAAGTAATGGACAGATGGGCCTAAAGGGAAAAGGCACATTGACTGCAAAGGCTGGAGCTCCTTGAGCTCCTGGGGATCTCTCTTTTTCAGGAGGATACACCTCCATGAAGGTAACAGTAGAAAGCTGGCACTACTCTTGCAGAATGCAGCTGCTAAAAACCACCCCATGCAAGAGGCTTTAGCAATGACAACCACAAATATCCTGCAGTCCAGGAGGGATCATGGGGGATAAGTCCTGAACTTGCAATCAGGACTCGAAGGAGCTCTCTCCAGTAAACGGAGCATCATTACTACAGCAGTGGTGGAAAGAAAACTATTAAGTCCAAATGAAATCTCACAGGGAAGGACTTTGGCCCAATTTGTTACCCAGTGAACTTAAAAGATTACTAAAACCTGAAGAAGTACTAAATAAGCACAAGGAGAGAATTGGGAATTTAGCATCAGGAATCTTTCACAATGCTGCCACCCAGCCCAGGAACAGCCAGTGAGCCTGAAGCGAGAGGACATCCCTTCTGAGGAGGGAGGGGATGTTGAGGATGAAATTGGAGTAAACTCTTTCGAAACACAGCTGATAGTGCTGTGCTTGTATACAATAACAAGGTAAGCACAGCCTCCCCCCAGGGCCATGCCCTGCCCATGCTGCAATTTGTTCTTTGGGATGTGTGGTTGGGAGAGGGAGGCTTCCCACTGGAGCTGGGTTAGCGTGCAGTAAAGAAAACAAGATTACTGATGCACAAAGAAAAAGTAAAAAGCACATGAACCTCCAGTCCTAAATTACTCATGCATTTTATCTAGCATTGCTTTAATTGAAGTCTGTGCTGGAAATAGGTTCAGGACTCCTGAAGTTTCTTCTTCCCAATCAGTTCCTGCAGTGACTATACTCATGTTTCCTTCCCCCCAGGGTTCTGTGGAAAGCATATTTTCTTACAAAAGAGGGAAAGTCCATTGTAAAGCTACAGAAAGAAACAAAAATTACATAAATGACAGAAGAGACTGAGATGATTCTCATCTTTTATATTGACTAGATTACAGGCTAACAGCATGTTTTCAGATGAGTCGCTTTGCGGGTCTTTAAATTCAAACAGCATTCCCAGGAGAACAGGGCTTCTGTGAGGCAAACCAGTTGGCAATTCCATGGTACAAAGTAGCATTTGAACAAATGATGTACTTTCAGATTTGTCAGCTCATTTTGCTTCTAAGGAATTTTTCTGCAATGTTAATCAGTGATTGGTACTTTGATGGTGGTGAGCAAATGTGCATCTTGACACATTTCCAGCCAGAAATGTAATTCCTTTCTAAATTGGCATAGATTCCTCACTGCATTACTCATGAAAAGAGGTATTTATAGCAGTTTGATGAATATAATATGCACCAAAATTGTACATCGCTCAACATAGTCCAATTTTTTTTTTTTTTTTTTTTTAAGAAGAGCTATTCTTTCAAATCTGTGTATTTTCCATCTGCAAAAGCATTTGGGAATGAAACCGCAAGCATCATGCTAAGAGGGTTAATATCCAGATGCCTCAGACAGATGGCATTATTAGTCTGCCTGGGCTTGACATCTAGTTTTCCAAGTTAAGGAGCTTTGGTTATCCCTTGGATGGCTGACAATCTGAGAATAGCCGGGGCTCTAAGCCCGACATTTACTGTAACAGCAACAGGCAACATTGCAGCTTTCCCTAACAGACTTTTAGCAAAAAAAAGTTATACCAAGATTAACCACACTGAGAATGCACTTTAAAAAATGCTGGTGCAGCTTTAGGTTAGGTCTCCTACTGGCAAAGGCTGAACCACACAGAACAGCACTTGCATTTTATTTTTTATGCTGGCTGGCTTTTTCTTTTGCTACAGCCTAGACCTGAACTGTACCATCTTTTTAACTGTTCAGTCTATTCAGTAGATAGAACTACAGGAAATAGAAAAATCTGAAGAATGTCTCTCTTCTGTAGTGAACTACAGTTTTACAGCCGTTGTTCTTTCAGGGTTCCCACTACCCATTTTCCAAGAGAGATGTTTTTAAGGGCAATATAGATATGATTAAAACACTCTGAGAACCACATGAGCAAGAGGTATCAGTTCAAAAGTTTCTATTTTCTCCCATTTATATATAATAGAAATTGCTGAGAGTTCTGGGAGCAGAGAGGGCAAAAGGACAAGGATTTGTCAAAGTGAACGAGAAAAGCGAGAAAAGTTAACTCAATTCCATCAACCTCTTTACAAGTCCTAGTATACAGATGAATACTACAAAATTCCTAGGGAAACATATATAGCAGAAAGAATTTCATCTTGTAATGAGAAATACACATCTGACACTCATCAATAGCAGTACTTACTTTACAGCCCAAATAAATACTCCTTAAAGGTAGGTGGAAGCAGAGGTAACCTCTATGTGTGTACATACATGCACATACCAGAAATTATAGAGTAGTAATGCTTCAACAGGAGACCTCAAAAATGTCCATCAACAAAAGCAAACAGTGCTTGCTCAGGCTTGCTCAGAACTCCTTCTGGTGTGCTTGCATTGTGAAATATATTGTCAAGTGAAGCAGGGATACAACTGTTTTATTCATTAAGAAATACAAAAATAACAAGCAGAATACTCATCTTTAAGGGATACATACACCAGATCATAGAACCAGCTATGCAAAACGTGTTAAATAACCCATTGTTTTGTAAACTACGCCTCTGGCTAACGCGAAAGACTGAAAATTGGGTGTTACACTTCTAATCACCTAATATTAATCCAAGGTTATTCCACTAACAGTTCGAAAAACAGTTCGAAGGCATTGAAAATGCCTTCTTCCCAATAGCTCAGAATGCAAAAGTCTGTGACAACATACACCACATAAACGTGGTATGAACTATTAATTACGTGATAAACGCTAATCCACAGTAGCTACAAGAGGTCAAACAATCCTAATCTAAAGGTTTGGATGTCTCCTCAGAAACCCAACACTCTCACACCTGTAGGAGCAAAACTGCATTCTCACAAAGCACACCATGTTTTGTTCCCTGTGTGCACATCAGAGGGGTGTCCTTCAGGCTATTTTTAAGGGATTAATTAACAATATAATGATTTAAGCCAAAGTTTCTCATTTTAGAATGAACATTCCGAGGTACATAGATGGAAGCTCCTCTATTTTCACACCTGAATGGGAGGTTGAGGTCCTCAGCATCACTCTGGCTCAAACCCTTTTCAGCAGCAGTGGGAATGCCGTGCTGGGACAGCAGTATCAGCTGACAGGGCAGGATAATAAACAGTTTTCTGACCTACACCATCCACTTAGATCTTTCAGTGCTAAATGAAAACAAAATTTGCTTTACAGGGATTTAAGCTGGGGTGGGGGGAAGGGGGGCAAGGAGGAGGACACCATAAAGCATTTGAGAACTTTACATTTTTAGCCATTTAAAGTATTTCTGCTTCACAGGTCATTAAGTCCACAAGTGCAAAGTTTCTGGTAGAGTTCAGGAACACCTCCTGTCAGTGCCCAGCTGTGCACCCCATCTCCTCACAGGGCTGAGCTCCTGGGAGCAGGCCTGGGACTCGCAGAGCCACTAAAGGAGCCTGGACTGCAGCGCACTGCAACTCTTGCCACACTCAACACAAGCCCCAAAGCTCGCTCAGCTCTGGAGGGCACGGACTGTCCACCCAAGGTACACTACAGACACCTGCAGGGCAGGACACAGCTTTGCTTTTGCACGTGTCACACAATCAGCGACCCACAGACTTACTGCCATCAAAGCTGTCTGAGCTGTTATCGCTGCTCTAAACCACCTTTTCACCACCTAATGTTAAAACAAACACATGGGAGGTACTTCCACCCATTGTGCAGGCATCATTGCACTACATATACAGGTGTTTAGCATGTTTCTTTTTAATGCAGTAGTAGCCAGAATTATAAAAGTGTAAGTTAGGCGAGTTTTATTAGCCAAATAAAATTTACAAGTCAAGGACAAATTATACTTTAGAGCAAACATGAACACCCATTACTATTAAAAAACTGTATGTACATCACAAACAGTGAGTTCAGTGACACTGTGGTCTGAAAATTTTGGTTTTGGGAATTTCATTTTTGTCATGCAGATTAGAAAAATAAAACATCTGTGTTTTAAGAAAACTGCCACACTTTTACTTTATTAAATGCTGAAAGCAAACTAATTGCTCTTACTATTTCTCACAGGTGACATCAACACAATCCAGCATTTGGTCCTGAACAGAAGGCAATTAAATTATTGAGAAAATTTCAGACATATGAACTTCAGAACTCAACTACAAGGAACAGCAAAGTCAAGTTACTTTATTTCTATCTTCATGACCTTCCTAAATCAACTGTGAATTCACAACTTATTTACATGCCAGCTATATACCTTATTTCATCTCAGTTCTTCCTGTGCAACTCTGTGCAGACAAATCCACCCAGGGGTCAGAAAATCATTAAATACCATTAAATACATAAGCAAAGCTTTATCAACACATCTCTTATTACTAGGAACTGTACTAGAAACAGGTTTGTATTCCAAGAGCATCTTAAATGCCGCCCACTACAGATCTGCCCTTTTCTATATTCCATGGTACATCCTAGCATTGCTGCCCTTACACCATCCTCTCCAGTGTCACCTGCAGGGTCACAAGAAGTTCTTGCTCCCCAGAGACCAGAGGTAAGAGCAGAGCAAGTGTCAGCTACTCAAGCCGTGAGAGAACATTTTTAAACAGGTGACAATCTTTTGAGGGAGACACTAGGCAGCCTACTCGTGAATACACATGCAATTCCTGGGATCAGCTCTTCGTTCTAGCACACATTAGTCCTACTAGGACTGCTGCACACAGGTAACAGCACATTTCAGCTCAACAGTTCCCAAACTGTCAGATTTCACAAAGTCACTTTTTAAAAAAACCTACTCATTTCTAGAATCAACAGATTCTGTCAAAGCACATAACATGAAAATACCATAAAGCTATAGTCGGTGCACAAACCTTTAGCTTCCCGAGTCAAATGACAAGACACATCACCAAAGTGAATTTAACCATTTCTCTGCGAACCAGGCTGTCCCTCAATAAGGTTAAGGCAAGTCACCACTGCAAGGGTCTAAATCATACACCCAAACTAACACACGACCTAGAACTGAGCAGATCATTTCAGCTACAAACAGGAAAACTGTGCTGCAAATGAAGTTCAAGAATGACTGTCCAATATGGTTGTAAAGTGCAAAGGTACAGAAAAGTTGAAGCCCAGTGAGCTGAAATAAAACCACCTGAAGCTGTGCACGGACAAGAGCTGGCACTTGCAATGTTTTACAAACTCAAACTCTGAAACTTGACTTACAACATATGAGTGATGCTGGTCCACAACAGTGACTAACAGGCTTTTGAGACAGAAAAATTATAATTGCAAACAGCAGGTTACTTGGAACATATTTTAAAAGTTAAGCTAAGCCAAAGAGAACCAGTCTCCCTGTAAGAGCCATAAATTACCACAATCAGGAGGAAACTCAGTTCTTAGTTTAAACCCTGATGATACCAAAAGGTTGCTCTGTTTAAGATCACAAAGGTAACTAAGTTGATGCAGTTTCACTTCTAATAGCAACAAAAGCTCATTTCAACTTAAATTGTCATCAGGTTAGATTGATACCAAAGCATAACAATGTTTAAACTTCATGCAAAATCCTTCAGCCCAAAAGCCCCAAGACCTACACATTTAACTTTTCACTGCAATCAGTGAGAATTATATGCCTAATATCTTGCTTATCTGGAGCAAAGCAAAAAGCAGCTTTTATGATGCAGTCCCATGAAGCATCAGCATTCTAAGAGCTTAGAAATCTGAAGTCAAAATAACTTTGTACTTTTTAAATCCATGCCCCACATCATATATACTCTCACTCAAGCACATAAGGAATTCAAATCTTTTATTTGATATCCATAAACCCATAAACGTTGCTATTCTATATTTCTATGCAGGAAGGCAGTTTTCTCCTAAAACATTATGCTTTTTAATAAACAACAAACTTTAATTCTATTGCGTGAAAGGGCTACAAATATACATTTTTAATCAAGCAGACTACACAGGTATCTTTGCTTTACAACTGGCACCTATGTTACTGGTACACTTTGCTGGCTCAGTTCTCAGAGCTCTTTTCCCAGAGTTTAGATCACCACTTTCTGAGGTATGGGCAGCTGCAATTACTATTTTTTAAATTACGTGCTGAGGCAGGTATTGCAAATCCATCCCTTTTTTTCCCATCAGTACTTACGGACCCCATCTTTATTCACATGCAGATGTCACTGCATTCTACACCGGTCATCTAGTGGCATAAAATAACTTTCCAAAGTCTGGTACAATTGTTAGCAAACCAGTTTTACTCCTGTTTTAAGAAAGCCCACAGCACGGGGCTGCCATCCTGACGGTAGATGGAGCTGCGAGAGTTCTCAGGGAACTTTAAGGAACGACAATAGTTTCGAGTGAAGTCTGTTAACCTGGGGCTACGAAAACAAGTACGCCTTTAATAGAAGGGATAAATGTCGACCCTTTCCTGAAAGGAATCACACACAGACAAACCAAGGACTTGAAAACTAAGCAATAGGAAATTCTGAACATTTTATATGAATGAAGCACATGCTTAACACAAACTATTTCTTCAAAACTACACAGTACATATGTTGATGGAAAAGTTCTATAGAAAAAATTGACCAACCATGTCAGCACGTCAAACTGCCTAGTACAAGATGGTGGATGCACACAAACTGCCAAAGTGAGAACGAGTATTTAAAAAACAGACCACATCCACGGATTAGTACTTCAAAAATTTCTCTGTCGTTTGAAAGCCACTAGCAAAAAAGTCAGGACCTTTACTGGCAACAAAATATTTACTACTCTAAGTACACAGAGATTTTAAAGCAGAGGAACACTTGCTTCAAACTTAGAAAAGCCTTAAAACCGTACGGAATTGATCCTAGGAAAAAAAATTAGACGTGTAAAGGTCAATGAACACAATGATTTATTTAAAAAATAAAAAACGTAAAAACCATTTTTTCCTCCTTTACAGAAATGTTAAAAGTCAGTCATGGGATCCGAGTAGCTTTTGTAGAAAAAAACGTAGTATCCAGGTATCGAGTCCTTACAACAAAGGAAATTCCCCCCTAACCCTCCCAGTTTTTACTCCAGCAAGACACTTCCCACCCCGCACCCCCCAAAAAACAAATTAAAACAAGACATTTTTCGTTGCTAGTATAAAAACGACCAAGGTCCAAGTAATAATAAAAAAATAGAGTCCATCAATGACTGTAACACAAAATATGTGTATGTGGGGCCCAGTCCATCTTCAGAGAGAACGAAGTGGCACAGGCAGCAGAGGCGACCCTCAGGGGGCATTTAGGAGCCGCTCCCACAGCAGGGAGGCATTTAAAAGGAGCTGCCCTTCGGCGGGTGAGGGGAGAAACCATTTGGAAGCTGCCCCGTATCGAAGGGAGGGCTCTCCACGCCCCCCCCTCAATGGGTATGGGCGCTCCAGCTCAGAAAGAGCCGCCGCCGTAGCCTCCCCCACCATAGCCTCCTCTGTACGGTCCACTGTTACTGCGGCCCCCCCAGTTGCCGCCCCCTCCTCCACCTCCTCCGCCGCTCTTCATGGGGCCGTAGGAGGACTGGTGCTGGCTGTAGCTGCCGAACCCGCCGTACCCGTTGCCGTAGTCGCCTCCCCCTCCGCCGCCTCCGTAGGAACCGCTGCCATAGGAGCCGTACCCGCCGCCTCCTCCCCCGCCGTAGCCGCCGTAGCTGTTGTAGCCACCGCCTCCTTTGGAAAGCCCGTTGTGATCCCGGTTGCCGGAGCCGCCGCCGCCCCGACCCCTTCCTCCTCCTCTGCCTCCCCGCGACGGCCTGGAGGAGCCACCGCCTCCCCCGCCCGCCTGGATGTCCTCCTTGGGCACGGCCTTCTTGACCTCCACACGGTGGCCCTGGATCGGGTGGAACTTGACCACGGCCGCCTTATCGGCGGCGTCGTGGTTCTGGAAGTAGACGAAACCGAAGCCGCGCTTTTTCCCGCTCTGTTTGTCGGCGATGATTTCGGCCTTCTCCACGGGGCCGAACTGGCTGAAGTGCTGCACCAGGTCCCCTTCGCCCACGTCCCCCTTGAGGCCGCCCACGAAGAGCTTCTTCACCTTCGCGTGAGCGCCCGGCTTGGCCGAGTCCTCCCGGGACACGGCCCGCTTCAGCTCCACCGCGTTCCCGTCCACCGCGTGGGGGGACGCGGCCATGGCGGCGTCCGCCTCCTCCACCGCCGAGTAGGTGACGAAGCCGAAGCATCGGGAGCGCTTGGTCTGCGGGTTGAGCACGACCACGCAGTCGGTGAGGGTGCCGTAGGCCGCGAAGTGCTCCCGCAGCCCGGCCTCCGTGGTCTGCACGTTTAGCCCGCCGATGAACAGCTTGCACAGCTGCGAGTTCTCCATGCTGCCGCCGGTGCCGCGCCTGGGCCTGGCGCCGAGACTCCTCCTCCTGTTCGGGGGCAGCTCCGGAGGTTTTTTCCCCCCCTGCTCCGTCTTGCCGCTTCTTCCCCCTGCAAGCAGCGCGACCTCGCGGCTGCGGCGGCCGCCGGAGGTGGCTCCCTCGGCGCGGCCCGGCGCCTCCGCTCCGCCTCACCTGACCGGCAGCACAGTCGGGGCGCCCGCGGTGCCGCCGCTCCCGCGGAAAGGCGGGCGGGGGTGGGGGCAAACACAGGCGCGCACAAAATGGCGGCAGCGACTTCTCGGGAGCGCGGCCGGCGACTGGTGCCCACACAAAGGCGCCGCCGGGAGCCCCGCCCCCTGGTCCCGCCCCCCGCGCCGCCGTAGCCAATGAGAACTGTGCGCCGGCGCCTCCCGCCATTCACCCTTAGGGGGCAGGGCTTCGGCCGCGATGGAGGTGTGCAGCGACCAATCAGAGAGCGCGACCTCCGCATACGTCCCGGGGTTTGCCGATGACGGACGTGGCAGCAGCCAATAGACATGCGGGACGCATTCCGCGCGCGCCGGGCGGAGGGGCGGGGCTGGCTGCGCCAATGCGCCGGGCTCGCCGCCTCCAGCCAATGGGGCGCCGCCTCGGGCCCGGCGCGCGCTCCCTCCCCGGCGGCCCCGCCCCGCGGCGGGCGGGGGCAGCGCGCGGGGGGCGGAGCGCGCGGGAGCGTTTGAAACGCGGGGACCGTTGGGCGCCCCCCGCGCGTGCCCCCAATGGCGGAGCGGCCGCCGCCTGAGGGGCTGGGGGGGCTCGGGGCCTCCCCTCAGAGCGGGTCAGGCTCGGGGGGAACCCCGGCGGGCTTCTGGCCCAGCCTCCGCGCTCCGGCACGGAGCACACGGCACAGGATCGCGTCCAGACGGTTCTGGGATATCCCCAGTGAGGAAGTCTCCACACCCTCTCTGGGCAGTCTGTCCCAGTGCTCGCTCACTGCACAGGGAAGAAGCTCCTCCTCATGCTCAGGTGGACGTTCCTGTGATCTGTTTCTTCCCATTGCCTCGTGTGCTCGTGGCTGACACGGTGAAGCGGAGCCTGGTCCGATCTCGGCACCGCCCCTTTGGGTGCGGACGCTGCCGGCGCCCGGAGCGGCGGCACCCGCTGGGCACGGCCGCGCCCGGGCTCCACCTTCACCTTCCCCAGCCCGCTCCTGACTCCCCTCCTCGGGGGTTTAACCCTCCGCTCTGCCCTCTTCCTCTCTGCTCCCCGTCAGCGCCGGCTCTTCCCTCATTTCTGTCCCTCTTCCCCTCGGTAACCCGCTCCCAAGTGCCCGATCTGTGCGCACACGGTTTACTTTGGATATCAGGAAAGAATTCTTCACAAAGGAGCCTGTCCAGCCCTGGCACAGGCTGCCCAGGGCAGCAGTGGAATCACATCTCTGGAGTGATTTAAAAGACAGTGCAGATGTGGCCCTTGGGGTCACGGTTCAGTGGTGGCTTTGGCCCTGCTGAGGGAAGAGTTGGATTCGATCGTCTTGGAGGGCTTTTCCAACCTAAACGATTCTATTCCTGCTACTGTTTCCTCCCATTTCCCGGTCCTCTTTCCAATCCTATCAGCCTCCTCACCCTTAAATCTCCTCTTAGCTCTGAAAAGGAGGTATTTTCTCAGAGACATAATTAGAGCTGTTCAAGAGTGTGCACGCGCTGTGACATGACAAATAGTGAGATCATTTTCCTTTTTTTTCTCTTACTTTTATAGCACATTAAACATTGCTGTCATGAAGGCTGCAGCACTGCTTTCAACTTAGTGAATTTTTCATTAGAAACAAGATTTTTTTGCGGTCTTACAGCCACTGGGGTTTACGTTAAAAGTTATGCAGGAGCTAAGAATGGCTGCAGTTTTGCATTAGGCACTGTCAGGATGTGGTTCCACAGTTGTCTGAAGCGCTGCAGTGCTCCAGCCCTGCGATCCTGCCTTTTCCCAGGTGCCAGCCTTGATGCTTCTGCAAACATACAGCAATCCACTTAAGAGAACGGAGACAGCCATAAATAGTTTTATCATGAAAAATGACTTTGTTTTCAGCTGCCTCAGCTTTCTGAAACATTTTTTGCACGACCTGCTGGTGCTGGCAGGAAGGAGGAAGCAGAACTGTGACATCCCCCTGATACAGATCAATTGGAAATGCTCCCTTGGAGACCCAGACACAAGAGGAACACTGACTGTGCTGGATGGCTGGTTAACCACAGCCCCAGAGGAAATCCAGAGAGGCTGAACATGCTTTTGTTTCACAGACTATGGTTATCATTAACCAGTAGCATTAAAACTTGCAATGCAGTAATCTGATTTTACGCAAATTGGATTTTTTATGCTGTAGCCAAGCCTATAGTAAGGGTAACCAATTTGATGCCTGTGTTTGACAATCACAAGGAAAGTTGTTGCATGTTTAGATCCATTTATCTCAATGCACGAACTGACACAATCATTTTATCTAGTTTTAGAAAAGAGAACGTGCCCATAATGCCACTGAAATATTTGTGGTTTTAAAATAAACAAGCATATCCCACTCTGTTTAATAAAAATCTTCTTCCCAGAGGCTGTCTGCAAGCTCCACATAGTTACAGGAAATACAAAACTATATTTTGCCTACTAGTTATTGTAAGAACTGTACGGCCCTTCACAAGAAAAATTAATATGTGTCATGTAGAAAATCATCCATGAGAGTTTTATGGACCCGTGGCAATTTAGAGCAGAAAGGATGAAAAATTAAGAGGAGCTAATTATGGCCTCAACAGATAACAAAGAAAACAAAGCTTGTTTACAGCTCACTTTCTCTCCCTGAAAGCAAGAATGACAAGTAGGCCAAGGAACAGATCAAAGAAAAACGTCACTGCTTGCATCAGGAGGAGGAGATGAGGGTCTTTAAGACGTGAGTAAATCAGTAGGAAAAATCAGCCACTGACTCAACTGAAGTGTAGCCCAAATGTTTCCTCTTAATTTACATTTTTGACCGGTTGATTAATGAAAGAAAAACACCTTTAAGACACACATACCCATGTTTTCCAGGTGGAAATGTCTCCTCTGATAATACACAAAGGCCAAACTGCACTTGGCCAGGTGTCCTTCTGTCAGGCTGCCAAAGTGACCTCGTGTCGTTCGCAGCTTCACTCAAAGCCCAGCTCAGAGTTCAGTCCCCACCCTGGCAGGGCTGAGAGCACTGCTCACTTCCATGTGCCCTGACACATCCCACCAAGTTCTGGGAGGGCAGGACTCCTAAACAGCTAAACATCACCTTCTCCTGCAGATCCCACAGGTCACCATTCCTCCCAGGCCATCCGAGCTGCCGCAGAGACTCCAACCGGACCTCTCCAGTTCCTGTCTGACTGGCACCTGCTGAGGCACCAAGTCACCCGATCTGTGCAGCAAGTCACTCGTTGTACACATTCCTGGGGAGCAGGTGCCTTTCCACGCTCCTGAAATGTGCCTTTTCCCTCCAGCTACGTGAGCCAGTGAGAGACACAGGTGCTGCCACAGTGCGAGTGCAGAGCCAAAGACAGCCTCACCGTGTGTGAGGTGTAAACCAGACAGCACTCCAGCAGCTACAGCAGCTTCCCCACAGAATTTTTAAACTGCTTTTTGCTGTAAACTAATAAATGCGTAATACCATCCTATGGATTTAAAAATTCTTAGGAAAGCAACACGCAAAAGAAATTAATGCTTTTTGCTTTCTGACAAGGCTATTGTAGCATGACATTTTTTCAATTCTGATAGCAACTTATAAAATTAAAAAAAAAATCATTGTATAAGCAGCTGAAGTTTCTAAATTTAGGTGCTTTTTCAGATAAAATTCCACCTGTATCATTATCTAAAGGAAATGCGTTTCTCAAACCAGAAGCACTGGCCAAATAATGCTCTGTGTTAAATGTCTTCATTTTAATTAGAGTGTTAAAAGAAGGAAAGCCACATTGTTTTCATGCATTCAACTTTGTAGTTATTCAGAAGAAATCATACTGCCTGGAGTCCACAGGAGGGCATTACTGCTTAAGAGATTGAAAACCAGAGATATCTGAGCACTCCCTTTCCAACACGACTTCCTGTTACCATATATGCTTAATAAAAGCTGATACAAAATAAATTATTAAATAGTTGTTTATATCAATTTTTGTAATTCAAGAAATATAACCTTGTGCTATTTAATGGATCCAAACAGCCAAGATAGAAAAGGAATAATGACGTTATGGGAAAATGCATGAAGTGCAATGGAAAAATATTTTGAAGTCAAAAGTAGCTCATAAGTTATAAATATTTTATCTAAACCCTCATATAAACAGAAAGTCATATCCTTTTAATTAGTTTCAACCTATTGAGTCTAGTTATGTCTGTGGCTTCCATAGTCAGCAGGCATTGATTCATTTTTTTAAGCAATTTAAGTATACTACTTGGATTTTTAATGAGTTTAAGTTTTCTTTTTTTAGTACAGTGCAATGCTGTAGACTTAGTCTAGTTTCACCCTTCAGCAGACAGAAAGCATTTTGAAGCCTACAGGATTCCCTCATGGAGATTGTTTGCTGAATTTGTTCTACATTGACATTGAAGACTGTAATAACATCATCTTAGCTACACACAAATTCCACTCAGATTTTTCTAACTGCATAGTTGTGAGTACAAGGGATTCAACCATCATTTTCCACATCTCTCTGAGATCCACACACACACAGAGGGAAGGATTTTTATTCTCATCATTTCAATGAGATGTTATTAGACTTTTGGAAACCTCACTCCTACCCAAGTAATCACCTCAGGCAGAGAGTAATTATGCAATTCATAGGGAAACATTTTGTATAAAAATGCAGCAGCACCACAAGCATTCCCAGCCTGGCACCTTGCTTTAGTTACAGGTGTGAAAACTTCTCAAAGATATACAGTTGTCCTTGAAAGAGCTCTTGCTTTTTTTGGCAAAAGTTTATCTTTCACTCTGTTCTGCTGTTTGTACTTTAATCTGCATGAACATCAAACCTGTGATCTTACTTTGGAGACTTTCATGAATTTGTATTGACCAGGACAGGGATTTTTGTTTAAAAAGATTAAAAAATACTGAGAGGCAACTAGATCATCTTTTGCCTCCCTAAAGTCTGAACATGACACTCCTGAGGATAAAAATCTCTGCCCTGTGTAATTCAGATAGGGAATAAAACACTACCTCTCTCTTGCATTTGCTTAATGCAAAATAAGATAACCTACAGATAAAAAGGTAACAGAATAATCCACAGGTACTGTTTCTTCAGTAAGTAGTATCAAAGTTTATCTACTAAACAAAATCTTCCCCAAGCCCTTTTTAAGGGGATTTTGCTGAAGAAACACACCTTTGTAAAGGGTGAAGTGGAAAGCCATCAGAGAATTGAATTTGCATCCTTTTCTTTGGACTTAAGTTACCATTTTTCCTTAAATCCTGCCCTCCCTCCTCTTCCCTCTGAAGTTCAATTTCTCTTTTCCTCTTTCATCTTTTCACTCTTCTTTAATAATTCATTATTTCCTTTCTTCTCTTTCCTAAAATTTTATATAAAAGCTGGCCATAATTCGAAGTGATGGGATGAAAGTAAGGCAGCAAAATATGGTCTCAAAAGTCAAGATTCTTGTGAAGGATCAAAGAATGTAGCAATGCTGTGACAGATGTGAGAGCAGAGAACTTTCACTGCATCTTAGCCTGAGACAGACCAGGATCATAAGTTCTGACAAAGGAAAACCTGGAGCCAGCAACAATCTTGGCCACACTCTGATCTTTTTCACCTGCAAATTTTTCATTATGTATTTTCCAACTAAATTAAAATCTATTTGCTTTTATTTTTTTCCCCGTAGCTATTCCTAAACTCCATCTATTTCTCCTTCCACAGAACCTCTGTGGGGTGGGTTTGTGGTGCTTTTGCATGACTGACATTAAGCTTTGTTTGAGCACAGCAGGAACAGTTGTGCTGTGAAGCTCAGAAAGTACCTGCCTGAAATTAGCTGTAAGACATCCGTGGTATTCAAGAAATTTTAAAATGAGATGATGTGAAGTGAGACTTTCTAGACAGAAAATAACAATCTAGAATTCATATTTTTAATTCAGAAAATCAAAACTCTTATTAGAGTTTGAAACATGCTGGAAAATTAAAACAGACTGAGATTAACGGCAAAAACCTTTTGATTATTTAAGTATTTCTTAATTAACAATTAGGACACTGACTGATGTCATGCCATGAGAACAGCAGGGTTTGGTGCTCACAGTGTTATAAAAAGACTCTAGAACGAAAAAACAAACCAGAGATACAAATTGTCATATTCCCCCGAAATCTGTGAGCTACTGAAATAATTCATTTTTTGGCAGAGATGACTTTTGGTAAAAGTGAGTTGGAGAAGTTCTAGAAAGCTACAAAGAATTGAATCAGGGTTTGGAAAGTGGAATCTATTATAAAATATGAATCTATGCTGTCACACTCCTATTACAATTACTAACACATCTTATCTCTTTTTCAGTGAGAAAAGTAACTTGGCTGACCCAAAAAATTAAGATGCTAATCTTCCACCCAAGAAGTATATTCATCTCCATCTTAGCTCTATGCCAACTGAATAAGGTCCAGAAATTAGCCAACAGTTCATGGCATGACATAATTTTAAAAATTAATATGTTATCATAAGTAACTCATTTATAGTTAAATCAGATTTTAAAACAGTTGACTTTTCATTCTAGGCATGAGCTAACTGAGAATCAAAATTGGGATGAGAATGAGGCATCAAGGATATTGCAAAGCTGTCCTAGAGCTGTGCAGTATAGTGGAGTGAACTCCTAACACCAGGTAGTGAGC
This sequence comes from Acanthiza pusilla, assembly GCA_036630365.1. NCBI lineage: Eukaryota > Metazoa > Chordata > Aves > Passeriformes > Acanthizidae > Acanthiza > Acanthiza pusilla. The sequence goes on along the minus strand of JAXCHO010000049.1, from coordinate 8,338,485 downwards.
ACAAATGATTTTTGTGGTAATTATTTCCAACTAGGAAAAAAAATCCCAGTCATGGAGCAGTGCTCCAACTTACACATATACATCTGGGGAAAAAATTCACAGTGCATGCTTGCCTGTTGCTAGTTTGGTCACATTATAAGCTATTTACTGAAATTCCCTTGCTGGAGTGTTGATCTCTCCACAGAACAGGAAAATGTGAGGGGAGTGTGTTTTTCCTCCATCACAGCATATTATCTTACTTTCATGGCATTAACCAGTGCATCCAACACTAACATAGGAGATTTCCAATTATTATTGTTTATTTTTCTGTGCCTCTTTGAGGTGCTATAAAGAATAGTACTTATTAGGAAGCAATAATCCAGGAGAGAGACTTGCAGATGTTGGTTGACAAGAAGCTCAACATGAGCCAGCAGCATGTGTTTGCAGCCCAGAAATCCAACTTTGTCCTGGGCTGCATCAGGAGCAGCGTGACCAGAGGGTGATGGAGGTGGTTCTCCCACTGTGAGGGTGGTGAGAACAAATCTCCCAGAGCAGCTGTGGCTGCCCCATCCCTGGGAGTGTCCAAGGCCAGGTTGGATGGAGCTTGGAACAACCTGATCTAGTGGAAGGTGTGCCTGCCCACTGGAACTGGATGGTCTTTAAGGTCCCTTCCAACCCAAACCAGTCTGTGATTCCATGACCCTTCAGAGATATCACCAAGTCTTGGCTAATCTGCTATTAAAGAATTCCTTCACGTGGGAAGCTGAGAAATTGTACGTGTGCATGTCTACTGAATCTTCCTTTCTGAAGAAGGGGCTGCAACTGGCAGGAACAAGGACTGCTGAATAGTTACATGGGAGAAAAAACCAAGCAAAAGCAAAAGTTTAGAGTGATAAACCATCAGCAAGGATTCCTGCTGGCCAAGGAATCATGTAAATGCCAAAGCAAAAGGTGAACTCAAAGGACTTGTTAGAGAATTTTTCACCAACAGGTTGTTCCCAATGCAATACAAGTGATTCCAAACCTATATTTTAAAACCCTGCTTATTATGGCACTTCACCCATCACTTGTTACTGAGCAATTTTGAACTAACAAGATCATTGATAAAAAGTAAATAGAATTCTGCTATCCATTAACCTTTTTTGCAAATAAATGCTCCAGCATTTGGCTGAAAACAATATACTGTGATCCCTCCTACAGAGCCGAGGGTCCCACTTAGCATACACACCTTTGACATCAGAGTTAAGCACACTGAGAGAGCTCCACCCACAAGCCTCTGATGCTGGATGTGATCTAATTCACAACAGGTTACAACACAATTAAATCCACATCAGGCAGCAGGTTGATATGATTGTAAAACGGATGGATCACATGTTAAACACTCCAGTTTTTCCCCAAATGAAGGACTGCCTACAGAATTATATTAGAAACAGAGGCGTATGTAAATAAGCAACATGACCTTTGAAATTTGTAAATAGAATCAGAACATCTTTTAATTTTATTGACTTATTCCCTTCATAAACAGATAATGCATTTTTATGTCTTGTTCTGATGTTTATCTATCACATTGCATGTTCAGGTCCTGATTAACTTCCTGGGGTTACAATAAAAGCAGAAACAGAATTTCTAAAGTACTTTGGCAAAGTTCTTTGTTTTTATAGTAATTTTTACATCATCACACCCAGCAAGTTCTAGAAATGCTGTACAAAAATATATTCACATTGCTTGATTATAGCATTTTTGCTTATAATTTCAGAATTCCCTGACCACACCTAGAATAAAACACAATGAGAAGGAAGTTTTAAGGGGAGGTGTTAAGGCAGTCTTCCTAGCAGTAAATAAGGCACTTGAATATCTAATCTAGGATTACCACAGATGGTGAAAAAACAGTCTGGACAAACACATCATGAATAGACACAAATACATGAGAAGCAGGATGTTCATCTGGCTGATCACAGAGGCTCCCTCCACCCTACACCTATTTTATACAAATACTATAGCATGACAACCAACTATTTTTAGATAATTACTTTTAGATTGTACATCAGTACAGCATCAGTATTGCTCATCCCAAAAATCCTACTGCTTTTAAAAAATCATTCTCCCAAAAAAAAAACCAGATTGAGATACTGGAAGTTAAGTGGACCCAGGTACAAATTCAAGAGTTTGTACAGCAACTTACCAGACAGCAGGTCCTAAGAAAAGCAGTTCCTTTCCTACTCCATAAATGATCATTCTGAATATTTAGTGAAGAAGATGGATGCTTATTTTTATAAACAAGTGACTGCAAAATGTTCAGACTTTTACTGAAAAAGACAGTAATAAAAATAAAATCCCTTTTCACTATGTACTCGTACAATGTGCCATGCTTTGCTTTTCAGGAATGTCTTTTTTGTCTGTGGAGTATAAGCTAAAATATCGATTTATAATGAAAATCTGATTATCTTAATTGCAATAAAGCAAATGATACACTTAATAGGATGTGCATGCTCTTTCCAAGCATCTTATTGTATTGCCATATCAGTTAAGAAAGCAATATGCCATCTGCAGATGTTTATGTATGAAATCCTGCAGAGGGAAAACATTTGAACTACAGAACAGATTAAATAATTGAAAATGAAATTGCATGATAAGGTGTTTGACAGGGTGGAGGGAAGCAGCACAGTGGAGGAAAATCCATCCCCATGACTACTGGTCCTTCCTCCTCCCTGCTCACTGCGGTTCGCCTCTTCTTGGATTCCAGAGCTTGTTTTATTCCTCAGCAGCCTTCCTACAGCCTGGCAGATTCAGTACTGTTGGAAATTGTGGATCTGTGGTTTGTTTCAGACAGAGAAGAAAGGAGAGTTTAAGTATCGTTTTAGGAGGGATGTCTTTGCTCTGGATTCTTTAATAGAGAAAGAAGATGTGTTTGCTGGCTCTGAGAGAAAAGGAAAATTGTTAAAGGCAGTGTGGATATGACTTGAATTTTCATCAGGTAAGAAGTCAGAAAATCCATAAAACTGTGACAAAAGTTACCGAAATACCTTTTAAAACATTATTTTATTCTCTACAACCTGTATTTGAAATTGAATGTAAATTTTCCTCCACATTTTATCTGTGCAATACTTAGGAACTTAATAAACAGTGTTTGTAATTGAAACATTTACTGGTCACCTTGAAAAGATGGGACTGTTCATCTTTATCACAGGTAAGAAAATACTTAGGAAAGAAAGCCTTTCTAAAATACATTTGATTTTAGACCTTTCTTTTGCTTATGAACATTTCAGAAATGTTTCTGCAGATAGAGGAATGAAACAACTTGTCTAAGGGGTTTATAATAACTTACAGCGTTAAACTCTTTCTGACGTAGAGAATCTTTTCCAAAATGCATGGATTAGGGTTTGAAGTAATTAGTTCTTTTTACTAAACACTTCAAGTCTGATATCGGCTGTAGTTGCGGTTCAAGGATGCTGATTCCAGTAAGATTTATTTATCATGTTAAAAAATGCCAGTATGTTTTACAATATAGCTCAACATGCTGCAGTAAACACTAGAGTAACTTATTTTTTTTATGCTCTGAATACTCCAGATGTTTACCAAGACAGGTGTAATTGTTTTATTGCCAGGGAAATGTTTAAATTGCCTTGCAGGATGGTGTGTACTAAAGACTGCACTCTTTAACTCCCAGCACAAACCAAAGAGTGAAAAGAAATTACACATTTTCCTGAGCAAAGGACAGTGAAGATTGGGAGTGTGCCTAAATACTGATGTAGTGACTGAACTGATTAGGTCAGTACAGGGACTTTTCCCAAACAGAAAATGCCAAAGCAGCCCTACCACCCACCCTGAATTTTTGGGAGAGGACATTCAGACCTTGCTATCAAACTGTGTTGTGCATCCATGGATAAATGAGCAAGCTTAGCAAATAGTGCATAAAATATTGCAAACTTGGCTCAGTCTCACGGACTTTTGAGTCCCCCACAGATTCTCCTGCTCATATAAAAAGCAGGGAACAGCAGAGTTTGTCTTTGAAGGTATCAGATCTGTGCCAGCCAGGTGGACACCACAGGCACTGCAAAGAGAAATATCTCCCATGGGGCAAAGCAGCCAGACTTTAGATCCTCACACTTTTGAAGTGGCAGTAAATCACACCAGGATTGCCACTGTTGGTGGTAAATTTACCATTTACTGCCTCTTGTCCTTCCAGCATCCTTTGGTGTGTCAAACCCAGCCAGGCAATTAGTGCTGCTGCAGGGGAAGGTGGGTTACAGGGCATGCAGCAAACAGGTGGCCTGAAGGTGCTGTAGCCCAACCCCATCACCAGGTTCTGCAGGGTGGGACTGTGCCAGAGTCACCATCCCTGTCCTTTCTCCTGGACTCAGCAGCAGAAGAGTTTTGGAGGCTGGTGGGCACACAAAGGAGTGCTCAGCTCTTGCCTCTTGCCCTACTGGAGTAGGGACACCTGCAAGGGACTGCGAAATCTATCTGAGGCACCAGACTTCCATCACTTCCACGCAGGATTGCAGAGTTTTCCAAGCCATTCCTGCAATATGGCTGTAACCAAGCCACGTGCATTATTTAGGGAGATTACAGGGCTTAATGTTGGCTCTGACCACAAATTTAGTCATCCTTGGGGCATCAGAGTCACACAGAGTCACATAAATCTACAGCCACTTCCCACTCCAGCATGAGTATGTTGATTGAAAACAATATTTTAATCAGAATGAAAGTTGTAATAGATACTCCAAAGGTGAGCATGGTGGTGTTTTATGGAGTTTTTTTAGAATCCTAATTTGAAGCACCCAAACTTATGTCCAACAGTAGTATCAGCATAAAGCAGTCCAGGATATAACTCTGGCTGGAATATTCTTTGAGTGTTGGTGGGAAAACAGCTGCAGAATCATAATTCCAGTTTAACCCTGGATTTAGTGTTTGATTTTGTACAAGCACCCAAATTTTTTTTTACTCCATAGTGATTAAATAATGGCCATCATTTCTATGAAAAGGCTGACAAATCTTCTACATATGAGGAGGTTGTTTCGAGTAACAATAAAACATCCACCCATCCCTTCTTCTTTTTGTGTATCCTCTTTAACTTCCCACTCCTTCATTCTCCTTTCTCCACAGGCTCTCAACACCATTCCTAGGGGTGAAGAATGATCTCCCTCCAGCTACTTTTCCAATAACTTCATAAGGGAAGTAAGGTGAGTTAGAGTTGCGTTTTGAAAGATATATGTGTAGAGCATATATCTATTACCCATTTTTAAATTTTAGAAGTAACCCTTTTCATACTTCCCTTTTCCTTTCTCAAGCTGGAAACAACCTCTTTCTGGCCAGAAAGCTGGTGAGCCTTTAAATTAACTTTTGCACTCAGTGATAAATTTAAACTCCTTAAGATACTCTGTTGAACCTAACTCTTCCCATTAATATTAGTTTTAAAACCACAGAACTGTTCTAATACCAGATTTTTTTTTTTTGCTTGACTCCTGTTTAGAGCTGAAAGAAGAATAATTGTCTGTATAACTACAATGTGAGCTTTGTTTGGTTTACATTCTTCCCAGGTCAGATTTAGGAAAAAAGACATACTATCTTCAATGCATCCAGCAGAACAGAAAACTCCCTTTAAGATATCATTCATAGAGGTTTAGAATGCCATTTGACTCAAGCACACAATTTTGATTAATTCAGGAGGATTTAGTGTCTTAACTCATTGCTTTGTAGTTCTAAAGAAAACATAAATGTGAGGTCTAAACCAGGAAAGTGATGGCAGGACCCAGGCCTTTTCTGGTAATACAAAGACAACAGATTATCCACATTGCAATCCATTAAACCTTGCTAAATCTTCAGCAGAGACAGATTTTAAAATATTTTATTCTGCTTAGAAAATCTCCATGCAAAGTATATTCTAAATAATACAAGGTTTTGTCCCTAGGTTGGAAGATGCTTCACGATGGATAAAGCCATTCAGCATCCCAGTGAGATCCTGTCTAACCAAACTATCTCTAACATTAGCCTTTCTCAGTTCTTGAACTTTGATACATGCCAACTTTCCTTCCTTGCAGAATTCTTGCTTATTACAGCTTACACGTTGGTTACTCTAGTGGGGCTTGCTGGAAACCTTTGCTTAATTATTATAATAAAGAGACAGAAAGAAGCTCAAAATGTTACCAACATTTTGATTGCCAACCTGTCTTTATCAGATGTCTTGATCTGCATCATGTGCATTCCTGTCACAGTTGCATATACCTTAATGGACCACTGGATATTTGGGGAAGCAATGTGTAAAATAGGCTCTTTCACACAAAGTTTATCTGTCACAGTCTCCATTTTCTCACTTGTACTCATTGCTATTGAGAGATATCAGTTAATTGTGAACCCACGTGGCTGGAAGCCTAGTATTTCCCATGCTTATTGGGGAATTCTTTTCATCTGGTGTCTTTCCCTCATCATATCCACTCCTTTTTTGGTGTTCCACCAAATAACAGATGAGCCCTTCAAACATCTGTCTTTCCATAGCGATTTCTACAAGAACAAGGTGGCTTGCATCGAGGCATGGCCATCTCTTACAGAAAGACTGATTTTCACCACCAGCCTGCTGGTTTTCCAGTACTGCTTCCCCCTGGGGTTTATTTTTATCTGCTATCTCAGGATATTTGTGTGTCTTCGAAGGAGACGTAGTAAGATAGACAGGATGAGAGAGAACGAGAGCAGGCTGAGTGAAAACAAAAGGATTAATGTGATGCTGGTGTCAATTGTTGTGACCTTTGCAGCTTGCTGGTTGCCTCTCAATATATTCAATGTGGTTTTTGACTGGAACTACGAGGCACTAATGAGCTGCAACCATAACCTGGCATTTACAATCTGCCACCTTGTGGCCATGATCTCAACATGTATCAATCCCATCTTTTATGGATTTCTGAACAGGAACTTTCAGAAGGATTTGGTAGTTTTAGCTCACCAATGCAGATGCTCAGTGTCACAAGAGGAGTATGAAAATATTGCCCTTTCAAATCTGCAAACTGATGCATCTAAGGGATCTCTGAAGTTAAATAATCCCCATGTGGATATATAAAATAATCCAGCAGCAGTTTCCAGAATTTTGTCTTTTGTTGCAGATGGCCTCTTTCTGCAGGTCTTGGATATGTAACCATCAAGTTTAAAGGAAGTCTTTGCCGTTTAGTTCAGCAAAATTAGGATTATGCTCCCATGGGCATACTCTTAACAGGTACTTTATGGTAGTATTAATGCTAATAAACCACTTCCAAGAGTCCTAAAGATCAATAATAATGAATTATAAACAGTATTAACATCTTACTTATTTAATCCACAATTTCCAACACACTGGCACACTTCCTTAGCTTCAATAAAACTGTTTCCATTCCAGCCATTGATGGGGATGTCCTTCCTAAACACCTGGCTTCCCCCAAGTGAGCCCTGAACACTGTGGTATTCCTAACTTCAGCAGCCTTTCACATACTCTTTTCTGGCATTTTTATTTTCCAACCCTACATCAATACCCTCCCTGGTAAATCTGCAGTTTACAGGCTGTTCACACTATAAGGAAGGCCCTTGAAATTATCATAAGACTTCACTACCTTCCTTTCAGTCCCCTCATACAGTTTACTTTGGTTTAGTACCAGTTCAGCCCAGAAATTCTATTTTAACATGGGAAAAGGCCAGAGTTGGAATTTTATTTTTTTAATGAACACTAAAACAGGACCCATTTGAAGTACTGCAAGTTCCACGCAGAATGCTGTTGTTCAAGATGAAATACATATTTAGCATTTCTCCTAAAAGCATTGCATTCTCTAAACCACCAGTAAAAGATCATTGCTTTCTCTCTTAGCATCATCACTGGTCCTTACAACAGACCTTTTAGAATCGCCATTATCAAAAAAACCACACTATGAATTCAGAGTAAATTTTATTTCAGCTACTTGCTCAGTTTCTCTTTGATTAGAAAATTAGGTTTGCATTTTAGTTTCAGCAATATCTTTCCTCACATTTCTGCACTAGCAAGAGGGCACACTTGAGCAGATGTGGTCATTTCTGTCCACAGAAACACAGCTTCTGTGTTTGAGAATAGTTTCTTCTGTAAGACAGTGCAAAGAAGCCTAGAGGTATAATACTGAGCACAACTTTTCTTAAACTGAAACATTTTAAAAATCACTTCCCAGTGTGGCCATAAAAAATACCAAACTTGTTCTTCATCCATGATATAGTGACAATATAAATAATCAGTTAATACTGAGCTTTTAAATACAATGCTTAGAACACTTTAGTCCAACAACTCACCATGCTTCCTCTTGTTCAAATTCATTTGTTACTTGTACTGCTAAAACATTTTCTTTTTTTTTCTTCTGGGATTCAAAAACCCCTGCTTTAAAACTTATACATAAGATTCCTAGTAAAGTATTCTCTAACTTTAGCAATTTATCAATGCCTCACTTAAGCAAAAAGAATTAACATTCAAATTACAATGAGCTCCTTGATGATTCAGCTGTGATGAAACTCACCTTAAGGCTATAAAGTTCTCTTGGAGAGGCACCATCATTTTCTATAGCCATCCACTTCCTAAAGGATCCCCTCAGATCACAGCTCTCCTGTTACAGCATTAGTTCAGACTGTCTGCACCACTCTGCTCCTCAGAGGAGCTCTGTCAGAAGAGCCTCGCCAGCCCAGGTTTGTTCAGAGCCCCCTGATTCACACTGAGGTTAAGGACCTCAGCTGAAATCTCTTCGTGGCTGAGCCCACAGAAGTCATAAGGGCAGCCCCATGACAAGAGCAAGAATGGCAGAGTTAGTGATGTGGTAATCAAGTGTCTGAGTAAATGGTATGGATTGGCTTTGGCATAATTTAGGGTTTCTTTCTAATTAAATCAAATATCATGCCTTTGGAATAGATTACACAAACCTTAACTTAAACACGTCTTGTGCATAATAGAAAAGAAACCAGGAGACAGATAAATACCCAATAAAGGCCAATGATTAGACTGTTGAGGAGTATCTCAGTATTAGCTATTTCCATGATCTCCAACCCTGGGTCACTGGGCTGTCTTTACTGCTGATGCACATCATCTGTTTGATCAGCACAACAGCATTTAATCAAGTTAAAAGCAGTAACTTGCAGTCAGAGATTCCAGTATCTGTACAGAAAGCCATACACTCCTGTCAGAACAGATCATTTTAAGCAATGCTGGGGGCACACCTGCTGGAGGCTGGGCTATCAGCTGGATTTCCCTGGGTTTGGAACACAAGCCTCTATCACCATCTTCCTCGTATTCAAGTACACTGTTTACAGCTTCAGGGCCCATGCTTAAAGTGTTTTACAAGCACATGACATTCACAATTTACTCTAATTTATCAATACTAACACAACAGTTCAGCTTACTCTCACTGGCAAATGTGTGAGACAGTATTTAATGTTTGAATCAGGCCCAACTGAGATTCCCACTTGGCCTAAGTGGCTTCCATGCCAGTATTCCCACCCATAGGCAAGCCCAAGTGTGCTTCTTTTACAGCAGAGGTGGTTTTAGTGTCATGTCCCAAGTGGTTTAAAAACAGCATGAAATGAATTCTGGTTCAAATTATGTGATGCTGACGGATAGTCTCTTTACTGTCTGTCCCTAGAAGGGCTTGGGCAGTATGCATTAGACAATCAAAAAAAAGGAAGATTGCCATCATTTTTTGTGACACCAATTGTCTACTCCTGACATCCTGATCAGAGTTAAGCACTCAATTTTCCCTTCCAGTCTGAATCTTGGTATAAGAGGGTTCTTCATTAGCAGGTGGGAGCTCTCTGAGCAATGACACTGCTTCAGAATCAAAAGTGAACAATAATACTTGTGCTTTGATTTCTCCTTCTCATTTCTTCCTCACACTTTCATTTGACTCAAGTGCTGATGGATGCTCCATCTCTGTTCTGAGCATTCAGTTATCAAGTGTCTCTCCTTGATGCTGCTCTTGTAGCAATCATTGCTAAGGGAACAGAGGATCCTCACTGTCTGGAAGCCCTCAGCGCTGCACGTTCTCTCCTACATCCACTGGCTTCCTGTGCATCCTGACACTGAACTTCCAAGCAAGTCAGTGGAGCCAATTGACTGTGACAGAAACAGGAACAAAGAGTAGTCGCTTGTTTTTAAAGCATAAGTGTTACGGACTCCAATGTGGTGTGTGGCAGTGATAAATGTAACTGCAATACGTAATACTTAAAGATTGCTCAAGCTGAACTGGCAAATATTGCCCTGTCTTGGGTAATGCTGATGACTTTATTTTCCCTTGTTTTATTGGTACAGCAAATAGACAAAATGCTAACAGCCTTTTTCACCAGAAAGTTGTTACCTGGTGCAATCAGCTGGAGGACTGTGAGCTTCCTCCGGGGAGCAGCAGCACGGAATTAACTGTGGAAAGCTAGAGGGGGAGCCTGAACTCCCAAATGTTATTTCAGTGTACAGTGTCTTCATTTTTAAAAAATAAAAATCTGCATCAGATCTTCATTTGAGTGGTTTGGTCATGCCAAATATACCAGACCAGACCAATATATTTGTAAACATCCTTGTAAATGAACCATGTCCTTACATATCTGTGTATTTTATGGGTGATTGATTTAACTTTTAGCACATGTAAGTAGGGTTAGATTCTTGGGAACTGTCACCCACCACGGAAATGATTCTGCTGTGTGAAGAGCTCGATTGATTATTGACTGTAATCCTGTCAGCAGACAGAGGCAGTGCCAGTGCTGTGTGTGATTTAAAGACTGATTTCTCCCATTGACTGACAAATAAATATTACCCTGTGTAAAACCACCCCCCTGCCCAGCTGGTCAGTTGTACTGTCTGAAACTGGGATAGGACACTTCTCATTCAAACGGGGCACGGGAACTCCAAGAATCACCAAAAGGTCCAAAGAAAGATCCAAAGCCTGCTGCAGGTCAAAGGGATGGCCATGGAGCACCCAGAGCACAGCTCAAGGGCACAAAGGCACTCGGGAAGGGATCTGACCATACTGCAGATGGGTGGGGGAGCTGCTGTCCCAGCGGAGGTGAGGACACAAAGACTGCTCAGAGGCAAAGGGATAACTGAAGAGATGTCCTGGCAAACCCAGAGGGGTACAAATTATACTCCAGAAATAACAGTGTGCCAAGGTGACCCTCTAAAGCATCAGGATGAGCTAAGAGAAGCAAGGGGGGGGGAAAAAAGACACAAAGAAAAATTAAAAAGCGACAGGGTATGTGACAAACCCAGAAAATTAAAAAATAGGAATAGCCAGCTTAATAAAAGGAGACAGAAAGAAAAATTTTAAAAGCTATGGGGCACAAGGCAGAAGACAAAAGAAATGAAAACAGGGAAGAAAAAGAGATAACAGTAGGCATAGAGAAGCAATTCAAAAATGAGAGAGCAAATCTAGCAAAGCTTTGAGAAACCTCACAATGAAGGGTCAGACAGGCTGCAGAACTTAGTGGAACCTCATAGACTTCATAAACAACATTGTCCTTTCAATTCTATGCTAATAAGACACTTAGAAATATTCCACAGTGGCAACTGTAGAATTATCTTGTCTGCTATCACTCATTTTTAAACAAGGTTCCTTTGGTTTCCATGCAAATGCACTGACTGATGCCTTTTATTTCATTTCATTTCCATTTCATTTCATTTCATTTCATAGATTTCTCCATTAGTCACAGACTATTTACATAATGTGATGGAATTGGCACCTGTGTGGAGCTATTCTCTGCAGAATTCACTTCACCCTCATACCTAGTGAGGAAAACCTGTTAATTCATGTAGATGTCAGGGTTGTAACAGCTCCATGAATTAGTTCTTCCAGCCAGGAACGGCTACTAGAGTCATAAGAAGCTCTGAAAGTTTGGGTTCCCTCTAAGGAGAATCTCTTATCCCCCCCTTGCCAGCTCTATGTTATGTTGGAGACTTCTGCAGTTCCTCCTTCCATGGAGTCAGACCCACAGTGCCAGAGGTGATTTCCAGATTGCCCAGGCACACGAGCAGTGAGAGCTGCACAGCCTCCCCCTCCACAGGCTCCCAGGGCATCATTACACTCCCAGCACACTCAGATCTCTCCTGTTCACAACACAAGCCAACAGATTTGTCTTTTAACAAGTTACAAAATCACTACTTTTGGGACTACAATAATTTGGATGGTATGGTTGTGGCAGATGATTCCGTGGTTTAATTTCTAACTTGAAGGCACCTCAGGATTTGCTATCATTACAACTACCACAAACCAGCCCATGACTGTGGTCTGATCGTGTTCCCACATTTTCTGAAGGAGTTGGCCAATGGAAGCTGTTCAATCCACATCAGATTATTTGGTTTGGGGGTGGGGGTGGTGTTTGAGTTTTGTTTGCTTTTCAGATAAACGCAACCAGTCTTTCCTTACACATGAGAAGTAAACCTAGGCAAGAAGAAAAATCAAGAAGGTTTATGTGGACCAGAAAAAGAAAGGAGCTCCCAGAACAGTTTCTCTGGAGTGAACTGTCCCATTCTTCTGGAATTTCCTCAACAGAACTATCTAGCTGCCCTCCCCTTTTACATATCCACAGGAACCTAACAGCAGTGATAGCCCCACAGTCCTTACCCATTCCCAGTGCCTCTAGCAGATTCCACTGCTAAAGGAACGCTCTTCAGCTGCAGGAATGAATGCCAAACAGCCTAAATTTTGGGCAAGGGGCAATTTGACTCTGAAATGACAGGGGAGGAGCTGAACTTGACAGAGCAGAACAGAGCTGAGACAAGATCTCAATGGAGCTCAGAGCCTGGAAGAGACTCAGGAAGATTCTGCAAGAAAATGGAGACACAGTTTACAAGCCTCAGAGTAGATTGTAACAGCATGTAAATATATATATTTAACTCAACACACTGGCAGCTATCTGGGCTGCCAGAGAAAAAATTGTATTTGAGCATCATATCTTCACAGGACATTTTTTACAAAGAAAAAATGACCCAGGAATCACTTCACATTTAACTTGCACAGGTGGAAAATCCACGTAACAAATTGCAGCCATGCCCAGAGAACCTCGAGAGCCAGGCAGTCCTTGCAGGAGCACAGAGCCATCAGGCACCTGAGGTGTGAGCCAGGAACTCTTGTCAGGCTTGGCAGCTCTTCCAGCAAACAGCAGGCAGAGCCCAGGACAGGATGGCTCCAGCTGTGCTGCACCATGGGCACCTCACACCCTCACTGGGTGGCTCTGGGTTTATTGTCTTTCGAGGAGCTCCAAAGTAAAGGTCAGAGAGACCTCACCACACCCACAGAGTAAACCTCTGGGAGGCAAATTGGTCAGCAAATAATCTCTTTTAAGATATCCAGGCCATTATTTCATTATTTGTAAAGAATATCTTTGTCAGTCAGCCTGGCAAGGCTGTCACAGGACAGGATACCCTATCCAGCACACATTTACATTTGTGCATTTCAGATCCTTTCAGTCTCTTATTGCTCCCAGCTCTTTATTCCCAGCGGTTCTGACCGTGTGAGCAAGTCAAGTTCTCACTTACACCAGATGCACCGTGCACTCCTGCCCTAGATGGAAATCAGAGATCTCCTGCTCGGGCTGGTGTCATTCACGCCAACCAACATCAAACTGATGTCCAGGGCAGCCTGGGCTTTCTCCTGGAATTGGCTCCTGAGGCCTCCTGCTGCAGGCGCCGTCTGCCTCCAGCTCTTTGTGGTGGTGGGAGCAGGGGGAGCGGTGACAAATGTCACACTCCAGTGGTTTGGAATGCCACCATCCATGTTAGTGACCCTAAACCTGACCCCAAGAGAGAATATTCTCCAGGGGATCCACCTCTGAGCACTGCAGAACCTCTGGCCAACCCGGCAGGGCCAGACAGAAACCCCAAAACCTAAGGCATGTGAGGGCATAGCCACCTTTGGAGAGCTCTTGATAAACTAAAACCAGCTAGAGCTTTGTCTGTATTTAGGCATTCAAACAAAACCATCGACATACTGCCCTGAGTTGTCAGCTGAAGAAAGGGAAGTCCCGTGACTGACTGGGAACGAGATTCCTGCCTTCTAATTAAAGATGAACTTGAGACTCCTTTAAAAATTGGCCACAGAATTAGCATTGAATCCAAAAGCAAAATCTGAGTTGACTGAAAGGTCAACGAACACAGGGAGATAATTACTGCTTGATGTTCCAGGAAACCCAAGCCCTGACACTAAATTTAAAAAAAAAGCCTTTGATGAATGATAACAAAAACTTCCTTTCTTCCCATCCCCATCATGCAAACAGACCAGACACAGAGATACTGAGGGTATTATGCAAGAAAAACCCAGCAATCATGGAAGTTCAAGTATCCTGTTAAACCTCCCATCTTTATTTATTATTGCCACATACATTAAAAATCAAATATTTCAAGGGAAAATGGGGGGGTCTTGTTAGCATAATTTACTTTGCTGACTTGTCAATTTAGAGAGTTGATTAGCTTTTGCTTTGAGCCCTTGCCTCTTTCTAAAGAAAAGTATACATTGAATTAAGATTTTAGGAGTACTCAAGTCATGTTTAAAGGCTGAGGTGAGCATTAAAATACCTTCAGTGTGTTTCTGCATGGAGGGGATCTGCAGCAGCTTTACAAAAAGCATCTGAGAATAGCAACAGCAAGTTATGAGCAAAAACAAATTATGAACAAAGAAAAATTATGAACAGTCAAATTAATTTAATCAAGGGTTACTGTACATCTGCTGCTAAGAAATAATAGCTGCTTCTTGTTTTCTTGGAAAAGCTAAAAAAAGTCAGCTGCTAGTTTAACAGTAGAATTTAAAGATATACAGAATGACTGAACTGCTGAGGATGTGAAGAGGCCTCTTGGTGTCATCTAGTCTAATCCCCCATGCTCAGTCAGATAAAATGCTTTTTCTGAAGTATAATCATAAATTTACCTAATTAAAACTTCACCAGAAGGCTGCTCCTGGGTGGGTGTCGCTGAACCACCACTGACCTCACTGGGAAGTTTGGTGCTGCTCCAGTTCAGGATCTCACCCTGAAGGATTTTATTTTCCTCTCTCCCAGTGTGTGTTGCAGACAATGTGGGAGCTGAAGTCTCATAAAACCCCAAATCTCCCCGTGGAGGGCCCTTCAGCTGCCAGCACCAAGGCAGCAGTGAGCAGACGTGATGTGGAGCTGCTGATGGAGCAGGGGTGAGCCTGGTGTGCACGAGCCAGGCAGATGTGCAAGCAAAAAAGATTTTTTTTCCTTTTTTTCATGCAGCAGACCAAACCAGGGCTGAAATCAATAGAAATTTGTTTCCTGCCCATTTCATCTGTGGGATCCTGATGGCTTTGGAAGTTAATATTTCAGTACATGGTACAGATAGAGAAAAAGACAGAACCGCCTCAGATGACCAGAATCCTGCAAATTACTGCCATCTACATTTTATATTAAATATATCTAGGGGGTGCTTGTCAAACTTGATCTTCATGAATATGTGTCAACCTTTTATACTGACTTCATTTGCTTTACCTTGAGAGCAATCGAGCTGGTCCCCAGGCAGGCATTACTCACATGCCACCTTTAACAATCAGATTATCTCTGTGTTTGCTCTGAAAGCTGAAGCCTCAGTGCTCAGCATTGAAATAAGGTCTCCTGAGCACAGCACAGCCTGGCCCCAGCTCCAGCCCTGCCTTGGAGAGGCCAAGGCTCACCATATGGTGCTCCTGCTCCACCTGTGCTGTTTCTAGCTTCCAGCACTGGAGTTGTGATGGAAAGATTTATAAATAAGGCTTTGATCCTGCCAAGATGTCTGCTGAGCACACCATAAACATTTTTGCAGGTACCAGCACTGTGCTGTGCAGCCATCTCAGTGCAGGTTCACACCCCTTGCTCTTGCTTTACCCAATTTTTCAGAGCTGTTTTCACCCATTTTGCTTTACCTCCTTCTCTTCTTGCAAACCTGTGTGCCGGGATTGGAACGTGCTTTGGCTCTGACATTGTTTAACCAGATGGAAAGGAAGCAAAGTTATACTCTAGGCAATTAAATGAGTCCTTCACTCCTCAAAAACCTCATTCTCCCACTTTCCCAGCAGCCACCCTCAGCACAAGGTGTCACTCGTGCAGCACAGAGACCTGGCCAGCCCTGTGCCCAGCACCCCATGCCCAGCGCTCTGGACACAGCTTCCACACAAAGTCAGTCCCTTCCACGTGCAAAACCAGGTACTGACAACTCTTTCTTATCAAAAGTTGCCCACAGCCCAGTGTCAGCTCTAGGTAACACTAAAAATAAAATAACAGTTCATCTAAAGGCATTAATTGCTAGATAAATTTGTGGTAGACCAAACACTCCTTTCAAAGCAAATGGTTAGGGCTGTATAAAACCTATTCTCTTTACTGTTCAGCATTTAGGTTAATCTCCTGTCTAGTTTGAACATCTCAGCAGTCATCCTACAAAAATGAGCACTTTGCAGTCCTAATCAGAAAGCCTTGAAAGGCTCCAGAATTCCCAGGGGGTGACAGAGGTACAATGTATTTCTCCTTCACACAGCAATGAACCTTCTTAAATGCCACAGCTGCAGCCAAGACAGAAATCTGGCTCACCTAGTACTGACTTCAGTGCACTGAGTACATAAAAAATGAACCACTTTGGTGCCAGAAGCAGGAATGTGTTATTATCTGGGATGGTTACAGAGAGAAGAAGGTTTCACCCAGGCTGAGTTTCCAAAATATGTACAGGAAATTGATTACTTCTGTCTCAAACCTTATCACCCATTTCTAGAATCCTCCAGTGCTCAGCTGGCTCTGCCTGGATTTTCAGTTTCCCTCCTTCTCTCTACCACTCCCTTACTCGCTGGGAAAGAGCAGAGATAACATTTCTCACAGAGTTTAGCAAGAAGATCTCCATGATGCAAGGACCCAGCGCCAGGATTTAACAACCTGTAAATCAGGTTTACCAATCAGGACAGTGAAAATCAAAGGTTTGATTTTGGGAGGGAAGAAAAAGTGAACAAAAACCCAACCAACAAAACAAAACAAAAAGCCCACAGCAAAATACCAACTTTGGAACTTTTGCAAATTACCACACTGTTGAACTAGGGGCTTCTTCAGCATTGTACAAGCTCTCCAAGGACAATTCGCCCTTCAGTCCTCTCTCATATACCCATTTCTGAATATATGAATCCACACCACACCTTACACTAACACTCCTATAGGCAGCGTTCAGACACTGTATTATCAATTAATTTATACAGCTGCATTTAGACAGAACCCTAAGAGAATCCAGACCAGCTTTGTGCCTGAGCTGCCTGAGCTGTCTGCTGAGATCCACATCATGCTCACTATTATGTGAGTAAATCTGAAATTTCCACGTATTTTTCTCCTGGTGACCTCCATGTAAATATGAAGAGCCTGAATTGATGGAATGATCAGATTTTTTCTTGGCTCCATTTTGAAAAGAAGGAAGAAAATTAACCAAAAGTCTCTCCCCCTCTCACTCTTTTATTGTATTGACACTTTTTCTTGCTATCTCTGGAGCCTCAGTCACAAGGCTCGATGGAATTACTTCAGTCCATAATAATTACTTGTCCACATCATAAACCCATTATGGCACAATCTGTCATTATGGGCATATATTGTCATTATTGCCATTATCTGCCATCCTTGTTTGGCCAAGGCAGCAGCTGTGGTGGTCACACCTGTAGTACAGGTGGGTTGGGCAGCTCAGACAACACTGCAAGTACCTGCACAAGGCATATCTTGAATTGTTCATTTTTTCTGAAAAATAAGCAAATCAACAAAAATTTAAGAGTGGTTATTTTATCACCTTATTTCCTGCTGGTCTTTTATGGGTACAAACTATTTTTGCGCTGCAGAAAATCAAGGCAGGACTATGCTTAGATTAGTATCTAATTAATTTTTCATACTAAAAACCTTCTTGTTGCCAGATGGCTGATGTGTGGCCATTTAGAAACCAGAAGGTACCAGTCAGAAAACAGACAAAGTCCTCAGCTTTGCTCACTGAGCCCCTTTAGACAGATTGTACTCTATACCATCAAACACGGAAGCCATTTAACAGAAACCCAAATCTTTACAATTTTAGTGAATCTCTCTAGACTTCAGAGTTATTCTTTTTCATTCAAAGCCATCACTTTCCAGGGTAAAATACAGGAAGCACAGAATATTAACCTCAGAGTTATCTTTCACTGTGTCAAAACACCTTTGTGTCATCATCATCGTCATCTAACCCAGGGCCCTTGAGAGAAGCACATGGGAACCAAGAGCCTGGGGCTGCTGTGGCTCCTTTTGTCACCTCCACGGCACAGTTTGCTGGCCAGGGAAGAGCAAACCCAGCAGGACATCTGAGCAAGGGACAGAGAGTGCTGTCAAACCCAGCAGAGCCGCAGTGCAGTCCCACGTTTGTCAGTGCCTGTGCAGAGAGGAGCAAAGCCCCATCTCCCTCTCACAGGTGAAGCCTGGGCTTGCACCACCAGGGCCAAGGCATTTCTGTCCTGTGTGTGCCAGCTCCACGCTGGGGAACGTTTGACAGAATGTCACACAGAGAGGGAAAAAGGGCTCCTTAATTATAGTCCTTCTGTTGTTCAACTCAGGGGTCTTATTAAAAGGGAAAGAGCACAGAGAGCAGCTAATCAGCTGCTCTCAACAAATGAAGGTCTGGAGATCGATTTTTTGAGTGATTAGTGGTGCAAACACACATTTTCACAACTCAAAATCTTTGCATTTTTATCCAACAGCTATTTTCATTAACCAAAGAAGGATCAGAGACGGACGGGTAACAGCCGACATCAGCCTCAAATACTAATGGCTTTATTACCACAGCACACAGATTCAAAAACCTGTATTGCAGCTCTGTCCCCACCATCCCAGGAGCTCCACAGGTGCAGCTTAATTAGAAGCAAAAGCTGTTGCTGGACCTTTGCACATATGATTCTTTCACCACAAGACATCACTTGCTGGACAAAACCCATCCCAGCTTCACCCAAGCCATTCCCTGTCTCCAGCAGCATTTAGCACCATGACCCTTGTGCTGGAGTTAGAAGCTCTAATGACAGCAGCTGCCAGCAGCCTGTGGGCTCAAATGGGAATGGGAATGGCTTAGGGACAGATGATACACCCTGAAGGGAGCTAACAATGAGCTCAGACACATCAGACAGCCTCTGAGTTCGCTGTGCTCCTTCCCATCCCAGCTGGCACCTCGAGGGGTGCAGCACTCACAGCTGACTGTGCAGGGCTGGGAGCACCGAGTGCCAGCACTCACCAAATGCACCTCTGGGGAAACACAAGCCACAAAAACTACAGTCAGAAAATCTGCTCTATAGATTAATAACTAGATTTCATTTAAAGCTCCAAAAAGGATCTAATAAAATCATCACTTGTCTACCACTTGTTGCCTAATTTTCTGAAGGTGGAAGTCAGGAAGGGCTCACCAGTTTCTCCTGAAGAGAAACCCACTGCCTAATGTAGGGTTCTCACAAAATCCCATGTGCCCCAGCCCTCACTCCCCAGCCCGTGGCACTGACAGCAGAAGCAAGCACTGGTGACAGCCGTGGGACAATCTTCTGGACCCCAAATGACAGCAGACATTGGTGCAATGCACCCAGTCAGGGATGCTTCTCCCCTCCCTTATTGTAGCTTTATAACCATAAAGTATAAATGAATACACACAGGACCTAAATGTTGATTCCTCGTGCTTACACAGGCTCAGAGACAATCTCTGCAGCTATCAGGGGAGTTAATTCGTGCTCTGTGGGCCCATGGTGTTATCGAGATATGAGAAGGAATGCATTACATAAATATATGTTCATCACAGGGAAGAGAACATCCAAGACGAGTTTTCAGTTTTGCTTCTGCACTCAGACATGCTTTGTAGATATTTTCCTTCAGCAAACGACTCCATCCATCACAATTGAAGTAACACAATATAATCTTTCCTTGGATTTAATTGCTCCCCTTCTGCCAAATATTCAAGTTCAAATACATTCAAAGCAATATTTAAAATAAGAAGATTATTTTCAAAATTAGCACAAATCTCCTAATGGGTTCAGAATTACATGCTGGGAGTCTTGCAATGCATTGGGTTTTGGTACTTAATTTTAAATTATTTCCAAGGTATGCCAGCATGAATCTGAGTTACTTCCCAAGGAACTCTAATGGACTTGGGTATTCAAATCCCTCAGAAGATCAATCTTCTTTCCCATGTGCTGCTGCAAACACTCTCTTTCCCCAAGAGCTGTTCCTCTTGGATCCAGGACAGTGCCCACAGCCCATGGCAGGACCAAGCCCTGCATCCTCACGAGGCATCGGCCCACAGCACCTGCATCTAAGGAACTTCCACAGGTCAGCAGCAAAGCCGTGGGGAAGGTCACAGATGAGCTCAGAATGAGAGATGCCCAGGAAGACACCAAGGAGAAACCCAGACAGCCTCCCTGGCTTTGGAAAAGTCACTCAGGGAGAGGCAAGGACCAGCCACAAAATCAGGCCACGCTGCCTCAACAACTCTGCTTGGGCAGATTTGACCTGACAACTTAAAAGCTTTCACTAATAGTCCCAGAGGCTTGCCCCAGGTGAAGCACATGTACAGATATGTTTGTTAGACAACAAACCAGAGCTGTGCTCAGAGCTTTGCCCCTGTCCTGTAACCACAAGGCACGTGAAGAAGAGAGATTCAACATCACCGCAATTAATGAATGCAATCTCTTCTGTCCTTTCCTCCTGACTTTGTTTTCCATTCCTTTCCCTTGCTGTACCTGCTGAATGTTGAATTTCATGTCCAGGCTCTGCTTTGACCTGGATTTTAGAGCAAAAATTCCCTGTATGACTTCACGGGCTCGGTCCCAGCCCGAGCTGTGTGAGCAGCACAGGGCGCTGGTGCCATCTGCCGTTCTGGCAGCCTCAGGCACATCAGGAACATGAAGACTTGACTAATTCATGTCTGGCATTAATGAAAATCCTTCGAATGCCTGAGGGTATCCTGTGGCACTTTAGGGGTAAACGAGGTTTTAGGCAAAATTTATTTACATGGGAAATATCACAAGTAAATCCTTGCTGACACAGTTCTTGATGCTGCATGAAATTAGACACAATGCCTTTCTAGGAGCAAAGAATGGGATAGAAACAGAAATAGACACTTACTTTTAGGGTGGAGTTACTTTTAGCTTTAGCTTAGTTAGTTATTTTAGCTACTCAGCCAGGAGTCTAACTCCTGCATCTCAAAATTCCAGCAGTCCCAAGGAGAAGAGCACCAAGCTCTTTTCCTAAAAACTTATCTCCTATTTAGGGCAAACAAAACCAGCTCCGTATATAAAACCAGAGAGAAACCCAGCCTGCTCTCACCCAGCTCCTCCAGTGGAGGCACTTGCAGAGGCTCACAGTCCCCATTTGAAACCTGCCTTTCCAAATGCCCGGTTTGCACCCAGACCTGACACAGACAAGAGGTCTCAAGACATTGCTGTGAGTTTCATGAGGGAGGATATCATTTTGCTGGTCCCAGTTCAGCTGCTTTGTATGAGAATCATTTGCACTGTCTTTCCAGAGGGCTATTTATACTGACAATTGGGCTCTGCCTTAAGCACTTAAGCCTTCTGTCTAGCCAGAAAATGGGCTTCCCACCAACTTCATGCCTCTTCCGACACCTACCAGTCCCTAAATATTGATAAAAGGTACCGCGCCATACACGGAAATCAGGAGGAACATTTCTGCCAGAGCACAGGCAATATAACTTTTAAATGCCCTTGTTTGTGGTCACGAAAACCTACAAACTTGGGGGCCAGAGGTGTTTGTGTGTCGGTCAAGAGAGCTGCAGCTGTTGGGATGGCATCCTGAGCACGCAGAGGGAGCTCCTGCCAGAGCTAAAAACAGCGAGCGCGGGCGAAGGGCCCGCGATCCACGCTCTGCACATGTCCTCACCATCCCTGCCCGAGGGGAAAGCGCTCTGCTTGGAGCCATTTTCCCTGCCTCAATAATTTAGCTCCATCTCCTAAGCACCAAGGGGAAAACGCAGCTGCAGGAGCCACTGTCGTGATGGGAAACGGAATGAGGGATGGTGATGAGGGCGATCCAGTCTGCCTCGGCGAGTGGGATGCCTAGGGAAAGGCCAGGGTAAAAGGCTCCTCTCTGCAAGTATCTCAGCCACAAAACCTAGACCCATATCCACGGGGGAAACTCACATAAAATTCGGACATATTTTGCAGAGCTTTGTGTTGATGCAGCCTGCAGAGCCCCAGCTGGGGCACATCAGTGCAGTCCCTGTAGATATCAGGGCAAGTGTCCCACCCAGGGCTGGCAAGCTCCCAGCAATGTTCACCACTCCTCAAATTGCCTGTGGACAAGTCTGTATAGCCCAGGCTGGCACAGGCTTAAATTACAGTGGAAAATACATTAGATACATCAAAATACCTGAAATTAAACCCCAGGGAATGCTGCCAGAAAGCAGCACTAGGAGAGCTGTAAGAGCACCCAATAAAGGGTGCCTTGAGGCAGCATCCAGTGATGTCTGTATTGCAACACTCCAAGAAAACTTTAATTTGAGCCTAGCCAGACTCCCCACTAAAATATTGTTCCTGGGATTCAGCACGTGGAGAGCAAGCAGGCGCCTCTTCTGAGTTGCTTTCAGAAGTTAATACTGAGATGACTGAGGATATCTGCCAGCAATGCCACTCCTGTTATGCACTAGCAAAGTCCCAAATTGTCATGCTCACCTGCAGTCCTTTTCCATCACACTTGCTCAATCCCCTTGAAGTCTACAAATATGCACCAGCATAATTTAGAAGAGTATTTGGCTAATGTGGTCAGAGATAATCTGAATTTACAAGATGCCCATGATAAGCACCTAGGCTAAAACTACTGATCTGTTTGGCTCACTGAGAACATCAGATCTTAAATGGAACAACAATGTCAGGAGGAAGGTCAAATACGTCCCTGTTGTCCAAACACAGCCCTCACACAAACCTGCATTGCTCCTCTGAAACCAGAGGACCTGTACCAAGCCAAATTTGGGGTTGGAGCGGTGTATTGCCAAAGAGGAAGGCAGCCCAGCCACTGCTGGTCTTACACTTGGCTCAGTTGAATCAGTCAGACTTGGCGGAGCCTACTGGTGAGTCCAGTTTCAGACTGGTTTGACCGAGGGCAACCAGCCAAACCTGGCAGATCCTACCAGAGTTTGCCACCCACATGGAGTCCCCGGGTGGGAAGGCAGGAGGGCAGGCTTGGGGAGGCTCCCAGGACACACTCACAGCCCTCTGCTGCCTTGGGACATCAGGCAGGCTGTGACACCTCTGGCAGTGACCCATCCGTGTGACTGAGCCCTGCAGAGCCTCTCCTCTGCTCACACAGGTGAGGTTTAACTTCAGCTGTGCTCTCTGCCCATCTGAGGCTGCCCTGGAGACAGAGCCGTGGCTGTCCCCAGCCATGGGCACCCCACCCTGGCACAGCCCCGCGGGCAGGGCAGGGCAGGAGCTGTGCTGGCACACCCTGCTCAGCATCCTCCCTGCCAGCAGCCAGCCCCGACCAGCCTGTGACTGCCACAGGAGCCCTGCGAGCTCCTTGGGAACACCTGCTGGGACCTGCCAGCCTACCTGGAGCTCCTCTCTCCCAAAATTCACAGCACTGCCAAGCTCCCTCCCTATCCCAACCTCCCCTATGCCCAGTTTATGCCCAGCTTCATCATGCAAGAGGGGAAAGATGCGCTGGATTTCCTCAGGAAGTGAAAAGTTTCTGCCTGAACTCTGAATGCAACAGTCAGAATTAATTCAATTTTTACTGTCAAAACTACTATCCCAGACACAAACTTGCCAGTGAAGATACCCAATTGCTTCACAGGGCACATGCATTTATCTTCACAGCAAGACTATTTGTTAGCTGCACTCCTCACTCAAAAATCTCTCTGGGAAAAAAAAAAAGTTAAAAAAAAAATCCTACTCATCTGCCTCAGAACTCCATGTTGTATAAATTGAAATGTCACTTCAGGGGCCCTTGACAAAGCACTTCAGGGAGAAGGGCCCCAGCAGTTGTGGCCTTTGCGCCAGCTGCTTTTCCATTTTGGGAAGGGTTTAAAATGACTGGAATAGCCAGTCTCTTCCCACCACCCCTGCATCCAAAAAGTGTCAGAAGTTCATCTGAGAATTACACCACCAAGAGGTGAATAATAATTTAAATTCCTGGGGCTGGACAGTCTAGCAAAGGGATCCAAGTAAATCCCATTGGTTTGTGGCAGAATTTCTTGTCCAGAGGAGGGGGGAGAGCATCCCTACAGCACAGGACAGGATCCACCCCATCCTTGAGCCCAAATGGTCTTGATACAATTTGCAGTGACATAAAAACATAGCAACAGCCATTAATAACAGTGCCAGGAGAGATGCTTTAGCCAAAAGTAATTTATACCTTTTTTCCCAGCTTCTGAGACTCAGTATGAATGAAGCAGGAAGGCAGCTGGAGAAATGTAAGAGCTTGTGCTTGCAGGAAAAGCAAAACTGCAAGTCATATTTTCGAACTGGGAATCCGGGGAAGACCTGCAGAAGCTCACAGAAGGTAACCAATTCAGTGTAGCTCACACTGCTGGGCAGGGCTCTGCAAACCAGCTGGGTCATTCCCATGGCCACAAAACTGCTGAAGGCTGCCCAAGCCAAGCCTGGACAGTCTGACCCCAGTGCAGCTCCCTGCTGTGGTGGCAGACAAGAAACAATTTGTGTACAGACACTTCCAGAGCAATGGGCAGCTCTGTTTGGGGATCCTGCCCTTTCCAAAGCAATTCCTGCCAGGGTTTGGGAGCACAGGAATCCCTCTGTGCCTGCTGCAGTGACGCTGGCACAGACACAGCCCTCCACCTCAGAAATGCCCCCACGACACCTCACTGAACTGTGCACCTGCAGTGACATTTACCTGTATAATTGCGCTGCACCTCTGCCATCGTCAGGACACCACTTCAGCTCCCACAGACTTTCCACAGCTCCTCTCCCATGTCTGGAGCATGTTAACATGAGGCTGTTCAAGCCAACTAGACAGACACTGGCTCCACCAAACCCAAACTATCTCCCTGCATTCCTCAGCATCTGGGGAGAAGCTCAGGTTTTCTTTATATCCCAAGTGAATAGGAAATTCTTTACATTCCAGATCTGTATAAGAGAGTGCTTCATGCTTCTAATGAAGGTTTCCTACAGTTCTCTTTCAATATAGAGAGCCACAATCGACCTGAGCTGGCATCTTTCCAGCACTCAGGGCTATTAGCATTTCAAATTATGAGCAATTACGGATCTGGCCACTCTTGTATCTCACAACACTGGACCTGTTTTGTTCCAGTTAATGGTGCCACTCTGTTGACTTTCAAACAGGCTGGAGGGAATAAATTGCTGCAGTTTATTCCCATACAGCTGACATTCCCACCATGCCATCACTCACAAGCAGGGATCTGACCATTAGAAATGTAACCCACCACCCCAGACAGCCTCCAGACCTCAGAGGGGAGCTGCTGGAGAGGAGACTTTCCACTTCAAGACTCAGCACTGACACAAACTGCTGCCAGCAGGAGCCCCAAGACCAAGCTGATGGCTTACAGAGGTGAGTAGCACTTTCATTTCTATCACACTATTCATGTTCTCAGGATGTTTGAAGGCTTTTCAGAGGTGGGGAGAAGACACAGGGATATGATTTTCCCTTTCAGAGAGCAGCACTCCCCTTGCTGGCACACTGAGCTCTGCTCTTACCTTTAGGCTCATCAAGGTGGTCATTTGGGCATCCTGGCAAACCAGGAGCTCCAAACCTGCAGCACCCTTGGCTCAGTCCTGCTGTCTGCATGAGTCTCTCTTACCCTTGCACCCAGGAAGGCCAGGAAGATTGTGTTTCCCAAAGCAGGAGGGCACTCCGCTGCCAAGCAGGGCACCAGCACAGGTACAGGGGTGAAGCCATGGTGAGCTCTGCCCCCCGAATGTCTCACCTCCTTCATGAGGCACTTTGCCAGCAGCCAATCCTCCACTGAGTGGCTTGGGCTGAGAGAAGATGGAACAGTCCACAGGACACTGAGCTGGGTTGTACAGCAGAGCATCCCTGGGCTCCACAGCTTCCTCCTAAACAAGGCTCATGGGCAGGCAAAGGAGAAAAGAGAGAGAGAGAGGTGCCACAGGGAAGAAAGGGGCCAGAAAATGTAATACAACTTCTCAGTGAGTCTCAGCACTGAGAACTGTAGGAATTGGAGGTAACCAGAACCACAGCAGTGGGGTTTGGGTTTAGTCCTTCACCCTGTGCTCCACCTTGCAGCAGCACAGGCTGCTCTGATTCTCCAACAGCACATCATTTACAGCCCCAGAAATTCACTGTCCAGCACTGTGCTACCTGAGCACAGCACCTGGCTCGTTCCTGTGCAGCAGCCGCGGAGGAAGGACAGCCTGTGTGTGCAGCAGGGCAGCAGCAGGGGCTGAGCTCAGGCTATGGGCAGAGCTGGCACTGCCCTCCTGTCCCACCCTGGAGGGCAGGACCCACAGCCAGGGCCCCAAGGCACAAGGAACGCCTGGCCCATCATCAATGGGCTTAATCCAGAGGGTTGTGAGAAGGGCCAAGTGTGGATGGGAGTGTGGAGGCTACAAATGACAGAACAGCAGAGGACAGAGTGTTTCCTCAGCAGACCAGGGAGTGAGGCAAACCCGACGGCAGGACCTGCCTCTTGAAAGGAACATTATTCCCTTTGCTGCCTCAGTATCTTCTTTTTCATGCTTTACCTTTCAGTTGCATTAATTAGCAGATGTGGGGTAAGAGCCTTGTCCATAACACTGTTATCCCCTGGAGAAATTCCTTGCTGTAGTTGTAAAAGAAAATTCAGTGTGTGTCCTCACTGCCTGGGAGAGGAACTTTGCCCATTTACCACAAATACTATTAACAAGAACTGTAACTCACCTCTGCCTCTGCTGCTGATTTAACCTGTGACACTGTAAATGCATTTACTGACCAGCTCCCAAAGCAGAAGCAAACTCTATTTCTGGCAGGGAGGGCAGGCAGACACAAAGCCCTGGCTCTCCTGTGCCTTGCACTGCACACGTGCCTTCCCATTGCCATTTCCCAATTTCCAAAGGCTGCAGAGGGCAGGGCACAGCCCTCGCTGGGTGCCAGGGCTGCTGTGGGCTCTGGCTGCAGCACAGGCTGGAGCTCAAAGCCACCCCAGCACGGCCGTGCTTGGGACAGCTCTCCAGTGCAGCTGGGCACACACTAAATCAGGCATTAAGGGATTTTAGAGACTTTCCAACAATTAAGCAATGCCAATTGCTTCTAGGACACTTGAGCTGAAGTTTGCTACCTCTGCCACTCTCTAGTAGACAGCAAATTAAAGCTCTGCTGTATTTCTAGGGGTTTTCTACCCAAGAAGTTTGTCTTAGCTGCCAAAAAGAAAGTAATCCAAGCACCCACTGAGATCACTGCCTAGACGTGCTCTTGGCAATTAGCATGCTGTCTAATCAATCAACTTTTCACTGTGGAAAACCTTTTCACAAGAGGGGAACACAGAAAATGTGATCAGAAAACCTTTTCACCAGCTGCAAACAGGAACAGGTACATACTGGCAATGCAATGGATTACAGGGAGAGAGAAATAGATAAGTCATGCCTCACTTTTCTAAGGAAATTGCACTAAAATCTAAGAGTTTGAGCACTGCACATCTACAGTTACAAAGCTACAGCTCTGATTTATAATGAGTCAAGTGCAAGCTAAAATCAGGCCTGGCTTCCAAATGGCCTTTGGGTGGAAATGAACATATTTGCTTTAGCAATGCACTTGGGTTGGTCGGCAGGCCCAGAGTTTTGTATGACACCAGCTGCTTCCATATCAAATGCTGTCCGTGGAGTTAAAATTAGCTTGATCTGCGTCTGGGGAGTTTTGGGAGCCCAAATGCCGTGGCATTCATTGGAAACAAACTCTTATCCTCCCTGGACATGGGGTATGGCACATGGCATTGTCACAGGAGGTGTTTGGGAGAGCTTGGATGGCACAGTCTTGATGCTTGCTGGGCACAGACAATAACCATTAGAACTTATTTTTCATTCAAGAAACATCTGCGCAACTTATTTAATTTTATGCAATGCTTTCTGCCAGCTCAATTTTCTGTAAAATGTCTTGGGGTTTGTAAAATTATTTCCCTATGAAAAGCTTCCTTTGACTGTACAGTGACAGGTTAATTTAGGCAATTTCAGCAATGATGGTTTGGGGAATTGGCACCTTTAACTGCTTCATCGTCTACACCTTAGCTCTACACAGAGGCCTCCAAACTACAGTGCTTAGCAATATTCTGATTACTTGCACTTTTTAAATGCATGATTTATGCTCCAGTCTGTGTAAAAGAGGGAAGAGCTTTGCCCCAGCGTGGGCAGGAGCTGGCCAGAGACCCCACCCTTGGGGTGCTCTCCTCCCCATCCCAGGCTGCCCCACCACAGCACCGCACAGGGGCACGGAGGGAGCCAGGTTTGCACCTCTCTGATGCCCAGCAGCTGCTCCTGTGCTTCACAAGCTCACCACAGCCCCCCCAGCTCCTGGGGAACCCCAGCACTGGTGTGTGCCTCGGGGAAGGCAGCTCTGGCCAGAGCCTTGCAGCACCACCATGGGGACACGGGCACAGCCCAGACAGACACTGCTCTGCCCAGCGAGCTAAAAACATCTCCTGGCATGTCGGGGAAACCAGAGACAAGAGAGCTCTAAATAGCACTCCCCACAGCAAGCAGACTCCAGGGGATCCTGGGCTCCTGTCAAACTGTGCACGTTCGGATCTCCCGCACTGACTGCGCTCCGCTCCTCTCGTGGAAATGCTGGCCCTGCCTGTCTCAGGTGGTGAGCGCTGCTGTGGGACTGAACCAGGACAGGATCCCTGGGTCAGAATTCACTGAGGGCACAGACGTGAGGTGATGGAGGAATTCTGTGCTGTTGTTCCCCTGGAGCACGAGTGTCACTCACCTGCCCTTCCCTGCAGCCTCCTGCGCTGAGCAGAGCAGCTCAGGGCAGCTCAGGGACAAGAGAGATGACATTCCAGCAGGCTCGGGAGCTGTGCTTCATCTCTGGTCTGCCAGCTTTGATGACTTCAGGCTCAGATGGCAGAAGCATCAGACCACGAGCAGTCAGTAACCACTTGAGGCACACCTGTGTGACAGGAGGTGACAGAAGCTCCAGCAGGCACAGGCTGCTTTGCATAGCACTTTGGAGAAAAATGCTGTGCAGGCTCTGCAAAAGCTACCCCAGATTCCTGTTTGCT
Source organism: Acanthiza pusilla (assembly GCA_036630365.1). Classification (NCBI taxonomy): domain Eukaryota; kingdom Metazoa; phylum Chordata; class Aves; order Passeriformes; family Acanthizidae; genus Acanthiza; species Acanthiza pusilla. The sequence goes on along the minus strand of JAXCHO010000049.1, from coordinate 8,309,354 downwards.
TCTGAGTGCAACGCAGCTACCTCTGTCAATCTGGAGACATCCCATTTGAATGCGTTCCCACCTGAGGATATACTTTCCTTTTATTCCTATGCAAATGAAATCAGCTAAGTAAAATCATGAGGTCTGGGGACAGAAAAGGCTCTTTCTCCATTTTGGCAATTACTAGTATAGCAAAGACAGCCTGTGCTACTCTGGATGCTGTAGCAGTTGCAGTTCCTGAAGTGATGCTCACAAAAATCCCTTCTTCCCAAAGGAGGGACACACGTAAGGCCTGGGGCCAGTGGGGATCAGAACTCACTGCGTTCTGTGGAAAATGCAAACGTAAGGGCTCAGCCACGGCAGCAGAGTCATCCTTGGAGCTCGGGATAGCAAAGCCGTGAGTCACACACAGTTACAGGCACCCATCACACAATTCCCATCTCCTAAGCCTGCTGGAATGAGAGCCACCTCCTTGGAAGCTGTGCCCCCTATGGAGCATGGGGCTGGACAGGCTGCTCACCCTCCTCTTGCCCCTGTTAACTCAGTCCTGCCCGTGAGTGCAGCAGAGTCAGCACTGGGCCATGGTGGGGAGGTCACCTCGCTCACAGCTGAACAGGGCACTGCCACCTTTTCTGCCTTAACAAAAACAAGCTGAAGCTCTGCTTCACTATTCCCTGCAGGCATCCGTGTGGGAATGGGAATAACAGCCTGCAGCAGGCTGCAGTGGAAGGCACAGCTGGGATGGATCCATGCCCTCCCCAGGCAGGAGCCGCTGGCCCTGGCTCGGATGAGCTGCGAGGAGGGGACAGGGGCTTGGATGGCTCTAAGATGGAGCTGAGCAGCCCAGCCCTGCTCCAGTGCACCAGCTCAGCATAACGCAGAGCTCTTAGGGAGCAGGAATCCCAGAGACTGTGACACTGCAGTGCTCCCTCACAGCTTACAGGAAAGAATTTGGTCTAGCTTGCTTACAGTATCTTAACTGCAGAAACAGCATTTCCAGGTTCTTGAAACAACATTTTTTCCATAGCACTGAACGGTCCTTAGGATTCACATAACCCTCAACCTCCACCAAGCGCAGCCTCTGGGATGTGCCTGTGCCAGGTGAACGCCAAAGGCACAGCACAGAGCAGCAGAGGTGCCACAGGATGCCCAGGGATCCCCCAGAGCTCTTCCCTTTCCTCACACCTGCACGCACTCCGCAGGTCACAGCCATGCACCAGAGCCTGCAGGCTTCACACGTCAGGCAGCCTGCGCTCAAAATCCTTCTGCATCTCTCTAATGCTCTGGCTCGCGAAGAAGTGGGGCAGGGTTGGGAGTTTTTTTAGGGAAGAAAGGAAGCAAATTACCAGGATTTCTGTTTGACGTGAATATACTTTAACAAGTTCGGAGCCTCATGATATCAAGTGGAAGCTTAGCATCTCTTAAAATAAGCTCTAGGCGTCTTTTAATGTCGGTGCTTAAAAGGGGATTTAGTCACTTGGTTCTAGGAACTCCAGTTTGACTCAAGTGTCCAATATCTGTCGGCAGTTCAGCTGTTATCCAAATAAGGGGAGGGAAAGCCAGGATTTTCCAGCCCTGAAAAACAGCTGTGCTCGTAAGCGGCATGCAGGATGAGGGATAGGATTAATTCCCCCTGAGCCATGAGCCGCTCCCAGCCCATCCCAGCTGGATGAAGGACCTGTCCCTCCCAGCGTGTCCCACAGGGGCCACAGGACAGCTCTCGCTAGGCGGCCCCCGAGCCCCGCCAGGGACTCTGCTCTGCCCCCAGGGACCTTCCAGGCCACCAAAAGGGGATTTAAGGGACAGATAGTGAGGCCCCATCTCTCCACAGTGCGCTTGGGGTGGGACATGTGCTCGTGAGCAGAGCACCCCACACCAACACCCCACAGGCTGCACGGCCACGTGAGCCACACATGGGGTGTGTTTGCTCACCAGCTCATCAGGGATGTGCCTTAATTAGTTCCAAAATTAGCTTTCTACTGTGCCCTGTCCTATATTAAGGCTACTGATGCTCAAATGCCATCACATTCTGAGTGCTGATGCTCTTTTCTTTGCGTCACTTGCTCTGTAAAATGGACAAACTCAAACTTAGCAGAGACTTTGAAGCATGACACAGTACACTCATTTCAGCAGCCGTGCTGGTCTCCACGCTTGGCAGTCCTTGCTAATTCCAGAGGGAGCCTGTCCTTGAAAGCCAGCACACCTTCCTGCCCTTCCCAAACGTGTATGGAAATGCCCACAGGAGTGCCAGACACAACTTTTGAGATGCAAATCTCCAACCTGCTTCATGGGAGGCATCAAAAGCTGAATTCACAGAGAACGAGCCTCTGAAATTGTGCTCTTCGGTGCTACCTGTTCTGAAAATATAGCAAAAATGAAAAAGGTCTTTGAAGCATACTCAGCTGCATTTCTACAATTTAGAAAGACTCTCAGCAAGCTTCACATCCAAGCAGGGTTCTGCAGTTTCTGTGAATACGTTATCAATGGCTACAATAACCTCTTGCAGCTATTTGATTATTTTCAGAATATCCCAGCTGACGCAAACCTGCCCCATTCCCCACCTGAAGAGCAGTAATTTTAAGAAATCATTCAACAAATCACAAATCTCTCTCCAATCCAACTGATCTTCTCAGGATCCTTGGAGTGTAGAGAGAGAAGCAAATAAAATCACTCTCTTCTCACTTCCTACAGAAGTCTCATTATTCACACCCCAGGAGCAGCAGAGAAGCCACTTTCTAATCACACATTCACGCCACTGAGGAACTCACAACTAGGAAGCTCACTACTGAGGTGGTGACAACCTCCCTGTTTAGCCATATGGCACAGTGGAAATACAGCTCCAGGCAGAGCTTTCTCCAGCCCACTGCCATTGGGAGAGCCTCGTTCTTTGCAGACCTGTGCTCGTGTCTCTGTTAAACCCCACAGAGTAGTGCCACAAATACCCAAGTGTCTAGCACACACTCCCAAAGCTTGGACACCTCCATGAAAATGAGTAGCACCATCAGGTACGTGCAGATGGCTTGCAAAATGCATCATTTTCGAAGTGACTGAAAGTTGTTATCCTGCGTATCTACTCAAGACTGTTTTTTAAATAAAAGACAAGCTGGTATCTCAATGGGATGTTGCAGCCTAGCTCTGCCTCACTTCAAAGTGCAAATTTTTAAATGTACTCCTCCCCTCTACACACAATCTTTGCAATGCAATGTATTTCAGATCCAGCAGATGCTCGTCTTGTTCCTAAAACAGATTTAATGTGTTTTCCATGAGCTAAACACCTGGCAAAAGGGCCCCGTGCAGATTTAATACTTTCCTAGCCCCGTGTTAAATTTGTCCTAGTGTTGCAAATAGCATAATTCTGCAGCCATGTCAGCTATTCAGGTAATGCCAGAATGTCGTCACTATGGTTTGTGTCAACAGCGTGATCTGTATGTACCTTGTAATCATTCTGGTGTTGGGTTGCAAAGGTCCTTGGACTCTTCGTTTGGCTGAGTCTAATTCTGTCCACTTCACAAAGATCTAGGGTTACACTAAGTAAAGGTTGACATTTACATGAGACACTGGGACTGCTAGAATGACTCACCAAGGTAAAACCTTGGCTAGATATTCTTTCAAGGGCGTAAATTTTACAGTGATGACTTTTCACAGACTCGTAAAATCACAGAATGGTTTGGGTTGGAAGGGATTTTAAAGACTATCTTGTTCCAACCCCTCTGCCATGGGCAGGGACACCTTCCACCAAACCAGGTTGCTCCAAGCCCCATCCAGCCTGGCTCTGGACACTTCCAGGGATGGGGCAGCCACTGTTTCTTTGGGAAATCTGTGCCAGGGCCTCTCCACCCTCACAGGCAACAAGGTCTGCTAACCTGCAGGAGAAACCCTCTTTGCTTAGCAAGACTAGCAAAAAGAGAAGGGCAGGTCACACACACAGCTCATCAGAATGTGAGGTCAGGATCTCAGGAGTCTGAGAACCAATAGTTACAGAAGCCTGGAGCATCACTCACAAAGAAAAGGAGATGTGTCAAGGAGAAATCAGATACCTCAGAGTGACCTTGCAGTGTTTTCTTGGAAGCTGAATGGCCTCCTCTCATTTTCAGTGCTGAGTTGGACAGCCACATACACAGGACAGCTTTGCCCTCTTACAGAAGCCCATCACTTCAACCACGTGAAACCAATTAGCAGTGGCAGGGCAGGTCAGCATTGCAGCCAGTGCCCAAATGCTCTCAGGACATTTCCTCTCCCAAATACACTCCACCCTTTAAAGCAGCACCAACCATCATATTCAGCAGGCTTCAAAGTCTCCTGGTTTGCTAGGTACCCTAAGCCCTAAAGTCTCAAAGAAAACCAGGGAATTCAGACTAAAACAGGGACTGTCCCAGCGCTGAAGCTCACAAGCCTTTGATCTGTTCCCATGAACTCTCCTTTACCCAAATCCAATATTAACAGTGAAGGCATCCAACACACTCATGAGAAGCAAACTGAAACAGGACCACACAGGAGGAGGTGAGAGCAGAGCATCTAACGGGAACCATGTGTGTGAAGGATGACTTTGTCTGCAAACAGAGGTGCTGCCAGCAACGTGGATTTCAAGGATGGCTCCTGCTTTAAACACTAGACACCTACAGCAGCCAAGAACAAACAATTCCCAGTGGTGGGGTCTTCACTGAGCTGAACTCACAGGATGTGCTCTGATGAGAGGTCAACCCAGCTTTTCTCAAGAGCTGGCAGCTGCAGCAGCCCACACAGAGCTGCCTGTATTTACTGTAGGAGCACCGACTGCCTGGTGTGTCACAGGGCACCAGGCCAGGCACACTTGCAGCCCTGACACCACACCACCCTTGGCCATGGCCTCTGCCACGTCAGGAGGTCTTAGCAGCAATCATCGCATCGAGGAACCGATGCCATGCAACTGAGTAACTGTCTTGAGCACATTGGGGCTATTCCTGCTTAGTGCTAAAGTTCAGTGGCTCTTTCATCATACTGGAAACTTGTCAGGAGCTGTTCTTATTCAGTTCAGTAGAGCAACCTCTCTCCAAGGTCTTGCTCCTCACCACAGACACAGTGTGTCCAAGGCTGCCTGCAGCACCTCACTGTGCTGTGCTCTGAAACCACAGATGGCCACGGTCCCCTCTGACCACTGCACAGGGGAACTCTGTGCCCTCTGCTCTGTGCCCCTCTCACCTGGCTCCAGACTGATCGTGGGCTTGGAAACAGAGCAGAACATGAGGAGTGGTGGCAGTTCTAAGGATAATGAAGTCTCTTGTTGTGCTAAAAAAGAAGGCAATGATCCTCCAATGCAGTTTGGTAAAGCTGTCTCAGATGCATGGGACACCCTTTAAAGCAGATATGTCAGCCCAGGAGCTCCTTACATAACCTGCACATGTCTGATTTTTCATCACCCTTTTTCTTTGGAGGCAAAATAGAAAAAACCCAAATCACCCAATGTTCCAGGTCCTGAAAACTGACTCTGCCAGCTGTTACTGATAGACTGGAAGGCAGCACTGCAACCAGCACCACAGGAATGTGTGGTGGAGCCCAGCCAGGACTGGTTTGCAGTGGGAACCCAGGGCAACTCAACAACATTGGCTTCCCAGGCCCTGCTCCCTCATCCAAGGGTTTGGGGTTATCCAGCAGCCCTTGCATCACAGCACAGCGCTGCTGATGGCCTCATGACATAACCTTGGACAGGAGCCATCCCTGAACTCGAGAGACACTTATAAGCCAGAAACACGAAGGCCATGGGTGGTCCATGGGTAGCTGTGCCTGGGGCCCTCAGGGCTCAGTGACACACTGCAGGTGAGAATGAGACGCACAGGGATATGTTCTTATTTTAACCAGGCAAATCCAACTGCACTGCAAGATATCCATCACTGCAATCAGGTATGACTGCTTTGGAGAGTGCCAGAAAGCAGAAGAGAGAGAGAACAGATCTCAAATAAATTATTTGCAACAAAGAGTTATGCAAAGCCTCTGAGGAATTTAGACATATACATTGATTTTTTTTTTTTTTTTTGGTAAGATGGGTGATTTGTAGCCTACTGACCTCTTCAAGGTAACTAAATCCCACTCTGCTGAGGTATCTCCATATCTCTACACCAGATATCCTTCTGTAACTCCACCCATATGACTCCAGGACAGGGTGACAGTCAGTTACAAGATCCCAAATTTGCAGTAGGTCTACACCACTCCACATGATGTGTAACAAATGCTGTAAGTGCCAAACTCTGCCACGTGAGATCAGCAAGGGTAAGACCCAAAGGCCAAAGAAAGACACTCTTCAAATGCCGGAAAACCCTAACTCCAGCATGAAGCCAGGTTTCACTTGTAATTTGGGTCTTTTACAGAGTCTGTGTCAATAATCTTGATTAAGAGTCTTCATGTCCTGGAGGTGACCTGAGCCTACTCTCAAATGCTCAGGATGATTCTGTGTTCTCTGGCACATCTCTGTTACCCCAACCAGCCCATGCTCAGTTCACAAAACGGAGTCATCGCTGTGCTGTAAGGAAAAGGAGATCGTTCTAAACTCACTCTGCTTTATGTTTGTCTCTCCAGGTTCTTAGGGTAAATCCGAAGGCTAAGCCTCCTTGCAAGTCTCAGCATCCTGTCAGGGCCAGAGGAATGTCACAGTAAGTGTAAATGTTATTGGATCAAGTATACTCAGCCTCCTGAAGCCTCTGTCTCCATCCTGCCCTGTTTATCTTTCCCCACACACAAGAAAATCAGAGAGCCACCAGTGCTTTTCTGTCCATTGGTTCCTCTGCCAGGCCAGTCTCTCACAACCATTCAATTCACCAGAGTTACACCACTTTAATTCAGCCTTGTCTGTAGACTCTCCCAGAGCAGGTTGCACATGTTTTAAATTATTATTTAAAGAATTCTAGAAATATTTTGCAAGGACCAGCTCAGGCTCATCTTCAGCAAGTGTCTAAGAGGCAAGAGTCAGCATGAATATCAAGGTCTGGACCCTAAGCTCTGGAAAAGAGCTTTCCGGCTTGGAATATTTCCTAACCAGAATTGCCAAGAACTGATGGAGCAGGTGACAGGGCTGGAAATGCTCGAGAGGCTGCCACAGCTGTACTTCAAAGATTCACTTCAGAAGGGAAAGCTGGTTTAGAGCACATACGTGGCCAAGAGCTGGGGAAGTCAGAACACCTAGAGACAGACTCAACTCAGGCTGGGAGGGAAAGAGCTGAAAACTTGGGTTATTTCAAAGAAAATATTATTACTAAGGCCAGTGTTACAGCAAAACAAACCCAAGCACTTCAGTTGCACATTTATATTCAAGACACATGGAATAAGAACAACAGATAAAACGCTCTGAATCTTCGAAGTAAAATGCCAGAAACACAGCCAGGTTTCTGCATATGAAAAATTCAAGCTATAAAAATCTCTTTTCTTTGCCATGTAGATGCAGAGTCCCTCACTGAGCCTGGCTGGGTCTGCCTATGGAACCACTCCTGTGTTTACAAAGGTAAAAAGCACAAATTGTCTGAACAACACAGCTTGTCCTGCAACTACCTGCACTAGATTTTGCATTTTCTTGTTCCATCAGAAGGATGGAACACTGGTTCATTTACAATTCAAAAAAAGCCAGCATACTTCATTAGGGATGCTATCAAACTAACATCTTAATTGGTAAACGATCCAGACAGACAGAACCACTTGTAGGAATTCATCTCATTTATTTCCTGCAAAGGAGGCTGAAGTGGAAACCTCACATAGTAACCACCCTTATTATGTTGCATCCAGTGGAATAGATGTTTCTCCTGAGTTTGTATCTTTATTTAAATGCACAGGCAAAGCTTTAATGAGCACTGGTCTTCTGGTGAAAAAACTTCCACTCACAACCCACTGCAAATGCATTTAGAATTCAGACAACTATTGTAAATAAAACAAACAGGCAGGAGACCATCTTCCTCACCAAAGGGTGTATCATTTAAGAAATGCTTCAGTGGGGAAATACTTAGATCAGACATTTAACTCAAATATTTTCTCCTCCAGGGTCTGCAAAACATAAGAGCCACCAAGGGCCAGCTGGTGGTGTTTGAGTGTCGCGTTCACTCCACGCCCACCCTGCAGGTGCACTGGTACAGGGAATACGATCAGATCGTGGATTCTGCCGATTTCCGAATCCTGCGGAAAAGTAGGTGCTGCTGCATCTGTCTGGTGTGCAAATATTGATTGGGGCGGGGATGAGACAGGAATGAGAACTGATATAAAATCAGATGGTTCTAGGAGCAGAGTTAGGTTTAGCAGTATCAGATGGCTCGGAGTCACAGGCTGCTGCACAGTCTGCGTTTCCTCTGGCAGTGCTGGGTGGGTCAGGCACGGCAGGGGAGATTCCATGCTGTTAGTTATTAATGACAGCCCTGCTGAGCCATGGAGGCATTGTCACCATACACTGAACTACTGCTGAACTCGGGAAAAAGAGCAGATAACCTCATTTTAAACGATTCCTGATACTCCTGGGCATGAGGTCAGAGCTGTGGAGGGCCAAACCAACAGCAACTAATTCCAAAGCTGGTGGAGTTCTTTCTGTATCAGCTCAGTGGAGAGGTATTTGCACCACCAGGTTCCCCAGCCAGACCTGAGCTTTCCCTATCCAGATGCTATTCCTTGTGATGGACAGAAAGGGACATGGTTCTCTTATAACCAGGGTGAGAGCTGAGCTGAGAAAGGGAGTGGGGGCTGGAGGGTTTTTTCCCCCATTCTGACATTATAATAATTTAAATTCTTTCTCTCTTATCTTGGGCAGAGGCTTGTTCATCAGCAGTTCCTGGTAAGTACACTGTGCATTTTTTTTAGGCTCCTCACCAATCAATCACCCCACACTCAGTATTTCCCACTTCATCCAAGATAAAACAATAATATTCAAAGGGTAGCAAGAAGACAATATTCAGTCAGGCCAAGAGCTTTCAATTCTTAATTTTGATGCAAGCACCTGAAAGGCCCTGATTTCTCCCACAACACCTAGAAAAAGGTATCAATCCTTTTACATTCAATGAATGAGAAGTACCCTGTGCTAAGAGAGAACTTGTCAACCATTCTGACCTGTAATCTTTTATGGAGTTTAAACTTGTGCAAGAAAAAACAGAATTTAGCAAAAAAAAACCCCAAAAACAAAAAACAAAAGCCAAAAAACAACCAAATTAAACAAACCAATCAAACAAGGAAAAAAAAATTTAAAAAGTGCCTCTTTTCAATAATATCACATGAAGAGTCTTCCTTCAGCTTGATCCTTCTAAACTCCTTGACTGCCTATGCCTTGTACATCACTTTTTTGTACCTTATTAATGCCAATCCCTATCACTAAGTAACAGTCCTGTAAAGAGCAAATCCTGCAGGTTAACATTTGGCTCTTGTGGTACAACAACATGCCTAAATCTGTTGTTTCAGAGGAAGTCTGCACCCTGGTTATTACAGAAGCTTTCCCAGAAGACTCTGGAATATTTAAATGTGTTGCTGAAAATGAATTTGGATCTGCAGCATCCAGTGCACATCTCTCTGTTTCCCCAGGTAAGCCCATGGATTTCTGTGTTGAGCAACTAAGCACAAAAGAATTTGCTGCTGCCCAGCATCAGGCAGAATCACAGATATTTGTCAAGCAGAAGCCAGACCCAAACGATTTTGTAGGCTCAAGAAAAGAGAACTGCCCTAAAAATGCAGTCTGCTCCCAAAGCTGGATGCAAATTGTTTTGTGTTTCTGCTTTTGGTCCCTTTTCTTCCTGGGTCAGGGATGGCAAGGTGGGGATGATGTTCCCTCTCGCAGAGGAGTCTCATCCCTGAGTTTCATCCCTGCAGGGATTCCAGCCTGGCCCCACACATTGGCTGTGTCTAGACCCACTGACCTGTTTGGGTTGTGCTGGAAGCCAGAAGAGCACCTGGCAGGTACCCAGAGCCCCCCAGCCCTGGCAAGAAGTCAGGTTTGGCTCATGCAGCTCTGCAGGTCTCAGTCTGTGTGGAGCCCAGGCAGGATGAGCCTCATCCACATCATCCGCATTCCAGTTTCCCATGCCCTGTTGCTGCATGTGCAGTACTGGAGAGCCACCAGTGCTTCCTCGTGACATGGGGACAATTCTGCTTGCAGGAGCTAAAGAGCTGGAGAGCTTTGGAGGGACTGCCCACAGGCCAGCTGTGCAGGTCACCATGAAGAAACCCATCTTCCCCAGGAACAGCCAGGCAGCAGCCAAGGACCGTGGGGCAGCTGCTCTGCCCTCCTACAGCCCTGAGAGCCCCGGGCTGGGCCCTCGAGCAGCAGCCACGAGCTTTGCTCAGATGAGCTCCACGAGCCAAGCTGAGGAATTCCATGGAGCTTATGAAAATTCACCTCGGGCTTCACCTCTGGGGTAAGGCAAAATCACCTCCCCGGGCCAGTTTTTTACAGCACTTGAGGCATGAACTGTCCAGTGAGCCCAGCTGCATATTCCAGTGCCCTTAACCTGACAGGGAGCAGGCACAGGCTGTCACCTGAGCTGTTTGCCCAGGTGAAAATGGCAATGTGCAGCACAGGCTCCATTAGACAAATTGTGTCACTACCCAAAGGCTCAGGTAAGTGCCTGATGCCATTTGCAGAATTGTCTATCTGTGAGTGACTTAAAAACATCACCCCAAATAATTATCCTCTAGAAGATCTTTGGTTCCACAGCAGAGCATGAGGCAAAGATCAGAGTCCCTGGGGAATCTCAAGGTGCAATTCTGCTGCCAGCACCTTCCTCAGTGGCCTTGGCCAAGTGGCATCACCTCATGTTTCTATTCTGAAAGACAGCAATAAAACCCGAGATCCTGTGAGCATGGTGCAGACAGGACCTGCAGAGCACTTGGGGAGGAAAAACGCTGAACCAGGGACCTACAGGATAAAATAGAAACTGTCCCATGCCTTGGTAGGGACACTCCCCACTCAGGAGATGGAGATTCTCCCCCAGTAATAAATTATTCCATTTTCTGACAAGACTTGGTCCAATTTCCATCCCAAATGCAGCTCTCGAGTCGCTGTACACTTATTGCATTATCAGTTATCCAGTTTGATTGCTCCAGGGAGACAAAACAAGTTAGAATGCACAGGCTGGCAATGCCATCCCCATTTCTGGAGGGTTTCTCGGGGGTTTGTAGGCATGACAATGACCTCGAATGGTGACAACTCAGCCATCCAAGCCCAGCAGAGGAGTTCCCTCAGTCCTGTTAGTGACAGGGAGAGCTACGTGGGAGGCAGGCGTGTGCCTCCCCTGGCAGCTGAGTGCCAGCCTGGAGCTGCTGGGATCCTGTTACAGAGAGTGTAAGTGGCTGTCCCTGGCAGGGAGCATTCCCTGGGTTAGAGATTATTTTTGGATGTACTCAGCCATTTTAACTAAAACAGTTATTTTAACAATTCTGAACACCCTCCTCCAAATTTTACCATAGGAGAGACCGTATTTCAATATAGATGTCTCCATCCATGGGAGGTGTTTTTTTTGTTAAATCACTAAGTAAAAATGGTTTTGCTCCAATAACCTGCATGCAGATTATTAAGAGGAAGATCTCAGTTTGGTTTCAAGCCCTTCCATGAAATCCAGGCTTGCTCCAGGGAAATCAGCTGAGACCCTAAGCAGACCTTAATGCATAAAGTGATTTACCATACCACCAAAATCAGCTATGTAACAGCTTTTTAAAATGTAGGTTACACATGTGTGTGTATACATATATATAAAAATATACATGAAAAAAAAATTAACTAGTACAAGAATTTGGGCACATCTCAAGATACAGAGAGAAACTATTAAAATTTCTAGACATACCCATCTATGAGCATTTAAATACCTTTAAAGCCCACAGACATACTGACAGGTGCTTTGAAACATCATTATGAATGTGACTCAGCATTGTAAATGTTGCTGTTACCTCAAACTCAGCAATCATGGCTAATGGCTGGCTGTAAAATAACTGTCTTGTTAGTCAGATTTAGCATATAATTCCCTCATGCAGTGCATGTGGTTACAACTGCATTACCAAAGGCAAATACCAACAAAGGCAGCGATGACAGAACAAAGCCATTACTGGGAATGGCTATAAAATGAATGAAATCCTTGTACTCATAATTCTCCCAATTATTGCCTAGCAACAGGCACTCCATAATAGCTAGAAAATGCAGTTCAAGAAGACTGCCCCTACCAGCTACTCCTTTCTGAGCCCTTTACACCTGCAGCTTACAGTATCCTCAACAGCCTTAAAGAAGAAACCATTTTTTATTATTAACTTCATTAAAGGGACTCAATCCTAGCAAAATAAAAGGCTCCAGGTACTAACCATACTGAAAGATTCTTTAGGTAGCTTTTAAGCATCTTTAATAAATAAGCAAAAGACCCTTAACTCTTTTTCTAGGCGTTTTTTGCTATATGACTCAAGCAATGAGGAGAACCCGACCAGAAACAGCAGGGCACCGTTCTTAGAAAGTCAGCTGAAGCAGGACAGAAAAGCTGATTTCTAACACCTCGCAGTGCTGGTCACAGCACTATTGAGTTACTTGGCACAGGAGATGAGATTTATTCCTCTGCCATCATCAGTTCAGCCTCCAGTTCTTTCACCTTTTTTCCTACCTTCTGGATGTCACGTTTTTCTGTTCCTTCTCTTTCACACAAGTCGTCCCTGTTGTGTCCAGTCTTTTAAGTGTATAAATCTGTGCTTAAATCGATGCTTTGCAGCCAACTTTAGTGCTGAGATAAGTTGAAGTTGGTGGGGAGCCAGGGAGCCTGTCTGAGCACAGAGCCTGACCTTTACCGTACTCGCAGCTCCCTGCAGGGCAATGACTTTACTACAGGTACCTTTTTTTCAAGTACTCACCTCTATCTGTGCAAACTACTGCTTTTTTTTTTTTTTCTTTTTTTTTTTTTTTTTTTTTTTTTTTTTTTTTTTTTTTTTTTTACTTTAAAAGCAAATAACCTCCCCGACAGCTAGGGACACATTCCCTCCCTAAATCACTTTCATGACAAGGAATTTAAATAAATTAGCGCTCAATTAACACCTGCTGTGTAGTTTTAGTTCACAAACATGGGCCGATGTTTAAATACAGACACCACAGGTGGATTAACCTCTTGCAGATCGCTGTGCTGACAGACTCACGGGCCCAGAGAAGGGAGAGAGGAGGCGGTGCTTTGGAGCTTGGGGTGTTTTTAAACAATAGGCAAGTGTTGCCGAAGATTAATTAAGATATTTAAAACACTATAATGTTAATTTAAGGTGTAATTAGGCATTGAAGCTGGTATTAAAGGGATACAAATCACCCAAGCTGCCAGCAGGATCTGCTGCTGTTCTGGTGAAAACACCACAGCTGCATTTTTTCATCCATGTAAACAGCTGCAATAATAAACACAAACAGCAAAACATTAATTTCACCATATTTTTACCACATTCTTTCCACAAGGCTAGTTTTATTACTCAGTTTATGGCTGTTTGGACACATCCATAAGCAGTGCTGCTGCTCCTGACCGAGCTCCATACCGGAGGGGGTGTGGGTCCCCCCGGGGCTGGGGAGGTGGCTCTGGGCACGGAGGGAAGGCTCGCTCGGGTCTGCGGCTGGGGCACTGAAATCCCATTTAAACCTGGCTCTCGAGTGCCTGCTGCCTCCAAGTGCACAGCTTTAAAAGCAGTACCAGAGGGTTATCACTACAGAGGCGATTAGCTACAAAAAATTAGTAAATTAATTAAACAAGGAATTTAGAACAACAGAATGGCTTGGGCTGGAGAGGACCTTAAAGATGACTTTTTTTCTGCCATGGGCAGGAACACCTTCCGCTAGACAAGGTTGCTCAGGGCCCCATCCAGCCTAGTCTCGAACACTTCCAGGGATGGGGCAGCCACACTTCTCTGGGCAAGAACTTCCTTGGGATAACAAAGCAGGATTTAGGGCCGTTCAGGCATATTGCAGCGGTCCTTCCCTCTGCTCCCTGCCGGTGCTAAGGGCAGAACATGTGCTTTTCTGTCGGAAAGCTGGCGACTCCTCCAGCTCTCTCTCCGCTTGTCCCAGGGACGCTCCGGGAGCGGCAGCGCTGACCCTGGCAGCTTCCCCTCGGGGCGGGACGGGGACAGCGGGGACCGGGCTGAGCCCACCGCCACCCAGCGCTCCGGGGCCGGGGCAGGGCAGGGATAGAGCAGGGACAGAGCCAGAGCCGGGACAGAGCAGGGGCAGAGCTGGGACAGGGCAGGGACAGAGCAGGGAGAGAGCCGGGACAGGACAGGGACAGAGCAGGGACAGAGTAGGGACAGGGCAGAGACAGAGCAGGGATAGAGCAGGGACAGGGCAGGGACAGTGCAGGGACAGGGCAGGGACAGAGCTGGGACAGAGCAGGGACAGGGCAGGGACAGAGCAGGGACAGAGCAGTGACAGGGCAGGGACAGAGCAGGGACAGGGCAGGGACAGAGCAGGGACAGAGCAGTGACAGGGCAGTGACAGGGCAGGGACAGTGCAGGGACAGAGCAGTGACAGGGCAGGGACAGAGCAGGGACAGAGTAGGGACAGAGCCCCAGCCGCAGCGCCCGCCGCCGCGCCTCTCGGAGCGCTCCGAGCGCTGCCCCGCTGGGCTCCGCTGCCCGCGGGCACCTGCCCAAGTCCCGGCTCCGGCTCTGAACGAGAGTCCGGGCAGGCCGGGCTGCCGAGACTCTTATTGTGACAGCGGCGGGGGCCGGGGACACGCAGGGCCCGCGGTGTCACCGCTGGCAGCACATTAAAGCCTCCGGTCCCGTACCGCCGCTCAGAGGGCGGCTATGACCGCCCGGGCCAGTGAATGACCGTCCCTTCCCAAAATACCGGCCCCAGCCCAGGTGACAGCTCCTAGGCGGTAGGTAAGGCTCGTTCGGGGTTTTTCCGTGTCACTCGGAGGCCGTTTAGGGAGGTGGCATGAGGGACTGCGGCGCGCTGGGAATGCCGAGGTGAAAACCAACCTTTAGGGTGCGGCGGTGTCAAAGGTAACGTGGGCGGCAACAGGGAAAAAAAATGGGTTCGTTTCTAAACGAGCAAGGTGTCCCTGTTGTTACTTACTGTTTTCATCTTGTCAGATCAAAAGTCTCTTTGGATTTGGTTTTTTTCCCCTCCCAAATCAAGGTGAAATGATTTGAGGAAAACATGGCTTATGGCTAGCTGTGAGAAGTGACACTGTGCACTGGGGCTTGGAGAAGTGCAGCGCTCTAGAAAACAAAGTAAACGCTGGTTTCTGTGCACAGCCCGTAGGTACAGTGAATGTACAAACCTGTACACAGGTAGGGGTATAAAAACGGGATAAAGAAAAGACTCAACGAGCTTTCTGCACCAGTGAATGAGAACATAGTGTGGACGTGCTCCAAAAATTTGAGCCAGCTCCAAATTCCAAGAGTATGACAAGGGGAAAGTTAGGGAATTTTTACTATAAGGCCTCTGTTTACATGCAGCTAATTCACAACGAATATTGATGATTATCTTTAGGAAATTAAAGCCTTGAATCTTTAAAATAAGAGCAATGTCTCCAGTTATCTCCCCCCATGGGAATTTTTGACCTCGTGGAGCCCTTCTCTGGGCTCTCCAATGAGAGGAATACAATATACTGGGTATATATAGCAGCCAAACAGCTGATCTCAGTGGGGCAAGATTACAATTTTTTCCAGCACATGTAACTGTGTGGATTTATATTATCTCTTTTTAAAATTATTATTCTTTATTAGTGGCTTTATGTTTATTTGGGGGGATTATTTATTTATCCTGGGGCTGAAGTCATTTGTTCATTTCAGCAAGGTTGCTCACTGAAATTTTCCTGGGTTTTGAGTTGATGGAAAGACCAGGTTTAGATATCAAGCACCTGCAAAATAAATGCAGGACTCTGAGCAGCTCAGCTTGCCTTACTCTATCTTGCAGTTAATGTCATTCTGGCAACCAGCAGCCTTAATAGCAAATCTCAGGAAAACACCTCAAACAGAGAAGCACAGTCCTTGGCATTCTAATCCCAAATCTCAGTTGGATATAAAAAGCTCTGAATTCAAAGCCCATTAGAGAAAAATCAGGAGACTTGGATTCAAAAGTTCAGTTTCAGACTTAGAAGAAAGTGAAACACATTTCATGCTTCCTTGTGGTATGAGGAATTTCTTGGCACAAATAGCTACTTCTGGGGAATAGTACATTTAACATTTTGACAGGGCATGAAACAGCAGGATCCAGGGATTTTTAGTGAAGACGATATGTGGGAAATTACCTTGCTTAGCAGTAGTATCCGTGGTTATCTGGAGACTTAGGCAGGTTAAACCAATTGCTATTTCCTTTAGAATTTTCTGGGCTCTGCCATATAAGACAACCACAGTGAGCCCTACACCTGAGCCAGACAGACTGAATGGCTTGGTATTGTAACCCAAAACGTTCATACAGCTCTGGAATAGTGCTAAAAAATCCTAAATAACTTTATTTTAAGTTCAAGCTATAATTTAGTTGAACTTTTACTTCATACTCTTTGGATTGCTAACAACTGCTCACAACACAGTATTTTTGTGATTCAGCTTGTGACCTACAATTTATTTTATCTGTATTGTCTTCCTGAAGGGAAAATCCACACCAAGAAAGCCTCTATTCTACAAGGCAAGGGTTCCATTCTATCCAGGAGCCCAGCCAAGAAAACTTTTGTGGCCTACCACCTAGCTTTTACCAGCCACCTATCCAAAGCCAATTATCACCAACAAAAACCCAGGACAGCCGTGAAACCTCTCCTATGAGTGTCCCTAACCTCCCATCCGTTTCCTCTATGTGCCAACCAACCATGTTTAACTACGAGCGTCCAAAACACTTTATCCAGTCTAAGAATGTGTGCCAAGGGCAACAGCAGCCTCCAGGACCTGCAGCCTCCACAGAGTCGAGCAGAGAAATCAAACAGTCCTCCATCCTCATCCAGCCTCGTAACCCCAGCGGGCAGAAATTCTCCTCCTCGTCATCGCTGAGCTCTTCAATCACGCTCTCCTCGCCTTCCTGTAGTGCCCCCAAGGAATCCACATACCCCATCACTCCTGCATCTGCACAGTCTCCTGCTAGCTCATCCTCGGGGCAGAGGCTGCTGCCCATGGCTAACCAATCCCCCGCAGCGTTCCTGTGCTCTGTGCTCCCCTCGCAGCCCGACTATAACAGCCCAGCTCCTTCTCCCATGGAAGCTCAGTAAGTACACTCAGCCTGCTAACCTGCCCTGCGTCCCCCTGGCCTGGCAGTCCCCAGCACTGACCATCCCAAGCCCAAACCCCACAGCACAGCTCCCTCTGACTCGTGGAGTTCACGGCAGGACTCTGCTCAGGTCGGGCTCAGAGGCTGAGTGCTGGCCTTGTGTGGGAGACAGGGGTGTGAAGCTGGAATTAAACTGCACAGTGCTCGTGTCATAGGCTGCCGGGGATGGTTTCTGGAGTTGGTTGGAATTGCTCACTTTGATTTGACAGAAATCTCTTCATTAAGGTTATTCAGAACAGAAGACAGGCACCCATCTCAAATTAATTTCTTTCAAAAACATGGCTTATGAACTTGGAGATGGGAGAAGGCAGTAGTATTCCCCACATATAAACAGTTTAGAGATTCCTAATAAGTCTCAGCAATATTTTCAGGTTCCTCATCATGACGTGGATCAAAACTCACCTACAATACCCTTCTCATTAATCATACATGTGAACAGAAAGGCAGCCCCTTGAAAATTTTAGTCCTTTAGACCAAAGACTAAATTCTTTCCTGAATATGTATTATATCATTTTGCCTTTGGGCTGCAATCCAAATATCTCCCAAGGTCAATGAGATCTCAAAGGGCCTTGCCTTCTCACCAGCTTGTATTCCTGCCAATATCAGCTGGAGGTCCTGGGGAAAGTCAGGGCAGAATACGCACAAACTGAGATATTGGAAAGTTGATAGGTGCAAAGGGTCCTTCTGACTTGGCTATAAATCCAGGTTTAAGTGTCCGTTTGCATTCAGGAAATCAGAATATTTCTGTGTGTTTTCTGAATCGCGGCACTGAGGGCAGGGGAAAGGTAAGATGCCGTGGGTTACCTGGGGAGCATTTCCTCAAGGGCTGCAGGAGTGTGTTGGGACACACCTGGAGTGGCTGCTGGGGTTTGTGTTTGTGCTGTGGAGTTTTTTGTTTCCATAGCAAAGGGCTTGGGTGCCTCACTACGCTTTTCATGTAAGCTGCTCTTAAATGCAGCACCTGGTGAGCTGAGGAATTATTTTCCCAATAACTCTACTAATGGGCAGATGGGGACACGAGATGTATTCATCTGTTGAGCAAATTAATAAAGTTTTTAAGTTATAACTTGCATGAAGCTATTGAGACCAAGCAGTGCTGGGAGTATTCTAGAATTATAACCCTTCCACTCTACTCTAGTCAGCAGAACAAATTCCGAAGTGACAGGAGGAAGAGGATTTGGAATAGAAACAATTTCTGAACACAAGTGCAGCACAAAGGCGCCGCTGCAGGTCACAAACCGGGTTAGGTCCTGTCAGCACAGAGTGCTGTGACCTCCAGCAGAGCTTTGCAACCTATTCTGATGGATGCTGCTCTTTCCTAGCATCCTTCAGAATCAAATGTACCATCCAGCTCCAGGGGACTGTGTCCTTATGGATTACAGGGTCAGGCTGTAGGATGCTGAGCGAGTGCTGTGCAGGACACTCAGTGACTTGGCTGGACCACGATCCTTCTTCCCCTTAAGGTTTTGATACTCAATTTCCCCACTTGGCCTGTTCATCTCCCAGATGCTTTGTGGGTTCATTTGAACCACAGTTTTTAGGAGGCAGGGTCACATTTTTGCGTGTATTCTGTGAAGCTGTAGCAAACAACCCAGCAGGCCTACAGGAATAACTTTGTTTTCTCCTCCTGCACGAGTAGTTACTCACAGCCAATGTACACCAAACAAGCCAGCATCAACTCTATGCAGAAGACCTCAGACCAGGAAATTCGAGGAACAAAAGAGGCCCTCATTCAGGATTTGGAAAAGAAACTCCGATGCAAAGACAGCCTTCTCCAGAACGGCAACCAGGTAAGGGATTAAAAAACTCCCAGCAGTGCAGGCAGCGATGCAGAGACTGCTTCTGCTACCCCAGGGCCTGGAGCCTCCAAACTGAGCTAAGAGCAGAAGGAAATGCAGGAGCAACACTGCCCAAACACCTTTACTCAGAACCGCAGCAGATCCCATGAGAGTGGGATCAGAATATCCTTTCCATGTAAAATAAAAAGGAAAATGTTTAGAGCTGTGGCACGAATTTGAGCTCTCTGCTGGGGATCCTGCTGGACATCACATCCACAGACAATTAGAAATCCAAGGAAAATGCCTCGATTTTCTAGACATGACTACAACCTGGTTTTCAACACTGGCATTAATAAACCCCTCAAAATCATTAGAACTTGAGGAAATATTGGGTTATTTGAAAGTTCATCCTAGGGGCCACCACCAAATGGGGTAATTTCTTTTTTATATGAAGAACAATAAATGAAATTATATCAGCTTTTATCATAAAGCCTGTCTCCTGTAAGAAGGCCTCTTAGACGCAGTACTTATTTATTTTTTCTATAGAGGGATGCAATGGAATCCCCTTTGCCAAGAAATCCAAAAATTTTCTTACCAGCAGGGAAGTCCATTGCAGCAGGCCAGAGCAGGCAGATTTCTAACATGGGAACCTTTCTGCTGGCTGGAGGCAGACTGGTAAAAAAGCCCAGTGTTTAAAGTTTCCATCTTCTTTCCCCTGGAGTAGAAAGGAGTGTTTTCATTATCATCAGTGAGAACAGTAAAATACGTAATTTTCAATACTGAGCAGGCAAACAAATAGGTCAAATCTGACTAAATATGCCCCTAACAGGAATGTCCTATCTGCTGCAAGAAAACTTGTCATAGCAAGTCAGCTTTTCTTCCCATAGGAAGCCAGGCTAAAAATAAGGCTTATGCAATCGCCAGTGTGTCCTCCTCCCCTTGTCCTCCACCAGCGCCTGAGCCAAGTGGCCAATCTCAGCCACCCTTGATACACACGGGAGGACCTCAGGGATTTTCAGCTCTCACAGGTTGTGCTAAAGGTCTCGTGCTCTCTTCTAAAGAAAAGTCCCACAAGGCTCCCAGGCCTTTACCCACCCAGCAGTAGACACTGCCTGTACACAGTGGAAATTCAGTCAGGGCTTGTCCTTGTGTCACAAAGTCCAAACCTGACTTAAACTTTATAAAGTGCCAGGCATTCTGGTGCTCGGGGCACTAACATATCTTTCTAAAGTAACTCAACTGACAGAGCTTGAATTTAACTGCTCATTTTTGTCCCCGTGAGCCACATCCACATTGTAGGAATTTACTGTGTCATGCTTGAAACGAGTCCTTGCCTCCTCTCCAGACAGCTCACAGCATTTCACCCTACAGATGTGCTGGCATAAACCTCCCCAGTGCTTTCAGTGGTGGTCCCCTCTGGCTGTGTCTGCTTCTGGTGTGGCTCTTGCTTTTTTGGGAGCATCCATCATGCCTCTAGCTCCACAGCTGAGTGACTTGGGAAGTTTTCCCAGCCCCAGCAGAAAGGTACCCTGGGACTGACTCTGGCTTCTGAGGATGATGCCATCAGCTACCCATAAATAATCCCAGCAGAGAAAGAGGAGGAGTGGAAGGCCACAGATGGCATTAGGGAGGCTTTGATGAACAGGCATTTTAATCTTTTATGCATTTCAGTGCTGTATATATTGAGGCTGACTTCAGTTGGCATCACAGACTGCAAACCCTCTGGGCCAGACGTGGGGCTTTGCTCAGCTCCTGCTTCCATTGGCAACACCCCGAATTTGTGGCATATTAATGTGCTCTTAACAAGCTGATCTGGAAGAGTGAATGGGCTTCTGACTAGAGTTCCTCTCCGCTCTGCTTTCAGCGATTGACTTATGAGGAAAGAATGGCTCGCAGGCTGCTCGGACCAGTAAACGCTGCCTCTGTGCTGGACACACAGGGTGAAGACAACATGCAGAATGCACAGGTAACTGGGGACTGTCCATAGAGCAAGGATTGCTGTGATTGTGCTGGGACCTGCTTGTGCCTGAGCGGGGCAGAGATGGGGTTAATTTGGGACCAGAGCAGGTGAGGGGACAGCTCTCCATGGCAGAGCTCTGTGGGGCAGCGTTTGGGGCTTTGCAGGGTGATGGCAGACAGGGAAAATTTCAGCACTGTTCCCTTGCTGGGCCTGATCTGTAGGAATGACCTCTCCAGGGAGGAATTAGAGCAGCTGCTGCACAGGCAGGGAGCAGCACCAGGAGGGATCCAGGTACTCTCTCCCAACAGCCTAAGTGCAGGCTTGGCCAGGACAACAGGATTTACACCTGTCACTGCTCGGAATAAGTGACATTGGCTTCACGAGGTCGTGGCCTTGGGCTGGGATCAGCTAGTTGGGTTTTAGCCCTTCCAGGGGGCTGCTGTCATTAGGAGAATGCAAAGCAGTTATTTCAGCAGCCCACACGCTGATAGACAAGAATCCATTACTACTGGCATTTTCCAAAGAGTTTTAGTTGGAGGCCTGCATCATTTGTTGGTTATTCAGGCCAGTTAGAAGCTCTCTTTGGCATTGCTGTGCTCAAGGTTAGTGGAAATGTCCATGGTACGGCACTGGTACCATATGCAGGAAAGAAAATGTCTCTCCTGCTGCAAGAAGCAGAGCCAGGAGCAAACCTGCCAAAGTGCACTGAGCAAAATCCTCTGTGGAACAGACACTCAAGATCAGAGAAAGGGAGGAATACACAGTTTGAGCTATTTCTCCCCAACACTCACCTGGAAAGAGCAGGAAAGAAGGGAAAATTATGGATGTCAGAGAGCAAGGGAAGCCTCATCTTTTGCAGAGAACAAGGAAATATTCAGTCAAAACAGGATGACTGACAACTTTTCAGCATGTGTGAAATGCTGCTTTAAAAAAAGAACATTGGAAGCAGAGATTGGCTGATGTTTGGGACATCTTACTCCCATTGTTCAGTCTTGCTTTTAAATGTTGTAGTCACTGGTCATTGAGCCTCCTGATTCCTCAGGAGCCTAACTCCATGTAAGAGGTCATTAGAATCGTCAGCAATTTCATCACTACAGCATCATTCCACAGGACAAGCAATAACTGTACAGAGCTGGTGTAAATGAGCCGATACAGACAATTGCCCTTGGGCTCCACACTGAACTCAGTCTGGCCAAACCCTCATTCATGTAATATTTCCCATGAACTTAAAACTGCCTCCATGCTTGAGTTTAAACCCAGGCTTAAATGTTCCCCAGGACTGGGCTGCAGAGCACAGAACCAAACCCTGGAGTGTCTCAGTGCAAACACTCCAGAAATTTCCATGCAGCGTTTGCTCTCTCTGACTCCACTGCTAAAACGAGTCACTGGCACTAAACTCTGTAGCATTTTCCAAACATCCAAGCTCCTAACAGGAATCAATCCTGGGTACTTTAGCAGATTTAGTCATGTGATTGCAGAGTTGTCAGCGAGCTTAGTTGGTGCTGTGATCTAGAGAGAAAAGTATTTTCCGGCTCAGCATGCGTCCATCGCTGCTGGTACCATATTTAAGTGGGCACAATACAAGGCTCTTGCCAGCGATTCCACTTCTATTCCTGCTGTAGGGAAGGACACTCTGTACTTAGCTTTCAGTTTAGATATTTCCAGCAGTCCTGCTCCTCTCTAATGAAGGTTATGGGCTGGCAGAAAGCTTTGTGTGCCAGACAGAGCTGCTGCACCCATCACCTTGGCAGCCGTGAGGAGTTCTGCCTGTGGTGAGCACAGACTATTCAGGTCCTCATGCAAGTTCCTCTGCCTCTTGTCCCAAAGACTTCTGAAGTAGATTCAGTTTGTTTTTAAGCAGCAGGCAGGATATGAATATAAAATGGCTTCTCATTCAGTCTACAGATAAATCTTTCTAACGGAACTCACCTCTCCTCTTTCTTTTCCAAGCATCAGAATGCAGAAAACATCAGGCTGCAGGTTCCTACAACACATGTAAGGTAAAGCATCAACTTGTGCTGTGCAATTCCTCAAGACATTGTTTCAACCATTTCTAGACAATGTTGGTTTAATCTCTCTATCTACCACTTCTTCTAATGTAGCAATTACTAAATTTGCTCCCTTTCAACTAAAATACTACCATTTGTGGATGGGTGATGATGCCTATGATCTTAATCCAGTGAATTCTAAGCATAGCACTAGAGGTTTAAAAACTCCATCCACTTTGGGAAAATATTATTCATATTCTAGAAGATTAATTTCTAGTCAAAGCAATAGAAATATTGAAATTAATATAAATTATGAAAGTGAAATACAGCCTGCATTTCTCTTGTCAATTCTTTTGGATATTAGGCCATAATGAAGGTGATGCTTCTGTGTTGAATTGAACAGCTTGAGCAAGAGAAGTGGTTGATCAAAAATTATGACTTACAGCTGAGAAATCAACCATTTAGGGATTCCTAAATGTGTCGAGGGACTCCAGCTGCAATCAGAGCTCCAATGTCATTAGTGCCACGGTAGCTTTTACCCAATTAACTGCTCCTGTCCCCTTTTTAGGAGCAGACCATCCTCAAGAGGCGACGATCGTGGACATGACTCAATCCAGGAAAAGTTTTTTCAGCCACGTTTCACACAAGTGCCTGAAGATGTAGTGATCGAGGAGGGGCGGTTCTGCAGGCTCGACTTCAAAGTAATGCCAACCTCTCCCAATTCCATTGCCAACCTCTCCCTCCCAATTCCATTGCCAACCTCTCCCTCCCAATTCCATTGCCAACCTCTCCCTCCCAATTCCATTCCCTCTTGGGGTGTGGGGCATGGAGAGAGGTCTCTGCAGTGCCTTTGCACTTTATAATAAGCCAGAGCACCAAAAGCAGATGGTGCAGGGTCTCCCCAGGCTATGGAAACCAAGAAATAGGAGATGGCTAAATATTTCAGCATTTTCCCTTGGAAAGTGTAAATGGAATTAGCTGCATAACAATATGGTTAGAGCTAAATAGTGGTAAATATAGACCACTATAGAATGTCTCTAGACCTCCTTGGGAAGAATGAATATAAATGCCTTGCTGAAAAAGGCATTTTGGCAGAGAACCTTGTGCTGTGCACAGAGTCCACTCCCTCAGTAGACACACGTCCAGTGAGGTCTGCTCAGAGCTCACCTCCCTTTAATGAGCCTTCCCTGAGGTAGCTGTGCCCTTGCTGGAGCAGACAAGCAAAGAAATGCCCTAAATACAAACAAAACTCAAGAATGGCCTGAAGCTGTACCAGCCCCGGGGTAAGAAAGGACCCTTCTCCCCTTCACGTGCAGCTTCTCTGCAAAGGGTGTTTGCTGGCTGTGGTTTGGCTTGCATTTTCCTCATGCCTTCCAATCTCCTCACTTCAGCAAACTCTGGCCAGGCTTGCAGACGACCTTTAGCCATCTGCTGCAAGTTGCCTAAACTTCTGAGTGCCACAGCCAGCCTGTAGCACACTGAAATCTGCGGCTGGTGGACAGCCAGGAGCAGTTCTGGGTGTCAGCACTGCTGCTGGGACAGCTGTGGGACTGAAAGGCTGAACCTACAATGAGCATCTCTGCCCTGATCAAAGCCACCTTACAAGATTGGAACAACAGGGATTTGTAAGAACAGTCTTTACTGCCTTGCAGCTAAAGCTCATCTTTCCCCAGCACTCCACGAGCCTGTGAAACCAAAAACCTGTGAAACATCACATTAATAGTCAAAACTAAGCAACAGTATACAATTTGGCAGTAGAATCATGGTTTGATCAGCTATGAGCATCAAACTCCCCGCAGTACTGCAGTGATTTTATTATCTTAAAAGTGTTTAACTCTTCTCTCCCTCACAGGTTAGTGGGCTCCCGACCCCAGATGTGATGTGGTACCAGAATGGAAGGATGGTTCATCAGGATCAGTTCCATAAAATGATAGTGTCAGAAAAGGGATTCCACTCGTTTATTTTTGAAGCAGTCAAATCAGCTGATGCAGGGACATACGAATGCGTGGCTGTCAACCGTGCAGGAGAAGCATCTTTCACAGTAAAAGTGGAAGTAATTGGTAAGACCGAGAGCACTGATAATTCTTTGGCCACACAACGAAAGTCTCAGCAATCTAACGTTTTCCTCCCCTGTGTTTGAGACATTAAGCAAATAAGAAGCAGAAGTAGCATTCCAGATATTTAGGCTCAGACAATAAAAAACAACTTACCTTCTCCAGGAGTATTTTAATAACACCTAGGATGCCATATTTCTTCAAAGTACTTCTAGCTGACTATTTAGATATAGTGGGATGTCCAGAATTTATTTTAATTAATGTTATTAATCTCCTAGGATTGATAACATATGTTAATTAACTCTCCTTCGAAAGTGGACTGTGTTTACCACACCCTTATGCTCATGGGAATTGCCTGCAGGCTAAGGAGATGCAGTGAGGAACACATGTCCTCCTGAATTTGGCATCCTGAAATCTTAAAAAAAAGGCATGACATGACCATTCCACACTTCCAGTAACTCCTCCTTATCTCTTCTCTTTAATTTAGCAAAAGAACATCACATGCCTCCAACTTTCATCTTCAAGCCACAAAGCAAAAAGGTTTTCGAAGGAGACACAGCCAGGCTCGAGTGCCAGATCTCTGCCATCCCAACACCTCGCATTTACTGGAAAAGAAACAACGAAATGGTACAATATAATACAGACCGAATAAGGTATCCTACTGACGAGTTGGCCATCGGTGTGTTAGAAAACAACAACCAGTGTTTGTTAAATCAGGTTTAATGGGCTGGTTTCTAACAGCAGCAGGCTGGAAAGCTGGGTCTGCCCCTCGTGTGTGACACAGGGGCACAGCCCCAGGTGCTGGCCAGCACGATGCTGGCAGCCTTGTTCTGAGGGCACAGAGCTGCGCCCAGATGCTCGGAATGCCAGCAGCAGTGGAGGGCCCATGGAGAAGCACAGCTTTAGGACTGAAATGTGCAGTTTGTGGGGCTACAGAATGGCCTTGATGCCACCAGTGAATGCCACGATGTGAATCACGGGCAGCTCTCACACAAATGCAGTGTTTAGTCTGAACAGTTTGCAGTGCCCTGCAAGAGCTGTCCTGGGGCTTTCTGTGCTCCTCAGCATGTAAACTGATCTCTCTCCTTCCCCCTCAAAGCACTTAGCCATAAACCACCTTCATTTTTCAGCTTGCTCCATGACAACACGGGCAGGATTTGCCTCCTGATCCACAATGCAAACAAGAAGGATGCTGGCTGGTACACCGTGTCTGCGGTCAACGGGGCAGGCGTGGCCACGTGCCACGCCAGGCTAGAGGTTGCTAGTAAGTACCAGGTCCCAGTGCCACAGAAAGTGCACTTGTGCTCAGAATTGACCCTCAAGATCAACCTCGTGAAGTTCAGACTGCTGGGAGGATTTCTTTCCTAGACAAAAAGTGACTATCCTGGGAAAAGCTTTTGTTTAGTACAGGACACTGTGGGGTGTCCTTTGCACCGTTTAAAGACCACAATTTCATTGACACCAAGAAGGAGGGTGAATATAAATCTCTGGTGCCTGAGAGATGGGTTTGTCTGCTAAATTCTTCCCAAGGATTTGCTGGTTTATAGTGAGGATAAAAAGCAATGGGGTTGCTCTTCCATGGGTCTTTCTACACCCTGGGAAGGCACTGAAAGAGGTTTTTTCTCTCTCTTCCAGCACATGCAAATAAGCCACTTCCAGCCCCAAAGCAGTTACGGGTTCGACCAACTTTTAGCAAGTACTTGGCACTTAATGGAAGAGGACTGGATGTGAAACAAGCTTTCTCACCAGAAGGGGAATTTCAGCGTTTGGCTGAGCAGTCGGGACTGTATGAAAGTGATGAACTTTAACTGGAAATGAAGAGGAAAGCCTCACACCTATGAGAGACAGTTACAACATAGATGCAGTTATCTGGTGATTGCTCTAATTAGCAAAATACCTATTTACAAATTTTTACTTTGACTCTTCCACAGTCAGCTGTTCCCGTTTTACCATGTTAGATTTTATTTATATGGTTTGGTGACTATAACTATTAACTGAGGATTGCATTTTAACTAGAGAGCCTAAGAGAGCAGGTTAATTAGTTTTTACAAGCGTGGGTGGGATTAGTTCCACCTGTGCTTGGTTGGTTACAGGCTAAGGTAGCTCGGTTTGTACTGCTTCTCTAATATCACTCATGATAATATCAGAAGTCTGTACTGTCTGAAAACTAAAACCAAATAGACTAGAGTGTTTTTATGAGAATAAATTAGAGGCAAATAAAATTTTAAATAACCAGCGTCAGCTGTGACCCTTCTTGATCTGTTAAAAGCAGTTTTTGAATACCTGACATCATTGCAGCCTGGGAAAGATGGATTCTTACCCTCCTAAGCCTTCCCCTGGTCCCCTCCCCTGTCTGCTCCCACTGTCATTTGTCATCTGACATCTATAAGATATTTAGCATAAACTAAATGCCGACACCCTATTAACACTAAACCATGCCAGTGAGGCAACATCAATATTTCTTCTCCTTGCACACTTGACCCAAAAGCTGCCCTCTATAATATGAATCACTGAGGCTATCATGTTTTCCCTCCTTTAATCAAGGAGTGGTTGCAGCTCCTCTGGCTGTTGACTCTCAACAAGCTGTTGATTTGAGTCACCCAAGAGGTTTGTGTGCTGCTGTTCACAGACACCTTGCTCAAAACAGTACTAAAGACCATGAAATATGATTTCGCCAAACTCCAACAAACCAAATCTGGAGACTTTTCAACTGTACCTACTATTAAGAAAATTTGTGGGGGTTGATCTAGCCCAAACTCCTCATCAAGGTGCACACTCAACAAACCTCTCCAGCATCTTCCAGAGCAGAAAAAATGAATCCTCAGCTTCACCATGCACTGCTGTACCATAAAATAACCCCCAAATCTGAACTGCATACCACTGGCTATTAAACTCCAAAAAAAATCCTGCAGCTCTAGCACCACACTTCTCCTCTGGGCTGCCCAAGTGACCAAACACAGAGATGACTCCCCTGTTGCACACTTGAAGATGGAACTGCTCAGATGCAAACCAGCACCCAGTGTGCCCACAGGCTCCATTGGAAGGTTGGAAAGTCTGCATTGTTCTCCTGACAGACGTCTCTACACACAGGTCATGGAATAACTGAGGTGACTCTCACTCTTTGCCAGCACTCTCTGTCAGCTGCACCTCACCAAGTGCTCACTCCTCACTCCATACATCATCCCCCCAAAAGCATCCCTGCAGTGCACGTGGCTCTCAATTCCCAGCAGCACGGCTTAGTGACAGCTGGAAATGGCAGAGCAAGGCTAGAAGCGATTGTCACCCTCTAATTTCAGCCTGTGAGCATCCCCTCCTTGCCCCTTCTCTCCGGTGATGCTCAGTGTGGTGAGACAGCTGTGTTCAGTCCAAGGAATGAATCTGAGCAAGCCATCCTGCCTGGGCACAGACATGTTTCTGACAATGCCATAATTCCACAGTCAGCAACAGCCATGAGTGCAATTAGCTGAGCTTTTCTCTTGTTTACATTGAGATAAACCGTGGATTTGTTTTTGTGCCAACATTAAAGATGGGTATTTGGCATGGGAAATCTCCAGCAGAGAGACAGGAAGAACTGGAAACAGAGAGCCCAGATGAGCAGAGCACATGTTAGTGTTCCTGTCTCCTCTATCATCTCTGGAGAAATCAATTATAGGAGGCCTGAATTCAAATCACATGTTTATAAATTGGAATCAGGCGAAAACACTCTGGAAAAGCTCTGCTTCACACACTTCATTTAGCACTGATTTAACACAATGAGAGACCACGTGAGCATGCCTCAGTAACAATGAACTATGTAAACCAGAGATACTTCATTTAAGATAATGAAAGAAGGCTTAAAAGTAATAAACTGTCTGGCCCATGTTGGGTGAAATCCAGATTCATAAGCAATTGCTGTTTTGTGAAGGTACTTAGCAGCTAAATAAAGGGACTGGGAATACCTGGAGGCTGTGTGTCCTGTGAGTGCTTCATGTAAAGAGAAGTGTTATTATTTCAAGGTCTGGCTCAAGTGGTCAGTTACAAATCAGAAGAACACAAGAACCAACAAAGATTGTATAAAATGAAAGTTCAGGCTTACTTCACTTCAGGTTCCATAAGCTGAGCTGCTTTGTTTTCCCATTTCTGAGAGACAGAAATACACCTCAGCCTCTTCATTATCGCCGTGGACCTGGGATCTGTGGGCTGGCACAGCAGTGGAGGATAGATCTTCACCTAAATCAAAGCAGGAGAGTGTGGAGAAGTTGGTGTTGCCCAGGCAGAACAGCTGGCTCTCTGGAGGAACCAGAGCTGCATTAATCATACCTGTATTTGTATTTCATAAGTGTACATGTATTTCTCAAGGTATAATGCTAATGTGAACCTCTTCTGGATAATCAGGTGACCTCTTACCTTCACTGTGTGTGAAATACAATTTACTGAGGCATGATGCTCCCATGAAGACACAAGAAAAGGCTGGTCACCCCAGGCTATGCAGCCACTTTTCCTCAGGCAGCAGCTGACAAGACAGTAAGTCATTAAAAATGCAGAAATCCAGCCAATTCAGGGGGAGACCCAGGGGGATCTGTCCTTCCCAATTTTTGGCAATAGTTGGTGTCTGGTTTGTACACTGGCTGCTGCTGGCTGTTGGAATAGATTTCTTAGCCTTTTGCAAGGTCAGAGATTAGATTATTAGTCCTTGTTATTAGCAATATTAGCAAATTAAAGTCTGAGATGATTCAAAGGGATTGTATTTAACACCAGCCCCCAATTTTTCCCCTGACACCGAGGGTGCTCTCAGCTCCTCCCACACCTCCTACGTGAAGTCCATCAGATCAGTCACACATTGTGATAAATTCCTGTGTCCTCACCAAGTCAAGAGCCGAGTGTTTCCTCTTTGTCATTGCACCATAATCCAGGAAGCTGTAAAGACAGTAAAACTGAGACAGAAATGTTTCAGAAGTGCCCAGAACTGGCTCCATTTGCTGCTGTGGGGGTGACTTACCCCTCGAGCTTCACCTCTGTGCCTGCCAGCCCCGGCCAGCGCTGGATAAAGAGCCAAAAGAGCCCCAGAGTGTGTCTGCTGAGACCCAGCCCAACCTGTCCTCCCCCAAAGAGGCTGCACAGCCCTCCAGGGCCCAGCACGCAAACCTCTGCCTGGCCTTGCTGTGGCTCTGTGTCCTCCCTGCTCATTATCCACGCTGTTTGTTTAGCCTTAATCCTGGCAGAGCAGAGCAGAGCAGCGCTGGAGCACGGCAGAGCTAACACAGTAAAATCAGAATGTGTGCGGCATGGGCACAGCACAAGCCCAGAACGGCCACAGCTCCACCAGGAAAGGTTTGGACAGTCAAATCTCATATATGCAGCTTATGGCAGTACATCTAAAAAGTTCAGGTTCTTCAAATATAAACAAGGGCCTTTTGAAGTCAATCCAGCCTGAGGAGAGGGCAGGGAGCTGAACTGGAGTTTCCTGGCTTCTGTTCTCATTCAGGATCCATCCTTGCCCTTGCCTCCCCATCTACTGCACTGTAAAAGTGTCCCTGCTGAAGGAAGAGCTGCTGCTGATGCCAACGCCTACCCAGATTTCTATTTCCCTGCATCCCAGTAAGTCCTTCACAACAACATGCTGTAAACACGCTGTCAACATCTTCTTTCCTTGGATAAAAGTATCAGCTTGTATTCCCTTTCTTGTACTCACAGTGTTCCTAAGCACAGAATAAATGTTCACTTCTACCTTTTCATGGGTGAATTACAAAGGTGGAGCTAAAAGGGAGAATTCTGTTTATAAGATTCCAGAGGAGTTTAAAATTACATCCCCCTCATAAACATGGGTCACGCAAATTCCAAGCTCATCTAAAAAAACTTTTGCATGTGGGCAGCTGTCTCCATTGGAGCAGCTGGGAAATCACCATGGGCAAAGAGCCTCCCTAAACTCAGCCTTTTCCTAGACCCAGTATTAGTCAGGTATGACCTGTACAGACAGTCTGGCTGTGAGAGAGGAAGGCAGTCATAGTTCTGTGACCAAAAGCTATGAAAAAATTAGCCACTTTTTAAGAAGCCATGTTTTGCCTTCCTCTGCCACTCTTTAACTGCAGAGGAAGGCAAAATGTGTCTGAACTCGATTCAGGACTGTCTTCATGATGGGACACCTAATTTAATAGCATTTTTATTTGCAAATATATCTGTTGATCTCTGGACAGAGAGCAAACGTCCTCAAAATTAGGGGCTACCTTTATTCCTAACCAGGTGCTCTGGGGCCAAACCAATCGAGACAGTGCTAAGGAAAAAGTAGGCTTTATCCTTTCCTGTATTCTTAGAAACTGCAAGTTGCATTTTGGAAGTTGAAGAATACAAAAGGAGTCACAGTTGTCCCCACTGTGACTTACAAAAGCTATTTCTCCACAGGATATTATTTTGAACATCACAGGAATAGCAAAAGCTAGACCTATAAATAAAGCAGAATCACTAATTATGCCCATAAAGTCAAATGAAAGCTTGTTCAGGCCAGGTCACACACTGCAACAGCAGAGTTGGCAGCAGGGCAAGATCAGTGATTTTTAGCAATTGTATAAAGTTCTGAGCTGGACATCTGCCCAAATGTTAAACAGAAACAGATGTATGGAAAACAAACAAGTTTCACAGCAATCTGTTGGGTCACAGGCTGCATCTACAGCAAGAAGAAATATTACTGCAACTTCCCTTTGCTTTGCT
This sequence comes from Acanthiza pusilla, assembly GCA_036630365.1. Taxonomy (NCBI): domain Eukaryota; kingdom Metazoa; phylum Chordata; class Aves; order Passeriformes; family Acanthizidae; genus Acanthiza; species Acanthiza pusilla. The sequence continues at coordinate 8,277,720 of JAXCHO010000049.1, read as the reverse complement.
AAAAGGTTTCCAGCAGTCTTTGTTCCAGTTCCCTAGCTGGAGTAAGTCTGTGCAAGTACTTCTATGACACTTTTTTTAAAAAAAATCACTTCTACAAGAAGAAAAGGAAAAGCCCCCAGGCTGGCTGTAAACATTACTGCACAACAATCCCTGCCATTTTTCTCCACTCTGAAAGAAATCTCTATTTCTATAGCCTGTCCTTTTGGAAGGGCCAGAAGGAAAGTCTACTTTCAGCCAGATGTGCAACATTTTTTCCCACAAAGTTGCCTTTATCTTTTCCTGTAGGAGTGATTGTGTTATTCGTGTCCCAGTCAGCCCTGCTGACTTTGTTTGTGACTTTTTTTTTTTTTTTTAATCCCTCTGGTGTTGAATTTGGAGTTATCAAAGCTACAGAAATGGAAAGAACTTCATCGGGGGCATCCATCCACTGAGGACAGAGACAGCCCCAGCTCAGAGCTGCCTCTCCAGTGCAGCATTCCAGCAGTGTGTGGGAGTCTGCTCCTGCAGATGTTGTTCCCATCCCCAGTCCTTGCTGAAACCTCACCGAGCGACAGCCCGAGAGACAGAAGAATTGCACAAAGGCAGTGATTTTCAGATATTTTTAGTGTTTTTATACTGGCTGACAACAGCTGCCCTCAGGGAGGGAAGAATTTAGCAGAGCTTCAGGGAAGCGGGCACAGTAAAATGTGTGAGCTCAGCTGGTAGCAGACCGTTTGCACAGTTTAATTAAAACCAAAGCCCTCGCCCCCTTTTTTGTTCTATTTCTGGACAAGAGCAGCAGGACTGTCAATAAAGGGATAAACGACCGCTACCTCTGAGTCTTCTCTCTGACTATTTCTGAGAATTCTGTTCCGAGAATCTCTCAGCCCTGCTGGAGCTCTGGGCAGACACCTCTACAAATGCCTGAATGCCATCAGTCCCTGTGCCTTGGTTCGGGCTCCGGTGAGCCTCAGCTGCGACCAAGGGAGCAGATCGAGCCCTGGCGCATCCCGAGCTGCTCCCGCACAGCGCCCTCCCTTCCCCGATCCTTGCTCCCTTCGTGCATCAGCTGCTGTTAATGTTGATCTCTCAGCAATTCATATCCCAGGCTTCTGTTACCTTCAGAGAAAAACAGAAAAAGTTAAGCTTTCAGGAGGAAAAAGCCGAAATCTTTCCTCGGCTCGGGCGCTCCCAGCTGGCGGCAGCAGAGGGCGCTTCGCTTCTCCCTCCACCAGCCGGGATTCGGGAAAATGCTTTTTATTCCTAATCCCTTCCTACCCGGAGCCCTAGAGACAAGTTACGCGCAGACCAGGAGCTGGGCACTCCTGGGCAGTCCCTGCTGTTTGTCCATCGCTAGGATTCAGCTGCAGGAGGAAATAAAACGTGTCCGGGCGCCATCCGGACATTGCACGGGAAAACCCGGGCCCAGGCACATCTCGGCTCCTGCATGGCACGCAGCACCCAAAGCCCCTGAATCTTAGATAAATCCTACAAGGGGTTGTATTTCAAAGCCTGCGTCCTGCAGAGCACTGTCACGCTACTACACGGGCTCCACTCTCCCCGTGTCAGATCCCCGTGTGGAGGAGCAGAGCCGCTGAGAAGGGAGCAGAGGCATTCAGAGGGTCCCAGGAGGAGATGCTCAGCCCCGCAGCAGTCAGGGAACACAGGGTACACAGCAGCCCTGCCAGGGGTCACTGATTTTGTACTTTGGTCTCCTGGCCAAGCCATGCCACCTGCCCTCTTCTAAAGGGAGCAGCTTAAAACGAAACCCCTCTTCCCTTCCCCTCCAAAGGGATCTTGTTGCCAGGGGACACTTGTCCCCAAACACACAGGTCACTGTTTATCCTGACTATTCAACGGCCTGACAGCAGGAAAGCAGGTGTGTGGCACCTTCGGCATCTCCAGCCTTTCCTCCTCCTGGCAGCCCTCTCCTACAGAGCCTCAAAACCTTTGGACACAGGTTCCACGACTCCCCAAAGGAGCTCCCAGGCACTCCTCAACCTCACCCCATTCCTCTGGGGCACAGGACATCCTCTCCACACCCTGCCTGGCTTTTCCCTGCAAGCTCTGTGCCCTGCGGTGATCCAACGGCTCAGGCAAATCTGTTCGAAGAGGTAAAACTTGGAATACTTTTGATTTGCATTGCCTCAGAACTGGTTCTTCAGTAAAGAAGATTTCCCCAGGATCACTGAGCTTTTTGCACCCTCAAAAACATGTTTCTCCTCCATTTTCACCAGTAGTGTTCAACACAATTATTTTCCTCATTAAAATCTTTGTTCAATGCACATGGATTTGCAGCAGTTCCCGCTGAATCATTCTTTGAGGGAATATTGTTTTCTCATTAGCATCCTGATCACAGCAAGCTTCATTGAATAAATAATTAAGGAAAAATGGCAGACTGTAGAACAGATCTGTAAGAACCTTGTTCATTCTTCAAGCCAATGTCCTAAGAATTTCTTTCCCCCTGTTTTCAGAAAGGCCATGTGATCAGAGGGAAGGTTATCCTGTCCCAACCCAAAGAACATGCCCAAGGCTGACTTCCATCTCCTCCCCATCACTTGCTCCCTCAGTGCCTGGGTCCTTGTTCCCATTTACCTTAACTGCCACACATCCACAAGCAGAGTCTTCACCTTCAGGAGTTCTTCATCCCTTGACATGCCTAAGGCTGAAGAAAGGTGGATTTTCACAGAATACAACACAAGAGTCAGCTTGAAAGACCTTGATCGCTTTTTCTGTGAACTCACAATAACACACTATGAAATAAAGTCAGTTTGGTTCAGAGGAAAAGCATCCTCTGGTGTGTACAGCTGTGTGCAAGAGCAGTGTTTCCTGGCCACAAAGAGCAGTAACTGCTGTGACACTGATTCCAGGGATGAGAGATCCTCATGGCTACAGAGACACAATCCATGTGCTCAGCTGAGGGTGCACTCACTGGCAGTGAATTAATTATTGAATTAATTATTCCAGGATGGCTCAATCAGCTCCCTGCCCCATCTACTCCCAAAGTGCTGCTGGGGCAGGAAGGAGCCAGGCTCCCAGTCTGCTCCTGCATCACTCCCAGCAGGAACTGATGCCCACCCAGCACCATGATCCAAGCTGTCCTCCAGGGGATACAGTTTCACCTGAGCCACCACCAGGACAGACTGTGCAACTTGGACCCACCTCACCAACACCCTGGAGCTACAAACAGCAGCAGCGAAGGACTCTCAGTACTTGTTTTTAAGAGATGGCAGTGGAGGACAAAGCATGATGAGAAACAAAGATATAAGACAATAAAGGTTAAGGTACTTTTATTATAAAAGTCTATACAATGAGCACCAGACATAGCAATGCAATTATATCTGGTTTAGTTATATATATTCCATATCTATATATCCATATAGATATATAGGTTTTGCTTTTACCAAAGTAAAACTGTTATATCACAAAATGCCTAGTTCTACCATTTATTTATTGCTCAACAAGGATGGCACAAAACACACTCAGCATAACTGTTGCCATGCTTATCTACTATACTGAATAAACAGCCAAACACTGCATAACAAACACAAAGCAGCTGTTAATTCTGAATTGGAACCAGTCTGATCACTCACTCACTTATAAAAATATTGGAATCATATAGATTTAAGCATTATAAAGGAGGAATATATTATTTAAAACATTTAAATAGTGCATATTGACATTTTGCATGTGGTATATAAAACACAAACATTCATGTACAACACTATACAGTACACATTAGTTTCAATGTTTGGATACACCCGTGTCTGCAGACTGATAGAAAAGGAGCTGAAGTGTACATTGCACAATGGAACTGAATAAAATTGGTAAATGGTCTCAAGACTAGTTTAACCTCATAATTCTCTAAGGTCCCAGATCACTTTGCAGTTTAAATCCAAAAAAAAAAAAAAAAAAAAAAAAAAAAGAAGGCATACCACCAGTGCTCAATAGTTTTAGTGCTTTTTTTTTTTTCTGAATTCCAAAATTACATGCCTACAAGCAGAGTAAAACAAACCAGGAAGTATTCTACAGTACACAAATGAAATCTGAGCACTAAAAATCCTACTTGCAACCTATTTCATATGCTTCATGACAGAACAGCAAGTCTCTGAGGTTACGTGCGAGCCATTTCTTACATTGTGAGAAAGTTCATTTTTGGTCTTTCATAAAGCAGACTGAATCATTGCTATGTTGACATTAGCCAGTCATAAAAACATGCAGTGAGAGTAGGTGCATGCAAAACATGGCCACAATCAAACTGATACACTGAAATAAAATAAAAAAACAACTGAGAAAGCACCAGCTGAAATTAACATTTTGATTTTGCCAGATCAGAAACAGCTGCGGATGGCTGCTGCAGAGCAAAGCTAGTCCCTAAATCATCATTCAGCACAGCAGATGTGATACTCAAAACATTATTTAGTTTCAACTCTGAAGCTAAATCATGCAAGGCCCATAAACTGTTTTGCTTACATCGTAAGGGTTAGATAATGTATTTTTATTCTCCAACTGTAAAACAAAACCGTGATAAACAGCAGTAATCTTTCCACTCCAAACCGACGGTTCTCCCTGTGGTGCATGTTAACTACACTGATTTTAGCCCTTGACACCATACTCATTTCAGGTACAGTGGGATTTTAACTGTCCTAAGCCAGCTCCTTTCTGTGGAGCTATGCAAGTCTGAGTGCCATGAGATTTCCCAAACACCAAAGCGTTCACTGTGCTCCTCAAATCTTCCGAAAGCGGAGATGCCGTATCCAATTCAGCCCACACACTACGTCACCACTGGCTGATAAACAACAACCGAAAAAGTGATCAAATGAACAACAATGACATGAGTCCTGTAGGCAGCATGTGATTGAACTTTTCAGTTTTCCAAGGTTTAAAAGCCACTAAGAAAAGGTCACTTTCTGGTTTGTCCACTGTCATCTTTATCAAGGAGGAAACGTGACCGCTAATGAGCAAACTCCATAGACGTTAATTATTACTGTGTATAGGCGCAATTTAGAATACCAAAAATCAAAGTTGTTCCACAGCAGTCCTTGGAAAGGAATTACAGTCTGTTTAAGTGTTCCAGGAATTAAGAGCTGTACCCTTAAATTGCTGATTTTTTTTTTTCCCCATAATAAAAAAATAGGCAAGAGGAGTAGTTCGGTGCAGCATTATGGTATTAATAATTTCTTCAACAATGCAAAAGGTTGGTAATAACAAAAGTCTCAAGGTTCTTGAGTGCTAAAGAAAAAAAAAAGCTATGGTTGTTTTGGAACAGGATGGATGCATCTGGAATACAAAACTTTGATGGAAACTGTGTTTGCTAAAGTTGGATAGAGCAGTCTCAAACTCAGAAACCTTATTTGCTCTCTAGACAGGACCTACTTACCCTTCAAACATGTCCTAGTGGCACCACAGTAAAGTGCACAAACTGGATTCTTTCAACAGTGCATGACACATGAACACAAGCACCCAATAAGTACAGGGGTAGTATATGGAAACAGCATGTTACTCAACAGGTTGGAGGAATATAATTTAAATTGATTTTGAAGAATCTTGTTTGCTGATAAGGACTTCTAACAGCCTCAGTTTGGCTTTGATTTTCTTGTACTCCCTGTACTCATCCAGCATTGGGACCCGATCTTCTTTCTGTACGTTCCTGTAAAAAGAGGAACATGAAAATTTCAATTAAATCCTCCATCCTGCAGCAAGCCAAACACAAAAGCAGCTACAGGCAGTTATTTTAGGGCAGATGAAAACATTATTGGCAGCTTGTTCACCAATAACAGACACAACATTATATTTTAGTTCATTGTCGTTAAAATTGCCATCACCTAGAAACCTGAATTGAAAACCGAACAGCATTTATTCAGCACAACTGATGCAGCATTGTGTAGTAATCATTGCTCTAGGTTCTCCTGGGAATTTTACTAACAGGATATGAAGAGTTTCATTTCAGATCCTGTGAACACATTACAGAAAAAGACACAAATTTATGTCTATCTATGTTTTTTACTGTGTGTAGATTGACTCACAAACTGGCAACAGAGCATTATTCTTACTGGACTATAATAAATCAATCTATTAATATGATTAACCCCATTATTTGCCATTGAAGTCAAAAGGAGTTTTGTCCCAAATTCAGCAAATGCATGACAAAGCCACATTACTGGAATTTGTGTGACCAGTGGTCCAGGAGTTTGTAGCTCAGGAGAAATACAGGAGAAAGCACAGTCAAGTGAGAGCATTTGCCAGTCAAGAAAGTGCCTGATCTCATATGAGTGCTGTCAGTTTTGTTCATGAGGTGAGACACCTCGAAAATACAATGGGCAGCAATTCAATTCAATTCATAACAATACAAATTCAAATAAGAAGCCTAAAAGAGCTAAACAATAGAGAAAAGAATAAAAATTATAAAGCCCTTTATTGGTAAAGCAAATATCCACTGTCAGAACTGACCTATTGGAACAAGTGGCCAATGGGCACATTTCCCTTCCCTATGTTACAGAACAGGGATAATACAGATTTTTTAAAATTTAAAAAAAAAATCCTACTTTTTAGTAAGTACTTTTAAATGCTTTTTTTAAAAAATGGAACTATTAAAAATACCCAAAGTTATCTCCCTCAGGAGATTGCTCACAGCAGATCAAAACCAACCAAATTCCAGCTGACATTCAAAGTTAGAAAATATACTTGGCTACATAATGAGGCTGCAGCCCAGCATCTGGTTTTTGCTAAACAAACCTTCCATTCTGCTGATAAAACTCCTCTTCAAATTCTCGCAATGTCTTGCGTAGCTTCCTTTTCTCAGCTCTGGCTTTCCACAGTTGCTCCAATAATTCAGGCCTAAAAATTTCAAGTGAAAGAAAAATACTGTTGGCCATACAGTAGAATTTAAATTCCTCAGAAACAACTAAGCTAGCTGCACTAATAATTTATTTGTCTGGCTCATAAGGAACATGCTGTCTTTTTGAAAGTGAAATATTGAGAACAAACTAGCAGTTAATAAAGGGGTATAAATTTTCTGCTGTCTACTCAGCTCAAGTAAGGCTGAAGAAGGTTTAGAAGATACTAAATAATTCACTGAGTACAAAAAGATCTTAGTCAGACCTGTCAGAGCAAAGAACACTCACTCAATCCAAGCATTTCCTGAGACGTGCTGAACATGTCACTCCCTTCCACCCAACATCACAGATTTTGTATCATGACTCTAAGCACAATAATTACAACTACTATCATTAAATTATCCACTTAATTGTCCATACATAGAAGCAGCTCGGGTGCTGGAGAGCCTCAGGTCCCGGGTGAGTTTCTCTTGACCATCTTCAATATCAGACTCGGAGTTTTCAACTGGGCTTAGAACGGGCTGTGTTTGGGCAGCAGTTTTTAAGATCTCGTTCAGGTCTGTAGGCAAACCATCACTTTCTTCCTCTTCTTCCTTTAAGTGAAAACAGAAATTCAAAAGAAATATGAAGTATTTCAGTTCCCTATTACAAGTGTTGGGAAGTATTTTTTAAAATGCACTGTACATACCTTAATTTCTTCAAAAAAATGGGCAGTTTCACCTTCAATAATGGGCTGTAACATCTGCCCCCGCCTCTTGGTTGATGGTGATCCCTGCAAAAATGGAAGTTTGTTTTAAAATATACAGTAAGACATCAAGTGCTTGAAGTCAGAATTCTGTTGAAGTCACCCAGTCTTTACTCTTTCAGATGAATAAAAGACAGCAAACATACTTCCAGAGCACAAATAAAATAACCATATAACCCAAAAAGCTCAGATGACCAAGGTATCCTTGACACAGAAGTAAATGTTGTAGCTTGTAATTTATTTTAAAATACTCTTTTTCATACTTGAAATAAAAAACATTTGCTCTCTCCACAGTTTGTGGAAGATCCCTAAAGCACAATGATAGCTCTGAATTTCATATTTACTCATTTCTCCCAAAGCAAACCACAGTTACAGAGGCCAGAGCTGGTTATCTCCTGCCAAGCACCAGTTGGGAATAATCATGCCAGATTCTTTTTCCAGACCACTCTGAAGCCCCGCAGTTGGAAGTGTGAAATCAGAGCTATCGCCACCTCAAAGTCCTTTGAACTGCAGCCTAAAGCAGGTGTCCCTGTGCTGTCCAGGTGCCTGTTTCACACATGCCATCATGTCCTGCTCATCCCTTATCCCCACACAGCAGAAGCAATTCCAACAGATGGTCTCTGGACAGGAGAAAGGTGAAACACAAAAGCCACACAGACAATGACCTGTGAAAGGTAAATAGTTTCCTGCTTCTTTGGATGTTTCCATACAGGCTTCAGGCATATCATTAGTGTACCAGGATACAGTAAGAGATATCTCATAGAAATGATTTGTTATATAAAGCAAAAAGTCCATTCTTAAAATACCTGGCACTGAATGTAGCCCACCTAGAAGCTACCACTGAACAGCCCTTAGTAATGAGAGCTCCTCATATCTCTTACAGGTTTCAAAAGCAAAGTCCTATGAAAAACATTTTACAGGTGTTGCCTACAGCACAGATCAGGAATCGTGTTACTGAGATCTGTTCTGAATTTAAAATCCTTCTGGTGGGCCATCACCCATCCCTTTATTTCACAGCCAAAAAAATAGAATGACTATGCTATAGTCATAAGGCTACCCAGAAGGTAAAACCCATCTCAGCTGAAGAGTCAGATTTTTGAGGGGAGAGATGAGATAAACCTCAACCAGTCAAGAGCAATAGCACAAAGCTATCACTCACCAGTCATAGGGAAACACACTGGTGCCTAAGAGCAACCTGTATTTATGGAGTTCAAAAAAGCATTCTGATATAAAAGCCCTTAAACTTGACTGTGATGCAAATCATGCTTTTCATTAAAAGTAGCCATCAAAAAACATGTATGTGCAAGAAAGGCAGAATCTTGACCTGGTCCCTTTATCTCAATGTACTCCAGCTTAGAGGGGAGAGCTAAGAACTGCCAGTGACAATGTAAACAGCAGATTAAGTTCCTGCTGAGTAAGCCCAGCTACCTACGTCTGCTAAGAACTGTCTGTATGTACAGAGATTATCTCATGTCAGCTATGCAGTCCCTTCTTTCCAAAAGGGTCAGCAGCCAACATCAAAACAGGTATTTTGCAAGTCTGGGTCAGTATGCAAGGTTTGGATTATAGCTCATGCAGAACAAAACCAGCTGGCTGTCATTCCCCAGCTGTTTTACAGGTACTATAAACAAGGTTACAGCAATTTCCTTGCACAGTATGAAAACTTTTCTTCCTCATCTCTTACAAGACCACGGAGAGAGGACAGAAAATACAGAAGGAAATGAAGGGAAAACACAATGAAAAAGCACAGATGTTGTACGGATGCTGCAAGTGCTGGTAGCATGTCTCTGTCTGGGGAAGCATGAAGGAATGAAATGGTTCTGATGGCAATCCTGTCACTCAAGCCTCTGCTGACAGTAACCTGCACTGCAACTGGTGTTACTATTCTGGGGAGGACTAAAGTACAGTATGTCCTGTGGATCCATACCTAGCACAGGCACTTGGGAACATCTCAGCCACAGCAAGTTAGCACAGCTCACTTACTTCCACAGAGAACCATTTAATTCCCAAGAGCCATCAAGGTCACAGAGAGCTTGGAACTGCTCTATTCTCAGCAGTAAATCAAACAAATGCCTCAAGTACCATGACAACATCATCTTATATCTTCCACAAGAAAGATGTTTTATGGAACAGTGTCACTAGCTCTTCTAAAGGTAGCCTAGCAGTTCAGAAGTGGGAAAATAAATAGAAATAGCATTTGTTTTACTCACAAGAATAGGAGTAATGCTTGCTCTAGTTAACATTTGTTTTACAAGTCTGTATCTGTCATAAAGTGGCTTCACAATATGTCTTTCTTCTCTAGTAACCTAAAGGCAGAGAAACCACAGAATTAATTATACCGGTCACTCAATCACAGACAAGCAAACACAAAGCCGTGTGCTTCCCCTGCCAGGCCATGAACATTCCAACTCAGAAAATAAAACTAGCTTAAATTGTGTGTATGAAGTGGGGTTCATGTAGATAAAAGGGAGTAAGTGGATACTTTTTCATTTTGTCTCACTTTAACACCCTGTATTTTTCAGGAAAAAGATTTAAACACTTCCTAAAAATTAGGGGAGCTTCAGCAGAGGCAAACCCTCTGTCTTTAAATATCCATGGAAAAGATGCAAAAAAGGGACCAAGAACTGGGGGAAAGATGTGTGCCTGGCAATGACGATGGTTCTACGGAAATGACAGGGAAAAAAGAAAAAGATGAAACTGTAGAGAGGGGGCCGGGAACTGTCTTTTCATTTCTGTTTCTGTGAAATCCAGAATAACATTTCTGGTCTTTTCCCAGGAAATTCAATAATCTTGTTTATTTTCAAGATGTTTCTTTTGCTTCGCACACGTACAAGGCACCAAATGACATCAATCACTTTGCACACTCCAATAACCTACTGATTTCTGAAAACGGGGCCTATTAATACATACTTTTTTCTTTTTTTAGAAGTCAATGCAGCAAGTTCCTCCGATGACAACATGGAGGCCAATAGATACCTTTGTGTTTTGGAGAAGGAAAAAGAAGAACCCCCCACACCAGCATTAAACTCTGTTGTTAATATTGCACGAGAGTTACTGCTGTCTATGCACACAATGACACAGTTTGAAATAAAGCCAAGCATTACCGGCCGTCCATGTTGGCTTTCATAATACAGGAGGCTCTTCTGCAGAGATGTTTTCTCTTCTACCAAATGGTCCTTTGTCATTTTCTATCAAGAATAATTAGCATTTAATCAAACACAAGTCACTTTTACGAGCTGCACAGATGCCTAAGCCAAACTTATCTTAGTTAACATCATACAACCCACCTTCCTCCACTGAAAGCTGTTCAATATTGTCAGCACATACTTGTAAATATTTTAATAAAGAGAAAGTAAAATGTGGTTCATCTTGATAATTTCCCCACAGAGTCTGAAATATGATGGCCTGGCAAAGAGGTGCTAGCCAGAGGCATCATTGTGTTGATAAAGTGATCCCAAGTGTCCCAGACACTTGATCCCAAGTGTCTGACAGTGCTCTATCTCCCCCCCCTTATTCTCTTAGAGCCTATCCATAACCTCATGCTTACCTTTATATCTTCTGGTAAACATCTCTCAACTCGTTTTTCCTTTAATCTTTTCAGAATGAGTTCAAGTGTAGCCTCCTTGGTGGGCTTCTTCTCTTTCTGCACAACCCGCATCTCATCTTCATTTTCTTCATCCTCTTGGTCAAGAGAGGAACCAAAGCTTTTTGGAAGAGTGTTACTTCGTGGACGTGTTTGAGGTATGAATTCTCCATCTGAGCTCCTCTGCTTTGCATCTGAAATGAGAAAAGTTGCTCAATCCAAAGGTTTAATAGGAAAAAAACACTCTTGGTTTGTTTAACTGCAAATACAGGAACATAGCAATTTGCATAGGCAAAGTTTGTCTCCTAAAGAACAAAAGCCGTAAGAATAATTTGATTTTCGAACAGTGCAGAATGTAGAAATGAAACATTTTTAGTGTCCTGTGGAATTTTACTGAATGACTTAGCCATTTCAGCCACGTAGATAATCTGTGTTTGTAGAAAACCAGAAACTGTAGCAATCTCTTACCTTTTATTTGCTTTCTCAATTTGGTAAGTTCAGTCATCCATTTTAAAACTTTTGGATTGGCTGCAATATCACTATAGGAAGGCTGAAAAAAGTACAAATAAACTACATATTAAAACAAACACACTAAATCTTGTTTATAATTACTTCTTTCAAGATTTGGTAATATTTGTGACAATGAATGCAAACAGTTACATGGATGCCACTCAGTATCAGATCAGATCTCAGTGCCAACATAAGGACAACACTCACAAAAATAAAACTGAAACAACTTCAGCAGCTGAACGAGAGAGCGGTAAGACACTTCTGCTTTTCCACACATCTCATCTGAAATGCCCTCACTCTCTGCAGAACTGTCACTCTGTCCTCCTTTGGCTTTGGCATTCTGGCACACTCTCTAATATTGCTGTTTCTCAGCTCACTTTTGCAGACAGCAGTGTGTAACAAAATTCTTCTCATTTGTGAACACACAGTTATTCAGTGATGAACTACAAGAGTCACTTAGCACTCCCATACAGTCCTTTATCCTGAGTAAAGACAGAAGTGCTAACCTACCTTACTGTTTTTCTCTTTTTCAAACTGTTCCTCAAATTGCTTTATTTTTTTCTGTAATTTCTTGACAAGCTGATAAGGTGTCTTGTCTTCCCTTTTGTCATCTTTTGAGCTAAAGGATGCTCTTCGTGTTCTGCATAAAAACATTTTAAAATGTCATTTAGATAATTAAATGAGTGCAAACAATTTGTATATTTAAGTAACAGACGAAAAATTCCATTTTTTCTCCAGTAATCCATTATTTTCAAGTTTGCAGAGCTATTTACTCAAACTGCTTTGAGCTGCTGCCTTCAAGATGTGATATTATTTCTTCCTCCCTAATGTCAGTAAAACCCATAACAGAAAATCAGTATTTGCAATCCAAGTGTAATGCACCATTAATTGCCAACTTTCTGGTGCCTGGGGTATTTACCTAGATTATTGTATACCCAATAATTCTTCAAGTACTGGGCACCAAATAAAGCCCAGGTTAGAAAATACCACTGAACAATCCTTGGTAATTAAATAGCTTCACTTAACTCTCTCAGGCAAGTTATTAGATACTTACCTAAAAAATATCCACATCATTTGTTAGTCTTACTAATAAATTTCTTAAATTTTACTAATAGACTTCTAGAATATGTGGTTCTGGTTTTATATCATCTTTCACACAGCTCCTTGACATCTGCCGCTTTTGCAAAGCATTTTTATTTCAAGACTGACATGAGAATTTTCCAGAGCACTTACTATACAAGGTGCCTGAAACAGCCCTCAACACAGCCAGTGACATCTATGTAGTTCAAGACATTAGCAATACTAATCTAATAATCTACTGGAGTAGATCCTTATTAGTTTCAGAATGAGGAGAATAGCTCTTATCATCAGCACTTTTCTGCAGGTCAGTCTTCTACATCATTTTAACAGTACTTGTTAAACATCTTCTGTGGCTAATTGGAGAAAACTTGCACAAGTATCTTTTTGTATCAATAAATCTGCCAGACAAACAACTAGAAACTCTAAACTTGTTCTGATCTCCTGTTTCAGCTTTTCTCATTTTTATGAGATTATTTCTTCCCTAACAAGCATGAAAATTCTTCTCAACTTCCCTTTTCCAGTAACAGTAGCAGACAGTATAGATAATGGGTTATTTACAGTTTTGGAGGGTCACACTCCCTAGTTCATACAAATAACCTGCAGCTTGCTTAGTGATACCTCTGATTGAATAAACTTGGTTAAAAAAAAAAGAAGAAAATAAAGCCAGAGCTTACATAAAATCACAGAGCAGAGTCCAGTAAAGCCTGGTAAACAAAGGCTATAAATACTACCTTCAGCCCAGGAAGTGCCATTGCAGCAGGTTGGCTGAAGCCCTGACCAAATGCCAGGGAAAGCTCTGCAAGCTTGTCCTATTTTTATCCTCTTTCCCTCAGCATCTGTCAGTGGACACTTGAAAAGACACGGCACCACCCCAGCTGAACCTCAGCTCTGACTCACTACAGCCGTTCCTGGGCAGGCAGAGCAGCCAAATGGCCACATAATGCTACGTCTGACCTTGGTCTTCAATTCATTCAGATCATGAAAACCCGCAGGGATCTTAAACAGCTGTGTTTTCATCCTGGCAGTGACATTTCCTGCCCCCAAACCCAGCAGATTGCATTAAAATACACACCTAACAAAAGAAAGTGCTTTGGATGAAGAATCTAACGTTTCTGGATCATGTAAGAAACGCTGGCTTTGCCCAAAATCCAGACTCCGATGGGACAATATGGGATGACAGTCCTCTTCCAATGGATGATTAGTCATCCTCCCAGCCTGTGGGGAAAGCTGAGCTTCTCCAGATTCACTGTCCTCCTGCCAAGATTTGAAAGCAGGAAATGGATCTAGAAGATAAAAAAAGGACAAAATGGTACTTTTCTGTTAACAGAACTATAAACAAGAGTGAAAAGGAAACAAAAATGCATACCCAATGCTTAGTCTTGTATGCTCTAGAGGATGTGGTGTCATACACAAAGTGAATAAAAACAGTGAAATACATCAGAAAGCTACAATTCTGTCATATAACCAAAAGAAAAAGGTACTGAAATGAAGTATGCACACTAGGATCCCTTTTTCAAAGTGTATCTTGGGAGTATGCATTTCTGAGCAGTTCAATAGTGTAAAAGAGCCTTATTTATGTATCAGAAATACAAAATAAGAAGAATACATTTATTGTCCATTGCAGTATTTTGTTGTGGAAATTAGTTTTCATACTGTACACACATACTTTGAAAGGTTGTCCTCTTGGTTTTGAAGAAGGTAAGTCTGACAGTACCTCTTTAGGTACAATGCCCATTTGCTTAAGTCTTTTTCAAGGAGTGTTTTTGGGTTTTCTGATAAAATCTATCTTGACACCACTGAGAAAAAGAGATTTCTTAATTTGTGGAAGGTGATTTTTTTAGGAAGGAGATTCCAAAACAATCAATTTTCTCAAATCCCTGTGAAAAGCTCCTTGCTAACATCCCTTATAATTCTTTGACATGATTTTTTTGCTGTCTAACAAAAAGCTGGCATAGCCGTCCAAGTACTTTAATTTAAAATCCCACCCCCCTTTTCCTTTAGAGTTGCCTGGTTTTTTTTCCTAGTTCAAATCAGAAATTTGAAAACTGGGTTCAAAGTGTGCAGAACAACAATAAAACCCACAAAGTAATCTTTAAAAAAAAATAACCCTTGTACCTGCTTTCCACTGCACATTTACTAAGTATTACTGGGAATTTTTTTGTTGTTTTTCAGCTGTGATCTTGCCTGTTTGCACAGTACAAGATACAAGAAGGGGACCTTTTTGAATCAACAAAAAAACTGCAGATCAGAATATTCCCAAGATATAAGGGACAGCAGGTGAAGGGTTAGTTAGAAAGCAAACCATCAACTATCAAAAGGCAGATAACTGAACGTATGGCGAACCATACTTACCCTCCCCTTCTCTCTGCAGATGCATTGTTTTGAAATCAATGAGGGGGAAAGTGATAGGGCATGGCGCTAATAAAATGAAAAAGAATGGCAAAAATACTAAAGTGAACACACAGCACAGTCAGAACAAACTATACATAACATGTAAAGCAGGAAGATACAGTACCAGGGAAAAACATCCCATCTTTTGGACCAGGCCCTGAGCACTCTCAGCTTCCAAGCAATCCCCATGGCAGGTAAGGATGCTCAGTCCTCAGCCAATTTGAACTTTTACTGGAAAGGTTTACAAAGAACTGATACAGGAATAGTAAAGATTTATTGCAGTTTAATAAGAGACTCATGCATCCTCCCATGAACAAAAGGCAAGCTCTAATGTTTTTGCTCAGAGCTTGCAAATAATAGAGATGGTGGTGATTTCCAAAAAGCAGGGAAAATGCAGAAAAAAATACCCAGAAATATAAACCAACCATTCTGCATTTCTGCCTTGGACCAGCAAGCATTTGATGTTGATTTTCAAGAACTCTGTTGCATACAGGCCTTTGAGTTTTCTATTAGATTTGCTTTAATAACCCAAATTTTGTAACAGAATTTGGACTAGTACAGATTTCTTAACAAAGCCACTCTACTTCAATGGAATGCCACAAGGATTTGCAGTGCCTGGAAGGCTGAGTTCCTAATAACCATCCTAAACAGGACTGAAGAATAGTCAACATTCAAATACTTCACAATGAAATAACACCTCTTGCAAAGATCATGATTTAATACCAAGAAGATATAATATAAATTTATAAACATATATGCTGCTTTATCTTCAAAACAAGGGTCATAAAGCTATTTGGGGAAGTAAAACCAAAGCAACTTCATGAGCAGATTTAAGGAAATAATGAAAATGGATGCCACAAACCTTCTGAGAATACATCTTAACTCATCTTAACACAAAGAAAGGATGCAACAAAATGTAATGTGCAAGTAAGCAATTAAAGTAAATAAAACATCCAGAACGTAAACAGGTTTTTACGGGTTTTTTTTTAGCTTTAGACTGTTTTTAACTCAGGCAACAAGAATGAAAATCTGGACTCAGAGTCTTTGGATGCCTGCAATTTGACTTTTCTGTGCCATGACACACTCTGTGTAGTTTGCTAGGGCTCAAGACCACCAACCAGCAAATATCATACAAATCTAATGAAACCAATCACAAGCTGCAAACCTCATTATTTGCAAAAGGGTTAAAAGGGAAGTGTGGACTCATGAAGGCAATTAATTTGCAAGACAGTCAACACCAGTGACAAATCAACAGTTATCACCACTTGAGCTTCAGGACAAAGCTGTCTGTGCTGACGTGTGACAGCTCTGAGCTGCACTGTTACGTCACACACATTCCAGGTTCACTTCCCTCATTTTACTATTTCGAACACTGCAATCAGAAGTTAAGTGCAGTGATTCCCTGTTACCACTGTCTTGATAACGTTTCACTGTGACACTTAAAGGCATCTCAAGGAACAGCTGTCACTGGAGCAGCCTGTTGAAAGTTAAAACCTTGTCCCTGCACAGTTCACCTGCACCACATCGATCAAGTTGTATTGCAAGTTTTCAAAACCAGAAATGAGCAGCCTGTGGCCATTGCACTGTCAGTGACAGCTCACAGGAGTTTAGTAGCTTAGATCACTTGCATTTTTCAAGGTGTGATGACTCCAAATATCAATATTAGATGAAACATGATACAAGGAAGACATAAGAAGAGAAGTATTTTGAAAAGAAGATATTGACAAGAGTGTTTTGCTCTGGTTACAAAGGGCTTACGGTTGTTTTAAATAAAAGTCTAAACAGTTATTACCAGACACTAGAGCAATAAAGTTCAGTCAAGTCACAAGGGGATTGCTAAGCCTGGAAGGCAGTGAAGAATAAGGCCACAAACATAAGGAATACTGTCTGAGAGAAAACTGTTACAAGTACTTTTCCTAAAATGCAAACCATGGAGGGAGAAAGGGCACAGAAATAATATCCATCTGCAACTTTAGCCTTTATGTGAAAATTTAGAGCTGCTTCAAGTTGTCCAATGACATGGAAACCCAAATAACCAACAGATTCTTCAGAAAAATTGGAACATAAACCGCTGTGTTTGTCAAGTTAATGATTTTAAGTCAAATTCAGCTAACTCAGCTAGCTTTAGGACTTCAGTAGTTTACATTTAATAAAACAAAGGCAAACAAGACATGATGTGAATTTTAACTAAATTATATATTAGACAATGTGTTTTTAATGATTTTGATGAGAAACTCAGGGTCATGGAACTTTAGAACCAACAAAACCAAAACAAAACAAGCCACCTAGAATGAAACCTGGACTTTTTTGCTTTCTTTCATTTTCCCTTGGACTACTTTTTTCTTTTATTTTTAAAAGGTCCTTAATTAAGTTGCAGATGGTTCTGAAACAAGATGATACCTATGTCATGACTTGGTCAATCTTACCATGTGTACAGGAACATACTGTTGTCTGATGCTTCTACTTTGTAAATTGTTGCATTTATCACTCCTCCCCAACTATATGGTGAGCTAAAGAGTGAAAATTACCTTCCCATTTGTCACCATCAGATACATTCTTCAGATCCAGACGTGGTACTTGGACACCCGGAGCTTCCTCGGGAACATCAACACTGCCATCCCCCAACACCTCTGAATCAGTGTTTGCATTAAGATCACAAGTCTTGCTACTTGAATCCTGAATTTAAATAACAGAACAGTTTTATTATTACTTAGCAACTGGAAATCAGGTACCTAATCAGTTAGAGCACTTCTAGAAATTTTAAGGGGGAAAAAAAAAAATCTCTCCAAGCTCGAGGAGTTACAAATACACACACACACATCCCCCAAAATAAGTAAATTATTTACATTACAAAACATTTCTTACATGAAATGCATAAGTATAAACATGCTGTGCTGCCCTAAGTTTCCATCAAGTGACATGATGAGATCCCTAACAGAGGTTTTCCAAGCCTTGCAGCAGGCAAACAACCACCATAGGATGTCAAAAGCTAGCTTCATTGTGTTACTTCACATTTGTATTTCATATAAGATGCTGTGTATCTGTACATAAATGAAACCATTCTTACCTGAAACACCTCTGAAGATGTTCTATCATTGCCATCCAGCAATATATTATTTTCCCTAAAAAGAAGACACAGACCTTGTTATCATTTCAAATACAAGTTTTTAATGGACAGTAAACACTATACACTCCCCTTATATTTTTTCCTTACAAACCCCGTCCAGTTTTAGCAGATAGGCAATGTATTTACTTAAAGCAGTAATTAAAATTCTGGGGAAAAAAAAATTGTATCACTTCTTTTTCGACTCTCTGATTTTCACATTGTATTTCAAGCTGTAGCATGTAAACAACAACTAGACTTGAACAAAGGTGGAGATAAAAACAGCTCAGACCTTTATTCTCTAATTAAGAGTAAATATTTTAAAACTCAACTGAACTAAAACTGAAATTTCAATTACTGCTGAACTAAAACTGCAAATTAACAAAGCTTTCTGGTGAGTCACTGTTGTTAACATTAATTCTTCAATCACTGAGAGCAATAAAATGTGCCAAAATATTTTAAAGAAAACAACTTTTTATTCTTCTGTTTCTCTTGCCCGGAACATAGGGTTGTTCACATAAAAAGCTGTACCATATATGTTTGTATGACTACAGAAAAGCACAAACCTTTCGCTATTATTTTCTCCATCAACATCTTCATCTTCATCACACGGTTTCAATAATATGTCTGCAGTCTGTTGGGAAAAAGTATGTTTACAAAGACTTGTCAATGGCTTTCTCAGCAGACAACACTTCCATAATCATCTCTGACAAAGTGCCCTCAGTAACTAAAAGCTTCTTGTGTGTGGGGATGGCAATCACGCTTTTTAACCATGTGACATTTTTACATCCAAAGTAAGGCCAGTGACCAGGTGTTTTAATCACCAAAAGTCACACAATAACTTTCCATTTTCAGCTAACCATTTCTCATTATTTCGTCAATATAAGTTGTACCTAAAATTGCCAACCATGGCATGAAGTTTGGGGTGACTAAAATCATGGCAGTTTGTACATCCTGGTCTCAGAGCAGGTTGGATGCTGAGTTGTGCTCAGCATAGATGAAATGAAACAAGTCTGACAAACTTTTTAAAGGAGCTACTAATCCCTGTTACTAAATAAAGCAGCAACTGAACTGGAAAGGGATGAAGAATTGCTGTTAGTTCTATGACACCAGCTCACAAAACAAGTTCAAATGAATCCATGTCACCACTTTGTTCACTAAAAGTATTTATGCCAAAGCCTGGTACTTGATTTCTTCAGAAAAGTGTCTTATTTGGGAGAATACAAGAAACTTTAAATATAAATATCTCATTTGGTTTTAGACTTCAAGAATTCTCACAAAATTATCTTTACAGTGTCTGAACAGAAAATAAAGTTACCAGGAGAGTTTAAATACACCAACAGTTGCCAGCTCTACACTGCTGACAGCAAGTATTATCAGAAAAAATGCCATTATTCTCTTTACATTATTTCAGTCCTCAAACCAAATTCCAGTTTGGGGAAACAATTTTTGATTACTGTGCATTTGTCATACTCCAGCAGATAATTTCCACCCTGGAGATGAGCTGTGCAAGTCTTGCATAGTCACACTTATTGGAGTTGTGGAAACAGCTGCTTCTGTTTCCATTCCAGGCCCAAAGGAGAACTCACGTGCATAGCTTTCTTCTCCTACAAGCCCACATGCTCCTCACAAACTCCTTCCACACAGGAAAATAACCACATTTCCCTTTAACCTCTCCCCAAAAGATACAACTCTCCAATAACATTTGAAACAGTGTATTAAAAAGAAGGTAAAAACTAACATTGAGAAAAACAAAACTTCACCCCAAAATGTCACCTTACCACTGATAGCAAGGGACAGAAATCTACCAAAAAGCAAAAAAGGTCAGGAATGACACCAGGTATGACAACAAAAGCATTTCTACTGTGCACTCCCAAGCATCATGTTCCCCTTCATATCCAACACCATGCTTTGTGCATTTTTCACTATAGGATAACAATGTAATTTTTTTTAGAACAGTATTTGGCACTAAAGCATGAGGAAAGAACCAGGACAATGAATACATTCTGCGAAATTTAATTTACAGAATTGGATTCTAAAACAATATGCTAGTTTGTAGGAACAACTGAAAAATCTGGCTTGCTAGGTGATTCAAGAGAGTCATTTGGGATCCCCAAAAGCAAACAGAAGCCCTGAAGAAGAGCAAATCACAATAGTGAAAAGCACTACGGAAACATTTTGTTTTAATAAAAACACAGATCCCAGATGGCTCCGTTTCACTATGCTATGGCATCCACTCCTATCTTTTCAAGTTCAAAGACCCATTAAATTCTCCTAGTTAATTCAGGTCTACTAACAATAGGTTTGTTTATCTGGTTATCTTTCAGGAAACCCTCAGGAAGATTTATGGACTCACAGGCAAGAAGCTGAAAACCATTGCAGAAAGTTCTCTACACATGTGTAACAAACCTCTCTACCCACAGAATTCACCATTTAGACTTGTAACAACAGAAGTGTTAGCAAATAAATAAGGAACTATAGATCTGATTTTTTTCATTAAAAGGGCTTATCTGACAGCTGGAATATGTGCTACTTGATACAGAGTGGTAAAATACTCTCTTCTCTTGCACATTATTGTTATTCTTGATTTCATTTTTGTCAGCACATACTTTACAGAATTCCTTTATTGCATCAACTAAAGAGATGTGCTGAAAAGAACAGGACATCTCTGCCTACCACAGGAGAAACCAGAAATAGAGAGAAAAGGCTGTAATTAGCTAATTACAAAACCACACCTTCTTAGCACAAGCACAGTCAAGAGGCTGCAGAGTCTCAAGGTGACTGCTATCCTTTCCTGATCCAGTGCAAGGTGACTAACTGTGGGCTATGCTGCAGTCACAGCTCTGCAGCTTCTGCTCCTTGGGAAGCCTTTACTAACCCAGACGCTGCTCGAACCAGAGCTATGCTGGCTCATACACTGACTTACCTCAGCAGAAGGAAGGGCTGGTACCTGTGAAAGAACAATGGAAACACATCAGTCAGGCTCCAAACAAGTCATACCAAAATACACAAAAATTTCTCAGTGCACGTGGCACAGCAAGGAAGACAACTGACTGCACAGAGCAACAGCATCATGTAATGCTACATTAGAGCTCTTGGGAAAACTTGGATCTCTAAAGCATCAAAGTTGCAGCAGCTTATGATTTGATATACAGGAGACTCTTCCTCTCACCCGAATGCTTTCTTCTTCTTCAGTTACAGTATCATGTTTCATAGCTTCACTGTCTAAATCAGTGCAAACCAACGTTTCAGAGCAGTCTCCTGTGTTTTCACTGCTACCAGTGTCATTATCTTCAATAACATCATTCCTAAAGATACAAATAGAAAGACTTTAGCAACCTGTTGCTCCACCTTTAAAAGAAAAGAAAAAGAAACACAATTTTTTCCCTCCTTAAACAGTATCAAACATTAGGATGCTTTTTGTTGGGGTTTTCTTGGAACAGAATTATTCCGACCAAAGATACTGGTAATAACTACAATTCCAATCACCTGTAGGCAAACTTAATTATTTATGTGACCTTTTGTGCATCCATACATGACAGACATATTAAAGTGTATTTATTTAATTCTTGTATGAAGGGCCAGGCATACAGCCACCCCACACTTAGCACACCAACCTAAGGAACAAAAGCACAACAGTCAGAAGCAACGACCTCCTGAAACTGCAGTGACTGAATGACATTGCTGTGGCTCCACTCCTCTCAGTACTGAAGCCAGTTAGTTTATAGCTACTGTCACTGTGTTCCCCTCCAGTGAGAAATCCCATTATTTCTAACATTTAATCTTCCAAGACTTCAACTTAAGGCATGTTACATTAGGGCCAGATTAAAACTAATTGACACCATATTTGTATTCACAGATATTCTTTATGAACCACCAGCCCTGTTACCACATGACTCTGTCATTCATCACAAGCCTTTGACTCCTTTCCTTCTCCTCACTCAGAAAGAATTCCACATTAAGAAAGCTCCTTCTCTATCAGATATAGAGATAATAAACAGGATGGGTTGAAAATTACCATTTTAACTATTTTTTCTTAATTCTAGCCATTAAGTTAGTTCCAAGAAATGGGCACTGGATCACTGCTTTCTCAGTTCTTAATTGAAGCATGTATTTGCCTTATGCACAGTGCGCTGCTTTAAAGAACCCAGACACCCCTCTGAAGAACGATATCATGTATCCTCTCTTACAGTTAATCCACAGTGGAATGACGATCAGAAGCATTTGGAACAGTCCCTGTGCCAGAGGAGGATACTGGTTTCAAACCGGCAGTGATGGCACTTGGAGCCTCCCCCTCTGTGAGATCAGCCAACCTTTACAGCACTTACACTGTCACTGAAGGAATTCAGCTGCTACAGGGCTTCGAGGCAATTACCCACTTACAAATTACTTCAAAGACATTAAATCTCTAGCACTAAAACTCAGATTTAATTGATCATTACCAGCAATGATTATTACTTTTATGATCCACTGCAAATTTTATTCTTCTCTTCTAAAACCAGTAAAGATGGAACAATTTAGAAAAGAACATTTGAGTCTCTGAACACTTCATGCATTTCAAGCTCTGTTTACGAATTCCAGCTCTGAGCAACAAAGAAATTTAGGTACTGAAATCTTAACACATTTTTGGAGTCTAAGTATTAATCATGACTACTTATTTTTAATAAAGCACCAAAATGTACCAGCTTCCAAATGCTGCCATGGCAATCACTACACTCAGAAAATGGCTTGAATTACAAGAAAAATAAAATCAGATCAAATAAGGTTGGAACTCTATGCAAATAGACCCACAGTGCTCATTCTATCTATTTTTGCTGTTTCATTGACACTGGCAGCCAGAGCAGTAAAGCAGCAATGTTGACATGGAAAGACAGGGTTATGAAATTGAAACACAATCTCCAATAGCTTTAATACGGTACAATTTTGTCATAAGTCCCATTGATGAGATAAGAATGAAAGCACTTGAGTAAATTTAAGTTCCTGTGCTACCTGCACAGAATTCAGCAGTAAAGCAGATACACCTCATAGCATTTTTAGCTACACAACCAATTTAAAATATTTGCTTCAAGAGCTGTTGATTACTGACATCTCATAGAAGTTGATTTGTTGTAAAATAGATAAATTGAAGTCAATAGCAAAAGTCATAACTTTTGTGTTGAAGTGGGGGATTTGGGTAGGATTTTTTGCAAGGGTTAAGATATACAATCCTACAGAATTCATTACAGACACAACAAAATCTTACTGGTTGTTAGATCCTTCCTCATCCCCACTGGGATTTTTTGTTTCATTGTTACAGCCCAGTCTGTGTTGCTGTATATGTTTCAGATCGTTATCTAAGCTGCTCTGCAGGTCGAAAAGATGCTGTTCCACAGCTGCTCTGATTGTTCTTTCTAAAATGCTAAAAAGAAAAAAAGACAGAAAAGTCCTATTAAGACCTCTACTTTTGCACTGACCAACTACACAGAGAGGCAGAGATAAACTTTACATGACAGGAATCTTTGATGACAGTACTTCAAGGCAAAAAGAGACTTAACTTCTCCAAAAAGGCAGTGGAAATTACTACACTTACTGTTTTTGAATCCGTTAAGATTTACATAAAGTACTATGAAGTTTATCAACAGTATTTTAAAAGTAATCAACACATTACAATAACTAATCTATTTCTTACCAACTATACACAAAAACTGATACATTAATGTGACAGTAAAATCCTGTGTCTGTAACGGGTCAGAGTCAACCCTGGAGCAGATTCCACTTCAGCATGTGTGGCTGAAGCCCCCCCTGAACAGGGCTGTAACCTTAAAAGGCAAAAGCCAACAAACAGGAGAGACAATCAGCAAGCACCTGGTGAAGGACACAGGATATACCCAAAATTTCATCAAGAAAAGAAGAGCATTCTTTAAAAGCAGACTACTCTGCTGAGTACTTCTGAGCCAGCTCATCCCAAATACACAAGAGGCCTATAAAAATCCTCCTGTAAAAACCTTAAACTATTTAATCCCATTTTAATCCTGAAACTGTGCTTTTATTTTCCCACCACCTTTGTACACACAATTCCACTGAACTCTACTCAATATCAACAACTAGAAATGGTGCTAACAATATAATGTGAATGCCACTGTAATTTTAAGTCAAACACTTAGCATGTATTTACGTATAAAACCAAAGTGTTTTGGACCCTAGTTCCAACCAATCGCGCTCTCATGCTCCTGCAGCCAACAACACTGACAGGCATTTGGTATTTCCTGCATTCGTGTTAAATGCCACCTGTGAAATACTTCACACTACAATATGTTCATTCACAACTGTAATCAAACCTAGTGCATTTTCTTGAAAGGATACATAACTTCTATGCATGTTCTAGTAAAAGCACAATTCAAACATTTTGTATTTTAATTATACTTACTCTGCAGAGGCTGGCAAGATACTTATGGGAGAGATATGAGCACTGCAATGAAGATAAAAAACAGTTAATATAATGCAAAAACTCATCACATTCAATGAAAGACTGGAAGTCAACAGAAAACAACTTAGAAAACACTTAAATATTGCATGTGGTGCAGCTAACAAAAGTAGAATAAACATGTAAAGAACACCCTGATCTGCAGTCCTTTTATTATTTAAATGATGAGATCTTAAAGAACACCATCACAAGACAAAGTTGTAGAAGTAGCAATGCAGATTTCGGTCTCTCAAGAGCCAATATTTGTTGTGTTATGAAGCTCCAAGCTCTCAGAAGTATGGTCTTTCCCACGGGAAATATTAATCATTTTGTAGTCAAACATTTCCTGACACCTTGCTTAAGAATGCAGATTTTAACCTTGCTGCCTAAAGCAAATTCCAAATTACTCTGCTTTCCTCCACAGGTTCTTCCCGCTGCTGCATAATTTTATTCTGCAATGTTCTATAGATCTACAACATTCTCCAGGCACAACTACAACATTTCAAGCGGAAGGCAAATTTTGGGACAGGAGCCTGACATTTGTAAAGCATCTGGAAATCTCCAGGCAGAGCCAATTCAGCCTAGAATGTTAAACTCCTCAAGGAGGGGTGGGAGGGTAAAAATCAACATAACTAATGCAAGTCAGTTAATTCATGTGTATGTGGTCCCTCTACAATTTTTCATTAATATGATTAAAATTTTATTACAAAGTATCTAAAACTTCAGACAAAGTGACAGCAAAGAATAAAATAAAATATGAGAAATCTCCTATAAACAGCAGTGAGTTGTAACACACATACCTCATTCAGAAAAAAGTAAATCCTAATTTCAGCTTAACTTGGAGGCAGGCAGGGAGATAAACAAAGGCTTTTTCTTTCCTATTACAGATAACTAAGTGAAAAAAGCTGAAAAACAAGATTTTAGTCTACTCTTTACCATGCAACAACACTGTTGCCAGACAAAACTGATTTTAAATATTATTTTCATGAAAGCATAAGGTGCATCCTCAAATACAAGGGAGCTTGCCACTCCCCTGAAGGGCTGAGCAAGTTATCACCACCTCTGTGAGGTATCCTATCAGTTTTGACTGATATGAGCCTTGCTTGCACTAAAAAATGCAGACAGTCTCTGTGCTTACCCAAGAATCGTTTCAATACAGCAAAGAATATCCTGGTTAGAACTTATCAGGTTTATTGTAGTTCCACTACCAGAGAGAAATCACCTCAAGCAGATTTTCTAGTTTTTTCCTTCCTCCAAGTAGATGAAACACAAGCAATAAAAACTTTCAATTAAACATAGGCTGATAAAGTGGCTGAAGTATTTACTCAAAAATAACTATACCAGTTTGCCTTACACACCTTGTACTGGGCCAACAGAAGAGTGCACAGTGTTTAAACCCCACCCTGGCACAACTGAAAAAGCAGGTGCTCACAGAGGCTTTTAATTTCTTTTCTTTCCTTTTTTTTTGTTTACTTTTAATGGAAACTTGCTGACAAATGAAGTTCATCTTATGGTTTGTGTATGTTTTTGCCTGAGTGAAAAGCCAAAGCTGATCTATTCCAAACGCACTGACAGAACAGGCAGCACTCAACAACTCTTTCAAAACAGACATAGCTTTGGGAAATTAGAACACCTGACATAGATGCCAGATCTTGTAGCCACTGATTTCAAAGATGCAGATCAAATAACTGAGGGAGAACACACTGGCATTTTGTACTTTTCCTACAAACAAAAAAATGGCAAGAAGTAGTTTACAACTTAAGATATGAACATTTCATTTGTATTTCCATGCACTGAAGTTCAGCATAGCCCCACCATTTGTACTACTATACAAAGTAGATTTTCTGATAAACACACTTTGTTTTGACAATACTTGAAATAAAAAATAAAGGTATGAAACTGTGAGTCCAGTTTCATGAACAAGGCAAAAGGAGCATGATCAAGAATCTCAGAAAATGAAAACAGTAATATTTTAAAACATGAAAAACGTAGTTTTAAGTATCCATCTCAGTAAGTTCTCCAAAAGTTGCTTTATAAAAGATATTCTTGAATTCTGAAGGTACAAATACATAATCATGTCAACTGAAATTGATTTACTATTAAAACCATCACTCCTAGGACAAATTGGGAGAAAAAATGAGGCAATCAGAGCACAGAACACTGCAACACTCTAATTGCAAAAGAGAGCAAGAACTCAGTCAAGGGCACAAGTACAAACACTATTTATAGGAAAATGTGATGACTTGAAATCCTTTTATTCTACCACTTGAGACAATGAGGAACTGTGTCAAGAATAGGAAGAATCAAACTCATCTCCAAAGAATCCAGATGATTTCAGATATGGTTCACAACAGAATTTTCCATCCTAGTGTGTAACCTTCAGCCCCCAGCACAGGATGTTTCTCCAGTGCTTTTATTCAACACTTTTAGTAGCTTAGAGGTACTCAGCAAAAGCTGTGCATAAATCAGCAGTATTACAAAGACTAAAGAATCCTCTTACTACATAAAGAATATCTTACATCTACAACTAATCACTTCTGCAATTAAGCACTTTCTGAAACAAATGTGACAATCTTAGGTGAAAAGCCATTACAACTTCCGAGCCCATGTAGCACAGTTCAAGGATACTTTTTAAAAGCTGTAATTTATACTGCCAGACAGAGTCTTAACGCAGCATGACACAGCAAGACACAGAAAGGTAAACATCTTTGTTTCATAATGCTAACCCCCTCCTGAGAATCCCTTCTGCACTGGCTCCCTATCCATAAAAGGTCCCACTAAAAACATACCTGAAGTAGAAAAATTCATTAACTAGAGATAAAACATGTCCATGTTTCCCCTGGTAATTTCCTGATGGTATACACATTCTTATTTTTCGTTAAAAAAATCAGATTAGACATTATTTAATTATGTATCTCGAAACCCCATTTAATCTCCCATAATTTTAAAGTTAAAGCCTTCCTTGCAATCCTATCAAAACGACATTTTCCTTTCATATATTTACCTGTGCAGCAGAACTTTGCAGGCCATTCTGATTATTTTTGCTATCCCAAAAGAGCACTTCATGTAAAAATGCTTCATTTGGAAGCCAGCAAAGCGTGCTGTGGGCTGCTGGCTGTGCATGCTGCTGCTGGGCTCCGGGGGCTGCCTGCGAGCCGGCACCTCTGGAGTGCTGCACTAAACCCTGCAGTCTAAATAGAAATCGACTGCAACATGAGGTCACTCCTGACAATAAGCTGCCCAATCAACACTTGAAAGCTCTCCTAACGTGTTGTTTACAGATTTTCCAGAATGGAAGGAGGAACAAGTATTCAGATGTTAAAAACGGCACTATGTTAAAATCATAATGTATTTTTTAGCAATTTAGGCAGCTCTTCTATTCGGTCAGCTTTCCCATACATTTTGTTTCACTTGGTAGATGTTAATATTACCACTTCTCTCTGACAAGAGCTAATTAAATCACAAAAGGGTTAACAAAAACATCACAGAAGCAGTGAGTATGTTGCCCTTGTCACTGCATTTAGTAGAAACAAAGCAAACTGTTTATACAACTTACTGCCTGTCATATCTCATATTTTTACACATAAAATTTTGAAAAGTCCAAAACCAAAGAGTTTTTATATTAGGCTTCTGACTGACAACATTTGAGATGAACTGCCCCATTAAAGCAAATACTGCTTGGCAAAGCTCAGGGATGAAAAATTTGGAATAGTGACAGAGAATGATTCTAAAGTACTTATTTCAACAGCACATCTTAAAATTCAGCTGCAATGCTGAGTCAGTAATTCTTTACTCCAGAAGTCAGGACAGCAAAAGGGAAAGAGCCTTGGGGAAAAGGCTTCTGATAAAGGAGAACAGTTTCCTTTACGTGCTCAACACCAACCTGTGAGCAACAAATGCTCCCTGCTGGGTAATGGGCTCAAAGATCACTCAACAGGTTTATTATAAATACAGTTTTTAAGCAGTCACTAAATCAAAGTGCATTAATGATTATCCACATTCTCACAAGATCTCTAACTCAAAGTCAAATTAACACCATGCAGTGCAGGAAGGTCATAGGTTTCAGACAGAACAAACAGAATGAGTAGAGAAAAAAGGTAGTGGGCAAAATTATAAGCAAGTTATAGTCCAAATAACAAGGAGGAAGGTCAGATGCCCCATTGTACAAATCAAGATAAACAAGCTCTTTTACTTCTCTCCATAGAGAGACCAAAATACACAGATATTTGATTCCCAAAATCTGACAACAGCAAAAAGGCAACAAAACCCCAGGTTAAAGAAGTGCAAGAATCATGTTTAACATGTACTTCTCCTCCTCTTTCCTGTATAAGCTGCCACAGGCTTTACGTCAGGACAAAGATAAATAATCCAAATAAACCTGCATTAACATTCGGTTTTTTTAATTTTTTTTTTTTTAACATCAAGAAACTAAGACCAAAAAAGGCCACTAAACATGTACATAAAAGCCATTAGGTTTTGGAAAATATTTACAGTATTTATAGTGGTTAAAAGTTTCATAAAGAGCACTTTCTCATTAACTTTTTTTTTAAATGTTTCCTGCACTTGTTCTGGTTTTACAGTCAAAATTCTCCTTCTTCTAAGGGATTCCTCCTTATCCTTCCCCACAAATTATGCAAAATGCCAACCATAATTAATGCCTATTCATTTTAAATTAACCTTAAACATCAAGTAAAAATGTTTTTCTCTTCAGGCTATACAATTTAAACTGTTGAGTTTGTCACTACTGCTGTGCTTACACATTCCAGAAGCAACCTAATACCTGTGAATAGTTAAATTGCAACTTTTAAAAAAAACTGAATTCAAACTAAAATGAAGAAGCTCTATTACTGACAAAAAAATTTAACTATTAAAATATAATCTAAATTACAAAACAGAATCATGGTTCTGTCATTATTTGATATTTTACAGTTTCTTGCCATTATGTAGACTGAAGAACGCAGACAGCAGCTGAACAGATTTCAACCCAAAATCCACATTCTTCAAACTACTCATTCTTAGGCAGTAACTTACTTGTGATTTTCCCTGCATTTCTTCTGCTTTTAGTCACATTGTTATTATAGATTCCTCCTCACCCCTCCCTACAAGTTCTTACATGCAATGCCCATACCAAACACATGCCGTAGAGGGGAAGAGGTAAAATTCACCATCTGTAGAATGTAAACTCTAAGTACGAATAAAGCAGACTTAAAAATAAAACCTTGCGTACTACAAGGAAATAAAATAAAAATCTGAGTATTACAAGCAAGCACCAATAAGCTCTGAAACGAAAGTATGATTTTATGTTTACGCATCTTTTTTATGAGAATTGCTCTTAAAAGCTGACTCCCACTAACATTCCTGCCTATGCCATATTTTGCAACTTCCAAACCTGCCCACAGCTCTCTTCTCTGACAAGAAACAGTCCTAGGATTTCCCATCAAAAGAGATTGGTGGAAGCACGACACAGAATAGGTTTGGATCTACCACTACGCAGATTCTTGTTATTTCTGCTACAAAATTTACTGTTTAAATACCACTTTACAGTTTCACTAAAATATGCCCTTTTTACCTTTCCCTGCGTAAATCACCATATTTTATCCGATCTGAGTTCTACAGGGATTCCTCTGCTGAATTTGGGAACAGTTATTTTAACCCATATTTTACTATTATGAGAACTGCACCTACATCTAAAGCTTCAGTTTGCCGACACCAACACTTAGCTCAAACGTCTGACAGTTTCTATCTCTGACAGAATAAATTACAATTCAAACTTTAAATCCAAACTCCAAGGCAGAAGCAAGTTACCTTGTTGATGCTGTAACATTCCTGGAATCTGAGAGACTCCCTGTCATATCTAGATGCACCACAGCTGGACTTTCAACAGGTTTCTCTGTGCCATCTTCTGGAAGTTCTTCCGACTGCTCAAGCTTTACATCTTCCTCTTCTTCCAAGAGATCATTGATCTAAAAAAGATTAATCGAAGTTAATGGATTGAAAAGTTCCTTTCAAGAGGTCCAGGGAATTAAAAGAGCATGAAAGGTATGAAAGTAACGTGTAGGAAGAGAGCACTTTTCAATTTTAGGAAAGAACAGGCACAGTAGATTGCTTTTATGTAAAACTATAAATTCTACACCATTAAAAAGCTGCTTTTCAACACAGGACAAAAAACGAAAAGCAAGAAGCACCTCTGATGCCATAAATGAACACAAGCAGAATGAACAACAAAATCTCAACCACGTTGAAATAATGAATTAGAGAACTTTTCTTCAGCTGTGTCTAAAACAGATAATTCTCCTCTATTCCACAGGTAGTCTTATTCACGCATCAGAAGCATTTTCAAACCCTCCTAGGGAAGGCAATACAGAAGACTATGAACCCAAACTTCAAAGCACTGAGTGAACACTTACGAAGTTTCTGGGCTCTGGTCTATTTTTGTTTCTTTGTTTCCAAACACAGATGTTTTTACTGAAGCAGCAAAATATAGCCAATTTAAAAGGCAAAACAATATAGCCAACTGGCAACTCAACACAGCCAATTTCATTTTTTAAAAAGCAACTATGTCTAAAACATGAAAAGGTAAAGAGAACACAAAGTGATTCTCTTTTACTCCCAAGGTGCCTCTGTGATTATTGATTACTGATCTCCCAATCCTGCAAACCCAAAAATTAAAGCAGCAGCCTCAAAAAAATAGTACTTGTCACCAGTGTAAAACAAAACCACTAAATTAAGAAAAACTGAAACTTTAGAAGTCCAAGATTACACAGAAAGTGGAGAGGGGATATTTGTTAGTTTTTAAAAGGGGTGTAACATGTTACATGGAACTACATTCCAGGCAAGAAATGTATTTATCCCTGACTTTCCTCTGTAATTGCAAGAGGATGCGCCAGTGAAGCAAAGGCAAGCCCACCCACACACTGGGGCAGCTGCCAGCAGGGCTGTGCCCAGCGGGGACAGCAGCCCTTGTGTCCCCACCGCACCAGCACCCCCGACAGAAGTGCACTGTTGACATCTGGTGGAGACACCACGAAATTAAAGGGACACCCCACCAGCGCTCCAGCTAAGGGAAAAAACAAACAAAACCACACACCAAAGAGACTTTGTGCTTAGGAAACCCTTCAGCTAAAACATATAATGAGGCATAGCCAAGCCAGTAGTTCCAAAGCTTGAGAGCACAGAGCAGCTCTGGTTTACAGAGCAGTTATCCCAAGTGAGCAGCAGCCCCCAGTCTCTGGCTGCAGGAGTCACAGCCCAGCTTTGCTCAGCAGCTCCCTGCATGCAGCAGGGCTGTGTCAGCTCCCAGTGCCAGACATATTCCTGCATGGAGCTTTGCAGAGCTGCAGTGTTTGCTCGAGGAGCTTGCACAGCAGACGCTGCTCACTCCAGAACCTGTTGGTCTGCCTGGCAGACCAGACCAGACCAACATCTGCTGCAGGGAAGAGGAAGCAGCCAACTGCCCCAGTATCTGCCTTACCTGTCTTGCTAGAGGAGGAGTTTGTGAGATAGGCTTTAAAATTCAGTACTTCTTGTTACCTACCTTAGCAATTGCTTACTATTTATAGTTTTTCCTCTTTACAGAAAATTTTCAAGTCTTAGAATCAGAAATGCCATTCAAAAACTCTGACACAGGAAAGCACCAATGATAACATCATGAAGTGGGGTGCCAGACCCTGCGTGTTCCTGTAAGACACACCTAGAAATACTCTTGACCAAGACCAACAAGAGTCATTCTTCATTAGATCAAAAAAACAGTTCTTCATTCCTCAATTGGTAAGTAGCAGTTTATAACAGTGTCTGTATTGGGCAGGATACCACTGTTGGTTTAGTCCCTACATATTTTTCAATATAGCATACCTATACTTACTACAAAAGCAACAATTTCACAAACATTAAGAAAATGAAGAAAATGCCAGGTTTTGTCAGCTTACAAGAAACTTCTTGAAGTCATACTACAGAAATGTATTTCAATGTATCTTTCATAAACATAAATGTGTGTAACAGACAGTTAAGTGGTAACATATTGCCATTTAAAATATTCTTACCTGCTCAGTTATTGAGCTCAGATCATTAGTAGATGAAAAATCTTCCTCTTCATTTTCAAAAAACTCATAGTAGTTCTCCAGAAGTCCCGCCATTATTCTGCTAACTATTTCTTGTTCTTTCAGATCCTCCACCTCTGTGTAAATGCTAAAGATTTCAACACTGTTTTAGTTTAAAAATCTAAATGCAACTGTTTCCCCAAAAAACACCTCTGAATGTCTTCCATGACTAAGTGTTACACTTCACACCATTATCCCCTACCCATTCTGAACACACAGGACTTTAAGCATGCCTTCACACTACTGCATTATAATGCTTTGTACTGTATTTTAAAATGATGAATTATCAACTATATAGTCAATTAACTTTTCAAGAGAAATACTTAAAATTCACGTATGTTCCTGTGGAGAGGAAACAACAGTATAAGGTGGTACTTTAACAGTCTTCTCCGAGAACTGTTTCCTTGCTACAAATAGTAGCCTTACATACAATCACTAAAATATTTGAACCTCAGAATAAATGCAGTAATGCAACAATCAAAGCAGTGGTTTCTGATGCCACAGCTCATAGACAGGCTGCTGTTTAAATCTTAGCAAAAATTGTAAAACCAAACTGGGGTGAGAGCGTGGGTGGGAACAGAAAGAAAGATTCTGCCGGAAACACACTGCACTTTGCTACTGTTGCTCATGGACTAGGAATGACTTTAAACTACAGACAGACACTCAAATTTCCATTGAAACAGTGAATGAATTTTTATAATTAACTTACTGAAAAACATCCGGGCCAAAGACTGCAGCTAAAGAACTTGCTGACCAAATTTCTTCATGATGCGATGCTACGTTAGCTAAAAATTTACACAGAAACTTCAACAAACTGTAATTAACAGGTGGAAGCTGCTGCAAGAGGAACCTCAACTTTCTTCCAAATTCATCTTCATTATTATAATCTGAAAAAGTAATGAAAATATTTCAATCACAAAGAAGATATCTTCTTTTTAATATTCGATACTGATCAGCTTTTTTACTATGACCATTACTTACTTCTGAAAGTACAACTAATTTGGCCAAACCACAGCCTAAAATAAGAAAATTAACTTGCCTTTGTTCAATATTATCCACCACATTCTTTTCTGCACATTCTCCCCAATTAATGTTCAGATTTCTGATTTCAGAGGGAAAGCTCTGTATGTTTTTGTTTTACCACTATTACATAACAATTGTTTTGCAGAAGAGCTCTAGAGACAGCAACAGCTCCAGATACTGAGTTAATTTCCATCTAGTTAAATTCTTCTAGCAGACAGCTATTTTGACACCTTTTCTTTTACAAGCGTCCCCTTCTCACCACTCTACTTGCTCTTATAATACTTAACTGATGAATCCAAGCTATCTCAATCCAATCATCTTCACACATGCTTAGCTTGAAGCTTGCTGATTCAATTTCAGATCTGAAAAAGGGTCACCATAGAACCTCCTCATTCTCACCCCATTTCACTATACTCTTCATCAAAATATCTCCCCATAAACTTCATTTGTTGCATCATCGGCCTTATAGCAAACAAGGTTCGAAGAGTTTACAGCTGTTTGTACCCGAGAAATTCCATATATAAGAAAAGAAACATCAGGAAAGCAAAACGGAAGAAAAATTGATACGAAGTGGCCTCCCCTTCTTTCTCAGACACTTGAAAACTCTTCTCAGATCAGTTAGAGAGGGAAAAGTATGTTTGAAGATGATGAGCCATCTCTGCCTCTCTGGATTACAGAGCAGAGACATCCTAGTCCTCCATATCAAAGCAAAGAGTGGGCAAATTCCCTGGTGTGTATGCAGGAGAACACCAAGCAGGACCTGTGCAGGACTTCATTTACTCAGACACAGTCAATATCTACAGTAGCTGAATACAGGCAACGAGGCACAGAATATAGTTATCACACATAACACAATAAAATTAACATTTCATTGACAGCTTTTACTCTAGGAATGCATTTTGGAAACAGAACAGGAAAAAAAAAAAAGACTTTAAAAAGTATTTTAACAATGTAGACCTTCAAAACAAAGGGAGCATGAGAGAGGAGATAACCAGACCGCTTTGCACATACACATCTCCATGTTTTGTCTAACCAATCTGTCCCAAAATTTAGGTTCTAAACAACCAGAGACTAAAGGGAGAACGGTCTTACCTCTAACTGAAGTCCTCTGGCACTAAAGCATGCATACACACTTCTGGGACACACGGCCTAGGATCACCACTTCACACCTCAATTACCAAAATCACCTGTCTTTGGGGAACCACCTGCCTGTAATGAGCTTCTAACGATGAAGACAGGCCACACATTGCTGTATAATGACGTTATCCTGAGGACTAAGCCTGACCTAACGACATGGAAGGACTGCTAAAGAGGGAACAGACCAGAACCAACACATGGGTCAACAATTACTACCACCTTCTGCATTTCTTTAAGGAATTCCTCTGCCTCAGATGCAGCTGCAAACTAACTGAGATAAGTCTATCAGACAGGCAAAACCCAACTACAGGAAATCAAAAGTCTAATTTTAGCATCTGGAAACACTGTCTAAGGTTTTATGTGGTTTGATTTCCTTGTTACAGGTAACTTTAAATCTTTCTGAAGTAATTTTATTTTACACTCTTTTAAAGACAGTAAAGACAGTAAGTTGCAAGTTTAAGTGAAGTTTTTCCATATATTTAACAAAAGGGAACTAAATGGTAGCGAACTAAATGGCATGCTAAAAACAATCCATATGTAAACCCATCCACAGTCCTCTATTCAAAGACTGGAGGAAAAAAACAATTTTCACACTAGGTTTTACAGCAGTAGAAAGAAATTATGCTGCCACACCAAGTGAGTGTATCTCAACCCCATTTCTGGTCCTGACAGGTAACATTGCAACCAAGATGCACAGCAGTATTATATCATTATTATTACAGAGACCAAAGACACCTTAGGGCCACTACAAATCTCAATTCAACACTGAGTTTTACTCTTAAAATCATAAAATAAAAACTCTGAATCAAAAATAGTTATTACCTTGAGAAAGTTGCATCAAATGTATGTGCAAGCTGCCTGGAATAACTGGCTCTGGAAGTTCTTGAAGAAAAAATCTAAGAAGGCTAATAGCTGAGGGTACATCTGCTTCTTTAACCAGGTCCACATCTTCTCCGTTATCGTATCGTTGCCGGAGCCACTCCACTGTCTCAGCATTCCCATTGACTTGGAAAAGTCCTTCTTGTTCCAGACCCCCTGAGTTGGAAAAAAATTGCAGAAATAAATTTTTAGCTCCAGTATGGACAAATGTATCAGAAAAAATACTGATAGTCAGATATGCGTAATTCCCATATTGACTGAAACATTTTCTGAACAGCAGTTTTGCAAAATTTCCAGCAGTTCTCTTCCCAACACACATATTCTCGTGCCCAGGTAACAATAAAATAGCATGGGAAATGTTAGCAGTACCAAAACCACAACATTTCCTACAAGGTGTCCTGCTGAACTGACTGCATTATTTTTGGCTAGAAAACAGTGATAAACATAACAGAAGGAGTAAAGTAAGGAAGTACCCAAAACAACCAAACCACATCCAATTAAATAAATAACTTCAGAAAACAAGCACTCTTCAAAACCCACAATCTATTCTGTAAGAATAACAGTGAAATACATTATTTTACATATGGCAAGGAAATACTTACCATGTTCCTCAATATAGTCCACGACATGGCGGACTATGAATGGAACCTCATTGTCTGGTTGCCCTTCTTGCTGCAGCTCATCAAGTGGAATTCCAAATATTTTGTTAGCAAGAACAGAGTTGCAGTTACTCAAGGAAGGGGAGGAGCTCTTCCTCATATCTTTTTGCAGCCAAAAATCAAAGCTGTCTTTTCTGTCAATAAGAGAAATTAAAACCAAAAAACATACTCCAGTATATGCTGTTGAAAGCATTGATCTGTAACACAAAGTGTTTTAATTACCTAATGCAAATTGTCTCCATCAATTCACTCATTTAATGGACAGTTCCATAACGACTCCAAACACAGCTAACTCAATAAATGACTATCACTGATGTGTTCTGTCCAACCCTCAACAGAGGACTAAGAACATATATACAGCAAAGAAAATGCAGAAAATTCTAGTTACAAAATTTCTAATTAAGTTTTAAGGTACTTTGTTAGATTCCTCAGTACTTTTTCTGACAGCATGTAGTAGTCAGGCTTTCAGAACTCAATACAAAAAGCTTCTCAACAAGAAACTAAACCAGTGGATGACACCAAACCGAAACTCCAAGTTTCAACTATATGAAATTATTAAGTATTTTGCGATACACTGTAATAATTTTTAAACATATTTGGCATTTTCTGGTCTACATAATAAAGCTTTCAACACCTGCATGAAATTAAAATTTTTACTGAACAGAAAACCCCCAAAGCTAGTTTCTAGATGCTCAGTGATACCATTCCATTAGGCAGAAGCTCAAACTTCTCTTGCAAGTCTTTGCTTGATAAAGGATCAAGACAGATAACAAAGGGCAGTGTAAGTCACTCAGTCAAGCTGTTATCCTGTCAAAACCAAAATATTTCTTCTAGCAAAGAAAAAGTTGTCCTTTCAAAATAAATAATAAAAGAAAACACACTTGCTCAAACGCAAGCAGTCACTTTCAGAAAGACTAGCATACAGAACATGAAGTATATGCTGTTAGTCAAAGCACTGCAACCAAACTTAAATTCCCTGTTTACTAATTGATAAATTCTAATAGATTAGACATTATGAAATCCACTCTTGGTTTTCTTTTTTTGTTCCCAGTAAAACAAGTTAAGAAATCTACCTCAGAGTACTTAAACAGCCGAGTTTGAAAAACGCTTTCTGCGCCAGCTGCCCTCACTGACCAAGCATTCTTTTGTCATTTATGGTTGTTTAAGATTATGGCAAAAGATCAGCCTGTAGTTCCTCATTGAAGAATAGCAGAACTCGATCAGTACTTCAGCAGTTAATCTGAAAATAAGGAAAATATTATTAGATCATAAAGTTTTCAACAGTTTTAAACTCAGTCACGAATCCAAACATCATGTTAGAGGAATTCTCCTTGTCAAATCATCAGTTGCTTGCTCTGAACAAGAAAGCACAAAGACCACATTAGCACAGCTTATGAGAGAGCCCCCAAAACAGCAAATCCCTTTTTTCGCTTAAGATTTAACCAAACCTGAAGTGAAAGTTAGCATGGGACATCAAAATCTCAACAATTATGAAATAATTTGCAGACTCATTCAATCCTCTTCCAAAGAATCAAGGAGGGCTAAGTAGGTTACACAGAGTGTTTTAAAGTACCTACCACACTGAAATATTTAATAGCTATGAAATTTTTACAAGGATCTCAGGCACTGGTTTAATACACCACCTTTAAACAGCAAGACCAAAACCAAAATCCTAACTAAGGCACATTTAGAGTCAACCAGTTTTCGGTGGTACTGATCATCCTCTCTAGGAAGTTGACTGTGTGTCCTAACTGCCGTTCAAAGTCCAAGAGATCATCTGATCTGGATACAGGAAGCAACTTCCCCCAAGTCAAGATTCCATAGAACCACACACATTTTTGCCACCTTTTATTTAGAATCCAGATTATCTGGACATTTGTCATCTTCTCAGCTCTCAAAATAGCTACAAACTACAGCAAAAATTGCCTTTATGATTGTAGAAATAGGCTTTCCCTAGCTTCGAATTGTATGCACTGAAACCTGCTGTTTCATAACTGGAGACTGACATGACTAACTGGAAACAAGTACCTTCCCTCCCTTTGTTCCCCCACATCAGCTCTCGCTTCTGTTCCACATCAGGACAAATAAACTTCATCTTCGCGTGCAAATTCCTGACAACCAACCCCTCTGGTTTCAGTCCCAAAATGCCAGACCATTCATTAGCCTATCACAACAGGAACCCAGAGTACTTTCAGTAGTTTGAATAAAGCAGTTTTCATGCTTCCAATCCTCCCCAAACTGCATCCATGTGCTAAGGCAGTTGATCATAGGCTCTATACAAAACTGCTTCTACCCCCTCAGCATTTTCTTGCATTGAGGCCTAGAGGATAAAATATTTCAGGTTTAAAAGTGTTTAAATTGTCTCTATTGCCTTGTACTACACACAGGTTGTAAACCTGTTATGTGCTACACCAGTGAATTCTGGTCTGAGATCAGGACTCCAGGTGAGCTGACAACAGAAAATGAAGAGTTATATTCCAGTCAATGGGTTTTACTTTTTTTTTTTTTTTTAAACCCATCATGTTTAAATCTGTTATTGCAAATTCTTGGTTACTAAAAGATCCTGCGAGATTGCAACAGTGAAGCAGTTGCAATTCATGACCCTCCTATAATTTATGAAGGCTTTGTACAGCCATTTTTCTTATTGCTTCGGTATATTAAATGCATGTAAGTAGATTTGAATTAATCCCAATATATCATGCAAATTTTAAAATATGAAGTTGCACAGTCTATTTTCTCAAGTTCTACCAAAGTCAGCCTGTCCACAATGAACCAGAAAACCTCACACTGGCCCAGCTGTGGGGTTAAGGGTAGCTGGGAGAAAACCTTTGATGGATCTGCCACAATGCTTCAGGCTGACTTGCTAAAACCAACAAACAAACCTTCAAAACAAACATCACCTAATAAAAAGACCAAATTAGAAGTAACCACTTCTTCATAATTTGGCACTAAATGAACAATCTTGAGGCCCAGCTTTCTCAGCAGAGGCAACTTTGTGCTCAGCTCACTGACATGAAAGCTCGGCCACTTTTGCCAGGTGCAGCAGATGAACAGGCTGCCTGAATATTAATTTCATTCAGGAGGCATGAAAAAAAAGAAAAAATACAGACTTCTATTTTAACTGGCTTGGCAACGTAACAATGAAGTTAAAACAGCCTGGTTGTCTCATTGTTAGAGCAAAACCGGATTTACAACCCAGGTTTATACTTTAAAGAAAGCTTTATATGGCATATTATCACCTAGAAAAATTAGTGAAAGCCTCATTTTCACCCTCTCAGATACACACATGCTTATGTACACATTCCAGTATATCATTATAGGCAACAATTTATTTTCAGAGCATTTCAGCCTTTTCTCTTTTAGTTCAGTCTTTGGTATCATCACAAGCTGTGATACAATTAATCTGACATTTGCCAAATCCAGAAAGAGCTAGAAACTCTGAAAGTTATTCAACTTTCAGCAAGTTTTATTTCCTGCTATTTCCAACATTGTAAAACTGTTAATAATTAAACATTTTATCTCCACTTTTTATATGGATCAAAAGCTTTCCCACTTGCCCTCCCTTGACTCAGGAAGTGCAGCACTTCACTGCAGACACATATGAAAATTAGGACAAGACATGTAACCTTCAGGATTACTTCCAGATTCTTTTACAAATACTAAGCAATGCTGTGGAGTTTTTTAATACTTTTTTTTTCCTGATCAAGTAGCTCAGGAAACAGGAGCTAACCCATTCAGTCAACTATTTCTGCTTTTGCCCATATTATCCTGATCCTTTTGAGCACATGCTTCCCCCTCACAATTTCACAACCTAAATGCTTTACAAGTTCTATCAAGAAAGAGGAAAAAAATAGCAACCAAAAAGAGCCCCACACAAAAGAAAACTACCTAGCTTGAGTTTAATTATAAGCATTCTGGTTGCATCTTTTTCAATCTACTTCCCCTACTCACTACTACAAACATTTAAAAACATCCTTAAGCTACAATCATGCTCTACAAAATGTAAATGCAGGAAACTAAAAATACACCTTATTATAACCACATATTATACCACAATTTTACAAGAGACGGAACAAAACTTACTATGTCCTTCGCAACATGTTGAGCCCAAGCATCTTAAATGAGGGTAAAACACACAGTTTTGTTCTGTATTGTGGATTTCAGTGCTCTCATGCATTATTTTAAAAAATTTGGTTTGTTTTTTTTTTTTTACTAAGGCAAGTTCTTCACAAAGACTGCTGGGAAAACAGCACCATGAGCTTCATTTTGCCATCGTAACAGCATTCTCTTATCTTGGCAACTCAAGAAGCATTTACACCCACACATGAAATGCCACTAAAAACCCCACAGAATACATGGGTAACTGTTAATATTTGAGGAACACACATGAAAATTTAGACTTACATTTAGTTCAGCTTTTATGTTAATGACTGAAGTACAAATAATACAGGGGTATTATTTTAAATTAAAGTCCTCAGGGTTCCACCACCTTTGCTTAAAACAAAGGAATGAAGCAACAAGTAAAAATAAACAAAGAAA
The DNA here is from genome assembly GCA_036630365.1 of Acanthiza pusilla. Lineage (NCBI taxonomy): Eukaryota > Metazoa > Chordata > Aves > Passeriformes > Acanthizidae > Acanthiza > Acanthiza pusilla. The sequence continues at coordinate 8,236,718 of JAXCHO010000049.1, read as the reverse complement.
AGCTGCAAACTGAAACCGTGCCATAGGAATGAAAACATTAATTCTGCGTGTAGAATTTCTGCCACAAGTCTCAGCTATTTAAGCAATTCTTTTATTTGCTTATTTTCTGTAGCAAGAAATTCATATCGTCTCTGAAGCCAAACCCAAAGCTAACACTGACTGTTGTTCTGCTCTATTTTTAATATATTATTTCGTGGCACTAGCAAACATTGTCAGTGAATTTTTTTTTAACACATAAAAGTAAAAACTAACTGTAAGACTTTTAGATAGGAAAAATAGCAACAAAATGGCCTGTCCCTGCTTCTCAGGAAACACACCTCAAGTTTTTTGGTTTTTTCAGCCTGCAGTGCTGTGCCACCCTGAACCATCACATGCCTGCAAACCAGATCCTAAAAGATCACATACACATCCTCCAGTAACAAGGGGGATCAATGCTCCTTGCCTACAATGTTATTTACAAATAAAACTCCACAAAAAAGATTGAAGTGTCTCAAAGTTTTTGATTTTGTACTCTATATTTGATAAAGAAAAATAATGTATTTTGTTACTTGTATGACTTACAGCTACATAAAACCTGTGACGTCTCCCTGGATGCCTACAGCAAACATACAGTCAAATCAAAATAAAGAATTGATTTTTTGGCTAAGTTTGAAATTATCGAAGTTAGAACAGATTTTAAGAATTTCTAAATGATGGCCAAAACTTAAGACACAGATTCCAACTTGGAATCACAAGAACTCTCCTCAAGTAATCATCTCCTCATGACATCATGCAGAGCCAGCTGCCAGGCGTGAGCATGAGCAAGAAGGCTTCCCTGGGAAACTTTTGGGTACCATCTCAGTGGCAGAACACACAGACCGATTCGGCAACTGCTGTACTACACACCATTTATGTTTAAAAAAAAAATGGCAACCAGCACTCTGGTCCTTACTCTTAAGTTTTACTGAGTTAAAAGGAAACTGATTTTTCTGCAAGGCTGGGTCAAAACTGTAACAATTGACACTGACTGATTTTTGTATGTCATTTGTATACTCAAATTACTGCTAGGATTCCCAAGGGATAAACTGCTTTTGGACAAAAGAGCTTTTGCTCATCTGATTTTCAGCTTTTGTTCCGCTAACAAGTAAAAACAGAGTATTTTGCTTGTTTGAATTAATCCAGACAAAACTGAAAAGATGGCCAGGTTGGGCATGGGATGGACATGGCTTGGAGTAAATTTATACAAAAGACAAACTGAAATAAACCCCACAAACAGAACACTACCACAAACCCAGGACACAAAAAAGGACAAACTTGTCTCAAGAGCACAGTTAAAGGTATGTAGAAATGTGCCAATGCTTGAACAGACACAGAACATCCTCCATGTAAAAAGAATAATCACACGTAAGTACTCATTAATATATTTGATTTGTCAAAACAATAATTATTTAAAATAAAAGTTTCAAAACCAGTAAGATTAGCTTAAAATAGACTCTTAAAACAAGATTTCCTCTTTTGACTGTCAGTGAAATCGGCTATCAAGAGGTATTTTAGTCACAAGTCTAGACTAGCATATCAGACAACTGGGCTCAGTTATTATTTTAAATTTAATAAGCTGGTCTTCTTAGGAATACAATCCCTATCCCCCATTAAGGCATACTGTTTGAAATTAACTACAGAATTCAAATTGCAGCATTGAAGGAATCCACGTTAGCATAAATATCTTCTCAAGCAGATGTGACTTTTCTGCTCCCTTCATTTCTCATTACGGTTCCTAACTAACTCCTCACTGCCCTGTTTGCTTTTTGGTTAAGCAGGAATCAGAAAGAAAGCAGCTCGTTGCAGTTCTGCACACAATCACAAAAGGAGTCAGCAGAAGCATCAACAGTAGCTCTTTAATTAAGGAACTACTTGCCTGTGTATGCCTTCACATTTGCACTCACACACATACACACACACACACTAAACCTCAACTCTATTAGCAGAAATTCTCCATCGTTTGCCACCAGCACTTCTGAAATAGTCTCAAAAACCACTCAACTGACAAAATACTGGTTATACTGACAAAGCAAATAGAAGCACAAAAAATACAGCATAAGATTTAGTGGAATGCAATTCTAAGGCAATTTTTGTTTCCTAGGAATGTGGTAGCAAGCCTTCTAATTTACAAATTAGAACAATTTAAATTAAGCCTTTATGACCTTACCATGCAAGAAAGCAACAAAACACCTCATGAAAGCTCCTCTGGAAGAGATATAACTAAAAGTAATAAAATTTTGGATTTTGAATTTTTTTCATTTACAAGCCAAGAAATCATCATACTGATTAGTATTTATTTTCCAGTCATTAAAGTTTAGTCTACAATTCCAGTTGACAGAACCTGATCACACTGTCTCTGAAAAAGGCCATCGTTCACTTATCTTCACGAGAGGCAGATTGTATCTACTAGAAAAATCTCAAATACAGTGACTGATTTCAGCAACATTCAAAAAAAATTCTACACTTTTAAAGAACAAGCTGAGAGATCACCAAATTGTTAGCCGGTTTTGATATGCAAAAACAATGTTTTATATTCACTTACTAGATAAAATCCAAAGGCTTTTTAACAGCATTACAGCAACTTAGAATCCTCCAACGGCATTGTAGCAAGAAAATAAAACCATCAGCGATACCAGAAAAAGTAGATGTTTGCTCAGTGCCTCACACCCACCACCACACACTGCCAGATTTGCTCTCATCTGCTGCTGCCAATGCACATGTGCAGAATTATAAAGAAACTTCCTGCTCACACAGATCCCATCACACTCTTAACAACAGTAGTTAATAAATAAAAAGGCTTTTGTATCTTGTGTAACAGCTAATTATATTCATCCTACTCGCCGCCCCCCAATGCAAAGCTCTACTCCACCAACCGCACACATCTCATTGCCCCTGCTCAGATAATGCAGACCTTTGGTGCAATGGCATTATAAAAGTACAATAAGGTAACAGACAGGAAGAAATTATCAGGAAAACTATGCAACTTGGGAGCTTCATGTTATAAAACCAAAGCAATTTAACAATTGTCACTGCTGTTAAAACAGACTTTGGAACAGACGTCAAGCTACCTCAGAGACACCAAAAAAGCAAACTATAAATATATAATGCACTTAATTCATTATACATAAGTTATCTTATTACATACATTTATCATCAGCTTGTTCCTCCCCTCCCAAACAGGTAAGCAGAAATACACACTGGAACTCAGCAGATTACAAAATGGTTACACAGCCCCTTCGCTATCAAACACTACCTCTGTCACAACCATGAGCACGTGCCACCAAAGTAAAGGACAGGCTCAGCATCCCCACTGCAGGAGTAAGACATTTCAATGAAGAGTTCAATTCTGTAGCAATGATTTTTTGAATTTCAAGAGATGGACAAAGAAAAAAAAATGAATCCAAAAAAAGAGCTCTGGTACTGAGGTCTCCCATCCAAACTTGATTATGACTAAATTTGAAGACACCACCAGAAATCCTAAGGTTAGAAGTTAGATTGCAGACTAAAATTAACTAACCTGATTACATTACAAGAGTGCCAAGACAACAAAAGATTTCATTAAATGTGAAGTTCAGCAAAAAAGGGAGAAAACCTTTCAAACATACACACTTTTAAAAAAGAGTATAAAGGAAGAAAGAAGCACATTCACAAGACTCCAGCTCTCACCTTTTCAGTTTTGTCCATGTATTATTATCCTACACAGCTGAGCACAAATTTTAATCCTGAACACACTGCAGGGAACACTGAACAGAAGAGACACACAAGGAGAGCTGCCAGCGAGACTGGAACCTGGACAATCACTGCAGGGTTCCCACCAGATATAGGGCTCAGATCGAGCAGATGCCCCACCCTAACGTCCTTAGAAATGTCCAAACAGTGAAGAAAATAAAAACCATTTAAACCTCTCAATAGTAAAAAGCCTCTGCAACCACAGTCTTTGTTCAAGCTGTTTGAACACAAACATAAAGCCCTATCTGTATTTTAAGCTCGTTTGGCATATTTTTTTCTTTTTTTTTTAAGACAAATATTCAGGATTTCACACATTCACAGGGGAAAGACCACAAGAGTAGAACTGGTTTTCATTATCACAATAGAACTATTTTCACTAATCAGAATATGGTCCTGCAAAATATTACCCATTTCTTGTAGTGAATGACTCCACCCATATGTTGCAAACATAATAGGTTTTGACCTTCTAAACTATGTTTTTAAGACTTCAAAATGAACCAGCTCTACAGAAAAAAAAAAGCCTGGTAGAAGACACAGTAACAAATACATTATGTTTTAGGCTGCAATAATCCACAGAATTCCCCTGAACTGACTGAACTTTCACAAATCTCAACAGCCGGCTATCAAGCCAGTACAAACTGTGAAGATAAATCTGAATTTACCAAAGCCTTGAGAGAGCTAGTCATTCTCAAATAAAATTTTTGCAGGTAAAATCTCTTACCTTACAGAAAAGAATAGTCAGCAAGCCTGAATTGCTCAATTCTACTAACTTTCCACGGAGCAACATAAAATTCTTGTATTCTCTGCCTGAATCCAATTTTGACAAAAGACATACAGCCCCACTGCTGCAAAACTGATCGAGACATCACTTTGTTACTTGTCATGCAGTTTGTAATCTCCCTCTTCCATAGCCCTTCACAGAAGATTTAATATTCCCTCAGTTCTGTATCTCCTCCTCGTATGTTTTGGATAAAGTGTTATTTTTCAGAACTTAAATAACAGTCCTCACATCTGAAATGATCAATAAATATACAACTAGGCCTGCAATGCAAGGAAAAAAGTTAAGAGTTTGCCATCCTTCATCTTTACAGATGCAAATTATAACCTACCATGCACGTAGTTAATTCACTCCCACCTAAATGGCCACTAGATTTTTATGTGCTAATATGGCAGTAAAATTAACCTGGTGCTATGCACTGAATTAGAGGACAACTTGAAGCATTCTCTTACCGACATCACTTCCTCTTCCATATAGCTGCAGCTTCTTTTGTGGGGGATGGGAAAGAAAAGAGAACAACCTCACCCAAAAAAAAAAAAAAAATCCAAACTAAAAACTCACCTCAGACTTGACAGGTTTTACTCACTTTCCAATGAGCTCTAGAAAGGGGCATCACTACTCAGCTATAAACATTTCACCAGAGATCAAAAGGCTGAGAATTAGAAAAGGAAAAAGATCTACCCCATAAAGCCTTCACACACAGCAAGGAGGGACTCGCAGAACTTACTGATGTCTGTTCCAAATGCACAGAATATTTCTTCAGTCTCACCTGCTTTTGCAAACACGCCATTATGTACATTAGAAAGCAACGCTTCACTGCTTGCACAAGTCTCAGGGTATGAGCCACACATGACAAATGTTAAATTAAGTCTTTTAATGAGCTGTGAGAAGATCCTCCAGTGTTCCAAGCAGCACAAAAACCAAGAGCCCAAACTAAGACTGAGCAGATAAAAACAATCATTTGCCAAACTCAGATGTTTTGACATGTTGTCCATGTCAAAATTTGCAAATATGAAAAGTTACCAGGAGCTCCTCCAAGTCAGCTTCCTTAAATGTAACCATGGGACACTCTACTTAATTGATTTTTCAAAAACAATACTGTAAATTTCCAGTTTGATGCTTTCAAAACATTGAGATATTTGATTCCTTATTGTTACATAGTCGAGACAAGGAAGGGATCCCTATGGAGCCAAACAATGTATAAAATACAGACAAAGAAGATTAAAAGAGATTCTAAACATCTTAAGTCTATGCAACAAAGAACACATAAAGCAATTTATGAGTAATGAGCAGTTAAAAAAAAAAAAGAAAACAAACGAAATAGCTAAACTGCTTATAATATAGGCCAACAAACCAGCTTTCTGTTCTTTTTATGCTGGAAGATTAAACTACACGGAAGACAGAAAAACTTCAAACCTAAATGCTAATCCAGTTTAACAATTTGTTCTAAACTCACATACTAACAATTCCATCCCTGAGGACATTCAGGAACACATGCCAAAAAAAAAATAAACAACTGTGTAGGTTTTTATATATTCACTTTCTTTTTTTTTTTTTTTTTTAAACAGGCAAGAGTTATTAGGTGGTATTTACTTTCTTCATCTGTTACCGCTTTTCCCCATCTTGAGCCTGACAGCAGTAAGAAATTCTGTAAAAATTTCTTAAAATGCAGCCAGACCAAGGAACTTGAGAGTAAGAGAGCTGTGCATTAAAACCTGGCGTTGCAGTGTGGGATGGCAGGTTTTTTGTTGTGGGGTTTTGTTGTGGTTTTTCCAAAACTGGAAGGAGCACCCCAACACTGGGACACCTCACGGTAAAGCAACTTTTTGATAGCAAGAAACATTTCCACTCAAATATTCAAATCCCTAAGGAGCTTCCATGAACAATGGAAACCCACACCGACAGACCCCTCGGAAGATACATTTGGTCACAGGCTGGCGCCTTAAGTCCATGACCCAGCGCTGCCTTCGTGATCACAGGCAATTTATTGACTGTCATTCTTTCAACTTCTGGGACCAACTTCGCTGGCAGGGAGCTGCGAGGCTGATGCTGTCAGCGCGCCAAGCCCCATCGCAGGGGGAACCAGGCTGGTCCGTGGGAGGAGGGAACAGCCTGGGCACACAACTCCTGCAGGAGCCGCGCTGTCAGGGCTGCCTGCGAGTCCCACCGCCACCAGCCTGGGAGACGCTCCCGCCTCTTGACAGCTCCCTGCGAGCGGCTCCAGCAACTCGGCAGGAGGAAGTTCCCGCGCCCCGCTCGGCGCCGGTGCCAGAAGGTTCCTGAAGCCTGAGGTGACACCGACCAGCCCGAGCGGGGACCCCCCGCGCATGCGCCCCGCGCCCCTCACCGTTGCCGGGTGACTCGCCCTCCCCGCCGTCCTCAGCACCACCAGCAGGTTCCTCCGCCTCTTCCTACCCCGGGGGCCGGCGCGGGCCTCTCCTCGCCGCTCCGCTCTGCTCGCAGCCCTCCTCCGCCGGCTGCTGCCCGCGCCGTGTGCCGCGGCCGCCGCGCTGCCGGACCCGGCGCCGTCCGTGCCCTCACAGCCGCTCCGAGCTCCGAGCCGCGAGCGGGGGGTCCCCGACGGCAGCGGCGGCGACGGGCGGAAGTGACGCGCTGACTGACAGGTGCAGAGCGCGCGCCCCCCCGCCCGCCTCCCCCCGGGGGTCACGTGCCGCGGGGCGGGGCGGGGCGGGCGCTGAGGGCGGGCGGGGCCCGCGCCCTGAGGCGGTGGCGGCCGCGGGCGGCGGGGCCCGGCCCGGCCCGGGGGGACAGTGAGGGGACGGCGAGCGGGCGCCCCTAAAGTAACGTTTTGCTCGTGTTGTCGCCCGCACGGTGACTCAGCCACCCGCCCGCCTCTGCCCGTGCGGGCGAAGAGTCACAGAATCAAATAGCTTGGGCAAGACCTCTTGAGTTCACCGAGCCCAACCGTGGACCGAACATCACCGTGTCCACCAGACGAGCTGTGTTTCCTTTAACGCATCCCTGGGCAGCCCGTTCCAATGTCCGATCACCCCTCTGAAGAAATTCCTCCTAATGCCCAATCTAAACCTCCTGTTGTGCAGTTTAAGGCTCCTCTCGTCACGGGGTGCCTAGAGAGTGACCACGGCGAGTAGTGGCACCGTGCAGGCTTGTACCATGCTAGCCTTGGCTGGACATTAGGAGGAATTCCTTCAAGGAAGGGGTGATCAGACCCTGGAATGGGTTGCCCAGGGAGGTGGTGGCATCACCGTCCCTGGAGCTGTTTAAGAGAAGCCTGGATGTGGCTCTCAGTGCCATGGCCTGCTTGGCATAGGTTGGACTCAACGACCAAAGAGGTCTTTTCCAGCGTAATTGATTCTGTGATGCCAGTTTTGCCTTTCTCATAACCATATTAAAATATTTCCTGTAAATCTTCTGAATCGAAGCATCAAGAGCGATCGCTGCCAAACATTTCCCAAATGTAAGCGCGCCAGAAGTAACGAAGTGCCCTTTGACAAAGAGCTAATGCATTTTGAAACACAAAATTTAGCACCCTTAAAGTGAGTTAGCATAAGTTAGAGAGGAGATGCAAGCTTACACCCGAAGTGTTAAAACCCATGCCTGGCAGTCTGTAGTTCCCACATGCCATGCTGAAACTACAACAGCTTTTTCTGTCATGCACTGCCAGCAGCCATAGGTGGTGGGTTTAATAAGGCATTTAAGGAAACTTGGATTTAGTTCGTAAAAATCCTCCTAGGAAAAGCTATTTTTCCCCTGCGAAAAATTGACAAAGAATATATGAAAGGGAGAAAAAAATTATACAAGCAGGACGGGATTAATTGAAACTTCTGTATTTTCAATAGCTGGGAGGGTTTTATTTCAGGTTTTCCAACATGGATTCTGAATTTTATCTAGAGATACATTTATAAGACTCATTAAGAGGTTTTGCATTTAGAATCTGAAGAAGGGAGAGTCACAACCCCACAGTAAATTAATCCGGGTTTAATCAGATCTAAAACTCTGTTTTCCTGCTGGAAGATTTGGTGTCATTAGGAGGTACCACGCAAACCCAATAAAACGTGTCGGGTCAGGGGAAATAGCCTCTCAGAAGGTCTGCGTGTGCTGCCCATCTGCTTCCACAGCAGACTTCTCCACTTGAACCACTAATAAAATTTCCTTGCATCAGGATGAGGTTTCTGAATTTGTATTTTGTATACATAGCTGTGTTCTTTCTGATTCATTTAGCCTCATCGACAACAATAAAGATACTGAATCAGAACAAGCTGGCAATTTTGTTGATGAAACATGGGGGAGAGCGGACTCCAGCTGGCTCCTCGGCAGATACATTGGCCAGTTGACAGGAATAAAACTGCAAGAAACCTGACACAGAAAGCACACGCGGTGAGAGGAGACAGACAGCAGAGGCAGGCAGGTAGGCAGGCGCTGCACAGCACCTGTTTGCTGGTTTTGAGGCCAAGGCAGTGGCTTCCCTCCTCTGAACTGGCTCTGAATACACCGTTTCATGCCAGCTTATCCTACCTCCTTTCAAAGGCTTCCAAGGCTCCTTGTAGGGGGCAGACATATGCAGTCCCAGGCTGCCATTTTAGGCTTTTCTGCTCACTTTGTGTTCTTGCCGTCTATGTGAAAGGTTGAGGACAACCCAGGAGTCACAAAGTGGTCGAATATCTCAAGTTGGACGCGACCCATAAGGATCGAGTCCAACTCCCTGCTCCTCACAGGACTGACTAAAACGAAACCATGTGACTGAGAGCATTGTGCAGATGCTCCTTGAACTCTGGCAGGCTTGGCACTGTGACCAATTCCCTGAGGACTCTGTTCCAGTGACCAACCACCCCCCCCACCCCAGTGAAGAACCTTTTCCTAATGTCCAACTCGAACTTACCCTGACACAACTTCATTCCATTTCCTCAGGTTCTATGCCTGGTCATCAAAGAGAAGATCAGTATCTCCCCTTGCCTTTAAGGGAAGCTGTAGGCTGTGGTGAGAACCCCGCCTCTGTCTCCTTGTCTCTGAGCTGAACAATGCAGTGAACTAATCTGCTCCTCGTAAGACTTTCCCTTGAGAATTTTCACCATCTTAGTGTCTGTCTGGTGCTTTAGCCACATTTTCTAAGATAGTAAATAGAGAAGAGAGGCAACAACTTATTGAATAGCTGCATGGTTACGCCCCCAAAATTCAGCTGTGGAAAGCATCTGCCTCTCAGATCACTCCTAAACATCACAACAGAGCAATGTCCATTCGCTGTTCCCATCACTTTTTCCACTGTCTCAGGCACACCTGAACTCTGAAGGCAGCATTTCATATTCCTCCCACTCTAGCGCTGTGCAGGCTGTGGAGCTCACGCAGCCTGGTTTCCCCACTCTGAACCCACGGGCACATTCAGAGCAGAGGTTCTGCAGGGCAGGGCTGCAGTCCCACCCGTGCCACAGCACTGTCACCCCATCTCAAGACATATGGCAGTGCACTGCCTTGTACAGTGATGAGAACCCAGTGTGAGGCTGCTGAGGAAAAGAAAGACCCATTCCCCAGCTGCTGCACAGCTCCAGGAGCTCGGCAGATGTGTCTGGTCAGCATCTGGCTCCTAGGACTGAAGAGCCAGAGTGCCATGGCATCCCTGTCCCATCACTAAATCATGTCCAGAGCCACACCACAAAAGGGGTGCTGTTTCTGTGGCTCAGGGTGTTTTCTTACAAGTCCAGCTAAATTGTTCAGCTTAAAAGTTTTGCAGAGATTGACTGCTAAGTGCTTACAAAGTAACTCGGTAAATCTGAAGTAATTACTAGTGTAATTCCCTTGCTTTCAGGAAAAGCTATTCATGAGCACAAATCATTATTTCCTGTATATGTCACAGAGGAACTGGAGCCATGTTCCTCTTCATGTACCCCCAGTTCCCATCCTGACCTAGTATGACTTCAGAATAAATATTCTCTGAAGACTTTAGCTTCCAATTAACTCTACTTCCAGCAACAGCCCTGCATTACACCTCATCAGAAATTGAAGCAACTTAAAGAAAAATATCCTTATCCTAACTGTGCTCACTGTTGTACAAGGCTTAGTTCAAACTGAGCTAAAATACTCCAAAACTTTAATCAGCTTTTGCAAAGCCACCGAATCCTTGGAAGGTTGATAGCCTGCCATGCAATTTCTTACCTTCATACTAGCTTATTGTCTTACTAGGAGGAAATGGGAATCAGACAAGTAGCAAAACAAGACACTGTTGTAATACCTGGGTATTATATGCCAAACCATTTTTCCTGGAAATTATCTGTATGTCAGCTGTGTTTGCTTTTGGGTTTAATTGTTCACCTACAAATTATTTGGTTTATTCTTCTGAACTTGGAAGTGCTCAGTTTTTGCCTTAAGTGGATCCTATTGATATCCTTTCAACACCAAGGAAGAATTAGCAAACACCTTCAAGCTGGTTGCTCTGCAAAGTGCTTTTCTTTTATGCATAATCCATCCAGAAACAGGGACGTGTCCCCAAACTGAGTCTTTACTTTGTTCTTCTTTTCCAGCATTATGACATTTCCTAACAACCATTTTGTTTCAGGGTGCCCATCACGTGGCACTCGGCCACGTTGGAAATCCATAACTCTCCACAGAAACTCTCATATCAGCAAATATCCAGTTCTTCTAACTCATGGTGTCCAAAAGGGCACTGTAAAATCAAAGTCCATTTTTAAAGCTTTGCCCTGTATTAACAAATGAGGCTTCACAATACTCAAGCAAACAGGTGAGAGAATCTATTTTATGGAAGAAGAAACTCCAGCCCAGAGAAAACCATTCATCATTTCAAAGACTGTCAGCCATTACTAGACACACATATGTAAGGATTTTTAAAAACTGAATTCAATATCAAAGGCACATGTTCTGCGTAAATGTCAGACATTTTTACTCATTTTTCTACTAGAGTTCTGTGATTAAAATAAACATTTACAGCATGAGATTTTTTTCCCTGCCTCTGAATACTTTTTGGATCTGAATCTTGGTTTTAGAAGATCTGTCTTTAAAGTAGAAATCTAGGAATATGGGTCAAATGTGGCTTTTAAGGCTTTTTCATATTTTAATTGCATGGTTGAAGACTTAACAAGAGATAATTTTTCCCTCCTTGAAATTCAAGACATCGAAAGGTTAATTCAGTCTTCTCAGTTCCATTTCCTTCCGTCTGTTCCCCTTCCCACACTCCTCCCCACCCCCCATCTGTAGACAGCTGAGTTATTTGAATTTTATGCAAGCTAGTATTCATCCAAAGGGGAAAATCTCTCAATGTATGCACCAGGCAGGCAAAAGTTGCAGTATTGCACACTTGCATGTTTGACTTCCTATTTGCTTTTCTCTGCATTCATCAGCTTGGGCTGTGGACATGCAAACTCATGACCCAAAGACAGTTAAAGTTAGCTCAAATTGAAGCTTATGTGTTCCCATCCCTGTTGAACTCCTGTTCTTTGCACGTACGTGGAGTCTATACTCAGCTGCTGTGGTGCTTTCACCTTGGATTGAGGGAAGGCTACAGTTCACTTTAGCACAATTTGTCAGCTGCCAACACAATCACTCTCTGCTGCTCCCATGTTATTTCATGGTGTGGTCACTCACACTCAAGGTACACTAATGCCAGAGGAGTCACTGTGACAGAGCTCAGGTTGACCCTGGGATGAAGACAGAGCTCTAATCCAACTGATTTCGGCACTTTACATACATTTACAAGAAAAAAAATCCATAGAAGTACTCATTGAAAATGTTCTAGTTCAGGCGGGTTCTGGAGAGAGAAATGTTCACTTCAGATGCCAGGAGAGAAAAACAGTATCATCTTTCTTTTTTCCTTTTTCATTTAAAAAAACCCAAATGTGTTTAACATAAAATACTTGCAGCTTTCATTGAACAGGAAGAAGTTAACAGATGTGGGACTTACTGATTATCACTTTCCTGCATAATTGTTGACCTTGTACACAGCATGTAATGCCTATGTGTTTGGCTTACACTGTATAACAAGCTTATAAAATTGGAAGATTGTTTTTGGAAAAGAGGATGGAGAAATACAAGTTTTTATTCTGTAAATTGCTCAGAGTAATCAGCTAGAGGAGATACTTGCTGCCTTTTCAGTTCCTCTGCTTTGGCAGCCTTGTTTCCTTCAGCAGCTGAAAAACTTCAGGGTTTATTTCCTTCTCCCCTAAACATAAAACCATTCAAGCTACCAGGAGGTCCCAGGCTATTGAGAGTGGGATGATTTGGCAACACAAAGAGAAGTGCTGGTGAGGCACCCATCAAAACTACATCCACAGCTCTGTGTCCTGGGAGTGAATACCACACCTCCGTATCTATCCCAGCACAGCACAGATTGTAGCAACAGACCTACCTATTGTCCTTTTTCCCTCTGGACAAAAGGAAAATATGAAGTTAACAAGAAGTTAGTAGATATCTGGATTTTATTATCTCTGATTATCTTCTCCTGGATTATGTTGGTTATCTATTTGCTGCACAGTGGGTGCCACAATTTGAACTACATTAGGAAAGGTAATATTCCCATCTGAAGCAACGAGAGGGAGAATCCCAAGAATGGATTGTTTAATTCCAGAGCAGCCATCTACACTGAGAAGAGCCATGTTTGAGCACACCCCCAATGCTCATCCAAGATTTTCCAGCCTTACTTCTTCCCTAAACTGCTGCTTGCAAGAGATGCTGCTGTCCAGAGACAGAGGGGGGAAAAAAAGGCTGTTGAAGGCTCAAAGTCATGCTCAGCTTGTGCTTCTAGACCAGTATTCATCACAAACTGTCATGTGCTCTGTAGCACTAACTAATGTGACTAACACATCACATGCTTCTTTCCCCACCCTGGCTTTGGGGGCAGAAGTCTGTGCATGGACATTCTGTATTAATTCTGTTTTTTCCTTTAATAATGCATGCATGGATCAACACATTTTGCTAGAAGGGGCCAGGCCAGAGCCAAGTGCTTTGTGCTGGAAGACGACGTGCTTTTGGGTCAGTTCTTGAGATAGCTCTGTTGCAAGAATCTCCATCTGGTTAAACTTTTAAAAATTCACCCCCATACCAAGTTTTATAATATAAAAAAAAAAAAAAAAAGAGAGAGGAAATTTCTACTCCCACTAGCTTATGTTTTCTCTTTTTGCTCTTTGCTGCAACAGGGCTTCTGGTATAGACTTGTCTGAACTCCTGAGCTATTTGGAAAACATGGGGTTGGAAAAAATAGCCCAAGGAGAAGGACTATCTACAACTGCCTGTCCTCCCTCCTCATCTTCTGTATGTACCTACACTCAAGGTTCAATGGTCTTGATAAGGAAAATGAAACACCTTAGGTAATGATAAAACATCCAGTGCAAGACAAGTGTCGAGTATTTACTCACTGGCAGTGCAGCTTTAGAGCAGACAGTCTGCCAAAGAGGGATCAGTGCCTTCCTTACACCCCCAGGATTCATTGTCTCTTAGCCTGGGAACCTGTCTCCGTTCCCAAACAGGGATATTTTTTTTGGCAGCAAGACGGAACAAAAGGCACAAAGAGAACTAAGAAAACCCTTTCAGTGAAGCCGTAGTCTTTTCTTTTTCCTGTTCCCCTGAGGATGGGAAAACTTCTAAGGACAGCTCATAATACACCCAATCCTGCTACCTGCCTGGAAGGTGCCCAGTGCTCACAGGGACCTACAGGAATTAGGGTACGTGCAGATTCCAGCCCAGCTTTTGGCCTTGACAAATTAATCCCCTACCTTTAGCACCAAAAATACCACAACATTTTGAAAATGAAATCACTGTTATATTTGAGTGGGTGTGTTATTTCGAGACAGCACTAATGTGATTATAAAATCAGTTGTGTCAGCTTATTGGCTCAGCTACAGACACTGATCTGCTTGAGCGTCTGTTCCTCTCCCCGGCTGCTCGCGTTAGGGTGCTTTGTCCCCCCTCAGCTCCCTGTGGAAATAGACACCATTTGATTCCCACTGTTGCACCAAAGAGAAAGAAACCCCTTCTTCTGGCAGTTGCCCACTTCATCTCTGTGAAACTTGGCATTTCCAGAGCACGTCTTGTGCCAAACATGAGCACAGCATCCCCCAGCCTGTGAAAGGCTACAGCCCATATACATATATATGGATAGAGAGATAGATAGATAGACAGGCAGGCAGACAGACATAATATATATATTAATGTCCCTGCAGCCCCAGCCCGGCACAGGCTAGGCACACTGCTTCCAAGTGACAGCAGCCAAGGGAAAAGGTCAAGTGGCAGCAGGGTCCAAACCTCACTCTTCAGACTTTTCACTTGAGCTCCCTCTAAACGTTTCCTCTCACCTATTACTGAATCCTGGTAGCAAGTGTTTGTTTTTCCCTGCTGCTCTGTGGGTGTCTGACAGACGCAGTGGCTTGTGCTGCCAGGCACGGTTTAATGCTGTCAGTGCAAGGTGACTCACTGGTATCAGAGGTGTCATTCCTGGCAGGTTTGACTCAGCCCTTCATCTTTTGGCAAGAAATTGTAATAAAATACAGTTTCCATTGTATGAGGCAGCTTTTCAGGCACAGCCATACCAATGTAGCTTTACATGCTTTATGTGTAGAGCATCCGTAAAGATTCTATAGTTTGCATGCTCCACTGGCTTCCTGGTTTTTCACATTTCTGTGGACTGGATCATTCTGCTGCCCCTGTGCAACACAAAGAAAGGTGAGGTTCGTTACAGCCACCGTCATCCCAAGGCCAGTTAAGTGCCATGTTCCCCTTACTGAAGATGGTGACTCTGAAATCCTGCAATGAAAAATCTGACAAAGAACAGCTTTCCTGCTCATATAGCAAAAATATTTACATTACTAGTGAAAGGAGAAGGCATCTGAGTAAGATATTACCTACCCATCTTTCCCTCGAAGTATGCAATGCCCTCAGGCCAAATTCCAAACTTTCCGTATGTAAACTGCATCCAGCTGCCTGTGCTGCACAGAGTATGTAAACATGAGGTTTGAATCCCACAAGAGTTGCGTTTGACCGCAGCACTGAATTTACAAGCTACAGAAACCTGACAGGCACTTTATGCAATGGTCAAGATGTTTGTTATGGAGATGAGTATCTCCTGATTTCAGCAGAGAACATGTAATTTCTCATCATTATGCTATTTGGCTCAACACTGTCGCACCTTCCTCACAAACCCAAACCAATATCAATTGAAAACGTGATCATCTTCAGCTAAAAACCCAAACAATGTATCCCAAACTGTTTTTAATATTAGGTTTGCCAATAAATTAGGCAATTAAAGTGTTAGTGGTGGTGAAAACAAGCGTGCTCACCCTGTCTTAACATGTTTAGAAGAGCCTGAGCTCTGCTGTGGATCCTGGGGGCAGAGCCTGTGACTGGACACAGAAAACCAAAAGTGAGATTCTACTGCTTTGCTGTCCTGAACACTTTGTTTGCTCTCTACAACTGAGAGAACTTGTGCTACCCTCAAAGTTTAAGAGGTTTTGTCCTTGCAGTCTCTCTTCATAATAAGAATTAGAATTGTTATTTTTAACAATGGACAAATATTTTTTTAAAAATGAAACTCACGAACTGTGTGGATTCATGAATCACTGAGATTATGTTTTACAGTCTTTTCTGATCTTGTAAATCTCATGTCCAGCCAAACAAGAGGTTAATGCTCTCTCTTTAAACAGACACAAGGACTGTTCCGTGCCAAATCTCAGCTACAGCTTACACCAAATATTCACCCAATGGCTGCCTTCCTGCTAATTCCCAAGGGGTTTCAGTCAGGAACACAGCTTTCTATTTGTGACAAGGGGTTGGATGTGTGGGATGGAAGCAAAGGAACCAAGTCCTGACATTAAATATGGTGCACACACACAGTGATTCTGTGTGGTCAGTGCAGATGCAGAGATAACTGAGCCAGCCTGCACAGATCACTTAGGTTGGGAAAAACCTTTAACATCATCAAATCCAACAACAAACCTATTCATTATTTTCATTTAAACAAGCATTGTAAGAAGAGATCCTTAAGACACATTTAAGCACATTAAAACCATTTTCTCCGTGCACACAAATCAGACTCAGACCCACACTGCCTAAGCCTGTGGTGGCAACAGAAAGATCCTCAGACCTTCCGGGGGCTCTCAGTCAGCTCAGAGACATCTCTGGCCCCTGAGCTCATTGTTCAGGCTGCCTTATAGTCAGTAGAGAAAACCAGGTACTCCTAGGGCACAATTAATTTTATCTCAACCTCATTACCTCCCTTTTGACTATCATGGAGTGTAGACAGATATTTCAGATGGAGACATCCAAAGGTACATGAGAAGAGATCCACAGGAGTATCAAGGAGGATGCACACAGCCCTTCCCTCCCTGCTTCCAGGCTGAGGGAGGCAGCAGCAAGCGAATTAGTAGCTACCCAAACAGGAGCAAGCAGAAATTCATTGTACATCCTTTCAGGACACATTCCTGGGTGTCCCTGTGGTGCCTGAGCCGTGCTAATCTCAGACTTGGCCCTTGATCGTGGCAATCACACCATGGCTGTGCTGAGAGCCCTCCCGAGCCCCAAGCTTGTGCTTCTGCCAGCCTGGGCAGGTGGGCACGATCCCCAGGCGTGTTTCTGAATGCACCTACAATCCCCCCAAAAAAGCTGATCTGGCAGCAGCACCCCCCAAACCTCACCTTTACTCCCAACTTCAGCACTGGAAAACAGTGGGAAGGGAAACTTCAATATGATTGCCATGGTAAATGAGGAGAACAGAAAAAAAGAAAAATCAAGATGTATTTTGGCAGTTTTCCATGTCAGTTTTCCCATCTCCCTCCCTCATGCACTTTCTACAGGAGCAATCTGTCCTTTCCCTAAACGCTGAGCAATCCCAGCACTAAACTAATCAATATTAATAGCGATGGGTTCGGGAGGGGGGAGGAGGGGAGAGGAGAGGAGGGATTACCCTGACCTTTTTCAACTCACACTGCCTCAGACGGCCACCAAGCAGCTGAGGAGAGAGCAGCCAGACGGTAATGCCATGTGGTTTTAGTAGCTTTTCTTTTCTTTTTTTTTTAATTTTTTTTTTTTCCTTGTGAATATTTACTCTGTTGTTTCAGTGCAGATAGCAATGAAATCTGATTTTCTGCAGGAAGGAAAAAATATAATTATATCAGCCATCTCCGGGCCAAACCTTGCCTTGATGGGAAACTCCACTGAAATAAGGGGAATAACACCCAGGCTGGATTTTAACTTGATTTTCTTTTTAAAAAGAGGAATTGGATTAGGGAAGTTTTGACAGGTGAAATGCTGGTATGCTTTGTGGATTTCTCTTTATTATAATAGAGTATAATCAAAGCCATTGAGCTGTGACTGGGATATGGAACAAGAGCAAACAAAGGGCTGGAGGAACCGGTCCTCTATTGTTACACTGAAGTGTCCACAGCAGCTCAGGGAATGGATGTGCTGAGTACAGGGGCCTCAGAATGAAAGACAAATCCTATTAATTAAAAGAAAATAATAATTGAAGCTCTTTGTTCCTATTGGATTTGGGGGTTATTATAGATTTTCCCGTTAGCAGCATTTTGTAAAATACAGGTTTATGTCAGGGAGCACCGTGGATTACTGGCAATTAATCATTTGTCTCTTTATTACTGATTTTTCTTGTTGCCATGTGCAAAATTTGGTTTTTTGAAATGTATTCTGAGAAATCTAGCAGAAATTCTATTTATGCCTTTCCTCTTTTGCTCTGAAAGAGCCAAGCCTCAGGGAAAGGTCCCAGATTGAGTGTAAGGTTTGTGGGGGTTTTTTGAATAAACATTTTTATGGTATTTTCATATTTTTTCTCTGGAGGAGAAAATGCTTTGCAGATGGCTGATATCACAGCACTCGCTAATGAAGCCATGGGTGTGTTTTCCCTTTCTTTGTCAGGACCCATCATGTCCGACAAACCAGATTTTGCAGAAATTGAAACATTTGACAAGACCAAGCTGAAGAAGAGAGAAACCAGAGAGAAAAATCCATTGCCCACTAAAGAAAGTAAGTGCTTATGAGGCTATTTGAAGTACGAGTAGCAAGGACATAATCCGTGTTGCAGTTCATATGCAAAATGAATACTAATGATAGGATTACAGGCTCAAACTCATCCCTGACTTTAAGTGGGGATAATACTGAGACTCTATGCTGGGCTTCCAAGGATATGAGTAATTATAACCAACGGTGCATTTTGTCTGAAAAACCCTTTCTGATGGGATTGCTCTTGCCTCTGCTGAAAGCAAGACCAGTGTTCCCACTGGGTGCTGGTAACAGGATCAGTCTGTTTGTAATTACCTCATTGCCAGCCCCTCTGGAGGCACAGGGGAGCCTTTGGCATCCCTGGCAGGCCAGGGAGCATCCCCAGAGGGTGCCTGGGCTCTGGCTTTAATGTTTTCAGGCAGATGAGCTGCTGCCTCCCTCTGGTACCTGCTGTCAGCCCTGGGCAGGACACCTCCAGGCACCTTCTCTGGGAATAAGGCTGCAAGCAAAACCCATCATCATCCTCATCTAATAGGCAATCTCCCTCCGAAAAGCACCCCTGAGCTGTTCTCGTGCAAGGTCTTCTGTGATACACACTCTGCACAGGCAGCCAGATAAGGCTGGGGTTCATGTTCAGCTTCAGATATGAAAAGGGCATTTGAACCAGATTTGTGAGCAGTTTCCTTCAGAAGAGTATTGCTAATCACTCTGGATGTGTGTGCTGATAGCCATAGAGACACACAGTCCCTCAAGATAAGATACCTGCTTTTTTCCTATTTTATTATCCTTATTAGCCAGTGCTAAAGTGTAAATCCAAGAGGAGCCTTGTGCACCATGAACAGCCCCCTTCTGACTATGCAGATGTGGGGATGAGTTGTCCTTTGCAGGGTGACAAAAAAAGCCAAACATGGATTTAACCATTCCCTGGCTTTAAGAATGGCCATGGAAATCTGTATCCTGCAGACCCATTATCATAGAATTGCAGAATGGTTTGGGTTAGGATTTTAAAGAGCATTGTGTTTCAACCCCCTGCCATGGGCAGGGACACCTTCCACTGTCCCAGGCTGGTCTAAGCCCTGTCCTACCTGGCCTTGAACATTTCCAGGAATGGGGCAGCCACAGCTTCTCTGGGAAACCTGTGCCAGGGCCTCACTACCCTCACAGGGAAGAATTTTCTCCCAATACCTAATCCAGCCCTGCCCTCTGTCATTGTGAAGCTGTTCCCCCTTTCCCTGTCACACCAGACCCTTGTCCAAAGTCTCCCTCCAGGTCTTTTGTAGCTCCTTTAAGCACTAGAAGGGTTCTAAGTTCTCAACAGAAGCTTCTCTTCTCCATGCTGAACACCCCCAAAGCTCTCTCAGTCTGTCTCCATAGGAAGGCAAAGTTTATTGTTCATAAACAGTAATGTTTATTGATGGTGTTTTTGTTTCCTCTGTTTTTCTGCCAGCTATTGAACAGGAAAAGCAAAGTGAAAGTACAGCCTGAGTACAAAATTGAAGATGTGACTGCTGCTTCTTCAGTGGGGTTTTGGCTTCTGAGTTGGGTTGTTCTTTTATTTTGTCCTCCCCACCCATGTTCGTTTCCCATTTATTTTAGGAAACATTTGTTCATTTAATGTTCCCTGGAGAGGTTTGTTTTGTGTTTGTTGAAGAAGATACTATGTATTTGTATTCTTAAAATTGTAATTCCAAGTTCTGTATCAACCCCATTACTTGCAAAAAAAAAAAAAAAAAAAAAAAAAAAAGAGGCAATTTGCATAGAAATTGTTTTCCTAAACCTCACAATAAACAGGTTTCTTCTGATCAACTGTCTTTGAGCCTTGCAGAAATGGGGTTTACACTGCAGTTCTTACTAACATCCTTCCCACTTTTTTTGCATCTCCACAGCAACTTGGGAGTTTGGTCAGGTTGGGAAGGGTTACCCCAGATACCCACAGGTCCCTTGGGTGGCACACAGCCTCTCTCCATCATCTGTACCCTGCAGAATCCCAGAGCCCCAGATGGCACCAACCCACAGGAACCCCTGAGTGCCTTCACAGCAGCCTGGAGGCTTCACTCCCACCCCTGAGCCACTCAAAGAGTGTTCCATGGAACCCTGAGATGTGTGCCAGGAGCTCCTGCGCTTTTAAACCCCCAGCCTGGCAGCAGGCATGAGAAAGATGGGAAATCACTGGCCTGCTTCAGTCCAGTCCAACAGTAGCTCAGAGGTTCCAGAGACAAGTACCCACTTACAAACTCCATGACAAATTGGTAGTTGGGCTGAGGAAATACTAAAATTAGCATTCCAGTGGAAAAAAAGGGCTGCAGCACCTTCTCCACAGCCTTTTAATCTCTCTGACTTGCCAAGATCCAGTCAACCTTGGGACAACTGTGGCACACACAGCCTTTGGCCCAGCCCATACCAAGCAATACAAGAATAAAGGAAGGTGGAAGAAGGAAAGAAAATTTAGTATTGCACTGATTTTTGGGGATGAAAGACCTTTAGCAGCACAAGGGTGTAAGACACAAACCTTCAAAGCAAGCAAGGACTCCCTAAATCTTCATTACTGGTGGTACAATAACATCCTCACTGGTCTGCAGAGGACTTGGCAAAAATAGACTCGGGTACTAGCTCAGGGGACTCTCAATTACATCGTATCGCATTATCTCTGGAATTAATTTGCAATCATGTTAGAAAAACAAGTGCTTACTCTGGGCAGATAAACTGCTGTCCCTGGAGCTTCAGTTTGATCCTACTTGTGCTGTGAAATGAGAGCAGCTCTGTGTGCTTCAGCAGGGTTAGTCTGGGCTTGTACCTGCATAAGGTGAGGCAGAAAGCAGCCCACAGGCTTCAGGAATCTGCAGGGAATGGTTGGGGTGGTGTTCAGAAAACTCTTGTTTATTTAAGGGTTGTTTGAGCATTTGACATTGAGTGTGAATAGTCAGAACTGCAATTAAAAGCAGCAGTGGAGCTGCAGGACTGTGACCTTTGGTGACAACAGAAAGTAACCAGAGGTGACCAGGAGACCAAAGGAAAACACAGGGCACGAGGGCCAATGCTTTCTGTCAGAGCTTTGCTAATGTCAGTGGTGTCCAAAGGGCTGACAATGCTGTTTCAATCCACATTCGTCAGTTCAACACTGCTGATGTTTTCTTTTCATGACCGAGTTGGTTTTTTCACATTCTCATTTGAGGACCCCTTGGCACCTGACTCAAAGGGGTGTTTATTTGAACTTCAGATGGATTTATTAATACTAATTTTTATATAAAAGGTGAGGAATGCAAGAGGTTGAGCAACAAGGAAAACAGTGCTATTTTCTTTGTGACTCATGCCCTCCCCTGACCCCTGCACACTTCAGGGTCAAGGAGCCTCTGACATTATTTAAATATTTCCTTTGATGGTGGTTCCTTCATGGCGGAAGCATTTAGAGATAGCACTTAGAGCAACACCACCTATGGAAATCTGTGTAGTTCCTACTGTTCAGCCAGATTCATTCAACCCGTTACTTTCCCCCAGGATTGTTTTTAAGCTCTGTATTGCACTCAGCAGTAAGGCCATAGATTTGATTTTCTCCTTGGTTTTGTTCCACATGATGATCTCCCTCCTCTGCCAGTTCAGAGCATCTGCCAACTCGCTCAGCCAATACACTGTAAATCACCAAAAACTTCTCTGGTGTCACTGAAACAGTGGCTGGTGTCTGTGTCCCCAAGCTCTCCCAAAAATCAAAGGTCTGGGCTGTGTGCTCAGCCTGCACTTAGTGGGCAGAAGGGAAGGGAGGTCTGGCCAAAGCAAGAAAACAACAGAGGTATTCTCCTCTCGTGTTTGCAGAGATGCAAAGGATTGGCAGCACAGCTCAGGTTTGCCCGAGCCCTTGGCTCGGGGCTGCTCCTGGTGCTGCTGCAGGGCTCAGTTTGCCCCATGAAGCCACCTCCCAACTGAGCTGTTTGCTTTGAAAGCCTGACACGAAAAACCCAACATCACCGTGCCTTTATCCACACATCTCACCCCACTAAATAGGCTGAGAAGAACTTTAGTCACATTCCCTACCCCTGGATCCGACTACAAAGGCTACAAACACCTGCACACCTGGAAAAGCTCCTCAAGGTTAGAGGCCAGATCTTCCCACCTTTCCCCTGCCTGCCCCAGGTGGAGCATGGCCTTGTGGCAGGGCTTGGAGAATGCTCCTTTCACAATTAGCAGTTAAAAGAGGCTTAAAGTTAAAAACACTAACTGCAGTACTCTGATTCGAGAAACATCTCTCTGCTGCTGTGTGAGACCATTTCAACCCAGGAACTGGATCAGGAGATTAAAGTTTGTCGAGAGCAGGGACAGGTTTGGCTCCTTGTTATCTTAACCAAAGAGCATTATAGCCCTTATCTGTGGGGCAAACTGGGGACACCGACCAGGAAACTGCTCATTACTTCAGGCTGAGACAGTGAATTTTCATCCTTCCAGGCATTACACAAGGAAATATTTGTTGCTGCCATTGAGAGGGAGCTACCAGCAGAGACAAGCCAAGCTAAACCAAAGCAAACAGCTTACCCACACCTGGAAACACCTCCTGGGCGTTAACCTGACCTTCACTCCCTGGAAGAGCATCCTCCAGCTCCAAGGCTCACCAGCAGCCACCCACGCCAGCCGCTGAGGCCCTTTCCCAGCCTCCATGCTGATGGGCAGCTGAGCTGGAGACAAGCTCATCGGTAAACAGAACCAGCTCCAGGTGGGAAACTTCAATATTTCTGCCAATTAGCAGCAGCCCCTTGCTGTTATGTGAAGGTACATAAATGAGGTGTTACCTTGCAACTCCTCCAAAGGAAAAACGCCTTCCATGCTAATGCAGTTACAGTAAAAAAAAAAAAAAATCATTATATGTAGATAAATATTATATGCAGATAAACGCCCACTTTCTTGGCATCACCATGAAGCCAGTTCTGCCCCCTGGATCCCAGGGATGGGGCCAGGCCTCTCGGGACCTTGGCCAAGTCCACCTGCCCCTGTGAGTCACCTCTAATTGCTGTGCACAGTCGCAGCAAGCCCTGGCTGGGCAGAGGAGATCGGCATTCCTGTCATTGTTAGACCAAAGTCAGTTGATTTAATAAATCTCATTAGGCAGGCATTTGATAGCAGTAAAAGCCAGGGAGGACAAGCCCTGAGCCTCGTTCTCCTAGGAAAAGGACATGTGTGTGTTCTGCCTCAGCTGGAGCCCAGCTAAAAGCCCCTGGAGGTGCTGCCAGCCCCAGCTCAGACACCACAGCTGAGTTTCAAAGCACATGTGGGGGTTTCTTTCAAATATATTTGGGTGTTCTGTCTAATTTGGGTCATTAGCCCCATGGCTGCTGAGACATGTCTCGGCTCTGCAGAGGTGAGAGCAATGGGCTTTGGCCAAAGGCTTCCAAAAGCTGGGAAGCCCCTGCAAGGCCAAGGCTGGAGAAGTCTTTGGAAAACACCTTTGTGTGTTTGTTCTGCCATGAACGCTGGTCCTGGTGCTGCAGAGACCTCTCCTGCTAAGAGAGGGTCCGCGAAAGAACCAAGGGAGAGATGGGAGGGAGGGAGGGCTCTGCAAAAGCTCTGTGGGATCAGGGGTCTGAACTGCACGGCGTGGGACAGGAGGTCAGGGGCTGGGAGTGCAGCCAGGGAGGTGCCCACGGCAGCAGAAACTCGAGGCAGAAGAAGCCAGGGTGGTTCTCATGCCTCCGCCTGGCTCACCCCTTGTTTTTCCAAAAACACAGGGCGAAAACAATAGTCTTTTAAAAAGCACTAACCTTCTGGTGCCAAGCTGGGGGAGCCTCCCACACTGTGCAGAGGCAAACAAAGCCACTGTGTCCTCCTGGAGCCCTGGCACGGGCAGGCAGCCCTGGCCTCTCCACCTGCTCCCGGGGAGCTCACGCAGGGCACCGAGGTGTGTCCCGCAGCCGAAGCTCTCCTCTCCAGCTGGAGCGAGAAGGAGCACGGGGCTGGGGCTGAGCCAGGCTGGGTGGGAGCAGGTGTGGGTGCGGGGGTGTCTCTGCAGCTCCATCCCAGTGCTGCTCAAACTGACAGCAGGCTGAGCGCTCCTTCCATTCCTGCGCAGAGATGCTCCGTGCGCTCGCTGTCTTGTCAGGAGAGCTGCCTTGGGAAGGAACAGTTGCTGCTGATGGTTCGTGCACATCTTGTAAGCTGTGCTGACAACAGCTCTTGACAACTCCTACCATCAGCTGCAAATCTCCCGATCTTCATGTTTGCTTCAAGGCCCGGCTCCAGGATTCGCTCAATCTGTGGGGAAACAGGGAGAAAGGAAGAGGAGGGGGGAGCAAAAGGAGGTTTCTAGCTGCTCTGGTCAAAGAGACATGTGAAAATGAGGTCTTTTTAGGCTCCAGCAGTAGGCATAGAGCAAAAAGAATGAGAACTTTTGAAATAAAAAAACAATTTCAGGAATTTTAAGCTGGCCTCATGAATTCAGATACCAACTCAATATCCAAATTTTTGATTTGGCAAAGTTGCAACAACCAGGGAGGAAAAAAATCGAGTGTGACTCCAAGTGGGTGTTTTCAAACAGCATCTTGTTTGGGGAAAATAATCCCTCTTGGTCTGCTTTGTTTTCTTGTGATGCTGGAAATAATTCTCCTCAGAGAGAAGAATTGAGGTTTTATTTTTCTGTCTAATCACGGGAGCTACCTCAGGTCATGCCTGACCGCAGCTGGTCCCCCCATCCCTGCTAGCACTGGGAGGAGTCACCCCACAAAGTGTTAAAGAAACACGTGTGCATGTCCAGAATCACACATTTCATTTAGCAATGAAGAAATCAGGCATGAGGCGCCTTGGGTGAAGGCACATGCTTTTGGGGCCGAGCCCGAGGGCAGGGATGGAGGCAGCAGGGATGCCCTGGGGCAGCAGCACCGCTCCCATTCCCAGGACCCTTTTCTCCAGGGAACAGGAGCAGCAGAAGCTTACAGCATCGTAACAGCTCCACAGTGGCTTTATAAGAGCTCCAGGGTCTCCACTGCTCCCCCGACTCACCATTTCATTTCTGTCCTGTCCAGGCTCTGATCTCAGTGGGGTCTGGGTAACCCAACCCTGGCCACATCCATCAGCTCCAGCACAGACCTCGCCTGGTGCCAGCACGGGTGGCAAGGGCAAGGGCATTTGGAGGGGAGAGGTGTCAAATGACTTGTGCCAGCTGCACTTCCCTCACGCTGGCACACATCCCCAGGAGCGCTGATGGCTTTGGTGGCCTCAGTCCCGGGTGAGACAGTGACAGGGCCCTGGGGGCAGGAAGACTCTGGGTGCTGCTGGAGGGTTGCTCTTGCCCACCAGCTTCATCATGGCCAGACAAACCACAGAACCACAGCAGAGCTCTTTCCTGCTCTCAATACATCTTGGAAATCCCAGGGCTGGGCCAGCCAACTCGAGCACTGGGCAGGGAAAGCTCCGCAGAGGTTGTCCTGGCAGCACAGACACAGGATGGCTGCACAGATTTTATCCCAGCTCAGGGTGCTCAGCCGGGGACACTCTGCGAGCCTGTGCCACCCCCTGTGCCACCCCCTGTGCCACCCAGCCACCGCCACCGAGCTGGGGTGGGTGTGGGGTGGGCTGGGACGGCTGTGCGGTGCGGGGACGTCCCACAGGGGGGAGCCTTGTCACCAGCCTGCGGGGACACTGTTGGACACTGCCGGACACCACCGCGGGCCCCCCAGCGCCAGGCACCCTCCCTGGGCTCCACTCCATCCTCTCGGGGTGGGCAGCTGCACAGAGAGCTGTGCTCATCCTCACCGGGCACAGCTCCCTCCAAACCCACCGCAGCTCGGGTGTTCAGAGCTGATCTGGGATTTACCAAGGGAATGTGATCAAGGAAATCTGTTCCTAAAGGGTGTCACTGGGAAAAATTCACCCCGTGGAGGGTCCTAGCAGGTCTCTGTGCCTGGAGGATGCTGATGAGCTGAACCCCTGGGCCAGATCCCCACCTCACACATTCCCATTGGGCCAACTTTAAGCTGAATTGTAGTCTAAAACTGGTTTAGTAACACCAGAGACCTTGCAAAGGGCTGTCATCCCTCTGTGACCTCAGGTAGCACTGGAAATGTCTCCTCCCACCTCAAAGGTGAATAAATGCCTGGCACTAGCAAACTGGTGAAAGCGATGTATGAACCTGGCACCAATGCCCAGCTGCACTGTGAAATGGAAATATAGAGCCCAACCCTGTGAGAAGACAGGCAAAGAAGGAGGGTTTTCCTTAGGAGAAATCACAGCAAAGTGCCAGAGCCCAAGTGGGAACAAACCCCACAGCAGCACAGGCTCCCCACTGCATTCATGGGCAAAGCTGGTGCCAGAAGTAACCTTTCTCCTCACTTTGTTTTTCCCAGCAAAACTCAGAATTTTTAAAGTTGCTCTCAGCCCAGATTCCTCCAGAGGAAGCCACAGCTTTCTGCACTTGGAATCACCTCTCTCCAAAGAAACAAAGACAAGTTTAAAGAAAATATTCGTGGCTCAAATCATCATTTTCTTCTGTGAGTTTCAAAACCTCCCACACTGAGTGTGTCAGACACAGCCAGCAGCAACGCCCATATCATCCAGATCAGAAATTAAGATCTTTGGGCTTGATCTATGACATGAAATGGATTGGGGACAGGAGGGATGACAGAGCCACAGCCACAAAGGGGTAGTGCAAGGACCCATGCTGGGAAAGGACGGGGAGCACTGCATGAGCCAGGTTGTAATCAGTTAATTTAACTTGAGTTTGGTTGGGAATAATTAAGAAGGAGGTGATAATTTTCCTCTGTATCAAGTGCCCAATCTCTTCCTGGACAGGCTTTCACCTGGGAGGTGACACCTTGCCAGGACAGAGATCTGTCCCTGATGCAGATGCCCAGGCTGTAACCTATCTGCTGCCCTGACGCCGTTTGCATGACGCTTCCTTTAAAGAGGGAGAGAAAAACAAAACACTTGTCCCTGCTTTATCAGGCTGCTGTGTAAACAGCCCTGTAGGTTTTGGGGGACACACCTAAAGGAGGCAGGTGAGGTGAGGCTGAGCAGGTCACGGCGCTGCCTCTCCAGGGCTGGCTGGGCAGCTGTTCTCTCCAGAGCTTTCCCTGGAGACATGGGCACTGCTGCTCGCAGGGTGAATGTCCCACTCCAGCTTCTGCCCCCAGCCAGGTGAGCTGGAGGGGCCCTGACCCATCTCCCAGACCATCCTGCCCACCACGGCAGGGCCATGCTCATCCACCCCACTCCTGACACATGGTGAGCCCACAGCAACTTAAATCTATGTCTTGAGCCCCTTGATTCTGCCTCTCGTTGATGCAATAAAAGAGTTTTTTCCTCCCTCGTTTTCTCCATCTTCTCCTTTCTAGCCTAAACACAACCTCTGTGCACACAGACCCAAGAGCCCTGTGATGCTCTGAGGCCTTTCTGACAACCCCCATCAAGACTTTCCCAAACCACCTTGACAGCCCTTGCTGGGAAGCATCTATGTCCCTGGCCAGCTTGTGTCTAGAAAAATCAGAATTTTGTTCCAAACCTCACATTTTTTCCTGCCTGGAACCAAAAGGTAGATTCTGGAGCCTCCTGTGGCCCTGGTTCCTCTATCCCAGCATGTATTTCCTTCAGTAGAAGAGGCTCTTGCCTTGGACTTGATTTTCTGTGGCCTCACGGGTGAAGTTCACTGCTGACCCCATCACACTGCATGAGGGTGTGCTGGGAATCAGGGTTAAAAGTAAGATGGAAAAACTTTGGTACAGCTGAGGGGCACAAAGTGCTGTGAAGAGACAGGAATTCCTTGGGAAAATCCTGTCACTGGGAAAGCCCACCCTAAGCTGGCTCTGCTGGCTGTTTTAACCTTGTTTTCAGTGAATATCAGGCCCCTTCTCTGTGCCAAACAGGCGTGAAGAGGACCAAGCCTGTGGGGTAGGTGTGGCACAATACCTGACTCCAGTTACATCTCCATCGCCAATTACTATTCATTAATCAAAGCGTATTCATTACACAGGCAAAACTCCCACCAGCATTGCCAGGTCCAGGGCTCGGGTCCTGCCTCTATTTGCTCCTGCTGGGAAATGCAGCAGCCCACGAGGGACTGTGCAGCACACAGAGCAATGGGGACATATTTTCCCCTATAGTGGAGAGCTGAGAAGAATCAAAATAACAATTCCTGGAAGATGTGCAGACCAAGGAGCTTGGGGGCTTCCCAGGGCGAGCGGTGTGGGAGAGCACCATAAAACATCCTCCACCTCAGCAGCCAGGGGTGGCTTTCTAATTACCCAGGTGGGTTTCTATTGTGAGGAGGGCAGCAATGCAGGATTTGACGCCAGGGCTCTGAATGTGTCACCTGCCAAGGGCAATTTAGCAAGTGGCCTGTGCTTTGTTTTCCTGTTGTCCACAGCCACGGGGCAGCACAAGCCAAGACCCCACCCCTGTGGGACCTGCCACCCTGATAAACTGATTTACCTCATGTCTGCCTTCCCTTAAACCCATATTGTGGTGTGAAAAGGGTTTTGTGGGTGCGTGGGGCCGTATATACTATTGCTGTCTGTTTAATTAAGGCAGATACCAAAATGCCTTAGGATTTTGACCATCCCATGTAAAGCACTGGCTGTTCAGTCACACAGCAAAGAAATAATAAACAAAGCAATAACATTTTATCAGTTAAGTCAAGGGGATCCAGCTGACACTCAGTTCCCACAGCCTGTCCCTCGGCAGGACAGAGAGCCAGCGAGGCTCTGGCGGTGCCTCTGCACCAGGCAGCTGATGGCTGCTGAGGCCAGGCTGCCCAGAACCCCTGGCAGGGCACGTTCTGCACAGCCAGGTAAATTCAACAGAATATTCCTTTCGGATTGCCTTTTCCCCATCCAAAACCAAACCAAAAGCAAGTCTCTATGCAGTGGGAAAACCAAAGCAAAACCACCCTTGGCATCATTTTTCAGATGACCCAGGGCTGGCCCCATGGGCCGTGGGGGAGCACCCAGCCCTGCAGCCCTCCAGAGCCCAGCTGGGCTTGGCCCACGTGTGCCCTGTGACCTCTGGAGCAAAGCACCAAAATCACCTTCTCAACAGCTCTGCCCAGTTCAGCTCTGCCACTGATCCACCCTGAGATCTCCAGACCACCCATTTCTGTGCCTCAGTTTACCCAGCTGCAAACAGAGATGCGTCTATTTAATCTTCGACATTTCAAGAACATTGCACAGAATGGTCTCTGAGTGCAAATTTATTAACACAGCAAGACCAAATCTGCTTTTGTCCAAGGTGGAAAAGCCCAGCAGCGATACAATTGGGATCACTGCACTCATAGCTGGGTGACCTGCAGAAATGCTGGCTCCCACTTGCCAGGCTGGAGCAGTTAATGTGGAAAAAACCTGGAGCGGCGTGGGAAGGCTTGTCCCAGCACACTGCTTTGTTTGCTGACAACCAGTGCAAGTGACAACGTTATGAGTGACTTTTAAGATCGCTGTGACTTTAATTAGAAAGGACAATTTTAATAGCCCAGGCAAAGAGCTGTGTGGTCCTGCCAGCGGCTGCTCCGGCACAGCTCACGCCCAAGGATGCTGTTATTCCTCTGGCATGTGATAGGAATATCATGTGTGAACTGACAGAGCAGACACGCCAACTTTTTTTTAGCTGCACAAGCTGTCTCAGACAAGAAAAAAAAAACCATCTATGTGCCTTCAGGGGCAGCCAGACACAACCCCCCAAAATCACCTGAGTGCCTGTAGAAAACGCACGCAGATTTCCAAGCTGTATGCATGGGTTTTAATCAATGAGCTTCCCTGATACATGGGAAACACTTCATTCCCAGTAATTGTCCTTTGACAGCTCTAACAAGTAGGAACAGTTTGGGATGGTAATGATTAAAATGCTGACTCACAGAGGGTTTTCCATGCTGGTGGGACTGCACCAGCTTTGTGCTCACTTGGAAGGTATTTTGCATCCCTGCTTTTCAACCAATCTGCAATTTTAATCCTCTGGTTACAAACGGGTTGTTTGCGGCTTTGCCCAGCTGACTCCAGGTTTCCCTTCGGCAGCATCTGGGGGGAGAGGGCTGTCCCCTCGCTGGCTGATGGGCAGCAGGACAGGGAGAATCCCTGTGCTTTCTGCAGCCAGGAGCAGCCAGGAGCTGCTCTGTGTGCTCTGGGCAGCAGAGAGAGGAGTGACAGGTCTCCAGCAGCGGGAGCTGAGCCCACAGCCCTGCCCTTCAGACAGCAGCTGTGAGGTGTCAAAGGCCAGGGCAGCTTGCTGGCTCTGCAATGCTCTCCAGCGTTTCATGGCAGGACAGAAAAAACTACTTCTCAAAGGTATTGAGGTGCAGCCCCCTGCCTGGCCATCGTGCTGCCCTCACCTGCGTGTGAAGATGAGGTTTGTCCCTGTGTGTCCCTTTCTGCTCGTGGGGCAGCTCCCCAGGTGCCATGTCCAGTGCAGTCCTGTTCCCTTGAGCCTCACTTTTGCAGCTCCTCCATCAGTCCCCTTGCAGCAGCAGCGATTGATTCAGGGACAGGGGTGTACCCCGGGGTCAGTCAGGGAGCTGAGAGGAGGAGGAGGAGGAGAAGATGAAGGAGGAAGGCAGCTCCTCTGCCTGCCACACAGCCAGTGCTGGGCAGATGCTGTGCCTGTGTGCCATGGGACAGTGCCAGGCAGAGCTGGGGGGCTGTTTGGCACTGCTGGCACTGCTGTGGGGCCAAGTGCCCTCACTGCCCCGTGGAGCAGGCAGGATCCCTGCCCAGAGTGAGCCAGCCCCAGTGGGACCATCCACCCACAGGAAAACAGACCAAGAAGTTCCCATGAACAGCAGAACATCTCTCCCCATTCCTCCATCAACTGCTACAGCTCCTCACAACCTTAATGGCACTGACTGTAACTACCAAAAGGTTTTTTGGGCTTCCTCTGATAAGGATGTGCCTTGCCCGAGCACAGAGGATGGTTCAGCAGCAGCAGAGCCCCCTCACTCCACGCAGGCTACAGGCAGCTCCTGCCTGGAGCAGCAGCAGCCGTGCCTTTGCCGCAGCAGCCTTCACCGTAAGGAAATTGCCAACCCCAGAAAACTGTTCCCCTAATTACAGCGTTGGAGCATGGAGAAAACCACATAAATGATTCACACAGTGTTCCCAAGCTGCAGCCGCGTAAATTAGAGAGATTTCCAAACGCTCCCAAGCCACACTCGCTGTTATCAGGATGGAAATGCAGAAACTTTCATCATAAAGAGGCGAGAAGGAAAAAACCTGCCGTTAAACGCATCTGTGCAAACCAAGGAGGCCTGGGAGGTCTATCCCCTATAGATCTTTACAGAAGGGTTGTTAAAACTCCTCGGGGAGTTCTCCTAGGAGGGAGCAGGCAGATAGCAGGGGAACTATAGAAATGCATCCGCTTGTTATTTCGGAGGGACACGGGGACGGA
Organism: Acanthiza pusilla; assembly: GCA_036630365.1. Taxonomy (NCBI): domain Eukaryota; kingdom Metazoa; phylum Chordata; class Aves; order Passeriformes; family Acanthizidae; genus Acanthiza; species Acanthiza pusilla. The sequence goes on along the minus strand of JAXCHO010000049.1, from coordinate 8,204,932 downwards.
GCCTCTGCTGGCAAGCAGAGGATGAAAAGGAGAAGGCAGGAGGACTTGGGGGCAGCAGAAAGGGATGGCTGGTGGTGGGGAAGAGAGTTAAAAGTGTCCCATTGTTAGGGAAGTTTGCTCTCCTTCAGACCATCCCGCTCCCAGGGACACCGCGCCGCCTTTTGAAGTGCAACCTTAGGCGGTTCCTTGTCACCCATTGGAGAGGGAGCTTTTTTACCACATTAAGTCATTGGGTAGCAAATGAATGGGGGGTTTTGACTATTCACAACTTCACCTTATAAATATCAGGGTTGGAGGTTCCTGCAGCTTTGCTCCATCCCCATAGCTCACCTTGGGAAGGAGTGGAGGGAGGCGGCCCTGCTCGCGACCTGCAGCACGGAGACCTACGGATCAGCCAAAGGGATCCAGCCCCACTCCTGGTGACAGCCATGAAGAGAAGCACCCTCCTCATCCTCTCCATCACAGGGGTCTGCAGCGCCATTCTCCACACAGCAGCATGGTAGGCTCCAACTCCATGGAAAGGGCATTTTTTAGGGATGCTCTTCAGCCTGTGGTAAGGTGATTAATTTTATTTTCTTTGTTTCAGGTCTGTGAATAACTTTCTGATGACAGGACCTAAGGTAATTAACATACGGACTGTCAGGAATTTTAAATGGAGTGATTTTGTTTTGCAAATGGGAAACAGTACTTTCCAAGGGACCAGACTTCCCAGAGCATATCGGCTCCAAGTCCTGCCAAGTGCAGAGGGAAAAGACTCGCAACCTGCTTATGTCTGTTTTCCCTGATAAATGCTGAGCCAGGGTGGATTTTAACCCCGCTGTTTGCCGTGCCAGGCTTACCTGACGTACTCCAGCAGCGTGGCGGCCGGGGCGCACAGCGGGATGGAGGAGTGCAAGTTCCAGTTCGGCTGGGAGCGCTGGAACTGCCCCGAGAGCGCCCTGCAGCTCTCCACCCACAACCGGCTCCGCAGCGGTGAGTGCCTTCACCTGCCCTGCTCCTGCCCCGGGATGCCTCTGAAAAGAGCTGGCTTAACTGACTGATGGGCAGGGCCTTTCATGCCCCAAAAATCACTGTTGTTTTTACTTTATCTGTGTCATAAATAATCTATAATTGATGTCATAAATATCACTAACGTTTCTGTAGGGATCCCAGGGCCTGTCTGGATCCCTGTCCATGCTGGTCCTTGCTGCAGAGCTGCCCCATGGCTCTGCTTGTGCCACTTTGTGTGCAGCACCATGGGGAGTGCAGTGCTAGGGACACCCGAGCTTCCAGCAGGAGAAGTGCAGGAGAGGCAAAGGGAGAAACCAGAGATGTGCACTAACAAACTGCCTTCCTAAGAAAGATGTGGATGTATTTCAATATTATCTATTTCAGCAGGCAGAAGTCTGCTTTTCCCCAGAGCAGCATCTCTATTTGGATCTGTTCAGCAAAGACTACACCAGGAGTGTGTGTGCAGACAGCTGTTAGCACAGGTTCAAAGGATCAATGGCCATTTTCTCCAGCAGCCAAGATCAAAGCACAACATAGCCCCAGGCAGGGAAGGACAGAGATGAAACAAGTGCTAGGTGAAGGGAGAATTAACTCACCTGTGGCACTGCCTCAAAATCCTACCCCTGTCAAGAAGTTCCATCCCCTATATAGACACCTGCACAATTTTGTACCAAATTGTTGTAACCTGTGATGCTGAGGCCTGAAAAGATCCAGCCACGAGCATTTCATTTCTGTAGCACCTTACCTTTTGCACAGAGCGTGTGGGTATTTTCTCCTCGCACCTTTGCAGCACAGATCTTCATTCCTGATAATCCGGGGCTGATGTCTATATTTGCATGTGACAGCTTTTCTCCCCCCTCTCCCCCAGCCACCCGGGAAACCTCCTTTGTGCACGCCATCAGCTCGGCCGGGGTCATGTACACCCTCACCAGGAACTGCAGCCTGGGCGACTTCGAGAGCTGCGGCTGCGACGACTCCAGGAACGGCCGCGTCGGTGAGTGACCGTCCCAGGACGGACTGACCCCGTCCCTCCGTCCCCACACGGACCCCAGGGCAGAATTTGGGGCAGTTCTGTGCTTAGCCTGTGTCTGCCTTGCAGGTGGCCGCGGCTGGGTCTGGGGAGGATGCAGCGACAATGTGGAGTTTGGGGAGAAGGTTTCCAAGCTCTTTGTGGATGCCTTGGAAACAGGGCACGATACCCGGGCGCTGATCAACCTGCACAACAATGAAGTTGGGAGACTGGTAAGTCAGAATAATAATAATAGTAATAATGTCTGTATTGGAAACAAAATCTAGGCTGTTCAGGTACCCATTTTCAGGCCCTTTTGACAATTTAGGCCCTGTAATAGTTGCATGGGGGAAAAAACACAGCCATAATCAGGCCTTGATCCTCAACACGGGGAATGACAGTAAGAGTTGTTCTCACTACCAGCTTCTGAAGCTGTGTAATGCAGTTAACTGCTGGCACACACCACTTATTCAGAAATGCCCACCACTTACTCAGAAATGCATGGGGTTTGTACTCACCTCTAGGCTTGTCTGGTCTGTAAAACAAAGCCAGAACCGCTTTCCCTATTTTGTTGCAATATGCATTTCCAAGGCCTTTGGCCGGGAAGCCAGGTGTGAGCTGGCCCTGCTCACAAGCCAGCCAGACTCGCCCCACTCCTGCCTGGGCCATGGAAGCTCTCAGCATCTTGCCAAACCTCCTTGTCTGTAAAAACAAGGATGGCAACACTTAACATACCTATCTCATAGGGCGTGTCAAGGCTTAATCTCACATAGATACCAGCGATTGGGACCTTATAAATACCAGAGGGAGATAGGCAGATAATATCTGTGAAGTGCTTGGCCTGGAGGAGATGCAGAGAGGTTGGGTATGATTATTCCAAAGCAGTTTCACACATTTTGAATGAAACCTCTGAAAGGGATGATATGTTGGTGCTGGTGAGCGGAGTGAGAAGGGCATGACCCGACAAAAGCACTTTTTTCCTGGCCTAGATTCTCCTGGAAGGGCTGGGGACAATAGTTTGTGCACACTTATCTCTGGGACAGATGTTTTCCAGGAACTAAGAGCATCAGCTGGTGTCTTGGAATGACCTGAAGTCACACCAAGCACGAGCCATTTTTGATGCACTGTCCCCAAATCACAAACACCATAGCACACGAGTTTGAGATTTCCTAATTTCCTTATTTCTCCACCTGTCCCACCAAGGCGGTGAAAGCCACGATGAAGAGAGCCTGCAAGTGCCACGGGGTGTCGGGCAGCTGCAGCATCCAGACGTGCTGGCTGCAGCTCGCCGAGTTCCGCGAGGTCGGCAACTACCTGAAGATCAAATACGACCAAGCGCACAAGCTGGAGATGGACAAGAGGCGTGTGAGAGCAGGGAACAGCGCCGACAGCCGCGGCGCCACGGCCGAGGCCTTCCACCACATCCACGCCTCGGAGCTCGTCTTCCTGGAGGACTCGCCCGACTACTGCACCAGGAACGCCAGCCTGGGCCACCACGGCACCGAGGGCCGCGAGTGCCTGCAGACCGGCAAGAACCTGTCGCAGTGGGAGAAGAGGAGCTGCCGGCGGCTCTGCACCGAGTGCGGGCTGCGCGTGGAGGAGCGCAGGACCGAGGTGGTGGCCAGCTGCAACTGCAAGTTCCACTGGTGCTGCACCGTGCGCTGCGAGCAGTGCCGGACGCTGGTGGCCAAGCACTTCTGCACTCGCCGCGACCCTGCCGCCCCCAACCACATCAGGCAGAGGAGCAGGGGCCACAGGAGATAGGGGACGCTTGGGTGGCCTCTGGGGACAGGACACTCTGGTGTCCTCTGGGACGCGGAGGGTTGGGTGTGCCCCAGTGAGGGGATGGGGTCTCCTGTGGATGGATGCAGTGGGATTTGGAAGCACGAGGCGCAGGCGCTGAGGGACCACAGTCCTTCTTGCTTCCGTGTTTGGTCCTCAATATTTACCAGTAGCTTCTTTCTTCTTGGGAGTCACTTTATCTGCATATGGGACAGAGGGAGGAATTTCACATTTTAGTGTTCCCCTGCCAGGGGTCTGCCCATGCCAGCAGTGGGGCTCCAGCCCCACAGCCAGAGAGGTGGGAATGGGTGCTGTGGCCAAAAGCAGGTCCAGCCGGGTGATCCCATCCCCGCAGCCCCGGGTCCCGGCCGTTCATGCACAGCAGCTGTTTGGCAGCATTTCTGGAGGAAAAAACTTATGCACTTTGTGATGTGAGAGGAGGTTTGGCAGTGTCGTGGTGTGTTACCACAACTGCAGCCTTTTGAGGGTTTTGGAAAGTTTACAGCCAGTGTTTACATATTTCCCTCCCCCCTTTTTTTTCTCATCCTTTTTCAATTTTGTATTTTGGCACAAGAAGCCCTGCCCCAAATAGACAGTAGCTTCATGTATTTGTACTGGATAAAATTAAGCAGTTCACAGTTCCTGTACTTTTTTTGGTTTTTTGAAATTAGCAGATAAGAATTCAGAATTCTTTATGCCTAATGTTGTTTATTAATAAGTTGTATTATTGCTTAGCACAATCTGTTTTCACTATATATCTTGAAGGTATCCCTTGAGAGTTAGATTTTGGACTGTATTTTGCAATAAACCACAATGAAAAGAACGGGCTTCTTCCTTTCTGGCTTCCTAGCATTATGATTTTAGGTGCAGAATTGTCCCTTTCTGTGTAAAACCCAGCACTTCCACGAATTTCCTCATCGTTAATCCAAAAGCCACCAAGGGCAGCGAGGTTGTTCTCCTGGATCTCAGTAAGTTGGCTCCAGCCTCCAGTCCCCAGAGGGATGGCTTTAGTTCCTATCACCACAATCTCACCCTTTCCAAGTGCTGAGTCTGCAGACACAGCCTGGCTAAAGCTGATTTTGGAGCTCCCAAAGCCCCTTTAATTTGCCTCGACCCGACATCCCCCAGACAATGCGAGGCTGCCCCTCTTTGATGTGGAAAGCCTCACCATCGGCACTCACTGCAAATTTCTTGGAGGCACGAGAGGAGCCCTTTGAACTGGAGCAGGAGAGAAAACTTGGGGACAGTTGTGAATGTGTCTGCTGGTTCCCTGCTGCTCCGGGTGCCAGCAGCCCGGGCCAGGCCGGGGAGGGCAGGAGGGGACATTGCTGGCCACTGCTGTCCCAGGGCAGGTCCTGCTCCTGGTGGTCAGAGGGAGCCAGGCTGTGCCACCACCCACACCCACCATGCAGGGCCAGGGATGCTCGGCCAGGTTTGCTCTCCAGCCGGGGGAGGAGGAGGGGGAGAGAGGTGTAAAACCACCCCAGAGCTCTGCCAGCACATTGCGCCCACACTGCAAATGCTTCGGTGCTGTTTTACCCGGGGCTCCCTATGGCTCTCTGTGCAAACACAGCCTCGGCACACACGGGAGCCACGGCAGGGAGCTCGGCTTGTAAAACACACATTTGGGAAGCACAGCTGACTTCCATGCATTCATTTTATGCAAAGTGGGTTTTATTAAAGCTGGAAGGGTGACACCAGCAGTTAGGGGGGCTTTGCTGCCTTCAGGGTAGCTATTTCTATATAAGTTACCCTACCAAAACAAAAAACCCCAAGATTTTTGCACAGTGTTGCCACAACACCAGTTGCAACCCCCAAAATAAAGGCTGAACTGGGAATGATAAAAACAGGCAAACAAAGCCCCTTTCCTGTATCTTGAGCACTGGCTGGCTTGTGTGCACAAAAAGTCCCGAGCTCTCCTGTTGTAATACCTGCTGCATTTGCTTGGACTATGCTCTGGAGCCCCAGCAGCTGCAGGCACAGGGTACCACCAAAATCCCCAAAATGAGGTTACACAGAGCACAGGACAGTCCCTGCTGAGGTGCTCTCAGAGGAAGGGAACTATTCTACCAGGATAACTCCCAAGCACACATTCCTTGTGTATAGCAGCAGCAGGTTAACAAACCACACAGGTAAATCCCAGGAGATGAGGGTTTCCACGAGCAGGAATGGGCAGGACATGCCATGTGTCATCTCACCCATTTCTCTGCAGTATCTTTTCAAACCAATATTAATGCAGAAAAGAAGAAGTAACAGGTTTGCAGGTGGCAAGAGCACCAGACCAGACTTCTGTCCCACACAGGCTCTGTCCCAGGGAAATAGGGATGGAGGGAAAAGTAGAGATACCACTGCCATGACCAATCCTTTTCCCACTGAGCCCTCCCATTCCCACCAACTCAGCATTCGTATCCACCCCGTTGTATTTAAATGCTGGAGATGAAGTGTTCTTCGCTGATTTTGTCTAATTGCTTTTAAAAAGCCATTTACATTTCTGGCACCCAGACTCTCTGAGGCAATGAGCGAATCGTACCCAAAAGCCAGAGACCAAAAGCAAACCAAACCAAACTCAGGAGAAAGTTACACACCATCCCATGGCACAGATTCCCATTCTCTTTTTATACCTTGCAGAGACAATACGGAGACTGAACAAACACAAAAATCAACTCTATGGCTTAGAGTGGCACCTTGCCAGAGATATTACAGTCCTGGAGAAGCTGAAGCTTCCTCATCCTCCCCCTTGTTGCTTGGATACAACAGTCATCAATTCTCACTACATTCAGCACAAAACAATAGAAATTCAGGATCGTCTCAATCCATCACAGCACTGTCAGGGAGCCCTGACACCCCTGCCTGCTGCTGTTTCTGTAATAACCCTCACACAAATGCCACGGGCACAGGGAGGCACAGGGCAACAAACCCTGAGGATTGAGCTCATCATTTCAACTGTGATTTTACCTGGGCAGCAAATTCCTGCAGAGCAGCTTTCAAAGTAAACATGAGCACACACAGCAGAGCAAAGTCGTGTCACCAGCTGCTTTGTGAGGGCTCCTTCTCCCACTGCTGCCAGAGAGTGTCTGCAGGGACTGGTGATGCCTTCAGACCTGCACATGTTTGCTCACGGTCACCCAAAGTCAGCTCCAATCGGGGGCACTGATCCCAGCCACCTGTCACTCCTGCACACCTGGAGACAGGGATGGGCTGGCTCTATAAAGCCTTGAGGAGGAACCTGATCCCCATTCCACAGTAATTGTAATAGTTTTGATCCTGATTACAATGAAAAGCTAAAAATCTTGATCTGGGCCAGGTGCTGCATGGACTCAAACCAAAATCTTGCTGCCTGTCCCCCAAGAGCTGTCAGCTCCCATGGAGCAGGGACACTTCAGGCGGGGCTGTGGAGCCACTTGGACAGTTCTGGAGCAGCACCTTCATGTTTGACCACCCCCTGCCATGGATAGAGCACCCTCTGTGATAAGAAATCTGTGTAACAACAATGGAATCAGCCCAAAATCACCACTGCCTCTGTGGAGGTTTAACAGCAGTGCCCCAGCAGTGTATCTGTGCCTTTACTGCAGGAGAGGGATGGGTTATGGTCCATTATTAGTGAGAAAGGGAAACACACTCCAAATGATGAAATAATACAGTCCAGCTACAGCATTACCCCAGACTGGCAGGTTTATGTCAGAGGTGCCTGCTCCACTAACAGAGCATCAGAAGATCACTGCTGGGTGCTCATACCATGCTAACAGCCCAGGCTGAGCCCAAAGCTTTCCCAGTCCTTCCCCTCTAACCCAGGGCCGTCCCTGTCACTGTTTCACCACTGCTCCTTGGCCATGCCCTGGTGCTCTGCAGGTTCCCATCCCAGCACCCTCACCAGCAACAGCAGCCACTTCTCTCTGAGTTCTCCTTCCAGCAGGAGGAAATGCCCCCACAGCCTGACTGCCCTTCAGGCAGGAGCATGGGCACGACCCACCTGCCCTTGATGGGGTCACTCCATCACTGTGTGGAGGAAGGTGAAGTTCAGGGGTGCAGGTGCCACCCTGTGTGGGCAGGGACAGATGGCACAACCTCGGGGCTGCCCAGCACCTGGAAACAGGCTGGGGCTGTGTTTGTGGAGGGGCTGAGGGTGTTACCCGGCACAGGAGCTGCATCTGTGCTGTGGTCTGTGCTCCCTCTCCCAGCAGAGTGTGCAAGGATGGCTCTGACAGCTCACACCATCACCAGCACCGTGTGCCTCCACAGCCTCTTCTGGTGGGAACACTCCTGCTCGGAGGCTGAGGTACCTGCCCCAGGCCCCCTCTCCTCAACAGGCCACACTGCTGCCCAGTGACCATCAGCAAGCGGAGAATCTAATTTATTTAATTCACAAAGTGCAGGTTCTGCAGATGATTTTGCAAAGAAGTTTGGAGGTGGATGGATTTTGGCCTGGCACTGCTCCCTCCTGCCCTGCTCCCACCCCAGCTGGGGGCTGCTCCCTCCCCCAAAGCCCCACCAGCATCCCTCCTTTCCCCCAGCCTGCTTCCCTTCAGCTGTTAAACTCCTTGCCTGCTGGATTACCTTTAATTTATGCCCCCAGTGCCCTTTCATGGATTATAATTCTGTATGAGATGTTTGTGCTGTATCCTCCCCCCGTATTAAAGTGTCAGGAGAATATCCCCAGGCCATCCATCTTCAACACTTCCGCAAGGGCTTGGCAATTCTCTGACATGAATATTATGGCTCTCCATGCAGAGCCTCCATCACTCAAGCTGACAAGTGTTAGAATCTCCTCTCTTGAACAGGGTAAGTGACCTTTTCATATGCAGCGTAGATTCCCGGTCACGCTGCATCTGGTGCAGTGAAACCAGTGAGTGCCAGCAATTCCCTAAAGTCTTAAAAAACAAGTCACTCGTCCTTTTCGACTTGCAAAACCAACCCTTAGCATGACAAAGTTAAAGGGCCCGAATCAGCCCCTGCTTAGCTGTTCCTAGTGCCAGTCCCAAGAGGCGGTCGGAAAAGCATCCATTCCATGCCTTCTGCAGGATTCATTGACAGGGATTTTCGGGGAAAGATGGGAGGATTTGGGTGTCTGGCTTGCTGGAGTGCATAGGAAAGATTTTTGTGACCAGTTAGTGACTTTAGTGACTTGGAAACCTCAACTCTAGTCTTAAACAATATATTTGTAAGTGAGGTGCTTAAAGTTTGGTCCCTAAACTCCACCAGGCTGACTTTCAAAGCTGCTGAACTCCTGGGCTTCCCACAGTTGTGTGCAGAAACTTTCCTCTACCTGTGCCTAGGGAGAAGCTGAGGCAGAAAACAACCTGTAAATCTGTTTTCCAGCTCAGACTTCACAGCTATGCTGCCCTGAGGACACTCCAGCCCAAGTTGCCCGACTGCAAGTGAATCCTCTGGAGCTGAACTGTGTGGTGATTCAAGTTAAATCCCTCCTACAAAATTCACACGTTACCCCGAGACTTTGGCTAAAGTGGTGCCTAATTTTTTTTCTTCTCCAGGGGGCAAAGGGACTTTCAGAGCAGCTTTGCCACCTTTCCCCTACGGAGGGACTGGTGGTGGCTCATTGCCAGCACACAGCAACAAAAACTTGTTAACACCTTTTCGGCTCCCTCTTAATAAAGTCAGGGCAATTAACAGCTTCACAATTTACAAAACAAATCCTCTTTGCAACACCTGAGAAAAAGAGTTACAAGTGTTTCCCAAACATTTCTCCGTTGGGGAGAACACCTACAGTAAGTGTCAGCTGGGATGTGCTGCCTCTGCTTTCCCTGGCTCCCCATGGAATCCACCCTCAGCACGAATTCCTCCTGCACTTCCATCCAGGAGTCCTGACCAAGCACAGCTCTGCTGGGAAAGGTTCTCATCCAAGGGTTTCTCCAAGGAGAAGGAGGTGTACAGGCAGTGAGGGTGTCAATTGATTCCCCACTTGCTGGTGCATATTTCTGGTATGGCCACATGGTAAAAGAAGTGGACATGGGGTGGGGTTGTCCTGTCCAAAAATGCCCCCAGGGGTGGCTGGGAGGCGGTTGGGAACGTACAGCATATTGGCACCTCTGCAGAGGGATTCACAGCTCCCCAACCTATTTTTCTGGTTTCCTGCTCTCTCCTAGGATACAGTCCATGCCCCCCACTTTGCAAATCACTGCCCTGGCTTACAGTGCAGTAAATTCCCCCTTTTCAAACGAGCCCCAAGGAGCTGAGCCATATAACAGAAGATTGATGGATTAGAGAAAATCAAATAAATGTAACTTGTGATGTACTTTCAAAATTAATTCCTTCCTTCTCTTTTTGCTCCCATCCTTCTCTCCCTTTTCCAAACATACTGAGAGAGGTTCATATTTTATGAACAAGAAAGATGAGGTGCTCCCTCACTAAACTATTATTTATGTATAGAGGTGACTGCTGGGACAGTTGCACGCAAGAGCTCTCCCAGATAAAATGGACTTGGTCCAAACACTTCTGGAGATTAGAAAAGACTCTGTTTAAAGTGTGGACCAGGTCCTGGACCCAAACTCGTCCCTCCCAGGGGGTCCAAAACGCAGAGAGGAAAGGAGAGGGAGTTTGTGGTACCTCCAAGTGCAGTAAGGAGCAGAGATTGATGGCCACAGCTAAGAAATGTTCACCAGATTCAGGCAGGATGTGAAGATGAGTTGCAGTCATTTGAAACAGAGGGAGTCGGAGCCAGAAAATGAAAGAAAGTAAGTCTAAACCTGTCCTAGAATGGGACTGTGGAGCTTTACGAGCAGGAGGACATGATGGGAAAAAGACAGGGAGATCTCCATTAGTATTTTAGCTATTTTTTTTCTTTCTATTCTTTCTTCAGTGTCCCATGCAACATTAATTGAAGCCCCTTGTGGGCATGGCCAGGAGAGAATAGCTCGTCAGGGGACATGTGAGCACAGAGCCTGGACAGTAAAGGGCCCTTCATTTCCTCCTCTGATGCTTTCAACAGCACATGGGATGCCATAAAAGATGATAATGACGAGGGCAGTGGAAAGACTGTAAAACAGTGGGGAGAGGCACAAGGGTTGCCTCACTTGGGCTCAAACTCGGGCCATGCATGGGCTGAGTTTGCTGGTTGTGAGCTCTGCTTGGGACCATGGCTGACCCTGTCCCACCTGGCCTGGCTGCCGGCACTCAGACTGGGCTGGGAGGAGGTGCCTGCTCTGAGATGTTGGCTTGTGGTGTCAGTTATGGACTCAGATCAAGCCTGGACACAGGCAAGAGTGAGAACAACTTCTTGCATTTCTTCTCAATTCCACAGACTTTTCTAACTCTCAGGACTGTGGCTCCTGGCCTGACACATCCAGGGGATCATTCATCAAGATGAGACTCGGCAGTTTCAAGTGCAGCAATTTCTGTTTCTCTCCCTTTTGACAGTGCCTTGAAGCTAAACCTGCTCTGGCCCAGCTCTTCATTCCTACTCCTGCCAGGCAGAGACTTCTGCTGGCAGGCAGCCATCAGCCCTGATAGGGACAGGGCACCTCCACCCTATCTCTAAGTGGATTTTGAAGCCAACGAGCAAGAGAATAATTAAATTAACTCAGTCCCAAGTACCTCCCGAGGTGCCAAGCATTCCCAGCATTGCAGCTGCACCACAGGTGTCTGGAGAGCAGGTAATTCCAGTCAGGGGCAGGCTGCAAGTGTGGCTCCCGGGGACATCTCTGCTGGCACAGGGGCACCAGCCAGTCCTGGACAGAAGCGCTGGGAGAGATTCTCAGGATGCCTTTGCTCGAGCCAGCTTGAGTCCAGGAGTGAGACAGCTACGTTCATGCTTTGATGTGCTTAAGTTAATAAGATTTATCCCAGGGCAAGCACAGTTGTGCTTCCCAGCCAGGACTGCTTTACTCTCCTGGTTCTTTCTTGTCCTGTGGGCTGTCCCCCGCAGGGTGTCAGGGGTGTCACCTCAGCTCTCAGCCCCTGTTTTACCAAACAACCTGCTATGTAAATTCCCTGAGAAACACCTCTGTGCTTTTGATTGCAGCACATTGATTTTTTTCTCTCATCTACCGCAGGCCGTGAGACTTGAATCTGGATTTGGGAGAGCCCCTGACTGGGGAATGATCAGGTCACAGCCTGCACGCAGCTGCAGCTCCAAGGTGAGCACGGGGAGCCTGGCCCAGCTCTGGCCAGGGTGGAGGCAGGGCAGAGGACATCCCCACTGCAGAGCTTTATCTCACCCATCGCCAGAGAGCTCACAAATCACTGCCCAGTCCCTTTCAAGCAGTCAGGAGCACTAAATTGTGCCTCTTGTATCCAGACAACAACCAATCTCCCAGGGCCAGGCCAGGTACATTGATAAGGAGATAATGTAAATGGTCAAACAGGATGGAGCCAAAATTCACTGTTTCCTGTGCTTTAACTTAGCAAGTGCCATATCGACAGGAGAGTCTTTTTTGGATTATCTCCCATTCCAAAGGGGGCTGGTGTGGCCAAGGGTCTGCCACTGCACTGCTTCAGTGTAGAGGAGCTCTGGTTTCATGTGACACCAAGTACAGGGTGCTCTGTACACTTTCAGCACAACTTTAATAACAACTATGATCCAATAAATATTTGGGAAGAGTAACAAACAGTGCTACAAAGAGAGCAGAGTGGCACCCAGCTCCTTCCAACTCCTCCGAGTTTTAAACCCCCGATGGTCTCAGGAGCACTTCCACTCTCTCTGTTGTGTGCAGAAGATATAATTAATTTCACATCACCCTGATTTGTTCAGTATCATATAAACTATCCTGCCTCCTAACCAAGCTAACCACTGACAAACCCCTTCAGCTCATTCTCTTGGCTGTAAGCAGACACTGACCTCACCCCAGGGAGCTATTTTCCTGGAGATGACTTCGGGCACTAAAAATGCAGCTACATCTTGGTAGGTTATTAAATCCACATGTGAAAATAAACTCATCTATCATCTCATGCATGTGGTTTATCTTCCTTTTAAGATGATATAAATGTACTAGAGCATCCCATTAAAGCAATTTGCGTGTCTTGCTTTATTTTCCCAGACAGGACATTTCTTCCTTGGAAATTACTGGCTTTTGGGAAAACATACTAAGGAGCCACAGAATAACAGAACTGACCTTCAGGTGTTACTCCCTGAACAAGCACCACCCTGACCTGAGGTCCGAAGGACGGGTGACTTTTTACACAGACCCCTTCAACCTCAAGGCACTTCTTTTCAAAGCCCCATGGTGACATTAAGGCCCAGAGGCTGGAAAAATGAAAGCAGAGAGCAGCAATCTCTGCTGAGATGAGCTCCATAAACACTTGAGTGCCAGAGACAGGCAGAGAGCAATAGGACATTCCACCCCCTGCTCACCCTCTGCACCACTGTGCAGCTCCTTCTGGCAGGGACCAAAGACAAAGCCTCATTTTCTGAGACACCAGGACATGTCTTTCTCTGCTGGCTGAAAGACATGAACTCTCAAGACAGCTAAAGAAATGAAACCAGGAAAGATCATTAGAGGAAAAACAGCCAAAATCCTTTAAAAAAGGTTTGGAAGTACTAGTCATCCTTCTTAATTCCAGCTGTGTCCCTGTCACCATGGACATGTTGGCTTTCACCCTGCCCCTCAAAGGTTTGACTGCTAATCCACCCACCAGGCCTTGAGGAATAAACCCCCTGGAGACATCACCTGGCTTAGAATAGTCCTCACTTCTCAACAACAGCATTTTATGGCCCTGGCTGCCTCTGCTGTGGCATGTTTTCCATTGCAAGTCTCACTGTGACAAATTACAAATTACTTAAAAACACTCCTTCCACATTAATCATGCAAGAGGAACAAAATACTTTGTGCCAACATTCTGACACTTGCCCTGGAGAGCCCTTTTCTCCTGGAGAGTGGAGCTCATTGCTTTGCCAGGGCAAGATAATCAAAGTACAATCATCACATCAGGCCTGGACACCTCAGTGAGGGATGTACTACACAAGGTTGCAAGAAAAGAAGCAAATTTATGCTTCCTGCAATAATGAAGACAAATGTATTGATTGGGCCTGAAGGGATGTAAGAAAAAAAAGTTTCTTTTCTGTAGAGCAAACCATTAGAACTAAGAACTCCCCGTTTCTTCTCTCATCTCCCAGAGCCTTACTAACTTAGCTGAATGGGTTAATTGTGACTCATCTTATTATTTCTTCCAAAGAAAAGATCCAAAAAGTTACTGCATTCCCCTTAGATATCTGCACCTCCTGCTGTGGCCTGAACTTAAGGCACCAGAGGAGCTGCAATATTAGCTGCACTGGAATGTTTTGGTTTTCCCTTGCAAAACAGCCCCATCTCTCCAAGTGTGAATGTGATTCAGTTACCTAAACATACTTGAGAGGGGCAAAAAGAAAGGAAATTTCCATTTTTTTATACTTAACTGAAGAATTCCCATTGTTGTTGAAAGCAAACAGAAAAGGGCATGCCTCAACATGTCTCCCTGGCACTGCAGACACAGGGAAGAAAAAACTTTTAGAAGACAATTTTTTTTCTCTAAAAATAAGCAAATTCCCATCAGTAATGTGTCACCTCTGGACCAGTGTGCAAATCCTACAGCCTCCATGAGCAGAAACAGTCTAATGTTACACATGTGGGCACATAAAAGACATGATGTATTTTTTGAAAACTCACCTGGCACCGCATACAGCTATTTCACATCCCCAGCTGGGTTGGCACACACAAATGGTGAAAATTATTCTGTATTTAAACTTTCTCAACCATAAGGAAGAAAACCTGCAGCAGAATTGTAAATTAATACTAGGTGACAATGAAATTATTAGTTCTCATTGGAACTGAATAGATAGATAAAGATCCAATTTCTTGCCAGTACAAGGGAGTGAAAATCAAAAGCTGCCAGTTTATATTGTCGGGATATTACAATCTCAGGTCATACCTAAATTGATATAATCTGTCTGCATTCACCTCAGTAGAACTATACCAGATTATAGTACCTAAAGACATGGCCAAGTGTCATCTTCTGCAGCAAATCTCTAAAAGCACACATAAAATCGTTCAACTTAAAATACACTTTACCTTACACCTTTTCTCTCATGTCACCTGATGAAAGTCACATCAACTGTTTGCACCCAGAAAAACAACAGAGCAGAAAAAAATAGCTAGAAATTTTAATTGTCTGTTAGCCTTTGCTCTCTGTGCCCAGGCCAGTCCTCCTGCACACACCCATGATCGTGGCTGAGCTGAGAGGAGCTCAGCCAGAATATCTGAAAGGTGTCCTGTTTTGGGAGACATTTCATTTCTGTGCTGTTGAAACAGAGGCAGACACGGACAGAGCAGAGGATCACACATCCTCATTTGGCCTTTTCTCTACCTGTTCTGTTTCACAGCTCTAAACACAGTGTCAGTGAACACACTGTGTGATTTCCCCTTGGATCGTCACCTTTGGTGGCTGTAGACAACCAAGAGCAGAAAACAAAGGTGGAGGTGCTGCTAGAGCAGAGAACCACAGATCCTCCCAGCCACAGACTCATCTGTACCCTGGAGAGGAACTACTCCCACCTAGGAGTTGTGCTCCAAACCTGCTAATCCCATATACAACACCAGAGCCAGCTCTGCTTGTTTGCACTTCCAGATACGAAGAAAAACTGGCCACTAATTTTTGATCACTGCTTCAGGAAGTCCAGAAGTCCTTAATAGACTTGCAACAGCCTTACTACAGTGACAGCAGCTATTTTCATTAAAACCTCATACCACACAGAAAAACCTTCTTCACATGTTCAGGTAGAAGAGCCTCCAAAGGAACGATTCAGAATGTGAGAAGCCAAGTGATCCAAGCACCAAATGCCTGGCAGACCTCGAGAACGCACATGTTAAACTCCCCATTCCTTCCTACAAGTAGGCACTTACACAGTGCATGTGCAGTAACCATCTGCTCGTGCATTTGCCCATATTTTCCATGATTCTGTGATTCTAGATCCTGTTGCCACTCCAAGGGAGGGCCCAAGGAGAGTCTTTTCACTTCTCCATTCCTTACCTTTACACTTATACCATGTGCGTACTGCCAGTTCCTTTGCACATCATTGCCCATCCACTGAGGAGAGATATTATAAAGAAACCAGGTATTATTATTAAAACCATGATTTGAAATTATTCATTCCAGGAATCCTGCACAGTCTTAAAAAGGAACATTTCGCAGAGAGAGAGAACAATTGGTAAAGATATATCATGGTAAAGATATATCATGGCTGCTCTGTGCTGTAGTGACAACCTTTGCCATAATTAATGACTAAATATCAATAATTACACTAAGTTTGGAGAATGTCTCAGCACTGAGTCAGCACTCAGGTAAGGCAATGTTTTATTGCAGCTCATTAAAGGGAAAAAAAAGCAATAAAAGGCTTAAGAACCATCACAGATCCTGACTACATGAAGCTAATAAACAGTATGATACACTATCATTTACATGAATAAGAAAAGGAATAGACATTTCATTTCCTATGCCTTTGTTGCTCCCATTCAGTTGCACTGATGGGGCTATTTGGGGAAGCCCCACGGTGCCTGTTTACAAGAGAACTTTGCAAAACAACGACAGTCACGGTCAAAACTTTGCTGGTCAATTGAGTATATTTACATGGAAGAGCTGGGAAGAAAACAAGTATTCTGAAATAGCCTCATGGGATAGTTCAGTTGGAAGTGGTAAGTAGCAGGGAAGGCTCTCATGGCTATTGAGATGTGTGGTGGCCACAGAAAAAGAACCTGGTTTTCAAACAGAGGCTTGATCAAACTTTCTTCATCCAGGCAAAAATATCATTGTGCAACTCCCTGAGCAAAATGGCAATTGCCAAAGTGTTCTGCACGCAGGGAGCAGCAATGTCCAAGTCTGGCTCCAGAGAAATCAGACACAAGCTCTTTGCTTTTCATAGGAGTGGAAAATGTGCCATGCCAACACCTGACAATGCATTTCAGATGCACATACACCATCTGAGCAGATCCCAGAAACGATCCCATTTTCCCTCTTTCTTTTAACTAACAGAATGGAATTGCTCCAGATTTACAATGAAGCAACCTAAAAGCACAGTTGGAACCACTGTTTTTAAGAAGACCTTGCTATGCCATAACTTTCCACAGTTCAGTTGCTAAATTACACATTATAAAAATAAGTAAGTGCAATTGAGAGACTGTGTTAATCTCAGAAGTTTAAACATTGCTCTGTAATGACTGCTTTATAGTGGCCCATAGTAAAGTGCTTTATGGGGCGTGCAGGAGATTTGTCCGCACGCGTCCGTTAAACACTCCTGGGAATTTTCTCACACACAGAGACGAGGCCTGACACAAAACTAAACATGGACAAAACACTGCCTCATTCACACAGCACCAGGAATGCCACCCAGTAAGAAAACACTTTACAATACCTAAGAGAGATAAGGACCACTAGCCAGCACGGCAATAAGATGTTGCTTTTGGAAATGCAGAATTTCCTAACCTGACAATCCGTGCAGACTCTGGGAAGATGACAAAAACACAACTGTCCCCTTGCAAGGAAATGAGAGCTTAAGCATTGATTATAAAGAGATGATAAAGAGCATGGGTGGTTTGTAGAGTAGTTTACTAAAGCCAAGAGCATTTAAAGCCAAATTAGGGTCTTGCACATAAAAAATTCCCTGGAATTTAGGGTGAGTTCATATGTGATTCCTTCCTCGGGCAGTCTGCAGCTGACAGACCACACCCCACTGCCTTTTCTCTCTGGCCAAAGAGAAGATCTGTCCAGGCTGACTCAGACCTCAGGTGAAAAGACTTTTCAATAAATTAAATATGATGGTAACAAAGATGCAGACATGGTACCAGAGATGTGTTTCGGTTTTGTTTTTTTAATAATCATGCTTCAGAATAGCACCACAGCTAAGCAAGATGAGCCAGGAAGGGGTTCTTGGGGGACAAAAACCAATGCCATATAAGACAAATATAAGCACACCCAAAAAGGCGCTACATGAAGATCTTTGTGCGAAAGCATCACGTCCCTCAGCCCTGAAACACTCACAGGCAGTGAACTGAATTCTCAATCCTTCAGCGTTACCATTATTAGAGTATCATTCACTCACTTGTCTGCAAACTGCCTTCTTCTCCCACCAACTGCTTCGTCTCACAACAATACCTCATTTCTGGCTCAGAAGACCAACAAAAAGCTCTCCCCTGAGCTCTGGCAGTGTCCCCATGATCACTTGGCAGGAGGCAGCATGACAATGATTTGACAGGCATTCTCCCGAGGAGACTCCACACATCAGTCACACTGCTGACACACTCCACACCCAGAGGAGCTCATCCACACCAGGGGAGATTTCTAGGTGCAGGCAGCTGCTCCTGATTGACCATCCTAAAGCAGCAGGTTCCTGTTTCACTAACAGCAGAACCAGAAAGTACCTATTTGCTGCAATGGGCCTGGTGGCATTGCCACGCTGGCTTGAGCCAAGCCTGCATGAGTAAAGCAAAGCAGCAGGTAATGAGAGGAATGAAATCCTATTTCTAGTCCAAGGACAAATCTGGCAAAAGGAAATAGTACTGCAAAAACAATTGCAAGTTATCTTTTTATGATGATATTTTTATGATGTGCAAGGAGTCTTTCCAATAAAATAGAAATAATTTCTCTTCTGATTTTGTTTTTTTAAAGGAAATTGAAGAACCACAATATCTTCAGAGGATGAGTTGTTATCTGTTTTCAGTGCTACCCAACAACATTTATTGTGCAGAACACCAAAAATTATCTTGATCTGACTACTCTAAGTGAGTTAAAATTAACACTGACCCTCATCAACTGTTGTTTAAAGGATGGTCAAGATTAATAGCTTAAATGAAGGAAGAAACACAAATCTTCTATTCTTTTCCTACATGAGAAAAGTGAGGGTTTGCAAATCTCCACGAAACAATCTTAACCCTCCTGAATGTCAGCCCCAAGCTCTGACCAGTGACACATTTCTGAAGCTCGGCATGCTGGAATGCTCGGACAGATGCAGGCAGTGGGAATCTGCCTTTGACTGAGGCTTCTGCCATCTTTACAGTGTGTCCAAGGCTCCTGGCAGTTCCTGAAAATAAAAAAGCCCTTATGAGACAGGAAGGCTGAACAACCACATACTTCAAGACTAGCTCAATCTGTATAGTTCCAAGAACAACTTTCAGTGCAGGTGATAGCAAGCATATAAGCAAAGTTCCAGGTGGAAGTCTGTTGAAAAAACAGAATTATGGGAAACAGACTGAACCGCTTATTTTATGGACATAGCTCTATTCCAGCACTCAGGCAGTAAAACTAAAATGAACTCCCTCAAAGTTAAAAATGCCCAATAAAACTCAATAGGCAAGGTAATTATTTTGACTTGACAGAGGGAGAGGACAGATTACTCATTCCCACAGAGAATATCTCACCTTACTGACATCGAATGGAAAGACATCTTTCTGTTAATCTGATTTTTTTCCCTAAAGCTACGTTTTCTGTGCTATGGATTTATAACCCTGGCCAAGCCTGTACCACTCTGGGCTAAATAAAAACCCACAGACCATAACAAATGTAACAGAACATTCCCCAACAGCCTCTCCCGTGGTGTCACAGCTCCCCCATGGGACCAGGCTGCTTGGCCACTTCACATTCCCAGGACTGACCCTCTGCCCACATCCTACTTATTAATGCTGGCTCCTCAGGATCTCAGCTGGATCAATACTTTTCCTGTGTGTATGGATACAGTGAGGCAGCATGGCACCCATGGAATGAAGGCAACTTCTCCCTGTCTCTCGGTTTTCTTGGGAAAATGGAAGCAAACACCAGTCCCCAATTGAAGGTGTTAGCTCCAACATCAGAGAGTAATTCCATGACAGATGAACACCTGAATGACTGAATTTTTATTGCGTGGGTGATAAAGGTGACATTTACAACATCAGCAGCCTTCGTCCTTTCTCCCACCCCTCAGCTAAGGACCCACCTATGTCATCCAACATAACACAGCTCTAGCACAAATGCAAAATTGAAAACTCCAGCAGTAACATAAAAGATGTATTTATTGTCAAGCAGTATCACATCAAAATAAACAAGCAACTGTCATAGTAACTAACAAAATACAGGGGAATGCCTTGTGAATTCACTGGATTTTAGTTTCTGGCATTTTCAGAAAATGGATTTTTTTATTTGGCTGACAGGAAACCACAAAGCACAACTGTCCTGTAATTGGAGCAATCAGACACATATGGGGACAATAATTATAGGCAAAATAAACTGGTTGTAAACAGTTTTGTTTACTGCATTTCTAACCACCTCATATTTTTACCCTTCATTATTTGAGTGTTTAGGCTTTCTTTTTTTCCTTATCTTAGAAGTCCCAAGATTTTTAGGTCTTAGTACTGTAGGGACCAGTTTCTAAATGTTTATTATCTGGGCTGGCAATAGTGGTTTGTTTCACTGTGAGGATAAACAATTCACTTAAACGAGGTTTGATGTTACAGACAAATGACTTATGTTTCTCATAATTACTCAAATTGGGGAAGCAAGTTTTTTCATGAAACAAATTATGAAATTGCTTGTTTGTTTAGCATTAGTCAAGCGTACTCATATTTCAGAGTTATGAAAATTACACTGTTTTCTTCATTCTAGCCAATCAAACCATAAGATACAAAGCTTGAAGTTAACAGCATAAGTACAGCTCTTTGAAGAAAATTAAAAAGCCCCACATCCCCAAAAAACTGTTTAGTTACTTCATAACTAAACTAACTTTTACTTCATAAAAGGCAGCAGTGTGGGATTAACCTGTTGCCTGTGGAAGAGCACTCTCTCAAAATTCTTCAACAGAACACATGAAAGTTTGAAAAAAACAACAGAAATTTGCATACCTTTAGGAGCAGGAAAACCCAGAAAACACTTTTAAGGTGAGCTGTTCCAATTAAGCACCTTTCTTGCAAACAGATGTTGGAAGACAACCATGGTCCTTGACTAAAATCCATCTTCTTGTGATTCATAGTCACTGAGCCTTTCGCCAGCAAGATGGGAAAGATGTGTTCAACGTACCTTCAAATAAGTCCTTCAAATTACATTCCGGCAAAATACATCAGACTTAAGTGAATCATCTTCAAGAGTGACATTACCTGGGTGATGTAATCAGCAACTAAAATTCCAAACTTGCTCATAAGCCTACAGTAATTGTTTTCTACATTATATCCACGTACCTCCCTTCATAACTGAATTTATGTCTACTAAAAAATTGCTGAAACACAACTCTTGGCTTCACAAAGCATGGGCCAGGTGGATGTCATTTGGGAATCCACATTGCTGTAAACTATTTTGTTCTCCCACACAGTCAAACCAAGAAAACAGGGAAAATAGCAGTAAGTCACACCCACTGAGAACACTGTTTTTTCCTAATCACTCAATGCCATAAATGCATCATGTAATTCTACATTCACTTTGTCAGTAGAGAAGGTATTAGAACCACTACATCTTGGTTGAGTGTAAGGTTATTTATCCCATGAAGACACAAGTAGTTACAACAAATGCATTTACTTCAGATAGTACTGGTTAAACAAAGGACACACTGAAAATGGCAACACACATCTGTAACTTGGAATGCTTGAGATGGTTTCCACTGAATTCTCATCGCCGATGCCCTTCCTCAGAGACGCGATATTGTAGTTTAGGTTTATTGGGATTGTGTTCAAGCAGCCAGTCAGCAAGCCAAATCTGTGAACAAAAAACCCAAATGTTTTCAGTTTTCTGTTGTTTTCTATTAAGTGTACAGGAGAATATTAAAACCATTATTTGAAACCTCTGCTACAGATACTCTCCTACTGTGCTGCAAAATTAAGACCTTTCAAAAAAAAAAAAAAATGGACATCTAGATGACCTGTTTTTTACAAATGTTCTTTTAAATCTTCACAGCTTATGTTGCTTTTGAACAATCCACACTGACCTTTAGAAGACAACTTGTCCTGGCAATGTTTATCTTTGTGAAAGTATAAGAACATTTGAGCCATACTTCAAATAATTGAGCCAGCTCTGTTTTGGAATGCAGCTGCACAATATGCATGAAACTGCTTAATGAAATCTTACTCCTGACAACACTTAGGGATACTTCATCTAGTAATCATTCATCAGAATTGTCAGCCTTCTGCACTGAAATCACCTTACAGTACCTAAAACTTAAAACCAAAACATGGCTACTTTTTGAAATTCATCTTGTATGTTTTCCAGCATGTTGTACTTAAATGAGAATGTGGGAGGCAGGAATGCCTTGAGTCCTAATTCCATCTGCCAGTCTGGGCCTGGCCTTAGGCAAATTAACCTTTTGCCTCAATTTCTTCACTTGTAAAGCAAAGTTTTTAACACATCCTTATTTACTTCACAAGGCTGTTGACGATTAGTTTCTGGAATGCTGAGTACAACAAACTTCATACCACACTGTGAAGTGAAGAACTGACAGAAGAGCAGACAGAGAAGGTAAGCAACACTATCCTTTTCCTACCACGTACAAAAAGGATGGTTTGCAAAGGGAGAGCCAAGCAGAGCACCAGGACAGGTAAAGCCAGCAACTGCAGAACAGCAGTAAGAATCCAAGACAGAAATCCAAGACAAACAAACAAAATAAAACACAAAAACCCTTAGAAAAACTATTTTGGAAAAAAAGAAATCCTCAAATCCTTTGAACCCAAATAAATTTATCCTGCATTACTTGAGGAATTGGCTGAGACAACCTCTGTGCTGAGAGCAAGTATTTCTGAGTGCACAGACACTTTCTGATGCCATCACCAAAAGGAAAGAAAAGAAGAAAAGAAAAACATACTGGAAAAAACAAAACATTCCAACAATCTCCCAGTAAGCCACCTAGCAGATAACAAACTGAAAAGGCAATAGGCAATATCTATTTCTGAAGCAGTATCAAATCAACATTATTTTCCTTCTGTTACAAGGTCACACACATTATGGACAATGAAGAAGGTGCAAATAAAATGTTTTTAGCAAAGCTACTGACACTGTTTCATACAGCTTTCTTACAAGCAAGGAAGGAAGGAATTGTCTCAATGAAGTTACTGTTATATACCCCATAACTGACTAGAAAATTGTTCTAAGAATTCAGATTAACTGGAAGCCAAAACAATGAGTTAGAGAGATGGGACTTGTAACAAAAAAAAAAAAATTAAAAATCAGTATTTAATATAGTGAAGAGATGACTGAAAGGAAAGAAGATGGGAAGATTCTTCAAATATGCAATAGGTTGCTGGAAAAAAAAGGAGATACTGCATTGTCTCCAATATCTTCTGGGGATAGTAAAAGGGGAAAAAAAGGTAATGGGCTTAAAATTGGAGCCAGGAGATTTAGGCTATCTTTTAGTGAAAGCTTTTAACAAGTATAATTAAGCACTGAAACAGATTGCCTGGGGAGACTGTAGATTCTCCATCATTTGGAGTGCTAATTCACAGGCCAGACACACATTGGTTAGGGATACAGTTGGTTTGGCCTTTGGACAAAGGAATGGACTTCATCTCTGTTTGCTAGATTTCTGTGGTAACAGTCCCAGACATACAGATAAAGTAAACAGGTTATAAAGTTGGAACAATCAAAGTACATTAAATGTGACCTCATGTATATCACATAGTTCACAGGAACACCCCAAGTGGTTTTTAAGGCTTTTTTTTTTCTTTCTGAAACATATCCTTTAGAAAAAATGCAATGTTGATTATAAACCTAATCATGATGTAAAATCCATAACTGCCAGCAAGTTGTCACATGGATTAATTATCTGCATGCTTAAAGAAGTACTAGTGTGAATGACTGAAACTTTAAGAACACAAAGACACATTTACTATGCTTTTCCAGATGTGAGAAAACTGATTTTGTTTAGGGACTGAAAACACACCCTTGTTTCATCCCTAACAAACAAATCAACTTCTTGAAACCAAATGTTATTTGACTAGTTCATTAGCTGACAGCTAAAACAGCACATCTCTTCAACAACAGAGTAGTTCTTCTATAAAAAGAGACTTTAACACCAAGTGACTGCATCCCAAAGCTGACAGCAGTGTGGGACACTGCACATACCATGGGGTCTGCTGGCTTCTCTTTGCACAGGGCAGTGAGCCCGGCCAGCAGCGTGGGCTTTACGTAGAGGTTCAGGTAATCCCGAGCTCTTTGTCCAGTGGGAACAGGCTCCAAGATTGCTGGAAGGAGGAACCACAGGTGTTAGAGAGCAGCCTGTAGTGATTAAACCCAGCGTTCTTTCCAAGGTTGTTTATATGTGAGCTGCTCTTTACCTTAATACGTTAATAATACATCATTGGTTTTATAGCTTCTCCCACAACAAACTGCAAAGAAACTCCCTAAACTTCTTTATAATGTCCCTGAGGTAATTTTACTAATTATAGTCTACTAGGTAAAGGGAGGAAATCAGATCATCTGGGGAAAACCTTTATCCTTGAAGATGCATTTGGGGCCAAAGAGAAACAATATATCCCATGTTTATCACTTTCTTCTTGCAGTGTGAAGCGGGTTTCTGAAGACCTTAAAAATCGCACCTTTAGTCTTGCTTTGTTGTCAGGGTGAGAAGAAACATGGCTTGCAATGGTAAGGTTGGTAAGGAAGTGCAACATCTCCTATTAAACTCACTGATACAGCTGACAAAAAGTATCAGTACACACATTTTTCTAGCAGTGTCACTTGAACCTTTCAGTCAAAGAACAAATCCTGTTACATTACAAACCAGAGATCCTCTTGCAGCTTTTCCAGGTTCTAAGGCCCTTTTCTCTGGCACTTTACTTTGGAATTGCACTATCATGTGAGCATCCAGCTGCTTTTGAATAGGATTTACTCAGCCTAAATCCATGAAGAGAGTCAGTTCTCAAGTCAACAGGACTCTCCAGGGCTGACAGTGCCAGAAACACTTGCTGGAGTGTAATAGTTTCCTATTTCCTTTCATTTACCAGCTTTGTCTGCTCCAGTTCCCAGAGCAGAGTTTGAAAAGTGGAAGCAATCCCTGTAATTACACTGGCTCTTCAGATAGGTTTTTGGTAAGCCTTTCATAGCAGAAAATGTCAGCTTATCCATAGAGACCCACAATCCTATAAAGCAAACAAACCCAACCTCTTCTAAATCAATTGTATCTGGAGTCAGGGCAGAGACAAGTAATACCAGGGAACGACAGGGAAGAACTCTATCTGCCCCAAGACTGGTAATGAGCCAACTGTACCACTTTACCTTCTGGAAATATGAATCGAATTTCTCTCTCTGCTGAGGACATGCTGAGGCTGCCATGAAGCCCATTCCTCAGTTCATCAGTCCCATAGAGTGCTCTTAAGCTAAAAACAAAGGAAATAACTGTTTGGAGGGCAACTGCAAATCCCTTCCAAGTCTCTGCAGCCTGAGAGAACAGAAAAGCAATAGATAAGAACTAATTAACAAGGTATTGGCTTGATTTTCTTTTAAACATATGCAGTAGCTACCTAAAACTTACGTTCATGCACTCAACATTCACCATAAAGTAGGTGAACTTTGCATAATAAAAAACAATGGTGAAAAGCTGTTACACACAACTGAGGAGATAAGAAGCCTGTGTCTGTACTGTACAAACAAACAAACCACAGGAAGAAGGGGAAAAAAAAAAAAAAGAATTCTAGTCCCAATCAAGAGAATGACAAAATCCCACTGACCTGTACAAAGCCAGTCAGTGAGTTACCTGTTAGGATGAGTTATCCTAGCTTTTAGGCTGTTGGATGGTCCAAGCAATTCCTTCCAGTATGAGACTGCACAATTTCTAGCAAGAACCATAGCAACTATAGGGCCAGAACTCATATAGGCTGTTAAATTAGGAAAAAACACTTTTCCAAATTGGTCTGCGTAGAAGTTGCTACATTGTTCTGGGCTTAACTGGAGCTTTCTTTTCTATAAAGTGTAAAAGACAAAAAAAGAATTAAAATAGATTGCTACATTTAAACAGCTAAGAGCATTAAAAGGCAGGATACAGTTCTCTGCTGCAGTCATATCTCCCCACCCAGAACACAGAGTAACTTCTGAAACTGAAACTTCTGAATCTGATTCTCCCAGATCCGATCCTCTTTGAGTAACAAAGTACAGAGTACAGAGTAACAAAGAGCAACAGTTTTTCAGGTTAATTAAGAGAACAGCCTATTTGAGTAAGATGTGATTTTACCCAGGCAAACTACAGCATTTTCTAACT
Organism: Acanthiza pusilla; assembly: GCA_036630365.1. Classification (NCBI taxonomy): domain Eukaryota; kingdom Metazoa; phylum Chordata; class Aves; order Passeriformes; family Acanthizidae; genus Acanthiza; species Acanthiza pusilla. The sequence goes on along the minus strand of JAXCHO010000049.1, from coordinate 8,179,034 downwards.
GCTGGATGACAGAGCACTGTACAGAGAAAGTGAAGAGCATTACAAGGGCAGGATTTTATTACTCAGCTGCTACAGCATAATGTTCTACTTTTAAACAAGTTTCTCTCCAGCCCACACCGTTAATTATGCAATTGTTCTATTTTTCATTCAGTGCTCTGTGACTCTCCCAAGAGTTGCCTAGCCCACAGGTGACCAGGATTAGGACAACTCTGGGAGGTTATCAGAAACCATAGGGCAGACAAGAAAAAATTTTTGAAGAGCATTCTTTGAGCTCAAACTTATACAACACAGGAGTACCACATACTCAGAGTCCTAATAACTTTGGTGTCAAAGTCACTGCAGACATCAGAAGACTCGACTAACATAAATAAATACATAAATAATCTATTTTGTCTCATCTTCTGATATATATTGAATCAACAGAAACATGGAATGGTTTGGGTTGAAAAGTGTCTAAAAAATCATCTTGTTTCAAACACCCTGCCATGGGCAGGGACACCTTCCACTAAACCAGGTTGCTCAAACCCCAAACCCAGCCTTGAACACTGCCAGGGATGGGGCAGCCACAACTGCTCTGGGCAACCTGACCAGCCTTACCACCCTCATGATGAAGACTTTCATCCCAATATCCAACCTAATCCTGCCTTCTGTCAGTGAGAAGCCATTCCCCCTTGTCCTGTCACTCCATGCCCTTGTTCAAAGTCCCTCTCCAGCTCTCTTGGATCCCCTTTAGGCACTGGATGGGGCTCTAAGGTTCCCCTGGAGCCTTTTCTTCTACAGGCTGAACAACCCCAGCTCTCCCAGCCTGGCTCCGGAGCAGAAGGGCACCAGCCCGTGGCGCATCTTCATAACCTCCTCTGGAGCAGCTCTAAGAGATCCATAAATAAATAAATGCAAATCATAAATACAAATAAATAAAACAACCATAAAGGTAAGAGAGGAAATGAAAAAGAGCAAAACAAAACAATGCGGAGAGGAGGGGGAGGGGCCCCCACCGCCAGCAGGCGCGAGGGCGCAGCGCCCCCGAGCGGCCGCCCGGACGGGTGTATTTAAATATTCATAAGCTCATTTAAATATTCATAAAGTCAATTTACTGTAAAAACGGTGAAACAAAAAATTAGCCAGGCTGCAACCGGCCAGGTATCGAATTCAATTAATTCTCTAATATCCACTTGCACACTGCACAAAATCTTGTGAGATCTGAATGATGCACTCTCCAGAGAGTTGCTGTGGAAAGTTCACATATCTGTTCCACATTTTCAGTAAAGCTGAGTTTATTAACAAAGTCTGTGTTTTCCTGTGGTCAGCAAAATAGTAGGTCTGCTCTGTTCCATCTCATGCACGAAAAAGCATCTCCTTACAGAATCTGGCAGCAATGTTTGATGGCATATGAAAAACATGAATCAATTTTTGGACACACAGGCTTTTAGTTACTGGCTTGATTGCTGGAAGTTAAATATTCTCCTGAAATAATACTTATAAACTACAGTTATTTTCTCTGGAGCACAGCCTGTTACCTGAACAATGTGGAATCCTGATCGGAGAATGACATCCTCTATTTCTTCTTCTTTATTGATGACATCTGGTTTGATGATAGCCAGAGTTCTTTCCACAAAAATCTGAGGTTCAAGCATTAAGGCCTCCATCCCGTCTTCTAAATCAGAATTCAGGTACCCCTTTCATACTGCAATGACACCAGTACATGACATTTGGAGTTTGTCTACTGCACAGTCACCTGCGGTGACACTTACCATGTACTCCAGGAAGAGAGAGAGTCACCCCCACCTCACAAAATTCACGTGAGATGTTCTCTGCACTCATTAGCATTTTGTAGTTCACATTCCCATTTTCAGTGCAGTGACACTTCACGGAAAATAAACCAAAAATTTAATGTTGCTACTCACTACGTTGGACAATGCATGACGAAAAAGAGGCATTTATGTGGGCTCCCTGTGCTCCCACACCCTCCATCCACCAACTGTGGGCTCCTTCAAACCTCAAATCTGTATCCTCACACACGAAGACTGTGGTGTGGGACTTACGACTTGCAGCTGGTCCACCTGTAAGTCTCAGAGTATTTCTCAATAGTTATTTAATTCCTGTATTTATGGGCTCCAGACAAAGTGCCAGTTTTCTGACCGAGCAGATGCACTGGCAAGCTCAGAGGACAGAACTGTGGTGTGAGTGGTGGAACCAGTGAGAGAGCTTCCTACTGATATGTGACCACTTGTGACCTTCATCACAGCATAGTTTGGGTTGGGAGGGACCTTAAAGACCATCCAGTTCCACCCTGCCAGAGGCAGGGACACCTTCCATTATCCCAGGTTACTCCAAGCCCCATCCAAACCTGGCCTTGAATACTTCCAGGGATGGGGCAGCCACAGCTTCTCTGGGAAACCTGAGACAGGGCCTCCCCACCCTCACAGCCAACAACTGCCTCCCAATATCCCACCTAACCCTGCCCTCCACCAGTGGGAAGCCATTCCCCCTTTTCCTGCCACTCCCTGTCCTTGTCCCTCTCCCACTATTTTGATGACGCTTTAGGCACTGGGAAGGAGTCTAAGGTCTCCATGGAACCTTCTCTTTTCCAGGCTGAACACCCCCAGCTCTCTCAATTTTTTAAAGAGAACTGCGAAACCACGATGCAACGGGGGATCATGCCAGAGCATCACAGAACTCCACACAATGGCACCTGCAGCCCTTCCCTCGCCCACCGCCCGCCGTGTCCCCACGCTACCAGCCCTGGCTCTCTCCATCCGCCCTGGAGCAGAGCCAGACACGCAGCCCCTGCCTGGCTGCAAACACCTACTCCCTGCTGCAAAGTCCGCCGGTAACCGACTCCGCCTGCCTTGGGGCCGGCACCGGCTCTTGCACCGCGGCCTCCGGGGCTCGGCCGGGCCCGCCGCCGCTGCCGGGCGATGGCGGGGCCGGCCCCGGGCACAAGATGGCGCCCGCGGGCCTCGGCGGGGCGGGACGAAGATGGCGGCGGGAGCGGCGCGGTGATGGCGGCGGAGGCGGAGCGCCCCTCACGGCCCGGGCCGGCCGCGGGCTCCTCGCACACAACCGGGGCAGGGCTGCCCCGGGATGGGCTCCCTGTGCGGTGTGGGAGGCAAGGGGGAGCGGTGTGATCTTGGGGGTCATCTCAAAAACCTCATTCCTCCCTGACAATAAAAGCTTTATGTCGGTTTCACCTCACGCTCAGAGCTGCTGAGGGAGCCATGAACTCGCAGCAAACGCTCATGAGGCGAGGTAACGCGGTTTATTGGCGGGGAGAAAAAACTAAAAAAAGGCAAACACAGCAGCCGTACCGAGGTTATTTCTCGGTGTTTGTGGGGAGGTTTCCTGCGGACGCGGCCGAGTAGCGGCGGCGGGGCGGGAGCTCCGGCACACCCGGAGCACTGACCCGAACCTGCCGCTGTCTAATGGTGGTTTCAGCCCTGCGAGAGAACTACAGCGTCTACCCCGTGCCGCTTTTACGACAAAAAGATGTAACGAGTAGGAAACCTTCACTGTTTTGTGTATTAAACCATGATGAGCTGGGCCTTAAGCAGAGCTGCGGGCCGGCATTCTCTGGGGATTTTCCCCGCACTTTACCCTCACGGTGCCGTATGTTTGCTCCCCGCACATCCCCTATTTCTCCGTCACTGGGGGCACTCAGCTGGGAGGAGCTGCAGGACAGCACTGTCCCTCCAAGTTGATCTATCGTGCCGGTGATCCGAGGCGGGGTCCCCGGTGTCCCCTCCCGGCCTTGTTTACCGGCGCTGCCGGGATGGAGCGGGGCCAGCTGGCCCGGCGCTATCGGGGTGTGGGCTGCGGAACGGCCCCGATAACCGCGGGCTGGCTCCGCCGCCCTGGGGCTCTCCCTCGTCCCCTCTTGTCAAAAACCGTGTGTCAAATACCCCGTGTCCTCAAAAACTCTGGGGTCCGAGGTGCTGCAGCACCCGCAGCCTGCTGGTGACTTCAGCCGAAAGTGGCCATTGCATTCGAACCCTTGAGGTCACGCTGGCAAAGGGACAGAGAGAAAGAGAGGTGTTTAATTTTAAATTGAACTTTAGATTTTAATGGTATCAGACTAAAAGTAAATGCGAAGGAAAAAAAGACCAAAAAAACCCAACAATTTGGAGCCAGAGGTGCTGACACTGTGTGCTCTGGTTAGCTGAAGGAACAGCAAATTTACAGCAAAAGCTGGTTTTAGTGTAAGAAAAATTCACTTTGCCATTTTTTTTAAATTAATAATGTGAATAATATAAAAATAGAAACCAGAAACAAAAATATGCAATTATTTCGTTGTAACCAGCTTGAAATAAATTTAAAAACCAAAGACTGAAGTTGTTACTTACATACCTTAAAAAGTAAAGGTTCCAAGGGCACAAGACAAATTCAGATACAGGCTTTCCTTCACCAACACAGGCACGTGACATTTGTTTCTCTAAGAAAAATACCTAATCCAATATTTCATTTGAAGACATTGTAAACACTGCAACTTCACAGAGATAATAGATAAACATGTTTTATTTTTACAAAAATGCTGATAGAAAGAGTTCACCAGTTTTTTTTTTTTAGTTTAAGGCAGAGTTAATTCAGCAAGTCATTTCTTTTCAAAGTCAATGAGCACAAGTCTGACAGCCCTTGCTTAAATTTAGCAGTTCAAAGGCTTCCTCTGCCTGCATGAACACTTCAGAATTATTATTACATAAGAAATGTTGAATTTAATATCTGTGTGAAACACTGTTAATGTGAATCTCTTGCAATTTCTTTACTGTGTGCATTCTTTTTTCAGCTACCCAGGACATAACCCCCACACCACCCTTGTGTGCCCCACGAGAGGCCACGAGCAGTGCCCTGTGCACCTCCCTGCCCACCACGGGCCCTGGGGCTGTGTCACAATTTCTCCTGCTCGCTGTTTCCAGAAGCATTTCTGGAGGGCGGAGATGGTCTAATTTTAGTACTGGGAGAATCCTCTGCTCTCCAATGAGCGAGCGGCTGCATCTGGAGCTGCAGCCAATTACCCGGGGTTCCTCCTGCTGCACTTCCCACGATGGTTTAATAATGCAGACGCACAAATTTAAAGTGGCCCCACATGTTAAGGGAAAATGACATTATGTGTTCCCTAACAAAGCCATTCTGCAGTAGTAGAATCTCAAAGGTTTCTTCTAAAGCCTTGGATTCCATGAACCTGACCTTAAAACAATGTGTTAATATCATTATATTATGTTAATATATTTTTAGTGCCTGAAATAATGTTCCTGATAACTAAAAGGATGGTCTGAAGCATCTCTCCTCACTTCTGTAGGCCAGGGATGGGCTTTTAGGAAAAGAAACAGAAAAAAAGTAAAATTATAATTGCCATGCAATGAGCCATTGTGGTTCTGAACACTTCTCAGGGCATAGCTTGGCTGCTGTATCTTATCTGTTAAGCGGTTTAACAAGCCTTAGTTGTCTCACTTATTTTTAGCTGGCATGGAATATAACAACTCCAAAAGATTGTGGCTGCAGGTGCATTTACATCCTAGCAATACCAGATAAGTAACTTTTTAAGGAAAAATATTATTTCAGAGCTTTGTACTCCGATAGTGCAAGAAGATTCAGAAACTCATGTCTTGTAGACTGTTAAAAAGGAAGGAAAGAAAAACAGAATAATAAAAGTAAGTGAAAAAAAGCTAAAGAAATAATACCAACTAGTAGCATTGATTAAAAATGAAGCTTGCACATCTTTTAGCTTCATTTGCATTTTGATGTTAAGTAGCGAAAAATGTGTTTGCTTCTGTAGCAATGTTCTAACTATACATTTACCACAGATACAACTTTCATTCACCACGGGCTCTTTTTTCCTTTCTTCTTTCTTACTTTTCATGATGAACTGTCATACGTACCCACAGTACCTTACCTTCACTGCTTGCTCCATCCATGCTCGCTCTTGCAGTGCAAAGTGTCTCTGACGGAAATCCTGTGATCAAGCCAACTTCCTCTCCCACACGCCTGCTCTCTCCTCCATTTCTGCCTTCTCACAACTAAACAATTCTCCTTCTGCAGCTCATCTGCACGCCTGTAATCCCAGCAAGATTTTCATTGCTGCTGCTTAACCCTTGTCAAGCCTTCCTGTTTTCCTCTACTTGTTATCTCACCATTTTCTTTAAAGATAAAAGTGATAAAATATTCTCTTCATGCTTCCTCTGTCTACAAGTCTCTTAAGTGGCAACAACAAAAAGCTTATCGACATGTCTTCTGTAACTCCATCACTTGCTCTGGTAACTTCACCCCATTTCATTTTCTGATCTTCCCAACACTCACTCCTTCATTTTTCACAGCTTTAGTCGTTCAGTCTGCTCTGATTCCTAGCACCCACAGTTATGCTTGTCTTTCTTAACATTAAAAAAAAAAAGAAAAAAAGAAAAAAAAAGCCTTTGGTGTAAGTGCCTCTTGTCACCTCACAGGTTCTTCCAGTCACGTCTTTTGCCAGCTTCTACCCTAAATCCCCTTCAAACTTGGTTTTGCTTCCTCTCATCATCTGAAAGCTTCTCAATCCATCTTAAACCAATCTCGTTTGCCCTTCAGTCACGTTTAGCATATCCAGCTTGTGTCCTATCTTAGTTTTTGCAGTTATTCTCACTTTTTGCTTCTCCAGTCACTGTTTCAGCTTGGCTTGTCAGTCCTTTCCCTTGTGATTCTTTTTCTGCAGGAGCAGTGGTGAGCACTGTCCTTGACTCTGCACCCTTCCCTCCAAGCTCACAGCTCAACATCCCAATGTACCTTTTGTTTCACTCTGTAAAGACATCTCCAGTTTCCTGCCAGCCCTATAACTGAATTCCACTACTGCCCTTTCAAATAAACACCTTCCCGCTTTATCCCACCTTGTTGCTCAGGATGAGCTCCTGTTGAACACCTGTAGAGGTTGGGGCTGAAAACTTTGTTTCCTATAAAGCTCCTCCTCATCTATATACAGACATTCTTTATAAATACTGCATATAGATATTAGGCTTTCATCTAAACCTTAGAGCAGAAACAGTTGCACGTGTTTGCTGCTTCACTGTTCTGCACAATGTTTAACATAATACTGGCTTGGATTATCCCTGAGGCCACCACGCTCAGAGATAAGTAGTCACTGTGATCCTACCACAATGAAGAAATGAATGTATGAATAAACCAATAAAAATCTTTTATATAACAAATTAAAAGAGGCAATTGGTTAAATAAGGCTTTTTTTGAAGATATATTGTCTACACCTCCTTAAAGACATCTTCTATTCAGCTTAATTCCATGGAATCCTTTTTGCCATTCTTATTTTGTGCCCTTACATTCATTAAAATCAATGGGATTACTCGCATAGTCATTATTATTAATAAAATGTATTTATTTATGCTGTGCACCAGACTAACTCGGACAGAAGCTTTCCATAGCATGGTGTTTGGTATAGAGTAGACAGTCTGTGACCGGAGATGCTTACAATCAACTTAGATGAGACAGCATGGGATGTGGGAGAAATCAATTACACCAAGCTTCAAGGCAGTGAATGATACATTGTTTCTCTCTCTTTCTTTTTTTTCAGAAGACAAGCTAGAAAAATCAACGCAAGGGAAATAATGAGGAAATGGAGAGGATGACCAAGAAAGGGAGGCAATGAAGACAGATATGACACAAAATTGGTATGAACAGACAGCAAGGGTGGGGCTTGGCATAAACTGCAAGTTTGATAGAACAGCAGAATTAGACCCAAGATCAGAAAGCCCATATGCAAGTAAAATTCAGTGGAATTTCAGTCAACACCATGAATAATCATAGCAATTACAAGATTAAAAAATGGCAAACAATGATAGTATTTTTTCTCAGCAGTAAATGTGTCATGTAAGGAGAATTACCACCCAAGAAGTTATGTGTGTAATTTTCTTTGATTAACCACAGGCTTTGAATGGGGAGTGAAAAGCAAGACCAAAACCCAAGTCACAGCCCAGAGGAATTCTTTAAAATTACCTGTGGCATGATGGGGCCTGGTGAGACAAAAAATAATCACAACAATCCATATTCTCAAGTTTCTCAGTTCTTGATGTCTAGGTGTGTAAAGAATGACTTTGTTAGTCGGGCCAGTCACAGTTCTCAAACCAGGCTGCTTGGCCAGTCTACAACCACATTGTTATGCTGCTCTTGGATATGGGACACAAAAGGTTTAATCAAACAGCTATTAAGATGGGGCAACTGGGAATCACAGAGTGCCCTGCCAATTCGGGCCTGCTGTTCGGAATTGCCAGGATGAGAAATTGAGAGGGACCTGACCAGGAGAAATGGGCAGCTGGAAACCAGCACAGCTTTAAAGAAAGCACTGTTAGGCAGGAACACGAAAACACCTGACTAAGTGCCAGTGGTAGGGAATGGTGAGACAGGTTCAGCAAAGCAAAAGGAGAACTGAGGAAATAAAAAGAGAAGAGAAAGTAAAGGCAAATGTATGGAGAAGTCCTAATGAGATGACAATCATTCATGTTCTTAGCAAGACTTGATGAAATACAAATCAGATGTTATGAGCAGTCAATCTTGCAAGAAAATGAAATAATATGTAATCCAAAGCACTCAAGTTACATCCATCAGCTGAGCCTGACAGACCTACGTAAACTGCTGCAAATTTCAGTTTACTCTCAGGTGCTGGTCTGTAAACTTGTAACTTCAGCACAGATGCATTTCTGCAGTCACCTGCTATAGCCACATACACAAAAACCCTCAAAAAGAAGGTGGACAGGGAACCAGGGCAGTGGCGTTCACCACTTCAGCTATGCAAACCTCAGTGTGGCCTTAGCTCAGGCTATCAGCTCCGTGTAAGTTAAAGCACTCAGCTGACAGACAGTGGCTTAGCTGATTGCAATCACAAACCACACCTTTTTGGTACAGACCCGAGAGGTTTAAAACCTAAGCCAAAGCTGCTTGAAAAATCACAAGAAATCCCCTTGCTGGATGTGGGTAAGCTCCTCTGACATGGTATAAATTATGATATCTTGTAAAAAATTCTTTGCTTCTAACATTCTATTTAGAGCTCAACAAGAGATACAATCTAAAATATATATTCTTATAAAGATGAGCATCTCTATCAGTGAACATCTACAACCTGAGGATATTACAATTTTCGAATGTACTGGTTAGGTGCTCTTTCTATTGTCTTTACTGCCCTGACTTCATAGAGCATTGTTTTACAAAGTTTGGTGTAAAGTTCTGGTTGAGAGTTGTGAATGTGTATTAGAGAACCCTACCGTGTCACCAGCCTGTGTTGAGATAGGCATCCCTAAAGATGAATTCTGACCTACTGTGTTTAGGATAAAAACTGTTCTAAAAGCAGTTCACTGAAGGACTGCTCCCAGACCAGATCTGACAGATCCCAGACCAAATCCCTTAATAAAATGTATCACCGCTATTTCTATTCAAAGTAGCTGTGGGCACTCCTGAGTTTTAACAGCAGATGAAAGTTGAGCCACAAACCATATTTGACAGAGGGTGGAGCCATATGGTGTGCACTCATTACTACAGTAAGTTAGGTAATAATTGTTACTTTTTGCGAACAAGCAAAGGGCTTAACTTTCTTCTTTTTTTTTTTTTTAAAGATGTGTAAGCTTTACCTGTGTATCTAGAGGCCAAAATCTACCCCTTTGGCATGGACACATAGGACATTAGGAGCTGTATACTGTACAATAATGTATGGTTACAAGGAGCAGTTGTCTTCCGGACTTCTCACCCACAACTTTGCCAACAAGGTTGACATATCCTTCGGCAAAAGGAATTAAGGCCTGGGCACGTGCTCAGCGCTCCAGCTCCCCGAGTTATGTAATATCCAAATCTAAGTTTAAAAACAACAAACTCTGGCCTCTCTCGGTTGCAAAACCAGCAGAGCTGGAAACATTAAGCAAACCTCTCGTCCTGGAGTAACTGACTCAGTGCCCGTAACACACCTCGAGCTAAACAAGTGCGGCACTCTAAGTAAATACAGCGCTCCAGCCCCAGACGGACGTTCCGTGCGGAACCCGCGGGCCCGGATCCGCCGTGGCCAAGCCACGAACCCTGTTGGGAACGCACCCGCAGACCCGATCCCGACCCCGACCCCGACCCCGATCCCGACTCCGATCCCGATCCCGATCCCGATCCCCATCGCGATCCCGATCCCGATCCCGCCCGAGGCTGTCCCGGCCCCGGCGGCGACTCGCGGTCCCGCCTCGCCCGCCTCTCCCCGCGCGGCCCCGCCCGCCCCGGCAGAGCAACCAACAGCGAGGGCGAAGGCCCTGAGTGACAGGCGGCGGCGAACAACCAGAACGCGTCTTGTTGCGGTGTGGCGCAGGCTCCGGCGCTATAAAGGCGCCACGCGTCGCGGGCGCGGGCCCGAGTACGTGTCTGAGGGGGAGGCGGCGGTGGCGGCGCGGCCGGTGCGGAGCAGCCGCGGGGAGCGGGATCGGCTCCAGCACCAGCGCCGGGGCGGTTTTACATAGGCTCTGGTCGGCCCAGGTTTTATCGGGAGCGGATTTTAAAGTGAGTACGAGCGGGATGGCGGCGGCGGGAAGGGGGAGGGGTGTGAGCGGACCGGATCAGACCGGCCCGGCCGGGGAGGAGCCGTCGCGCTGACCCGCACTCGTCTCTCGCAGGCGCTTCTCGTCCCTCTCCCTCTGCGGACGGGGCACCATGTCGGAAACGGAGCAGCAGTTGGCGGCCGGTGCCACCCAGAACGGGCACGAAGCGGCCGAGAGCACCGGGGAGCAGCAGGCCGAGACCGGCGGGGCTCCGGCGGCGGCGGCGGGAGCGGCAGGAGCAGCGGGAGCGGCGGCGGCGGCGGCGGGAGCCAGCCCAGCGGCGGGAACAGCGGGCACGGCCGCCAGCCAGAATGGGGCCGAGGGCGACCAGATCAACGCCAGCAAGAACGAGGAGGACGCAGGGTAAGCGCGGGCGCCATGTGCGGAGCGCCGGGCCCGGCGCGGCCCTGCGGCGGCGGCAGCGCCCCCGGCCCCGCTCGGCCCGGCGGGGAGGGCGGCGGGAGCGGCCCCGCCGAGCCGGGGCCCTGCAGCACCAGCGCTTCCTTTGTTCTGGCGCTGCCTTTTGTTGGCGCCATGTGGCGGCTGGGGGAGGGGCGCCGAGCGGGGCTGTTGCCGTCTCACGCTGTAAAATGGAAGGGGATTTACCTCTCCCGCGTTTTCTTCATCCTTTCCCTCTTTAGCGAAAGGGGCGGATGGAAGGAGTTGCTTTCTGTTGGGGGAGGGGGGCTGGTTGAAACTTTCTGGGGATCGCATGGCTCATCGCCACCGGCATCCATGTAAATGCGAATGTGTTTTGTGTAAAGCACATAAAAAAATAATCCTGGCCTTGGAAGGCAGTGGGGGTAAGACAAGTATTTTTTAAAGGAACTAAGGGGAAAATCAGCACGATTGAGATGACACATGGTATGTTGAAATCGGTAAGAGCGATTTTGGTGTGCTACTTTGCAGCATTGTCAGAAAATGCCTTATATCTTGCAAGGGATATCTGGAGGAGTCAGTGGAGTTTTCTCTGTGCTTTGGTAGCAGAGTCCTTGTGTACACAAGAGGAATTTCTTTCTTATGATAGTTGATCTCTTCATAAATACACGTACTTGACATGAACATTACCTGTCTATTTCTCAAGCAGGTCTTTGTTATTCAGGCTACCCCACGTATTTAATTGGAACTCCCTTTGTTATTGCTGAGCTCTGAACCGGAGGGTCAGATCCCTCAGGTTAAACAGAGAACTGAAGCCAGTGTAATAGATTTTGACTATAAAGGAACGAATACTTGCACAAGCTTCCCACAAGCTGGGACCGGATGTACCTTTTACAGACACTAGAAAGATTGAGGACCAGGCCTTTTAGCTGTGCACGTATTTTTCTTTATTGTTTCTATTATTCTGTGCTGAAAAAAGGGTGATAGTCTTTTATTTTCATGAACAAGTTAAAAGCTTCAGCCCCAAATTGGTATGGAATGAAATTTGTAAGAAAAGCAGTTATTCAGAGGGATTGACCTATGTGAAAAATGTAGTGCTGTATTCAAGTGAGAGCTGTCCAAGGCACTGATTTTAGAGTGCTTTGTTATGAGTTGAAATAAGCTTTAATTTAGCTGCACTAATACACTCAGGAGGGGAAGAAAGACTGTGTGTTAAGGGTGCAGTTGTCCAGTTTATGTGGCCACTGAAGGCAAAGCCAAATATGGGGATTTTTGTCTTAGTTTCAAAGGCTCTATATCGTGTTATTTAAATTAGGTATCAGTTTTTCCAGCTACAGAACAAAGCACTGCGAATTGCACAGTGTAACACACACTGCTGTGGTAAGAGGTGAGTTTAGCATGTGGCAATGCCACAGCCCCAACCCGATGCCATAAAGCAGCTAAAGATGCCTCCAGAAAAATTCCTGTCACCCCCAGCCATGGAACTTCTCCTGATCGTTCTGTAAGTGTGGTCAGTGATGATAGGGCGTGCTGTGGAAAGCAACTGTCAGTTTGTACAGGTTATTGCAGCCACAGTCAGCTGTTGGGACGGGAAGGAATCCACCAAGCCCCTGCCTTTCACCCGGAATTGAAAGTCTTAGTAAACTTGGTAAGGCTGGCTCTTTGAGGCTGTGCTGTAATGGCTGCAGGAAGCACACGCTTCACTTCAGGCCCTGTGCTTCCTGCTGCACAAGAGTGCACAGCCTGGTCTGCTGAAAAAACCCGAGTTAAGCCGACAAAGGATATGGTTTAGTTGCAAAAAGGAAAAAGGGCAAAAACCCCATTAGGTTTACCCCTTGTTACATTTTGAACATAAACGGATGCCAATTGTAGCAAGTCAAAGTTACACATAAACACCAAAAGCCAATTTAATTTAAGCATAGTTTAGTTTCTGAAGTGCTGCTAGCTTCTAGTGCCAATCTAGGTTGCCTCCAAACAGAGTAATGACAATTTAAACTGTTTCAGTCTATAGTTAGATAAAAAGGCTTGGATGCTTTTAAAAGCTTAGTTTGTTACCTTGGAAACTCTGAAAATAGAAAATACAGCCATGTTATTAATGTTTTCATTGGAAGCAAAGCATTTGAAAAATGCCTTATTGCCTGATATCACTGTTTTGTTTGTTACCTTCACTTCTGTACTGTGCCTCGAATTTAGTTCTTTGAGATAGATATCCTCCTTCACAGGATATTTTGTATGGGAAAGTGGGCAGGGAAGAACTGTATCCACCTACTTGGAATTAAAGACTAAGAATGGAACGACTCCTGTAGTACCGGTGAAGATAGAACTAGACTCAGTAACTAAGCAGGAAGAAGTGCACAACATAGTAGTTAAGGCAGGTCCAAAGTCCCATTTGTTGTATGTGACTGCTATTGGAGGTCATAGACACCTGGACTAAAATTTTTACAGCCATTTAACTGAAACCTAAGAAAGCTCAAATACTTTGCTTTTGATGCCTTATTTTTTGCTGAATACTTTCAGAGCAGTAGGAATGATCCTAGGTTCTTTGCAAAAACTGAGTTGGCAGTACTTGATAATCAATACTGCTCTGTTGCAAATTACAGAATACTTTTTGTAAGACCATAAGTTACTGGCAAGGAATATTTCAGGCAATTCTTACTATTGCTTATATCCTCTAATAAATGCCAGGGTGCATTGTGACATTCCCTCAAAAAGAGGGGGGAGAAACCCACCCTTGTGCACTCCTGTAGTATCAGCAGCTTTTAACAAGATGCAAGCGTTGAACTCCGAACAGTTGGTCCTGTTCTGACAATACTGCTGAGGTGTGTACCACTGAGCATCTTACTGCATCTGCTTTTCTGAAGTGCTTCCTGAATTCAAATAGCTGTTCTCTCCTTGAAATTTCAGGAAGATGTTTGTTGGTGGCCTCAGTTGGGATACAAGCAAAAAAGACTTGAAAGATTACTTCACCAAATTTGGTGAGGTAACCGACTGTACGATAAAGATGGACCCTAACACAGGAAGATCCAGAGGCTTTGGATTTATTCTCTTCAAAGAACCTGGGAGTGTTGAAAAGGTGAACTTAAGCTTCGTATTTCAGATTCTTAACTTCTAGGGGAAAGTTTTCAGCTTGTGTTAATCATACCAAACTGTCTTTCAGGTTCTGGAACAGAAAGAACACAGACTAGATGGACGACTAATTGATCCTAAGAAAGCCATGGCAATGAAAAAGGATCCAGTGAAGAAAATATTTGTTGGTGGACTAAACCCAGAAGCCACAGAAGAGAAAATCAGGGAATACTTTGGAGAGTTTGGAGAGGTGTGTAATGCTCTCTTGGACTCTGAAAGTATAGTCTCCAGTTGCTGTTTAGTTTACTAATAATTTGCAAGTTTCAAAGTAAGTTAACTTCAGATAACTTCTGTAACATCCAGAGGTTTCCTCTCGTGAGAGCAAAGGTGGTACTTACTGCACTAGGTGCTTCCACTGCTAGTTAGATACCCTTGTCTTTAAAGCATTTTAGCTGATGTTAAAATTGGTTTGAAGAATTGTGAAATGGAAATCTCTGATCTGAACCTCAGTGTTAGCATAGAAAGGCTTGCGACTTTGGTGTTGCGTAATATGCATAGGCAGAAAACTTACAGTTCTACTGTCCCAATTTCTATGCATTTAACTTCATCTAAAATACAAGTCTGAAAATAGCATTTCATGTCTTCAGATTGAAGCAATTGAACTGCCTATGGATCCAAAGACCAACAAAAGGAGGGGGTTTGTGTTCATCACCTTCAAGGAAGAGGATCCAGTGAAGAAAGTTTTGGAGAAGAAATTCCATAACGTCAGTGGAAGCAAGGTAGAAACTCTAATTTGTAACTCTTTGTCTAAGCACAATACCTCTGCATCTATAACCTAAAAAGGTTTTCATAGACCTCTTGTGTCAAAGGCAAATTTAAAATAAGGACAGCTTGAAGTTTACCGTAGTGGTATTTTGCCATAAGTTCAGTCACAGAGGGTGTCAAGGCTCTTTGCCAATATTTGTGACTTCAGTAATTGCTGTGTTTTAGTGCCTTCTGTATGTAATGTGTCTAATTACATTCATTAAATATACGTGGAGAAATTTGCTTATGTATCAGTGTAGTAGTGTAAACTATTCCAACAGGTAGATGCCTATTTTCAGCATAGAGCACTTGCATAAATGTGAGCCTTGTAGACACTTAACTTTGTAAGCATCTGCTTGAAACTGCCTCTGTCTGCTGGGGGGCAGCTTCTGCTTTCTCTCTATGAAGTGCCTTCCTGCAAGCCCTCCTGCTACCAAAACCTTGTTATGCAAACTCATTACAAGGATCCAGAGAGTGAATGTAAACTTATGGCAGCTTGTACCTGGTCAGCTGGTTTTGGGAACTACTGTAAGAGGGGTGTGAGATGCTCTGACCAGGTGACTGCTCATCTGAGGGAATAGCTAATGGAGAGAAGCTCATGTGTCACCAAATGAGGAGAGGGCTGAAGGCAAATGATGTGTACTGGCTGGAGGTGTCCCTGTTCCCTTGCTCTGGGGCCAGTGCTGACTGTCCACATAACTTCAGAGCCCTATTACGCTTGGTCATGCTGTCTGACATTGACTTAGATTGCATTTGGTTTAAGACTGGTCTTGACACAGTACAGAATAAATTTTGGCAAACCTAATGCACTGGAAAAGTCACTGGTTAGCAGTGAAATTTGTTTTCAGGAGAGATGAATGCCTACCTGCCAAGGGAGCTAAGAAATTTCTATATCTCATAACTTTGTAACTATGACTTGTTTTTGTGTTGTAGCCATAGATAATAAAAAGCAGATTACCTTAAAGGTCCTGTGGTGAAGAACTGCATGCCAGACTTGCTCAGGTGGTGGTGTTCCTTTTGCAGCAGCAGTAGCTGTAATCTTGGAGTGAGCACAGATCCAGGAAGGAGGCAGCTGGCTGACAGCTTGAACTGCAGCTTGGGAGCCTGTCTTGGAAATGCCAGTTCTGGTTGGTTTTACCTGTTAGTGTTTGACAAATGATGATTTCAGGCAGTGGTAGGGGTATGGTACAGTTCAGCCACAGGCACAGTGTGTACAGGGGCTGCCAGGAAAACTCGTTCTGGTGCATTTCCTTGTTCATTCAGTGCACGTTGGGTGAAGCAGTCTGATAGCAACAGCCTTGTCGTGGAGACTGTGCCAGGTGAGAGGGCAGCCTTGTGGCTGCTACAGGAGAGGTGGCCTCAGCACCTCTTCCATGGGGAAACTGATGGTAGGGAATAGGCAGGATAAAATGTCCTGAAAAGCAGTGACCTCTTGGAAAGGCTGACAGTCACTTACCTTTGCCCGGGTGGCACAATAAATCAGATGCCCCTGGATAGGCATTAGTGCTGCTCGCCTGATAGCAGCACAGCACGTACACCTCCTTTGCCTCCAGAGCAACCTCTGGCTTTTCCAGGTGCTCAGGTTAGGCAGTGCTGCTCTGAGACACTTTACATACTCTTCCTTGTTTTTTATTTGCAGTGTGAGATTAAGGTAGCACAGCCAAAAGAAGTGTACCAGCAGCAACAGTTCAGTAGTGGCGGAGGAAGAGGTAGCTATGGAGGAAGAGGCAGAGGTGGAAGAGGCGGCGGTAAGTACCACACACACTACTTTAGTATGGACACATTCTAAATAAGTTGTGTGTACTAAAATGGGATTTTGTGGATGGTTTTCCCTTCTATAGCTCAAAGTCAAAATTGGAATCAAGGTTATGGCAATTACTGGAACCAGGGTTATGGGAATCAAGGATACGGCTATCAGCAAGGTTATGGTGGCTATGGAGGCTATGATTATTCAGGATATGGGTATTATGGATATGGACCAGGCTATGATTACAGTAAGTAAAGAGAACTGTATTGGGTATAAGCAAGCATAACTAATTAGCAGTTTAATGCATTTGTTCTCTTGTTCATAGGTCAAGGCAGTGCAAATTATGGGAAGACACCAAGACGTGGTGGTCATCAGAATAACTACAAGCCATATTGATCAAACTTATTCAGGTATGCAGTGGCATGGTCTCTTTTGGAAAATGACTGCATAGGTTTTGTATACAATGCTGTAGATGGATACTTCAGTTCTGTACCAAATTTAACTTTACAATAAATTTCTATGGCCTGTTAAATGTGCATCTTACTTGGAAGAGCTCCCTGGAAATGTTTTACATGTTTATTACTTACCGATAACTAGTTGTCTAGACAGTGTGGTGTGTAAATTTCAGCATTGCTGAAGATATTAATTAATGATTTTATTAATAGGTTAAACTGAAACTGATTTTGAGGGTCTGCTTAAAGCTGCAGCTCTGCATCTAGGGACTGCCTCTTGGAGTTAACTATGGACTCTGCATTACTCCAGTTGTACAGAATGAGATGCATCTTAGGGAACCAGTGTCACTTTCCACCTTTTTATTTTGTATTGTTTTTGTGTCATACATTTCCTGTAATGGAAGTGTTAATTTTACTGTACTTTTTGGTACCTTTTTGGAATCTAATGTATTGTAAGGTATTTTACATGTGTTCTGATTCACCATGACATGGATATTGAAGCTATCCTAGCTTTTGAAATAAAAAAGGCGTAATCTAGTGTCTTGTGCCATTCTTCAGCCCATGTGTTAGTAAAACACCAGTATCCTTTTCCCAGAACTTAGTTCATGGCAGTACCTTGATAGATGAAGAGTTGTGCTTTAATGTTTTTAATCTTAAAACTAGAAGGCTGTGTTGGTAGTTGTGCTCACTAGCAGTTAAGTGGCAGCTAAAACCTGCTGTTACTTCTGCCTGGAGGTTGTGGAGGAGAGCTCAGGTGAGAAGCCCCAGCTGTGGTGGGGCCGTGCTGGTGAGCTGGTGGCTCATGCTCTAGGCAAGCACAGAGGCTTAGAGTGACTGTAGTGGTGTCTGCATTGGGCTCTGCTAGGAGGAGCCAGAGCTGTAGGTTTCAGGTAGGGCTTGGGAGTCTGGACAGCATTGCAGGAGGGAGCCAAGAGGTGTGCAAGAAGCTGGCTGCACTTCTTCATATTTCACTGTCTTGAGTCTCAGACTTGTCTGCAAGTTGTTAATAGATGTATATACCTGCCTTGCAAGGCAGGTTGGACAGACATTAAATTACCAATGCAAAGTGTGAATTTTGGCAGCCTTTTTGTATAACAGAAAAGGCAAAAAGAACTTCCACTACTGTTCTGAGTGGAAAGAACATCTCTTTCTCTAGAGATGAGTGACCAGCTAGAAATACACTCTCCTTTTTTTTTAACTTTACTGTTAGTTTACTGCTATTTTAAGGCAGTAACTGTCATGTGATTTGCCTGTCTTGATGTAGAATATAAGTAGCAAGGTCTACTGCACAAAGTAAACTTCTGATCTTCGTTGCAGTGATCAATTTGATTTTTGTTTTCCTTTTAAAGCTAAAATATGGCAATTTTTTTTTTCTTCTAACAAATTCTGTGAATAAGTAACACCAAGAAGTGGAATCAAACCAAGTAACTAAGACAAGAAACAAACATGTTATTAGTGACCTTTCCAGTTTTTTTTTAAACAAGGGATGCAGCTATATCTGCATGGACTATAATCTGCTGCTCCCTGCTGGCTGTCCTTGAAAAGAAAAACTTGTCAATTTAGAAGTCTGTAAGACTCTTCAGATGTTAAGTGGAAATCTTGGATATTAAAAAAAGATCAGATTTTAAATCTTATAGTTGACAATTTTACAGCTGGATGATGTAACCTCCAGCCCTCCTTACTTTAAAAAACCAGCAGATCACTGAAACAAATGAGTACAGTATTTAAAAGTATTACTGTCTCAAGATGTAGAATTTAAATGCTTTCACTGGTTTTTCTGTGAAATAAGGGGTAGCAGATTATTTTTCTAGCAAACACTTGGCCCTCCAGTGGGAAAATTGCATGGTACCAGGACCATTGTGCTGCAGTCCTTCTGGCTAGTAGTGTCCTAGCAAGACTTTGTCAGCTGGTGTTATTGTGGTGGTTTTTGTAAGTAGGTGCTCAGGTAATGCTTCCTTGACAGGTGATGTGGCCTTAGGCAGAAACTGAGGATACTGGTACTTAAATGCAGAGCTGGCTTTTCCCTTTCTTCTTTGCATGAAAAGTTTGTTATACAAAGAACTGCCTGCTGAAAGTAAAGGCTTGTACACAAGTTTGTTGCTTATGGCTGTAATCTACTTGTAATTTACTAATTCTACTTGGATATTTCTTGAGGACAGATTGTGTTTGTAAGAACTGGTTTGGGAGCCATGGCTCTCAGCTGTCTGTCCCTCATGCATTTGATGTTAGGAATTTGGAACTGAAGTTTTTGATTTAACCTGGTGGCTGAGAGTGTTTGTTGAATATAGTGCTACTTAGGGACCTTGTTCTGACACTGGCTGCTGAAACTGGTCAGAGGAGCCTGGGAAGGACTGGGTGTACTGGCACCTGGAATGGTTTTTGCATTAGGTAGCTGAAGACTTAATCAGAACACCCATTGGCTCATCTTAATTTGAAAAAGTCACAACCTCAAAGTGCATAAATTTAGAAAGTGTAGTTTGTAGTGGCCACTAGAAAGATCCTCCTTTATAATCAGTTTTAGATACGCTGTTTTAAATAAAAGCCAATTCCACACTGCCAGAGTTGAGACAAGCTCTTGTAAAATTTATTTCTCCTAAAGCTTTTACTAAAAACAAGATAAATGAAAACAAAAAAAATCAAAGGTGACTTATCTGGTCCAAGACATGTTAGGATGAAGATTAAATGTGCATTATTATAGTAGAATAATGTTTCTTAGTAGTAGATCTTGAACATTGTTTGAAACCTATGGAAAGAAAATAATGTTACGGTTTTTTTGTAAAAGTATCATTAAAAGAAATCTACTTCATTGCCTCATTTTCGCTTACATTATATGTAAGTGTCTTACTAGTACTGTACTTAGTAAGAGGCTTTTTGCATTCTTGGTTTCCTGTAGAAAATAAAGACATTTTTCTTGCTTAGTTTAGATTACAGACAAGCACATTAAGTCATTAGGCCTCTAAGTTGCACTGGCACTGTTAAGTAATCTTTCTGTTCCTAAGAATAAGTAGTATAAACAGCTGTATGTCTTTCCATTAACTTGCTAAATAAAATATTAACACATTTTTCTTGTGCCTGCTATACTAATATTGCACTGAACTAAAAACACATTTCTCCTTAGCTCAGGGCCATAGCACTGAACCTCATGGTGGCTGAGGCCACCAATGATTACACTGCTCACAATGATCACATTAGGTGCATTCCTGCCCAGTATCCAGAGTTCTACTAAACATGTGGTTGTCTTTTAGTCAGAGTAGTCTGAAGAAGTACTAAGTGTACCAAAGGATGTTATGAAGGTGTTAACTGTAAGTGTACACTCTGCTCCTGAGCGTGCAGCAAACTGAATTGCAGCTAGACCTTCTCTTGGCAACCTATGGAGGGACCTCAAGAGATCAAAGAAAGACATGACAAGGCTTTGAAGACTTAACAGGACCAATCTCGCTCTGATACCCACAAACTTCTGAGTCTAGGGGTAAACTGATCCTGAAGGGTAAGATACCAGCTGTGAACCTGAAATGACACTTAAGGGGAGATCTGCTGAGAAGTGGTTATGCAGCTGGAACAGTTTCTGGCTGGAGCCCTAAGGCACTGAGCAGCAAGCAGAAAAGCTCTGTGTTTGTGTTGATGTGCAGTCATTTGTGTGCTCTAGAGGCAGTCATGTCTGGGACATGTTGGCCCTCACTTACAAGTTAAACACAGTGTTGCTGGGACTGTCAGACTGATAGAAGGTAGTTCTGAATGCCTGATGTACACAAGTGTGGTCCATGTTTGGAGACTCCCAGAAATTCCTGTCAGCTTTGAGTAAAAGCATCTATGAGGAAGCTGTATTCTGGCAGTGCTTGTAAAGCTATGTTTAGGAACCTTGTCTTTTAGATAGTACTGGGTGCTTATAGGTAAAATACCTGCTCAGGTAGAACAAGTAGATGTTTTCTATTGATTCAGACATTCTTTTTCCATATCTGGAGAGACAATAAGCAACAACTTAGCAAAGTCATGACTTAGTGTAAAAACATCACAAACTTTCTTAATGCTAACTGTCTAGAAGTTGTATAAAAAGCTAAGTGGCAACAGCACATAGATTATGGCTTTCAGGAATATGCGGACAGCTTTTACAAGCTGTGCTTGTTCAGATAAGCAAAGCACACAAACCTCAGCCAGAGCAAAGCTATTTTAAATGGCACATGCATCTGTGGAGGAAGTAGTTCTGTTAAGAGAGCTTCAGAACAGAATAATTTAGAAGGGAAGGCTATGTGCTCAGCATCTACCATCTTTGCTCCTTTGTAGCACTTCTGAAAAACAGGCTCAGTAGCTCAGCATTGCCTTTGAGGCAGTTCAAAAACCACCCTCTGTTTTTGAGGGTTTTGATCATTTTTTACCTGTTAGTATCTTGTCGATGGTCTCCACAACAAATTTTGCATCATCCATATTGAAGCACATTGGGGGCTTGAATTTCAGCACATTTCTTCCTGGCCCATCTGTGCTCAGTAGAATATATTTTTCCTTAAGTCTGGAACGAGCAGTAACAAAGAATTGTTTACTTCTGCATGTAGTTCAGAAAAACCTGCAAGCACCAGCCTGCAGGCTGTCCCACAGTGCCTTTCTACACTGCCTGGTTTCAGTTTTGGCCAGTTGGTTGTATTTTAACAACTCAGGGGCAAGGGGTAGGTGGTAATTGTGTGCTTGCCTCCCACACTGAGGAACTCCATGATCGTCCCATGTACCTTGTTATTAAATACTCTGCTTCTGCTGTGGCTGGAGTCCTTTCTGCTTGGTCCTTGATTAAGTCCACTCCAATGAATAAGCCACAACCCCTGTAAAAGAAATAAAACCAATCAGTCTGTGTCAGAGGAAGGAACTAAAAGTGAACTAAAAAACTGAGGTTCTTGTAAGACCAGACCTTTACTACATGAGAATTACCTGATGTTTGGGCTAGTATTAGAAAAGGTTTTGCTGTTCTGAAGAAATATAGTAATAAAATACAGACACAAGTCTGCTCACAATGGCAGTGCAGGACAGGATGTTAAGCATGTTTTCCATCTAGCTCATCACTTCTTTACCTTGTGTACTTGAACTTCGAGTTCAAACAGGAAACTGAGTTCCTTTAGCAGCTAATAAATTGATAAAACAGTACTGGCCCAGAGTGACAAAGTATATGAGACTCCTAATAAGCTCAAGTTTGTTTTAATTTAATAAACAGTAGACTGTTTATTTTTGCTGAAAACATGAAACTTTATGAATTTCTCAAAACATCTGTTGGATTGAGTAGTTTGACTGACTGAACCAAACAGAAAGCAGCTAAAAATGTAAATAAGGCACTGATACCTGACATCACCAATGATGGGATGCTTGATTTGCTGTTCCTTGAGTAGCTTCATCAAGAAGTTGCCTACCTCTGTGGCATGAGCCTGAAGGTGTTCCTTCTCAATCACATCTAACACAGCTAATCCAACAGCACATGAGACAGGGTTCCCACCAAACTGAGCTCAGGAAAGGAACACACAGAGCCATGGAAAAGGAAGAAAGATGCAGTCATGTCACTGGAAGTGTAGCCTCAGTAATACAAGGAGGATATTACCACTTTTATCAGATGGAGCCAATAAAGAGAGTCACAGACTAGAGACATGGACAGAAATAGTACAGTAACACAGCTACTCTTCAGTTACTGTGTGGTAAATATTAATAAAAACACAGCATGATTATCTAATTTTAATCCTTAGACTCCTTTACAGAAGTGGGCAACTGTTTACTTACTGTATTAAAATACTCTACTCCTGTGGCTGCAAATGCTTCTCCAATTTCTTTTGTTGCTGCTACACAAGCAAGTGGGTGCCCATTTCCTATTGGTTTCCCCATAGTGACAATATCAGGTATAAAATCTTCTCCCTGAAGCTGGAATGCCCAAAAGTGCTTGCCAACCCTGCCAAAGCCAACTTGAATTTCATCAGCAATAAATACACCTCCTGCCTTGTGCACATGCCTGAAACATAAGATTTGATTGTCTCTTAAAAGGAAAGAGAACATAGTTACCATTAAGAACATGCAGAAAGTTACTTTGCAAACTTTGAGGAAACAAATGTGTACAGGCCTGTATTCTATACCATGTGTTTATAAGGAGGTCTTTGCCATATACAAAGTTCACATGCTAACACGAAGGCTTGGGTAATTTCCTGCTTATCAAGCTGTATGCTACAGCAGGCAGAGAAATTATCTATTTACCAAATATGTTAAGATAAAAAAGATAGTCAATGACCACTTACTCGGCAACCTTCTGAAAATAGCCTGCTGGGGGAATGATTTGACCACCCACACTTGGTAGAGATTCAACAAAAAATGCAGCAATCTGAAACACAGCATATAATGTTTGAACACAATACAGAAAATTGTGGAGCAAGCTCTTTGCCCCTAGATGGCTTTTGCATTATTAATATGATCTTTTATTTTTGACAAGTCCATACCACTTAGCTTAGTAACTCTGCACTGCAGTGACAGGCACATTAATTTCTAAGACAAGACAAACAGTTAATGAAATAACTTTTTACCTTTCTGCCTCTCTTATGTGCATGCTCGATAATATTTTTCACTTCATCAGCATAGGCTTTTACGGGATCTTCATGGTCTTCTCTGTAAAGTCCTCTGTATGTGTCTGGAACAGGAGCCTGTGCAAAGGAACAGTATCCTGTATTCAATACATCATAAAAACAACTTCATTAAATTGACAAATAATTGATAGGTATAGGCTGAAGTACATACCACATGGACCCATTCCTTTTGTCCTTCTAGATTTCTGAATTTATATGGGCTTATGTCAATCAAAGATGTCAGATGTCCATGGTAAGCACTTAAAAAACAATTGGCAGAACTAAACAGTAATTTTCTTAGTATCAAGAGTTCTTTAGTATTAGCATTCCAAATAGTAAAGAGTAGCCAGGTGCTATCACTTGGTAGGAAGTTCCGTTATGTAAGCTGAGAACAATTCTGCAATTTCTAACAATAAGCTTAGTACCATTTGGATTTCTTTTGATGTACCTGAATATAAGGAATGCAGAGGGACCCAATTTGTCACTGGTTTGCCTGCACCAGTGACTGGAATCACAGCAGGGAACACCTGAGCAGTGTCACAAGACTGCAGAACAACTGGAAGGGCCTATTTCTGAAGATCCTTCAACAATGGAGTTTCCAGTTACTGTAGGCATCCTGCTCTAATATTTGACCCCCTTCATGGCCAAAGAGGTTTTTACCTATGTCTTAGCAAAATTCCTCAGGTTTCAACCTATGTCTGAGGTATTTTTTCATGTCACCACACATCTTCGCACCTGGCTCCCCATCTTTTTTGCTTCTTCCCATGAGATAGTTGCAGTTGCAGTGAGCCTTGTCGGGCTGTCTCTTGCAGCTGAACAAACCCAGTACCTCTCACTGCTGTGGCTGCCTTCCCATCATGACAGGCCACTACTGGCCTCCTTCCAGTGTGTCAACAGCTCTCATGTACTGGAGAGCCCAACCACGGCTCTTGGGGCTGGGCAGGCAAATACTGAACAGAGGGAAAAACTACTTCCCTCAGCTTCCTGGTTACAGTCTTTCTACTACAGCAGGATTTCAGAAATGCTCTGACCGTGGGCCAAAACTGAGCCTTGTACCCCCAAACTGCCAATGTACTCACTGGTCTAAAACGATGACATCCTCATGTTTTGTGTACTGCCGTGCCAATCTCAGGGCAAGATCGTTGGCTTCAGATCTACAATGGAAAAATAGAGGAATTGCTTCATTATGGATGTACTGACTTTTGAAATCTAACCTCCCTTGCACTGTTCTTTGTGTCTGCAGAGAACAGACAGAACTCAATGCATGTTATGCACAAATTCCTTAGTAATCAGCACTGCCTCGGAAGGACTGTTCAGCAGAACAGAATCCATCTTAAAAAGCCAGAGTACAGGAACTACTTTAGAAACAATTTGGCTTTTTTTTTTTCTTCCAGATAAAGCTTGCTTAGGGATATGCCCCCCCCCAGCAGAAGTAAAGCATTGGTACATTTAACTGAGAATAATTTCCAAGTCAGAAGACATAGACAAGAAACTAATACAGTAAATATTTACATTACTGTTTTGTAGTCCAAGGTCTTACAAATAGAATAAAACCCTTCTTAAATAAAGCACTGGTTTAGTTCCCAGGTAGAGAGCTTGCAAAACCAAACCCATGTTTTTGTCAGTATCTTGTCATCCACACCAAACTGAAAATGGCTTGTGAAAATGATACGCAAGTGTGTACTTGTCTGTATATACCTAGTGAAGCCCCAATATCAATTCTAATGTACCCAACTTACCCAGAATTCAAAAAATAGAAGATGCATAATTTCTCAGGTAGTGTTTTTGAAAGTCTCTCTGCATAATCAACCAAGTTGTCATGAAGGTAACGAGAATTTGTATTTAATAATTGATTCTGTTCATGAGCTGCCTTTACTATATCAGGGTGACAGTGCCCAACTGCAAGAAAATGTGGAGAGTGGTTTGAGAGTTCTTCATATTACCCATGGTGTTCATTCACATGCCAGCTTAACACTTGTATTTCTCTAATAGTGCAGAGATATTAACAGTGAGGCTCTAATGGTACACCTTCTAAAAACATTTTTTTTCTCCTCAGATAGTTTGAAGTTGCCTCCTACTGTACTTAAAGGTTTGTAGTTAGTACTGGGAATTGATATGCTAAAACAAATAGTGTCTGATTTGATGCTTGGATTTACCTAGTTTAGGAGTTTGGGAAGGTAAAGGGAAGCTTTACCATCAAAGAATTACTAGCCCTGGTAGGGGTTAGGTTAGAGAGATTTCAAATCCCTTAAGAAAGCAGCAGTTACTTAATCATACACAACTGAAGCAGCACACTGGGCAGTAGTTCTGTGACTGTACACTTAGCAGTTACTTTTACAAAAACAACAAAATGTCATTTGTTAGTTTTACAGTGAGGTGCTTTACTTGAGTTTCCATGGAAAAAAATGTGTATGTTTTTAGACACATTTCTAGGAAGACAGAACAGGAAGCAAGTCTGAAAAGCACATTCACACACACAAATTCAAACAAACTGCAATTCCCTAAACTACAGGCTCAAGAAAGTTTCCTTCCACTTTTCCAATTAAACACCCCATCCCCCAGCACAGTGCAACTGTAGCAAAAGTACTTTTTTTGTTCTGCTTAGAAAACCAGCATCAAATAACATCCAACAACATGACTTTAGCTTACCGTGAGCGACGTTGTTTATGCAGTCTAAGTACTGTCTCCCATCCTCATCATACATATACTGGCCTTTTGCCTTCACAATCTTCACTGGATCATTAGAAAAAAACAGCTTGCAAGAAGAGCTATGACAAGCATCAGAAAGCAAAATAAATCTTAGTGAGTTTATTTTATCCTGCTGGTAGTATTTTCAGTTCAGTCGGTTAATCAAGAGAAAGACATTTCCCCTGTTTGCTGGCAGTCGTCCTGCTTTTGGCCCCTTGTTAGATTTAGAGGGAAAAAACCACTCCAAACCTGACAATCCTACTGTAGGATCTAGTCACAGCACTAGGACTTGCCTCAGTGGTTTCATCCCATCTTAACTGCAATTCCTTACTGTCTACACTGTCTGCCCTTTTTGCTCTTTGGTGTCTCTTACCTTGTGATTGTTCGTGCTATGTTCTTTTATTGCTCTTACTATGTTCTTGCTGTTCTTGCCAACGTTCTGATTTTCCAGAATAGTTTGGTGCAGGTGATTGTTACAGCTTCACTAACCATAGCTAAAACACAGTGGTTTTATAAGGCTGGGTTTACTGAAGTGCATTTGTTTCACTTTTTAAATGAATTGCCAAAGAAGCAAAATTGAAACATATCTGCCTAAATTGGAGTTGCAGAGATTTGACTGAAGGGCAATGCCAAACTTCCATACTTCATTTAGTAAAAGATGGTTTATACAGAAATAATTTGACTATAAATACAAAGCCATTGTCAAATAGATGACAAAGGATAATGGTTAAGTGAGAAAGTGCTTCATTATCCCTCCCCAACAGGAATCTTGAAGCTGGCAATACAGTGGAGGATTTTTGTAAGCTTCTCCTAACTGTTCAAAAGTAAGAAAATGCCTGGAGTGGTTGGGTCTTTGTTCCCAGGGGCAGGGCAAACCAGTTAGAAAAATATTTAATACCCAGAGTGGTATTTTCCAGGTGTGTGCAGCTGCCATAATTCTAATTTCAGCACTTACTTTCAGCCCAACTTTTGTATTTATAAAACACAAAAAAGTAGCCTTGGATTTGAATATATATGATATGAATATATTCCTACAGTTAAATAAAAGAGCTGTGCTGCTGTTCTTGGTGATGGTCTACAGAATTAAGACTTTTCTTAGGTTGGTTGAAACACCATCGGTAGTGGGAAGTTTAGAACTGAGTCTTGTACTTTATTCTGTCAAAGTGGGCAGACGTTTATTTTTAATTCCATGCCGGTTTTGGTGCAATTAGTTTCCTGAAAGACGGGCTATAGCTGGTGAGCCCGACCCTCGCCTGGCTCAGCACGGCCTCCAGCCCCAGCCGTGCCTCCGCTGGGCTCACAGGAAACGCTTTCTAAGCAGTTTAGACTCCAAACAGGCGCGCTCGGTATCATACGGGTTTTATCGTGCAGTTTCGTAATCCCCCTCCTTAAGAAGGGCTAATTACTGTTAATTACAGCCGTGCACCGGGCCGTGCGGCAGCGCTCGGCGCTGTCGCTGCTCCCAGCCCGGGCGCGATGGCGCTGGCGCTGCCGCCGGGCGGGGGCCCGCGGGCTCGGCCCCGCTCCGGCCACGTCAGGCGGCAGCGCCCGCCCGCCCCGGCCCCGGCCCCGGCCCCGGCCCCGCGCCCGCCGCTCGCAGCACTCACCCGATGAGCTGCCGCCGCAGGGCCAGCGTCTGCTGCCGGGAGCGCGGCTGGGCCGCCCGCATGGCCCGAGCGGGCCCGGAGCCGCCGGCAGCGCGGCCGGGCGGAACGCAGGGAGGGAGAGAGGGAGGGAGAGAGGGAGCGGCCGCCTCCCGCGGGGCCGGGCCGCGAGGGGAGGGGCGGCGGCCGCGGCGGCGGCGGCAGCAGCGCAGGGACACGGGCAATTCCCGCCCGCAGGGCGAGAGGCAGTGCCCGTCCGCAGGGACACGGGCAATTCCCGCCCGCAGGGCGAGAGGCAGTGCCCGCCCGCAGGGACACGGGCAATTCCCGCCCGCAGGGCGAGAGGCAGTGCCCGCCCGCAGGGACACGGGCAATTCCCGCCCGCAGGGACACGGGCAATTCCCGCCCGCAGAGCCCAGCGCAGCCCCGGCGGCCCCCGCGGCTCGGGCCCTGCGTGCGCCGGAGCGGGGCAGGGACTCTCCCGGGGACCCGGCGGGGCGGCGCTTCCCTCGCTGGCAGCGGTGGGGACAGGCTGGGGACAGGCTGCGGCCCTCGGGGCTGCTGGCAGCTCACCCTTAAACCGGGCGCCCCAGGGCTTTACACTGCTCAGGTGCGCCCAGCCCCGCAGCCCACTCGCCTCGGCGGGAGGAACAGGCTTTTCAGGATCATTAGTACAGCTGTAGCACTCTGCTTCTGAAACACACATCGAGGGAGTTTCCTTTACAATTGAAAATTATTTGAGGGGGTAGCCTAGGTAGAACTGAAATAATTCTTCAAAATGTACTTAATTGTTTTAGCAGAAGTAAACCCAACCTTTTCCATGCTGTACCCCCTGTGTTTGGTCGGTGGCAGATAGGTAGACCTGACTGACTCCTTCAGAGCCAATCCTAGAACAGGTAATAGTTAGGATTAAAAGAGGAAATGCTGTCAAATCAGATTAGAATGATCTTTCTTCCATTCCTGTTTGACTGGAATTATCTAAAGAAAAATAGGAAGATAAAGAACCAGAAAGGAATTCTGTAATGGATTGAGTTCTGCTACTGTAGGTTTTGTATCTCATAACCAAGTTTATCAACTTATCCAACTTGATTCTAGAAAATGCCACTTATTTTTTCTCCTCCAAATACGTGTTCACATTCTTTTGGTTTAAACTGACAAACAGCTCTTAAGACTCTAGAAAAACAGAATAGATCGTTTTAAAACTACTCTTGGTGGACTTTGCTGACTGGATATAGCCACCAATAATTATCTGTATTTGCACTTACTGGATAAACAAAGGAGCAGTTTAAATTTTGTGCAATATAGAGAACGCAAAACCAAATTGCTATGCGCTTAAAGTCAGTTTGAACTTAGAAAGTCTAACTCCCTTGTTTAGTAGAAGTCAGGTTTCAAGTAACAAAAGACTGGAGAAAAAGTTAATAATAGCTGTTAATCTTTATTTGAACTCTTGTCTGGTTAAGATATTTACTAGCTATTTATAATAACAACCTGAACATTTACAATTTGGAAAGTTTACTCTTGGTTACAAATGCAGAGTTCATTATACATATTCACACAATTGTAAAAGTAATCTGTACAGAGAGACCATTTTTTAAAACCTAGTCTTTGCTTTTATTAAAAAAAGCACAAGAAAATTATTTTTTTAGGTCTCAAGGTAATGTATTGTCCATTACAGCTTTAAACTAGAAATACATGATGCAGTACTAATTAATACCATTTTAACATGTTAAAACAATGGATAAGAAATACTGTTATTAATGCCTTCATTTTTAAAGTAGTTGTTCCCCAAAGAAGAGTAAATAGAGTACTTTCCGTGGCACATACATGATCAAAAATCACAAAAAGTTTGCAAACAGAGATGTTAAGTACATTTTCTCTCATTTTAATATCTATATATTTCTTTTCAAAGGTGATACATTTTACAGGATTTAGCCAGCTTTGTATAAAATACCATGTAAATACATTCAGAACAAAACTCATTTTTGGCAAGCTACAAACACACAAACAGCCCTTTCTCCTCTGAACAGCCTCCCTGGAGTGATGCAACCACTCACATAAATAAGGGACACTTGCATAATGTGGTAGAGGATTAAGCTCTATCGGCATATTTTCAAAACAAATATGGACAGATAAGGCACACGTTGTGTGTACTTTTCTAAACTGTATACAAATAAGGAAGATTTTCAGTTAGATTTTAAATACCAGCAGGTACAGTTTCTCAAATGCTAATGTACATGCCAGTTTTGTAACATTTCTGTGTCCAAAGTAATGTAATGCAACAAAACAGGGGGCTTTCAGTATTGACTGTGGTATTTGTGCTAACTTTCTTCATATTTAATATTTTTGATTGTTTTTTAAGATAGCA
This sequence comes from Acanthiza pusilla, assembly GCA_036630365.1. Taxonomy (NCBI): domain Eukaryota; kingdom Metazoa; phylum Chordata; class Aves; order Passeriformes; family Acanthizidae; genus Acanthiza; species Acanthiza pusilla. Next base: position 8,148,823 of record JAXCHO010000049.1, on the reverse strand, counting down.
GAAAAAGAAACCCAAATTGAAACACAAAAAGCTGTTATAAAATTGTTTATAAAACTGCACTCGATGAAACAAACCAGCAAACACAACAGGCTTCAGCTCTCATTTGCACTGATGGCAACTTACCACCTCTCCTGCTAAAATCATAAATTCAGTGGATATCGTGGCTGCTTTGGCTTTGCAAAACCAGCTCCTAATTTTTAATGTAACTGCAGAAATTAAAGTTTGATAAGCACTCATCTACACTTAAAAAACTCACGTAAAATGAACTTTTCAAATACAGTGTTTAACAGTATAATAAAAAGCAGCAGATGATATCAGTGTCACTTACAGATACTTGGATCACCTCCATTTTAAGTTTCTGTTGATTAATACTTACGTTATATAAGAAACCACACAAGTGAGCTGACACAGAAATGAGCTGACTGTTCCATGAAACCACACAATTATGAGGCAACTTCTACCAGAACTTAACAAACAGGAATTGTTTGTCCTAAGATATAGGAAAACCACAAATATTATTAATGGATTTCTTAGTCCACTCCCTTGTCAATAATTCAACTTCTTATGCATGGAAAACTTGTGTTTCCCAGCTTTCCTGTGGCTTCCCCCAGGCTCTCTACAGTAGTATACAATAATATAATCTATTAAGTCCTTCCTCCATTCATTTCTAAGTGACAGATTTTCAGCACTTACTTTAGCTGCAGGTTACACAACAGTCACACATCCCTTGTGTTGTGCCATCAAATGGGACACAAGCACATGGCAAAGCTGCAGGAGTTCACCTGGGGATGTGAAAATACTAAAAGTAATTTTTAGCTTACGAATATAAATGATCACCAGGGAAAATAAAGTTTAGGAAATTAGGATTTTTTACTCACTGGTTTTCTTCAGTCTGCAGTAGATTTCCTGAAGTGGAGCTGTGGAGTATTTCAAACTGAACTAATTATTGCCAGGTCCAGTGCAGTGCCAGGGACACAGTTAAAAGTCAGGTGACTCCAGTAAATGACACTGAGACTGGACTAACTAGAGTGACCAGATGTTTTTCTCTGATCCCTCCTTTTGGTTTTAAAAAAAAAAACACTCTTGCAAAAGAGGCAAGAAATATGCTTACATAAACGCTCTCCTGTAAAGTTGCCAAGTTCAGTGTGTGCCACAGTGATTGCCTTGGCGAGCTAAAGTGTCACAGGCCTCTTGAAATTATCCACGTATTTCACTTCTCATTTGAAAATCTTGCTAAGCCCCTGGAAGGCTGGCTGTGCTGCTCAGCATGTCAGCCTGTCCTGAACAGGTAAAAACCAGGAATTTCAAATTAAACAAAGCAATACTGAGGTTCTTTCCACCCCTGGACACTGCTGGGGACACTTCTTCCTATGCTAGAGCACATTAGAACCAAACTCATTGATCTGAACTCAGCCACACACCTGCACTATTTGTCCAGGATGAGTGGTTTGGAGACATGGATATTTTTACATTTTTATCATTTGTTGTTACTAATATTTTTGCATATTTTAAAGACAAGTCTGTTGCCTGTAAAGGAAATAATTCAGAGCTTCCATGCTCAAAATTTTAAAAATACAAATGTGTCAGAAAACTTACTACAGGTAGGTTGTATTTGTGCAATGCTTTAAATTATCTGGGCAACAGTGGTGCTGAAAAAACGCGAGACTATTATGGTATTTCCCAAGAAAGAAACACTAGATTTAGAAAAAGAAATTAAAGTCTCTATCCATGTACTTCTAGTTTTACTAATATCTATTCAAACCATAGAGTTACACAAAAATCATGCCCATCTCTATGGGTGCTGTCAATTAAGGCACATTGTCACAGCAGAGAATTTGCATAAAATTTACATAAAATTTGCTTCTATTTAAAAAAAAGAGTCTCCTCTAGAGGGCAGCATTGAACCAGCAGTCACTGACCAGGGAACGCCTTTATAATGCACATTATTACATTGACAGGCCAGGGGAGTTCTTTATTACTATGATAAAGCTGGAATCTTTTTGGCTTAATATTTTAATTAATTTTTATTCTTTATTTTAATTAATTGTGCATTACAATGTGTGAGTTCTTGTATTCTTGCCCAAGAGCCTGCTATGTTCGGCTGAGTGGAAAACCACGTCAAAACCAACACAACCACACGTATAAAACTTTACCTTGGGTGCTGGTTACTATAAAAGTCTTAAAACCACAGGTGTCATTCTCCATGGATTACTTTGCACCATTGCATAGGATGTCTCAAACTGCTGAAACCTCCCATGTGTTTTGCTGGTTTGCTTAAGGATTTCAAACGCTGGATTTGTGAAATTACAGAAGACAAAAGCTCATCTAAATATTTTATCTATTGGTTTCCTAAAAAGAAAACACATCAGAAAGTCGCTTACCATTAAAAGAAACATTCTTATTTTTAAATACACAGGAGAAAAATCCATACAGAAATAAATTCATCACCATTATATATACAGGAAGTGTCAGAAGCAGTGCATACAGGAGAGGTGACTCCCCATGGGAATAAAACAAAACATATGGCAATGTCTTGATTATGATTTTTTTAAACTATTGATGAATTGACATTTGGAAACGGTTTCAGTTTGGGGTCAGATCAGGATTTCTCTGCCACCTCTTTCATAATCCAGAGAAGTATTCCCGAGCTCGCTGGCCAAGCCACGATTGAGCTGCAAGACTCCTAATTAATCTCATTTGTCCCCATCAGAGCAGGCCAAATCATCAGGTTCACGCTCTGGCAAGGCTCCTCTCAAGCTGCCAGCAATGTGGAGTTACACACATGGGGTTTTTTGCCTTATTCCCTTCTTCCCCAAATCCATCTTCCCCAGAAGTTTGAGGGAGTGCTCCCCATACTCACAGTTGGGTGCAGCATCACCACTCCTGGAGCACCAGCGCTGACACAATCACAGCCAGCAGCAGCTCCAGCCTCAGTCATGGAATGCTCTTGCTATGTCTCATGGCAAGGCAGCCCTGCCTGCAGAGCTTTGTGGCTGAAAAACCTTCTAGGGGTCTCAAGTGAGTTCTTGTGCCCCGACAATTCAGTTTGGGAATTTTTTTGCTTCCAAAACTGATTGGGCTGCAGTGTGTTAGAGAGGGGATGTTGGTAGTGACTGGAAAGATGGTCATTAGCTACAGTTTTAAGTGGAACAAGCCTTAGAGAAAGCTGTGTGTCCTCTGCTCCTGGGCAGCAGCAGGCATGGTTAGCTTAACCTGATAGAAACCACCATGCTTTCACAGACTGTTAAAGCAGAGGAAGGAATTTTGCTTTGTAAACTAACAAACAAAAATACATTTGTCTGAGTTCCAGGTTCCCCCGATATCAGTAACTTCAGTGTGTTATCCAGAATGTCTATTGATGAATCTATGAAGTTACACCAAATATTTTAGTGATTGAGAAAAATCAGTGGCTCAGTTCCAGTCTGACCCACATTTCATAAGCATTAGCAGCCTCCCTGTCAGTCACCTTCATTGCTGCTGACATATAGTGGTAACATTCAGCTGCATTTTGGAATTGCTGTAAAGCAGTCTCAGATTCTTTTCCCTTTTCAGAGGGAAAAGCAAAAGAGAGGTTTCTTGGGGAAAAAACGCCCTAAGCTTTGTGAAAGGCTGAGATCATGACTGAGTTTTGAGCAAGACTTGCCAGTACTACCTTAAAGTAAAATTTGTCTTCATGAGCTATTTGCAAAGTCAAAGTATTCAGAAAGACCCACATAAACATTTTTGTATGAAAAGAGAAAATAACTGATCTGGCATGAATTTGCAGAGCAAAGCATATCTTTTTAACTCATTGCAGTAAGATAATGACTGCTCTGTATTTAACAACTACTCCTCTAAATATGTTTGTGTGAAAGGCACATGGAAGTCTAAACAGATTTCCTCTTAGACTCTGTGTAATCAGTACAAAACCCAACAGTTCCTCTGATAAAGTCTGTTGATGTCAATAACATGATTGATAACCACAGAATGGCTGGGGTTGCAAGGGTCTCTAAAGATCATCTAGGTCCAGCTCCCTGCCATGGGGACCAGGTACACTCAGTTCAGAATCTAAAGGCCAAATGCACCAATCTCAGCTGAAGACCAGGAAGGACTTCAGGTGCCAGTGACAGCCCTGCTGGGGGATCCGTTCCCTGCTCTGCTCCTGGGAGCTCTGCTCTCTGCAGGTCTCTGCTCCTTTGGTGACAGGGGGTTGGTTGAGTGGCTGTGCCACCCACAGCCTTGGAAGCCCTGCTGGTTGGCTCCTCATAGCCAAAGTGACAACAATATACAGCAGGATCCATACCTGCCAGCATTCCTGGAGGGAAGGGCAGCAGCAGCAGCCTGGAGAAGCCACTGCACATGGGCACTGAGTCCAATGTCCTGAACATTCCTGACTGGCTGCAGGTGCACAGATGATCTTTGTACGTGCAGAACCAGCCAAGGGCCTTTCCTGGGAATGTCCAGAGAGGATCACAAAAAGGTTTGGTAGCTGAGCTGTAGCACTGGTGGGGATGGATACAGCTGCAATCCTGTGCTGGGATGATAATTCCAGCCTTCCTTCATGACAAACAAATGTCTTGGGTGCTGTGGCAGCAGAGGCTTTGTGCTGGGAGGGGGACGGTGGCCTTGCAGAGCGGTGAGAGGGTAAAGCACTATTCTGGTATTCTGTATCAATGTTTTGCAGGCCTGGCAGTGGTCACAGTTGATGCCTACAAGCACTGGATATTCCACAAGTTGAAGACGGAATACTGACTTGTTTACCTGAAGATAATAGGACTTCGGGGTATTTCCTCAGAGAAAATATAAATTTTAATATAATTTCATAAGCTTTGGAGGTTAGCTTGTCTTGTAGCTTCAGTGATATCAAACTTCTTCAAGTAGGAGCTAGATAGAAAGCTGTTTAGTTTTTGCCAGCGTATGTAAAACAAGACTTTTCTATCTGCATTGTAGATTGTTTGTGGACACTTCCAGATTCTTGTGCTTTCTGCAGTCATTCTGGGGACTGAACTCTCATTGATACTGAAGGAGGTTCCATGAACAGGACATGTGCAGGAATTTGAGTGTAGAAGCCCACGGCATGGTTTGGAGTAGTGAACTGCATTTAGTTTGGAGATGACTGTGGGAGATGGGAAGAGCAACTGTACATTAAGGGAACAATTACAGATCTTCCTGGTGACATCAATGAGAGATTTGCCTTCAACCTTTCACAGAAAATTTTTTTAGCTTTAATTTGGGATATTAAAGGGGTTTTTCAAAAGCACTAAAGGCCAGTGGAAGCTTGTTAGCTGCTCCTTTTGCCTTTAAAAACCCCTACACCAAAAGTGATAGCTGAGAACATGAAATGGAAGTAAATAAAATGCATTTTCATTGCTGTTTTGAGTTACATAATTGTTGTTTCTTGATTTGTTAGTTGATCTGAATTTACATGGATTTAATCTATATGGTGACCAAGGAAATGGTGAGTAACTGATAGAGATGCCAAGTACAGCCACAAAGCCAGAGATGTGTAGGTGTAGCCCCCGAGCAGCCAACGACAGGTAACAAACTCACTGCCAACAGCCCTGAGGCTGTGTCACCTCTCCTGAGCTTGGTGGCCATTCCAGCATTGACCAGTGCAGAGCACAGGCTCCCCCTGACCTTGGGGATAAGCTCAAGGACACCCAGAGCCTCTCAGAGATGAGAACCCACAGACAGCAGACATCCCCCTACCTGTGTGCAGCACACAGCACATTCCCACTGTTCTTCAGAATATTGGAGCAAGACCTCCAGCACTAGATCAGCTTGTACAGCTTGTACCTGGACAGTCACATCCTCTCTCGAGCCCTCTCTGGCAGTAGCTGCAGTAAGAGTGGCAGTGAAGCAAGAATCTAAACAGAGGTTTTGGATCTACTCAGTGCACCAAAAAGGCCTCCCTTCTGTATTCTCTAAGATCAAGGCGAAAAAGAGCCTTGATCACCATGTTTGATATTATGGTCAGGCTCTTAATTTCACCTAAAACTCCTACACAGAACCCAGTAACTTGTGTTGAGCTAAGTATTTCCTCCAGAAATGATCTGTTAAATCGAAAAGGCATTAAGGTGATAACAATTATATCTGGTTAGGATTAACCAGTTTTACCAATAAAAATCCATAGTTTACTTATTTGAGTTTGTGTAGCTTCAACTTCTACCCACTGGATGAATATTTGTCTATTTTTCTCTGTTCAGTAAAAAACTTGTCAATACAAAGTATTTCCTCCCTGTGAAGGAATCTGGTTGCCTCTTCATCTTCATTGTAAACTGAACAGACTCAGCTGTAAGCTATCTTCTTCCTCTTTGAAATATTTTTAATGGCTCTCTGCTGCACAATTGCTGCTTTTTCAACATCTTAAAAAATGTGAACTGTGTAATAGTTTGCAATTTTTAATTGATCCCACAGTGGCATATGCAGATACCAAAATAATAATCCTTTTGTTTATTACTCTGCTCTGCATGGGATGTGCCTGAGATGAGATAATTTAATGAAAGAGAAAGAAAAGGTGAAGGAAAAAAGACTGCAGAGTTAGTTTACAGTTAAAACCATGTAAACTAAGAAGAAATAAAAAGCAAGTGAACCCCACAAACCAAGACAATTAAATACTCCAAACTCTCGGTTTCTGGAAACCCCAACAGCAACATTATGTACTCTGTCATTTAAGAAGGGACATAAGCAGAGCCTTCCCTGTCCTGCAACTCCCTGCACGGAAAGTATTGCCAGGTTTTTGTATTTTGAAATTCTGCAGCGGAAGCTTCCTGGGGAATTTGTGTTCCACGGTAACAAAGTGCTTGCACATCTCCAGGCACAGACTCCAGAACAGGACCCAGAGGTGCTTCCTCTTGTGGAAAAAAGTTCCTCTTGATTGTAGAGGAAACAACCACAGATAGTCAAGGTTGTTCTGTTTGGCCCCAGAGTTGCTGATTCCATCACAGCAAAAGCAGGTAGCGACGGATGGAGCTTGGCTTTGTTTCCTCTGCAGGTTGCAAGTCCTTCTCTGTTTGACCAGACAGTAAGACAGCAGCTTCTTTCATTTTCAAGGCTGCATCCTTCTTTTCTTCGTTCTCAGCCAGGTTTTTTCACCCTTTTAACGTGCATGTGCAATGCAAATATGGAGTTGAGAGCCAAATTAGGATAGAGATTTTGCCTTCCTTCATGCAGTAAGGCACACGAGGCTGGCTCAGTACTGTTAGTTCACACTGCAGCATGAGCAGTGAACACTGTTCATCCCCAGCTACTGTCATCGGTACCTTGATCAAATCCTGTTGTTACCATGCACGTTTTATGGGTTTGGGAGCTTTACATTATTTTCCAAGTCCGTAAATGTCACAATCCAGTATAAAAAAAGGTCAATATATTACTGTCAAAAGTTTTTTTTTTCCTTTTTTTATACAAAAATTAAAAAGATCAAAATATATCACATTATTTACATATTGTGCTTCATGCTTAGAGATCACTGAAAGAGAACACACAGACAAACATTTTAATCAGAGACATGCTCCATTCATTACACTTACTAACCTTATTGTTAATAGTTGTAAGGATTGGCATTCAGACTTCTTTGGATATTAATGGTACATCCAAACAAATTACACAGAATGAAAACCTTTGCTATGCTAAGGGTGTGCTCCCATTCTAACTGAGGGTTTTCAACCAGTTAATGATGTGCAGGGTCCACATGCCCATGTTTACAGCTAGGTTAGTAATTCTGCTCAGCTTCAGTGCCATACCCTTGTTGGGGAATGAGGATTCTCATTCAAGCCTGGATCAAATCCTCATCCTACAGAGGGACATGTCTCTCCTCATTCTCCCAGGCTGCCAACAGCACTTCCAACCCCTGGGTGCATGAGATGCTGCAAATTACCTGACCACCTGCACCCAGGGTGCCGATTCGAGCACTGAAGCAGTGTAGTGGCTGTGGGTTATAATTAAAATGGCAGAAGAGTCTATTTTGGAAAAGAAATGTTTAGAGCTCTGCAACAGAGACAATCCCCACTGTTAACTTCTCATCTGGAGGGTATGGGCTGAGTAAGTCACACGAGCAGGTGGTGCAGCCTTTCCATGGGTGGTTCCTAAGCTGCCTTGGCCATAATAAAAGCCTGAGCAAGCCTGTAAAGAGGCGTTCTACTGTCAGTGTTACAATGATTTTTCATGCTTAGTAAGTTTTTGGTGTTCCCAGCTCCAGTCTAGAGCTGGGGGGAGCAAGACCTGAAGCTGCTGGAATCCTGCTCTCCCAAGGCATAATGTCATAGTGCCTGTGACCTGTCGCTTAAAGCATTCACAGCAGTGCAAACAATCACCGTGCAGGGAGCAAAAATACTCAGGATCTGTTCAAGGATATAGTTATTAATGTTACTGTACCTTATGCCAACATCCTGCTACTGGCAGTCCGTCTGGTCCCTGCAAAAGTGAAATTACAGATTCAGTTTTCCTGACAGTGATTTAAGTGTCAGACCCAAAAACCTGAAGCTCACTCATCACAATGAAAGTTTTAGCAGCACTGTTAATTACCATGCAAAACCCATTTACTGTATATGCACAAAAATGAATATGCAGGCAATGTAAATCCATGTGTCACGCACAACACAAAATTGAATACACCTCAGGGTTAAAAAAAATCAGAAATCTACACTTTCTTTTTTTCCTTTAAACAAAGAAGAAAATATGTACAAATATAAAGATTTGAAACCACAGTTCAGTAACTTCATAATCTGCGTTATAAGGTAGTGTTTTTTGCAATCAGATATATATATGGAAAGCATGATGTGGAAATGTATTTTTTGTTAAAATGTGCTTTTCTGTTGGGGGAGGTGACGTAGGTATTTTTTTGCTAGATGGTATCCTAATTGTGTTACATTTGATCCTGCAGTACTTAGTTTCTTTAAGAAATCTTGAGTTGCTGAACTGAGAATAGGATGAGTTGTGGACTATGCAAAGGGAGTGAAAATATTTGTCTTACTCTGCTGGAGATAGAAGAAACATACAAAAATCAGAAAGCCAGAAGAGCTCTCACTGACCAGGAGGAGAACACTGGAAAGGAAGGAGCCCCTCAGAAGAGGAACAAGCTATGTGTGACCAGCTCTCTCAAGACATTTCAGAAGAAATAGCTGAATTCAGCTGCCTTTTCTGATGCTGGATTTTTTTAAGGCTCTTGGATCTCCGATTACATGAATTTCTGCATGTAGTGCCACAGAGAGCACACAGGCACTGACCCTTCCCTCAGAGCCACCTCCAGACTCACTAGGGGTGGGAAGATGTGTACGCAGCAGAGAGAACTGCTAGTGCAAATACAGGTCAAAATGCAATTTTACATTTTTTACTGTAAATGTCAGTCATCACATTTTTTGTATTCTGTATTGATTTTATATGTAAAACAGCCTATGCCCAATAAAACAGATGCAGTGAAGTAAGGTAATCCTCTCCAGCTACTCACAGTGTAAGAAGTCATGTTTTCCTGTAACCTTAGTTAGAAAACACACATTTTTCTGCAGACAGAGTAAATATTTTGGTCCAAAACGATTTAAAAAAAAAAAAAAAAAGGTAAAACTTGTACGTTTGTCAGAGTTGTCCAGGGGTGATGGGTACAGGGGACAAGGTGCAGAGCAGTTGTTTGATCTAAAACATCCTGACCTCCTGTTAAAGTGCATCCTAACACTGATGGTCAGAGGGTTGATTTCTGCCCAGGGTTTTTCTCCTTCTTGTGCACTCAGAACACTTATTTTGGCCATCATAAAACTCCACACCTTTCTACCATGTTTCACTTGAGTTACTCCAAAAAGATTCTTCGTGGCCTGAGTGTGAGGCTGGTGCTGATGCCCCTGGGCTGAAAGCCCAGCAAGCCTCCACTGCGCCCTGGGCTGCAGAACAAAGTCAATATTCCTACCAACCTGCAACTAACCAGGAAGATGCACAAGTGATTTACCAATTCGTCACGTTGTAATTAGAGAAATCACCTACTGCAGTTTACAATGCCTTCAACAGAGATGGGCCCTGTGTTTTCTGTATAGTTAAGACTGGAGATGCTTGGTGAATAGAACATCTCTGGGGAGTAACTATGAAGAGTTGGAGTGGGCCTGCTGTTAGGAATTGGTTTCTTGGGCACATCTGAAAGTAATTTAACTTTTTGAAAGAGAAACAGCTTACTGCCCCTTTTGTTTCTCTGAGGACAACTGCAAATCATCTAACATGCAGCATTTTCTATGGTTAAAAAAATGAAAATAAAACAATGACCTCTCTTAGCTAGTCATGCAGAGCCCTTTCAGGGAGCAGAACACAAACCTTCCTACATAACCACTGGACCCAACCTGAGCTCTGGCAGAGCTCTGTGCTGACACAGCAAACCCTTCTGATGCCCAGAGTGCCTCCTGCTCTGCAGGACTGGCCCTTCATTTGGGGAAAGCTTTCCAAATCCCAGCTGGGAATGGGACTCACAGGGCTGCAGCAGCACAGGCACGAGGGCAGCCAGACTGGGCCCTAGGTACTGAGAGAAACCATAACTCATTTTGAGCCTCTGACACCATAAAGGGACTGGCATCCCCTGCGTGATCTCCCGTGATTTACACTCCTTATCTAAAGTCATTTTAACTGGGAAGAAGACAGCACAGCACTTTGGCATCCTTCCCTGAATGCCAGAGTGAAACATCTCGTTCCACCTCTGCTGCCTTGTGTCCTTCCTCTCCCTGGGACAGGGCTTGGCCACAGCAGGAACACACAAACCATGCAAGAAAGAAGAGCAGATACTGTACCAAAGGGCAGCGCAGGCTCGCCCCAGCCAGGCCTGGCAAACCTGGGTCCCTTTTGCTGCCTGCAATGCTATGATCTCCCTGTTTGGAAAAATAACTGCTTGTTGAGAGTGATAAAGGACACAGGAGTTACACAGACAGACATCCGTGGTTCGGCAGTGGAGGAGGAGGAGGAGAAGTCTAGAGCTTCACAGCTCCATTTCTGATGACTCAGCAAGTCAGCAGAGTGGTTTTATGATAGGGAATGCACAGACATGCAGAGTCTGTCATCTGGGAAAGATCTTCTCTACACAAACCAGAGATCCACATTTGTAAAAGTGCAGTTAAAGAAATAAGGGGTAAATCACCCAACATGTTGAGAGAGGAAAAAATTAATTGTAGTTCATGTTAAATCTCCAGGCAAAATAAAGCATATTGACTAAAGGAGCTTTTTGCTGATACAGTGGAGCTACACAACAGCTTTGGCTACCAAAGCTGTGCTCAGAGGGTGAGGAAAAGTCCCACATTTAGAGAGAAGAAATGAGTTTTTGAATCATGTTGAAGAGAGTACCCAGCACTATTAGATGCCTCTGAACCAAGGTTTGAACAGTTACATTTGAGTAGTTTCAGTTCAATATTCGATACTTTTCATCCTGTAGCTTGAAAGCACTTCGGGGAAAGGATCTCTCTATAATTTCAGTTATATGAAAAACAATAAAAAGGAGGTGAATTTTACCAGGTCAAATAACTTCTTATAAACCAAGTCTAGATTTTTTTTCCTGGTCTCTATCTAATGAATGAGGGATTCTGGAAGTGGACTTGGGAGACGCAGCTCCCCCAGGCTCAAACACCCAGGCGGTGGCTTGGGATGTGTCTGCGAAGGGACAGCCCTGAGCCCCAGGCAGAGAATCCAGGGGAGGGCTCTTCTCCCAGAGGCACTTCTGGGCAGCCTGGGGAGCTCCAGCTCATCCATCACTTGTCCTTGGCCAAACTGTGATGCTCTCAACTCCAGCCTGCTGCCCCAGCCTCATCCCTTGCTCGGTTTGCAGGGATGAAGGGATGGAGCTGAACTTGTTTTCAAAACACCTTTTTCAAAAAATCCACTGCACCCAGTCACTCCCTGATTTCAAACACACTCAGAGGCCAGGCTGGCAGCTTCACACTATCTCCTGAAGAGCTCCGCTGAGGTCCATTGTTCCTGACTACAATAAGAAGGTCTTTACACAGAGATGCTTTATTTTTACATCTGGCCAGTGAGGAGCCCTTACAGTGAGCAGTGAACTTCCAGCAGTGCAGATAAACCAGTATGCAAAGTGAGAAAATAATAACCATCTGCTCTGATTTACTGCTAAATAGAGAGCTCCCAAATCCTCCTTCCTTTTCCCTGGCTGCAAAGCTGTGGCTCCTTTTAAGCCCTGGCAACCTGTGCTTGGGATGAGTGAAATCAAATACGTACCACGGGACAAGGCTGATCCAGTCCGGGAGGGCCTGGCTCCCCCTTCTGTCCTTTGGCCCCTTTTCTCCCTGGTATTCCTCGTTCACCCTGTCAGCACAGCAGGAAAAAATCAGCAACAAGGGGAAGAAACACCTTTGCTTTATGTCTCTGCATTTGCAGAGTCCCAGTCCTCACCCAGAGTAGGGACATTTGCCCTAGTGTGACTTCAGTGAGTAATGAAATCACTGTGAAAATCTCTGTTAAAGCTGGAAATATTGTAATAGGTAATTTTATAGCAGATTGACTGAATGACCGGTGTCTGCTGGAAGCCAGGCTGATGTCTGACAGCAAGTGGGAGCCCTGTGCTCAGCTGGGCTCCTGGCTCCAGCTGGGCATCCCTTTGAGAGTCCCTGTAACAAAACCTTTGACTTGGATTCATTTCCAAGGTCTATAAACCAAGACCAGCAATTCTTTGCAACCTGGAGCTGTCAGGCTGCTCCATTTCCTCACAATGGTTGTGCTGGGGTGGGGGCAGGCTTGCAAAAAGCCCTTCCAAGTGGGTAGGAATTAGCTGCCTGTCCTGCCCTACGCTGGGACTGTGCAAGTCCTTGGGCTACAGAGAAAGCCTTTCAGCAGTGGCCCCCAAGACAAGCAGCACTGTCTGCCAAAAAGAGCAGCCTGTCCTGCCCCGTGGGCATAAATACAGCCATAACCCACTCACCTTCTCTCCTCTCTCACTTCTCTCTCCTTTCTCTCCTCTGAGACCTGGGAAACCCTGTCACCACAATTTTTTGGTGGGAAAAAGAAAAAAAAAAAAGTTTTGTAAGTTTAGCGTGTGAATGTCCTGACATCTCAGTTCAACATGAGCCAACTCCAGCCATCAGCCCATCCTGCCTTGGTGAAGAATGATATTTTCTTTTTGTGACTTGGTACATCAGCAATTTCTTGGGAAAACGGGAGTGCTTCACCACACCCCACTAGCCTTACAGCTATCAGAAATTTTCATTTCACTGAATCCAATACAAATATTCTCAATTGGAAAGGGAAGACCTGGCAGCTCCTTTAGCTGAGCAGTTCCACTGTGCAGTGGAAGTAGCCCAGAACTGGCCTGAATTCAGCCCTTCCCTACAGCCATCATTCCATGGGCATTGTGTTCAAGGGAGAGCAGTCTATACAGTGTTAGCTACACATTTTCCCAACAATCTCAAGTTACATGTGTGTTATTTGTGTTTCTGCATGCACAATTAATGGTTTCCATACTCACATCCAATCCTGGCTCCCCTGGCTTTCCCTGCAGATGTAAAAATAAAAGTTCAGATGCGGTGTGTTGAGTTTGGTGTTGTGGACCAGCTTGGATGCAGTTGGTTTAACACGGTAGTGAGAGCACAGGAGCCCCTGGGGCTGGAGGCTGCTCCTTTGCCACCCAGCAGGGCAGTGCTGCTCCAGCTCTGCAGCTCTGGCTGGACTCACCACAGCAGCATTTTACAGCCCCTGGTCTAGGATTCCACCCCAGTGTCCCTGCTCCCCTCCCACAGCCACCATTACCTTCTCTCCCTTGGTGCCAGGCAAACCGATGAGCCCTGGAGGACCTGGGAGACCCTGGAATTCAAACAAAACAAGGAATTGGGATTGTTTCCTGGGAGACATTTCTGTCAACAGCTAGAAATGAGATTTGGGGAAACAACTCACAGCGGGTCCGGTGTCACCATGGTCCCCCTTCTCGCCACTGTCACCTTTTTCTCCCTTTGCACCATCCAGACCCTGCAGGAACGAAATGGATCAGCCAAGGAGCTCTGGAAGCTCTGCCCACCCAGCACCTCCTACCCTTTCCCTGGGGTGATTGACACCCACACTGCTCTTGACATCTTGTTCTTGACCACATCATATGAGAAAATAGCTGAAAATACAGGTTTAAGCCTTCTGGTGGGGAAACCCTGACTCTCACCAGCCCTCAGGAGTCTGTGCTGGAGGAGGGGTTTGGATTCTAAATGTTTGGAAGGAAAAATGGCTTTTTTTCTAAAATGCCAACTGCTGGACAGTGTAACCAAGGGATGTGTTGTGACAACAGTGACAAAAACTCAGTTTCCAGAGCTGACAGGCCTTTGTGAGCCTGTAAATAATGCACTGGCAGCTGGGAATCTGGGTGACATTTAATTTATTGACTTACTTTAGGCCCCTGGATTCCTGGAGGACCCTGTGGGAAAGACAGTGGTGCATTTGAAAAAACCTGAATTAAAAAACATACCTTAAACTTTCTTTCCCAAACCATTTCTTGCTCAAATTATGGGCTGACAATGGCCAAATATTTCTTTTCAAGGCAGGTGGCAATTGATTTGTTTCTCCAATATCAAATCAGGGGCAGGGGAATTGAAAAGTGGCACTCTGTGTAACACAGGGCAATAAAGCTCTGCAACACAAGCTTTGCTGGGCCACCACAGCCCTCCACACCTGGGCAGGGCTGGGATACCTCCCAGGCTCTGAATGCCACCTGCTTTTGAAGCATGGTCTCTCAAGGTGAATCTTGGACTCAGCAGAGGCATCCCAGCCTTCGCAATATCCCTGACAGCTCCTTTTGGAGCCAAACCCCTTCAATTTCTGCATCAAAATGCTCTGTGTGTTCATCACCACCTGCAGCCTCTCCCTGTGCAGCTGATGGCAGAAAGCTTCATGATTTGGGTGAATTTAGGGGAATACAGACACCATCATGGTGGGGAACAGATTTTCCCATCCCACAAGTTTTTATCTTTTCTCCATCCTAAGGAAAAACTTGGATTTTTGCAAAATGAGCTACAAACTCTGATGCACCCTCCAAAATTTGGTGCTTTCATGTCTCCAAAGACACATCACAATGCTGTAGCTATTCCCTGATTTTTCCCCAGATTCAAGACAGCCCAAAATGATTAAACAGAACAAACCACCCTTGTCCTTATCTAATCACAGACAATGACAAATCTGCAGGAATGACTGCCAGAGTCCTACCATAGGGCCAGGTAATCCGGGAGGTCCAGGCTCAGGTATGATCTGCAGAAGGGAATTAAACAGCACATTAACAAGGCTGGGCAAGAGGGAAGATGGTTCAGGAGTGGAAACCTCACCAAGCCCAAAATCATGATTTAATGCCCAATTAATTACAACGGCAGCATCCAATATCTCAGCCCCCAATACAAAATCTAAAGTAACTTTGCAGTGCCAAGTGTGTGAGCTGCTGTTCCCTAATGAATAAACCCATTTAGACACTTCTGGAAGTACTTGTAGCAAACAGTTGGGTTTTGCTGATGGATATGGGACTGGTGGGTCCATCCTGCACCCCCAACTTTGCCTGACCCTGCGTCATGGAGGAGATTTTATGTGATCAAGGTCTTACATGATTATTCTGCAGGCACGGTGACCCGGTGTCTCCTTTTTCTCCTTTGTCTCCTCTTGGCCCTTCTGCTCCCTGAAATGTAAAAATGTAATGCAGATGTGCTGCATCTTCCAGGAAAGCAAAAATGAGAGAAAAATATGTTTGTCTCCCTGTAAGCACCAGCCTTGGCTCAAGCAAAGCTCATGCTCATCTCCAGGGGACTTGGAAGAAATATTTTCTCCTCCTTGATACATTCTGAACAAGCTGATCAGAAGTGGAAATCCAAAGCTCCTGTATCCATCAGCTCCACAGCAAGGTGGAGAGGTCACTGTTAAATCACCCAACCCAACCCCACTCTGAGTGTTTGCAGAAATCAGTGCATTAAAGGAGCAAGGGCAGATGTGCAGGACAGACAAAGGGACGTACCGGGGGACCTGCTGAGCCCATTTCTCCTGTCTCTCCTTTCTGCCCCGTGATCCCCGCGCTGCCCTGGTCACCCTTTGCTCCTTTGGGACCCTGGAAGTTGACAGAAAACAACGTGTTTAGGAGAAAACTGTTAAAATAAACCCCCCGCAACACCCACTTCTGCCTTTCTGCCGTTTCCCTCTGCATCGCAGCGGGAGCTCTCGAGAACACATTTTAATGTTCAAACTCGCAGATGCCAATTTTGAGGGCGCAGCAGAATTTGGCTGGGCTGCAGGAGGGATTGCAGGCATTTGGGGTTGGGAAGGTTTACAAAAAACTGGAGGCAGCATCTGATGAGCTGCTTGTGAAAGGAGCCCCTTGAGCTCGGCTGACAGAGCCACGAGCAGCATCGGCAGGCTCAGAGCAGAGCAGCACTGCCGGCAGAGGGACATCAGTTCAGGGAGGCACAGCCGACAGTGCAGGGCAGAGCTCACTCCTGGCAGGCTGGATTTGCTTTACAGACACACAGGAAACTTCCTTTTCAGTTGTCTCCTGGCAAGGTGTCCCTCGATGCAGCAGTGCCTCACTCACCTTTTCACCGTCCATTCCAGGAGGACCTGGCAAGCCAACCTCTCCCTGAAGGGACACAAAGAAAGGGGAGCCCATGGTAAATTGAATCAGAAATTCATCCTGGGAAAGCATTTAGCAAGGAAGTGAGTTATTCACACACAGCTGTTGTGGTTGTAGGTTTGCACTGCCAGGCTGAGGACCAAGGAGGTGTCAGTGAGGCACCAGCATCACCAGCTGATCTGAATACTGACAGAGACCTCAAAAGCACCGAAACCCTGCCCCATCCCTTCTCTTTCAAGAGGCACTTTTCTGCAAATTACATTGTTTTTAAGACACTACAGCTGGCTGCAGTTAGAGACTGCTGCTGGTGAAGCAGGAGGACAGCAGGTGCTGGGGCAGTACACAGCACACAGCAAGGGTGGGACTGAGGGGGCTCAGCACTGCCATGGCACTGCCAGACCCTCTCACAACTGCTTCTGCCACTCCTGCCTCCTGCCACAGGCACTGAGGCGGTCTCAGAGTGGCTGGGATTTCATCTGTCAGGTGTGGGAGTGGATTTGTTTCTGGGACAGCATCCTCTGGGAGAGGCTGAAGGCCAGAGACACATCAACAAAACTTTGGCTTTTGTGTGAAAGCCTCCTTTTTTCAGCCAGAGAAAGGGTTAGAGAGCACACATAGCCTCAAATTCCTCTGCAGGCAGCTTCCATTGCCTTGCTTTGGCTTGGGAGACTCCACATGGAGAGCTACTGTGCCTATGTCACTTGGCAGGGCTCAGGCTCACCTTGGGTCCTGGAGTGCCTTGGGGGCCTGGTGGCCCTTGGGGACCTGGTGGACCCTGAAACACAGCAAACAAAACAGGCTGGGTGACGACTGACATGAACATGGCACACTCTCCTCGTGCTGTGGGGATGAGCAGCTCCAGCCCCGATCTGCAGAGGCACTGAGGTGAGCAGAGCTGCCCAAACACCAAGATGAGCTCAGCTGACAGTGACCCGAGCTCCCTCTGCCACAGGGCTGCTCATGCAGAAGAAAACAGTGGCAGCGAGTCAGATGTACAACCGCAAAGACATGGGTTGAGAGGCAAAATGCCTTTAGCTGGAGGTGTGGCCCCAGATCTGGTGGTCTCTTTTTGCATCCTGCCCTCTCCAGTGAGCCTGGGAGCAGCATCCTGCTGTAAACAGTGTCAGCCAGGAAGGTGCAATCAGAGAGGGGAAACAAAGGAGTTTGTGTGAGCACTAACGACAGGAAAACCTTGCACACTTAAAGAAGTCATTTTTCCTGGGCACTGCTGGATGTGAAGACCACAAACCACCTTGAGATGAACAAATATTTTCCAACTCGCAAATTATTTCAAGCAGCAAAATTTGTGGTCTTGCTCAGATGAAAGCCAAACCAGTATCATATCCTCGAGCACCTTTTTCCATGGCTGCACACTCAAATGCTGTTACTTTTAGTCACACTGGAAGCCTTCCCAGAGCCTGTCCTTGAGACAGATCAGTGCACAAACACTGCAAACAGCGATTAAGCAGGGAAACAGCAAAGTTAGTGGGGTTCAGTGATGTGCCCCTCAGCAATCTCTGCATGCAGAACATGGCACAGGGTCTGGGTCCAGCAGATGAAGCCTCTCCAACCACTGCACTCCACAAACTCCACTCCCAAAGCCGTGTGCCATGCGGACACCTGGCAAACAGAAATTACCAGCACTTTGTGAATCCCTGCAGCCTGTTACAAAACAATTAGGATGGTTCTCAAACATGTCTGAAATTAAGTATTTATTCTATTCAGCTTATTTCGTCCCAATGAAAAGGTCAGGGCACTGTTCAGCTGGGCAGGTTAAGGCTTGGGTGACATTCCCCTTCGCCCCAAATCCTGACTGCTGCCACTGAGTCCCACCACAGCTTTTGCTGCTGCACCCTAAAGATCCTCAGCCCCCAGAAGCAACAAGCTCTTCCCTCCCAGCCAGCCCTGTGTGGAGGCAGAAATCTTGGGAGAAGACCCAGGCCAAGGGGGGACACCTTGTCACAGTGTCACCGTGGCAGATTTTCAATCCTTTCCCGTGAAGTGCAGGGCTCGGCATGGCCTCGGTGCAGGGCTTACCTTGAGCGCATCCAGGATTCGGCCGTCGTAGTCGATCACGACAGTGTCTCCCTGCTCCCCTTTCAGCCCGGGGGGACCCTGCAACCCAGGGATGAATCCTGTTTAATGTCACAGCGCTGAGCTGGCAGGTAGGAAAGCAAAGCCCTGACATGCAGCGTTTGGGGGCTATCACCTTACAAACACCGTGGATTTAACCAGGCCTTGGTCTGACAGCTGGAACGGTCAAACCTCAGAAGGCCATCCATTTGTGTAATGGAGAAGTGCATAAAGATCCTCACTTGATTACCCCTTTTCCCAGGTTCCCTCTTGCAAAAGAAAGGGTCACAGGATGGTCATGTGGATAAGAAAATTGGACTTGACTGATTTCCCATGTCAGCGTTCTGTACCTGCAAAATCATTTGTTTAGATGTGCCCCATCTCTATTTTCTCACACTGAACTGATCCTGAAGCGATTCATTCACATACTAAGCAGAAAGACGTGGTGGGGAACAGCTCAGGTTGAGCCAAATATACAACTCCAAACTGAAATCCTGAACATCCATACCCGGGGTCCAATGGAGCCAATTCCTCCCTTCTCACCAGGTTCACCCTGAAAATTAAAAATCACATTTTTGGTTCAAAGAGACCGAGGAAAACATAGAATATTTATCTTAAAAATACTGTATTCACCTATAAAGGTATGCTTTATATTAAGAAAAAGTATGACACCAACAAGGGACTGCTTCTCCTAGCAGAAAATAGATTTGACCTGAGTGTAAATATATTTTGCAAAGAACAATGCTGTTGTAACAACAAGAGAAGCGAGAGAAGGTTTTGTTGCAGGGGGAGTGGAGTGGCCAGCTCAGGGCTGAGCTCCCTGCTCGAGCTCCAGCTCTTTGTGCTGCTCCCACATGGCTCCCTTTGCTTTAGGCTCAGTTTTGCATGTGGAAAGTTTCAGCTGAGACATTTAAACCATTTTCAAGGGTGAGCTTCAGGAAAATATCTGTGCCAAATTGTTCG
Source organism: Acanthiza pusilla (assembly GCA_036630365.1). NCBI lineage: Eukaryota > Metazoa > Chordata > Aves > Passeriformes > Acanthizidae > Acanthiza > Acanthiza pusilla. Next base: position 8,129,262 of record JAXCHO010000049.1, on the reverse strand, counting down.
CTTTTTTCCTCCTCTTTTTTATATCTTTGCCTTCCCCTCCTTTTCAAAATCTTTTTTTTTTTTTTTTTTTAAAGTTGGAGGGTTTACAAAAGCTGTAGCACTCTCATTGCAGTGACCCAAAATTCAGTTCAGGATTCAAGAGATGTCCCATTTGTCATACCCACATTAATCCCCTTGCTGAACAAATTAAAGCTCTCCAAAAAGTAAAAAAATAGTAAAAATGTATAGAAAAAAACCTAAATTCAACCAGCACTGCTACTATTGTTCTAGAAAAACATTACTTAGGTTCACCAGAGACCACTTTGTTCCTCACACACACTTTCTAGCCCAATAAGGATCCACAACTCTTTGATACAGAAAATATTACAGCATCCAGATCCTGCTAAATACAAAGCAGCTGAGGAGGTAAATAGCAGCCCACGGATGCTGTCCAGGTCTCTCATCACCCTTAACCAACCCAGACTGTCTAATTGCATCTCTCAGCAGTTCTGGAGGTCAGCAGGACAGGACAGCTCACAAGTGCTTGGGGCTCTGAAGCAAAGCCAGAGCCATCAATAACATGGGATCAAAATGGGATCAGAATTCTTCCTCTTTCCAGGAAAAAGGCAATTCAATGGAAAATGTACAAGCAGATGACTTAAAAAGTGTTATACTGATCTCTGCTTGGAGCCAGCTTTCATCAAATCACCAGGAAGTGGCAAAAACACTCTTAACAGCCCTTTTGTGTCAGTTTTGGCATTTTATGAGTCTTTTAGAAGGCAAAGGCCCCAAGCACCTCCTCAGCTGGAGCCCTCTGCCCCAGCAATGCTGCCCAGAGCTCCAGCCTCTCTTTACCTTCAGCCCTGGGAAGCCATCGGTGCCGTTCTCTCCCTTGGGACCCACGCTTCCCTTTTCTCCCTGAAAACCAAGCAATTCACACAAATGCTGTACAGGGAGGATGGAGATCAGATTTCTTCACGTTATCGTTTTCTTGATTTATCTTCATTTTACATACATGAGTGAGCAAAGCTCTGCTTTTAGCCATTAAACACATCACCTTGCCCAGGTGCAAATGGGGAGTTTTTGAGATAAAAACGAAGCTTTTGGATTCAACAGTTTGGCTGTGGGTGGTGTGTTCAGCCATGATGTTGGCCCCAAAACCACAGCATAGAATAATAAATTCTGTAAATATATAATAACAAATAATATAATAACAAAAATAATAAATGTTTTGTGTTGGAAGGGGTCTTGAAGATCATCCAGTATCAACCTCCTGCCGTGGGCAGGGACACTTTCTGCTATCCCAGGCTGCTCCAAGCCCCATCCAACCTGGCCTTGAACATTTCCAGGGATGAGGCATCCACAGCCTCCCTGGGAAACCTGTGCCTCAGCACCCTCACAGTTTCTTGATTTTTTTCCACATCAGGGGAGAAATGTGTTTCTGAACCTGCCCCAGCTGTGATGTGGTGCCAAGAAACCTGAGAGCAAAAGGCACTGCCCAACACACCCACGAGATGGACGCAGAGCAGAACGTACCTTGGGGCCCGCGAGTCCTGGCTCCCCAGGGACCCCATCGTCACCCTGACGAAATATAAGATAAAAAGTGAAACACACTGAGGCTGTACACACTTAGTACATTCCAGCACATCATTTGACCTCAGTGAGCGTTGCACAGAGCTGAAACCCACTCAGGTTTGCAGGAGACCAGGGCAGAGCTGCAGCAAGGAGCTCAGGAGGCTCCAGCATGGTCCCCTGCTCCTGAGGATGTGGATCAGCATCTCCCAGAATTTCCTTGCGGCAGGCTCTGGTAAAGGTCTTCTCCCACCTTCAACAGAAACTAAATATTAAATCCCTTTAGGCTTTTTGTGTCCCAAAGACCTCCTGTAAGCTGCCACCCATCCTCATGGACATCATCACAAGTCACCAAGACTCTCTGCCAGGACGGGGTTTTCTGGTTTTGCTTGTGCTTTGTTGTTCTCCTGGAGTAAAACCACTTCATAGGTGTTGAAGAGATTCATTTTACCAGCCAGTTATGACATTTTTAAGCCAAATTCTAGCCTGAAAAACACCCATGGCCACACCTGTTTTGGGGCAAATCAGTAAGAGGGAAAGGCTGGGCCCTGTCAGTGCTTTGACTTCACTTAAAAGCAGTGATTTATCCAATTCTCGATGGCACCACCGGGAGGAAATGTGGAGAGTTCGGACGTGTGAATCTCTCACAATCTTCAATGCCACACCCCAGCTTCATTCCTGGCCTCAAAGGGGGCATTTCCCACGGGGCTGCAGTGCTGCATGGTGATGGCCATCCCAGGAATTCCAAACCCATCCCAGAGCCCTGGGCAGAGCACATCCTCCGGGCACATCTCGGTTCATTGAATTACTGGAGAGAAAGGGCTCAGGACCTACTGCTTCGCTTGGCATTTGCTGTTTTATTCTTTGTCTGTCGGGCAGATGTGGCTGCAGCTTCAGCTCGCTGGTGGGAATGAAAGCCAAGCTGCAGGCACAGCCATGCCCAGCTCCGGGATTGTGTGGGTGAGAAACGCAGGGAGCACAAGGGAAGGGTTGGTTTGACAGCCCTGACCAAGGCTTCTACACCCCTCTCTGGCTATGGTTTCCCAAGCAAAGCAAAGAAAACAAGTTAAAAATATAATAATTTAAAAAAGAAACCACCACTTTACCTTTTTCCCTTGGATACCAGGCTCACCCTTCAACAGTGATGTCAACAGAAGAGAAAGCAGTTTAGGCACATAACAGACAATAAGGATGATCACATGGATAGTCAAAATTTATTGTGAAATTAATGGTAAAATTAAAATATTTGGCTTGTGCTGATCATGTTTTTCCCCCTGAGATGCAAGGAAGCCCATTCCCACAGCACAGCAGATTCCAGCCCCCTGCAGCTCCCTCCCCCACCATTTTCCAGGTTTCAACACGGGCACTGGATGTGATATTGAGGAATTGACCCATTCGACATTCACACTGCCAGTCAATGCCTTGGAAATTCATATCTGAAATATTCAAACGAGTGCAAGTCCACTGCAAAATGCTCATTTTCATCCCCACCCCTCTTATACAGCATTATTTCAAGAATTCATCCTAAAATTAAACAGATTGTTACCCACCTTTGGTCCTGGAGGTCCTCTGGCACCCTGTTAAATATAAGAGTGTTTGGTTGACTTGTTTGACAAGAGCATAACAGGATAAAAACATCCTAAGGGTTCTTGAATTCCATTTAAAAAAAAGACACGTGTCAGCTTCTCATCTTCCCTTGCAAATACAGCTGTATTTGTTCTCTGCGCTCCCAGTGAATAATATTCTTTTATGGCTCATGTATTTTATGTATAATAAGCACCTTTTTATGCAATGTAGACCTCAGCAAATCGGAGTTACAATGCCAGGTGGCTGCAGAGAGGCAGAATTCAGGACACAGGAGCACCATATCCCCCCTCTAGCAGAGCCCAGGGCACAAAACAACCAGCCTCCTTTGTCCCCAGGGCACAGGTAGCCCTGGACAAACACCCATTTTGGGGCACTATCATTTCATGTAGGGCTTTTTGGCCTCCATAAGCAGTGGCACAAAGCCCCTGGCCGCAGTGAGCTGGAGGGTGATGTGCAGTGAGGGTGAGGGGCACACACACAGATGCTTCTGGGCAACACTGACCATGGCTCCATCCTCTCCCTGCTCGCCTTTGAAACCCTGCAAAAAATAAAAAAGACCAACACTGAAACCATTACCTCTCACTCTCCAAAATGCTCAGCAACAATTAGAATGTTCCATCCACTGCATTATGCTTTAGCCCATTTTTTCTATTAAATACATTGCCAGTGATCTTCAGATTTGCAACAGGTTGTCCAGGGGGTAGGACGGGGGAGGAGATAATTTTTTCTATTAAATAAATTGCCAGTGATCTTCAGATTTGCAGCAGGTTGTCCAGGGGGTAGGACGGGGGAGGAGATAATTTTTTCTATTAAATAAATTGCCAGTGATCTTCAGATTTGCAACAGGTTGTCCAGGGGGTAGGACGGGGGAGGAGATCTCCTGGCTCTGTGGGGTACAACCAGCACCTGCAAATGCACACCCTGGGTGCAGCTCTTTGCTCCAAAACTTGAGACAGAAGGTCCCCTCCTGTCCCTCACCCCACAGCCCCAGGCTCTGCTCCGTGAGCAGCCTTTGGAGCCCAGCTGTGGCTCAGGCTGAGGACCTGGTGGCCGTGGTGGCAGCCCCGGGAAGGGGACACCCTTCACCCTGTGTCCCCCGTGGGGTGGGAGCTGCCTGGAGTACGGTCACTGTGCCTCTCCCGTCCTTACAGGGGAGCCTGGCGGTCCTCTTGGGCCATCCTTTCCCGTGTCACCAGGAGGCCCCCGGGCTCCTGGGGGTCCTGGCGGACCAGGGGGGCCCCTGGCTCCATCTCGACCTTGATCACCCTGGAAGAAGTTCACACAGACATGGTGAGATGAAGCACTGTTGGCAAGGGCTGGTCTCAGGGGGTCCACAACACATGCACTGCATCCCTGGGCCACCAGCGCCATAGCCTCTGCTGTCCCACGGGAACTGAGCTGCAGCTTCCACCTGGGAGAGCTGACAGGGAGCTCATGGCCAATTCATGCCATTTGGGTCTGGTTCCTCAACCAGGATTGCGCCTTCCAACAAGATTTAATCTCCTGAAGCCCTTACCCAGTGGATCCACACGGAATTTTCAGCCCAGGCCCACAGCATGCTGGCAGGGAGCATGCACACACTGCCACAGCTCAGCGCACCACACCACAAAACCACACCAAAACAGGGACAGCGCTGAGTGTCATCCTTCACACACAGCCAAGGTCACGCACGAGCACCCCGAGCCGCTCGCCCTGCGTGTTTTGGGGGCAGAGAACAAGCTGTGTCCCCGGGGCTGGGCAGGTTTGGGGGTGCCATTCCCAAGGGGAGCATCCTTGGGGTATCAGCCCCCAGCAGCCACCCCAGCTCAGCCCTGGGGCCGTGGCCCATCTGTGCAGCTGCACAATGGGAAATCTCATGGAAGGACCTCGTAAATCTTTTAGCAACATCTGGGAGAGTCACCAGCGAGGCAGTGAGAGGGCTGTGTTTAATATGCAGTCCACTCTCAAATCAGGGACAAGTGTGGGATTTTTCAGAAGTCCTTAAGTGACTTAGCAGCACAAGTCCCATGGCCTTTCAACAAGATCCGGGCTCCTAAATCACTTGCATTGTTTTTTAAAAAAAACCCAATTGCAAATGCTGAACGCTGCAACCAATTATGTGAAGCTGAGTCTCCCACTGAATTTTTCCTAATGACAATGTCACATTTAGAGTTCAAGGATTTAGATTACTCTAGTTTTAATGCATTTTAATTTACAATACCAACACTGTTCATATCAACATTTATAGGATTTTACTGCTTGATTCCCAAATCTCACAAAGAACCAAATGCTAAAACCTATTAGTTTTATGTCTCTCTACTTTGACAACACTTGCCCCCTAAATTCCAAAAAGGTTTCACTCAAAGACACTCCCAACAAGCATCTCTAAACACAGCCATGGTAGTGGCAATTTAAAACAGCAACAATGCACTATCAGCCAGAAAGAAAAAACAAAAGCAGCTCAGAAAATCACAACAAAGCAGTGGCAGCTGATTTGGTGTCTACCTTGAGCACTCGCCGGCTAAAGGCAAGCTGATCATTGGCCAGAAATCCATGATTGAGGTGGGGAAAAACCATCTATATCCAGGGAAAGTGGGAGGCAGAAGAAGAAAGAGCAGCAGTTTAAGATGAAAGCACAGCAGAAGAGTGAGTTTTAAAGGCTGGAGCAATATATTAAATTTTTTTTAGTCTCTAGTTGATACATTAGAAAGTAATAGCCAAGAGTGGTGGTTTTAAGGCTCTGGGTACACTGGAGCTTTGTAAGCAGGACACAGACTGAGGGGAACAAGTATTTTTTCACTAGTTCACTGCACAATAGGACATTCAAAGCAGATGGGGCAAGGATTCCCCTACTGCGGAATAAAGAGTATTATTCCAGTAAACCCCATAGGGGATGATACATCCCAGCATTTCCCTGAGACCAAATATTGTATTTGTTTTCAGAGGCTCAAATGAATCCTGATGTATTCCCAGCCTGCAACTTGCAGATAAATCTCCCAGATTTATATGATGCAAAAACAATGTATTTAAGCTGTGTCAGTAGTCATTGCTATTGTCTTTTAGCCTTTCCACTCATCCATCTAGGGAGGAGCAGTAAGACATTTCCTTTTGTCAGGACACCATGTGCATCTCCCTTGTCCCATCCACCCATCCCTGTGCACATCCACAGGAGAATCAAGAGGGTGGAGAGAAGCCACAGGAAGCCCCGTGGGAACACACAGCAAATCCTCCATGAGGGTTTCTGGAGGTTTCTAAGGAACAAACCTCTTGTCCAAATTGCCAAGGAGCTTCATGATATATTTATTATATTTATTGCAATGACAGATAACCCCAAATCTCAGTTCTGGGGTAAATAATGCACTGGGCAAGGCCTCCTCCTGCCCAGCCTCCCAGCACAAATGTTTTAACACCATCATGCTGAGAAGACAGGGGAAAAGTAAAGTCAGATAGAGAAAACTAATCAACCTTATAAAATAAACCCCAACCAAGGATTTTTTTCAAGACGTAGATTTTTTCACATGTTTTTTCAACATTTTTTCCAAGATGTTTAATTGAGCTCCACACGCAGTTAAATGCAGTCAGTTTTGGGAAGAACAGCACTGGAATACTGAGAAACTGAAATTAATGGGGGCACAGAACACTTGCACTTGGCCAGGTCCTCCAAATACTACAGAAGCCACCAAAAATACCACTGAGAGCAAAGGGTTTTGTGGTAGACAGAAGGGACACACTTTTATGGCTCATTATGTGCGTAAAGATACACAAGAGCATAAAGTGGGATTTTCATAAAAACAGGAACTGAATTTTTTTTCTCATCCCTCAGACTGGTGACCATCATCCAAATAAGCACATTCCAAGCCCAGCCCTATCTATTTTAATGTAAAATAACAATTTGCATTTGCTCCAGGGCTAAACACACCACATCCCACCAAACCCAGCCATCACACATTTAATTTTCAACAGCCCCTGTTACAGATGGGCCCATGAAAACTGAACAGCCCTGAGGGATGTTAAACAGAGAGACTATCCTTGGTTCAAGAAACATCCAGGCCGTGGAGAGCCAGCCTCCAGGAGAGAGGATAAGTATGATGGAGCGACACATTCCTGCTCCACACTTCCCAAAGCACCTGGGCTTTCCCAAACATGGCACGGGGCTACCTGGCCATTTGGTCTGACCCCGTGTAGCAATGGAATATTGCAGCACAGAAACCTTGAACATTGGTAATTTCCAGCTTTAGAGTCCTCGATGCAGCCATTTCAACACAACACCCCAAAGTAAGCAAACAATATAATAAAAGTATCCACAGGTGCCTACTGACTGTCACAGAGAGCCCTGCAGGTTGTTCCTGTGCTGAGTTTTCATCTGCAGTGTGAGCTAGGCAAGCAGTTATAATTCTGCAGAAAGTAAGGGAGAAAAAGCTCCTCTTGTGCCTGCACAGTGGCTGCAGAGCTGGTGCAGCTCCAGCAGCCTTTGGCTCCCAGCAGCTCAGGGTGCTGGAGGTGCTGGAGCCATCTCCCTCAGCGCTGGCCATGGGCAGGCACCTGCCACGTGGCCACTGCAGGCAGAGCATCTCTCTCAGCAGCTGAAGCTCATTTTCCCCCTCTGGAGAGCAACCCCGGTGCTGCTGCCACAGCATCCAAATGTGCCGAGACTCCTCAGCCCCATCGTTTGTCTGAACATCTCATCTGTCAGTGAGAACAAGATCACCCAGCTCAGTTCATAAATCCAGAGCAGTCGGCCCAGGGCTGGCTCAGGGGGCAGGTCTGGTTTGTAAAGCCAGTCCTTTCCAGGGGTGCAGCGATGGATTTGATTGTGAGAGCAGCACAGGCACAAATATCAGCCCCAGCCTGGGCAGCAGCCTGCTTCAGCTCCATCCTCCCCAGAGCAGAGGGGATCTCTTATTGATTTCTCACTCTACATGCACTCTGTCAGTAAGTTTGGGCACATTCATGCCCCATCCTGAGCAGGTGAGGCTGCACAGAATCCTCCCTGTGCTGCTCACAAGAATGAGCATTCAGTGATTGAGACAACACAATGTGATCTTCCTCAGCCTTCCAAAATCGTCCTCCAGTATCTACCACCAGGCACACTCACACGTTTAATTATCTCTATTTCCATCCACGCTGGTGGCAGGTGTTTACTGCAGAAAGAGAAGCAGTGTTCGCTTTCTGCAATAAGTACTGAAGATGATCATGTTCAGTAGCCGATCCCTAATTGCCAGCACCTCCTTCCCACCACAGACAGTCCCTCCAAAGCCACCCCAAGGACTATTCTCTTCAAATCCATCATTCCTAATGACAGTGTTTTCATGGTCACTGACACACTCTACGCCCTCTCCACTGCCCGTGGACATGAACATTTATAAGGAAGAGGGCACTGGATATAATCCCAGTTATTTATCTTCCCATTGACACAGTGAGTTGCATTGACACATTTTTCAAAATCAGCTAAACTAAGCAACCACTGAAACTTGAGGAATAAGATAGATTAAATTCAGAAATAAAAGGTAATTTGGACCATATGGTATTATGAAATTTTGCCTCCTATTCACAACCCCAAGTGTCTGGAGACATAAAGGAAGATATTTTAAGTCAGGCACTTGTTTTTAGATCTACTTGTGCATGGTTCTGCCAGGCTTCTTTCTCTCTCTTTTCTCCCAAATTGTTTTTTGAGCCTTTTTCTCACCACTGTGCAAAATGTCATAAACAAATGAAAAACTAAAGCAAAATCTGGAGAAGCGCAGATCAGGACAAAAAAAACAAAAAAACAAAAAAACAAAAAAAACCAAAACAAACAAACAAAAAAACCCCAAAAACAAACAAACAAAAAAAAACCAGCCTAAAAAAGGCAGAACACTTTGCTTGGTAGATGAAAACACAGGACAAGAGTTACCTTGAGAGCTGGCACCTGCGAGTCCAGAGGGAACCTGTCCCAGAGCATGTCCTGCAGCAGGGGGTGAGTTCTGCAGCAGCACAGAGCCTTTGGAGCCTGAGCAGCACCTCCTGAGCCACCAGCCCCAAAGCCACCCACACCCCCAGCCAAGGAGGGAAAACTCATGCCCCTGTGCTGCTGAATCACCTCTTAAAGCCTCGTCTGAGTACGTGGGTGGGTTCTCAGACAAAGTGAGACCTTCGCCGAGCCCCTCCTTAGCCACACAGGCTGTAAATCTATCAGAGAGGTTTTCGGGGCTCTCTGAGCCCCAGGGTGTCGATTCTAAACACACCCAAGGCGGTTGGGAGCTGCTTCAGAATATGACACCAGCTTCATAAAGTGATTTTACAGCCTCCAGGGGAAAGAAGAACAAATGTCTCTGAGGCATCTCTGCCTGACATTAACCCCTTGGGTCCTGGTTATGTTTCCAGCAATGACACCTGACCCTATCAGGCAGCTCTTGGGTGTCAGCTCCAAATCCAGCCTCCTGCAGGGACCTGTACACCAGGATTCCAACACAGTGGGACTTCCAGCAGGTGCCCAAAGCCCACAGCCAGCCACACCTCAGAAACACCTCTGCGACAGAGCCCACACCTTGTGGTGAAACCTCCAACCTCATCCCCAGCATGGGCCACATCCTCTGGTGTCCCACGGACACCTGTCCTGATGGCTTCAGTAAATCTCAACTTCATGCAACTCCATGAGAGCCATTTCCACAAAACTCCATTAATTCCTGTATGTTGTAGCCAAGAGCTTTCCCTCAACACAGTGACTTTAAACCCTTTATTCTCAAAGGCAGACTGGTTATCACCCACGTGTCACCCTGCTCAGCAAGGGAAGGGGAATATTCTACCCTGCACAACTCTGTGCTGGACCTCTCCTGGGGACACCAGGTCCTGCCCCACACTCCAGTGCTCTAATGCCAACCACAGCCTCCAGAGAAACTTTGGGAAACATGGGGTCTGTCTCTGACACTGGAGGAGGAAATCAGGGAGAAGGAAATTCACAGAAGCAAAACACATCATGAGATCGCCAAAGGTCTTCAATTCCTTTTTCCTCATGGCCAAATATAGGAAAACCACCACCACAAAGAGCTCCAAAGGCAAAATTAAACATTTCCACAGCTGTTACCATGCTGCAGCAAAGCTACATGAAGCTTTGTTTTGAGAAGTGACTAAACCCAACCAGATTTTAAAATAAATCAACGTGCTGTGTCACTGCTTACCCTTGGACCAATGTCTCCTGCTTCCCCCTGCAAATGAGGGAAAACAGCAAAGGGTTAGAGTTCAAATGGCAGCCCTGAAGGACTGAGCACAGGGTCAGCTGGACATGGGCACAGCACACAAGGGAAGTGGCAAGAGCCCTACTGCTTAATGGATTTGAAATGAGGGAGGAGAAGGGCTCGAGACAACACAATAGGGAAAGATTCTGCCCTGGCAGGCGATGAAACAGATAATAAATCAGAAATAGCAGTTTGTTTCCAACTCTAACGCTCCCCTAGCAACTGCTTATGTCCTTCACATGTGAAAATTAACTTCACTTTCAGTAATGACCTTCTTTGGCTTCTCTGATTTCATGGGTGTCATGCAAACACAGAGTGATGGAGCCCAGATCTCTTGGAGGAATAAAGAGAGTTTTATGCCACTCTCACGACACTTAGGGACTTACCAGAACCCTACAGCCTGGGTGAGCTTTAAGACCACACTTGTTCCTCTTACTTTTTTGCAAATTCTTCCCTCCTTCCCCTTCCTGGGGCTTTTCCAAGAACAATGTGAGAACCCATTCTCGCAGCTCCACATCCCAACAAAACCCAGCTGGGATATTGGGGCAACCCAGGATATACAATGGCTTCCCTAAAAGCCACACATTAATGCAGCCTTTACCTTTTCCCCTTTCGGTCCTGGAGGTCCCTGAAAACACATAAGAAGGATCCAAGTTAAGGAACAGCAGAATCATCAATGCGTGTGGCATTAAAAACACCGAGATCGCATTCAGCAATTCACAAACCTGAACCACATTCTCTAGTATTTTAAGGAATACATGCAGCTATTTTAAGTTCTGCAGTGCTTGACATGAGCAACACTCTCCCAAAAAGCACCCACAAGGTCCTGCCTGCTCCTGCTGGGACAGAGCAGGGGGAAGGACCAGAGCAGGGCAGGAGTGCAACAGCAGCTCGCCAACACGTGACTCTGAATGGATGCAAAAGATATCTTGAGGTACTAAATCACTTCTAGAAAAAACACATGCTCAGCATATCATTACAACAATTATACATCTGTTTGGAATAAACAAGGAGGACGGGCTGCTTTCTTTGGCCTATTTGCTGAAGGCATCATTCATCTTCCCTCCGAGCAGCTGTCTGTAACAGGCAGGCAGAGACTCTGCAGCCCCAGAGAGAGCCCGAGAGCAGCGCTTTGATGTGTCTGCTCTGCGTTTGCCTCCCAGCACAGGACAGCACCAAACCTCGGTGCCGATTCGCGGTTTGTGCAGGAGTGGGAGCAGGAGGGATGCGCTGGGGAAGGTCGGCAGAGAGGCCACGGCATCCCCATCCCCACGCAGCCTCCCTCCCACTCCTGTCTCTGAGTGAGGCTGCTGGCGCCTTCCTGCCGTGGAACAGACCCTGAGCAGCCTGGTTGGAGTCTGGCTGTGTGACAAGTTGCTTTGTCACTGAGATTTGCCCTGCCTGGCAGTGGCACCCCAGCCTGGGGTCTGACTGCACTCCCAGCAGGAGCTTTTGCTAATGAGAGCCAAGCCCTGAGCACCAGGCTGGGAGCTGCCCTTTCCTTCTTTCCTTGTCTGATGCTTTATTTCTAGATTTTATTCACATTTTTTATCCTCAGGGTTAAGATAAAAACCAACCACAGCAATGTACAGCTATCACAGCACACTCCCTAACTGGATAGAAATAAGTGTCAGCAGCAGCTCTTCAATTGCAAACACTGAATGACTTTTACCCACTTTGAAATCTCACTTGGTTTAGGATCAGAATTTAAAAAAGTATTTCATATGGGGCCCTCTAGTGAAGGTGATGGAAGAGAATGGTATTTGGAGACAAAATATGGAACTGGGACCTTCTGCAGGAACCATTCAGTGGAAGGAATCAGAGCTGGCTAGGGTTCAATTAGCATAAAAATAAAAAAGTCTGTGTTTCTGTAAAATAAAGAAAAGAGTGAAGCACCTGAATATCCAAAGGGCTTCCAAGCAAAAATGAAGTCAAGAACACAGCTCATAAATTAATCCAGTCTGTTCCAAATAGTATTGCATGGACACTGGGCACCCTCAAGCAGTTCCCAGCTCAGGTCCTTCGGAGGAAAATGGAACCCGCTTTGGGATCAATTATTTTTATGGTATCACTCTGTAGTGCCAGGAGCACACAACCAAGACCACTGGCTTTGCTCTCTGAATGTGCTACTGGCGTTTATTCCCCAAATTTGGCCTGATGCCCACCTGCAGTCTGTGCTTGCCGAGCTGAGCGGGTGGGGAAGAGGTGGCTGAGATGAGCTGACAGGTAAAGAAAAGTTCACCTCCAGCCACACCAGCCAGCCCTGGCTCAGAATTCAAACTTGCATGGAATAATTCTCCCAGGCAGAATTTTCCCTCCTAAACAGTTATATGGGTAGTGATAAATGAGCAATAGTTGAGATACTGCCTATTTATTGTGGAGCAGCATGAACAAGACATGTTATACTTGGCACTTAGTGCTACTTACTGGTTTGCCATCCAAGCCAAGAGGCCCCTGGAAAAGGAAGGAAAAGAGAGTATTATTTAAAAAAAGAAAATTAATTTATAAACCTAGCGATATCAGGCATGCTCTGAAAGAGGCTCTACTTACGTATGGTACAATCTTTGGCTATGAGTCTATGATTTACCTAATCCTTCATCCATGCAATCCAGCAGGAAGGTTTCACAGAGGTACAGTAAGAGGCATCAAACAATTTGCGGAGTGTGAAGGAGCGTGAAAGGAAGCGACAGGATTAGTGACAGGGATAAGGTGACACTGCTCTGGCACTTCTCTTGGACTCCCTGAGGTTTTTAAAGTCAAAAACAGCAGCAGCAAAACATGCCTGATTTGGTTAAACTGAGCAGATCCATGAGTGATTCACATCGACCACGGATCTGAACCATTTAGTTTTGCTAAAGTACTCGCTTATCCCAGCTCTTCCTCGGGTCTGTTTCTGGAGTTGCTGCATCAATATGGAAAATGGTTAATTCCACAGCATTCCTGGCATGTAAGCCCTTAATTAACACCAAAGCACTGAATGTGTTGGGCCAGAGGAAACCCTGGTTTTGGTAAGGGATGCATGGAGGGAGGAAGCACAGGTGCTCTGAGGCCAAAGCTGTCCCTGTCACCAGCTGGAGCCAGCCCACTTGGGAATGCAGACACACTCCAGTTACTGCAAATCCCAGAAAAACTATTTCCCCCAGCACACAAACTTAAGGCCATTCCTCATTTAAGCCAAAAGAAGGTTCAGCCCTTCTGAGGAGACATGGCATGATGTCTGCAGGTCAGCAAAGGCCTCGGTCACCTGCGGTCACCCTCGATTTCCAGCGCGTGCTCCGCAGGGCGAGGACTCGCTCTGATGGCCATCCCTGCGGCAAAGCCTGGCCCAGCACCACAGCTGCTGCTCTGGTGAGCCCAAACCCAGCCCAGCCCTGCTCTGGTGGTGAATTCAAGGGCTCCACCTGCCAAGCTGCACCTTGGGAACAGCCCTGCTCCCTCCTCCTGCACAGCCACACGTGTGGGATATGCACACATCCTCCAGCGTGCTGGGATGGAACATCTCCCACATTACAGCCTGGGAACAGGAGGATCTGCCAAAGCAGATGGGGTTTGGACATGGTATGACACAATTCTAAAGCACCAGAGTTCTCTGTATTTCTTAGGGAAATGATTAGGGTGTGTCTTTTTGAGTTTACCTTATAACTGTGATGGGGAAATCGAGCAAAAGAGACAAGGACGGAGCAAGAGGAGGCCAATGGCTGCACTTAAAAGAGCATCCTTCCGGCTCACAGCCATTGATAAGGAATAAATCAGTCTGCAGTGGCTATGCTGATGTGGCCTGGAATAGAAAACTCTGGGGAACACAGCTCTGTGAGCAAAAAGAGATAAATCCAGGTGACTGAACCCTGGGCAGGTCATCAGTACCTGGGTTATAAGGCCTGGAGTACCTGAACAAGAGAAGTTCACTTGAAAATAAATGGGGATTTCTTTACACACATGAGATTACTGAAGTAATCAAATATAGGTTATATTCCTCGTGATGAATTTTTGTTTTCTCATAAGGAACCATCAGTGCACTACAGCTACACAGTGGTAATGAAAAATACAAAATGCAAAGGCTTGCAGGTCACAACCAAACTACCCCGACACCTCCTCCATACTTTATCTCACCTCCACTACTTAAATTCTAAAACCTGGGAACAGCATCAGGTTCATGAAGCTTCTTTCCTGAAACAATTGTTTGAGGTGATTCGGCTGAAACTCCTGATGCAAATCCCTGACTTCCAGAGGAAAAGATGCAGGATCTGAGCAGAGAACTGGCAGCATATTCAACTTCTCAGAAGAGTAGAAGTCCCAGAATTATATTTTTTTTTGTTTAAATATAAAATGCCAGTCCTTCAGCTTTTAGCTATTCTTGTATCAGTCCACAAAGAGACATCCAGAAGGAAAAACAATGGCCTATTCAGAAGATGTTTGAGGGAAAGCATTTAATGCTCAAGAGAAACAATATCCATCAGGGCTCCAAAGGGGCTCTTGGCCAGCCACAGTACTGAATGGACAAGGCTAACAGAGACTTTTAAATGTCTTGTTAGTCTGGTCTGGAGATTTAATTGACTCTGCTCTACCTGCCCAGCCAAATGTCTGTGTGAGCAAGGCAGGGTTGCCAAGAGCAGCCAGGGGATTTCATGGGTAGAGCAGGAGAGAACTTCTGAAATCTGGGCTGCCTGACTTGACTGCCTGCAACTCTCAGGAGTGTTCAGATCGTTATTGTCTTTCATTTGAATTCTCCATGTCATTTTAATTAGAGATTAAGCAATCTCTAATTTATTTGATAAACAAGGAAGAGGGAAACAAGAAGTTACCCTCTATTCCCCCACTCAAGAACCATCTCGATGGAAGTTTCCACTTTGAGGGAATAAAGATCACTTCTACTTAAACAACCAGCAAAAGTGTATGGAAAAGGAGAGTTTTCTGGACATCGCAAGCAATAGAGTGGCTTTAGGCTTTAGGCTGTGCTTTTTGCCCAGGCAGAAATTTCATTTGTGCCTTCACCCACTCTCGATCACAGTCCTTTGCTCTAAATCACACACAGAGCGATCACACTTCACACAACGCATTGCTCACTACATCAAGAGGGGATGAAAATTCTGCTCAGGACAAACCTGATGCTTCAAGACAAGGTAGAGGGAAAATTCAATCAATTTCCCCCAAAACATAGTTCTGACCAAAACCGTCACTGCACTGGCCAAGTGGGACAAAATCCATCAATCATGGGTGCTCCAAGAAGACAACACAGTTGGAATCTCAGCTGGTAACCACCTCACATCTCATTTTCTGACCACACACCAGCAAGGACCAGCTGCATTCAGCACCTGGCCAAACCAGCTCTGTGGGACACTCTCCCCATTTGAAAAGAAAAATGGTTGCTGTCATAAAGTTTCCTAAGGAAAACACATCTGCAACATCTGTCTGGAGCCCTGAGGTTGCTGGGGCAGGAGGAGCTGGGTTAGTGCGGAGAGCTGGGGACACAGCAGAGGCGAGTGATAATTGCAATTACACACCTTGGTTTCACCCCTCACAAAGAGTAACCCCTCACAAAGGTGTTCCTGGAGGAATAATGATCCCACACGATCCTAATGATCCTACAGGGGGAGTGGAGCATCTCCCTGGCATCACCTGGCTGAGGACATTATATAATGATATATATTTTATGTATATATTAATTATATATTATACAGTTACACCTTGATGCTAGAATGCAGACACGAGTCAGATAAGAGATTGAAGTCTGAGCAGAGCTTGTTACTACATCTTATTGTCTTGATGCATGCCTCGGTTTTGCCACACAACATTTCAGCTTCAGAGTAAGGGGCCACATCCAGATGCATTTTAAAACAAGTTCTGATATATTTTTCATTTTGTTTCACAGTAGAAGCTCAGAAGTCTCGAGCCACAGCACCAAAACACCACCTCTAATTGCAAAAATGAGATTCCCGCATTGCTGAAGGTTTAAGAACAGTTTTGAGCTCAGCAGAAAGGGAAGATGTGGCACTTGCAAGCTCTTCCAATAAACAAGGAGCATTTCCCACGCCCATCACTCACCTCTGGCTCAGGGCAAGCCGAGGTGCCAGCCTGGCTACCTGGCCCTCTGCCCTCCCCTGAGTGTCCTCCCTGCTGCTGCCAGGGGTGGCCTGGCTCGAGCAGAGCTACAGGAGCTTTATGGGGGGATATATCTAGTGAAAACAAAGCCAGAGATTATTAAGAGGACAATCCTTCTGAGTTGTGAAACCTCCTCTCATGGTTATTTTTAATGTTTCCTGCTCTGCTGAAAATTAGCACAGGGTAGGAAGGAACCCTGCAGTCAAATTTTGGCAAATTCAAAGGGCTGCCTTTCCATGTCTGTCTCTGTGGTTTCAAAAAAGGGTAGAATCTTATATTTTAAGGACTGAACAAAAGAGCATGGCAATATTTTAGTACCCCTCCAAAGGGCCCTGGGGTCATCTGCAGCACAGCCAGGGACCAGGGGCCATCCCCTCCTACGGCCACGCTGTAAATCCTCACGGGAGGGACAGCGGCTGCTGGCGATGAGGTTCCCCAGCACATTTTTGTGTGAGAAGAAAGCTCTGGCAAAAGCTGTGGCTGAGCACGCCCTGCCAGGCCCGTCACAAGGAAAGTGGAGGAAGGCAGCCAGGTTGCTGTGGCTGCTCCCAGCTTCCCAGCTGAAGGGAAAGGGGAGAAAAGAGACTGAGAAATAAAAAATGAATGTGAGTCCTCTAAATAGCAGCTGAGAATCACTGGCACTAGCTGTGAATAAACTGAGTTCAAGAGACTTGCTCTGGGACGTCAGCTCATCCCCAATTACTGCTATCCCTTCTCCCTGCCTGAAGTCCTCAGTGCAGAAGGATCAGAAACCCTTATAAAATAATAAATTTCTACTCCATCCAATACGACCTCTAATCATTTGCCCTTTCAAATGCATTTAAATTATTGCATTTAAACACATGATTTAATTTATTATGTCTTATTGTTTATTTGTAATGCTAAATAAATTTATTACTGCATGTAAAAACTTGTGGAGAGTATGAATTTGGTCACACAAGGAATTATCCCAAGCACACACCACTCACTGCTGTGAGCCTGGAGGAATCCTGGCTAGGAGGTTCCTCCTTCATCAGCCCTGACTCCCGAGTCCCTGGTGTAAGACCCCAAAATCATGTCAGTCTGCAGCATGACATAACATTGGAAACATTCCTACCAGGAGCTGTCATGTTGAAGCATTAAGGTCATTTATAACACGATAGTTTCATGTTTTATAGTGTGGAGGGCTCACTCAGTGGGATGGGGTTGCTGCACAGGGGAACAGCCCTGCATTTAAAACTAAATAATATTTTTAAGCATGGACATGATTATCAACAAACCTTTGCTAACCATTTTCTCTGTTTCTTTGTTTGAAAAAATATTTCCATATTGTCCAACACAAATTCCTCTTTGCTGCAGGACTACATGCCAACCAGAAACCCACTCTTCCATTACTAGATGATAGCTTTTGGATGGTTTAAAAAAAACCAAACCCAAAACCTAACAGCTTCCACAATTTTCTTACAAGCACTAAACAGCAACGTTGATGAGACATGATTATTTTTTAAAGTTTACAAGACTAATTGTTTCCATTTGGAAACAATTTACACATGCAGGCTGCATCCTGCTTGGCCGCGGAGCCAGGCTCTCCTTGTTCAGCTAGAAAACCCCAATTCTTTCCACAAGGAAGGGCATTTAGGGGTTCCCCAAAATCTAATCTCCCTGCATGTAACACCCAACCCCAGTTGTGTGGGAGATCCCAAAAGATGGGGCTGCTCTGGGCAGTGGGATGAGCTCAGTCCCCCTCACCCACACAGACCCCAGCTGCAGCAACTCTCTGCAGATTTTATTTCCAAAATTTCTTTCCAAAAAGGCCACCTGAGCACACCCTGGGCATTGTCCACAGAATCTGGTGGGGCTCAACATCACCAAACCTTTAAAGACTCCTCTGAAACTGAAATTTCTTCAGAGGGAACTGTGTCCCACTGCCCAGGCTGCCAAAAATAAACTCCCCAATAGCGGTGTCAGGTAAACGATGCCTGGTAAGAGCCAAGCGTGTGTTAACAAGGCAACGAAAAACCCCACAGATCTGTGCTCTATTCAAAAAAAAAAAGATCTGTCCACAGACTGCTGGGAGGCCTCTGCCCATTCTTTGATGGAAACGGAGCAGAAAGGAGCAGTAATTTGCTAAAAACTTCACCCATAATGCAAACCAGACGGCTCTGCAAGGGAGCAGGCACCTCGGAGGCTGGGCTGGTCCCCTCTGGGCACCGCGCAGAGCTGGCTCTGCAGGGACAGCCATCGCCTTCCGTGGGGCACCAACGCTCCCAGCCCCTCTGAGAGCCTTGGGAGAGAAACAAACAAACAGACAAAACCAGAAAAACCAAACCCGAGCCCTGTGTTCAGAATGTTTTTGGGGCAGCAGCTCTGCCCATGGTTCAGCCCCTCCTTTGCATCGCTAGCCTGAGCTCACCAGAGCGCTTCAGCTCCCAGCTGTCTTCCAGACACATCAGCCACATTCTGCAGGGTTTCAAATGCAGATAAGGGACCCTTTTCCCTGCAGGAGCTGCCTCTTCCTTAACCACAAGATGTGCCTTCTTCTGTCTGTGCACAGAGCTTCCTCTTTGTTTTGGATGCCTTCTCAAAGATGCTCAAGAAAAACGTCTGGAACCAAATCTAGTAATGCTGACTGGTCCGAAGGGGAAGAAAACAAACACTGGGCTGGAGCTGCACAGGGCACTGCTTGGGTTTCTGAGGAAGGTCACTCGGAGATGCCAAAACAGAGCCAGTTTGTTCACTTCTCCCTGCACTGCCTGGGCAGACGTGCCAGATCACCATTTCAGAGGCAAGAACTGCTCATCTGTGCATCACATTGCACCAGTTTTCTTCCAAAACAGCTAAGTGCTTTTATGGAAGAAGGAGTCCCCCGACTTCTCCCAAATTTCTGAGGCTTAAATGAGTTCCATGTGTTCTGTGCAACTGCTTTCTTCAAGCATTTGATGTCCAGTTGGGCTTTGGATGTATTTTTTTTAATGTCCTATGAGAGAGCCTCTGAGGTGGGGATGCAATTTTTAAGTAGGTAAGCAATTGTTTTGGAAGAATGTTGGCGTTCCAAGCAAACACTTCAGCAACTTGCTGCCTTTATATTCTTTCCTCACCAGTGTCATTCCCAGCTGACAGCTTCTGTTTGGATTACCTCTCTTTGGTGGTTAGTGAGACAAGTTCTTGGTTTTCTCAGTTTTCCTCTGCCTGGACACCAAACCTCTGCACCACAGGGCTGGACCCAAACGCACTGGGAACAGAGATGCAGATCCACCAGCTGCACTCAACACTCCAAGCACGGAACGAGAGGAAAAGCAGCACGAGAAGCCAGAAACCAAACCTCTGCCCTGCCAGTGCAATTGGGGCTGCAGAGCTCTTCCCCTGCCATTGCTGTCAGCACCTTCCCCAGGCCCTCTCCTCTCCCTAACCAGAACCACCAGAATCGCAGAGGATAAACAAATGCATCTGCAATTCCTCTACTGGGTGGGATATAAGACAGCTTTTTATTATCCCTGCGGAAGAATTACCTCTAAATCAAAAGGAAAATAAACTGCTGCCATGAAGGACTGGTCTTCACAAAATCATTGTTGTTTCCACATCAGAGAGCCAGCAAATGGATGTAGCAGGAAAACACGCTGGATCTGCTTTCCCTGTTTAAAGAGGGTTTTCCCTCTAGGCAAATAATTACGTGAATTGGCCACAAAACTGATATTAAAATAAAATGAAAAAGACTGGAACTACAAAGTTTGCCTTGTAAAATGAATGTTTGTTACTTCTGTCTTTTGGGCTCTTACTGGGAGAGGTATGTGTGCAAATGGCTTCACGGACAGGAGACGCTCCTTGAAGTCTGAATATTTACGAGTAAAACATGAGAACAAACATGGGACCCTAAATTACATTTATGACCTTGATTAGCCTAGCTAAGAACACTAAATACCTCACCAACAGAAGCCTTCATCACACCATGCAGTGTTTAAAAATATCTGTCTAGTGATGCACAACCAGCCAAAACACCCCTGAGATGTACAGACAGCTGTGTCCGTGCATGAGCTACCACCCAAGGTGTAGAAAGCATCTGCTTGCTGCAAAAAACCAGGAAAATTTGGGATCCACACAGCCCATGAGATCTGACCACATGGCATGACCTCCCATACCTCACATGGGATTTCTGGCAGCCCTCCTGAGGAGTTAAAACAGTGCCTGTTGGCTCTGGTTTGGGCATGGAGCAATCCCACAGGGCTTCAGCCACTCTCCCAGGTGCACCCTGAGCACAGCCAAGCTGCAGAGGTGGAGGCAACTCATCAGGACATCAGGCAGCTCAACTCTGAGTTACTCCTACAGATCTCTCTTAAAAGTAACTTGTTACTAATGCCACATCTGGTTTTCTGGTGTTGCCATTTCCAAACGCCTGATTAAGTGCATGCCTTGGAGCTTTCTGGTGAAAGAGGAACCACAGTGGCATGGAGGGGCTGCCACCAGGAACAGGCTTAGGCATGTGTTCCTCATTTCCCACACATCATCCTGTCTGCGTTCATATTGCATTTATGGGTCACACACGAAAAGCTTGCACAGACTTTCCCTGTCTAAGATATCTCCTAACTGAAATTCTTAATTGCTGAGGGGAGAAAATCCCAAACTCCACTGTTTATGGCCAAGGTCTAGAGCTGTAACCAAAGTCACTGTTCCAGTGCTTCACTGTGCTGGGTTTTTATAGGTCAGGGAACCATCTTGCCTTCTACATGTGCTTCTTCAACCCCTCTCACAGACATCAGCCTAGAAAAACACATTTGGCTTCACTTTGTGTCTTGAAAATTAATTAAAACCAGAGTTTTACCATCCTTACCAGTTGATTTCTGGCTTATACATTACAGCTGACTTCAGTGGATAATTCTGGATTTACAACACTGCAGCCAAAGGAAGATATTAGCTCACTGTCCAAGGCTCCCAAAATTAAAGTTTCTGAAGATTCTGACCTGCTTATCTCCAACAGATCCTGAGGGTGAGTTGGACTATAAATCCATGAGAATGGCCTGTACAGGGGTATTTCAATTCTCACTGAGCACTTACTCCCCAGAATGAAATGCCAGCATTGAGCAATGCCTGTGTTGTGATTCTCTTTCACCTTAAGTCCATTAATGGATTATATTGGTGCAGTTACCTGTCATTAATAAAGGACACTATCAGTTGAAGAGTCACGGAATGGTTTGGGTGGGAAGGAACCTCACAGACTATCTAGGTCCAGCTCCTCTGCCATGGGCAGGGACACCTTCCACTATCCCAGGCTGCTCCAAGCCCCACCCAACCTGGCCTTGGACACTCCCAGGGACAGAGCAGCCACAGCTTCTCTGGGCAACTTCTTCCAGTGCCTCACTACCCTCACAATAAATAATTTCTTCCCAATATCTAATCCAACCCTGCCCTCTGTCACCTTGAACCCATTCCCCCTCGTCCTGTCACTCCATGCCCTTGTAAATAGTCCCTCTCCAGCTCTCTTGTAGCTCCTTCAGTCCTGCAAGGCTGCAATTAGAATGTCCCAAAGCCTTCTCTTTTCCAGGCTGAAAAATCCAAATTCTCTCAGCCTTTCCCTGTAGTAGAGGTGCTCCATCCCTCTGATTATCCTGGTGGCCTCCTCTAGATTCACTCCAACACATCAATGCTCTTCCTGTGCTGGGGAGCCCAGGGCTGGATACTCAATGCTGAATTAAAAATTTTGAGTTGCATTTGAAGCTGCATTACTTCTAAGCAGTCAGAACACAAAGCCTTTTCTCCCTGCCTTCCCAAAAGGTTCCCACTGCTGCAAGAGGTGGCAGGACAATGCCTGGGTTCTTCCAGGCAACACATGAGTGACTAAGGAAATTCAGGAGGCAAACATTATACACTGGAGGAACAAAATGAGTAACACACCGCTCAACTAAAAATAAATCCTAGTAATTCTAAGGGAAACGTATAAAAAAGAAGACAACTCTGGTTCATATCATACTTTTCTTATGCAAAGCCTCTTCCCTGCTCTGCTTTCTATTAATGAAGACATGCACATGAAGTAATTCCCCTCATTTATCAACTTCATTATTTCGGTTTCTTCCCACTTGAAGTGACAACCCTCCATTTGGGATGTCACGTAGCAGTGTAGCTGAGACTGATTTTAGGGATGAGTAGCAGAGGCAGATGAAACTCCCAAGAAACAGAGACTTTGGCTTCAAAAGGCCTCTCCAGTAAATGGAGAGAGAGAAGGGAATGGGTTCTGGTGAACCACAAAGGCAGTATCTCATTGGGAAAGAGGAGAAATGTCATGTAGGAGAACAACTGAGTAGTTTGAAGGCAAATATAGAACCATCCCTGTGTGGGGCAGGGAGAGAGATGGGGGCAAGGCTGCTAAAAACACTGCACAGCCATTGCTGAGAGTCACAGAATCATTCAGGCTGGAAATGACCTCTAAGATCACCAAATCCAATCATTACCCCAGCACTGCCAAGCCCACCACTAAACCAAGAGCCACCTCCACACACCTTTTAACTCCCTCCAGGGACAGTAACTCCTCCACTTCCCTGGGCAGTCCCAGTGCTTCACAACCCTTTTGGTGAAGAAATGTTTCCTAATATCCAATTAAACAGCTGAGCAATGGAGGGATCCTCCCACTCTGAAAGGTCAGCTCAAAGCCTACTCACAGTTCAGCTCTCCCCTCTGCTCCTCGTTTTCTCCTTTCCTCCTGCCCTGCTCACGAAGGCAGCCCCAGCCCTGTGCAGAGCCAGCCCCTCTCTCCCTCCCCTGCCAGCTTCAGGGGGACAAATGACCCCGACACGCTGCCAGCTTCAGTGGGACAAATGACCCCGACACGCTGCCAGCTTCAGGGGGACAAATGACCCCGACACGCTGCCAGCACCTCCAGCCGAGGGGAGCCCTCCGCAGCAGGATGCTCCTTGCCTCGGGAAGGACATCCCAGGGGATCCCAGCCCCAGGGTCTGCTCCTGCCCAAAGAAAAACACATTTCCATCATTGTGGGGGCTGCACATCTGCTTTTCCTCTGCTGCCCTCGTGCAAACCTGAGCTCAAGGCAGCTGTGGGGCAGTGTGGCTCCTGCCTCATCGTGGGCAGCAGAAAGGCTTTTTCCCTTAACCTGCCCCCAGTATCAAAAGTCAAACTATTCTCTACAAAGCCTTTGTCCTTCTGTCAAATCTGGCTGAAATGAGCCAAACTCAAGTGTTACTGGGGAAAGAGGAGAGAAGCACCCATGCAGCCCTTACACCGAAATTCGGGCTGAGGTATGTGCCGTGATCCATGATCAGTAGGATGTCAACAGCAAATCAAACAGGAGCAGAAGAGCAACAAATCCCAACATCCTTCATAGCTATTACGACAATGTTAGTAGGATATGCCATGGGGCTAAAAACGGAAACTAAATCCTCTGTGTGGTTTCAAAAATAATAACAAACCTAAAGAACTTCATAAAGAAAAAACTGTTCCTGCTGTAAAATTTTATTGTAAGGCCCAAACCTCTCCTCTTAAGATGTTAAGTATAAAAATATTGAAATCATCTTATAGAAGCTGTTTTTTCTTTCGGCCCCATTTCCAGAGCTCTGGATCACTTCATCCCTTTAAAGCTTCGTTTCCTTCTTCCAGCTCAGTTATAAACTAGCAGCTCAAAGCACTGCTGGCCAAGGGATGTATATGTCACCACAGACCACGTAATATCCACCTTCTACCTCTGCATTTTCACCACATCCACCCCCTGAAACAGCTTGGAATTTATGTGATCACCCTGAAGGGAACTAAATAATTAAATTCATTTGAATATGCAACTGGATTTAATAAAATCTGTCCACATGCTTCTGCTGAATAATACTCCCAAGCCTGCTTTATGTTTAGCTTCCTCCTTCTCCAGGTATACATCTTGCTTTGGAAATACAATTATCCTCACCTGTTTATTGGATAAAGCTAATTAGTGCAGCCACAGCCATGTGGATATAGTAATTTAGCGTTTTCTGGTTTCAAAGTCAGGAATAAGAGCAGCCCACAGCTCACCTGGACTGCAGGTGCTGGGGTGAGAGAGGAGGCAAACCCTTGTGGTGATGTTAATGGCACTCTGTGGCAGCAGAGCTGAGGTCACTGCCAGCCCCTGGCACCATCCAGGAGAGCTGGAGCATCACCAAAATCCTTCTGCAGGAGCAGGACAGCAAGGTGCCAGGCTGCCCTTGGGGACAGGGGTGATGCTCTGTCCTAGGGAGCAGTCCCTGACACCAGCCAGGAGAGCTGGAGCATCACCAAAATCCTCTGCAGGAGTGGGACAGGCAAGGTGCCAGGCTGCCCTTGGGGACAGGGGTGATGCTCTGTCCCTGGGAACAGTCCCTGTTTCCTCACAGAGTTTGTGCTTTTCAGAGCTTTGCAAAGAAACCGAAAGGCTGAGACATGGGAAGGGACAAACCTGCCATGGGCACTGATCCAGCCGTGTCTGCCACGGCTCACAGGGGCAAAAAGGCACCCTAAAATTGACATTAAAGGGCCCATTGGAGTGAAATGTCACTTCTTAACTTCTAACAAATTAAACCCTTGATTTCCAACAGACCCCTGGGGCACTGTACACCCTCCTGGCTCCAGCAGCTCCAGGCTGCTGCGGGCAGGTGCCGCCTGAGGGAGACAGAGCCCTTCCCTGGACACTGAGCCCTTCCCTGGACACAGAGCCCTTCCCTGGACACTGAGCCCTTCCCTGGACACACACAGAGCCCTTCCCTAGACACAGAGCCCTTCCCTGGACACAGAGCCCTTCCCTGGACACTGAGCCCTTCCCTGGACACACACAGAGCCCTTCCCTAGACACAGAGCCCTTCCCTGGACACAGAGCCCTTCCCTGGACACTGAGCCCTTCCCTGGACACAGAGCTCTTCCCTGGACACACACACAGCCCTTCCCTGGACATTGAGCCCTTCCCTGGACACTGAGCCCTTCCCTGGACACACACAGCCCTTCCCAGGACACAGAGCCCTTCCCAGGACACACACAGAGCCCTTCCCAGGACACACACTGAGCCCTTCCCTGGACACACACAGCCCTTCCCTGGACACACAGCCTCCTCTCCCGCAGCCTCCCCGCCCTGCCCTCACCACCACCTCAGCCTGTCCTCCTCAGGTGCTGCAGTCCCAAGTGCTCTCATGTCAGGGATGCAGCAGCAGCTCAGGCTGACTCTGCAAAATTAATTCCATCTCCCTTTCTGAGGAAACTCCACTGTCCCTCCCCAGGGAGGATCACAGGGGTCCAGGGGAAGGGAAAACTCAAATAGCCCTGGAATTCCCTTCCAGTCCTCCTCTCTTAAGCTGCCTGACACACATAAAACTCAATAGTTGTTTCTATGGTTTCTGGGCACTCAAAGGGAGCCAGGCCAGGGTATGTGGTGGCAGAGGCAAGGAGGGAGTTTTCCAACATGCTCATTCAGGAAAAAAAGGGGAAAAGAAAAAAACAAAAGGAAAAAAAAAGGGGGGAAAAAAGGGGGTAAAAAGTGGGGGGGGGGGAAAGGGGAAAAAAGGGGAAAAAAAGAAAAAAAAGGGAAAAAAAGGGAAAAAAAGGGGAAAAAAAGGATAAAAAGGGCATCAACCACAGGAAGGAGAAGGCTAAGAACAGCCAAGAAACCCCTTCCAGAGCAACAGGCAGTACAGGACTCACTGGATCCATTCAAAAAGCAGAAGCAGAGATGGAAACTCTCCATGCTGTGAACATGGAGAATTCACGTGGGGTTTTTACCACCCCTTACACTGAGTGTGTGCTGGGGAGTCACTCCCTGAGGAGCTGCTGAGCCCCTCGGAGCTGCAGCACTGTAGCCACCCAAGGGCATTGATGAGGACAAGGTTTGGGATCTGGCCAGAGCAAGGACTCCTTCCTCCTGCACATCCAGCAGGACATTTCTGCTTCCAGGGAAAAAAATCTGGATAGGAGCAAATGAGGATCTATCTCAACACCTGAGGCTCTTTCAGTGGTGTCCTCAGATTTGGCCTCTTCCAGCTCTAAGTGGGACAAACCCCAAAGCCTTCGCTCACTTTGCAGTCCTGTGAATTCTTAGGCAAGAGTGTGAATACAACCATGAAAAGGCTCAAGCATTTCATCCCTCTAAACATTAATGGAGAATATTGCTCAGGCTTTTGAAATTAGGGCTAAATTCCTCAAAAGCTATTACTAATGGAGAAAGAGAGAAGAAGGGGGGAAAAAAGAAGCTTAAAAGGGGCAAAGAAAATTAAGCATCATGGAAAAAGCTGGAGAGGACCACAGAGCACAGATTAGAAAAGAATAAAAATAAAAGGAATAGTGGAGTTACCGGGTAACCATCACGTCCTGACTGCCCCTGTGGGGGGGAACAAGGGAGATAAGTCAGTCAATGCACCAGGAGCAGCTTGGCATCACACAGCAGCGGGCAGGACACGGGGCCATCGGCTCTGCAGCCAGCCCTGGCACTAAGCTCCAGAGAAAGCCCTCGGGGCAACTTCCCCCTCAGAAAGGTCACACCTACAGTGTATTTTCCCTGGATTTTGATCTTGAGCTCCCCTTTGGCTACTTACCGAGGGTTTTGCCAACTTGCACCCACCCCTGCTGCCCCTGAAGCCACGGATTTGCATGGCACACAGCAGATCCTGCCAATAAACCTGCCCTGGGATGTGGGCACCAGCAGGAAAGGAAACCCTGGGGGCTGGGGAGAGGCTGTGGAGGCTGCAGCTCTGAACCAGCGGCCGGGAGGCAAATCACTGAGCTTCGAACTCCTTCTCCAGCATTTGATTTGGCGAAGGTTTACCCCTCTCAGATCCATGAACTTCCCTGCAGGGTGCAGCACTCCCAGCTCACATCTAAGCTCTGCTTTGCTGTGAAGCAGAAGGCACAGCTGATGCTGCAGGGAAAGACCCTCCTTAAGCTCCCAATAACACCTGCAAGCCCAGCAGAACAAAACACAGCCCATTCAGGATATTTCCTCTCCTGTGCTCTCCTCAGGAGGTTCCCAGAGGCGTTTACAGCCTGAGCTGATGTTACCATGCCATGAGCTACAGCAGAGCCTGCTGCAAGCAGAGCCAGGGCAGGTTCCCAGGAAGGACTGTCAGGGGTTAGCAGGCACACAAGGAGGTGAGTTTTGGGGCCAGCAGTGTCATCTGCTGCCATGAACAGGTTTGTGTCAGCGAGCTGTGGGTGCAGAGCCGGAGCCAGGCATGGAACAGCTCTGGCAGCCCCTCCACACCACACACAGGGTTCTCCTTTCCCCAGGTACCCCCGTGCAGATTCAATGCCTCCTGCAGCACGCCTGATCCATCCAGGAACAGCTCTGACTTCATCAGCTGCCAATTTAACCAATGACAGGCTTGGGATAAAGTGTACAGGGAGATGTTTATGGCACTGGAGCACACTCAGATAAATAGGAAACACTTGGAACGCCCTGCCCTCGCTTGCTGCGGAGCTCCCCAGCCAGCACACTAACACATAATGTGTTTGCTAATATCTGTGACTGTAAATGCTTAATTACAGTCTGTGGCAAGTCTATATTTCAATTGTAGAAATTTCCTACCCAGCATGTGATTTTAATACTCTCCAAAACAGAGGGTTTATAGCATATCTGAGCAGAATACTCCTTACTCACAGACAGGACGATCAATCATCCATCAGCCACAAATCCTGTACCACAAATTCTAATAATTTTATATGCATAACTAACTTATGACAGCCAAAAGAATAAAATACCAGAACAACTGCTACTAGGGAACAACAGAATTGAGGATACAGCTAGAGCAGTGTGATGCTGTACATGTAAGAAGTAATCAATTCCTTCTGGCCTAAATGAAGAAACAGAAGAAACTAATAAATGCAGTACTGTTGAAATAAAATAATATTGTGGTTCTGTGGGTTCTAGGACTTATTTTATATTATGTTTACAGAAATCTCTGGCAAATGCTACTTATGCTAAAAAGCAGGATTAAAAAAAACCAAAATCAACCAAATGACCAAAAAACCTCACCCAAACCAAAAATTAACTAAACCAGGAGTTGTCTTTCAAAGAAGGGCAAAGGGAGAGGAAAGGAAAGAAAGGTCTTGTTTGTGTTAAATCTCCCCTGTGCTCCGTTTGCAATTCAATAGTGCCGTGGGAACCAGGAAATGAAACCAACTAGAGACAAAGAAAAATTAATAGTGCACCATATGTTGCCGATGTTGGATCGCCATAATAAACGTGACCAGACAGCACACGTGAGGCTGCCCCGCGCTGGCTGCGTGTGGGCTGATAAGAGCCTCTGAGCACCACCAAACAGCCCCACAAACCCATGTCAAACAAGCCAAAGTACTGCACTCAAGGGGCAGATATCCCTTAAACCTGTATATATGGAGTTTTTAAATAGGCAGTATCCTGGTATCCTCTGTTTTGTAATCCCAATAATCATTTTGCTCACCCCCTTTTAAGTCTTTACATTAAAAAATGAAACAGAAGCAAAAATTCAAGGGCTGAAAATCCCTACCCAAGCCCACAGGCAGTGCTGCCAACCCCAGGAGAACCAAAGCTGTGGTGCTGGGACAGCCCCGATGCTCCACCTGCACTCCTCATCACCAAACACAACTGGAAATTAATTAACCCAGGAATAGTTGCCAAATTTATTATCCCTAAAATGAGCCCTTTTCAACCTAGTGAGGCTCTGCAGGAAGAGAGCAACATGAAGAGATGCCTCTGTTAGTGCCACGACAGACAAGGAATTGTGGCTGCACACAGCCTGCACCTCCCCTCCTTCGGGGGAAGAAAGGTACAAAACCAGAAGCACCTAATACCCACAATTTATTTTTTAAACAATCCCTCAGCAACTTTGGAGGGCACAAACAAAACCAATTCTCACTCCAAAACCAGCAGGAGAACAACAGATTTGGATGTGGTGGCACAGCCAAAGGCACGCCTGAACATTTGAAAGGAGAAGTTGACACATTTTCAACTATTACCCCTTCAAACAACTATTTCCCCATAAATTTTCTGGTTGCATTGCTAGGAATGCTCATTATTCTACCCAAGACTTCAAAGAAAGAAGCAAGCAAGCTATGGTTTTCCCTCTAGCCCCCCTTGTGAGGTGACCAAACCCATATTAAATGCTAGAAACACAACAGATAAGAAAAGCGAGACAGAGCTTTAGAACCAATAAACCCACTAACATGTTAAAATATTAGTACAGCACTCTTTCTGTTAAATAGAGGCAGACTGAAGGACTCTTTAAAGGGAAAACTCCTTTTTACTGAATATTTTCTGAGTTTAAAATTACTGAAGTCCCTCAGGGCAGCAAGTTAAACATTTTAAAATCCCCCTCCCCACATTGGTCTACAATCATGAAAAAGAAATACAGCAGCATCTGGTACCGATTTTGTTTCCAGACACACCTCTACCAAAAAATGCCGTGCTTTTGCAAGGACACGGAAAGGCAGGGGAAGGGGAAGCCTTAACTTTGTTGATCCAACAGTAAAATCCACAATACTTACTGCAGGTCCTGGAAAACAAAAGAAAAACAAAGAAAAAAAAGAGTCAGCGACAAAGAAAAAGTACAACGTGATAAAACAGCACATTGCAGGAAACAACATCAGATTGATTCGGGACTTTTTAGTTCAATTCCCATTTGATGACTTTCCAGATGCACTCAGGACCATCCCCATCCTCCTGTCACAGACCCATCTCACCTGTGCTGCTGGCACAGCAGTGCTGACAGGGCTCTAAAACCTCTCTTTTCCCATCTTTTCCACAGTAGGATTCTGCTCCCTCTCCCCCCACAAGACCCTGAGCACCTCACTAGGCAGTGGAGGGACATCACCTGCGGCTGCAGAGCAGTGCCAGCAAAAAGCAGACAGACGTGGCCAGAAAAATGTGTCAATCTTTATGAATAAAAAATTTATTTTCACCATGGACCTTTTCTATCCTTCAGGTAATGCAAGAGGAGCAGGAAATAAGCTCACAAAAGCCCGAGGAACAGTGCAGTGGGGATTAAGAGAAGTAAGAAAAGAAACATCCCCCATATCCCCCAGCAGTGTCCATCCCCAGCCACACCAATTCCTGCAGTTTGCCCAACCTGTGCTACACAAAGGTGAACCCAACCCAGAGCAATCCACACTGCACTCCTGCTCTCAAGGCAGCCTATAGCTCTCTTTGGGAATTCTTCATGCTCTGATTCTTGCCTGATCAAAACCAGAAACTAGGCACAATTAGCAAAGGAAAAAAAAAAATGTGGGAAAGCTTAAAATGGAGGAAAAAAAAAAAGAGCTTTGTTCATCTTATGTTATTCAACAATATTATTCAAGAAGAATATTTCAAGCAAATGCCTTTTTAAGGATTTAAAAAATTGTTTTAAAATTAAAAACAGTGCTAAGTTGAATTTAAAAAAACAAATGAGAAAAGCCTAAGAATGAGGAGTGGCAGCAAGAAATGACTGGCAGTGCCCCAAGAACCATCCCAGTGACCTGTGCCCGTCACCTGGAGGGGGTCAGTGCCACACACAAGCACAGCGAGTGGAGGACAACCTCCACACCTCCCTCCAGAAGCACAGGGGCTTGAACAGGCTCTCATTGGTTTAATTTCCTCTGAATACAGAAGTCAATGGCTCCGTGCCAATTTATTAACTGAGAATCATAAACCTGATTTATTAACTCACTTACACCAGGCTGCCCACAAAAGCCCTTTTGTGGAAAAGTCAAGACTAAGTCTCAAGAAGCGGGCAGGAAATTATTTTAATATGGGATTTCAATCATGTACCAATTATAATCTCTTTGGAATTTGTTGCCTACTTTCCTTTTCACAGCTACTGTTTTTTGCCCCCAACATGTGCAGGCAAGAGCACTTTTAAAGAGTTTCCTCCTCCTAAATCCAAGAATCACAGTGGAATGGGAAGGTCTGAATATGCACCTTTGGATGTTCTCCAGCCCCATCGGTGGAGTTACACCAATCTTTCACTGTGCTCTTGGACAATTGAGGATAGATAAATCTTCATTAAGGCATAAAGTTAAACCTATTGAACTGATCTTTTCTCCTCCTAGGAACAGCATCACTTTCTGGTTTGCTGAAGATATTTTTCAACAGCCTAGCCACAAGACACTTGTTTCCTACTGAAGAAAGACTAATATTTTGCAGTTCAGCAATAAATAAAGAAGCTGATCCTGTACCCAGGGCCTGCCATCTCATCATTGTGACCACATGGCGCAAGAGATGTGCTTTTTTCAAAGAAATTTGCCTGAATTTACTGCTAATAATTTTGACTAGTGAGAATCAGCTCGAGAGGCTGAAAGGAAGAATGAAACAACCTGAAAATTCTTTTTATAACAAATAAAAGCTGGAGACAGCCTCTGTGTATTTAAAACAACGTAACAAATTAACTTGGGGGCTGATTTTAGAAGGAAAAGGAGAAAGACAGTAATGATCTGCAAATGCAGATTTTGGCCTATGATTGATTTACCCTGAGCAGGGATGATGCTGCTCTAACCAGGGGGGAACGCTGTGTACTCAATCCTGCAAGGGCACGGAGATATTTGGAAACACCAAAAGATTCCTTAAGAACAGGGACAGCTGTGCTAGCGGGAGGCGAAAATCAAAACTCATTAAAAATTAATGACCCAGATTTCCTGATTGACCAACTTGAATGTTATTTTGTATATCCAAAGCCCTAGTGGGTCACAGTGGCATCATCCCCAGCAGTACACAAACATATGGGAAATGACAGGTCACAGTCATTTATTTCCAAGTATTTTTTCAGCTTGGAAGTTTTGGGATAAGATGATATTTCTGTTAAATCTGCAAATCGTTTATCATGCAAGCTCTCCTGCCATGAGAGGAGAGAGCCAGGCAGGGGAAACAAAACCAGCCAGACATTTCCAGCAGCTCAGGGAGAGTCAGAGGGGACTGTGTTGCAATTCTAAAGGGCAAATAGCCCATCCTCAAGGTAGCAAACATGCATCTGTGCCCACCTGTAGATATTAAAAAATTATAATAAAAAATCTATAGTAATACATGGTTATGTGTATTTAAACACACAATATGTATACACATACACACAGAGTTATTAATTTAGGGTGCTGTAAGCGGAACAACTGAGTCCTGGCTAACAACAAAGGAGGACAACTGCTACAGCCATAAAAAGTCACAAAACCTGGGAAAAAACTATTTGTCACTGTGTGTTGACCTCTAACTCCGATCTGTGCCTCGGTGCTGGGGCACACAGGGAATATGCTCTCCTAGCAGACTCTCATTACTGACAGCAGCTGTGGGACAGATTGGATTTTTACTGAAATTCAGCAGAAAAAGAAGTCCTTGGGTACGAGGTTGCCACAGGCAGTTCCCAGTGAGAAATATGGGGAGCAGTGAAAATCCCCAAATAAATACAATTTTCTGTGTGATTTACCCACATGCAGCCACACATGTACTTACTGAATAACAACTGCATATTTACACTTGTCCGCTAAATCACATGGCCAGTGGGTTTGAAAGTGTAAATCTTGATATGTAAAATATGGGATTTTAAGTACATGCAGGGCTGGGAAAGAAATAACACTTCCCTGCATAGAAATCACATTGCTTTCTTTCCTTTTAAAAAAGCTTTAGATTCTTTCTTGTTCCAAATCAGGATATTTGCATAAACAGAATAGTTGCAAGAAAAAAGCCCACCCAAACAAGCAAAAAAACCTTTTGAATTAAAATTTTGTTAGTTCAAGTTAAGGCAACACTTGTAGCATAACATAAATTTGAAAAGAAAAATTCATG
Organism: Acanthiza pusilla; assembly: GCA_036630365.1. NCBI lineage: Eukaryota > Metazoa > Chordata > Aves > Passeriformes > Acanthizidae > Acanthiza > Acanthiza pusilla. The sequence continues at coordinate 8,096,148 of JAXCHO010000049.1, read as the reverse complement.
GGTGGTGGGCAAAAGACTTTTATCCCAATTCAACAATTTCAACACATTTCCCCAAAAACTGCTTTTGAAATGAAAACATTTTGTAAACAAAACTTTTTCTGCCAAAACCAGAAATTATGCCAAGTCAGGATTTTCCAACGAAATAACACTTCATAAAAAAAGCGCCCTCTCAGGCCCACCTGTAAAGGCAATTTTGTGCCTCAAGCAGGCAATGTTTATGGCCCTGGGTGTAGCTGTGCACAGTTGATGCAAACAGGTGCTACCCAAAATCCCAACTTTGGGTGTCAGTGTCTGAAGGCAGCTCTTGCTTCAATGTGAGAGACTTCCCACACTGAGCATTTCATGGGCATTTTCTCCTGGTTTATCTTGAGGGATTTTGAGCTTCAGATCAGTTTTTGGATCAGCCTCCAGGGGAAGAAAGAAGAATGATATTGCAAGAGACAGGAACATCATCTCCCACCATCCAGTTGTGCCAAGACTTTGAACCAATACTTAAAAACTAAGCTCCCAAATCCTGGATCCTATTCATCCATCCTTCAGGAACACCCCAGCATGGATCAATCTTCCAAAAAAATAAACACAAAGCCCCGGGAGGGCTGTGCATCCATACCCCATCCCACTCACGCAGCACCAGCTGGCAGCAAGAGGGGAAGCAAAGCCTCCCAGGTCCCTGGCAAAAATCCGTGTTATTTCACAAACGCTCACTCCGACAGTTGAACTGTGTCCTCACTGGGACATATCAAATTGAAAAAATAAGCTAACATGACATTAAACCTGATTTTGCCTTTGGCAAGGGAAGAGAACTGCATCTGAGAGGAGCAGGCTGGCTGTCAGGGCCAACCACGACAGCGAGCGCTGCAAAACCTTTCTTCCACCCCACAGTCAGAGAAGGCTGAAAATCCCTCACAAAATTGTATTAAAATGTGGGTATTTTTTCTTTTTGAACACCATTCCCATGGGTGAATTTTATGATCTTCAAGGCTGTGCTTGCTTTCCAGCTGGAGGAGAGGCTGCTGATGTGATGTGAAGGACTAAGGGCTCTGGGACCCTTGTGCCTGTCCTGGCAGGATGGGCTGGGCTCAGGACGTGCTGGATCAGACCAACAGCCAAAGTGACACTGCCCCAGGCAGGTTACTGGTGTGAATTCCCCGGGCTCATGACAGCAGGAATAAATTAGTTTTTAAAAGTAACATCTTTTGCAGTAGCAGCACCCAGGTGACTGTCACCCTGTGCCCAGCTCTGGCCGTGTGCTCTGGTGCTGCAGCAGGGATTCCCATGGGGCCAGCTGATGGAGAGAGAGAATAAAATGGGATGGATGGAGGCTTCTGACTCAGTTCCTCCCTGGTTTGTTCAGCTGGGCTGATGGCAGCAGAAACACTCCCCAGGTCCCTGATCCTTTGTCTGAGCTCAGGGAAGGGACGACAGAGGGGACGATGGCACCGTGGGAGCTCAAGTTGCCCCAGAGATGCGAAGCCCAGGGGAAGGCTGGGGGTCAGTGCAGCCCTCGCTGCCCTCCAGGGCTCCCCAGGGGGAATCTTGTTGCCTTTATGCTCCTCTATAGCAAAATAAACCACCAAACACCCGGCAGGTCCTGGGGACAGTGGGGTTTGGTTTGGTTTAACAAGTGCTTTCTGAAGCATCTGCAGCCAGGCTTGTCCCACTTCCAAACAGTCTAAATAGTTAATTCTTTTCCTTGAGAAATGGTTTAAGAATTAATCTTTTATAGTGTGGCATATATCTGTGGAAGAGAGCGGTGGTCCCAATGTGTTTTCATGATGATGAATTCTTAGTTTAGAGAAACAGAGCTGTTGGATTAATTTATTTTATCTGAATCCATCATGGCAGAAGAAAAAAGCAAAATTCAGTCTTGGTTTAAATCAAGAGGAGGGTGTGATTAAAAGGGACAGGAGTATCTCTTAACAGTTTCTCTGCTTGTTTCTGAGAGATATACATTCAAAGTCTCACTATGAATCTAAAAAAGGTTTTCAACATGACCATTTCAACAAATGCCAGAGAAAAACACTTCCCTTGGCAGGGCTGAGCCTTCTGGCTCTCCAACAGCCTTTGTCTGGAGGCTGGGAAGCCCAGGCAGGGTCCCCAGGGATGGACACCAGCATGCTGCACGAACAAAGTTTTATTCGCATTTATCAGCTGTAGCGAAGGAATAAGGACCTGGTTTATGTGTGGTCAGGTTCTCAAACAAATATAGAAATATATATTCAAGTTATCTGGAAAAACAAACATGTGGCAGCTCAGCCAAAAGCAATAGCCAGCAGGATGCCTGCTCCCTGTGTGTCTATCTGCAGAGGGACAATCCACAGGCTCTGTGCTGCATTCCTTGGATTTCACTGCTGCCCCTTCCAGCCTGAGAGTGGCTGTGTGCAGTGGGTGGCTGCTGCACTCTTCTCTGTTTGCCTCCACAAGCATAGAAACTTCAAAAAAGTTTGAATTGTTTTTAATAGTATTGAATTTTTTTAATAACTAATTTTAAATTTTTTTTCTCCTACAATGCTTGTTTTCTTGCTGGTTCTGCACTGATTCTCTGGCAGCTTTCTGCTTCATCAGAGGCATGCTCAAGTGGCATTTGCAGATATGTCACAGCACGAGGGCAAATGCTGCTTTTCAAAAATTTTGCATGAAGAGGGAGAAGAGATATAAGGGCACGTGAGCTCAGTGTTGCCTCCCAGATTTTTGTATGGGCCAGAGACACATCTTGCACAGCATTTACATAAATTCCTGCATAGAAATTCAGATCCATTGGCTGACCTCTCCAGCTGCCCTCTGAATGCTGTATTCCACTATGCTCCTTAAAGCCCCTAAGTGATATTTACAAAACAACCAAAAAAAGAATCAAAGCTGTCTGGTGGCTATTCCTACAACCCCAACTTCTGGGAAAATTAAGCAAACTAACAAAGCTGGCTGGGATCCACCACCACCCCATCAGCACCTATCCCTTGGCCAGGAGTAAATCCCTGATGCTTCAGGAACAAAAATATCTCAGAAAACACCTAATGGCCTCTGGAATATCATCAATGGAAGAGAAGGGAAATGTCTGCCTGCTTTTCTTGTCCATCAGTCCGTGTGCTGCTGCTGGTGTGCAGCACAAATCCCCTCAATTTCCTTTCCTCAGAGGCAAAAAAATGTTTAAAATATTGATGATCCGAAAGTTATGTTGCCCTTTTAAAATTCCTGGTTGTGAATTTTCTATAGCAAGAGGCCTCAGAAAACAGAATTCAGCCTCCTCACTAAATGAAAACCCACCTGGCTCCTGTTCAAGAGCTGAGATGTGTAAAATCCCAAAAACTGCTTTCTGGTATACTGAGGCAGTCCCAAAACCTGCATGGTTTTCTGGGTACACCCCTGTCTGTTTTCCTCAGAAAGAGCAATTGCAGCTTCACCTCTCCCTTCTCCAGCAGCACTCAGCCCCACCAGCAGAATGCAAACAGCACTTCTCAGGGTCTGTCCTTTCCCATTTCAGACTGAGACACAAACCCCAGAGCTCAGCAGATACACCCCAGGGACAGAAACACAGAACCACAGTCAGCTCCAGTGAAACCCCAGCAGGGCTGCCCTGTGCTCTGAGGGACCCTGGGGTTGTTATCCTGGCCCGAGGTTTGGTTATCCTGACTCCCCAACGCAGACACCACCGCCCCATGGCTGACAGGCAATGGCTGGACAAGTCCACGTGCAGAGAAAATCAGTGCCCACCTCCCATCTCCATGGCTGGGGGATTCCCCATTTCCATGCTCATTCACTGTCCCTCTCCAGTGTTAGATGGGACAGTGACAGGGCTGAATTCTGCAATGGAGAAATGGAGGCATGGGTAAAACACGCAACAACAGCGGGTGTTTTGAATGGGATTTGCTTGGTTATTTTGTTTTGGTTGTTTGATTGTTTTCTTCCTTTAATTTTTTGTTTGGGTTTTGGTTTTACAATTTAGGGCAGTGTTTTTGTTTGTTTGTTTTAAAATTTTTAATAAAACCCTTCATATCCAGCACAAAGGATGTAGGAAGCCCCTGTCCCACAGCCTGCTGGATGGAGGGGCTGGTGCCATTACCCAGAGGGTCCCACACCACCCCGTGACACCCCCGTGCCATTGGGACCGGCGATCCTTACCGGGCTCTCCGCGCCGGCCGGGCTTCCCTCGCCTCCCCGGGGGCCCTGTGGGAAGCAGAGAGCACAGAGTTAGTGATGTCCCAAAAACAGCAAGTTCAGGAGAGGATCTGCCCCGTGTCCTTCCCTTTGGACCCATCTCATGCTCTTTCCCAAATACCAAAAAAATCAGTACGCTGCACATCTTAAATACCGCGCTTTTCCCCCACAACATAATTCCAGTGAAAAAAAAAACAAGATCAGGCTCCTAGGCAAGCTGGGAAGCAGGTTTTGAAGTTATTATTATTGCTTACATAGTAGAGAACGCCAGGTCTAATACGATCCAAAATTCTGGAAAAAAATCCTTTGCTGAGCAGGTGGCATTACTGCTCAGTCCCTGTGTGCTGCAAATAGATGTTACAGGCTTGCAAATCACAATATTGGAAATATTAAAGTGAGGAATGTAAACCTCTTGGTGCTAATCATTTTCTGAGTCAGAGCTTCTTCTCTGCAGATGCTGACACAGCCCAGATCTGCTCATACATTTATGATTTCAGTCTTGTTTGTGTTCTTACCCCACTGGGCAGCAATGGCTAAGGGATCAGTAAAGTGCCATAAATGACAAAACACCCTTAATAAATGAAAAAAGAGCACTCAAACAATAAACACAGATGCAGAAAAATGTTCCAGCACAGGTAAAGCATCCAGGTCCCTGGTAAAGCCATTGCACCATGACCTTCAGGACAATGTGCTGCAGTCAGGATTCCCTGCCCGGAGCATCACTTCTCCCACAACATCTGCAAGGCCAGGCTGGAAGAAAAAGCTTTTTTTTGCAGCCTTCTGCAGCAGGTCAGGCAGCTCTGCTGGAGCATTTGCTGAGCGACAGCAACATAAAAGCAAGAAGTTGCTTTTTATCTGTGAAACAACACTGCTCCCTCTCCTTTCTGCTGGAAAAGGATGATAAACAAAGATCATTAAATATTTCTGCACTCCTATCAGAATTTCTCCTGCTGCATAAACATTTCTGTGCTCAAACGTGCGACGGCATCTCCAGAGTTTCAGCCAGGGCCTGGAGTTCTCCTCTTTGAAGTTTGGATATGCTGTGCAGCACTCCCCTCCCCAGCCCACCAGAGAGCTCAGCAGAACCCCTGCCCTCACTGGGGTCCAGTGGGAGCCCCAAATCCTATTTGCTCCCTCGCCATGGGATTGGCAGCCTGCAAGGACTCTCGCAAGGATTGGTAAGAAATATCTGTCATAACTCCCTAAACAACTTGTTCACAAGTTTCTACGGGGGAGATAAACCCCCAAAAAACAAACATTTTCACCTTCCTTAATTCTTGAAAGCACATCACAGCCAGGAGAAAGGTTTAGTCCCTCCATCCCCAAGCCAAGCTGCCTTGGAGAGGAACCACAGCTCTGACGGAGAACCTTCTTCAACCTTGGAGATCAGTCGTGACTGAGCAATTAAAGCCTCTCAGCCTGCACCCCCCTCTTGGCTAATTTTGGGGCTCTGATCCCAAGCAGAGCCGGAATCCCAGCAGCCTTAACCCTCCCTCAGGGGGCAGGGGGTGCTTTAAACACCAGCCTTGCTTAATCCTTCCCTGGAAACGCTGACTCCCCTCTGGGTCTGTTTAAAATGCTCACTCAGTAACCATTTTGCTTTGCCTCTGCTGCTGGGGCAGGCAGGAAGCACAGGGTGCTTCGTAGGGAGGAGGAAATGTCCTAATGAAGGTGTAGGAGAGGGAGGCTGAGTATTGAAACAAGCGAGTAATGAGTTGGTAGTGATGCTTTTAGGCAGCTTAAAGGAGGGTCCATATCAAAGGGGAATGCACAGAGCTCCCACAGAGAGCTTAGGGTGGAGCCACTCGGCTGAGAACCTGAGAAACCTGCAAGAAATCAAAGATTCTGTAAAATGGGAAATTAATAATGATTTTTTTCTTTTTAAAGGAATTTCTTAATATTTCACACCATGTGGGAAAAATTGACTCTTGCCTACACTGAGGCAGGTTGTCCAGAGAGATGGTGAATATCCCATCCCTGGAAACATTCAAAGTCAGACTGGATGGAGCTCTGACTGACCTGATGTAACTGAAGATGCCCCCACTCATTGTAAGGGGATTGGATTGGACTAGATATTCTTTAAAGGCCCCAAACCATTTTGTGATCTTGTAATTCTTTCCCTCCATCCTGCCAGGAAATCTGTAAAGTGGGCACAGCATATGGAATTACAAATATATTTTACAGATATTGCTTGTGGCAAGTGTGAGATAAACCAAAATTGAGAGAGGAAAAAATTAAAAATCCATTTTCATCTGTTTTACTCTCTGTTTTTATCTGAAAGCAATTTTGTTGGGGAAAAAAAAAAAAAAGTAGCATTTTGGAAACCGCATTTAGAATCCCGCTGCCATTCAGTAGCTGGGTTAGGAAATGTCTCTGAGGAGAGAAAATTTCAGTGGTAATTAAAAGGGAAAATATCAAACCCAGTATTTACTTTGGACTGGAGCTGCATGTGTCAATCCTGTGGTGCAGATGTGGGTGAGCAGGACAGAAACCTCCCTGCTCCCACGGGAGAGCGCAGCACGTGGGAGCAGCCCAGGAGTCATTAATGCCATCTGCAGCCTCAGGCTCTGCAGATGTGATAAAGCCCATGGTCTGCACGATTGGAAATTATTATTTTAGCAATTTCTAGCTTGTTCTGGGTGCTCAGCTTTGGGTGCTGCTTAATGAACGGGATATGAAGCTAATTGCCTTACACCTCTTGTTTTCAACCCCTTTAAGAAACTACAAAGGAAATTAAGGAGGCCTAGGAGTTTGCTTGAAGATAAATGTTCCCTGTAAACTGTTACCTAATGACTCCATCTCCCAAGACCTCGCAGTCTGATGCTTGTTCAATGTAATTAAGATTTATGTTGCATTAAAGTAAATTGGGCAATAGCTGAGTCTTTTCTTCTCACTGTGCCAGCCCCACTGTATCAGTCCTGGGAGTCCTTTATTTACATTGTTATGAAAGAGAGTTTTGGAGAGGAGAATGAATACAAAGCATAACAGTCTATTTTTAAACAACTTGTCACGTTCAAGCTAAACAGCCTTAATCCAGGGCATAATATGCAATTTCTGACAACACCGTTAAGTTTCCCAGTAAGATGATAGATTTAGTAACCCAAAGACAAAGAGAGAGAATGAAATACATTGCTATTTGAAAATATTATGAGGAAGAGATGATGGATGTATGTAAAGAACAGCTCCTCAGAAACAAGGTAAAAAGTTCACAGTAAACAGACTCACAATTGCCGTGCAGCAGCCACTTATGTCATCTACTGTGGGCAAGTAAAAGAAATATTAAAATCAACATCACCTCATAGCTCACATAAAATGTTGTCAAAAGCCAAACCCACGTACTTGTCCACAGTACAGTAAATAACCTTTGTTTGAACTAATTTATCCTTTGCAACTTGGGCTGCTCAATGAACACCAGAATCCATCAACACCAGGAGAACAGGTCTGTGGCACTGTGTGTGTTTAATGTTTTTTACCCCAATTGTGGTTCTTGAGCCACGTTCCCATGGCTGGGAGGCTGTGCTGGTGCCTCCCATCCCTTCAGCTGGGTGGATAAACTTCTGTCTGGGCAAATTACTGTTGGGCAGAAGGTAAAATCAATGTTTGTCAAGGACAAAGCGAGTTCAAAATGTTAGCAAGGAAGAGAGCCCAGCAGAACCTCACTGAGCACCAATGCTTTTTTAAATGTGACGCCAATGAAGCACATTTTACCCGAGAACTTGCGGCACCAACTTCCCCACACTTCTCCTTTTCCACTGAGGACATTTACACAGATGTGTTCCATAAATCTGGGTCCCTCTCTTCCTTCAAGCCATGTGCTGCTGAGGCTCTCAGGGACCTTTTTTTGTTTTTGTTATGTTGATCCAAAAAAAGTAGTTGGGAACAGCATTCAAGTAAAAGCCTTGGCCAAGTGAAATGAAGACGTATTTAGTGGATCTTTAAACCAGAGGGTTTTTTCCCTTGCAAGCATGACACAGTGAGCTGAGCACATTGTGAACTCTCAATCATAAATATTAAGGTTACTTTTAGGGGCTTATTTTCTAGAGGAACTCATATCTAACACATTGTGCTCTAACATGGGATTAAGTATTACACCAATTTTACACCACTCATGTGGTTGCACTTAAATTCCTTTTTTTTTTTTTTCTTTTATGAGCTTCAAATGGTTTAACTTGTTTCCCCTTCTTCCCTTTTGGCATTTTTCAAGTTGCTTTCAATATCTCAGCATTTTTTTCAGTTAAAAATGAATCAACCAGAAGAATGGCTTGAACAAATTGGTTGGTTCAGCCACTCTCAAAAAGAGGATTTTTTTTTTTTTTTTCATATGGCTTCACTTAGAAGGAAGGAGAACTTTGCAGCAGAGCACTGTGGGGTCTGGTATCGAGCACGAGGAGACCGTGGCCCTGGTCTAGCTGGCTGCTCCTGCACAAAGGCCAATTTTCTTTCCTGTTCCCCGAGGAAAAGGTTTCTGGTTCATGGGCAGAAGTCAGAGGCTGCGGTGCTTGCTCAGCTGATACTCATCAGGTATTCAAGTCAGGCTGCGGCTCCGAGACCGCAGATCTGAGATTAAACAGTTTTGGGTCACAACACTTTGCGTGAACCTTTTTGGCTTCGGATTCCAGCAGACCCAAAGACTCACAGCAAATACCAGATGCAGATGGGAAACACGCAGCACCTACAGTCTGCGGAAGTTTTCCAAATAAAACAAGCAAAAAAACAAAGGTAATATCTAGATTCATTTCAAATTTGGCCCAAGTGCCCCAAAAGCTCTCTGAAATCCTGGGCTGCATTTTGTGTTAGCAAAAACCACCCAGAAAGCAACCTCTAGCTTGGGGAGAGCTCCTTGCAGTTCCACACATGATCCAATCACTTTCAAAGTACAAAAGAAGAAATTATTTTCCCTCTTATACCTTCAAAAGCATCTTCCCCACAATGCACTGGGGAGCTGTGCAGCCTCAGGGAACAAAACATCCACTCCAGGAGCCAAACTGGAATATTGCTGTTACTATCGGGATAATAAAGGGCAATATTTTAAATATGTTTGACTAATGCACCTCAGGACCTCAGCACTAAAGGTTTACAGCCTCAAACTCTTTACCTAGAGCTCAGCTAAAATGGAGATACTCCCAAAATGAGGGATATCTAGGAGGGCATGGGCTACAGTTTTAATTTAAAAACAAGATGCAGCAGAGAAAATCCAAGCCCCAAATCTAACATTCAGAAGCACTCATAAAACCTGCACACAAGGTGTGCTCGAGAGGACACGATGTTTCAAGACCAAAGAGAAATTTAGGGGTTTTCAGTGATTTTTTACCTGTAGCCAGAGAAGTTCCCTCTTACCCTGAGTGGCTGCTTGTTGCAAAAGAAATAAAAATAAAATTCAAGCTCATTTAAAGTATGAAATGATACGAGCACAGCCACTGAAACCAAAGCCCTGATTATGCTCCATTTAAAACAACCAAGATGGTCCCTCTCGTTCCATACTCTGGATTTCCCACCACCACCCCTAAATAATTTTTTTCTCTTTTTCCCACACCCAGAGACAGTTTCTTCAAACAGTCAAGTGCATACAGCTCTTTTGTTTAGTCATCAGGGCATGAAGATAAACTGAATCTGAGATATAAATTAAGAAGTGACTGGAATAAAGCCACGATTGCACTCACATCAAACATGGGATTTTTCTTCTCTTGTTATGGCTGGTCTTACTCAGGCCATTTCCAGATAATACACTGGCACAGCTGCAGTGCAGGGCAGGAGCAGATGTTTTCAGCATACCCCTCTCTATTTTTAAAACAGGAGGATGCATATTTTGGCAGCTGTGGGGGCTGCTATATGCAAGGTAAAAAAGTTTTCATGGCAGATTTCAGTTTTCCACATCTGCACTGAGACAGCTGCTTCAAGTCCTGGACAGAGATGGGAACTTTGAACGTCTTTCAGAAAGTGTCTATGCACAAACACGCACACATATTTGGTTTCATGTTTCTTTACGAGAACAGTGACCAGCTCTGTTCATTGTCCCCATATGCTCCTAACACACTTAAAACACTTAGAAAGATTTAAGAAAACATTCAGGTCACCATCTCATCATTTCAGAGACTGATTGTCAGGCAAGCCAGACGTCGCTGTACCAATGTGAATCTGAAAAATCAACACGGACTCATTTTCTTCTGTGGATACAAGCTAGAAAAATCCATGTACTGCCAGAGTTGGGGAACAGAAATGATGCCAAACTCACACCGCATTTTCTGAAATTCGTGATCCTTATATTATCTTCAGCACTAGGTAACTGAAAGCAGCACTGCCCAGAACAGATGAGTAAAGAGACCCTCCAGGTCTTTTTCCTGTTCAAATTTCTAACACAAAGTTACCTCTGGGAAGAATCAAGAAGTCACCAGCAATAGATTTATTCAGCGGATGAAGATGATAATTGCTCTATGCTTAAATCACTAAATCTGCCTGACGAAACACCAGCCCTTGTACCAACACAAGGAGCAGATGCACATCTCAGGAGCACCTCTACAGCATGAGGTAGCTGAGTATTTCTTACAGAAATAATACAATTTTCTTTTTTTCTAAGAACTGCAAGATACTTCTGTAAGGTAAGGAAGATAACAAAGCACTTATTTCTTCCTTCAGCTTTCAGTTGCAATCTCACATTTAAACAAGTTTGACATGTTGGATTACAAAATCTCTTGTGAAACATTCAGATCTGACACAAAGTACTTGGGTTTTGATGAATTGCATCTTTGGAGCACGGAAGTACTCAAAGCTAACGCGTCTTATCTACAATCAGAATTAGCCATTCCAGAGCCAAGATCCCACAGAGAAAAAAAAAATAAAATACCCTTTGTCATTTTCAATATGTGAAAAATGAGAAGAGAAACCAGCAAGTCAAGGCTTCGAGAGCAGCTGAATAATGTGATTTTTTGGATATCTAGAGAAGATCCCGGTAACTATAGAGAAACAAAAATATTTGAGACCTTCAGCAAAAAATCACATCCTCTGTATTTAAATGTTATTCTCTCACTTGCAGATAGTCTGTGGAAAATGCCCCTTCTGGCAGGATTTTCCACCCTCATTGTCTCCCAGTTTCCTCAGAAGGGGAGCACAAGCTGCCACGTGCAAACCATAAAGCATCCAAGGGATGCGGCCGAGCACATCCTAAGAGCACGCCCACAACCATCACAGTAATATCACCAACAGAATTTGCCTCCATGTTACAAATCAAATTCAACATAAAAATCAAAGTTTTCCTGTTTTCAGACTCATCCAACAGTGCACTTACATGTGACTATTTCAGCATCTCTACAAAACCTGTTAAATTCTTCCTGCTGTAGTCTTCAAAAAGAAACATTTTTCTCCTGTGTAACCCTCTCTCCACCCCAAATCTCCTGCGTGCAGAAGGCATTTCCTCCACCTTTGTAAGAACTGTCTTGTTTTCTACACCTTATTCCACAAGCAACATCATCTCTATAAAGAGAGAAGATCAGGAATAGGCTGTCAAGCAAATATGAAGTCAGCTTCTGGAGCTGTTCCTACTTCCATTATCTGCATTAACCCTTGACCAGGGCTACATGATGCCATATGCTTGAAAAGACAGGGAAAAAGCACATCTTAGTGAAAGAGAACCCAAGGAAAATGCAAACAGCAAAATCCCCTCCGTGTGGATGAAGCCTTGTAAAACATAAGTAAAAGCTGTACAAAACTAAAAAATCACATAATTTTATCACAATGATAGCAGTGTCACATAAATAAACAGCTGCAAGGTACAGATACCAACAAGGTTGTCTGTTTCAAAATAATTTTACCCAATATAAAACATCCAGTGAAACTCCCACTGTCTTCAAAAGGGTTAAGTGATGGAAGATAGACACAGGTGATCCTCCTCCCAGACACTCAAAAATTAAATTGATGTGCGAATTCATTCTGCCCTGAATTATCCAATCAGCAGTTAATCTAAGAATCAGACTCATTTAGGTTGGAAAAGACATCTAAGATCATTAAATCCAACTATTAACCCAGCATTGCTAAGTCCCTAAACCATGTCCCCTAAATGGCACAAAAAGAAAGCAGACCATCTGCAAGCAGAGAGTTGCTGACCCAAGGAAGCAAAAACCAGAAAATAAAATCTTCTGTCTTTTAAGCAGAAAAAAATTCAATAACAATGTAAACTTGTAAATACAACAGATACATGCCTCAAATGTCCTCATTTTCAGTTTCTATTAAAATAAGTAAATTTTAGACCAAGCATGTAAATCTCAGTTTTGCCCTGAGATGAATAAGGTTGGGGCCACCCTGAGATTTCTCTGGGCACAGCTGAGGCTGTCACCATCGTGGGAAAGGACATGACACTTTTGGCCTATGGATTTTTCTTCTCCCCTCTGCTAATATGTTTGCAATAAATCTTACAGGAACTTAAGCTCTAGCTGTACATTTAGAGCACAACTCAAATTCTTTGGAAATTGTAACCTTTTGTGAAAGGGCAAGTGCATAACCGTATATTTGAGGGATACAGCCTCTGCCTGACGGTGTGGGATATTGTCTTTTTCATAGCTAGAAAATTCTCTTCTTTGCAGAATTTGCAGGCAGGGAAAGCCTGGAGAGCAGCTGATGAAGAGCTTGGTAAAAGTAGAAGAAAAAGGGGAAGAGAAGAGAGAAAGAAGAGAGAAAGAAGAGAGAAAGAAGAGAGAAAGAAGAGAGAAAGAAGAGAGAAAGAAGAGAGAAAGAAGAGAGAAAGAAGAGAGAAAGAAGAGAGAAAGAAGAGAGAAAGAAGAGAGAAAGAAGAGAGAAAGAAGAGAGAAAGAAGAGAGAAAGAAGAGAGAAAGAAGAGAGAAAGGAGAAAGAAGAGAGAAGAGAGAGAAGGGAGAGGAAAAAGAGCAAATTAAATCAAAAGGCAGAAAGAGTCTTCAAGTGCAATAAAATATGCCAACGCATCATGTCAGATCAGCGTTGCAAGGAGGTACCTTCCTACCTGAGATACCTCCTGGAGGAGAGAAGTCGACTCAACCTCATGGAAGCTTCCCATGTCAGGGTTGAAATTATGATGGAAAAAAAAATGGCAGATGAAGTGATTCCAGTCCCAGCACAGCAGAAACAATATACTTTGTTCTCACAAATTGGGACCAGGTAGGTTGGCACAAGGTCTTTGGCAAAGAAACAATTTAGCCTCAAATTTGAGACCAGAGCAATAGTATTAGATCACTTACTCAGACTTAAGTTGTGAGCAGCTGTTTGGCTTTTATTTCACACAAAAGCTTATACTGTAAAAGGAATTCCTGGCCCACATTCAGATGCTATATTTGCTCATAAGCAGTGTTTCTCATTTGAGCCCTGATAATGCAATGAAATCTGTGATGAAAAATTTTTACAGAAGAGATGCAGAGGAAAAAGAATAATATTTCTTTAAAAATGCTTGGGTCTTGTTCTTTGTTAAAATGAGCATCTTCTTATTTTAACTGAGCATATAATTGAAAGTACAAGTGTCTTCTCTCCCTGCTGACCTTGGGCAAACACCAGACTGACTGTGTGTAAACACTTTGCTTTCCCACCCATCTCAGATCCTTCCAACAAAGGAATACATGAAGTCTAATGAAAAATAGAGTTTCCATTCCATAGGCAGAACCAGCACATGCTACAGCCACATCCACTCCCTAGAAAAACCATGGTGTTTCCTGCAGCAAGTGTGAATGATCAAAACAATATAATCTCTTTTACTGCTGTGTACCTGACCTACATTGCACAGCTTCCAGCAGGAATAAGCTGAGGCAGTCTGAGTTAAAATTGCCAGATGAGGCCTAAATGGCCACACTTATAAGCTTTAATAAATAAAAGCAATTAATGACTAACTTAAGAGCAGCATTTGTGTCTCCATTTAAAGAATTAGGCTTCCATCCATAATGCTAATCCATGTCAAGACTGAATTCAATTAGCAGGCAGGAGCATGATAGCTAATACAAAGGAACTGATTAGAAAAAAAACCCAAAAAAACAAAACCAAAGCCAAAACAAAAAAAAAACCCAACCAAACAAAAAAACCCCACAAAACAAAACAAAAAACCCCCCAAAAAACCCAACCAAAAAAACCACACACACACAAAAAAAAAAAACCACACAAAAAAGCCCCCTACACATAAAACCCCCCCAAAACAACAGCAACAAACCAGAATAAAATCAAAGCACACTTTCAGGCTGGGTACAGGCAATAATTGCACAAGCCTCTGGACAACCCCATGAAATATAAAAGTACGCCAGAATTTCATTACAACTTCCATCAGAAGGCAAGACAACTCCAACCTAAGCCACCTGGCCACATGAAACCTCCCTTTGGCCATGCCCAGCCCTACATGAGAAGGCTGCAGAGACCAGAGGGGGAAGGAGCGCTTGCTCCAGGCTGGGAATGTGCATGCTAAAGGATATGGTTAGCAAAGAGAGGAGCATAGAACAGCTGTAGGAAAATCAGAATAAAACAAAGAAGTGTATCAGCACATACAGAAACAGAGTTAAGACACCAGAGCTCCTGCTGACACTTCTCTGGCACATGCCATCCTCGGGGGGTTTGGCTGGAGGTGGGGAGCAGGTGCAATTAGTGAAATGGGATGAGCCAACACTCCCAGTTTTGCAAGGGCAAACTCTGTTCTAGCCCTTTTCTGCCATGTTTGGGGCCTGCTCTGGCCCAGAATTCAGTGGCAATGGTTGTTCGTATTGAAGTGCAAAGAGGAGATGATTTATTGCTCGCACATCTGGGAAATGTTTCGGTAACAAGTTCATTTTAGACCAAAGTTTTCTGGGCTGATGTGCTGCACCATGAATTGTTTCCAAGCACATGCCTCAGCCGATGCCTTTCTGAGACACAGGTACAGCGTGGAGCTCTTCAAGGGCACGTTAAACCCACAGATTACCAAAAGGAACACTGTAATTTGCTTAATCAGGTAATTTGCCTACTCAGTGCATCTTATTTGATGACCAGTCTGGTTTATCTGAGCTCCCCAGTCTGGCAAACAGCTCAAAAAGCCATAATGAACTGACTGACTTTGCTCAGCTGCTTCTTCCAGATGCTTAATTCATTACCAATTACCCAAATGCATCTCTCAGAGGTACTTAGACCATTTTCAGCTCCAGAGTTTCAGTTGTCTATAAAGGAATAGGTCTATAAATCTTTTTACATGACAGATAAACCTATTCTTTCCCATTTTATAGTGAAAAATCAGGATCAATAGGACAGAAAGGCAGCAGTGTGGGAGGTGTACAGCATTTTTCTTTTTTGATAGTGAAAAGCATTTTGAAGATCAAACAGAAAATCTAAATTATTTCTGACAATCCCAAGGTGCGAATTTTTACCTGGGGATACTTGAATTCTGTCATCTGTGTTTTTTAGAGATCAGCTACACAAATGCTGGATCACCAATTTAACTTACCAAACGATATCCATGAGAGGTTCAAAGGTTTAGCAGAGATGAGGTATTGCTGCTCTTTAAACACGGAGATGAGATGAAAAGGAGGAGGCAATTATTCTGAGCAAAGCTATCCAATATGTTTCTAAGTTTGGATATGACCATCCGTTTCCACTTGTATTTTAAAGAGTCCAAGTTTGAGAAAAACAGTGCAAAACATGGTGGAAGAAGGAAAGCAAGCCAGAAAAATATGAAATGGAAAGACAAGAAGCATATGACTTTCTTTTGGTTTGGTGTTAAGTGCAGTGGTGGAATCATACAGACCCAGGAGAGACAGCAGAACCTTCTGGCACAGTAAGGGACAAAACAGAATCAATAAGTAGGATTTCACTTCCCAAATATGTCAGTTTGAGACTTGATTGAAGCAATTTATCATTTCACAAGTCTTTTTTTTCCACAGATCACTATTTTCCTAGTCATGTCCTAGGCACTATACAAAGACTTTTGCCAACTCTGCAAGTCTACCTTATTCTTGAAAGACAATAAGAAATGGCAAGTTTCTCCTCAAAGTGAAGCAGCAGGGTTGGCCTTCATCTTACACTGATTAATATACGATGCCTATTGCTGGATCTTTCCAAGATTTTAACTAAAATCAGACCTGGATTTTAAACGCAGCACAATAAGTCAAATCCTGCTTTCAATTTTGCTTGCTGGATTCCAGGATACACTTTTACACTATTGATATCCTGGATGTAATTTCACCTGAGGATCTAAAAGTATTTCAAGAAGAAACCTTGAGAGTCTTGCATGAATATAGATATATTGCCACTGAATTCTGAAATGGAGTTAAATGAAGCCTTTGAAAGGACATTTAACCATATATTGAAGTGTAGCAGATGGAAATTAACACTGAAAGCAGAAAAAAAAAGAAAAAGCATGCTGCTAGGGGTCACAGGATTACAATGTTTTCAAACCACTGCTTCAGATGGTGTTTTTTCTCCTAACAGATGAAAATTTTCTAGGACATCTGGCTCACTCCACCAAGAATTGTGTTGGTGTAATTTGCTTATTCATCAATATTCATAATCAGCCTTTCAGCATTTACTGCATCCATAGCTAAAAAAAATGCAGAGCCCATTTGTGTTGCAGGCCAGGACTTCAAGGGATTTAGGGAGGGGACTGAGCAATGAAGCTCAGTCTGAAGGTGAAACCAAATCCCAACATTTCCACACATTGTAGGCTTCAGAAAACATTCCAAAAATTCCCACCCTAAGAAGAGAAATACCTATAGATCCAACAGGGTTTTATAGAAACTAAATATGGTTCTGTAGAACTAAGGTAAGAACTTAGAATAACAAAAAATGGCATTTCCCATTTCCCCTCTCCACCTCCCAAATTGTTAGAAAGTCTGAGAATCCACTCTGGGTTTGGATTTTCCAGATAATTAGAAAGACCAGAAAGCCAGAGTAAATTCCTAAAATGTATTTTGCTTTGTGTCCACATTATCTCAGCACTACTCCCAGGCAGCTCCATCCCCAGCTGTGCATCCCCTGCAAATCCCAGCCCCACCAGCAGCCTGGGGAGCAGCCTTTGGCAAAAAATGGCCCTAAATTAACCTGATGCAGAGCAATGAGATCTACTGAACTGGTGAGTGAAAAATCCCCAGCAGGACACTCCTGTGTCCCCAGGAAGCACCTCCTGCCAGGAAGGAACCTCACGGGATTCTTGGGTTGTGTTGGACATCACTGCCACACCCCGGGAGTGCTTGCACAGACCCACAGCCCACAGAAACCACAGCTAAAATCTGTCCCAAACCAGGCTTTTGTCTGGGAGGGAGATGTTCCCTCAGCCCGAGGCAGAGGTGCAGTAACCCGAGTTTCCCGGGTGAAAGCAAGCTATGAACAACGACATCTGGTTTCGGCACAACTTGGCTGTCAAAGCTCTCTTTGCTGATGTTTCTGTTTCTTATCTTCTTGCCTGTGTTTGGAGCTCAAACAAGTTCCAGCTGAGTGAAGAGGCTGGCTGCTGCAGGGGTCAGCCCCAATGCCCCTCTGCACCCCGAGTCCCAGGCAGGGAACCCACCAGGACACCTTCCCCACGGCCAGTCCAGGGCTGGGCACCATCCAGTGTGGCACAAGCCTCCCTCCATCTCTATTTCCCACAAAAGTGACCCATGGTCTTCCTCTCGGAGATTAAAAAAAAAACAACCAAAAAACCAGTTTACTCTCAGTCACAACTGTGCCACTTCTCTCCTTTTCCCAGCTCTCTCTAAACCCCTCCTGCTGCTGACAAAGATTATTTCCCACCTTCATTTTCTTCTGGCACTGTTGAATTATGTGTGTTTACATTTGCTGCAGTACCATAAAGCAGAGTAAATTTTGCAAACACTCTGCCTGGATCCATATAATAATAAATCAGATCCTCCAAGAAACTATGTGTCACTTGTATAAAATTGGAATGTTTAAAAAAAAACCCCAAATTATTGCAGCTGCTTCCCCCCTCCCTCCAGCAACTCCTCAGGCACCTCTGAAAGCTGTTATTGCTCTGACTGACAGGGGGACATCAACAACCCAACACAAGCTGACTGATTGACAAGTCCCTTTCCTTCTAAAGCTGATTTTGCTTGGTAAACCATTTAAAACATGTCAAACAGTTCAACCGTTCCCTGTGAAACTCCTGCCAACTCCGTTCCCTCTGGAGAAGGCAATTATCTTATTTATAGGGGTTGGGGAACAAATGCTGAATTTCTTTTCCATAATCATTTATTAATTGTTCTCATATTGAAAAATTTACTTTGGTAAAATAAATAAGATCCAGCCCTTGCCATATTGCTGCAAGAAAAATTAATTTTGCTGAAGTAGGGCAGCCCAGGGCAGGAGCCAGCTCTCACTTGTCCTTGAACTGAATGGGAAACTGTAGAAAGCAGTTAGAAGAGAGTACCTTTACAACTTGGAAAAAAAAGAAAAAAGAAGAACAATAGAGTCCCAGATTACAGATATTCATTACAGTTCAGGCTGAGCATTTATTGTGCTATTACTGTTACAGCAACCAGGAGACTTTTATCAGTTTTGCAGAGGGCAGGCATACAAGGCTCCTGTTCCAGACACTGCTACTAGATATACCTACACAACAACAAAAATGAGTTTCAGTAGGAAATGGATGGTATAAAGGAAAGGATAAACAACAACTCGAGTATGACCATAAATTTCCCATGGCCACTTAACTCCAGCAGTAGTGACTCATTCGGATTTTATTGTACCGTTTTAAAACCATGAAGGAGAATTCACTCAGTTGCGTAGATGCCACCTCTTTTTTCAGTTCTCAAATCATGAAAAGGTGCCTTTGAAATTTCAGGGGTATGAGTTTTGCCTGTAAATGCAGAGTTTGATGCTTATGGGAAGGGTAATTTTACGCCCTCGCAAAAAAGAAATATTTTAAGCTACAGCAGGAAATTGCAAGCAACTAAAGTAAACTGGACACTTGACAATCACTAGAAAATATTTACACTAATATAACTATAACTGCACAAAGGAAACAAACAAATGCCAGAAACACAACTTAAGTTGATGGAATGAGAAATAAACACAAGAATAATGGATGGGTTCAGCCCAAAACCTTCATGCACATATGTGGAGCAGTCCCTTCTCCTCCAGTGCTGCTCCTTTATCCCCATCTCCCTGGTCCTACCCAACAGACTCCACTGGAGACGTGCCCTGGGACGTGTGAGTGCCTTCATTTAGGCCATTGTATGGTCCCAAGTTGCCCCACGGGAAGTTTAGATGAGACAGCAAGAAGAATTTCTTCACTGAAAGGGTGGTCAGCCATTGAAACAGCTGCCAGCAGTGGAATTACCATCCTTAGAAGTGCTGAAAAGCTGTGTGAGTGTGGCACCTGGGAACATGGTTTAGTGATGGGGTGGGCTCGATCTCAGTGGTCTTTCCTAACCATAACAATCCTGTGATTCTATGATTCTAAAGCATTTGCTCGTTTGAGGAGGTGATGGAGAGCCCAGGAGAGAGAAGCAGATCCTGGGGGCACTGCAGGAGCTCGGCTCCCCTGATCAACACTATGGACATCATCACCACTTTTATGTCCATACCGTCCCCAATTCCGAGCAACTGCAGACCCAGTGCTGCTTTGTCCTTTCCACGTGGCTGCACTT
This sequence comes from Acanthiza pusilla, assembly GCA_036630365.1. NCBI lineage: Eukaryota > Metazoa > Chordata > Aves > Passeriformes > Acanthizidae > Acanthiza > Acanthiza pusilla. The sequence continues at coordinate 8,076,448 of JAXCHO010000049.1, read as the reverse complement.
ACGGTGCTGAGCAATCACAGAATGGTCCCTTCAGGTCAGGAGGGACCTCAGTGGGTCCCCTGGTCCAACCCCCTGCCCAAGCAGGGTGACCCCAGAGCACATGGCACAGCATCGTGTTCAGACAGTTCTCAAATATCCTCAGCAAGGGAGGCTCCACACCCTCTCTGGACAGCCTCTTCCAGTGCTCACTGAAGTTCTTCCTCATGTTCAGGAGGCCCTTCCTGTGCATCAGTTCCTGCTCATTACCTCTCATTCTGTTTCTTAGCACCACCAAGAGCAGCCTGGCTCCATCCTCTCGACACTCTCAGATCCTTACATACATTTATGCTTAAATACATTGAAATCGTGCATTTTATGGGGCCACAAACACCTGCAGCTCACGCTACCCCTGAACCAACTTGCACAAATCCCGAGGGCTTCATTTACTCCTGAAATAAAGCCCTGAACCTGTTTTAATGGGTGCTTAAGCAGAACCACCGTGACACCCTGAGGAGAAATGGCTGAGAGACACTTTATTCCTGAAGTGCTGCTGCACCATGGCAGCAGCTCCTGCCCAGAGTTAAGGAGGTGACAAACACTCGTGCTGAGTGCGGCACAGACCGGCATTGTCTCTGGTTTTAGCTCTTGCTGACAGTGGATGAAATCCAGATTTGAGATCTGCACATCCAGAAACTGCAATCTGCATTTTGAGCCTGGGCAAGAGCACCCTGCTTTTAGGTGAAAGCCCTGCTGGTGGAGTGTGTGGCAGGGTGGCAAAGGGGACACTGAGCACCGAGCCACCAGTCTGGACTGACCCCACATCCAGCACGGAGCCTCCTGGCACAGTCTGGCCAGGAATCCACAGACACCCAAACACGAGGCCAAGGCAGGCTTTGTTTTGTTTGTGGGAACTTCATACCACAAACAGCTTAATTTTACTCTGTGTTTTTGGTCTGCTGCCTTGTTCTGGAAGCTTTTGCGTTTCAGATGCGCACTTTGTGAAACAGAGGAATTTCCACCTTGTCCAGTGAAAGGCAGAGCCCTTTCAGCAAGTCCTTCGGACATCGTGGCCATGTGCACAGAGCGAGAGCCAGCAGAAGAATTTAATTCAGCACATGAGGAACAAAGGATATCAGGACTGCCAAGAGAAATATTAACTGTTCTCAAATGTAAGTCTGTTTGACATTGGTTTAACCATATTAATTTGCATACAATGCACATCTTGCACAAAATTGTGTGAACTAATGACAAAGTGGATAATTTCACAAAGCAAACCATGTCAGGGCACAAAAGTTAAGTTCTCATCATAAGACTTCAGGTATTTGAGTCCACACAAAGCAAACAAAACAGGATCAAACAAGCCTAGAGCACTCTCACTTCCCAGCTAATCCCAGATAGAAACCTGTGCTGAGCACAGGTAGCAGCTCTGTCATCCATCTCTCCCCACTCTGCCAGCTCAAAATTCCTGAAAATACCACAGCCATTTGAAAATGCCCAGTATGAAAGACGCTTGACATATTTTCATCTGCATCCTCATTTAGAGCAGCCCCAGACTCGCCGTCGTGCCGCACTAATCCCCAGTTCAGCCATCCCCAACCTCTGCCTTTGCCGATTACCCCAACCCTGACCTGCCAAGCAGCGAGATTTAATCCTCCCCTGAAACGCTTCCAAGCCAGATTTCAAACTGCCAAGAAAAAGTCCACATTCCTCAATTTCTATCACCCTTGGCTATATGCTTTGTTGGCCGAATTATCTTAATAGAAATATGTAAGTACTCGAATGTGAGTGCATGTTTATCCCCACCTCTGGAGAGAAACCTGCCTTGCCCTGCAGCCATCACACCCCAGGGAGCCTCTTTTCCTCCTGGAGCACTGGAGATCTGCAGGTTAATCTCACCAAACCAGCACTTCTCAACCTGACAGCACAGACCATTCAAAATAGCTTTTCTGCATAAAAACAAAGACCTGTTTCTAGACATGATCCACCACTTCCATACAGGTCACTGGAAGTTTGCTTTACATTTTTCTGGAAAGAAGAGAAGTTGTTTTTTTTTTCTGCCCAGCTGGACTTTGGACACACTGAGTGTCCCAGCACACGCCCAGAAAAACTTTTTTGTAGCTCAAGTCCAAATGGGTCCTCATTTTGACCAAACATTGGCAACACTGCTCTGTGTCCCTCCTCCTTCAAACTCCTTGGACAAAGATGTTGAAGGGAAAGAGCCCAACGCTTTCTGCCAAGGGAGGCACAGATTCCCTCCGTGCTTCCTAACACAGATGGTTTCCAAGAAAAAGTCACGTACAAACAACATCTGCAAAACTACTATAGGATTTAGACCTCCACAGCATCCTAAACAGCTGTCTGCCACAGAATAAACAAATATTTTTCTTGTTTTATGTCTAGCAGCACATTTTATCCAAGAGATCTACAGTGGCGACTTCTGGGAGGGAGGAGTGGTGTTGGAGGAGATGGACGGGGAGAGCTGGGACAATGTCCTACTGAAAAAAGCAGTAGCTCCTCTGTGCCTCAAATTGGGCTTTTGGCTGTAAATTAATGTACCTTTTTAAAGGTGGAGAAGACTAGTTATTAATTAAAAAACAAATCCTCATGATCATCACATTGATTTAAAAGGGGGGAGTAGCATTGGAGCTGCCTGGTCAAGAAAGATGTCCTTTCCAAACACTGCCTTTAAAATTTCGTTCCCTCCAAAACAAAATGACTGTTTTTGAACTCAAACATCCCAACTCTCCATATAAGATGCAAACTTCACTAACTTGAGGAACACAGGTCACTGCAGCTGTGGAGTGCTCATCTCAACAGGAATTTCTTCATGCCCTGGACAAAGGGTTCATACCAAAAGAACTGGCAGCATCTCCATTAAAATGGAATGTTCTCCTTCCTCTTTTTGTGCCACACGCAACCTCTCCCACTAAGTCTCAAATTGTTTTTTAATCTAGTTATTAAATTAAGTGTCTTTTTTATCTTAGGAAAAAAGTTTTATTTGTTTATTTGTTTATGATTTCTTTTAGAGTCAATGTAAGAGGTCAAATAAATTCCAGATGACATCCAGACTCTTCTGGATGTCAAAAGTCAAAAAATTTGAATTTTTTTTTCTTTTCTTTTGAAATTCATGGAAAGGAACATGTAAAGATCACAGGAAAACGCAATAATCTTTAAATCCCAGGATTTTCATCTTCTGCTTGCAAAAGCAGCACTGTCATGGCAGGATCTGTGCTACATAATACCAACTTCTCTTATATGAGACTTAATATTGGCTTTACCTTTATTTTTCAACGTCTCACAATACTTACTAGTTCTTACTATTCCATGGGCTAAAAATCTTACAGTAATGGGAATTTTATCAGTCATATCCAAAGGCTTTTCTGGTTTAGCAGTTGTGGCCATGAGGTTAAGAACTGGGGACACTGAGAAGCTAAAAACACCAATGGCAATCCCAACAAGCAACGTTACATTGCTTATACCCTTAACGCTCACAATTCCTAATTTTAGACCTCTAAATCAGCCCATAGAAGTGCTGCACACGCTTTAGCCAAGGCTTGATTTCCTGACAATAACCACAGTCCAAATTAACCAACACAACTCCCAGAAGAGATAAGAGGTGGCATTTTAAAGCCAGGAAAGTTTGGCCCATGATATATCTTTAACCTAAACCATTTGGCAGTACAGGAGCATGGAGGACACTCTCCCTGCCAGGTCTCCTTGACCAGGAAGGTCTTTGCTCCATGGCCATCTGACTTCTAAGATTGCACCACGCATTTGAATGCAACAAGATTGAAGCTCAGAATCAAATGCTGGAGGCTTGGAAATAAAATATTAATAAAAAAAAAAAATTGCCTACTCTGTTGCTCTGCCTGTGAACAGACTACAAAGGTTTTTCCTCGCTCAGAACTGCTGGTTTCCCAGCATTCACAAATTCTGGCCTCAGCTTCAGCTACTTCAAAGGCAATAGATACGGCTCAGAGAGAAAACAAAACTGGAAAGAAAAACGATGCTGGCATTTCAGCAAAACACTGGTCACTTAGTGAGAAATCCTTGGGATCTCTGAATTAATTTCAGTTTGCTTGAAATTTATCTCCCTGCATCTTTTTGATGCATCCCATTTTCTGCTGTGAATCTCTCCACATGATAGCTCTGTCTCCACAATCCCTGAAAATCAAAAAAACAAATCAAACTGCCTTTTCTCAGTCATGCAAAGCATAAGCCAAATAACTTGCATTCCAAGCTTTCATTTTCAGCAAAGAGTTGTCGTAGAATTATCCCAAGCTCAAACCATGTATCAGTTCCAGGACTCCTTCCAGGGCAAAGACACAGGTAGATATTTGGAATATTGAAATCAGAGTCCCAGGGAGGCTTTGGAAGAGCAGCACCTCTCAGCCCTGCAGGGCTACACACAAAGCTCAGCTCCACCCTCCCTGTGCAAATGGGGGTTTGACTTAAAAGGGGCTTGGGTACAGAGCTGGTTTCCTGCTAATCTTACTGCACTCTTTGTTAAGGAACATTTGAACTGAGTTCAATTCCCAATTCCTATTTGTTTTTTAATTTCTTTAAGAGCAACTATTGCAACAGCACGCCACAATCAACACAGGAGCTCCAGATGCATCTTTTTGTAAAGCATGCATATGAACAGGCAGGCAAAAGTACACGTTTTGGATGATTTGCAATTTTTCTCTTCACTCTGATGAAGTTTGAAACTAATTACAGGCATGCCTACGTCCTAAACCAGAGACACAACCAAGGAGCTAAGCTGGCACCTTCCAAGTCTTTCATATGTTCAATAGCCCCAAGCTGCTAAACTCAACAGAAGAAGATTGAAGATGAGTCTCCAGATCACACAGTCATGTATTTGTTGTCTCCTCATGGGATGAGTGTCAGCAGCCTCAGATAGTCCCTCCTGGGTTGTACAAACAACATCCAAACCCTCTCCCATGGGCTCTGGGTGTTCTGGTTCCTCCCAGCTGGGTGGGAGAGCAGATGATGCCTCGAGGCATGGCCCAGGAATGGGAAGGGAGGAATACTGGAAGCTATCATGAACACAGTTTGAGGATGTAGCTCTTAAAGTTTGCCAGATTCCTCCACAATTGCATGCAGCAGGTAAAGCTGATGGAGTCAAATAACTGCAAAGATTAATTTCCTGCTCTGTGGTGGAGACGGTGCTGACTGGCCAGGTTTAGGGGAACAATGAGCATGTCAGCTAGATCATAAAGTGCTTTAAATGCTAGAAAAATTATCTGTTGGCTGGCAGGGCTTAATGCACAACAAGCTGTCTGGTGTGGACACAAATTAATCACACCCCAAAATGGACAGCTCAAAGCCTTTCAGAAGGTCCACGCACACGCAGCCATAACGAAAAATTGAGATTTCATCAAACTGGATGAATAGCCTGGAGCACAAGGCATCATTCTTGAGTATTTCCCTGCTGAGCATTTTAAAGAGGTAAATGGTATTTTCATTGCTGTTATGATGAAAGCCATTAACTTCAGCTTGCAGTTCCTAAAGAGGAGATTGATGGCAGGGAATCAAGGAGCACATGAGTTCAAATAAGACAAGATTAGGTGCCAAAACCTGAATTGCAGTATCCTTCTTGCCTTACATTTTATGACAGTTAAACCAGCAATAACCAATCAGTTCTTTGTTTGACTTGGAGAATTACCATTTCAATTCCTTTCTCATGTTGGGACAGATCTCTTCCAGTGCTGTACAGTCACAACCACAATTTCTGCCTCAGAGTTACTCCAGAACACTCACCAAGACCATATTATTGCATTATTCCTTGGATAATGGCATTTTTAATCTGCCTCTGAACATACTGTAGAATGCAGAGATTAAATCAGTGTTTAATCACTGCTGCTTATAGAACTTGCTTTATTGTTAGCCACTCATATTTGACCGCAGTAGAGAGTATTAACTGTGCCAAATTAATATTTTATGTAAAAAAAACCATATTTATAAATAACTTAACAGACTCAATTTTCAAAGGTTAAATGTAGCATTTAATACCAAATTCTTAGAATTTCCATAGAGCTTTCCATGGGAAGAGATCAAAGAACATTTACACAATATTGTTATTCATATTTTACATATAGGGAATGCAACTCCTAAACATGAGATGTTTACCCAATAATAGCAGTTATGGCCAGGAATAATGTCAAGTTTTTTGATTTTCACTTCAAAAGAGAACTCTCATCCTGGGGACCAGCTGGAATGCTTGTTCACCCATCTACATGCTCTATTGCTGGGTAACTTCAATAATCACTTATTTAACTAATCTATTCCCTACTAACTAAATTCTGGACATGAAAAACCTTGAAATCAAGCAAATTACTCCTTTGAAGTCAGTTTTCTGCAACTACCTTTGCTTTTTATACTCTGATCTGATTGCTGAAAACTAAGGGCAACGATTTATGGAAAAACCCAAAACTACACAGTGTTTTTATTTTTCACTCCTGTATATGGAATAACTCTGTATTATTCTGCTGATTTCTCACTGTCATGACACTGCTTCTGTCATTCAAGGCATGTTTTAAGTTTAAGAGCCAATAATTCAACACAAGCATTTACACTTTCCAATCAAAAAACAGTATTAAAGTTGAAAGTGTTCTCAATTTTGTAAAAAACATTTTCTCTCTTTGCTTTTAAAGCAGGAAGTATCCAAGGCAGACAATATATTTATGAAGATATCCTGCTCCTCACTATGTGGATGTGAAAGATCTCAGCAAATATCAACAATATTCCAGGAGAGATACGAGCCACAAGTGACCATGGTTCAACATCCTACCAGCAGAGATCCAGCCAAGTCTTCGTGCCGGATGATTTAGATTTGTTAGAGGAGGAAAGACCAGGGAAGATGTGATGCATATCATATTTATCCATCACCATGGGTCTTCCCTCCTCCTGCAAATCTAAGATTCTTCGCTGAGCCCTTTCCCAGACCCATCGAACACCCCTAGAAAAAGCAGCCTTCAGAGAGAAAACTGAATTTTCTCTCCCATCTTACAGTACTAACTCTGAAGGAAATGTATCCATTTTGACTGAAAAATCCAAGCAGCACATGGGCTGCTCAGAGCATTTTCATCAGATGACCACATTGAATTGATTTCTGGCACTAAGGCCCCAAAAGCTTGAGCGGCAAATGCTTCCACATTCCTTCCTCCCTAGTAACGAAGACGGACAGTGACAAACATCCATTCTGCATGAGGTACACATTAAAAAAAAAAGAATTTATCTGGACTTAATCGAAACTTGTCTTCATACCAACATGAAGCGATGCCTTGAGAACAGGGCTCTTTACTATGAACATTTTTCTTTTTACCTTCGACTGATTATGGTTTCCTTGCTTTTCAAAACTAGCTTCAAGCCATATGCGTCTCCACATCAGTTTATCTGCTGCTTTCAACTTCTATCAGCCCCTGTTTTTACTCAAACAGGAAAGAATACAGAATGTTCTAGTTAAAGTCTATTTTTGAATATAATAAAGCTATGCAAGCCCATTTCCATTTTCTGGTGTCTCCAACAAACAGACTACCCAAGTTCATTAGGACGACAGTTTCTTGGCAATCAAGTCATTTTTCATTGTGTCTATAAGAACTTATTTCATTAATCCTCTGGCTCACTCGCAAATCCCCATGCTCAGCACCAAACAAAAGGATCCACATTCTGTCGTCAAGTCCACACCTTGGGCATGCTTTTCCTCATGTGTTGCTAGGGATGGTGGGGTGAGGGAAAGAATCAAGTAAGGGAAGACCTAAAATCAACCAAAGAAGGTCTTCAGTCTCACTTTGCTCTGTGCTCTGCCTCATCAATAGCCTAATGAGGGTTGGGGTTTTGTTTATTAGGCTTGGAGTTTTTATGGGGGTTTTTTTGGCTTATTTTTTGAGTGGGCTTGAGGTTGTTTTTTTGGGAGGGGAGCAAGGGAGGAACACATATGCTTTTAAATTCACCCTATTCTTTAACTATCCCTCTCAGAACCTATTTCAGAAAACAAAGCCGAAATCTCTTACTAAAAGATAAGGAAGCATTTCTGGAGCCCTCTCAAACAGTTTATTCCATGATCCGCACTCCATAACTGCAGAACTGCACATTTCCTTGCCATCAGCATTCCCTTCCTCTGCTAAGGGTGAATTTGGTGTGGTTTGGGAAAGGCTCAGGGCAGGAGCACCCACGGTGGCAGCAGGGATGGGCTCCTTGGCAGCCTTGGCAGCTCCTTCTGCTGAGCTGGGGCAAAACATGGCACAGCTTTGGGCTGGAGCTCGGAGGCACGAGAGTAACGCAAATGACAACTGCTTGATATTAAATAGTGATAAATACGCTCATATTAACCGCAGTAAGAGACATTAATGTGGACATGTGCTCACCATACCACTGAGCCTTACAAAAGGGAGCACTCCCTCTCGTTATGCCCACTCTGGGCAGGAGCTGAGCACTGACTGGGTCCTGGCTGGGCACTGAGGAGGCTCTGAGGCTCACACCACCTCAAACATCCTCATTCAGGGATTTTCAACTCAGCTGGATTTTGTAAACAGTGTCCCTCTGCTGATCCTGAAGTCTTAAATTAAATTGTACTTAAAACTTGAAAATCAAATACAGTGGACCCCTCCACGCTTGGGGAGCACACCCTGTCCTTTTCTTTCTGTCCTGGACAGCAGCTCAGCTATCCCTCCCTGCCAAGCCCACCAGCCCAGCCCACCCTGCTGGGGACCATCACGGGGGAGTCACCTCTTTACCATTGCTTTAAGATCATTAATTCATTTCCTGCCACAAAGAGTACAAAATTCAACAAATGCACTTAGCTTCTAGTTTCCTTTGATACCCCTCAGGCCCTGAGGACAGACCTGAAGGGCTGAGCTGTTTTGCTGTGGCTGCTGGCTCAGCCCTCTTGCTCCTCACCAAGTATTAATCCAGAAGGAAGTGTTGCCTTTGGAAACAAATTTAAGCAGAACATCCAACTTCAGCACAGGATTGAAAAAAGTTCTCAACCTAACCTCCAGGGTACAAACTCTTCTCACATACATGGGAACTCCTTCTTTCAGAAGAAAGGACAAAAAATTGTGGATAAACCACGGAAAACTGATCTTGCTTTCGCCTCGGTGCCCATTCCCATCAAACAGGGAACGCTGCACACAGGAAAACCTGCTCTTAATGTCAACCATCAGCCACCACTCTGACACACAAAGCCAGGAATGAACTAATCCAACACAGAAGGACAGCAACAAAACAAGATCCTGCTACAAGTTTGCTCAACAGAACACAAGCCAGGAGGGACTTCAAAGCAAAACCCTCCTTGCACAACAGCAGCAGAGCGCAACCGACATCATGATGACTCAGAAAATCCCAAGTGACACCAGCCCAGAGCTCTGAGGGTGCCCAGGCCAAGAGCAGGGAGAAAGTCCTGCCTGGAACAAAGCTGGCAGCACCAGGGGGTGACACGGAAAACCAAAAAGAGCATTTTGTGCATATCCTCATGATCCATAGGAAGCAGAGAAGCTCAGTCCCTTTTTTTTTCCCTCCATCTGCTGGTACAAATTCATCTCTAATTTATTATTTCATAAGCCAGAAGATCTCTAGGAAGAAAACTACTCTTAAACAGATTTTGTAGTATAAATACATTATCTGCTGCTGCTTCCTGCTAGAACACATATCAGCACAGAACCAAGCAGCACAAATCTCTTAAGATTTCTTGTAAGAAAGCCTTTATATTCACAAGTATCATCTCACATTGAGCAAAATAGACCCATAAAACTGGCCTTTGTAAAGAATATCTGCTGAGAGACACATGCCCTGTCCTTTCCCAAATCGCCAGGCACAGGCACTGAACCCTTTTCAGATGAGCTCTGAGCACATCAGTTTTAGTCCCATAGCCATGAGGCAACAGAAAGGGGATTAAATTTTCTTCCCTCAAGCTGGGAAGGAAACATCCCTTTCAAAATGTTATTGAAATAATAAAACATTTCAATAACCATACAGCTGTGGAGCAGCAGCGCTACGAGTACACACCACGTTAAAGACCCTGCTAGAATTTTATGAGTCTGCTAAAAAACAGAACCCAAAATCCTCTGCAATTCCAAAACATGCAGACACGCACGCAAAGCCCCCCCAGCAACAGCTGGCTTAAAAAAAAAGGAACAGCACAGTGGTGGAAAACCTCCAGTCAGTACCACCAGCACAGCCACACTCCCCTTTGCGCTGACGTGCAACTGATGTGTGGCAAGAGGCCCCGGCGAACAGGGATGTCCACAGCCACCTCCAGAGTCAGAAAAAGGCACAAAATGACAAAATCTCTCAGGTTCACACTCAGAAGGATGGCTTTCTTCTTCCTGTAGATGTATTCTAAGAGCAACAGCCCCAGCTCTGAGCATTGGGATGCCTGGGGCCACAGAAACCCAGAGCCAAAACTCTGTATTCACCCCCTAAGTCCTGCAGCTCCTTGTTTCACAGGTGATCCATGCAAAAGGAGAGGAAAGCAGCCCTTCTTCTATTTTAAAAGACATGCAAGCTCAAAGCCTCATTAGAAGCAAGCGAAAGAGGATTATTTATGCAGGAAACTGCCAGTGGGACTCCCGTGGTGGGGAAGAGCTTTTCCAGCAGCTCCACCATGATTTCTGATGCAGTTATTGCCACAGGTCCTGACTTCTTATGTGACTCCCCAGGGGAGCATGGCCAGGGAGGCAGGAGCTGAAGATGCCACAGCATTTACCTCCCAGCTCGCAGATTTTAAACAAAAGAGAAAGGGTGGTCTCATCCTCGGGATTAACTGCAGCAGGGAGGTCCCTCTTCCAAGCAGGGTAGATAACTCTAACTTGATTGCCACGATTTCTCAAATCATTACAGCCAAGCACTTGCAAAATCAGAGCTCAGTCACCCTGGGGTGGAGCAGAGAGGCAGCCAGGGCCAAGCACTGTGTTTTTGCTCCGTCTCCATGCAGAGAAATCCCTCCCCAGACACACGGCCCTTCAGCAGCCAAAGCCGCCTGGAACTCCATCCCACCAGGGAGCAGGGACAAAGCGAGCAGAATGGACACGAGGGTCAAGACCAGGAGCTAATTAAGTTGTTTTTATTGCTTTCAGCCTCGATTCAAGAACTCTGCTTTTTGCAAGTGTGTGGAGATGCCCCAGTGGAGAAGTATGAGGTCTGGGGGAGGCAGGGGAGCTGCTGGTACCTCCTGAGCAAGGGCACACACCCTCTGTTTGATCTGGAAACCCTCCGGCTTTGCAGTTGCCAAATGTATTTTAGAAAAGCAAGGGGAGCCTGTGTCTCCAGTTGCATTACAATTACGTTCTTCAGTGCTGGTTTCATAGAAAAAAAGTCTGATACCTCCCCCACGGTCTCCTGTATTGATCCAGCACAGCTGAGGTGCAGGCAGGAGTGCTGCAGAGACCTGGCGTGCTGGGGAGGAAATGAAAGAAAACCAGAAAAGAACAGATCGTGCTTTTATTTAAGTCAAACAAAAAAAAAGAGAAACAGAAAAGAGAAGAAGTTGCACATACAAACACACCACACACGTGCACATCGTTTGTTACAAGAAGTTTTATGCTTTACTCCAGGCAGAGTTTGTAGCTACAGTAGTTTAGTCCACAGGACAAAGACATCCGTAATACCATTTAAAATAGAGTTTTCAACCTATTAGGAACACAGCAATGCCTGTGGAGGCACAGCACAGCCCAGATGAGCAGAAGCTCATCACATAGTGAAATCCTTATGGGTTTGGGCTGTGCAGATCTGTTGCACAAGCGCTTGCACACAGAAGTAGTGTCTGCTCTTTGCATATATAAAGCTTTACAGATCACACCTGGAAAAATAATTTATAGACTACGCAGATATGCCAGTCTGTGCCTTTTTCTGTACTCATCCATGCCACAACACCCCCTAACAATAAATGAGTCCCAGCACTGCCTTTAGGCAAGAAAGGATAACACAGATTGAGGTGAGACCTGGAGGTAGAAATGATGCACAGGACAGCAGCGCACTTCAGGACTTGGAGTCCAAGCTCCAGAAAAGCCCCAGACATAAAACAGAATCACAGTAAATTCATTTCCTGGTACCATTTTGAAGGAAAATAATAGCATTTCCTTTCCAGTTTTATTGAAAAGTTCAAATTCAATGGCAACAAATAAACTAAAAACATTCACGGTGCTGGAACAACCTGCATTCCCTCTGCCTTTGCTAACCTTGAAGCTGTTTGTCTGCTTTGAGCATGATATGTATTAATAAAAACAAAAAAGAAGAAATGCAATGAAACAGTGATTTATGGTCCCATAACGGTTCCTGTTTAAAGAAAAATCTGCGAAACCTTTTCAGAAACATGCAGGAAAAAAAAGAAGAAGAATTGAAGTGGGAAAAGTTTTCTAATGTTCCATTTTCCTCTTAGCTAAGCAAACATTTCAACTCAAAGAATTAAAGAATTTACTGAAACATTAGATGTCCTCTTGGCAAAAAAATACAAATTACCCAAAAGTCCATATTTTTCAAGGGTCTGTGTGTCTCCCTCCTTCAGCAGTTGGGTATTGGAAACCTCAACAAATCACTTTGTGAATTGAAAAGCCTTGGACAGCAGCTGCTTTCAGTTCTTCTCATGTGAAGCAGGGAACAGAATGGCAAAACAGAGACTTTCCGCTAAATTTTGTGGCAGATTGCCTCATCTTGACAAAGAAACAGTTAATAGCTCCACAATCCAGAGCTCTATAGAATATGGTCTGTATATTCTATATCATACAAAATAAATTTAAAGTGCCTCTCTGAAGCTGCAGAAAACCTCCCCATTTAGTTTCAACTTATCAGAACACCAGCACACTCCCCAGATTTCAGTATCTGCAGCCCTTCAGAGAACACTTAAAACATTTGAAAAATTTCGAGATGCATCTCATTAGAAAACGAGGTACCTTATTTCATATCCCATTTACGAGTCAGTTTATCTTTCCTGAAATTCTTTCAGGTTCCTGTTCTTTCTCCATTATTAGAAACCCAATAATGATTCACAGTTTATGTGAAATTATTGTTTCAGGTGCTTGTCTTAGCAATCCATTAAACAAAATTAAATGTAATTTTAGAATTAGCCCTTTTAAAAGTCAACATAATTTCCTTCTTCATCCCAGTCTTCCCCTATTTTGCATGTCAATCATCTATATATAATTCCTTTCATATGGAATATGAAAATTTCATCTATTTTTGTGAAATGAGTGCAAGCAAACAGAGCACAGTTGTTTCCTATTAGCCAACATAATATATAATAGAGGAATAAAGTTCACTCCCCTGCACACCCAAAAATGACTGCATGGTTTAAAAGAGGTGCCACTTTTACACTGTGCAGGACACATGAACGAGCAGAGAGAGCCACAGGCTGTTTTGTCACCCATGGGCACTCCACTCCAAGGCTTTGACAAAAAGTTCCAAAGAATTTTGAGCCTGGACCAGCACCACACATCTGTGTCCCTATTATCCACAGCCCTAACTAAAAAAAATCCCAAACAAAAGCTGCCTCGTAATAAACCCACCACCCATCAACACACACCAACTATCATTTTTTAAGTCTGGATGTGGCTCTTGGGCCATGCCCCAGGAGTATTTCAGTGCAGGTGAACTTGGCCAGCCCTGCACCTCTCATGAACTTTTCCAGAAGGGTTGGGGAAGCCATCAGTGGAAAAAAAGCTCAGAGTCACTAAAGAACAAAAACAGTTCATTCATTTTGTTAGTGGCATGGAATAACTTTACTAAGTTTTGTCGGATTTTTTTTTCTTTTAAACTCTTTTACTCATCACTGGCTACCTTCAGGTGAAGGCATTTCTAGTTTCTTCTACTTCAGAAGAGGTTATTTCTGATTTTCTGCAATAACCTTCATGCCAGCAGCTTTGAAAATATAAAAAGCAGATCCTGTGTGTGTATATATAGCATCCAGGGAAAAACATCTTGGACAAAGTCACAGAAATAACAATAACAAGCCCCCATTATTACTGCCTTTGAAGATGTTTAGGTACTAAAAACAATCCAGCTGCCAAGAAGTAAAGTAATTCTTATCTGGAAGATAAGATTTATGATGCTTTGCCCAGGAAACCACTCTCATGGTATCCAACTCCCTTTGCAGAACCTTGCAGAGAAAAAGAGCAAAGCATTAAAAAAAAAAACCTGGAAAACTATTTTTTAAATAGAAATGAAAATAAAAGGAGATAGATAATAAGAAAAATAAGAAAATAAATAAGAAAAATTCACATTCTAGTAATGCTGCATGTTTCTCCACTGCCCTGACTGTCTCCTATTCCCTCTGCAGCAGTTGGCAGTGGAGCAGCCCTTCCCAGGGGGACAGGAAAAGCAGCCCCAGACAGAACACCCTCGAGCCTGAGCAGCCTGGCTTCAGGTGCCCTTCAGAACAGCTCCACGTCACTGCCACCCTGTGCTCTGCGCCCCTGCAGGGACAAACAGCCTTCAAAGCAGACACATCACCTTGCAGGAGCAGAGCACTGGTTGGGATGGAATCCTGCCCTGCACTGGCCAGTGCCTTCCAGAGCAAATCCTGTGCTTTTTATTGAACATTCCAGTGGGGAAGGAGGCTGCTGCAAGCCGGGGCTGGCTGCCTGCCAGCCACATCAGCTGTAATCAGATTATACAGTAGTGGCTTCAGAAAGCAGAAGCATGTTTATTATCAAGCCACTAACCAGACTGACATTAATTTGGTCAAAGCTAAGCTAAAACAGTCTCTCCGAATAATTTTCTGATTCAGATCACATTTACTTAGTTGATGTAAGTATTTTTTTCGAATTATGCTTAGGGAATGATAGTGGTTACAGGCTATTATTTCATTTATGATTATAAAAGTCACTGCCTTTCTGAAAAAAATATCCACTTAATTAAATTCTAGTAGTTTAAAAAAAAGAAAAATCAGAGGGCATATTGTCCCTCAGTGGGGGATGCAGCATGCAGTGTGCCAATCAAAATATAGATTTGACATCCATCTCCAAAACAGAGTAGTTTTGGTTATTTTTGGCAAGAGTTAACATGTCCAGTCCTTACTTTTAGGTAGAGCTTGAACAACGCATGAACATTTTTGCCTACCATCTCCTTAGAATCCACCTATTGAAGAAAACCTTCTAAGATGCCTAATGATTACTAAAATAAATAAGAAAAGGGTCCAAGATAGTAACGCAAAAGTGTGTCAGATCACTACTGATGGAAGAGTATCAGCCGAATCCCAAATAATACCTTTTTTATGGCTGCAGTTGTACCACCCACAGCGATTTGTGGGGAGCTCAGATCCTGCAAACCTGCAGGGATGAGGAGCTCAGCATGGCCAGGTCACTCAGCTCCTTCACTATGAGGAGGAAAAACACACCCTAAGTCTTCTCCAGAGCAGTGCTTACACAAATCCTGCATTTGGACACAAGCCTGGAGGTTCACTTCCCTCCTGACTTCAAGACAGATGCGAAAAGTTAGTGGAAGAGAAGTAAGAAGCCAAAGTTAAACTAAGGGGAGTCCAAACCCTTCGCTAGGATCCTTCCAAGTGATCCTGTAAGACACAACCTGCCCCATTCAGCCTTCAGCAAGCCACACTGTAGGGCTCAGTCCCATTTTCCTCCTGTACTAAGTTGATTTCTTTCCTTTCTAAAAAGTTTTTTAGTGGCTATCTTGAGCAGAATAATGACTATGCATGCGATACGTGGGATGATGCATCTTCTGTAAGTGGCAGATGGGAAAACTCAACATGTGTGGTTGGGAATAGCTGCTCTAAATCCTGGCCAGAGGAATTTCCTTCAGCCCATTTAAAGAGTCCCCTGCAACCTCAGCTGGACACCGTTTATGCATTTATTTTCTATTCTGAGTCAACACAGACTTAAATAGTCCCAAACTGCATTTCAGTAGCAGCCCAAGGAGTTCCACACTGCTCACCCTGAGCCTGCACAGCATGCTGGGGTGGAGGGCAGTGCTGCAGGGAGCACCTCAGTGGCTGTGAGCTGACCCCACAGACCCCCTGGCTCAAGTTCCTACACAGACTCAGGTTTAAAACCAGCACATGCTGAACTAGAACATCCACAGCTCACTTCAGACACACTCTTTCCCCTCTCACGCCGGTGTTTTCTAGCAGTAGCTGTGCTGTTTGCACAAAAAACCCCTGAGCCAGATGCACACAGCTGGCATTTGCCCAGCCTGGAATCAGTGATTCCCCACCAAAGATTCTGCTTTTAAGACGTGGCATGTAAACTGAGTGGCTGGTGCTTGCAGGGACGTGTGAATATAATTCTTTGGTCCACCTTCTACAAGAATTTCTGTGTTTAATTTCAGAGCATTAACCTACACATTGGAGAGACTGCACATTCTTTAGGGTAGTGCATAGGAAGGGGCTGTTTGGGTAGGGATTTATTCATTTAGGATATCATTATATGAAATCACTCTGTTTTAAGGCTGTCAGTGTCCAGCTCCTGCAGGTTTTACAACTCAAAATTTAATAGAAGTTGAGAACAAACCACATAGTCCACAGAGCTGCTTATTTACACAGCTCTGATGGCATCCCTGAATAGAAACTGAAAAACAAAATTGCAATGGAAAAATGACAAAAGCCACAAACCCCAAGCTTATTAGCATGTATCAGGTGTCAAATAAGGAAAAATCTGAGCTAGAGCTGTAAGGAGAATGAATGTCCCAGAGCTAGTGAGGGAAGAGGGCTGCTCCCAGCATTTCTTCCAACTCTGAAGTTTACACATGAATTTAAGCCCAGACTGGTCCATGTGAAAAACAAAACAAACCAACCAACCAAAGAAACAACAACCAAAACCAACCAACCTAAAAATCCCATCAAAGGACACGAGCAAATCACCTGCTAGGGACCAGATTTGTCTCCAGAACAATTCCTCAGGAGCATCAGTCACTCTTTCATGGCTGGAAGAGTAAACCAAGATAATTTCTATTCTGGAAGAGCAGCTCCATTTTTGGAGAACACATTTAGATGGACACTTCTTTCTGGGCCCATTGAGATGGTAACTGAAGTGGAATAAATCTTTACTGACAAGAGTTTATTACAAACTTTGAAACACCCACTGGATTTCCCAAGCTGTAGAATGAAAGCCCCTGGAAAACATGAAAGCAAAATCTTCCTGCTTATCTTGGTTTAGAGAAAGTCACACTGATTTCCTGCAAATTATTCCAGCAGATTGAAAAAGAGATAGCAGTATAGATAATAACAAAATAGAAACTAAAACAAGCACCCAGGTTCAGACAGCTCAATCTGTGAGATCTACAGTAAAATTCCTAGGTTCATGATGGAAAATGGGAATGATACACCCGAGATTTGGGTGGTCAGGTGCTGGGCTTGCCTGCCATGGCCTGGTTGCTGTGTGTGACATCTGGTCATCTGGTAAGGAAATACCAGGGATCATAATTTAGTTTGAATTCTGACCAACGTGATGGTGAGGGCTCAACTCTGCTGCAGAGGAGAGTGAAAGTCCCCTGTGGAGTTTGATGCCTGGAAGCTTCAAACTGCAAAGATCCTTTTCCGAAGGAAAAGTGAATAATCTGGTATCACAAAGGGGGCTGGGGGTGGGGGAAGAATAACAAATCAGGAGGGAAAAATGTACTGAAGTATTTACACAGCTGGTTTTTCAAGACAGTGCTCTTAAGATGGGCTGTTTTTCAGCCACGTAGCTAAAAAAATAGTCCTAATCCATAAGCAGCATTTCCACTGCTGTGACAGGTATCAGCTCAGTAAAACTGGGCCATATGTGACTTTGCTAACCCTGTTTCAAACCCAGGTGTCTTCAGGAAGACATGACATTACCATAAACCTAATATTTGCAGGAATTTTCTGGAAAGAACGTGTCTACAGGTTGCTTCAAATTATTTTTGCACATCCTCCTCACGATAACAACCAAATTTTAAAAAACCATTAAAAAAAACCCATCAGTATGATTTGCTAACTGTGAAGGTATTAAAATAAAATAATTCAGAATTACTGAGTTGTTCAAATGCAAGGTAACACTGAAAATGCAAAGAGCCGAAGAAACAAACTACATCTGACTTTGTTTTTGTTCTCTACAAATAAACATCAGCACAATCACTGCCTGAGGGGCATGAAAACACCACAGCATCTCCACAGTGCCTGGACATGGCACACACACCACAGCTTCGTTTCCAGGAGAGCCCTTTGGATCCAGAACTGCTTTCTCACATTTCTCACATGTGCCTTTTAAATCGTTATCAGGAAACAATAAAACTAAGCCAATTAATGTCCAGAGAGAAGTGTGGCCTGGTGTTGCCTTCCGAAGCTGGCTTGCAGCTGAAACCTCTGTTCCTGCTGTTATTCCTTCCCCAGAGAGGAGCAGGACACTGAAGGTTTAGCCTTGGCCAAGGGACCAGAAGAGGTTTAGCCTCGACAGACCAAGGCAGATGGGACAGATTGCCATCTACAAACACAGCATGAGGGAGGTACGCCCAGTTTTGTCTCCAGAAAGTTGTTTAAACGATAGAGCAGTGTTGGCATGAGAATATTAAACCAACCAGGAATAAGATGATGTTAGAAATTAGGAGTTTTGCAAGCAACAGAAGATCTGGAGTAGTCTTTGGACAGATGAGTCCAGACAAAAAAAGTGGTTTTAAAACAGAGCTTCGCTGATTAAACCAAGGATTAAACAAATGTGACTGCTTGCTGGGAAGTGTCCTGTGGAGTTCAATCACCCCTGTGCAGTTTCCACCTTCCTAGAGCATCTCTGAAGGACACAGAGGGAGCTGAATCACCTGCAGGGAATCCCTTGGGACAAACGTGGCACAGTCACCACCTCTGAGCTGCACCAGAGCCCCAACTCCCGTGGTAATTACACTTCTCAAGTGCTGCTGTCCCAGCACAGGACCAGGCTGGCTGCTCAGCCATGGCTTTTGCTGGATATCTGATTGAGGTGTTGGCTGACATCAGCTATTGGAGTAGTCCCCAAACCTGCTACCATCACACATTGAAGGCAACCAGAAGGCAGCACACAGCTCCTGCAGCAGGAGGATGGTGCCAGGACACAAACACAGCTCGAGGAAAGCAGGGACAGAGACCACTCAAAGGACATTTTCCACCCCAGAGATCTCTACAGGAGCTCCTTGTTCTCTTCCTTACAGATCCAGTCCAAAGGGCTTTTTGTACCTAAAGCCCTTTCCATTCAGTGCATGTGCCCATGAAGAGTTTCTTAAAGGTCAGTGCTCTTTCTGCTCTGCAGTTTAATGTCAGAGATGCCTGTCAAACAGAGGATTTGCCTCCATTTGAAAGACAAGCCTACAACAACACACAGCTGATTTTTCCAAGAGATTACAACTGCATGTCTCAAAAACAAACCACAAGGGGAAGCAAATGAGGTGTAATACAGAAAGATTACTCAGGCATCCCATATTCTAGGTCTCATCACTAGATTGATTTGTCATTTTATAAAGTATTGTCTTTTAAATAAACTTGCTAAAGATAAAACCAGCAATCTATTCCAATTTCTTTATGGTATTTCATTACTTCATTACTTGGTTTGGGGTAATAGTATGCAAAATTCTCTGATTCTAAAGCAACTTTTCTTTTCTCTCCCCAGGCCTCTTAGCATACTTTCAGGCTTGAATCACAAACACAATATAAATCACTTGAAAAAAGTCAGAGACATTTTAAAATAACATGAAACAGTAATGTATTTGTTTTTTTAAGCACGTGTTATCATTTGAAGCTGAAGTACATGACAGTAGCGATTTAAACAAAGTAAAAGGAACAGATATTTTTATTTTATGCATGTCCACTAACTCATTAGTATAAGATGAATAGATTTTTAACGTATGGTGTAATGGGATCGTTTGTTAGTTTTTTGAACCCTGTTGAAAAGTTTATCGAAGCAGCTCTGGAAAGTTCAAGTTCTTGTAAATGGAAGGAACAGTACTCAAAAATTTAAGATAATGTATCAGTGCTTTAATAAGCCTTCCCCTGAAAATGCTGATTAGGGCAAGCGATTATTTCTTTCACAGTTTAAAACTTTTACATTGCTACATAAATGTTGATACAGTGCCAAGAGCAGAATAGAATGTAATTTTTGCTTTATCCATTTCTAAATAATGATTTTAGCTTCCACAGACTAAACACAGAAAGGTTTCAACAGATTTCTAAGTCATCCTAATTTCAGCTTAAATTCAGTACACTACCTAAGAGACAAAATTCTGGCTTTAAGTTTGAGTTACATTTGCCTGTATTTTTTGTCATACAGAAAAGTCACCATCACCCTCTCAGAGCTACAGGCTTCACTCCAGCAAACACTTTATTAAGCCAGCAAGGGCAGATGTACACTGGGAAAAAGGGACTTACTGACAGAATTGCAGAACTGGCTTTATCTCAGTTGGAAGGTTTTGGTGTGGAAAGACAGCAAATTTCTAGTCAAGGATTACTGATTAAGTAACTTCATGGTCTTGGAAAGACCATTAGAGTTAAGCACAGAATGAGATATTTGTCTTCTGGGCACATGCAATTTTAAACACACTAAATACACAGCTGAAAGTGAAGAACTGTCCTCAGGCAGAGCTCAGGGGTACAATCCAACTCCTACAGAGGGCTGTGTCACTATACAGACTTCAACGTTGCCCCAAAGCTGTGGGCAGAGGATAAGAACTTTTGGGTATTTTGTTGTTTCTACAATGTTAAATACGCATCAGGGGTTTTTGTTGCTTCTAAAACAGATAAAGCTCATTTTAACTGAAGCTGGGTAACAATCAGTGTGAGCTGCTCAGCTGAGGGCTGGAGGGAAGAGGAGCTGCTGGTCCAGCCACCACCACATCCACCCATGATGCTCCCTCTACAACAACACACACGGCCAAAAATCAGTGAGGAGATGGACTTGGTCATCTTGTAGAAGTCAGAGCTCTGCTGATTTACGCCAGCACAGGATTTGGACTAATCATCACAACCTGCCCATGCTTATTTTTACATCGTACAAAACAAAGATGAAAGGATGGAAAAGAAAATCTCCTAAGGACAAAATGCAGCTGGAAGAACATGCATGATACCCATGCTAATGCGTGGAAACATCTGGCCAAGATGGGAAGGAGTCCGAAGTTTTCTCGCTCCACATTAGTGGGAACACATTGGAACCTGACAATGGCTCTGTCCTATGGAAATACCACGGTTCTCGTCATGCAGGCAGTCAGGCTTGAAATCCTGACATCAACATCGAGCTAGGGGGGGAATCGACTCCACTCTTTCTGCTTTCCATTGAAATAAAACAGTTTGCAACAAAAGGCAAGCGCATGCCTGCGCTCCCCTCGGTGTGTTTCCAATCACAGCAGTGTGTTTAAGTAGTCAGGCTGCATCCAAGCCTTCCAGCTCGGCAGAGCAGAAGGGCAGATGACATCCTGATGGCAAACGCGGCTGTGTAAATCATCTCCAAATGACAGTGTCGTACACGGAGAGCTGCTTCACTCGGAATGGGCCAAACGGGGCTTTTCCTCATCTGGCATCATCTATACATCAGCCAGCGATTCCTTCGGGAATTGTAATTCTTGCCATGGACAAACGCACAACAGATGTTAAGAGAATAATAAAAAAAGGCTCCATCGAGGTAGCACAGCAGCCACTCCTGAAGTCAGCAGCAAACTTGCAAACAGCCACAAGCCCCTCTCAGGCATCTGGCTCCCAACTTTCAGCACTGCATGGCAGTCACTGGGCAAAGGGGTGAGGAGGGACAGGTAAATGACCAAAAATTCAGACCCTGTACACTTCAAAGCTCCTGTTTCTGATTCAGGGTTTCCAGAACAACATATTCTAGAAATGTACAAATGCTAGTCCATTTTCTTGTACGTTTTTTCCCCCAAATGACACAGGACCATTTTTTCCCTGTGCTCTCTTAGGTGCTTTGTCAAGCTGGAAGTTACAGGCAGCATTACCAACAGGGTTAAATAAAATATGCTTTATGCTGCTGTGTTACTAATATGCTTTAACAGAGGGGTAAATCAGACCCCTTCTTTAGAGTAAGCAGCATCTATCCCAAAGCATCTATGATTTCAGCATGAACAGATGCAGTACTTCAGCATCTTAGTCCAGTTCATGCATTTTGTCACAGCTCTGTGCTTTGCAGCCCCTGCACCTTGTAACAAGGAGATCAGCACGGTGAAATGAGTCTGCTTATTTCCCTATTTACACACATCCATGTACCCAGCCCTTTGAGGACATGCATACCTTCATTTAAACATCTCAATATTCCATAACTGTGCAGGAAACAGTCCCCATATGCTAAAAAAAACACCAGAGGGAGCAGTAATTTTGAAGGATGGTGTTTCCTTACTGATATGCTTTCTGTGTTTCTTCAGAAAAAATATGCAATAATTTTGTCAGCTATTAAGGAAACTTTCCTGTCTCTTACATTTGAAATTTAATGTACTGGACAGAGACATGAGAAGCTGAGCAAGGTGTGAGGTACATATATTGGCAAGGGAAAACAGTGCCCAAACACAGCAGCCCCACACAGCATCAGAGCCCAGGTCAGCATCGCCTCATCCAGGCACAGCTGTGGTGACAGAGACCACAGGCAGCACAGGAGGAAGGGACACTGGGACAGTCCCTGAATCCTGCACAGAGCATTCAGCCTGGGCAGCTCTGGGTGCCATACTGAACCTGTGATCCCAAAGGAGCCAGAAGGGCTCAGGGACAGCCAGGGGCCTCAGGGACCACCTCAAGGGCAGGATGCATTTCAGGAAGATATCTTCTGTGAATGGTATTTAAGGTAAAAATGCATGTCCACAAACCTGCAGATCAGAAGAATTTTCTAATCCAGTATGCTCTGTGTCACCAGACAGATGTGAGAAGCTGTAAAAGCCTTGCAGATAGATGACAAAGACTCACAAGGCACAGCCAGGAGCCAGCCACCTGTTGAATTTCGGAGGGAACTTCTCCACAGCTCTTTCAAATCTTTGGGAGTGCCCTACAGCGTGTCTTGCTCCTCAACCACAACATACCACATGGTTTAGGGCTTCCAAAAGGCCAAGACTTGCTGTTACAGTTGATATTTTTCATCACTTCAAAGCTTGGACTGAGATTCTCTGCCCTCTCAGAAGCCTGCTATCTTTGGCATCCCCCAAAATTGAGGAAACATCAGAGTTTGGCTATTTTTGCCGCTGGCTTTCCAATCTAACATTAACAGCCAGTGTCCACAAACTGTATCCTGCAGCTCTTACTCAATCCCATGGAAAGTTTGCTGGAAGAAGGGATGAGTAAAGGTTACAACATAGTTGTCTTATTATTATTATTAAGGACACACAACAGCTGTACATCCAAGCTCGGTATTTTTACAAGCCAAAGAGCAATCACGCTTTTCTAAACCTTGGCATGTCTTGAGCTCGCTGTGCAAAAGTTCCAGGGGGCATGAGTCATCTTACAAACCCATAAAAATCTAATTAAGGCTAATGATCATCCTTTTGTTTACACTGTATGTAAAATGCTAACTGCTTCTGATACTCCCTGCAGGGGCAAGATTTACCATCAATCTTGAAGTGATTTCTACCACACCAACAGACTTAAAATGGCCCATTTAAGACAGAACAGAATCCACACCACACAAAAAAGGTTTTGCCTTATTTCCCAAACACTTGATTTCTCTCTCATGAAGCTACTGAAACATTGTGCTCTCTAAGCTGCTCTTAAATTTAGAAGGAGGTTCAGAAAACCACATAACTCAACTAAGCTCCAGTTTGAAGTTTAAAGAAAGCAATGTAAGGGCAGATCCTCTCCCAGGCTGCATGGCAGCACACCAGCTTCAGTTTTTCTGCTTTTACCCAGACCTGAGCAGTGCTGGAAGAGTCTCTGGATGGACTGAGCTAGAGGACAGAGAGCAAACATTTCAAAATCAGGGTTACAGCAATCCCACCGCCCTGTGAAGGAAAAGGCTAGGGAACTGATCCTGTGAGATCACTGTTGACAGACCCTGGGATGGAGGTCACATCCACCCACGGCAATGGGGAAAGGAGAAGACAACCAATTTTCCCCTCACAGAAACTCACTGCAGCTCTTTGATGTGTTTCAGTGGCTACACCCTGGTGAGCTGCAAGACATTTAACCAAAATCACATCAGGAACCGTTTGCCCTACAAAGAAAGCGTTTGCTGGTTCAAATTGGACTGCAGGGAAGCGCAAAACACCAAATAAAGAGGCTACTGGCAAAGGGGTTTATATTTTTTCCCTTTTCCAGGGACAGGTGGATTTTTTAAACTTTTTAAAAAAAATTTAAACTATCTTCAAATCTGCTTGCACAGCTCTTGTAGGAAAAAACATCCTCCTGCAAGCTTGGTCTAGCTTGAATCTGAGCAACTCTCAGAAAATCTGCCAACATGACAGTTCTTGGAAAGCTGCACAAGCACAGATGAATGTGAGATTTCTAAAAGGAATTCCATCAGATCTACGTACTACTCATAAAACAAGCCCAGTAGCTAGCAAAAGCAGAAAACTTTCAAGGTTAGAATGGGATGGGAGGAGTTGAGCTTTCTCCTCAGTGACAGTTTATCTCCAAGTTGCTTTTTCCCCCTCCAGAATTGAAGGTGCCAGGAGGGGTGGGTGCTTTCCACAGGCCATGCCGTGGCATCCCAGCTATTAAAATCACATTATCAGCAAGCATCTGAGTGGGGGCAGAAGGGACAAAGACAATTCATCCCCACAAAAATGTTAGTCTAAAATAAGCACCCTCAACGAGCAGCCCCGTTGTTGTCTGCAGTCATAAATACCACTTTGGCTGAGGCAAGCCCTTAAAGAACAGGCCTGGTTTTATTGCTCCCAACTCCCACTTACTAAGAAATAAGAACAGGTTCTGTTCTCTTCACTGCTAGGCTGGGAATTCAAATAGCTGCTGCTGCTCAAGCGACAATCAAACAGGGAATATCTTCTGTGGTGACAGTGGCTGGACTGTCCCCAGCACAGAAAGCACATGGCAAAGTTGGTGAAAAACCCAGCTTTTGACGCAAATATCTGTGATACTGGTACAGCCAGGGCAAGGCTCCTCCCTGACCCCTTCCCCTGCTCTCCAGGGCCATGGTAGAGGCCAGTAGAGAAAATTACTCACTCTCTACCCTTCCTTCCGTCCTCCTAGTCTGCTGTTCCACATGCCTGTGCACAGACACCAGGGCAAGCAAAGAGCCAAGAAACAAATGCAAGATTTAATTACAAATCGGGAATAAAACATTCCAATGAGATGTGATTATAAAACAAACAAATCTAACACTGTCTCCGCATGAAAGGATAAAGACTTGCAAGGTATTACCAAGGGTTGTAAAAACTCAAGCAAAAACAAGATCCTGAAAAGCAGTATTTGTCTTCCCAAAATATTTTTATAAGGAGGGAAAGAAACAAACCAAACAACGCAGATGACCCTATGAGTATTAAACTTCTGGCACAGTACCACGAATTTCTCTAAAGGGCTTCTTAGTGCATCTTAGCAATTCATAGAGGAAGTGACCCTCTGGCACGAATACCCAGTTGTCTGGACTTTGAAGTTGTGGAGGCTTCTTAAGAATGTCTGTAGGACACTTTCTCTGGTCCTCTGCCTCTGAGCACCAACTTTTGACCTTTCATCCCTGGAAAGACTTACCAACTCGCAACAATGCCTTACAAGATGCTATTTTCTGTGCATTCACTGCAATGTTCCAACCTCTAAGGCTTCAAAAGGGGAAGGGAAGCACTAATCCATCAACCTTTTACCAGCCTTACGGATTGATTGTGGTTGATGCCCTGTTGTCTGTAAAATAAAAATAGAGTGCCCAGGTCAGACATGAAATATCTCAGTGCCCTGATGGGAAAGAATCACTGTAGAATTATATTTTCCTTTGGGTTTTCAACTGTCAGTTTTGAAGAGTCTTTTGGCCTTTTACAAGTTTTGAATGACACCATAAAACCAAACTTCCTTTAACAAGATGTTGTACTTAACCTAGGTACTAAGCCTGTAGTTTGGGACCAGAGAAGTGTAACAGGTTCAATTGTTTCTACATAAAAATAAACGAGGAATTTGTTCCTATAACTACACTAACATCCAGTTACAACCCAGGGAACCCAAACTATTTGTTATTATCCAAGGTAACAGCCCTAATAAGAGTAGGTTCGTGAGCAAACTGGTGCTGCTTGTGAAATACTCGGAGTCACACAGGAAAAAAGTTTCCATAATATTGGTAGTATTTGAATGTCTGCTAAGCATCCAGTGAAGAAAAATAGCAGCTTCCTTTCCAAGAAGTGACTAAAGCAGTAGATGATTCAGTAAGTAGAATGGTAGGTTGTGTAATGCAAGATTTAACACGCTCTCCCCTCTTTTGCCAAGCTGCCACGATCACTTGAAGGCCCATTTCCAGCAGAGGTTCTCTTGCCCTAGGTTGGGATGAAGAACAGATTGTGAATGATGCCTGCTTTAGCATATTCTGGTTTAGGATTTATGGCACGGTTTGCTCAAAAGCAGGGAAAGGTCACTTGCAACATTAGCAGGTAATTGCAACTCCAGGTGAGTGGTGAATTTAAGCACTAATTAGCACTTGTAACACTAATGAGGGGCTTCCCATGCCCTTGTGGACTGGAGCTCTCACAATGGAGACAATGGACCATTTATGCAATTATTTTATTTTTTTGTACCCCCAGCCAGTGGGGTACAAAATGGATTCACAGAGATATGATAACCTATGCTCTGTGCCCAATCACGCAGTGAGATGTGAACCCATCTGCACAAAGCCCCAGCAGCTCCATGTCCCTGCCATTGTCCCCAGCCCACGGTGCTGCCACAAGCTCCCCAAATCCTCCTCCAAAGGAACAGGAGGTTTTCGATTTGCTGTCAACAGGAAATAGAAAAAATTCTCCATCGGTCATGGCAATGACAGACATCATACCCAAAAAGAGTGCGCACACATGCGGGAATGACCTGCCTGGTTTCCCAGCCAGACCAGAAATTAACTTCTGTCCCAAGCCAAAGGAGTTCAGAAGCAGCAAGTTACTGGCAGCAAACCCTTATTATCAGGGGATCCACCACAGTCCTTTCTTCTCAAAAATCCCTATTGCCTCCTGCTGCTGAGTTTTAAGAAAAAAACTTTCCAAGCCCAAGGAAATGGCACATTAGAGTGAAGACTTCTATAAAGGAACAACAATTTGGAGTTTGTAACTGCTCAGTTTAAAAAGAGCACTGCAGTGATTGAAAGAGTCAGCTAGAAAGTAATCTGAAGAGATAATTTTATCTGCTGTCAACACAGAACTTCCCATCTGCATAGCATTTATCTCAATGTGGAAGTTGCTCCCTTTCTCATAGTGACTAATACTTTCAAAATCAGTATGAGCATCCCTTGAGTATTTTCCCCTCTGAGGCTGCTTTGCTCTTTAGTGCTGAGCCAAGAAGCTGCACAGGCAGTGCTGC
This sequence comes from Acanthiza pusilla, assembly GCA_036630365.1. Classification (NCBI taxonomy): domain Eukaryota; kingdom Metazoa; phylum Chordata; class Aves; order Passeriformes; family Acanthizidae; genus Acanthiza; species Acanthiza pusilla. The sequence goes on along the minus strand of JAXCHO010000049.1, from coordinate 8,049,120 downwards.
CCAGACCCTGCAGCCCCAGTGTGACACTGTCGGGGGTCCAGTTTCACCCATCTGATTTTTGAGTCTGCAGATGCTCCTCAGAGCTCGTGTCTCATTTCACAGGCTGTGCCGCTCAGCTGCTGCCACACATCGGCCATCACACTCCCCATAACTCGGGCTTGGGGAATGTGTGTGTAACTCAGTAGCCCTGATGATTTGCACCATCAGGAACTGTTTGGAAAGATCAAAGTTCCACCCTTTTCATTTTAACCAGTAACACCTTCCCTTTTTCCCTACCGCACAAGCTTTGGTCCTTCTTCAAATAGTATCACCTTCCTCTTCAATATTTAACGCTAAGTAATTTGTGTGCATGGGTTTAAACCTCATTACAAAGCAAAAATCATTCCACATTTCTCCCAGAGACACCATTAAAGCTTTTAAGTGGGACTAGACACACCATGGTGGAGCACACAGATATTTGAAACACGGCAAAGAAGAAAACACAACAACCCAGGGGTTTGTGCTGAGACCTAAATATGGAATTTATTACTGTGTTTGTGCAGCAGATGCAATACCCCAGTGTCATTTTCAAAGGAGGCAGATTTTTGTTCTTGGAAAGGGTATGTTAAGAGCAGTATTAAAACACAAATTCAAATAAGCTATTTTTTCATTTGAGAGTTCAAACCACAGCTGAGGAGAGCTGCTAAGCTTTATTTCCCTCCCTAGCAAAGCCAGTGGCTCAAAAACAGAGTGAAAATCCTCCCTGCAGTATTCATAAGTAGCAGGGCTATGGATTTACTGCTTCGGAGAGCTAATTCCTACAGCTGCTTCCCAACACTGCAGCTCCTCATTTCCGCTACACCGAAAACACCTGGCTGGGAAAGGACAGCCCTGGGAGACCTGCTTGTAGATGTCAGTCTGGATTTACTCTGCTCAGCCCAACAGGACTGAGCTCAGCACATGAGATGTATCAGAGAAGCACAGCTGAAGCTCTGATGTTGCTCTGACCGAAACCCAAACCAAAAGTTTTTTGGTCTAATCTGCAGTAAGGGAAAATTATTTTTAGTTTTTCCTTCTGGTGCATGCCTACAAATTCTTGTATCTGGCTGGGAATTGGTGTTAAAACAAACCCACACCAAATGCCTGACCAGGCTAATATGAAAAGCCACTAACAGCCTTGGGTGCACCCAACGCAAGCAGCTGCAGCAGGGAGCATGGTGCTCACATCAAGCCCTTTCTCCCCTTATCCTTTCCAAGATGGCACTTTCAGATCTGGGACAGGGCTACCATGCTTCAAACAGCAAACCTTTTACACCACCGTCCCCAACAGTGGGGCAAACACCCCAAGTTCACAAAAAGCAAGAAACATTCCCAGCCTGGAGTCCCCTGTTGCTGTCACAGCCCATCCCTTCTCCAGCACCACCTTCTCTCATGGGATAATCTACCCTGTTTGTATTAGGCAAGATTAATTTACGTAGATTTAGCTGTGCAGCTGCCATAAATCAAAATGTAAGAAAAATATCTTAAGCATAATCTCTGTTTATTTAAAGGTTTCTGCCCATGTCTCTCATTTCTCCTTCGCTCCCCGCTGGAGCCCTTGCAGGGTTTCCCTTCAGCTGTGGCTGGTCCATCTGCCAGACACAGCCCCATCCAACTGCACTGCCCACAGAGGCAATACCACAGCCCACGAGTGGCTTTATTGGAGGGGTCTGAGTGAGCACACTTGTCATCAGATCCTCAGGCATCTGAAGAGTCCCTGCAGCTGCCTTTCACTGCACATCAGCACATCAGTGCCTCTGCGAACCGGCCGGGCTGTGCCAGGCGATAGCACACAATGGCTCTTGTATGTGCTTTATCAAACAACCTGACCTAATCCTCGTGAAAACATTGCCTGATGAAGTGCATTGGCGTCTGCAAGGTTCCTGTGGGCTGCTCAGCTGTTGTGCTCTGCATAGCTGTGCTTCCCCTCGCACGCGAGCGGTGCCAGCGCCGGCTCTCCCTGGCGGCGTGGGCAGACAGAGCTGTAATCATGGGCTTGGCGAGGGCTCGTGTCCAGCCTTAGAGCTCTCAGCGTGCTGCGAGGGGGGTGAAATCCCCCAACGTGAAAACAGAATGGAGAGGTGCTTCCCTGTCTTCTGAAAGTATGCCACAACAATATTTAATTTAGCAGGAAAAACCACTTAACATGGGCTTAGTGCTTTATCCGAATGTTGTGAGTCTCATGGTGAGACTCTCCCAGCACTTTGTGCCAAACACAAATCTAGAACCAGTAATAAACCCCTTGCTAAAGCCCATTGTAAAAGATCCCTATAAATCCCACAAACACCTGCTGTGATTCCTGTTCTCACAAGTACAACAGCCATTTTCAGGTACAGATGGGTTACTTGCTCCTTCAAACAATTTTAGCATTACCTGGAATAGAGTTTCTGGACAACAAATTCCCTAGAAGTGAAATATCACATGGTTGTAATATTTTGTACATATATGATTTTATTCCTATGTCAGCTGCTCCAAGCAAAAGTTAAAGTTTCTTCAGAGGAAAAAGCTCAAATGCTGCTCTTTCCCTCATTCCAGTTATTTACAGCACATTTTGACTCTTCAGTGTTCCAACATCTTGGATTCAAAGGCAGATAAAAGCCCTACCAAGCTGTCCAGTCCATCACAGACCTGTTCTGTATCTCCTGAGTCTCAAAACTGTCATCCAGAAGTGCACGAGAGAAAAAAAAAATTACTCTTTTTCAAACACAGAATTTACTTTAGGTGATTTCTGGTGAACTATGCCAAGCAGGCCCACAGCTGGGACATTTTCCACACGCATCCATCTTCCTTGCCTTTGAGGAGGCAATGTGCTGTCACAACTTGGCCAGTGCTTTCAGGCTGAACCTGAGCCAATCTAGAGCTGTTATTGTTGGGCTTCTGAGCCTGGAGGAAATACTAACAAATGACACAGTTTTCAGCTTGCTAGAGGTAAAATGCCTGACTTCTCTTGCGGAACCAGAAAGGCTTAGGATGAAGCAATTTCTTTCTCTGTGAAGATACTTCATGCAAACGTCTTTCCCCTCTTTTCGGGAGGACCATGTACAGAAGGCAGACCAGAGCCATGAACTAACACCACACATTTCAGTAATTACCCTGAGGCTGCCGAAGAATTTCTGTACTTTATAGATAGGAGACAAAGAGACAAAAATTTGTCAAGCTTCATTCATGCTGGGCTTGGGGTAGAAACCAAACACAAGTGCTCTCAGCTCCTCTAATCCACAGCTGGATTGTTCACTGAAGAAGGAAAGAGTTCACCATCTCCTTTTGCATCCCAAGCTGCATGAACCCAACTTGAAGAAAATTACATCCAACCCACAGGCTCCTACCCTAAGGTAATAGGTAAATAATTGCCAATTAACTGTGCTTTGAAATCTTTGTTTTTCAGCGAAGGAGTCTGGTTTTCCACACTGTGTGTGCAAGTACACACAATAAGAACCAGACCCATCCTGGGTGGTATGGAGACAGTAAACTCATCAGGAACAGTGTACTCTACCATATGAGACATCGTTTTATTTGATGCCAAAGAAGAAAAGGGGTGGGAGGAAGGAGGATATGTGGTGCATTTTCTCCCTCCCTCTCTCTACCCAGGCACGATCAATTTTTGTAAACTCATGGTGGAGCCTGTTTCCACCCAAAGGGCACTCATGCAGCTCTTGGACATGTGTTCTACATCTCAACAAAATACCATCAGAAACAACATACAACAAACAACACCCTGTTCTCCTGACATTTCTATTAGGAGCGTTACTGAAAGGGTTAAAACTGATCAGTAAGGATCCTATAAGGTGTTCCACAGCACTTCAAAAGAAAAATTGATAAAAATATGTACAAACCTAATATTATAAAGTTATGTTCACAACGAAGAACTAAATCACCAGAGCCAAAAAGTGGTGAGCAATTTTGTTCTCAGCGCACTTCTATTATAATGTGTTTTACAACCACTTGACTGACGTCAAATTCAATAACACATCATTAATAGGATTTTTGTTCAGCTTACACTCAGATGTTTTTCCTGTTTTAAACCTCTCCTTATAAATCTCAAATTAGATTTTATACAAGGAGATTTATCAAGGTTTAAAAGAAAATATGAACATAGCTGATGCTTGAATTGATACACCGTAAAAGCACAGCAGGATGAGTTTTTATCACAGACAGGATGCAAGTTAACACACCGCTGTGCTATGGTTAGTACCAGGTAGGACCAGCACCATCATTCCTAGCAACTTCTTCAAAGGCAGAAGGAAATCAGAGAAGCAGTAACTCCACAAGGAAAACACGAATAAAAACTTCTATATATGAGACAAAGGCTGCAGTGCAACAAGGCTGCAAGCAATGACGAAAATTCTCAGTCTGGTGTGCTCCCACCAGAAAGCAGGGTGGCAGAATTCTTCAGTTCATCTACAACCACAATATTGTATTCATACAGAAAAAAAGAAAATAAAAGATGATGAGGTAGCTAAATGAAACCTTAAAAAGGCCTTATAGTAAGCTGACCAAGAAGAGGCACAAAGAGGACAGCCATGATCCAGTGCATGCTGCTACCTGAGCCCTTGGAAAATGGAAAAGATAAAGTTCAGGTCGGCAGCCAGGAGAAACATTCATCAGGAAGATGGATGGAATCACCACATAAGCTCCCATGGGGAGAAACAGTAAAGCGGGTTCTTACTGCTTTTTAAATCACCTAAAGGGCACTGTGGGAGGGCACAATCCTGCACAGGAGAAACCAGAAGTGAGGCAAGATTAAGGAGACCAAAGAGATTTATTACTATGCACCACCAGCAGGTTTGCTTAGACCATGGCAGGACCAAGACCCAGCTTTCTGAAACCTCTCAAGCAGAGATATCTGCCCTGCAGGAACCATGGGCAGGGTGCCCTGAGCCTCCCAGCACAACAGGGGGATGCTGGATGGAGCCATCTTCACATGGAGACTGAGAGAGGAGCAGTGGGGAAGCACAGAATTAAAGAACAGCAATAGGCACCGTGCATTTTACCTCCAGGTGATTGGTAGGGGGCCAGAACACATTGGAATCAACTGTATTTTTTTACTATTCAATAGAGATTGAAGTACTTGTGAATGAGTGCCTGGCCCCGAGCCTGCTGCCAGGGAGGAGATGTCAATCAGTCTGGCCAACATGCCCAGCAGTAGAAGAGATGTAGAAGAAGCCAGGCCCTGGGGAAAAGCCAGTTTTATAATTGCAGAAAAAGCTTCGTGAGAAGGTTAAAAAATAAAGCATTGGTTTTGAGTCAGGATGAGAGTTTGCGGCATGGTGGCAGGAAAGGGTGCCTGGGAGTGGGAACCCCATCAAAGACAGGGCTGCAACTCAAGCTGGAACACACAGAAACAGCCCTGGCACACAGCAGAGCATCACTGTCTCACCCAAGAGCAGCAGCATTTCCACGTCAGCCCCAGGAGACTGCAAAGCATGCGATTGCTGAGCGCCAGCAGGACAGCGATGACAGCCGTGCCATTGAGCACAGAGCAGAAATACCCCCAAACACACCAGCACCAGAAAGGCAACGGGGGATGACAGCTGGGTCACATCTGACTTGGTCTAACTTTTTTTGCAGCCTGTCCTACTAGTCACTCCAGCGTGAAGCAGTGATGGAGCAGCAGGAACCCCAGGGGAAATCAGGAACCCCAGCACCAAGCATCGAGGTGCTTGTGAGTGCTGATGAGGGTGGCTCAGCCATAACTCATCTCCAACACGTAAACATCGCAAGAGAAAAGAACCAGGGGAGGAAAACACTAATAAAACATCAAGACCTCGGTGTTACATGTGTATGTCACTGCAGAAGGACTATGCTGACATTGGGGGAAGAAGAGACTGCGATGCCTCAGCCCCACAACTCATTTTTGCAGTCCCCTCCCCTCAGCAAACCTCCCCCAACTCAAACTCATCCTATCTGCAAACAAATGAAAACCAAACTTGGACTCTCAAATGACTAATTTTAGTTTTGGATTTGGTCCTCTTTTTTTTCCCTTCCTTTAAAAAAAAAAAAAAGGAAAGGAATAAGTCTGTAAGGTATAATGAAAGCAGCATGTGAAAGCAATAAACCAAGTGCAGAGCGACCTAAACACCCATGTGTGGCTGGTCTGAATTCTGTGAGTTGGGGAAAATGCACAGCACGGCTCAGCACTGGCTTGGCCATGCAGCAGCACCCACAGCCCTCAGCAGAGTCAGGCACACCCCTGCACCCTGACCCCAAACTGCCCCATGCTGCAGAAACCTGAAAACACTGCTACTTGGGTTTGCTCCCCATTTCTGGACATGACTTGAGAGGTGTTTCTCCATCTGCAATGGCACCCCTCGGTAAGCTGAGAGTCCCAGCCCAGTCCCAGTTGAGTCCCAGTCTTCCCTGTGAGATGTGACGGAGCCCAGACTCCTCTTTGCCGTGTCACACCGGAACAAAGTGTGGAGCACTGCACCCAGAGCTGAGGCCACCGACATAAAGAGGACATGGACCTGGTGGAGAGAGACCAAAGCAGGTCATGGAGATGCTCAGAGGGCTGGAGCAGCTCTGCTGTGGGACAGGCTGAGAGCACTGGGGCTGTTCAGTCAGGAGAAGAGAAGGCTGCAGTGAGACCTTAGAAACCCTTCCAGTGCCTAAAGAGACTCCAAGAGAGATGGAGAGGGACTTTGGACACAGGCCTGGAGTGACAGGGCAAGAGAAAAGGGCTCCAAACAGAGAAGGCAGGGTTAGGTGGGGTACTAGAGAGATTCTTTATTGTGAGGGTGGTGAGTCCCCGGAACAAACTGTCCAGAGGAGCTGGGGCTGCCCCATCCCTGGAAGTGCCCGAGGCCAGGCTGGATGGAGCTTGGAGAATCTGGTCTAGCAGAAGGTGTCCCTGCCCATGGCACAGGGGGATTGAAACTGGATCATTTCTATGGTCCCTTCCAACCCAAACCATTCTGTGATTCTATTTCCATATCTGGGATCTCTGGATCCTTTTTGCACAGCTGCAAAAGAAAGCTGGCAGCACCATGGCACAGCCTCCTGCTCCGTGAGCTGAAGAGGCCCAAACAGACTGCAGCCTGTCTGTGCTTTCAGTCAACATGGGAACGTTTCCAAAAGGAAAACCACGAAAAGCGTGCCTCTTAACACAGGGTACGCCAGTGCTAACAATAAGCTTTTATCAATTAAAAAGAAAAAAAAAAAAGCAGCTCCCAAATCCCCCATGCAGGAGTCAGCTCTGCTTTCAGAGGGTGCTTGAGATAAACTTGCCTTTGGTACAGCAGGTAAGGAAAAGTTCATCCCTTGGGTCATTGGGTTTCACAGTCCAGGCAATATTTCACGTACCACATGAAACAAACGCATTGTGTTTTAAGGAGATCAAGTTTAGTAATTATAAATGCAATTCTCCAACAACCTTGAAATTCGGCTGGATTCTACTCTGCATTTCCAGACAATATGGGAATTATTGACTTATTATGGTGAAGGACATTTCTGTATTTTAACAAAGTTAACACAGCTCTAGCAATGACTACTAGGACCACAACCTAGAAGAGCCCATGATGATTTGATAATGAAAATAAGCCATTGATTCACCACATAGTCCAGGGCAGAGTGTGGTGAGCTTCCCTGTGCCTTTGTCAGCTTGAAAACCCAAGCAAAATTCAGCTGAAAACCAGATGCTACTTCTGAACTGACCTCCCCTGGACAAACCAAGCGCAAGAACCTCAGTCACATTGGCACAGCTGAGCATCAACTGAGCACTTGCATCTGAGAGCAGAACTGGACCAAGAGCCTACCCCAACAAGCCCCTCTCGCTATGTTGCAAGATGTATATCCTTGAACTTCTTTCCTCAGCAGCAGGCTGGAGGCTCTCAGATGTTTTTTGTCTAGAAAACAAACATTTGGCCACATCCAGCCTTGGTTACTCCGTGTGGTAAAAGGGCTGCTGCAATTGCTGCAGCGTGCAAGACAAGAAGCATTTCCTTGGGTGACAGCGCCGCTGGTACCCGACCAGGACCTGGCCCAGGCTCAGCAGAGCCATTTCCACGTGCTATTTTCAGTAACCAAGTCAGCTCCCAGCCCATTTCACCACGCAGAGCTGCAGACGCTACTTGTGCTGGTATTGCTGCTGTGAGACGCTCCGGTTGGATGACAGCTTGAAAAAGCTCCCTACTCCAGCAGGGTAACCAAGAGCAGACCTTGGCTCCTGCTTCCCCCCGCTGCTTTGTACCGCCCGATCCGAAAATAGAGCTCGGGATGTGTTTCGGAGTTCTGAGGTTTTCGTTGTTGTTGTCTTTCAAACCCAGGACTCAGAGCCTGTTTGCAAAACCACAGACCAAACGCAAGCCATTCCACAGTCATGATACTTTGTGGGGAGATTAAAAAAAGCCTGGAAGGACCTCTTGGTAAACTACGCACACAGCATTTCAAAGCCACGTATAACTTCATTATGCAGTAAATCAAAATGACTTCAGCATTTAAGCAGCACAGTATTCCATGGAAGATGTTGTGCTTTTTTTTTTTAAAAAAAAACAACAGTTGTCACATTGCAGAATTTACAGTCATCCCAAACATGAAACGTGGGCTGGGATCACGCAAGCGGATCCACAGCCCCGGGACGTGCACGGAGCATCCCCAGCTGGAGGGAGGGTCACGAGGACAGCGGAGTTTCCTCTCATGATGGAGCACGTGGAGCTGGGGCTGTGCCCACCACTCCTCTACTCTGCCTTTCTCACCTCTTTCCCACTAAATAAGCAGCAAAAAAGGCAGGAAAATAGTGGTTTTAGTTTCTGGAAAGGTGTTAATATTTTTAATATACGGATGCAAGTCATCTGCACACACCTACACAGATAAATTGCATCCACTCTATATATTAAAAAAGCCACATATGCCTATGCAAGAAAAGCATTTTGCAATATAATGCAGATCTACTCAGAGTGGAGGATGATAGCAAATTGAAAACATTTTCAACTCACTGATAAAAATGGAACTCAATTCTTCAGCCATGAATTCAAAGCTACAGCCTATGTTATTCCTTCCTTCCCTTTCATGGAAAGTGGAGAAAAATAAAATCACCTCCAGCAACCCACAGTGATACAGAACTCAAAGCTTGAGTGGTTTCCCACCATTAGCTCTTCCTAGTGAGAACCAAAAGCCCACTCCAGGGTTCCTTGAGTTATATGGCCAGAGAAGAAAAAAAAACACCACTGTTTACACCAACCAACCTTTGCTGTTGGTCAATTCTTCAGACAGACCATTTCTTCTTTAAATCAGAATATTATATCTAAGACATTCAAGCCACAAAAAAATTAGTGCTCCCCAACAATCTTTCAACAATACCACATGAACTACCACATTTCCTTAAAAGTAGTTGTGCCAAGGACTTCTGCTGCAACCTTTTCCAGCAGCCCACACAATCACTATCTTGCTCACACAGGTGCCTGGGCACAGCCAGCAGAGCTCCACACAAAGATTAAAATGCTAAAATAGGAATAGTTTCAAATACAAAATGTCTTTTGTATCCTGCCTTACTGGGTCGTTTCAACCCTGACCTTGGTCTGCTGGACTCCTTAGAAACAGGGCCTTCAAAACTAATTCAGAATTATTCCCTGGGGAGCTGCCAAAGACACCACCCCCACCAAGGTCCATTTATTGGCACAGTTCCTAGAAAGACCCTTGTAATTCCCCAAATTGTAAATTCACTATGGATGAAAAGGAAAACAAATAGTCCACCCAGGCTTTTTTTGCTGAAAATGTTCTCGTTGGAAAACTATTGTGCTTGGAGCTATGCCACTCAAATTCATCAGAGGGGAGAATCTGTTTATTTGCACATCAAGTACATCTTATTGTTTCTGGACATCAGTATGTAAATTGTCAAGTATAAATTTATTTTTCCACTAGCTTAAGTCTCTCTCTGCTCTATAATTGCCATAATCCAAGAAACAGCCTATGTTTCAAAGAGCTCCACTTTAGCGTGCTACAATCACATATGATCAGAAAATCTGATTAGAAAAATCTCCTACTGGTATTTAGGATCTTATTTTTCAGCTGACTCAGAACAAACCTCTCCTAAGCTCCAAGAGATATTCAACATCTCTTAAAATAAAATCTTTATCGAAAAAAACCCCAATGACTAATGGCTATTTTTTCTATACTGATGAAAACAGACACATGCAACACACATTCTTCTGTCAATGGCACCATTCCAGTGCTCAGATTTAATCAATTCCTGCACAGTTCAGAAATGTTTCAGCTCAGCACAGTTATCAGTTTAAAGCAATGTATATGAAGAGAAGGTCAGTAAAATCAGGACTCCAAAGAGACAGAAGAAAAGGAAGCCATTGAGAGGGGTCTGAAACAAAGAGCAATCGCTTGACAGAGTTCAAGAAGCTTGTGGACAACCCTCCCAGACACATGGTATGATTTTTGGGGTCATCTTGTGGTGAGAGTCAGGAGCTGGACTTCATGATCCTTATGGATCATTTCCAACTCAGAATATTCTAAGATTTTATGTGCCTAAGCTATGGGGCAGATGACCTGACCATGCCCCAGGTCTGGGTTTATTCACTGCTGCCCTTCAGTAGCAACTTGCCCATGGTTACAATGCTGTAGCCTTCAGCAAGACATTTCCTTGTGTGCCTACAGTTCCTAGAACTGTTTTTAAATAGGTAAATACTATTTTCTTTAGGACAAGGCATATCTTCCTACAGTTTGGGTTACTATGTCAGGCTCTGCAGTTCTTAATTAAATGCTGCTGCTGCTAATGAAAGGGTATAAGCATAAAGAATGGACTTAATTTACTCCTCACAGTTGCCCTATTATCTGCTTTTAGCAATCGTAGAAAACTCGAGGCTGTACATGTAACTGAGAAAGACCCAGCTACCCCTGGACAAGGCACAAGTTTCTTTCAAGCTGTCATCTTTTACTATAAAAACAATAAAGAATTCATTTTGAAAATAATTGCTACAAATGACAACATATCCTTCCAGTACTCCAAAGATGTGGGTCTTGTCTTCTCACAGAAAGAAGACTAAAGAACTCTGACAATACCAGATTTTGATACAGAAAATAGATTCTGTGATTCTTATGGGATTTCTACTGGCATGTGTGGCACAGGACAGGGGGGTGTCTATTTTGGAATCAAAGCCTGCTTTTCAACAACAAAAGCCCCACCTTAATGCTGTTACATTTCATTGAAGGCTTTAGACTTGTCTACAGCAGTGATCCATCAGATAAAAACACACAGTGTTTTTTTGTGATCTCCAACTTCATAACCATAACCTTTTGTGGAGGATTTCCCTCACACTTACATTCAAATCCCAGCTATTAGAGGGCTCTGCATACGAAAGTATTTTCAAAGAATCCCTTTTGGTAACAAGGAGCAACATTTTCATTTCACAGAACAGACATGAAAATACATTTAGGAAAGGATTTTCTTTTTGTGCATAAGTTTAAAACTGAGTGACAAATCATTGCATGTTTTGGAATAACCAACATCCCTGAGGCTCAGGAACACCAGCACTTGCAGGCTGAAGTGCTCTTTTTATAAGCCAAGTACTTATGCCAAGTCAATTTTGTATATTATAAAGTTGTTATGAAGTGTAACTACTATGCAATATAAGTAAGACCTAAAGCTATAAGAGGGTGGGTTTTTGTAATCAAAACCAAGGTGCAAATACTTTTTTTTTCCTGAGTTTTTCCACATGTAGTCCCAGTGACCGTAGGCAAGGCTTAATAGGCTGAACACACACATTACACATAACTCTACCCAATTTCAGATCCAAGTTTAACAGTCTCTCACTTTTAGAGTAATTTTGTCACCATCTGAAGCAAAAGGAGGACAATTTCGTGACTATTTTAGACTGCTCTCTGACATCATGAGTTAAAAACGCTGATGCCGAGGTAGAATTTCCCGTAAAACCCTAAGCCTGAGCGCGAGGACTCAGACTACATGTATGAGTTTGTGATGTTCTCTGAAACTTATGTCATGCATTAGGGTTTGGCAGTAGCCTTACTTCCTTCTCATTTTCTGTTCTTCATTAAAACATGTTGGGAACAGGGCTTAGGTTGTTCATGTCTCTATTGCATAATCCTTTGCTTTAAATACTTCTCAGAAGGTGGGAAGTCAAAGGGAATTAAAACAAAGGAAAACTCCAGCGATGAGAACAAAAGTGTGTTTGGGGAAAACCTTCTCTAAAGAAATCTGCCAGCAGATGGGTCAGGTGTGCTGGAGACAGAAGGACTTCCCTGAGTCTGCTCCTGAGAGGAATGGAGGCACAATAAAGAGGCAAAGCAGCAGATCTGGTGCCAATTCTTAGGGAGTTTCTGTCAACAACATCTGTGCTCATGACAAGCACTCAGATGATATCAAGATAAACTGGGCTTTCCCCGCACACAGCAGTTTGTAAAATCTAGAAAGGAAATCTGGAACAGGGCTGAGAATTAGCGTTAGAGCTTCTTTAATCATCTCAGCTACGGAGTGAATGCTCTATTTTCACCCATCCCCATGCCACCATGGTACCACAGCTCAGCACTGGCATCGACATGGAGCTTGATGTTTTATTTCTGTCCTCAGCTTCCCAGGGATGACAGCTCCAGACTGACTGATATAGAGCTTGTCTCTTCCTCAAAGCCACCGCGCCATGGTTATTGCTTGATTTTTTTTTCCACAACCCCTCAAGGCTGGGGACCACCTCTCCAGCCCCCAACGCCTGCAATGCTCATCCCCAAATCTTTTCCACGAGGCCAACGTGTCAAGGCAATTCTCAGGCACAGTTCAAAAGGATCATATCACCCCCAGCCAGCCCAACACGCACCGTTCCCATGTAAAACGGTTAGGTAAGAATTCAGCTCTGTTTATTTACAGACTTTGTACCAATGTGGTATGAATCACAGCGAGGGGAAGGGGCACACATCCGTAATTGCTCTGGGAATAGACTGGTTTGCTTACTCCAAAGGAAAGCAGAGAATTTATTTAATGCGATAGGTCAGTTGTGCAGTACTACATCCCTGGGGAAAAATTCTTCTCTATCAACCAGTAACGAAAATAAATAGATCATTCTGCCCAACAGTCACTTAAAAGTGCTGCACCCCATCTGTACATGAAAGTAGATTTTAGGAGAGTTACCCATAATAAATTAAACTCCAGCTCCTCATTTAATAAGTTATAGTCCCTCTACCAAAACAAGATAATGGGAAATGAGACTATAAGAATGCACTATAAACCTAGAAGGACTTTTATCAAATCCTAAATTATAAGGAATAGCTGCAAACTGCATCTCACTACATCATTAAAGAGAGCATTTGATACTTTAATCTCTTCCTATCAAAGCATGCCATCCATCAAAACTATGTTTCTGCTTAGGAAATGCGAGCAGTATCGACCTGATTCTTTAAATTAGAGGTACTAAAAAACCCCATCCACATTGAACTAAAAAATAGCCCCAAACTACTCTTTCAAAATGCTTGTTACATTTTACAGCACTGGACAGAGATTGAAATATTCAAGCCAACCCTGAGCAACAAAGAGCCTACTTAAAATTTATGGATAAATTTCAACTTGTTCGGAAGAGAATGCATTATTTAATGCCACTAGAAAAGCATTATTAGAATATGTTTCTTTTATTGATGAAATATGAGTAGAAACACACTAAGGGAATTGATACATAGACACACAAAGACCCACATTGTTCTTTCTGGAAGTAACTTCTGAAAGCATAAATGAAAACTCTTCAATGCTCTCAGCTTCGGAAGTAACCCAAATATAAAAAATATCCTGATGCTTGTATCTTTCCCATCAAAACCCAAACACAGCTCCTGTGCCTTGTCATCAATGCCTCACAGCTTCCAAAAGCCTGCTAGATTTTAGGGAAAGCGGACGAAGCCCAAGAGACAGGGCCTGGGAGCACACAAACAAGTTCCTGATAATCCACAGGAAAGGAGATAAGTGGGTTTAACCTGGACCTCCTTGAGAAGAAAACAAGAGGAAAGCCTCCTTCAACACCACTCCCTGAATCACACACTGCTCCATTTACCATCGTGGTGGCCTGGCAGAGAGAGCAGAGGTTTGTTTCAGCAAAACAACCTTGGAAATGCAGCAGTTTTTGGGGCAGTTTCTTGCTGAAGAGGGGAGAAGCAGACAGGCTGTGCTGAAAGGAGAATCTCCCAGATCCCACAGACCCCATGCCCAGAGCCCCATCACGTGCTTCTGGCTTGGATCCCATGACTTTGCACCATGGGAGACTTTACCTGAATCAGGAAAGAGCAGAGAACTCACGCCTGACTTTTCATCAGCACAGGCACAGAGTGAAGTCTGGTGGGCTCACACACTGACAAACTCTTCAGCTTGGTGGGAAGTAGGGAGAAGGGTTCCTATATCCACTTAACTTCATCTTGACTTCAAAAAACAAAACAAAACAAACCCAGGCCTCCCATCATGTCTTTTTTTTTTAAATCTCCCTCCAAGCCTCACCTAATGAGGTGCTCTATGACAGCTCTTACTTGGCCATGGTTGGCACATCCCCATACCTCAAACTGTCACTGCTCAGGAAGCCACAAACAACCTCTTGAGCTGTATTTGGCAGGTGAAGAAAGAACATTTTTCCTCAGAAAACATCCCCTGAAAGAGGCTTGTATTTGGTACAAAAGAGCTGGTGATTTTTCATTCGTGCAGGGACGCCTTGGTGGAGAGGAGCTCTCCTGGGAGGCAGCCAAGGTCAGTGCTGCAGACCTCAATTAGTCATGTTAAAAATCAGTGACTTCTCCAACCAAGGTGCCAGAATCAGCATTTAAAAGCAGGGTAGTTCCCAAAGCTGAAGAAAAGGCTTTGGTTTCTCTGATGGCACTCAAACAGTGCCAGTGCTTTCAGACTCATTCCTTTTTACAGGCCTGCATTGAAATTGTGCCTCCTCTGTTCTCAGAGCTGCAGGTGCTCAGAGGCAAGCACAGGAATCTACAGCTCAGGGAAACAAATCCAGGCAGAACAGTTACTGCATGGGGAAAACCTCCTCCCAGAGATCCCAAAGCCTGCAGGGATCTCCTTAAATCTCCACCCTGATGGTAGCAGCCACTTATCAATCAGCACCACTTCCAACAGGAGTCAAACCCACAAAATGACATATGATGGAAGGAACAAGGTTTATGTCACTTTTTACTTCCATGATAAGAGTAGGGAAAGAAGGCTGGGGACAACACTGCATCCTAATGGGAAAACTAAGGCACAGAGATTTATCCAGCTAAAGCATAAACTCATAAATCCATGGGCAGAAACCCAGGAATTCTCAGTGATGTTTATTATTCTCTGAATACTTTCTAATAAATTCCCTCTTTAGTACAAAGCCTGCTTGATCCAACTGTACATATTTACTTAGTATTCTCTCAAGTGGCTTACAGACAGGCTCAAAAAAAAATCCCATAGTGCTTTTGCAAGAAAAGCTGGATACACTGGTTGGATGCAATGGCAGATTTCTTTTCATGGCACTCCAGATGGGTCTGATCCCAAAACCAACATCTACCAGACTCACAGGTTTGCAGAGGGCCCATCCACCCAGCCAAACCACTGCCCAGCTGAGCATTTAAAATCCTGGTACCTTAGGGCAGAGATTGCCAAACAGAAGGAAAAAAATTACATCTTTGCACAGTCTCAAAAGGAAAAAGCAGCAGCAAAATACATCCCCTCAGACCTCACAGTTCTAGACCATTTATCTCATATTCCAGCAGTGTTTCTTCCCCTAGACTTTTCTAGAATGTATTTTGCTGTTAGTCATACAGCAGCACTTATTCTTTAATCCTGTCAATTGCCTCTGCTGAGCAGCAAATTAAAGAAGAAACTCAAACCTGAATACATTGATAAATTTGACAGAAACAGATAGTTTATAGGTACACCATTTTAACCTGCAAAGCCTAACTAACCTGGTACCTTATGTGAGAGAAAAGATTTTTGCCCTCACATGGCTGCAGTTTGGGGGGTGTTTAGAGCTCCCTGGGCTGACTGAGAGCCTCTTGCTGCAGGAAACAGCCCCACGAGGTCCCTGTCCCTGGAAAGGTGACCAGCCCTGAGGCAGCTGGACCCAGAGCGGAGCGGGAGGGACAGGGGAGGTGGAAGACATCGAATAATGCAGCACAGGGTGGGGTGGGAGGTGCACAGAAGAGGATACTGTCAGAAGGCAAGAATAATTGCCATTAAAACACAGACAGAAATATAAACATGAAAACATAGTTTTAAATGGCCCTTTTCCCCCTTTATAATACCTTTCTGGGGTTTTTTTCCCCCTCTAGATAACACACTCCAGCAATTATGCCAGGAGTGACTAAAATCAATTATCTCCTCCTTGAGAACTTCAGAAAGGGTCATCCACCCACCCCACAGCACTGCTGACAGATGCCTGAAAAAAAACCCCAGCCAATCCAAACAAAAAACCCCAACATTTCAGTTCAACAACACTCGTGGAAAAGCCAGACCATGTGTTCTTCACCTCAGGGTGAAGAAGAGAGGAAGCCTCAGCTATTTAACAGACTCAAAAATTTGGATGACAATCCTCAGTGCCACATGTGGCAGCAAGGGTTACTTCATTCAAGCTAAAACAACATGTTGGGAGCCTTCCCCCCCTCCCACTGCAACATTACTTAATGGATGAATCAAGGAGAGCAACCCTGAAGGGCAAACTTCTCTTAACCGTGGAAGAGGCATGTTAAATAAGTAGTACAACACTTCTGGGATGCATTCAGCATGTCCTGGCTGCAGGCCCAGGAACATAAATCCATTCCATACAGCGGATTGAGTTTGCTTCAGTCTTTCCACTGGATGCATTCCAGAGCCCTGTCCATCCCCACAGCAACATCTCCACACCCCTCTGTCCATCCTCGTGTTTTTCAAGAGTCTGGTCAGCTAAAACTTCCTGATTGCCCCAGAGTAAGTCCAGGCTTCAGAGCTTGTCATGCCCAGTTAGGAACTCTTGAGGCGTTGCCATCATCAATCCAGGGAACCTGGGCTGCTCTCACATCTGGGGACTGCTCCGAACATTCTTAGCAAGAAGGAAACCTCCTCAGCCCATGACACCATCAATTACACTCAACAGCAGTGGCAGTGGGGGGAAAAAATAGATTTCTCAGGGGAAGAGGAGTCTGAACTCACGTTCGTGCAGACAGACTCATCATCTCCTTTTCTTGGGTTTCTTATTATAAGAGAAAAATATAAGCAAGATCCCAGAGGATCAAAAGACAAAGTGTCAGTGTCAGATGATTCATGACCGCCCAGTTCCTCTTCATTTCAAGAGTGACAAAGTAAAATAAATTAAACCCAGATGACTAAAACAAGCCATCTTAATTCACGGATGAACCAGGAGAATCAAAAGCGTATGACAGCGTTAGCAGGAAGGCCTTCTTTTACATGCAAACAGACCTCACTGTGTAAATGGCCAATTAATTTATGGGAGCCAGATGTCCCTGTTTAGGGCTGTTGTTTACCTTACTGCTCTGCCCTTTGATGGATTGATAGATGTCACCATTTTTCAGCAGCAAGGGAGCAGCAGGGCCACTGCCTCCCAAGCAGAAAGCCCTTGCTAGCCCAAACCTGATAATTTGCCTTCTCCACAAACGACATTCTCCCATTTCCAGACTTGGTTTGTAGTGAAAAATGCTTCCCTCAGTAAATGAAATGAAAGATGATCCTCCTGCTTTTAACAAATTCTTGTATACAAACCAAAGCCAGACTCTGCCCATATCAAAATGGGCAGAGGTGCTGGTTCCAGACCTGCACCACAGAGCTCCAAGCACTGCTGATCCAAAAATTCAGCACAGGAAAAAACCTTCCCTCAAACATATTGCCTATTAATATTTAATAGCGACAAAAATGGGGGAAGGAAAAAGAACATAACAAAGAGACTTAGATATAGCTGAATCACAGCATTAAGAGCAATTTTTTCTTTAAAGAAGATATGCCAAAGTTTTCCAGAATCAAAACCCAGTTTCATATTTGCACTAAGATATAAAGTAAAATCTAAGTATAACGACAATTGGAGAAGCATAGGAGGTTGGCAGAGATCAAACTCTTCTAACCTCCTTAATTCACTATGTAAATCCATAGATAAACATAATCCATATGATAAACAAAAGGAAGAACAAAAGCAGCTAGAAGTAGAAACTAATTAAGAGATACATTGTACAATGAATGTCCATATCCTGTCCATTTTTAACAGCTGCTCAGCAGTTTAATATGCAAACTGAACTTGAAAAATGAGAAAAGTTGAGTTGCCACAAAATACCAATGTCCTCGTGCTCTGCTCATGGCTAAAGATCAACGCTCAGTTACTCTCACACGGCAATGAAGAAAAGAGTTCAAGATGGCCAAAACATTATCTCACATCCATCAAAAC
Source organism: Acanthiza pusilla (assembly GCA_036630365.1). Classification (NCBI taxonomy): domain Eukaryota; kingdom Metazoa; phylum Chordata; class Aves; order Passeriformes; family Acanthizidae; genus Acanthiza; species Acanthiza pusilla. The sequence continues at coordinate 8,030,776 of JAXCHO010000049.1, read as the reverse complement.
AGACAGGAGATATCCCATCAATTTGCTCCCTAAACACTCATCTGCAGTAGATTTGCAAATCAATATGCTGCTCCAGCCTACACTGCAGTGACAGTGCTCCCAGCAGTGCCCCTGGGGACACAGCAGCTGTGCCAGCCCCGTCCCTTTTGGTTACCCTGCCTGCCTGAAGAGAAGGGAGCTGCAATCCCACTGTCCTGAATCAGGGAAATATAGCAAAGTTCTTCCTCCAAGTGGTTTTCTACCCTTCTCTCCTTTTTTTTTTCCTCCTTTTTTTTTCTCTCCTTTTTTTTTTTTTTTTTTTAAGTATAAAGAGAGAAGGGAGCCTGGAACACTGAAGTTCACACATTCTCTAGTTTTAGGGCTTTTAGGTTTATTTCATTTTTTGTTTAGTTTTTTTGTTGTTTGAGGTTTCCCTTTTGTTTTTTTAACGCTGTTTTTCTGTTTGCCTACCGATGTTATCTATAGCCGTGCTTCAACAGATTTTGATCTCAGATTCCTTTGCAATTATCAAAACACCCACTTTGAAGCAGGCAGCGAGGGAGGCTGTTTGGCACCTTCATGTCATGCTTGGAATCTTAACAAATACCTCAGGACACTGAAGCCACCCCACATCCCCACCTCCCTCCCCCCAAAGCACTGCACAGTGATTTACCACAACACATCCTGCTGAATAGCAAAGGTAATCTCTCTTCAAAAGCCCAAACTTGTAAGTGTCCATGCAATTTATTTCCTCGATTAGTTCAATTTTTTTTCCCAGTGATCTGTGTAACAAAACAGTATTATTCATGGCCAAATCTCGAGGCTTTCAGGTCAGATAAAGCTTCCATTGCTTCTAATCTGTTTGTAGTAAGAGCTGATAAATTGAACAGAACAAGAATGGAGCACTAATAAACTAATAAAGGAATGCTTGATAACACAAGCTCCATCAATCTGAGCAACATTTCCACTCAAGATGATGCAGCTGAGATAGGACAGAGACCTAAGCCTCAGCATAACTTTATATACCTGCTCACTTAAGTGGCATTCATGGGGATTTACACAAACAGCTTGATTTCTTTGTACGATCAGAATATTATTAAATACTCAGACCTGTTTTCCCCTTTTTTCCCCACTTCATTTTTTCCTCCTGCTACTGCTGTACATGGATTTCTGCAACTGCCCAGTCAGTTCAAAGCACCAACTGCTAAGAGAAGGAAAGCTATGCTCATTATTTCCCACAGACTTAAAAGTTTAAAGATCAATTTTATATTATATTTTCCTCTACAGATTTTCATCTGTTCTGTCTTCAGTTTGAAATGTTCTCAGCAGTGAACATCTGTTAGAAAATCTCTTACAAAACCCCACTTAGTCTATGGCCCTTTAATCAAAGAAGGGTGAGGGTATTAAGAATTTAAAATAATATATCCAAGTTTAAAAACAAATACATGTGTTTTCTATTTGAGAATGTGTGTTATTACTTTCACATTCTGACCTGTTAAGTACACATGCTCTACCACAAGTCTCTCTGGAATTTTGGCAAGAACCGGCATTTATTTAATAAAAGGCCTTATTAATCGTAGGACTCTATCGTTGATACTTTGCATTTACACAGCACATTACATTTTCAAAGCAATCCAACATTAAATAATTCAAGCAGCCTGTTTATTTGCATAGATGGATGCACACAATTGTAAAGGAAATTATGAAACGTGTTCACATGTTTCTGTCTGAAAGGAGTTATAAAAACTAAATTCTTGAGTAAATTGAAGATAGTTCACTATTTTTGGCACTGCACGATGAGAGGAAGCCTCAAAGCAAAGCAAAATTATTCCAGCATGTTTGATATGGATTTGAGAGTGGGATTCCTCTCACCTGCCTTGACTTCGAAGGAGAGTTTTCCTCTAGAGTTGTTCATCCCAACCCCTTCACAGCCCAGAGAAAGGGTTGATGACAATGTCTAGAGAGGTCCCCTGTCCCCAGCAGAGCTGCTTCTCACCAAGACTTTAACCAGCTCTGTCTTGTGGACTGAGACCAACCCAGGGAAGAGGCACCTTTAGAAAGATGAATTCAGCTCAGTGTCTGCCCATCTCTGGCCTGTTTAATTGGATAACATAATCCAGAAAGATGAAGGTAGCACATAAAAGGGCCAAAGGCATTTTGTTGGTTTTCAACACCACCAGCGAAACACACATTGCAAATTATTCCGAGCCAATCATTGACATAGGACTGCTTATAAATAAGGGGGGGGTTGATCCCAAGATAAAAGCAAGATTTTAGGAGTCCACAAACCTTAAATGTCATACGTGTGTATATCAGTGGTTTTAACATTTAGAAATTCATCCCTTATTTTTCTATGAAAAGACTTCCCTTTGCAAGCAGACGAGCAAGACCAGATCCTGGGTCAACACAAGAGACAACCATTTGTCCTACTGCATGATTTTTTATTAAGACCAGGAAATCACACCTGCAGCTGACTGAATTTGAGATGATGTATTTCTATTTTACAGGAGAAAACCAGGATTTTTAAAAAATCAACCAACCAAATGAGCCCTCGTACAACTTCTGACCTCATCAGAGTTCTAAGTGAAATCAGTTGGAGAACTTTAATACTTAGTTCAGGTGGCACAGCCACACAAAAAATAGCTTAAACAAAACTCAGCTTATAGCCATATTTCAGGGAAAAAAAGGACAGCCTAATTCTAATTAGAAAAGCACTACTTGATTATTTTAATGAAAATAGGAAGACCAGCGAATACCCAAAACAACCACCTCAAAATCTGCTGACAAGAGGTATTTACTCGAGGACAGCCACTGTCTGAGGCTGCCTACCTGCATGGGTCCCTGGCGGGAGCAGGGTGCTGCTGCCAGCTGTTCCAGCTGTGCAGCCATGTGCCCGGGCAGATGCTCACATGCCATCCCGCGGATGCTCTGCCAAACCCACAAACCCAGCTTTCCCCACAGCGGTTTCCATGGCATGCCACGGCTCTGAGCAGGATTCTGCTCTGCACGAGGGGTGCAGGGCTGGGGGAAGAGGGTGTTACACGGCTCTGCTGGCGGCAGCTCTGCTGACGCACATGACAGCATTAGCGAGAAGTTGAGACATGAACATGTGTGGGATGACTCTCCTCTTTATTATTAACCCATGTCCAATGGGGGGAATGGGGAAAATGCTTTTCCCAGGATGAGAAGATCATCTCTTGAGCTCCTGTGATTACCCTGGGGGCAGGAAACAACGGCAGGAACTGTGTGCGGGGAACTACATTTGCACTCTTTCCTGGCTAAAAACCCAAATCATGCCAACCAAAACAGCCAGGGGACTCCTCCTGCTCCCAGGCAGGTACTCAAAGACATGCAAGAGCTGTCTATTCAGTGAGTCTTTGCTGTCCCATAGATTTCATCACCATTTTCACCCTCCTCTGCACACTTTGAAGGTCCTCTGTCTCCTTTTGGAAAAGGGAGGAGACATACATACTGTCTCAAGATGTAGGTGAGCCCGAGATGTCTCTCATCTTTCCCAATCATTACTCATTCCTCTCCCACACACAAGACTATTTTATTTATCTGCACCACATTTTGTCTGTCATTTTATCGCCTGGCACTCGAGCAGCTGTTGGGTAATTACAACATGGACACACCACATGTATCTTGTCATTAGAAAACAACCCCAAAAACCCCACAGAGTGGAGCGAAACCCCAACCCAACCACACCCAAGCTCTTCACAACACATGTTCAGCTTTAACCTCAATGAAAGCTCCCTGGAGAGCTCTGAACAGATGTGTCCTGCAGGCTTGACCTGCTTTTATAGAAACTGCTTAGTCAAACACCCCACCACACCTTTCAAGTTACTTTGACAGCTGTATCTCCAGGAGTTGGAGGAAGGCTGGTTAGGAAGAGACAAAGGAAAGGCTAAGGCTGACCAGAGCAATGCATTTCAGAGACATATTTTACAAAAACCACATGAGATTATTATTTGGGATGTTAAAAGCTGTCTACACAAAACTCCTGGATGCACAAACATCGCGAGAATTCAGCAAGATCATGGCACATCTCACTTTCTTCAAAGTCCACAACTGGATTACATCCAACCAACACATTCTACAAGAAGTTTGAGTCTCTTTCCCCTTCTTATTTCCAAGAAAAGCACACTCATACAACACCATTTCTCTGCTTCACACCACAGGATTACAGTGGTTGATACCATAAAGAGATTTCTAACCTCCATTTTTCAGTTTATCATCACAAGATCTAAAAGCAGCTCGCTTTCAGTGTAAGTCCACAGACCTCATTTCTCAATGTGAACATGAAAGTGCACTTCAGAGCAACAACATTCCTGCTCCAAAACCTAACACAGGAATATTTGCAGAAGGCTTTAAACCATGCAGTTGGACCATGTTCTCAATAGGAAGCAGAGTCCTGTGTCAATAAACACATCTCAAAATGTTTCTACCTTTTTCTTAAAAAAATGCCAAAACTAACTCCCCCCAAACAATTTTCCAGACTCCCTAATCTTGAAATAACTAACAGTCCCCTGATGTCCTGGTGATATTCATCATGGAGACACAAGTCTGAGAGCTTCCCCACTCCCAGTGTGCTACTACAGGGTTGCCACAAAGAACACAGCTCCAAGGGAGGGAGTGTCGGATGGAGGTTTACAATTATTTGACCTCAAGTCAAATCATCATCATTTTCTGTTTTATGGAGACGTACTAGGATGTTGTATATACCAAAACCTCCTTAATTACTGTGGTTTCCTTTTGGATAATAATCAGGAAAATATACAAGTCCATGAAATCTAAATGGTAAACAACATGCAAAAGGGGAAAAGAAAAATGGGAAAAGCACTCATATTCTTGCTCTCATTTGTGTATGCAAGAGCCTCCTCCTGGGACTAAAGCCTGGTAAAATTCCATGTTTACACTGCTTATGAAATTCAAGGATAGAGAGAACATATGATTGGACAGATTCCTTTAAAGATTTTATTACTTTGAGTCCAGGTCTGGTAGAATTATGAAGATCTTCCCAAGCAGAATCTATAAAGGCTTTACAGCATCCTGGATAGTTGGCAAGTTTGTTTTTATCTTCTTCCTAGCTTTGTTCTGTTTCTCCCCCTTTGAAGTCCGCTGCAGAATAGAAATGTTTTGCTGTTTGATGGCACTAGTCAAAAAGTTTCTGCTGCACACTGGTAATAAAATCCACTAACCCTTTTAGAAAAGAGGACTGTACATAAACCTAAGGATAACTATTAGAGCAGACATTGATCCCTGTGTCTTGTCTGCAGGGCAAAATAGCTCCACTGAAAAGCTGCACGAGATAAAATTGGTTTGGACTGTGGAGAGGAAACTGCAGAAGCAGAATCCTTGTGCCTTCCCAGCACCAGCCACTTCTGCTCTGCAAACCAGCAGGGCCATCAAAGGCAGCCAGCAGCTGAACACGAGGTTTCACCCCACACAAAACACAGCACAGGAGATTTGGAGCCCCCAAATAATATGTGACCACCTGTTCCCTGGGCAGACTCATCACACATCCCGCTCATACCAGCACGCTCATGGGGGGGATATTGTTTCATTGCCATATGTACCAGCCATAAATCACAGCCAGAGCCTTTTAGTTAGTGTTGTTAGCACCGAGGGCTGCATTTACATCTGCAAACCGCAGAAACAGTTGTGGTGCTAGCAGCACACAGTTCCCTCACATGCTTCCAAGTGAAAAAAAAGTGGATTTAAACAAGGAACATAACCTAATGGGCAGAGTCAAGCCCAGAGCTTGATTTTCTCCTCTTGCTTTTGATCTGCTGCTTGTATTTAAGGACCTCCCAGGTTACGAAGCTGTCCCCATCAAGAGGCTGAAGAATGACAGCTGCAAGCCTCATGCTGCCCGTCAAACCCAGCGCAGAGTTCAAGAGCCCATGAGAAGATCTTTGCTTATTTTTATTGCAACACACAGTATTTTTCTCCTGTGTTTATTCTCCCAACTCCTCCTCTCCGTGCGTGTGTAATTGACCCCTCCATTGACTCTTTGCTACTCTGGAAAACTACTGCTAAGACCACGAACCACGGATTATATTACAAACACTTAACATATCCTCTCGAGCAAAGAACAGTCCTGACCGCTCGTTTCATTCTTAAAAACTCATTCTGATGTCCTGCACCAGGAGATCCATTAATAAAAAGGAAGTATCGCTGGGATGATAGAAGACAAACTGTTTCCTCTCTGACCCTGGAGGAATGACAGCTCACTGCTCAGCTATGAGTGTCCTGAGCACCAGGAGGGTCTGTGAGATCTGCTGTGGCATCACAGAGCAGCCATGGCAGTGCCAATGGCTTTCTGTCCAGCTCAGCCCAGCTCTGAGTTAGACATATCCTCAAAACCCAGCAACAAACAGGCAGGAGAGAAGGGCTGATCCCCAGTGGTGGTTTTTCCAGAACAAAGCAATGTTTTCAGAAAAGAAATGCAATTCAGCAGCTTTGGGAGGTGAGCATGTGAGTACCATCCATAAAGAAAATCCATTACACGCTTTGGAAAGTAGGGAGCTTACAGGCAAATTCTACCCTTATTAGAAGCACTTGTATTTTTTGGTACTCCAGTGTCACCCTGCCCCAGTCACACACAAAACCCACGGCAAGCACTGCACAAACACAGTGCAAAGGCAACCCCTTACCCAAAAATCTCTCAATTCATAAAGTAACAGCCCAACCAAACCAAGACAGAAGTACAAAATCCCCTAATGCTCAATATAGTAAAAGCACCCTACCCTGCCAAGCCTTTTCCTTTATATTTTTAAAACCTTGAGACATTTACGAGTGGGATGCAGATGGGGATGATGAGATGGTTTTGCAGATGCCTACATGCAGCTGCTCCCAAGCATGAAGGTGCTTGTTCGAAATAAATGTGAGAATTGAGCAATAGAAGCACTGGCACCAGCTCTGTGTTATTTTTGACAAAGATCATTTGTTTTTCTATGGAGTTGCAACACAAACTGAGGTAATGCTAAATGTATGTTTGTTCTATGAGATGATTTTAGAGCACTGCATCTGAAAAATGAACATAAATTTCTTTCTAAATGCAAGTAGAAATAAGCTTTTACAAATGCTGACAATCAGTTGTAACCTAATGTGGGATCCTGTGTTTAAGTGAACCAAAAGAAAAAAAAAATTTTTAAGACTGTGGAGTAGCTTACACACAATCTTCTTTAAAAAGAATTCAGAACAAGGCCACAAGAGAGCTCATCTTCAGAGATACTGGAGGAATACCAACGACTACTAACCACTCCTTTGAAAGATCATAATGAAATAATAAAAAATCCGGCACAACTATAGTTGCATCTACATAAACACAGAAGGTCAAGAAGGTGCATCCCGTTAAAAGGATGCTGTGTAAGGCAGAAATGCATCTTACTCCTCCAAAAAGTCAATGACAGTTTGGCAGCTGATCTGCTTGTGACTTGGAAAGTTTTCTACTAAGATGAAGCAAATGTCTAATTTGACAGAATCGCCAAAACTGTTCTTATCTGTTCTTATTAATTCTTAAGCTAATGGTTTACAAATGTCTGCCCATTAGCAGTGCCCAAAAAAAGCACACTACATGCAGCTTTTTTTTTAAAATCATACAATTCAAAAATCATAACACAGAAGGAAAAAGAAAGAAAAAAACTTTTTGTAAAATAAAGAAGCCTGAAATGTTTCAGGCAAAAACTATGTGGAACTAAGTTAAATAATTCAAGCCAGGAGGAAAACCTGCACAGCAGATATCTGATTTATTACTCATACACAAAAACTAACCAAAATTCTAATTGAAATGCCCACTTCCCTATTATTTGAAACCATGAGGAGGGAATGCAAAAAATGGAACTATTAACTTCCAAATGTGTTTTCTGGTAGTTCACTGGAGTTCTCACAAGATCACTAAGTATATGGCAAAAAAGCTTCATTAGCACTTGGGAAAACATCCTTGTGTAAGGTAAAACTCTCCAAGCTTCAATCTGTCAGCACCCACGGGGCAGGTGCACCCACCACAGCTTGGGAACAGGGATACAAAATAAACAATTTGCTATTTACAAATACTTACACTAAAAAAGCAAAAACCCTGAGGACCATCCTTCAGAGAGTTTTGTTAAACATACAGCCCTGCAAGGTGGGGATGGCTGGGCAGCCTCAGCTCCTCCGGGGGTAAAACATCTGCAGCACATCAGCACGGCCAACTCAGGAGCAGGGTGCTGTGGAAAAACAACCTTTCCTATTTTTCAATCCCCTCTTCCCAGCCACACACCCTGGTCCCTGGCACTGCACATCCTTCCCCTTTGCCTGGTCCACCACCTCATTTAACTGGTTGATGCCTGATGAACTGGGAATCCTTTGAAAAGCTCTCTGCTGATGCTGTGAGCTCTGCTGCCCAACCCCTCAATATTTAGATAAAGAATGTTTTTAAAAAATCCTCTTGTATACTGATTATCACCAGGAATATAAGAGAAGACTTGTAGTTTAAGACTCAAGTTCTCAACAGCATCTTGCAGTTTTTGATGACAGCTGATGGGCAAATTAAAGACAGCAACAAGGATGCAGCTCCAAAGGTAATCCCTATAGACCTTTAATGAGCATCACATGGAATTTCCTGCAGCAGCCACACTGTTCCTACCCAAAACACAGCTCTGCACTCCAAATGCAGCACCCAGTTCAATACAAAGTTATGTTACCCTTCTGGAAGGGCTGAATTTTTTTTTTTTTCCTTGACTATTAACAGAATCAAGCCAGAAATGCTTCTCTAAGTATTTGCAGCTTTCTGCTTCTGTGTCCAAGCCTGGAGAGTCACCGCAGGCTTTCGGCAGGCAGGTCCTTAGCACTCCCCAGGCACCCCTGACCTCTCAGCCCTTTCATTTCCTGCCCTGACTTCAGAGATAGCTGGCTTGAGAAAGCAGCAGGACAGGGGAAAAATAAATAAGATTCCCCCAAAGCTGGGCCTCCCTTTCCATGCTGCCTGGGAACCCCCAGCACATGGCTCAGGCTCAGTGGGAACCAGCTTCATAGTGGAAAAAAAAAAATTTAAAAAAAAATGGTGAGGGTCTTTGAGTTGGTGTCTGTTAGTTCTTGTGCAAAACTGAAGAGGGAAACAACAAAACTCCCAGAGACATCATCAGCCACACAATAACAAAAAGATGTGTAGCAATTTGTAAAACTTGTGTCCTGCTCCCTTCTCCCCATCCAAAAGTGTAATGCGTGGTTGTGCACGTTTTTTCCCCTCTCCTGTTCATTAAGAGACCACTCAAAGACCCTCCATTCCAGCTGACATGTACCACAGCAAGTGAAAGCCCCATAAACACCCCAGGCAGCTTTACAGAGGATTCCTGCTGCCCTGGAAAGGCGCAAGCACGTTATGGTTAAAAAGGAAAACACATCCCCATTATCTCTGGTATTTGCGGTGCTACAAGGCACCCCAGCCCCACTCCTTTAAACACTGCAAAAGCAAGCTGTAAAGGGTTTTATGGTTTTTTCCATGAGCACAAAGCATGGGGAAAGTCATCTCTTGTGCTTGTCCCGTGTGGTACCACACCACCACCAGCGATGTCTGCTCAGCACTGGCAGCGCCAGGGGAGAAACCCAAAGGCGTCACCACTAACAAGAGGCTGTGCAGTCCCAGTCAAACATGAACAGGGTTTTAGTTTTATCAACATTAGCAATCACTGCGGCTTTTCAAAATCTTATTCTAGAACAGGCATTTCCCCCACAGACAGCAGTTCCTGGAAGTAGGGCATTGCGTAAAAATCCTACGTTCCACAAGAGAAGATTCCCATCCCCATGGCCAAGGCTGGGAAAAGGAGGACCTGAATGCAACAGGGGCTGAAAAAAGTATTTCAAAGATGCACTTGAACTACGGCAAAAGCCCATGAACTTAAGATCGTGTGATTACCAATTCCATCATTGAGAATCAAAGTCCTTCTCTGACAAGTTAAAATTCAAATACAAGTATACAAATACTCATTTAGTACATAATAAATATGAATTCTGTTCTGCAACCCTCATGCATCATGTCTCCCTGTGGTGGGTTGACCCTGGCTGGTTTCTGGGTGCCCACCAAAGCCATTACTCACCTCCTCAGCTCGACAAGATATAGCTAAAGACTCTGAGCTGAGATAAGGACAGGGAATGATCATCCACCAATTACTGTGTGGGAAACAGACTCAGCTTGGGAAATCAGTCAGCCATGACTGTCACTCTCCAGGCACTGGTGGAAAGAGGTATGGTTTGGAGAATCCCAGGGGAAAGGAGGGAAAGCATCACAGGACAGCAGAAAAGGCCCTGATCAATGCTCTCCAGTTAAATAGGAGGCACTAGGAACACACCACCCATTCCATCATTGCCTTACCTTCTATTCAGTAGAAAAATTAGATTTATTTTCTATTCCTTTAAACTTTATCTCCAGGAAAAGGTATATAAAAGCACTCATCCTCACCACAGAATTTCAGATTTAAAGCTTACAACTCATCCTCACCACAGAATTTCAGAAGCTTACAACTCATCCTCACCACAGAATTTCAAACAGGTTATACTCAGTATGCAAAACAAAGGTAAAGCTCCAACCTGATTAAGTTTCTAGTGTGTAAGCCTTATAAAAAACCTAAAAAAGAGAAAATCCTTACAACTCCCAGCATTATGGTTTAGGGTTTTGTTTGTTTATTTTGCAATAAAATGTTAATTATTTGAACTTCTAGAAACAATTCTGGGGTGTCATGCAAGCCCCAGGCTGCTGCCCAGGCACTGTGCAGGTTGTAGCCAGCTCAATAGCCAGCCCCAGGCCAAGGAACATCGCCTGGCTGGTGCTGCTGACACGAAACGAGGCACTTCCAGTCCTGACACCCTGTGGGACTTTGACACTCTTGTCTCATCCTTTCCAAATTAACTGCTTGTTTTCACTCTGCAATTGATTTTGTGATTAGCCCCTTAAGCCATCAGGGTCAGGAAGGACAGGTCTGCCAATCCACCAGAGCTGATAACGCTGAGTGAGACATTCGCCTTGTGTGGGGCTTCTCTGAGTTTTACTGAGTGTGCTGCCACTCGCCTGTTTGCACCAGCGACACAACCAGAGAAACCCATGCCATCCACAGGGCCTTTTTCAGAAAGCCTTCTGCTCTGCAGAGTCCTCACTTGCTGTGTTTTGAGAACAAAACTGTGTCACTCCAAGCCCAGGCCATGCGAGCCAAACACAACTTGCTTTCCCCAAATTTCCTTCTCAGCCCAGAGCTGAGCAGCGAGGGGACAACAACGTGGGTCTGGCTGGCACTCCTGCTCCAGGAATGTCTGTGGGCAGCAAGCACAATCCCCCCCAACGGCACTGAGCGCAAGCACAGCAATGAGTCCATGCCAGCCCTGCAATCTGTGCTAGAGGCTCCGGCAGGGCCCCGCAGTGCAGGCTCTTGCACAATGAACTGTCCAGCTCACGCCACCCCTGCGCCATCGCAGAGTGACCTCTGCAAGGCCCTGCACTGACCTGCATCTCAGGACATCCATTCTGGAGCCAGCACTCTCTTTATTCCCAGGATGGCAAGGGTGAGAAGCAGCCACTCGTGACTGGAATGTTCCTCTCACCACAATACTACATAGTCAGGATTTTAGCATTTTTGAAAATTTGACCATTTTCCATGCCAGCACGCCAATGCCTGGAACAAAGTAAGCAGAAACCTAAACAAGAGACTGAGACACGGGGCTGCTGTCAGCCAGAGAGACTGAGAAAAGGCTCTAAAGGCCACTGCAGCAAAGATTTATTTGAAACAAAAGCAAAGGCAGGAAAAAAAAAAAAAAGAAGAAATCATTAGTAGTCACTTACAAAAGGTTCAGAGAACTTTATACAAAAGGGAAACTCAACCCAAAGTCAGCTCCTAATGACAGAAATTCCTATGAAGAAAAGTTCTTTGTGCAAAGAGCAGAGAAGAAAGATTCCTGAGTCACTAAACCTCTTTCTCCAGCTTTTCACCAGTCAGAAAACACCTCATTAACAGTTAATGTCTGCATAATGATTGTATTTTACCAGCACCTGATTTTTCTAATCCTGCCCAGCCTTGTCAGTAGACACTGCATCTTCAACCCCTGCACTGTCTATATAACCTGTCTGTCAATATTGTTACCTGCCAAATAGAGCTCCAGACCATGTACACCCTCCCTGCTTTTGAACGACAGTCACTCATGTCCCACTTCAGGCTGAAGTTTACCACTTGTAATAAGGTGTCCTCTCAATCCCTATAAAATACCTAATATTTTAAAAATAGCAAATAGCACAGATAGAGTTTATCTGTCAATGAACAATGCAGCCTTTCGCCTTTGAACTGCTCTATTTCTCCATGGGTAAATTGAACTTTCAATGAAAAACATTACATGAAGCTTGTTGGATTTACGCTCTCTTATCATTTTATATCTCTCTCCCTCCCTCACCAAACTGCTCTCCCCTAGGCACTGTGACATTCCCTGGTGGTGACAGGTTGTTATGTCACCGCAGCTTCTCACTTCTCACTCAGGAAACTCAAAAGCAGCTGCTGACACGAGCTGGGACTCTCGCACACTCACTCAGTTCAGCACAAGCTGCTTCTGCATCACATCTCCTCAAGAGCAACAAATGGATTAATGGAGAAAGTGGGAAAATGTAAACCTACATGCCTCTGGCATAGATTAAATCCAAAAGAAAGGACAAAGAGATGCTTTCAGGCACATTTTGTTCCCAGTCATGCTTTCACCCTTATTTAGGATGTGCATGTGGGAAAGGGATGGATCAAGTAGTGTTTTAACATGTGGTGTAAAACATCAGCCCCTGCACTCAATCCTCCCCAAAATCCCAGGTATATTGCCCTACTCTGTACTCAAATACACACAGAAAATGACAAAACAGCTCCCGTGCAGCCGTGCAAGCAAGAAGGCTGCTCACTTCAGCTCCCACGCTGAATCCACCAGGCTCCAGCGGTCTGGGTTTGCCAGATAAGCTCTGAGCAAGAATGTGAAGCCTGGGTGCTCCTCCAAACCCAAATCTGAAGTCCCTGCTGCTGGTCCATCACTGCTCAACTATTTCAGCCTGTGATGGATGACTTGCCACTACTTGGAGTCTTACACCGGAGATTAGATACCTCTCCAAAATGAGAGGTTTTAATCTGGTTTCTGGGAGAAATCCTGCACCAGGTGGTATCAAACACAGATTTAACAACCCTAATAATTCTTTCTGGCCTTAAAAAACAAAAAATCTAATCTGTAATCTGGGAGTGTTTGGCATCTGTTACCCAGAGCTGAGATTACAACCATGGTGCTCCTTTGCAATCACATAAACCTACATAAAAATCTCACAAAGGAAAAGAGGAGATAAATATGAAATGCTTAATAACTACTGACTTGCTGGTCAATAGATGGCCACTGCAAACTCCAGTGCATCTGGAGCTCTTCCAGAAATCCAGACAAACCTTGACTAAGCAGCCGCCACACATCTGTATCGTGTGCCCAACACCTCGGGTGTCCCCACAGCTCCATCCCTGAGCACACACTGGGGGGACAGTGAATCCTTACAGCTCTTCCTCTACACAGCTTGGGGCAATTCACACTCCCACCCAACATCCCAAGGATACGCTGACCTTCACTTGAAGATGACACCACATTTTCAGAGATCAGATACTCCCTATTGCCTTCCCTCAAAAGAGGAGCTGTGCAAGACCGCAGCTCACAGGAGCGTTATCTAGTGAAAAATTACTAACACCAGCTAAAGACAAATAAAAATCAAGAGAACACATAACTGCTTGGACTTGTATTTCCCTAAAGTCATCTTTGCACCAACAGAACTGTTGACAAAAGCATGGAGTGACAGGAAAAAGGGGGAATGGCTTCACAATGACAGACAGCAGGGTTAGATTAGATGTGAGAAAGAAAATCTTCCCTGTGAGGGTGGAGAGGCCCTGGCACAGGTTGCCCCGAGCAGCTGTGGCTGCCCCATCCCTGTCAGTGCTCAAGGCCAGGTTGGATGGGCCTGGGGACAGTGGAAGGTGTCCCTGCCCATGGCAAAGGGGGTGGAACGAGATGAGCTTTAAGATACCTCCCCATCCCAAACCATTCTGTGACGCTACAAACTGGATTAAAAGTTCCTCCTGGAGCCAGCCAAACTCGGCAAAGCCTGCACGATGCTGCAGAGCCTCCTTCCTTAACTGGTTAGGGAACTTCCAATTTATGGGCTGAATCTGATCACCCAATGTGGGATTACACGAGGTGCCTCCATATCTACCCCAGCACAAATCCCCATTTCTTTCCTCCAACCATTTCATTCACTCAATCACACACTGACAGCCCAGGTCCAACAACTTTAACCCATTACTAGAAATGTAATTTCACATTGCAGGGAGGCTCTGGGCAGCAGATGAGTCACATCACACCTTCCTTGACCCCTGCTGAACAGAGAGAAGGCGCAGAGATGCTGAAGTTCACTTGTTATTTCACAGCTCTGACTTTAAGCTAACGAAGTGGAGCCCTATTACTGAAGGTTTAATTATGTTAGTGCTTTTACAGCCATAGATAGTGCATTTATCCATCTAGATTTTAAAGGCTTAACATTACATGGAGGAGGAAGAAAGGCAGAAGACCACATCAAAGGGACTGCAAGGGCTTTGTTTCACATTTATTAGCAGGAGGACTAATACCGAACATGCAAACAGCACCAGAGAAATTCACGGTGGAGATAGAGGGCCGCACAAGGTGTCACAGCACAAACACTGTGAACATTGCCCTCCTTTAGGTGAAATCCCTCTTTCTCAGCAGGCACTGCGAGCTTTGGGGCTCAGCAGCAAAACCAGAGGAGACAAATCTGCTGGGAGCACCCAGCAGGGCAGGAGACAGACACCAGCAACCACATCCCTCTATTCACCAAGGGTGGAAGCAGCTTCAAAACACTCCTCATGGCTTCCTACTTAGCTCAATAAGCTCAATAAGTGTGGCTTCCAAATGTGCTGAAAACCCCCATTGAGTTCAGCCAAGCTCTGAAGTTCAGCACCTTTGGGATGAGGAAAAAAAGCCACCAAAACATTATGTATTTTAAAGCAGGCCTTTCACGTATCATGCATGTTTTGTTCAGACCAAGCCCTGTCCCCCAATGTGCACAATCATCTCTTCTAGAGAACACGAGCATTTATAAACAGACAGTCTTTAAAGATGGGCCTTTGATCTGGTTCCCAGTTATTTATTGAGATTCACCCCAGAGAGCAGTAAAATGTAAGATCTAGTGGGAGAAGGCAGTTTTTACATTTTACCAAGTTTAACAGAGCAGAGAAAGCCACGTGCATTGAAACATCATTTGCATCAGTTCTGTGAAAATACAATAATACATTTTAGAGCAGAAAAGGTCCAAAGCATTTCTAGACAGTTGGGTGTCTCTGCACATTTCAGAGCCCCTCTGCTCTCCTCCATTCACCTCCAGCCCTCAGCAATACTAAATGCCAAGGGGAAGCAGAGAGATGTATTATACATAAGCCCAAACTGCTTAACAAAATCTGCTCCACTAACAAAATTACACACACGGCTTTTGCAAGACCAGAGACCCAAGCAGGGCATTAGCTCTTCATTTACATTCAGCCCTAATCTAACATGTCATGCAAATGGCACAGGAGGGAAAATGAAACCAAAAAACCTCCCAGCCCCTCTCTTACCCCTGAACTACCAGACCATCTGTAGTTTCAAAGAAATTCTAGCAAGCACAGCTCAACATCTGCATCTCATTAAGACTTAATTTGAAACAATTGCTATTCCCTATCTCTCTTGTTTTTCCTGGGTAGAACAGCTTTGATGTCTCCCAGTTGACAAAAATACATAAGAAATAGGCATCAAAAAATATCAACTGGAAGGTAGGAATTCATTCACATGAACAACAGGTATCAGTGTTCAGCAAAAAGAAACCAGAGCCCCAAGCTCTCACGCCTCCCCCAGCCACAACTACTGTACAGGGCAGGCAGATGCTGCCTCACTGCTTCATAGCTCTCCTGTTACGAGTAACCACCACTAGTTCAAAGGGCATGGCCTCTTCCAGCTTGGGATTGGGAATTGAGCAATCCCTGTTATCCCTGGGACAGCATTATCATAACTTGTTTTGCAAATCTTTGTGACAACTGCAAGTTTGATTTGATATAAGCAAGAAATGGCAGAACAAAATGCGAACCCAGGTGATTCATCTCTTGCAAATACAAACTTTGTATTTTCATTCCTCATACTTCAAGTATGATTTTGGGTGTCTTCAGAAGACCATCTTTTTCTCATGACATGCTAAAGGGAAAGCAATTTACTCAAAATGAATTAGTTTCAAGTTCAATACAGTAGATGCCTGCTGTTTTCATCAACAAGGCAATGACTTTCCACTTTTTTTACCTACAAGAATGAGCGTGTTATGAAAAATCATCCATCAGCTTCCAAATAATCCACGTAGTTGAAAAGCTGACATTCTCCCCATGTGTTTAATCCTATGTGACTCATACCCGTATTCTTACAATGAAATTATTATTACTGGAAAACTTCTCTTGCTAAGTCAGTCTCCGTAGGTGCCACACATGATTTGAAAGCTTATGAAGTTAAAGGAGGCCTTTGGTTTTCAAGCTCAGTCAGCTGGTGACCAAATGGCACATGTAGCCTTTAAATGCAGATTTCATAAAACAAAGCAGTTGCTTGCCTCTGCAGAGCTTTGCCCAAGCACAGGCTTCCTTAGCTAAACCAGAGGTGGCTGAAAGCATATTTAGCATATGAGAATTTTCAGGTTTGTTTTCATCAGGATACAAATAAGAAAGACTGATCCTTTTACAGCTGTGGAAGAAAAAAACCAACAGAACCAAACAGTAAAGCCTCAAGGTTCAGGTAGCCTAGAGCAGAGCTGCAAGGAAGGACAAGCTCTCCCTCCAGGCAGAAACATGGGGTGGCAGACCAGCAGCACCGCAAATACAACCCAGTTTGTGTTTGGCTCTGATGGTATCCTCAGCAAGCTCTGCCTGGCCACCAGCTCAGCCACCACTCTGCATTTCACCCTGAGAATCCACTGCAGATGGTGGCTGGGTGGGGAAACACCAACACACACCTGGGCAGAGCAGTGCCCAGCAGCACTGCTGCTCTCCAGGGGCTGCAGCAGGACCACCTCCTCCTCTGCTGGGAGGGGACAAAGTCCACCAGGGCACAGCCCAGAGGCCAAGGGCTCAGATTTGTCAGAATTTGGGGGAATGCCCATTTAATCCCTGCTGCTCCCCCCTGCAACACCGTGGCTCTCACAGCATCAGAAAAGGAAATGACCCTCTGGCTTTGCAGGCAAAGCAATAAAGACAAAAGAAAGCACTTCCCTCACAAAATAGAGGGGCTGGGGGCAAGGGGCACTCAGCACAGGGTGCCCCAGAAAGGGCTGAGGTCTTTGGCTCTGCAGCTTCTGTAACCTCAACCCACACACTATCCTTCAGTGGCAGAGGAGAGGGGATGTGGGATGTGTCCTGCGCTTGCCCTAGCTGGGTTTGGCAGAGACCCAAAAATCTAAAGACCAGAGGAAAAGTAACTTAAGGAGATAAGATTTACAAGTAATTGCAAGATCTTCCACCAATGCAACACAGGGGACCAGGTCAAAACCAGAAGTGAGCTGCCAGTAAATTTTGAGCATCCTCTCACCCTCATCGTGCAGAGAGGCTTTTCCCAGAATTTTACACTAATGTACACAAACTTGAGGAGAAAAAAACCCCAGTAACAGTGCTTTGGATTAAACCCATCCCAATCAGTTTAATGCAGTTTTAAGTTGCACATTGTGCTGGCAAACATATTTTCTCCAAGTTGTAGGTTATAAATATTTACAATTTCTGCAGTAACGAAATGTGACCAAAGAAACTGCGTACAGCTCATCAGGAAAGATGTTTAATGCCAGGCACAAGTCCTTGGACACGCAGTAGTTTCAGTTTCTTCCCCTGTGGATGTTTCAACACATTATTTAACCTACTGCCACCATTGTGAGAGGAGTTTAATCCAGAGCTGTCCCTGGAAGAGGCTCTGCTCTCACTCCCAATTCCAGCCCTGTGCTGACCCATTGCCAGCAGGACTGCAGGGTGAGCCAGAGCCACAACAGAGACTACTGTGGACAAAGTGAGAGGAAAAAGGTGGGGTTGAATCCCTAAGAGCTCATGCCAACAAAGGGGGAGAGATGGTAGAGGGACAAGAGCCAGCACAGTGTCAAAAACTCTTTGGTTGCAACATGAGCAGATGTGGCTCACGCTGCCTGGGGAAATGTGTTACAGAGAGGTTTCATGATGCGTCTAAGTAGGTCCAGGAGCAGGATTTCTCCAAGAGCAGCTGTTTTTCCCTCCCATGGGACCTGGGCAGAGCTCAATGAAAAGACCCCCAACACCAAAGTGCACCACCGTGGACAGAGGGAGCTTTTGTTGACAGCTCATTTTTCATCAACTTGCTCCAGTGTGAGTCCAGACTGGAGGCTCTCCCTTGCTCTCAGGGCTGAGGTGCCTTCATGCACAACCCCATACATCTGTACACATGTGTTTGCATGTGTAAACACATCTGCAGAAAAATAAACAGATAAAACTGGAATCTGGCAGAAGCCTCAGAGCAGGTCTCCTTGGAAGGCTTCCTACACACCAAATCTGAGCAGGATGGTGTCCTTGTCTTTCCTCCCCACAAACCTGGAACACACAGAGCTCTAAGAGACCAGCTGTGCTTTAAAATAGGACATTTTAAAAGTGTAGCCAAGATCAGAACAGACACCCCAAAATCCAACAACCACCACACGCCCAGAAACAGCCAGCTCTGCCCCAAGCTGCCAAACAGCATTTGCTGAGGCATCTGGTTTGTCCCCAGCTAAAAGCTTACAGTAAAAGGTTCCTGCTACCTCAGTGTCCCATACAAAATTTATCAATGAGAACTGCAGACTTCCAGGAAAGCCACAGTGTTTCATGAGAGCAAGGACATTTTCAGTTTACATAACTGGATGGACTTCTGAAATCCCCTGTAAACTAACTGGGGCCACTCAGCTTAGAAGTATCTCCTAATTAAAAGCACTAGTAAACCAAGTCTCACGCACTGATATGAAACAGCCTGAAGAACCAGCAGCTGCTGAAGAAAAGACAATAAACACCAAACACCCACACACACCTTAATCCTCCTTGCTCGCTGCTCAGCATCTGCTCTCATCTTTTTTCCACTCCTTTTAGGAAGGGGTAAGAATGAACCATTTTAGGACTTCTGTTACTTGGAGGTATTTTCCCAATCACTCTGAGTGCACAAGGGAAACTTTTTCCAACCGCGTTTTGTCCTCCCATGACATGGGAACAGCAAATATCCCCCCATGTCTCCCTGCTGCTCAGGGCACCAAGCTGCTCCACAGGCCAAGAGCACATGCAAAAGGCTCTGAAAATGTCTTGGGCTGACCCAGCCACACACCACAGCCAGGCATAAAGAAAAAAGTAAGCCCTTGCCCTCCTTTGTGAGCTGCACCCAGCCATCACATTACAAACAGCGATATTTGCACTTTTTGTTCAAATTCTTCTTCGGTTATTAAATAACACCAGTCATTCCTCTGCAGAAGTGGAGGTAGGACACTGGGAACCACTTCCCAGTTAGAGTGGTAGCCTCACACTTGTTGCAGCCCTGATAGAGTGCAGTGGCTCATTTCCAAACTCACTAATCTCCAATGGTTCCAATTGTCATATTTTAAACAGCAGCAAAGCCACTGTGAAGGATACTATCATTGAGAATCTATCAAACACAAGAGGAGCTTCCACACAGATACCAGGCAGGACAAAGCCAGATTTTTATCAGGAACACATTTCCACAGTTCTGGAAATCCAGAGGTTTTCCTGATTTTTATGAGCCTTCCATATTCCAAGACAGATCTTGCAATCCAAGAGCAAGAGCTACTCTTTTCGGAAATGTTTTAGGTTATACCCTTTGAGAACACTGTGTGCCATTGGATTTACCCTTTAGTTTTCTGGATGGTTTACTCTAAATCACTAAGACTTCTTGTAGCTGTCCTGAGCCACAGAGCTGGTTCTCCCAGGAAGCAGAGTGCCATGAGTGGCAGAGATACCAGGGACACCAACTGCCTCCTGTCACACACCTACACTGAGTTAAAAATAAGAAGAAAGTCCAAACATCTCATCAGCCCTCTGACTTGTCCTCAGGCTTGAAAGAGATGCCAGCAACAAGCATCATCTTCCTCCAAGGAAAGCTGATCTTTCAGCTTGAGAGCTCAGATGTGAGCTGCAAACAGCTGCTATTAGTTCTCCCCCATAGCCATTTTCTCTGCTCTCTCCATCTCACTCTGCAGAGCTCAGACACTCTCCTGGCCAACATGCACTAAAGCCCCCCTTGTGTGTGGCAGAGGAATCCCTTTGCTTAAAAGTAAATCTACCATTGCAGCACGAAGCTTTATCATAGCTCAAAACATTGTACTGCAGAGAGATTGTGTAGCATCTTTGAAACACTTCTTTTTTGTTGTTTTATCTTCTTTAAAAACCCAACCAAACAAAAGAACACACAAAATTTTGTGGAATCAGTCCTTCCCAACATCTACCTTCTATTCAAGAATTCCCTTGCTACTCCCACACATCACACCTGGGAAATTTGCTCATTCCTGATACTTTTTCAGCAATTCCATGAGGTTCCTTGGGAATTTCCAGCAGTGAAAATACAGCAGCTGTACTGGCTCACCAGTTATTTGCTAACCTGAATCCAAAACCACTCCAGCTTTTCGTTCAGCATTACAGCTGGCAGAGCTGCATTTCTCACACCTTCTTTCCGTGCTTTATAGGATGTGTTATTGCACTGCTCTGACAGAACAGACACAGCACTTCATGGCCACCCAGAGCACCGATCATTCAACATCCCATTGAATGTGCAACCCAAAACACTGCGGCTGCAAACAAAAACCACTTTGGACTCAGGATATTCAACCACTGGAGTGAAGAGCTGGTGGCACAAGCATGGCTACAACAGTGACTGTGTGATTCTGGAGGGGAGTCTCTGCAGGATGGAAATACGAATGTTGAAAAGCAGGTCTGTCTTTCACAAGCATGTCTATTAAAGCAATGGAAAGACACTGCCTGTGCCTTGCAAGCACGTTCCTGGTGTACTGTGAATATGCCTGTGCCTTCTGAGCCACACAGAGATGACATTTGCCCCCAGCAGCACAGGACAAGAAATCCTCCACTGGACAAAGCCTGTGCAAGCACAGTGCTAATAATTACCTCCCTGGAAGTCATTTGTTGCCAAAAAGCTCTGATCAGTGTTGTCAAGGCAGGAGCTGGACATGGAATCGCAGAATGGTTTGGGTTGGAAAGGACAATTAAAGGTCATCTAGTCCAACCCCCTGACATGGGCAGGGACATCTTCCACTAGATCAAGCTCTTCAGAGCCCCATCCAACCTGGCCTTGAGTATTTCCAGGGATTGAGCATCCACTGCCTCAAAGGTGGGCTCTAAACACAGATCTGTAGGGTTTTAGCCACATGGTTTTATCCTTTCTGGCCAAACCCCTTTGGTGAGGGAGCCACGCTCAGCCCAGCAGCTCAGGCTGGGTTTGGCATCTGCTGTTTCTTCCAGCAGACTTTGGCTGTCACCAGCACAGTAATGAGGCTGTCCTGGCAATGACAAACACAAGATAAAGTGGATTTAAACTGACTGAGTTGGCCAAGAAGAACCCCCTCAGGGACCCTCTTGGGAACTTGAGCTCTTCTGGTTGCCCAAAATGATTTACAACAGCCAGTCTGATTAAAGAGATGTAAATGCAGCCCAACACCACTGCTGGTGGCTCCCAGGAGCCTCTGACTGATGGCACCAATGCCACTGCCCACATAGCAGCATTCAGCACACATTGCACCAAAATATTTGTAATGGCAAGCATCCAGCTAAGTAAGGGAAGTGTTTTGTGGTCCTGATTACAACCCAAGTCTTTGCCACCAGCAATGAGCTGGACATTCACCCCCTTTAAAGTTCTGCCAAATGCCAGAGTTTCAGCCTGCCATGACAGTCTAATTCAGCCCCAATCACCACCAGGCAGAGAAACTGGGTTGTAATGCCATTTTTGGTCAGTTTGGAAAGTGCTTACAATCAAATAAAACCTCTCTTTAACATTAAAAGAACTACACCAGAAACACCCAGCAGCAACAGCTAAGTACCTACGTCAAACCGTACACCACAATTGTGATCTGCAAATTGAATGGTACAAGTTGCTGCTTTTCTTTAATTTTCTTTTTTTACCAATTAGGTTGATTAAAAACAGAAGGATGCAATGACTAAATCCCAAAATAGAAGAAAAGGTTGGGTCAAAGTGACTTTGACAGAACAAAAAGCTGTTGAGGGACACAATGATTTCACTTGTGCTTATCAAGTTGTAAACTGTCATTTCAGATTTGAACAAAACCACAGCTGTCTAGTTCAAAAATTTTTACTAGCTCAAACTATTAAATTTGAAGTTCCTCACCAAGAGAAACTTCTTAAGGAAAGCACAGCAGCAATAGCACCATCTGAACTCATATTCTTTAAAATTGCCTTTTAAATCAACAGGGCAAGAGACATGAACCCAAACAGACCTTCAGGTACTAAATCCTGTAATAATCCACAGGTTAGAACACAAAAATCTTTTCTGTATTTCTTTTTTCAAGTTGTAGGTGTGGTTCCTCTCTTTCTCAGTGCATAGAAAGAGAGCATAGCCACAGGTTTTTATTGCAACCCTCCCTCTGCCTCAGAAGGCATCATGGAAACTTCACTGATGCTGCCAGTTCAGAGAACAGTATCCACTCTTCCATGGTCACTCTGAGCTATCAATAGTGTAGTTGTGGTCTTTTTACTGACCAAACCAAACCAAACCAAACCAAACAAAAAAAAAGAGCTACAAGACTGAGAGAACCAGTTTTTTACATGGCTTTGTCTCAATCTTCAACTACTCTTGTGTAAGAACAGAATATTTTCTATTTTTATTTCCCTGCTTGTTTGCAGACAACTCTCACAACTGTGGATTAGAAAAGGATCATTTATGAAGTCCAATGGGGCAGTCCATTCAGAGTGCAAGTACCTTAAATGCTATAATTTTATACCCTTACTGATCATAGTAATTTTGCAAGATTTTTCACTGTTTTCATGAAAGGAGTTTCCTTGTACATCTCCCTAGATATAGTTACACGTTTCACTCCCAGCTTTAGTTTTAAGAAAGAACATATACTGATCAGTCAAAAGCACATCTCAAAGCCAGACGTGAGGGACTTCATACTTAATCAAGTGTTAATACTTTTTTGTGTTAATAAAGTACTGGTGCAACCAGTTCCTCATTTCTGATACTGCCATTTCCAGCAGAACACAGAAATAACAACTTTTTAAAATATGTGAGTCCAAGAAATGCATGTGAATGTAATTGCTGGGGCACTTTATGTGCTGCAAGGCTGTATTGCAAGATGATTGATTTCTTATGGCTGAAACTGTCATGTTCAGGCAGCATTAAGCTTTGAGTTATGGTATTTAATCTGCAGTGTGTCACAAGATCTAGATTAAAGAAGACAACTGCATATTCATTTCCAATCCTCCAAAAATTCAACAAAAATATACCAAAGGCAACAAATTAGGGAATCTGTGTGTCTCTTTCCCTTTCCTGGCTACAAAATACCACTCAATATGTAAGTCGTTCTCTTTGAGGAGTCAGAGGAGGTGAAATATATAAGTCACTATGGGAATTTATTACTCAAAAGCAACAAGGAGAGGGATAATGTTCTCCTCTCAGACCCCCACAGAAGTCTGGGGCAGTGATACACAGCTCTGGCTCCATGTGGCAAACTCCCCGGGAGAGTGAAATATCAACCAAAATCAGCTGAACAGGTTTGAAACACCAAATTATCTTCTCAGTCATCCAATAAGCTCCCCAGCGAAAGCACTGCCCAGCACAGCACAGGAAACCAGTTTCCACCCCATCCTAAAGCAGGGATTAGAGTCACCAGAGCTATGCTTTATGGTCTGTTTCCAAGATCAGCTTTGGTCCACAGCACTTGGTAACATAATATGAGGGTTTTCTTTAGGGAACAGCTACTTCCCTCAGATTTCTGGGCTGCATATGAACCCAAAAGACCAGATTAACACATCGATTAGTTTGTACAAACCAAAAACACTGAAAAATTCTCTGAAACGAAAACCAGAAACAAGTCAGAAGTGCGGGACAGACTTCCAGCATCAACCCTGTCCTGATGGACAGTGCAGGAGAGACTGGCAAAGCAAAGATCTGCATAATTGGCTTTACCAATGGCTGGCTGTGCTCTGCACCACTGTCAGTCCCCATCACAGCCCAAGAAATGGCTTAATTAAAATGCTCCAATTTCACTTAAATGAAGCATATAGCAGCTTTCTTCTCAGCTTACTAACTTAGAGCATGGGGGTGAAACGCCTCATAATAAATGCTGCAAAGTCTAGAAGTGCCAAAAGCCATAAGGAATGAGGGAAAGCAATTATCCGTCAGTTTATTTAAACTTGTTCACTGAAAATATTTAAGCAGGAATTTCACACAGAGATAAGCCCCTCACTAAGGCAGGAGGTTATGGTAAAGATATGAGGTATTACATGTGTGCAGGCATAGGTTACAGCAGAGAGCATTAGGACTGGATGGCATTTCCAATTTAATCCCCTTTTTCAGTTGCAAATAGCTTTATTAAACAAATTTTGCAAAGGACTAAAGTTTTCCACGCACTGTCTAAGCCCAAAGGCAGTTTTCCTCGTAAAACTTTAAGCAACGTTAAGTCGGAGTTATGAGCACCAGAAAATAAGAAAACAAAAACCAGGTTTTGGAGGACCCATTGGTTGAAGGAGGGGGAAAAAAAACCATGGGAAAAGTTATTCACAATTATTTTTACTTAAAAAACAGAATACTTCTGAACATATGGGCATCTGCAATTCCAACTGGGAGAGGGGAAACCTCTGGGCTAGATAGTCCACACATAATGAAATACGATCCCTTCCTCAAAGGCCTGACAATCAGGGCTAAGTCCAGGGACCCAGGGAGGCCAGAAAAACTCCAAATAATTCACTCCCAGCCCAGATTTTGAAATATGGAAGAAAAGACAATATTAAGATAATTAACACATACTCTATCAAGTAAAGACAAAGTTAAAGATTCCTATTAAAGAAAGGCAGTATCACAGCAAAGTCATCAAAGCATTTAGAAAAGAAACTAATGTCTCAAAATAGCAACTCTTAATTCCCTTTTAAATTTTATCTTTGTAATGAATATTTTGCAATTCCCTTCTGAAACATCAAGCAGGAACCTCCCATTCCCCACAGCTCCCCTTCCCTTCCCAGCCCCTTTAGGGAAAAAAATGTGATGGGAAAAAAAAAAAAAAAACCATTTCTAAGGAAAGGAGAGCAATGCTTTCACATGAAATTCTCTCCAGTTATTCCTCTTCTCCCAACATTACAATGTAATTTCCTCTCCAAGGTATTCTTTATCGCCGGAGATTAAAGGCACATTTTGTGGCTGTTTGATTTGGCCTCTGCTCAGATAAACAAGTAAACTTCAGGAACGCAGAAGTCGACAATCAAGATGAGTCGAGTTGACAGCAACCAGATAAAAAGAAGCAGGTCAGGGTCTGGTTTGCCTCATTTCCTTACACATCCTCTTATCCTGCTACAGACAGGCCTCTGGGAGGAACTATTGCTCACTTACACAAAACTACAATTTTTTTAAAATGAAAGAATTACCTTCTGGAAGAAAATTTACAGCTTAAGTCAGCATTCAACGGCACCATTTTTTATAGCTTACTTTTTGCTGGAAATAAAGGGAAAAAAAGAAAGGGAAGCTCTTCTACCAAGATGTTCACCCCACAGCTAGTGACAATTTTCCTGTCCCCTTCTGCTTTCCTCACATGCTCTAAAGAAAAGCCAAAGCAGTGCATGTGCTGAAACGACAGAAGCTGCCGTGGGAAGGATTTTAGAGAGCCAGCACTGGGAACAGGTGACCTGCCATTTAAACAAAACCATCCACGTTGAATTAGCCAGACCTTTTTATTTAAATGAAAGCCACCAACCCAGAGCGCAGCCCCACTACACTGCACTGAGCTAAGCCCTGATGCTTCTCCCAGCCCTCACCTCCCCAAAACACCCAAAACACTCAGCTCTGTGTGAGCTCTGCCTGCACAGGGCAGGGGTTTGGAAAAAATGACCAAACCCATCCACCCTCCCCTTCCCAGAGCTCAAAGCCCTCACACCAGGGCTGCTCCTGGAGCAGGGTGCACCTGTGTCCTGTGCCTTGACTGCCCCACACACCCACCGTGACCCAGCTCAACCTGCCCTGCTGCTGTATCACACTAAACCACACACCCTTACACATTACAAGTCAAAATTAAGTCAAAACTTCAAGAAATAGCTGCAAAACCACCCCAAAGAAAGCCCACAACAAAGAGCTGGGGCAGCCAGGATCAGCAGCATTCATTCTGTGTTGGATAAATTTGTTTATTTTTAGCCCAAAAAGGGCCAAGGAGACACACAGTTAGTTTTAACCTAGTTATTTACCACAAAAACCAGGCTGCTAAAAGCTCAAAGTTGTGCAAATTTGATCAGCTCTAGAGGATTAAACTTCCTGCATCTCCAAAGACAAGTATGGCAAGCTGCCCATTCCTGGAAAAGTTTGCCAAAAGGTATTTTAGGGCCATTTCCTAAATTTGCTCATTCATAGTTTTGTTATTTCTTTTGGCTTTTGAGTTGGGGGTTGTTTTTGTTTTTTAATTAACCATTGAAAGGGGGCTATCAAAATACTTAATTATAGACTTTAAAAAAAAAAAACAACCAAAAACAAAACCCCAACCAATAACTGAAGTTCCTATAGGAAGTAGTTAAAAAGAAGTATTCATGATGTTTTGCACTGGGAGTTTTATTGATGTTAAAGCTGATGTTAAGTTCAGCAGAGCTGAGGAAACATAATATTCATAAAAGAAAACATATTCAAGCTAAGAAAACAAAGCCTATGAATTTGCACCTGTCATCATAAATAGTTTAACTGAGGTAGTTTCAGTTTAAAAAAGGGAGAAGAAGTTTTTAAAAGGAAACAAGAAAAACTTGATTCTTACTGGATTTATAAAGAGCCTGCTGCCTGGCTGGACCATATCAGAAAGGGAAGATGAGAAATTCAGGAAAGCAGAAAGAAACGGAGCTCTAGGAAATAAAGATCTTGTTTTTATTACAGGATTATTTCTGTGGAAGAGTGGGCCAAGAGCAATAGAAGAGCAGTTTAGAAGCAAGTCTTTTTCAGACCAGAAGGAGCTTATGGTTTTCCCTGCTGGACCATGAAAGGTTTATGTGGAGTGCAGGGGTGAGCTCTCAGCTCGTGGCAGCTCTTAACAACTGCAGGAGGGAGGTTTTGCAGGAAGCTGCCCACCAACCTTTGAGAGAGCCCAGAACAGCTCCTGCTCTCTGCTGTTGGTAGCTACAGCAAATGGGGGATTGGGTGTTAGACTACACTCGAGAACAATGAGACTCCTACAGCTTGACCACAAAAATGAATGTCTGGTAAATGTACCTTTGAACCCCTTTAAATGCACTGGTGTTGCCCACATTGGTGCAGGATGCAATAATAAACTCAAATCACATGGGTCTGCTCACCATCCAACCACAAGTGTGCGTCAGGAGGAAACACAAGGCTAGAGACCAAAAACTCCCATTGTTTGAGTCCTCAGAGCATCTGCCCTGCTGATTTCACCCTGGGGACAAGAGAAAGGTGCATGGGCCACAGCAAGGCAGAGGAGAACCAAAGAACTTCACCAATTGGTGCAGCTGCTGACAGAGAAAAGACAGCAGAGCTGGGGCCACAGGCTGAGGAAGAAACTGCTTGAAGGAACATAATCCATCCAGAAAGAACTTGAGAGAAAAGATAATTATAGGAGCATTTGGATGGGGCTAAATTTGTTCTTTAAAATAGCTTCCATGGATGGTACCTTGAACTGAAGTCAGGGAAGGATGAGTCATTGTGTTTTAATACCTCCATTAGCCTGCCCAAATGGATGCACTGGGAACCCAGAGCTCAGTTTTGCTCTCCAGTGAATCTGAACGTGCACTATTTAGGCAAAAAAAAAAAAAGCACATTTCATTTCACAAGTTCCCCAAAAAAAATTTAAAAAGCACTTCTTTTGAAACCAGAAAATAATAAAGTGAACAAGAAACACACAAGCAGCATGATGCTCTTTTTTTTTATATATAGCCCAGAAGGAATGTAATTTGAAATGTGAACTTTGGCAATTCATCACACAGTCTTTCAGACTACAGAATTTTCAGAGAAACTAAAATGCACAAGACGTTTAGCATTGAGAAGTGCCTACCACAAACACCAGAACTATCAGACATCAGGAAACTTGCCTTAAATGCACCAAGCTCAACTCATCTCTGGCACAACTCTCCTGACTTTGAGACAGGCAAATCTGGCCTGTTGTTCTGAGCACATCCATGGAATAGTATTTACATCATCACATCTTAAAAGACAACAGAATTACACAGAAAGGGATTTTTAATGAAAATAAAGACTGCAGGTGACAGAGCAATTTAAACTTGTTGGGTAGATCCCAGCCTACCCAAAATCTGCACAAGGGTTAATGTGACTAGTTGTGTTCCTCACTACTCTGTTGGGTAACACTGAGGAGTTGTAGGAAATATCTACACATGAGACCTATTTCTGAGCCTGCTGTTGCTTACACAGCAATTTGCTGCATAGAAATAGGGGTTTCATATCAGTGATTTTCACCAGGGACAGTTGGGGTCATCCCTGACAAGCTGTCCCCTGGACAAGGAAAGCCCCAGGAGCATCCCAAGCTTATCCAGACAGGAGAAGATGTGGCAAACCACTGCATAAATCTGTTTTATGCTACCACTGATGGAGGAGCAGAGGGTTTTCCATAGGATACATTGAGGTAACCAGCAAGCATTCACTGCTTCCACTTAAAATTAATAGGCAACCTTGCCCTCCCTTATCTAGGCAGCAATTATTTCCTAATACAGGCAGGGAAGTCATGCCAATTTTGCCCTCTGGGCCTCACAAAGCACACAGCCTAATTCACATTATCCGGGAGCAGCCAAGCCAAAAATTTTTTAGAGGCAGAGATATTCTTATATCTGCTCTCATTAAGCAATTTCCTGTGGTATTTTCTGAGTGGCTGCAGTCTGCCAGCATGCCTGGCAGCCAGACCCCTCCCAGCCCCCCAAGTTTTTCAAGGTGCCTTTTATTATTATTAATATTATTATTAATGGGGTTTTAGTGACTAACAGTGATGCCCCAACAGCTGAGAAGTCTGGCCAAGAAAGCACAACCTGACTGTTGCCAGAGTTATTCCTGCTGCTGGCTCTGCAGAAGTCTAATGGAATTCCTCGCTCATCTACCCCACTGCGAAAAGAAAATCAAGAGAAAAAAAAAATTTTTTTTAAAAATCCCTATTAAAAGTAACCTGACAGAAAATAATATGAATCAATGTCAGGCAAATGTCAAGCAAACAAACTCCTATTTCCCCTGTTATTTGCCAAGTATACCAATCCCAACTAAGCTTTTTGGACTCCTGCAATCACCAACCCAATTTATTTCACACCTTATCCACAATTTCTCTGCAAATTTTTGAATACAGCCATACCCTTGCATTTTGACTGGGGTAGTAACATTTGACTCCATTTCCTTCTGGAAAAATGAGGAAAAAAAAGAGGCAGAAGTGACTTGAAACCTTCATGTTTTACAAACTTCTGACATTTTAGGTTCTTATTTCAGTTAAAAATTAGGGGGTTTTGCTTTGGTATTGTAAGGTGTAGACATGGGCATCTAGTGAAGACTAAATTTCTCCTGCAATTAAACAAAGCAGCTGAGAGGATTAATTAAACATTATAAGCCTCAAGCTCTCTAGCACGCATTGATTTTAAGGGAAGAAACCAACAGATATCCCAAGATAAGCACAAGTTGGATTGAATTAAATTTAAGTCAGCCTGGATTTACTTGGTGACAGCCTCAGCAAGGGGACTAAATCCATAAATGCCTCATGATAATGAGAATATTTGAGCTGAGTTTGCAAGACAGCTCCAGTGGACTCTTTTTCACCACTGCAAATTAACATCATTTTCTCATATTTCTCTACAAAACATCAATTTTTTTTCTCTTTTAGAGACCAGCATCATCACTGTAGCCAGTGTGGTTATACTCCCCAGTTTGCTGCCAGAAGTGGTACAGAGAACACCCTTCAGATAAGGCTTATTTCTTATATCGTAACAGAAAAAGAGCAAAAGCATTTTCCCCACATTAAGCGGTCTTAAAGATGAGATTTGAACTGCTCTGGAAGCATTTATATAATTGAATTATAATTTGCTTCATTTAGGCTTGTGGTCTCTTGTGCACTGTGTCCAGCGCACAAATCAGGCATTTTGTACAATTCAATTACAGATATGCTCAGGAACCTTTTAATCTCATATTAGGTTTCATAATTGATTCCTGCTGTCAGCATTTAGTCTCTGGATTTGGTGAGTCCTCTCAAATCGTATGCAAAGTCCAATGGTGAGTTATTTCAGATGTTTGTAAGTTAAAAAAAAAAAAGCTATCATTAAGTGTAATATATAGGTTAAGGCAGATTCTAGGGACCAGATCATAATTACAAAAGTGGGCATAAGTCTCTCCATGTGTGCAGAGTGGGAATATTCAACAGAGCAGCAGCAATTTGTACTTGTGACAATTTGTACTTGTGCCTCTTTCCTTGATACTTAGGCTCTGGGCTTTCCTTGGAAAAAGAATGCATACATACTACTGAACAATAAGGCAAAATGTAGAGTGTAATTGGTCCTCTCCTACTAGAAAACAGAATATTTGTATTTTTAGAAACTAGAAAAAGCTCACAGTAGTACATCTGTTAAACAAACATGTTAGAACTCTTGCCTAAAGTAATGGAAAATGTCATGCTCTGCTGATAGAGCAGCATAGGCAACAAGCTCCTTTAAAAACTAAAACCAGGTGTTACCACTCTGGATGTAGGAAGGCTAAGCCTTTCCCACATTAGTTTACAGAATCTGAGTGACTCAGAGTCTTTTTCCAGAGAATCCCCATTTCCCCTGTTCTTTGGTCAGCTCAAGCAGCGTGGAAGAGCTCAATTCCCACAGAAGCTCCCTTCCAAAACCATCACAAAATCAGAGATTGTGTTAATCAAAATGTTTTTATACAATTAGAATAGCTTCAACAACCAAAAGCAAGACCAGAGTTTTGAATTACCTACCAATTCTTGCATGGAATCTGCTGATGTGTAGGTTTTTGCAGAGATGTTACCTTCTTATAAAAAAGATGATTTTTAAGTGATTAAAATATCATATGTGCATACCAAACCATGGGACTAGCTTAGCACTGCCAAAGCTTCCCAGGATTATTCTTCTAATCTTCAGTTCACAGATTCAGAACAGATCCAACTTTTCTTATCATTACACCTAAAATCATTATCAGTGAGGTTGGAAAAGTCCTCTGAGACCACTGAGCCCAACCACTAACCCAGTGCTGGTCCCCACGTGCCACATCCACGGCTTTGGAGAGCCTCCAGAGATGGGGACTGCGCCATCCCCTGGGCATGACAACCCTTTCAGGGCAGAAATGTTTCCTGGTGTCCAGCCTAAACCTCCACTGGAACAACTTGAGGCCATTTCCTCTCATCTCACTCCAGCACCTCCAAGGCTTTTTTGCAGCGAGTGGCACAAAAATGAGTACAGGATTTGAGGCGTGGCCTAACCTGCAAAAAATTCACAGCTCTTGAAAGAGTCAGGTTGAGTTTATGCTTCTGTAAATCACAGCAATATCGCATTAAACCAGACCCCATCAGCCCGAGGCTCAGTGTCCTGTCCTAGTTCTGCCATCTGGGTCAGTCACCATCTTTCCAGAAGCTGAACACCTGGAGACATTTCTCCCTCTCTGCTTATTCCCTCAGCCCAATCTCTTGCAAAAATGTGCATTTTCAATGGGAAATTTTGTAATTTGTAGCAAGGGGTGAGTGTTACACACTGCCCTAGCCCAGTGACACAAGACACTAACCTTCCCTCGGGAAGCAGAGATGGTGCTGTGGGGAAAACGGGCAGAGACACAGAACACAGGGTTTGACAAAAGCAGAGACTTCCATACAGCAAGTATCCACTCAAAGCCCAAATTTAACAGAATGACTGGTACTCCTTTTCCCATTTGCTCTGTTTTAATGGTCCATGCGTGCAGTTTCATGAAGCAGCATCCAGTTTTTGCCTGAAGGCTCTTTTAAAAACAAGCCAGTGAGAAGGAAACCTCTGGAAGCTACCTAAAGTGAACTTCCAGAGGCATCACCAGACTAAGTTTTTCCCCTATATACTGGGGTGGGACTGTAGAAGACAAAAGCTTTCCACCTTCCACACCATGTGTTGTGTGTTTAAAAGAAAAAAAAAAATGTAGTCTATGTTTTCAACACATGAAATTCATAATGAGACCACATGAAACAATTATAAATGCTCCTTCAGCCTAAACACACTGAAACAATGCTTTTCACAAGAGAATTAAACTGCTGTGGCTTATCACGATATAAAAGGCAGTAGCTCTGGTGGGGGTCCACAGACCTGCAACAGTTTGTGTTATGCAAAAAGGGGAAAAAAATAAAAATCCCCTCTGGCATGGGGGTAGTGAACAGCTGGAGATGTGCAAGCACAACTGTGAACCTAATGGGTGACCTCGTGTTCTCCCACAGGCATTTGAGGATGTCCAAACACAAATGATGGATTTTACAAGGCAGACTGCTAAATGTCACATCCTTCGACAGCAAGGCTTAGCCTGACAAACCAATATCCCGACCCGGGGGGCACAGGGTGGGGCAGGCTGCAGGAGCCACATCCACTGTGGATTTATTGGTTTGCATTGCTCAATAGCACCAAGAGGGCAGCGGATTGAAGGCAGCACTGAGGCTGGCAAAGCTGCAGATGGGGGCTGGACTCAGCTTTGGGCCCCCAAATCAAGGGGGACATTGATCAAACCCTTCTGCACTGGAGCCTGGACAAGAGCCCCTCACCAAGCCCTTCCCACCGATGGTTCTACAATCCAACGTTCTCTTAGAGAAACAATAGCAGTTCAAAGAGTAAACCAAGATTTTTCCTGGGGTGACAAACAATCCTGCAGTCCTTAACAGACTCATTTAGGACACTTCAAAGTGCCTGCCCTGTAGCAAGCGTGCAGCCCGTGCCCTTGCAGAGGGGCAGGCCTGCTCCCAGATTTTATTGCCATAAAGTGATTGTTCACTTTTGAAGTGTTTTTTGTCACTCTATTACAACTACCAGGGCTTTAACCAAACCAATAAAAGAGCATTTAACAGCACTTTGGGGACGCTCATCGCTCTGCCCAAATGTGACAATAAGGATGTTAGCACAGCACTGCAGCAGGGTGAGCAGACATCTTATTCAGGATGGACTGGTGGCTCATTTTGGAGAAATTATCCTAAATACTGACTTTGCCAAGCCAGAATGGGATGGTTTCTACACCTGTATCTCTGGATTAGAGCTTGACCAACTGAGCTGTTCATATCAGCAAGGCTTTAGAAGCTTCTCTGTTTTCCCTTAGTTTTACTGAAGTGCACAAAGAGGAGGTACTTAAGAGGATATCTGGTGGTTGACTCAATTTCAGAGTTATAGATATCAAGAAAAAAAAAAGCATTGAGCTCCCAATCCCCCAAGACCATCTCAAGATTAAAAAGCCAAGCTGGAACCTTCCTACAGGATGAAAAAAACCCTGCTAATGGTACATGAGCCCCTAAATATTTTTTTAAAAAGAAAAAAGAAAATCCATCTCTCTCAACTCATTTCATCTATTCTTAAGAAAACACTTCTTTAAAAAATTCAAATTACTCAAATACATCTGCATTCATTTTAAATTATGTGAAGCAAGTCTTAAATCACAGGGCAGGGGTTCAACAAGTCACCCCAAATAAATATGAAAGTCACACTACTATATTTCGTCAAAGAAAAATATGATGCAAAAATATTTTTTCCAAAATACATATAAAATACAATAGAAAACTGTAAGAGAACCAAAAGTGTATATTTTGTGCACCTCATTGATTTCTAAATCTCGCCATCACAACAGCACAACTTTCTCCGTGGTTCACAACTTCTCACAACAAGAACAGAGAGACCAAGAGTGTAACAACACCAGAACTCAGTGTGCTTTAAAAATCCATTTTTCACTTAGTCCCACTTGTAGCACCATTAATTCTTTCTTGATATTAGGCTAAAACTGAGCTTTTAGAAACAGATTTTAACACTACAATTTCACTGTAACAGTCAGAGGACCAAGGAAAAGCCAGCCCAAGGCAGCAGGAGATGCCCAGCAGCCTGTGCTGGGGAGAGGCAGCCAAGCACTGCAGCACCTTCTGAATGAGACCCAGAGGGATTCCCTTCCCTGCTGATATAAATGACTTACCCTAACCTTGTTTCTACTCAATTATATTTTCACCTTAACACTATTTTTTTAATACAGTACACATCACTTGTAAACGTTAAATTCAAATATGCAAGAGCCAGCATTTATCATTCAGTCATTTGTCACACTGCTGCCCACCAGACTGGCAGACCACAAGCACACTTAAACATTTTGCTCTTCCACATAATTACACTGTGAACCAAAACATACACGCTCAGGACAGACAGGAGTGAAAGAGCCACACGTGCGCCTGACAGAGCTCATTTTCCTCTTCTGCTGTTCGTGTCAGGAATGAGTTTGTCAAATGCTTTCTACATTGCTGTGTCACACAACCAAAAAAGTCAGGAGCTATTACTCACACTATTTTTTACCTGCCTCAGTAACAGTCAGGTGAGTTACAAGCCCTCAGGGCACTTCATTTCCAGGCTGTGGATAATAATGGTCCTTAATTGAGGTTTCTGGGTGCTACATATATAACATTAGATCTGCGAGAACTGCTACCAAAGAAGAAATAACAATGCATACCTTGCCTCTCCCAAAACACACACACACCCACACTCCACAGAAAAATTCCAGAGCTTCAAGATGATTCACTTCAATTACTCATCTCCCCAAAAGATGTAACGGTTAAAATTACTCTATTGTCTTTTTCTTCAGGTTCAGAAATATTCCAGTGATCTTTGAGGGCTTCTGCATTTCTTCATTCAGACACAGCAGCCCAGCCCATCAAACTGAGACCAAAAAGTTCACAGAGAAATCATGGGACTTATTAGTATTTTCCCTTTAGTCCTTCCCTCTGCCCCAGCTGAGATTTCAGTGCCTCATGGGTGATCTTGGGATATCCCCCATGCTCTCTAACCTCAAACACCATGGGCAGGTTTTGCTGAGCACTCCCATGTCAATGTATCACACAGCCAAGGGAAAATGTGGAGAATTTCTCCCTGGAAGTGAACTGTGCACAGGCATGGACGTGCTCTGCAAATGGGAGCCAGTTGGTACCACACTGCAAATATGTTCAGTGATCATCATAAAAAAGGTCATCCTAGAAGAATTGCACCTGTGATTTCATCCATGTTTTACTGGTTTTTTTTCCCCACCAGAAAAAAAAAATACTGATCAGGAAATACCTTCCCCTGCTAAGGATTATGATTGTGTTTTGCTCAAAAACATTAGGGACCGGAGAAAAGAAAAAGGTACAAACAACGATACAACCAAAACTTTTGTATTATTCAAAAGAAGATTTAATTACCTGAAACTAATCTTACAATCAGGTCAAAACAAAGCCTAACAACTGATTCAGAAAAATCACTATCAATTTGAAAATGTAATTTCTTCTCTGGTTTGAGACAGAGCTCCACAGGGGGGAATGGGGTTGGGACAGCACACAGATAAAAGTCACTGCAGCCTGCCAGGAGCTCAGGTCACTGCTGATGAAGTGCAACACACCGAGAGGTCTCACCTGTGAGTGAAGGGCCCAGTGCTGTATCTGCTGCTTGCAAGCAAAACAACGACTCCCAAAGTGCTCTGTCTCACCCCAGCCCACACCACACAAGGGATTCACACACCAAGGAAGGGAATTTTGAGATGCATATTCACTGATTATCCACATTCAAACATGTTTTTGCAAGGCAGGCTAATCCAACTCAAGCATTACATTTCTGGTGTAAATGATGATGATTTTGGATTTCAGAGCAGCCAAATTGGCATCACTTGTCAGGGCCATCAAAAAAACCCTGAAGAATAACCACATAAATCAGAATCAAATACACTTGACAAAGAACAGATTTTTCTGTTTTAATCTAAATAAAGATCTGATCTTTCCATTTGCATGGATGCCTGCTAATTGCACTGCCAAAAAAAATATAAATCTGTTAATGAGCAGCAACTGTATACATTAGAAATAAAGGCTTCCTATTTTCTAAATTAATGTAGTTCCTAAAATGCATTACAGAGATAACTGCATTAGAAAAAAAAACAAAACAAACCCCACAAAAAACCAAAACAAAAAAAAAACCCCAAAGAAAACCACAACCAAAAAACAAACCTGGCCAGAGGTTATCTAAGAAAATTAAGTTGATTCTGTATCATGTTGTTTTTTCCATGTATAACACAATTGGCATGGAAACCTATATGAAAACCACATCCTGATGTTTGCTGGCTGCAAGAGCATAAAATCACTTCTTGTAGATCCCAAGGTGCTCTGGCCAGCAGAGCTGTCATTTATTTCCTAAGTGCATGGCATTCTGGCACAACACAGGTTAGGGTTTTTTTATGACATCTGATTTACTTCAAGGGTACCCTGAAGAGTCAGCCTAGCATGAAAACACATCCACGTTTCATAAAGGTCATTCTACAGTAACATCTGCTATTGATTCAGTCTGAAAACTCACAACTAATCACCATAAACAGTTACTTAAACAATCTGCTCTTCAGTAAGAATTACTCAAAAGGAGCAGTCCCTTTTCATGCATAACGTGATTTTGTTATATCTCTTAATTACAGAAATACAGGGAGAAAAGGACTTTGGTTGGAGAATTATACCAGTCCCATCAACACACTCAGGGCAAAGTCCCTCAGGTAGAGCCACTTAACACTTGCAAAAGTTTCAGTTCAGGTGGGCAAGTTCAAGGCATAGGAGGGTGCGATGCTGAGACTTCCCCCCTCCTTTTCCAATTCACCCAAGGAGGAGGAGATGGAGGGATCTGAAGGTTGGATAAAGTCACTTGCTTTTCAAATTTCCAGTAACTGAGCACTGAGGGACAGAAGGAACATTTACCACATCACCTTCCTGGTGATCAAAGGCATTTTCGTGCATTTAAAACAACTCCACCTGCTTTGCAGCTGAATGTGTGAAAGCTCCTAAAGGGGCTCAGCGAGCGAGGTGTGACCCTCCTGGCAGGAGTTCTGCCGTGCGGGGAGGGTTTGCAGTCCCATTTTGTGGATTCACACGTCTCCAGCAGCTCTGTGCTCTGCCCCTGCTCGCAATGTGCAGGGACAGACAGGTGAACGTCTGACCTTCAGTGCAGCCGCACATCATCATCCCTTTCATCAAGAAATTCACAGCTATGCTTTATCCCAACAGGTGAAGGGTCTGCATTGTCACTCATTTCATTTCCAAACTCCCTCTCTTTTCCTTAAGAGGTGCAGAACTAGGAACAGGGGGCTGGGGAAATAAGCACTGTGATAATGTGAACAGGGATGTTTTCAGGCTGAAACTATTCAGGCCATTTAGAGTTTTCCAAACAACCCCAAACCTTTTTCAAACTGATTTTCCTCATGGTTAAGCAACAGACACACAGATTAATTAAAGCACTCATTTAACTCAGGTCAGAATTAGTTGAAGGCCTTCTGGTGCTCAGAGGAAAGAGAAAACTGGAAACCATCCTAAGCAGAGAAATTATTCAGTCACTGGATCTCTCACTACCTGGTGCTTCCTGGGGATAACTGCTCATAAACAGTCTGAAGACTTACACATCTCGGCACACTTCTGCAGTCCCCATAACAGCCCAGGTAACTGCTTTTTCCTCAGCCTCGGTGGTTCAGGAGATCATCACTCACACAGAGATCCTAATTCGGCAAACTCCTCCTGGCCACAGACCTTGCCGTGCCCTCCCAAGCCAAGCATGCACACAGCTCACCCAAAGCTCAGGACTTGATTGTGCAGATATTTAAGAATATTTGATCTCTACCCTCTCAGTTACAAATCCCAATGCTTACCAGTTCCTAAAACAGTCCCAAATATTTCAGACTGGATTATTTCATAGTAACACACAGTAGACCTGGATGCCTACCCATTGCACTTACAGGGTATTACATAAAAAAATAAAAGAGGGCAGTATAGAAACAAGACCTACTTGCTGAGTTTATCTTGCCATTGAATGCACTTTTTATGCACCTACCCAACTGTGGATTCTCTCCCATTTTTGAAACAGCCTGACCCAAGCATCACACTCTCTAGAGGGAAAAGCACATATTTCTTATTTTTTACATATGACTGTGCACACATATATGCTCACACACATGTTTATATGCACCCCATTCAAAGGCAATTCTGTGCAGGGAGTCATGAGAGGAAGTCACTGCACTTTAAAGGCAGAGAAATCAGTCCAGGCTAAGGAGTGCTGTAACAGAGAAGGTATTTACAGCAGAAATGCTCATGGTATCTACAAACATCAGTGTGAAAACTCAGTCTGGCACAACTGTTTACGTTCAAGCGCACAATAAACAATTGGTTTTACAAATTTTAGGTATGTGAAAACACATTAATATGTCTGCCAGAAAGATTCCAGGGACAGCCATAAACACTGTGGACACAATAAACTCAATTAATTCAGCAAACAAGCCACTGATATATTCACTTAGGGAACATTCAGTGGCATGTTATCAGGTTTTGAGTCACATATTCTGCATTAACAAACAAAGATGTTTTTGCATGTAAAGATTCACACCCCCCTCTTTAACCTCACAGCAACCTGGAATTCCTCTGCAGCAAATCCCATGCTCTTGGGACAACTTCTTAATGAAGCCTGCAGAGCAGAGACAGCCCAGAGCCAGCTCAGTGAGCTGAACTTCACAGGAACATTCATTTAAATCGTTACTTCCAATCCCTGCTCCCAGCAGGAATCCTGCCTTTGGCTTCCCATGGCAGGCGTCAGCTGCCCGTCAGGCACTGCTGCTGTGCCACAGCCCCAGGGCCAGGGGAAAGCCATTCTCCAACCCCACCAAACCGAACTGGGGCAAAGTCCCCACCACGCCCAACTCTGCTGTCTGGTCTGGCTTTTTCCCAGAGTCACTCCCCAGGCACTGCTACCACGTGGAAGGTGCAGCACGGTTTGCTATTGCTTCTTTCGATAATCACAATAAAACTGTGAGTGTAAAACTTAGACAAATGTGCCCTAGTTCCGTCACATTTTCATTCACCTCCATGATTTTAATTTTTTTTTTTTTTTTAAAGCCAACAGCAGAGCATCCTCCCTGGAGGTCTGAGCAGGAGCTGCACAAGAGGCTTTGAGAGGCTCCTGGTGCTGGTGGTGTAGGAGGTTGGGCATCCCTGCTCCAGTGAAACAGAATCCACATGGTCAGAGCCAAAGTACACACTCCCCAAGCACAAGTCAGTGCCAATATAAAAATCTCTCCTTTTTTGTAAACACCAGAATGGAATTTTATTAGGCCTAAACTACCTGTGTGAAAACCAACCACGAGGAAGCAGAATTTAATCCTCTCTTCCCAGCAAGTATAATAGTTGATGTTTTCCTTGGCAGTCAGGTCTGTTTCAGAAACACATCAGGAAAACCACAGCTGGATAGAGGTGAAAAGGTGCATTTTCAGTGCAGATCCTCTGCAGCAAAGATGAAGTTTGTTTTATCAAAATGGAAAAACTTCAGTTGCCTTCCACTTTTCAAGAAACGAAGGGCTTGCTACAACAACAATTTTAGATGCAGTCATCCAGGAATCATTATGTTGATACACAAGTCACCTTGGAAATTCAGAGCTGGTAAGGCAAATGTTCTCTTGATGCCAAAACAGATCCCCTCATCCAGGCACCACCACACACTGACATTGAGTGCATCTCAGATTCCCAAACCCTCATTGACCAGAGGATGACTGACCAAGGTAATTAATTCTAACTAAAGCAAGCACACACCTTCCCAGCTGAAGTCAACATTAAATTCTCTTTAAAGTATCCCAGCATTTCCCCACATGGGGTGGTGCTTTCCAAGGACATTTGTGTCCCTTCCTGCAGCCTCCTCAAGCTTCAGCCTGAGGTAAAAGGAAAATTGTGCCCACTGGGGAAAATGTATCCAAACTGGTAAAGAAATCACTCCTTCCCTGAGAAAATAAACCCACACAATCCAGCACAGGCAGACATGAAGCTGTAAGTGGTTCACAGCAAGGGAGGTGGGTTTGTGCACACACAGCCAGAGCCCCATGTCACCCAGGGCAGTTTTGGAGCTGCTTTTTTTTTGGCCTTGCTCAAGGCATACAATGAATATAATAACAATTAAAAAAAGAAGAACAGAAATATTTTTACTCCCTGGTTTAGACACTGGCTGCTAAAATGCATGCTTGTCTCAGTTCAGGGCATGGAAAGTTTGATTTTAACAGGAATTAATCTGTTTACCACAGACTGTATTAATTAGAGTTTATTGCAGAACTGTATTCTGTGCTAGAAAAACACCACCACACATTTATCAAATTTTAACCATGATTATTGTGTTTTATTGTTTCATAAACTTCCAAAATGTCATGTCATGATCTATTTCATCTCAGACTTTCCTTTCCATCTAGAAACCATTACATATGCTCCAAGGAGAAGCCAACCCAGCTGCACATGTATGTACTGCAGGATCCTGTTTGCAATGAAAATTATCTGCAATTGATTCTCATGGAGACCAATCTTCACAGGCATTCTGTGAAGCCAGAGATAAATAACAAACAGCGTTTGTAAAAACTATACATTTTCCTGCAGGCAAAAAGGGAAGAAAAACCCCAATGTGGGGGGAAATACAATTAGTGCACTAACAGCAATTCCAAGCTAATGAAATTCTGAGACATCAGCAAAGCGCCAGAGATGCCTTGCTGGAATTTCAGATGCTGGACCTTTGTGGAAGAGCCCAGCAGCCACAAAAAACCCACCAAATTTCAGAAAAATATTTAACTGGCATCAAAGGCAAACCACATAGTGCAGAGCAGAGACAGACAAGCCAAAGGGCACTGCTGGTGCTTCTGCCTCCATGAACAGAGCTGCTGCTCCAAGGGCCCTCAAAGGGATGTGATGAACTCCAGTGTGCTGGAGTGACAGGGGAGAACCATCCTGAGTGGGCTGGCCGTGCCACTGGAGATCTGACAACTCAGATTCATTTATCCCTGTCTCTCTTCCCTGCTGCAGCAGCACTGAACTCCCAGCAATGCTTCTTTGCTTCAGTGCTTGAGCCCTCACAAGCTCCAGATCCCCCACCTACAGCAGTGGCCATGTGTGCACCAATCCTCCCTCCCAGTTTATTCCAGCACTCACATTCCCACATGGGAATCTAATTTACAGTCCCTCAATGGTCCCTCTGTGCCCACCCATCCCTCCCCTGTGGATTTAATTCATCAGCTCAAACTCAGTGTGATAAGGGGAAGACGCCTGGGTGAGGTTTGGATCCTCTTTGAGCCCAATTGCAAGGGCTCCATGCTCTCTGTCTCTCTGAAATGGTTTTCCACTGGGACAGGGGAGATTCTTGGACAACAAAGGCTCAGTCTGTGGATGCCTACAATTCCCCCAAGGAGCGGCTGAACTGATTTGACCCAGGACTTGAAAGGCATCACGCTAGGGGCCAAGTCTTGCCTGGCTCAGCCCAGCACAAGCCTCCCCTGCAGAGCCAGGGAAGGCCGTCCCCACACTCCTGTAATCACAGCCGAACGATATTAAGGTGATTAAGGGAAGAAGTCACTGCAGGAGCTCCCTACAGCTCCCTAGACACGCTCCAGACACAAGGAGGAGAGCTCTGGGGCTGTGCTGGCTCCTTTCAAGGAGCTCGTCCATTACAGCAGACAGACTCAAAAGAATCCCCAAACCCCACATAATTGATTTTATGCATATTCGGTAGATTTTATGCATATTTCCTATCTTTCCTGGCAGCAGAGTGGAGACAAAAGGAATCAGGTCCAGTATTACTTGCTGAACAGATGGAAAAAGTCTGTTCCCTGCAAGAAAGCACCACTGAATAAAATTTGAAGCAGCAGTGCTAAACCTGTAGCATCTAGGCCACTATTGGGCACTAATGACTGATCTCTGCCTCCCTCCCTTACAAAAACCAAACTAATGTCTAAAGCTTCCTATTTCCTCAGCACCAAATACACTACTTGGTGTTCAAGAAGTGCCTCCATCACATCTCCTTCACACCACCACTTGCAATACTTTTATCCTGCTTTCTATAAAGCCTGGAGAGGTCAATATTACCTGATAAATTCTGAAACAATAGGATTTACAAGTGCAAGAAACATTTTTTTTCTCCCTTTAAACTTTTCTGGTTGAAACAGTTTGCTGGGATTTCTGCCAGGACCCGGTGGAAAGTTCTCACATCTGCATTGTGCAATTAAAATGTCAAAGCTGGAGATTATTTAGTGTATTAGGAGTAAATCTAAAGAAAAGCCACACATTTTTAAGAGTCATTTGTTGCTGAATTATGCCAAGACTATCTCCTCGTTCAGTGTGAGCCAATATTTCATGTACTGCTACAACTACTACCAGGATCTAGCCAGTTTTTAAACTCTTTTTGCCCTTTTGCCCCCTTCCCACCCCAGATTTCTTCCTGTGCCCTAAATGCCTCAAGCATCCCTCAGCATGACACACAGTGCCACCAAACCTGCCACCAGCACACACCTTTGGCCTTGTTGGGTGAGAAATTGGGATTCAGGAGGTGAATGCCTGCAAAAAGCGTGGTGCCTGCGGGTCTGACATCAGCTGGAGAAGTCCATCTGCGTTATTCACACTTGGATCCCTATGTTTCTTGAGCTCTCAGTAACAATTTTAGAGCAGAGCTATTGCCATGCAGAAGAAACAAGCACAGCTGTTCAGTGCAGCAGCTTCCCACCCACATTTTGCAGACCTGCACTGGAGGCTGCAGACGTGCAGCAGGATGCTGACAGCATTGGGATAAAGCACTCAAATCCCAGGAAAGGGAATACGCACCAGTGTGGGATTGGGGGAGAGGGCTGTTTTGTGGGTAGTACATTTGGGTTTTTTTAAATCAATCAATCAATCACAGGGACACCCTGGATCCCAGCAGGCTCATGGTTTCCACAGGCTCTTCCATGAGCTACAGAGGAGGTGCAATGTTAGGTCACAGCAGCAGCACCTCTGCTCCAGTGATGCAACTCAGTGACCTGC
The DNA here is from genome assembly GCA_036630365.1 of Acanthiza pusilla. Lineage (NCBI taxonomy): Eukaryota > Metazoa > Chordata > Aves > Passeriformes > Acanthizidae > Acanthiza > Acanthiza pusilla. The sequence continues at coordinate 7,987,515 of JAXCHO010000049.1, read as the reverse complement.
AAGGCCAGAAGGACCCTGAGCACAGGAGCAGACTGGGCTCCTGCAGCCATTTGTTCATTTTGGCTGTGTTTGGGTGAAGAAAGAGTAGGGGAGTGATGAACACAGGCTTAAGAAAAGTTTCCTTATGTCAGTGTTTGAAATAAAACTTCTACATTTTCAAGTAGAATTTTTATCCTGTAAAAAATAAAATCTGTTTCACATACCTCAATTTCTACCAAATGAATCAATTTATTTCCTCCTGGAAAGCAAATCACTGCTGTCCCCACCCTGGACAGGGACACAGCAGATGCCCTCCAGTCCCGCAAAGGCCAACCAGTGACAGCCAGCACCACTGCCGCACCTTAAAGAGGATTCACAAGCTGCCTTGCCTTTGTCTCTGTGGGCACTACATCCCAAGCTCTCCAGCACACATTGCTGTAATTCAAATAAAACCAAAATAAAAAAATACACTAATTTCTTACTGATGGGACTTGTTCGATCCAATCCTGCATCTCGTTTTCCCAGTACTTCGCCTCAGGCTGAGTAAATAATCATGAGTTTCACTCAGCCTAAGTGAAGGCCAGATTTGGACAGCAGCATCCTTACCAAGAACTAGAACTAATGGCTTTGCAATTTGATAATGTGAACCAGAGTAAGGAGGAAATTATTTTGGCAGAATTGAGCAGAACCGAAACTGAAAGGTCAACCTATTTAAGGAGCGGTACCACAACACTACACAATCTACAGTTAAACCACCTGCAGGAAATATGATCATCTTCTGGACGATCTGTTTGGAACATTACGCAAATCAATCCATACACAAGCCTAATAAAAACCTCTATGTCCTAATAAAAACCTTTCAATCATAATAAAGAAAAAAGAAATCTGTTAACAATAACCAAAATGATACAGACCAAAAATAAAAAAACCCTAGAACTGGGACTGACTGCAACCCAAGGATTTAAAGTTACATTCCAAGAGCTACCTCAAAATTACAACTGTCTTGTTGCACACAGCAGAGAGAGCAGGGACTCACTCAGCAGCGTAGGGTAAGGCAAGGGCTCAGCAGGCAGGGGCTGCACTGAAGAATGTGGGAGGAGGATGGGCTTGATGACTAAATCAATGTCCTTAAGTAACCTGCTGCAAAAACATGTATTCCTGTCTTATTTAATCGTTATGGTTCTCTCTTTTAAGAGAGGATTCAGGAAAGGGCAGCAGAGCATTTAGCAAGAGAGGATGAGAGAGAAGAGAGGCAGGAGCTGAGAGGAGCAGGTTCCCTTTCATGCACAGGTAAGTTGTTTGTGATGTTTGAATTACAGGCTACATCAGTCACATTTCCCCAAAAATCATGTCTAACCCAATGTGAAAGACGTTTTTGATGGGGATATGTCTCCTTTTGCTTTTAATTATTCATATGCAAATCATTTTGGGAGGGGGGAAGACCACGAAGGAAATGACATGTCAAGATACATAAACTGGAAAGGAAGACAAGCAAACCAAGGAGGGCTCCTCCAAGAATATCTGCAAACAAAGTCAGTTTGCTATTCCAAACTTCAGACGAATTATTCACAGATGAGAGCTGAAGAGTTGCATGTGAACAGAAATTAGAGACTTAAATGATAACACATTAGTGATGTTCATATTCTAGGCTGATCCCTAAAGAGGAGGCAGGCAGCAGGTCATGGTAATCACTGGTGTGCTTTTACCTGGCTGAGCTGAAAAGAGCAAGTTCTGGCTGCAACTCTGCAGCTGATCAGAGCTGTGTGTGATGCTTGTGTGATGCCTGGCCCTGGAAAGCTTCAGTTCAGTCCCATGTTGTACCACTTAGGCTAAGGAGCAAATCAGTGTTGTTTAAAACTTAAAAAGTTTAAAAAAACATTTTAAGGAGGAAAACAAAACTGAACCAAAAAATAACACCAAAAACAACCCCATCAAATATCAAGCAAAGTTTAGCTCTCTTAAAACTGCCAGAAAGGACCCTTCCCCTACAACAGTCCCACGGAGGTGTTCCCAACACAGACCTCCCATTTCCCTCTCTGGAAATGACAGCCTCGATTAGGACTTGGCTGCACCAACCCGATGAAGTGAAACAAAAACATTTCACAGCCCACAGCATTCCTGGCTCCCCATCAAAATGCTGGCAGCCAGGAGAGGGAAATCAAACCCTCTGGTCCTGGGCTGAGCCTCTGTCCCTTCATCTTTCTTCTTCCAGCTCTTGCACTTCAGGCTATCAGATAAGGACAAATTGCCTGTAACAGGCGTAGTTACTCAGCATCCCAGGTGCTATTGGGCTGTCCCAATCTGAGTGGGAACAGCTTCAGCAAGTGGCCTTGATGAGGGGGCTCACCCTCCCCTCCCAGCTGAAGGTCATCTCCCAGCTGGCCCCACTTGTTGGTGGCTCCTTGGCCAGGGCACAGCCCAAGCAGGAGAGAGGAATGGCTCAAACCCAGGGCCCCATTTCACATCAAGCCAGGCTGTTGCTAAATTCTGCCGAGCACTGAGGTCTAAAAGCAGAATTTGGCACCAGCCTCACAAAAGCTGGGGCACAGCAGCAGCAACCTCAGCACTCCCCAGCCCCACCAGCAGCACCAGTTTGTGCTTCTCAGCAGGGCTGAGCAGCAGAACCATCAGCAGTCACTGCCCAGAGCAGGGCAAGATGCCTCTTCAAATTGGGGCTGGCTTTGAGGGATTTTGGGGTTCCTCTCCTTTTGCATTCTGTAAAACCTACTCAAGACAATGTTTCCTTCGTCCATAAAAGTCAGCCTCCACCCTACCCCAATACAGGCATTCTACAAAAATAGAAAACAAACAAATGCACACCAAAGGGAAAAAAAGTACTAAAGACAACAGTGCAGTCACAAAACTGAGCAGGAAAGACTCCTACAGACAGAAGCCAACCCGTGTCATTACTAACCCTCCTCCCCCTGCCTGCTGAAACTTTTCATCTCTAGGCGTCATCTTTTCAGGATTACATCCCAGAAGGTCACCTGCCCTTCTCACACAGCTGCGTGCTGGTGTCTCACCAGGGCCAGCAGCCAGGCTCAGCCCCTGCTCCCCACCAAGCCTCCATCATGCTGGAATAGCTGCACAGCCTGTGTGTGAAAGCAGTACTTTATGCAAGAAAAGCATTAAAAATAACAGCTAGAAAGGCAAGGACCCTTCAGAAGCATCCTGTGGTTTCACATCCTGAAGCTGTGCCACTTCACCCTTCTGCACAGGATTTCTCCTTAAGGTGCACATTCATTACATGGTCACCAGTTGCAGCATGGTCAAGCAGACAGCCAGTTGAGGGCAGATGAGTTAAAACAGACTTCAAAATAACACCCTTGTAGCCCTGGCCAGACCAAAAGTCCCCCTGGAGCATTAAACCACCTCCTGCAATAAGGACTGCACAGAGAGTTCTGCTACAGCCCCACACCTCCAACAATAAAATCATGAAGGGCTTCTCAAGAGGGCACCCAGGCTGCCTCCCCAGCCAGCCCAGACAGACCTTACACAGCTCTCTCACACACACGTACACAAATACACACCTCTGCTTGGCTGTGTCACTCCAGTACACCTTAATCCCTGCCCTGGAGCTCCAAAGGCAATTCTGATATTTTCAAGTCACCCGCACATAGCTCTCCCCCCAAGGCTGACCAGCAATCCCAGCTCACACCAGCATAAACACACATTCCAAATTCTGTTTGCTGCACCTTGCACAGAACCGAGAAACAGCAAAGCCCATGAGACTCACCTCAGCCACGGAGAGCACAGAGCTGCATCCCCCAGCCTGGAGTTCCATCCATGCTGCTAAGACACCCCAGCAGGCTCAGTGACAAGCTCAGGGCCCTCCCTGAGCCTGGTTTATAGCAGGGGAGCACACCACAGACACACCTGTGATGAGAGGAAAGCACCAGGAGCAGCAGCTGTGCCCAGTTAAAGGCACCTGGAGCTCTGATTCTTCCCAGCTGTGTCTCCATGGACAGGAGACATGAACCAAACAATGATCCCCCGGAAAGAGGAGGGGACAGCCCTATTACCTTTTCTGTTCCCGTCCCTAAGATATTCAGAACAGGGAGAGGTGTTCCTGATGTCCTTCCTGGCTCCTCAGGCAGTGAGGCAGAGGCCAGTTTTGGGTCATTCCTGGGGCAGAGGGAATGAATCTGCCAATTCAGGTTCACTGTTATGGTTTCAGCCTCTTAGAGCTGCACTGCCATGAACACCCTCCCTCGGGGCACTCAGCAAAAAGGGTTTTTGTAGAATCATGGAATGGTTTGGGCTGGAAAGGACCTGAAAGCTCATCTTGCTCCACCCCCTGCCATGGGCAGGGACACCTTCCACTACCCCAGGTTGCTCCAAGCCCCATCCAACCTGGCCTTGAACACTTCCAGGGATGGGGCAGCCACAGCTTCCCTGGGAAACCTGCGCCAGGGCTTCAGCACCCTCTCAGATGAGCTGTCACATTGTAAGTGACACAACTTCAGTGTGTGTGTTCCCTCTGCCTTCCACGTGCAGTTTTATACTCAGGATAAAGAGAACATTTTCAGCATTTGGTGGCAAAGGCCAAAGTCCTCAGGGCATCAGTGTAAGGTTTGACATCTCCAGTTCGTTACAGTGGCTCTGTACAGTGGAATTCAGGGAATTCCTCCTGCCAGCAGGAATTCAGGAAATTCCTGAATTCACTCTGTAGAGGGGCTGGAATTCAGGGTAGTAATGGAATATAGACACATGGCAGTGGAATGGCCACAGGGAACCCCCAACCACAGCAGGCAAAACTTCCAAAATGAGGTATTAAATCAATTTTAAAGCAAAACAGTTCAACAAACTGTTGGGTTCAAGCAACAGATAATTACTATCTTAAACCAAGGATGGAGCCACCAAATTTCACCCATTCCCACCAGTGAAATCCCCTGGGGATGAGCTCTCAGCCAGTCTGGAGCAAAGAGGAGCTAAAACCAGCAGTCAGCAAAGCCCAGAATGAACTCCAGGAAAGGAGGGTGGGCATTTAGTTACCAAGGAGAAGGAATGTATTTGTCACTTGCTGGTGTTCATTGCATTTTGCTTTGCTACTTAACAAGCACTAAATATAAATATATATGGGATTATGTATAGGGATATATAGACATATATATACATATATATATACACAGAGAGAGGGAGAGATTTATTTCTATAAAGATCCTTCTTCTTTACAAACACCACTGTGGGGCTGAAGAGGAAGAGGATGTTCCCAGGGAGGGTGATGGAAATGTCCACTGACCAGACAGGGTGGGAGGATGGAGAAGGGGTGCTTCCAACTTCAGATTTCCGTGTTAATTCAGACAGAAGTGGGGGTTTGGGTTTTCTTTTCTTGTTAAATCCCAAGTCCCCACTTTAACAAAACACAGCCTCCCCTCCTCTGCTGTTTTTCTGTTTTGTTTTGTTTGTGTGTGTGTAAAAGCAGCCGAGCCTGGCTTTTATCAAAGGCCTGAATGTGTCTTTGTGTCACTCCATCCAAAGGGAACCGAAGCAGGGGGTGGCAGTGCTGCTGCTCCTCCACAGAGCCCAGCGCTCGTGTGTGTGATCGTCTCCAGCACAGCCCTGTCCCGCACAGGGCACGCCGGGGATGCTGCGAGGCACTGCTGCACTCTGACCTCACCTCTGGCAAGAGAGACTTTAAAGACTGGGAACCTTGTCACTCTGAAAATGAAGCAGAGCCCCTTAAAGTCTGGCTTAATTCACATTAAAGCAACCCTCGAGGAGCTCGTATGCAGTGCGATTATCCTTAAAGTCTACTGGTCTGCGTAAGCTCCCGAGTGGAGTTGAGCAGCACTTCTTGGGGGATTTAACCACATCTCTGGGATTAAAATAGAACACTTCTATACAGCCTTGATCCAAAAAATGGATGTAGTGAAAAAAATTCAAACAAAAAAAGAGAAAAAAGAAAAGCATGTGCAAGTTCTGGCTGGGGTCAGGGTATCTCTGCCTTCCCCCCACACTCCCTGCCCAGGATGAGGGATGGGGCAGACCCACACACAGTGGTCACTCCAGTAATGAGGTGGACAAGCTGGACAAGTTGTGGTTTAGGAGGAAAAGTTTAGGAGAAAAAATAAAAGAAGCAAATGAACACAAGGAGTCCCTGCACCCGTGGTCCAGACGAGCATCACTGCCCACACCAGCAGCACCAATCCCCCAGGAGCAGCATGCTTCCATCTAATCCACCTCCCACAAATCCCCAGCAGCCTTCAGCAAGCTAACAGCAGCTGCCAGTAGCCAAAAAGTCGGGGTTTCTTTTAAGATATGAGAACATACATTCCCAATTCCCTACCAGGGCCCATTTTTGCCATCAGCCATGCCCTCACATCCCTCTGGGATGGTGTGTTAGTCTCTTGACAGGGTTTCTGTGCAACACGGTTGAACATATTTAAATGTTTGCACAATAGGGCCCCAGAAGCATCATTATTTGGTAGTAGTTACTGCCAAGGCTTCCCAAAATATGAAGCAGATCATATCAATACCAACTGTTCTCATCCTCCAGACAGATCTGCTGGGGGAAAAGAAAAAAAAGAGAAAAATCTGTTCAACATCTCCTCCAAGTTCTTCAATCTCTCTGAGCAGTGAAGCAGCACAAACCTGCTCGATCCTCCTGCACTGAGTGCGCTGGAATAGCACAAACGGGGACAGCTCAGAGACAGCACAAAATGGGGAGAAAACCCAGACAAACTCGAGCCAGAAAGAAGCATTTCCAGATGTACTGCGCTGACAGATCTCATCTCTACCAGTATTTTTTTTAGAAGTCTGACCACAAGCACACAGATGGTCGGGAACATCACCGAACCTATTTAATTTTTCTTTGTAAATACTTCTCTCTCCATCATGTCACCCTCGCTGGGAAGCCACCCAAGAGCCTGGGACATGAGGGATAAAATTTTTATGTGGTACACAGAGTTTAATAGGTCCACCCAGGGGCAAACGGCCTCTATGTGCTGCTTGTACAGCCAGCATCCACAGCTGTGCCACTAAGAGCCAGAAGCAAAGGGAGAAACGTGGGATTTCTTGCAATGTACAGGAAATATCACACATGGGCTGGAGCCAAGTCCACTAGTGGAGCTGTTGTGACATAAATGGTCCCAGTCAACTTGCACTGAAGGGAACTTCTTGCACCGAAGGGAACTTCCTGATGAACAAAGCCCCAAAGTCAATGGCTCGTCCCATAGGGTTGCTCAGGTGGGTTAAAAAGTAATTTGTGTCACACAATCATCCCCAGGTAAAGACTGGCTTTTCTTGGCCGTCATGTCTTGCCATGATTGCAATAAAAAATAAACCATCAAGGGCAGCCCCTATTCAGCAGAAAGCCAAGTTCTCTTAATGCCTTCAATATGTAATTACATAAATAGACCCAATTTAAAAGTGAGCCAGAAACATGAGCAACAGCTTCAAATGCAACCAACACAGCCCCAAATCCCTACCCCAACCAATATTCTGTATGCTGTACAGGATGAATGTGAAGTCTTTCACAAACACATCCCCAACTCAAATTGGTAGAAATAAAAGTGGATTCCTGCCACCAAATCAGCATTCAAGGCAGTGATGGGCTCTCCAGAGCATCCTTCTATCAGTCCCCCAGCTACACTCAATTTCTCTTGCACATGAAGTTTTATCTCCTTCTCCTTAATGGTCACATTTTAAAAAGCAGACAAGCACATGCTGGCTGGGCAGGGGACATTGGGGACCTGTCATTCCCTGCATTGCCAGCAGCTCCGTGCCTCGCTCCCACAAAAGGCCCCGAGCTGGATCCATCTGCCGCAGGGATGAAACCCAAGGAGCACATTGTGCTGCACAGGCTGCCAAACCCGGGGGCTCGGGGGCATCTTGGCACCAGCACCTCTTCTGCCACATGATAAAACAGAGACTGATGGTGACACAAAGAACAGGTGGAGGCTTAATTAGGTCATTAACCACGTGAGGTCATCCTGTAAAGCTGCATTAAGCCAAGTGCTCATACCCACCAGACCATGCTGGGGTGGGAAGGCACAGCCTGCAGAGACCACTGACGGGAATTGTTGTCTCCTGGGTCCGATTTAGAAAAGCAGAAAGAAATCCAGCCTCTTTAGAGTCGAGGTTATCATGGCAGGACAGGTGCAATGAAAAAAAGATCAGCAGCTGAATGTGTCTTCTCGCGCTGCTTCTCCTCGCAGTGTGTCCCCACAAAGATCTGTCCTCTGCTCTGGTGCACCTTGAGCAGAGGTGTGGTGAGTTCATTCCATGGGTCCTGCACAGCCAGCACCCACCCTAGCCAGGTACAGCCACCACGTGCACCCCCTGCCACCCCACCCACCATGCCCACAGGGACACAACTGCACCAGTGCTGCTTCCAGACTCCCCCCAACCACGGACGGACAAACCTGTGGCCATATTCTTCATGCTGGCTGCTTTCAAAATAGCTGTTCAGTGATTTCCTGCAGCCAGCTTGGCTCCATGAAGAACAAGGTGCAGGAGTACCCCATCCTGCAGGGTCAGAGCTGCCTCTCCCTTAGCACATGTGGGGACAAAGCCGCTGGGGTCACACCACCTTCCCGTGGAGCAAGGGCCGGGTGCCCTGCCTGTCAGGCTTGATAAATTAAATAATTTCTGCTGATCTAGACGAACAGATACTGCAATAAAAGCAACAGACAACAGTTTCAAGAAACTCTCTCTGCTTTTAGGTCTGAAATAACACCTGGAGTCTTAAGGGTGATCCCAGCTGGCATGATCAGTGCTTGGCTTGTGTTGTTTTGGGTTGGTGGTGGGAGGGCGAGTGATCCACGCTTGCGGCTGGTGTTTGGATTCACACCCCGGGCTCTGTAATCCAGGCAAGCCACACTTCTCAGGGAGCAACTGCTGCGACATAATTACTTGGTTAAAATCCTGTTAGGACTCTCAGCTGCAGCCAGCTATGGGTCTCACTCTCCCGTTTACCTTCTTCCCATGAAAATATGGTGATCAAATCATGAGCAAATTTGCAATGTGAAGGCACCACTGCTCAGGGGCTGGAGCTCAACACACCTTCCTTTAAGGAAACTATTTAACAAGTGCTGAAAGCGACTGTCTTACCCAGAAGTCTGCAAAATAACCAAAAAAAGCTACTGATAGATTTGTTCATGTTTTGACCACAACTGGCAGCTAAGCACCATTCAGCCATTCGCTGCTGCAGCCTTTATTGGAGTGTCAGCAGTGATGGAGTTATATTTGGATCCTTTAAAGGGCACTACACCTACTGCCCCTGCAGCCCTACAGAGTCAAACAAATGGCCATGTTTTACAGCAGCAAAACAGGAGCAAACAAACAGCACCAGGGGAAGAGCAGGGTTCCTGGTCATGGAAATCAGGAAACAACACCAGGTTTATAGGTAGTTTAGGATTCCTCAAGTGGGAAGCCAAGGGAAGAAGCTGGTGGGGCAGATGGGCTGTTTGCCTGGCCTTTGAAGGGCTGGCACTCCCTGAAGGGGCCAGAGGGAAGGTTAATTAACAGTACCTGCTGGTGAATGATGTGGTACCCACCCAGTGCAGCCAGAGCAGATTAAAAACAGTTGTTCAGCCCCTCTGCTGGGGCTGGTTCTGGCTGCTGTCACCTACACGCTCCCAGCCACAGGCCACAGTGTTTCCTGTGCAGTGTATTTGCGCAATGCAAGTCATGAAATGTCAGTCTGGAGCTTCTCGTACCAGGGAAATAAGGTGGCTCTTGCTTCAGGAGTACATCAGTGGTAGCTCACTGTCCCAAAATAATTTCTATGCTAAAACCTGCTTCTATCAACACTGCATGAATGCTAAGCTCAGCCTAAAGCCTGCTGGGGTGAGACATTCCCACCCTGTCACACCCAGCGTGGAGAGATGACAGCACTACAGACTCGATGAGGAGGCATGGAGATGCAGTAGGTACCCTGCCAGCACTGTCTATTTTCAATAATCAGCTCTGCACAGCCAAGTCATTTCTCACATGGGTGATGCTGATCCATCCTTTGAACAAGAAAGAGGAGGAAAACAACTGGAAACTAATGGCAACTTCGCAGGTGAGTCAGTCCATGAGCACTGAACTAACCTGCTCCAGAGCCTCCTCTCTGGAAAGGCAACGCTGAAGGGGCTGGCAGCAAAAGTATCTGTGCCTGGATAAATGACTTCATATGTCGAGACAAAGATAAAGTTACATGGAGCCTCTCGCAGAGGACATGGTCATCAGGTTTATTTTTGTAGTTTTCATTACACTCAAAATAACTTTGGCAGACTTAGAAAAAATAAATTTTCAAAGCCTTCTCCTATTGATGTCACCAGTTTTAATTAATTTTTGCTGAAGTGATCTAAAGGCGAATGCTGCTGGGATGGGCTGGTTCCTGTGTACTGCTCCAGGCCTCCGTGTCCAAATGCTGGGGCTGCACCAAACACCACCAGGATAAATCCTGCCTCAGCCTCCCTGCAAGATGCCTCCAGCCCATTTCCCTGCGACAGTGGTTTTGAGGCCAGACTGCCTTTTAGCTCATGCTCTGCCTCTGTGTCAGAGGCGCCGTCAGCTCTGGGAATAACACTGGTACCGTGCTATTTCCTGCCTCAGAAAGTCCCGACCACATCCAGCGTTTAAAGCCACCTCGGTAGGACGCTAAATGTCACTGCTGGCTGACACAGCAGCTGATGTGGGAGGGTGCTGCTGGGATGGGGGTGGGACAGAGGACGTGCCCCCCTCACATGCCAGCACCCTGGGGGCTCAGTTTGAGAGCAGCCCCCAAGTTCCCAGACCCAAACCTCCTGCTCTCACCAGCACCACCACGAGCTCCTCAGCAGGGCTGCAGAGCAGTGCCAAAATTGTGAGCAGAGCTCCCTGGCACTGCCATGACACACCTGGCTGCTGCCACCACTCCAGCAACCTCCTCTGGACACACAGCAGCCTACAGGACCACCAGAAAATCATTCCTCTTTCTGAGGGCTCCTTCCCCACGGCTGCCTGGCACCCTGCAGCACACAGCACATGCTGGGAGGAGATACCAAACCAAGCAAAACTCCCTCTCCTCCATTTATTTCCATCTACTGCAAACACTCAAGAAAACAATCCCTGACCTAAAGGAGTCCATCAGCAAAGAATCCTGAAGGCAAAGCTTTGAGGTCCCAAGGATGAGGTGGGGACCCACCACTCTCGAGGCTGCTCTCCAGCACCTTCCATGAGGTGATGGAGAGTGCTGTGCCCAGCCCAGGTAGCTCCTGGGAGAAGGCACGGGCAGCTCCTGCACATGTGGCATGCAGACACAGCTCCAGATGTCCTTGGGGCCTTCCACAAATATCCAAAAGGGACTGGGGAATGGTCGCCAGGAAGGAGCTGATGGAAGGTAGCCAGCAGTCATTTCTATGCTCAAAGAGCATTTTTCCAAAAGTTGCTAAGGTCTGCAGATTGGATTTTTGAAGGGGTAGGATTTGAAAACACGTGAAACAGAAAGTAAGTGCCTGCATTTAAATGGCACCATTTGTCAAAAGTTCTTCCCAGCCAGTTGTTCTTTGTTATTTAGATGCTTTAACACTTGGCTTCTGGCTCGTTTTTTAAAATCCTGGCACAGCTTTTTCTGTGCAGGAGAGAATTCTGATTGCATTTGTAAGTTTAGTATAAAAAAAAATCCTGTTTATACTAATCTATAATTCCAGTGCCCCAGCCTCCTGCGGGCAGATGGAGAAAATAAACTCTGCTGAAGTGAAGCGACTGGCAGGGTACAGAAAACTGAAGCAAAAGAGAATTCAAAAATCATTTTAAAACATGAAGATTTTGTAAAGCTCCTTGCCTCACTCTAAATCATAAAAATTACAGAAAAATACTGAGTTTTAATGGCTTCAGTAGGCAGAAGAGGGTATCTTGAGGTAAGGAATACCTCAGAGGTTTAAACTCAGTAGACGCAACGCAGCCCAGAAAATCAGAGATTGCTGCTAATTAAAAAAAAAACAACCAAAAGAACAACTTACTTCCATTTGATATTTTTCAGTAACTATTGAACTATCCTGAAGGACTCAGAAATGTGGCACTCCAGGCCCAGACCCTGAAGATGCAATAACAGAGCTGCTATCGGGGCAGAGCACAAAACAAAGAGCCGGCACCAGCAGAGCTCGGCACATCCCATTTGGCCTCTGGAAAACATCTGCCGTTTGTCAGGACTACAAAGCCAGCAGAGCCCTCTCCCCCTTGATCTCCAGCAATTAGGGAAATTCTGTTGTGCTAATTACCTGGGGAGACAACACGGAGAGAAGGCAGATAGCAGTGATGCTTTAAGGCAACATTTACGCCAGTAAAAATCAGGCAGATATTTCAAGTCACTGAAAACCACAAAAAGTGCTTCATCAGACTCCCAGCGCAAGCTGGAGAGCAATGATCCCTGGGTATAAATTTAGGGTAAATACCACAAAAGTAATAATAAAAAAATTTTTAAATTATATGAATAATCCGAGCAAGAGAGCCTTTGTAGCTGCTGAGTCTGCAGAGGTAGGGAGGGTTTGAAATGCTCGGCTCCCCCAAGTACACATGGTTTGAATTGCCGAGAAATGGAGCAATCCGCCGTCCTGCCGGCTGCAGCACCACTGCACTCCTGCTGCTGCCAAGCCATTATTGGGAAATATTTGTCACATATTAGCTGGAACATCAGATTACTACACTGAACATTTAACGCTGTTTTGTAATATATCCATACGTTCAAAAGCATATGACACCGTCTCAGCGTGAATTCAAGATGAAAACAGGGATATGCATCATCCAGCGGCCAGGAAATTCAGAGTTAAGGCTCCAGAGGTACTATGAAATAAAAAAGCACGTGGAAACACAACACATATGTTGAAATAAGCAGTGCAAGAGCAGCCAATAGAGCTGGAGCTTTTCACACCCTCAGTCCTCAATTCAGCAAGGACCAGCTGCTGGGCAAGGCAAGCTCTGTGGACTGGGGCTGCTTTAAGCCTTTTTTTACTGGGTTTATGGAAACATTTGCTCTCAGGCTCTAGCATGGTGCATCCAGAACCCTGAGCCCTTGAGGGACCTGTTCTCACAGAGCTTGAAGAGTTTTGGCATGGCAAATACTGCCTTTAACAAGAGCCTTTTACACCTGAGTTTTTAAGAGACTGTTAAAAGTACAAGGTGGGAAAAATAAAAAATTATCTTTAAAAAAAAAATATGAAAAGACAGCCAGAGCCCACACAACCGATAAACAAAGTGTTTACAAGCGTGAAGTTTTAGTCTTGCCTTCAACCCACCACCAAGTGCCCATCAGCTGAAGGCTGTCCCAAATGCCAAAACCACAAGTGTTCCTGCACCTGCTGCATCTCATCCTGCAGCAAAGGCTTTGTGAGGAGCCCACCAGAGAAAGAGCCTGAACACGATGGGTCGAGGGGCCTCTCTGCAAAGTGTGACAGGCCTGGCTTAGGGCATGACAATAACACAAGTATGAAGCTGCTGTTTCCCTGTGAGACAACATATGGGGACAGCCTGTCCTGGCCCCGCCCGGCGCCCACAGCATTCAGCCCCATCCCAAATAGCTGAGGGGACTCAGAGGCCACGCTCGTCCCCACAGTGGGGTCACCAGCCTGTCACAGCGTTCCAGAGCCTGACCCACACTCAGTCCAGCTGCCTCAAACCCCCAAGGATGCTCTCCTCTCCCTCAGCCACAAAAATGCCCAAACCACAAAGGACTCAGACTGACACAAAGTTGTTGTCATCATCCCCTGCATCGCCTTGCTTGAATGAATAAAGCAAAACAAGTCAACTCAAAACACACAGATGCTCAGAGCAACTGCAGAGGCAACTTTTTGCAGCACACTCAGCATTAAAGACAGAAGAGTTATTTTTTAAGCTTTTTAAAATATATCCTTCTAATTAATCTTTTTTTTTTTTTTTTTCCCCAAATTGTTATTACTTTCAAGGTCAGGCTGGATGGGGCTCCAAGAACGCAATCTAGCTGGAGATGTCCCTGCTTACTGCAGGGCAGTTGGACTGGGTGATTTTAAAGGTCTGTTCTATGATTTCTCTTGACGATCGCAATGTCTCCGTGGCCCTGGTGAAACGGCCGGGCCCCCTCTGCCGGCCACCAGCCCCGGCCAGCCCCGCAGCTGCAGAAAGCCACGAGGGTCCCACTTGAGAAGCCAACCCAGCTGTGCCCTAGAGCCAAATAGGTGACTTCCTGCAGAGCACAAAGCACAGATTGGGTCAGTTTGGGTTGGGGCTCTTTTGGGAAGGAAGTGTGTTTGTTTTTGGTGTGCGTTTTACAAGTGGTGGTTCAGGATTTCGCTGTAGTCAGAATAACTTGATGCTCATTTAAGTGGATCATGGTCATCTTGTTCCACACTGCTTTGAATGCAGAGCAAGTCAATTGTATCCAAAAAACATCCTAGTGCCCTAAAAACAACCCCCACCCCCTCAAGTCCAAACAAACCCCAAATGGACTCACTACTAGGAAAAATCAGGTTTGTTTAAAACAAGCCCAGCTGGCAGGGCCAGCTCTGAGCATGTGTTTGCTCCTGCCCCTGCCCACGGCTGGGTCTGGGGGCAGCAAGTCCCCCTTTTCCCAAAGAGGCACAGAGGGAGGGACCATCCTGGCACGACAGTGCAGACAGCATCCTCACCCACGGCTCTCCAGCTTGCTTTAAATCCAGTCCTAAGAAGGAGTTCTTAGGCTTGGCAGGGTTATGGCAGAGGAAAACTCCCCAGCCCAGGTGCTCAGGATACCCACCAGCTGCCTGTGGGAAGCAGCAGTGGGGCTGGCAGCATCTTCCCATCCCCTCCACAAGGAAATTCCTTCACCAGAGGTTGCTCTTTCAGTGCAGAAGCAAACTGAAGCTTAGCTGTTAGCTTGCAGCCTGGCACAGCTCAGCAGAGAATGCCAGTGAGAGCCACAAGCCCTCAGATGTTTCCAGACCAAGCTCTTTAACTACAAAGAAGGGAATTCAGCCTTTTTGAGGAGAAAGAGGGGGAAAGTGCAACACAGCTAAAGATGTGTTTGATTTGTTCAAAAGCAGCTGAAAGGCTTCAGGACAGTCCAGCAGCACACCCTCACCACAGCACAGCGCTCAGCTCCCTGCAGTGGTGGCCAGGAGCAGCCACCGATGGGACATTTCCTACCCACCAGGAAATCACTTCTCCTTCCCTCAGCTCGAAAATTACTTTGACATTTGTTACTAATGACTGTAACGAGCATTTCAGCAGCACGTGGGAAAACCTTCCCCCTTCCTCTCTTCCATCTCCCAAACACAGCAACCAGCAAACCCAGTGACCCAGAACAGAATTGGGACTTTCCTGGACAAAAGGAGCCTCTTCAATCCCAATTGCTTTCCGCACAGCAAAGGAAAAGCCTCTTGACCACTTAAGCACAGCAGCAGTGCCCTGTTTGCCCTGAACAGAGAAAGACGCAGCCCCAGAGTCCCGTGAGGTCGGTGGACTTGTTGGGTCTGTGCATCATAAGAGAGAAATCCGATCTGACCACCTTGCAAAGATGTGAAAATAAGCAGGATTTGTTTCTCAGCTGACGAGTTTTGTTACCAGGCAGTGAGGCACACAGGGAGCCCACAGGAGCCTTCCACTGGAAAAGCAGCAAGTATGTTTAAGAGCATCATTACTGAAATGTTTCTGAGATTATTAAACATGTTCTTATGGGGAGAAAAATACCTTTTCTTTTTTTTGTCCTCTGAGTATGGACTAACGCTGTGTGTTTTGGTAGGATTCATATCCAGGATGGCAGGAAAAGTTGACTCTGCCTTTTTGCCAATTTTGCCATCCCCATGTAGCACTTACGGTTTGTTTATTTTCTTTAAAACTTGAATGGAACCCTCTGCTGCTTGGAAGTCCTTGTAACACACCTGTGCATTCTCCTGCATCAAAGCACTGCACATCTTTCACCCATCTTTCGCTACTTTTGTAAAAATGAGTAAAGAAAAGAAAGGCTAGAAGTGCCTCATGTTCAGTGTGACAGCAGAGCACTTCACAGGGAATTTCTATAAATGAGGTTCCTTTACAAACTAATCTAAGCTGTTTATTGTTTCCAAGGAGCATGCACTTCCACAGCAGAACAGGAAGTTTTGACAGTTTTAGAAGTTCATTAAACTCTGGGAGGAAATTTAAACAATCGGTGACAGCTTTCCTACAGCAAAAGAAGTCGCTGCCCTCCGAAAAGGCAGAGAGGCTGCAGCTTTTAATTATCACACTTGCATTAAGCCCCAGTGATTTTGTTACTACTTCTAAATTGTTTTGGCCCAACACCCGGGGCTCACAACCCAGTCAAGCTCTTAGCTCTTTTATTCTTATAGCCAAACATCGCTTTTGTCCAAACCTCAAACTCCTTTATCTGTAAACAGGCCAAAGCAAGGCACTGGGAGAAGTTAACAGTCTCGAGCACAACAGTGCTTCAGCTCGGGGAAAAGCACATTTTAACACATTTTCCTGGGTAAAAAGGAGCATATCAAGCAGGAGAGGAGGAGGTGAGCAGCGAGGGTCCATCGCTGGCTGTGCCGGGGCGGTGGCACCTACCTGGGGGGCACACGCAGTCTGATGGAGCCTCTCGCGCCGTCCGCAGCTTCGCCAGTCCTTCGCCAAGTTTCTGTTTGGAGGGGGAATGAAAACAGCCCTTTAGAGAGTACTTTACACCTAAACACGGACTGTGCACGCGTGCCAACATCCAAACCATCCACCTTCCTTCCAGCGAGGGGTAATGGTTTCATCCTGCGGTGTTCAGCCTTCTTGGATAATATCTCATAGTAGCATATAAATATTAAACGTTTCTGGGTAAGTGGCAGCCTACAGCCCTCACATGGAGCAGGCAGACACTCCTCCTGCACATCCCAAAGTCCCTTAAGGCAAGCTCCATTGGCAGGATTCATCCTGAGCTCCTTCACAAGTCCCATGTTTAGATGTGACCTGATTTGGTTGAATTTGTACTTAAAATTCTTGCTCTGTGGAGTATTGGAAGTTTCTTGAGGAGAGGGATGAGGTGAAGGATAGTCATGACTGAAGTGCTCACCCACTCCCAGGCCTACCCAAAGCCCAGTGTTTTCATCTCCAAAGTGAAAATCTCACCAATGGGACAACTAGAACACATGAAAATTCACAAAACCAGAGCAGTGTCTACGTGGCATATTGCAGGCAGATGTGAGCACACTCTGCCTGCTCCCTAAGCCAACGAGACTGTTCGTGCCTGCATTTAGGACACTGCCAAGCCCAAGTTAATGAGCCTGATGACAGGTACATTACATGAGCTCAGGCATAGTCCCTGCCTGGGACAGCCCAGCAAGGGTGGGAACAGCTCATCTTCACCCACAATCTTCACTCT
This sequence comes from Acanthiza pusilla, assembly GCA_036630365.1. NCBI lineage: Eukaryota > Metazoa > Chordata > Aves > Passeriformes > Acanthizidae > Acanthiza > Acanthiza pusilla. Next base: position 7,970,270 of record JAXCHO010000049.1, on the reverse strand, counting down.
CTCAGTCCTCCAGGAATGCCCTGACCTACCTAAAGTACTTGCCAAAAGACAAACCAACAATTTGATAACTGGAGTCCCTGCATTTCAAAGAGAGAAAATTCAAAGTACTTTTTCAGTTTAGGGTGTTAAGACTTGACATTATACAGCTGATGACCCAGTCCCTGTTCAAATATTTGAACACTGTGGACTATTCAGGAATTAGGCTACCTGTGAATTAGGTTGTTTTCTTTTTATTCTGAGGATTAAATAGTTTTATCCATTGTTGAAACCCTATGCTTCCTCTATCTGCTTGGATGTGATGCTAAGAGGTCCTGAAAGTATCAACATGGTTTCATAGCACCTGACAGAGAAGTTGTCCTAAGGGAAGTATAAATACCAGAATGATCCAGCTGCCCTCTGCAAAACATACACTTTCCTTGAGAAAATGTGGCCAAAAAATATCTAAGATTTTTCTGACAGCCACCTGCAGTCTAAATGTTACAGAGTTGCTCAAGTTTTATCTGTTTACTTTTAAAGTAACTTGGATGATGAAGATGCTTGAGGAAATGAAAATAAGCTCTCCCACCCTTTTAGTTCAGCAGGCATCACTGGGAACAGCAGAGGAGATCTGAATCCTGGAGCGAGTCCTCTGTTCTCCCATTGAATTGTTCTTGTCATGAAACTGATTAATCTGGACACTGCGGACAATAAATCCTTTGTGAACAAAACGGTCCAGCTTTGTTTACAACAACTGGATGTTTCTATAATCCTCCCGTTAATATTTTCCCTCCAGTGTGAAAACTACACACACGGAGCTGGGGCTTTTGACACGGAGCAAGTGGAGATGCTGCCACGTCCGGACCGCGCTGTTGGCTGTGTTTCAGAGGGCATCAAAGCAGGAGCCTGCAGCACGTCCCACTAATGGGACAAGCCAAGGGGAGGGCAAGGTCCTGCCGCAGTCAAATCAGCAATTTCTCCAGAGCTACACCAATGCCTGTCACAGAGCCAGAAACTAAATCCGAGTTGTCCAAATTGGCTTTCATTACCTTAACTACACACTTACCCTTCCTTTATTATTTCCTATCCTCCTTTACTTGCCAAACATTTAAACAGCACTAAAAGGAACAGAATCAGCATGTTGGTGTTGTATTTGCTGTTCTCTGTACACAGCTCTGCCATAAATTATGCCAGCAAACCCCTCGACTGGTACATGGAGTAAAGCTTTTTGGGTCGTGATAGAGAACAAAGGATGCTGGGTCATGCACAGAGAGCGTATGGAGCTTTGGTTTCACTTCTGAAATACTGTGGTAAACTTCAAAGGAGGACCAACACAGAATTTAACAAAAAAACTGACCCCAGGCATCAGTTGATGTTCATGACGATGGAAATACTCTCTCGCTCTCCAGAAACTCTCAAGCACAAAAAGGGCAGGAGTTGCTTGACAAGCGAGTGGTCTTATGTAACAGAGTTTGGGCAAGAAACACTTTCTGAAACTTTACCATAAATTAAGAGGCTCATTTAAAATGATCATCAATAGATAGTGCAATCACTACTATGGATTCCTCTAATTTGTTGCTTGATTCAAAATTTGCTTTAGTATTGACAAAAGTTCGGTCATACTAAATGTTTCAACAAGCTCACTCTTCCATTAGAAACCCAATTATGTGGTTTTGCTTTATTTTCCCCTGTACAAACTCCATCTGAGCATTCCCAGTACAAAACAAGCTTTCCGCACTTAACTAAATCTCAGCAAGAGGTTGCACATGATCTTAGGCAGTGCCACAGAAACCATTTCCATTGCTAAGCACATTTATTGGAGTAATTGGAACAGAACCACTGCCACAACTGGCAGGCTAATTCCTGCCTGGAGAAAAGACGTTAACTAGAGTCTGTGATTACGCCTCACAGGCACCCCCCCTGGTCTGGTATTCAGGGTTTTCACAAAAATATTTTAACATTTCACTTTTATCGAGGCACATCAATGCAACCAAGTTTCCAGGCAAAAGGACACACTGCGGTGGTGCCAGCAATATCCTCACCCCAGCTCTGACAGCAACACAGAGCATGAGGAATTGTCTGCCCATGCCCCCAGCGCTGCCTCAATCCCTGCTCACAGCCCCAGAGCTTTCACAGAGCTCCGCATACAAATACATTTTTGCATGATTTAGGCTTCATGGCTGTCATGATTTTAAGGCAGCACCGTGTTTTGCACCCCAGTCAGGCCATTAATAAAATCCCAGTGTAAAACCTTCCCCAGATGTCAGAACTGATCACCCTGGGGTGCCCTTCAGCAGCCCCATAAGCCGTGTTGAATCTTGCTGAACTTTAAGAACTACTGTTTATACAAATCCAGCAAACCAACTGTGGGATCTTCAAGCATTTCCTATGAGTGATGGAGCCCTTCATGTCCCCTTTGCACGTAAAAGGCCCCAAAACCTCAACACCAGAATCAGGAAAAAGATAACCCTGTGATAAAGTGCAACTTGTCCCAGAAATTTGGTTCAGTTACTGAGAAGGGCATCAGTGTGGATAACAGTTCTCCAAGCAGGGGAAATTGTTCAGCGCAGAAATATTTATTGAATAATTTCAGAAAACCCCAGGACTGAAAGTGAAGTAACTAGTGGCGGGTCTCCTCTGCCTGCCATAAATCAGTTCTGCACTGCCAGACCACAATACTCTGTGACAGACAGTCCAGATAGCGGGGATCATGTTCATAATTTCTAACAAGGAAATTATGGTCCATTAAATCCCAAGATAAACAGTTATTTAAGTACTCGGGTTACCTGTGTCAGTGAATAGAATGAGGGGGAAAGTCGCATGTCCTCTAACATTGGACTACCAGCCTTTCACCTGGGGCATTTTCATTTCCAAACCAGGTGTGCTCTGCCACGCCTCGCCCTACGCCTGATTCATGGAAACGGCAGCAAAAAGGGGAAAGTTTGGTAAAAGGGAGGAAGTTTTTCCAAAGAAGAGGAGAAGCCGGTGACACAGGGAGCGAACCCCGCGCCGGAGCGGGGCCGGAGCGCCTTCCCCGAGCCTGTCGCCCACCGCGGTGCGGCCGGTCCTGCGCGCCCGCCCGCGGGGCTGCCTCTCACTCACCTCGCGGAAAAGCTGTTCCACGCGGGGCTGCAGCGCGTCCAGCAGCGGCCCGTGGCCGGCGGCGCCCCGCTCCTCCAGCGCGGCCAGCCGGCCCTGCAGCTCCGCCGTCTTGGCGCCCAGCAGCAGGCACACGGCCACGGCGGTGAGCGAGAGCAGCAGGCACAGCGCGGAGGTGGCGGTGCCCGCCGCGCCGGCGGCGCCGCTGCCGCTGCCCGCGCTCATCGCGCCGCGCTCCGCGCCGCTGCGCGGGGTCCCGCTCGGCTGCCGCCCGCCTCCCGCCGCCGGCGCATCCAGCGCCGCCCCGTGCGCGCCGCGGGCGTGGGGCCGGAGCTGCGGAGCGGCCGCTCTCCTGCGCTCGCCCCGCCAGCCCGGGTCTTAAACGGAGGAAGCGGGGGGTGGCGGCTCCCCCGCCGCCTCCCCCCCGCGCTGGGGAAGGGGGGATGCTCCGAGCGCGGCCCGCCGCTCCCCATGGGGGATTACGCGGAGCAGATCCCACCCCCGCTGCCCGGCCCCCCGCGGGGACCGCTCCCCCGGCCCCATCCCCATCCCCATCCCCGCCCGCGGACCCCGCGCCCTTCGGGGGTGCGGGCCGTGCCGCACGGGCGGGGCGCGGGGTGCCGGCGGGACGGCCCCGCTCCGGTCCCCGCTCCGGTCCCCGCTCCGGTGCCGGTGGCGGCAGCAGCGCTGCCCGCGGCGGGGGCGGCGGCGGGCGCGGGCCGGGCGCCCTCCAGCGGGCTCCCCCCAGCCGGAGAGCGGGCGGGCGGCGGCAGTGCCCGGCCGGGCTCCCCTGCGAGAGGGCACCCGGCCCGGAGCTTTGTACCTTCTGCGCTACAGCCCCGCGGGACCGGGAACTGGTTTAGAGACCTTACCTGGAACCGCACCACGCACTGTAACGCGCTGTTACCTCACTGAAGCGCTCCATCCACTTTGGTGAGCCTTTGACTGAGGGAAAACTGCTCACAGACAAGCACGGAGCACCAACAAATTCTGTTGTGACCTTCTCTTGCTGTTACACAGAGCACCACAACTCTTACCTACAAAACATCCTCCTGTGACTTAATGCCTGTCTAGATTCTAAGCACATAGTATACAAATTCCAATGTCCCCTTTGGCTCCTGGACACACACACGGCCCTTCAAGGAGTAGTTCTTACTTCTAGAACAGATGATTGAAGGCTACGATAAAGTTAGGAAATGCTACAATGTCAGTAACATTACCAATGTCAGATTCTAATTAAGTTTGTTAATAAAACACACATCTGCGCACAGGGAGACTGTTGTGCTGGATTGTACACGGGCTTTGTGTCACTACTATTTCCAAAGCTGTTAAACCAGGCAAATCCATACATAGCATTTGCTGACAACCAGTTCCTGCTCTCTTACATAGCCTAAAGATAAAAAGAAGAAAACTCTGAGTTTTTTGAGACCCTCTTTCTTACCTCTTTTTCACCTTCTCTTTTCTATGAGCCTACCATGACTTTCCTTACAAGCTCCATGAGAGTGGTAGAACACACACAATGCTATCATTTTGGGGGAGATGCTCTTGGGGTGCAAAGCATCTTGTCCTGTGGGACCTGAGTCCTCGTGGCAGCCCTGACATCCAGACACTGAAAAAAGAGGCAGGACTGAGCACTCCTGCAGCAGCTGAGCTCCTGCCCTAGAAGTTCAAACCCCTTACCTAATGCTGTTTAGCCCCCAGCTCAACTCTTCTCCCACGTGGATCAGCTTCTGAAGCTCTGAATTGCATACCCTGAATCACATCTGCACTTCAGCAATGAAGCCTAGGCTGTTTGCTTAAAGACAGCTTTATTCTGTCCTATCCTCCATGTCTAGTAAAAAGTGGCACTGGTTCATTATGGAAATGCACTCACAGACAGCAGCTCTGGTGTGCCTGGCTCACCCCATCACAGACTGTATTTCGAAGGTACAACAACTTAAAACCTCAAGTGCAGAAATAGATGTGAATGCTCTTCTAATTATTTAACAGCTATAGCTTGATTAAAACGTGAAGATTACAGGGGCCTTGGGCACAAGTGCCAGCAAACCAACACTTGTGTAGATGCTGCAAAGCCTTTCAAAAGCATCTGGCACCTTGCTGCAGATGCCACATTAATCCTGATTGTGCTTTTAAATTTACTGGAAGAAGGAAAGTCGATTTAAACAGGGATTTACAACAGAGCTAAGCTCTATCTCCTTTACCAAGCACAATGCATTTTAGTACCTACACCAACAGCTAGAAGCACTCTGCAAGCAAGAGTACACCATCTTTCCCTAATTTTGATAGAACTGTTTTTATGGTTACAGTTTTATTGTTATAGCAGCATATAAACTTTTCTCCCCCCATCTGCCTTTGATTTGCATTGCTTAGCTGATACACTCAGCCAAGTCCTTGCTTTGCCTCTGAAGCTGTGGGATGGAAAGTACTGTGGGAAGAAGAGAAGGAATTTATTCTTGTCCTCCTCAGCCCTACTGAGCTGACCTGCATGGCACAGACTGTTACATTTTCTGTCATGCAGAGCAGAAACAATGTCATCAACACCGAGATCCAAGGAAAGGAGGTGGCTATGATGAGCTGTAATCAAGCCCAGGAGGTGGCACTGGTAACCAAAGATAAGCTTTCAAAGTCTGTCCCAGCTCTATTCTACCCCCAACTCAGAGATATGCAAGTCTGGAGCCTCTTGCAAATGAAGCCTCCTCCACACCAGTGGAACAAGGACATCAGTTTAAAATCTTACTGTGCACTAGGGCTAACTCAGCAAGAACAAAACCTGAAGTCAGGATCCTGGGGAGCTGAAACAATTTCATTTCCTTCCTTTGAAGAAAGACTTCTGCAGTAAAGTCAAGATTGAAATAAATGGCCCAAACTTGCAGCCTGAACAAACTCTTCCATAGAAGGTTCCCTTTCTACTGCTCAGCAAGCCACCCATACGGTGTCAAATGGATTAAGAGTTGGAGTAAGACCAAAAAACCATCGACTTACACATGGAAGAACAAAAACTACCAAAGTACATTCACTGGTGAAAACTGTACTTCCTTCTCAACCCAGTACCCAAATTCAGGAGTCGCAACTGAGAACCCAGACACCTCTGTCCTGTATAATCTCAGTGCCTGAGTTCCTGAGTCCCCAAACTCACTTCATTTACCAGTAACTACAAATCAAGCTCCACATACACATTTGAAGTCTTCAGAATGATCTCGGAATGATCTCCTTATTACTGCAAGGCCTTAAATATGCCATAATTCTGTGGCATGCCATATTTCTCTGCAGCAGTACAGTCCTTCTAAAAATTTAATCATCTTTAAGGACTCAAAACAACATTTAAAGTAGGAAATGTTACTGTTCAGACCTTAAGTAAAAAGATTAGCTATAAATACTTAACACTGAAAGCATCAGACAAGTTTCCAAGGGCCAATTAGCTGGCTGGGGAGCAATGCATGCTATATAAGAGAATCTGGGAAAAAGGTGACCCAGAAAAGCTACTTACTTAGGATATACAGTTTCCACCCTTGTTTCAGAATGCCATCCAAGTGTTACACAGCATAACTAGGTGGATCTTTTCTTTATGACTAATAAAAGGAAGCTTTTTTAGGGAATGTTTCCAGAACTCCTTCAGCTAGCCCAGACTCCTCACCTACAGTCAGAGGGTCCACTAGCATCATCTGTAAAAGGAGAGTGGTACAGGTTTTCAAAAATGGAAATTACTTTTATTTTTCACTTTGATACCCATAAGACTACAACTGCTCAACAAGGTAAACATAACAGTTATACAAAACATATGTAATTATTTACAGACTTAACTGTACAAAATAATTTAAAGCTTACAAAAGTTTCATGCAACCTCTGCTGACTGACTGACACAGTCTAGGAAATCTCCTTGAAGAAGCATAGAAGATCTTTGAATTTATTTATTTAATGGATCAAAAAAAGGATGCTGCAAGGCTTCATCAAGAGTAATTCTTTTGGCTGGGTCGTATTCCAGCATTCTGCGAACAAGGTCAAACAGACTTTGATGATCTGTGTCTTGGCAATGCATGAATTCCTGAAAGAAAAAAGCGGGAGGTATTTTAGACAGAACTTTCAGAAGTGCAGCCTAACAGAGCAATAAAAATGCTGTTTCCTACCTTTAGAGGCTTACAACGTCTCCTGACATACCGGCCTGCAGAGCTGTGCTCATCCCAGTCCAACTGATCATGGTGAAAATAATGTTTTCTGCATGACAAGGGAAATAACAGAAAGATGGTGTCAGTGCATACAGCAAGCAGATGCTTTTCCATGAAGCTTTAAAACACCATTAAGTGTTCCTGCATGTATCTACGCATTTGGGAGCTAACATTTCTTTTAGTACATATTTATTCACAGGTATCTGCTGCTTTTCTATAACTGTTGCCACAATAATTAGAAAACAGGGACATTTTATTTTTTGAGTATTACTTGAATCTATTGCAATTGCTGCTTTCCAAGTTTTTTCCTGTTTTTAAAAATGCACTATGATCAAACATACATTACCCGACCCAGAATTATTGGAATTCTACTATAACATGAGTTACAGAATTATCTACATGAGCTAGCAAGAGGACAGTTTATGTAAGAAAGAAAATGGACCATCAGAACCCAGGTTCTCTAAATTTTGGACACAGAGGTGTCAGGCGAGAACCCTGTGCTGGCTGCTTCTCCTTGCAATGGAAGTGAGAAGCTCTTGCTGCATGCAGATATCTTTGAGAAAGAGATGAAGATCACTAAAGCACATGTCTAAGGGATATGGAGGGCAGTGGAAGAGGGTGACAGCTGCAACAGCATGCAAGGACCCTCTTCTTCCTCAATATAAATATTCTGATAGCACCAGGTTCTTTATTCTCAGAGTTCATAGGAAAATTGATGTCTAATACTATTCTGGTGACCATACTTAGCTTAAAAGACTTAATTCATACTCAAGCTACAGTTCAAGAGGCTGATGATTCATTCCAAAATCAGAAAAGAGGACTACTGCCAACTATGTAAGATAACAAAAAGCCCGTGAGTCTCTTTGTTGATCGGCAGCAACTCATAGCTAACAACAACTGTACAATTTCTCTTGTAATAGAAAATACTACGCAACTGACCAATTCTATAACAAACATACCTGGATTTCTTGATCATGTGAGTGGGCAGAGGCCCCAGTATCCTTTCCATCATTGCCAGGTGTTCTTTACTATCATGAGTCTGTGTGGAAAAAGCAATGAATTCACTTAGCACATTTTGCTCCTCTCAGCCACTTGGTAACAACACTCAAACTGCAAACAAGATGTTTGCCAGAGCACTGTCACAACATCTTTGAACATTGCCATCTTCAATTATTAAAAACAACATTATGCAATGCAGATTATACAACACTCTCCACAGTTAAGATGACCCTTGAACAACAGTTCATAAACCAAATTCTGCACAAGTGTTTTCTTTACTCTTAATTCCAGCAGTATCATGAGACTTTACCCACTTCTTCATTTGAAATGCCAGAAAAGACAATCTTAGACACTCTGAAGATATCCAAGACATAATATTTTCATATATGGATGCTGGCTTTACAATCTCATCTATATAATCCTTAAAAAGCCCACAAGGTTATGCCTTCTACATAGTTAAGTACACGTCATTAAAATATTAAAATCAGTAGTCTGTAAAAAACACATTCTGTTTAAGCTTATGTACACACCTGAAACACTGTAAATCCCAGGTAATACTCAATCAGAATACAACCAATACTCCACACATCACACGGCTGTGACCATCCCAGAGCTGCAAAATAGGAAAAGTTTGGTTTACTTTTTAATATATTCTCAAAAATCTGTAAACCACAATGCACACGCCCAGTTTCCACACATTTACTGATCCCCATCTTAACCCCCTACACCTAACTCTTGGTCAGCGAGACACGAAAAGCAACATGTTTGGATTTCTGTTTTTAGAATATTTCTTTTACTGTTTACTCTCAAGAATTTTAACACCGCCATCTGAAAGATGACTGATTACCAGAACTATGAGCAACTACCCTAGTTTATGAAGTAAAAACATGTGAATGAACAGCAATGAACTGTCAGAAGGTTTGAGAGTCTTTACTGACCTAAAATAACCTCAGGAGCTCTATAATGTCTTGTAGACACTAATGTGCTGTGATGCTCATCATCAAAAGTTGCACTTCCAAAATCAACGACTTTGATGTCTGTGTTTTTTAAAGTGCGCTCATCACGCTTCTGCAAGAAATCAAAATGCTGTTAGTACTTCTTAAAAGCATGCTTAAGCAAAAGGCATTATCACATTAGCTTCAAAGTACAAGCCAGCATAAGATGTGTAACAAAACACTTCCTCCAATACTTTAATTCCTATTCAGCTCAAGCTCCAAAAAAGAAGAGCAAGTAACAAAGTGATTTAATCTCAATACTGAAAACAGCAGAGTAAAGACCATTCCCACAGTAACAAGTGTTCTTTTCCTCTTTTGTTAACCTTAACTTCAGTTTCTTGTTATCTCTTAGTTTTTTTTAAGAGAAGTTCCAATGAAGACAGAAGCAGTGCAATTCAAGTTGGGAGAAACAAAGAACGAACTTACCATTTTGGCATTGTACTTCACTATGTAATCAGACTCCACAAACAAGATATTTTCAGGCTTTAAATCTGTGTGAGTTAGTTTATTATGGTGTAGAACTAGAAGGAAAAAGAGAATAATATTCCATAATTTATACCCTAAATTCCTAAAGGAAAAACCAAAACACATCCACATATTTTATAAGAGTATTGAAATTTACTTACAGTTTATAGACTGGCAAATTTGATAGGCCATGTTCCTAATGTCATTAATATGAAATGGCAGAAAGCTGTTTTCCTTAATAAAGTCATAAGTACTAAGTCCCAGTAGCTCAAAAACAATGCAAACATGGCCATGGTGATCAAACCACTCCAGCATCTGGACACAACGGCTTAAAACAGAAAAAAAAAAAAAAAAAAAGAAGAAAACAAATTAAAATTTATTGAATAATTACTTTCCTCAAATTCTTGGTATGCTGACTACTCAAATTTCATACTTACAAATTGCTGCTTGGATCCATGTTGTTCAAGTGTTCCAACACCTGTATTTCTGAACGGGCTGCCTCCCGGTATCGACCAACATTTTTCACTATTTTAACTGCTACATGCATTCCTCTCCTTGAAAAGAAAGTAAAGCATGACAAACTGGATCAATTATTGTTAAATACCCACAACCCCAAAGCAGCTTGATTTTAATAAAAGAAACACAGTAAGATTAAAGGTCATGGAGAATTATGTGTTGGATTAGGGGAATTTGATTTAAGCACACTGCACTCAACCAGAACAGTTTTTATTAAAAAAAAAAAAGGTAATCCTCATCTTTCCTTTCTCAAATACTTATAGTATATGCTGCATTAATGACTTCTCAGTGTTATTATCTCATCTAAAGTAGAACAAACATAGGGAATCCACCAGCAAAATGGTTAAAAAATTAACAAAATTCTAATTTGAACAAAAATACTGCAAAATTTTGACTTTTTTTTTTTTCCCCTGCAACTTGCACAACCTGTCCTGGCTCTTTTCCAGTGCTCTTATGGAACAGGGCAATTGAGTAACTTCTGAAGTTTGGATTCTGACCATTTTGTACCAGTGAAAACTGCCCTGCACTGGATGCCTGCATGCATTCAAACTGTAAGGCTGTTACTTAAATGGAACATAGACACACAGTTCATTCTGTTCCATTTGCTCTTAGGTATTTTTTAATTGTCTCTGTAAAACTCCTTCGATTCTAACAACTTCAGAACACTGCCTGCTCTCACAACACAATCTCAAACTCCAGAACAGACTTGTGAAATGACAGAACAAACAAACCAAAGGCATACGAAAATATACTAAAACCATGTCACAGAAGGGCCAATATAGAACATACAGTTAAAATAGTCTAACAAGTGTTAGAACATACAGAAATAGTGAAAATACATTAGTAGTGGAAAACCAGTAAGTTTCCTCTCCTTCCTCAGACATGCCATCACATGGAAGCAATCATTCCATTAAAAAAGCACTGTATACTAGATTACTGTTCACTCACAAAAACTTTAAAGGATAATTCTGATGATGAGAACTGAGGAAAGCAATTTTCAGCTCCATCAACTCCAAGCAACTGCTTTCCAGAAACTGCTTTCACTAAGAACCAAAACTACTTTCTCAATATCTCACTGCATCATCTCCTGAAAGTCTCCAAAACTAATTTTGCACTCTTTAGCTGCTCTCACATTCTCCAGTTACAGCAGCAGCATTTAATAGAAACAGGAAAATGTAATGAAACAGTTCTCAGTCATTAAAAAGGGCATTTGAACGGCAACTTTCTTTTAAATAAAATATCCTCGAGCTTTAATTTCTAATCTAAGTATCTTTTATCATGAGATCCACTGATAAAGATAACCCAACACTTACATATCATGATCTATGCACTCCACTACTTTTCCAAAAGCTCCTTCTCCTAAAGTCGCAACAATTTCATCTAAAAAGAACAAAGATAAGTTAGAATTATACAACTACTTAAAGGAGAATGAACATATTAATGTAGATTTAAAAATGTGCCATTACAAAAGCATAATTACTTTAAATTTCAGCATCAGAATGCATTATTTTATTGGACAGGAGTCATGAAAACAGTTAGCCAAAAAACTATCTCTTGTTCTAATCTCAAGTTCATTTACTAATTGGAACTTTTTGAACACAGTATTTAAATTCTACAGAAAAGAAGATATGCAAAAAAACAAAAAAGCACAAAAAAAACAGAACAAAAAGAGCAATGAGATTTCTTTAGCCCCCCTCCTCTGACATACTATTCTAAACAGATTTTTTTCTGAAAAGTTTTTTAAAAGTGTTGAAAAATGTTCTATACATCTTGCTCTTAGAACGTCTCCACTTTCACAGATCAGGTGACCCTCCTCATCATCCTCTACACTCCTGGATCTTTTCCTTCGGTGACTCTTCTGGAAACGGCACCAAGATCGTCCAGCCAATCAATATATCAGAGTGAATTCAGGGCAGAATACGCAATTCATTCAGCGGGGAGATATTCAGGCATTCAGTTACACACCAGGCCACGAACAGTTGGCAGGAGCAATTTCAAATTCAGTCCCCAGAAATTCACAGGGCACAGTTTATGTTACAGAAGAAAAACATGGCAAGGAACAGATTTTCAGATAAATACTTAAAGTAATACAAGCAACAGAAAAAAAACAACACAATTTTGTCTCTCAAACAGTGGCTTAATTGAAGACAGATTAAGACTGCAACACTGCTATTTCTAATGCTTTGCTAGCAAATAGCAAAAACCAGCATTTATTTACATATCTAAGCTCTCAGTCAGGTGAAATGTTTCTATTCTTAAAACATCCACTCATGTAAACAATTTTACTTCCCCCATGTTTAGAGAGAGAAGAAAAATTACTCTGAAGTCCTTAATTTGCATTGCATAATCTAATACACCTTGCTGTCTCTACTGCAGGGAAGTGGTATAAAACACCTGGAGCTGCAGATGCATCAGTGGGCATCACGCCCATCATGAGAAATTCAGAGAGCACACCTTCAAAGAAGGCAAGCAACAAACTTATCCCATCTCACTAAGACATTAAATGCCATTAGCCAGGCACAGGGCTCATCAAAGCTTTCTAGAATTAGGCGTAGAATTGTTTATATCCATTTACCAGACATGCACATTCATACTTCCAATTCATGTTAAAAATGCATGTCATCTCAATTACTTTTAGTAATAGGATGGATGGCATCTCAGAGTCTACCTGAAAAAACACAGTTCACTAAGCTCCAAAGCTAAGTGACAACTGTACTTTAAAACAGGATAGCTACCTGTCTTCAATTTCAAGACATTTTTCAGATCAATCCCATTGATTTTGACTACCAACCACCTACATTCCCAGTATACAACCAGTACTGATGATCATCCTCCCACCACCCAACACTGATCCAAGAATCTCAACTAACAACATATTCACATGCTCCACAAATGGACTCAAATACAAATCCTTTTTTAATAATGTGTTTCTTAAAGTACCGTGGATCAGGAATTGCAGCTCTAGCACTCATTTAAGAAGTCTATTACCACTAATTCATTAATAATAAAGTTAAAAATTACTCATACCGAATGCGATTGGTGACTGGAGCAATGATGTCTCTTATGCTTCCTTTTATGACTACTTTTCCTGCTCCGACCAGAGGATTTGCTATAGTGATGATGGTGACTCTTTTCATAGTCTCTGTGATAATGCCTGTGGTCATACACTTCACAGAAGTCATTTCTGTATTCCTCAACATATCTCCGGTCATGATGGTCTCTTTCATTTATGGCTCTATCGTCCAAATAATGACTGAAAATATATTTTAAGTGAATGTTCTCCACTTCAAAAACTTGAGGTTCCAACAAGATAAGTGACCTGAGCTGAGTTACACAGTATCTGTCTTTACAGCAAAAATGTTTTTTAATTGAATCCCTCCCCAAAAATAGTGGAGCTTTCGATGTTACTTTATTAGGAACTTAAGAACATTGTCAGTCTCAAATACATGGCAGCCATCCACATGAACAATGTATCATCTGTCCGAAGTTTGCATAGTAAGAAACTCAGACTTATAAAGGAGAAACACTTCCTAAAATATACTGAGCAACTTCATTATGACCTTAAAAGTCACACAATAAACCACTTTCAATACAGAAATCATCCCTTCTATGCTTTCAAAGCTCCAGGTGTTAAAGGAAAATAAAACCTAGAGACTGAGAGAAGCAGTATCATTTTAAGTGCTCTGCAACAACATTAAAAACTCAGATTATCTGGAACATGGATCTTCTGCACAGAAAACAGACCACTAAGAAAGCTGCTGAGGCATGGAGTCCCCTCGCTGCTGCACACCTACTCCTTCCAGCATTTTATAAGCATGAGTATGAGCTCTTAAAAGAATTCCATTGGATCTTCTCAAGGACAAAAAACCAAAACAGAACAGAAAAATACATCTTTCCAGTGAAAGCAATGTGGGAGAAAACACAAACCACCTCCAGACTAGTAAGAGAAATTCATACTTACCATTGTATTAAATGATTAAACAAACCTCCTCCTTTTGTTCATATTAAATTAAGAGGCATCCTTTTACTTGAAATTTAATACTGATTGTGTTCAATACCAATATTTAACTTACATCAGCGAGACAAACTAGTAACATTTACTTGTTTTTATTAAAGAATTTCTATTTAATGATTCAGGTGCCGTGTTAACAACTACCTATTAAGCTTGTTCTATGTGAGTCAAACCATAAGGAATTGACAACTCTGGGCATTCAAAAACTCCTACCCTGAAAACACGTTTACTTTAGACATGGTAAGAAAGATTTACACTACTCAATTCAGTCTTATACCTTTCTGAAATGCGACTGGATTTATAGTGCTTGCTCTCTTGGCCACTGCTGTGGGACCTCTTTCTGCGCTTGCGGCTGCTACTGTGCTTCCTCTGATCCCAGCTCCTCCTGTCGTCCCACTCAGGACAATGGGATTGCTTTGAATGCCTCATCTCCCACTGGAAAATACAATAATAATAAAAACAAAATTAACAAACACACATGTAGGTGCAAGTCAATAATAGTAGTTTGATCAAGTATGACAGAACTAAAAAGACCAATTTTTCTCAGATCCCTCCTCCCATTATTTCGGTTTGGCAGCAGACAGAGCTCCCTTATCCCAACACCAACACTGTTATGAAACACAAACCAAGATTAAATAGGCCAACTCATCTTCATTTAATAGCTTCAAACATGTCATTAAAGCCTGTTTTAAATAAACTCTCAAGTGACTAAACAGAATAGTTTCCTTAAAGAGCCTCCTATTGGAGGAAGCCTTCCTCTCCAAGTATCCTCCAATAACAAAAACTGTATTTGGGTCTTCATACTTTACAACAAAGTTATTACATGAAAATCAAGCATGCTCGATCAGTCTTTAAAAACTTCTTTCACTAAACTATTTACAGAACACCAGGAAACAGTCACTTTTAGCAACAACCACTGTGAACTCTGATGGATTAACACAACTCTTGAGCACCTGGAGCCAAGCCACAACTTTTGCACCCTATTAGCATGCAGGACTGTGGGTGTTCTACAGTTCAGCTGATTTGTCAAAGACAAAACCCACCAGCTTCTGTTGCTGGATGTTAGGTGAAGGAATTCTTTGTTCAAACAGGTACATGCACAACTGAAAAAAAAAAAAGGCAAAGTAAAACATGGTTGTAGAATTAAAGAGTATAACTAAAACAATTGTTATTTTTTAGTCATCTGTGGCAGGATTTTTTTGAAAGTAAGAATAATCTTCCATATCTATTCCAGTATATTCCAAAGAATGAACTTACATAAGGTAATAAAAAGTTTCTGTGCTAAGTAGTGACAGTGAGAACAGTAGTTCAGACACAATGACAGCAACAGAGTAGAAAAATCATGACTGTAAATCATGTGTAAATTGTGCAAATCTGTGTAAACTTACAGAGAACAAAGCCTCTATACAAAGAGGAGGCATTAAGATGGAAACGCCTAGAACATGCAAATGGCAAGCTTATTCTGAAAAAAAAGTTTTTCTGATACTTTCAGAAGATCTGTGAGAGGGTGGTAATTTAAAAATAACACCCTACCCCATATCTGCAACATTTTTTACAGAAATTGGCTTTTAAAATACAAATACAATGCAAACACAGTGAAAAGCTGTGAAAAGTAAGTGCCTTGTACACCTTATGGGTCAGTCATGATCCATGTCTCACAAAATCTTTTTCACTTATGATATACTAATAAAAAATGAAAATACTAATGTCAAAAACACCTGAAAAATGAAAACTGGCTTGGTTTCATTTACATGTTTTAATTTCCTCTCTTCTTACACAGCTCCAAAGCCATCTTCCTCTATTTTCACCTTACATAACACAGGTTCTGAAGCACACTCAGGTTTCAATTAATCTTGAGGTGCAGAGCTCCACACACACACTCAGGTATAAGTGAACTGAAAATTTTACTTATGGTTACTTAGGGTTTTCTTTT
Organism: Acanthiza pusilla; assembly: GCA_036630365.1. NCBI lineage: Eukaryota > Metazoa > Chordata > Aves > Passeriformes > Acanthizidae > Acanthiza > Acanthiza pusilla. Next base: position 7,954,112 of record JAXCHO010000049.1, on the reverse strand, counting down.
CTTTGCCCACTTGGCCGAAGGCAGGCTGCACTAAGGCTCTGTGATGGACAACGATCTTATTTTAAATAAAACCACCATTAAACTGTCCTGCAGAGAAGGGCTTGGGGGCAGAAGGATGGATATTTAACACAGGAAACCGGAGAAAATGCTTTGTTGATGACTAACTGCTGCTTAACTAGTCAAATGCACACAGCGTTAGTGAAATTAAGATAAAAATTGCAAATTCTGTCCCTAAAGGAGCCCAAAAAATTTAAATGAGGAGGAAATGGACAGAATGGGTCTGAGGCCATTTTAAGGTAAGGAACCACCTTAAGATTTTTGACTAGTGTGCTCTCCTGATTTTATGCGCTGAAGAACTTCACTTATGTAATACTGACAGCTGCCACGAACATATGCATTGCTGTAGCATGTGGAACTAATCCATATCACAGGCAGTTTTCACTCCCACATTTTGCCATAAGGCTCCTCAAGCAGGAGCCCTTCCCCTTTTGAACAGATCCATACACATAAGGGCCACGAAAGCCCTACCGTAAGCTGCCTACACAGCAATTTCTAAATGCCTCTCCTCAGAAACTTGGCAGGCGGAGGAGGTCAAAGGCTTATTCCTTTGGGATGGCCAAAGTCCCTCACCGCAGGTCCTGGTGGGGACAGCCGCCACCCTAACCCAGGGGCACCAAGCCCATTTCCAAGGCACGTTCCCCCGGGAGGCCTCCGGGCCGGCGGGGGAGGAAGGGCCAGTCCCTGCTGCCACCTGGGCGGGCGCCAGGCACGGCCGGGCCGGGTGAGCCCAGCTCCGCCCGCCCCGGCCCCCCGCACCTCCGCAGAGACCCCGGCAGGGCTCCCGTGCCGAGGAGCCTTCTCTCCCCTAAAAATCTCGTGGAGCAGCGCTGGATGCGCCCCGCGCCGCGGAGACAACGCAAGCAGCTCTCCCACCTCCCCACCCACCCCCCTCCCCCCGCCCTGCGTCCCCTCCGTTTCCCCACTGTTTCGTCCCCCCCTGGAGATAGAAAGGAGCGAGGGAAAAAAGCGAAGGTGAAAAGAGAACGAAAAGGGGCCGCCCTCACCACTTACAACTGGAACAGAAAGCGAACGAGCTCCGTGTCCGCCCTGCGCGCACAGACAAAATGGCGGCGGCGAGCGCGGAGAAGCAGCTTCCTCCTTCTCCCTCGTTCTCGCGGCGTCTGTGCGCCGTGACGTCAGACGCACGGCGTCAGGGCGGGCAGAGCGGGAACTCCAGGGTGGAGGCCCCGCCCCCACAGTCCCGCCCCTGAGGCGGTGCCGCCGCCATGACGCTGCTCTGAGGGGAGTGGGACGATGTCTGTGCTTCCAGTCCCGTCCCATCCTACCCCACATGGTGGGCCTCGCCCTCGCTTTTACCTACAGCCTCCATGGGTTTGTGACCCAACTGCATGGAGGGGTTCAAGCAGCGAGGGCAAGTTCAGAGGCCACCCCCAAGCTGCGGGCCTGCCCTCCGCTGGTGCCTCATCAAACACATGTAACAGTGCAGAAATCACCATATAGTCCCAACCGCCAATTAATTTGTTCTAACGATCTCGCCAAACATAGCGTTTAAGCAGTTTGGTGCGCAGGTTGATTCCACAGTTAGGCCTGGCTTCGAGCCGTTCCTGCGTGATGCTCACGGTAAAAATCCAATAAAATATTTTACCTGCCAGAGTCTGCAATTTCCAGCTGCCTCCTCCGCTGTGAGGAATTGCATGGATTGCTGTGCAGTTCCTGATTCATTCCGGAGCACGTGTGGGGTGGTGGATCCAGCTGAGTCATGTCCTGGCGGAGGTGAAATCCAATGTCCCAGGCCTGAGTTCCTGCGGGGTTAGCGCTGGACTGCACAGGAAACTTGTCATCACCAACGATTCGAGCTGTCACTCAGAGGATTTAATAAGACCAAAGAGATTGTTACAAAGTAAAGAAAAGCAAACCCAAAAATAGGGAAAAGCCCAACCGAAACACAACTTTCAGATTTAGTAGCTTATGAAGTTTTGTCTGGGGAAAATCACAATCTTTGAAGGTTAATGAGTAAATTGAAAAATTCTGAACACAGTGACTCTTTCCCAGAATAATTTTAGCAAGTTTTACTTCTCATACAGCAAGATTCTGCAGCTGAAGCAAAATCCAAAATACCTAAGTTGTACTTAGATGTACTTATCATGTATTTTAATGAGTACTGTTGTCTTTTTATATCAGTCCCTCAAGACACTAGTAAATAGTTCTAAAATGAAGACCAACTTTTGCATTTGTGGTTTTAAAATTTTCGTTAAAAATTGTTTGCCGACAAGCTTGATAACCATTTAAACCTGGTTTGCACTAGAAGTGGAAATCCTGTCCCTCTTCTTGGTTTTTTATTCTTGTTTCTTCCTTTTTTCCCCCTTTTTTTCTTTTTTTTTTTTTTTTTAAGAAGAGAAACTAAGATATGTGGCATCAACACCTGTTTGTTGCCATCTGTATTTTTAAAAAACTTCTACATTCATAATCCTTGTTGTATACCGAATCTGTTAATGCCAAACATGTCTTTGGTGCCAGTGCTTCACTATTTCCCATTTAGCATCTAATGATTGGTTATTATTTATAAAAATCTAGTAATATCTGCCAAGTGTTAATAGCTTCCCTAACATCCACTGATACAGTCTGAGGAATACTCTCGGACTGCAAGCAGCAGAAAAGCTATAAAAGCATAAAAGTAAATTTACAGAGAGTGAACATGCACATGTAAACAGGCAGAAAATATCCATGTACCTGACATTAGCCAACTGTACCACATGATTACAATTTTTCACTAATTTCTTATTCCAAGAGGTGTGTCTTGGAAGACCATCGGGATTTTATGGAAGGTTTCTTTCTGGAAGGCTGATGACAAACCAGTGGCTGGTATTCCTGGCAGGGCAGAGAAGATGGCATGTGACAGGATCGTGCTATTTGCCTTTCTTACCTCGCTGCCTCTTCTAGGGTTTTACTGGGTTTTACCTTTGCTATTCTCCTCTCCCCTTATAAATGGATGACAGGGCCTCTAACAGGGTATAGCAGTTCAGGGACAATTTTGAGAAATCACATTTAATGGAACAAAAAACGAAGTTAATGCAGAAGGGACTCTCAGAACTATCTCTGGAAGCAGGAAACTTTTGGTTCCAGAATATTTTGGTTCGCTCCTGTCAGGAATAAGGATTTTCTGCCTGGAATAGAAAAGGTAGAAATAACTATTGTACGTTATGAAAATGTGGTGAATGGGAGCTGTAAAAATGTACTGGTTTCAGTCAGAGGCTTTCAGCTGACAGTTGAAAGGGGAATAAACCTATCAGAAGTTAATAATTGGACCTTTTTGAAGAAGAAAAGCAGCATATAAAGGTTGTACCACCTTCATACCAAATATAGATAAAGAAATTTCCCTCTGAAGCAAACGCTTTACAACAGATTTTATGGAATGTAGCCTCTCTAGATAGATTGCAAAGCAGTTTCAGTCCCTGCTCTGTGTGCTGAGCTGAACAAAGTGCTTTCAAAACCACCTCTGCAGACATTCAAAAGAAAAGCAGAATTGGAAGCAGATAATTTTCCTTCCTGTTCAGGAGGTGGCAGTGGAGACACAGCAGTAGACGAAATGTCAGCTGGAATTTAAGTGGTGTCTCAGAGAAGGATGAAAGGAGAAATTTGCTGTCCATGACCAGATTATGCAGCACAAAGTGACAGTCCCTCTAGAAACGACCATTTTAAAGTCAGGAATGTGATGAAGAACACTGAAGAATCTAGAGAAATTTAGTCTTTACAAAACTCAGGAAATTCATTTGAGTGTAGTTTCAGCTACTTCTGCTGTCAGCCCTTATGGTATTTACTTTTGTTTATGTGAGATATATCCTTCTTTAATTAGACTTGCAATGCCAAATGTATGCACAGCTTGAGGAGGGGGTAACACAATGCAACTGTATTTTAGATTGCTTTGTACAGCAGAGTACATTACAATTCAGTGTTACTGTGCTGGTGGGACACATTTGTGAGTGTATGAAAAGACACATTCAAACCGTTTCCTTCAAAATGCAATTTTGTAAGGTCCCTCTTTCAAATGCCTTACCACAGGAGGTGATCCATCTCCACAGCAGCTCTTCAGGAGACATAGATCTCATCTAGTGTTCTCATTGTTTGGATAAAAAATTTAAAGCGAGGGTCGACTGCCTTGCCCAAAGTCTCAGAAAAACTCAGAGGCAGAGCCAAAATTTCCTGGCTTTCAGTACTTCCAGTGCTGTGCTTGCTTTCTCTTAATTACAAATGTATTAGTTTTGTTTTTCCTCCCTCTGGTTAGTGTCAGAGGCTGGCTGATTAGCAGTTGTGCTTTGCCTTTAGTTGTTTATGGATTTCTGCAGTTCCATGGTTTGATTTTTATACTGAGAGAGACATTTTCTTAGGTTCCCTCAACTCTGTGGGAGCAGCAGCTGTAGCTTTGCTTGGGAGCTCAGGGACAGAGTAATGACAATACTGTTTCTTTATAAGGGACTGAACTGAGCAGGGATGGAAAAAATGCCAGGAGAATTTCGAAGATATATCAGGCAAAATATATTATTCATTTCACAAATCACTATAACTACTGATCAAGGGAACCAGTGTCCCAGATTGTTGTGGCATATGTAAATTCAAAGAGATAATAGGAACTTGGATGTGTGGAACAGCAGAAAGGCAAAGCGAGAATCCACTGACAGTTGTATTTCCATTCCACGAGAGTTAATTTTTATAAAGGAAAATTTTAAAATAGGTTTTATTATTATTCAGTAAAATAGAAAAATTGCAACTATTCAGCCAGGTAGAAAAAAGCTGGTATGGTTATGGTTTAAGGACACATTTTCCTTGTTAAAGTGTTATTAGACGTTTTCTTAGAAAAGCAGTGACCCAGAAACTGTGTGTGAGCATGGGCTCTCGTGTTCATTCCTGTGTGCACTGGGAAAAGCTGTGGCCAGGTACCACAATGGCTCTCTCTGAGCTGTGTCCAGGGGCACACTGGAATGGCCCAGGCTGCGCTCAGTGTGCTCCCATTGCACTGAGGGCGAGGGGACACCGTGCCTTGAGCAGCTGGCAGGTCACCAAGGGGCAAGGTGTGTTCCCTCAGCGGAACTGGTTTCACTTTGCTAATACACAGCCCGGCTGGGATCACCTTGGGCTGAGCTGAGCTGATCCACGCGCTTTCATTGAAAGGCTCACAGGGATGGGTGCAACTTGGGACTTTTCTCACTCTCTGTGGCACAGTGGGGCCTCCTGAGGATTGAAGTGTTTCAGCCTAATAAAGAATTTGGGGCTTGACATGGGGAAGCCTGAATAAGCCGCAGTTTACAGGAAATTGAGCCAGATGACTCAACAGTCCCTTTTGGCAAGAGCTCTGGCACCGTGAGTAGGAACACTGTGCTGAGAAAGGAGCTTGCACGTCCCACTTCCGCAGGCTTTGGGGTCAGTGACACCACTTCCATGGAGCAGTTCCCCTTGGTGACGACAGGCAGGGCCAGCTGTGCTGAACAGCACTTACACACTCACAGAAGCAACGTGCCGCAGGTGCCGAATGTTACATCAAGGAAACTCCACCACTTGTGTCTGCACAAGTTTCACCTCCGAGCCTCTTTATTCTTTATTTAAAAGAATTTGAAACGGCTTGAAACAAGGATGTCTCTTACTGTATCTTGTTACTGAAATGGGTCCCTCATCTCAGTAGAAGCTCCCACTTCATAATTTGTATTGCTGTCAGCAATACAAATATTAAAAGAACACATTTAAACATCAGTGATACCATGCAGTTTTACAGAAACAAAAATACTCAGACACAGTATTTTTATACTGACAGAGATCAGCTTTTTCCTCTTATTATTATGAAGATTCCATTCTACAACTCCTATTTGGGAAAATATTTTATTATGGGAACTGTGAATCTGCCTCCTTTCCTCGCAATGCACATGCAGTGCAATGTTCTGAATGTGTGAGGATGAAGAGAGAAACACTGAAGTGGAAATGAGAAAGAGGCAGAAACCACAGGTTTCTGCCTACACATATTTATGAATTATTGTGCAGAGTCAGGGACATCTTTGTATTTCTGGAGTTTCAAAGCAACGTAAGTTTCTTCACAGCCTATCCTGGCAGTTGTTGAAAGCTTTGCTACATATAAAACCAAAGGAAAAAAATCCACACAGCTGAGCCTTTTTTTTTTTTTTTAATTATTATTCTTATTTGACACTCACATTACAAAATTTAGAAACCATAGACAGTTCAGGCAAACTGTTAAAACACAGTATATATTAGGGGGGTTTAATATATAAATTCTATACATACGTAAGTTAGCTGGAACATGACTGACAAAAGGATTTCATAACAATCTTACCACAACTGTATAAAAAGGCATGGGAGTAGGATGGGCACTATCATCATGAATGCAGGTTAAGACATTTTCCACAACAGCTATAAAGCGTAACAATGACCATGCTATTCTCGCAGTGTTTATGTGGGGTACAGGATGCATATTACCAATAACATTTTGCAAGATCTATGTACAGTCACAAAATCATAACAGCCACTTTCAAGAAACTTTACTGTTTCCTGCCTGTGCAATTAATAAAGTGTTGGTATTTGTTCTGGGAACTTCTAACAAAGCTACATGGTTTGAGTATTATGGATGGGTTAAAAGTTGGGCTTCATGATCTTAAAGATCCTTTCCAACCTAAATGATTCTACAATTTTATGATTCTATGGTAGAGGGATTTCAATTTGACCTGAAAATGCTAATCACAACATGAATTGTTTAATTTAATGAATAAGGTACAGGAAAAGCACAGTTCCTCATTGCTATCACTCACATGATTAATATATACCACTCTTTTAAGCCGTATTTCTTTTTTAGCTTGATTATTTTCAAAACCTAAAGTCTTAATTTAGTTCCCATTTTTCTGAGCACAGTCGTAAAAATGAATAACACCAGAAGAAATGTAAAACTAAAATTTGGGTATCTTTGTGGGGTAATTTTTTGAAAAGACATATTTCCCAGGTAACCCTGGGCCTGCCATTCAACCTTTGAATTTCCCAGTCTGAAAATATAGACAGTTCTGCTAACCCATTTTTACTCTGTGCTTTTAGGTCTGTGACTAAATAATATCATTCTAATAATTTTAGAATACTATGTTCTTGGAGTTTAGGTTTAAGATAGTTGATAGTCACTTGCTAAAAGTGAAAAAAATCTTAAAATCCCATTTTTCACCTTTATAAGCTGATGAACACTTGCTAGGAGTTCTGAAACCCAGAGGATAATTTATTTTCCATCTGTGTTGTGTACTGGTAATGGTGTTTTTACAGACAGACCCTCAAGGGAAGTACTTGTACATTTGTAAGAATCAGACCTTGAAATAGCTCCGTGTGTGCGTCTTTCACTAAGTTTTAATAAGTAGGACAACTGTTTTGGAACAATTCCTTCTGGTTCAAGGCAAGGACAGACAGTAAGTGATAACCCAGCCTGGGCTGCTAAAGAAACACGTATGATGTCAACAGTCCAGACTACAGCCCCCATTTCCTCTGTTCTGTTCACCCATGGACCAATCACAAAAAATCATCATATGTTCATTTCAAACAGACTGGAATTTTAGAAGCATAATTAAATAAGGAAAGCAGTGATATAGTACTGACCAGTAATAGTTCACTGAGGAAGTCATGTTTCTCTGAAAGGTAGCTGGAATATGAAATTTTCTGTTTAGAATTCCATTAAATGGGCTTTGCACCTTTTAGAAGGAAGGCTCCTGTACAAACATTTGACTTGTAGGACTCCCGAGCTCTGAATTCCTCTGCATTCTAGGAAACCTGGGAACATTGCTACACTGCAGTATTAATCTGGGTTGGCAGTTTTAAGGCCACGGGGATGAAAAGGGAGAAGGACTCTATTCTGTTATGACAGATCTGGAGTATGATTACAGAGCCTTTGTATGGCAGAGAGCTAGAAAAATGTTCCTTTGGCATTTTACAAGAGCTGTTTATGGAGCAAAATACCACTTCTGTGGAGGGAAAGGCATCAAGGGAAAAGCAAGCAGCCTGAGCCACTCTGAATTTACAGCACTTCAGCTTGTGCTGGCCATGGAGCAGGGCAGGGGACTTAGGCAGGAATTACTCAATGCTGTGACTGTAGCCTGAGTTTCAGTGTCTTGCACCAGCACAGAGTGTATGAAATACCACCTATACAAGCTCTTTGTTCCCTATCCACACTTGAACAATGTAACAATACAGGATGTGATGCCTTGTATGAACATTAGTTTTAATGGACTTAGTGGTTTTTGTATATCTGAAAATATGCACAAAGAATTGTATAAGAAATTAGTACAAAACCAGAATAAACTCCAGATCTGTTCCATCCAAAAAGGTAACTGGTTCAGCTGCTCCACAGAGCAGGGAGTAGTGGTTGTAGGGGAAGGGACACGCTCTAGCCAACATCAAAACAAAATTATTTGTAACAGTTTCTGCACCAGAATTTCACTGTATTCTCTCCTGCCTTCACCTGCCCAGCTGCCATTGGTATTAACAGAAAATATGCACAGGTATTGTGTTCCATTCTGCTGCCATGCTGTGAAATATGAAAGTTAACAACCATCACGGTATTTCCCATAATTTTTAAAATACTTATTTTTCTGTGTTGCTTAGATCTTAAAATCTCTGTAAACTAAGTACCAAATTCTTCAGTTTCAAGTCCACTAGAGAAACCTCTTTTAGTTCAAAGAATTTTCTTGTAATCATTCTGTTGGGTGTAGTAGGCTTTGCTTGCCTCAGGTGAACTTCCAAGAGCTTTCTCCCTTTCCAAAGGGATGTGTTCTGGCATCAGAAAGCTGAGTGCAGGCTCAGATGTGAATGTGCACATCAGCTTTGTCCAGAATCATCCCATCACCCCTGTGTCCCTGGTGGTACCATGTGCTGCCATCCAGACCCCAGCTACCCTTCAGTAATGTCCTGCACTGCCTACAGAGGTCATTTCACTCGACAGGTAATATTAGAAAGGACAAAAGAAAAGACAGCTCTGGCCCACAGTTGAGTCTCTGAGCGGTAACAAAGGGGCTTTTCCCTGTTTCCTTGTCACTCCCTAACCCCATTTTGCAACTATAACAATGGAAATAATCGGTTCACAATCAAAGGGGGTTTAATTTCCAATGAGAGAGTCATTTGAGACAGTATGGCTAATTTTTACCAGTATAAAAAGAGAAAAAGGTTCTTAAAGCCAGAAAGTCAATTTCTGCTCTCAGACATGAATTAATTAATTGGATCAGATTTAGTCCTCGGATTTGCTGCTGAAACTTCAGCAATGTCAAAGAAAACTTTTGCTAAGGCTGGATTTTCACCCTATTAAGTGCACCTCCCATCTGAGAGTTGCACCTGGCACAGGGACTACACCAGTTGTCAATACAGTTTAATACTCACAAATAACTAAAAACTGTACTACAGTTAACAATTGCAGGACTGCATCAAAGCCCATCAAAATTAATTGGAAGTTTCTCCTCTGGCACATTGCTGTGCTTGGAATCAGTCTCATTGCACAGAACACAGTCATTGCTAGGCCAGAGACTGTTAACTGTGTAACATTTTTACACTGATATGCATAACTATCTTTTCTACTAACATGTCTTTTTTGTTGATAATTCCAATTACATATTCAGTGATCTGAGCTCTGTTCTAAACTGGATTTACAGTCATGTGCAAACCAGTGCTCATGTGCTTTAAGAAAAGGTGCATAAACTATTGCAATAAAACATGATGAAATAACCAAGATATCAGTAAGGGACAGGCTTAATTTTAAGTGAGTGATTATCTTATCACCACTGACCGCATCATAAAATATTCTCAAGATGAGAAAAATATATTTACATTTAAATTGTTTCTTATTTGAAGTGCTTTAGCAGCTGTCCACACTTTTTAAAAGTGACACCTCAGCATAGGCTGAGATCACAGTTTGCTCTATCCACATGGGGAGCTTTCTGAGATGTATGACAGGATTGTGTTCTTTGCCTAAAAGAGGGAATAATGATAGTCTAATCAGTGTACTCTGGTGCACAGGGTTCTTGAGTGCTTGACTCATTTTGAGTTTCTGCCCTGAAAATTTAGTCACGCCCAGCTGACCCACATCCATGCACCTTTAATTCGGTAATGTGATTGATGCTGATGTGAAATTGAGGGCAACATTGTATGATTAAGTGTCTTTTGAAAGGCATTAAGAAAGTTCATCTACTGACTTCACACAAGCTGAAGGCACACAATTCCCTCCTTGCTTTCCACTGAGCTTTATACCTAGCCCTGCATTGCAGAATGACACACTCAAGAAAGAAAAAAAATGGGACTTTTGCTACCATTCTGATTACACTGGAGGAGATGCAGAAGTGATTTCATGTATTTGGGTCTTTTAAAATACTGCTGTATACCAGAAGCTAAGTTAATGCTTCTGCAAGGATGTGTCATATTCACATTTTACCAGCTTAGGGGTTTGATACCAACACTGCAGACCTACAGGTGTAGTCTTGCTCTCTCCTCTGTGCTGCGTTAATTCAAGCAGCTGTCAGGGAGTGAATCCACTCTAAGAAGCAGAATTAGAAAGCCACAACATTACTACTAGTAACTTGTCTAATGTTGGTCCAATGGCTACACACCTTACAGTGGTTCAGTGCTTGGTGGGAAGCGATCCTGCTTTCTTTTGAACATGGCAGAAGTTCTTTATGCCCTTATAGCAAGAAAAATTGATTACTGGACATGTTTATGTTCTCATTTTCATGCAACATTAATACATTTTTAGAAGAAGTCTATTGCCCAAATTGTCATCCTTTGTTTTCAGTTGTACTCACACTTTTTGGTGAAGCAAGGCTCTAATCACACTCCTGCCAGGAGCTCTTCACCCTGGTTAGGCCACAGATCAATTAGAAATGCAACTGTCAGCTGCAACTTAAGGCTTACATTGTTTCTGTTTAAATAGCATTTTAGCTACAAAATTATGTGAAGACAATCTGTGACTCCTGAAGTCCATTTGTTAAAAGCACCATCTTCTCATGTGAAGTTGTTTTGCGCTCTCATCTCCAAGTCATTTTGCAAAAAGCAGTGAGTGTCTCTGGAGATCAAACACTACAGATTAATGTGCCATGCACCTCTATAAAGCAATAATTGCCTCACTCCTCCCCAAGAGATGACGATGTTTAGCACCTCTGAAAAAAGACCTTTTATATGTGTGACTACATAAAGGCTTAAGAATAATTTAGTGCTTCTGACAGTCCCACTAAGCCCTTAATACCCACCTAAATCTGACCTTTGTGCTTCCATTTTAAGCACTGAGGTTTGAAAGTTTTGGATTATGAAAGTGTTTTAGTTTGCAACAGTTATAAACTTTAGGAGATCTAATTTAATTTATACTTACAGAATTGCCCAAATACATGAAAGGTGCCCCAAAATATAAGGAATTATAATGAGAAGTCATATTTTAATTCACTGTCATGGTTTTATAATCTCATCTGTACCAGCCTCTAGTGGCTCATTAGAAAAGGAGTGAGGATTTCCATTTTTAAAAGCAGGTTTTAAGAAAGGGCCCATCCACCTACCCTGGGTTTCAAATAAATAAAACCCCCACATTTCCACTGTGAAGTCACACTGTGCCTGTTAGAAAGATGCAGATAGTAAGAAAAAATGACCATTTAGCAAACACACTTAAACATTAGCATTGTTGTAGATATGTTTATGGTTATTGCTCTGGATTAATCTGAAATTTAACAGGCTTTTAATGGCTTCATTTTGGAAATGGTTCTGCCTGAAGGAACAACTATGTGTGTATAGCTTCTCTGTATAGCTCTCAGCTCATGTACAAAAATTAACAAACAGCATATTGACAGTATCAGCAGAATTGTTATCATTTCGTGGCTGCAATGATGCTGCACCATCTTTACACTCAGATCTTCCATACAAAGCTTGAACAAACACATTACAGTTTTATGTCCCCCCTGTCTGAATTCATGTGCTGAGAGACCTACAGGGAAAGGAGACCTGAAGTTCTGTCTTAAGCCCCTGCTTGCAAACCTAGAAGAATCCGTCCACCTCAGCTCAGCTCAGCCCAGCAAGCACAGGAGCAGTGGATTGCAGTGAGCCAGACTGGGCTCCCACAGCTCATAACCCAACACAGACCTGCTCTGCACACACATCACACCTGGAGTGCGCCACAGAGCAGCCTCAGGCTGCTGCCCTCCAACACCAGCCTGCCAATGCCTCCAGGTCAACAGCTCACTCAGGCACAGACACCTTCGAGGACTGGCGGAGGGCAGGAACAGTCCCTGTTTTCTGGCTGAATTCATAGGCCAACACAGCCAGGTTTTGTGATTACCCTAATTTTTCAAAACACTACAGCCACTTGGAATCACTCTGTACTGAAATAAAATTATTATTATTTCAAAGAAAGGGTTACATCCTTCTGTTGTAGAGAGAGAAGGACTGGAATATCTGAAAAGGCAGCACCAAGTCAGTAATAAAAATGCAATGTTCAGTATGAATGTGGCATTTAGGTTTCACTTAAGCTTTTTTAGATATTTCATGGGGCAGTTAGGAACATTCTTTTCACACACAAACAATTAGTCTAGTGTTAGGGCTTAGTTTTGAATCTAATATAGCTCATTATCATTTAATGTCTCTATTACAGTAGCACCTTGAGTATTGTACAACTTTAAACACAAGACATAGTCCCTATTTCATATTATCTATAAGGAAATGGTGAGCTTTACATCCTAAAAGTAAAAAAGACAAAAATGGTTATCTGCTCATGAATGACAAATTCTTTCGTGCATTCATTCTAGTCTGAAACCCTTTGTCCTTTTAAAGCATACCATGTAGTTCCCAAATTCAGAGCAATTACCCCCCCATCCTCCTAAGTATTGTGTTGCAAAATAAACAGTACCATGTTATTTGGAACCTGATAGAAATGGTAATGCAGTACCTTTTTTCTTTGAGCGTGATAAAACCCCTTAAAAGATGCAACTCGGCATCAATAAATTTCGGGAATACACTACATACATTAAATAGAGGTAAGTTGAGTCCAGAGTAATTTGCTTCTTCATTCAACCTCAGAAGTGGTGTCTTTAAGCAGCACCGTCTGCACTCTGTGCCCTCCTCAGACCGACCCAGATTCACAGTAAGGAAAGCAACAACAGCGGTGGGAAGATGAACTCAGCAATAGTCACACTCCAGGTTGTTCTCTGTAAAGATCCATAGGGTCAGGACAGCTGTCCCATGCTGACATGGCCTATATGTGACAGACTTGTAAGGGAGTGGTGTCAGTCCTCATCCCTGCAGCAGTCAGTGCTTTGTTCAACAAGGCTGGGGGACTGCTAATGCAAGATTAAGTTCTTTTTTCTTCATTCAGCAATTAACCAGATTGCTGTTGTGTCTGTCTTTGATTTAATTTTACAATCCTCAGAGGGTTTAAAGAGCCGCTGGCTGAAGCACCTGCTTCTGAAATACTCTTGTGTATTTTTGCTTTCCTTTTTTATACTTTTCCATTCTCTGTTGCAGTACCATGATTCTCTCTGCTCCTGGTTTTCTTGCGTTTTCCTTCAGAGGCAAAATTACAGTGATCCTGACGCAGTTTGGGCACAGCCACAAATAGTCTGTTTGTCCTTCCTCTCTCTGTCTCATCGTTAGAAAAGCATCATTGTGCACACAGTTCTGTCGATTTCAGTGGATGAATCCAGTTCATCCATCATGTCAGGCAGTCAAAAAAACCCAACAAAAAACCCAAACAAAAGAAATTGTCTAAATCCCAAACAGGCATCTTTGGAATCAGTAGTGCAAAATGTTTGCGGATTTCTTTTCCTTGACCTACTGCAATAATCTCTCAATCTTCAAGTCTTTCCTAAAATAGTGGATCTGTAAATGTAGAACATAAGAACAATTTAAAAAAAACTGGTTTTGGGTTTTTTTAATCACTCTCTTCAAATTTTCACATCAATCTATTATACATCTCTTAGAAGAGCTGTAAACTGTTGGAAGATCCAGTTTGCCTGGGGCATTCTTCATCTGCATCAGGCTTTTGCATGGGTACAGCAAACTGAGGGTATTCTTTACATGGAGGATAATTTGAGATTAAAATGAGCTTTTATCAGTGCAGCCTCAGCTCTGCAGATTAGTTTTAAAAGGAAGAGACCTCCCTCAGAGGTCATGGTTTAAATACCTGCACTTCACAAGCTTTGGTATTGGTGCAGCAGTTTGGTGACACTTAGAAATGAGCTGATAAAATGAGACGTTACCTTAAGGATTTCCACCTGTCTTTTTCTGTCTGGTTTTCCGGACTTTCACTTTCATAGGAAGCCAGATACAAACCTGGAAACGGTAAATATGTGTTATTTCCAACAGCATCTGTAACCCCCATCTCTCTGCATTCTTGTATGTCCTACTGTACCACACAGAAGGTGGAATTTTAAAACGTCACGGTCCATCATGTAGCTGGTAATCAGTGGGACACTGATGTTTAGCTCACATGTCTGCTTTGGAAAGCTGTTATATTAGTTTTGATGGAACAGTAAAGGAGCCCAGAGTTAAAATACGTTAGCATGACCTTCTCATAACAATATTAAGCAGTTGAATGGTCTCTGGTCTTGCATACAGAGATGTGGACCTATTTCCTCCATCACAGCACTGCTGCCAAGAGTTATATGAGCATTAAAAAAGAGACAGTGAGAGCTGACACCTAAACACATAAGCTTTTAAAAACTGAAGATACTTTTATCATTTAACACAACTTTATCTTCCTCAGTCTTTGTTAAGCTCATGGGGACATGGTATCTTCAATGGATACACAACACCCTCAAGGCAAGAGTGAGTTACAGGAACCAGAGAAGAAATGCAGTGGAAGAATTTTTTTTCCTGCAAATCTTTACACTGTAGGATGCATTTTATGACACCAAAACGAGTCTAGATTGTAAAGTCTCCTCTGCAAAAGCTGGAAAGCTGGCAGTGCATTAATATCTCACTGTCTCCACAGAATCACAGGCTGTAATTTGTGTTCACACGTATTTCCTCATTTAACTGTTTCATGATGCTTTTATCCTTTAATGCTGGAACCATCTCAGCATTCAAGTCTGTGCTACAAATGCATTGCCTTTTAATATTCAAGTGTTGGCCACCATTCCACCATGCTGTGACAAGCACAGTGCAGCTGCATTTCACATGCCACTGCTGCATCCCTCTTACATATCCTCCCTTTTACTCAGGGCAGTTCTTTCTACTCTGCACTGCCCCTGGGTAACGGGGGAGGCCTCCTGTGTCTCTGCAAAGGGCAGCTCTCAAAAGCAGGACGAATATAGGGCAGGGCATGAGAGAGAAAATCTGCAAACAATTAGTGAGTTGAGGTCACCCTTTTTTTAGTCCAGTAGCCTGAAAACTGTACTTTTACCCTGACTTTCATTTTCTGTCCCTTTCGAGCCTAAAACAAGTAGAAATACCTTCATCCTATCACCTTTGATATATATTACTTTAATCACATTAATTATTTTATTTTGGCAGTCATTCTTCTTATGATTCTAGGCAGGATTTTAGAAGCACTATTTTGCATTCTGAATTAGTCTGTGAAATAAAAGCTGTCTGGTCTGATTACCTTGGATTAGTACAGAAAACTGCCTATAGAATGAAGAAAAAAATAAACCAAACACCAGAATAGCTTACAGGAAGGTTACTATAGACAATTCTGTGCGTGACAACGTATAGAGAGGCAGCTGACAAGAACCAATATGAAGTGACACAGTCTGACATGCTGGATACCAAACTGATGAGGACAGACAAGTGTAAAAAGACAATCAGAGGAATAATTTCAGAACAGGGTTTTCATAGCTACAGCTTAAATTAATTAATAGAAAAGATTATCTTAAAAATTCTTTTCTGTAGATAACGTTTCTTTGTAGCAGAGGAGGAGGTCAGCTGGACTCCATTGCCCTGGGCTGTGTTTACTGAAGAGATGACGGTGTTGGTTTGTGAAAGGCATTAGCACTGGTTCCATCAATCACAGAACAAGTGGCTAAGGGACAGCTGACATTCACAGCAGTCCATGACATGCTTGTGTGGCCTCTTTTTGTGATTACAAAAATAGGGCCACAATGACAGCTTCCTAGACAGTGCCTTACAGAGAAGCTACAGATAAGAGGAAAGCAATCAGGCAGCAGCTTCATGTGCCAGAAGGTTGTATTTGCAAAAACACATTGATAGAGTGAGGATAAACAAGCTGTTTGGCAGGAAAGAACTGGGACTGGCCAGTGACAGAGATCACCAAGGCAGGGATCAGGGTGTTAATTAGTAGTGAAGAAGAGAGACATTTTCAGTGATTAGTGATTGTACAGAGTCTTACCATCTTCAGTAAAAATGGGAGCAGTGTGCAAGTAGTGGATGATGTTAGGGTCTTGCTCAAATGGACACTCCACTTGCTTCCATGTTATAAATTCTCCTACTTGCTTAGCCAGCTCCAGAAATTTCTGTAAACATAAAATCATTCCGCTCAGATGTAGTAAGATTATCTCACATTCAGTGTTTGATGGTCTGCACTGAAAATTGCAGGCCAATAGTCTCAGAGAGCGCTATTGGAATGGGATAGGTAAAAACATTTTTTAGATCTTACTTCAAAGTTGACGTGTCCATTTGGAAGGCGATTAGCACATCCCTCATTCAAAAAATAAATGTCTTTGATCAATAGGCTGAAGAAGGGGATCACAATCTGTGGAGAGAAATGACATAACCATTATCTTTTCAGTTCAGTATTTTCTCTGCATGAAAGAGCAACTCAATCGGGAGAGATGAGAATAAAGAAGTATTAACTTTTCAGTGCGCTGTGCACTTAAAAAGCAGTGCAGTGACGGGCAGGCAAAAGGGCAGTGGTGTCTAGAGAGACCTTCAGCCACCAGGAGAATGTATGCTGAGATGAAAGTGAACTGAACACAATGTTCACCGAGCAGAATAACATGACTAAGAAAATGCTAAAAGCCCAGTTTATTAGCAACAGCATCACTGTCTGATGACAACATCAGACAGCAAAGAGCAAAATAACATTGCAGAACTCTTCCCTTTCCTGTTGCGTCCTTAGAAGCAGAGATGTTTAACACACAAACTGAGCAATTTAAACACAGGTGGGAACCAAAGAACCAGTATTGTGCCTGAACATGGAAAAACAGAATAAAATTTGATGACCAAGGACTTGTCTACAAACAGTTAATCAGGAGCTGTTTCGTTTTCAGTAGCTCCATACATGGCTACCTCTTGAGGCATGTAATTCCCTTCCTGCTTCTTAGTATAACCTGCTTCTCCAAATTAACCTGCAGACAACAGGATTGAAGATATTAAGCTGGTTGACAGGGAACTGCCAACAGTAGCCAGAGACACCATTGTAGTTCTCAAAATTAACCCTGGCCATCATCCAGGGCAGAGTGGCATGTAGCAGTGATCTAAGCCCTCCCTCTAACCCATCAGTTAGGTCATAATTTGCTATAATAAAAGTCTACTTCTGGGTAGGGCTCTTGAAATTAATGGAATTACAAGCAGGGATAAATTTGATGCCAGATGTTCTACAGCAGAAAGCAGTAACAGCACTCCTGAAGGGCATCCTCAGAACCTCAGCAGAGATCCAGAGTGAAGCAGATTCCCTCAGGGTCCTTTGTCTCACAACTTAAAGGGAAACGAAAGATAACACAAAGGACCAGACCATGAAAGCTGACTCCCAGGGCTCTGGGATTCAACAGTCAAACCTCAGTCTGGCCACCTCTCCAGCAGCGACACCATGACAGCAAAAGGCCACTTGGGGGGATTGAGCTGAAGGTCAGCAGCTGCCCCTGTGAGACTTTTCCTGTGGCAGCAATGTCTTTTAAACCACCAAGTACAAACTTAACCACCATGAACATGAAGGAAAACTGCACCGTGCATGGCAGAGTGTCCCGATGATTCCACTGGTCTGTTTGTGTATGAACTGAACTGGAGCTTGTTAAGCAGCACCAAAGCTAAAGTGCCTTCATGGCAAGCAAGACCAGCCAAGAGAGCAATCCTTTAGTTAAGTATTTAATATTGTCCTTTTATTCCATCTCATGCTGTACATGAGCTGTAATGGGATATGAAATGGACCCAGAACAGGATTGGCAGCTGTTATTTTCCAGTCTACATGGATGCTACCACTCTGTGATGCTACAATGGGTGTGAACAAGCCAGAGAAGTGAAAACGCTGAGGCAAGGAGTCCACAAGCTGCTGCCAGTGTGTGTTGTGAAAATGGAAGCCAACTTCTGTTCCAGCTAAAGTACCACATCCAGTAAACTGCTAAAGATCTGCATCTCTGCTGCTTTTTTATGGGACAGCCAAAGATAAACTCTGTAATGTCACTGCAACAGCCATGAAAAAGCCTGGCCTGACATGCCAAGAGCCACTGGATACTTATCCTGATACATCCCACTGATAAAACATAGGAACGAAAACACAGCACAGCCTATCCTCCCAAAATGCTGAGCCCTTCTCTTAGGGTCAGGTGGAGCAATTTCTAGTCAAAGCTAGAGTGTGAGCTAAGTGTGTTTCAGGATTTATTTTCATATTAACCAAACTAGATCAATCAACCTGCAGTAAGAATACAACTCATTCTATGTAGTTTGTTTTCTACCAAAAATGATGATGACTCTCTAACCAATGTGGTGTTAAAAGGTGGAAAGATATAGAGAGCTAGAGGCAGACACTGATCCCCAACTAGAAATCACTGCCAGGTTCTGTCTACATATTTTTTTGCAGGCAGATGTGAGCTTGTTCTGCCCTGCTCCACTGCCTGGGAGCGAGGTCAGCACCATTAGTGGTACTAAATATGAAGGCAAAGCCTTGCTGAGAGGGAAGGTATATGAATGTGGGCTGGATGCCAGGCTAACACAGCTCCAGAGCCCCCAGTCAGCTCAGAATATGGCAGAGCTCGTTCTCATCTCATCCAAAAGGCACCACAGATATACCCGAGGATACCAATTCCCTGCACATTTACATGGAATTGCTGTATTTTGGTCATTTGGTCACCATTTATCTCCCCAATAAAAATATATTACCCTGTATGTTTTGCTTTTCAAATTTCTCTAGGAAAAACAAGGAAAGTGGCTACAATTATACTCTAATACTGGCTTCACTCCAGGCACTTTGCTAGCATAAAATCTGGGTTAGTGCCAGAAACTCATATTTCTCTCCATTTTTATGCCCCCTCCATGCCATCCAACCCACCCACATGCTGAAGGACAATTGCCTCCTGCAGAAAGAAGAAAGTTAATGAGATCTGACTTGTTCTTCCTCCACAGTATCAGACAGCAGCAACACACAGTGCTGTGCTGCACATCCTCCCAACATTTCAGAGCCAGAGATATGCCATGAGTACAATGCAGAGTTTCCCAGTGGAATGACTTCATTTTGGAGCTGTCACAGGTCATTTGACTGCACAGACAAAACCAGACTTACTGACTAACCAGTACACCCCTCTGCAAGCACAATTCGGTTTGAAGATAAAAATTTTCTTCAGAGTGAGCTTTGCTATGAGTTTGCCAAGAAACAACGTTTTCTATCAAAAAAAAAAGTAATCATGCTCTTTTGGATGTGTTCAAGCTCATTAAAAGAAATAAATTATAATTTTATTTATAAAAAGAAACAAAATACCTTAATCCCACAGCAAGCATTACACGATCTGCAGTATCTGACACTGTAAAATAACCCAGGGTGACTAGCTACCAAATCATATCCTGAAGCATTTTCCTGAACTTATGTTGTCTACACAAGGAAAACAGAATATAGGCTTTTTCTGATGTAAAATAGATTCCTTTCAATCTAATAACCTCTCTGCCATCAGTATAAACCAGCTGGGGGTAAAGATATGACAGAGATTGCTAACTTCACAGGAAATTAAGTCAAATAAAGCAACTGGTTTGAATATCTATGATGGTTGCAGAACTAAACTGCAAAAGCATCTCAGACTGACAGGTCCTCGTTGCAGTGTGTGAGAGTTGAAAGAATTTCTTTGCCAATCACAAACATCCAAATCGTCTCTCCTTTGCATAGAGAAGTGCTTTTCAGAACAACTCAGTGTACTCCAATTGCAGCTGAGTCAGCCTGCCACCAGATGCTGATCTCATTTCACTGTAAATGCTGTGAGATTCCATTAGCTTCAGCAGATTTACATCAAATTTACAGGGGTGTGAGATTAGCATCTGGCCTGGCTCCTCTACTGAATGAATACTAAATTCCATATTGTGCTTGTTCATGCAGTATCTACTTTAGTTTTGCCATACTCAGTGCAGAGATTATCCATTTATGACTATGGGCAATTGCAGTGTAAAACACAAACCCTCTTTCATAAAACAAAAAAAATAAAGTATTGAATGAAAGAATAAGAAAATTAACAAGAAACATATTGGGGCACAAACCAGGAGGATCCTACACTCTAACATCTTGTCAATCTGATTTTTGCAGCATCAGTGACATGTCAGAAAGCTCCACATCTGCCACGAACACTGATAAAACACATCAATTCTTGCTCACTGAGATGGCAGCAACGACCAAATGAAATGAAAATTCACAAGGACAGAATATCACCCCAAATTTGCGGCAGTGGATTCAGACTAGACTCCCTTGCAGGACTTGTGGTAAGTCATCTTTCCCTAATGTAAAATGCGATCCACGATCCACCTCGTCTCCAGCGCTGTGCCCTTTGCTCTCCATCTCACCTCACACATCACACAATAGGGGTTTTTGTGCCAGAGCCTCGGGGCACAGCTGTAACCAAGCACAGCTCCACCTGCGCCTGCCAGCCTCATGCTCCGCACCAAAATAAAAGTCATTCCGGTCTGCAATACCTGTTCCATCGGTTTTGTCAATCTAAAAAACGTGAATTTCCCAGGGATGTAGAGACGCTTGCAGCAAATTCCTCCATGCTGTGTGTCCTGCCCTCTCTCACCCTCCCAATGTGTGACAGCAAGGCCACAAAGCCATTCCATGCACTCCAGACTCTTTCAGCCACAGATTTACATTCCCAGTTGCATCTCGAAGCATTCCAGCCTTGCACTGGTGACCCAGGGAAGGGAGGAAAGCATCTGCATCAAGTCTTTGAGCCTCTGACTCCCAGCATGAAGGCTCCCACCATGTGGAGATGGCTGGGCGTGGGCACACCTACCTTCTCCCTGTTGCTGTGCGCGGTGAGGGAGCGGTGCGCAGCTCCCCGCAGCGCTGTCCGGTAGTTGTAGAAGTTGCCGGTAGGGTCCATCTGGTGCTACGTGCACAGAACAACACACCTGGGTTAGAAAGTGGCCTGGCGCCTCTAAAGACAGCTTTACACTCAGTTGTAGCAAACCCTGAGCAGAGCTTAGCCTACATCTTCACAGTGTGCATCTCCAAAACCCACAGTTCCTGCAGAACTCCATGAGCCAAAGATACAATGAGAGGTCTACAGCCCATGGCTGTTTGGACCTTTCATTTTCCTACTAACAGCTTCTATGTGAGAAAATAACTGCGTATTTTATATATGCCAAATCCTGGAGTCCTCAATACAAAACACAACCTTGGGTCCACTCAACATCCAAGGTATAGATTGGAAGCTTTACATTCAGCATCGTGTCCATGGCTAAATAAAAACATGCATCACTGGAAGCACTACGGCATGCTATAACTATAGGCTCATATTTTGAGGTTTTTTTAATTCCTCCTATTTATTTGCCTGCCCTGAATCCCCTCTGCATATCAGCACCTTTACAACTTCCTTGCTACACCTGGGATATTTCAGCTTAGAATCTGGCCCTCTGCCTATGAAATGTGTCTGCAGACATCTCACACCTGGATAACAATGTGAAAATTCCCAAACAAAAAATATAATTAACATAATTAAAGCAGTGCATCAGCACTTTTTTTTTTTACCTCGAGAATGAAAAATTTGGCTGTTTTCACTTTTGACCAAGTCTTCTTTAGCCTGGAAACTGGACTCATATTCATTCCAGCTATGAGTGAGAAAGAAAAAAAGAGAGCCATGGTTAAGAGCTGGGTTTCCTTTTTCATCTGTGACAGCTGATGGAAGGCCTGGTTAGAAGCTGTACTTACAAATGATTGCCATCAGTGAATTAAAATTCCCTATGTTAAAGCACTCTCGGGCAACGTCAATGAAGAATTCGATGACTTGTGCTCGCTGTTTCTTTTTTGCAGGCTGTAAATTAAAATAAATGAGTATCTGTAATGACCATATGCAGAGTTGGAGGTCATCCTAGGCATTTGTTCCATGCATGGTGTGGCTTCATGCACAGCTTGGGCCATCTGCTTTCAGTCACTGGCCCTAATTCTCTTCCAGCAATCCAGAGGATGCTGATGACTGGCAGCCTCTGAAATCAAAGCTTTCACTGCAGTGACACAGAAGAAATTCACAGCAATTCCCAGCCCCAGTGACTGTCTCAGTGCTGGAACAGGCAGCCCAAGCAGCCCCAAAGCAGAGCCTCAGCTCCCTGCTGGCCTCCCTCGAGTCAGTGGGCACAGACTTTGCTGAGGGCAGGATTTCACACCCCTAGAGCAGCAGCATCTTTGTCCCAGAAAGAGCTTGTTTCATTGCATTAATCCCTTTCCCCTCTTCTGTCCCTTTACAATACGGCCAGCCCAAACAGCAGCATTTTAAATACACATTTTAATTGGACTGGAATCACCCTATCTTTTCCAAAGATGATCTTCAAATGGCAATCCTTATGTGCCACGGGCTATCCAGGCTCTTTAAACTACTATTATTCCTCCCTCCCACACCCTTTTCAAAGGGGAAAACATTAATTTCATTTTGATGGGACCAAATTAAACAAACTAAAACCACTACCAAGTTAAGCAACAGCAGTCACAGCTACACTAATGGGCAGCAGGACAGAGAGCCATGCAATGGGAATTCACACACACCACAGAGCTTTAACATGACAGATAACAAATATGGCTCCACTAGAATCTTTTCTGGCAGAAATCTCACAGGATAACTCAAGGCATTTTTTCCTCTCTTTTTCCCTGCAGGGTTCATTATTCCACACTGTGCTCCTACTACATCAAGTGAACACTGCATTCCCCCGTGTGCCACCGCCTCTGTTTTGCAATATGTTTGTCATTTATCAGGTCACGTCTGCAAGTGCAATACTGCTAAAACTTACCATCAGATCCTTAGCTGGGTCATAAGAAACAAATCCCCAGGATTGCTTATTATAAAATCTCAGAGTGGTTCTTCAGGCATGTGGTAAAACATGGCACATACTTTTGGCTTACCATGCAGATTTCTGTTGCTACGAGATAGCAGAGTCTATTGAACCATTTCACATAGGCCTCAAGGTTACTCGTCTTCTTCTGTTCACTGAAACAAGTCTGGGGGGAGAAAAAGCACAGAAAGATGTAACTGTGTTCCAGTCAGCTGTCTGATCACTAAGATAAATACTGCACAAAGGGAATTACTGGCCACATCTCTTTCATGCACATGGCAGACTGCACATTTAAGGGCCACTTTTAAAAAGCCCCTGAGAGGGTGGGTGGCAGGTGGGGGTCTAGCGGGGTGTGTCACACTGCACAATTCACACTGGTGTCCAGAAAACAGCCCCACTGTGCCTGCAGCAAGTGTTCACTGACAGTCTGCGCTGCCCCTTGCTCCCTGGGGTATGAACAGCTGGGGCATTGCAGGGCTCTGACATCAACAAGAACATGCAGACAAAGTAAGACAGGCACAGCCTTCCACAGCAAGCTCAGTTTGTGGCTTTGATTCCCAGACTTCCTTCACTTCAGTAAATGCAATCACCCATAGCCCTTTTCTGGAGGGGAGAGACCAGAACTCAGTGAAGTGTACAAGAGATAGAAAGAGAAAACACAGTTCTAGTTGATTCTTTATGAAAACCCCACTCTTGGTGAGTTTTCAGGAAAACAGAGTCTTAGCAACCAGTTCTTCCTGGATGGCTGCGCTTGAACAGGTCACTTAATGCCAGAGACACTTCACTGATAAGAGCCATTATAAAAAGCACATTTTTCACTTATTTATATAACACTTAACATAAATTCCCATAACTGATACAGGCTGTGGGAGCAGATACTTGGCTGAACTCTTCCAGTTCCTTTGTCATCAACAGAAAATTTGACTTCAAAGGAGTTCACACAGCCTGAAGATGTTGCTTGGGATTATAAGAACTCAAGTCCTTTTCCCAGCCCTAAATTCTTAGGCAGCCCATCTAGAACACTCCTCTCTCTGGAGGTCAAGAGATTTGTCTGAACATGCATTAGCATCCACTAGAGGGTACCAGAGAATACTGATTTTTGTTTTATTAGGACGATCATTTCCCAGAGGTACCATAAACACATGCCACTAAGAAGAAAATCATTAATGCATAAGCAAAGATCCATTAATGTCAATGGGATCACCCATATTATGTAAGGTAAGCCAATGACTAAGAACCCCTTCAGAAATGGGACTTAATTTGATTCCCAAGGTAATTCAAAGTAAGAAAATATTCAGCTGTGATTCTTTATACAGATGTGCTTAGAAACGCAAATCACAGTACCATGCTTTGGAGGAGCAAATCTTAACAGGACTGAAATTCTGAGCCACTTTATGAATAGACTACAAACACAATAAAAGTGTATTTTTAAAGCATCTCAAAAGTAAATGTTAGCAAGCAGCATGTAAATATCAAAAACCCAAAGGAAACCCAAATCAGCCCCAGTCTAACCACAGCGGCTGCTTTTCATGTGCTCTGTTTCTTGTTCCCTATTATAGCAAAAAGTACACAAAACCCAGGTTTTGTTCTGAAAATAGTATTTCCATCTCAGAACTGTTGTCCTGTGCCAGGGCGTAAGAGCCACAGCTAATAACGCAAAACTTGTGAAAAATCTGCAACAGTAAAGTTGAGACAGACTGCTTTTTAAAGGTTAAGCTTTATAAATGGCAGCAATATTTAGCACCTCCCAAGCATCTTCCATCTGCAGCTCAGAATGCTTGATAAACATTCATAAGTGAAGCCTTTTGAAGCCCTCACGCAAGGAAGATGTTTAATATGATCTCCAGCTGGAGGGAATTCAGACCTGAGCCAACTCCCTGTACTTGACAGGGGTGTTCTTCATGGGTCAGGGAATATGTGACTCCACATAAGGTTAGTGCTGCTTTGTCCAAAGACGTGTCCAGAGAAGGGCAGCAGAGCTGGGGAAGGGGCTGGAGCACAAATCTGATGAGGAGCAGCTGAGGGAGCTGCGGGAGCTCAGCTTGGAGAAAAAGAGGCTCGGGGGGAACCTTCTTGCTCTCTGCATACAGCTCCATGAAAGGAGGTTATAAGGCAGGGGGGTTGGTCTTTTCTCCCAAGTAACAAGCAGCAGGACAAGAGGAAATCGCCTGAAGTTGTGCCAGAAGAGGTTTAGATTTGATATCAGGAAAAATTTCTTCAATGAAAGGGTAGTCAGGCATTGGAACAGGCTGCCCAGGAAAGTGGTGGAATCACCATCCCTGGAAGTGTTCAAAAAACGTGTGGATGTGGCACCTGGGGACATGGTTTAGTGGTGGCCTTGGCAGTGCTGGGTTACAGGTTGGAGTTGATGATCTTAGAGGTCTTTTCCAACCTAAACTATTCTGTGATTCTGTGTACAGTGCTCTCCCCCTGGGCTATCTTGGCACAGAACCTCTTTTAAATCATCCACACAGAGCATGAAGAAAAGTTCCAGACTGCCCCCACTCAGATCTGCCTTGCTGACTTGAAGCCCAGATGGCTGAAATCTCACTGTGGCTGGTTTGGTATCTTGTGTTTCTGACACACCTTTGCTGCCTTGGAGTTCCTTTCTAAAGAATGTCACCAATGCCCAGAATACCTGGAACTCCATCTCTGCCCATTTCCCTCATCCTGAAACAAACTGCAGGATCTCCATAAATCCAAGAAGAGAAGGAAAGAGCCCAATGTTGCATATTCCATCCATCCATCCATCCATCCATCCATCCATCCATCCATCCATCCATCCATCCATCCTTTTCCCCATTACAAGCTATTTTGGTGCTCTTTGTGCAGCACTACAAACACAGGTCTTCCTGATACCTTTGGCACCCAATGAGGAAATTCAGCCATTGATGTACGACCTCAGTGGGAACCCATATGCAGTTCAGGGGAAGGATTTTCCACCCTCTTTCTCTTCAGACAATATGTGAAATCTCTGTCTGTCCCTCTCCAGCTAGGAAGGCTCTTTCCTTATTACAGCACTCACTGAAATGCTGCTTCAAACCTCAATGGAATCACTGGAAAGACTTCAAGGGGCTTTCACAGCCTTTGGATGAAGCCCTGATCAGGCACTCCATTCCCTGTGGTGCTTTGGGTTAAAAGCTATTGCGCAGAGAGAGGAGAGTGCATTCATGACGCACTGACTCACTGCTGTGGTGTCTGGGCACACACTGTGGGCATTACATCACATCCCGAGCCCTTACTCCTTCAGCAGAGCCACAGACATTCCCTGGCTGAGCACAGCCACACCATCTGTCCCAGGCAGAGCAGACTGGGAGGGACAAGACAGAAAGCACAGCATCAGGGTGGTGGCCAGTTCCTCAGCTGGCAGTGACCTGCCAGTGTGAGCTCTGCCAGCAGGTCCCATCCCTGCCATGACAACACAGGTCACCAGCTGCTCTTGGGGACCTCATCACATCTGGGCAAACGGCGGTCACTTTGAGAAGAAAAGAAAGAAACCATACCTTAGTGCCATCCAGAGGGTCTTTGTGTACAAACGCCTGCACAAACTCTTCAGGTCCAATGTGACTTAGTCTCTCCTGTTGGGGGTAGCAGAGTGGGAAGAGAGAGGGAAAAATAAGAAAGCACCCCAGAATATGTTCTGCTCCTCTTGGTAAGGCATCATCATTTTCTGTCAGCTCTGAGTGGTGTCATTGAACTGGTAGACAGCCAACTAACCAGACATTAAAATTCATAATAATAATTAGAAATATGTCAGCAGAAAGATGAAAATGAGAATAAATACGTCTCATTACTGACAAGCCACATCCCTCCACTGCTGGATGAGCAGGGCTCCATCTGGGAGCCAGCAGACATCAGTTCTGTGCTGGGTGCTGCCTCGGAGCTGCTGTGGCCCAGCACTGCTTAGCAGCCTTGTTCCCAGCTGTAAAAATGCAGTAATGCTTGACCTGGTGTCACAGCAATGCATTGCACACACACTGCCCTGGCTCTCTGCCCACTGGCCTCAGGTGCTGCCCCGGGCTGGTGGCTCTGGGTCACTGGGTGAGGAAGGCACTGACGATGCACGTGACACATTAAAGGCTTTGCTTACACTGGAGAGCATCCCAGGCATGAACTAAAACAAATATAAATGAAGTATCCAAGTCCCTCTTAGTATAAGACAGGCCACCTCCAGCAGCTCCTGAAAAAACGTGGCAGCTCCAACCACCCACTGACCTTCCTGCTAGGCTTTTCATTCCCCTTAAACAAGTTTATTAGAAAAATAAATATTTTCAGTAGGTTGTAGGCCACAAAGGTATTTCAGAAGAGGTATTTTGGATTTCCTACAGCCGAAACATAGAATACTCAAGCAACAATAAAATTAATTCTGGTCAAGTGAAAATTTTATGTCTACTCCTATTCTTTTTCTCTTGGCTTCTCACCTTAACACTGATAACTGTATAGGGCTCTTACTAATCAATAAGTGTTTTAAATAAGTAGCAAATAATTCTTACTAACAAATAAGCATCAGACAGTTTCAGTGCAGAGCACTTGACATATTGGACATAGTAATGAAAGAGAAGGTAGAGAGCATTGATTACAGTACAGTGGAATTAAAATCTCTAGCTGCATCTGTTTTAAAAAGGCAGTGATGCCTCAGTCACAGGGAGTCTCCCCTTGGAAGACAGTTGTACTGTGGAAGAGAAAAAAAACAAAAGCAAGAAGAAAACTCCATGCAAAAGGACTCTACTCTCTGGCTTAAGTTATATAAAGGAAAGAGAGCCAAAGCTGCATGTTTTGCAAATTAACCATTCCACTTCTTGACAAATAGAGTATCAACTATCTTCAGAATTCCAAAGGCTAATTTCCTAATATTCACTCCAATCCACAGTGCATTTCATGTTTTGTTTTTCCAGCCTTCCTCTCGAGGATGAGCAGTGCCCAGAGGAGGACAGGCAGCAGGGCACCAGAGCAGCAAGAGATCTGCAGATGGCAGCAATGTTTTACGTTCTTCTCTGCACATCCAGGAGGTCCACGGGGAGGCCCTGACCCCGAGAGAAGTGCCAGCATTTTGGCACTGAATTTGACACATGAGAGCGTGTTTGGGAGCAGACTGCAGCCCAGCACAGGGGGAACAGCAGGATTTCGTGGCAGTGGTATCTGCACACCCTTACATGCCTGTGCACCAAATCCCAAGGGGAAGAATGAAGGCCACATCAGATAACTCAGATGCTTGTGTATCTGGAGAAATGGAATTGAACTGCTAAAATTTGTTCCAAATTTATAAAAGGGTTAATGACCAGCCGTTTCAACAGCACCTGCAGAGCTTGCAGGGCTCTGAGCACCTTACAGAAATGACATTCCTGGGACTTGACTTTGCTGGGATTGGATTCTCATCTCACAAATAAGCAAGCTGCAGTACAGTGACCTGTTCCAAGAGGCACAGGGACACTCTGATATATCAATTGTTTCCCAAGCATCTCTTAACCTGTCAACCCTGCCTCCTGCTGCAGTGCTGATACAGCATGGGATGCGCTGCAGCAGTGCAGACATTTTTTGGTTATGTCTGGAATACTTAGCAGCTGATGGCTTAAAATAACATCTCTGGCTGCAGAAGTTGGGAACCATTCCCACTTACCAGCTCCACATGTGTCAGCTGCTGAGCCAGGGTGTAAGGGTCACTGCAGACACTCAGGATTTCTCTCTGAATTGATGGAGGTTTAGTTTTAAAGGCAACCAGCTTATCAGAGACAGCAGCACTGATCTTGACAATCCCTTCTTGCCCATGGCTGAGGGTTGCAAGCTTCTGATTCAGGGCTTGCAAAAGCTGATTCATCTTTTTCCAGTAGGCCTGGAGAGACAGGGAGAGAAACATAAGCCAGAATACTTGACATAGGAGTGCTTTTGTGCTGAATTTTCCCTTCTGCAAAATACTCCTAAGCCAGCAACAGGTTACCATTTTATTTCCAACAAGCCTATTTCAGAATAAGCAGTTGGCCTAATTACAGTTCTGCGCTCTGGACACAGAGACTGCAGTCGAGAGGAGAGGCAGGCAGGACTGGTGGGTTGGGCTGGCACTGACACTTCAGATTCCTGCCAAAATCAGGTTCAAAGGAGAGGCAATGCTACAACATGAGTTACTGCAGCTTTCTGGAGCACAGCAGCTTTTGGTGCCTATTTTTTATGTCAGCTATGTGCTGGCTGTGGACTCTACCTGTTAATGGTGCCTTGTCAACTCTTATTTATTAGGAATAAGAAATGTTTCTAATGCTATTTTCTCCATCCTTTTGACCTGAATGCAGCAGAAGCACGCAGCTGCTTGCTACCCAGCTGGAGTGGCTGGAGCATTGTGCAGCTTTGAGTATTTAATATCCAAATGTTAATTGCTACTGAAGGAAGCTGATATTGTATTCCAAGCACAGCCACGTGCTCAGCAGGATGATCATTACCAACTTGCCCAGGTTGTTCTCAGAGCTGGAGCGACTCTTTAAAGAAGTGAGTGGAGTTTCTGGCCATGGAGGATGGGCAGAAAGAAATTACTTCAACTCTTTACAACTGACAGATGCAGACATCACGAAACTGAGATAACAGAACTGGTGCATGGGCTCTGAAGACACAGATTAATTGGGAATGTCCTTGACAAAAGCCTTACATGGAGGATCAGGTACACCCTGCTGAGGAATACGGTCTCATGGCCTTTCCCAGCCAGAGAAAGAGCACTGGGCATGGGTGCAATGGGTGCTTGCTCAGTTTCAAGAGCATGGTCACTTTTGCAGGCTGGTGACCACCAGCTCCTCTTCCAGCACAGACACACAGTGGAGGGATGCCCTGGCTGCTCCCCATCCACCTCCTCTCTCCCCACCCAAACAGGATTTAGTTGCCAATGACACAGGTTTGTCATCTGCCATCAGGAGCCAGAGCTGGCCAGGAGCCTCTGTCACAGCTGCCCTGCACAGATGTGCACCCCAGCACTCCTTGCTGTCCCCACCGTCACCTCAGACCTGGCCAGGCTGTGCCTGCCCACAAAGAACACATGCCTGTGTCACATTCCAACCTGGACGCAGCTCAAGTGAGTTTTGGGAAGTAATCCCGAATTTCAGTCCAGTCCCTGTCTTCTTCAGAGTTTTGTAGGCTGTGGATAGTGTTCAGTGTTAGGCACTGACAGCATTCATGTTTTAGGTGCTCAGGGAACCAGAAAGCAGTCAGTGCTCTTCTCAGCTGCACAGAATCCCCTCTGCACCCTGGGAATAGCACCTTCTCCTACTTCACAGTGAAGAACAACCTCTCACATCTCCTCTGTCTCCACTGCAGGGTAGGAAAGGCTGGAGACCTTTAGAATATCCCGAGTACCTCAACTTTTGCTATAACCCATTGTAATTTTGATGCAGCTTTTCTAACAAAAGGTTTCAGGGTGCTGAGCACCCTCCCCTGTCACTTAAGGAAGATGCTCTCTTGAGCTGGGCTGGAACACGGACCAGGTAAGCAGGATGTGTAAAAAGGATGTGTATTTTTCTGTGTAAAATAGAGCCGTTAAGTCTGAAATGAAGCAAGGACCCAGAAGACAAGGAGGGACTTGTCTTGGAGAATGACAACACACAACGTATTTGGAATCAAATCCCACGGGTGGAGTGAAAATTGAGCGAGGAAAATAAAAACCCACTGTTTCAGTTTTTATCTGTTATTGATGTGAATTAGCTCCAAGGAAGGCCTTCTTCATGTAAATCCTCATGCAAACAGATGGGCACACTTCTGATTTACAAACACTGCTCTGGACCCAAACTACAGACCAGCATCTAAATATTTCTCTGTTTTACATCCAGGTGTGTTTGCAAATCTCAGCACAGCTTATGAAGTTCTGTGAACACAATGTTCTTTTTTAGTGAAAACTCGAACAGTGACATATCTGGTATTTTGTGAACATATTTTGTAAACAGGGAACTCAGTTTTTTGGGGTGGGGGGACAGCACTGAAATCCAAGCCTTCTAATTAATATAAAGCATCTGGCTAAAAGACTTAGCTGGAAACCCAGCTCCTCTTTCTAAAAGGAGTTTGGATGAGAAATCTTGGACCAGCCATGCCTGTGCAGTATCAAATTCTTCAGTTTGAATGAAAAGCCAAAAAGCCACATAAAATTGCTTGAGAGACGTGCGTATTAGGCAGTCTTTGAACCTCTTTTTAAAGAGATAAAGTTTCACCTCATTTTGTAGGGAATATGGCACAAAAAATAGATATTGACAACAGTAAACAAAGCCAACCACCTAAAAAAGAATGAAAAAACGAGTGACACTTTAAGGACACAAACAATTACACAGAAATCAGAGCTCTTGAAGAGACTCACTGGAAATCAGCTGGGTGCACCCTTGCCTAGAAAGCTTTTCTGTGCACATTGGGGGAGAAATTAAGCAAAAAAAATCCTGCTTTTGCCCTTCTAAAAGCATTTCCTGCCTTCTTTAAACTACCTCCACTAACTGAAAACAACATTGTTCATTACCTCCAACGTGCTGGTAATTATCTTGCACAAAGTGACCCCCCACCATACAGGGCCTGCATGCTGGACTTTATCAACCATTTTCACTTCACTGCAACATTAACAGTCAAAAGAAGCATACTACTGTTTAATATTTAAAGAAAATGTTTCGTTCTTAACTAGGAAAGTTCCTCTGAAGACAGCAGGCCTCAGCAGGTGGCTTAGGAGCTCAAATTTTAATTAAAATTTCCAACTCTAAATGCAAATCACAGCACTTACTAAGAAATGCTTCTCAGCATGGACACCTTTATAAGCACATCACAGAGCCTTTAGAAAGTGGACTCTACAAAGGACAGGAGCACACACTGCAGGGGAAAATCCTGCACTGACCTACATGGACTGGATGAAATCACAAATCTTTCAGTCTTTAATTTCTATGGCTCACAATGGGAACAAGTTTCTTCCAAAAAACTAGTGGCCACCATCACTCTTCTGCGCTGTCCCTTAAAAAAAGGAAATTTGCATTTGGAGGATATGAGCTGTTTCTTAAATTAATTATTGATTTTGCTCGGGCATAATCACTTGTAATTAGAGTGCCTAGTAATATCTGGAAAACAGTGATTTGAAACTAATGCAGTCTGAGGCCCCCCAGGGCAGCCACAAGCACTGCACACAGCTGTGCAGGCTCCAGAGCAAAGGTGTGCAGGGCTTGCTCAGGTCAGGCAAATAAACCCTGCTTTGCATGCAGAAAGTTGATTTACAGCGTTTGTGCCTCTGCACCAGGGCAACCACTGCTGTTCAAGAGAACATGCAAAGCCCCTGCTCCCCACCCTTTGTTTGGGCTGGGTCCCTCTCTCCAGTGGGCACGATTTGGGGGTCTGTATGGTTTCCCTCACTTGTGATGCTGAAGGGCTGCAGGGCACCTGTTGGGGTGGCTGGCCAGGACCAAGCCATTGCCTCTTCCTTTGGGGAGTTTTACTGCTCTGGCTAATGGAACTGAAGTCACTTTGGCTCCTTTTGATTTTTTTTTTTGTTTCCTTTACCTCCATCACTGTGTCCCACATCTTCCCCTTCCTTCCTGCCCTCTCTCTCTCCCACGACTGTCCAGCCCAGCCAGGCAATCCACGCCAGCCTTCAGCTCCCTGAAAGTGCCAGTCCAAGAGCAGCTGTTCCCATTCACAACATTTTTCATGTGCACAGGAGGGTCCAATTTCATTTCTGTTGTCCTGCAGCCCTGCTAATTCCTTCTGTCCTCTCTCCACCCTTCTCTCTCTCATCCTCATGGGTATGTTCTTGTTGTTCTACTGGACTGCACCCCTCTGTGGCTTGAGGCCAGGCCTTGATGTAGCCACTGGAACTGAATTTTTCCACATCCCATGGTTAACCTAGAAGTAATTAGAGACTCTCTGTGTACTATTCGCTTATTATTTTCATGAACTTTGTGGTCTTTTTAATGTTTCTGAATTAATTTACGGCATTCACCCACCTGAATTTGCAAGCAGGTCTCCCAGAGGCTCCACTCACTGTGACCCACCGTGCCACACACAGAGCTCCCATATTTGAACAGCAGGACCATCCAGACATGCAGTCTGAGTTTGTGCTCAGCAGGCCACACACTGCTGCCTTCTGCCACTGCTGTGCTCCCAGACAAGCTACATGTCCATTAATCTTTGTATTTTCCTTAAATGTAAGAACCTGGATCCAGAGAAGCTGTGGATGCCCCACCTTTGAAAGTATTCAAGGCCAGGCTGGATGGGGCTTGGAGCAACCTGGTTTGGTGGAAGGTGTCCCTGCCCATGGCAGGGGTGGGCAACAAGATGGTCTTGAGGGGCCCTTCCCAGCTAAACCAGTCTGTGACTCTGTGATTCTAACTCGGGAGATCACAGCTCTGCTCTATTTGAATTGTCACAGCACACTCAGTCTATGCTATGCCTTCATATATTCCTTCTGTAAAATGGGAATATTGTTATCCTATAAATTCCCATGCTCACTCTGATGTGTCCCCCAGGAGCACCTGAAGATGTCACTGCCCCAGGAGCACCTTAAGAGAGATGTGGCTTTCAGGGAAGCTACCACAGGTTTTTACCATTATTGGAGAACAAAACTCAAGAGTATCCAGGAACAGAATATGGAAAAAAAGCAAAAGGAGGAACCAAGTGGGAATTTACCATCTCACCAGAGCATCCCAAGTCAGGCATCCTCACCTCATCACATGGGGCTATCCTGTGAATCATGTCTTTCAGATGGCCAATCATCCGCTCTTCCTGAAAGTCATACGGGAATGTCTCTGTCCACTCTGTCAGCAGCTGTAAGATTTTGGGTCCAAATTTTCTGATTCGAGCCTGAAATGGAAACCATTGAATGATAAGCAGGGATTGAAACATGTTTGCTCATTAAAGTGTCCCGCCGTGTGTGTCACTGAACGTGGGGCCAGGTTTTCAAAGAAGGCATTTACGTTGCACCTGCAAAACCTGCACACATGCATACAAAGAGTGTGGTGCACAAATAATACAT
Organism: Acanthiza pusilla; assembly: GCA_036630365.1. Lineage (NCBI taxonomy): Eukaryota > Metazoa > Chordata > Aves > Passeriformes > Acanthizidae > Acanthiza > Acanthiza pusilla. The sequence continues at coordinate 7,919,962 of JAXCHO010000049.1, read as the reverse complement.
TTTGGCATGCAAAATATACCAGAACCTAGGTGCATGCACAACTGCCTATTTTACATGCAGATTTAAGTATTCTGCACATGCGATTGGCCTGTTTATGTTGGATGGACATTTTGTTGGTACAACCTTTATGCCTTTTTTAAAAACTTCTGGCCTTTTTGCTGATTTGAACCATTTGTTCTTCCCTTTTGTACTTACAACCCTTCTATATTTTCATCCTTCTCTGAAAAACTGGAATGAATTTCTTGGCCAACAAAGAGGTTTTTTTGCTCCTTTGCTTTCTGGCTGTGTGAAAAAAACTGCTTAGTGACCAGTGGCAGATGTACAATGAAGAAAAGATGGACAAAACAGCAGCACTTTTCTAACTTTACCTGGGCTGCTGATAATGTTGCTCTCTTCCCACATGAGCTCAAGGTCGTGATAGGACAAGGACACTCACATAACACACAGCTGATGCCCACTTTTGGTGTAGATTTATCTGAGGATGTGGCAGTGGGAATAGTCAGGATGGGGCAAGGAGGGAAATGCAGGGAACGGCACAATTGGTGCATTAGTGTTATCTCAAAAGACAGCCAGTGCGGCTGCTCCCAGAGCTTTCATCCTCTGTTATGTGAAAAGGAAATGGTGTTAAACAACAAACTGCATTTTTATTTACAGAAAACACAGACCGAAACAAACAGCCTTCTTCTGCGTCCCACGTACTGCAGCTAAAGCGTACCCTGTAATCAGGAAAAATTATACTCTTAAGCTCCCCAGCTCTTTGTTTTTCAACCAAGGTGGTTAAAATGCATATTCCAGCTTTCTACCAACAACAGGTTTCAATGAACCACATCTCTAAAAATAACTGCTGTCAGCTAGCATTAAGCTCAGGCTCAGAGACCAGCAGGTGGCTGCTAAAGGGAAAGCTTTATTGGAAACTACAAAGGTCTGGGGAGACATTTGCTCCAGCTGTGTAAACTGCATTAAGAATTGATGGAGAGGACTTCGTGCAAGTCACAGGACTTGGGATGGGAGGTCGCTTGTGTACAAAGTTTCAAGGAACACAAAATCAGCTGTGTCCCACCAACCCTCTGTTGCTACAAAACCCAGATGCACTTCAGGCAGAGATCTTCATAAGAAGACAGAGCTTCTCATTTCTTTAAAGTTTAATGAGCAGCAAAACTTTGCAATGCTCGCATTTTAATCTTCCTTAACTTGTATCTGTCGTAGAATTGGAGAACAGAAGATCACACCTTAGAAAACTTGTTTTGCATGGTTTAGCCCGTAAAGATATTTCTATTAACACTGACTGTGTGGGTAACCCAAGTCTGGGATTGTTGAGCATTCCAGAGAATGGCTCTCCACAGTGAAGGCAGAGCTCCTGTTAATCACAGAATCAGCTGTCTGTGCAAAAACGAGCACGTGTGTTTCAGTATTGGTGACTCAGGATTTGATGCTACACTCATTCTTTCAAAGCTGGAAAGGCTGATGTTGAGAATCATCAGAAAACCATGAGATTTGCTCATTCTGTTCACCTGTCAGGGCCTCACTGCTGCTCCTGCCCGTTCCCGGGGCTCCATCGGTGCAGCACGGAGGGCAGGAGGGTGCTGGGCACCTGCCCCTGCCACACGGGGCTCAAAGGGAAGGGCAAGAGGAAATACTGCTGTGCCAGGAGCGAGAAAGCAAAGGGGCAGCGAGACACTGAGTAAAAATGGGAGAGAGAGTGGTGTGTGGACATCTGCACTGAGAGTGTGTGAGGGCTCTGTCCTACCTCCCTGAATCCCCAGGCTTCACCAGAACCTTAAAGAAGGTAAGAAGGAAAGTCACCTGGGAAGACTGAGCCAGGGGAAAAGGGAAAATTAGGAGATTTGAAGTGACTACTGCCTGAAGCATTGCTCTCAGACATGGATACCAGGATGCCTCAATGTCAGGATCTCAGTGGCAAATCCTTTATGAGAAAGCTTCATTCAATCTGAAGAGAGGCAAGGGACACACACCAGAGCCCCAGAATCCTCTACCCATTGAAAACAGCTCACATTTTTCTGCTGTAAAGATAAACTAACCTTGTCCAGCACGGGGTCATCCAGCCGCTGCTGCTCAATGCACTTGTGACAAACTCGGGACAAAAGCTCATGGGGTTCGATGAAGAGTCTGGAACTCAGCAGGAATGTAAAGATATAGGCTTTCTGCAGGAGAAGGACAAGCAGACCTACTGTAAGCAGCCACACAGTGGGTAATATTCACTGTAAAAGTCCTGAACTTCACAGTTTGGGGTTTTTTTCACTTTTTTCACATTTTAATCTAAAAGACATAATGATTCCTGTCCCTGAATATGGAACTGGTTACACTGGGCACAGGAGGCAGCAGCTTCTCCTTCCTCCACAGCATCCACTGACAGCCCTTGGTTGCCTAAACCCTGGGCAAACATCCAGGGAAGGCAGAGTGCAAAGCAAGCTCAGGTACAGGAGATAGCACAGCCATGATGCTGCAGAGCAGGAAAGCCAAATGGGCAGGAATCTCTGTGTTGTACTGGGCTGGGAGCTGCAGACACCCCCATGTCAGCCACATCTTGCTACTGCCCTGCAGATCCCACCCAGCCTAATTTAAGCAATATTTCATTTATTCTATTAACTCCCCAAAATTCATTTCTATCAGCCAAGTCATATCATATGCAGTTCCACATCTGTGAAGCTGTGGGAAGCAGGTCTGCTGGATAAATCCTTGGATTATACAAATTATTCCAGCAGTGAATTTAAAATACATGCATGAAGCCTCAGTTGTTTGCATGCTGACTCCTCCTTGCACCTGAATTATCTCCTTTCCCCCAGCCCTGGCCATGCCCCTGAGCAGCAGGTATAATATTACATATCACACATTGCCTAATGAAAATCTCACAGCCTGATCTGTCCATTACCTATTTTTATTGCCTTTCTGTTCCTTTTTTTTTTTTTTTTTTTAAATTGAGATGCTTCTCTATTACTTATTTTTAGCTGATCAGAAACTGAGCTCCGGGTAATTTAAAACATGCTGCCTGCTCTGCATTGATAACTCTCCCGGTCTTCTAAAGTACCCAGAAGTCAATGCTCCTCTGTGCTTTGAAATACAAGCCTTTCCATGGAGATATATTAGCACTTAAAAGTCTTCCAGTCAAACTCTCTCTGAATTCCACTGAGGATGTGCAAAATCCAGAGAAGTCAATAGCTTGCAGGACCATAAACCTGCTTCCAGTTTAGATCCTCGCACTCTTGGTGAGGAAACACTTAATTTCCACTGATGGAGCAAGGATTAGGATCTGGACTGTACTGTCCAGTGACTGCAAAGTTGTGAATACAACCCCAGGTAAATAATAAAAGCACCAGAAGAAGTGTCTCTGTTGTCACCAAGGGAATGCTCTGCACACACAGGCAAACCTGGATGACTTCCGCAGCCACTGAAATTCAGCTAATTTAATGCCAGTTCAGACTTGGGCATTTTTTGCTTCAGTTTTTCTCTAAACCTCTCTGGGAAGCACTGCTATTTTTGAAGTGCTCCAACTGCTACATCACTAATTCATCACCACGACAGCTCCCCCCCTACCCTGTTCTCTTATTTAAAGGCAGTATCATCTTTGGGATCTGCTTTTTCATGGGAACAATTACAGAGCAGTGAAACAGCATTTAAAGCAATGCATCAATTTACCAAGCTTTAATTGTATGCAGCTTTTAAATTAGCCCTCTTAATTCAAAATTTAACACATTTGCACTTTTGCATAAAGCGCTGCCCCAATTCATCAAAACGAAACCATTCATTATACTGTGAATTGCTTACTTCAGGGTAGTAATCAGTGGTAGGTATCAGATGCTGGATTAGAGCATCCAGAGATGCTGAGGTAAGGTTTCCATCCTGGAAGATCAGTCCTCCTTGTTCGCCTTCCTTCGAAGTATGTAGATGAGGGCTGAAGCCACATGGGGTAAACATACTGGTGGAGCTCAGCGTTTGGGGCATGCCTTCCTGCAACAGAGACAGGGACAACATCCATCAGACCACAGCCACATCCTCTGCCTGGTTTGAACAGCTCAGCCACTAACGGGAGCTTCCTGGCCACAAAATTAACGTGACCCCTTCTTGATAACCCTCCTTCATTGCTGGCACTGGCAGATCATGCATGTGATGGGCAGAACACAGGAAAAAAGGACATTTTGATTCATGCTTTTGGGTCAGAAAGTGATGGCAGCTACTTGGGGCTCCCCCCCAGTCAAGAGGGTCTGTGATGATTCCCTTTTCTCTGCCATCTCTGGTCAGCTCCCGTCATCACCTGGGACTGGAATTCAGCAGGTTCCTAAACAGGATGAAGCAGCTTGTTTGAACCTCTGCCCTCCTGAGAATGAGGCAGGGAGAATTTAGGGAGAGAGGGAGAGAGATCCCACCTAGAGCTTGCTTGGGATGGACGTTGGAAAATGCCCTGTGGCTCCCACGGGACAGGAGAGGTGTCAGAGTGAGTGAGGAGATAGAAGGAGCAGAAGTCACCTGGGGGAGGATGGAAAAATTTAAGGAGCTGGAGGGAACAGAGAATGTGGGAGCTGATGAAGAAATTATATAGCAAGGAAAGAGAGAAATGAGGGAGAGTGAGAAGGCAGACACCTGAACTATATTTGGAGCCTCAAGTTAGTCAGTCCTAGATCTATACTTAGGTACTAAATAAATGTTTCAAAGAGATCCTGAGCACTCATCGCCTTCACTAGAGCTGCAGAGTCCTCAGCACTTCTGAAAAGGAGGCCAGGCAGACTGAGCATGTAGCCCAGTTCCAAGCTCCCTATATTTCAGTTGTCTGGGTTTTTCAGGTTGCATTCTAGGTTTTATCTTGATTTTGTGGTTTACAATCAGCTTCGATTGCTCCTCCTGTTGAGCAACGTTGTTTTGGTTTTGAATCACTGCAGCGGGATGAGAGATTTTGCCCTGAGACCTTTAAAGCATCTCCAGCTGCCTCTGAAATCCCCCCTGGAAGCTGCTCCTCTCCTAGAGGCAGCATTACAGGACATGGACGGGGAAAAGAACAGTGTGTGCTTCCTCCCAGGTCTGCAAATGCATCATCCAGAGCCAGGGACCCTCTGTGACCTGACTGTTTCCATGTATGATTTTACCTCATAAAAGCAAGGAGAGGAGATAAGGGAAGAGCACCAGAGCCAAGCGAGACGCGCACGCTGTGCCCTGCTGAGCCAGCAGTGACCTGCCATGGCAGGAGGCTCAGGGAGGGACAGTGACAGCACTGCCAGGGCTGGGGGACACACAGCCAGCAGACACACCTTGGGGTTAATGAATTCCCCTGCCCTTTTCTGTACTCTGCTCCCTCTGCATTTCTGCCTCTTTACCATCCCATAAAACTTCAAAGGCTGACCCATGGATTTAGAGTTTGGAGTGTGCCTTTCTCCACACATCCATCAGCTGTGCCGTGACCCTGACAGCTCAGCCTCAGCTCCAGGCACAGCTCATTGTGTTCTTCCTGCAGAAACCCTTCCATGCCTGGCACAACCCATCCGCTCAGGCTCAGGCTGCTGCACCGAGCCACCCCAGAGCCACCCTGAGCCACCCCAGAGCCACCCTGAGCCACCCTGGGCCACCCCAGAACCACCCCAGAGCCACCTTGAGCCACCCTGAGCCACCCCAGGCCACCCCAGAGCCACCCTGGGCCACCCCAGAGCCACCCTGGGCCACCGAGGAGGAGAAGGGAATGATTCCTGCGAGCCAGGCAGGGTGTGACACCCTGGCAGAGGCTGGGAGCCGAGTCCCAGCTCCGAGGGAGATCAGGCTTTGCAGGCAGAACTTGGGTGACTTCACCCTCCAAAGTTGGGGCTGGAGCCAGCACCCATCTCCTTCTCACACGGGCTCACTCCAGGATTTGATACCAACGAAAAGGAACCAAAATGACAAACCTGACCAATTCCTGCCTTGACTGGAAAATAAAGCAGATGCTGGATTTTAGTTTAAAGACCAGAATATGTGAATGCCATCCCAGTCAGGATGGAAGCTGAAGCATCTAGTTCCAATGAATGTGCAGATGTGCCTGTTAATAAAGCTCTGAGAGCAAGTAATTGCTGCTTTTTGTACTACACAGCTCAGAGTCTGTGTAGTAAATGGGAAGGACTGCCAAATCCCATTTGTTACTTCTAACACGCTCTATGTTATGGCTTGTTTCTATGGCAATAATCCCAAGAAGGATTTCATGTCCACACAGATCAAGAAATAAATCTCATGGACACACAGCTGTCTAGATGAGGCAAAGAAAAAGTTAAAACAGCTGTGAACTTACAGGACACGTCCTGGCTTCAGCATAAAACAGAACTCACAAGTAATGATTTATTCGGTGCAATCCCTCACTGTCAATGCCATTTTTAATATCAAATAGAAACCCATCTAAACAGGATATTGCCTGAACTTCTGCATCTTATTAAATGAGAAATCTTGCTGAAATACATGATAATGCTTTTTAAGAAAAAGTAATGTTTTTTAAAAAAAATTCAGTAAGACAGCTGTACAACTGTCACTGCGTATTGTAAATAAATTAAATTTGACTTTTTATTATGAAGTTCCTGGTCTAACCTCAAGTTTTCAGACAAGGTCTGTGTCATATCTGAGCTGGTGCATGACTGACACCTTACCTGCCATCAAAGAAGACCTGAAGGCTTCAACAGATGCCTTTTTGCTCCCTTTTACTGCTACTGTTACGTTCACAGCAGGATGAGGCCAGCTGTACACAGGATAAAAACCTCTTGCTCTACTAAGCTCAAAATAACTAACACTAGCGTTTGGCAGTCATGAATTCAGGACAGGGACTTCTCTGCTCACACCACCTAATTTCTTTTTCTGCTCATGCATTTCCAGAGTTCTCTTTTCAAGAGCACTAAATAGAAACAAGACCTTTCTTTGAAAGAGCCCAAATACGCAGACAAGGTTCTGCTGTCAATCACTGGCAGAACACGAAACAACAAGGGAAGCACTGAGAGGAAAACAAACAAGCAAACAACCAAGGAGATTTGTCTTATTGAGCTCCTGGATGATGGAAAAGGCAGGCAGGGGCAGAGCACAGTGACAGGAGGTGGGGCAGCACTCCCAGACTGCCACAGAGAAATTCCAGCTGAAGAAAATCATCCCCTGAGCTCTGTGTGACATTGGAAGAGGGACCTGGGAAGGATGCTCCATTGCCATCCCAGGAGGTTTTCAAACTCAACTAGAAAAGACCCTGAGCAAACTTCGAGCCCTGCTTCAAGCAGGAGCTTGGACTGGTGACCACAATTGGTCCCTTCTGATTAGCTTCTCTGTGATTCTAACACACATTATTTCTCAAACCATTCAAGTATTGCCCCATTTCTGAGCTTTTTAATACAAACCCTGGCAGGTAAAAATTGAGTCCAGGTTATTAGATACTGGCAAAGAAGTCCATCTTGGCATTAAAAGTTTTTTCCACTTTTCATGGAAACAACAGCTCAAATGAGGTAAAAATGACTCAAAACCTCACTTGAAAACCACTTGATCTTAACCTGAAGTCAATGAGATTTAAGCATGTGAACATTCAGAGGCTACTTCCATGAACTTTAATCCAATTCAACACACAATGTTTTGCTGTTCTTCTCATTTCAGAAGCAAATCAGATGCCAATTTCAGTTGATAAATGGTGCTCTGGAGGAAGTGCTGCTGGTGAGATGTCAGTGAAGAGCAAACTTCCACCCCAACATGCAAAATGACTGATGATAGAGGTGGCTGCACACACACGGCATCTGAACTACCTCTGTGCTCTGAGGGGCTGAGACCTGGAGACGGGAAAATGTTTCTGCACTGGTTGAAAAAACAAAAAAAGAAAATCCAGGGGCAGACTGTTCCTGGGATTGGCCTCTGTTACACAGAACCTCCCATGTGGCAGAAGGCAGGGCACATGCCTCCATCCTTGCCTACGGAAAAAAGAAGGTGATAAATTGGAAAAAAAGCAGACTGGACTCAGCACTACCTGGAAAAAGGCAACACCACATGGTGCTGCTCTGGTCTGGTAACACCTTGCATTTATTTTACCAAAATGTTATGTCCACCAGCCCAGAGCAATCAGCACCACCATTTAAAAAATAATGACAATACACAGCCTTTTCTCTTTCTCCACTGGCCAGAACAGCTCCATATTTCAACACCTCAGTATTTCAACACAGTGATGAAAAGAGGCAATCCATAGACACTTCCCACGACCAATTATGCTGCTTACACAAAAATATTTCAGGATGTGATTCACTGAGCTGATGTGTGGAACCAAAGGATCACCAACGCTTGGGGGAAAAGCTACCCACAAACCTATCTACATCTAAAAGTGCCATAAAACCAAACTCTGCACCTATCCACACCTGCAAGTGCCTTAAAACCTCTGGAAAACCAAACTCTGCACCTATCCACACCTGCAAATACCCTAAAACCTCTGGAAAACCAAACTCTGCACCTATCCACACCTGCAAATACCCTAAAACCTCTGGAAAACCAATGCCCAAACCTGGGAGACTGAGGAGGCTCGAAGGAGTCCTAAGCAAGCACACAACGTGGGCCCACGGATCTGTGTCAGGAGAGGCTCAGGGTGCCAGGGGATGGCTGCAGGCTGCCAGCTGTGCCTCCCTGGGCCACGCAGGTGACCTGTGGCACAGCCACGAGGGTAAACACCTGCCAGCATCCCCCAGCCCCACCACTCACTGCTCCCAGTGTCCCCATGGCAAGTACAGTTAATGCTTACGTGGACACGAAATGCTCAGGAAACATTTAATGTGGTTTTCAGCAGCTTTGATGTGATAAGTGTTTTATCCTTTATCAAAAGCTTAATCACGCTGTTTACTTTTGATCTTCATTTCATCTCTGCCTTCCATCTGCTCTGCCTCTCTCAAGGGGAAACAAGAGCTGGTAGCATGTGACGAAAGGAGCAGGGCTGCCGACTTATCTTCCCACCCACTTAACTTTCGGATTAACCAAATAAATAAAAGCCTTCCCACTTCAGGGATGAAAGGCACGGGCTGGTGACGATCTCCCAGCAGAATTACAGGGGCTAGAGAGGGTGGTAAGGGAAGGTGTGGGGTGTCCATCTGTGCCGTGAGGGAGGCTCCGGTGTCACTCAAGTCACTGTTCAGGGTGCATGGGCAGGGGACAAACCAAGGGTATGGGACACCCAAGGTCAGGCATGAATTGGGCAAGGCACAGCCTTTAACAAACACAACCCAGAGTGAGTTGGGAATCACGATAGGAGATGTCCCCCATCCCAACTCAATCCTGCAAAGGTCTTTTCTGATCAAACAATCACCAAAATCATAGTTAGACAGCTCACTATTAAACATTTTGGAAAAATCTTGGCTAGATTTAGTGACCAGGTCTACTACCCAGCCATCTCTGTGTGCAGAACAAACCCTGCTCCACGATCCCTGTCAGGACAGCACACACACGCCGAGTCTCATCCGCCTCAGTACCTGCCCACTGCTGTCACACAACCCTGAATAACACTGAGCTCAGCAGAAACTTCAGCAACAGATGCTCATTTTTCTTTGCATTACTTTCAGTAATTTTCCAGCTATTCATCTTTGCTGACAAAAAAAAAAAATTCAGAAGATAATCATAACGAGTTAAAATTCAGATTTTTCTCTGCTTCTTTTGTAGGGAGAGAAGCAGAGGAAAGAGGAGACAAGAATTCTAGTGTTTCAGAATACAAAAGGAAAACCACTGCAAAGTAATTGCTTCCAGTTGCCAAGGCCATGGTTATAAATGTATTTTCAGTAAGAGTACCTGGCATTAACAAACTCAATGTATTTGATGCTGATGTAATTAGGAAACTGGTAGCAGATGTAACTTTCTTTTCACCTTTTCACCGGGCCCCAAAACATTCAATTTACAGCCCATGAAGTTGTGAGATTGCTGAAAACTCAACCTGTCAATCCCAGTACTGCTGGAAATGGTTAAATGAGCAATATAATGAAGTCTCCACATGAGTTAGAAACACAAAGGAAGCACAAGGGATAAGAACAGTGGGGAAAAACATTTAACTGCAATATTGTCCAAACTCAATAACAATGATTACATCTCAATGTGGGTTCCCTCCCCTTTCCTACCCACTCCTTCCAGCAGCTGAGGACTTTACTGAGATTCCCATGAATGAGATTGCAAGAGCAGCAAGTGAATTTATGGCTTTGGATATCTAATCAGAATTAGATGACAATTCTGTTTCCTTTGATCCCACCTGGTTCTCACCTCTTACTCATCCACCCACACAAATCACTTCCCTAAAGAGTTCAGCCAGCGGAGCCTTCTTTGAGCGGAGGGGAAGGAAAATTCCTCCAAATCTAAACCAGCAATCACAAAAAGCAACCCTGGGTAAAGGAAGGGAAGGAGAGCAGAGCAGCAGAGAGGAGAGGACAGCTCTATGATGTGCTGTGGTGCACAACACTGCAGAGCAGGGGATGTGGGCCAAGAGCCTCAAGGTGCCCAGAAAACTTTTCTTCTTTTTCTTCTGCAAAATTAAACTCCACAGAAATTACTGGGCTCCACAACTCCACAGATTTACGCCAGGCCAGAACAAGGTCTTTTGTAATTCTCCAAGAAAACGCTCATAGGTGCATTCAAAGCTGCAGCAGAGTCAGTGTAGGTCTGCCTGCTGAATTTATTCCATCATGCCGGTAAAATGATCCTAGAGGTAAAATGATCTTGTACTAGAGGTCTATGAGAAATATCTTGCAGTCAGAAAAACAAGCATGCTAACCAATTACCTCGAAATCTGACGGACATGCCTCAGAAAGAGGCCCAGTTTATAGGTAAGGAGGCATTAAATCAATTACCAGCACAGTGCAAGCAAGAACAAGGTCACCTTGCTGAAGGAATATTTCTGTTTATGCTCATGTCAGAGTATTTTGCTCAATAGAGAAAAATGAAAACCTGATTATCATGAATTTGGTAGACTGGTCTGAAGTAGAATGTAAATCAGAAAAGAGAAGATTTATGGCCAATTAAATTGAACTCCAATCAAAATCCCATTCAGGCAACAGTTCCCTGGGGGCTTCAATTTGTTAGTGCCACATTTTTTTAATAACTTTCTTTTTCATGTAACATCAGCAATAATAAAAGCCCTTCAATAACAAGCAGAGTCATGAACACGTTATTTATCTTAAAATGCCATCATTGCCTGGAATCAGAAGGCATTGAAAGGATGAGCTGTAATCGCTCAAGAACAACCCCCCACAACACTGCAATGGGTGTAAAGCTTTTTTCCTCAGTCTCGGAGCAATTTCTCTTTTCATTAATCTGGTTCAAGTCTGAAGTATTTCTCCTGAGTAACACGGAGTTGGTGCTGACCCTGCCATGAGACCAAGGCAGCCTCTGATGTCTCAGACCCTGTCCCAGCGCTGTGTGCACGTGGCAGACGTGGCCTGTGGCAAATCTGTGCCTCATCATTAGCAGATCTTTAGAATTATTAGAAGGAGAACGGCTATCAACATATTCCAGATGCCCTTGACAATATTCAAATGCATGCCAAAGGCAGCAGTCTGGATTTCTCTCTTTAGGCTAGGAAATCTATTTTCTGCTCTAACGTGCCTCCCTCTCCCCTTACGCCTCCCCTTCCTCCTGAGTTCCTGGTAAAACCCTTAGACAATATAAAAACTATTCTGGTGTAAAGAATTTTTTTTAAAAAGTAAAATTTATCCTTTCTTTTTCTGCTTAGAAATTACCCTTTATCCTTTTCCTCCCTTTTCTTGAGGAAAGGAAGAGGCTAAATAGAACATAAATGGAAAAAGGAAAATGAGAGTGCTTAGGGTGAGAATGAATTACCACACCTTTTGTTAAACACAAAATTGCAAACTTTGCCCTGAGTGAAGTCAGAGCTCAACCAGGCATGGACAGAGGGAAATCCCGGAACAAAACCATGCAGGCAGCATTCCCAGAAACCACTGACATCAACAGGAGCCTTCTGGCTCAGTTCATTCGTCGCTGACGGGACACCACTGAGACTGCCTGGAAATCAGTCAATGCTCGGATTTTCTTCCTTCAGCACTGGAAGTGGTGAGGAGAGGAAGTTATTTAAGGATAACTAACACTTGTCAACCTGCAGGGCTGTGTGGTTTTGCTGGGCAGCCTGGGCTGTGGCATCATCAAACTCACACTCGAAAACAGGAAAGCTGCTGTGGGAATTGCATTTAATATCCAAATGCTCGAGCGCGATGCCGCGGCTGCCTTCAGAGCTCAGCAGCCTCATCCTCCCAGGAACAGCTCCTTCCAGGCCAGAGCTGGAGGAATCAGAGAGGCTTAAAGCAGGATGGCAGAGTCTGGCCCCCGCAACACCGACAGCTTTGCAGGAGCAGGGACGCCTCTCCCCAGCTAAATGAATGCTGTCAGAATCACAATGGAAAGCCCGTAAATAAAACAAAAATGCAGATCTCAGTCCTCCTCTCATGACATCTTGGTGAGAACAAGCCCTGACAGGAATAAAAAAACCTCCCACACTAAGCAAAGCAATTCTGCTATTTATGCAGAAGGAAGAAGGAAAGCTGTATATCAAACAAATAATTACAAGAGCAGCTTTATCAGTCCCTGCTGATTACTCTCAGCTCGGTTTGATGATTCTGCCAGTGCTCCGCAGGTTGTTCAGAGAGGTGGATGTCACAACATTTTACTTGCAATTCTTTCATTTATTAGCACCTACTGCTACCTGTCTCTTAGTCAAAAATCTTGGCATACATTTAGAAATTGGTCTTCTGGAGTCTGCCAGGGAGGTTTAAAAACCTATAAATCGTATTTTTATACATACACATACATTCTCAGACAGACTCCACATGTGAATATGAATGCTTAATGATGTATTTTTGGGTGTTACATACGTAAATGCAGTTATATAGAGACACACACTTTTATGTAAGTGCACCCCTCCTCCTCAATATGTAAATACAGAAATTCAAGTAACTTGCTTGTCACTGCTCCAGTTTGAGTGGGACATTTCTGCTGACCTCTTTTCTTCCCCAAATTTGCTAAAATACTGAAAGAAAGAGGGTCTCATTTTTATCTCAGAAAACATCAACACATTTTGAAGAGCAGCATAAGCTCTGACTGTCACCAATGTCAATTTATCACCCCTGTTCATTACACTGTATTCAAGCAAGGCTCAGTTACCAGATTAGGAGCAAAAACCTAGGAGACCTTTGTGGCAATTGCCAGGGTCTGGAGGCATCCCAGAGATTTATGTCCAGCTGCAGGATATCCTTCACATGGAGCATCTCTGTGCTCCGGTGTGCAGTGCCTGGCCGGGGGGGACAGACAGCCAAGCCCCTGATTTATGGTGCTCACATCCTGAGCCTCAAATCGCCTCCAAGGGCTGTGCACAGGGCTGTGGGCAGGAAAACTGAGGGGTCAGAGCCGAGCCCATCAGCGATGGATCCAGGCATGCAGGCTCCTAGTGAAGTCCCCCCGTCAGCCCTGGCCTGGAGAGGCACTGATGACCCTCGGACACTCAGGACCTGGCAGGGAGGGTGGCCAGAGCACAGGGGCTCAGCACAGCCAGCACCAGGCTCCAGCTCACACACAGATCCAGGTTATCTCATCCCAGCAGCCTCAGAGCGCTCCAGACTGATGAGCAGGCTCTCATCCCCTATGGGTGACATATGGACACGTCTCCCTAAAAGAAATGAGCTCGTGAGCTTCTGGATTTCCCCTTCTGGAGCACCATCTGTGCCCGTCCCGGTCCCACCACCCGCTGCCACAGCGTGACCCGAGGCAGCCCCGCGCCAGCCCGGCGAGCAGCATCCGGAGCTGTCCCCAAACTCAAACACCTTCACACTGGAATACGCTCAAGCCCCTACAAGTTCAGCCTTCGTTTGGACAGGCAAGGAGTCTTGGGCTGACAGATTTTCTCTGGCTGCATTAAGTATTTAAAAAAAAAAAAAAAAAAAAAAAGGAAGAGGCTGCTGACATTTAGGATAACACTGCAAGTCTGTAGCCGGAAAATAAATCCCTCTGCTTCAGAAGGAGGAGATCTGAGCTGCAGCCCCAGCAGCAGCACAGGTGAGGGTGCTGGGCCCACGTGCTGGGGCTCCCAACAGCCCAGGGAAGCACCATGCTCAGCCCCAACCACCCCTTCCCCAGGGGACACGGGCAAGGCAGAGCCACTGCTGAGCTGACTAATTGCTCATTAGCCAAAATTAACTCTGCAAGACAATTCTGTGATCACTGCTACGAGTCTGTCATTAAAAAGGACTGCAGACATTAATTCTTAGCTTCCAGTCAAAGCACCCGCGATATGATGCCCTGGCTTTGGGACCAACAATCTGCTGGCACAGAAACACAGGAATTGCCCGCGGTCCATCCAGCTCAGCCACCTCTCTCTCATGCTGGCCACCACTGGGTGCATCACAGAAAGGCAGGAGCACTGCAGGGGGCAGAAATACAGCATTCTGCTCACTACTGCAGCCTCTTTCTGCTCCCGAGTTAGGAGAATAGTTCATATCCTGAAGCATGAGATTTAATATCCATCCAAAACCTGCTCTTGTTAGTGATTCTCAGTGCCCATGCAGAAATTATAACCATCAGGAACCAGCAGCAGAACCCTTCCTAGAGCTATGGTAGGGAACTCCGTGAAATACACTCATGTCAGAGGAGCTGATTTTAAATATTTGGAGATGAGTTTTTTCTTGGCATCATTCCACTGATTTTTGTGGTATAAAACCCAGGGGTGAACGTGGTCCAAGATATACACAAAATGAGCTAAATTCTGAGCTGCACTTGCTGACCTCATAACTCTTCAGCAGTTGAAATGTGGGCTACAAAGCCAATTTCCATAAAGGACATGTCCAGTTAACAGTGGGAGCCTGTGCTGACTCGAGTCGTGTGAGCACACTACTGAGATATTTCCCACATAATCCACATTCATTCCATACTTTTTGGAAGTGTCCCTCAAGAGATGGTGTCAAGGGTGCAAATCCTATAGATCAAAAAGATATGTGACCCCTCAGAAGGCACAGAGCTTTAATTACTCATTATTCTGGTGCTCTGAGAAGCCCCAAACAACACACAGGGGTTTTGTTCCCCCCAGCCTTGCCTAAGGTATAGGCAGCCCAGATGGGGACACAGATACCCCTCTGGAGTGCTTGGAAAAGGATATGCTGTACAGGGACACAGTGAAAATCCCAATTTGTGTCTACAGATAGCACCCAACATATAAAAACTATATTCATTCCTTCATTTCCCATACTGTTTGAGCAACAGTGAGGTTTTAAAAGCAGCGACTCCCACTGTTACGAAATTGTACTATTTTAATAACATAACCAACTGGCTGATAGAAAATTTGAATGTGCACCAGAGTTGTTACCCTGTGGCTAAATGTCTCACCCTTACTTAATCTTCTCAGGCTCCAGACCTGCACAGGCAGACACAGGACTTTAAACTCCACAGGGGAATTTCTGGTAAAACTATGCATCTCCAGATATGCAAACATGGAGTATTTGCAAAAGGAAGAGTCTAATGTCACCTGTAATCTCTCAAGCCTGGAGATTTATACATGCAATTGCAGAAAACCCTTGACTTTCCACTCCGCATGGGAAATCCGATGAATCACATGCTCAAATTAGGTCTGGCATCACCTCATAGCTGAGGCCATATTCTTGCCATCTTATTCCTGTTCTGTGGCTGCAAAAAAACTCTTGAAATCAGTGTGAGTATTCCAAAAGTATGCTTCTGCTCATGTGGGTAAGGGGAGTCACCTTTGCACCCCCAATACAACTGATGGCTCACGTCAATATTTACAGCAACCAGGTTAGAGACCATATTTAAAAATCCAGTCTCTGGTATTTGCAAATTTTCTAGGAGAGCAAATACCAAAACCAGAAATGTGCAACTTGTCTTGAAACATTTATTCAACTAAATAATTATTTCAGTTTGAATAGTTCTACAGAAGCTGAGCCAGCATCCTGCTGGAAACAAAGAATATTGACAAGAATATTGCTTTATGCTCAGTTTAAGGAAGTAACTCCAAGATACACACAACCGCTTGTTAAGTGGATATAAACCAAGTAGGAATATGTGATAGCATAGAGCGGCCTCAAGGACTATTTTAGTACTACTTAGAATTTAAATAATCATAGGGATTAGGGGACAAGCCAGCTGTGTCCAAAACCTGCACAGGCTCCCAGAGCAACACACCCTCCATGGACCCAACCTTTGGGAACAGGACTCAGGCTGTACTCACACAAACACCTACTGTTGCAGGAGGATGGACAAGGACAGGTGAATTTTCATTGCTGAGTGCTTTGCTAGGATGTTCCCAGCTGCAGCTGTGATGGACACAGGGTCTGGAATCTGAATAAGGAACACTCTGACCTCCATACAGGGAAAACCGTGGAAGCGAGGAATGTTGTGAAGTGTGCAGTGCTGAGTGAAACCAAGAAGCGGGGCTGAATGTTGGTTTGTAAACAATGCTGATTAGACCAGAAAATGGAAGAAGGGCAGAGTCTCACACAAGCTTCTGCTGAAGTTTCCAGCAGCACAGCTGAGGAGCTGAAACATCACAGAGGAACAGCACAGCCCCTGCTCCTGGCTGCACAACAACTCTGCATTTAGACATGGTGGATGGCTATTCTGGTCTTTGGGAGGGCACTTTCAGATCCAGGATGTTCTCCCTGCATTTCAAATTTTCAAATTCCCGTTCCAGCAGTCCCTGCTGTACTTTTAGATGGCACTGAAATTTCACAGACTGCACTTCCCTAGCGAGAGAATCTATTTAGGAGGGAAGCAGGAAGGTAACCAGCTGGAAACCCTTGATGGAGGAAAGACTACTTGTTACCTCCCCGAGGGAGACCCAGGAGAGTAAAAGTTAATGGAAGGATAATCAGGAACTCTTCAGGGATATCAGTTTATACACCAGGAGCATATATAACTGAGACTTGTTTGCATATCAAGAAAGTACAGGAGAAGGTGTGACAGCCAAATGCAGCTTATGAAAATATGGCTATCTGTAAAGCCGATAGCTGCCTCGCATGTGAAAACCCAATCCTAACACTCAGCTTGGCAAGTGAAGGCTAAATACCATCAATATGTCTGCTCTGGGCAGCCGTACAGTGAAATAGCTTCTTATGACATTTACAGTGTTTTCAGAAGACATGCCTGGGACTCAGAGAAACAGGCTGGTTTCTTAGGGATTTCAAGGATCCCTGCTTAAAATATCCACAGAATTGAAATACTCAAGCTTTAAAACAACATGGTGGAATCGGGTGCCTTTTAATAGTCAGTGGAAAAAAAAAAAGCAACCCAGCAAAACATCACACTGTGCTACATGAACAGGACAAGACATAATTCAGTGTTTGACAGAGCTCTGGATATTTAAGTTCTCCAAGGAGTTTTAACAGATTAAACTCCAGAGAAGCTGCAGTGTCCAAAAGCAGAGATGTAATGCTATTTACCTGCTCAGCAGTGCACACCTGCAGTCACATCACCTCACCTGGACAGCTCTGAGTATGTCAGTGGAGCCAAGAGTGCCTGTCAGCCCTGGAATGGGAGCCCTTTTGGGAAATACAAGGAATTCACCCACATCTGAATGCCCTCCATACTTTAACAAGCATTTTGTTCAAGTACTACCTTCTAAACAGAGATATCTGTGAAGATCTCCCCTTCACACCAATGCTCCCATTCACTCCCATCCCACACATTTAACAAAGCCCCAGCTGGTCCCTGCAAATGGGGATTTGGTCCCTGCAAATGCCACTGCACTCAGGCCAGATCTGTGCCCTGACCTTCCTGCCAAGGGCAGCACAAAGCTCTCCTTCCCTTCCTGCTCGGGGCTGCTTGGCAGGGCTGCTGCAGCCTATTAAACACTGTGAAAAGGAAGGACCACGAAAGGCCTTTCACTGGGATAAGTGATCAAACGCAGGATTTTATTATTAGAATCTGTTTTGTCAAAAAGAGGGTATTGGCCAAGATTATCTCGGTCTGTTTTGTGATCGTTTCAGTGAAATCTTTCCCACTGGCCAAATCCGGAAATGTGTGGGAAATTAAGTGATTTAGCCTATTATACATCTTTCACCACACTAATGACCAACATTCTTCTTGATTGTCCAGGGCATTTTTCAGTGTGTGCCTGCCATTCATAAATATATAATTGCTTTCTTGTTTAAAATTTCTATTAACGTAGTGAGCATTTAGATGGCTACCACAATTACCTGAGGGAAAAAAGAGTTCCATCTCACATATGGTACAATCCAGCACCATTTTTCAGGACCGTAGAACATTTTACCAGCCAAGTGACTTCTCCGTGAGAACTCAATTTCAAAATTCCCAAATCCTCCACTTTTAAAGCTTTTCATGTTACACCAGCTCTTCATTCTGCTTCACTGCCACACCACAAGAAGCCAGAGTCAAGAGGTTATTCTGGAGCTCAGTCCTTCATTATTCAATGTTCATTTCTACAAAAGCCTCCAGGAGCTTCCAAGTTCCAAACAACCACAAAGAAAGGGTTTGGTCCAGCACCATGTCTCCAGCCTCTGTAGAACCCTGCAATTTTTTTCCTCTCTCTCACATCTGCAAATCTTTGATATTTTTCACCTTGTCTAGGCAGTTCAATGACTTCTGATTTGCAAGCGAGTTCAGGCAGGAATTTTACCAGATGAATAGTTTCACTACCTGCGTTTCAGTATCACATCAGTACTGCCTTTCTCCCAGCCAGGAGACTTAGAAGAATCCTGAAGAGGTCTCTGTGTTCAGACCAAGCCTTCTGCTGAGCTGGGGCACCATCTGTAAAGCGACTCTGTGAAAATGACATCATCGCATGGCCAACGTGTTCTTCCGACAGTAAATTTGTTTGGCACACGAAGTCAAAACTGAGCTTTTTCAAACTGTCAGCATCTTGGGCTCAGTCTTGCAGCTAAATACCACGTTGTGTTCTTTCTCCTCCACGTCTGGCACTTCAGCAACAATGCCATCTCAGCAATCAAACCTGAGCTGGCACTTTTTGGGATGACTCATGGAGGTGATTAAAATACAATTGCTCTCCCCGACCTGGGCTGGCTCAAAATGGCACCAAATGTATCACAGAGGTGTCTCTTAATTCCCCACCCTTTGTTCAAAGAATTAAACATGCACGCAGAGAGGAGACAGATGCAGCAATGAAATGGGCATTTTACCCCTGTTTGTAACCAGTCTGGTTCTTAACTAATGGGGCCTAATGTAGTCGTACATTATGGTTTCAGATGGGTGTCTTCACTCACTCTGAGTTATGCACTTCACGGGGAGCAGCAACAAAAGCACGTGCTCACCAACCGAAGCACTGAGAAATAGGGCTGGAGTGAGACTCTGTAAGTTAAAGTGACATTTAGTAGCATAACAGCCACATAACCTCCAGATAGAGGCTCTTAACCCACAGCAGACTGATTTCTAATGCTGCATTTGTCACAGGTGACATGCAGTTACGTGCTCCCCAGACACGGTGACACACAATAGAGAAACCTTCAGTCTCTTGGAAGGCAAAAATGTTTGTCCTTGTCACCCAGTGAAAGATGGCAGCTCCAGCCTGGTGTGTGCTGCAATCACACCAGCACAGCGAACCCGGCGGGAGGAAAATTAAAGCAGCCAAGAGGCAGTGCCTACCTTTTGAATCAATTTATCTCAGGGCATGCCTGCAGCCCTCCTCTGTGAGACACCACTGCTGTGCACCGGCAACATCTCTGAAACAGTCCACAAATATCGACCTCTGAGACACCAGCCAGGCTGTTCTGCAGGAACCCTGCATGAGACTCAGCGTGGGAACACATCTTCAAGAGCAAGAGTTTCAGGCACCATCCTCTTAGAAAAAACCAAAACAAAAACCCAACTCCCAAACAAACAGCTCATTTCAAATCGCTCTTCCTTCCTTCTTTTCGTTTTTAATTGCACCAGGAACGAGCTTTTCTGGAGTACTATTTTAAAAGTCCTGGAGAAGTTCTGCCAAGTCCTAGCAAAACACAATGTAATTTTAAAATTACAGTCTGACAAACTGCTGCTTTGAGAGAACAGCCATCTTCTAAATGACTGAGCACGAGGCTCAATCACTGCTTTACACGAGCTGGAGAAGGGACCGCAGGAGCACGCAGCGGTCACTGCTCTGACTCCATGCAGGCCATGGACTCAACAATATCTGAACATCTCCACATTGGTAATGAAAATCTCAAGGAATTTGAGGCTGCCCTTGCTTGGCCTGAATTTGGTCACTGTCCTGAAAACATCAGGATGATGCCACAGCACAACTGTTTGTGTCCTGTTACGACGTCAGATTGACAGCACACAGCTCCATCAGGTAACAGTAAATTATGTCTCACAGCTGCGATTAAATCCATTTGTACTTCAGTCTGAGCTGGACTGTGCACTAGAGAGCACTCCACAGAGACAGGGCACAACGGGTGCAGAATGATCACCTGAACGAGCTCATGGCCCAGACAGCAACCTGCACTCAAGCTGAAGGTGGGACACCAAAAGCAGTGACAGATGATCTCTGGCTCCCACCACAGATGGGAGAATCATTTATTTTCATTTCTACAAATCCTCTGCAGCTTTCAGACCTGTCAGTAATAAAGCACTTCCCAGCAGGAGCAAAGTAGTCCAGGATAATCCTGCAACACAACTCTTCCTAATAAACTGGAGTGATGGGCAATGGCACCTTTACAATCATTCCCTGCCCTGGAATCCACAACATGCAGGGAGAATTTGGGGAGCTGTCAAAGGGCACAGGAGACCCAGCAGCACTGGCCCTTCTCCCTGCACAGCCACACTTCAGGGGCCACGACGATGCCCTGCACAGGACAGGGTGACAAAGGGCAGGAAGGACCTGGCTGAAACCCAGACCCAAACTGCAGAGATGTGATGCTACCCTGCAAAGAAGAGTGGTTTGGAGAAAGTTCCAGCCACAATTCTGTCTTTTATCCCTGAATGAGCCTGTGCCCTGCAGTCATGCACCCTGGGTCCAGGCAGAGGACAGTGTGTGACATGTGTGACACGCAGCCCCACCGCTGACAGCCTTGCTGGCAGGAGATGAAGAGCTTTGTGCTGCTGGATGTGAACCCACGTCATTCAGCCGACCCAGAGGCCACCAGACTTTGACCCTGTGTATCACTGTGTCCCTGTGGCCAAGGCCAGCACAAGCCATCCACAGAGCCAAACCAGCAGCACAGCCTGGGGCCACCTGCACCACCACTGCTGCCCCCAGAGAAGATGCAGGAGAGGGTGAAAGCAAGGAAAATACCTCTTGTCTGGTGAACATTTGATTGTGGCACAAGCCAACTTATCCAGGGTGGAATTCACCCCTGAATTTGCCCCATGGGTGAAGGGAAAATTCACTTTTAAGCATTTACTGACTTGAAAAGAATTCCACCAGCTGGACACCCGCATCCCACGGCAGGCATGTGTCCCTGTCCTCCAGCTTTAGCGATCCACGGAGCTCTGCTTGCTGCTGCCTGTAACCTAGAGTATTAACTGTACAAGATTTATGTTTAAAGCATATTAGTAACACTTTTAAACGGTGAAGGAGGCATTTTAGCAAACACTAAATTCTGCAGAAGCTCTGTTTGGCACAGTTATCAATAATCCTATTAATGACAAGGTGCAATTTACAGCAAACTGGCAGTGGAAAGGAGATACAGGACTTATGTGAAACAAAAAGATAATGCAATATTATTCCATTGACTGTGCCTTCTCTTAATTGCCTTGTTATGTACGCTCAGGGCTCACAATCTATCACGGATGAAGTTGTTTGTTCATAAAGCAGCACACAAGAGGTTTTTAATCCAAGATCCCTCTAGCTGCATTTCAGGATCCATTTCAAAGTTGTCTTTAATTTTTCTATTTTGTGTAAGTTTATCCCAATATTAGCAAGCACTCCTCTGAAAAGGAATTGCTGTGCTCAGTTGTGCTGCTTGCACTGGATTATGTGAGTGCTTACTAAGGCTTTACTCAGTAAGGCTCACAAAGAGACATAACTTGCAAAGCAGACTGCAGGGCTCACGTCACTCCTCCCTGTCCCCAGGTTTGCAGAAGGGCCGCTGGCCCTCAGGACTGAATCCAACTCATTTGTGAGTTTGCATAGACCCTTTGTACAATTATGAAACAACTCTATCAAACTGAATGCATAATTCCAGTGTAACAAGCAAACTTAACCTCTAAGACTATACCCACCCTATTAACACATTAAAAACCCCACACTGGAAAATTTAAAGATTGCAGAAAGATGCATTTCAGGCTTTAAAATTATTTAAATTATTTGTTTTCTTTTCGACATTATCTCATCTTCAGGTGTCTGTGTGGGAGGGCAGACAGATGGTTACTCAGCTGAGGAACTTGAGGCTGTTCTGTCTTTGCACAATGGCAACAACCAACAGTCTGGAAGGAAGACGGCCTTCAGCCCGGGCCAAAGTCCAAATTCAGGAGAAAAGACTGTGGAAACATCATTTATGGGAACTGCTCAGATCTAGCTTTTGTGTGGTTTTGCTTCAGCTTCAATTCCCAAGACTCTCACAGATGGATTTGGTCATTACACCATGAGCAGCTAAAAAGCCCAAGGTGCACATTTTTATACCATATATAGCGGTAAGAATGTCAGCTATGCTGGGAATGAAGACGATGATGATGAATAAATTTATTTTATTTCTAGTTTTAATTATGGAGTAAATTCCATTTACCACCTAGAATGTGAATGTGTTTTATTACAATAATATGCTTCCGGCATGAAGCCAAGACAGAGCTTCCAAGCAAGGGGGAGGGGGCACTAAACTGTGCTGGCTAGTGTTGAAAGCACTTGACATTTCTCCATTTCATTTCCTAGGTGCCACATCATAAATAAGCTCAATAAACTGTTACTTACAGCCCTGGCCAATTTGAAATCCTACCTGATAGATTTATTTCAAGTATACCCTGTCCTCCAAAGCTGCTGGGAAACAACAACTTGTCACTGTCAACCTGTTATTTCTAGACTCATCATTGTCTGTACATCAGCAAAGCCATTCCCAGTGCTTGTTTGCAGAGATGCTGAAAGTCACTGGAAGCTGATGGCTGCCTGCACTCATTGCTGAAGACACAACAGATAAACCAGGCGACATTTAGCTGTCCTACATCACAGGCACTGCCAAAAAATGGAGACCACAAAAATGGAAGAGATTTGGGGATTTTTTTCAATTCGTATTCCACCATTTAGGAGAATTAGAAAACTATCCCTTACTTACGGTTAACAACATTGGCCAATCTTTATCTATAGCTCTACTCACATTGCAACCAAGTTGCCTTGCACCAGAATAACTCAAGTTTCTCAGAACTTTCCCTGATAAAAGCTAGCAGCTGGCATTATCTGCCTCTGGCAAATGCAGAGCAAAAACCACCAGGTGTTTCTCTAGGTGAGTGCTTGCTCACATACACACATGGAACTGGTGTCCCCCACGCAGACGATTGATGTGAAGAGCACTGGGACTTTCCAGCTTGTGAGAGCCTTACCTCGAATCTAACTGCAGATAAAGAGTGTCACAGTCTGCTGTATTAATTCAGGTATATGGTGAAATTGGTGAAACCAGCTCAGTCTCGGGTCTGACACGTCAGTGACAGGCAGTGCAGCAGTTTCATGCAGCTGATGAGAGCTGGGAGCTCACACCACCGAACCATCTGCAGCCCCACCTCTGAGCTCTCCCACTCAGAGCTATTTCACACTCATGCTGCTAACACTGCTCTGGCTGAAATTTCAGCCTCAAATCAAACCCTGCCCCATTCACACCTTGGCAAGGCTGCTTGCCACCACCACCCTCTGGCATGCCCAGAGTCTTCCAGCAGCATTTGCCTCTCACACATTCAAGGCAGCAGTCTGGCCTGTGATCCCAGCTGGAGCTGCTGGCAGAAGGAGACAGTCCAAGAGATTTCCACATTACCATGGCTCTCCATGAATGACTTCAAAGGAATACACAGATCCTATCTTCAGGAGATTAGCTGGAAGGGCAGCGCCTGTGCAGGCAAGCTTGTTCCAGGCTTTTATCCTGTGACTTGCAGGATCTCCATACAGCAGAGACAATCCAGAACCTCATCTGCCAAACCCTCCCACACAAGGTCTGCAGGATGGTCATTTCCAGCTGCCGGGGCTATAAAGGAGGATGGAACAACACAGCCTTTCCTATTGGATAGAGATGTTTATTCCAACCTACACAGCAACTGCCATTGTTTTGGTTAATAAGTATTCAAATCTTGTCCTGTTATGGGTTCCAGAATTACTTTTACTAGTTAGTTTACACAACACACATAATTACATTTCCATGAATACAAACCCCATTTCCTGTCGTGCCTTTACATCCAAGGAACAGCTCAGCAATGCATTAATGCATGGCTGAAGGCTGGCAAGTCCCTGGGAGCTTTGGGTGCCTCCTGACAGGAAGGAGCTCTGTCTGCAAAGTGGGAACAGGGGCTGCACCTGCCATGAACAGCAAACAGCACTGTTCTGAAAGTCCTGTGGGTTCCTGTGCACAGCTGTGGAGCCCAGGGGAAGCTCCATATGCTGTTGGATATCTGGTTAGTGCTGTCAGACAGAGGCTGCTTGGCTCAGCACAAGCTGCTGGGGATGGGGCTGGGGCTGGGACAGTCCCTGCTGCCAGCTCTGTAGGAACACACGTGTTCTCCCACAAGTCAGGCTTCCAGCAGCACTGCAGCAGCTGCCAGGTACTCAGTGAAGCCACCCACAGCCGCGCTTTTGGGTGCCCTTGTGAATTTTCACAAGTGTCTCAGCGTTTGACAGACGCCCCAGACTCCCCTCCAAGGCAGCACTGTGGAGCCAGGCACAGAGGAAAGGCCCACTCTCCATCTATTTCAGCCACTGCAGAAGTTATCAGAGAGATTCCAGTGAAGGAAACACAAGCTGAGCTTCACCTCCACATCCCGCTCATGCCAGCTGGGAAAGGGAGGATGGGGCAGAGAGCACAAAATCACACAGCTGTGGTTCTGTCCCAACAGCTGGAGCTCAGTGCAGTGGCTGCTGCCACCCCAGCCCCAGAGCCAAACCCCATCACTCCTCCCAGCCCTGCACTCTCGGGGCTCCTGGCAGGGCCTGCCTGCAGGGTGTTTGTGCTTCCTCACCTACACTGAAATGCGAACAATCCTCAAAGTTACAGGGTGGCAGAGACCAACACGGTGTGAGTTTCCCTCTCCTGGATGACACATCAGGTTGTGCCAGGCGGTGCTGCATTATGCACGTCTCAAACTGCTCCAGCTCTGCATTAGCATTCTGAAGCAAAGCTTTATCCTCCTGCTTCAGAGACCAGCCCCTGCTTTACATAAATCTTTAATGAAATGCTCTGCCTCAAGCACCGATGCCTGTGAACAAAAGGCAGAGTTGAAGGAAAACAGTTTTACCTCCAAAAAACCAAAGCAGTTCTACAAATAGCACACAGAAATTACACTTGCTGCACCAATCTGGGATCCCTGGAGCACCACTAAAAAGAAGGCAGAGCATCGAGAAACATGAGGAGCTGGGAACAACTGTAAGTGCTTTGCAGAAGGACAGGTAAGAGAGTCATCCAGTTGAGGTTCAAGCTAAAAACACAGCAGGACAGACCCAGACCCCCAATATATGTGTCAGGTTGATGCCCAGGTGGGAGGCTGTGGGGCTTTGTGTGCCAGGTTGGCACCAAATGCTCCCCAGCAATGCAACAGGTCAGGAGACTGATGTTAAAGCCTCGAGATTTAAAAACACATGCACAAGCCTACCAAATTCCAATTCCCTTCAGGATTCTGAGTGCTTATGGTTGATGCTGTCAAGTGTTTCAGGTGCTTCCTTCAGGAATTTAAAGACTGTTAATGTTCATCTCCCACTGCAACACGTGCTAAGTAGAAATAAGACCAGAAACTGAAACCATTCTGATTCAGGACTAAGAACTGCCATTTTAAGACAAAACACTCTCATGAAACTAAAGATAAAGTTGCAGGGGCTGGCAACACAGTGTGACAAGGACAAAACAGTGACAAGGAGATGCTACAAGACCCTCAGAGCTGAGAACACACCTGCAAGGCAAAGACATCCAGCATTTAGGACTTCAAACTAGAACGCTCAACTGATGCTTTTCAAAGCAGTCTGCAGGAGTTAAGGCATGTATCGTCCATTAAACTTAATGGAAAATGTTTGTTTAAATCCTCAAGACTGCCTTGAAAAGACATACTTCAGATTCACAATCTGGACTGGATGCTTTAATTTTCATTTTTAATATTCACATCTGCATGTAGGCCCCAGGTCAGTAAATCATTTAAATGTGTGCTTCAAAATGCAACAGCCAACAAAGCTACTCATGTGCTCAAAATTTAGTAAACATGTAAATGTCCCATCCAGCAGAGATGGAGTTGCTCAGATGGTTCTGTGTTTTGCTGAACTGATGCCTAAAGCCTGCGGAGACTGCCACGAGAAGTTACCATTTTGCCAACAAATATCACAAGTTACCACACTCACTCCTATAAATCAGGAGAAACAATGCCAGAGACATGCTCAGAGACAGTCTGGCGTCTTGGAGACATTGGTTTCTCGTGCACTTTGGATTTCTCATCCACGTTTTGGGCTCCCTAACCAGGGTATCTGAACTAAGTTGAAAAACTGGACCCAACTGGACATTTTCCAATTATGCCTTTAGTTTTACTGAGCAGCAAGAATCCTAGACTAGGCTTTCTGTATCCCATAAATATCTATGGAGAAGGTTACAAATAAAGCACAAAAACTGTCCAGACACCCAAACCAATACCTTAAAATAATAGTACCATGGTATAGAACAAACACTCCTCCCCAGCCAGATTTCAAATACACAAAATACAAATGGCTCTGGCAACTCAAAATACCTTCAATTTGTCTGTCCCTCTGCAGGACAGCATGGAATGATCATGGACAGGAACTGAACACAAGAACTTGAGCTGAAGCCCCAAAGACGGGTAGGGGGATGTTATGACTTTTGGGAGGAGGCATTTTGGGAAGGATCACCATGAACATTTGGACCTAATCTCCAACTTGGGAACTGAGGTCTCTGAAAGCATGGAAGTATTTAGATCCGATCATCATCTTCTCACTTACCCCAGTCAGATTAAGAGTATGACAATAAATAATCACTACATGCACCCAACATTTTAGCTTTATAGAGCCAAACAGCCATTTGTGGCTGCATTTTGAAACTCAGAACCCGACAATAATCATATAAAAGCTCAGCAGTTTCCGCCTGCAGTGACATCCAAGGTAAGAAATGGGCAAGACAGCAGCTGGATGTTAAACATAATGTGGTGTGACCATGCAGAGAGTGAAGAAGAGATCCTGCTCTCCCACTGCTGCCTGTTGCTTTCCTTGCAACATAGACAGCAACTGGCACAGACTGGGATGAGTCTGTTCCATCTGCTGATCTAGCAGAAAATGAACACACCAAGAGGTAAAATCCCCTCCAAGGACTGCCCTACCCCTTATCAAAACTGAATATTGCCCACAGAGTGAGCCCAGGGAGTCTGCTCCTGTACGCTCCACAACCTGCAAACCTGAGGCAAGGGCGAGGGAGGAGACTCACAGCTCCAAACGAGGAAAGAGACTCCCGTTTGGCATCAGTTCACGGGCAGGGTAAAACCTTCAAGCCACGCTCTCAGTGAGCAAGTGGCATCCAGCACATGTGGGGGAGGAGACCACGCTGTGGGATTTCAGCTCGAGTCAGCACACACAGGCAGGTTTGCAGAGCAACACACCAGCAGAGCAGGCAGAGATGTGCTCATAAAAATCACAGCACGGGGCTGACAATCCGCGGGATTCCTCCCCACAGCTGTGCCGAGGCACGCTCAAATGGGGGGCACATCTGGCCTCCCCTCCATACAGCTGTGAGCCTGGACAAAGCCCTGCCGAGCACAGAGGAGTGCCAGCCCTCACACCCAGCCCTGTCCCACTCCCTGTATTTTATATACACTCCCTCCATGTAGTTTTGCACTTCGGAAGGACGAGCACAGGCTAGAGAGGCAGGAGGAGCTGCCCACCCGCCATGTGCTCACGGGCTGGTGATGGAGGTGTGTGAACATTTTTGGGGACAGCAGGCTCACACCTGCAGGTGCCAGACACAGCAGCTCACAGCTGGACAGCTGCCTCAGCTCCCACCTCGGGCGGGGAGCACAGTCTGGGCTGTGCCATGATGTCCTCCAGACACTCAGCTGGGCCCCACCGAAACCATCTTCTATCCACTGCACTGCTGGCAGAGAGACAGCAAACTGCAGGGCTCTCTACAGCCCTTTACTCATATTCTCCCAGCAAGGTTATCACCCTGGCCCTTCTGCTTCAGGATCCACATCCTCCCAAACATACACAGATTCCTACTCCCACATTATAGCGAGACAGGACTCACATGAACAGGTACTCGGAGTGACAGCACGCCCTGCGTGAAGAACAGGGTTCTCTTGAACTCATTTCTGTGTGAACGACAGCTTCATTTTCAGAAAGAGAAGCTCATTTTGATCCTTCTGAGTAATTCCACTGATTGGAGCCACCAGCAGATTGCTCTGTGGCTCATTGATTAAGCTCAATGTGAATAATTGCATTACTGAAATAGATTGGCTCGGGCACCACTGAAGACAAGTCAGAGCAGCCAGGGGTGGCAAGAACCAGTGCATTCACCTGCACAAGGTCCACCCTAGCACCCTGACTGTGGCACAACGGGACATGGTGCCCGTGTGGCTGCACAGAACTGACCTCCAGAAGGTCAGCAGCTTGTCTGCATTTCCCCTTGGCTGTATCTCGCTCCCGAGTGGATGGGCCACTCCACGCCGCGGCCCCAGCCGTGAATTTAGTATGCATGACGGTGCTCCTGAGGGCAGCGCCTACACGGAGCAACGCTGAACATGCTGACAAAGGCAAGGCAAGTGACCTGGAAATGACAAAGCGAAGCAAGGGAAGGAGCAAAGACGAGGTGGCTGAGGAGAAACGTCTGCACGGTTTTATCTCCAGAGCCCGCCGAGTAGAGGCGATGAGGTTTGTGTGACACAGCCGGCGCAGTGCAGGCGCTGCTGGATGTCTCTGCTGTGGGCAAAGCTCTGCAGATTGGCAGCCAGAAGATTAATCTCGTACCTTTCGGAAGTGGTGCAGGCTACACACACGGAAGAAAAAAATAGCTACTTTAGTTTTTCATCACGTAGAATATTACGTCGAACGGCAGAGACGCAGTGTCCTGAGCGCAGTCCCAGCTTCTGGCAGCAAGCACAGAGCTGCCACACAGCTCTGAGCAGCTTAAACTGTAATTCTCAAAGCAAATTCTCCCTTTTTCATAACAAGAAGCAGCAGAAAAATTACTTTTAATATGCAGAAGGAATCATTCGTAAAATCAAAGATGAATTCTAAAAAACTAAAGAGCTACTTTTCATGATAGATGAGGTTTTAAACACCGCATGAGAGAAGAGACTTCCCTTAAATAGGTGCCAGTTAACTAATGAGACTGGGTAAATGAGTGCATTTCCTGCGCAACAAACTACAGGCTTCCACTTCCAGAGTACATTATGTTAAATTGGACAAAGGCCCATTATTCTGGAATAAAAGATTGCCCACTGGAGGGTTCACACTGAAGTATTCCAAGAATATCTTCATCCAGGAAGACAAGCAGTGTATTTGCGAGCGGAAACCAAGCAATCCTTAAATATACCAATACCACCTACAGGAGTCGGTACATTCAAAGATTTAGCACTTAGTAGTAAAAAAGAAACAGAGTAGCTCAGCCTATTGGTTATACAAAAGCTCAGGAGACAGAGGGATGAGCAGCCTCCTGTGACCAGAAGGCTCTCAGGGCAGGTGATGCTCTGCAGTACAAAGCAATGGAGTGGCTCCATGCCCTGCACTGCACAGATATCACATCCCAGACTGTCTCTGCAGCTGGGGGCCACTGTGTTCTTTGATGTGAACAGTGGCACCGGTGTGAGCTGGTTTGTCTGGAGCTAATGGAGCATTTGGGCAGTGTATGGACAGGACAGGGTCAGCACCCTCAGCACAGTGCAGAGATCCACAGGGGACCTGGGTACCAACAGCGAGCGGGCAAGAGCACGGCGTGGGCACACAGAAGTGGTGGAGACCACAAAGGGATACCTGCTCCCACTCCGGAGCACACAGACGTGGCAGTTCTCCATGCAGACAGTGCCCAGATACCCTAACCCTGCTGAGGGATGGCAGGGGCGTCCCTAACGAGGCCAACAGCACACAGACCAAGAGCAGTGTGGTTTATAATGTCTCTGCCCAGCTCAACCTGTAACACTCCCAAAGCCACTTCCTCCAAATTCCTCCCCAAACCTTGCCTACAAGAAGCTTTACACCCGCGGGGCGCTCAGCCCAGATGAGGGGATGCTCACAGTATTGTACACAGAGGCCTCCAAGGCAGGTAAGGCATTTGGGACAGACAGCAGCTTCACCACATGCTCCAGGTGTTCATTCCCCAGGCCAGCTGGGCATAACCCTTAGCATTCTGTGTGCTACTGAGAGAGAAAGGCTATTCGAGTTGTTCTGTGGAATAATGAACACCAACCTTGCCTCCTCAGGAACATCTCTGAGCACTCTCACTGCAAACAGTCAAAGTCAACTCACCAGGATGCCCAAATCTTGACTTTCATTATGGAAAATTATTCACAGCAGAAGTGTCACTTCAGCAGTGTACAATTTCTTGTCATTATAAATATTTTCATATAATGACTTTCTTTCCCTTATACCTGTGGAGTCTTGGACCACACCGATTCCTTCACCTGTGCAAAGCTTCTCCCAGACAGAGGAAAGTCTTCACCTTCCTGGAACACAGAGTAAAACTCACAAGGACCCTCTCCAGACTTTCAGAAAGAAGTATTAATAATATCCGACAGCACTTTCACTGATTTTCCCCATTTCCCAAAATACATTTTCCTTTCCTACCAGAAGATCCATCTCTGCACACACTCCACCTTCAGAATAATCAATATATTGGTACAGAAGTGAATGCCTTGTCATACATCTTTTTACTGCTTTAATACCCTGACTTCTCCCCCCGGCTGTTAGAACTAACTCCATTCTAAGCCCTTAACTGTATTTCTGTACCAATGATTTCCAATTCAAAGGCTTTGCATTGTCAATTACACACATGCATGCACACACCTACATGTGCATCTTCTGCTAATACTTTAAGCAATACTTGAATCCTTTAATATTCTCTTCAAGGCCTTTTACAATTTTCCCCACAATGCTATTTAGACTAGCAATTAACCCTCCTGAAACACCACTGCTGCCTAAAGCTCTTACAACAGCGTTCAGAGACAGGACAATGGCATAGAAACACACATTCACCTTCTCACACGCAGGTACGAAGCCCTGGCTTGCCCAAAACCATGTTTTTGCTAACTCATCTAGGGATGAAAACCCTTAGATATTCATAATTCTACTCACCCTCCTCTGTTTTGGTGGTTCAGAGCAGGAGTGCTGAGTCATGCCAGCAGAATCATTACTGAAGAAAAAGTGTTTGGCATGGTCAGTGCCATCATTTAACACCAACAGAATGACCAGGACTGCACAGCGGCAGCACAGCAGGCAGGGGTGCTACAGCAGCTGGGACACATCGTGCCCCTGACCTCCTACACCACCCCAGTCCTGAAATGGCAGCAGGAAGGAGCATTATTTTCCATTCCCAGCCCTGTTTTCACGCTGCCAACCTCCCCGAGGCATGGACGTGGGCAGCAGATTAACCTGTCACAGACAGGATATGGCTGAGGTCTACGAAGAGCTTATCCTCCCTGCAGCTCGTGCCAAGGCAGCTGGGGAAACTCCAAAAGTGGAGACTCAAGCACCCAGACATTGCTCAGAACCTCAATCCACAGTCAGCCTTCCATCTGTGTGTCTGTGAAGTGTCCAGGACCATATCAGTTCTCACCTGTAGGAAACAGTCCCTGCCACAAGCCCTGGCTGCCCAGGTACTCCTGCTGATAGCAAATGTTTGACTCAGGGTGGATTTTAAATCGAAGTTCACCTGCAGTGTCCAGTTTGGAAAAGCATTTCCTAATGTGCTTTTGTCTATGGGGATAAATGCACATTTCTGGTTAAAAACTGAGACTTTTTTTCTGATCAAAGGAACTGGAACTTCTATACTACATAAAACATGACAGAAATCAAAATACACTGCTCCTATTATGAGCATGGGAAAAAAAAAAAAAGAGAAACCTTCCTACATAAACATGATAGAACAGACACTCAAGTCACATACTAAGCATTTTTCAGTGGTTTGGGAAAGAAAAGAAATACAAAATGTGAAGTTAATATTCCTCCTGGAATGAGATTAAAGATATTATTTTACGCCCTACTTGAAACATCATAGTAATTTTCATCCGCACTAATAAAAATAAATCAGCAGCTGATCTTCCATGCATTACAATTACCATTTCATGCAACAGTCACAATGCTTCTGAGATGCATTTGCCCTTTGGAACTCCTGCCACAAATAGAGCTGAATTTAGGGACTGCCGAGTGCACAAATTTATTACATCAATTCTTTGAGGACACTGTCATGTAGAAAATGCAATGTGGGCAGCTAGAGAAAAGCATCCAGAGAAAAGCCCCCAGCCCTGAGTAAAGACTTTTAAGAGGAGAATAATTAGAAGCCAACAACTGAAAAAAAAAAAAAAATCATCTTGCATGACACCAACTGTTGGGTGACCAACGGAGCCCTGTTTGGAGCACACTCCTCACCCAGACAGGAATTAATGAATTCCCAAGCATCCCCCTGCCTGCAGCTCAGCCTCTCGCAAAAATGCTCATTTGCAGAGCAGGACACAACTTGCTGTCAGACAGAAGTTCAATATTCATTAACCAAAAGAGCCCCCACCTTGTGCGGCTGCTGCCTGCAGTACAAATCACCCACCCAGGGGTTTTATCAATCCCGTCACTCACTGTCCCAGGAACGCCAAGCCTCGAATGCACCAACACTCCCAGCCCTCAGCTGGGGCATTTCCACAACCAGAGCCCAAAGCTGGGAATCTGCAACCACATTTTGAGCAATTCAAACAGAAAACGCTGGAAAGACAAAAGGTTTAATCTCAAATTTGCATATAGCAACTTATCCTTGCAATAGTTCACTCCTAAAAAAAGAGCTACATGAAAAGGGAGAATTGAAGCGGGCAGCTGCACGTTGGGAGATTTACTCCAAACCCTCCCAGGAAGCCTAGGGAAGCCTGCAAGCATAGGCTTCTTTTACAGCCCAGGACAGTAATACATTCAACTGCGCTAAAGCAAAAGTGTCAGGCACAGAGATTTAAGAAGATAATACAGTGAAGGCTCAGGGACTAGATAAAATCATAAAAAGATGCAGGGAAAAGCTGCTTTTTGCTTGCTCTTTACTGTCAGTTGTCCCAGTTGTATTGGATGGGGAAGAGAGAGCACAACAGCTTCAGCAGGAAGGGTGCTGGGGTCACCGTCTCCTCAGCTGCCCATGGCACACTCTCCTGACCCAAACCCAAACCCAGAATGTCCCTGAGCCCCCTTGCTCTTCTGGCTCAAAAAAACCTGCTCTGGTCACCAATGCAAACACCTGCACCCAGCTGAATGAGGCACCAGATGCACAGCAGTCCAATCTGCCCCAGCCAGCACTGCCAGGTGGAAGTGTGTGTTGCTTCAGAGGTTGACCACAACCTCAGATTCTTCTGTGTCTCCTGAGCTCTGCAGCACGTCTGGGCAACACAGAGATTATCCAACAGGCTCAGTAAAGACAGGGCTAAGGAATGCCAAGCTACGGTGGAAACCCAACTGCAAATAAGCTGTCAAAAAAGCCCCTAAACCAACAGCCATGCTTTCAAATCTCTGGAAGCCATGCAGAAAAGATCTTCATAGCCATCTGCTTGGTGCCTGCTGGTCCCACAGGTCACAGCAGGAAAGCCCAGCACAGTGGAAAGCCCCACGGCCATCCTTCCGCAGCACATGGGCTGAAGCTGCCCCAGAGCTGCGATGCCTGGCCACACCTCTGTCTCTGCCGTGCGATTGGAAATTCTCTCTTTAGGACACAGCTTTGCCAAATAGGTTTGTCACTGTCTTCCAAATAACTCACGTGAATGTCTTGCATTTTTCAAGTGGTGCCACGAAACACGGGGCTGCACACGCCACAAACTCTGACATATTTCACCAATACAATCCAGGAGCAGCATGCAGAGAGTATTTATACAGGCCTTCATTATTTTTTATGAAAGGTAAATGACCCTCTTGGGGAAATGGTGACTTGGGCTGACAGCATCTTTGTTTTTAGGAAAAAAATACTAGTGGGAGAGGAGGGTTAGAGGCTATGCAAATTTAACCCATGGGTACAAACTCCTCCAGTCCTGTTACAGGGAAAAACCCAAACATTCTCTTCTTTCCATGATTTTATTGTCATTCACCTTATAAGCTGGTCTTATAAAACTTGTTACACAGCACAGTAATTAAACTAAAAATATAGATATAAATAAAATTCAGATATTGACTCTAATTAAGTCTTCTTAATTGTTGTTTTACTAGTTGGGGTGGAGCAATTTGGTCATGATTTAAGTGTTGAGGAACAATTAAGTAGAATGCAGCCTTAATTCCTTCCTGATCTCCTGACAAAAGCCAAAACACACTCAAACTCGTGTGAGAGAAACCAAAACTAATCAGAGCAGTGTGACATTAGCACATTGTCTCACCAGGTGAAAAGCCAGGTTGGGATGGTACCGAAACTTCAAGTCCTGAGCTTTAATTGCTGACAGCAGTTACGCCCTGGGGCAGGGAACAGGGCCAGGTTTGTGTGGTATATGTTTGCCCTCCCCAGAAAGGGCTAAGGCATAGGATGGCCCAAAGGATGAGCAATTCACCACTCGGGGGACCAGTCTGGCTTTTAGGATGCCAGCATTTCACTCTTGTGCTCTGATACGTCCCATAATCTCACTGTTTTTGTCTGCCACAAGTGGAAACCAGCCTGATTCCAACATGGAAGGATGCCTTGATAAATGCACTAATTATCCCAAGACACCCCACCCGGCAAGCAAGAAAATAAAGGCCATTTATTTGTCCGCCTAGTTATAAAACTACTACCAGAAAACTCTGCAAATCAAGACCCTGGAATCTGATTTAATTAAATCAATGAGAATTATACCATTAATTCATCGGAAAGCTCCAAGCTAACAGGAAATTGTTTGTATTGACTA
This sequence comes from Acanthiza pusilla, assembly GCA_036630365.1. Lineage (NCBI taxonomy): Eukaryota > Metazoa > Chordata > Aves > Passeriformes > Acanthizidae > Acanthiza > Acanthiza pusilla. The sequence continues at coordinate 7,884,850 of JAXCHO010000049.1, read as the reverse complement.
CAAACTCCTTCCAGGGAGCTGCTATGGAACGTCCCAGCTGCACCTCTGCCGCTCCATTTGTCATCTCCATGCACCATTTGTTCCTCGGAACACAGATCATCTTACACAAAGCACTTGTCATGCATCTTCCAGTCCCTGCCATGTCAGGCACTTTGCACATTCCTCCCCACACGTGCTTCATAAAAATCACTTGCCATGAGAGCTTTTAAATGGGGCTTGTGAGAACATCAAGAGAGAAGGTGTGCAGGACAGAAGCTCCAATTTCTCGTGGGCTTTGCTGAAACACTCAAAAACACAGCCTGGTCCAACAGGCTTTTTTTTTTTTTTTTTCTTCCCCCCCCCACAATATACCACTGAGATATCTGGACTTGGCTTCTAAAGAAGAATCCTCACAGGAGGGGAGGAGAGGAGAGGGAGACAAAACAATCTTAAAAGGAAACTTCACCCATGCAGAAGCCTACAAAAAGTAAAACCTGGATACCTGTAACAGAATTGACCAGGGAGTGATTGAAGTTTGGAAATACCGTTTCAGTGGCTGAACACCTTTAGAACACAAATATTCAGCAGGCTACTAAATATCTCCCCCTTTTTCCAAGGTGAAAAAGTTTTCACTTTCCCCAACCCACAGCAGAGCACAGTGTGTTCCCAGTGAGGAACATAAATTTTGAGCAACTCCAATAGACACGAAGAAGACCCTGGCTTTATCTCAATTTAACTGATTTCAGGAAACTTAAGCGATACTCAAGATGAGGGCTCTCAATCTCGAAGACACTCAAACCCTGCTAGACCTGCTACTGTGTAGACAGCAATTGCTGATTTATTGACTGCAAAGTGCTGTGGATCAAGCCTCAGTATTTGCTAGTATCTCTCCTGGAATTGGCCTTTAATGGCCCAATTCAACTCCAATTAGCGAGAAAGGAACAACGCCCATTTTCCTCAATGAACTTGGATGAAGTTGTATCAGCAGCTGATCCCGAAAAATAAAACATTTGGACCAATTAGTCTGAGCACTAAGATATTTAGCAAATATTTTACTGATGTGAAAACTTCATATCTAGAGCCAAACCAAAGAAATTACAGTAGTTTGCAGATTAAAAAGAAAGGTGCTGAGAAGTGGAAATGCACCTCTCATTCCCTTGGGTGCAATTCTGAAGCAACCCTGGCGAAACCAGGGCAGCTCCAGGAACACAAATACGAAGTGACAGGGAAATCCAGCCTACTATTCACATCACAAATTCCATGGTTCTTTCTATTTCACAGTAATACACCAAGTTAAGCTGCTTATTAGATGGGCACATTCTCCTAACCACAGCCAGGCTTGCATGTTATGTTGGGCTTGCCATCAGTACTGACCGCCCTTTAATCATAATTCTGCTGTCATTTGTGGTTCCACTTCAGAAGATCTTTGCTTTAATACACAAATGGGATCGCTGCTAGCACTGCTACAGCCCAGAAAGAGAGGCAGGAGTGATGCCACGAGAGGGACTCCTCGTAACCATCCCTATTTATACAACCCTTTTCCACATTTGCTTAACAATCTACGCTTTCCAATACTTCTGTGTGCCCGCAGGATGCTGTGGCACATGCCTCCAAGCCCCATAGCACACCCATTAGCAAATAATGGCCTCCTTAAAATGGCCTAATAACAGCTAATAACTACCGTAAAGCATAAAAAGGCTGTGGTACAGAAGGTCTTTTAGGGAATGAAAAAAAACCCCGAATTTTTATTAGCAGACTCACTAATGGACACATGGTCCTCATGTGATCGATTTACTTTTAGGAAATGCCTGGTATCAGATAATGAAATTATCCCACAAAACAAAAACAACCCCCAAACCAGCACTTTCAAAAAGCAGACTGCAGTCTGGCAGCTCATGAATGAAACACTCCGTAGGTGTTTGTGTACATTTATAATTTACTACACCACATTAAGAAATAAGACAACTGCAAACGACAAGCTGATGCTCTCCCAGCTGTGTACACTACACAGTGATACCTTCCACCAGGGCTCAGCCTGCTTCACTAGCAACCTTCCAGCTGGGAGACAGACAGAAGGATCCAAAGGATCCAAGTCAGCTCCAGCAACGGAGTAATGAACGGTAGAAGCTCTGCTTTAATAAAGTTCAGAAGAAATAATACACTGAAATGCTGTTTAGAGTGAGCAAATGCCAGGAGCAGAAGCACAAATCCCATCCCTGATGCAGAAGAGCACCTGCTCCAGACCTTGCTTTCATCCTGCATCCTAAACTTGTACAAAATCCACGGCTGATCTCACACGGAGGCAGGTATCCATACCTTGCAGCTCGTGTAGGACCAGGGTCAGCCCTCTGGAACAAAGCACCAAACTCAGCCACTCACACACTTAGCTTAACTCATGGTCCCAGCTCAGAAAGAAATCTCCAGGTGCAGTTTTCAGCACGTAACTAATCCTCTGAAACACAGCAAGACAAGCTTTTCTTTATGTCCTCACCAGGAGGAGACTCGATGCAAGTGCACAGAGGTGGCCCACAGGATAATTTCGACAGCCCTTTCACCTGCTCTTGATCTTTCAACCTGAATTTCTCTGCTGGACCCACTGTTTGCAGCTGCACCTGTAACCCTGGTGAATTATTCCATACTGGGTCATCCTAATGAATCATAAGCGACCCACGTAACCATAACCCCAAAATCCTTTCTGCACACCTGGACAAGGAGGCTCTGCAGAGTTTCAGCTCCATGAACAAGATTTGGATGAAGTGATGAAAAAGACTGAAGACCTCAACAGCCATCTTTCTCTCTGCAGATCCACTGACTACACACAGCATCTTGTCTGTGTTGCAGTTTCAGTACAGCTGAAGTCTCCTGGCAGCAATCCAGGGACAGCCATGGAGCCCTGATGCTTTCAGAGGGCACCTTCTCCAGTCCACAGAGCACAGCAGGAGACTGTCTGAAGACATTCCTGAAGCCTGCTCTCTTGCCCAGCTTCCATACCCCTCACAATCCTCATTCCCTGTCCTGAGCTCCAGCCCTGCAGGGAGCATCAGCCCTTCTGCCAGCACCCGTGTGGAACATCCCAACTTCCTGCACTTGTGGCTTTCTCTTCTATTTGTTTTAAGCTGTGGAAGGTGTGTGGAACGTGATCCCCGGGCCAGGTGACCAGGCTGTACCTGGTGCAGGATGTTTATACACACACATTGGAACAGCCTCCACGTACACCTTCAGAATTGCTGTAATCAGGAAATGAGCCACGAAATGTGTAAGCGGCGGCACATTAATAATCTGTTTTATAGCTTAAATTAGAATCTTTGGAATTTCACAGCCAGACACTTTTAAATAGGTCAAAAATGCAGTAATCACACTTAATGATCACACTGTGATGTGCTCCACATCAGAGCTGCGAGTGAGGAAACCTGAGCAGAATGGATATGAACTACTAGCACACTCAAAAAAGCATTTAACGAACTTCAAGAACAAAACACATAACCCAGGCACCAAGTTTTTTATCTTTTGATCCTGCTCTTCAGAAATGAGGTGTGAGATTTCATGTGATCACAGACAACAAATGCTGCTCTCTGTGTTTTCCTTTTAGATTAGCGAAGGATTTGACCACTTACAAGTAGTGAGAATTTGGTGATGCTAACAAAGCCTTCCCCATCTGAGAAACACGGTTTGCTATCATACCTGCCCACGCACATGTCACCGTAAGTACACAGACTTAAAACACATTCCTGGGTATCAGCATTTGGGTTTCTTTAAAGAAAAGAGCAAGAATCCACCGATCGATCTCAGTAATCTTTTAGTCAGGGAAGCCCTTCACAAATTTTCTAAGTTTAGACACATGCTCACATTCTCTCTACACTGACTTGATTTCAGGTACAGTAAACCTGATGGAAAAATTCAGCAAAGAATGAGAATTTCAGCAAAAGAGGAAGTCATTGACTAATTAATCCTGTCCTGTCAAGCTACCAAGGCATAACCAAAAAGGTAAAGTAAAAAAAAAAAATCAGCTATATTCTGTGAAAACAAAGTCAATGTTTGTCTACTATGAAAGTACAAAGTCAGCAGGGGAGACTGCTTGGAAGCTTGTAAGAAAGCAGCAGAGAAATGTTTTTTTGGTTTCTTTTTTCCTCCAGTCAAACTTGGCTTCTTCTAAAAAACAAAGCAAGGCAAAAGATGAAAGGCCTTCTCTTCTGAAGCCAAAGATGAAGAATACAAAGAATATTAATGACTAACAAGTCTGTCTGTAAATGCCATGAGCTTAGCTGTAGTAGGGACTAAAAGGAAGAACAGTACTGCTATTAACTAATAAGTTTCTGATCTAACGAGCAGTGGTGAAGGCTGATTGGGTCATTTATGGCAGGGAACATTAGTTCAGAAGAACAGAGGATCCCTACAGAGGATAAAAGGAAAGAAGGAAAGATGCCATTATAAACATGCAAAAGCTCAGGATGGTTCATTTGCCCAGCACATAAAGGTAGTAAATTCCCAATTAGGGCGTGTCTGTCCCTCACGTTTGTGTGTGCAGGTATGGCAGATGGTTGTCTTGTGGAAGACTTGAGAATTGGTACAAACTTGTCACTTGCCTTATATTACAAAACACTGGATTTTGATGAATCGCATTTCCTAAAGGAAAAATTCAAAACACACAGAAGCTTGCCTTTGTCACTGTGTACTGGACTCAGCATGAGCCTGCCTGGCCACCACAGCTCCCCAATGTCCTGGCATCCTGCAGCGGTCCAGGACAGTCCTATTGACCAGGAGCACAGCTCCACAGAGCAGAGCAAAGCCCATTCTTCCATGTTTGAAGTTTGCCCATTCTCTTTTGAGATGCTCTTCTAATTTAGGCAAGTGGAACACAATAAAACCAGGAAGAAGGAAAAAAAACCACCTCGGAGCCAAAAGTGACACCACGCCAACTTCAGATTTGGAAACTGATTCATTTGCCAGCTCATAGGCACACACACCTAGTGTGTCTATATTTATATGCATGGACTCAGGCTCCCTGCTCTGTACAGGCACTCTGAGTATTTTTAAATCAGCAAGAAATCAAGAACCACTGTACTGAGAGAAGACGGAAAAATTCCCTTTTCTCCAAGCTCGGATTAGAGGTATCTTGACGCATCGGCTCAGCCTGTAGCACCCAGCAAGGCTGAGAGCCAGCATGGACACACAGTTTGCTCTGAGATTCCTTCCCTTAACAGGCCACTGCTCGCTCCTGCAGACAGGCAGCATTGTGCACTGCAGCCTGATCTGGCAGATGATGCGAGAAGCCTCTGTGTCAGGATGGAAATCTGGGAAGCATTCTGACAGTGTGAAAGATGGCAATGCTGAACCCAGCACTGCCAGAGGGCTGTGCTGCTGCCCCTTCCTGTCGCCTTCCTGGGCTGGGAATTCACAGCTCCGTGCTCAGTGCCCAGCTCTGTCCATAACCCACAGTGGTCTCAGGAGATCATTGAACTCTCTCAGCACCCCCTCATGGAAAAGGGGGATAACATGTCTCAGCAGCATCACAAAGGTTTGTTAATGCTTGTAAGCACTTTGTAGATAAGGAACACCAAGACAGCAGTTAGCAGAGGGATTTGGGGCACAGACAGACATAAATCCAAAGCACTCATATCATATACTCCTTTTAGACAAGCATAGCAGCAGATCAGCTCCCTGAATTTAGTGGTTGTGGGCTCCATCCTCTCAACAGGCTGAGCACTCTGCCTTTGATCCAAAAAATGAGTCCACGGAGAATATTCACATGTTTAATGTTAATCATATGCTTAAATTCTCTGAATCTATAAAGAGAGTAAAAGAGAAAAGTGTTCCCCAGCTCCAAAACAAACACAAATTCCCAGAAGTTATATTTAGGACATGAGCAAACATTTGGCCAGCAAAGGAAAGGCCTTCACTATACACCTGCTAAGCTTCTGCATCCCTGAGGAAACCTGCAGGTGGGGAAAGTGTCCAGAGTGAGTTTGCTTAGACAAAACCTTTCTAAAATAACCACTGTGGTGATATTTGAAAGAAGCACCCCAGAGCATGTGACCTGATTCTTATACAGGGAGAACACTCCTCGAGCAAGGAAATCAGAAAACAGAATAAATGAAGTTTATTAAGAAATTCACCACACAGATTTGTATTTCTGACTAGGAATTTATAGTCGCAAATGAATACATTCATTTATTAACTGCCTACTGTGAAAGAAGAAGCCTTCCTTAGAGGACAGGCACTGCCACCCCAGTCCTCACAAATTCCATATGCACCTAGAAAGCATCTTCTCATAACTCTGCATCAGAAATGAATAATACTGAGCAAAAGGCAATGGATCCCCCTTGCCTTGCTCATTTTCAGCACATGCTGCTCTCTCATCCTCATTATCTGAAACACCTGAATCCATTTACATCCTGCTAAACTCCTGGGCTAGCTAATGGCTCGGGGCTACCAGTGTCCTGAATCAGCTGGCCAGAGTGTCCAGGAGTGTCAACCCCACCCTGGCCCAGGTCACCCTGAGTCCTTTCCTGCAGGTGGGTCGGGTCTGTGGAGTGAGGACTCAGCCCCCCTTGCACAGGTGAGCTCAGCAGAGCACGAGCAGGACCTGCAGCTCTGGGATGCAGCCACAGACACTGTGCAGAGCAGAGCTCCCAGCCACAACCACAGCTGCAGCGTGGACACAGCCCTGACCAGACGAGCATCTGCAGCATAAACACATAGCTGCCTTCCAGAGATGGTTTTCAAAGCCCTGTTAAACCAGCATGTATAGCGAGAAAAGCCTCAGGCAACCAAAGGGCCACTATGCAGAGCTTCATTGCTGTAGCAGACCCATAAACATTATCCAGCTTACTCACAGCAACATCACATCTTGCCAGCGACGTGAAAAGGACAAATCACTCTCTCACCAGTGCAAATTGTCCAAGAAGTTAAATAAGGCTGCTAATTATTTCTAAGGGTTTTTAAAGAATCCTTTAGGATTACTGTCCTCAGATTCGATTAAATAATGCTATAAATCTTTACAACTAAACATCATTAGGGGAAGTTGACTTGATGGTATAAAAGAACCATTTTCTTAAGTAACAGCTTTTTGCGAAGTGTGCTGTAATTTAACAGCACGCAGCACTTTTACCTCAGTAAACCAGAGGGAGCTGTACCAGTCACACCTTACAAGGTGTTTATCTTCCTTGTTTGGCTGAATTAGAACTACATAAAATGCCCTGACTCAAAGGAGGCAGAATATACCCCTACCTTCACCTGCTGTAAACCAAGTAGCACGAGGGGTGGAATTACATCGGTGGTTGAGGCTGTAAGAAGCCCAAGGGAAGTTAAGACACCACTAGGAATCCTGGTTAAATTTCTCCATCTCCTTTGCAAGACACTTGGCTGCCCCCAGGTTTGTGGACACTACAAAAAACCACAAAGTTCACTGCTGTTGCAGCTTATCAGCATGACCTGGCAGACACCAGCACAGGGGAAACCCTCTGGAGAGGACTGAAATCCCCAGAGGACACCTTCATGACTTTCTTTACCAGTTTCCTGGAGGCAGAAGCACTGTCTCCTACAATGGGGTAAGCTACAAGGCATAACTCCAAGCCTGTGCAGTGTAGGGCATCTCTCACCATGAGCTCAGACCTCTTAGACATCTCTGGTGCCTTTGCTTTGTTCAGTGCCTCCATTTATATCACCCAGGACTTCATCACCAGGCATTTCCCCTGGCTAGAGCCTTGACTCTTCCTTTGCTCTACTACTTCTTTGTTGAAATGTATAAAGAGCCAGAGGGTAACAAAGAAATGCACTCCCCACCCTCACTCCTTTACCCACTCATCCTTCTCCATCCCACACAGGCAGTCCATTCCTTCTCCCATCCCTAACAAAACAGGTGAGATTAAGAGAGTCCTGAGAAACAGAGCACCAGCCAGGAGCATCTTTCAGTGCTGAGGAGGGCAGACACACCTCCAGGCACAAGGTGCCAGTGGCTGCACCACAGAGCACAGGTATCCCACAGCAAGAGCTCAGCCTGGGCAAGGACTGCTGGAATACACCTTTTCAGCTACATTGGCCTGAGAGCAATAATTAAATTCCCGTCTAATTTCCTTCTGATCTACAGCTCTAAGTCCTGAGCGACTCCCATTAAGTCAATTCCCAATTGTGGGATCACTCTGGATGTTTGCATTAAATAAGGAGCCCAGGAAGCTACTAAAACAATGACAACCTTTTTATCTGGAAAATACCTGCCCAGGAAATTTCTCCTGTGGAATACAAATGCCAGCATTTTAGGTTTCAGTAACATCATATGATGTGCCATCACCACCCTACTCCACACATGGGCAGGGACCATCAAGTCTAGAGAACACAATCAAAGCGCAAATGGTTCCTCCTCTGCACTTCTCCTTTTCCTCATCATCTCCCAGTGTTTCATGCTGTGCCAGAGGGAGCAGTGCCCAAAGAAGCCACCAAAACACCCAAGGCTATGCGATGTCACCCAGGAATACCCTGGGTATTAAAGGCACCGCGGACCAACGAGGTCTGTGCAGCTGCTCCCCTGTCCTGGTAATTGGGTACTGCGGACACGCTCACGCCGTAAGCACATCTTTGACATAACACGGCATGACAATTTTTTCAGAGTCACAGAAATGCAGAGCATACAAATAAACCTGAATGCTGAAACCATTTCATTGTTCATAAGAATATGCACGTTGCACCTGTTACGACCAAGGGCACTGTCTGCGCCTTGGAGCTGATTATTTCAGCCTCTAGCAAGCCTGTCTGTCTTGGAAGACTGTTAAACTCCAGGAGTTAACAAAGCACAACAAAATTATTTTACAAACAGAAATCATCACCGAATATACAGAGAGAGATCTTTAAATGCACGGTAAGGAAAACAATCCTCAAACTGACATTTTTCCCTCAGCTTCTCACAACCGCCGAGTCAATTTAAATCAAATTTAGCTGAAACAAAACAACTCCAAAATTGATATTGGTCAAGTCCTACCCTGGAACAAGTGTTCGGGAGCCCAACTGCACCCGCAGCCCGGGACTCCCGATGGAGAGGAAGGCAGGACGCTGGCGAGGCACGAGCAGGGAGCGCTGCCCCAAACCCCGTCCCGGCGGGAGGGAGCAGCCCGAGGGGAGCCGGAGCCGCCGCAGCGAGCAGGTGGCACCGCCGGTCCCCGCAGCCCGGTCCCCGCAGCCCGGTCCCCGCAGCCCGGTCCCCGCAGCCCGGCCCCGGCGCCGCGGCCAGCAGGCGTGGGGAGCCGGGCCGGAGGTGGTTTTTAGGCGGAGGGAAGGAGCCGGAGCAGCGCAGCAGAGGAGCGGCACCGCGGCTGCGGCAGCGCGGTGCGGGCAGGGCGCGGGGGAGGGAGGGGACGGCAGCGGCACTCACCGAGCTACGCGCGGCTGCTGCTGCTGCTGCCCCCGCTGCCGTCCATGGGGGCGGCGGGGGGACGGGAGCCCGCTGCGGGCCAGAGCCGCCCCGCGATCCGCCGCATCTGCCCGGCGCCGCCGCCGCGGAGGAGGAGGATGAGGAGGAGGAGGAGGAAGAGCGGAGCGCGCCGCCCCGGAGCCCCGCGCAGCCCGGCCGCAGAGCGCCGCCTGCCCGCCGCGCCGCGCCGGGCTGGGATGGGGCTGGGATGGGCTGGGAGGGATGGCAGGGAGGGATGGGCTCCGCCGGGCGCGGGGGGGCCCGGCCGCGGGGGCAGGTGCAGCCGCCCGGGGCGGGGGGCGGCGCGGAGCCGAGCCGAGCCGGAGCCGGAGCGGGGCGCGGCCCCGGGCGGCGCAGCTGCCCGAGCGCGGCTGGCGGCGGCGGGCGGGAGCGGGGGCGACGAGCGGCTGGAAGCGCCCGTGCACAACGTGGCCGGGCGCGAATCCGCCCCGCGAGGGCTTTTAACGAAGTACCGATGTTCCCTAACATAATTATATCGTTCTCTCCCCGATAATTGGCTTTGGCAGCCGCGCCGATCGAATCCCCCCGCGCTGCTGCTGTGCGCTCCCCCCGCGGCACCGCAGAGCCGCGGCCGCCCCGACACCGCGCCCGGGCACTGCCCTGGGGACACCGCATGTCCATGGCCCCGCTCCTGAGAGCCCCGCGTTCCGAGACCTGAAATTTCAATGGAAGCTTTTCGCTCGCAGTAGATGAGGGGCAACGTTTATTTATTTATTTCTTAAAGTGCGTTTCCTTAGAAAGCGCGGGCATGCTTTCTAACTGCGCTGCCCGTAGCCTGGGAGGATGAAACACTGTGGTTCTAGGCTGAAAGGTTATTGCACACATTGGGGAAGGACCTTGTTGTTGAACAGGAGCACAGCACTGCTTTGGGACGGCAGCAGAGGATGTCCTGGCCGGCTGAGCAGGACCAGCACTCCCTGTGCAGCTCCCTCGCTGTACCTGTCCTCTGAACGGGCCAGGTGAGCTGCAGATGGTTAAAACACCCCGGTTCTCCCCGGCTTGGTTTGTCTTTAGGGAAATTGCCAATGAGGACACGCTAATACAAGCCAGATGTGTGGGCGTTTTATGCATCTGTGTGGGGAAAATGGATCAAACCCACAAATTCATCTTGCGGAGGACAAGCAGCCAACACAAGGTAATGATTTCTAGTCACTACAGGCCCCAGACCACACTGCTTTCACCTGATGACTCAAAGCTGAAACCCAGCCATGCCATTCCTGCTGACACCTGGACACTATGAGATGTGTAAACACTTCAGATAAGTAGGATTAGGGAATTCTTTTAGCCCAAGGTGGCAAAGGGGAGCCGCAGAGAGCTGACGCATCTGTACCTCTCTCATGTGTCAGCTCGGGCAGTGTCCAAGGGCATGGGCATTCCTGCGTGTTAACACAAAATGCAGGCTGGAAGTCAGCTCCCCCATCCCCAAAAGAGAGCATGTCCTGCCCACTCTTCTTGCCCAGTACAGGGTCTTAACCACCAGCTTTTATCAATTTAAGTGAAGGCGAGCGACTACAGTTCTTTCAAGCAATTACCAACTTCTCAGCACAAGCCCACGACAACAGTCACATTCCCCTTTTATATTTACCAGTGGTACCAAGGTGACACCTGTGAACTGAGAATCATTTTGTATCTATGGAAAGGGCAGAGGGGTGGCTCTACCCAGAGGCTGGAGCTACATCAGCATTAATCCTGGCCTCAGCAAGAGGAGCTCTGCCTTTGCCTCAGCAGGAACAGTAAAATGCTCCTTGTTTTCACACCCGTGCTCTGTGGATTTCTGAGCAACCAAAGCAGGTGGGGTTTCGCAAGCTGGGCAGGGCATGGAGCATCCTTGGTTTGCCTTCAGCTGGGCCCCTTTGGGGTTTTGCTCACCCTCTAATAGCCCCATGGCTGCTCAGAAGATGGAAAATCTGACAAAATCACGGAGATATAAGTGATGCTATGTCTTCCAGCCACTATTTTTCATATGTCTGCTTTTTGGTTTTGGTTTGGTTCTGATGCCCAGAGGGTGAAGCATGAGGAAGGTGTAGTGTCAGAGGCAGCTCTGTGTATTCCCTGAGCGCAGCTCCTCTTCACTGGGTGTCCTAGGAGACACCCAGTCTAGGATGGGGATGAAGAAACTAAGACTATCTTTTCGTCTAGTTTCACTTCAGCCATAGTAGAATCTTTTCTTAGAAGGATATAAATATAGAAGAGGTGAGGGAAGCACAAAAACAATACAACCTGGAACAACATGACTCAAAACAGAGGACAAGCTACCTGACAGACTGACTCTGCAATTTCTTTTCAAGGTCTTTCCTTTAAATGCTAATTTTTGTAATTTTAAAAAGCAGCCTATCATAATTACAGGCTCTCACTTAGACCTCCCAGTCTTCCTTTAAAACCAACACAGAAATTACTTCAGAGAGCTATCTAGTTTAGTTTTCCCTCAAGGGCAGGTGCAGGAGAACATTCACCTTAAATGGGGGAGTTCTCCAACTTGTGAGCTCTCCAGTGAAGGTAAAGCAGACTCGCACACTTACCTTATTGGCAGCATCCTTCCTTTTCTTGTGCTTCATGGGTCAGCCTCTCAGCAGGAGCCTTCTGCTCCCCCCAGTTGTACAGACAAGTACTTTCCAGCTCTCTCTCAGTGACTGAGCTCCTCTGCTCTTTCCAGGAGTTAAGCTGATAAGTGTGCGATTTCCAAGGATCAGCTCCGTCAAAGAGAGGAGGAACAGTGGACTTACTCCTCTCTGACCTCTCTTATATTTCCTGTCCTCCACCCATTATTGAAGGGAGATGGTTCAGAGCTGGTTCCAGCTTGTTCCTTAGATATTCCAGGGTAATCTTCTTCAGGCTTTGCCCTTTTCAGTGTCCTTTTTGTTTCTGTGCCCCTGCAAAAAGGTAGGTGCTGTTTCCTGAAAGCATTGTGCTTGTATGTTCCTGGAAGCAGAAAACAGGAAACTTACTGTGAAATTCAACCAGTAACAGGTCAATCATTGATTCTGTTGTTTATTTCATCCCATTTTTAGAATAAACGCTTTCTTAAAAGAAACAAGGTAACATAACTGTTTGATCCTGAACAAATAAGAACAACGCCTTCCCCCCCCCCATAAGGCACCTGTCCAACATTTTATTAACTTTGCTAATTGCATTAAACATCCTGCAGAGCAGGACAGTCATCAGCTGCTAATTCCCAGATCACTATAGTTGAGTTGGCTGTCAAATGAGAAAAATTCATAGCAGGCAAAAAAAAAAAAAAAAGACATTTTAGACCCAGAGTAGTAACCAGATAATCATACAGTTCTGAATTCCGCTCAGCTCCTAGCAGTGATCATATTTTATGAACTAGTGGAAGATGGTGTTAGGACTCACACAATAAATATGATCTGTATGGGTGCAAGTGAGATTGATTAATAGATCTTACATGTTCAGACATTTCTACAAACAAGAAAAATTAGGTTTCCTTATGTGAATATTTTATGCAGATTTTTATGCAGATAATTTGTACCTGCTCTTTCATTTTGTTACCTGTAGTATTACATGTGAACATAATAATAATCTAAATTTACATACACAAATTACTGGAAGGTCTGGATCTGGCACACTGGGGAATAATTTCTGGCTGGAAACATTAGCAGTGTGATAACTATTTAGACAACTATATGAAATGAAATAAGCACTTGTCAAAGGAAAAATGCATTGTTATGAAAACTGGAATTGGTATAGTCTCAAATAAAAATGGAGCCTGTGAAAACGAGTTAATCAGAAAATCTCTCCTGCCACTCTCCTGCCTTGCTGCTTTTTCTGGTTTTTTCATCATTTTCCTGGGGTGAAATCCTGCAGAGCAGAAAGCTGGGGAGGCAGAAGCAGCCGCACCACTCTGCAGAGGTGGAGAAGCAGTAAATCCTGGCTCACAGCAGAGGGTTGGCAGGATCCCTCAGTCGGGGCTGGTGGCTCTGCCTGCAGGGATCAAACGTCCCTGTGCCAGAGGGGACCTGTCCAGGCTCTGTGTGCCCCTCACACACAGGGACTGGTGGTGCACTCACAGTTCGTTTGACATGGGAAGTGCTGGCCTTTAATTCTGGTCCTGATAGTAGTCAAGACCTGAATTCTGCTCAAGGACAAACGGGAGAAGCAGAAAGGTTAGAGGGACAGACAGAAGAAGCTGCAACTGTCCTGCAGCCACTGTCAGGCAGTGGTTTCCAGATGACATGCTTCCATTTTTGAGAAGCACAAGGGCATTTCGACCATAGTTTTGTGAAAGTAATATTATTTCTGCCTTTCCTTATTTGCTCACCAGGAAACCCATTCTACAGCCAACCAGAGCAAAACTGTGTGGAAGAAAGCAGGAAAAAAAAAAAGAGAAAAGAAAGAAAAAGCCAGTCAAGCAACTGCTAATCATATTAATTTATAAATGTTGTTTATAATTAGCGTTTTTAAGCATTCATTTTCTTTCTTCAATAAAGACCACATCTCTCCAGGACCCTCACCATGTCCATTGTTTTTATGACAGGCAGTAGAGATAGGTACCAATTACTTGGCTGTTATTTAGTGAGTATTCCAAAGTACTTTGATGCAGCAGCATTGTAAATTCTCTGTAGCAGCTAATTGTCTCATTTTAATTCATTTTTAATGAGACACCTGGGAGAATGAAGAAACATCACAAACCCACAAAAGTCCCAGAGTATTTTTTGAGTTGGTCTCCCAGTCTCTGCTTATTTCTGCCTTTCCACAAAAGAACTTTTTGGTACTAGCACATAAAGGTTCAGCATCATTCCCTGTCACATCATAACCTTCTCCCACAGGCGAGGGAGGATGGTGGTAGAATCTATAAAACACCATGGAAGGAATCCAGAGAGAAGCCTCTGGTCTTCAGATGTTCTGCATCTTCATCACTTCTGTCTCTCTGGACAACTGAGCCACATTTCCTGTGTTGCCAGCAGGCTGAGAAGGAAGGGTAGGGTTATCTATCGCTCATTATCATTTGACATGCAGATGTGATTCTCAGATAGAAAGAAAAAAAAGGTGGCAAAGGGATATATTTTCTTCATCAGCAGCTGATGAATTCCATACTTTTTTGTGAAAGGAAAATGTGTCCTCTGACAGGCACCAGCTTGGTTTCCTCAGTTAAGAAAGACACACACCCTCTTGGTTCTCACTTGTGGCTCAGTGTCGCACTCTGTGCTAACACCAACATCCAGATTTTATTGACTCAACACGGGAATTAATTCCAGTGAGACAGAACTGCCCAAAACTCTATCAGCAGTTTGGCTTCAGTGAGTCCCTGTCACAGCATCCTGCTGGTCTCTGCTGCTGGGGTAGCTGGAGGGGGAAGGGGCACATCCCAAGGTGGCCCTTAACCAAATCACATGAGGAGCTCCTAGATCAAAGCCAGCACTGCACATGGAGAAAGAGCACTGGACATTGAGAAATGTATGTGGGATGTTCTCATTTTAATTAGAAAGGTACCTGTGGTGGCAGATTGACTGTTCCACTGAGGGACTTATCACAAATGGAAAGGCACACCCAGTGAGCTGTGTGGTTTCACAAAGACATTCCCCTCTCAATTTTGGTAAATAGCTGTGCTCTTTTGTTAGCGTTGGGATAATTTTTCCCAGGTGAGGCCTGTCAGCAGCCACAGGGCGGTGTGGCTGTCCACAGCCACCGCAGCAGTTATCATCCCTGGAGCAGTGTCCCCACGTGCCCCCAGGGCCAAAGTCTGGAGCACCTGGTGGTGACTAAGCCCTATCCTTGCCCCACATTTTACCTGGCATTCCCTGCCTCTAGCTCTGACACCTTAATGAGCATCTGGAGAGTGGTCAGGGCTATGGGAAGCTCCCAGGTTTCAGCAGTAGCTGGAAAAGTAGCTGTGGGTGCTGATCTGTGGCTGAGGACACCCAGCCAGGCACAGCCAGCAGCTGTGCCCCTCTGGTCAGCGCTGGCCTGCCCAGGTGCCACAGCCTGCAGGCACTGGCTGGTTTCACCAGGGGAGAGCTCTGGTCCAAGCCTGGTTTCTTTGATGTTTAACAGTATAATGGCATTTAATACTATTAGGATGCCAAAAAACCTGGCTGCTTCTTTTGCCTACATTAGAGCTGCTCAAGGCATAAAGGAGCCTTGCACATCTGGAGTGCTGAGACAAGCAGCTTGTTGATCCCAGCAGAAGAGCTCTCGAGCCTGTGGTACGGCCGTGGTGGAGTGCCCAGCACAAACACTCAAGGGTTTTATCCTCCTCAGCTGCAAACCTCCCCTTCAGCTTTGCTGCTTCTGGGAAATGGCTGAGGGTAAGGTGAGCTGGCCCCTTGCACAGAAGGCTGCCAAGCTGCTGAATTTGTTTGCAGCAAGGGACTGGGGGTCATGTTGTGACCATGCGGTCAGGGAGAGCACCGCTTTTGGGAATGAGCATTCATGTATTGAATCTACTATTACAGAAAGAAAAAAGCTGAAAATCCCATAGCATTCAAGAACTCTTTGTTGATGAAGATTATTTTGACAAGGACTCCAGGAAACTTACTTTCCCACTGAAAACCCATTTTCAGGCTATTTTTGTCTTTACTCTATTTCATCTCCTTTTCTAAGATGGATTTTTTTTCACCACAGATGAGATCCCAATTTCTTTTGAGACTTGGACAATGGTGCAGTTGAAGAGAGTGACAACAACAAGCTGCTTCTCAAACTGTCACACAAAAGACTTCAGTCAGGATATTTACAATAAATACAGGCACCAAGTGTGAGGGCTCCCGTTTCCTGGCAGCGTTGCTTTACGCTGTTTCTTCTCTGGAAGGAATCTATTACATCAGTGGCCTCGGGAATGTATATTGAGATGGTTTAATCAGAGTTGAAAATCACAGCACAGAAAGAGGCTTCAGTTCTCCTGGCTGGACACAACGTCCCCGATTTGGGAGCTGCTGAGGAATGCCACTGATATCACACAGCCTTTAGCTCATCTCTGCTCAGCGTTAGGATGGCTGGTGGCAGCATTATGGCCCTGATTCAGCAAAGCACTGGAGCACATGCTAAACTTTAATTTCTTCAATTAGACTTAAATACCTGCTTAGGGCTGAGGCTATGCCACAATAGCCACAGAGATCACAGTGCTGTTCAACAGGTAATTTGTTTTGACCAGTGAATCCCTCTGTAGATAAAGGTTTTGTCAACTTTCCCGTGCTCCTGTCTGTTGCCTGCATCTCCCTGTTGCCTTTATCCTTACATTGCCAGGCAGTCCTTCAGGACACACCACTTGTCCTCATTATCTATTCATACAACATCGAGTACAAATAGGGTTTTAGTTTCTATAGCTCTCATAACACCAATAATTACAACAGGAATGGATTTAAGCATAGGCTTTATTGTCCTCCTAATGGAGGTTTATATTTAGAGGCCTTATCTTTCTTGTGTTTTCCTCCATGTGTGAAATGGGTCTTCACTCAACCCAGCTCGCTTTAGATCCCCACGAGGCAAAGTGTCTGTGGGTGAAATGACATCTATTTGAAGGGAACAATATTATGTGAGGAGTAAAGATTAAAAGGTCTGGAAAACTTCTAAGACTTCAGCTGACATATTGAGTAATGCCAAGGCTGTGGCCAAGTTCCTATGTGGCTTGGAAGCTATGGAAATGCAGAGTGTTTCTGCAGCAAGTTAATCTACTGATAAGAACCTAAAGCAGAGTTAATTACAGAGCAGGTTCCAGGGAAAGCTTGGCTGAGCCTACAGAGTTATTGCACCAGCGCCACAGCCTGAGGTTTGGAGAGCAGAACACGGGCAGGTAACCTGGGACAGATGGGCCCAGGCCACTCTGCTCCAACAGCGTAAAAATGATTGTCAGCAAGAGCAGATCCAGCCTGGAAATCCTCAGTGAGCTCCAACAAGAGCTGCTAATTGCGTGAGAGCTGTGAGGGAATGGCAAAGGTGGATCTAACTCATCATCCAGGGCAAGTTCTAACACTGCTGGACAAACATTTCGCTGAAGGGTCTTTCTCAGCTATCAGGTTTTATCTGAATTCTATCGACTGCATTCCTAGGAGGAGGAAAAAAGCCTGCAAGGGCAAACCCTCACCCAGAGAATTGTATGTGTTTGATTGACAGTCATGTATTTTTTGTTTGAAATTAGATTTTTCAAAGGAGTAGGGTCAAGGGCTTTTTCTTGCACAAGATCAAAGGTTACATCCTTTGCTCATCTAAACCGACTTGGCTTCAGTGACTCCTTTGTTGTTTTGTAGCAGCTGAGTGTCTCTACCAAAAATACAGCCCAGACATGGAATCAGCAGCACACCCATGCCTGCTCTCCAACTATGAAATAAAACATGATTCATACCCCAAGCGCAGAACTGGAATGCAAAAAGCAAACAGAACACAAGGTGAAAAGCAATTATATTTTCTTAATTGCAGAATAAAGAAAAGTAACACCGAAATAACACCAAAAATTGTTCGTAAGATTCTTTCCTTTTAAAAACCTATAAAACATGAAGGCAGCTTCTTTATTGAATCCTGGGTCTTGGCAGAAAAATAAATATTGTTGTAGGAATTATTGGAGCATACATCTGATTAAAATCTTCAAAAAATGCACTGTAAATGTAAGAACTATTAAGCTGGGCTGAAATATATAGATCATATTTAAGCTGAAAGAAGGTAAACAATCCATTGCTATAATATGATTGCCATTGGCAAAAAATAAAATAATGTTGAATTATGATAAATAGCACTGCCAGTAATGGAAGCTACAGCCAGCATTCCCGAGGGAGGCACCACCCACAAGTGTCAAGTAAAGAAAGTAGTAAAGTAAATAAAGTAGTGGCAAGACTGGAAGTACAAAATCTATTTCATAAACCACAGGTTTGAATGTGGAGGGAGTTCTGTTCTGATGGCTGAAATCACAGGACAGAGCAGCAGTGTGGTAGCAGAACTTCATCTAAGTTGACATTGTGATTTGTTACCATTTTCTCCTGCTGTGTGACAGACAGGGAACTGAAGGTGTGTGTGTGTGTGTGTGTGTTGGGGCACAGACTTCTCTATTTCAGCCCAGCCTGGAAGGTGACGGTTTGCTTTAATTAGTTCGAACTGGTTCAAATTATGTAAACATTGATTTTCACACTTACAGGTTGAGTAAGTAGACACTGTCAATAGAAAAATTAAAAGAAAAATGTGTGTGTAAGGCCGAGCAGCAGAGAGGAGAAAACTCTCTGAAGAATTCTGTGAGATGAACACAGCAGCCACTTTCACCAGGTATTGCCCCATATTAGTATTTTCTCAGTGAGAACAGAAAGTGATTTTGATTTTTGCCACAGAAGACATTTAGGCTCGATGTCTGTGATGGAGTCTGCGTGACTTGGGAATCAGAAGAATGATACTGTGTGTGTCCAATATCATAAAACACAATTTATTTGCTTTTTCCATCAGAACACACTATGTTCCTGTGGGGGCATAATTTTAGAGCTCAACTCTCATGCTGGCTCTGAAAGCTTCTATTAAGACAGAAATCTCCCAGATAATAGAAAACTGTCTCAAGCCCATTCTCTTGCACATCAAGCTCTGCCTGTCCATTCAGGAGTTTATAGAAAGCTCATCTTTGCAATAATAGATAGACTTAAAAAAAGGTCTGAAAGGGCAATGATTTCCAACAGCATTCCTGTTTCCTTCCTCTGCTGCTGTCTCTATTTCCTCCCTCGCTCTGACAACCTGTCCTCACCACAGGTAAAGAATCTTGCACAGAGTTTGGGGGTGGCAGGATTGTTCAAGGGGAGGCTAAACTCAGAGTCCTGAGGCAATCCCACTCTGTCCCCGAAGCTGAAACCCACCGGGAGCAGCAGTCTGTGCCTCCACATCTCCCCAGCTGCAGCCAGGCTTTCCCCATAGGGAAACCTACTCCTGCTTTTCCCAGAGGAGGGGATCACAGACCCTGGGCTCTTGTACAGAAAGATGAATAAATAAAAGAGAAAACAGGAACGCAGCAGGCAGCTGCGTTTCATTACTTCTTGATTTAGTCATCCAGAGATACAAAGTGATAGTAAACACTGTTATCTCTGTGTTCTGGGTGGGTGTGAAACACAGCTTTAAGGACACATACTCAAAGCTGTTATTGGCTCACTTTGTGCTGTAGACTTTTCTAATAGAGCCGAATTAACTTCTCAGTACTCTATCACAGAAGGAGACCTGATTTATTTACTATCCAAAAATGTTGGCCCAAACAGGTGGCAACACTGCCCTCCATCAGCCAGGGGAGAGGAAAAATACAGCCCTGTTTTTTCAGTCTATTTGTTTTAACATATTTCATACCCAGCATTCAATTAGTCAGCGAGGTTAATCTTTAGCTAGAGCTCATTGCCAGGACTGTTTCTTTCCTCCTTTCTGCTGGAGTTCCTTGTGCATGGAGCCTTGAGTTTGTACATCCAAAAAGGTACTGAGCTGGGGGAAATGCAAAGCTGTGCCCTTGTCCCCCAGATTGTCCCTGGGCAGGTGACACGGGGCTGCATTAGCACATCCCCTCTGTCACCGAGGTTCCCACTGACCCAAGCCTAGTCCAAAACAACAGCAGCCCCAGCCAAACCACCAGTGATGTTATATTTGCTCTTAAATATCAAGCTGAGGAATTTGCTCCAGTCGTGTCACTTCCTGTGCTGAAATCGAATTTCAGCAGCCTCGCTGTCTGCACCAGTCAGAACTGGCTCTTGGTGCAGTTCTGAGTGGGTTTATTGCAGCTCAAAGCTGTCGGGAGAGGCAGAGCAGAGACACTTCAGGAAAAAAAATAGTAATAAACAGCAGTCATACTTCACACATGAATTCTTTTTTTTTTCTTTTTTTTTTTTTTTCTGAAAAAGAAAAAAAAGCTTGCTAAGCCTCAGAAGAAAGACTCCAGATTGTGAACTTCAGCTCTCTTCCCAGCAGAGCTCCTTTATCTCGCCCCAGACTGAAAGGCAGGCGTGAGAGCACAGGACAGCTGAGATGGGATCAGTCCTTTTCCTTTTGTTATGCGGAAGCTAAGGGAAGACCAAGCCAGGACAGATGATTTGTCTGTGCATTAGTCAGCCAAGGAACTCTTGCAAAACAAAACCACCACCAACAATAATTCAGGCTCTCCAAGGAACATGTCAGGGAATGTAAAGGCTGGAGGCTGAAAGACAAGCTGGGAGGAGGGGGAATACTTTCCTCCCTTTGACATGAGCAAAACATTCACATCACTCACCCCACAGGGCACGGTGTCCAGCTCCACGAGAAACCTCTGACCAAAGCCGGACAGGGCTGGACAGCAGGGCTAAAGCACCTCAGCTTCGAGCCACACTAACCCAGCAGCTGGAAGCTCCTGTTTGTGGAGCCACCTCAACTAAAATTAGGTGAGATAACAACACCGCTCTTGATTGCACTGTACGGACCTGTGCCTTTGTATCTCAGCAATGCATTTGGGGATTTATCTTCCTTGACACTTCAGAAAAATAAGCTCTGCGCAACATTGTTGGTTACATACAGATGCAAAACTTTGAGCAATAGGAGAAGATTTTAAAAAAGCTCTTAACAAGAATTTGTTATAGGTCCTCTAGGCAAGGAAGATAACTGGACTATGAAATAACCAGTCAATACAAAAGGATACGCAGAGGCCAAAATCTTAGCAATGGATTTTTATCAGTCCAGGCAAACCAGAAAACACCATCAGAGAAAATTAGATTGGAAGTCTTTGGTTTTGGTGCTGAATTGTGTTTTTAGAGCTGAAGCGTATCCAATAGGGAATGAAGTTGTACGAAATTTAATCAAGCAATACAGGGGCTAGACTGAAGTTGGACAGAAGGGGCAGAACAAAGCACAGAGCAGGGATATTTTAAAGGCAAAGTGCACCAGTGGAGGAAAACAACCCACTCCGAATGGTAGGCAGGCAAGATAATTTTCCAAAGTACATTATTCTGTGATTAATCTAGACATGATGCTATTTATCCCGAACATCCAAAACTTTTATCCGCATCATTTACAAAGTCCACAGCTATTTGGTAAACAGGACTTAAGACGTGTCAGCTGTGAGGGGCTCCTGCTTTGAAGACAAATAGACAAGCAGACAAAGAGTCAAGGAAGGGCTCTAGTGTTTCAGCTGCGTGGCCGAGAGCCACTTCTTTGTAGCATATGGCGCACACTAACAGGTTTATTTTCCCCGAGGAGGATGTATAAACTGTCTGCAACTGCTCTTCACACTTGTCACTCTAAGTCAGATAATTTTTCCAAGGCATCCCGCAGAAATAGCCCCCCAGTTGAAGGCGAACAAAGAATTCGTGGACGCCTTGCAGGTTGTTGGGGGAGCAAAGGGCTAAGGCTGCACAAGCAGAGTGTGATAAAGCATATGGGGAAGTGTGTCAGGGACGCCGACAAAGGCAGGCGGGTGAGATCCGAAATGGGCGCAATTAAATGAGGAGGGGCAGGGCTGGAGGGGGGCACTGCTGGGAAGCTGAGTTAAATTGGGGTCAGGGAAGAGAAGCAGCAAGTGGCAGCGTGTCTGTGCAGCTGTCCCAGCCCTGCTGGGGCCCAGCCCCGCCAGCCCCCGGGCTCTGGGGGCACCAGGCAGTGCCGCTGGCTGCGAGGGCTGCCCAGCACCTGCTGCCAGCCCCACCGAGCCGCAGCCTGCCCCGGGGCCCATTACACACCGTGATTAATATGCACAGACCAAAGCGACTGGCAAAGATAATTACACAGCGAGTCAATTGGCTGGCAAAGTTAATTATGCAGGGAGTCAAATGAGTGGCAAACCAAGTGACTGAGGCAGAATAAAGAAACATTTGGCAGTGACAAATGGCAAAACAAGTTACTCAGGCGGGGGGTCAAGCGGGCTGGACACTGGGTGCGTTCTCCGCCAGCAGGGGCTGGCGCGGTGTCAGCTGTGTCGCTGCCTGGCACGGCTGCCGGGGCAGAGCAGGGCAGGCAGGGAGGGCAGGGCAGGGCAGGCAGGGCAGGGCAGGGCAGGGCAGGTGGCACAGCCCCGGCTCCAGAGGGGCTCGCAGCTCCGCCAGCCTTCGCTCCGCTCCCTCCGCTGGGCGCTGAGCGCTGGCCCCGCTGCGCCGCACGGGGAAGTGCTTTGCATTCTCCCCAGCCGAATATTAAGCAGACGTATCCACCTGGAAAGCAGAAATATTAACTGAGCCGGGAGCGAGCTAGGTGCGCGTTCCTGGGGCAGCAATGCGCTCCCGGTGCGGGCCGGAGCCAGAGGGAAATAAAGGTTTTCCTTGTGCCATTACCTGTCCCGAGCAGGGAAACCACACTGAGTCAGACTGAGAGGTTTCTGCTGCAGCAGACCAGCAAGGCACATTTTATCTGGAACCCAGCTAGATCTGCTTTTCCTGACTGTGAGCAATGGTGTACTTTTCAAGGACTAAGTGGAAGAAGATGGCACAGAGCTCTGAGATCCTTTTGGGAAAGGTTACAGACTTTATTTCCATTTATATTATGTTATAAAAATAGTAAGAGCCCTGAAGTGACCTGTAAAGGGCAGAAGGGAGGCAGGTAACTGAGACTTTTTTATTCCTCACAACCAAACACAGAAGTGCTGAGATTCTCAAGTGTTTGACTCTGTTCCTTGCTTTCTTTTACAATAGATAACTTACTTGAATGTGAAGTGCCCAAAAGTTGTGTTATGCCTAGAAATTACTGAAACGAAGTTAAGCAATTGGGGAAAAATAGCTTAATCCTTATATCTGCAATAGTTCTGGGTTTGTTAGCGTTGACTTCATTCTGTTGGCCAGTTGGCATGGTTGGGCAAAGGAGGGCTTTGAGACCACATCTGCTGGGAAAGCTGAGGTATTTATAATGCAAATTTACACACAAGTTCTCCAGTAAATAAAAGAAATTGAAGTCAACTTTTGTTAATTGCCTACAAAACCAGTTTATCCAAACAATATTTAGTGTTTGCCACATAAATTCTGTCCTTTACATACAACATTTTCATATCTTCCTTGAGCATTTTATTTGAAAGCAGTGTATGTCTTCTGAGGTGAATTATGCTACTATAATCATGAGGGAAAAAGGGGAAATAAAAAGAAAGAAAGGCAACTCCAAAACACCAGGCAGTTTAAAACAAAGGAGAACAAATAACAATAGCAGAGAATCAATGTGGTACATGAAAAATAAGTCCTTTCTAGGTCACGCTTAAATTTGCATTAATGGCCTTCTTGTCAAATTATCTCAGGGGAACTTTGGATTAGCATGCAAAAGAGGCATGATACAAACTAGAGCAGTAATACTTGTTTTATTTACCAGACCATTTTTTCCAAAGGAACTAAATATGAGAATTTTGAGGGATTTGACTTTCATCTTTTAAAAAGGAAGCGCAGTCAGGAAGAGCTCACCGTAATTAGCAACTAGTCAAATAACATATAATTCCTCTCTGTATTTACTCAGCAGTGTGTACTTTAATCATGGCAAATATTAAACTGACCCTAGCCACCTCCTTCTATAGAGTGGCTCAGGAGCCCATTTGTTCAGCTCTTGGATAAGCTTCTAAGAAAACAAATGTTACCAAGTGCATTTAAAAGTAAACACAGGGTATTCCCAAATCTGTGTCTAAAAACTTATTTGATAAATAAAATAGAGAGTGGAGGGGAAAAAAAAAAAGAAGTCATAAGTGTTTAATCTGCCATCCCAACGTGTAATTGAGGTGAGGTGATCACCTAAGGGTTGTTGCCGTTGTTTTGGAGGAGCAGGGCAGTGTATTGGCATGATTTGGGAATCAGTGGAGATCCTGACTTTTACTATTGTCTGCTGTGCCAGTGAACAGTGAGTAACCTCAAATTCCTGCCGCTTCAGCAGATCCTGTGGGACACTCACCCGCCGGGGTTTTGGTTCACACTCTCTATCAGCATTCAGGGAGACCTTTGGCCCTCATTGTCTCTCCTTATCAGTGCAGGGAGCTGTACCGAGGATGCTCCACATCTCCAGTGCAGGAGGAGCAATCTGGAGGGGGCTTCACACTGCAGGGCAGCATGCCACCCATCAACTCAGTTTGTACTTAGCAAATCTGTTAAGGTTTGCTACAAAACCAGCCTCCGGCTTGCACAAAGGCAGCCCGGAGATAACAAATGGACCTCTGCACCCAGCCCTGAAGGGTGTGTGAGCACACAGACAGAAAGGCTGTCTGACCTCTGAAGGGAGTATCACTCATGTCATCAAATCTTCACTGTCGGAGCAGGGAACTGCACCAGAAAACATCTTCTCAACACGCCAGATAGAAGAACACTGCCATTATCATTACTTCAGGATGAGAAAATTGAGACACATCTTTCAAATTAGCAGTCGTCTTTACAAATAGCCTAGAGCTGCCAAGTTCTTGGACTTTCTTGAAACTCCTCTGACTTTTAAAGCTCATCAAGACTCTGCAGCTGGAGTGGGAGTAGATAATCCAGCCCAGACACTGCCCTGGGAAAGAAACTCAACAGGGTGAGGGAACAGACATCAAATTGTGGCTGGCAGAAACTGCATACACCCACTTCATGGAGTCACCAATTGTTCAGGGGGCAAAAGGCGGTGGAAAATCCTTCATTTTAGTCACCCAGGGCAAGAAACAAGCAAGTTGCTAAAACCACATTTTTAAAAGATGTTACCTACAGTGAATACTCAGTTACCTGTTTGCATCCTGGTATATTCAAATGCTGATTTTCAGAATTATAAGACCCACATATTAACGTGGTTTGATCAGCAGTTTTGCACTGCTCAGCCATGGCTGCTTTCATTATCTGCCACCCATCTGTACTGTTGGTATGCTTGGCTCTTTTACAGTGTTGATCATGTCTGATTTAACATGCCAGGTTACATTAACAGCTCTGAAACCCAAATGGCCACACAAGTCCTGGAAAAGCGGTTGGGCTGCTTTGCTGTTGTTACACATTATATTCCCCTCCTCATTGTCACTAAATCCAACCGGAGAAGCACTTCTAGAGGGAGGCCATTAGCCACCAAACACCCCAGGGCATCACAGCAGTCCACAAAGCTGATACTTTCTGCCAGCCGACCAGCAGCTCTAAAATGTGCAGACCTTGTCAGGTTTCTGGGCACCCCTCCTCCCCCCAATTAGTCATACCACTGACTTCTCTGTACAAGGAATTAGGAAGAGGGGAAAAAAAAAAAAGTGCTTTTCCTCTGGCTTCCAATTTAATGAAAGGCTTAAAAGTTCAGTGAATTCAGAGAATGTAACCTTTGGGGCTCTCATGAAGAACAATGAAAATAATAAGAAAATCTAATGTTTCTTAAACAAGTATATCTCTTAAAATTCTTACAAATCTTAGCCTTTTTTGGTGGAAAAACTTAAACCAGAGGCAGATCAGAGTTTTGTCAGCCTGCTATAAGATTAAATAGTATATTAATAAAAAAATCAGATTAACAACACTTTGTTAAAGCTAATTATGTGAGGAAAGTCAGCTTCTTGCTACATTGCCAAAATATTGGATATAAATTTTTTTTTAATTCATTGCATCATTTTAGACCAAATGTTTTGGCAGCTTAATTAGAGGCAGGTGGTGCCGTTGCCATAATTACATAGAATTCCTCATATTTTGTCATCATGCTTATTAGAGCCCTTGATTCAGCATGAAAGGGAAGCATCCTGGCCAACCAAATATTGCAGCAGTTTTTATGGGAAATGTAATGCACCTTTACATGAGAGCTGCCTGGCTTAAAGGATGCCAAATATTTATTTCAGCTTTGGGACAGTACTGCCTTTTCCAGGAGGAAACAGTTAAATGAGACTGAAAGCCCTCAACCCCAAATGAAACCCAAACCCACTGCAGTCAGTGGCAGCATTCCCATTGACTTAATTGGGACCAAAACCCAGCTGGCTTTCCTGAACAGGGTAAGACTGATTTATATAGGATGGATATGGGACAAGCCCACAAATATAACTGAGATCAGAATCTGGCTCATTAATCTCTCAGGAGTTGGGCTGTCTGTGGCCAGGGAAAGCAGTGCTGGATTTGCCCTGTGTGACACCTCAGGATCACAACCCTCAGCCCACTCTGTTCCAAAAGGTGATAATGCTTTTCTCACGTGGTCCTGATAAGGCTAATGCTGAGGCTGTAAAGAGAGTGGTCATGCTCAGTTCAAGGTCAAAGAGTCTACAACTCATTTACCTACACCTCTGAAAAAACTGGTAAAACTTCAACTGCCACCGTCACAGATCTCCCCAGTTAGAGCAGTCCCGAGCCCTGCATTGCACAGGCTGGTACGAAGGGGGAATTCACATCTCACACCAGCCACACGGCTGATTTTTCAGAGTGACAGAGCACTTGTAGGTGGCAAAGTTACAGTCTGTACATCCCTGGCAGTCAGATGACCTCTCTGCCGTGGATGGTCCTTCTGGGCCAGGGGAATTGTGCCATGGCACACAAAGGAGTGGCTCAATCTGTATCACATCAGGATTTTCAGCACCCCAGATGCAGCTCCATTCAAAGTCCCAGGTTAACAGCCCACACCAACACCTCTGAACACACAGCAGGCACCACGGCTGAGCCTCACTGAAATGGAGCTAAAAGATAATGCATAGTTGCATTTTTAACACCTTTGCCCTCTTCGCCATTTCTCCTGTCCTGTTTTTTACAACCACACAAATTATTTTATGACTGTGCCCCTCAGTGTGAACTCTGGGGTCTCTGTGCAGCTCGTGTGTGTAGCTCCCTCTGATCTGGATGTGGTGCTTCCTGCATTAGAGAGCTATTAATCAAAATCAGTGCTACAAAATGTAAGCAATAAAGTTCTTTAAGCACCACATTTCCCTTAAGCTTTCTCATTTATCCCTGAGATCTTACACTGCCTATCCAAAGTCAGTGGCAGGACTCAAGTTCCCATCTCTGCCTGGCAATTTCTCACTGATCCTAAAGCTTTCTGACCATTCAATCCATGTAGCTCAGAGGAATGGGGCCAAGATAATATATCTCAAAGAGCAAAGCATGGAATTCACTGGGGTAAAACAGCCAGTCCCCCATGACTTCTTGGTCATTTAGGAATCTGAGGAAATCAGTGCTACACTTCCCTCTAATTCTTTGAATTTGGAGCCCACCTCTCCCTTAGGTAAGAGAGACATCAGCAGCAGCTTAAGTGGTATTTTGATTCCCCCATCTCAGGGTATTTCTGTGAGCCCAATTCTGTTAGTGCAGAGCTGATGGGAGCTCAGCTTCTTATCAGCAGATCAGTGTTTTCCCGGTTCATCTGGGCACAGTGCAGACTTAAAGAACTGTGAATAAATTTCAACATAATCAATAAATTTTATCCCCTTTCTGGTGCATGCAACAATTTTAAGTCCTTGTGGCCACTGTTATATTTAATGCCAATAACCTAGCAATGATCACCTTATAGCTGCAGCTTCAGTGAAGTACTTAAGATGTCACCAAGTCTTGTGCAGTGCAATCAACTCAACAGCCTGAGTAAAAGTATTACAGATTATCAGATTTTAGGGTGTTTTTGATAAACACAGCTAATAAACCCTGAAAGGTATTAGAAAACGCCACCAACAAATAAAGATTGTGAGGTTATAAAAGACATTATTTAAGCTATTTTCGTGATTGAAAAACCCAACAAGTATATTCTGGCACCTCATATAAACTCTGAAGCCCGCCATGAAGAAAAAAAATCTCCTAAAATGAATGTGTGGGCTTCTGGGTTTTCAAGAAATAGAACTTGGTGGCAGCATTTACCTGAAATGAGTGCTCAGCTAAAATGAAAAGCAAGACCAAGGGCTTGAGACCAAAACTTGTGTTGTTTTTTTGTACAGGGAGAAGGGATGGGAGAACAGGATTGAGCAGTTGTGAGAATCACAGCTTGTTCTGTATTTCTGCATTTCTGGTTTGGATGGACTCCAAGCTCCAAATGAAAATACTCTGCCCTACACTACAAGGGAGTTTTAATCCACCCCAAATTTAGCAGCCACAGCATCTCTTCCCCTGTGGCAGTGAGCATTTAGCAGACCACTGCTGCAGTCATTTCTGTCTTTTCCAAATCCACCGCGCTGCAGAGAAAATCTCCATGTTTCATTTTTATTATTTTCCAAATGAAACGGCAGGGAAGTCTCCCCAAGGGAAAACTCACCACAACGAGCTGGCAGGCTCAGCCAAGGAGGGGCAAAGCGAAGGCTCCATCAGGAGCAGCAGTGCCCGCGGAAGGCTCAGCCGTGCCCCCAGACACGCTGGCACAGCTCCACTCGGGCTGTGCTGCTCCAGGTGCTCCCAAGGTGCTGTCTGTGACCCAGCCCAGGCAGCTGAACCCTTCCCTTTCTATAAACACACAGCTGAACGCCTCCAGCCACGGCAAAATGGGCAAAGCTTTGGGAACTGGAGCTGAGTTGAAACTCCTTTAATTTCTGGGGAAGGGAGAGAGGAGACATCGGTGCTTAGCGCGGTCACAGTTGGATGGCACATCCCTCGCTGCAGCATTTTGCTTGCTTTAATTGCCCAGGCTTTTTCTATTTAAATTAAAGGTGTTTCCTGGAAGTGAAAGACACAACACAAGATTTGTTTGTAGATTTTAGGATGATACTTACGACAATCATAGCCAATGTAGTGTAACAGATTAGAAACACTCCACATGAAGCTCTCAGCTTGTTTGGACAACTGTACCTTTGAAATATTGTGAATTTGTCTGTAATTGATGGAGAATGCAGCCCGTCCAGAGGCTTTGATCAGCCCACCTAGGATAGCATATGCCTATATTCTTGCATGGGACACCTTACAGATGTAAGTAATTTTTTCTCAAGAGACACAAGGAAGCCCAGCCAGCAGCAGGGCTGGTTTTGCTCTTGGAAGAGTCAGAAGCAAAAGTAAACACCGTGCCTCACTCCGTAACACACCCGAATGAACCAGGATGTTCATTATCCCTCTGTCCATTGAGGTTAGGAACATGGCCCTTCCTGAAAAACCCACATTCACACATCAGTGAAAGTTACTTCAGACTGATTCTAAATCCATGAATTACTTTAAATAAGAAAGATTCCAATAAGGAAAAGAATTTTTTACCAAAACCAGCCTTGCTTTCCGTTCACCAGGATTCTCAGGTTCCAGCTCAGCTCAGCCCTGGGCCTGCAGTCCCTGCTTGAACTGGACAAACATCTGTCCCCAGCTCTCTCCCACCACTTGCAACTTATTAACTTAGTCCTAGTTCTGATTTTTAGTAACTCCTGTAATGCTCTATGAAATGTCTGGTTTTCCCTGGCCGTTATAACACCTACACTGTGTAAATGGAAACACGTACACTTGGATGGAAAGTGTTTTTATCTGAAAACCAATCAAAGTAAAATGATCCCTGTCTGGGGATCTGAATACTGTCCATTTTATTCACTCCATATTTTAAAGGAATAGAGAGGCCAAAGCGTGTGTTGCTTTGGTGACTTATTTCTCCTTCTCTAGCGTGAAGAAAATTGATCCCTGCCACTCCACAGGTGCGCTGTGGGTAGGGCAGGGTAGATATTCCATGACCTAATGTAATATTCCTATCATTAGTGTTCACCCTTTGATCATTCCCTGCTGCCTTTTATGCTGTTTGATTCACACTCCAGGTCAGTGACAGTGATGAGCCCAGGCTTTTCCTTGGTGGAGGCTTTGTCACAATGGTGGCTCTTTGCTTGTGGCTTCCCCAGCCTGGTGGCACCAGGAGCTCATGGGAGGGTCCAGCAGCCATCTCCCCTTCTGCTGCAGCCTGCTGCCTCCCAGAACAGCCATCTGAAGGAGTTGCAGGGTTTGCAATGGATTTCAGGGTTTGGTTGAGTGAAGGTTATTTCTGATCCTGCTGCTGGGAGTGGTGCCTGAAACAGCCCAGGCAGGGGAAGATCTTCACAGCATGCCCAGTCCTGGTGTTCCACTGCACTGTTCAAGTCAAAATTAATTAAGGCCATTCCTGACAGTCCTCTAGTTTTTTCTAGTAATTTTCATTGCTGCTGTGCTGGTCCAGTGCATCTTGACACAGTTAATACAAGTTCACAGGACAAAAGCACCCATGGAACAGGAGGGGCTCAGAGACAGCTGCTCGTTGGATAACCAGCAGAGACCTGGCTGTGACAGAATGAACTCCTTTCCACAGCAAGGTGGTGTGGGGAGATGCGAAAGCTTCAGAGCTTTCTGTGTTTGCTGAACAAGGCTGTTCCTCAGCAGATCCCTCAGCTCTCAGGGCACAGACATTTTTCCTGCAGCCACGAGCTTCAGGATACACAGTCACCTTTGACAGGGACTGCTGTCCCGAATGTGAGAACCTGTGTGTCCCTTTACCAGCCCCCCGAACCCTGGGTCTGCCTGTTTTATACTTCAAAGCCTTCAGATGTACTTCAAAGGCTTTGACCCCACAATCCTTAATCAAGGAAATCAAAAGGAATTTTACTAGATTAAATCAAAAGCAGATTTACAGGATTAAAGACTGTAGAATCAAGAATTCAGGTTGAAGAGGAGAAACTCTGAACTACTCAATTTACAGTAAAGAAATATAGTTTTCCTTATGTATCTGGGATGGGAGTTTCCAAGGAGTGTGATGCAGGAAGGCACCCAGATCCCACTGGAATTCCCGGGAGCCTGGCACCTAATTGCATTAGGGCACTTTAAAAATCTCAGTCGTGCTTATTAACTGTCTGTTATAAAATTTAAGCTATATATTTGCCCTTCTGTTTTACAAGGCAATAACCCAATTAATGTGTGGATAAACTAGGAGGCCAAAGGGAATTGGATTATGTCTGAGGAAAACAGAGGAGCAATTAAAGTATCACTATTCTAGGAGAGATTGAATTAACATAGTAATGAAAACATTCCTCCCTCTTTGGGAAATGGGGACTAGGTCTCCAGTTTTGTGTCTAGGGATTATAAGCAGCAAGAGCCCCTTGTAATACTCAATTGATAAAATGACATCTCAGCCATCATTCCATTGCATGTGAGGTGGCCCAACAGGGAGACTGCAAGAGCAGGGATGTAAAGAGTAAAGGTTCCTGTACTTCTTTCTGCCCCAAAGCTGCACCTTCCCACCAACCTCAGCCTCCCTCTCACCTCCACACCCAGCAGCTGCTGCTCTCCTGCCTCCAAACAGAACTTCAAGTTTGAGTTTAAGTGAATGTTTTAATTAACAGAGAGCGACTTTTACCTGGAGGGATCTCATTAAACAGACGAATCCAACACTGGTCATGATTTGCCCTCAAAATTAAAATGGTGCCTCCAGGAAAACATAAGGCTGTCTTACGAACCCACAGAAAACTATAACCATAAACCAAAATGCCTTGGAGTAACAGAACTCCTTATTTTGCCCAGCCTGCCAAGCCTTTGGCAGCCCTGCAATTCTAGTCCACGGGCCTGTTTGGCCTTACCAAGTGCAAAATCTCAATGATTATTGCTGGTTTCTGGATTCCCTTCCCCTGCAGTGAAAGTGCCAGGGTCAGGCTCACAGCTCCGACAGCAATATTGGTGTGCACAATGGTGGAAAATGAGTTATCCCTGGGTGTAGCAGGACGGCTCTGAAATCACGGCGATAATGCTTAATCGCGCACTCCGCAGACTCCCCAGAGTCATAAGGATGCAAAACGGTGCTGGAAATACATTAGCGAGAGAAAGAAGGACTTCCATCCCTCTAATGGCTTTGTTAAAAGTCTGCATTTTGTGCTATCCTTTTTGGCAGCGTGAGTTTAGTCCTGGGAATATTTAACAAACTGACAAGCTAACGAGTTTTGCCAATGAATAGGATTTCATATTCGAGGCTAGGGGAGGGTTTGTTTTAATTGAGGATTTTGATAAAGCCATTTTCAGCTGTGTGCTAAAAAGTACTTGCTCGTACACCAGCGTGGATTATTCGGTTGCTCAACCGGAAAAGTAGTAGCAGAAAATTACTACTCATACCTCAGCGTGGATTATTTTATTGCTCAACCAGAAAAGTAGTAGCAGGACTCTTGATGATCCCCTTGTGTTAGCAACACTATAGCAACCATACAGGGATCATGTGTAAACTAGATAGCAATGATTTTTGTGTGTGGTTTTTCTTTGCTTGGGACCTTTTGTTTGTCTGTTTTGGGTTTTTAGAATTTTTTTTTTTTTTTTTTAAGGTGAAGATGAGCCGAGTTTTAAGCCAGGTGACCTCTGTGCCCTTCTGGTGAAATGTTTGCAGTGTCCAGACTCAATTTAGCACATTAGGCTGCACATCAAAGCCAGCTTTACGGACTTGCCAACTCGACTGAGAGGCATCAGCAAACAAAATGCACTTCTAAGACTAAGGACAATTTGTAGGTGAGCAGCCCTCTTGGGGTATGTGACAGATTGGTCCTTATATCTAAGAGTTATATTTCTATCTCAGTTAGAATGTAAGAAAAAAACTCTGTTGTTACGGAAGTCAGGATGGATAATTTAAATGGCTTAATTCAGTCCTTAAAATATACCAGTATTGTTTTCAAAGCCAGCAGCACTAATACATCCCAGGATATTGTTTAGTTTCCTGGATGTCTGTATCTCTGCCTATCAAGGTGCACATCAGCCAAGCAATCTTTGGGGGTTTTGCAGAGTTTCAGAGTACCTAAATTTGAGGTTCTGGTTACAAAGTCATTGCCAAATATTTCCTTTGACTCCCTGGGCATGGCGGGGGCACAGCAAGAGGCTGTCCCAGCACAGTTTGGTGATCTGAGTGTGTGTCCAGCCCAGCTGGGCTGGGACAGGAGCTCAGCTCTGCTCCTGTGCCTGCTGCATCCCCACATCCCACGCAGGACTTCAGAGGCATCGACTCCACCTGTGCTAGCAGTACAATAAACACTGAAATGCAAACTAGACTGCAATGGAGGGAGATCTCTTGCTTAAAATCCAATCTAAACAAGAACTATATATGAATAATACTGAAAGTCCAGGGCAAACATTCCCACTAAGTCTCCCGGAGAATATGATGCATCTGTAAACAGACTTTCCCCTTTGTATGCTGTTGGGAGATGAAACAGGGGCTCCTCAGAATCCCAGAGCCTTACAGCTGAATGAATGACTGTCTGCACTTCAAATATTAATAAGTCCCCTTCCATATTTTTAGCTCCCCCTTTTAAACTCTTAAACCTATCCCCCTAATCCACACTGATTAACAGCAAAAGTGTCTTTAATCACATGTAATCTAATTGAATTCTTTCAATATTCATGCCTGTAAACCATGAAACAAGCTAACATTGCGCACACATTAGCACAGTTTTTCGAAAACAAAGGCTTCTTGCCACCCTTCCAGAAAGCCATGCTGAGATCTGCTCTCAGTGCAGGATATCTGCTCCACAGATTGTCCTGAAAACTCGTAATAATCTCACAGAAACTAAGGCACTTCACAGTAAACAAACCTTCCTTGTTAACTCTACTTCCCAGTGTAGGAAACAATAGCTGAGACAGCAGCAGAGGTCCTGCTCTGCCTTCCTTCAGCTCTGAATTCTTTGCAACCTCTGCTGAGCCAACTCTGGGGCAATTCTGCCCAAACCAAACCAAACCAAACCAAACCAAACCAAACCAAACCAAACCAAACCAAACCAAACCAAACCAAACCAAACCAGCTAAAAACCAAAACTAAACCAAAGACCACCTCTTTTGTGGGGAGAGGTAGGTTAATTTTCAGTTGGATTAACAAATAGATTCAGTTCCACGCAGCGTCCAAAAACCATCAGGTCCAACACGGCGCAAGTAGAGAGAGCAGAAGGGAGCAGGGCAGAGGCTGAACAGTTCTTTCCTGTTTGGCACCAGTGGGTTGGACCCATGGAGAAGCGGCCCCATCTTTTTGTGTCTGACAAACACAGAGACATCCCAGGCACTTGCTCTCGTGCCAGTCTGGGTAGACAAACACACACTGGTTCTTATTTGAGACAACCAACAGTGAGAACTTGCAGCCTGACCTCAGCCCCACAGTCTCTGTGCTGTGCCAGCTGCAGGCTTCTTGGCACAGATCCTTCTCACAGAAAATTCCGTGTTGGAAGGGACCCACAGGGATCGGGGAGAGCAATCCTCAGGGAATGGCCACGTGGGGATTGCACTTGGTGTGGTCAGCACCAAGCCCCAGCCACTGCACTGCCCATCCCGAGAGCCTGGCCGGGGCTGCTGGACACAGACGTGGCCTGAGCTCAGCCCAGCCCAGGCCAGGAATCACCAGGACAGACACCGTGCCTGCTCTAGAGCTGCTGGCTTTGTCCCTCACAGTCACAGCTGAGCTGACCCCACTGGTTCCAGCGTTTGGGAAGGCTGCAGGGAATGCAGAAGCACTGGGAGAAGCCATCCCTGAAGGTGCCTAACCCGAGCTGAGAGATGGCTATTGAGCAATAAATATAGAAGTTGATTAATTATTGAGGAAAGAGAAGCCTTTTTAATGCAAAACATCCTTATCAAAATTGAATGTATCACCCACTGCAACTTACATATTTGAGCACTTTATCCTGGTTTAGCCAATCCCAATTACTCTGAGTACATCCGTTATTCCTAAATATCCATCCAGTTTTGGATCCAGTTGCTGCACGGGACCATTACCAGTGCAATTAGCCTGGGCATGTGCACACCAGGTCCAGTGTCCCAATGCAGACATAAAAGACTGATGCTCATAGAAGCAGCCAAACAAATTTTCTGGCTCATTTGATTTTAAAGTGTGTAACAGGAAGATCTGAAAGGACATTTATTTTTCCTCAAATTGAAGTGCTTTTAATCTTCCTTGGAAGGAAAGATTCTTCAGATGCATTCCTTACTTTCTTCTTTGCCTCCCCTCCAACAGCTGCCCCTCTGCTATTTTAACAAGCTCTCAGTCTCCTAACACTTCATTGCGTTCAAACATTTCTTAACAAGTGCCTAGAGAGCAAACAGGAAGAAGAAAAATTATTATTTTCAATCCATTCCCTAGTCAAACTCTTACATTTTAACTGCACTTAAGCTGAAATTCATTAGCAAATTATGGGTAAAGACTCAAAGCAGCTTTCTCAGAGATGATTCCCTGCAGTCTGGTTATTGAATATAAACATTTGTCCTTTGAAAACACTTTTTAAAAAGGCTATTCCTCTACAACAGCAACATTTCTCTTTAAATGGTTAATATTAATAATTCACTAGTACTGAAGGGATTCCAGCATTTTATTTCATTTTTGAGCTAGAGCTTTGCTTTTATTTTTAGAGGTTTAAGTCAGCCACCATAGAGCTGAGATTATATTCACATAAAAAGACTAAGATCATTCTGCAGTTAAGGCCCTACTAATACTCAGGAGCTGTAAGTTCAATTCTGCTTCTAGAGTACATGTGAGACCCTGGGGAAGTAATTTAATCGGTTTGTTCTCAAAGGCACATTTCTTCCACCTTTTCTGTTAGATGATAAATAGAGCTTACCAGAAAACAAGACTTTAATAAACAAAACAAAGCAAAAAACCAACAAAAATTTCCAGGATAGTTTTTGTCCAAGAGCCCCAGCCTTTTAATGAAATTGAAAACCTGTATTATTTATTCCATTTGTATGGGATTTCGGAAGGGCTGGGGCTTCTAGGAAGGCAGGAAACAGTGCCCTTCAGACAGGGATATGCTCTGTCAGAGCTCTGGGAAGTCAGGACATTTCCCCAAAACCACTCAGGTTTGACAACTGGAAAATTCCCAGTTCCAGAAATTCCCTGGGAGTCTTGTGCACAAGCTCCAGCTGCAAGTTCTTCAGGACAGAGATGAACTCTAATTGTCCAAATGTGTCACTGTTAGCCACAGGGACACCTGCCTTTTGTTGATACCTCCCCGTGCTAAATGACAGCGTGTGTCTAACAAGGGACAGCTTCTTTATTATGCAGGATTTGCACTGTGGAATCAGGAGGAACTTTTTGGCAGCAGTTACAAGTCCAGGGCAAGCTGAATGAAACATTTGTGCTTTTCTAAGAGAGCCCAGACACCTTTCAGGCATTAAATGATGCAAACAAAGGCACAATTTTCTGTGTAAGGGAAAGAGAGAATTTAAATTCCCATTAAGAAAAAATTAAATAAATGTTTAGGCTACTTGTGAAGGTTCTTATGTCCTAAATAAATTATTTTCTGCTCCTCTTAAAGATGTGATTGCTTTGGTAGAAAGAATATGACTACTGAATGCACTTGTTAACAGTTGTGAATCAACCTTTGGTGAGTGACCTAATGTTGGTTTAACCTTCTTAATCCTGCAAACACCACCAGCAGGACAATTCTGGCCATCAGCATCACCTCCAGGAGAGAAGGGAGGAAAACCAGCTTGACAAGGTAGATGGTAAATAATGGCAGATCCTCCCCCATCTGAGATCATCTCTGCCTTCAGTACTGAAAAATTCCTGCTACAACTGCAATTGTCACTTACAGCAGATGACAGTTTTTTTTTAAAATAAATTTTGACATCCTGACAAACTTCAATTTCAGACACAGGGTTACAAAATAGTCCTAGGAGACTAATCTGCATGAGTATAAATCTAATTATAACCTTGGCCTTGTCCAATTAGCTTTTAAAACACAGTTTTTAAACCACAGAATAAATTTGTTTGAAAGGAAAAGCATTTTTTAAATAACAAGATGTCTATCATACAATTTTAACAAACTTCACACAAGAGGATGCCAACACTTTTCTGAGCCATATGTGGATTTCTGTTGTCACTTAAAAATCTTGAATACCCCATGCAGAAACTACTGAATAAACCTGTTTATACTATAGGAGTAAACAGAAGAAATTTGGATGATTTTTTGCATTTCATCATCATTACCAACTTAAGGCACTTTCAAACACATTAAAGTTTGTTATGTTGAAAACGCATCAGTTTTATGAATAAAAACAGCATAGATTTAATGTGATCCTTTTAGCCAGCACAGCTGTAGCTGACTGCAGAGCTAATGCTCGTCAGGCCAGGAGCTATCTTTCCATGGTGTGATTACACAGTGTGTCTCACCTTTTATCTTAAACCCCTCACTCCTCTGATGGAGATTTAACCTTTAGGATCAATCTGACACAGGACTGACCAGTCCCATTTTCTCCTGGAGCAAGTTCATGGGACTCTCCCGGGAAGGCTGAGGATTCAAACTTGCAATCACAGAAAAACCCTGAAAATGAGAAACTCCAGGGTGCCAGTTCCATCTCCATCATCTTAAAAACACGAGAGCGAGGGCCAACACCACAGCTCACACAGACTGAGAGCAGAAAGTCACAATCCAGCTGCTTTGGCTGGTGCAGCTCTTTAGTATCTCTGGAATTCCCCAGGCTCTGCTCTCTCCTTGGAGTGGGATGAGCCTGGGCAGTTCTGTCTGTCCTCAGCCTAACACCCAGCACAGAGTGTCCCCAGCACACAGAGCCCCCTGGACACAGAGCCCCCAGCACACAGAGCCCCCTGGACACAGAGCCCCCAGCACACAGAGCCCCCTGGACACAGAGCCCCCAGCACACAGAGCCCCCTGGACACAGAGCCCCCAGCACACAGAGCCCCTAGCACACAGTGTCCCCAGCACACAGTGTCCCCAGCACACAGTGTCCCCAGCACACAGTGTCCCCAGCACACAGAGCCCCTAGCACACAGTGTCCCCAGCACACAGAGCCCCCCGGACACAGAGCCCCCTGGACACAGAGCCCCCAGCACACAGAGCCCCCAGCACACAGAGCCCCTAGCACACAGTGTCCCCAGCACACAGTGTCCCCAGCACACAGTGTCCCCAGCACACAGAGCCCCTAGCACACAGTGTCCCCAGCACACAGAGCCCCCAGCACACAGAGCCCCTAGCACACCGTGTCCCCAGCACACAGAGCCCCCAGCACACAGAGCCCCCAGCACACAGAGCCCCCAGCACACAGAGCCCCTAGCACACAGAGCCCCCAGCACACAGAGCCAGCTCAGCTGTGCCTCAAACCCACCCACAGCAGCCTGGAGAAACACCACTTTCCTCCTGCCTGTGCTCCTGGGACAGCTCAGCTCACCCCTGAGGGTGTGCCCAGAGCGCAGGTGGCACTGGGAGCTGCACCAGGGGCACAAAAAGTTGAAATCTTGGCAGCACTAGAGGCAGCTGCCCCTGCACTGATGGACTTCCCGAACACCAGAGTGTTTGTAGCCCATGGTGGGATTGTAGCAGGAGCCACTCCCCTGCATCCGTGCTCACCTCAGATGTGGGGGCACAGCTCTGCTGGGGTAGGCAAGACTGGGGTTAAGCAGAGCTGTTAAAGGTCTCAGCTTGTGGTTTGTAAAACGAGAGTAGTGGGATTAGCATCCTGGTCGATACCTGGCTCTGCTGCCTGTGTTTTTCCTGTTCTAACTGTGCCCTGTGATTTCTGGGGGATGTGAATTGGTCTTTCCTGTGCTGAGCAGGGATTATTATCCCAGCTCTGGTCCAAACTGCAGGAAGGACCACTCCTAGTCACCTTCTTGGGCTGGGTGTAATGTTTCTCAGATGCTTCCAAAACAGGAGCACCTGCGGGGCCATTTCCAGCCCTGCCACTGACATTTGACATTCTTGGTCACAGACACTTCTCCCTCCAGCACGGACCTCCTCTTCCTCCAGGGCACAGCTCAGTGCTTTGCCACAGGACTGCCCTTCCTC
Source organism: Acanthiza pusilla (assembly GCA_036630365.1). Classification (NCBI taxonomy): domain Eukaryota; kingdom Metazoa; phylum Chordata; class Aves; order Passeriformes; family Acanthizidae; genus Acanthiza; species Acanthiza pusilla. Next base: position 7,846,016 of record JAXCHO010000049.1, on the reverse strand, counting down.
ACTTCCCCACCTCATCCTCAGAAATGCATCTCCTGTGAACTTCCAGCTCTGTGCAGTCTGTCTGCATCGTGGACATCAAATGCAGCAATATACCGGGGGTTTATACTGTACAGTTAAAGTTTAGAGTCACTGCTTCAAATTCCTTTCCTGAGCTACTAAAATCACTCTGAATTTTTGCTTTTTAAAGAATTTTCACTGACAACAGCTTCCTTCCTTTAAAAAGGGATATAGATTTTTATCAAAACCGACTAAAATGCAAATCAATGAATCTTTGCTATTTTGGAGAATGATAGTTATGAGTTGACAAACAGTCTACTCACCATCTGAGAGAGCTTGTCACAACACACATAAATTAACCCTCCCCCACACACAAAGTACGGTAATCTAAAAAAATGGATTTTTCCTTTCTTCAACTACAGCCCATGGAGAATTATCTTCTTTGCAGAGCTTCTTGTGATGTATTGCTGCTCAATCATGCATGCACCTTTGAAACAGCATCACAAGTTCTTCCTGACAGAAAGGAATGTGTTCCTACTCCAAGGTTACCTTTGTTCAAAATATACAATAGAAACTAGATGCTAATGAGAAAATAAATGCACAGCGCAGTCTTTGGAAATGGCACTGCTGCAGCCATCACCTTGCCTGAAGCAATAAATTCCAGGCGAGCACAGACTGTATTTCTAAAATTTATCACCCCAAAGACTAGCAAGCATTCATTGATTACATGTTTTTCTTTGAGTAATTGCCAATATCATTAATGTGTTCAAAATTACACTTGAAAAGAGAACACATTCTGAATGCTTTTACAAAGGAGAATATGTTTGAAGAGCAAAGACTAAAATTTCTGCCAGAGGAGAATCCTGACAAGTCCCCAGCTTCAGCTAACTGGGACAAGCTCAGTAAGGAAGTAAGATCATCACTGAAGTGAGATGAGGCAGAAGCCCTCAGGGCCCACCCTGGGACAGCCACCACCCTCGTGTGGGACCCCATGTGGGACCCCAGACCCCTCAGCAGCCCCAGCCAGCAGCCCCTGCCCAGGATCTCATGGAGAAACAGAGAGCAGAAACTCTGCAAGTGCTTCCAAACCAGGAGAGAGTCCATCTCCCATGGATCCTTCATCTTTGGTTGAAGTGGGTTGTGTTTTTCTATGATTAACTAATTTACTTTCAGTTAGCTTAACCAAAAATTGGTCTGGGGGCTTCCTTCCCCTTCGTTTGGTGCAGAGAAGACAGAATAAAACTCTCCTTCAGAGCTATTCCTACAACAGCATTCAGCACTCAGGTCAGCACGATCTTCCATGAGAGCCAAGGCCAGGGCAGGGCACGGCCATGGCTCAGCTCCCAGCTGCTACCAGGAACACCACAGTAAAAAAGTGAGGAGAGGAAAGCACTTTATTTTCTCCCTGCATTTCAGTGCCATTCCCTGGTCTCTGCCCCAAAAAGGGATATCTGCACACAACAGCCACGTGCCTCCAGCTGGCTGTCAAAGAATTGACCCCTAAGTGGTACAGAAGATAGTCAAAATTCCAGATCATGCAGACTCCTCACCTCTGGGGGCATTGAATTAACAGTATTTAGCAGGGGAAGGGCTTGGCCTGCTTTCCTTAGGAGATTCTGGAGGTGCCCTGGGGTCAGTGAGACACACACTCAGCAGAGAGAGTCTGTGTGCAAGTCCAGCTCCATAACTCTCTCTTACTCTCACCAGAAAGACTCTTCTTGATCCTTCACATGCCCTGCCCGCTTCACCAGGGCTTGCAGAATCAAATGAGACCTGGAGTAGCATTTGTTGCACCTACCTCTGTCATATTTCTCACACTGCCTTGGGATGTTTCCACCGAGGTGCTTAAATCCTCCCTCAAAGAGGCAGCAAACCCAGGATAGCCTGGATAGGACTGACAAATTTTTCTCCACACAGCATTATAGATAAGAAATAAGCTGTTCATTTCTCAGTTGCCACCATTGTATAAATGCTAAAACTCTAATTTCTGAATATCCTCATTAAACATGTCCTGAACAACTAATTAGTACAAAAAGAGCAAAATAACCAGAGCACCGTGCAGATAAGAGAGGCATCTTTGTAGAAGAGGAGCCTTAAGAAATCTAAAGAACATTAGATATATATCACATATTCTAAATTTAAGACTGAGTGTAATTATTTTAATGTGAGACTTTCAATCACTGCTCACCCTACAGAGCTTCCCCATGGATTTGAGTTTGAGTAATGTAGTAATGACAGCATTACCGCTTGTAATAGAAAGAATCATTACAGCATCATTTTCAAGAAATTACTCTTGCAATTAGTAATAATTCCCACATTCACAGTCAAATAAGTAACACTTTCCCCAATAATTTCCACATTCAGTGTCAAATAAGTAACAGTTTCCTCTTTAATTTAATTTTCCCTGTAAATCTAGGGTAAGCAACTTTTCTTATCACTGTGTTTTAATACACCTGTCTTCTCCTTTGTCTAAATAGTTCCTAATCCTCTACTTTAGAAGAGTGCCGTGTCTAGTCAGATAATTTCACAAAGATCAAACTACATGGTCTGTCAGGTTACCAGGCAGGTAAAAAAAATGAATTCCTCATGTTTGACCTGGTTCTATAATCTACTCTAAATGGAAATCACACCCTTCAGATGCATTTACAACCGGAGAGGGATGATAACTGCGGACAGTGTAGAACCTCATCCTGTGTGCATCCAGTTGTTTGCAATGGCTCCTAACTCCTCCTGGTGAGCAGCATCTCACGAGAGTGTTGCTGTGTCATTTCTGGGAATCCATTCCCACTTGCAAGGCTTTGTCCAAAGTTTATCCGAAGTTCAAGTATCAATGAGAGCAGCCTAAGTTCAGAGAGCAGGCCCAAACAGGACGTGGGAAGGGGTTTTGACTTGTTCTTCTGAGCACACACATTCCTCCAGGGAGGCCCAGAGAGGTCTCCTATCCTATTTTATCAGCCTTCCACCCTGGGCTATCCCTTCCAGTGGAATATCAAGGAAGAATTTAGACCTGCAATTTTTTAATATCATAGAATCATTAAGGTTGGAAATGATCTCTAAGATCATTGAGTCCATCCATTAACCCAACACTGCCAAGGACACCACTAAGCTATGTCTCTACATCTAATCATTTTTTGAGCACTTCCAGAGACAGGGATTCCACCACTTCCCTGGACATCCTTTTCCAATGCCTGACCACACATTCAGTGAAGAAATTTTTCTTAATTTCCAATCTAAACCTCCCCTGGCACAACCTGAAGCTGTTTCCTCTCGTCCTATCACTCGTTACCTGGGAGAAGAGACCAACCCCCACCTCACTGCAACCTCCTTTCAGGTAAACCTGTGTGTCAGGTATTTTGTAGTGTAATGAACTCTTAAGGCTCTAGATGAGGAATCTCCATCTTACCAATACAAAGCAAGGATACAATGCAGTGCAGAGGGAAGATGAGAGTTTTCCCTGGTACTTTCAGTGAGTCCATTGGCAGAGGTTAACTTAAAAACAGTCTGATGTTCCCTGGTTGTTTACCCTGGACAGAAGTTTTGCAATTCACTCAGATAGATCTTTTTGCACAAAGTTGCCCTGTTCTGTGCCATCCCACAGCAGTCCTACTGAAGAAACTGCTGCAGAGTTCAAAACACTGCACTCCCCAAAATGCCTGCAGCCAGTCCCCCTCCCACTGCAGACGTTGGGAAGGGCAGGGCACAGATCTGTGCCCCATTCCTCTTGGCTGAGTGTGCTGAGCAGCTTTTCTCCATGGCAGAGCCCAGGAGAAAGTGCTGAGACCCTGGCTTCTTTGTACAGGGCCTAAGTGGGAGCTGGAATCTTACCCTAGATATTGATGCTGAGTTTCTGAAATGCTTTTGTAAGTTCTAAGCACAGAGGGAGAGCAAAACAACCAACCTTATGACACAGCCCATGTAGCACAGGAGATGGATGTGCCAATCTTATGTATAATTCTATTGCATTCCTCTTCATCCCCCAGCTTAACTCTTTGCAGAAGCCCTCCTCAGTGAGATCTTACAGCTGCTTTATGTGGAAGCTGATGAATACATTCATTGCTCTCACACAACTCCAAGGCATATAGTTCCTTAGTAAATCAGACATTCAATACACAGAGGAAAACACTGTAAAATACTACAAGACAGAATAAGAAGTACTTGGATTACTATCAATAATTAAATAGAAACCATTGGCTAGTAAATCTGCTGGTGTTCCTCATGTAGATTTTCCCCCACTTCACTGATGTTACACAGTCTCTTTATTTCAGCTCACATTCCCCTAGGACTGCAGAGGATTTTGAGCCATCACAATTCAGCTATCACATGCTCCCATTGCATTCAGACACTAATCAAAAGCCAGTTTATGGCTATTTCAGGTGCTTTGCCTGAATACTGTGAGCCTTTCCCACATCCCTTCAGCTCTCATGCTTGGAAGGCTCCTCACACTGAAACTAAATTTACCTCAACTTGACTGTAAGTGTTCCATTCTAGTGCCAAGCATGCTGCTATGGTCCAAGACTAGAAGAAAATCAGAGTCTTCTAGAAGTACTATCTTTCAATAATCCATTCATACAATGAGAAAGCACTGGGCAAACTTACAGATACATGGGCCAACAACAGAGTTCTTCTCCTTCCTGCTACCTATTCCTCTGGAATTTATAGTCAACAATCACATTCTGTCGGTTCTTACTCCATGAAGCAGCAAAAGCTGAGCTGTTTCTCCTGTGAGAGCCTCAGCCTCCCCTCTTAGGATTAGAAATTCCTTGTTCTTCCAAACAAGACCATCAGACACAGCATACCTGTCCCAGACTGGGAGGCAAGTCCTCCACTCTTTCAAACAGTGAACAGCCCAGGGCCCACCAGAGGAATTCTGCCTGGAGGAATCAGAATTTCAAGCATCCTCTGAATTTATTTTTTTTCTTTTATTTGCACAGCCTTATCACAAAGGAAAACCATGACATGCTTACATTAACAATTCTAATATCAGTAACAGATGCGTGTTGTCTGAGCCTGAGTGATGATTTCCATTGCATGATACTTAAAACAGCCTTGAGTGATTTGCTTCTGCTCTGTAATAGTATTCATAATTAGAGATCCACTTCTTGCCTCTCTCATTGTGAAAAACAATGTTTCCCAGCTTTAGCATTGATAGGAAGGAGTGGTGAAGGGCCTGTCACAAAAGTGATTAATGAAACAAGCAGGAATTCTGTTCCTGCACCACTTGTAAAAATGAATATGCAGCTTACTTCATAGGAAGTTCTCATTCCTGAATGATTCTAACTCACTGCACTTTGTAAAGCCCTGAGGGCAGGTAAGTTTCTTTGCTACAAGTGAATGAAAAACACTTGGCATTCCTCCAATCATAGTAAAATGAAAAACATTGAGATCTCTCAGAGCAATTTGTTCTAGCAGAGTGCTCAGGCTATGGGACTTGAGCACAATCCTGCAAGTCAAAGCTCTGCGAACAAAGCCCTGTATTTATAGCAGATCTCCTCCTCCCAGTGTTGGAATTCCAGCTTGGAAGTGCCATACAAGGACCCAGCTCTGCTGTGAGATGCTCCTATTTCCAACTGTGCAGGGCAGTGGTGCTCATGGCAACATTCCACCCAGAATCCTGGAGCCCAGCTAGAAGGAAGATGGAGACTGCTTCAGTCAGGTTTCTCTTCTTGAAAAAAATCAGGAAAGGAAGTCCACACCTAAGGGAGTGTGAAACTGTGGCCTCAATGGGCTTTGATTTTAGCTCCAGAATTTGCCTGCCCCCAAGACAAAGGTAATAAATCTTATTACAAAGCAGCTTGGTGCTTTGCAGCTGTAGGAAACCATCACTGCTCTGCCATTGCTTTGCACAGCACGACGGGGCGGAGAGGTGAGAAGGGCTGGAGAATGCTTGTTGCTGTGTTTGTGTGGCAGGTATTTTGTTTACAGGGGCAATCGCTATGCTCAGCAGGCCAAGCACAGTGTAAAGATCATAAGAAGAACTTGCCATGAATTAAAAATGAACGATTGTTAAAGATCCCGTTTCCCTATTCTCTCGGCAGCACGCAGCACAGCAAGGTAACTTTTCAAAGCAAGCCTCATCAGTTCTGACACTTTGTAAAATGCAGAGCCTGACCTGTTCAGCATTTACATAGTTCACTGATCAATTAGGATGCAGCACTAAACAGCAGTGCCTGGAACACAGATATTCTCCACCTTGGCCCTCTCTGACTTCCTCCTACAGTAATGAATTTTCTTCCTGCTTGCCCTCCAGAATGGATCAACCTTAATTATCCCACAGAAGACCAGCGTTGACCCAAATTTATTAGAAAATTGAGGGGCTGTCATACTAAACTAGAAGCAGCCTGATGTCACATCAAAGTCAGCTCCCGGCGCTGTCGTGGCCCTGCAGCCAGGGCTGCACTGCAGGGCAGCTCTCTCGGGCTGGAATGGACCACAGCCTGGCAGGAAATCCACATTCCAGCACTGCCGGCAGTTTGCTGTTCTCCTCCCTCTGCTCTGGGGTCCCAGCACCCTCCAAAGTCACATCTGAGGGCTCACTGGATGATGAAGTGCCATGCTGAGTGCCATGAAGGTGAAAAGCATCCCCAGAGCCAGCCTTCCTGGGGAACAGGGCATATCCACAGGCATGGTGCGCTCAACTCACGGAATGGGACCCTGAGGACCACTGAGCATTAACTTCATTTTGGGAAACCAGGGCTTGGAGGAGACCTTGAACAAATTCATTCACTCCTCTGTAACACAGAAGCTGAGATCATCTTCAGTAGCTGCTCCATTCTGGAATCCAATCTTAGATTAAATTAAAGCTAGTGGCTACAAGGGTATTTCCATGTACAACTTCCACCAGTGTGAAGCCTAGATTGCAAGGCTCAATTAAGTCTATAGGTAGGATCCAGACAAGAGAAGTTAATTAAAACCCAATCATAAATCACTGTAATTAGAAATAAAATAAATGTGAGAAATAGCCATAATGAGAGAGCTCTTCATGAATACAGAAGAGACAAATCATGCAAATGGGTCTCAGTGCAGAGATCATGCATTGTCCTATGTAATGCATTTCCCAATATCCAAGTTACAGCCGAAGTGTTCGGAAGCATAAAAGCCTCTGTGGCTTTTTGTTCCATTTTTTGGTGCCATGCCTGTCCTTGTACATGCCCAGAGCAGTGGCAGCTTATGGATATAATCACTCTGGGGTGATGCACACACAACATTTCTATTTTAAATGTTGCACTTTCTGAGGCCTTGCTGGGACTGAGAGCTGAGCTGGGGGACAGAGGCAGCTGCACAGCAGAGCTGTGGTACAGCAGAGCTTCTTGCTGGGAAATCCCTGTTGCTTTATGGGTGATGTGGGGCTATGGCTGAAACATCAAATGTGCACCATAAACACAGCTTAATGGCCATGTTCTGCCATGCAGGTAGAGGTGATTGAGCAGTGCTTTTTCTGGGAATTGACGGGAAATCATGATGCTCAGTGAGTGAAAGTATCTTTGCACAGAGGCTCATTCAAGTGAAAGGTGCCAGTTTTATCCAAATTACAAAGAATTATTACAAATCCTGTTCCTAAGACGGAATATTTTTTTTTTCCTTCAAGAAACAAACACTCTACATATTGAACTAACAACATTAAAATGCATTGGTGAGTCTGCCTATGAATGAATTCCTGAGCTAGCCTAACCCTCCGCTCCTGCTGGGCACAGGAAGATGGTCAGAACCCAGCAGGACACATTTCAAAGGACATCTGAGGACCCAACAAGGTCACACAAACCAACACAGCCTTAGAGCTGGGGAATGTCCAGGCTTGTGTTTAGGTTTTGCACCTCTGGCCGAGTCTGAGGACTTCAAGAGAAAGACAACACTGCCAAAGTCCTGCTCTTACTATGATGAGCCAAGCACCCATCCTATGAAATTATCAACAGTAAATCCCTGGTCCCAGTGAATTAGTACAGTAGGACTCAGACATGCTACTCAACCTCCTAAAGGGCTCTTAAACAGCATTTGGAAGACTTATTTGTCATTTGGAACATCATTTATACTGTGGCAGAACCCAAAGTCTTCAGTTAGGAGTGGAGTCCTATGGTGGGAGATATTGTATAAACACGTAAGAAATTATTCTCCTCTGTGCCTTCTTCCTCAAAGACCTGCAATTTTACTGGAGATGAAGCTTGGAAAATACTGGAAACTGCCCTAATGGGAACTCACAGACTGCAGCAATGCAGATGTACAGTCCAACAGCTCTGAAATGCTGACACCTTTAAAGCAGCTATATAGTGCATATCAGCAATCCCTGCAGATCTATGAACTATCAGATCTACCCTTTTAGACAAGGAACCACTTTGAGTCAAACTGCAGAATATTCAAAAGCATTTTTTTCGAACTCTTAATTCCATCTTCATTAGTGGTTGTTTTACAGTGGACTAATGGAGCAGGAAAATTATGTACTTAATATACCAAGTAGCCATTGAAAGTGGCTATTTAAATTCATGTGCTGTTCAGCTCCAACTCTAATAGAATTGATTTATTTTTATTTTTGTCAGCTTCTTTCTGGGGTGTGTCAGTGTGCCATCCAGTGGGTGATACCCACTTCCACCAGATGAGGACATTTTATGATATTATCTGCCTGCCCAGAGGAGCTGGCTAAAAAATTTGACTCCCATGGGTCATTCCAGTCTGGAGAAATAATTAATGGTGAAGTCTGATATTTTGACACAATCCCGTTTGCTTTCAAATTATGTACAAAGCCTTGTTTCACTTCACACACCAGGAACGAAGCAGCAGGAGAGAGCTCCAAGTCCTTTTTTTAGCCAGCAAAAAGCTGCATTCAGCATTTTCTCAAGACTGCGCTGCCAGTGCTTGTCTCTGGCTGCTTACACTGACGATCTGATGCTGCTCTGCCAGGCCACAGAGCAGCACCTCGGGAAGCCCCTGCAACTCCTCTGACTGGGGACTTGAGCTGCTGAATGTGGTCGATTATTTGCCATATGAGAATCAGAATCAGGTACTGATGCTGCTGTGCTGCTCCAAAACGCAGCTCAACACACAGATTTGCTGTGATAATGCAATGGCTGGACTTCGTGCAATATGTAACCACACAAATTATACTTTCTAGACAGCAAATTGAAAGAAGAGGCAGAGTCCCAGTCCTGGGAGGCTTTCAGGTCACAGGAGTGCTCTGGGGTGTGAGCAAGTATCGAGAGCATTGCTCTGATACTGACAGGACCCACCTCGGCTGCAGCCCCAGGTCCGACCCCAGCTGCTGCTGAAACCTCTCCCCTCGCCCAGTCCGACCCAGAGCAGGGAGTTTCACTGCAGCCCTGTTAGCTAAAAGGCCAATATTTTGGCATTGGAGCTGTCTGACTGAGGCTCTCGCACACAGAAATTTGAGGCACTCAGCCGCCTGGCACCAAAACACAGCTCAAAAGCACAGCACGGCAGGTGCTGTTCTTTGTGTTCAGCTCTGCTCTTCTCTTGACACAAAGTGTTTCAAGGTTCAAACCCTGCCGCTGGCTTTATTTATATATTTATGTTTTATTGTCATCGTGTATTGTCACCATCCCGGCTCCATCCTAGCCCACATGCTGAGGCAGCATCCCACTGTTTTATGCTTGTTCCCAGACCGGGGGCTGCATCTCTCCATCGCGCACAGAAGCCAACGCTGCTCGAGCCTGCGTGACCCTGGGCAGGTTGTGTCAGGACCACACATTCCTCACCACCCCACACTGCTGTGTTTTGCACATTTGCATTCAGATAAGCCTTTAAAAGCCCTTTTGCATTTGTTACAAGAGCCATCATGGGAAAGGTGGTGTAAATCAATGTGCTGAGGGTGGGATGTATTGATTTCCCTCTGAGGTTTATTTGCAGTATGGCCGAGAGACCTAATGTTACAAGACGATAAATTGAGCCATCTCACCACTCAGGGGCAGTTTGGAGAGGGCTACAGGGGTGCAAGGGAAGCACAACAAAGCAGGCACAGTGTTACCTGCGGCCAAGGCGTGAGAGAAACACCCCCAAAATCCAGACAAGAGCCAGGAGCAGCAGAAGGTTGGACCCTGCAGTAGGAACACCTCCACGCAGAAATGGGCCACACACAGAGGAAACTTTAAAAAAATTATTTAAATGAAATACTTCCCTTGTTATGGTTGCATCATGGAAGTGCTTCTCCATGACTGCTCCAGCAGCTGCTGCTGGCACAGCCCAGCCAGCCCTGCTCGGCCTCCAGAGCCTCAGCGAGAGGTGGGGGACAAGGGCAGGACAGAGTCCCTAGCCCTGCCTGAGGGGTCTGTTGTGGTGAAGGGTCTCCCCCTTGGGAGGATCTCTCCAGGGGATAGCCCCCAGACTCAGCCTCTCAGCACTGTGCCCAGTGCAGAAAAAGCACATTTTTCTGTTCTTTGCCTGCATTTTCCTTTACTCAGGAGTTCACCAGTGCCCTCCTCCTGGAGGCAGCTGTGGCAGGAATAACGAGACTGATCACAAATGGCATTAGGGTAAAGCCAGGGGTGCCTTATCCATGAGGACACACAGATCTCCTGTGCTCCTCCCTCACTTCAGTCTCCTTCACACCCAGGATGTCTCCTGATAATTCAGGGCTCCTTCCAAGCTCCATGGCTCAGCCTGAGCAAGAAAAGGATGCCCACCTTCAGGGCAAGGACACCAGAAGCACCAGCATGGGCCAGTAACAGGACTGGGGACAGAACACTCCCAGTCCCTTAGCTGGGGTGGTCCTGTTTCTTGTACACCCCTGCTTTTTAAAGGGAAAATGGGGTTGTGGTTTTGTTGTTTGCTCAGTCCTGGAGGAAGGGCTTGCAGGGGACACTTCACTGTGCCACGATGGACATGCCATGTCCTTTCAGCGAGCCACAAAAGCCAAGAAAACCAGCTCCAGGATCAGCACAGGGACACTTCAATGTTCCCACAGGGAGGCAGAAATGCTGCCAGGGGTTGAAATGTACTGGGCTGTGCAAACATGGGGTTTAGTCTGTTGCTTCAGGAAATTAATTTCTACTGAGTGTTACAGTTTCCCTCCTGCTCCGAGGGGCCTGTGATGGTCATTTGTCACCAGTGCTCAGAAGAAAGGCGATTTTCAGGAGGGCAATGAGGCATTCGACAAGCTCTCCAGTTATGTGTGGAAACATCACGCACTGTCAAATAATAGAGCTGTAAAAGCAGCAACACCTCTCCAAGTTGGATGGTCACAACTCTGGCTGGTGAGGAAATGTCCTTTTGTTACGTTAAAGAAAAAACTCAGGGAGGATATTCCCCAGAGCAGAGAAAAATATAAATCAGCAAGAGAGGATTAGACACTTGCATAGATCAGGCAAATAAATTGGTGTGGAAATCAGAAACCCCTTAATAGAATCAAATTTTGCAGCCCCGCCTCAGCCCCAGCCTCCCTGCAATGGCTCAGCCTTAGGCCACTCACTGGTGATAGAATTGCTTTGCCAGTTTGATAATCCTCCTTTACATGTACTCCAATTAACATAACTGATAGGCAACCCCTGCCAGTGGCATTTCCTACAAACTTTCCCAAAGCCTAGATTGAATTAGCTTTTCTTCCCAGGCAGTCCAGGCCTGTGTTGAAATCCTGCAGCATTTCCTCACAGAGTCCTGCCTGACATAACCTGCAGGTGTTTATCTAGTGCAAGAAACAGGCTGCAATGAAAGCAGCACCCTTTTGACCTTGTTCAGTAAAGGGATTGCAAAAATTTATAAATATTCTTTATTTCAGGAGCTATTACTGAATAGAGACCAATCTCCTTGCCACTGATAGAGAATAGGACTCCCTCTCAGCAGAATGGGAGCACACTTTCCTTGTCCTGTTAACCTCCTAATCCTCTCAAGTCTGCTGCTCTCCCATTTTCCCAGGTAAATTCCTCCAGCAGAAAAAAGATTTAATTCATAGCCTGGATAGCACACAGAGGTCAGTGGGAAGATATAACATGGTGTGTGTTACAGTAGGAATGAAGTTCACACCCTGGCTCCAGAGGAGAGTGAAATCCAAAAGGAGGCTCAGCCTCCTTCCGTCAACACTTCCTTATCGCCACTCCTTGCCTTTGTGGATGTGTCCTGCTCTTCTTGCTCTTCATACAGAAAATATCCTTGCTCAGGTAAAATGAGCCAGTTTTGTAGTTATGTGGGGGTAATTATTGTATGTGGGTGCCAACCAAAGGGCAACAAAACTGGTTTAACTGGCACAGCGAGGAGCCCGGCAGAAGGTGCAAGCGACACCAGTTTTGGCTTAGCTCTGAAGTTACCATTGTCACCTCCCTCACAGTTTACTCAGACATCTGTATGTTTTCGCTCTTGCTAGCCAGCTCTTTCCAATTCTGAATGGATAAAATATAGGGCTTATTTCCATGTTGCCTTGTGCAGTTCAAGATCTCATTTTGTAAAGCTCACAAATTACAGCCATTTTCCTTTCACATTTACCTGAGCTTTCACTTGCATTGCGCCAGTGAAGGTCTCAAGTCCAAGGCAAAATTTGAAGTTTGTGATAAACAGGAAGATGCTGACCTCAGACATCAAAATTGTTTTCTTTGGGAGTTAAAGAGTATCACAGCCCCCCCATCTCCTATCCAAACTAGCAGCTATGAATTCTCCAGGCTGACTTTGGGAAGAGCCAAAGGAAATCCCATTTGTAGCACAGCTGAGAAGGGATGCAGAGACACACAAAGAGTCCCTCATGCCAGATGATAAACAGCACACCTATGGTTACAGGAAGATGCTCTGCTTTTGGAGGTTTTGAAAGAGCTTACATGGATAAACATAGAAAAATGGAGGTTCAGAGTGCTTATAATGATGTGATCACTTTTTCCTCATGTCCCTGTTTAATGGAATGTTTTCCACTCTAAGTTTCTGACATGCTGTCTATAGATTGGGGTGTAAAAGCCACCTCAGGGCATCCAGTATTTTGCATAGCTCTTGCTGATTCTGGCTGTCTCCAGAAGAGATCTGGTCCAACTCCAAGCTAATGTCTTGTGAACAGGCAGGTTGAAAGATGGAAAGAAAAAACCAAAGCCTTTCAAAAATAAAAGTAGCTGCCTGGAGGAACTAGGAGGCTGAACCTTTGGGTTTGAAGCTGGAGATCATCTGTGATCTTAAATGACTCCAGAGGAGAGCATTTCTGAAACTCTTGGAGGAGGAAAGCTTTAGCTGCCTCACCTTCCCCAAACACCCACTAGCTCAAAAATGGTCCTGCAGTACATTAATTCATTGTGCATTCAGGTTTTATCTGAATCCTTACAACCACTCAGAACTTGAAACAATGAAAGGCAGGAACAGAACGTGTTGGACTTGCTCCTATCCCATTTACAGAATTCTTTTCTAGCTCCTTTAATTTCAGCAGAAGCTGGATAAGGTTCAGAACCACCAGTTCAAACTGGGACAATGCTTAAGCAGGTACCAGCTCCACTGGAGTGGGGAAGCCTCAGACTTCCAGCTGAACACATCTTTAGGTGAGATTGCAAGGTGAATATCATTACAGAACTCCATGAGCAGGGAATCCATCCCTCTAATCTCAGACATCTGTAGGAGTGACACCTTTTTTGCCCAGGGCAATATTATGGGTTGTCTCAATTTTTATCTGTTTGCACTCTGAGCGAGATTTGTCACATTTCCAGCTGTTCAGAACATCACGTCTCACACTGAAATAGCCATGAAACAAGACAGTGTTTGTAATAATTTAAAACAGTCACTTACCCCTAAGCAAGTCATTTGTCTCAGACTAGAACACCAGAGTAATAACTGGGATTAAAGATAGAGCAGTCAAGACCAAAAAAAGGTAAATCAATCACTGCATTAGGATATTTGAAGAATCGTTTGCATGTACTCAGAAAGTATGATACTTGCTATTAAGCCCAGCTGAAGCAGAGTCACAAATTCATAAATATTCATCAAATAACCTTTTAGCAAAACTCTGCAACTATGATGGTGGCCAGCTACTGAATTCAATCTAATTGAAAATCTGAGAAGTAATGAAATGATTGCATGTCTGTCTCTTCATTAAATCAGTGTGCAAATTTGCATAGATTAATTTGCGTCAAATTAATAGCTCCACTCTTGGCTTAGAGCCAAGAGGACTTATGATCAATCTATAGTTTTAATTCAATTCTGCATTCCTAAAATGTTGGGTGGTTTTTGCTATTTCAGAGACAGAAAATCAGAGCTGAATACGATTTTCACCACTTCTGTAATTTCTCCCCATTTCTTGGGTTATGATGATTAATTATAATGAAATGTGCATTATTTAGAAGCAAAAAATAAACATGCAGCCTCAGCCATCGAGAAGAGAGAGCTGGTTTACTTCTCTGGAAGTCACACTGGGAGGCTCAACCCTTCAACTACTTTGAATTCAAGCACAGGGTGGTGAATGTCTGGAGTTGAACAGGGTTTTGTGGCCCAGAGCTGCTCCCAAGACTGGTGTGGCCCTGTGTATTCTAGCATGTGCTGTCCTTCAGCAGGTCCCCAGCCCTGCATGCCCAACCTTTCCAGAGGATGCAGAGTTTGCTGTACCTCTGCTCGATCCCCACACTGTTTTAAATCTCTTTAAACACTCGGAGGTTCCCTGTGCTGGGACCTGTCAGGAAAACAGCGATCCCTTCAGCCTTCAGTAATTTGAAGTTAATAACAGCGATAGTCAGTGCATGCATTTACATTGTCAGCTTGCTTTTATTTTTTAACCTACTTTTCAAAAAGAAAAACAATCAGGCTTTAATTCGGGACATTTGATTAATCAAACTCAGACCATCTGCTGCAGTCCTGTCTCCTGCTGATCTGCATTGCCTGAAGTCAGTGACACAATTCAGGGCTGCAGTCTCACACTGTCTCTTCCCCTGTCAGCTGTTTCACTGCAAATCTGCTCCTTCCACCCGACGCACACCGACTGGGCTTTGTTTACTGTGATGACCATTTAGGATAGCTCTGGTGCTAGACAATTTGTATCAAAATACAGGACATGTGCAAAGGCTGGTTATACAACAAATTGGTGTATCTGCATGAAAATAGCATGAGCTGAGGAAATCGCAGCCAGCCAAAGAAACCCTTTACTAAAAAAAAAAAAAAAAGATCTCTTCACAAATACTTCTAGTAGCAGTGCAATTTTAGTTTCACCACAGTCTGTGCTTTGTGTCAGTAATCATGGATATCATGCCTTTTTTCTCCTGTATTCAGAGATGCACTCAGGAACTCAGAGCAAAGAGCTCGGCATCCTGAACTTGCACAGCTTGGGGATTTTAATGGGATTAGATCAGTTTTAGTCTAACAGAGCATGCCCTCATCCTGGATATAGCAGAGCTAAGAGCTGCCACTTCCCCACTTGTGGGTGTAAACACTGCACTGGCCAGCGAAGGAGAGAAAGAATATGGCCTGTCAACAGCTCTGCCATGCAGGGGATCCACTGCATTTTTCAGGGGCATGTGGGGATAAGCAGCATTTTGCTTAGATGGCAGTAATGAACAGGATAAAGTTCAGTCACCATATTAGAACTCAGTTTTGGTGACATACCAGGCTTCTGCAGATGGATGAACTTCATTTCTGTTGGCACCAGATGCTGGAGTCAACCTCAGAATCCAAGCAGGATTCTCTCTCATCCTGGAGAATCAGCCCTTAAGTAGTCATCAGAACCAGCAAGCAGATTATCAGCAGATATCAGTGCATTAGATACTGAAAATTTGCTTATCTAGTTTCCTGTAATTGCTGAGTGACAGAGCATCAAAACACCCGTTCCCAAAAAGCTGACCTGGTTTTCATTTTTTCTTGCTTGTTACCTCCAAGATACTTGAGCCTCTTGGGTTCCTGAATGTCTGAGGATGGGACTCAGCACACAACTGCCAAGTCAGGAAACTCTCCAGGGGATTTATTGCTGCGTTATCAAAGGATCAGGGCTGCTGAATGCAGCTTGGAAGAAACAAGCCATGCCCTGCCCTGGAAACATATAGGCTAAATAAACAAATTGAGGGAGGAAAATAGGAGCCCAGGAAGGTGAAGGTTACAAGAGGAGTGAGAGCATTCTTGACAATACCAAGAGCTGTCCCAATTCATTGCACACAGTAGCTTCCTTAGAAGCTGCTAAGGGAGGGGCAGAAATCTCCATCACACAGCCCACATGAGGAAAGCTTGAAAGAGCTTGTCAGCCTAAGTATTAAAGGCAAAATAAAAATGCAGTGTTGTCTGCTATTTGCCACAACAGTACTCAGCAGAGAACATGGGTGTCTCTGCACCTCCACAGACAGAAGGCACAAGAGGAGAGCAAAGCCTTGATTTCCAAACAGGGGACCAGCTTTATCAGGCCAGGAAAGCACTCCAGGCTTTGAGTCTGAAGTCTCAAACAAAACTGTCCAGACAAAATAACCTTCTAGCACTGGTCAGTTACTGCCATGGGAAAGCACAGCTCTGCACATCCCTGGGTGTGAGCGATCTGTGGAGCTCCACGAGGAGCTGCACACACCGTGCTCTCTGCAGGAACAGGACGATAGATTTCTGACTGCCTTCAATAACAAGCATTCTCCAGCCACCAAGGCTAATGCAATAAAGTGAATTTCATTTTGGCATAAGAAAAACCAACAACATGATGTATTGGCAAAATTTTAATCATAGAAGGCCAAAGAGGCAGCTTAAAAGAGTTAGGCTGTTATTAATCGGGTCATAGTGATGCAGCATTTCAAAACAGGCTTAACACCTGCTAATTTCGTTTCAGTGCTGCTGGAGCTGAGTCAGCTAACAAAGCCTCTTCTGGATCAAGCACGTTCAGAGCAGCACAGAAGTTCCTTGCCTTCATGAAAGTGCTTCCTCTCTTTGGTAAGGACACTAAGAGGGAAGAGGGGAGAAAGGATGATCCCCTCCCTCCTTTAAGCCTGCCTGTGCAGCCAGAGCTGAGGGGAAAGAGGATAAGCAGCACCGTGGTATTGAAGAAAATCCCTTAGATAAGGGCTATTATATTTGCTGCACTGGTGAGGCTGAGGGACTGCGTCCCTTTCCCTACAAATTGGGACTGAATTACCCTGAATTTCCCACAGTCAGAGCAGGTCAATGAGAACAGGAACAGCCCCTGCTCCCTGCTACTGCAGCAGACCACACACCCATCCTCCCATCGCCCTCTAACCCCGCTGAAGGATTATCTCCTTGTTGCTCCAGTTACCTTTGCCCTGCCCTTGGCTTTGGGAAGACAGCGCTGATCTCTGGATTGGTGCAGTGAAAGCAAGATCCTGCTGCCAAGGAAGCTGCCCCAGAAACACAGTGAAAGCTGGCTCATCGACCAAGCAGTGTGGAAGCATCCAGCACCTTCTTCCACTACCCACAACCAGCTCAGCAGTGGGACTGGGCAGCCCTGGGCAACAGAATTGATTCCTTTCTTGTTTATGGATGAAACAGTGAATGGGAATGTTCCATCCATCATAAGCACCGATCTTACCAAGAAGCCCCAGACCCAAGGAAGTTCATCAGTGCAAGAGATCAGTTTTTCATGCATATCCTTCTCAATCCCATCTCTGCCATGTTCCTAACCCTGTAAGTGCTGCTCTGCTTGCCATACAATGCTGCCAGCACTGCTGTCCTGGGGGGCCTTGTGGGACAACCACAGCCCAGATGTGGATCCAGCCTGGACCTGCCAGGGCTCATGAGCAGAGGTACAACAGAGCTGGAATATGACAGCACCCATGGCTGCACAGGACCATCCTGGCCCTGAAAGCAGCTCAGTAACTCCTGCTCACCGATGAGAAGCTGCTCTGTATTAGTTCTGCTACTTGCAGAGTATCTTGTTTCAGTTCCCCATGCTTATGAAAAGTTAAGGTTTCAATAACTGGTGAGACGACTTGAAGCAAATTCTACAATGAAAGGACTGTGGTAGGGAAAATTATTTATTTTCTTATTGCCTTCATTCTGTTTGGAGGCGATTTTCATCCCAAACCTAACGATGAGAACACTGAGTCAGAATTTTATAATTGAAGCCATCTTGCATCCCCAACTACACCATTTGCTGTCAGTGGAAAATAAAATGCTAAACCTGTAATAGCTCAGGAGTTGGTAATAGAGCATCCACCTCACCCTCCTTGACAGAAATGTATATTAACAGCAAGAAACACTGCAAATCAACCATAATATACTGAAACAGGGCTCACTTTACCAGGACTGGCACTTACTACAGGCTTTATGCTCCATTTACACGGTACAAAAGACAACTGTGGAATGACTGGAAATGTAATATGGAAGAACATAATTGGTTTTGCTGGAGATAGATGATAGATTTTCTTTTATGAAAAGTAACCATCAGAAACAAAGGTTGGATTATCTGCTCAGTTTGCACCAAGGTAAAGCAACCTGATTATGAGAGCAGAGAATACACCAGATATTCACTGTCCAGAGAGATTAGGCTGATACAAAGCAAGTGCTTCGAGAGGTAAACTTTTTGGATGCTCCTGCAGTCCTTGCCGGCCAGCTGGAATTTTGACATGCACATGTCTAACTGAGGCCCAGAGCTCCCACAAAGTACCTGATTCTGATGGATTACTTGTGTTTTTCCAGCCAATACTTTCAGTGCTTATCACGCATTGCTTTGTTGTTCAAATACAGACTTCTCCTGTCCTAAGCAGAGGAATGGGCTGAACATCTCATGTGAGGTCCATTTCTAGCATCAAAACAAGAAATTTTATGGTTCTAGGCAAAGACCTCCATTTTTACTTTCTGATGTAATTTCATTAAAGTTAGTTTTAAGTCACAGTCCTCCACATTTGCAAGAATCCTGGATTTACAGGGCACAGAGCCCAGGCAGTCCCTGCCTAGCTGCCACACACCTGGAACATGCAGATGTGGGAAGAAAGTAATTCCCATCCAGTGAGACACTGAGTCCTTTGTTCTGGGGCTTGGAGATGCTCTGCTGTGAGCCTGAAGTCCTAAACAAGGCAAGGAGAGTTACAATAAATATTTGGGTCACCCAGCAGTCACTAGTTACAGACCAAGAAACACTTCACTGCCAATTCCACACACTGACCCTGACCCCCCAACAAACTTATAGAGTCTCAACAAACTGAGGGAAGATTTACTTCTTCTCCAAATCTTTTTTTCTTTCCCCCAAAGTCCTTGTCCTGCAGAAGTTGTCTGCTCTTACATTAGCACAAACCACCACAAACTGCCATGAACTCCACCAGGAGAAAACTCCTATAAATAAAAGAAAGACCTGAATAGCTTAGAAGTTCAGAGAATTATGAAAGAAGCCACAAAAAACCCTTTCTTATTTCAGGTGTAAAATGTGTCCTTCGTAAATGTGTCATGCATCCCAGAGCAGTGAGAGACAGCTCACAGTGACAGGAGGGTGCAGCAGACACAAAAGGTCAAGTACTTTCCCTACCTCAGGATCAAACATCTTTCTTCATCTGCTCAACTTTTTGTGTTTTCAGAGCTGTCAGTACGGAACACGTTGAGCACTTCTGGAAAATCACTATGTACCTGCCCCCCAAGAGCTGCTAAGGATCTTTATAAGTTCACCCACTTCCCAAGTGATCGTTATTTTACAGGCACTGTATCAAAGTTCAAATATAATGATTGTGGGCAAGAAGCCAGTGGAAGCATGGCAAAAAAATTTCAAGTAATACATGAATTAATTTGACCATATGTCACTAGGCTTTTTTGTATGCCCAAGTAACCCACAGCCAGTAACTGTGGTTAGTTTTACAGAGGATGATATGCAATCATAACAAAAAGCAAACAGAAGTCTCATTTTTTAGCCATCCATGAAGAATGTGAGAACTTTTACCTTTCCTGGGACACAGACCTTCCTCCCTGGCAGATGGTCCCAGGGGTAAGAGCCTAGGAGCAAACTGTGCAAAAACAACCCACTTGATCTCATCCAACCCACAGGAGTGAGACGCTGCAAGTGAAAGCACTCAGCACCCAAGGACTGCTGCTTACCTGTGACTGAAGAGCCACAGAGCTGTGAGAGAGCTTCAGACAGTGCACAGAGCAGGAATAAGGGGAGAAATCCCTCTCAGATGCACATGAGAGCAGCTACAGCCCCTTCATTGTGAGGTCACTAAAGCACAGCTGTAAACATCTGGGACAGGTGTGTGGCACGATGGGGACAGGGCACAGCTGGCAGTGATTCTGGGCTCCTCATCAGCTAAGAGATGTTCCCCCTCCACCCTCAGCCACCGGGAGGGAGATGGAGTGACCCAGGCAAGGGATGGTTTACACCTGGAGTAATTTATCCAATTAATAACTCTCAGAGGCAAAGTGCCACTCCTCTTCAGATCCAGCAACGTGGACAGGGGGTTTGCTCCAAAGGCAAAGGTGAACCTTCCGGGGTCTCTGTGCCTGCCTGTCCTGTGCAGCAATTAGAACAGCTGAAACGCAGACACAGTAGCTGACCTGATTTCCAGCTCTGTCTGTGGTATTTTATTGCCAGCAGTGCAGCAGCCTGAGCTGCAGGACAGCACAAACGAGGTGCAGTGATGAAACACAAGCGCTAGAGCAGCCACATGCATTCCTTTTGGAGATTTTCCTTCAGCCTCTCTAAGAACAGACAAGATGTGAGCGTGAATGAGTGTCCCATCAGTACTACAGATCTGCCTGGGAGCAGAGAATTCCTGGGAGAAACAAGCTGATCTCTCTAGGGGAAGATTTCTTTTTTCAAATGACTTTTAAAGACCACATGGCCCCTTTGTGCTTTAGATACAATAGTTTTAGGTACAATTAGTGATTTGAATTTGAACTTCCCACCAGCAGTTCTGGCATGGTTGAGAAACACTCTAAGTGGCCTTTTCCAGAACACCTGTAGGAATTAGTAGTGTAAATCTCAGAATCTGCAATGCTCTAAAGGGAATCACACTCCTAATGTTTTCCTTCTTATGGTGCTTCTGTGACTTTGGGGCCAGGGCTGTCAGTGCTGGAAAAGCTGGGTCTAAAATCAGAATTTCTGAATGACTCCTTTAGAG
Organism: Acanthiza pusilla; assembly: GCA_036630365.1. NCBI lineage: Eukaryota > Metazoa > Chordata > Aves > Passeriformes > Acanthizidae > Acanthiza > Acanthiza pusilla. The sequence continues at coordinate 7,825,110 of JAXCHO010000049.1, read as the reverse complement.
GGAAGTGCTGGTGCATATGAGATGTGATGCTCAGGGCTCCTCCTTAGGAAATGCTGTCCTTCCCTGCTCTCCTCTGAGGGGTGACTCTGCTCCTGCTCTTCCCACTGGTGGAGCAGCCAAGGCCACCGTGGGGGTCTCTCAGCCACCACTGCAGCAGCAATGCCAATTTATCACTGAATTTAGGGCCAGTGAGCTGCTGCCTTCCCTGTGCTCCGTGTTGTGACAGCCACAGGTACAATCTTTGCTAGAAAAATCATTATTCACCACGTCCCAGTGGCTTTGGCTGCTCTGCTGCATCAGGGCTCTGCATGGAGCTGGGAGCTCTGGTGGGAGCCAGACCTTTGCCAGGCTAATTTATATATTTTGTCAGCATGCTGGAAAGGAGCCTTTGGATATATTTTCAGCTCATGTCAAAACACCACACATGTTTTTCTGATCCCAGCACTTACGTTCTAAAATGCTTTAAATCTGCTTTCATATTTGATATTTTTAAAGAAGGCGTGTTTACATATACAGCACCATGGCGACAGCAAAATAAAGTCAAGAAAAAAAGGCACTAGGGCATCAAGCCCTGTTTAGAACACACTCTCAATTAACATATCTAAATTAATCAGTAGGATCTGGGTGTCTTGTCCCTACCATTTCGATCAATAGCAGGATAGGTTTAATGATAAACTCCCATTACAAATACCTTACAGATATTAAGGTCTCTGTCGAGTCCATCAACATCCACCATATAATTAACCCCAGAGAACGTGAATCAATGTTTTCCTCCAGCACAAGTTCTCCAAGATCATCTCGCCATCACGAGCCCCCACCCTCTGACCATGGTGTCACAACACAAACCAGAGCCCACATGAGGTGATGATTTTTTCTCATCACATCGAGGCCACTGAGGCACCCCGGTGCACGTGAGTGCAGCTCCCAGTGCTCAAGGAACATGAACAGCACAAGCACACTCATTTTATAACATGAACATTTGCAAAACATAAATAAATCTCCTTAAAAATTTCCCAGGCATCTAAGCAAAAACTTACTTTCAAGACAGTTCTATTTTAAAACATGAGAAACACAGAAAAAATTTAAAAAATAAAAAAATAATGAAAAAGCACTGCTCCACGAGTCCATTTTCATTGAGCTCTGAAAGCAAATTGACTACACTTGCAGGCAATACTTATTAAAGTCTGGTAACAGGATTGAAAACACTACAATCATCTTCCTCCCACTGCCATTTGGTATGGGAGTAGTAGACTGCAGTTCTACTACTACTTGGATCTTAGCTATTGAAGTCGCAGCCCCTGAGGGCTGTAAAAAGTTGCTCCTGTCATATATAAATCACTCTTCTTCATAAAAATGACATGGTTTGACATGCAGGGATAATATTATAAGGTAACTACCATGGAGGTTTCATGCTTGGATATGTTCAAAAAGATGTTTCTCTTTATCCCTGACCACAAATACTTATTGATGGTTTCTTGTCAGCTGTTTGAAAGCTTTAAAGAACTGCTGTCTCTGCTGGGGTCTGCTCCTTGGCTGAACTTTTCATTAACCTTTGATCACTCTTCAGAGCATTTTTTTTCCTGAGCAACTGAAGAATTTCCAGTGCCGCAGTGAGTCCGTATGTGTGGGGAAGAAGAAGAGGAGGTGAAGATTTTTATAGACATACATGTACATCTTGTACAAATACCCAAGTCCTCAACTCTGACAGGACTGGAGAAAAAACAAATGGGTACTTCTATTTTTAAGATTTTGCAAAAATGTGAGAATGAACAGGATTTATTGTCTCCAGTTGCGTCCCCTCTCTTCCAACACCCTCACCCCAGGGAAAAGAACAGGAATGGCTGAAAGAGACTGGACTTTGCAGATGCCGCTGGTGGTGCAAATCTAATTTACCCAGCCCTTCTCTGCTGAGGGGATGAGCACTGGCAAGGCTCTTTCTCCTCCTAAACTCTCAGGTTTACAGCAAGCTAAACTTCCATCCGCACTCAAACAGCACCCAGGCACAGGCGGTGTGGCAGTGATGGGCGAGGTGCCATTCCCTCCCGGAGCACCCGGCGTGCCCAGCTGGCTGGCAAGGCTGGCCCCGAGCTTGGCAGCAGCACAAAACCCTTCGCAGGGGTCAGCACGCGTGTCACAGAGCTGCAGCTCCTTGGCATTGTCCCCAAAACATCCAGCACGGCTTCATTCATTAGGTGGAACAGCTCGTTAGTGCGCTCCGGATGCCAGCGCCCATTGTGGCACATTTCAGCTTTTGTTCTGTTTAACCTAAAGCATTTTCTCCACAGCAAACATGCCCCGCTAGCATTTGCTCACAGAGGTGCTTTTTTTTGCATTTAAGCACCTTCCTGGGGTATCACAGGATTTACCAAGCCCTCCACAAGTCATTTTTAGCATCCCTTTTCCTCCTGACACCCAGCACGTCAAACAGCTTGCAAATTTTCGCTTGCTGAAAGTGCAGGGTAATCTCACAAGCTGGCAGCTGCACCGAATTTTCAGGAATACGCAGCAGCTGTGGCCATGATTCTTCCCACTCCCCCCTGTTTTGCCAAGGCAGGTTAATTGCTTCTTCATGCAAGCTGTCACCCTGAGTCCAGAAATGCCATCGGATTCGGGGCATGCTGGGGGCTGTAGTTGTTTGGGAGGTTTGTTTTTGCAAGGAGGATATGAGACTGCAGTGCAGCTTTGAAGGCTCACCCTGGTTTGTGTTTTAGATGCTTGGGTTTTGTTTCACTAAATGGGTTTTTCTGTACCAAGGGAATGAATCTTCATATGTATCTATGAGTACAGGGTGGTAATGAATCTAAAATGCCTGAAAATAAATATGGCTCCTCTTTTCACAGCAACTCTGCCCTTTTCAAAGAGGATTAAATAAATAACGGCACATTGCTTAATCATAGCAAAATTTAGAAGGTGATTTGGGGATTTAAGGGTGTTAATTTTGTTCAGGGAAATGCCTAAAGTGAGTGCCATTAAACATAAATAAATGGATCTGGTCTTTAGCTGGCTGCTGGAGAATTGTATAAAGGTTTCAGGTCAGGTTTTTCAGCGCTTGCAGCCTTTGCCTTGGGAAGTGCCTGTGAGCAGCAGCAAGAGCCTTTAGCCGTGTCTGAAGATGTGGCTCCAAGGACACACTCCCCACCTCCGTGGCAGGGGTCAGTGCCCCCCTCTGATGTGCTGAGCCATGTGTTTTCAGAGCCCAGGTTTTAATCCACAGGGATCACATTCATGGGGACCCCCCTTCCCTCCCCCCCAGGTACACGTGAGGGATGGAAACTGTCCGTGTGGGCAGAAACAGGTCAGGAAGGTGGGGATGTCTTAGATTGGCTTGGCTGAGAGAGAAAATGCTCGAATAGCTGCACCCAGAGCTTCTTTCTGATGGGAAAAAGGCTCTATTTTAATGATGTATTTGATATGAAAGGGCACGGTGCTTCAGTGCATAGCTTGCAATAAGAGGAAAGCAGATATGACAGCTGAGGCTTCACAATGTTAGAAATAGGCCTTTCAGACTCTAAGACAAGAAAAACAAACACCGAAGGACAAATTTATGGTTGGAATAATAGACTGGTGGGTTTGGGGGGACAGGCTTGAAATAAGCTTCCCTTGACAGCTTCTATATTTGTCTCATGCTGCCTACTTTTCATGCAGCATCCCCACCCCCACAAACTCCTCAGCTCTAGGTAGAGCTGGAGGTTTAACTAATTCCTCAAAGCACAGCTAAATTGTCTTGGGAATTATCATTGCGAGTGCATACGCTGTGCTGCAGAGCAGGAGAAAACCACCTCAGTTACAGCTTGGCTTTGCTGGGCTGGGAAGAAAGGCTTGTGTGGTGCTCAGGGTGGAAAGGACTGGAACAAAAATACACAGAAAGTTGTTCACAAAAGGTAGCAAAATACCTTTTCGTCCCTGACCAAAAAAAAAAGGGGGAAAAATAAAAATCCAACATATTCAGGGAGGGGATCACAGAAATGGGAAACGAGTTTAAGAATCCGAGCTAGGGCACTGTTGCCTATATTTATATGCGGGAGGCAAAGGAAGACATATAATATATATGTGTATATATATATATTTTTGGAGTTGCTTGGTTACTCAGGCAGTTTGACCACCAGGCACAGCTTGGCATTTGTGCCTTGGGGAGCCAGGAAGGATGTGGGGAGATGGACAAGCATTTGATAGCAACAGAGAAGGAGAATTTCTTCCCCACTGCTCTTCCCTGCAAGGCATTCTTGCCTTCCACAAGTTCTCCCAGACATACATCACATTGCTCTGCATTTCCATGGACCCCAGAAATTAGTTGGTGGTAGCTCTTTCTAGTACACTCCATATTCTATTTACTTTGGATATGCTTCTCCTGTCTTTTAATCCCTTTGAACCCAGGGGACGTTGTTAGTACTCAAAGTCACTTAACCTACCCTGTCTCAAAATTGACCTGTCTATATCTGAGAACTTTCTTTTTTACACATTGGCCAGTCTCAGCCATTTAAGTGCCTTCTTAAATACATTAGAAGAAAATACACCATTATGGATTTCTTTTACTAAGCTCTTAATTTCTTCTCAATTTATTTTCTCTCCAAGGCCAGTATATTTGCCTTTACTTACCAAACCCTTAGCTTCAGGTTACTGACTTTTCAGGCACATCTCTTGATGAGCTAACTGCTAAATGTTCTAAAATTGGACAGAATGTCATTCCAATTCTTAAATATACCAACATATTCCTTGCATATTGCGGCCTTTTAAAGTGATGATGAGTTTAATTTCTATATAACCACATAAAGCTTTGTGAAGAAACTGTGTCATGTTCTACATTTTCACAAAGTTGAAGAGGTAGAAAAACTACCAGGATGACTGCTGAATAAATGACTGTACAAATAAAGCAGCTCAAGCGTGTGACACACTCAACGTTCAGTATCTCCTGGTATGCGATAGACAGATTTCCATTAATAATTCTTTACTGTCTGGACACACCATAAAATTTTCAGAGTTATCCATGCTCAGGTTTTTTTTATTTCTACAAAACAAGATTTTCAGAGGATATGACCATATAGAAATATAGTCATGGCTCTTGCAAACACTCACACGTTTTCCCAGATCCTGAGGCCTTTAACTGATTCTCATTTTCAGGAATGGGGCCTAAGTATTTCAAGCTGTTTCTTTTGTCTAGAAGAGAGATCAGAATACAACAAAATGTCAAAAGGTGGAAAAAACCTCCACTACAGTTGGAATTAGTGAAGGTTTGCTTTCCTTTACTGGACATCTTGGGGATCCAAAACCAGTGAGTCCAGTGTTCTCCCACTTTTCACCCTTACCATTACAACTGTATTTTTCAGGAATGCAAACTCACCGTATCCACCAAAATGTTTTATGCAGTAGTGGCTATTTACAGCCTGGGGAATATATTTGGCTGCTCTTTCTGCTGCCCTGTCTGGTTTCCTCTGACTCCAGGGAGTCTGTCCACGCTGTGTTGTCACAGCAGAGTCAGCGTGGTGCATGGACAGCCAAGCTCCTGGAGATTCATTTTAGTCCTCCTGCTTTCTAGGATTACCCACATGCCTGGGATGAGTTTTTCTGTCGCACAAACCTGAACATGACGCTGCTGCAGCCTCTGGCAGGAGGGAGAAGCCCAGAAAGTGCCTGAAACACCAGTGCCCTTCAAGGATAGCACAGCTAGCAGGGAAAATGCACGCTCTGTTATCTTCCCAAGTGAAGGACTGTATGTGCAAGGAATATTTTGCTTTTGTAGTGTTTAATTTGGGGTTTCACTCTTGCTGTGTGTGCTGCTCCCTTTTCATGTTAGAGGAGATGAGTCTGTGCTTGCAGAGCTGAGGGCAGGGAGATCTGAGCTGCTGCTCCATTCCTGGGGGCACAGCCATCCCCTGGGAGCACTTCACCCATGTGGTGGGATGCTCCACTGTGCCCGAGGACAGGTGGTGTCAGCTGTAATCTTTATGAAAGGGTTTTCTGTGATGTCTTCCTTAAAACCAGTCGAGGGTGTAAGCTTTTCAAGATGAAGCTTAGATACTTTAAAGGTTTGATGATGCAGAGCTATTTCAGTAGTCAGGAAACCCTGAAAATATCTTGTCTTTTTAAAAAGCCTCTTTCTTACATAACTCCCTTGCAAAAAATATACTTGAACCTTTCAATAGCAGCAACCAAAAGCTAATAGGAAGTGAGTGCATCAGCTCATCTGCTGTTGTGATAGGTAATTTTATATATTGGCTCGCTAAATAATAAAGTAAAATAAATTAGTTCCTATCAAAAGTTTCCTGAATGCATTCAGCCGGAGCTTATTGTTATTTATTCATCTGTTGGATTGCCTTTGTAAAAGCCAAAGCTGCTTTTGGAGTGTATGTGACTGGAATAGTTTAAATGGAGGAGCCGTGAGTTGGGAAGGAAGCCAGCAAGTCATTAATTAAGGAGCTGTACAGTTTGCAGTCAGACTTTGTGCATTGTGAAAACTGCCCCAAAATCACTGACGGAAGGGCTCCAGTTGCAGAGGTGTCCCCTCTGGGCTGTCCCAGGTGAGCAGGGGCTGATGGCAGTGGTGGGTGTGCAGCTCTGAGTGCTCAAGGTGCAGCAGGCAGAGCTCGGGGCAGCTCAGGGTGAGTGCAGGGCTGTGCCAGGCAGGAATGTCACATCCAGGGCTGCCCACGGGGCTGGATCTCATGTGGCCTCAGCATCTCCCACCCCATCCGAGGATGTGCAGGGCTCAGAGGAGAGTTACACTGCAAAGTGTCAGCTTTCTGCTTCCAGCCTGGCATGGCTTGATCTTCCTCTAAGATACAGAGGATTCTGTGCACCCAATCTGTGCTGCCAAGCCTGCATTTCCAGCCACATCTAATGGCCACCACTGCAGAAATAGCTGGGAGGGAGATGGGGCAGCAAATGACACAGCAGCTGTACTTTACAACTAAAACCATTTCAGATCCTCCAGGTCTTATTTCATGGTGTTGCTTTTCTGCCGTCTCTCAAAAAGCCTTGTGTAATGCAGAGAGGAGCCCTGCCTGGCTGGCACAAGTGGCCTTTTCTGTGTCACTAAACTCATAACCCTTCTGACTGCACTATCAAAGCGTGGTTGATGCCATTTCAATGGAAATAAAATTATGTACTTAAATTATTCTTTATCTTTGTCATTTGAAATATGTACAGTTACTTAGCCCATTTGCATTTGAAAATGATGGAGAGGAAGATTCACTGGAGAGCAACAGCTGCTCAAACAAATGCAAAGCATTTTCTTCTTTTATTTATCCTGGAACGGTAAGTGTGGATACAGCATCTGGTCCTCCGTGAGGTCTTTGCTTCTTGCCCAGCTTCCAGCTGGAATGACTGAGAGCCAGTGTGATCTGCTGACCTTCCTCAAGGTCTCCAGTGATGCCACCCAAAACAGAACAAAGCATCCTAGCTGGATGCCTTTCATGCTAATCCCTGAATCAATAAGTTTCCAAGATCATTATTGGGCTTTCATGCACTGCCAAAAGATTGTGTTCCAGCAGTTCTCTCATTCCCTGTGTTGTGTATCCTTTGGAGTGTTCTACATTATAAATCATTTTTACTCTCCTTGTATATTGCACTCCCCTTGTGTAATAATCAGAAACGTGGGAAACCAGTCCTTCCTATCTTCCCGAACAGAGACTGGAAATGTTGAAGATAAAGAAAGATGGAAGAAGAAGTTGCAGCTCAAGTCCTTTTGAGTCCTTGAAATGAAACAGTTTGGAGCATGCTACTGTGGCCTCACCTCCTGTAGTTGCACTGTTTTAGAATCTTTCTGTTCTTTCTCACAGAGAATAGAGACAAACTGCATTCTTTTACTTTCTTAATCTCTTTGTTTGGTATTAGGTGTTATTTGGTTGTGACCAATGGTTTTAGGAGGTGGATTCTTTGCTGACCAATAGTTGCTAGAATATTAATGGATATAAAAGAGGTTTCTTGTAAATAAAGCTCTCCTTTTCGCCATCTTGGTTCGTCTGCCTGAATTCTCTCAGCCAGCTTCTGCAACCCTCGGGGACTCTAAAGCCACAACCTCCTGCCACATTCCTGTCAGGAAAAGCCAGGTTTCTTTGGTTGCCTAACTGAAAGGCACCTGGATGACAGCCTCCCACGGCTGAGATAGTTATTTTATGCTAAAAAAACCCAAAGACATGCCAGAACTTCAGCATCCTACAGGCGAGGAGTGTGTCGCAAATCCTCCTCTGTTCACAGGATGGACAAATCCCCCACGGCAGCTCCGAACCTGCACCCTTGGGGTGGTGACTCCTGGCAAAGGACCCGTGGGAGGCACAATGCCATTGTCTCCTGGGACACCATGGAAAACAAACTCCCTGTTATTGTGAGCAAGAACAAAGCACGGGAGAGCAGCAGGCACCTTTGTCTTCTAATTAGCACCGATGGCTAAAGCTCTTTGGAGAAGGGACTTTCCCACTGTGTGTTTGCACAGAGGGAGCTGATCCGATGAGGGCAGCTGAATGCTGCGTTATAAATAATGAACTACACAATAAACACTATGAGACTGGTTCAGCTGAGGGAGAAAAATAAACACAGCAAACAAAGGCATTCATCATGTTAGTTAGAAATGCCATGTTGAGACCCAGCGGAGATTCTTACAAACTTACTCAAGAGCCCAGGTTAGAAACTTTATGTTGCAAGCATAAAAAAATAATTTGCATACCAAACTTTGAGATGTCAAGCATCCACCCAAAGGGAGAACAAGCACAGATTTCCTTTTCTATCTATATTCAGTGTCTGGTGTAAATCTGACCTTTTGAAGAACTGGCTTTGCATGCTCTTTCCAGGTGGCAGCCAAGAATTACTGCTTGATCTATCCTCCAACAAGAAAAAACGAAGGAAATATTTATTTCGACAATGGCTGTGTATTAGCCAGCCAGGGATGGCTTGTGATGCACATAGAAAACATTTGTGTAGTAAACCACAATAAGGGCTGAGAATACTGCCAGTGCTGCAGAGCTCTGGGCTCAGAGCCGCTCTCCTGGCTTTATTCAGATGTTGTTATTGATCTAATCTGCAGTGAGATGATCACAGGAGACACTCCTTACATTATTTAACTTGGATTTGGGGTTGGATGGGATTTTTTTGTTTGTTTTCTTCTTTATTCTCCATTTGTGCTATTATTAATCCAAGACATCATTAGTGAATTTCACAGGTAAGTGGCTCTTGTCTCTCTTGACACATTTTTAATCAAGAGTGATGAGGATGCTGCATCCCTCACACACTTGAGCTACGTGACCAACCCCAGGCTTGTGAAGTACCTGCAGTGCACTGCAGGGATGAGCCACAGCAGCACATGGGTGACAAGGAACATTTTTGGGGGCCAGGCAGGAAAATTTTTGGGGGCAGGCAGGGATGCAGGCAGGGTGTCCCCATTCCTACCCAGCTCTGAACTGAGCAGGAGCCAGCAGACCCACTTTATGCAGGCACACAGAGATGCCAAAGCCAGGAAGGATATGCAAGATGTCAGCTCTCCAAGAGATTGATATCTGACAGGAGGGAAAATACCCTCCCAGACAAAAAAAGACCTGCCATTCTGAGGCCCTGCTTTGCAGAGATGCGATCCTGGCCATCTGTTCGTCTGCACATGGGTGCCTACCAGTCCTGAACTGGGGAGGCTCAGCATGCTGAACCCATTATTTAGGGCTGCCATTCCTGCCCCTGCTGCTCTCCAGCCCAATTTACTCAGTTCAGGCACTCACAAGGAAGATTTTGATGACAGCTGCAATCATAACACCATAGATGGAAGGAATAAACAAAACAGATCAACTCTTAATAGCTACTAGTGTTTGTTTATTTTTCCAAACAAGCATTTCTCCTGGAACTCACACTGCAAGCAAGAAAATCCAAGAGGTTTCCAGAAGCAAAGGATGAAGTTAAGCTCCACAGAGGTCCCTTCTAGCTAGGTCACTGAGCCAGTGGGCAGCCTGTGACCCTGGTCCATGGGAAGGGAAGGCTTTGTTTTCACATGTGTTCCCAGATAAAAGCAGAAATTGAGCAAGAATAAGGTGCATAACTGAGCTGTCATATTTTAACAGCTTATCACACCTCAAGTATTGGCTATTTGGAGGAGATTAATGCCGTTGGGTGGTACAGCATCTGGCTTAATGAGACTCTGGATGTGGTGGTGAATCTGAAATTCTGCAGACAAGGCACTCCACCTTCAGTGCTTGCTTTCTTCTGTGCTTATTTCCCCTTTTATCCAGACTAAAAGTTGCTGAAAATGAAAATACCTGTTTGCTCTTCGTCTGCAGAACACATACCTGTGCTGCCACAGGACCTCCCCTGCACACACTCGCACATCCCAAATGTCCAACTCATCTCCCGAGCTAGTCAGAAATAGTTACCATCACAGCCTGGGCTCCTGAGCTTGTGAATGGTAATGCTGAAACATCCAAACAGGAGATGTCATCCTGTCACCATGAATGACAGATGATCATGGCCCTTTCTAGATGCCTGTAATTAATGCTACTTTTAAACTTGGACACAAACATCCAGGAGCACAGTAAATGGGGAAATCCTCCAGCAGCTTTGGCTTTCTTTTCCTCTCCCTGCTTATTTACCCTACAGGTCTTTCAATAAATGAAAGAAATCACTAGCTCTTGCCTATAAAACATCCTAGGAGAGATGAAATTCAGAGCTCCAGATAAACACACGGATAAGCATCACAGCTAAGGCTGAAGCCATGGGTTGGGCACATGCCATCCTTCCCTGTCAGCGTTCACACAGGAACAATGTGGGAACGGTGCCTCAGTCAGGCTGTTATCTTGAAAATCAGGAGTGACTGCTACCAATCTCTCTCTCTGCCCTGTGCCTCCTCATATCCTCTGCCACTGCTGGCTTTATCACCTCTTTGCATTTATTTGTTACCATTTTTGCTCCCAACCTGCGGCAGGAGGTTTTGTGAGGGCAATACAATTTAATAGGTGGTGGATGAGCGATGCCAGCAGTGGGCTCAGGTAGCTGAAGACTGTGGTTAAGAATAACAAGAATACATCCTGTGTCACCATTTCACTATGTGATGCTGAACATCAGTCAAAGGAGGATTAGACTTTCCTGGTTATAGCTAAACAGCAAAATGAACAAGATGTCTAAGCTCCTCAAATAAAATAATGTATTTTTAGTCGATAGAAATTCAGACTGAGACTCAGCCAGAGAACAGGGGGGGAAAAAGCGGTAAAAAAAAAAGATTATTGAAAGCTTATGTTTAAACAGTTTCAGCCCAAATATTTACTGATCACACACACACAAAATGCTGGTGTGTTTTGTAATGAAGAGCTAGACCCTTTAATTGCATGGGAAGCCGGGCTTGGGGATTCAAGAGAAAATAAACATACCCCCTGCAGAATTCACTGTAAAGACTTTAAATTTATTTACATTCCTGTTTTTCTTTAACCTACATTCCCCCTGACAGAGGGGTTGTTTTGGGTAATAATCTTTTCATATAGGCCAAGTCTACTAGAAACTATTTGCAATTCATTTAAAATATGGATTCTGGAATATACTGCAAATCCCTTTTTCTGAGATAAAAAAAGCAGAGAGAAGAAATAACATGCCATTTAATCTTTGGGCTCATCAACTCCTGGAAGATTATTTTGACAGTTAATTTGATGTATTTAACTGAACTTCCAGTCTACTCTCCTTGAAGAAAGCCATCATTTATGACTTGCTGTTGTGTAGGAGCATCCCAGATAGCTGCAGTGCCTTTTGAAGAAATATTTACGAGGGGAAGGAGCATATATTAACGTTTCCTTGCTGTTCAGGCTCAGTTCTAAAATCCTCAGTGCATCCTGTGTGCCTTTTCCCTGGGTCACACCAGCTCTTCTGCCCCAGGGAGAGGGCAGCCCAGGGGTTCTGGTGGATGGGCAGCAGGGAGGACAAAGTATATGTCCTCAGAAAAAAAGGGTGATCTCCCCATGGGGACACAGGGGCAGGCACGGCCTTGGGGTGCTGGTGCTGCAAACAGGAGGAGCAGCTGCTGCACTGAGGCACAGCCACAGCAGCTACTCCTGCACTTCTGCTGCCCTTCCCTTCTCTTCTCCTGGCCATTTTGCCTTGCCCAGTGATGCTGCACAGGGCTCCCCACCCCAAAGGGGTTAACCATCCCTGGCCTTTCAGGAGCAGGGAAAGGCTGTGCCCATGCAAAGCATGATTTTGGGGAATTCATTGCCGAGGGTTTGCACATTCGGGTTTTGGGAGCAGAAAGGCTCAACCCGCACACCCTGAGAGCCCCGAGTGTGCGAGGGCTGGCTCTGAGCTGAGGTGCAAGGACAGGCAGGACACACATGCCAGCATGGGGACACGTCCTGGTGCCACACCAGCTAACTCAGCCTCCCATAAAACCACCTTCCTTCCCTGGAGGGCTTCCCCGAGGTGAAGCTCACTGCCCTGCAGGACCCTGGGGCTCTCCTGGAGCTGCTGGGGCTCTCCAGCATGGAGCACTCCTGCAGCAGCTCACTGCAAGGCACCAAACAGGGGAGGCTTTTGTGTTACAAACAGCAAGAAGTAGGTCAGATCCCACAAATGCAAACAGACAGGGAGGAAGGCGCTGGCGGTGCTTTGCAGTCATCTTTGGGATCAGCCTTGTAACAAGCACCAAGAGCCCTCAAAGCACTGCACCGAGGCAAGGGTAGCTGGCTCCTGCTGGGGTGATCATATCTGGGCATCAATTGTGGCCAGCATGCTCTCCCAGCACACACAGGCTCTGCTCCAGAGCCCCCTGCCACACGTGTGTGCAAAACTCCAAAAATAAACCACACTAGACTGAGGGAGCTGAGGACAGACCCTTCCCTTGGTTTAGCAGAGCTCCCTGCTCAGAGCTGATGTGCTGCAGAGCAGCCCAGTGAACAGCACTCAGAGAAACAGAAGCATTTCTGGGCACAGAGAGGAAAGCCAGGCTCAATTTGGGCTCATTAGCATTTTTTAATCCAGCTGATGAAGCTGTGTTGTCCCTTTGTCACCTGGATCTGCAGGAGAGCAGTGACTGCCCAGTGATGTGACTTGGTTTGGATTGCTCTGGGGAGAAGACACGGTGGCACCAGCCTGACACAGGAGGCACCATGTCCCCTCCTCCCTGTTTTACTGTGGGCTCAGCCTCACCCGTTTGCCATTTAGACCCCATAATGCCTGATTTAGACTAGCCCATCCCACAGCCTCTGGCCCAGGCAGCGCTGCCCAGGTGGCACTGAGGGCAGCGTCAAACCAGCTCTGTGTCTGCATGGACAGAGCGAAGGAGCCCCAGAGAGCAGGGGGGACACAGAGAAGCTGCCACCACCAGAACCAGGGTCATTCTCCTAAAGCCCAGCCAAATGCTCCATCCCCTGACTGCATTTCTGGGTATTTTTGACAAGCAAGTTTTTGACTGTGCATGTTCTTGTCCTTCCCTTTCTCTAAATGCACAATTTGGAGGAAATAGAGCCAATGTTTTTCCCAGGCAAGATTAAGTCTGCATCACCATTTAATTAAGCTGTTGTTTTAAATGTGCTCTGATGTTTTACCAGCCTGTTGAAGGCCTGGGAGACGATAAATACTTGTCTGCAACCTCTTTCTGTGTTCTGAGAGCACATTTTAATTACCACCCTCTATCCCATTTGCAGCCAGACAGTTTACAAGCTCTCCACCATGGTGCAGATGAACGATGGCACTTTTTGCCCTCCAGACAATGCCAGGCACTCGCCTGGGAAGCAGCTGAACAAAGAAGGCTCCTGGAGAGAAATAATTGAGGGCACCAAACAATTTACAGGACAGAACCCCACAGCTTGGCTCTTCGTGACATAAGAAAGCCATAAATAGGCCAGATCTTTGGACACATAGTTGTATCGAGCAAGGATAAGAAATAGGAACCAAATAACCAAGTGTTAATCATGTCCCCAAGATTCTTATGTCTCAAAATCTTGGGCCTAAATGGTTTTGCTGCCGGACTTTGACCTCCTGGCCAAGAGGCCCAAAGTATTTCCAAATAGAAATTTAGCATATTCTTTTCCTTACAGAAGTGTGCAGTATTAAAACATAATGGTCTTTTTTCCCCATTTTTCTTTTTGACAGCTACAATTGCCAGCTCCTTGTCCACAGTTTGACTGCTACAACTCCATCAGCAACTGGGAACTCATGCACTGGAGATGACTCACTTTGGGCTGATCTAAGCCCACTAAAACACCTTTCTGCTGTCTTGAGACTGTTTTGGATGCAGCTCTGCTGGTCCCAAGCACAGCTGAAGCAAGGCAGGGATGCCCGGCTGAGAAAAACAACCCTTCCTGGGGAACACACAGAGGCCAAAATCACACCTAACCCTCCTGCTGATGCTCAGAGGATAATGCCAGGTAAGGATTGGGCCTGATCAGTTTAACCTTCACTGTGCTCATCCTTGGGAAGTACCAAATTAGTTAATCACAGCAGCAGTAAGAGAAAAAAGATTCTCATCATAAATATTCACAGCATCACATGCAATACAGAAAATCCTGTCTAAATGAAGGAAAATAAATTAGGGGAAGATACTGGCCTGCTGATTAAAGCTTAACACAGGCTCCCCACCATCGGCTGACATTTGCCTGCTCTTCAGACACGGCAGTCACACAGACACAGCCCCTCTGGCTGCTGGTGACATTAAAGGATGAAACTCCCCTGATTTTAGGAGGAACAGGGATGATGGCAGCGACACTCCCTGATGTTTAGTCCTAAGATTCTTCCATGCACGCTGCTGGGCCCTGCCCAGGAAGGGTGCAAAGCCCAAATCCTGCCTTTAGCAAGGCAGAGAACATCAGGGCAGGGGAAACCTGCAGGAGGGGCCAGGGCCATAAGCACCAGCTCAGGATTGTCTTGCTGATACCAGAACCCCAGAACCCTCTTCAGGTAATGGAATTGCCTCTGAAACTCATACCTGAGAAATATATTCAAATATTAATTATTATTGGGCTCTAAAATTCCTCTTCAAATCACCTTCGTGCATGCCTATAACTTTTACTTACTGTAATTAAAATCAAACTTGGTGACAGTTGTATCACTAGACCCAAATTTGATTCAAAGAAAGCAAAATGATAAAATAGGAGGAAAAGGAGCACCCCTTCAGTCCCTACCAAGCCCTGATTAATTTTTCATTTACAATTATTTTCTCCGCATCACTCGAGAGTTCAGGTAGTAACATTAAAAATTCCCTGTGCCCTCAGATTTCCCTAATTAAAATTGACAACCCTCATTTTGAACCACAAACATAATTACCCAGTCCTCCTCACCGAGCTGATAGCTGAGGTTGTTTGTTGATAATTTATGAGCATTGGAGAAGAAGAACAACAAAGCTGAGGCTCTGAGAAAGCTCTCAGTCGCTGCCTTTGAAGTCGGGAAGGCGCTGGCGGCAGAGCCGAGCGGAGGCTGCGCTCAGGGTCCCTTCCCGAGCTGAGCTGTGCCTCTCACCTGCCACAGTGACAGACACAGGACCCTTGGTGCCACTCCAGAGGCTGGGAGAAATCGCTCTGAACAACCTTTCTGTTTGCAGAAACATCAGGGCAGATCCCAAACTCCAGCTGCTTTGGGGCAGGAAAGCTGAGCTGGGGTTGCCTCCGGACACCCCAAAAGGAGAGGCAGCATTTGTGTGGTCACTTTGGTGCTTTCCTGTCCCTGTTTGAGAAGCTCCTGCCATCAGCCCAAGCCAGAACCCAGCTGAGCTTGGCTTTCTTTAATGGCATCACACCACACATGCCAAGCAACTCTCTCCAAAGAGAGTCTGAAAAGCAGTTTCCCCACACAAGTATATAATTTTTAAAAATTTCCTCAGCTTTTCCAACATTTCCTTATCACCTATAAAGCCCTCACGTCTCAGCACCCGCACAAAATCCTGGCTGCAATGAATGCTTTTAGTTTGAGGTCCTGTAAAACCAGCTCCACGAAACCCATTTATCCCTCCTAGTCTGAGTTTTGGGGAATCTGAATTTCCCCATGCCCAGGAACAGTTATAACTGGGACATCGATAAAGCCATCCCTCCTGGAGCTGCAGGCAGAAAATAGGTATAAGGAGCCCAGCGGGTGCAAGGGATGTTAATGACACATAGGATGTAAGTGGCTGGCACCAGGTGTCAGCCAAATTACAGTTTACATCAGAGGTGAAGGGCAGGGAAGCAGTGAAGGGAGAAAAAAAAAAAAAAAAAAAAAAAAAAAAAAAAAAAAAAGAGTGATGCATTTCAATGACTGTTTGCTCTATGTCTATTTAGAGTTTTTCAGTTTTTCCCAGCCTTGCTCTCAGGGAGAAGGAGAGATTTTAATTTTTGGGATGTAAAACTCAAATGCTGCTTAAAGCAGAACAGCAAAGCTTTTTCTCCAAGAAAAGCCTCTATCTTTCTTGTGTTTAAAGGTGATGAGAGCATGGGGTTGTTTTGTCTACCAGGTGTTGGACAGCCCCACCTATTCGAACTGCCAGCAATGTGGGGACTGGGGGGAAAAAAAGAAAAATGGAGAAGAGGCTGAAGCACAGAGCGAGGATTATTAGAAATGCATGTATAAATGAAAGAGCATGCTGAGAGCTAGGCAGCATCACTGAGCAATGCAATGTGCAAACAGACAGAGCAAAGCATTAATATTCCCTTTATGGCCCAACCTTTCCATGCATTCACAGCAAAAGCAATTCAAGTGCACTCTGTTCTCCCCTGGACTTTCCCCCAAGCAAAGAATGCTGTAGATCTGCATCTTTAAAGAAGTTGTAACTCTGCATGTAAAGGGCAAAAGAATCCAACATGAACAGTTTGGTTTCATCTGCTGTTTATAGGAAATTAATAGACTCCATTGAATGTGTGTAGCTGCTCACTGCTCCCCTCTGAAGCAGGAGCAGCACAGAGTGCCACTGCTGCCAAAGGAGCATTGCCTCTTCAGGGTTATTATGCTAAATTGGAGGAGTTAATGAATGAAAACCTAACCTGGGTAATTAAAACTCCCCTCCCCAGAGCTGGCCCAAGAAAATCCTAATGATTTGGTTGGATTCAGCACACACCAAAGTATCAGCATTTTTCATCTAAGCTCTGTCCACTCGAGGGTCTGCTGGGCCCAACATCCATAAATCCATCATTTCCACCACGACAGAGGAATTCATCCACCGCACAGAAAATAATTACATTATTATTATTATTTTAGTTTGTTTGCAATCCCCAGAAAGGAAGCAGACGTGCTGAAAGAAAAAGGCAAAAAAGAGAAGTTGCAAAACTTTCAGGAATCAAACACAACGCTCCTCCCTATTTAAACTAAAGTCGTATTGCTCTGCTCTCGGTTTGGGGCTGAATAAGATGTAGGTTTTGGGGCTTTCATAATAAAAGGAATGTAAAGTGATGGAAAGAAAAGTCAAAATGGCTCACTTTGAAATATTGAAATTATGTTTTAACCTTCAGAAGAAGCTTTTCTTTCAGCAGTGGTATGAGGAAGCAGCGTGGTGAGGCCAAGAATTATTGAAATATTTGGATATTGGTAAATCTACCGGAAAAAATTCAGCTTAAAATGCAGCCTATTTCCTGCTTCCAGCCAATATGGGTTTTTCCTCTGTCTTCAGGTTGCTCCTAACATTTTTGTCTCTTCTGCTGTTTTCCCTCAGGCCGCTGATATTTCATCAATAACCAACAGAAAAAATGACAAACTGCCAGAGAGCAATTAATATTCATCCATTTCCTCTTGCATTAGCAAAACACTCCATTTACAAACCAGCTCTGCATGCTGAAAGCGAGGCACATGCCACAGTTGTGCCCATTTGTCACCAGCCCAGCGCCTGCTCAGCGCGGGAGCAGGGACAGCGCCGGTCCCCAGGGTGCAATCCTGAACTCAGCCCCTGGAAAGACAACAGCGAGATCAGGGTAGCTCAGCACCACCCCAAAATATGGTCTGGGTGAATGGGGACTGGGATTTCCTCTGGGGACTTGGAGAGTGGAGGTTTGTGCGAGCAGCAGGGGTAGCTCAACCCCCAACTTCTGAGCGCTGTCGATCCTGCACAGGAGAAACTACTCAGAGTCTGTGCCAGAGCTGCAGGGGAGGGATTTTCCTGCCCTGCCAAAAACTAGGGCAGGTGGAAGGTCACAGCAGATGCTTTGCTTTCCCCCCAGAGCAGCAGAGGTAAAGGGAGTCACAGAGGTTTATGAGGTGGGCACGGACAGGTCCTGGGAGAGTTTTGGGAAGGATCATTTCTCCATGATCACATGCCTGTGTTGGGTTAATAAGCACACAAGTCCTTGTGTGCACAGCTGCTGACTCCAGCTCTGATCACAGGTTTGCCATCAGCACAACAACCAGCTTTTTAGAACATCTCATTAAAAACAACATGGGACGGGATTTCCCCAGTCCACACAAACAAATTACACATCTCTGCTCCTGCTGCGTGTATGAACAAAAGAGCTGTTTTCTGGGATTGTGCTGCTACTCAAATGTATACTAATATGGTGGAAAAAACGAATCCCTGAAGTTAAAGCCCAAGGGAGAAGATGGGAACTTCTAGGCTGCAGAAGTTCCCACCTAGGTGGTCCCTTGCTCACACTGAGATCAGGCAGTGACCTCTCACTGCTCCTGCCATGCCAGGGACTGAGCCATGCTCTGCCTGTCCCATCACTCCAGCCCAGCCCTCATAGTTATTCAAAGTTTTATCACTGGCATGGTTGTCAGATTTTTTTTTTTTTTTTAATTTAAAAAAAATTAATTTAATTAAGATACAGCATCTTAACTGTGCTAAATCCAAAATGCTGCTGTCCCCACAGCTCTGGGGATTTGGCAAGGGGGAGCACAAGGAGAGTGATGCTGCCGCCACTGAGGCAGGAGTGAAACCTCAGCATCTTGCTTATGAATGGAAATAAATCTGTGCTTTTGTGCTAATTAAATACGTGTATTTTGTTGTTGAAGCTCAGCTGTTATTGATTTTAGACTTCATTTTCTAGTCAGGCATGGTTTACTTCACGTGAGTGAGATAGAAGGAAATGCACTTTTTAGTTTTTATCTCATATTAACACTGCTCTTACCATTTAAGCAGAGTCCCTTACAACTACCAATTACTTGTGTCTTTCAGCTCTCACTGTGAAGGAGGAAATCCTTGTGTCCAACAAGGGATGATGAATGGAAGGGCTGGAGAAACTCAGCAGTTTGCAGAGCCAGAGGACTTCAGGTAGTGTCGTGAGTGAAAAACAGGACTAGAACCAAAACCCATGAGTTTTGGTGCTGTGGGGACCCCTCCACTCCTGCCTGGCACCATCTCCGAGTCCCCTCGTGCCACCAATGCCAAAAGCCCTTGTGAAGTAGCCCCTGAGCCACAGTTTACAGCCCAAGATAATGAAATGGACTGGCAGCAACTTTACACAGATTTCATCTGCACAGCTGTGAACACCATGAGACCAGGCTGACCAGTGACTCAGTGAAATGGCACAAACACTTTTCAGTCCTTCATGGGGCTGCTGATGAGAAAGGTGTGGAGAGTTTGGAGCACATCCATCACCTGCTCTGCCTCTTTCCTGCTGGAATTTTTTGGTACTCCTTCCTGGACAAACCTGTCTGAGCAACATGCCAGCCTGAGGGCATGTTGGGCAACCTTCTCCTGACTCACGGCCCGTGGGAGTGCTCCAAAAGCATCCCTGATGGTGTCCAAGTGAAACACTGCAGTGACACATCACATTTACCCACCCAGAGCTCCCCAGCCCTCCTCCCAAGCTGGCAAGGCCAGGACAGGTTCTCTCAGCAGGGATCATGTCATGGTGTTGGCCACAGAGCTGATTGCTCTCACCCAGCCTGGCCTCGTGGCTAATTGGTGATGACAAATCCATCTCTCCATTTCTGACAGTCCTGTCTGTGTCCCTCCTGGGGAGAGCAGCCCCCCTCCCACCTCGACGTGGGAAACCATCAGTGAACCACCCCTGGCCCAAAGCAGAGCAGCTCAAGAACCCCCAGGAGCTCCTTTGGAGCCTCAGTTCACTGAATTGGCATCTCCCAAGAACAGCAGTCTCAGCAAAAGCCTCCCACATCACCCCTGGCACTCCTGCAGCCTTCACAGAGTTTGTGTTGGGGGAGGGAAGTCCCACCTTGGGACACCTCAGCACAGCCCAGCCCATCTCCCCAAGCCCCAAGCAGCACCGCCAAGTTGGGGGTTCTACAAGCCAGGAAAAAATGGAAATTGCTAAAACTATTATAATCCCAAACAGCCAGGACTCATGGGGTGCTTTTTGCTGACAGGGTAAGTCACCTCCTCGCTCCTGCCCCAGGCAGGGGGACATGCAGAGTGTCCCTGGGGTGGGGACAGGCTGTGGCCAGCCCAGTGCCAAGAGCCAGGCAGGGAGATTAGAGCAATTTGGACCTGTCACTTTGATGCACAGTGTTTTGCTTTGTGGTCACTGGCCTCCTTCAGTAAATAAAATGGGAGATGATTTCTTTCACCCGATGGGATTTCTTGATGCTACAATTAGCATCAGAGAAGATTTTAAAACTCAGGAGTGTAAATTTATAGACACAGCTGTCAGAAAGGCTGAAAAAGCCTCAGCCCTTAAATTACCAGCATCCTTGGCTGTTCAGTGCTGCTACAAAACCACAGAAGACACTGTGTTGGCAATGCCATTCCCCATGTCCTCGTAACAACTGAAACAGGATAATACACGTAATACAAATAAAACTGAACATAATGCAGTCTTCACAGTTATAATTTATTTTAAGATCTACACACAGGTTAGGCTTTCTATATAATTAAATCTATAGATTGCCTTTGAATGCTTACCTTGCAATTCCTCGAGCTCTGATGAAAAGTGTGCTGTTTGCAATGACAAGATTTATTGCATCTAGCACTCTATATTATAGCTGCTCCGCTAACCACAATAAACAAGATATGAAAAGCAATCATACAGATAATGCCATGGAGGAACAAGCACCAGCTTCGTCTTTAACCCCTTCACCTGCCTTTCTGCTGGGAGCTCCATCAGCACTCCTGCACCACCACCCAGCCCTGGTGGATTCAGGATTTTGGTCCTGTAGTAACACACCCAGGGCTTGGGCTCCTTTCCCCCCATTGCTAAAGCACCAGTATTGCTGGGAGAGCTTCCCTCTGTCACTGTCAAAGGTCACAGTTCTTGTCTGGAGGAAA
The DNA here is from genome assembly GCA_036630365.1 of Acanthiza pusilla. Taxonomy (NCBI): domain Eukaryota; kingdom Metazoa; phylum Chordata; class Aves; order Passeriformes; family Acanthizidae; genus Acanthiza; species Acanthiza pusilla. The sequence continues at coordinate 7,804,046 of JAXCHO010000049.1, read as the reverse complement.
AATAACTGAGTAGAGCCAAGCCAGCTGCTGTGGTGGGTGTTAGGAAGGAGCGATGGGACAGAACCGTGGCCGTCCCTCTGGGACTGAAGCTTCGCAGTGCTTCAACCCACACTCAAAAACGTCATTGTTTCTGAATTTAAACCCCTTCCCACAGGCTGGAGGTAGGTTCCCAGCAGAGCTGGGGCATCCCAGCACCGCTCTGGGCTCAGCCTTTTACAGCCCAGCAAGACATTGTCTGCTCAGGACACAGTAATTTCATTAGTCATGTTTTGCATCACAGAAGCCTGGATTTGACCCTGGAGACTTATAAACATTATTTAAAGGGGGAATTTCCATGTCAAGGTCACAAGGAGATATATAAGTGCAATCAAGACACAGCTCAAATTGAATAGTCCTTCACTACCCACACACCCGAGAATATTTTCTCAAATCCTTCTCCCTACCTTTAAATCTTCACCATATGCAGAAATAAACAGTCCAGAGGCGAGGGTTGCAACCAAAGGCAAGAGTAGCACTGATTAAAATCTATTTTTTGCCATTCCTGTCCATGCAGTGTAAACAATGATTCCATATTCCTTACACCTAATCAAATAAATAAAGCCCTGCCAAATATGAGCACACAGGAGGACAAGAAAGCAAGCAGCCACTTGTTTTCTGCCTTACACATGAAAACCCTTGGCCATTTCAACCCAGAGGAATGAGAAATGCTCCGCAAGTTGGAATTCACTTCTCTATTGCAGTATTTTCTGCCCCAAAACTCAGTTAACCATTTACAAACAGGATAAAGCACTCCCGCGCTCTTTATTACTCCTTTGTGTAGGGACAACTGATTTCCTTTCTTTCCTGACCGTTTTTTCCCCAGTTTTAAGTCTGTCTCCAGTCAGTCAGAAGCTGGCACAGTCCTTGTCCACACACGAGTACTCCAGAATAATAAACTCCTTGTAAGTGATGCCAAAATCAGGCAGTGGCAGGAGAGGGGGCAGCAAGGTCTTGGGTTTAAGAACAGACCGAATTGTTCTACCCAGGGTAGAAAAATTAAAATATGCTGGAAATAAATATAAAAATAGACTGGGGTCTGCAGTCCAAACAGAGCATATATTTAGTAGTTGTGAATGGGAAAGAGCAGAACATTCCTGGAAATTGTTCAAAAAGCATCCAAGCAAGATTACAAGATTTCCAAGCAGAGATTCTTAAGGCAGGTTGCTATGGATGCTGGGAAGGGTGTTAGTCTTTGACCCTCATAACAAAATATGTTTCCCAAAAGCCATTTTTTTCCAAGAACTGCAAGGAGGGCTTTAATTCTGGAAACCTCCAGAAAACAAGTTGTTTGGAACACAGAACAGGACCTTCAGCACTGATGACAAATAACCCTGGGAAGGACCAGGAGAAGTGACCTAACCCTTTCCTCAGGCTGTCAGTCAGGGAAAACTCTTCTGACAAATGTTGTTCAGGCTGTTCTTAAGAGTTTCTTGAGACGGAGACTCTCCTATGCAACCAAAGAAACCTCATCCCTGCCCACACTTCTTCCAAAGCCCAAGACGTGCCCCAGGAGCTGCAGCTGAGCTCCACCATTCCCTGCCCCACCCGCCAGGGACAAGCAAAAACAGTGTTCACCTAAGGAGGCAAAATGAATTTTTTCAGGATTGGGGCAGCAGGAGGCTAATCTCCCGTGAAAATGACACTAATAAGGATCATGATTTCCTCGCAATTCTTTCCCTGTGTTGCATGTCCTAAGAAGATCAGGTTCTGTGGCATCTGCTGTTTTACCAGCCCTGAGCTGCTGGGGACAGGATGTGTGAGAGAAGGTGAAGGGCCTGGCAGGTCTCAGAGCCCATCAAAACCTGTTGGTGTCCAAGCTCTTTCTTTTACAGTCATAACCACGTCTGTAAACCATGGTTTGGGTTGGAAGAGGCCTTCAAGATCACCTTGTCCCAAGCCCTTGCCTTGAGCAGTGACATCTTTCTCTAGCCCAGGGTCATCAAAGCCCTGTCCAACCACTCCAGGAAAAATCGACCTGATGATTTTTGTCCCAGCTGAGAAAAAGTCCAAGACATGTTTGCAAAAATGAGTACTGTGATATTTTAAAATTACTGACAAAGAAGTTGGTGTCAGGCCATGTGTCACCTTGGGCTGCTCAAGGACAGTAAAATTGTGGCACTTTTGCTGCTTGATCTCAGGCAGTGCCTGGGCACTGGTGGCACTTCCAGAAGCGGTGTTTGAGCTGCCCAGCCATGGCAAAAGGCACCAAGGTGGATCCAAGATAAAACTGGCATGATAAGAAAACTTCTGTGCTGCAGCCAAGGAAAATGAGACACTTAGGACAATGTTCTTGAGGAGAGAACATGAACTTATAAGCGTGAAACAATTTTTTATGGCAAATGTTTGCACGAGCAGGTACACCAGTTACACTGAGTACCCCAGAAAACAGCTGGTAGGAACAGAGGCAAAATAAAGTTTTGTTCTTATAGCCCAAGAAGTGAAAAATCAGCCACCACAGGAAGCAGCCCTGAAGCTGATGTTTGCAGAAGTGCACGTGCCCATTTGACCCAAGTGCTCCCACAAGCATTTGTCCTGGGCATAAAAGCAATGATCACTGTCACCTGGTGTAGGGGTTTAGTCTATTTGTAATTTAATAGAAGAATTTCACAGAGATTTCTGCCTTATTGATTTTGCCTAATGGAACAAGCTGGTTTCCTAGGGGCACCATGTACTGCACTCTGCACAACACATCCAAAGGGCAGGGGAGCGCCTCCGCTCCTGTTCCACTAGACTGTCAGCATTTAATTAATCCAGGAGCTGCAGGGCAAATTCTTAGTGCAATGTGGAAAAAAAGGCAAAGACAAAACATCAATTTATGCTCTGAATGCCCCTGTGCATTATGATCGTCCTCTTGGAGCGTTTAAACTGGAGGCTACAAGGCTGCACTGCTTGTAGCACTTGAGTGCCTGTCAGATTTTCCCCCTTTAAGGCCTCTGCCAGATACTCTTTATCCTTTATAACATCAAATGCTTTCAGTAGGAGGCTCTCTTTGATGCTGATTTTCTCTCTGATTCTCCAGGCATGGATAAATGAAGGTTTCCTTTATATTTGGAAGTGTAATGAAAGCCCTTGGTGCTTTACCTGCACTCGCACACAGCACAGCAGAGCTGGGCACGTTCTTTAGGAGCATCCCCAGTGGGTCAGCCCTGGGTGTCTCCACCCTGTGTACACACAATTGTCACCCTGAGCACACATACATCCTGCATGGGTGCTGGGGAGCAGAAGATCATGAATGTATTTTTTGGCTTCCCACACATTTTTCACCTCCTGTGAGATCACTGACCAGTTGTGCCACCTACCCATCCTTTAGCAGCTTTGAAGCTAAATTTAGAATACTGACCTTTCAAAATTAATTGTGCTTTGGCTTTGGTTATAGGTTTCACTCCCTGCCAATGCTACACTCTGTCAACTGCTCTGCCATTCCTCTCTTCCTCCTTTTCCTCCCAGCCCTGCAAATAAGTCCTGTCCACAGGGATGCCACTGCTAAACACACTTGTTTGGTTCTCCGCAGGTCGACCGGATAAACCACACTTTTTAGAAGAAAATAGTTTATAAGCTGGGTATAAATACAAATATTTTATATTTAACAGCTTATCCATGCCAGAGCAAAGCCAGTGCCTCCACACGCTGCCAGGAAACCATGAGGGTCAGGCCAGTGCTCTGCAAACTCTCCAGCAATCTGGGGTCCTTGGGAACTCTGTCCCAGATGCACAGAACTCTTGGCAAGGAGCATCAGCCAACGGAATGGCAAAAGCCTTGACAGGGACACCATGCTGCCCAAATCTGTTTTCTGTCAGTCTGAGCACAGGGTATATGGAAAACAGCAGGCGACCACCTTTGGAGAGGAATTAACCAAAAGGGGGAAAAAACCCTGTCAATACAATTTTGGTTTCAGTCTCCAAGACTTGACAGGGAATATATAATTTAGGTCCATGTCCAGGAAACAAGGGATTTTGCAGCCTGACATGGCATACTCCGAATTTAGGTGACAACAAGCCTTTTCTGGCACAAAACACAGACCAGAATTTGACACCAGCAGTTGATTCACTGTGAAAAATGGGTGTTGATTGCCTTGGCTTCTTCCAAACACACTGCTACCCAGAGATTAAAGAACACATGGTGAGGATGTACAAAACTGCTGAATTTTATGGGAGCACCACTCAGCTGCTGAGCAACTAAAGTCACTGCTTTTAGTGTTTTCAAACTTGTATGCACTTTATAAAAACTTTCAGAATCAGGAGGCTGGGAAGGTGTTAGGGTTTTTTAAGCCTTTTTAATGTGTGATATCAAAACCTATCCCGACGCTGCTGAAGGGAGCACAGAGAAGGGCTGTTTTGCTATCTGCAAGCTGAATTCTCCCTTCTCTGGGACACGGTCATCACTGCACCTTCACCCACAGAAAGTCTTCATCTTTCTTTGGCATTGGAAGAAATAGGGAAGAATGGGGACCCACATGCAGGAAAAGGCAGAAACCCAAAATCCAAGTACAGTCTGTGCCCTTAAGAAAGGTTTTGGTTCAAGGTCAGTGTTTGTTTTCCTTCCTGTTTTGGGAGAAGCTCAATGGGACTGTAAGGGCCTTACTTGGGCTAAAACATCAGCCTAAGTGGAGACTGATGAACAGGCAGAGAGCCCTGCTAAGGCCACCAATTGTCATTAAGAGCTCCTGTGTGGGGGCTCAAGGATGGTCAAATTACTCCTTCAAAGGTTGCTTTGTGTTGTACCTCTTTTGAATGCTTGTGTACACAAAATATTGACCTTGACCAGGAAGCAACACGGTCCTTGAACATGGAGGGAAAATCAGCCATCAGCAATCAGGAGCTTTGTCTCCAGGCTTGGCACAGGCTGCTTCCCTTTCTGCTCTGTTGGTGAGACAGCAAGACCCTGCACACTCCAGAGGAGCGGATGGGTGACTGAGACACCTCAGCCAGAGCAGTCGTGGTGCCCAAGAGGGCTGCCCCACCCCAGTTAAAATACCATGAAACAACAAGGAGTTCCTGGTGTACCCAAAGTCCCCTCCTGCTCTATAACCCCTGCTGCCCACCATCAGAACGGGTGGAATAAATAATGTTTAAAACAGAGTACTGAGTGCCTGATCTTTAGTCCTTCCAGTACAAGTGGGTGCAGCAAGGGAGGAAGGGTGCAGGAAGGTGCCCTACCCCAAGCCAGTTCTTTGCCATCCATCTGCCTTCCCACGTGTTAAACCCCAGGGACGCCACCAGCGTGCAGATCTCTGGGTATTGGATTGCAGTCAGCCCTGCACAAGTACAGGCACATTCAGGCCCGAGATGTTTTCTGGCATCAGTATCAAGCTTCCTTTCTAGCCACTAAAGATGCTTAAAGGGCATTATAATAGCAGCCTGGATATCAGAGACGCTCCCGTCACTGTTTGATTTCCTCGTGCAACAACGCGTGGTCAGATTCACACAAGGTTCGCAAAGGATCAGATCTGCTCTTTTCAAAGACAGCTGGGAATACCCCTGGAAAAATGTGAAAAACACAGCATGTGTTGGGACCGGTGCCTCTCCCTCATTATTCCATGTAAATACAAGCAATCTGACCCCTCCAAAGAGACTTTGCATTTCTCAGAAAATGACCATCTGTCAGGCAACAAAGGGCGCTCATTATTTAAATTAAGAATCTATTCCCTGCTGCCATTTTCACTCACTTCTCATTACAGCAGTCTCTCAAACACCCCATTCCCTCAGCTCCATGAGCTGAGATCACCACTCACCCCCCTTCCTCAGCATCTATCACCCATAAACAACCAGCAAAAGGATGCCACAGGCTGTGGGCCAAGAGAGCCCTGGATTTGCCATCCAGAGGAGTAATGTGACTCAGAAAATATATACAACAGGCCCCAGAAACTGACTGTGTAATAGAGAGTATTAAGCATGTTCTTATGAAATCTAAGTTCCCTTGAGGGCTGTGGATATGAATGGTGGGAACGCAGAGGTCAATCCTCAGGCTGGGCTGGCAGGGGCTGCTCCTCAACAATCCCAAATAACCTGCACTGTGCTAGGGAAAAGAGGCAATGCCACCAAAATATCATATATATATATATATATATATATATATATATGTATGTATGTATATATATATGTATGTATGTATGTATATGTATATACACCATATATATATACACACACACACCATATATATATATACACACACCATAATATCATATAATATAATCATCATCTGTGACCCACAGCAACACTGCCATGAAGCAGCAGAAGCACAGAGGTGGAGGAAGCTCAGCAGAGCCTCAATTCCCCTGCACAGCTCTATTGCTTTTGCAAGAATTTGCTGCTGAAGAAAAGATCTGGGAGAGTTTTTCTTGCTTGTTCTTTTTGTCAATCAAGAGGCTTCCTTCTCCCCACCCCCTCCCATCAAGCCAAAAGAATCATATCAACAAATCCTCAGCTTGACATGACTTGCTAAATGTCACTTGTCACAGGGCTGCAGAGCTCAGGGAGACGTGAGCGAGAAGCAGGAGCAGGGATGAGGCCGTGGTGCCAGCACACCTCTGTGGCTCCCTAGCTCTGCCTAGGGCTCTCTCTGGGTCTCAATTCCCAGCTGGACAAGGGGAAACACAGAAAAACCTCATGTCCTGTGCTCTGGGGGAGGTGAGTAAAGGAACAGCTATAACACACACAGCTATAACATCCTTCAGTGGCGTAAATAAATGAGGCTGCTCTCAGAAATCCCCAATTCTGCGTGGTGCGTGGAGCAGGTCCAGCTTTTAAGGAGCTGCTGTCTCCAGCAGGAAGCACCCAGAGATTCCATGGGTATGGAAATGTCTGAGTTCCCTGCGGCTGGAACACAGCAGGGCCAGCTCGTGCCAGCCGCGATTAGACAGCGCTGGGCTGGGGCTGACAATCGCGCATCGTCGGGAGGACTCTGCGAATTAAGAACTCTCTTTGCTGGAGGCGACTCGCATGGCCAGACACCAGAAAGGATTGCGAAGTGCTCGTGTTCTCTGCTGGAAAGAGCCTTGGGAGTGCAAACTATTTATTAAACAATAAAACCCATCAAACTGCTTTTAATATTTCATGTGAGGGGGAATGCATTTCTATTATTTTTAATAAGGCAGGTTTTAGGCTTCTTCGGAGGAAATGGAAATGATCTATTCAAAATAAGGGTAAATCCTCCACAAATAATCCCAGCCTATGTTTATTACAGATATTGTCACATTGCAAGATGCAAAAATAAGAACCAACAAAGCACAGCCTGTTGTGTCAAATTGCTTTATACTCTCAAAAAACCCAAAAAACCAAGAAAAACCAAAAATGCCAAAAGGGAGTGTGAGCCTTAGGAATGATGCAAAGACATCAACTCTTCTCCTGATCAAAATCAAGACTGAACGAGTAGAAGTATGCAATCTATCCCAGTGCTCGATCCAAGTGATCCCATACCAGGAAATTCTGAGAGCTCTATCTTAAATTGAGCCTGACATCACTCAAGGAGACACAAATAAACATTCAGTGACTGTATGGAGGTTGGCTGGAGCCAGTAATAGGTGACCACGAATGCTGGTCAAACTCCAGCATTGCTGAGCAGCTCAAAAGCATGAGAAGAAATCCCATTAAATGTGACTAATCAAAGATTTGGAGGCAATGGTCTAGCAGTGCCTGCTGTTTGCCTCCAGCACGGTTTTTTTCATGCTGCTGGATGCTTTTTTGAAGATCTGCAGCCTGGTCATTTGTGTGTTTAGTGTCTGGCCACAAAAGCACCCTCTGCATGAGCTTGTTCCTGCTGCTGCCAGCTACCTTCTGGGGGAAAACAAGCAAGCAAACAAAAAATCTCTGGTACGAATTCAGGAGAGCCAGAAAAAATAAATCACAGAGCTCGTCTCTGGAGCGCTCTTCAAAAGAAATTGGTTGAAAGTAAATCAAAGGTTCTCATCCAAAAATAGCAATGGAAAAACATTATAGAACACCAGTTCAAGCAGTCACTTCAAGAGATGGGCAAGCATCGCCAGGAGAATATGGCACTGTGTGCCTTCCCTCTGGAAGTCTTTGTTTCTGTCACAAGATGCTTTGCCCCAGGGCCTGCCTCGAGGAACAGGCTGTGGAAGATCCCAGAGAGCCCCAAGTGCACACACAAACAAGGTTTGCTTCTCAGCAGCCCAGACTGCCCACACCAGCAAAGTCACAGGACGAAGCCCTGCTGAAAACGTGTGCTTTCTATTGCCAGAATATAACCCTGAAAAAGGAATCTTCCTTCTGTTTTGCACTGGAAGAATCTCAGCTTGGTTACTGTGTCCAGCTGGGCAAGACACAGCGAAGCCTATCACAGCAGGTCCAGAGGAACACAAAACCTGCCTGAAAAACTCATGGAAAAAGAATGAATGAGCTGGGACTGTTTAGGTGGGGGACGGGGGGGGAAGCAAGCAAGGAAATGATGAGTTTCAAATGCACAGAGGTCTTCCCTGCTAAGATGGAAAATAGGACCTGATTTCCATGTTTAATATGCTAAGGAACATTTAACAGAATAATGGAATGGTTTGGGCTGGGAGGGACCTTAAAGATCATCCACTTCCAACCCCTGCCATGGACAGAAACACTGTCCACTAGACCAGGTTGCTCAGAGCCAATTCCAGCCTCGAACATTTCTGGGAATGAAGCATTTGTAGCTTCTCTGGGCAACATGGGCCAGTGTCTCACCACCCTCACAGGGAAGAATTTAATCTTAATATCATCTAAAACTATTCTTCCGGTCTAAAAGAATTCCCCCTTGTTGTACCCACATTTCTCCGTGGGGATCCGAGCTTTTCCAGAAAATAATGGAAAACTACATGACAAACAGAGGGGGTCAGAGGTGACACCGTGGGGGCTCAGCAGTGTCCAGCCTGCAGCTCACAAGACATGGGGACATTGTCCATGGGGACATAGTCCACAGCCCCACAGCCCTGTGAGGCTGAGCCACACCCGTGCTGTGCCCAATTTTTGGCACCAGTGTCACCGCAAATGGGGACAAGGGAGCTTTGACCTCTCACAGCAGAGGAGCTGCTTCCACCCATCCCACAGCCACAGCTCCTGTTTTCCCATGGCACTGGAGGGGAATGTCTGAGCCAATCCATATCCATGTCCCTCCGGACATGCAGCTTTCTCCTGCATCTTTCAGCTCACATTTAAAGCAGCAGCGTGTTGCATCTCCCAGCCAGCACAGCGCTTTCACTACCAAATTGATCGTTAAATGAAAATTCAAAGGAACATTTAAAAATTTCATCAATGCCATTTGGACATATGCCTTCAGGCTGTTTATCTTTAAATGAGATGTCACATGTAATTTAGTGGCTATATAAGTATTGTTTTTCACTTTTAGCTGCATTGCTGTGGGCAGCCCTGAATCAGTGCACACCTTCATTCTTCATTACGGGAGATAAATGAAAATGGCACCATTTTTCTGAATTAAAGTCCAAATACCTGACATGTCAATACCATCTAATGGAACAAAGCACCACAGATTCCTAGAGCAGGTGTTTAATTTGCATGTTATTACTGACAAGCAAGATTAATGCTTTGCTAAATACTTATGCCGCAGCAACAAGAAAAGCAGAGGGGGGCTATAATTAAAATGGCAAACAAGGACAAAACATTGTAACTCCCTTTCTTTCTTCAAGTGATTCAGTCTTCACAACAGAACTGAAATATTAAAGCTTTGGTATTTGTTTCTACCTCCATGCTGCATCTTGGTGCATTTTTGGGCTGTGCCACACAGAAGTGTCACGAGTTCTGCCCACAACCCAAAGCCATGGGACGGCAGCGATGCTCTCAGTGGGAGCAGGGATGTTACCTGCTGCTCCTCTGCCCCATCCCTTCCCTCAGGGAATCACTTGGGAGAACTCGTGAAGAAACAGAGTTTAAACCTTATCCCAGAGACACTCAGGCCCCCAGGATATTTCTTTCTAAACCATAAGGTTGCTCTTGCCAGACTGTTGCCTGCATATGCATTTAATAGCAAAATAGCACAGGAGTCCAAACTGCTGCTGGAAAAATAACAACAAAAAAACCCCAAAAAACCCCAACCAGCAGAACTGCAATTAAATTACAGCTTAGGGCCATTTGCTGCACAGGAATTCTTTGCTCTGCAAAGACTTGCTGCAAAGATTCATCTTGTTCTGAGTAACACCACACGAACTTGGAGCCTCTGCCACTCTTCAGGAGAGATATTCTGGATTTGTCCCACCATTGTTTTGACACGATAGTAGGAAACACCCTTGTTTTCAATTTTTATATTTTACACTAGAAATTTCAAATTTGTGTAAGTTCATACGTTCTGCGTGCCCAGCTCCTGCTCACCACTGATCAAACGAGACAACTTGTGCGCCATCAGATGTGGAAATCCCTACAGGACAGGGCTGGTGTTGAAAATCTGAATTTCACAGTGAGCACGCCACTTGTCATCCAAACCTTGTGGTACCCCCAGGTAATCAGAGCACAAAGAAAGTGGGAATTTCTCATCAACACCAACCCAGCTACATCCTGTCCCAGAGCAAACCCAAAACTGTGGATCAGATCCTTGCCTTGACACAAGCCAGCAAAGCTCTGCTGTCTGCAGTTGGGATTAAGAGTGGGACCATGGTTTTTAGTGCCTCACCACAGTGCTCCTGCAGGATTTTAATAACCTGATCTTCCATTCATTTTCCAGAAAAGGACTTTTATTGTTTTGAAAACAACAAAATAAAGGCTACTACTCACTGGCTGTCAGGTTAATGGTTCGGAACAGGTCTGCGTGCATTGAAGAAAACAAGAGGCACAAACCCAGCATTAATAACAAATAAAAAGCAAGAGTGATGTTCTCATCCATTAGCTGCTCTATCAATAGTACAGTGAGGCTTCAGCATCGCTGGGACTGTCACCCCCACCCAGCAAGGCCAGCCCAGGAGGGTGGCACAGGGCACATCTGTGGGGACAGGGCTCACAGGGGACACCAACCAAGCCCCATCTCATGAATCAGACCCCAGGGACTGATGGACCTGCGTAAAAGCATGTGAGGGGAGGCTCTGAGCTGCCACCGAGTCCTTCCAAGGATTCTGAAAGCCTGTGGCAGGAACGGCCTCCTCTGGCCACTTCCACCCTTTCCCATGCCAAAGGCTTCCAAAAAGAGCCCAACCCCTCAGCTCCTTGGTGCCTTCAGGCTTTAAGGAATGTTCCCAAACTTTCAGAATATGCCAATACCTCCCCATGCCTGGCACCAGTCCTCTCAGAGCAGACACTTGTTGCCTTTTAGCAGAGCAAATCCCACACAGTGAACACCTCCAGCAGCTCTTCCTGCAGGCAGGGGACAGGGAGCTCCCATGGGGACACTGGGGCAGGGATCAGGAGCAGCTGAGGACACCACTCCTGTGCTCATATCCTGTGTGGATCCACTCTGAATGCTCCACCAGGTGGGCACCAGCACAGGGGACACCCTGCCCTCCACCCGAGCCAGATGCCCACCCCACACAGGAGCCATTCACAGCCCCACCACAAGGTCACCAAGCACCTGGTGAGGCATTTAAATACCCAGAGCTCCTCTGTAGTTTCTTACATTAAAAAACTTCATATTTCTCACCTGGCATCTTCTTTAGGCAGCTTAAGGGTCTAACTCAGCAGCTTCACAGCCCTTCTGCCCTTCAAAACTTGCAATCAAAACCAAAATCCTTACTATGATCACAGGCTCAGCCCCCCTATAACCTCAGCCACACTGCAGACCTTGCATTGGGGGACTGCCCCTTATTTATAGCCACCCCAGGGCCATCAGGTGCAGAGGGACAGTGTAATGAGCTCATGCCTGTTTTGGGACAGTTAATGGCAAATTGGACAGAGGCTGTGGGGGATCACTCGCCCTGAAGTGAATAGTGCAGCTGAGAGCACTGGGCCAGAGGGTGCAGAGAGGGTCCAGCCCCACCTGTCTCTAATGGGACCCATGAAAGGCTGGTCGAGGGAAGGTGTCCCCACTGGGGGTGACATTTTCTGAAAAGCCTCCTGCTCCTGGGCAGAAAACTCAGCCAATAATCAGCTCTTCTGCAGCAGCCACTGCCCCCCAGCCCGTGGGCTGGCAGGGAACTGCTGCATTCAGAGTCATTAAATAAAGTAAAAGCCTGTGTTGCTGAGTTCCTGCTGCATTGCATATCGTAGGAAAAAAAAAATGGAGAAAAACCCCACGTGAATTACTATCGGTTTAAATAAATGTGCTTGTGTTTCCCCACAGCAGCAGCTCATGGCCGGGACACGGACACTGCTCAGGAGCTGCTCCAGCAGAGCTCCCCAGGGGCTCAGCAAAACCAGAGACAAATGGGGCATTGCAGCCTCTCAGCCCTAAGGAAAACAGAGCTCATTAACAGCACCAAAAACTTCAGTGTCTTCAACCTGTTCCTGTCCTGAACATGTGCTTCCAGCCATTGCTTTAGTGTTTGGGAAGGTGGAAAGGATTTTGTCAAAAACCCATCTGGGCCGTGGCACTGATTTCTCCCTGGAGCTCCTGTGCCAGGGTGCAGGTGCTGCAGGAAGCACTGTTGCCCTCAGCCATTCCTACTATTTTATTATCCTGGAGGAGCCAAAACGGCATGGTAACTAATTCTGCAGCTTCGGTTGTGGTTTTGCTTTTATTTTATTTATAAGTAATTACAGACTGAGAAAAATGAAAGCTACACATGGGCTCTATCTAAATAACTCCTTTGCCCACCACTGCGCCCGTGCTATAATCTGCAGACCTGTCTGCACTCTCAGTAAACTCTTTAAAGATTTAATCAAACAAATTAATCCCTTAACTCGCCTGTTCCCTCAAAACTGTCATTCAGGAGGCAGCTTATTTTCTGATTTCTAAGAGCCTGGTTTCTGCCAAGTGCAATTTTAAATGACACAGTCCTTAAAAAATGCCCAGATAAAAGATTTGCTCTGAAACCCCCAGTTTATATCCTGGAGTCTGCTGTATATGAAATTGAGATCCATTTAAATTCAACCCCGTGCCACTGAGCTCTGTGAAAGGCAGGGCCTGCTCGGAGCTGTGGGAGGAGGTGATGGGATTTAGCAGGACTGGATCTCCTCCCAGCCCCACTGCCGGCTGCTCTGACCTTGGCCAAATCATTTAAACGCTCCACGCTGTTTAGTCATCTGTAAAATTAGTATATTGCTATTTACCTGCCTCCAAGAGATATAGTGAAGGTCAGCATTTGTGAAATACCTGGAGACCTTTGGGGGAGCAGAGCTCAGGTCGTGCCTGCTGCTGATCCCAAAGAGCACCCTGAGCCAAATCCCAGGTCTTTGGCTGATCTGAGGGAAGAGATCCCAGTGCCACGGGGTCAGCAGCTTCTGGACAAGGACCAGCAGCTGAGATGGGTATTTGTCAGGTCTAGCAACAAATTATTGTTTCTTGGAAACTAACCTGGATCACCTCTGCAAAGAGTTCTAAGGTTTAAATCATTAATTGAACTATTTTCACTTGAAATGACAAAATAAACAGCTCAGTGCCTGCTGAAACTCTGCAATGTTCATCATTTAAACAGGAGTGAAACTGGAAAACCTTTAATTGGTTCTGCTATCCGTTTCTCCTGGAAACATGTCCCATCCTACAGACTGCACAGGCTCTGCTGGAATTGCTGATGGAAATGGCCTCAGGATCTGATGTTCTTGGTGGCTGCTGAGCCATGTCATAGCTCTTCCATTTTACCCAGGTGTTAAAGATGCAAAGAGGTGCTAATACCTGCTGATAGGCAACTAAAAAAAGCTTTATATAGAAAATGTAAATTTAAATCTTTGTGCTTCAGGATCTTTCAGCCTTTTCTTTATAGCTGCACCCCAAAGTGATGCTCAAAGAGAGGAGCTGGAGGCAGAGGCCTTGGGTCTAATGCTGTGCCCAGGTCCTCTTACACAGTTTGTCGCCAGTGTTGAGGTGAAGTTTTTGTCAGACAAGTAAAGACTCATCTGGATCATATTTAGGGGCTGAAGTGCTTGAGAGAAAATAAATGGTTGGGATTAAACCAAATAGAAGCAAATACAGGACAGAGGTGGTCAGGCATATGATAAATAAAAGCAAAAACTCCTTCACACTGCACTGGTGGGCAGTGCTGAGCTCAGTCTGCCAAGGGCTCTCCTTTATCTCCGTGGGCACGAATGGAAAGCAGGATGCTGGAGAGGCAGGGTGACAGAGGGCAGGGTGACAGAGGGCAGGGTGACAGAGCCACCACTGCCCTCACATTTGTGGCCCTCCCTGCTGTGCATTACAGGCAGCTGTCACCATCCCTAAATCCGTGGGTTGCTGTTGGAAGAGCATCACCCCAACACAGCTCATTTTCCACCCAGCTTCTCCAGAAGGTGGGCAGGAATGGGAGACCCCCCAGGTGCAGAAATCCTGAGAATGTGGTTAAAACCAAGGACAGTGACACAGGCACCTGCCCACACAGACCTCTCCATGTCCAGCTCCGTGGGCTTTTGCAGGAGCTGCTCCATCGGAGCTTCCCACGGAAATCGCTGTATCATTAACCTGAGCTTGGCTTTGAACCAGGGCTTTAAGAGTTTATACAAGTAGTAGCTAAAAGGCATTTAATAGTGCACTACAGCCAGTAAGCAATGAATTATTTAGAATATTTTACTAAGAATAATTGCTGTTTTTAAAGAGATTTTTTTCCCCCTCATCTTCCCTGGGGCCTGTAAATGCTTTCATGGTAGTAATAGCAAGTAAGAAAAAAACCCCAAAACACAAACCCACCTAATAGAGTCTGCCTGGGATCAGCTAAACCATGATGGAGAGGAGGAAGAGTGTCTTGAATGTGGTTTCATGCATTTGTTTCTTAATAAAACTAAACACGCAACCGCAGAAAATAAAGTGAACGCAGTGCCAAGAGCCAGGCTCACAGCCCAGCTAGTCCAGGCAGGATTGTGTACACTTTCACACTCTTAAAGTTGTTGTAACTCCCCCAAAATGCTAAAAAAAGAGTAAATCCTGCTGAGGACCTCCCGCTCAGCCTGAGATCAGTGGTTTCTCCCCAACATGAAGCGATGAGCAGCCCCTGCCCTGCCCTGGCACGGCTTCACCTTGATACAGCCATGACACAGCTGTCCCTAAACACATTCACTGCATTTTGTCTACCTTTGAGCTCACAGAAGTGTCAAAAATAAACAAAATAATTGGAATTTTTGCAGTTAATTGTACACTTTCCTAGCTGCTGATCTAACACTGCTGTTTGCAGTGGCTGGGCTGGGGGCTTTGGAGATGAATTTTGGCACAGAGCCATTTCCCAGGGGCCAGGGATGAGCAGCCAAAGGCCACAGCACCAACCAACACCACCGTGGATGGTGCCATGAGCTGGGGGTGGCAGGACGCCACAGCCTGGGGACAGCTGGCGCGACAACAAAGCTTTTTGTTGTTCAAAGCTTTTTGGGGGTTCAATGCAAGATATTCAAGCTGAATGAAAATCAAGGTTGGTGTGCAATTTACCCACCCAGCCCTGGTCCTGTTCAGGCTAGGGCTCAGGCTTCCAGCAGCACTTGGATGATGTTCTGCCTGCCCAGAGCCCTCTCCCCTGGAAACCCATCAGCTGCTGCTGCAAAAACAGCAGAAATATTTGTTATTTAAGTGCTACGTCAGGTTGTGAGCAGTGCTGGGGGAGAGGAGGATCAGAGGCTCACTGCCCAGTGATTTAAGAGAGGGGTCAAACTCAAGCAGAGCTGTCCCTGGCTTTTGCTCACATGTTTTGGAAAGTCCTTTCCCATAATTCCCATTCCTTTCCCATCCTTTCTCATAATTCCAGGTGAGGAAACTCTTCGAAACACAGGTGGGAAGGAGATGCTTCCCTCAGGACACTGAGGAGTCCACAAGTGAAAGGGAAAACAAACTCACCTCCAAAACCTCAGTTTAACAAAATCCAAGGATTTTCCACCTGCCAGTCATTTCCCTAGATTACAAATGCTTCCTCTAATTAATAGTAGTCTGCTCTGTGAGTGTCTACTAATGATAAGCTCCAGGCAAAAGACCCAGAGCAGGGAGCTCTCCATTGATCCCACTATTGATTTTTTTATCTCTTTCCCTGTTGTTATTGTACATGCAAATGGCTGGTAATGACTCAACATTACGACCACTCTCTTCAAGTGACATTTAATAAAAAATGATGGAATTGGAGGGTCTAATATGCTGCTGTCCCTCTCTGTCCCCCATGCTGGGCTGGGGTGGCCCTGCAGTGCTGGCTGTGCCTCAAACACCTCCTCCCTGCAGGAGAGTGGGACAGAGCCCACTCGCTGTTCCTCTAATCTCACCAAAACCTTGCCCTAGAGTGGGCTGAACCAGGCACCCCTGGCTCCTCATGCTCCCCTCCAGCTGTGAAAATCCTCCCTGGATGGAGGGATGAGGTGAGAGGAGGCTGACCCACCCTCCATATCCCCAACCCTGCAGGCAGGAGAGATCCCAACTCCCTGCCATGAGCAGCAAAGCTCCAGCTCTGGGTGCAGGGAAGAGCAAATTCATGTTCACAGGGCAGTGATTAGACAGAAACCACTTTCAGTCGTGCACCTTCAAACCAGTAAGTTGTCGGGGGCTTTTGAGGGACATCATTTTAAGCCTCCTAAAGTGATCAGTCACTGCATTTTTAATATGCATTTTGCTTATCAGTTTGAATGGAATATGGCTTTATTCCTTCCACTGTTTGCTGCTGCCTGCTTGCTTTCCCTAGGAAAATTAGCATGTTAAGTGATAGATCTCTTTCCTTCCCTCCTTCTTCAGTACCTTTGCTTGGGACTAGTGAATTTTGTGCTGCATTCTCCAAAAATGATAGCAAAGAACTGCTAGTTCTCCACAAGCCTCATCATTTTCTTGCTTCTTTTTCCCCTGTAACATGCAAACAATGAAGTCCTGTATCCAGCCCAACATGCTCGTGTCAGCACAAACCAGAAGAATAAAAAACTCAGAAGCACCAAATAAATTTTTTTGAATCTTATTTTTAAAAGAGCCCTGTGAGAAATGCCAGGTTTTGGTGTTGGAGGGGAGACAGGACACCTGCAATCTCTGGTGCTCCTCCAACCCAGACAGCTCTGGAGTTCAGCTGGAGAGTCAAAGACTGCAGATATTCTTGGGAAATTCCTGACATTTTCTCCCTCTAGATGGGCCAGAAGTTATCATGAAAGCAGTCTTTCCTCTGGTGTTTTCATATTTCTTTTTTGGGAACCTCCTCAGTGCAGGCAGAGCCAAGTTTTCCCTGTGGCATCCATCACCCACGGCTCAGCTGGTCACGAGGGATGGCACAAAACCCGCTTAGCTCCCTGGCTGTGCACTCAAGAAAGTAAATTACTTGCTAGATAGCAAGGGATTGAGGCTTTTTTCCCCAAATTTTGTAATGTTTTACAAATTGACTCCTGCAGCTGGGAGATGGCTTACTTTTGCCCCAAAGAGCAGCCTGGCTCAGGAGGTGATGGGGACACTCGACTCAGGAATGGAGGAATGGTCCCTGGCAGAACCCTGCCCCATCTCAGGGTATCCCAGAGCAGATGGAAGTTATTGGAGCAGATGGAAGTGCAGCTTGTGGTTGGGGGAAATGTTGGGAGTGGGGTCAGACCTGCGCTTTGTCCCATCACCACCCTGAGGAAAGGCCCAGGGCAGGGGACAGTGGAGGTGTCCAACCTCCTGAGAGTGTCCCTGCAGCTCCCACAGCCTCAGCCCTTCCCACGGCCAGAGGGCTGGACACTTGGCCCTTCCCATGGCCACAGGGCTGGACACTTGGCCCAAATGTAGTGACCACAGCCCTGCACCAAAAGCGTTTCTGACCAAAAGTGTCTGCGAGGTTAATGACACTAGAAGAAGGTCCTCATCCCATGCTGTGGCTCATTGAAGAGGTGACCCCAGACACCCCAGTACAGCCAGGAGAGGAAGCAATACAGGAGGAGTGGGACAGAGGACAGCAGGAGACCTTCAGAGCTGAGCTGATCCCCGAGGAAAGCTCCCTTTCCCCAGCTGTCTTTAAGGCACGCAGAGCTGTAAATGCCTCACGCACATCACATTAGTCTGATGACTCTCCGAGATGTCTAGACTGCTGTTGGAGCTGATAGGAAGCTGGCATCATCCGAGCTCTTTGAGCCTTTCTTGCTTTTTCTTTTTTTTAACTGGTAATAAGATTCTTTTCATATTATGCACTGCTGGAAAGTCCCGTTCGCATGCAGACAGCTGCTGTGTTTATAGACACCATCCCAAATGCAGCTAAACACGACAGCTCGCCTCCAGCCCAGCAGCAGGCGTTTGTTACACTGATCATTTCCAGAGGGATCGCAGGAGCTCACAACGTTTTTGCTGTTTTAAACTCAAAGCCTTGTCCTTATGCAAAGACAAAAGTCCCACATGGAAAGATGCCTTGGGAAGGACCTGAAAGGGAGATAAAATCCTCAAAACTGAATGACAGCCTGAACAGCGGCAGCTCCCATTATTGTTTACCAGAAATACAGATGATGAACTAAACACTTTGAGGGTCATTCTTAGAGCACAAGAAAGTCTTGAGCTTGCCCTTAGTGCTGAACAAACCTGATACCTAAAATCCTTCCTGGTAGACCTGTAGAGCTGAAATAAAACTAAAGTAAGGAATTGCATCAAAACTGCCTCCATTAAAAGCCAAGTCCATGGGACAGGCAGTTTGGGAGGGTTCCTTCCAAGAAATTTTCCCCCATCATAACACGACCGGAGTTATTTTACAGAAGAAAACAAAGGATAAGAGAATGAATTTGAACACACATTTCCAGTGAAACTCCGTTTCCCCCATATGGAAACCCTACATTAAAGCAAACAGGTAAATCATGGCTATGGTACAAAACACGGTGAGGGAGAAAAGCATCCTAAATTAAAGGTATTTGCATATATTTGGCGAGGGTGCTTCTGTTGCAGGGCGATGCAGATGCTGCCTGTGATGAAGCCCTGGTTCCACCTCCCCAAGGCTTTGCCTTCACCCACCATCCCCTCGGCAGCCCCCTGTAACCCAGCACAGGTACAGAGCAGCTTTTAGCCCAAACCCGCGGGGTGTGGGCAGAGGAGCAGGAGCAGCTGTGTCCTCAGAGCTTTTGTCCGTGGCTGGGCACAGCTCGGGGGCAGTGGGGCTCCTGCTCTGCGGCTGCACAGCTTTCCACCCAGAGTGCGCTCATCCCAACCGCGCATTCCCTTGGATATAGCCAAGCACACAGTGCCCTCTCCTGCCAGCAGCCTGATTGTTTTTCAAATATTTCCCCTCACCTGCCTTTTTGTCCCTTTTTAAGGAAAGCAAATAATTTCATGGCTTGTTTTTATAAGAGGTTGGTTACGAACTGTCACAGAGCTGAAAAAAGGGTGGGAATTTTTCCCTCTCCGGGCGTTTGGGCTCCGGCAGCCCCAACCCAGCCCCGACCGTGACATCTAGCGGGTGATCGGCCGAGCAAAACGGCGCTTTGGAGAGAAGAAAGGTCATTTCCCCTTGGCACACAGCCCCGTTTGTGTGCCAGCGGCTCCCCGGGAGGCTGCGGAGCCCAGCCCCGCACGGAGCTGTGTCCGGCACTGCGGGGACGAGGGCCATGCCTCGCTCAGGATGCTCCAGCCTGAGACCAGCCACAGGAACTAAAACGTGCTCTCGGCTCTTTGCTGGGGTCACAGGAGACTCAGCTCTGGTTTTGTCCAAAGGCAAGCACCCTCATTTTCTGTGATGCCGTCTGGCTGCAGACCTAGACCTTTATTTATGCACAAAAGCATTATTTACACAGACAGGCAATATCCAATATTCCTGACAAGCCCCAAAGCTTAAAATGCTCAAGTCCTTGTGGCATCAAACCACAAACACCTCTTCCTCCTCTACTGGAATGTGGCAGCACCTTTGTATATAAACACGCATCATGAAAAGGCAGACTAGATTAAAGTGCAATCAGATTTCAAAATCAAGTTATGAAAGCTTGCTTTTTATTATTTTGCTTCTATTTCTTTTTGTAAAAAGATCGCAATCAAACAATACAAGATTGCTGCCAGAAGCTTAGCAGAGCTCAGACTCAGGACATGGGCAAGTGCGTGGATCCAGAGCCTGTCCAGCCAAGGCTGGTCCATCCTGGCTCTCTTTCTGCCGGTGCCCAGAGAACATTTTCTTTGTTTCCCTTTATTCACCATATTTAGCACAATAAATAGTTCGTTCAGAGTTAAAAAGCCCAAGTGGAATTTGGGGGGAAAAAAAAAAAAAAAAAGAAGAAGCACAGGAAACTGTTTTTATTTTTAATTCATCTGCAAGAGGAAAACAACAGATGAGAGTAGGGGACTCATTATTACAACAGCATAGAAGTCCAGGCTGAAAAAAAAATCTCAGCAAGAACAAAACTTTCAATTCATTAATAGCAAACCAAGAGAGCATTAAAGTCAGCCATTCCACACACAGCTCCAACTGCATCCTGCTGGAGAGGGCAGCACTCCCAGCAGTGTTTCCCCACACCAGGACATGTTCTTCAGCCCAGCTGCACGAGGGGCTCATGGAGAACAGGGTGATTTGGGAGCACCGGCGTGGGTTCAGGTCGTGCCAAACACAGCCATTCCAGGGCACACCTGGAAGTGCATTTGGAGCAGCTCTTGGCTGCACAAACCTCACTGGAAGAGCGGAGCCTGGCACAAGGAGATGCCCTGGCAGCTGTGTGCAGATCCCTCTGCTTCCTCCCTTGCTGGCAGCTGAGCTCAGCTCTGGCCCCAGTCTGAGGATGGGAAGGTGCTGATTAACCAAGCTGATAACAATACTCCAACTGTGTAGCTGTGAGGGACTTGGGCAATGGCAGATAGTGACTGGGCAAGAGGGAATGTATTCAAATTGGCAAAAGGTGGGTAAATATTAGATATTGGGAAGAAATTCACTCCTGTGAGGGTGGTGAGGCCCTGGAAAAGGTTGCCCAGAGAAGCTGTGGCTGCCACATGCCTGGAAGTGTTCAAGGTGAGGCTGAACCAGGCTAGGAGCACCCTGGGATAGTGGAAGGTGTCCCTGCCCACGGCAGAGGGTGGAACTGGAATACCTTCAAAGTGCCTTCCAATCCCAACCATTCTATGACTCTCTAACTCTGTCATCAGTTTTTGTGTGAAGGAAGTTGTGAGCTTTTATCCAGGCAATGACCTCAAACACACACGTTCCCGGGGCTGATGGATGTCCCTTTTGGAACAGTCACAACTCATCTGTCTGCAGTGCAAATGATACCCCAAAAAGGCACAACAAGGGGACTCTGGTCTCTCTTCAGGAGCTCAGAGGCGATTGCAGGGGAACAGGCAGCTGGCACAGGACCAGAAATGAGGGAGGCTGAGTCCCACAGCTCGCCTGGAGGAACTATTTCAAGCATGTTAAATTTTAACCACACATGGCAGCATCTCTGCGCTCCAGGGAGAGGTCACAGCAGAGAATCACAAGCTCCATCCCAAGTCAGTCCAAAATAAGAAACAATTTTTCAAAACATCCCAGCTCTCTGCAAGCTGAGAGTCTGGAAGAGAGCTCTTCCTCTGCCTCAGGGCAAAAAAGAAAACAAACCACAGCTCTTTTCATTGCTGACCTTTACATTGTCAGGAAATTAATACAAGCAATCTTCTCGGAGAAGCCATAGGGAAGGTGAAAGGAGAACATGGCATATGAACAAATGTAAATCCAGAGGGGTGTAGGGGAAGGAATCAACATTATGTGGTGCTGTGCCTCATTGAGATCGTAATCGGGAGAGGAAGCACAGAGCAGATGAGATTCCAGCTGTGACACCCTATTGATGCTGCTCTGAGGTACTTTGAGTTCCTAACCTGGACCTTGGCAGGCACCCTTTAAAAGAGGCACAGGACTAAGGGCTGCTTGTCCCCAAGTCCCAGCCCCATGTGCTGTAACCCTGTCATGTGGATCAGTTCCAGTAATACACGGCCTTGGGGACCATGACCAGAGGTCAGCTCTCCCTATTTCCCATTGACCTCCCAAATTTCACCCACATTGTGCTGTGATAGCAGCGTAACTGCAATGGGGAGCACAAGGTCAGACCCCTTCCTGTCCATAGCTCTCACTTGGGGACCCCCTGTCTGCCCTGCCTCTCCATTCTGCCCCAGCAGAGATGACAGCCCAGCTCCGTGCCAGCCTCCCAATGGCAGCAGTGCTGGGATCCTCTCCTCACCCAGCAGGCAGATGTGCCTGCGGAAACGAGGTCTGTGCAAGAGCAGCTGCTGGTGGGCACAGCTGTGCCTCTCCTTTGGGGTGGGGAGAAAACAGATTAATCAATGAAACCGAATCCGGTTCATCAGAAACTACAGCCATCTGTCAGCTTATTAATAGGCACAGAACTCCTGTAAAGCACTGCCATTAATACTCGGGGAAGATCTTTTTTTGGAGGAAAAGTTTAGGTTGCAGCAACTGCAACATTGGGTGGGGAAGGGTGGTTGGATGGTGGAATTTAAAACAGTTTATTATTTCACTTCAGCAAAATCAAATCAGTGGATTCTTCCCCACTTTCCTCCAGCACAGTATCTTCCCCCTCAGACTGCTAAAGCCTTTCTTTCTCGGCTTTTACTTATTACCTCCCAGGCCTTCTTTAGATTCCCAAAACATTCACATGCCTGCTCATTGCTAAGGACTCTTCCTACTGAAGGGAATGGAGGTTAAGGTAGGAAAGTGTGTCTCAATAACCTCCCAGACCCAATTTCTGCCAGGAACACATCCCAGCTTTGTCAGGTGGGCAGAGGCAAAGCTGAAGAGGTTTTCAGAGAGAGACCTGTAAAACACTCACAGAAACACAGCAGCACTTACACCAGCTCATTTCCATTTCTTATATCATGAGACTGAACATGTGGGGATGAGGGAGAGGAAACAACTTTCCAGATTATTTTAAATCATCTCTATTATTTCTGAGATATGCATTTAAACTGCAAGGGTTGCTCTTCCTTTAGTTATAACCGAGTTATTTTTGTGCTGTGCTTGATTCTCTTGTGAGAACAGGCAGCTAAAATAAACACTCTGTATCTATTCACATCAAAGTTTTTCCAAGAGGAATTGAAATATCGCTGATGTGGCCTATTTTTCCTTAACCTCCAGCTTCTTGTCCTTGAAGCATCATGACCGCAGGAGTCGCCTCCCTCGCTGCACCACTGCAAATTCTTGCTCCGAAGCAGATGCAGTGGATGATCCAGGGATGAGCAGCATGAGCCATTTTACATCCATGCAATCTTTCTCATGCCTCACCAGCTGGATACAGCACAGCCAAAACACATGTTACAGGTCTCTCTCCTATAGTGTGGGAAGGGGAATGCAAGGAGCTGTGCCCCTGCTCCCCCTGCACAGCCCTGGGACTGGGATAGGGCTGCAGAATTCAGGGAATGAAACCATTTAAGGGTGGACAGCTCTCAAATGGGCCACCTGCAGGTGTCAGACAAGCTACAGCCAAGAGAGCTGGGCTAGGAAAGCAGCAGTAGCTCCTGGAGATGACAATAAACTAGCCATGGTGACAATGGGAGTGGGCAGCAGACGGGTACAGCAGCTCCAGACCTCAACCTGCTGAGCACAAAAAGCAAAGCTAGAAGCTGAACTAAGATCCCAGGTCCTGCAAAATGGACAGTTTCCAAGTACTTGAAAAGCTCCAAACAGCTGTGGGAAGGAAGAAAACTCTCCGGGCCCATGGCAATGCAGAACAAGGCATGCACACAAAGGTCCCCCCTTGAGCAAAGAGGCACCAAGCAGGTGACAGTGCTGGAGGGCCCGGGGACAGCAGGTCAGGCAGCTCAGGAGGCTCCGGCTGAGGAACCATGATGGAGGAAAACTCTCCTTCCAGCTATCTGACAAAACTTGCCCATCCAGAAGGCTCCCAAGAAACAAACACAGCTCTAAGTCATGTTTTGAAGGATTGGGAAAAGGCAGGACGCGTGCCAGGGGATGGCAGTGACAGCTTTGCTTCCTCTGGGGATTTGCCAGCAAAGCCTCCCAGCACCAACTGGCAGCTCTGAGGATGCTGATGGCCAGACAGAAGGCTGAGTACAAATCTATAATTGCAAGGTAAAGGATTTTAAACACCATGAGGCTTCAGGGAAGACATCCCTTCCTACGGTCTGTAACCAAGCGCAGGGTCTGTGGATGCTGGGCGCTCAATGCCTCCCTGTACCACTGGGAATGGCACCAGGATCCAGCATTACAGCATTAGGTAGGCAATTTATTCAGAGTCATCCAAACTCATTTTCATGTAAGGTGCTTGAGGAACTCCAGAGCATCTAAAAGATTTTTTGCAGGGCTGCACAGAGCCCTTGAAAAGCCTCTGGTCTATTGTGTATTTTCCCTTTTTGCCTTAATCCAATATCAAGCATTTCTCCAGGGAATAATGTGCAGGCTGCTCAGCAGCATTAGCAGTAAGTCATTATTCTTTACAAATTGCAAGTCATGAATTTTAACAACTCTGAGGAAAGTGCTCATTAGTATTTTCCCAATTTCTAAGATTAGAAATTGAATAGAGATTTACCCATAGCTTGTTATCAAAGCCAAAAGGCAGCAACATTTCCAGGCTTCACTTTCCAAAGAGTGTTGCTCTGCTATTGTGTAGTGAAAAAGAATGGTTGTTTTAAATATAACATTGTTAATTAGCTAAAAGTTACGAGTATGTCATGCAAATTGACATAGACCAGAAAATACCTCAACATGCTGCATTTCAACAGATGGCAAGTGTGTAATGCCAAACTACACTTTGCCTTGTGTAAGAAAAAATCCATTTAATCTTTAATTTCATGAAGTATTCCTCACTTTCTTCTTAATAAGGAATCATTTGTAGGACTTGAGTCTTTCCTTTTCTTTTTTAAATATATTTGCTATATTCTTCTTCTATTTTCCCCCTGCAGCACAAGGGAACTGCAATTTAAGCAGGATCGTCAGTGTCTCCTAAAATACGTTGCATTGCCATTTGCTCTTACACTACAGGAGTATTCCACTACAAAAACAAAACCCTAAAAAAACCAATCAACCCACTAACTGACTCCTATGGCCATATGGTTATTTATATTTATTATAAATTAGGATAACTACAAATTGCAGCTTTTAATATAACACCAAAGACTGGAAACACATTGGGGGTGCCAATACTTGTATTTATGGCAACATACGTTTAAAAAAGCTAACTTTAAAAAAGACTAGAGCTTTTCTAAAGGGGGAATTAATCTTGTGCTCTACAGTATCTGTGCTTCTACCAGCCTGGAGCAGAACAGAGCACTGCAGTTGGAGTTTTGGGGGATGCTTTGGAAACTGGGACAGCAGCTAAGTGGTACAGGCTGGGGGAGAGGAGGATGAGAAACGCAGAGAGAGCAAAGGAAGATGCAGAGAGAAGAAATTAAATGCTCCAAAGAGAAATGGAGGAGTTCTTTGGAACCTTTGGAAAAATCCACGGGTGGAAGTATACAGGAGTGTGTCATTTGGAAATGAAGCTAAGCTGGGGGAGAGAGAAAGGCCAGTCCTGGGGTCAGCACATGCTCCTGTTGAGGTGGAACAGGAAATCTAACAGGAAAACCTTGGCTGCTGATATGCAGTGAGCAGTTGTTACCAAGACAATGAGATCCCCAGGAGCTCTGTACCACTCCACTAATGCCAGGGACACTTGCTCTTACCACTGGAAAAATCTTTCACATTCTTGGCACTACCCCCTCCCAAGGCAGACTGTGCAGCACACTGGGGCAGCACACTCTGATATTTTTTGGGTCACCTTGAGTGATGCTCTAAATGCCTAAGTGGTTTTAATCTCGGGCTGTCACACCCCCTGGAGTGTTTTAGTACCATCCCAGGGGTGCCATAGGGCTTTAGGAGAGCGCTGAGCTCCCACCTGCACCCCACAGCTGCTGCTCCAGGTAGAGACAAACAGAAACAAGGAGACAGCACTGCATCTCCCTACAGCTCCCACCTGCACCGTGCCTGGGATCAGAGCTGCTGCTCCTCTCAGGAACTGGAGGGATATTCATTCATGGAGAGCAAGAAGGTCTCTTACAAAGCCATTTTCTCCTCGGGATTATAATCAGCCTCCCCACTGCACTCCCACAAGAACACATTAGTCTTAAGAAATACAGTAGCTACCTCAATACAGCATTAATGACACACTGTTAAGTATCAACAAAATAACCACTGTCTTTTAACCCACTGCAGAACTTTCACATAAACAAACAGCATGTTACTTAAACCTGTACCAATTTAAAATTATACTCTGTGATAAAAATGTGGTTCATTATTTGCTCCTCCAGCCAGATTAAATGCAAGAGTGGTCACGTACCTGAGAGCTCAGTGTCTCACAAAGCAGCCGATGGTGTGTAAGCAGGAAGCACACAGATGTTTTTCTTCTTCCCCAGAGAAGAGCAAGCAGCTTGTGTTAAGATCAAATATGAATGAATCAAAAAACCAGAGTCTTACCCCACAAGGCTCATGGAATGAGACAGCCCTGCACTGTTCCAAGCCCCAGGCAGGATTGCAACTCTTCATTCCCAAGTGCCTCCTGGCCAACCCCTTCCATGTACTCTCATGCGAGTGCACTGTTGAGCAACAGCCCATTTCTTTGCCACCTTCACACCAAGCAATCACAAATGAGGTGTTTAATTTGAATTCCAATGCTTGCATCTTTTGTGGGTTTTTTCTACTCTTTTTCAGACCTCATTGCTATGAAAAAAATCAATTTCTGAAGTCCCACTTTCCTCCAAAAATATTTGAGTCTTGTTTAATCACATCGCTCCCTCTTTACTTTTTTAAAACTGTCCTGCCAGCTTCAAGAACTTGCAGGAACTATAAAGAAAAGGTATGGCCTAAGTAAGGAATGCTTTTGGATAATGCTTTGTAAAGCACTTCCCTGCTCACTCATCATTGTCCTGCTTAATGTTTTTATTGCTGTTGGCCTGTATTTAATGGATTAGATCTTCCTTGTAGCTCAAACAGCAACCTGAAAAACATGCCATCACCCAACAGAGGGTTCCCTGCTTTATCCAGATACTCTGTAGCAAAGCCTTGTAGAGAAGGTAAAACTTCCTAGTTTACACAAGAAAGCAACATTGCTGTAAAAATTATTTCAGACTGTCCCAGGTGAAGGTTTCACAACACCAAAGGCTGGCTGAGAGCCCTCACCCTGGATCTTGGAACGCAGCTGTTAATCCTCCCTTTAATACCAGAAACCCTTCATTAAATCCAGTAGATCAAAGCAGCAGTTCAGTTTTACTTCCCATTCCCTGGAGTTAGAGCAGACAGCTCTGCAAGGTGCCTGGAAACCTCATCACTGTCTACAAAAATATTAACATAGTCCTCAAACTAAGCACAGTGGAACTATGTTTTTCAAGCTTCTGCCATTTAAACAACAACAACAACAAAAAAACCCAACTAAGTTTCAAAACACACTTGGCAGTAAAACCAAGTGCTGTTAATGTGTCCAAATGTTCCACTTGTTCAGGAAAGAGCTGCTCCAACCAATTTCTTAAAGCTTTTTTCATTCGCTTTTCATGCCAACACTTACATTTTGGTTAACTGGAAGCTAAAGTGGTAACTGAAACTTTATGTTTGGAACTCTACACATCATCAGTTACATAAAACATTCTACTTCAACACAGGAAGAACCAAGAAAGAAAAAATACAGTAAATAAGACAGACTGCTCAAATATTTTATGTATCCATATTTATTTGTAATTTTACAGTGGCTTTAGTACTGTTTTACGATACTGTTTTTGGAAAGAAAAAAAAACCAAAAAGCTTCAGAACAAGGCTTCAACTAGAACTACAGAACTAGTTATTGACAGTTTTCCTTATGAAATTCTAGTATCCTAAAGAGTATCAGTTCAAAAAACCAATTAAGCATGACTGCTGTCCATTAAAAAAACCAAAAAAAACCAAACCCCCAAAAACTTTCTAGTCATCCTGAAAACAAAGTCCAGCATCAGACAAAATAGCCACTGCATTGAGAGGAACATGTTCCTATTGCACAAGCATTGAGAATGAGATATGACAATCATAGCCTAATTCCATAGGCAGATGAGGCCACATGTATCTATAGTTAGACTTCAAAGCACATCTTTCTTCTGAAATTATGTATCAGACTATAACTAATATTAAGGCCATAAAACCAGAACACTGTAACAAGTGACAGGGCTTGATGCTACTTTTGGTGACATTTGGTAAACAGAAGGTGGGGAAGAGGACCAAACCAACAAAGGATTCTGAGGAGAGTTAAAACCTGAAGGCATTTCAAAAGAAATTCTCCAAGAACTACATTTTGGAAGGGGTTTATTTTCAGTCATTGGATAAAACTGGATTTCATAACTAATCACGCAATGAGCCTATTACACTCTTTAATAGCCCGTGTTCTGTAATATATTAAATAATATATTTTCTGGAATTTACATTTTAATTTGTATGAAAACAGTTAATTATTTCTGCTTGTTATTCCCTCTTTAAAATAGATGCAGATTTGTATAATCTTTATAAATTATCTTAACAACCAGGTAAGGCTTCAATGTACTGAGTTAACTGCACACAGGTATCTGATTTACTCTTAATTAGGCAACTTGATCACACTAAACTGCTAAAACCACCTGGGGAACCACGTTGTGATTTAAAGAAAGGGATAGTTAGGTATTGCTGTCTGTTCTAATTGTGTTCATTTTATTAGTGTATAAAACACCTGAAAGCAATGGCTCCAAAGAAGCAGCAGCTACCATGGAAGTTTAAACATTTTACTTTAGGAAAATCTGGGAATCTGATGAAGCTGAAAATGCACATTAGTAATTTTATAAAGTTTGGCTTGCCACCAGTTAAGAAAATATAGGTATCAAAAACAGACAAATACACTGCTAACCATCTGTTACATTTTCTTTTAAAAAATTAGCACCAATTTAAGCATCTGAATTCATAGAAAAGCTTGTGACACACTTGGGTTTTCAAAAAAGGTTTTCCTCGTTAGAAGACAAGACAACAGCACATGCTCAGGGGTATTAAGGAGCTCTGTGATCAGCAACAAACACCATCTCTGCTTCAGGCAGCCAACATCAAACTCTCTTCATACCTGATTCCTTTCTCCTCTGCTTTTGTTACCCTAAGGAGCCTATGGAGTGCTGAGCTAGTGCCCAGCCTGGGAAAAAACCACAGGGACTTGCTCAAGGACACCCCAGCAAACAGCAGGGGTTTGGTGGAGGATTTCAGAGCAGGGACAGTGTCTTCCTGCAGTAGTCACAGAGCATCTGCTGCAGGTCTGTCCCACAAAGCAGATGGCCTGGCCTTACCACAGCAACTACTTCACGATGCATAGCCAAGAGATAAGAAAAGTTTCTTTGTTTAAAAAAAAGAATCCTAGAGCTCACAGCAAGCTGCCCGTGCTACAGGAACAGACACTGCTGTGTCTTTATCTCATAGATGGCCAGGTAGTCACATTGCCAATCAAGTCACCCACTCAGAAGGTACTTCTCAAATGATCTCTTACCATGTGTTCAATTTCAGCCCCCAAAAAGTTTCTGATTTTGAATCTCTGAAAACAGGTTTTAAGAAACATGCTGATCAAATCTATCAGAACAGCAAAGACTGCAACCAAAATTTAAACACATTAGGCATGTTATGTCGTTCCTTTTTACACCACATACTGGTTGCATTTCGAAGAATCCTAAAGTGCTTCAAACCCAGCAATTAATAAAGTTGACTTTTTCTGTGCAAAACTGCAAGCACCTTTTCAAAAATAAGCAGCAGCATCAAGGAATAAACTTAAATAATTAAATGTATTTTCTCTATTTTGTTTTGAATTCTTGGACCAAAATGATTTGCCATGTTTTCAATAACAAATTGCAGAGGAGTGCATTTTATTAGTTTAATTTTATGCTGGACTTGTTATACACATACTGTTTGAAATAGCGGACCCAGAAAATTTAAATCCACAAAGCAACACTGTGGGATTGAAATCAAACAACTGAAATTTTAGCTGCAAAAATAATCATTTTATAAAACACAAACAGAAACAATGGTTCTCTCTCCACTTTCCTCCAAAGCTAATATGAGAAAAGATGGTTTTTACTTAAAACATTGTTTTAGCTCCAGACATTATTTTAGCATGCAGAGTGGGCAAAAACCAAATCTGATTTGACAACTTGTGTAAAAAGCTTATAGAACATCACTCATGTAAAAGACAATCTAAAATATGTAAAATAACGAGCCAGAATACACTTTTTTTGTCGCATTTCATGTTAAAAAAAATAATTCAAGACACTCTGGAAAAGCAAAGAAATCACTAGATTCATTATAGAATTCAAGTCCAGATTCTGCATCTGGGTGCAGGTGTCCCTGGATCAAATTGAGCAGGAATTACACAACACACATCCCAGGAAAGAATCTGGCTCCCAGTACACGGTCTCACCACGTTTAGCACCGAGCCCTGATAGAATCCACATGACATATGTAGGACATGCAGACAGAGGCATTCAGCATTTACCCCAACATTCCATGGTGCTGCAGGGCTGAACCTGAGCTCCCCAACCACCACAAGGGTTTGTCTGCACCCAGAGCTGTGACCTCCCAGCTCACTCCCAGCTGGAGGGTGACCCTTGTGACAACACAAGGCTCACCCACCCTGTCCTTGGAGACTCTCAATGTCAGCTGTGTTTAGAATAGCTAAATCCTACTTCTTTCATTCATAAAATTATAATTTTAAGGAAAGCGATTTAGCATTTAAGGTCCTTCCTTTAAGAAAGAAAAATTAAACATATGGAATCGCTTTTTAAAAAATAATTTGGAATAAACACATATGCTCTGTTAGGATGTAAAAAAAGACAAAACCTTAAGAGGCCTCTGGTTCCTAACAGCTTTTGAAACTCTCAACCAACTAGTTAATTTCTAGTCAAGGATGAGTTTTTCATTATTTTGACAAGAAAATGCAAACCCTTGCTGGAAACGTTACAAAACTTCAAAGGCTGTTTGCAAACTGCAGTTTCCAGTCCTTAGACTAGTTTAGTTTGTATGATCCATGCAGACAAAGCCTTAATTTTGACATTCGTTTCTCGTCTTTTTCCATAAAGACCCAGACTTGTCATATCACAGTGTTTCCTCGAAGTACACTTACAGGCTGCTTACCCAGACTGCAAAATGCCAAGCTTCTCCTTCTAAGGTTTTTTTTTGAGGAAAAATTATATAAGCACAGATGAAATGAACTGTTTAAAACATACTCCATTTCTGCAATGCCATTCAACTACTCAGTGTTCAGATGTTTAACAAGTTTCTGGTAAAGTATCTGATTGATAGCCAAAGATCCCTTTCTTTTTCAGGTGAGCAGTTAAGATTACAGATTGTATCTATGTTGACCACCATTTATTTTAGTTATAGTTCATAAATTGTCTATGTATACTGCAGTAGTGTTAACACTATACAAAGTCTCTCAAAGGAAAGTAACATTCGTGTTTACAAAACTGAACTGTTTTCTTAATATCTATGTATACACACACATATTCTTAATCTTTAAATACATATAAATATTTATAAATGCCAAAGTGCAAAAAAATGGTCAATTGCATCACTTTACATACATAATTTTAGGAATAAAAGTGATTATATTGCATACCAAAATCTCTTAATTTTCAAACCCCTGTCAAGTTACATTGCATTTTGTTTTCCATCAGCGAGGAGGTTCTCATGGCATTGACAACCACGTCACAAGCCTGGCACTGAATTTCCCCTGCAGTCAGGAACAGTGATCTGGGGAGAAGCTGCATGCAGTGCATTGGGGCCCACACGTGCACACTGGGAGAGCCTGGGAACTGCAGCATGCACCTGGACGGGTTTGGGTGGAGATCATCTGCGTGTGTGTCCTCTGCAGACACGTGCATTTGCAATTTGGGTTTGAATTAAACTGGAGTCAAAATCCACAATATTCACAGACATTTCATGCATGCTCTGAAGGCATTCTGTAATTATGTTTCAATGTAGGCCATAGCAAGAAGACACTGAAAAAATTAGGTATGAGATAGCTTTTCCTACAAGATTTACAAATAAACTCAGTTAATCTCAAGGCTGGGGTTTCTTCTCTTGTTCCAAGAGTATATGTTCAAGCTAACAGTGTGTACTAGGAGAAGGTCAGATACCAGTTCAAGTCATGAAGACAGGACAGTTTTGTTAAAAACATTAAAAGACAATGTGAATCACAGAATAATTTAGGTTGGAAGAGACCTGGAGGTCATCTGGTCCAGCCTTCTGTTGTGCTGAGCAGACCAAGTCCAACAGGAAAAATTCAACTCCGCAAATATTCAAACCACATGGGGAAAAAGCAATAAATCTTTAAGTCTTCTAAAGCAGAAACTGTTAAAATGAACATAGCACAGTACATCTACAGCTGAAAAATTTAAAAGTCTTGAAAAATGAAACCCAGCAGATGACTTTGATAATGAATCACTAATTGTTCATTGTGAATAGGTGTCTTCAGCTATTTTAACTTACTCAAATAAGGACTAAAAAAAGCAAAAGAACAGCAAACTGTACTGTTCTGCTATATGGTAAATAGGTATTTTTAAATGTTTTCCCAGTGACAAGAATGCCCTAAAAATATTTCACATATACCATCAGTATCCATAGATAAAAGTAAGTTATCCATAGGTTTAAAACCAAGCCAAGCAATAAGCAAAAACACAAGCCCCAATATCTTGCAATTCAATTAAACAGAATTTTAAAAATCAGAGATGCCAGAATATAATTCTGAAGTTAACATTAACTACTTTGGTTTTGGGTTTTTTAAAATCTCTGGGACACAAAAATCTTAATTTTTTGCTACAGCAAATTAAGCTACTAAAAAGGGGCAAAGTTTTAATATAAAAGCAATGTTTGCATAAGGAGAAAGTGCTGCTTTTCCAGTCATAAAGTCTGGAACAATGGACAATTGTGTTTTTCAAGAGAAGTATGTCAGTAATGCAGTGGCTGTCTGGGCCAGTATATTTTACAGGTTCTATTTATATATTCAAGACAAGAGTATCTGATCAACAGCTAAATACAATGCCTTTAAGAAAGTGGTGTTTTACCTCATCTTGTACATCTCTATTACTCTTACAGTTCTATAGTTTAGTCACACACATGCACACATGAGATCCTTTAACAAAATTTCACACTTGTGCACTTCGAAGTGAACGTGCACAAAGTCACAAGTGTGTGTTATAAAGCAATTTAAGGCCTACTCTATGGCAAATGCATTTTCTAATTCAACAGATTGTGCAATGTAACAGGCAATTTTGTATTATCTGATTCTGAAAACTGTATTGATAAGTCTGTATGGAAACAGCAAATAACCTCCTCCTCTTGTCTGACACTGCATTTAGAAAATATGTATTAAACATGTTTTTCTTCTCCACTACAAACAGAGAGGTTTTCCTAAGGTGAGAATAGAGCTAAGCTCTGTTAACTAAATACTTAATTTACAAGTGACTCAGAACTACTGTACTTTTATTTCTTTAATTACTCACTAGATAGAATGGACCCATTAAAAAAAATGGAAAATATTTATGCAGCTTTTTAAGACTGCAAGTCTCTCCAATCCATCTCTCCTTTTATCAGAGTTTGTAGTGAATGAAGAGCATCACAGATAAAATTTCCTTTTCTGTTTATGTTTGTTAAAGGATGAGTATCACCAGCTAGAAAATACAGAACATTTTAGCATACTCTTCTCTTCTAAACAGGCACTGCTTCACAGAAAAGTCACTCATCCTTCCTCAAGATTTATTTAAGCCACATTCAAAAGACTGAAAAAGTTAGAGACACTCAGGTGAAATACGAATGGCTTTATGCTTTAAACTTCACGTTTATCTCTTCTACAAGAAGAGAGAATTGCTGAAAAGTGAAGATAGAAAGGGCTGGATTTAAAAAAAAGTGCTATGTGGAAGAAAAACTGCCCTTTAAACATAGTACAGAGAGCATTCCACATGTGAGCTCACACTTACACACAACACTCCAGTCGTTAAATAAAGCAAACTGCCACAGTCACACATTAAAACAAACTTCATAGGGACTATACATTCAAAAAACCTACTAATGAGCAATACTGTACTAAAATGTAAACAACCACTGTGTCACAGAAGCCTGTCAGCTGGGACTGGAGATTGATGAACCCACTTAAGAGGAGTTATTGGCTAAAAGTCTATTATAACTGCTCACCTGAAATAGGCTGAAACAAAGAAAAGCCTATAATAGTGTCTAAATTTAAATGGTTTTTTTCTTTAGACATTGATTTGCTTTCATTCTACAACATTAAGCAGGCAATTTCATAACAACTGAGTAAAAAAAACAACAGGCAGAACATGCAGAACATGGAGTTTTTCTACTTGGTTCCATTAACTCACAAGCAATTCAGGCCCAATGGAAACAAGAGTTCTTTTCCAAAGTCAAATCTGCAATCGTGGCTGATCATCGACATCCTTCGAGGGGTCCTGTCAAGGCATCCAGGCTGCTGTCTGTGTCTGAGGCCAATGTTTGCTCTGTTGACATGGATGAAATGTCATTGATAGATGATGACTGGGAAGGACTGGTGTTGCTATTCACTGCTGCATCTGTGCTAAGAAAACCAAACATAATAAAATCTGAGGCAAGACAATATTGCAGACATAAATAACCACGCTTCTGGGCTGTGAGCAGCACTTTCCCCACAGAAATCCTTAGAAAATCAAGGAATTAATAAAAGAGGAGAAAAGCAAGCACTAAGGGCCCTAGCACTCAAAAGCCAAGGTGACCTTTAAAGAGATTTTTTTATTTCTCCCTCCCGGTGGAGGAAAGGGAGAAAACACTAACAATGTATAATGTGAATAGTGACTTGAGTGTCAAGAAATTTAAAAGATATAGTTAATAAGAGACAGGACAATATTCTGATCACTGAGCCATGAGAACAGCAGCAAACACAAGGACTCAATCACGGGCACAAATACTTTGCACTGTTAAGTATCCTGAGGGAGCCCTAACTCTGTTTAACCCTGCAGGAAAGGGGTTCACGCTCAGCCACAGAACAGCACTCAGCCCAGAAGTTACCTGTGCACCAGGTGAGGCAACGGGGCACTGATCATTTAATTTGATGACTGAGCCCTTTGGGGAGAAGGCAGCTCAGGGTGTGAGACACACAAGACTAGAGAAGTTTTTCTAAAAGTTCCTAACAATTAAAAGCCAGAGCACATGGATCTCCAAGGCAGATCTGTCTCTAGAGTCCCAAACAACAAAAGCTTTGCCTACCTGGGTTATCAAGCAGGATTTCTTCATTCACTAGAGCAGCACTACGTGTGACAGTTACAGAACTACTGAAACAATGACTAACCTGAGGGCTGATCTTTTACCACACCATTCTTGCTCCTTTCTTCCCAATCCATAACTTCTTTGTATATTAATTCTTATGAGAGAACAGTGGGAGGAAAGAGAGGAGAGGCAGAAAAAACACTGTAAGATCGCAGAGGATTTGTATACAATTCACATTTGTATCAATGTACAAGGAAATGGTTAAGGGTCAGTCCACACATAGAACTGTAGAGGTATTTATTTTCCCTCTTTCCAGCCCTACAGCAGTGGTAAGAGAATTATACAGATTTTCTCAAGCATCACAGAAAGACATTAGGACTGTCCCAAAACCAACTTTATATAAATAGCATAGCTGTCCACTTAAAAATAACAAATATCCCATCCCAAAACTTTATGTATACCTACAATACACTGATATTAATTGTAAAAAAAAAAATAAATAGCAGATTTGTATTTAAAATCTGATCTTATGTAAAATCCCCTGGAAATCTTACTTTGATAACAAAATAATACACAAATATATATTCTTGAAGAACCATCTCCATAGGTGTAATGAGGAAAGTCTGGATATTTTGAAGAAGGTTAAATAGTTAAAAGATTGTATGAAAACCCTCATTTACTAATCAAGCGCAACTTAGGATACAGGCACCTGAACAACCAGAAAAAAAAGAGCTGTAACTTGAATCTCAGAAGTTTGTGTATGTACCCATAGTCTTAATGTAACTTAGATAACAGTATCCAAATAGATTAAGAACTTTTCAATTCTGTGTAACAATGTTTACAAATGCATTCAATTATATTTAGCTGATCCACCTTACTTTTCCACCTTGCAGTAATCTAAGATGATTTGAAGCCTCTCTACCTGTGCAGGCATGTCCTAAGGATAATGTATGTCTACATCAGCCAAAATCAATATCTGAAATTTATAAAGCTGTTTTACAAAAGTAAGCAGCTTTCAAAGCAGTCATAAAAGATGTCTATTACCCTTGGTCTTGTGAAGGCAGATGTTAAAATTTTAACTGCCTCACCATTTAATGGTTTTGACTAAACCTGTAAGGTGGAATTGATTTCAATACCACAGTGCTGTTTATTCTTTTGTTTAAGTCAACAGTTTAATCTATTTGGTCAATAAATAAACAATGAGATCAGGAAAAAAACACACCAAAGAACTCTCCTGCTATTT
Source organism: Acanthiza pusilla (assembly GCA_036630365.1). NCBI lineage: Eukaryota > Metazoa > Chordata > Aves > Passeriformes > Acanthizidae > Acanthiza > Acanthiza pusilla. The sequence continues at coordinate 7,767,645 of JAXCHO010000049.1, read as the reverse complement.
AGGATTCCTAGAACAAATGAACTAGTAAATATTGTCACGAGATATGGCGTAAATAATGCACACTGAGAAGAGGCATGTTTCTTTTTCAGAGAACTCTCCATCAAGGAAAAAAACCTACAGATTACAAACACTTAACAAAAAGGGAAGGAAAAAAGAAAACTGCAGCATTTTGTGGAGCTGACTTCAGAATGTTACATGTATATATGAACATACACACACCTATGTGTGTATTCACTCCACACACAACATGTTTCCATTATTGATTTCCTTTCCTGTTGCCACAGGCAGTAATGCTTATTTGGAACAGTGGGTTCCAATCAGTTACACAATCCAGCACACACTGCAGCCACTCATTAAAAACACAAGATATTGTAATAAATGTAATTTGTCATGTTCACTTCTTACCTTTCCATTCTTCAATTGCATGTTCTCTTTCTTCCAATTGTGCATCATAGATTTGAGGTGGAGGCTACAAAGAAAAGAAAAGTCTATAGTGTCTGCTACATCAGGTTAACACACCCAACCATAACTAAAAATCTAAAAAATGACAACTTTTTTAGCATTTTTACCTTTACTGTTGGCAGTTTATTCCCTATGCCTCAAAGACACATTCATTTTACAACTCCAGAATTTGCTTTTAAGTCCTGCCTCACACTGAAAGGCTGCTTAAAAGCATCAACCAAAATTAAACACATTGCAACACTTTACAAGGCCTTAGAGCAAGTTCCTGTCTCAAAAAGCCCTGGATTGCCACCAAACAGGCACCTCTTTCTGTAAAGTACAATGAAATATCAACAATCACTTTCAAAATTACATCAACTCCCCACCAGCAGCCGTTCTCCAGGTGATTCTGCCCCTAATACTCATCTGAAAGCTTCCTGTGTGACTCCTACTAGCCAATGAATGAGTTCAAAGCATGCTCTTGACTAAAATTAAAGGTATTTTTTAAGTTATTGAATAGTAATCTTAAAAATTTATTTTAATTGCAAACTTACAGCTTCTGCTTCAGCTGGATCATACCAGACAGTAATATAAGGATGACGTAAGGCTTCATCTACAGAAATTCTCTTGTCTGGATCTACTACAAGCATTTTTGACAATAAATCTCTAGCTTGGCTGGCTAGAAAGTAAAGGTGAAAAGAACACACATGTAAAAAAGCTGTAGAGTTTCATGTCTGACACAGGAAATGAATACTGGGAACACAGGACATGCACTGCAACATTTCACTTCTGTTCTAGAGAATATAATAAGGTGGGTTGTTGGGTTTTTTATTTTTATTTTCTCAGCAATTATCAAAAGATAAATTATAGCCAACATGAACTGTATGCACTAGAAAAAGATGATCAGAAATAACCTCAATAACAAGTATTACTTTTGGAGAACATTAAGTGACAGACATTATTCAATGGATTGAAATTGAGAGGATTAAATGGAATCCTGGGGACAGGGAAATAATATGTATTTAGTAACTAGGATTCCAGAACTTGTCATAAATAAAGAAACAAAGTATACAGTGTTTCATGTTGACACCTATTGCAAACATTTTATTAAGTTTTTTAGTTAAATGTGCTGCAGACATTTTAAATTAACATTATAGAATAAAAGAGAGAAAAAACTCGGCTTACTTTTTAACTTGTCACGATCAGATTCTGATGGAAATATCCAGTCTGGGAAGAGCTCTTCAAACTTAATACCAGGATATTTTGGCCTGTTTTCTACATAATTCCTCACTGTAGGCTGCAGTTTCTTCATGAAGTCTGCTGATGGTGTTCCTAATTGTTCAATAACTTTATTCCATTGATCAATATCTGCACCATATCTTTAGGAAAATCAGCTGAAGAATTTGAGGTCTGCACTCTACAAAAATACCACTTACAAAATCTGAGAAGTTAATGGAAACTTGAACAGAGGACACAAAGATGAACTTCATTACAGCATCAGCAGTATTCTGAGCTGCCATGCAAAAAGCTACACTGACACAAAAATAAGACTCAGATTTTGTAATCTGAAGGACAGGCTGGAAGTGCTGCACAATGCATTATGCTTAAGTATCTTTTTCTAATTATAATACTTTTCTGGAGTCCAAAAGCTTTATTTGGCAGTTGTATCCATGGCAAATAAGGTCAGAAAAGAAAGGCTGCTGTGGAATCTTCTGAAGTGCAACACAACAGCAGGAACACTGAAGATTCTTGAAGGTAGAGAAAAATACACCAAAACCCCTAAAGCACAAATGCATCCTATACAAAATAAGGAATTTTGTTCCTGTCTCCTAAGGAACTCAAGCTTTGCGTTGGAGCATTTTGCAGGGGTGTAGCTGCATCGTTCAGGGATTTTTTTGGTTGGCGTTTGGGTGGGGTTGGCTTCCTTTTTCAACCTCAGAAAAGATTCAGAGGAGTTCTGAACAGGAAATCCATATTCCAGAATGTTCTCCAGGAGGTTCTTTCGTTTAAGTGTATCAACCATGGCCATATCCACAGATAACTCTGTTCTTAAATTCAAAATTCTAATATTTTGTAAGAACAGTATTTACAAGCCACAAGTTGAAGCTGTGCCTCATGTTTCTCCAGGACTGTCCCTTCTCCCTCTCTCAAGTGAAGGCATTTTCCCCAGATACAGTGACACAGAGATAGCAGAGCCTGCTCTGAACCAGCCTCGATGGGGAAACAAAGCTCATTTATCACACTGAGAAGACACTGCATTAATATTCCTGATATTTAAGTCTCCTCAGATTTACACTTTCCAGTTTTCCTGATAAAAAGAATGTGCAATTCCAGCAGAGCCTATCCATTGACCTTGCAAACATTCATAGTTAAATTCAGAATCTAGCACTTCAACCTATCCATTCTCGTAGACAGATTATGCAACTGAACAACAAACATGCTGTACTTTGAATTAAGATGTATTTAAAAAACACCGAGGTGCTTCTATTTCAGTTAGTGTGTCAAGAATACAGCTTGGAATATATGTATAGTCACGGCTTCATGCTAAGACTTTAGATTTCTGATACAAAGATTGAAAATTTTATTTGCTCATTGAATGCATTCCAATGGAAAAGTTATATTAAAGTCAAAATTAAGAAGCGAATATTATTAACACTCATGCTAAAACAAAGCACAGACAAAGAGGAAATTAACATACATCAGGAAATTTTGTTCCTAGCTGAGAATCTGATTTTTGTGAGATCTCCACCAATCTAGATTCAAGAAGATGCTTTTCCTTTGACTAACCAGCAGCCTGGATAGTCAGATAATCAGAGTCCAGTTTATTGAGGTCTCAGAGGACTGCAGGAAGGGCAGTAAACTTAATGACCTGTCCCACTTTAGAGGTAAAAATGGGCAAAAAACAATATCTCACTTTCACTGTGCTTTACAGATGGTGAAAATTGAAAAAAAACACCAACTCAATATAGGATGGACTTAAAATAAGCCTCTTATCAGAAACCCAAGTGGGATTTGAGCATAAAGCAGGCAGAGTAAGCTCTGTGAATGACCTGGCAGCCTTCAGACAAAACCACTCTCCCCATTCTCAAGACTTCGGGGTCAGAAGGAACCAGGCATTTAATCCATGCCAAGTCTATTTGCCTTTTGGGACTCTGGAAGAAGAGAAGTTGAGAACAGAGTCCTTATTAAATCACAACAAAGCACGACTTTTCCCCAGAAAGCACAAATATCCCTCGTGCTTTTTGCATTGGTCAGGCAATCAGTTTCCTTCTTCATATGGGCAGAAAGAACATGAAAAACACTCCGCTGCTGCCAGGCTTTTCCATTATTTCATCTTAGGTATCTACATTCCCTGGTTTTTCTACATTTCTCATTTCCAGTGCAACAGCTACTGGCAGTAACTCAGGCCTCCCCAGCACAGGCAGGAGCAGGTTCTGTGCATCCATCACCCTGGCAACGCCGAGCACTTCATTCCTCCCAGAGCACTGCTGCAAGTATCCCAGAAATCCCTATCCACCATCTGGGAAAGCACAAATTACTGAGTCTAAGAGTAGGTTTTCCTGAAGATAGTCGATGGCACAGCATTGGGCAATATGCTGAACTTGGCTCCCTCCTCTAGATGCCCAAATAGTAAGACATTTTAAAATTTAACTTTAAAAAAGCAACCAAAGAAACCCCACACACAATCAACAAAAGGAAAGCTTCATGGCCATGCACAGCAGCACTGCCCTGCCAAGACAATCCTGCAGCTGAAGGTTATAACCTGACCCACGCAGTGATTACTCAGGAAAAGCCTCAACAACACAAACAGTTGTCAGTGTCTCACATTAAAGAGAACTGAAACTCTTACAAGAAGCAAAAATCCCTGTAAGCACAGCTATGCACTTCCAAATCAGGAAAAGGAGTCTCCTTGAAACATAGACTGGTGGAGCTTCAGTGACCTTGAGAGAATCACAAATCATAATTTGCATATTCAACAAGTAAGAACAAAATTTCCTTCATTTATTCATGAGTAAATCAAAACAGCCCATGCTAACAACATGCAGGTGAAAGACACATAACATCCATGAAGAATTGTGTTAGGTTGGTCTGAAGGCTTCAAAAGGTAAAATAATAAGTATAGAAAGGAAGAACGGTAGAAAAAAAAAGACTTATTTAACGTTTAATTATTTTACTACTAAAATAATGTATGATCAACTGTTGAAGATTAGTGTCATGAAATTTAGCATTAAAATTGCAAATCCTCCTCTATAAGATACATAGGTATCTGTGAATAGGCACTTGATGTTCTCAGTGGTGGCTGCTCCTTCCTGATGAGCAAAAATGTTGTATTGGCTTAAAAAACTTGGAGCACAATTATGAAGACAGGGTGCCCAGAGAAGCTGTGGCTGCCCCATCCCTGGAAGTGTTCAAGGCCAGGCCGGATGGGGTTTGAAGCAACCTGGTCTTGTGGAAGGTATCCCTGCCCTTGGCAGAGAGGCTGGAACTAGATGGTTTTTAAGGCCCCTTCCAACCTAAACCATTCTGAGACTATGATTCTACAAAATCTTGGTCAAAAATATTGGAAGGAGAAATGGAAGAATAGCAATCTTATAGAAAAATTAAGTCCAAAATCAAATTTTCATAAAATGGGAAAAAAAAAAAAGAACCTCCAGAAAGTTTTTCTTATGTTAAATAACAGTAATAAAAAAATATCTCATGCAGGGTGCTTGCCATTGGGTCACCTTTGCCCAGCAAGTGCTAATAAACAGGAAAAAAATCTGATTGAAACTCAAAAAATTGTGCAATAAAAAAAATGAATCTACTGTTCAAACAAATAATAAGCAAAATCCATGCATAGTTAAGAAGTAACTTTGTAGGCTTTTGCTTAAAACACTTATCTACAAAGAACAAGAGTAAAAAAGTAGTTAAGTATATTTTCTATTTTTCAAACCTAGCAGTATCTGTCTTTTAAACTACAAAAGCTGAAGCTCCTAACACACTGGATTCAACCACTATAAATTACATGAAATATAGTCTACTAAGAAAATAAAATGGAAAGCTCAACAATTTGGTTAATGACACTAATTTCAAGGAGTACAGTGGATCTAGTAGAACATATTATTGAAAATATTATTTATGCTTTTATACAGATCTAAAGAATTGTGTATCTGTTGGAAGTGGAATGGGATTCAGGGATGACTAGGGAAGGATACGATCAGTGCCTTGGAATATCACACAACCTTTCACCAATTCTCCCATGATGCACCCAACTGACCAGATATCAACTGAAAATAAAAGTGAAATGATCAAATTATGAAGTATCATGAACAAATGTGAGGAAAACAAACAAAACCATCTGCATCTACAGTAAAACACAACAACGTGGAAAACCAAACTGCTCACATGAATTTTCAATCATATCAACACCAACTGACTGTTCTGAATTTTGTTATTAGCATTTTGCAAAACATAGTCGGTGTGTACACTTGTGAAATGACCATGAAGAAGGATACAATCTCTTCCTGGGAACAGGACTTTATGGAGGACCATTTCTGCCATAATGCACCCAACAGACCAGATATCCACTATCATATGTTAGGTGCAACAAGGACAAAAGATTAAAGAGGTTTTTTTTAAATACCACAATTATTTATTTGTAAGCTCACACTGTATTCCCACAGTCCTGCAGATAATTTATTTTTGTCCCAACCAGAACAATCTCTGAAGTTCTGATCCACATCAGCATTTGCTGTACAACAAGCTGCCTTCCGCACTAATTAAAGTGTTTTTATCATTATCAAGGGCCCAGCAAGCTCCCACAAGTCCCTTGTTTTACACAACCAAAATTACAGGTATACTAAACTATGGCATCCACAAGCCCTTGTGATAAAGCAAAAAGCATGTAAGACCAGTGCTAGTAAAAATCAGCAGGCAAAACCCCCAACAATGCAACAACCATTTCCTTGGCAGCAATTTTATTAGTTGAATGTTCAGTGTATTACAGCAGTGTTGTTTTTAATAATATAACACCAGCCTCTTTAAGCACTATGCAGACTTAAGAAATGTAAGACATGGTTTACGATAGGGATCTGCAGCATATTTTAATAATCAGAGAGGCAAAAGGCAACACTCTGTCAAAAGGTGATGTTTCAGAATAAAATTACATTGATTAAAGGGTTTATTATTTATATATTGATCCTTTGTTGTTGTTTTTTTATACTGGCCAGCATCAGTGTCTCAACAGTTTTTTTTCTGAGAATAAAAAACATGGCAAAAAGATAATACGACAAGATAGCAGGAGTGAGGGAGCACTATATGTTAAATGGAGAAAGGCAGACAGAACAGAAAACTATTATACTCTCAACAAAATTACCCTGTAATAATTTTGATTTCCAATACCATGTTCAGAATACTGTAACAACAAACCTGACAGCGGGAAACCAGCCCTCCCTCCTCTTTTTAAAGTAGTTATGTTCCAGGAGACATACTTTAGACAGAAGATTCAAAGCATTGCTCCAGCAACTTACCATTCTCTTTATATCCCATTCCAAGGATAACCTCTGGTGCTCTGTAATACCGTGTTACTACATATGGAGTCATCATAAAGTTAGTACATGCTGTCCTTGCCAGTCCAAAATCAAGGATTTTTAGCGTGCAATCTGATTTTACTACTATGTTGCTGGGTTTCAAATCCTAACAAGAAATTACTTCAGTTAAGGAAGGATTAACATACAGAATACCCACACACCCAACTCCACAATCAGTACGAGCCAAAAATTCACTTTACTAACAACTGCATTTTCCTGCTCTGGTTTATGTGCTTATTTATACAACAACCCCCACCCCCTTGCTCCCTGGTCCATAACAGCTGTGATCACAAAGAGTATTGTTAATGATCTACTACTACCTACTCTGTGGATGATACCAGCTGAGTGGAGATGCTTGATACCACATAGCATTTGGTAAAGAAGATAAGACATTCTTTCATGATCCAATTCCATATGAATAACCTGGCACAAATTTGCATCCATCAGCTCCATAACCAAATATCTAAAGCACAAAAAAGAAAGCATTAAGAAAACTCAAGTCTTACTTTTCTTATGAAGAGGTTTAAGCTTAGCGTAAAAGATATTTAAGAAAAATCAACTACTTTGCTAACCTAAGTGTCAAAAAGCAAGTGATAAAAAAACCACATGCATGATCACAGTTACGAAGTAAAATTATCTATTCAAAAAGTCTTACTATTAAAAATTAAGTGTTCAATATTCCATCACAAAATATTAAAATGCCACTAGTTTTATAAACAGTAACACAGAGAATAATACCATCTTTATGCATCATGAAAAACTAAGACTGAGTGAAGCTGATGCAGAGATTGTGGACATTGAAACATAAATGCTCTCTTTCACTATATTTTACTCTTAAAAAATTAGAAAATTAGGATAATGACAGTGAAAACTAAGAATCATAAAATAAGTTCCAATTGTCATCTACTTACCCTCTTCAGACACAAACACTCCCTCATTTACCCAAGCAGCCTAATCACAAACCACAACAGCAAATTCACTGGAATCTAGGGATATCCCACCAATCAAATGGCATGAATCCTTTCTAGACCAATTGATAAGGCTTGAATAAAAAAGAAATACATTCAGTTCTGACTGGAGGCCAAAATACTGTAGTGCTGATGTGACTTGTACAGTAAAAAAAATGGCTGCCATGTTATCCAGACCAAGTTATTATCCTGAGGCAATCCATGAGCTGAAGGACAATGTAGTACACAAACCAGAATCATATGCAAGCAAAGGATGGCAGAGTGATGAATAAAAGGTAAATATCTCCTTTTCATTTCCCACTTCAGCTTTTAGCTACTCTTGATTTTCAAAGCATGAAGTCTGTAGGACACTGGAAATCCATCCCTAGGGCTTAGGCCAGTATTTGTCAGAGAAAATTAAAAAAATCTAGTACTTACACATCCTGAAATTCTTCTAGTGACTTCTGTGGTGTAAATACATTTAATAAACTAATAATCTATAAAATAAAAACAAATATTAGAAGAAACTTCTTGTTTAATTCACACAAAACTCCACTACTGCAGAAGTTACTATGCAAAATAAAGCACACACTGTTACTATATACACAGTTTGAATGTTACTTGGCTGCACTTAATTCACATATGCTGAAAAACTGCCAATTCAGAAATAGTTCCAAACTGCAGCATGTGTGCCAAAGGAACCAAGACAGGATAAAATCACTTTTTTTTTTAAAGGTTATATGACACCTTCTATCTTCCTCCCCAGTGCCTGAAATATATCCCATTTCCCCCCATAAATAATAATAATCTCTTATTTTGAATCACATGCTGTGCAAGGATTTTAACCAAGGCTGTCCAACACCACGTGCACAGAGGTGCCCCATGCCATCCCATTAAACTTAGATTATGATGTACTATTTCCAGAACTGCTAAAATGACTGTACTGCCATCTTTAATAACCACCTTGCTTTTATTCTGCTACATCTGGGCCTCACCAAAAGCTCACTTTAAAATCAACCCTGAAAGGCTAATTGACTGCAGGAAGTTTGAGACTTAATTGCACAGCTTCAATAATCAACAAAGTTTGTAGTTCATGTTAGTACCATAACATAACAGTCACATAAACGATATATTCTTGTATTTGAACAATGAAGTATTGACATCAAGGCTCACTTTAGAGGGTTTAAAAATTTCAAAAGTCACCAAGTATTGCCCATAACATTTCACTTTCGTAGACAGTGCTTCACCCCTGCAAATACAGTTAAACACTGTATTTTATAAAAATCTTGCCTAAGCTAGCTCAGAAGATTTAAACACAGTGAAGTTACAAGGGTCAAACCCACAAACCATCCCAGTGCCAAACAGGCTTTGCTGCAGCAGTACTTAAAGAGGGCAAATGCAACAGAGCAAGGCCTGGTCTCTAAAGCTGACACTGATGGCAGCCCTGTACCAACAACACAGCAAAAACCTTGTCCCCTTGGCACTTCACACCCCAAAACAGCTCACCCAAAAATTGAGCCATGCCTTGTGGAGAACTGCATTGCCCACAGCAAATCTTTCCAGTCTGTCACTATTTCCATTCCTTTGGTTACTAACAGCGAGAGAGCAAATCCTAAGCTTTTTCTGATAATTCACTGTAACAAGAGAAACACAAAGCCCAACTCACATTTTTGTGATTGACGCACTTTAACAGAACGAGCTCTCTGTAGGCCCTTTTCGCGTGGGTTTGGTTCTGAAAAGGACGACTCAGCTTCTTCACAGCAACATTGATTCCAAGCACTGTATCAAATGCAGCACTAGAAGTGTTCAAAGACAAACAAGTTGAAGTCTGTTTGAGGGAGAGGAGCGGGCAAAAGGGAGGCAAAGCGAGGAAGGAATGGAATCAAGATTTAAGACAAAGCATATCTGCTCACTTGTTTGTACTAACTTCACCTCATTTTAATTCAGAAAAGAAACATCCTTAAAAACTACACAACCTTTAATAAATACAAATAAGTCACACAGAAGCCACTGACATTCATCAGAGGTCTTCCTGCTCTCCTTTCTGTCTTTAGACTGAAACTGCTGACTCAAGACTCACACTCAAAATTGCAAGATCTAAAAATATTTTATTTGAAATCAAGAAGCATTCCAGCTGCCTAATCTGTATATTTGGAATATTTTTTGGACACTTTTGCTGACTGACAATCATTTACTATTTGCAGCAGAAATTTCTCTTTGCTAAAGGAGAGTCACAACCATGTCTCCATAACCCCTCTTGCAGGGATCAATAGTCTCCTGTGGGTAGTTTGCAATGATAAAAAATGGCAGTGCCTAGCAGAAAATTACATTCATCATCTGCTTTTGGGTGGAAAAAAATCCATTGAATTGAGAAATAAGGAAAACTCAGACCGAAGAGAGCAATCCAAGAGTTTAAAAATTAATATGACCATTAATTTTACCCTGGTTTTCAGTTGTGCTTGCTCCTTCCCTCTACAGTTTGAGGTCAAAGTGTAAACTTGCTTTAATAGCTGTAAGAATATGAAGCTAAATTCTCTGTATCAAGACTAAAGTGGGAATGTTGTTCCTTGTTAGCACACAGACTATTTGGCAAAATATATGTGGAATCATAGGACATGCTACTCAGGAGTTCCAGTCTTTAAAGAGTTTCAGTTTAAATAAGGATTCCCACATTACCCTATTTCCATTTAATGCTACTTTCAGTGGGTAGGAAAGAATTCTCATTCACATATTTTCCAAGCACATTTAAGCCCTTTGTGAGCTCCTTTCCTTTCTCATCAAGTGACACCAGACTTAAAAAGACCATCACACTACAATACTCTTACAAAAAGTACAGCTTTCCTGGGAGAACACCACCACTCAAATTATATTAAGTTTCCCAGCATAAAGACACTGCTTTCCCTCCTGGAAAAAGCAAAACCACCACAAAGCAGGGCTCACCCAGGAGATGTTGTGTTTTCTCAGGACATGCCTCCAAACTTGAACCAATGTGCTGCTTACACTAAAGACTTACATTTACTTCAGCTTAGTTCTGTGAAACGCATAAGTCATTACTGAATGTTACAATCAATCTCTGAATTAATGCCTTTATGCTTGTGCAAAAGGAAACACAAAGTGGGAGGAAAGCAACTGGCCAGACAGTTGGAGAAATTATTTTCCTCCCAAGCATGAAAGCACTGATATTTCAGTATCACCCAAAAGATGTTATATGTAAATTAATTTTTATATGCTAACGCCTTTAATGTTTAATGACTGCCATATGTAAATCACTATACCTGTGAATTAGTATCAAATCAGTAATCAACAGGGTCTACATAAGCTAACCGTAAATCACAGGGCAGCAGTGGACAGAGGAATAATTTTAGGGGAAGTGTCCCTCTGTAATCTGACAAATCAGATGTATGTCAAACCTCAGTCTAAGCACATAGGAAGAACTCCACCTGAACCTCTTATTTTGGAGATTCACTAGAAAATTTAGGAAATCAAGGACAAGAAAGGGAAAAAAAAGATGTCAGGAAGCTGAAGACAAAAGTTACTTTGATTCAGTCCAAAATACATTACAAGACTCCAGATGTATTAATACTTAGGAACAAAGAAGTGCAGTAAGTTAAACATGTGCTTTGTACATAAAATACAAAAGGTATATCCAGTTTCTCTCCTAGCCTGTTTGCAGTGTGAGCTAGAAACCTATATAACAACTGAGGGTTGTTACTAACATCTAGCTCTCATTTACTGTTTTGCCTAAGTATATATTTTTAAACCTACTTATTTTCTTACATTTTAATATCAAAGATAAAACTATACAAAGCAAGACCAATGGATTTTCCCATTAACATCATGAGGGAAAAAAAGGCAAATTTAGACCTCTCCTAGATAATGTGACACAAGTGGTATTAAAATTTTCTCATAAGAGAAATGAAATCCAAACACAAAACTCCAGAGACACTTTTCCTTTTTTTTATTTTAAACACTGGATGATAAAAAACCCCATCACATCTGTGTGTTACACTAATGACTTGACAACTTTTTCAGCCAAACATAACAGAATAGGACTCATCTTACACTGAGTCTTCTACATTTTACCTTCTAGTATTTCATATCTTTCCCTTGTCTACTATAAGAGATTTTAGAAGAAATTAAGATTTTGCACCTTGTTCAACTTGAGCTATTTCACAGGAAGATGAAAATTTATGCAATGTTTCAGTCTGTTGTTCCATAAATCAAGCAGTTTCAAAACAAGACAATAAATCAAATAATTTCTTCTTCCTCCCAACACACTGACCTTAACACTACCTGCATTTCATTTTGAAGCAGAGATACAAAGTCATCTGGATTAGAACTGCTCTAATAAAAGGAGAAATGTTTTCAACCACCCCAAATTCCTGCACACCATCTAAGCCAAGAGTAACTCTGAGAACATTTATATCTGGAAAATGTCAGCACTGTACTAAATCTTACCCAAACCCTAATGACCAAGATCTAGGACCCCTCATCACTCAACCCACTGAAGAAGAATCAAATATGGTGCTCTCATTTTGCTTGTTTGTCACCTACCAGTAGGGCAACAGGGGTACCTAAAAAAATTAAAAATAAAGGCATGCTCTCACAAAAATGCACCCTTTCCCACTTATATAACTTATTTTGGTTATGAAAAGGCCAAGAAGACATGGGCAGGTGCTGTATCAGAAGTCGTTCACAGTACATGAGTCATCACACTTATTCTGCAGATTTTATAGATGAAGACAAACTGCAGGCTGGATTCAAAGCACGAACAGCCCACCATGTGTTGTGATTACGTTAGTATCACAGAGTTCCTGAGTACATCTGCTTGCTCCCCTGTTTATGGAATTAAAACCCACATCAATAAACATTTCTGCTGTTACCAAGTCAGTTTTGCCCGACAAAATACGGGCTGCCACTAAGTTGTGCAGAATGGATTGCTGCAGTCTAAAAAACATTTGAAAGTGTTTACCTTTAGCTGGCCCAGAGGTGTGGTGCCACACAAGAGACTAAGGTCCAGGATCAGCCTAAGGACTCCCACGTCCTGGGCCACTGGAGGCTGGACACAAAGCTGGGGTGACACACCAAGGGAGAGCTGGCCAGCCCAAGCCCTCACACAGCATCCCTTTCTGGTTAATCCATGGAGTGACAATGACACTGATTTGCCTCATCCTGCCAGTTAATGGCAAGGCACTGCATTGATGGCTCCTAGAAATGGACAGGAGTGATTGGGAATAAAAGAGGGGGAAGAAAGGGGGCCATGATGAAGAAACGAGTAAAACTCAGAATCTCTCACCATTGTCATACCTTACACTGCAATATCACAACTACAAGGGGAATGGGAGAACTAGAAACAGAAATAAAGTGGTTAATGAGAAAGGAAGAAATTTGTTGACCATTCTAATTTATGCAGTTATCCAAATATTAATTTTCCCTAAAAACAAAACAAAAAAATAGGTTTGCACATGAGCTATAGCAAGCAATTGGCTTAGAATTTATTTAGTCCATAACCCTGTAACAAGAGAATTTATTATCAGTGTTTTACGTTCTGGTACCTCTATCAGAAATACATGCAAATTTTGCTTTATATTTATAGCTTTTACATTTAAATAAAGTATTTATTACTCACCAAACAATGCCCTGTGCCCCTGATCCTATGGGCTTCAATTGCTGGTAACGTTTTAGCACAGTGAATGTTGAATCTGCAACTTGCACACTGTAAAATTGACTATCACATTTACTGTCAGTCATGGTGTAGTGTCATGTAGTTTTCTCTCTCAGGGACCTGGTAAAGTTCTCAAGATCTTAAAGAAAAAGAAAGAAAACAAATGTTCAATATCTGACTAATTTCAAGCAGACAAGATGGAAAATGTGATACATATTTTAATACATATGAATTTTTCAACAGCACACCATTAAACAAACATTCTTTCAGTTTTGTGCATTACCACTGCTAATGAAAAATACTTGCAGACAGACAGCAATTACAGCTTTCACAGCTTTACGGGAATGCATGTTCCTACTCCAATCCCTCAAACAAAAAGCAGCTAAGTAAACGACTCTCAAAACAAAAACACCCAAATACAACAACTCTCTACTCCTTGAAGGCTACTCCATAACTTAGAAGTACTACTATGTGCTAGGACTGTATTAATTTCTGTGTTAGAGAAAATCAGGACTTATGTTATTCCAACAGAGAGAACACAGATAAAAGTGACAAGACATTCATAGATAGAAGGAAGCAGGGTTTTAATAAAAGATCTGATTAAAACAGCAAAACAGGTTTGAAACAAAACTGTCCCCCACATCCCTGTGGCTGCTGCAAGTTCTCCAACATCCTTTTCAGCCCTGTTCAGCAGGAAATTTCAAGGAGGGCTCTGCCTTCTCACCTCTGCCAGGCAACCCTTCCCTGATCCAGACCTACGGCAACACATTCTCCTTTCCATCCTATACACACCACAACACCCTACACTATCACTCACTGTCCTTATAGTACTACAGAAACAGTTTTGTGCTAGTTTAAAAGAGACTTTCCTGCCACAATAGAGAGTAAGTTAAATCCATCTGTCAAGAATGAATTAGAGGTAAGTAATTACATCAGAGAGCACAGTAATGGACTAAATCTCTTTAGCTCTGAAGTGCTACAGTAAGGAGAGCACAGATCACCAGTTTTCCTGGGTGTCCATCCCTCTTCCAAACCTTACAAGAAAATTACCTCAGTAATTACTGAAGAGCTCTCTAACAAATTCTCCCATTTTTAATTTCGCATTCACTATGACAAATAGTGCCATTAGAGCCCAGAGTGATTTGCACAGGCAAATCACTTGAAACTTGTTCCTTGAAACAGGAAACGCAAGCAGCCCCTTCCCCCGGAGCAGCTGTGTCCTGCGCTGTCTGCTTTGGCTACAGAAAGAACAGCTCATCTCTCTCTTCACTGGCCCCACAGAATATTTGTGAGCCAATGCAAAACAGAAAAGCCTCAAGAGCAACCCAGACACCCACCCTAGAAGGGCACAAAGCGACACAAATAACTTTTGGTTGCTTCAAGAATTAGAATTTGGATTTCCTCTCTTGCTCAGTGAAGGCAGGAGGGAGCAGCATCTTTTCCATGTTTTAAATCAGCAGATAAACTCAAGGAATCTGCAGTAAAACAGGTGGAAGACCTCCAAGTACTACTAAAGACTGAGTTGAAACGAAATTATAATAGTCTTATTATTCTCAAGAAATGTCTGAAGTCCCTTTTACCTTCTAGTTTCTCAAAATATACGCAGCATTTTAAGAAGCAGACACTCAACTGGGTCATCTCTGGCAGCAATTTAGACCGTCAGTTTACTTGAGATTTCCTCTTAGAAGCTTTAGAGAAAAAGCAGAGGAGAAAGGGTCAGCAAAGGCAAAATGTGGGCTACCAACTTTCTGCCTCTGTCACAGCAGGAACAGGGGGAAGGAGAGAACAACATCTCCTACACAGTAATTTTAGGGGCAGCCAGATGCAGTTTCACAGCCAGCTCAAACTAACATGAGACCAAAGTGATGCCTCAAGAGCAGCTCCCAGACTTTCCTAGTACATACCACTCTTCTTTCCAACCCTTTTTATTACTCCAGAGCTACGCACCCTGAGGTACCAAATTTTTTGATGAACAGTCCCTGAGCAACCATGGTATTTTCACTGAATCCTCATTACTGGAAGAAAGATACAGCTGGAAGGTCAAGATCCTCCCCCTGGAAGGACTTAGAGACAAAACCAAAAAAGTACAGATTTTGCATAAACTGGGTATCAAGTTACAGGATATCAACTTGTTAGTTAAACAAGAACTACGTTGTACCTCTTCAGAGGTTAATGAAACACTTTTCCATAAGAGATAAATATAGGAAAATGAAATTACCCTGATCCTGAAAAATCCTCCCTTTACGGATCCTTGTCCACACAAAGCCATCATTTAAGAATCACTTGGAGACCACAATAAGCTCTTTAGACAAGACCCAAACAGGGAATTGGGCATCAGAACACACAAGTTTTATGTATTTCAACACATTTGCAATTCTCTGTGCAAAGCACCTCTCCATGAGTTTTAATTTTCACTTGGGCTTCAAGTTACTTGGATGCATCAGGACCTACCTTACTTCAGCATAGATATTAATGCAAAATTAGGTGCCATGGGATTGTGGCTGTTCACAGGACTCCAGATAATCCATTCTGGGGGCAAGAGCCCCCAAATAAAAACAGACTTCCTGCTGTGCAAGTAAGAAGTATATCTGTCAAGTAAGTTTCTTAGTCCTTATCCATTATTCTCCCACTAGAAAACTAACCAACACACTAAATCTGTCAGTTGTAGGTTTATACAGGATTCCAGTAAAAAATCTTTAGAAGCTGAAAGCAACTGCACTATAGAGTACACCCTGTATTAAACAGTCACTTCCCTAAAATACATTTATTAAAATGGCAACTTATTATTAACCAGATATGTCCTCTGGATATCTTCAAGTCAAAAGCTTATGAAACAAACAGACTAGGAACACATTCCCAGGGTTGTTTTGGTTACAGAAATGTTATTACTGACAATGAAACACAAGAACAACACGAAGCTTAGCTTGATTTTTAAGCCTATCTACTTGCTGATAATATTAACAATGAATATATATATATACACATACATATAAAATACGCATATGAAAACATATGGGAATTTTGCAGAAAATCTCCCCCTATTCTCTAATTTACCCTTGCAAAAGGACTTCAAATTCAGGTGTGTCCTTTTAAGGACTATCATCCAATAGTGTCAAGGGTTTTTTTAATCTTTACAGTAGCAGGTATCAAAAGGCAAGAGTCCAACTACAAAATCACAGTGAGTTACACCCCCCTCCTCTAGTCACAACCTTTAAAACGAAAGTGTAACAAAGCAGTAGCTGAGTAATGCCGAGGGATTACAGCAGTGTTTAGAGATAGTTTGCGACTGGAAACTCTTGGAAAGCAGACCTTCTTCTTTAAGCAACCCACATTACTACTGACCAAACGCAGATTTCACCACTACCTGCTATAGTATCATTCAGCTGTTACGCACACGTGCAAACACTGAAAGGTTATCAGCACTCCGCCAGGGCACGTTGGTGTAAAGAGAGAAAAAGTTTAAGCGTGCATCTGCTGTAACCAATTTTGCTGTTTATGGAAGAAGCGAGTAAAACCAGTTTTCTCACATCTTCTCTAAAACTTCTGCTGAGAAATTCCTTCGGCTCCAGAAAGCCCGGTCTCGCCACGGCCGCACCGAGCGGGTGCCGCTGCCCGCAGTGCTGCTCCGCTCCGGGACGGGGCTCTGGGGGCCGCCGAGCGCCGGGCCGGCCGCACACGGGCACCGGCGGAGCCGGGCACGGAGCGACAGAGGTGCAGGACGAGCAGAGCCGGCTCCCGCCGGGACCGGCACTGGTGCACGGGCAGGGCGGGGGGCTCGGCCGGAGGAGGAAGGGCCCGGCCTTGCCGCTCCCCCGCGTCCCTCCGGCGCGGCCGGGCCCGGGCAGCGGCCCGCGGGGCGCCCCGGCTCTGGCCGCGCGGCGGCGGGCAGGCACCGCGGGACAAGCTGCCGACTCCGGCCGGCCCAGGGCTCGTCCCGCCCCGGCTCCAGCCCCGCCGCCCCAGCACGCCCCTCACGGCCGCCCCCTCACCTGGGTCGGACGCGGCGGGACCAGCCCCGGCCGCCGCCTCCCGCTGCCCCAGCCACAATGGCCTCCCGGTGCTCGGCGCGGCGCCGCCCCTGACTGACAACCCACCCAACCAATCGCAGCCCCCCGCCGGAGGAGCTCAGCCAATCAGACTGGGGGCGGGACCCGCTGGCCGCTATATAAGGGAGGCGCTGAAGGCCCGCAGTGACGGGGCAGTTCGGCCCCCGCCCCTTGGTGTGATGTCATCGCCTGACATCACCTGTCGCGATAGTCGTGATGTCATCGCCTGACGTCAGCCTGTCACGATAGAGGTTGTGTCATCGGCTGACGTCAGCATGCCACCACAATTGTGATGTCACCTCACAGCAGTACCCTGTGATGACTGGCCCCTCACAGCTGCAGCAGGCCAGGAGGAGCCCTCTGGGCCATGAACCCCTGCCTGGACAAGGCCTCAGAGTGGCACGGTGACATCACACGGTGGCATCTTGTCACCATGTCACCACAAACCATGGCCTCGTCCTGCCACTGCACACGCTAACGCCCTGGCTCTGCCATAGCCCTGGAGCACAGCAGAGGGATGGCTCAGAAGGGAAGGGAGTTATTCCCTCCCTGAGCTATTTTCAACCCCACTCAAAAATCATAAGCCGTCTATCCATTACATAGCCCCCGCCCTGACACGAGGACTGCTTGTTTTTTGAAACAGGTGCTGCCTAAAAATAAACTCAATTTTCCACCTCTCCTAGGACTGATGAGAGGTTTCATTTCTGTGATTTCTGTTCTCACAGATGATTTTAGAAAAACACACCTGTAATTTTTTTAATAAATCAATTTAACGTACCATAGAGACTAGATGACATCAATATGCTTTGATAGTTCCACCTTTTAATATGAAGAGAATACTAATTCTAGATAGGGAGTAAGAGGGGCCTTTTCACCACTTACCAAAACGTTAGATACAGAGTTACATAGTCTTGGCATTTAGGTCAGATTAGTACTATACTTCTCATTATGATTTTGGTTCTTTCATGTAGTTATAAAAAGTACTGGGGCAGTTTCCAGTAAATAGCTCCTATTACAACAAGCTGGTGTAACATTTTTGAGCTCTTACTCTAAATAAACATTCAAACACCTCCATTTAGAAGCAAGCCTGCAGAGGAATATCATAAAGAAAACTTTACTAGTGAAGTATTTAGTTAATAAAATGGAGAAAAATTAAATACTATGCTTTCTGACCATTTGGAAATAAAAACCAACAAATGAGCAGAGGACTACTTGTCTGTATCTCTCTTATTTTTTTGCAGGTTTATAGATGCTCCCCTAGTGCAAGTTGGTTCACAACTAGCAAAGTGTGCTTTTGCAAATATATATGGTACTAAAATAGGACTTTATTCAGACCTGAGATAGGAGCCATCGAGTTAAAAAAAAGAAACCACAACAAAAATGAAACAAACAAAAAACCAAACACATGCACACACACACCCACACAAAAACCAAACCACAAAACAAGAATTATATAATCTTTTAATTGCATTGTCATTTTATTGTACCCTCTTCAAACAAAAATATCACTTGAAAGACATCTAGTTCCCTTATTCTGTTGCGCTATACATGTTATGCAAATAAGAGCTGGGGTGGCATACAAAACAAATGTCGTTCTGGCTTTTCGAAACAGTTGAAAGAAGCAGAAATTTAAAACATAGCTGGGAATTTACAGCCACAGAAGAACTTTGCAAATGACTCGTTAAATATGAAACACAGATGCAACGGGGGAAGGGAAGCTGGGAAAGAAGAGGGGACAATAAATTTCCAGTTCGAGGCGGAAGAAGGAAAATCCCTAACAACTGTACACAAGTATCAACATGCTCAGTATTTACATTCTGAGCATTACCAATGTTACAGATAAGCAATGTACTAAAAAAATAACTTAAAAAAGCTATACAAATTGTACTTATAAATACTATATCTTTAAAACTAGTTATGTAGTGTAGGCTAAAAAAATGTTCACAGTTACTCTGGAGAGAGCTGTATATATATATATATATTGCACAGTAAAAAAGTTCATTCAGTATACCATGTGTAAACAATTTTTATCTTCTTTGGCAATTTCAGGACTTAGAGGAGTATTTGCTGTGAGCAAAAGCACTTGGGTACAAGGCACATCAAAAGCTTTTAAAGCTGCGAGATAAATCCTTCTGACACTTTCCAGTTAGCACTGTCATTCTCTTTAGAAAAAACATTTACCTTTCCATTCAGAACAAAACATTCTACAAGTATAACACAGAGGTCTGGTGACAAAAAGATCAGCTGTTCTTGGCTGTTATTCCACAGTAACAGATTTGGCCAAATTTCTTGGAAAGTCCACCTAGAATGAAGAGACAGATTTTCAGTATGACAGAGTAATACTAACATTCTGCATTTGACAGTTCATTTAGTGTGCTTTTTCAGACTTCCTAATGAGTTCTGCTTTATTCTAGATGCATTAACACACACAACAGACTATAGATCTGCAGATAATGACTTGCAGCTGAATTCATCAGTGCTTCCAAAACCCTCCTAACAAATACATATTTGTTTCGCACAGGGTACCTTTCCAAAGCAGTCATCATTATCAAACTGACACACCAACACATCAACAAACCAAGCTGTACAGAGCACTGACCTATTTTAACTTAAAGTACAACATCACATTTCTAGATTTAGTTCTCTGGAAAAGTCCCGTCTGCCCTCTTAACTAATCAAGCTAAGCAAAAGAGCTTTATAATTTTTTAGAAGGATACTAATTAAAAATACAAAACTGAAGAATTGGCACCGAAATGCCACCTCTATAACCACAGTCACCATGAGCTTCACTAGCTATTTTCATAGCTTTCTCTTAGATATGCCATATAACTGGGTCTCTCACTTTACACTGGTAGGAGGAAGTTCAAAACTGCACTAAATGGAGTGTTAAATATAGAAAACACTTACATCATATCCTCTGAGAACAGCCAGGTGGAATGAAAGCAACTGAAGAGGAATGACACTCAACACTCCTTGAAGGCAGTCAACTGTATGAGGCAGCTCAATGGTTTTGTAGGCAAATTTTGAGCTTTCAGTGTCTTCTTTAGAGCACAGAATGATTGGACGACCCTGAAAATAAAATTTTGCATTGTTAAGTGAAGAGCTAGCCTAGAATTGCTTTGAAATATTGTTCACAGCATGCCTGTATGTGTTTGAAGACACTCAAGTAGCTAAAAAAGGCAATGCCAGTCTTGCATAATGGCTCTTGACTTTCACTATATTGTAAGGCTTGAATGTTTTCACCCTGTAGAGTTTTAACATTAGTCCATTTGCTTCAAGGCAGAAAAACCCCAAAACAAACAAACAAGCCATTTGAAACCAGCTTTCACTGCTGATGTTAACCTGTAATAACAATCTGCAATGCAGATGTAGCCTCTTATTTATAACTTAATTATTAAAACTAATCAGCAGTACATCCCGTTCCAGATGCACAGTCAGCAGCAGTACAATGTGCACAATCTCTTTTCCTATGACACAGCATAAGTTGCTCAGTTAAGCACCATACCTGCCGAGCAGTGACCTGTTGCAGGGCGTTCTGGCACTTGGTGAAACAAGGATCCTTCATTATCACCATGATAACAGGCATTTGTTTATCTATCAGGGCTAAGGGCCCATGCTTCAGCTCACCAGCCAGGATGCCTTCTGAGTGCATATAGGTGATTTCTTTTATTTTCTAAAAAAAAAGGAAATGCCTCAAGTTACAACTAAATCAGCTGAGAAACAACAGCCACAAGAAGCAAAACACCAAGGCTGTACCTCTGCCCTTAAATACATATACCCAGTATCAAGTATTACTGAAAACACAGGGATTTCTAGCAGGCTGTGGGCAGCAGCAGAGCTTGCCCACACACATGGAGCAACCAACAGGAACCTTCAGAACCAAACACCCAACACAACCTTGGCTGCTGCGGTCTGCCTTTAACACATCAAACTCCTCTGAGAGATGGATATGTGTCCATTTTGCCAGAAATTTCATAACATAATTCATGAGTTTGCTGCATGAGCATCTCTTCTCAATGTCAGGACATTGTTTTTTGGATGTTGTTTTCAAATGGGTCAGCAACTTAAGATGTTAGTTTCTTGGTTTTAAATAGAGTCATTAAACACTGTCTTTATCATGTGGAAAAACAAGAAACTGATATCATATCCAGGTTCACCTTATGTATGTATTGAATTAAATGCTCCTAGTTATAGATAGCAGTTTTACTGCATTAGAAATCAATTGTAATGAAATACTAGAAATAAACTATGTTGCAGAAGCCACAAAATCTCATTTTAAATAATATTAAACAATATTTAGAAGTTCCTACCAAAGCTCCTTCCAGACAAGTGGCGTAATTATATCCACGACCCATAACCAGCAATGATCTTTGTTTGTACAGTTCAAGAGCCAAATCATGTATCTTCTCATCCAAGGACAAAACTTCTTTAATCATTTCTATTGAGGCACAGGAAAAAAAAATTAAACTGGAAAAAATAGTTTGCTTGTAGTAGAATGTTCTAGTTATCCAATAGAACAAATGCACTTAATACAATTCAACCATTAACTTAGCAACTTTTACTGCAGTTTAAGGATATTTTCTCCAGCCTTACAGTAATAAATTTAAAGCAACTGTTGGTTTAAGCAGTGGTCATGTATCCCATTTGAATTTCTAAAGGAAGCTGTGAAACATCCATTTAAAAGTCACCTTGAACTAGATTCGTTTTATCTATTCTGATTTAAAGTGGGAGGCTTTAAAAATTTCAAACCATGAATTTAGGAGAGCAAGTAATATTTCTCATAGAAACTACCTTATTGTAATTAGAAAACCCAACCCATGAAAATTCCAATCTTCCTGCCAAGTTTCTTGGAAGGGCGCTTGTAAATTGGCAAATAGTACAGAAATGAACAGTCCATTTTTCTCATATTGTCTACCATTCAGGATGAGGGAGAGAGTGAAACTTAAGTGAGAAAGAAATATCCCTGAGTAGTATTTTCCATTGCCAATAACCCCTACGCCTCCTCAAACCCAAAATATCAATATACCTGGCAATGATTTTAGTCCACTAATGATTTCCTGTCTCCTTTTCTGCAAGGAAATTCTGTCTTCAGACATCATTAGGCCAAACATTACAAGAGACACGAATTGGCTGGTATAAGCCTGCAGACAAAACAAAAACATTTAACAGCTAACTCTGCAGAGAGTGAATATGATCTCAGTTTGAAATGCTGCAATTAAAATTTTAATTGTACTCCACAGGGCTGCAGGATGAAAGTCAAACTCTGAACAGCAATTACCTTTGTGCTTGCCACACCTATCTCAGGTCCTGCATTGATGTGCACACCACAGTCAGTCTCCCTGGATATTGAACTTCCAACTGTGTTTGTGATGCCAACTGTCAGAGCACGGCGTTCTTTACAATACCTCAAGGCCATCAGTGTATCTGCAGTTTCACCTGGAAAACATTCACATCTTGACTTCAGGTTGGCACAGGATAATAATAATTCCTGAAAAGCATAAAATTCTACACAAGTGTGCTCTAAATAGCTGTTACCCACACTTAGACGATGCAAAATGCAACGGAAAGCAATCGTACAGCACTCACTTGACAGCAAATGCAGCTCACCTGACTGGCTTATAAAAAAGCACACGTCATCCCTGAATACAGGAGTGTTTCTATCCAAGAAGTCACTTGCAAGTTCCACCATCACTGGTAATTCAGTTAACTCTTCCAGGACTTGTCGAGTCTGTATTCAAGCAGCACACAGTATTTGTTAATATTGCCACCCACAAACATTTGGACATTTTACAAGTCAGAGAAAATCTAAATGGACTCTTATTAGAAAAGCTGGTAATTACAGGTCACCAGAGCTTTAAAATCGAGGGTAAAAAAGTTAATTTCTAGCATGGTAGGTAATGGCATTGGAGCATTAATAAAGAACGTGGCACAAAGGAAAATTAAATAAACGGGTGCGACCCCTCAGTGAAAGACAAAGTTTGGGATAGAAGCAAAAGCAGATGAAGAGCTGTTGTCTGAAAGCCCAGCAATTAAGAGTTATTTCAACCAAGGGTGTGAACATACAGCTACTGCAGCGTGGTAACTGGTCCCACAGCCAATAATGATCAGTCTTCGGCATCTTCTGATTTCTTTCAAATGATCCTTCAGCCCTCCCAGCAGAACTGCAAACAGATAAATACACATATATCAGGAGTGCCTTTTATTTTCTAATGAGCACGTTTACAAATTTCAAACTTAGTGCAGTTTGAAGGGCTGTTCTGTTACCTGTGCTGCTCTCGAAGTTCACCCTGCCTCTCATTGTGTTGACAACTGATTCTGGTTGTTCAAAAATTTCCTTTTGCATGAAGGCACTGAAGTTACCTGTTTAAAAAACATGACATGGTAATGCTTAGGTGTGTTATTTTAAGTCTATTCCAAGTACAGAGAGAACTTTTAAGACAACCTGAGGTAACAAGCTAACCTGACTGTGTTAGCTTAAACAAAACCTTAGAATAGGCAAGGAAGAAAGGAAGGATGAGTAGTTCACTGTATTTGGTTGGTTCCATTTCACAACACTGACGAGGTAACTAAATTCTTTCATGAGGAAACTTCTGTGTTCCCCTTCAATTATTAATTTACAGTCAAACTTTGCCAACAACTGCAACGTGTTAACATTAGTTATATTTTCACTAAATACTGAAATGAATAGAAGTATCTATGACTTTTCCAAGGCTAAAATTGATAGGGTCCCAGACTGCCCATTCTCTCCTGGTCTCAAAACTTGGAATTATCAGCTCCCAGTACAACCAGCCTAAATAAAAGGTAATTTTCACAACAAATTAGCAGTTTTCTGCCTCCTCTACTTCAAAACCAGTAACTATCCATCTCTGATGAAACTCATTTACAGATGTTTCAACCCACCCTTCATGATTTGCTGCAATTCCATCTGCAAGGTCTGGATGGCCCGGGAAGGATCATCACTAGCTGAACGCTCCAGACGGTGAATCGAGAGCTTCCCATCAGTGACTGCTGCAATGTCATCATCTTCTAAGAAAATCACTCTGTTGGTGTGCTCAATGATAGCACTGCACAAAAGAAACAGAAGCAAGACAAACCTGACACGTCAGAGCAGGTAATAGCAAAGCAATTAAATATGCCACAGGAGCACTTCCAGCCCTGCTTCTCCCTCCCTTTCAACTGCAGTCAGAGCCATCCTAAAGGCAATGGCTCCATCTGCTGCTCCTCCTGCACTCTCACAGCAACCCACAGCAGGAGGCTCAGGAAGCACTGCATCAGCTCCTGCTGGTCTGAAGTCATCTCCCTGTGTCCCTGATGGATCCTGCTAAGGTCATGCTCTTGTCTCCAAGATAAATGTGTACCTGATGTGAAGGTTCCTGCCAAGCTTGGAACGACACCACTATTTCCTCCTCTCATACCTGAATTAAAAACATCACAATCCCGACTAACCTATTGTCTGCCTAAATACTCAGCGGATACTGTTCATTTCTACACAAATTACTTTCCTACACTGTATTTCACATAGAGATCAGCAACTGGCAGATATTGCACGTGTGAAGGTTTTTCAACAGCATTTAACAGAAATTTTTCAAGTACCTGAGCCTGGGGGCTTTATGACAGCGATTGAAAGAAAGCAATTGTACAGTGGCAAGACAGCACAGGATTTCCAGAATCTCACTTTTAAACAAAATCCTCTATTCTATCTCACTTTCAAACAAAACCCCAGTGTTTTCAGCAAAGTTGAAGTACTGTTACTACCTTGCATCTGAAGCAAAGAAGAATTCTACTGCCTTATCCCCAACAGCATGAAGGCAGGTTGAGCTGTCCAGTCTTTTCATTCGGGAATTGCAGATGTTCTTCACCTTTTCAATGTTGCCTATTAAAGAAATAAGACCTTCTAAATGCAAAACCAGTTCTGCTCAAGTTAAAATTACAGACTATACAGGTTTAGGACATCACAGTTATAGAAATAGTTTGGGGGATGGGACTTTTATATGAATTACACATTCAAAAATATAGAAGTATAAAAATATCCTCAGCCAAGAAGCTATTTGGGTTATCAGCTGGCAGTTTTATGGTACAAAACCCAATTAACCTAATTTCTGATAATAAAGTAATTTTAGTTTTTAAAAATAATTTCTTTTAATTTATCAACTTACATGTTCTATACAAAACAGGAATCTGCTCAGTTGAAAGCTTGTACTTGCTCCTAACCCCGATGAGCAAAGGACTCCCTCTCCTACAAAAAGGAAAACACACGTTTATGAGGAGAAACGTGCATACAAAGAAGTTACAGGACATCTGTGAAGTTGAAAAGACAATATCCCATCTAGCATCCTAAATAGGAAGGGCCTCCTTCAACCACGATCCTAAGGCCATTACATGGCAGGAGATATATAAACTTGGCTCTTCTGTAAGGTCCACCAAATATTATTATCTTAGTAAGTACCATGTGCCATGGTGATTCTTTATCCATAAATTACATCCAAGTAGAGGAAAATGTATATGAACCAGTTTTTTTCTTTCCAGTGATCAGAAAATAGCTTAGTACAGGCACCAATTTGAAACAAAGCTTACTTTGCCTCTGAAGTGAGACAACAATAAGCTCCAGTGCTCTTCAGAATTGAAATACTGTTACACTCTTTGGCATTTCAAGCTCAGAAACATTAACCATCACAACTGTACTTCTGAAACTGTAGAATATTACTATAATTTTTTAAATATATGGGTTACATGTCACACTGAAGACCTTTTTAAAAAAAAATCACAGGAATAAAAGAACAAGTCATGCTCAGATTACAAGATTAGCTTCTCTTAAACCCCTCAGCCCTAAAACCCCAAACCTGAACCACATATAGAACAGTCCATTTCAGAAGATGTTCTCCAGTTGGACTGATGGTACAGCTGGCTTTTTCACATTTTTAATGTAGTCTTATTTTAGACCACAGAAGCAATGGGCTTTTGGGTTGTAATATAAAACAGTCTTTATTCCCACTGCTATGTCACTTTCTATTTTAATATCTTTACATTTCCTGAAAGCTGTTTTCCAAGTCATAAATAAAAGTAGAACTTACACAGAAAGACCATAAATGCTATGACAGCTATAGAACAGTGTATAACCTATTACTGTGATGGTCTTTTAGCCAAAATGAACATACTTATCTCAGTCTTTACTCAATGGGAACTAAAACTGAATGATGTTCCTTCCCTCTCCCCTTTTTGAAACAGGAAAAGTGTTAGCATGCTCTTAATACAAGTTTAGAAACAGAAGATGCACTGAGATTCTTTATTGACTCACTGAGTTTCGGTTAATTAAGCACTTTAAACATCAATATTTTAGTATCTTTAAGAGACGCTGGCTTTTTTTTAACCTAATAAAAAAGCATGCATTATGTATAAAATGGACTTTTACTAACCTGGTAGCAACAGCTTCACCTGGGTAATGGATGCTCTTGAAAACCAATGCAAAAGCACCTTCCTGGAAACCATGAACACAAAGGAGAAAAAAAAAAAAAGACATCCTAAACAACTTATCTCAAATAGTTGCATCTCATTAAATTGGGGCCCCTCGCTGAAGAGGCACTGAAGGAACTGCTATCAGGAATCTCTTCTTGGAGGGCAGACTGCACCTTTAAAGGAATTGGCCATGGAGCAGAACAAGCTGACATGCACATTAACAGTGCAACAGCTGAAAGATCAGGAAGCGAACACTTAGCCTCTCTTTATAAATAAAAACAGTAACTTCCAATGCCAAGGTTATGAGAATGTCAGAGATGCTACTCATAATTGACATGAAGAGAATTAGACATTTGCTTTCAGTAAGGCTTTCAATCAGAATTTGCATGTAGTGCATTACTGTGCATTTTCAGCCAAAAACGTGAAGTTACTATTTCTAGTTCAAGTAGCAAATTCTCATTAATGCATTTCAAAAACAAAACTCACAAAAATCCCACAACACCAGAACAAAACCCAGAACCAGCTCTATAGCACTAACACAGCTGGTGAGCTCCTAGAGGAGGATTCCCAAAGCAGGAGCCAAGGTCCCCCCACCCTGCCAGCAAGACAGGGATGGTGACACTCCCTCCTCTCCCAGGACGCCACTCAGGGCGCTCTGCCCCCTTTTGTGGGGCAGGTGAAGCCTCCCTTCCCTTCAGCTCTGGGGCTGCACCGCTGTTCCCTCTTGACCACACAGGCCTTGACTTCATGTGGATTCCAGCCCCGCTCCAAGGAATCCTACAGAGCTGCTTTACAGAGGAGACAGGGGAGGTGAAAAGAGTGTAAGAAACTGCAGGAAGGGGAGGGAAAACATCTGCCTGGAGACTGGGGGAGGAAACAAAGCCAGCTTTCTCCAAGCTTGCAATGCATCTATCAAAGTTTTTAAGAATTCACATAGCGAGTAACAGTAGATTCCCACTTCACAGTTTGGAAACCAGTCCAGCTTGTTAGATCTACTTCCAAATAGGAGAGCCAAGGCATTGGCCAAACTTGAATCACAGCAGTGTTTCAACACGATCAGAATAACCTTTAAGAACACACTGCCATTTATGAGAGATTTTAACCCCCAGAGGCTCGTATTACTTTTTTTAAAAAATTAAACTGCTTCATTAAAAAGCTGTGTTAACTTCTTGCTAAAAAAAAAAACAACAAAAAAACCCCAAAAAACTCAACAAACAAAACCCACTGCTACTGCAATTTAAAGATTTAACATTGAAAAGCCTTTGAAGTCTCCAAAACTTCAATCTAATTTCTTGGTCTATTAAGCATTGTTTAAAAGCCTAAAAGTGTTATTTGCAGCACTGTCTAAGAACTCCTGTAGAGAATCTAAATGCAGAACTGGAGAATGCTAAGGAGCCCCACAAGTAGCTTATACTGTGATACAGGAAAAAAAGTAATTTTCCACTTACCAGCTGTTGAATAACTCTCTCTACCAAGGCTGAAAAACTGGTGTCTTCGCTCTCTCTGTTGTCATACATATATTTGATCAACTTGGGGATTGTTTCTGTGTCTGTTTCAGATTCAAATTCATAGCCTTTGCTCTCCTGAAATATCATAAAGAAGTGTAAAAATTGTGTCCATCCTCAGGCAAGAAACACTGAAGGGCATCTCAGCTGCCTCCCAGCAGAAACTGCACAGTCAGACAGCTCGGAGCACTACACCAGACCTGTGGATATAAATCACTACAGATAAAATAGAAGGGCTTATCCTGTCATAGAGACTCTTTGGGAAATACTGTAATAAGATGTAGTAACTCTTGCTTGGCATCTGTCAAGCACCAAGAGACAGGAGGGAGCCCACTCCACACACCCTCTCAAAGAATCTGAGCACAAACTGCTACTCCACTTGTAAATTCCATTTAGGATTACAGGAACATATTGCACTTCACTAGTTCCTGAGCATCTTTATTAGCAGACTCATTCACACAGCTCTTTTATAGATGATACCAAGAAACTTGAATTCAAGTTCCACCAAAGTCATGAAAGATCTGATGGTAGTCTGGGGGAGTTCTAGTAGTCTAAAACCTTCTAGTTTTAGAATTGAGTTGCCACAGACTCACCAGAAATTTTCTGAGGTCCTTATAGTTTGTGATGATTCCATTATGGATGACAACAAATTCTAAGAGAAAAAAAATAGATACATATACATGAGCAACA
The DNA here is from genome assembly GCA_036630365.1 of Acanthiza pusilla. Taxonomy (NCBI): domain Eukaryota; kingdom Metazoa; phylum Chordata; class Aves; order Passeriformes; family Acanthizidae; genus Acanthiza; species Acanthiza pusilla. The sequence goes on along the minus strand of JAXCHO010000049.1, from coordinate 7,738,329 downwards.
AAAAAATAAGATATTTAGTTCAGAACACAAAAATGCAAGGGAAAAAAAGCTTAAAAGTACACTGGAAACTACCTGCTATAGCTTTCAGACCTACAGTTTATCACAACATGGACAACAGAAAGCAGACGCTTACAAATTCTGAAAGCATACAAAGGCAGCTCCAAATTAGTAAGAGTTCTAAACTACAGCCAGTAGAAGAGCACCAAGCCATCTCAAGTGAAGAATGATATGAAATCTCCCTTTTCTGGCCCAGGCAGTATTGACAAATTTATATTTTCAGTCTTACCTTTCAAAACAAGGATGTTGAACTTCAATTAACTTTTAAGTCTCAAAGAACAGATCTCATTAATTTTTTAGTGTTACTTTAGCCTGAGAAGAGGCTATTTTATTTCGAAAGTGTCTAAGCTAAATAGAATGGCAACAGCTTAGCCCTAGTATAAAAAATAGATACCATAACAATAGTAAGAACATACATGCTCTGTGGATTGAATCATTTCAGATTCATGTGGTTCAAGTGCTGCAGAGATTACATACCATTCCCTTTATCTGATCTCTGAGGGTGACTGTTTATTGCACTTGGTACTCCGTGGGTCGCCCAGCGAGTATGAGCAATTCCAAAATGAGTTTCAAAATCTGTTTTTGAATCCAGGTCATCTTGTTCTATACAGGAGAAATTCAGTTTACTGAATAATTAATGTTGCCTCTTTCTCTCTCTCTCTCTCACATACACACAAGCAGTAAAACACAAAGAGACTTCCTACAGGCAAAAATCTAAAAGCTATCTTCTTTCTTTTAAACCATTTGCTTTCTTGACATTACACTTCAGAAAGTTCAAGCTACTGTGATTAAAACCTTGTTTGCCAAGGCTCAAGCATTTTCAGCCAATACTAACAGCCAGGCTAACAGACCCCATTACTACAAATTATAATGTAAACGTATTAAAGCACAACTTCAGCCTTTCACAGATGGGAGCACTGCATAAAGCAGATTGCGATGACAGCCAGCTGCTTAAATGGCTGTAAATTCTGTCAGAGTGCATGTTTCAGCATTTCAGCCATGCAGCCCAGAAATCACATGAGTAGAGCACCAAAGGTGCCCAGGTTTTGAACAAAGGAGCAACCAAGAGAAGGGAGTGTAGACTGTGACAATTTCACGGTGCTCTGTCTGAAGATCAGTTTGCTTTTTAAGTGTGGATTTGAGGGGCACAAAAGTTTAGCTGCTTGGATTCCCCAATGCAGTTATTGCTGACACAAAATCCTTACTGCAATTTTATGGTCTGACTTTCTGCTGAGATGCAGATGGTATCTGACTGGGAGGCCAAAGTAAAGGAGTCATTTTTAACACTTACTGTACAACTCTTCTTCCAGCGCCTTTACTTTTCCTCTTTTCTTAACTAGCTTGATGAATCTTTCTTTATCTTCATTATTATTTCCATCAATAGCCACTCCTAGAGCACAGGACACAGTCATAAGTGTTACTTAAAGCATGAAATACACTAGATTTCAGAAGAAAAAGGCTGAGAAAATATAAACAAGCACACACCACTGAAATGAGTATTTTTCCCTATATACCCTTTAAAGGGATATATTTGAAGTCTGTTGCTAGACCAGTGCATGTTCAAATGAAACTCCATCAAGTCTATATCCACTGCAGAGATTAAAATATACATGAGCCATCTCAAACTGTGTTTGACAACAGACTAAAATATTTTGCCTGATGAAATGAGCCAACTCAAATCTAAGAAAAGTTTAATGTTCCCCATCCTTCACTGGGATTCACATGCACAAAAAAGGCTGAGGCACAAACTACATGGCCCTGCATAGAGATCTTCTTCCACACCCTGTTTATTTTGCTTATGTGTACTAACCTCAGCCATCTAATTACAGAGCTAAACACCCAATTTTAAGTCCTCAGGAAAGTTGTAGAATTCCAAGAATTGAGTTAATTAGTTCTGATCTGTTAGTCTGTAGAATAAAGAAAGAAAAATCCAAGATGCCAGACACTGAAAGTACCCCAAAAAAGTCATGGAATGAATTACTGGTTGCTAAAATTAATTCACTGTGTTTGTTATCATACCTGCAGAGTCATAGCCTCTGTATTCCAGTCTCTGTAATCCTTTTATCAGGGTTTCATATATTTCCTTCCTAGTGCGAGGCACTCTGTAGTTTAGATAAGCAAAAATTCCTGTTTAAAGAGAAAAGGGGAAGGAGGGGGAGAAAGACACAAAGGGTTTTTCAGAATCTGCATCCCTTCAGACTCAATTTGAAACTCTTTAAAACTAGTATCAGGGTGAAGTCTCAGGGGCACCCAACCTCCCATTTAGTACAATCCTCCTAATGCATTTTTAAATTGGAAGAATTCAAATACAATAAAGGACTCAGAAGCCTCATTTCAACACACAACACATATACTTTCCTGGCAAGTTTCACTTTCTTCATGTTACCCACCAAGAGTTAAACAGTCAGGAGAGGTTAAAAAAATTCTACTTTTCACGAAAACCACAGCTGAAAATGGGAACATTGTGATCTATTTCATATCCAGGCATTCAAAGAAGGAATATATTCACCACTACTAACACAAGGAGACTTTTGTAATCCAAGTCATGGCCTTAAATACCCATGGGTAGGTACAAGGCACAACATCTATTTCTGAAAGGCTCCAGCTTAATCCTGTACACAACAGTCACTTCAGCAGAAAGAGAATAGAGAAGAAAACATGAGGAAAGGGCAGAAGTCAATAGGGTAGGACAACAAAGGAAAGAACCAGAAGGTACAAAGCAGGGTCACCCAAAACACAAGCACAATTGTGCCTGCCAAACCAAACCAGGCACACAGGAGCCCTGTCCTGCCCCGTGTCAGCTCCTCCAGGAGCATCTCAGGGAGGGACGTGAACTCACTCCCTGCCTACTCGGCAAACACAGCCTGGAAGAGCCTGAGAGTCTGATCCCTCTGCTCTTGAATAGACCAGTCATCAACCAAGAAGAGGCATTTTTAGTTTGGGGGTTGGTTCCCCACCCTATTTTTTTTTTTTTTTTGGAAGGCAAAAGTACACAGGCATTTTTTTATTAGAAGGATGTTGGGCATTTTGTTTTATCTTTAGAAAAGGTAAAATAAAAGAGTCACCTGCAAAGGAAAACACAGCCGTTCCTTTTCTCTGCCTAATGCTCTTCCTGGGACTCTGATATTTATATGGATACATTAGGCCCTTTTACTAACTATTGCAGATCTGTACCCCAGTAAAACAGAAACAACTAATTTGAATGTTTCAAGAATTTCTCCAAGCAACAAGTCAGGACTGGACACTACAGTAAGACAAAAAACAAACTTTAAGAGCTCAACAGATAAGCAGTTCAGACAAGTGTCTTAGAGAAAGCCTTTGTTTGAAATTTAACACCCTCTTCCCCCTCAATTAAGGCTTTTGAACTGTAAATGGCCATAGTGAAGAAGCTGTTATAATGATACACCAATAAATCTCCCTTATAAATATTGCTGTGAAATCTGTTACTCCAGTGGTTCATAAGCCATTAATACTGTTGATTTGACAGTGAGACTAAGAGACTAGTACATTTGCCTCTGAATTCGTTTTGGAAAGATTAGAAGGTGGATAATAATTTTCTGCTTCAGAAGTGAGATTTATGAGGAGCTCAGCCTAATTATTTTTAGAGCATCCAACATTAACAGAGACATTAAGACAATAGTTGCATATAAGGAGGTATTTGGGATTTTGAACTGATTAATACTGTTCTTCATGGATGCTTTGAAAAATAATGCCTCTGGTTATAAGCACTCACTTTAAACTGGGAGCCTGTTGATCATTTTTCCAGAGAGATATTTACCGTTCTCTGGCACTAACCACGAACCTCAAGAGCAGCATTCTTCAATTTCTTCAATACAAATTTCTCAACATCATTCCAAAACATTGCCACACACCTCATTTCAGATCCAGCTCTACTTTCTAGGCCAGATTTCACAATTAATTTAAGCCTCAACATCCTTGTATGTTCCATGTGGCATCTTTCACTACACAGAGCTCCAGGAAGAACCTTCCTCTGGGACCATCCTTACAATGCTACCAGTGTGCTGCAATTGTTAAAGAGATCCTTGTTTCCAGGGAATTGTAGCTGTACTTCCACACACGTGCATTAGAAGATGCAGAAGTCACCAGAGGCCATTTAAAATTAAAACAATAGCTGCAGCCTGACTTCAAAGAACATGTTATAAACTCTTTCAGTTAAGGGAAATAAATCTTACTCTAAGCACTGAGAGTAAGACTTTCTCTTCATGATGTTCTGTTTCATGATTTATCCACTCGCATATTTTTTCCCTCCTCAGTCATCATTTTGGCCAGATTTAAAGCACATTACTCAACTCATGTAGAAACAACTTCTGATAAAGACTCCTTGTAGCTTAATTCTTTCTGGAAGCACACCAGTGTGACTGTATCTCAGTTGAATCATACTTATGATAAGGGTTTTGTGATGCTAACAAGTTACTTTATGATGGCCTCCCCATTTCCACATCTTGCTTCCCTGAGATGACTCAAAAATATAAAATCCAGTGAAAGCATCTGAGAAGTGTTTTACTTTGACATTGCCCTCTTGATCTGAGTGTTAACTGTAGTTTATAACTTTCCATAATTACAGTTTGCTTAGAAGGATGAAGTAGGTCAGCCATGTACGGCTTACCTTTAGAAGGAGATACTAAAAACAGAAACAGAAGTTTGTTAAAACATTACTAAAACCACCTTCAATCAGGTGCAGATACTGAAAGCAAGGCTCTCCCTTAACATGCATAGCAAGACTTTAGAGCTTCCCCTTTCAGGATTGCAAGCAGAGCATCAAGAGGAGGAAAAGTAAATTGAGTATTTTTTGTGGGAAAATTCCACAAGAACTCTTGCAATTGCAAGACTTCACCAAAACCGAGAAGGGGGCAGCCTATACTTGAAATTTGAACAGAATTATTTATTTTAAAAAAAACATAAAAGGATGCCTCTGTTGGGGTAAGCACATTGTTGATGCCAGAAACTTAGCTTTGAGAGAGTCTCAGCTTCATATCCTGATGAAACAAATTTTGGTTTAAAATAGGTAGATCATCAGTTTAAGTGCATCTTAACTTTTTTGAACCCTGAATGCTTTTGCTTGAATGCTTTTGCTATACTGTCTTTTTACATGTGAGAATGAAAACTTCTCAGCTTTGTTCCTTACGAGCATGTTCATAGCATTATTTACGACCTATGTATTTTCAAAACATAAAACAAGGGCTATAAATCTTCGAGTGCTACCTGAAGCCAAAGAAAACACAATAGCGTATAGTATCAGCACTTAAACCTGGCAAGCCGTGCAAAAATAAAAACAACAAAAAGTCATTTAGAAACTGCTGGTCGCAGTCTCAGGAACTCCTACACTCCCTACAGAGACCAGCATAGCAGGCTGGGGGATATCTTTCATGAAAACAAATGTAATATAAAAGGTCTCTAAATGCTGATGGGAAAAAAACCTAGCTCTGCTCTCACTGCACTTCACGAACTGCTGCCCTTGGCCAGGTCACGCTGAGTCACTCACTCCACCCCAAGTCAGACGTTCTCCCGAACTCCTTGAACAGTTAACACCCTCATTTCCCAATCAATACACAGCCCAGATATGCAAAGTTTTTGATATTGCCATTACGTGTCTCTCTTAGTGCTTGCCACGAATATTTTTGGGTGGCTCAGGCGCTGAGCCAGGTCTCTCACCTGAAGGGGTTTTGTTCAGAAGTCACCGAGTTTGTCTCATTGATAGTGATCTGTCACACAGGAGCTCAAACAATAGGAGTTGAAACAATATCACCTCGTGTTTCCATTCAAGTGAAAGAGGATTCCTGAGCTCCTCGCTCTGTCTGACGTTACAATTAAAAAGGAAACGCGGGCCGGGAAAAGATACCTAATTCAGAAAGTACAATTTTGGGAGCAGTAACTCAACTCACTTTCAGTCTGCATCCCCCAAAACAGGTTTTGTTGCTGACGACTAAGGAGTACAAACTTTTCTAATTTCATCAGGCCTGAGAGGAGATGTCAGGGACAGATAGGCAAAGTTTCACTAAACTTTCCTCCATAACTAATTAAATTGCATTAGAGCTGCTGAACCCACACTTTGATTTCAATCTGATCCAAAGCATATCTAAGCAGTTGTATACACGCTGTAGGAATTACCTTTACCATCTCATCTTCATTAGTTAAAATGAGGTGAATAAACTCACAACAGCTAAGAATCAAGCTCCTTCACTGCCTTTGTTTGAAAACCACAAACTCTCCCTTATCGCCGCAGCTCGGAAGTGAGTCACGGTTGATCAATCCCTAGTCCCAGATGAGGAAAGAGCCCAGCGCATCCCGTGCATCACAGACAGCGGCACCCAGGAGCAGAGCTTCCCCAGCACCCCGGACACCGCCGGGCGGGGGGAACGGGACGATTTCCATCCCAAGACCCGGGACAAGCCGGGCACGGGGGGCTCGGGGAAGGAGGGACAGAACGGCCATCGCCGCTCCTCGGGAGAAGCGGCGGGCGGAGGGGCTTCACCTTCACCTGCCAAGCACTCCCTGTCCTTCCCACCCCCAAACGGGAGCAGCGGGGCCAGTCCCGAGCGACCCGCAGGGCCCGGGGACAAAGCGGCGCTTGTCCGGCAGCCGCGGGGCTCGGTCACTCACCGCACATGGTGGCAGCGCACGGTCCCCGCTCCGGCAGACGCGGCGATGGTGCCGGGCCGGCCCCGCCGCCTGCGGCTCTTATAGCTCCGGCTCGGGGGCGGCCCGGCCCTGCTCCCCCGCCCCTACCCGGGCCCCTCGGGGGGAGAGCCCGAGGGACCGCGGCCACTCCGCCCAGCCCGGCCCGGCCCGGCCCTCCGCACACGCGGAACCGCAGTCACTCAGCCTGGGACACAGCGCCCGCTCACCGAGCGCAGCCTCTGACCCATCACTGCTGGTCAAGCAGGGCACTGTAGGAATTACCTTTACCATCTCATCTTTATTAGTTAAAATGAGGTGAATAAACCCGCAACAGCTAAGAATCAAGCTCCTTCTCTGTTTGCCAGGTCCGGTCATTTCTTGGCATTGGGACTCCAGCAGCTCCCTGGGCAGCCTGTTCCAGGGCTTGGCAGCCCTTTCCGGGCAGAAATTCTGCCTGATGCCTCACCTGAACCTTCTGTGGCACAGCTTGAGGCTATGTCCTCTTGTCATGTCAAGGCAGGATGAATCCAGTGTCCACCTCAGGTCTGGGTGACTCCGGCCAGCTCAGGGATTTTCGGAACAAAAGGAACCCCAGAGAGACCTGGCTGTGTGCCCACGGGCAGCACAAGGAGAGGGTTTCGTGCACTAATCCTGGTTTTCCACCTCGCAGTGCCGTGAAGGAACAGGACAGGTGGCAAAATGATCCATCCTGTCAGGGCAGCCCCTCTGGGAGCTGGGAAGGGGAAGGTGCCCCCATCCTCCAGCCACAAGCATTTACAGACACGCACTCAGCACACAGCACTCACACCTCCATCTGCACAGGGAGGACTGGGACCACCTGCTCGGCCCAGCCTGAGAGAGAGCCCAAACTCCTGCTCAGCCCCTGTGGTCCCTCCATGTACTTGGCAAGAAAGAAACTTCTCCAGGAGCCTTGTCCAGCCTCCGCCTCGCGGTCCAGACTCTCTCCTGGGGACAGGCACTGCAAGGATGAGGAAGGCCACGGCCCCTGACGCAGGGTCAGGTCTGCAGACATGGCCCATGCAGTGCCTCGAGCTTTATCTTCTTCTAAAGAAACTCATCTCTTATCTCAGAGAGCCTCCTCCAAACAAAAGGAATGAATGGCGGCTTTTAAAGTGAATGCCTTGCAGACCCTTGGTCTGACAGTGTTCACAGAATAGCTCAAGCCATTATTTGAACAAACATAGCTTTTAAAAATACGCAAAGTTTCATGAAATAGTTTCTTCTTCCTTATTAAAAAGTACCAAAATATTTTATAGACATGATCTTAGTTACCTCATTGGGTTCTTGAAATTCAAGTGCAAGGTGTCTTATTTAAGGTACAATTTAATGGCTCATTTCCTCTTGCATTTCTTTTTGCAGGTCATTTTTTACCCAAAGTAGTGATTCCCTCAAACTTTGTCACTTTCCTCTTGAGGGAGAAGCTGAATGAAGGATGAAGATTAGAACATCAATATTTCTATTACAAAAGAAACCCTCTTTGTGCCACTTTAAAAAAGTGAAACTTTGTATTGATTTTGAGGTAAAAAACTAGATTTAAAATATTTTCGAGTAGTAAAATTAGAAGTGTTAAAATTCTGCTTTAAATTAGTTTTATAAAAAGGGATAAAATAGGTGTATTTTTATTTAATATGTGAAACAGCTATGCACACTGTGCTCCATAAAAACCAGTATTGTTTTCCTCCGCCCAGTCTCCCAGAATAAGACCAAACAGGCCCATGATTTGTCACCACTGCAGTTCCAGCTCTGTCACTGACCTGCCAGGTAACATCAGGCAAGTCATTTTGACACTCCGTTCCAGTTTTTCTTGTTTGTTTAGGTAACTGCTCCTCTTCTAAAGTAATCTCTGATCTTGTTTCCCCCAGCCCAGCCTGAGTGAAGAGGGATGTTCATAATCACAGCTCTGTGCGTTAAGTAGCATTGCTATTTATATTAAATTATATACAATAAAGGAAAACTTGTTATTTGCTCCTTGAGCAGCATTTTAACTAATGAGTGGTGCAGAGAGTAGGAAAGAAACAGCTTTTTTTTTTTATTTTAACATCACTGCCATACTAATTGCCAAAGATCATGAGTTAGAGCCCAAAATTCCACTCATGCAAGACATTTCATGTTTCCATGTGACATTCCCAGGGAGAAAACTAAACAAAAATGAGATTCAACTGCTAGCAAGAACGGCATTAATTAGTGGTTAATGTGTCACCTTGATAACTTATCAGTCAACGCTTCCCAGATGCATCTGTCTGATGCCATTTGGCTTTTTCATGACTTTTTGGAAGTGCATTAGAGAGCACACTAATTCTTTTTACTGGTGCGTTTGTTTGGCTTGAAGGACACATTTTACAGCGCTCAGATGAGATGATCAAACTGATCCCATCTCACAATTTCTTAAACCCTAAAAGCCAAAATATTTGAAACTATCACCTACTGTATTCAACACAATAAGGATCCAGAAATTCTGCCATACTCTGGAAAAGTGCTCTTCTCAGGAGATCATTAAAAATACCAAAAAAACCAGAGCAGTTTTGACAAAGAGTTTGTAAATTGAAGATTTCAATATTCCTGCCATAGGAGACAGGCAACAGATGAGCAACAAGGAGGTCACCTGGTGCAACTTCCCACTAAAGTCTGAACACAAATCTTAAGTGACACCCTAAGGATCAGGAATTTTTGTCCAGCTACATCTTTCTCTTTTTTTTTCCTGTCTTCACACAAGTGGTCAAAAATAGAAGTAGGAGACAGTAAGGTACAAGATGAGATCACTGTGTCACTGTTTTAGTGTCAGGTAATGAGGAAGTTGTCTGGGGCACCATTAGACAAAGGTGAGGGGCAACAAAAATCATTCAAGATGTGGTTGGAAAGAGGAGGGATTTATGTTTAGGCTCCCTCTGAGCCTAATGCAGGTCCTAGTTCTCACAGCATTAATATCTGCCCTGAAAAGCAGCCAGGAGCATTTTGAGGACAGATATTTCAGAGTGCATTTGCATACTCAAGAGGTCCAGATACATATCAGAATACCTTGCTCTGTTCCTTGTTCCTAGACACCCATGGACACTGAATTTCCTGGTGAGGAGTTTCAGTAAATTCCCTTGTCCCAGGGAGTGAAAAGACCAAAACCACTCTCGAACAGGGGCAGGAAAAACGTAGTGGATGTGAAGTGCAAAAGGGAAGAATTGCGATAAATACCAAGAAAAAATCAGGAGCAGTTCTGCCATGGACCAGGCCACAGAGGTGGTTTATGGCACTTTCCCTGGTGACACCACTGGAACAGACCCTGTCCTGTGAGTCCCCACTGAGTGACCTGTGTACGGTGTGAAGGACAACGGGTGACCAAATGGCAGTCCCTTCCAACTCCAGCACTTCCATGCGTGTAGCAGGGTTATAAAACTCCTTTTAAATTGCCCGTTTTGGACTACTGGTTGAGTAGCTACAACATTTTCTGAGAACTAATAGCCTGTCGCTAGATTCATGCTAGAGTACAAGGACATATAAGCACAAGTGCTTATATTAACAATGAAATCCATTATTTTAGTTTATATTATATATTTATGTATTAAATATAATTATAGTTATAGATATATATTGTGTATTTGAAATTTTTTTGCTTCAAAATATGAAAGTTGAGAGCCTAAAAGCAGCCACTGTATATTACAGATCATCATTCCCCTCATCTAAACTCCTGCACTTCTGCAATTTTTATGTATTGCTCTGAATAAACATATTTAAAACATGGACAAATTCTGAACATTCTCATCACCATCAGTTTCATTTTAACAAAATGGGACAGTGTTATTCCCTACCAAGGCTCTCAAGAATATTTGGGCTGACAGCTTGGTCCAGATCTCTCAGATTTCTTCCCAGTCTGATAACGGTGGCTGCTGTTAACCAGGAGTCACTCCAGTGAAGCGAATTTCACTGCCAGAAAAACAAAAAATAAAGGGCTGACCTTGCTGCAATGTGAAGAAGGTCGGGCTGTGCTTCAGGACACCCTCTGCCTCTGTCTCATCTCCACAGTGAGTTTGGAAGACAATCAGCAATGCCTTTGAAGTGAAGACAGCAACACCTTTCTTCTGCTGAGAAGTTAAAAAGAGAGGAAAAAAAATATTTGTTATATTATTGGTTCTCCCAGTGGGGGTGCCAACTAGCTGCTCACCTCGGATCTGTCTACGGCTAAGGAATTGGTATTTTCAGTTTAAAATTACATAATAGTAATTAACAGCTTTTAATTGGAGCACAGGGGAGACTTAAAAATCATTTGTCACTGTCAAACAGTTGACTTTGAAATTATAAAAATGATGTGTGGTAGGAGGAGTTACACATAAATGTGAATCAACATCATACCTATGACTGAGGATTAAGTAACCATGATTTAATTCAATCGCGGCTTTTCAGCTGAATGTCGTGAGGAACATGTGTAATGTAAAACCAGCCCAGCTTATTAACTAGATCTTAAATACTTAAAAAAAACACAAAAGCACATTTAGCAATAATTCATCTAAAGCTCTGTGTTTTAAAGAGCATTAAGTGGTTTCCTGAGGTTTTGATGTAAACTCCTCGTAACAGGAGCCGCAAATAAGTTGATGGTAAGTGTCATGGAGAAAAATAAGTGCTTGGAAAAGTCTGTAGATATTTCAAGCAAGCCAGCTTTTGGTGCTGGATTAGTTTTCTCAGCATGTTATGTGTCCTTCAGGTCGAGAGTGAGAAATGCTGACAGAGTAGCACAGACATCTGCATACCTGCCTTCCCCTGCCCCATTTCTGGGGATCAGGACCATCTACTCAGAATTTTTCATAAATGCAGGATTCTCTCAGCTTAGGGGTTGGACGGAGCAAAGCTAGCTGCTTACAATAGCTGCAGAAAGCATGTCCATGTAAGAAGTCAAGAAGCTTAAAATCCAAAGATAAAAAAAGCATTACAAGAAGTTAATTCTTTCCAGTCATGCACCAGAACATGGCTTCACTGGAAGTGTTGGAGCCTGAAACTGGTCAGGGAACCAAAGCATTGCTGCAGCCACTCCATGCGGCTCAGACAGCTCCATCACAGCTCCATCCCACCCCACACAGGCCACAGCATCACCTCCTTCTCCTTGCCCAGCTCCTGCAGAGCCCTCCTGGCTCTGCACCTCCTCCACCCTCCGTGTGCCATAATTCTACTCTCGCTCAGCCGTGCCGGCTCACTCAACACCACGGAGCAGAGCAGGGCGAAGGGGAGTTCCTGCGCTGTTCTGGTTCATTTTATTTCCAAGCATATGAACCTAGCTGGCTATTTTGGTAAGAACAATTTCATTCCATTCTTCTCTCGATTTGTTTTCACAGTCTTAATGCTTCAAGGATTTATGCTGGCCTTTGAGAAGAACCCCTCTGAAGCTAGAAAATGGTTTTGCTGCTGGCTGCCCTCTGGTTTGTCCTTTAAACCCTTCTCTGGCAAGAAACTTCTGATTTTGCAAATAAAAACCTGTTGTTTTGCAGAACACATACCTGTACTCTGCTCAAAGCCAAGCCGAGTAACAGTCTGATTTTCTCCACTGTCTCACCCCAGCAATGTTTCTGTCTCCACTGCCCAGCAAGAAGCTGCCACAGCAGCAGCTGGAAGGAGCTGGAAGGAGGCAAGGTGCTGGCGATGTGAGTTACTTCCAGCCAGCTCCAGTTATCAGCAGTTCTAGGCTGAAAGAAAACAAATCCAAGTTTCTAAAAGCAGCCCATATAACAAGATGCATCTGGCTTTACCTCACACAATCAAATCTATCTGTTTTTCTATCCCTGTCCCCAAATCCTAATCTGTCCCTATCACTTCCTTCTAATTGAGATAGGCATCAAAGGACTGGGAACTTAAACACCTCCTCTTCCCCTTTTTCTCCCATTTGTGATTAAAATAAATAAATGGGGGGAGCCAGATTCAAGCTACAACAGTAATTTTTAGGACTGATGTGTTTAACACTGCAGCTTCAGTGCTACTACTTATTTTAGAGGATGAAAGTACCTTAAGTCCAAGCACAGGTAACCAGGGATTCCCAGCTTTAATAAAACATGAAACAGTTATGATAGATATGGGATGCTATTGTTTAGCAACTGATACAATATTGAAGAAAACGCTTCTCACAGGTGGATTATTTTCTGTCCCAGAGTCACAGCTGTCATGACGATGTCTGCTCTTGCCTACAGATTCTATATTTCTCCTTCTGATCTTGACACAAATCACAGCTACAGCTTCTTCAAGTTGTTTTTTTTAACAGCTTGTGATCTTGTTCTTTTGGCAGCTTATTCAAAGAAAAATGACATTAACTGCTTAAACAGAAGCAGTAATTTTCTTTCACTGACAACTAATGGCTCATTTATATCTCGGTTTCCAGGGGTTTGGGGTTATTAGATCTGCTGTAACCTACCAGTTGTCAAAATCACCTTTGGGCACATCTACATTGGTAGAAATAAAGCTATTGCACACAGAGGATTCCAAGATAACTTTTCTATCACCAGCCATATGCAAAACCATTTCAGTTTTTGTGCAGTTCCTCTGTACGAGGGATTAGGAAGCACCTAAAAAAAACCAATGCAGAGCATCTGTTTGTTTACTACACACACAGTATTGCTATAGAACAGAGTGATAGAGCAGAAGTTACAATTTGATGATTAACAGAAATCCTGCTCCACAACCTGTGAAAGTGTGCAGGATGTTACCCTTGAGTTAGCCTGGAATGGAGGAAAAGTTGTGCAGTGAAATGGCAGCTCCCCCAGGGCATCACTTGGAGTGCACATCCCACACCACCTCCTCTGCTGCCACTGCCCCTGTCCCTGCCAGCTCCTGCCAGCTACACAGTAAACATCTCTCATGACCAAGCTATGAATTGCACTGTTTTACTGCCAGTAAAAATTCCTTGTGTTTTCTGCTTGGGTTTTTTTTTTTTCTTTCTGGTTGTAAATACAGTTTTCCTCCTATTATGCACAGGACTTTTGTATTACAGTAAAATTAGAAATCCCCCTTGGGGTTCTTTCACTCAGATGGATTCTCTCTAGTCCTAACAGCTCCAACTACTAAATGGGTTTAAAACTTCATGTTTAGAGCATCCCATGGGATGCATGAAAGGATGGCATCCCTGTGGGGGCGTTTATGCTCTTGCAGTGCAAAGTTGCCTTTGGCAACCAAAGTTCCTGTGGTATTGTCATTGGGCTCTGGGTACTTTGGTGTGAACATACCAGATGGGGTAAGCTGAGGACAATGCTTTCCTTCAAAACTGAGTTTTCTGCTTTCAGTCCACCTATGGTTTACCTCATCATTGTATCTGTGCAAGTGGGAGACAAGATGAGGGCTTTGATTCTCCACTTTTGACTGCGCTGCTTTGAGTTGTGTGCTGAAATTGAGCACGTATTTCTTAAATGTTTCCTACTGTTTCTGCAGCTTAAAGAGAAAAAAGTCTACTAACTCATGGTAATTTGGACAAAATTTAAGGAAGACTTTGGGGAGTAAGTAAGAGAAAGTTGCCAGAAATTTAAAGCAGAATAGATGTTTCTATTTTCTATATTTTAGTTACATCTTAAAATGAAATGATTTTACTCTTAAAAAATATTCTCCCCCAGTCAAAACATGTAATGTCCATTCAGCTCTGAAACTTTTTTTAATATGCTGTACATTTTGTCAGTAAAGACATCCAGTTTTCAACTCAGTTGACCAAAACTGGCTGGCAAACTTGAAACCAAAGCAGCTAAATCCCGTATTTGTACAGCTGCAGGCGCTGGGCTCTCCTCCACCCCCCTCAGATGATCATGTTGCAGGACATCAGCTCTGCATCAAGGCAGTAACCTCGGGGTCCTGCAGCAGGACACGGAATGATCACAAGCCTTTTCTGTCCTACCACATTCTGCCCATGTTTTTGAGGGAAGTATTGCTAAAGTTTTCTAAGCATAGCGATGTTTAAAGTGGTGCTTGTACAGCTACAGGAACAGCATTGCTGCAGACAAAGAGAGCTCTGAATGCAGTACAGTCAATTCAGGCTCAAAGCTTGGATATGTTGTTACAATACAGCTTGATTACATTTTAAATTAACTCAAATACAGCTAGGTGTTGAATTAAATGGCCAACATTTAACAGGAGCGTGCACATTTATGAATCCACCTGGCATGAAAAATTGAAATTACTTCTAAGCAGCCTAAATGAATGCAGTTTTAACTTGGATGTGCCAAAAATATCATAAGTTCACAAAAAATTCAAATAAGGAACCATTGTATTTTATATCACATGTCTTCTGAGCTCGTTTACAAGAAGCAGCAGTAAAGGAAGGCAGAAGGAACAGCTTCACAATCTGTCCTGCATCTCCCACTGGAGTCACAAGAAGAATTTCCATGTTGGAAACCAAAGGGAAGCACGTCAATTCACAAGAACCAGCATCCCTGGCACCAAGGACCAGAGATTTGCAAGTTTAGCTTTGCAGTGACTTCTGTGAAGGGTCATTTGCTTCCTGAACTGTGTCACGCTATGAAAATCCCAGATAGGAATCTTTCCCTTTCCCAAGAAATGGGGGATCATCATCCGCCATAATTACACATTACTGTTCACAGAAAAAAAAATCCAATTTCTTTGTCTGTTAGTCACATTGTTTACTGGCAGTCTGAGTGTGAGGAGCACGGATGTTAAATAAGCAGCTGCAACACCTTCTCTGCGTGTTAGACTCAAGAGGAGGGCTGCCAGGGCTTGGCTAGTCCTTAGTCCCACTGGAGAGAGTCATTGTCCTGTCTGGAGAGGGGCAAAGCTTTCTGTGACATCACTTCTGCTCTGAGGCTGCTGTGACACACCAAATCTGCTTCCCTGTCTGCATGGGAGGGCAACGCCAAACTCAGCCTGGAAATCCGAGAGGACGAACAATGAGAAGCAGAAACAGGGATCTTGTCAATCTTTTTCTTTTTTAAACAACCAATCCCCCCAGTTCCAGAGAAGTTTGCCTAACACTTCTGAAGTCCCAGGCAGCGCAGTTTTGTTAACCTGTGTTTACCCAAGGCTTAAAGGCTTTCCCAGACGAAGGTGTGTGTGAACCACCTCGTCATTCACGAGCAGCACAGCTTCCAGGAGCTCACGTTGAAACATCCTTTGCAGCAGAGCCACAGTGTGTGCTGAAGGATTTTCACAGGAGAGGTTTCACATTCCTGTTTTCTCTCTCCACCTCCCCTTTCCTTATGGAAAGGCGGCTCTCCAAAGCCACGTTATTTGTTTCGGTGTTGCTTGTGCCTGTCAGAAAGCTGCTGGCCCTGGAGCAGAGCCCAGGCTCTCCCGGGGCTCAGCATCAGAGTGTAACGAGATAGGAAATATTTGCTGTCTGAGGGAAAACGGGAAGGAGCATAGCAGGGAAGGGTGGATCCTGGGGCAGGCTTGGAGCACAGGATCCCTTGGAAAACACTCTAGAAAGAAGCTGCCAGGAGCTGAGACAACGCCATTGCCCCCTAAAGAGGGGGAGCCTAAAGCAACACATCTGGATGGTGGGGATGGAGGGAAAACCTACATAGGGGAAGAAATGGATATGAGAGTGTGAGAAGGGAGAGCTCAGAGCAGGATCTGGCCAAGAGCTCTGCCAGACCAGCAGCAGGGCTGGTGCCTGCCCCGGGAGGGCTCAGCACTCCTGTGCTTTTACTCGGGAAAAGAATTTTTCACTCCTGCCAAACAAATTCCACCTCCATCTTCTTCCAGGCAGCTGCAGTACTAAAATGCTGCAGTTTGCTCTCACTAAGTGCCTAGAAAACAAACTCAAACCAATCTGCTCCTGTCTCGAGTCAGGATGTCACAGGTTAACATTCGCTGTGCAGTTTTTATTCCCGAGCAGGAGAAAAAGTTCCTTGGAAGGGAAAAACTGCACAGGGTTTTTTTAAGTTTTTTTATTTTATTCACTCTTCAGTGAATAAATTAACATCACTTCTCTGTCTCCTCCCCTTTCCTTTCTGAGGTTAGTACAACTGTAGGCTTTAGTTGGTGTTCTCCAAATAAACCTGAATTCCAGAGAAGCTCTTAACAGCTTCTCTTCTCAGGAAAGGGTTTCATGTCACAAATAAAGCAAACCAGGAAAAAGTAATTTTCAAGTGATTTTTCTGTCCAGTCACTTCTTTGATGAAAGAGCAAAGAAATTCTTTAACACCCCTCACGATGAATTTTCAGCTGTTTGTTTTGACTTTTTGTAGCTAAGCCAAAGAATAATTAAAAAAAAAAAAATCAAGAAAACCAACCCACGTCTGAAAATTTCCTCTAATGAATTCCAGACTTCTGGACTGCAAAACCATCTGCTTTCTCCCAAGTCATGTTGTCAACAACTAAACACAGCTGTATGAAGGGTAACAAAATATTGCAGTTACTTGTGTTTCTACACCCCCAGATTTGCAGGGTTATTGAAGAACAGCAGAGAAACCCACCAGGTCCAGTGCAAGGCTTTATCCTTAACTTTGCAAAAATCAGCAGCATTACCCTGATCACACTATGCAGACAGGTTACAGAGGTGGACCATTTCCATTGTTTTTGAAAAATCTTACAACGAAGAGCAGTGGATGGCCAAGCACACCACCGGGGCTGTTATAATCCAGCAAATTCAGTGCACTAATGAGGGCAAAGAGTTGATACAATGGAAGGCTTCCCACATGCTCCTAGAATGCTTTAGACTTTCTAGTTTCCACACTTCCTTTCTTACAGCCTTTCTTTTCATAAGGCAGAGGGGAAAGAGAGGCTTTGAGATAGACATCTAGAAACTGAAACCAGATATTTAACACAGAACCTGTCAAATATTTCGAGTCAGAAATACCCATCAATGCATAAATAGCTTGTGCTTCAATTGTTACAGCCTACATGAAGATATTTTTTCCAGATAGGATGGGAAAAAGCACAACTGTGAATAGAGCACATCTTTCCTCCTAGGGACAGAGGGCCTATAAATTTCCATGAAGAGGAATAAATATTATTTTGGTTATTTTTCTGACTAGCAAAATCCAAAACCAAATCCAAAACTAAATTGTCCTCTGGTGCAAACCACAGCTTATTCTCTGCCTTGAACCTGGTGGCTGCTAATACTGAACCAACTTAAGCTTCTTTCTTATCTTTTAAACTGATGGATTTCAAATACCCCCAAAAAAACCCCACAAAACCAAAACCAGATAACAAAATAGCACTTCTCCTTCATAAGCACAACCAGCCAAGTGCAATTGGTGCTGACTACATAAATAAATAAAATATAGCCAAGGGTCACCCACCAGTTCAGCCACACAACGAAGTGGTTTACCTGATCTACAGCAGCTGAGTTAACTCACAGGGGGTGGAGGCTGCCAGCTTTTCAAGGAAAGATCCCAAATACACAGCTGCTTCCAGAACCTTAGTTCCATTTTCCCTCGAGATGGTTTCAGGGGTTAGGATGAGATCTGAGCTTTTGGAAGCATGAGCTGCCTTTGTGAAAGCTGCATCCCTCAGGCCTTTCTGTAAGCTGGCTCAGGGCTGAGCAGCTCTCGTGGGACAGCTCAGAGCAGCACAGGTGACACATTGCTGTCCCTGCTGCACCCAGCCCTGGCTGTGGCTCTGCAGCTCCTGGGCCTGGCCCCAGGGTTAGCCCTGCATTGTCCCCTCAGCTAAAATAGACGAGGATGAATCTGGAGCCTATTTCTTCCTTTCTTATTCACACTGGTGGATTCTTGGGTTTAATTGCTCCTTATCAGCTCCGGGCCAGGCGGTCACTGGCTGTGCCCAAGCCTAAGCGTTGGCCTCGGGGAATCTCTTCCCACTGATAACTTGCATGCAGTACCTGTGTGCCTGCTTATGCTCCTATCTGTCACTTTTCCTCAGATAAGCAGCCAGCTGGTAGGAAAATTCCTAAGAAAGCAAGCCTTTATTGCTAGAAGTTCCCAAGCACAGAAGGATAACGCTGGGGGCAGTAAGTTTGCTCTGGGGTTGGGGCAAGGGCTGCCTGTTCCAGCTGCAATCCCAGATCTGTGCCTGTGGCTTTTAACAAGCAGAGCTTCTAGTAGGAGAGATTATTCACAGCACCTACCAGTGAACATTTGCATTTGGTTTGAAAAGGGCAAAACATCTGCTGAGGAGATAAATATAGTGAAAAATAGATATTCTTATTCCTTCTCATGGGATAAAGGATTTATCAAAGGTCGCAAAGAAAGCCAGAGGCAGTGTGTGATGCTGATGATGGAGCATCTGTAGTGTCTGTCCCAATCACAAGTGTCCATCTCTCACCTCTCAGATCACACTTAAAAACAAAAGGTAATGAAATATTTCATTTTTCCATACAATAAGTCTCTCAGATGACATAATCAGGTAGGACTTGCCCTTTACAAATTTGGCTTCTGAAGGCTCTTCCTACCTTGCAGTTCTTGCTGGTGTGTTATTCCAGACTTGAGAAAACACACCCAAGAGGAGACTGAATGCTTTTGTTGCAGCCAACAAAAGTAAAGAGCAATACCAGTACCCATCTCTTCTTTCCTTGTTCCTACTGCCCAGCGATGTGCATTGCTAGTGAGACAGTGCCAAAATGCAGTAAAAGCTTTGGCCTCTTGGCAACAAAAAGAGCTTAGTGTCCCCTGGGTAAGCTACATCCAGTTCTTGGTCCCTGTTTGTTAAAGGACCACCTCTCTTAAATAGCATTTACTGACAGCTTAGAGGAGGTTTCAGTAATGACTGACATGGTCCATCTTTTAATGGATCTCAGCACTGTTCACTGGGCAGAAAATTAAAAGGCATATCTGCAAAATTAGCAGGAAATAGATCCTTTTCTGGTATGCAAAAATACAATTCCTTTCTACTAAAATTGGCTTAGATTTAACAAAACATATTACACAGATGGAGATTTCTTTCAAAAACAAATTAGCCATCCTAATCTAACCAAGATTTAATGGTTCTGGTAGAACAGTTAGATACAAAATAAACTATCAACCAATATTAGTTACATTTTCCCTTTTAGATTGATGTATTGTTTGCCAGTAGATTGTATTTTATTTGGGTGTAATTGTTACAGTAATAACACTATAAGGGAAAGTTCAGCCTCTGAGTTTATGAAAATGTTTATTTCCAGTATTTGTGGTTCCTCTTCTTTCCATGTTTTTATTCAGGAAAAGAAAGAAGCTGAGTTTCGATCCTGCTCAAAATGAAACTAATCCCACAGACATTTTGCCAGGTCTTTCGTGGTAAAGCACTATCCTCACTGTTTGCAGCGTTTCTGCTTCCTTCCACGGAGTGAGGCATCAGAAGAACGCTGTTGGGAGAGAAAGCCATCAAAAGGAAGGTATCTTCAGGTGAAATAATTTCCCTCTCCAGTCTGTATTTAGATATCTAAAAAGCTTCCAAGAAAATGGCTTAACACATGCATTACATCCCCCAGCACCCCAGTGTTAGCAGCTGCATGCCGAGCTCCAGCAGTTATTCCCATAGAAATATAACAGCAATTTTCACCAAGACAATAAGTGTCAATGGATGCAGAGTAGGAGCCCAATTTTACAAGGGCCCCCACTCCTCACAGCTCTCCTTTGAGCACAATCCCACTAGCCCAGATGTTGGAGCTCCCAGTCTGCAAACTCTTCAGAGCTGGCTCTGATTTCCTGACCTTCACAAAGTGCAGTGAGAGCACAATGTACCCCTTAAGGCACATGAAATACCTATCGAGTCTGCTTTCTACCTAGGGGTGTCTCCTAGAACTAATTGTGGCATTTTCCTTTAGCTCTAAAGCACCAGTTAGACCAGTGCAGGATGGTTCAGGGGTTAAATGGGCTTTAGCAGATCCTATTTAAAGAGTGCCCCAGTTGCCCTCCAGCTCGTCCTTGTGTGGTATCTGTCCCTTTCCTTCTCGATGCAGGAGAACAGATTCAGCTTTCTGGTCCCCACCAGTGATCATTTCCCTGACACCCTCTGCGGGAGCCACATGGGTTCAGAAAATGAGGATCCATCTGCACAAAATGTGTTGGGCTTTATTCTACTCTTCCTAGGAGTTCCTTCAGCTCTCATGCAAGGCAGAATTAATCTGTTCCTTGCAAAATCATCTAAATATTGAAGTTACGTCCTTAAACTGTTTTGAAGCCTCTTGGTGAAATCTAGTCCGGAAAACACTCCGCATGACTATGCCAATAATGTCTCTGAATGTTGTCTCCAGTGAAGGGAGTGACATAAAAATTTTAATTCCTTCCTTACTACTCATTCTGCTGTCTGCCTTGTGTGTAGAGACA
The DNA here is from genome assembly GCA_036630365.1 of Acanthiza pusilla. Classification (NCBI taxonomy): domain Eukaryota; kingdom Metazoa; phylum Chordata; class Aves; order Passeriformes; family Acanthizidae; genus Acanthiza; species Acanthiza pusilla. The sequence continues at coordinate 7,717,441 of JAXCHO010000049.1, read as the reverse complement.
GTCAAGTGATGGGACCATGTGTGTCCTAGTGACACATCCCTCTGAGCTAATGCGGGAAGGGGCTGGACCAAGGCAGAAATGACCCCACTGATGTTGTAGCGTCAGACCTTGCACTGTTGGGAATCACATTTCATAACTTCCTGCAAGAAATAGGAGCCCAAGAGAGGCGTTAACTGAGCAAGAAGCAGGGAAAATATAACCTGAAGGAAGTCCAAACTGCCTTCTAGCTCATCAATTTACATTAAAATTGGCAGATTTGGACTGATGAGTAGAATTGACCAGGTGGAAATACAAGCACGCAGCTACCAAAGAGCTGCAAAAGACCCATGGAGATATTGAGTCTCCGGTGTGTGTTTGCTGGAAAATGATGTGTAGTTGTGTTGCAGAATTGCCTGCAGATCTCAGGGCAGAATCCAGCCGGTTACACAGAGAGGATGAACTCACTGGTGGCATCTTCCTGACTACTGGCTGTGATTCAATTGCCTTTGTGCTGTCCACAGCCATAATTCAGGGAACCTCGCTCACCTTCCAAGTCCTCCTCTCACTGGGTTACAAACCTGACTAAACAAACAAACTCCAAGTGTAGCTGGGCTAAACTAACAGTAGAGGTTAAAGACAGGGCCTCCAAGGAAAATAACTGAAGAGCACAATTTGGGAAAAAGCTAAAGCTGAACATTGTGTTTTGTTCCTCGTGTTCCTAATGAAAACCTAAAGCAGAAGACTTAGAATTGTTTGTAAGAATTGTTTTCAGTAGGAAACTATGGGCAGCTTTAGGATTCTGCAGCTGAAATGAATCCTAGAAGATAGCTAGAGAGGTGATTTCAAGAACCAATGTTTTTAAATGCTCAGTTGGAATCACTACCCAGATGACAACACCTCTGTAACACCCAGTGTTTTGTTGCGACTCCAGCTCTCTGAGAACATCTCTGCCTTTGCAGGAAAAGGTGTGTAAGATAACAATGAGGACAATGCTTTACACAAGACAGCAGACAACAGCACGAGGTCTGAAAAGCTCCTCAGAGAGACACAGGTTTACAGCAGGTGAGCCATTCCTGACACGAATTGTAGCAGGTCGTGACATCTTCAATGACATCACACACAGAGCTAGAATTTGGGGGTGGGAGAGCCTGAATTATGACAGCTCGATAGCTTTCATTTGCAGTGCAAAGTCTATCAGATTTGGGTTTTTAATTTGACACTGCAGATTACAAGCAGTTTTGACCCCCATAAAAAGAATTTTCTCCTTGATCTTTACTTTTCAGCTGAGCCAATCCTACCCAGCAGGGCACACTGATGAAAACAGGCTGCAGTAGTAGGTTCTGCTTTCTGTACAAATCCAGACCTGCCATTAGCTAAACTAAATTTGCTGCAGGGGAAGAACTGTTGATTTTTTTTCTTTCCCACCCCATTTTTTTCTTTTCTCTGGGGCATCCATCCTAATAGCTCATCCTAACACTCTGAACAACATCAGGGCATGCATGACACCACCAGTGAGGCAGGCAACATCAGCAGCAGCCAGAACTTTACCTCTGAGCAAAGTTACTCAGTGGCCATCTGAACATTTACACTGAAAGTTTTCTTTTTCAACTTCCACCAAAGGGTGTTTGTTTTTATCCACTCCTTCTATTTCCTCAGTAGCAGCAGAGATGTTTTGAATAAGGCAAAGGGAATACTTCTGATTGTTTGGATTCTGTTAAAGATGGACAGATTTATGTGTTTACCCTGGAAATGACTTATTGGATCATACTTTTGAGCAGAGCCAGGGAGCCCCTTGCCTCCACCTCCCCCAGCCAGTCCCCAGGGCTCTGCCATAATGTGGTTTTCATTATAAGCAGGAGCATTTTCTTCCTTACTACAGTATTTTTCATTATGCAGAGAGGAGAATAACTAGGAAACTCAACCTCTGAAGGAAAAAATTGATTAAAATTATTGGGGGGAGATCAAGGTCTTTCAGACTCATATGTGTGTAGTGGTGTTGATTTTGGTGGTGATCTTGACTGGGTTATTTTGGTGGTGATTTTACCAAGAGAACATTCCTGCTTGCCAGCCCACCACCCTGGGGCTGCCCCTTGCAGCTGAGTGAAAATGATAAACTGTTTCTAGAAAGATGAAGGTGTTGAAGAAATTCTTCTTCATTTGGGCTTTATTTTTCCCATGCCTTCATTATTTGAGGGTTAATCAAATCCAAGGTGCCTCTCTTGCTCCTGTCATATCCTTACAATGCACTCTGCAGGAATACCAGAACATAAACTGTATTGCTTGGAGGAGGAGAGGACAGAGATCCTGTGGGTGAAGGATTAATTGCCACTTTTTGGTGACAAAAGCATTCATCCCAATAACTTGCTGAGTGACTAAGCTTTTGCAAAGTTTTCTGCCAGCTTCCTTCACATCACATTTGCTCTGCTGTGAGGGACTAGAGCCCAACTGCCACCTTAGCAGACCATTCTTGTAGTTCTGTTACCTGCAAGAAGAGCTGGGACACCAACAGGGAGATCAATCCTGTCCATGTGAGCCCCACTCACCCAATGCCCAATTTCTGCTCAGCACCAGCCCATCCACAGGAGACCACTTGCTGCAGAGCCCAGGGAATGTGGGTTGGTGTGAACATTTCAGCACAGTTCTGTGGCCCACAGAACTGTCCTAATAAATCCCCAAAATAGTATCAGAGCTTGGAGGGTTTCCTACCTCTGCAGCCCCTTGATATATATCAGTTTCAGAGGCTGACATGTATCGAATTTTCAGTGTTAGCATCATGGTAGAAGAGAAATTCCTCTGCATGACAGAAAGATCTCCTGTTACCCTCCGAAGGGGGGAAGAAGTGAAGGTCTGCAGGGCAGAACTGCTCTTTGACATGTCAAGTTACAGCCACAAGAGGTTATCTCAAACATCTGCTGTTGATTTGCGTGACCCTGGAAGCAGACACATTTCACACAGCAACTTCGCCTCTGCGTTTGCTGTGCCTTTCTTTAGCCTTCACTTTTTCTTTTCCATCTCTCACTCTGTCAGTGTGAGTTAACATTAGGAAGCTTTACTGAGGGATTTCTTGGTTTATATGATATTTTTACTTTCATGAGGATGAGAGAGGATGAAGCTGAGCAGTGAACAAGTCTATCTGAAATTTTGAGGTTTCCATGTGAATTCCTGGTGTGGGGCTCACGCACCCCTCCCAGAGCAGTCAGGCATGAGGAAGCCTTTGATGCATGAGACATGACAGAGTCACCTTTCCACAAAATGAGAAATTTCCAAATGCAGATATTTTCTCTTCTGATACTTCCTTTTCAGCTGTGGCCTTGCATGAGATAACCCAATTCTGCTGGTTTTTAAAGAAAACACAAAAGCTAGCAGATATAGTGACTGAGGATATTGAGCAAGGAACCATTTACCCAATTGTAAGTGGGTAAATCATTCTCCAGATGTACCTAGAGCATCCCCACCATATCACATGGAATTTTCTGTGCCAGAGAAGACCAACTGCCATGTCTGGGACAGAAAGAACGCTGCTGAAGCTCTTCTAGACACATTTTATTACACGTTTTTGGTCTAATAGCAAAGCTTGGAGCAGTGTGACATTTCTTGCTTTGGGTGGGACGAATGATATTTCATTAATCATTGCTTGTTTTGGAGTTACATCACTGTCCATGAAATTGAAAAACAGAGTATGTTGTGTAGTTTCAATAGGCTTGACCATAGAATTACGCAAGTCATCTGTAGCAGGGACATGAACAGGTCACTCTCATGGTTACAACACCCAGTGTTTTCTTCCTACCTAATGTCTTTTCCATCTGAAAGTGGCTGTGCCTAAATCACACTGAAAATGACACAACTGAAAAATTCTGTCAGTGACTTCAGCTTTACCAATGATGATGTTGAAGACACAGACTGTCCCAGCAAAAATACTTCTATTCTTCATGTGCTAAAAATCAGACACAGAGCTGCCAGAGTGAGGCCTGGTTAAAATTTGTCAGTAACATTTTAAATAACTGACATTAGGGGAGTTTTGTAACTTGCCATATTTGTGCATGGGAAACACACAGCCAAACTGCCATCGCCCTTCAGCCTTACAATGGACTGGCCATTTTCAATTGTGACCTTTGCCCACACTTGTACATTGCTTGAGGACAGTAAAATTAATACCAAAGGGATGGATGAATTCTTTGTCTGCTCTGTTGGGTATCCTTTGCAGCAGGGGCTCATCATAGATGTGGGCTCTTCTGGACAGAGCATTTCTGCATGCACAGTCAGGATCCTGCAGCAGATGCTGGAATTTTCTTGCCAACCTGAAGCCTGGAGAGGCCTTGGAACACTTGGAGATTTGGCCAGTTATTATTCCTGTTGAATTTAATGGATCTTGACATCATTCTCGATGGGCAGCACAATCAGTCTTCCAGGGGGGTTTCTCCCACACGTGTGATTAAATGTGTGTACAAGCTCCTGAGTATTTCATCGGTCATTCCTTTTAATTGAGTTTGTACTTTTCAGACATGCAAAATAAACATTGATTTCCTTTGTTAAATGCAGAGCAATAAACTGGGGTTGCATACTTTTATTATCAGGAAATAGTATAATACGCAGGAATCAAAAGCGTGCGGGTTCGTGTGCTGTACAGCTAACCCAGGGATGGAAACTTCCCAGCACCAGGATCAGAAAAAGACTTTGCACAACAGTGTTCATTCACATACATGTTTACATTCATGCATGAAGCAAGATGTGGCCAGCCCATAAAAATGTAGAGAATGATAAAACAAGGGAAAAAATATATAAAATGATAATCTTCTCCATCTACAATATTCAACTACATCTGTGTCGGATCAGAGTTTGGCTGCTGAGGATGAACTTTCAGAATATGTTGTTCCCATTTTTGGTTCTTTAGGGAATTGGGGAGCTTTTCCTCTGAATTTTCATAAGCTCATCTTTTTATATGGCAAAGAGCTCACCAATTACAGAGGCACAGTGTGGTAGACAGGCAGGAGAAAATGCTAAATGGAAATTTATTTTTTTACGTTTTGTAAACTTCATGTGCCCACAAAGACTTGGGCAGAAAGCTCCTCAGCACATAACCACTACATGGCCGGGAGACAAACATTCTCTGATTTCTGAAGTGGAAGAAGCCAAGATGTTGGAGCCTGATATGCCACTGCAGAGGTCAAAATAATAATTAGTGAATAGCTTCAACCCTGAAGTTCCAATATCCAAATATAGTCTGAGACCCTACTGCCGCACCAGGAATGGAGCTGGGAAGTCCCTGTAGTAGCTTGTAACAGAAATGTCTATTGAGAGACAAGGGTTGAAGTAATTAAAGAAAATATAAAAGCCAAGAGTACAAGTAGCTGGCTACATTTTAAGATTTTAAGACCCAAGGCTCAGAATACACCATCTGTTGTATGCTGATTCTTAATGAATTTCTGTACAGTCCAGTTCCTATCCCACTTTGAAGATCTATCATTTACCAGGTAGAGTCAAAGGGCTCCTTCACTGCATTTGTTTTCCATCAATATGACTTCATGGCCAAGAGCTGACCATGTCCATTGAACCTCTTGAAGAGTAATCCTGTAATTGAGAAATGGCCAATTTCTGTGTGCTTGAGGGCCCACTTCCTCTCTAGTCCCATATTCCCATGGCAGTTCATGTAACCCAACAATCCCTGCCTGATCCTACAGCAGGCAATATTAAAATCCACAGCTTTTCAGTTTCAGATCTAGCTCCTTCTCCTAAACCATAACTCTGTGGATGATCAGAATTTGGGGTTTTAGCAATTGGGGTTGTGCACTGAAGGCCATATCTAGACCTTATTAGTGTGATGTAATCAGCCCAGTGCCTGGGCAGAGGTGGGTTAATCAGCAAATGTTTTCAGCATAACAGTGAATGTTTTCAGCATAACAGCGAGGGATTCTAAATTGATTATGCAGCCCAGGTAATGCTGGCTGCCCTGTCCTGTTTTCTCTCTGTTATTTTTGACTCTTCTGTTGCTATGGGAGGTCTTGCGGGGATGTTTCTGATTTGGAGATCGGTGCTTTGCATCATTTCCCCTCTAAACCAGACTTGCTTTCTCTGTTGTGGTAAGCAGTGAGACATTATAGTAGTTTGAGTTTGTTTAGGTTTGTGGATTTTTTGATGGTAACTACTTCCACATCCCCTTTTTGTAGCAGCTGTTTTTCTGTAGCTTGCATCTGTGACATATTTTTGAGGCCAGGAGATAACAGATTTGTTGCTGAATGTAGACATAATGTATGTTGTCAAGGCTCATACACAGTGAAAATCTGCATCACTTCAGAATGCACCAGGGTTTATTTGTTTTCTCAGCTCAAGCCTCCCTCAGTGATCACTTGCTGGCTGGAGTTTGGCATAAAGTCTACAGCAGGAAAAAGGGAGCTGAAAGCTCAGGAATATTTGAATCACTAAGTCAGTTTGGGGTACTGAGGGCAGGGGGTGGGGGCCTTTTTCTCCTGCAGCTGTGGGGTTTTAAGACAATAACATACAGGATTGTAATAGGACATTATTTGGTTTCTTATGATATTTAGAATGCTCCCAGGAGGGCACGGGAGCAAACCTTGGTTTGTACCTGCAGCGAAAGAGCTGTTTGGGCTGTGTGGGGCTGTCATGTGTCACACTGAGATTTGCTTGAGAGGATGCTCACAGTGACCAGCACGGGGAGCACAATGCCAGAGACTCAAAAGACATTCCCATGTCACATCAGGCTGGCCGAACTGGGCTGAGCTCTCTGAGTCTGCATTGAACCCAAGGTGGTTCCTGGGGTTTGAATCTGAATCTCTCCAATTTCTTTGGCACAAGGCAGCTCTGATCAGCGATGGGCAGATAACATCCCTTCCGCCCCCAGAGGCTCATCAGACATGGGCAGAGGCTCCTGTTGCTTATTTTACTGTTCTGAAGTAAGAGCGTTCATGTTTTCCATTGCAGCAGTCCTCCTCGCTCTCCACCAGCTGGCACCAAACCCCCCAGCTTGGCAGCTCACGAGAGAGGGAAGGAAATGTGACCAGAAAGTGTGAGAAAGGCAGAAATAATGGATTCTAGGGGAGGGTCTCCTTCATCTGATCTGCAGTTTCATACACCCTGTCAAGACTCACATGGCTTGATATGTGTCATGCATGAAAAGAAAATCTAAAAAAAGAAACACAGATTTTTTTGCTTACAAACTGACAGAATGGAGAATTTTCCTAAATTTAATAACCAAAGCATTTTCATTTTGCTTCAAACCTCATTTCCTGATCCTTTATCTATCTTCTGAAAGATGCCCACATCTATCTCCTTCAAGTCTCTATCTTTAATCACTGCATTCCGTACATGGAATAACCATTACAGCACCTGAGTGTGCCTGAAGTCTCATTCCACATTCAGATGTAGAAAAACAGGATGAACCTCTATTGCAAGTTATCAAAGGTGGCACCAGTTACACTCTCAGAATCTTTCCTTGATATCTCATTTCCTAAAGAACAGGAATGTGGTAGATCTCACCAAGATTTCAGTAAAATCTTTGGTTAGCTATCACGAGGAAAATCAAAGAAACTGGGGGAAAGGGGTATTAAAAAGGAACTGTTGATAAAATAATTCCCCCAGCTAAGCAGAAAACATTGATTTTGCATGGAAAAGGGAAATACCAAATCAGCAGCAGAAAAGGGAACTATTGACTGCCCACGTCACTTGGGGAGTTCCTCAAAGACAGATTTTGAGAAGTGACATCCTCAGGCTGCACAAGTGAGAATGGACATTGATTGCTTTCTATAAATACTTGGAAAGATAACGCCTGCAAGAGAGAAGAGCTGCTTAAGAGCAATTTTGGCAGGGAAACAGATGAGGTTGAGTGACCACAGACCAGTCCAGGCTTGGAATCAGGCACCATCTGAGCAGTGCGGGTCTGGAACAGCCTCCAACAGGCAAAGAATCCAACAAACTGCACCACGAATTGTGGCATTCCCCAAGAGGGGCTGTGCCAACAGGTGAATTATTCATTCCCAGATTTATGCCACTGCAAACCCCTGCAGTATGTGCTGCAGAGGTGGCAGCTCTTCTTTAGCCCTGCAGGAATCCCAGACTGAGGTGATGCTCCAGCTCCTCTCCAGTGTCCTGTGTGTGCTTTGGCCTCTGGGCATGGATCTGACTCCAGGCTCTGGCTCCTGCCTCCTGCAGCACAGAGGAGTCAAGTTCCAGCCTCTGAAAACCTCAGAGAGAAACTTCTCTCGAAAATAAAGCAAAACTGAGCTCAGCAATGCCAAAGGGGTAAAAATCCTTGTGTGCTGCTGGCACTCTGGGGGCAGAGGAGGGCTGGCATTGTCCCTGGGATAAACTGAGGGTCCCTAGGGCCCTGCATGAGGATCTGCACAGTGCAGCCCACCACCCACCCTTTCTGCCACCTCCCTCCCTCTGCCCTTCATCCTTCCTTCTGCTGTGCATTTCCCCAAGGTACGAGGAGGCAGACGGCACAGGGATGATGCCTGGCACAGGGATGGACATGGGATTCTGGAGGAGTCGTTTTCCTCCTCCTCTGTGGTTTGTTAGCCACCATAAGAGGGGTGTAAAAGGTGAAATGAAGCTGCACATCCTTCCCAGGCAGTGGGGAACTGTGGCCAGCGCTCTCCCAGGCTGGCTTTTGTGAGCACGTTGTGCCTGGGAATGGTGTGTGCTCTTTGAAAGGGAAGGAGGAAGATTTCTCTGGCTCCTGTGCAAGGGTCACAGGACCCTTAAAACCAAAGAATGTGAAGTCAACTTGTGAGGATTAGAGATGCTGGGATTCGGATTTCTTTTCAGTTTTTCTCCGCGCTTTAAAAATCCCACAAGCACGGAGGGAAAAAAGCGCCCATGCAGCCTGAAACTCCTTTGGCTCCCAGCTCAGCTCGGGATGACTGTGGCACAATGGATTCCAGATGCTGAATTTCCGGCAGTGGCTCACACACACACTCACACAGCTCCTCAGCTCCGCAGGCTCAGACAGAATCCCAGACTCCTACAGACGGCGGAGACTGGCAGCATGAGAAACACAGACATCACAGACTCCCAAACTCATTCCCCCCGGACCTGACTAGCGCACAGGCTAGTCAATATTTGGGGTATTTTTAGGACTGTTAGTGGGATGACATCCCCTGCCTGTGGCAGCCATGCAGGGATCCAGCACAGAGCACCAGGAGCACGAGTTCACGGAGTTTGGAGCAACATCTTTTTAGCAACATCAGGCCTCCAGAGGTGTAGCTGAGTAATAGAAGCGGCTGGTTAACCTGTTGGTGCTTGTAGGCAGAAAATTAATGAACTGATTCCAATTATAAATATTCCAGAGAGGGCTAATGATGATTAATCTGTTGTTACTGAGTTAGTCTTTTATGACTTGTTATTTATTGCTCGTATGACTGTAGTCACTCGTGACGCCTGCTCCTCGTGGAAACATCTATCACCTGTTAAATCTTTATAAGTAATTTAGCAGGGTAACCATCATGTATAAATAATACTTGTGTCACTTTTTAATATGATGAATGACACTAGAGATCAATTGACAACGCATAACCCAAGTTTGCAGGATCAAAACCACCAGATACATTTTATGTCTTGCATTTTGTGAGGCTGATGCCCAGTATCAGTAACAAGAAGCAATTAAACTGCAGCCTCTCCTGGTGTGATGACAGAGACCATCTCCACTCCTCCCATGCAACACAAATCAGTCCTTGCTGCAGACTCCAGGAATTCACACAGGCAAAGCCCTTGCTGGGACTCAGCACTAGGTCAGAGGAAAGCTAATTTTATTAAGAATTTTTACTGTGAAGATATAAATTTGCAATAAAACGTTGGCAACTGCTTTAGGCTGGAATTTTCCAGAAACTTAAGGGGCAATAGGTCCCCAAATCCCACCAAAGTGGTACCCCACTCTTGTGGGCTTCTCTGAACAGCCCAGCCTTCGCTCTGACTCATTACCCATACCGCTGCCATTATTTCTTCATAAGCTTTTGTTTAAGTTATTGTGCTCTTAATTTCCTGTTTCACAATCCTCTACTGATGCCAGCAAAATATATTAATTCAGATTTCTGGATTTGCATTTGAGCATTTAAAGGATTAAAATTAATCACAGCTTCTCATTGGCTCAAGGCGATCAAAGGTTCAGTATAACACACTTCAGATTAATATTTCTCCTGACTGTGATTCGTCAAAGCTCAAGTAAAGAAAAAAAGGCAACTGGATTCTTACCAACCATGTAAACACTGGGGCAAACCCAAGCCTAGCAGGAGCAGGTGAACCTCCATTAATTGCAGTGCAGATCTGCTGGCTCATGTCCAGCGTGATCCTGAGCAAGGAAGAGCTCGGACAGAAGTCAGGCTGTGCTCACCGTGAGTAACACACTCCCACAGCCCTCTGACTCAGGGCTGCTTCCCCAGAACCCTCATTATTTCATCACACATTAACCCTCTTTTTTTTTCTTCAGCAAGAGACCATTTCTCCCAGTAGACGGAAAAAACCAGGTTAAGTGGATGTAAAACTGGGCATGAGCAAATGATCTGTCAGCAGAAGTATCAGGTTTGTAGGAAAGGCTTGGAGACACTCCGACATCAGGATTTACTTCTGACTTGCGCCTCCAGAGTCTCTGTTATGCAAGATTTCTCTGTAGAGTGCCCAGAAGTGTGAAGGGGAAAAAAAAATTCCAAGAGCTGTGAAGCATCTGCACTGCCAGGAACATCTCATTGTGGAATAATTCAAGTGCCTCCAATGAGCCACACAGAGCAAAGGTGACTTGCCCAGATCACCCAGTGGGCTCATGGCCAAGCTGGAGTGAGGATCCCACCCTCCCAAACCCCAACTGGCTGAGCACATCTCCAGCTAAGAGATTTTTGTGGACGAGATAGATTTACCTAGAGTTCCTCAGGCAGATTTTTTCCCCTGACACATGGCCAGTCCTCCCTCGCCAGTCCAGCGATGGAATCTGGCCCTTCGAGTCTCATTTCCATTGCAGATTAGCAAACATCTCAGTAAGGAGTCTGGTGTCAAGATGTTTGTTGCGTTTGGTGGTTTGGTCAGATAGGAATAAGGGAAGTTAATTCCCATGGGGGATCTGTGTGCAGTCCTAATTCTTTCTTCTAACCATGTGTCCAGCCAGGCAAACCCACAAACATGCGAGCTAGTAACAACTGCAGCCAACTGGATTTTTCTAATTATTTTTCTGTGCACAAGATCTAGTGTGTCTGTAGCTCAGATTCCATTCCAAGTGTGTTCCAGTTGATGGAAAGACTCCTGCTGGCTGCAGCGAGCTCTGGGTCAGGGCCCTGGGACGAGAGGCAGAGCAGTGGCTGCATTTGCTTTAGAAATTCCACCCACGAGTGCAACACTTGTTGGAGGAGCACCATTCCCTCAGCATGAGACAGCTCTCAGTGCTCTGGCCTGTTGTTCCAGCCACTGCTCCAGCCAGTGACGTTCTGGTTACATAAATAATTACCCTTTGGACTCTGGAGGCATCACTTCCCCTGCCAGCCACCTCCTGCCCCTTCCCTGTGTCCAGCAGTGATCCACGGAATTTTTGTGAGCCTCAGGTGTGAAAAACAGGCCAGTTCCAAGGCCTGAATGGAAAGTAGAAAACAAACCAAGTGAAATAAAATATTCGAGCCAGGCATTTTGTGCATGTGTAGCAACATGTGCTGCTATCCATTAAGTCTGAAGGCTCTCCTAGATTTTGAACAAGCATCTTTACTGAGGTAAGAGTCTTTTGGGCCATTTTCAGCACTGAAGAATGGGTATCAAACACAAAAGAACCACTCCTTCTCCAGCCTGATCAATATTTATAACTTCTGTTTTCTTAATTATGGAACATGCCTTTTTCTCCATTTTAGGACATACACTGAAAGGTGTTGATTGTTGGGTCCTGAAGAGGGAAATGAGCTAATTTTTAAAAAAAATTATTTTAAATTTATATTCATTTTAGCAGTTTTGTAAAGCCAGCATTGCTGGAAGCCATGCATAAATCCAAGGAGGATAGTTAATATCCATCAAGGTTTGACTATGCAGCATCCAAGCAGCTCAGGGTGAGTCAGCTCTTGTACTGGAACCAGTTGGCTGCAGGGAAAAAGGATGGGAGGGATGGAGCAAGGGAAGGAGGGAGGGAGAGGTGAGTACCAGGCCTGGCCAGCCTGGGTTAGTCCAGGCTGCAGCAATATTATCCCCATGACTGGAGAAAGAAATGAAAGTTGAAAGTGGACAGCAGGGAAAAGCTGACTCCAGCAAAGTTAATGGCAAAGCTTCCAGTGGCTACACTTCATTTAATAAAAATTTCACTGCATTTCATAAAGATTTCTCTTCCGTGGCTTATATCCATGGCTGTTAAAAGTCAGGTGTACTGCTCATTTTGGTGGATATTTAAGTCGATACAATTTGTTGCATTTATAGAATTAATAAAGCTAAGGCCTATAAAAAAGAGGCATTTTGGGGGGGAAAAGTCCTGAAAATTTAGTTAACACAGGACAGATGTTTCTTCCCCTACTGACAGTCAGCAGTCCATAATAACAGAATTTGCTCCCTTTTTCATTAAAAAGGCCAGTGTTCACTGAAAGGTGAATAAGAATAGATGTTTGGCAAAGGATCTTACAGTATATTTTGAAAGAGGTCTGTTTTATTTCCAAACTCTGTGCTGCTCATAAGTCTAAATCTCTGAACTGACTAGGTTGCTTTCATAATTAAATGCAATATATCCCTTATCTTCTCACTTTAGAAATCACCCGGCCTTAAACGCTCCATTGTGCAACTCCATCAGCTCCTGGATGAGCGATTTTGGGTTGGACTCATTTCGCTTTCTGGAAAGCAACTGGAAACAATTTTGCATTAGAGTGCCATGATTTGTCATTTGACATCAGGCAGAATCGTGCCACGTTCCCCTCGAAACGTCATGCAGCAAACGAGACTGATGCTCCCTGGCTCTGGACTGAGGCTGTTCATTGCCTTCCTCCCTGGCAAATCTTTCCCCACGGGAAGGAGCCACGGCAAACTGGATTTCAGTGTGTGTGGTCACGTTTCTGCTGCGCTGGAGCAGAAGGAGCATCTCAGAGCTGTGACAGAGGAGAGGCCAAGCCAGGCTTGGCGAGTGTCAGGGGAGAAGAGAGAGAGAGAGAGAAGGAGGGGGAGAGGAGGGAGAAGAGGAAGAGGAGAGGGCAGCGAGGATAAATGCAGGAGAGGATAAAATTCCCAAACTGGCGTGAAGAGGCTTAGCTGTTGAGAAGCGAAGGGGAACCAGTCCCTCGACACTGAGGATGGGGCCAAAGCACTTGTCAAAGCCCTTGGCTGGGGACTGAGAGCCTGAGTTATTGGTTGGATAAAGGGAAGACATCCAGGGCTGATGGGCTTCCCATCAAGATTTCCTGGAGAGGAAAAAGTCTCTCCAGAAATCCTGCCCTGACCTTTCTCCGTGCTCCTGCGCCTGCCCAGAGCTCCCTGGCCTCTTACCCGAGCCAGAAAGGATTTTCCTTGGCACCCAAGACTGGATCATATTAGTTATTGTTTGGGTTTTTTAGACTTAGGGTTGGCTAGAAAAGAGCATTATATTTAATAATAACAAGTAAATGGCGTCTTCAATATTTATTTTCTTCTTTCTTAGAAATGAAATTGAAACTTTCCAAGAAAATTAGCTCTCCCCAACTCACCCTCATAAACCTTCCAGCCAACGTGAGCTGAGGGGGGTTGTTTGCTTGCTTGGTTTTTCTTCAGCAAAAAGCATAATCAAAATTTCCCAGCCTTTTTTCTATAATGGAAGTAGGCACGGAAAGAGGCTGAATGGATGTGTTCAAACTTTTTAAACCACCTCGAAAGAATTTGGGGGTCTGGAAGTTACCACATTTCCTTGGTGAGGGTCAGCTTTCACCCCAGCCAGAACGACCTGTGGCTGCAGTTAGGGACAACAGAGTGATAGAAAACCCCACGACAGATGGCACATATATATATATATATATATTTTTAATATTTATATTTATATTTTTATATATATGTATAAAAAGTATATGATAAATGTCTATGTGTGTGTATACATACCAACCCATACAGTCATCCACCTTTGCAAAATGTTTTGTGACCCTCAGATGAACACTGATTTTTTTAAGAGCAAAATATTAATATTGCTTCATTGTGGCAGGAAAGCAGCTTTCCATCTCAAGAGCTTTATTAGCTAATGGGGAACAAAAATAATTTAACTGCTTGCTAGAAATGCGGAAATTAATTGCACTCAATTTCATTGGATTCCTAGGAAAAAAATATTTAGGTATTTTAACAGCTTTTAAATAAATGGACTTCCAACTGCAAAGAGCTGAGCTCCAGAGGGCTTGGCTCACAGTGGGAACCAGCCCAGGGCTAACTGCTAACATGGCTTCTATTCAGTGCTTTTTTCCAGGTATGGCTGTCATCCAAGAAGATGATAAACTCCAACACCTTATAATTATTTCAGCAAAAACAACTTGGAACAATGCATTTGAAATTAAAGGGTACCTTAAAGATGGAAAGTGTGGTGACTATACTTTCAATACCTCTTTTGATTGTTCTTCAAGGGCAAAATTCTGTCTTCTCCGCAATTTATGTGAAGTGAGAGAAAATCTGACAGCTCCCAAAACTACTGGACACCCTAAGTGCCAGCAGTGACTTTGGCTGGGATGTTCTGGACCGTTCTTCCCTCAGGCTTATCACTGGAATACGGCTAGCTCTCCAAAAATACTCTATTTACACTTTAACCTTCCAGCACATCAGAGAGCCTCTCAGTAGGTCTGTGCTGCTCCAGCAACTGCAGTCCATCAAATGCATTTAAGAATGCAAAAAAATTGATAAGGAAAGCTGTGGTTGAGATGCTGGGCTGGAGTCAGGAGGCTTTGGTGCTGCTCCAGCACAGGCAGACCTGCCAGGAGGGGTGAGGAGCTCTCCCCATCACCCCACACTCCCTCCCACTCTTTGCTTCATCCATTTAGGGCAGGAAGCCTTTTGGGAAAGCAGCGTGTGCGTGAGGCCAAAGGCAGCACGGAGCAGCTCCACTCTCATATTGGGCTTTTAGGCACCAGTGAAAGATCAACAAGAATACATTATTGACCTAGGCAGCAGCACTCCCCCCTCTCCTCACCACTCATGCAGCAAACACAACCCAAAATCTCCCCAGGCCCTAAGGTCCCCCCGAGCTACCCCGACCCCCAGCGCTGCCTCTGCCAGAAGGGCTCTGCAGCTGCGCCAGGAAGGTCAACAATTTCTGACATTTGTTCAGATGAAGGCTCAAATTTATCAGACTGCTGTGGGCTCTTAGGGCTTCCTGGAGCTGTGTGTGTGCCCATGAAAACACGGTGGGGAAAGGCAAAGGGCTTGTGTTGGGCAGGAGGAGTTTGTCAGAGTATTCTTCCTGCTGTGCTGCAGCCTGGGGAGAGCAGGAGATTGAGCCTGAGGAATTTAAGAGATACCTCTATTCATTTTGGAAAGAGGAAAGGAATTAGGACATGAAATGAAAGATGGAGACAGGATTAGGGCAGAGGGAACTAAAGGGTAGGCATGTTGAGTCAAGTGCCTTATTCCTAAAATCTTCCCCAGTATTTTTAAAACAAAGTTAATGAAAATTTTTCCAGCCATAATTCTCTTCAGATTTGTATTTTCTTCTCTCATGAGTTGTAGCGAGCCCCATGGTGGACCTCATTATTTATGAGAAATGTGAAGGCAAAGGGATATAAGTGCATTAGGAGCACTAAAACTCAGACCTTTACAGGACTTTTCTCGTAGAACCTCAGAACATCTGTTTATTTTATCACATCCAATTACCATGGAGATGTGAACACCCTGTGTTATTCACAGGAAGATGACATAGCTATTCTTCTGCAAAACAGAAATTGCTTTTTAAGTATTTCCAATCGTAAATCAGGAAAACACCCAAAAATCCACGTTCCACCCATGGCGCAAAATACCACACCCTATTCTGTCGATTTAAAATAAATGAGTGGGATAACCTTCAGCTTGATGTGGACGTGATCATGAACTACTGATTTGGTTTTTTGGGAATACAGGTCCTTCAAAATACGAGGAAAATTGGGTTGAGAGAGCAACCTCCCCTATAGGAGCCTCCTTTTTCTGGTTTCCTTTCACAGCCCACTCTCCATTACCTAATGGGTTAGTGTGAGTTGTGTCCTACTCGCATTACATAAATAAGGGGATGTCCCACCTTTGCTGAAACCAAACAAACGCCAGCATCACTCAGTGTGTCACTGAGGTAGGAGTGATGCTGGCTGAGGTACCACCGTGGTGGCCGCACGCCCCAACACCTCAGGGAACACCAGGACACTGCTCTGGGGTGGCTCTGTGAGTGCTGGTGGGGGATGTGCTGCTCCTGGGTCCCCTGATCTATTTGGATAATTAGAACTCAGCTGTATTGGGAATTAATTCACCGCCTCCGGCTCTTGCAACATTACAAGGACGATTGCCAGGCACAAGGTTTTTCTTTCTAAAATGCAGCTTTAGTCTCATAATCCCAGCCTGATATTTCACCCTCCAGCTATTTCCCACATTTTTTTAATGATTAAAGTAGGCTTTCAATTAACTTGTCTTATGGATCAGATACCACCTGCAGATACAAATATAAACATTAAAAAAAGGAAGGTTGCTCAGAGGCTAGAGAAAAATCCCTTACTTTGTCACTTGTTTTAATCCAACCAGCTTGACAGAGAGCAGGGGCTGTTGCTGGTGGCTCTGGTGGAGGTGAGGTTGGCTTTTCTGTGTGTTTCCAATTCAGCACAACTTCCATAAGCCTCAGCACTGCTGAATTCTGTGGTACTATGGGACACAAAAGGTATCATCCTATAGATGAATTTAATGTACTTGTTTAATGGAAGAAGACTACAAGCATGCATGATTATCCATTTTAAAAACATTTTAATAAATGGCTTCATATCTCTTTCAGGTTATTTTTCTGCATGATTGTACACATTGGTGAGTGAGAGGGAATTCCACTCTCTTACACCTTTGTACCATTGGGAAAGCAACTCTCAAAATCTGAAATGGCTGACTAATATTATCAGAGTAAAACTTCACATTGCAGGAACTCCAGTTCATATGAAATGAAGATGACTTATCTCTCTGCAATTTCCACTGGGGGGACCACAGGTCTGCACGGCTTTAGCTCTGGCAGCCCCAGCCAGGGGCACAGCCAGCTGAGCTCATTAGGGCCCTCAGCAGCGATGCAAAACAAGAATTGCACAAGGCTGTGAGATAACTTGTCTGCTCTCCTGGGAGGCAGAGCAGCAAGGCTTCTGAGGGCTTCCAACCTGACACGTAATAATTTTCTTGCAGAGTTCAGTTAGTGGCTCACAAATGTTTAAGGTTATATAGGCTCCTAAGTGGCCTGGAATACACAATTGTAAATGTCTGTGTACTCTTTTGCAATCTCTTACAGACGCAAAATTTGTATAATGGGCTATGCTTAAACTAGAAAAATTCAAGGTGGTCACTAAGTTAAAAGAGCTTTGCTTGGCTTAGTACTGAGTTTATCCCATCAATACTTGGTCTTCTCAGCTCCCAAAGTTTTGTACCCTCATGGGTTTGGTGTCTGTGTGCCCCTGCCCTCCCCTGGCAGGGCACAGGGCAGGGAGGTGACAGCTGGCACATAATCTGTCACAGCTCAGGGTCCCCAACACCCGCTGCGTGCACGGGGCAATTTGCTGACTAACAGCATGCTCAGGCCCAGCAGACACAATTAGGATCAAATCAGGATCCCACTGTGCTGAGGAGTGTGCTCAAAATATATTAATGGTTTTAAAGCATGTAACATTCATGGAGTGGTTTGTTGTTGGTTTTTTTCCCCCCAAATTAACACTGACTCCTTCTTTGGCTTTTTCCTAGATGACCACAGCTGCTCAGTTAGGTGACACAGCAGCAAAAATAAAAATCAGATGGGGATCTAAGGGTGAGGAGTCCTGGTCTTCGAAATGAAGTAGGGCAGGGGATCAAGACACTAAAGCCAGGAGAGAGGCAGAGGAAGGAGCTGCCACATCAAGGAGAAAGAGCCATAGCACTTTTGGAAAAGGCCAGGGCAGGGCAGGAGCAGGTACAAGGGGATGGTGACAGAAGAGGGAGGTGCTGCTTTACAAAAGCACTGGCAGAGAGGTTCACATGTGCGTGACTCAAAACACTTCTAAACGTTTACTAAGAACTCAAGGAAAGAAAGTAGGTTGAAAATAGGTTTTTATCCCCAAATCTTCTTACTTTCAAATGAAGAACTTAGGAGTTACTATTAAGTAATAAAATGCTTGAAACCAGGTCCTAAAATCCACCCCCTCTCCCTGCAAAGGCAGCTGTGATAACAGAGTTGCTTTTCCTTCCCATTTCTTACAAGCGACTGAACGATTGTGGAAATTCCAGTGATCTGTGTAAGCTCTGCTTCGTGGCTGGCACAGCTGAGCTGGACTTTTCAAGGAGGGTAATGTCCTGCGTGGGGGAACTCTGCAGTGCCTCACTGCAGGCACAGTCAAACCACAGGGCATGCCAGCCTTGCCCCTGCTGCTGCTGGCTCTTGGAAATGGGGTCCCAGCACCCCAGGACCCTGCCAAAATTCTCCACTGGGGCACTTCACCAAAGGCAAAGGCAACCTGGTTTATAGGAGGCAAACAGTACATATTTTGTACCATTTCTATTTAAGTTCTCCAGTTCAGCTTCTCCACTCTCTCCCAGAGGTGAGCATCCAGGATATTTTTTTGTAGATGCTTGGAGATGAGGAGTAGTCCCTGGGAGTTGAGATTACCCCCTCAGGGGCACATTACAGCCTCCTTTCTAATACTGTTATGTGCACAAGGACCATCTGTACCACAGTCAGGTGCTGTAAGGGCAGTATTGATTAGGGGGAAGAAACAGCTAAATGAGCAAAGGAAGAGCAGCGATGGCTTTGAGCTGGCATTCAGTGCAGGTCTTTGCTCAAAACTAGAGCTCTGCCCCTCCAGGGAATACCCAACCCTCCTCCTCTTTTCTGGGGCCAGTTGCACCTACTGAAGCTCACATATCTTTACCTCACAGCTGGTAGCTTGACTAGAGCATCTGAGTGGATACAGAAAACTCCTGACAATTATGTGGTTTAGGTTACAAAGTCGGCAAAAACGACAATTGCTCAGTTCCCTGTAACATTTTGAGATCTACTTTTTCTATATTACTAAGCTATGCATGAGGCAATGATCAGTTCTGACTGAGAAATGCTGGAATTTGTGTGTTCAGCTGTTACTTGTGATATAGGAAGGAAAACATCTGCATGGATTCAGTCACCTCTGTGAGCAACTACGCTCAGTGATCAGACACTACAGAGCAGAAAGAACTTGTATAAAAAATCTGATGATTAGGACATATTTATGCATCTTTTTTATCTTTTAGAACATTTAAAAATATGACAAACAACAAACAAATAAAAAGCAAGCCTTTTACATCTGCCTACAGTGGTAAGCAGTTAGGGCTAAACCCAGAAGTGTCTGGGGTTTTCTACAACGGTTATATGGAACATCATTTTTCCTGTGCCTAGCAGCACAGCAGTTCAAAAACAAAGGTCTTTTATGGACAAGCTACAGGCCCTTCAAAATACTGCCCAACAGTTCTCCTGCCAAATGGGAATGATTTTACGCCATATAATGTAGTGTAATGCACCCAACACACCCTGTGACGCACCAAGCAACTCTGTGTCACTAACAAAGTTACTGGAAACTATGCTAAATTTCTTTAAAAGTATTTTCTCACCCTCAATTATCTCGGTTGGTTTTTTTTATCTGACCTGAAGTGGTGGTCTGATAAGCCTCATTTGAATTCACTCAGTCCAGCACAAAGGAAAATTTTCTTTTTTAGAAGCGCTTGAATGTTTCCATTAAATCACTTTTTTCTTTCCTAGAGCCTTTATAACCATGCAAAGCACTCTAACACCGAATTTTAAATACACCACCAGCTTCAATGAGACCAGTCAAATTTTCTACATTCATTGCATAAGCACTGAAATGCTTCGTAGGACCGTGATGAGCCCATACAAAGCACAAACCAGGTCCTTTGATCTGAACACCTCACCTCACACTTGGAGAAAGAAGGATTGCGGCTGCAGTCTGCTTTTCAGTGATAACTGATAGAATTCCTGAAACTTCCCATCCAAAATAAAGGGTATTTCTGCAGCTTGGCTGTGTCACTGCTGGGTCTGGAGCAGATGTCCCCTCTGCACTGCTGCTCACCTCCACTCCTCTCTGACGTCTGCAGCTTGGTCTGCTCCTCCTTCTCTTCCAACTCTCCCGTGGTGATGAGCCAGAAGGTTTCTTCACCTGCTGCATTATGATTTTCTTCACTCAGTTCTGTGCTGGAGAGATACAGTTTGTGGCAGGGTCAGTGTGATCCTTAAGGCTGTACAAACCTCCAGGGATGTACACCAGAAAATTGCACAGAATAAAACACCCTGAACAATCCTGACCTCCACAAGCATCACAAAAGCACCACAAACACTTAAATAAAACTGTTTAACATGAGAAAAACACAGGTATGTTCTGAATCTCTTTGGGCAAAGCTCCAGCTGAGAAGCTCTTTTTTTCTGCCAAACAAGACTCACAGGACTCTGTAGGGAAATTTGCCACAGCATCCTCTCATAGAAAGGAAAACCTTTTCCCTCTGGCTGGGCCCTCCTAAACCCAAAAATCTATAGTAAAAGCTCTAAATACATTTCAGCTTGCCCTTTTTCCCTGCTTGGGAACACCTCAGATTCACCTTTTCCTTAAGTTAAACATTTTGCATCTGAAAGCTGCAGACATCAAAGGTCAGTTGTGGATTCTTATCAGCTTTACCAGAGTTTTCCATGGGAATCTCCCATCAGAGTACTGTGTCTCCACATAAAGGGTGGAGCTGCTCTGATTACCAATGCTCTCCTTAACCCCCATTTATAGATAATAGCAGGACACTGTTCCTGCCTGTCCTGGCCAGGAGCCAGAGAACTGAGCCTCTGACATCCTACCATTTAATTAATACACCATCACCAACGGGGTGGAATGGCAGGGCTTCCCAAATCAGAGATAAACCTCTGTCAGCTCAGTTGGCCTTTCAGACTGAAGTGCCTCTGTTCCTTGTGAAGGTCTGTGTCTTGTCTCTGAGCAATTCTATTTATTTTTTTTAAAGCCAGGACTGAGAAACAAAGTTAAAATCATTTACAGCACTAAACAAAACCAAATTGTCCCAGGTGCTAGTGTCTATTCACAACTTGGGTGCTTTTGCTGGGAGGCACAAAGACACCACAAAAATGGAGGAATTTGTCCTGGACCCTGGTCTAGCCCAAGGTGTGAGAAGATGGCAGGGAGACTGAGGTTTTAGTCCTGTTTACAGAGCTGGGCAGGATCCTGCACATCCACGTCCCTGCTCCAATTAATAGCATGTCCCCTGCTGTACTGAAATTAAACAATAAAGAGCTGACCAGCCTGGTGGGGACATCTCTAACAACGTGAGCCATCTGCACTCCTACAACGGGTGGTTCCTCCCACGTCACCACACTGAAGGTTACTGGCAGGACACCCAGTCTACTTTAGGACTTGTTCCCAGAGCTTTCCTATCACCCCATCCCGACGGGAATTTTACTTACACACTCTGATATTTCTGCACGCACCACCCTTCAGAAGCAGCATGTTGCAATTACACATCAGAATTTGGCTGTTTGACCAGCAACTTCATATCAGTTACTGCTTCTACATTCACTTAAGGACAAATAAAACATCACTAGCAAACCCCCTTATTTTCCACTTCAAATGTGTCTTTCATAGGATGGTTTACTAAAGAGTATTTTTTTTCTGTAAACTTTACAAAAAATGCAACACCATTGAGGAACCATTCTTGCTATTAACGGTGTGATTTACCAGCTACTGGGACACAAAATTAATATTCACTTTTCTGGAAAAGCTGGGGTTTGGCTCAACTACAACTCTGGAAAGGAGGAGGACTGCAGTGGTAATTCATCTTCTAGATTATCCAGATGAAAATTAATGAGGTTTTACCAGTAAAAGTTTAATGAAACAAAAGGTTATATTGCCACATATGGTAATAAGCACCTGCCCGAGACAGGTTTGCACTGAAAAACAGATGACACAGTGACTACAGTGTATTGAGAACCAATTTAAACTGCACAGAAGTTCTGGAAGATTTGGAAATCTGGAAGTTCTAGGAAAATTGTTACTTTTTCTAAATTTAAGTTGGGTAGAGAATCCCAGCCTGCTGCTGCAGAAGAAAAGTTCTGGCTTGTCAGAATCAAGACATAAAAGCTGAAACACAATTTAATTACAATACCTCAATCCTGAAATCCTAAACAGTTCAAAATAAGCAGAGCCAAGCTGAATCGCATATTCCTGTGACAGTATCCATTTCCTAGAGCATAAAATGCTGGCATTTCTGCTCCCCCTGCTATAAATAGATATATACAGATATAAGAGATCAGACACATAATACATTTTACACGAACAGCTACACCTGGAAACACAGGCCATGTAGGAGGGTTCAGTCCTGGCACTCCTCAGCTGGGCTTGGGCCCAGGTCTCACAAGGAAACAACTCCGTGGTTATCCCAGTGGCCAAACTGCAGATGTTGTTGTCCACATGTGGGCGTTTTTAAGGGCAGTCTGAAAGCAATTATAAACCCAGTCAAACGAGAAACCTGAGATTAGATTGTCTTAATTTTTTTTAAGACATTTGAAGCTCTGCTTTTCAGGCCACAGTAGACTGTCACAACATGTCAGTTAATTATATAAGTCCAGTTATTAAAAAAACAAACAAGTTTGCACTTTTATTGGAGCTGACATATTTCCAAAGCCAGGAGTAAATGAAGTGTCTGTATTAAATAAATCTCAGGATGAATGTATTATTGACATATGGATTAACTGGGCTGGATATTTTGAAACCACGTCTGCATCTTTGCCCATGCAGACATTCTTACCAGGCCAACAAGAAGTACTGTCTTATCACAAACCCTGCAGGAATATTTGCCCAAAAATGATTCCACTGCTCCTGTTGCCACTCAGCTTGCAGGGCAGAGGGATCTGTACATTTTGTCTGCCAGCTGGAGGGTGGACTCAGCCCAGTCTGTCTGACACGCTGCCCTGGCTACCTTCACACCTCTCAGGAGGATTTTGGGCTGGAAGAGTGTGTTTCCTTTCAGCAGCCCCGGTAGCTGATGCAACCAGTTTAATTCAGCTTTAATTCAGGTCCCAGAGCCTGTCTGAGCTCTCTGCTGTTCCCAGCCCGGTGCTCTGCTGGCTCAGCACTACCTGTGCACTTCCGCAGGGAAATTATCCAGTGGGGATTGCAGTCAAGCCAAGACAAGCTCCTTTGGTTACACGGCAAAGGAGCTCATGGAAGAAAAGTGTCTGTAGAAATGGCAGGGGCTTGAGCTATCGTGGAAAAACTGAAAAACTTGGAAGCAAGCCAGGTACTCATCCTCTTTAGAAGCAGCCTTCCCACCCTTTCCCTTTCTAGAAAATCAGATGAATCTTTGCACAGCCTAATTCTTTAAAAAAACCCCAAAAGTGATGAAATGAACATGTGCTACCACCTGCTGTCCATTTTTTGGAAGAGCAGGGGCCCCAGCAGGGCCTGGCACCCACGGTCTCTCCACAGCCCCAAGTCCCACTCCAGTCCCAGGACACTGAGAGCAGCTTCAGTCCATGCAGGGCCAGTCTCAGGGAGCTCAGGGGCACCAGTCACCCCAGAGAGAAGGCATTTTGTTGAATTCTCATGAACAAAAAGCAGCATCGAGGAGAGAATTAGGAGATGATGTTAAAGGGAAGGTCAGAAAGGTGCCCAGGCTGGAGCAATTTCTTGTGGAGTCAGATCCATGGACAGACACGGAGGTGCCAAGATGGAGAAAACAGCAATGGCAGCTCCAAACATCTGGGTGCTCTCCTGGGGTCCCTCACCACCCACTGGCACACCCCTGACAGGCAGCTGTTGTCACAAACAGCCATTACGGCAAACGATTCACCGAATAAATAAGGGTTTAAATAGACCAATTTCTGTACAGGTCACTTCACTTCCACACATCCCCACCGGGGACTGGCAACTCAGATCTGAAGCAATAAATCACCTCGGGCTGGCAAGAATAACGGCCCAGAGCTCACAAACACAAAGAATGCATTTAATCCTTTTCTGTTGCTGTGGTGAGCAAACAGAGCGTGCCCGGTGCATTAGGCAGCTCTCAGTGTTAATGTATTACCTATAATTATTTGTAGAACAAAACAGAGACCAGTGGAGTCAGTCCAGGTACTCACCATTCACTGCAGCCAAAGGGCTCCCAGGAATCATCATCTTCCCAAAGTCTTGTCGAATAAAGAATTAAGGGAGAAAAAGGGTTTGGTTCTATTTGTTGTAAACAGAGCCACGTATGTCCTGAACACATGGTTACAACATAAGATCTTACAGGAGAAAAAATATGGAAAAAAACTCTGCACAGATCAAAAATCCACCTTTATCCTTCTCAACCTGTGTAGAGGCTTCTGCTTTTTTGCAAGGGCCCTGGGCATCAACCTTACCCATCTCTAAGCCTTTTTGCAACATGTCACTGGTCCATGGTATCTCTCATCCAAAACCCTCAAAACACCTCTACAACTAATTAATCAAGCACATTGTTTGTATTACAAAGATTAAATTAACTAATCCCTCACATACAATGTTCCATAGCTGAGCAGCAGACTTCAAACAGCAGCTCAGTGCAGAACACATTTCAGACATGTCCTGAAGAGCCAAAGTGCTCAGCTGTGCTGGCTGAGACCATGCGTTGAACCTTTCTGAATAAGAAATTGAGAAGTTGCCTTTTCCAAGAACATGTGTGAAAATAAAGTGCGGCTAAATTTAATTAATAAATGAGTCAGATATAATACTCTGATCAACAGCAACAGAAGGTTGGAAGGCAGCAGATATTTCATTGGTAACTCCCCTGGACTTCCCCAGCCTGTTGCAGTTTGCTCTGAAAGGGAACCCCGCCAGGTTGGTTTGGAAGGAATCATTTCCATAAGCAAGTGTACCCCAGTCTTATCTGAAACCATTTCTGCACAGCCAACGTGCTGGAGCAGTAACTACCAAGGAATAAAAAGGCCAACACAGCATCAGCGTCAGTAGAAAGGCAAAAGGTAATCAAGAAAAAGTAAAAAGGCGAATAAGTTAATGTCAATCCAGGCTTTACAAACATGTCAAGGGTTTTTCTCTTACTTTCCATCTGCCATGAAGACAAGAAAGAAACATTCTATGGTGAAATACAAATGAGCAAAGGAAGAAAACAACATGTGTGCTAAACCCATTTTCCCAAAGCCTCGATGGCATTTCTCCGCCTCAGCACTGCACATCCCTCCGTAGGCTCGAGCCAGCGAGCGGATGCTGGGTTACTTCACTCTCATAGCATGAACTCGTACTCCTTGCTATTCTCAATCTGTCACATTCAACAATCACATGCGAAAATGACTCAGGCTGCCAGTTGTCTCCGTGTTGTGCTCGTTGAGCATTTGCCAGTTCTTCAGGAGCAGGCTTGATATTGAAAGCCACACTTCGTGAAACGTGATTTAGCCTGAGCCTGCTGCATTAGGCTCAAACATTTTGATTTCTTTGTCCTGACAAATTTTTGTACTTTTTTCAATTTTGCAGACCAACAATTCTGGACACAGAGGAAACAACAGCAGGTCAGATCAGTGGCTAATTCAGCTTGGCATTTTGTCCCTCCCAGGTGCATTTATTCAAAGTGCCTAATATTTTGGAAGGCGTGGGAAAGCCCTTAATGTACCACAGCAATCACCGGCTCTGAACATTGGACAAATTTTCTTCCTGTCACCTGCAGTGATCACCTGGGAAGCAGGCAATGATTTTCACCCTTTTTCTGAGCAAAAGCAGTTCCGTGGTGCAGCCTTTTATCCAGCATGGCTGCAGACATGGAGTGACCCCCTGCCCTTCGCAGCAGGGAATGCCCTGCGTTCCTTGCTCTCACTGAGGTCTCCCAGTGCTTGGAAACAAACCTCTTCCAGTTTCATCATCTCAGCTCCAATGCCTGCCTTCAAAGCCTTCAGAAAGAAATTGGAGCCCCGAGGATGTGTTCTGCAGCCTCCCCTGACTGCAGGGGCATCCTACGGTGAGCAGCTCACACACACGGATGTGCCCACACTGCTCTGGGTGATCCTACCCCAGGGTGTCCCAGAGCAGCGACCCAGCAGGAGGGAAGGGATTGAATGTGTAGCTCTGTGAGAAACTGATGAGTTTTAGTATTTAATTATTTTGGCTGTGTTGGTGTTTGGCCCAATACGATGTTGTCCCCTCTCTCCGCAAACCTAATGTCCTAAGGAAAGTATTTTGTCAATTCAGGTAATATAGAAACAGCTACACTTAACTACTGGCTAAATTTATTCAGTCATTTTGTAATTTTTTTTTTGCAGCCACCAATGAAAGAAAAAAAAAGAATAATAGGCCTATCGTAGCTTCAAGATTAAAGTGTACTTTCTAAATTCTCTGGAGGGTTTTTCCCCCACTGGAGACTACCCCTAGCCAAAATTTTTCAGATAAACAATAATCTCCTATACAAAACATTCAGCAATGAGGACATTCAACATCTTGGAAATTTGAAAT
The DNA here is from genome assembly GCA_036630365.1 of Acanthiza pusilla. Taxonomy (NCBI): domain Eukaryota; kingdom Metazoa; phylum Chordata; class Aves; order Passeriformes; family Acanthizidae; genus Acanthiza; species Acanthiza pusilla. Next base: position 7,690,886 of record JAXCHO010000049.1, on the reverse strand, counting down.
ACATAGCAAAAAGAAGACTATGTATGATTGCAACTGGAAATTTTATGAAGTCACTCACTGTTAAATAAACAAAATTTGGGCCTAAGATTTGACACAATAAATAAGAAAATGAAAGAGATTGATTCCAAAATCTTCATGCAACCACATTATCATTATTCAAAGTCATTAACCTGACTTTCTAATTTATGAAAGGTAAAAAATAAGTCACACATTCTGTCCCTCAAATATCAAAAGTAAGGTCACGGGAATAATAAACAAAGTTTGCAACATCTTATAATAATGTAGCAAATGGACTTTTTCTCCAGGAAGCCTCTCTAACTTCCCCCAATTACACAGATAGCTGTCTGGAAGCATACGGTTTGTGTAAAGCCTGCGTGTGCCATATGCACGTATCACTTCACTTGCCACTGAAACAGTTGTGTCATGGGTGGAATGTGGCAACTCTACCCACACACAGTAATGTGATACAACAGATGAAGATAGTGGAAAGCCGTGAAACTGCATGGAGAAATTTAAGTAGATTGAGTCCATCTCTACTTCAGTGGGAATTAGATCAGGCCCCAAATGAGAATTTATGCATGACAGCTGGATTAACATATATATTTCCTGAAAGACAGTACCTTTATAAACTGAAGAGTTCCATAGTGTCACACTGGAGCATTAGTTCATTTTTTATTAAGAGAGAAACCATCATTTTGTAATTCACGGTAATTTCCTCCAGGACATAGGTCTCCTTAGTTATCTCTTGTGAGTCCTGATCCTACTTAATTTGCAAGGGATGAGACTGCAGCAGGGACAGCTTAGTGTATATTTGAGTTATAGTCCTCATATATTGTGGGTCATGAGCAGGAAGCCATGCAAGCACAAGAGACCCAATTAAATTAAAAGTTCAGCACTCTTCCATTTCAGTGAACGGTCAGGCGGCACACAATTACAGTATTATTGCATTTTCTTACACAAGAAAAACTGCCCACCCTCTTTTTTTAGAAAAAAACCCCCATGCCCAGTCAGCAGTGCCCTGCCTGCCTGATCCACGGTGTGAAATCCTGGCACTCCGGAAGGCTGGAGCTTCCCACCCGTCGGATGAAACTCCATCAGACGTGCAGTGCCACGGCAGGGGGAAGCTCCACAATGCGGGAGCACAGATGGGATCAGCTTGCAAGTAAATATGTTTCTGTTGCTAGAGAAAAGCATAGAAAGCAATGATGAATAAAGATGAAAAATCAGATGCTGACAGAGGAAGCAGGGAAAAACCGCCAAAATGGGTACAAAGGGAAGAGGACATGGTAGAAAACACCAAAAATCTGGATGGGTAGTTTGAGCACTGGTTTTCCACTGAAGAGAATCCTTCCATCTTACAGCAATAATGCCATTATTTGGCATTTAACCTCTCAGTTGTGACTCCATAACTGGGCATTCAGGTATTTCATAGCAATTTGCTCTATTCACTCACATACATAAAAGCTTTTGCTGTGAAAGGCAAGGCCTTGTGCTCTTTCTGCAGAGCTCTGAATGCAACCAGGAGCTCTGCCCACGGAACGAATGCAGGCAGGCCATACCATGAACGCTTTCTTTCATATTATTAACTTAGTTCTAATATGAAAAGACAAATATCTTCTTGGAGAAAGGTGACCAAGAGTTGGAGAGGTGATTCTAGAAACAAAAGCATGCAAGAACTGGCCTGTGTTTAAAAAACAACAATGAGGTAAACAACATCATGGTTCATAAAGCCAGCTTCTTAACGACCTTCAGATTTTAATATTTCATTAGGACAAACAAGAATTACATCATTCTTAGATCTGTTATTTCACTGCTACAGTATAGACCAAATGGATACACTAGAAAGTATTAATGACTCAATGCTCCACCTTGCATGCTCGAGGTAGAGAAAAAGATTCAACACACATTTTAAACTGCTACAATCCTGACAATTTCTCAAATATCTAAATAATTATAAGAGTCATCTAAACATAATACACAAGCATCTCAGGTGGTGGCAGAGCTACATAGTAGTGTCCATAACTGGCAAAAAGGGGTTAGAAACTCTTCTCTCACTGTGGAAGTCTTCCTACCAAAATGCAGGTATTTCTAGAAAGCAAGCTTTTGATCATATTCAGTTTCTTTTAAAGTACTTATTCCACTTTTGTCTAACAATGCATATTAAAGCAAGTCTAAGGCTGCAAAGCCCTTACCTACAAATCGTGCCATCCCAGGATTAAAATTCCTGAATTCATCTCTGTTGTGGATATGCATAAGGGGAGTTTTCAATTACCTTTTTACATACAGGTCTTCTGGAAACCACTGAACTCCATTCCATGCAGAGGAAAGCAGGAATATTAATTGCCTCAATGTTTTTTGTATGGAGCTTTCACTGTAGTTTTAATGCTCAATAAACATCAAAGATTTATCTATACTATCCAGCTGTGAAAGAAGATGCTCTTACATTCACTCGGTAGATGGAGAACAGGCCATAAAACTTAAGGCTGAAATCATTAAAAATGCAATGATTTCAGAAGCACAATATGAGCGCTCCAAGTCCTCATTTTTCAGACTACCTGTCATTTTAGGCATATGCCATGTTCAGAGCAGTTATCCCACTGATCTCAACAGCCATGGAAGCTATCCTGCAGTTCAGATCCCTGTATCCACACCCACACAGACTGAAAATGCAGACCATAATTAGGCTCTGCCCTCCTACTTGGGATGCCCCTCCACCTCCCAGTTACTCCTTCTCTCCTCCTCATTATCTCCCCTGCTTTACCATAACTGCACTCTCCTGCCCAGTTCCTTTCCTGCCTCCTTTTACATTGGTTTTCTCACATTTCCTGGGCACAGAAAGTGAGGGAGTGCATAGGACTCAACCTTTCCTTGGTCACCTCTTCTGGACCCCCAGACACAAGAGATTCCATGAGCTGTGATACCTCTGTGCCTGCTCTGCCTCAGGGTGGGGTGAGGCATGAGCCACGCAGGATGAAGGACATGTCCTTTACCACAAAGAACTTAGAAGTCAAACAAGCCTCTTCTGTGCAACTGTATGTTAGATATTTCAAGAGTGTATCTTCACCAAATTTAGCAATTTAAATGAAGCAAAAAAGTACCACTGCTTAGCCACAAAGACAACTCTCTACCACAACTTTCACATCCCTCTGTAAGTGCTCAAGGCAGCAGGACCTCGAACCAGCTCTAAGGGTTGGTCAAATGGACCCAGTGGCCTCCCTGAGGCCTCCCAGGCACACTCCCAGCTCCAGCCTCAGACATGTGCATGCAGAGGGGAGATGGTGGGCGTTCTGAGACTTTTTTAAATACTTCTGTCTCCAAGTGTAAGGTCAGAAATGTAGGACATTCACCTTCATAGTGTGGGACATGCAATTGCATGGGATGGGAGTTTGGTCAAACTGAAGGCTTATTCCACTGCACAAAAAGGCATTTTTGGTTTAGGGTTAATGAATGAAAACTTATGCTCAGAGGACAGTACATCTAGTGTTGTGTTTTAAACAATGATTAAATTCTGCTTAACCTGGTTGTCTTTCACAGCTCTACTGTCCCAAACTCAGGACAACAGCACTCACTGTGACATGGCAGCTCCTGAGATGTATGGAACTGTCATGGGCAGGTAAAAGATTAATGGGAAGGGCTCTCTTTTGATTGATGAATCTGTGACCTTGAGAACCAGAGCACTTGCACCAAGTATATCTGCCATGTGAGACAGACAAAATGAAAGAGGCTCATGTTACACTCTCAGATCTCATTAAGCACCCAGACCAGAAACACCGATACTGGCACTGGCCATCTGCTCTGCTGTTTGCCTGGTTACAGGTCTGATAACACTTTCAGGGAGCAAAAGTTAATCAGACATACAGATGAGCAACAGCAATTCTGCACAGGAAATTCAGTGGAACATAACAGTTTCTAAAAAAAAAACCCCACATACTTGTTTTTACTTCATTCAAACCACATAAGCTGGCAGATTAAAAAAAAATATTGACATAAAAGGTCATAACTTTAGGCTCTTCAAACATTGCTGGTTTTTAATAAATAATCTGTAACATCATCATAAAGTTCATTAACTTGAAGCCTGCCAAATTTCTGCGATCTTCTGTTAGTCTATATAATGGGCAATAATAAAGAATTATTTTTAATTGCTTTGAAATTATTTCCACTAATGTTCTCATTTGCCTATCTCAGTTATTTGAGAATTACAGTATTTTCTGCCATTTGTTCTCCACTTCCAGCGATGAAAGCCTTTGCCAGTAGACCTTTCCATGTTTAATGTAATATTACCCCAGTATCCATCCCTGAGGAACGAAGGTTCCCTGCAAGCATTTTCCAGAGACTTATGATCAACTGAATTTTCTTTGCTGAGCAGCAATTCCTGGAAAATCCCGCAACATATTCAAAGACTTTCCTACTGCTTTTGGAGAATTAGCTCTGGGCAAAATGATATAGTCTATTGAGGCCATATCTGACCCAGAAAGTATTAACTGAAGAATGTGTAGGACAGCTGCTTATCGGAAAGAAAAGACATGCAGTGCAGGAGAATGACATGTAGAGCTACTCGAGTCAGTTCTGAATGACTGTCAGCTCTCCAGAGCCAGCCAAGACTGGGAAGCAGATACGGCATTTTGCCGAGCCCGTGCGCATCCGTAATGGAGCAGGCTCGGATATCTTAGCGCAGGACTGCACCATGTGGAGAGGAGATAGTTTATCATCCAAGAGCATTTCTGATATATGATATGATAAGGCTGCACAGAAATCTGAAGTGTAGCAGGATTATTTCCAATGAAGTGTCAGCCTTTCAGTGGAGGACGCTCTGTGAGCAGGTTTGGTCTGCAGCATGCCAGGGTCGTGTTTTCCAAAGCACTGGCCTCGGTGGGTGGGGGTAGTGCTCCTCAGAAGCTGGAGCAGGTACCATCCCCTTTCACATTATGTTGAAAGAGAATGCCTCATTGCACATTGCTCTCAGCGCCATTTATTTCCAGCTACATATCCAGTTATACTTAAATGGAGGCCTCAATTCCTATTCAGCCTTCCCAGATCAGAAACAGGGCTCTGTATCTGGGACAGTGTCTTTTTCTTCACTATTCCTTTGGATGAAGTGGTGTGTACCAAGCGCTCATTTGCTGCTGCATCATCAATGCTTCAGCATTTTAACTCCCTGAAAAACTGAGGAAATCCTTTATTTGGAAGTCATTATTTAGGGGTTTTGCTAGCACTGCCATGGATGGCACTTCCCCACCATCATTTCACTTGGCATCTCTCATCATGAAGTCTTGTTGTGCAGGGACAGTAATAATAACACTTAATGAGAACGTACTTTATTTTCCTAAGTATCTTGGTTTGCATCCAATAATTGGTTCATGGGAGAAAATTATGTGAGCTGCAACCCGAGTTTCAGAAAGGTGCTGCTGGCGATTCTGGGGGACATTTCACAGTAAACACTGTTCCTGAGAATGTCACAGCAAAGGATCCAAGGCACTGGTGTACCATTAAAGACACAAACGTAGAAGAAATGTTTTCTTTCCTAAAAAGCATCCGGCCTATCACCCGCACCATGCCTGAGCTCATCCACTTCAAGGCTGAGCTCCCCATTTGCAGGAGAATTTAAAAGTTCTTTTCCAAACAAGTGACTATTCCCATTCGCCTCCCTTGGGCTCCCGCTAGGACCCCCCTCCCTGCCATACACCATTTTCAGGGCTTTCGTGCCTTACTCCGCAGCCCCCACGTTCCTCTCACCCCTTTCCCCGCCGCGTTCCTGCGGCCGAACCCCGAAACAGCTCCGAACTCCTCCCTCCGCATCCCCCCGGCCTACCGCCCCCTCCCCGCGCTCCTCCGCGGCCGCGGAGCGTGCGCGCAGTGCGGGCGGCCTGGGCAGGTGGGGCGGAGAGCGGAGCGGAGCGGAGAGGAGGAGGAGAGGAGGAAGGAGGAGGAGGAGAGGAAGGAGGAGGAGAGGAGGAGGAGGGGGGCCGGCCCGCCCGCAGCCGCCGCCGCCGCCAGCGCCGCCATGATGCTTGTTTGCTTTCAATGAGTGTGAGGAGGAGGCGGGGGGGAGCCGCTCTCCCGTCCGGCCCGCGGCAGGAAACAAAGAGCCAGGCAGGCGGCGGAGCGAGGGCGGCGGGGGGACGGGGATGCTGCAGCCACAGGTAGGGGCGGCCCCGGCGCCCGGCCCGGCCCGGAGCGGAGCGGAGCGGAGCGGGGGGCTCTGCCCGAGGGGGCAGCGCTGCGGGGGGAGTGCGCTGCGGGGGGGGAGCCGGCGGTGGCACGGCGAGGGGGGACCCCCGCGCTCGGCGGGGAGAAGCCTCCGTGCCGCGGCGTTCGGGGGTGTCAGCGGGGCCGAGGCCCCTCTGGGCGTGGGGGGGTTCCGGGGGGGGCCGCTGGGCCTGGGCAGGCGCTGCTGCGGGGCCGCCCGGAGGAGGCTCCGCGCCCGGGGAGGCGGCGGGGATCGGCGGCTTTCGAGGCGGGGGCGGCGGGGAGGGGGCCCGGCACCCCCGGCCCGAGCCCGGCGAGCGCCCACCGCCGAGCGGGAGGCAGGGAAGGAGGCTGGGAGCGAGCCGGGCCGGGCGGCGCCGCGCAGGAGCCCGGCTCTGTTTGCATCGGGCAGGCAATTAAGAGAAATTAGTATAATGGCATCTGGAAGCCTGAAGTTGTTTTTTTGTTGTTGTTGTTGTTGTTATTATTGGTGCGGGTAGGTTTTGTTGGTTTTGTTGATTTTTTTTTTTTCCCCTCACCGTGCAATTGAGTTTAAAATAATTAAACAAAAGGCAGAGGGAAATGACATCAATCGGGGGAACTGCCCGTCCACCCTCCGCGCACGGCGCCCCGCGCCGCTGCCTCCCCGGAGGCCGATCCGCCTGGCTGGGCGCGCACGGACGGGCGGCAGCGCTGCCTGTCAGCGGAGCGCTTCGCCTGCTCCGGAAGGAGCCGCGGCAGCCGCCCGCCCTCCCGTCCCTCCCCGCCCCGCCGGCAGCGGGAGCCGCGGCCGCGCTGGCGCCGGGGCCGGAGCGGCGCTCGCTCGTTCCGGCGGAGGGAGCGGCGGGGCGGGCGGCGGCCCTGAGTGGCAGCGGCGGCGGCCAATGGGAGGGCGCGGGGGCCGTGAGTGGCAGCGGCGGCGGCCAATGGGAGGGCGCGGGGGGCGGGCGCGCGAGGCCGCGGGACGGGCGCATGCAGGGATAAACAGAGGGAATTGGGGCGGGGGGCGGCGGGGCCGGGGCTGGGATCGGGACTGGGATCGGCCCGGCCGGCGGTCCGTAACCGCGCGGGGTCACTGCCCCGCCCGGGGCACGGCGGATGTGCGCCTGGGCTGCCTGCCTGCGGAACCGCATCGTGCGGGGGAGCGGCGGTGAGGAGCCCCCGCACCCCCCGCTCTGCCGTGAGGCTCACAGGACATCCTTTCCTCCTCCAGAATTTTATGGAGAGCGATAAGCCTGGGATCAGACAAGGCTTTAGAAAAGGAGATATTTAATGCACCTGTCTCTGTCTTGATATCGATGGTGAACATGTATTTTATCAGCAATTTTCCTGCAAACACTAAAAAATCATATGAAATCTAGTAGGTTGTAGTCCAAGGTTGGACTCGATATCTCAGAAGTCTTCTCTAGCCTGCTTCTGTGAATCTGTGCTACTTGGCTTTGTGTAGTATAAGAAATATATTCCAAACAAATGCAGTAAGCTAAAGGTTTTGTTGGTTTTTTTGTTTTGGTTTATTTTTTTGTTTTGTTTTGTTTGTTTTTTAATACAGCCGTCTGTATTTCCACAAACGCATAGAAAATTGTATCGCTGAAAAACAGCTTTATGGATGGGTATTTGCTTTGTAACTAGAGTTGCAGATTGCCTGTTTTTTCATTCGATTTCTGGGGCTTATTTTCATAATCTAGATTTCACCACAGTGGGTAACTAATTCAAAATCCAAGGGATTAAGAAATACCTGTGGTATTTGTCTGGCTTAAATACAAAGATGTGCAAGTGTTGACTGGTAATTGTATTGTATCTTGCATTCTTTTTTATTCTAGAGCAGGTCTCGTAATTGGGAATTTATCAACATTTCCACTGGGGTAATTTTACAGGATTATCCGCCCTCTGTTCTTCCTGCTGGTTCATCTGGACTCTGTGGAGTTTGCTGCTAGCAATGGAGCCTTCTGTGGGGGTTTATTCATGCTATTACTGAAATGGAGCCCTTCGCATGTGGATTAACTCTTTGTTCACTTTTCACCTGAATCGCTTGGATCAGCCCATATTTAAAAAGGATCCTACCATGCATCTGTTTTCTGTTTGCATTCTGAAGTTGAACTCTGAATACAGTCTCATGTTCAGGCTGTTTACTGTGCTTGAATTTTAGAGGAAGAACTGAATTATAAAGATAGATGAAACTGTAATACTGCATGGGCAGGTAAATATATTTGACATTTTATATATGAAGACTTGAAAACATTATGAAGGGTCATGAATTGAATGAGCATGGTACCTTTTTAAGATAGGACTGTACTAGATATTAGGAATACATTCTTTTAAGGAAGTGCAATGTTCATGATGGAAACCACTGTCTTTAAAATGGTTCCAAAACTGAGCAAACTAAAAATTCTTCCCCTGCAGATGAACAAAAGAATCTATATTTAACAACATGGCTGTAAAAATAAAAATGTTAATCTGTCACCAAAAAACTTAAATATTTCTGTTTGTAGTGCAGCATGCCATGTTATCTTACTCACCACCATGCCCAAGAGTCCAGGTGGTGAACCAGAATTCCTCTATCCAGTTGTGCAGTCCCTCTTGCAGATTCCCTGGTTCTGTTTGCTAACAGGCCATTGAGTTTTAAATTATTTTCTGGTTTTGTCATGTCCTTTTGGCTGTACACTTGCATATGTGCAGTCTGACCATTATATCCCAGTCTCAAATGGGGCCACTTTAGGCAAAGATTCTACACAGAATCTTTAGGAATGAGGATGCCTTTCAGCCTTCAGAATTGAAGGGATGTACTAGAATTGACACTTATTTCTATAGGGGTTTTATTGTCAGGAAGTATGTATAGTATTGAAAGGTTACAGTTGTGTATGGTGAGCTTTAAAAAGCCACCAGTGACCGTAAAACACCACAAGAATTTTCTTAACAGACCCAACCACCAGATTTTAGTCCTAGTGGCATGAGGCAGAGGTTGACTCATGCCCTGTTGCATACAAAGTATCTGGGGTTTTTAATCCATATATTGAGGTTTTACACTACTTCCCATGTCAAAATACTGACATTACTGATTCCAGTCTAAATTTAGCCTTCTCCACGGTGTAATTTTGAAAGCTTTATGCATAAATTGCTCAAACTGAGTCACTGCAGGGTTTCATCTGTTTTGTTCCTTCTAAAGTGTTGGTGTTTCACACTTGGAAGTGTGATTATTGTACAGTGCCCTGCAAGGTTATTAGCATTGTGTTAAGTGACATAATTTATGTTCTTACATTGAAATTGGGTTGTACACGTCCACTCAACAAGGGAATCTTGGCATAAGCTTGGGGACCTGCACTCACAGTTTCTACATGGAGCCATTTCTGCCGTTGAAGTCTTGAAGAGTTTACAAATGCTTAGGCAGGTCCCAAAGAAAAAGCTGTTTAAATGCTTAACATGTACTTTTAGCTACTAATTATTGCACTTCCAAGATGGTGCTTATTTTAAAAAAAAAAAAAAGATTGGCAACAACTCAATTTTTCCTTTTGTAAGACTGCAACATGAATCCTTTTGTTAATGCCTTGGAGGCCTTTTTTTCTCATGTATGAATCAAGGAGGGACTAGGAGCTGTAAATATATACAGTTGTTTATTTTAGAACTAAAATACTTGCTGTTAGGATTCCAATTTATGCTACAATGGAGATCTGCAGGAAGAGATTGATTTGACTTCAGATTTTTTTAGACTGGGAATGCTGTTAGTTGTTTTATGGAGGCTGCCAACTCAACATTGTGATCACAGCCTGGGTATTTGGATGGCTCTCTTGTGCATCTTAGTTCATGTTCCTGGTATGCAGCCTTTATTCTGCAAGTGAAGGGGCTCCCTACCTGAAGACCTTCCTAAAGTTTTTGTTCCTTTTTATAGTATAGTATCTTCAAACCATCCTTTGAGTTTCCCCCTTTCCTTAGCAAGGAGCAATTCCAGTTGGAAGATGTGTTTTGCAGAAGATGTTGAAGCAATTTGAGTGATGGTTCCTGTCATGAGGGTGCAGCATCTTGCCAGGGTTAGGAGACCAGGAATATACGATAATGTCATATCCTGCATGTTACAAATAATACGTGCAGCTTTATTGCTTGAGCTATTTTAGAATATATTGATGGATGAGATGTGGATCCTGCACATTGATCTGACTTAAATGCTGCTCCACAAAAGTATCTCTCTGCATAGGTCAATTTGCAGAGTCAGGGATCAAAAAAAAAGCTTGCTTCAGAGACAGCTCTTTCATGGGAGTTTTGCAACAAAGGCCACGTTGAGCCAATGCCTACAAAGACAGGAAGGCTTGAAAGTAAACTAAAACACCACCAGGGTTGGCCATGCACCATCTAATGTGTATCACCCATCAGAGCAAGGAGATGGCATCATAATGGCTTAATAATAAGGAATGAGAGCATTTAGGGACTAGCGGTAAGTGTGAAAAATAATTAAAAGGAAGGAATCCTGTTTTTATGAGGAACATGGTGAAAGATCCACCTCTGTAGATTTGCAGTGGTCAGCCATGGCATAGGTGCTTTCTGCCCAGGGAGCAGTGCACTAGATCACCTCATGGTTTCTTCTGATGTAGTAGGTCAGGACTTTAGTGGCAGAATTTGAAAAGCTGCTACTTTGGTTGCTCATTAAATCCACATAACCCTTGTCAATACAACTGTTGGTTGGAGTAATGCTGCAACCAGTAATGTGGCTGAGTGGTCATATTTCATTATTAAAAAACCCCCAACCCCCACAACCTATAAACTTCACTTTCTTAGCTGTGTATCACTGTTGGTTTTCAGTATTGTCTCACAAACGGCTGCATCAACACGACAGAGAGAGCTGATGCAGTGGAACATGGGGACAGGAAAGAAGTCTTGAGTTGGCTGTGCAGCGCAAGAGTGTGGTTGTGGAAACATCTTCAGGCTTGTTGGTTAAACTTGAAGTAAAACCAATCTGTGAATAATTTGCTTGCTTCTGTCAGGATGTGGCGAGATGGGTAGAGCATCAACTGTGCGATGAGTTCTGTGACATCCTGACCTTCAGTTTAGCAACGCTAATGCTAACAACCATTACGTATCTAGAAACTGTGTTTTAGGAAGGCAGAGATTTTTGGATTTAGGTAACTGACATCTCTTGTCAAGCTCTAGCTCTGTAGCAGGAATGCTGAAAATGAGCTCATGTCCAAACTTCATTTAAAATAGCCGAGTTCTCTCTTACTCCTTAGTTCTGTTGTAAGACTAAGAAATAGAGGTTTGTCTGGTGACTTCGTGTTTTCACCCATGAAACATCAGAAATATGATAAACATTCTGCAAACACATAAAGAAAAATGTGGTAAGGAGCATGTTGGTGCATGTGCCAGTATTTAGAAGAGCTTGCTGAGTTGGACCAAGACAAGAAATTTTGTTTCCCCTAAACAAGAATCAGTGTTCCATGTATTGTGAAGAATCATAAGTAAATTGTCAAATATGATTGGATACAACCAGTGGAGTGGGAGTTGGTATTATATTAATGTTTTGGAGTGTAAGACCTTTCTCAGCTTTCTAGAGACATTTGTAGGTGAAGCTTTTAAGCCTCAGTGTCTCTGCCTACATTTGTAAAACCTGAAGGTAAATGTTCTACAACACAACTCTTCCTTTTAAAGCTGGTCTTTTAAGTTCCATCTGACTCATAGCGTATACAATTCTGTAATGCAAGGCAATTTATTTAAATTCTTAAAGTAATTAGTGGACCTGACATCTCTTTAATGTATTGGCATTTCAGAATACACTAACAGAATGTGCAAAAAGCTGAATGCTGTGTAGCACTCATTAGCTAGTCAATGTGGTTCCAGGGATACCAGTTAAGGTCAGTCTTTGCTTTGCAATTTGGTTTTGTGTTAGTGTTTGTTTTGTATACAGCAGCCTTTTACTATAGTCATAATTAGATACAATTTCTGATAATTAAGAGCTATTCTAATCATCTGGACCATGTTTGCTACACTGAGAACATTTGGACATCGTATTTCTAATGATTAGATGTTGTGCAGGGTAAGGGGTGGGAATTTGAGCGTTTTTTATCGTGAGTCTGATAAAACAGATCTGTCTTGTGGGCCTGTCTAGAAAATGGAGCAGTCAAGGACTCTGTGCTGAATTGTGCCTTTTGTATTCTGACCATTTTAGAGTTCTCTTTTGAACCCAAACTAGTTTTTATATGGAAGTGACAATTGCTTCTTTGCACTCGTGAAATGATGATAAACAAGTTTTTCACACCGTGCAGGGTTTAGAGGATTACATGTACACCATTAAAATACTGGGTTGCACATTGCTTATCTGTGGGACATTGTGATAGGCAGGGCTTGGGTAGGAAAAGCAAAAGTTTGGAAAATGACATCCTCCCTGTGCCTGCCACTGCCAGCTGGAACCAGCCAGTTTGCATTTCCGTAAACAACTAGTTATGAAGGACAAAGAAACCTTAATTAAATTTGAAATACCTGCAGGTCAAAATTTTATACGTTCTTCGTAAAAATATGAAATGACTGAGTTTTGAACTTAACGGAATTTAAAGCCTGCTCTAGACAGTGCTCTCTAGTCTAATGGAGCCTTCCTGATTTGAAGGCAGCAAGTAAATCCTTTGACATTTATGGCCCAATTTATCTGAACCAGGATGCTTTGCTCAAGTTTCAGGAGGGTTGTGTTTCATTTTAGTCAGCTTTGGCTAGATCAAGGAGTTTGGTGAACTTTTAACAGCTCTATAGATTTTTGAAAGAATATTTGTCAACTTCTGGGAACTTATATATGGAAATTCAAATAACTCATCTGATTAGTAATATTCCACATATATTTACATGAATTAATGGATATTGACTTAATCAGTATCTTGTATTTATTATTACATAGTTGTGATGCATGTTCACATCTCACTGCATTTTCTTAAGTCTGAAAAAGGGGAAGGGTAACTCATGGATTTGTATTGGCAGTCATGTAAAATTACAGTTTTAGAAGTCCTCAAAATATGATGGAGAAGCATTACATCCCTGATGAAGTCATTAAATCTTAATATTCTAACAGCCACTAAAATGTGATCTTAGCAGGTGAAAAAACACTTGGAATGAATCAATTGACTTTGTGTTGACTCAAGAGCTTTTTTTATATTTTTAATTTAGATTATTCCAACATTAAGCTATAAATTGGGTTAAAGGGATCTTGACACTTTCCCACATATTATAGTTGGGTCTCTTGGGAGTGGGGAATGTTTCAGGAGTTGTCCTTGTGCTGCTGCAGTTCTGCCTGTGCCCACAGCTGGGACACGCCATCCCTCCCCACGCTAGGCAAGAGGAAATTTTTAATTTACAGCATGTGTTCTGAAAAATTCAGGTGTTGGCCTTTAGTTGATTTCCCAGTCGAATTTTTCATAGCCTTATTTTTTCAATACTAAATACTTACTGTTTTAAAAAAAAATCACTTGAACAGCATTTTTCAAATAAAATGCCAAGGGTGTTTGTACTAGTCCACAAATAATAGGTGTTTACACAACAGACTTGATATTTGCCTTGAAGTAGCATACTAGTAGGGAAAAAATAAATATGTGGTTTCTTGCAACACTGGTGTTTTCTTTGTATATATTTCAATAGAGGGATCTGGTTCATGCCTACAAAGTTAAATGTACGGTTCTATTTCAGTAGATAAGCAAGTCCTTAAATTTCTGTTTATTCAGTCTCAAAATATTTGTGATTTTAGTTGTAATGTACTGTAGTATGGATTCCTCAATTTTGAGGCAGATTTAATTCTTTCAGATTTTTTTTTCTTCTGGGTGATGGCCCACACCTGCTTTCCTGAACTTTAGTTTATCTGCTTGTACATTGTAGCAAAATATGTATTATATAAAATAAGTGTATGAAATATGTAGTGTAAATATATATTGTATACTATATTGCAACAAAATATACATTATATAGCAAGTTATATTTCATAGCAGAATGCAAATATGCTTCCATATTATGGTGCATACCTGCTAGTAGTTGGGAAATACAAAACTACGGGCATATGCTAAGATATTTTAAAAAACCCAGAGTTTCAATTTGGTATGTTTTGAATAAAATGTTGATAGAAGTAAGATTACTTGAAATTTAGAAGGCTTTGTAGGAATAGTTTCAGGATACAGAAAAAAAATCTAATTCTCTAGTTTAAATTTTATGTCTTAGGTAGGGGGGTGGTCCCAAATTATTTAAAATAAGAATTTAGCTGAAGTACATTAAATTTACATCACATGGCAGTTGATGTTTATCTGGGATGCATTGGGTATTTGCTTCCTTTCCTCATCATGGTATCTTGCCCATGAATATTTTTCCATCAGTATTCAGTATTGACATCACTGTCCAGTTTGTTGCCCAGGCATGGAACAGGCTGAGGATAAATACAGTCATTGACTCAACTCATCAAGTCAAGTGTGTAAATTCTGCAGGGACTGACCTTTATCATAAACCCTGTTCAAGCTGCTGTTGCTTTGCTGTGAGGAGGTGACAGATGTTGCACCTTGTCATCCTGGCCAGGGACAGTGTTGCTGCTTATTTGTCTGTACTTCAAGCTGAAATGTAATTAAGTTCCCATAGAAATTCATGATTTGCTGAGTAAAGCGCCTCCAGTGACAGGACAGGGAAAGCAGCAAGCTCGATTCATTTTGGAAAAGCACATTTTAAAGAAGGGGTAGCAAGTCTTTGAGCAGGAAAGGGCAAACCTGCAGTTTTGTAGTAAAACTGAAATACAACACTATGAAATTACCTTAAAGATTTTTTTTCCAAAGCACAGTAGTTATCTTTTAGAGGTACTTCTGTTCTCTTTGAAGAGGGTCACTTTGGAGTTGAAAGCAGTAATTTCTGTTAATTCTAATAAAACTCAACAGTAGAAATTAACCCTTTAAGTACAGGTTAACACATCTGATTAGCCTATACATTGCTAGAACTGCCTCAGCCTTAAGTTATCTAAAAGGCAATGTACTTTGCCTTCAGTTAGGATTTCAGACTTTGTTCAGTGTTACTGTTTAACTGGGTGAGGGTAGCTGGAAGCAAGAGTTTGCTTCCTGCTATGGGAGAAGAGATTTTGTGTCAGTGGGGTCACAAGTGCCATTATGGTGGTGATGTCCTGATTTCAACAGCTGCAAATCCACACGTACATTAATCCTGCAATACAGGAATAATAACACAGGAAGCTAGTCTCCCTCAAACATATATTTTTTTTTTATCTTCCCCCCTTAGCCAGTTTAATTCTTTTCAGCAGCTCCTTTGTTATCAGACAAAAGTCAGTGCTGATGCAAGAGTGAAGTGGAAATACTGGGTCCTGGGGAGGAGGAACTGCAGCAGGACCAGCTTAGTTCTGCTTCATGCATTGTAAAACCACAGTGCAAGTGGTTGAGGGTGTGGAGGATCCTAAATTAACTTTGAATTCAAAACAGACTAGTCAATTTAAGAAACATTTATGTTTGTGGGGAAGGTCATTGGAACTCATTTTCAAATGAAACTTTGGATTGCATGGAAAAGAGCTTCAGGGTTAAAGGCACAAGGTTACAAAAGAATGGTCTGGGGTGAACTTCCAGTGTGAGGGTTTGGAGAGAGAAAGGAGAAAAAAAAGTCTCTCATATGTGCTATTGTTTTCTTATGAAATCTTTGAGCAACTTAATAGATTGCTTTCTATCCTGCTACTTTTCAGCGGTTCAGAAGTAATTTATTTGGCAAGTAATACTGCACTGCATCAATAAATGGAAAATATACTCCAATTGTCTTGTTACTTTTCACTTTGTTAGATCTAGATTTGCATAGTTTATTCACTGTCTTATTTAAAGTAGCAAAAAGTTGGAGTAATTCTGCACCTGATCAGGTGTGGTGCTCCTTTGTTTACTTTCCCCTCCAGGCTATCTCCTGATCTGAATTTGTTTGTTAGTGATAAGTAGTAGCAAGTAAAGGGGAAGAGGGGAAGGAGGGAAAGACAAAAGAAGTCGCCAACATGTGTTAGGAAGTTTCAGAAGTAAATTGGAATGCTTCAGCATTGTGATCTTGAAGTGTTTCTAAAGGTGTTCCCAGATTTGTAAATGGGTTTTATTGATGGTATGTAGCAAGTATTGAAATAGTTACTTCACAGTAGTTGATTAGATCAGTTAAAGTTGTATCTGAACACTGTGTTGCTCTTACTTGTTCACCATTTTCTACCCAGTTCTAGAATTCAAGTTTTTTTTCTTAGTTTAAAATGTGATATGGAAGAAGATGATGTTTTAGGGGCAAACTTGATATCTATATCCCTAGTAATAGTATAAAGGATAGATTGTGCTTGGCCTACAGGAGTTGTCCAATACATTTAGTTTTGAAATCGAGTTAATTGATCGTGGTATGGTAGAAAGCATTTCAGGAAATGAAAAATTGCTCTAGTATTTTCTGTTGGTGTTTAAAAAAAACCCCAAAACCTTAGTCTCACAGTAACTGCTCACCTATCTAATTTGTTTAAATCTTCTTCCTTGCCATCTTCCAGTTTCGTAAAAATGGCAGAAGGGTAGAACAGGGCAAAAAAAAAGTAGTTGGTTTTCCTGCCCTGTCACTCAGAGCGGACTCATTTCTCCATTTTAAAGATGTTATTTATTGGTAGTTTCCATGTCACGTGGAGCATTAACTGTCTCATAGTCCAGCTTCCACTTTGCATATATCCACAGCCAAGGACAACTATCATTCCAAATATTTTGTCAGGCAGTGAGGTGACCTCTCTTCACTCTTCTGCAGGGAGCAGTGTATCTAAACCAGCTTGGCCTCCAGGAAGTCCTTTTCTAGGCCACCAGCGCCTCCTGCCATGGCTCCTCCGGCCCTGGTGCTGCGGCTGGGAGTGCACCCCAGGGGCTCGTGGTGCTGCTGATGACACTGTCACTGTCCAGGACAGTCCCAAACCCAGTGCCCAGCCTGGCTGTAGTCATGGCTGTAATCTGGAGAGACAGGCAGCTCTGGGGGCAGGTGCAGCTCGACCTGGGAACATTTGGCTTTGTCTCCAGTGGTCTATTCTGAGTGAAGCCAGAGCCAGGGCTCCATCACCCACCTGCTGTGGTAGCCAGCTCTGTCAGCTCTTCTTCCAGCAGCTTGCCCTCCCTTGACATAACAGTGTTCAGGTTTTTTCCTTCTCTTTCTGATCCTGGTCACTCTTCCCTGAAGGGGCTGCCAGTCCCTGCACCCCCTCACCCTGTCCCCATACCTTTCTCTCAGCACCCTTTGTAAAATAAGGGCTTAAAACAGTGTCTGCACTGGTGGCTTGAGATCTAATTCCCTGTGTCAGACCCTGTGCACTGTTGGCCTCGTTGGCCTTGCTTGGCTCAGTGTGTTTGGGGTAAGGGCTGTTAATTCTTGGTGGGGACTGAGGTATCCAGGGTGGGATTGGGCAGCCACACTCACTTCAACTCTCAAGCTCTTCTGTTTTTACGCCTGTTAAAATGACAATCTTAATAACCTGGTATGAGATAGTAAACAATTTCATTTGCATTCAAACATACTTAAATGTCCTTTTGATTAAATTTACATAGTCTGGGGTGTGTTCCAGTAATCCATGTCATATCTTTGTTAGAAAGATTTTCTCCTTTACAAACTGATTTACTGTATGTGATAACAACCTAACGTTAGTGGTGCTTCCACCATCTGTGTTGGTGCAAGTGAAAATTACAGGTGGTATAAGCTCTTTTGAAAATTACCATGATGATTGTTAAAAGCTGCAGTTATCAGTGGTTCTGAGGATGTTCAACAGTATTTTATGGGTCTTACTAAAAATTGCTTTAGTCTGACAAAATTGTATCACTTAATCTGATGTTTACCTCAGCTTTTATGTTTAACTGTCGCAGCTCAGCAGGTGCTAAATTTGGATTTGGGGAGGTGGAGAAAGGAGACAGTAAAAGAGACTGATTTTCTTGAGCTACTCCATGCTGTGAAGTTTTGATATGCAATTCAAGGTGTTGCACTTGTATTTTATGCTGTTCTGTGAAATACCACCCAAATTTAGCCTTGCTGTCAGTTCCTGAGAAATTTTCGGTTCTGGGTGATAGATGAAGATGTGCTAATGCCTGGTGTGACAGTATCCTTGATGTGGCTGGTGGCACTGATGCTCTCGGGCAGCAGCAGCATCTCCAGCCAGGAGGCTTCAAGCATTTGCTGCTTTTTTGGCACCTGGTAATCCTAAACAGCAGGGATTCATCCTCTGAGAAATGCAGCAGTGGGAGAGGGAAAACCATTGAGAGCAGGAACTTTATTGAGAGGAAAGGTGGCGCCATGGATGGCCTGGGAGTGCAGGGTCACCAGGATCCAGTGTTAAACCCTCAGATTCTTAAATCTCTAATTGTTTTAGTGTTCATTAACAAAACCCACTGGAAAAGTGTGTCATCCTCTTCTAGTAGCGAGCAGTGATACGCTGCTGGTACCAGCAAAGCTGTTAATTAGTGCATGTGATTGAGTGTGCTCTGGGGAGAATTCATGTTTCTGGACTGAATGAGATTTCTGTCTTTGCTATACCTGCTTCTCGAAAAATTGGAACATATTTATTAATTCAGGGAGCGGCAGGAAGAGAAGGCAGTAAATGTCTGAGGAAGGTAAATGTTTCCTGACAGGCTGGAGCGTTCCTACATGCTCTTTGTGAATTATATATAATTATACGTAGAAATTTTCAGAAGAGATACTCTGTACATTACTTTGATATATATTCTTGCATCAGTTGCATAGTTATTGGAGGGAGAAGTTACGCTTTTACCTTTCTGATGATTATAATCCACTCTCCTCTCATTTAATTAGTTAAGTTTGATGAAAAAAAGTGTTACATTTGTACCCTGGGTACTAAAGTGCCTTCACTCTGGAAGGAGCCTCACCCAGCTGCTATTTATAATCTGATCCTTTTACCCACAATTCACTTCTTAAAGGGGAATTTCTTTTCACTGCAGAAATCTGGTTTTGACCAGTAGTGGGAGTAGGAAAGGAAAGGAGCAGTGTGTATTCGTAAAAGAGCTGTTGTGTTAAAGTAAGCATGCGATACTTAAAAGCTTTATTTTAATTAAGATGCATAGTCAGCAGAAAGTTTTTGGTGAATTTCTGTTGTTTTGTTTAACATTCAGAGTAAACATTTTTCAGTGGAATCAATAAACAGGTTATAAATCTAGTTGATAGTCTTACTTACTTACTTAGATTATTTTATATAATGACAGCATTTTTCACTTTGTCCCAGGACATGAAAAAATGAAAAAGCCTTAAAAGACCTGGTAGGAAAATGTCCTTGGAAATTTGACCAATATAGCTGCTTGTTTATTGAGTGGGTTTGGGTAGTATTAGCATATTGGTGTAATGCATTTTGCTGAGTAATTGCATAATATTGCTTGTAATGTGTTTTTAAATGTGATTTGAGCCAGCATTGTTTAATTTCTCTATTTCATATAAAGAGCTTTATAGCTTGTTGCTTGTTGGAGAGGAATATTTGCTTCTCTTTCATGGTGCATGATTGAGTGTGGTAAAATGAGCATAGAAAAATGAGTCTTATAAAGTTATCAGGAATTATGTGAAAAGGAGTGAGAAAAATGGAGTTAAATTTCAGTATTAAATACCTGGCTGAAGAAAGTGACAGAAATATCTACCTTGGGCACAATATTTCAGATTGTGGAGAGTAGGGTGAAGGTTGTATTAATGTCTATCATTTTGCAGATTTAAAGAATTGAGGCTCTTCTTGAAATCTTACTTGTTTTCTTGATCCTGATTTGTGGGAAAAGTTGAGAATTGCAGTAAACCTGGAACTGATAGATAATCAAAGTTATTAGCAAATGTGTTCTCTATGGGTATGGGGGATATCCCAGTGGTTGTGATCATCGCTTTTTGAAGTTTTACTAATGAACCACCAAGAGCCTGCAGTAGGATGTGTTGCTTTTGAAGGACACAATGGCATTACCTATGGAAGGTGGTGGGACATCATGTTTTTAAGTTGCTTTGCAGATTTTGGTAAATTATTGGGTGGGGGGTTAGGCTGTTGCCTACCATTCTAGGAGCATCAGGAATCTGTTTTTCTATTTTACAGCAGTGTTTCCCATTTGTGAATATTTGTAAATGGGCACATTATCTTTATCTGTATGTTTGGAAAGTATTCAGAGCAAATGCCCAATATGAAATATAACTGAAATGGAAATTACCTTCTAAAGAATTCTCAGTATATAATATCTCAATTAATCACTTGCCTTTTGGTTTCAATAGGAATGCCCAAGGAAAAGTACGATCCACCTGATCCACGGAGGATGTACACAATTATGTCCTCAGAGGAAGCAGCCAATGGAAAGAAATCACACTGGGCAGAGTTGGAAATAAGTGGTAAGAAACCGAGGCATGGTCCTGAGTTATTAACTCCCTGCAAGTCGTGTGGGCTTGGACAAGTCTGGAGGGGAGTTACCCACCTTGGAGTGAGGCAGCAGAAGCCCAGGACAGCTTCCAGCTGTAGGGTGTGTGGGGGGAAGAGCTTGGGCTGGGATACCACAGGGAGCTGTAGGAGGGGGAAGGTGGGGCAGGTGGGGAATCCCCATGGGAAGGTGAGGATATGGGTGTGAGCTCTTTGTGTTTTAAGAACATGGAGTGTGTGAGAGCTTGAATTTAGTATCTGATTTATCAAGGAGAAGAGGGTGAGGTCGGGGTTGATCTGTAGATGTATGCTCTTGCTGTAAGTAATGGAACAGTGATGTGTTAGTCCATGACATAGTTTCTATTGAAGCAGTTTTTTATTTAAAAGCAGTTGTAAATTTTGCTTTGTTCTTGAGATTAAAAACAAACAAACAAAAACAACCCCCTGAACCTCCCAAGATTTGTGCAAGCATTGAGATACTGTTGGACTTCTGAATCATCTCTGAAAAATAAGATAATGCTCAGAATTCATAAGCATGTATTTCAACTGGTGTGGACCACCAGTGTCTCTTGATTTCTGGACTAAACCCTGAGTTTGCTATAAAAAGTGTGTTTACAAGGAAATGCAAGCAAATATTTTAAGAATTAAAAAATTATTTTGTGATGTTTTAAACTTAGGCTGTAGTTTTGTTTAAATACGGAGGTTCTTTAAGTGACTGCAAAAATTGCCATGTGGTATTAGTAAATGATTGTTCACTAGAGAAATTTATGGAAGAAGGAATAAACAAACAGTTCTTCAAATTGTGAAGAATCCTTCCATCCAGTTCACTGAATCTGTGTCTTGCTTCCAGTACCACGTGCCTCACCATGTGAATAGCATTCTTTACTGAAGGTTACAGATGCAGAAACCTAGTTAAATGCTGCTTCAGGAATCAGCATTATATATCAGCATTAGGCTTGGAATCCTCTTGGACATCTGCTGCTCTGCATAGGAAGTGCATTAAGTGATGGCTCTTTCCTTTCATGCGTGGTAATCTCACTATAGACTGATTCCCGCCAAGGGAGGTGCTGGAGTGGAGAGCCTGGATCAGGGATGTTGATTGGAAATCCTTTCAGCTACAAGGCTTTCTATGATCACAGTCACCTGTTTGCATTGGGGGTGGGGAAGAGGTGTTTATTCAGTTTTAAAAATGCAAAGAGCTATCGATTTGTGTTTAAAACCTCTCAAAAGATTTCTTAACGAGCATTAGAGTAGCATCAATCCTTTAAGAACTGTATGCATTTGCCTTGCAAAATAAAATGTGCAGTGTTTTTGTTTCATTAATGTTCACACTATCCTTTCCTTGCAAAATACTTGGTCAAGTTATACAGAAAGCCCCAAATATTTTAACTGGTCTTGTTTAAATTGTATTTTTTCACTGCAGGCTTTTTTATGCCCCTCATTTTGTTATAGCTTGCTGGAAGTTATACCAGTATTAAACATTTTGCTGCCAGGATCTGAGTCCCAGATACACATGTTTCAGTGTAACCTTCCCTGGGTGCTAAATATGAATTATTTTATTTTGAAGACAATTATTATGGGAAAGGAGTTACAAAGTGTGTGTGTTGGTATAATATTAACCAGATGGTTGTTAACATCGATGCTTCACAATGGGGATTTTAAAGCTATTCCAAGTAACTTTTTGCCTTGGACAAACTGGTGTTGGTACACCTAATGCTTTTGGTACAGTGAGATGATCTATGTAAGTGAGAAAGGATTTACCCCTGGAGGGAAAAAAAATTTTGGAGAGAAGAAATATTTTGAGACCTTCTGATGATATCTCACATTCCTTGCATGTAGCAATGTAAAAATCTTGATTCTGTCACACAAATCCATGTTTCTACCCTTCAGTTTATACAAAAGATCATACCTTTTTTAAAATATCTGGCAATAGTTTATTAGTTCAATGCCAGATGGAAATCCATGTTCTCAACTAAGCATCTTAGTCATCCTAAATGTAGTGTTTCTATCTGTTCTTGGCTGGATTAATGCCATAGAATAAAGATTTTTTGGTTTGAAAGATGTGCAGAAATAAGGGGTGAACCAAAGCACTGTCTTTCATCTCAGACATAAACTGTAATTGAAAAAGATCTGTTTCTTACACCTCTATTAATGATAAATTCATGGTCAGCTAGTAAATATGTTTTGTCTTGTATGGAACTAGAGAAAGACAGATGTTTAAGCCTTAAGTATGGATTGGGAAAAACAATCTTAAGCATCTGGGCAATATCTTGTATTCTCTCACACAATGACAAGTTTTTGATCTGTAGAATCGGTGATTAATGGAATTTTCATTGAATAAAATAATAATATTAAAACTCACAAAAAAACCCCAAGCAAAATATA
The DNA here is from genome assembly GCA_036630365.1 of Acanthiza pusilla. Taxonomy (NCBI): domain Eukaryota; kingdom Metazoa; phylum Chordata; class Aves; order Passeriformes; family Acanthizidae; genus Acanthiza; species Acanthiza pusilla. Next base: position 7,667,974 of record JAXCHO010000049.1, on the reverse strand, counting down.
AATATTAAAACCCAAGCAAAACTCCCCCTCAAGCTCCTTTGCCCTGTACATACTTGAAAATTGTGCTATTATTGCTAAATCTGTGTATTTTAAATGTTCTGTTTGCTCTTGTACCTTTCTTCCACAGGGAAAGTGAGAAGCTTAAGTTCATCGTTGTGGACACTGACCCATTTGACAGCTTTGCATCTCAGTGACAATTCCTTATCCCGTATTCCTTCAGACATTGCCAAGCTTCACAATCTGGTATATCTGGACTTGTCCTCTAATAAAATTCGCAGTTTACCAGCAGAGCTCGGAAACATGGTGTCACTCAGGTATGGAAATCCTAACAGGAGTTAAAATTGTTCTTTTATTATCTTCGTAGCGACAGTTTAAATTTCAGCAGAAGTAAATTCCCCTTTCCTCCCTTCTTGTCTGCCTCCCTGAGCACTTGCTGTGGGCTGTGCAGCTGTAGCAATACTGGCTTCTCTCTGATCTCCTGCTCTGATGTATGACAGCACAGAATGAGCCTCAGAAGTGCTTGGTTTGATGGCAATCACCCATTTTATATTTTTCCAAGTCAGGTTTCCTCTCAAGCATCTCTTTCCAGACTCTTTTACAAATCTTTTATGTGGTGTTTTTCTCAAAGAGTAAGTGATGCACCAAAAAAATTGCTTTTAACTTAGAGTAAGGTAGGGAAAAGGTCAGATGAAGCATTTATAATTGTGTTAACTATAATGTTTTCGTCTTTATTAATATTTAATAATTATTCTTAATAATAGTTCTTGTTCTGTTTATTGTATAACAATTGCAACATGTCTACTATCATCTCCTCCCCACCTTTGCTATGATGTAACTGCATTCCTGTGCAAACTGGGGAGGAGAAAAAAAATGTTCTAATCACAGCTTTTCAAGGTTTTTTTTTTTTTCTTCAATTTTGCAATGCGAAGATGTACAAAGTTAGCATGGAATGAAAACTCCTTTTGGAAGTGAAATATGAATAATGGTGCTTATTTAGATTATACTTAAGGCTGCAGCATTTTAATTTGTTTTTGAAACACTATTACATAAATATATAAATTATTTATGTAAGACTAAATATTTGCAGGCAACAGTCTTTTGCACTTGACCCACAGGAAGAGCCTTATCTTAGGTTTATTAGACAGTTGCCAGTAATTGCCTTCATTGCTATTAATTTTGAAGATATTTTTGAACAGCTTTCTCAAATCCAGAAAACACAGAGTCTAAAATGTTATTAGAAGTAAGGACAATGATAGAGAAATGGACTGCCAGCACAGCTTTCATGAAACTGGAAGCAAAGCAAGTTTGCACATAGAAATATCTGTCATTGCATTTTCTTCCCCTTTAGAAAAGTCCGCTCTGTTGGAGAGGATTAAACTAGCTGATTAAATTGGTACTAAAAGCTCAAATTCCAGAGCAGTTCAAGTCTCAACCTTGGAGGCTGAGCAAAGGGACCTTGCTTTTTGAAGCATAATTGGCAGCTCTGTTTTGTAGTGTGTTGTATAGTTGCTTTCAACTGGGAAGGAGTCTGTTCTAAGCTCTAGTTCTTTGCATTACTATTTCAATTAAAAGCAGTTATTAGTAACAGGTTTCTTCCCTTCTTTATCCAACTCCTTGGATATTGTGAGCTAGCAACCCTAAATTTACTGGAATATTCTCAAATTCATCTTTGTACTTCATTAGCCTCCTTTCAGTCTTTTTCCTTTTAAAACATTTTTGTAAATGTAACACTTGTGACATGGAGATAACTTAGCAGTGCAGAGTCATCAATAATGTCAAGTCATTATGCCTTCTTCCCAACACTTCTCTTGATTTATTCTGGCTGATTCTATGAAGCTTCAGCTCTTGCAAGTCCTAAGTTTCTTCTGAGAAAAGAAGGCTAAATCTTGTAAATATGAAATGTGTAGCTAAGGTCTAGGATCACGTAATTTTTCTCTTTGTGACCAAAACATAACACTTGAGCGCAGATCTCTAGATGTGAAAAGCTGTGCATGAACCCACTGTGCTCCTCAGTAATAGCAGCTTGGTCCATGGATTTTTTTTTTCTTTGTGGTGAAAGTGAAGAAAAACCCATAAGCACATCCCATGTGGTAGCACATTGCAGGTCCCAGCTGGGCTGGGGTTTTGTGTTTCAGGCTGGCTCTCGCTGCAGACACTTCCTCTGGATTCTGGGAACTTGTTCAAACTAACGGTAATTCAACCCTGGGCATTGCTGATACCCTGAGCCACAGAAATCATTTGTGCTCTCAGAATTGATAACAGCTCTCCCAGCTCCCACATCTGGAGCTCTGGGTTTAGTCTATACTGTAGGGCTCACCCAAGACTCCTTTCATCTCCCTTTTTCCTGCAAGTAGTTGAAAAAAGAGGTGTCAGAGCAGTAGGATTTCTGATCTTTGCAGAAAAAGGAGGAAAAAATAAACACTGTAACATGTTATCTTGGAAAGCTCAGCTGTAAAACAGATTCTCTTGATATGCTTGAAAGAACTTGAGTGCACCCCCAGTAGATTTGCAGATGACAGAGCTGGGTGGAAGGGTGGATCTGCTGGGGGGCAGGAAGGCTCTGCAGAGGGGTCTGGACAGGCTGATGCAGGGGCCGAGGCTGATGGTGTGAGGTTCAGTAAGGTGAAGTGCTGGGTCCTGCACGTGGTCACAAGCCAGCAGCGCTCCGGTTTTGGGGAACAGTGTCTGGGAAGCTGTCTGGGGGAACAGGACCTCATTGGGGTGGTCAACAGCAGCTGAACATGAACCAGGTATGCCCAGGTGGCCGAGAAAGCCGATGGCACCTGGCCTGGATCAGCAATAGTGTGGCAGCAGGACCAGGGCAGTGTCCCCCTGTGCTTGGCACTGCCCAGGCCACTCCTCAAACCCTGCATTTGGGCTGCTTATTACAAGAAAGACACTGAAACCCTCAAATGTGCTTCTGTAGAAATGAAAAACAGTTAAATTAACTCTTGTCCTCCAGGTCTCCTTTTTTTTTTCCTTTTTGTTGCCCAAAAATACTGGTCAAGTCTCTAGGCACCAAGTCATAAACACTTCAAAACAGTAACTTCATACTGATTGATTCTATGAATGCATTTAGGAAAGTGAAAAGCTCCTAACAAGTCTATTTTCTCTGCCCAGTTTGTTGGGATATCAGAATTCAGGACATGAATTCTGCTCCTGTCTGCATATTGGTTTTGTGAGTTACAAAGCACATATTTTATTTTACCACTGAAATTATGAAAAGAAAACCACCCAAACCAACAGAAAATTACTGTTGCAAATGACTACTGCATGGTAATGTCATAGTTGTAATCGTACTGCCATGATCCTGGATTTTTTAATTTGGTTTCAGGGATATAATTTCCCTTTATTTCTTAATCACAGCTGACCTGTTTCTTGGTCTGGTTTGTCTGAGCTGTTACTGCTTCATCACTTATAGATACTAAAGTGTTTAATTATTGCTAATGTTCACAAAATGTCTGACCGTTTAAGATAAACTCTCCAAACAGCTCCATTCTTCTGTACTTCAACATAATGTGTTTTGTCTGGGTGTGTGTGCCTGAGTACAGCAGCATTTCCCTAACTATTGCTGTTTACTCTCTGCGTTTTTCAATATTGTGGTTTGCTACTATATTGATTCTCTTCTAGTTCAATTCTTGTACTGCTGCAGATAAATGTTGCTCTGTTTTCAGCCCCATATGATTCTTGCTCTGTCTACAGGGAACTACATTTAAATAACAACCTGTTACGAGTTTTACCTTTTGAGCTGGGAAAACTGTTCCAGTTACAGACTTTGGGTCTGAAAGGTATTGCTGCTTTTTTCTTGGTATCTGTGCTTGTTTAGTGATGCTGCTGCTCAGTTGTAATGGCTGTAGTCTGCTAGTTCATAAAATGTTACTGATTAGCAATCCCAGATGTAGCTGCTCACTCCACATTTATAAATACTGTTATTTAGGGATTATTTAGAAAAATGACAGGTTTGGCAGAGCAGTGCCTATAGAAAGAGGTTTGCTTTTCTTTTTGCAGAGTGAGCAGAAGCTTTCTGTTGCTTGCATAGGGGCTGAATGCAGCTCTGCTTTAACTAAGAAGTAGTCTGTGGTTAACTGTGGTACATCTCCAGCCAGAAAGGGAACATGCTTTGTACAGCTGCAGGGTACTGTGCTATTTATGCAGGCAGCAATTTAAGTATTTTCCCAGATTTTTTTCCCTCTGAACTGTATGGATTCTAGCTATAAAACAGCTGACCTTGGGGAATTTTGAGTGACAAAATCAGAAGCATTGAGAGATATAATACCTCGAAACACTGTTTTTCTCCCCCTTAAAACTGGGCAATTGCAGTGTGTGTTGTCCATGGCAACTTTTGCAATCTGCTTACGTTTGGCAGATGGCAGTCTCTGCTCAGATCTGACTGCCAGATCAACTGCTGGTGGATGTTTCTCACTGAGCAGAGGGGACTCCTGTGTTTGTTGTGCTCCTCAGCTCTGCCTGTTGTACCACACCAGTTCTTCACTGCTCTTAGTCCAAGGAGCACCCTTGGGGTGCTCAGTCCCAAGGCAGAATCAGCAGGGAATGTGGTTAAACTTCACTAGGATTGTCCACACATCCAGGGTTTTGTGGGATGGAAGACCCAACATCTGAAACCCCAGAGTAGTTCATAGTAGATCTTGTCTCCAAGATGCCAGCTTTAAACACTGATGTGCAAGTCTGTAATAGTTCTATTTTATTCAATATTCCTGTGAATTGGTTTCTAGGAAACCCACTTACACAGGATATTCTGAACCTGTATCAGGAACCAGACGGGACACGAAGGCTACTGAACTATTTGCTTGATAATTTGGCAGGTACTGCAAAAAGAAGTAAGTGATCATTCTTAAAACATTTATTTCTGCTGTGTGAAATAAACGTGATTATCATTTGTTGTATCTCTATTTTAAAATGTTCCCATAGTTTCGACAGAACAGCCACCTCCAAGATCTTGGATTATGTTGCAAGAACCAGACCGTACAAGACCAACAGGTACTGTAACACTTCAAGGATTTCTCATTTCTTCTGTTTTCCTTGTATTAAAAGCTGTTGATCTTTACTGGAAAGAAGTTAATGCTTAAATTAACCAATCATCTCTGCAGTGCTGACCAGCCAGCTGAAGTCATTCTATCCCAATTGGAACACCTGTTCCAGATTTACCCATCTTTTACTCTGAAGTAATTTATTTTTAATTAACATCCGCCTCACAGGAATTGAAACTGTTGTCCACAATTAGTTAAATAGTGGAATTATAACAGGCTTAATTTAACATTTGTTGAAGAATTAAAAAAAAATGGAAGCATTTGAGCATGATTTCCAAAAAACGTAGAATTGTTTTAAGTAACCAGGGTATCATCCTTGATTCAGCATTTTTCTTGCTGTTGGGATTCAGGTCATGTTTAATTCTTTACTAATTTTTTTCCTGCATAAATTGTCTAAAATACAGCCTTTTCTATTTACCTGCACACCGAAAATCTTAGTGTATTTCTCAAGTATTACAGTCTCTTTCAGGGCTGATGTTCATTACTTTCTCCTGTTATTAAGGTGATTGCTTCAAGGATCATGCTGTTAATGGAGCTTCTATTTTGCTGTCACCTGTTTATTTGTTTTCAAAATGCTGGACTTTGACCCCAGTCAGCCCAAGATTCTTTTCCTCAGTTTTTTGTATCTTCAAACAGTGATCTTGTTTCTTTTTTCTATGTTTGGGAGGACCTTCTAAGTACCTCATTGTTGTACCACAAATTCTTTAAGTGTTTTCTGAAAACAAACAAACCCAAAAACCCAACAAAAACAACCCCCCAAATCCATGCTGCTGGATTATTTGTCAAGTTGCCCCAGACTGTCTCATTATTACTCCTGTTTCAAATTAATACAGAAAGGAAATATTTCTTGTCCTATGCCTGAGTGGCTTTTTGAGGTGGAAGTATTTGGGGGGTTAATTTGCCTACCCTTTTTCTTTATGTGAAAGGATCCTTACCCTGCCTATGGATCTGTTACAGTTTCTGGAGACAATAATTAAGGTAGATTTTAAAGAATCTAATTGTAGACTTGCAGACCTTTGTGTAGCTGGCAAATACAAGTGTTCAAATACACTTACATTGTTTTGGGCTTTTCACAGTACAGCTTAGCATAAAATACACTTGTCTGCTTTTTACTGCATTAACCATATAAAGGGGGTGTTTGTTTCCTAATTAAATGCTGGAAGACAGCTGCCATAAGTCCAAACATGTAATTTGTCTCCCTAGAAGAACTAAAAATTTTTTTTAGCATAGATACACAGGCTGTGTTTTGGCTGAAACAAATGAAGCGTGAATTGATAAATTCACAGAAGACAAAAGTCAAGAACATAATTGTGCGGTTTTTTTTAATCTATCAGTGTGTAAGTAAAATTATTGTTCTGCAGCCTTGTTCTCTGTCATGTGTTACAACGTCCTCTGTGACAAATATGCCACCCGGCAGCTGTATGGCTATTGTCCATCCTGGGCCTTGAACTGGGAATACAGAAAAAAAGCCATTATGCAGGAAATACTGAGCTGCAATGCTGACATCATAAGTCTGCAGGTAAAAAATACACCATTATTTCTTTTCCCTTTCTATTCCCATGTGCTGGTTTCTTCACATTAAGTGTATTTATAGTAAACGGTCTGTTTTCAAAACCTTCCGCAAACAAAAGAAAAAAGAAGTGATGTTTAGAACATTATTTGTTGCTTGACATCAAAAGAAGGCTCTCAGCCCCCACAGTTGGAATGGGAACCAGCAGCCCCTGATCAAAGCAGTGTTCGTGGGGGTGTCTTTGTGCCTGTGTGTGTATGTGGGGCTGTAATTGACACATTTTCAAATAAGAGGCTTGAAATAATCATAACTCCAGGGATTACAGAAATTCATTTATATTTTCTTAAAATAGGGATATTGCTCTTGAATTTGCATTCTCTGATGTATTTAATTCTTAGATTTTTTCCCCTTGAATCTAATTTGAAAGTGATTTACACTTCTGAAGAGTCTAAATAATATCTGTCTTCTGTATTTCGCTAATGGTATGCTCATGCTGTGCTGCCTTAACTTTACAGGAGGTTGAAACGGAGCAGTACTACAGTTTTTTCCTGGTTGAATTGAAAGAACGTGGCTATAATGGATTCTTCAGTCCAAAATCTAGAGCTAGGACAATGTCAGAACAGGAAAGAAAACATGTTGATGGTTGTGCAATATTTTTCAAAACAGAAAAGTAAGTGATGTGGTTTGCAAAGCCTTCTGTGGTCTGTTGCTTTTACATAATTTCACAGGTTGGTCTATAGCTCAAACAGTTTGGCTTTAATCACCCTTTTGTAGCCAGGCAGATTTTCATATAGAGCATTCCTACCCCTGGAAAGAGTGGTTTGTACAAGAGAAATCATGCTGTGTGGAATTAGCAATAAAAAATTTACCCTTAAAATTTTGTTGAAGCTGAATGAGATTTCATTCTGTTTGAGCAGTGCTCGTTGGGAGCTCACTAAAATAAAACAAACTTGTTCAGTGTGTATGTCCTAGCTGTTAGGTGGTAACAGTAGAAGATGAAGGAAATAAAGAAAAATGAAGGAGATTTTCTTGCCTTATGGTTTTTTTGGGGTTTTTTTTTTTTTTTTTTGAGTAAGGGAATTTTTAATCTCCCAAATTGCTGAACTAAGACCTCAGATGACATTGACATTCTGATACATTAGCCTTTATTGAAGCAAAAGACAAGGTACCACTGCACACTTCTGTAAAGAAAAAAACCTTAATCATTTAAGAGCTGCAGCACTTACTGGTTGTGTCATATTGCACTTGTAGAACTGTTTGAGTATGATGATAATAATGTCCCTCCCTGATTCCATTCCTGTGTGTCCACAAGTAAGTGTAGGTGCCAGGTTTAATATCTAATGGCTTAGATAAATTATTTCATGTCCCTCTCTGTTAAACCTGCATCTTTGAACTAGGAACAGATGCAGAATTAGAAACAAGCATGACTTCTCTATAATCTCCTTCTCTTAATAAAATCTTTTAATTGTAACTAAGGTACTATAAACTATATGAAAATTACCAGGAAAACTATATCCCTTGATTTCAGTTTAGGATCTTATGAAATTATGTGACTGGCTGAGATTTTCACATCATAAGTGTGTTTGAGCTTTATTTAAAAGGAGAATTACCTATAACATTTCCTACTGTATCTGGCTGCTGAAAACATATATATGATGTTTTTCTTTCAGATTTACTTTGGTTCAAAAGCATACTGTTGAGTTCAATCAACTAGCAATGGCAAACTCAGAAGGTTCAGAGGCTATGCTGAACAGAGTTATGACAAAGGATAACATTGGAGTTGCTGTTCTGTTAGAACTGCGAAAGGAATTGATAGAAATGTCATGTAAGTCCCATTTCATTTATTTTTTTAATGGTATTTTGCAAATGAGAAAAATTACTTTTGTCATACTAAACAAGAGAAACTAGGTCCTGCAGGTGAATATGGCTTTGCACATTGTATGTTCAGACAAATTTGTTTCCAAAGAGGATTTTAGGGAAAAGTCATATTGCTTAAATGATGAAGATCTTTTTCCCCCACTTGTATTTTTTAAGGAAAAAAAGATACAAAGACTTGAGTTTGAGTGATTCTGTTATTAGCTTTTTTGGTTTAGGGGTCTTTTTCTTAAAATTATGTACAAGTATCAAAGAATCAGGTGCAGTTAGTTGTGTGTTTCTGGATCATATATCTGCATCATTTTAACATATTTTCTTTACTGTCATACAACCTGTTTGTTCTGCTCTGTCATTCTTAATTTAGGAAATGTAAATTGGCTTTATAAGTATCACAGTGGGAACCTACTCAACCTGTGTTATATTTATCCAAATGATATTTTATTAATTCAGATTGTAGCAAACAAGCCTTTTAAGAAACACTTCTAGCAAGAGAGGTAGCTTAGAATGTGGACCACTTAGAATTCAGGGCTCGCTGCCTAGTAAGATATGAACAGAGCCTGTTTGCTGTCATAGCCTGAGGAAAGCTGCTGTAATTTTTTAGATCAACACTATTTGCCTGTAATTATGATTATCTGTTACTTATGTTAATTTTCAGTGAATACAAAAGCATTACATGTAACAAGATTGTCTGTTGAATGTGAACTATCATTCCTTATGCTTTATATCACCTAAAACACTTCTTGTATTTAAGAGAAGTTATTTGATCCTCTTCATTCAAATGGTATTAACTCTCTAGAAGTCATACTGGCGTTTTATTTTTTTGTCCCCTCAAATATTTTGTTTAAAATTGTGTAATAGTGTTTGCGGTTGCTGACTGATTTTAAATAAATAACTGATTTTAAATTTTAGCTGGAAAGCCACATCTTGGGATGGAAAAGCAGCTAGTTCTTGTAGCTAATGCACATATGCATTGGGACCCAGATTATTCTGATGTGAAGCTGGTTCAGACTATGATGTTCCTGTCCGAGGTAAAGAACATTATTGATAAAGCTTCTCGTAGTCTCAAACCTGGTGTTTCGGGAGAACTTGGAACCATTCCACTTGTACTGTGTGCAGATCTCAATTCTCTACCAGACTCTGGTAAGAGCTCTATTTCTTATTCTTTAGACTGTTTCAAGTGTGTAACAATTTAAGTTTTTGGACTTAGAGAATGCATTGTTTGATAATATAAGCTCTAGAAGTACTAAGGGAAGTATTTCCAGATCGTAGAACTCACAAATGAAAATTTGTGAGTGACCTTATTGCCTGTGCTGTAGTAGAGCTGTGTCTGGTCTTTCAGAAGCATTTCCACTGTTATTATTTTCCCCTCTTTGTTACTGTATTTTAAAATACCTTCCAGAAATAACTGGAAACATGAGTGTGTTGCTGATAATTGGGTTTTCTAATTTTAAGTGTGAGAAGATAATTTTTTACCTTTAAATTTGCTACCATACAATCATTTTCTGTAGCTCCAGTGTTTTAGAACTAATAAAACTCAGTATGTCCTGTTCATAAGGGGACTTTCCAGAGCTCTTTACTAACATGGAACTTTGTTTCTTGACTTGGTAGCAACTTTATACAGTGCAAGAAAAGAACACCTTCAGTGGCCGCCACCTTGGCTTCCTCAGTTGAAGTGCTGTACTCAAGAGCAGTCCTTCTTTCTTATTGCTGGTTGTTCGATATAATAATCTCCATTCCTGGTACACTTCCTTCTCGCCTCATCCTGGCAACTGTTAACAGCTGTTAGGGTTTTAAGGAGCAGTCATTGCTCAGCAGTAATGGAAATGTGGTTCTTTTTGATCCCAGGAGGGCCAGGATCACTAATGTTGATTGCAGTGACCAGTTCATGTCTGGTTGTGTCTTTAGAACCACTGACTGCTTCTTTTACCTTCCGGAACTTTAACACAGCTGTTCTGAAATTGAGGCACAATCATAGTTCTCTATGACACAAATCTAATCAATTTGGCTTTGCAGCCTCTTTAAAGTTAACTTCATTTGAAGTAGTGTTTCAGAAGTTGGCTTTTTTGCAGCACTTCAGCTGAAGAACATTGGAAGGCAAGACGTGAGCATAGAAGCAAGAAGGGGCAGCTGACAACGAGCATTGATAGAATTTTACTTCCGATTTTTTCATCTTGCCCTTCCCAGTCTATTCCTTTTTAACCTTCTCATTTTTTCTAATCAAAGCATGTCTCTTTGTTCTATGTAACAGTTGTTTTTGATATACATTTACACTGTCCTGCAGTATTTTAAAAGAACTACTGTTGACTATATTGTGTATTGTTAAGGTTTTGCTTATATAAAGCCTGAAGTTGCATGTCTGACTTCAAGTACTACACACACTTCTTTGCTGAGTGCTTGTTAATCCCTTCTTGTTTGTGATGTGTGTCCTCACAGGTGTCGTTGAGTACTTGAGCACTGGTGGAGTGGAAACAAACCACAAAGATTTTAAGGAACTGAGATACAATGAAAGTCTTACTAACTTCAGCTGTAATGGAAAAAATGGGACAACAAATGGAAGAATTACACATGGTTTCAAGTTGAAGAGTGCCTATGAGAATGGTCTAATGCCTTATACAAATTACACATTTGACTTCAAGGTAAGGACTTGCTGATATTTTGGAAAAGTTTTCCACTTTCAAGTGTAACTAATATGAGTTTCTCTGTGAGGTTGTTACATAAGTTAATCTGTTGGTGTAGCTAAGTTCACCAAGTACTTAAAACATAGCAAACTAGAATGCCCTACACTTCAGTCTCCTAGAAACAGTCTTATTCTTTTTACTACCTTGCAGTACATTTGCAAGAGTTGGGGTGCCCTTAACCTTCCCTGTAAACAGTAAGAGTTTGTGTTTTAATACTCCAAGCTAAAAGACAGAGGCACTTAAGCTGTCTTCTGCAAGGAAATAATCCATGTTGCTTCTGGAAAACACTCAGTTCTCTGTTGCCCAGGGAAAACAAAGATTTTTTTTTTCCTCTTCAAAATCAGCTAAATGTGATTTGAAGCTCTGTAGGAGGTTGGAAATTGAAACCCATAGAAGCATAGAAGAAGTGATACAGGGTGGGATTGTATTTTGTTTTCCTAATCTATATTGAGCATCCCATGGGATATAGGAAGAAGAATTCTCCTGAAGTGATGATGTGCTGTAGAGAAGGAATGGGGTATTTCATTACTCATAACACTGAGCTCTCCTCTTGTTTGGAAGAATAACTTGAGACAAGAATAAATACTAACAATAATCTTTTTTCCCCCTTTTTTTAGGGTATTATTGATTACATCTTCTACTCTAAACCTCAGCTAAACATACTTGGCATTCTTGGACCTTTGGATCATCATTGGTTAATAGAGAACAATATAAGTGGTTGTCCACATCCACTCATCCCTTCTGACCACTTCTCACTTTTTGCACAACTGGAGCTTTTGCTGCCTTTCCTGCCTCCTGTAAATGGAATCCATCTCCCTGGCAGGAGGTAGTCAAATACATTTTAGAGGGCAACCTCAATCTAACTTGTACAATTGTAAAATCTGAATATAGAGGAGTGAGGTATGGCCAACAGGGATTTTTTTTCTTAATGATCTTAATCTTAAATCTAATTATTTGCTAAAGACATAGTAAAAGCCAGGTGCTATCAACAGACACAATTCTGAGCCCAATATACTTTGTATACTGTTCCACAGCGATTGGTGCATTTGCACCTTTCTTTAATATGTTACAATTAACCTTCCTGTTTCTTTTCTCCAAGGTGACATTTTCATGCCTTGAAATAGGGAATTGTTATACAGTGTATTCTCTTTGCACAGTTATCTGTAGCACTACTTTTTTGAGGCCAGTAGGAACATCCACAGAACATTCTCCGTACTTCACTCCCTCCTTTTTCAGACTTGTTTGTAAAATATAGAATTTGAATTTAGCCTTTATTGATTGTATATGAACAACAGAAAACCTGATTTATGAGATTTTGTACTTAAAAAAAAAAAAAGAAAAATCAGATTTGGAAAATGATTGTATTGTAAACTAAGGCTAAATTTTTATCTGTTTTCATGTGTTATAAAGGCCAGCGTGTAAAAGAGGTTGTCACAGGTTTTCTCTGCTAATGATTTGCACTGTTAGGGTTTCGTTAGCCCTTTTATACTACTTTTTATGTTCAATTGAGAACGTTGCTTTCAAATTCCAAACCTGTAAAATCTTAATATCTTACAGAGGTAACTAAATACATTCTATTTGTGATTTAAAAAAAAAAAAAAAAGAGGCATAGAGTTCTCGCAGAACAGATAAGTTGAGCAGTGAATATAAGTAGACCTGTATGGATTCAAAGTTATTGCTGATGTGTATACACTCAGATATTTTTCTCATCTCTGACTTTTGAAGTAAAATCTAGGGATAGTTGTGTACAGCTTCTTCATTTCCGTTGTCAATATTTGTCCTATCTCCACTGTGCCTGCTTAAATTTGTTCTCAACTAGCACTGCCTGTGCATGCAGAGAGATCCTGTGCATCCTCTTTTATTTTTTTAAATAATGTTAACACTTGTGAAAATTTTATGAAGATACTTTTGTATAAGCTGTGGCATCTTTTTTTCCTTTGTGAAGCATTGAATATCACACTTTGGAACATGTTCAGGTTATGGGTACACAGTTTCTAGCTTCTAATGCCCATGCACTGCTTCTTTCAGTGTCATTGCACAGTGCCGTTTTTCCCACTAAGAATTACTATCATGTGGATTCTCTTTCGTTTGTGTGTTCCTCAGTTTCAGAAAGTATGATTCCTTGAAGATAAAAACCTAGCCCTACATTTTCTATTAATGAAGCAGTGTAAAATAAATGCATTTTCAATACAGGTCCCAAAGACAATTCTTCAGATCATATTTTAAAGTGACCAAGTCTTATTTTAAAGTGTCAAGCAAGACTGAAGTTATAGTGTACCCTCAGTGCCATTTGTGTCATGAAGCCAAGTATATAACAGCTTACAAATTTAACTTGTCTATTTGTATCCTAAAAGGGAGAATTCATCATCTCCTTAAACTAATACAACTTGAATAATCAATGTTAAAAAAAAAAAAAAAAATGGAGATAAAGCTTGGTCTTAAACAGCTTTTGTTTCAGCTGCGGGCAGGGAAGCAAAAGGACACTGAGCATTAAGAGAAAACTTTCTAAATATTGTGAATTTTTTATATATAAGAGAATGAATTGGTAATAATGATTCAAATTTTTATTGAAAAGTAGTCAGCACACAGTGTGCTCAAACCGTTCTGTTTTAAGCTCAAAGTAAAAATTACAAACAGTTCGGATGTGTAAAATGTACATTTTAAAATTTCAATACGAGAAATTTTGATCTTGAATCCTTGTCTGGGACCTGATCTCTTGGGGTTATTTTGTTTTGGTTTTAGTTGTAAAAACACCAAACATGTCCAGTTTATAATCAGTACATTGAAATGCTGGTAGTATTGCTGTAGTAGATTTAATGCGTAGTGTTATTTTTTTTCTGTTTGTTTTTTGGGGTTTTTTTGTAAAGTGTGAATAAAAGGTGTTTTACTCATGTTTCCTTAATGATGTCTTGGTAATGTACATCATGACAATTTCCAGTAATGATGAGCCAATTTAGCTTGTCAGACTAAGCAAACTATTTTTCTTTTCTGATGTCTGGATTGTGTAAGGAGTCCAGAAAGCTTTACAGAAGGGGAAGGGAAGCACTTACTTGTTTTGTATTTTTTAGAGGGGGATAATTTACTTTAATAGATGCTGGAGCTTGAGTGCACTTGTTAGATTCTAAAGGTTTGAGCTTTATCCAGTATGTGTTCTCCTCTATTGCTTAGTCTTAAAAAAAAAATCTGAATTTATGACAGCATGTGAAAATATGGCCCCTTGTGCTTTTGGAGACACAACTGTTCCTGCTTAGTCACCTTATGGTCTAAGGGTCCATTTGAATTACCATTTCCTCCAGCTTTTATAGTAGTCCATCAGGTCTTGATTGAAAACCCTCTGAATCCATTGAAGACACTCCTTTGACTTCACTGGGTTTTAACTGGACTGCAGCTGTGACTCGGGGGCTGAAGGAAGGAAGGAGAAATGTTTTGAAAATAGGGAAAGACCAGATGGCACCAAAACAGAGCTGAGATAAACTTTGTCAAACAATCTTTCAAAGAAAATACATTCTTATGTCAAACAAATCTAACTCAAAAGTCTCAATTTCCAGCTATAACATAGAGTAAGGCAATAAACCGTGTCTTCACAAAATCAAAATGTTTGCTTCATAGTTTTTAACATTAAATGGTTATTTGCAATATTTTTATTCGAGGTGGTTTTGGGTGTTGCCATAATGTACCTTCAGTGTTCTTGTAAAAGCACATATAGCAAAAGTCACAGAACATCCTTGGGGTTGAAAGGATTTATTTAGGTAAGACCAGGCTTTTTTCCACTTAAAGTACTCTCTGCCATATCTTGTCTAGTTTTATTTACATTTACCAAGAATTCTGGGTGTCAAAGTGTAAATTGAACTACACCTTTAACTAAAACAATTGTTTAGAGTACAAGACTAATACCACAAGTTACTGCTTTTAACATAACACAAGTAGGGGGGGGAAAGAGCATATAAGTTGGTGTGTGTTGTAATTATTTTGTCCTTTTAGCAGCTTTAAATTAAAGGTAAATTTGGCTAGCATTTGACAGAACTGATTTTAAGAACGTTGTGTGCATCTTTGATGTAACTTTAGCAAATCTCTCAAGGTTGGGGTTTGTTTTTTTTTTTAGAACAGGCTTAGAAAATAGCTTATGCTTTGCTTTTTCAACCACACAAAACCTGCATGAAAGACAAAAGAATTGCAACACCATTGTGGGGGAGGGGGAAAAAGAAAACTAATTACACTGTAAAACTTAAAAAAGTTCAGTTAACCGCTTCAGTAGCAAAGCCTTTCTCATCCAACCGGACACAGTATTTTTTAGTATGTTAACTGCTATTCTTTTCTTTTGGTTGCATAAATTTGTAACACTTAAGTGTCTTGGTATGTTTAAGTAGTGTCTAAAATAGAATATCTTAGTCTTTATTCACAGTACTTCTGTATAATGTGTAATGCACTGGACTAACTCTTGTTTACCATTCATGTAACAAAAACCAGCACATTATCTGCACTAAGCTCAAAGAATGTTGCAATTGTCTATAGGCAGCTCTTCAATAAGATAAATGGGAAACTGAATATGGTCTGATGGTAAACAAGGGCTTTTACTGTTCTCTTCAGTGGAACTTTCTTCTTGGTCAAATTTTAACTAGTTAGTATTATATTTATATACAGGGTCTTCTTTTTCTTTACCAATGTATTTTCCTACTCATAGCTGACCAATAAATCCAGTATCTGTTTCAAACCTTCTTGAAGTCTAATTCATATTTTAAACTTGGTTCCTAAAGCTCTTCCTGAGGAGTTACACATACAGCCAAAGTGAGTGAAATGCATGAAGGGTATAATGGAAGCATAAGGAGCTTGATAATCCCAGGAAGCTCTTGCTGTGCTTCCTGTTACTTTCTAGATCTGCACACCAGAAACCTGCTCCAGTTGGTTGGGTTTGGATGAAGGAATGATCAGTAATGCCTCCAGAGCTTGTGGAGAACTCTGTCCAAACCTACTCAGAGCTCAGCCCCACGTCTTCCTATGTGGCCATCCTCTGACCCTCCAGGTCAGTCTGTAAGGTCAGTTGTGCAGTGGAGGTTTTGTCTCAGTCCTCTAGACTGCTCTCCTTCCTTCCTCTTACTGCTCCAGAAGCACAGAGTAGACTTGGGGTCTGTCAGCAAGAAGGGATTCAAATACTCCATTAATTTCCTATGGAAGGGGAACAAAGTGAAGAATCTTCCATCTTCTCTTCCAAGAATGAGATTCAGCAAACTCTTGTCATTGCTGTATTTTCATACCACGTTCTTTCTCAGCGAGTGTCTCTGTCTCAGTGTAATGCTGCAGCCTCACCACATTTGGTGTGATGTTCCCATCCCTGCCAGCAGCAAACCCCAGACACCTGAGCACACTTGTGTAGCACTGAGACCTCTCCTGGAACCACTGCCCCTCCTCGGAGCACATGTTCAGTATGTTGGTGCTGCTTTGCTGTGAAATAAATGACCTAGGTATCAATTACCCGTTCCCATAAATTCCACAGGCCCCAGAGTGTTCAGCTTGTTTGTAGGTTTAAAATGTGCTGTCTCGAAGCAGCTGTCAGTCCCTAGCAGTGTGCTGAGTCCATTGCAGGCCCAGCAATGATTTCTCCTTGGTTTTGTCTTGGGGCTGAGATGTTAATTCCCATCACATTTGCAGGATTGCCACTAGATGGTGCGGGAAACACAGGCTTCATCTGCACACAGCCTGTCAGTGCCATGCACAAAGCCTGGTTTGTAGAATTATTCTGTAGAATATTTGTGGGAATTCAGGCTCAGGGATGAACCTTTTCTAGTGGCAGCAGTTGGTTTGGTAACATCCATGCCAATTAATACTGGATTTATAAATCAGGATTTGAATGAAAAGGACCTACTTGGTGACAAAATCATTTAATAGGGCCTTCCCTTGCTGCAGTATTCTACTTAATATTATGTTTTTAGATGGGTACAGTTGTTACATGGTTTCAGATTGGAGTTTACAAGCTCATAAATAGTATCTGCTAACCTGACATGTTACTGTTGGGAGAGCTGTTTGTAGGGAGACTGCCAAAATTAATGGGGAGGCCACTGTCCTTGTCAGAGAATGTACAGAGAAAGGAGCATCTCTCCCTCAAAGGCAAAGGACTGGGCTGAGCTTGTGTCCTGTGTCCTCAGCCAGGCCAAAGAAACCTTATCTTTCCTTAACTTACAGTAAAATAACTGCAGCTATTTTAATATAATTGACTACACAATCTCTCTGGACAGGCTCCTGGTTACTGGTCCTTCATACCCCATGTTCACTGGCTCTTCAGTGATAGAAAAAATTGGATTTCGGCCTTCTAGGGTGAGAATTTCCCAAATCAGAGCAGTTGACTGTGTGGCTTGTCTGTTCTACTGCCATGGGTAAAGCAGAGGAGCCTTAAAACCTGTGGAATTGAGCCCAAAGAGGAAGAGAAGAGGAGAAACAGAAAAAGGTAAGTGGAAAGGACAAGACTGCGCAAGTTACATGGAGTGACCTTTTGGGAGAAGCCATACTTCACTAAAGGTGAGTGTTCTGGTTATTTTCTTGCTTTTTATCCTCCCTTCCTAACCAAGGGCAATAATTGTTTGCTCTCTAAATGTTCCCTTACTCTGTATGGAAAGCAGTAAATCTAATTAAGCTAATTATAAGGATCTTTGGTGCACTTGAATATTTTCTTATTCCAAAATAAGCCTAATGTTCTCACAGAATATCAGTTTTTAAAAGATAAGACAGTGTGTTTTGGTTAAATCTTCCTAGTATATCAGTGGACAGTATTGATTTATTTTAAAAAAGCACACACTACAGAAAATAACATATATACCCTCCTCCTGGGTTTTCATGGCCACAGAGATTTAAGTAACACATCAGTCACTTGAGGCTACACCTCCTTTTTTCTGGTTTAAGTTTTCTTTGCAGTTTTCTGGGCTCTGGGATCACGCCAGGCTCCAGTGGCTTGTGAGAGTGCTTCATGGCCAGCGTGGTGGGGTGCAGGGAACCAAGTTCTTGCTACCCTTGTGTCCTCACAGGGTCATGGGGTACATGTGTGGCCAGCCGTGGAACAGCTGCTGCAATCCCAGAAATATGAATTACAGCTCACTGTGCAAAGGAAACAAATGGAGATTGTATTTGTCTGGATAATACCTCTGAAAACTAAGCTTCAGGGGAAACCTCGTCCCACTCCAACTCTCTGGAAGGAGGCTGTAGCCAGGTGGGGTTGGTCTCTTCTCCCAGGTAAGGAGCGGCAGGACAAGAGGAAGCAGCTTCAGGATGTGCCAGGGAGGCTTGGATTGGATATTAGGGGAGATTTCTTCATGGAAAGGGTTGTCAAGCATTGGAACAGGCTGCCAGGGAAGTGATAAAGTCTCCATCCCTGGAGGGATTTATAAGATGTGTGGCTGTGACACTTGGGGACATGGTGGGCTTGGCAGCGCTGGGTTCATGGCTGGACATTTTCCAGTGAATAACACCAACTGCACCCAGTAAAAAATCCACATGCATTGTTCAGTGAGACAAGATCAAATCAAAGATGCTTTTCCTTCAAACTGCTCTTTGATTTTCAGTGTCTGACGTCACAAATTTCTGTATATTCATGCCCTTTGCAGTGCTTTAAGCTGGTGTGTGAGGCAGCTGAAGGTTTTGTGCCTTAGCTGCCCTCTCAGAGACTGCACCCCTGTGTAGGTGGGGGCTATGCCTGCTAATGCTTGCAGGTAGTAAACTAGAAGTATTTCTGGTGTAAATTGAGGTGACAGACCACAGGAAGGATTGGGGTTACTCTGTGTAACGTTTTTTCCCTTAGGTGGAATCATCCATCTAGGGACCAGTGAGGGAGTAGGAGATGAACAAAAGGTAGAAATTTGGGTCTTGGCCCAAAACAGCCAACAGGAAATTTTCCATTGATTCCACTAGGCTTTCACGGGGAAAACATAATCAGGAGTACAAAAAAATGAAGTTACCACGTGTGCATGGGGAACAGGCTGTCTTCCCTGAGACCTGTCCTAACCCCTGGAGCCCTGCAGGCAGCAGGGCAGGGTCTGACCTGTGGCACCCAACGCAGGATTCACATTCCACTGA
Organism: Acanthiza pusilla; assembly: GCA_036630365.1. Taxonomy (NCBI): domain Eukaryota; kingdom Metazoa; phylum Chordata; class Aves; order Passeriformes; family Acanthizidae; genus Acanthiza; species Acanthiza pusilla. Next base: position 7,648,805 of record JAXCHO010000049.1, on the reverse strand, counting down.
ACTGAGTTTGCATTTTTGCTGGGTCCAGTGCCCAGTCTCTGGCATGGCTGTACAATCTAATTAAGCTTTCAATGTGATGGTGTGAAAACTGCAGTTTCAATTTGTTACATCATCCTCAGGAGTCAGCCAGCCTTTCCCTTACATTTGTCCCTGCATTACTCATGTCCTGTAGGAACTGGTGAAATGAATAAAGAGAAAGAACCACCTGGAAGTGCAACACATGTTCCTCTTTCACCTCTGTGATTCTTTGCTGGCTCTGAATAATCTCTTTCTACATAATTATTTTTTCTTATAGGTTTGGCAAATCTTACAAATCTTCTTCTCCTAAGTAGGAATGATTCCCATTCTACAGAAAGCAGAAGTAACTCCAAAAGCCAGCAACTTGCTGAAGGTCCTGGGTGTTTGGGTGGTGGAGCAGGTCACACCTGCAGTCCCCAGCTCAGACTGGGATTGGTTCTACTCCCTCTTGTCCTGCAGGTGAGAATCTTGTCCCACGAGCTGGGGGACTTTAGAAAGGGTAAAGCTGCGGTGTATTCAGGCAGATCAAATGGCCTGAGGAGGGTACAGAGCCATGGCCCTGTCCTGCCTGGAGCTGCTCTCCACAGCAGGATGAGCACTGTGCCTTCAGTCTGTCAGGTCACTTGGTTCCCTCCTGTCCCCAGGAGAAGGAACGCGTGCGGTGCAGAGCTTTGTTTTCACAGTGGTTTCAAGAATTCTGTGCTGCTGGTCTGGAACACTCTGTACAAGGTTCTGAGAGCAGTGGCTTCTTAAATACATCTGCAAGGGTCCTGATCCATAAAGATACAGAAGTCTGTGTTGTCTGTTGGAGCACAGTGGAACTGAAAGACCTTGGGGGCTCGTGGGGGTCAGGACATGAGCGCTTGTTCCAGGAGCAGCAAAATCTAAGAGTCCAACTGTTTTATTGTGGTCCAAGCAAAAAACACTTCTCTAAAAAAATCAAAAAAGGTGTGACAAACTGCCATGTAAATGTGGTGCTTGATACCTTTGGTGAGAAAGGAAAGAGTTCTAATAAAAGCTAATTCCAGTGTTTGGTTTGATAGCTGGGACCTCACAGCCCCTGCAGGTCTTGGAGTCTGACAAAGAGGAACAGGCCATATCAGCCATTGTTATTCCTGGAAGAACAGGAAAAAGGGAAACAATAAAAACATTTTGAATTTCCTTTTGAAATTAAATTGCCAGAATTAGTATTAGATGCAACAAAATGTGGGGGGGCAGTTTGGGGAGGGTTTGTTTCCTTGTCAATTTTGGCAGCAGATACAAAAATGAGTGGCTTCAAACTGACAGAGGGCAGGGCTAGATTGAATATTAGGAAGTTCTTCCCTGTGAAGGTGGTGAGGGCCTGGGAAGAGTTGCCCAGAGAAGCTGTGGCTGTCCCATTCCTGGAAATATTCAGGGTCAGGCTGGATGAGGCTTGGAGCAACCTGGTCTAGTGGAAGGCAACCCTGTCCTAGCAGGGGGTTGGATAAGATGATCTTTAAGGTCCAAACCAAACCATTCCATGATTCTATGAAAATTCTGAATACAATGAGCACCACAAATTCTGCCAAGCCTAATGGGGTGATATTTAAATGCTGACATGTTTTCTTTTCTATCCTGTATTTTTTGCAGTGGACTGTAGGGAAAAGACTTTGTCTTTGGGCACAGAATCCAGAGATTTCTGCTGCCTGTCTGAGATCACCAGGTAATTTTCTGTCGCCAGCATTAGCCTCAGCGAGAATTTTCTCTCAGAATCCTGTTGTTGAAGACAGTGAAATTCAGTGAAGTGAACCGATGTGCTCGGAGCAGCTGCACTGCCCTTGCTGTCACATGCAGAGCCTTGTGCCTTCTGGCCAATTGTGCCAGGAGCGCTTTTACGTGTCAGAAAAATGTGCAGAGATTATGGATGTTTGTCAGCATCTTTCTGCTGAAAAATAAAATCTTGGAAAAGGTTACACTGGGCAGCCCAGCCTCCACCTTCCACCTCCATGGCAGCTCCCACCTTGGAGCACCTGGTGTGGTATCTGCCAGCCTGGAGAGTGAACTCTGTTCCAAAATCCCCAGGATTTTGCTTCTTTGCTTCCCTGTTGCAAGACTCAATCTCTTCTCCTCTCTTTGATGGTAGAATCCATCACTCCCATTACCCCCCTGACACTACCCTACAATACCACTAGTGTTGGCTTTTGGATTCAGCTCTTTTCTGGTTAACACTGTTGTACAGTTATATAATTAATTTGGTTAATTATGCTTAGAAAAGGGTTTTAGGGTGGAGACACAACCAGCTCATTTGCAGCCAGTTTATTGTGCTGTTCATTCCCTTCTTGAGAAATTGTTGATCTGAAGCTTACAGGCAGCAGAGAAAGGAAACTTTATTTTTCTGCCTTTAAAATGACAGGGGGAGGGTTTTGCTGAGTGCTGCAGTGTGGATCAGTTGTCACTTTGGTCTCGAGGACCTCCTAGAGCAGGCGATGCTTTATTATTCTGAGGGAAGAGAAGACACTTTGCAATAGATCCTGCTATTTGCTTGTTGCTATAAAAAGACTGGGGAAGGGAGGTGGGGAGGAATCCGTTCTAAATCCAGCTGGTACCAGCTCAGCCCTTCAGGGAAGCGCAACGCTTAATTTCTCTTGTATTTCTTTGACCCAGTTAGCATTGCACAAATGTTCCTGATCACAGGACTGTCTAATCCTCTCTTGAATCCTGCTGAATTTTATCTTGTTGACATCCTGCAGCAATTAATTCCAGGAGCTGACCCTGCACAGCAGGAGGCTGTTTTGTTTTCTCTCTGGGTACCCTTGTTCCAGCAGCCCAGGTTTGAGCAGAGGCAGCGCAGAGGGCGAGCACACACTGTGGCACCTGAGGCAGGGATGTCACCATCCCCCCAGGGCTGGGCATGCCTCACACCCCTCCACACCCAGAGGAAATGTCACCACAGCTTAGCCATGCTTTGTGGCACCTTGCAGTGCCTGGAGGAAGAGGTGCTGAGAGGTTTTGGAGAGTGCTGGGGCTGAACCCGGCTGGGAGCAGCAACAGAGTCTGAGCTGCAGCCTCTGGCCCATCCCTGCCAGCTCTTCTGGGCAGGACCAGAAACTCATCTGCAATATTTCTGCACCAAACTGTTCTTTACTGCAAACAGTGCCAGGTGTTAGACACCGATCTGTCCTAAGCTGAGGTCTGGAGTAGGACCTGGATGTTTCTGGATTCAAAACTGGACATGGTCAGGCCTGTGCTTGTATTCGCTTCCCCTGAAAAACAGATGCATTTTTCAATAACTTTTTCAGAGCTGGCTCTGCTGTGAACAAGGACCATGTGCACATTCCTTAGCTCTTTGTGCAAACCAACCTCAACCTGAAGCTCCCAGGTCGTCCCACTGAGGAGGCTGGAATGGCTCGTGGGCTCAGCCAGTCAGGGGTGGCCACTCTGCATTTACACAGCCCCCAGCTGAACAGGGGCTGGTGGCACTGCTGAACCATGAAGGGCATTTGGGAGTCACCATCACAATGTGTTCCGTGCAGTTTTGGATGCTTCTGCAGTGTGACCTGAGGGGGAATGTGAAGAACATCTGGAGCAAATTTGGTATTTCTTGTGTCATTGCTCTGGAGCCCTGGACGCTTGAGCTGTGGCATCTCCCTGTTCTGAAGCTGAGCTAGTGCAGCTCAGCCAGGGCTCATTGAGTGAGCTGGAGAGATAGAAACACATAAAATAGAATCATTAAGGTTGGAAAAGCCCTCTAAGATCCTTGACTTCAGCCCAGCACTGCCAAGTGCCATGTGTACGTGTTTATGAACACTTCCCTGGGCAGTCTGTTCCAGGGCTTGACAACCCATCCAGAAATTTTTCCAGTCTAAACCTCTCCTGGCACAACTTGAGGCCATTTTCCTCTGGTCCTGCCACTTGTTACCTGGGCAGAGACACCAACACCCACATGGCTACATTCTCCCTTCAGAGAGTTTTAGAGAGCAGCCCAGCACCTCTGGTACAAACCATTTTCTCTCCCACATACTTGCCATCCAGGAAAAAATAACAAAACACTCAGCTAAGCACAGCTGACTTGCAAATGTCACATTGTGCTGCCAGATGAGATGTGGCAGTGTCCCTGCTGGCTCCTTCTGCTCTCGCCGTGCGTGACCACCCTCTCTGCAGAGCTGGGATTTGCTGATCCCCAGGGACAAAGCCGCTGCAGGTGTTGAGGCACAGGCAGATAAAGCCTTGTGGTTTGCACACAGTTTTTGCTAAGCTCGCAGCAGGCTGATGGGCTTTCAGCTAGGTTAATTTAAAAGCAGAGATAATACAAACAAATAAACTAATAATTTGATTTTCCTCTTCAGCTGCTATTAGAAGTCTGTGCTTTAAATGCAGCAGAAAATCATTCTCATTACAAGGCCATTCCAAAGCACTTAAAGGTTCCCTTTGATTTAAATGGCATTTGGTCAAACTTTATGTAGCAACAAGCTGGTATTCTAAAAATGCCCCCTTTTTCTACAGCTCTTCGCAACAGTCCTAGGAAGCATTGCCTCCAGGACCATTAATTCCAGGAAGGCTGCAATTACCAGGAACAATATCTCTCTATTTACACAATATGTATTTTGCATCAGCTCTAGCTCGTGTCAAGCAAATCAGATTATTTGAGAATCCCAGAGCATGAGGAAAGGCCACAAGCCCATGATGTGGTGCTCCAGGGGTCATCCCTGCTGTCAACTGTGGCCCACATTAGTAGTGCCAGCCACGAAAACACACGTGGGCCCTGGTGAGCCAGGCAGAGAGCTGTGCTTGAATGCTCTGGCTGCTCAAACACAAGCAGAAAAGCTTTCAGCCATCATTTCAGAGCTCTCTTCTGCCCATGGTTACAGCTGCAAATGCAAAATACAAAACCCTCTGCCATTAATCCCGTTGATGATGGTTCAATCAAGGCTTCATTCAAAGCTAAGGGATTCCTGCTTAGTCACTAAATGCAGTTTAACTTCATTCTATGCCATGATAAATGAAGTTAGTCTCCACTTAGGAAGGCTCAAAGTTAATTAAAATATGCCCTCAATGAGCAATTAGGCCCAAATGCAGGCACTTCAGGGCAGGGGGAAAGCCTGAAGCACCACCCACAAAGCCCCTGCTTTCAGCTGAGGCATCCTGGGTTTTGCCTCGGGCTCAGGTCTGATCTCCTTAAAAGGTGGGAGCTTTAAGATTTCCTTGGAGCTTTCAGATTTGGATTTTTTTTTTCCTTAAATCAAAAATAGCTTCTTTAATCTTAACTTCAGTGTTAAAGACCTTTTTTAGAAACTGATTTTGCTAACCTTGCTCGTAGCCCTCCTGCATCTCCCTGTTTGTGTGCAGACCTTAATCTGCTCCAGGTTGTCTCTGCCACTACAATCCCTGGCTGAGAGAGCCCCATTCATGGCATATCCCTGTCTGGAATCAGGCTGCACTGGCTCATATTTTAGTTTCTTATCAACATCTCTCTTGCTGGCTTTCCATGTGGGCACAGAAAGGCCTCCTGGGGTGGGCGAGGCTCTCTGTGCTGTAGGAGTTTCTGAGCAGCTCCTGCCCTGCACAGGTCTGATCAGCAGAGAGAGGCTCGTGGAGCTCTTGCTACTTTGCCTTTGGTTTGAGCTGATGGGTATCTTCGTCATTTAAAAGACAAGAATCTGAGGAAACAGTGGGACAGCTTTCCTTCTGCCTTGCCATCTCTGGTTTGTAAATTCTGGTCATGATTTTCTGTGTCCAAATGCATTTACTGTTTGCGGCAGGAAGAGGCTGCATGATCATGCAAGCAGAATTGCACGTTAGCTCACAGTCGGCTTGTGAACTGGATGTGGAGTCTGAGACTGAAAGCTGCCGGTGGGATTTGGATACCAATTCCCCATTCAAATTAATCCAAATCCCTTCGGCAGTTCTGATGATCTCAATAAATGAGATTTTTCTGCCAGTGACTTCAAATGCAGAGCCTGCCATGAGATTGGCCATGGAAGCAGCACGGCTTTTATCTCACTCTGTGACCTAAATTTCTAGATAAGGTTTTCTTTCTTGTCTGAGAGCACTTCTGAACAGGCAGCAACTTCTGCAGGCTTATCGTGACCAGTGACTCCTCAGGGGCTGTTCTGTAGAGAGGCAAAGAGGGGGAGCATTTTCTGATGGCCCAGGTGTGCATCCATGGGCTGAACAGGCAGGAGAGTACTGTGTAACTACAGACCACGTTATCCCACCCAACAGCATCCAATTTTTTCCCTTTGGTAGGACTGCAGGCTCCCTCACCAGCTGAGGGCGAGGCAGAGGGGCTGTGCCAGGCGAGTGACGAGGCTGCCCCACTCCCCATCCCCTCACTGAACCAGCCCAAAGTGCATCTGCAGCAGGTGGGTGATATTGTTCAGCTACAAGCCTGCCTTATCCAGGAACTGGTGCATATTTCATTGTGCAGTGGTTTCACAAGGACCAACACGCTCATTTCCAGCAGAGCTGAGGGTGCAGAAGGTGAGGACTGTGCTTTTCAAAACAGGGTTTAACTGAACCTGAATAGAAACTATCTCCCTATCTCCCGCCTCTGTCCTGTGTTAAACCAGATTTTCTGTTCTCCCCTGTCACAGCTGTCACTGCACAGCTGGAATCCCTCAGCCTGGGGCTCCCAGCCCTGGCACCCAGCAATCCCCACCTGCAGGGAGCTGTCCTGCTCACTCGATGGCACCACCAGCCCCACATTTCTCCCCTCCCTTCACTGCCTTGCCACACCTGTGACCTTAATCTGCACATGCCTCTTTGTGCCCATCTTTGCTGCATCCCAGCAGCTCTGGCTCCTCTTGTAAAACCCAGCAGCTTGAGTAGAACCTCAGTTTTCACTGAGAAAGGAAAAGTTTGCTCCAGGAAGCTCTGAGCCCAACCTTGCCATCACCCAGCCCCCATAGCCTGCTTCCTGTCCTGCCTCAGAGGAGCTGGAGGGTTCTCCGAGGGTGTTTTCAGCTGCACTTCTCATCTGCTCCTGTGCCTCTTTGCTCTGGAGAGAAAAGGTTTCAGGGGTTGAGGAACTTGCAGGATTCTGTGGCAGCGGAGAAGGAATCCCAGGGTTGAGCAGCAGCTGCTGAAGGGGTGAGGTGTGAAGGCCTTTGGTGGCCTGGTGGAGTGAGAAGGTGTTTGCATGGCAAGTCACAACCCATGTACTGAGGACCAACCCAGAACTAAAAATAATCCCCCCTGGAATGCAGAATGGAAACAACAACTGGATGGAAGGATTTTATTTGTTTCTTCTGTCAAAAGCAGTGATACATGCAGTTCGCACAAGACATCTTAGGCATTAGAGTCATAAATATTCACATGGAGAGAAATTTAAATGACAGCAGAGCAGTGAGGACGAGCATCACTTAAACCCCAACATTTACCTGAGAAGGGAGGGACAGGTGTGGAGGAGGCAGAGCAGGCTGGAACCTCCTGGGTTCAGCTTTCTCCAGCAGTTTTAATAAATGCTAGAGCTACCTTCACTTTTGTTCTTGCTCTGTGGTTAGTTCAAAAACAGAGCTGAGAAGTAGCTCATCTCCATAGTACTAATGAGTTTCAACAGGAGAAAAAAATATTTGAGGTAAGAGATGTGAGGATGAGAAGCTCAAACACTCTCACCTTTTGATCCTTGAGCATATTTACACTCATGTTGGTACTAAGTAGAAGTTGCTTTTTCATTTAATCTGCTTGAGGGCGGTTTGGAAATCACTTGTGAGCATTTTTATAATTGCAGCTTTCCAGTGCTGTTTCTCATCTTAGCTGCTGTTGAGCAAACAGCCTGGTCCCTCTGCTCTCCGCTGTGCCAAAACGTTTATTCCTAGTAGTGTAATAATTAGGCTGGTATTGCGTTGCAGTTTTCTCACCTACTTCTCCTGACTGGCTACGGAGAGTGTGTCCCCAGACCCAGGTGGGTGAGATTGCTGTGAGTGCAGGAGAAGGTGCCCATGACAGTTTCTCTGGATGGAGAAGTCTCTGTGTGGCAGAGAGGGATGGCCTGGGCACATGCCCAGCACCCCATGCCAGCACCTCCCAGCCATGTGGGAATGCTCCTCATCCTACAGACATCCCATGTAGCAATAACACCAACATAACTGTTTGTGTATGTTATGTGCTGGATGGTTAAAACATGCACATCAGTTTTTTCCATGTTTCAGTCTCGCAGCACAAAGCAAAGCACAGTCAACATCACCAGCGTGGTCAGGGAGGTGAGAATGCAGACGCACAGAGATGAAGGGAAATACACAAGTTATTATTTTACATTCAGCTTCTGCGAGCACCAGCCCAGCATCCCCAGGCTGCCCCTCAGCCAAGGCTGCTCTTCCGAGCCTGCAGAGCTCCCAGGGCTCCTGCACCTGAGCAGCAAACCCCATGGGGTGCAGCCTGGCTGTGACAGTGCAGAGTCCAACATGATGCCTGTTTCTTTACAGCTGGCTCCAGAACAGCCACTGCACTGGCATGGCAATGCTCGTCAGCTCTCCTCCTGCCAGGGGTAAGTCCAGGAGTAAAGGGAACAGACTTGTGCCACGGTAAGCACCAGGGAAATCCCCACCCAAGGAATCGTAATATTCTCCATGTTACCCTCCAGCAAATCCTCATAAAAGACTTCTTATGATTTTTAAGTACTTCTTTATGCTCCTGCTCTAAAGGATGACCTCTCCAGTGGGATCCTGGTGCTGAGGCAGGGATCTATGATGGGTCTCCCAGTAAATGTGTGTGTCAGAGAGAGTACATTTCGTACTGTCCGAGCCTCGGGCAAAGGGCTCCTTTTTGAATAACTGTACCCAAGCATGAACAACATCTGGCTGCTTAGCATTGGCTGGAAAACATTGGTATTTCAATGTTCCCATTTCTTCTCCAGCACAGATGGGATTTGTGTTCTCTCCAGCTCTCTCCTGCTTTTCTTCATGCTCAGGGCAGTTCTAGGCAGTAGGTGGGAGGAGATGCTTTATGAACTGTTGCCTTTCCAAAATGAAAACTGATTGCTGTTTCCTTAGCAGATGAGACTCTGAATTGTCCCTTTGCCCACGGATGAGGGATATGATGGATCACAAGAGTCTGCCTGACTCGCATGCATGTTCAAGCCATGTTTTCAGTGTGAGGACTCCAGGGAGAGCTGCTAGAGCACAGGGTGGTTATATCTTGTGAATAAAATTATTCTAAGCAGCTACTTCTTCACACTTCAGCAATGGCTGGGAGCAGACAAGCTTTTATCTTTGCTTCTTTCCAGATGCATCTGTGCTCTGAAATCCAGTTATGGATCATGGCTTTTTTAGGTACCTGGAAAGACTCAAAGTATCTCTGCTTAATGGGGATATCACCCATGACATTTTTGTCACAGTGAGAAGTTTCTCTTCCTTTTTTTTCATCCATGCCTCCTATATTGAAGAAACTCTGCCTTCTTACAGAGCAGGGCCCGGCTGTGTTTCCTGACAGCTTCCCTCTGGGTGAGGGTGCTGGCAGCTCTTCAGTGTTAATGGCCACGGGGCCATCTTCTTTCTGACTGTGGCTGCTCCCTAAAACTGTTCCTTCATCCCTTCTGAGATATCTCAGCTCTGAGCAGACTGCTTCTTTCTGAACTGGTCTTGGGGAGGGAAGCCTTGGAAAACTGCACACTCGTGGAAAACTGGTTTTCCCTGTGTCTTTTTCTTCCAGGTTTGCAGGATGAAGGTCACCATTTGGGGCAGAAGAGTTGCACCACGAGTAACCAGTGCTGGCACTTTCACCATAGGAAGAAGCCTTGGAGGACCAAAGACTTCCTGCATTGGTGTAAATTTGTTCCAGGGGGTCCTCTCTAGACCAAAAGTTGGTTTCTGCAGGTGAGACTTTCCCCAGTGGCACCACATTTGAGATTAAATTGGTCAATTTACATTTTGACCTTTCCTGCTGTGTCCCCACAAGCGTTGGGGACCGTGACACATCTTCAAGGGTCTTCAGGGTCTTTCTGTCCTGACCCTTCCGTCTGCTCTCCAGCAGGGCCGGGAAGGTGGGCCTGGCAAGGTGGCAGATGGATTGGATGTAGTCATCACTGGAGTACGAGTCTGGGCTGGCTGAGGCACTCCCAGGGCGCTTTGGGTTGCTGCTGGGATCTTCCATCGCTTCCTCGTGGGTTTCCCGTATGGTGGGGAGAGGCTTTGAGAGGCTCAGTCTGATGCGGGGTGCCATGGCTGCAAAGAACAGAGCAGACATGATCAGAGTGTGAGAACCTGCTCTGAGAAAGAAATCCTGGGCTTGTTTCTACCTGAGCCACCCGACGTCTTCTTGTGGCAAACGGGGCTGTTTGCAAAAACTGCATTTTATAACTTTGCTGGCAGTGCTTTTATATCCATGGCTTCATAAAGAGCTTCATAAAAGTACCAAAGAAGCCAAGTCACTAAATGTGGCAGTAAATAGGAGGTTCATTAAGGAGATCAGCAATGGTGCTCCCTCCTGAAGCAATGCAAGGGAGCACAGCTGGTGTGGTGTGGGGCAGGGGCATGAGCTTTTCTCACTGTCCCTGTTGTAGCAGCAAGGAACAAACTACTCTCCTTATTTAATGCTCCACGTCTGTTCCTTGTAACAGGGCCCTGACCTCACCCTGTGTCCAAGCAGGCAGGAGCTGAACCCAGCAGGAGAGGAGCTGCCCTGCCCGTGTGGGGAGCACCACGTAAGTAAAGTGACATTACCAATGGTCTCTTCTAGAAGCTGTAGGTGAGAATGTACATGGTCACTTTTGTCTGTGCCAGTGGTTCATAAATGTAGTTATGGAGAGGTAGATCTTTCACTGATCCTTTGCTTAGATTCAAAGGGATTTAATTCATGTCCTTTATATTCAAATAGTCATCCTCAACTCTTTTTGGGATGGATTTCCACCAAACTGCTCCCACTAAGTTAAATATATTGAATTACAAATAATTCAGTATATGTTGTGCTGCAGTGTTTTCTAACTGTACTGATTTTTTTTTTTCCTCCAAACACTCCCCACTGTGCTTTGCTTATCTCTCCTTCTGGCAGAAATGACCACATAGCCTGGATTAAATTTTTTTTTACTCCTTCCCCCAATGAAATCTGTATGTGACTAATCTGCAGACACAATATAGCTTTGTTGTCTGATTAAACGCAAAAGTGCTTTGCTAGCTATTTTAATGCCTTGCTTGTCATTGCTGGAAATAAATCTGGCTTTGTTGAACCTCCCTGCAAAGCTGCAGATCACACACGGAGCACAAATGAGCAGCTCGTGCCGAGCCAGGGCAGAGCTCGCAGGGAGCATCCCTCCCCAGGCTGCTGCTGGCCCTTACTGGTTTTTCTCAGGTGCTACTGGTAAAGCCAGCAAAGCTGGGATTTGCTGACCTGAGCGCAGGAGAGATGCTTGTTTTAAACCTTGGGGCCTTTTTATTATCCTTTTCCCTGCCTTCTCCGTTTCTCTCATGTCTTTAAGCCTTAAAGGAAAGGCTTGTTCCTTTCCCTTCCTTTCCCCCAGCCCTTGCCCGAGCTCGGCAGTGTCAGGCTCTGGGCCGGGGATGAGGAGAGCGGCTGATGCTCCTGGTCAGGGGCACGGACATGTCGTGTAAAATCACGATAGTGCTCATCAGTACCTAAGTCCTGCCAACACGCCCTTCCTCCGGAAGGAAATTAAATTCCCTATTTGCAGTGAAACTCTTCCGATGGGATGGATGGGTTCCCGCCCGGATGCGATCCCCTTCGCCCTGGACATGGCCGAGGTCACCTCCCTGTCACCTGCAGCCCCCGGGGCCAGCACCCCCTGCCCTGCAGCTTCCCCTCCACCACGCCTTGAGCATCCCTGGCTCCAGCACCGCGAGTGTTCCCAGCCATCCCCAGAGCACAGCCAGACCCCGTCCCTTACCTGCGGGCTGCGGGCACGGGCGGCTGTCTGTCTGTCTGTCTGTCTGTCTGTCTGTCTGTCTGTCTGTCCCCGGCGGCGCGGCTGTGCCCCGCTGCTCCTCCCTGCTCCCGGCACCGGAGATGTGCTGTCTAACACTAACCCATGCGCCAGCTCCCTGCCTCAGTCAGCTGATCCGCTGCCTGTTTTGTTGCTGTTGCTAAATATATCGCGCTGGCTGCCTGCCCTGCCCGAGCCGCAGCCGGCGGGCGCCGAGGCACCGGGGCAGGCCTCGGGCCCGGGCAGGACTCGGGCCCCAGACAGGCCGGGCTGGGCCACCCCAGCACTGCCCGGTGCCCATCCCCGCGGCTCACACATCATACAGCTCAACATCATACAGCTCACACATCCCCACGGCTCATACATCCCTGCGGCTCACACATCATACAGCTCACACATCATACAGCTTACACATCCCCATGGCTCACACATCGTACAGCTCACACATCATACAGCTCACACATCCCCGTGGCTCATACATCCGTACGGCTCATACATCCCCACGGCTCACACATCCCCACGGCTCACACATCATACAGCTCACACATCCCCACGGCTCATACATCCGTACGGCTCACACATCCCCACAGCTCACAAATCCGTACAGCTCACACATCGTACAGCTCACACATCATACAGCTCACACATCCATACAGCTCACACATCCCCACGGCTCATACATCCCCACGGCTCACACATCCCCACGGCTCACACATCCCTGTGACTCACACATCCCCACAGCTCATACATCCCCACGGCTCATACATCCCCACGGCTCATACATCCCCACGGCTCACACATCCCCACGGCTCATACATCCCCACGGCTCATACATCCCCACGGCTCACACATCCCCACGGCTCACACATCCCCACGGCTCATACATCCCTGTGGCTCACACATCCCCACAGCTCACACATCCCCACGGCTCACACATCCCCGTGGCTCACACATCCCCACGGCTCATACATCCCTGTGGCTCACACATCCCTGTGGCTCACACATCGTACAGCTCACATATCCCCACGGCTCACACATCCCCGTGGCTTACACATCCATACAGCTCACACATCGTACAGCTCACACATCCCCACAGCTCACACATCCCCACAGCTCACACATCCTTACGGCTCACACATCCTTACGGCTCACACATCCCTGTGGCTCACACATCCCCACGGCTCATGCATCCATACAGCTCACACATCCATACAGCTCACACATCCCCACAGCTCACACGTCCCCACAACTCACACATCCTCACGGCTCACACATCCCCACAACTCACACATCTCCACGGCTCACACATCCGTACAGCTCGCACATCCCCACGGCTCAGGTGCCTGGTGACAGTCCCCGTGTGAAGGGACTGTGGGGCCCTGGCCGTGGTGCAGGAGGGGCTGCGTGTGCTTCAGGCTGGGGTGGGAAAAGAGGAGCCATGGTTCTTCCATGCTTTATTGCTGAAAGGGGAGTCCTTAGGTTTGGGGGGTGCTTTTGCTCCTTCTCTGCCTCTTTTTGTGAACAAATTTGTGCTGGTTTGCCCAAGAGGCAGGGAGTGTTTGCAGCATCGTTAGCGCTGCTCTCTGTATCTGCTCTTATTCTGAGCTGAGCACCCCTGGGCTGAGCTGAGCTGGACACCCCTGGGCCGAGCTGCACACCCCTGGGCCGAGCTGCACATCCCTGGGTTGAGCTGCACATCCCTGGGTTGAGCTGTACACTCCTGGGCTGAGCTGCACATCCCTGAGCTGATCTGTACATCCCTGGGCTGAGCTGCACATCCCTGAGCCAAGCTGGACACCCCTGGGCTGAGCTGCACATCCCTGAGCTGATCTGTACATCCCTGGGCTGAGCTGCACATCCCTGAGCCAAGCTGGACACCCCTGGGCTGATCTGTGCACCCCTGGGCTGATCTGTGCACCCCTGGGCTGAGCTGAGCTGGACATCCCTAGGCTGCACTGGACATCCCTGGGCCGAGCTGCACATCCCTGGGCTGAAGCTGGACACCACTGGGCCAAGCTGAGCTGGACATCCCTGGGCTGAGCTGTGTATCCTTGGGCTGAGCTGTGCATCCTTGGGCTGATCTGTACACCCCTGGGCTGAGCTGTGCGTCCCTGGGCTGAGCTGTACATCTCAGGGCTGATCTGTACATCCCTGTGCTGATCTGTACACCCCTGGGCCAATCTGTGCATCCCTGTGCTGATCTGTACACCCCTGGGCTGAGCTGTACATCCATGTTGCTGTGGAGGCTCAGCAGCAGCCAGCCCTGTCATGGCACCTCCCAGGGCTCTGCTCCACCAAGCTCCCTCTCCCACTGCTTCCAGCATCATCTCTTTTCATGATTCTCTGAGACCACACCAGTGCATTAAAGCAAATTGCTTTGCCAGGAAGACTGGCAGCATCCAACCCTGCAGGTCCCTGGGCAGCAGGGATTTACCTTTGTTTCCTGGCTTTTAACATGCTGCAAACTGATTGCAATTCTGGAATAACCCCAGTGTCCCCTCTCATAGCCCCTCTTGCAGCATCCTGTTGCAGCAGAATCTTCCTTCTGTATTTATTTCCCAATCCTGTCCTCAGAGGGAGCCTCAACAGCTGCTGCTCTTTCCTGGGGAGCAGCAATCCCACACAACATCCCTGGGTGCCCAGCTCAGGGAGCGTGACCGCATTTCTGAGCCTTGCAGCTTCCCACAACGCCTGTCCTGACCTGCTGGAGGGGTGAAAAGCAGAAATCCTAGATTGAAAGTCACTGCTTTAGTTTTAATGCAAATATTCTCTGTGTTACCAGCATTCAGGCTGCAAATGGCTCTAACTGCTGATTTAGTCACCCAAGCCCACATTCATAATTCAGGTCTTTTCTTTATCTCCAGTAAAAATGAATAAGCAGCTCAACAGACTTGTGCATCCCTTCAGGATATGGTTCCGAGCAGACTTTTTTTTTTTTTTTTTTTTTTTTTTTTTTTTTTTTTTAAGAAACAGCCATTGCTTAGCATTTCAATGTAAGAGGTGTGTAAGGTTAAGCTGTTTGTCTGGACTTCTGGTGCCAAACAGCTGAATTTCGCTGAAAAGACCCACAACCTTCATGGATAAAATTCACTAACAGCAATGGTCAGCTGGGATCATGCTGTAGTAAGGTAAAGCTTAGTTTTTCCTTCTTGCTTGCAGGAAACATAATTACCATCGAAAGGAAAAAACCGCTCAGACACCAGTGATGCTTAGCAGCCGCAGTATCAAACTTGGGAAAAACATTTTGTGAGGAAGATCACTGATCTGGAAACGAATTCCACATGTGCAGATGTGCATGGATACATTCTCTTTAAAAAGAATCTTCAAGATGGTTCCTCTGCCATGGTAAGTCCCTCCTCCCTGGTGGACTTGCCTCCTTCTCAAAGGTCTGATGGAGTGAACAGAACATGCCAGGTTGGAGGGACAAATATAAATAATATATCTCTTTTTTTCTTTACCTCAACCACAGCCATTTGGTTTCCTCTTCCAGAAACTGCATCCTCAAAAAATCTTAATTTAGAAGAAACTAGGTGCAACTTTGAATGCTTGTTGCAAAACTGCCACAGGTTTCTTCCAAGCACTTGTGAGGATGGTTCTGGATAAATCATCCCGGTCTCCTGTACTCATATTCCCCAAGAGTGCAGTGAATCAGAATTCCTGGGTGCATGAAAACTGTCACCAAATGGGATTAATGGCAAAAGAAAACAGCAACAGCAGCAGTGCCTGAGCTGCAGAGGAAAACACCAGTTGTTAGTTCTGCAGGGCTTGGTTGAGTGTCTGAGGTACAAATGCTGACAGTTATTTTTTGGTTTGGTTTTCTGTTTGTTAGCTTTTTCTTTTGGAATGCTTCCAGTTTTTGGGAAAGCCTTGTATCCACACATATCCTTGTATCCTGAGTTTAGCAGAGCTGGGTAGGTGTAACAGGTGACTCCCCTCTGGGTATTTTTGAAGCTTGTCAGCTCTTGCCAGGGATGCGGGACAGGAGAGATTTAGATTAGGAAGAAATTCTTTATTGTGAGTGTGGTGAGGCACAGGTTGCACGGAGAGGTTGTGGCTGCCCCATTCCTGGCAGTGTCCAAGGCCAGGTTGGATGGGGCTGGGAGCAGCCTGGGATAGTGGAAGGTATGGAATGGCAGGGGGTGGAATGAGATGATCTCCTTCCCTTCCAAACCATTCCGTGATTCTGTGTTTCTATGTTTGTCATTAGAAGTTCAGGGAAGGAAAATGTTTTGACCTGGTTTGTGCCAGATTCCAGATGATCTGTGTTCTCTAATTACATCCCCCAGCCCGTTAACCTCCTGTGCTTTACAGCAAGCAACCACTATGGTGCCAGTGAAGATACTGCCATGAAACATTAATGAGCTGTTTTCGTATTAACTAGACAGAGCTGGGTTGGAAATGTTGCACCCACAGCTGTTGCCTCAACTGCAGCTCACACAGCAACTGGTGGTGGCAACGTGTGCCAGCACTGTCACTGATGCACACAGATTTTCTGGAAGTCCCTGGCTGTTTCTTGCCCTTCTGCAGGTGAGGAGGCAGCTGCTGTGAGGGCTGGGTGACTGCAGCACATCGCCACATGGCACAGAGCTTCTTCGCAGGAACTGAGCTCCCCATCCAGCTGGGGACCTGGGTGGAGTCTTGTGGAGAGCCTTTGGGAAGGCTCAGAGGGTTTTAGGCACTTTGTTTCCTTGGGAGTTCAATTAAGTTGGAAAATGACTCCTGGGAGCCTTCGCTGGAAGTTTCTAGTCCATGCCAGTGTCATGGTTCTATTGGCAGTGGTTGCTCATGGTCAGCAGAGAGAGCTCTCTCCGTGCCAGGGCAGACTTTTCTTAAAATATTTAGAGGTCTCAGAAGTGCAAACCATGGTGACAACTCGCTGGCAACTTCCCCTGGGAATCAAGCCCAGGCTATTTATTTAAAATAAGATAAACATTTTTATTTCTATTATTACTGGTTTGCATATGACTAAATTGTATCTTTGTATGGATGCATTTTTCATACATCATTTTAGATTATACATACCCCAAAGTGCCCGACACTGGTGTGGATTGGTCCCTTTTGGACACACGACACACAGAGGGTAAAGGGCTGAGCTCTGTGGATTGTTTTAGGGCTCAGCAAGGGCAGCACTGCCATCCCTCGAAAGCCCTCTCCTGCCTGGGGTCACATGAAACCCTTTGTCCTGCCAGCAGCCTGGGTCACCTGAGACAGGTTTGTCTTTCCATAGCTGTTGTGTTTCCTTAAGAAAAGATTTTTAAAAATTAAATTACAGCCATCAGTGGAAAACCCTGCAATGTTGCCGGCCTCTAAACTGCTTTTCAGAGGGGCTGGGTTGTGTTTAGATGTGTTAAGAAATAAAAACCCCGGAAAACAACTTAATTCTTGAGTTATTTTAGTTGTTTGGGTGGTGGAATTGATCCTGGCTCTATTTCTGCACTGCTGCTGCTGTCTGTGTTTCTCTCCTGCAGGATCCCTGCTTGTTCTTGGTCCCCAGCCACTGTCAGGGCACAGACAGCAGCAAAGCAGCATCTTCGACTACATCCACCCTGTGCTGGGAACTGGGCTGAGCAGGCTTTACTCCATCTGGCCCTTCCTGACCCCATCTCCCCAGATCAAGGGATTTTTCAGGCTGGGATCACAGTCCAGCGGCTGTTTCATAATCGTACTTCTTGTGCCGTGCCACCATCTAGTGGTGACTCCACCAGACACTGCATCCCAGAGGTGAAGCATCCCCAGCCTGCTGGAACCCCAGAGCAGCTTCATCCCTGGGAGGACCCTGCTGATGAGCCATAAAACCCAGCAGATTAACTAGGATGATGTTTCTCCCACGTGTCATCCTGCTCTGCTCCTTCCTGTAATGAGATTTAGGAGTGCCACTTGTGTTTGGTGCAGTTCTGTGGCTCCATCACCTCAGTCCCTGCTGGGCTTTGGGAGCTGCTGGAGGAGGAGGGACTGGGGAAGGGTGGTGGGGAGGGTCGGGGAGAGAGCGGAGATGAGAGATGCACACACACACACACATATCCACATGCTCACACCCAGCTCTAGGGGCATTTCCAGGCATTCATCTCCCAAGAAGGCTCTGCAGCACTTTTTGGCCCCTGTGAGCAAAGCCAAGTGTTGAGCCAGAACAGGGAGTGGGAGCCTGGAAATCATCCTGTGTCCCCCTCTCTGTGGGATGGGGCAGTCAAATTTGCACAGCACTTTGGAGGAGCTGCTTCCTGCCTGGTGTGATTGAGAATAACCTGAATAATGGCTTTCCTGGCCTGGAATTGTTCCTTGAGCTGCCTTTTAAAAAATTTTTCATCAGAGTCAGATGATGGCAAAAAGCGCTAAAAAGCTGATGTAGGGCAGGAGAGGAAGAGAAGGCCTCCTATGGGTGTCATCTTTTGGCATTTCAGACAGAGAGAGCAAGATGGAGGGGGAAGGAGAGGTGTTGGACATGACTGACTCCACCTTGGGTGTCTTTCATGTTTGGGGTGTGGGCATAAGACTCTTTCCCACAGCCACTCTAAAAATCTCAAAATCTTTGGGTTGTGAAAGTAAAAGGCAATTAAATATAAGCCTTGTCACAGCTGTAAACGCTGCATGAATTATCACAGTAAATGAGCCTCAGGTTTGGGCTGGTCCACTGTTTTATTGGGGCATTTAAATATGTAAATTACTTTTCCATGAGGAAAATGTTGAGGTGGCTCGTTACATGATTAAAGAATGCTGGACTTGAATGCACTGTATGGTGCTCACTGAATAATCACGGTAAGCAGGGATCTTTCAAATCCTCAAGCAGCAAACTTCAATTAGATGGGAAAGATTCAATTATGCTTTAAAGGGAACCTGGCTATGAGTGTGCAGGATACGGCAGGAAAATGTGTGCAAAAGAATTTCATGGGAAGGAGCAATTACTTTATCAATAGGACATGCAAAGCAGAATTTGCTCATCAGTCCTGAATAGAAGCCAAATAACTGAGCCTTTTAAAGAGATGATACACAGCCCAGGATGGATTTTGGCCTCAAGCAGGTTTAAGTGAGTTTGATTAATTTCTGTGCCATTATCAACTGAGGTTTTGGTCCAGTGACTTCTTGGATAATGGGTGTTGTAACAAGGATGTAGGACTTTGGCAGTGAGTGTATCCCAATCCCACTTCATTAAGTTGTAGAAATCAAACTGGTTTTGAATCTGAAGATGCTGGTTCTTAGTCCTCCAGCATCTCTGCATAACATCAACTCAATGAAAAAAAGCACAGGGAAAAGCCAAACACTTTTTTTTGCAAAAGAACACAGACATTTGAATTTAATAAATTATAAAATTAAAGATTCTAATTTGTATATACATTTTTAATATACAAGAAATGGCTATTTATTGCAATTTCTGTTAAGGCATATGTAAGTGAATGGAAGTTGCATATAGATATTCAGATGAACATAGCTAATACTGTGCATTGTAGGTGAGTAAATAAGACATTAAATGCATTACGTAATAAAATAAAACATAAAACCCTTTGAGTACTGGTAAAGCACCATTTCTAGAATTCTCAAAATATCTGAAAGCATTCTATGGAGATGTTGTGAGACTCTAAATATTGAATGGATATGTGAATATAAAAAGTGATGCATGCATAATAGATAACAGAAATTTTTAAAGGAATGTTGGTGAAAAAAATGGCAGATGATTGGAGCCAAAGAAACCAGAATTTTCTTGGGATTTTTTTTTTTTTTTAATGAGAGGCTATCACTTGGATTTTAACTTTAGACAACCAGAAAAATGACAATTGAGAAAAATATGTACTTGCATGGTTAGATCATAAATGCATTGCTTCATGGGAACACATTGCTTTATCTCTCAGATCTCTGAGATGGTCTCTGCAGGAATATATTTTTTTATAAACCTGCTTTAATTTCTGGGGATTAGGTTACATTAAAATATTACTGTCTGCTTGTTGTGTCTGCAAATGCAGCACCTGGGCAACAGCAAAGACGTTACAAAAGACACACTGCGATGATGCTCTTCCCCAATTACAGCATTGTAGAAAAGATGAAACAGTTGTCAAAGTTCAACAAACCCAAAAAATGACAAAATTTTCCACTGCATGACATGAAAGATCATCATCTCAGGAGAGCAAACCCCCACCCTTTGCCTGGGGCTGCTTTTTCTTTATCAATAGAGCCCTGTGTTATATTTTCCAGTGGAAGTGATGTGTATCTTCTTAGGGAACGACCATCATGGGAAACTGCTGAAAAAAACCACCTTCTGAAGAACCCATGGCAGCTTGAAAAAAAGGCATCTTTCCTGGTCTGAAGAGACTTAACTACCACCCTTCTCACAGAGGAAGACCACAAAGGGAAGGCAGCTGGTGGCTCCTGCTCCTTGGAGAGATGGGCCATCAGCCTCTTGCTGTCTTGAGCAATCTAGACTGAAGCTGCTGCTTGAAGTAGTTCAGTGTTTCCCAAGTAACAGCTAGAGAAATATTCAGTAGAATTTAAACCATTGACAAACAAATCAAATCTCCCAAAACTGACTGAGAAGAGAACGAGACCTTCGAAAATGCAGATGCCACCAGGCATTGCATTGGGTCCCTAATGAACACTGGACCTAACGTAGCACCAGACCAGCCTTCCAGGAGGCCGTTCCTCCTCCATGAGGCAGCAGAATTTTCCACTTTATCTGGAAAATGCTTTTTTTGAGCTGTGGGCACTGCCTCCTGTGGTATTTCTTCACGCTGCCTGGTTGACTAAGCCTATTCCAAAAGCTAAGGCAGAAGAGAATGTATTAAATGAGTTATCTCAGGGGGTTGGAGCAATGGGTCTTGAAAAAGTCCCAGAGATTAAGACTGGTACACTCCGGGCAGTAAACCTTTACCTCCCCATCTGCGTAAATCCAGCTCTGACCCTTTGTAAGGGTTTTTCCTAGGTTTCACATGCTTGGGTGAGCTTCTAGGCTATGAAAAAGCTGGGGGTTGTGGTTTATTTTCATTGTCCACAGAGCTAAAAGGATATTAACTTGAAGGGGAAAAGATGAGTTTTAGACTAACCACATCTGTGCAAAGTAAATGCAGAAGGCAAGAAATACTGTGACTCCAGGCTGGGAGCCCAGCTACAGCTTGTGTCTCCCATGGCACAGCAGCTGGAATGATGTTGATTTAGACACGTCTTCCTTGCTTATAAATAGCATGGTGGGGTTTTTTTTCCTTTAGTGCTCATTGCTACATTGCCGTTGTGCACAGACGTGACCTGACCCTACACTGTTATTAAAACTTGTCCTGTCTGTAGGCAGCCACAGATCCCTTGGCACGAGCCTCCTGGGGCTTGCCCATGCACCGTGGTGGCCGTGGGGTGGTCAGCAGGCCATGGAGCAGGGTGGGACAGGGCACTGAGGATGAACCCCCTTTGGCTGCAGGAGAACCTTCTGTGTCCCAGGAGTGAAAGCCTGCGGTGGAACTCTTCCTGCTGTACTGCCAAACTGCACAGCCTGAGCTGTACTTCTCCAAACCAGCACAGATTGTAGCTTGGGCTGGCTGCTGCTTCCACATCTGCAGCTGTGTCTGCTTGGCCCAGGAGATGTTTTCTAATGCTCTGGGCTCTTAGCAGGACTGTTGGGCTTCCTGGTCTTCATGGTCTTGAGTGTAACTCTCATCCCTGCAGTTTCTGAGCTGCTCCAAGTGTATCACCTCAGCCCTCTGTAGGAAGGGGTGCTTGATGCTGTGACACGAGCTGACAACATTCTCTGCTTGGGCTAGGATGTCCATACAGTATTCTTCTTAGACCACGTCTTGTGCTTCAAAGACTTTTGGCCACACTTCAGGCCAAAACAGTCCCACACAGGTGCTGTGAAGCCTGAGGTTCCTGCAGGCTCTCTCCTCCTTTCCAGCAGGAATGGCTCATTTGGAACAGGAGACAGGGCAGCTCATTCCCTCGTGGTGGTCGAGGGCAGAAGGTAAGGTCCCAAGGAGTCACTTGTGGTTGACCTTGCAATAGCTGTGAAGCTCTTTGCCTGCAGCTGGGCCAGAGAAGAGCTCACCTCTTGCTGGGAATGCAGCACATTCCCAATAATTGTGTGACTCTATATATGGGCTTATTGCTGGTGCTGCTTCAAACCAGGGCCAGCTGAGGCTGGAGGGTGAGATCTTCCTCTCAGACTGGAAAATCTGAACTTGCAGCCACCAGACCTACCTAGTAGTAAAGGGAGGATTTCAGGGAAGCTCCAGGCTCTGCAGGAGTTTTACCAGCAAAGAGGAAACAAATGGAAGAGTCCAAGCCAGGAAAAAAACTGCTCAGATGCCACCCACAGCAGGAGCCAGTCCATGCTCCCTGTCTCAGCAGTGTTAGAGCCAAGCTGGGTTCATCTTCTGTTCTCCAGCCAGAAATTCAAAATGACCTATGAAAACCGTGATGGCCCTGAGGGGAAAGAAAGTACTCAAAGGGTTGTCAGGTTACACATCTTAAAGTTTTCTAGCAGACCTGGTGCTGTGAATACACCTGTGTGTGTTCATGTAAGGGCACAGCAAACAATTGTTCACTTCTGCACCAATAAAGCCGTCCTAAGGAAAGGAAGATAATACAAAATTATTTCCTCAAAAATAACTGCATCCTATGTGGGGAAAAAAAATCTTTTTCTTAACAAAGCACCAAAGAAAAGACAACAAGAATCCAGTCATCTTTAAGTTAAACAGAATGTGGGTAGAAAAAAAAAATCAGACCAATAAAAAAAGCACCAACCAATAATGATCACTGAGGCTGTTGCATTACAGGAACTTAAAGACTATAAAAAATATGGATAATTGTAAACAGAAAGACTAGGATGTTGTCAGTCCAAGTTGGCCAGATCTACCCTACTAAATGTCTTGCATGTATCCAAAAGTTTAGGAGAACCTTTTGAAATTGTTTATGGAAGTATGTAAACTACTGTTTGTCAGTTTTTAATTTACACATAAATATATGGCTACAGAATTTTCTCTATATTTTCTTATACAGTCCTGGTTCAGGAAGCTACGTGAGCACATGCTGAGCTGTGACCACAGAGGCAGCTCTGCCAAAGTCAGCCAAACCAAGCCTGGCATGTCCTGAAGAAGCTTCCCGAAGTGGGCTGTGTTAGTGCCAGGGTTTGTGCAATGCACAGAAGCATCACAGGATTGCTGACCCCCTGCTTGTCAGTGTTAAAGGGATTTATTATGTCTTGGGACTGCTTTCCTCCCTACTGCGTGTAACTCCCATTACTATTGCCAAGCAGTTTTACACAGTCATTGAAGACTTTTGAGAGCCCATAACTGAGCAACCTGCTAACCTGGCCTAAGGAATATGGTTTGTTTGAATTCAGTGGGACACTCTAGGGATATTGCACTAATACTCTGCTGTACCCTGTACACCTATCCTAGCCATCAAAGTGTTCAGATTAGCACTTATGAAACAATCTGTCATTTCCATTTATAGTAGGCTTGAGAATTTGGTATCTCTGCCATAGCACCACTTCAATATTTCCCCATTTTTAGTCTCTACGATGGCCAATACTACGATGTTGATAACATCTCTATAAGAGAAAAATGTTGTTCATGCCATATTTCCATTTTAGTTTATTTTCCTAAGAGTCCCTTTTTTCATTTTCTCAGCAATCAGCTCCTGAATTCTTTGATTCCTTGTCCTTTCATAAGGCCTCCTCCGTGTAATGATGTTGTGCTGTGGTACTTCGTTATCCAACCCATCAACTTTATAGGGAACATCCACTGCATTGATTTCTGGGTGCTCCTCAGTCGCATTGGAAGGGGGTGCCCGTGTTTTGGACAGCAGAGGAGGGCTGGTGGCAGACTGTGTGGTGGACACTCCCACAGGAGGGCTGAGGGTTGTCGGGAGCTCCTCCTCAATGACATTATTCTTATTTACATTAGCATCGGTTACATTGCCGTCCTCTGTTGTGTTGCTGTACGTGTTGCAGGACTTGCAACACAGCTTATTGTACCCAGGAATGGAGCAGTAACGAGAGAGAACTTCCATGCGACAAAACATTGACTTGTCTCCTTGACAATGATCTTCTGAAAGAGAAAAAGGGAACAGATAAATAAAGAGCATCTTCACATTAATCAGAAAAAGAAACACAGCTGAAGCTTTGGCAGTGGGCAGAGGGTTTGATATTTAGAGTGGGATGGGAAACTGGCAAATGAGCCTTCTATAAGCAGAAGCAGGCTTATATTCAACCTAAAAGTCAATTCACTTCAAGAGCTGCAAAAGCTGATCTGAACTGTTTGTACCAGGCCCATCCAAGCTCTAGACCATAACACTCCAATTTTTGCCCTGGAAGCACTGCCCTGAAGAGTGCAAAACCACCATGAATTGTGCTCCTGTTTTGGTTCAAGCTTTAAAACACACTGATTGTGCTGTGCTGTTGCTAAATCTACACTGAACTCCCACGAAGTCATCAAGGTTTATATCAAGAAATCTATTTTTTCCCTCTTTACTCCTTTTAATGCTTTTCTGCAACCTAACAGTGACTAACCATGGTCGGGGTAACATATATATATCTGGACTGTCTGAGGGAAGTCAAGTCTTATTTTGATGTGTACCATGTAACTCTCAGAATTAATCCATCTCCCATTGGAGTGATATTGTTGCCAGGTACCTCTACTCTGAAAACAGCAGAATTTTCTCAGCATGTCTCTTGTTCAAGAGAAAAGCAGTGCATTTACCATGAGGCTTTTCTCCTCCTCCTAGAAGGGAGCTGAGATTTTTGGAACAACAAACTTCAGTGCAATGGAGCCAAGCCAGTCCATTAATGACTGGGAGACTCAGTAACAAGTCCTGATTTTTGTGTCAATGACTGTAATAAAAGAGAAAGAATGGTAATTGATAAGCTTTAAGCTGTTGATAGCTGTTAGAACAATCTGCACTGTAATAGAGGTGCTATGGCAGATCCTGATCGTGCTGAAATGCAGGTGGCAAATTGTAGGCTGAGGCATTAAAGGTGAAGTGGTCAAAGTGTTACTGCCTGAGAAAAATAAATAGAAGCCTACTCAGAGATTCCCGAAGCCCTTGTGATTTCTGCTCAGAGCAGGTTGAGGACTTCATAAATTGGTGGGAAATGGATGGTGAGGGTCTGGCAGGCTCCTTGGAGAGAAAGCTGCCTGTCCTCTGTCCTACACAGACACTCTCAGCTCCTGTGCCTCCAGGATGAAGTAATGGAGCCAGGCACTGCAGTGAAGGAAAAATCCCAACACACAGCCCATGCTGAGAGAGGAGTCAGAGGTTTGGAGGAGAGGAGAGGGCTGAGGAGAAAGGCAGACTGACCAACACTTGGCATCACCAATAACAAAACATTTTCTCTGTGACCAGAGTGCTGAGACAGAGATGAAATCACTTGTGTCTCTCTCCCTTCTTTTACTACATTTCCACCTACTCTTACAGTAAAGGATGAGTAACTCGGATTATTGCCTTTATTTAGAGTGCACCCGATGGCAGACAGTGCTCTCAGCCTGTTCCTGGAGCTCATATTTCACCCTCCTGCCACGAGCACTGGCTGGTGTCAGCACCCCCACAGCAAAGGAGAGAAGCAGAGCAGGTTCAGAGACACCAAGGGGACTCGGGAAGCGTGGGTGCCACCTCTTCACTCATCCTCAGTTAACAAAACAGGGCACTGTGGGTGTTTAATTGGCAAACATATCAGTCTAAAATAAACTAATAACTGGTGCTGCTGCTTTAAAATCCTAGTGCTGGCTGAGGAAGATGAAAACACCTCCTGCACACTATCTCTACCCTGACTGTTGTGTTTGTTGCAGAAAAGCAAAATTCTAGTTCCTACTTTAGAATGTGTCAGGTAATTTTCATATTTTTCAAATGCTAAACTGAAATGCTGCTGGAAATTAGGAATGACTGTTTCCTTAGGAACCTAAGAATAATTACCTTGGTTTTGGGGAGATTTTCAAACCAGCCTTTAAGAGCTGAAACTGTTCATACCTGCAGGCACAGCTCCATACAAAGGCCTGCATGTACCTATACAGCTTTATACATATTTTTACATACCCCATAAGGGTCCCCTTTGAACATTTTGCCTTGTCTTACACGACCCTTATACACATTCTTCCAAACGGCTTGCATAATAAAAGCCAACAGATACAACATTTAAATGTGGTTTCAGCAAGGCAGGTCTGTTCTTGACTTGGTAAGAATCACTAACAGCACCTTTAGAAAAATGCCTTTTTTCCTAACAAAAATATGCAATGTCAAGCTTAAAAGTGCGTGGAAATAAACCTGCATTATGTAATAAGTTTACTGACATCTGATAAGTTATATAAATAAGCTCTGTAACTTCTGAATGGCAGAATGAAATTTTGATCCTCTATCCAAACCAAAATATCCAGATTTGCTGAACTTTTATTTATTTTTACTTGCAGTATGCATGACAGACTGGAAGTATATATTCAAAACATCAGTAAGAAAAAAATAAATCAGTTTCACAGTCACTTTGGTACACATTAGTCTCATAAAAAAATATTGAAAAGCAAACTGAATTGGCACATCTTTAATATTATGTTAAATACATACAAAACACTAATAAAATATCCCTGATAAACCAAAGTGCATATAGACATAGTGCACAATGCCCAGATACCTTATTGCACCATTCTCTATAGCCACCCATCTCTTGAAACATCACTAAACATTGTCTATTTAAAGGTAACAGTCATGAATATATTTATACAGTTAAACACCGATTATTTTACATAACAGTATTCAGTGCCAGATACGTGTCTTTGCTTTTTCACCTTGTCATGTAAATTGTTAACATGTTTCAGGAAATATTAACAGCAAAATTTAAATATGTGATCACATGATAATGACAAGTTTGAAGTGCTACACTGTTGACGACCCAAAGATTCAAAAATGCCACTTTTCCAAAAAATATTATCAAAGCAATAAGGTAGTAATTTGCTCCAAGACTGCAGTTTTACAGTTGATACATTTCTACTATTGGTACTGACTGTCACAAAGAAGTTTATGACTTGTGAATTCCAAATCTTCAACACAAACGCGGAAGGTGAAGCACAAATGCCACTTATATTTCAGTAAGTCAGGCCACAATCCTGTCTCGATGAAGATGTGGATATGCACTGTGCAAATTAACCTCCAATTAAATTTACTGCCTTCCAATAGTTATCATTCAAGTAAAAACACTCCATATGAAGATTAACTCAAGGTACCAGTGTACTGTTCATATTTAAAGCTGGATCTGGTAAATTAATGCCATTTACATTTCAACATTAAGGCATTTTTCTAAAATTCATCTCCTAAGCAAAAAAAAACAATAAAAATTGAGGTAATTCTGTAGTAGTTCACACTGTTATGTTTGCCAGTTGACACATCTACGAGCACACACGCACACACACACACACAACCGTACCAGTCAAGTCAGACATGCACATGGTGAAAAAAGACCAGAGATGTAATGAGTATAAACAGCTCCATGCTGAGCAGCTGGAGACATCGTAGTCAATGAAAACATCATATTGCCTCCGCCACGTTAAGAAAAACACCACCACGCCACCTTCACCATGGGCCATGCCTGTTCTGCTTTGGGTTTGTTTCTAAAGTGAAAGTATGCAAAACTGGCAAAAATTGTGCGATGGAGAAAATGAACGCAGCTTTTCTCGAGAAAAAACCCACCAAACCACCACCGGGAGTCTGGCGAGAGCGACGGCATCAGAGCAGCACGGAAAGTACCGACAGAAACTCAGCTTCTGCTTCCCAGTGAGCCCTCCACGGGTCACAAACGTAAAGGAGAGGGTCGGGAATAAAAAATGAGCAGCAAGGGTGAGGAAAGCAACAGCACCACGAAGGAAAATGGAATGAAAAAATTCTTCCACTCATCAGACTACCCTGTCAGCGAACTGAAACCAGAGAGTTACGAGATTTCGGGTTTTTAGATAAAGGAGAACTTTAGCACTACAAGGTGTCATTATTGTGATGTGATCACATTCACAATAAGTTCTCAGTTTTGCTATCAAACTGAACATCAGGAACCAGTAAGAGCCTTTTTTCACCATCACCAAGCAACAAGCAAACCGATCCCAGCTCCCTTTCAGAGGACTGCAACATACTGTGGAGATCCAACTTCACACATCCAACACTTCAAGACCTCCACCACCAGTGCTACGCAAGCTCCAGAGAAGAAAGACACCGAGCACCAAGTGCCTGGTGTGAAAAAACAGATTCAGCCCAAGATTTAAACTTGGCAAAGTCAAGGGAACTTTCCGCATAGAGAGAAGAAGAGAGCAAAAGGCAAAGTCCACATTCGATGTGGCATGCATTTAAGGGCAAAGGCAGAGTTATAAATGGGTCTTTTACTTGAAGATATTTTCTGGATGGGGTAGTCTGGATCGGGTCTTGACAGCCATTGTATCATGTAGGTTTTCTTTGAAGGATCAGAAACGTTTCCTTGAATAGAGGAAAAAAAAAAGATGCAATACAACATAGGTTAGACAGCGTTAAGGAGATGTCCTGTCAGAAGGGGACAAGTTCAGAGAATGAGTGGGGTCCAGTTGTGAAGGAGCCCAGGGAAGGATTATGACCAGGCTGTATGGTTTTGGGCAAAGGGTGCTGTTTGGGGATTTTGCTACAGCTTGTGCACAGCACTTCCCTGCCAACACTGAAGACAGCCCAAGGGCCAGTTCCACAGCAGCACTTCTCATGGCAGTGTCACAAATGTCCCCAGAGACATGCAGTCTAGTTTAGCTACACTGCCTTGTTAAAATCTTTGTATTGGACTCTAGAATTGACAGCTTGCTTCTAATTAATTAGAAATCAAAAGCTGCTCTGAGACATGCATTGGGAAAAAAAATGTAAAAATTACTTAATAATAGGAATATGTGAAATGATCTCACAAGCATCATTTGTGAACAGCTGAAAAACTAACAAGGATAAAGGCCTTATTGCCCTGCATTAAGCAGGAACAAATTAATTATAGCTTTTAAAAGCTGAGTTAGATAACCTCTCCAGATAACTTGTGTTTGACAGAATGGAAAAGAAGCCTGGAACTGTTGATGGAGATGGGGAAAGCAAAGAGGCATCCTTGGTTACCCCCAGCCCGGCAGCCCTTGCCAAGCCCTGCAGGTCTCAGAGGTGCAGGGCTGGACTCAGGCACTGCTGCTCTCGCAGGGCAGCTGTCAGCAGCTGGCCAATCCAGGCTGTGGCTCTCAGCCTGTCCTGGGCCAGGCACTGCTCCCCAGCAGGAGGAGAGATCAACCATGTGCCCGAGAAGCCCATGGGCACACAGCAGCTCTACAATTGGAATTCTGCTCTAAACAGGGACTGTGGAGATGTGCCCCCCCGGGGAGACGTAGCACACAAGTATCACTTCAATGAAGGCATTGCAAATAATTAAACTAGTATTTTCTCAATGAGTAACAGCAGCTATAGAAGACAGGGCCTTACTGGGACACGGAGGTAGTCTGCAGATCCGAACGGTCTCTGGTTTGCTCTCCTTGCACAGGCCGAGGGCGTTGTCCCTGGTGCGGCACAGGACCGGGCGATCCTGGGTGCCATTGCCACAGCTGACGGAGCACTGAAAGGACACGCAGCAGTTACACCCCAGGCACCCTCTGCAAACCACGGACTGGAAATCAGCCCTTCCATTTTAAATGACTGCCCTTGATTGAAGCCCACGCAGTGCATTATTTGAGCCACTGCAGCACCCACAGTGACAAGACAAGAGTGAGAGCCACTCACTGCTCCTTGTGGTACACCAGTAATTGTGAAATACTCCAAGAACGAGCTTATGGTCTGGGCAATAATCAAACAACTGTACATGGCAGTCATCTATTCACAGAGCCATCTATTCAAAAATACAGGGGCGGCATTACTTGTCATACCTAATCCACCCAGTCGGAAATAAGCTGTTTGAGACCTCCAGAAAGAGACTGACCTGTGACCAGGGTCCTATTCTCCACTGTGCTGGGCACAGCTCCCTGTTGCAGGGCCTCCTGCCCTCGGGCCGGTCGTTGTTGCAGTACTTGGTGTGCACAGAGCGGTTTGTGTTGTCGTGGAGGGGCTGGATGCAGCGCACAGAGCGCACTTGGTACCCTGTCTTCCCACAGGATTTGCTGCAAGGCTCCCATTCTCCTGTAACCCATCTGGGTTGGTGAAAAGAGAGGGAGCAGAGTAAAATTCAGACTGTTGATCTGTAACTCTTAAATGCAGGTTTAACAGGATGTTAATACTAGTTCTAACACAGAAAAAAAAGGAGAAGATATGAAAAAAACCATAAACAGTTGTGGTGAGGGTTATTTGACTGCCCCTGAAATATCATTAATAAGACCCAGATCTTTACTATTACTCCTCATTATCTCTGAGATAAGCATTATTCTTACTTTGCTGTATTTGCTGTGATTTTCAGCTGCCCTTTCCAAGACTGCACATAAAAATACAATAGCTTTTATGTCAAAAGCAGCCACCCAAGGGTGCTGCTGAGCTTCCCAGGTCTGAGTGCATGAGATGTGCCTTGTCTCATAACACAGCATGAACCAGCCGTCCTCACAGCTGGTTCCCACAGGAGTGAAGTCAAAACATCTGGGCTAGAAATGCAGCTCCAGCCTGGCCCACATCTGGGCACTCCATGGACCATGTCCCTGGCCATGTTAGACTCCATCTGCTGAAGCCCCAGTGCTGTGAGCGCTGAGCTCGGGCAGATCAGGGTCCTCATCACCATAAATATTTGTTTGGGGGGAAAGCAAAACTCTACTGAAAAACACAAAGTTTGAGTTCATAACATCGAAATCAGTTTAGCCACTGAGAAATGAAACCTATGGTTTGTAATGTGGTGTAGTCGAAAACCTCACTGATCACCCAAATGGGCTTGTGAATTACAGCTACGAATTGTAAAGAACTCAGAGAAGAACAACAGGGACAGACAGGACCAGAGGAAATTTACCTAGACTACTGAAAAGCTTGGTTATAATTAATTAAGTGAATATATATAGCAGTCTGTAAATATTTACAGAGTGCAGATATCTGCAAGATGGAAATGTTGTTCCGTGTAAACAGTATTCATGGGATAAACTTAACCAAAAATTATATACATAGTCTGGAGAAATACCCTGAGCTTGAAGGAATTGTCCTAAACTACTCATAAAATCCTGGGTTTAAAAATAGTCAAGAAATAGCACAAAGCACTGCACTACGCACTCTGGTTGAACAGAAAGTAACAATTTCACACAACTTTGTCTTTGTAACCTACAGAAATTACACAGCTCTGGAGAAAGGCGAGTGCTGTGGAGCCATGAGTCCTGAGATGACTTCTGAGACAAAGATGAGTTTTTCCCAGAAGTGAAGAAGGAGCATATTAGTGTAGTGGGTGCCACAGAGCTTTGTAAAACTCCTTAAATAATTGCCTCTCCTATGTACAAGAGCAAAACGCTTGGATGACATTCGACAGAAACAGAGCTAACTGAAACTTCAGGGATACAAGTACAATTTAGGATCCTATTGAGTCTTTGTGGTACCTGGGTCCAATTATATTTGCAGCTGAAAGGAGAATACAGTCCTTTCCAGAGAGCCTGAGATACGGTTAGGTCATTACTTCGGTTTTCCGATAAATAAACATTCAACCCTGACCCATGCTGAGTTTATGGGGCATAGTTTCTTGCCTTTTCTCTCTTTCAAATCCTTTTTTTTTTTTTTTTTTTTTTGAAAGGAAGTTAGGAAATATTGTGTGGTATGTTCTATTTATTTGCTGTGATTCCTGGAACATATATTTGGTCCCCAGAGATAAAAGCTGGGATCAACATACTCCTTTCTTGCAGTAGCAGCATGAGGAATATATTAGTCCCACGTGTGGCAGGAATAACCTGCTGCCAGTCAAAAAAATCACCTGTAAAATGTGAATTAAAATATTTATAACACTTGACTATGTAGAGCAAAAATGAAGGTACTACAGTCATTTTGTGCTGGACAAGGGCAGACAGAGAAATCTAACAGGTCAAGTATTTTCCCTGTGTTTAAATGTCCAAAAATATGCTGTGAACTTTATGAAGATATGGATTTGAGAGGCTGGATGACATCAGTTGTCATATGTACAGCCCTCTGTACATTTGTTCTGACATGGTTAATTCACACTGTGTAAAATCCACTGGTATAAATCGAATTTATGCCTATTTTCTATTACTTCAAGATGGCCTGAACACAAATGTCTGGATCAAGACAGCGCTTCTTTTCTAATGCAACTTATTTCACAAGTCACAGGAACCAGCAGTCACAGAAAGAATATTCCTGTGAGCAGAACAGAGCCTGACATCCTCACAGTCCTGGGTGTCTGTAGCGCCCATGGAGGTGCAGTAAAGCCACCTTCCTGAGGTGACAGTGCTGGGTGTGATGCCCCTGCACCCCCAGGGAGCAGGGCTGGGTGCTTACATGGGCTGGGAGCACTCCTGGAGGTTGCACACCCTGCGGATGGGTTTGGGCTTCTGGATCAGCTCGCAGTAGCTCCGATGAACCATCTTGTGGTCTGTCTTCCTGCGGCAGCCGTACTTGGTGAATTGGTAGCCTGGGGACAGAGGGACACGGCTCTTATTCTCAGAACTGGCAGAGCTCACGGGGGACTCGAGCTCCAAACAAACTGCACACACACTGCCAGAGGAGCTGCGGGTGAACGCGCTACCAAAGGAGCTGCAAACTGCACTGGATAAATGCTTATCACACAGAGCTAACACCCATAATTGCTCACCCCCTTTATTTGTCACTACTTCAGTCAAAAGAACAACATCTGGGATTATAAAAACATTTTGCAAACCTGTCCAGCCACAATCTGGTGCCACCTGAGCATCAGCCTGGGGAACAGCAACAGGGTTCACGTCTGGCCCCAAAAGCAGGACTCTGACATTGCAAAGACCACAGGATGTGGATTTACAAATGGCTGCCCCATGGCACCTTGAAGTTTGGCACTTTCACAGCTTGGAGACCCTCATCCCAATCTTGCACATTTGTCCAATTTTTCAGTTTCATAAGCATAAATCATAAATGAGCCAGGCCAAATCTGCCACAAACCATTTAAGTCAGGTTTTAACCCCATTCACTATTTATTTACCTATTATTTAAATAAAACTCCTCCCATACTCTGGTCTCCCCAATGTCTCATGGCAATGAATCAATTTGGAATGGCCTGGGGTTTTGTTTTTACCTCCTCCACAAGGTTTTGAACACTGGGACCATTTCTTCAAAGCCCATTCATATGACACTGAAGTCTCTTCCAAAACATTATTGTTATCTACATTCAAGGAATCTTCATGGATCATATACTTGTAAGTCAAAGATATCTTGGCACCACCGTGAGGAATCACCTAGAAAGCAAAGCAGATGTAAGGAAAAAAGATATGAACGACTAATATCAGGAGTTGTGTGAGATGACGTGAAATAGTGATCATGGCTCACATATAAAAACATCCCCAGAGGGATTTCAGCCTTTTAGCTGCACTCACCATGTTTTTTCCCTGATGGAAAAGTATCTCTATCATTATGACACAGAGTTTCTAAACTGCATATTAAGAAACACTGTTGTTGATTTAGACTTATTTTCCTTGCCAGCACTGGACTGATTTCATGATCCTAAATTTTTTCCATATCCCATCATAAAGGAAGGAAATTTTGTACTGAAATGATAATGGATAGTTCCACTAAAAGACAAAGCAAATTCAACTGCAGAGATAAGTGAAAGTGGCAAAGAAAATTGCTTATATTTCTGATAAAACACAAATATTCTTATGACAATCCTGGAATTCTGCAAAGCTTTTTACTTAATCTTGACAGAAATATAAACTATTTAGAAAGAGATTTTGTTATCACACTGCATGAAGACAAATGTAAGAAAATGAAACTCAATGTGAACAAAGTGCAAAATATTGGTCCTTTGGAAACAAAATATTTATTTTCTTTGAAGTTCAGCTGGTGCAGATCAACACTTTACAGTTGTTTTCAGGGGGATGCTAAATCAACTTATCCCTGCTCATTGATGTTCATTGTTTGCTGGTTTGCAATGAAAAAAGAATGTATTTGGGTGGTTTGGGGAACTGTGGGACTGGCTGGGCCCTGGAAAAGGGAGCCAGGAAGCACAAGAATCCTGCATCTGCCTTTGGAGGATACATTTTCAAAACATGGATGGGAGTAGGAGCTATTAGATCTAGCAGATATGAACCACTTTGACCTTTTTCTAACTAATGCAGGTCAGGTAGGATAAGTAAGCTTCAGAGTCTTTGCTCAGAGGCTGATTGCTAGGCCATCCACAGGAAATAATCAGGACAGCTGTTTGCTCAACACATAACCCTAAATTATAACAACTCTTGTACAGAGCAATGAATTAGGAGAAAGGAATTAAAATACATCTTCTATTGTCTTATAATTGAAGCAGATGTCTTCTTGTAACTCACAAGAGGAATCTGAATTGTTTGCTAGCCCATCACGGCTCTGTAACCCTGACACTGTGCTCCACGGAAGGTGGTTTTTATTTGACTTACCAGAATAACTATTCCATTACGCAGCGGCCCCATGGTCTGCACCGTTTCTCTGTCATCATCATTCCGATATTCCCACTCCACACCCATGTCAATAAATACTTTAGAGTCTGGCACATAGTTGTCTTCACTTAGAATGAATTTCCCTGTTTCACGATTTTTAATAGCTGGGGAAAACACAAGGAAAGTGAATATGAGAGATTCGTGTCTAATCTCCAGTTTTGTTCTGCTCATGCCCCAGTGGAAGACGCTGAAAAGGCCAATGTGCATTTTCCCTCTGTTCCCTCACAGGTTTGGAAAGACTTTTTCAGGTGTTTCACTGAGCTGCCAATGCTTTTCTGCTCAGTTCCAGAATCGTCATTGTCCTTTTCTTTCCTTTCTCATAGCCTGCCTTGCCAGAGAAATGAGGCCAGAGCGGCTGCACCACAGGGGTCCAGCTGCCTGCTCCCATCTAACAACTTCTGAACCCACTGGCCAAATCTGAGCCAATTTGAGAGCCCGTGGGGGTCCCAGATCTATTGAGGTCTTTCACAGATTGTAAGGCAGCTCAGGGGGTTGTTACTGCTCCATCAGAGAAAGGCTACTGGGCTAACCCCCAGCAGGTCTCCACAGTGAGACAGAGACACGAGAAATGGTATTAATTCTCCTGCTCAGATCCAGTCCTGACACCAACACAGCCCTGTTAAGCTCCTGCTGCTCTCCTGCACACAGAGCCTGATCCCTCTGCTTCATCTCTCACCAGTGCTCTGTCCTTCACCTGGAGAGACTTCAGCCACCACCTCTGTATGAGGACAGGTTTTCATCTGAGATGGAAAATTTGCCCTCTTTGTTGGAAGAAGTAGGGACCGTTTGTTATATAATACCAGATTTTAACTCCGTTCTCTCTCTGGCAGCTACCTGAGCATCCTGCACCTTGGAATACAGCACAGGGAAATCAAATTGCCAAAGAAGTTTCCTAACTTAATAAACTTAGAAAAGGTATGTGGAGTGGGTGGGTAATGGGTAAACAAATGTATAAACACATTGTCAGCCTCCAGAGACAAAAATAAACAGCAGAAAAAAATTATTCCAACTGAAAGTTTTCCTACTTGTTACTTACCAAGATTATGAGTGGTGGCATCTGTTTCCTGTATAAGTAAATGTCGTGCACCAGCAGGAATTTCAAACATCTTAATGTACCCTATATTGTAGTATTTGAAAAGATAGTTATGATTAATATGCCACAAACAGGGAGGGTCTGTCTTAGGTTTTTAAATAAACCTTATTTTCTGAAAGCAGGGTGTATTAAACAAGGTGAACCCAATCCAGCATTATTCCCATCCCCATTTCTGTGCCAGATGATGGAACATCACAGGGACAAAGGGCTTTGGGTCAGAAGAAAGGTGCTGTAAGTATCATCAGCAGACTTTGCTAGAGACTAAAATGGGTTTTGAGTGCCATATGCAGCCACAGAGACCCCACAATCTCCCAGCTGACAGTGCCTGATGATGCCATATTATTGCAGCAGTGACAGGGACAGATGAGCTGGGTGACATCAGCAGCACAAGGAAGTCCACAGCTCCCCAAAAAGGAGCAGGGAAGCCGTCAGGCCCTGGCGTCAGCAGCTTTAACCGATCACTGGACAGAAGTATTGTTTTCAAATTATAAACACATCTGGAAGTAAGTCCAGATTGTTTATTTGAATTAATGATGCTGCAAATGATTTGTAATTGCCCTGGTACTTTCCATGAAACAGAAAAGATCAAGAAAAAAATACCCTGAATTCCCCAGAATGAACCACATTGAATGTACTGACCTTGCTTCTTTGGTACTCTTGAAAATGTTCTTTTCACCACTTTGCAGTGGGAATTATCTCCTCCGCAGACACCACACTTATCTTCCTGCTTCGTGGAACCTATGACCCTGTCACACCCAACTTTCTGTGCACAAAAGAGAAAAACAGTCATTGTTAGTTATCCACCCTTCAATTCATGCACCAAACCCCAGATTCTGCTTCAGCAAAGCAGCACACCTTGTAGCATTCTCCTAGAAGATCAACACCTAAACAGACTTTAATACTTCCAGTTCCTATAATAGCTGTCAATTGGGTGATTATACTTTTATCTTATGCTTTGCAGTGGTTCTCTTACTGAAGGAAACATCATGGTTAAGGAAAAGCTCTTAAGCCTCAGCTTATCTTAAGGCAGATGCCTGAATTCCAGGAGAATCTAGGCATCTATATGGGGATAAGCAGCTCCACCAGGGCTTTGCTAGTCAGAGACTAATTCCTTTGAAAGATGACCTGCAGCAGATCCTGACTTAGAGGAACTGTCATTGATTTTTTAAAAATAGCATGATCAAATACAGAGAGAATGCACATCAGCCATATCCTAACACCACTTTCCTTGAAAGCTGCTGTGCGTTCCTGTTTCATTGTGCATTCCACCCCCACTAAACCTCAGCAGGAAAAGCTTTCCTTGAAAGCTAATTGTAATAGCTCATCTTAAAATACTGCATGAAATATTACTTGTGTAGGTAGGTGCTTTTGGAATTGAGTCACATGCATAGCAACTGTGAATAATCACACATAATATTGTGACAATAATCCTAATGAAATCTCCTTATTGCCCAAAGTGTTATCATACTTAGTCACTCTTGGAGAGACACACTCAAGGTATAATTTTGTTTTCCCAATCCTGAGCTCTGAAAGAAGCCCCCAGACACTCACCAGGCAGTCCCCCCGCACGCAGATGCTGTAAGCATCCTTGTAGGAGCAGCGGGTCCCGTCGTGCACCATCCTTTTCATGTACACCACATCCCCTGTCTCCTTCGATTCGCAGTACAGGTGGCACCTCTCCTTAGCTGGAAAATAAAATGCCCCAAATGGTGCATGTTCAGCTCTCAGTTTGATCTCTGATGCTGTGAGCAGCACTTTCAGTAGCGTTGGCTCTCCCTTCTTCCTTGCACACATCACAGAGCCCAACGTGGTACCCATAAATCATTGATGCTTATCCCCTTTCAAAAATCCTGTGATCTCTGGGAAACTGCTGAATCATAAAGCATCCACGTGTCACCATTAGGAGACAGAATAACAGATAAAAATAACAGAACATTGACTTTGATGGGGGGATCTATTTAATCCTTCGCAGATGATGCAATCTGGCAGAGCTTTCCTCAGTTTGCTCACAACTACCTGTGAGAGATGCAGGTTTCTCCTGCACTGTACTTAAATCTGAAAAAAATGCCAAAGTAACTTTGCCATTAAAAGCAGCTGCTCGACACTGAGTGAACCTGGCATGCAAAATTTCTTCAGAGACAGCTGGGCCATAGCATTTCATCCTAACCACAAAGTTAATTTTCCCTCATGGTTGTACTTGTATTATGATAATTTAAACCATTAAAAAAGATGATATGTCAAAAAGATTCAGACAAAAACCAATTTTTTACCGCTAGCACATGCACAAACAGCCAGACAAGTGGTATTTTCTCTAATCTGTTCCAAAGAGCTAAGAATAAAAAATAAAGCTGAAAATGCCTAGTCAATGGCTGAATAAAATTGTATTCCACTAGCGTATTTCATTTTATCCATGTCTCTTGCTGTCCTCAGTCCCACAATAGCATTCAGTATGCTTTCCTTGGCACTGAAGAGCAGATGGACTTTCTGCTAGATGAAACAAATAGAGATTCTGCTATTTTAACATGATTTAAAGTTGGAACGCTTTTCCCACCATTTGAAACAATAACGACATTTCCATTATAGCAGTTCAGCTGAAATAAATCTTCACAGGCTCTTTGCATTCTTCCCCTGTACAGTTCCGTGGCCTCTGCCCTCTTTTTATAAAGTCCTTGTTATTTCTGTGGATGTCCTCAAGGCCACTGGGTATTTGTACATCAGAGACCTTTGTTACCGCTCCCAAATGATGCAGAGAAGTTATGTCAAAAATCCAGGGTCTAGTCTATTAAAGCAGGTACTTTTTTGGTGCGAAGTCTTAGTAGGAGACTATTAAGATCATAATAACAGCAGATCCACTGTATTTGTGTGTGTTAGAAACGTTGAGCTGTGCACAAGATCGAGGTGTACACCACCCCCGGGTGTGCAGCCACCCCCACCCCACACACACCACGCATCCACTGCATGTGATTAGATGGAAATATCAGCAGGTCTGACTGGGTGCCAGCAACTCTGTACAAGGGCTTTATTTCAGAGATGGTTCTGCTCCCGCTGCTCCATGGGAACAGTGACTGTGCAAGTGCTGTTCAATTAGACCCCGTTATTGCAAAGAATTATTTTCCTCCTATTCACTGACGCTGGGCACCGCAGAGGTGCAGGAGATTGGATGTGATGGTGTGCCTGTCCACTCCCTGCTCTCTGTGAGTCCTCCTCATTTACCTGAGGCTGGGAGCTCATGGCCAAAGGCACTCCCTGCTGCCCTGGCAGATGCACAGCGCAGGAGTCTGTGAGCACGGCGGGGGTGAGGACACGGGGAGCAGGAGACAGGCCATGGCACAATTGGGATGCTCAAGGACACACTGGGCTGTGCCCCAGCTCAGTGCCTTTTCTCTGCCCACAGTATGAGGCTCTCCTCTCTGTTCCTATCCCCTGCACAATGTGTCAGACACGTCCAGCTGAGCTGCGTGTGAAGTGTATGGATTTATGTCACTTCTGAGCCACAGCTGCATTATCTGCACAAGTGTGTCTCTGATATGCCTTGTCCTTACAAAAGGGAGTTTTAAATAGATTAGAGTTCAAGCATAAGCTCGTCTCTGGCCTTGTTTTCAAACAAAAGCTGTTCCCTCTAATAACCCTGCACAGGTGAATGTAACTCTCAAGGTGTCTGCAGTTATACCATAGTTATATGGGAAACCAGCAGTGCCCAGGGATCAGTGCTCAGATATCAATGAGCTGATTTCTGACCCAGAAGCCATTGAATTTAATAGAAAAAAATCTGCTTTGTTTCAGTGGCCTTTGCAGCAGACTGCTCCAAAGGCTAATTCATAAGCAAAGGTCCTGCAGGCCACAGCCTTCATCCCCTTACCCTGTGCCAGCAAAGCTATTTCATGAAATTAAGCTGTGAGCCTGTGCCTGTGCCTTTGAAAATTCCGGACTGGCCAAGATGGCATGAAAAGAATGAAGGAACTCTGAGAACTGTTCGGGAAGAAAGTCAGGCAAATTAATTGTAAGGAATTTGCTATTAATTTCTGGCAGAGTATCCTCTCACTGGAATGCAAAATGATTCATCCAAAGTGACCCTTCCCCTCCCAGTGATGGGAGCTGGGCTGAGGACAGGATGGGTGCCCAGAACTTGCCCCTTGCCAGACCAACCCTGCCCTCAAGAATTTGTCATTCAAGTAAAGTGACAGGGTTTAAAAACAGTGAGCAGCCCACACTGCTCATTCTACACGTTGAGGCTCATTGCCCTCTTCCTTTTTGTTTGGTGAAACATCTCAGTGTGCTTTCTGGCAAGAGCAGACACGGCCCAGATCAACCAGCTGCGCTTGCATCGACAGCTAAGCCGAGGGACCAACAGCAACAGGAACATTTTTGTTCTGGGTGGTGATCTCTGCCAAGAGGCCACAGCATCAGCCTGACCTTGCTGGTTGAGAGCCAGCAGCCATCCAGGCCAGCACCTGCTCCAGCAGTGCCAGCAGCATTCGCAGGGAGATGTTGGAAAAAACTGAAAACTTTTCTCAGAATATTCTCTGAGTTCCTTGCACACTGCAGTTTGGGGACTTCCAAAATCATGGCTGGAACTTGGTGTTTAATAGTTCTTAATGGAATGTAGAACTGTCAAGAATTTTTCTAAATAATTTCTAAAAATTTCTGGCATCTGCAACTTCCTGTGGCAGTGAATTTCAGGATAATGAGATGCTTTGTACTATGCTAAATCCTTCCTCTTATTTGTTTTAAATCTGCCACCTGATAATTTTATTTGATGTTCCCAGGCTTTGTGTTACGAGAAACGGAATAATCATTCCATGTTCAGTCTCTCTGGGCCACTCACAATTCTGAAACTCTATCGTCTCAATCTACATCAATGCTTTTCCAGGGTGGAAAGTCCTGGTTTATCCAAACTCTCCTCATCCAGAAGTCATTGTTTGTGCTTGTTTTATTCTGGCCTTTCTGAGTTTGTCTGTGGGTTTTTTTAGCAGCGTGGGCAGCAGTGAGTTGGGCACTGAGCTGCACTGGCTGAGTATTTAAAGTGCAGACTCAACATGCAGGCACAGAGACAGATCAGTGTTCCCCATCTCTCCCTTCACAGTCACTGAACTGATTTTTCCTGAAGCTATTCCCCACTCCCAGCCTGTCTCGTCAGAGCCCACCCTGAGTACAGATCCATACACACATACACATCAGTTTTCACCCCATATCCATTACTGGTATTCATTAACACCAAACTTCCTTTGCCATTTGCTGTCATTTAATGTCACAAGGTCCTTCTGTAGCTCTCAGAGTGGGCCACCTTCCCGTGCAAAACCATTCCCTTTTATCTCATGACAACTCAGTTTAACAGCTGCCATAGGGGAACAGAATCCTGTTTTTTGAAAATCCAAGTCCATTGTCTGACCTGGATTCACTCATACACTGATCCTCACTGATCCCTCCAAACTACTCCTAACACCTTTAGGAGGCACAGTCTCCCAGGAAGATGTTTTACCCCTTCCTTTATAATTTCTATTCATATCTGCAACTCAGTTTTCATAGGAAAGGGCTGCTCACCATCGACATGTTCATAGGGGAGCCAGTGGTGTTTGGTGTTCTGGTACTCAAAGTAAGGGTCCCACTGGCGGCACTGCTCCTCTCGGAAATCCTCCAAGTCCTTGGGACACTCCTGGGTGTTGCACAGCTGGAACTCATAGCTCGGCCCCACACACGTGCGGCCTCCGTTGGCAGGACTGTGACAGGGAGAGAAACCCGTGGTCAGTTTTGCCATTATTTTGTTAATCAAGTGTCTATCAAACCTTTGGAGGAGCAATTTATTTCCCAGTCACGCCAGCAGGCACCTGATGAAGTCAGGGCTGTATTTCTGATATGGAAAGTCTGTATTTCCTTTCAAAACCCACTGTCACTATTTAGCTCTTAAAAAGCAACTTCTGCAAGTAAAGGTTCAAACCACTTGAAAAAGGCAAGAAAAGTCATTTTCTTGGTGTAGCCTGAAAAGCAGAAGAAGGAACTCATTCCCATTCAGCCCTAATGCAGCAGCAAAGCCAGAGCAGCCCAGCTCAGAGCTGTGCCCCCAGGCAGATGTGCACCAGATCCCTGGCACATCTGGCAGCACAGAGCTCAGGACCTGTTTGCACCCTTTTCCAGGAAACACAG
This sequence comes from Acanthiza pusilla, assembly GCA_036630365.1. Classification (NCBI taxonomy): domain Eukaryota; kingdom Metazoa; phylum Chordata; class Aves; order Passeriformes; family Acanthizidae; genus Acanthiza; species Acanthiza pusilla. The sequence goes on along the minus strand of JAXCHO010000049.1, from coordinate 7,607,185 downwards.
AAAACATTTTCAACAGTACGTTAGGCTTTTCCAACATGTAAATAGATTTTACAACTCAAACTGTGCCCACAATTATAAAGGTCACTTCCCTGTTGCCAAAGTAATAAAGGCTGAAAAGAGAACTGGCAATTTTTTTCTTAACAAAACAATTTCCATTGGAAAATGCTGCTTCATAAAACTTGATTAAAAAAAAAAAGATAAGATGATTTTTGACATTAGTCAAGTTCAATTGCTTTATCCATTAGTCAAGTTCAATTGCTTTATCAACAAACCAATAAATTCAACATTAAAAATATTCTCTCTGTTAAAATAATCTAATTCCAACAATTGTTTTAGTTCTTGCTGTTAAGATCTTGACATTTTGTGATACCACACTATGATAGCAATAATTCAACATTTCATATCACTTGTATATACCAATCTTTATTAATATACTTTACTTCCACTGTTACTGAAATGGAATCATTCTACATTATCTAGATGACCCATATGTAAGTTATTAAAGCAAGACAATTCAAAATTCCTAAAATTAACTTTGGGGAAAGTTCTGATCTCAGGAGCTTTGCTCCAACTTGGAATGAAAACAGTCTGAAAAGATTTTAAGACCTTCTTGTTGAAACATCCTAAAAGGTGGATTAAAGAAAACTTTTAAAAAGTTTTTTAAAAAAACCCAGCAAATCACAGCAATTATGTCATACTTACATTTTAAAATGAGATATATAGGGCCCTAAACTTTTACTTATGCTTTACACAGCAGTGTGTTAGCACTTTCAAGGTCCTTGTAACTGCATAACCAGTTCAATGGATGGATAAACTGAGAAATAAAAGATGATTCATGACTTGCTAAGGGCCAAAAGTAGAATTTCTGACAACTTATACTATAGGTCAGGTTTAACAAGCACCACTCAGCATCCTTTACTGCACTGGTCCTGCCCTGAGGATCCACACCAGGGGAACACGGGGGTGTCACTTACTGGGGGTTGTCACACTGCCGGGTCCTGTACTTCACCCCGGTGCCACACGTGCGGGAGCAGGAGCCGAACTTACTCCATGCCCCCCAGTGTCCATCCTGCTTCAGGATGTCTGGTGTGAGCCAGATGCAGTGACCTTTGAAGCAATGCTGAAAGAGAGAATCAGATGTCAGAATGATTAGATGATTAACTTACATCAGATGAGAAGCTGTTGTACCACACTTTATAATTTTAGGCACAAATTCTGGGGTTTTTTTCACCTCTCCAGCAAAAAGTAGAGGGATTCACTGTCAGATTATGCCCGTGATCCCAAACACACTCAGATTTTGTAAATTTACACGTTCAGCATGCACATGTGTGTGTGCAAGTTTCAAGCCTACCAAGTTTGTTAAACTGCTCTCAGTGTTTCTTTCCCTCATCACCTGTCTGCAGTGGGGATTTCATTTAAGGAAAAGGCAGAATCCCAAATCTTGGAGGCTAACAGTAGCATCCTGCCTCCACCATTGCCTGCAGCCTCTCCAGGCAGCACTGCCAGGAGCTCTGGCCACGGCAGTGTCCTGCCCAGCCGCTCCCAGAATCCCAAATCCACACGCATGTTCCTACAATAAATGTGAGCCGCAAAGTGTCATGAAATTAAAGCAAGCTCACATTGTAGACATTAATGCTACTAAATAAAAACTTTTGCAGTGTTTCCCTAGAGATCTCATAGTAAACCTGACCAAAATACAGGATCAAAATTCCTTAGGGAGCTGCCCTGGACAGTCCTAATGCCGCACAGTTCACCACACCCTACCACATTTTCTCCTTTCTTTTACCTGGTTTTTAATACAGTCGTTCTACAGCAGTTGAAACAGAATTTGCTACATTCCCCAAACCATTAAGGTATTTATTTTATTTCTTTAAGTGCCTTCATAGCTCCAGTACTGATCATCTACACAATCATCTCCTGTTGAAAAAACCTGTCAATGCCTTTCTACCAATTTCTCCAGTCCCTAATCAAGGAATTTTTTCAAAGCTGAAGTCAGAAAGAATTCTTCTCAAGGATCACAAGATTCTGGTCCCTTCTAGTACTATTTCTGCTTTCATAAAAGTCTACTGATGAAGTGTGGGTGCTGGAAAATATATTCCAGCAAACAAACGACTTTGCATGAGACTGTCACAGTTTGTCTGCGTTAACGTTTACTGCCGGGATGAGAGCTCTGGCTCAGGAGCACAGATGGCTGCAACAACAAGTGAAATCAGTCACTTACTTTCCTTAACATTCCAGTCAACAACAACATTTTACACAGCTTAACAAGCCCTGGAACTCAGGAATTTGGCAGGCTGAGCAAGACAAGCATATGGCTAAATGCATGCTGCCAGCAAAAACAAAATCAGAAGATATATAACAGGAGAGCGTTCTCGAGCATAGAGCGATTAGTGATCTGGAAGGCAAATTTAAAAGTGATGGATAATCATTAATAATGCTGAATTTAAAAGGAGAATGGTGTAAAATGGTGACAAGGCACAGCTTACTGATTTGCTAATCTGCTCAGTGCCTGGCTCTTTATTCATGCAATTTATTTTGGTGCTGATTTGGTTGGACAAGGAGTAGAAGAGAGAGTAGAAATTAGGTTTCAACTATTTTTTTCTTTCCTATGACTTCAGATATTTGAAGTCAAAACCTATTAAATAGATGAGTTACCACAAAGCCAATTATACCAATCCTGCTCCAGAGCTGTAATGGGCAGATTTTTCTTAGATGTTTGACAGAACAAGAGATAATTCAGCAAAGCATGAAAGAAATGCAAAATGCTAATATGTCCTTTGCTTTTTTTGGTTTTGAAGCTCAGGGCTGTACCCTTCAGGGACTGTTTACTTACGGCTTTAGAGAGGTTTGTTTGAACAAACAGTTTGAGTCGTGGGGCCCTGTGCAGCCAGGGAACCATTCAGGGATGCGGGGGAAGCTGGCAATGCTTCAGCTTGTCAATAGAAATTTCAGCTGGGCTTGGAAGCAGATGTAAAGTGACAGCTCCTGATCTGTGCTTGCTCACACATCCTTTTATCAGGGTGCTGCATCTCTCAGGTGTAAGCTCCACAGCAGCCACCAAATCCATTTCAGGAGTTATTTAGCCTATGTTCATTATGTGATGATCCAGAATCCAGTGCTTGGACTCGTGGAGGAGAGGGAGAGATGTGATGACACTGAGTTTCCCAATCTCTTTTCCCTGTTTTAGTCAGGAATAGCGGGATGTAGGTTTGCAACAACCCCTAATAAACTCCTCTCTGACAACGAGACTGGTCCCTGAACTGGAAGGCAAACATGGAAAAGTGTTACTGAGTTTGCTGTGTTAAGGGAACAGCAGCACTGATTTCTGCTGGAGAAGCTGGTCAGATGCTGATCGTTGGGAAGCTGAGGCAGAGCTATTAGGAGAGAAGCATTTGTGTAAAATGAGTCACCCACAGCTCTGCCTTTTTTTGTGGATTAAGAGAAAGGAGCCTACAGAAAACAAAATGATTCACTAATGAATCTTACTCTGTGCAAGAAAATGCATGAGAAGGTAAAACCAGAGACAGAGCAATCTCCAGTGTAATAAAGGAAGTTAAAGCCAGCCCTTCCTATTGCTACTACATTAACTACATAATGAGGTGGAAAAGAGCCAATTTCAAGCACTATTCCCTTCATAAACAGGGGGTTTCACTTAAAGAATGAAGCATATTAAATAAATTTTTTTTAAATGAGAAAAAAATGGGTAAATGCAAATTGTTTTCTTAGTTGAAGACAAGATGACTTCTTGCAGTCTCGCCTATTTTTCTGGCAAACAAGACAGTCCAAAACAAGTGCAATTTCCAGGAGAGGAAGCTTAAATTTCTTGCAGTAAAACATTCCATTGCTGTTTTCAGCAGTTCTTTGAAACAACTGCTGTGGACTGCCAAAAAAAGAGCCAGTGTGTTCCTGTGGGATTAACACATCTGCAAGTCAATTTTCCAAGAAAAGACGTGAAGATCTTCTGTGGGTATCTCTAACTATTTTATATTGGGCAGCAGTGGGCACCTCTCTGATCTCCTCACCTGACACCCGAGTTATCTCCAAAATAACCCTTTTTACTGCACCATGGCTGGGGGTCCTCAGCCCCCTCACTCTCCTGAGATCCCATCAGGAGAGGGTTACTTATTTATTTGTGTTCCGCATCACACACAGGCTGGCCCACTCCACTCCATCTGCTTGAGAATAATTAGTTGCAAGGGATGAACTGAAAGTTCCAACACTAAAGACTTCCCCGAGCCAGTAAAAGTTTCTTCAGTGGAGAATCAAGTATTCTCCCTGTTTCTGTGGTGACTAACACAGCACACACTCACCCATCTGTCTTCTGTCTCCGAGAGAAGCTGAGGTCAGCTTTCTCAGTGGGAAATTATCTGGATTTGCTTTGAGCACACATTAGTGTTTTCAGAAACCTTTTTTCTTGGTCCATTTTTCTTCTCAAAGATATCTATTTATTTCAATATTTAATCATTCCCTTCCTTTCCTGACAGAGTAAAAAAATCATTCCAAGTTTGACTCAGATCATCTCATTAGCACAGTGCAAGCAAAGAGAAGACCTACGAGGTCTGTGCTGGATCCTTGGCACAGAAGCCAAATCCAAGAGCAACATCAGCTTGGTTGGCAGGGCAGCTACCAGAGGCTCTTACCTCTCTCCAAGAAAAGAAAAAAAGGAGGCTCAGGTGGTGCAAACCTTGATGTTAGTCACTGCAGCAAGCAGATGGACCTGAGCATGTGATCTCCCTGCATGAATGACTCTGGGGTTTATTTCTACCCTGTGGAGACCAGTTAGCTACTTCAGCCGACATAAATGCCTCCCCAGAAGAGCAGTATTTTTAAAAAATGGGAAAACAAAAACTGATGATATATTTCTGAAGTTTGCCTGGAGTCAGAAGCCTGAGGCTAATGGTAGAGCTGACAGAATTGTATACAAGTAAATAAATTATCAGCTGACAGCATATGTTTTCTTTCAATCTACAGAATGCTGGGCAGAGTTATACTTTGCAGTTTTGTCTTGTCTGCATGGTTTACTGTAGCAATTTATGGAGTGTCTTTGACTCCATAGTAAGACTCTGAACCTCCATGGGCTTAACTTTACACACTGGAGTTATTTCAAGGAAGTTAATGTGACCAGTGCAAGTGGTTGCATCACCAAAGCTTCACAAAACTGATAGAATCATCCCTCTTGTTATTGAAAATTCAATCTGGTTTTTAAAAATCAAGCTGGGAGCAATATAAATTATTCTATTTCCTTTAGGATTCTGTCAAAATAGTAGTTTTCTTTTCTGGCTGGGAAGCTCCGGGAGAATATGTTGTTTTCTTTTTTTAAATCCAGCAAATTATTAGTTTGCTGCCAATTAACATAATGGTTGCTCAATATCTCCATTTGCACAAGAAGACTTATTAAGAAGTTTTCTAAATGGCAGAACCTCTCTCTTTTGGTAACTTAGTTCAAAGAGCCACGTGCACAGAAGAGCTTACATACATTTACATAAATATACACTTATCTGTACACATACATACACACATATAGACAGCATTGGAAAACCTAATCTTCCCTTTTGAAGGGTCAGTGCCTGGGTCCAGGACACAGCCTGGGTGTGCAGAGACATGGCCCTTATCAGCCTGCCTGCCAAAAATATGCTACAGATTTGTGTCTGCCATATGGCTGCTCTTGCCCCTTGACCATCAGTTGGGAAGGAGGCATCTGGACTGGATTCTCCTCAATGGCATCTGCTAAATTTGGGATCAGTTATCAGTTATGTGAACACCAGCCCTAGGTGAGAACATCCACGCACCACACGCCGCATTCGCCTCCCCAGCACCACTCTCATTTCTGGCACCCTGTCCCCTCAGCTGCAGCAAAGCCAGGATGTTTCTGTGACACATCAGCAGTGTTGTGATTGGGTTTGAGCTTAAAATAGGCCCTGGGAATTAGTGGTATGAAATTACAAAAACTGCAGCTCTCTAAAGTGGGAAACAAATGAATCTTTCTCAATCAACATCTTTAATTGCTTATGTTTCGGTACTTTTCTCTTCTGGCGTGATTCCAAAGAAAATAGTGGATCAAGTTTGAAATTATTTTCCTCCTTCTCAAGTGCTGATGAGGAATCATAGGATATATACCTGAGAGGAAGCTGCCCCACAGCAACTGAGTCCCAGCCTTGGGCAATAAATGCATTTTACAGCCCTGGGGGCTCAGGCAAGAGCCTTGGTATTGTCCCAGTTGGTGAAGAGAGTGAACAGGGGAATGAAAAATCAAGGGCAGGGAGGAAAAGGAAAGGAACAGATGTAAAAGCATTGATCTGATGTACCTGTATTAAAAACACCAACATCTAATAAATACACTGGTCAAATGCTGAGCTCAGATACATAAAGTCAGCTATATAACCTTCATAACTCACACTATTTAAAAAAACCCAAAACATTTCGTTCAGACTGCTGAGCTCTATCTAATAAAATGGTTTTCATTTTGCAACATTTTCTCAGGTCCTTCTGGAAGGTGGCAGCAAGTTTATTTATCAAAAAAACTGGGACAGCTCCCTTGAGAATAAAACAGTCAGAGTCCTATCATCTACTGAAACTTCAGAATGTGCACATACTCTCTTGCATCTCTGCTGAGCTCAAAAGCCTGGCTGTCTGCACAGCTTGCTGAAGCCTTGGATCCCGAGTTCCAGTCCAAAGAAAATTTTTACAGCTGAGTTGCATAATATCCTCACAAACTGTTTATAATGGAAGCACTGACAGATCCTTAACTGTACAGTTACAAATTCCTTTTTTCTCCTCATTTCTGTTCAAATACTAATATGAATGAATAGTTCAGGGAAGAGGGTGATGCAACAAAATGGAATATAACTGTATTTTTCAGTTGGGGGTTATTAATATTTTTAATGTAAAAATCAAGGTAAAGAAAGTGTATCTAAGTAAGTTGTCTAAGATTTTGGATTGTACCCTATTTTTTTTTTTTATAAGAAGCAAAGCTGTTATAACAGGAATAATTTAAAGAAAAGAAAACCAGAAGGGAGTGGTTTATATAGAGCGTGACTTGCTGGGGAATTAATTTAACACAATGTTTTCATAAAAAAGACTTTTCAAACCATAACAGCAGCTGCTAATATGGTTCATTTATCGCATAAATGATGTCATACATTGGGTTATAAAAAAAAAACCTTTCCAAGTAGCGACATCTTCCTCTCCCCCTCAGTCACTGCATCCAAAGCCCAGGGAAGCCAGACTTTTTTCAGCAGACTTCAAAGGAGTTGGAGTTGAGACCCACTCTGAGCAGAGTGTGATGTCCACAGAGGATAACTGGGGCTGGGAGCAGCTCCAGCGTGGTGCCTTTGCGGCCGGAACTCTCTGAGCCTTTGCCACCTCACACCGTCCCTCCACAGCTCCCCTTGGCTCTCACCAAACCAGCAAATCCACCTCCACAAACCTGCCCTTGTGCCCTCACAGTCCCTCTGGGCTGTCACTTTGGCTCTCTCCAGCTGGCACTCAACTCCCACGTCCATCCTTCCCCTCCGGGAAGCTCCCGTGGCTTGGCTGTGTGTGCAGCCCCCACTGCTCTGCACCCCCGCAATGGGAGCCCAGTCAGCACCACGCCAACACTGCTGACACTAGCACAACAGCCTGATCTCAGAGAGTCCTAGGAGAGCGGAAACTTCCCCATTTTTGGCTTTGCCACAGAGACTTGCGCAGAGCCATCTGCAGATGCTGCCATGACCTGCCCGAGGATGGGGTTTAATGGTCCCAGAGTGGCCATGCAGGACTTGGCCCTGTCCCTGTGCCAACCCTTGTCCCTGTGTCCTCTCCTCAGGCTGCTCAGAATCACAGAATATTCTGAGTTGGAGGGGGACCCAAAAGGATCATCGAGTCCAGGTCTTGAGTGAATGGCCCATACAGGGATCAAACCCATGTGTTATTAGCACGGTGCTCCAACCAACCGAGCTAAGGCTCAGCACTTCGCTTGCACTCAGGAGTTTGCCCCACATCTTAGCAAACCTCAGGTCCTCCAGACAGGTTCTTCTCTTGTTCCTCCTGAATTTGAGGGGAGCACCCCCAACCACACACAAACACACCTGAACACACGTGGGTGCACAGGGCACCAGCTCTCACCTTCCCTGGTGCACACATGGTCCCGTCCAGCGGAGGCCCTTTCTTTGTTTTGCAGAAATAGGGGTTCTCGGGGTGGCTGCACCACAGCTGCTTGCAGGGATCAAATGTACGGAACTGGAACACAGGAAAAATCAGAGTGGGTGATGCTTTGAGAGAGCTCCCACTGGAAACTGCAAGAGAAGCTGCAGATGGGGGGGTGGTTCCTTTCCTAGGTGTAGAATGCCAGCTGTTAGCACGGATTCCTGAGGAGCACCATGATGTCTGTGGATTGAATATTTGAGCTTTCATACAGAATCATGGCTCTGAGGTGAGATCCCACCTGCATGCGATGGAATAAAGTCAGGCAGAAATAGTTTAACACAAGTGACCAACCAGTTTCCCCAGGCAGAGACACACACTGCCTTTTCTCACAGCTTCTCCAAATGGGGCTGCTTCATTCAGCAAACAAAGCAAAAAATCCTTGTGCACCCATGGGAGATGGAAATGAGCTGCTCAGACTGTAGCTCAGCTGTTGTAATCCTCTTCTTAGGGGGACGGAAATTTGAGATCAGATCCCCAATCCAATGAATAAATCAGCATTTTACCTACAGTGTAAAGGCTTCTATAGGACAGGATGAGAACCACCCATCCCAAAACATACTAAAAACGATGTCTGTACATGCTTTTGGCTATTTTGAACAAAGAACAATAGAAATCCTCCATCTTCCAGGCTCTGGAGAATGGCTGTAAGAAAAGATTCTCTTTGGCTGGGACATTCTTCCAGGGCAGCATCAGTGAGAATTGTGTCAAGCCACAATACTACAGCTCATGCTCTAAAGGTTCTCATCCGTTATCTAGGGACACTGCTCGGCACATATATTCCTGCAGATGGGAATGAAAGCAGAAATGTTATGTGTCAGCAGCTGCCACCAGCTGAAAACATCTCTTTCCATTTAATATTTTGTTCTACTTGAGGAGCTGGAGGTGGGAGGCACAGCCCTGCTGCAGAAGACTATTTTCTGAGGCCATTCCACTGAGAATAGTACTAATCTTGCCTTGCTTTAAATTTAGCCTTTGCCTCTTGTTTTCCTCATGCACGAGAGCCAACCATGTCATCAGGAGCCCTTGCAAGTCGCTTTTTTGCTTTCACGCTGATTTTCTCTTGCTAGGTATGAAAATGCATCACACTTTCCATAAAATTGGATCATAAAAGCATGCTGCCCTGTGCTAGCACTACAAGATGTGGCAGCAAATCCATCTCCTTTGCATCTGGGTGGGAGTTTTGTAGCAAAATAATCAGCTGCCAGCAAGAGAAGGCTCAATAACACAGCAAGTTTGTTTGTTGAAAACTACAGGTACTTACGAAACTACACAAGAATTACTTCTGTAACTCCAGTTTAAACAAAAACCAAACCAAGGGACATTTAGAATAACATATATGGCAACATTCAGTTGTTAATCCTTGCTTACAGCTAAGTGGGCACAACATCTTTCCTTGTGGGCTTCACTCCTCCGTCCCTATTAAGGACATTTCAGAGACACTTAGACCACTCCTGGATGAGAAACAGCAGAAGTGAAAGTTAAGTACTCACAGCTGTGCACATCATGTATCCCAGCCCAAAGTCAAAGCGGCACTGCTCATTCATGGAGTAGTGAATCCCTGGCAGCTGTGGGAGGGAAGGCCAGTCGTGTTCGAAGGGATCATCCCGCAGACAATCGTAGGAGCTGCAACAGGAAAAAATTACAGGAACAGATGGGGCTGTGAGGCTCGCACAGTGTTTGTGGTTTCATTGCCTTTTTATTCCAAACAAAATAGAGACTACAATTTCTCAGATGCTGGTCCTGAAGAGCAGCTAATATTGCAATTACACTCACATTCACTTTAGCATGTCGTATCCACCTTCAATGGATTCTACATATCATTTTATGAAGCCCTTTCAATGTAATTTCCATTTAGCTTGCAGGTAAATTCCTATCAGTCTCCAGGCTCCTTATGTGAAAGGAATCAAAGGAAGAATCCACAGGAGACCAAGAAGAAAAGAAAGTTTAATTAATTTTCCATTTGTGGAATTTCTTGCTGCCTGCAGCTGTCTTTCAAGTGAGGTTTCAAAAGCAGAGGCCAGGGTAACCAGCCCAGAATACCACTGAACCTACGGTTTCCCTGTGTCCTCCCTGAGAAGCAGTGACTCATTTACAGACTTACAGAGGTGAATTTTGCTGCTTTCATTAACCCCTCGGATTTGTTCCCTCTCTCTGCTTCTCCTGATAGCTCCCAACACGATCCACTGTTTAAACTAAGTTTCCTTTCTCTGTGATGAACGTGGTAGTTTCTCCTCTGCTCCTACGGAGTGAGGACAGCCTGTAGAATTACATCTGGCCAAGTCATGTCAGGACAAAGGACTGCTGCCAGTACCACCAAATGGTTAAAACAGTGTAAGTATTGGTTAATTCACAACACCAGCACAGTCCACAGGATCTCTGAAATGTCTCCCAGTTATTTAACAGACATGAGGACACCATACATGAGCCTATCCTGGCAATCATTAAGGTTGCCTTGAAGATACCAATAGCTGAAAGCAGAATTTTGAGGTTAGATTTACTTCAAAGCAAACCATCATTCTGCTTTGTTATAAGACATTTTAAAAATAGTTGTATTTAAAAGAATGTAAAGCAGCCCTCTAGGCCAGATGATTTTTATTTAATGGCTAAAGCTCTGGAGGATCTTGCTAATTGAAACAATCACACTTCCCTCACAGTGTTTTTATTCCTTATTGCCACACCTAAGATAGCTACAATAATAAAAATATTGACAAAAAGACTGACTCATGTTTACTTCATGTATTTTGCTGCACTTTTTTCCTATTCATTTTCAGCTGGTTATTGTAGCAGTTTCCCCCTCTTTTTCTGTACAACTTGCACAGGGGAGATTTTTTCTCTGTAAGGAGCAAAACCATGGTCATAAACAACAGAGTCTGGCTGGGAACTCCAGCACAGGTCTAATGTCTGAAGTGCAGGTTCCAAAAGGAAGGCAAGGCACATGGATGAAGCTGTTTAAACAGCTTTTGCATTTCAGGTACTGAAAGAAAAATTAACAACTGAAGAACTAATTCTAGAACAATGTTTGCTCTTCAGATACCTACGAAAGTCAAGAAATTGGTGAGCACTTAAAGGACAGATTTTCGTTTCTAGGCAGCACCATCTTATCACTGACAGGTATCACAATAAATGGCCCTTGAAGCCACATGTGGTATCTGCAGGACACACACCACGCTGCTGGGTGGCCCAGCCAGCCCTCAGCTCGAGGGCAGAGTTGGGAGGGAGGAAAGTTCGCAATGAGATTCATAACAGCGCCTTCCATCACCCCTGAGAGGACAGCAAACACACCCTCAATGCCCAGAAAATAAACAGACATAAACCAAATGAGACCAATTGAAAACGGACCAACATCAGACTAAATGCTGGAATCAGAGCAGTTCCCACTGGAAGGGGAGAGGCACGGAGCAGTACTCACTGCAGATAGCGGTTCAGCTCCTGCTGGCTGCAGCGGGACCAGTGGAAGCGGTGGAAGGCGGCTTGCACCAGCGGGGCCATGATGCTGCCCAGGCGGACCTCGTCCCCACAGCGGTTCCCTTGGCCGTCGTGCTCCATTCCTAAACTGCCCCGCGCACGACAGAGACACAACAGCGACATTGCTGGGGGCTCTGAGGGCCCCGGGGCTTCCCCCTCCCCAGTGGCACCAGAGGTTGATGCCAACAAGGCTCTGGAGTCCTGTGGCCCTTGTCCACATCAGCAAATTCAGAAATAAGGCAGGGTGGAGCTAAAGAGTAACTCCCACATGGAAGGATTGACCCCTGAGACTACTTTCACATCATTAGCCTAATCCACTTTCAAAAACACTAAAAATGCCTTTTTTGAACTTCTGTGAACACACACATTTGTGAGTTACTACAGCTAAATGTGAATCCATTTCTGAATTACGGAGGCAGCCCACTCTCCAGGAATACTAACAGAAATGTACTGATGCCCGAATCAAGAGCTACTCAGGAATTTATATAACTTCAAAAAAAATCACACCTTATCTTAATTCAAAGTATTGTGCAACTGTGGGCAAGTCCTTTGCATGGAAAAAAAGAAAGGCACTACACAGAAAGCTAGTTCAGACAAGCTGCTGCTGTTGCCCAGGAGCAATCCCACATTGTCTAAATGTGAAACAGCCTGGAAAGTGCGGGGTGCTTTCTAGAAAATTATCCCAAGTTAGAGATATTTTAAAATTTCTTTTTGGCTTTATTATGAATTTGTTTTCTCCTTTCCTTTGTTAGGATCTTATATTGCATTTTTTAATGAGCACTGTTGGACTAATATGGAAAATACCTGTCCATAGTTAACCCAAATTAACAGATTGGGGCTGAATATGATTTGAGTGATTACAAACTTTCTGTAGTGGTGTCTGTTCTAAAGCTCATGCTGCATTCTTTTTAATCCTAATTCAAAATTTCTGGAATCAAATGCTATCTGGGTATCAAATAGATGTCCCTGTCTAACTAAGATATGTTTATAGTGATTTCAATAAGTTTTGGCACTTTCTTGGTAAAAAAAAGAGAAAGGGCCTGGAGGTTTTCTTAGGGAAAACAGAGTAGATTGAAACAGTTCAGAAAAAGCCTTCTGGTAACTGTTATTCTACCAAAGAGAAAATGGAAAATCAGTGGGAGTTCTCTGCAAACAGGGAAACTAAAAAGATCTGGGAGAAACCAAAGCTCTGACAACTGCTGCCCAGTCATTTGTCCAAATCACATCAATAAGTGAAATGATTGCATTTTTTATATGAGATTTATAGAACAGTTGTAACTGCAGTGCTTGGCGCCTCACTTCTATTCAGTATTGTTTCATTTTTCAGCAGAAACATATACAGATTATGTGGTTGTTTAGTATGGATTGCTTGCAAGAATGCTGTGTTCCACTGACTCAATGAATTCATATTTCTTTATTATGAGTACTTTACATTTCCACCAGGAGACTACAATATATCATTCAATCTAGTCCCACAGCAGCTCTGGAAGATATTTTTTGTATTAGATTTTTTTCCATTTGAAAATCCCAAAATATAAGGCTCACTTAAGATTTTAAAGAAAGCTTTGTGAGAGCTGAGGCCTGAAACCAGAGCTAACCCTGAATATTGTTTTTTAACATCAATTGCATCTGCCCAAAGTCATCAGCATTTGTCTGTACCAAAAACCATTTAAGGTGCAGCACAGGTGTCCAGTTGTACTCACACATGTCCGGTTTCATGAGCCACCACAAATGCAGATGAAAAACCATCCTCGTGGTTGAGAGTGCAGCTCCGGACAGGATGACACATCCCAGTGACAGGAGCATAGCCTGTGAGAAACACCAAGAGTTTCAGAAAATGATCAAGTCTGGAAAGGCAATGCGGTGGGAAGCTCTAGGGAGAGCATCCATCTTTTGTTGTGACACAAGTATAGTTGGAGTGGCCCTCTCAAGACCTCTGCCCCCAAACATTTAACAATGTGTTCCTTCATCTGTGAAACAGAGGAAACCAGCCTGTTGAACAAATTAAAACTTCCTGGCTCACCAAGAAAATTCTTGTCACCTCTTGGACTGCCCTACAATTGCTTTTTCTAAGTGCATAAGACAGAGGCAAAGGACACCACGTGCTGCTGCGTGGAGGAGCCCAATGCAGTTCCTGCCCTTAGGGAAAAAAACCCAGCCCTGCGCTGACAGCAGCTCTGGCCAACTCAAAATGAATGGGAAAGCCCTGAAATTTCTCCCCTCTGGTGAAAAACCTCATCTTACAGGAGGCAGAGGTCTGAGAAAAGGAAAAAGTGGACAGCGCTTGGCCCTGCTGTTCCAGACCTCTCCATAACAATATTTCTTCGCAATTTGGCTGTAACGCAGCAACAGCTTTGGAACTTTTTAAACACAAAATCTGTTCTTTAATATTTGGGCATTTTCAGGGCTGTTTACATATGGATCCCATTTTCTAGGCTTCAGTAAGAGCACAGAAATGATGCAATAAGCAATCAGTAAGAAAGGATAAAATAATAAGTGAAGCAGTTACAACTGAAAATGGCCAAATTCAGAGCTCCTGGGGAAAGAAAGCATTGAGCAGAGCAAAGCAAAAGGTACACAATTAAACTTTGCATGGCTAGCCTGGCTCGGTGATAAATGCAAATACAAAACAGACCCAGACACACACCTTGCATGCCCGATGGACCAAAATCCTGCCTGGTGAGGAAGATGGCGTGGTCGTGATACTCCGCGTGCCCGGTGTCGGGTTTCTGCTGCAGGTAGGCCCAGCGACACACGTTCTCCAGACTTTGCGAGGGGTTCCCAATCTCTATCAGACTCATAGACTGCACACACAGAGGAAAATAAAAACACCCAGAGTTATTAAAAGCACGAGCAATTTTTTCCCAACTTTTTCAGGCACTTGACTAAACATCTCATTTCCATTTGTTCTTAATTAAGAGACACCTACACTTCAGAAACAAATTTTACTGAACCAAGAAATCAAGCAAATAGCTAAAGTTCATGGTTAGATTGTGATTTCTGCATTTAATGAGATCTGAGATACAAGGAATGAAAAAAAATAGAAGAGAAATAAAAATATGTATATTTTAATGACAAAACTGATAAATGCCTGTGCACCTTGTGCCACCCTGGCACCAGTTTACATCGCTTTACCATCTCTTTATCATCACTTCCAGTCTGGATATACAGTTTTTGATGGAGCCCACGTCCCTGTTGGAACCACAGCAGGTCTCAACCAGCAGAGGCTGACCCAGAGAGGGGAAGAGCAATGCCTAATGGCCAAGGGAAGCCAATCACAACACTGCCCTGCCCTGTTCATCAGCTGCTTTTGTCATGAACCTGAGCTGTTAAGGCTGTTCTGTCAGACCTTGGCACAGTCCTGGATGCTCTGTCCGTGTAAAACCAAGTGTACTTTTTCAGCTGTACTTGAATCATTACTTCCAGAAATGGACTTTCTCAGTGAGTGTCTTTTAAATTGCATTTTCTTTATCCCATTACTCATCTGAAGATCATTCAGAAGGTAAAACACATAACTTCCCACTGTGGGATGCCATTCTCCATGTGAACCACATGTTTCATGGGTGGTGAGCTGACACAGCTCGGCTGGCTCCAGTGAGCTGAGGAGGTGCAAAGGACAGTTCTCTTGAGCAAGGAAGAGAAAGGCATTTAAAAATCCAATTACTACGTTTGCCTTTTATTTTCTTTTTTTTTTTCAATAGTACTTTCTTAAGAGGTCCCAGCTAATTCTGCTTAATACTGTGCACTGCAAAGACTTTAGAAAGTTTACTGTAAGTAGGGTACTATAAAATCTATGACTAACTGACCTGTCCCAGGCCTTCCAGGATTTGTAAGAATTACATATGTGAACCCTGGCTTTTCTTTTACAAAAATTATATTACCATGACAACACTGTAATCATAACAAAACCCACTACAATTTAGATGCTATACTGTACTGCAAGCATTTGTCATTCCAAAATACTCAATGTAGAGCAAAACTTAGCCTAGGCCAAAAATAAGAGAGAAGTAATACAATTCATGTTTAAATACAGATGTATTTGACATGTCCTCTAATTGAGTGCATGATGGAGTACA
Organism: Acanthiza pusilla; assembly: GCA_036630365.1. Taxonomy (NCBI): domain Eukaryota; kingdom Metazoa; phylum Chordata; class Aves; order Passeriformes; family Acanthizidae; genus Acanthiza; species Acanthiza pusilla. Next base: position 7,591,457 of record JAXCHO010000049.1, on the reverse strand, counting down.
CAGAGTATTGACTACATGAAAAAGAAAATCCTCAAAGGGTTGTGGAAGAACAACTGGAATTGATAAAAGAAGTGTCTGCCAAACTGAGGTCTGATTTTGGCAAAACTAAGATATTACAATTCTGCAAATGTTCAGGAAAACAAATTTATAAACCAAATAGAGGCACAGTTTGGATTCTGATACCACTGTGGAATGAAAAAGTTGTAATATAATCCTGTGCTGGATCATACTGCTTCCAGCCATAATTCCCTTGGAAATTGAACTAATAACTGTATTTTAAATGGTGGGACAGTTGTGGTGCCTTTATTGAATCTTTGTATATTTATAAGAACATACTTAAACAAACTTTGAGTCACTAATACAGGGCAAAATCCTGGCTCTTCAAACAAAAATCCTAGTCAGTTAAACAGGGTTTACTACTGCTGAAGGTCTTTAGTAACATCCATCAGTGGTAAAACAGAAACAAACAAGCAAACAAACCCAAAACCTGTCTACATCATCTCCACCCTTCTCATTTCTCCAAACCTGCACAAAAGAGATCACTCCCTTCAAGGATCTCAGTGAAAAATCTGACTGCAAGGCCCAAAAGCAAAGAATGCTGTAGAATGAAGCTGAGAGACCTCCAGTTGTGAACTGTTTGCTAATAGTTCCTTATTTCATAATGACCTCCCTGTGTATGTTCTACCAAATGAAAAGCACATCATATAAGATGCATTGATCAGAAAACAATGAAAACATACACCCTATCAACACATGCTTTGTTTAAGGGTATCCAATTATTTGCAAAGAAATCGTGAGTTTGCATGATCAGCAAAAAGCATAGAAAATAAAACATCAGTGATTTCCTAACAGCCACTGCTTTATAGCTTTTCTCTGTCATATGTCATCTGTCCAACACAATGGGGAGAATGAAGAAAACCCCACTTTGGCATAAGAGGGGAAACCGAGAACACACAAGTCCTATAAAACATGTTTCAGCTGACCCAGCTTTTTTGCCAGTGTCAGTTTTAACATCATAAAACCAAGCCTTACTGCTCTTTAAGCTGGGAAACAAGACAGCCATAGGAAGTCAATTATTTTGAGTGTGCATGTGCTACGAATGTAAGTAGCAGGTTGAGGTCCTGTCAGTGAAGAGGACTTCAAAGAGTGAGAGGAAAAACTCTGTCTGCCTGCTGTGTACTCTAAGTCCACTGAGCACTCAAATCATCACTAATCCCTTGTCTTTCCTCACTGTAATGTAACAGCCTGAAAAAAGAAATCCACTTGATTTCTAGCAAATTTTCACCTGAAAGCCCACTTTCTGCAATTTGTCAAAGCCTTTTGAATCAGAAAGGCTTAAACAGCACCAACAGCAAATATTGCATGGCCAGGGAGCCATCAGTCTGACAGTGAGTCAAACTCACTGTGCTGTGCACCTGCACTGGCTGAGACTGAAGAACCATGAACACCACAATCCTCTCCTCACAGCAGGCAATGGTATGGCCATGGAAGGGAATTAGGGATAGTGTTTCTCTCCAAAGAACCTCCAAGGCTCCACTGGTCTTTTGATCAAAGGTTTTTTAAGCCAGGCATGCCTTTATATAGAATTTTATCCACTTTTCCAGCTGCCTTGCCTTTACAGATAAATGCTGCTGTCCTGAAAGAAAAGAGCTTGGGAAATCAGGGGACCAGGCAGAGCTTGTTAGTAGAAAGGGCAGATGTCATATGTTTTAGAAGGATGTTGTCCAAAAATTACTCTTGTAGAGATATCAGATAACACTTAATAATATTTTCTTTTGGAAGTCAATGTGAGCTTTCATCAGACACAGGAGAGCCCAACCCCTTATTAAATGGACAAAGCAAATGACAAAGAGGACAAGGGATGAGCTGTGTACAGTAATAAGGACTGCAAGGTAAAATCCCTCTTTGTCACACTGCAAACAGGGGAGGCTTGGGGGCCAGCAGGCTGCACATGGAGAAGAGGTGTAGGTGTTACTCTTGGCCAGCAAAGTGCCCACAGTGCCAGGAACACGCAGGTCCTGCAGCTGGCTGGGAGCTCCGACCTGGCTGGGAAGGACCTTTTTCCAAGCAGGACAGCAGGCCTGTGGAGAGCATTACTCAGCTGATCAGCAGGAAAACTGCCAATGGAAAGAGAAACTTTCCTTCTCACAGCAAGAAAAGCAAAAAATCTGTGAACTGCTGATGGAAACAGATGGAGATGTTGGCCAAGAAGTGGAAAGGGCTCAGCTGGGAAAACATCCCCAAGGCAAGGGGACACCACAGAGGGTGACGAGGACAGTGTGCCCTACAGAATTAGCTGAGGCCTTTTCTCTGGGAAACTCAACATCTACCAGTGCTGTACATATTCCTTCCTTCTTTTTTGATTCTGCCTTCATTTCTTCTCCACTCCTTTCCTTCTTAGATGGAAGCAGCAAAAAAAAAACTAAACAAAAATAGAAGACAACTGAATGTCAACTACCATTCATACAAAGAGGGAAAGCAGGGCAGTAAGAAATGGTTCAAAGCCATTAGAGAGGTCTCTGAACCTTCTTTGATACTGTCTGATCCTTTGAGAAGTTATCAGTGTGATGTTCAGTTCTCTCATGAACACACTGAAGAACAACTCATTCATGAAGCTTCCTGGAAAGTCCTTCAAATACTCGTGGAGAGTGTGAAGCAAGGATGAAATACTGATTTTTCTTTTTCTTTAACAATTTCAAAGTTATTTTAGAAAAAACTGCAAATTTAGTCTGTATTCTACCCAAACATTTCAAGAATGTTCAAGTTGCCAGCCCATGTGAAAGACACAAAGGTATCACACACAGAATGGCAGCTCCCCTAAACAACTGATTTTTTTTGTCTGCTGTTTGGCATCACCGGGTACAACTTTACAAAAGTGATGATGAGCAGGTACTTGATGATAAGAACATAAGAAATTTAGGCTGGTCAGAAGCTTGGGACCTTCCCTAACTCATCCATTAGGTGGTGCTCCAAGAGTACCAACGGAGAAGGTTTTGCAGCTCTTCGATAGCTCCAGGAGGAGCAGAAATATTCTTAACATGACAGGCTTCAAATTATGGTAGCAAAAGTTGGACCATAGCAGTGCACACATTCAGGAAACAATTTAACGTATGACTTTCCCTTCCTGGATGTGTAAAACCTCTGCAAAATACACTGTTTGCATTGCTTTTACTTGGCACTTCTATTGTTCACTAGATATTGGATTAGATCTTCTATATTCTTCTGTCATCCTGAACAAGACAAGCCAAAGATAAATAAATACAATTCTTGAATGTCCATGGTAACCAAACTAACAAAAATAGCTCATTCAGCAAACTGCCATTTTGCATTAAAGGGATTTATAAAGATTTCTTATGGCAGCAGTTTGTAAACATTTTTCAGTCTCTAATTCTGTATAAATGTAAGCAGATCAGGAATACAAAGCACTGTTTATGCTATCAGCCAGCTCCAAATTCTTCAAGGTCCCAACAAAACACACTGGGAAATTATAGGCTCTGAGTCTAATATATAAATAAGGGAATTCAACAATTCACCCAGATAAAAAACAGGAGGGGCAATATCTCTTCTCTTTGTCCCCCCCCTAAACATTTGAAAACTGTGCAAAAATATGAACAGCTGCCAGAATGCTATATAATATGTAGGTTCTGGCCTTGCAGCTCAGCCTGTGCAGAACTGGTTACTGGATATGGCCAAATGCTGGGGTCAACAACTCCATCTTCAGACACATTTGTAAGATCAGGGCTTGATTCCTGCTGATTCTTTCAGGTCTTCCGCATCTACCAATCTCAGCAGAAAAATAAGATACTCAACTCACATTCACAATCTAATATAAAGAGGGGATAGAGGAGGCCCAGGAAACTCTCAGTGGATAGTTGGGCAGGGGCAGGAAATAAAGATGACTGAGACAGAGTCTTCTCAGTATCCAGAGAAAGGAGAAGAGGCAATGGGCAAGGGAAAAAGCCTTTAGGAATGTTACTGTAATTTTACCATAAGAGTGGCCAAACATTGGGAAGGGTTGTCCAGAGAGGTTATTGAGTCTCTGGGAATATTCAAAACTCAGCTGGACAGGATCCTGCACAAGCTGCTCCAGGTGACCTTGCTTTGAGCAGGGGAGTTGGAGCAGATGATTTCCAGAGGTCGATCCCAAGCCAAGAGATTCCATGTCCCTAACGCGCAGCTAACAAGCACAGGTGTTCTCAGCCAGAGCCTTTGCACCTTTTTGGGAGAAGCAGACATGAGTGGAGGTGCTCATCCCTTTGCCTCCAGGGAAACAGCAGGGTCAACAGCAAAACAGTAAGGACAAGCACCAGATTTCAGGGATAAATCTGATTTGTACTTCCAAGGCTGCCCTCTGGGAAACAGAGAAGAACCTGACTCAGACTGAACCAGCACTTTCCATCCTGGTTGAACCAAGAACTTCTCCCTGCTTGCATCAAGCTTAGATATGAAAAGGTCAGATGGCAGAGATAAAGAGAGCATCATTTTATGAAAAGATCGAAGGTAAAGACTTGTCCCAAATGAAGGCAGCAGGAGCTCTGCTAATATCTCAGACATACACAACTGAACAATCCTTCTCAGTTGAAGCAGTCCTGTCCTATGAGATTGCAGGCATCCACCCCACAGTATTTTCTTCTTCCTGAACTGCCACCTCAAAGTCATTTGGGTTTGCTTCCCTCCTCTAAGCTCTTTGAAAGGCTTTCTGCATTGGCAGTCAGGCTCCTCTTTCACTCTGACCAAGTTAACACATGGTCAGAGTCCAACCACTTGTTCTGGGGCCAATGCTGCTTTACAGCTGACGTGGGTTTTCTCTCCCTCCTGGTTGCATTTCCAGATGCCACGGAGCAGACTCAGCACCCTCAGCCCATCCCAGCCTGCCCCAGGCTGAGTGCAGGTCACTCGGGCTGTGCACAGAGCCAAACGAGAGCTCAGGGGTGTCCTGTCCTATTCATATTTCCCAAGAAAAATAACCCTCACAAATCCTCAGGTGGCTGCATTTATTGAAATCCCTGCAGTTCCTGCAAAATTCTTTCCAAGCGTTTTTTCATTAATCACTGTGTTAATTACATCCATCCCAGCTAACATGTGCTTTCCTCTGCACTGTGCAAGGGCAGCTCATCTGCACACAGAGTCACCATTGTCAATGGACAGAGCGTGGGGCTGGAGCCAGGAATTTATGAGGTCTTATCCCCAGCCTGCCAGTGGCCTTCCGTGTGGCCTTGGAAAATAACACTTAACATCTTTGTTTTTTTAGCTGTAAAATGGGAATAATAATCTTTATTCATTCACCTCAAAGAGGCGATGAGAGGATTTTATGCAGTGTTCAGTATTTAAATGTTTCCAAACAAATTTTAGAATAACCAGTCAGGAGTTTTAAATGCATGCTCAGCTCATCTCTTGCAACCTCCTCTGCACTTGGTGCTTGTGGTTGCTTTGCTTATTTCCCTGAGTATTCTAGAGCTAGCTGGACTACAGAGCTGTTACAACCAAAATAGGTCTAAGTGGAATAATTCGCACAAACATTGAATTATATTAATCTCAAATGTATCCACGGTTGCCAAAATTTGGAAGCAATCTTCCTACTACTGAAGTCAAAAAGGCAGAAGTGAGCCAGCTCATCTTTTTCCCATTTGAAGAAAAATGCACTGCATGTACCCTGTTTACTTATTTGCAGTATCTCATCACTTCAAAAAAGCCTACGACTTTGGAAGCCAATGTCAAGAAAATGCAGAGAAATGCATTGTGGCTTCTGAAGCCAACACAGATATGGAGCAGCCTTTGCAGAACACATTTTTCTATCCTAATGATGGAATTGATAAATGAGTGGGCAGCAGCAAGGCACAGTTGAAGCCTTCACATCAGCCTCTGGTATATCATTTGTTGGAAGTACTGAGAGAAAAGCAGGGAGTCAGGGAAGGGCTGGCAGCTCCTGCAAAGTCCTGCAAACCTAGCCCAGCCCCAGCCCAGCCACACTCTGCCTGTCCCCAAACATCATCCAGCCAGAGCCTGAGCCTGGTGCTCTTGGCAGAGCTCAATCTGCCACCCCCTCCAAGTCCTGAGGTGATAACTCACACAAAGTGCTAATTCAGTCAAACCATGTCAGATCTTTCAAATTCGTCCCTGAAGTAATTTCAGCATGTGATCACCAAGGAATATCTTACATTTTTTCATTTTACCAGGGCAATTAATGCTGTTTCTGAAATTACTGAAACTTCTGAATGTAGAGTTGCCTGTGCTTGAGAATGTTAAAAAATAAGTACATTTGAAGGAGTGGTGTACCTTCAAGCAAGAACCAGTGAAAGGTTGGTTGCTATGCAACTCAAGTATTGTCCATATTATTCTTATCAACAGATGATATATTGTATAAAATAATATAATCCTCTAAAAAAGCCCACAACACAGTAGAAAGCTGCTCAGGGGTGGAGAATTGGCAATAGCTGAGAGTGCTGTCATAAACCTGACGTTGATGGTACATACTTCATCAATTACAGAACCATAATGTAATTATTATGATTATTTAAATGGCACCCTTGATAATATATATAAATCGCCTGCAGTGAAGCAAACAAATCTAAAGATATCGGCTCCATGCTTTCAAAGAGATGCTTACTCAAACAAGACTGGGATAACATTTTCAGGCTGCTTCATTCATGCACTGCCTTGACTGGTATAAATGTCCTTCTTTTTATTACGTACTTTGAATACACTTATTCCTAAAAATTGTTAGTGCTGGTGTGGGGGATAGTAAAGCATTGAAAACTTTGGTTTAATTCCCCAGAGCAGGTTCAGAAAGTGAGAACTATATACTTCTTCTCTCTGTTTTTCCACTGCTAAATTATCCCAAACCTCTGAAGAAAAATCTCACCTTCTACTCCCTGCTACTAGTCCTCTGATCAGGAACTTTAAAAATGTGAAAAGGATGCATTTTTATACAGCCATGGCATGCAGATCCCTACACTATAAAGTAGAGGAGTTCCAAAATTATGTCTTTTATATATTGATTTTACTATTTTTAGAAAGCCATAGATTGTCTTTCATGTAAACAAGAATCAGATATGGAAATGCAAGAAAAAATTATCTTTGGGGCAAGCTTGTGATAGTAGAATTATTCCACTGAAGCCAGCAGGACAACGCAGAAGTTAAAGCACTGTCCACTGCAGATTGTGGGTGTAGAACCCAGAAGCAGAATATCCACAAGCAGATTACACAGACCTGCAAATGCTACTTTTGTGATGTGGCCAAAGACCCAACCAAAAATGGCGGTTTCTGTCCTCCACCCCAACTCTCCTCTCTAAAGAACATGAGACAGATAACTTTCAAATTATAAATGCGCAAGGCTTTGCTCTTCACAAGAAAAGAGATCCTTAAGATGGAATGATGACTGCTGGAGCCACTGTCTGCCATCAGGACCTGGCAGAAGTTACCAGAGCTCAGACTGGTGTAGATCTATAAGGCTAAAGATGGACACACATAAAAATTCTGAAATACCCAGGCACCAAGGACTGCAAAGAAGTGACTAGCCCATGTACTGATTCTGCTGGCTTCCACCACTATTGCAACATCAGATTTGTATGAGATTTATTAGTCAATCTGCAATCAAATTTTTGCCATTACGGCAATAACAAGAGAATTTCGATTATTTTGTAACTCAGTGTTAACTACACACTCCATGAACTTCCAATTACAAAATGGCAAATATGATCTTTTTAACCTTTTGTTTTAAGACATACATCTGATTAAGCTTATCCAAAATGTGTAGCTACATCATCACCATCACTGCAGGAAAAGTAGACATGGATTGGTGTGCTTAGTTCTCAGATGGGGAAGCTCCAAGAGAATGACTTAAACCAAATCCAGGCAATCTGTCTCCAGCAGAGTCCAGATTAAACCTCAGAGCTCCCTCGTTTGCACCAGGGAGGATAATTCTCAGCTGATTTCAAGCAGGGTACACTGGTGAATGCCAGTGGAGTTTCACCTCTGACACTATCTGCACTGCCTTTGTGCTGATAGCATTCCAGCAGCTTCCAGGAGCAGACATGGAGTCATCTGGAATCCAGGTTTAATACATGAACGTGCAAATGCCAGCAACTCCAGCCCCCTGGAAGGTGCATTAGACTTCAACACCCTGCTCTGAGCAGCTGGGCACGATGCTGCATTGGGGAGCACTAAAATCACATGTCCTTAACCCAAGAGTTATCAACACACTTGACATTCCCTATTCCTGTTTCCATGGAATCTGATGTTGACTTGGACAAGTACTGACAGGATCAATACTTTTGAAACCCATTTAACTTTTTGATCCTCCTTACTCAAGTTTTGCCTGTGGAGCAACGCCTTCCACAGAAACTGAGAGAAAGAACACTTGATATTCTTAATTACAGATTTGATCTGCAAAGCTCTTGCCTTCTGGCTCCTATTCCACAGGACTCCCATTTAACTTTGAGCACATCTGTAGCTCCACTGATAATAAGCACAAGTTAAATGAGTTCTTAGAAAGAGGCTGTAGCCCTCAGCATCTTGCAGAGCTGACCTTGTGTTTACTGTTACTTACATACAGTTCTACCAGAACACGCTCTGTTTTCTTTAGGAACAGAAATGTTCTCTATGTTTCATGGACTATTCCAAACAAATCTGAAAAGACAGACTGCCAGAGCTAAGCAGTAACTTCAAATGACACAGGGAAAACCCAGAAGAAATTGAAACTATTTGAAATGTAAAGTTTGAATAATAAACAGATATATATAAACATGAAAATTCTTCATATTCATAGCCTGGTAAGGATAATATATGTGAATTAAAATACAAAACCTATACATGTCACCAACAACTACATGGTTCATAAAAGAATAAAATCTATAGATACTGATATCTTCCATTTAAATTAACCTTTCCTTACCTTGCCGTAGCTCAGCAGGATTATCCTCACCAAGACAACGTTAATGTGAGCACCCAGGGACTCATCATGATAAATTTCATTAACCTGCAAAAGAGTTCAGCACTTTAACAATGGTAACCATGAAGGCAGTGACACAGCCAGTACATTTTATGCTCTGTGATTAGGCCAGACACCACTTTGTGATCATATTTAAAACATGAAAAATTTCACTAATGAGAGAGGGAATGGGATTTTTTTCCAAACTCTATTGCAGCCTCCTAACAGATCATAATTTAGGGAATCATTAAAAATTAATACATAATCAGAGACTTCAGGTTAACAGGTATGTAAGTGCCAGCCTAACTGGACTTGGAGGTATTGTGGTGCACCTATGATGCAGCTGAGCTGACCCATGAGTGCCCACTGGAGCCTGGAGCATGGCAATCCAGACAAAAATCCCAAATATCTCTCTGCTGAGCAGGACCATGCACAGGGAATGGGATGAGTGAGCAGAGAGACAGGACCTCTCTCCCGAGAGCCATTCACCGATCAGCTCAGCTGCACCCTGCAACTCTTCCATCTGGGACCCATCGCAGCGCGCCCTGCCAAGAGGATGTGCCTCCCCCAAAAAGCTGGTCAGGCACATGGGCTGGCTTTATTGTGTGTCAAAACTCATCAGTGTTAAACTTTGCAAGCAGAACAAAAGCTACAAAATGCCAGCAAATTAAAATTGTCTGGTTTTTTTTTTTTTAATACCAGAGCTACATAACTAAGTACGCACATGGGGAAATCACCCCAGGAGCACTGAAAAGAAAACTGTAAATATTTAGAGAATGAAATGTGGATGAATAATGATTACTTAGGAAACACTGCTACAAGCAAGCTGGGCAAATATTAACTGTTAAAGAGGCTGATTTAAGAATTCAGTGATGAAGACTGCATGAGACTTGGCCAAATGGCAGGGGTTTAGCTTTACAAATTAGAAGAGGCAGATGAGATCCCTGCAAGGCAAGTTCCTTTCCTTAAACCTCCTTTACTTGGTAAAGGTTGCACCAAACTGAACTGTTTTGCTGTCTGGACCTAGATTTCATTTATTCCTGCAAACTAGATTCATGACTTCAAGCTAATAAATAACTTTCAGGGAACCTTTCATTTGAAACATGGTAAATAATGTCCTGCTACTTCAATCAGCCCCAGTTTTAATAGCCCATATTTTATCTCTTCAAAAATCATTAAAATTAAATACATCAGTGTAGGTTTTGCTAAGCAATCCCCACTGACATTTTAAAGTGAATTTTAATTCGTTTCATCAGTATTTTTTGACAGAAGAGCCTTATTTTATGCCTGGTAGGCATCCAAGTTTTTAACAGTCCTGAGTGTCCTGCTGAACCAGCTCCAGGAGGAGGCTCACACCCTCCAGGGCACCTGGGGAACCTTCTGGGGGATGCCTGGGATCCAGGCTCGCTCCTGGTTGATGAGCAAGCAGATCTTTGGATTGAGATGGTGGATGAGGAGCCCATGGCTGTGAGTGGCCTCAGGGGCTTCTGTTTTCATTGAGGCCTAGAAAGAGCTGATTATGTTCAGATCTGCTTTGTAAACAACTCCTCTAGAAATCATCTCTTGGCATGTTTAAATAGGACTTCAGAAGACTAACTTTATATTCTGAAATTTTTAAAACTCTCTTATTTTTACTTTGAAGACCATTGCTGAACACAGGTTGTAAAGAGGTAATACATAAACACATTTTTCTTTACGAAAATTCTTTCACCCAGGAAAAAGAGCCTTGCTGTCAAGGGAGGCAGGGATATTAATTTGCCTCCCTCTGTGTGTGGTGGGAAGAGAGCACTCACATCAAGCATATGAGGTTGAAATAAGCTGTAGATTACCTGCACATGAAATGAGTATTAAACAAAAACTCCTGTGTATAGAGGACAGTAAACACAGCATGTAAATAAGTATTTAATTAGTTCATAAAGCATAATCCAAATTGGTGCACACCGCTCTCTCATTAACTTCCAGAATTTAACCTAAGCCTCTTTTAACAATAGCTGAGTAACCGAACAACTGTATCGCTGCTGTGTGCCAAAGGGAGACTTGGCTTGAAAACATTGATGGAACAGAATTAAAACACTGTTTGACTATTCATGCAAACGACATCTAACAAACAAACTGTGAATGAATAGAGAAGCACAAGCACTGTAAAAAGCTGCTTGGTTCTCTTGGGATCCCAGATTTTCTGCAAGACACTGGCCAATTCAGAGCTCTGGGTCTTGGTTTCATCAATAAGGGTGAGTCCAAGCCCTCTTCACACAGCATTTTTCTCTGAGTTAAAGTGTGGTTTGCTCGGAGTGTCTCACTGCACATGGATAATATTGAAATAGATGCTTTTCTTTTTCTTCAGCACAGCTTAAATCACACCTGTTCGTTTCAGGAAGTTGTTAGAGATACAACATCCAAGCAAACATTGTGCTCTCAAAGGTTCATGAAAAGTGCACACACTGAAAGGGTCACCACAGGCCCCAGCTTAGATTCTCCACATTTCCACCTGTGATTTCAACAGGAAAGCAGAGCTAGTGCAGCTCAATGTATAGGGCAGAAAATGACCGACCAGCAGTGCAATCAGAAAGCTCCAGGCTTGAGAGCAACTCACAACTTTGAAACTTACTGTTTGAAAGCAGAGATAATCAGACAATGGAGATACATGTTCAGACATCTGTGCAATAAATACACACAGCTGTGAAAAAGAGTGCAAGTACTTTTCCAGCACTACATCTCCATGCACTCCAGCAGGACATCCTGGTTCATATCAACAGAAGAAAAGCCAGTGTCAATCTCCTGTTGTTCTTAGATCTGTAAGTCTAAAATTAAGTTGCTGCATAGGAAAAAAAAAAAGTACACAGAGGCCATCCCAAAATCACAGCTCCTGAACTGAAGGCAGTGAATGCATTAAGTCTCGATAGATGTCCTACAGTGATTCAGCATTTATAGAAGGTGATGAAGAAGGCTGGGTAAATCTCAAAGAATTCAAAGCACAGTGAAACACTGTAAAGAGACTTTCATCAAGCTATTGTAGTTCGCTAACTATTTTGGGATATCTTTGGTTTCTTTTTCTGGGCTATTTCAAAGGAAAACATGCATTTCTATTTAAAGTTTCTGTGTAGAAATCAGGCTGGCACAGATTGGTGCTACATAAGAAAAACAAAGACTTTATTTACTTTTTTTCATCTGTCCCTCTCTGCTAATTTTATAATTCTTCTGCCTCGAGCAAGTTTCAAGTCAGCACAGTAAGCACATAGAATACATCAAAAAGCTAAAGGCAAGCCAAGCGCCTGTGAGGTGCCTCATGCTTTGTAAAAGAAGCACTGGAAAGTTTTGATTATTGAGCAAAGCAGGGCCCAGGCCTAAGAGGGAATGTTGAAAGCTCCTGTAACACAAATAGTAATCAACAGCCTGCACTTCTGCTAGTCTTGGTGCAGAGCAGGTTACCTGCTGATGGAGCTGGCAGGATTTTTAGGGGAAGTCAGGTGGTTCCCTGGATCCCTAATTAAACCAATGCGCCGTAGGAGAATAATCTGCGTATTTTGGCAAACCATCAGCAAACTCATTCATGCAGTTTGAAGGAGTTCCCAGCCTTGCAGAGTTTGTCAGTGTCTGCCATGCAAAAGGCAGATCATTTCACCACAACACGGCTCCTGAACCATAAACCGCCGGGTTCATCCTGAGGCGCTCCATGGATCGCTCCTCACGCCTGGGTAAGCGCTGCTCCCTCGGGCTCCTGAGCTCACACCCCTGGTGGACACCTAATAGCTTCAACCTTGGGCTACATCAGTGTCAGACAGCCCCGACCCAGCAGCAGCAGCCATCAGAGGGCACATCTGACCGTTTGGAGAGGGCACAGACCAGGAATCATCTGTTTTTGCAGCCACCACAAAGTGCTGATCCATCCAAGCTGATTAGCCCGCCCTTTGATCAGCCAGCATCCTTACACAACTCCTGCTGCAGAAACCACCGATGGCTACGTGCTCCCGGGCAGAGCTGGGACCGCGTGTGGATCTCTGCCAGAGCGATACTGGAGGAGCTGGAGAGCATCAGCTCCTTCCCTGTGGGATGGCAGAGCTCCTGGCAAGCCATTGTCAGAGCCCAGCCCGAGATGCAGCTCATTCATCAGATCATAATTATCTGCAGCAAAGCCTCGGTGCCTGGTGGGCATCCAGTGATTGTCTATTTCTGTAAGAAACGTCTGTTTCGAATTACAGAATAGGAACCAGAAATGTCATGGTGGATACTGTGCACAAACTTCTGTAATCTGACCCTCCCGAAAGGGTTCCCCTCTCACTTTATTTTTCTGTGGTCTCACTTCAAACACCACTATGCTCTTTGGTTTTCATCACCTCCTTCATGCTTTTGAAGATCCCAAACGAGCATTTCTGACATTCCCCAAGCTTTATCTTAATCCCGCAGGAATAACATTACATCAATTCCTCTGGTGGATGCACTATGGTCACCCAGAAAGTCATCAGGCAAAACCAAGGGCTCCTAGTCTCTCTCTCTCGTCCTTAGAAGGTATTTCCTCATTTCCTCAGAGAGGAACTCCTTTTTTTTCCTGAAATCTTTGTTGAGCATTGCAAGGAAAAAAGAAGAATGAAAGCATACAACACACATGGAACTTAAAGGTCAAACTGTGATCTCACATTTGGAAAACATCTATCATTCTGCCCAAAACCACATACAACAGGCGGTTTTAGAAGAGCTTGGCAATGTACCTTGCAAAACAGAGATAAGAATCTCGCATTTTCGATGCAAATATGAGTCCGAGTCCTGATTTACCTTCCCTGGTGTCAGAGGCAGTAGAGGTTACCAAGTCCAAGTTAGCTGCTTCTGATCAAAATGAAAAACATTCCTGCAGATGTGCTGGCAAGGCACAAGGTAGCTTCATGTTACGGGTCTCTATCTCATCTTCGACTGTAACATTGGCTTTAGAAAGGTCGTAGAACTTTGTTTTCTGACTTCATGACTAATTTATTTTTCTTAGTTCCTCCCGCAGGCTCTTGGAACTTCTCATTCTTGCTCATAAGCCACTGCTGCGAGAAGTTTCTCTAAACACTGTAAATTACCTTTGCACCAACAGACTCAGTATTTTTCTGAATTACTGTTTCAAGATCACATTAATAAAATCAACCATAGCACCACAAAACAATTAAGCAGATTGATTTATGACATTACGACAAGGGATAGGGGCGTGGTGTCAATGTAATAAACATGGTGACCACTTCAAATCTAAGTGGTTTGGTCAAGAAAAGCATCCAGAATTTGAAAGCTGATCCTAATTATCCACACTCCATCACACAAACCACACTGCCACAACTCAAAAGTCCCTGGCTGAAACCTTTGTGGCTAAAGCTCATGGTGGTATTTGGAGTAAAGCAAAAAAATCTATCTTTTAGCAGTACCTACCCTCTGCCTTGAGGATGGTACCAAAACCTGTGATGCCCTGTGCTAGCAAGGCACATTCTAGTTAATAATAATGAGCAATACTCACCTAATTGCCACTGGGAATAACATCCCTGTGAAAATGAGCACAGCCCCTGAGAGTTCTGAGAGGGTCTTTCCTGTGGGAGCCCCTGAATGCCTGATCACAACTACAACTTCCACTGTAGAGTGGCAATCAAGATAATGAACAAAAATAACCTCATGGAGGCCTCTTCAGACAGGGTTCACACCAGCCCCAGCTACTGATTTATAATGAACAGTCTAAACGGGGAGTTAACTCACATACATATATTTAAAGTTTCAAACAAGCTGTAATTCAGCTACTGACAGTCCCTCAGATGAATAGAGTTGGACTTACATTTGTTATTTGGGGAACTTCTTAGAGTTAGTTCAGATTTAAAGTGCACATATTAAAATAAACTGATTTTAAATAATGAGCATTGGAGCTTATGAATTATTTAATTTTCAAAAACTCAGTCAAATTCTACATTATTGAACTACCCTTGCTGTCGAAAAAAAATGCTTTTTAGTTTAAAAAGCATGATTCTGAAGACAGGGTGCACCATTATTTCAATGTATTCAATCATCACTTTCTTTTTAACAGCTTGAATTAGACATGCTTTCAGGTTTTTATCCAACTGTCAGTTAGAAACCGATGGCATTTCTGCCCTTTCCTCTCATTAGGGACTTGCTGTTCTGTACCTGCAAATCTTCATCCCTCATCAGCCAGAGATACGAGAGCAGAAATCTCATCTATAATAGTAGTATCATGTACATCCTATTAAAGAGGACAGATAACACATTCAACAGCGCCTCAGGGCCACAATTTCAAAGACATGTGTAGTGCTGAAAGACGCAGGTGAAAGACTCCAGGGACTTTCCAAAGCCCCCAGCTGCATAACTCTCATTGATTTCAGTTATTCAAATGAAAAGTTGTTTAATGTATTTGTTCTGGAGTTGAAGTTTCACTTGAAGGCTGGGGGATATATAATCCCATGAGCTAAATTTTAATACTGATTCTTACTGGTTTCAAAGGCAGGTAAATGACTAAATATTCAGATAAATCTAGCCCAGAGTGAGGCATAATTCTTATTTAGGGTTTATCTCCCTTTGAAATAACAGCAATTAGGGACTTACCTACTTTGAGGAGATGGGGTTTAGTATCACAAATATTTTGGCCATATATCCATTACATGAATATATATATAAATATTGTAATATCAGTCCTTTTACCGTAAAGGAATGGAAAAGAAATTGAAGTTATTTAGCCTTGAAAATTGCTTAATCCTGGAAACTACTTTTAAGAGGGCTATGAAACAGAGAATTTCAGCACCAGGACTGGCTACCAACAACACCCACTTTAGAATCACAGAACCATTTAGGTTGGAAAAGCTCTTTAAGATCAAGTCCAACCACCAACCCCAGCACTGGGGACACCACTAAACCATGTCCCCAAGCACCACATCCGAACATCTTCTAAACACCTCTAGGGATGGTGACTCCATCCCTTCCCTGGGTAGCCTATTCCAATGCTTGACAACCCTTTCCATGAAGAGATTTTTCCAAATATTCAATCTAAACATCTCCTGGAGCAACCTGAGGCCATGCCCAGACCCCACTGCAGAGCCTTCCAGCCCTCCAGCAGATAACACTCCTGTCCACCTTGGTGCACCTGCACCTGTACTGGGGATGCTCTCAGTCCCCTCATCCACATCACTGATATTAAACAGTGCTGTCCCTGGGCAATACCCCTTTGGAATGGCCACCAACTGGATTTGGTGCCATTCACCATCACTCTTTGGATTTGACCATCCAGACAGTTCTTTTACCCTGTGACCAGCACACGCATCAGAGCCATTCCGCTCAAGGACATCCATTCAGCACTGTCCTTCTCCTCCCAAAGCATCCTGCTGTGAAAACCTTTCTTTCCCAAGCAATAACTTAACTCTCCAATGCCACTTCTAGCCTTTTCTAGTATTTCCCCAACAATTGTACAAGCAGGTAGAATTACTGGGGGTTTGGGATGCCTTCTGCTGAAACTGAATTACCTTCTATGCTCCTGAGTAACTACAGAGCTACAAGATTCCACCCAAGTATCTCTCCTCTGTGGCAATGCTCCTGCATGCTATAAATACAAAGTTAATTTGTGCAATATGTGGGCTCACGCTTGGAAATGCAGAGGACTATGCAGGCCAATATCCTTCCCAGGAAAAAACACAGCATGAGGTACAAATGAAAATGGTGCAAGCGAGAGGCAGCCGAGGGTCTCTAAAGCAAGAACAATGACATATTTTCCAAAGAAGACTGAATGTCCTGATGGTGCTGAGCAGAGAAAAGAGAGGAGGTCAAGAGAAACCAGAGTTTTGTCTGAGGAAATGACTGGAGGATGAAAAAGGGGAGGCATGAGGCCGAGCTCACTGCAGTGGAACGGCTGGCGCACAGTCAGACGATACGTGGCTGCAGCCCAACGTGTTAAAAATCCTCTGGCATCTATCACCATTTGTTTGGGAGTGACTTCATTTCCAAACTTTGGGATAAATATTAGCACAGCTATTCAAGATAGCCAGGACACCCAGCCCCTGTTTTTTCTCACTTCATGGCTTTTAGGTGTGGACTGTAACACATCACTTAAGCTGCACAAAACAGATTTTACTGAATTTACAGTCATTGCACTGGGCTTGAAAAAAAAATATTGTTTTGATTGGGTTGGTGGTAGGGTTCCACCCAAGATCCCTGGGAAAAGTTAGTTAAGGACAACTGCTCACGCCATCACACACAAGAAGATCAGGCACAGTGGGGAGAAGCAGCCATGCTGGGAGTTGCTTCTGGGAAAGTAATGTCTTGCCCCAGGAGGGACGATTCACTTAAGATTTATTTCATTTTTGGAACCTCAGAAATTTGACTATTTGATCACCTGTTTTATCACCAGTAAATACCTTCATTATTATTTTATTTTGTTACCATGCATTCTTGATTTTCTGCTTACTGCCTCATTACCATACAAAGCTAATTGATTCTATGCCTTGTTAATACAGGAAGCTAATTGATCACATCCTAAAACCAGCGGGGTACACACAATCTGATATGGGAGGATCTTCAAACAGATTTTAAAATACAGCTGGAATTGTTTGTAGCTGTCTCTTCTGTTTCAGTGACCTTGGACCTACACATCTCATTAGAAATACACTGTGTACGTGTGCCCCCAAACAGCCAAGGGACCCAAATGGCTTTTTATATCAGGCTCATTTTCTGAATTAAAACCCCCAACTTTTCAGAGGTAGAAGAGAGGACAGTGGGGGAGTCACTGTGAATTTCAGGAATGGAGACCAAAACAATGCTCCACACAGAATTACACAGAATTACACCTTGCTTCCATCAGGCAATGAGGGCAAGAGCTGGAGCTGCGCTGCCCAGGGGAAGGAGAAGTTCTCCATGGTGGTGTCCCTCGACACAACACAGGTCCCCAGCACCACCACCTGCAGTAACAAACCCCCCTTTCCTCTCTGTTCTGGAGCTGGAAACAGGACTGGCTACCATCAGCCATTCCTCTGCTAAAATACAGACTCAGAAACTGGCTGAGTTTGAAGAAGGAAAGAATAGGACAACACTGATGACTGCCAGTGACTATCCAGAGCCTTTCAAGAGGCCTTGGGGATTTCAAGCAGCTCCTCGAATTTGGGCACAAGGCATGGGACACATCCTCAGTCCCCAAAAGACACGTTTCTACCTCAGAGCTCTCAACACAACAATTGCTGCCTGTGCCAAGAGCTGCCGTGCCCTGTGGGGATGGTTACACAGGCTGCACTTTCTAAACCACTTGCAGAGACAGCCTGCTTAAGAGTTGTTATTTCTTGCAATTTGTGTCTTGGATGGTTTACTAAAATTAGGAAAAAGTATATTCCAGAGCTGGAACATTTATGGCTTCTTTAACATTACTGTATATTTTAATTCTTAAAAATAGATTTAAGTGACATGATAAGTAAAGAGTCCTGTTTAATCTATTTTGGCCTGTTTGCCACATTCCTGGCTTGGCCTGTTTGACTTGTTAATTTAGAGATGCATAAAACCATCTGTTTCACTGTAGACTTTGTTTTAAGCCTCAGAGGAAACAAACCACACAAATAAATGAAACTCACTATGTCATTTCTGTTAGAATATATGCATTTACAGCCATCAGAGCAGACACCAAGTACCCCATAACTCTAATGTTAGGACAGGTTTTTAACTATTTACAATGCTGTTATAAAAAGTCATAACTGAATTCATATCACACCAGGGATTTTCTTAAATTGTATTCCACTTCTCATTTAAAGTGAAAAACAGTGATATTCTGCACATTGCTAAAAGAACTTAATAAAGAAACAAAACCAAGCTTCATAATTAGAAAAATATATCTTGGAAAAACTACATCCCAGGCAAATCTACCTAATAGCCTGGATTTCTGCCTCTGTGGTTTGTAAAGTGAAAGGAGTCACCTAAAGGCTCATCTTCTTGACATGACTGTAAACTTCAGCAGTCAGACTCCATTTGTCAAGAACAGAGCAGACCTACAATTTTTTACTCAACGCTATTTCACTAAAAACACACATTCACTGAACCCAAAGCTTTTTCAGAAGTGTGTTTTATTGAGAAAAGACTCCTGTTCCAGATGAGAAGGAGAAGGAAGAAAGTCAACCCCAAATGAGTTGCCTATGATGGGGGCTACCACTTACTTCTATTTTTTGGGCCAAAAAAAAAAAAAAATTTTTTTTTTATTTTGATCTGTTATAGGGATGATTTTTCAAGTCTTTATTCTTATCCAAAAAATAGTGTCTAGGGGTACTAGAGAGCTGCTGCACTGATATTTAGAAATAAAAAGTGATTCTTTCAAACATAATAGTCCCTAGTGCCTCCTTTCATCACTCCTACAATATATAGTCTGCTGCACAGACTATGGTTCTGAAGATTAAATGTTTAACTAAGGAAACCTAAAGATGTCAGTCATGGAGTAAATACTAAATCAATTTAAGCAAGCTCAGTGTTACACTGCATAACATTTTACTGCAGTGTGAACAAGGAGCAGGGAGGTGGCCCAGGACCTAAAGCGGCTGTCGAGAAATCAAAGAATTCAGCTGAGTAGCTTTAAAAATGTAAAAGCCAATTGTAATTTCTGTTAGAACCTTATTTGAAGACAGTTCTCCAAACCATGTTCCTCAGCAGGAAGCTTAGGTTAAGAGTAAAGCAAAAACATAATGACTTCCAAAAACCTGAGCCCCTGACCTTGTGTCCCAACCCACCAAAGCACATAAGCAGGACTTTGAACATTTTAACAGTCCCACACTCAGCTTCTCTCTTGGCTCCTTTTTCTTTTTTTTTTTTTTTTCACTTCTCCCCTATTGGATTTTCTGAAAGTGGCCTGGATTTCCCTCCTAGAGTTATTTTATCTCCTGCCACGAGACAAATCTGATACGTCTTATTCAAACGGCTTGCCCAACCTACATTCCCAGCCTCCCACAGGGCAGCTAAGCAGGGCTGTACTCACAATATTCATCAAGGTCAGCAGGTACTTCTGGACATGTTCTTTCCCGTGGAACTGAACCACTGAATCATCCACCCCCAGGAGGACTTCGATGTTGTAATCGTCCTCTGCCGCGTGCCTGCGCCGGCGCTGCCTCGATCGCTGCACCTGCTCTTCGACGAGGCCCAGCGCGCTGTCGAGATTGTCCAAACCGCTCAGGTTGGAGGCTGAAATCAAACAGACAGATGAGTTATCAGCCAGGAGAGGTTCGTGTTTCAGCCAAGATAAATTCGAAGTAGCAGCACTTGTTATGTTCTGAGTGTTATATAACGGCATTAGTTTCACGGAATGTCAATTAAAAATGACCTAAATGAGAGAGAGATATGACCCAAAATGTTTTTATTTTGCAAAGTAAAAGCGATACTTTCTACAAAGTAATACTGCGTAATAAATACAGGCCCAAAAGAGCAGCAAGTCATACCAATGCCTTGGTGAGAAGAATGGAGCTGTTTGCAGTAAAATACTTGTTGCTTAAAAGTACTTTTAACAAAAATACACTGTTCAGAGGTCTTGTTCTACCCAGGATAGGCTCTATTTAGAGCAGTTAAACACAGACACGTACTTCTAAAGCTGATCTTACTGCCCAGACTCCTCTTTCAAGGTGAGTGCAGCTGTCAGCACAGCCTTTTGCTATCCAGGCAGGTACCACCAAAGCAGTCCCCCCACTTCAACCCATGAGCTCCTTTCCTAGCTACACACGTGCAATCCAACAGGAGTGACATGGATCCTATTTACCATTGCAGCTCAGTACCACATTTTATATACAAGATTAATTAATTTGTAGCTACATCCACAGATTTTTAACAGCTTTTCATACTTCGTTCCAAATTTTCCATGTCACTTTGCATTACTGCATGTCAAAGACCAACCCAACAGGCACAACAGTTGTCTTCCTCATTAATAATGACTTCTAACAGTTCCTGTGATATGAAAAGCATGTTCTCTGAGAGGATGGACATGCTTAATGTGGCACTTACCTACTAAAAATTAACATGAAAATATGGAATCTTGACATTTCATCCTACAGAATAAAAATTATTAGCATTAATATCATTATTACCATTTGCGTAATAGGAGCCTGGAATCACCACCAGGAACCTCTTGATTTTAGCAAATATCAGGAAACACTCACTTAGAGAGGTCAGAAAAGGTGGCAAGAGGGCTGTTGGTTGAGTAAAGGTCCCAATGCTTCATTCACAGAAATACAATGGGAAGCAAAGGAAGGAAGCCCAAGCCATCACCTTCAAACCAGAAATGAGAAACAGCTCTCGGAAATGCTACAAAAGTGGATTCTCCATTTTCGTTTATTGAAGTCTTCACATCAGAACTGGCTGCTGGGGAAGGGACAGATGAGTCACCAGATCACTGGGCTCGTCACAAGAATGTCTGTGCTCTTGCCTGAACTTGGCTGCCTCAGGCTGCTGTGTCAGCAGGTCCTGGCTGATGTGCAGCCTGAGCAGAGTCCCCACAGCTCCCCGCTGGGGTGACGATGACCTGGCTGCCAGGAGGGACACACACCAGGCATCCCCAACCCCCACCGAGCATTCCTCACTGCCCCAGGCTGTGCCTGGCATGGTGAGAAGCTGATCTCTGTCCTCCTTGAAGAGACCTCCAGGCAAAGGACAGTCCCTGAAAGACACAGCTTCTTGCCACTTTTCCAGCCAGCTTCAAGGCCATGCTG
Organism: Acanthiza pusilla; assembly: GCA_036630365.1. NCBI lineage: Eukaryota > Metazoa > Chordata > Aves > Passeriformes > Acanthizidae > Acanthiza > Acanthiza pusilla. The sequence continues at coordinate 7,569,857 of JAXCHO010000049.1, read as the reverse complement.
AGATGCACAGCTGCAGGGATCTCAGGATGATATATTCCCCTGCACTGCCCTGGCAGGGCTCCCCTTGCTCAGCAGACAGAGAGAAGATCCCACTTGGTGTTCCTACATCCCCACAGAGCCCCAGTCTCCTTCTCCCCAGACAACAGCCTCTAATGGAGCTAACAGGCACAACCACAACACCACGCTGTCATTGCCAGCCTCAAGGCCCCCAGCAGCTTCTGCTCCTGGGGCCACAAGCTTTTAAAATTAGTCTGGTCAGAATCCATGATTCAGCACGAAAATCCATTCTTCACGCAGAGCCCAGCTGTCACTCCCAGGTGTACCGTGCAGGGCGAAGCAGTGTGGCCTGGCAGCAATGGAAGGAGCTCTTTATCAGGCTCCAAACCTTCCATGCAGCCATCCAGCCCTGCCTCATGGTTTACTCCACCAGGAAAAATCCAGTGTTAAAATTTCCTTGCTAGTGCTCAGAAGTAATGACCAAGCCCTCACAGCAGGGACTCACTGTGGGACCATGGGGCAATCATATATTCATGATCTATAAGAAAAATGACAGTTACTGTAAAATTTGACCATAAATCTTAAAAGCTCTGTAGAAAAGTAAGCCTAGGCTGGTAAGGGCTGCAGGTCACGTCATCTCTCTGCTGCTCATAAAAAGCCAAAGCGATCAGCAGCAAGGCAAAGCTATCAGAGCTGCTACTGCAGAACAGCAGTGCTGGGCAGGGGGAGAGCCTGAGCCCTGCACTGAGGCTGTGGACAGGAAGCTCTGCTGACTGGTGGGCTGTTATTTGGGTGGGTGATTGGCTGTCAAGGTATCTTGAGCTTCTGTGCTTTCATTTCTCTCCCTTATGTGTCAAACTAACTCCTGGTGTGGTATCTTTATTCCTGCTGTGAGTAAATCAGCCAGAGGCAAAATGTGATCCTACCATCCTGCAGCGAAAACTGCCTGTCCTCCTCTTTGCTGCTCACTTCATCACTGTCACACTGTAGTCCCTACAGTCCTGCCAGCTCCTGAAAAAAGTTATCAGGAGGTTCCCTGGAAGTCATCTCACTGCCAATCGGTGCCAACCAACCACTTTAAATTTTCTTTGGAGCATAAAAATTCCCTGCACACACAGTCACCTTCACCCCCACTGTTCCCCCTCAAGACAACACATCCAGTGTTGGGCAGTGGGACCTTTGAGGCACCAACCCCATGTGCTTCCCAGCAGAGATAAAGCCACACTGGCTCCAGCTGGTGCTGGAACCATCCCAGGAGCAAAAACACAGCTCCAAACATTTACAACAGTAGCTGCAAGATTTCTGGTTCATATCCCAACTTCCCACCCAGTGCTCTTTCCCGGAGGCTCTCCCCAGATGGGCAGGGATGCCTCCACACACACCTGACCACAAACCCCGCAGAGTTCTCCTCCAGTGCTGCTCTGCCTCTCAGGCTCTTGGATGATGGATTGTTGGGTTTGCTGGGCCATGTGATGTTATTCCCATGTTGGATTTGCTCCTAAATGACAGTTACATCCAAGTGAAATTAATACCCATATCTTAGCAAAGAGGAAGAGAAACAAAGTTCCATCTGTAGTAAATGAGAAATTTCTGGTGTTTTCGCATCTCAGCTTTCCTTAGTTAACATCAGTAACTTTGCTGTATCATTGTACTGATAACAATATGTTAGAAAAGCCCAAGAGAAAGCACAAAGAACTAAATAAGACACCAAATTCCTCCTTCACATTTTCCACATTACATTCCTTCTGATCATCCCTGCACTTTGCACAGTAACATCAAAAAGTAATCTCAAACTGCACTGTGTTTTACTAAATCATCCCAAGACCTCTCCATCAGATGTCAATTTTCAGCAACTTTTGCCAAATCAGCCACTAATTATTGGTGCCAACTTTGTTCTCCATCTCCCAAGAGCAGACACTTGGCATTTGCAGAGCCTAACAACAGCCTGTGTTGAAACCTTCTTGCTTCTGCTAGGAAAAATTCACATTTGTGAAAATTAACCACTCAGAGACAAGCTTCTGTTTTTCTCTTTTGCTGCTCATTCAGAATAAATCAAGGGAGAGCAGCACTCAAACAGTCCATCCAAAAACTCCTCAAATCCCCTCTTTTTTTCTAAAGCCATCTAAAAACTCAGTAATATTTCAGTAATTTTCTCCTACTACTGCAGACCATCTTCCGCTGAAGGAATAAAAAGTGCCCAAATTGTTGATTAGCTTTGCCTTTCCAGGTCTTCAGAAGAATTCTCCATTTGCAACAGTTTGGGATTGACACCACCTTATTTTCTGGGAATGTTTGCCTTGCTCATGAATGTTTGATATCGTGTTCTTTATGGAAACCCAGTTACATGACATCTCCTGATTCTGCCTTACCCATCATGGCAGGCAAAGCTCAAACAGATGCTCTGAGTTACTGAAGCATGAACACACGGCCTGCCATGAAAACTGCCTCTCCCTGTGTTTTCTGTCACTCCCTTTAGGACATTCACCAAATCCACAGTTACTGGCTCATGATCTTGTTTTGTTTTTTTCATGACCCCTTTCAAAAAGGCTTAGGAAAATACAGCTGCACCTACAGTCCTTATGAAACCACACTTTAACAGTACCAGCCTTAGGGTTCCCCAACCTCACAGCAGCAATTTTGTCCTAATAAAGCAGTTTCTAATATTTTACCTCCTCTTTCTGACTGGGAGAAGGGAACTTTCTGGCAAGCCCAGAGCAGAGACCAGGATGAGCAGCTGGGAGACTGAACGGCGTGTCATGTTCACAGCCATCATCTGCGGCTTGTCAGCACAGCAACGAGCTGGAATTTCATTTCAAACCTGAGTGTGCAGCATTCAGACCAGCCAGCCACCATTGAAATGCAGCTGGTTTGATTTTGTGGACACTTCATCTGTCAGCGTGGGAGCAGACGAACACCTGAGCCGACTGCTGAGCACCTTCTCTGCAGCCACATGAGGATCAGCACTTCTGATGTGCTGCTTTGCCACTCATCTCCATTCCTGGGACACACTGCTGAAGGAACTCCCAGCCTCCCATTCCTCGCTGCAAACCACCAGCTTTTGTGTTGTTTTTGTGTTTTTGACCCCAGTGACTCAGCCTGAGCACCAGTGAAGCACAGCTGGAGCCTCTCTGCTGTGGTGGCAAACACATCTGTGCCAGAACAGGAGCCCGGGGCACCCAGCCCTGCTCAGCTGCACCACAGCTGCTGGCAGTGCCACCCCGAGCCTGGGACTACAACCCTAGCATGGGCATCCCTCAGTGCTGCAAAAACAGGAGGAACAGCCCACATGGAAGGGAAGCACAAGGAGGTAGAGTGGACTTGCTTTAGCTCTCAGCTTCCCACTGCTCAAGTACATCTGCACCTCTGGAAAAGTATCAAACACTACTGACAGCTTGGCAGAAAACTGCTCTTTTGGGAATTGCACCTTAAATCATGAGCCACCCTTCTGCAGTGCTCCTTGCACTCGGATCCTGTGGTCTTCTGTTGTGCCAGTCCCCTGTGATCAACTGACTCCCTAATTAGCCTCCAATTAGCCTGTTCATGTATTCTATCTTCATATCTAACCCTCTTCCATGGTAAATTGAGGCCCAAGCCATGGAGGTTGGAGTCAACAAGGAACAGTCATCAAACCTTGGATTTTATCCCCTAGTGATTTGTTCTCCCATTTTTAATATCCTCATTTTGGGGTTTTGCTTTTCATTCCAGTTGCACATGTGGTGTTCTGTTCATTTCTTAATCAATAGTTTCTTTGATTTTTAATTTCTTTAAAAACTTATTTCTGCTGGTTTCACAGCCCTGCTCACCTTCCTCCACTCTCCGCTTTGTTTTCCCAATGTCCTCTACTTGTCTTTCTTCTCCCCCTTAACCATCCTGCTCAGCTACATTGGTGTTTCATAATTTATAAATCCCTTTCCCATACTACAGTCTGAATTTGGACCCTTCTGCTATAGATCACTCATAAGAAAACTGGGTAAAGCCAGCAGGGAATTAAAACGGGAGAGAGCTTCTGTGAGGTGAAAGCAAATTGAAAACAGCCTAAACAAGGGAAGGAAACCCCACAGAGTGCACTGGCTGCATGATACCAAGTTAGCCATGTTCAAAAGGCACCTCCTGGAGGACGCTCCCTCAATGAAATTTTAACTTGGAGCTCAGTTTTCATGAGATCTTGTGATTTCCTGAATCACAGGTTAACAATGGATGCCACTTGGCAAATCCTTAACCAAGAGCAATTACTGCAGCAGGATTCTCGTGAGGATCGTGATCAAATTCCTTCTCTCACACTTTTTTACATAAACCAAAAATAAGGCCATGCCAAGTAGACTAAAGACTGGGCATGCACCAGGCATCCTCCCAACCTTACAAATCATTGTCCTGCCCTCATCTGCAAAGGAGAAGCCACACGAAAGGAAATTTCAGTCTGCATGCCTTGCTGCCCACATGATCTCATTACAAGCTCCCTGCCTCTGAGTTATGGTAATGCCATTTCTGGTCAAATCACATTTTAACACAGAGCCTGCTCCTCCTTTCTTCTGGCCAGGGGGAGTTTGCCGCGGCTGTCAGGGTAGCTTGGGTTGGGCTCTCCAAGAGCAGGTCTCAGACTCGAGCTGTGTGAAGGCAGTTGAACTCCTGCTGGAATGGTCTGCTCCTGGAATTTGAAATCAGGAGTTCAAAGCATTTAACAGTATTTTATATAGGGAACAACTCTCATGAACTCCTTGGAGCAGAACTGCCGTCCCCCATTTGCAGAGTGAATGCACATTCTTGCAAACACATAGGCACAAGCAATGCTCCCTTTTTTTCCTTGTCACCTATGCAACAGCACAGTGACTTTAAAACTCGGGACATGCTCAAGTGCCTGCCTGAATCAGAAAATCACAAAATGGTTTGGGTTGGAAGGGACTTTAAAACTCATCTCATTCCACCCCCTGCCATGGGCAGGGACACCTTCCACTGTCCCAGGTTGCTCCAAGACCTGTCCAACCTGCCCTTGGACACTTCCAGGGATGGGACAGCCACAGCTGCTCTGGGAAACCTGTGCCAGGGCCTCAGCACCCTCACAGGGAAGATTTTTTTCTTAATATGCAATCTAAACCTAGATCAGAGCATCAGAGTTATAAAGAAAAACAAATATGAAGCTACCAAAGTTGAAAAATAGAGAACTTTCAAAACAAAACAAAAACAAAGAAAAAAATAAAAAAAACCCACAACACAAAAGCCCACAAAAAACAAAACTAAGAAAACAAAAACAACCAACCAAACAAAAAGAACCACACCAAAAAACCCAAAGAAACAATCCCCCCCCCCCCAAAAAAAAAAAAAAAAAAAAGTCTTTCCAAAGGATAAACCAATTAGTGCAGTGACAATGGCCAGGTGGCCAGGACACCATGGCAAGTGGCCAGGCCAGAGGCACTAAGAATAACCACAGCTAGATGTTGCCAGGGAGATCTTTTTTGGCATATCACAACAAAGAGAAAAGATATCACAATACTAAAAAGAGAAGTTGAAAACTAAATTGATCTCATCGGGGCCAGAGTCACACAAAGAATAACATAAAGATGAGAGATAATTGCACTGTTAGAAGATTAAGTGAGAGGAAGGTAATACAATACCCCAAGCTTAAAATTTTTTTTTGAATGGTGAAACATACTGTGTTAAAATTTTAACTTTCGTCTTACAACATTATAGTCAAAGAGGGGAAATTTAAAAAATGGCAAACCAGCCAGGAAGGCAGTCTGTGTGATCTGGTTGAAATGGAGCTCTCTGAGAACTGAACAGAATTTTTTTCCAACAGCGAAACTTATCCTTTGGAAAGATTTCAGCTATCAACCTTACTAATGCAAACACAGGTTTCACAGTTTAGCACCAAATAACGCATGAGCAAGATGTCCAAGCTCAGTGCTTAAAAGTAAGCTCAGACAGGGGCAAAAAAAGCGACTCTAGAAAATTATTTTAGGAGCCAACTCCTGAGTTTCATTGACTTAATTGATTACATCTGAGAAATGCTCTCTGGCAAATATTTTGGCAAGTCATTGCAAGCTGGCCTGTATTGCAGAGCCTGTGACTTGCAAAAGAAGGTGCCTGATTTACCACACCCACTCACCCCCAGAGCCCACATCTGCCTGGGAAAAGGATGGGAAAGGGCTCCATCCCTCCCAAGCCCTGCTGTGCCTGGGCAAAGCAGGCTCTGCTCTGCATCCCTCACCGAGAGCTACACAGGGAATCTCATTTGCAGCTGATGCATAATTTATTAAACTGCAGAGCTCAGCCATATCTCCACACAGGCCCTGGGCATGGAGCCACAGCTCCATGGAGTTCCACAAGCCCCAGAGACCCCACCTGAAGTCCCAAAGGCAAAGGCTCAGGAGCTGCCCACAACTCACTTTTCCGAGCAGCTTTAACGAAGTGTTTATGGGTTCCTTGAATCCAAGTCTGCCACCGAGATACTCACGTGTCCAATCCATATTCCAAGCATGATTAAATTACAGCAAATTAGCACATTAAGTAAGCTGCCAAGCTGACCCCCTGGCTTTGTAGGTGACGTGTCTAACAATCCCACTTGCATTTTTAACAGAATGAAATGCCAAGCCATGGTACAGGACCTGAATAACAACAGAGCACATAGGATAGCAGTTGTCTTTCCACAAGCCAAGTATTTGTGAGAAAGGGAAATGGAGTTTAATATCAGTTTAACAAAATAACATTGAAAAACACACAGGTAATATTCCTAGCCAGGGCAGGAGGGTGAGATGAGGGAGAAAATACAAAGAAATACATAAAATTACCATACAAAATTGGAAATATTACTGAAAAACAATGGCTGAAACAAATATGTATCTTGCCTATGCTTTTTAGCCATAACCTCAAGTCCTGCCTTTTGGTAACATTTCAAAGTGGAATTATTCCATCCTTTTAAAAGGGCAACAATTTTCTCAGTTATAAACTCTCACAAAGTTGTGAATTATACAATTGAATGTTCTCAATGTCAAGTAGAATATAAAACTCATCAATGTAAATAACGTACTGCAAAAATGACAAGGCAAACAGCTCCCGTTTCCTACATAATCGTAATGATCTTTTAATTAGACAAAGTAAACAGTCTGCTCATTTCACCTTGTGAAGAAAAGCACAGGAAGACATTTTCCCAAATTCTAAGGTAAAAAATGTGTGCATCTTGCAATATCAGTAAGTTCAACCAACTTCTGGTACATCTCAGAATATTATGCTGTAAATCAGCAGTCAGACAGACAAAAAAACCCAGGTTAATTTGAGTATTATGAGAAGGAAACCTCATCTGGACAAGCAGAGCAAAGGCAGTGCAATGCACGATGCCTTGGCTACTTCTGCTGGCAGAATTTAAAACTGGGTGAGAAGGAGTTATAATTTTACCTATGTTTTGAAAATATCTTTGTTCCTAAATCTGCTTGGACCTTCTGCACTAACAAACCCAGCTGCAATTTATTAGAGACTGTAGGAAAGACAAAGCTCACTTGGAGGATGCAAGGATTTCCTAAACTTCAAAATGACAGTAAAAAGGCCTGAAAGAGAGAATCACTCTCTGCTCCAGTGAAAGAGCATGAAGTTTAGTCCCAAGGCATTTCAAAATCAAGGGCAGAGGCTTCTTTTGTTATTTGTACCAGAGCTCTGAATCTGTCAGGCCCTACAAAAGGCAATCTGTGAAATGCTGCCCTTCTGTTTTGGTGGGTGGGAGATGGGTCCTGGCAATGGCAGCAGAGCTTTCGGAAGGAAGGAAGGAAGGAAGGAAGGAAGGAAGGAAGGAAGGAAGGAAGGAAGGAAGGAAGGAAGGAAGGAAAGAAGGAAAGAAGGAAAGAAGGAAAGAAGGAAAGAAGGAAAGAAGGAAAGAAGGAAAGAAGGAAAGAAGGAAGGAAGGAAGATGAATGGGTGCAAGGATACCAAAACCCTCTGGGGAAAAGGCAGATTTAGAGGCAGAAGTTGTGAGGACACAAATGCAAAAGAGGAAAGTGAAAAGAAATCACCATCAGTTTTCCTGCTGCAGTTCCCCACTGGTCCTAGGAAAGCAAACCAGGGCTTCCTCCCACCTCCCACTCCCCATCCCTGAAAGCTGAGTCCTGGGAGCAGCCCTGAGCTCCAGGGAGCACAGGTACAAAAGCCAAGCTTTGCCAGGCAAACCATCTCCCCAGCACCTGCAGGCAGGGCTTTAATGGTCATTTTTTGAGATAAATTTAGCATTAATATCTGTGAGCTTTAGAGGGATTAGAACAGGTTAACATGCATTTATTTAGTTTTCTGGCAGGTCCAAAATATTTTCAATTCCTTTGAGGTGAAATGGACTTGAACACTGGACTTTTTTCATAGTGAAGAAACAAACAAAACAGCTTATCTGAAATCATGTTTTACTCATTTGATATGAAATCAAGCACTTCGAGTCTCAATGCAGAGAATCATTTAAAATTATAAGATAACTCAAGCGAAAGAAGGGAGATGGTTTGTTTGGAATGCACTGCCATGAAACCCCTCAATATCGTCAAGATTTTTCTTTCTTTATCCATGTGAAGTTCAGTGAAAAATTCAGGATTTTTTATCAGCAATAGAGAATTTCACCCAACTCAACTGTAAGTGCCAAGACCAAAAAGAGTTTCCATTTTCACCTTTCCACCATCTACCCCCCTTCCTCCAAAAGAACAATCATCATTTCAGGACCTCTGTATTTTTGTTGGGTTATTCACATATTATTGATAAACAAGCTGTACTCAGCACTAACTGACTTGCCCTTCAAATTGGCTTGTAGCCTAATCAAACTCAGGTCATTTGTCTGCTAAATGAGATGGAGTTGGTAGGATGTGGTGCTCCTTGGCAGGCAACAGACAACTCTCCTATAGGGACAAATCAGACCCACCTCAAAATAAAAGCCTTTCAAGAATCAGGTAGCAAGGAATTTATCTCCTGAAGTAAAGACATCATCTTTGTCCGTGCAAATAAGGCTTAAAGTGGTCAGAAACTCATTTGTATTCCCTTTGCAGAGTGCTATAAAATTGCTTTAATAGTAATGACTGCTCTGCTCTTACTATAGAGAATGAAATCAGATTTTGAAAAGCAAATGCACAGTGCCCAGTGAGAAGGGCTGGGAAGCCTCTTACACTTATATAGATAAATAGATAAATAGATAAATAAATATATAGATACAGATAGATATAGATATATACACACATGCATAGATACACTTACATGTAATAATTGCTAAAATAAGAGAACTGCATATTTTAACAAGGTACAAAGGTGGCTGGAGAGTTGATGGACAACTCTCTTGATAGCTAACATTTCCATTAGAAATGCTTTTAAATTAAATCACACGTTAGAAAACTGTCAGAAACAACAGCAGATTGAGATATTAAGTTTTTTTAAACTCAATTAAATTCTCTTTAGATGGTGTTAACCCAAATAGAAGCTAAGAGGACCAGACAAGTCAACTGATATTAGGGAAACAGTGGAAGCTGTTAAGGATAAAATTAGACAGCTGTTCCAAAACTCCAAGAAGTTTCTGCCTCTGGAACTAGAACAGGATGTAAAGACCATTTAGCCTCTAGCCTGTTACTTTTGCATTTTTAGTAAAAAACGAAAATGTTAAAGCCAACACCAAAAAAAAACTTTTCAAATTGTCTTACAAAGCAGTTGCTAAAATAACCAAGAAGTTAACAGAGAGCAACTGAGAGAATGACATACATGGTGAAGGCTTCCAGTAATTAACACATTCTGTCTAAAACTGGTAAAAACAGAGTCACTCCACATATGAGTTCCTGCAACGAATTATGGATTTTTTCCAAACACTGGACTTGATTAGTTGAACTCTATCCTCTGTTTCCATCTAGTTAAGAACTGGCTAATCAAGCCACTCCTAGTTTACCTGATTCAAAAAGTACCTGTGATCAGTAGAACAACAATCACAGTGAAAAAGCAGAAATACAAAAACCTTCCACAAATCATTACTGCAACACCACAGTTTATGTTCCATTTTGGGAATAAAGATGTAAAAAGGTGTTCATGAGTTGTTCAGAGTATATTCATCTTCTTCATTCTTCCAACATAAATTTTTAGGTAATAGTACTGATCATACAAACTCTGAAAATATTCATTATTAATGCATACTGTGCTAACAGAAGTAACAACATGGTTCCCTCATCTGAAGTCAGAACAGACTCCATCCACTTTCAGTTCTTGCTGAGCAAGAGGTATTATTTCTTCAGTGTTTCAATATAGAAATTCTTTATATTTTCCCATTACCCCAAAAAGAAAAGTCTACAAAGATAAAGAGCAAAGTTAACACTAACTGAACTTACTGTAAAGGAATAAAGTGACATTTGTAGCAAAGGGGAAGCAAGGCTGGAGGGAAAAGTAATATTTTTTGGCAGCTGAAGAAGGCACATGTTGGGTGTCAGGGTCTGACTCTTCAACAGATTATTGTTCCCCAAGAGCAGCTTCCGACCTGTCTCCTCAGCAACACAAGTACCACAAATGCTGTCTCCTTCAGTTCACCTATTGTGTCTGTTCAACCAGGTCTGAGACCACAAATCAGTGCTGAAAAAGAATGTTTTTGAAAGTCATACAAAGCAGCATTTACTTGTCCAACAACAGTGCTACTCAGTTATGAAATGAGACATGAAAGTACCACAGTCAATAAAGACTCCTCTTTGCTGTGGTGCCCTGGAAGCCCCCATGAGCCCTCAACAATTACTTTGGACTTGCAGGACTCTGAATGATCTTGTGCAGTGTGGGAGCTGGACACGTATTCATTGAAGCTGACACTGATCAATACCCATCACTTTCTCACTGGTTTCAACTTTATTAGAAAAATGATATCAACAGCTGCTGCTGTCCCAGTGAGCCTCAGAAGAAAGCTGAGGGTTGATGGCATCCAGGTGCTCTCGTTTCCTGCTGCAGCCTCTCTTCAAGTGAGCTCCAGGCTGCCTTTTCAGTGCAAAGCTTTCCATTCGACCTTGCCTATATTCCTCTTAGGATCAGAGAATTTTAATGTATTACTTTTTCACTCTTTCCCATCTATTTCTGGCTAATCTTCTCTAAAATTTCTGAAGCATTTGGAAAGGTTTCTTACATTCTGGTTTTAGTCCAAGGTGCCTTGGTTTCAAACACTGCAGTGCAGCTGGGAAATTCTTACATTTTGCTGAATAACTGGTTCACCAAAAAGAAAGCTGCGATTGTTTTGAAATTATTTTCAAAGTGAATCACACGGGGGTTTTAGTGATTAAAAATATATTAAATGATGGAGAAAGGACTCATGTTTCATTTTGGTGAACATCTATTCCACAATATGAAAGTGTCCAACCAGCTCAGGCTACAGCAGAGAGGACACAGACTCATAGCATAGTTTGGGATGCAAAGGGTTTTTAAAGGTCATCTGCAATGGGCAGAGACATCATCCATTAGACCAAGTTGCTCAAAACCTCATCCAGACTGACCCTGAGAGCTTCCCAGGATGGGGCATCTGCTGCTCCTCTGGGCACACTCAACCTTGCTGGCACAGGAGTGTTCCTCTTCCAGTGCCAGGAGCCAGCTCTGCCTTGTGAGGCTCCAAAGTTACTCCATGCCTTAGGTTTTGAAGGTATAATGTGAATTCAAGGAGTTGGTTCACAGATAAAGGCAAAGGGCTGCACCTTTCCAAAGGACTGAAACCTTTGGGAATTCAGCACAAGCAGGAATATGAGGGAGGTCCTCAAACCTCCCACCCGAGAGCTTAATTTTCTTGCACAGACTGCCTCAATTTAAGCTTTGAGCTTTTAGGCTTGACCTTTACTTCTTGATCATTTGAATGGGAGATTGTTCTCCAACTTTAGCAATGGTTCTTAGCCTGGCTGAAAATCAGAAAAAAGGGATTCTGAGCAAACAGCTTGGAGGGGAGAAGGGGAAATCCACACCAAACACACCTAACTGCAGTGAAAAAAATTTACAATATGAAAAGAAGGGAAGCAAAGCAGCTTGAAAAGGAAAAAAAAAACTTTTAAAGGTTTTTTCTCTCTTTTCCTCACAAAGGGAGAGTGTCAAACTGTGGTATGAAATTAGTGCAGCAACCACTGCCCATTGCATGAGTTTTAGCCATCTCTTCTGACCAAAGGTGGGCTCCGCAGTGAGGTTTTTATGTCTGGGGGAGCTAAATATTTCTGGAAAATTCCACTATAATTATGTTTTAAAAATTCATCTGGAAAGCCAAGCAATGCCGTGGGAGACAAAAGAGAACACCAGTATTTGGATCACCTAAAGTACAAGGAAAGTCAGCAAAGAACAAAATGTCTGAAGCATTAACCTGCCAGGATTATATCTTAACGTCACAAATTTCAGGTCCATTTGAAGTCTCACAACAGAGAAACTAAGGCAACCGATTGAACTGCTTTGTGAAAAGATTTTTAAAAACCGAAAACCTAACAAGTGCAGCATGTGGTCTTGCCTATATGTCCCAAATTCACCCAGGGAAACCAACTCCTCTTGCACAAACCCTCAGCTGCCATTAGTCAGGGAAAAGCACTTTCTCATCCAGCTGCAAAGGCAGCTCCTGTCTCTTTGTTCCCCACCCTTCCAGGCCTGGATCTAGCTCAGTCCAGACATTATTTAAAACTGTTAACCTCAGCAAGGCCAAAACATGCCCAGGGGGCTGTGAGCAACATCCTGCCCCACCGGCATCAGCAGCTTAATTTCAATAAGGACACATTTCCACCTTCTCTCTCCCTGTAACTCAGAATAACCTCCAGAAAAACAGCCTCCCTTCCCCAAAGGCAAGTCATGGCAAAACCCCAACAGGTTCTGTAGATAACCATCTGAGCAAGGAAAGGTTCATGCCAAAAACCATGGGTGAGAGGGAAGAGAGGTTGTTTAGGTTTGGAGAGAAGAGTTGCTTTGTTTGGCAGATGCTTGTAGAGCATGATCATGGAGCCAGAGGGCTTTGGGAAGAGGCATTTTAATGTGCTTCCATTAGTGACGGAAACACTGGTGAAGAGCTGCAGAAGAGAGGCTGACAGGGCCAAACGGAGCCATTTCATGTGTGTGGAACCACCACAGCTCAGCTGGCACCAGCACAGCCTTCTCCTACCCCTGCCTTCCTGACACACTCTGTCGTGGGATAACGCCATGTAAGTAACACCAACTCTCAGCTGATGAACTTTCCCCACATTTACAGATGCATGGCAAAGCAAGAGCTCAATACAAGAGCAGAGATCCCAGGAGGTTCCCAGGGGAAAGAGGCTGGGAAGACACATCCAGGGGCTGAGCTTGTACCAGGGCAGGCCCAGCGCTCGCTGAGGCTCTGAACTGCGGCACTGGCACCGCGGCACGTGGCTGCTGCTCCAGCTCCTGCCAGATCTGCTCCAATGGAAATCCTGCAGGGCAGGGAGGCTCCCCCATCAGTGCTGGTGTTTCCAGCCCAGGCTGGGTGTTCTGTATAACCACCATGTAAAGCAGCTGATAGCTACAAGTTGTTGTCTCCCTGGAGCCAAATGATTTCCAAAACTTCTGTAACTCTCTTAACATGAAGCTACCACAGATCCATAATTATGGATGTAGCAGAAGGAGCAGACAAGCTGAATTAGGCTTCCGATTGCATGTCTAATTTATGTACAACTGCAGCAATTACAGATGCAAATTAAATAACTGTGCAGAAAATGGGTTTTATTAGCCATAACTAAAACCCAATAAAACTCAGTAACTCATGCACATCTCTGCACTGAATATGCCTCTTTTGAATGTCAATTAGAAATGTGAGAAAAGACCAGGGTTTTATATTTTCTGATCTGAAAAAAAGAAAAAAAAGGACAAACTGACAGAGCGCATGTCTTTCTTCCATAACAAAACAAACAGGAGACCTAATTGGCAATTTCAGAGCAACACATTGTTTTACAGACAGCAGTCCTATGCAGCTTTTAAACACATTATTTATACTCAGTCTTTCATGCCTGACATGGCTGAGAAAAGTCTCATCTAATAAAACCATATGCTAAATGTAATTCAGCTTCACAAGAAGCCCATTCTGACTGCCTGGCAGGTTGGGATTTAAAAGTTTAAACTCTAAGCTGAGGCACACCGTGCTTAACTTCGGAGCCCTTCTGAGATTTGGGAAGTTGGGGGCTTCTTAGCATCACATCAACTGGGTCCAGGGCTGTGAAAAGCCTCTCTGGATGTTTTAATGCTGAAACCACTCAAATCTTCTGTCATTCAGACTTAGCATGAGAGCTGTCATGTCTAAGGAGCCAGCGCTTACCTGTCAATTTGTTTAAAAGCAATAAAAAAATTGTTCCCATTAAATCAAGGCTAATCCCCCTGCATGGTTCTTACACAATTCCCTGCTATGTGTGATTAAACCTACCCCATACATACAGAACACAAACACCTGGATACAAGTTTATATATACCACAGTGTGGCTGCACTGTCCGTTTGCGTCACTCCTTGTTTTGCAAGGACAGGGATTTTCCTGGCTGGCTGCATTGCACATACGGAATTTCATCACTGGGAGTGACCATTGGCCTCAGCACAGGAACCATGGGGTGCTCCTGTACAGCCACCTACACCCAGCAGGTCAGGGCAGACCCCAAAGCACAGCCAGGATCTTCACCTCCAGCAGAGATAATTCCCACACAGATCCAGCCTGCCCCACCCAGCTGCAGGCAGAGGCTTAGAAAGGCTCTGTTCTTCCAGGACACTCCTCCCAGGTGGGGTGGCATTGCCCAGGTCCCTTCCCCAGGGCACTCTGGCAGCCACAGGCAGGTCCAGGAGGAGGCACAAACACCCAGCTCGTGGCAGGGACAGGGAGCAGACACCAGGACAGAGCAGGCAGAGTGCCATGGCCAGTGGGTCCCTTGTCCCCAGGTTCCACTGAACGTGGCTTCCTCTGGCACCCTCTTCTCCCACAAACACCCACAGACACTCTCCACTTCCTCAGCTGTCCCACTCCATCGTGGATGACTTCCAGCACAACACCTTCGCCAATGCACACAGCAATAGAGGTGGCATTTAGCTCAGGAGATTAGCAGGAACATTTTTATTCCTGTGCCACTTCCCAATGGAGCTGGTGCTGGATTCAGTGTCCTACACTCATGAGCCTCTCCTGCCAGGCGACAGCATGGACACTCATCCTGGATGCAGAAACCTCCTTCAAAATTTAAATATATCACAAGCACTGACTTCCCCTTATCTCTTGTGGCAGTTATATCCTCAAACAACTCCAGCAAATTACTTAAACATGACTTCCCTTGCCTGAATGTCTGCCAGGTAGTCTTAATTAAACTGCGCATTCCCACATACACTCTCCACAACACCCTAAGGGAGGTTTCCAAGATTTCCTCATTTTGTGTATTCCCTTGAATCATCTATCATTAAACAGCAATAATGATAAGCAAAATGAAAAAGACAAGAATAGTTTTGTATCTGCAGAAAGATAATGCACCAGAAATAACTAACTAGAAATCAGTTATTAGATGGGTCACCATGCCTTTCCCAAACACAGATCCTGAGCACTTCCCTACACCTACTGAAGTATAAGGCTTTCAAATCTCATGCTGATGAACATGGAGTAAAATCCATGAACAGGTTCAGAACAGGTCTTACGGTAAGAAGGATAATCTATGTTGCTAAAAGAGAAGAAGGACCAGAAATACTGATTTTTCTTATAATTCAGATAGGAGAAGCATTTACATGGAATCATCTTGAGCTTTCCTAACCAAGAGATTCATATCAAAGGCATTATCATTTGATAATTATTTTTTTAATGTCACAGTTCTAGATTCAGATGTTACAGATTCCATTAAAAGCTTCAAAAACCCCAACCCTCAGTGAGGCCACTGCTCTCCCCAGCCTGGTCCCTCCTCTTAAATCAATGTTAGATCTGCAGGAGCATCCTGAGGCCACCGGAGCACAAAACTCTGCAATAAAGCAGAGGGCAGGCAGGGCTCAGCACAGCCAGCCTTGGCATCCAAGCAAACACCTTCTCTTAGAGGTGAACTGCTCTGGAAATGGAGATTTCGTAACACTGGGAACAGCCAAAGGACAGAGAATGAACCACACTCTCCAAACCTCCACGGTCACATCAGCGGGGCTGTAACCCAACAGGAGCAGCACCCTGGGCCCCAGGAGCCTGGGACAGAGCATATGACATCCAGGGAAGGTGAGTAAGGTAATGTAAGGCACAGGTTTACTAATCCCATGGACAAAAAAAATCAGTTTAAGGAGATTTAGGATTTATACTTATCCCATGCCTGATTTAAAAAGATATTTTAAGATACTATGCGTTTGTTTCCAGATGTATTTTGTAGCTGACCCATTTCTCTTCATAATTAATTGGGGTTTTGTTTTACTCCAGGATCAAGATACATACAGAAAAATTACCTGGGTTGCATCTGGACTGACGTAACAAGGTTGTTACCTAAATTCTGGGTACAAAACTCTCTTGTTGCTGATGAGTGGAGGAGGAGAGAAATCACCTTGGTTTTGTGACCCAAGCTTGACTTCACATAGGTCAGCACTCAAAGAAATGCTGTATTTCCAACAGCACAATGAAATCTGGCAGCATTTCACAGCACATGGAAGTCCACAATGTCATCTCTGCAAAGTCATCTTTCAGAAGGGAAGTGCACCCACAGCTGCACCATGCCACCAAATATTCCTCCACTGCAACCTAGACCAGGTTATGTCAGGCACATAAAAACACAGCTGGGATTTTACAGTAGTAGCTGAATATTCTTTTTTTTAAAAAAAAAAAAAAAAAAACAAACAAACAAAAACACAAACAAAAAACTATGAAAAAAAAATTCAAAAAACCAAATGCCAAAAAAAACCTTTTAATCAAAACCAATGTTTTAATAACTCAAGAAACTACCTCCTCCTATAGCTGGTGCTGATGGTCCACTGTATAAGGACACTGATTTGAGGCAGAGGGTTAGGATGCTCCTTAAAACAGATTTAAAAAAAAACAGGGGATATGGAGCAAAGGATCTAATAATAGGACACTTATAATCATTCACAGTGGTCTAGAGAACAGGAAACTCTATGTGAGATAAATGAATTATACCACAGGAAAAACACGGGTACATCCATTTCGGATTTGGACCTCGTGTGTGCAACTGGTGTGAAACCACAGACAAGAGTTGCTATTGCCACCCGTGGTTTGTGGGCAGCGCTTCCAGGACAGGGGCAGGATGCAGACTCACTGCAGCCAGCAGACCTGCTGGGATCGTCTGCCTAGAAAACATCATTTTCTTACATTGCATGCAGTGGATCTGTGTTAAAAATTAATGAAGACTCGGGTACAGCTATCAATAAAGACGGACAGAAGTGAATACTATGTGCAAGAGGTCTCTGTGCAGCTGAGGAGGAGAGTGACTTTCAGGCTCGCAGGCAGAACACCACACAGGGGTACTTTGCTAGTGCAGCATCCCCAAGAATCAGCACATCACCAGATGCCATCGATCCGTGCCAGGTTATGCAAGGTCTAGAGCACACAGCCGACAGAAACTTGCCAAAATAGAGAGCCTTTTAGTACTTAATTTGAGATTTTGTTAAGATTCACCTAATCTGCCTTCTTAAAGTACATTTACAAAAGCGAAAATGATCAATAACTCCACCATTAAATTGCATTACTTTGCATAAGTAATTTGGGACAATATATTAAGTAAATGAATGAATAATCCTTGAAATCTACATTCAGGAGGACAACAGCTTTATTAGCAAATCTCTGCTGGAAGGAACCCCAGCTATTCAGATGACTTAATCTATGAGGCAACTTAGGAAAAGCAAAAAACAATCAGTTTCATATTGGAAGCAAGTGGATTAACTTTAACAGACACCAGCATAGCAATTTATAGTTATTACAATTTTTTTGACAACATAAATCTCCAATTTCAGCAGCTAGAGTAGGTGAAGCTTTAAGAACAAAGAGCTCATTGATTCAGTATGTCTGTGCAGTTTAATTCTGAGAAATCGATCACTGTGCATTTCCTCCAACACTTTTTTTTGTAGCATCCTCCTAAACAATTTATTATTATTGCTTATTGCTAAAATAGAAATGGTGATTCCACCACTCGCAGCCCTAGTAAATCATTGTTTAATGCTGCATGGCTGCCCTGCTTATATAAAGGGATAGCTCAGTTTATTATCAAGAAAATTATTATTAAATGTTTCTTGGTTGTGTTTATAGCTGGTGGCTATTATTTGAAGAAATCTGTTTTCCTTTACTATATTTCCCTTGCCCCACCTATGTCGTGTCAAGCTCTTGGAATCACCTCTAAGGGAAAGGGTCACTTTTGGTTTATGAAGTATCCCCAGGCAAAAGCCAGAAGCTATAAACATGAATTTTTCATTATATTAATTGTCCTAGTTTAACTATGCTACATGACTCTTCAAGATAACCGATACAGAATCTTAATTGTGTGTGAAATATTCAGTCTTCATAAGCCTCCTTCCTAACCTTTTTTGTACTGGAGGGAGCTTCTGCCAACAAACACTGCCTCTTAGCTAATGCTCAACTTTCTCTGTAATTCACTTTCCTGACCTTTTATTTTGACATTTTCACCTCATATATTAATTTCTGCCTGCACTGAATACTGCAGCATTATAATTACTTACATATAAACCTTTCATCACATCTTTCTTTGGATTTTGTTAGAAAATGCTGTATATCAAATAACAGCAAATTTCACATTAATCAGCTGGCCTTTCAGAAAAACAGGGAGATGGCAGCAGGAGGAGATGATGCCACCCAAGAGCCTTTTGTGCCTCCAAGGGTAGGTCAGAAGAGTCTTCGACTTTGAGAGAGCAACACAGGCACCCAAAAGAGAAGAACTTTCCAGACCTCCCAGGGCCCTGTGGATGTGTCCTCAGCCTTGTCCTTGCCCAGATTTAGGGCAGCAGTAAATTAGCAGAACACTGAGCACCCTCCCAGCATATCCCAGGAATTCCCAGTGCCTCATTCAACCTTCCACAAGCTTGAGGATTTCCCTTCTCATCCTGCTCCCTCCATTAATGGATATTGCTGGTAATTTAAACTGCATTTTCCAGCGAGTTTCTTACCCATACAAAACAAACAAACAACAGGGCTCAGCAGCTGTTTTCCATGGTGTTTTTGATCCTTCAGGATAGAGATGTAATTCTCCAAACTGCCTGGGAGTAGGCAATATCCCACAGTGACTTCCACACACGTTCATGGATTTCAGCCCTCCGCTATCTTGCTGGTTCCTCTTCCCAGAACAGTGTGTCAGTAGTGTCTTTCCAGGGACAGGCCAATATTGGAATGACAACCCATGAGAAGCAAGAGCAGGATTTATTTGCTCAAAATCCCAACCTAACTTTTTTCTAGTTCTGTTCCATAAGATACCATAAAAAATGTTTAAATTCATTCCACAGCAGCTGCCTTCAGAAAGTCTCTTGGATGTGACTGCTTTAAATACATTTCCAGACTTTTTTGGGTTTTTAATCTTTTAGTTGCACTGAAGGAGTCGTAGGACCTTCACAGCTGTCACAAATTTTTGATACGTAGACAGAAGAGATTTTCAAATAACGTGTGCAGGCAGCACAGATGTTCTTGCATTGTTCTTCCAGCTTCCATTCAGCCAAGGCCCTTAGTTCTGTTATTTACCATGGAGACCAGCAAAAAACTAATCCAAATATGTGGGTGAATTGAAGTAACCTTGTCAATAGTTCTGAGAAGTGGGTATGTGCTCAGCTGAGCAAGAGAGACAGAAAAACATGCCAAAGCCATTTCAAACACCGTACAGTGTGAGCTGCAGGCACACTGGAACTGTGCATCAGTGGAAAAGCTCCACAATTCTGCTATCTGGCCTTTTATCTTACTAGCTAATAAAGATATAACTCAAATGCTTGCAGACAGGAACAGCTGAATATCCTTCACGTACAGGTCTAAGTCATCTTCTAGTGTCCTGAGCATTAAATAGACTGAGATTCTGGTGAGATACTTAATGTGCAGGACACAACTGCACAGCAGAGAAAAAGATGCAACAGATTATGCACGTGCTGCACATATTAAATACATTTTCTGGAGTAGAAAAGCATTTAGGAGCAACACCACAGACGCTATTGGGCTGCTCAGCCTTTCCGTTAAGGCATTTCATATTTCTCTTCCTTCCTCTCATCAAGGTCCGATCTTGCAGCAGACAGTTTAGTGCTGGTTCAAACCTCCACTCCAAAATGTACAAGCACATTTTCAACTCCAGACAATAAGGAGAGATTTTCCCACTAACTTAGAGAGCCACAGTTTCATCCTAATCTTTGCAAGATAACCAAAATGCGACAAAGAACATAAGCATTACTAAGCAGACATCATCTGTGCCAGAAGTAATCCTGTCGCGGAGAGGACTGTGAGGTATTTATCTCGTATTTTTGCTTTCCAAGACCACCAGAACAGTGTTTTGTTACTACACTTGGAGATATCATTAGCTCAACCAACATGCTGCTTCATTGGTCTCAAAATCAAAAAACTCAGCCCAAAACCCCAACCACAGTTTTTGCTTCTGACTTGCTAGGAAGAAGCAGAGAGCTCACAATCATTGCCGCACTATTTTTTAAATACCATTTCAAATCTCTCTGAGCAGATTATTTCAAAGCTTGATCCCAGCTCACCGCAGAGTGATGCTCTTGTGGAGCTCCTGGTAATGGGAAAAGAGCAGGCAGCACAATGGCTATTTATCAGAGCACATTGTGGGAGAGAAGGCTGTGCCCATAAAAGCACAGCCAGGTCCCTCGGGGCTGTGCAGACACCAGCACTGCTGTTTCATCGCCGGGAGCTGGAGGAGCGCTCAGAATCCTGGAATGCCAGTCAGTAAATTG
This sequence comes from Acanthiza pusilla, assembly GCA_036630365.1. Classification (NCBI taxonomy): domain Eukaryota; kingdom Metazoa; phylum Chordata; class Aves; order Passeriformes; family Acanthizidae; genus Acanthiza; species Acanthiza pusilla. Next base: position 7,549,051 of record JAXCHO010000049.1, on the reverse strand, counting down.
AACAAGTGAAGTTTCTTTCTTCTTTAACCCATTCCAAGGAATTTTCAGCGAAATTCTGAAACCCAGACAGTATGGATTCTTTATGCCCAGCACAACCAAGTGGTAAAGAGCTTTCCCAGGCTTGGCAAAGGGAAAAATGAAATTGGTTGTATTGGGGTTTGCTCTGTGTGCTCAGTGAGTACCTGCACCATCTGGGGGATGCTTCAGATGGCTCCAGCCACCTTCATGTGAAGGATACAGAATGTCCTGCCTGAAGTTACAGAACTTAATCACTAAGACCAGAATCTTGCCCTGACAACGTAGATGCAAATCTATTTTTTAACTTAAAATTTCAATTAAAAAAAAAAAAAAAGCTTCCTTTACATTTTTGTGTGTTCACTTGCTAGGATTCCTCTGACTATAGTCTCAATATTGGATACACCACATTTTTGTTACTCCTAATTTAGGGATAATTGCATCGTCTAAAATATCTTTTTAGATTACTCCCAATAGTAATTTCAATATACATAGTCATTTTTGGCAATATGCTATTACCAATCATAAATTGCTCTGCTTCTTTTCTATCACAGGTAAAAGTAACTGAAGGCAATTAAGCTGGTGTTAAGGAAAACAAAGGTTAAACTTACAATGCAGAAAGATGCTGTCTGCATGGCTAATGAGACACTATTTAAAACCAGGAATATATCCTGTGCTATCCCAAGCCCATAAATTAACTAAAAATTGGCCCAGTAATAACATAAGCATTTTGTTTTATTTAGTGTAGGAATTGCCCCCAGTTAAGTGCAGTAACAGAGATTGTATTCTGCAGAGAGGGTAACGAGCCCTGGGAGAGGCACACACAGAGCCAGCACCATAAAGCAAAACTGTCTGCAAGAAAGTTTGTTAATCTCTGCTATGGGACATTTCCATTAAAACATGTTTCATAAAGCCACAGGTTCGTTCTGCCAAACCCAGGCACCGAGACCGGCCCGTCAGCAAGCAGAGCCATGGAAGACCTCAGTCTCTGTTTAATGACCATTTCAACAAAACTTGCATTTACCCAAAGAGCAACTGCAATTCATGTTCTGCACCATTTCCCAAGCCAGATACCTGAATCCAAACCTGTGTGCCCACAAACTTTTCTTTATTTTGCTATACAAGCAGGGAATAAATTAATCTAAAACCTGAATAGTCATGTAGCAGTTAGAGCATTCCAAAAGCAACTGGGTTTTATATTCATAATAATATTCAAAAACATCTTTAACACTGACTTTACAGTAGGAGATCATATAAATTTAAGAGATTGAATTGAGATAAGAATAAACAAGACAGAAGAGAAGGCTAAAGCCACTTATTACAAATACACAAAAGAAATATCACGACAACATCTCAAAGTGATAGATTACTTTTCTTTCAGCAGACCCCAAAGGTCAGTTGATTTGAATGACTTTGGAAAAAGGAACACGTTGAGTCTGAAGCTGAAAATCCACTGCAGAGGATGTCTAGACAGAGAGTCTTCAATCTCCTTCCTAAATCAACTGAGCTGCAGCTCAGCTGTCCCTGCCATGCTGTCACACCGGGTGAGAGAAAACTCTTGGTGAGGAGCAGTCCCCAAAACCAGAAAGGTGAGCTCTGAGGGCCCAGGGTGCTGCCCTGAGGGCAGGGGACAGCCCATCCCACCCTGCAGAGATGCTCTGTGTGAACAGTACCAGGTCGGGGTGGGTTTTTCAGGAGCCAATTCTGTTCTGCCTGAGCTTCCAGGTGGATTTAACAACAACATCTGCAGCAGCAGCACCAGGAGCAGCAGGCAAATTTTTAATCTACAGATCTCAAAACACTTACAAAAGAGACTTTCACGGTCACACCATGGTACAGAGAGGGAAAATGCAGCTCTGGGAAGGGAGGTGAGTGATGGAGAGCAGACATCCCAGCCCAGTGCTGCCACAACATCCCACCTGCAGCCCTTTGCTCTCCGGAGGTGCCCACTAGCCATTCTGCACCTTTAATAACAGCAAATCCTCCAACTCTTATTCTTGTCAGGTACACTATGACCACAGGCATAAGAAAGCTCAACATCATGAAAAGTTTAGAGTCTGTTCTTCCCCACAGAAAAGGATATAAAATTCCTTTTACTAATTTCTGATTCCACTGTTTGTATGGATCTCCTCCAAAGACTCAGCCACAACACTGGGTTGTATTTTATACAACAGAGGGTAAAAGCTGTAAATTGATTCACTTTGGGTGCTGTCTCCTTCCAACATAAATTATCAGACCCAGCTCACCGTGAGGAATATTATGCAGGGGAGGAAGAGTGATAAATGCCATTAATGACTGTCCTGAGAACACGCAGGATGGAGCAGCAGGATAATGAATCGTGGGGGACTCCTACCTCCTGGTCATGGCTGCAGATCATTAGACAAAGATATTGTTTTGTGCTACAACAGGTTCACACATACTCCATTCTTTTGTTTAATCCATGGAAAACAGATTAACCGAGAAGCAGATATGCAGCAATTTAAAAACAACAGAGAAACTTTTCCTTTTTCCTGCTTTTTTTTTTAATTTCTCCCTTTCATTTATTCCTTTGCTTGTTCCTCCTCCTCTCCCACCTCAAACGTCCCTTTTAGTTGGTTTTGGGTTTTGTTTCCCCCAGAAAAAGACAGAAAGAAGCCATACAATCATGACTGTGCCTTAATCTTTGCCAGTCCTTGGTCTGACTCTCTCTAATTTCAGAAAAGATCCCAGAGCTAATAAACAATTAAACCACAGAGGAAAGCCACCTGGAAGATGTATTGAAGAAAGAATTAAACAGCAAATTTTTTACTTTTTTTTTTTTCTTGCTAAGCAGCCAGAAATTACAAAAATATTTGGAGCAGTCTGATGGCTTTGGGATTCACAGGGTGAGACTTAGGAATTTGGTAGCAACTGCATGCAAATATCAGTAATTTCATATAGCTGTTCCAGTGAGGAGAAAAAAAAAAAATCTTAAAGAATAAATGGGGAGAGAAAGAAATTAAGGGGTGGTGCAGAAATGGAAATGTCAGAGAATGTCGCAGGCAGAGGGTAGGTATGGGAATAACAGATCCAGAGCAAATCTGCTGGAGATGTTAAGAGCTGGCAAAAGATCAAAGTGATAAGAAGCAGGAATGGAAATAACCTTTAATTCTGTGCCTATAAGAGGATGTCAAAAAAACATTGCAGCAAAGGCCAGCCAAGGTAACATGGAAAGAGGCCTAGTCATGCGCTGGGAGTTCTGCTCGTCTTGGTCCAAACCTGCAGCTTTTGTCCTACTTTGAAACCATTCTGCTAAAAACATAGCACAGAGAAGCTCTGAAATAGAGCTGAAATACTTTGGGGGTATTTAGTAAACCAAGGCTGTAATTGCAGTTTTGTAACTCTTCAGACATCCCAGCTCTGCAAAGATGCATTTTCACTCCTCCTCCTCCAGATACAGAGATGAGTGCATTCCACTGTCCAGCAGTGCCATTTGTGACACCAGCAGAGACAAAAATGACCAAATGTGCCTTTGCTCCCAGCACTCTGTTCCCCTTCTGGAGATACTCAGTCACTCATCAGACTCCAAATATTCACTGTACCGTGCCCTGGCTGACCCCCGTGAGCTCACTAGGATGAGAAGCAATGAGCAGATGTCTTCTCACTGGAGATCTCATCATTACTGCTTTGCTACAGGGCAGGTCCAACCTGCCCTGGTGCTCCCAGTGCAGGTCCTACAGCCCAAATCCCCTTCTTGGAGGACACACAAGCTCAGACAAACCCTTATCTACTTGCCTTCAAAGCTTTGATGGAGCACTCTCTATATTTGAGTTAAGATTTTCCTGAATTGAGAAGCCTATGTGGAGCAGTCATAATGTAATCCCTTATCCAAACATGTTTTTGTCTTTGGGACACCTGTTTGTACCTTCCTCATCCTCATCCCAAAGTGCCAAAGCACTGCCAGGGAAGAGTTGAGGATATTACAGCTTGTTCCCAATCTAGAAACACCAGAAAAGTCTTAACTTTACCAGAGTAACAAAACAAGCTTTGCAAAACTTGAATTGCCTAAAAATCTTGGCTAAAACCTGGAGAACTGCTCAGCTTTTGAGCAGCATCCGAATTGAACCACAGGGAAAAACTGAGGTTCGTTCATCACTAATTAAGGGCTTAACTGACATTACCAATGCTTAGCATATGTTCCTCCCTATTAGCTTCCAAGAACAACAACAGGCACGCAAGATTATTTTGAGCTGGAGTTGAAATAAGGTGAAACGTACCTTAGGCCAACAAAGTTTTCCAGGAGGAACAAACATTTTGTTTACTCTGAAGTCAATTCTAAGACACAAAGTGTTTACCCAACTTCAGCAAACACGGCTGTGGATCACCCCCATTCCCAGCAAACTGAAGTCAGCTTTATTCTTAATTCTTCATTTCAGCAATTTCAGTTTGCTAATATAAACCTGAGTGGTGATAATCCACATCATATTAATGCCCATTACATTAAATGAACACATTTTTTTTCGTTGCAAAGTTGTTCCATGGATAGTTGTGCAGGATTCTGCTGCTTAGAGCAGGGCTGATATCTCGTGTGTCTGCACAATGTTTTCTCTAACGCACATAGATACAATATCCAACATACAGTAAATGCAATATATATTTGTGATGGGAACTACCCAGACTGAGCCCTATCAAAGACCTCAAAAAGGCTAAAGGGAGGCTCTGTGGAGCACAGAACTTGCTCCACGGGAGAAGTTTAATCATAAAGTGGATTTCTTCCCATATTATGGTTTAAAACTACACAGTGTTCACTAACATCCTTATCTGCAGGCACATATGGAGTTCCAGAAAACTTGCAATGATGCTTTTATATTTAAAAGTTTATACGGTCAGAGGCTCAGATGTCATTATTCATGAGCAAATAAAATTTCAGAACTGCAAGGCACTATGGAAAATGTCAAAGGCAGTTCATCTCATTTTCATGTAAGTTTTTACCCTCATCATTTCATCAACATCATTTAATGTTATTGTTTGCTATGCAGGGGAAAAAAATACCACTTCTATTTTTAAAATTGAACACTCAGTTAATAAAGCAGCATATTTATTTATTATTTTTAAAAAATCAATCTGGCTCTTACTAAAGCCAGCAGAAAATTCCATTGATTCCACTGGGAAATAGGTCAGGCCTTCGAATATAGGCCAAAAAAGTAAGGTTTCCTGCAAATATAGAATAGGTTACAGCACAGAAAGGCCTAAAGCCATCACATCCCAGCTCTCCTACAAACCCTGGGTGGAGGGACAGGAGGTTTCTCCCATTTGGCTCTGGATAACAGTTCAGGGAAGGGGAAGGGCTCACCCAGTGGCTTTTGGAGCACAACCCACATTTGGTACATGCACCTGAACTGAAAGCAAGTGGAAACATTGTCATTTTCTTCCGGGATCAAAACTTCCATCATTGAAAGGTGCTGCTGTTTATTTTGCTGTGTCCTGCCACATGACAGTTTAATACTTTGAGGCTGAACTCCTGCCAGCTCTCCCTTCCTACCACCTCTGGTAGCTTTTGCTAGAAAACCAGTATCACTGGCTTAAATAAACAGCTGGCAGCAGGCAGATTTCCAGCCACTGTGAAAAGGTCAGACACATCCCAGACTATTTTTAGTGTGTATTTAGGGCCCACTCGGGCTTGATTTATGCCTTCTTTGAATTCACAGAGTTAAGAATAGTATAAAGTTACAGTACTTTAAAACTCATTAAGGAAATATCTAAATGAAAAACCTAATGAACTTCCAGTGACCCAAGATTGATTTAAATATGATTAGCAACAGAAATGAAGACTCATTTTTTGCAATAAAGGATAATTGACTTCACCATTATGTTAGGATTTAGTCTTAAACCAATTATATTTTAAAGCATTGCTGGTATTTTCACAACATTCACTGTCTGGTGAAATAGTTTCCTCTATCATAATCCAAACACAATCTCAGTAATTGGGATGTTTCAGGCTACAAGTGCTTCTTGGTGTCTGAAAGGTCTTCACTAAGCCTGACTTCTGAAGCAAACGTGGCTCAGCAGTTTTTGAAAACAAGGCCTTTGCAAAAGTATAAAAATTGAAACTTAGTAGCTACCTTCAAAAATGTAGGTCACCTGTTGCACTCAGTGGAAAAATAATCAGGATTTTGGGATAATCAGAAAAATAATCAGTGCTTGTTCTCTTCAAGCAAGCCAAAGTAGCTATGAAATTAGATTTCCCTTCTATGGATTGCCAAAGTCAACTGTGAAGGAGATGCTCAGTTTTGATGTTATTTCTGTGTGGAAAGACAATGTGCTGAGAACAGCTGAAGGAGACTCAACCACAAATACACCCAGAGCAGAGGCCTTCATGGGCAGTTCTGTGAAGGGGTATTCAGCATGATTTCAGGGGCTGAGGGGAGGAAAAGAGGGAAAATATGTTTGTGAAAAAGAAGTCCTGCAGCTCAACAACTAAAAGATCAACTAGGAAACCTCTCTTTCTATTGAAGCACAAGAGAGCTTCCATTCTCATCAAACACATCCCAAAGTAATGTAGAAGAGGGGAAAAAAAAAACTTAGATGTCTTCTGTAATGGGGAAGGTGGAGAAAAAATTAGGATTCAGATTTAGTCCTTGAATAGCAACTGCCACACTAAGAATTTAGCAGTCACAAGTGACCATAATGAAGAGAACGAAAGCAGTCATTTACTTCTCTTGGTCATCAATTTGTACATTTAGCTCTCCCTGAAGATGTTATTTAGATAGTTAGGTAGATAGATAGACAGACAGACAAACAGGAAAGAGTCTTTCACCCATCCAGAGCAACAAATGCCAACAACCTAAAAATCTGTCACTGGAGACTGTACCTGTCTCCCAGAAACTGTAATTGCTTTCTTAGTATCACTAATGAACCGAATCTCTGTAACCTACATTCAAGCTGTCAAATCTTGCATCCCACTGATAGTCACAAAACCCAACATATCTCTTTGCTCTGCATACAACGTACACTATTTTCACTAATTAAACTGTGGAATATAGAGGCAATTTAACTGTCTTTTCATTTCTTAGACACGTTACTTTACTTGAAGAAAATATTTTTTAACTGAAAGAGCTAGATTAACTTCAGAAAAATGACCATGAAAGGAGGTTGGTAAATTTATATGATGGACTATGGGCAAGATTTTTAAATAAAATAGCATTTCTAGCAATGAACAAATAATGTTTAATTATTAAAATTTGTTTTCCCATATCCCCAGGAAGCATAGCTGTAGTGCCCTCCCATCCTGCCAAACATCCTCCTCCTGCCACTGGCATATTTACAGGTGAATACAAGAAGCCTTTGGAATGGGACCTTCTTGGCCATATAAGATCTAATAATTCCTCAGTGTTAGCTCTATGGATTTAGAAAGAAGCTGAAACCTTTTAACTCAACAAGTGAGATGGGATGGTTTGCCCTTATTCCTTTCAGGAGAGTAACCATTTCTGCTTGACTTCTCTGTCTTTTCAGTAACACCCCATCAGCAGCCTTTGCTCAGCAGTTTCATGAAATTAGCCTTTGAGTTGAAATCCTGCCCAAACCTCATGCACCCACCCCAGTGAGCAACCTTTTATATATTTCCATGTTTGTGTATTTTCTGCACATCCTCAAGAACCATCCACTCAGTACTTCCAGTAGGAAGATCGAGTCAGTTGTGCACAGTTTAGGAAAGCTTAGCTTTTCACAAGCTCCTTTCCATCCTGGAATCTGCTGTACAAAAGGCCTGTCCTGCAAAAACACTGCACAGATGTAGTGGAATTTCCCTGACACGCCCAGCTCCATGGCTGCTGTTATCCTCACAGCACTCCCTGAATCTCTCACACACCTTCCCCTGCAGAGAGCTCAAACTGGGTCACTGTCCATGGACTGAGTCACCGTGCTCAGCTGGAGCAGCTGATGCAGCTGGCTCTTCAGGAATCTGCTCACCTTAGGTTCTCTGCACAGTCAACAAGGATAAAAAGGCATCTCCTGATTCAGTGATTCAGAACAAAACACTGACAAAATGCTCCAAGTCCTTTTCCAGAGGAAAGCAGAGATCGTCACCCAAGTTTCTAGAAAATTATCAGGGCAAAGGAAAAACTCTGTGACTAAGTATTTTAATGCACACCCTTTGATACTGCATTTTGAAGAGCAACATTTTTTTAAAATGAGGAAAATCAGTCAAAGAAGTCCAGACATTTATAATATGACATTTACAATACCACTTGACCATAGCATGGATGTGGATTATTTAGGCCTTCTCCAGCAGTGTGGTGCTAGAGAAGACCAATGATTTCGCTGAGCTGTGGATTAACTCCCACTGGAAGTACTTCAGGAATCAATCAGTGCCTAGCAATCCATCAGAAAACACTTTGAATCATAGCAATGGGAAACAAAAATTACAGAGGAACCTTTCAGCTCTTTAATACATAAATCACAGAATCACAGAATCACCAGGTTGGAAGAGACCTTCAAGATCATCGAGTCCAACCCATGTCCCAACCCTCAACTAAACTAAACCATGGCACTGAGTGCCACATCCAATCTCCTTTTAAACACGTCCAGGGATGGTGATTCCACCACCTCCCCGGGTAGACCATTCCAATATTTTATCACTCTTTCTGTAAAAAACTTTTTTCTAATATATTAGAAAAAATATATTAGAAAAATTTATATTTTCCTTGGCGCAACTTAAGACTGTGTCCTCTTGTTCTGTCAGTTGTTGTCTGGATAAAGAGACCAACCCCCACCTCACTACAACCACCTTTCAAGAAGTTGTAGAGAGCAATAAGGTCACCTCTGAGTCTCCTTTTCTCCAGGCTAAACAACCCCAGTTCCCTCAGACGTTCCTCATAGGGCTTGTGTTCCAAGCCCCTCACCAGCCTTGTCGCCCTCCTTTGGACATGTTCAAGTGTCTCCACATCCTTCCTAAACTGAGGGGCCCAGAACTGGACACAGTACTCAAGGTGCGGCCTCACCAGTGCCGAGTACAGGGGAAGAATGACTTCCCTGGACCTGCTGGCCACACTATTTCTGATACAGGCCAGGATGCCATTGGCCTTTTTGGCCACCTGGGCACACTGCTGGCTCATGTTGAGTCGGCTGTCGACCAGCACTTCCAGGTCCCTTTCTGCCTGGGCACTGTCCAGCCACTCTGTCCCCAGCCTATAGCGTTGCAGAGGGTTATTGTGGCCAATATAGAATATAGAAATCTCGTGTCTAAATAGCATTTCTAAAGCATCTGTGTCAAAGGTTTTCTCAGCTTTAATAATGCTTGTGTGACCCTACCATGGGCTCCAGCCTTTATGTATTAGGATGCAGATTTCTAGGAGATCTTCACATACTCTTTTTTCCCAATGAACCCTTGACCATGCAAGCAATACCCATGCATGGAGATGATTCAGGAGAGGACAATGAATAATTTTCCATGGAATATCTTTCACCACAGGTTGCAGAAGATGAGAAGTGTGTTGAAAAGTGTCTAAAGAAGGGGCACAAAATGATGTGCTGGAGAAGCAAACTCCACTCTATTACACACACCACGAAGGTTTTCCTTTGCAGGTACCACTAAGAATGTGCTGCAGCCATCTGGCTTGAATCATCAGCCCTGGATTTTCAAAAGCATCAAGTTCTTCAATCTGTAGCTGGGCATTACAGTTGCTCAGTGTGTTCTGACTGTTCAAAGCACTTATGAAAAGGTGCCTTAAATGGGCAGGTCAGAATACAGGGGAAGTTCAAGTTCCAACCACTGGTTACTCGGTTCTCTCTTCTGTAAGATGTGGAAAAAATACTCTCTTGTTGTGGAGGGCTATAAAAACAGATGCATTAGTGGCTGCGAAACATCCAGTTAGAGCATCAGAGAAAAACCTTGGAGAAAGTTCAGTCATCAGAGCAGGGATGAAGGGAAACCCTGGAGAGCAAACAGAAAACAAAACCCTAAGTAGCTTCTCCCTGGAGAGCCTTTTACACTCTGTTCATCAAGTATGACCTGAAGAGCACTGCCAAAAGCCAATCTGGCCCAAGTCTCCAGTGTAACTCAGCCCTGGCAGACACCTGAAACAAAATCCTTCAGCCCAAACCAGTAAGGTTTGGCAAATTTCTAGCAAAATAAAATCCAAGTTCAATAATAGGAAGCATCGTGTAAACTCAGCGATAGCTGATCCTGCCCACTCTGCTTACAACTGTGCCACCTCTCCAGATAAACCGCCAGCTCCAGCTGCCCACACGGAGATTCATTGAGGCGCCCGGAGGAAAGAACTGCACTGCTTTGTTGGGGGGAAAGTGTGAAATTTATCATATGCCTTTTATTTTTTGCTTTCCCTTTTCCCCTTACTTCAGACTGACAAGTGCAAATTAAAATTTCACACCCAGCCTCATAGAGGGAGCATGAAATTCTGATTTGGAGGATTTAGGTAGATATCTCCAGCATTACAGGAATGGCAGCTGCCCAAGTCAGTGCCACTGGGCCTGTCCTGGCCAGCCTGCCCTGCCCTCGGGCAAAAACTTCTTGGTGCAAATGTTTAAAGAGAAGGCAATGCAGATGTAGCACTAACAGAACTACTGCAGATGCATCTTATTATATTTGATAATAACAAAACATATTCATACTGGAAAGGACCCTCAGATCAATTGGATTGAGGCCATAGACACTCTCTAAAGAGGTGTCTGGTTCTCAGTGTCACTGCAATAGAACACTTGCAGGGTAATCACAGATAGTCAGAAGATTCTCATATATAAACACTTAAAACTTAATACATGATTAACACTGAACACAGATTTTTACTGTGTCATTTCTAGAAGCAAGAAAAGATTTATTATTTCAGATAAAACATTTTTTAGATAATACCTATCCTTCAAAGCTTATTGAAATTTACGATTTAACTAGCAAAGACTGCAGTGATCTGATGAGCAAAAGACCATTTAAAGCAATAGGCTGGTTGTATTAGCTAGGAATTTTCTGACACCAGTTCCTATATTTTAGTTAGAATACACCACAGCACAGACATTCAATGAGGTACTTTTCTTTTTGCAGAGAACCCCATTTTCCCCATTTTTCGAGATGAATTAGGACATGGAAAAGAAAAAGGTGTGACTAGAGTCAACTCTCAGCTGTGCTGGTAGATATTTAGTGCAACCTCAATAAACTCAATGTCTTTGAAGAGTTCTGGACCATCACGAGTGTAATTGAGAGAAGGTAATGACTCCTACTCTTAAAAAGCCTCCATATGACACAGACCTAGGAATCCAACACTCGCTTTATTTAGGGTTTTGGTCATCATTAAGTTTGATTAACTCTGAAACTCTTTTAAATTCACAGTCAGGATGTGATGCTATTCCAACACCACACAGCCACAACACTTCTGGAAAAGCATCCCTTGCAGAAAAATAACTACGCCCAGTGTCAAAACAGCACTGCAGGATTAACAGCGGCCTCCACATTTGAACATTACTTTGTCCCAGTTTTGAATCCATAAAAAACAACTCTGCTCAGTCAGGATGTTTTAATCACTGCGACTTATTTGGGAATACAAACGTATGAATAAGAGTCATTCCTCCATCCAACACCACCAAACCACAGCAGAACATGAACTCTGCTCAAGGACACACATTTACTCAGTTGAGGACTCTGCTGCCAAGCTGCCTACCCATTGCTATATTTTTCTTGTTTTAAGGGTGTGGAAATCTTTGTTCACTTAAAGGCATCCTTCTGGTTTATTGTCCTGTATCAGTTACCTTCTGGGTGATAATTATCAACACAAGCACCAGTGTGGGTACTGGGATAAAGGTGCCTTATCCCAAGCAGAGTTTGTCTTCCCACAGAACTAAGTTACACAACGACACCAGCGAGGTTGCATCATTTTAACTACAGGAGGTTACATTAGTACGATTTCTGTATTTACATAAAGATGAAGAAAAAAAATAATGATCTACAGGAACTAAAAAGTACATCTTGATTGAAAGATGGCTGAGACAACCTGATAACAGCTTATATGTCTACAAAACACTGGCACATGAAAAGGAAGGAATTTTTTTTAAGAAGAAAGTGGGGGAGGGTTAGCTACAAAGGATAGATTGTGAAAAATTATTAAACTTAGACCCAAGAAAACATTTTTAAGCAGTGAGATCATTTAGACTACAATGTAGGCTCCAAGTGCAAATTGTTGAATTTCTTCCTCTGGAATTGTGCTAAATGAGTTTGAACAATGCACAGGAGGGAGTGGTGGGACAGGGGCTGAGGGTGCACCAGAGGACCAAGGAGATCATTTCCGCAGCAGACAGAGGATACTGACACTGCTACACAAGTGACTGCAGAGATTGGGAACATTTGGCTTCTGAATCTCAAAGAACAACAAACAACTCACATTCTGACTGCATTTCTATGGTTTTGCTCGCGCTGAGGATTCATCCATCAATGGAAGGCAGAGCGGCGCAGGGAGAGACAGATGTGAGGAGAGCAGGGTGGGTTGTGAACACTGCAGAGTGTCCCTCCACAGGGAATCCTGTATTTCTCTGGGTTACACGGAAATTAAGTACATTTCCTGCCCATTTGGTCAGAGGGAGTGGATATGCAGAATAGAAAGAACAGCCTCTTAAAGATGAGCAAAATTTGAGAATACCTCAGTCAAGAAACAGATTGGAAATATCAAGTCGAAATAGGACTTTGATTTTAATACAGCAAACCATTAGCCAACACTCAAAGCTAGAACAAAAATACAGTCAACACCAACTAACAGCAAGGCAAATGGCTTACATCAAATGGTCTGACTAAATGCTTCTCCATCTCATGGAGACAAAGGCTGTTATGTATTAATCTGTCTAATCAAGAACTTAAAGCCTTGGTGATAAACCATTTGCACCAAATCTTCAACTTTATTTTTTAATGTTTTTTACCTTCAGCTAATTATACATTACTTGGAAAATTCAAGCTACATTTCGATCCTGCTTTGATAAGAGAGGCTACAAAATGAAAATAGGCTCTGATTTTGGCCAAAATTTTTCTGTATTTTTCCAGAAGGGAAAAAAACAAAACCAGAAAGAGAAAAAAATAAGATATACCTTTGTGGGTGGCCTCCTGCAAAACTGGCAGAAGAAACCCACTGCTTTCCAGTTTCACTTCTATATTCAGACATGTTTGCATAACTTTTGCATTTGGAAAGGATCTTTCATATTTCAGGGGAAGATGGCTCTAGTAAGAAAAAAATTCTTTACCCAATAACAAGTTCCTTTTGTCTTCTTCATTCTAAGTTTAGCAAGGAAAGCTTCATCTCATTCAACAACACAATCCAAACCCCATTGAAACTTGATTCTTATCAAACACAATCCTAACAAAGCCCTTGCAAACAGTACATCCCTGAATCCAAGGTTTTGATGTTTGTTTGTTCATCTGGGTTTTCTCCTACTTCTGCTCTTTATCTTCCCATAAATTTCACCCAGGTGGGATTAGAGAACCCTGGCTTTTTGCCTCACATTTCTAGATGTCCAGAAGAATGAACAAGCTACTGGTGTTTTGAACTGCCCCTCCAGGGAAAAGCACCGGCCAGGAGGCAACCAGCTCCAGAAGCTCAGTAAATGTGGTGCAGCTGCAAAGTACTGGAGCAAGGGAGCCACACATGCACCCAGTAAATTTGGGACATCCTTCAGCATTGTCTCACATGTCAAGAGCATGCTCTGAAACCTCCTGAGCATGTGCAGCAAGCAGGATGTAACTGGTCTGTACTGGGATTGCAGCATGGAGGTGGAGCAGTGCCGCAGGACACGCAGCACACCGAGTCCCACTCTTGCATATCAAATCCCACACAACTTGGATACTGCAGATTCACTCTGGTCAAAGCACACACAGATCCCTGTTTAGAAAATCCTGACAGAATGATGATCCACAGAGCTTGACAGATTTGTCCAAGTCCTATTAAAAAATCCATCAAAAATCAGGTGACACTGAAACTTTTCATGCAACTCAATAATTTAGCCATAAGTATAGAGACTTCTTGCAAGATACAGCTAAATCAGCAAAGAGCACTTCAGATTGGAAGGCAGATTGGAAGATTTGAGTATCTTGACACAGCCTAATTAAGCTATGCTGCTTTTCACACCAGGACTGCCGGCAGAAGGCAAAACATATTGCAAGCATACAGTTCTCTCTACAACCAGACACTAAATGGCACTCCTGCCTTGCTTCCTCACTCCTCTCTGTGCCACTCTACCTTGGAGGAACTGTGCAGGGAGGCTCTGCCCAGGGCAGGCACTGGAGCTGCTCTTCCTAGGGATCAGAGGAGCTGTGCTGCTGTCCTCAGCCAGCCCTGGCAGGAGCAGGGCACCACATGGCTCTCAGCTCAGGAGTTTTCTCCTTGCAAAGGGCAAGAACCTGGAGCAAAGGAAGCACCTGCAGCTGTGGTGCGTCTTTAGACCCCTCTGCAAAGGGAGAGCAGATCCCAGCTGGATTTCCACAGCAGCCTCCTCTTCCAGCCCAAGGTCAGCACTTCCAAGGGAAGGAAATTCACCCCGAGCTCTTGGCAGTGTTTCTGAAACATCCTGTTAAGCACTTTATGTTTTTTCTTTCAGAGCAAAACACGAAATGAAATTAAGTCCAAAGGCTTACACTGTCATTAAGGCGACTCTGAGAGGGAGAAACAAGGGGAGAGCAGCTAATGGGAACACAGAGGTCAGACCAGGAGCTTCAAAGTCTGAAGGTGCCTTATTAATTCTCCCTTCAGATCCTGAAACCAATAAAATTACCTTCTTGAGATCCTTTCTATAAAGGCTAAAGACAGCGATTGTTCCTGCGTATCTAAAGAATTTGAACCCTTTTTTTTAAAACCTGAACTATTTACCTTTATTATGAAGGAAGTGAGAAAGGTATTTGTATGCAACAATGACTTCTGGAAGAATGTGGAGAGACCAATACTGCAGGATATTTTTGGTGTTAGTGCCCAGGAAAGTGTGTTTCTATCCTTTTTAGCTACATCAGAATTAAGAGGTGCTCTGCTTGGATTTAATGGATATTTTGGGAGCAAGGTTTTGTGTTTCAAGCCAAATTTGCCTATGAATGGGAAGTTCTTCTAAATGCTAACACAATATCAAATTCTTCCAACAATTTCACTGTAAATTGGGAGTAAGTAAAATGAATGCAGTAAAAGGCCTCATGCAACATGACAGCTTGGCATAAAGTGGTCAAAATACTAAGAGAGCATGATGGGTTCCTTGGAAAATGTGATGAGAAGCCTGAAAGATATTAGAATATCTGGGAAACATGGGAATCACCAAGACATCACCTGGAGACCTAAATTAGACCAACTGTTGTTTAAAAAATTTTAAATAGAATAGAATAGAATAGAATAGAATAGAATAGAATAGAATAGAATAGAATAGAATAGAATAGAATAGAATAGAATAAAATAAAATAAAATAAAATAAAATAAAATAAAATAAAATAAAATAAAATAAAATAAAATAAAATAAAATAAAATAAAATAAAATAAAATAAAATAAAATAACAAAGTTGCTCAGCTAGACAAGAAAAAAAGAAAAGGACTGGAAGGACAACCAGTAACAACAGAGTTGATGAGTCAAAATTTTAGACTTCTTGCAGCTACACTGTACAGCTGAAATAATTTTGGTGAACTGAAGAAACATACAGAAGTACAGCCCAATGTGAATTCAATCAATTATTTAAATAAGTTGAGAAGTTTTCAGAAAATTGGAGCAGAGGGATGAAAAGATACTTCTACAGGCACACAAAGCAGTGATTTTTGGAAAATACTATGGGAAAAGAAGGCATTATGTATTTCCTGCAAATTGGATTAAAAACAAAGTATGAATGGAATAATGAGATTGAACACAGTGAAGTGCATATCCAAAGAGTGAGCTGTACAAAGAAAATTCAGAAAATTATTGAATCGGAAAGCACAAGGAGGAATGGAGGTGCAGTTGTTACTGGCAGAGTTTAACAAAATTTGACCCCACTTCTGAATCCATCTAACAAATGCTGGAGGAAGGCTCACCTGACCAGGTGAGAGAAGAAAGACAGTGCTCATTAAAACAAAACAGAGCAGCACTGAAACCCCATGATAAATAACTTGGTCACTTATGATCTGGAAGCTTCTTGTCTGGTTCATTAATGACAAATTGGCTGAACTGGTTGAAATTAATGATGTGTTTCTTGACATTAGGGACGGCATCAACAAAGCACAAGTGGGGAGGAAAAAACCATCTCCTGGTGGCCCAGCTGCTGAAGGCAGGAAAAGACTCTGCCTGAATTCTGAGCAAATGAGATAAATCTGTAAGACATTGTCACAACTCTTTGTCTGTGTCTTAAGCACATCTGCTGCATCTGGAAAGTAGCACAAAGCACACAATCCACACAAGCAGTACACTGGGAAACCAGGGAAAAATAAATATATTTTCAAAGGGGCTCTGATAATTTTTCATGAACAATGAAAGATGCTGCTGGCTCTCAACAGGCACAAAAGGAATGTCAGAGAGCAAGCACCTGTGTCGTGTAGCTTCATTAGGAATTCCTGGGTCCATTCTATCATGTCTGCAGATACACTCCATCATTAGCAATACACAGGTAGTGTTCTCAGTGCTCAATTCTTAACGTAACTTCAAGTTACAAAATCTCAAAGTAAATCATTAAACCAGAAGGTACAAAATTAATCTAAACAGAAGCAAAGACGCTTTGCAATTCAGGCAAATTCAGACATCCAGTTTCCCACAGCCTTGCAATAGGTCTGCCCCCACTAAACTCACTGGGAATTTTTCCATTAAAATCAGTGTGAACAGGATCAAGTGCAAGGCTTGGCTGAACCCTATCCACTTGCCAACCAGTAATTTATTATTACAAAGGCAGTTCCCAGAAAATGCATTTGTATAAGGTCTGTGAGAATTAGCTATCACATAGCACGCCTTGCCTACGGGGATTTTGAAAGAGACACTGTAATTTATTTGGTGGGAGTACAGCTCCGTCTCACGTTGCAAAGACTCCAAGTTCTCCTTTGAAAAACTTTAAAAAACTGAAATAATCTTAAGGAAGAAGCGTGGCGTCTTAGCTAAGGGGTTCTATCTTCCAAGGATTCTTGGAAACGCCTCCACCGTCACTTCAGAGACAATCAGGCATTCCAGTTGTCTGACCCGAGACCCACAAGGTCTGTGAATCCTACCAGAGCCATCAATCTGATCTGCTGCAAATCTCCAGAGCTGAGACACATCAGTTTCCGTGCAAGGAACACTCTGCCCTTTGCCGGCGCTTCTCTCCAGGGTTTCAGCAGCACAAAAGAACATCTAATTCTCTTCAGGATGCCTGATATGAGGCTCCCATGTGGAACAGCAGGCAATCCATCATTATGGACCAGTAAACACCTCCACAGAGATCTAAGACTCAGATAATTCAAGCCATGTGCCCTTCCCACCCATATCCCACCACCAGCACCACTGACCTGTGGAACAGAAGCACCAAGGGCCACCTCAGGCTCCCCAAAATCTGTCAGCGCCTTGAACAAAAGTGTCATAAGAATTGCTACAATATTTTTACAATCATCTCATCTCCATCCCACATCCAGCCACAAATACAAACCAGACCCACAGCCAAAAAATGGCAGAAATTAACCCTTTGGGGCTGGCACTTGATGTTACTCACCACCAGTGGACTCTTAAACAAAACCTCCATTTAACTTTCAAGTCCAGATTTTATTCCAAAGCCTGTGTTTCCTCATCTGCATTTTGTTGCTATGCCGTTGCCTGTACATTTTGCAGTAGACTGATAGATTTTGCCAGTCTTCCAAAAATATTCTGCTTCAGTAATATATGACCTGCAGGTTAATATCTGAAATGCAACAATGGGTTGCCATGGAAATGTCAATATCATCCATTTCTCTGCACACATTTAATTGGGATATCCTAGAAAAATACCTGGAAATTTAGTAATTATATTCAAGTCATCTTACAGTGACTCAAAATCAGATTTTCCCCTTTTGTTATATTTTACTCCATTGAAGTTGGAGCAGCGTTTTTGAGCTTCCTAGGACATTTAATACCCTTAGACAGAGCCTTTTGGCTGCTTTTTTGTAACCATTTCATAGTTTAACAAGTCTCCAGAGGCTCTGCTTAAAGAAAAACAAAGCAAAAAATACTTCAGCTTGCAAGTAGAATATAAAGTTAACATGTATGACTTTCAGCCTGCTCTTTAGTCAACACTTTCTTAAGAGGGACTGGGAAAAGGCTACATTGAATGGGCAGAAAGAACAGCCAGCAAGTCTGTGAACAAGGACTTGAGCAGAGATCTAATCTATGGCTTTAGACAATACATCATTATAAGCTCAGGTCCCTGAAAGAGATGATTTCCTCAAGAAATATATTTATTTTTGTATTGAAAAAAAGATCTGTTTTAAAAGCCACATAACAAATAGACACAAGCCCCAACTATCTAGGGTTTGGCATCCCCAGTTTCATTGTGAATAAAATGAAAATGAGAGGTCGGTAAAATGAGATCCAAACTTCTGCCCTGCTCCACAGGGAAAAAGGCATGCACAACTGCAGTGTGTTCATTACTATATATAACAGGGTCTCTCTAAAAATGGAAAACCCTAGAAAGAAAGGAAGCCAGTATGATGAATGAACTCTGAACACTATGATCTAGCAAAGCTCAATTAGAGAAACAGGATTGCTGCCCACTCAGCAACAACAAAACACAGCTCATAAGATGTAATTCTCAGTGCCTGCTAATTTCATACATTTTAATAGTCAGGCAAGGGCAGTTTCTCATGTCACTGTTGCTACCAGTCACACCAGATGCTTTCCCACGAAGTGACCTGGGTTTGCTGATCTGAGGAAGAATGGTGTTTCCAAAATGTCATGAGTTCCCACAGCCAAAGACCCATTCAAAACCCGACATCACTTAAAGCACACCACCCATTTATTCCTAAAATACTTCACAAAGTGAAGAAAAAAAAAGATCAGACAGAGAAAACAAAAAAATTGGTTCATATTTATTTAAAAGTTTTAAAAAAGCCCTACAGCAGCAAGGCAGACTTTCCCTGCTAAGTGTGCGAGGTGGTTTTTGAAGGAAGCGCAGGGATGGGCGTTTTGGAGGCAGCTGCTTCAGGCACAAAATATTTTCAGTGTCTCTCACTATTCACAATCTGCAAACACCTTCAACAACTGCAATATGCCTCCACATGTACCACAGGAAAAAG
Organism: Acanthiza pusilla; assembly: GCA_036630365.1. Classification (NCBI taxonomy): domain Eukaryota; kingdom Metazoa; phylum Chordata; class Aves; order Passeriformes; family Acanthizidae; genus Acanthiza; species Acanthiza pusilla. The sequence continues at coordinate 7,529,870 of JAXCHO010000049.1, read as the reverse complement.
ATCTCCTTGACAGGCAAACAGACATGGTCACACAGTGCACAGATACCTGACGAGATTACAAGTTTTAAAAATTCCCACAGGTGGCCGTTCATAGAAACCACCATTCGGCTTGTCTTTTCAGGTTACTTTCAGACTGAGCATGTTTTATGTGCAGCTCTTTGGCAAAAGAATCCTTCCTCAAATGTTGTGCAAATAATCACTCCAATGTTTACAAAGCCATGATTGTTGAAGCAATGCTAAAATATTAGTGTTACCAGGAAAAAAAAATAACCCACGTCTCTTAAAATTGACAGTCTGCAGTGACCAAGCCCTGCAAAGTGGAGCAGAGCCCAGGGAAATGAATTTTGTTCCAAGGACAACTGTCTGAAGGCCAGCAGGACTGAAGGAGGTGATCCTCAGCAGCAGGAGGCTCCTGCAGCAGGATGGCAGCGAGGGAGAGCGGAGCTGAGCCTCCAAGGACCGCTGCTCCCAGCTCCTCCCTCGCACCTGCTCCTGCAGGATTTCGGGACACCTTTCCTCACACACCCACCAGGAAACCCTGCCAAGGGCTGCTCAGAAACCTCCCCTGAAGAGCTGCCTACCTGTGGAACCGTCAGCTCTGCACTGGAAATAAAGCCCATCCCTAACCCCCTCACCATCCAGATTGTGATTAATAATTTTTCCCCCTGAAAGCAGCACACGCTGACGGGCAGCCGAGCCGTGCCAGATGGTCCGAGCACACACAGAGAGCTGGAACAAGGAAGCGACTGCACAAAAACTCAGAGATAAAAGGAAGAGCAAATATGCATCTCAGGCTTTTAATCAAAGAACCTGCTGAAAAATGAAGTACGTGGTATTTAACCCATTAGCTAGCACTGCAGTTCCACGAGCTGACCAACAACAGCACATAGAAAATTAAGAACCTGCTGGTCTGCAAGAGACTTCACCTTTTGCACAAGGATGGGACAAGGCGACACGAGAACCAGAACCACTCCCTGAGGGTCTCTTTCAGGACAAGCAGCCAGTGGAGCACAGGGTCTCCATGGGCATTGAGGAAAGCCATGCAGTGATTCAATTGGAACATCCAACAGCTTCCAGCTGGTGGCTGCATCCCTCCCAGCAGTGAGGATCAGAGAGCAACAGCTGGCAAGAGACTGTGGCCAGGGAGAGAGAGGAGTGGTCTGTCATTAGTGTGGTGTTACCCTGCTTTAAACCTATTACCAGACCATGCCTTTGCTCTTATTACAACAGTAAATTTTCAGTAATAGAGTATCAGGATGCAGGTCTGTTCAGGGATAAAGCAAGCACCTTTGTATTTACAAATAACCATTGTTTGGCTTGAGAGTACCTCATGGTCCAAGTCAGTCCTGCTGACAAACCATTTTTAATCTAATATGCAAATGTTAAGTAAAACAACTCCTGAGGTTTATATTCAAATGAGCAAAGACATCTAAATTTAAGCTACTGCCATCAAGCATGCATATGGGACTTTATGCTCTACGTAGTTTGGGACAAAATATTTGGAAAAAATAGTTATAGATCATTTGTAACACAATCGTTTAGGAAAAATCAGAGTTTGCACTCATAATTTCCAGCAACAGTTTCTGTTAGTGCTTTACCCCACTTATCCCACTGTTTCAAAACAGTGTTTCTGCTCCATGGAAAAGTGCAGATTTTCAAGAAGAAATGCATTCACTACTGTTACCAAACTGCAGATTCAAAGCAACTATAATCAAAAATGTTGCTGTTTTTCTCCTGGGCTAGGACGCTCTTGGCTTTTAGAATTTCAGGAAAGCACAGGGGAAAGGAGCCTTGCACCAGCTGAAAGGAGAGTTAACAGTGCTGTTGCTTGTTCTTCAAGTGAAAGTTATTTTTACCTAAAAAGTCCAGGCAGCCCTAAGCACTGCTTAGGGAATTCAAAACAAAAAAACAAAAAACCCCAAACAAACAAAACAAAAACCAAAACAAAACAAAAACACAAACAAACAAAAAAAACCCCATAAGCAAGAACAAAAAAATTAAGCAAAAGTTACAAAATTGATATGGAAAGTTATTACCTAACAGAGGGTTTAGCTATAAACCAAGGCTGGGCACACCAGGCACTTAATTCATACCAACCACCAGCTTACTACAGGTGCACTCCCCACCTCCTGCAGAGTGCAACACATGCCAAGCTAAAGCAGAAACATCCAAGGAGCACAACCTTCCCTGCTCATCCCTGCCCTGGCACACACCAGGGGAGGAATCCAGCCCAGAAAGCTGCGTCCTCCTCTCACCCTGTCTACAAAAGGCAGGAGAAGAGCTCTGTGTGCTCCATCCTGCCAGCTCACCCAGCAGCAGGGCTGGGGAGCAGCAGTACCTGCTCTGCTGGGTCTCACTGACCCACACAGGACCTGTGGCTGCAAGGAGAGGGAGGCAGGACAAGCAGTCCTGGCTGTGGGTTTAGGGCAGGGGGAAGAACAGCTTTTATGGGGCACAGTGCATAAAGCAATGAGTAAATACATTGTATGATGCATCGCTCACCATATACACAGTCAGCTAAAGAAACAGCCCTTTAGCTCAGGCAGTGCTTTTTGCTTTGAAGGGGCCCAATGATGACTGCAGTACCAGCTCAGGGGCACTGAAAGGCTCTCCTTCAAACCAGCATTGAGCTCACGAGCAGCACAGGGTTGTAGGAATGTGTTTGGTGGCAACCATGAAAATTAGTGCAGAGAAAGGCCAAGCCATTTGTTTCTCATTCTCCAGCTGGGCTCACACCACCATAAACACAGAGACTCTTCCAGTGCCATTTCTGCAAGCACTGAGACACCAACACCACACAGCACTGCTTCTCTGGCCAGCCCACCAGGAGCACAGCTCACACAGCTGAGAACAGCCAGAACCAGCTGGAATACATTTTTAATCCTTGGGCCACTTCACAAGGCCTCACATGTGGCTTTGCTGTTGTGAGAAATGATAGAAATGTAGGTGTTTGAAGGATATCCATCTCTCTTGCAGCTCTGGGCTTGCCCATTGCTTTCATTTGATGATGTCTTTCAGCCTCATCAAACCACTGCACCATCATTATCATGGACAGCAGACAGAATTTATGCCACTTTTTGTCAGAAACCATTTTAAACTGAACATGCTTATCGGCATTTTCTACTAGAGCTTATTTTAGTGATGCCTACCAGATGCTATTTTGTGTATTGTTATTAAACACAGAGTTTAAATCCCATGGCACAAAACAGCAAACACTACATGCTACCCATATTTTTGAATTCTCACTTTCAGAATCCATTTCCTAAACAGAGATATGGGTTTCAGAACACTTTCAGTTTGTCAGGACAGAATATTAAGGTCTTTCTGTGAACAAGTTTCTCCCTCTTTGAGCCTGGCAGGTCCCACTGGATCCTTGCCATCCTCTGTTTTTCTCAGCAGGTTGGACAACACGAACACAGCTTGTAAATAAACAAACCCCAACAGGATGACACTTCCCAGAAAAACACACCAGTAAATGTGAAATTGCAAAAACCTCGTGGGTGTGCACATGCATTTTCATAAGGCAAAGCTCCCCACAGCCTGTGGGCGGCTGCACACCCTCACACACGAGAGCTCTCGCTGGGGCTCTGGAGGCAAAGTCTGACTTCCCAAGTGCTGCTCCACTGAACTCTGCCCTTCCGTGGGGCTCTCACCAGCAAGACTCAGGGTCAGCTTGCAGTGAGAATAAGGTTTATGTTACCCTCGTCCAAAAGGCAAATATTTTGTTCTCTCTTTCCTCCCAGGAGAGTGTGAGGCCAAATTCATTAAGGATTGTGAGATCAATGGATATTAGAAGGAAGAATAAAAATGAACTTGAATGAAATCTGTTGAAAATATTTTGTCTCTATAAACAAGAGTTGACTAAATGTAAACACAAACAAGTGATTAATCTATTTCATTTTCACACACCCCCAAAGCTGAATTAACTGATAGAAGGACGCAAAAAGTAAAATGAGCACTTTCTTTATACTTTCATCAGAGCTTCTCATAAAAATTTTGCAGAAGTACTTGTATGAGAATTGGAAGCTTGTTTTACAGACCAGTATCAGCTTTATTATAATTTTGTTATATTTAGCATTTGATAATATTCAACTGCAGCTGTAAGCTGTTCACAGCAATCATTTTCGAGAGCCTTATAGAGTTTGAATTTAGTAGAGAAGCTAAAATGAACTCATCAGTTGAGAATTAATTTTATTTTTACATTAGCTATCGATACATGCAAATCGGCGATATTTAAACACGCACAAATAATTAAGCTGTTCACCCTTAATCAATGCATATCTGAATGGAAGTGACTTGCTCCAATAACTCGCCTCATAACCACAACAGAAACCCATTCAGAATAAAAAAACCATTTAGCCTAAGGTACAACATATCTGAATCCCACTGAAATCAATTTGATTTAAGTACCTGCTCAAAGCTGAGCCTGCACTGAAGCGTTTCCTTGAAGTCTAAGTGGATCCCAAGCTGCCTAATGAGAAAGGCAGGGACAAATACAGAAACTGAGCTTCTTCACATACTATTATTATGCTCCTGTATTCCAGGAAGATAATAATAGTTTAGCAACAGCTTATTACAGTTTGGTGAGGTGTGAGGGAGAGGGAGATGACAGCTCAGTCCCTGGAACCTGGACTGGAGCTGGGCCAGGTGGCAGCTCTCTGCTCCAGCTCCAAGGCCACCCCACCAATATTCACCTCTGTACAAGAGGATTTATGTTCCTGGTGGAACAAAACGGTGCTGCAGCAACTACAGATTTGAAATCATGAAGAAATAATAATGAGAAACTACTTAATGAACGTTCAATCATTCTGGAAGCGATTTAGAGCACCTGGAAAAAGGAGATGTATAATTAAAAGAAAAATCCTTTGAAGATGCAATATTCTTCCCAAAGCACTCCAAAATTCAAAAAAGCCCACTGCAAAGGTAGCCCACACAGCTTTGCTGTGGTCCTGATATGCATATGCCTCACCACGCATCTTTAGTTACATGAGCACGTTCCCATCAAAAAAACAGAGCAAAATTACTGGTATTAAGGAAAAAAAAAAATCAATTCATTTTATAATAGTTTTGTTTCCAGGCAAAATAAAACTGACTAATCAGAAGCACTGAGAGGGTCAACTTTTTACCTGACACCATTCTGTGGCTCAGGTAAGGCCACCCACTGAGGAAGTCCATGGCAGAAAACTCCCTCAGCTCCAGAGAAAGAGGCTACTCCTTGCACTTCCCATCCAGCACACCTAAGAGCTTTGCTCATTAGCCTTCACCTGATCATCCCAGATGATTTACTGCACTGTTATAAAAGCAGAAACCTTTAGATTTTTCCCCAAAATGACTGCAAGGATCTCATTTGCCTGTACTAGCAAAGAACTGCTTTTTCAGCTGTAATGGAGATGGTTGGGAAGGTCACATCCCATGGGCCAAGACCACTCACTCTCTGGAGATTTGTTTTTTCCATGAGTGCATAACCTTGCTCCTGATTCAAAAGCTGATTTGCAACTGAATTCTCAGTCTTCCTATTCCCAGAAATCCCCACGAATCTGCAGTGTGGAATCCAGAGAAAACCCAAGACAGGAGAGAAAGACAGATGTATTTATCATGCACAGATGATGTAGGAAGGAGACAAAAAATATTGTCATCAGAGTCTTACTGACTGCAAAATAAGGGAACAGTAATTAATCAGCAAGAGTGCAGGCTGAGAGAAAATATTGATTGGATTTGGAGAAACTTCAGTTTCCTGAAGAAACTGTTCCCCTGCAAAGGTAACCAGGAAAGTTTCTGTAAATTAGAATGGCAATGGGCCAGCCAGCAGCCAATCTGAGTCGTTTCAGGCAATCCAGAAAAATATACACCAGATGCACGTTGGTTTCTAAAGAGTAATTTAAATACATTAGTAAATCAATGGCATTGACAGTTTGATGGACTATGATGGAGGAGTCTACCTCTGAAATATCATCTCCAAAACCTGCAAAGTTCTGGCAAGTGTGTTGTTACAACTTTATCATATTTTTAACATTCATCTTTTCAAAAAACTCCTGGAGTGGTGTTGTTTCAGCTTAAATTTACAGAGATTTCTCTCCTCCTGAATGGGCCCCTAATTTTTCAGGGTTCCTAAATATCAGAGTGTTGTCCTTTTGCATTGTGGAGGGACAGGAGACGCCAGTGACAGGACTGAGGAGCAGCTCTGCTCTGATGAGGTTTGGGTCTGTCAGAAAGGAGCTGGCTACCACTGAGGAGTGGAAGCAGCAAGTTATTTCTGAGTTTTTATCTGACTGTCTTTTTACTGACTACCTGTGTTTATGGCCAGGGGGATGTTAGAACCCCTCAATGTAAAAAAAAGGGAACAGTTGGAAAATATACAAAGTAAAATAAAATAAAATAAAAACTATGGGGTTTGCCCCAGGAAATACATCATGGGGTCACATTAAATGATCACATCATTCAGCACCAAGGCACAGCCCCTCTGCATGTCTGAGCTCCAGCAATCCTGAGTTTTGCAGTGGGAAGGGGTCACGAGTCTCCAGCAGGGGCTGTGGGTTTGTCCACCCTGTCAGCCCAGAGCTATTCCTGATGGGACTTGTGTCAGATTGGGTTTGGCCACTCCGAGGGATTTAATTAGCACTTACAGAAACAACAACTTGCTGGTTTAAGCACATTTGGGGAGTTACCTTACTGTCTTCATCAGTAATAAACTGTTCTTGGCTAAGGTCATCTTTCATCTGCACAGTAAATAAAACTGTCACTAAAGCTGAGTTTCTGTTTCTCATCAATCAAGTGATACAATAAAACTCAGAGCACTGTATTTAAACAACGATTTTTAGAGAAAAGGCAAACCTTAAGGAAATTTTAGTATAATCATTTCCTCTCAGCTGATCAACATAACAGACACAGTAATTTAGCTGGGGAAATGTGATATTACAGCTTACAAGCCTGATAATCAGATTGCCTTTAGAGGCAAAAATCAAGCTGGCTTCCCAGACCTCATCATAACCATTAATTAAATACTTACAATCTCGTCAGTTAACATCCAAAGAACATTTAAGCAAAAACCCAGCAGTTTCAAGAAAAAACAACACTAGCTTATCTATTTAATTCCAGTTCTATTATGTAGGTAGTTTTACTGCTATCAAGGAACATTTCTCATGTTTATAAGAAGGAATTCAACTGGAAATATTAAAATATGTTCAACATTCTGCTTCTTTTTATCTAGGAAGATAAATTATTGTATGCATGCAAGCACTAAAAGCAGTTGCCAGAAAAAATAGTGTTTATTCTCACCACACCTGCAATATTTCAGCCACTACATGAAAATACTTCTCTTTCTGAAACAATTAGCCTAATTTGTAGTGAGCTCACACAGACTTTCACAGTATTACTCTGCTGAACATTTTTACTTGCCTAAAATATGACGCTTACATTTTTCTAGTACATTAACAAATAGCATTGTTTGAGAGGGGAAGACCAGGCAGAAATATTACACCCCGCACTCTGCGATTCTCCCAAACACAGGATAATCCCGCACCAGTCAAAACAAATTATTCAGGTTGCCAAAACAAGTAGTTACATTTCCCAATCTTCTGATAACGTCTTACGTAAATGCAGAAGCAAACCTGGCACGGTCTGAAACCAGGGCAGGGCAGATGTCTCCCAGAACATTCCACTTCTCAAAGCCCAGAACATCAGTGGAGCCTTCATAACACAAGATGCACACCTTGATCTCTGCAGGGCTTAGGAGGTTGTGGGGTTTGTTTGTTTATAATTTTTAGACAGATGGAATAAAATCTCGATTTCTCTTATTATAACATAAAAGATAACAGCACATGGAAAATGCTAGAAAAACCCTGCTCTCAGGTCCATCTCACCACGTCTGTTGATATAATCTAGAATTTATTTCTAGAATGGTGTGGGAAATGCAATTTTTTCGGTCTTTTTTTTGCTTTGGATCTGCATTCCCGCCAATCAATGGATTTTCCATTAGTCCTGGGTGTCTTTTGGGGCAGTTCAGCTGCCCACCAGCCCCAGGGGTTTCTGTCCCCTGTCCTGCAGCTCTGTGTTGGAGCTCTCTGCCTGAGCAGCCACGGGGGAGACACATCGACTTGGGGTATTGAATTCTTCAACAAAAAAACACCCTCCAAAATTACTGCATTTAGCAGTAAATCCCAAACCCTTGTGCCATGTGAGGTCCACTGCCCATTGCAGACTCAAGACCTTGAAATGATGACTGACCCTCTGAACTCCAAGTTCATGGGGCTTTCAGTTTCTTCACCTCCTGTTTCACTGAGGAGAGAACAGCTTGTCCTATTTCTTGAGAAAAGAGTGCCAGAGATAGGAATATTTATAAGGAATTTGTATCTATCTATCCAAACCAAAACATTCAAAAATCATGACTCACAATCCCCTCCCAAATCATGGGATTAAATTAACATATCATGGGATTTTGAAAGATGCTGTTTTAAAAACTATGGAATACATAAACTTTGTGTCACGCATAACCTTAAAATATTTACACATCCAGAAACTACACATTTTTATCAACAGTTAAAAGAACCAGAAGCTCACCTAGGGAAAGAAAATCATCACATATTCATAAGATTCCTGGAGGCCGGACCTTTAAAAATAGTCCAAGTGTTACAATTCATCACATGTAAATTTATGGGATTTGGCAACAATGCAGTTGTCTCCAGGGATGTTGGAAAGAAGGGGAGTGCTCTTGGTTGACCTTTTTCTATTTTTTTTTTTTTAATAGATACAGCATGCTGAAAGTGCCCTACTAAGTATTTCCTAACTCAGCCCATCGATCAGTTTAGAGCACTGTGGAAACACACAGCAGAGCGTGCTTATCAATGCCCAATCACTAAATATTTTGGTGTTTGTTAACCAGAACTCAATGCGTTCTGGAAAAAGACCAAGTGGAAAATAAAATCACAATTTCTGAAAGCACATCCTGCCCATGCCTTTTGCCTAGAGCAATCAGAGGTGGGAAGCCAGGTTTAATAAAAAGTAGAGAACAAACCATTTTGGAGTGGTTGCTCACTTTTTTTGTTAAAGGCAAAGACAATTTCATGGGGAAAAAATCCCCATTTCACAACAATTTTTATTTTTACAGATTTTTGATAACAGCGGGGTTTCTTTCCAAAATAAAAACTCATCTTTAATCAAGTTTACAAATCAAAAGGTGATGGGGTGGAAGGGAAGATTATTGCCCTTAGCATTTTTTCCTTAGTTTAAAAATCTGAAACATCACAACTATTCCTACCTATCCCCAACACCTGCTGTTCCAGACGAGGTCACTGCTGCATCTCAGCCCAGCCTGCACGAGTTCAGCCTCATTTTGCTTTTCAGTCCCACAGTGCTGGCTGGTGGCTGTGATTACTCTGTGCCTCGGTACCAGAGTTTACAAACTGCAGCCCTGACACAGGTGAGGTGACAGACACCAAGTCTGGTGGCATCAGACACGGCGTGTGGCTGTGCTGCCAGGCACAAGGCTGCATCTCAGACATTGCTGTCAGAGCCTCCTCGAGCAGGTGCCAGGTGCCTGTAACCAGAGCTGATCTACAGGCTGTGCTTTTCTGTGTACCAGACTCCTACTCCTGAGGAGTATTTACCTTCCAAAACCAAAAATACTGCCATAAGGTGTGAACAACATCGAGTCTCTTTTGTTTAAGAGGAAATGCAGTGAGCGGCTGGTATTTTTCAACATGAAATCATTTTATAAATATCTACTAATAGAGCAACTTCCATCATACTTACCACCCAGTCCTTCTGGGATTGTGACACTGAGATTCCTGCATTACACAGTGAATACGAAGGCAACCAGAGAACCCAGCAAAGCACTGTGTCCGTCATAAAATTCACAGATCATTTCCAAAGTGGAGAGAAAAAGTTGCTTGAATGCTATTGCTTGCTTTCTTTTTCTTTCTTGTTCCAACCTGAACACTGAGCAATTTATATTGTTCACATGGCCCTAATTTCAGTGCCTCACCCCTGTGGCTCTCTGTTCCTTCCTTCCTATACTTGAAACCCCATTATACTGAAATAAGATAATACTAGGGTATGAGTGAGGAGTAACTCTGCAGTTTGGTACACACATTTGGAACAAAAATGTAGCTATTTTGTTGTTTCCACTCAAATGACCCAGTTAATTTCAGTGTTAACATCAGCTGTCAAAACATCCACTTAGCAGATTTGCATCCCTTATTTATTCAGAAAAAAAAGGTGCAATAACCAAGCAGTTATCAGAAAAATAGAAACACTACACAGAATGGGTGCTTATATAATTCTTGTTATTCCATCACTGTCTATCACATACTTAGTACGTTAAATTCCACACTTGGCAACACATAAATAAATCAGGAAAGTTTGTGTTCATACTGGAGATAGCATTATTTTCCTGCTGGGGCTAATCCAGCCCAGTGAAGACACCGTCAGTGTAGCCCATGCACCACGTCAGCTTCGGTGTCCTTGTCACAGCCTTCCAACACAGCCTGTGCAAAGCCAGCACTGCCACCTGTCCCAGCAGGCACAGCCACCTCTGCACTCTGTGTCACCCACCGTCCCCTGCCCCTGCCCTGACCCAGGGCTCAAGGGGACACACGACTTTGTGTTGGCCACCTCTGGAGCAAAGGAAACTCTTCAAAGCAAAGCCAGTCCCACCATCCCGGAGATGGTTTTGGCTGCTGCGATGTTTGCTTAACCCATACAACGTGTTCAACTCCTTTCCTACTTTTTCCTGCTTGCAGGGAGAAGAACACACTTCCACTTGGAAGGATGGAAAAGCCAGAGGTAGCAGATCCCATTGGCTGCATGCCTCCAGCTACTCTTTGTGGTTGCACTGTTTTAGAACTCTTTCTGTTCCTTCTCACGGAGAACATAGATAAGCTGCATTCTTTTACTTTCTTAATCTCTGTGTTTGGTATTAGGTGTCATTTAGTTATGACCAATGGTTTTAGGAGGTGGATTCTTTGCTGACCAATAGTTGCTAGAATATGAATGGATATAAAAAACCTTTCTGGTAAATAAACTGCCCCTTTTTCGCCATTTTTCGTTCGTCTGCCTGGTTTCTCTCAGCCAACCTCTGCACCCACAGGGACCTGGAAGCCACAACTCTTCACCCCACAGCCTGACTTACCTCGGCACACCGTGTCCACGTTCTCCAGAGGAAGCTGCTTCTTGGTGGCTGCTCTGCGATAGACCACGTGTGTTCTGCCTCCTCCCTCCTCCTCCTCCTGGGCCCCCCTCTCCAGAGGCTCGATGAAGAACTCGTCCTTGTCCGTGCGAATCATGCCAGCCTGCAGCGACAGGGCAGAGATGGAGCACTTTGCATTACTGCACATACAGCAGGCGCTGGGAGCAAACAGTTGCAATATGCTTAAGCACACTTTAGTGCTCTCCAGAGAGCAATTAGGATGCTGAGAGGAAACCAGGTGAATTCTTTATTAGAGCAAAGCGAAGCATCGTTTTCCCAACTTGACAAGAAAGGACAAAAGGTACAACCCTGAACCAAAAGGACTTCTCCTTGACCCACATGAGCCAATCTGTCCAGGAAATACCCTCTCCATTAAAAAACAGCTACAATGAAAGTTACTGTGACCTTAGCTATCCCATCACGCCCAGACCACTCCAGTGTTTACTATTTCTGTTAGATAAAGGATCAGATCAGTGCCTTAAGCTGGTCCTGATGTGCAGTTCAACAGCCAAAAGACATAGAGTCAGCCTTTCTGTTCAGGAGCAAGACAGAAAAATACTACGCCTTACATTCAGGCAGCTAAGCTTTGTGATTATTTCCCCCTTGACAAAAAGGGTTCATCCGACAAAATAGTCTTTCAAGAATTAGCCACAACTAGTTTGAGTGCCGGTTGTGCATTGTTAAAAAAAAAAACCCAAACTTATTCAGACTGGACCAGATACCCTGGAATGAAAAAAGAAATTTGCACTTCTAGAGAACACCTCAAAGGAACATCATCTAAGCAATTCTCAGTGTTCAGGGGAATCCCTCATAAAGACTGAAGACTTTAAAAACAAAAGGACTTTTCATCACCTTTATGTGGTTGAAACAACTTGGGCACCTGGATCACCTGGGTTTGCCTCCTCTGGCAGTCCTGCCCAACTCCAGGAGGCCACAGCAGCCAAGAGCTGCTTGCACAGATGGTTGGCTGGAATCAATTTTTCTGCATATGTTTACACCTCTGTGTTTGAGGACTTCAGCTAGTGAACTCTCAGGTTACAGACAGAAAGTCTTACTAGTAACACAAATTAAATTCTTCCAGATCCAACCTTCAGAAACTCTTTCATCATGTTCTTTCCCAGTCTGCCCACAGATGATGCTGGAGTCACCAGAGTTTCAAACTGGACACAGGAGTTCATCTTGCTATCTGAGCTTCTGGGAGCCCAAATCCTCTGTTCAGAGAAGCCCTACCTTCCAGAAGAACCAGTTTGGCTCCTTAGAACCCAATATCCTCATTTGAAATAAGTAAAATCTAAACCTTCTTATCACATTCCGGCACTAAAGTTCTCATAGAACACATATTTTTCTTCTACAAGCAGCAAACTACATTCCTACTGCTATAAATACAGTATGTTCACTGGTTCCCTCCTTCGAAAAATGTCAGGTTCATTTGTCATGTCTTAACTTACATTAAGATTTCCAGTCCCAGAATTCATATATGTAATGTATACAAAAACAGATTGAAGAGGAAGGATTAAAGACGCAAAATTATATTGAAGCAATTTAAGCTGATGCCGTCCTGCCTGTATAGAGGAAACTGAATCTGAAATCATGTCCTATTCCTTCTTATCTAATTTAGATTCTACATCAGACAGAGAAAAGGTGAGACAGGCTCAGCAGCTCAAGAAAGCCAAGACAACCAAGAAAATAAGTGCTGAACCCAGAGAGACAGCAACTGAGCTTTTATTGTAAAGCGGAATACATGAAAAATTCAGAGTTGATGTTACTCTCCTTTTAATGTTATTATAATTGCATTACACACACACTTCTTCTGGATATTAAATATTATATCCAGAAATTTGGAAATCTTTTTATGATAAATGCACAACTAAACATCAAGAAGGAATAAGCATTTGCAAGTTCAATGTAACATAGGTTACAATGCACACCCAGAAGAAATTTGCAAGTTCATTGTAACATAGGTTACAATGCACACCCAGAAGAAATTAACTGAGAGCTTGACTGTCATGTGAAAAAAATGTGATTTTGGTTTTTGCAAGCAAAAAAAATCCATATTTGTGCACATGTTTCTATGTATTTTTGGATTTGTTAAGACTAATATTAACTAAGCAGCGAGTGCCAGACCTTAGTTTGGAATGTAGAACATAATTCAGGATAGTGGGGGAAGCACTGCTGTACACTGTGTGCAGCAGGGAGCACTGATGGGAGTTTGGAGGAATTTAGATCTTCTAAGAAAATGAACAGATAAACAACTTCTACAATCAGAACTGATTGGACAGAACTCTTATAGGTGAACTTTAGCTTCCACGGCATGGTGGCCTTTTGGAAATGAAAACAGTTGGTCAGAGTGAATTGTCCTCCCTGAGAAGATGAAGGTGACACCCTGGGACAGGCTGTAAGACTAAACAGAAGAGGTGCTGAGTGCTGGACCCCAAGACATAAAACCTGTGCTTAAACACTGGCATTTTCAGCAGATCATTGTGCCTGGTACTGGCCCTTTTGTGTACAGGGAAATTCACGTGGCCCTGGAAGATGCCGAAGAGCAGGACACCCATCAGGTGCTCCCATTCCACACTCTGATTCTTGGATGGACAGGACACCACTCTGTACATCCCCACAGCAGCATCCCCCCTAATTCTGTTGGGGTGTAGAAAGGAAGGAATTTAGCCTTCAAACACAGAATCATAGAATCTCCTGGGCTGGAACGGCCCCCAAGGATCATTGAAGACCAAGTTCTGGTCCTGCATGGCTGAATATTTCTTTTCTTATTTTAATCTTGGACTACACTGGTACTTCTCTTCTTCTTTAGTGCTGAAAAACACATCAATTATTTTTGATCATAATTATTAGGAAAGAATGTGTGTTTGAACTGTAAAAGAATTTTTTATTTTTATATATTGCATGTCCTACATAGTCTTTGATTTAGCCAACACAATGTCATGAAATAAAATAAGAAAGAATGGCTGTTTCAGACTTTAAGACAAAAATTCATTTAGATGGCAAGGCAGAGTTTCTACAGCAATCCACAGTTCAAGTCATCTGCCTAATAATATAACCACAGCTATAAATGATTCATTAAGAAATATGTGGGGCTCCTGAAAGTCTCCACCACACATTTCCTTACTGCTTTGAGCAAGACATTTAACCTCTCTACTTCCATTTCTCCACCTCTGAACCAGCATCACAACAGTCTTGCAGGATAATTACAAGGCCTGATTTGGGGGTTCTTTTGCCAAATGCTTTGAACATGAAAAGCTCAAGATGAATCACCTAATGCATTATTTTCTGATACTGTTCAGAACACCCTCAAAAAGCCACCATGAAAGGGAGATTGCTTTTAGTCATCAATCCAACACCACTATTGCACACAGCCAAGCAAGCAATGGGGCAGCCAACAAGGCAGCAGGGTTTCCTCACATCCTTCACCTTCATCAGTCCTGTTCTTGCCACAGCTGCCATCACCCCTGTGCCAGCCCATCGTGCCAAGACCACTGCCAGACAACCACCATGCTTGTGATGACAAGAGAGAGCTTTAAAGTTGCTGCAGTTTCCTGGGGAATGCCTCTGGATGACTAAAACAGAAATGCTGTATTGTTTGAGCACACCTGTGCCTTCCCTTCCACCGGAAGGGCTTCACAAAATTCTTGGACCATCATCATCTGGGCATTTACCCCACAAGATGTGAAAACAGATTTAAGTGTTTCAATTACCAGTTTCCCCAAAAGTTCTGAATAGAATCACAGCAGGTGCTTTCACAAACTAAGAGCTTAAAAGTACCTGCTAGCAGCAGTGTTTTTCTATCCTAGACTGCTCACCACCCATCCCAGGAATGCTGTAGCTCCAGGCATTATGGATCAGCAGTGCTCACCCTGCACTACCAACCTGCAGCCACACACACACTGTAATTCAGAACCAGGCATGGGATTGTGCACCTCCAAGGAAAGGAAGTCCAATGCCAGAAAAACCACTAAGCTCTTACCTCTTTCCCTCCTCTTCTGGGACCTTTAACTTGAAACTAAGTTGAATATGGGAATATTAATGATGGCAGCAGTGACTGTGTCCTGTGACTAATGAATATATCGATTAATAGAAAAATGTTTGCCTTTGGAATGCAGCAAATCGTAGCAAAGAGCCTACAATATCCCACTACGTCCCAAAGCGGGACATCCCCAGGCCTTCCTTCCACAGGCTTTTACATCCCAGCTGCAAATTACTCAAGTCAAGCACTGCTTGGCACTCATTAATATGCATTAAAGACTAGAGCAGAAAACACTTAATCAAAAGGAAACGGCAGTTCAGAGAATCAAAACCTCTGCTAAGGTTAGCAAGGTGGTTATTTAGAAGTGAAATCCACACAGGAAAAAATTCACAAGGAAGACTGAGAGTGACTGTCCTGTCTAATTATGACACAAATTACACTGATAAGCCACAAATGAGTCCATTGCATCACACAGAGTTGGGGTCTGGAGTTCCACTAATCTCTTTTGAGGGTAACAAGGCTCCTGTGCGTCCCTGGAGACCTCCTCCCAAGGATTTCAAGGACCACAGGATCCACATATACTGGCAATAGTATATGGGCTTTGTGCCCAGGTTAATGACACTAATCCCATCCCACACGACAGAGATCTCCTCTCCAGCCCAGGAGAGCTTTCGGCACTTTGCCACCACACCACAGAGCCCAGCTGAACAGCAGGTTCCCTCTCCCATCCCCTCAACATCCCCAGCCCCTCTTGCATTTCTAAACACATTCTTCAGAAGCCTGATTTGACAGAAAAACTAACTGGCATATTTAGATCTACAGAAAACTCCAGGTTTTGGAGCGTTAGCTCCTGTGGATAATTAAATGTCTCTCTGGCTCTGCACTTGGTGAGCGACTTAATTGTCTCCTCATTGCCATTCACATCACAGCTCCCTGTTCTGGGCTGTAATGAAGGAACCCATCCAGCGGCTGCTTCAG
The DNA here is from genome assembly GCA_036630365.1 of Acanthiza pusilla. Lineage (NCBI taxonomy): Eukaryota > Metazoa > Chordata > Aves > Passeriformes > Acanthizidae > Acanthiza > Acanthiza pusilla. The sequence continues at coordinate 7,513,731 of JAXCHO010000049.1, read as the reverse complement.
GACTCCAGAGCCTCTGCCCATCCTGCAGCCGCAAGTTTAATTAATGTTCATTTTCTTCCTCATTAGTACAGCTTTACAAAGTTTCTCATTGCCATATAAAGGAAGATTTACGTCCCAATCTCCGAGCGCATGATACAGACAAGAAGATAAAATTAAATGTGAGCAAACCTGAAATTAATATTTTAAAAAATATCCATGTGCCTGGTTAATTAATTAAATCAGTAACCTACAAAAACAGTGTTTCAGATACTCTTAGAAACAACTTTTCCGGAAATAGAGAAAGCTCTAATTTTTTTGAGTGTTTGATTCTGAAAGAGGTAACTAGCCAAATTACACACCTGTGCATGAGCAAATCCTAAATACAGTCGTGAAACACAGATTATTTTCTTGAGACAAAAGTGAGGCACGAACCATCTGATATTTAACCTCAGTGCCTGGGTTATGAGCTTGCACTCCCTGCAATGCCAATGAACACTCCAGATGGGAACTGGCAATATGGGATTCTCCCAAAAATCAACTCACAGAGAAGCTGAGAGAGACTTGCATTTAAATGTAGAGTTGCCAAAATTACTCTGCAGATGACTTGAAAAGGAAAATATTTATATTTTCAGGACAAGATACTGGACAAAGTCTTATTCCATGTTTATAGCAACATGCCGGCACCCTAAATACCCAACGATTCCACGTTGGACCAAAGTTGGACCAGCAAGCACACAATTTGAAAGCAAATCCCACAGGTTCCTGTCATGATGCTTCTCTAGGTCTCAGAGCTCAGGAATATCCTTTTTCCAAACAACAGCAGACATGTCCTCCCAACACTAAAGCCAGGTACAGAAATACTCTGTGCTCAGTCACCTTGGAATGGACCTGATGCAGGAGCTCCAATGACTGGAGCAGATCACTCAGGGAAGTCTGTGGCAGAGCTAAGGACATAACACAGACCTTCCAAAGTCATCCCTGCCCACGTGAGATCTCTCAACATTTTCCCTTCTGCAATGTGTTCATTCCCAATGACACAGTCATTGATTCAGGAGCAGATGTGTTTGGCGTTTTACTTCCATTCAGCGTCATTCATGTAGATAACAACGCAAAAAACCCCAAAAACCTCCTCATGTCATATTTGCATTTGATTCTTCGAGAACATGTCCTGGACTACTGAAGCATTGCAGAGGAAGAATTATGCAGTGCTGCAAATTCATCTTCCTTTACAGTGGAAGGAGGCATTGAATGAATTGTGACAAATATTTGCAACATATTGGCACTTACTGTGCTGGATGCTGCTGCTGCCCTAAAGCTACACTGATCTCTTCAGGCCCAGGCTGGATGGGGAAGAAAGCTGTCAACTGATCATATACATTTTTGTTACTGTTAGTATTCTTCAGCCTTTTTTTCAAGTTGGTTTACAGCTAAATCATGTTGTTTCTACATATCCTCAAAAAAAGTAAGGGGGAGAATGATTATGGATACACCTAGGAATTACAGAGCCAGACTGACAGAGCCTGAGGGGTAACCCTATGGAAGCTGTGTGCTCCTTAGGGCCCCCATTTCTCCTCTGCATGGGGATAAGGTCACATTTTTACTGCACTTTGAGATCTCCTAATGAACAGCTCCATCCAGGAGCTATCGCTACTGAGAGCTCTTTCATGACAGGCTGCTTTCTACTGTCCTTGTTGCTCAAGGGAGGATGGCTATCCATCCATTCATGCATCTATGTGCTTCCACTGCTACCAAAAATAAAATTTTGTCCCCGGAGCCCAGCTTAGTCACTACACAATTGAAGGTGTGATTGATAACAGCAGGGGGACAAATCTGAGCCAATATAACCTGAAGTTAAGAGAGCTGCATAAGTTTTTAGCAGATGAGAATCTAGACCCAAGTCTTGCAGTTGTATGGTATAATTCATTTTAGAAACTCAAAAGGGTTTTCTGTGGTTTTTAAGAGACACAATAGTGAGACAGACAGTGTCTCGTTCTCAGTGAACCATTGAGAAAACAGACACAATTAAAGAGATTTCACAAAGCAATGCCAGCAGATTTCAAGACAAGGCTCCTGGCCGAAGTGCCTGGCTTTCACCCGTGAGCAATGCTAAAAACATTGCTTCCAGATTCTCCGCCTTTACAGGAAAATTCCCAAATTCTCACCTCTGTCACTCAGCGCCTGCCCAGGGCCAGCAGCACCAGCAGAGCAGGGCACAACCCCAAGCACCTCCCTCCAGTAAATCTCCTGCCTCTGACCTCCACAACCTGCCCCATCCCAGCAGCCACTCACCTATGAATCCTCCAGATCCCAAGAGATAAATCTCATTTTCAACAAGTTTAGGTAATATACAAACCCATAACTTTCTGTATTTGCCACAGATACTCCTCTTGCAGAGCACAGCCTGCAAAAGTGCAGCAGAGGCTTCAGAGCAGGCAGATTCAGAGCAGATCTCACTGCAGCTGCTATCCAGGGAATAGCTGGGCACCTTTGCCAGGTTGGCTTCCACCTTTGGGGTACCTCCACCACCACCAGCAGGAACCTCACGTTCCATGAGCCCAACTGCAAAGATGCCACAGTTCTGTGGCTTTCCAGAGACAAGTGGTTCTTTTAGCTTACATGATGCATAAGCAAGAGCATTTTGGAAAGTCTCTAGGCTTGATGTCCACAGGTATGTGTAATTCCAAGAGGGAAAGAGGTGAGTTATTAAATAGCTGTTAAGAATGAAAATGATAAATGTGGCAGATCTCGCAGACTCAGGGGATTGTAAACTCGATTGCTGTGGTTGCAAGCAGGGAATGGTAATTGCAGTGCCCTGCAACAGAGTTTCTCAACTTTAATCTTCCAGGGAGGAAAAGCATGAATATCAAGTCCATGAATTTGCTAACAGCAAGATCTAAAAAGATTAACTTTCCCAATTTTAACACTCGGAACCATTTGAAATAAAACATTTCTGAGGATACTTTGACAAAACACATAGTTGAGTCCTACCCTCAGCAATAAAACTTAATTGACATTCTGTAAAAAAGCAAAACAAGTCTGACTGGAAAGCTCTTCAGCTCAAACCCTCACAAAATGGGACAGTTGCTATACAAGTTTCTTTTCAAAAATATATTTGCTCAAGGCACAAATCACCACCCACCTAAGTCAACTGGTGTCACATTCAGAAATCTCAAGGCCAGAATTTATAAATGGATTCATAAATACTAAAGCAGTTCAGTCTGATGTTCTATATAAGACAGGCCAAAGACTTTTCACCAAAGCACCATTGCAGCCTCCCAAAAACTGTCTTCATCCTGAATTCAGCAGGGCTGGAACAGATCCATTAATGGGTAGGAAATGGAGTCCAGGTCTTTGCTATGATAAACAAGATAAAAAGATCCAGACCACAGAAAACTGCATAAAAAGGTTTACCATATTTTAAGAAAAGTTTAATATATTCGAGTCATCTGAGTGGAAACTCAGTATTTAAAGTAAGTTCAAATTATCTCATAAAAATCTTGACTCTTGCCTTAGGAAGATGTTCTGCAGCAACAATTCACATTCCAGAGGAGTGTGTGAACTACAGAGCTGCAGGGCAGGAGGAGCCAGCCCTGGCCCGAGCAATTCCCATCTCCTGCTCCTCCCAGTGCCACCCCAGCCCTTCTGGCACAGCAGCCCCAGTGCCCACACCGTGAGCAGGTGCAGGGAGCTCACCCCAAATCCCCACCCTGGGAAGCTGTGTCCTTTGGCAGAACTCGGTGCCTCTGGTCTGCAGCCTCTGGCATTTGCTAGCACAGAGCAAGCAAGAGCCCCAAGCAGGTGAAAACTCTGCCTGGGAGAGACCATCTCACACACATTTCATAGTGCTCCATGCAACAGCTCAGAGCCCAAATCCAGCCACAGGTCTGGATTGTGGCTTGGAAATCTGACAGGGTCTTTGCTAAATGCAAGCTTTACTCTAGCAGGATGCCCATAACGGTGCAGGAAAACAAAAGTAACAAAAGGTTGCTGCAGCTGGAGCTTGTTTTTCTTTCCATATTCTATAGCCAGGCTTATTTTAACCTTTTTCTCTTACCCTGTGTTGGGGAAATGAACCTGGAAAGCAGTTTTTCAAATGAGAGCATGAAAACCTAATGAGAGATGAGCTTTCAATTTTATACTGCACTCAGTTGTAGGCTCCCAGTACAAGATGTCAACAAAGTGCAAGATACAGTACAGAAATGAAAATAATTAATCCCTGGAGGAATAGTCTTATTAAGAAGGATTAAATCAAAGAAATAATGTGCACTATTTGTCTGTATGACAAAGACGAAGGGAGGCATATGATAACTCTCCAAGATCTGAAAGCATAGAAAGAATAAGAATTGCTGATGAGAATAGCTTGGACATACCAGGAAACAAACAAAAAAAGAAACTCTGACAAGAAATTTTTAGCGTGCAATGTTGTATGCAGTCTTATGCAAAACCAACATAAAACTTGTCCTTAAAAATCTTTGAATTACCAAGTCTTATTGTTTACACTGCACTAGTACCTACAGTTCAAGGATCAAGGTTTAGGCATCGTACAATAACAAAGACCTTTTGGCAGACTTCTGCAGAGCAAGAAATAAAGAACATCAGCTGAGTCCAAAACAGGCTCAGGGAGCTCAGCAGTAGCTGATGATCTACGTCCTTGGAAAAGCAAAATCCAACATGAGCTAGGTTAAGACACCAAAGAGAATCACTTACTACTGGCTGGTTTGGAAGACAAGATAAAGCCTCACATGGACATCTGGTCCAACACAGTGTGGCTCATGTGATTTTCTTTCCCTCATTTTGATCACCTCCATTTTTTTATGGTTTTTGCTGTTTGTGTTTTTCCAGATATTGTTCTCCTCTCCTCCCTCCAAGGCTGCAGCTACTAATAAAACAATTTAATATTGTGTGAACTGAAGAACAAGAATGTTCCCTCTGTTGCTTAAACTATGGCTCCAGTAACCATAAACTTTTCACCATACTTCAAGCAGCACAAAAGGACTTATATTACCAACACACACCCACAAAACTCTAAAGGACAAAACCAGAGTTAAATAACTGTAGAAACCTGAAAAAAGTAGCAAATGTTGCAGTAGAAGGTAGACTGGTAGTAACATTTTATTTTGGAACACAAAAAGCACCTATACTCTTATGCAAAACTTTAAAGTGTCTGTTTTCCCAAAATAAATAGAAATTAATATCCAGCAGCACTCAGGTAGTTGGAAGTTGGACACAACACACAGTGAGTCAAATGGAGCCTGTAAAGGAACATAAGAGAGTATGGAAAATAAAGGCAAAGCAAGAAGCATAAATCAGCCTGTAAATCTTTCAGAACTACTAGAAATCAAATTACACACCATATGTCAGTGGGCTAATGTATTCACACCAGTAGAGCTGGGTTAGCACCACCACACATTCTGGTAAGTTTACAACTGGTGTGTGTTTATTTGGACAATACTATTACTATAGAAGATATTAAGGGGTAGGGTGGTTTCCATAATTTACATGTCTACTATAAAATTATGTGGCTTTCTTACTTAAAGTTGCCTTTAAATCTCGTGGGATTGTTTTATAACGAAACAGACATTATTAATTTAGATTACTAGGCAGAGAGAAAAAAAAGAAACAAAAAACATTTGTAGTTCTTGCGCCAACAACAATGCTTAAAAACTTCTCAAAGTCAATTGTCCAAATAGAGTTACAGGAACTGCAAGCCAGGATCTGGGTCAGAGGAAATACTCTAGTAAGGGTGCCTGTTATCTACTTCTATAAATGAAAAAAAATTCGTTTCCAAAAGAAATGATCAGATAATCTGTGCCTCCTCCACCACTCAATGTGCAGTCAGTTATTGCCATTTTCTCTCTAAGCCCTGTCTAGAGGAGGATCAAACACTCAGCACAGAACAGCTGAGGGCACCAAGGTGGTGCTGAGGATACCCAGCAGTGCCATGGGGGCATCCAGGGCCAGACAGGGAAACATCCCTCACCCAGAAAACAGAGGTTCCACCCAACCAACTCATGTTTATTCCAGACTAGACAGGTGAATTTACACACTGGTGATAAGTGTGGCCACATGACCAGTGAGCCACTGAGCCTCGCAACAAATTTCCAAATGTCTTCGAAAAATTACAAAGGAGGTCAATATTATCCTCACATTTCCACTTTGAATTTGCTGCTAGCTACACAATTTAGATTAGAGATAGCACTATCAGCAGCCCAAGAGACAGAACAGGAAGATCAGGGAATGAATGCACAGGAACCTGTCAAATAGAAGCTAACACAGACAAAAAACTAAAATGCTCTGTTAGAAATATTTAACCAACCTACGCATCTTACCAAGTCCTAAATTAGCTACTTCCAACTCAGGTGAAGGATGGACAACTATTGCAATAATTTCAATAAATATTTCCTTTCACTCTCACTCTACAAAGTCAGCGCCAAAACAGAATTTTTTTTTAAAAGAATGTTTAAATATGGGATAAAAAAAGACAAAACAGATGGCATTGTTTTGTTGTCACACAAGTCAGCGCTATAGCTGCACAGAAAACACTGGATGCAGGACGCCTGCAAATACAACCAAACCGAAACATTTCCAAAGAAGTTGAATGGGAATGACCAGAGTCTGAAAACCACCCTCATTTCAGCAGGGAGACTGAAAATGCTAAATATTCATTTTAACATGAATGAGAAAGACAGAGAAGCACAATTAATAGTGTAATAAGCACTACCTGAAAGTCATCTCTTCATTTCACAACAGAGTATCAATTAGATTAAATATGCTTTCCCCTGTCTCACTCTGCCTAAAATAAATCAGAGTAACTCTATAGTTTTGATTCTCCAGCTGACATCTTGTAGCAAATTAAAGACCTTTAATACAAACAGTGAGGAGCCTCAGAAGCTCCAGGGTGCCCCAGAAAGAACAGAAGCAGGTCTGAACTTCTTGGTCTTGGACTCCTGCCAGACCAGAAGACTTTATTAAATGAAAATGCCCAGAGGATCCTAAAGAGAAAATCTCTTTTAGTTTATTTGTTTAACTAGTGATATTGCTTCATATTTACGGGCTGAGTTTGTACTGGTAGCTTTTTGTTTTTACAAGCCAGTGCTCCTGCTGACCCTGGATTCACAGGACTTACACCTACTGTGACAGCTTTACAACTTGTTGTAGCTGCCCCACGCAGCAGGGCCAAAGCCAAGCTGCTCTTTTGGTAACACTGTCAGGTTTCCAGCTCTCCTTCAACAGGTTTCAAATTCTATTTAGGTCCCTCATCTCTATGGTAACTGCCAACTCCAAGGAGCCTCACAGCACCGTGCTGGAGGAAAGCAATCCCCCATTCCTCACTGGAGAAAGGAGATGAGGGTAAACTGGCTGACTTGCCAAAGGACATGCAGGAACTCTGTGGCAGACATGGGAAACCAAATGTCCTGAAGACCAAGCCCAGAGCACGATCCACAAGGTGCCCTTTTCTCTCCTACCAGAAAATGTCATGCTCCAGGCAGCTCTCAGCATCAGAGTCACTTCCAACCAGACCATGGCTCTCAGTTTACAAAGCAGGAGAGTTGTGGGATGTCATCACACACTGTCCCTGTCCTTCTCTGCTGCAAGGAGTTGGTGATGAATGTCCCTCTCTGCCAACTGCTCACCACCGGCACTGCCACCAGCCCTGACCGACCATGGCACTGCAACCAGGAGCTTAACACAATTAGACTTTCACAGGATTCATCTGAACTCTGGGGAAGTAGGAATTTCACAAAGCTATAAAGGTTGTTTTAAAAAGTTTTCCAGATTTTATCATCTTTCACACAGTCTGCAATTCTCCTTCCTGGCTTTTGAAAAACGACACACAGCTGTGCTTTGGATCACAGCTGTGACTCCTGGCAGCAGGCAGAGGAGGCCCAATGCTAAGCTGGGGTGGCCAGTGTCACCCCAAGCTGTCTGGGGCTTCTCATCAGCCAGGAGGGACCAGTCCCCCTCTCCAGCATGGCAGAGTGAAGCACTGTGGGCTCCTACACTGTGACAACATTTCTGAGCTGTGAAATACCCTCTGGATCTGCTCTCCTGAGTGGAGCCACCAAGAAAAAATGACCACATGCATGAACGGCAGTGGGGAAAATACAAGAGGAAAATCCAATGAAGCTTGTGTTTTCCCCCACTTGTAGGCAGTTTTCTTTTTTGTGTTTACTACTTCAAGTGTTTGTTTTGTTGTATTTGGTCTGTTCTGGTGTTATCCAGGCTCCTACCAATTCTCAGCATCTCATTTTCACATCCATCTTTCCCACAGATCCTGGATGTATTTCCTGCCGCTTCCCAAGAGCTCGCTGGGTTTGGTGTCCCCGCAGAACAGATGGCACAGCACTCAGGTTTGCTCTAGCAAATGGACTGATGCGATCGCTTTGTTCTGCTCTGCTCACAGCTGCTCCGTGAGCTGTGCCTCTGCAAGCCAAGGACAGCCATGCTGTGGCCATCAGCTGGCAGTGGGGCAGGGCCAGGCACTCTCCAGATCCCCTGGAGCCAAACTGGGCAGCGTGGATGGGGACAGACACAAGGATCAGACACCAACAGGGACCTTCCTCCCATGTCCACAAGAAAAACAAACCTTGGGAAAGCACTAAAGTGCAAGGGGAGGTGGGGAGAACTAGCAGAACAACAGAACAAGATATGCTCTCCCAGAAGAGCCTGAGGATAAGTACTGTCATTTTTAGCCATATTTCAACTTCTTCAGCAGCCTCCCATCAGTCAGAATTACAGTTTGTAGAAGGAACCTGTTCCATCTTGGAAAGCCAGAGGCCACGTAGCCTCGTGACAGCAGACTGGGATCACACAGCTTCTGAGCAGAGCACAGGCAGTGACAATTAACCCCTGGGCTGCCAAGTGCTCTGCTGTGGTGGCAGACACATGGAGCAAGCCATCCCTGAGAGTTGTGACTGGTGATGGATGAAACAGTCTTTAAACACCAGGGCCAGGTCACACCACGCTTATGGACAGGACCCCCTCGTCCCTCAGGGGGGCTCTCATGTGCCCACAGACACAAAGGGCCCACAGGGGCAACTCGGGGGTGGTCCTCAGTCAATGATCCAGAATACTTCTGGGCTCAAGTGCCTCAAAAGAAGGAAGAAGGTGAGTTTACTCTTCCAGCTAATCACATCAGCAGCCAGAGGTGCGTTTGAAGGAGCCTTTCCTCCTCTTCCTCCACAAACTCACCATCCCATTTCAGAGTGACCACAGGGAAATACTTCAGGCCACTTCAATTCATTACAGAACTTTCAGATACACATTGTTGGTTTCCATTTGGGTTAATACCCATTAGAAAAATGATAAACTACCATGGAGAAGGAGATGCCATTTTTCAAGCCACGGAGACAATCCCAGAGGAGGAAGAGAGGAAGAATAAGGAAGGTTAATGAATCCTGAGGTCTTGTTTTGGGAAAAAAACCTGTGTAGAAGAAAGGGATTATTAAAACACCTGTGTGTTCCCAGAGCTCAGACTCCTCCTGGATTTACATTGGGCTTATGAGCCTCAAAGCTCTGCATTTGGGCTGTCTTTACTTTACCAGCCAATACAGACAAAATTTTAAATGTTATAAACACAGCAGTGTGTTCACAGGAACCAAATTATTTTTGCATGAACCAACTTTTTCATCCACTCACTAATTCCTACATTCATTCACAAGTGTGTTGGGTTTGTAACTGGTCACTAAAGGTAGTGACACTTGACAATAGCTCTGACTGAAACCCTCTTTGGGGTCTACTTCCTACCTTAGACAAAGAGGAGAGTAGCAAAGGCTGACATTTTTCTATGTTTTTAAGAGTTTTCTTGCAGTTTATGCTGATGTTTTTATAGTTTATTGGAAGAAAAGAAAAAAAGTCATTTTATTTAAGTCTCAGAGGAACTAAAAACTACTTATTTTTTACTTGACTCTCTCTAAGTCTCTTTATATATCCCTCAAGAGTGAACAAAACTTTGTTTTTTTCTACGTCTTGTAGAGATTTTTTTAAAATTAGCATAATGCTTTAAAATTAATTGCATTTTTTAAATAAGAATAACTTCAGTTTTCTTGCAGGCAGCTAGTGAAGTGAAACACATGATTATGCAAACCACAACCAATATTTTGGTGCCAAAAATACAGCTCAGCAGAGAGATATATAAATACTGGCCAAACCTTGGAAACTTCGAGTAACCAAAGTAGATAACAGAACTCTCCTTTCAGCAGCTATTCAAATTTCCTTCCTTTTTAACTTCCTTGGAAAGAAATCAATTAAAAACCAAACATTAATTCAACTTCTGCACCATCTTTTTTTATTGCCTCTGTCTCATGGGGTAAACTAAATTACACCTTAAAAATTCTCCTTAACATCTCTTTTCCAAAAGCAAAGTCTCTTGCTAGGGCCAGAGCTCTCTGTGCCTCAGCAGTCCTGGGGCTATAAAAGCAAAATCTCAAAAACTACAAAATTCAGGTAGCAGAAAATGGGCTTTGGAACTCTGTTCTTCTCCAAGACTTGCACATGACTCTGCAGCAACCAAGACACTTGGCACACGTGAAAGATTTGTGCAAACAGAGGGGTTTCCTATTTTACAAGTGATTCATAGGGGAGAAATTGCTGAAAGACCCACTTACTTTCAAATTCCTTTTTGCTCTCTGCCAAGGCAAACTTGGGCATTGGTACATTTCTGATCAGTACTTGTACAAATTTTATAGAGGGCTAAAATTAACATGCAGGTATTCTTAACTACATATCATTTAAAAAGAGCTGGAATGAAATAAAATAAAATATTTTTATGTATAAAAAAGTAACTTGATTTTCAAACCTGAACCTAATCTTTCTTCAGTGAAGCACACAGGCAAAGACCAGCCAGGTATTTGGCATGTATCTCTAAAATAACAGCTAGGGCCTGATACTGGGAGGCCCCTGTGAATTTTATGGGGGAAAATAAAGTCATTACATTAGAATGCAAGTACCAGAGGCCAGCTTTGCAGTGCATACACATGTAGAGATCAGCACAGACCCTGTGACTGCATTATCTGACGTGACTAAAACATTTTCCAAAAGCATTGGCTTCATATGGAAAACACAGATAGAGAAGCCTTGGAAGAAGCTCCCCCATCTGTCACCTTTCCCTCCCATAAGTCCAGTCTCACTCCATAGTCATGCTAAGCCTCCAACCCTTCTCAGCAAGGAGAGGATTAACCATACTCCCCATTGTCACTGGAAATGTCTAACCCAGAAGAGTTGCCACTATTAATATCAGTGCCCATGGCTGTAGCAAAACCTCGGACACTGTGCTTAAAAAACACATCCTTCCACACAGGGCATGCTTGTGGGGATCTGGTCTCATTCTACTACTCTATAGAAGATGGTGGGTGCGTTAATAGGCTGATCTTTTTTATATTTGTTCTCCACTGATCTGTTCTGCATCTTTTTAGTTAAGCAATACAGATAAGATCTAGGTCCTGTTGAGTGAGCTAATGCTCAGTAAGAATACACATAGGTTTATTGGAATTTGTCTTTCCTCTCCTTTGACCCAAGTATAAGGAACTGCGCACCGAAAAATATATTGATATTTGGGGGTTTTGTCTTTGTGTGCATTTCAAACAGTACATTGTGCCTCCCCTACGCACCCCTTTTAGGGATGTATAATGTCGATTCTAAACAGGTTATGTTCATCTCATCTATTATTAACCAAGAATCTTCTGTACAGATTTGAGTATATGTTTACTCTGTGAAAACCTACACAGTGCAATCTACAGCTAAGAGCAATAGTAGACACCTACAGAATCAGACAAGAAAAAAAAGAAGAATTCTGCAAAGTAAATGAGCTAAAGCTAAGTAGATCCTATGATATTGCTCTGACTCTGTGGAAAAGGGAGAACAAATATTGAATATGCAGTATTACCATTTATTTCAGCTGAAGCAGCTCAGGAGTAAAGAGGCATTGTGTAAATACACAACCCACAAATTGCTGATGATCAAACTACAGCCCTGCACACAAGGATTAGATACAAAAACAAACCAGGAGTGGGGTAAACACCAGGTAATCAGAAAGAATTACGATCTGCCAATACACAGCAGCTGGAGAGCTTGGGTTTGCCCAAGCCAAGCGCAGTGCTGCTGTTCGCACACGAAATCATAGAATCATCCAGGTTGGAAAAAACCTTTAAGATCACCGAGCCCAACTGCAATACGCACAATCCAAGGCACAGGGCCCCGGGGGCTGACTCCATATGGGAGGCACATGTCAGGCTGAGGGCATAAAACCATGCAAGAAATGATGAAAAAGCAACACAGGTTACAACAGATTGCCAGAGTTATCAATTCAAATGCGACAAACGATCCCTGTGGGCAATACTATTTCGAGAAGTGCCTACCTGGCAGGGGAGCAGCTGACTCCAGGAGCGTGGGCTGCCAGCCTGTGCTTTCCTGAAGTTGCTCTTTCAGGACTCATCCAGCAACAGACAATTGGGGTAAATTACACACATTTCTTCACGTTCTTACAGGATTTTAAAGTGAATTAATAATGACAACTTGATCACCAAGACAGACTAGAAAGAGAGGCAGCAGCACAGGGTGTTTGACAAGGTCAGCTTCGCTTCCCAGCGCAGCTCAGTGCAATAAAGCACAGCCTGAGCCTCTGCAGCCAGCAAACCTGGCACGGGGAATACACAGCACCTCGTCAAATAAGCAGCACTGTACATGTCTAATGCTTTAATTTTGTACACTGCAGTCTGGTTCATTAATAAAGCCCATCATAAAGGGTACAAGAAAATTTGGAGTGATTTCTGCACATCAGTCTTACATTAGCTCCCAGTTTAGAAAAAGTGTAAAGATACATGGTTTTCATTAGCTGACAAGATTTGTGACAATTATGGGAAAGACAGTTGAAGGGAACTAATTCTTGCTACTGCGAAACTGAGTCAATCATGTATTTAAAACAAATAAAAATAAAAAATAAGAATACTTCTTTTTTTTAATAAAATTTTTTTGAAAAACCACAAACCAATCTACTTACAGAGTATTTTTATACTCTCTGAGTCTGACATGGGCTTGTTCTGACCCATTGTTAGGAACAGAGAACACACAAAAAGTCTGAATGCCTCTTCATTCGGCAAGCTTAGGCCCGAAAAAGTCAGCACTAGAGTCTGGTAATGTTGCCATGATGGAGATCGCCTTCGGATATTGTTTAGTCCAAAAATCAGAAGTTCAGTCTCAAAGTATGTAGAAGACAGTAACAAATGTGACAGGCTATTTTTAATAATGAAATTGCTTCATCTGCCTTAAAATGAAATAATTTTTTGGCAGAACAGCTGGCTGAAACATGAAATTCTGGCAAATATTACAATATTCCCATACTCTTATGAATCAGAATACTCTGGAATCTTGGTCAATTCTTTCAACAAAGTAAAATGTAGCAAGTTATGATAATCTAATAAAAAAATGGAAAAAGAAATCCTGGAATTTTGGTGTCCAGTGTAACACACAAGCTTCTAAACATCAACTGCTCAAAACAAATCTCTTGTAAATGAGCTACAAAGCAAGGATTGCTGACAGAAATTATTTGGTGTATAATTTTAATTAACAACTAAATTCAAGTAAGTCATGCTTTATTCCCAGGCAATTCAAAATAGAAAGAGGTGACATTCATAAAATAAATTACTCTTTATGAATTATTCACCCAGTTCTAATATCTTTTTCAGACTTTCCAATCTGTTCACTAAACCCTACTGTGAAAAGCTCAATACCATATTCATTAAAACAAACTTAACTGAACCCTGAAGGAAAGCACACACGGATTGGTCATTACAACCAGCTGTTCTGCATCTGAAATTCCTGTTTTACAAAAATGCAGAATGTCTTCTCTTACCTGCAGTTTACAAGACACATCAACACCTGGATTACAAGTGCTATCCTTAAAAAGAAACTAAAGATATCTGGCCATGACCTACTGACCTATTTCCAAGACAATCACTGGCAGGCTTAGAATATATTGCCTCTCTCCTGACAATGGTTCGATGTCATAAATCTCAGGACGAAGCCCCGATCACAGACCTTTTTCCTTGCCATGTGGGAAAACATGCTGAAGGTAAGGTGAGTCACAGCCTAAGAGAGTCAACTTCCCATGTCCTGACCTTCCCCTTGCACTAAATCATCACTCAGGTCTGTCCTCCAAGAGCTGCAGAGAGGTACAGGCTCCCAAAACAGACAATCTCTTGGTCCACACTGCTCGAATGCAATCACAGACCCTTTAGTGACTCATGAACTTAAACCCTACAGCAGAGGCCAGCAAACTAAACACACTCATTGACCTTTGCCTGGGGCACGCAGTGCAGTGATGAATGAAGAGGAACTGGAGCTGCTGCTGTCTGCGTTACTCACCACGGAGAGTTCACTTCTCCCCCATTAGTAAATACAAAAATATGCAGTTTTATCATCAGCCAAATAGCCAGGCTGTGGTCCACAGAGGATAATCTGGCAGTCATTGCTGCAAGGTTTCTCCATTTGGTTTGCTATTGCGTTAAATAAGATGTCTCAGATCTCTCCCGTAACAGTCATCTGGTGTGTTATCTCTCATGTATATTAGGAGGGCTGTTTTCCCGAAACCTGATGTATCATTGTAACCAGCATATGTCAGGGAATTGCAAATCAGCACATTACAGAGCACTGCTGTAGTCCCAGCCCTGAGAACAAAATGCAGCACCACACCAGAGGACAGGACCACACGTCAGCAGAGAGGCTCCTGCTCTGCTGGGAAGCTGAGCCCACTCTGCTCCGGGCACATCGGGATCCCAAATGCCAGGCAGCACTGAAGGAAGGAGATTCACAAAGCAAATCTAATATTTACATTATTTCCCACAATCTTAGCCAGATTGCCAATGGTTTGTTGGCAGCTCGAGTAAATATGGAAGTAAGAAAAAGCAGGAAAAGAAATGTAATTCTGCATTACGGAACAATAAACGAGAGGGCCCAGGGCAGGGAGTGATGCCACCTCAGAGCAACTTCTGTCCCTCCAGGTTACATTACAGAGCCTGTGCTCGCTGAGAAGGGAACTTGTGGCATCGCTGTGCTTGGTGCTGCTGTGCACAGGCGATGGAGCAGAGGCAGGGTGGCTCTTTGAAAGGCTAAAAAGGGCACCCCCATTCCCTTTCTGAGCCATAAATCAGCATTAAATAAACTCACTCTGTTCTTAAATTCCCTGTTCTCATTTTCAGTGTCTGAGTTCTTTACAAATCCCAATGAAGTTGCTGCTTCTCATATTTGAAGGAAAATCTAAATCTTATGTGGATATTTCTGAGCAAATGGAGGGCTTGGGAGGGTGGGGGAAGTGCTCTTTTCAGAAGGAAAGTGAACTAAAAACTTCAACAAACCCTAATGGATCTACAGGTGTTTTCCCTCTGCTATGTCACCACCCAGACCCTATGCAGCCACAGACTCCTGTTTGCATCCAAGAAACATGAGTAACGTGCTGGAGGAGTAATCTGATGACTCAAAATGCTGGACAGTGACCTCTCATGTCTACTCTGTGCCAGCCTAAAACCCCAGAAAACATTTTCCTTGGAGTCTCAGTTGATCTGCAGATAAAAAACACTGAAGAAAAATCCTCTATTTGCTGTGAGCAGGAAGAGGGAATGGGATGACTCAAAAGACCCAATGGAAGAAAGGAAAGAGAGAGATATGGGAAAGACAGAATGGGAGAGAAAGCAGAACTGGCAGTAAAGGGCATAAAGGTCCAAGAGAAAAGGATGGAGTGGTGAGGAGGAGAACAGGTTTTCAACTGAAATATCACAAGTGGTTAGTTATGCAGCTGCCACCAATGAATTTTTAGAAACAAGAAATTTATATCACAGGAAATATAAGGTGATGAAAAACGATCATGCCAAGAACATAACTCAAATTTCTTTCTCACCACATACATACCTGGATTTCTTATTATTCTTATGTTTTTAAAGGAGAGATAACCAAGCACATCTCACTGTTCTCAGAGATCACTGCCTGGCACAGCAATACAGCACATCCAGCAAGAATTACCCACAGCAAGGGAACACTCCTGTGCAGTTCAACAGCTGCACATTGTTTTAAAGATGAACAGAAACAGACAAAACACATTTTGTGCTATTTTAATATCTACATAGTTGAATGTATCTAGTAGGTAAAGGAAATCAAAATCCAAAGTGCTAGCAGACTGTCAAAACAAAAAAAAAAAACAACCCATGGTGTTGCTGTTGGCTCCAAAGAAAATGATTTGTCCCTTCTTCCAAGAACTTTAAAAGATAGTGATAGAAAGCAAAAGGAGGGGAGAAAAACATAGATCTAAAAAGAAGAAAATTACCATGCAGATGGAAACCACATACTGGGTCCCATATGTGTATCACATACTTCTGCTCATGGTGTGTATCAGACCTGCAACTCACAATTTCAGGTCAATGCTCTCCACTGTCACTGTTCTCTCTCTAACACTCACCTGCTCTGGGCATTAACACATTCTTTGCCTTATTTGTTTGTGTAGAGCTAAAGGAAGAGACTATCTCCAATTAACAGTCAACTTTCATCGTTAATACAAAATGAGCTTCCGTGGGGAGATTCACGCACCAGAGATGAAGTTCTTATCTTCTCAGTGGCAAAGAGTTTTGCACTACCTGAAGGAGCAGATGGGAAAGGCTTTGAACCCAGAGGAGCCTCTCACTTTTGATCAAGGAGGAGAGAGCCGAGGGGCTGAGGTGTCCCCACCCACAGCCATCAGCCACATCTGGGCCAGCATTTTTTGTAAACCAGATTATTTAGAAAGAGAGCACTCCTCTGCACCAGGTAGATGTTGCTGCAACTGATTTAAAAACAGGACTGCGGGCACCAACCAGGAAAGCAGATCTCAAAATATATGAAAGGGATATTTGGATGATGAGCTCTGCACTTGAGAGATGTCTAAGGTGCTTGAAGCAGTTTGGAAAGAAATCCTAGCTCTGCAGGCTTCCTACTAGATAGAGGCATTATGATCCAAAGCTAGAAGGGTGAGCAGAATAAGCAGAAGTAAATGAATCAACTAGTTCTACAAAGCTGACGCACATAAATTAAAGCTCACTAAGTGCTGGGGATTATGCTCATCTGAAAGAGGAATTTGTTTGTCATAACTTAATCTTACCCAGATGAACATTCAGCAACTACACTCACTTCACTGCCAGCCAAGACCATTCTGGCAGAGACTTGAGATGCTCTAGCTAAGTCCCAGTAACATCAGAATTTTAGGGAGTTTTTACCAATTATTTGTGTTCTTCAAATAAACCATCCTCAAGCATTGTTAAAGAAATCTTAAGGCTACTACACCGAGTAAATAAATCATCATATTTCAGGGGAAAAAAGCAACCCCTCACAGCTTCAGAGTGGAATGACTTTACATCTGCTATTAATCTTCATGTACCTGTGGCTGGGACCTTTGGCTTTGGCCATTCTCAAGACAGAAAAACGTGATTAATGGGAAAACAGATGGTAATGGATATGATAAAACACTTATTCTTGACAGGCAGAAACAACACAATCACATTTACATCCAATGCAACCCAATTCCCCCTCAGAAGTGCAATACAATGACAGCTCCTGCTCCACAGCTGTGTTTCCTCAAGGAAGAGGAGAAGGATCAAGGATGTGAACACGGAGAATTCCTGTTGGTAGAGAGGCAACAAAAACAAGTCTGTGAATTCAGACCGATAATCTGTTTTTGCCACCACTTTTCCTCTCATTGCATCACCAAAATTAAATGAACCTGGAACAAGTTACAAATTGGCCTTTATAAAAACAGGATTTGTTGTCTTTAAATGCACAGAGCTCTGCCATCCCACAATGCATGAATTCTGCAGCCTTTGCACTTTCAGGGACATTAATTCAAATGAATACAGTAGCAGACCACTGCCATATATTACACTCTGTTTTTACAGATGCACATAGTTTTCCAATTGAAAGATAAAATAATGCAAACCTAGGCAGGGGAATTAGGCATGCAGGCAGAGTCAATGTACAGGTATGAAATACAAAGTAGGGCTGGCATGCTGACAGGACATTGCTATTCTCTAGGGAAATCTAACATTTTAAGAGGGTAAAGTGTGCAGCTTGAGAACATATGAATGGCCAAACACAGCTTCCTGTTTACATAAATTAATAGAAGATTAGTCTTTTCCAAGCTTTGACTTCAGCAAGTGACGTGTAAATTCCATGTGACTCACGAATCCTTTGCATATGGCCCGAGTACACATAGGATTTTCCATCCCGAGTCAGCACTTGAGTCCAGCATTTTCCTGTCGTGGTGATTTCTGGGAATGAAGATAGGAACTCTAAGATCTTTTTCTCAGTCCATTCTTCTAAAGACATGTGGTAGCTTTGTTTTGCAGCAGCAAGCCTGGTAAAAATGCAGACCAGATGGAAATACATGGCTATTGTGAGCCATCCGAAGAAACATGCAGGATCTTCTGAGTCTGAGGCCAAAGTCCTGGTATTTCTCCTGCAGAACAGTGAGTGATCTTGCTCACTTCATTCCCAACATAAGTGTCAGAATAAAAGTCCTCTATAGATGTCAAAAGTCTACATGGTGAGCACAAGGTGGTAAGAAAGATGGAAAGCAAATTCTTACCGTGTTTGGAATTGCATCTGTCTTCCTCAAGGGAAATACTCAAATCCACCTGCACTGCATTTTCAAGCCTCGTGTACGCCACGAAAAACAAGCAAGATCTGAAAAGCTTGATGGCTTCATGCTCCACTGAGGCCAAGTGCTATCTACTACAAAGAGAGACTGATGATTGCCCCACTGCCAGGGTGGGGAAGGCACGCTCCCAGCGAGGACGGGCGTCACACTCGCTCCACACTAATTGCAAGAATCGTCTGCTGCCTGCTTTAGCTGGCCTTGCAACCTCTTCACACACAGTCCAAACACTCCTCGTGGGAAAGCTGGCAAAAGCCCCAGAGAATTACAAAATGATGAATTTTTCTTGGACAAGAGAGATTGCCAGAGTTAATTATGAACCATTATTTAGACATATTGGTGAGGAAGACACAACAATTCTCAATACTCAGACTTATTATGAGGCCTGCCAAATTCCTGCCTCTGGGTTCAATGCTGCACGTAGACCAAGATATTTCCTCAGAAATTGGCACTGATGAAATTTTATGAATAAGCAAAACATCCCATTAGCAAGGGGTCTCTGAACACCCGTTAGTCAGGGCGGCAATGAAAGCATGGGATGGAGCAGACTACATGGTCACTTCTTGTCCTGTCCCAAAGATGTGGATCATGAGAAACAGATTTTCAGCCACAGGAAGACCCAAGAATATTGATAACTTGGGAATAGGCTGAAATTTTGCCCTGTTAAGTAGAGAGACTGGGGAAATGAATCTGCACATTGCCAAGAAATTATATCAAATTTAATTTCTCCGTCTTGGGCTTTTTTGTATCTTCTCAACTTCTTGCAAACCAGTCATTATGCCAAGAAAATATCTTAAAAATATCGCAACGAACTCAAACCCCATACTGTTAAAGCAAATGGTGAGTTAGAAAAAGAAAACATTTTCACCAATGTCTGAAAAGCTTTGGTGCCAACTAAGAGGTGATGGGAGAATTATCATAATAAGAAACTGAGAATTTAATACATGGAGAATGATGGGATATTTGGACAATATAAAATAGGAAAGCTATGAGAACTGCATTGACAGCAAAGTTCCAAGCCACTCCTAACTGCAATGATGAGATGTGCTGATGGGGTTGTGGAGAAATATGTTTGGGGTTTTTTTCATACTATATGACGCATGAGACCAAATGTCTGTCCTCACTGGGCCAAAGACATACACAGAGTTTTTCTGTCTAAATAGAGGATGATAGAGAAAGATATGACAGGAGTGTTTGTGAGGCTACTGATTGCCTGTGAAGCCCCAAGGGTCCTCAGCTGCAATAAGAACAAATAATCTCAGTACTTCAAGACTCCCAAATAAAAGTTCAATATCCTGTTTCCAAAGGTGTCCTGTAACTGCTTCCTAAGAAACTATGTAAGACTAAGGCGAGCAAGCAGTGATGTTCTCCAGAATATACCTCTTACTTCCAGCAAGGTGCAAGCCTGGGATTTCCGGCAGCAGTGCTGGTGAACGGATACTTATCAGCCCTTAATCAATTCTCCTTCTGTGAATCTCTGATGGCTCTTTGAACTCTTGCAGCTCTTTACCATCCACAGTATCACTCAGCAAGTAGTTCCATGGCTTTATTGTGCTGAGCTGGCTTCCATGTGCTTGTCTGAAACTTCCTCCAAGTCTTACTTGATGTCTCTTAGCTGTTACATAGGAAGAGACATGGGACCTCCTGATCACTCATGATTTTATAGATCTTAATATCTCAGTACTGCTTTCCATCTGCCTTCCACTGGAAGTGTTCTGCCCTTGGCAGCACTCTTTAAACTGCCCTTGGAGATAGGTCCATCACAGTCTCCCATTCCAACCTCAGGGTCCAAAAACAGAGTTTCATTTAGTTCCCACACTTCCATACAAAGAGTCTGGTCTTCCAGAGACTCAGATGAGGAAGAGTTTTGTGGAAATGCTACACATTGTCACTGCAGTTCAGTGGCTGCTCTTCTCTACATCCTCAGTTCTGTAATAGTGCCACATTCCATAGCTTTGTTTTATATTATTTTGGTATTACACATCACACCTCCTGCAAACTCACCACAGAGATCCCATCTAAATGTGTAGTCTCAATTCAAGGTTAAGCTCCAATCTGAATATAAGATTTGCAAGTTATATTTCAAGGTGACAGAACACTATTGTTGATGAAAGTTGACAGACAGCAAAATTAGTGGTTTATCCCTACACAACCACAGCTTCTACTATGCCAGTGAAGTCTGTTTTCTACCACTGTAAAGTTCAAGCAATTCATGCTTAGAGGAAAGAATTCATTTCACAATTTTATCACTGTTGTTATGATACCAGCAGGGGTTTCTTTTAAAGCCTGCTCTGGCAGGAGCATAACTCCCTGAGATTCTCTCCCTACATTTAAAACAAAACAGCTCGAGCTGTTGTGGTTGCAAAGAAACATTTGAACTTCAACACAATCCTAAAAGCTCAGGGGAGGCGGCAGATATAAACCCAAACATGATGAGAAATTAAGCAACAAATCTGAGGATTTTTCACCAAATCTCATTTTCTGAGCAATTGGATTTAGCACATGAACCTCCCTCTACTCTCTACGGATTATCCGTCTGTTTCCTAACGTCATGCCTACCGCTCATGCAAGTTTAAAACAGGTTCTTTGGGTGTTTATTTCACCATGAAGTTTAGCTCAGGCTCATCACTCTTTTTGGGATGAGGAAGGCCGCAGTTACAGGTTATTTTGGAGGGGTTGTAGCCTCTCCTTCAAGCTCTTAGTGTCTCAGCAATACTGAGACCAATATTCAATTCAGTAAAAGCTACTGCATGTGATCTACCCAAGCTGCAATCACACCTTTGACCCAAGGGCCATAGACCTAAATTGAGTTCAGAAGGACTCCAGGTTGGATTCAGCAGCTCAGAGTTTCACTCTTCTGCTTTCCACAGTTCAGAGTACAACTAAAACATCTTTTTCATTCTGCACATCACACTAAGTTACAAAATAATAGTCACATACTCCAAATTCATGTTGCAGTTTGTACCCAGCTTCCGTGTATTTATGTCTGTTTATATGAAATTGTTGAGTATTTTAAGTCTTTACACAAGATGGGAAACTCAAAATGGTAAAAGCTGCTCCAGGAAATTGTTATTCACTTACAGTTTGTTTATACTTGATTCAGAACTTCTTCTCAAAAGCATCTCTGAATTATTATTAGCAGCTTTTATACGAGGCTGAAAACATACAGATCATTTTACACACAATATGGAGAATATTCTCTGTCCTGAAAACTTAATCATGGACTGAGTTAAATTGGAATCAGATTTCACAATCATCTTCTCAATTTGAGAATATAAATGGCAATGTTTGTAAGTATAAATATAAATGGCTATTGTCCCTGCCATGGCAGGGGGTTGGAACTAGATGATCTTTAAGGTCCCTTCCAACCCAAACCATTCTATGATTCATTCCATGAATGTGCCCTCATTTGAACAAAATGGCTCAGAAGTCAGCTAAATACATGTTTGGCTGAAACAAGCGGGCATTTATCTGACAATCTTGGCATGTACAAAACTTATTTACAGCAAATGAAAAAAATGCAGAGTTTAAAGAGAGAAAGCTTCAAACATTGAGTGTTATAAAACTGTTCTACAATTGTTCTGGGCACGATCAGTGGAGGCTCACTGGCTGCATTTTGTGCCCTGCTCTGGGATGTGATCCTACTCATCCTCCTTAATTTGTTTGTGGTCTTGGCCAACTCTGAGCCTGTCACTTCCATAAGCACTGATGTGCTTCAAGCCTCTGGTTTCCAACCATGTCTGAACACATCCCCCAAACACTACTGGGAAACCCCCCCAGAAGTTTCCAGGTAGCTCTCTGAGGAAATATTCCAGCTGTGAGGTGGCAAATTATTTCTTTTCTATTTTCCCCTTCTTATTTTTTAATACAGACCACATTACATTGCTCCCACATTGCTTACTTTAGTTGTCTCCCTTTTGTAGCAACAATGAATTGGCAGAAGACAGCTCTGCCCAGCTCCAATTCTCACACCAGGCTTTTACATTCCATATGTTCCACTAAAAACAAAGGCACTATTTTCCCCCTCACTTCAAACATCGTGTGTTTGAACACACATCAGTGCCCTCTCAATGACCAGGCAGCTCAGGCTCGTGAAATACATGATGGAGCCACAGGCTACAACCATCTCTCTCCATCCATTCCCAAAGCCCGGGCTTCACATGGAAGTGTTTCCACGGGATGCCAAGCGAAAATTGGTATTTGGAAAGGGAAGTCTACTCTACAATTTTACCATTTCTAAGCTTGTTTGGTCCTTCTGAAGGAGAATGTCCTGTTCATGGGGTTACTGAGTATGAGACTATAAGGATGGGAATATTGTTTCCTGAAGACCTTTCAGTGTGCCCTTCTGATGATACCAGAAGAAGAGTTCTCCCATCCATCTTCCAGAAATGTCAGCACTGACACTCCTATGAGTTCCTACTTTGGTTTAATCTCAGCATATCATAACCTGGAAGCTCTAAGTATCTACACAAGCTGCAGCCAAAGCAGTCCAGGCCTCTGAGTGGCCAGCTATGGCTTGTGATCCCTGAAATTTCTACTCATTTTCATGAAAGTCTGAAAGTAAAAGAGAAGAAAGAAAAAAGCCCCAAACCCCCACACACTCATGCCTTAAGAACCAGCCAAAATCCTGAGACAAGCAGTACCCCATTTATCTGGAGAATCTGACAACCACTCCTGACATGTAAAGCCGGACCTTCTAATCTAGCCAATTTGTAAAACTACAGGAATTCATTCCAATGCTGCACAGCAGGCACGCTCCAGCAGAAAATCAATTTCAACAAGCAAAGGACTGTGGAAAGCACAGAATACTTATTTTAGTCTTTGGTGAAGGCTGAGGTGGTTATTAATTTTTGTTTCATCATTATTATTATAATATTTTCTGATGCGTACATCTAACGAATTTCTGGGGAAACAGGGCATCAGAGGATACAGAAATTATCTTCCTGCTTATAGGTTTGGTGGGTTTAGTGCTTTTGTGACCCTCTTCAAAACACAGATCCCAATAGATGATGGACTGCAGAGAGAAAAAGACACTTCCAGTGCATTCACAAAGACACACAATCCCAGACGCAGAGCCTAACTTAGGGGTCTTTTATGGGATATATCCAAGCATGAAGCCATTCCACTCTCCGAGTACTAAGTCAGGTTTTGCTGGTTAACATACCACTATTTCTCAAAATTTTACAATGAAATCTTAGGCTTAAAACAGGACAGGTCAGAATCACAGATCCCCAAACTCCAGATCTTGAAGGCAACCAAAATCCTGTCAGACTGGATTCTTATTACCTCAAGCTCACAATGGGAACTGAAACACTTATTCAAAAGCAGATGGTTTTCTCTACCTCATTAAATATTTAAACCACATCTCATGCTGGATGTATTGTGCATTGTCCATCCACAGCAAACAAATGAGAACTCAGGGAAAAATCCTGACACATCCTAAATATTTGCTGGCAGGCTGAGAAGTGCCGCTGTCCATGGATGGGCTCTCTAAAAAGCACAGCTCTGGGATGTTTGACAGATCACTGTGTCAGGGAGAAACTCCCACTGGAAGGGCTCTGCCTGCAGGGTCAAGCACAGAGCTGTGGTAGGAGCAGACCCTGGAGATCACACTGAAGGAACTTCTACATCCCTTACTGATTATTCAAATTACAACAGCACTTCAAGGAACTGAGCATCAACCAGAGTGCTTGCTCCTGTTCCCAGTGGGGCCAGGATATGGTGCACAAGGAATCTAATAGACTCCCAGACCTAAAATCAATTATTGAAGTTTTTGAAATCTATTGTTTTTTTAATTGTAAGCAACTCTAAATTGACTCTCCTGGTTTTATCCGAAGCCCCACAGGATCAAGTTTCAATTCCTGTCCTTAATCATATATGTTCATATTCATATGGTGGGTTTTTAAAAAAAGTAAATAAAGAAGCAATCACAATTTGTAAACAACAACTTAGTACAATCGAAAAGGTATGCCCTGCATCAAGAAACAAAAAGAGAATGACCATAAAAATATCTTACTTAATATTTTTTAACATTATTCTGTACTTGGGGGTGGAGAAGCAGGATTGAGCCAGAATGCTTTAAATTGGCTTTACTGCAACACATCCCCAGGAGGATTTAAATCCAGCAAATGAGAGCAGAAGCCTTGGTGTTCAGCCCAGGAGCTGTCTGGATCAAAGGTTACAGAAGAAATCATAAAGCCACATAAGTATTTGTACTTTGACATGTAGGACCTCTCCTAGAGCAGGTTCTGCCCAAATTCTCTGCAAAATAACTGCTAGCAGTAATGATATCTATTAACTGTGCTCACAAGGCAATGATACGGCAGGTTTTTTGAGCTCTTCAAAGGGATTAGTGAATTTCACGCTTGCCAGAAAAGCAGATAAATCTTAATATTCCCCTTTGTTTTGCAACCAAATAATGACTGTTTAAGAATAGTTCTTATTCCTTTATGCTTTGCTTGAGTAATGGAATATTTTATGCACATGAAATTTGTTCCTGTCTGTGACCCCTGCTACCCCTGCTATAAAGTGCATATTTTAATAGAATATTTAATTATAGGCCAGTAATTCCAGCACACCACAATGAGCTTATTTCCCAATACCCATTTGCGTTGCAATTTCTATCAGTTATTTTTCACACATGCTTGGTGACAAGGCTACAGCTCCAAGGACTCCATCAAATACACCTGCCAAGTCACAACAATGGCAAGCAGTGAGAACAAAATTAAACATCCTGTTTATAGCACGAAGTGTATATGTTTAATGGAGCCTAGATGGCAAAGCCTCATGTCTCCCACATCCTTCCCCATAGAGGCAGGTAAGTGTTAGAAGTAGTTTGCTAGTCTGGAAGAGAAACATGCATTTTTCTAGGGCTGCTTATCTTAAATTCAAGCTTTCAACCTCAAGGGGTAAATAGTGTAAGGATTTAAGAAAAAATCTCAGTGAAACACATGGAAGATTTACTACAGACAATTTGAAAACTGTAAAAGGGAAAAAACATTCTGACAGAAAATTATTTAGGTCACTGGGATAATTCATTGTTATGTGCCCTAGAATTTATAATGCCACTTGCTCACTCTAGTATTTATATGCATGCATTAACAGTTACACTGCACATCAAGATTCTGACACATACACTCCACACTTTCATATCAATAAACATCTTTATATACGGAGAAAACATTTTTCCTGTGTTTTTAAGGGCCAACACCCTGACTCCTTTTCCCCACATCATCTCTAATACTGATGAATGAAATCACAGCAGTTCCAAACCACACTGTAAAATTAGCTGCAAAACCCTTGCACAAAGAAAAGGGCAGACACCCTCCAGAGTTTTTAATTCTCCTCATACCTCTCTACCTGCTGACTGCACAAAACATTTTCATTCCTCAGTACCAGTTCCATCTTATTCAAGGGTATTTTAAGATCTGAACTGAAAATCCTGCCCTCTGCTTCCCAGTCCCATTGCCAATAACCTCTACACACCTCTAACAGAAAGAGAATTTAGTTCCATATTTTTTCTATTAACATCCTTGGGATTTTGGAGTGCTTCACACTTCCTAAAATCAGATCCAACGTCAACATTCATACCTTTGGAGACTGAGGAAATTCCTCTGGCCTGATTGGTGCTACTCAAGTGTTGTGCTGAGAGGTTAGCAATCCACTTGAAGACACAAATTAGGGTGAGAACCCTTCAGGAACTCTAACAATAGTCTGAATTGCTGAGAGCATTTGCATGCTGGTAAACTAGCACCAAAAAAAGAAGTTGATCAGTAAAATTACTTACCAAATGCTTTGCAAAAATTTATTACCATTTTCAGCTGTTTTCCAAAAGCTCTAGTAATAAACAAAAGATTCTCATCTCCTCCTCCTTTCGCACTTAAACTTGCTAATTATCCCCAGCCCACGAGGCAGCCTCCTAACTAAGAAGTACACTCTTGGCTGGAAAGGCCACCAGCCATTAACTACTACTGCATGCTCACTTGCATCATCTGCAACTTTCCATGGTGTTTGTCAACACTTCCTTTGCGTTTGGATATTTATTCTCTGCTATTTTCCTAACAATGAGCTGTGTGTAGGGAAACTTCTCTTTCTCTTAGACTCTTGCAATGCACAGAGGCTGCAAAATCAACAAAGAACTGGGAGCAGCATGGTTCGGTCTCTGCAGTTTCTGAATTAGCAGGAAGCTCATAATGGCTTGTGGCTACACACCTATGAGACAGAGCCCTATCCTCCAGCTCAACCAGCTTCCTAAACAGACACCAGATCCTAAAATGGGCATTTAGGCTCTTTGTGTTCATGTAACAATTTCGCTGACCACGACAGAGTTAGTGACTGTTTCCATACCTTCCAATATCTCCATTGCAAAACATGGAAGACCGTTTTCAGATTAAAATTGTTTAAGACAAATATATGTATCACAAAATGAATTTCAGTTGAATTATTCAATTTGCTTCAGAATCTACAGTAAGAGAAATTATTGGCATTATCCCACACTATTTGTAAACCTTCATGGTCATAACACACAGAGATTATAGAAACTGGCAGAACTGCTATGGAGACTTCTACACTTGGTGAATATTCTGTTTAGAGGGCAGCGTAGTGTAACTGCAAGACAAAACCCTGGCTTTGTCCTAGCCCTGCCACTGACCCATCTGTGTAATTGCCACAGATTGCTGGTTTGTGAAATGGAGACGAGGAAGGGACAACCTCACGCGCGTGGCACCCGCGCCAGCGGCAGAAGGCACAGCAGCTCAGGAGGTTTCTTCCACTTCATGCTCCTAAAAAAACTTAATTTATGGGAAGTTCTCTGAGGTCCTTAGGTAAAAAACATTATTTAATTGAAGTTCTTTTCATAGGGCATTTTGCATCAGTTCCCTGTGGGGCATAAAAGGGAAGGAAATAATTTTTGGAAATTTTAAGAGTATAATCTGGCCTACATTCTTACTATTTTATCTTTACCCAGATTTACCTTGTTCAAAGCAGACCAATAAAAGATGCATTCTATTCCAGTGGAGAAGTGTAGGAGTACAAAATAAACTGTGACTTAAGTTCAAAAAAAACCAAAAGCCACCCAAATCCAAGATGGATCTATCTATATCTGCAGCCTATCATTAGTCCAGGCACCACTTCCAACGCATTCACAAGCCTTTCCCAACATCAGCAGCTTCCAGTGAAGTCCCATCACAGTAAGCTGAACTACACAGAGAAGTTACAAATTAAAGAAAGTGGTAAATATTATCCTTCAGATGCTCTCCTATAAAAGCCAGCCTCATCTTCAGCTTTGGTCAGTCCAGTTCCAGAAGCTGTTGCAGCTTAAAAGGAAACTTCCATTGCACAGAGCAATGCCACGCTGGAGGATGACACCAAACGCCAGAGTACATTCTGTGCAGGGCAAGTAATCTGCACAGAGTGGATGTCAGCGTTGGGATATGTGATTTGGCCATAACAGCAGTTATTTCAAAATTCAGGAGCAGAAGAAAATATCTTGAGATGAAAGCCTTGGCAGGTACAATAAAATAGATAAATAAAATAGCTTGTGAAATCCCAGTTCGTGATTCTTACTAATAGATTAAGTTCTTACGACTGGATTACAAATAAGCATTTTTAAAAGCATGTCTTGGGGCGAATGGGGGGGTTATTATTTTTTTATTTTGGAGGAGGATCAAAGGAGGAGGACTGGAATGAGAAACTGCCTGCAAATCTCAGTACAACAGGAAAGAAAGGAAGAAGAAAAACCTCACAAACAAATGGATAACTGGAAAGAAAAGAATCCCTCCCTCTTTCATCATCTTCTCCTAAGTTTCAGGCAGAATTTCTCTTGAATTGTAGTCTGGGAGCAATGAAAAAAAAAGAAGATGGGGCATTTGTAATCACGGTGGAAGCAACGGAATATATCAAAACAGCTCCAGGCGCAAATGCATTAGCTGGGACAGCAAGCACACTGCCTAAGCCTGCTACCACAACTCCCTGCCCTGGCCGTAAATTAGTCTGAACATAATGGGAAGTATCATCATCACAGAAGAGGTAGAGCTTGCCTCTGGGAGCCAAGCAGCAAAATATGCCAAGGGGAGAGAGGAGAAGAAATTCCAGCACTGATCTCCAGCGATGCCCTGGTGCCGGTGGAGGTCTCCATGCTGGCACTCTCCAGCTCATTCTGCCACTGGCACAGATGCTCCATGTGGCCCCTGGCATTGGGAGGGACACAGGGATTTGGCAGTGCCTCACTGTGGTCTTTTTAATATCGTTTATTTAAAGCTTTTCAGAAATCTCCTTTCAAACTATGGCAGAGCAAGGGAAGGGTAATTAAAAATAAAAGGAAGTTTTCATCTGTTTCATCAAGATCAAAGGAGAAGGTAAAGGAGCATGTGAGTCCTGAGGGACCTGTGTTCCCCACCACGGCAGTCAGCTATTGTCATGAAACATGGATGTGTGTTTTATTCTGACAGTTATGCTTAACAGAATAGGCTAAGATGCAACATCTCATTTTCATAAGGGGCCTCAGGGGACAGAGTGAAAACACCCATCCTGAACAAGTAAGAGCGTTTAAATATAAAAGTAAGAGGGGAAAAAAGGGTAGAGCAAAATGCTCTGTCCAGCTCCAGAGACTAATGAACGATGACCCAGGTTCATTTACCATCAGCTAACTGAACTTCCTTAGTGTAAGCAGGGCTTGGGATAAATTGGGACATTTATTTCATCTGACAGGACCAGAGTAAACAAGTAGATGCTTTTTTATTTCTCCTTTTACTTAGGGGGCCATAAAAATTCCATGGCAAAGAGACCACATAGAAGATTTAGATTAGCACAACAAATTTAACATTGTCATCTGAGCAAAGGTTTGCCTTAAGAAATGAAAAGAAGCTTTTTAAGTTCAGAATGGCTCATCCTTAAAGAAAAGGACAACTTTTACTCTTGTACACATTCCTGCTCTCTTTTCTGCCTGCATGCTGATGTCCTGAGCACACCTTTTTCCTCTCTTCACAAAAGTAGCAGTGGTTTAAAATCCTCTTGCATCTTCTGAGGAAAACAAAACAAACACCATCACCACTAGTTAAACTAAAACTGGAGCACTGAGCTCTATGTGTAAGTTTGGCTCTTCAAATCCCTGTCTGAGCACTTAAAAACGACCTAATTTTAAACACTCAACTTCCTTTCATTCAATTTAAATTGTGGGGCTGGATTAGCCATAATATTGATAGCAGCTGCCTGTATCCTCAGCCCAAGGAAATTACAGCCCTGATGCTGCACCTGAAGCAGCACTTCTAATTCAAAAACAGTTAAAGAAGGGGTTAGGAACACCTTAGGTGCTTTATCCCTGAGTAAAATATCACCACCCCATCTCACACAGAAAGGATACACCAAACAGAAGCAGTTATCAGTATGCCATGCAGGAGTGTATCTGCTAAGCAGGAACTTAAGGGTATCAGAGGAATCTATCCCATCATCATTTAAGAAAGTTAAGCAGTGCTGTGACATGTATGTAGTGTAACCAGGACTTTACACACAGCTATCTATAGAAAATGTTTCCTTTATTGAGGATAACGCCTTGGCTCTCATGAGTTATATCAGTTTTCCATCAAATTTTATCTCACTTTTTATTGCTGTTGTTTAAGCCTTTAGGAATCAAAGTTTTTCCAAAACCTTTGCCTAATACAGAAAAAAAGCCAGAAGCCTTAGGAGTCTGCTGTATACTCTACTTTCCTTGCAGCTATCTCTGTTGAAGACTTTTTTAATTGCAAAATGGCTTTTGGAAGGCACAGGAGTGGTTCAGCAAATTACTGCCTAGAGCACAGCATAAAACCCAATGCCAACAAGGGGGCACATTCAGAATTTCGGTCTTGAAGGTCAGAAATACCAACTGTAATGAAAGATGGTTCAATTTCAAAGTGCTAAACGACAGCTGTGGTCCAGAGATTTTCTGTCAGATGTGCAGAAAAGCAGAATCCTAAAGAGAAGAAACTGGTGCATGCACATCTGGTAGAACAGCATCCAGAGATCTCCTAGGGCATAATAAGGCCTTCTGGTTTTAAAAGGCAGGTTTCAAAAACGCACAAAAAAAGGGTATCAATACATATGAAACGTCTATATAAGCAGTTAAAAAATTCACTGTCTTGTTCTTGGATCCAGTCCATAGCCTGGAGACAACTGTGGAATGCCTCACTCAACATCAGTGATGGAGGTCAGAAGAGCTGCACTAGAGTGAGAGAAGAACAGGAACTCTGCATAGAGCAGTCTTTCAGATACATTGATTTAAATTTCCTTTTTCATATGGGAGGAGGGGGAAGAGCTCTCTTGCTTTGGAAGAACCTGAGCCAAGGATAAATACTGTAATTAAGAGTTATATTAATGCACTTGATTGATCCTGCAGAATTCTAGTCATCACAAAAAATAAGTAAAAAAATAAGTCAGTGGAGACTCTGGAACTTTACAGTATACGGTATATACTGCCTTTCAGATTTTTTTCAGATATTTCTGGTCATGACCAGATGTATGAAGAATCTCTGATAAATGCAAAGCAATTTTTTTCAAATTAAAAGTAATGTTTTCATTCTAGATGCAACTCAATGTACATTTTGTGTTAAGAAATGCTGCCAAATTTTATCACTTAATTTGAAAAAATTCTCATTTTCCTTAGTGTACAAATTGCTACATTCCAAGCACATCCTACACAGCCTGGCCAAATTAACATATTCTAATAAAGCTTAGCAGATATCGTTTTCACTTGTCCTGCAAGTCAATATGATAAGGATGAACATTGCCTATGATGCTATTAGAAATATTTTAAAAAGAAGGTGCAAAACATGGATGTGAATAACTCAGTGGTACAGGACTTGCTGATTTTTCTTCCCCCAAATTATATTCTTAGTCACCATTCTTTAATATCAGAGCCTATTGTCCAACAGATCATGTGTAATTTTGGCCTTTTAATTGCAAGTTCATCTCTTTTACATTTTCAGTCCATACTTTTTCCAGGGACTTCAGCTCCAGTCTTTCCTCACCCTGGTTTACTCAGTTGCATAATACAACTTTATTAAAGATTACAGTCTGGTGCAAACGGCTTTCTTCTGCCTGGAACTACAGAGAGAGCTGAACTAAGGCGGGCAGGATTTCAACAACAAGTCAGACTAATTCCAGCAAGGCAAACTAAATAATTTTCTGTCCCAATTACTTTGGATAATCTTGAATTTAGCCTTATGCCATCTCTCTATGCAGTATTTTGCCATGAACTGGAGACTTGCTAACGCGCCCTGACCTGCTTAATTGGAAGCTGAAGCATAATTGATATCAAAACACATATCAGAGGAAAACGTTAGCCAGTTCACCAGATTTCCCATGCCCAAAAAACTTCAACTGACTCATTAAGAAATTACTTTAAGAAATGAGATACGGAAGAGCAGTGACATCCTAATTAACAGAACAGGAAACACATAATCAGCGGGAGAACCATTTTCTGTGGTGGATGCACTGTGGGATTTTTCAAGTAAATAAGGCAAATGATGAGCCCAAACTCACATTTCCCTGCATTGATGCTGCAGTTTTCTCAATATCACTCAGTAATGAGAGTTTAAATAAACCTGCCCAACAGTCAAGTCTCAGTAATCTGCCTATCAAAAATAGATCAGTTTAAAAGATGTTTGAAATCTTAACCTCATCTCTTGAGATTATATCCGCCTCCTGCCTGTTTCAAGGGTTTTTAAAAAAATATTTTTGCTCCATTGCAGAAGAATGTACTTTAACCAGAAATAGGCCAAGACTAAAAGATTTCTTCCAAGCCCTTAACAATTCAGGTGGGGCACTCATCCAAATCTGCTTTGGATGCAAGTCAGATGCACAACTGGAGAAAAACTGTTCTCTTGTTCCAGTTCAAATATGGACAAAATCTCAAAATCTGTCTTGAGACAATGAACATGTGCCTCAGATGAAACACGATTAAAAAAACTGTTCTCCTTCATCTCCTGTTTTAATTCCTTGTAGAAGGTCCCATTTTGCCCTCTTGCACCATTTCACCCAGCACAGCTGATGGTCCACGTGACACTGAAGCAAAAAAATCTCCTCTTCCCAGCTACAGCCTTTGCGCCACTTTCTCCTGTTCCAACCCAGATTTAGCACTTTACCAAAATATGGTGTGATCTCTTCCATTTCCAAAGCAGATTCCCACAGATTAATACACATGGATTTATGAATCAACATATAGAAGGTTTAACTGGAGAAGTTCCTCCCTTTCTGTAATCACACTCCATATTCTCAGGTACAGGAACTACATTGGAATAGAGTTATATCCAAAATCATTAATTAACGCCTTAATCCATCCCACAGGAAACTAGCAGAGGATTTATTTTCTGCAAAACACTGCTCTAAGGAAGGCTGATCTACACTTACCACATGTTTAAAATCAGCAGCTTTTTCTCCTCCTTTAACCCTCATTCATTTTCACTTCCACCTCATAAAAATCATTTGCAAAAAAAACCCCAAAAATGTCAGATTAACAAAAACTCAGCAAATCTGACTTGCACAGGGTTTCTTACACCATGACCAGTTTCCTCAGCCCAGCAGCTGCCTCGGGGTCTCAGCAGAGCAGAGCACACGTGGGTGATGTCAGACACCTCTCTGCTTCCAGCCCAGCTGAGCCACTCTCCGGGACAGGAACAGGTAAAGAGGCACACACCAAAGTTATTCCTCACCCAAATTTCTCAGCTATACACAAAAGTACTGCTAAGCAGCTTGGGTTTTGGGTGGCAGCTAACCTCTCCTGTAATGTTATAGGGAAAATGGGTAAGTGCAATTCCTTAAAAGCCTTAGAGTTCAGTATAACATATAAGGAACTCTTTTTTTCCCTACAACAATCTGCTCTTTGGCACTGCCTCAGAATACTTTACTGCCACGTCTTACTTCAAAATGGGAGGATGCCAAGAATGAGATAAGTGCAGACATCCATGACTGGGAAACACAAGTAAAAGGCCTTCTCCAGAGCCAATTACAGCCTTCGACGCACAAGCACTTTTAAAAATGAAAAAAACCATCTTAAATTAAACAAACAAAGTAAAAGCAACAGTAAATTTCTCCCTCTGCATTCAAGCAGAAACATGACATTCATTTCTTTAGATTAAAAGGATCTCTTTTTTCTTAATTAAAAGCTTCAAAATATCCAGCCAAATTGAAATAAAGCATTTATTTCTTCACATGAGTCTGAATTCTCAAAAAAATACAAATGCCTGCATTATTACATTAAGAAGAGGTAATTCTTTATCTGCTATTACCCAGTCAATGAATGGAAATCCAGATTACAGTTGAGACTTGCATGAGATATAACTGCTGTAGTGGCCAGATTTGTCTCCTGAGAGTTCCATTTGGCGTTTGTCTTCCTTAAATGTCTGATAACACTTTATCATATAATTTTATCAGGAGTTTCTTCCATTACAAAATGTTGTAGTCAAGATGACAAAAAAATGCCAATGTGACTACAGTGTTCATTTGAAACCTTTTAGTTTGGCATATTTCCTTTTGTAAAAAGAAGAGCTAACTTAAGTCAATTAGGAGAAATGTGGTATGAATACTTAAAAAAAACCATCAGGAAAAAGAACTGAGTGAAATTAAATAAGCCACAGCAAGTAATTGACTATTTAGATTCAGCTTCATACACACTTAAGCCTATCAAGGATTTCAAACTGACCCAGCCTGCATCCACCATTCTTGTCTGGTTAGAAAAATCCAGGTACATGAAGCCAGAAATGAGCAGGGAAGGTCCATATAACAGAATGATGACACCAAGGTAGAATGTCACTCAAATGAAAAGAGTTCTGAAATCTCTAATCTCAAGTAAGTTCACAAGTGAATGTCTTTCAACCAGCCAGTCCAAATGAAACTGAAAATTATCTTCAAATAACACTAGAAATGTGTTTCAGCTCCTCTTTCTTTTGCCTGACCTGTTCATATTGCCTCATCAAGAGCTCTTGCAACTTCAAAGTCCTCGGTTCTGCTTTTCCTTCTTTGCAAGTACAGTGATGCTCACCACTGCTATTGCAGAGGACAGATATAGATTTTTTTTTTTTTTTAAAGTATTGAAACAACCCTTAAACAAACCATTTTGAAAGGAGTTGGGGCCAAATTCAGAAGAGGACAGTGAAGCCCAGCACATGACTTCACTTCCTCAGGAGCCTATGAAGGAAATCCAACAAAAGCCAACAATTCAGAAACTCAGCTGGGTGGGGTTACATATAAGAAGGTATACACCCACAAAAAGGCAGGTGGGGTCTGCAAAGCCCCAGTCCCAGTGAGTTAGATAGTTAAACCCACTGAGGTCAAGCAAATTGAGACCATAGCTCAAGTGGGTGTGGAAGGTTCACTAGATGCCCTGTATCTTTTTTAGTTCCCTACATAACTCTACAAAAACTCAGAAAATCCACCATAACCTCTGATATCAGTGGAAGTTTCAAAATCTTGCTATTCTGAGAGGGTTGATTTGGGTCTCAACTACTTTCTTAGGCTGGCTGCAGGCACAACTTCAGGAGATTTTACAGTTTGTTTTGTACAAGAGATCAATCAGCAGCATCATAAACGTTCTTAGTGATATTAGAAATAAAAGGCAAAGGACCATAGCAATATTTTTGTAAACGTGCAAAAACACTCCAGAAGAAGCTCAGGCAGAGCCCTCACAGCTGCTGCACCATTGGCACAGCCATGGGAAAGGGGCAGGAACTCTGATGAGAAGGAGAATCCAAAAAATTATTGCATTGGTTTTATTCAAAGTTTCCACACAGAGGAGAATTTACCTTTGGCCTAAGACCAGGAATGAAAAACTCTCAGTCCAAAAAGAATGCTTTGGCCAGGGCCATGTACAGCTTGAAAAGGGGGCTTCTTGTGAGAGCTGGAGCACTGTGGTTTGTCTGGCATCTGCTGTCACATGTTTTGCATTTTCCTTTCTTAATGACATTATGCTCCCTGTAAGTACTGAAAGTAACAGAGATTTACTTACTTTACCCATTTTTCCCATATGTTCCAAAGGTGCTCTAGCATAATTTGCCAATTTATTCCCCTTTATAAATATTTAAGGGATTTTGAATGTACAATAGTCTAAACTATTCAGCCCAAATTTCATTTCATCAATATTTTATGTTCAGTTCCTGTGAGTTCCACAAAAAGGTTCAATTGTCTTTTGCAAAAGGTGGTACTTGGACCAATATACAATATGATGTTTAAAGCACAGTGAAATATAATGATATACACAGACTACTCCAAGAAACCTCCCTTTCCAGTATTTTCCAGAAATCTTAACCCAGAAACTGAAAAGATTTTTTTTTTTCTAAAGGAAAGAGCAGTATGTACTTGGTAAGGTCTGCGCAGAAGATTAAAATAAAGGATGTATAAAAAGAAAAACATGAGCCTGATGCCTGATGAAAAGAAAATTATCGTTACCTTAACTTTCATCTGTTGGCTTTTGATTGTACTGGCTCAAATAACTGAATAATTCTCAGTTTCAGAATTGATGCAATAATTACTTTATGTAAGTAAAGTTGTACTACAGTCACTTATTGCTGGACTCAGCCAAGCTGACCTCTTTCGAGCCACCACAACACTGCCACCTCCACCAATTTCCTGCAAATGGGAAGGAGAGGAATGCTTTACCACCTCTTCCTCACATGGACCATATGGGCTGGGGAAGAGTAAAGGAGATAAAACAGTCACTGAAGAAGGAGGCTGCATGTACCACTTTGCTCCACTTTCTCTTTATGACACAAAAATTGTCTGTCCCACACCCCCAACTTTACCCTTGTCTTGTGCAGGGAGGCTGAACCAGCGCCTTCCAAGGAGCTGCCAGGCAGAAGGAACCCAGGGAACAGCAGCTCAGCTCAGAGGGTGACAGTGCCAGCAGGGGAGAAGGGCCACAGCCATGAATGTTGGGACACTGAAGTCCCAAATTTCCTTCTCCCAGAAGCAGTGGGTGACTCTGTGTTTAGTTTAGGCCTCAACATGCAGAAGAGAATGAAATAAGGAGATGAATCAAGGAAGGGACAAACACTTTAGAACTGTTCATGTAAGAGCAACTCTGGAAAATTGTAGCTCTCATGGCAAAAAGAAAGAGCAAATACTGAAACTCAGTAATTCCCTCAGCAACAAAGAACAGAACTCTCACAGTCTTCCAAAGAGGATTTGAAGGTGGCATTTATTGTACTACACTTCAGTGAGCAAAAGATGCAGAAAACTAACAAAGAGAGCAACAAGTGTATTTACACAGCTAGAATTTCAAGAGGACCAGCTGTATTTTAAAAGGAAGGAAAGGCCACTTTCTACTCCGAAACTGGATTTAAGGAACACAGAAAACACCAAGCTTTATGTTATTTGTATTAAAGATTTGGTTGGTTCAGAAGAAAAATAGAAATTCTTTATCTGAAAATTAATGTCTGCAAAGTGACCAGAAGGCTTCCATTATTTTTGCCAAAAAGATTTTTTTTTAATGAATTATCTCATTTTCTGATTAGCAAACTAAAAGTATGAAATTGTCTTCCCTCTGGCTATATCCCAACTGGATCAAAGCACTGACCCAAGAACATAATGTACTAGATTAGTTATGAAGAAAGTCCACAAGAAATTCAGGCATTGACTTCTCATCTTTCCTGATAAAGTTATCACCCAAGAATATAAACATGGGCTCTTCATGCACTATACTGACAGATTCTTACCCAGATAGTTTGATAGCTGCTTTTTGTTGCAGTTATTACCTCAGCATGAGCAGTATCTGCTGTGCTTTGGGAGCAGAGCTCATGCCCAGTCCTGGACAGATCACTGAAGTTCATTCCACCATCACTTCTTTTCCCAGGTCTCACAGAGAAAGGTTTACTCCATACCTGGAGAAACCATCCCCTCTAATGAGTCCTGGAGGGTTACAGCTCCCACAGGGATTGTGTGTGCCTGGGGGACAGTGAATGGCACAGGGACAGCCCGTGAGGAGCAGGGCACGGAGAAATGCTTCAGCACTGCTCCCAGGAGTTAAACATCACCGTGATATCTATTTTCAGTGAAGGCAGAGGAAAGGATCTACACCCACACCTTCTGAATGCACAGAGTCATCAATAAAAGGAGTCTCCTGCTCCAAGCCATAAAGTCATAAATCAAGGCAAAACGAGCCATTGACCTGTTTATATTCTTATGTGGAGATGCACCACTGCAGTGAGGGTTTAAGGCCGTGACAAGTCCTGCTGCATAAATCAGCTCTCTCCTACGTAACCATGTGAAGGATAAATCCAAATACACACTGACAGCCAAAACAGGAGAATGGTACTGGGGTGGGGGGCCCACCAAAGCCAGTCCATCACTCCCCTCCTCAGATGGACAGGGGACATAAAATATAACAAAATGCTCTAGGCTGAGATAAGGACAGGGAGAAATCACTCACCAATTACTGCCACAGGCAAAACTCGACTTGGGGGAAATTAATTTAATTTATTACCAATCAAATCACAGTATGATAATGAGAAATAAAACCAGATCTTAAAAACACCTTCCACCTCATCACTCTGTTCTTCCCAAGCTCATTTTCACTCCTGAATTCTCTGCTTCCTTCCCCACAGTGGTGCAGTGGGATGGAGAATTGGGCTGTGGTCAGTTCATCATATGTTGTCCCTGCTGCTCCCTCCTTAGCAGAGATATCCTTTAGGAAGGTGCCTGTATAAATACTAAAATGACTGAGAACTGATTACTATCTTTCAGAGAGCAGTGTTAATACAGGCTTGAAAAAGAGATCAATAGGCATTTTTGTATTAGTCACATTTTTGGCAGCTTTTCCATATCTGCAAATACATCTCTTAGAAGATCAAATCAGCAGCCAACCCATGCTACAGACAGAAGAAAGACAGAAAAAGCACATATCATACAATTATATTAGTGCTTCCTCCCAGAGAATGTTTTACCATTATGTCTGGCCAGTCAAACTAATTCCTCTTTACTGCTCCCTGGAACACCAATAGTTCCTAGAAGCAGACTAGGGCTTTTCTGTTCCCCTTCTTCAGTTCTTTCATTTCACAACTGTTTTGCAAATACACTGTCAGTTGGATTAGGCTGCACTTAACCTGAAAAGGGTTCACCATTCCCTGGGTTTAAAATGAAAAGCAGCCGAGCAGCAGAGAGAGATCTGGTGTACATCACTGTCCAAAGCCTGTGCGTGTCCAGGGTCAAGAGCAGCTCTGATGAACACAGTACAGCTTGAGAAGCAGGTGCACCTGAGAAAAGTCAGACAGCCCAAAAACACACAGTGCAGAGAATCAGACACAGAACCCACTGACAAGCAGTCCTAGGGGAAAATCTAGACTTTGAGTTAGTTGTTGAACTTGGAGCTGGGAGCAGGAATCTGCGTCCCGTTGCTTGATTTGAGTTCAGTGAGCACTCAAAGAACTTCCTTATTCCTTGTAAACAAGCAGGAGGTACAAAGAATATCTGACTCCATCACCTTTCCCTAACTTCAGCTGTCTGCAGGAACCCAGGTTTTGGCAAGTCTCACTCATGTCCGAAGAGGCAGCAGTACAGGCAAATGTTTTATAGTTTAAAATGTCATATGTTGATGCTGACAAGTTCAAGACATGAGAAGAGGTTGCTATGGAAACACATGCGGTATTGCCTGGAACATAAGGCAACATTTTACATTAAGAATTTTTTAAAAACCAACCTTGGACCAACAAATTAGTTGGTTGCCAAATTAGGTTTAGGGTGGGGAAAAATTAGTTTGTCATTTGTTCTCAGACAGAAACACTTTTGTTTAGAAACAGTGAAGCTAAATGTAATGAAAGCATTTGCATTATGTTTTGGATTATTTCCCTTGTCTCAGAGCAAAACGTAATTTTATATTGAAAGACTTTCTTTTGAAGCTCATATACAGCAAATCCATCTCTATATTCCCATGTGCTGGAGTCTCCATCTAATTTTCATTTTCAATTAATAAAATCACTTTAATGAATGGTTACATTTTTTGAGGGGTTAAACATTTAA
Source organism: Acanthiza pusilla (assembly GCA_036630365.1). NCBI lineage: Eukaryota > Metazoa > Chordata > Aves > Passeriformes > Acanthizidae > Acanthiza > Acanthiza pusilla. The sequence continues at coordinate 7,474,106 of JAXCHO010000049.1, read as the reverse complement.
CTCTTTCATAACCTTATTTATCTGTGTACCAACGCTGGCCAACAGAACTAATGTAGGAATAGAACTGATCAGGAAAGAGCAGAATTGCATCCTTGGGCAGTGTGGCAGCTCTCAGTTGTTTCCTAAGCCCTGTTTCATAACCTGTCACTGCTGAAAGGTGACACCTGCCCTTCTGGGGTATCGCTGTGCAGTGGCATTCTGCAATGCCAACCTCTTCTGCTTCACTCCCTGCCCTCCCAACAAGCACAAGAGCAATTCTGAATTCCCCAAACAACAGTTTTAACTCTGCAGGCATCATGAAGAGCCTGATTCTAAAACACAATTCCTACACACCCATCTACTCAAGGGGGAAAAAAACCCTCTCCACTTAATCTTTCTTATACAAAACATAAAGCCTTCTTTTTCTTCTGAAAACTTTCTATTAGGTATCCACCGGATTTGAAAGAGAAGATTTATAAAAAGGGGACATGGGGTTCTACTTCTGACATTTTATTTTTGGAAGCACAGAGGAACATTTGAGCTGCTGGGCCTAAGACTGATTCTTTCATCTTTTCCTATTTTGAGTATTCCAGAAAATTTCAGTCTGCCAGGACATTTATTTGTTTGGGAGTTTGGGCCATCACAGAAGTGACAAATCTACTAATCTACAATTCAATTTCAATTACTCTCCAATCTGCAGCTGCAACTGACAAGACCTTCATGATTTTTGCAAGTAGAAGGCCAAGATCCACTTATAAACACAGAAGATGGGGTCATGGTTTCATTATGGCATGATCAACATTTTTGCTTGGTATCTTTAGTAAAAATCAAAACCAAACTGCAGGCATCATTTCTTCATAAATACCTGAGCGGTGAAGGTGGGAAAACCTCTTTTTTTTGCCAAGTTTAAGAGAGAGGATGTTTAATAGGTGCTAGGAAACCTGAGGACGAGTATGTGAAATGGAACAAACCTTGTGAACTGGCTTGAGAGCACTGTCCTTCAGGAAATGCAGCAGCAGGCAAACAATGCCAGCAAGTTGTTTTTAGAAAAAGTCTCATTTAGGGTTATGTTGTCAAAGACGCCTAAGGAGAGCTGACAGCCAAACACAGATGGGCTCCTCATGTCCTCAAAACCTCAGCTCGCGTGGTTACAGTTGAGTCCCAGCACATCCAACTTGTTTAAAATGAGGGTGTTTTCCATCCCTCCCACTGTCACAGGGAAATTCCCCTGAATGCTTTTGTGAGGGCTGACCTCCTGTCTCAGCAGGGCTGCAGGCTGCTGACCCCAAGGGCCACTGCTGCCACCCTGGCAAAGTGGGTCACAGCAAGAGCAATGAGGAACAGCATTTCTGAGTTTTAAATAACAGATCCTTTTAACATCCATCCAGCACCCCCTATAAATTCATTTATTACTGTATTTTTAAGCTGTCTGTACATTATTGTTTTTTTGGCTAGTTCCAGAACAGCCTTTTTTAATTTTATTTTTTTAAAATGGAGCCTACTTTTTGTGCAGATCTTCCAGACACATAAGGTATTAAATTTTCCTTTACCTTCTACTCACAGCATCAATAACAGTGAAAAGCTGTTTCTCTTTTCTTTGGAATTTAGAAAGTCTGTGTTCCTTAAGAATCTTACAAGAATATTCAGGCAAAGTGAGCACAAATTATTAGTTCCTGATTTCAGTGTTGTTTAAAGCATAATTTTTTTCTTTTGTCACACCTCATTTCCCATTCGTTTCTTATTTGTACCTTAAATAAGGTAATATTTATTGAATAAATGTGCCCATGAAAACTGGTAAATGGGCAGGATAAATGTAAGGACCTTTATAAATTCAGTTCTCTCAAAAATTCACAATGTATCTGTGTCAGAAGGACTGGGGCAGAGAAATATGGAAAAGCTCATCTGTAAAGATGCTGAGACTTTGGCTGCAGTTCACTCAACTTCACAGGGTTCATCACAACAGTATTTGGCTCTCCTCTCTTCTGTTTTCTTCACTACTAATGGATACTTTACTATTTAATTAGTGCAGCATGATCCAAATCCCATCAAAGTCAATAAAACTCTTTTCATTTATGTTAACGGGCTTTGGACCAACTCCTGGTTTAATACCAGAATCAAATAAAACACCTCTAGGAAAAGAACAGATATACCAAGCTTACACTTTAAAGTACAATCTAAAAACCTTCCTAAGGTTTTTACCCACTTTAAAGTAAATCTCATTATTGAACATCTTACAAAAACAGCTGGACAGCTCTTTTTTTGCCAGTCTGATTAAAGTGTCAGAAGGCACCTCCATGTGTGCAGAGCTTCGCTGTGAGAAACCTTCCCACAGCAGAAGGTGACACCTTTCTGAAGCTTTTCCTGGGGCTCCTGGGCTGTGCAAGCGCCTGAGGGTTCACGCTGCTGGAGCACAGACCTGACAATACAAATTCAAAGGTTCTGCCCCAAACACGTGTTCTCTCTCTGGCACCACCACAGCTGTGCCAGCGCTGCGTCTGTTGGGCTGCCCTGGAGAAAACTTCACCCCTGGGACTCACCCACTGAGGCTGTTCGGCCACACCTGAGCAGGTGGCACCAGGACAGGCAGTGCCCAGCTGGGGAGAGCTCTGCTCAGCAGAGCAGTCACTTCTAGCACAGCACAGCTGAACCTCCAAAACCACTTTAATCAAATCAGCAGGAGAGAGCGCTGGCTATTTTTGTCACACAGAGGAGAGAGGAGGCTTCCTGCTCCTACAGTATACCCCAGTCACTGCAAAAAGCAATGAACCACAAAGCAAGCAAAATGACACTATATAAACAGGGAGATTAAACCTTCTCCTGATACTTTTGACCCATTTTGGCAATATCAAGCAAGCCACACAAAGCCACCACATCATTTCTTGCATAGCAGCATGTTTTAATTGACTGGCACATTAAACATCAAAGTTTTGTGTAAAGTTTGACCACAGAAATCACGTTCAGAAATCGCATCCAACCAGTGCTGACTCAGCAGCAGAGCCACAGGATACTTTTTTTAAATTCCCAAAACCCCAACCAAAAAAAACCAAACTTGTGCTGCTGGTTTCAATGGTTTTTTTAATTTCACACTAGTCCAGCCTGGCAACACAGCAGGCTGGGAGACAACTTTCCTTATAAACAACTTTGGCAGAATGTTAAAAGAGAAAGAAGAAAATTCACGGTGAGGATTAGAGGTGCTTCAGTCCCTTCTGGGCTGGAACTGTGACCCTTCCCATGGAATCAATCAGAGCAGCTCTGGAGGGAACTGTCCTGCAGCACACCAGGACACGCTGGTGATGGGTGCACGTGTCCCCAGCTCTCTGCTCCCATCTGCTCAGTGCCCCTGGGCAGCCCTGGCTCACCTCATGCTGACACGTGTGCTGCCTTGGGAGGTGCAGGAGCCTCCCTTTGCTCTCTCATGGCGTCCGTATTGGAGCCCTGCCCTGCAAACATGCAATGAGAATAAATGGGGACATCAGTTCTAGAACTCCTCACTAAAGGAGAATATTCACTGAACAAGGATTCTGTCGTGATTTGCCAGGAAATAAAGTGTTTCTGCTCCTTCCTGCTGCATGGGCTACTCACAAGCACCACTCCAGTGCCGGTGCTCAGCATCTTGCCCTGCTGACACTGATCAGATGTCTCCAACTGCTCTTTCTTTTGGCTTTTTTTCTGACGCATCCCTTCCTCTCCCCTAAATCCCACACAGAGACAGTCATCTCGCTGCTCTGAGCACCACACTTCTCCACAGGAACCACAGTGCATTTTTCCCCAGTGAAGGAAGTCTTTCCAGCTCATGAAAAGGAGAGCAGAACTGGCCAGCAGCAGCCAGTGGGGAGGGAGGTAGACTTCCAAACAATCTGTGCAGCTTTGGAATTCAGACCTGTTGACTGTGGTGGAGCGAATCCACCACCTCTTGGCAGAAATTTCAGAGATGGCCATTTGCTCCCCATTCCTCGGCAAAGGAGGGACGCTGACAAGGTCCCTGGCTCTGCGGAGGTGAGGAGTGAGAACCTACAGGCTCAACCATCCCCTGGAACCAGCTTCAGGGAGGGCATCATTGCAAGGTGAAAGCTGCCTCCACACAGACTAGAAAATACAAGTATTAGGGCTAATCTAGCCAGCGCACCGTGAGATATAGAGGATTAGATTTGACCTGATAGGTCTCTGACGTCAGTGAAAAGTGGTCTTAATATAAACAAATATAAAATGAAAAGAGAAAAAAACAATGCTTTCCCACAATGGGATAGCTACAATCTACTGTAGAACTTGCAAGCAGTGATTCAATACTCCAAAATTATATCCTTGGGTTACAGACTGCATGGAGCTCATCCTGGAAGTGCACTATAAAAGCGTTACCTAGGCACAAATATTTCTTAAACCCACTAGTCAAAGCAAAATAGCCAAAAGGAACACAAAATTGCCAGAAGCAGCTAAATCCATCAAAGACCTGAGTATATCCATCACGGATGAATTTCACTTACTAACATCGCATTTATCCAACGGTTTCCTAGTCTTGTCATGATCTCTACAGGCTTGCATAATAACATGAAAATGTCATAAAAATTACGTCAGAATGGCAATCCAGGGCCAGGGAGCCACAAGGCCCTCAGTGAGCTATGCTTTGTGTGATAAGAAGCAGCGCCTGGAGCTGTGTCTTTAACCTATCTGCCCATTTGAGACCCTTCAAAGATCCTGGGATTCCTGGTCTCCTCTTCCAATGCACTTTGCCATTCCCAAGTATGTAAACAAATCCTGAATACGTTACTTGGTGAAATCTCACGCTGACAACATCCACACACTCACAGATCTTGGGAGTGCTGCTGCCTCCCAAGAAGGAGTGTATCTCTTTTCAATCCATGGAAGCCTGGAATCCAGACTGCCAGAGGAGGGCATATCACCGCAAGAGTGCGAAAACATCTAATTACATAAGGCCAGGTCCTCAGCTAATGCAAAGTGACAGAGCTCCCAGAAATCCGTGGAGACACGATGATGCAGATTAACAGAGGTTTGGCTCATTATAATTGAATGGACCCAACTTTTAATTTTCCCATCTAGTGACAGATTGTTGGAATCCTGACCACCAGAACCTCGGAGTGCAATGGGGAGTTGAAAGGAGATTGCATCAGGGAAAGTAAACTCCAGTTTGGCTGAAAGCATATTTATGATCCAGGAGTTTCAATTAGCTGTTGCTGAGTTATCACAAAAGTCTGTTGAACAGATGTGCAATTAGAGTTTTTCTCATGTTGTTCTCTCTCATGACTTGGGTTTTTTTTGTTGGGAGGGTTGTATTTGCCATTTGGGTGGGGTTTTTTTGCAAGTGATGCTAGTTTTATTGAGGTCAAAGCTAACATCTTAGGCAGAGAAAGCTCTTCCCACCACCACGCCTCCAGCAGTGCAGAAGCAAAGAGGGCAGTCTCAGAAAGCAGGAAAATCTTTCTCCTTTGTGGCCTCATCTTCACAGGAAGATGGAGACAGAAAAGCAGTGAGAATGAGCCTGCAAATTCAAGGCAGCTGGAATTGCCTCATCCTCCTGGCATGGACTAGAGGGTTTCTCCTGATCCCTCCCCCTTACTTAATGCATCACCTCTTCTGTGGTGGGGATGTGGTGTGAGGCAGAAGGGGAAGAAGGTTTAGCAGAGCTATTTCAGGGTTAGAAGCACACAGTTCTGTCCTGTTCCATCCAGCACACGGGATATAAACAGCCATGGGAACAGCTGTGCTTGAGCCTCTCGCGCTCTCCTCCCTCCCCACCAGCACTGCACCAGGGACGGAGAGCAAGGTGAAAGACAAGGTTGTGATGTGGAATGCTCCATGGCCTGCTTTTTGTCCCAAATACTCTGCTAATCAACCTGTCCACACAAAACTAAAAGGAGCCAGTGAAACTAAGCACATTCACTTCAGCAGCTTTGGAAAAGGCCCAAAAATCAGCTACTTGCTGTGGGACTTCCCTGGCCCTTATGCAAAATGATGCTGGATCATGACACAAGCATTGACAGAGATCTGGTTTTTTTCCCTGTGTGATTCTCTGTTTAGATAAATGCAAGATTACACTGTATTTTCATAGGTTCCACATTTTTATTCCATTTTATAGGATGTGTATGATTATTGTTGGCCTTAATTTGACTGCAGTGAACGAAGTGTTTTCACAGAAATTCATTACACTTTCCTACTGAGGAGTTTAAATTAATTCAAAACATCTTGTAAATTGTCTTGTCTTTCTTTGCTTGTCTATTACTTATCCAGACTGAGTTTCATATTCTTCTTTCAGAGTACTAAATCATCCTTTGATTAATCCCATTTTTACACTTGCTGCTTATGTCAGCCTTAATGTGCTGTAACTTTGCAAACAAATTTAATGTTGACAGACACCTCTTAGCACTTATTTGGGAATTAAATATTTTGGTTTGCTGATGAATAGTGGATTTGCCATTTTTACAATGAAACCTAAAACTATTAGAAAACTCTGATTTCAAGCTTGGTTATAAACCTGAAATCAATCCAAATTCTAAAACATCTTTATCCCTGAGGTCCTTAGTGGTATTGAACAGAAGTGGCATAAAATTTCTGCTTCTGGCTTTTGGGGTGGGTTTTCTCTGTTGTTCCCAATAGTTAAAAGATTGTGACCTTATGTAGGTTCACAGTGTTCTACAGAGAGCATTTTGAAGTCTGACAGACATCATTTTATCTAGCTATTACTTTAGGTATACAAAATTTTTAGACATTTTCAGCCTTGCAGGCTTCAAAGCCTGTCAGCTTCCAGTACAACTCCTGTCATGTGAGAGAGTGTTGGCACGTGAAAGGCTCTTGGCCCAGCTCAGCTGCCTTCATCATCAGGTAGTGATTTATTTCTCAAAGACTATTTCTTAAATACATTCTGGTTTGCAGAATGCTTTCCAAACAACATCTCTTGCATTCCTTCCACATCTCCTCTGCTCGGAGAAAGAGAAAAGCCTCGCAATTTTAACACTCTGAAAAATGAAGAAGTACATCTTTCTGCGTATGAGTTGGGTGAACACAATTCACCCAAAAGCCATAATTTAAAACAAATAAACCCACTATTAAAACAGTAACCACAGCCTGTGCTGCCACCTACCCTTGGTTAATCTCTGTGTTTGCTGCAGGCTCTCTTTCCAAACCATGGGCTCTGTCCTGGGAATGGATTTGCCCTTCAGGCGATGTGACGGCCGTGGGCACCAGCCCTTGTGCCAGCCTTGGGAGTCACACACTCCACCATGGGAGAAATGCAAGATGCAGTCGCTTAGGACAGGTACTGCATGTTAGTCCTGCCTTTTGCAAATGGGGGAAAGAGCAGAGAAATTAGAATCATAGAATCATTTAGGTCAGAAAAGACTTGGAAGATCTGTAAGTCCAGCTGTTAACACAGCACTGCCAAGCCGACGACGAAACCATGTCCCCAGGTGCCACATCTGTACTTCCCTGAGCCGCCTGTTCCAAGGTTTGACAGCCCTTTTGGTGAAGACATTTTTCCTAATATCCAATGTAAAAATTTAGCAAGTTCTTGACGTGAAATCTGTGCTTTCCCCTCTTCCTTTCTAAATTCTATAATTTTACTGTATTTGAATTAAAATGTAAATGGCTTATTACTATGCTTAGTTCTTGAAATAGTTTTACTCCCAAGAAAATAAGCCTTTCTTTCCTGTTGGACTCAACATATTATTTTTCCTTTCTCTATTCTATACTGTACAAAGCTCATTAAACCTTGCCAAAAAAGCACATATTCAGAAGCACAACTTGAAAGAGAAATCCCTCCCACAGACCAAACCATTCAAAAGTAGCCCTGAATCTGCAGTGCCCAGTCTGGTGTGTGGTGTGAAGGTGCTTTGGATGGGTTTTCCTAAGGGGCTGATGCATGTCCAGAGCTCCACTGGACATGCTGGAAGCTGCTGCTGCAGCCCCCAGGGCACAGAGGGGGAGGCAGGAGTGAGAGAGGGACTGCCCACAGCCTTGGGAAGCAGGCACAGCAACAGCCTGAGAGATCTGCACTCAGGGCTCCTGCAGAAATTTGCTGTATCATTCACAAAATTCAATCCCCTGCCATTCCACAGACTGCTTCTTGTCAGTACTGTAAGTGATGGGGTAAAAGAAAAGAGCTGCTGGCCAGCCTGCTAATTAGCCAGCCTGCTCAATAGCCAGCCTGCTCATTAGCCATGCAGGTTCTTCTCCACACATGTCCGCTTCATTATTCTTCCAGTGACAGTAAATCAGAAAACACGTTAATGAAGGCTTAAAGACTCAGGGCCTGCATCAAGGTGTGGCTATGTGCTACCTCAGGTAGATACTTTGATCTTATGTTTTTCAAAAAACAGTTTAAATGTTCACCATATGCCAGGTATTTCCTTCCAGTTTTCTTGCCTCAAAAAACTGTAGCAATCATTCACTTTCATTAAAGTGCAATAACAGCAACCTATGGTCAACAAACTTAGTAAAGAGAAATAAATGCATAAATTAGCTGTATCTAGTTACAAGCAGAAGGAGCTCTTCTTATCCACAGATACCAGCAATGCCCACTGACTTTCTCATTACAGGATTAGTAGGCTTCACACTTAATTTTAGTGGAAAATAGATTGTAATTTGTCCCCTGAGGCCCACCAGGCTAGAGGTTAAATGCTGGGAAAAATCAGTCTGACCATATAATGAAATTCAAACACAGAGATGGCATCTACAGGAAAAGTTAAAGGGAATGACAGTAGGAAAGAAGTTAAAGTAGCTGTATTTATAGCTCACCACATCAAAAGAAAAGTGGTAACACTGTACTTTGCAGGTGGAAGAGTCAGAAAGTACCAGGGATGCTGCGTAATTTCAGCCTCTGAATTCTCCACAGAGAGTTTCACAAGTGAAGAATTAATTGTATGTCTTTATTTTGAAGATAAAAGTCACAAACACTGCAATAACGGGGCAAAATATTAAATTTTACAGAAACCAATTTAAAAGGAATTTTAAAAAGATATAAACTTGAAGGTAACACTGAAAAATTGAACACACTTAGGATACCAGCAAAGCAAAAAGTAACAGTGAGTTGTACAAATGGGACTTCAATATCAGCAAGGCAAAGATTTGGAAAACAAATAGATCAGTAGATACAGTCCTACAAGGGGCATGAAGGGGGAAATTGAAAAAAAGCAAATATACAAATTAGTGCTGAGGGCAGGGTGTCTCAGTGGGATTAGAGAGGATAAAATTATACTGAAGTTATCATGTTCAGCAAATGAACCTCCCCACTTGGGGGGCAGCCAGCCCACAGAACCCACAGCAGAGCACAAACTCTCAGAAGTACACACAAGACACAAACACCCAAGGTGCAAAGAGAAACTCATCTGTACTGTAAAATGATTCCTTCAAAACAACATACTTGGGATGATTTTCACTGGCCTGGTGATTTCTGAGACTTCAAGAAAGAGAACTGGCATCTCTGTCTTTTCCTTGAGGGAAACTCTTACTTTAAAACACTTACTTTAAACAGAAAACAGTTACTTAGAAGAAAAAGCAGAAACATTAATGCTGAGATTCACACTTACAACTCCAAGAACTCGAGATCTGAAGAAAGTACCAGACGTTTTGAGACCTGGGAATAACTCAGAAGATCTATAACAGAAGCTGTGATTTAGATATGAGGAAGCAACGTGCTCTCCTGCACTTGAAGAGGACACTCTTCTTTTCAATGTTACAGTTTAATAGAACAGAGCTGAAAATAGCGTGTGAAATGTGGGCCTTTCATTTGCAGACTATTAAAACCAGGAACCCGCTGTGTCAAGACTCTGCAAACAAAGATGAATTTAAAACACACTAAGATAAAGGGGCTAAAGGAACCAGATGTGATGTGTTAGAGAACTTACTGAAACTTTGGAAGAAAGAAAGCAATAAAGGGACAAGGTGATCCGAAAAGGAGGGTGTGCACATCAGAGCGAGGCTGTGCAACCCCTACAAGACTCTCAAGACCTGCTCCCTGGTTCTGTTTTAATCAGACCCAGTATGAGATATGTCCTAGTGTGCCATTAAGTAATGGCATGACCTGCTTACAAAGCAGCAGTCACCATAAATAAAAAGTACTCAGAAGTAGGTCGAATAAAACACAGTGTGATCTCTGGAGAAAAGGTCCTGCTCCATGCAACAGCTGGAAGTCTGGTTGATCAAAAAAAATATTTTTTAACCTTCTGTAGCAAAAAGTAAACATGTAACTGACTTGAAATGTGGTGATAATGCCTTGCCTTTTGCAGGAGGCTTGAATTCTCAGGGAATACCCTCCCCACACGAGGAGGAATCTGCCAGCTGGCAGGTGAGTGAGCTAATAGCACTTTCTGAGGGACACACCTTTGGAAGCTGAGGAGGAACAGACTTCTCAAAATAGATGTACTGCTTAACCCAGAAATTAATTATGACCTTATCAAAATTAGTTCCTATATTTGGGGCTTTCAAGGTGGAAAGCAGAAGGAGCCACTAGGCACCTTCCATTGAATGTACAGAGTTTAATATCCTGGTTGGAAAATTAGTTCCTGGGTGGTCGAAGGGTATAGCACCACTGAGACTCTACTACAATGAGGACAATGCAACACAAGGTCAAATAGGACATAGAGAAATACTTCTGTTTTATCCAAAGGCCTATGACATACCACAAAAATACCAGTTGTGACTGCCTGAGGATACTCTGTCCAGATGGTGTCCACCTGTATGATGTAGGAAATTACTTGCTCTGCTCTCAGATAGAATGCAGGTGAGATGATCCGTGCACAGAAGAAGCAAAGAAAAATAAAATCGTATTTACTGATGACAGAGTCTCTTTTAAGGACAGCAGAGGATAATTTACTCCAGTCAGAGGCTGAATCATAGTGTTTATGCTCTTTGTGTTTCACACCACAACTTTTAAAAAGGAAAGCCTGGGAAATTTACACAGCAGAAGGGACTGTCCAAGTAGGCTTGTGTTGGCCAGGGAAATGAACAGCAGAAACCACGAGAATGGTTACAAAGCAAGGTCTCTGTCCTGTGAAAACATGGACACGCTGGAGCGTTAGGCATCAAAACAGCTCCATGGCTTTGTCAGGCAATGCAGGTCTTTTAGATGATGTGTGTAGATGTGGATGTGCTGTCAGGCTCTGGTTGTATCAGAATTCATACACATGCTTGGCTAGCACATGTGGAAAGCCCAGCTGAATTCAAAATGCCCTTGACAAAGGGTTAATGGTGATCCCACTGATCATCTGCAGAGGAAGGGCTGCTGTTTCTTTAATGAGAATGGCTTTTACATTTTGTTCTATACTGTCACAGAAATTATTTGCACTTCTTCTGCCACTGTATTACAGTTCTACTTATCAAAAAAGTAAAAAGCCCACAGTGAGTTCTGCCATTACATAAAAAATGGAAAAAAGAAAACAAAAAACCAAACCAGATGGCAACTTTGGTTTGATTTTGGTTTAATTTAATGAGAAAATGCTCCCAAATGAAGAGATTATATATGCCCAATTTTGATCTCCTTAAAATGGATGCAATCCAATCATAATGTAAATGCTAAGAATTTAGCATACAGAAAAGGAATTACTGGAATTATTTGTAGCAGGCATCTGTTTTAACTGTCAGGCACTAGACCTGACCAGACTTTGAAGATAATATTGTGCTACCTTGAGCTCTGGTTTTTTGCTACATCACAAACCAGTGTAATCCAAAAACCAGATCAAAAGGAAACACGACTAAATTGTAAATCCATATGAATGCAGGAGATGGATGTCTAAAAGGAAAAATAACAGAGTTATATAAGCATGTCTGCCTTCTCCTGGTATAGTCATTGTGAGTAGCTCCTTCACCCTCTTATTGTCCAGCTAAATTACATGCTCCACCTAAGGTGAGTTAGATTCACCCTCAGCTCTCAGGGCAGTTCCAAGAAAGCACCTCTGTCAGGACAAGAATATAACCTTAAAACTCACTGACTTCAAAGAGTTCAAGCTCATGCTCAAAGTGAATAAGAACTATACTAAGCAAGGCTAGACTTCACAAGATGTTTAAATGTCTTTAGGAATGCAGGGAAGGTGGCAGGAGGGAGGGGAGAAAAGTTTCCCAGGAAGGAGAAAGGTAAGCATGTCACATGGGTAGCTGGAATTGCTCTTAGAAAACACCATGGACTGGATCTGAACCTGAGCTTCTACATTCACAATTTACAGATTAGATTATATGAATACAGCTCTGTAAAATAAAAACTGAGGGGGAAAGTTCTGTTCTCTGATTTAAAACAGGAAAGAAAATACTCATAGTACAAATAATACATAACAAAGTCTTGGGGCAACTGACAGACGTGCACATGTATTGACAGCAGCCAAAGGACCAGCCAGTTCCTGAGGATCCATGACTGGTTAGGAAAGGGAAATGATGACCACAAACCCACCCAGGTCAGCCCAGGGCTACAGATACTGCAGCTTTGGTCATGAGTGGAAAAAGCGCTGCTGGTGTCCCAAGCATTTCTAGAAGAAGCAGCGTCTGGGCAAGCAGCCAGCCAGCCAGCAGGCTGCTCTCAAACAGCTTGGGAGGGTTAGCACAGAGCACAGGAAAACTGAAATGTTGGAGAGCAAACCCTGCCTAGTTCATCACATGAGAAGAAACAAGTCCACTGCACTTGTAAGGTGTCTATGGCTTGGTGTCCCCAGCCATGTAGCACTTACAGCTCATTAAGAGAACAACCAACCACAGATGTCTTGAAAAGCTCAGTTTCTATATATCTTCTTCTAATAACTTTCTGTTTTGATGACAATGCTGTGAAATTTTTGGACAGCTGATCTTTTAACTATAAAAAATGAAGAGGATTAATCTAATGGAGCCAAACTAGGACATCATGATGTGTTACTCAAACTGATGTTCCTTCCTTTGCTTCAGTGGGTGCAGCCACATCACACTGATTGTTCATCATGAAGTTGCAATCCTCAGTCTTCTTAGTCCTGTCAGTACATCTGACTCTGCACTGCAGCATAAGTTAATCACCTGCTCATTATCCACCTCAGATGTGGTGTTGATATTGTGTTTTTCCTGTCTAAGTACACATTCTAGCTCACAAACTACAAATGTCATGAGGAGACTGGGAGGGATTTTATGCCTCTGAATTTCCACAATCAAATACTGCCATCCTGTCAGCCTGAAGAAGACATTTTTGGCACGTCTGCCTCAAGCACTGCAGAAGTATTTATCAAAAATCTAGACACATAAAGAGTTCTTCTGCAATGGCAGAATGCCTTCTGCTGAGGCAAAGAAAGAGAGCTCCCCTAGTTCAGGCAATAATCTGGAAGGATTAATATAATCCTAACTTTTTTTCTGTTTATGGCATTTTCTACAGCTTCCAACCATTTCTCCTTCACAATTCTGGGAGAGGACAAGCTCCCATATCCTCCAACTGCATCCACAAGTAAGAATCTGGCCAAGGACCAAGAACATACTCAAAGCACAACACCTTCCACCACAGCCTGCAGGCCATGGACAGCTGACCATGCTTGTTCTGCTCACTCCATGGAAAATTAATTTGAATGCTATCAGGCCAACCAAAATGATAACAAGCTGTTCAGAGTGTTTTTATCTTAAGTGGGAAAGTTTTCACAGTACTTTTTCTGAATATGGTAAAAATCACATTCATAATTCAGAGAACTGTTAAAAAAGCTATTGATTAGCTTCAACTTTCCCATGATTTTTAATGACCCACTTCAGCTCTGGCAACACACCTAGATTGCATACTTCAGAAGTTCTCTTCATCCACCTCAGATTTGCTTTTTAAGTCAATAAATTTTGTCATTGAGTCCTGATACAGAAAACCATGAGTACCTAAACTAATGTCATCTCCTCAGTGAGGACAGCAGATCTTCATAATTTATAGTACAGTGCAAAAGTCCCTTCACAGATCTACTATTTTCATGTAAATCACTTCCAACAACTTCTCATTTGGCAACAGCAATTCCACCAGCCAGACTCTTCTCAGACAATAACTGGAAAATAAGACATAGTTGGCAGTGCAGTGCAAACCAAAAGGGATGTTCAAAGGAAGTAACATCAGAAGTTGGCAAGGTGGCAGACGCATTTGCTGAGTTAAACCAGATTCACTCAAGAAAAGTTTGCAATGTAAAGATCAAAGTAGAACACTTCAACTCCAGTATTGTTTCAGCCCTGATGGCTGATGCAAAAGATGGAAGGACCACAAGAAGCACAGACAGATGTCAAACCACCTTCAAAAGCAAGTACTTCAAAAATACATACTAGGAATTAAATGAATCAAGTTTATAACATAAAATTTTAACACTTGTCAGTTGACAGCTCAGTTGTGAGGAAGCTCCACCATCTGTGTGTCCAGAGTAACCTAGAAAAGGAGGTTGGAATACTTGGGCCCACTGAAACAAACCAGGTTTGAAGTAAAAAATGGACATAGAAAAGCAGTTGAGAATAGCCTTGTCCATGTGCTTATTCACATCCAAAATGTCAATAAAACCCAAGAAAAGCATATAGCCCAGTGGTTTCTATGTCTTGCTGGCAACACATTGCTCCAAGGACTCTTCGATACTCCTTGCAAAAACAAGAAATATAAAGGTAGAGACAGTTACATGCAGTATTAACTTCTGTGGTTATTCGCTTATTATTTCTGTCCACGGAGCAGTGGCTTTTGGAGAAACATTGGTATAATTTCTTGGAGTTTGTGTAATTCTATTGATAATCTGTTTTATATTCTCACCCCACAAAAAAGAAAGAAAGTGAGATGGAGGGAAAGGGTAGAGATGGAACATGGTACCCAAGGGACTGGAGTTCAATTTGTTGTTCCAAAACAGATTTACTGCACAATCTCAGGGAAATCTTAACAGCCTTAAAGGTATTGAGGCAATGCTTCCTGCAGGAAGGCTTCAGTGACCTAGGCAAAAAAATACATTCTCTGCCCTCCAACATCTGCCCTCCAACATCTACCATCTACCATCTACCTCCAACATCTACCATCTACCATGTAGATACACGGAGGAAGCAGTAATCCATCTCCAAATGTATTAGCAGAACCACAGAAGCTGTAATTCCATGGGAAAACCATCCAGATTAGAATGTGGCACCTCCTGCCCCAGAGCAAATCTCCAGCTTCATCTAATGAAAGCAAGAACACTGGAAAAGGCAGGCGCATGGGTTGGGCACACAGGTTGAAACCTACAATTCCTTTGGCAGCTTTCTGGATTCCAGTCATTTATGAGTGCCATTGAATTGAGGCCTGGCTTCACTCCTTTGCATTTGAGAAGTTACAAATGTGAAAAGAGAAGTAATTTATATACTCACTATTATATTTCATTTTATATATTCACTTCATTTTATAAACCATTCTTATTCTTTGTCGTTTTTCCATGCAACATAAGGCCTTGGACCTTTAGAGTCTCATCCATACTTTGGCTTTAACTCCTGTTCTATTTTATCGTAACTCTTTTTTCTAAATATAAGAAGCTCACACTCAGGCAAACACTGGAAGGAAGAAGGAACAAGCTTCCCCCCTGCCCTTACAGTCAACACCTGTGCTGAGGAGAAGAGCACAAGGCAAGGAGTCACCATCAACAGGATCTTCCTCTACCTTTCAGCAAAGAAAAACAAGGAAGAGCTTTGGCTCTGCCCCAGTTCTAAAACCAAAGAGCAAGTAAATCTTGAGCAAGTAAATTTGCCTTACACAAAATGATCTGTGCTAGATATAGGGTGAGCACAGAACTTTTGCTTCCCCCCCGAGGCAGAACTGCAGGCTCACACTCTGCTCTCTGACTGGCTCTCTTTGCTCAGTTCTGGTGCTTCTCTTACCCTCAGCCAGCTGTCCACATCAAACAACTGCAACATTAAAACCTGCTTCTCAAAACAGGAATGCACATGGCTAGGAGAAACCACAGGAAAGGGAAGACTAAGGGGAAAAGTATTTGATTCCCTTCCATTCTCAGATAGCCAACATACTATCTCCATACATGTCATCTTCTTGGCACAGCAAACGAACAACTTCCTATGACTAAATAAATAGAAATACAACTGACTCCTACTGGCTCTTTATGCAGAGGCAGAATGCATTACAATTAAGCAATCTCAATATTACAAATCCTAAAGGCTATAGCAAGGAAATACAAGCTGGATAAACTGGTAATTATTAAGAAAAAAAAATACATAGCACTTTTCTCATTAAACAAGTTGCTGTGCAGTAATTACTGCTCAAATGACAGTGTGACAGTTTAGGATATCAGACACAAACAGTGATAATCTGAGTACTGAACGTGCACTCCAGAACAGAAAGCTGCAGCCAGCTTTAAAACACACAGCTTTGACAAATGAAACACAGGGGGCTGTTTTGCTCATAAAACTCGAAGTCTTCTGCAACTTTTCATCAATCACTTGATTAAGCAATGAAACTCACCAAGTGAAATATCCAAGAAAACAGACTCTGAATAAATTAAAATTTTCCAGGGCAAAACCATATTTTACCTATCAAATTTGTTTCCAGGGTAGTCCAGCCCATTATTTGGGATTAACTCTTCCTCACATTTACCCTTGCAGGCTCGAAGTGAGAAGCAGAAGAGGATGCTGAGAACTTGCCACTTAACCCTCTGTCTCAGAGCATCAGACCCCTCAAGTAAATTTCCCACAAATCAACATGAACGCTGGTTTCAGCTGCTCTGCTCCAGAGTAGCTACCTCAGAGCATGTGCTTAAACTTCTAGTGCCACTGTCTGTAAAGCAGCGCCTGGTGCAGCGCAGCTATTCCCACACAAGGGAACATTAGTTAATTTGCATTCACAGTTACCATATGAGGTGTGAGTTTCTGACAGTCCACACATTTTATATTTAAAGACTGTAGGAAATTAATATAATTATCTTTGATATAATAACAAAAGTAACTTACCAGCCCATCGCAGTTGCTGATCGCGACTGAAGCATTTGGCAGATCAGTGATATCCCCAACATAGAGGCAATTCCCATAGAGAGGTTCAATATGAGTCTCCTCAGAGTCCTCCTGCCACTCAACTGTTGCTCCAGGGGCCACGAGCCTGGAGTTTGGCCGCAACCTGAAGTGAAACTCTCTTCCAAAAACAGTGACATTGTAAAATATTTGCTCATTTGCTGCTTCGCGTTGCAAGTCCTCCACAGCTCTCCTGAAGCGTGCTTTTGGCGGTCCAGACACCAAGTGGGATAGGAACCTGCCCTCTGCATCGGTGCTGGTGGGGATGACAAGGCTGTACTCCTCTATATTCCTCAGGATTGAATCTTTAGAGGGAGAAAGCAACAGAGGACAGAGATACTAAAACTAAACATATCCTGATGCCACGGGACTTTTATTCCATTATTCATTAGCACAACAGACACTTACATAAGGCAGATGGACACTGCACTCTGTGCAGGCACTTGGTTCACCTGCATGAAGTGTGCAGAGTTCACTCAAACTTGCCTTTTCCGCCCCAAAATACCAGACGGCAGCGTGAGCATCCCCACCCCACCAGGATCCCGCACTCCTGCCCCTGCAGCGGGGTCCGTTCCCTTTGCCCACCGGCCGGGACCCCGCACCCCTGCACTCCCGGGCAGTCACCGGGTCGCCTCGGGGACTTTGGGGGCTCCCGGGTGGTCAGCGACGAAGAGAGGGCGTTGATTCACTTCGGGACTGCTCGCAGGGGCAGGGGT
Organism: Acanthiza pusilla; assembly: GCA_036630365.1. Taxonomy (NCBI): domain Eukaryota; kingdom Metazoa; phylum Chordata; class Aves; order Passeriformes; family Acanthizidae; genus Acanthiza; species Acanthiza pusilla. Next base: position 7,456,482 of record JAXCHO010000049.1, on the reverse strand, counting down.
AGGGGCTGGGCTTGCAGGTGGCAAGCCTGCAAGGCAAAGGCACGTCCCTCAAACTACCCCCGGCGCGGCGGGTTTGAGTCGAGCGGTGATGGGGAAGCCACGGGCAGCGATCGGGAGCGGTCTCAGGGGGAACCCCGGGAGTTTTGGACGGAGGCGATGGCCCGGGCAGGAGGAGGAGGACGAGGCAGACGAGCTGCCATGTGTTTCATCCCGCACGGGGAACTCCAGGCACCGCGCCCTGTCCGCCGGGGCTCGCCCGCTCCGCGGGGCAGGCAGCGGGCGGCGCGGGGCTGCGGGCACCGGCGCTGCGCTGTCACTGCCCGGCGCTCCCGCGTCCCTTCCCCGCCGGCGGCGCGGCTGCCCCGGTCCCCGTCCCCGCCTGCCCCTTGCAGGAAACAACGGGAAACCCGGCAAAAGTAGCCGCAAAAGAAGTTCAAGGGGAGCCGAAAGCCGCGGGGCGACGAGCCGCGACTTGGGACGGGCGGGCTGCGGGCACCGGCCGGCGGCGGCGGGGCAGGGCGAGCAGCCCCGAAGGCGTCCCGGCGGAGACCTACCTCTGTCCCCGGGGCGCCGCAGGGCGCCGGCGGGCAGGGCGAGCGCGCAGCAGAGCAGGACGCAGGCGATGCCCGCGGGAGGGTCCATCGCGGCGGCCCCGGCCCCGGCGCCCGGGCTGCCCGCAGCCGGGGCGGGCCAGCGGCAGCCCCGCTCCGCGCTGCTCCGCGCCGCTCAGCGCTGCCCCGCGCCCCGCCGCCCGCGCATTCGCCCAGCCGCAGCCGCAGCGGCAGTGGCGGCCGCGCTCCCGGCTCGCAGCGAAGCAGAGACACCAGGAGGCGGCGGGGGTATAGTACTGGAAGCACAGGGCGTGCGGAGTGAAGTCAGGCTGATTGACAGAGGCGCTGCCACACGGCGCAGCCGGGCCGCGGGGAGCGGGGACGGGCCGCGGGCAGCGGGGACGGGACCGCCCGCCCCGCCGGGCAGCCCCCGCGCCGCCCCCGCCGGGCTCCGGCAGCCCCGGCCGGGACCGCCCGCCCCGCGCCGCGCCCCGCTCCGGGACGGGCCCGTCGGCGGGGACGGGAGTTGGCAGAAGGCGTGTGGAGGCGAAAAGGAACGCCCCGTGCCGGGCTCGGAGCCCCCGGGCGCTGGGGCAGCGTCCCGCTAGCGAGCCCCGCGGGCTGCGCCGTCCCGGCTGTGCATCCGCATGGAAACTGGAGGTCAAGGAACGCCGCAAACAGGCGAGGGAAACTTAAGGCACCTCGGCATGAGTTGTGTTGCAGTCTTGGTTTCCAGTTGACAGCAGGGACCCAAATGGAAAAAGTGCCACCAGCAGAGACAAATCACAATCAGAGATCTTCATCTGCTCCAATAAATTTCTCTAAGCAGCCATTTCATGGGAAAAATAGTTTGGACTATTTGCTAATAAGACTGAAATTGCTTCCTGCAATCTTATACTAAATATCTGCAAATGGAGAGATAGACCCTGAAAGTCTTTAGGAATACTATAAATACAATATACAAGATTTTTTATATAATTAAATAATCAAGAATGGCCTTTATGGTAAAAAACAAGTTATATTTGTTTCCATATGGCCAGGATTAATGCCATATCGCTTATTGCCTTCAGATAATGTATATATTTACTCAGTTTTTACATTACTGGGATCATTTGCTGTTTTCACCACTTTACTCTTTAACATTGCAGAATCCTATTAGCCCTTCTCGTGCGCCTGCTGGCCCCGCCAGCCCACGGCCTTGCCTACCCCAGGCTGATTCTCACTGTATCTGCATGTGTTAGACCTCTCTGGAAAGCTGCAGGCAATTGCTTCCTGCAGGAAGCTGGTCTTCTGCCAAGGAATTTTCCTGGGTATCCTTGAATATTCTTGCTCCTTTACGACTATGGGTCCAGCTATTACCTTCCACCCCCATATTATGGACACCAATGAAGGGTATAGAACAATAATAACAGCAAGTCAGTACTGTTCCCTGCCCACTATGAGGTTTTTTGGACCCCAGTCCTGATCAGTTACGGCAGTATTTGATTTCTGCTTGCTTGGTCTGATGTTCTGGTTTGGCTTTCCCATCTTTGAGGTTAAGGATAGAAAGGAAAAGATTATTCTGAATGATGAGGTAGATCAACTTGTACATTGCATTCAAACCTCCCTTTTTTCACCTTTTCAAATGACCCCTATTTGGAATTGCTGTCTGCACCAGGCTTCTCCCAGTTCTTCCTTTAGGTTTGGTTTTCTATTGGCTCTTTTTTTTTTTTTTTTTTTCTTTTTTTTTTCTTTTTTTTGTTTTGGTTTGGGTTTGAGTCCATATTGAGCAGCTTCTCTTACATAAAATCTCATATGCTTTCATCAGTACACAGCTGGTAAAGTTCCAACTTCATTTTTATTGGACTTGTATTTTAAGATGATGATGTGGCTTTTTAATGTTTCATCCATCCCATCCTGCTCAAATTGAAATAACTTCTGCACATAAACTTGAAAGGGAGAGGGGTTGGCCCCTTACATTTGAAATCAAAGTTCTTACTTGTATACGATTCACAAAAAAAAAAAAAAAAAAAAAAAAAAAAAAAAAAAAAAAGAAAGAAGGGAGACAGAGTAGATTGTAGAAATACAAAACAACCTGGCCAATAGTTCTACTAATTAAGATGGATTTTTACTCTTAAAAATACCAGAGGTTAGAAAATATGTTTTAATATGGATAACAGCTGTACTGCAGAGTAATGATATAAACAAAAAGAATCAGTAACTGCCTTCATGCAGTTTATTTCTATACAGAAACCAAGTTATATGTGCACATCGTTACCTTATCACATGGAGACAAAAGCTCCACAGGCTCCAAGGCTTGGGGGGACTGTTTTACAACCTCCTTTAAAATTTTATACAAAACTAAGCTGAGAACAAGTGTCAAACAATGGAGCCAGATCTGCAGTTGGTAAAAACTGTGCTTCCACTGCACTTACTGGAATGAATCCTGATCCCCACTGAAGTCACTGAGAGTTTTGCCACTGACTTCTGCAGAGCCAAGATTTTCTGCAACAGATTCTCAATGCGATTTAGACCAACTGAGGATGTGCCACATGGCACAGCAATGGGCCCATTATCCTTCCAGAGGAAAAATGGATCTATGTTTGACCCTAAGGAGTTGGTCCAGAGAGTGCCAACCACCACAGAGCACAGAGGAGTGGAATTCAAGAAGAGAAGTTCTTACATCCTTGCCCTCAAACCACTGCAGCAGAGAAATTCAGTGTAATACCCTCCTCAAAACTAGTCCTTCCCCATTTCCGAAACTGGGATTCTTGACACAGACCGATGAGGTTGTGGCCTGTGTTTCCTTAGTGGGGCATTGCCATGGCTCCCTCCAGCAGAATGCTTCAGTACTTTTTAGAATTAACTAGAGAAAAGTCAGTATTAAATGTATGGACTGCTGCACTAATTAAAGTCCACAAACCTCTACATTATTTTATGTGAATGAAGTAATTTCATACTTATTTTACTGGAATGAAGGGAGAAGGACTAGATACTGCAAGCGTGCTTGGATAGTTTGATCTGAGGGTAGGGCTGTGCTGCTGCCAGCCATGACTACAGTCACACAGATGTTTGCCTTCACTGGATACAGGCATATGGAAAGGAGAAAATGATGCTCTGTGTGTCCTGAATGAATGCCCAGGCTGAAGTAAAGGTGTTCTAGAAGCTGAAATACCTGAAGTAGTTTTAAACAAGCCAGCAGAGGTAGGATCAGCCCTGTAACTGAAGTGATATGGAGCTCTGCACAGACTGTGGAATATTTATTTGATTTACTGATCTTCTAATCCACACCAAATTTGTGCTATCTGTTCCTGTTCCATCTAGGGTACATCTGCATAAACTGCAGCCAGACCTTCCCTTGGAGACGTTCTCACAACATTTAATTTTGCTTAGGAAAATGAAAAGATCCTAAGCTTAATCACCAATACTGCTCAGAAGGTGTTTAAAACACATCTAACTGCACGCTGCAGTGAGAAATTTACTGTATCTGAAATTTCTAAGATTTCTTGCTGTTTTCAAGGGAAAATCCTTCTTTTCTTTGTGTTAGTGGGGCTGTGAGGGGAGATGCTGGACTGCAGCACTGTGCCTTCTGCAAAGGGCACACCATCACCTAAGCAGGTAACTTTGAGTCTGCTTATGGCCCAAAGCAATCCAAGCTCTCAGGTGAGAGGTTCCCCAAAAGGAGAATTTCATTCCTGACCTCCTGATGGGGAATTTGGTACCTGTGTGCACAAGGATTCTGTGCTGCCTGTGTTTCTCATGCAGATGATTGTCTTTGCTCTCACCCTTGACTGCTATGCAACGTTATAAAGCTTAATAAAAGGGAAGAAAAATTAAAATAGTATGCCAGTTCATTTCCTTCACACTTGACATTTCCAGGCTTTGTATTGTTTGAACCCTTTTGCCATTACGTGGCACTATGATATACTACCCAGGGGAAAAAGCATGCATTTAATGCTGATTTTGAAGCAGTACAAGCTAAAGAGCAGTAATTAAAATTGGAACAGTCCTACCTTCCCCCCCTTTACTTTAGCCCGGTAACAAAATAATCCATCGCACAAAAAATAGACCAATGGAACTATTAATAAATTATCAAATTATTCACCTCTTGCTCATAATTTCACTTCCACTTCTTTTTTAAGAAAGTGGCAAAGAAATATTCTAAGAAAAGTAAAGTGAAAATGAACTAAATTAATGCAGAAATATCCAGGCTAGTCACTTAGACTCTTGGAGTAAGAAATCAGGTAACATTACAAAAGATATTAACGTCTTTAACTAATAAAATCCTGTCTTCAGTAGGAAACTGCTGACTGAAGGTATAAAGGAAGGGCATCCCCTCTGCCTGTTCATCCTGAGATTTCTGAGAAGCAGCTCTTAAGCCCTTCCCAGACATGCTCAGTGTGCCCAGGCTCCTCAGGAGACCTGCTGATTCTGCTGAGCCAGGAGCAGCCTGGGACAGATCCGAGAACTTCAGGTGCTTAAGGAACTTTACTTAGAAGAACTTAGGCAGTTTTACATTTTGAAGCCTGTCACTGTTGGACGAGGGGAGTCAACTCTCACTTCAGCTGTCTAAGATTCAAGTGTCCATTTTTCCAAGACAGAACAGAGCAGCAGGAATTCTTCCCAACCTCACTCCATGAGTCACTGCTGGGATACCTCCAGCCTGGGACAGTAAAATGCTCAGGCTGCCTGCAATTCACTCCAAGAGATTAATCTGCAAGAGGCTGCTCACACAGGGACCAGCTGTGGGCACCTCCTCAGGTCTGGGGTCATTGATAACATAGGTTCAAATTCCTTCTGTGCTGGCCTAGAGCTCCTGCCTGACCACAGCCTTGCACCCAAACTGTCCACACACACATTTGCACTCAGGGAAGGAAGTAACAGAACTGCAGGGATGGGTCCAAGTTTCCTTCAGCACCTTCAGTATTTGTTTCAGTCACTTTGTCCTGATTTTGAGGCCCATCATAGATGTTCCATCTTAATTCCCCTTTATGTATTATGTTGACAGAGAAAATGCAAAATTTCATTGGTACCACTTCTTCCACAAACCATCTGTATTTACCAGCTACTGTAATTGTCTTTTGATAAATAGTACAATCCCTCCCCTATGTTTTCACCTTGGTTCTTTCTGTTCAGATTTATTGCCTCGCTATTAATATTCCAGCCATGTGATTTATCCCAGCATGTTCCCGGAATACTTGCCTTCTCTATATAAATATTTGAATGATCTTAATTTCAACTAATTAGTACTGGGACATTTGATTTCCCTCTTGAAGAATTCTCATTTGCTACTAACCAGTTCCTTTCCAGTATAAGAGACACCTATTTTGAGGGGAGGGAATAGTCACTGAACAAAACATTTTTTCTATACTGTTCTATACTCCTTCATATTGTTCATGTCAATCTGATGACAAAGTAGCTCTCCTAGGTCAGAAATCCCAAAAACATCTAGTGCACGGGCAGTCACAATAAAACATTCCTATAGCGCCTATCAACATGCTTCCAGCCTTGCAGAAACACAGCCCTTATTTAACATTACGCCACAAATTGGGACAAGTCACCAAGTTCAGATTTGTGCAAGATCTGGGAAATACAATAAAAGTTTGATGGCCCTAAGATCTGTCACTCTCAGGGAAATCACTCTCCCTGTCAGCTTTATCTATAAAGGAAGTTTAGGCCCCAAACAAGGGTTTGGGATTTTTTCCCAGAGCAAATCTAGCCATCCATAATTTTCCCTGAAAAACATTAAGCAAGTTTGGCCGAAATATATTGGCTTTGTGCACCATGACTTTTTAAAAAGAGAAGGATCAACATCTTCCAGAAGAACCATTTCTGGAGGAAAAACATGTTTCTAGTCAACATACTAATTTATTGTTGAGAAACAATTTTGATGGAGCAGTTTCAACCAACCATACTTACGCATTGTTCTGCTAGAAAGAAATCATTTCAGAAGCGTTTCAGCCATGCAGATTTCTTCACTCTCCAGAGAAACCACACCACTCATTTTCACTGATTCACCTACTGCTAACATTAATCGGTCATTCGTTCAGTCTAAGCATTGTTTTAGTGAGTAAAGATACTCCTAAAGAGTATATATTAAGAAACAAAGCAAAAGGATTCCTTACAACATCTAGCAAATGCCTCTGAAATACTTATTAATAAATCTAACTGAATCTAACCAAAAAGCAAGATTTTTCCCAAAACAGAATTAAGAAATATGAGAATTTTTTTAAATTAAGACTTACCAAGATCTTCAGATTCAATTCTTTCTTCAAATAAAACAAATTCTGTTTTTCTGTTTCCTGTTTCACAGCTGCAATTCAGATAATAGGACATCTTAGTCATTTATATCTTCACTAAAAACAAATACCCATCTAAAATAGACCGGGAGATTTTCCAGTTTCAGAATCATCATTTGTATATTTGTATTGAAATAATGCCTAGAAGGCCCGGCTGAGGCTGAGGTCTATTGAGTTAGTAAGACAGTGAAGAAAGTGACCTCCCTGAGTACAAAATTCAATATAGCAGTTTAGTGAAACTAGTACAAAAATAAGGATTTCCATCCCAAAATCCTAACAGGTTGGATAATATTTTTAAAAATCATCTCTGCAGTCCTTATCTATTACTCGTAGGCACACTTTTCAAATAGTATTTATTCTTTACATTTACAAACAATTTATCTGAATAATTTTATCCTTGAACAACAGAAGTCTTAAGCTAATTCCCTTCTCACCGCCTACTCCATCTCCTTGAGAGATGCCGTGCATTTGCAACTTAGCCTTTTTTTTTTTTTTCCCCTTAATCATGCTTGCTGGGAGCCATAGAGCTGAAAGGGAGAAAACCATAAATAATTGCATCTTCAGAGATGAGTTTAAGCTTTAAGCAGTGGCAGAAATACTGAATTCATATGCTCCACCACGCTTCATCAGAGAAGCCCTTACAAATTAGGGTAAGGAAAATTTACTACTATCCAGGACCCTATATTTTAAGAGGTTTTTCATCAGTCACAGAAATGATAGAATTTCTGTAGCTGCCGTCTCAGTATATAAGTAACACAGAAGGAAAAGCACAGCAGATTACTGGGATCTTATCCAATATGGAATATCTGCAGCCTCAAGTCAAACAAGCTCAGAAGGTTCATGGAATTTGACTCAGTGAGAACTGCCAACTCAGGGGGAAGGTCACAATCACAGCGCCTGAAGGATAAATGAAAACAATTCTCAGGCTGTTGGGAAATGGGAAACTTTTGGGAATGTGCATTTTCTACCTTACAAAAAGAGAGTTATGTTAAGATTGTGAATTTTGCATTTCCTTTAGCTCCAGTCTCCAAGCCTGCCAAATGATGTGGCACTGCACATGGAAGCTCTACCTAATCCTTCACTCATTCACATGAGGAAATGAGGGCAGCAATTCTTTAGGAACATTTAGAAGCAAGCCACTTGCAACATTTGTCACAAAGAAAAAACTGAGGCAGGGACTAAGAATAGAATAATTTCTATTCACTTTTATCGTGCAGAAATTGAATCCCATCCCTGCCTTCTATTTAATCCCTGAACAGAACTTACTTGAGTGTGAGCTGGCACTCCTAGAGTGAACTATAAATTGTGTCACACTATCATCAAAGGAAAATAGCATGGAAAATCTCTAGTAAGCCCAGGGCTATTATTGAAACACATGCAGTAAAACAACCAACTGTTTCTGGCTGTTCTTCAGCTTATTCTTCAAATGACATGTCAGGGTCTAGCCTAATATGAAGAGCTTCAACTTGGGTAAGCCTGCTCTCAGTTACACAAAAAGAATTGTTGCAGCTTCAGAAAGTCCAGTTTAGTGGAAATAATAGAACAAGCTCACAGAAATGGAAATTTAAGGCAACACATTCAGAAAGCATAATAAGAAATAATTTTCACCTGAAAATTCAAAGCTGCAGAAAGCTGGTTTGGTGCAGTAAGTGCAAACCACACATTAGGCATTTCAGTGCCCTAAGGCAACAAAGGGAAAATCTTGATGTTTCTGATGACTTTCTTCATTTCACAAATGTAATAAAATCACTTTCAAACGGATATCTAATGTTTAGCAAATTTATAACTGGTTTTTGCTCCACTTTCAACCAATGGTTGACAAGCAGACTGCAGCGCTCAGTCCATGACCTGAAAGCTTGTTAGCAGCCTTCCTTGTTCTTTGGTCCTTTGTATTGATTTCAGAGTATCACAGGGAGTATCTTATGATTGTTCCTGTCCTTTACAGACATATAAATCAAGAGTAAATTCACTGAACTAAAAGCTGTGACCCTCATGTGAAATGGATGTTAATACAATCAGGATCACCTACAGACAACATGGTTTTGAATCATTTCAGCCTGCTGTGCTTACAGCATCCCTGTCTCTAACTTGTAGTTTTGGGCAATTATTTAAGGTGCATTCCTTTTGCTGTCAGACAGCGAAGAATCCCTAAACACAGAAGCAGGTGGAAAACATTAAGTATATCTGCTAAATGTGATGCCCTACAGTTTATTTCCTCGGGCACCAGAGGGCAGTTTGGGGGTTTTGGGCTACTTGAGTTTCAGAATAGTTAACCAACTGCAGTGGAGTATTTTATCGATCTGTTTTTACACTCACAGTAATGATGTGATACTACATGAGGGCTACTGTATCAATGATCAAAGTGCATGTGCTTTGCATTCTCTGACAACTTTTTCCGCCTGAAATAACTTCTGGATTCTGTCTTCTTTAGGCACTGCTGTACACGAATTACTGAACTTCAAAAGTGGTCCGTGTATCTTGTCTATGTCAAAGATGAATGCTTTAAAAGCAGGAACAACTCTAGTTTCTGATCTGTGTTCATGAGTGCAAGGTCTTTCATTTCTCCAAAGCATTTGTGGAAGCAGCATGATGGACCTGCAGCACTCCCTGCAGCTTTCTCCACTCAAAGGCGTGTTGTGGTTGAGTGGACAGAGCCCTCAGCCACCAGAAATAGCTGTGCCTTTCAATTTGCATATTTGCTTCCAGCGTTCCTGTTTGCAAATGTTGAGGATTGTGGCACTCGGTTCTGCCAGGGCAATGCCTGAGTACAAACAGGATCAAACCCTTCCAGGAAACAATAGGTAAAATGACATCTGCCTCCTAATTACAACTGATGCAATTCGTGATAGAACACGTCTACTTAATGTTTTACAGTTTAATAAAACTGTGTGGAATACCCATCTTCATTAGGTGGCACATTACACAGGGATTTCAATAGGACTAATTGACAAATAGTCTTTGTACACTGAGCTTTGGGCACATTCTGTAGAGACAGAGAACATAATTTCCATTCTAGGGAGTTCAGAATAACACAGGTCCTGTCTAAATATGGTCAATTCTCATTGCTGGTCAGACTGAAAACACCAATATAGGCCTGTGCATCCATCAGACTCTCTCAGCTTGTAAGCTTCTGGCCCTCTCTGGAAACATTCCATTCACTACAGAACAGAATTAAGTTGTTTTTCTTTTTAAATCAAACCTACACAAGCTCGTAATCCATCAGGCAACTTCACGGCGTATACACATCTGCATAATCCTCCTGAAGTTGCATAACTCTCCAGCTGTCCTCATAAAAGGGATTTCATTCTGTGCCTGGCAGGTTTTGCAAGAAGTACATGTTTGGTACAATATGCATGTACTGATGTGCGTGATTCTGGGGGAGATTCTTAAAACTAATCAGTTTTTAATCTCTGTACCTTCCCTTTGTAAAACCTGCCTTCCCTGAGGCTGTGTACACACAAATACAGATGCACAAACTAAGGAACAGACATCAACTCCTTTGGTTCTAAAAGTGACTGCAGTTAAATATTTTAACAAGAGCCAAATATTCTTCTGAATTGTATCATCTCTTAGAAATATGAGTGAAATATTCTATAGAAATGTCATACTTACCATGTCAACTGGCAGTAGTTAAATTAATAATTTATCATGATGGTAATCATGGGGTTTCTCATATAGAAACAGAGTACTAAAGTGTATGTAGGAGCTTTCAAGAAGACATAGCTCTGATTGTAAATTATGCTGATTATGAAATTAGTTATATCAAGAGCAAAAGGGGAAATGCAGCTGGAGCACAATTGGTAAACAAATCTAGAAAAATCCTTGTCCACATGGAAAAGGAATCTCTTCCTAGAAAGTTTCAAATATCATCTCCATGACTCCTACACCCCTTCATTCTAAGTGATTATTCAAACATTATTTGCTACTGCATATATATCAAAAATATGGGTGATTTTGGTTTTGAGGAACAAGGGAAAAACAATTGGGTTTTTTAGTGTCTTCAAGAAATTTACTGTACTCTTCCTCCAGCTGGCCTTGTATTTTAACTAGTACCTGCCATTTCCATGGGAGAAGAAAGAAAAGCAAACGTTTTTATGACCAGACTAAGTATTTCTAAAATATGATCTTTTCCAAGGTTATTTAAGTTTCTAAGATAAAGAGTTGTTTTATTCTTTTCTGAGTTTCTTTAGAAATTTCCCTATTCCAACTTTACCCCTTTCTTGCTTGCTGATGGTGTTCCATCTGGCTTCAGTCTTTAATTGCAATTCTAGCTCAGTCATTGCTATGATATCATACAAACCTGAAGTGTCTCATGAAGCTGACACTCTCCTATATTTAACTGAATATTGCAAGCGGGAGAGCAAAAGGGAAATAATCTTCAAAACAGAATTTCAGTCTTATGGAAATGAAAGAGTTGGCAATATTTGGAAAGTTCTTAAAACTTCTGCCCTCAAACTGAAGGAAGGAGTGAAGGACAACCTGAGCTACTGGTGACAAGTGTTACTACACAAACTGATATTCCCATTACTCTGATTTTTTCTAAACCAAATAGTTCTCAGAGCTCTCTGAGGCTATTAAATAACTAGATTTGAATTTTGCAGTTCAGCCTCTTACAACTTTAATGTCATTATGACAATATCAGTATAAGAGAGGATTAATGTACAGATTCCCTAAAGGAAATGTGCCATTGGTGACTGCAGTGGATTAAGAGTTGTGATTATAAGTAATTATTTAATGCGAAGCAGATTCAAACAAGACCAGACCATATTGTGGTAAATCCTATTAAATACAGCAAATTACTCACTCTTTCGTAAATATCTTACTATTTACATAAACAAGACAGGACAAAGATGGCAAGAAAATGACTGGCAGGGAGTAAGGGTGTAACTTGCCTAAAATCATACAGCAGGTCAGCTAAAAACATCAAGAATAAACATGTCTCCATGGACCATGTAATCATTACTTCAGAACATAATCTAACATCACCATAATGAATCTGAATTACACTTGGATAAACATTTGTTCACTGTTACAAGGTTTGGTAATTTGATACATTGGAACAGTGAAAGAACATGCAATTTGTGTTAAACATCTGCATTCAATCCTTTCTTAGATATTACATCATATTCGATATTGATCAAACAGTATGTTAAATAACAAAAGAAATTAAAAGGGAAAACGTACACAAAAGCAAAAGAAAAAAAATTGATCCTTGTTTCAAGGTCAACCCCATGCATGTCTTCACTCTAATAGGGCTAATTATGAAAGAAAATCGTTGGTCCCTGCTGTTATAATCATTAAATGCTGCTTAAACAAGATGCTACTTATGTCATGATGAAAAGAAACTGTTTTGCTTAGTTTTTGTTTTTGCTGAGTTTTGATACCTCAAAATATCTAAATATTACCCATTATGTGCCAGTGTTCCTGCATATTACATGGAGTTTCTCTTTGAAACAGAAGAGGAGCTGAGCACCAAGGCCCTGCACTCAGAACCTACAGGACCTCACATCTGCTGAGTTCAGTTTCAAAGGCAAAGGTTCTCCTCAGCCCCATTCCCATCTCATTCAACAGGCTCTGAATCCACAGCTTCAGTCTTCTTCCTAGGAACTCTCTCTAGCTGTGCAGTGATTAATATCTTTCCATTCCTGACATGACATTTTAAATTGTTTGAACTGAGGGACAAGAGAGATTGTTATTGTAACCAATCTGCAGATATTGAGACCTCTCACATCCACCCCGTGTGGCTGCCTGGAACATCCTGGCAACAGCTGTAATAGGAGGCTGGATAATACCAATGGAAAAAAAGCCCTGCATATTTATTTTAAAAATGAGGCATCAAGGGAAATTAAAATTGAGCTGAAAGTTCAGCAATCAATTTGGGTTTGAATACAAGATTGTTTGGAGGCTCATCCACTTTTTACTCTGCAAGCTGATCTTACATCTGCCCATTTTCTCTCTGAGCACAGTTACAGCTACGGAGACAAAGATACAGCTCACTGTGAGCAGCAGCCCAGGGTGTGCACTGCTCTCCAAAAGAACTGGAAGAAAATGTTGTGTTTTTTTTTTAAATTAAGACAGAGGAGCAGACATTTCCGACTGAGACACAGCAGATGGCTGCCAGAAAATGGTAAAGAATTCAGGAAGATGAAGGGCGAGGCAGCCTGTGGGCTTTGGAAAAGAGACAAGAGCCCACGAGCAGCTAAAGTGCTCTGTATGTGTGGGACAGAAAGGCTCTGAGTGGTAAAAGTGTGCAGGACTCTGCCTCCATGCCCTTCGGTCCTGCTGTAGTCAGCTTCCCCCTGCAAATTCAGCTCCAAACCCAAGCACTGCATGGCAGCAATAATTCAGCATTCCATGTATGACGAGGAAATGTGTCTGTAAGTGCCCTGCTCTGGCCTCTTTGGCCTCTTTTCAATACAACTGTAACTGGAGCTGTATTTCCTGGGAAAGGTGGCCTTATTCTGGTACAGCAGTTCTGCAAATACTTTTCTGAATATTGCAAACAGTTAGCATTGGAAGGGTTCGGACAATTCCACAGGAAACCCATCTAGCTGTGGAGCTTAAGAAGCATTTTATTAGCAGAACTAACAGCCTTTACAATAATAATAGGCAAAGTCAGTACTTCCATTCATTTATGTCGGGAGGTGTTGATACAGATGCTTTCTTTTGCAATATATGTTATTGTAATGATCACATTTCAGGAGGGTGGGAGAGGAATTTCTTCTGTAACTATATAAAAAATTCTTGAGCTGTCCCTAATACAAGCCTTTTTAGCTTCTTATTCTGAACTGTTCTGCATCTGTTTATGTGAAGCCTCAAAATAAGATGTAATCAGACGGAGTAGCACAAGATGGCATGTAACAGTTCAAAAGTACATTATTTGCTCATGGCTGGGGTTCAGTGTGCTGTCATTAGAATGTGTCCCAGTTCTGGGGACTTTTTTGGCACTGGTTTCTAATGGTGCAGAGCACCTACAGAGGGAGGTTGATTTTCAGCATCGCTCAGCTCCTGTTTCACGGTCTCAGGAGAAAAGTCACTTTCCCTGAGAGTCCAGCACTCCACTGTTCTCAGCCCTCTCCAAGGCAATGGCAAACTGCTTTGTAACCCAATTAAATCTCAGCAAAATACAACAAATCCAGGCTTTGCTGTCTGACCACAGCCCCCAAAACAACCCCTTCCAGTAAAAATACCCATACAAAGGATTTGATTGTACGAAAAGCCATTTCCTCCCTAATCCTTTTGAATATCTGAGGTGATTACCTCCAAATTAAGCAAAAATGCTATGAATGCAAAATACAGAATTCAACAGCTCTGTGAGCTGCTTATTAAACAAGTCCCAAACTTATACCAAATGCAAAGAATAGGTATTGGAGCAGGGCGAATTCTCCACTTATGAAAATAAAAAGATGTGAGGTTTCATAGTCTTCTTCAAGGACTGCAAGGCCACATCAATATCTATTATTCCATGCAAGATAACTTTGTAGATCTCTTTCAGACACAAATAAAAACACCTTCTGTACATTTTTCTGAGGGTAATTTAGTAGCTGAAACTCTATCCTATGGTCAGTCAGCTCTTTGAGGGCACTGTATGACTGCACTGATCCTCTTCAGGATGCATGGCCTTGCATGAGACAGGTTAAAGGCAACTCAGCAGAGCATCTGCTTTTACATATCGACTAGAGAAAGTTCTCCTATAGCTCAAGCTCACACAAACATGGGTGGAGAAATAAAAAAGGCACTGTCACCAGCAATTGCTAGCAGTGGCATTCAGGTGAATACTGATTCTTCAGTCTCTGTATTTGCCCTACTGCAATATTAGCAGGGAAAAAAGTTCAAAGAGTCGCTACATAGTTGGAAGCTGTTGTAAAAATTATGATACTGGGGAGGTTGCTAGATATCCTCTATTACAGAGCAACCCACATTATAATCTCAAATCCTTAGTAAAAGCAAACAGAATATTAAGTTCCCCATATTTTCTCATCTCCAAGTGGCTGCTCAGGGCCACAGGCAGCAGGAAAAAACTGTTCAGAAAGCCTGAGTTCCTGTGGGCTGGGGAAACAACAGCTGGGGACACACAGCCCTCACCAGCCCTGGAATAACATGGAGAAGACTTCCACAAAGACCCTCTGGCCCTTGTCATCTTGATTAACTCTATAGACCAATTAAAGTAATTTGTTCCAACTGTTTTTTTTCCAAAACAACTCACATTCTCTGCCACACCTCTGACAAAAACCTAAATTGTTAACAAATGGTGGAGGCTCAGTCACAATGAAAACAACAACCGTGAGGCGGAAATAACAATAACATAAACACAGCCCCATCCAGTTCTTGCTGGGGTGAATTATTCCTGCAGAGACATGGAATTGTAACCCAATTCCATGCAGTGGAATTTATTTGTATGTATGCAAATGGGTATGCAGTGGCTTTATTATCTGGCTCAGTGATCTCTCACTAAGTATTACTGTTGGTATTTATTAGCAGCAATGCTGGTTGCTGTCAGCCTGAGTGGGGTAGTAATTTTCCTGAGGAGTTCTACCTTAAAAGCACAAGTTTTCCTGTTCAGCAGAAAGCCTGGATGGCACACAGTAATTGCTTATCTTGTTCACAACATATGGTTGCTGGTGAGCACTTCCCAACAGCTGGCATGATCAACTTGTGGCAAAAGATTTTAAATCAGCCCTGCCCGTGTTTCATATACTTGTGTGCTCTTACTTCTCAAAAGATGCCATTTGCATCATCCACGCTGAGGCACAGCCAAGCATCAAACAAAAAAAGGCTGGGAATAAACACACTGACAATATGAGATTAGCTGCCATTTTGTTCACCTACAGAACAGATGTTCAGCTTCCTAGTCACCTAAAATCATCCTCCAGGAGTGCATGATTTATATCAAGCTGCCTGTGTCTAAAACATTTTCTATGGACAGTGGAATCATGAACAGATTCAAATAGCTCACAACACACAGGACAGCAATTGTTTCTTTTGTATTACTATGCTTCGTAAAGGAGTTGTTGAAAAGTATATTGAATTGCTGATGTTTTTAATGACAAGGGACAAAAATAAATGTCAAGAGCAAAGTATATAGTAATAGTGAAAAAAAATAATCTGAAGTAAATGCACTTGATGCAGAAATACACACTGAAAATATCAGCTATAAATGAATTTTCAAAGTGTAATACCTTGTGAGGCTAAGGTGTCCTGGAAAATGTTATCTTTCAATTCACTGAATTTTTGTTCTGAGTTACACAATGACCATGGCAGCTGAACTTTTCTACTGTCCATATACAATTTTAAAGTACAGGGAATTATTAAATATACTATATTATAGAACTGACTATTCTGCTCAGTTTTATGAAATAATTTAAAAATATAGTCTAACTTAAATATGAGAAATTGGAATTAATTTATGCTAATTTTAATCTGAGATCAAATACAACTGTAATCTCTTTTGACCATTACACATACAAGTAATAACTTACAGTCAAAGCCAAACAAAACATGCCATTTTAAACACGTGTGAGAGAACCTTCTACCTTCTGTCTCAAAACCCTACACTTCCCTCACATTTTCACTTGAGCACTTACCATCCTTTATCCCTCCAGCTGCTAGAAACAGTCACTTCTAGGTAATAAGCACACAAGCAGCACAAACATCTATGGTGTAAGAAATTAGAGATAAAATGTTCTGGTTTTCTTTCAAGCCTGAACTGATGCTGATCCATATTTGATCCATGAGAAATATTGTGTCTCCTCTGGCTTCCTGCACTTGAGTTTGGTCAGTTCCTGTCCCTCAACCTTCTTCCCTTTGTATTGTCTGCATTACCTTTCACCTGAACACTAATTCTGTCATTTACTGGGCTGAGAAGAGGATTAGATCCTGAAAGGCCATGATCACCTTACATTTGCTGAGTAAGGGCTTCGAGACTGCCAGTTGGTGCTATTCATGATCTGCAGAATTATCTGCATGATCTGCTATTCATGATCTACAGAATCACTGTCCTGCCCCTAAACCATTTTTGTTGGCTGTCTCTAAATTCCTTTCACATTTCTGCTATTGAGCTGGCCAGAACTGAATTTATCAATTCCTCCACTTTTATCAGCTTGCAGTTCTCAAGCTTGAATCTCATTTTACTTCCTGCATATATTCCTGAGCTCTTTAGATCCCTTTTTATTATTTCTCCTCGCTCACTTTCATTTGCAACACCTGCCAGTTTAGAGTATGATTGCACTATTAGAAGGCAGGGCAGCTGCAGAGCAATGCCCCAGGGAAGCTCCAAGCAACACTGGTCTTAAACTTTTGGGAATTTACCCATGGCAGAGAGGAAACATCAGGAACAGGTGCTTAAAACAAGCTGCCTGCAGATGCAGGGCACACAGTGTTGCTTCAGAACAGCAGAGAGAGTCTGTAGCCATCATTTTACCTGGGCATGAGGGATCCAAAGCCTTTTCATGATCCATGGAATGGCATATGCCCATACCATAGTTGTGCCTCTGCATCCTCCCACTGATTCCTCTGTGGGGAGCACTGAAGTACAAGACAGTTCCTTGAAGCTGTAATTCAAGCATAACTGGTTTGTTGGAGGTGGGGTTTGGCTTTGTAGACATTAAAACATGTATTTTGAGATACTTAGGACTTAAAAAAATGCAACAGCCTGTTAGTCTGGCACTGATATTATGGATTCTAGTATTATTTAACTCTGAAATGGAAGCACAGGGATTAAAAATTTGGGAGGTTTTTTCACACCAAGTACAGATATTCCTTTTACTTCGTGAAGTTTTACTGGAGCCTGATGTTCAGTTCTTCCATGACATTTTCCATAGAATTACCTATTTCCCTCATGTCTTATTGTTCCCCAAGGCAGTTCCCAGGGTGATTATAATGCTGACAGCTACCTCCAGGGAGCACTGGGTTTCGATACATGTGACTAACTGGGTATTTTATCTAACCAGCTGCGAGCACAGCCCACCTGAGCAGGGACGTTTCTTACCCTTGAGGAAAGTCAGTTTAAAACAGGGACATTAGCTCTCTCTGAAGAGAGGTGGCTTTCCAGTCAATCCATGATACTGCCTTGAACAAATATCTCCCAAAAAATTTACATTCATCTGTTTTATTTGGAGTATGGTAAATTGGGGGGGTTTTGCTACTTTTCTGTGTCTTAGTAATTGCACAGAAATATGAGTTACTGAACCAGTTTTCTAATTGATTGTAATTTCTTCTGCCATCTTTTCATTGTAAAACCTTAGGTTTCTAGAAAGCAAATTTCAGTGTAGGAATTTGCTGGCCGTAATTCCTGTTAGAAGCTTTTTTTGGAAACATGTATTTGTGAGGGACAAGACTGTGCCCTGCCCTCCTTCTGCCCTGCAATGAGCACTCAGGGCCTCTCCCTTGTTCTTCACACTGGCTGCAATTATGGGCTGAGTAAACTGTCCAAGATGTCAATACATTGACAACAATAAGCTTAGAGTCAGTCCATTAAAGAACTAAGGATATGTGTAAAAGGCCCCTTTCAATGACAAACTAGAGGAAAATTATATCATTCACTTGACAGAGTCCCCATTCAAAAATAAAGCATTTAAGGACTAGCTTTGAAAAGCTCTAATTGTTCATGTCTTTCTTGTCTCACAGTTTGAATAACAGCTTTATAAATAAGTTATCTGACTGATCACTTTCCTGAATCACCTACCCTAACTGGGGTACAGTACATAGTAGAGCAAGCTATACAGTAGATAAAGATGGTGAACAGAGCTCAACTCCTAAAATGATCCATCTGTAATAAACATATATACTTATATATTAAAATAAATACATTTGTAGTATTAAATGGGGGTTCCCTGAGGTTTTCCCCACCATTTCTATTCATTAATTAACTATAGTAATCACATTTACTTTGAAACTAATTGTTCTCTTATTGGTATTATGCATAGTATAAAAGAACAGTTACTTAATAAACAAAGCCCTTACATTTAATTGAATTTTAGACTGACTTCACAAAGTGACATTTACGTCTTTATTTACTATTTTCTGTTTGAACAGTGAGTGTGGCAGATAAGGCAGCTACTCAAACATGCTGAGTAAAAACATATTTCTCTTAAGGACTTCATCTCTATTCCTTTCTGTCTCACTTTCCTTTAGAGGCAGATAAGAACTCCCATATTTCTAATAGCTCTACATTTTAGGCTACTATTTAACATTAAACTGTAGTAGTATGGACACCCAATATAGTCCATGGAGCTCGGAGAGAGCAATTCAGAGCATCCTCACTACTTCACTTTCCTGATTATGTGCAGACTCAGAGGTCCTATTGCAGGCAGCTGAATTAAATATCTAAATTTGGATGGCATGAGTAGGTTTACTTTAGTGTCTTGCTTTCACCATAAAGGAAGCTGAGGGAGACAGGGATTTTACTGTAGAATTGGGGTCTTCATAAAACCTGAAAAGCTCAGCAATCTGTGGCTGGGAAAGTATGGCTTAATTCAACGGACATATGATGTTGTTTAAGAGAGTAAGGAGACGTGATTTAAATTCCTGTTCTGCCACAGACTTCCCCTGTGACCTTTGGCAAGTCGCTCAGGGCAAGGTTTTTATGGGCATCTGGACATCCGACTCCAGGGGATTTTAAATAACTAACTTTGCAAATCTTGCCATTGAGCATTATTCTTTAATTTTCCATTTGCAAAGTGTAGACAGTGTTATTTCCTCTTTCATCTTCTACCTACGACCGCTTCCAGGTGGAATTCTCTGTGAAAAGAATAATGTAAGGCTGAGAAACTATGCACCATGGAAAAAAATTCCACTGCTTACAAATATTTGGAATTTCTCTAACCTTTTTTTTTTTTTTTTAAAGTTCTGGGGACAATACTTCTGATTCCCTATAGTTGAATAATTCAAGTTTCTTCACAAGTGTTTTCTGCCTCCATCTGAAAAGGACAACAGCCTTCACTAAAGCAGTCAGGTAAACTTATATACTAATTGTTTCAATTCCCAAAATAGAGTACAAATATTTGCAATTCAAATACCTCTCCATTTAAATTTAAAATTTAACTTTCAAGACCTGCCAGCTAACCTGAGCATGAGCCTCATGCCAAGGATCTCCCTTAGCTAGGGCAACTCCAGGCACCAGCACTACAGTCCCTCTCCCACTCCCTGTCCCATGTGTCCTTTATCTGCCAGCAACATTTGTGTCCAGCACCACAGGGCATGGAAAGGGACACAGCAGTGAACCTGGCACTGCAGCTCCTAGTGGAAGAATTTCTTTAAATGGTCTTACTGGACGGTGCCAAAAGGTTGTACCACAGCGTTACATCCCCTCAAGTGTCATGAAAATTTCTGATGTGCTTCCCTTGACATGGCTCAATGCTGGCCTGTTCCAGAAGCCAAAGCAAAGGAAACTCAGAGGTTTCCCATTAATTCTTGCCTATGCTGCTTTGATTCACTTTCTGCAGACACTTTGCCAATAGAACATAACACAAGCCAGATTTCCTCCTGCCATGCTCTCTAACGAGCAGATGACTTGTGGATATGTCATTCAACTGGATTTTCACCTGGAAGAAAGCAGCACTCTGCCTACACTGAAGTGACTTGCTACTAGCTTTAATTGGCACATCCTTCCTTTTGCATCATTCTGTGCTCATAGGCATGTCTTGGCTGAATCTGATGGAATATATTTAACGTGTATTAGCATTTCCAACATGCTGGAAGCTTGCAATACATAACCTGGGCATCACTCCAAATACATATGACCCCAAAAAGTTTCGTGAATTTTGGACATTAACTTGTTTTGCAGTTATTCTTAGCGCATGGAAGGTTGGAATGAGAGTACCTACACCAGCTAAACTGTAGTCAGAGTTGTGATGTGCCAAGGGATCACAGAAACTCTACATCACAAGCAAAGCTTGGAAACTAGAATGACTTCAAGCAAACGTATGTAAAATAACACTTTATTCACTAAGTTATTTGTCATCAACACTTGCACAAATTAAACTGCCCCTAGAAATGGTTTCTAATGTATTTTAGCAAGTCACTGCATTATAGTGAGCAGTACCGTGCCCTTTGAAGAGTCCTATTGATTTTAGTTAAGAGTAAGGTTGGCAGAATGAGGACTGAGCAACTTTGGATGGACAGCGATCTCTTTCTTAATTTATATTCAGTGGGTGAGGTTTAACAATTAAGTTTTTTAAAGAAGGTTTGGTATCCAAATGTAAATGTCCTCATTGCATTTAATCTGGACATTTCTCACAGTGATTTCCCACTGACTTCTTTCAGAAAATGTTGATCCCACTTAATCAACAGCAAAAGTTCATTGGTTTCCATGAGGCAGGGTTTTGCCCTTATTCTCTGGGTGTTATTACCTACTATAGTCATCTTTGGCATATTCCACTATTTCTCTGCCCCAGACTTCATTAATGAAATATTTCCTTCTAATAAAGCTCTGCAGTATAAAACACAGCATGTTTCCAGGGCACATTTTTCCTTTTCCATGTTTAACTTCTTGGCAGAACACTCCACACTTTCATTTTTGTTTTAATCCCAAATCTATTGCTGCTATGATCCTTGCTTTATTATATAGCCAATTATACCTCCAATATTACCTAAAACTGTACCTAGAAGTACACTCTTTGTTATCTGATGCACACATTAATTCAGGAAACTGTTTTAAACCATTTTCAGTGTCATATCTTTGATTTCCAGTATTAATTGCATAGTTCAGTGTAGAGCCCTTATATACTACTACATTTTTACATGTTGGCATAAATACTGTCGCAGATCATCTGACTGTAGCCATGAGCTACAGCAGCCAGATTACCCCCTACTACCTCTTCATTCTCAGAAGACAAAAAAACAACAGCCTGCCTCCTTGACAGCACATGAAGGAAGTTGTGCTATATTTAAATTGCTCTAACATATTCCTTCCCATGTGAAGGTTCTTAGCTCTTTTTCTGTAATTTCCACCACTGAAAAAAGGAACTTTTCATTTCCCATTATGTGAGTACTAAAAAAAAACAGGTTTCTGTAACATCCTAGGTCAGTTTGTCCCTTGGAAGACAAAAAGCTTTTTATCTTTGGAATGGATGTCTAAAATTAAAGTTCATACTTCCTACGGTTCCCTGCCGGTTTTATTCCAAATCAAGTAAGAAATTTATTGACTTCTAGGTTTAACACACTCCCTGTAGAGCCTACATTAGTTGGGGGCATGAGAGGAAAACTCAGCTGGCTCTAACCCAAAAATGTTATTTGTCATTTTGTTGGGCTCTGCCATTGAGGAATATGGGTTAAAGGTTTCCTTGGTGTCCAGCCTGTAGAGGATATAAATCCTACAACCTCATTCAAGGTGTTTTAGTCTTTTAGGCAAATTTATCTGATTTTTTTCATTCCTGGAGGACCTGATTTAGTTCACACCAAGATGCCAGCCATCATGTACACATTTATTCTAAGTAAAAATTGTCATTTTTATCTCCTACTATCTCCCTTTTTAAAATGTTTGCTCCATCAGCACGAACATGATGCACCAACACTATGCCCTTCTCTTGAAAACATAAATAGTTTCCAATATGCTTTCTGTCCCTCTTCTTTATCTTTCTATTATTTTTTAATTTATGTATTAGTAGCATCTGCAGACCTCTGGTATAATAGTCATGGCACGTTCCTGACAATCCTCTGATTAAAAACTGAGGTACTCCATCCCAAGTTAGCCTGTTCTTTTCTGGCTTCTTTGGGGTTTTGTGGTTCTTTTCTACCTCACAGTCCACTAAAAGGGTACATCTTTACCCAAAAAAAGCAGAGAAAATATAAACTCACTATTTAGGTAGTTCTCTGGCTCTTGGAACATGTATAGCATTTTCTTCCCTAACATTCTGCCAGTAATGCAACCTTTTACTTGAAATCACACCTCATTGTGCTTTGACCACACCGCAACTTCCCAAAGACAGCCAAGCACCTCCTTCCTCAAACAACCCGTGCACAGACTGCTACAACAGGTACACGTTAATTAAAAACAGGGACATCTTGTTCAAACTGAAAAGGAACACCACCATTTCCACATGCTGCTTCCACCTGCCATGTTTTACTTCTGCCTCTCCCTCTCAGTTTCCCAGCAACAGCACGTTCTCTCCATCCCCCAGTCAATAACAGCACCGAGCCCAGCGAGGAATTGCTTCACATGCTTCAACCAAAAGTCTTGACAACAGAAGAGCTATTGAAGTGACAACTATCACTTACAAAACAACAACCACTTGCAGAAGATTCCATGTTCTAAAGCTTTGCTACCACAAATGACCTCCTGTCCTTGTGTGTGTGTGCGCTAAGCATATTTGACAGTTTAATGCCATATAATTATACCAGGGATCAAGTTGATCCATGACTATTTTTACAGAAAGTATCACAGCAGAGACAGTCACATTCAGGTATAACTGTATTTTGCCCCTGGATGAAAACTAAATTAATGAAATAACTTTTAGTCACATTTTCTACATATCTCTTAGAATAGATTTTTACTGCCTGCTTTTCCAAGATGCAGTATAACACAGCTGAGTTTTATATATTTTATGTTCTATTATATTCCTTTTCAGCTAGGACACCTGGTTCTGCAGACACTTTTCATTGCTTCAGTTCTGGGCAAATCAACATCTTTGAAATCTGAAGAACTGCTGCAAAATTCTACTTCCTTATTGACATCCCCAGCCATAGCAATGGAAAGTTACATGAAAATAAATAAATTTTCCATAAGAAAAATGTAAGCATTTAAATAGCTCATTGAGAACTTAGCACCCAGAAGACTTAATCTGAAATGGCTGGTGAAATATTTCAGAGGAACATGTAAAAATATTAAACTAGATTTTTCAGGAGTAGGACTTGGCTCCTATGGAAGAAAGAGCTTTAAGGACTGTAGTGGCTTTCAAAGCTACCTGAGCCTGTGGTTGATTTTGCCAGAGTTCTACGTTTGTAATGGGCCTCTTAACTTCTCCGTGGAATTTGATAGGGATAAAATTCCTCACTAAAACTTAAAAGAACTTTCAAAAACCTTACCTCACCTTAAGTGAAAACCTTAGCTTTTCACTTAAGGTTGTAAAATGGTTCCATAAGGAAAGAGATTAGAGGCAGAAAACTTTTCATTTAAGCCAACTATAATTCAGTCTGTATTTCTGTCAGTGGTGTATTTTAAGCAATATAAACATCCTCACAAAGACAGATCTAGTTAAGTGCTTTGTGATGGCCCCATGAAGCACTATGTTTTATTAAGGCTACATCCAAAGTTTAATGAAATTCAACTGAAAGACTGCTATTATTTGCTTGGTTTAGTGAGCAGTGACAGAATTCTTATGGAATTAGTCTTAACCTCATTTTTTCATCTTAAACCAAATCAATTACTCAGTGAAGTTTCTGGGAATCTTGCCTACCATGGTCAGTGACTTTTACCTCCAGCCTCCAAAGCGTGATGGGATCAGCAGAAGGGCTTCCTGATTTCTGTGGCACTTTCTCTCCTGGAGAGGGCATGAATCACAATGGAAAATGTACCAGAAATGTTTACTTTCAGTCCATGACTTCGTTCACTTCTTTTACTGATTTCATAAGGGATAAGAAGGAGTGCTGGAATCAGATCAATTAATCTGATTTAGATGATCTGCACAATGTGTTTTGTTAAACCAAATGAAAATTAGCATTGCTCAGTTGTTCCTGGCTAGAGCAAGTCACGAACCTATGGCAGCTTTGATCTGTGTTTTGTCCCAACTCACTGCAATAATCAATATTTTTATTTTAGTTTCTACTTGCTTTGTTTCAGATTTTATTCTGGTTTTAGTGAATCTCAGTCAGGGGAGGGTTTTTAGTAGGTGAGAGTCGCTATTTGGCCGATATAAATTAAAGTGTCTTTATTATGCCATTAAAAAGTCTTTATTATATTTGTGTAGAGTGACTGTGACTGATCATCTTATGTAAAACCTTAATCAGGTCTGAGTGTAAAATGAGATCAGACAGTTTTACTTTATCCCTTTTTATTCTTTTCTTTTTCTGACTTGTGTAGACCTGAGAGATGCAGAGTACTTACTTGGCTGTTGCCTTTCATTTTATTTTATTGAAGGAATTCTGCAGGGATAAACACACTCTTCAGGAGCTTTTTTTTAATTAAAATTGAATAATAAAGTAGAATAATCTGATAATGATATGGACATAAATTCACACTCCTCTGAAATTTATATGAAGTTATGTAACAGTGGAGTTTTAGGAAGTCCAGCATATTCTTCCATCTTTCTACTTTCAGTCTGTCTGAATCCTGCATCTCTACTCTCATTCCTTTTAACTACATTTTTTTCTTCTTTCTTTATTCTCCAGAGTTTTAGAACCTTTCTTCATTACAATTTTGAAAATACATATGTTAGCAGTAGTTGGAGTGCAAGGAAAGATCACTCCTGTGCTGTGCAAACACAGAATAAAACCCAGTCTTGCCTCAGAAGGTTTTAGTGTCAAGCAAGTAGAGAACAGAGAAACAGGCACAAGGTGATCTCATGCAGACAAGGGAACAGCATGAAAAGTTGGATATATTTGTTAGAAGATGCTACTTGTTCTGTTAGGCTTTGTTTCTTACTAAGGATAGATTACAAATAGCTGGCACTGAGAATTAGGTGATCATGTGAGGTAAAAGAAGGCAAAGAATGAACAGGACAGTCAAAGCTCACCAGCTGGATCTGGAGGCCCAGAAGATACATCAAGGCTGAAAAAATTTTTGAGAGACATAAAGAGATAAGCTAGCAGCTGTAATGGTGTAGCTTTGTTTTGTACATGAGGGTTATTTTAAAAAGCCAATATTAGGCATGTGAGAGAATGTTTTAAAAAGAGCTTTGCCTACTACATCACATACTCTAACACGGGGAAGAAATCTTTGTAAGATTCAGATATATCACTTCAAAACAGAGAAACCCTTCTGGTTTTTCCACACTAGAATAAAATCTTGTCTGCATGGCTATATTGACCCAGGAAAGCTGCAGATGAGCACATATCAGACCCTAAGTATTGTCATGTTTCTCCTTTCTGCAGGCATTCTATTTTCAAATAAAGGATTTAAAGGATTATTCTGGAACAGAGTATTCCCACAGGAAAGCAGAGGCACACTGGCATCATTACAGAGGAATAATAACACAAGGAATAATAACTGTAAACATGACCTGTGTGTTACCCCACCTTATGCCAAGGCATTCAAAAGCCCTGTAGAAACTTTGAGGTGCTCAGCAGCAAGCAATTATACTCTTGATTTCTGCAGTGCCCTATTCTTTGGGAAGGTCTGCCTTGCTGCAGTGAAGCACTGTACTCTCTGGAAACTCAGTGAAAAAAGGTTTTCTGTTTATAGCAGGAATTTTTGTCAGCTGACTGTGATTCTCAGGCTATGCAGAGCACAAGATGGGACAATAAAATGCAAACAAGAAAAAGGGAGAGAAGTTAGCTGAGATCTGCTTCAAAGATGCACAAACCAGCTTCAGCAAAATTGTTACCTTAAACATTTATTTAATAGTAATTGGATTTTGCACAGCCAGCTTAAATGCACTAAGAATCCCATCTTTCAAATGGAACAAGACATGTCTGGGCTGTAGTTCTGTTTAAATTTAGTTCTTGAGATTACCTCCTGCTGTTACATTGAATGTCTTAATTCTGACATCACTTACCATGTCCCATCAAACACAGCATCATACTGGAAACAGAGACAACGATGCTGCTGCATATCTTTCATTTTGAGCTGAATCACTGCAGGCTCACAGGAGTTATTCTGATTGACAGCCATGTGAGAAAAGAATTAGGTGTTTACACTTGTTGAAAGAGTGTTCAGTTCGTTCATGGACAGTTCTGGTCTTTAAAGTAAAGTTGTCATTTGGCAATTTGCTGCTTCTGGTTCTCTTTTGTCATCCATAATTCTACCAAAGAAAAACACGCACACTGGAGAAAACTATCACAGGCAGGACAACCAGCCAAGTCATAAAACAAGACCTTTTATTCCTCCCTCGGTGCAGAAAGAACACTGTGTACTGACTGAGTCCCATATCATAAAGCCCTAAATTCTTTAAATCTTCCCAAATAGAATTAAAAGTGACAAATTTATTATGTAACTCGGATGATATATCTGCCACTGTGGCTAGGGACTGGCCTATTTGAGTCCAAAGCAAAAATAACCACATACCACTCTGAGGAATTGTCAGTGCCCATTTCTCCTTTTAGAATAATCTTCATATAGTAAAATTTGCAAAAAATTATCACAGTCAACTGGAGAGCACACGCTGAGTACTGTCTGACTGACCACTTTGTCTATTGGCAATTCTTCAAAACTATACAGAAACTGAATAACGAAGATGATTATTTGGGTGTGCTGAAACTGCAGACACCAAGATGAGCTTTCCACTGCAAACAAAAATAAAAGAAAATTGTGTCCGCAGATGGAAAAAGTTAGAAGTAATTAGGGATTCTGTGAGGGAATTTGCACATATTAATCTGAATGAGGAGTTGAAAGAAAAGGATTAGTTGAGGTTGGAGCTTATTTTTTCCTGATCAGATAGGGAGGTCTTTTGGGTAAAAGACAAGTTTGTTATACATCCATGTATAATGGATGCTAGGATGTTAGGAAAGCTCCTGTAAATGCACTATGGTGAATGGCAAACTGCAGGACATGGAAAGATATGCTAGGATAAAAAATTTAGTATTTTTATTGAAGAATGAAATTTGCTCATTCATGTGACAGTGCAATTGTTTTCTACATTCCTATTACACTGTCATTGCTGTGTAAGGATGTGGTTTCATAATCAGTTTAATCCAATCTAAAACTGCACTGTCACCAAAATGGGCTGTCCCACCTTCTGCCCTGGGCAGGCTGAAGAATAGGAGATCAGTGGCAATTCATCATAGATCGCCTCAGTCTGATCGTGAAAATGCATCCAAGGTAAAACATTGCATCCACCAGCAGAGCACTAAACACTAACTTGGGTGGGTCCTAGAACGCCCTGACAACTCATTGTACTGTGATCTGTATTGTGTGTTTGGTCACTGGATCTGTGTTTGGGTGGCTACACACAGAGGGTGTCTGAGCCAGCTGTGGGCAGCTCAGTCACAGTTTACAGCATCCACAACTCCCCCCTTAACCTGGTTTTCTCTATGAGCCAGCAGCCCTGATCCCTGGTGCTCTGAGGCTGATCCTGTCACAGGCAATGCTTAATAACACTGAGCTAATTTTAGATTCTTGGGTACAGAGGTGGTTGAGGAAAATGATGCTGCTGTCTCACTTTCAGAAAAGAAGAATAGGAATGCCATGGACTCACCATAAATATGCACAGACTGGAGAAAGAACATCTCCCACACTGTCCAGTTGTATGGTTGGGGTGTTCCCAAACTGCCTTGTACTATTTGAATTTGTCCACCATGACTTTTGAACAGTAATTTGCTAATTGTTTTCCAACATGCTGTCCAGGGATTTAGTCATAAAATCTTCAGCAGTAGTTGGATATTGTAATACTTCATTCCCACCCTGAATTTGTTACACTAGGGATCAGCAGATAAACGGAAGTGCTGTTCTTTCCTCACTCTCCTGTATGGTGTGCTTTGAAAGTGCAGCTGCCTACCAGATGCAAGAAAATTAAGACATTTAATTTCCTTTCTCTGTGCATACCTGCCGTTAATGTTAATGGCAGCTAAGTATGAAGATAGGAAGGGAGCTACTGTGAACAGATTGAATATAACAGCTTACCCATTTCAAATAAATCTGGTTGTTTCAAGAAGAAAGGCAGAAAAACCGTCACATCACATCGCACTTATCCTTCAGCATGAGACATACAAATTCATACTTGATTGACTTCAGAGCCACAGTGGACATTATGTGCTGAACAGTGTTAACCCTTGAATGCATCCCATCCAAACACAATAAAATTTTACAGCTATGCTATATAAAATACAGGTTTTGACTATATATATTTTAAACTGCACATCCCCTATTATTTCCTAGAAAAATGTTTTTAATATATTTTCCCTGTTTTGTCAGTTGTTGGTTTTAGTCTACTTGGATTACTAGAAGTTCTGTTCCCACAATACAGCAAATCAAGTTCCTTTCTCAGTTCCAACTGAAATTCTGAAGGGTGTGCAAAGTAGAACAAATTTTAAAATCTGTCTCAGAGTGCTTTTGACAAATTCAGTAGTTCTTCCAACCCATCAGTGACTTATTAACAATCAGTTATTATGATGTTTACAGTTAAGTAAAAGGTGTTTCTAAGTAACACACACTTGTCAAACAAGACATGTATGTCCATCTTATCTGATATGGGTTTTGAACAGTCAGAATTTCTTGGGGATCATTTACCATGACCTAGAGTCAAGTTAGTGACACAGAGGAATTACAGGATTAAAATTCCTATTACATATGCACTAAGAATCCAACTTATTGCTATGCTAAAATCTGCTATTCTTTCATTCACTGCACTATATTGCTTTTTCATGGTTGATTGAGATATGAGACTGATTAATCTGCAGTTCTACAGAGGCAGATTTTAAGGTTAATTGCAGAATTTCATTGTTTCTAGACTCTTTAACCCTCCAAGTGGTTATTGTCCTAAATTTGAACTGTTTCCTTTCATATAAAAAGTATGTGCTCTCCACAAAATCTGATGTTCAAGGGATAAGCCACAAAAATTTTATCACAGATTAATCTTCTCTGTCTTTTAAATAGCGCATCTTCATGCTTGCAATATAGAAGACTTCCAAATTCAAGAACTTAGAAACTTAAGTCATGTTGCCTAAATAATCTCCAGTGACTGATTTGTGTCTCTGGGTGTTGTATAATTCAATGACTGCACACGCACTTTTCAAGTCACAACATTTCTTACTGATTTTTAAAGCTTTCTTTCAGAAGACACGTTCTGGGAAAATTCAAGTTCCACATTATAAAATCTTAAAAGGAGATCCTAAACTATCACAAAATCAGGGATACACATAGAAGTCCTTCTAGGATTTAGAGAACAAATACAGGAGACATTCTTAACACTGAGGCTGTGCTCCAGCATCCTGCACAGCGCTCCACAGCTGGCACAGGAATTCAGCTGGTCCAGGAGTGCACCAAGGGTTTAGCTGGACTCCTGCATAGGCCACTGCACTTATCACACAGACTCTGTTTCCACCTCATTGTGATGGTGGCAGCTCCTGAAAACAGCTTTAGAAAAGTATAGATACCTTCCGAAAATTCATAGCCCTTCAAGGCTCTCATTAATTGCACTTTTAGCTGGGTGAGGATTTTGTTTTCCAGGTTCTGAGCTCCCACAGAACAAGGCTTGTGCCCCCACAGAGGCAGGACACAAGCAGGCAGCTATTTCTGTGCAGCCTTTCAACTGCTGGTGCCCCTGTACCTCCACCTGTGCACAGCAATGCTTTCCTGTTTGCTCTTCCCAGGGCCCACTTTTAAGCTGGATCAGTACAGTCATACAGGAAATTTTAATAATCCTCCACAGTTAGTGTATAATTGCACCTCGAAGGTCAGGTCACTTAGAATACTTATATTATTCCTGTATATTAGTTTGTAGAGTTGAATCTTTGGCATTTTTTTATCTTTTTATTCTGCCACTGCTGAACACACACATGGGTGTCCCCAGAAAGACTGCAGAGAAGCCCAAATTATTATGCAGTTCCAAATATACTACACAGTTATTAGCTTCAGATTGTTCACTGATTGTCATTTCAGAACACAGATGAAATGTGTTGTTATTATATTATTAGCTGTTGGTGCCTTGTTAAACATAATCACTCCTAATTTGCAGAGATGTGAATACACAAATCTGGAGTGTATCTCTGTATTTGTCACATCTACAAAACACTATGAAACAAATTTTTAATTAAACTGAGTTATTATTCTCCATATCACTATGCATCACATAAGATTTTAAAGGCAGAGTATAAACAGTTTATTCCAGCAAGTACTTCTAAAGTCCCCTCTATATTTAGACCACAAAGCAGGAAATATTACATATTACCTGATGGAAACAGCACCACAGAAATACATCTATTAACTTCTAATATTTCTATATCCTATTACCTTTTGTTTATATCTAATACTTACATATGCTACATAAAAAGACAGAAACATTCAGGCAAAAAAGAATAGTAAATTATAAAGAAATGCATTGCAACAACTGAGCAACAGTAAATATTTATATCTTCTTTTACTGACTGTACAAGAGCACTCAATGTAATTGCTTACATTAAAGTCAAAACTCCACTAAAATTTCCTGACAACCTAACCTCTTGTAATTTTTTTACAGGCTTATGAAACAGTAGTTGGATTTTTTTTTTTTTTTATATTGGGGAATTGTCACAAAATGTTTATTTGTTAAATTAAGCCTTCCAGTAGCTCTCAGGAAAAAAATATATTTGGGAGAGTTAATTATTATATAAAATAATTTTAATTCTATCCCCAAATGATCCAGTTAGTGTAGATTAGAAAACTCAGATATAATCACTCCAGTTTAATATACTTATACTGAGCACAAAGAAGGCCCATATAGCACTGCTTGTGCTTTCTTAACTTAAACCTCAGTTTATAACATGAGCTTGAGGTTTGCAGTTTTGACCAAAAGAAATACTCTACCAGGAAAGAATAATAAAATACATTTTTTCATTATCTCTCTGCACACTTTTAATCTACTCTCTGCCATTATACAAATCATAAAATATTACACTTTCTGACTTCACCAAGGAATACATCTTGCAAGTTACAAAGTCTGTTACCTTCTCCTTTTGCTGTTTTGGTAAGTCTCTGCTTTTTGCTAAGTCACCATCAATGTGCAACATTGTCATTGTTACTACAGAAAAAAACACTATGGAAATTTAGCTATTTTCATGATGATTCTCCAGTCCACTGATTACCAGTTCCTAATGTATCTAAATTATTTATTTATATTTAAAACAGCAGCCTTAACTATTAGTACAAGCATTTGATTTGTTATCAATGGTATATCTACCCAGTGATGTGTAGAGGAATAGTCTGTTCTTTGAAATCCATTTTTAAATTAAGGCTCAGATCACAGATTTTTTTCATAAAATTTTGAACCAGAATGCTAGAAATATTCAAGATCAAGTATTGCAAAAAAGAGTTTAGAATAGTATCCCCTCTTTGATTTCAGCACAGAAGCATTCAGCATCAAAAAATTTGAGATTTCAGATTAATTTTGACAATCTCACTGATGAAACCAGAAGGTGTCAACATTGATATTCTTGTTACAGCTGCATTTCTGGTATTAAATAAAAGCAAAACAGATGATAATGCTGTGGGGGCAAAAAACAAACAAAAACCAAAAACAAACAAAAAACCCCACCAAAACAAACAAAAAAACAAAACAAAAAAAAAGCAAAAGCAAAAGCAAAAGCAAAAACAAAAACAAAAACAAAAACAAAAACAAAAACAAAAACAAAAACAAAAACAAAAACAAAACACACCCAGAACCTGTAACACATGAAATTGCAGTAATAGTAGAAATAAGTGGGAAAAAAAACTTAAGTGCCTGGGAACTGCAGCCTATATCTGCAGTGTGATACACCAAGTTGCAAAATAAAATCTCCTCCAACTGTTAGAAAAATCAAGATGTGAATTTCAGCAAAAAAGAATAAATTACATTCCTGAGATGCAGGGTAAGTTCAACCAAAGCAGCTGAAGAGCAGTTGCTGTTCGAGGTTCTGGGACATTTCCTGGCTAAAGATTCTCCAGTTTCCCGCAGACCTAAAAGTGAACAAATCAACCTCTGCAGCCCAGAAAGCTCAGGATTACATTGGGGAAGAAATACACTCATTTCCTTTGATCAGATCCCACCTCAACAAACGTTTCACATCTTGACCTGATGATTACAGCCACAAGTGCAAAGCAGGCACTGCGTTAGCCCTGGCACTGCTGGATACTGTGGGCACCAGCTTGGCATTGGTGCTGAAAGATGCACATGCAGCACATCTGTGTGTGACCTGCCACAACAGCATCATCCCAGTTCAACAGCAATAGGTAATTCTGTAATATGATCAAGTGTTGTGAAGACCAAAGGCAAATGCTATATAAAAGGTTCAAAAGTATCATGCAGCTATGATTTCTGTATGTTAGATACAGCGTTGAATTTGTGTTAGCAATGATTTTTGCATACAGAATGGTAAAAGTTCTGTTGTATTCAACCAGGAAAAAAGGGAGATTAGTACATTAGTTCCCAACTCATCTCTCTGGGTTCAAGCAGATGTCTTTCTGTTTCACGTTCCCCAGTAGTGTTCTAGACAGTACCTTCCCCTAGAAAAAGCCTCCAGTGCGTCTTTAGGATCAGCAAAACTGGCCCAAGGTTCTCAGCACTCCAACACAGCCAAGAAACACTGGCACCTGCAGGGAGAGTGACCGGGGCACACCTTTCCCGGGAACAGGAGAAAAGGAGGAGAAAACCAGCCAGAGATCTGGAAAGGAAGCAAAACTTGGCCTCTTCCGACGCTGTTCAAAAGGATGAGGTGATATAACACGGGGGGACAGGTTTTTCAAAGGGGTTTCTGCTGTCACACCTGCAGTGACCGTGTCACACACACCGGCTCCCCCTGAGGCAGCAGCAAGAGCTCTGGCAGTGCCTCGGGGCTCTTGGCTGCTGCCCCTAATTCTCTTGCTGCCTTGGGAGGCCACTGCTCTGCCCGTGCCTCCTGTGGCCCCGAAGAAAGGCACAGAAAAGGCAGTTTCAGTGGAGGTTAAATGAGCGAAGTGGCAGCAATTCGTTCTGTGAGTTGCTCATTTGCCATTAGAGGTCACTGTCCTGCCTAGGACACAGCCATTAGCTCCAGGTCATGCGGACGCACACGGGGAGGCATTTGAAAGAGTAATAAACACTGAAGATACAAGCTACTATTTAAATCGACATTACAAAGACTTGTAGCTTCTACAAGTCCTGTAGAAAATTGAAAAACAATCAAGAAAAACAAAGACTATCTATTAGAACATGACAGTTATATGTGTTTAAATGTCCAGTAAGGTATTGAGTAGACGGTCTTAATTAAGAAAATTACTTAGCCAAAGATATACTGTCTTTAAAATGCTTCTCATTTTAACAGGGAGTTTTAATTCTTGGTTAACTATTAATTATGCACTTTCAGCAAGAGATGTGAATCTGAATTCAATGTCTTAAATGAGTACAGGGGATATAGCAAAAAAAAAAATGATGACTTAAAGTTTTATGTCCCAAGCCAGTAAGATCTGACATGAAACTGGAAATCTGAAAGCCAATATCAAACCAAACAGGAGAGCAATTATTACTGCATTCAGTCATTCACACTGAAGGCAGAGGCACAAGGACATTTCCCTTCTGGAAATTCTTTTTAGTTCACCTTAATGCCTTGAGAAAAGGATTCTCTAGTTGCTGTGGTTTGTATGCCAGTACCTCACATGTAAAACAACATGAAGAAAACTCAATATTTTCTCATATAAAGAACCATTTAATGCTTTATGATACTTTTTGGATTAAACTGAAAGTTACTAGAAGGAGTTTTCTGAAATTCATTGTAACTACTGTAAAGTACTGTCATGGGTTTATAATCCAATGATTACAATTTCTGCCATTTACTCCTGAGTTATGCAGTTCTTAATGAATTTTATTGAGGCATAAATGCATGTCCTATAGGTTAAGAGCATCAGAACATGAAGATGGCAAATATGGCATTCACTTGCTTCTCAGTTTTAATTAGGCCAACTGGGAGTATTTTAGCATAACATATTTCAGCTGTAAAAAATACCACCTTTACAGATGAACATCCCCAGCTCGGCATTTGCAATGTTTTATCATCGTGCTCAGAATTGTTTCTCAGCAGTGAATACTTCATCACTAGAAAGAAACTCAATAACAATTTTTAAACAATGGTCATGAGCACTGCACACCAAGTCCTTACTACAGGTTGGTGATCTTTGTAAAATTAAGTCACTCTTATTCTGAGTAAAATCTGCTGAGTACAGAGTAAAGGTAGATTTTACTCAGAATAAATATTACTGAGTAAAAATACTCAAGGAGTAGAGCCATCTCTGGCTGTTACAGGCCCCCCCCTCAGTTAATATTCTGATGCCTCATCATGTTCTGTACAATTCACTTTCATCACATCTGCACAGATGTTGGGCTGGACACGAGAAGGGACTTTCATGTTACACAATGACAACTTTTGCCATAACTTTGCAGGAAGTGATGTCAGCTCGTGGTTCTTGCCTTGGGAAAAGAGAATGAGGAGCTGCCATAATGGTCCTGATTAAGTGTTCTTGGAATATGGAAATGGTAATTCTAGGAAGATTATGAAGTTAATGTTTTCATTAGTCCTCAAGCCCTACTGCTGAATTCATCTTCACATACTTATTAAACAATATTATCTTTTATTACAATAATGAAAATAAAGAAGTGGAGCTCCCACTCCTTAATCCCCTGCTCTCCCTCTGCAATGGAGACTGAGCTATGAAGTTGCAAACTTGGCTATAGAACTTACAGAGATCCTTTAATCGCAATTACAGACAACAGATCTTTTCCCAGGACATTTCAGGTGGACTTGGGTGTTAATCACACATTTCCGTTAAACATCTCAATTCTGAACATCTCTTCAAAAGACTGTTTCATAAATGAACACTGAGGTGAATCTACAGAGAATTCGAAAAGCCAAAAATAAATATCACTGTCACATTAACAAGTCTCTAAAAGTGAGGAGAGAGGATAGATTTAGCTTTTTTCTTTTGATGTTGTTCTTTGTATTAAATTACAGAACTTTTCAGGAAAAAGAGGGAAAAAAGGAAAAAAAATAATTGGAAGTTGCACCCTTTCTTTATCTTTTTCTCAATGTAACAAATACTTGCCAGGTTTTAGTCCAATTACTCATACTTGGAGGAATTCAAAATGTCATTCCAGTTGAAAACAACTTTGAAAAATGAGAAACTTTTGAGGATAGGCCAAAGCATTTAGATAAGTTAAGTAGGTAAAAATCATACATTTTTTCAATCGCTAGTGGATGCTGGGGTGTTCATCTGTTTCTTTCAATATTTATATAATAAATATATATTTATTATAAATGTTATGTATTTTTCTATATTTATATATTCTATAAATATATCTGTGAATACAGGTTTACTATAAAGAGTTACTGACATGTGGACAAACACACACATTTCTGGCAGGGCAATGAAACAACGATGCTGCTAAGGGAATAACTTGACTGACAAATTTCAAACTGCCTTTCTGTGATCTAGTGCTGGTTTTAATTATACAAACCCCCAGAACACTCCACCTTAAGATGAAACTGCTGCAAGGAGCAGCTTTATACTTTGAAGCCTTTGTTATTGTGTCTTATTGTCCCTTCCAATTACTAATACTGTGCAGTTTTATTACAGTTGAGTATTTGAAGTTAAGTAGCAGTAGCAATAGTAGTAGTAGTAGTTAAGTGTACCTGAAGAAGAGGACCAGGCAGGGTGTTGAAGGAAGCCCTTGGCAGATCACTGAGACAAAAGTAGAAAGGGAGGCAGAATACATTTGTCCTAAGAGATTTGTCTCTAAGAATTGTACACCTTGTTTTTAAAAATTCCTTGTTCGGTGTTAGCAGAAACTCCGTATGTGCTTCATTATTATGAAAGGAAATGTAGAAGAAGTACCTGAGCTTAATGAGATTTTGGAAAATAAATATACATCTTGAGTTCCTGTGTGGTGGAGCTTTTTAATGAGTTTAACTTTTGGTGTATAAATAAATACTCTGTTAGATACCATCTGAATAATATGCGAATTAAAAGAGACATAGGGTAAGCTCTTCAATGCAAAATTTCATTCTTTTTACAGTGCAGTATTTGTTGTTTGTTATCTTCTGTAGGTGGCAACTGATCATTATTTCCAGGATGTGCTTAGGGAAATCATGAAGTGTTTGTTTTAGATAATGATGTGCAGCATTCATGACTACTTGTGACTTTCAAAAACTGAAATTAAAGATCTTGAAATATCAAGCATATCATTAAAAACCTTCATCGCTTAAGACTTCTGCTGGCTTCATTTTCACATAATTGGGAAAAAAATGTTTTCTTGAATGCTTTACAATATGATTTAAGTTAAGCATAAGTTCACTCATCTGAGTGGATATCATTTGATTTCATAGGAGCTGAAGTTCACTACACCAAACTAGTGAGCTGCTCTTCTGACCTGCTCAGGGCTGTGCATCAGGATGCCAGAAGCTTCGAACCCCTTCGACTACTGAGTGAAAAACAACAGCCTCATTTATCCCTTTTCCTCCATCCTCAGCTAACTCTCAATTCACTGGCCATGGTCTTTCTTCTGTATGCTGGTAATGTGAAAATGTTAACTAAAGACACCACAAAAATTGTCAGCTTTTGAAAGGGGCTGCCCAAGACTTTGGCTCACGACTTCAATGCTCTACTAAGAAGGAAACTAAATACTAAGAAGGAACCTAGATAGTATACTTAATTTTGTCTTTCATCCGGAGGAACACGACCAATGTCACTTCTCATGTCTACTGCATGGATTTATGACTTTTTTTATTATTTTCCTTTCATGCTGCTATGATTCAGCAAAACACATAGCATTTGCATATGTTTAATATCTTATAAAGAGATTCACTAAAAAATCTTAGGGTTTGGGGGGTGTTTTTAGTGATAAACATTGAGCTATTTTCTTTGTTTTAATACTTTTTGAGCCTGTATGGTTTGCTTCTCAGTCTATTTCTCTTCTCCAAGTAGCTGTTCAACTTAATGGAATTACTGTCACTCAGTTTGATAAATTGGGTCAGGGAGGGTCAGAAGTCCAAAGCAGCCAAACTTCAGAAATGGCAGCAGAAATTCACTGTTATTGGCACAGGTTAGAGGCCAGAAGACTCTGAAGCATGGCAAGGTTTAGTGGTATTTGAATGGCATTATCCTTGTTGTGACACAAAGTAGGATTCTTAGCCAAGGGCTGGGACCCAGACACATGACATGTGCAGCAACACAGAATCAAAAATTATCTCTGTGCAGGAGAGCTTATCATCCATGCAAAGGGATAGGAGACAGGTGAGTAACCACACGCAGAGCACAGTGAAACAAGCACATACAGATATTGCTTTTCAGTGTCATAAATTGTGGTGCAAGTGCATCAACAACCTAAGTGCAGCCAATTCTTTTTACAAACACTGCTGGAAATGAGATTCTAAAAGAGAAATACAAAGTTGTATCTGAGAACATCCTTCTGAGAGCTGATTAATAAAAAGACTTCTCCCAGCTATATTAGAATTACAGAATTTTAAAATGCCTTTTTTTTTCCTCCTTGGAGAGCTTTCAAAGTACTATTCAAATGCAGGCTCATTTCCCATAAATTCATAAAGGAACATCTGGACTTAAAATATCCTTTCATCCTTTGCAAAACATTTTAACACTTTCCCCTGATACTATTTTTGCTTTCCTTCTTGGATTTATTATCTCCTAAGTAATTACCTTTTGTTTCTCTTAGGTGTAATCATTGCTTGGGTCAACATTTTCAAGGATCTCTCACAGCTTTAAAAATGTGGTAATCAACATTTTCAGATCATTATTTGCTGTGCTTTTCTTCCTTGCCTCCTCTGCAATGGCTGCCAAAGGATTTGTTCTAGCTGTCTGTGTTCTGCATGTGTATTCAAGTGCTTCCTTCTTTTCATCTTCCAGGGGTTGAATATTCTCTTTCTAATTTAAAATTGATCTCTAATCGTTAAATTGACTTGAGCGCACAAGAAGAGAGTCAATAAGAAGGAAGTTGTGATGGAATAGGCAAGATTCTTCCACTTAGACATTCAGCTGATGGCTACACTCTTGGTTTATGCAGAGGTATCTTCCCAGAACTCGCTCTTCTTATATCACACAAACAGCAAAGGAGTCCCACAGACCTTCACAGACTCACACACGAGGTTCCTGCAGCACTATTCCTCTGCAGAGAAGGTATTTACAAGCTTCACAGAAAAGCACAGAGAGCACCTGTAAAACCCTTTAGCTATCCTAGGAGATCTGTGGCCATGGTTACACAGCTGCTTTAATCCAGCATAAACCCAGTCTGCCAGGGAAATGGGGGACTTCTAAATTCCCCTCTCTATGAAACTACTCCTTCTCATTCCCTGTCTAACACTGGCTTTGTCTCTCCCGTGGTTGCACAGTGAGTCTGATAAGGGAACTGATGGAACTGCAAACTAAACCAGCAAGACCCCCTCGAATATTTGGTTTTAGTCAAATAAGCTCCCTGATATAACTGATTGCAAAGCTCTACAAGCACCAGCTCTGGAGAACAGTGAACATATGCTGCTGAGGATGAAGGGCAGGGACTGAAGATATTGCTCTGTTTAGTAACAGCGAGCTGAAAATCAACCGAAAGCAGGTGTGAAGCTGCAGCCCAGTCTCTTCCTTTCTGTGCCTGAAAGTGCAGCTCCATTTCCAAACTTATTGCCACTGGTTTGTTCTCTCAGTGCCTTGTTTTAACAGTTTGAGCTCATGCTAACATTATTTTCTGTTGAACACAGGGAAGAACATACTTCAAACAGACTCAGCCCCTGGTAAACAGCTCAGATGCTCAAGGGTCCTCTCTCCCAGAGCATTCCTCTGCTATGGCACAGGAGCAGGAAGCCACTCACAGTCTTCTGCTGAAGCTGAGGTTTCCAATTTTCACAAGGGTTCTTAGGAGCCTGAGCTCCCACCAGGTAAGCAAGACCTCAGCATCTCTCCTGCTTTGCAACCCCACTAATCAGATGTTGGCCATATGTGCAAATATTACACACACGTTTTTTTCACCTTGCTAGCGATGGTCACATTCACAGGACAAGTTCAATAAAGTAAGTAATGAAAGTTTTTGCTATTGTCGTTAAAAATTGACACTGAAGAATGAAACATTTGGAGCATACATGGTCCTTTATCAGGGTTGGCTTTGAAATAGTTAATACCACTTAATCTACAGAAAAATAACTCCTACAACACTCAATTATGAGGTCAAAAGAAACCTTTTGTCAACTTTTATGACCATTTATACAGTTAGGCTGAAATATATGTGCTTTAGGGGGAAAAATCAATTAATAGTCCCTCTGATAAGAACTTTCCCAAGTACATGTATGTTTTAATTTTTCTCTCTTCTTGCACCTATGTATGAAGAGTTAATGTATGTTACACAAGTACAGTTATGTAATTATAAAAAACCTCAGAGCAGAATTAAAAAATTATGTGGAACTGTATTATTTTTAAATGTATAGCCACATACCCATA
Organism: Acanthiza pusilla; assembly: GCA_036630365.1. Taxonomy (NCBI): domain Eukaryota; kingdom Metazoa; phylum Chordata; class Aves; order Passeriformes; family Acanthizidae; genus Acanthiza; species Acanthiza pusilla. The sequence continues at coordinate 7,416,430 of JAXCHO010000049.1, read as the reverse complement.
TATGATGGCCCAAAGACAAGAAATGTTAAATAGTTTGAACAAAAAGTATGTATATTTTTAAAGCATTTAGACATATTACTGCTTCCCTGCTGCACCAACTCACAAAGCTGGCTAAAGAAACCTGGATAATTTTAAAGAGCAAATCTGGTGTTGCTCAGCAACAGCACACCCTGATAGAAAGGATGCAGGATGTTGGAAGATTTAATATTAGGGAAACTGTGCTTGCAAGGAAAAGAAGAAGAACAAATACAATTTAGTCATACAACGTCCATAAAATTGGGGCAGCTTAAAAATAATAATCAGATGAAGTGATCATGCTAATATTAATCTTTGCATAATAGAGCTAAATAAAAAGTTATTGCCTGGAACCAATGAGCTGCCATTACAGTTCACTAAATGGCATTGATGTTTGCACTGTCTTGATATGATATGACATGATATGATGAGGGAAAAAAAGTAATGCATTTTATGAGAATTTGAGAGCAATCTCATGGCCGAAGACTTCAGTTCTGGCACTAGCTTGGATGAATATTTGCTAAAGTGAGGATTGAGTAAGAACCCAGAACTTCACACTTTGTCCTGGATCAGAGGAAATCCAATGCTCTCAAAGGAGAAAATGTCTTCAGTTATACAGATCTCATCTCTGCTTTGGTCCCACAGAAGCATCTCCCCCATTTATTTATTCCTGATCAGAGTAGCAACCCTTTTTTTTGGTCACAGTACTCTGTGATTTTCCATTTTGGCATCACACTGGTTCAACGTTGCATAGTGTTCTTTCTTACAGAACTTTAAAAAATTCCACAGAAGATCAATTTTCTGTCTCTCTTTACTCAGCCATCCCTTCTATTCCTGTTGGATTGAGAACAACAGCAAGGAAGACTGAGACTGCTGAGATGGTAGAAGGCAGGGCAGGGCCTAAGAGCCAGCACAGACAGATAAATGATAGAATCACACTTGGTGCTTTGGGAAGTGAGCAGCCAGACCTCACTTGCAAGGCTGCTGATACAAAACAGATTCTGTGTCAGCAGCTCCGAGGGTCTGTCACTACAAACACATGCTGCAGTCCCCATGTGTGACAGACTCAAGTGCATCTCCATGGATGGCACCATCTCAAAACATACCACTTGTAATCCAGCACAATGTGGACAGAAATTCTCTGCCTTGGTCAATTTAAACAATTTTTTTTTTACAGTAATATACAGTGTGAAGGTCCTTCTACTCATAATCCATGAGTAGAACCCAAGATGTGGGACTGACTACTAGACCTCATCTAGACCTACTGATCTTCTCATCAGCTGGCCCTCTGTAATCATTTGCCAAATTGCATTCTACATTAAAACACTTTTGCTCCTTCTGGACATATAAGTGGATACTTAAAATGTGCTATAAGGTCATAACTGCCTGAAATTTTATCAGCCTACTCAGAAAACAGAGACTTTCTCAGAAATAAGCTCTGTAGGACTAAAAGTACCACCTGGAAAGGACATTAGCTTCTGTTTTGCTCATCGATTCAGTGTTGAAACAGAATCATTAGGACTGAGCAAAAAACCTGTTGCTATAAAGTTTGATTCTTAGACACCTGGTGACCACACAGTCATTAGCAACTGCATCACTCTTCTCTCTGTCCTAACAGTAAATGTCAAACTCTGCAAGGTTCTTTGTTGCTTCTCCAATGTAAAACTCATTTTATTAAACAGGAGTGATACCATCTTGCCTATTAAAAGATTGGCTGCATGGAAAATGAGTCTGACAGCACACCTCAGTGAATCCGTCCTCTGGGTGACTACCTTTGCTATGACCCAGCGATACCCTTAGCTTGTCAGAAGATATTTACATCAAATAACATCAAATTTCCATTGAAAATACAAAACAAAGCCCTTCAAGCACATGCTGTCCCAAAATGACAATGAAAAATGTTTACTAGAATGAAAAAGTATAAATATTTCATAAAAATAAGCATTTCATTAAAATTTCATACTTATAATTTCCCTTCTATTCTGGGAGAAGGATTTTAATTAAAATGTACAGGGCACAAGTGTAAGGTAAAAGACAGAACTAATAACCTCAGGAGAAGAAAAGAAATGGAAGGAAGAAATTATCAAAGTATTACCATGCTAAAAATTGGACTCCTCAGATTTTCGCATTTCTGACATTCCCTCTCTCAAAAGGCACAAAGATCTGAGCACATTCCTGTAAGTGATATTAGAATATTGTTGACTCTTTGTTTTCAAAATGTTGGGATGTGTCTGCTGCAATCTCCAAGGCAGCTTGAAGTCAGTTTTGTATCAGAGCAATGCCAGGCCCATGACTGAGCTCTTTAGTACGCATGTCAAGAAGAAATCACACTTTTCTGAATGGTAGTCAATTATGATATTTACAAAAGGAATTGTAAGGTTGGGGAGTTATAACTCATACGAAAATTGTTGGTATGACGTGGAAGAACTACAAAATAATAATGCTGGAAAAAAGTCAGCCTCTGTAAGTAGAACTCTTTTTTCTGTCCTTTTCTTAGCTCTGACTTTGCAGTGTATTTTTATTTAGTAGAAATGTATTAAAAAGAACATTTATTCTATAAATTTTTGTTATGCTTCACAGCTGTGCAGTTCTGCAAGGGTCGTGGAGTGTTGTCTTCATAACCATGTTTTCCTGACCTGTGTTTCCCCAGGTTCAGAGAAATGGTAACACCTGAGACGGACGCACCAAGAGGACGTGTGGTTGTTCCACAGATGCCACATTGCTAATGTGCAGTGGTTCAGAGTCCAGAGTTGGCTCTTACGTACAACAGTGGCTTTTTGGAAGAGAAAAAACTTCTCTGGAAATGCAGAACAGAATTGGTGCAGATTATGAAAGCCACAAAATAAACAAATGGCCTAGGCCTATTCCATAAGTGTGCTTTTCTGCTAGAAAGCTTTGGAACAATTGTAATGTCTTTGAAAATATCACTAAATGAAAGACTTGGAAGTGTAACCGTGATGAAGTATTTTAACTAGTAGCACATGAATTATAGTTCAGAAATGAATACAGAAATAATCAGCCATAAAAAATATCTTCCAAATTAATTTTAGCTGCAAAGTTAGAATATATCTCATCATTCACAAGCAATAAAAAGAAAGGGAAATGATTAGATGAGTACTATAACAGACTCATCAGATAAGTAGAAATAGTAGTTATATGATCACTGCCTTGAAGAGAGAAAAGGGGTTCGGAGGGAAATGGACTAAAAATGTATCTGTGGAACAGATGGGGCAGATTATCATGAAAAGAAATCAAACAGCACTAGGAAGTCCTGTTTCAAAGTAATTGTTACAGAATGCATCAAACCTGTAGGTATTTCATTTTGCAGTATCCTCAGAAAAGCTGCATTGCAAACCCGATTCTAAAAATGTTTTCTTGCACCTTGGACACAGATGTATAAATGTAATGGATTAAGCTATAACTTGTCACTTCTTCCTTCAAATTTTACACCAGCAATAATTCCATAGCCCATCCTGACATAAGAAATTTGATTTTGTCCTTCATAGGACATATTAATCGTAAATTATGATTAATGTATGTTTTTCATGTTCATATCCTTCAACCATGCAGTGGATTAACATATCAGAACATGAGACGGACTCTTGGCTGATGTCATACAATGCAAGTTACTGTAGAAGTTTATTGATACCAAGTATCTGCTCCAAAAGCCCATCCCTATGATTGTAAAACTGCATTCAACAATATCTGTCAAGAAAGTCAGCCAAAATCCTAAGAAGTCAGCAAGTATTCCCCTAACAAAGTAACTTGCATTCTTCAGATCATTCAGCAGTTTTACCTTCAATTCTGAACACATTCTAAATTATAATCGGTTTGGAGAGATCTGCGTGTGATGAAGAAGGAGCTTGTTGCCCTTTTCAGTTTATAATGTCACCAGAAATTAAGTCTATTTAACAGATGTGGAATTCATCATTTCAGCCTTTAACTTGCATTAGAAAGTCACCTTTCTGATAACTGATCCCACTGTGTGTTGTTTACACTGCAAGTATCAAAGTAATTCACATTAAAACAAGTTTTCTTCAAACAAAAAAAGAAGCACTTTCCCTATATTATATTGAAAGAACCAAGCCTCCTAAAGCCACATTTCTATGTAGGTTAGCTGAGTAAAATCCTTGCAAGCAAAATAAATTGAAATAAAAAGTGGTTGCACTTTAAAACCCAGATCTTCACCCAGTTATCACACATTGACAAGAATGTCATTTCCCTAAATTCCTTAAAAACAAGGTGGACATATGTTACACTGCTTGTAACTGAAAATATTCCAGTAACTTATAAACTGACTGACTAAACTGATGTTGGTGTTCCAAATCAATTTCCCTTACGCAAATTTACAATACAAGAATTCATTAAGACAAGGAGGAAGCAGGTTTGCTATGTGGAATAATATTTATCTAGAAGCTTTGACCAAGATAACTTATCCTCAAATTCCAGTAGCAAATTAGTTACTTTCTCCCACTTCTCTCCATTTCATTTACATATATACCAGGCCCTTCATAATAATCACAACAATTCCCTCAGCTTACTGAAATAAACATTGATTCAAAATAAATACATCAACATGCAGATCCTCAAACTGAACAGGGGAAAGAACAAAAACTACTGCACATCAATTCCCCCGCACTTACAAATTTCCATATTTGTCAAACTGTGATTAGTCATGAAACTGAACTAAAAATAAAAATTTTAGAGTTTCATAACAAATCAGGAGGCAATTCCAAAAAAGCACTAGTGCCTTTTCCAGGCAAACGAGAACACTTGTTACCTGTTTTTTCACCGTTCCATTTTTTCCCCTTTTCTAATACAAGCAAACATGAACAGAAAAAGCCTTGATCCTACTCTCATTTACATTTGTTTTAGAGAACTTTGTCAATTGTTTTCAGTTGAGGGACTTTAGCAGCATCTCAGCCCTATGGCGCATGTCTGGTTCAGCTGCAGTCAGATTGTTCATTTGATTCAAGCTATGGGCAAATTGAAGAGCTGGAGGTCTACAGAAGGGAGAAAGCAAGACTCAGTTCCATACCTAAAAATGCATTCAGCTTAAGGAAACTCCTTGACAGTCATCAACATGTCAAACTCTTTTTTTTTTTTTCTTTTTTTTTTGTGTCTCATGATCACTTTTTTTAGTTTAACAAATTTGAAAGAAATAGTGGTAGGATGTAGGCAGCTCTCCACCTAGAGTAAGTTGGACAGCTCCAATGAAATCAGTGGATTAGACCCTCCAGCTAACATAAATCTCCCTGGGACCACTGAAGTTAATCAGAGCCCACCAGTTGGAATAAATTCATATACTGCTCTTAAAATCCCTGGTGTTACTTTGATTTACAATCACTGAAGAAGTGTTGCCATGTTATATACCAAATAAAATAGAATAATTGGACATACTTGTAGGAAATTCCTGGGAGGGGAGCTATAGGACTTTATTTTTTTAACAAATGTCTGAAACTGCTGTAGCTGTTTGAAATACAGAGTGGGCTTGATTTTGACTCTGTCTTTTTCCCGGGCTCAAGGACCATTGAACTGATGAGGGTTTTTTGCCTAAAACTGTCCTCAAAGTCAGCGCATAACATGAAGATACCACAGGCATTCATATCTCCTCCATGCTAAGGCAGGAGGTTAGGCCCTGCAGGACACCTGCGCAGTGAGGAGGGAGAGAGCACAAAAGCCTGGGGGCAGAAAAGAGCAGGAGTATTGTGCTAAATCAGCTTTAACCCTTTTGAGGAGGAAATGCCTCTCTCCTGCCCTGCTCCATTGTCCTTTAGGAAGGTGAGATTGTGAAAAGGTGTGAAAAGCTTTTGGGTGTACCCTTCTGTGCACTTTCTAGCTACCCAAGGCTCCTGTAAGGAGTTGAGCAAGATGTTAGTGGCAGGGACTCTGTCATGTCAGACTAAAGAGTTTATGAACTATTTTCCATAGCCCAGAAATTTAGTGTTGGCAGGAAGTTGTGCTGCAGCTGTACACAAAAGAAAGCACCAAGATGATAACTGCTCTGTCTCTCACCACTTGCCCCAGTTTTTCCCAGCTTAGTCAAGACCACACCATTCTTCTCATTCCCATTCCCTACCTGTTGTAAACACCTCTGCCTCACTCACCCCTTTACTTTCCCATAAGTAGTGAAGGGAGGAAAGGGTACAAGCACTTTTTGGTATAATCCTCTAAGATGTGACTTCCCTCAAGGTTTTTAGTTTTCTGATTTACAGAAGTATTTTAGACTCCCAGAAAATGTTATAATGCTTGGAGCCCCTGGCAAAATTACAGTATTTCCTCAACAATTTATCCTTTATATCTTTTGCTCTTTACTTCTCTGGAAAGAGAAGAAAGTGTTATTGGTGTTCATCTTATCAATTAGTTAATAATTATCACTTTTCTGCTCTGACAAAGTGTGGAAACATCTCTTCTTACAAAAATCATTGGATCATTTTTCCACAGTAACAACGAGGTTTGTGTATACACATTACTGTAATAATGTCAAAGTTCAGTCATACGCAGAGTTTATTAGATTTTGTTTTATTCTCTCCCTTGAATTATTCATTGAATATCTATAATTTCCCAAAGAATAATTTCATAAAGTGCTGCAGCAATAAAACTTTCCATATATAGCACACCAATGTGAATGGTATTTATGGTGTACTCAAAGGAAAATCAGCCTGTTACATTAATCATGTAAAACTATTGAAAAATTACATTTAATCATTTCTATTTCAAAATAAAACCTGCTCAGAGCTTTAAAACCTGTGTGAAACCTAGAATTAAATTTCATACAACATTGCCTGCAACAGTATATATAATTATTCAATACTTCCAGGTTTGTCTGGTGTTCAGTAATCTCTCATCTCATTTTCTCTGAATTGTGAGTTGTATTTAATCTTTTTTATTTAGTGGTTTTTTGCTTAGAATGTTCCAGATTTAATAAGGAGAAACAGTAAGATATATAAAGCCCTGTCCTTCGGTCAAGACAAGCTCAACAGTGAGATGTGTCCTTCCTCAAGGCTGTGACTTGGGGCACCAGGGCACTGACACAGCTCCCAGCACCTTCTCTGCTTGTCCCCAGCTCTGGGGCTGGAAGCACCACCTCCAGCACTTGTGCTGGCAGCCCAGGGCAGGACACTGCAGGTTTTTACAGAGTACCGCAGTTTTCCTGTGGATCACTGTCTTCAGCACCTGGATGAAGGAAGCAAAGATGTGGCCTACTAGAGATTATCACTAGAAATGTGGTGACACTGGGATTGTAATCAGCTTTAGTAAGATTGGTAAACTCTTGAATGCCACCCAGTTAGAAGATGAATTTTTCCCTATGTTTGACTTTTGAGAGCACTGAACCACACTGTAGTTCAATTTGATCTGTCTGACAATTAAACTTTCCAGGCTTTACTATACTCTGCCCCTACAAAGTCAAAAGAAAGTCAAGTCTGAGGACAAAACCTGCTCTTCATTAGGCCAAAAAGCAGAGGTTGTGCCTTGTGTTCCTGGCAGGCTCATGTGCACTGTAAGCCAAATCATGCTGACATCTTTCAGATGTTTGAAAAGCTAAACAGGGTGTACCAGGATGCTGAGTATGTGGCATATGAAATCAAATTAAAAAAGAGTGTGCATGGTTCCTAATGAATAATAATATATTGTCATAGAGCTTTACCTTTGTCAGGACAGTAGGAACATTCCATAAAGTCAATTCTTCAAAAGCTATATCTATAAATAAACAACCATGTATTTAATTAGAAAACAAATCCATGGGAACATAATAAAGCCTTTATGAACTCTAAAAAGCAAAGTGTGTGTGTATAGAAAATATAAGCCTATATATATAACTGAATTTTTTCAGAATTTTATGGTCCCTACAAAGGAAGCAAAGAATAAACAATTGGTGTAATATTAATAACCTCAGCTTTCAGCTTTGAACATTAATAACTTATTTGAAATAGCTCAGCCTCCTGTATATGAGCCACCCTGTAGTGTTTCAGCTGATTCTGATTCTCTTTGTGCAGAAACCTTTTAGCTAATCATTTTCATCTCTGTGTGTCAATAAATCTTGCATCTCTAGGGCAATGACTTTTACTCAGCAAATGTTAAGCAGAAATAAAACCGCCCAGAACAATCTAAGCATGAGAATTTCAATAAGAATTTAGCAATATATTGATCCATTTCTCCCCCTTCTGACTTTTCATTACTATGTCACTTTCAGCTCCCGAATTCAATAAGATAAAAAGCTCAAATAGCATATGACTTATGGACTTTAGCCAACCCTACTAAAATGATTTTAAATGGCTTCTTCACCAACAGTAAACTCAAAAAATGGTCAATAATCTGTTCTTGAAGGGAAGAGTTGACAGTCACAGACTGAAATTGAGTGACTTCTTCTATAGACAGAATAAAAGGCAGAAATTAGAAAATAAAAAATTAATATATGCAGTTTTAGGAAGACACTGATTGCAATGGAAGTCATGTTTCTATCGATTTCCAAATGTAACATATTTTTACATGCCCTATGTTTCCTCTTTCTTGGAAGCCAAATGATGAAGTATCTACATTGGACATTGTTCCTTAAATAAAGTAAAAGTAAGTTAAAGTAATTCTTATGTAATTATTTATAAGGACCTAAAAGCCACTTGGATGTGTCAAATCACACTTCCTGCACACTGCATGAACAAATACTATTTCCTTTCCCTTAATACTTATCCATGAGAACCAGAAGATAATCAATTGCCCCATTATCCAATTACATAGGTCACATTATCCAATTATATAGAAAGCATTTAAGAAAATAATTATTTTATTTTAAAAATACATATAAAATCATTTTCATCTATGTAAGCATGTGAAGTCTGGGCTTCAAGACACATTGATGTCACTGAAGAGCTGCACCTGACAATATAACAGAAATACTGGGGGCAGCACTTTTCAGCAGGTTTTGCAAAAAGGTTTGCCCAGACAGCACTGATAACCTATAAATCCACATAAAATCTGACATGACCAGTGTGACTGACCATTCTCTGTCAAACAGACCAAGAGAACAACTTCACAGAGATGGTAAGTGCTGGGATAAGATCTCTTTTCTTTCAGTTTTAGAGCAGACTCATCAGAATGAGGTCATGGTCCAAACTTTAGACCCCAACATGTTTTTCCTGAAAACATTGAAAAAATGGCAATGAAAATGAAGGAATTGGGCCATTAAATGGAGTCTGTAATCCTAAATGTAGAAAAACATAAATAACCCAAAGTAAAAAGTAAAATCCACAACCTTGTTACTAAACCTTAGAAGTAAAACTAACAGTGTTCATAGTGTCCTGTATGTTTTGTGACAATGGTATCACTTTGTTTCCCAAAGGACAGAGGGACACATAGTTACATACCTGAAGTTTCCCAGAATACACCAGAATGAAGTTTTACACAGCAAAGCAGCCATGGGAAAAATGGTGTTGGGCTATCACAGACCATTTTTGTCAGCAGTGTTTAAATAAAGCCACATTGAAAACTTGTTTTGGAAAGTGCATTGCTTTGTATCCTGAGATGGAAACAAAATGTGGAATTCAGAACATCCCACAGACTGAAAATTGCAAGTTAGAATCAGCTCCATTCTGTATAAAAAATGCCAGTGGAGCACTCACTGAAACCTCCTCCCAACGCTGTGATAAACACAAGTTTCAGTAGCACAAAGCAATCAGGGCTTGTGTGCAGCAGCCATCCAAAAGGTTTCCTACCCAACTTCATAATGGTAAGTAGATCTCATCCTCTCCAAGCATCACTTTTAGCATCCAAGTGTTGATCCCATTTGTCCTCACACATAACATTCCCACAGAATGCATAGCAATGGGGGCTTTACATAAATATTCACAAAGGTTCCCTGATGCATTTACTTTTGCAGCATTTCATGCAAAACTGTGTATGAGTTCATTGGTTTCGGTAGATATCTTGCCTGGAAAATACCAGGAATGGTTTTTACTTATTCAATGTAGAAATGAGAAAACAGATTTAGAGTTGCTTTGCTTGTGTTTAAATATGAACATAACCATATTTTCCAACTTCTTTGACATGAGATTTCAACTTTGCTTTTCATACCAATGAAAATGTCAGGAAGAAAGAAACAGATATCCCAATAATTTTTTTATAATACAGGTGATATGGTGCCAACTAAATTACAAGAGAAGTATGAGAAAATATTTTACATGGTCCTCTCAAATAAATGCTAAACTCATCTCAGGCTTCTGAGCACCTGAAGTATTTTTCAAGATCACACCACAAATTCATAAACTTAACCATAATAAAAGTCCAAATAATCTGAAGTTTGATGCACAGTATTTCACAGATTGCTCCCATAACATTCTCACATAACAAAGGGAAATTATGTAATTAGTCATGACAATGGACTTCTTAAAAATGTAAATTTAGCTGCAGTGTCAGTGCACTTTATTAGCTGCAGTTCAGATGCATGAGCTACAAAGTCTGCTGTTCACTCACTGTATTTGTCCCTTCTGAGACTGGGAAAAAGAACAATCTAATTAGAAATAATACTGCCAAGAATAAATATCAAAGAAGAAAATCTAGAAGAAAAAACTGCTTTTTACCCCATGCTTATCAGATGAGTCCTACTTGTCAGATGAGTCCACTATGATGTGGACTGTGGTTTTATCTCAAGCAAAGGATAATTCATTAGGCCATTTCACAACTATTTGGTCATTACTTCTTTTTTAATATTGTGATATTTTCTAAACATACTGAGACCTGCACAAAACCTGCTGAGTGTTATAAAACCCAAATAGGACACAGTGTCAATGCACAACATATATTTAACACTAAGTAAATTGAGCTGCAGAGAAGAAACAAGCTTTGCTTTATGTAACGTTGTTGCCTGAACTCTAACTCTTGTAATGGGAAATAAAATGCTTTTTATGAGGTTCTAGTCCCTCCAGTTATTTGGTAATAATGACTTAACAGCAAAGTTTGAAAGTAAACCCAATTTTTAAGCAAGCCAGAATCCTGGGTCTTTGGAGATTATCACTGGAGATCAAAGTCAGTAACAAATATCCAGAGCTGAGCAGAGAATGTCAGGGTTGTTTTCTTAGCTCCTAGAAGCTTCTGAGTTTTATGTGGTCTCCCTGCTAATTAAGATTCAACATACCAGTTAGATGTGATCTTTGGTGTCTTCCACACCTGAATAATATTTTCTGACATTTAAGTCAAACTAAATCTGAGAGTTTTAGTGACAGTAATGAACTGTATACTCAGAACTGTATTAAAAGAAGGTTTCCCAGGTTGGGTTTCCTAAGTTTCTTCTGCAAATGTGGAGGTAGCAGCAGACTGAGGTCTTTTAAAGTTAATCCCACGACTAGTTACAATATTTCAAAATTAAGATAAAAATTGATTGTATTTGTGTAAAGAAAAATGTAAAACCTTGTGAAATCTGGTTTTTATTTCCTATGGTACAATGTAGTCTGCAAGGAGTACCCAAAAAATTGCCTTTTTTAAGACTGAAAGGTCTGGGAATTTTGAGACAGAAGTTCAGTCCAGCAAAAATTGCTACTTCTATCAAGGCATAGCTCCTATAATACTTTCTATTATCATCATCAAAAAAACATAATATCAGGTTCTTTCTTTTGTCCTTTACAATTCAGTGTGTTAGTCAGAAATAACTCAGAAAGAGGTGCATGAAAGATTCTCAGATTCTGAAAAGGAGACCACTGCTTTTAAACACTTATTTTAGACTGATACTAAAACAACAGAAAAAGTCATAAGTAGGAGAATGTGAAAATTAAAAAGAAACCACAAGAAGTCCCACATAATAGTATAAACTTTTCCAGCAAAAATATAAGCCATTAAATTGCAAACTCAGGAATAATAAATTACTCAGCAAAAGTGTAGGGCTCCCTGCCAGCTCTTGAGTCATCACAGTGTTGGTGCCACATGTTTCTCACAGCAGCTGAATTTTCATCAAACTCTGCAGCATAGCAGGTAGGAAACTATCACAGTTATGGGAAAAAGTCAAGTATGTGCAGTCAGTGAGATGGAAATCAGACTGGTCTAAATATGACCATAACTGGTCATTAACAGGTCAAACCAGAAACCAGTAGGAGAACTAATTAAAAAAAAAAAAAAAAGTGAACATGGCATTTCCTGAAATGCCTGATTTTTTGTGTTGGCAAGGCTCAAATTCTGACTATTTTATTCCTAAGCAAGATCACTCAAATCACAAAAATTAAGTATATGCAAAAGAAAAGTAGATTGTTAAGTGCCACCACCTATAGAACAGATTTCTTAGACTGCAGCAGATACAGAAGATGTCCTTGCTGGCTAGCATGATTCACAAAGATTAGATTTTTGTATTGATGGTCTTCTAAGAAGAGGAAAGAAAAGTAACATTCCAAAATAATATTTGACTTTTTTTTTTTTAAGTGCATATTGTAACATTTTAAACGTTTTTAAATTGCAAGAGGGAGAGAGCTGCTAAAAAATAAAAAGGATTGCACCTCAATTTTCAATTTAATAACAGAAGTTCCTGCTCTGTAACTGAAGTAATATATAATTTCCCATGGAGAGAAAAGGTCCTTCTCCCAATTACATGTTTTCATCCTTGTACTGTCTCTGCCACTCATTTGACTTTTAGTGAGGTCGTTCAACTCACCAAATAAGCAGAAAAATACTGAGTTTTCAGGGGAGCTGGGGGAGGTGGTTTGTTGTTGTTCTTTGGTTTGTTGTTGTTTTTTGGTTTGTTGTTGTTGGTTGGTTGGTTGGTTGGTTGGTTGGGATTTCTCGTGGTGGGTTCTTTTTTGGAGGGCTGTAGTTTTCTCCTCATTTAGTCAGCTGAATCAGCAATGGTAAGTGTCAGATGAATCCCTGAGCCAAGGGATGAAGATGAAGGAAGGAAGATGCTGATGACAAACAAGCAGAAAAAAGAAGAAAGAAGTGACATTATGCTTTTGGAGGTCGTGAGCTCCTGCTCTGGCTCAGATATTATGCAAGACTTAATACCAAAGACAAACACCTATTAACCTGTGCAGGAAAACATCTAAGGATTTTTTTGTTTGTTACAATTTGTTACAAGCCCCAATTCAATCTCTTCTTCCTGTGGTCCCTAAGGACAATGCAGGTTACATTTGATTTATCCTGAAATATAAAGGCTTTCTGGAATTTTAAATTGAAGTAACAACAAACCTCAAACTATTATCATGAAGAAGGTCCCTATCCTGAGGAAACTTCTCAAAGCAAATTCTTAACAGCTTCCTGTGGCTTCTGTCCTGTTCATGAGTATAAATTAAAGTTACTTCATGGAGGTTTGGATCTCATATCAATTATTCACTGCAGATTGAAATTCTGATTAGCAAGAACTAAAATAATTTGGTTTTTTGTTTCCTTCTCTAAAAGCAGGGATCATCTCTTTAATTAATGCCAATGAAGTTCCTCTTCATAAATCAATACAAATTTTAGTTAAGAAAGCAATGTGATCATGATGCCATCACCTCTGCTCACTTAGGGAGCAAAAAGGAGGAAGACAAATACAAAAGGCAGAATTGAGAATTAAGGCCCAAAGTTCAGATCTAGGCACTGTCTCCAGTCTATCACAAACCTGGTTTTAATACATTTCAGAGACACTTTAGGCACAAAGCAAGTATTTCCCTTCGGACTCTGTGCTCAGTGCATCTCAGAGGTGCTCTAGAAGTACAACTTTACATAATGAGTTGTCATGGTTTAACCCCAGCTAAGCACCATGGAGCTGCTCGTTCACTCCCCTGCCGCTGGGAAATCAAACTGACTGCTCTGATTCTGATCTAAAATTGAATTTTAAAAGAAGATGGCTAATTAGGAATCTCTACAGTGTCACAGTCAAATGAAAAGAGATCTGTATCAGAAATTATTTTGAATAAATCAACTTGCACCTAGATCCACAGTCCCATTATTTTTTGTATCCGCACTAACCAGAGGCTAGCCTGAAAAAAGCTGGATTTATGCTAAAATAGTGGCCGTGCCTACATTAGAAATAAAACTGATTTTTCTTTGACTGGGTTTTATAAAATATGAGCCCAATGATGAGAAAATGTAAGTCAGTCATAGAAGGAAAAAACCAGAACTTTTCTCTGTTATTCTACAGTCCTGGTCCTCTAAATTAGTTCAAAATCTTCTCTCATGTCCAGTTTGTTCAGGGCAAAATTTTGCTCTTCCCTTCATCTTTCTTATTCTGGGATCCATCACATCTACATAATTTCTTGAGCACTTGTGGATTTTGCAGCTCAGCCTCTACAAATAACAAATAACGAAGATACTTTACTTTCAAAGATACATAATGAGCTGAAGTTAGAAGCCTGTGGCAAATTTAGTTGGTTTTGGTTAATGAAAATTTATAGCTTTCACTGTGAAACATTTTCTCTACAACCAGACATAAAAGTAACTTTAACTGGAAGCACTCCAATTCAACAGCGGCAATTTACAACATTTTTTTTTAAAACAGTAGCATTAAATATATATCTGCTTACCCAAACTACATTAGCTCTGGTTGTGCGAGGCATGATACATGCATTTACTAATACAATGAGAAGTGCCCATTCCAAACAGCCTGCAGCCTATGCAGACAAAATTAAGGAAGATAGTGACCATTCTGTAGAAAGAAAACTAAGGCAAAGTTTGGAATCATAATCGTCAGGGCATAAACTACCCCAGATCTGGGAACAGAACAAAGATCTAAGTCTCCTGGCAGTCTCAGTCATAAGGCTTTTCCTTATGAGTAAAAAGCAGTATCAATTAATAGTAAACTGTGAAGTTTTTTAATCAAGCAGTATTTTTCTTACATATAAACATAACATATTCTCCAAAAAGCAAAGCCAGCTATTCTTCTGACACCATTCAACTCCCCAATGACTTTTCAATTTCCAACTAAAATACAACCATCTGTAATTGCCTTTATATCCCATTTACTCATCTTCTTCAGCAGCATCTCCAGATTTTCTTCTTTACCTGAAACTGGTGGTGGATGTTTAAGAAACAAGATGCAATAGTAACACTGAAGTCTTGCAAGAGGTTTTGCCTGACTGGCAAAAACCACCATAGTTGGAACTTTTGGAGATGCACGTGAAATGTCAGCCTGTTGGGAGAGTACCAAGACAGCCATGGTTACCCACCAATATAATACAGTGAAAGAAAAGATCTTTTCCTTCTGTCTTTACAGACTGCATATGGCAACCCCGACAGAGTTAAAGACCAAAGCAGGGCCTCCGTATTATGTGACAGTGCCTTGGGTGGCCTCATGCCCTCAACCATTATAGAGCATTGACTCAGGGGAGATCAATACCAACACATCCTGGCAGTACTGGAGCTGGGAGCTTATGAATTCTGACAAGATCACAGCCCTGAAGTGATAATTGGAAGAAAATGATGGGATTTTTTTATTGCTCTTATTGTACTTAAAAGCCAAATATGTTTGGTTTATGTTTATTGGAAAAACAACAAAACTCTTTATGCTTTATTACTACATTCAGACCTTGCATTTCTCCTTCCTCACTTCAGCCAATAGAGCCATTTTCAGATGAGGATTGGAGGGTTTTGTTTTGCTTTTTAAAAGAGAAAGACTATTCAAAACCAGGTCCTGAAAATTTTGCCACAGTTACTAATACTATTTCTATTTCTAATACTAATAGTTACTAATACTAAAACAATTTCCAATGGCAGTCATGTCAATGTGTAGAATCTTCTGAAATTAATAGACCAAATAGGAAAAGGAAAGATGGCAAAACACTGTATCTTAACAGTGGGATGCCAATTACCACTCTCTGTTAACAAAACACAGCCATCTACCAGAGGTGTCTTTGCCTCCCCACTTGCACAAAGTGGCAATTCAATTAGAGGCCTCTTTCTTTCACGCTGCTAGAAATTTTAAACAAGTTTCACCTAAAAAGATTAAAGATCTCCACTTTATTTCATTGAAGCCATCATTACACTTCTTTATTGCCACCCAAGTTATTATAAATTATGACTCTTTCACAATTCTATAACTTTCATCTTTGTGTGCTTTTAAGGTTCACCCCTAAGGAGGAGGTCTGATGTAGAAAAAGGAATTCTCTTGATTATGTGAGATAGTTCAAAGAGATCTGTATTACACCAGGTGAGGTGTCAACAGACACGGTATGCACTTCTGATAGTGCCATCTGTAGCACACTAAATGTGTTTGGCATTATTAGACCCCTCAATTTTTTTTTCCTAGCTGAAAAATTTGTCATGGTTCCTTGGTTGCTCTGTTTCTCAGAAAATTGGTCATGGTTCCTTGGTTGCTCTGTTTCTCAGTATTTGAGGGAGGAAGTTACATCTGCCCACATGACAATACCATCAGCATTCAAGGTTAATGTGTAAGTCAGGAACAGTATAAACTGAGGATCTAAACAGGGGAAAAAAAAAAAAAAGAATAATAATTTGGAGGTTTCTGGGGAGGTTCTGCTATAGGGCATATGAGCCTTCAGTCTACACTCACATCTTGCTTTCTCTATATTCTCTTTATCTAAAGATGGCTGCTTCAGGTACAACTCCTAATCACAAAGTCTCTGATCCATTGGTTACTAGAGGCTTTTGGGATTTACCAGAACAGTGGTATTGTTTCTATTCTCTTTCTATTTCTGGTCTTTTCCACCCACCGCCCCCCGCCCATGCTGGTATGATGCCCAGAGTCCCTATGATTGAGAAAAGATGGAAAGGACATTTAAGATAAAACACTCCAGTAGTAACTGTCATCCGTTTTGCTAATCTGCCATGTGGAGTCTCTGTAAAGAACTCAGGGCAGGCAGAAAACTAGGGGCTGAACAGAACATCCATACAGGACACGATTTTTACAACACAATTTGGAAAATATGAGCTGTTTCAGTGCATTAAATTAGCAGAAAAACTATTCACTTTTGTTGTATTAGTTTTCTGCCACCTCAGTGCACTGCAATAGCTCATCAAGCCAATGGCCAAGGGAGCTGAGAAGGGTTTCATCAGAGGCAGGAGGTGGCAAGAAGGCAGCCAGATCGCCTTGGGGTGCTACAGAGCCCCAGCCTGCATTTCCTGCTGCTTTCACCTGCCACCAACTTGTCAGCTCAGATGGGGAGCAGTGCTATGTAAGGAAATGGGAACACACAGCTGCAGGAAAAGGAGAACAGCAGCACTCCAGTGGCCCTTTAAACTAGTTCAAACCACTAGAGTGACAAGTGCCCTACGATTTTCCGTTCTGTTTCCAAAGGTGACATGCTTACCTATGATTAATTCCCCTCAAATGGATTAGTGAAGATATTTCTAAAGTATTTCTGGTGAGAGATCACTAAGCAATCTCACTGTTAACATCTAACCTGCTCACTCAAGCTTCCATCAAGAATGGAAAGGCCTTACAGTATGTTAGCCTAACTTGTAATGTAAGGGGAACTGATAACAGAGACACAGTGAAGCCAAGCTGCACACCTGCATTAACCAAAAGCTCAGGTTTCCCTTTGATTCTGTGAATAACTAAGGTGCTTTTGTGCATCTGTAAAACACCTACTTCATTTTTTCCCTTTTTCACCCCATAAAAATTCTTGTTGAATTAAAGGGTCTGGGAATTATCCCTATGTGTGGTAAACCAAGTCTAAGTTACAGCTTTGCAAGGAAAAGCACTCTGAGGAAGGAAAGGAAGAAGAAAGAGAAGATATTGTTTCTATTTAGAACAAAGGAAAATCTAGCTAAAGATTTATTGACTTCGCTTTTGGCTTAAACTCTCTAAATATCTTACTAATTAGTATGCAGTGTCACTCACAGAGAAATCAGAAAATGAGAAAATCAAAGGCAACAGAAAAGTCGGGAATTGCACTTCTCACACTACTTGTTGCAGTCTTTTCCAACTGTTTGTTTCCTGCACCTTACAGAGGGGACTCAGTCACAAGACCTCAATTCCTTGTGGAGAAACCTGAGCCAGTTTGTGCCACATTGTGCCCTCAAGTGCATGAGTGCAGTGTCACCAGAACTACATGCAAGCACCTAAATGTTCTTTAGTATGTGGACCACGGATTAAATTTTTTATGAACTTCCAATATTTGCTTTTGAAACATAGGATTAGAATAACTAACAGAGTTTTTGTACAGCACAAAGGTATTTTCCTAAACTTGTCTAGGGAGTATATAATGTATTTCATTGGCCAATATAATAACTTACAACATTTTCTTCTGCAATTTGCATAATTTCTGTTACAGTAATAGAACGATATGAGCCCATTTCTTCAGCTAATTATGTCACATATAAGTATTCTCATGTGTGTTAGTTGAAAACTGCATTAAGTAGCAAAAATGTCAGCACACTTCAAAGATACTGTGTTTGTATCTTACTAGGATTCAGCCCGTGATCACATTTATAATTCCTTTGACCCCGTGCCCCTCAGTCGAGTCAATTTCCAGCACTTTCATAAAACCTTCAAAAATATGCTTGATACAAAACTGTCTGCATGCAATGGTAGGAAGAATAAAATTTTTTTAAAGCCAACCTAGTAAGAACTAAAAGAAAAACAAGAAAGAAAAAAAACCCCACAACAAAACAGGTAAGCCATGAAAAATGTAATCCAAAACCACACAGGTCATGAAGTCTGTAAGTTAAACTATTGAAAGGGATGTGCTCTGATTTCTAATTTAGTAGAAAAATTAGACTGGACCAAATGATACCATTTATCCAAACCTTCCTACTCATAACGTCCTTGGAACATTATGTAACACTTCTAACAGAAAAAAATCTTTTGTAAAATAGTAACAATTTCATAATCGCACATGAAACTCTAGAACCGGTAAATGACCCTGATTCATTAAGAGGTAGGATTCCATTATTCCATTCGAGAGCATTCCTGCACACTTCTTCAACAGTCACAAATTGAAACTGCTGGAAAAGATGAGCAACTCCTTCCTTTCCTCCCAGAGGTCTCTATTAGCCCAGCCTCTATCGCAGGGCAGCTTCAGGGGTCACTCAGATGAGCATCTCGGATTGTTTCTTTTCTTTTTCTTGGGAGCTCTCCGGTGTTTTCTCAGGTGGCTGCACAACGTGGTGTTTGCTGGGTGTTAGAGGCTGCTCTGTGAATAAAGTGGTGCCATAGTGTCACCTACTGGGAAGTTCTGCCGCTGCCTCTTTTTACAGGGCCAACAAACATGAAATAACTAAAAGGAAAATCGGTGTGTTTGGTTTTTACCTTCTTTCTAATACTCCACATTCTAGTCCACTATATTCCTATTAAAAGATTTTCTTTTTTTTCCCTAAAGATCAGGCAATAGCTCAGACTAGAACAATAAAGATACTGGACTTTTCTTCAGACTGTCATTTGATACATATCTGGTGGGTATCTGGTCTTAACTGGTTGACTTAAACTTATACTGAGTGAGTTGCTGTTCTTTTGATTCCATGCCAATGTCTCAATGCAAGTTTCTCTTTCGTATTTTACTGTCTTTTCCTTTATTTACTACAATGACACACATTTCCAGCTATAAATATTCCCATGTCCTCCTAGGGACTCTAATGATTTTAGAAAGGAGTTTCAAACAGATGATTCTGTCAGTAGCAATGAGTTTTTGCAATGCTGGTAATACTGGTGCAGTGGGATCAGGGAGCATAAAATTGTGGTTTTAATTTTTTTTTTTTTTTAATTATTCCTTTGACTCAACAGAGGTGTGACGACACAACCAGAATTTTTTTTTTAAATCACTCTTTGCTTAGAAGTGACAGGAATGTATCTTAACTAATTAGCTGCACTAGAGATAGAACAGCAGCTAGAACTGTTGTCTCTAATTACTTCATTACTGTTACAATGGAGGAATTTATTCATGGCTGTGGAAATTTTTGAGGTTTTGGGGGTTTTTTTGATGATGTCCTAAAGGAAACGTGTTATCATTTCCTAATACTGTTTTTCCTCAAGCGGCACTCACTTACCCCAGTACCCACAGGGATGAATGTTTTAGTGGTTTGAGCAATGGGGAGGGACAGAAGGAGCATTTCATTGCTATTTGACACTGCTGCAGCCACTGCAAGGTGACTCTGGATGGCTGCACTGCGTCCATGCACAGCTTCTTGCCTCCTGCTCGCACAAAGTGGTGGCTCAGGACTTGTGCTTGCAGCTCTACTCAGCAGCCACTGAATTCTTCTCAACAGATATTGTGATTTGTATTGCTCTGGAAAACTTCTGCAATATGCTGTCAAACACATAACACAACAGGGTTTGGGATTTTTTTATGTTATTCCCAATTACAGCTACACTCATATTTATTCCCACCAGCCTTTTAAAGGTCAAAAACTCAGCTAGATCATTTGCAATATAATCTATGTTTTGCTGACTGAAAAAGTTATAGGAATACAAAGTATAAATAACAGCTAATCACAAAAGTTTAACCTTTAGCACACGTGGCATTTTGCTGTTTTTAAATATTAAAAGTGTGTGATTAACTTCAAATGTTAAATGGCACAAAAGTTTCTTTAAACATTACCCCCCCCCAAAAAAAAGCTGATATAAAGAGGAATTACCCAAAGAAACTGTCTTGCTAACTATCATTGAATAAGAATTGAGTTTCCCCTATTCTAAAATTAATTATCTTCCATTCTGCTAGCCAGACTTTTGTATTAAATGTGCAATTTCCTGATTAAAGTAGGAATTTTCCAGAATAATCTTTTGCTATACTTCCAATTCACTGATTTTTAAATATTTTAAAAGTGAATTTTTATCCTGTCACATAAGAAGACACAGAAAAGAGGGGACGGTAAAACCAAACAAGGCCATGCAAGATATGCATGAAAAAAGAACTGAAATTTCCTTATCTCAGCTTTATAATGCTATTTTCTCTTTAGAAACACCTTGATTTCTAGGGTTATGAAAAGCAAGAAGTAGTAAGTGGGTCACTCAGTCCCCTGACGAACTTTTCAATGAGTCCTAACTATTTTAAGTATTCTTGTGATTGCACACATCTGACATTTATGGCAGATCCAAACTAGCCACAAAATGGGCTTTCAAAAGAAAACATTGTTCATCTTCACATGAGTAGGAAGAGCCAGACCAGTGGTCTGCAAAAAGTCAACAGTGGTGAAATATCATCATCTGCAGAAGACAGAAATAAAAAGAAGCCCAATCTCAAAGTAAGTAGTGTTATTTATGCATAGTGCCCCTCCTTGATAAATTTGCGAACCGAAACTAAAGTTACATCACGTATGTTTTTGAGTTTTTAATTTTTTATTTAATGTGCTTAAAGCTGTATTCTGTATTAACTTCATCCTCCTTGGCTTCCCCAAATGACTCCTTTGGAAACTGTACTCTGTAAACAAAACAAATCTCTTTAACACAGGACTTTCTTACAATGTCACAAGACTTCCTGCTTGCTTTAAAATAAAAAGTGTGAGGACAGAGGGCATTTCAAGCAATCAGTGGCTAATGAAGCAATTTTGACCAAACAGCAGAAAGTGAGGCACAATTAAATCACATGTAGCAAAAGTTTTAGCACATTTATTATGCACAGTATAAAGTTTCCTCATCAGACACTTGAAATAAAACGATCAAATGTTTCTTTAATAGTAACATAAGAAAAGATGATCACAGACTATGTGACAGCTTCACTTCCTATTTTTACAAAATAGCTCATTGTGAGGCTGTAAAAGGAGTCTGAGGCATCGTTATCTTAAGGGAAAAACATAATAAGGTAAAGAGGAGCCTTGGTTAACTCCTATTTTCCCAGTCACAAAACTTTTATGCCCTATTCTTCATGTGCATTGGAAAAAAACCCCATTATTTTAATGCTTAGAATTCTGCTTCTAGCCAAGACTACCTTCTCCACCCTGACTCTAATACTGGGTGGTTAGTAAAAGGCAAAAATCCACTATCAAGTGTTACACATGTCAACAAGTATATTCATATATTCAACTGCAAGACAGCAACCTACAGAGCTGAGCTATTTCCTTACAAACAGCTCGATATTGTTGGCGTCCACAAGATGGAGCAGAACTTCTCTCCAGTAGCCTTCAGCAAAAGTAGTTTAAAGCCTATACTTAGCCCATGTGAATCATGGGTGAATAAGAGGCTGCTGATCTCTGAAGTCTCAACAAAAATGTAAGCGCTTCCATGTGCTTTGTGTAACAGAAGTTGTTACATTTTCGGTGTCTAAGAAGCCAAGAAGGCAGAATCAATCATAAAGTAGCTTATATTGGGAGAAAAAATAAGGTATAGACCTGAAGATTTATATTGCTGCAAGACTAAGGAAATTGACCTTGAACTCTCCTGTTCTCTCCTCCTTCTCCTATTTCCTAACAACAACAACAACAACAAACAAAAGAAAATAAAAAACAAACAAAAAACAAACAAAAAACAAAACAAAAAACAAAATACTTTGTGTAGCACAAAAAGCTCATAGGCAGCATCTACTACCTCGTGACTTAAACGAGTGACATATCTCAAGCACCTGCAGTTGCTGGATAGAAAAACAGTCAACCAGCCATACATTAGTAGGCTACATCAACATCTGAGGCACATAGCAAGATCAAATTTTCATACTGGGGTGATTTCAGTTCCCCTTCATGATAGGTCTTTCTCCCAAACACAGCCCATATACACTAATGAAGTGTACTGAGTAGTTGTGTTTTCATGTCAGTGACGAGGACAAGCCGTGTTCACAGCAGTGCACCTGTCATACCAATCCTCCACTTTAATCAAGCTACAACGACTCGAATCACAAGAGTAATAAAGATCTCTTTAAGCTGTCACAGCTTAACTGTGTAAATCTGCGATGCCAAAACACTTTTTTAAAAAACTGAAAATCGTATTTGCGGTCATAGCAGTAAAAATCTGTACTTTTTGTCACTTTCCTAACTTGTTTAAAGGTAAACTCTTTCTTCATCTAGCACGCGCCCTTTAAACTCTAAACACCAAGCGAAGTGCTCAGTCCTGGCTGGGCCTGTGCTGCAGCCCTGCTTAGGAGTGCAAGTGTTTGCCCTGGGGCTCCACGAGCTGCCCGAGCTCCCGGTTCCTGCCCAAATTCCCGGTGCCCTCCCAGTTCCTTCTCGAGCTCCCGGTTCCTGCCCAAATTCCCGGTGCCCTCCCAGTTCCTTCTCGAGCTCCCGGTTCCTGCCCAAATTCTCGGTGCCCTCCCAGTTCCTTCTCGAGTTCCCGGTTCCTGCCCGGGCTCCCGGTTCCTGCCGAATCGCCGGTGCCCTCCCGGTTCCTGCCCGAACCCCCCGGTTCCTGCCCGAACCCCCCCGTTCCTTCCCGAGCTCCCGGTTCCTGCCCGAACCCCCTGGTTCCTTCCCGAACCCCCCGGTTCCTGCCCGAATCCCCGGTTCCTGCCCGAACCCCCCAGTTCCTGCCCGCGTTCCCGGGGCCCTCCCGGTTCCCACCCCTCACCCGGGGCGGGGGCGGCTCCCTCGCCGCGGGCCGCGGTCATGTGACCTGTCCAAGATGGCTGCCGGGGAGCGCCGCGCCGCGCCCGCCGCGGGAAAGGAGGAAGACTTTGAGATTATTGACAAAAAACAGCTCCCTGACGCGGCTGAGCTGAGGAACGAGGAGAAGGCGAAACCGGAGGAAGCGAGGTGGTCTGCTCCGATCTTGTCGCTGGCCAAGAAAGCCTCGGAAAACTTGGCGCTGAGCTATGGCAGCGCCCTGAAGTCCGCATCCCTGGTGGGATTGGTGTCCAAGCCCGGCAGCAGTGACAGCCCAGCAAAGACAAGTACGGCTCCGCTTCTTTAGTAAACTCGCTTTTGTGGTGCGCAAATGAGTTCGCTCCCGTAAGTGCTGCTGGGTCGTGTCAGTGGTGCATGGGTGTTACTTCGAATTTCTTTTTTTAAGATGCTGCAGTTTTGTATTGAAGTAAAATTAAACAAGCGACACAGATGTAGAACTTAAGAAATGCATTATAATCAGAAGAAGCCTAAACTCTTCCTATATTTGGGGAAATTGACTTTAGTTTTATTTGTTGCCTTTTCTCCCTCTCCTTAAAACTCCCTTAAGCAACAGTCGGGCTGCACTGGGGGATTTCTCAAAATTTTATATCCTCCCTCGTGTGCTGGTTCTGGGAAGGAACTCACTGTACCTTTCATGTCAGAGACTGGACAAGCAAACTAAGATACAGATTTGTTATAAGTTACTTTTAAACTAAACTAAAAATACCTTCAGCTTAACCACAACTTGCTTTATTTACTATTGGCATTCGTGGATCTAGCAGCCCTACAGATTTGTGGACCAGGTCTCTTAGAACTGAATTAAAAGGGCTTTAGTTGAATCGTATTGAAAATAAATCTCAGTAATATTCATAATGTGGGAAAAAAACCCCAAACCATTCAAGTGCAGCAGAATTTGGGCCTGGAGCCTTGTACTCCAGAGTCTCAGACTGGTGCTTAATTGTTCTGGAGCAACGGAGCTCAGCTTTGCTGTTTGATGCTGACCTTTTCGTTTTTAATGGTACTGAGTATTCAAAGGAGAGTTCCGTGGGGCTGAGTTGGAACAGCATGGGGAAATGTTACTGCTGATGGACTTCTTCATTTTTTGTGAAAATTCTTCAATGTTGCAGAGTCAGAATTGAAGATTAATTGTCCTGAAAAAAGAGACTCCTTTTTTTTTCTTGCATCTCAAAGCCTCACACCAAACTTCTCAAAGGTTTGTTTCCTGAGTGCCCACCCTGAGCACTTGGGATCTAACCTGAAAAAGTGCAGAATACCCCATTTTCTTTGTTTGCATTTGGAATAATGCTGTGAATAGATGTAACTCAAGACAGCATACAGCATGTGGCAGGGGGCAGGGAATAAAATGTTCTCTTACCCGAAATGAAGCTCCCACACTTAATGAACTTTTACTATAATCTTTCAGCTTCTTCCTTGTGAGGTAAGGGAACACCACCACCTCCCCAAATTGTTAAAGGGATTCAGATAATATGTTGATGAGTTTTATGAAAAATCTGTTAATAACTTGTGTATGAAATGTGAGCAGGCACTAAGGCACCTATTCTACTTGTTCAATATTATCTTTGACCAAGCACTATAAATTTAATTTAAAGCAGGTATTTTTAAGAAGTAAGCTAAGGCCTGCAATATCGCTTACGGAAAACTTGGAGCTTGTTCGCTGCTGTCATCTTTCTCCAGAGATTTTATAACCCCTACCTGCTACTTCAGATCTGTTGATCACATGTTCTAAACACATAAACCCCATCCTAAAACCAGTGTCTGCCAGTGAGGAAATTGTGTCCTGCCTTGCAGAGAGGCCAGAAGCTTCAAATCTAAAGAAAACAAATCAAGAAAGACTTGCAGTCCCAAAGACCAAGAGATGGAGAACTGTGAGCTTTCCTTTGTGCTTCAGTGTTTTCTGACTTCAAAGTGTGCTTAATTACAATAAACAAGGCATGTGGCTTCAGAAGGATGTTGAAACAAATCTCTTGAGTTGAATAAGATACAAAACTGTGTGACTGCATTCTTAAAGATTGCAGCATCACGTCTGTGATCTTTTGCACTTGGGTAGCCTGGTTCCTAATCCTTGATGCTTGGCTTTGGTAGTGTGTCTAATACCTGTTTATTTTGCATGTACCAACCTGCACGGTTTTGCAGAAGATGGACTTGACTATGTAAATTTGCACCAGTCTAAAAAATATTCAAGTAATTATTTAACTTAATGCAAACCTATATTAAGATACTTCTTAATTTAATTGTGTTTAAAAATCATTCACATAAAGAACATCTAATTCACAGTATTTTTTTTTCAAGTCTTGTGGGTAATACTAGTATCTTGAGCAAAGCTTAGAGGCAAAGTATTCCCAGTAAGTAAAAATTCAAATTCCAAAAACCATCAAAATTACTAGCATTGTTTTGAAACACCAAAAAAAAAACCTCACTGATTTTCTGTTTGTGCAGCTTTTTTTCTGTTCCTATTGTGTAACCTGACGATATTGAGATCAAAATTCTAAATATTACGGTGCTTTTAGTCCTCAGTCTCATGCCAACACATTATATGTAGTTTTGAAGCATTAATTGGCTATAGACAATACACAGTATACTCTTTCTAGATATAGATGTATATATATAGTATACTGTATATTGACTATATACTATATATACTATTGTATATAGTGTATGTAGTATATATACAATAAACTGTACAGTAGCCTGCAGAGATAACAGAACGTTGTGTGTATTGTGGTTATTAAGGTCAGTCAGATTAGAACGATTGTTTTCCCTCTTCCAACACAAGGAGGAGTTTTGCTCATTTTTAACCCTAAATTAACATTGTGTGCACAACAAGGAAGGTAAAACTAATGCCAGAGAGACTTTTGCATGATCTTAAAAACAGTGTTAACTGTCTTGAGTGTGACTGACACAGGGCTGGGGCTTCTGCCACTGCTGTTTCTGCAGAGTGTGGCCGTGTGTGACCCACAGGTGACAGCAGGATTATCCTACTGCAGCAGCAGTGGCCTACAATATGCTTTTGGTGGCCACTGGGCCTTGGTTGGCAGCTCCTGTCAGAGCCTGTAGGTGCTAGAAGGAGCAAGGGGGCTGGTCCAGTCCTGGTCCCACTCCCCCTGTTGTCCCAAAACAGGTTCTTTCACTTGGTCTGCAAGAGGCCAATCCATGCACAGACTGGAGGGATTTGATTTGTTCACAGTTTTGCACAGAAAGGGGGCTGGGTGGCAAATCCACAAAGCCAGCACGACTACCAAAACTTTTCATTATTTTAGCAAACAAAGGTATAAATGTTCATTGGCTACAAATTCTCTAGTTCTCTTATTAATTAGTCTTCTGTTGGTCAATGATACCCTCACTTCTCATGTTCGTTAGTCTGCATGCTCAATCTGCCTGTTCTTTTGGGTTGGTGGGTTTCTTGGGTCAGTGGTCACAATCTGCCCCTGCCAGAATTACCTTCTACCCAGTCAGAGCTGATTGAGCACAGTTGGTGACTTGGCTTTCTGAGTTTCTGCCTTATCTTGGGGGTTCTGCCAAATGTCATAAAATCATAGAATATGCTGTGTTGGAAGGGACCCATCAGGATCATCGAGTCCAACTCTCCTGGCCCTGTACAGGACCATTCCCAAGAGCCATACCATGTGCCTGAAAGTGTTGTCCAAACGCTCCTTGAGCTCTGTCAGCCTTGGTGCTGTGCCCACTTCCATGAGGAGCTTATTCCAGTGTCCAGCCGCCTTCTGGGTGAAGAACCTTTTCCGGGTAGTCAAACTAAACCTTCCCCTGACTCAGCTTCAGGCCGTCCTTGCTGTGCATAAATTATGCATCCTTTGAGTCCGCTATCAGTGCTACATGCTTTTGTTAACCTCTCCTAGGTCTGAGGTCACTGAATCATGTCCAGCCCTAAACCTTAACAGGACAATTCTGCCGGCAAATGATTCCCCTTTGTAACACCTGGGTGTCACTTACAGCTTGCTCGTTTAGCTGATGTTTCACGGGTTAAATCACCTTTCTTGTAGCTGAGGCTTGAAACTGTACAAAGATCGCAGAACGCCCTTTCTTACCTAAACCTGTACATATTCCACATTTTGCAACACGCCCCGGCCGGGACGAGCCCGCCCCGCGCCCCTCACACGGCTCTAAGATGGCGGCCGGCCCGCCCCCGCCCCCGCCGCGCGCGCTGTCGCCGTGGTAACGCGGCGGGCCGGGGTCCCTCAGCCCCAGGGCCCCCCGGCCCGGCCCCGCCGCTCAGGTAGGGACCCCGCGGGCCGGGGCTGGGGCCGGGTCCCCCCGGGGCTGGGCGCGGCACTGAGGGGGGGTTTGCCCAGCTCGCCCCCGCCGCAGGATGGAGGCCCAGCGGGGGCACCGCGGCGAGGGGTCTCTAAAAGCGGTGCAGCGTCTCCGTGCAGATTGTCCCCAGGTGCTCGGCACTGGGGAGGCTGCACAGCTCGAGTGCTGTGATCAGTTCGGGGCCCCTCAATTCGGCAAGGACATGGAGGAGATGAAGCGGGCCCAGAGATGGGCAACGCAGCTGGGGAAGGTTCTGGAGCACAAGTCTTATAAGGAGGGGCTGAGGGAGCTGGGGGTGTTCAGTCTGGAGAGAGGGAAGCTCAGGAGTGGCCTTGTCACTCTCTGTAAGTCCCTAGCAGGAGGGTGTAGCCAGGTGGGGGTCGGTCTCTTCTCCCAGGTCTCTCTCCCAGTGATAAAATTAGAGAATATAATCTTAAGCTGCATCAGGGGAGGTTTAGGTTCGACATTAGGAAGTATTTCTTCACAGTAAGGGTGATTATACATTGGAGTGGGCAGCCCAGGGAGGTGGTGGAGTCACAGTCCCTGGAGCTGTTTAAAGAAAAACTGGATCTGGCACTCAGTGCCCTGACCTAGTTTGGTCATACAATGGACTCGATGATCTCAGAGGCCTTTTCCAACCGAATTGATTCTGTGATTGTAAAGCAGCTTTCCTCTCCCCACCCGTGTGCCCCCAGGTACGCGGTGTCACACCATGGAGGAGCGTGCCAACCTCATGAACATGATGAAGCTCAGCATCAAAATCCTCATCCAGTCAGCCCTGAGCCTGGGCCGGACCCTGGACTCTGACTTCCCACCACTGCAGCAGTTCTTCGTGGTGCTGGAGCACTGCCTCAAGCACGGGCTCAAAGGTGGGCATTGGCTGCCAGGCTGAGGAGAGGCAGGTCAAGGAGTGTCTGTCATGTCCTGCTGTGGCTCCAGCTTGCCTTCTGAATGACATTATTAATTCTATAAACATACAATGCTAATCAGTATTACAGACATAATTATGTGCTTACCCTTGTACACCCTGTATTTTGTGCCTTCTAAACTGTCAGGGTATTTTTAATGCCCCCTTTCCATAGACATGTTATAAGCTGGTAAGACAAAGTAAGAGAGTAAACTTTGTCTAAAATTCTGGAGTTGGAAGCCTGTCATTTTACCTCACAAATCTCTCTGTATGCTCCCTTTAGTGAAGAAGACTTTTATTGGACAGAACAAATCGTTTTTTGGTCCTTTGGAGCTAGTGGAAAAGCTTTGTCCTGAAGCATCAGATATAGCAACTAGTGTTAAAAATCTGCCAGAGTTGAAGTAAGTTAATTGTTGGGGATGTTGTGTTTCACTCATACTGCTGAGAAAAGGAATCCTTCTTGTAGTCTCTTGGCTTCCTTAACGAGGTTTTGTTCCCAAAGAAAAAAAATAGGGCATGTAGGAGGCATTGACTTCTCCAAGAGATGAGGAGGATATCTCAAAATATTCAGTTTATGACTCAAACAATGCTGTCAGATTAAAAACAGCATTTGGAAACTTTTATAACCTTGCTAAAAATAACTAGTCTTCACAGGTATTTTTTTTTTTCCTCCTCTTTCCCCTACTTTCATGATTTTATGTCATGTTGTGCATGTGCTGATAATATTTGCTTTGAGTAATTCAGGATGACTGGTTTTAATGTCAGGATGTATCAATGGTTGGATTATGGTGGTAGCTGACAATATGTATGGTTTTTCAAATTAGGAAGACTTTTCAATATACTTTTCCTGAAAAATGGAATATACTTAAGCGCTCTTGTGTTCTGGAGACAACAGTTCATTTCCTCAGAGATTTTGTTCTTGTTGTTGTTTTTAGTAAATAATGTCCTTCACCTCATTTTGTAAAGCAAGAATTTTGAATTGCACGAGTCTGTCTAATAAAACACCTTGTTTTTAACAAAGCATGCAATTTTTCATTTTAGGACTGCTGTGGGCAGAGGGAGGGCTTGGCTTTATCTAGCACTCATGCAGAAGAAACTGGCAGATTATCTCAAAGTGCTCCTGGACCATAAGCATCTGTTAAGGTAACAGCACCGGCTGTACATTGTACTCCCTGAATCACTGACACCTCGTGTGGCTCCAGAGAGAGTCATTAGCTGACCAGTTTGAACTTTAAGCTTGTTCTTGCAGCCTGCAGAGGAGCGAGTGGTTAATTGTTTTTGCAGTGAAGCTACAGATGAATTCTCAGAGTATTTTCTGAGAGAGTTCTAAGTCTTCTACCTTATGCAATAAATTAGAACTCAGCTGAGCTTTGTAAAGGCTGCATTATTGTTCATATGATTTCAGTGAGGGAAGTGCCATTATAATTGTTTGATAGGCAGTGATACCTTCTACTGTTTCTTCCAGTGAATTTTATGAGCCTGATGCTTTGATGATGGAGGAGGAAGGAGCAGTTATTGTGGGTCTGCTGGTTGGACTGAATGTTATTGATGCAAACCTTTGCTTGAAAGGAGAAGACTTGGATTCCCAGGTGAAGATTAAAGCTTAAATAGGATCAGTTGGTATAAGATTCTAGTAGAATTAAGTACATCTATAAATACTTTACTGAGATGGGTGCAGAGTTCTTTCCAGTGTGGCCTGTGTTGAAGCTTGTTGTGTTTCCCTCAGTGAATCAAAAGAAAGTACATAAGTAGCAGTTTTTTGAAATATTGTCAAAAACTAATAACTGCCAGGAGACTGATCACACTAATTATGGTTGCTCTGATGCTTTTGATATGATAAATAGTATTATAAATAGTATTATAATGTATAAATATGATAAATATTATATTATACATATCATATGATACATAATACATATGACAAATATAAAAAGTATGATAAATACTAGCTTGCATGTTAGCATCAGCTAGGAAGAATATAGGTATTATTTGTCTCTCTAAACTTGAAACTTCAGATTTTTATCATTTTCCAAATGTACAGTAATTCCTGCTTCTATGCATAATTGCACTGTGAAGGTGTGTTAATAACTTAAATATCTTTTTCAGGTTGGAGTGATTGATTTTTCCTTGTACCTTAAGGAAACACAGGACAATGATGGCAAACAGTATGTATGGTGAACTAGTAATTCTAAATCATTACAGGTTTTGTAGAACAAACCTGTCAGACAGTCTGTGGGAGGATGGGAGTGCTGGAGAGCTCAAGGTATTAATCATACAAAAAGGAGAACCCAAACCAGATTTTGTTAGCTAAACAAAAGTAATATCTTTCAGAGACTGGATTTGTGGTAGTTTTAACAACAATTTGGGGAGCTTGAGTCTTGAGCTGTGGACCAAATTAAAAGTACACAAAGTATTAGATTGTGGTTTTATTTGGTTTTAGAAGAGATGATTTGCCAGGTCACCCACTGCTAAGCCACTGCTTCGTTTCTAAGCACTGTTTCAGAAACACCCTCAATTAAGTAGCTGTCTTTGAGGAAGAGCTCAGTTATGGAGAAAAAAAATGTAATTTTAGGTGAAATGTTAGTTTTGAGACTGCAGTTAGCAGCACTGGATCTAGAAGAACTGTAGCAAATGAAGGGATCTTCATATTTTATGTGCTTCTGTCACTTCAGAGCACTTCACTGCGGAGAAGCAGCCAAACAGCTGCTTCACCTCCCTGGTGCTTCTGATCCAGCTCAGACACAAGGATTTTTATAAGGACGGAATAAAAGATTTTAGCTTTGTTTGCAGGTCTATGCTGAAAGCCCTAGTACAAAATAGCACTTTAGAATGAAGGAGTTTCTTCTCAATCAATAAATTCTCACTTTTACAAGTAGAGATGGAGGGATTACAGCTGTCCTTGACCAGAAGCATTATGTGGAAGAACTGAACCGACATCTAAGGTGGGATTTTTAACTATTCTCATATACAAACTCTTGTCCTGTTTAGCTTTTCCAGCATGGCTTTGAATGTGTCTGCTGTCAGTCTTGTAGATTTTTGTCTGATACTGAAATGCCTTTTCTGATTATTTCCCAAAAATCTTAGTTTCATTTTGTACTCTTACTCTTCTGCAGGCACATGAAAGGCAGAAAGCAAATGTGTGTAATAGTTTACTTTTTGACACTGATTAACAGAACATTTTGGAGCTATTTTTTTAAAGACAAACTATTACAAGTGCATCTGGAAATTCATTCCTAGAGGAAGAGTCTCTACTCTTCCTCCATAGGTTGCTCAGTGGGAGGAGCAGGCCTCCCTTACCCTCTTGAGCAGGAGAGGTTCAGACTGCCAAAGCTAGCCCAGAACAGGGCTGCCAGCTGTGTGGAAGGGCATGGCCCTCCTAGTGCTTAAGGAGGACAGTTGTCATTCCTCAGGATTTTTCCAGCTCATCAATGTATTTCATTGTTAACAAATGCAAGATGGTAAAAATACTGTTGAGAATAGGAGAAAATGTTGAACATTGGCACTTCATTTATTGTTTTTATGCATCTCTCTTCCTTGCTGCAGTTGCACGGTTGCAGATCTCCAGAACAAAATAGACTGTTTAGAAAAGACCAATTCAAAACTCCAGGAAGAGGTTTGTATCTGGTCTGTTAAATATTTCTCACAGCTCTTTTCCATCAGAGACAAAACTCTCTAAAACTGTACCTTACACCTAAAATATTTGAGTAGATACTGGTGAGATGTGAGGCACTGGGTGGACTGGCACAGGTTGGCATGGTTTGTTGTAACTCCTAGTTCATACCACAGATCCAGGGCGGATTTTAGGCTTTTACACTATGATGCATTTCTTTGCTCAGTTAAGATTATAAAATGATTGATGAGGATGTGAAGCAGAAGTTGGTGAACAATGTTGGTGGGCTCATGAATTTCAGCTGCTCATGGGTATGGCTGCAGAAGGGTCAGGCAGCTCCTGGGGAGAGCAAAAGGGGAAGTGAGCAGCACAGCTGCTGCAGAGACTGAGCTACTGCCTTCAGAATTGCTCCAGATGCTGCATGATTGCACAGGGATTAAATATAGATCTGTTCTCTTTGTACAGCTTGCAGCAGCCACCGACCGAATTGGATCCCTTCAGGAAGAGCAGCAGCAGCTAAAACAACAGAATGAGTTAATTCGTGAACGGAGTGAAAAAAGTGTAGAGGTGGGACACCTATTAAAAGATGATGAGGATTCTTAAAATAAATGATCTTTTTTGAACAGCTGTAGTGAGTTCTCCCAAAGCCACTGTGAACTGGAATGCTCAGCACGGTTGAACACGTTGCTGTGCAGGTCACTGGGTTTGGGTGTTGTGCACTCAGGCATTAGATTTTACTGTTCTTTACTACACACTCAAAAATACACTTGCAGAAGGGAGAAAGAATTCAAAGTATTAGAAGTATTGAAGTAAAAAGTATAAAGTATTGAAGTATTTTTATCATTACTGTATCTTTGAAACTTCAGCTTATTTATGTTTGCCAGGTCATTCATTTTAAAACATTAGGATTTTACTTGAAATAGCACATTAAAATATTGTGTTACACACAAGAGTTAAAGAGATACTTTAAATACTTTGTGATCTTATGTAGCTGATGTTTCTTGTAGGTAACAAAAGAGGATACAAAAGTAGAATTGGATACTTACAAGCAGTCCCGCCAGGGTCTTGATGAAATGTACAGTGATGTTTGGAAGCAATTGAAAGAAGAAAAAAAAATCAGGCTGGTAAGGAAACTTAACTATAGAAAGTGAAGTGAAAGACAAGGGATTCAGCCTACTGTAACATTACAAATACAAGATGACAGCTGTGCACCTTCTGCAGCTGTTCAGAATTCATTGAGCAAGCAAGATACTGGGCATTGGTCTTTAACAGTGTCTGTAAAGTACTGGGAAATGGGGCTTTTGGAATGTTGGAAATAAAAGGTCTCCTTTTAAGAAACTGGCATTACAACAGAGACACTGTTTGTGTGTGGGGTTATCTGGGTTTTATCCCTAATGTATAGCTACATAGCAGTAACTAGGAAATCTCTCTGTAAGGAACTAGAGAAAGAGTTGGAGCTACAAATTGGAATGAAAACAGAAATGGAAATTGCCATGAAACTTCTGGAAAAAGATACTCATGAAAAACAAGACACTTTAGTTGCACTTCGCCAACAGTTAGAAGAAGTGAAGGCCATTAACTTGCAGATGTTTCACAAATCTCAGGTATGTACAGGGGGCTGGGGATGGTTTTGTGGGGTTTCTCTTCTTTGGGTGGTTTTACATTGGTTTTTTCAATTGGATGAAACTGTATTATAGGCATTTCTACAAGGAAGTAGAGTAGTAGATTAGTAGCAGTAATGGAGTAGTAGTGCTCACACAAAATACACAGAGTTTGTTTCCATTAATGAAATAAAAGTTTAACTAGCCTCTCCATGCATGAAGTAAGAGTTCAGCAAGCCTTCCTCTCCCACACCTGGTGCCAGAAATCCAAAGGGGATTTCTTTCATGGCCTGTTTCCTGATGCCTGTCAGGCTTTACCCAGCTTTGCCTCCTTCCCAGACACTTGCAAGACAACAGTCAGTGAAACCCCAGTGCTGAGGTGTGCCTTTGCTTTTGAAAGCAGTATTTATTTTGGGTTTGGGTTTTTTTTGCTTCCTGGCTCCATGCCCACTGAGTGCAGTTGTTACATTCGAATCATCATAGGTATTCTTACCCTGTCAATTTAATCTGGTTTTATTTCTTCAAGCTTTTTCTGAAGGGAACATTTTCTGCTTGTAGCTGATCTCATAGGTCAAAACTTAGTTAAGGTGGTTTGGGTTTTTTCTGAGGTTGTAACAAAACAATTGGAGCAATGTCTGCTCTGGCATTATCAGCATTTTGTTTGCACATTCCAGTCAGACCCAGGCATGGCCTTTAGCAAGCTGAGCATTCTTTATCTGGTGGCAGACATTAAACACTGTTCGCTATTTCCTACAGAATGCAGAGTGTTCATTACAACAGAAAACAGAAGCAATATCTTCTTTTGAAGGAAAAACAAATGAGATGATGTCCTCTATGAAACAAATGGAAGAGAGGTAATAATTGCAAGATCAGAAAGTCAACGCTGAAGTCAGTAGAAAGTTTCCAATATAAACCTTTATAGGATAACCTTCCATATGCTCCTATAGACATTTGGGTCTGTGTGCCAGCAGGAGCTTTTTTATTTTCTCCTTTTCATCCCTCTGTGCTTGCTGTTCTCTTTTCCCAGGCAAACATGCCCATAACTGACCCACTGGAAAACCATAGCTCTTTCCATAAGCAGGCTATTGAAAAACTTGCTAACTTCACTTTAAGAACAGGTGTGACTTTGGGTTTGGTTTGTTTTCAGAAACAATTGCTTTCAAAAGTCTTTTTTTTTTTCTCCACTAGCATTTTCAGTTCAAGCTTTTATAAAGATCTGTGTGGTAAATTTAAAAGAAGAGGGTGAGAGGGTGCAGGGAAGGAGTGAATTACAAACAAATGTCCGTGTTCCTTCCTGTGTAGGCTGCAGCAGGCAGAGAAGGCCAGGCAGGCGGCGGAGGAACGGTGCAATAAGATGAAGCAGGAGCTGGCTGGGAGGCTCGACTCCTGTCGGCAGCAGATGGCCCAGCTGGACAGCAAATGGTATTTAATCTGAGCAGGTGTTTCCCTTCCCTTTGCCATTTCTTTAAGAAGTGTTTTCTACTCCTTTTGTGCTCAGGTCTAAGGAGGGGTGGGTTTGAAATTCTGTTGGCTTCAGCGTTGACAGAAGTATGCAGGACCCAGGGAAGCGCAGCACTTCGGTGCACAGTTAACATGAGGATTTTGACATGTTTTTTCCAGAGCATCCAAATTAGAGCACAGAGTGGCAGCAAAAATCTGCCCATTCCAACTAGCAATGGAGCTTTCAATTGCTTTCTTAATAAATCAGGAGATTGGTATGGTCATGCTTGTAGGCTGAGCATAGAACTGACTGTCATCCAAAGGGATTGGGATTTTTGAAGGGACTTGTGGGTGTGTTCTTAGGGAATGTTAATCCTCTAAACATTTCTAATACCAATAGAAAAACCTTCGTTCACTGTTCAGACTTCAGGGTAGAGTGTCCCTTTTGAATAACAGTTTAAACACAGGTAGTGACATATTTGCTTGTGGGGATTGGTTTATTTGGGGTTCTTTTGGTTGGTTGTTTTTCTTCTAGCCCTTCATTGCTGTTTGTTTTCTGTGACCTGAAAATGTTAACATATGTTACATGTTAACAGTGTTAACATTTTTGACGTCTGCTGCCTGTTCTTTCCTTTCCCAGAACACCACTCTAGTTTTGCCCTCTTTTGGACAAGATTTCTACTTCTCACACTGTTGCTATCCTTAAGTGCTATAGGATATTTTTCTGCTATGGGGTTTTTTTAGAATAAATTATTTTTAAATAGTGCAACTCTGGAAAAGGAGTTAAAATCCGAAAAGGAACAGAGACAAACTTTGCAAAAAGAACTGCACCAAGAGAAGGATGCAACCACTCTGCTTAAAACAGAATTGCAACAGATGGAAGGACTGAAAAAGGTATGCACAGTTTCAAGCATTCAGAAGAACTGAATGTGACTTATTTTTTAAAGCATGAACATTCTTGTTAACTTGAAGAGGATGTGCTGCCATGAATGGAGCAGTTTCTGAGGACACAATTGTGCACTTTCATCTGTCTGTGTGCTCCTGTGTGGGCACAGGACTGCCATGTTCTAACTATGTTCAAGGCTGCTCAAAACCTGAAAATCTTCCTATTTTTTATAAATATGGTTAAATGGTTTCATTGTTTGTGCAGAACCCATGGGTAAGTTCCCCCTTTAACAGTAAAAATCAAGCCTTAGAAATAGGGGGATTTGCAAAGGAGCTGATTCTTGTGAACTGTTTGGGTAGTTCGGGTAGACCAATCAAGGTTATAGCTCAAACAGTGCACAAAAAACTTGATTTTGTGCTTGATTTATAGGAACTGAGAAAACTGCAAGATGAGAAGCAGGAGCTGAAGAAAGTCCATGAGGAGCAGGAACAAGCTCTTCAAGAAATGGGACTTCATCTCAGCCAGTAAGTTCTAGGGAACAGAACTCTTGTAAGTGACATAAGCTGGAGTATCAGACTAATACCAAGAGTTTTAAACCTCATTCACTTATAAAAATCAATCGATGTGAGAATTTTAGCAGGCAATTACTGTGTATGGGAAATTAAGAGCCACGAAATGAAAGTGAGGGAGGATCTTGTAAGAGTGAGCTGGCTGAGAGGAAACATTAGAGGAAATGTTTAGTTCTTACAGTGGAACTGTGCTTTTCCTACATTCTTCTGTTTATACTGAAAAAGGGGCAAACCCCAAGGTGACAAAATTTTCCAGTGATAGTGAATGGTTCAGAGGGGTAACAGGGAGCTGACTGAAGCATTGGGGTTTGGGTTCAGTGGCTGGACAGTGGAATGGCAGGGAAAACCAAACACAACCAAATAAAAAGTCATGGAGTGCATATTTTTTTTTCCAGATCAAAGCTGAAGATGGAAGATATTAAAGAAGTAAATAAAGCACTAAAGGTACTCTTCATCTGAGGGATATTTTGACTAAATATACAAATTTCATTTAACACCTTCAAATTTCACCCTGGTTATTCTGCTTTAAAAGGTGGCGTTTGAAAAATAGCAACAACGTTGGTAAAATGCCTTTAAGTTTATTTGTATCTCCAGTGTTCATTCCAATTTTCCAGGGTCATACATGGCTGAAGGATGATGAAGCGACACACTGCAAGCAATGTAAAAAGGAATTCTCCATCTCGAGAAGGAAGGTAATGTTCAGTGGATTATTTTTGAATAACCCATGGAAAACAAAAGTGGTGCTGTTGCATACTTTGCTAGGGAAGACTGAACCTGTTCAATTCTGAATCTTGTTGGCATGATAAATACATAGGGAATAATTGGACATTTACCACGCAAAAAACACTACTCCCTCCTGCTTGGGTGCTCTCGTTGGTGGGGCGCTGCTGTGGCTGTGTTCAGGCCGTGCTCAGTGCCAGAGCCGCGGTGTGGGACAGCGCGGGGAGCCGCAGCCGAGCGGAGCCGGGCCGCGCGGGCTGCCCTGGGCGCGGGCGGGCGGGGGCCGCTCCGGCTCCTGTTCCTGCCTTTCCCGAGCCGGGGCGGTGCAGCTCCTGGCGCGGAGCGAGGGCGGCTGCGCAGGGACCGGCTGTGCTGGGATCGTGCCCTGTGCTCCGCCCTGCACTGCACGAAATACTGCTGGGAGGGCTGGGCTTGCTGGGGAGCGGAGGGATTCAGTGGACTCGGAAACAGTTCCCAAGACCTGACTTCTGTGTTCCTGGTGCTGTTTTTAGGCAGCTGTGCTCATTCTGACTCTGTTTTTGTAGCACCACTGCAGAAACTGTGGGGACATCTTCTGCAACACTTGTTCCAGTAATGAACTCGCGCTGCCATCATACCCGAAACCCGTCCGTGTCTGTGATAATTGTCACACGTTACTGCTGCAGCAGTGCTCCTCTAACTCCTCCTAAGTCTCTCCCACCCTTGAGAGAGCCACTTTAACATTGGAAAGTAGCCATTATTTTTTTAATTCTGAATTGCAGGTGTCCTCTGTGCAGCAGACTAGACTGGCTGGTCTCTGATAATTTCCACTGTAAGACAGAGCAGTGTAAAATAATTTGTAGGGATTGTGCAAGCTCATGCTTCTCCAGCTGGAATAATTAAGAAGCTTATACCAACTGTAATTTCCCCTAAAGTTCTATTTGAAACTAAGATTCATTTTTCTGATTTTTATAGATATTTGTATTAAAATTTGTATATGGCATTTCTACATTTATTTGACCCCTGTAGACGTCATTGTCTCTCTGTACATGAACTTCATTTCTTTACCTTCACTGTAGGTGCTCCTGTGTGTTCCCTGGCTCGTGTACAGTTTTGTATGTGCTCTAAGTCAGAGAGGAAAAGGTCAATTTATGAACTGTCTATATAGAAAGAGCTTTATAAGGAGTGTCAATGAATGTGCCTTCAGTTCACTGCGGAGTCAAAAACTGCACATTACCCTTGTTCTGGAAGTCACCGTGACCACAGTGCAGTAGTTACACAATAAAGCCTTTTGCAAAAACTGAAAGCAAGTAAAGTTCTAATTTTTAACGTCTGTGAAGTCAGATTCCAGAAGAGCACGTTCCTGTCCAGCCATGCACGTGCAGCGTTTAAGCGGAAGATACCAGAATGTGTCTGTGATACCTCACCAGCACTGTGGTGTTCTGGAAGGTGCCAGATGAAGCCACTGCTCTGCAGCTGGAACTGCTTTCACCCTTTTCCAGGAAAAAAGGGGCAGTGACTCCACCTCACTGTGTCCACCCCTGGACAGGACAGAGCAGCTGCAGCCCCAGCCCCAAGGTGTTTATGGGCACCTGCTCCCTGCTCTGCCAGGCCTGGGCTCGGCTGCACCGGGATCCCAAAGCAGTTTGTTTTGGCACATGGGGCTGTCACCTCACACCAGCAGCAAGAAGGCAGCATAGTCCCCAGCAGCACCCACACTGCCCGAGTACCACAGGGTACAGAGCAGCTTTGATCAAGTGAGCTTCTTCCAAAGGCTCCATGTGGAACAGTGCAAACCCAGGCGTGATCCCCACTCTGCCCCATGGCGACTCAGATGCCCCCAGCTCTGACAGAGGCACAGCAGGGCCGTGAGTCCATGGACTGGGCCCAGTCAGCATTCCCCTCAGGAAGCAGGTTGTTTTCATGGCAGACAGCCATGGCTGCTGTATCCAGTGCCCGGAATTCCACCCTTCCAGCTCCCCTGTTACAGCACAGGAGGGCGTTTTCATCATTGTAGAAAGGGTCCTCAGATTCCTAACCCTTCAGGACAAATCCTTCAGTAGCAAGGGCTAATAAAAGTACTACAGCCAATACATGGAAACAGATTCCCTATATGTAAGGGAAGCTGCAATGCTCAGAAAGCTGTAACTAAGTTGCTTACAAAACCACATCTTTAAGCAGGATGTTTGACAAGTTCCATTTATTGAAACATGGTTGCGTTGCAGTAAGCTGCCGCGTCCACTGATGCCTACAGGAAAGTACAGAATCGCCTCTCAACCCCCCGGCAGTTTTAGGGCCCAGAGCCCCTGCCCCAGGCAGAGCCATACAGCACTTTGAACAACACACACTGGGCACTCCTAGCAGCGGAGGTGGTTTCATTTGCTCCCCCCCAACTGCCACTGTAACACTCTATGGGGCAGTGCTCAGTGAGGAGTCACTGCTCAGCAGCTGCATGGCAAGAGCACAGTCACAGAGGACATGGGAGCAAGTGTAGTTACAAGAAGCGGGAGATCAAGAAGGAGTGAGTTCCAGTTTTTAAAAGGAAGATTTATTTAACAAGTTTCACTTAGCGCAATACACCTAAAAAGGAAATCACAATACAATGAAAGATTAAATCAAGGCCTCAGAATTTTATACGAACACCAAGACCAAAATCCTAAAGTAGCCGTATTGCGTCTCAACATGTTTCCCCCATTAACTTAAAAAAAAAGCTTTAACATGCCTTACAGGATATTAAAAGAAATAAACTAGAACTAACATGCCAAATGTTCACTTTGATTTTCAGACACAGCTCCTATATTGGTTCTTTACAAAAAAGCATGTCTCTTTCAACATGTATTCAAAACAGTGTTGGATGTAATATGGTATAAGAGCAACATTTAACATAATTCAAACAGCTTTAACCTAAATACGCTTACTGCTTAAATACACTCCTACAACAAAACTAACTTGAGAAACGCTCCAAATCGTTTAACAGTTATAGTCTTTACTTGGTTATTACATCCTAGATGAAAATTCATTTCTGTATGTTCAAAAATACTGAACCTGAAAGGTTTTAAAACAATCCTGAATTCACTTACAGTAAAGCATAAATCACAAGCTCGTATTGCAAAACTGTTAAACTTAGTTTTTTGTTTTTTTGTTTTTTAAAAAAGATGTGACCAAAAGTCAGCGATTGGTTACATTCCCCAGCCACCACTCATGTTGGACATGTTGGACATGCCGCCCATGCCGTTCACTCCCATGGATGCGCGGTTCCCACTGCTGTAGTAGCTGCTGTTCATGGCGCCCTGGCTCCCGGGGTCTGAGGGGGAAACCGACAGCAGGTTCACAGCTGCCTCAGGCCGACTCGAAGCATCCTTGCCCCAACGCCTGTCCTTGCTGGGCCACCTCGTAAATACCGTCTACCGTGCCCAACGCTGCAAAGTGTCAGTTTACAGCTCCGTACCCAAAGTCAGTTATCGGATGTTCAACCACAGCACGAGCTCTGCATCACCCCCTTCCCAATCCAGAGCTTTACCACTGCTCTGGGGGAATAGGGAGGTCCCAGCCTCCCATGAACCCCTCCCCCATTTGTACTGTTTAAACAAAGCTGGTCTCCAGATTAAGAAAAGAAGTGATCAGAGCAATGCAAGTCTGGAGACTGTCATTTCCTGCCCCTTTCAGAAGTTTTCCACATTGCCCCCCTCAGCTCCCCGTTACTGCTTTGAATCGATTCCCCACCCCCCCCCAATTCCCCAATGTTATTTTTAACATTCACAATAGCCACACGTTCAACTTTTAGGGCCTGTGCCGCCCAGGCTGTAACACAACCCTTCAACAGCAGTGAAGGGCACGTTAAGCCAGCTGCACCTGGCCCAATGGAAACCAGCAAAGAAATGCTCTTACCATAGCCACTCATGCTGCTTTGACCTCCATATCCTCCTCCATAACCCCCACTCAGCTGCTGGTTGCCTGGAGCACCGTAACTGGATTGGCTCCCTTTTAAGTTAAGGGTAAAAACATTAAGAACTTGACAGTCAAGATCTGCTCAGTATTAACAAACCCATCCCTCACCCAACCAACAGCCCCTGCACTCTGGCACTACCTTGCTCACACCAAGGGAAGTTTAACATGCTCAAGGAATGTGATGGGGTTTCTAAAGACATCCCTGCAATCAAGCAGCAACAAGAACTTTAGAAGTTACTTTTTACAGTTTCTATGGACTATACTAAACAGGATTGATCTGTACTGTAACACATCCTGAAAGACTTAAACTTGGCTTTAAGTAACCTCACACAGGAGTGCTGCCCTTCCAGAAGCACAGCAGCTCATTAACTAGTCATTCATTAGTACATGCCCCTGACAGACTTGTTCCTGCTCCAGACTGGCTGTGCATCACATCATAGCAGTGCTATGGCTCAGCACACAGACACCTCTGTTTAACAACTCTCTTTACCTCATCACTTGTCTACACTTCTTTTTGTAGTTTCAGTATCAGCATTACAACTTCAAACATTTTTTAAGCAAGTACTATAAAACAGCAGTGTATCCACACCTCCCCACCCCAGCCCCCCCAAGAAAGCAGCCCCCCCAGAAACCAACCCCACCTTCATCTCTGAAACCAGCCCAGCTGGGTGTCAGGAGGGTATCTGAACAGCAACAGGCATTTAAGACTTGTGCTGCAAATACACATTTTAGATTTTTAAACAATTTGGGGTTTGCCAGAGTAATTCAGACAATCTCTCCCAATTCCAAATATTTCTCCCTCACCACCAGGACTCAGCTTGAATGACCAGTCACGTGCCACAGATACATCCTCCATCACCAAACTATGTTCTGGTGTCCCCAAAAGGGAAGGGGAAGGAGAATTAAAAGGACAGGCATCTCCCAGACTTCGCACTACCACACTCCCAAGAAGCCACTCATCCCACCAAGCACACCACACTCAGCGCAAGTTTATTCAACCTATTAAAGCTCAAATATATTCACAAAAGGTTTATATACCTGGCAATGTGCTAGTGTTCCAATCTTGGACTACCCCTTCCGATTCCTTGACTGTGTGATTAAGACAGAATGTTGAATTTCAGTATTGATGCCAGGCACACAATAAGCAAGAGCTGTACAAAATGAGCCAGCTTCCTTCAATATCAAGTTTGAAAGCGCAGCGAGACTGTTACACATACCCATTCCTGCCATCATCTGACTGCCATAGGCACCACCAGTTCCTCCTGCTGTAGAATTCAGGAAGAGCTCTACGTATCTGTGTTCTGGA
The DNA here is from genome assembly GCA_036630365.1 of Acanthiza pusilla. Taxonomy (NCBI): domain Eukaryota; kingdom Metazoa; phylum Chordata; class Aves; order Passeriformes; family Acanthizidae; genus Acanthiza; species Acanthiza pusilla. Next base: position 7,373,786 of record JAXCHO010000049.1, on the reverse strand, counting down.
AGAAGAAAGTTTTCCCATGAGAGCATTTCACACCAAACCCATGCAGTTTGTCTCACTGCACATGAAGCTGCAGTAAAATCTTTAGCATTCCAGTTGCAGCAGATGCACTACACTGCAGTGCTGTCAGCTCTCTAAAGCCACCCATGTCGAGCGGCCGAACTTACGCATATTTGCTTTGTCTTTGGACATAGCAGCCACTGCATCCTCGTGAGTAGCAAATTCAACGTCAGCCTCTCCGGTTACTCTGCCATCTGGTCCGATTTCAATGTGTACTCTTACAGGGTTCAGAGGTGAGAAGAACTACACATGGAACAGTCACACAGATTAAAACGCACCAATGCAACAGTATGGGTTTACAACAAACCATTTTCTCCAGAGGAACATTCCAACTGCAGTGCAGCTGGCATGTTCCCCAAGGACCCTGGGACCCAAAGCCATGCACTGGGGAGCAGCATGTGGCACTCACGTTGTAGATGTCATTCTCCGTGGCTCTGTAGGGCAGACCTCGCATGTGGACGCAGTGGCCGGTCGTGCTCTGGAAGGTGGACGATCCGTCGCCGTACCTGTGGTCCGACATCCCTGCGGAGAAAAGAGTCCATTCTAGGTCTTTCAGATGTATTTTAGTTTCTTTTGGGACATGTCGTAAGTTCAGTTACTGTTCCTATTAGAGATCTCTTACCTCTTCCAAATCTATCAGAACCAAACCCATAGCCATCATTATACCCATTGTAGTCATCATAACCTCCATAACCTAGAAACAGATTGGACATGTTCATTTCAACTACACAAAGTTTCAAATAAACTTTCATTTCGACTACAGAAAGATCCAAATACACAGTACACACTGCAAACAACGACTACTACATTTCATTTCTTCTACAAGAATTAAGGCCAAGGACACATACAAAGCTGGGGAGACACTACCAGGTCCAAGAGTTGCTGCTTTTCAAATGAGCAGCTCCCTCGACCTCTGTACACTTACCTCCTCCGTAGGCTCCACGCCTCATTCTCTCCAAGCTACTTCCTCTACCCAGACTGTTGTATCCGCGCGTCAGGCCGGGCCTGTCGTACGGACCAGGTCTCTGCATTGCCAACAGCTTGCGGGGAGGGTCGTAGTGAGTGCGCACCTCTGCTCGACTACTCTTGAAGATCTCAATGTACCTACAAGTGTTTGCACAGGGAGAAGTCAGTCTTTGATTCCTTCCACAAACACCTCACAACTTCAAATTACAACAAGCCATTTAGTCATAGCCTTGACACTGGCAGTAATTTTAAGCCAGGTTTCCTTACATTATGTAGGCAATGACATTCTATTATAAGCACTACATTACATTTAAATCAGTGTATTTTCAAGAAATCAAAATTACTGAAGGGTTTATGTGCTCCTCATACTTTGCAGTATCCCAACCTTAAGGGTGGGGGAGCAATACTGATTCCCCACCCACCTCCCCCCGATTTAAGGTGTTAGTCAAAAAATGTAGGAGGGACTGGTGTCCACTCAACTCAGGACTGTTGCTCAAGGCAACAGAAACAGAGGGTTAAAAACCCGATCTCCACCGAGAGTTTAACCCATCACGATGCCACAAAAAGCTCTGCATGTACTACTGAACCCAGCCTATGCTTCAGTGATTCAGCGTAGGCAAAAGGTGCATGCTTCAATGAAAAATAGTCACAAGTAAAATTGAATAAAAACCCTTTGTGACAATTTCTTGAAAGCTATGCTTATTACATTGAAGATTAATACAAGTAAGTAAATTTGTTACATTTCAACTTATAAAACAAGTTTAGAAAGTATCACATTTTCTTATGGTAGTAAGAATACTGTGCATGTCTTTAGAGCTAAAGGCAGAATTGGTGCTATTTGAAAAGTTAAAGCCATAGTCTCTCAACTTTGTCATTTGCAAGTTAGAGTTTTGCATGCCTGTTATTACTCCTTTTCCAAAGCACATTTTAGTTTAGCCAAATTTTATCTTGTATTTTTGGGTAGATCCGAACAATCTGTGCCACACGCACTGAAGCAATCAATTCCTTTACTTATCACCAAGTTAGAGACCGAAATATTATTTTGATTTGGATGCTAACACTTTCAGAAGAGAGAATATGGATTTAATTGTTTACCATAAGAAAAGTGACAGAGCCAACCAACCATCCATCCCCACCTGTGCCCTATTCTTTCCTTGTGTTTCTTTAGAGCCTTTTCAGCTATTTCCTGTGAAGCAAACTGCACGAAGGCCTCCCCCGTACTCCTCCCCTGGAAGTCCACCGGCAATGTTATCCCATTTGGCACGATTTCCAACCCTTCAACCCAAGGACAAATAACCCCAGTAGGGGGGCAATATTAACATCACAAGCCCAGTCATGAGTTTTTTCTTATAGCTTTAAAAACACCAGAATTTAAACACTTTTAAGTGAATGGTATGTTGATTCTAGAACACCAGAATAAAAAAAGGCATGTCAACAAAGAGCTCCATGATCACATACCATTCAGTTCAGGTTCTTAACGCAGCCTGCAGAGCTCAGAAACACTCTGAGGGTCAGGGACGAGCCCTCAGAGAAGGCATCTAATGCAGGGTGCGTTAAGAACTTCACATATAATTACAAACCTCGTCAATTCTGTGACAGTATTTAAGATGAACTTTTAAGAGAACTTAAATTCAAACACAGCAAGTTAAACAGCTTTATACAGAACAAGTAATTTTACTAGAAGTCACTCAGGTAAAATAATTAGTCTTATGCAAACATCAAGTTTCAGCATTGATTTTTTTTTTTTACATCTTTAGGAGTGCTTAATTAAGAAAAAAATCATGAAGTAATTTTCAAGTATTAGTTCCTGAACAGAAGAAACACATTTTGTATATTAAGCACATTAACAACTTATAAAGCTTTAAATTACTTCACTATGTAAGAAAAAAACAGCTTAAAATGCACATGCTTAGAAATTGCTCTTGTTCATACTACCAATTCAGAAAACAAAAAACAAGTTCTGAGATCGTAAGATTGGAAATTTTTCTACTGTATTTTAAAGCAAAACAGTAAGCTCAACCGTATCTTGTTACAGCAAAACATTCAGAAATCTAACATTTTGAAAATAATACCAAGTGAAATCCTAAACAATCAACAGATTGCATTCTTAGACATTTTAGTAGTCTAATTCCAGTTTTTAAAACATAAAACAGCTGCAAAAAAGTAAAAATTAGTCAAAACAAGACATTATCTCTTCATCCATAAAAACTCTGAGATAGGCAACATCAAGGATTTGGTGGGTTTTTCTTTCCCCCATAGGAAGAGAAAGGGGCAGATCTGGAAATCTGTACTTGGGTAGAGTTCAGCAGATCACTTTTCTCTGGAATTTCATTCAATACTAACTCTATGCTGGGAAGAGGCCATAGGCACAATGCCAGCCCTTACTGAGAACCTGCTCCTCGCACGGAGCCCAGTGGTGAGGGTATTCTGCATCCTTCACTGACCAGGGCCACCCAGCCAAGACTGGGGCTGGAAACATTCTCCCACCTGAACTGTTCGGCTTTATTTGGAAAGCAAGACACTTTTCTACAGTCATTATTTAACAGCATGTCCCACCAAGTACAAATTTGAGCAGCTTTTTGGCATTCCCTGAAATATTTAACTATCAAGTACTTCAGGAAGTGATCCAAAGGACTCCTCAAGCCCAAAAAACTAGTGAAGACTTAGTTTATTTACTTTTAATACCCATGATAATACTGTTGGAAGTACTACTGGGCAATCCATGCTTGTTTGGTTTGTTGGGGTTTTTAGCATAAACCAATAGTGCTATAGCTACTACTTTTATCCCACATACCTGAAAAAAACTGTACAATTTCTTCTTTACTACAGCCAAATGGGAGTCCTCTAAGACGTACAAAACCATCATTAGCTGTATCAGGGCTGTTGGGACCAGTATGCTTCAGAACCCAATCCATTTCAACGTTGTTTGACTTGAAAACTGTAAAAGGCACTTAGCATTAATGCATTCTGGAATAAGCAAGAATTTTAAAAGTCATTTGCCTTGAAACTAGTCAACTTATGATATGCAAGTCCATTTGTCCTCTCACATGCATTTCAAAGAGACAAAAAAAGCCATTAACCAAAAACCCATCAAGCACAAACACACTGTAGTCAGTTACTAGACCAACTGAGTCAAACCTTCAACATATCTGTGTCCCATTGTTTCTCTGTCTTTTTTCAGGGCCAATTTCACATCCTCCTCTGATTCAAGTTCAGCAAATGCTTCTCCACTTGGTCTGCCCTCCCTGGTGTAGATGAAACGGATACCCAAAGCCCCATTCAGAATTTTGCAATCTGGAAATTAAACAGGAAGGCCAGAATTACATTAACTATTATAGGAACAGGGTGACTTTGAAAGTTTCAGAGAACCTAAAAAGAAAAATGTAACAAGTATCAATTATATAAAGAGAACAAAACTGGCAGCATTCTTTTTACGACTTTAAAATTGCCAATAAACTTTAGAGACTAAGTAACTAAACTAAACTAACTACCCTTCTAATTGAGCCTCCAGATCAACATTAAGGATGTCTGCAAATTAGCTATTTCCAAAGCTTTTCTGCCTCAAGTGGAATGTACTATCTTGCTTTTGATCCTAACTTTCTTACTAGAATGAAATTTAAAAAGAGAAATAACAATCAATATAAGTGTAATAAACTAAATCAGAATAAAGTCCAATATGTTAAATTCCTGAAGCAGTTTTAAAAGCTCCAGTCACTGCAAGAAAGCATGGATTCATCACCACTATTTATTACTGCAGAATGCTAATAAATTGGGGAAAAACACACACACTAAATATTTAACAAGAGTGCCTGTTAGGACAATACGAAGAACTAAACTTATTTAGCTTCAAAATTCTTGCTTCAGGTTGAATTTTTTTTAAAGTAGAACGTTTTCTCTCCTAGTTGCTCAAGCAGCAAAGGCAGTTGTGGCTATTCCAGCAACTCTCAAACTAAGCCCCTTTGTGTTGAGTTCCTGCTAGCACAAGCATGGTTCCGGCTGAAGCACTTGTTGCACTACAAACTGCACTGGCTACTAAATGCCTCCTTCAACTGCTCACTACAGCATTCCCACTGCCAGTGTCCCTGGGAGGGACCCAGTACTGACAGCGAAGCACAGCCCCTCTCCCACACCTTATTCCCCAAGACCCCACTTACCAGAGAAGAACCTCTGCACCTCCTCGGTGGAGCAGGACCAAGGCAGCCCCCGGACTTTCACCACGTATCCCTCGCTACTCTCCGTGTTGAGCATCACATTGGGGGTGAGGCTCTGCTCTGTCTCGGCTTCTGTGGTTGCTGGAAAGACCAGAACGGGCCCTTTGAGATGCTGCTCAGCACGGCCGCCACCCGCACCCCCTCAGAGCGCCCGGCGGCCCCCCTGGCCTGTGCCCCGGCCCTCCCCGAGCCTCCTCTGCCTCGGGCGCTGCCGCCTCACACACACGGTGCCGCTCCCGCCCCCGGCCCGCGCCCTGTCCCTTCCCCGCACGCACACATGGTGGGGCTCCGCGCTGGTTCTAGGGCTCCGAGCCTGATCCGCTGTCCGGAGAGCGCCTAGTCCCGGTCAGGCGGCAGCGAGCGGGCGAGCCTGTGGCGAGAGCGCGCTAGGAAATGGCGGCGGGTGCTCCCGCTTCCGCTGGGCCGGGCCTTCCGCCGCACAAAGAGCGCGGTCCCGGACACCGCCCTGGCAGGCCCGCGGCCCCCGGCGATGGCACAGCGCCCGCGGCCGGTTCGCAGAGAGCAGCGTGTGGAGTGCGGGCACCGAGCACCGCGCGCCCTGCGCCGAGCACGGAACCGCTGGCGGCGTGGCCGGGGCGGGTATGGAGCGCGTGCACCGGTAGGGTCCGGCCCCGCCCCCGAGACCCCGCGCGCCGCCCGTGCGCCGCCAGTGCCCGCGCGCCGCCTGTGCGCACGCGCCGCCCGCCCGCCGCGCCGAACAAAGCCCCGGCCTCGCGCGCCCTGGGCGCCGCTCGCCGCACTGCGCATGCCCCGCGTGCTGCCGCCCCCGCCCCGGCCCGGCTCCCGCGTGGCGCGGACAGCGGAGCGCTCTGGCTGCACACAGAGCCGTGTGCGAACTAGCACTTACCAGCTTCAAAGGCTGACGCTACCCCACGTGAAACAATCTGCTCGCTTCGGTCACTGAAGCCTGGTGTGTTTGGAGGAGATGGGAAAAGAAGAGACAATAGGTCACAATTATCATCAAAAGGAAAAGTTAATTCCCTCCCATTTCCTCCAAACACACCAGACTTAGCTAGATTTCACCCTGAATCTCAGCATTACCGAGGAGGAAAGGCGAAACTGGAATAACTCATCATCTAAGAATCCTCCATCCCCTTTCCCCTTGAATAAGCAGCTCATGTTTCAACTTGTCTCTGCAGGTGACTGAGAACCCATGCCTAGAGTCAAGCAGGCTCCTAGAGCCCCTGTCACAGGTATTTGGAGCCCACAAGCTGCTCTGAGCAGTCTTTGGATGAACACCATTCACCCACGAGTGTTTCTTCTCCAGTCAGTATCAAACAGACTGCGAATCTACATGGCCTCATCTCTCACATAACTGTTTGATGTGTTCCGGACTACTAACAACCACCCCACCCCCACAGCCAGAGGCTTTTTGACTTTTTTTAAAGCGCATGCTCAAGTTTACGTAAGTAAACCAAACAACACGGCAAACTCGTTTACAGTTAATGCAAATTAAGTCAGCAAGTGGAACCGTGCTACAGTCACTTCCTGCACAAAGCTCTCTTCTCCATTTCACTTGCCGAACGCCCATTTTAGAACAGCGCGGCGGCAGGAGCTGGGCAGAAGCGGCGGGGGAGGGGGCAGCGCCTCCGCCTCTTCCCGGGAGGACTGGCGGGAAGCGGTCATCCCGCCCACCGGCTGGCGGGACGCTTAAAGTGCGCGGGAGCAGCCGGGAACCCCTTAAGTTCCTGCTCAGCACCGCCATGTCCACCCCCGCCAAGCGGCACTGCCAGAGCCCCGCCGGATCCCTCGAATCCAGCTTCCAGAAGCGCCTCAGGAAGGTTTCCATCGAGGGGAACATCGGTGAGCTCAGCAACGGGGGGGCGGCTCAGGGCGGGAGGGGAGGAAGGGGAGATCAGGCCGGGAGCACCCCAAGGGCCTGGGATGGCAGGGGAGACTGGGAGAAAGAGGGGCGGCTGCGGGGCTTATTCACTCGGCTCTGCGGGCAGCGGGGGCTCTGCAGGGAGAGCCGCGCCGGGACCCGAACCTGGAGCACGGCTGGGGCGGATGGGGAGCCCCGTGGGCAGGGTGTCCGTCAGTCACAGCGAGGCGCAGGGCGAGCTCGGGAGCACAAACCCCGGCTCATCCAGGCCCGGCCCGGCCTGCAATGCCCGTTCTCTCCCGCCCGCCCGCGCCAAGTCCCGGCGCCTGCGCGGCCGCTCCCCCGCTCTCCCCCCGAGCTCCGCCCGCCGCGGCAGCTCCTAAAATGTCGGCCGCGCCTCGGCCGCCCTTATCGCCCGCCAGGCCGCGCGCGGCCCCTCTGGCGCGGCAGATTAGTGCTGTCTGCTCTATGGCGTGCCCGGCCGGCCCCGCGCCCCGACAGCCGCTAACAACCCTCACAACTGCCCCCCTGTCCAGCACTAGCACCAGAGCAAACAACCCCCGCTCCGGAGTGAACTGCTCTAATATTCCGCAGCTGCGGGGAAGTCAACGTTTGTGAGGCTGCTGGAGAAACACAGCGATGAGTGGGAGGTCATCCCCGAGCCCATCGCTAAGTGGTGCAACATCCAGACAGCCGAGGATGAGTATCAGGTAGGTGCGCAGGATTTGGGCCCGGAAGAAACTGCAGGGAGTTTCACGGCTGGGGAGCTATGCCAAAATCCAGCTATACTTAGTCTGCAGCAGCCAGTCTCATCCCCACTATCATACCACAGTTGGTCAGGCACTCAAATTGTTAAGGCAGGATACTACTGAATGTATATTCTAAATCATATCCCCTCTTCCAGAGAAATCACGCTAAAATCTGGAATTCAAACAAGCTACTCAAAGAAGCTGTCATGAAAATTACCATCACCTGAGAAAAAAAGTCTCTTAGGTCCTATGCCTAAGCATTTTCTTAAAAGTAATTTTTTAGAAGCCATGAATTCTTACTTAAACATACCAGAATTCTGGATTGAAAAAAGGTAATAAGATCCTACAAATATGTTTGTATTAACTTTTTTTCTCTTGCCTTCTAGGAACTTACAACATCTCAGAAGAGTGGAGGAAACTTACTTCAAATGCTGTACGACAAACCCACAAGATGGGCTTACACATTTCAGACTTATGCTTGCTTGAGCCGAGTAAAAGCACAGTTAAAACCTGTTTCAGCCAAGCTACACGAAGCAGAATATCCAGTGCAATTTTTCGAGAGATCTGTGTACAGTGACAGGTAATTACTCTCACAGCACAGCAAAAACTCACATTAACAGCTCCAGGTCTTTAGAGACATGGAGCTGAGGAAACAATATTTAAACTAGTATCTGCAAGGAAGCAGGCTTGTTTAAGGCATTTTTCCAATACCATCATTCTGTTCTAACGACAAGTGTTTTGGTAGTTTGCTTTTGTCATTCCTGGCATGAGACTGATGTCTTTCATTGCAGATACGTATTTGCTTCTAACCTGTTTGAGTCCGGAAACATTAATGAAACAGAGTGGTCTATTTATCAGGACTGGCACACATGGCTTTTGAATCAGTTTCAATCAGATATAGAACTGGATGGCATGATCTATCTCAGAACCACACCTCAGGTACGCTCACTAAAAATGAAGGTTTTTCAATTCCAACTTCATTTTCCAGAGGCTTAAGAGAGTACAAAAAAGTTATTCTAGATTTAACTCGTTTATGTTCAGCCAAGCATCTAAAATTAATGCTCACTAATGTCTAGCATTAGTCCTTCCAAGTTAAGGACCACTTGATCCGTTTAGCTGATTTAACCTACAACACATGATTAATGACCAGGTTTATACTTTTTTTTTTTCCAGAAATGCATGGAAAGGTTACAGTTGAGGGGAAGAGAAGAGGAGCAAGGAATTGAGCTTGAGTATTTGGAAAACCTCCACTATAAACATGAAACCTGGCTTCACGAAAGGACTATGAGGTAGGAACCAACTTTCTGCAGCAAGTTTCAACTTGCAGGCAAGGCTCCTTCCCACCTTAAATCTGTTTTATTGAGTTTAGTATAACCCTAGCTTCATTCAGGCAGTTGGACAGACTTATCTTTAGACCCACTTCAGGTTTCAAGAGATGGAACTTCATCGAATTTAAAACCTTTTTAAGCATTAGCTTCAACTAGGAAACTTTACAGTTGTACCTCCAGTAAGGATATGGATTTTGCTAACTGGAAGGACACAGGAATAGGACAGTTAAAATAGTGTTCACGGGCCAATCACATACATTTTTCACCACGCACTTTTTCTGCTGCAATGTAAGGGGCAGACCAGGCCCCAACTACCTTTAAACTAGCATGACTGCATTTCAGTGAAGTTTAAATATTAATCCTAGCTTCAATTTAAACAATAATCAGAAAGGCTTTTGGCAGACCTGTTACACAGAAGAAACCTAATCAGCAACTGAGTGATCTCTGCACACCTTCCCTCAACTTCCTTATTGACTGTTACTGACTTTCCCAACTGAGGAATCTCTAAACATGAAAGCAGACTCTGGATTTTCCCCTAGAGGAGCCCAAATAATTTATTGAAGGGAAGCATTACAATTCCTGGAAAAGTACATTATCAGTTCGATCTACTAGCTGAAGTTTCACGTAAGATGACCCAAATGCTTAGGAGACAGAAGGCAATGCAGATTGTGGAATTTTGGGAATGTTTACGTTGTGTACTCATTCCAAACTTGTCAGCACGCACTTCCTGTGTTTGTAATAGAAACACTGAAGTTTGCAAGCACAAGTCAGAATGTTTAGCACACTTACCGAGATTTAGAAATGCCTTCCACACTCAGAAGAAAGACTATTGCTCCCATCTGTTCCTAAACTGAAGCCAAAATGGTCTTGCTTACTTGCTTATGTCCAAGACATTTTAAATACCAGTCTTATAACCTGTTCAAGAGGTCATCCCCACGAAAGGAAGCTTTAAAAATGCATCTTGGTAAGTGGATTAGGTGGGGGAGACACAGGGCAAGAGAGATTTTTAAAAACAAAAAAAGCTCCATCTTACAAAATCAGTTCCTGGTAATTGATTCCGTGACTAGAATGAGCTAAAGAAAATTAAGGTAAAAAGTATCTTCCCCCCACTTGTACATTACACATAGATACTAAGAGTCCAGACTTGTGAAATACATGGAGAGCAATTAAGGACAAGCTTGACTTGGACTTTATATTTAAGTTATGGGCATCAGCTTTAACATCTCGGGTGCATGTGGCAGTCTGACTAATGCTGCACCTTGGGAAAGCAACTCTAGAGCAGGGGTCTTGTACTGCACAGTATTTCATGTCATTTTTTACTCAAACTATGTTCTTCCATTTAACAGAGTTGATTTTGAGAACCTGAAGGAGATTCCTGTTCTAGTTTTGGATGTTAATGAAGATTTTAAGAACGATAAAATTAAACAGGAGTACCTGATTGATAAAGTAAGTATCAAATACTGGGGTGTTTGTATCTGCTTTTCTTCTGCAGTTACCATGTGTGCAGTGACACTTCCAAACAAAGTTGGGAGGGAGAATAAACAACCATTTAAGGAAACAAGGTGGTAATGCAGAGCTCACTTCAGTCAAAACAGTGGTTACCACTTCCAAGGAAAGGCAAGACTTGGGAAGTTAAGGCCAGAAGAAATTCTGGTGGAGCCGTCTGGCCAGTCCACAACAAACAAAAAAAGGCAAAAATTCCAAGAAAACAAACCAACCCAAACAACCTGAAACTCCTCCTAATACTTAAAGGTATGGGGAAGTGATCTCTTAGCAAGCCCTATAAACCATTTTCTTCTTGTTCTGGGTCATCAATCTGAGATTACTTTAGAATGACTCCTTTAAGCCAAGCCTAATTCCCTCAATTAAACAGCTCTAAATAAACTGGGAAGGTGAGCACAATGATCAGTTGCAGAGGTATTTGTCTTTATATCCTCACGGAAACCAGCAATTAATAGTTTAGTTTTGAACAGACACTCAAAACACGCCATCTTTTACCTCGCCCCTCTGAAAGGCCACATGCCTTTCAGATCATAAATTAAATGTAGGGGCCAAACATCACTGGTAAACTGTAATAACAAGCCATTTCTTCCCAAAAAAATGGAAAAGCTTGGTAATTTAGCTTTTAATGCACCAAATAATACATATGCTTTTTTTCTGATAGGTCAAGTCTTTCCTGACTTCTTTAGAAGATGAAAATTAATTCGAATAACAAGTCCCTGAAGTTCACCTAATACTCTGCGTGTTCAAAAATTTACTTTAAACAAATGCATTACCTGTATATCTTATTTTAAAGCAAGCCTGAAATGTAAAAATATTGTTTGGGTTTCTTTATTTTTTTTTTCCTTGTCTGACTTGTGTGGGATTTGACAGAATTCTTTGTATAGCTTAAAAGAACAAATATGGGGTGCTTTGGTTATTTTTTCCTATATATTCTCTGCTGTTCAATAAAGAATTAAAAGTCACATTGCGTCTTGAGTGTCTCTCCCCGCGGGGGAGCTCAGCGATTGTCAGAGGCCGACACCCAGTAAACAGATAGCAGGCGCTGAGCAGGGTTGTTTTGCAATAACTGGCACGGGTTCACCATTTTAAGACGAGACTGTTATGGCGTCCAGAAACCTTTACTTTCAACTTCTGCTTTACTGAGTGGCCGTTTCCACCGGATTTACGCTACTTAAGGCTGGACGTTAGACCTGTAATAAACTGCAATTTGCGCTTATCTCGTTCGCGATCTCCCCCCACCCCCCCAGCACGGGGAGGGACCCGCGGGCGCGGCAGCGGCGGTGGAGGCGGGACAGCGACCCCGGCGAGCCCCCCCGCCCCGCGGCCCCGCCCGGCACGACGCACGCGGCGGGGGGGGAGGGGGGGGTGAGCGGCGCACGCGGCCGGGCCCGTCCCCGCCGCCCCCCCACCCCGCGCCATCGCAAGGCCTACGTGGGGCCTCCGCGACACCGGGCCCGGGCGGACGGCACCGCCATGGTCCGATTGCCACCCCCCTTTCTCTCCCGCCACCCCCTCCCCACCCGCCGTCGCTGGGCCTTACCCAAGCCGGGGATCTCGCCCTCGGTCTCCTCGGTGTGACAAGGGTCCATCTTGGCCGCGCCTTCCCCGCAGGGGCCGCAAGAAGAACAAAGCTGGGCGGGGGCGCTCGGGCGCTGCGCGAACAGAAACAAAAGCTCAGCGGCGGCCGAAGGGGCGCTCGGGGAAGGTGGATCGGGGCTCCGCGGGGGGTTTCTCAGCAGTCCCGCGGGGATGGGTCACGATGCAACCGCCGGGACTCCCAATACCGCCCGCTCACTCCGGCTGCGCAGCGCTCGCTCCGCGCCTATAAATGGCCGCCGGCCGCGCAGCACCGCGCGCTGACGTCACACGCCGCCCGCCCCCGCCAGCCAATGGCAGCGTGACAAATTGAACACAGCCAGTCACGTCCGGCCCCCCGCGCGCGCGGTGCGGGGGGGGAACAACCATAGAGGGGGGAGCGCGCGAGCGCCCCGGGGGTCTCGCGAGCCCCTGTGCCCCCCGCGCCCGCTGGCGGGGCCGGGTTCGAGTCCCCAGGGACCCGGGTTCGAGTCTCACCGCCGCCCCGGCTCCGGTTCGAATCCCGCCCCCGCCCGTTCCGCTCCCGGGTTCCCGAACATGGCGGCGGCCTTGTCCCTCCCCCACCCGCCCGCCCCGCCGCTTCCCCCTCGGCCCCGCTCCCCCAGCGCCCCTGCTCACGGCGAGCTGCGGCCGCGGGGCTCCGGCTGCGATCGGCGGCTCCGCGCACTGCAGCACCGCCCGCCGCCGGTGTCAGCTGGGCTGGGCTCCGCCTCTCGCCGCGGCGGGGGCCGGGCACGGCGGGGCCTGCGCGGGCCTGGCCGGGGAGGCCTTGATGCTGTCCTGTGCCTTGGAGGGGAGGGCCGTTCTGTGCCAGCCCGGGCACGGGAGCGCAGCCCGGCCTGAGCAGCCCCCCTCAGGCACTGCTGGCTCTGGGTTCGGCGCAGGAGGTTCCTGTGCTGGAGCTGCGCCTGGGAATGGCCGCTTCCCACACGGCCTGTGCGCCCTCAGACCGCGCTCTCCCAGCCACACCGGCCCTCTCCACAAAGAATCTGAAGCAATTTCAGGCTAAAATAGCTACAAGGGAGCCGGTGGGATTGAAGAGGTGGCCTTAGGACTGTGGAGGTGTGGCATCGACTCCCAGCTTTTGTTTCTGGCCGAGTGTTAGTGAGTGTAAAGCAAATCCCTTTGCTAATCCAGCCTTTGCGTTTTTAGCAGTGAGCTAATGATAATGTGGAGCTTTTTATAGTGCATATTAATATTCATACGCTGGGGTACATTTACTATGTGTCATTTTATTAGTCTTGATTGGTATTTTTAGTCCCCATTACTGCATTTGAAAAAGGACAGAAAATGGGTTTTCTGTTGTTTATGCATCATGATCCACGTGATTAAATGGCTTTAAAGAGGGCTGTAATGGCTGTTCTCTTGCTATCTAATTTTCAGTGAGAAATAAAGCCTGATTTGCCTAATATTTTCTTGATCTTACGTTTATTTACTCAAACAGGATTCTGATGTAAGTTTTGTCTTTAGGGGTCTCTTAGGAAATTAAAATCATCCTATGTTCACACTCACAAGAAGTTATTCGTATCCTTCCAGTGTTAGAAGAAAAGTCATATGACTTCTTTTTGCAAATATGTAACTGCTATGAATCTTAGGCAAAAACTCAGCCTGCTTTTGACAAATCCCACAGTAAGTTTGGTACAGCCACTTCCAGGGGAAGAATGTGACTGTGAGCAGCGGGGCAAGCAAAGATATAAATAGTTATCCGAAGAGTTATGATTAGTCAATGTATATGCAGTGTTTGAAAGACAAAAATAATTAATAATTCAAATGGAATTACTGCTAACAGAGCAGCCCTTTTCCTCAGAGGCCTTGGCTGGTTATGTGCTTTTTCCCATGGTATGGGAGCCCTTGCAGAGAGGGAGACAGGAGACAAAAATCTTCCTGGAAACATTGATACAGGATCTTCCTTCCATTATTTTTTCTAGGACTCAGGCACCATGTTTACCTGGGTTTTTGTTTTACGGTGCAAGCCTGACCCCTGCACCTTCCCCTCCAACAGACCCTGCTGAACTCCAATGAGTCTGTCACAGCTCACGCTGCAGCTCTGGGTACATTTTTTTATCTGAAGGGGTTTTGTTCTACTTCAGAATTTCACTGTTTCATTCCTGTGATGGGGAAAGGGACACCTGCTGCCCAGACAGCAGGGGAGAGGAGCTGCTCTCATTTTTCCTTTTGCATTCCCTGAAGGTTTTGCCTCATTCAAGTCAGCTGGGGCAGTGAGGGCTGTAATCCAAGCTGAGCTCAGCCTGCTGGGTGCTGTAGTGCATCAGGTAGAAAGTGGGCAAAGAGGTGGCCTCCAGAGTATAAATCTGCTGGAGAAACAATCTGCCAGATAGTCACAGCCCCTGTGCAACATCCCAAATTCCCTATAGGTTCATGGAGAGGAGGCCCAGTCCAGCCTGCAGAGAGATGCATAAAACTGAGCATCTCTCTGCATGTGAAGTGTTAAGCTGGACCAAAGAAAAGCTCTTGAAACCTGCTTCCTGCGCAAGAATTTTCTGTTTAATACCAGTCTCTCTTTGTTATCTTGTTTATGCTTCTTTCCAGGGCAAGAAAATAATGGAGAAGATCTGCAGCTCTGGTTTGAAGATTCCAGAGTCATCCAAGCATATGGAGACACTTCATGTGTCTGGGAGTGAAGCAGATGCTCATTTCTGAGTAGGTTTTGGAGATATTGTTGCAATTCAAAAAATAATTATCAGCGATTCTTTCAGGGATCAGCATTTGCCATTAGAGGGAGAATTGATAAGAACTTCAATACCTGCCCCGAAGAGATGACAGAACTCATTGTCCGTCATCACTGCATGTGCCTTCCCTTTCTTCCTTAGCTAAATGTTATCCATTGCTTCTGCTGCCGCCATGACAAAGTTCATTTTTCATGTCTCAGCCACGTGTGTTGCATGTGCCTCGTGTTTGCATACAAGCACCTATAATTCAGGATCTTACAGTTAATCTGCAAACCTGATTAACTCTCAGTAAACACTGTTGCAGCTGACTTGCTTTTCATCTGAGATCTGAAAACAAGGAATATATGGAAGTCTTATACTACCAACACTTTGTATGTTTCTCTGTGTGTGTGACCTTCAGTCAAAAGCCCTACAATTCAATTATAACCTTTCTGTTATTTCCTATGGCTTATGCAACAGCCTCTAGCTGTGATGCTGTGACAAACAGAAGCTAAACAATGCTATTAAAAATGCATGATGTGTGCTCTGCCATATTAGATAACATGGCCACGTTCATCACCCACTAACGCTCCCAGTTCACAGCTTTGCCAGTGCAGCCTCGCTCCCATGTTTGCTTTGGACAATTTAAGATTATGTTTGGCTACACTTCACCTTTCTTCCTTTTCACCTTTTATTTTTTAACCTTTATTCATTTTTCTGAAAATGGTGGTCTGCAGCACAGATTGGATGGAGCTCATGTTTCCCAGCTTTCCTAAGATGTAATTCACTAAGAAGCCAAGCTGGAAAAGAGTTCAGGAGGTTGATAAACACTGCTTTAGTGAAAAGCAGATAGCCAAGTCCTTCATTCTCTCTGAGGCCACTGCTGCACTGTTTGAAGCTATCACCCTTCTCTTTATGCCAGCAGCTTACCCACAGCTTGTGCTCACCATCCTTTGCCACTGTGAGAATGGAAGAGTTGCTTCTGTTCTGCTCTCTTGATGGTTGCACCCTCTCAGGGCTGGGCTGGGAGTTCACAGCCTGGTGTTTCTCTGTCAGTGGAACCCAGGCCTGTCACCGTTTCAGTTTTGCAGCATTAGAATTGTAACAGTGGGCAGAACACCTGGTTTTTACCGCTGAAGCTGCCCCACTGTGAGCGCAGGGCCAGCCAGGGTGAGGTGTCTCCTACAGCGTGCTGCAGGTATCTGCCTGCTCTGCTGCCTGAGCGCTGTGGGCATGAGTCAGCTCTGGTCCAGGAGCCATCTGGCTGCGCAGCGCCGTGCTGAGCTCATCAGCCTGCTCCCGGGAAGGGTTTCTGCACTCAGGCAGAACATTCGCAGCACCTTGGCAGTTCATCCGTGTGCTGCCGGGAGAGAGGTGGGAAAGTGGCCATTCACATACCTCCAAGGAGCCTTGTCTGCGTTTCTTCACGCCCTCCCAGAAGGAGAACGAGCTGTAGAGCTGTAAATACTTGACAGTGGGTGACTCAGGCATATGTTGGGAGAGTGTGCTGTGGTGCTGTATCAGGGCAAACAGCAGTCCTGAGCTCCTTATCCTGGCCAACTGCATTCATGAAATGGAGCCTATTTTAGCCACTCGCCAACTGCAGGCTCAGGAGCAGTGACCACAGCAGCTCACTGGCTTCGCCCTCACTGGAATGATGATCCCTGACTTCTGCCCCTTGCAGGCAATGTTGCCTTAGTAATTTGGGGTAACCCAGCTTTCTCTTGTCAGCCAGTGCAACATCAAAGCAACACAGCTGATGCACGTGCTCAGGCATGGATCTTCTTTTATTCTCTCACTCCAGAAGTGCTCTGTTGAGTCCTCCTGAGTGCTGACCCTTTTGCTCTTCCTACATAACTTTAAGTCCCTGAAAACAGAGTCTGGCACAGCATCAGTAGGGGCTGGATCTGGGCATGCTCTTTCGTAAGGTTCCACAGCAGGTGGTCAGCTTTCCTTTGGAGGGAGGACATTCACAAAGGGGCATGTTGGGCCCTGTCTATCTTATATATATCTGTGGCTCTGCCCTTACCTGGGGAAAGGTGAATTCTTGGAGCTCTCTTACAAGTGGTAATTGCTGGGAGGTAGAAAACTGATTAGAATGAGGCAAACTGTAACTTCAGAGTGTGGATTTTCCTGGCCTCCCAACCTGCTGACATAAAAGCTTGCAGATAGCTTTGGTTTTGCTAGACTTTAGCCCACTATCAAATGCAGGAATGGTTTTTACTGCACTGGGTTGTGGCCTGTGGTTGATGTAAAGGGAGAACTTGCCTGCAGGCAAGAGGCCTGCTCCCACTGGCCTGTCTGAAACACCCTGTGCCTGAATCCACTGCTGCATCTCCTCTGTGATGGTGTGGGTTTGATGTTCAAGCCAAACACGGTGCTCTCAAACCACAGCTATGACACAGCTCAGCCACAGTCACACTCTTCACCCCAGTCCATCTCAGCCTGTCCAGCGAGGGTTGTGCTCTTGCACCCACACTTTCCAACTCCCCCTGAGCAAAGCACTCCTTCCCCTGACCTTGCTCTGTTGCATGCCCAGCAGATCTGTGTGTCCATATGTTTACTCGGATCAGGAGGGTTCTGGATCTTACTGCCAATAATATTCTTCTGCTGATGGACACGTAGCTCAAAACGACCGTACTGCAAAGCAGTCAACCCCCAAAATGCTGTGACAATGACAGCGAGGCCTCTGCAGACTCAGCACATAAAATGGGTCACTAGCAGGGGCATTTCACTCACGCAACTCCTGTGTGCCTGCCTTTCTTTTTCCTTGTTCTTCAAGTCATTTGCATGTCAACAAGTAAAACTAAGACAAGAGGTAACAAAGTGACGGTGAAGAATGGTGAGGGGAAAGGAAAGTATCCCATAGTCTTGCTCTGGAGCTGTATCCTCTCAGCTCCTGCCGGCTGGCTCCCCAAAGCTCTGATCCTGGCGCTGCTGCAGAAATAAAGGCCCATTGAGAAGTCTGCCTCCAAATTAGCATTTGAATTCCCTTGTAGCCTGTTGTCAGATGGGCAGGAGGTGGATGCTAGTCTCGGTTGCTCAGCGCTGATACACAAAGGTGGCTTTAAAAGGTCCTTATTTTTCTGAGGGAAATAAATGCATTGCTCAAACTGTGGATATTTTGTGTTCTCCTTTTTTTTTTTTTCTTTTTTTTCCCCTTTCCATCTCCCATTCTTCTCTGTTTCACCCCCTTTCCTGGATCAGGCTGAGCCACAGATAGACACGTCTGGGTATTGTTAGCCCTGTCTGACCTACTTCTCTCCCTCCCCTTGGCCCCGTGTTATGGATGCTGGTGCTATGGAAACCTGGTTGACATGCCAGTGCCACAAAGCCAGGGCACCGGCTGCACCCTCCTTTCCCAGCCCCACGGGAGTTTCCCTCCCAAACACCCTCCCCAAAGAAAGTTAGCAGCCTTGCTTCCCGGGGAAATTCAAGGGTGTCCTCCGTCCATCCCACCAAGCCGTGCTTCGGAGAGACTGGGGTGCTCCTCCAGAGGCTTGGGGGCACCGGTGCTGCTCTTCCCCATGCCAGGGCACAGTGTTTCAGTGCTGGTGGCCACTTGTAAAGCCACCGCTGCCCGCACCAGACCTGTCCGTGCCTGTATCCGGCACGGATAGGGAAGTAGACGTGGGTGACCTTGAAGTTTTCAAGATTATAAGCTACGAACTTCTGCACCGTGATCCAAAAGCCTTGCAGGAACCTGGCTGGGATCCTGGGAAGGCAGCGATGGGAACACGGCGATGGGAACACGGTAGTGCCGGCGGCGGGTGGCAGCTGCTCTGTGCGGGGACAGAGCTCTGCACTTCCATCGTCACTCGCGTGGAACCCGCCCCGTCGGGGACAGAGGCTTGTTTACAAGTCCAGCCTCCGCACCTCTTGTGATAAAAATGTTCTCGCTGGTTCTACGGGTTTCCTTTGCTCTCTGCTGGCCTCCCATCCGGCTGGCTGCTTATCCTCGGAGCCCGTGGCACTATCAGAGTGGATTTGCTTCCAAATGTCGCACGCCAAACCCTTTTTCTCCCCGTTGCTGTCAATGAACCGGCAGCCGTAAGGGGAGGAAGCAGGAAGGAGCTCTGGAGTCTGCAGAGCGCTTTGCAGAGGTTCTTTATGTCTGTCGTAAGAGTCTCCAGGAGATTCCTGCGAGGCTCCAGGACTCCCCTAGCCCAGTAACCTTAATGCAGAGCCTGGCCCGGCACGGATCAAACTTGCAGCAGGCGGGTTTGTGCATGAGTGCCCGAGGCCGTGGCGGTGCCGGCTGCCAGGGGAGTGCTGCCCCGAACACCTCTCGGCGTGCAGCCAGCGGTGCCGGGGCACGGGCGGCGGGCCCGGGGCCGCCGGTGGTCACTGCCCTCGGACACCCCCGGCCCCTGTCCCCCTTGTCCCCTCGGCCCCCTGTCCCCCCTGTCCCCCCTGTCCCCCCTGTCCCCTCTGTCCCTCCTGTCCCCCTGTCCCCCCTGTCCCCCCGGTCCCCGCCCTCGCTCGGCCGCGGGGCACCAGCGCCCTCTCCCGGCGCCGGGGGGAAGCGGCGGGGCCGGGGCGGGCACAAATCCCGGGGGAGCGGGGACAGAAATCCCGGGGGGAATAGGGACACGAATGGCGACGGGAGCGGGGCTGGCGGCGCGGGCCTGGCCCTCATGGCAGGGGCAGCGGTGGGACCCTCACTCTCAGCGCTGGGCCAGAGCCCGCGGCAGCGCAGCAGCGACGCTGGCGGTTGGGTCACCCTTGAACGGCGGCTCACGGCGTGGCCTTTCACACCTGCGGGACCGTGACCCGGCGTGGGTGGCAGGGGCAGCCCCCAGCTCACCCTGTGCCAGCCCAGCGGCCCCTCAACTCCTCTGCAGCAGGTGCCCAATACAGCACCAGCACAGCGTGCTGGGCAGCAGCATCATGGATTGGGTAAATCTCAAATCAGTGTCTGGTTGAACCATGTACATTGGTGTAAAGTGGTTTTCTTTGACTGAAGAAGCAGCAGAGCAATGACAGCAGCCCTGGTGGAAGGGCAGCAGCTTCCCTTCTGCACGGGGCACCTGAAATGGCCCCTCTGACTCTGGTTTGAAGGGCTGATGTTGTCCCCATTAGATTTTCTGTGGCAGACCTGGTGAGAGCAGCCACCAAGGCCAGAGCCTGACTGCGCTGTGCCAGGATTTTTAATGGTGTTCTGTGCATCCAAGGGGAGAAGCCGGCTACAATCTCACTGCTGAATCATTAATTTCCCTCCTCTGAGTCATCCTGCAGCCCTGTCACACACAGAGCGGGCACAGCGGGGCTGAGGTGGGCAGTGGCTCCAGGTTGATACAGCACGATTAGAAAACTGGTTGCAGGATAAAAGACAGATTGTGTCTGCAGAACCAGTGAGCACCCACTTGGATTAACCCCAGAAAGCAGGGTTTTGACATGGAGTCAGGACCTGTACCAGCAGCTTGGGCTGGTCCTTCTGTATTAATTCTCTGGGAGGTGACTGGTTATACTGGTACAAAGGTGAGGACTGGGGATCAACTTCAGGAGATGGTAGGACCTGCTAATGCAAAGGCTAAGTGAAATCTCACTGGGGGCAGGTGGCATGCATGTTGCTCCTCAGCATGGCTAAGGCACAGCCAGGGTTAAACTATGCTCAGACTTTTTTGAAATGTGTCACCAAAGATGCCAGGAGAAAAAGTTGATTTTTATCTTGCTGTGACACCTGAGGATTCCTGTGAAGATGGGGCCCTGCTGCACTGAAAACTTTGAAGGGACAAGTGTTGTTCAGTTATTTTTGTTTGGCTTTAAGCCTTCCCCTGCAGTGTTTGCCAGTTTCAATGCAGCAGTGCAACTCCAAGGCAGGAGAGACTGAAAGAGAAATGGACTGGGGGCTTTGCTGGAAAAGCCAATTTAAAATGCATGGAAGGAAAAGAAACAATGTGAAAAATTAGTCAGTTCCTTCAAAAAACCCCTGCCTTTTGTTTTTACAGTCCAGATATGCCTACTGCTGAGAAAAGGAGGGGAGAGCAGTGGGCTTTACAATGTGATTGGACTGGCATCGTGTTCATGCAGTTATTTTCACTCTCTGGGTTTGGTGTGAATTCCCCCCATGATGACACACAGCACTGCTGGATTTCCTGAGCTGGGGCACCAACATGAGGGCACCAGTGCCAAAAGCACCAGTGCTGTGAATATTTGACTTGAGCAAATCCAGCCCTTCCTGATGCAGATGGGACCTGAGCACAGGGTAAACCACTTTTTGGTGCTGAGTGGCTCAGCACGCAATCCATGAGCTCAACATCTCCAAGAATCAGCTTCTCGCTCTGCAGAGCTCTCCTCCCACGTCACACAGGCCTGCAGGCTGCACTGGAGTGCATGTCAGGGAAACAAAGGCAGCCACCTTGCATTCACACACTCACATTTCTGTTCTCTGCTAGCTGCAGACTCACAAAGAGACACCCAGGACAGCAAGTTCAGTGACTCTATATTTGTGCCCATTGTCACCGGGCAGAGTTCAAAGTGGCACGCGCAGCAGTGGTGATGATTTTGCACAGTCCAATTTACAGCAGTGGCTGATAACCAGCATGAGGGCACTAACAGACTTTTGCACAACGTGTTGGTGGCTGCTCCAGTTTATCTCTCACCTCTTTTGTTATGTCTCAGCCCACATCTTCTTTCAAACACATGCCTTTCTTAGGTGTGGGCCTTGGAGAACTGGCATGAATCTGTGTTGAAGGCAGAGTCGCTGGAGAAAGGGGAACACATGGCACTTCTCTTTGGCAACTCACTGGGAAACTCAGACTGAGAAGAGTTTGCTTTTACGTGTCCAGTTTTCCTAAAACTCTCCTTGTTTTGGATTGTTGTTGTTTCCGCATCAGACACGATGGAGCTGCCAGATGTGGAGCACTTGGCACACAAAGTGCCATGGGCAAAAATATCTCCCAAAGAGCCCAGCAGTCCCTGCTGGTGCTGGATAGTGAGCAAGGAAGTGTTAAAAGCTCAGGAGAGGGGTGGGGGCTCTTGAATTGCAGCCAGTCTGTTAAGGCAGGCAGGAGGGAGCAGGACTTGAAGATGAAGACAGTGATGAGGGACAGAGGAGTGGGTCATGCTGGGAGAAGCTGGAGCACGTTCAGCCCCATGTAGTGAGAGAGGAAGAAATGCAGGATGCCCAGGGCTGACACTGCAATGAGAATCCAGAGAACTCCAGCGCTGAAGTACATCGGGGCGAGCCTGGTGGGAGAGAGGCAGTGCTGACACCAAGCTTCCCTCCTGGGAGCAGCCCCTTCCTCCCTGCAGCCATGCCCTGCTCCCACCTCAAGGGAGCAAACACACACACCCAAAAGGGCTTGGGGCAGCTCCAGCCTTGCCCAGTCCCTGGGCTGCTGCCCCAGCCCTGTGTCGATGTTTTCACATTATGCCTTGGAGACCAGGCTAGTCATGCAGGAGCCCTAAAGCACCCAAGAGTCCTGAGCTTCCCCAAAGCACATTATGTTCCCAAATGCAACCCCTCAGGGGTTACCGTGTGCTCCCCTGAGTGCTGCTGTGTGTGTGTGAGTGTGTGTGAGTGTGTTTACCTTTCTGAGGATGCTGCCTTGTATCCCATAAAGTAGCAGTAGCGGGCGCAGAGATAGAGCAGACCCAGGGCTGCAGCCAGACCTGTGTTTGAGAGAGATCACAGTGACCATCTCCAAAGGCTTTTCAGAGCTACTTGGAAACAAGGTGGTCACCCAAAGTGAAGGAATAGAGACTCTGTGTCCTCTGGCTCTAGCCTCCCACCAGAGACAGAATTACGGCTAAATTTATTGTTCAGAAGTTGAGCAGGGCCTGAGGACTGAGGCAGCACTCAGGGGAACAGATCCAGTGACAAAGCAGGTAATGGGACATTCTTACCTTGATGGAAGAAGAGTCCAGCCTGCCACAGAAGTGCCAGGAAGATGGGAAAATACTCAGAGGAGTTCACTCTGGCAGGAAAGAGAAAGGTCATAACCTGGGGAAAGGAAGGAAGCTCTTCCTCCTTTGCTTCCCCTAGCAGTTTCCAGACACTGAAGGTTTTTGCTTTTTAGAATTGATGGTGCCATAAAAAGCCTCCAGGCTTGCACCTTTCCTCACAGTTCCCGTCCCAGCTTTATTCACAGAAATTAAACAGTGGAAGGGCACAAGCAATGAAGTAAAAGATTCCCAGGTCAGACTGTGCACAGAAAGGCTCCACGAATCACTCCCCCTGCCCCTTCCCAAGTGCTGCAGCTCAAACCCTGTTATCAATGCCCCAAAACCCTGAGCTGCAGGGAAGGTTTGTCCCTCAAGCAGGTAAGGCCAGGGCAGCCTGGGCTTTGTGCAGAAGTTGGAGGGAGCACATAACTGTTGGGATTGTTTGTATGCCATGTCCTGTCCTCCCAAAGGCACAGTAGCACCAAAAGGTGCTGGATGAAGCTGAGTCTAGGCTGGTGAAGGAACAAAGAAAGGGATGGCTGAGGGGATCCTGCTCCAGCTGCTCGGTTGCTTTTTTTCCAGTGGTCAGGTACAATGAAAGTGGAAGCTCCTCCCTCCCCACTGCAGCCCTAGCACAGAAGTCACAGCAGAGATGCTGAATTATTCTCATCTCAGCTCCAGCTGAGATCTCTGTGGGAACTTGTTCTTCCCTGTGAGTGAGATTCAGTGCAGGGCTGAAGCCGCCTGAGGTTTGGACACCATTTGGATAAAACCAACCTAAGTCTCAGGCACCAAGAGCTATGTCTTTGGCGGCCCTTCGCTGTACAGCAGAGATTCCTGGGTGATTTCTATCAGCAATGGCCAGTTTAGGACTGAAGAGCCAACCCAATCCTAATGCTAGCCCTTCAACCCATTAATTAACCTCGAGGGAGGTAATTTCTTAATTAGAGTCCCAGGAAAAGAATAGCAAAGCAGGGGAAAGGTTGCATGAGATCTGACAAACATCAGGTAAGAGGAGTTTCTTACTGTGCTCGAAAGATCCTTTCAAATTCAGGAGGGCCTGAGATCTTTGGAGGTGAAATTCCAAACAACCTCCTAGCATAGATCACCTGGAGGAAGAAGTAGGCTGCAGCAAAAGAGAGAAAAGTAGCAGTGGTCAGTCCTGTGGCTGGTCACAGTGGGGTCAGGAGCTGGCCAGAGGCTGGGGAAAAAGATCTGCAGTCTCCTCCTAACCCCACAACCCCACGCAACAGAGAAAGTTAGAGTAAAATCACAGGTACCTTTTAGATAAGGAAAAGGAATGACACAGAGCTATAGCGAAGCAAGGAATATGCCATCACATACCACCAGTGTTATCTGCTTTCTTGCACAATCGGCAGATTGTAGTTTCCCCATTAACTGTTACACAATTCAGATGCACTTTGTTACTGACAATTTTACGGTTTTTTCTATCTTTTAATTTTTTCCCCTTCTAAATTCTGATATCTGTGTAGGGATGGAACTGATGCCACAGAGAAGCCACCCAAACACTGAATTAAATTGTCGTGCAATGTGGACCAATGGCTGGGAGATGTTCCATGTGACCCTCCACAGCCCATCCTTCCACCGTTCACACCACAGAGCTCTTTGCATGCTGACATCTATATGCTCTTCAGGAACTGCTGTAAACCCAAAGAAGGAAATTCTATACATTTGTAGAGGGAAAGATCTACCAAAAAATTTCTGAATGGAGCAGGTAGGTCAGTTCAGAGAAAGGGCTTCCCATGCACTCATTTGGTTGAATGCTTTCCAGAACCCAGACAAGATATCAGTTCACCATCTGAAAAGCAGTGAAGTGCCAGTGCAACAGGAGACATTACATATGAAAGCGAAAGAAAATCAGTGGAGTTCCAGTAGATTGATCCAGCAAGTATTTGAGCACACACACCCAATGGCCCCTACCTTGCTCCAGGACTCCCAGGACTGTCACAGCAGCGAGCCAATGAATCTGATCCAACATACTGACTTTTCCAGACCTTAAAAAATTGTATTTCTTGATCAGAAGTTCCTCTGGCTGGGTTCAGTCCTCGCTGATGTGGCAGTTGGTGACAGTAGCTGGCAGCCTAGGTTTGTTCTAGTTGAACAAACAAATCAAAGATTTAGTCTGTGGTACTGACACTCAGGAGGACTCTGGCTTGCCCGTTATCATGTGCACTGTGGAAATGGAAATCGGTGGAGACAGGTTGAATGGGGTAATTCCGTTCCCACCCTCCCTTTTCCAGGAACGGAGTTATGAGGAAGTGGAAAAGCCAGCAGAGAGACAAATAGAGATAAGGGAATGGGAGCTGAATGGATGGGCAAATCTCAATAGCCCCCTAATCCACTCCCCCCAGGGCATCTGCCTTAGGCCAAGGCATGTCCCTCCTGCTGATGTTGTAGGAGAAACCAAAGATCTGCTTGGGCTGTCCTGTACACGAGAGCACAGGCAGCATTCCAAGGTGCATATCCCTGTGTACATAATCGTACATAGACTCTGGCTAGCATGTGTTGGGTACAGAGAATGACTTATGGCCACAGCACTGACACAGCCTTGAATAAAGCCCCTGTGTGAAAAACCCTCTGAGAGGGTAAGACAAGATGTGATAAAGTATTAAAGGTCTCTAGATCTATCCTGCACAGTGATGTTTTATCTGGGGATGGGTCCTGCAGATGACTGTCAGACACCAAAGAGATTTCAGAGACAGCCCTCACCTGAGAAAGGCTGGGAGATGTGTATTTAAGGCTTCTGATCAATCCCCAGCCCAATGAATTCTCACCATAAAAAACAGAGTGTGTTCTTTGTGGGCAAAAACCTGCAGAATTCATCTGGATATAGCCAAAAGAAAATTACATTTTCACGTGTCAGGAGAGACCCATTTATCTAATTCCCATCTAACAGCACAAAGCTGGCACAGACAAAAGCTGCTGGGACCACCAGCTTTGTTTCCTTCCTCTCCCTTTCTTTGAAAGAATTGTCCCATCAGACTAGAGAAAAAGGAAAGCAGGTTAAGACAAAGTGATCGTTGAACACCACTGTTAGAGAAAGTTATATTAAAGCAGTTTATAGAAATTACATTGTATGCCTGATGTCTTTGATAGGCTTCCTAAGAAGCAATATGCTGGTTCTGGTTTTCTGCCTCTCTATAAGGTATAAAGGCACCCAAAATGACTATAACAATGTCCCAGCTTAGTATTTTTCAAAATATCAAACACACACTCCATTGTTTTTCACCAGCTCTAAGATTAATTCCTTTATTTTAGAACTGAACCATTTTCATTGCAGTGATTGTTTAGAAATATGAGGAACACTGTGTTTTGTTTTCTTCTATGTAGTTGTCAAAGAAATTAAGAACTCCCTTGTGTTAGCTCAAGAAGGGCAGAGGTCTTGCAGTGCTTAATAATGTTTGATTTCCCTCTGCTCCTGTCTGATAACAGCCTGCTAGTGAAAGAAAATAAAGAAAACAACTGAGCAGAAAAGATCTGAGCTTACACCTCCATCAGATGACAGTGCACTGTAAGCTGCATCAACAGTGTCCAATGTGTGTAACAGAATCTGGACCCGGAGGAGTTGCACAGGCTGCCAGAGAGTGTTCCTGTGATGATCTCCAGATCATCATTGGACACAAAACACTTCTAGTGTCATCATCTAGCATGGTCTAAATATAATAAAGGCCAGTAGAAATATGAATGAATAAACAAGCACAGATGTCTCCCCCCTCCTCCTCCCTCCTCCAGAAGCATAATTTTTCAAGCTGTTTTTAAACTCCTGAAGGGCACAACGTTTTTCTTGTCCCTGTTTCTCACCATCAGAACTCACTTTATTTTCCATTCTTCCATCCTCCCCCTGTGCTTACAAGCACAGGCACAAGTTCCTCCCTGCTAGAACCAAGTGCCCCTGGATGACAGACTCACCTGTGGGGAGCCTCCACACCATGGACCACAGCGTATTGTGAAACCTCACCCTCTGAAGCTGTTTCCTTCCAGGCAAAGACAAGTCCTGCAGTCCCAGGTACACTTCAAAGTGGATTTGCTGAGCAGGAGCTACCGAAATGCTGTACCTCTCTCCCACCCCCCAACTCTGCGCTCCAGGTTATGCTGTGTGAACATGGCCTCCGTGTAAATGAGCACCGACCAAAGTCCTCAAAAGTCCAACTGAGTCATCAGTGGAGGCATTTCTCTGTACCCATGGTTGCTTCTGCCACCTTTTCCTGCAGCCAGTAATCCTTTCTGCCTCCTAATTTTCACTGTAGGGATGCACTCTGAGCTGGACTGTGACACCAACAGGGATTGAAAACAATCTTGGGAAGAAAAATTATCAACACAATGCCTTGGAGGAATTTTAAGCATCCCTAGAGCTTACAGCACCTATTAATTGCCTGGAGCAGCAGGGCAAGAAGAAGCCAGCAGAGCAAGGAGAAGCCAGCAGGGCAAGGAGAAGCCAGCAGAGCAAGGAGAAGCCAGCAGGGCAAGGAGAAGCCAGCAGAGCAAGGAGAAGCCAGCAGGGCAAGGAGAAGCCAGCAGGGCAAGGAGAAGCCAGCAGGGCAAGGAGAAGGCAGCAGCGCTGGGTCCAGCACCGTTACACACAGTAACATCTCCTGGAAATGTATTTCAGGAGTGTACAACAGCTCAAGAGCTTTCTGACAGTGGAAGGGAGAACATTTTGCAGATGAGTAACTTACCCTTCAGCTGTGAAGCATGGAGGTGCCTCGTTCTTCCAATCCTATTGCACAAATATGGAAGTATTTTCTAATGCAGGTTGTACTTGTGCTTCCTTTCCCTCCAAATCCTTTTGCAGACACTATGTACATCCAAACCCGTGACTGTGGAACTGCTTGTAGGAACAGCTACTGTCTTTGTAATAACCACATAGAAAAAAAGCGGGGAGGGTTCATTCAAAAGAATTTTTTCTCACAGAGAAGAAAGAATTTTTATAGTTCAAGAGAAAGAAAGAGAGCTCAGCCCCAAGCTACTCAGTCTGTTCAAGTACAGCTCCTCAGGGTGGGGTGGTGGGGTTGACCATGAGCCCTCCTGACCTCCCATTCCCTTGGAGGTTTCTCTTAAAGTCAGACTAACATGTGCTGAGATTTTCCTGGAATTCTTGGATTTTTCATCTGTGAAAGGAAGGACAGGCTAAAAATATGGCAAGAAAAAACCGATTCATTTATTTACCCCTTAGGAAGGCGCAATTGGCCACGTGTCCCGGGAAGCAGGGACAGCTGCAGACAATTCTTGTTCTGTGATTCCCAGCAGGACTCAGAGAAAGGCGTAAGCTGGCTCAGATCTTCTGAGCACTTCAAAATATGTCCTAGGTTCTGCATTTTGAAATAATCATGAAAACTTCGCATGACAAGAATTGCCATGTCTTCCTAAAATATGCATCTATCCAGAGGGTCCTCCTTTCACAAAGTAAAAGAGTAGGTGGTTGGTGTTGTCAGCAACATCCAGGTGGCATTATGCAACTCATCCCTTGGAGTACAAACTCAGTGTATATTGGAGATTTGCCTTAGCCTGTTCATCCAGACTGATTTCAGACAGATATTCCTGACATTTATATATCCATGGCAAATCAAAGAGGTCACATAAATGTTCACAAATATTTAGTTATAGCAAGATTTCTAGGGGCCAAACCCATCTCTGGGCTGCTTGAATGCCACTGCAATGGAGCAGGACCACAGCCAAGCACCTATTGACAACACTTCTGGTCTCAGTAAAGGTGAAGGGCTTCACTTCAGAAATCAAACAGGGAAAACATTTGAAGTAATTTTTTTATAAAGCAAGATGGAAAGCCAAGTCTTTGGAGAATGACATAAATGAGTAAATATACTCATTTATTTCGGGATAGTTTGGAGAAATTTTTTAAAAGCTTTCTTCTAATGGAGTTTGGTGAGCTTTATCCATATGCACATTAAGTCTGACTGGAGGGCACATCAGTATAAAAGCAATGCCAAAACTCTCCACTTAATTCATCATCAGAAGGCACTGGTACATGCAAATGAATTACACCCCTTCATTTATGATCAACATCTGTTAAAAATACTAATTAAAAGTCTCTCTTGCCCTGCCTTGTCTTGTGTTATTGTCATGCAAGGAAAGCCTTTTCCATGTGTTTTGCCAATTTTCCTACCTCCTGTTCGACAGAAAGTCAGGAATAGCTAATAAACAAAAAGAAACAATGCCAGTGGCTAGCTCGAAGAATAAATCTCTGGAGCGGTAAGTGCATGTGTCAGGGAGGGGGAGGATTTCCCTTTGCAGAGGGACAAACAAGCCTTTCAAACATCTTTGGAAGCTCTTGTGTTAGCATACACTTAGTATTATCCTATAATGACATGAGGAAAAAATTGCAAGGCTACAGGGTACATAAAAACACATCAAAGGCTGAAGAGTGGTCATGGATTACAGCTTCCCTTTTCCCTTAAATTATAGAGGTGAAGAAACAGAGCTGTTTAGCATTTCTATCTTGTTTGGACCAGCACACCCAGATGCTGGCTGGCCCTACCTGGTTATGAGATGAAGCTGGGCAAGACACTGGAGAGGGGCAGAGCGAGGGCAGCTCTAAGGAGACATTTTCCAGGGGGAAGATTGGTATTCCTATTAGGTCTCTTGCAAAAGACAGACCCTTGGCTTGTCAGAAACAGAGAAAGAGTCAGGGGAATTCACCTGAAATGGGGACGTGTTGCTCTGTAAGGTCATATCTTCAGCGATGGGGCAATCAGGAGGGCACTGGTCCCTCTTCCTTATGGTGACTCTTCACACCACAGTTCTGTCCCACATGGGGTTGAGGGAACAGAGGTGGTTTGGGGGGAGATCTGCAATAGCTCCTCACTGGAGCTGGTCTTCTCTCCTTGCTTAGTGCTGCGGGGCTGTGTCTGAACCCGAGTCCTGCTGAGTGTCCTGCCCTGTGTCACCCTGTCCATAACACTGGGCCACAGCTCAGACAGACAAATACAGAGGGTGAGACCACAGAGTGTCCAGCCATCAGCATGGGACAAGAAACGAGGCTTGTGGATAATTTTGTGCAAGGACAGAAGGCACTGAGGGCAGGAAGCAGACTCATGTTTCTGTAATTCTCCTCTAACGTCAGCAGTGTCAAAAATTTTTGAAATATGTCTTCAGAATGAACCAAAGACAAATGCTGTGGATGAGAGCAGACCATCGTTTGGACTGTTCTTTGAACTCCTTCACTGTCATGCCCCCAGAAGATGGCCCAAGTGATGTGCTGGGCAGGGAATGGAGCCCAGGCAGCAGGTGGGACACTGCCAGTGAGGGACACACGTACCGTGCTGCAGCTGTGACGCTGCAAGTGCAGTGGAAGCAGAGTGAAGAGGCTGCCTGTGTCACATAAACCACTGAGCACAGGGGAACACAAACAGCCTCTGTTTCTTCTCCCATCCCCAAGGAAGAAATTAAACAGAGCCAGCCTCCACTCTCCTGCTGGCACAGGACCAGGGAGACAGCAGCAGCTATGGGTCATAGGAGCAAGATGTGAGTGTGGGAGCAGAAGATTGGTTACTGGCCATCATTTCCTGTCACCTTTGCGTGTCAGAGACTGGCCAAGGTCAAGCTGACCTGTGTGTACTCGACAGTGGTGGCAACTGCAGGGAGAGCAGGGCTGGGGACAGTCCTGGGGAGAGCTGTCAAAGGAGTGCGACTTCTCCAGCCTCACAAGGACCCCAGATGCTGTGTGAAGGCTGACCCAGCTCTGCTGTCCCCCAGCAAGGGCAGGTAACTCCTATTCCCGGCATCTCAAGTTGGGAGGCATCATTTAAGGTAGTAAAAGCTGAGACTTCTTTTGAGCCTTTCCCTTTCTGTCACAGCTCCTGAGTTGCAAAGCTGGGCTAAGAGCAGTCCCAAAGGTGCCACTGGAACCAGGCAGCCATCCTGGTACTGGTCTTCTTCCAGGACCTTCTGAACCACCTCAGCCTCCCCAGCTGTGGGGGTACTGGCCCACAGAGCAGGCAGTGAGGGGCTGTGTCCTGGGAAGCCAGAACAGACTGACAAACAGAGTTAGAAAATCTTCCTCTTCCCAGAGGCCAAGGAGCTTTGGCCAAACATGAGAAACCACCTCTCGGCAGTCCTAAACTGGTGACCAATCCCACACTGGGACAAAGGACTTGCTTTAAAACAGGCTGGGTTTATTTTTAGGGTGTGAAATGGTTGCATGACACAATTGTGTAAAGGAATTTAATGGCCAGAAACAGTGCTAAATACGAGACTTGCCTGTGCACCCTTGCTTTTAACCATTGGGAGGCTGAAATGGCACCTGAAGTGACACTACTTTGGTGACTGTGCCTCCCAAGGCCTGGTAGCAGGATGGATGGTGTCTGTAAGTGCTCTGAGAAGAAGAGGATTCACTGAGTGACATGGGGCAGTTATTGAGCTCCTTGCCAGAGTGTTCTGCTGGCACCCTGGAGGTCTGCTGGGGAAAAAGGCAGAAAGAACCTGCTGTAATTCCAGAATTTCCTGTAGCATTTCTGTCTGCTCCATCCTGCACAGGACTGGGATGCTGCCTAGTAACTTGACATATCTTGATGGTGGCCACTCCTGCTAGGAAAATTCTCAGTGCTCAAGTCAGTGCTTGACGCCTCCTGTCTATTCTGGCTTCAGTCTGCAGGACAGCGTCCATTCCCTGCCTCCCAGCACTGCGTGATCAGAGCAGGCTTTCATCCAGGCTCTGGAGAGGCAGAGCACAGTTCAGCACACAGGAGCCTGGGCTGTGCTGTTTGAAAGCCCTGACGAGAGTGCTGGTCATCACTGTTTTACATCACAATTAAGTGCTTTTGTTCAGCACTTGCAGAGATCCAAAATGAATCCTGTCTGTTGGCACAGTACTTATCAGGGACCAGTGTTTAAGTTATTACTAAAGCAAACAGAAAAATCTCCACCTATAATTTCCAGAAGTTCAATATTTACAATAGATTAACACAGTCAGCTACTATCTGCAGAACACTTTTTTACTCCTGTGAAAATTAGTTAAAATCACTCCCAAAGTCCTCAAATGATCAACCCTTTCAGAATTTAACATTTTTTGTACCAGCAATCTTCTTCACCCTAAATATAGGGTTTCTTAACCAGATGCACACAAATAGATTTTTTATTATGTATATTTTTATTACATATACATTTTTGTCATAGATATACAGATTTTTAATAAATATATAAAAATCTATGAAGAGCTGGAAAGCAGACCCTAGCTCGTAATCAGAAAAAAAAAAAAATTCTAAACAATTAGAAACAAATTTAATGTCAAATTTAATTTGGTGATTTTTGAGTTTGCCTCAGATTTACAGGTGTATATTCATAAAGGGAGGAGGGTCTCTGATTCCTTTTGCTGCCTTGTAAAAAGGTATCAGAAAACATCCTCTAACAAAAGAACAAAAGTCTGTCTAGGATTGCAGAAATCTCACAGCTCAGCCCACTTTCACCTTGGATGGGGCTTGTCCAGCAGAAACAAAAGGAAAGGCCCTTCTCACTGAGTTGATGGACAGATTTAAAATCTACCCATTCACAGGACAAAGTCTTAGATTAAAATACCCCAAAATAATGAAGAGACGATTGAACTTCTACAAAGTCAGTGACTGATTCCAGTTCCACATATAAGCACTTGCAAAAAGGAGCGTCCAGTGGGGGAAACATTTAGAATCAATGAAAGAAATGAACGGGAAATGTAAAATCAAAATAGTGATCTTATTAGATATGCACCCAATAGTTATAACCCACAGTTTCTACAAAATCAAATCAGGGGGCAGCTCAGCTCAGCCTCTTCGTCTTGAGGATTTAGCCCACTCTGAAAGAATTCAAGCTCTTACCCAGCCCAGTTTCTTGATGGAAAACTAAAGTACCACATTTTTGACTTTGGAATTTGT
This sequence comes from Acanthiza pusilla, assembly GCA_036630365.1. Taxonomy (NCBI): domain Eukaryota; kingdom Metazoa; phylum Chordata; class Aves; order Passeriformes; family Acanthizidae; genus Acanthiza; species Acanthiza pusilla. The sequence continues at coordinate 7,341,093 of JAXCHO010000049.1, read as the reverse complement.
GTTTGAGAATACCAACATTCCCTAAGGCGCAACTGATATTTTTACGAATCTTAATCAGATCTCTCTCTTCATTCCTTCTCATTCTTTTGAGTTTCCATTGAGCTTGGTAGCAGCTTGCCTTTATAATTTGATCTATTTCTTTCAGTTATAATACATCCCCATGATTAATTCAAGTCTTGAGTGATAAGATCTAATTCTGAGCTATTTGACTTGAAAATGAAAGCAAAGGTTGTCGTGTTTCACTTGTGTAACTTTAACCATTCCTTTCCCTCTCGTGCCAAGCATTCTCTGTGACTGACTAGAGCACCTTCATTTCCCTATCTGTCCAAGTATCAAAGGAAGCCTCTCATCCCCCAACTTCTGCTTGCTTTAATGGCCAGCCAGTTCTGAAACAAATCCCCACCTCCGCATTCCCTTGGGTTTCTGCATCTCCTAACTCTGCAGAGAATACTGCACTGCTTGTTGCACTTGCACAGAGCCACAGTGCTGCTTCTTAATCCCTGACTCACCATTTGCCCTGGAAACACTGTTAGAATGACTATTAGAATGACCATATTTAGGGGGTTTTAACAATTTCCAGCTTTCCAGTCAGCTGCACTGAAGACTGGGGTGAAGCTAAGCTCAGGACAGTAAAGAACAGCAAGAACATCCTACCCTTAGGGCTATGCTGCTCACTCTCCTTACTGTGAACTGAAAGAAAACCCAGTGGATCCCAGATGCTCACTTATTGTCTCCTTTGGTTGACATGCTTTTGCACAGAACTGCTTTAAAAAAGGTTCTTTGATTTCTGAAACAGCAGTAAGCATCATTTCCCTTCATTCTCCCATAATCAATCAGCAGTGGCAGCAAGGCTCAAACTTGGTAGGCGAGCCTAGAGGACAGGCTCTGCTTTTCCTTTGGAATGAGTCAGAATGGGCAGAAATGTTTGGTGTTAATATAGTCATCAGGGCCCTTGTTTTCACTTTGTCATGAATAAGCAGCTCCAAAGCAGAGCCACCTAGTGTGGGGAAGGGCTGCAGGGTTCTCAGGGTGCTTGCTGGTGATGTGGACAGCCTTGGCTTCCCATCCAAAGGGTTTTCAGAGGTCTACAAAGATAATAAGGACACTGCAGGCTGTGTCTCAGGTTCACCCTACACTTCAAGGGCCTCCTGCATGAGATCCAACAAAAACATAGACATTCTCAAAAAAGAAACCTCCATAGTGCACACCTTTTGCCCATTACCAGACACTTTTTTGGCAAGAGTTCAGACTGACAATAAGTGAAAGAAAGTAAATTTTCCTCTGTAATCAAGGGAGGGAATGTACACATCACTGTAATGTTATTTCAGTTCTGCCAGCCACAGCAATGCAAGGAAACGCAGCACATTCCCACAGAAAATTCTGGAGGATCACCAGGTTGGACCCACCACGGTCACCTTCACTGCACACAGCTCGATGCAGTGGGCTGGAAGCAGGGGCTTGCCATGGTTCTCCAACCTGCTGCCACATCTGTGCCAACCCACTGCTGTCCCTGGGCACAGCACAGCTTGGCAGCCAGGCACTCAGGCAGTGACAAAATCCTCAGCACACTCTTTGCTCCTGTAAGGCTTCAGAGTCCAGGCAGGAGCGGGACCACCTCCGGACCCTGCAGCTAATCCTTTCCTAGGAGATGTCTATCACAAATACAAGCAGCAGCAAATCCTGTAAGCCCTTCACTCCCAGCTGCTTTGCTCCCAGCAACCGGGGATGGAAATCCGTTCACCATTTCTGACCAGCTAACCCATGGCATCCAGAGCCTTGGAGATGCTTGCACTTTTGGGGGATGTTGGCAAAGGACTGCCAGGAGCTGGGAGCTCCTGCAAGGAAAAGAAATGCTGGAGACATGTGTCGTTTCTGGAGGCACAGCTGGATTCTTCAAAATACAGGGTTTGTTTATTCCCTTCCTTCCTGGCACAGAATGGAGCCTTTTTCTGCAGAAAAGAGGCGGAATTTCAGTACGGCTCTGCAGGGAGCGGAGGACAGGCGAGGCCAGGAAGGGTGTGAGACGGGGCCCCAAACCACATACCCTGTGCAAGTGCCTTGGCGCCGTCTTGGGAGGAGAATCCCGGCCGGGAGGGAGGTCCGTAATGCATTTTTGCCACCAGAAGGCAGCGGGGAGCTGCGGCTGGGAACAGCTGGCGTTCGCAGGGCCTGCCCCGGGGAGAAATAGCAAAAGGAGCTTCTCCCTCTGCTGACTATAACTTGCCTTGTTACCCTTCCCTCGTCCAGCCCCCTTCGCTGTGATTAAGAAAGCACAGGAGAGTTTCTCGGTACTACAGCGTACAGAGAAAACATTTTTCTTATTATTTTCTTTGGGAAATAGATGTGCATCAGACTTGCCCTGCCCTCCCATCTGCTGAAACTCTCGTGGGATGAGCACAGGAGTGAACCCCGCCCCGGCGTGGACCACCCCCATTGAGCAGCTGCGGCAGCGCTGTTGTTTTCGGAGAGAGAGCTAAATGTGGAAAGTCCCTCTGCCCTGCAGCTCCAGTCTATGACCCAGGGGTTATTAGGAATACAGTGAGTGCCCATGAAATCCTTGCTGGCTGGTTGCAGCCACCATGGCCACAGTGCAGCTGTGCCGTGACCCTCCCTGTGGGCACTTGCTCCTCCCTACATTTCATACACGATGGGGAAGGGGCTGCTACTGGGAAGAGGTTTTCCCTGGAGGGGGTTGTTTCTCAGAAGCAAGTCCCTCCTGCACATTACTGACTTGCAGAGCTCTTGAAGGCAATTTAAAAAGTTGTCAAGCTCGGTTTTCCACGTGGGCCATCCACGAGAAGATGATGCTCCACACCAGGGACAACTGAACAGGATGTATGTCCCACCTGGGCCATTCTGATAGTGGAGTATTTCAGCACCAACCTGCCTTCAACAGCAGTTGCACTGGGTGTTAGAGGTTCAGTCTCACAAGTTGTTCAGGCATATCTACACCCGTGCTGCTCCTCAAAAAACAAATTCTGCTAATCCACCAGAGATCAAACCACGTGTCTTTTAGTTGATTTGCTTTCAGTCATGAGAGGTGCCCAACACCAGCTACAGAACAGCCACACAAGCACACAGGAGGAAGCCACATGGAGGGTGCCATGCTGGTAACAGAAAGAGAAAGAGGCTCAGTGTAAAACCACATGCCAGATTTAAGTGAAAACAGCAGGGAAATATAAAAAGTAAGGATCAAAAGACAGCGTGCAGGGTACCAACCACATGTGGGTTTCTGTCTTCCTTAAAAGAAGGGAGTGGTGAGGGTTTTTTGGTCAGACGCAGACAAAGGCCCACTAAAAGAACTGAAATGTATGTTTTCTGTTATCCGGCCTCTTCAGCTCCAGGAGTTGAAGATTGCAAGTGGGAGAGTGGCCAGCCTGGAGAGGTTACTGAGTTAAGTGCTGCTAATTCCTTGTTTATTGACTTCAGCAAATTGGGATTAGGACGGGCCAGGGGTTCCAGGTGGTGGCCTTGTGCTGTTTACATGGTATGTCAGGAATGCAGCAGCTCTACCATGGTTTTGCTTGCTTTTTAAGAGGATGTGGTGGGGAAAGCAGGCAGCTGAGTGGGAGCACTGTGCTGAGGCCAGCTCAGTTAGCCCAGGGTTCCATCTGGCTCCAGATGCCTGACTTCTTGTGGAGGGCTGGAGAAGTTTGTGTCCCCTGAAGCCAAAGGGCGAGTGGGATGTGGGTGGGGGGCTCCTGGGCAATCCTGGCCATGGGACTTTGCCATACCCCAGAGCAATCACATGTTGTTATGGAAGAAGATCCTTCCTTCCTTCCTTCCTTCCTTCCTTCCTTCCTTCCTTCCTTCCTTCCTTCCTTCCTTCCTTCCTTCCTTCCTTCCTTCCTTCCTTCCTTCCTTCCTTCCTTCCTTCCTTCCTTCCTTCCTTCCTTCCTTCCTTCCTTCCTTCCTTCCTTCCTTCCTTCCTTCCTTCCTTCCTTCCTTCCTTCCTTCCTTCCTTCCTTCCTTCCTTCCTTCCTTCCTTCCTTCCTTCCTTCCTCTCCTCTTCCCCCTAAATAAAAAACCCATTTACCTCTTTCCTTTCTCCCTGAGATATTCTATGTTTGAATGGAATTTCAGTTGCCAGTAATGACACCCAATCAGTCTGTCAAACTTAAGACATTCAGAAACTTGATCACTGAAAACTGATTGATTTCTTGTTTGTTGGGGGGTGAGTTTGGGGTTTCTGTTTGTTTGTTTGTTTGTTTGTTTGTTTGTTTTTGTTGTGGGTTTGTGAGGTTTTTGTGGGTTTTGGGGGGCGGTTCTTGGGTTTTTGGTTTTCTTTGTTCCTCAAAACAACTGCTTCCAAACAGAGCACAAGCCCTGAGCCAGACAGAACCCAGCTGTACCATGCAAGTTGGTACCAACTCATGGCAGGTTATTGTAGAGGAATTGTGACAGAGCCATGAGCAGCTGGGGAAGAGCAGCTATTGTCAGTCACTCTCCGCTCCACTAAATCTGAAATGTGTGAGCTAAAGTGGAAAGACTCTGTTCCGACACAGAGTCTCTCTTTTGGCCTCACTGCTAATCACACTCACAGCCCCCCTCTGTGCCACGGCTCTCAGAGAGCTGTGGGGATCGAGTATTTTCTTCTTTGCCAAATGTTTTGGGCATTGCTGATGCCCTCAGGACACCAAGGTGGTGGCAGCCTCTTGCTGTTGCTGGCAAGTCTTCAGCTGCTTGGAATCCAAAGGGTTTAAATCCAAAGGGTAGCCTGCATTTCCCTAGTGATGGAATAACTCCTGTTGCATGCGTTGCAACCATGCTCAGATACAAATGCCTCAAGTGTGAAACCCTCAGGGAGAACTCAATTCTGGCGATATATGAGAACCACTCCCAAGCAAACATACATCAGGTCTATGAAAGAACTGGTGGAAAGGGGCACAGTAGGAGCCAAATGGTGCCCAGCAAACTGGTGCAATGCCAATGGGAGCTGTGAAAGCTGTGTGCAACCCACAGAAACCATCAGGATTTCCCTACATTATGTCCAGACTAAACCTGCACCTACTGTCTTGCCTTGGGTAACTCTGAATTTCTGAGTCCCAGAAGTTTTCTGTAAAGTTCCTGCTCCCAGGGACACCTCTCAACCTCTCAGCTTGTGCAAATGGTATCAGGTGCATAGACTGTCTTTTTCCACTTCAGTACTGTGTCTGGCTGTCTCCTTCCATCCATCTGTGAGTGCTCTGCTACTGCTTCTCTGTTGATTTTTTGTTCTATTTATCTGCTTCATCTTATTACTATTAATTAATAACACTTCTTACATTCATGTTTATTAGCTCTGAAAATGGCAGGACTTCATTATTTCCCTTTTAGATGATTATCCTCCCCCCGTTGTGATAATGTCTGTGTATCTTTTCCCATCCTTTTGTCAAGCATGCTCTCCAGAGATATCCTTGTAAAGAAATGTGTTTTCCATGGACAGCATTCCAGGGCACATGGACATTGCCCCGTACAGAAATGTGAGCTGGTCTTCCCTCCTGCAGTTCAAAGTTTGAAAGAGCAAAAGTCAGTGCTCTCTTGCTGGTTGTCTGCCTTGACTTCCTGCTCTCTGCCAGTATGGTGTCCCTCCTGTCATGCTGACCTGCTGGATTTTCCACTCACTTCTTGTCAGTTTTCCAGAGGAGATGAGTCTGAAAAGATGTACTACTAGTGCTTGAAATGCAGGGAGAACTCTAGCAATATGGCAATACCCTGCAGGGATTAAGGGAGGAGGAACTCTTTGGAGATTGAGTTATAGGGAATTAAGAAAGTACCAGTGGAAAGCACATGATGTTTCTCTGTCTGATAACAATTAGGACAAGAAAAGTTCCCCAAAATGGAATTATTTAAAGTTCTAGAGCACTTATAAACTGAGCATTGCCTCTCACCTCTGAGGTGTGCAAATTCAGGCTCTGCCAGAAACTCTGATTTCTGCCTTTCCAACTGTACTGCCAAAGTCAGAGAACGACACTCTTCCTGAGTGTTTGTTAGTGGGACAAAGCAAATCTGCTGCAATAAAGCCTGAACACACCAAAATGTTTTTCCTTGACAATGTCACGTTTGCCATGTGATATCTGCCATTATCTTTTTTTCATCTTCCCAGCCCTGGCACTCCAGAGTCTAAAAATACCACCTTCTCAGCTGCCAAAGCAGTTAAGTCTCTGTGCTTGTTTCTTCTGCCTCCTTTACTCATCCCTTTTGTTTTCCTTCTGGATTATCTCTCTCTTGTGTTCATTCTGTATTCCTTTTATCTAAGTTCAAACATCTCGAAAATCCCTGCACAGGATATGCTTTTAGCAGATTTTTTTTTTTTTTTTTTTTAACTTACATTGCTCTGTTCTCCTCGATGACAAAGCAGCTCAGGCAGGAGCCAGCTCCAGGGCTGCCTGCCTGTGCCATGATTCAGCAGGTTGTAAAAGGAAGGAATGTTTTCTTTTTTGGGAAAGGGTGGGAGAGAAAGGGGAAGCACGCATTACAGGCGTGTGTGTATATTTGACTTCCTGGTGCTTCTGTGATTTCAGCAGGAGTATTCTGTTGTCCTTCAGTTGCATTGGAGTTAATGACTTGTTTCAAAAGAAAGGCTTGAAAGATATTTGGTGGAAAAATGGGTTTGCCTAGAGTGAGGGGGGCGCTTGCTAAAATATACTGCTTTGTTACTCTTTATTTTTCCACGGTGTTTTTATGTTCTTCTTTAAGTACTTGCTATCTCCTGTGCTGTCTGTTGTTTGCAAATGTTTCCCTGCCTGTCTGCATCTTCTGCTCAGGCTGGGTATAGCTCAACAGAGAGGTTTAGGAGCCAGCTTGGTGTCTTTCTGGAAAATTGTGTTTGATTCCAAACTTCAGTGCAAGCAGGGATTTGCTGATTTCATTTATGCTGAGCCTTATTTCTGAACGCTGGGGCCCTGCTTGCTTTGTCCTAACACGGTGGAATTTTCTCTGTGGGGAAACTTATACTGCTGACTCATTGCATCAACTCAAAACAGATTTATGTTTACAAAGGAAAAAAACACCACCATTTTCTTTCTTACTTTTCCCTGCCCCTCCCAGTAATATTGGATTTGTTATTCCTACAGAATACCTCCTCTCTCCTAGAACAGGCTGATAGTTCCATTGAACTATTCTCAGCTGGTGCAGCTCAGAGACAACTCAAAGGTGTTGGAACTTCCAAGATATCAGGAGCCTGTTTTCCTCTGTCCCATCGGCACAGTAAGGACAGTTATTTCTGCATTTCCCTGTGTTTCTATACTGATTCGATGTACAAATGTTCAACATTTACACTGTATTCCACCTCCACAGAACTACGTGACGGTCATTTTCGAAACACAGAACGGCTTAAAGGTTCCGGAATTGCACAAGGCCTTTGGGCAAGCAGCTGCTGAGCAGCACTGCCATATTCCAAACACACTGGAGCATGTGTCAGTGTTCACTATTTTATTAAACCCTCGGCTTGTATTTGAGGGAAAAACCACCGGATACACCGAATTTTTTGAATAGGCAAGAAAACCTGAACACATTTTCTAAGGAACGGGAAGGCACAAAGACGGCTTTGCTGTTTAACACAACAGTATTTATGAGGCGGCGGGTGAGGGGCGCGCGGGGATGGGGGGGGCGGGGAGAGCGTGAGGCGGTGCTGGCCCCGCCCCTACCGCCCCTTACCGCCCCCTACCGCCCGCAGCGCCCTGGCAGCCACCGCAGCGCCCCTGGACCCAGACCCGTTGGGACCCCGCCCACATCCCAACGGCCTCCCCCCGACCACCCAATCAGCCGGCACTTCCTGCAACCCCGCCAACCAATGACAGCGCTCCACGAAGGGCAGCTCCGTTGAGGGCGTGTTTAGAGGCGGGCCGGCCATTGAGCGGCGGCGATATTAGCCAATGAGAATACAGAACTGGCGTCTGGGCGGGGAGGAGGGTGTGCTGTCCGCCAATGGGAGAGGCTGAGCGCGCTGAGGCAGGGGTGGGGCGGGCGCGCGGCAGATAGGCGGGCGGCGGCGGGCGCGCGGGCACGTGACGGAGGTGAGGGGAGCCCGGCGGCGGTGGCCGGGGCGGCGGAGGGTGAGTGTGTCCGTCCGTGCCTTCCTTTCGCAGCTGCTGTGGCTTCGGGACATCGCGGGGAGGGAGCGGGGAACGGACGCGCCCGCGGCGGGGTAGCCGGGCCTGTCGGGGGGCGTGCGGCCGGGCGCTGCTGGGCCCTGGGGGGTGGGCGGCCCGTGCGTGGTCCCGGCCCCATCCCGGGGGTGGAAAGAGGCGGGGACCCCCCAGAGCCAGGGCGAGAGCGACGGCCTGGGGAGGCCCCTGCGGCCGGGGGCGGGCGCGGGGCTGCGGCGGCGGCATCGGGTCCCGCTCGGCATCCGCAGGGCTCGGAGCGGCCTGGGGGGAGCGGCGGCTCTTCTGGTAAGTTCTGGGAGCGCCGCTCTGGGCAGCGGTTGGTGCCAGGGCTGCGGGGTGGAACCGGGAGGGAGGCGAGGGTTGGAGGTGGATGTGGGCAGCCTGTGGTTAGGTTTTATCTGACTGCGTGTTCCAGTGTCGGAAATAATCCTGAAAGTGCTCCCCATGAAGCCCCGCAAAGGAAGAGCAGGAGGTGGGTGCGAAGCATGGCGTGGGCCTGGTTGGGGCTGTGCGAGGGGAAGGAGAAACCTCTGGAAAGGTGGAGCTCAGGGCGCGGAGCTGGAGGCCCAACAGGTGAAGTGCAGGCGAGGAATCTGCAGCAAGAAGATCTGAGAATTTGAGGGGCTTGAAATGCATGCTTTGATTTTTGCCACCCAAATATTGTACGCGTTGGGTGTCTTTAAAATGGTGTGTAAATGACACCTCAAGTTCTCATTTTTGGCTGAGGATTGTATTGTGTATTCTTAAAAGAAGAAAACGCCACATCTTTGAATTAAAGCATGTACAGCACAGTGCTTTCTTGTCTGTAGTGATTCTAAAGAGTGAACTTTCACATGCACTTTTGTGGTTCAGAACTTTCTAGGCTGCAGAAAGAGAAATGCTGCAGGTGATTTGGTTGTGAAGGGAAGCAGACATGTATTAATGGTAGTAGTAATGGTAAAGGTCCATACCTTAATATGATGAGTGTGAACATAATTAGCGCTGCAGAGCTTTTGCAGATCATCGTGGGAAACTCTTTCTGGAACTTTAAATTTAGAGTATGCATGATGTCTGAAAATTGGTCTTTAGGCATGTAATGTATTTCTAAATGCAGTGTGTTTACTTAACGTTGTCAAGTAAGCATAGTTAACACATGGGTTTTATGGGACAGTTTTGCACCTTGTGGTTTTGGTTGTTGCTGAAATACTCAAAGAGATTACAGAACTATAATAAAGTATGAGCTAATGCAGATAAAATAATGGTTATATATAGGCTGATATATATATTACTCTGGGTTCGTGCTGAGGCACCTGGCTTCAAAGGCCATCTTAATGTTAATTTATCTGTATTAGATAGGCTTATGCAAAACACTTAATAAAATTAGGAAAAGCTTTGAGTAGAACTGTCTTAAATTTTAGTACTTTTAGTTTTAAAAAAACAACATTATGAAGAAGATACTTGTACAATTCACCGACAACATCACAAGCTGTGTGTAATATGTAAACTGCTTTTTGGGATCAACTGCCCTCCTAGGAAGGGAATCTAATGTAAAATAGTAAGAAAGTTTGCAACTTCCTTCAGATTGCTCTCTCATTTGGTGTGCTGCAGCACTTCCCCCCTCGAGTAAATGAATAAATCCTTTACCGAGAATACACTAAGACTTGTACTTAGCCCTGCCTTTTACTTCCTTTTCTGGCCTTTGATTTTCTGCCTCTGGTAGTAATCGTGATGGCAGCCTGTTCTTGCTGGAATCAGTTCTGTGGCAGGGCAAACTTGAATTGATTTCTAGGTGTGATGGTCTGAAAGATCTTGGGGTGCCTCCAGATCTGCCTCCACCTAATATAATTTTTCTAGCAACCCATCTGTTTTATGAGGTCAAAAAGCCTCACGGTTCTGTCTTTTCCCTCCAAGGACTTCCAGTTCTTCAGGAAGGATATCTGTGCTGACAAACAGTATCTGCTATTTGCTCCTGTACTGTATCTGCACTGTTGTACATTATTTTTAGAAACTGGCATATTTGAAATGCCTATTAAAAGCAAGCTTTGTTGCTGTCCCTTTTCACACCTAATCCCTTGCCTGGTTTCTGCTCTCTACAACCCAAACAGGAGGCAGCTTTTTCTGTGGGGCTCTCCAGGAGAGGTTTGGCTAATCCTTTCCGGGGGACTTCTTCCTCATGCAGCAGTATATCCTAGCCACCCTTTGAGGAAAAAAAAAAAAAAGTGGGGTACAGGGGTAAACCACCCCCATGGAGTGTTCTTGCCTCTAGCCTCTTGTTAGTAAGGTGTTTTTTCTTTAGCTTTGTCTGCTATTCATTGAGTTATGATGTTAAAGGTTCACAATGTTGGAAATTGTGTAGCTGAAAAATAGTATTTCAGGGGAACAAGTGTTGTCTGCATTGTATGAGTTGTTGTATATATATGAACATAATTTTATTTTGTCGCTTTTAGAGGGATGCTGAGGCACTGTACTGGTTGTTGAAATTATAGTATTTGGCCACACAGTTTTCACCTTCACCACGGTGTCCATCCTCTGAGTCTGCGTACACAGGTCAGGCAGGTGCAGGTGACAGACCTGCACTCAAAACTGTGGCATTAAGCTGACTCTGCTGCCATCAGCTTTATCCTAGGCTACTTACTTTCACTGGTACTGCTACAACTCTTTTTGCTTTTACTGCTGGGTTGGCCTGGGGTATTGATTCAGGGTTAAAATAACACGGCAGAAGGACTTCGAGCCATCTTAAACCAGCGGCTGGTTCATCATGAGGCTGTGTAAACAGTTACCCTGGCACCGCAGAGGAGGCAGGATGTGGAAGGCAGAGGGATTGTGAGATACAGAAGAGGTTTCCTCTGCTCTTCAGTAGTTCTGACTTTAAGAAATTGGTACACTACCAAGTAGGGTAACCAAACCTTTGCTCCAAACCCACAAAACTCTCATTTGAGAAGGAAAATGGATATCTGTGTCTCAGCCTTTCTGAGGCTGTTGTCTCCTTGCCATTTTTTTTTTTTTGTGTTGTGATGAATCGTCTTTATGGTTGACTTTAAATTTTCCTTTCCTAATTCTTGCCTTGGATGAGGCTGCATTGTGCTTGCTTTCACTGGTGTGCTTCTGCTGTAAATACCACGCTGAAACCCAGTGTTTGGAACACAGGACTTTGCTAGCAGGTTTTGCTCTTCCTTTGCTTGAGTCACTCACCTGAGACTTCAGGTGCTGCTGAAATAGAAACCACTGATGCTCATCCAGTTAAATTGCTGAGGTGTAGTTTGTATTGACTAATTTTTTATGAGGTCTATGTAGTCTGACCGTTCATTCATTTTTAAAAAGAGTAAGTAGTAAACTAGATGGCCAGTAGCCATTCAAATATAGTTATACATTCTGAAATATGCTGTATTAAGAACTGGCTTGATGAACCACTGAAATAGATTAGTAACCAAGGAGATGATTAAACTGGTTTTTCAGGCTCTGTTTGACCTGATGGGGAAGTTACTGAACAGTATGTTCTGGAAGAATGATAGCAAAGGACTTGAAGATGCTTTCAATTTCATCCTCTTCCACAGGACATGTATGTTAGGGAGAATAGTGACAACTATCTGTTGTATGAGTGTTTCCAGTCTTGTGCCAATAATTAAGAACTTTCCCCTTTATGCCCAGAGAAGGGGGAATTTTGAATAAAAATTAGTCTTTAAAGCTGCATTACTTTCTTGAAAGCCTTTAACTGCAAAGGTAGCAATCACTTAGCCCTGCATGTTAAGAGTGCTGCTTTTGGGACAAGAAGCTGATTCTATTTCTGAGTCTCACTCCAGTTTGGTTTTGATTTTACTTTGTAAAAAAAGTAAAGTCTGTGTAGTTCAGTTGTTCCAGGAGTCTGTCTTCAGCACTCTGCTATAGGTATTATAAATTCTAGCGTAAAATGTTTCAGCCTTTTCTCACAATCAGGTGAATAGTTCTTAAATGTCATCTCTGAAGTTCTCTGGGTAGAAGCCGGCCGTGGGAGTGTGCAGAGAGAGAAGTAGTGTAGTTGCACTGGTAGTCTCAAACTCTCTTCCTTGTTAGTACTTTGGGATTACACTGCAGTAGTTTTCCGTTTGATCTGAGTGGTGTGCTAATGTCTGTAAGTGTCTGAAGACCTTATTAAAAAAAAACATTACATGGGGTTGTTGTCTCTGACTTGAAACGTTGTTATGGTGAAAGTGGTGGTTGCACTGAAGTAGAATGGAGACGTCAGAAGCTCTCACCTATTATGAAAGCGTTCCTTTGTTAATGGCTTTCGGCAATTGCATGATCAGAAATACACCAACCTTCAGAAATATTGCACAGTTAAACCTGAAGGAGGGAAGTACAGGCAGAGTAAAAAATGGCTAAAGATGGTAATTGCTTGGAAATTGGACACTTCTTCAAGGGAGAAATCTGTTCATAATAGACTGGGTGGCTGAAGGTTAGGCTACATTTTAGGGGACTAATTGAACACCTGTAGTTGCCAGCAACTTGAAGTTCCACTGAAAAATTGATTTATGCCTGTTTTCTATAAAACCTGAGTTTCATCTTTCTCTCCCCCCCATCTCTTCTGTTTAGGAATAACCTAATTTACTAGAGCATAATTGTGTTTATGTTGTGTCCCTAAGGATTGTATAAAGTGAATTTGAAATTTTCTCATGTAGCAGTACATCCATTATGGATAGAAGTAGCTTTTTAAATATCGAAAATCTGTGCTTCACTTAAATTGCTCTTCTGAGAACATAGTGCCTTTTTTTTATAATTTAGTCAGCTTTTTATATTGTTACAGGTTCAACAGGATAAGGACTTTGGCATGATAACTAGCAGTTTCAGAGGAAGCTACCAGCCTTTACTCAAGGTGCATGAATGGTAGCTTATGTTGAAATTTGGGACTGATTTAATATGTAGGAAGTGTCCCAAGCAGCTTTCTGCAGAGATATAAACTGCTTGATTATTAAGAGGTAAGGACATGAAACTGGATTAGCTTCCCTTCTGACTTTTTTAGCTTTCTTTTTTGGGGGGTGATACTTGCTTGGGAACTTGATCAGAAAATACTTCTCCCTTGAGTTCAGGTTCAGTGAGGTCTCAAATTCAGCCAAAGCATTGAGTGGGAAGTGTAGACCTGCAGGGTAGATACCTGTGGCTCTATCAGGAGTACAGATGTGCAGCAGCAAACTTCTGCCCCTGCTGTGTGGTCCTGGGCAGAATTGTCTGGTTGCACTAAGATGCTTTGACAGAAGAATTTCTGAGGCCACGTGCCTTTGCCACTTGGGTGTGAACATTTACCAAAGTCCATTTGCTGCTAACAAACATTTCCAAGGGGTTGTAGTTGAGGTGGGATTGTGAAGTAGGTAATTATTATATATGGAGTCAGTACTGGCAGGAAAGTTGCGGGGGATGATTTAGTTCTTTCACCAAAACGTTCATGCTGGTTGGCTACTGGTGAGATTACTTAAAGGATTACTTGCATGCTAAACCTTTAAGACCCTTTGCACACGGTTGGAAGGAGGGATGCAGAAACTCCTTCCTTTTAGGTGAGAGTTAGCTCATTTTTAACCTTTCTATATTTTTAAGACTTACTTTGCTGTATCACTTTCCAGATCATTACATGCTCATTCTATCTGCATAGTATAATTTGAAAGCAGATATAAAACTGTATAATCTACCTGAATTTAGCTCTATTTAAAAAATAATTAGTGAGGCCCTATTGGTAAGACAAAATGGAACCCTTTCTGTGGAAAGGTGTTTTATGCCATCTCATCCGTGGTTGCTTTAGTCACACAGGGCACAACCAGGGCTCTAACGATCACTTTTTCAGATGAAGTTTCAGGCTCTTGTTTCTGTACTAGTTTTATGCCGATGGGCATCAGTTTATTCAAAGAGCGTGTTATCTGTGCAAGAAGAATTTGTGTCTCCAAGGGTACTGATGTCTGCTTGACCATTTTCATTCCTTGGTTTAGTGTTGTGGCTCTCACACTAATATTGAGAGCTATGAGCTGTTTTGAGGTCTGAAACTATTTTCAGTTTTGGCTGTACACTGTGCATTAAGCAAACAAGCTTTGCTCATATATAACAGCCCTTGAAAGTTTTTGTCAGCTATTCCTTCTGGAGTGATTGTCCTTTTGGCTCAGAAGTGTTTGGGTGCAGTTGCCTGAGCTGAGGGGGGGAGGTCTGTGCACATGCACAATAATCCTCAAGGCCATCGCTGCTGTTGGAAAACGGGCAGCAGTTGCATGTTGCTGTAGTGACACACTGGACATGACCTTAGCTCAAGTCTTTAAAATATGATTTTTGTTGTAGTTATAAAACATCCTCTCTGACATTTGAAGTAAGCTAAAGAATAATCTAAGAAGGGTAAATCTGGTATGCAGTGTAGTTTTGGAATACTGGATAGTACTGATAAGCCCTTGAGAAAGTAAACTTCTTTAGTTGCCTAAACATGCTTTGGAAAATTGAGTTTGTTTTCTAGCATGATTTTAAGCCCCTACAGGTACTGTTAACTCTGCTTCAGTTATGTTTGGAAGTCTGCAGGACTACAGTGTGAAGTAGGAGTGTAAGGAAAGGAGGGGGGGTGTTTGGTTTTATACTTGGTTTCAAAAAAATTCAGTCTCAGTTATAACTGGTTTTGGAAGGAAAATCTGGAGTGGGATTCAAAGGAGAAAAGGTGAGCAAGACACAGGTTGTTGTGAGGTTTTTGGGCAGATAAAACTGAGCAGTGTTCTAGGAGTGTAGTCTTCGGTATCAACCTAGATGCAGTGATCTTGTCTTTTTTCTAGGAGAAAAGTCAAATTGAAACCCATTTTACTTACAAGATATTTTAATCTATGGCTTGCCAATGTCTGTCATGTTTTAGGTGTGACGATGTGCTGAGCACCTTATGAATTAGTTTAAGTGTGGTATTTTAATTCTGTAAGGCTTCTGTTGGCAGCTACTCTTTCTTTGGTCATCTTGTTAAATTTAGACATTGAAAGAAGGGAGTTGAATCAAGTGGCAGTTTCCAGTAGCTGCAACTGCTTATAGGCATCTGCCAGTAGTATCAGTGACTGTTGGCAGTAATTCTACAATAAAACCTGGGAAAGGGGTTTGATGATTGAAAACACCAGAGTACTGCATTTGAAAGGACAAAAAATATATTGAGCAGGAGATGAGGATTGATTACTCTGCAGGTTGCTCTCTGCTTGAAAAAACTAGAAAATTGTATTTCAGTTTCTGGGCTGAATGGAAGTCTCAGTTCCTGCATGGTGCATTTAAAGTCCTTCATAAGCACAAAATAGATTTTCTTTTTAGGCTTTTACAGCCACATATGTTGTGGTGTCATGTACGTGTCTGCTGTCCTGCTTGTGGGCTGTGGCAGTGTAAGAGCAAAATTATGACATTTCTGTAGCGTGATCTGCAGAATGTGCACACGTGGTTCTCCACTCAGTTAACGTCTGTTTGGTATTAAATATTTAGTTTTATGTTATGTTCTTCTCCAGCTTTTAGAGCTGTCTCAGACAGATGCAGTAAATAACAGAGCTGGAGAGATAAGTTTGCACTTCACCTGTTGCCTTGGATGCTCGGCTTTGTACCGAGAAGCAGCGTGTTGATCTGCGTGCAGTGCTAGCTTGACCTCTTTGCCTTGTCTTATTTATTCAGAGCATGGAGCTGAAATGGCTACTGTGTGTGACCCTGCTAGCCCTTGGGATCCTTGCTGTCCAGGCACATGATATGGATGAAGACAATGATGCTGATGATGTAGTCGATATTGAGGATGACTTGGATGATGGTATCGAGGAGGTAGAAGAGTCAAAGTCTGAAACAAGCAGTCCTCCTCCAGCTCCAAAGGTTTGGCATGGAACTTCTTTTAACAGTTGAATTACTGCTTGTGTTTTGGTTAATGTGAACCTGATCAGAGCTGTCTTTACTTTCTTAACCTTTAATATATTGTAATGTTATTAAAGATGTTATCTGGGAGTAGGGCTCAGAATTAAGGTTGGCTGCTTTGTTCCTGTTCTCATGTCCATTGTGTTCTTCCAGAAGACTTAGATCTAACCTTGAAATCTGTGATGTGAGTATCAGGAGTTAATGCTAGCTATTTCCAGCTAGGTATATACTTGAGTTTTAGTTGCAGACAAGAGCACAACAGCTTGACACAAGCAGCAATATTTACATAATTTCTGTATTTATGCTTCAAGATGTCCAGGTGAGCTTTACTGGAGTGTAGGAGGGAGTGTGAGTTTCTGTTTTGCTGTAGAATAGGGAATGTGTCTTGAAAGGTGCATAAATAAACCCTTTTCCAATAGGTTACCTACAGGCCCCCAGTCCCAACTGGTGAAGTGTATTTTGCGGAATCTTTTGATAAAGGAACTCTGGATGGGTGAGTATAATCTGAGGGATGTTTCAGTACAGCAAATAATTTAAAATCTTGGTGAAAGGCAATGAAACCCTCTCTGTAGAGCCCATGTTACTCAAAACTGAATCAAAGGGCCTCTGTTTGGTGGGATTACAGTAGTGACTTCTTGAGACTGGCTGTTCAAATGCTGAGTTAAACCAGTATTTCCTTAAGTTCTAGTAATAAAGGGGAGTGAGGCCATTACATGTGGCTTTTTTACTTTCCTCAAGTGATGTGAGGATGGTAAGGTGCTACTTCTGTTTTTTTTACAGGAGTGAGGCACTTCCTCATGAGGTTGTAGTCATACCTTGAGGGTGGGAAGTGGCAAACACAGAAAAGTTTGCATGCTTGGGAGTAGAACTCCTCAGGGGATCAAGATACTGGAGTGTAGTCATGGGACAGCAAGGGCTGTTTTATCTTAAGGGTGGATTTTTCATTTGGCTGGGGAGGGGGGGTGGTGAGGAAAGTATGGTTTTCCAACCATTGGATGTCTGTCTTCTAGATGGATCCTTTCCAGAGCCAAGAAGGATGATACAGATGATGAGATTGCCAAATATGATGGTGAGTCAAACCCAGGTTTTGTATGATAAATGTTTCTAATATTGTTTGTCATATATGAAAAAGAGGTGCAAGTTTATTTTTCCAGTTTCTCAGCTAAAATTATATTCACTGAAGAAAATGGGAGGGGTGTTTATATACCTGGCTAACAATATAAAATGTAGTTTTGATTTAAACAAAATATCCACTCAGATTTATTTTAAAATAAATTCTTGTTTGGTCAATTTCTTCCCCAGGTAAATGGGAAGTCCAAGACATGAAGGAAACCAAGCTTCCAGGAGACAAAGGGCTTGTAATGGTAACCCGAGCCAAGCATCATGCAATTTCATCCAAACTTTCCAAGCCATTTGTGTTTGATACCAAACCCCTTATTATACAGTAAGTAAAGAATAACTTGGTGTTCTGTCATTTCCAGGGTGACATGATAGCAGGCTGAGGTAAATTCTATAACTGAGCTCTTGTTGACTGGCCATCTAGATGATGTAAAATGCTGTAATATATTAAAAATAATTACCCAAATTCCCAAAGTGGGGAGTTAGTAATGGTGTGGGTCCTTCTGAAGCCTGAAAAGGGAAGAAGTCTGTGCAAACTAGATTTTGGTAACCTGTCTTGTGGCTTCAATTCACTTGATTTAATTGTAGTAACAAGGTAAGGTGACTGACTTTTGTACTGCTAATTGTGGAAGTCCTTGTCCTTTTGAACGAAAGCTGGTCTGTAAGTAGGTCAGTGCACTTTCTTATGCAGTAAACTGCTCTCTGTTTCTGAGGGGAAGTGGACAGAGGAGTAAAGGATACATTTGTTTCCTGCTTCCTGTGTCTTGGTTCATTTGCCATGGAAGATGAACACCTTGCATAGCTCTGGTCTGGACTGTTGTAGAAGAATCTACTTGCATGTATGTTAGGCAAGTCAGGGGAAAAACATAAATCAGTGAGAACAGTTGAATTGTGCATTATTACCGATATTATCAATTTTAAACAAAGAGTAAACTAATTCATATTTGCACAAGATAATGAATTGGTCACTTTGCTTTGCACTATTTAGTTTTGGCTCAAAATACAAGGCTAAAAATAAAGCCCAGTGGTCATTCATTCCAGCTGCTGGCATTGAGAGATCATCAGGCATATTTAGCTTATTCCTGACAAGAGGTGTTTTGCCTTTTTCAAACTCGTTGGCATCCCTAAATATACTGTTGTATGCTTATAACCCTAAAGGGGCTTCTCCTAGGATCCAATTGTTTTTGCTTTGCTAGTCTTGCAAATTGAGTTGTCTGTCTGCCATAGTAATTGTGGGGAAAATAATTGGTTTGCCTCAATCCCTGTTGGAGTGTCTTACATACTGGAAAGCTTTTTCTTCCTTCTCTCTACTTCTAGGTCATTATCTCCTAGGCCAGCACTCAATTTCTTTAATCTTTTCTGTCAAGTCTTCTAAATCTTCAGTTCTTCAACTGTTTCCTAGGCTCTTGTGAATATTTTCTTAGTCCTTATATCTTTATATATTGATATGTCTGTATCTTTAATATTCACTGGGTAAGTAATTTAAAGCAAACAGCAACAAAACAATCTTACTGTTCATTTGTACTGAAAAAACTAGTTGTGTATTACAAAAACAATTTTCCTCATGTATAACATGTACTCTCCCCTTGTCTATTCAAAACTAAAATTAGGTATGAAGTAAACTTCCAAAACGGAATAGAGTGTGGTGGGGCCTATGTGAAATTGCTTTCAAAAACCCCTGAGTTGAACCTGGTGAGTAATGCTACTACTTTGAGTATTAGCTGTGAAAGAACGTGAAGTTTTTTCATTTTACTTCTTTTTGAAGCAACGCTTTTAGTGATGCAGTGGGGCCTGATTGCCCAAGTACTTTGCACTCAGCATTTTCCCAGTGCTTTCAGTTGGAGAGGATAAGTACTGAAATATGACAGCCCCTTGAGTGGAAACTGAAGTTCCCTAATAGCCGAGCCATTATAGACCTTTGCCAAACTCTGCAGTACTTCAGATTTTCCTGGGTTCTAGAGCCAAACAGGAGAGTAGCCAGCTCTGAAGGCCTAAGAACTGCTTTTTGTCCTCACATTCCTTGAAGTGGTTCAGCCTGTTCAGATAAAGCTGAACTGCTGGGTAGCCTGGCACAGGCTCTTGTAGCCTATGGATTTTATTTAGCCATTTTCCTAGACACTGTGGGACATGCCTTTTATGCCTTGTTACCATCCTTCTCCTTTCCTTCTGCAGTGTCATTGGAGTTGTATTATTAATACAACTTCCAAACTATTAAAAAACCCCAAAACACCCACAAACACCCAGAACACTACTTAGCTGCCTAATCAGTTTCATATGTGCATTGAATTGTCAAATAACATTAGCAAGACAAAACAGACTTGTAGAGTTCAGTGGTGAAGTGATGGTATCCAGTTAGAACTTAGATTGAGGCGGTACCCTAGTTCATAACTATAGACTAAATGCAATTTGGCCTCACTTTTAGTGCTGCTTATCACTTTGTGTGAAGGAAACTCAGTGGCCTTGCTAGTCATTCTTTGTTGCTAGTAACTGATACTTCTAACAGATCACTTTTAAAATACTTTATTATAATGTAGCAATGTACTTAAACATTGTGGGTGTCACTTACACCAGTCTTTCGGATAACACTTGAATAGCTTGTGTTTTCCATGTGGGAAGTAGAGCCCAAAGGTGCAAATTGAAATAGATGGGATAGTTCTCAGGCAATTTGTTATTTTTTCTGGAGGCTTATATGAGGAATACAAGCTTTAGTGTGGAGACTTCATGGGCTTGGATATCCAAGTTGCAGAATAATTTCTAATGAGTTGGGAAATGCCAGACAATGACTTAAATTGTGTTTCAAAATAATGGAGTGAAGTATTGCATTGTTTTTAAAGGATCAATTCCATGATAAAACTCCATATACAATAATGTTTGGCCCTGACAAATGTGGAGAGGACTATAAATTGCACTTCATCTTCCGGCACAAAAACCCAAAGACTGGCAAATATGAGGAGAAGCATGCAAAGCGTCCAGATGCAGATCTGAAGACTTACTTTACTGATAAGAAGACTCATCTTTATACTCTAGGTATGGTGACTGCTAGCTATGCATATTAATAACTAATCCATTTCCTGAACCAAAGGCACATAAAGTGAGCCAGATGAACAGTTGAATATTTGTGCCAATGCACAATACAGCTAAAAACTACTTGAAAGCTTCAAATGCACAAACTGATTGTCTATACAAAGGCTTATTTCATCCTTCTAGAAAGTCTTGATTCTTGTAAGAAAGGTCATATGACTTTAACTTAAAAGAGAACTGAATTTCAGGGTAGTTATAAGTAACTTGAGGTAAGTATATCTGAAATAATTACCAGTGTTTATAAAATGCCTGAATGCTGCCTCTGAGTAACATGGGGTACACTAGGATTTACATGTAGAGGCATCATGGTTTGTTTTGTTTTCCTTTGGGGTTTTTTTCTGCTTTCATGTACCAAACAAACTCAGTGGTTATTGAAATAGTGTTTGGTATATTAGATATGATTAAAATCTTCCAGGAAGTACTTAGGAGTATCTCTAGCTTTTCCTACTGCAGAGACAGCAGTGGATAAAGTGAGATTAAAATCCTGTTAGTCAGTAGTGGGAAGTCTTAGTCTTGAGTAGAATATGAGTATATCCATTCTTACTTCTAAAGCAATATTTCCTGTGCCAAAGTCAACTTGTTGTGGTAACTGCTAAATCACTCTACAAACCTCTGTGCCTTTAACATATTTAAATTAGGACTCCTGGCAGGAGTCTGCCTTCTCACAAGGTGAGATGTGGTTCATCATCACTAGCTGTACTTTGGCATAAGGAGAAAGGTTCTTAACAGTTCTTTAAAGCAGTTGATGGGTAGGTGGTAGCTTGGATTGTACAATGGGGATGAGGGATGCTTTATGACTCACGCTTTGTATCGTACATGCAATGATTACATCAACGTTTTTCCTTACAGTCTTGAATCCTGACAATACTTTTGAGATATTGGTCGATCAAACGGTTGTCAACAGTGGCAATTTGCTAAATGATATGTCTCCTCCTGTGAATCCACCCCGAGAGATTGAGGACCCAAATGACCAGAAGCCTGAGGACTGGGATGAGAGACCAAAAATCCCAGACCCAGATGCTGTTAAACCAGATGACTGGTAAGGTGTTGGAAGGGTGGAATTGAGGGAGTCCTTAGCCTGATAATTTGGTCCTGATCAAAATGTCTTTCTCACATGACTTCTGGAAGATTTAGAGTCTCACCCTTGTAATCAAAACACTGTCAGTTTAGGCATCTTAACAGCACTTCAGTTGGCAAAGGCAGACAGGTTCCACATCCTTTGGGAATTTCTATGTAGTGCTCCTGTTCTTGTGTTGGCCACAGACAAAGATTTTTACAGAAATACCCATGCTACCTGTTGCTTTCATCCTTGATGAGATCAAAGGATGAGCTGCAGAAGGTATAACTGAAAGCTGTTTGTAGTTGTTTGTATAGATAAGGTAACTGAAAAATCTGACTACTAAATCAGAAACTGATCCTGGCTCTCTGTCTTTGTACCTGTGCTTTGTAAAGTATAGACTCAATTTCAAGCACACGTGTTTTTGCAGCTGCTACTAAGAAATGGTATTTGCTGTAATATGCCCTTTCTAGACTGGTTTTTGAAAACAGTAGTAGTAGTACTTTGCAGCTTGATATGCCATGAGGCACATGTGTAGGTAATGAATTGCAAGGCAATTAATTTCTGAAATCATGGGGTGACCCTGACAGAAGGGAAGGCGGCTGGCTGTCTAGATCAACGGGCTTGTTCAGAGTCTGTAGAATCATGGCTTGGTGTTAAGAACTCTTATGTGTTGTGTATGTTAATACATAATGCTCTGCTCTCAAGGGATGAGGATGCTCCTGCAAAGATCGTGGATGAGAACGCTGTGAAACCAGAGGGCTGGCTGGATGATGAGCCAGAATATGTAGCAGACCCTGATGCTGAGAAACCTGAAGATTGGTAAGTTTGCTGCCTGTTGCAAATAGCAGCAAATATTTTATGCTTTTGGTACTGACATTGGCAGTTCATTGTTGCTTGGGGACAAAGTTGCTGTTCAGGTTATTTTGCTTCAAAAGTAGAAGGAAGAGGTCTGAGGGCGCATGTCCTGCATTCACCTCTGTATTTTTTAAGTCTTTTGTAACTGTAAGCAGAACAGGGCAGGGATAATCGTCTTGAAGTAGTATCTACTTGGAAGGTGCAGTGGGGGAGGCTGTGCTCGGGGGCTGAGTTTTGGTGATCTTCTGCACTTCACAGTTAATCTTTGAAATCCTTGTTCCTTGTGCAGTATATTTATCTACAGACCTATGCTATACAAAGTTCCATTTTGTGGTGAAAATTTTAATTTTCCCAGAAACTGGACATTGTCTGAGCCTTATTCTGTATGAAGGCAAGGAGTGGACTCCAAAACTGAATTTGCCTTTTTAGGGATGAAGATATGGACGGTGAATGGGAAGCACCTCAGATTGCAAATCCTAAATGTGAGACAGCTCCTGGCTGTGGTACCTGGCAGCGCCCGATGATTGATAATCCAAACTACAAAGGCAAATGGAAGCCTCCTATGATTGATAACGTGAACTATCAGGTTGGTGTTTTCATTGTTTAAGCTGGCAGCTAATGCAGCATCTCTATTACACCTCCTGAATCTAAATCATTCTGCTTTTTGTAAGAAAGAATTCAAGTGCTGTCATGATTGTATTGTGTTTCGAGTGGATGGATTCAAAGTGCTTTCTTACTAAGCATCACTTCATTGTGTTGGTTCCCAAAGCCTGATAAGTTGCACCCGTAGATGTTGTAATTAGTGCAGTGGATTGGTATTTCTTTCCATTCATAATGGGCTGAAAACTAAAATTTGCCTTCTAGTAGGTGAGGCTGAATGTCTTTTGTCTTTTCTAGGGTATATGGAAACCTAGAAAGATCCCAAACCCAGACTTTTTTGAAGACTTGGAACCTTTCAAGATGACTCCCTTCAGTGCTGTGGGACTTGAGTTATGGTCCATGACATCTGACATATTTTTTGACAACTTTATCATCTGTACTGAAAGAGCTGTGGCTGACGATTGGGCCAGTGATGGATGGGGGCTGAAAAAGGCAGCTGATGGTGCTGCAGAGGTGAGAGAGGAAGGTTTAATTGTGTGCTGCTGAGTGGAACAGTGGAAGCACCTCTGCTGTTCTCTGTGACAGCCTTTGTCAATAAATACCTGTATGTGCCCAGGTGGAGGGTTTTGCTAAACCAGATTTGGAGCTTCAATTCATAATTACATTATGGTAATCATTGCTATAAGTAACAGAGTACTCACTGCTCTCTTCTAAGTTTTTGCTCTGGTATTTGGACTGTTTAGCCTAATTCTTAATTTGTAAGCTATGGAAAAAGTATTTGTGCAGGTTAGCTTGAATTTTTTTTGGTCTGAAATGTAATGTTTAAAGTTGCAAAAAGCCTATTTGAAAATTCTGTAGCTTAAACTTAGCTGCTACAACTTGCTGTATGGGATGAAATTTGACAGTTCTTTTGGTCTTACAGCCTGGTGTTGTGGGCCAGATGATGGCAGCTGCTGAGGAGCGTCCCTGGCTTTGGGTAGTCTACATCCTCACTGTGGCTTTGCCAGTGTTCCTTGTTGTCCTTTTCTGCTGCTCTGGGAAGGTAATGCATTTCCTCTGATAATCAGTATCATGTTTAAAAAGGAGGCTCAGTAAAATGTGCCTGAATGTCACAAATAATTGCCTGTGTTTTACATTGTCTTTCAGAAACAGCCAAGTGCTGCAGAATACAAAAAGACTGATGCTCCTCAGCCTGATGTGATGGATGATGAGAAAGAGGAAGAAAAAGACAAAGGGGAAAAAGAAGAGGAGGAGGAAGAGGAGGACGCAAATGAGGAAAAGCTTGGTAGGTAAACTAGATCATCTTGAACAATGTTCTCCATGATCGAATAAACCAGCAGGATTGGCAGATACAGAATAAAGCTAATGGTGAACTGAAGATAAATCAGAAAGGAGAATGATGTATTTTTCATTTCCCTTAGAAGAGAAGCAGAAAAGTGACGCTGATCTAGGAAGTGCTAGTCAAGAGGAGGAAGAAGAGGAGGAGGAAGAAGATAGGAAAGCTGCATCAGAGGTAAGAGTGCTTGATCTTTAAAGGAAACTTGTGCATTTTCTTTCATAGGTTATGTAGAACAGGCCTTACTAGTGTTAAAAGTTAACCTGGCTCATGTGACCCTCCCTCCCAGTTCAGAACTTTGGAAAACTTAATCACCCTGAAGAGTAAGAATTGTTGTGACTGACTTCAGCAGAGTGGGGCACCCTGCTAAAGGCACTGCTGTTGAGCCTGCCTTGAGAGAGGGGTGGGACTGTTGGAAGGCATCTTCTTGAGGCAAAAGGCTTATTCAGCTTTGAGTACAGTCAGGATGTGACCTTAAGTGCTCCACTGACACAATGGCTGACTTAAAAATGGGTGGAGTGTTGCTTGAAGTTAAAGGATTCTCCCAGCATTAGAAGCTGTTGAGCGCTCCCAACAAATAGTGTATATCCATTGTGCAAATGAGGAATTTGCCTGTTTGCCACAAAGTACTTACAGCAGTAAGTCCTTCCAAACACTAGTTTCTAATGTAGAAGTGAAAGTAGATTATTCTTTGTAGATTTTCTCAAAATGGTTATTAAGGGTATATTTAGGTTTTATTTTGTTGATTTTTACACAAATTACTTTCTTTCAGGAGGAGGAAACTGTGAATAGATCACCCAGAAACAGAAAGCCAAGGAAAGATTGAAAAAAGTCATAAGAACTTGATCTGTGATTTCTTTTTTTTTTTTCTTTTGTTGTTATTTTCAAACATGGTTCTGGGAGAGGACCTTGGACACCTTACATTGAAACTTGGACAAACCTCAAGATTTCACCATCCACAGGTTCCAGTCACACTATCCAATGTAATGGAGTGTCTAGCAGTAAAATATTTGCAATCATCTGTTTTAAAGAGCATCATTCCTGTAGAAAGAAAGCATTTAATATAATGGGCTGTGGATTTTGGAATGTAACATAACTAACCTTTTCATTTTTGGTTTTAAATATTCTTTTCTGTTCTTAAGTAGATTGATAGAATTTTTCCAGTCTCAAACCTTGGCTTAATTTAATATATTAATTAGTGAAATATAACAATGAATCTTGAAAGTGCTAGGTGATAAAAATGCAGTTTTATAACTAGTTTTTTTTACAAGTATGTAAATTCCTAAATGCACCGATGTCTTTATACCCCTTAAAATTTGGTAATTGTTTGAAGAAAAGTTGTCAATGCATTTGACAACCCCCCTGCCCTCAAAAGAAAACTGGGGGTGTATGGGGAAACCAGTAGTGAAAATCTCTAATCAATCAACTTCATTCTTTTGGGGGGAGGGGAAAGAGGAAGAAGGGGTGGAAGGAAGGGGTTAGGCAGTCTATAGAATATATGCATACTGTGCATGGCTAAAGCCCTGTTAAGTGTTGACAAACGATCTAGGATTTGGAGTGGGTCATCTTAATGTGGCATTTAATCCTGCAGACCTTGCAGACAACCAATTTTGTTTGTTCTTGAACTCTTTTTGTAAAGCTGAGGGTTGTTGGGGAGGTGTGGTTAGGCTACTTCCCCCTTTGCCCACGGTTCAGCCACCGGTGTTTTCCTCTCTGTGACGATACAGCTCTTCCTGAGAGCAGCTTTGCCTCAGTTGCTGAAGCACTTCATGTTAGCTCATTGTCAAACTTGATTTCATAGCTAGGCCTACTCCTTTCCAGGGTCCAAACACTGAATAAGACAGTGTCCCATATCCTCTCACTGTTGTCACTGTATGTCTGCTGTAGAAACGGGGGAGGTAGGCAGGTAGACAAGTTGAACTGAGTATTTGTTAAGGAAAAAAAACCACAACCAAGATGTCAGTATTGTAGGTGGGGAAGGAGCATGTGGAATATCTTAACTGGTATGTGAAACTGTTTTAAGTCCTTTTATCTGCTCTTCATGTAACAAGTGCATTCTAAATTATATTGTGAATGTTAGGAAGTTCCAATTCCAGCTGAATAAATTTTTTTAAAGTGTTGCGTCTACCATAGTACACTGTTTCAAACACTTTTTTTTTTTTTGTGGAATGCAGGTGAGCACTACAAGAGCATTACCTCTGCGGGTGAGATGGATGTAATTCATTACACTGTACCAAATATGTTGGCGTTTGGATGTCTATATAGATAAACTTTTGCCTTTGTTTAGAATGAAATTAATGGCCTGAAATTATTCTTGCACTGAACTTAAACACTCCAGTGTTGTTTGGTCATATGATAGGTATAGTGTGAGGAATAATTCCCAGGGGTTGGGAGGGGAAGAGTGTTCCCAATTACCTTGCAAACAATCTAACCAATTACTAAAAGACTCTTGTTTTGGGTTTGGGGTTTTTTGGGGGTTTTGGTTTTGTTGGGTTTTTTTTTTGTTTTGTTTTTGTGGTTTTTTTTTTTTTTTTTTTGTAAAACACCTTTTGCTGCCTGTCCTTATGTTGTATCCCTTGGTTGTTGTGTTTGAAATATTAGTGATCACAAATGCATAGCAGGATTTCTTGATCTCTCTGCAGTGTACAAATAAACTATTGTAAGCAAGATACTGGAAGTAATTTCAGACTTCTGTTGGGAGCTATTGCATGTTTAGAATGCCTTTGCCTGTTGAACCACCTGGTCAATACTGCTCCTTATTGCAAAAATAGCTTATACTCTGACATGGAAGATGTCATAGCTTAAGCATTGCTACTAGCTTGTTCTCAGGACTGTATTTTTATCAAGGAGCAGTTGCTATTTATGACTCTCAGTCCTTTGAGATGAAGTATGTGTAAATGGTTTCAATTCAGCTAACGTTTTGAGCACAACATAAAACCTAATTAATGTTTTTTTTATCTTAATATGCAAATTGCCTTAAACTCCCAAACAATCCATGTGCATACATGTTCTTTCAAAGCATCAAAAGTGAACTTGAGATCTGCTATCAGCTTTTAAATAGTATTATATTAAAGCTAATTGTAAATCTACATTTGCTTCTGCTAAATCTCCTGAAAAAGTCTCCTGTCTGCATGTTACGGCTTTTTTTTTTATACCATAGTGTATGCTTTAAATCACTACAATAAATGAAGACTTTCCAACATGGATAGACAACTCAAGTTACTTTTTATCCTGCTTTTCTGGCTTGGGTGCCTCAGTTTGACCCTAAAATTGCTCTTATTTTTAAAGTCTTGGAGGAAAACAAAGAGTTACCTGCTTATCCTCAGTGCATAAAGCATAGCTGTGTTTTTTAGAGTAGTGAAGCTCCACCTGGCTGTAACCTGTGAACTAGATTTGAAACTTCTACAAATACATGAAGGTGTATTTGGGCCTTTTGTGTCTGTGCAGCCAAGGGTGGCAGCTCTTGAAAAGGATGCTGTGTGATGGGGGGTGGTGTTAGGCTGACGGGATGAGTCAAAACAAAACCCGTGGGCTCTGAAACACGAGGCAGAAGTGCTGAGAGCAGTTTTTCTCCCGGAGCCAATGCTTGGTAGGGGAGATCAGAGTGCACCTAACCAACTAACCCCTGCCAGCAGTGTCCCTGGATGTGATCTGCCCTCACTGGCACTGCTCACTACTGACTTGTCACAGCTTCAGGCTGTGACCTCTGAAATGCGTTACGAATGTTTTTAAGATTGACTCCTACGCCTGACCAGGCTTTATTGCTAATGCTGACTCCTTCTACATGTCCGTGGTTTTCTCTTGCTCTTTCCTTACTCCTTCCTCACAAACTCAGCTCCTCCATTGATGCTGTGTGTACATACGTGAGGCTGGCGGCTGCTCTGCCCATCCCAAACTGATGGTTAATTACCACTCTTGCCTCATGGTTTGTAAAAAGGGGTTTTGGTTGATTGGTTTTTTGGTTTGGTTTTTTTTTTTTTAGCATTGCTGGACACACCTACTGTGATTTCATGTTCATTTCAAACAGGTACTTGTAGAAGCAACTTGAAAAAAAAAATGTAAAAACTAATCAATAAAGAGACTTAAATCTGTTTGGCTTCCTTTGTCTAATTAGCAAACCTCCATCAGTCTTCATCATATCGGGTTCAGGGTGAGGTGAGCTGTGCCTCTCTTCCAGTTTTTTGCCACTCCAGCGCCAGGTAAGCTCCCAGTTCTCCCCAAAGGCAGCGGTGCCGCGGGGCGGAGCGGAGCCGTGGCGGCAGAGGGAAGAGCTCCCGCCGGGCCGGGACCGGCTCCGCTCCAGCGCCGGGGGCTCCCGGTGCCCGCCCCCTCTGTCAATCACTCTTGGCTCCGCCTCCCTGCTCTCCTGATTGGCTGCGCCCCGGCCGCGCCGCCCCTTCCCTACCTGTTCCTTTTAACCGCGCCGAGCACCGCCTCCAGCTCCCCTCGGCTGCTTAATTCGCGCCTCTGTGCATTCCTATTGGTCGGGAGCGGTGTCCGTCACGGCTCGTGACGCGCCGCGCGCCGTGACGTCGCCCCCACCCAGGAAGCTCCGCCCATTTATTCTCAACTCGGCTCTGGAGGGGAAAAACAATTTCAAGATGGCGGCGGCGCGGACAACAATGGGGGGCCGGGGGTCCGGGCCGGCCCGCGCCTGAGGGCGGCGGCGGGGGAAGCGCGGCGGGCTCCGCCGAGCCCCGCGGGGCGGGCAGGACTGAGGGAGAGCGGGGCAGCTGAGCGACGCCGGGCTCGGGGCAGAAGGAGGAAGTGGGGCGGGGGGGAGCGGAGCGGGCGCCGGGCCGGGGCGGGGGCAGGACCCGGGGTGATCCCGGCGGGGAGCACAGGTAAGGCCGGCGGGAGGGGCGGCGGAGGCCCCGCCATGGCGGGCGCCGGAGCGAGCAGCCGGTGAGCGGCGGCGGCCGCCCCTTCGCCGCCCGGCCCATGGTGCTGCCCCCCTGCCCCATGGCGGAGTTCGTGGTGCCGCGGCACAGCGCGGTGATGGAGCGGCTCCGCCGGCGCATCGAGCTCTGCCGGCGGCACCACAGCGCCTGCGAGTCCCGCTACCAGGCCGTGTCCCCGGAGCGCCTGGAGCTGGAGCGCCAGCAGACCTTCGCCCTGCACCAGCGCTGCCTGCAGGCCAAGGCCAAGAGGGCCGGCAAGCACCGGCAGCCGCCCCCGGCGCCGCCGCCACCCGCGCCCCCTCCGCCCGCCGCCGCCGCGGGGAGCGCCGAGAGGAGCGGAGCCAACGGGCTGGACGGCGAGGCGGCGAGCGGAGAGCAGCAGCACGGCCGCAGCAGCGCCCTGATCGCGGTAAGCGCCGCCCGGGGCCGGGTGCTGGGGCTGGAGGGGGACCGACGGTCGTGCTCGGCTGGCACCGGGACCTCTCGGCTGGAGCTGGATTGGGGAAGGAAAACAAGCTCTCGCGGCTGGTGTGGTGGCCTGCGGTGCGAGGGCTGGGGTTGGAGCTGCTTTGCAGAGTACCCTGTCTGCTCTGTTACAACTTCGCAGCCGATAAGGGGTGTTTTGTTTTCACTCGTCACCTCTGCACGCTGAAGAGTATATAAGAACTGCGGCATGGTGGGGTAGGGATAGGATTTCTGTGATGCTTAAATCATTCAGAGTATTTTGTGAATCATATTTCTAGCTAATTCACCTAAAATGCCCCTGCAGAGACTGTCAGAGGGGCATTAATACTGCGGTGCCTTTGGATTTTTGTTTGCTTGCTTATGTCTGTAATTTGGGGTGTCAGGGTTTTGTGGAGTCATTTGATAAGGATATGCGTATTACTGAGGGGGGAGTTTTGAGACAAGTAGTGTGTCTGTTAATTCTGGTGCATATTGGAAAGAATTTCAGTGGAAAGGCAGCTGCTTGTTTGCCACTTACTCTAGTGGGTGTGAACACTATGAGAATCCCACTCCACCCATTAAAAACTTGCCTAGCCCAAAATCTTAATGTTTCTCTGGCTTCTCTAGCATTTCTGGTTGTCGGGACATATTCACACAGCCCTGTTTGTATATCAAGATAGCTATTGCTTAACTTATTCTGGGCCCTTTAAATATACTGCAGTGTGCTAATGTGTCAGTAATGTAGGTTAGTAGGATAACCTCTTAAAGGCTGCCTGTCCTAATACCTGTCTGCCTTAAAACCAGGTATTTTTAAATGGTGGCCTGCACGAAAATGATTCAGTACTGCTCTGAGTGTCTTTAAAAGGGGACACTGGATTAACCTAAGACATTTCCAGGTTAATATATAGAATAAATTGTATTTTTAAGGTGCTCTGTGTATTTGATTGAATTAGAAAGGAAGAAGGATATACTTCCCTCTATCTTGGACCTCATTTGCTGTTTTTAAGAATCACGATTGAGCTTATTGGGTGTCTAGGACATGATGTGAAGTACTGAAACATGGGGTATATCGATGTCACCTTTACTGTAACTAGCACTAGGCAGCCTGGGTGCAGTTTGTAGTATTTACAAGATGAACTGAAAGTGTTACTTAACTGAATTGTTTCTGTTCTTGCTAATACACCTATGAGACTCGAGGACTTGCTGACTGTTGAGAGGACTGAGGTCCTTGTGACACAGTTAGAGCACTTCAGAGGGCTGCTACAGAAGGGTACTTAAGGAAGAGAGGAAACCTCCTGCATTCCTGACACTGATTCTGCAAAACTTTACAGTTAACTGTTGTTTAGCAGACAGATCTTGAACGTAAACTTCTGTCAAAACAAAAATTACTCAGACTTACATTTTATTATCTAAAGACTTGGTGGGTGTTCTGTTTATTTCCTGCTGGGCTCTCAGGCTTTTTGCATATGGGGCTCTACCCCTTAATAATGTGTATTTTTGTTACACTCAGAGCTCTTTAGCATGTCAAATCCTGTTGCTTACACTGCCACCACATGACTTCATATTGATCTTCTAAAAGAAAGATGTCTCTAATTCATTGGTGTTGTTTCTCTTAAATCACTTTGGATGTGGATTTCATCTCATTAGCATCCATTATAATGAGGGCTCTCAACAGCAGCAGGTTCTGAAGTGCACTGCACATCTGGGGAAGCCCTTGTACAGGAAGCTGCTGCCAGTGGCCAATTTGCACAACAGAAGAGGGTTTTAGTGTATGAATGACTCTTCCTCAGGCTGGCCTGCTGTTTCCTTCCTAGGATCCATGACTGTGAGCTTAATTGCAGCTGCTGATTCATCACCTCGTTACTGGGGTATAAGGTTGGTTTGCTTAGTAATTCAAGTCTTGGGGAAAAAACACAACAACAACAACACCTCTGCTGCTAATTTAATTCCTCTGGCCCAGAAGGTCCCTCTCTAGGCTGGTATTTTACCTCTACCCATCATGTTGCCATAATCAAGACCAAGCATGTGCTTTGAATGGGAAGGACCCTGGGCTTGATTTCCAGTGTTCAATAAAGTTTGGATGAACACCAAAATTATCTTGTTTTAAACAAGATACATTTCTTTGCTGGACACATTCCTTTCCAAACAATGCTGCTAGCTCAATGCAACATGCATTATATCAGCTATTGCTGCTGTAGCAATTCAGATTTTTCTGTGAAGCTCATATGAATCTGCTCTTGGAAATTGGTACTTCGTGTTGAATGTTAATGAAGCATTTATTCTGGTCCCTGAAAGACGGAGTGGTTCATGTAAAAGTGAAGGCTTTGTAATCGAGCATCAGAGGGCTTGTAGTAGTAGGACATGAAGCTGCATTGTCACAAGTGTGGACAGTGTGGGCACTGCCAGGTGATGTGCTGCAGAGCACCTTCTGTAAATCCACAATAGTCACAGGGCGCAGGGTGGCCCTGCCACTTCCTCCTTAGTGTCAGGTATGATTTGTCACATGAACAAAATCAGATATTTTCAATTAGTCTCTTCTCTGGTTTAGATCCTGAAGTTGGATGGATCTTGCTTATAAGCAGAAGTAAGGGGTAGATTCTTCCTTGTTTTGTTACTAAGGAGCTGTAAAATTCGAGCTACAGAAACTGAGAGAATACAATATTGATGCAGAAATACCTTGGATTATTTGTGCATCCTGTAGGCCTGCACTTCATTTGAGGGAATTGTTGAAAACTTAATACTTTCCTACTTTTAAAAAACTCCCAGACCATTATTTAATGGGAAATCCAAATGTTGACATCTAGTTCCCATTTCTGTTGTTTAACATGACATTATTAAGGCTGTGTTCAGCATAGAAGATGCTTGATGTTTGGATAATATGTTTGTTGTGTTGGTTACATTTTTGAGAAATAGGGAAGTTGGGAAGTGATAGGGCTCATCTCCTAGAACATTTTTTTCTCTGACAGGTTCTGATACACGAAAGTTCACCTGATAATGCTGTTTAAATCCTCTGCAGGAGAAAGGTTGACTTCCTTGTATTTCTGTTATAGACTCCAGGGCTGAGCTGAACAGGAGGCATTTCATTGACATGTGAATGAGGAGAATGGCAAGATCTGGATTTTCATCTCCACTCATTGTTTTATGATGTGGTGTGTTGGAAGGAGAGCTGCTCCCTGTCTCCCT
The DNA here is from genome assembly GCA_036630365.1 of Acanthiza pusilla. Taxonomy (NCBI): domain Eukaryota; kingdom Metazoa; phylum Chordata; class Aves; order Passeriformes; family Acanthizidae; genus Acanthiza; species Acanthiza pusilla. Next base: position 7,308,591 of record JAXCHO010000049.1, on the reverse strand, counting down.
GTTTCTTACTGTTTTTTTTCCCTACCTGAGAGCAGTTGTTGTGCAGAGAGCTTGCTTTGTCTGGGATGGCCACAAAACCACAAATAGTATTTCTGGAATGAGCACTGAAGGTCTAGTCAGTGGCCTGTCTTGGGAATGCTTTGTGTTAAAGCTGAAGAGTGGCACTTATTGGGGAGTGATAGATGTTTTTACATTAGTATTATTTAAACTCTAAGCAAAGGCACCAAGTAAAAAGTTTTAAATGAAATTTAAGTCTGAGGAGAGCAATGCATTGTTTCTTGGTTGAAAGACCTAAAGTAATAAATTAAAAGGAATAGATTGCCTGGAATGTACTGACAAGCATTAATGACATTCCTCTAAGGAAGCTCAGGCTGGTACACTAATGGTTCAGAAGACCTGATTTTTGTGTAAGCTGTGGTATAGGGGTGTTAAATTGTGAAATTATGTTTTACCACAAAAATAGCAAATTATTTGCATGTTATTTATATATAACTACGGTGCAGTGTAGTCTTGCCACCATTGTTTGTTTTTGCTGACAAGTCTGATAGTTTGTTGCCCAACAACTCAGACAGGTTTTTCTTTGTCTCCTTTTAATTCTCTGTGAGGTATTGTTTTATGTTTGAAACATTTCCCTTACCAGATTAGTTAGATATGCAGTGATGCTTCCTAAGTTGTAAGGATCTGGGAGTGACTGAGCTACTGCTGCTGCTAAGTTCAAGTGAGGTGGAGGATCCGGCATTGCAGCTGAAGGCACAGCAGTTTTTTTGATTCAGCAGAACAATTCCTGTAGCAGAAGCTGCCCCTTGTGACTAATGCAGGCTTGGGATATTTATAGACATGCCTATCCACAGCCCTTCTTCACTCCAGCAGGCAGTCACCCAAATACAAAAGTCTGCTGGAATTAAAGTAAAAATTAAAATGAGTCCAGCAGTTTGGTTCTGACAGCACAGTGGAATGCAGGAACACATTGGGTAATAAAATGCTTTCCTTGCAGGGGGAATGCAGCTTTGGAAGCTGTGGGAAGATACACAGTAAATGGGGAGCTCTTACTATGGTGTGTAGTCAAAATGTTATGTTTTCTATCCAAGATTCATACACTACAATTTCTGGGATATGCATTGTTGTTCCAGCTTAAGCAGATGTCATCTTCGTTGCTTCTATCCTTGGCCAGGCAGGAGAGGAGAATCCATGTCTGTAGAGGACATGCTGTAAACTCTGGTTCATGGGAGCTTATCTGTGCTGCAATACTGCCACTTCCATGGCAGAAAAATGCATGTATTCTAATCTGGTTTTCCCTTCTAGGTGAGAATGCTAGGAGCCATATTTGAGCTAGTTTTTTATTATGCTTACAGTCTAATACAGCATTTCTTCTTTGACAATGTCCAACATTATATTTCTCTTGCTGGTATATCAGGACAAATCCTTGTAGACTTAATTCTGAGGTTGAAACTGTAAATGAATTTGAAATAAAATACAAAACATTAAAGCTCTACTGAATCCTGTGAGAATATTTTAATCTCTGTAGCAGATGCTTAAAAAAAAAAACTAAATAAGAACATTATACAGAGCCTGAAAGGCACAGTATGAGGACCAGGTTTTTTAAATGTTTCATTTCTGCCATATTCACTAGGTGTTTTGTTGATTTGGGTTTTTTTAAATGAAACCTACATACAGTTTATTTTTATATATATATGTATATGTATATCTATATATGTAAATATATAACTTTTAAAAAAATGCATATATATTTACATATATATTTAGAAATATATATGTTTACTGTCTTCAGTTAGAGGACTCGAAGTATAGCAAAGTACTGGATTTTTGCAAAAGGATTTTATCTGTTTAACAGTTCTAAATGGTAAAGGATTTCTTGCTTTCAAGCAAACAATGTGAACTAAACTTTCATGCTTGTTATGTTCTAACACATTGAAATGTCATTGGTTTCAGATGATTATCTAAATCGAGTTTTGGGTATTGAGTCCACACCAAAGTAGCCAACACCAAACAAATAAACAAAAAAACCTGAACAAAAAACTCAACAAAACCAACCTGAACAACTTTGTACCACTAGTTTGATCAGTGATTCATGTCCCTTCCCACCAAGGCAGTAAGAGAGCGCTGCCCTGGCCTCTGAAGTTTTGAACTCTGCCAGTGCTAACAGACAAGCAGTAGGTTCAGTTGTGAAGCTTTTCTGGTTTCTCGTTGAGCTTCGGTAGTGGTTTTTGGACAGCTTTTACAGAGTCAATTTGCCCCTGCAGTGAGACCACAGTAGGGCTGAGCATCGCTGTGGTAAAATCGGTGGGTTTGAGATAGAGATTGTATATATCAAAATGCTGCGTGTGCTGTCTGTTTTCTGCTGGAATCCATGTCATTTGCCTGGGCATGCATCCATCTCTGGCGTTGTGGGCCTGTGTCCTTGTCAGTGTGGGAGTTACATGGCCAGAGGCTGCTGTGTTGGACACCTTTTGTTGTCATGGATGGCACCTGGGTTTTGGCAGCTTGTGTTCCATGCATGAGGAATCCACAGTTGGGCATGTGTGCTCCTGCCAAGGAAGTGTTTATGACCATGTTGAGGACTGTGTGTTCTGCTCACGTGAATAAAATGCAGCTCAGGTGATGTGACGTGGAGGAGGTGCAGCCTGTGGCCCCTCCATGGCTCTTTGACAAACTCTATGTCCTGTCCTGGGCCAAAGGACCAAGGCCTGCTCACATCCCATGCCTTGCACTGTTCCTGTATTGGTATAAATACTTCAGACAAATGCTTTTGGGGTAGTATTTTTAGGCATAGCTAGATAGCAGTGATCTCAGAAGTTCATCTTTTGTTGGAAAATTGAATAGGCTGAGAAAATGAGAATACAGTTCTGTATCTGATCTTGTGACAGTGGAAATGACTGGCTCAGTGTTATAAATAAAATTGATTGATTCTGCTAAGGAAACCATAGACAGTGTACCAGAGGACCAGCGTGCCTTACAGGATGGTAATGAACAAGAAAATTAAAGCTGAAGGGATTTTCTTAGTAAGTAGCAAGCTATGCTTTACTTCATCAGTGTGTTGGTTGGGTTTTTTTCTGAGTTTTGGCAGAAGAGAACAGGTTTTTCTTGCCTTGAGAACTCTGTTGGAGCAGCTTGATAGGTAGATAGCTTGCAGTCTGACTTGTATCTCACATGCAGCTTGTTATTTCCCCCCCCTCAGACCAGATTATTTGGATAGACACAGACAAGCTGGGGAGGAACTTAATCTCCCTTTTTTTCACCAAAGGAATACAGTTTTAGGTGAAAGGAGGATTTTGTCTCGAGCAACTACAGTCAAAGTGTCTCCAAGGATCAGATATCTGGGTGTTATGACTGTTAAAACACATAGAGATATGAAGTTCCTGTGCTGGATATTAGGGGTCTGTATCTTTTTCTAGACTGCAGTGAGTGTAGCTCACAAAACAAAGTTACTACTTTTATGTGAGTTTTCAGGGAGTGGGTTTTGTCTCTACCTATGTAGAATTAAGGAGGACCCATTCCCAAACTTTGAGCAGTTTGACTCATCATATAACCTTGGGCAAGTTACTCATCCACCTTGAGCTTCAGTTTTCCCAGTGGGAGTATTAAGTAAACAATGGGAAACTTGCTGAAAGCCAAATGTTGTGGTGGAGTTGAGCTTCTTTGCTCTCTGTTGTTTTGCCTTTTTACAAAAAAAGTCGATTTCCATTATTCTTTCAAGTTGGTATTTGAAAAATTCGCTAGAGAGCTGCTACTCCAAGCTGAAGACCTAATGCTCAAATTAAGAGATTCCAAGTTCCAGCCTCCTCTCCAAATGTACACCTCACCTCATCCTACTCAGTCTTCTGCTGATCTTGCTACTCTGCTGCTATTTCCATGAGCCCTCTAGAAGATCACAGTCTCCAGGGAAGCTGCAGTCTGTCCCGCAGATAAAAATAAGACTTTCCTGTTACCTATGCAATCATTAAACAAATAGTGGGGTTTTTTTGCTGTTACCTGTGCAAGCATTAAACAGATGGTCTGGGGTTTTTTTTCCCCCAAAGATCAGCTAACTATAGACTGTTTTAAAAAAATAGCAACGATTAACTGTGAACCAGTCCTTCTGTCTGCAAATAAAAGAATGCTGTTGCCCAGGCAAGTGTGTAAAATTCTTCTGATAATTTATGCTGGCCCTACATACAACCTTTTGCTTGAATGCTAAGATCTTGAGGTTTCCCATTTTTCCTTGGATGAGATGGTTTTCCCCAGGGGTTAGTGGACTGCCATGTGAAGAATGCAGGTAATGTGAAAAGAACCATGCTTGTCTTGAGGTTTAAGGAGCTGCTTTCCTGCCATCTGAGAGGGCTGTTGTTTAGTGACCCCACGCCTCAGGTGGGTGGCTCTTGGTGGGGATTTCTCTCGTGTGTCCTGCTGGGATGTACCAGGGTATCTCACCCAGGTTGGGAGCCGATGGCAGAGTTCCCTCTTTAAGCTCCCTTTGCTGTCAGTAGCGTCTCTGCCCTACAGGTTTGTCTGCGTTGGTGGAGTGTTCCAGCACCAGCAAAGCTCAACTTTTTTTACAGAATGCACCTGAGGGAAGGAAAAGTTTATAGTTATCTTTGATGTGTGCAGGAATTCTGGTTTCAGATGTTTTTGAGGTCAATAGAAAGAACTTTATATTTGAAAGAATGCTGGCAGGAAGGAGAAGTTGAACAAAGGCGCTCAGGCTCTGGCTGTGAAGCTGCTGCTGTAGCTGCTGGTCGCTTCTAGGTGGCACCATGAGAAAAAGAATCTATGCCTTCACCAGCTCTGAGAGGCCAACTGTGGAGCTGCTTGGGGCTCTGGTGGTCGGAGCAGCTGGCAAATACTTCAGGAGAAAGGAGGAAAGGAATGAACATGTTCTGCTGTGAGAGAACTGGCTGAACTCTGAATTGCATTTTCCACAAGTGTGAAGCAATGGTCGCTAAGTGACAAATTGGTTTTGCTTCAGTGCCAAAAGTATGATTGTATACAGAATTCATATACATACTTCTTCTCTAGACGTTATTATCACAAGAGAATCACTTGTTTTTTCTAAATATTTAAATGTGAGACTGCTTTATAAATATTTAAATGTGAGACTGCTTTATAAAACAGTCTCATGGAACAATTATACCATGCCTGTACATAGACCAAAAAAAATACAGATTTTTATTCTCATCTAAAATTTGATTCTTAACATTCTTCAATATTTTTCTCATTTTGAATAGGAAAAATCGTAACATATTCCAGTTCACAGCCATTTCTCAACTTTTTGTTGTTGTTAGAGTATGTGGCAGCCTTTAGTTTTGTCTGAAAGAGGGGTCTCTGAAGTAGTACATATTTTTTGAAATTTTTCCCTGAGAGATTATGGAGAGGAAGTCATCTCATGTGCTGACTTGTAAAACAAAATGTTACCAAAACAAGGATGCAATCTTTGATTTTTTTTTTCCTCAAATGTTTTATTCAGAGCTAGACAATGTTCTGGTAAGAAATAAAAATCCAGATCTATGTAACATAGAACTACATAACTAAAATATTCCTTTTCTTTTTCAGCAGCTCCATGAGACTGTGAAAAGAAAGCTTGACAGTGCTGCTTCCCCTCAGAATGGAGACCAGCAGAATGGCTATGGTGATGTGTTTTCTGTGTCCAAGAAACTGCGTCGTGATGAAGGTCTTGGAGTGAGTGGTTCTTCCAATGGAATGCCCCCTGTGTCTCCACTCCATCATCTTGACAAGAAATCTGGCACTGGAGATACCTTACAACTTAATGGGAAACATCCGATGGGGCTGGATGGCATCAGCAAGAAGTGTCTTCCAGATTCCAGCCTGCAGATGAATGGAGGTGGTGATGCTGATGACTCATTTCCTCTGAGTTTGAACAAAGAGCTGAAGCAGGAGCCTGTGGATGAGCTTCCCTGCATGAATCCTGGTACAGGGGGTTCTATATCTCAGAATAACTTGATGCCTGATCTTAACCTAAATGAGCAAGAATGGAAGGAACTTATTGAGGAGCTCAACAGATCAGTGCCCGATGAAGACATGAAGGATCTCTTCAATGATGACTTTGAAGACAAAAAAGATGCAGATTCTTCAAATTCAGCTGCACAGACTCCATTGCCACAAGATATTAACATAAAGACTGAGTTTTCCCCAGCACCCTTTGAACAAGAACAGCTGGGATCTCCCCAGGTTAGATGCACTTCTTCAGGTTCAGCATTTATTGCTGCTGCTTCTGTACCTGTAAGTGCCACTTCTACAACGGGTGGTAGTTCTCAGGCTATGTTCCAGCCTTCCAGTCAGTCAATGACTGAAAATCCTAATCAGCCCCTGATGCAGGCATCAAACCACTCTCAGAACGTCCAGAGGCCTGTGTTGTTACCTGGGAAGTGTGCAGGAAGTGCCAAAGAAATGTCTTCTGCTCATCAACTTCAGCAGATTGCTGCCAAGCAGAAGAGAGATCAGATGTTGCAGAACCAGCAGCAAGCTTCACAAGTCCACCAAACAAATCAAATGTCTACGTGGCAACAGTCTGGGCCTTCCCATAGTCCACTGGCTGTCCCATATACCATGGAAAATCCCACTAGCCCATCAGTTTATCAGCCAGACTTCAACAATCAGAAACTCATGATGCCTAATTTGGGAAATAAAAGCTCGCCGAGAGCTGGAGGCAATTACCATGTGAACATTTTGGGTCATCAGCAAAACAGCTTGAACCAGAACCCTGTGAATAGTCAAGGTTCTATGCTGGACTATGGGAACACCAAACCTCTTTCCCATTACAAAGCAGAGTGTGAGCAGGGGGTGGCAGTGCCTGGGCAGAACAAGACTCCCATGCTGGCATACATCCAGCAGCGCCAGCAGCCACCACTGTCCCATGTGAGTGATGACCAAAATGGGATGATCCTATTGAAACCCAAGTCTGGAAACATTGCCTATCGACTGCCACATGGTCAGGTGAATGTCCTGAATTACCTTTGTTCAGTAGCAGATTTAAGGTTGTTGGGTACATAAGGCTGGAGTACAGATTCCTTGGTATAGTTTCAAATGTTTTCATTGATTTTAAAGAGAAAAATCCTATATACAAGAATCTAAGACAAGAATCATGAGGTCTTTTTTGCCCTGGGGACAGTTTTTAGTACTGGGTTCTAGGTCGTGTAACGTGTGATTTCCAGCTTTATATACTTTGTGGGCAACAAATTATGTTGCGCTTCACAGAAGCTTCTACTTACAAAGATAAATAGATGCTTTGTAAACTTTTGACCAAAAATAACTCACATGAAACTGTAGTGTTAAACAGTGTTCTCAAAGAAGCTTTGATTTCTTTACCTTGTTTTCAGTCCCTACTTGTGTCAGAATTGGCTTAGTATAAAAAGACCTAGTTTTGCAGAGAGGTGGAAGTGGGGGCTGCATTCCTGGTTTCTTGGGTGTTCCTTGGGGCCTTTCAGTTCTAAGGATTTTTATTGGTTAAGTCTCTGGGCATTGGGGAAGCATGGCATAGAAGAGAAATATATCATTAAGGATGAATAATAGTAATGTTTGTTTGCTTGAAGCATATGCTTCAGGTTTTTCTGTAACAGCAAATTCCAGATGGTGCTCCTTTGCCTTGTATATAACTGTTACTACAGGTATGCTGCAGGTGAAAATCTATGTAGTGGGTTGAAGTATAGACTCATTGGGATTCTGTAACATGTACCAGCAATGCACATGTGAGAGGGCTTGTTGAAAAAAAAAGGTATTTGTTACAAGGATTAAAGCTCCTCCAGCAAAAGCTGTTTGACATCCAACTCTAGTCATATGTTCCCTCAACAAAACAAAAAACCTGTGAAAAAGCTCTGATTAGTCTGTGATGAAGACCACATCGATGTACAGATAAAAATTTGAGATCAATGTGCTTCATAAAGCACAAAAATGAATCTCTTTGAAAGCTGGCAGAAGTAACAGTCTAACAGCATTTTGATGGAAGAAAAAGGGTAGAGATGATTGTGTGTGTCACATCTCCCCTCACTGAAAAACATGGGGGTGACCTTACATCTACACAGCCACACTTGCGCTGAACTAACAGAAATACTGATGAAAGCTTCTGGAGAATTTCTCAAATTTGAAATTTTAAAAAAACCAACTTTAGGATGGGAGACATAAACACATGCAGAATTAAATGTTGATGGAAGAGGCAGGATTTAAATAAATGTTTTGTATAACGAAAATTTAAAATGTAGTGTTTGAAAAGCTGCTACCAAAGTAAACTGAAGCTGAGGTGTTTGAAGTGCTGTTTGTAACTGCCTGAGAAGGAGCACACATATCTATACTCACTTGTTTGAGCTGGAATTTGGGGAGTACTTTGAGACTGAAGTTAAAGCCTCTATTCTAAATGTTGTGAAGCTTCTGTCCTTAACTTCAAGCTGGCACTTCTGTGTCTGGCATTGTATAGATTGGTGTTTGGCTGTCTTTAATTAGCTGAACTTCTGTAAGAAGCTTCACAAATGAGGAAGTTACTGCATTTCTGTAACTTGTGTTACCTTTCCTATGTTCTGCAGGATCAGAACGCTGCTCCTACTGTTCCTCGTGTTCCTGTTTCTGTCCCAGGCCCTGGGGTGGGTGCCCAGGCTCCAAATGTCTCCATGGCAGGTAACCACAGCAACTCAGCTTATCAGCAGCAAGCAGCAGTGATGAAGCAACACCAAATGCTGATGGACCAGCAGAAGCAGAGAGAGCAGCAACAAAAGCACCTGCTCATGGAGCAACAGAAGCAGCAATTCCTAATGGAGCAGAGGCAGCAGCATTTGCTGGCAGAACAGGTGAGAGGGGCCAGCAGTCTGTTTTTTTTAAATTTGTGCTGATTTGCTTTGGTGCTTGAAATAGTATTTGATGGTTTAGAATCAGAGAATGGTTTGGTTGGAAAGGACTTTAACAATCATATCAGTTCCAGTCCCTCTGCAGGGACACTTTCCACTAGATCAGGCTGCTCCAAGCCTCATCCAACCTGGCCTTGAAACACTTTCAGGGATGGTTCAGCCTCAGCTTCTCTGGGCACCCTGTGCCAGGGCCTCACCACCCTCACAGAAAATAATTTCTTCCTAATATCTAATCTAAATCTAACCTCCTTCAGCTTGAGGCCCTTCCCCCTTGTCCCATCACTACATACTCTTTTGAAAAGTTCCTCTCCAGCCTTCTTGTAAGCCCTCTTGAGGTACTGGAAGGTGCTCTAAGGTCTCCCTGAATCATCTGCCCATCAGAAGCTTTAAGAAAGAAGGAAATAATACAGTCTCCTCTCAACTGAAAATGTGTGAAAGCCCATTTTGCAGGGAAGATTGTAGTAGAATCAGCAGAATTGTGGAGCTATGGCTGTGTCAAGTCCTAGCCAGTGACTTTTTTATCACCTGGAAACATCCTGTTAAAATTGAGAACTCAATAGAGGTGATAGCAAAATCCTTTTGGTTCTGGAGCCATTGTAAGGTAAAACATAGTAATGTGGTTTGCAGTGTATGAGTGTTGATAAAGATATGTTTTTGATATTTGGGTTAAAACAATTTGGACTAAGGGAATACTGTGGGGGAATTATATTATCGAAGACTGAAAGACAGAGAATGCCCAAATCATCAATAAAATCACATTTTCTCTATGAGTTATGTGGCCTGTAAGCTTAGAATAGTTTTTAGTAAATCAATCAGCCGTTGGTGGCTTGTATGTTAATATCGAATGTCAAAGATGAGTAATCATTAGTCTCCCAAAATGTTAGCAAACAGGTATTCTTTGAGAGCAGGTGGGGAGAAAGAAAATATGGGGTGTCACCTCCTGCTTGTGCTTTTGTATCTCTGGTCATGGTGATTATCAGAGCTCTGTTAGAGCTCCTAGAGCTGTGGCCCAGTAGGTTTCCCTAGGTCAATAATGGACCTAACGGGTGTCAGATGCCTCTGAACAGTGGGGTGGTGATAAGTAGCATATCTCAAACAGTGTTGAAATACTTTTTTCCTATCTATTTGCTTCTGCTTTGCCAGCACATGTTGCTGCAGTAAATAGCAGTATTATGAAAATACTTGATTCATGTCCTTGTTATGGTAACTTCAACCAACTTCTGTAATTTCCATCTTTGTATGGTGATGCTGGGACTCTGGTCCCAAATAAGGAGCAGCTTTGCTTTGGAGCTGAACAGCTTCAGATGCTGCATTTGCCACATGTGTTGGCTGTGTGCTGCCTAGTCAAACTAGGTCTTGTTAGCATTCTGTTTTGGTATTTATTTCTTTGGATACACATGATACTGGATGCAGTTTTACAAAATGATTTCTGAACCTGTTGATATCTACTTTGCAGGAGATTCGTGGTTTCAGCTAGCTTCACTGCTACTCCCTGCTCCTGTAAAGTTGTCTTTTCACTTAGTATCCTGCATGGTTTTTTATTTTTTTTTCCCCAAGCCAGGTTCTGCAGTTCTGGGCTTCTCTCAGAGCTATGGCATCTCTTGTTGGCTTCCGTGGTCAGCCCCTTTCAGGTCTGACTGGTCCTGCAAGCAGCATGTCCTCTGTCGAGCAGCCTGCCCTCTTCATTCCTCTGCATGTCTCAACAGCTTCGCAGACGAAGTTTGGGAAGGGTGGTAGCGATGTGTATCTGCTGTTTGTTACATTGCACCAGTCCCCTCTTTAAAGGCTTCTGGCTTGTGTCTTTATCCCAGTGCTCTTGGAAGGGAATTTCTGTCCCCTGCTGTGCCCTGTGTAACTTTTTTGATAAGTAGGTAGTTGTCCATTGTATCACTACTTGTTATCTCAGAATTTCAGTCTGGCTGAAAGTATCTGAGGAGGAAGAGACAGAAATGCTGTGCCTGATACATTTCATGTTGTAAAAGCAGCCGGTTGGCTCTTAATGCTGTCGAGCTCTGAGCGTACGATCATTCCTTCTACGTTCCCCTCAAGACTTTAAATCTCATTTTTCCCCGAAGTTTCCTAATAGAAAATTTTCTTGGTTTATTTTTCAAATGGTTTTATTATAAAATAGGTATGGGTTGAATGTTCTTTTAAAGGGACAGGATTACTTTGTGTCATGAGTAGGGTTTGTTTCAGTTGATCAGTGCCTTGTTAAGAAAGTGGTCTTAAACAAGAATTACAAAACTTATATGACTTCTATTATGGACTTAGTTTTGCAGTTTTCCATAATCTCCTAGGAAAACCTGTGATACATGAGAATTTGAGTTTGTGTATATTTTTTCATGTTTTACAGACAAGGACTAGGAAATATTTACATGTTCTGTTTTTATTTTTCTGTGTAATATTTTTTATATTTCTGACTTGAATTTTAATTGATTTCTAAAGAGGAGTCTAAAATTAATTGATTTGGGAATATAAAGCAAAAAAGTATGTGTGGGGGTTTTTTTAAATACACATTCACTTTTGCTCTTTTTGTACCTCTTTTTGTCTTTAGGGTATTGCTAAAAATGCCTGTTGGTTATGTTACTGATTAGGAGACTAACATCTCAGATTTTTAGTGTTTGAAAGGCTTCAGACATGCACTGCAATAACTCCTGTAGTGCATGCTGTTGTTTCTGAGATCCTGGTCTTGTCACTCATCAGATTAAGCTGGCTGTGTTTGAGCCTTGAGAACAAAGGTCTGAAATAACTTTCAAGGCTGCAGAAGCCCCTTTGATTACCAGCTCTGCATAAAAGTATGCAGACAGATTGTTTTTATCCAAAATAGCGCTTGGAAAAAGCTTGATTTGTTTTCAAATTTTCCTGCATTGGACCTTCCTTAGGAGAAACAGCGGCAGCAGCAGGAGCAGCAGCTGCAGCGGCATCTGACACGGCCTCCTCCCCAGTATCAGGATCAGCCACAGAATCCATACCAGCAACAGGTTGGACAGTTCACAGGTGAGTAAACATCACAATTGAAATAATAGCAGAAAAAATACCAGAAGTAAAACACAAGGTGTCTTCAAATTTCCTGGACTGGGATAGCTTTTAATTAATTTATTACAGGGCCTTCCCACATCGCTCTGCCTTAAAAGCTCTTGATCTATACTCTGATTCAGTTGCAAATTAATAGCTTCCCCTGTCCTAGGTATCTGGGACAACTTAAGCTTCTGATTCTTAATATTGTTTGTGAAATTACTAAAATTCTTAAGTACCTTCATTGTCTTACAGGCCTCTTTTAGACTATTAATTGGTTGTGCAGGTTGGAAATCCTCTCTAACTTTAATATATTAGGATTCAGAGGGTTTTTTCTGAAGCCTGATGTCGCTACTGGCTGTATCTATCCCAGGCCCTCATTAAAGAAAAATAAGTGGTGTATTATTTCTCTCATCTCTAGGATGAGTTTCAAATTCTCTAACATCCTTATCCCCACTACCTTTAAAAGGGAATGCAGTTGGAATTCTCTTCATTACATGTTAAGTGTCCTATGTGGGTTTTTTTGTATTAGAATCAGCTTAGTATGTCTGTAGTGTATTAACTCTGATAAATAAAAGATGTTGTAGCTGTTCAGCTGGAATAGCTTCAAAAATATGGAAGAACTAGAGAACAATAAAAACTCATCTTCTTACCTTAAAAGCTATTACTTGATGTGGCATCAAGAAGCCACTTGTCTTTTTTTCATAAATGTGGAATACAAAAAAGTGCTAATTCCCTTCATTTTGTTTCCTTACTCTCCATGTTCCTGCAGAAATAAATACTGAAGGGAAAAGAGGCAAATGGAAATGTAATACCCTCACCCTGACAGTGTTTGTGCCTGTGCAGTGTCAAGTGCAGCTACAGCTGGGTTTTGTTACTTAACTGAAAAAACTTGATGCCAGTACAAAAGGATTGCGTGCTAACACAGGGATCAGTAGCATCCTTCAAATATGGCATTGAAATGCTTTTTCTTTTGCCATTTTTCTGCAGAAAGATAGGCATACCACTGTTAGAAATAGAGTTGGTTTTGCTATAATGGACATCAGTACTATTAAAATTATTTTTTCCTTGTAATGATGATTGTAACTATTTTTGCACCTTAAATCCTGATATGTGTACTGTCTCTTCACTGTAAATATTTTTACAGTAAGACTTTTCCCCCACCCACTCATTCCTGCAACACTAGTGATTTTATGATGTGCTTTTTTGATAATCAGTATAATTTGCATTCTATTTGAATTTATTTTTTATAATTCTGTTTTTATTCAAATATAATACTAACAGTAATGGAGAGCCAGTACTCCTCAGCTAACATAAAATATGAAAAAATTCTGCAGCTTACTTTTTGTTTTGAAAGTAGAGAAATTACTAGTGTAGGTAGGTTTCCCCTGGTTGACTGTAAGGAGTGGGGGGGGGTGTTATATGCACTACAATTTACAGAGCTTTTCTGCTTTTTTTGCTTCAGGTAGGGAGCTGTTTCTTCTACAGAAGGAAACCTTTTACCTCAGAATTTGTGATAACATTTTCCATATTTGGTTTGCTAAGAAGACATTTTTCCAAATCACCTTGCTTGGTTATCAGCACTGCATATTAAAATAGTGAATATTTCACTGTGGAAATCCAAAAGACACCTGACCAAAAATTTCTGAGTTAGATATTTCTATATTAGATAAATAGAAGATACTCCTGGAATTGGGAAAACGCCTAACTGGCAACCCTACAGTTGTATGATAAGAGATACACTGTGTATGCATGGAATGACTGATACTGTGTGTATGTGCAGTAAGAGGTATTTTTAACAGCTTAGTAAATTGTGCATGCCCTTCAAAGTACATGTGTTTACCTTTGTTCGCAAAGAAACATCAGAGTTCTGCCTTTAAAGTTGTAACTTTTTTTAACATTAATGATGCTGAACTCTTAGAAGTGGTATTCAGATTTTTTTAGGACATTGCTATATCTGTGTTTCAGATCAAGGTGGAGGTGCTAACTGGAGCAACAGTTGACAGTCTTTAATTAAACTCCTGTTCTCTGTGTGTTGCTTGCAGATGTCAGTTTGTATAAATGTAGCTGCACTTCCATTCTGGGTTATTGTGCCTACAATACCTGTAGGTATTTAATGTACAAAATATTTCTTTGTATTTCAGGGTCATCTTCAGCCATGCCTGGGGTCAGTAATTTAGGACAGTCCAGCTCCGGTAGCCCACGGATGTTTCCTCAGAGCCAGAACATGATTCAGATGGGACCTGGACACACTCCTGTTGCTCCTCTCCAGGCGGGCTCCAGTCAGCAGGAGCGGGGGGTGTCTCAGTACCCCGGCATGCAGAACATGCAGCGCGGGGGTTTGTACAACCTGGCCTCTGGCATGACCCAGATGGTTCCCCAGCACAGCACTCCGAGTGCCAATGGACAGACACCAATGCAGAGACAGGGCAGCTTGGGCCAGGGTGCTGCTGTTCCTGCTGGCTATGGGCAGAACACCTTACCAAACTCAAGTATTTCTCAGCAGCACAACAAAGGTGCGCTGAATCCAACCTTATCTAAGCCACAGATGGCAAGAGTACCAACTGCCATGGGGGCTCAAAATCCATCTTGGCAACACCAAGGTATCCCTAATATTAACAACCAGACACAAGCAAACAGTGGCTTAGGACCATTTACTGCCAACTCCTCTTTCCACATGCAGCAAACACATTTAAAGATGTCCAACCAGCAGTTTGCCCAGGGAATGCCTCAGGTAAGCCTAAGCACCAGCAGACCCATGACCTCGATGAACGCTGCTGTCTCCGGGCAGATGTTGTCATCCTCTTTGGGAGCGCAGCCGCGGACAAACCCACCCGCACAGCAGCAGGTACCCTCACAGCAAGTCTTGCCTGGCATGAACCAGACTGTTCCAGACCTGAATGCTTTCAACCAGAACCCAAATCAGCAAATTCCCAACAGAGGAAACCTGCACTGTAGCCAAGGGTATCCTGTGAGGACAACCAGTCAGGATCTGCCTTTCGCCTACAGCGGCCAGTCAGGCAATAATGGACTTCAGAACTTAACTGGTGACACAGATCTGATAGACTCTTTGCTGAAAAACAGGACTTCAGAGGAGTGGATGAACGATTTGGACGAGTTGTTAGGAACTCATTAAAATGGGGCCGGGGGTGGGGGTTCTACTTTTTTTAATTATTTCATGAGATATAAACAACTCTTGGACCAAAAAACCTGTGGCATTGAGGAGACTTGCAGGCATTAGAGGTAAATGGTTGGGAAAAAGACTGGAGCTGCTTCTCAATGAGACCCGACACGTGGTCACGGCGCACCAAGCAGGTCTGCAGGAGGAGTGCGCTTTGTCTGCGATCTCTGAGGAGTTGCACACTTGAACAGGTCAAAAAATACTGTGTCCTAGCCAGCCTTCCAGAAATCTCACTTGCAGTGTTCTAAGACTAAATTTTTTAATTATTTAAAAACAAAACAAAAATTCCACAGAAATAGTGCAGAAAGAAAGCAAATAGTTGCACAAATTGTGTTTAGGGCTTAGTCTGCAGCTATTACTTGCAATAATTATTTGTTCATAGCTTGACATGCTGTTATAGTACTGTCCATCAAACTTCTGACTTTTTATTTGAGAAGAGGCTGTATGCACCTGAGTATGCTTGCAAAGTGTTTGGAATTGTTTCTTTTCCCCATTGCTGAAGCATGTGCCTGTACTCTCAGTAAGCAAGTGGTATTTCACAGTAAATATTTCTAGATGCTGGTAATAGATGAGAGAAAGTATTAAAACCTGGCCAGTTAGTCTAGATAGTCATCTTCATAGATTGTAGTCTTTTAAGCTGCAGTTTGCACTCTGTTGTAGAGAGGCACAGTTCTTGGCTTGTACCTTGCTGTGTTTAAAGGGGGAATTTCTTATGGGAGAACTTTTGAACTATAGTAGGTTTAACATGAATTGTAAAGCCATTTACTTTGCACCTATTTCTTCATAACTTATTTCCAAAGGTAGTTGTATTTAAATGAAGGCTTTGCTTCATGACAGCTCATCTAGTTTTCTTTGTTGTAAAAAGTAAAACTAACCTTTGAGATCAGCTCATCCCCCGAAATTAGCAATGAGCACAAGACTTTGTCACTTCAGGATAAAAATGAGGGAAAAAAGAATTTGGCTGGGAGGTGGAAAGTCCTTATTAGCAATAATAGCACAGGCAGCCTGGGAGAATACTTGTATCAGGGTTGCTCCAATATGGAAGTCTCCCCCTTTAAATGCTTTGTTTTTTTGAATACTGGGTTACAAGTTTGATAATCTTTCGATAGACTGGTGGATTTACTTTTTTAATATCCCTTGAAGCAGATGCTGGTTTTTCAGCTAGGTCTAAGGAGACCTCTTATCCATATGTTGGGATTGGTCCCAGAAAGGACAAAAACCACAATGGGAACAGTCAGTGTTCCAAAGTCCTTACTCTACCAAAAAAAATCCCTTATCCACCAACAAACCACCTTGCCTTAACCTTTATTTTAAAATGAAAATAAAGTTGAAAGCTTTTGTTTTAAATGCACAAATACCTCTTCCCTTTCTAAATCCACTTTCTTGGAAAACTCCTTTAAACTTTCTAACCAAACCCAGCTTTGTGATTTAAATCAATTTCCTTCAATACAGACTGGCTTCTCCAGGAGTTTTCTGCGTTGCAGAATTGTGAGAGAGGGTTTTTTTCCAGAGGGGGTGAAGGGAAGTGAAAGATATCATTGGTTTCAAAGAAGGAAAGTATTTTACTGTATCTGCAGCTTCTTTATGATACAATTTGCACTTTTGAAAACTGCTTTTTTAACACTAATACTTTAACCCTTTCCAAATATGCACGGAACATGGTTTGTCCAGCACACTTAGCTAGTGTGGATGAATTCCGCTCTGTTGATCAGATTTGCTATTTTATCATGTTGAACTGTTGATGAAAGATGTGCATTGATCAGTGGATCCCACCTTTGAACAGTGGATAAAACTTCACTGAAGCAGGCTTAATCCCTTGTAGAGCTTTTGAGAAGATAACATAAAGATTGTCTTTTGGATGGAAAGATGAAGGTGTTGGTGACTTTGGTTGTTGACACCTCTGATATTTTCTAGAATAAGTAGTTGAGATGCAAATAACTGATGCTAGCTTTTCTTATACTGGCAATCTAAGAAAAGAGCTAGTGAGCTTGGTTTGCTATTAAGTTAAACCAAAAACTGGTCCAAGGTAAGTGTCATTAGAAGAGTATAGATATAAACTAGCAATGGCAGGGGAAGGAGTGTTTGCTGTATTTTTATTTTTAAGGGTTAACTTTGCACCAGTGTGCCTTCCCTTCCTGTCGGGGGTGCTTGGGACCTCAATTTCAAGTGGCATCCTTCCATGTCACGGTTTTTTTCTCCCCCTTACAAACACTTGACAGAAATAACAGGGTAGTAGAATTCAGCTTTTCTTTCTCCCTGTTTAGGTTGTGGTGAAATCTGCTCTGTTTTCCAGTAGATTTTGCACACAGACTTTGTTCTGAATAAGTCAAAATACAATCCATCCAGTTGTGATTTCTTAATTGGAGGAAAAGAACATCTGCTGTTTGCATTATTACTACCAAAAAGGCAATCTAGCAAAATGTCCAGGAAAACGCAGATGTGCTCTTTCCTCCGCTGTTTCTGGAAGCTAAGGTGGATATTGCTCTGCTTGACCAGAGGGTTTGTTCAGGAAGGTATCTGGGTTTGCTGACAGGGCCTTTTCATGGTACTGTTGGAGTAAAATGAAGTGTGATTCTAGACAAACTGGCTCATAATGCCCATTGGTCTCCGTGTGTGAGCAGGATCCAAACAGCCCTGGCTTCTGGCTTTGGTCCCTGTGCTCAGAACACAGTCAGGCCGTTGGGAGTGCGGTGCCACTGGAACAAGGTTGGAACAGTTCAATGGAAATGAAAATACGGTTTTGATGTCCACGGGTGCATGGGCAGGGCTGGGCTCTGCCCTCGTGCCCTGTAATGTGTCACTGTCTGTGTCTGCACTCGGGCTTTCCATTTGCTGCAGCTTCAGAGCAATAAAATGAATCTCCCCTGAACTGACCCCAGCCGGCCGCCCATGGCTTTATTTATAAACTGCGGTTTTGGTTGGGCAGGCAAGGTGAGAGTGTCACTGTGCAACATCCACTGCCTTCCAAAAACCACGATCCAATTGAAAAGGGTGCTCAAAATTTTGTTATACACATTTCCTTTGTGTAAATAAATGTTTACAATTTTATATTAAAGATTTGAATAAGAGTTAGATCTTCTGACTGTATATTTTTTACTTTTTATAGATTTTAAAACTATAATTCTTTATATATGTGTTTGGGGGGTATTATGGTAAGTTTTATGCTTGTAAATGGAGAACAGTTGAATTTGATGCTAACCTTTATGAATTTTTGTCATTGAAATGTATAAAGAGTCCATTAATCCCCTTATTCTTTTACTACAATTACTGGTGCACACCAAAAAGAAATCCTTCACTTCTGTTTTATCATTATAAAATAAATATTTTGCTAGCGTATTAAACATACATGGTGTGACTTTATACATTTGCGTGAGCTGAGCAGAGTTGAGCATTGTCATTCCCAGAGAGATGGTTCCTTCCCTTCATCCCAACACACAATTTTTGCTCAGCCTGTTACTAAGGCTCAAATTCTGCTGCTGTGTCTTACCAATTCTTATGGTTTCAGAAAGTCCATTTAAACAGGCCAGAACTGGATAAAGGGGCCTTAGAAAACTTTGCTTTGAAAATAAGGCTTTATGCTACTCCCACTGCTTCCGGGCTCTTTTTTTTTTTTTTTTGGAATGCAGTTGTAGGCCCTAAGCTGGGAAATCCAACTGCAGAGGTGGTTGTTAGTGGTGAAAAAGATGTTAATAACTACCAAGACCTCACATGTGCCAACTGTAGAGTTCCAAAAATGTGCCAATTCCCTCAGAATAACAGGCTTTAGAGATTCAAACTGATTTCCTCGAGGCTTGTCTGATACAGGCACATGGCACACACAGAAATCCAGCTGAGACATGGGCCATGTGCTGCAAGCAGGAGTTGATGTTTCTGAACAAGGAACAAAGTACTGGCAGCAACGTGTGGAGATTTTGGCTTGAAGCTGGAAAAGTCCCATAGTCACTGCCTAGCTTCAGACACTGATGGATCCCTCTCCAAGCTTTGGAGTTGGTGTCATTATGGAGTTGTGTTTGCAGCCCCAGCTCAGCATCCTGACTTACCAGAGTGTATTTTCAGTGTATTCCTACAGTTTTGTGTTCTGCTTGGGGGAGGAGGAAACCTGCAATTTCAGAAGCTTCTAAAGAACCAAATGTAATAATTAGTAGCAGTACCAGAATCAGCTGCTTTTAGCCCATGGGGAGCTGTGAAGTTACATTAATTTTTGCTTTATTGTCCCATTAAAAATGCTGCATTTTAGCTATTGTTGAGTGAAACAGAAATCTCCCAAACCATCCCCCACTGAAATCGTATGTGTGATTTTTCCAAAGATTTTAAGGAGTCAATGGCAGCTTGTGACAAATCTTTGCTCAGAAACTAATCTGATTTTTTTTTCTTGATGCCAGTGTCTTTTCTGAGAGTAATGGAAATCTGTAATGGAAGTGCTTTCTCAAGCCTGAGTTGTTTGTTGAAATACAGTGTAAGCAGACCCCTGGTGACATTTCCCCTCTGGCTTTTATATTGGACACCCCAGATGAAATCTTTGTTCACCAATAGGTTCAGTTAAGGTTAATTTTTAGGTTTTAGTTCTATTTTAGTCTGAGTCTGCTCTATCTTGGAGAGTTTTGAAGTCACATATGAGTGTTTTTAGAGAAAGGGAGTGGTTTTGCTCTTCTGCATATGTGGTTATTTATAAAAAGTGTAACATTGGATATTTGATTGATTAACTGAAGTTTTCAGCTTGATGAGCTGTCATGGTGGGGTTTTGAAGCGATGAAGAGCCAAACCAGGAAAAAAACTTGCTGTGCCCCATGTGGGAGAAACTGTAGGTCTGGTACATGCACAAATTCTGTAGTGAGGGTTTGTGTGACTGAACAGAGAGAAATGCAATGGCTCAGCCACCAAAATGAAGAGAAAGCCTGTCTCTGATTTTAAAAATTTTAAAGTCAGAGTAGTCATCCATATAAAGTTGCTCAAAAACCTAAGATAACTTTTTTAACTGATGCCTATTTTACTTTCGTGGAGTGGGGAGAAAAGTTATTCAGGGCTAAAATATTGCTGGTTTTCAAATTTTGCATTTTACAAATATAACTCAGTGTCAGTGAAACATTTATGAGGCTTTGTATGTTTCTACATCCTCTGCTGCCTTCAGAACTGAGAACTTTTACTTTGTATGTTAGCCAGGAAAAGGTTTGTACTGTTTAAAAACATCTGAAAATGACTAAGGGTGAGTGAATGCTAGAGAAGAGCTGTACTCCTCTTTGGTAAACTTAGAGTAGTAGTTAGTGGGCTAAAGTATCTGAATGTTCTTTTTAAATCACAGAATTAAGTTATTCCAGCTGGAGTGTATCAAATCTTTCATGTGGTCAACTCCACTACTTGACATAAGAGCAGAAGGTGGAGTCATTAATTTGTATGTGCTTGCTAATAATTTTTACAACCTTGCACATAATTGAGATGCTTCAGAGCTCATTAAAACTAGCAACAAAAGGGCTGGAAAGAATTCCATCATCTTTCCATTGATAGCAACATATACCTGAATCATGGTATAAAATCTGTAAATGTAATTAGAAGAATTTCACAGTTTGTTCATGCAAAATTCCTCCCTGTTCCATTGTTCAGCAAAAGGCACTTGGCTGAAATAGACATTTTCTGGTGGGAGGCTGCTTGGGAAAACCACAGAGTGTGGAGAGAGTTAAGGTGAGTTAAGGTGTGGTGCAGGAAACACCTGTGCCCAGAGGCAGCTCTGTGGAGTGTGTGGTGGTGGGAGAGAGGTTAGGACAGCTGTAGCCATCCCATCAGGCTGGGCTTTGCTCCACCGGCAGCAGCATGAGAGATCAGATAGACCTGCTGGCCACCGTCACGGTGCTGGGAGTCCTGGAGCAAGGTAAGTGTCCTTTGTACACTGCCAGGTGGAATTAAGCTAATTATGTTCAACTTCATTGGGATGTGGTTCCTTTATTTTGCTTGGAGTCTCTGGAGTGAAAGTCACTGTTTTCCAGCAAGGTAAAATAATACAAATGTTTGGCCATTCATGGCAGAAATGTCATGCCTGAGGTTGGTCATTTTATAATAGGGACTAAAATGATCCTTAAAGCCTGCAGGTACAACTTTTAGCCTTAAAGCAATTTCAATAGGATCTTCTTAAACTAGTTTGTGATTGAATTTTAGCAGGTAATTTGTAACTTGGAGTGGCTGGAGGTAGCCAAAATAAAGGCAGGTTAGTAAATGTGGTGGTGAGGCGGGGAACAGACAGATAGACACAGTGTGGATATAGGGAAGAGCCTCGTGCACACTGGTGTTTTTCTGTGACCAATATTGTATGTTCCTATGGCACAGAGCAGGTGACAGGATGAACTGAGAGCACAGTGATTTGGAAACTAACACAAGTTCTGGTTAGAAAGACACAGACATCTTCAAAGGAACACAGTGACTTCTAATTTAAATAGGTGCATTGTGTTTAGACCATTCAGAAAGAAGCATGTTGTAGCCAAGCTCTGTTTATTTGTGGGATCTTTGGGCAAAGTCTCTCCCCCTTGGGCTTCAGGAGGGTCACTCCCCTGCCTGGGATGGGGACAGAGCACCCATTTTATTAAAATCTTCATTTTTCTGTAAGGGAAGGTTTGCGGGTTTTATTATTACTGTATTAATTCACCGTAGAGCTATCACCTCTCTGCTTACAAATGGATGTGAATCTCAGAGCAGCCTGATGTGCTTTTAGCCATCAGATGACAAATCTCTTAATATCAGCATTATTTAAAACAAAATATGCCACTTTAAAAACAGAGCTCAAGATTTCTGAATTATTGGTAATTTCTACTCAATTTACAGACAAATATCCTCAACTACAAATGGAAGAAACTTTTATACTATGAATTTTTTGTTATTAAAATAAGCAGGGGTAGAGTGAGTGTTTAGTGTGCAAAGAGGAGACATGAAGAAAACTTGAAATTGAGTAACAGAAACGCTGCTGAGCCCTTTTCCTTTGGGAAACCCTCAGTAGTAAATCCCTAGGTAACAGTTCTGTCTCAAGTATTTTTGTTTAATGAGAATTTCAAGCACTTCTTAGAGGTTGCATCCTTAAGCATTTTACTTTCATGGCATGCAAGCCATACCCAGGTGTGAAGCCAACAGATGAATAGCAAGTGTTGACACCTTCCTATCTGTGTTCGGTCAGATAAAATATCCTGGTTTCATGATCTCTGCATGGGAAGCCAAGGAGCAATTGCAAAATACGGTGTGTTTCCTTCCCATCTACTTGTATAAAATACACGTGCCTGGTTCAGAGCTGTGCGTGGCTTTCTCTGCATGTTTTGAAAGGTCATTCTCTAGGTGAGTTACAGGTCTGGGATTCATTCTGAGCACTGAAGCACAGACATGGGCCTTACCTGCAAACACTCCTCCATCACACCCTGGTGTAGGAGGTGTAATTTAATGGCTGATCTTGGTACAGGGATGGTTGATTTTTATTTTTTCTTTTGAATTTTCTGTGAGCCTGCAGTTTCCTACATTCTTTCAAGTAACTTTCCCCTTTTTAATTTAGTCATTCTCAGTTCATTGGGCTCTGAGCTTAGTGCTCCATAGATATGTGCCCCAGCCTTGTGGTGAACATTGTACCACAGAGCAGAATTAGCCTACCCCAGTTTTCCCCTCCTCCTTTATTTTATGGCTTCAAAAGAAAGAAAGCTTATGCAATGTCACTGTCTGTCAGGCCCCACAGGGCTTGTTTGCCAGCTTCACTCAAATGTGGCAGATAGCAGCTATGATATGATTTGACAAGTTTGTGGACATAATCAAATAGAAAATGAAGAATATTTCCACTGAGGAGCAAAGTTCAGGGTGAGCTGAGCCCCTAAGCCACATGGGAATCCACACAGGTGATTAACCTCGAGACATGAATCACCAAAAAAAATTGGTTTAAAAGGTTCTGCAGAGTAGATTGAACTCTTTTTCTCTGAAAGTCCGTGCTGAGAAGGCTCACATAGTGTGGATTTTTTTAACACCTCACAATGAGAAATGCTTTTGGGGACTGATTCTTCATCCTTAGTGCTTCACCCTTGCCGCAGGTTTGGGGAACAGCCAGCCATCCTCCAAAAGGCTCCTGCTCCTCCTGGGTGGCTGTTTTATATGTTACCCAACCCTAAGTGTAAGGGATCTGTGTAGGACTTGTCTGAATATTAGCCCCTGTGTGGAAGCAAGATGTTAAGCATAGAGCTGATGGAGAGGTTGATCTGAAAGGACTCTTACCTCACTCATCGGTCACAAGAATCCTACATTAGGAAGGGAATTCTGAAAGGAATGCCTATTTGTATTTATGTTCCTAAAACCTTGGGATATACAAGTTACATAGCATCAGATTATTTACATTTCTAATTCCCTTCTACATATGTTCTAATGCTTTTCTGCAGGCACATGTCTTGTCTTTAATCTTGGAACATCTGTCCCTGCTTCCCCTTCTCCATCCTGCTGTTCTGCTTTTCTCTTACAGTGAGACAGTCCCCAAGGCAGGCCTTGCACCCCAGCTCGTTGTCTCTCTGTGTGATGCTCTGGAAATGTTGCTATGTGAGGACTTTGCTCACCCAAGCGTCTCAGTGACACCACCACAGCCACCAAAGTAATTGTTTTTATAATTTAGTTTTCTCTTATATGAAAATAGGGCTTTTCAATAAAGGCAGCAGTGTAGTAGTGCACCTAAATAGAACACTCGGAGCATCAGCAATTGCCTGTGGGAGTAAGAACTTTCAATAAACAGTGAAATGCTCCAAATCTTCATGTTAGCAAGTTTTCATTGTTTTGAAGTGACTTTGCACGTCCTTTACAAATGTACAAAGGACTGATGTAGCAGACACTGAGTCAGTGTCTTGGCTCAAACGTGGCACAGGCTGATAGCAGCCGTGGGCAGCTCTGCTCCTCAAACTGCTGGAGCCTCAGGGCTGCCCTGCAGGAGTGAGGGGCAAGAAACAATCATCCCCTTCTCCATTTCCTTTTATTGCCATGATTAAGAGCATCTCGAATTGACTTAATGATATCCCGGTGCTTGACAGTTTGGGTGCTGCTCTGACACAGGCCATCCTTAACACCCACTAGGAACAGCAGAAAGTGCTGCACATCATTCCCATCAGGCTGGCTGAGGGTGCAGGTACTCTAAACACAAAGAAGAAGAAATAATTCTGTGATTGGTGAGGATCTGGTAAGGTCTTGTTGTGTTTGATGTGCTGAGGAGCAGCGCTGAGGGCTCTGCTGGGCATGAGATGATGCAGTGTCATCCAGCACTGGCACTCAGCTGGAATAACCAAACCTGAATTTAGAGCATGAGTGTGAAATAAATGGCCCATTTATTACAGGTCATGTGCAACAGCCCCGGACTATGGACCTAGATCATATCAGCTCTTTTATTCCAACCACCTGCTTGATTCCGAGCCAGATAAAGCTTGGCTAAGTAAGCACTGCTGGTCTGCAACCACTCATTCCTGTGCTCTGTTTTTAGCCTATTTTGCAATGCAGGTGATCTACGCCCGTCGGAAGTACAAGATTTCCCCTCCTGAAACAACAGGTCACCCTGAATTTGAGCGGACCTTCAGAGCTCAGTAAGATTTTGACTTTTTGTCTGAAAAGTCTTGAATCAACTCAACAGTCAGGAGAGACTGGTCACCCTTAAATCACCTTTCCACTTACTACTATTGATGCTAGATTTTTCTTTTTCAATGCTCTGTGTGCAAAGGTCTGAGTTTTGATTTGGAGCACTTTGGCTGGGGTGTTTCTGTCCATCCATGATAATCCTCCTTCTGGCATTGTGAGGCAGCCAAATTACAAATTAGTGGCCGTGTGGAGCATTAACAGTTAGAATCAATAAATTTAATATTACCATTGGCTCCAAATGGCAAGAGCAGCCAAAGCTTTATTAATAACCTGATATTGTCTTGTAATATTTTGCTGCTGAATTGAAGCAAAGGGCCTTGCTGGCAGAACCAGCTACGAGGGCATTTTAATTTTTTCCCTTTCAGAAGCCATTGTGCTGTGAGAGTCAGCACTCGCGGGCCCCTGCTGAGGGCTGTTTCTTTTTGCTCTGTTCCTATGGAGAGAGCAATGCTGGAGCTAAACTGGAAACGTTCACAGATCCCTTCGGCCTCCAGCGAGCTCCAGATTCCATCTTTCATCTCAGCCGTTGTGTTTTGTAAGCGATTGAAAGGAATTGGCCGGAGCTGGTTGGAAGGGGAGTTCCAGCACGGCACTGAATCCCAAACAAAGCCGCTGCATTCCCTTGCCAGCGTACAGGAAACATTTGTGGAGTGACAAAAACACCGCTTCAGCCCTTCTGCGGTGCCATGGAAGGCCAGCCTGCCTGGAGACATCAGTTCTGCGAGCTGGGGAGCTGCTGAGGTGGCTTTTAATTAATTCTTAACTATTAAATGTGTATTAACCAAGTCGTGCCATGGGCTGTGGTGTTCTGGGAAGTCCTGGCTATAATCTGCAGAAAAGGTGACCTCAGGGAACTTGGGCTTGAGAAGGTATTGCTTCTTTGTGGGTTTTTCTGCTCTTTTCCCTGTGGAATAGTATACAAATAGATAATTTGATATATTGAAAAAAAAAATCTGGGAAAAACTGGTATTGATGTATTACTCACTTGCAGAAATCTGGCAGCCTCCCCTCACTGGGGCTCAAACTACATTTACAGCATAAGGTTCTTCAGACTTTTTCCAGCTCCCAGTCTGGCTCCATTCTGCAAAGGCTGGAATATTTTTTGCCAAATTTAAGATTAAATTGCCTAGTGTATGGTAGGAGAAATTGAGAAGCAAAACCAGTATCTTTAATAGTATGGCTCCTCCCCTTCTTGCAGAAAATCTGTATTTTTGTCACTAAAGGAGAAAGGAAGAAGAAAACCTGGCTGCAGATCTGATCACCTTCCACTGAAGTTTATCTGAGAGAAGTCTCCTTCTTGGAGCATGGCTTGTGTGACACCCAAATCTGGGCTGTGCCCACCCAAGGGGAAGAGAAAGCTTCTGAAATACTGACAAGAAGGCTCTCTCGCAGCAGCTGGAGGTGCAGCAGCTCTCTGTGATGCTGCTGTGTGTGGGATGGAGCCTCTTGCGGGTCCAGCAGAGACAAATCTCCATCTCAGCCACTGCTCATCATTCCAGGGCCATGTGAATGCAGGAGAGGTGAACACTGTGTGTTGTCTGGGTGCTTTTTTTTCTCTAAAATACAGATATTGGGTGTTCTTGATCACAGAAAAGGCCTCTTTCCCACAGCACAGCAATGGTTCTTATCAGCTCTTTCAGTCTGCTCCAATGTGAGTCTCCAATTCCCTTTTCCAGCCTCAGTTATCCAAGTACAAGGAGGCAGTTTTAACTTTCATCTCTGCTTCTCACCAGGGCAAACTGCTCAGAGTACTTCCCCATCTTCATTTCCCTCCTCTGGGTTGCTGGAATCTTCTTCCATCAAGGTAAGAGGGATGTGGGGGGTAACTCCAACAGAAACCACATGAACAAATGAAAAAAAAAACCCAACCCAAATTTAAGTCCTACTGTGACTCAGGCACATTCTCTCTGTGCCTGTGAGGCTGTTGTTCATGGAAAGCAAATTTTCCCTTTGGCTGGATTGACCAAGAAATGCCCCAACTCCATCAGGGAGCAGCTGAGCCCATTCCTGCCTGGAGGACAGGCACTAGCAGCCCTTGCTGCTTTGTTGGAGCTGTGCCCTTGTGCTGCTTCTCCCAGACAAGGTCAGGCTGTCCCAGGGCACCAGGGTGGCAGCAGCTGAGGCAGAGCCATGTCAGAATGAGAACCCACAGCCCAAACAGTTACTCATCCACTGTCCATCCCATCCTGAGTGAGCTCAGGGGATTTGGTTGCTGCCACAGGGAAATTGTGAGGAGAAACCATGTAAGGCAGCATTGCCAACCCAAATCCCAGGGCAACTCTGTGGGACAGAGAAGGTCATCCCTCACAAAAAGGGAAGAAAACTCATTTAAGCTCCCACAGTGGTTTAGAGCCGAATCGCTTTGTGTTTGGTTCTCTGGCCATGCCCCATCAGCTCCAGCAGTGTCCAGGGCTGCCTGGCCCCATCAGAACTCAGCTCCCCTCTCCCCACAGGTGTGACTGCAGCCTGTGGGCTGCTGTACCTCTACAGCCGCCTCAAGTACTTCCAGGGATATGCTGTGGCTGCCCAGGGGCGGTGAGTACCTGCCCGGGGCCGTGGGCACCCCACACCAGCCCAGGATGTGGCCCCTCGAACAGCTTTCCCTCCCACGGGTGGGACCGAAGGCAGATTTGCACCACCTCCTCCTCCCCCCTCCTGCCTGCGGTGCTCATGGCTGTGTAACTCTTCCCTGAGTGTCCCACAGGAGGGTGGGGACTGCCAGCCCTGCCAGCCTTGTGCCCTGCCTGGGCTGGCGGTGCCTGACGCTGTTTTCTCCCACCCAGGTTGGGACCGCTGTACGCCAGTGCCTGGCTGCTCTGGCTGCTGCTGGGGCTGGCACTGGCAGGGCTCCTGGCACACTTCTTGTGGCCCAGCTCCTCCTCATGGATGGCAGCTCTGGCGTGGTCCCTCCAGCTCCATGGTGCCTGGTGAGAGGAGCCACGGCCTTCCCAAAATCCAGTCTGCCCCTGGCACAGGGAGTCAGTCACATGGCACCATCAGAGAGAGAATATTTCCCTGGCTCTGTGTTCGCCTCTAAAGGCAGGTGGATGCTGGCACTCCTCTGCTCTTCAGAGATAATTTCCTTTCTAGAAAGCAAATGCTTTCCAGCCCCTGCCCCTGCTGAGGAGCTTCACTGCTGGGCTTTGTAGCACTGTCTGCTCTAAAATGCCTCTGGCTCTGCCTTGTGGAGCATAGATTGACCCACATGCTGTCATCTCTCTTCCTCTCTGCTGTATTGATCTATGTTGAAGAATCACACCATGGATATACAAAACCAAATCCTTTTTCTCAGTAGAAATCACCTGTGGTTGTCAAAGGTGCTCAGAGACTGGTGTGAGAACATCTGAGCTGGGGACTGGGCTTCAGAGGAAAAGCTGCTGTGATTTACTGGAATGGATGGGTAAAATGCCTGAAATAGTATCCAAATATTGGGAGAAAAGCCTGACCCTAGTCCAGGTGCTAAAGTCTGTGTTTGGCATTGATTGAATGACCTTTACTTGGCCCCAGTTTCATTTATCACCCACCCTGCAGCAGGACTTTGCCCTCCTGGATTCCACACTCCACTGTGAGCTTGGGGTTCACAGGTGTCTAAAGCAGCCCTGCTGCAAGTGACTCTCACTGCTGCACCAAAGGTTTAAATTTAGCTTTTATTACAGTGCACATTATTTTATATATTTATAGAGAGAGATGTACTTGAAAAATCAAATGTATCCAATAATAAAAAATACAGCACATTAAAGTAGTATAATGCATTCCAGTGTATAGCTGAAAGGACATTGGGATTTACACTAATCCCTACTATTCTTGAACTGGGCTACTTCTGCTTTTTTTTTTTTTTCTTCCCCAAAAAACCCACATCAATCAATAACTGAAATAGTTATTTAAAAAAAGACAGTTTCTGCACTCAATCTCAAGGCATGAAGACACTGGAGACTTCACCGTGAGTTAAGGGGCTGTGTTCAATGCTGGCAGGCACAGTGTGGCGTATTTTTTTTTTTTTCCCTGCCATAATCATAGCTCCAACCCCTTTGGATTCGTTCCTCCTCTGCTGAAGGAGGGTCAGTCTTTGCCCTCACTTAATCCTCAGCTGCGGCCAGGACTGTTGCCCGGGAGAAGGCAAGGCAGACCTCGGTCCCTGCCGCCTCCATCCCAGCACGCCGGCGGGGTCAGCTGGCAGGACTCAGTGTCACCTGCTCTGTCCCCAAATACAGCCAAAGACTGCCCTGTCCAGGGCTGAAGGTGCTTTTTGTCCCCACGCTCGCTATAGCTCACCGAGCCCAAACTGTCCCGTGTGTCCCGAGCGGCAGGTGGCACCCCGAGGGAGCGGAGCAAAGCCACCCCTCTGCTCAGGGGTTGGGTTCTGTTTCTTGCTCCTCTTCAGGAGAAGTCAGTGCCCGTGGTGGCCCCGCTGGGGCTGGTGGGGCTGCCCAGCAGCAGCTTGGCCCCAGTCTGTGGGCGAGTGCCACCTCAGCAGCTGGCCCTGCGCTGTCCTGGTCCGGGCAAGGCGCCGCGGCGAGGACGGAGCGGAGGGAGGGAGCAGGACCGGGGATCCGCGAGTGTGTCCGTTCTGCCTCGTGCCTCTTTCACTCTGCTTTTTTGATAAAGATCTGAAAGGAGAGAGGGATGGGATCAGAGTGACGCATGGGGCAGGGTTGGGGAGGTGCTGAGGGAGCTTGGCTTACCTCGCTCAGGATGATCCACACCGGGGAGTCTGTCTGGATGGACAGCCTGATGGCCTCCAGTGGCCCAAAAGATGGGTCCACCTCGCCCTCTGCGACGCCCTTGGAGAACGAGCCTGGTGGGGACAGCACGTGGGTGACACAGGGATGGTCCTCTGGCACTGCCCCTCCACCTTCCCCTCTCCCCGAGGACACCACCAACAGCCCCAGTATGAGCTGGGCTGGAAACCAGCAGTGTGGATGGCAACAGAGTGCAAAATGCCACACTTTGGAGAACAAAAATCAGCTAAACAAAACAAAATGGGGAGTATTTGGCTACATATCGCTGCAGTGCGAAAGGGGACAGAGTGGTCTGACATGCTTTTTGGGTGTGATGGCTTTTTTTTGAAAATGCAACTGGGAGGAACCAGCCAGCATGCAGAGCAATGAGAAAATGGCAAAACACTACATGTGCCAGGAAATTTTTCTTTTATTTGTCTACTTAAAAAAAAAAAAAAAAAGACATCTTAGCAGGGACACCAGGGCTGTACCACACAGGTTGCAATTGCAGGACAAGCACTAAAACAAACTCAGGTGGCAAGAGACAAAGCCTGACCTGGAAGTGGTGTGAGTACAGAGACTGCAAAACTGCCTGTGGTGGAGGTTTTTAACTCCAGTTTAAGCAAATGGATAATCTGCAGCATTTGGTCCCAGCTCTGTTCAGAGACTGGCAGAAATGCAGGACTGAAAGCTATCTGAGGAGGACAACCTGGTCTGAGAGGGAGGGCAGTGAAGGAGAGGAGTCAATGACAATTAAATCTGTTCCAACCTGGCTCCTGGCAAGCAGAAATTACTCTGTGCCAAGCAAACAGCTCTAAGGTTCTTGACTGACATGCAGGTGAGGACATGGGCTGTGTTATCAAAGCCAGCAGGCACCCCACATTCCCCTGTACCTATCTGGATGTAGCCGTCCGTTGTCCTGCGGTATTTGACTGCGCCTCTTCCCTCCTGCAAGGCTTCCTTATCTGACTGCAGGCTCTGCAGAAGGAGAGAGGAAAGAGTCACCCAAAAGCCCCAAGGAAAAGCAGCAACCCCAGAGCTGTCCTTGCCAGAAAACCCTGACATCTTGTCCTATACCCAGCACCCTGAGACACGTGCCCAAAACATGAGGACATTTGCAGTTCTCATGCTGCTGCTTCCACTGCACCGTTCTGGCTCCATCCCCTCCTCTGGAGCCACCCCACCCATTGGAGCATCCCCTCTGCAGGCAGGGGTGGATCACACAGCAGTGCTCAGCAAAGCACCTCGCTCCCGAGGTGGCATCACACCAGGCGTGACCCCCTGGCTCCCAGCCAGCACCTCGAAGAGGCACTCGAATCTTGTAAAGATTTTCCTGACGGCTTTAAGCAGTTCCCTTCTCTCAAGCCTCTTTTGCTTCCCACTCCACCCTCACCTCAACTCTCAATCAAACACTTACGTCAAACGGCAGAACCTCCACGGTGGTGTTGAAGAGTTTGTCTTCTGGGTGCTCGATGTTCCCGCTGCGGAAGAAGAACCTGTGACGGAGACCAAATCCATGGAGAGGCACACTGAGCGAGGGGCACACAATGGCTTTCACCCCATCTGAACCATCAAACAGCTCAATCTAACAGGCATCTTCCCAAAGAGCCCACAGCACGATTTGGCAGAAGACTTTCTGTGCCAGATTAGCGAAACCATGGACTGCACACAAGTGCAGGAAAGCAAAGGGCTCTGGCAAATGTGGCTCCACAGAGAAAGGATCAAATTATCCTCCCCTGGAAGAGCACTGCTCCCTCCTCCTGGTTAGCCAAGCAGGAGATGGGTAAGAAAATTGATTTAAATTGCCGAAGAGCAAAAGTCAAGTGTCTTCACATGCTCTGGGCTGTCCCC
Source organism: Acanthiza pusilla (assembly GCA_036630365.1). Taxonomy (NCBI): domain Eukaryota; kingdom Metazoa; phylum Chordata; class Aves; order Passeriformes; family Acanthizidae; genus Acanthiza; species Acanthiza pusilla. The sequence continues at coordinate 7,277,365 of JAXCHO010000049.1, read as the reverse complement.
ACCCTCCCCTGCTGACCCCCCAAGCACTGGCCTTTCGATACGGAGAGGTTTGAAGAATCGGAATCGGATGAAGTCTCCGGCAGTGGGAGTGAAGGCCCAGAAGAAGTCCTCCCGCAGGTAAGCCTTCTCCAAGGTGAAGTGCTGGTAGGTTTTCAGGCTGGTGCTCACCTCAGCAGGAGGGTTAACGTGTTCTTTCCGCAGTGCCTGTTTTCCAAAGTCCTTATCCTTGGTGGGCGCAAAGCAAAAAGGCAGAGAAGGGTCATGAGCTGCTCTGGCCTGTGAGGAACCAGGGCCCCAGCAGCAAGGAACTGCAAATTAAAATGTTCTGATTTGCAGGGCACAGAAGGATGAGAGATGGAAGTAATCTGGGGAAGGCATCAGGCAGGGGAATGTGTGACTGGATCCCAAGGCACAGCTTCATGAGGCAGCTCAGAGAAGCTCTGATCCAGCACAGGAAGGAGCCTTTCATTGTCCAAGTGTCCCTGAATGCCTGTCCCTGCCCCAGGAGCTCTAGAAACAGTCTTTACACTTGAGGAGAAAGCAGCTGGGAGGCTGACAATAGCAGAAAATGCCTGGATTACATGGCCTGACAGCACTGCACTGTGATACAAACTGGATTATACCATCCGTTCCCCTGGGATCACACAGACAGAGCAGCCCAGGGATCTGTGTCCATGGGCTCTGCACTCGTAGTTGTGGAAAGTTGCATTTTGTTCATGTTTAAACACACATCAACAATTCCAGCCCTTACACAGTGAGTTCTGGTTCACCTATCACCAAATCCCAGGAACACGGAGTGGGATGGGAAGGAAGTCAGACCAACCCAGGAGTCATCTCCCCAAGGTTTAACAGCAGATTCTTTGAAGTCTCTTGCCTGGACCATGGTCTGGCACTCAAGATGGATGGCCAGGACTGGTACCAAGGGTTAAAATCTTGCAGTGACTCTTGGTGCACGTCACTGCCATTCTGAGAAGCAGGAGCTACCTGAGCTCACTGTAACTCAGAATAAACACAACCATTGCACAGAAACCCAGCTGCCACCAGCTGCTGTCACTGATGTCCCCACCCAAAGGCAGCCAGCTCCCGGGTGCCTGCAGGCCAGGCCATCTGCAGCTTGAACAGAGAGCTTGGACCTACCTTCAGCTTCTGTATCTTCCCAGCCAAGGAGGAGTGGGTTCCCACGTGCTGGAAGAGCGAGGGCTTGAAGCGGATCCTCAGGTTTGCCTTCTGCCTGTCACAGTGTTTCTGAAACGAGAGAGCCCCGCCGTGCCCAGGCTCAAACCTCTGCGGGAACTGTGACCCCAAGAGGGATGGACAAGGGCACGAGGAGTGACAGACAGCCCTGCCCTCCATCTCTGTGCCCTTCTGCATTGTTCAGGCTCTAATTTGGGAGGAGGGCTTTTAACCACACCCTGGAGAAACCGGACCGCGGCTCTCGGCCGCTCGCCCCCCAGGCTCTGCTGGGCAGTGTCCAGGTTGAAGTGCCAAATTTCTCCTTGCCAAGCGTAGCTTAGAACACTGAGCAAATCCCCTCTGTGCTGTCAGGGAGGGACAGCCAGAGAACTGAGTTTCCTTTGCCCTTGGCTTATCGGGAAAGCCTTTTTCCTACAACTCAGAGCTTGGGATCCCCGATGTCTGAAGGCACATAATCCTGGGATGATTCAGAGCCCAGGAGAGCAGGTACCAAGCGTGGGCTCCCTCTGGATGGGCAGTTCCCAGTTTGCTGGCAGGATTTGTGAGCAGATGTACAGCACGTGCCATTGTCAAAGCTGCTGGGCTGTTTCACGCCTATCCACCACATAAATAAACTTGGAGATGCAACTGTGATCCTGGCAATGATTTACCATGGAGTGGAGGGAGAGAGACGATCAAGAGGGAAAAAAGGACAAAAGGGAAAATCACTGAGAGCGTGGGGAGATGAGAACTCACATTTTAAAATAGCTCATTTCTCTCAGTTTGGGGGAGCAGGACAAAAATACAGGTTAAAAGCTGTATGGAGAGGGTATCTGTTATCCGACTGTGGCTTTTTCCAAGAAAAGAAATGCATGCACATCCCTAATGCCATCTGCTCCTGCAGCCTCCCACCCGGCAGAAATCCCGCGGCAGGCGCTGCGCCGCCGGATGCCTGCAACAGACAGGGTGCCACACCAAGCCCCCACCACGGGCTGGGAGCTGGGAAATTCCAGGCATGACCCCTGCGAGCTGCAAAAGAGATAATCCCCTAATCCAGCTCACGTTACATTAGAAAATTAAAACTAGCCATGCTAATGGGACAGACCCTACTCACTGCCAGCAGCTCTGGATGCAACTCTACCATGTCTACCTCACTCTGGATGGGGAGAGGAGGAGGAAGGGGAATGGAGGGAGCTACAGCATCTCCTGATTTGTCTTTCTCCCCTTTCTCCTTCTGCTAAAGAAACGTTTGCTGAAAGCAGCCTTGTCACAGACAAGCCAGGAGGGGGAATGGCTCAGTTGGTGGTAAGAAGGTCATCCTTTCACACAGCTCTACCCCAGGTAAATCTAAATTTAGTTAAAAAAGAAAGAGCAGAATATATCGAGAGCAGGCAAAGCACTTACCAAAAGCTCAGGTCAAACAAACTTTCAATCAAAAAGACAAATCCTCCCTGCTACCAATCTGATTCTGCACAGTGGGATTTACCAGAGAAAGTCATGTTTGAAAGGGCGCTGTGCAGAGTTAATCATGCAAACAGTGGGGGAAAGGAGCCAGAAATCCACATGGAAAGTAGGTTAATTTTTAAAAAGGCAACATGTTTAAGAGGTTTGCGGTTTCCCCTGAGAAAACCTTGGTTCCATCAGGTAGGAAAAGATGAGCACAGATGAGCTAAGGAGAAGATGATCCTGCACAGCAGGATCTGCATTTAATCAGTGCTCAGGCTGAGGATTTTGGAGGTGGGGGGCACAGACAGCAGCGTCATTCCCAGCTCCATCCCAGCATCCCACCAACCCAGCTTTGCCCACAGCTGTGCAGGCTGTGGGGTGGCCAGACAGGCCTGGGGATTGCTCAATCACCCCATAACACATGGTTTGAGCTGCCAGGAGGATTCACTGGACATCGTCTGAGACTGGTCCTGCTACACAAGGGGTATGGAGCCAATGCCGCAGCCTCTGCTAGGGATCAGGCCAAATTAAACCATGTCATTGCCTCAGTTCTGCAGAGCCCTGAGGATGCTCCATCCCCCCAGCACATAAATACAATTTTCATTCCCAGAGTGACCACTTGCTCTGGCATTTGTCACCACAACACAGTTGTCACCGTGAGGTGTCTCCTAAGGCACTGGCTGCGAGCTCTGCACAGGGACTCTGCTGCTTGCTCTCCACCGGGGGAGGAGGGCGAGCAAGCGTTTGAGTAAATACAGTATGTTCAGAGAGGAGACAGGAGAGGATCTGGTGCTGAGCTCATCTTACATCTGCTGCCACACACACTCCTCCTCTGCCCTTCCCACTCGCTTTAGCCCCTTGCTGCTGGAGTTCAAACACAACCTCCACAGGGCACAGGGGCTTATGGCTCTGCAAAAGGAGTGGCAGAAGGAAAACAGAGCCCATTTCACCTCTCTGCACCTTCCTAGACACCCTGACAAGAGCTCTGTGTGGTGTGGCTTCATTTCGGCAGACTGTGCGAGGAGGGTTTGCTCTGGGTCATGTGGGGTGAGCTCTCGGGGCAGTCCATGTGTGCTCCAGGCGGGTATGGCACATGGATCCAGAGTCAAAGGGTTATTCTGGGGTTATAGCCAGCGAGGGGGAAACGGCTCCAGGGAGAGAAGCACACCGGAATACAAAACAACACAGAGCAATGGGGAGCGACTCCCGTCCTCGAGGACTGCAGGAGGAATACCCTATTAGTGCTTAGATGCAGAAATAATGCCTTTTCTGGCAGCTGCAGACTACAAAAGCCTGAACTCCCAGGTCTCCACTTACGCAATCCACAAGGACACCCTGCGGCACGCTCCACGGGGATGGCACGGCTCGGCGCAAAGTCAGTTAGCACCAGAGCTCACAGCAAAGATCCTCTGGAGGCACAGCCAAGCGTACATTTGCCCACACACAACTGAACATTTTCCCCCAACAGAGGTTGTTTACGTACTGCATCTTTTTCAGGGTTGCAGACTTTCACCCAAAGGATGTGATCCAGCAGCCAGTCAATGGGTTTGTCCTTGTAGAACATCAGGATGAACTCCACAATCAAGCTCAGATCCAGAGACTTGAACATTTTTCCTACAGCACAAAGAAAGAGAGGAGAGAGAGAGAGAGAGAGAGGAACTATGGTATGAATGGTCAAGAATCAGAGGTGGGAAGTTAAAGCTTGGGAGACTGGGCTGGGGAGGTTAGATGTGTCCATCCCTGTTTGTAAATGAAACAACACGTGGCTCTGGTTTATGTACCAGCACTGCTGGCGTTGCTAATGCAGTTCTGGATTTAATATTCATCGCAGAATTAGAAAGCATTAAAGTCTCACAGGTCACAACAGTATCAAAAGGTCTAAAATGCTCCCATTCAGCAAAGAGAAACAAGGATGAAAAACATACAGCCAGCTGCAGGACAGACCATTTCCTGCCCCAAAAACTGCAGGTTTTGAGCCAGTCAAACCAGTATCCAAAATAACAGATCAAGCTGCTACTGCAACCATGTACTGCCATTCCCAAAATAGTTCTGGGCTGATGTAAACTTCCTTTTGCACACTCTTAGGCAAATCCAGATCCCATCCAGCCTAAAAGCTACTGGTCATATCTAAGCTGTTTGGCTGTCAGCTGGGCCACTCACCAGGTTTATTTTTACTAAAAGTGAGCATCAGCAGTACCAGCTGTGAGGATCTTTCTCCCCTGTGCAAACACAAGGGTCATTGCAAAAATAGGGAGGGATCAAGTCCAAGTATTTTACCATCTTGTGGGGACAATTTGTTGGGCCAAGAATGTAGTGGCAAGAGCCAGCAGGCACTTGTCCCTTGTGCCTGAGAAGGTTGGGGTGAGTGGGGGAGAACTTACCAATGAAGCCCAGCTGAGAGAACTCCAGGATCATCCACTCCTCAGAGGGCTGCTGCAAGGCAAAGTTCTTCATCGTGCTGAGATAGTTTGGTTTGGCCACAATGTCATCCTCCAGCTGCAAGACAAAAGGACACAGTGCCAATGTCCCATCCAGGTCGCAGTAACAGTCTGTCTATGCAGAGCAATCACACCATAGAGCAGAGGAAAGCTTTGGCAAAGTTCCAGTTTATTTTGGAAGGTGCTCCAAGCAGATTTTTCTCACTTAATCTAACAGGTAAGAGAAACTAGGATTTTTGCCTTTCCTAAGTGGGAGGTTTCCAAGTCTGAAGGTATTTTAGAAATCAGCTTTCGAACCTATGTGGTTAAAACCTGCTCCCACTCTGCTGCATCACACAATTGGATGTTGGTATGAGCCAGCACAGTGAACTCACAGGCACATCCATCTTCCCTCCAGCCCCAGCACCAAACCCACCTGCACATAATAAATGCCTTTGGACTGGGCATACATCATTAAAAAGCAGTAGTCCAGGTTCTGCTTTGTCCTCCACCTGCAAGAGACAAAGACAGTGGGAGCGTCGGTCTCTCCTGGTGTGGTGGCTGCTCCAGGGAGCCTGCCAAGGCTGAGCTGGGGATGGGAAGGTGACATAGCCCTGGGAGGCAGAGGAGATGGCATATGGCCTCTCTCTTTGGTCCCTGGTCAGCTAAGGGTTACTGGAAACCTCAAGGACTTCCAAAATGAAGATAATTTGGGTTAAAATGAGGCTCTCGCTGGTGATGGAAACACCACAGCACAAAGCAAGTCCAGCAAAGCTGGCACCAGTTCATCCCCATGTCACCAAACCACGTCCTTCCAGCTCTTGGATAATTCAAATTTAAAGTCCTCGCCTGGCCCTGCAGAAGAGCTTTCCCTGCTGGAGTCAGTGAGGGATTTGCTACAGTTCCTTAGTTCAGGGCTTGCTTGTTTATAAGCTCATTCATTCTTACCTGACTCTTTCCTTGGGGTCCCCAAAGGATTCCCGCAGGTGGGAGAAATCAGGATAGAAATGTGGAGATGGGGAAATTACCTCCAGGAGACCTGAGTGTATTTCCTTTGGGAATCTGAGGGAGAAAAGAAGCAGTAAACAAATACCTCCATGTCTGACACATCATTTTGTAGACCAAATCACTGAGTAAACACTGAGCCACAGAACCAAACAAAACCCACAGTCTCTAAGGTAAAACTTCCCCAGTATCTAGTGGACTTCCAGGCCTCATCAGAAGACATCACCAAGGATTTTTGAAGCTGTCTTCTCCCTCCCACAGTCTCTAATAGCCCCACGTGCACGTGCTCCCCCTCAGCGTCCTCCTCCCTCCCGCACACACACAGGTCAGCTTTAAAGACCAACCCTGGGCACCATGTACTCTTTACAGGATTAAATGACCTGCAAAATGGTTCAGCAAAGAAAGGACTTGTTGGCATTACAGGCACTCTGAGATTTTCCAAATGCATCAGTAATTAAAATTAATTTTGCCGAGGTTGCGCTACACATTTCTGCTAAGTTGCTTAAAACACTGCTGTGCTGTAGTTCAGAGAGCCAGCAGGAAGCCTACCTACTTCTCTTATGCTGATAAAATCAGCATCTACTTTTCCTACAACGCAGCTAAGAAACCTTTAAAGAATCAAACTCAAGCAGAAAATAATGTCACCCATCTGAAAAGTAGGCACCTACACCAGCCTTGCAAGCAATACCCCGGGACTGCTCTAACTGTGAGAGATAAGCGGGAAAGCTGGTTATTTTTATACTGCCTTTTAGAGAACATTTGGTGCAAGGCTGATTTCCTTTGTTTGTGCAGAGCCTGGAGGATGGGAGATGGGGCAGAGGGAGACAAAGCAGTGAGGCTGCCAAAAACTTCTCACTTCTTTTCCCCTTCCTTATTCCTTCCTTGGGACTGGCAGGTCTTTCAGCTAACATTTTCAAATCTTCCCTTCTTCAGGCAGCAGTGAAACAGCAGCTTCCCTCTGAGCTGCCAAAACATTGCTCCGAAGCAGCAACAGCTTTCTCCCTCCTGCGAGAGAAGTCCAGCCTGCCCTGGCCCCAAAGCACCTCAATTCAATTTGCAAGAAAAATAATTTCAGTGAATCAGGGAGGGGCAGGAGGCACTGGAGAGGGGGATGATGAGAAATCAAATCATTAAGTCAATTAAAGTTTCAGGACTTCTAGGCAGAGGCACTCTCTGCAGCAGCGCCCGGTAATTTCATCAGGATCCATCGGACAATCAGTCCATTATCCCCCGATAAGTGCGTCCTCCTGCCAGCAGGCACAAGGAGGGGAGCCCTGCCAGCTCCTGCACAGCAAGATGGAGGGCTGTGTTTCAGCTCTTCTGCAAGTGCCCGGGAACAGAACCCTCCCCACGCACGTCCCAGCCCCTCTGCCATCATTGGCTCGGGGACCAGGGGCGCTGCGAGGATGTGCTGCCCTTTCGCTTCTCCTTCCCACGGCGGCTGCCATCCTTTGGGAAGGAGCAGTCGCAGGAGCTGGATGGGAGTCTCTGCCCCTTCTCCCACCACCTTTTCCCTTTGCCTCCGAGCCCTGACGCCGTTAGTGCCTGGACCAGCTCATGGTTAATAATCCATCGCCAGCTCTGCTTAAACAGCCACAGACGAAGCTGCAAGAGCCACTAAGGCTCCAGGACATAAATAGCAGCCAGCATGAGAGACAAATGTAACTGGAGCCTGGAACAAGGGGAAAACAAACAGGCTGGAGTGGGAAGAAAGATGGATCATGGATTTTAAAGCGAAACAAGGCAGGAGCATTCAGGTGTGTTTACTACGCTGCCCAAACTGCACAGGGCAAGTACAGGGCTGCAGTAAACACAGAAACAACTGCCAGGATCGCTGGAAATCTAAAAAATCCTCCTCACAATGCCCCAGGACGGAAGGAGCAAAACAGAATGAAATGACCGTGTGTGTTAAATGTTGCGAGCACAAAGCAGCCTCTTGGAAACTACATATGGGATGCATTTTAGAACAAGCAGAAAGTGGAAGCAGCATTAGCAAGGACAGCACAGAGTTTAAAAAGAGAAAAAAAAACCCGAGCGACAAAAACAAAATACAAAAGAAGCAGAAAAGTGTGTATTTTCTCCTTAATGAAGCTGCTCCCCGGCCTGGCTGCAGGCACAGGCCATACACTGAAGCTATTTGGAAGTGCTTACAAGTTTTTGATATTTTCTGCCACTCCGGCTGTGTACTGTGGATCCGTCTAAAAACAAAAGAAAAGCAGTGTTAGAGCCTTCAGCCTCAGCCTGTGTCCCCCATGGCTCAGAAATCTTCTTCAGCACACCCTGGGGTACTGTCAGCACATCTGTATCCTCTTCATTCACCTTCATGTCTCCTTTTATCCAGCTTTACTGCTCTCCCACACTGACAGGCTCCCAACAGCCCTCCTCTGTGGTCAGTGCTAACCAAAGGCATCACACACCAAAATCCATCCCAAAGCACACAAGATCCTGCACATCTTTCCTCTATGCTCTCCTGACACTTCTGCCCCTGCCAGCACCAAGTGTTTGCACAAGTTTTAACCTCTGGGCTATTTATTTATTCCCTACACACGCTGGCTTGCATCCAAGCGAATACTCTTGGCAGCAAATACTCTCTTACCCCTTCGGTGAAAAAGAAGGGTTTATTTATAAGTGTGCATTTTTCATTTCAGGTTCACTTTGACACTTTTCTTCCTAAAGCCCCAGTATGTCCCCACAATCAGTGTGGCAACCCATAACTTTTTGGAGACAAAGGTCATCAGCGCCGCTCGCTGCTGTCTGCGGGTGAGATAAGTGCAAGCCCAGGGACAGGCACCAGACACAAACCATCTGCACACTGACCGGGAAAACAAAACCCTAGAACAAAGGGCAGGAGACCCACGAGCAAAAACTGTTCTGTTTCCTGGTGGAGGCATTGTTTCGGGCAGGCACACGGATCACGGGGCCGTGAATCCCGGGTGGATCTGCAGACGCAGCATCGCAGGAGCCGGGACCAGCTGCTGCTGCACTCGCGCCGGGCGAGGTGAGAATGAGACACGGGGATGTGTGTCACAGGCTGAGCACAGCACTTCTGTGCTGGCACAGTGACAAAGCAGGGTTTTCTCGAGAGGAAAAGGTCCCTTTCCTAAACAGGGCTCAGAGTCCCAGTGCTGGACTGATTTCTTACCTAAGCGTGCCAAGAAAACAGCAATGGGAAAAACAAAAGCAGGAAAGATGCTCCTGGCTTTGGCAGGAACCGTGCAGCTCCACTCCAAGTGTCTGAATTGGTGGGTTGGTGACAGCTGAACCAGCCACCTCTCCCCAGGGTTCCCCTCAGGCAGCTGAGGAACCCCCCACTGTAGCAGGCAGCCCTGCCACTGTGGGTGACACCTGCGGTGGCCAGCAGTGGCACTCGGGAATGAGAAGTCCCTATCCCAGAAAGGACATTCAGTTGCTGCATCTCAAAATTACTCAGCATTTCCTTTAGGTTCATACCACCCTCTCCACTATTGACTCTTTATCCCATGCCCAAGGAGCTCTAACAAGTACTGTTCACTTTCCTCATCACAGGTACGTCCTGAAAGTCAGGAGCTGCCATCATGTGCCTTATTTTCAAGTCAGCTAAAGTAATATTACTGCAGTCCAAAACAGGAGCTGGTCTGGGTCAAGCTGCTTAAAACCTCTCAGGATTCAACTTACCCACTGCAAAAACAGTCACCAAACTTGTCCTGGCTCCAAGAGAGCCAAATGATGGCCAGGACCAAACCTTATCCTGGGCCCTTTGGGCTGCACCCATCTGTGCACACCTTCTCCCTGTACGAAACACCAGCCAGAGCCCTGAAGGCCAAATGCTACTCAAAATGTCAAATTATGGGTAAACAGGCAGCAAACCCGGACATTCATCTTTGTTCTGCTCCCAGTAACAGGCTACTGAGGTTTATCTTTCTCACCGGATTTCTGGAAATTAAGACAAATGCACTTCAGGCTCAAGAAAATAATCCTGAGAGGAAAGCCATGGAGAAAAATAACCATCTAAACCCATAGATAAAAGCAGCTCTTGTGGATTAATGTATCAAGGCTTTTTAGCCCTTGGATTCAGCAACCGATTCCGGGCTCCAGGCACCAGTACAAAGAGGCATATTAGTCTCAACCCCAAATCATCGACTCTTGAGTTTCAAGAGGGGTTTAGTGCCGTCTTAGAGGTACCTGGAGAAACAGAGCTGCTGCAGGAGTAGGTCTGAGGGCTCTCCTAGGCATGGTCATGCACACATTTTGTGAGTATCATTCAAGTACCCTGCAAGAGGCATCACAATTTAGGTGAGCTGTGCCACATTGGCAGCTGCTAATGGGACACATTTGCCTGCTCACTTCCTGATGCTCTCTGGCCCAACCCACATTTCATTTTGGGCCAGAAAAAAAGAAACACCTGCTGATCCCACTGGACGGCAGCCCAAGGCCAGGCTTATCTGCCCAGCAAGAGGCAGAGCTGGTGTCCGGGTGGGCAGCGTCCTGTTTGGCACCGAGCCTGGCACACAGCAGGATGGGGCCAGGGAAACAGGACAGACTGGCAAAGCTCTGTCTTACCTCGGCAATGAGGACCACGATGACGGAGTCCTCCTTCTCCTGCTGAGTGAGCTCTGAGATGAGGGAGTTGAGGGTGTCGGTGAGGTAGGAATGCACCTCCCGCTTCACGCTGGGGATTCCCATCACGACGGACACTGCCCAGGGCCACAGAGAGATTTTAGAGAGGGGGCTGTGTTGGGCAAGACACTTTGCTCTGCTGCCATGACCAGCGCCTGGTTCACCTGGTCAGGGCCAGGCTGTGTCATTAAAATCCGGCAGCAAGCAGCAGGTTGGTGGGTTCCAGGGCTGTGCAGGGTTCCCACACTCCTGTCCTCAGCCCAGTGCCAACCAGCAGCACCCCAGTGTGCCAGGCTGGCAGGGCACCCACGGGCAGTCAGACATGCTCTGCTTTTTCTCCCTGAAGGAATGATCTCTAAGGAAATGCCCCAAACCCCTCCCCCTCCCAGGGGCCTTTTCAACCTGCAAACAGCAACTTCAAAACCAACTCTTGTTCTCCAAACCCCTCCCATGGCCAAAAGCACTCCAGTTCAGGAGGGGCGACTCAGGTCTTTGGTGTTGGATTAGGATTTGGGAGCAGGGGGGAATCATCTGTTAACCAAAGTACTATTCCAGATGGGATTTTTCTCCTTAGATGGGTTATAGTCTCCATGAAGCACCCTAAAAACTATGCTTTCATCTGAAGCCCTTCCAGACAAAATCTAGAGCACTCTGGATATGGAAAGCAGCAAACAACATCTGGCAGAAGCATCAAGAACATTTTAGGGCCAGTCAAGAGCACAGACAGCACTCCCCTGTGGACTTGCAAGTGTGACATGGCTCACCCACCCCACATGTCACGATACCAAGGAAGCTTGCATGATGCATGCAGCCCTTCCTCCAGTCCTGCTCATATCTGTGCCACAGCCAGGCCCGGAGGAGAGGGGAGGGACAGGCACCAAGGTGAGGAAGAGCACCAGAAGCAGCACTAATTCCCATTTACCTCCAGTGCGCCCCTGTCCCACATGCACGGCTGGCTGCAGACTGTTCTCCTTTGACAGCAAATGTGGCAAATGATGGAAGATGGTGGGAAGGTGCAGCACATTCTTGTTGGTGATATTCCACAGTTTTAACTTGGTTTCATCTTAAAAAGGAAAAGGGAATCAATTGCAAGGCACGGTAGGTAGGAAGAGACTGCAAGGCAAAAAGCCTTTTTACAGCAGCCTGGCCACCCGAGACTACTGCTGGGTTATAAAAAATCAGGCCAACCTTTAACATGCTACCACAAACCCAATTAAAGTTCAGCAGGAGCCAGGAGGGCCTTAAAGAAGTCCCAAAATATTTGGGAAGGAGGGGGGAGAATGAAGACAAAATGAAGGTCAAATCAGATCTTTCTGTAGAGATCCAATTTTCTTCAACCGAGCAACTTAAAACAAAAAAAACCAAAAAAACAAAAAACAAAAAAAAAAAAAACAAAACAAACAAACAAAAAAAAAAAAGAACAAATAAATTGGCGAGGGGTGCTCAGCCAGCCTAACTCCTTTCCTCCCCCCTCTCTTTGGATACCCATTTTCCATATGGATTCAATACAGCCATAGGACACAGTGTGTATGACTTGCAAGGGAGGAAAAAAAAGCTTGTAAGCAAGCAAATTGGCAAATATCCTCAGCAGAGGCAAATCCGTGTTTAATGATGCATATGCACCTCTAATTAAACAGGAGTTTAAGAGCTCCCAAGTCCCTCTGAATGCCACAATTTGCTCGCACTGGGGAAGAAAGAGCAGGTCCTGTCCGCAGCCCTGCGCACACACACACACACTCCTCTCTACCTCCTCATTAGTGACAGCTTCAAAACAGCCCCAGACCCTCAACATCTGTTTATTCACCAGATAAGCTGCTCCAGGTCCGGTTTATATCCCGCAGGGCCTGCTTCTCCGACAGGGCTCTCTTGATCTCCTCCAGGACCAGGTTGAGCTCCTTGGAGCGCTTCAGGCTCTCCTGCTCGGCCGCGTGCAGGCGATCCCGGAGCGCGAGGAACTCCCGCTGGTAGATGTCCACAACGTCCCCTGCGGAGGGAGAAGAGAGAGGAGCTTTGTCCCCTGCACTCATAAGGGTTTCACCCATACCTCCTTTGCCTCCCCAGTCCCTAAGTTATGGATTTAGGGAGCTGTGGCGGAGCACGCACACATTGGCGAAAGGGTTGCAGGGAGGGCAGTTTAAGTTGCAGAGCTACAATAATAAAGCTACTTCCACTTTTTCTCTTTCAGCTTGGGTTTCTGGGTCATGTAGAAATAGAATGATAGAATAGTTTGGGCTGGAAAAAACCCCCAAGATCATTGAGTCCAACTGTTAACCCAGCAATGCCAAGTCCAGCACTAAACCATGTCCCCAAGTGCCACATCCACACATTTTTAAATCTCCTCAGGGATGGCGATTCCTCCACTTCCCTGGGTGGCTCCTGTCACTGCTTGGCAGACTTTTCCTGAAGAGTTTTTTCCTAATATCCAATCTACCCTTTTCTACAGGCTGAGCTCCCCCAGCTGCCTCAGTTGCTCCTTATCAGACTTTTGCTGCAGAGCTTCCCCCATCTCCTTTGCCCATGTTTGGACACACAAACAGAACCATCTCACAGAGGATCCCGAGTGATGGGAAGTGAGATCTTGGCAAGGGGGAATGCTGCCCTGCAGTGAGACGATGGTGCAGACAGCACCTCCTCCAGCTTTGAAAGAGAGTCCCAAATTTTAAAAGTCAAAAGAGATTTTGAGAATCTAACCTCTCTAAAACACACCAGGATAAAGAATGACATGGCAATAGCTGCCTGCATGGTTATATAAATTCAGGTGTTTGGATACGAACCTTTAGGACACATCATAAATGTATAAAAAACCCTTCTGATAGGGTAACAAAGCTTTTCATTTTGAAAAAGCATCTTATCCCATGCTCTGTAAACAGAGGAATAAAACTATCAAGAGCCTTCAGTCAGAGCTAACTATACAACAGCTGGGGGCGGAATCAGTGAGCCACCAACAAACCTTCCTGGGACATTTTTTTCTCATTATTAATCAAACTTCTCATTAAAAATAACTTTTATCTGTGGTCATTCATGTGTTTTCAGTAAGACTATAACTCACAGGACTATACCCAAAGCAGATTTATCCACTGAATAGTAGACTCTTAACCCAAACATGACTAGGAGAGCTAATGATCAAAAATACTGCACTGGAACTTCCCAACACAGGGCTAAATATAAATCAAAGCAATTGAAAAAGATACGTGGACTGCGCTGAAAACTTCTATTTTGGGGTCCGTAAAGAAAAAGAAAAAGGAATTTTGAAGATCAGACATACTCAGCTTCAATGCACAGAGTTTCCAAGACAACAGTGCTTCCCAGCCCGGCTACCAGCAATGCTTGTGCCTAGAAAAAGTTTCCCCTATTTAGTCTTTCCCCCAAGAAAAACCTCCTTAAAGACTCACTGCTTCAGCACAAGGATCCCCTTCCCCCCCAAGGCAGTCTGGCTCCTATTAACCTTTTGACATTATTTTCAAAGCCACAGCACACGGGGAGGGAGCAGAGGAAGTTACACCCATTTGATGACTCCGTCCATCTGACAACACGTTATTCAGAGAAATTCAAGGGATAGACATAAACAAGACCAGTCCTTCCTTTTTCCTGTGTGGTGCCGCTCGCTTTCCACTCCCATCGAGAAAACACTTTCAAACGTGCAGAAAAACAGGTTAACACCCAGCTTTGAGAGCTGCCACAGGAATTCACAGGAGGATGTCAGGCTCTAAAAACTCATCCCACAGTGAGTGAGACCTTTACCTGCTCGTACCTCTCAGGCATGAGAATGCACCGTTCAGCTTCCCAGTACTCCACATTACAGATTTTCCTACTTGTATCTTTATCTGGCTGCATCTGTGAGCCCCAGCAAGGAACAAGCCTCACTTTCTGTTTTTGCACGACACAATGGCTTGTGCAAGGCTGGAAGCATTTGGCTCTTGGCGTCCTGGGGGGGTTACTATCCTGTGGATGCTATCAAAGCCAAATCACAGCTAAAGGCTGCCATTAGATCTTGTTCTGCAATACCTGGAGCAGAGTAAAGGCAAGGCTTTGCACTTAATGGCTTTTCCCAGAGCACTGCACTTCATTTGTGTCAGATTTAGAAGGGAAATGTCACTGATTATTCAGTCACTAATGACCTGCCCGCTGAAGCCAAGAGCTGTACTTTCCTTAGACTGCAATGGCAATGTGCAGTCAACCATTTGCTGCTTTTCTGGTTAATGGTTGGAAGTGAAATTGTATTTGTTTCCAGTGCTCTTGTCATATGATGTCTTCGTAGGCTTTCCACTCTTTAATTAAAATTTCATGAAATGTAAAAGCTGATCGATCATGACTGGTTCCAATGACAGCTCGAACAATCCTAGACAAAGCCCGAGATGGGTGCACAGTTTCCCACGAATTTCCAGTAATTTTGCACTGCAAGGACACGTGGCTGCAGATCTGTGTCCTCACAAAAACTCTCACCACTCAGCCAGGGAGGGCTCTGAAAACCCACAAAGGGCAGCAGAGGATAAAGGGGGGGGGGATTGGCTCCCATCTTTACAAGCAAGGTTGGACACAGAAGTGATTTGCTGCTAATTAGGCTGAACAAATTTTTCAGCTAGTGTCAGTTCAGCACAGACCCTTTACTTACCTTTCAAAGCAGCAGCACTCCCTATCTACATATTTATTGTATTCCCTCCCAGCACAAGATAACAGAGCTCTTAAAATATCCCTAGACTCAAGCACTGCAGGACAAAAACTCCCAGCTAGATCTAAAAAAAAAAAAATAGATTTAGCTTATTTTTTCTTGAGAGATAACACATTGCTTTGGGCTTAAAATATACTGGTTCAAGAAAGAAAGAATTTCAGTGTTAGGTGACAGGCTGCAGGACTGACCTGGGAGACCAAAAACCTCTCAAACTTGCAGCACACATGCGCAAAGAACCCATTTCTCACCTTGCCAGGGCCCACATTTGCACTCAATGGTTTTTCACAATCTGTTTTTAGAAGCAGGCTGGCTGTGAGGCTCCAAGCGGGAATCAGGCATCCTCGTACAAGCCGGAGCTCAGCAGGGCAGGGAAGTGGCGCTGGGCACAGCTGAGTGCCAGTCACCATCTGTCCATGCTGTGCCCACCGGAGCAGCTCTGCAGAGGGCATCCCTGGAGGGGAGCAGCCCGAGGCTGAGGGACAGTGGCCACAGAAGCGCCTGGCTGAGCATCACTCACTGACCGATGTCCCCTGCTCCCCTCTCCCGCCCGGCTGTGCCCGGACACAGCTGCCAGGTTTGCGTTTTCAGCTCAGAGCTCCGGGCTGGCTTTGCTGAGCAACAGCACAAACCACTGGGGAAGCAAAAGGCAGGGACACCTCGAGCAGGCCCTTTCAGGAGCTGGGCTTTGGTGATCCTGCTGGGTGCCCTCCAAGGCAGACCATTCCGTGATTTTCCAGCAGTCAGGATGCAGCAGTGCAAGGGATGGGCACAAGCTCGTGGGGCTTATGGGCTGCTCCCCAGGAGACTGTGGGTGTCCCACAGAGCTGAGCTCCTGCAGCCTTCCCAAAGGATTTATCCATCTAAGACAGCACCCCCTTAACAAAAAGTATTTCTCCACTACTGAGAATTCTGTGGATTCACTCTTATTCAAGTGACTCTTAAGTGCAAAGGGTGTTTGCTAGCAGAGGACAACTGCATCCACATCCATTTTCAGGTTTTGAGTGAAATCAAAATAATCTAATCATAAACCAGCAGACAGGCACAAAATCATGCCAGTGCCAATAAAACCCCCACCCTGAAATCTCACACAGTCATCCATATATATGTATATATCTATCTCTATATATACAGTCAGGAATGTTATAATTCTGTATTTTACATTCATCTTTCCAATCACACTCCAACCTCCCGGGGAGTTTGCAGTGCATTTTAAACACATCCGTATTTCAGTTCCAATTACTTTTGGTTTTGTTCTCTGCTGATAACCTCTCCCAGCAGAGTGGACCCATGGCCAACGCCAGAGATTTCACTCCATTTCAATCTTTTCAAAAGCAAACACACAGCCTTTGCTAGCTGGACTTGCTTCTCATTAGGAAGACTTTCAAGAGATTTGGTTTAAAGCTAAAAACAACCCTCAAACCTCTAAACTGTTTATCTCTACAAAATCTTGGCTTCAAGAGCATAACCTCACCTTTTGACCGCTCTTGCAAGAGTTCCCAAGGCCAAAAGAGGAAGAAAAAGTGCAGTTCCATTACAACATAAATGAAGTTGGAGCAGAAAATTCATCTGCATGCAGAAAATTTCTCTGTAATGACTGTTCTCCCTCATTTTATTTAAAACAACCTTTTAATAAATAAGTGCTCCCCCTTCTAGGACTTCCAAGGGCCTGGGGGGACTGCAGAGCACACAAACAACCCCTCACCATGCTAGAGCATCTGTGTTATCCAAAAATGCAAATGGACAAGGGCGGAAATCAGGCAGGTGAGCCCATCCCCATCCCAGCCAGGTGCTTGCACTGGCCCTGGCTGCCTCCAGCCCCAGCCATTCCCAGCAGCTCCTGGAGTTAGATGATGATTAGGGAATTTTTTTTTTTTAAAAACGTTTTTATGTTTAATGATTTATATAATGCTGGCACCGCTCCATGCATTACACTCTAGATTGCCCTGATTGAATCGCAACATTCATTAGGTCTTTTGCTAACAGAATTTCACTGGACCATTAAAATGGATAGAAGGAGTTACTGTGCCGTATCGGTGAATTAAATTCAGCTCCTGAGATGCAAAACAGGAACAGTCCTGCTTTACATGGAAATCTGATGGCTGGTGCAGCACACAGGTGTGAGGCACTTTGCACACAGGTACACAGGGACTGCAGCAACTCCACAATAATCTTTTAATACTGTTAAAAGCAAAATGTTGCCCTTTGCTTATTTGGCTTTAAAAGCTAGAAACCAGCCCTAGAGATTCATCGTAAACAAATCCCCAAATCATCCCCCCAAAAAGCACTGGGAAGAGACTCTAAGCAGCAGTAAGAAAAAGAAAGGATAGCTTAGCATCCAAAATGCCCAAACATCAGCCCCTCCCCACCCCCCACCAAAGGCAGGATGAAGACTGAGCAAGTCTTTTCCTTCAGATCCAAAGAAACACCAACGGTGCTCCTGTGAGATGAGAAAGCTGAGAGACACATCACCTTCCCTTCTGTGAGCCAGCAGGTCACTGCTCCCAGTTCCAGACTCATCTCTTAAAATCATAAATATTTTGGCAGCGTGGGATATATGCAGCCACTGAGAACCTGATTTGCATTAAGGAACTGAGCACCAAGACAAGCTGAGCAACAATTCAAACACTGTCAAGGGGAGAGTTTGGGGAGTGGGTGGTATCTGGCAGGGTGGGCCTCCCAAAAGGCTCCAGCAGTCACAATTATCCTGTTGGGGGCTGATTCATCTGCATAGAAAGTGTGAGTGTTTCAGCAGTGCCATCACACTGCAAACACAGATGCTCCATTCAATAAACATTATGCGACATTTACTTCTCCACTGTGTCCCAAACCACCTGGATACTCAGTCAAAGCAGACATTTCTAGCTGCTGCTTATAAAAATACACCCCAAGATTTTTTATTACAAGGCTTTTACACCATTTTTTAAAGAAAAACGGGTTTTAAAGCAAAAGAAGTTTTTAAAGAAACTTTTTCAAGTTTTTATAAATTATATTGTGTTGGAATTTGTGGTTACCACCAAAGCAAAAAGTAACATGGGAAGCAGAATCTTTAGTACCACCAGAAAGCTGATTATTCCTGGGAAAATAGCTACAGGTGTGGAGAGCTTCAGGCAGGGCAGGGGTTAGGGAAGGAGAGAGATGGCATGTGGGTTTCCCAGCCCAAAGCCAACTGTCCTGATGGGATGCAGAGCTGTTGTGGAGCACCAGAGTCCACGGCACCTTAGACAAAGCAGTACCCACCCTCCACACCCAGTAAAAGGCACTGGCTGCCCTGGTGGCAGTAGGACAGATCCCCCACAGTCAGTGGAGGCTCCTGTGCTGCCCCTGGGTGAGCTGCTGGGTTTGAACATCCCATGGCATCAGTCACGCTGAGAGAGCTCATCAGCCAGGGCAAGAGGCTTATTAAAAGTCAGCCTGTCTGAAAAAACGATTCTCAAATAAAGCAAGCGCTTTCCGCCGCAGCTCCAGACTGGTGTGTGTGTATGTTTTTTCTTTAATATGGCCATTTAATAAGAGCCTGTGGTATATTTAACAGGATTTCAACCTTCAGCAGCTCCGTGTAATGAGATAGAAATGCAATGCATCTCTCTGCTGATGGCCCCTCCCCAGGGAACACGGGCACCTTTAAGTCACTATTTCTTTTTCAGCAGTAGGTGTTGATCATATTTCTGTTCGCTGGAGTTTAATGTTGTCTCAGCACATACGTCACCACAAGGAGAGGGGAAAATTCATATCCCCTGTGCCTTGTTATTCCAAAGTAGGAGCTACTGTTTGCATTGGAGATTCAGTTCTGACAACACACACACAGATATTTCAAAAAATAAGCTTTTTGGTTTGCTTCTAAAGTCCTAAGTAGTAAGTTTTCAGAGACGGGAGTGAGTAGATTTCCCATTATGGGGATGCTGAAAACACAACACAGATGGCGAACATTACAGTTCCCCATTCCAAGGAGGAGAGAAAGTCACAGGGGTGCCTGTGCCCAAATCCAAAGGCTCCCCGGGGGGGATGCAGGCTCCAAAGCAAGGATGTAGAAACTCAGAAATTAGGAAAGCAAACAGCAATGCCCATCACCTCTGCCTAAAATGCCTTGGATCAGGGCAGAGGAGGCAGCAGAAGCTGTCAGGCTGCTCTTGGGTACCTGCAGAGCAGGTTTGGGATCTCTTTCCACAGCGCAGCTCCGTGGGTGAATCACAGTGAAGGATACAAAGAGCTCCGAGATCACTGTGAATCCCCTGGGCTTCACCTGCCAAACAAAAGCACTGCTGGGACAGGAAATTCCTGGCAGGTATAAAGCACCATCAGCTTCTGACAAAGGAACCAGTCCTGATTTGTCCTGGGGTTTTATCAACGCATTCAAGGGATTTACGAGACGGAGAAATCAGATGGCAATTCATTTTGCTGCAAAACAGCTAAGGAAGAGAGGGGAAGAGGGCAAACGCTGACATTGATCTGAAGAGAAAAAAGATGGGATTAAACAGTGAATTTTCATCATAGCGAAAGGTTAACTATCCAGAGGAAGCCATAAGGACTGGTATTAAACTCACCAGCTAATAGATTTAGTGAGGATCTGGGAAGGAGATGAATTTGTGAAGTAGCCAAATATGGGGTGGACATGGAGATAAGCTCATCAAAGCCAGAAAAGGAGCAAATAATTAGGAGAAAAGTCAACCAAATGGCAAAGCGACACCAAAACTGATAGATGCAATTTAACTGGGGGGGAAATCAAGGTATTTTTCACATGGTTCTTAATCAACAATATTAACTAGGGAGGAGACCACAGCATCAGTGTCTGCAGCCCTATCTGCAGGCAGCAGCAATCCAGGAAACAAGAGGGGATAGAGAGGGTGGCAAAGAAGATGTTAGCATGGTTAGTTAACAGGATGGGGAACAATAGTATGAAGATTATAACATTATTAAAATGATGCTGCCTAATCCCAGAATAGTTTTCACCTCGTCTGAAAAGGAGTATTAATACAGACTTAAAAGGGGCTTTTGAGAGGGTGATAAGAATGATCAAAGGCCTGAAAAAAGACCCTGCTCCATGAGGAATGAAAAAATATATGAGATAATTCATCTTAGGGTGGGCATGATAATAGAGCTTATGATGAAAAGCATATAAAATAGAGTGATATAATGAAAATATACCACAGACTTCCATTCTCCTTGTCTCAAAACATAGCGGTAAGTAACCATTTCATTCAAATATTAATTTGAAGCTGATAACAGGAAATGTGTTGCACAGAAATAAGTGTATTATTTCTCTGAATTAACTAAGGAATTTAAACAATGTCAAAGAGCTGGAAGGTGCTGAACCCAAGGCA
This sequence comes from Acanthiza pusilla, assembly GCA_036630365.1. NCBI lineage: Eukaryota > Metazoa > Chordata > Aves > Passeriformes > Acanthizidae > Acanthiza > Acanthiza pusilla. The sequence goes on along the minus strand of JAXCHO010000049.1, from coordinate 7,256,741 downwards.
GGGTAAAACATCATCCTGCTGGTGGTCCCTGATCTCAGCTGGGTTGGAAGACCCTTTTCCTCCCCTTTTCCTTGGGAGAAAGACCACGCATTTCTATGTCTCTCCTCACAACCTAATTAGGAACACTGAATCTTTCGTCTTCAAAGCAAAGCTAATTCATTAGCAATCTAATTATTTACCTGTGTAGCACGAATAGAGCTTTCGAAGCATTTTTCTCTCAAATGGAAAGTGAAGGCTTTGTACTTGGTGGGTTTTTTAATACTCTTTATTTGACTGGGGAATAAAAACATGCTGAAAGTGAACAAAATAAAGCATTACAGAAATCATGGGTCATTAAACCTCGAAATAATTGCAGCTCAACAGGATTTTAAAGCGAGGACATTACACAGGCAAACCTGGGCGAGGGGTGGAAAGAAAGGGAGGGGAAAAGGGGGAATGGGAAAGGCTGGGAGCTTGTACTTGTGGCCAATCCTATCAAGCAAACCTGTGCATGGGTTTAAAAGGAGATGCATTTGCCTGATGCACTTTCCTTACATGGCACGGGCATGGAAAATGCTCTTGCATGCACCTAAGGGCAGCAGAACAGACTGGCAGCGCAGAGCATTGCTCTCCTGCCCTGAACACCAATGTGCAGGACCTGCAGCAGCCTCATCTGAGCATCTCTGGGGTCCAGGCACGGCTCTGGGCACTGACCAAGCCATGGGCTGTGTCACTTGTCCCTTGCCACGCTGGATTGCAAACCATCACACGCAGGGAAAACCCAAATGGGATTAGCTTGGCTCTCACCAGACCCTCCGCACTGCATTTCTCTCACTCTCACCTCATTCTCACAACAAGCAGCAAAGCCAGTAAGTAAAATCTCACGAACCAAAACAACCCCAAAGGAGCCACTGATGGCTGGAGCGTGCAGGACACGTCCCCACGGGTGCCGGCAAAGCACAGATCTGGAGCTTTAGAGAAGCAGAAAACCCTGAAGCAGAGCAAATGCCTCACAGTCCAACAGGAAAACCCTTTCTATTATAACCTAATTAAGTTAATAGTGAAACGGAACCCTTGTTCCACCAAACCCCAAAGCCCCTGCGCATCCTGCTCTGTGCTCAGTGCTAATGGCTTGCGAGTCCATCCAAAAGGAATCCCTCCAAGAAGGGAAGTCAATCCTTGCAAAGGTCACTGTGTTAATCATCACGCCCTTTCGCTAGCAGCAGCTGTCGCTAATTGCCTGTGAAGGAGTCGAAATGAAACTCTTCTCCCAACGTTACCAAAATCAAACATCATCATTATCCCCCCCACAAATGACCCCGAGCCACCAGCACTTTGCAGATGATGGACAAGCTCAGCCCATCTCAGGAGAGATGTGGCATTGGCGGGTGGAAAAAGCAGCTCCACTTTGCAAATTGAAGGTGAGTTTATTGATCAGCAGCAAAAAGTGCTGGTGCCTTGTATTTCCCCTCCTCCTCGTGCGATCGACCACTGCACTCATCATTCCACTAAAGTTACCACCAGACTCAGAGCAGCCGAGATCCTGGAACAGTGGGAATTTGTTTAATCAATAACATATGAAGCTTTTGGCAGGGCTGAGGGTATGAAAGAATTTTACAACAGTGAAATAAAGTATTGCTGTGTTATAAATCAGAGAACACATATGGAAAAGTTAGAGTGATGTACTAAGAGGGATATCAAGGAAATCACAGAAGTTCTGGCTGGAGTCCCTGGCTCCGCTGATGTTAATATCTGAGAACTTCAATGCAAGTCAGGTTTGACTTCTTTTTCCAAAAGAGTAACTCATTTGCAATGCATGTGACTGTACTGGAGTGAAAGGATATTGAGAGCACTCCCCTCGCTCTGTTGTTTATGTAAATTGTACGTCTTGTCTACCTACAGATCCACGGCCACAAACAGATCCCAATTTCCTTATTGTACTGGTGCCTGATCAGATGCACGACCATGCTGTTGGGTAGAGCAGATCTTAAAATCACCACATACTGATCACAGGATGAGCTGATCTAAATTGCTTTTTTTTCTAGTAGTCTTTAATAATTTGCAGAATGCTTAAAATAAAATGCAAGCAGAACCTTTTAAAAATTACTCAGCATTAATATTTGAAATATTTATCCCCTGGGGTGCAGGCTTGTAACATGAGCACTTAATGGGGTACATTTTCTTTTCTCCAGAGAAAAAACAAGACATTGCCATAAAATAGCACTCTTAGGCCAGCTATAGTTGTTGATGCTATCTGAGGGCTCTTGTTTCATTTTATACGCTAGGATAATTCCTGGGAAGAAAAACACTGAAAGAGTAGGAAGACCCACTTCTCCCTTTTGTCATTCACCAGGCAAGAAAACATGAGAAAGGGTTATCAAATCATGTCGACACCCTCTCCCACAAAGCCAGACCAGCTGCTTTGGAGTGCATAAAAACCGCCCTTATTTCTTCCCCTTGCAGAAAACACATCACTGGAAGAACAGACAGAATTCCCGACTTGCCAGCAACAGCAACCTGCAGTAAATTAACTTTTCCCTATTCCAGAATGCAGGGACTAACTCGGAACTAGGAGGCCTTGGTTCCACACCCCACAAGAGCCCAGCTGCAGAGCTGCCTGCCAGCCCTGTGCCAGCAGCAGCAGCAGCAGCAGCAGCATTATTCCAGCAGATCAGCTCTGCTGAGAGGCAACACAGATGCTGGTGATGGCACAGCACAAGGTGGGGGTTGCAGGACATTTCAAGGGTAGAAAATAAACAGCTGGAGGGGAGGAGGATGCTGACTACATGGGTGTCCTACTGCTAAGACCTTTGGTTGCTTATTAAATGATGCCTGAAAGCTTCTCAACAAGCTGCTGCTCTGAAATGTTGCTGGCATCTCCCACTCCCCCGTGCCGAGCTCCAGGCAAGGTGTCACAAGTGGCTCTCAGCGAGCCAGGAGTGCCAAAATGGGCAGGATGCTCCCTGCATCTCCTCAGAGAGCACCAACACCCAGTCAGCCCCACGGTCCCATGGCCTGATCCAGCTGGAAAGTTTAGCATCCTTGCTGCAGGCTTAATTTTGGGTCAGATCATCCTGCTGACCGAGCCAGTGATGCAAAGGAAGCACATGAGAACTAGGATGCCCCTTTGGACAAGAGCCCAAAAGGAGAACAGCTTAAGTGGCTGTGAAACCACATCCCTGAAGGTTTTGCTTTCTTGCAATGTCAGGTTTACCTAAAGGCTTGAAGGCAATGCACTGAGCCTGCTGCTTCCCACCTCCAAAAATAGGTGTGATTCCCGGAGCCTGGACCACAGGACCATGGCATTTATGCTTAATTTCACAACTATCCTTAAAGTGCTGCTGAGTCCTGGCAGAAAACACTTCACGCTCCCTGTGAGCAGAGACACACTGTTCACACCTCCCATTCCCTTTGAACATGGCTATTCAAATGGATTTGGGGTTTTCAGAATTTCACACACCGTTACCTTTACTGGTGCCACCTATAAGGTAACCTAATTGCTATGTGGGCTGCTGTGGATCAGTTTTCCAGACCTTCCACCCCGAGGGAAGCTTTGTTACAGAAATTTGACATGTTTAGGTGCTGCAAGGAGAATGCAAGATGGGCTGCCAGAAGCTGTGCCCAGCAGTGTCAGAGCCCACAGGGAGTTTTCCACGTTTAAACAGTTGCATCTCCTGCAGCCCAGAAAGCACCAATGCAGCCGTATGTCCTCACAGGAGCACGTGAAGGATGACATCGGATCAGGCTGTCAGCTCAAGGAGGTGTGAGGGAAAGACAAGAGAGGGCACAGAGCTCCAGAGAAGCCATGGCTGCTCAGCAAAGGCACAGGAGGAAGAGGACTTTTGCACAAGAAAAACCCCAAGCACAGCTGAGCAAAGCCACAGTCGGTACTGAAGGAGTTAAACTGCAGAAATCACAGCAAACTACACCAGTGAGGGTGAGGGACTGCAGGGCCTGACCCAGCTCACTGCAATCCGCCTGTCCCAGGGTGCCAGGAGGTCAAAACTCAGGAAAAATCCCACCACGGGGAGCAAGGGACAGGGAAAGCAGCAGCGTGACTCACCCACAGGGAAACTGCCCTTAAAACTTGCAGCACGACTATGTGGAGCAAGATTTGAACCCTTGCTCCTCTCTACAAATAGGTTTATTGGACTTCAGTGTCCAGGGCGGTAATTTCTGCACTGAGGTGCTTTAGGTACCCCTGGCACACTTGAAATGGTCTCTTAAGGGCCATGGAGGTTCTCAGCACCTCTTGGAGTCCTTTGGAGTGCCTTTCTGAGACATCCATAAAGCAAATCACCCTGGGTGAGTCCCCAGTTAATAATTTACCCTCAGCTTCCCAAAGCCCCCCGCACACGGATCAGCTTTGTTACCCAGGATCACCGCCGTGCGTGGCTGAGAAAAATCTAATCCAATTTCCTTCTTCTTTAGGAATAAAACATCAAGCGCGGGCAGGCAGTCAGACACAGCAGCAGTGTGGAAGAAGTGGCAGCACAGCTGTGTTACCATTGCCAGCAAACCCATATCTGAGGGAGCAATGGAGATGGGCTGGGAGGAGTGGTTCAAGACACACAGCCACTCTTGGGGAACTCATTATTTAATTTTATGGCCATGGAAAACCCCAAAATGTGTAAACTATAAGATCGTGACTGCATGTAGGTATTTATGACTACAAAGATACTCCCGTGGCCATGTCCAAAGCCTGGTGAGAGCAGGGGCATTCTGACAGCCTTATAAATCTGTACAGTGGAAGAAATATCATATTAGCCCTACATTGCTGCAGACTGGAGCAGCCCCAGCAGAGCCACCCAGTGCTCTGCACCACCTCCATGGAGGGTTTTGCCAAGGTACACATCCTTGGGCACCACCCAGAAGTGTCTAAACCACTTCAAAAGCCACAGTGGGGTCAGGATGCCACAGAGCGCTGCTTCAGCACCGCTGTGCCCCAGCAATGTCCCCTCTTGGGACCAAAACACAGCCTCTGCCAAACCAGCTCCAGTACCTCTGCAGCTCTGGCACTGCTCATTGGCAGCCTGGCCAGGGCACTGCAGCCAATTCCCTGGGCATGTTCTCCTGAGGACAAGCCCAGGAACTCTGTGTGTCTGATATCAGATTTCAGGGAGGTGATGTTTCTACAACCCTTCCCCAGCACAGATCTGGAAGGTTTTGGACAAGCAGCCATCCAAGTACCCGGGAATGGGCAGTGAGTGCTAAACCAGCCCCGCACACCTGACAAATAAATTCTTTAACATTAGACAGCAGACTATAAAACGAAGCTATAAGCACATATCACTGCGCATGAAGGAAAATGCATTCTGCTGTTAATGCCTATAACTTCCCTCCAGAGAGTAATGGGTGCCAACAGAAGAACAGACATCCAAGAGTGCCAAAATGTGCACGGTTATTTTTTCTAAGCTTGTGCTGGGCACACTACTTGAAATACAGAGTGGCTGAATTCTATTTTCTCCCCAACCCTCAAGCCAACATAAAATGCCCATGTTTTAATAGTGTCATTAACCATTAGGATAAATTACCAGGGTTATAATGAATTCTCAGAAAAAATAGTTCTGCCTTCAGAGCTGTGTTCCAGTTTACACCAAGCTGTATTTCAGATTAAATAAAAAGCACCTCCTATGATGGGTAACAGATAAGAAGTCAGACTAAATAATGCTGGAGGTCCTTCCCACCTTTGAAATAAAAAAAAACATGTGTTACTTATGATCAATGTACTACAGGGCCTGACTGATCCTCTGGAGCTGAAAAGGAAGAGCCAGATGATCTTCCAAAGGAGAAGGAGGAGGACAAAAGCCATTTAAGTTTCCCAGCCAGGCAAACAATTTATGGATAGAAGCATTTTCTAACTTCAGCTTCTTCAGCAAGGAGGCCGTCCGCACTCATCTTGCTGTTCAAAGGACATCTTGTGCGTATGAGCAAATTTGTCCAAACCGTTTTGGCTCCGGCCACGGCAGCATGTTTAGAACACTATTTCCAGATGTGCTTCTATCCCCATCAGTCCAGCTGCTGCCTCAAGCCAAGAGAGTTATATAAGCTGCAAAGCTTAATTGGATTATTTAGCCCAAATCTTTGGCCGAGAGGCAGCAGGGCCAGGGAACCGGACGGGCAGCCGGAGAGGACCTACACCCCTCACCAGTTTGGGGGGAAAGGGAGGAGCAGAACCCAGCAAATAAAGAGCTCAAAAAGCAAGACTGGCCTCCCCATCTGCCTCCAATGTTTTCTCACACCTCCTGTCCCTTTTACAGAGGGGGTAGCAGTTGGTATTCCATTAGAGGCATGTTTTCTTACTATAACAACAATAAAAAAAGAATGCAAGAAGCATTTTTAGAAGACACGAGCATTTCCTCTCTGCACTAACAAGCATTTCCTGACTGTGCAGCTCCACAACATGGAATAACACATTTAGCAACATTGTTTTCCCACAACAGTATTTTTTTTCCCCAAACTTTGGCTGTTGTGACAGCTTATTTTCCATTTAAGGGCATAATCCTGCTTGTGGGATAACCCATCCCAGCAGATCTTCGCAGATGTAATTATTAGGGCACAGTCCTAAAAAAGAAAGTGTTGTGACTATTCTTGGGAAGAAATCAGGAAAGGGAAGAGAGAGAAGCTGAAGAGTTTCCAAATGCTGTAGCTATCAAAGTGTGCCAGAACGACTTTACTCCCTTTATTTTTAATAGTTAAGTCAGAAGTTAACACAAATATATAAACTCACACTAAGGTTTGAGCAGGTCGCCTGCTCCATTACTTAAACAAAAGGTACATGCATGCTTGACAGCTACTCAAACCATTGTCACGAGGCCCTGGATGGACTTTGTATGGCTTTACTACAAATAATAATAGAAAAAAGCAGCCTGGCATCCTTCTCTGCCACTGCTGACAACATTCCCACCACTTTCCACCAGGCAAAGTGCCATGGATGAATTCAACAGATTAAAACAACCAGAACAGTACAACAGGCAGGGATGTGCTCAGTCCTGCTGGAAACAGCTCCACAAACACAGCAAATCACACACAGAGAGGGAAGGTGCCTCTCACTGCTCCAGCTTTGGTCCCCAAAGCACACAAGAACCTCCAAAATCCAGAGCATCACTGCTGGCATCCACACTGCAATTTCTAATGAATATTCCCCATGAATAAGGAGCTGCAATTAACATACTGTACAGAGTCATAGTAAACAGCAGCAGTGACCAAAAAGCTCTTTACAGAAGGGTTCTCTGCTACAATACCATGATTACTAGTTATGGAAATATTTCAAAAAAAGGCAGACAAAGAGATTTCCACAGGGCACAGCGAGCCATCCAATTTGTGCTGCTCTTGGACTTCGTAAATCAAAATCCAAGCGACATTTACAGCACTCTAGCTGTTCCTTAAACTTTATTTTTCTTTACTGCATGCATTTTGTGCCCTCTGAGCTGCAGCTAAAGCTCTGTGTGACTGATGGGAAGGAGAAAGTTGGCTCAGGCTGACTGGGCAAAGCAGCCTCACCCCCCTCCCCGTTATCGGCATTAAGAGCTTCAACAAATTTGTGTAATACCCAGCATTATAGAAATGGATTTCCAACCAGAAGAGCAGTTGGCAGGATTAAACAAGTAGAAAAGCACATGCACATAAAAAATCAGGAGGTCTGCACACGAGCTAATGGAGCAAGCAGAAAATCACTGGGCATGCTCCCTGGGCTGGAGAACCACTTCCTTTACGACAGACAGTAATGTCTCATTACAGGAGAAACAAATACAATAAAGATGAATATTCCATCTTCCCCTGGCTACATTTTAAGTGTTAAGCCAATACAAATTCTCGGGTTATATTTCACAAAAATAGCTACTCAAAAAAAAAACCCTGCTGGCAGCGCAGCGGAGCAAATTTCATTTGAAAGATAAATCCTACATTTTTCATAGGCAGATGTGAAAATACATCAGACTTTATCGTAACAGCCCCTCCCAGGAGCCAGAGAAGCAACAGAGTAAATTTGCAACAAAAAAGTTGCTCCTTTTCCCTTCTTCCCCTATTTTGCTTAACTCAACACAGACAAAATTATGAGCAAACCAAGTGTTAGTGCATGTGGTAAAGACACACTGTCCCAGCACCATGGTGCTCTGCAAATTCTGTATGGACCCAACCCAGCGCTCGGGCTCATCAGTAAAACCCTTGGACGGTGGAACTGCACGGATGCTGTAATTACTGCCATGACAAAATGACCATTCAGCTCCACTCCTGCACCGAGGCAAGACCGTACCAGCCCTGGGCGAACAAACACGGCCTTGTCGGGGTGTCTGGGCTCGCAGGCGCCTGACACCGGCCAGCGCCTGCCAGGAGAAGGCTGCGGGCGACTTCAGGAACGCTGCCAAACGCTGAGCTGGAGCAGGACATTGTAGCGGCGCTATTTCTGGCTGATAAAAGGGCAAAATCCAACTACCTCCACAGTTTAGTGAGAACTCCTGCAAAGCTGACACGTGAAACGATCTTAAAGCTGCTCTTTGGTGTAGGATTATAAATCTGGATCAACACCACCTTCCCTCCCTTCCGCTGCAGGAACATTGCACTGAAGGGTGATTATCCATCTCTCACCAGGATGGGGCAGGGAGCAAAGGAAGAAGCATCTTTAATCAATTAAATCCCAGCTGGGTCTGAGCTAGCCAATCCCTGCAAAGCACATCCCATGGGTGCTCCCACAGAGCAAATGGAATTCCCAATGGAAGGTGTTGAAAATGGAGTGCGGAGAGACATGCACTCGACCCAGGAGTGTGCTGGATGCTTAATCATTAAAACCTGTGGTTTCATACAGGTCTGCATCTGCAGTTCTCACCAACCCCATGGTTAGGGAGGGGATGGGTTAGGGGATGGGAGCTGGGATTGCCCCCGGCAATGGTAGCACCAGAGGGCTGAGTGTGCCTTCCAGTCTTGAGGCTCTTGCAATCTCAAGAAGACCTTTCTGGATTCAAAAGATTTTTAATTAGGACTAAATAGTTAACTATGACTAGTAATTTTAGCTTTAATGAAACTCTGAAGCAGACAATCACTTTTAACCCAATAACTAGGAAAAAAACCAAAAAAAATACATATCTAAAAGAAATCTGGTGTGCTTGGCAAAGCTTTCCTTCTGCCTAAACTAGAGCTCAGTGAACACCTGAAGTGCAACAGAGCTGTGCAAGGGGGGCAGCTCCTGAGATTTGTAGTTTTGGCCAAACTCTGACTACAAATTGGAAATCCTGCTGGCCCAGAGTCCCCTGGGTTCAAGCACTGGAGGCACCAAGCTGCTTCTATGGACTATAGCTTGGAAGAAGAGCATAAGCTTTTGAGATTGCTTATTTTTCTTAAGGTTGGTTTACATACATTTGTTCCTTCCATAGTGTCCCCTTGCCTTGCATCTCCACTTTGAATTATTTATCATCAGGTGTCACATTCATTTGCATACTTTATGAGGTGCAAACCAAATGATTAGTCACTATGTATTAGACTTTCCCAAACCATCTTTGCCGGGCTCTGCAGCAGTTTGGTTTTGGTTTTCTCTAATACTTCAGGCAAGAAAAAAGTCCAAGGTGGGAATGTTGGATTAACTGGAAACACAGAGAGAAATAGTCCACATTTGTGGATAGCAAAGCTTTATTACTCTGCTAGAGCCATGCTTCTCCAGGAAGATGCAGATGATCATCTTCGTTGTAATTTAACCAGTGATACAAATCGCAAGCAGCATTATTTCAAAGACCTCTGTTTATTGATTAGAAACAAAGTCTTTCTCCCCTTCCTGCTCCCTCCTTGAGTGGTGCTGATTGCACACAATAGAGAGCTATCACTTAAAGAGCCAATTAAGTCAACTTCTGGAAGGTAATTGAATAGCTGGAATTCTTAGTGCACTATTGTACTGCATTATCTTGATTGCAATGAAGGAAAAACAAAGCAGCCAGAGCAACAAAAATTAGAAAATGAGGCTCTGGCCACAGGTAGGAATACTGAAATGGATGGGCCCATTAACCCTGCCCCCAAAAATATTTTCTTTCTGTGGTTACCTCCAACTCTTGCTGGAAGTGTGAGGAGGCACAAAAAACTTGGTCTTGTTTATTTTCTGCACTTGGCAGGACTTCTTGAGGGATGGGCTGAGCTGCTGATGAGGCACAGAGGGCAGTGCACACCCCACCCTGGGGGAACCCAACATCTGGGCATCCTGTACTTGACCAAAAGCTTTGATTAAAGGATTTCTTGGGGCTTGGCCTATGAAGATAACACCTGATGTATAGATTCACCTGGGCCTGACAGAGCCATCAACAGATCTCTTTTCCAGCCTCCTGGCTACCTGCAAAATACCCAGAGGATTTTAGATCACCTCTGGGGTTTCCATACCATGGCCTAACTGGGCTAAAGCAAGGCTAAGAGTTGGAAAGCTGTTGGGAATAAGCACATAGCTTCAGTCCCTTAGGGAAAAAAAACCCCTCTAAAAAAAAGCAGTGATTGTAAGCCTGCCAAAACTCAGAATTTATATAAAATAACTCATTTAGATGCAGTAAAAAAACGCATCACAATCTGAGAGAAGAATCCTTGGAACTTGAAGGCACTGTCTGTACATGGTCAAAATTTGCCATCAATTTTTGACCAACTACTCAAAGCACTCACAGGACTTGGGTTATAAAGCATTTACACAGACACATAAAATAAAAGCTTTTTCCGAAGTAGGAAAAGAGACGCCACAAAACATAAAAATCTCCCTCTTCCTCTGCACTGACAGCAGCCTTTGGTGTGACCTTCCACCCCTGGCCGTGGGTTTCCACAGCAGCACAATCAATCCACCCAACCCCTGAGCACACTGATGGCCAACGCTGCTCTCCTCGAGCGGCTCTGGCACCAGCTGCCTCCCCACACGTGGATTTTGTCTGGCACTGGAGCTCTGCTGGAGGGCGCAGAGCTGAGCAGGGTGGGATGCTGCAGAGAGGATGCTCTCTCCGTCTGTCCTCCTGGCACAGCTCGGGGCTCCTGCCCCCAGTCCCACAGACTTCTCAGCCCAGAACAAGCACAGACCGCCCAGAAAAACCCAATAAATGCCACTTCTCCAGTAACAAACATGCCAGCAGAGAAATGCTAGCCCATCCTTCTGTAGACATGGCTTTTCTCTTTGAGGGGCTGCAGGAGGGATGCTCAGAGGGAGGTTCCAAAGGGATTTATGCACCTGGCAGGTTGGGAGCCCCTCCTGTGCCCTGATTTCCCACCTGCAAAATAGGCTGAATGACACCAAGCCAGCCTTGGAGAGGCTTTGCTGATCATCAATCCACTTCCCTGTCTGGGAGTCAGGGGACACCACCCTCACCCTACTGCTGTGGGGCCTCAGGAGCCATCAGAGGCATCCATTAACCCACTGGGAATTTGGCAGTACCACGTAACTAACCTCTGAAATACACCAGGTACCAACATTGGCCACTGTGCACCAGAAGTGTAACTCTAGCACAGAGCGACTGCTGCCCAAACTTCTGCCTCATTCGTTTTTGTCAGTGTCTCCTCAGTTTACTTTGCAATTATCTCTGCAATTCCCACTGAAAGACAGGACACAGTTTAAGGAACTTGAGTAATCTTTTCAAAGTTAAATGGTCTCTACCCAAAAGAATCCAGAAGGAAGCCCATGCACTCAAAAACAGCCCAAGAGTCTCGGTCCCCTGACAATACTCTGTAAAGTGGGAGCTTTAGTTTTTCTTCATCAGCAAACTGAAAGCCCAACAAATACAGCAAAGCACCTGCCTCTCCCTGGCCATTCTCTGCTTGAGACTTGTTCTATCTTTTCAAAAGCCTTTTTTCAGTTACACAATCAAAAAATTCTTTAAGGACCATATCTAGAACAGCTCTAAAAATTGTTTGTACTTTCCCTGAGAGCTCATGTCTACCTATTGGATGGAGGAGCCAAGAGGAGAAAACAACTATTTCATGGAGCAGCCATTGCACATAAATATTGCCCCTGACACAGATGTGCCATGAATAAAATTGCATCCTCACATCAATTACTAGTACACTCCAGAAACACTTGTAGAAGTCAAATAAATAAACAAATGTAGGCTTGAAATAAAAAATTATTTAAATTCCTAGCAAGCTGCTTTGCCTTATAACCATTCTTTCCTGTGACGCGTTGTGCTGGTTCTTATTCTAATAACACATTCATGTACCTGCACAGGTACAAGGGATGTGTACAAATCACATCTTGCAAAACAACTGTTGGCAAAGAGCAGGATTTGAGTATTCATTACTCACTGCTCAACGGTTACATACATTTTAATTCTGACCTCAAAACACAATTTGGACTACGGCAGATGTTTCCTACAGCACAGGCTTCCTTTGGATGAGAGTTAATTCAGTTTGAACATGGCAGCAATGAAGAAAGGGATTTAAATATTTTCTGCTCATTCTCCGAGCTTAATGCTGCAGAGGTAAAAATGAGGAAGGGCTAAACTGAATGGCTGAATTTGCCTCTCTCAGCCTCAGCTCTGGATCCAGACCAGCTCGGTGAGACTGCACCTCCCTGTCACCTCTGTGACATCAGCCTGTGTCAAAAAGAAATTAAATTATTTTAATGAGGTTCTGCTGAATGCACACCAGTGGAACCAAGTGAAGAGTAACCTCTAGTTTTAAGCTGCCTCATTTTCACTAAGAAAAGGGGACATACTCCTCTGCAAAACTCTTCCTTCTCTCCCCATTACCCTGAGCAGCACCCTCCTGCTATTTGACATTAATAAGTAGATAATTTCTTCACCAGCCGCACTCAATATCTTCCGTAAGATAAGATCCAATTGCAATTTTACATCCACACAGTTGCCCACACTGAAGAGCCCTGAAATGCTCTTAACAAGTTGTGTGCACAGGGATCGGCTCTTCACACATCAGCGGAACAGGCTTGGGAAGCGACAGCTGCTTCCATAGTGCACAGGCAGTGGAGCAGTTTAAGGGGAAGAGAAATGGTATAAATAATTGAAATCACAGCAAGAAATGTAGGCAGAGCAGAGGGAAAGAGGGCAACTCCAAAGAAGCTGGCAGCAGGAGAAGAGATAAGGACTTCTCATGGAAGCCAAACTAAACAAGAGTGCATACACAAAACGCACACCTTCTTGCTGGTGTGCTATGCCACACATCAGCAGACAAAAGGATTTCTTGACCTTTTCTGTACTGGCTGGCAGTGATCTGAATTCCACCCACCCACGAGCTCTCTCTTGTCAACATCTTCCCTTTCCCCCTCTCCATCACATCCTGAAGTCTGATGCAAATGACCCTCGTGTATGTCCCAGCACTGCGGTGACCTTGGTAACCACACGATGCTGATGAGACGTGGATTTCAAATTCTGCCATTGACAACCACCTCACCTAGAGGGATCCACTCCTCCTGGCCCAGCCTTTCACGGTGAAGCTCTCTGGGAGACTTCCCAGTGCACGCAGGACATTCAGGGCACACTAGAAAGGATCCTGCTCTCAGCTGGGGCCTCCTGAGGTCCATCACAGGTACCCATCACAGGTACCTGCAGAAATGGCCACCTTTGGTTTGCAGGCTTGCAGAATAACTAAACAGCACTCTGGAACAACAAAAAAGTGCTTAAAGTTTCAATCCCAGGAGTAAAACACCTCCTTTGATGACTGCAGCTGCTACAAAGGGCTAAAGGTTGTAATTTTGCCTGACCTTTAACTATTACAGCAATATTGCCTGACCTGCCTTTTAGAAGTTATGAACAGACAGCACGACCCAGGCTAAGTGATCTGCCACTGTCTTGACAGATTTCCAAAGAGACATGAAATATCTGCCTTTCTGTGTGTGTACATCGTGCGAGTCACTCGAGAGCTGTGCAGACATCAGGAAAAAAACACAGTTTCTCTCTGGGCAGCTCCAGGAACTGCTCCATCACAACACTGGGTTGAAGAAAGGACGCTTCAATTAGCAACTAACCAGACACCTTTAACGGAGCAGGTAATGAGATTTCTTAATGAGTGGTTCATCTGAAGGGTGTGCAGTGATACCAAGACCCAGCTGAAAATGCCCATCAAGATCTCTGTGCAAGTCACGAGCGTGTAGGATGGATATCTTATTTTAAACAGCAATCAATTGATTTTTAGGAATCAGCTGTCAGACCTCTGCCAGACTCCTCTTGCAGAATGTCAGTATTTTTAGGCAAAAGCCTGCACCAGGCATCACTGTTAAAGTTCAGCCCTGCTCCTAGAGCCACAGGGCACACAACTGTGATCAGAAGGTGAAGAAACCTTGACACCAGCTCCTCTGTGTGAGCATTTCAGTTTAAGAGTAGCTGTTCAAGAAGCATGTCACCAAAACAAAAAATTACCACACTTTTTAAACCTGACCCATTTCTAAAAGAGCCTTTCAGAGGCGGCAAGGATCCCACATATCCTCTTCTCTATACACAGCCCTGCTTGGGAAGTGCCTTATCAGGGTGTGCCCAACTGCACATCACACCCTCGTGCAGCCTACCTGTCCCAAACCCAAGCCTGGTATGAAGGGGCTGAGCTTCATGTGCCTCTAAGGACATCCTCCCGTTGGGACAGGCAAGTGACAGCTCATGGTGAACAGCAATCTGGTGTCAAGAGTAACTTACAGATCACAGCAGAAAAAGACACACCAGTCCCTTGGATTTCAGCACAAAACTGGCCCTTGTAACCTCTCTCTGCCACAGCAGGGAGATTGGAAACCCAAGGCCACCTTGGACAGGACAGAATTTCTTTGACTTCTCACTAAGAGCAAGGAAACCCTTCTATCCTTCCAAAAGACAACTGAGCTTCAACAATGCTGCCATGCCAGCAAGTGAAGATGGGAACCTTGTGGTTTCAGAGGGTCTGCCACTGAGAACCTGCATTTGGACACTCTCCAAATGAATGGTGGGACTCTTCCCCTGACAAAACAGCCATGAACAGCATCTGTGCTCTGGAGGACAAAGGAATGTGCCAACTGCCAATCCTCCTCTTCCAGCTGGAGGACAGCTCGTGGGCAGCTGAAAGTCTTCAGACTGCTCGCATTGTGGGACACACAGCCTGGCTCACCAAAAGATGCTGCAGCCAGCTCAGACATCCCTCAGTTCACTTGGGGAAGACTTGATGTGAGGCTGGAGAGAAATGGCTCTCTGAAGCTGGAAAATGTAGCTGCCTGAGCTGGTGGGGGATAATGAAGAACCAGCCATTTCCTAGAGGTGCTTTTCTGTCACCCACCTTCCTAGAGGTGCCTTTGTGTCACCCTCTCCTCTGACCATGGGGTCTCAGAGAACAGAGTTTCCATAGCACAAAGCTTTGAACACTGTTAACTGATCCAACCCCATCCAAATGTCACA
Source organism: Acanthiza pusilla (assembly GCA_036630365.1). Taxonomy (NCBI): domain Eukaryota; kingdom Metazoa; phylum Chordata; class Aves; order Passeriformes; family Acanthizidae; genus Acanthiza; species Acanthiza pusilla. Next base: position 7,241,454 of record JAXCHO010000049.1, on the reverse strand, counting down.
GTCTCAGTCAACACAAAACTGTGCCTTTCTCTTTCTGGCATCCTCCACTCCATCTGTGGGGTGTCCCTTAGGTTCAAACACAAAGAGCCTCATTAGCTGACTGTACAACTGGATTTGTTTTGGAGCACGGTGCCATCCCCCACACTGCAAGGCAGAGCTCTTGATGGGGGGAAAAAAGGGATCAATTAAAAAAATATCTTGCACACCTTAATATTACATGCAGCTCTTCTGTCAGACTTAAAACAACAGCACTACCAGCTGTAAAAGGGGAAAAAAAAAACCCCAGGAAATCTCTCAAAACAGCAGACCAAATGAAAGGAGAAAAAGATGAAGGAGGTTTCAAATCCGCCCTGGAGAGAATGTGTGTCACAGCTTTAACCTGCTGTGGGGAGCGGAAAAAAGGAAACAGGGCAGCAGAGACCAGAAATTAGATTTATTATGACCAACCAGGTTGATAAAAGATAGATGATCACCAAGCAAGGATGGCTGCTTTGGAATCAGCCAGCTTCTGAAAATGTCTAGTCAGCTTTAGCATTTGATACACATGAAATTGGTGTCCGCACAAGAGTATTCTCCTGAAAGGATAGGATTTAATGCAGTCGAGATAATTATCTAGATCCTTCTTTATCCCATTAGTGGTTTTCATTCGCATCCTGGAACACCATAAGCGGATTGCTCAAGAATTATTTGCCATCCGCTGTTTCAATCCCGATTGGAATTATCTTTATACCTCGGTATGAAGAAAAGAGATTACATCCCTGCCAGGGCTTGCTGGAATGCCCTCTTTTCTGAGGCTCCCTTTATCGTTCTTGTTCTATAAGGTGATGAAAAGAATCAGAACATAATTGTCATGGACATGATTTTGCCCTCTTCTCCTCTTCCTTCCCCACATGTTTGGGAGGATGAGGAGGAGGAGGAGGAGACGCTCTTCCCAGAGCATCCCCTGCAGGAGACGCATCACTGCACCTGCAGAGAGATGAAGCTCAGCAAGACTTACTCATCGAATTACCCAGGACAGGATCCAAAAATGCTCCCAGCTTCCTTTTGCACCACGAACCACTAATAAAAGAACAAGGATGAAACTGTTAAAACCAATTAAACGTATCACTTGATGCATGAGCAGGAAGTGGGATTCACTGCACCAGAGATCCCAGGGGCGTATGCTAAACGTCGCCTCTCGTGCTCTCCAGCAATGTGTGTCACCGTGCAAGCTCCGATGGAGATCAGGCCAGCGTCACTCAAACAGCCAACACAACCCCTTGCTTCAAGGCCTAAAACAACAAGAAGACAAAATTCCCCTCCCAGCCACTCTAACTGCCTGCCAGGTTTTTATTAATGGAAGAATTACATCTCCATCCAGGTATGGCAAGGACACAGCTCGTCTCCTCATGGGCAGCCGTGGCTCCAACCGGCAGTGAGGAAAGATGCCTGGATACCACAAAAACCATCCCTTCTCCTTATGGAAAATGAAGGAGGTAGGTATGCAGACCCGACATGAATAGAAATGCATGTATTTTTTAAAGAATCGTGCTTTACGGCTGTGTAATGAGATCTGTAGGAGAGGTATCTCTATAAACAAGTTATTAAAAGGGGGAGGAGGGACACAATAATAGCAGGTGCCAATTACTCAGCTCCCAGCAGAGACTTTCCAATTTCTCACCTTCCCCCAAAGCAAGATGTGCCTCTGTACGGCACCACGTTCACTTGGGAGTGTGAGACCCTTCGGAGTGTGGCTCCTCTCCCCCGGCAGAGCTCCATCTCCGCCCCTCGCCCCACCAGCCCTGCGCCAGAGCTGGGACCAACACACCATGAAATTAATTTGGAAACTGAATACAACCATATTTTTATTTGCCTTCAGAATCCAGCCACTCCTCCCATCGAGAGGAGCAGCAAATTTGTGAGCTGACTGCAACTGCCAGGTTTGCATCTCTGCAAGTATCTGTTTAGTTTTGGGAACAAAACACCAGTAATGATTTTGTTATTTTAAGATGGCGGCATCGTTTCAGACAGTAAATGTCCACCCTGGAGCTGTCAGAGAGACCTCATCCTTTGAGGCAAGCACACCAAGGTAATGACTAATATTACAAAAGTAATTCGAGCCTCTAAAACAATTGTTTTCAAAATCAGCAAATAATTACCAAGGCCTTCAGCAATCAATACCCAAGATAAACAGAAGATTAAATTGCAAAAGAAACAGAAGAAAGGACTTAATATTTGCCAAATACATGCCAAATACACTTTTTCATGGTAACCAAATACTTCCAGTAAATAGATATTTTAGCTCACTGGAGAGGCACTTTCAGAGAGTAATAAATTAATCCAATAAAACAGACAGACAGGGTGGAACCAGACATTAACGAAACACAAACTGATCTATACAGCGCCAACCCACAATCCATGTCCTAATTATGCTCATCCACCACTCTGAGTACTTACCTCCCCCACCCAGGTCAGCTCTTTAGCTCGGGGAAAATACATGTTTCATGTGGATTCACTGGCACGACAAAGTGGAGAATTCCAGCCATCAAATGATGAAGCTTGTGCTCAGCCAGAATTTGCATTTCCAATTCTTTTTCCTAAATACTTCTCACTCCTCAAAGTCAGCAACTTAATCTCCTTTTAAACACAATTTTTGCTTTTCCTTCAATTGAGTTGAAGCTCTATACGTGAAGTGCAGGATGAACTCCTGCTGCCCATCAGCACCAGCCACCCACATGTGATGCCTGTGCAAACATCCCCACGGCATATCCTCACTCTGGAATCAGAATGGTTTGTCCTGGGGGGCTGTGCCCAGCCTCACCATCACTCTAGGACCCGGATGGACTCAGAGCAACCCCTGATATTCAGCACAAGGACCAGCACCATCTCCTCCCCAGGCAGCCTAAACCAGCTTCTACCCAAAATCATTGCTGGGTGTTAATGGAGCCACGCTATTAGGTGAGTATGTTAAAGTTCTTCAAATAGGGGATAACTGGAACTGGACAAGATTAAGAGAGGGAAGATGTGGGAAGACCTCCATCCTGGTCATTTTCTACAACATCAAAGGAAGAAGAAAGGGAAGAAACTGAGGGAAATAGAAGACAAAGAGAAAAGATATCAAAGCCAGCTCCAGAGAGCGCAATGAGAGATGGCACGAAAAAGGAATAGTTAAAACATGAAAGGCGAGATCAAATAAAAGATCACAGTCTGGGCACAGAGTAGAGGGAGGGGAGACCATCACAACACTTCTGCCAGCATTAACTGAATAATTCATCTGACAGGTACTTGTCTGTGGCAGTGGTTGAGTCTGAGAGAGCTCAGCCACCACCAGATCCATCCATTCACCTGGCAAAGGACACAGACATCACTGCTCTTGTTCTAGACATGGGGACACGCCTTGGGGACACTGCACAGCAGCTCTGCTCCCCCAGGTGTCTGTCTTTTGGGGGGAATGAAGAAATGTAGTTCTCCCTCAGAAAACTTCTCCAGCTTCTGTGTGAAGTTCTTGGTACTGGCAGAGTTGCCCTCACTACTATGCTTTAACTAAACAACTTCACATTTTCACTATACAAACACGCAGTATTATTACACAGATCTTTAAGGAGCTTATTTCTCAGGCTTGGAAGCATTTCTTTGATTATTTACAAGAGCTTCTAAAGGCTACACAACCTTTTGGTAGCACAGGCCTCCTCCCTAAGCCATGACATTCCTCAGAACAATAACAATACACAGAGGACTTATTGCCACGTAAGTACGAGCAGTGAGTGACAAAAAAAGGTCTCCAGGTTGAATATTCCAGAAAGCTCTCGGCATCGCAGAGAGAGAAGAAAAACCTAAGTGCTCTAGGCAGACTTGAAAATGTGATCAGGATGGTCTAAAAACTCATTGAGGAACAGGTATAGACCAGGCAGCAGCAATGACAGAAGCCAACATTGTACTCTTCCCACTACCAACAACTCCTAAACCACCAGAGTGACAATTATAGCCACAGGTAAATGGACACTCCAACGCAACAAAACTCATCATGAACATAAAAGACGAGTGGAGATTAATTTTTGCCCAGAAGCTTCTTTAAAGCCTAATGATTTACATTTTAATGCTACTGCTGTCCACTTTAATATAAGCAGAAGTGAAAATATCTAGCACAAGACATTTTCATGTGCATGTCTAGTCACTTCAAAATACAGATTAACCTTTAGGTAAGTATTTATCCTGTACGTAGCACAGGAGGGATGGAATATTTAAATACCGTGGGAGTCACTCGAAGGCAGGGGCAGGCAGGAGAGGAGATGGAGTTACAGAGCCGTCTCTGTGCATCAGAGATGCATCCATGCTAATGCACTGATCCTGGAGACTCAAATGTGACTTGACACCGGGACAAAAACATAAGGAGAATTGGCCAGTGACACAATTAATGCAGAAAGATATTATTTAATACAGGAATCTGCCACTCCCAGACTTTCCTGCTTTGCAAGGGAAGTGCAATGTGATCTTGAAAACAAACCCAAGAAGGGCACTGCTGAATAAAAAGCCCCCTACACCACAATTCAAATGGAAAAGGCAGAAAAAAAATATTTTCCTCCATCAAAGACAACAATCCTCTGCCTGCATCAGGAAGCTGCTAAGCAGATGCTTGATCAGGCCTCCCTGGAAAGCCTCTCCTCCTTACAGTGCTAACCTGCCCACCCCCGCTGAAGCTCTTTGATTATTTTAACACTTTCCATAATCTTTTAATTTTCCCAGTGAGTTCTGCCACCACAGCAGCCCTCTTCACCCACCCAGTCTCCCAACCTCTTGGTCTTCGTCTCATGAAAAAGAAAACTTCAGCATTAGAATTGGCACAATAATGACATGGAAAATCTTCACCTGGAACATTAAGTATCATCTCCAAGTATTTTTGGGCAGGTGGCTCAGCCTCATGGGTTTCCTTCAAAGTCCTGGTGGCTGTGGATCCCTGTGCTGAGCCAGGCACCCCAGCACAGATATTTGTGTTTCTTTATACCACAAACAGAGAAATTGGTCCTCTGGTGACTGGTTTGGGTTTTGTGAACAGGGAGAGCCATGGATAACCCAAGCCTGCCCGCAGCAGCCTTGCCCATCTATTGCTAAAGCAATTCCTGCAGCACTTAGTGGCTTCAAGGCTTTCCAGACATGACTGGCAGCTTCACTTAAACTAGCCAGCTATAGATGTGTTTTACATTAAACACTAAGTGAATAATCAATGAACATTCAGGATACAAGTACAAATCAATGATTTGTTTTAGATGAATCAAAGGGAATCGCAAATGAGTTTTGTTCTGCAACAGAAGTAAACCAAGAGAAGTACTTGATGTAATTGGGGGCGTGTGTGTGTTAAGCTCCTCTGACTGCTCCTCTCCTATGCGCTGACACAGACCCTGCTGTCACAGAAGCGTGGCTGTGTCCTCCAAAGCCCTGTGACAAGAGATGTCACTGTCCCCAGAGAGCAGATGGGAGCTGAGGCATGAAACCAGCCAGTCGACTTTTCCAAGACTGGGAGGGACACAGCAGAGCAAGGACACAAATCCAAGTCTGTGCTGAAGAACACAGGTCAGGAGAAAGCCCTCATAACTTCAGCTCCATCACACAACCACAGCTCTTACTGCAGGAGCAGCAATGGGACACAGCAAGCGCACACACAATACATGTCAGGAGTCCCATTAAAAGGCATAAAAAAAAACCTGCAAAGAAATAAAAACAGAAATATAGGTGTCTCCAGACAATGAATGACTTATTCTGATAAATGTCTATCAACAAATTGCACAGTGTCCCTTGCTCTTGGGATGAATTCGTTGAAGTCACAGGTGGGATAATTTTGCAAATGCTGCTGCATTCCAGCCACCAATTTCACACAATGTCTGCTGAGCACCACCCAGGCCATGTAAAGTCTCTCAGAAATGCTCCTGCACGTCTTTTTATTCACCATGCATTTTAATGACATATTTCTAAACTCCATGGTTCCCCAGCCAGGTCATCGCCTGCACCTCCTCAGCCCTCAGGAGCACTCGCTGGGTCTCCTGCTGGTGTCTCTCCTCCTGGGAAACGCTTGCAAAGCTTGCAGTGAAGTGATCCCAGCTCAAACCAGGGCTTTCACTTGTATCCATTTCGCTGCAGGCAGTGCCCAAGACCTCAAAGAAACTACAAAAACCTGAAGTCAAGCTGGTGCGGGCAACAGAAATGAGAAAGCAGCGGGAACCCCCACATGCCGCAGGACACGGCTCGTATTTAACGGTACCGAGCTTTGACTGCTGCTTCCAGAGCGGATTAGTGTTCACGGCTTTTATTCACTATAGAAGAAGACTTTGTAAACACACTCAGAGGAACATCCCTCCGGGACAAAGTTTGCTTCCCACAAAGGACACCCCCAGTGAGAGGAGCATCCTGCCGTGTGCGGCACTGCATGAGCGGTGTTTCCTTAGAGAGACGCTGCCTGAGCCCTCCCTGCTGCGCCAGAGCAACATCCACGCTGCAGCCCCTGCCCCACGGCCACCAAACCCAGCATCCTGCTCCTCACCACGGTCACAAGTCAAGGGAAAGACCCTGTGCTCAGACCTGCACCAAGACACCCACCCAGGATATGAGAGGCGAGTCCTTCAAGGAGCTGTTCACGTCTGTGCTTCCACAGCATCCATGGGAAAACCACTTCCCCCAAGGTGAGCATCCAAAATATCACACAGTCAAAACTGATCTTAGGGGTGTGAAAACCACTTAAAAGCCGAATATCCTGCAGCATTTATGGCTCTGGCATAGGATGCAAGGGGCAAAGAGAAGGGCTGTATAAACAGCACATGGCTGGTCAGTCAGCCAAGGTAAGAAAAAATATTACGGATGAGAACTGAACAGTTTTCACCATTGGAAATGAAAAAAACCACAGCTTACTCACAAGTAGGTTAAATTGTTTGCCTTCATCCCATCTGTACTTGTGACTTATCTAAAGTCATGAAACCTTCCTGGTTTTACTGATCCTTCAGTAAGCCCTGAATCCCCTGGAGTCCCCACACTGGGCACATTAACACTCGAGCCTGCCTGCACCTTCCCGAAGGTTTGTTCCATCCTCCACAGTTAAACCCTACATGCCCCACACCTGACACCAGGTTACAAAAGAGCTTTTTGCATGGCAGCTCATGGTTTTGGGAAGTTAAACCACATTTAAATATAAAACCAGTGAAGGGAATATCAGAGTTTGGCCAAGACACCCACCACCATGATGCACAGCACGTGGCCCTCCTCCGAACAGCCCGTGATGCTGGACACCGGCTGCCTGGGTGAGTGGCTGTGCTATTTGAGGATGCCCTTCTCTTCCCACTCCAGCAGACTATTTCAAACCCCGTTTATAATTGGAAAGAGGCAGCATCTGTTTTTGCAGACCATGAGGTCAAAACTTTACTAATAACCACAGCCCGGCAGAACACCATTAGCAGGTAATCAAGCCCTGAGCTGGTCTCAGAAAAGCAGCTCAAGAGGTGCTTTGTTATGGTTTATTTTCTTTCAATTAATTGTTTTGTCCTCCCAACACAGAGTGGGAAGACACGCAGGCTCTGCAAGGCATTACATGTGTTTTAATATCACATTATTCCCCACTGGAGAGAATGTGGACACCTTGCCAGACTTCCCCAGAACTCAACGACATCAGCAGCTCAGGAGCACTGGGAATTGTCTCCAGTCACTCACAGGGGATGACTGATGTTACAGAGGACTGGCAAACACAAAGCCTATCTTTGAAGAATACAGGGATGAGAATAAAGATGCAGGAAATTATAGAATAATCAGCTTAACTTCAGCTGAAGTGCTTAGAAGACAAGGAGAACTTGAGCAAGAGATAACCTCTGTTCATCAAGAGCAAATCACATCAAATCTCTCATATTTCTTTCTGTGACAGGGTGTCAGGACATGCAGGAAGGGGAGAAGAAACAAAGATTTCAGAGAGACCTCTGGTATCATCTGATGGGACATGCCCAAAACACAGCCAGGGATGCAGGGAATGGCCTGAGCTGCCTGAAGGTGGGATGACCAGCTATGAACAGGACACTGCCCTCTGAACACAGACTGGAAGGGCCCTACTGAAGCATCTTCCAGGGGAAACCATCCCAGACCCAAGACCAAGTGCTGTTTTCATCCCCAACTTGGCAGATGACAGAGAGAACAGGCTGATTGCCCTGGAAGGTTACTCCAAGCTGAGAGGGACTGCAAGCATGCGGGAGGACAAGATCAGAATTCAAAACCATCCTGACACTTTAGAAGAACCAGTCTGGAAAAAAAAAAAGGACGCAGTTCAACAAGGACAAGTGTGAGGCAATGCAATTTGGTAAGAATAATTAACCAGGCAAACACAAGATAAGGAATGAAAAGCAGGAAAAGTTCTGGGGAGGAATTGCTGAAGGGTTGATGGGATAAAAAAATAAACATGAGTCACTTATGGCAAAAGTGAAAAGCACACAGAGTGAGATGGATAAACAGAATCATTGTTTGTAAAAGATCCAAAGTAATCCATTAGTCTTCTGAGCAAAAATACAGCAGCAACTTCAGCTCTTTATCCCAGGTTAAGTATCACTCCTCACCAAGGATGATGGTCCAGGAGAGTGTAACAAGAGCAGCAAGAGTAACCAAGAGAGAGTAACAATGAGAGCACCTGTAACCACGAATACACGACCTAAAAAAGAGTGATCAAAGGAAGCAGAGTGGTTTAATCTATTACTATATTATCCTATTTCCCTATATTACTAAGGGAAACAGTAGCAACTTCCAAATATCTACGGAGCTTCTGCAAGGAAGGACAGAAGGAACTTTCCTGCCTGTGCCCAATAAATGGAAAAAAGAAGACCAATCCTGAAACTAAACTGAAGAAAAAGACGTTTCTGGATGAACCATAAGAAAAACCTAATACGAGGGCTGCTAAATGTCAAACAGATTGTCTGGGGAGCTTAGGACTCCCTGTCATCAGAGGTTTTTAAGAACAAATATGACAAACATCTGTCAGGAAGGGGCTGGTTACCAGCGATCCTGCGGAGGGCAGGAGATGGACTGAATGACCTCTCAAGGTCTTCTCCAGCTCTGTATTGAATAACGTAAATGACCATAATAGCCGGAAAGCTGCCGTGCTGACACAGCCGGCCCGTGGGGTCTGTGACCTGTTGTAGCCATCGCTGTGTGCAGCTGACAATCTGTTGCTGCCAGAGGAAAACGCACATCCTGGGGAGTGTTTTCCCACTCTTGGGACAGTGGTACCCAAGGTTGTTATTTTGGCACTTGCATGAGCCACAGGGAAAAGCTGCTTGTTAAAAAATGAAAGTGTGCCAAAGGACAGCACAGCCCAGACAGCACAGGCTGCCTAGTGGGGTCGGCCACCCTGCTCCTGAAAGCAGGAGCCCACACAGCACTGCACGCTGCTTTTGCTTTATTTACGAGAGGGAGCTGCAAGCAAAGCCACTGCTCAGTGTTAACCACAGGGCAGCTCTCAGAGCGTTCCTCTGCACCTGCACAACTACTGTGGTCTAGCGCTGCTGGCTGAAAGCAACACATAGCACCAACACCTAGCCACGAAAACATTTTGGCCAGTTAAAAATCTCACCAGCAGAAGCAAACCAATCCCCCAGTACCATGGCAGCACCCCTGCACTGCAAACACCCGCCACCCAAACCTCTGCAGGAGGCAGCTCTGGTGGAATTTAAACCACCTTAGCAGCACAACAGGAGAGCCTCCAGTGATGAATGAGGCAGAGGAGTCCAAGCAGCCACCTGTCAGACACCTGCAGCTGCCAGGAGAAAATGGCACATCCCAGGCACTCCTGCCCTGCGGCCAGGGAAGGGGCTGGATGGGCTCATGTCATTCTGCCCGTCAGAGACAAAACACCTTCCCCCCAAGCTGCCCCAGCCCTGATGCTGGCCTTACACCATGCACAAGCTGCACCTTGTGATGGTGCATGGTGTGCAACAGGATTGTAAACCCATCAAGTCACAGCTTATGCTCAGCGAAAGCTGCTTCTCACCTGTAGCAGGGAGAGATGCTTACATGGCAAGCGGGAGGAGAGTCAAGGGCTAGTTGGTCAGACCACACACCTTTAATGACCTCTACAAGTATGGGACCTGGAAGAGCTGAGCGATTACCACAGGTGTAGGAGGTTGCATACAGTACAGATACATAATTCAGAAGCAACTGAATCGTCAGAATTGTCCACCAGGCCAGGATAAGTCCACTGCACTGCTTGAGTGACAGACTGGGTGGGGGAAAGCAACTATCGTGTTGTCAGGAAAAGCCAGCAGCGAGTATCTCTGCAACACCTGCACAGCATTCCTCCACAGCCTCAGTGGGACAGGCACCTCTGCTCTGCAGCCACCTACTCGGTGCAAAGCCAGCACCAATACTTGTGTGCTGGAGCCGCAGTCCTCACACCTGTCCCACATCCACTGAAGTTACTGGACTCAGCACTGAGCCACAAGAGACGCAGGCAGGGAAGGCAAAGCTGCTCAGATCTCCCCTCGCCAGTTTGCCCAAAGAACCCCCAACATTCGAGAGCTCACCACGGCTGCTGGCACCACCACCCTTTCACACAGATTTAACCCACCTGGCTCCCATCCTCCATGAAGGTTTTGGCCATAACACGGGGGTGCAAAGAAGCACATCACCAAAGCCAAGCCCAGCGCATCCCGACCCGGACAGCAGCCCGCCCATCACCCTACAGCCCCCCGAGCCTCCGTGGGCACCCCGGCCACAGCACGCCTGGGGAACGAGCAGGGACCCCGGCTGGGGCACCTCCCGCCCAGCCGGGCACGGGCACGAGCAGTCGCCCCAGGGGTCCTACAGGTCACGGTCCCGTGGTGGCCAGGGGGTACCGCGGGGCCAGAGGCGCACGGAATCCCGCCGAGTCCGCACCCCTGGGGCTCCGGCAGGATCTGCCCTCCGGGATCCCCCAGGTCCCGCAGGATGCTCACCGGCTCTGCATCCCGAAGCACCCCCGGGGTCCAGGCGGGCCCGAGTGCGGAGCCCCCGCACCCCTCCCCGGCGGCGAGGCGGCGGCCGGGGCCCCGCGGAGGCGGCCGAGCCCCCCTTACCTTTGTGCCCGCCGAAGGCGCCGTACCAGGAGAGCGAGAGCAGCGCGCACAGGCAGCCGAGCAGCAGCGTGAGCGCCGTGCCGCTGCGGAGCCTCATCGCCTCCTCGCCGGCGGGGGCGGCCGCATGTCCCGGGCGCGGCGCGGCCTCGGCGGCCCCGGGGGCCCCGGCGGAGCGGAGCGGGGAGCGCGGAGCGGAGAGCGGGAGCGGAGCGGGGCGCACCGCCCGCACCGCCCGCACGCAGCGCCCGCGCCGGGCCCGCCGGGCGGGCGGGCGGGGCGGGGCGGGACCGGGACAGGGGCGGGGCCGAAGGGCGGGGCCGGGAAGGGGCGGGGCCGAAGGGCGGGGCCAGGACTGGGGTGGGGCCGGCCCGGGGCGGGGCCAGGGCAGGGCGGGGCCGGGCTGGGGCGGGGGCCGAAGGGCGGGGCCAGGGCGGGGGCGGGGCGGGGCAGGGACAGGGGCGGGGCCGGGCTGGGGCGGGGCCGAAGGGCGGGGCCAGGGCAGGGGCGGGCCAGGGACAGGGGCGGGGCCGGGCTGGGGCGGGGCCGAAGGGCGGGGCGGCAGCCAGCGAAGGGCGCCCCCCTGCGGGGGAACACGGGACTGCAGTGGGGCGGGGCGAGTGTGAGTGTGAGAGTGAGAGTGAGAGTGAGTGTGAGCGAGTGTCTGCTTCTGTCTGTCTGTGTGTGTGAATGTGTGTGTGTGTATCTGTGTGTCTGTGAGTGTGTGTCTGTGTGTGTGTATGTGAAATTGTATCTGAGACTATGAGCGTGTGTCTGTGCATGTGTATGTGAGACTACGAGATTATGAGTGTCTGTGTGTGTGTATGAATTGTGTGTGCACCCGTGTGTGTATGTGTCCATCTGTGTCCATCTGTGTATGCGTGTGTGTACGTGTGCATGCACATGTGCATGTGTGTGCAAGAGTGCAAGTTCATGGGTTACATATATAAATCTACATACCTGTATCCCTGCCTTTTTCCTGTCAATGCATGCCTGCCTCCTCATGCCCATCCATATGTCCCTACAAAGATACAGATAGCTCTGTGGGTGCCTGCGTGGGTCTGTGCACATGCGTCTGTGTACGTGTGTGTGTGTACACATACGTGCCTGCATCCATGTGTCTCTCTCTGTGTCCATATGTGTGTGTGAACGTGGCCTCGGCCCATCTGTCTGCAGTGTGTGGGGGTGTGCATGTACCTGTGCTGTGCCAGGGTGACGCACATCCCTGCACATGGACCCCCGGGAATGGCCCAGTCCTTGGGGTGTCACACGTGGGTGCCCCTGGATGGAGGTCTGTGCTCACCCCTGTGCAGGGTTGTCCCCACGGGGTGTGCACAGCTGGGGGGCACAGGATGAGGTTGGGGGCAGCAGCCTCAGGAGTCATTCAGAGTATCCTCACTGCCATTCCCACAGAAGTGTTTCATCTTGATTAAGGAAACAGCATCCAATGTTTATTGAGAGAAAATCGATGCCAGATGAATATCACAAATGGAAGCTGCTGCCTGGAAGGACATTATCCCTCTTCCAAAGGACCTGGCATTCATGGGTTATGACCTCAAACTCCTTGCCTGGGTGAAGGACAGAAGAAATCAGATTAAAAAATTATTTTGCTTCTGTTTTCTTCTGTTAATGGGTCCAGCTTATTTCATTATAGACTGTACAGTGAGGTCAGCCTCCACAGACATTTATTTGCCTTCATCATCTGAACTTGTTTCTGTGGGTGTGCCTGAGGTCAGGCAGCTCAGGTGTCCTGTACGTGGGTACATAATTCCCGAACTAGTGAAAGTTGTCAACTTCCATTCCCCAGAGCTTTTTAGCAAGTAAATATTTCCCAGACATGTAAATATTGTAGGACTGGCTTCCAGTGATCAAAGTCTGTTGCTTGAAGTATTTGGATCAATTAGCGTGCAATGTACAGCAAGGTGTGTGCCCCTGCCAGAGGCACGAGTGGCAATGCAGGTGCTCGGCAATGCTCGGATGCAGTCCCAGAACATTCCCAGGTGGCTGGCAGGGATGAACTGAGAGCCAGACTCCCTTCGTGGGCACATCTCCTCCCAGCAACACTCCAGCAGCTATGGGAATCCTCCTGAAACAGGAAAATCTGGGAAATGGGTCCTCAGGCTTCCGCTCTGTTTCCTTATGGAAAGGCGAGAGGTGAAGGGAGCCCAGCACCCAGGAGGGTGCAGGGGCTGCCTCGAGGGGCTCTGGGTGACACACTCGGGCTCATGTGACACACTGGGGTTCTGAGTGGCACACTGGGGCTCTGGGTGACACACTGGTGCTCCAGGTGCCTCGGTGAGGGCCATGCACATGCATGAGGAAAAGCACAGGCCACCCGTTTCTGCAGGTGATGGTCTTGTCTAACTGCATCCATAGAATCTTCTCCAGTACACGAAATAAAACCACGTTTTTCAAATCTTGAAATGGCCTCTCCCCATGGTTAGAAAATCCGGGAAGGAAATCGGCAGAGGGAGCCCTTTGGACGGCATCAAAAGTTTCTGTCTCCCTCCACTGAGAGAAGCCAGGGAGGAGCCACAGGACCCCAGTACACAGCACTGCTCACACCGGGCACATCCCTGAGCAGGGAAACACCCTGAGTAGAACTCTCGGGAATGCTGAAAAAACCGGAGGGTGGGGGCTGGACCAGTGCATCCTGACCTGGATTTTACAAAGCATCACCCAAGCAACCATCTCCATCAGAACACGAGCCAGCAGCAGATCCCACGTCTCAGGGCAGCCGAGCCCTGGAGCACTTGTCCAGCTCCATGGTGAGCTCGCACACTGCCAGGCTCAGCCCCAGCCCAGCACACCGAGTGCCAATGAAGGCTCAGCAAAGAGCCCAAGCCCAGGGGCTCTGTCCCACCCAGCCTGCTTGAGTGCTCACCTCCATCCCACCTGCCAAACCCAGGAGCCAACAGCAGGTCCAGGGAATTAATGGTGAAACCCCCCAGAGGCGGCAGACGACTAAGAGCTGCTGGTGGGGAAGGGGTGTGAAATCCTGCTGCCAGCAGAGCGTTTGCACAAAGAACACGACACGTTTTAGTGCATTAGATGTTGGCTGTTTATTTTCAGAGGAGCAAAATGCTCCCACCACTCAGGATGTGTCGTGTGTCTGCAGTGGAAGAGAACGGAGGATCATTAATAATTTTTCCAAGACAATTAATTAGACTCTTTCCCAAGGATAAAGTTTAATCTAATTTCTGCTCTTATACTTTGTCTTCATAAAAGTCTGAAGAAATTAATGAGCTTCATACCACCTTCTCATGATAAAAACCTTGGCTTCTCTTGGAAAAAATGAGGGACTAAGCCAAATTGCAGCACCTGCCATTTTTCTCTCAGACCTACAAAAGTCCCTTTTATTCTTGAAGTCCATCCCTCTTATCCCAGTTTTGGATTTTATTCTGTATTTAAAGTTTTGATCGAATTTTGATCAGATTTTGAGCTTTGTTCCTTTTGCAGAGCAAAGATTAGAATGTGAACTACAGAGACCCAAAACCCCAGAAGCAAATAAAGAGATAGAATATGTTTTTTTTAAGGTGATTTCGTATCTTTGAACAGTCGATGTCGGCAATGCTGAGCATGCTGCAGAAATGAGGGGCCTCCATGGGAAGCACTCCTGTAGCAATCCACAGGTCCTGAGGCCATTACAAAAATTAGAAAAAGAGAACATTTATTAGGTCTAGGTAGAAAATGAAATCCAGATTTATAGCTGATTTCATCTAGTGCTCTAAAGAGCTTGGCTCTGGAGTTTGGCCCATCTTCAGGCTTGGACCTTCCCAGGCTGCTTTATGCAAGAAAAAAAATTATTTCATTTTCTGTATGTTTTATAGGCTGCTGTGTTCAAACAACACCAGGGCTTGTTTCACTGCAGTATAAATGTTTCCAAATCTCCTTAGCCATGAGAGAGGAAGATGACAAGAGTGTGCTTTACCTTCAATCTGTTGACATGTTGATGCATTAATTCAGGGCAAAAGCTACAAGTCAGGTTCTCAAAGCAACACTTGCCCCAAGCAATTCGTGTAGGTTGCAAAAAGGTCTTTCTCACCTTCAGGAAGATAAAATCCTTACGGAATTGCATGACACCCACAGTGCGCTTGTACCTTGTGCCTGCTTTCCACTTGTTCTCCCTATCTGCTCCTCTGTCTCAGTGAAAAAACTGTCCCAGAGATTCCTGCCCTGAAGTTTCACGTCACAGTGGTGAGAAATGCTGCTGAGCCTGTGTAAACACCTGACGTGGCACAGCTAAACTTCAGGAAAGCTCAGCCTCAAAAATGAGACAGCAAAAAACTTCCTGCTCGGCTTTCTGCTCCGCCTGTGCCAATGAGGAAAGAGAGCTTTTGCTTCTGAGGCATGAACAGTGTTTTCACTGTTCTGGAGGAGGAGGGAAGCGGTCATGAGACCGGCCTGAGTCACCAGCCTCTGACCCGACATGTCTGGAGGATCCTGCACTTCTCCAGAAGGCTCTGGAAGGAGTGCGTGGGATGGCAGTGTGTGGATGGGACACCTGGAGCAGCCCGAAGAGCATCTGCACTGTGGCTCTGCACTGTCCCTGATCACCGGGCACTGTCCTCCCAGAGCCAGGGGGGCACAGGGGCCGCACCCTCCCCCTCTCACGAGGAGTGCTGGGACAGCGATGGACCCTCAGGCTGGAGCAATGATCTGGGGGAAAATTTCCTCTGGCAAATTCTCATCAGCCTCTGCTGTGGTTTTCAAGCAAGGAAAAGATTGGACATTCCCCTCCTCCACCTTCTTCCCCCCAGGGCTTTACTGCAAACATGAAAAGTTTGGACATAAGGAGTATTTCTGGCGATCGCGCCCTCGGCACAAAAAACCTACCAAATATTTTTAAACATTTCCCAGCAGCAGTGGGTGTAGAGAGAAAGCAGAGCACTGAAGGGATGCTAATTGCTCCTTTTTAAGCCTTTCCTCTCTAACTTGAATTTTTAAACTCTAACAGCTTTTTTCCTGCCCCCTTTGCTGTTCCTTTGCTACATCCATCTGCAAAGCTGATGTAGCAAAGTATCAACAAACCTGGGGCCAACAAGCCACTTTTTGGGCAGGTGCTGCTGTGCTGCCATGGAATTCCTAAGGAATTATAAGAAAATATCCACACAGCCATTGCTCCATGCTGAGAATGCCAAAATCCAGATCCACTTGCAAACAGAGGGAGAAACTTCTCAAGTGGATCTGGGAACACAGCACAGCTCCTCACATGGCTTCTCCAGGGGGCTGACCAACCGGCCAGAGGCAGATCGCAAGGCTGGAGGTCATGGGGGAGAGCGAGGTCTGAGCTGGAGAAGGGCTTGCTGGGAGGAAATCCCCGACCTCGAGAGGAGGAGGAGACTCACTGAGTCACTCCTGTCCCGTGATCGGTGAGGTAAGCCAACAGCAGACTGGTGAAAGCCTGTTTTCTCTATGTTTTGTAACAAAAGTGCATGATGTCACACCCAGAAATCAGAGAGTGACTCAGCATGTCCCACCAGGGGAAGTGGATTAAAGTGGACACAGAGGGAAACTCAGATTTCTGATTTTACTTTAGCACATTGCTTGATAACTATAAATGCAACAATCAATTGACCTAGAGACAGAACTGAGTTGAAAAGACCCAGAAACTTGAGGACAATCCCTCGTGCCTCAAACATCCCTCAAACACAGGCAGGGATGGAGAAGAGAATAGGAATTGGTGCTGTCTGATACAGCAGCAACTTGGAACCTAAAGAATGAATGTGCTAGAGCTGAGTCTCAAAATATGAGTCTCTGGCTCTACAGATGAGACCAAAAGTGGCCCTTGGGGTCCTCAGAAACAGGGCATGAGATGGACATGCTGGAGGTGCTGCTTGGTGAGGCAGATCTAACACTGGCAATGTCCTGTACTGCATGCCCTGCTTCTGCTGGTGCCACACCAGATTTTATGGAGAAAAAACATCATCCAGCAATGTCAAATCATCAGCTTTCAGACATAAGGATACACACAGCAAACAAGCAAAAGGGAAGGTGAATGCAATATGGCTTTGCTGCCTGCCCAAACCTTTCAATATTTACTTCTATAAAAGTTGCTGAATCATTTCCTACACAGCATCATCCATGCTTACACCTGAGTCTGCTGGTGCTTAAACTTTAACTCACTGCTCCATGGTGGAAATATTAGCCATGTCATATCTAGAAATTGAATTTTCTAGAAAGCATTTTAACTTAAAAGGGGCAAATTCTTCCACTGTAAATACTATTTTCCAGGAAAGGGTTGTGATTTCAACATTGCCACACACATGCCAAAAATGTCTCTACATGAAGGGCCAAGTGTTTGAACATATATATTTTAGGTCAAGAAATAAATTAGTTTCCCACCGTGGAAATTAAATTTTATGCTTCTCTTGATTACAAAAGATGATAAATCATGACACAGCTTCTCTTAAGTTCTTAATATCTTAAACCAAGAAATACAGAACCAAGAGTCAGAGTGGTCAGGCCCTTGGGTGAGAGGAAATTAACACCAACAAGGAACCTAATAATCATTGATCCATCATTATTTAATTATGCTTGGCCAGCACAGACGGTGTGTTCTGCCAGATGAACCCTCCTGTGGCCAGATTAAGAGGCCTGTCAATTGTATCTGATCTGCAAAAAAATACTGCTGCCAACCAGTTTGGAAAGGCCACAGCACATCCTCCTTAATGTCAGTTGTGTTTACACCAGTGTCTTTATTTTTAGCCCCCCTTCTGAAACACGGGGTTCAGGGAAGAGTTATTTATTCCTGCCATGCTCGGCACGCAAAGCCCTCCAGTGGGTGCTGCACGAGCAGGGCTGGCGCGTGGCTCCGCACCTCTGTCCCCTGGCCCAGTTGGCCCTGTTTGCCATAATGGAAGGGACAAGCAGGACCGGGATGGCCAAGTGCCCCGGTGTGTCCTGGTGGCACTGCCCAGCGGTGATGGGACCGGTTCGGCACAGCGCTGCCCCGTGGTGTGGAGTTTCCCCACTGCTGTGTCTCGGGGGCACCCAGAAGGTCCCTGTGTCGCATTCACTCCCCGGCGCCCAGGCTTTGTGACCACAACAACCCCGCGCCCCCAAACCCGCCTGGCACTGCCCCGGGGCGCAAAGCAGGGAAGGGAGCAGACACGGACATTGACACGGATCCACAGGTTTTCCAGCTGCGGGAAACGTGCCGGGAGTGCTTTCCTCTTCACGCCGGATGGGAACGAACCGGACCGGGGCCGGGACAGGGACCGGTACAGGGACACAGACCGGGACCGGGACCGGGACACGGACAGGGACAGGGACCGGATCGGGTCCGCGAGGAGCGGGGGCGGAGCCTGAACTACGGGGGGCGTGGTCTATGCATTAAAGTACCGAGGCGGGTTCTGTTTGGGGGCGTGGCCTGGCCTCGCCCCGCCCCGTGGCGCTATAAAAGCGGCGGTCGCGGCTCGCCCGCCGCCGCTCGCTCCGCCCCGTGGCTCTGTGTGTGTCTCGGCTCCCGACGGCAATTCCTGCTGCGCCACAGCCATGGCGGCGCTGACGGTGAAAGCCTACCTGCTGGGCAAGGAGGAGACGGCCCGCGAGATCCGCCGCTTCTCCCTGTCGCCGCCCGCCCGCTACCGGGCCATCTACGACCGCGTCGCCGAGCTCTTCCAGGGGCTGCTGCGGGCCGGGCCGCCGCCCGCCTTCCGCATGCACTACAAGGGTGAGTGGGGCAGGGCCTGCTGCGGGCCGGGCCCTGGGGGCTGTCCCGGGGGTCGCAGGGCTCTGGGTACCCTGTCACCCCCCGTAACACCCGACCGGGCCCCTCACCCTGCGCTTCGCCCTTTCAGATGAGGAGGGGGACCTGATCGCTTTTTCCACCGACGAGGAGCTGGAGTTGGCGATGCCGTACGTGCGGGATGGCGTCTTCCGTATTTACATCAAAGGTAGGGCCGCGCAGCTCCGGAGGGCACGGCGGGTCTCGGCTGGGCGCTGAGCGCTTCCTGGCAGCGCTCCCAAAACGGGAGAAGCCAGCCCTGGCCCTTCCCCGTGTCCTCAAGGGCCTGGTGGAAGCTGCGGCCTCTGCGGGGGAGGTTAAATAAAGGGCAGTGTAATATGACAGAACATGAATCTTCCCTGATGAGGTGGGATAAACAGACCACAAGTTTCCTCCTGGCTCTGTCAGCTGGTCCAGTGCGAGCCACTATTTTCATTCCAGTTCTCTGGATACACTGACCTGGCACTGGTATCTTAAATATTCACAACAACATGTTAACCTTAATTCCACTTTTTCAGTGCATAGTTGCTCCCTAGTCCCTTCTGTTCAGGTAGATGCCCTCAAACTTTATCTGCAGTCCATCTAATGAGCCACACCTGTTGTCCCCATTCTCATGTTATGCCTCCTGGCATCCGCCTTCCTAACTCCTTCCCCAGAAACATTTTGTTCTTGTAGTGCATGGGAAAGTAGGATGAGAAGCCAAATGAGGTTGTGCAGTACTAATCCAAAATAAATGTGCCAAGAGATATTTAGGATAAGGCATGCTTGGTTTCAGGAGCAGGCATCTTTGCAAAACCCCTTTGCACGTGGTTTAAGGTCTCTTACATGAGCCTGGCTTAAGGTTTGGCAGGCAGTGCAAAAATAAACTGACCTAGTAAGACAACACTACTCTGAGCTGTTTGTGCTTCCTCCTCTGCCCGATTTCCAGCCTGTAAATAGTAATCTGTTCTTGATGTAAAGTTTCTTTTCCTTAACAGAAAAAAAGGAGTGCAAGCGGGAGCATCGCTCGCAGTGCAGCCAGGAGCCTCCCCGCAACATGGTGCACCCCAATGTCATCTGTGATGGCTGTGAGGGACCCGTGGTGGGGACCAGGTTCAAGTGCAGTGTCTGTCCAGACTATGACCTGTGCAGCACCTGTGAGGGAAAAGGAATCCACAAGGAGCACAACATGTTGATGTTCCAAAGCCCACTGCTAAATCCATTTGAGGTGAGCAAAATCTGTGGAGGGGAAGTAAAGAATGGGAGATTCCTCACATTCAAGTTACGCATTTGAGTTGGTCAGAACACGGCTGTGTGAACAGTGTCACATGAATGTCACCCTTTACAGTGGTTCCCCCGAGGACGCTGGCTCCGTAAAATGCGCCATGGTGTTCCACCCTTCCCGTGGATGCACTGCTGGGGTTATCCTGGGCCTGCAGCTCCCTGCCAGAATCCTGAGCAAGCTGAAGCCACCACTGCAGGCCCCAGTGCGCCTGCTGCAGAAGGTAAGAGGAGATACTCTGGTAGACAAGGTGGTGGTGGAGCCTCAGACTAGGTTAGGTTCTGCAGCACAGAATAGACTCTGGGTGGGGAAATAAACATAGGAACTAATCTTATTTGCTTGAAATAATTGGCACCTTTCAGCACAAAGTATGATTACTTTAAGGTGTGCTTAGGCCCATGTAATCAATGAGGATGCAGATAAACTATCTGGAACCCAACCGAACTGAGGTGTTAGGTCAAGCATGTCACTATTCTACTCCAGAACTGCCTTTCAGCATGGCTAATGAGCCTTAACAATGCTAATGCTGATTTTCTGTTCTAAAGGTAGCTCAGAGTTAGTTTTTGTCTCTGTAGTGCTTTGTTTTGCAGTGTATGAGTGACAGGAATGAGCACTAAGCTCCTGTGGGGACACACCCTCTGCAGGTGCCCTTTCCCTCTGAGCTTGTGTGCGCTAACAGAAATTGTTTTTCTAGAAGCTTCTACTAACAGCCAGCCTCAGGACCCCAATGTCACCTTCCTAAAGAATGTTGGGGAGAGTGTTGCAGCTTTTCTGAGCCCCCTGGGTAAGTGACTTATAGTTTGTTACCAATCCCTGAGAGTGGCTTACAGGTCTGTTTAACAGGAGCAGCAGTCAGCTGTTGTGAGTGGTCTTGGAACTGCCTACTAAGGCTTAAAGGCTTAATTTACACTTGGATACTAATAATGCTTAGGGTTAGAACAGCCACTCAGTACCTTTTCTTTGAAAGAAAGTGAGGAAAGATTTCATTAACATGTCAGCACTGCAACACTAAGTTCAAGTCAGTGGTGACTGGATTTTGCCTGGCTTATGTGGACATAGATAGAATTTCAAGAGCCTTGGCTCTTGAAATACGTGTTTTGTCTGTGTAGAGGAAGATGACTGATGTTTAGCTATTCTTTATTAAAGAAGGCTTTGCATTTTAATTCCTGCATGTTAGGTGGCAAACTGTAGGATGACAGAAACCTTAGAATGTAGAGAAGGATTGATCCATTTAGGATCACTTAGGACTGTGCTTTGGAAAAATCTGT
The DNA here is from genome assembly GCA_036630365.1 of Acanthiza pusilla. Lineage (NCBI taxonomy): Eukaryota > Metazoa > Chordata > Aves > Passeriformes > Acanthizidae > Acanthiza > Acanthiza pusilla. The sequence continues at coordinate 7,220,154 of JAXCHO010000049.1, read as the reverse complement.
AAGACTTTGTCCACCTCAAATGCATTTGTAGGTATTGAAGTTGATATCGACGTGGAACACGGAGGACAGAGAAGCAAAGTGGCTCCCAATTCTGCCAACCAAGAGAAGACCAATGCTGAGGCACCCAGCAGTGCTCCAACCCAGAACGGTCAGACCAAAGCAGACTGGAATAACACAGACTCTGCGACACAAGTAAATGTCGTTGCAGAACAGATACAAGACATGGTGATAGATCCTGTGCCCACACAAATGGAAGATGGCAGCTTCCACTCCCAGGTATAGCAGCTACGACAATAATTGAATATAATAATTTAGCATGCACTGTGGGAGTGAATATTAAGATGAGAGCAGATCAAGTGATATACAGCACCTTTACACATTTACTGCAAAAAAACCACCCCAAAATTACATCTTGGGGATGTAATTCTTTACATTAAAGGCGGATAGTAGGAGTGTGCATCCTACATGGAAAGCACTACAGCACCTGGACCTTTTTTCTTTCCATTTCAGGAACACAGTGAGTCTAGCAGTTCATCGGGGGGTGAGGAGGACTGGACCCACTTATCATCCAAAGAAGTGGATCCTTCCACAGGTGAACTGCAGTCTCTGCAGATGCCAGACACAGACGGTCCCAGCTCCCTGGATATGCCTCAGGATCCTCCCCAGCCAGGACCTACGGGACTGCGAGAAGCTGCTCTCTACCCACACCTTCCCCCAGGTAGGAGAGTGTGTGCAGGTTTCATAGCTGAGAGTAACTTTGACTTGGCAACTGCCAACTCTGCCTGACACAAGCAGACTTGTTTTAGAGGTAACAGAGCCAAGGTTGTGTAAACTACAGCTCAGCCTGTCCCTGACTTTGGCAGGATTGGCAGCTCTTGCACCCTGTTAAGAGATGGTGGGCAGCTCAGTCTTAACCAGACATCTGACCTTAGGCTAATACGCCACTTGAGCAGCATGAAAAAGGTGCTGTCCTCTGTCATGTCCTTGCTCTGTACCGCTCAAGAGAGTGTTTTAATGCAGGATGTGGACCAGTACATCCTGTGGCCTTAGGGCAGCATTTTCTGGTGGGAGTCAGTAACAGTATCCAAGGCCTTTTAACAGATCAGCAGCACTGAGTCCCAGAGCAAGGCCAGCTGAGCCTGACTCAGTACTCTTAGCTCTGGTTATGTATTGTTTATCTCAAACATCTGCACTCCTTAGAGACAGAGGAGAAGCAGGTCTTCTCACAGAGTGGTATTAGGGCCTTGCCTGGTTTGCCAATTCCATTAAATAGCTGAACTCTAAACTACTCTTTCTCTTCACAGAAGCAGACCCTCGCCTCATTGAGTCCCTGTCCCAGATGCTCTCCATGGGCTTCTCTGATGAGGGTGGATGGCTCACTCGGCTCCTGCAGACCAAGAACTGCGACATTGGGGCAGCACTAGATGCCATCCAGTATTCTAAGCAGCCACCGCACTTGTAGTAGTAACAAAAAGCACTTTTCTAGCTGAAAGCAGATAATGCAGCCCAAGTTACTGTGGTTCATCTTTCTTCCTACTATGAGTTTCTGTCTTACATTCTTAAGTGCTTGTAGAATGGAGGAAAAATAAATACTACTGCATGTAATGTGTCTGTGTGAGCATTTCAGTGTCATAGCTATGGTATTTACTGCACTAGGCTAAAAACATGGAGCAGCCCTGGCCTGCCTTTTTGCACATACTTTGGTGTGCACTTAGGGCTGCACTTAAGAGAAAAATGCAAGGCTGTGCTGGCTCTGGAGCTTGCTTGTAGCTCTGGAAGAAAGGGTTGCTATGGGAGATCTAAACAAAGATGCAGTATGGGGAAAAAGAGCTGTAGTTTGTAAGCAGGAGTCAATCACAGAATTCAATTGTACTGGCCAGGAATCCTTCAAGCCTGGGAGCTTTCTCTCCCCAAGATGACCTACTTCCATTCCTATTTCTAGCTGCTGAGGTTGCTAGACAACCCCGTAACCTGAGAGCATGTCTCTTCCTCCTTCTTCCCTTCCTCCCAAACACAACCATAAAGCAAGTAAACAACTTTAATAGTGCAGTTTTCTATGGCTTTGACTGAAACCACCTTCAGTTTAAAACTGTGCTTCAGTACACATTATCAGATGCATTAGAGACAAGAAACGCCTGCCAAAGCTGCCTGAACTCAGAGATCATCATCAAACTCCTCACCTGTACAGAAGAGCTGATCACAAGGTATGTTGCTCAGCTTTGGCACAGGGTTAGAGTTAACCAGGGTGTTTGCCCTGCCAGTGCTATCGATGCAGCACCTTTCTGCAGTGGTCTCTGCAGCAGATCCTGCCCTTAGACCCTGGCTCTGAGGTTCTCTGCACACCTCTTCAACTGCACCACTGGTGCTGGGCACTTCTGACACCCATCTCTCAGTGCTAGCAACGTACTTTTTAAATGCAAAACCTGGACCCTGAGGCAGAGTTCTTCCAGCCTGTCCTGAGCACCTCCTGGCCCCACCAGCCACGGTGCTGTACAGCCCCAAACCTCCACTGCCCTCCTGCAGTGCCATGGCTGCTGCAGCAGCATTTTCACTGGAGTTGTCAGATGATGAGAGAAATTTTCCCCACTTAGATAGTTTGGTACAAGCAGCTGGGGGCTGTGTATTCTCCTTTGGCACTACAGACTCACAGACTGCAGGAACCACACTGCCTCCAGAACCAGTATCTCCATCAGGCACTGCTACACCGGCTTTCTTGAGCTGTAAGAAGGGAGAGAACTTGGTTATAAATGCAGCACACATGGCCAGGCTGCACAGAAGCATTAAAGGTAGCATTGGCTTTGTCTGAATAAAATCCTTCAGAGAGAAACCCCCAACACAATTTTCTTCTCCCCGATTGTTGGTTTGCTTGAAGAAGAGCAAAGGAAAGACTCACAAAAATTCAAGATTATGACGATACAAAAGAGGTCAGGAGCTATCTTCTATAGCTAAAATACCTATAATAAATGGTTTTAACCTTTTTGGCTTGGTAGAAAAGCTGAGGAACTCCACTTTCTTCTACATGCACTGGAACATCACCGGAGAGGATGTGCTTCTGGTGTTTCCTGGCCAAGAAAACCATTCACAAAGAGGACAGATTAGTGCCGTTATGGTTCTTTTCACAGGTCACCAGAGAGGTTCATAAAACACAGGGCTCTCTATCCCCAAATCCCAATCCCTGCTCAGCTCAGGTTGTACACTGCAAGCTGCAATTAGCTCAGATTGCTGAGATGAGCTGCCTCCCACACCTCCATATCAAGTGTCACCACTCAGGGGCAGGAATTGCAAAATCAAGTTCTCTCTGTACCTTTGTTCTCCCACAGTGTTCTTTCTCTGGGAACAGAACTGTTGCCTTTCTAGAGCTGCCTCCTCATCGCCTTCCTGATCTTCACTCTCCTGGTCCAGATATTTACTCCAGCGACTACCTTCTGTCCTTCCCTCCTACAACATCGGAGAATTACTAAAAACAGCAAAACATGGGGGTTCTCATTTTTGGTATTGTTACACATGTGCTGAACATTTCAAATCATGAATCAGTTTAGGACACGTTCCTGTATCAAGTCCCCAGGTTCAGTTCCCAATGGAGCAGTTTCTGTGTACATCTCATTCTGTCTGCAGGAGCCTCTGATCTGACACACATTTCAGCTGCCTGAGCCACATAAAGGGATCACTGGTTTCACTGGGATTCACCAAGGACAGAATGGGTTTGTATTTACCTCAGCTTTGCAAGGATCTTACCTGCTGCACTGAACTGTCCTCATGTTGTGCTGCTCTATTCTTGCTGTCATTAACAGAGTCCTCTACACACCTAAAATAGAGGTTTAAACTACAATTTTTAGAACACACTCCTGTTGATTTATAGGCTTCAAATCACCCAGTCATAGCACAAGGGATTGGACAGAAAGTGTGGATAGGAACACTGGATAGGAGGCATATGAGAAAAAACAGGATTTAGAGAAAATCTTATGCCAAATGAATGACTTGCACGATACATTGCACAAATACTTGAAAAATGTGGTTAGAGGGCAGTCCTCCTTGTTACTATACAGAGTGGCAAGTTTGATCTAAAACCACTAATCATAAAATGATAAATTTTAATTGATTGTAACTAGGGATGTAACAGTGTTTGCTTGGTACAACAGCTTACACTCACTAATTTTATCCCATGAAACCAAGGAAAAAGGGAAGTTATTCTACAATGTTTTTCATTTCACAATTACTTGAGAATAAAAATAGCAACACTTTTAGATAAAGTGAACAATGAGTTTTCTTCCCCAAGTTTAACCCTGAGGCACTGCATAGTCACAACTAAGTTACGTAACTACCTTTGACTGATTTCTGAAAATAACTTTGAGAAAAAAGGAGGCTGGACCAGTTCAAGACCAGTTCAAGATTAGACGATTTATAAACAGATTCAAGAATGAAATAAACAGGAAGGTGCTAATCAGATTTCCAGCCCAGCAGGAATGACACTGAAGTGTTTGCACTGAACAAGACTTTTATCGATAGCAGCAGTGATTACTCAACAGATTCACAATACGAACCCCCTAAATGCCAACAGTTAGGCAGCAATTTCTTCAAAATGATGTTTTCTGAGGACTGTAACCTGTAGGATGGACATCTCCACAGTCAGCTCATCAAACAGTATGTAAAACCAAATTTAAAAATAAATTTTTTAAAAATAGCAAAAAACCAGCACAAAACCCTCAAACCTTACTGTATACATATTAATGAGTGAAGGCCTGACCAACACATGCTACTGATTACCTGAAGTTACCTGAAAGAAATCCTTGTCAAAAGAAACATGCCAGGACACTAAATTCAACAAAGAGCTTGTTCCTATGAGGTGAAGACAACATTGGCACGGTCAAGGCTTCTCAGCAGGCCAGAAAAGCCTGCCGTGAGCTCAGGCTGGGCACCAGGCACCCAGCGTGCGAACAGGCACATCAGCTGCAGCACACCGAAAGGAACGAGCAGGTAAAGCTTAAACACTGTACCAAGAGCTCCAACCAAGCGCCTCCTCTGCTTCACCCTGCAGCAAGTTCAGCTTCTGCACGTGGCGCCTGCACTCCAGGCCCGAGCCCTGGCCATAAACCTGCAGGGAATGAATGAGGACAGGCTGAGGGAGCAGCCAGAGGGGCACAGCACGCGGTGGGCGACACGCCAGGTGTCACCGGGGTCGAAGCAGGGCCAGCCCACGCGGCTGAGGGTGCAGGGCTGCCCTCACCTTCTGCACGGCCTGCCGCTGGCCGCACACGCTGCAGCTCCACCGCCCGCTGCGCTTGGCCTGGGAGGGCACAGAGGGGTCGGTCAGAGGCCGGGACCCGCTGCCCCCTCCCGTCCCGCCCGGTCCCGTCCCGTCCGTCCCCACCTGCTGCCCCTGGAAGCGGCGGCAGCGGCAGCAGCGCAGCACCCAGAACCGCTGCGCCATGGCGGTCACGTGACCCCGCGGGCCGCCAGCGCCCCCCGGCGGCGGCACCGGGCAGCGACACCGGGCAGCGACACGGGCACCGGGACCGGGCAGCGACACCGGGCAGCGACACCAACACCGGGACCGGGCAGCGACACCGGCACCGGGACCGGGCAGCGACACCGGCACCGGGACCGGGCAGCGACACCGGCACCGGGACCGGGCAGCGACACCGGCACCGGGACCGGGCAGTGACACGGGCACCGGGACCGGGCAGCGACACCGGCACCGGGACCGGGCAGCGACACCGGCACCGGGACCGGGCAGCGACACCGGCACCGGGACCGGGCAGCGACACCGGCACCGGGACCGGGCAGCGACACCGGCACCGGGACCGGGCAGCGATACCGGGACCGGGACAGGGCAGTGACACCGGCACCGGGCAGTGACACCGACACCGGCACTGGGCACCGACACCGGGCAGCGACACCAACACCGGCACCGGGCAGTGACACCGGCACCAGGCAGCGACACCAACACCGGCACCGGGCAGCGACACCAACACCGGGACCGGGCAGCGACACCGGCACCGGGACCGGGCAGCGACACCGGCACCGGGACCGGGCAGCGACACCGGCACCGGGACCGGGCAGCGACACCGGCACCGGGACCGGGCAGCGATACCGGGACCGGGACCGGGCAGCGACACCGGCACCGGGACCGGGCAGCGACACCGGCACCGGGACCGGGCAGCGACACCGGCACCGGGACCGGGCAGTGATACCGGGACCGGGACAGGGCAGTGACACCGGCACCGGGCAGTGACACCGACACCGGCACTGGGCACCGACACCGGGCAGCGACACCAACACCGGCACCGGGCAGTGACACCGGCACCAGGCAGCGACACTGGGCAGCGACACCGACACTGGGCAGCGACACTGGGCAGTGACACTGGCACCAGGCACCGGCACTGGGCAGCGACACCAGCACCGACACCGACACCAGACAGTGCCACTGGCACCAGGCAGTGACACCAGCACCGGCACCAGCACCGGGCACTAACACCGGGCACAGACACCGTGCAGTAACACCAGCACCGACACCAACACTGGGCAGTGACACCAGCACCAGGCAGTGACACCGACACCAGGCAGCAACACCGGCACCGGGCAGCGGCACCAGCCCTGGGCACCAGCACCAGGCAGCAATACCATTACCGGGCAGTGACACCGGCACTGGGCAGTGACACCAGCACCGGGACGGGCTCTCCCCTCTCACAAACCAAGCACATTGACTCACCGGCCGGAGCTCCCTTGACAAGCGCAGACCCCGCGGTGCTGTGCAGGCGGTCACTCAGGTTTGCACCGATGTGTTAACTTCGTGTCTGTAGCTGCATCGTCACCGCTCAGGTTTGCACCTACCCAGAGATGTGTTGGTCTGTGTCATATAAAAAGTAAGTGTACAGAATAATAAGAAAAATGGGAGAAAAGGGCAGGGGGGAAGGATAGGGGGAATAAAAGGAAAAAGAACAGGGAAAAAAGGGGTAAAAGAAAAAGGGGGGAAAGAGGAATAAAAGAAAAAAGGGAAAAAAAGGAGAAAAGAGGAAAAAGAACAATATGAAGAAAATAAGAAAAAAGAAGAAAAAAGGAAAGAAAAAAAGTCAGAGTGCAGTCACACCAAGTCCACTCTTTCTAATAACTGGATAAAGAACCAGCAATATTCCATGAGCTCAGACAGAAATAAAAGACAGCCAAATAGCCTATAGGATTCTGATTCATTTATTTAATACATGACTGATATGACAGACAGTGTAAAATCACATGTATTATTTGTACTTTAAAAAAATTACAATAAATTACTGAATAATTAGTAAAAGCAATTTTACTAATGGCTGCTCTCCAGTGATACAGGACAGAGGAGGCAGAGAAATAAGAAATATGTACCAGCTGTGAATACAGACTGAAAATGTCACGAGGATGAATTAACACTGAGTAGCACACCGAGTAGTGTTAAATGGGAACATCCACATATGTGTCCTTCCTACCTTTAGATCCCAAGTGCCAGCCAAAAGCTGGATCAAACCTTGCCTTCAGTGCAGGGTCTGCTCTGGCTGAGCAGCAGCTTCTCTTGCCCTGCCCCTGCAAGGCTGCTGCCTCCCTGCTGAGATGAGTTTATCTGTAGTAACAGCATTACTTCTCCTTCCTCGGAGAACACACCCTGCTACCAGAAAGGCAACTCATAGTTTCCTCTGGTTTTAATTGATTAAAAAGAGCAGTCACTCTGTCTCCCAGTTATTTTGTCTCTAACTGGAATGAGATCTGGTATCGAGGTTTTGCACAAGGGCCTGATGGCACAGCCACACTGCTCTGAATTCCTCCCCTTTGCATACAAGTGCCCTTGGATGTACCATTGTTTCTAAGAGTGCATCCATTGCTATACTCTCAAGAAAGGACACTGTGAGCAGCAGCGGGTGGCACAATGCTCCTGCACGACTTCCTGCCCTAAGCATTTGTGAGGGCTGACTGATCAGAATATTCTTAGGGGTCCTCCTAGAAATTGGACCCATCACTAGCTAGGAAAAACAGGGAATCAGTGATAAACAGTGAATGTACCAACAGGGAAAGTCCAGCAGACCAGTGTGCCACTGCCCTGGAACACTGAGGGTGATTCACTGACTTCTATTTTAGGAACTTACTCCCTCACTATAACCATCATGAGCCCACTGACTGACTCAGTATTAATTCTGCACTGAAGTCAAGGAGCTTGTGGCTTCCCAGACAAACTAAAACCAATGGCTTTCAAAGAAACAAAAAAGGAAATGCTAGAAAATCAGGTTTGCCTGAAAACTCCTGAATTCTGAAGGAGAAATTAAGTGATCGTACACTATGAAAATGCCAAATCACATGTGAAAGAAACCTGCAGGTCTGAGCAATGTCTGTGTTTAGATCTTGGGGTGCTGGGAGCAGTGGGGTACATTTGCTTTATAGCTGCTGAGTCACAGAACAGCTTACAAGAACTTACAAGATTATTTATAGGTCAGAGTCCTACAGCACTTGACTACACTGCATTAGCTCTCGGACCGGCAGCCAGAGGTGAGCATGGTTTCAAGCCAGGCTGCATCTGCTGTGCAAGTTACCCAGGAACCAACAGCAAACAAGGGCAGGCAAGGAGCAGTTACTGTCTGAAATAAAACTTCATTGAAATAAAAGATAGCAAAAGGCAGACATGCATAATTTATGGTGGTAATTCTATATGTCAGGGGCTATTAGGTTCTAATGGCTCTCAAGAACGTAAATCTAATTCTCTCAGCCAGAGTAGCCAAAGAAGCACCTACACAAAAGAGTCACTGTCAGAAGCCCCTTATCAACTGGATTCTATTGTAATTGTGTAGTTACTGGTCTCTGAATAAACAAAAAAAAACCCCAAACAGAAAATACCAAACCATCCTGCCATCTGCCACACTATCTTCCTGTTTTATCTCCCAAAGACAACTTCTGCTTTCTTGAGCTCACCCTGACACGGAGGAAAGTTCATAATCACTGGATGAACTGAACTGCCTCTCTACCTTCTTCTGCTCCTTGATCTTTTGAAGAATGTTGACCTTCTTCTCAAAGTAGTTTACAAGGGCTGTTTCTGTCAGCATGGAGGCCAAGATCTGCTCGAAGGAGATGGACCAGTCAGTGTCAATGGTGCTGCCATACCTGGCAGCTGCACTGCTGCCTTCACAGCCCACCAGCACCGTGTCGTCCGCGATGTCTTCACACTGCAGGGAGCCCGTGCTGACCATGGAGTAGGAAGACATGGACATGTCATCTTTGGTTTCATCATCTGATAGCAGCTGTAAAGGAGAGCCTTGTCCTTCCCCTGACCCATCTCCTAGAGTTTGGATTTCCTGCTGTGTTTTTTCAGGCTGAGCATCAACGCTGGCTTTGTCCTCATGGTCAGCTTGGGGTTGCTGCTCCACTGCTGAATTCTGACTCTGTTCAGATGTTGGTGACTCCTCTTCACTCACAGGATCTTGGGTGTTGTTTGCTTTGCAGTCCTCAGACTTCTTCGTGGGCCTGTTGGAGAATTTTTTCCCAACTTCCCCAATCCGCAGAAGGAGACTGGCCACCGTGGCGATGGCATGGTACAGCTCCTGCTCCACAGGGTCCTCGCTGAACATGTTGTAAAGGGTCTTGCATAACTCTATGAACTGCTCCTTTAAAAGACAAAGACCAAAAAAAGTTGTCAGTGGCAGATGAAGCAACAGGCACCATCTCAAATGACTCACTGTTTATTTGCCTCCCCATGAACTGGCAACATAATGCACTGATCCAGAACAGTCTGACACAGGCAAACTACCCCCTCTCTCTTGTGGCTACACTGAGGCACAGCTGGCAATTTAACAGTGGTGGGTTTTCTGCTGACAGATGAACAAAGTAGTCACATATTCACTAATGCTAAGAAAACCCGAATTTTTACTTCTATTCTGCTACTCTTCTCTGGTCAGCTTCTAAGCATTTCTGAACTGGTTTAAGTAGCACCCATCAAGGAAATTAGAGACAGAAAAGATCACACCAGTCATCTGAGTCTCTCTTCTGTAACCACATTCTTCACTCTTCACCAAGTGGCTCTAACTCGAGGCAATGCTAAACCAAAAAAGCTGAACAAGTTTCTGTGACTGACGGCATATTTGAAACATCCTGCTCTGGAGGGAAGACACAGAGTGCAGTTCTTACAGGAAAAACTGGTCTGTGAGGCAGAATGAACCCATTACATTTGATTGGTTGATACAAAGTAGTCTGTCCATATCCAATGCAGAATTCAACAGAAATGTGTGGAATTAGAGGTTAAGGCTCACCAGACCAGAACAGCAGGGAAAGCTAGAGGGAAGGACTGCACATGCTGGCACAATGGCTGCACATACTGCAGAATTCCACTAAGCTGTCAGTGATCCAACTGGAAACCTTCATTTTCCTTTCTTACCTGGCTCATTTTGGGGAGATCTTTAATGGTTTCTTTCTTGGACTCTTTTTCCTTGGCCCACATTCTTAGGTAGTATCTGTAGTCCTGTGGACTGGTACCTTTCTCATCTGCAAGGCAAGAACAAGCCACTGGTCAGGTGGTTTATGGTTTCAGACTTGAAAAGTGAATGCTGAGCCAGCAAAAATCAGGCTTGAAGGAGGTGTTATTGACAGCCCACGAAAGCATCTACCAGGAAGGCTGCATTGTTTTCTGCTGGTTTATCTGATCCAGCTCAGTAGAGCAAAAAATTTAACAGTGCTGCATCAGCCTGACTTCTCACAGATGAACTCTGTGAGTTGACAACTTACCCAACATGATTTACAAATGCTGTGATCTTGGTATGTAAAAGAGTTGAAGCAGTAAGGCATAAGGGAGACTTATTTCCCAGCTCCCTCCTGCTCTACCTCTGTCCACAAGGGACACTTTGCAAGGTCTCCTTGATCAGCATGAGACAATGAACAGGTCATAATAGGAAAGAGATGAGATTAGAATGTGGTCTATTGATGATGAAATTACCTTTTTCTGGACCGTTCTCATTTCTCTTTCCTTTATCTTCTTGGGTTTCTAAAACATTATGGAGTTATAAAACAATTAATAGCTGATTTTCAGCAATACAAAACACAAAGAACTTAAGACAACTCAATGTACAAATTAAAATTATACAAGAGTATGTTTAATGGAAGTTAGATCTCACACTCCCATTTCATGGTTAGAGGAGTGAAAAGAATAGGATGGAAGCAAGAGGCTGATGGGATGAGCTGGATAAAGATCCACACTCAAAAAGTGGATTGAAGAGCTGAGGGAGAGGGCAGAGGTCTTAAAAGAAAGTGTGAAAATACAGAAAGATAGCAAAGCAATGTGATGGCTTAAAGACAAGGATGTTCAGTCATCCAAAGCAAGATAACGAATGGAAAAAACCCAAACCACTACTGAGCACATATGTGACTAATGCCTACATTCCCCATTATTCACTGCCTGAACTGACATTTTGGGAGCAATTTGCAGTCTAATTTAATGAACTTCACATCTGCTTCCCTACATTGTCACTAGAGCAAATAGGAAGTCTTGGTTCAACTCAGATTGTTAAATCAGCCACCTAGCACCATACTGCCCAACTACCTCTTGTACTTATTGAGATTTTTTGGAGCATCGTTGTATTTTGGTAAATGTTTAGCATGACTGACATACTTTGACCTCCTATCTGACAAACCCTAATGTTATATTTTAAGAAAAGCAGTGATGGCATATTTGCAATTCAATGGCATGCATCCTTATTCCTTTATATTAGAAAGCTGTGGAGTAGGCACAGGGATCACCTACCCAGACCACCAAGCCTAGCACTCCCCACTCTGCTCTGAGCATCTTTTTGACCACCAGTTTCTAGGATGAGATGAATTCCACTGAAAGCAAGACAAAACCTATTTTGACCAAGGCTGAAACTCAATAGGCAACTATACTGAAAGGTATTTAATTACTTATAGCACTTTATTAACAGTGAGAGTGTCAGGAGAGAGGAGCAGCAGCAATAATTTCAGAGTATTTACATCAGCACACTGAGCTGGCAGGTGGTATCAGCACCATAGCCATGCTCAATGCATGCACATAATCCATGGACTGACCTTGAGACTCACAGTGCAGGCAGATATCCAGCTCTGAGACAAAAGGAGATACTTGAGCAGCAGAAAAAGGGGTTGAGGGGACAATATTCCAGATAAAACAGAAGAAAAGGTCAGACATAGACAGACATAGAGAAGGAAACAAAAACAAGAAGAGAGACAATGAGACTTGCATGAAAAACCTAAATCATGGTGGGAGACAGGGGCTGGTGAAAGCACACTGCTCCTCCTCAGCAGTCTGTGCCCATGCTTCAGAGCATGCTGCATCCTGCATGGAATGGGCACTGAGGAGTTTAAGCTCCAAACTTCTTCCCCATCATGCAACAAAGACGGTGAACTCAAACACACTGGCAATCTTAACACACTGCAAGGCCATGCCTTGCACAAAATCACTGTTCAGAGCACATGGATCTATGCTGCAACTCCTGCCTGAGAGGTAAAGGCAGTGGTGTTGCATTACCTTCTGTTGTCATATCCTCTGTGAAATAACTTGTGGCCTCCAAAGCCGACTCTGTCTCCTCTGGATTCAGAGCTGTATTCACAGAGAAGCAAATGTTAAGATCTCTGAGCTAACTGAACAGCAGTATGACCCACTTCATTAGCAAAACTCATTAGGCACCCCATGTCAATTGATGTCAAAGCAGCCCATGTTCAATAGCAGCAGTGTACAGGAGCAGTCACTCACCAGGAGGCAGATGCAGTTTGTAGAGTACTTTGAGTTTTTCAGTGAGGTCACCATGGTACATCCCACCTGGAAAGAAAAAACAAAGGCTAAGAAAAAGAACACTTTAATGATAAAGAATCACCCTCTGCTCACAGATTCAAAACAGAATGAAGCCCCATACAATGATGGCTCAAAGTCCTGTGCAGAATCAATAATGAAATCCACACCAAAAAGGCATATTTTGTCCAGCTTGAGGCTTCCCATCACCCTCCCCTCATGACAGTGTACACACCATTATCTCCTTTTAGTTCTCTTCTTGGAAAAGGACAGACACATTTTTTGCAGCATTCCATTTTCTGCAAAAACACCACTTACTCATTCCTGTCACAAACTCCTTGAAGTTGATGAGAGAATCCCTGTTCTCATCCAGCAGGCGGAACAGGCGCCCTGCCAGCACAGGGGTATGTGCCCCACAGGCCCAGGGGGTGAGGCTGATGAACAGCTCCTTGAACTGCTCCATGTCTATGCGATATTGCTCCAGGTAGGGCAAGCTCTGGTCCCGGCGGGCAGCGGCTGCACGGTTATTCCCCCAGTAACAGCTCATCAGGTACTTGGCCTTTGGAAGGAAAGGATTAACAGGGCAGATTATGCTGCACCACAGGAGTGGAGACTCTTACAGCTCAAGAATAGCATTGAGGAAGCAAAGAAGAGACGTTCCAGGAAACATGTTAACTCCCCTGGTATTCCTAATTATTCCTATTTACTACAATATAATACAAAATGAAGGAAGAGACAGGGATTTCAGGAAAAATACAAAGAACGAGTTAAAGTAAAAAATATAAAACATGATATCTGTTTTTAACAAAATGACCCTCAGGCTTTATTGCAAAGGGAACACGCAGGTTTCAGCACTAAGCCCCTCTTTCTGAGTCTACATCATAGCGCAACTGAGTTTGGTAAATTACTTTGGTAAATGAAGTTGGGTAATACCATTCTTTTAAAAATACACATGCTGACCCTTAAAGCATCTTGTCACAATTAGAGATGAGGCCAATGGAAAACTTGAGAATAAAAGTTGAGGTACAGTCAATCCTAGCTCCCCATTCTCAGTGCTATGTAACATTCCTTTCCATTGACTCCACAGTTTCTTTCTGAATAAGTATCATTCAAATACTTTGAATGTGGTTTGGCCACCTTTGGGGGAAGAAAATTAAAAATACGCAGCCAGACAGTAATGGGGCCAGTCCTACTGGCACCACGTGTAACAGAATGCCACATCAGTTTCTGATAGGTCACATTAACAATTAAAGTCATTGCTTCCCTTTCAACTTACTTTGCTATTTGTACTCTGTGTCACAACATTCTTCCTCACTCTCAAGGAAGGCTTCTTACCTTGAACACTACATACAGCTCTTCTAGTTCTTCCATAGAGAAACCAATGTCACCAGACACAGCTCGGACCTGTAGGTACAGATTAAATAAGAGTGAACAATTTATTTTGAAGGTAGAAAAATTAAATTCAACTCACTGAAAAATCTATGTAGCATAGAAGACAAGAAAACAAACTGCAAGGATATATGACACAGAATGGGTAGGAAAACATCACAATTCTAATAGCCCTGGAAACCAATAAGGAACACAGTCTGCAGTCAAGCAGAAACTGCTGACATTTTCAGTAGTTCACTGTGCTTATTTCCTGTTTGTGTAGACCTGACTGAGCAGACTGTGTTGCCCCTCCCTCTTGTTTTTATCTTCAAATATTTCATTTGGATGCATTAAAGAACAGTGAAATAAACAGCCTGATGAGATTCTCCACCTCGGACATGGGAGATAATGGCAATAAATACAGACACTCCCCTTTGGCCATGGACCCTTCAATAAAATTCCCTGATGCACTCCCTAAATGGCAGTAAAGTAACTATCTGCTAGCAAGCTTTTCTCAAAGATTCCAGGCAAGCAGTAAAACAGCACTAGGCAATGGAGACTATGTCAAAGCCTACGGGTGTTTTTTTATCTCCCTCCATGCCAAACATCTCATTCAAACATTCAGTCACTTAAAACTTGGTCTGCTACAGCACAAAGTTTTTTGATGCTCAGAGCAAAACACTTTCCATGAATGTGCTATTTGGCAGCTCATTCACTCTGGGAGTCACATACCACACTCTTCTTGGCTGTATCCTCCAGAGACTGGATCACTTTCAGCCTTTGCTTGAAACGCATTTGTTCAATGTCATCTGCCTTCAGATTGCTAAATTTCTACAAGAAAGGAAGCAGACCAGGTCAACATCACCTCCTGAATGGAGAACAACCCATCTCCAATTACACATTCTTTAACAAGTGTACTATCCCCCCAGGGATGACCTAAGCCCACTAGAAGCCTTTTACCAGCAGCAAGATGAGAAAAAACTTGAGCTCTATTCCCTATCCACCCCTGTCCTGCAAGAGAAGTAATTCAGAGCTCATGAGCAACCCAACATCAGAGGTCTCTATAGAAAAGCTGAAAAAAGATCTGTCAGGACTGACAGAAATACAGGTCCTGTACTGTGGCAGAGATAAGAGGATAGACAGGTTGTCATTCCTTCCAGACTGTCTTTTTTTCCTCTAAGACCCCCATGAGATTCAACTGGAAACATCAAAGTCAAGAGGCTTTTCTACTGACTAGGTCAGACAAGTAATATTAATTCAGTGACACTCTTTTATAAAAAGAAACCAAGAACAGAGATGGCAGATTTGAAGAAGCAAACAAAATGCCCAGGAAAATTACTGTACACAGCCAGAAGGGGACATGGTGAAAAAAATGAGATAAAGAAGGAAATGATCCCACACTTAGCAGACTGTAGTAGAGAAGAACTGCTGAACATCAATTCTTTCAGCTGTATTCTATCATTCAGAATCAAATTTCTTAGGAGTTTGCTCTCAATATGAATAATAAGGAACACTTCCATCAGTGCAGAAATATTGTAACAGCACTGGCACCAGGCTCTTTGTGATCTGCATAGCCAACAGTGTCAGGTTCACTCATACCAAGCAGGTGGAACAATGGCTTCAGCCTTCACTCCTTAAGCACCTCAAGCTATGAACACTGCTCAAATTCTGGCTGCACAAAGTATAAAATGGGATGTTAGTAGAGAAAAAAAATCTCTTGGGTAAAAACTAAGCCAGAACTTTACCTCATAGGAAGTTTTGATGAGTTCAAAGATGTCGATTTCAAGTGGGGGGTCATCTCCGCTGGTCAACAGGGCATGCAAGTGGGGAATAGGGGGAGAGACACTCTGTCTGTTAACTACGTTGTCCAAATATCTATAGGCAAAAAGGAAAAAAGATTCAAGATTCCAGGGTTAGTGTCCAGGAAAAGAAATAACATCCTATATGCACTACTCCCGATTTTTCTGTATCATATGAAGGAAAATTTAATTTTTCCTGTCTAACCTGCAATGCTACCTTCAATGCACCTGGAGTAATGTTGATTTGCACCCTGGTTTTGGGGTTTCTACTCCTTTTAAAATGGGTTTCGACTTAAAAACCGAAGACCTTGCTGCACACAGAAGAGATTCCCATTTCAAACAAGAAAATCATATATTTACTAGAGTTGGGAGATACCTGCTTGATTATGTTTGATGTTTCTTAAAGGTGATTCCTGCCAGAATCTGTTCTAAATAGTAGAGCAGAATTATTATGTGGATTTAAAATAAACAACCTTTAAGAGTTTAAATTCAAACTGAGATGCAGGAATGCATTATGCTGCAAAACAACTCCAGAAGTATGGGATTCCTCCATAGCTGAGCCAACAATCAATTTCAGCTGTTGCAGAAAGCAATAGCAAAGCTCTCTGGAGCTCAAGTTTCATCCTAGAGTGTTATTTGTGACCTGCTATTAGGTACAAAGAGATGATGACTAAAAGGGCACTGTTACAATTCTGTTATAAATAAGAACAGTTAATGGTACCTGCCCAAAATAGTCATGGCTTCACCTTCATCACAGCACTGTAATAACTTCTCCATGTTGGCATCAAGTATGGCCAATGACACCTGCAGGATAAACTTGATTCCCTCATAGAAAAAACAGTCAACAATGACCACGGCACTCTCAAAGGGCATCACACTGAGGAAGAGAGTGAGAAACCAGGAAAGGGATATGGTAGAAATCACTCCCAGGTCCTGCATCTTTTCTGAGAGCTGTGGAAGATACTCTCGTGTAAGTTCTTCAAAGATGCCTTGGTCCACCAATGCACCTGAAATATACAAACGAAACAATGGCAGAATTCAAAATGGTACTGTCATGGTACCAAGCTAAGCAATTATTAAACAAAACATTGTGTGTTCACTTAATTTCATATAAGCCTCTGAATATCTTAACAAAAATTAAGACATCTATTTAATTTTTTTCCCTGCTCTCAATAAAACCAACATATTTAGATAGAGACTATTCCTACATTGCAGAGCATGCAGACACAGAATCTCCCATTCACCTGCACATTTGCCCTGAATGGTAGGGTGAAGGATTACTGATATTATGGTACTTAAACCAAACTATACTCTTTCATACTGACCAACTTTAAAAGCCCATGAAGTGGTGCTTCCACTAACCTTTCCTGAGAGCCTGCTCCACAGATTTAACACATCATTCACATGGGGAAAACTAAAACTCAGTAATTTTCTTCTAGATATGCCTCCTGATACCAATCTTTAGTGACTTCATCTTCCTTGTTACTACAAGGTAGTACTACCACCTTGGAGACCTGTAGTGTTTCTTCCCATGTCTCCATCACACCCCCGCCACTTTCAAAGGAATAGAGCTGTGCTTCATTATCTTCAAAATGCATCACATTTAATTAATTCTGAACAACAAAGTGTTCCTGGGAGATGCTGGTGCAACTGTAGCTGAAAATCCAGGCTGCAGCAGGAATCTGACAAGGACTCACCCACTACTCTTGTGTTGTAGTAATCTGGCAACATCCGCTCGCACAAAGCCACCAGGAGCCAGAAAGCCTCCTCCTCATTGCAGTACAGCAGCAGCACTGAGGTGACAATGTTCATGGCCTAGGAGCCAGCACAGAAACACACAGGAACAGGGGAAAAGCATGGAGGTCTACATGAAAGCTCTGCTATTACAGACCAGCTAAACTTCAAAAGCATTACTACAGAATGAATACATGAATACTTTAGAAGGATGAATACAGTCACTGAGAGTCACATCTATTTTCAGCTTCTACCAGTATCTAAGTCAATGATGACCTCAAGCCAATTTTTCTTCCTGTTTTCAGTTCCTCTGTTTGTGAGGCAGAAAATAATTTAATGACCTTTCGTCATTCACTTCCAGTAAACAATGTGACCAAGAGTAATCTTCAAAGTCTTCATAAAAATCTTTGCAATAATTTGGTCATAACAGAACAACATAATGAGAACCTCTACCACCAGAGCAATACAGAAAAATGAACCTGAATTTCCACCAAGCTGTTTCACAAACCAGCAACTGGCTTAATTTTCAATATACTGTGATGTGCAGTATCACTTATTTTATTGCTCTTTTAAACGAAACCAGAAGATGTTTTTGCTGAACTACAGAAAGCTCTAGCAGGAAGACTAATAAAGACTCTGACATTACATCTAACAGCAATGTGAAAAGTCTAAATGCTGTGTTCAAAGGATATTTAAGGGATGATGCAACTTAACTTCTTCCCTACTTCCTCACCACTACATAAGAGAGCATGAAGGAAAAGTTTGAAACTGAACAAAAAACTGCAGAAAAAGTCCAAGTAAATCATGGCCACTGTGTAGGACCAACAGGTCTAAGTCTTCTTTCTCACCTGACAGTACCCAATTGTTGGATTTCTGAATGCATAAGCTGTTAATACTCTCCGGAGGGCTGCAATTCCCAACTCGTTTTGGAAGGCAGGATGTTCCGGCATAGAGCGGTGCAGATCTCTCTCAATTTCCTCTGTAGCAAGATTGTACCTTCCCATTGACTTTTCCACAAGATCTGCGTAGTAACCAGGATGAGTCACCATCTCATTCCAAGCCCCTGAAATGACAAACATTGCTTTACCTCTGGTGCTTTGAAATACGGATTTTATGCCCAGTTTCAGAGATGAGGGAGCCAAGAAGCACTGCATGAACTCATGAACTACAAATAGATGTGAAAATATAGCAACAAACTCTTTGTTAAATCATGTTAAGAGTCCAGTCCCAACACTGAAGCACAGACAAAAGAGGGTAAACAGCTACTAGGACCTTAAAGAAAGCCAACACAAATTACCATTCAAATGGAATTCACTTGTCATTAATTTCTTCTGAAATGACCTGAGATTCATACCTTTTCCTTTGAGATGTGCAGAAAGCTTATCCCTGCTGTCAAAATATGCAGCACATCTTACCTGAGAAAAGGAGCCACAGCTCTCCACGGAGATTCTCTGGGATTCCTTTCTGTACCAGCTCCCTCGTCTTGGCAGTGCGGTACATACACATCCCTCGCCCATATTCAAAGAAATGAATGTTCCAAGACTCTTCCTTCATCTTCTCCTTTGCCTTCATAGGAACAAATAAGGCTACTTTAGCAGATTATTGCATCTTTATGTTTGTAGGACAGGTGATTTCTGGGTTTACTCAGGTCTGCATTTCACACGAAAAATACATTGTGACATTTAAAACCTCTTTTCTTCCTGCTGAAGAAAAGAGTATATATACTAATCTACCCTGCTCTGAATCAGTTCTGATCTTGCTTAAAGTCTTTACAACTACACCTTTCAAATCTTCACATAAATGCAAGCAGAACTATGGATCACGATGATTAACCAAGCAGCAGAGATACCAGTTCCTCGCTTTCCTGCTCTGAAGAAAAGTCATTATTCACAGCCATGAATTCACATTCCAGAACACAGGTAACACTAATTTTTCAGCTTCTGGTCAAGTATCTTGGGTATGTCAGCACAAACAGAGTAAGCTGACAGTCAAGCTACCTCTATGCAGCACTATCACTGTGACACACACAGTAGTGACACTGCAGGACTGAACAGGGATAAAATGTATTTTCACCCTTAAAGCAGGCCAGGAAATCTGCAACCTACTGCAAACAATTAGAAGTTAACTGTTCTATGTTAAAATACTATTTACCCCTTTGGGTCCAGAGAGCTCCTCAGAATTCCTCCTGAAGAGTTTGAGCAGTCCCTGCGAGGCTGTTGGCACTTGCCCAGCACAGAAGCTGACAGGTCGATGGCCGACAGCAGATGCGGGGCTGATGGCCAGGGGGCTGCTGGATGGCAGCTCTGGAACCTCCTGGACAAGAGAACAGAAAATGTCTGAGCTCAGGCAGCCTCCCTCCTCAGCCTAACAGAGACAGCACTGGCTGGTGACAAGCATTGCAAACACACTGTAAGGACCACTGCTCTGAAAAGTTGATAAAAGCTCCTCCCAGCTATTTCCTTAGTACCTCGCTACTGGGATCAGCCACATTCCACTTCCACTCTCTGTCAATGCCGCAGGGTTTCTTGGATGGTGTTCTCTGCAGGAAGTCAGAGATCCTCTGTACCAAGAAATCTCGGTCTTTCAGATTGGCAAAGAAGAAGGTCATTTTACTTTTAGTGCTGATGGACAGAGGGCTGGGCAAGACGCTGGAACTGTCTGCTTTCTCAACTATTGTCACCTAGAACACAAAGACAAAGGCCATTTAGATCCAACAGGTTCTCCATTATCTATAGAGCACAGTACAAAAGGCAGAAGGACACTAAAGAGAAGACAGGCCTGCAGTCTTAATATATGGCTAAGAAATCCCCACCTCCCTGAGAGGAATGATGAGATGACAGGCCTCCTCTGCCCTGCTGGCAAAGCAGATGTAATTGTTGGAAACAAACATCTGGCCAGGAATATGCATCTTGTTGAATGGCGTCCACAAGGTACAATCCGTATGTCCATCCAGGCATTCATCCTTGGGCAACCGGAAAGTGGCACGGTAGCACTCATTTTTGGCTCGAGCATCCAGGTCTCTGGGGAAAAGTAAAGGGTAGCACCCTGAAGCTTTCTTTCTCACTTGAAAAACCCACTCAAACACTAATGTTAAATGTTCATTCCAATCACAACCTTCAGACTGTGCTGTGTATTCTTAGTATTCCTTTCTCTAACTGAGATGCCACCCCTCCTCTGACTCCTCTTTCAGCCTTCAGACATGCCTCCCTGACAAGGTATGTCCTGCAATACAAGATAAAATATGCAAGTGCATCTGCAAAACTGAAATGTTACATCAGATCCTGAAACTGCAGGGAACAGTCCCTAGTGGGAGGATTTATTACAATACAAAGCTGTTACTTTTTATAAATCTTTAACTGCAGACAAAGGGGCTGGTGTAATTTTCTTCTTTCTCTTTTTTTTTTTTTTTTTTTTTAACATATGATTTTCAGCAGTTTCTAGTTGAAAATTCCTTCTGACAGTGCCTAGCCATGCATGAGAAAGACATGAGGGTGCGTGTGAATTCTGCTCCAATTTGGGATGGGGAAAAAGAGAGAACGAGCAGAGGGCTAATGACTGAAGTAAATGATGCAGCCCCAAGAGCGAGAAAACCCCAGAAGCACCTGGGAGCTACAAAATAATGCAGATTTATTTTTACAATCCCCTGTTACCTGTCTTCTTTTCTCACTGCTGGGAACATATACCTTTTTAATGCAGAGATGTTCTTAAGAGGCCTCCTAGGCTTTGGGAGGGACTTGTCCTGTAGGAAGCTCTCATTATCCAGTAGCTGCCGCATCGCAATGTTGGCCAACTGCTCCATCAGCTTGAACGTCTCATTGATGTTGAGAAACATGGAAAAATAGAGTTCACTGTCCCTCGTGCTTACTTTAATGCACTCAGGGAACAGCAGTGTAGCATTTTTTTCTAGCTGGGTTACATCCACCCACTGGATCACCAGTGTAACTGAGAAAATGAATTAAAAAATACTATTATTACAATCTGAGGCAAAACAACAACCAGACAGAACTGAAGGTCAAGCAGCCTGCAAGCTCTCAGTGGAGCAGCATTTTTCCCTCTTCTTACACATGGACAGTTCTTTTCTCTGGACTTTTACTGGGTTCTCCAAAAATACTTGGAAATAACCTTTGGGATTAACTAGACTAGAAATAATGCAGTTCCAAAAGGACTATCTCCCATCCAGTAAATGCTTTCAACTACAATTACTCAAGTTTTCATTCTTTCTTTCCAGCAAATTAGCTTTGGACTCAGGAGTCCAAGCTTTGCAAATACTGGGTCCTGGCAGTTGTTCCAGATAAAACTCACCAAGGTAAAAATATGGCTTGGCTCTCTAAGCCAGTCTGACTAAAACTTGTAAAAAGTAATCCAGTTTGAGTAAAAGAGATGTACGACTTGAGAAATGTTTTAAAAAATGACTCTGGAATTCAGTCTATACATCACTGAAGTGCCTATGAGAGCAAGAATTGATCTATGTACTGAGCCAGACAGAGCTCAAGGATTCTTAAAAGGAAAAAACACCTGTCAGGTTAAAAATGAGTTCACACAAAAGATCAACTGCATCAAAAAGATCGTGGGAAATGACAGAAAAACCACTTGCAGGCTCATAACTCACCCTCTTTGCCCAGCAGGAAAGAATAGAAACAGAGGTGGTTGACGGTGAGGTACAGCCAGCCCTGCCTGGGGACACGTCCCTTCCAATAGCTGCAGGAATAGTAATTGACCAACTTCTCCACCTCGGGCATCCCAAACTGCTTCCGCATTTTCAGTTCAGCCTCTTTGAATTTACCAGGATCCTCTTCACTCTGGGGCTGCTCATTCTTGTTCTCCTCAGCAATAATGCCCTGAAAGGACATGGGAGGAGAGAGAAGAAATGGAAGTGAACGTGCCTGCTGACAGAAATAATGTACAAAGCAAAGGGTCACAGCAGCAATCCGGAAGGCACAAAGGAACAGGACATGGCAGTTATCAGTCCTCCTGCCACGTCAGAAACAGCAAAGACATGCAGAAAGGGCAGTCAGATACTGTGGGAGTCTGAAACCTGGGATCTACTCCTGAACACATGCCACAAGCACTCATGTTTAACGTTTGACTGAGTTCCTCATGGTGGCCTGAAAACACTTGGAACACCCTGCAGGAGAACTGAAGTCTCTTTTCACTTGCACACGTTTCTTCAATGGGAAGAAGATCATATGCCAGGAAGGGCAGAACTCTGCAGCCTGTCAGATCTTGACTGGCCAGAAGGAAAAACAAATGACCACAATCCCTCTTATGCACAGACACACACGGAAAAATACAAAGAATCTGACAGGAGAGCTGAAAAAGATGCAACTTTCTGCAGTTCAATAAGAACTCTACTCTCTGGGGGATTTGTGGGCTGGGAATCTGAAGTGTGTTAACTGCACAACAAGCAGACACTTCACTCCAAAGTCAGTGGAAGTTGGGATGCAGTTCCTTTACAACCCAGGTGTCTTTCAGACCACTGTGGCAGGGCACGTACATTTCTTGCAAACTAGAATTCTTTCTCCTCCACTCATTGCTAGATGAACCCTTGTTAAACATTCTCCCTGCATCAAAAGCATAATTGGCAAGGATTTTAAAGAGGTATTATATTTTGATTAGTAGGAACATCCTAAGCAGGCTGTTCCTTGAGATCTACTGCTCATAACCCTTCCCCTTCAAATGTATTTGTTCATTGTGCTGACTGTGACCTAATGTTGACAATGCTATATGCATTGCATGACATTTTCATACCTATATATGACAGAAAAGGGTAAAACATTCTTAAAACCATCTCCCCATTCTTTCTCAGGATCTGAAAGTCCTTCAGGGGAACATGTCACTTACATGTATCTTGCCCTTCACAAAGGTGGTGATATCTTCTTCATTGTCAAAGATGGACAGAGTCTGCAGTAAGTTATTCTCCAGCCATTCCCAATGCTTTGTGATCTCTTTACGAGATGATCCTAATTGAAGGGAAGAAAGATGATGGCAAGAGCAAAGAAAAATAAATTAGAACAAGGGTTTTTTTCTTCTAAATTCACAGCAGGAAATTAATAATTACTGAACAGTGATTAGGATAAATCACACACACCAACTGCGTACATGTCAAGGATATTTTATGCACATCAACATTATGTTTCTAATAAAATGTCTCCTCTGTCAGCAAGGATAATCAGCATACGATCAACAGATCATCCTGTTTGCCAACACGCACCAAACACAGCCTTGTTCCCAGACAAAAAGCATTCCTATGTTCCAGTCAAGAAGCACTCTTAATTACTGGTATTCTAGAACAAAAATAATGAACTACCAGAAGAACCATAAAATTTCAGAACAAGTGGACTTTTTACACCTACAAAGAGGTTCCATTTCCCAGGGGCAATGGTCAGCAGGGAGCATACAATTACAAATCAAAAACAAAACCAAAATACTTATGTCAGAAAGTTCTCTGCTTTCTTAAATAAAAACTTCTCAGCCAACTTTATATCAAACAGTTAGTTGTCTTTAACCATACAGTCTAAAACAGTTCACAAAGGCTATGCTCTACTCTGTAATGCATTTAAAGAACTTTTCTTTACAAAGTTGCCTTAATTTCCATTATTTCTGGTATTTGTCTTTTCTTCCTCTCTGTTGATAGCTATCACTATATTGCAGTCAGAAAAAAAAGCAGCAGAGATTTAAAAAGTTCATTTTTAGCAAGGTAAGAAACATTGTTAAATGCAGATGAAAAGAAATCTTTTTAAATGCAAGTCAACATTTTTCTCTTTGCCACATTCCAAACTGCGTAAGTTTCATACATATGCAGTGGGATATCTAAAAATGTTAACAGTATGCCTGCCACTGCTCAGTTTCTCTATGAGTACATTTTACCACTCTCTGTGGTTAATGATGGAAAAGAAGAAAAACGAATGACACAAACAGCTCCCTGAGAGGCAGCTTCAGCCATGAAATCGTCTTCACATATTTGTAGTTGGACACCAAACCATAAAAACCCTATGCCAGCTGATCTGAGAATAAAACTAGAAGCACATAAGCTGTCCTGTCTGAAAGGACAGCAGGGGTATGAATTTGTGTTTGTGTGCATGGCTCAATGTGCACGACAACAGAAGTTTGTTCTGCTGCCTCTGTGTATAAGTTTACTTGACATGTACTGCAGCATCGGACAATGTTTCTAAAGCATAAATGATTTTGAGTAATACAAAATGGTTTATTTTAAGAGCACCGAATTATCAATTATAGGATGCTTTGGTTGTGAAAAAACCCCACAGGTTCAGCAACAACAGCAGTGGAATAAATAAAGTCTGTGTCTTGTTTTGTTTCATGGACTGCATTTCTTACCAAGTGACAGCAGACAATTGCTAAAATAAGCCTGCCCTCAATAACTGACATCTTTGTGAGAACATTAGAACGCCATACATGAAGGAGTAAAAGTTTGCAATTCCTAAAAGAAGGGTTATAAGAACAAAGTGCTGAAGCTGCATGTGTGACCAGATTGCTGTCCACTAGTATTTGCACACAAAAAACTGTAAATAAAATATTTGCATTTCTCAACTAGAGAGCCGTATACATTTTAAAACTTTAAAGGGATGCCAGCAGTCTTACTTTGGCAGCAGAATGAGAACCAGATATGATAAAAAATACTTTGGATGAAGATAACGTATTTACTTCAGTTCAGTAATTTATCAAACTCCATTTTGATATCAACTAAAACACTCCTAAAATTGAACAAAAATAACTTACTGAGTGTCAAGATATCACAAAATGACAGATCTGCACTAAATATTCTGTTTTTTTCTATGCAGTCCCTGACCCGCCATTCGTTTTCTGTCTTTCTTATTCTCTGCCTCCACCCTCCTCAAAAGGGAACCTGAGTTCCTGTGAAACACAGCAAGATCTAAACCTCTCCTCTGCAGAATTTAAGTAGCTCTTCAAGGGAGAATATTGTGCTGGTTGCCTGGGGAGAAGGTGGGAACAGGAAAAACAAGACATCAGCCTCTGTGGGCTTAGCAAATGATTCCTTCCTTGTCAGATTTTACATCTCCACCACAAAGTGAGAAGTGAAGATTCTTACTATAAACGAAGCTGGTCTAACAAATATGTCTGGAGATATTTTCTTTTTAGCAAGATTTAGGACCTAAAACTTGAATCAAAGCTCACCAACAGGCATCAGAAGATTGCATTATGATATTCTAAAACAGCAGTTACATTTCTCAAGTAGAAGAGGCCAAGAATCCTTGATGGTAAAAAAAAAATTATTCTAATACATTTTACAGATCTATCTACACATTGATTACAGGCCATAAATAACAGAAAAAAATAAACTGGACCAAGACAGTAGATTTCCCAAAGAAACTCTGGCACCTTGAACAACATTACATGTTCCCATCTTGTGCCGTGCTCCTGCTAAGCAGGAGCACAACACTCACCATCCCACCAAAACCAGCACAGATTTATTCTCTGAACAATTTCACTACGACCTGGCAAACAGGTACCCTTGGAAGAAAGAAAATTCCTAACATCTGCAGAAACAGAACCTTTTGCAGAGCTTCAAGTTCCTCAATTACTGTTTAAACAACACTGAGAAGTTTTGTCATGTCTGGAAACTTCCACTAAACCATCAGAAGCTCTTGCAAGTTTCCTGAGCAGTCACAGGATACTATGTGGGATAACCAGTCATCTGAACCAAAGAGACAAGGGAATAACCCAAATTCAGTCCCCAACAAGAGTCACGTACCACAGGCCACTGCCCAGTACACTTGAGAGTCCTGAGTCTGGTGCAGAATCCGGTATGGGGCAACTCTGGCACTGGAATCCAAAACCACGTCTAGTGTTCCCACAAGGAGACCTAGGAGGCAAAGGGAGTGAAATTACAGCAATGTAACACCAAAACAAATAACTGGGTTAAGTAAAAACACAGAATTATCCCTAAAGAAAAGCACTGCTGTTCACAGTCTGTGAGCAGCTGTGATCGAAGAGATGTGGCACTTGGTTGAGAAAATGGAGATACACATCCAGTCACTGCACGTACATTACCTAAAAACCAACTGCAGCCTGTCCTACTGGTAATGGACAAAGTTTAGATGGCAATTAAATGACTACTAAGCCTCATTATAATCCCCCACCTTCCTAGGTGAGTTTCCTAATGAAAGTAAAATGTATTTTCCTCTGTGGGGTTTCTGTTGCTAATAGTGATTTTTAAGCTTACCAGGCTAAAAGACACAGAAGTTTTCAATGCTGAGTTTTCTCAGCATCACCAATGCCAACAGCAGATAATTTGTCCAAATGGAATCAAGTAGATCTACAAAACCTGGTGCTCATAGGTTTCAGGGATGTTTCCAGAAGTACTTTGATTAAACAAAGATGTCAGTGACCCAAAATTTGGTAATACAGAAGTCAAAATTAAATGTTAAACAAGAAAGGAGACACTTCCAGAGTAAATGCTGATGGACCAGACTTTGTAAAGCAAATCCATTTACTTCACTTAAGTCTTTATTTCAATTAGATAAATCATGTATCTAAGATGATGTTTTGCTTTGTTATTCTAGACAATGCACTTTGAGCATCTTTCATGCAAATTAATTTTGCAACACACTCACGATTAGAAGTTTTCTAGTGTTAGAACATGGAGAGGGAGCATGGTTGCTCCTCGGGCCCTGACTTTGTGTGAGGCCCAGTCTCCATTCCCAGCTCTCGTGCTTTGGGTAAGGGCTGTGCAAATGGTACTCATCCATATCTCATTCCTTATCAAGAAACATGCACTTCCTCTCCCTTATCTCTCTTGGCTATGTAGCAATTAACAGATTAAGAATAGACCACTAATTGTCCTTCCAGAGAAACATCATCCACAGCAAGCCCATGTGACAAACCTAAACCAGCACAGCAGGATCTGTTTGGGCTCTGGGTTTCTTGTGTAGTTTTAGGCAGGATATGGATTAAAAGATAATTTTGAATCCTTCCTATAACAACACTGAATGTGTCAAATATTGACACACAGACTAGCAATGAGATGTTTAAGAACTTGAGCCTGACAACAAGTTAAACACCTTTCCAGCTTGCCTGAATACCCCAGTCTAACTCTGAGATGTCACTGTGCAGCTGCACAGCTCCTTAAGGACACGTGGCTTTTAACCTGCAGGAGCTCTGAAGAAGAATCTCACTGAGCCACACTAGCTCAGAAAGTAAACATAGCTCAAAGCTTCAACCCATCAGAAACACATCAGTTTAAATGTTCCCAGAATAGCACCAGGCATCATTTCTTCTTGGAAAAAACTGGAAAATTGTAGAATACAAGTATAGGCCTATATGCAAAACTGCACAAGTTATGTGACATCAAACGAAGCTGTTCAAAATAATTTTCAACACTGTGAAAAGATGAAATATGCTGAGGATGTGTATCAGCAACGCCATTTCTGTAATTAGTTTGTTTAACAGGTCTAATACATGACACTGGCTGTATGTAATTGACAAAAACAAAATGCACATTTTTGTAATTCCCATAATTGAAAGCATTCTGCATATAATTTTTTTTTTAAGTGGAGGGATTTGTTGTTGTTGTTAACACTGTGCCTTGGTGACAATCATGCTGTATTTTAACAGTTTATGTCACAAACACGGCTTTCCCCCACACGCAGGGGTATTTTCCATTGGGCAGCACCCACACAGCTTCACCCCCGGCCCATGCACACCACAACTTCCATACTGATACTAATTAAACCACATCTTATTGTCATCCTCTACATCTTGAAAATGCACACACACACACACACACACACACACACACAAGGTAAATAAACCACCTTAATAATTCAAGGCAACGCGAGCAGGGCTGAGAAGCCATTTTTGACAAGGGAAGAAGACGGTCCCAGGCACCCCGGCAATTATCTGTCCTCCCCGGCAGCAGCTCCGCGGGCCTGGCCGCTGACAGCCCCGGCCCAGCCCCGGCCGGGGGCGGACACAGCGGCCGAGGGGCTCCGGGGGCACGCACGGCGAGAAGCAGCGGGGGAGCGAGCGGAACGCGCCTCTCTCCCCGCGCCGGGCCCTCCCAGCCCCCGCCCGCGCTCACGGACCCCGGGCAGGGCCGCAGCCTCCCCGTGGCCCCGCCGCGCCTCACCCGTGAGGCCGCCCCCTTTGCCGTGTCCCCGCCGGCGTTGGAGCAGGAAGAAGGGGTTGGCGCGCTCGGTGACCCACAGGGCGCCGGCCAGCAGCACCTCCTCGGGGCCCAGCCACATCGCGGCGGGGCTGCGGAGCGGAGCGGCCCGCGGGGCTGGGCCGGCCCGGCCGGGGCGGGAGCGGCGCGGGGGGAGCGGCCGGGCCGGGTCACGGGGCCGGCACCGCGCCCGCCGCCACCGCGCCCTCTGGCGGCCCGGCCCCCTCACTGCCGCCGCCGCGCCGGGCCGCCGGTTCGAGTCCCGCGTCTGGCAGTGCCCGGTGCCGCCCCCCTGGGCTGTCCGCGGGGGCAGGCGGGGGTCACCTCCTCTGCCTCTCGGTGACACAGTGTGGCTGCACTGAACGGACATGAACTGAACGGCCTGAAGCTGTGTCGGGGAGTATGTGTGGGGGCTAGGTTGGATATCAGAAAAATATCCACCCCAGAGGGTGGTCAGGCACTGGAACAGCAAGGACATGTCCAGCTCTCCTGCCCAGGCTGGCGACGCTTCCATCTCCCGTTTGGGAAGATGGGAATTAATTTGCCCTTTTTGCTGTGAAGAACATCAGCATCTCAGCCTCGTGAGCCCAGGGTGGGGGTCCTGGCATTCCCCTCGTGGCAGCTCATGGAATTAATTTTGGTCCATTTGGTCCTGGTTCATTTTGGTCCATTTGGTCCTGGTTCATTTTGGTCCATTTGGTCCTGGCTCATTTCAGTCCTTGCTTTGCAGTTCTGGAGACCACAAAAAGCTTGTGGCCAAGTCTGAGGATGATCTTTGCAGCAAACAGGAGAGCAGGAGATGCAGTTCCCTCTCATCCCTTGGCCACAGAACAGCTTCCCAGTAATTTAGTGAACTGCTATTTTTGTTTCAATAACCATTAGAAAGCCTCCGGGCAAACTCTGAAGGTGTTATAACAGCAGAAAACACTGACATCTGCCACCTCTGTGCTTATTGCCCAGCTCCCAGGAAGGCGGGAATGCCGTGGTTTTTTTAGGCTATAAATCCTTTAACCCTGGATGATCTATCTTGGTTAGTGCAGTGCCCTAATCCCAGCTGGAGCCTTTGCACACCACTGTAATATAAATATTTATTAGCTGGCTCAGCCTGCAGGGCTGTGCCTTCACCTCAGTGGCATGGCTGTTTTGGGGAGCAGCACGGTGGTTTCTGAAGGCTGGGTGTTCTTTGGGAAGGGTTTGAGCACTGGCAGAAGATGCTGAAGGGTCCTTCTATGTTTCACTATTGCTGTTCTTGCTCACTGTGTGCCATCTTTAAGGTGGAAGAAGCTGTGGGAAGGTGGATTAGTGTCTCCAGCATACTCATAAGCCACTTTGAACCGTGTGGCCCTTTAACGGCCTGGGATTTCTAGGCACGAGTACAGCAAAATAAAAAAATATTTACATCAGAGTGGGAAAAATCCTCACTGAAAATGGATCTTTTGACAATGTTGTTCCACACTGTCCTCTAAGACAGATCTATAAGAAATGCTTGGAGGGACTGGAGTCACTGGGCGGTGCTTTCATCTGTATTTTCAGACACCAAACTCAAAAACTATTTTTAAATTGCTTTTTATTGAAATGTAGTACATTAGCAAACCCTAACTAGTCGGTATACACTATGAACATATCGGCATATACCACATAACTACAATACAGTGTTATACTTACATCAAAACATGTCAACAAGTTCTGCTGCTGGCAAGCTACACTTCCACAGGGGCTGGAAAGCTCTGGCTGTCGGGAGGGCACCGCGTGTCCCTGTGTCCCCACAGCATCCCCACACCCCTGGTAGCTGCTGGCGTGTTCAGGTAGCCTGGTCACACCGGTGTGACCCACCTGGCAGCAAGCCAGTTCAAACAGACTTTTCATTTTACACGCACGCAAATTGGGTTTTTGTTGTTGTTTGCTGCAGTCTCCTGTGCCCAAAGGCCGGGGTGTCCCCTCTCTGCTGGGATGAAATGATCCCGTTTTGGTGGATTCAGTGCATAGTTAGCCATGGCCTCGAGCAGGTGATGCTGGGCAGGCACGGTCATACAGAGACGCTTTTAGTATTTAACATCTACTTGCAAACTGCAGCAGGGCTGATGGCACAAGCACAGGAGCGATGCTACCACTCACTTTGCTCTGAAAGGTTATTCCCCTTTACAGGAGTGGTGTGACTGAGAGTTAAGCCTAGACACACAGGGTGGGAAAAGCCTGCCTGTTGATGTGGTGGCACGAGGAAGGCTTCTCGTTCTTGCAGCACCTTCCAGCACCAGGAGAAAGCGACAGGCTGGGGCGCTGCCTTGCTGGGACCTCACAAACCTGCACCAGGAGCTTTGCTTCAGCAACCCCAAGCACTCTATTACATCCCTGGCTTAACAGCAGCAAAGAACAAGTTTACTTTCAAGCCCAGACTCTCCTGTGCTGGAGCATGGGAGGGTTGCTGAGCTGTTTTCTGTATGATCCTCCCTCCCAGTGCAGCCCAGGTCTGTGGGAAGGCTGCAGGCAGCTACAGCTCTTACTGCCCGAGACAGTCTGAGGGTGTTATGGACACAGGCACGAGGGATCCACAGCAAATCTGATGATCCATGCCTTAACAGAGCCCAGCAGAGATGCTCTGCTGGGAATTAATGGCTCTTGTCCCCCCGAGGGGTTTGGGCAGCTGAAGATCAAGTCAGAGCCAAGCAAAGGCAAGCCCCGGAGTATGTGGGAAGCAGCAAGAAAAAAAAAAAAGGCAAACGGCACATAA
Source organism: Acanthiza pusilla (assembly GCA_036630365.1). Taxonomy (NCBI): domain Eukaryota; kingdom Metazoa; phylum Chordata; class Aves; order Passeriformes; family Acanthizidae; genus Acanthiza; species Acanthiza pusilla. The sequence goes on along the minus strand of JAXCHO010000049.1, from coordinate 7,188,628 downwards.
ATACACACAGCTGAGCTTAGGGAAAAGAATAAAAGCTCCTGGCTCCTGAGGGGCTCGTTGATATAAGTGAAGAAAGGAATAGCCCAGCAGGAGTGAGGGAGCCTTCAAATGTGTGTCCATCTGATTTCTGCTGCAAAACCCCAGTCCCAGCTGTTTGACACTAGCTGATGTTACACCTCAGCCTTGCATTGAAATCACTCTAAGTAGCTTCAACTTTCAGTAAAACACTATGTAGTTCTTACTTTGTAGGAATATTAATACTTAATTTTTAACTCCTTAGGAAAGGGATTCTTTTTGGGCAACACTGTACCACAGGGCCCCCAAGCCGAGAGACCCTGGACGTTATTGCCATTAGAATATTCAGATGTTATTGCACAACCTACACATCCATTTCTGTACACATGAGCATCTCCATGAGGCTACTGGGCAGAGGAGCAAAAGGATGCTCCATTAGACTTTTCGAAATATGATCCAGAGAATGAACATCCTACAACAACAGCCCAGCTTGCACACACCCTGCTTTGGCTGAGCACAGCCTACCAGGAACCTCTGTGCTCCCAGTGACGCTGGTTTGGAGCAATGCATCCCTTGAGGGGATGGCTGGCACGGTGATGGCACGGTGAGGTGATGGCACGGTGAGGTGATGGCACAGTGATGAAGAAGATGCTGCAGAACAGGTGGACAGCAGTGCCTGCGCAACAGGGACCTTCACCCAGCTCTCCAGAGGAGGAGGAAGTCAGTAGTAATTGATGGAGTGGAAAGGTAGAGATTAATTGGGAGAATTAAGAGTGTTTGGGAATGTTGCACACTTTAAAAAAGACTAGGTTAATGAAAGGATCAATCAACTGTCAGATAACAAGGTGTCAATTAGTGGTGCTTTGCAAAGGCTCTGTGAGCAGATTTCATCCCCCTCAAAGCACTTCACAAGCATCAGGCAGACCTGACAGGCCCTTGTGAAGTTGGGGTTTTTGGTCAGTGTCTCAGGACATCACTGTTTGGGGTTACAGAGCATCGTGGCCCTGCGTCAGGAGCAAAATTCCATCTGGAGCCCTGCTTTTGTCACTGCGTCCCCCAAGGAAGGGGTAGGGAGTACTGCTTTTTCTCTAAATCATTTCAAACACATGGGAAAAAAAGCAGAAATGAGCACCAACATACTGAAGTAGTCTACCTCTCTCCTGATTTCCCCCCAATCTGTTTAGTTGGAGCATCTTTCCCTCTCTCACTCCCTCCCCTGCTCAGCAGTTTCCACTGAGTGTGCCAGAGCTGAGGCTGCCCTGCGGTGCAGCAAGTCTAGCAGGGAAAGGAAAAAGTGAAGATATCTTTAAATATAACAACACATATGCAAGCTGTCATGGCACATCACACACTCTTCTGCACCGCTCAGGCTGGAAAATTAGGTCAAGTACGGCTGGGTAACACAGGGTGAAAAAGGAGCAAAAGCTTTACTTGGGAAGTTGAAGGTGTTTCTGAGGTCCCTGCCCTGAGCTCTCCTGTCCTTCTCTCCCCACCCTGCAGGGCTGGCAGCAGCCCCATGGCATTTGCCCCACTGTGCCTCAGCTTGTGAGCTGCTGTGCTGTTTTCCACGCTGTAAAAAACAAATGACTCTTAGCTAAGCAAAGTAACAAATATTTTTAACAATTAAGTCAACTCACTTGCCAGTAATCAGGCTGCAGAGCTGCCTGAACTTCAGCTCAACCCTGGTGCCTTCATCCTTCAGCTCATGGCCTGACTGTGGCATTACCTCAAACCTAAATTGGACTGAACAAGTCCTGGAGCCTCAGCATGACCCATGCTTCCTGCAAAATCCCCTCTGCTCTCCAGTAGCTGGTACAAAGCTCTTGGCTCTCCCAAGCCTTTGCACTGTTTTACATGAGCGTGTTTAAAGCAAACAGAAGATGTGTAAAAGTCTCATAACACAGTCCTAGACATGTTTATTAAACTATTTTTGGTCTTTCTTTGGCTAATGTAGGATACCTGGCTATTCCTACAGCATCCTCAGGTGCCAGGGCAAGCATCTTAGAGCAAGGGGACAGTGCAGATCCCAACACATGAGCTCACTGGAGGGAGCAATTGTGAGGGTCATTAGGAAAATTTTAACATGCTTCAAATTTAATATTTAATGCTGTATTATAGGTAAAAAGCACACTTACGGTCTGTTTTTTTAAACTGGCAATTATCCTCTAAGAACACAAGCAAACCTTGATTTTACAAATGTCTTATGGGAACATGCAAAACTTTCATAGAAGAGGAAGCTCAGAAAGGGAAGGTGAGGTGTTGGGGTCTAAATAGTTTAGGAAAACACTTGGAGATAAAAGCTTTTTTTATATGTAGAAGTCATAAACTGAATGTTTTCCCATTAAAAAGCACTTCTTTTTTAACCTTAAAAATGATTTTCCAAGTTACTGGCACTTGCAGTCCTTGGTAGGTTGCCGTATATTTTACTTCTGTGAAATGACTCAACCACACACAGCACCACTGCAGCAGAACAAGAACAACAATGCTCATCAAGCTTTTTTAATATACTGATTAATATTAAAAGGAAAACCTCAAACTTACCAGCACAGCCCAGAAAAAATCACCCATGTTGCTGTGGTGCCTCCTTCCCATCCTAAATATGACTAAGTGGGGGAACACCTGGTCAAGCACGTCCTGGCGTGCACACAGGGACCGATTGCTTGAACAAGCTTCTAATTTTTCCAGCATTGCAAGATTTCCCAAATCCAGGATGTCCATTAGAAATGTCAGCTCCCCTATCCAAGATGCTACAGCACAAATCCATTTTTACATCACTATGCCAGACACTGATCCTGAGGCAAACCTGCCCTCCCACTGCTTAAGACCAAGGTGTTTGGTTAGAAATAAGGAGATTTAACAAAATACAAATTACATTATTTATCTTTGGGGGCTTTGTGCTTTCTAGTTTTTAAATTTAATTTCCATGCCTCTTTTAGCTTTTTTGAATATTCTGGCACACAGCTGATGCAAATGGGCTCAGTTGAAGCTGAGAAATCATCAGTTTTGGTTTCGTGCTGAAACTGTGCCCCAGTGACATTCCTGGTGGCCTTGGGGGAAATCCCTGTGTCAGGATGGGGCAGCCCCTGCAAGAAGGATTTGCTTGGAACAGCAGCACCCAGGCAGTGCTACAAGAGCCTGTCCTACCCAAAACCCCACCAGAGCAGCTCCGTGCTGGTTGGAGACACCAAGACATGTTTGCATCTAACCAGGAACGCCCAGGTATCTGTGGGTTTATCATGACCTGACTGCCCTCCATGGAAAAAACAAGCCCAGTAACATCCTTGAGAGATGGTGATTTTCCTCTCAAGCATTTGCGTTCAGAAGGTGCTGCTCCCACGTGTCCCTGCTGTGATCTTGCAGATGAATCTATGAAAACAGGGGTTGCTCAACCAGCTCTTCTGCAGCCCCCGAGCCCTGACCGGGCGCAGCTCAGCCAGGCTGGGTTGGGAAGTTGTGCCCTGGTCCAGCTCAGCCAGGCTGGGTTGGGGAGCTGTGCCCAGGTCTGGGTGCAGCTCAGCCAGGCTGGGTTGGGGAGCTGTGCCCTGGTCCAGCTCAGCCAGGCTGGGTTAGGGAGCTGCGCCTGGGTCTGGGTGCAGCTCAGCCAGGCTGGGTTGGGGAGCTGTGCCCTGGTCCAGCTCAGCCAGGCTGGGTTGGGGAGCTGTGCCCTGGTCCAGCTCAGCCAGGCTGGGTTGGGGAGCTGCGCCTGGGTCTGAGTGCAGCTCAGCCAGGCTGGGTTGGGGAGCTGTGCCCAGGTCTGGATCCAGCTCAGCCAGGCAGGGTTAGGGAGCTGTGCCCTGGTCCAGCTCAGCCAGGCTGGGTTGAGGAGCTGTGCCCTGGTCCAGCTCAGCCAGGCTGGGTTGGGAAGCTGTGCCCAGGTCTGGGTGCAGCTCAGCCAGGCTGGGTTGGGGAGCTGTGCCCAGGTCTGGGTGCAGCTCAGCCAGGCTCGGTTGGGCTCGCTGGCACTGCCCCGAGCTGTCTTTGTCTGTCTTGCACACCCACCAGCAGAGGAAGGATGCTGACCACGACCTGCTGCTGCCCCAGCCACAGTGCCACTTCCTGTGATGTTCTCTTCTGCTTTGTAGGATAAGGTGGGTGTCAAAATTGTGCTCTTAAAGAAGTTTGGGGCTTCAGCGCATTTCCAGAGCGAGCTGAATGACAATAAAAGTACATTCGGTAAATATCAATGTGGGTATTATGAGAAAAAGCTCCCTACACTTCACGCCACCCACTCTTGAATTATCAGATTAAATAAAGCTGACGCACAGCAACAAAAGTCAAAGCATGCTCGGCAAAGAGGCTCATTTCCTCATTTTACAGAGCTGGGTTTTTCTTTTTCTCTTGAACACCCATGTTAAAGACACAGCTGAACCACACTTCAGAAAAGGATATATGTTAAGCAGACTGCTATACAATTAAAAACATTATAAAGGAGGGGAAATTCCCCTGCTTGTAGCAAAAGCAGGTGAAATTAAAGCATGGCAGGGTAAGTCTTACCTTTCTTTTTGGCTTAATTGATTTCTCAAGATTCCTATACAGAGGGTGAAACTGTGTTTCACATTACAAGGACACAAATGAGTTTCTACACCTACAGTAACTTAGACTGCAATGGAGAAAAATCCAAACATTCATTAACAGCTATGCATTGTCTGGTAGGAAAAGGAGCAGAAGCGTTCACTCCTCCACATAAGCTCATTTGAGGAACGCTGTGGATGACTTAGCTCCAGAGGTTCCTCTCTCGTTTTCCATTTCTGCATTGTTCTCTCAGAAGCTTGCAAACAATATCCATTTCCCCACTGCTTTTGTCACATGCCAGTAAAAATTGATTTTTCCTGCAGTGTGTCAAAGCAATAGCTGCTTTCCTTTCTTCTGCATTCTGCATTCCCATTATTGATGTCAGTGGGAAAGGGCACAGCTCAGAGAATGTATTTGTTAAATAATTGTTGCAGATCTCAACAGGAGAGTGGGATAAGAAGCTTACCTCTTTTCTTCTCTGTGTAATGCCAACATGCTGGCTTTTAAAAAACCTCAGTGAAAAATTTGGTGGATTTTTTGACCCCCCACCCCCCAAAAAAAAGTTACGTGAGAAAGAAAGCTAATTCGATTCCTGCATATTTCAAAAAGTCTAATGGTTTTCAGGTAGATCAAGTGCTGGTTCTGTGAACGTCCTCTCTACAGAAAGAGACTCACTTGACTTCAGCACACAGAAGGACCAAAAGTATATTCTGTGTATAACATTCTTCTCCTGCTTCAATGGAACTGGAGAAAAAACCCAAGCATCAAGTTCCTTGAAATCTTTCTGCAAATGCAGGTCCTCTCTGCAGCTTGAACGTCAGACTGGCTCGCCACTGTCCGGGGTTAAGTGGGTTGTAGGAAACTCAATGCACTTATAAATGTCCCTCTCAGAAGGGGCTATTTCACAGTAAGGTTATGGATTGACCGAGATATACGAGTGCTTTTACCAGTCACTGGCCATCCCCTCTACAACCAGTTCCCTTTCTGACATTGCCCAACCGTCGGGACAATTAAAAAATTGGAAACAGCAGACGCCTGTGTAAGAGACGCATTTGCAGTTCAGCACAAACTCTTAGGGCCACCGTAAAACCTCTCCTGCATCGCCGCGGCTGGGCCGACACAGCTCCCCATGCTGTTACTCAGCAATTTCCATCAGACAACCTTGCTTGCGCACAACTCTTTGTCAGCTCAAAGATGCCACCCTCAGAATCCACCACAGCTGGTCTTCATCTGTGCAATCGAGAAGGCGGGTTCGTGTTCTGGAAAAAGCAGCTCTTCTTCAGACAAAGGAGATCCATGGAAAGAGTACACAACAATAGGAATGAGAAATGAAAAAAACGGAAAAAGGGCCAGGAAGGAGCATGGATTCCTTTCAGGTTTTGTTCTCGTCGTACATGTCCAAGGCAGGCTCGATGGTTGAGAACTCACTCTCGTAGACCAGGCTTCGAGGGGACAGAGAATTACGATGGAAGAAGTGACTGCCTGCAAGAGATAGATCAAAACCACATTAGCAACACACATGAACAATGGAAGAAGTGACTGAAACATCCTCATACCCAGGTGCTGGCTGCAAACACAGTACACATGGAAAAAACAGCCACCCTTTAACACAAACCGGTAACAACCATGTGAAACATTTCACCTCTGTTTGTGCGCTCCCCTGCCAATTTAAAGCAACTGCTTTTCATATGCATGAACAGTCCCACCTCAAACAGCTCTTTCAGATAAAACAGGTCGAGTCTGAGCAAGGCTGGGGCAGGCTGGAATTTCACACTTGGTGCTGGCTGTTGATTTACAGCCTTGTAAAGTCCCTGCTTCCTCAGAAAACCCAGAAACCTCTGGTCAGCACCAAAGCACTGTGCCCTGCACCAGCACAAAGTGCTTCAGCCTGGGGTTGAAGGCAAGGAGCAGGCAGAGCAAGGAGCTCCCCAAGGGTCATCCCACTGATGCTGCAGGAAGCCTGACCCCCTCCAGAGCTCAGCAAACTCCATCCACGAGTCACCTTCCAGAAACAGCCACCTATGGATTTCCTTATGCATAACCAAAGGAGACCCAGCCCTCTTCTCCAACACTGGCAATACCCAAAACAAGCAGCATGCAGCTGTTAATAAAGTGGGGAGTGGAAGTTTGGTTTTTTCCCTTGGTGGCCTGGCATTCCCATGGCTCTCTGAATCCACAGATGTGTTTCTGCGAGGAGCCCAGCCTTCCTGCTGTACAAACGATTCTCTCTGAAAGCATCTATCATCAGATCAGGCCCTTGGCCAAAACGCTTCATTACCTGGTTTCTTGATCCCAGGGGGGATTAGCTGGGAGCAAGGCTTCTTAGATGACAATACGCCAGGCAGCTACATGAGCCAGACTGGAGGCAACTGAAAAGCTTCCAAGTTCATCAAGCAGGCATTCAGGAAACTAAGGTGCCTCCAGTTTCAGGCATCAGTGAAGCAAGATGCTTAGGGAATTGCAGTTTTAGTCCTGGCAGATTTTAGGTGCTTAAATCCCCCTTTCTTTGCCAAATTTTGAGCTTGGCCTTCCCTGTTCTGAAATAAAGAGCTTACAGAACACATCAGAAAAGAAGAATTCAGCTGCTACAATCCAAAACACCTTTTCTCCGTCCCCACTCACCCAAAAGACGCAGACTTTGTGTGCCCAGGTCAAATCCTTGCTAAAAAGAGCAGGAAGCTCAAGTTGGACGATGGATCTGCTGCTCTTTTGCCAGCAGAAGTCAGTGCACACACGCACTCCGCCATTTGCAATGAGAATGGGAAGTTCTTGTAAGCAAATTAATTTATTTTTGATTTCACAGGTAACTGAAACATGAGTGAAATTAACAGTTACATTGCACAGGAGTGAACTGCTCACTCTGCCAGGAGCATACATCCACGTACTTGGAACAAGTGAGCTCTCTTGGAATATACTTCACAGAAGCAGTAGGTGGGGAATGATAAATGCCCATTTTCTGGATCTGAACAGTCCCCCAAATTTACAGATTTCTAAAACTGGGCAATGCTTAAAATAAAAACAAACAAACAAACAAATAAAGGCTGAGTGTGTGAGGAAAGATAAATTTGGAACTGCGACTTCCAGATGATCATAGTCTGTCTCCAACAGTTGGACTCGATGATCATCTTAGAGGTCTTTTCAAGCTTAATGAGTCTATGATTCAAACAAAAAAAATAAACCAAACCCCTGAACCTGCTTTGAAATGATACCAGATAAAAGTGATTTCAAGACTGTGTTATGAGTCAGGATAATTTACTTTTTGATGAGTGAGTCTTATTTTGCAGTTGAAATAAGCTGTGAATATTGGATATTTCATCTCCCCTTCCTCCACCTGCTGCGATGTTACACACAAGCAATGCTCAAAGAAGCCAAAAGGATACTAAAAGCTTGGTGCTGCTTTTGTTTTTATTACACAGAAATCAAACATGGGACTAGGAAGCAGACAGCCCAGGCTGTCATTTCCTCTGTGTGCACCCAGACTTCCACTCTAGCGGGTTTGAGGGAGAGATTTAATCAACAGGCAGACAAGTCATCTGACAACAAACATTTTATATTAATCTGGAAATAGGCAGTGTATATCCAACACCTCTAGAATCCTTTACTGTGATGTTTTCGTCCTTCTTGGCAAAAGAAATTTAAGCCACCCACTTCCAGGGAGGGTGCATGTTTCCATACAGACAGACATCTCTTGGCTTCCATACCACTTTTGAGACACATCGTTCATTCACTTCCTGAGTGTCTCCTCTCCCATGCAGTGCAGCCAGCCCAGGGCTGAGAATCCAACTGCTGCTCAGTGTTTTCCACCACTCAGTCTTCAGGTGCTCCATTAACCAGGTCAGGAGTGTTGCCCACAGCTTACGGCTGGAGCAGCAGACTCAGCAGGGCACAGTGACCCAGCCACACTCCTCCTAATGCAGAAAATTGCTACTGTTTGTTTAAAAACGTGGCGTCAGTCCAGCTGATAAATTTACTGAATGCATGTATTTTAAGGACAAGTACAAACATCCGCAGTTCCAAATTCAGCTTATGAATCTGTTCTTCCTATTTTGCACTTACCAAGAAAGATCAAGATTTATCCCTTAGACGCAGAAAACAAATGGGAAGGCTGCATGCAGTTTTAATACATGAAAATAAATCCTTCAGTGCTCTCTGCCACTATTCTACATTATATGCCTTAAAAAAACTTTTCCGATAGCTTGCATTGAGTCTAAAAATAAACATACTACTCTGGAATTGATCTTTATACCTACCATAGGATGCCACCAAAGTGAGCACAACACCAAGGCCAAAAACTCAAGAGACACAGCACTGCAGGTGCACCTAGATTATGTATCACCTGGTGTTCCCTTTCCATCTGAAAGTATTTTAATGCCCTTAGCCATTAATCAGGGCCATCTTCTGCCACAAGCTGCAGTTCTTTCCACAGCCCCTCAGGCACAAAGACTTACTGTGGAAATCTGATCAGAGCACTCCCTACCTCAGTCTGTTTTAGACACCCTCTCAGTTAAGGAACAACATTGTGGGACTATTTCATAAAGCACTCTTTCCTCAAAGCCAGCTTAGCAGGAAAACTATGACATAGTTACCATTGTGGAGACATGGTGGGAGGAGTGGCACAACTGGAGTGCTGCAACAGATGGCTGAAAACTCTCCAGAAGGGATAGGCAAGGAAGGAGAGGTGTTGGGGTAGTCCTGTGGTGCTCACAGAGCCACTTCCCATAGTTTACCAGCAGTCCCAGCAACCTGGGGAGGTCCCAGCTGACTGGAGGTCAGCAAATGTGCCACCCAGCTACAAGAAGGGCTGGAAGTGGGGTCTGAACAACTGCAGGCCTGTCAGCTTGACCTCTGTGCCAGGGAAGGCCATGGAGCAGATCATCTTGGTGCCATCACATGCACATCCAGGGCAAGCAGGGGGCCAGACCCAGTCAGCTGTGTTTAGGAAAGGCAGGTCCTGTGTGACCAATCTGGTCTTCTGTGACAAGGTGACCCTCTTGGTGGATGAAGGAAAGGCTGTGGATGTGTCTACCTGTACTTTGGTCCAGTTTGACACCGTGTCTCACTGAGTTCTCCTGGAAAAACGAGCTGCCCATGGCTTGGACAGGTACATGGGTTAAGCACTGGCTGGATGGCTCAGCCCAGAGAGGAATGGGAAATGGAGACACATCCACAGGGCTCAGTGCTGGGCCAGCCCTGTTTCATGGCTTTGTCAATGATCTGGACAAGGGGATCGATGCACACTCAGCCAGTTTGCAGCCAAACACCAAGCTGGGTTGATCTGAAGGGCAGGAAGGCTCCACACAGGGATCTGGATAGGCTGGATCAAGATATTTAAAAGATACAGATGTGGCACTTGGGGACATGGTTTAGTGGTGGGCTTGGCAGTGTTGGTTTAATGGTTGGACTTGATGATTGTAGAGGGCTTTTCCAACCTAAGTGATTCTATAATTCTATGAAAAACTTTGGGGATTTCCTTCTTCTGTCTATCCAGAGTAAAAAAAAAGTAAGTTTCTGGGATGATGCAGAGTCCATCTTTGAACATATTTATTTCATTAGCAGATAAAAATACATTAATTTCCTGACCTCTAAGCAACCTATCAAAGGTTGTATCATTACTAACACTTTGTTGGGACAATTGTTAGAGGCTCAAAAGAAAAACTAGAAAAGATGATGCTGAGTTATTTAAATCCTCCATGGAGGGGAATGCACTAGAAAGTCCTGTCAACCCTTTCATTCCAAATATCACTCAACTTCTCCTTCTGCTGCTGTTCTGAAGAAGAAACATGAACTGGAACTATTATGGTGTTTTTTGCATCTGGGTCACTGCCCTGCTCACACTGTCCCTGTGCAACAGCATTAAAGAGCACTAAAGGAATTCTGTTTCAGGAGACAAGCACAAACTTATCACTTTTACTACTGCTGTTGAGAGATGAGTGAAAAAAACATGTATCATAGCTTGTTCCCTGAATCATGTTCTAACCACATTCCTCCATTTTTGGCAACAACACTCAGTTGACACATGCTGTATGTTACAAGCACACAGCCCTCGACACAGAACGTTTGAGGTTTTTCCTTCTCATGAGTAAGTCCAGTGGGGTTTTCCAGTCTTTCAAAATGCACTTACTGCTCTATTGATTTGTTTTCATACTTCTTTCAGAATTTCACAAGGACACATTGAAGAAGAATTCTATTAAATGCACTGAAGCTATCACATTCTTCGCTGCTTATTATAAAAGCTGCCTCCTCAGCTGAAGCCTGATGGACAAATAAGAATTAAGAAACTATTTTAATGTAGCATCTGGCTGTGTTCCTAAATTCTGAAAGCGCCTATACATAAAAATAAAATTAAATTAAATCCTCTAGTTCCCAGTACATAAAAAAATTAAATCTTACAGCAAAATTGCCTCTCTCTGTTCATTTAATTAAATTAGAAAGCATTCAGTTTCTACATCTTGATCCGAGAACAACAAAAACAACCAAACGCAGAACAGTTTTTAACTTCTGTCAATTACTCTTTCCTTCCCAATTTGTTACCTTCATTTACCCATCTCATTAAGTCAAGCATTAGCATTTGGCTGCGACTCAGGCCCGCGTGTTTTAACTGACTGTTGTGAAATTACTCACACACAGCTTGCATAAGTCAACTTGTGTGAAACAGCCTGAGTGAGGACAGCGAGAGATGTTTTCCCTCTGCCTCCTTGCCAGTACAGAAGCTGTGGCAAGAAGGGACATGCTTGCACAGAGTTTCTACATTAAAGAGTGTTATCAATCTTCCATGATCTGAATTTGAACCAAAACTCACCCCCACCACTGGTATGAAAGGAGGCTTTGCACATAGCAGTGGGGGAAACACCATGTTTTCATTTGTTGTTAGGAAGGAAGAAGTGGTTTAGAGCAGCTTAACTTTTACCAAAAGGAGGGTGGGGTGAAAGTAAAAGACAGAAAATATTTATGATTTCTGTTTTGAGTCAACAGCATTGCAAATCTCCAGCAATGCCTGGCCTCAAGGCAAAAATCATACTGCAGTGCTCCCAGGGCGACTGGGAGTGTTACAGGAAGAGAAACTGAGAAAACGTTCTTATTTCAAATTAATTCTCAGCTGGAGTCTAGGTAAGTCCATTATAGCAGAATTGACAGCTTGACCCAGCTTTTCTCCCTAACAAGTTGGTGCAGAATGATTGCTAAAAACTCTTGTTAGTCGCTTCAGTGGCAGTTAAGTCACTTGAGTGGCATCATAACAACGGCACTGCATGAGATTTCCACTACTTAGCTTGTGTCCCAAATGAATGGAGAATAATAGAGATCTGCAAAGACGAAATGATTCAAAGAAAATAAAGCACCTTGTAAAATTTACAAAATGCTCTCAGACTTGAGTACTAACACAGAAAGCCCAAGAAAAATGAAATTCTCACAGAGTAAGATTTCATAATTAAAGTTTTTTTTATTTCTTCACTTTTTCTTTAATACAAAGCTTTGGCATCAGCAAATTTTATGAAAAAATAGAATGTACTAAATAATTGCTTGTGCTGCATGATCGATAAATGATGCATAAAAATAGGTGTCTCTCTCCAAGGCAATCGGCCGGAAAGCGTTTCTTCAATAGCATTCTGCTCTGCAGGGCAGAAAAAAAGGAACAAAATATTTATGTTAAAGTTAATACTGCCAATACTTAAAAAAAAAAAATCCTGTAAAAGTTAGCTAGTGAAAAATGACTAATTATACAAGGCCAGAACATTACAGGAGGTCTGTATTAGTCACATCACTCCTACAGGACAGCCAGAGGTCTGAGCACTTCTAAGCTCTTGAGGACACTCCATCTGCTACTGAAAACTTTCTCTAAGTGGTGCTAGCCAACATTTGGGCTTTTGGGGCTTAAACCCACAGTTATACAGTAATTTCTGACTGTTTCCTAGGAAGCAAGGCAAATGTGCTGCTTCTGCTCCTTTCAAACATTGGCTAATCTTTTAATAATAGTACTGCAAGGGTATTTTGAGAACAAGAGAAAGCAGCTGGCTCCTTGTTTTCTTATCACTTGGACAATGTTTACTTTTATAACAACTATTTTAAAATGCATGTGCGTGTATTTATACATACACACAAACATATATACACTCAGTTAAATATGTATACACTCGCAACTCCAGAACTATTTCTCTAAATAACTACGTTTAAGCTGTGGGAAGGACATAGCAAAAAAAAAAAAAAAAAAAAAAAAAAAAAAAAAAGTACAGAATATGCTTTTAGGTGAGTTTTAAAGCAGAATATTTGGTGTCTTTTACTTGCATCAACGTATTACATAGCCTCATTCTTGCTATGGTTGTTTTTTAATATGAAAACCCCCTCAGATTTCTCCTGAAACACTATCATAAGAAAGGCAGGGCATGCCAGCATTGCTTTTTATATGGAGAACAGCATAAAAAGCAGGTATGCTGTTTAATAGAAAAAGCAATGTGAAGGAGCTGCCATCTATCTGGCATGATATTCAGCAAAGGAAATTCTTTGTCTGGCACAGGAAGGTGTCAATGAAACAATAAATCTAAGCATTAGTGTCATTTCCAACTGTCTAAAACAAGCAGTTGAACCCAGCAGCACTTGTGGAGGCTGCTCAGATCTCAAAGGATTCAGATGAAGAGCTGCTGAGGTGAAAGGCTACAACCAGGAACCTCAGCTACCCAAATAAGTGATTTTTGAAGCTCTGGTTTCTGTGGTTGTGAGTTTTCTCAAGTCTGTCTCAAGCACACACTTGATGTGCTCACATTTCAATTCCTATCACTCAGGAAAGGAGCTCTCCTTGCATCAGCACACCCTTTGTTTGTACTGAGGGAACATCACTGTGAAAACACTTTGCTGGAGGCCCAAAGTCCCTGCCAATCTGCAGCAGCTTGTCCTTGCAGTAAAAACAGCCCCAGATCCCACTGAGCAACAAAAAGAAGAGTTGCAAGGCAAGGCAGAAATGCAGCTGCTATCAGTGCCCACATCTGGATGAGACTACACAGGCTACTGCTCCTCCTCCTTCCCAAGGAGTGCCCAGCAATGCAGACATTCCCGTTCTGCAGCTCATCTTGCTCCATGCTTTCCCAAGCTACTTTTCTGGGAAAATTAACTACTTTCAGCTGCACTTATATTGCCAAGTTGCTGATTTATGGCCGCAACTTCAAGATTTTGACAAATGGAAAAAAAATAACAATCAGACTTGACAGGGCTATTTGAAGTTCTAAAAATTTTCTTCATGAAGCCCTTTTGGAATCAGCATATGAAAAGAGAAGGAAGATTTGCAAATTAGTGGTAATCTAAAATCCATGATGACCAATATTACGGACCCTCCTGAAGATGATTAGCTTGAGATTGTCTAAAATTTTACACTGGAGACTATTAGACGTGTTTCTGTCTTATTGAGAAGGACACCTTATATTTTCCAACAGCAAGAGAAGTTAAAAAAATCCAACCCCCTTCTTTCTCTTATCTCAAGGGAAAAAACCCAAAGAAAATGTTTATAAAGCTACATTTCCTGGCTGCATTCCTTTGAATCTCATCCCATTTCTGGTAGAGAGATCAGCACATGAACTCAGCTGTGTCAAGATGTTTAGAGACAGAGAAAGATGTTGACACTTTGCCTTCCCAAACAAATAATGAAATTATGATTAAACATATATCCTGAGCCTAGATAATCTGTACACCTACATGAAAATAGCTAGATGTACCTAGTTAATAGATCTGCAGAACAGACTTATGCCTGCCCACACACAGAACTACAAAAAAAGACTGAAAGTCATCTGCTAGGGTAATTTGTTGTCTAGCCTGTCTGAAGGGAGGCTGGGGGTTTCTATATAAATTTAGAAAGCATGGAAGCAAGCATCCCTTCATTTAAGAGAGAGGAAACATAACTGCATTCATTGCTTTTCTCTCTCCTCTCCTAAAATCAAAAAGGTAGTTTTCTCTTTAAACACCCTTTTTTTTCTTTCCTTACCTGAAAGTTTGCCAACTATTTTTTATTAAATATGAAATTTGACTATAAATTGAGGTGAAAACTGTTAAAGTTAACTGCTGGTAGTAATTTTTGGCTGTGCCAGGCAAATTTTGAACATGGGAATTTTATGGCAGGAATCTAATGTTTACCTAGACCACTGATCAAAACCTGAAAATAAATATTCTCTGTTTTCCCTTTTTCATGTCTCCACTTAGCAAAGAGATTTCCTCAGACAATCCAGATAAATATAAATTAAGAGGGACTTTGGATGTTACCCTGAAAGCTGCTGTTAAGAGAGACGCTCACATTTGAGAAAAGTGGTAAATGAATTTGATTCCTTGAAAACTACATATTCCCCCTTCTCTTGGTATTTATTCCCAATGTTGTCCATGACACACACCCACCAGAAATGCACAGAAACATCTGAATATTTACTTACTCATTAGCATTCAAGCTAGCTGTGGCTTTGATGATCATGTAGCAGAGTGTAAGGGCACTGAGGAGGCCAAAACTGGCAATAATAAACCATTCTTCTGTTGACAAAGGAAAGGGAGGAAATCACTCGTGGGAGAAAGCGATGCCAATATTTCCCTCAAACACCACTGGCGGAAGGCAAGAGGCTTCTAAGCCATGACTGGCCCCAGGAGGTGAAGCAGAAGGAGGTTAAGCCACAGAGTTACTGACGGGAGAAGGCTAGCAAAGAAGAAGTGGAGAGAGGTGCGGAAAAAAAGCATGGCACAACAGTATTTCCTGGCTAAGCCCAAGGGTTAGTGATAAAGAAAGTTACTTAACAATGTAAAGTGAAATGCAGGATCAAGGGAAAATGTAATGAAAACTTTGTCCACCCCCAAGTCAGAAAGACAACTGTCAGGTTGGGTCAGGTTTGGTGAGATGCAGCTCTTTCACATAAGCACACCCAAAGTACTGCCATACTCCAACTGTGTCTTTGACCCCTCCCTCCCCAATTTATGTCATAATGTTACTTAAAACCCAACAAAAATCAGCATAGATTGCTCAGCAGTAAAATATAACAGGAGTTTTCCACTTAATACAGACAGATACACCCGCAGAAAAATAATTTCAGCACTAGGATAGACACACAAACATACTAAAAAAAAAAAGTAATATAAAGAAGTCTATTAAAGAATGCACACTATTCAAAATTCTCCCCAGGATCAATTTGGCATACAGTAACAGTTCAGAATACAAACACTGTCGTTGAATATGGCTTTTGGTTTAACTCTCATGCATCAAAGAATGCATGTGTCATCCATAAAATACAAGCATTTCAACAGCCCTTTCTAAAGCTTTACTCTATAAACATTGTCAGAATGAACTGTTGGTGGTTATTTCTTGTTTTACCCTGGCATCCCATCTGTGCACGAGTGGCACTACAGCTGGGAACAGTAAAAACACCTTCTGAAAAGGCAATTAGTGAAAAGTGAAAACTACAGTTTTCCCACTCATGACAAGGAAGCAGCACAGCAACAGATCTGCTCTTTTTCAACAGAACTGAGTGCAAGGTGAACCAGAGGTTGAACACTGGATGGCAAAGTGACTTACTGGCTTTGTGGAGAATCCAGATTTTATATGTGGATTTTCCCATCTCATATCAGGACATTTCTAGATAAGGACTATGTTTTTCATAAGGTGAGGTTTGTTTTCTTTTTTAATGATGCATTTACTTTGCTACAGCATCTAAAGAAACACTAAAGAACTGCATTGGTTTCACTGCCTTGTATACATGTATCAGTGGCAACCAGTGTAACTGAGTTCAAAATCTAGATCACAGATGTACATAAGCAAAATACAAGGAGAAAATTAGACTGTTGTACTACATGGATTCTATTTTTGCAATTCAGCCAGAAAAACAACCATTCATGCATCAAGTTGAGACTGTACAGCATATGGAAAACTGATGCAATTCCACAAATACTGTATTCATTATAGTGCTATTGTACATTAAAAACCCTAGGCAAATTCCAGAAAGTGGAAATTTTCCAGGCTGCTCTTATGGATAGGAGCTTTCAAGCAGTGCAGAACAGTTTTCTGATGTTATAAAACACTTGGACAATACTCAAATGTTGGTACATCAAATGCTTCTTTAATTCACAATTTTTGTAAGAAAAAACACCTGCTTAAGTGACGTCAGAATTCCAGTAGCAATGTTCTCAGGGGAAAAAATGTCTGCAGAAATAGCAATGAGCTAAAATATGTATATTTGTATAAATTATTGCATGTGAAATATTCTGAAGGGATAAAGGACCGTTTTGGCAATCCAGCTTCTTGAGCTGGTTACCGAATTCAGGAAGGTTATTTTGGTGCCATTTTAGTTCATCCAGGGTTCTCTGCATGCAGATCTAAATGGATATACCATTAATAATGGAAGTGTTGGCACTGTCGTACCCAGAGTTATTGGTTCCAATAAGGAACTTATGCCTCTCACAGAGACACTGAGGTCACCTTTGTCCCTGCAGGGACATCCATCACCAGGGCCCTGCAGCACAGAGGGACACACACACACCACAGAAGCCATAGGATGGTACCTACGAGCCAAAAGGGAGCTAAAGGACACTTACTTGTGACTGCAATGTTGATCTCTCCCGACCTTGGTGTCAGCTCTCCGTCCTGGGGCAGCTGGGACATGCCCGAGGTGCGCAGGGGCTCGAGGCTCAGGGAGCTGTCGGTGCCGAAGTCGCCGAGCGCCGAGCGCCTGCTCGCCGGCTGCCCCCGCGTCAGCCTCTCCATGTCAAACGCTACGTTATCTGTGCACGGCACGTTGGGCTGGGGAGAAACAGCTCTGCGTTACCGTGGGCAGTGTTCTGTGTGTAGGAAGCCTATACTTTAAATAAAGCCACACACACACACATTTTTCAGCCGCTGTGGCTGTCCTGAGGTCACGCAGAAGAGAAATACATGAATGAGCAACCTCTACCTGAAGTCACCTCTTAAAGAGGAGGAGGAAGAAGCAGAAAAAAGGACTGAGATTCAAGAAAGGGACTCAAGTACACTTGTATCATAGCCTATGCCTGTATGGTTTACCATGACGATGACAAACTCTGAATTCTACTGTATTCTCTTCTAAAAACCCAGGTATGTTATTAACTGCAAAACCAGGTCATCCACAATTTATCTGCTACTATTTCTTAGGAAATGTGCAAAGGAAATGTGCAAATTCGCAACTGACACAGCTAAAAACGGAGGCCTGATTATTCTCACTGTCTTGAATCAAAAGCCACTTTAGACAGTCTCTCCATATGTTCTTCTCTTACTCTGAAAAGAGCATCACTCCCACTTCACAATTTTTTCCTCATACAGGAAAGATTAAAAAAATCTTAAGGTTTCAGTGCTTTGTGAACTGGTCAACCGAAGCAGTCCTCAGGGAACCCATAAGCCTTGAGTTCCTTGAGGAAAACACACTGGCCTCAGCTAGGGTGGGGCTTTCAAAGTGCAAATTTAAGACTGCCTACAGGAAATCACAAGAACAAGAGATTCACAGAGTAAATTTAACAGGGAAGGGTTGAAAGGACTTGAGAAAAGGGAACATTAAAGAGAATCGAGCATACTTCCAGTAGATAATTGTCATAAATGCAAATATAACAATATATTTTCAATGACCAACCAGGGAAAGAAGGAACAATGACAAATCAGCAGCAAAGAAATTGCTAAAAGCCCCCAAATATTTTCTTCCCCCTCTCTCCCCTACAATTATTCTTCCTGTTCTAGGTCTCAGACATGGAAGGAAGAAGAGCTGACAACAGAGAAACTTACCACAATTCCCAGTGCCTTCAAAATGTTCAATTTACACATTGGACACGTACAATGCTCACTGAGCCATGGATCCACACAGACTTTGTGGAACACGTGCCTAGAAGAACAGAGAAGGCACACACAGAGTTTGCAAACAAATCTCTTTTATACAAAGAAAACTACTTTAACAAACTTTTGGATAGTTCCTTTTCTAATTTTGAAATACATGCAAATCTTAGAACTGCCAGTAGCTGTGCTAATTGCAGTAATTAAAAAAATAAATAAATACTGCTTGTTGTTGTCACCCTTTACTAAGAGTTCAACTAGGAGGAAACATTTGAAGATTTAAAAACTTTTCCCCTCCTTTTATTGTGGATTTGAGTAGAAGACGTAAGGCAGAAGAACCAAAATAATACCATTCCCCCCATAATCCTGTCTAAAGCCTCAGTTTTGATGCCGAACCTGACCAAGGTTCTGGTAGGAAGAGCACAGATCCATCAGCTGTCAATTTTGCTCACAAGTCAGTGGAACCAACCCAAATACAGTCCTGGTTTGACTTTGAAAAGGCTTTTATAATTATCACATCAAAGTAAAAAGAAGGCTTTCCCTGCCATCAATATTTCTTGATACCAAGAAGAAAACATGTCCATCATCATACAATTGTCATAAAAATAAAAGGAGAGGCAAATTGGGCTTTTAGAGATGGAAAGGCAAATGTGGCTCCTACTTGAACAGCAGGGAACTCTGCAACAGGCAACAATCTGAACTGCCTCCTACACTGCATCCAAAATCTTAGTCACATACAAGAATATAAATGTATCGGTGTTGGGATCGATATAAACTAGTATAACAAGGAAGGACTATGCAGAGACCAAAACAAGGTACATAAATTATAGGAAGGAAATGCCCTCCTGGTTTTCAAAAGGCAAAGGACTTTATAGAGAATACTCATGGCAGAAATAGGTATCACAAGACTTTTTACCCACTACAGCTTTAGCAAATACTCATAATAACCCAGGCTGAGTAACTGCCTATGATAATTCCTACGATAAAAGCCCAGAGCTTTCATTTCCAGTGGCGCTGACTGAAGAGCAAGAAGCCAATGAGAGCAGGCACACCCGAACACGACAGACTGGTGACCATGACAAAGATCAGCAATTACATGGGCTGCTTAGTCAGCAAAGAGCTGTGCTCTGGAGCCAGCAGGGAAAGGGGCAGGGGCAGAACAAGCAGTTCTTGCCATCTATTTGAGGCATCAGCAGGGTCTGCAAGAGGTGGTCATGCATGCCCCCAAGGCAGCATAAAACTGAGATACTCTCTGTCCCCTCCTTGCTCTGGTTACACTTGTGCTCTGTGCCTCAGAAAGCTCATAATGGGATCTGGGAGTTCTTTGCTCCCTATCCCCTGGAATTTTAAAATCAGAGGCCAAATGAGGTATGCTACCAGACAATTCTCTTCTAAGGAAAGCAACCTAAAAGGCCTCCTGAAACTGTTAAACACAGCAAAAGACAGTATATAATTATATATACTACTCAGGCTGATGGAGGGGCTAAGGAATATCAACATAATGAAGTTGCAGGCAGCTGTATGTCCTACCTGTACCAACTAAAGATGCAGAATTAGGGTGTAAAATAGACACCAGAAGACGGACAGGGAGCAAAAGAATTTTACTTATCTCTACCTCAGATAATGAAGGAATAAGAACTTAAAGAACTGCAGTTAGTCACTTGGCTGGCCTGTGTCCTCTAGTAAGATGGCAATCACAAAAGACAGGGTATGTACAGTGCCTTCTGTTCAAATCATCACCCAAAATAGACTCACTTCTATTATTATTAAGGCTTAATGCATTCTCTTTATTACTCACAGAACTACAGGAAACAATGTTTAGAAACTCTGGGCGACAGAAAATGGTTTGAAATATTCTGAAACATACAGAAATGCTATCTTTCTATGTAAGGCAAATTTTTACTTTTATTTGCTTATGTTTTCTTTTAAGTCTCTGGAGTCTGTTTTTTTAAAGTAGAACAAACCTGAAAATCTAATATTTTGGGCAACAGCAGACACCAAGACTCCACAGAAGTATGAAAACAGCTTTATTATATCATTATTGCCTAATCAGTGCTGTAGAAGCACTTAGATCAAGTGAAGCAGGCGACTGATTTAGATGTCAACATGCATCTACTAAATATTATGAGTTACTTTTAAAAGTCATTAGCACTTTGATATATTTATATACACAGCCCAGTTGTTTTTGTGACCCCCTAATTCTTCGCTTTTAGTTCCTAAACCTTCAAGGATGTTTATTAATGTGTTTCAAAGAAGTGCATTTCTCCAAAGGTTATCGATTTAGAAAGCATGGCTCTGTCTACTACTTAGACAGTTTCTCTACCTCTTAAAATGTTTGCTGATAGCATCATTGTGGCTCAGGCTCTGTCTGAATTCCTCTGTTTGCAAGAGTTAAAAAGCAGTTATACATCAATGAAGATAGCAAACGAGTTATTTGAAAACTCCAGCCTGACAAAGTAAGCCCTTGCAATTTCCGCTCTCATTAACCTTCTCCATCTTCCTATTTCTGTCACTGGCATTCCAAGACCATAAATGTGAGGAGTTCCTAGGGAGTTGCTCTTGGTCACGACAGCTGATGGCACTCCCTCAGGAGGCACACGCTGGGGAGTCAGGTGTGACACAGCCTCTGCTGCTTCCCCAGCCTCGGTCTGCAGGAGCAGGGCTGGCAGCCAGGCTGGCAGCACTGACGGAGTCTCCCATGCGGGCACAACTCCAGGCAGGTGACCTGCAGGTATTTTTCCACTCTGTCAGCACACCCAATCCAGTTGCCCTCCAGCTGGTAATAAACACCATAACCCGACTCTTGTACAACATGGCTTCTTTGCAGCATTTCACAAGGGAAAAAGTGAGGTAGGAATCTCTTTTGGTGGTGTAAAGCCTCCAAATTTGCACATTACAGAAGGAGAAGGGTTTGAATGATTTACGAGTGCTGTTTTCCTAGAGCTCACCACCCTTCCCTGCTCTCCGTGCAGCATCCCACCAAAGGGACCTTTACTGCTGCAAAGTAGCAGCTTTGGCTACTGCTGGAGGCAGCTGCTCCCCTGGCCCTGATGTCCAAGGCACTGCAGGAAGCAGAAAGGATGCCATCAAGATTGTGCTAATTTGGTCTTAAAAAGGCAGCTATTTGCAGTAGCACAGAATCAAACATGAAACTCTGAAAATCTGCTTCAGCCACTTTTGTCACTTTCCTCCCTCTTGCCCAGGACCGGAATCAAGAATTTGGCCCAAAAGCTGTTTATTTTAAAGTACTCCCTACTCTTTTAATTCTTTTCCTACCTTGTTAATTCCTTCCTTCCCAGACCAACTTTCTGCCCTTCTCAATGTCATTTTCTGCTTTTCTCTAACCTGTCACTTTGTTCTCCCCCACCCTTATCTCTCACTAATCCTTCACAGTACCCACTGCTGATCACTTTTCACCTAGTGCCTGTTCAGCCCCTAGATGCAACAACGTGATGATGGTAGAATAAAATTATCTGAATAAATTGTCCATGAGGTTTGTCTTTTGCTAGGACACCTTTGACATTTGCTTCCTCTACTAATCTTTCACTTACATAATGACATTCACAAAAGACACATTCCTCAAGCTTGGAAGCCTAAAGCAGATGGCTGCTTGTCCCTCTGTGCACTAAAGCTCTAGGTATGTCCACAGGCTGCTGGTACTCAATGTATTTTTCTCTCTGAAGCACGAAGTTAACTACTGCAAACAATGCAGTTGAATTTCTACCAATTTCACCTTAGTTTATTTTTAAATCGGCCACAATTTCCCGCACGCTAGAAAACTTTACATCACAAATGTGGCTTTTCGCTACAGAATTTTAGGTGCAACTTGCTCAGCTGCTGGTAGATTTTGCCTGCTGTCCATCTGCCCAGATGAGATTCCTCTACTGAGGCACAGAGTGACAGATCATACTTAACTGCAGAGAACAACTGTGGTACTAAAGGGAAAGGCTACTTTTAAATTGATGAAAGCAGCAAGGACGTCACATGTCAGTGATTCCTACTGTCTAATGATTACAGCTTCCCCAACAGGCACAGTAAGAAGAACTTCCAGCCTTTCATTTGCTTCCTCTTGGTCGAGTCATTTTCTCCATGGTTTTCTTGCACTTTATTTTCTCATCTGGCTTAGAAACTCTATTGTAGGCTTTGTTTTATTGTCTGTGTGCTGTCTGGGTTTTTTTTATTTTTGTTTAACATTGTATGCTGCACTAAAATGGGAGGTTGAAGTACGAGGAAGTAGAAAGGAGTTAAACCTCTGAAACATGATTTGGGGAGAAGCATCTCAGATACTGAAGAATGAAAAAATCTTACATGGAATCTGAAATTTATTGGGCCCATCTCTGCAGGTAGTAGCTGGCTTTTCATCTACACATATAAAAATATATTGTGGAAAGCATCCATCTCACTGTTTGTCTAGCCTAGATGGTTTTGCACTCAACTTAAAAGCTGAGCTGCAGCAAATGAAAAGTGAGATGTAAAAAAAAAGTAGAAAGCAAACATAAAAGTTGTCATACAGCCTTCGGCAGGAATGTAATCTGAGCCTTCACTGACCTTACATTCTTGCGAAAAACAGAACAGAAAATGATCTACACAAGAGCCTTGATCTCTCCTTTACATGGGAGACTGCACTGGGGCAGGTTGTGCTGAGGTGGCAGCCAGGTGCACCTGCATCCAGCTCCCTGAACAGCTGCACCTATCCCTGAGAGCCCAGAGCTTCCTGCCTGCAGGACTGCGGCTCACCAAAGGTGTCTGAAGGAAAAGGACTTCTCTTTCTTTTTTATTAAATTAAAAAAAGAATAAATCAATGATCACCTTGTTTAAATGGTCTATATTGTATCTGTGGATATCTATTGTATCCACTGCTTGGACAGGGGCAGTCCTTTAACTAAGGAAGGTGGCTTTTAATCCCAACTCTGCCTTATCATCAGTGGGAAGAGTTGTTCTCCTACTGGAGAAGACTCAATTATCTCTTCATGGGCAAGGACTT
This sequence comes from Acanthiza pusilla, assembly GCA_036630365.1. Taxonomy (NCBI): domain Eukaryota; kingdom Metazoa; phylum Chordata; class Aves; order Passeriformes; family Acanthizidae; genus Acanthiza; species Acanthiza pusilla. Next base: position 7,165,337 of record JAXCHO010000049.1, on the reverse strand, counting down.
CTTCCTTGCCCTGTGTTCAGTATCAAGAAAAAGGCATAAAGAAGTGGGACTTGTCTCATTTCACATCCTTGAGCCTCACAGTACCACCCTGAACTACACAAGAGAAGCTTTCTTAAGAGGCAGTTTACCAAACAATCATCTCAGTGGTCCAAAACTCGTGTGCAGTCTCCAGAAGTTCCTCCTCTAATTTCTGAATAACCTTCTGCATAACATATCAAAAGAACAGGGCTTAATTCACCTATACAAGCTTCACTTGAGATTACAATAAATGATGTAACTCTGAGATCTTTACTTAACACTTGGGAGTACATTTTTTAGGGCAAGAGGACATCAACTTTGAGTAAAAATTACTGAATTGTAAAAAAGAAACACACACATATCCACATGACCAAAATCTCTTAAACCTTTACAAACCAAGACCAAGCTCTTCTATTCCTAAATACTTTAATGAGAGTTTCTAAATAAGCAGTTGTAGGTTATTTTATCAAAACAACACAGAATCTAAAACAGGTCATTGTTTCCTGCTGTCCAAGAGCTAAGGAACACAGAGAACAGTAAACTGAATTAGATTTTTGCTGTCAGAAGTATAATGCATACATATTTTTATCAGTAAGATATAATACTGTTTTCCTTTTATGATGATGGAAATACATTACACATTAGAAGATATTCCAGCTATTTAGAACAGCCCGCAGGAGGATTTAGAAGACCAATAATGAGTTTTTATATGCTGCTGCTGCTGGCCTGACCAAAGATCAACTCCAACACATGACTTTGCTGCTTCTAGAGTGTCATGCAGAACCATTTATGTACCAAGAAAAGCCAAGTTACTGGGTCTTGCTGCATATATACAACCTAATTTACATGTGGTTTTTGTGCCTGGAGATGAGGAGAAAACTTTGCATTTCAGAACACAAGGGAAAGATGTCCTTGGTAATGCTTAAGGCAACCAAAATGCATGATTCATCAAAATCAACCACCAGGTGGAAAAGTATTTAAAAGCATCTCTCAAAGAGAAAATGTCCCAAAACAATTCAAGAATGGAATTAGAACAGAAACAAACTGAAAACCTGTAAATGTCAACACAATGGCATAAAAGGGGGAGGAAGTTGTTACATTTTAAGCACGACTGCAGAATCACCAGCAAGTACTAACCCTCAGACACAAGCCAAGATCACACTGCATTGGAGAGACCAAAGACAGATGACAGCACAGTGGCTGACTCATGTCAGGAGGTATGAAGGTTGCAAAGACTGCATTTCCATTTCCTGAAGTTTCAGAAACCAGCAGCCAGTTGCTGCACATCTACTGCACAGAATGCTGCAGCTGTATTATACTGAAATTTCTGAGTCTGCCCCTCACTTGGTCTTTAAACCTGCACCCCCTCCACCTCACTGCAATCTCAACTGCTTCGCTGCCAATATCTTTAATGTAAGTCTGTTTAATTGCCACTGTCCTATCAGTGCCAGCACCCACCTTCACACCTTCTGGCACCACAGTCTTAAAATAAAGTGGCTGTTATTAGGGCTGGAAACATCCAACAAATGCATTTGTGAATTACAATGCACCTATTACATGAAATGAAACAAAAGAGCACTAAAAGAGAACAGTTTTCAAACAAAGCAACTTTATTATCTTACTTGCATGGCAAAATGCGAACAACATCGTTCTGCTTGTAACTCTCAATGCAGACAGCACAATGATCAAAGTCTGGGTCTGTTTCCTAAAACGAATAGAATGAGAATTCAAGTCAAGAGTTGAGGCTATGACAAATGTCAAAGCAGTTGTGACTAGTACATGAACTGCGTTGTGCCAAGTGGCTGTTACTAAGCTGTAAAACCAAGGCCTGCGTTACGACATTCTGATATGACTTAAGCAAGAAAAAACATCTCATACATACAAAACCTGCCTTTTTTTGAGCTGGTAAAGCATCACTTGAAACATAAGCTAAGGCCTAAGATGATTCTAATGTCCAGTGAAATCATTATGAAATTGTGGAAATTTTCCTAGATTTCGTTTTTTTTTTTTTTTTTTTTTTACTTCCAGCTTGGATCTAACATTTCTATTTTATTCAGGGCTTTTTATTTGTTTGTTTTGGCAGAATAAGAATTCCAGGGCTCATTTTTACTTATTGTAGAGTAGTCCCATATTTGTGTCTGCAGTTTATTTGCATAATTATCATTGTTCTTATCCAGACATGAATATGAGGATCACTGATTTACTGGCTCCTCTCTTTTCTAGAAGTTATGATTTTTTTCAATTATATTTTTAAATACGAGAATTTAAAAATTCAAATGAAAAAGGGGGGACTTCATCTGAATATAGACATGACATCAACAATACATAATTAAAATGTTTGGGCCTGTGACACAAAACAGGCTGTGCCTTCTCTTAGTTCAACTTCATTGTTCTTTTTGATGCCAACAAGCTACAAACCAGACACCAAGACAGGGAGCAGAGCAAGGCCACAGTCACTCCTGGTCAGCACCAGCCAGGACTGCACACAGAGAATCCTGATGGCTGCTCTGAGGAAAAAATGGTTTTTCCCACTCTGTTCACCTGCATGTGCACCTCATGCTGTCTGTACTGCAACCTACATAGCACTTGCCACTTTTGAATTTATGCTGTCAAGACAACAGCATTTTTTCACACAGAAAAGTTCCTCTAATCTGTATGTACTCCCATTCCAGAAAAGGTTCAGTGCAGTGGGCTGTTTGGAAATGAAACCACATAGGGAGGGAGGAAGAACAGAAAGACATTTTCTCTGCCTTCTCTCTGGAAGCAAGTTTTCCTATCACTTCCTAATCTTCCACTGCTGATAGTGTTTATAAGAAAGATAAAAAGGAATCACAATTAAAAGGCCCAAGGAAATACTCATTTAAAAATCAAATCATAGCCAGAATTCCCCTGCCTTTTAAAAATTAAAGCAAAAAAATTAAGCAAGATTAAATTACTATTTTTTCCTTTCAGAATCAAAGATAAAGCAACACTGCTCATAAAAGTGGAAAAAACTTAGCACTTAACAAACCATATATTTTGATTTGTATACGAGCAAGAAATATTCTTGGAGTCACATTTACTATCTTTAATGAAATACCTCTTTATGTCCCCCCTTAACTTACTGTGTATTTTACATAAGATGTTATCCTCAATTACCTGTCTTGGAAATTTATTTTTCCTTTACAGAACTTACATATGGAAAGGTTCTAAGCTTACAGAAATCCACATAAACAATGCCAGCCCTATGTACTCATGCCAGGCCACCCTCCCAGCCAGCCAGCATACAAAACCACCCTCAATCACAGCTGCCAGATGGAGTGCAAATAGTATTTAAGCAAGAAAAACTTCTTTGAAATATACACTTACAGTGCACATCAACACTAACAGTTACACAAAATACTGTGCCACAGGACAAAGTAAGCCCCCAACAAAGAAGGCAAAGTCATAAATCAGAAACACGAAGGAAAAACTGAGATTGTTTCCCCAGAAAAAAATTAAACATGATGCTCAAATTTATCATGTTGAAATCTTGTTATTATACCTTATCACCCTTCTTTACTGTCCTGGTTGTCAATTTACCAATGGCTTTCTTGGCAGCATCTCCAAGACGACGCTAATAAAGTGACAAAGAAGAGAACACAAATTAACCCTGATAAACAAGCTTCATTAGTGTCCTTTATAATGACTTATTTGGACTCAGTAATACCATTGCAATACACACCATGGCAGCAGGCCAAGACATAAGACAAAATGCAAACACAGCAAAGCACAGAGATTTGTCGAGAAGGAAAAATAGTCAACAGCTGAATCCTCAAATGCTCTCCATAAGCATGGGCATAAAACTCACGGACTGTACAGAAGTCCACAGAAATGATTCAACATTGATATGCAAAATTAATCAAACCCAGGTTGCAAGATAAAAGCTGAAGCAATGTCCACTCCTGATGATTTCCATTATATTCTGTTCATATTGGTTTTTATTCAGTGTGCCGTAATATTATTCAGTGTGCTTTTTCTCTTAAGCTTGAATTATTTTTGTATTTCCCCCTGAGCAGGCTGATCTTATTCTGAGATGCAAGAGATCCTCCCAGTGTAACCTAGTTTCTCTCTTGCTATTACCCAAAACCACCAGGATCTCATAAAAGAAAAAAATGATGGGTCACAAAATCTAAATAAGCCAACACAGACTTAAATAAAGCTGAAATTAATACTGGTCTGAAGATAACCTCAATCTGAATGCAGAGGCCAAACTATTTTTTTGCTGTTTATGCTGCTTTATGATCACCACTGTTGGACGGAAGGAGCCTTTTCTGACACCCAGGTGCTGATTCCTACTGAAATGCCCAGTTCCCAGCCAACAAAGAGTGGCTGTTTGTCACTGTTTTCCTACTGGGGTCCCCGAGATGGGCACTGAATGAAATAAAGATCCTGTTGTCTTCCGTCACGGACATGAGACATTATACTTGGTTTACAACTGACTTAAAATCCAGAAGTTCATGTATTTCCTCTTTCCCCTCCATCCTGTACCAAGTACTCTGCCTTTGAAAGGAATCAGCTGCTTCTGAGAATGCACCTCTCAAAAACTGCCCTGCAGCCTGCAACGAATGTGTGGGGTTTTGTGCCCACCTTCTATAAAACCGAAACCTAAAGCCTTCAGAGGTGTAACCCCCTGTACCACACATTTCCCTGCATACAAACTAAAATGAAAGTTGCTTCTATTTGAGAAACACAATGACCTCAGAAGTCTGTACCACAACTGACTGTACCACTTATTCTAGAATTACATAAGCACTTTTCTTCCTTGTGGTTTTCACAGAACTGCAGCTCTTATTTCATATTTTTTAGAGCAAGGATGTGAAAAAAAAATCAGATACACAGTCTCAGCTACTGAAGTATATCCATGTAGGAAGTGCAGCATCAGAAGCAGAGCTGGGATGGGAAATTATATGGTTCCTAAAGTCAGAAATCTCACTCTAACTTCAATATGTGAGAAATTGGTCAATTTAAGCAGATCTAAATTACATGCCCTGGAACAAGCATATTGGCCTGAGTACTTAATGACACAGAACACACTGGGCACACTGCTGGAGTAGATAACCATTGCATAACCAAAAGTGTGATTACTAAGAGAGGAATGAGGCTGAAATGGCATTTAACTTAAATGCTCAACACTACCAGCTAAGTGAATGTGGGTAGTATTTACATTTCATTCTACTGCATGCGATTGTATATGCAATACAAGAAATTCTAAAGAAAGATTATTTTCCTATTGAAAGCACAGTATTTCAGCAGAACTATTCCAACATATTGAAGTACTTTTACATTAAAAAAATTGCTAAATATTAATTTTCATCTCTTCTGTTTAAGAGGTCTATCTCATCCATTTTCTAATTTTAACAAATATTCTCTCATGCTAACACTGGAAATGCTTAGGATTTGCTATTTTGCTAAGTTAGGGCACAGGCACACAGCATATGCTTGCCTTTAAAACCCAGAACTGGCTGGATGGAAAAGGCCACTTCCACACGCAAAAGAGTTTCACACCTCCGCCGGAAGCACGCAAGAGTAACGACGTGAAATACCAATATCTACTTGTGTTATCTACAAAACACAGCATGTTTTTGATGGCTTTGATTTAAAAAACAGAAAAATGTGTGCCTTGACATAACTTAAAAACAAGATCATAGCCCAAACCAAGTTATTTCATCACTAACAGTACAGTCTTTGTGAAAGCTCTCAAAGCTCTTTAAAAATAAGCTGTAGCTGTCGCCACCTTCTTATTAAAGTTTAATAAGCTCAGCTTTTTAAACCACATAAAATTTTCATCAAGTTTCTCCTGACCTTTGTAAAAATCTAAAGAAAGAAAAAAGGTCATAAGAGCCCTTTCCCAATGGAGCAACTGTTTTGAAACGTGGACATTTGGAAGAAGCCTAGAGCCATGTAGGGGATAGAGAAGGCACAATTTAGTATTCCACAGACATTCATTAAGTTACAGTTATATTTAAACTTTCACCATCCCAAGGGACCACACTAAGTACCGGCTACAGTGTGGTCATTTAAGAATGACATCCTTAGGAAAATCTACAGGATGCCCATGGGACCTGCGGCATCAGACACTATTTATAGTAACTGAAAAGGAAATCCTGTGCCACAGCCGAGGTTTTGTAAGTTTGAATTTGTCTTAGGTCTGACAGAAAACAAAAGAACAGTGAGCTGCTGTGTATCAGCTGTAATTTGGGGGAAAGGGGGGACAGTGACTAGAGGTCAGAAGATTTCTAAGTTAGCCTTGACAGAGAAATAGGGCAAAGAGGGCATAGTGGATTTCCTGAGGTTTACCGACCCTTCTCAGTAAAAGCCAAAGCACTAGGGAGGGTCATTAAGTCCATGCTAGTAAAACATTTACTTCCAAAGTTTAATCCTTGTTTGAGTTGACAACATGATTTAGCCAACAACTGTGAGTGTGGGCATACATAACTCAGTTCTTAAAGAAATTAAACATTGAAAAAGAATGTAAGAAAGGCATATTTGGACAAAAACTTAGCTAAAATATATGACCAGGAGAATTAGGCACTCCACACCAAGTGTGATCTCAAGTAAAGTTGAAAGTTAACACAGACCACTGTGTTAGCAGTTCTACACCTTAGTTTGCTTACCTTAATATTCATGACAGATTATGGTTTGGAAATACTTTTATACATTTTCTGAATTACCTTATATTACAGAAGGTACCCTTAAGAGCATGGAGAGAATCTGCAACATTTGCTCAGTGTTCCCCTACACTACGAAAATTCACACACAGTTTAACTATCCTTGCCATTCCCAACATACACCCAGTATGTATTACTCAGCCAACACAGAATCCATCTTACTTTTGGACTTATACTCATGAAAACTCAAGTATTTTGCTTCAGTTCTATTCTTTCCTGTTGTGTAATAGGATCTATACTGGTGCTGCTCAGGATGAAAACACTTTGCTGTATAAAAATCCTTGTCTGGCAACACACTCTGCCTTGGAACAAAGAGGTTCTGAACACCACTTTGATGGGCATTCCTCAGAAGCTATTTGCTCTCTATTGATTATTGTATATGGGAATATTATCTCCAGAACTTAAGAGAAAAAGAGAGACTCCTTACCTGATTCCTGTCACGTGCACTTGTGTACCTGATCTTCTGGATGAAGTAAAATATTAACCACGCTGAAGAAATGATCATCAAAACAATGAATGATATTGACACAAAGACTAGAGAGCCCCGACTGAAGTTCTTCGGAGGAACACGGGACCCCACTGCAATGGCCATCAGGACAGAGATATTCTTTTCCAAGTAATTCAGGATCTCCTTAACCTTTGATTCTGTAATCATGACAGCAACAATGTCTCCAGTTCCTATAAAAAGGGAAAAAATACTTAATTTAAATTTAAAATTAACATGGCATGCTGCTCACCAGAGTTTCCAAATTCAAAGCCATTTGCCAACTCAAGAGGTTTTAATCTAAGACATCTGTGGCACATGGAACATGGTACTGGGCACTCTACTCATGCCTTGTCCTTCAAACTCAAGATTTTCAAATTAGGGCATTATCATGCAAACTCACAGCAGCTCCACACATAGTAACAGATCTCTACTGCTGGTTACACAGTACTTCCCACATTGTAATTACTGTGTGCAGTCTGAACTAGCTTTCAAAAGTACGTTTGTTCCAGATCTGAAGCCGTGAATACCTAAACAGGCAACTCTCAGAAAAACATTTAGGAGATGAGTGAGAATATGAGAATATTGCTGGAGCGCCCTTAGCATAGGCAGTGCTGCGGATGTTGCTTGGGAGAGTTATGCAAGTTCCCTTGTGTGGTTATGTGGCTGCAAAATAAAAGAGAAATGAAAAACTTGGCAGAAGTTTGACTGCTGATTTTATCACCCATACAAAGACACGCTTGATAGGATCGCAAAGAGGCCGTCAGCTTCATCAGCTCCATTTTCAAAGTGTAGCCCATCTGTTTTCTTAGCGTCTTGCCTCTAGACTATTTCCTGTCCCAAAGGGAAAATTATTAGTACAAGGATAATAAGAAAACCATAAGCCTTGCTGAAAAGGAACAAAATCACCTGTAGAGCAGAGAGAGCATCTATGTTTTAAAGCAAACACTCCATTAAAAAAAGATGATCTTGAACACAGAGTAATTCTAAGTTCAAAGAAAGAAAAGTTTTAGAAAAAACAAAGCCAGAAAGAAAAAAACCCTTGTGAAGTGTCATTCTTATTCATCCAGACTTATTTGCTTCCTATACTAAAAACCCTTTCAAGACCTATTTTCAAAATGCTTGCAAAATCTGTTCATCTGCTTCTTCCATCTGTTTGCTCCAATTCACATTCCCTCAGAGAGGAACTGTATAAGGCAAACGACTTCAGCACCAAGATTCTGGATTTAGAGTGGATTTAAGCTACATAAAACCTAGTGTGACAGTAGAGAACATGAGGTCCTATTTTAACACAAGGCTTTTGTTCAAAGTCTTTCAATCAAAACCTAATTTTTAAGAAGCTACTGTACCTGCAAAATGATGTTCAAGAGACAAAAGAGCAGCATCTTTGAAACCCTGAGCACAATAACTCCGGGTGACAGCCACATAATTTTCCAAAATGGGGACTTTTAATAGTTGTGCGACAGCCTTAAATGGTTTCTCATTACTCTTTCCACTCACCATGCTAAATAGTAACGTTTACAGTTACAATCATCAGTTTTCCTATTAAGTTCACTCATGTTGGTGGTGTGGATTGTGCTGACAGAACCACTCAAAAGAATCAAAGCTGATAAACTCAGAAACTAAAATTTGCACAATAATTGAAATAACATTCCACAGCCCTCAAACTGCTTTCCTCAAGAAATTTCAACTTTTCCTTGTCCTGCTAACATGATCCTGCTAAATAGGAAAAGAAAGTTCAGTTTCCTTCTGAATATCTTTGAAACAGTGTCACAGTTATTCAAAAGCTTTGAATAACAATGAAAACTCAACACAATTTATTTAATCTCTAGTATAGCACAGACTCACACAAGACCAACTTTAATCCAGCTCTCAAGAGACACTTCAGTACCAAGTTTGGTTTCATGCAAAATAACCAGGATATTTAATAGGCAGCAAATCTCAGCCTAAAAGTCCATCACTATCTTTATTTTCATAGAAATTTACTCAGATTCGTATTTGTCCAGCTGGAAAGACAGCTCCTGCCCAGACACACATCACATTTTTATAGCACAAGAGAAACCTTTCCTACAAGATTCTGTGTGTAGATGCAGCACGTGCTCCTGCAACACCAAATCCCTGCAGCTCAGATAGCGCAAGATCAATCAAGAGCAGATAATTTATACCGCTTGATATTTTCCCCAGACTTCACTTCTGTTCTTCATATCTAGTTCACACAGAAGAAAATCAGGGAAGGGTACAGGAGGACTGTATTCCCCAGAGAACATGTTCTGCTAAGCTTCCCCAGAAGGAATTTATTTGCACTGAGGAATTATGTTAGTATCAAAGTATCAGGCTGAAGCACTCAGTGTAATATTCTAACATGATTTATAGTTGACTGCAAAGCAAAGATGACAAAGATCTTCTGATACTAGTCCAGTTCTATCTGAATCCAAAGCTGAAGCCTCTACCTATTCCCTGCTGCCCAGGGAATGTGACAAAGCTGACAATCTGTCACGCGTTTTATATAAAGCCCAGCACAATGGGAACCTCTGGCATCACTGCAAAGTGATTTGCATTCCAAATGACTCAACTGGGAACAGCCAAAGTGCTACTGCTGCTTCTGACCCTGCTAGAGCCAAGGAGAACTGCAGAAAAGAAAAATAAATTGTGTCTGTTTAACATACTGAAGCTCAGTGGAAACTGGGACTTGGTTCATCCATATTTTTGTCAGGGGCATCACCCTAAATAATTTTAGCAAGAACTCCCTGTTTGAGAACAATTGGGGGCAGGAGGAGACAGTGACTCATTTATTTTAAGCACCTTGAAACCTTGCATTTCTGAAACTTTGGCAGAAAAAAATCCTCAGGTGAAGACAGAAAGACTAAGAGTGTTTGTGAAACTCAGAATATGGTCTTACTCCATAATCTTACGAAAAGCAATATTCTCTTCAGCCAAGAACACAGTGTCCAGAGAAAAGAATCTGGATTGCTAAGGAAAGCCAATGAACTACACATGGAACCACAGACGACAAGCTAGGACAGACGGTAGGCACAAGATAAATATTGATGCCTGTAAACATAAATCATTTAATTGCTATCATCCAAGCCCAGGCAGCTCTTTCTAGCTTGCAATTTTACCATGTGCATGTTTAATTAGGATAGTTATACAACTCTGTGTATGAAAAGGGATGAAGTTGTGACTAATCATTAAATCTGTGTACATTGTGAGAGCAGAAGAGAGACGAACTTAAAAGCTGAGAAGACACTAAAAACAGACTATGGGAGAAACAGCAACATCCAGAAGTTTCCTGTAGAGCTCGTAAGGAAACTGCTTTGCTCTCACGGACCAATTCATATCTCCTAGTAATTCTGACAGAGCATGCTTAGAACGTCAATACAAAGTCATCTCCAAGAAATGTTACAAGTGTAATTACAGGCAAATATTTGTGGTGCTTTTGTTGTGGTGGGTTTTTTTTTGGGGGGGGGGGGCTTTTTGGGGTTTTTTTGTGGTTTTTGTTTTGGGGTTTTTTTTTTGTTTGTTGGGTTTTTGGTTTTTTTTTTTTTTTTTTTTTGGTTTTTTTTTTTTTTTTTGGTTTTTTTTTTTTGGTTGTTGTTTTTTGTTTTGTTGTTGTTGTTGATTCTTGACTACCAAATGTTTGTCTGAAGCTCAAAATATGGATAACTATGCCCAGGATACCAAGCTGAAGACAGGCATGGCTCAAAGAGGAGACTTCAGACACCTTCAATCCACCTAGCATCCACTGGGGGTAGCAGGGCAAAATGCAGCCTGGCAAAATGCAGCTGCAATGCTTCAACCACCTTCTTGCAGATGGGGAGGGCAAAACCTTAGATCCCGAGTGTGGAAAGTGTCAGACCACCTGTATGAGGCACTGAACTATTGTGATTTGATGCAACAAGGTTTGCAGAGAATGGAGAATTTAAGTCAGATACTCATAACAAAGGTCAGTGATTTGCTAATGGCTGATATTTTAAGCTAAAGTCCTTGCAATAAGTCTCTGATAGTGGCTGCTGATGCTGCAGACACAGCATGAAGCACACAGACTGCACTCATCTCATGCTTGCGAAAGAATATTGTCCTCTCTTTAAATAGCAGAGAATATTTAACTGCAACTGAATCCTTTCATCACTTCTTTCTGAAAAACCTAAACTTAGCACACATTTACCTGAATAATTCTGCTGGTGAAAATTTTAGAGTATTTACTTCCTTAGAACACACAAACAAATTCCTCATTTCCTGGTAAAGAATGGTCCAGACAGTCACTTGAAAGCTGGATTCAGGGCATGATTCAGACATTGAAATGCCACTGCCTTTCTGCATGCAGCAATAGGATCATCATCATGATAATGTAATTAGAAATAAAACTGCCCTTCTTCACAAAACAGACTTCCCTATTCTTCTATTAAAATCCTGTAGCCGTGTGCTAAGCATTTCTGAATCCATTATATCAGAAATAAAAAGGCAGCAACACCTACTATTAAGTACCCAGAAAAGGGATCAGTCCTATTACTGTAAGCGACAGATTTCTTGGAATAACATTAACTAACAGTGAAACCACTCCAGCAGAATTTGGGAGCCCAGAAAATGACAAAGAAAGCAGGAAAGCACTAATGAAAGCTATGGCTGTATATGAAATTTTGAGAGACTGATTGTGAGATCTGTGAAAACACCAGAAGATGTCTGAGCTGCATGAGAGCAGAGGTGGAAGCAAGGATCACCTCTACAAGGGAAGGGATTCAGCCAGAGAGGATATAATCCATGGAACCCGTGAGGTAAAGGATTAGGAAAAGGCACACTGACCTGTACACAAAGCTGTGCTGCTAGAAGAAGGGGTCTTGGGGAGAAGAGTTTCTAAATAAAAATTCCATAGCATTTAACAACAGTGTGGAAACCCATGAATTTATCAGGTACCTTAACATTTTCATCTGATGCAAAATAAAGAAATTTGTTGTGAAGAATAACTCTTACATTCTAAACAGGTTTATGGGAAAGCAGACACCAAGAAGAAGAACCTTGGCATATCTTCAGAGTCATTAAAACCGGTCTAGCTGCACATATTTTTATTTTGATCTAATCAGAAAGCAAACAAGAGCACATCCAAGCTGTCAACACATGAGCAATCTCAGGAGTAGAATATGTTGTTTGAGATGTCCCAAATCAAATACTTCTGAAAACAGAAAAAGCCCATAATATTTGACAGTTATTGCATTCTGAACAAGACAAAAATTTATGCCAAGAATATACATTAATTTTAAAATGAAACTGGTAGCATTTTAAAACATTTGTCTTCCAACAGCCTTAATAATATTGAAAATGCTGAATTCTTGCTGTATGTAAACATTTATTTTAGGATTCCTATTTTATGTAGTGTTAGACACCAGAACAGATTTTACAAAAATCATAAAGGGCTGCAGTATATGAAACTATTAACCAAAAGTCAGGCTTTCACTCGATGCCTCAGTTAAATACAACCAGTGGAACAACTTGCTATCCCAAAACACTGAGCAGGTATTTGCAGAAATCACAAGTCTCTTTGTTACACAAACCTATGCAAAACAACCTAGGGAAAAAAAGCTTCTGAGATTATAACTTGAATTCTGTCTACTCAAGAGGACAAAGTAGTATTTCAAGTACAGTGAGGAACAGGCTTCTATGAAATACTGTCAGTGCGAGTCTGAAGAACACTCAAAACTGTTCTCTGCAGCAAAAACAGCTTCAACAGATTTGTCAGGTAAAGAGAGGGTCCTTCTCTGTGCCCTCTAAACATTATTACACACACTTCAGCGTTGTGCAATGTGCCAGGCACTGCTGTGCTGCAGACATGAGGGACCATAACAGAGTCCTGCTCCTTTAAGAAAAGCAGGCATTGATTGAGGCATATGATTAGAAAACCAGAAACAGCAAGAGCAGCTTTTCAAAGATGGGTGTGACACAATTAAATTCAAAACAAATATTAAAGCTTAATCAGACTCTTGTTGTGCTAGCCTGTAGCACATTAAGTCCGTAAGTGATAAATAATAAACTTATAAGCCCATCCTCCTTCATTAAACACAAAACAACGCCTCAGTATAATGTCCTTGCTGTATTTTTGATCAGCTTTATAATCTACTATGGCCAAGAGTTCCTAAAAGGAGAGCTAAATTGCAAAATCAGTTGAGAAAACTGTTGGGCTGTATTTAGTTAGACGACAACTGCTGACACATTATTTCATAACCCAGTTGCTCTATTCTGACACTCAGAGAAATGTTTCTTAAAGAGAAATTTGCATACAATCAAAACAGGTAGTCAGAGCTACATCCTGATTCATTCACAAGTCCAAATCCTGCTGACACACGTGAGCTGGGGAGCTACGCCCCTGGATTTCCTCAAGCCTGACAAGGTCAAGCTGTCTCTCTCCTACACCCAACACAGTCCAGAAAAACAACACTCACAGCCTCTCAAAGATACAACACAACATCAGGATGCACAACAGAGGTGTTGGGCTTTGGCTTCTCTGCAGATCATTTTCTCTCCACCAGCCTCACCCAGGGAGCCTCCCAAGTCATATGACAAAAAGCACTGCTACAAAAATTAAGATAATCTATTAAGCTATAAGATGCATCCACCTCTTTTTTATAAGAGCCCCACAGGTTCCAGAATCTCTGCCCCATCTTTAAATATGCCATTGGCTCTGATGTGCAGCAGGAGGACAGACCGATGGCTGGGCCAAGAAGGGGAGAGAATTTATAAATCCCTGGAATTTGAACTGCAGCAGAACTCCCTTAGAATGGTAAGGACATTGGGTTCAGGGCCTTGCAGTTTCTTGTGTTCCTCTCCTTTGAATTGCCTTGATAATTCCACTTATATCACATACTCCCTTTCTGTGGAAGGACTTTTATCTTCTGGGAATTACATTTATGTATATTTTTTGTGCTTGTGACCTATTGGGTTCTTTACACTAGAGAAAACCAAGCCCAGACACGGGAAAAGCAGACAGATGTCGCAATGACTTTACAGATATTTCACACTCTTTTCTCCCTTAGCAATGCTTCTTTGCATCTGCTTGCACTACAGTTTTATCTTTTTTAAGGGAAACTGACATTCCACCTAAATAATGCCGGAAGAATAAAAAAAACTTGGCACAAAGAAATATATCTACTTGATCATCCCCCTTCTTCAATCTGTGCTCAGGGTTTCTTTCCTTTTGCTCAGATTCTTACATGGCATTTAACCACGTTTTATGGTGAGTAAACTGATTTGCAGTCTCATTTAAGGACTAAATACTTGCACTGTTTATTAGTATGCTAACAAAGTAGACCAAATTTTATATTCAAACCTTGAACAAATGCAAATTAATAAAAAGCTGAAGGATCACTTTAAGCTTTGACTAGGGAAATGGTGTAATCCTAACACATTACACATCACTGAGAAAAAAGGTTCCTTGTGTCACAGTTTCACACATTTCTGAAATATCTGCCTATTTTCAAAAGATATTTTTGCTAATTTGAAAACAACTTTTCTTCACTTTCTATACTTCTGAACAATGTCCAAAACCTGTTACAATGTCACATTCTTGATTCATCAATAATACTAATGCAGTGTAGACCTCACTGATCCATTCATCAACGAAAGACACACTTGGATTCTGCTAACTGTCTCTTGCATTCTTGTAGTGTGACCAGGTGCTAGCAGGTGGCTTACATTTTGCATTTCTGGATAGCAGTTTGTATTCCCACTAATGGATGGTGCAGCTAAAAAATCCAGGGATTTCTAAAAAGGGTAATTTGTCATGCTCAAGTATTTTCTCCTATAGAAAGAAAACTTCTGTACAGATCCATCAATCTGGACATGGACAGTCATTCCAAACAAATTCAGCAAAGCACAAAAGAGAAATGGCAAGACAGCCTTACCCAAGGACACTACAAAATACTTTGAGAGATTTATAAATAGCATATGCAAAGATTAATATCATAAATTTGGTTCTACTGAGTCCATAGATACGGGGAATTACTCTGCTGCTGGAGCTCAGACTTTGGATAAGAAGAAGAATGTAATTACTTACAGTCACTAACAGTCCCGTGGGCCTTTTCACAGTCACAGAACTAATTACCCTTTCAGCTGGCTGAGTTAAAATGAGCCTGACTGCTGTTATTTCAGTTGTGGATGAGGCATGTATGACACAGAAACACTGGTAAGGAGTTCTGCAAGGCACCAAGGCTATGATGGCTCTGTGAAGGGGTTTCCCTGCACTGCCTTGAAGAGATAAGTGCTTCCTTATGGTCCACAATCAGCGCCTCAAACACGCTCCTCGCCACATCTCTGAGTGTCAGACACCTCCATCTACTGTGTGACAGATTTTCCTGATTGATACACCTCCAAGGAATGTAGTGGGAAACAGAGCAACAAAAAAGCTGTTGACACTCATCCTCCATATTTTCAATTAGGAAATATAAACAATGATCAAATACATGTAAACTATGGTTAGACTATTAATTATTTTGCCTTTTTTAAAGCTACAGCTTTAATGATGCAGCTCATTCCTCTTCACTAATATTCTAGGATAAATTAATAATAATACATTTTAATAACAACATTGTAATATACAATAAAATTAGTTTTGACCTGTGGATTAAAAGTAGGTCTCAGTAATCCACGGCAGGTTTTGCAGTGGATTTGGTATAGAGCTAAAATATTCGTCAGCACACATTTGTGCGAGATAATCTGCAGTGCACCCTGCCAGAGCTTTCACGCATCAGTTCAGCTCAGAGTTACATAAAAAGACATTTGTGAGAAAAAGGCAAGCAGCAGAGTTAAGAGATGAGCTGCTCAGGGATCAGTGCCACAACAGAGGACAGTGGCACTTCGGCCGCCGGCTCTCTGCAGTCTATTGTACCCACTCCGAATGAGGGCAAGAACGTGGAATAGCCATTAGATGGCAACAACTTCAAATTGCTTCCTGTCCCTCCTGCCTCTGACCCACTGACCTAAAACAATCCACAGAACATACAGGCAGCTTCAGCACAGTTCAAAGCAAGTACAGCCCTTGCTTCCCACACTAGAGTGCTTTTTAGGCGAATAGAAGGCCATGAAAAATCCTTCCCTTGGAAGAACTTGTTTCTGGGAGCCCATGTTGGACAGCTCTTGCACAGTGCCACGGCAGGGGAATGTCACCTGTGCACATCATGGAACAGACACACCTTCCTTCAGAAAATTAATGAATTGTTTCTTTAGAAGAGCAATGCAGATTGATCTTGATGAGATGTCTGCAGCTTGGCTCGAAAGACCTTAGGTAAATCTGGTAAATCGTCTAGAAACTGTGTTACATTAGAAGCTGTTTATATACTTCTAGAAATTTCTTAGGTGCTGATAAACCATAGTCACTGGAATCCACCAATTTCATTTTGACACTCTCTTCTATATGTGTTTCTCTTTTTCTGCGTGTATTTGTTTCATAAATTCTAAGTATGAAATTTGAACTTTAGAGGCTTGTTTGACTTATATTATTTTCTACAAATCCAAATAAAAGTCTAGATTTTAAGAGAGAAAGTCAATATCATAAAATCATAGAATGGTTTGGGTTTGGAAGGGACCTTAAAAATTATCAAGTTCCAACCTCCCCAAACTCAACTGTTTTGTACTTCACAGGATTGTCTTGACCACGCACGAATAAATAAGGAATTAAAATGTTATTTAACGTGCATTTTCTTCCTATTCCCATAACTGCTTATAAAGGAGACAGCTACTACATATTTTCTCCACCACACAGGCTCTTTTTTACATTAGACAGTATCAGCTTTGCTTTAACAGATGCAGCAAGCAAAACCACTCATAAAACTGCCTTCCTGCCAGTGACATCATAGCCTAACATAACCTATGCTGGGAAAGATGTCCTTTGCTTAGGTTGATAGAAGTCATCTGCAAGATTGTGTAAACTAAGTTTATTTACATAGAAGGATATGCACAAAGAAAAGAAAATAATGTTGCAAATAACATTAACAGAAATACAGGTATTAAAAAAAAAGTTCCTGAAGGTCATTACCTAATTTAGAACGCAAAGGTGAAAATGAAGGGGCAGAGACTTGGTGGAGTGTGACACAAGAAAAAGCAAATTCTGCTATTAGCAGCAGAAACTGTTCATTTGACACAGTGATGATAGACTGATTCCAGAGTGACAGTTGTTATCCAGCCACCACCAGAAGGAATTGATATTCTCCTAAGTAATATTTTGAGTACGAACAAATTTCCATAAGAATAAAATTTTCAAATGTGTATTCAAGCATAAAATAGCTTGGATAAAATATTAATCCTACAGGTGAGAAGTGCTTCCTAAGCTCTTTTCACAGGGAATCACCTCTCTGCAGGTGGGCAACATACATAAATCTGTGTAATGTGTTACTTATTTTTACCACAGACACTGTCTAAAGCTGGTGATTGGAATTCATGCAAATACCCAAGCAGGAAAGCTTGCAGTTCATAGTGTGCATTATAAGCAGTTGCTGCTTTCCTCTCTGCTTCACCAGGAAGACAGAATATTTCTAAGGCTTGATATGCAGCAGTACAAAGATTATGTTACAGTAATATAAAATAACACAAGGTCTACTTTCTCCTTTGCCTATAGAAAGAAAATGTAGAGTCATTAGCCTGGTCATCATAACACAGCTGCAAAATTGCTTTGTGAAGACTGCATTTTTAAAGAAAAGAGGAATACTGAACAGCAACAGACATCATGTGGAACTAACACCAACTTGGTGGCTCACCTTCATTCTCATTTGGTATCAACTCTAACACCTATTAACTTAATCAGTAGAGAACAGCTAACAAATACACAGGGTCAGTTCCTCCCAACTTAGGGACAGAAAATACTAAAGAGAAGTGATGTAGTGCACTGGAATATCTAATTAGCAGATCACATAAATTCACACAGAATCAATTAGGCTGGAAGAGATCTCTGAGATGATGTGGTCGTTCACCACCTAAAAAGCACACAAGCAGTGATATGGTTGAAAAGGCCGAAATGGGAAGACTGGGGATGGCTTGAATGTGTGCAAGTCTGCTTTACACACAGCGTTAGAAAAGACTCACCCTGTAAGCATAGGTTCAGGAATCCATCTCCCACTTGGAATAACTCAACATGGGGAATCCTGGATTCCAAACCCTCCCTGTGATAAGGCTAACACCAAAGGACTAGACTACATCTCAGTTACAAACACTTGCAGTTCCTCCATCAACCCACCAGGAAGTTATTTGCAGGAAGCTCTGCAAAGTGATTGCTGAGGTAATCCCTTACATGTACATAACACAATCAAAACAAAGACTGTGGAGCAATATTTCTCTTCATTACAGGTGCTACTTCAGTTCCAGAAAATTACTTTTAGCCTGTCACGTAGTTTGAACACTTCAAATCCAATATTAATTTTGAGATAGCGCCTTCAGCCCAAACCAGGGCAGATTTCAGAGTATACTGAGCACATGCCCCTAAAACCCACTATCTCAAATACACAAAGCTAAAATACACATCATCTCCATTAATTACATTTTTTAAAGCTTACCATAAGTAAGAAATATTTAGAACTCAGCATGCCGAAGACAGTATTGGTCTTTTCCCCAAATATCAAGTACCCAAACAGCAGCCTCACTACCTTACAAGACACCATTTTAACCACAGCAGCTCTCATATTTTATATCTTGAGGTGATATTTCAACCAACCAAACTACTGGGCCCATTGATAAAGTTTCAAAGGCAACACAAGAGTCTTCTGAGCTGAAACAGGGAGCGAACAAGGATTTCCTAATAAAAGACAGATCCCATCCTATTGCTATGAAAGCAACTACCAAATCTAACAGCATTATGAGAAAGAAGGTATTAAAATTATAATCAAACCCATTATATGATTTAACATGTAAGAGAGCCAACAATGCTAAAACTGTATTAGTAGTAGTAGCCTTTTTTCCTGACACACTGAGGTATTCCAGGCCATGGGAAAACTCACAAATCACTGCTAAACAGAGACTACAGAATTTACATTCTTACAGGTAGTTCAAAGAGTCCAGAGCTAAAGGCTTAGGAGGGAACTACAACTGTAGAGAGCAAAGTGGGGGGAAAAAAGAAAAAAAAAGAAGGTGGCTAAAAGTGTTTTATTAGACTATGTGATGTTTTGCCTGCAGATTACTTGAAAAATGTCTAAGGAAGGTACCTGAGATAAAAATCAATTGTCAACAGGCTTTGAATTGCTATATGGAGGTCAAAATCCCCCTGTAAAATTCCTGTGGTATACAGAATTGGGAAGGTCAAACCCCTCTAAACAAGAAGAAACCACAAGACATTTTCTTTGTAAAAAAAAGAAAGAAACAACCATAGCATTTCTTTAGAAAAAGAATTAAATTCTAATTGTGTGACAATATGCAGAGCAATAATTAAGAAATTCTAGTTTCCAAGCAACCCCCTATGCTTCCAGAGACTGGAAATATTCTAAAAAAAAATATAAATCAGTCAGCAGTACCACCACCAAATGCAGAGATACGCCTTTTCTGATAAATAATTCTAAAATGAGAAATCCTTCTGGAAAATGAAGAAGGTAGTTATCAGAATTGCAAAAATAATTTTTAACCAAGGAAAATGTTTACATATGAGGCCTCTACCAGCAAAAGTAAGTCACTAGGAACAGTAAAATTTTACACATAGGCAGCTGTAAGAAAGTAGAACTCTCTAGAAAAACAGATTTCCAGCATTATTTTAGACAATTTACAGAGACAACGGCCCTCCAAATCACTGTTTTGTTGATTCCTGTATGGCACTCAGACTCTTTGTAGAAAGAGAGCCCTCTGTAAACCGTCATTAAAAAAAGCATGCAAGCTCAGATCCCAAAATACATTTGAAGGTCCCCACTAGAACAACAAGCTGAAGACATGCTGCTACAGAAGTTTTCAGGTACAGATGCTTTGTAAAATTCTAGATCTTCCATTATATATGTATGTTAGCTTCTCTTCTGCAGAAAGGTTTGAAAGATTGCTCCTCAGATCTTACAGACATTTCCTCACTCCAACACACCCACATCCTCGCTGCAGAGGAAAGTGTTCCTCACTGGATAAATCTATGCTAAAGAAAAAGAACTTTTCATAATTATTGACTTATTTCACTATATTGCATACATGCAAACATCATTAGGGAATGGGCTACTTCAAATACCATCTGTCCAATAGCAAGAGCTCTTTAGCAAAAGTTTATATGGCAAAAGCATTATAGTGAAGGAGATTACATTTTATTTACCTTGATGAGTCATGGTGACAGGTTCTTCACTGGATATATTGTTGTAAATGACCACAGCTGTGGCATTATGTGAAGCTGCTCGCAGTATTTTCTCTTTAAATGTACAGTTTCCTCTCTGTAGTAAAGCAATCCACTGCTTGGTGTTTGGTGGGACCTGGAAACGTGTTCGAGGGTCACAGCCCAGACGATCTGCAACTGAAATGGGAAGCAAATTTACACAGATGGCAATGTCTTCTAACAGTAAAAAAAAAAAAAAAAAAAAAAAAGAAAAATCCTAATTCCAAGTTTGCTGAAGTATTTAACTGTTATGCACTAGGAAGTAACTATCCTCTTGTTAAGAAAGTATAAAGATAACTGTATTCTTATGAAAAAAAGGATTTAAAAAAAAAGAAATCTCATGCATTGAAAGCTGTGACTATATGCCCGAGAATTAGGCTCACTAACACAAGCTATTTTTAACTCCAGTGCAGCTAGAACAATGAATTCACATTCAAATCGATACCTGCCTAGAGGCTGAAAAACATTAGAATATGGTTCATCTGCTATAGGCATTTACAAAACAGCTGTTTAGCAGTCATTCTGGGGAGTACACGTCTTTTTTTTTGTTCCTAATGCACCATAAATATCACTGCAGTGGGAAGTACAACTAAACAAAGCAGGTTGTGAAAACAAGATTTCAGAGTTATCTGCCATGTGCAGGCTACTGTAAAAAAGGACAATATTAAAAGCTGATCTAGTAAAACCCCAGCAGCCAACATCAGCTTTTCACATATGCACATTCTGTCTACAAGGAAATGTATTCAAATTCATAGAGAAACAAATGGGTTTGCAAACACAATGCACTCGTCAGCTGACCAGGTATAGATGGTATAAAGGAGGAGTAACAGAAATGGCAAATGCCAGACGTCTGAATTCAACAGTGTGCAAAGCTCTTTTATCCTTTCTGATGGTGTAACATATCCTGGAACAACCCAAACCCATAGAACTGTGTACAAAAGGCACAAAACCCAAGGCAGAAGACAACTTCACACTACAGCAGCTGAAACCAATGAAAGACAGATCTGTTTGCACAACTGGAACACAGTTTAGTCTTATACACTGGTCATATCATTAAAGGATTTTATAAATGTAGAGCCAATAGCAGTTTATAATGCAAATATATTTATCCTTTCAAATGCCAAGAGTATAAGAATCTTTGGCTACTAAAAATAGTTTGGATAAACAGTGATTTTTTCAAGACATAAACAAACAATTTATTTGCATAATAGCTCAGAAAACATTACAGTTCTGCAATGCAAGAGTAATTGAAGCGTCCCATAATTTTTTCCTTTTCAAGCAGTGAGCTCAGCACAACTACGAGATTTCAGCAGAAGATCTACCACTAAAAAAATATCCAGTTTAACATATAAGCTGGAAACAAAACAAAAGGTCTTTTTAAGCACTCTCAGATTAACATAGCTGAGGTTAAAACCTGTAACAAAGGAGATTCAAAGAGCTAAAGACGTTTTCTCAAACAAGAAAGACAATCTCCTGCTTGCCTAAAGAAAACTAGTGCAGATGAATCTATACTGTGGCAGACATACAGGAAGTCATTGCATCTCTTAATTTGGACAAGAAGTGCCTCTCCCTGTTCCCCTGGAAGGAGGGTGGGGAGCCAGATAGCAGCACATCCTTTTCACAATTGTTTTTCAAGCCTGTATTAGACATCTCACACATGGAGAGATATTTGCTGTATTTTTGTTTCATACAGGCATCAGGGAAAATCTGAGATACAGATGCCTGAAGCCAAATTTTGCAGAGTGTTTTCCTCCATTACCCTGACATCTTTACTTGAATGCCTGTGATAACTGCGAGCTAGCACTGATCCACACATGTTGTTTTGCAGCACTGGTGATGGCCATCACAAACAGCAAAACAAACACACAAGAGCCTGTTCATGCCCACTGCACTTTTGCAGCTTGTCTTTGTAATCTTACATTTGAGAACAGTATGCATTTTTAAAGGAATTACAGCCTTTCTGAAAACGTGGAAGAATCACAACACAGCACACATGCCACCAACTTGGACGCCCTCTGTTAAGATAAAAGCAGTTTAACACGATTCTCCCTTGTTCTCAACATTTCCACTTAAAAACCTGGGAGATGGAAAGCACCAGCAGACTGTGATGGGAAGTTTCTCAAGCCTTAAAAGCTAAAAATCACATCCTTCTCCCATGAAACCATATTCAAGAATCTCAGGTATGATACATCTGTTGGAAAGTACCATTTTCTAAATGGCTACAATTCCACAGAACCCCCTCAAACTGCCAAAAATAACTCTGAAAGTAGACACTATGGCCAACATAAACTCACTTAAAATATATGGAATTATTAAAAACAGTAATCCTACAGATTCTGTACTGTTTGCTTCAGTACAATTCAGTACAAATCATGATCAAAACTAAAATATGAAGTGAAAACAAAAATGGCCACAAAAACAAGTTAATGGTTGAAAAACCATAAAAGCAGCAAAGGGCACCTTGAATGAGGAGGCAGCATTCTCAAAATTCATGTAGGCACCTTGAAATTTGTATGCTTGAAAAATTTTAGCTTAAAAAGTAACAGAGAAAGCAGTAAGAGATAACAGAAACTGCATCTGTGGGAAAAGTAGTACAAAATTTTCTACCACAGTAGAGATCAAAGTCTCTCTCAGCTGTGGACAGAGCTATGAAATGTTACTGGATAAAGCAACAGAATTAGGAAACAAGATATTAAGAGATTAAAACTTTCCAGATATAGACCAACAAACATCACTCAAATGCTTACAGCATGTTATTCCTGACGAGGTGTATTCAGTATATCCTGATGAAATTTTAACAGCTGGCAATATTATTTCAGTACTATTTAAGTAATACGAAAACATTCAGGAAAATCTGGTTGGTTTAGATAAATCTGAACTGAGTGTCTACAAGTCACTTCAGATTTAATAAAAAGTCACAGCCCACTTTTCTTTGAATTAGCATTCCATTATACCACACAAAAGCTAAGTACTCTTTTCACTTGTAACTAAATAAAATTCAGAAACAATAGTGAAAAATGTGGGGGTTTCTGCTTGTCTTTTCAATAGTCTGAAGGTACTCTGAAAAGTGTGGAAGTCTTAGAATCACAGCCACCCTTCTAGAATAATCAGATGGTTAAAATAAACCATCTCCTGTACAGCTCAGGCACCAGGGACATCAGTGGGCACTGTAAGGGACACACAGGAACAGGGTCAGCCAGAATCATCACCAACAGCTCTCCACTACCCAGCCATCTACGATCTGGTGTCCAAAATTCAACTACAATATACAACACAAGGGTTGCAAGCATTACCTGGATGATCAAGAACTGTTTGGGTTGGAAAAGACCTCTAAGGTCAAGTCCAACCATTAATCTGGCACTGTTGTGCTTACCACTAAACCACGTTCCCAAGTGCCATGTCTACAAGTCTTTTCAATCCCTCCAGGGATGGTGACTCCACCACTACCCTGGGAAGTCTGGCTCAGTGCTAGACAACCTTTTTAGTGATTACATTTTTCCGAATATTGAATCTAAACCCCCCCAGGCACAGCTTCAGGCAGTGTCTTCTCATTGTGCCACTTAGTACCTGGGAGAAGAGGCTGAACCCCATCTGGCTGCACCTTCCTGTCAAGGAGTTTGAGAGAGCAAGAAGGTCCCCCCAAAGCCTCCTGTTCTCCAATTCCTTCTGCCTCTCCTCATCCAATTTGTGCTCCAGCCCCTGCCCCAGCTCCTTTGTCCTTCTCTGGACATGTTCCACTACCTCAATGTCCTTCTTGTAGTGAGGGGCCCAGAACTGATGTTACTTGCCAGAATAAAAACCAATTTCACACTAAATTATTCTAAGATAAATCACATGCATAGAAAAAGATATGATCAGAAGCCACTCATGGAAATTCAAAAGATATAAGCATACAGAAAGCCATTAAGTATTTTTCCCTATAGGTGTGCTACTCTTCTGGCTTATTTGAAATACAAGCTATTTACTCCACCTGTCTCTGTGTTTATCTATGCATCATGTGTTGGCAAAACCCCAATTTTCTGTTCAAAGTGGCAGCCCACTGGGTTAAAGAGCTATGTACAATGTTGTTGTAAATATCTCCCTTCCTACCATAAGCCCCAACACCACAGAAGAGCCTCTTTACAGAAGAATCAGCTGTGATTTAAGTACCTACCATTAGACTCATGTTTGTTTTCTGCTTTAGGAGTGCTTCAGCTTCCTTTTGCAGAATACATAGCGCTGCTCAATTTGTATAACCGTTTTTCTTTGAGCAGTTTTTATAATTCAAGACCCCTTTCTCCTGAATGACTAAGGTTTGTGACAGCATTTTACGGATTCATGTGAAAAAAATAGTTAATAATGCAACAGATCCAACCAACGTTCCTCAGCTACGGAAGAAGTAGTGGCAAGCTTGCATTAGCACAGCAACAGTACCTTCCTCCTTCTCTTTTCCAATTGCTTGACCAGGTTTTAGCCTTCTCCCTGTGAGAGGGAGAGCCATTTTGTGGGAGCAAAAGTGAAATGAATAGGGCAGGTCTCAGAGGCATTGTCAGAAGTGCACACCTGTCTGAATGGAGACTGTCCCCTAGTTCTGAACCGTGGCTGGGTTTGCTCTCTCTCACGGTGCATTCCTGCTGCTATTGCATTGCTTTGAACACAACTCTGATACCCCCCTTCAGCCAAGGTTGCTGCACTGGCTGTTATCAGACTTTGCCCCCTTTTCACAGAAATATCCCACTCCCTGGGCATTAACCATTTTATTCCATGCAGGTTTTATTATCTTTTTTTTTTGTTGGCTTTTTCCTTTAAAGGTCAGATATCTTGCTATTGATTTCATCTTAGCTAATACTGTACTCTCTGAGGCCAGCACCAGTTGCCAGAGCTGGTCTGTCTCAGCTACACATACAGAAATCATTTTAAAGTCTGACCTTCAGTCACTGTAATACAATAGCTGGAGAGACACCACTAGTATTTTGAGGGGCAGCAGATGAAGAGGATTATTGGGAAAGAAACCACAGAGGAATATGGGAACGTGCAGTGCCATGCAGGCTATACCCCAAAGCATTTCTCCCTCCAGTACTGCTGCCCAGGTAGGTGCTATGTAGAACACCTGACTGGTAAAATAAGACAGCTTTGTACAACACATTAATTATAATCCTGTGATAAAATTTCCAGAAAAGGAATTCAGCTGGGAAATTCACAGAGGCAACCCAGCAGTGCTGATTGATTCTTATTTCAAGGAAGAGTACTAGTTATTTGCTATTCCACTAGGGCTTAATACAGGCAATAGACATATTTTCTTTCAATGCATTACTACTTGTGATATTATCAATACAGTCCTTATTCAAGCCAGTCATAATTTGTACTTTATAAGGTTGTGCCAATGAATCAATGAGTTATGTACAGCAACATTTTATTTTCAATAGCTCTTTCAGGTAATTGCTTTGACTAAAGCTGGCTTTAGCATGAAAAGAAACTCTTTGAATGAGAGGTAATCTTGTTTCAGGAAAGAAGTTAAACAAAAGAAAATCACTGAAGCTTAGAAGAGCCCTATAATAGTTCAGATTTAATCTTGTTAGCTCAGTAAGTATTCTACAATTGTGGCTATAAACTCCAATATATAACCTGAACTTTTGCTATCAATTAGTGACTAATAATTAAGCTGGATACTGAGACCAACGGTGAAGGACAGAAGCATGGGCACAAGATTTTTCTTCTCCTATTCTACTGATCTATTTGCTTGTTGCATTTTCCTAAGCCTTACTGGTTTGGATTCTGGGCCAGAATTTCTGTCTGAATGCTGCCTAAAGCTCTGCAGTTACCAGGAAACTGGCATTTCAAACCTTCTGCAGCTAAAACTTGTTCACACAACATGTTTATGAAGTGCCAGATGCTACAGAATGCTGGAGCTACAGCACCATGCAGAAGATATACCTCCTCCCTAACACTGAGCCAATATTGTTTCTTCCACACTTTCACCTTTTTCTAACATATGTTTTTCCTCACATTCTCAGTCTCCTTGCCCAGCCCCAACCCTTCTACCCCTTTGGGAGATCTCTCCTTTCTATGAGCTCTTTCTCCAAAGCAGCTTTCCTTCAACCATCACCTCCCCACAAGCTCTTTACACTCCATCCTTTTCCACCCCTCCCCACCCCCTCGCTCCTGACCTACTGGCTCAGTGAATCTTAACATTTCCAAGTTTGACTCTGCTGCTCCTTCACTTCCTATCAGCCCTATCTCCAGTCCTGGTCATCCCGCCTGAATCGCAGCTTCCCAAGTCAGCCAAGGTGCACAAAATCTCACCTCCCAGCAAGGTGTAACCACCTGCAAGGGGACTCCAGAGAGCAAACAAGACTGGTAATATTTACAGTCCTCAAACTGGAATCCAAGCACAGAACAAAAAGCAATAACCCAGACTCAACAGTCACAAGGAATCCTGTTCCCCACAGAGAATGTTTCTGAGGGAACTAAGCCACAAAGCACTGCAGTTTCTACCAAGAACCATTAAGGTGACTATTTAGTGGCTTCTAGCTTGGCTTGCCATGGCAAGAGGAATATGCCTGACATCCAAAGGTCTGCACCACAACTGGTGTCAGGTGCCCAACAGCAAAGAAGATTAAAAGCACAGGTTATTGGAGTGGCACAGAGCTGAACACTTGCATGGTGCATGTACAGACATTCGGGAGTACCCAGGCAGCTGCTGTGAGAGGACAGGGCTGAAATGACCTGGAAGTGTTCAAGGCCAGGTTGGACGAGGCTTTGAGCAACCTTGTCTAGGAGGGTGTCCTTTCCCAAGGCTTGGAACCAAACAATCTTTAAGGGCCTTTCCAACCCAAACCACTCTAAGATTCTATGAAAACGTCTGGCTGCACAAAGTCACAAATAACAGAGTAAGGGACTGAGGGAGAAGTGCCCTGGAACCTCACTGAACTGATACTATAAACCTGAACTAAACTATCAGAAAAACTGCACCAGGCTCTGAAGATGCACTTCACCATTATCCTTCCATCCTTCCATGCATAACAGGATTTTTTTTTTGCAGTCTTTGAACATTCATATGCAGAAGCTGTTTAAAACACTCTTTTAGTAAGAAAGTAAGTAGTGACAAGAGACTAACAAGCTAGAGGAGGTAAGAAAAGGAACTCAAAGTAGAAGAACGGAAGACAGATTAATAAAGAAACTATGCTGCTATCGTGCATTTAATGTACTTGGGAAAATATGCCCACGCAGGTGCTGAATGTACACCCAGCAGCCAACTGTGACCAAAAGCTCACTGGAGCTGCACTTTCACAAGTCACATTCACAAGCGGTCATGCCAATTACTGCCACCCTACTCCCAGGGGGACATTGCCTTTGAAAGCCCATATCAATTTCATACAAGCTCTATAAAAAGAACAGGGAAAGAGTTTTAATACATGTATTAACATGACAAGGTTGAATTCCACTAAAGAAATCCTGCTAAAGAAATGGGAGAAGTGATTGACTATCATGCTACACTGAGATTTAAAAGATGGGTGACCACATGGGACTGGCATCTTGGAAAAGTAGTACATAAAATATTTGGCATATTCAAGGAAAGAAGTTGAAAAACATCACAGAACACTTAAAATCACAGGCTATGCTATTACAAATGGTGTATGGTCAGTAGCAGATAACTGGCCCTAAATCCTGAATTAGTAAACTCATTTATTTTCCTGCAGGCAGTGAGTAAGATGCCACATTCCTGGAAGCATTCAAGGCCAGGCTGAATGGGGCTTTGGGCAACCTGCTCTAGTGGAAAGCATCCCTGCCCATGGCAGGGGGTTGTAACTTGATGATCTTCAAGGTTCTTTTCAACCCAAACCATTCCGTGGTTCTGTGATTCTTTATAGAGCATGCAAAAACGTGAAATTAAGGACACTTCAGCTCTAAAACAGTCCATGCCACCAAGGTGCTAACAGATCACCCACATTTGTGAAAATTTCAAAGATAGCCCATATATGGGTGAACGCTTGACATCAAAGCAGTTTCAAATTCAAGGTATCTTCCAGCTAAGTTGTTAACAATTGTAGAGTCCTTTTCTTCTGAGGATACATGAAAACTGGGGTAGAGCATTTGCTGCTCTAAGAGCAGTGGCTGGCAGCTACTTGTGTAGAGCTATTAGAAAAAATTTTGCAAACGAGTTCTACAGCAATATTAACAGGCTGATAAAAAAAAATTAGAGCAATTACTTTCAGCAAGACTGCATCATCTTTTATCAAATCTGAATATAAAAAAGCAGAAGATGTTCAAGAAGAGCTTAACTAAAAGCATTAAATATTCCCATCTTTCTTACTACATGAAACATTTTTAAACCACAAGCACCTCAGCAAAATTCAAATAAAATGTATGTATGTAACAACCCATGAAGAAAATTCAGAGTATCTAAAAGTAAGGAAGACAACTGCTGTTGCACTTGCTTTGTCTAGTATGAAACAGAAGGGCAAAACTGGATTTCCCCAACAACTGATAACAAAGTTTTAACAACTCCACCATGTCAAACTATGCCAGCTCTGACATTTTCACGTTTCCTGCTGTGGTTTCTCAATAAAGTTATTCATCACAGTACTTAGCAGTAGGTATAAAAATGCTGTTTATGGACTCCTCATTATTTTATTTAGCTCTTCTCATTATTAGCTGCCTATGAAAACGCTGTCAAAGCCTCCCTCAGTGTTTTAATCACACCCTAGTGAAGGCATATCAGAAGAAAGCAGAAAAATATACAGAGGCAGATTAAAAAGAAATTAATCTCAAAAGTTTTTCTTGACAAATAATGCAGCTCTAAAAAAATAAAGTGCTTTGATACCTTGCGTATATTAAAAGGCAGCAGTTTTAAAATCTGTAAGAGTACTACTTGCAGTAACAGTGTTTAGATGCCTAAATCTTTCAGGACAAAATCCTGATTTCATGGGGGTTTTGTGGGGGTGTAAGTGAGGAATATCAGGAAGCAGAAGAACGAGTGCACATATTTAATGATAGCTAACAGAATTTGAAATACAAACAAAAATCGTTTTACAGTAGACTTCCTCAACAATTTCTGCTTCCTCACCCTTCCACCCAAAAACGTGCCCCATTAATATATTCTAGTTATATTTTGCAGAATTAATGAAACTAAGCTCCAGTGAGACTGGAAAGCACCTGCTGATGCACAGCCAGACCCATCCGGACCAGAAGCTTACAGAGGCTGCCTAGCAGGATGTATTTGTTCTGAAGAGCCATCAAACTATTTTCCTGATCTTTAGATTTAGCAAATTCTCTAAAGCTTCTAATAACACAGTCATTTTGTATTATCAATTCTTCTAAAACACTCTTAATATTCACCACCTAGATTCTAGTTTTAACTGACTACAACATTTCACTAAGTACATTATTCAGATGTTTACTGTCCAGGAGGCAGGTTGGGACCCTTGTATTCCATCAAGTGGTCCATTTATTAAAGATGGCAGTTTAGATAACATCAAGAACGGTTTTCAAAATAAGATACTATTAAAACTACATCACTATTACTAAAGAAATCAGTTTCACTTCAGGCAAAAATCATGACAATACTCTCAGCTGTTCAAATTAGTGTCTCTATAAACCCCAACGTTTATCAAAAAAACAACTAATGGAAAACAGCTTCGCTTAATTAAAACAAAACTTATTTGGACTCTCATCCACTGTTCAGTACTACAAACAAGCATATTTTGGGCTACCTATAAGAGCAACAACTTGATCGCTTCAGTCCTTCCAAGTCTTGACAAGCAGTTTAAACAGGGTTTTTAGGAACTGCACACTGACAAACTGTGACTTCATGCAGCTGCCAAAGCCATCCAGATGCACAGCGAGATGGCTATGCAGCTGTTCTGAGATTCAAGGCAATGCTGTAACCAAATACTGTCAACGATCGCTACCCTCTCTGCAATTAGTTAAGGAATAACACCTTCACCGCTCAATACGCCCAGTCTACTGGGATCCATGCTGGAAAGCACATTATGCTTTGCTGAGCCGTTATTCAAGCCAGCACTCTCAGATCATGGATTTATTTTATTTTCCTCTGGGCAAGCTCTTCCTCCTCGTTTGTCAGAGCTCTCTAGGAAAGTCTGCCCAGCCCAGGCAAGGACCAACCACCCGGCAGCGAGCGAGGGAAGCGTTACCTCCGTTGATGGGGACGGGAGCCACCAGCAGCCCCTTGACCTCCACCTTGGGGGAGTCCTGTCCGTAGCGGCCGCGGTCGATCCGCAGCAGCGTGGGGCCGCCGCGCTCGGGGCTCAGCACCGTCACGTTGATGAGCGCGGTGTAGTACGCCTGGCTGGCGTTGTCGGCGCCGGCCGGCCGGACCCGGCCGTGCCACAGCAGCAGCGGCAGCAGCAGCAGCACGGAGGAGCCGCCGTTCCAGTGCTGGCGAGCCCACCGCCAGCTCATCTTCGACTCCAGGCGAGCCGACGGCCGTCACCGGTTGCCTTCGCCGCTCCCCCGCGGCAGCGTCGAGCCCCGCACGCCCGGGTGTGTCCTATCCCATCTGACAGCCCGGGAGCGGAGAGAGACCAAAAGCAGGCGGAGCGGGGAGGAGAGCTCGGGCTCATGCCATGGGAGGAGCCAGGGGAGTCATGGCAGGTCCCAGCAGAGTCCGATCCGCCGCCGTGGTTCCCAGGGGAGGCTGCTCGGGGAAAGCCGCGCTCCGCCGCTGCCTCGGGGCTCCGCCGGTCCCTCAGAGCGCCGCGCTCATGCCGCCGCGGGGGAGCTCCGGCCGGGCGAGGGGAGGGGACGAGGCGGGGGAGGCGCCGCGGCCCCCTCCCCGCGCAGCCCCTCGCCAGCCCAGGGGAGGCTGCTGGCAGAAGCCGCCGCTGCCGCCTTAGTCGCGCTCGCACAGAGCCACGGGGCTCGCCCGGACTCGGCCCGCCGCGCCGCCTCGGTTCGCCTCGGGGCTCGTCGCCGCCTTAGTGTGGCGGGCGGCGTAGCTCAGTGCCCAGCCCGGCGTCCGCAGCCGGCAGCCGTCGCTTCATGCCCGGTTCGCCCCGAGGGCGGCAAGACCCCCGCACCGTCCCGCGGCTCCGCCACCGGCTCCGCACCCGCGCCTCGACTGCAGACCCGCGCTCGGCGCTCTGCGCAGGCGCCGCACGCCCCGCCCCGCGCCACGAGGGCGAGAGGCGGGGCTGGGCCCGGGGCCACGCCCCGGGAGGGCGGGGTCACCCCAAAGGGCGGGGTCACAGTGGATGATGTCATTGTGGGCGTGGCCATGGCGGCGGTGGGAGCTGGGAGCGGGGGCGGCTGCAATGGCACCGGGCTCCGGCGAGCCGCAGTTCGATGAGGAATTGCATCACGGAATCACAGAATTGGTTAGGTTGGAAAAGACCTCTGAGCTCATCGAGTCCAACCTGCGACCAAACACCACTGTGCGAACTAGACTATGGCACTGAGTGCCACATACAGTCTTCCCATTTCCACGGACGGTAACTCCACCATCTCTCCTGAGCAGTTCCAATATCTAATCACCCTTCTGTGAAGAAATTCTTCCTAATGTCCAACCTAAACCTTCCCTGGTGCAGCTTAAGATGTACAGACACATACAAGCTCCCATGGCTCCTCTGCATCTTTTCAGAAAAATATTTCCAGTTCAGGAGCGCTGACCACCAAATAGATACAAAGAGAGTTTTAAAGCATGTCAGAAATAGGGAGTGAAAGAGCTGTGTGTGTGAAAACAAGGTGGGATGAGTTCACTTTGTCCAGGTAGAACTGAAAGGGCTTTGGGGGCAAAGCAGTACAGCCTCTGTGTCACGATTCAGTCATTCCTACCAAATTTGGTGCTACTCATTTCTGACATACTAAAACAGGAAATTGTACTAACACAAATATTGTTAATAAATATTAATCCCAGGAAATGCTGTAAAACAGGGTTTGATGCATGATCAACTAACATAGTTTTAAGGATTTCAGCCTCTTGGGAGATGTAACAAAATAGTGTAATGGCCTCCTTGGATTTTGAAAGGCAAACTAACAGAAAATTAGTTACAGCAATGAGAACAACTACTGCAGGATTGTGAGTTAGGATATTTTCTAAGTTCCTGAAAAAATGGCTGTGGAGCTGTTCTTTTGAGATATGGTCTCCTTGGTGACTTCCCCAGCTGCGCGGGAAGGCCCTCAGATAAGGTTGGTGTTTAACCCCTATGCATCTTATTAACCTGTTTTCTTCTGGAAGCTTTTGTATTTTACTCATTTGTGATGCACTTGGTCACACATGCATGTAAGATAACACGTCAAAGCACAGTCTGTTTATTTCATTGAGATGCAAGTAGTTTAATCCTGCCCTTGGAGAGATGTGTTCCATTTCTGAGGAAAGCAGCAGGCTTGCAAACCTGCGTCTCGGAGCAGAAGGGATCTACGGACTCTGTTAAAGGCATGTATGGTTCTGTAAAATCCTCTGAGAAGCTGTTTCTGCAAAGCTCTGTAGAAATGTCAATACGATCCAGGAAATTATTCTGAAGCAGCAACTGAATGTTCTGCTTACATTTTTTTAAATTTAATTTTGCTCTTCTTGGTAAATGCTGGGTGAGGAACCACATGCTATTGATTGCCTCCTCATTTCACCCAAACTTTCACCCCAGCCAGAGAGAAAGAGTTGTGGCTGAC
Organism: Acanthiza pusilla; assembly: GCA_036630365.1. Classification (NCBI taxonomy): domain Eukaryota; kingdom Metazoa; phylum Chordata; class Aves; order Passeriformes; family Acanthizidae; genus Acanthiza; species Acanthiza pusilla. The sequence continues at coordinate 7,132,237 of JAXCHO010000049.1, read as the reverse complement.
ACACTGATACTGCAGTGTGCAGAACATGTTTTGGAGCTGTTCTTGCTTTGATTTCTCAGCACTAAGAGCTCTGCATCATTCTGATGCAAAGTCATGTGCTTTATTGCCGAAATGTCCTCAGAAGGGGCCAAGAAGTCCTGGGAGCCTGAAGGATTCTTCGCTATCACTGCGCTGACCTTCAGAGAAGGATCGCAAAGCACTTTTGAATAGCATTGAGGAAGCATTCACTGGCCATGTTGGAAGCCAAACAAGGGGCCCAGCCAGGGCATCCCCAGTTCTTTGCTAACCACGTGAAATGGCTGTTTTTTTATTTTGCCCTGTCCGGTTTCCTGTGGCTTATATTTCTGCTGGAGAGAGGTGCTCCAAAGCCTGTGTGAGGGCTGCCTGCTTGGTTCTATCCCCATCCCAATCCCCATCCCCGTCCCCATCCCCATTCCCATTCCCATCTCTCCTCACACAGCTGGGAGGCTGCTCCTCACCTACCTCCCAGCCTGCCCTATGGATGTCCTTTGGATGGGGCTGGAAGGCAGGCAAGGAGCAACCAAGGAGGAGTGCTCATGGCCCCAGGAGAGGAGCAGCCAAGCACTGCTCCAGGATGCACCAAAATGGGATATTTCATGAGCAGAACAGCTTCAATCTCCTCCTTCCCCAGATGGGCAGGTCCCTAGATGGGGAAAGGAGAATTAAAAGGTAGTTTTGGATACTTTCACCCCATGGTGGAACTGGATGAAGGGATGGCAATGGAGAGGAGTGGAGCTGACCCCCTTCTGACCGCTCAGTTGTGCCTCTGTCACTGACTCCACCTTAGGGGACATTATGTTGGTCAGGCAAATGGTGCTGGTGCCTTCACAAGCCAACCCAGGAGTAAGGACGGAGCTGTGCCTGAGCATTCCTTCTTGGTGATTTTTTTTTTTTTAAAGTTAATGTTCATGAATCCATTTACGTCCCATTTCACAGGGAACACCCCGTTCGGCCTCGCTGCCGCCCTTCGCTCTGCCGTGACACGGCCACTGACGCGCCGCCATCTTCCCGCCGGGGCCCGCGGCCGCCGGGGGCAGGGCGCCACCTGCGGGCCGGCGGCGGCACCGCCGGGGCTCGCGCGGGGCGAGGGTCGGGGGTTCGGTGCCCTGAGGAGAAGGGGAGCTGGGAGGGAATTTTGGGCCGTAATGGCATGGGGATCCGGGGGATCGGTGCCCTGAGGAGAAGGGGAGCTGGGAGGGAATTTTGGGCCATAATGGCATGGGGGTCCGGGGGATCGGTGCCCTGAGGAGAAGGGGAGCTGGGAGGGAATTTTGGGCCATAGTGGCATGGGGGTCTGGGGGATCAGTGCCCTGAGGAGAACGGGGTCCGAGGCGGGATTGGGTGCCCTGAGAGGGAGAGGGGTCCTGGGGGGGTTGATGCCCTGAGGAGAAGAGGAGCCTGTGGGGTTCGGTGCCCTGAGGAGAAGGGGAGTCGGGGGATGTTGTTGCCCTGAGAAAGGGGGTCTGGGAGGGATTTGATTCCCTGAGGAGAAGGGGGTCCAGGGGTCTCTGGTTCTCCCAGCATGGTGAAGGAGGACAGGAGGGCTGCAGACGTCCAGGGCCAAGACTCCCAGGCCCGAGGTGACGGGGAAGGGCTGTGGATCGGGGCACAGGGCTGGGTGCTGTGCTGTGCTTGCTCCTGCCGGCGAGCTTAGCCAAAGAGAATCTGACTTCACCACCAGAAACGATGGAGTTTCATCCTGGATGGAAATGCCACAAGGTCCAGCTGTTTCTGAGAGGATGCGGGGAAATGCAAATGGACACAAAAGTAAAAATAATAAACCCAAAATGTGCTGACAGCTTGGGCCAGGGCTGGGCTGCCCCAGGGGCAGAGGTGGCCCCAGGAACCAGAGAGCAGATGCCAGTTATGACTTTATTCATTTTCACATTTAGATATTACAACAAAACTCTTAATGACAAAGAATAACAAGTACTATAGGAGGAGAGGAAAGGAAGCTGTGTTCTAACTGGTTTGATATATTACCGTGAACTTCCAGAGACAAGACTCAGCGTGAGTTACCATCACTCACATATGCTCACTGATAGGAAAACTCACATGCAAACACCCACACACTCACGCACAGCACACACACACACACACAGACCATGCTTTGTACTCACACATAACCCCTTTTATAACCTACTTGCTTCAAAGGCAGCCCACTGAAACATTGAATGCTGCTAGAGCAACAACAGGTACCAGGTTAAAATATTGCAATATAAATGTAGTGTTACTTGATACACAGGTTTTTCTTCAGAGACACACTTGTATTTGCAAGTAGGGGACCCAACACTTCGTTTTCAGGAGGGAGGAATGTCCTCTCAACACCAACATTTTGTAAGGAAAAGTGGACTGAGCATAGAGTAGAAGCAGCCATTTTAAAGGAAGGTGATGATGATAAATAGCTTAGCTTCAATGTTGAGTTCCAGTAAGAAGCCCAAACAAAACTAAACAGAGTGCATTGTGAACAGAGCAGGCACAATTATCGAACCCTGTGTTTTAAACATTGAAATACTCCCTTGCTGCTGTGGAAAGACAGACAACACTCCTGTCTCACATCTCAAAACCAAAGCAGACCAGCTTCACTTCATGCTCATGCTTATCTGGAGACTGTAAAAATAAAAAGCCAGAAATAATTCAAGAGAGTGGGAAGGGTTATCAGGTTTGCACATCTAATTTTAGTATACCTTTAGAGAGCAAAAGTACAATTGTCTCAACAGCTCTTCAATATCCCACACTACAGTTGTTCTTCATTAGCAAGAGTGTCTGAAGAGGAGCCAGCTTTTGCTCCTATCATGCTGCATTGTTCATGCAATGCTGTTGACACAGATACAATAGAATCTGATTCCACCCTCCATCAAGATGGTGCAAGAGAGAGAAAATAAACTTCTGTGGAGTTGAATGCTCAAAAATCAGATGACACAGGAGTGCTTTCCCCAGGGTGAAGCAGGGGATTGTTAACAATGGCTCTGACAGCAGAACCCTTCTCCACAAGGATGCTTGTGAGCAATTTACAGTGAAACCTGGAGAAAAGAATGCAGCTGTACTGGCTGGATGTCTATGCTGACAACCAGCCTGGGCACTAGGATGCCTCTGTCCCCCTTCTGCTGAGGAATCCTGCTACTGCCCCGCAAATGTCATGCTTTGCTGGCACGTACCTATCCCTCACATATGGACAGGGACTTGCAGCTACTTTGACATTCTGTTTTTCAACTGTTATTTTGTTTGTAGTCCTCTTTATTGGGCCGTCTCTCAGATGGGGCTGTTTCCAGGCAGACAGCTCTTTGTGGAGCATTGAAAATAAGAGAGTCTGGTCCCATGGATGCACATCACTCAGCGAGCAGCCTGAATTTAGCTCAGCTGGTCACCTTCTACCCACGTCAATGCCAGTGGAGACCTCTAGCAGCACAGGCCACATGCAGCCTTCCTTCTGCCAGGGGAAACACCAGTTCAAAAAGCCGGGCAAGATGAGGGCAGGAGAATTTGGTGTGGCCTACACCCTGTTGGCTGTCCTACTTCCTTGGCCTGGCTCTCCAGCAGCTCCCGCCAGAGGATTCTTACTGAGTTGTAATGATTACTTAAAGATGCTTAAATTCCTGGCAACTTCAGGGGACACCAGTAGAAGTCAGGGAATTCATTGTCACATGTGGTTTCCAATTCCACATCCTGAGCCAGTTTGGCTCAAGCTGGTCTAGTTTTGTGCCTCTTTTTTGCCATGGAAATTGCAGCCATGTCATCCTGCTGACACAAAAAGAGAGGGGAATATTGAACGAGCTGCACAGGCTTAGAGAATCTGAATGACAGGCATGCTTTTCCCATGTGCTAAATAAATCTCCCCATTACATTTGTGTGGAGAACTATAATTAAGACTTGGCAACATCATCCATAAGGACTCACAGGCTTACGTCGGGAAACGCGTAAAACCCTCTGCTGGAAAAGAAATATGGTTTGGGAAAGCTGTACATCTGACAGGAAACACAGTTTTACAAGTCCAAACCCTTGGCTCTGTGACAGAGGTGTGGCCCACAAGCAGAAATTCCCCGGTGCTGAGATGCCCTGGTGCACAGAGCTCTGCCAGCCACAGGCATGTGGGAGAAGAGATGATGACAAGCTGTTCAAACGAGACTCTTCACCCAGACTCCTGAGGTGGTGATGTAACCGTGCTCTGTGGCTGAGCTCTTGGATTGGGAGCGGGATGGAAAGGAGTAGGTGGGAAGTGGTGAGGCAGCAGTACAGAAATCTATAGAGAGGGGCTGTGGAGGTTCCCCAGAGCTCTGAATTCACGTGGTGTCTCTTAGAAACAAAAGACCAAAGTGAGGGGATGTTACCTCAGCAAATAAATGTTTCTTAATCCTGTAGAGACAGGTGTGCTCTGCTGGAAGCTCTGCAAAAGAAACTGGAGAGGAGCCCGGTGGGCAGAGAGTGCCTCCTTCGAGTCAGGGAACTTGGGAGACAGGAAAGGTTATGGTGCAGAACTGTCCATCCAGGAGGATCAGGGCTTGTGCCCTGGCCAGGTGCTGTGCCCCATGTGTTCAGTGATGCCAACACACAAGGGGATGCAACCCAGAGCACCTTATTGCCAGAGCTCAGTTCCTTCCATTGTTTCCAAAATGCTTTGCAGCAGCTTGAAAATAAACATTTCACTCCCTGCCCTTTTGATCTTTTTCCGTCCAGCAAATAGCCCATTTTTGCTCTATGTTTAGAAGCCAGCTCAAATTAACCCAGCTTTGCTTTAATTTCTCACTCAAAAAACAAATAATCTCAGCACTGTTCTGTGAGAAGGGGAAGGCGAGAGCAGCAGACCTGTGAGTAACCTGCTCCCAGAAGAGATCATAAAAGAACCTGTTTTGCACAGGGCCTGCAAAAAGAGTTGCTATTTATCTCACCAGGAGCACTTTAGCCATCAGCTGATGACCTACTCAGCACTAGCTGTGTTGAGCTGGCTAAAATAATCCTAGTGATAAGGCAGATTGGCAGGTTTCCCCCCAGCAGATATGAGAGGGGTGTGGGTGGTGCTTGCAGAGGAGATGGAGAGGCTGGCACCTACTCAGCATGAGCAGCATGCATGAACATTTACAAAGATCCCTCAGGATCTCTCTGCACACCTCTTTACAATGTCCTGCTCTTGCTGCTAATACCACCAGGGATTTCTTCCCTTTGATTCTGCTCCACAGCTCAGCAGCTGACATCATGATGAGGGGAGGAGGAAGCAATCCAAGGAAAAACATTCAGGCTGCACACCAGGAAGAAACTTGAGACTAAGACAGATCTATTTATATCTGACCTGAAATGGGCTTTCTGAATGGGAAGCTGATCTGAGCAGAGGCTGGCTGTTAGGCAGAAGGTGCCGTAGTGCTGAACCCAGGCACCCACTCTCCAGCAGAATGCATCTGTCAGAGGTGCAGGAATAAAAGAAACATGAGGAATCAGTGAGGTGCTCTCTTCAGTCGTGGCACGGAGAAACTGCAGCTGGAGGTGCTGCGTGGTTCATGCTGCGGTTCCAAGGACATCAGTGTTCCCCATCTGTTTGGGGCTGGTTCCCTGTTGGGTTTGGGCATAGGTTGAAGGAGATGCTCTGAGTGACCCTGATGACGTGCCTGGAGGGTGAGGGAGATGCCTTGGCAGTCGCCTCCAGGGCCTGGTTCCATTAGTACTGCTCGGAGAAGAAGGAAGCATGGAGAGTGGGGGGACTGGCCCCCTCTCCAGGTGGGGTGCAGCTGCCATCCTCAGAGTGTTCCGACAGCTCCCCGTATTCACTGTTGTAAAAAGTCTGGCCTCCGACTTGGGACCCATACGACGGCCGACATCTGCCCCGCAGGTCTGACTGTTCCCCTGACAGCTCCACGGTTCGACTGGGCCCTTTACTGCTGTGAGGGAGAGAGACAAAGAGAATCAACCTTGGCACTCCTAGAAAGCCTCTGTCCTGCTTAGAGAGATCCCAGTTTTAGGAAATCTCATCTGCTAATGCACGGGGCAGAGACAGGGTCAGGAATGGACTTGCACCTCCATTTCAAAGCACAAAACCATGTCTTGCTCTAAATGTAAGCACAGCCTGTATGTTTTGTGACTAATCTGCACATAACCTGGTGCAGTTACGTTAGCTCTTCTAGATACCTTTGGGATACTTTCTAGATACCTTTGGGATACCTTCTAGATACAGGGAAGTGTTGGGATCCCAATGAGTAGGAAGAGATATTGCCTCAATTGCTTCTAGACCTGGCAGGAATAACAGAAATTTATACAAACCAACTGCCAGGATGGGGGAAAGGAAAACGAACGAAGATGATGAAGAAGGTGTGGAAGGAAATCATCAGGCCCATCTCAGCACCTGCCAGTACCAGGTGACTGGCAAGAAGTCACAAGAGCAAGGGCAGGGACAGATTCAAGGAGAGGTTTAAGAGCAGTGTTTTCCCTGAGACGGGACACCAGGTATAGGAGACAACAGGAACATGCCTTAGGGAAAAGAGGACGAGGACAAGGACAAGAAGCAGGAGACAGTTTGGTACAAGAGCAGAAAGGCCACAGGGCTATGGCTAAGAGAAAAGACAATGACCAGTCTAATCTGATGTTGGGAGGCAGAGGAGGTGAGGAAGAGGCTTGGGACTGGCCTAGTTTACATATGAGGTGACATGGCTTGCTCAACACACTGTCACAGAGACAAGGTCCCAGCCTGCTCTGGCACCAGGCAGAGATGAGCTGCACAGGTTCTCACTGAGTTTCAAAGCCTGGGGCAAGCACATAACCATCCATAACATTGTCAGCTCTGAGAGTGCCAGCTCAACCTGCCAGACTCCGTATCAGCATGTGGGAATTCCTAAGGCCTGTCCCATCCTTGCACCACCACATCAGGGCCCTGGACCCCATGGGTCAGGGCTGAGAGAGGGAGCTGGCAGCCACATAGTTTCCGCCCATCCCATCTGCCACTGCTTGAACAAGCCCTGATACATTTCACCAGAAAACGTCAATAAGCATTCACAGTCTCATTAACACCATCACTCTGCTGTGCCTCATTATCTTAACAGACACATTCTCATTGATGGGCATAGTTTATATTTTTAAGCCCTAGAAAACAGCAGGCTTGTCTGTTCTCCCTGTGTTTGCCTCTCGTTAAGGAGTACATGGACTTATCTGACTCAGGGCCCACAGCTGAGAGCTCCAAGCAGCACAGCCTGTGGGGAGACACCAGGAGCTGCCTCCTGGTCTCACTGCATTTGGAAGGAGGGATGCCTCAGTGGCTAGGCTTAACGAGTACCTGAATCCACCTTCTTTTCTGTGTCGGTTTTCTATCCTCTCAAATTCCTCAGATGCCAGAACCATCCCACTGTCTGTCTGATTGTCCTGGAAGGAAGCAACAGGAGTTATCAGTAACATCCCTGTCGACTGATCAGAGTGGGAAGGGAGGAGAAATCATTCAGGAGATGAGATCATGTGTATGTGTGAGGGGGAAGAAGGGGTATGAGCACTTTACCAGCATGCTCCATAGTTTTGATTTTCCTAGGTACCTTCTTAAAAGCAGCACATAAAAAGGTAAGATTTCTGAACTCAGTTCAGTGCCACTTTTGGAGAATAAAAAAAGAGTGCTCCCTGGCTGGAAGATGTATTACCATCAAATCTGTGAGAGGTGATATTTTCCTCCGAGACTAAAGGTATGACTTGAGTTTTGCTTCTAGGAGAGATACCAGTACCAGTCCAGTGTAGAGAGACCAGGAGGATCCCTACTGCACACTGCTGTCTGGGTCAAGATACAGGAGGTGCAGATAAGCACTCTGGGTTTTCCTAGTCCTGGCAGGATTTCAGTGTGCTTAACCAGGCTGTGTTCACAGATTTGAGAAGGGTGAAGAGCAGGTTCTTCTCTGAGGTCTTTTATAGCACCCCCGTTTGCATATCTAACCTCCCTGTTTCCCACTAAAGCAGTGTGAACTGTGCTTGAGAGAAACCCCTGTATGCCAGATGGAGAAATGAATGTGCATAGGACTGGGTGAACTGAACAGGAATGACACAGACAGACTGACATAAGAGTGATCTTCTTTCCACAGTCTTAACAGTAAAGGTGTCAGAAAAGAGCTGCCCCCTGCTCAAATTCCATCCGATGCTACTCACCGGGTGTGCCTTGTACATTGTGTGTGTCATGGGAAACTCTTCAAATGTCTTTATCCTGGATGGACACCTGATTTGATTTCCTCCCGTCAAACAGCCAGGGAATGAGACACAGTTGTAATATCTGCCAACAGAAGCATACTGTATTCAGTAAAGGAAAGAGACAATGTCCTGAATGAGCAGGACCTGCACCCAACCTCCTCACTCTGCAACCAAAGTATGCAGGGAGGAGGATGACCAAAATGATGGATTTGGGGAGGGTAATGGGGTCACCTTAGGCCTGTTAATCCCATACTACTTCTGCAGGGGGAAGGACCTAGACTTCCTGACTGAATCAGGCCCCAATGACCTCTCCACTTGGGATAAGCAGTAGATCCCAGGCATCACATTATCATAGCTCACCAGAGAGGACAGGCCTGGGATTAATTGTTTGGGTCAGTTAGGAACAGATAGGATAAAGCTCCTTACGTGATACTCTGGCAACATAACTGGAGGAGAAGAAGGAATGTCATAGACTGACACATCAGCACTCCCTCATCAGCAAAATAAAGTAATTTTGCTTTTATAAGCAAGATGCTATGGCCTAAATGCTTGGATCACACCTTATCTTCTGGGATTTTTCCTATATCTGGGTTCTCCCCATATGCCTCAGGCTCCTTTACAGGTCAGGCTGCTGGCTGCCTGCTGGGCTCTCTCTGCCCTTTTCAGAGGGGATTCACCTTGCTGCTAGGCTGTGGCAGCGTATCCTCATGTCAAAGTCCTCTTCATCGGAGTTTTGCTGAGCAGAGGAAGGCACCTGGGAGAAACCATCATCTTCTGAGCTGTGAGAGTCGTTCAGTGGGATGTAATCCTTCCCTTCCTGGTAGGAAGAACAGTAAGTGGCCTTAAAAGAAGGGGAGGACTTTCCCACTAGGAAAGTCTCCACAGGCAGAAGCTGTCAGAGCTGGGAAGGAAAATTTCTGGTTTGTGAATTTTATTTCTCTGGAACAAAATATCTGGCTGGAGATTTCTGTGACCTTTGTGTTAAGTAGCTGTGAGTGATGCATGGAGGTGTGTGTGAGCAGGGAAACAACCTAATCCCGTAATTCACCAGTTTACATGGACAGAGTACTGTGCTCCAGGGCAATGTCATTGAGGCTTAGTCATGCCTGTACTGGGAACAAGTGCTGAAAGGTTAAAGTCAGGGATGTCAGGATGAGACAGTACTCAAGCATTTAGCTATCATTTTCTAAAAAGGAAACATCAAGAAAAAGTTAAAATCAGAGATGCATGCTCATCACAGTTAAATGTCCTGGTGAGTTACCACATGGAAGTGATTAGTAATACGTTCAAAGAAATCCGTATTACTGACTTCTGTAATGTAACAGTTGTTTGCTTCACATGGCCCTGACATTTCAATCCGAGGACAGAGTTTCAGAAACCCTGGTCAAGTCCTGGTTTCCATTATGCATGCATGTGGGAGGCAGAAGTACCGGGGCCTTGACTCAGCTGAAGAATTTCAAATAATTGCCTGGGGATTAGGATGGAAGTACTAGAATGACGACTAAGAGGGCTTCCACCCTCAAGGAGCAGAGTTTTATGAGGATGCAGCTAAAAGGCTGTCACAGAAGTGAGTTCTCCAACAGCTCTGGGAAATAGACTTCTGACCCATGAATGGTATTGGTTGGCCTAGGCAAAGATATTGCATTGACTGTGGAGTCAGCTGAGGGCACAGTGAGGGAGCTAGTGATGACAGAAGAAAGATCTGTCTAGAGCAGAGCAGGGACACAGAGAGGTTTTCACCTGCTGGACATTTTCCTGAAGAAGGTTCCCCAGGATCTCCACAAGGTCAGAAAAAGTCGGTCTCTCCTTGGGATCACCGTGCCAGCAGCTCAGCATTATACGGTAGCTGCCAAGAAGAGATGCTGGTTTTATGCCACAGAAACCCCTCCTGCCCCACTCCACAGCTCCCACCCACACAGTGCCCACTGGAACAGCCAGTTCCTGCACTGTGAAGTGAAGGAAAGCTTGGCACCCCCAGCACACTGGCCAGGTGGGCTTACTGCAATGGTGTTGGTTTGTTATGTACTGAATACAAAAGGGCACAAGGAGCTAATTCAGACCCCTCTGACACCTCCAGAGCAGGAAAGCACACTGTCCACTTACAGACCCATCCCAGCACAGGCGTGCAAGGATACCTGGAGAGCTCTGATCAGAACCCATCTGCCTTGCTCTCCAGGCAGCAGCCGAGAGTGAAGGATGTGTTGGCTCAACCCCTACCCTGCCTGAAAGGTCTGCATCCCACAGAGGGGCCTGGCCTGCCCTATGCTCGGATCTGGTAGGTTTCTGCCCTCCCACAGAGGCCACTGCTCTGACCTGTGCTGGAATCTGTGAGGTTTCTGACTCACATTTCTGCTGTGGCATACTCTGGGGCTCTCATCCTGGTACCGTCTTTGAGCCTCTGGCAGAACTCCTCGTTGATCTGGACTCCAGGATAGGGAGATGCCCCTAAAGAAGGTTCAGAGAAGGGTGGGAACATGAAATGTGCCATCAGAAACCAGTTCTTTTGAGATTGCCCTTTTGAGACTGCCCTTCATCCCAGAACACCGAGAGATGTGGTCACTTCTCATACACAGCCCAAGTCCTTGGTGCTGCCTGAGTCAGGCTTCCCTGCCTTGGTGAGCTGAAGGCCACCTCTGCATGCCAGTGTCCCCATCACTCTGTTCGTGGGTGGATATGGCCTTCATTTTTTTTTTTTTCCTACATTGATGTCCTTCCCATCGGTCCTTAGATGTGCTTCAGAATGTCTGCCCTGCACAGACCTCACCCACAAACTTCTACGTGGGTAGGGGTGTCTCCCTCAGCAGCATGAAACACTCATTAGCACTGACCTAGTGAGAAGATTTCCCACAGAAGGACCCCAAAGGACCAGACATCACTCTGGGTAGTGTAGACCTTGTCAAAGATGCTTTCTGGAGCCATCCACTTCAGTGGGAGACGAGCCTGCAGGAGGGAGAGGCAAGGCACTGTTCAGCTGGGAATATGTCCCAAGACAGCCCTTCTTGTAGCAAAGGGATGAAAGGGATGAAAGGAAATCAGAGCCGATAGTCCTGCTCCTCTCTCTGTGGAGGAATGGACATTTGGTTAGGTGAGAGAGAGGGATGGAGACACTGAAAGGGGGATGAAAGGGTATAAGGAAGAGTAAGTTAATGACAGGCTGAGGGGCAGAAGGAAGGGGACAGAGATTTGCTGGTGGAGGAGAACAGGACATGTGTCATCGGTCCCATGGTTTCTGGTCCCAGCCATGCAAGTGATTCCACTCCTGCTTTTTCATCTTTTCATCAAGGGGGCCTAATCTGTAAAGGGTTTGAGAAGATAGCACTCACACTGCCTTTCCTGACATAGTCAGGGTCCTTGTAGATGTCCCGGGCCAGGCCGAAGTCACAGATCTTTACCACGTTGTTCTCTGACAGAAGGATATTGCGAGCTGCCAGGTCTCTGTGGATGCACTGAGGGAACATGAAGAGGAAGGGGAAAAATAAGAGAGACAGGAACCACAATCAGAAAGTGTAGACCACCTCCCTTCCCCCATAAGCCTGAGCTGTAATGAGGGAATGGTGGAAATGGGATGGAGTTAAAGATAAAAATTTCAAAAAGGGATGGTTAAGGAGAGGTTGAAATGCAAGAGAACTAATTTCCCTGCTTTGTGTACACACAGCTCTCTCAGATTTCCTGAGAAGCGTGAGGCAGGTCACTGAATCTCTGCGCGTCACTTGAAAGGTGACTGTAGTCAGGTCTTCTCTCATCAGGCATGTACAAAAGATCAGGTGAGCAAAGGAAAGGCTGAACTCACCTTTCGGGATGCCAGGAATTCCATGCCACGTGCTACCTGGAAGCTGTAGCAGATCAGGTCTTCCATTGTCAAGGGACTTTGCCACAAGTCATCCGCTGTCCAGAAGTACAAGAAAATTATTAGACAATTGGTGATCTGTTGTCCTCTTTGCCTCTCTCTGGGACTGCAGGGTACAGCCAGTTTCTCAATGAAATACAGTTAGTCTTCAGTCCTAACTGGAGTAATCAACTCCCCTCTAAGATTTTCTGCTTAGGTGGCAGAAGGCACAAGGCAGGAACATGCTCAAGTGTGAGGAGGGTAAGTCCAGCCTCCAGCACCTGTCAGTCAGACAGAGTTGTGGGGATCAGGACTGGAAGGGACTTTGAAGGTCAGCTCATAATTTCTGTCCTAGGGAGGACTCACCAATATCCCGCTCAGTTCTCCTTTTTTCAGGCTAAAATACCCAAAGGGATTTAATTCTCCCATCTGGGTTTCTGCAGTCTGTTACAAGAGACAACAGATGATACCATGGCCCTGTTCAGGGAATTGCCATGCAACAGTGATCAGCTCCAAGGCTGGCTCCCAGCTCCCCACTGATATTTCCTATCCATTCCCCAAGCTAGCTAAGTCTGGCATAGTTTTGGTGGTCGAGGTGAGGAGCTGCTGCCAAGGCTGGAGTGTTACCTTCCTGGATGGGCTGCGCTGAGCGGCTCTTGTGCATCAGGAAGCGGTGGAAGATGGCACTGTCGCTGGTCCCGGAGCGGCTCCTCCTGTCTGCTCTCACTGCCTCCACAATGGACTGCACCTGAATACGCAGCCTGGGAGACTTCTCCTGGCAAGGGATCAAACCAAAACCCTCAGCAGGCAACACACACTGTAACCCCTGCACCCATGAGCTGCACAGTCCCTTCCTGTTCTTAAGCTGTGATTCTGGCCTGGAAGCACCTATCTTCCATTGCAGAAAGAGGGACAGAGGGGTTTTGTTTTTGTCACATTGTCAGATCATGTATTAGGCTGCTTGTCTTCCTTCCCTTGACAAGGGACAGGTCCCTAGGGGCAAAGGAAGCAACTCACCCTGTAAGGACTGAATCCTTCCCGCTTGGTCCGCAGGTAGTTGGAGAGGTTTCCATATTTGCAGAACTCAACAATAACCATGAGCGGACCTGGTGAGAAGAGACCAAAGGTTAGGGCAAGAGATAAAGACTTGAGTTGGTCAGAATTTACCACAACCTGTGTTATGTGCAGCCCTGCTGAGCTGTGACATCTGCTCTAAGTGCACACAAGCACACTAATAACTTCCCCACATGTCCCTGTGATCACACATGTGGACAGCAAAATGACACAGAGGACAAGCTCTGATCTTTGATCTTTGGATCAGGCACAGCCTGCTGCCCTGGGATATTTACCATTGGGTTTGGTGCAGGCGCCCAGCAAATTCACCACGTTGAGGTGATTCCCGATGTGAATGAGGATCTTCAGCTCTGACATCAGTGCCTTGTGCTCGCTTGCTGTAGCTCCCTCTGGAAACACACAGACCATGTCATGACACCTCCCCGCAGCTTTTCACTCCCTCTCACCACCCTTCTCTAGCAGTGTGTTAATGTGAGTCTTGCTGAGGAGGCTGTGACCTCGAAGCCTCAGTACATTTTGTTATTGCATGTTCCCACATGAAATGTTGAGCCTTGTCTAGAGATCCCAGGATCTCTGCTGTAACACGTAGAGTGCTCTCTGCAGGTGCAGGGACCCAGAACAAAGGACAACACAATCTGTGCCCAACAGATTTTTCTTTGTGATAGTTGTGCAGTGAAAAAGATCACTTGAGACTTTCATAGGGATGAACCCGTTTGAATCTCTGCCCTTTCGGCCTCCAAACAGAGATAACGAGCCATGAAACAATTTGAAAGAAAATTAGGAACAAAAGACATCTGATTCTTTTTATCACGACTGAAGATAAGAGCTGGCTCAACTTAAACCCAGATATCTTTTGATGATTCCTCTTCAATAGCAAACACAGTGTCGTGCCCTTGCCATCTCTCTGTACTGCATCTTCTCTCAAGTGTCCAATTCGCATCAATTCTTGACCCTCTGTTTTACCCCCAGGGTGTGTTCTCTAGTTTTGTGTGCCTTTTTCACACTTCTCAGCTTCCCCATATGCATTTTGTCTTTCTTGAGAGTTTTTAAATTTAGCCTGAGAGACAGAAGCATCCTCTTGAGCTGCATCTGGTGGGCCAAGTAAGAGCCTTGCCTCAAAGGACTGTAAACCAACCTTGCACACCAGGCTTCCCTCAGCTGTGCAGATCATGTGTACATTTGCAGCAGTAAATACTGCTCAGATGAGCCATGGCTCGATTTCCATGCAGAGGCTGCTCCTGGCCAGAGACTGCCTCAGTGTTTTGTTTGGTGCCAAATTACAGAATAATGTTTTGGATTCCTGTTTGAAAGCATGGCTATAAAAGCTTAAAATCTCACTCTGGATAGACCAGGCTTTGGGTGCAAAGCCAGTTTAGCCCTCAGAGCTGGATAAGAGCTGCAACCTGCTTCCTTAGCCAGCTCTGGATCTGGCCCATAAACACAACATACAGGCACATTTGGAAGAAGGCAATTGGGAGCAACACTTCCTTCAGTGACCTGGCAAAGAGGGCTCTGGATTCTTGTTCGTCCTTTGAGACAGATTTCATTATTTGCCTTTGCAGCTAAATTTCCTTGAAAGCTGAGTTCCCCAAATCCCTGCTCTCTGTTCTGCCACTTCAGCGTCCTGGTGTGGCTGAATGGGGCCAAAGAGGCTCCTCAACCGTGTTGAGGCCAAGAAGCCAGTAATTAAAAGACAGGCATTTACAGGGTGAATGTACCCTGGCAGGTGCCTCATTCATTGCTGTCTACACACATTGCATGTTTTGCTTCATTGTCCACGTACCTTTCAGCATTTTAACTGCTACGGTCTCACAGCTGTTACTTTTATTGATCCCAAATGCTGATGCTTCTACCACCTTCCCAAAGGCACCATGACCCAGGACTTTACCTACAGACAAGGAGAATCAGTGTGAAGAAAGGCAGGTGCAGAACAGGCAGAATAGAATGAAGGAAAACAAAAATCCCAACAGGAAACCATGGGAAGAAGAAAGAAAAAACATCATAAAGGAAAAGGAAAGAGTGTAACATGTGCCCTTTCAGGTGGCTGCTTTCTGTGTCGGTGAGAATAAGAGAAAGGACGATGGGAGGAACTGAGACAGAGCTGGCATGGACAAAGCAGAGGAAGGAAATGGCCATGCAGATATGAGGGGCAGTTGTTGCCCTCGAGCAACAAGTTATTGTGTGTGGGAAAGGTAAACAACCCATTGCAGCACAACAGCCAGGACTAATGTCACTGCTCTGTGTCTCAGAGGCAGTCTGCTGCCCTTTACACTCTGCCAGACAGAGGGAAGAGGCTGCAGGTAGGTGTCTCAGCATGAGGATGATAAGGGATGCAATCCTGGTCCTGAACTCGGGGTACCTTCTGTGAACTGGGCTGTTCTGTCCAGACTCCCACTTGGAAAATATGGGGATGTGTTTTGAAACATGCCTAGGGGTCTTCTGTTTTCAGTAATACCTGTGTGGATACACTGAGGAAGTCTGGGCTTACAGTTGGCTCAGACCTGTCTACAGTCATACCTAAAGAGATTTCCCAGGCATAGCTGGGCTTTAGGGACAGCCTGGGGAAGAAGATGGGAAGCCTGAGGCAGAGAGAAAGCATTAAATACACAGAGGTGTGTAAGAAACCTGGAGAGTGAGTTTGTAGGGCTGATGGGAAGCCCTGGCTGCAGCGTGCAGTGCAAAGGAAGGAGTCTGGCTCACCTAAGCGCAGGCGGTCTCTCGGGAACTCCCACTTGCTGGAATCATAGGGCAGGTACTCGCACTGCTCCTCCAAGGGCACCTCGCCGGGGTCCATGATGATGGACAGGTAGCCTGTCTTGATGTCTGCGTGGGCTGGCTGCAGGAATCAGCCAACACAAATGGTGAGGAGGTGCCCTCCCTGCCCTGGGTGCTGACTCCCAGACAGGATTTGGATTCTTTGCCTGCCTTGACCTGCTACCCCCTCAAAGGCCATTCCCCATCACCTCCTTTACCACAGTCCTTATGCACCCTATCCTTGCCAGGGAGAGCACTTGAAGCACCACTCAATGACCTCCTTTTAGCAGGTGCTGCCAAGCACATCACAGCACTGGTGTTGCCCCAAGCTCCGCTACACTGCCTCTGCTGCTTGGAGCAGCGAGACAGTCACGTACCCTTTTGATGTTGCAGAAGATGAGAATAAGTAGGATCCAGAAGAAAACAGCAATAACTCCAGTCCCAATCAGGATGACAATCTCCACGTTAGTCCTGTCATCAGAGCCTGTGGGATGGGAGGGAAATCATAGCTTCAGAGATTCCCATTCCATGCCCCAACTCAGCCATTCCTTATGGCCTGCATCAGGGTGTGGGGTGACTAGAAACATGTTTGCCTGAGCTAAACCTGCACTGGACTACAGATCCTCCTGTGAGAGCACTGTGCTTTCACTGCCTCCCACTGTCACAGGGAAGAGCCATGGAACCTTGGCCGCAACTCCTATTCCAGCCCTTCACATTCCCAGGGGTGTTGTGGCTGCTGGTACCTTCCACGGAGACGCTGGCTGAGGAGTTCACACAGCCCTTCGCGTTGCAGACGCTGCACAGGTAGAGCCCAGCATCCTCCTCCCTCACTCTCTGAATGCTCAGCCTCTGGTTGAAGTCTGCCAGGTCAATCCCTGTAAGGCACAGAGGGTTGTGGTGGTCACTGACAGTGAGGGAAGATTAGTACACTGGACTCGGGCTCAAAATAAGGCTTGTGTTTTTTGGCTGATTCATTTTAGATGGCAGAACGACACCACACCAGCTGGTAGAGGCTCTTCTCTTGATGGCCCCAGAAATACCCTGGAGGGGTCTTCCCCAGGCAGTGTACGGAGAGTACAAATCCCCCACCAAACATGCGGAATAGGGACAGGGCCCAGGCAGTCCTGCTGGTGTGTCAAGTTCTGCCTCAGCTTCAGAACCTGTTCCTTTCCCTCTGCAATGTGCCTGGATCCTTCCCATGTTCCTTCCATGAGATCTGGGTTGGTCCTTGCATAATCAGAGATGCCAGGCACTGGGCTGAGAGTAAGAATATGAATGATTTCTCTCTCCCTGCTTGCCAGCTGAATGTGCACAAGCACAAACAGTGCTGAGCCAGGCCCTAGGGCATAGACTTGGCCAGTGAGACTGCATCAAACTAGGACAGAATGTGATTAAAACCAGGGTTTAGCTGATTCAGAGAATGGGTGCCTTTATCTGGGCACAGCAACTCTCAGAACCCAGCAGCATTCAGCTCTCCAGCTGCTGGACATCATGCCCTGCCTGTGATCCACCCCCAGCCCACTGTACCTGACACTTCTTCCACCAGTTTCTCGTCTTTGTACCAGCTGATTTCAGGAACGTGGTTGCCGTCCACCTTACAGCGCATCTCTATGGAGTCGCTGACGTTCACCCAAATGTCCGTCAGGTTCTGCTTGAGGCGGGGGATCTCCAGGGCTGGAGAAGCAGCACAAAGAGGAGGAGGGGAAAACGGGAAACTGATTGATCAAAAGAATATCTGTGTTCCTGGGGGGCTTTGGGTCTCTGACCCCTGCTGAAGGGCGTCTTGAGAACCCAGGTGCCCTGCCTTTGCCATCTTGAGTTTAGCTTGCTTGTGTGACTTCCCCTGGGGATGGACTGGGAAGCTGATAGCAGCAAGAGCACCAGCTCTCCTCTGTCACTCCCACCAGCCCTGTGGACCCTCACCCTGCACAGAGATGTATTTCTTGTGGCAGTGTTTCTCCCGGGTCTTCCTGTTCTGCACCTCACACACGTAATCTCCCTCCTCATCCAGGGAGATGTTGGGGATGGTGAGCAGTAAGGTCGCATCGTTGGAGTCGGGCTGGAAGCGCAGCTCCCCCTGCATCTTGGTGGCATAGTGGTGGACGTTCTTACAGTCCAGCACGAGGGGGTTGCCCTCTTCATCGTGGAGCTTGGAGAGGTTCAGCCGATACCACTGCAGGTTCTCATAGGTGTAGTTGTCCGCATTGCAGCTCAGCTGTAAGTCCTGCCCCTCTATGGGCTCTTCCGAGGGCTGGGACTCAATCTCGAACCCATCTGGAATGGCTTTCAGGAAGGAAATGAACATGTGAATGAGTTTTCATGGCTGAGCTGCCAGACACAATGAAATTGTCTCCATGGGCTCAGCTTTCTGAGATCCATCTGTCCTCAGCCAAGGTAAAGGAAACCACTGTAGACCAGAACTGTGACATGCAAACTGCTGCCACCCACAGCTTCAGCCCACTGAGTGCTATGGGATATGCTCAAGTCCCAGGATCAAATTAAGATGGGGTCACAAATGAAACAAGCTGGAGAGGTCTGAATTAGGCTGTTACTGCTCTCAGCTCAGCTGCAGCATTCTGGTTTGCACACATGCCCACTTTTACATGTGCAGACAGTAACACAGCAGCCTGGACAGCATCACAGAGAGCATTACTGCAGCAGTGACTGAAGATGTTCATCTGGCTTCACAGCAGCTAGTGGCTCTGACAGCACAGGTATACCACAAGGGCCATGAGCCCAGCCTTCTGGGCTAGGAATTTTATTATGGAATTCTCATTCCAGAAGATAAGCTTTTGCTGTGCCAGCAGACAAGGACCAGCTCCCACCAGGATGGATACTGCTGGCAGAAGGCTCATACAGTGCCCTATGAGCCATGGCTCCAGGCCTCACCGCCGGGCTCTGTTTTCTACAAGCCCAGCTTCCTCCCACCACCAAAATCCCGTGGGAACACTGCCGCGGGCTCGGGCCAGAGGGACCTGGCCTGGGATAGGGTCAGATGGTGCCACTAGAGGATGCTCTCGGACCAGACACATCCCCAGCCCAGGGAGCTGCCTGGGCCGGGGCCAGCGGGATGTCCCCAGCCCAAGACCTGCCCAGGACCTGCCAGGGCTGCTTCAGGACCTAGGCACAGGCAGTGCTGGCTCATTCCCAGGTCTGCCTGCCAAACTCTGCCTGTGCTATCTGCTGCCAGGGCTCCAGGCATTTGCCACCCAGCAGAGCTCTGGGTTAGCCCTGCTTTCCTGCTGGCTTTCCAGTTGCTGTTGCAGATCCCAACTGTGAATGGCAGGACCTGGCAGCTCTAGGGACCTGTCTTTTCAAGCACAGATCTTGGCTGGTGCAGGTGGGGAGGATTTTGCAGTACTCACTGGTCACATAGAAGTAGATCAGCCGCTCGTCTCGACCCACTTTATTAGAGGCAATACACTTGTACATGGCTGAGACATTGGCCTCCTGGATGGCCAGTTTGCTGACTGTCTGGTGGGGGAAGAGAACATAAGGAGGAGTTAGGAAGGCAACAGGGAAGAGAAGTAGGATCACTGCTGCTCTCTGGCAGATAGCAAATCCCCCAACAGCTCTACCTGGAAAAGGGTCATGCAAAAATAGCCCCTTATTCAACAGCCCTTTGTGCATTTCAAGCTTTGTCTAGCATCAACATTATTTTATTCCCAATCTCTGCTTGTTTTTATGGAGCCCGGTCAGCATAGATGCCTCTCCATGGGAGCAAATTTCTTGCTAAGCCCTTCAGGTCACAATGGGGAGAGTGCTCAGCAAGGGGGACAGTAACGATGCAGGGCTGAGGGGATGGCTAAGCTCCTGCCAAGCTTTATTTATTAACAGTGGGAAAAAAGGGAAAGGACACCATGGCTTTGATTCCCTGAGCCCTCTGCAGTTAAGTGACTACTTAGTGTCCCACAGTGTTCAGTGGAATTTACAGGTACTTACAGACCTGCAAGCACTCCTTTTATCCATAAGGAGAAATCAAACCTGTGAAAACATCCCAGCTCTCATCGCTTCAGGAAGAGCTGTCATCTCCCTTTGAATTCCAGCTGTACATAGAGAAGGTCCTAAAAGCTTTCTCCTCTTTCCTTCCAGCAAGACATGACTAAGATTGGGCAAACAGCCAGGCTGCCATCCTGGCAGCATGGACCCAGGGGATGCTGCCTCCAAAGAAGCCAGGAAAAGCAGCTGGGGAATAAGGCTGCTCTCCTCCTCCTCCTGGCTCACACTGCACATGTGTGAGCTGCAAAATGTGTTACAAGCACTCCCCTTAGAGGAGACTTGCAGTTTGAGGCTCCAGTATAAATGACAAGTTAATCACATGCAGAAATCCCTCTAATGAGATGGTTTTTAAAATGCAAAATTAATATGTTCCTACAAGGCAAACTTCTTTGCCTTTACTATTCATCCCACAGACTTTGGGAAGCATTTCCGTTCTAAGGGGCAATGTATTAGGTTGTGTTAACCAGAAGGAACAGTCATTCATTCAGTGCATACTCAACACAGCTGAAGTGACTTAATTACTGGTACTTTTGTGCATTGCCTTTTCCGTTTCTTGGAGTTATTCATACGGCCAAAGTGACCCTATTGCTGCCACTTTTGTGTGCTGCCTTTCCTGTTTCTTGGGGATTTTCCTTCTAATCTGTAGTGTTATGTTTGAGTTGTGGTTTCTTGATCTGACATCATTCTGCTGTCTGCAGTGCATTGTGGCCTTTCCAGACGGAATAAAAACCAGGAGGATGGTAAGAGAAGACAGGCAAAAAGGACAAGAAGAGAGAGAGAAAGAAGATCTGAGGATGTAGCACCCCACTGTAAGTGGGAGAGCTCTTTTCTCCCAGAACTCTTGCACATCCCTGCGATACACAATCTAAGTTGATGCTCCAGGACAGTTGCAACCGAACAGATGGAATGAGAAGGGCACAGCTGAGGAATAGGAGGAAAAAAATGGGGAAAATAGGGAAAGATCAAAAAGGACCAATACAAGTACCACATCTGTAGTGGGACATAAGGACTTCTCGCCCAGGAGCTCCCACCATCCCTTTTTGCTTCCCTGGGGAGCACCAATCCCTCACTCTCCCTTTGGCTGTACTGGGAGGAGAAGCATCTGCCCTTGCCACCCCTTTGGCAGAGCAATGAACTCCCGGCCAGGCCAGGGGACGGGAAGTGCCTTTAGAGGTGTGTAGGAAAACAGGAAGTGACTTTCGGAAACAGGGGCCCATTTGTTTGTTCTGCATCCCTCTGGTGCCCGACACCAGTGGGGACAGGAACCCCGTCACAGCGCAGACCTGACACTCACAGCTACCAGGGAGACGGACAGAAACAGGCAGCAAGCAGGTCACACACACTGCAACGAGGGAGAGATGTTCTTTCCAGAGAGGAAATACTGGGATGGAGAAGTGGTTTTGTGGGCCACGCATTGCTCCCATTCACAAAGCTGCAGTGGATGGATACCAGTTTGTCCAAACCACCCTCATCCCACCAGGATGGGGACAGCTGGATGAAATGCCCCACCAGACACATGTACCTTCCCAAGGCCAGAGATTTCCTGGTCAGTTTGTGACTCCTGCTCTCCTGCTCAGGATGCTCTGCTGGGTGTGGTTCTTACAGAACAGCTCATGCAAAATGCTCAGAAATGGCCACAGGAGCCCCCATAGCACCTGTCCCCCATGCCCTCCCTGGCTGGATGCCCTGGGTTCAACAGCAATCCGTGAAATCCCTCCTGTGCAGCCAGCCCCAGTGGGAGCCTCTCTGGACACAGGGCAATTTCTCAAAGATGACAGCTCTCCCTGGCTCTGGGGCTGCCTGGTACTGCAGAGCCCCAGGGCTGATGGTTTACTTTAGAAGCAGAGGTGTGAAGCCCTCCCCAAATCTTTCTCTACCAGGCTCCTTTCCAGGCCTTTTTTCCTGGCTGATTGCAGAGGATTCCCGTGCCCATCTCCAGCTCCCTGCCCCGGGATGGGCTTGTCATACAGCCTCACCTTGTTCCGCCCCTCCACGAACTCCACCCAGGTGTCAATGCTCTCGATGGGGTTCACGGCGTCCTGCTGTGACACATCTTTCCAGTCCTTGCACTCGGGCATCCGGTCCCGCTGATGGCGCCTTGCTGCCCGGTGCCTGCTATTGCTAATCCAGCAGCCAGGGATGAGCAGGAGAAAAAGGAGAGGGACAGAGAGAAGGTCAGCTGGGAAAAAGGCAGCAAAAGCAGCTTTGTGTCAGAGAACTGATGGCCGTGTCCTATAACACTGCAAAATTTCCTGGGTCTTTCAGTTACGCAATTCTGATGTGCTTTATAATGATACCTTGCAACCACTATTGAGGCAAAAATTTATAGGTGTGAAAATTGAGGCGGGGAACAGATACAGCTGTCCCAGGCAGTGTCTTCACCCCCAGGCCTGGGGCTTCATCTTTCCTTGCTAAAGGTGGAGAAAGGCAGGGGTGAAGTCGATTCACACATGCCTAGGGCAGCTCTTAATGTCATTTTGTTCAGCAATGAGGCCTTAAAGCCCTGCTGAGACTGAGAGTCAGGGGTGTCACTGACTGGCTGGTGCTGCTCTGGAGAGCAGGTGGTGCAATGCCCAAGGGTGCAGCACCCAGGGGTGCTCCTGCTGCCCCTGATTCAACAAAAACCAGGAGGGAGACCTCCCAAGGGACTGCTGCTGCTGGCTACAGGACATGGTGGTACCTCTTCAGGCTGAGACAGGCTAGTGGGAAAAGTGCCCAAGTCTCTCAGGGACCTAGGATGCTGCAGCCTGGAGGATGCTTTTGAAATGTGGGTTGGGGTGGATGATGGAAAGATCTGCCCAAAAATGTGTGTTGGGGTGGGAGGGAAAGGCTTAGGGTGATGGGAAAGCAGAGGGGAGCTGAGGGCCCAGGAACAGTGGCAAAAGTGTGTGCTGGCAGTGTGGGGCAGAGCACTTGGCGGGGCAAACACACTGATGAGCTGTGTAAACAACAGGAAGCTCGAAAGAAGCCTCCTGCATCCTCTGGAGCTGTGCTAGGCAGAAATATGGTGGCCTTGGGAGACAGTTCTCATAATTCATGGGCCCCTCTGCTTCCTGACAGGGCCACAGTGCACTTGCATGCCATGGAAAGCTCTCTGGCGTCCCTGGCTTGGCAAAAGCCTGCACAGGGCTGCAGGACCTGACTTCCTCCAGGCACCCTGATGTCCTCCACCCTGACTGCTCTGGCTACAACTCCCCAACATCCCTTTTCCTTCTTCCGGTGAGGCTGTCACTAAAAATTGCCCCTGCAGCCCTGCCTGATGCTGTCCCAGCTTCCCAGGGCACAGGCAGTGGGCACGCACCCTCCCTGCCTACCTATGGGTGCTGCTGGCACCAACACCCTCCTGGCAAATCATCCCAGCAGCTGGCAGAGATCTGGCACTTCCCCAGGATTCAGCAATTCTTCCCCACAAGCAGCAGCTGCCTATGAGCACTTTTGCTTCCATCATTACCCAGGAGAAGACAAAGGACAGAAAAACCATGGGGACCTCAGGGCAGGAATGGTATGAGCCCTTGCTGCTGTCTTGGGGTCTCACCAAGGGGCTATGACAATTTCTCCTGCAATCTGCCTCGGTTTCCCCATAAGCAAAGTGATCAGTGGTTTCATTGCAGATGCTGTGAGGTGTGGCTGGGCCATGGACACCACTGACAGCTGCAGGAGGCTGAGGATGCAGAGGATGCTGTGGAAGCTGTTGGTGTCCAGGACCAGCCAGCCTGGGCAAAACTCCCACATGGAGAACAAGTGTCTCCACTCTGCCTTCCCACAAGGGGCTGTGTTGTGGGTGGGAGAGCAAAAGTGAGACACAGCTGGGGACATGGCCAGTGTCACAAGAAGCCCGTAACACCACGATGGTGGTGACACAAGACACAAATCTGGCAAGACACAAGTGTTGGAAGAAACGGCACTTACAGGCTGCGTCGGGAGAACATCCGACAGGGCATCCATGGCCTCCACTGCCACTGGATCACCTCCGGTGCTGGGATGCCATAGACAGTGCAGGTGAGGGCCTGGGGGCTCCTCTTGGAGTAGATGCTTGGGGAAGAGGCTTCCTTCTCATGGATGCGTGGAGGAACTGCAGGGATCAGAGTGACATTGTGAGGAGCTGCAGGCTCAGCCACTGCATCCCCAGGCCAGGCACAGCCCTCCCCAGGCCCACCTGTAGAGAGACAGGGCACTGCAGCTCTCTGGCTCTCAGGGCAGCTCAGGCCTGCAAGGCACAGCAGGTCATATTTAAGCAGATTCAAGTGACATAATTTCTCCTTTCTCTGGTGAGTGGAAATGTCTGGATGCTGCAGGGCTCAAAGCACAGGGCCACAGAGCTTGCTGGAGACACATCTCCAGGCAGCAGTGCCCTTCTAGCACTTTTTTTGCTGGCAACTGTTTCCTGCATGACAGGGACCAGTTTCTGCTGTGGGGAAAACTCTGTGAGAGCTTCCCACCCAGAGGAACCACTCCAGATTAAGACTTCATCTGTGTGGCAGCTGCCCTCCTCTCAGGTTGGCATCAGACAGGGTCACCCCCAGCAGCATCTCCAGATGCAGTTGGGAAGTGGCCCCGAGCAAGGACATATCCTGCCCAAAGTGATGGAGCCAGGAACAAAACTGTGCCGTGTCACCCAAGTCAGAAAGAAGCAGCCACTGTAGCCAGAGCATCCCTCAACAATGGGGGAGGAAGAGGTGATGTGGGCGCCAACTGCTTTAGGACAGCAATGGGGACGTGGTCTGGGAGCAGCCCAAAGGCTGGGGCCATGGGCTCAGCACTGTCCCCCCGGCCCCAGCCCTGGCCCCCTTACCATTGACGATTAACTGGAGGCTGATGTGCTTCTCCAGCCCCGCCAGCCTGTTCCGCAGAACCAGCGTGTATGTCCCAGCGTGCTGCTCCGACACATCCTTGATCTGCATTGAAGATTGAGATTGCTTGGGAATTAGCTTGCCATCCTTGTACCTGCGGGGAGGCAGAGAGAAAATGCAGCCATGGGGAGGAAGTGGCCCTCTGGCAGATGGGCAGGGTTGCTGCCCCCAACTAGACTGCAGTCAGACCTTGCTAGCACTGAGGACCTCTCTGGAGAGACCCCCGGGCCTTCCCTGGACCCGCGTTATGGATCTGCACTTTGTGTCATATGGATGTGTGTGGGGTTGGGAGTGTCGTAGCTCTGCCCTGGGCGGTGAGTGGGTGCAAAGCTCTGATGGAATTGCAGCGTGATGAGATGCACAACCCATCCCACTACCTTGTTCCTCTGGGCAGCTGTGACCCCCACAGCAGAGGGACAAGAGGGACAGCTCCTGTGGGAGCTCCACTTGGCCCCTCCAGACAGTGCAGGACTGCCAAGACAGGCTGTGCAGCTGAGAGCCAGGACATGTGGGAGAAATGACCCACCATGGGTGGGAAAAAGTGACCTTTGTGACCATCTTGGCCACAGAGGGACCTAGCAAGGGGGCTAGGCTAGGCTTCCCCACTTGGCAGAGGGAAGAAGGAGAGCAGAAGGTGGCTGAAGCTAAGAAAGGTAAGTTACCACTGGAAGTCTGGTGGGGGGTAAGCCACGACTTTCACTGGCAGCTTCACAGCTTCGTCTCCTGCAGTGGCTTCTATCACCGGGCCCTTCCTCCACTCCACAGTGATGAAGGGCTTTTCTGCAAGGAAAAAAGGGACCATGGAGAAGAACACAAAGATTCAGGCTGCCACAGAACTCTGCTGCTCCCCACAGGGCCCAACGACAAAGATCAAGGACAAGCAAGGTGTTGGGACAGAGCAGTTAAGATCCTGGCAGCTGAAGAGCTGCCTCTGTCTCCCTCTTGGGAACCACTGGAGATGCAGGAAGGCTGGGCTGCCCCCAGCCTGCTGCCAAGAAACAGCTGCCCTGTGCCAATGGTGCCTTGTGCACCCGCAGCTGGTGCCCCCCAGGCCAGCCATGCCACAGGGGGCACTGCATTTGCCACAGGGCCACAAGAAACACGTGTCCTTCCAACCCACTGCATTTGGGCCAATTTGGTGTTGGCGTCTCTCTCCCTCATCATTTTGGCACCTTGCTGAATGTGACCATGCTCCCAGCGTGGTGCTGGGGCGCAGGAGTGCTGAGAGGCTGGAGGAGGGCTGGGTTTCACTAAAGCAGAGTGGTTGGAGGTGCAGGAGCCACTCCAAGCAGTCTGGGGATGGCTCTGCTGCAGCTGGGCTCTGGCTGAGGCTGTGCAGGGCACTGGAAGGTGCCATACCATGCACGATGACATCGGTGCTCTCCTCCAGCATCTGGGCACCGTTTGTGGCAGTGCATGTGTACTTCCCCAGATCCTGCTGGCTGACGTTGTGGAGGGTCAGGATACTGGAGAGCTCCGTGTGTGTCTGCAGGGACCGGCGCTCGGGCTCGATCACTGCTCGCTGCGTCTGCGGGAGATGACAGAGAGAATGGGATGAAAGACATCAGTGGGATGGGGCTGTGTGGATGGGCTCCTCACAGCTGTGATTCCTGTGCTTGCCTCTACAGGTTTCTCCACAACTGACTGCCATCCTCAGGGATGGAAGGGCACATGTTCTGGGTACTGACTGCCTGAGGCTGGGGTCAGATCTTAGCATGTCTTGCTCTTGTTTGTAGCCCAGGAACCAGGCTGGGAGCCCCACGAACTGTGTGATGTTCTCAAGGGACTCCCCTGTCTCACCATTCAAAAAAGCCAGAGGATGCAAGAGGGGGAAATCAGAGCGAGGAAGGGACCACCTTGCAGGCTCTTGGTAACAAGGGCTCTGTGACTAGAGTGGCTCCTTTTAAACCAATCATGCTGGCTCTGGATTTGCACTGGTGAAAATGAAGCCACTGTTTTCCTGAGAACCCCAGAGCAACAACACCTCAGCAAGGAGGAAGCTTTCTGCCAGGAAAAGGGGTCTTCCCCTCTGTCTGCCTTCTGCTGCCAGGGAGAAAAATGGGAAAACACTCTGACCAAGATGTCCAGGGCACAGCACAGTTAGGATCATGAAGCAGAGCCCTGCCAGTGATGTGAAGAGGAACAAGGAAGGGTCAGGAGGGGACAACTCAGAGAGTAACAGTTCACTGCACGGGGAGCTGCTCTGTTTGCTGGTACCTGTTTGCCAGGGTAAGTCCACTGGAAGCGGACGCCAGTGTTGAACTCAGCCCACACTGTGCAGTTCAAGACCAGCTTCTCTCCCACTAGCAGCTCCATGGCTTTCTTGGGATACAGCTGAATGTCATACAGCTCACTCCCTGGTGAAGAAGAGGCAATGAAAAGACATTTCTGATCTAGTAACTGTTTGACTCAGACTGTGCAGTTACAGGAGGTTTGGAATTGACCTCCTGCTGCATAGTGTATCTCTGTCCGACACATCGAAGATATACACACACCATGCAGAGTCTGTGTAGCTAGAGAGGACAATAACAATCCCATGAGCCACACTGATGGACTCCAGAGCCACCCAAATTGCTCCCCTGAACCTTCCCAAATATTCACCTGCTATATGGATGATGAAGAAATTGGATTTGAAGACCTTCTTGTCGATTACAGTCTCACAGTGGACATACAGTAAGTCCCTGATCAAGTGTGTGGGTACCTGCATTCCCTTCTTGTTGTCCCAGAAAGTGCTTTTCCCATCAGAGTGGATGAAGAAGTTTTGCTGGAAAAATCAACATTTTGCCAACTGAAATAAGAGGGTAACAACATTCCCTCTCCACTCTCCCAGGCTTTATGCTGGCTAACATCCCTTTTGTATGCAGAAATGGTGCAGCACCGTGCTGTGCTGGCCTCCTGCCCTCTCCCCACAAGGGTTTGCCATCTAGGAATCGTGGCCTCCCCTCTACCCCGAGCAGCCACATCCTGCACCATGAGCCTCTCCGTCTGCAGAGTGGGCCAGAGACTTCCAGGAATGGAAACTTCTAGAGATAGCTAAGGAAACTGATGCTGATGTCCCAAACATCAGCCCCACCGGGATGAGTGGTGACCTTGGGTAGTGTCCTTCCCGGGCAAGGGAAAGGCCCCTGGCCCCCAGAGTGTCCCTGGAGGCCTTTGTACAATAGTAACACTCATCCTGGAAGGATGTATTTGCATTGTAAAAAAAAAAAAAAAAGGTGGGGGGGAGAAATAAAAGGCAAAAGCAAAAGCAAACTGATAAGAGAGCTGTTTTTAGTCGTGAGCCCCAGGGCTGCAGCCTCCTCCCTTGTGGGGATGCCGACCACCTAGAGGGGCTGCAGATCACAGAGACGAGGCAAACAGGGGATGCTGTGGGGAAATGGGTTTAAAACAAAGTCTTGTTTTGTTTCACAGAGCTCCAGGGAAGAGAAGCAATGTTGGCAGGAAACCCGTGGGGTCTGCCCAAGGGAACTGGACAACACAGTTTCAACCAGCAAATAAAACAAGGAAGCCAGTGGCTTGTACTTTCCATGGAAAATGTATCCCATGCATTTTCCTTTCCTGGCAGTGCCTGTCCTGCTTCCACTCAGGCAATTACAAATGCAGAACAAATGCAACACATCTCAGTCCAGAGGCTCCCAGCGGCCGAGCTCTCACCGAGGTCAGTGTGACGTTAAGATCTGGGATGGACACGAGGCATGGTACCCAAGTGCTCTCCTTCTTGCTGATGAGGAGGGTCTCTGGCTTGTTGATAAATGGCTGTTCAAAATCTGAAGAAAAGACACAAGGAGAACAACTACTAAAAAAGGAGAAAAACTGGGAAAAGGGAACAACCAATAGAAAAGGAGGCTTTCTGAATTTCCTTAACACAGCACAAGCTTCACAGAGGAGTGGTGTTGAGGCTGTTGAGCCCCATCTGCCACATGGGACAGTCAGAGGAGACACCTGGAGCTCAGGAATGCAAAGGCAGCCAGCTCCTCCACACCAAACAGGTACCGCTGCAGCAGCACTTGTGTGACATTTGGGCAGTGCGGGAAATGACCTCCCCTTTCCTGGAGCCCTCAAGGTCCCTGCCTGAGCGTGATCCTTTGTGAAAGCAGCTCACCATGCCCTGGGCTCGGCGCCTGCCCAGCTGGTGGCTGTGTCCCCCCACAGGCTGTGGGGCTGTGGGGCTGTGCTGCCCTGGTGCAGCGTGACCTTGGCGGGCGAGGAAGTGATCCGCAGAGCAATGGTATGCAGATGTCATCCTGCAGCCACCCCGGCTGGCCGATAAACACATGAGCTGAGCTTTGCAGGGCTGCCACCCCACTGCCGCCCAACTGCTGCAAGCACAAATATTGACAGGAAGAGCAAAGCCACCCAAAAATAATCATTATGAAATGACTTAGCAAGGCCAGGGATGTTACACTAAACTCTGTGCAGAGCCAGCATAGAATCAGCAGTGACCCAGGCTGACTGAATGGGATAAAGACAAAATCAGCAGTGACCCAGGCTGGCTAAATGGGATGAAGACAAAACTAGGAGAGAAAAAGAATTGTGAGGCTGCTTGGTGGCCTCAGTGACAGATGATTTATTGTGTAGCATCAGCCCCTGCCTGCCCTTTTCCACAGGGGCTTATGCCTCACAGGATGCTTTAAACAGAGACTCGTTCCTAGTGTCTTGAAGGCCTGATGTTGCCAGCATCTCTTCTCTGTAAATGTCTACCCACATGGTCATAATTGGCCTTATTCATGGATATTGTCCCCTGGGTGAAGGGGGCTCTATAAAGAGGTGATGGGTGTCCCTTTGGAAGACTCTGGACTGCCTCAGAGTCCTGCTAGGGGAGATTTTACAGCTGGTGTGCTGGAATCAGACCAAATGATCCCAGTGGCCTGCATTTAATTTTATTCACCTGTGTTTCAGATAAACCATTGATTTCAAGAGAGTGTAGCATGAGCACATCTGTTTGTCCAAGCTGAGATTCTTTCGCTCTGCTACCCAACCTCTAAAGAGACCCATCTAAAAGGACAAGTCAAAGATGAATTTGGAAATGATCCTCACTCACGGATTCTGTTGTTCAAATCACATTGGCCCCAACCCAATGCAACCCAGTGCTCCCACTGTCAAGTACATAAACCTTTAATTTTTGATCTATAAAGCTGCTGCTTCAGTGATAGTCATGCTGCAAAGACCTCTCCACTGTGTGAAGCACTTTTTTCTACAGGTTAGGTGAAATAAACCGTGCTCAGGAAACTGTATTATTGGTCAGCTCTTACAAAAACATGGATTGCCCAGAGAGTTCTTATCTTTATTTCCTGGGGTTTTTTGCTACCACAGGATTGCTGACTTCTGAAACCACAGATTTGTTTCCCATTGAGAACATGTTCCTCATTCCTCTCCTGAGCCCTGGGCATGTGAGAGGGAGGAGCTGCACAACTGCCAGGGGGGAGAGACTACGAGGTCCCCTTCGAGCTCAGATGGCAGCCAAGATCTAACTGATTTACTGGGCTGATCCTGCTGCCAATGAGCTCGTGATTCATGCACTAACTCCCCTCTCTGGCAACATAAAATTTCCTTAAGGCTGCCTTAATGGGTTGGATGGGAATAATTTAGCATCTTCTTCATTAATATATGCTAAGCTTTATGAGATCTGGGCTGACCATAGCCTATCCAAACCTACCCTGATGAGGCATTCTGTGTCTACAGTGCTATCTGTAGCTGTAAAAAAATACACACCTAAGCTGACACATGGGAAGGAGACACATGCATGGAGAGTTCATTTAAGAACTGAGCTGCAGGTAAAACACAGAAGAACCCATTTTTCCAGGCAAGCACAGATATTTTGTTCCTGGCAATTCCACCATGCTCTTAACATAAGAAATTAAGTTGATGGATAAACCTGTGGTCTGATCATGCTGTCTCCAAACATCCCCAACACTTACATCAGCCCTTCCAAGCTCTCCAGGGACAGTCTCACATTGCAGCCCAGTTCAGCAGGAACAGGCTTTATCTGAATGTTCTGCAATGGCTGTGGTTGCCATATGCCTGCGTTTTCCTGACATGTCCCTTCTCTTGCCTGAAAGCCTGTCCTGTCTGGAAAGGAGCATTCTAAGGCTTCCTGGATGCTTGATAACCATGAGAGGGGACAGCCTGATTGGACTATGAGCATGTGCATGCAGCCATGTGCACAGCAATGCTGTGAGGTGCTGGCAGCGTCTGTTGCACACACGCTGTCCACAGGCACTGAGTCCCACGGGCCCTGACAGTGTGGGATTTATTGCCCCTAAGCTGCACCATGTGCGCTCTCTGGTAAGCAGCAGAGCCACTCCTGAGCTGCAGAGAGGCTGGAGGTGAGAGAACGTGGATCAGGGGGCAAAGCAGCATTTTCTGGGTCACAAAGAAAATCGATTCTTGCACTCCCTGCATGTAAGCTTGTGGGGTTGTACTAATTTTTCAGCATAGCTAAGAAGCTCTCTGCCTCCATCCTGATACAACCCTCTAGAGTGTCTGCACACCCCTGTCCAACTCACAGATGTCTGAAATCCAGGCAGGTTCTGTCCTGTTTTAGGGTGGGCAGCATAGCCCATGGAAGGAGGAAGCAATTGCCCAAACAGACTTCAATTCCTCTCCAACAGCTGCCCAGCTTGTCTGATTTGCCCCTGCATTTTTCTCTGCATAGTTGCAGAGGCAAAATTGGCTTTGCCCTGGGACTTCTGAAAAATGCATCTTATATGTCATGACCTGCCTGGCTCATGACAACTGCACCAACTAATAAATGGGGGCGGAAAGAGAAATAGCTCAGCCAACTGTTTCCAGGGGACAGAGTTCATTTATCTTGCAGGAGCCTGCTGTGAGCAGTGGGGGAGACGGCAGAGGAGGAACTCCTGGGACACGGAGATGCTGAATATTGGCCCCACAGCCACTCACTAAGCTGAGGTTCCAGCCCCAAACCTGGTGAACATCCCTCCTCCTCCAAAATACACCTCATAGCCCTGCCTGCACAGGCAGTCCCTGCACAGTGTGGACAGGAGCATCTGGATCTGTCACTGCGGAGCAGCTCAGGCCATCAGGGCTGGGGACAGGTGGAGGCTGCACATGGCGTGTTTGTACCACTCATCCTCTCCCCCTCAGTCTCAGCTTTATGTGACACTACCACCCCTGGCCACCAGCACCTCAGGGAGCCCCCAGCTGCCCAGAAGATAACTCCTGTGCTTTTTTTAGTGGTGGAGCGTCTCTGAGGCCAGGCTCTCACTCCTTGAATTCCTGCATTCCAGCCCGGCTGGAGTGATGCCCCCGGGATGGGACATAATTGAATCCCAGGCGCTGCCGCCATGGACGGATATTGGTCCCCTGCCCTTCCAGGGAACCAGCCCCTGGCCCCCTCCCCGAGGCTTCAGCAGCCATGCTCTGCCCTGGGAGGCACACTGAGAAGTTTAATCTTTCGGATATTGCATTTGCGCATTGGCTGCCCCAAGCCCCAGCCTGCAGGTGCACACCACCACAGCTCTTACCTCTCACAAACACGTAGGTGCTGACTGCCGTGGTGCCCTCGATTTTGGCATCAATGTACTTGTAGTAGCAGCGGTAGTAACCTGTGTCGTTCGCCTGCGCCTCCGTCAGCACCAGCACTTTGCAGTAGGGCTTCGAGCCGGTCCCCTCGCAGTCCTCTTCTCGGATGGCCCGGCCGCTGCTGGGGGCTGCTGAGGCCACCAACTCGCTCTCCTCCTTCCCGGCAGGGTCCACCTTGCCCCCGGGCCACGACCACTCCAAAGGGTGCTGGCCTCTAGACATGGGCACAAAGCAGCATTAGCTTTAGGGCGAGCACAGTGAACATGCTGGTGGTTCGATTGCTCTCTGTGACTCTGTGCACACCTGCACGTGGCCCAGCCACCAGTCTCGGGCTGAGGCATGGTGAAATGGCCATTCTCTAAGGGAAAAAACAGGCACAAGGAAATGGCAACCAGATTCCTTAAGTGCTGGGCAAGCAAAAGCTCATCCCCTTCCCCCGGCCACCTCTCTGGCCATGCTAAGCTGTAATCAGCCCACTCACAAGCAGACCCCTCTGTCCCATGGCACTGTCCTACTGGTAGGAATGCCAGGACAGGGAAACAGACAGGGCCCTGAGGGAAAGGTTCCATTTATTTTCTATTCCCTCTCATTATTAAAAGGGTCCAGAGCTATTAGGGAAACACATGGATGTGATGATTTCCCTTGGCTCAGTGTAGCTGCTGGCTGAGGCTCATTGTGTGATGAATGGAGTGGGAAGAAGAATGGGGGAAGGAGAGCAGACTGGAAAGAAAGCGAGAAAGAGAAAAGCAGGAGGGAGTCAGGGATAAAAGACAGCAAGGGGAAAACAGGGGGAGGCTCAGCTGACTGCCTTCTGGCCAGCTGCCAGCTGTTTCCTTCCCCATTGCTGCGGGAGGGGGTTCCCTTGCTCTGCACCCTGCAGCCCCTCAAAACCCCAGCTGCTCTTGGGCTGCCGCCCCTTCCCCACTCCGCAGAGACACTGAGCCTCAGACACCTCTCTGCTGGCATGACCACAGAGCCTGCTCACCAGCAGCCCAAAGACAGACAGAAAAGTCCAGGAACTCGAGAAACCCCCAGACAGAACGTGCACGTGTGTATTTATAGCTGAGGATCTCCAGAGCGGGAGCTCGCATGTGCACACACGTGCCACCGTAGCTTGTTATAACTGCACTTGTTTACTACAAACAAAACAAGCTTTTATTCCACACTGGAAGTTTCCTTCTGTGAAATCAGAGCCCCTTTCAGAGGAAGGCCTAGTCCCCACTTGAAAGTTTGCCAATATAGCTGAAAGTCACTTAAGTATGTTCCAAAAAAAAAAAAAAAAAAAGAAACGGGGAAAAAAGAAGCCATCGTAAGAGACAGCTGTGGGGTAAAAATGGCCTTTTGTCAGCACCGTTGGCTCTGTGAGGGGAAACTGGGCTCATCTATTATGCAAGTTGGGAATAGATGTGTTGGCACACATAGCTCCTCTGCCAGGGCTCTGCCAGGGCAGCTCATGGGCAGATGCTTTTAAGGGCAGGCAGACTGTGACCATCACCAGACAGCAAGGGACAGCGAGGAGGAAGGGAGATAAGGTGCCATTGGAGGGCACAATGGCTCAGATCCAATGAAGACAGGATTTCTGTCCAAGCATGGGGGAAAGACTTGCCCCTTTGTGTTTGTCTTCAGCAGCTGATTTATCTTCCTGCAGACTTTGCTCTCTTCCAGCTCGCTGCAGATGAGTTCGGAGAGAGTGTGCTGCACTCTTCCTGTGCTACCAGGCACAAGGGCTCTAGGGACAGTGACAAGCCCTTGGGGACAGCCACACAGCCCTTCTTACCCAGCTCAAACTTCTGCTTTCACTAAAAATGTCATCGGTGCCTGAGGCAGGACTGTAAGTACAGCTCCGGCAGCTTGTGACAATGAAGCACAGGCAAGCTTTTCCAAATTACCAGAGTCTCATGAACACTTCGAGAAAATAAGAACTGAATTTTGAGTTTTTTCTATCCTATGCATGCACAGGAAAAATAACAGTAAAACCGATCACTAAACCGGGAACACCCGGTGGCTTCTGCCATGGTCCTTGCTGCTGTGTCCATGGCTCCACTGCACTGGCATGGGCCATGGGGCTGTCCCCGCTCTCAGCCCAGAGAGGAGAGCTCCAGACCAGGCATTTTTGGCACTCCACTTTGGAGGAGGGTAATTGGAAAAGTCTCCAGCGTTTCCGCTTTCTGTTTGTTTACCCACTGGGATTTTCACACATTATCAGATCCACTTGTTTCATTAAGCATCGAGGCCTGCAGTAGCTGAGTGACACATGTTTATGTAACCATGGATGGGCCAGGGCACACAGACCAGCCCGTGGGCAGCTCAGCCCAGGCATTCCTTTCCTGTGTGCTTTCATTTCCTTTCATGTGCCCCTAGGCTTGGTGGGGACACAGAAGGTGTGGGCATTGCTGTGAATCCAAGTGAGCATCACTGGTATGTCAGGAGGACCAGGAGAAGGCAGGAATGAGGGCAAGCCAAGCTCACATGGATTTATTTCTGAATCTTCCCTCTGCATTTGGGGAAGGGTCCAAGCAGCAGTTTTGGATGGTTCCCTCTCTCCTATCTGTCACCTTCCAAGATTTATTCCCAAGTTGTTTTCTTTCAGCTTGGTGATAATGTGCCTCTTGGCGATGGAGCCTGCTGATACCAGCTGGAAAAAAATGCACTGTAGGCTTCTCCACAGCTGTTTTCCTCAATCTTTTCAGGACAGATGCTCTTCAAGGGAGATGTTGCAATTGGCACCCCTTTTCTTCAATTCCCTTTGAAACTCCCATGCATGGTATGATGGGCAAAGCTGGCTGTGGCTTTGAGGCTTAGCTGGGATAAACCAGATTCCCCTCAGCAGCACAGAGGATGTTCACAGCCATCACACACGTGTAGGAAAGAGCAGCAGGTGCTGTGTGTTCCCGGACACCACTCCAGAGCAGTGGTTGTGGGGTTTTGCGTTGTCCTCAGGCTCCTTCAGCCCTGCCACAGTGCTCATTTCCTCCACGGGAGCCAAGAGGGCTCTGGGGTCAAATATTTCCTCTCTGCCACAGACGGGTTTGTGCATCTGCCAGTCAGCTCTGTTAACAGGTCACTGGGCAGAAAGGACATCCTTGCCCTTCTTTTTCTTGGTTTGCTCCCCACCTGTGTGCCCAGCAGCTGCAGGATGGGGTGGGATGGCACAGCCAGGATGAAGCTGACCTCTCCAGAGGTTTCTGCTGTTGTGCAGCTGGCTCCTGTGGGATCTGCTCCAATGTTCATGAGCTGGAACAGCACAAGCTCTCTGCTTTCCCCCTGTGCAGGCTGCCAAGGGCATGAATGCAGAGATTCACAATATTCTTTCCTTCCTTCTCGGTATGAGAACTAATAAAAGCTGCACTGTCCATGTGGGCATCAGCCCCTTCCCCTGTTCTGCCACATGCTTAGATCAAAACATCCCTGGGGCTCTCAGCCAGCCCTGGCATGAGCTCTGTTTTGGGGAATGTCCCTGCAATGGTCCCCTGCTCTTTCTGGGCGTCTCAAGGTTTCCTTGTGCTGGGTGGCAAGGGAACGTGACTGCATGTGATGCCATTTGCAAAAGCAGAGCCCCAGGATCTGGTGGCTCCTCGTGTGTGTGTTGAGCCTTTGGGTGTCTGTTAAGCACACTCAGCTCCAGAGACATCACTTTTCTCATGGTCTGGCAAGGACTCTGGTCACCAGTGAGGCTTGGGGGGCTGTGGGGCAGGAGCAGGGCTGCAGAGCTGTGGATGTCTGAGATCCAGGCTGCTGCAAGGGAGCCTGAGAGCACAGTTGGCTGCAGGACTCTCACGCTCAGTGGGTGAAGCTTGAAAGGTCTCCAGGGAGTCTCACACGGGGGTTTTGAGCTCATCTTGCTGCTGAAGCACTGCTTCAAGCAGGCCCATACTCCTGGCTCCAGGGCAGCTCGAAGAGCAGCCAGAGGACATTGCTCTCAGGGGAAGACCAGGGTCAAACTGAAGTCACCTCCAACACGATGCTCAGCAGGAAATCCCTGGATCCTGGATTCGATTTCATATTTGTTTCAGCCCTACCCTGCCCCAGCACCCTCTCCTTTGCCTGTTCTCTTGGTGGTCTGCATGTTTTTCCCTTCAGCTCCCATTAACACAAGCCAGGTCTTCCCAGGGTGGGCCATGGTCCAGAGAAGAGGTTGGAGAAGCAGCTGGGTGTAATTAGAGATCCAGGGACCAGAAAACATTTACTCTTCATTCAAATGAAGTAACAGTGTCCCACAGTCCAAGACCTCTCCTCAAGACAGATAAACACAGGACTGAAAGCTCAGAGGAAAAAGGGGAACCCTCTGAGCCATGCAGGAGATACTGAGACTTATCTGTCTGTAGATGGTGTGAAGGACATTGCACAGCCCCGAGGAGCACATCTGGGACGGCGGCATGCAGAGGCAAGGAGAAGCTAGAGAGCAATATGGGCAGAGAGCACATGGGTTTTAGGGCTGTTTGCAGATGGCTCTGTGCTCTTTGGCTGGCCAGTTCACTCTGTCACAGCTGCAGAAGACACTTTCTTTTGCCACACCTCTAACTTCAGCATGTCCTTTAGCCTGGGCTCAATCTATAGACAGCAGAGTCTTGAAGGCACTTTCTGTGTCCCTTTCTGGGCCCCTGTTGGGAAAGGGTCTGCCCTGATTCTAAGCTGATTCCGAATAGCCTCACTGAGTCTCCCCTCTTCCAAGTGCGGACAAGAGAGTGTCCATTCCCACATCCCTCTGTGGAGAAGGCTACCACGGCAGAGCACTGGAATCCTCAAACTCCCTTCTCTTCCTCTGTGCTGCCACAGTAAATGGCTGACCACAGTCCTCTACGGACAGTCACGGACAGTCCTCCAACTCACACATTTCCTACATCCCAGCACACATCATGGCTCCTCAAGTCACCGGATGACAACAAGCTCACAACCCCTCAGCTTCCCAGACCAAGTGAAATCAATTCAATAATTACCATCAACAACCTTTCCTCTGTCCTTCTCCCTTGGCTATGAACTGATTCACAAAGGAAAAGCAATGCCATCTGTTCCAGGAAAAGTTAAATATGTTTGTGACAAGACATGAACACAATGCCAGCCAAGTGTTTGCAGTAATTGCTCTGTGGTTATATATAACACTGAGAAACACCCATTTGAGGCCCATGCTGAATATAGATCCACACTGGACCCAGCATTCAGGTCCCAAGCATGGATCTGTTTTCAGCTGCTGAAGGGAAACTCCAGGAAAATTGACCTTGGGCAATTCTCCCACTTGTTTATGTTTTTTTTAAACTTTCCAAGACAGGAGGTAGTGCAGAAAACATGTACAGCCAAGTGTCCCAGCGTGGATAAATCAGTTCAGGCTCACCACCTCCTCAGAGCCACAGTGTCCAAAACAACCAGAGATTCTCCAGCTCCTCTCACAGTTATTCACCTGGCCTGGTTGGGGCTTCTCTTCACCCACACAAATAAAGGAAGAGCATTAAATCCCAGCTTCCTAGAAAAGCTGGAAGCCTTTCCTAGCCAGCACTAAGTGCAGCCTTGCCTTCTCCCCTGGGTATTTCTCAGTGTCCCCCAAACGTCCCACTAGATTTAGAAACCAGGACTTCATTCCTAGTGGCCCCAATGAGGTGAGAATAAGCAACATCAGAGAAAGACAAGGAGAGTCAGGAAGACCAGCTTCTCTAAAGAGCCTACAACAAAGCTATCAAATCACACAGAACGTTTCTCTACCTTCCGTCTGCCTGAAAGACTACCGCAGAGGTTATCACCGAATCCTCTGAGACATCTTTTGCTCCTTTTTCAATTAATTAGATGAATTCACTCTTGAGGGATGTGGAAGATTTCTAGTCAGACATGCTAATTTGTGGGAGTCCTGCAGCCAAGCGTCCCTGGTGGGCTCTCCTTGCCTGGTCCTCCAACACTCACCAGGTAAGAGTAGTCTAGACAGAGCCACGCTTGCTGGTGCCTTACCTGCAGGTGATGGTCAGCGTGTCCTTGGCGTTGATGACGTGCTCCTCCTCAGTGATGCTCAGAGTAGGAGGGGTCATAGAATAGCTGCTCACCAGATCTGTGGAGAGAAGGAGAGAGGGGATGGATCAGACATCCACCAGCCTGGGCAGCGCTGTGGGCAGCAGCTGTCCTGGCTCCATGAGGCTGGAGAGGGGCAGAGGCCCTTGAAGGGAGCATCTTCTTGGGGTCTGCTCCTACAAGGAGTTAATGCTGGCTCAGTGGGACACAAGTGGTGTGCCTGCAGCCCTCCTGGCTCCAAGGAGCAGCTCTTCAGCTCTTGGGCCAGGGCCAGACAGCCCCAGGGCTCTGATAGACAGCCTAGCACAGATGAGGGCCAGAAAAAGAATGGAAGACCAGAAACTGGGGAATTCAACTGTGGCCATTCCTCACCAGGTGAATGATACTGAGCTTACTTGGACTAGGGCTCTGAAATTATCCCCTCTGCTAACTGGAGGGAGTCTGGCAGGAGATTTTTCCATACACGTGTATCTTTCTGTAATCAGGGGGACAAATCAGGGATGCCCAAATACCACAAAGGTGTTTGTACAGAGATGCTCTCTGCCAGGAGGCATTTGCGGAATGCCCTTCTCCTGTGGTGCACTTCAGGTGCAGCCACCTGAACAGGACCAACCCTTTGTGGACCGCAGCAGCCCCCTTCCCCTGCACCACCAGACAGGCATTCCAGGAGTGAAATTATCCAGGCTCAAGGACAGGCAGTTAAACATTATCATGCTCTTCTTCCAGCTTTTTTCAGGGAGAGTCCCACTTTTTGTGTGTTTGCATCTCTGGCATGCCAGACATGCACCCTAAGTGAGCTCCTCATGGACAAAACATCTCGAAGTACCGGTTACCCTCAGAGACTACTGTTGTTTTTCATCAGCACAGTGTTGCCGACTGTCATTACTTCATGATCTTTATCTTAAAACTCCAGCTTCTGGAGATGTGAGATAATTCAAAAGAAGTCTCGTTGACTGCAAAAACAAGCAAACTAACCAGAAATAGAGAGGGGGAAAAGAAGTTATGGAATGTGAGGCTGTGACTCAGGTAGGTGCTAAATGGTAAGGAAGAAAATAATGCAAAAATATGCTGCTAGCTCCACGAAACTACAAAAACATGAGGTTTATTCCAACTGTGTTCTGTGTATGTCTGTTTCCTCCCCTTGTAACATTCAAACCCAGGTATCAAAGAGATCTGGCAGGGTTGGAGAGGTCTCAAGCACATGGTATTTCCACGTGTTTCACAAGCAGCTGTGACACCTCTCCTCTAAAGCTGTGACCTGAGGACTGCAGGCCACTGTGGCAGAGCCATGTGAGCCTCAAGAGGAAATGGCCTCAAGTTGCGCCAGGGAAGGTTAACATTGGATATTAAGAATAATTTCTACACTGAAAAGATGGTCAGGCATTGGAACAGGCTTCCCAGGTAGAGTCACCATCCCCGTAAGTGCTTAGAAGACATGGATGTGGCATCTGGGGACAGGATTTAGTGGTGAACATGGTGGTGCTGGATTAATGGTTGGACTTGATGATCTTAGCAGTCTTTTCCAACTTGAATGACCCAATGATTCTAGGAGTGTTTCTCTACGAGGATACCTGACCCAGGACACAACAAAGGGCCACCAGCTTGTCCGACACAGGGGTGGCATGGGGATCCATGCCCAGGGCCCATTGCCACGGGGGAGGCTGCTGGGGGGGACACGGCGGTGGAGGGACGTGCGGAGCGGCACCGCCAGCGCTGCCAGCCCTGGGCTGCCGGCCTTGTTCTCCCCAATTGTTCTCCACTTCCTTCCCGCCCGCGCGCGGCTCCGAGGTGGTGTCCCCACGGCTGCCCCCATGGCAACAGCAGGGTGACAGCCATCTCCCCCCGCCATCTCCCGCTTCCCTCCACTGGCCCACACCAAGCAGCGTCAGCCCAGGGGCTGTCCCAGCCCACC
This sequence comes from Acanthiza pusilla, assembly GCA_036630365.1. Taxonomy (NCBI): domain Eukaryota; kingdom Metazoa; phylum Chordata; class Aves; order Passeriformes; family Acanthizidae; genus Acanthiza; species Acanthiza pusilla. The sequence continues at coordinate 7,092,126 of JAXCHO010000049.1, read as the reverse complement.
TCTGCCTGTGTGCGTGTCCTGCTGCCATGGCCTGTCCTACAGACACCTCTCCCTCAACAACAACAACAGCAGCAGCCACCACTTGTCACTCAGCACACGGCTCGGTGTCACTGTGGTCCCTGGGGCTGTGTGGTGCTCGGCCCCCATGGAGGACACCCCACCTCGTGCCTCCAACCTCCCCTTCCCGACGGAGGGGACGTCAGATGTCACACAGAAAAAATGCACCCCGGGGCTGTGAAAATAAATGACCACATTTTTTGTAAAATCCCTTCAAAATGTAACAAGGTTTATTAAAAAAAGGAGGCGGGGGAAGGAATCTGTCCGCTAAGCTGCGTTTCCTATTAATGCCGGACACACTTATCCCAGTGCAAACACTGCTCTCCAGATGGCCACGGCCTGCCTGTCCATCGCCCCAGGGAGCAGCTGGGGGTGCCTGACACCCCCATGGAGCTCAGCCCAAAATGCAGAAGATAATGGCTTGTATGGGGCTGGCTGGGGACAGCAAACCCTCTCATCCTGTCCGTGCTCTGGGGCAGCGAGCAGAAATGTGATGCCCCAAGCCCTGGCACAGCCAGCTCCAGGGCTGGCTGCAACAGACACTGAATTAGGTCTTAAAACTGGCATGGTCCCTCTGCTTGAACCACTAAATAAGTGGTCCAAGGTGGCAGAAGCATCTCAACTAATGTTGTGCCCCACCACTGGGGCTGGGGGCAGCAGGACAGCAGCAGAAATAACCCCCAACCTCCCTTCACGTGCTGCCTGGTGACCTGTTAGCAAACAACACCAGGGGGTGGAGGGGAAGAAAGGAAAAGTACAATCTGTGCAGGTTGGGGCTGTGGGATTCCTGCAGATGCATCCTGTCCATGGCCCTCTGTGAGTACAACAGGAAAAGGAACCACTGCTCACTCCGAAAGCACCACGGTGCTGGGCTGGGGACACTCCTGCTGCTGGCACCGCTGCTGGACCAGCTCTCGTGGCCATCCAGCCTCTTCACTGGCCCCGGATCACTGGAAACTCTGGGGACTCCCTGCACTGGCTCATGCTGGGGACCCACTACACCCTGATGCCCCACACTGAGCCTGGCATCTTGGGATGCCAATGCCCAGAGCCACCCGTGGCATCCAGGACAGGCAAAGGGATGCACAGAGCCATTCCCAGCCTGCAAAATCATCTTCAAAGCCATCAGGTTTCCCTGCAAAAATTCTCTATCACTCTGTGCTTGCCAGATGGATCCACCCCATTGCTGCCCTTGCCCTTTCCCTCCCTGAGGGAGCACGTGCCCTGCCATGGCTCTCTCCTGCATTTCGCTCTCCCCAGCACTGAACTTGGTGCTGGGTTTGGCCATTAAATCTCTGCTAACCGACACACAGATGGTTTGTGTCTCTGGCAAATCCCAGGGTGCGAGGGAGATGTCTCCAGAGCATGGAGTGTCTCCTCTCCTCCGAGTCCCTCCTTCCCCACCTCCAACCCCTGCGATGCTTTATCTCCTCAGCCCTCCAAGCAGATCCTGCTTTCTCCTGCACACCCAGTTGTGCCCTTGCACAGGGAGAGCATTAATGTAATTAAAAAGGCATGCGGCAACTCTGGCTTTGTTTTTTCAAGATGGTTGCAGCTTTTTTCAAGCAAGTTGGCAGCAGGATATTAAAATAAACAGAGGGGGATTGATGGGATGCAGCGAGAGGAAGCAGGATCCCACAGCCACTCACACCTTGTCTATTTCCAGAGAAGCACATTTCCCAGCAGTTTTCCTAGCCTTGATCTTGCAGTGCGTGGCTCTGAAAGGGGCCAGGCTGCACTGAGAGCCTTCGTATCGTTGGCAGCTCCTTCATTTTCAGGCTCCTCTACCTCTTTCTGCACCCTGACACCACTCCTGCTCTCAGCTGCATCCTGCATCCAGGGCTCTCCCTGCTTGATGGGGAAGCCACGCTCATCCCGAGAACTGTTATCCACCCCAGGGCATCTCTCAGCCTGTGCCTGACCTCCTCTCTCCACCCTTGGGCATCTTGTGGGAAAGCCTCGCGTGGGGCCTGGGTTTGCCTCACGATGGCTGCAGATGCTAAATCCCTGCAGAGCAGCACCAGAGCCAGAGCCAGCACGGCCGTGGTGAGCGATGGCTGTGGGAACAGAGCAAAGCTGAGTGTGGGACAAGTGCAGGTATGGCATGGCACAACACAGCTCCTGCTCTCCCTCTGCTTCCACTCACAGGAAGCCCTGCACCGGATCCTCCCTCCAAACCCCACACACCACCTCAGCCCCTCTCTGCTTCCCCTTCCCTCCCTCTCTGCTGAGTCGGCCCTGCTGACTGATTAACGGGGCGCCTTTCCGGAGAGGGGTTTTGTTCACACTCTGTCCTTCTCGCTGACTTCCTTCCCCGGCGCTGGGCTGGATCGCTCTGGCCACAGCCGTCGCATGTCCCCAGCTAACCGGGCCAGCTTGCACTCCTGTCACCACACTTTGGGGTCTGTGACAATGGCTGCAAGAGAACAGGGGCAAAGCCAAGCTGGTCCAGGTGAGACCTGTCTCCCTGCACCTTGCATAGCCAGCCCAGCCTGCTTGCTCCAGTGCTGTACTGGGGCAAAATATAGGCTGGAAGGGAAAAAGAGTGTCCTTTCCCCCAGCAAAGCTCCCCTGACCTTGCTATCGACCCATCTATACTTTGCTGTTTTCAGACAAAAATTCCCAGTCAATGAGCATCTGTCCAACGAAGTAAGGCAGGAATTCAAGATCTGGACACTTTCTAAAAAAGGAAAATTTTGTTTGCACCAGTTACCATGTGAGCAAAGCTCTGCTCCCGGACAGGCAACAGTAAAATTCTGGTACCTCGCTGGCCAACAGGGACCGAACCACCCTTTCTGATGCAAAAGAGCAGCAGCAGCTGGCAGTGGGGCAGAGAGAGGAGAAACCTTGCTATGCTCTTTCTGCAGACCTCTCCTCCAGCTTTCCAGGCTGGATTTGTCCAAATTGGCAGCATTTGGTGGTGAAACTGCATGTGCCCCACAGGAATTAACCCCAGCACCTCAGGTGCCATCTTCCCCGCCTGCTCCAGTCACAATTCCCCACCTGCCCTGTGCTGGTGTAACTCACTGCCCTGGTGCTGGAGGACCCATGGCTGCCCACAGACATGTGGGAAGTCCACGTGCCAGAGGCAGAGCCAGGCCAAAGTCCCACCTACAGGTCTGAAGTTCCTCCATGGAGTGACTCGTTCTCATGCACGGGGCACGCATCCAATTGCGGGTTGGAGCGCAAAGCGTGTCACGTCACACAAGGAGCAGGCAGCTGGCAGAGCAGCAGGGGAAATTTGAAGTAGGGCTGTCAGCTCCTCCTCTTCCTCCTCCCAGTGCTCTCCAGCAGGGAGGAAGGTTTGTTTTGCAGAGAGGTGAGATATCACACGAGGCTGAGAAATAAATGTCAGGCTCCAGCCAATGTAGGGATGGAACACCAGGTGTCCTCTCTCCAGCCTCATAGCAGGCAGAATGAGCCCCAAACCATGGTGGGAATTGACATCAAAATGGAGCAGATTCTGCCCAGCAGCCTGTGCCCAAAGACTGCCAGGGCAGGGTGACAGCCACCCATGCCCACAGTGAGGCTGAGAGGAAAACAGAGATGGAAACAGGCGGAGGTGTAAGCAATGAGCAAATGGAAAATGATAATGATAGAAAACTGAAAATCACTCCAAACTATGCATGGGCACAAGGACAAAGGGAGCAGGTCCCTTTTTTTATAGATCATGAAGGATGTTTCCTGTTCTGTCGCTCAGGGTTGACCCACAGTTCAGACCTTCCCCAGAAGGGTTAAACAGCAGGGTTATGCTTCCCAGTGCAGCATCAGCCCCTCTGAGCCTGGTGTTGTGCTGCACATTTCCAAAGCATCAGATGTTCCTTTGCTTCAGCTAGGACAGGTGTCCTTTCTCAGGGGACACAAGGGAAAAATAATTATAGAAACTCAGTCAATACAAACACAGAGGTGACCACCATTATTGGGTGTCTGATCCTTGCTGTCTGCCACCAGAAGCATGAGACACCATCTTGGCCCCAAAACATCTATAGGTGTGTGGAAGCAGAAGCCCTCTGAGCAGAGACCAACGGAAGGGCTGAGGAAAGGGCCACCAGAGCACCACCAGAGCTGGTGGAAATGCTTTTTTCTTGGCACCAGTCTCAGAGATGCCCTAAGCCCCCTGGGTTTGCGGTGATGCCAGGTGAGGAGGAAGGACATGTGTCCAAACAGACAGGGCATTCGGGGACTGAAGAAACAGGACTCTCCTCCAGCTCAGCACCTGCAGCCAGGGGAGACCCCAGCCAAAGCATTCCCTGCCTGGCAGCCAAGTGGGAAGTGGGATGGGGCGGGCAGGGACATAGGCATGACATTACATGACAGCAGCACGGTCACAGCACAAGCAGAAGCCACAGCCAGAGCAGCACCCTGAGGCTGAGCATCCCACTCTGCTTCCTAGCCCCTGGCACTCCACGGCACCACGGCTGCACATCCAGCGCCTGTGGCTCTGGCCAAACCTGCCCATGGCCTCAGGGCATGCACCCCAACAGGTCTCTGTAGCCTCTCATGGCTGATAAATTTTAACTAACTGCTTCTTTTCTGGTGTCTCATAACCACCTGCATGGATGGGCAATGAGGCAAAAAAAGGGACAAGCTCTCTAGGCTCCTTCAACTTTTGGACTTCCAAGCTGGGAGTCCATCAGGGAAAAGAAACAGAGCGGCTCAAGAGCGAGAGCCACTTTCAGGAGAGATGGGCTGTCCTGAGGAGCAAAGTCACCCGTGTGTCCCTCAGTCCTGGTGCCTTGGTGACTTCAGACAGGGATTTATATCAGGCTCTTTCTGAGCCAGCTGCCCCGAGCAGCAAAGCACGGCTACACCCAAAGCCTGACCATGCTCTCACCTGTTTTTGGGACTTTGCTCTGCCCCAGGGACCTGCCACCACGTCATCCCACAGAGGGGTCAGCGAGCGCCTGTCGGGAGTGTTTATCTGTCTGCCGCTCTCCCCTGGCAGGAAGCACTATCTCACCATCGCCCGGCTCGCTCCAGCCCGGTTTCCTGCTCCATCCTGCCAGGCTTACCCTGCTTTTTCCTCCTCCCCTCCCCCTGCCCCACGGCTGTCAGGCCATGTTTGCATTTCTGTCTCCTGCCGTCTTTCCTCCCCCTGCCCGCGCCCCCCCGCGCTCGCTCCCTGCTCCATCCTCCCCGAGAGGCTCCGTGCCGAGCCAAAGTTAGCCCGTGTTAGGTAGCCACATGTCCGGCCGGGGGCAGCGGGTCAGCCGGGGCCACCCTGCAGACCTCCTCCAGGATCTCTGCTGTCAGCAGCCCCGCCGGGCCCCAGGGGAGCGCCTGCTCGCTGCCCTCGCTCCGGCGAGGGATGCTCCGGCACATCACAGAGCTGGCTTCCCCCGGTGGCCGCCGGCCCACCCTTTCTGCTGCGGGCCAGGGCTGGCCAGACGCCGCTTTGTTTGGTCCCCCATTCCCTGGATCGCTGCGCGTTTGTTGGCTGCCTGCTCCTGCCCGGAGAATCCTTTTCCTGCCTTTGAGATAGAGGATGCTCGAGCCATCTGTGTGTTTTATTTCCTTGTAGAAACTAACAAGCCGAGGATTGCTTCCTCTCGCTGACATTTCAGAGGGCAGCTCCGGCTCAGCGGGATGCGCAGGGAGGGGAGGGGAGCCCAGCGCCTTCAGACAGGAACAGGACCTATTCTGTCCACAGGATTCACTCCCTAAGGGGCAGAAATCCTCAGACCTACCCAAATGCCTGTGGCAGCTCCCACTCTGCCACCGCTGTGGCTCTGCAGGAGTCCTGGGCGAGCTGTCCTGCTTAGCATACACAACCACCCCTCTTCCAGTGGCCCCTATTAACTGCACGGCTAAACCCTTGCAAAACTCAATTAAAATTATCCTCCCACATCTTAAGGGCTGTCAGGTTGCTTCTCTTCCTGTTTTAATTTACTTCTTTCAAAATCTTGCCCTGCTCACATTCTCTGCCCCAGCAGGATGTGATTAACGTGGCATAGAAAGAGCAGAAGGATCAGATGGCTTTAGGGGACTGATAACAGCAATTAACACCGTTCATTACATCTCTAACTTGAAGGGTTGCAAAGGATGGTCCACAGCTTGGCTGAAATGAATGTTGGTCCAAGTTCACTACTGGGCATAAGGTATTGCCAGCACAAATGGATGGCCAGGATGGGCCAGGGACATCATCCCATGGGCCCTGGGGGTCTGGGATGATGACAGTCTGGGCAAGTGTCTTGGGAAAGGCTTGTGCTGCTGATCCCTCCAGTTCTCCTATTTGGGATTGCTCAGGAGTTGTCTGAACACTGCAGGATTCAGAGGCTAATTCTACCTCGTGACCATCCAGGTGTAACCCCAGGGGCTTTGCTGGGCTGAGGTGCCTCTGGCAGCAGTGAGTATAAACCCATGGAACACTAAGGAGACATTTTTAGCCGCTGAGAAGAAATGGGAGCCCATCAGTGATAAAGGGGAAAGGATGGAATTAAATTAGTGCTTCTTACGCTGTACCTGATGGAGTTACGAGGCAGATGATCAAGGATCTCTTCATGCTACTCCTAATTGTGGATTTTGCCACTGTGGGACACCCTGAGAGATTCCCAAAGAGATATAAGCTCCCAGAAGACAAATCACTACCAGCTCTTACACACAGTGATTCAGGTGAGATGTCGAGGTCCAGGAGTCTCTATGGCAGTCTCCCTTGCCATAACAGAGTGGATACATCCAGGATCCCCCTGACCATAGCAGGGCATCCTCGCCTTTCCCAGAGCTCCAGCTGCCCATGCTGGGGCTGCTGACAGTCCAGGCAAAGCCAAGACCAGTCACGGTGCCTGAGCAGAGGTTTCCACCCACAGCACCTGGACTTTGCTGCATGGACACAGAGGAAGGGAAAAGCCTGAGAAACAACAGAGAGAGAGCCTCAAATTCAACATCACCAATTACAGCTTCATCAGGAGCCATTCCCAGAGGCTCAGGTGAACTACTGCTGAAGCAAACTGCAGGTGTGCTGCTGGGGGAAGATGGAGTTCAAGCTCTGTGAGGCCTCAGTATCTGACTCTCGCTGGGAGATGAGGAGGCAGAGGCAGCTGACCGGGAAGTCACACAGCCCGGGGGTCGGCACTGAGCACAGAGAGAAAAGGGCAGCAGCATTTGGAAAGAAAAACCAAGTCACAGGTTGGCTTTTTCCTTGATGTGTGTGGGCTTAATTGCTGGCCTTTGAAGTTTAACTCTTCCCAAGATTGTTGGCTTATGGACAGGCTGAGCAGGACACTGAAAAAATCCCTGTACCCCACTCAGGGCAGGTTTCCCCCATGTAAGCGAAGCCTGGGGTGTCAGACTGACTGTGCTGGGCTTTTTCAGAGGGCTGCAAGCCCTGCAGCTGGGCTGGAAGACAGTATACCAAGTGGAAAAGACCTGCTTCTCCATCTTCATGTCCCTGGAGTCTGCATCCAGATGTTTGCTACTTAGCTGTGAACTGAAATCAACTCAGAGCCCTCAAAGCAAACAGCTGCCCTGGAGCTGGCAGTGCCTGCTCCCTGCAGCACAACCCATCCTCGAGTTGATCTCCAGCTGCAGAGTGCAAGAGAAGCTGATTGATGAACAGGGTAAGTGGGGAAAATATAGTTTTGCAATTAGATGATTGTCTTGGCCTTGGAAAACCTGGTTTCAACTCCCCATCTGCTCCAGGCTCCCTGGAAGGCCATCATGCAACTTCCTTGTACCTCCATCCCTGCCTGAGCCACAGAGGGTAGGGCAGCAGAAACTGGGCTGCTTTGGCTTGGAAAAAACACATACTGGTACAAAAAAGGAGGAATACTTATTCCTTCTAATTAAAGATAATAGGGAACAAAGAAAATTAATTTAGCCCAGAGTCAACGCAACATGAAAAAGCTACATTAGACATGGATGGGTCCAGAAAATAGGAAGCAAAAGCAAAATGCAAGAGGAATTTAAACTTCCTGATTATCAAAGAGGGGGCTTCAAGCACGGAGTATAATCTAAAAATAATAAAGCAAAGGGAAGAGTGGTCAGGGGTGTACGGAGAGCTGCTGCCTGGGGAGCACGAGCTCTCCTCCAGGCGCAGCCTCTCCGTGCACACCTGCACGTGCACACCCGAGCATCAGCACGACCCTGGGCGGGGTGGGCACGAGGGGAGCCAGGAAGATCACAGGCACACGCTCTTCAAAGGAGAATTAGTCATCAGAGGTAGCGGCAGAGGAAGGAAGGCTCAGGTACGAGGTCAGGCACAAGCAGTGAGGGCTGACGGAGGAGTTCTGAGCGCTCGCTGCAGATCTAAGAGCCCTCTCTGTGCGAGCAGGACGGGAGGTGGGATCCCTGGGGTAAATGCACCTACAGCACGTAGGAGATAACAAATTTCAACCCTCCACTGTGCAGCTCAGCTTGGCTTTCTGCCATTCGTGAAAGCAGCCAGAGCAGCCCAAACCCGGAGCCTTCCCTGATGTGGTTAATGAAATCTTACTCTGTTCTCTGCAGAATCCCCAGGAGGGATGGGCTCTAAAGAGCACAGCAAAGCTCTCCCCCCACACAGGGCTTTGCTGGGCTGCACCTCAGCCCTGGGTCAGCGATCCCATCTGCTTCCTGCTGGGAAAAGAGACTTGAAGATGCAGAGACTCAGGGCAGCATGAGGAAATCTGGCCCTGTGGGGCTGTGCAGGGCATCGATGGCAAGTTACAGATGCACACGCTCTCAGTTTCTCTTGGCACAGAGCTGTGACCATAAGCCAGGACCTGCTGCAGCAGGAGATGATAATCACCATCTCCGAGAGCCAAAGTGTATTGGGGCATTCACGTCACTTGAGATCAGCTGGCTGTTTAACATCTGCACAGCTTTCTCTCTCCACCTCCACATAACACCCCTCGTGCAGCTATGAAACTAATTTAATTCCCTTCCAAGAAAGGCTGAGTTGGAAATGTCACACTTTGTATATCATAACACAATCCCTACAATGAAACGCCCAGCCTAAATGGTGGTATCGGCCTCTGGCGCTATTTGAAGGCCAATAAGCTAAACCTCCTTCTGCTGCTTTATAAAAATAGCTTACAACGGGGTGACCAAGTTCCATAAACACGCAGTTACTCTCTGTGAGTACGCAGAGGCTGACTGTTGTTTTCCTGCTCCAAGGTGCTTCCCTTGCCACGCAGCGCAGTGGGAAGAGCACGCAAGCGGACGCGCTGGGAAGGAAGCGTTTACACATGCTAATAACTTCCAGCCAAGGAGCACAAGTACCAACAGGGAAATGCTGCTAAAGGAACAGCATGCCACTTCCTCAGCTCGCCCTGTTTGGTCACCATGAGGTGCTGGATGCTCAGAGCTGTGGGGCGAGGCTGGGGATAGCCTCTCCAGCCCCATGGGAATTCAAAGTGTGGATGAAGGGAATACATGTTGGCTTGGTCCACAAATGCAGGAGAAGCTGTTTGGGAGTGGGGGCATTTTGGCACCGCACTGGACCAAGGGGTCGAGGACAGACACTGGCCCTTTCCCACTCCCAGAAATGTGGGTCTGGAGGCCAGAGTCCTTCCAAGTGCCATTCACATTCATTTCATCATACACATCTCTCTTTATGCCAGAACAGGTTTCCTAAGTTCATGTGGGGTCCTGTTTATTTTTCTTTTTTTTTTTTTTAAATCACTATTGTATTAAGAAGTGTTTTTCTTCTGGCAAAGGTTACCGTGGGGCCAATGCTGTGCAGAGGCTCCTGCCTTCCATCACCACTAAAACCTCTGAGCTAGATCTCAGCCCAGCCAACGTCCCTTATCTTCAATGAAGGCAGGCTTGGATTTCCCCCTCTATATAAAAAGTAGATCCCAGCACTCCCCTACTCCCCCAGTGCATTCTTTGAAATGCCACCCAGGCCTTGTTATTGCTGGGAGGCTGGAAAGCCAGGGATTAACTGCCTCAGGCTGCACCAAGCTTTATTTGTCTAAGCAGCCAAGGGTGAGGAGCAGCCATAAATATTGTGAAATGCTGAATGTCATGGAGGGGCAATATTGGGCAACACCAGCACCTTGGCAGGAGGGATTGCGTCTTGGGCTGGACACAATCCTGGTGTGACTGACCATTGGAAAGGTTCCTGCTTCCCTACAACACAAGGGCTTCAAGGAACATCAAACTCCATCCTCATGTGTTTAATCTGGGTAAACCAAGCTACACTCAGTGCGGCACTGACAGCGGTGCCTCTGTTAGTCCTTGTAGCACAGGAGTAAGCAAACATGGTGGGGAAAATCCTCCTTCAACACTCACCCAAGGGGACACATCCTGGGTCTGAGCCCACCTGCCCAGAACAGGGCAGTACAGATTACACATGCCCATGTGCAAATCTCTTCCCTTGCACATGGGGATGTCACAGCACAGGAAAGACCAGGCTATGCCCTGATCCCATCCCAGCACCAGCAGTACTGCCAGAGCCAGCACTTAGAGCCCAGGACCTGCCAAGTCTGACAGTTTGGCACCACCCAACAAGCCCAGCGAGGAGCCATCAGGCCCAGGTGCTAAATTGCTTTACAAGGCATTGCCAGATAACTCCTTTTGGAGGCAAGGCGGTTCCTTCCCCCGTGCTTCATCCCAGCACAAGGACCATGCACCGCCTGCCCAGTGGTGAGGCCATGTCCTTGGTGTGGATATGTGCATCTCCCACGGGAGCATCCCACTCTGCAGCTGGCTGGGACATGCCACTAAAGCTCTGCTCTTTGCTTCCCGAGGGCCAGGGGCTGCAGCGTGCGGAAGGGATGATGGCCACTCAGACCCAGTTACACCCCTCTGGGGACTGTGCTCTGGCTGGGACGATGCAGGGTGTGAGTGATGGATTTCTGTGGGCGCTGGATGCCGTCACCTCTGCTGGATGTGATTTCGCTTGCTGCCATCACTCTGAGCTGGCAGTTTCCAAATCTGAGTATAAACCACCCAACCTTCCTGCCTCAGTAAATGTCAAGATTTACTGTCATTCATGGAAACTACTGACTTGACCTGCACTTATGTCAGTATTTATTTTTTTAGGTCACTACATCTAACATCCATCTCAGTGGACACCAGTGCTTCAGAATTGGGGAAAACAAGTCACAGATAGAAAGCTAAGCCCAGAGCCGAACCTCACTGTCAGCACACACATATGTGTCTGTGCAGATATGTACATGCTGCCCCAATCAATCTTGGAAATCAATGGAGGAATTTCCAGGCTCTGCTACACAGCCCTGTGCTCTTTTGGGGAATAAATAAAGCCAGTAAACCTTGTACAGATTTCCCTGCTACATGGAGAGCCCAAGTGCCTCCGTAACTCAGAAGGGTGATGGAGGACCCCAAAACCCTCCGTGGGTCTCCTGGGTCTCGTGAAGGTGCAGACAGATCTTCCTGAACCTGTGGAGCCACTGCCCAGCTCGGGGCACCTCGCTGTGCCCTGCAAGGTCTGCCAAGCCCAACTTTGCCCTGCCGGCAGCTGGAATGGAGAGCCCCTGCAGGATGGGGAAGTACCCAGAGAGGAAGGGGACAGTGACCCAGGGGAGGCCTGGCTGCCATGGGTGCTGCTCGCTGGCTACCACAGGCTGCTCAGCAAAGCCACCGTGAGCTTGCAAATTCTTTATAAACTTCCCACGTGACACAATTACTCAGGGGCCAGATTCTGAAGCTCTTCCTTCTCTCTTTACTCAGACCAAGCTCCACTGAACTCACTGAGACATTGGCCTAAATACAACTGAAGGAGTTCAGGATTTGGCCCAGTAATAAAAACTTCCTTCCTTTGTCTACTGCTCACTCTACACAATCCCACTACCTCCCAGCCTCCTCCTGGCCTCGTCTCCCGAGGCTGGGGCCGTCAGTTGTTTTGGTTGATGCTGCTCTTTCATTTTACCCTCAGCCAGACCATGCCAGTCTCCTCATGCAGCTGCAAGCTGCTGAGGTGGAGGGAGCTGGGGTGGCCAGTGAGGAAGAGAGGGGAATTGTGGGGTTAAATGCAGCCTGGCAGAGGCACAGAGCTGGTCTTGGGGACATGGATGCATGCAGGCACTGTGCAGGCTGGGAGCTGGCTCAGCTATCACCTCCCCAATTCCTTCAACGCCTCCTTGAGGATAGGTTGGAGCATCTCCAAAAAAGCCTTTCTCCCCCCTGCTGAGCACAGAGCAAATGCCTTGGGCTCTACACCAAACTTTTATGTGAGGGAATGGGTGAGATGACTCCTGCCCAGGAAAGTGCAGCAGGAAGTTAACTCATCTCACTGCAATGACACATGCTAGAAAGTGACACCATAAAAAACACATATAACTTTAAACAAATAACTTGCAATACAAATTTTGCTGCTTTTTCTGCCTCAATATAGCCAGGAGGATGCAAATCATTCCCCAAGGGTACCTCATCCTCAGCATGGCCATCTGAAACGTGCAGTGGGGTTTGGAGCAGGAGCTCCTGCTTCCTTCCCATGCCCACCAGCCTTGCACACACCTGCGACACAGAGCAGTACAGGAACACACACGGGCTGATACAGCAGCTCCCTTTGCACCAGTCTCCCTGCATCTTTCTTGGAGATCTGCACTGCTTGATGACAGAAAGCAAACACTACAGGGATTTGAGCTCAGCTGAAGTGAGAAGCCTTTGGTCCTGAGGTACCACTGTGGTTTGATGAGCTAAACCTCAGCCCTGCTGCTCGTGGATGCTCATGTGGGTGACCTGGCCAGACAGTGAATGGCTCAGAGAGAACTGACACAACCCCTGTGAGTTCCTGCTGAGTTTTACATCATGCAGTGAGATTTTTAACATTCCTCAGCTAAAACCGAAATGTCAGAAGTGCACTTTGGAACGTGCAGCTCTAACCACCCCAGGGAACATAGAACTCTGAGCAACTCAGAGGGATGGTGGCTTCAAGGTGCAAGGCTGTGGCACAGCCTTTGCAGAGGTCTGTGGGAGCCTTGTGCCACCCAGCCTGGCTGAGCCAGCTCACCACATCCTGCATCCCAAAGCAAAACACAGCAATGGGCATTCCACAGGCTGAGAGTACAATGCCCTGTCCAGTGGCAAGGGCTGCTTTGCTTAGGGCTCGCTCTTGAATAAATACAGTCTCTCTGTACATTCTGCCCTTTTAAAGTACATTAATTGCCATGGAAACAATGCTGTTACTGGTATGGCAGCAGCCTGGTGGCCTCCACAGATGCAAGACAAAAATCAATGGATACATTGACATACAAGCTGTGTTTCAGGACCTTTTGTGGTTTTGAGGCTGGTCACCATGGGCACATATGAGAGAATGGCTCAGACACTTAGAAGATGCCATCTTCCATAGAGAGAAATCTGGGGACAATAAAACATGGAGGAACACCTCCTTTGCTGTTTATCTGCTTTTTTTGCAGCGCATTCCTGTATGGGAGCTGCTCCCAGTATTGATGCATGTGCTCAGCTTGTGGCACTGGTCATCACTCCCAGCTCCTGCTGGAGCATCCCAGCCCTGGCTGCCCTCCACATCCTCACTGCCAGCGAGTACCAAGCCTCACCTGGTCTCAGACCTTGGCAGGGTGGCTTTGCTCCATGCCTCCCCTTTGCCCATCCATGGCCCTTTCCACCAGCTCAGATGCCTCACCAAAAAGAAGGAAAAAAAGCCCATATTGCAGCTATATAGATGCACCCCATCACTTCTCGGTCTTGAGAGTCTTTTAAGGAGCACTGAGGGGTTTGTACACAGAGCAGTGTAAAGGGAAAGGCTGCGAGTGCCCTTCCCGCCCTAGCCGCAGCTGTCCCCGAGAACCCGGAGCAAAGGGCAGCCCTGGCTGTCCCCTCCCAGCCAGGGCAGCGCTGCCCTGCTCCCTGCCGTGCCGCCCATCATAAAGGGGTCCCTGAACTGTTATCAGGCAGTGACAGTTTCCGCCATCAGATTCCTCCTGTCCGTCAGGAAAGCTAAATAAGGAACATCGTTCAGGCGGCTGCAGGAAGAGGGGAAATGCAGGCACATCCGGCCCAGCTGCCAATTTTTCCTTTCCCATGAACCACCACTGACCTCCGCCAAGGGAGAACCTGGACACCCAGCCTGGCATGGGCACTGCTCCTCTTTGCTTAACCCTTCCCTGGGGGATGCCCTGGCCCCTGGAGCCTGCTGGGCAGGTGGTCCAGCCATGCAGGGCGGTGTGGCTGTGGCGGGACGGTGCCTGGGCGCTGTGTCACTGTCGCTGGCACCACAGACAGAGGCGGGCACACTCAGTGCACTGGCTGGCATTTGCCCAGCCAACTGGAGCCACAGCCAGGAGAAGGCTTAACCCCTCCACACCTGCACGGGTGGGCAGTTGCACCTCATGCGGAGACGGCGGGTCCCAAAAACATCAGTGAGCTACTTCATCGCTTCCCTCTTTGCGTGCACCTACACCAGGGGCAGAGTCAAGCTTATTCTTTCAGCAATTCCTCTGAAACAGAACTGGAGTTTTCCAGGCTCTGCCAAGAATTGTAACCACCTCTGGACTGGCTGCTGCAGACAGGTAAAATTTCATCTCCTATTTCTGTCTGCCCATCAATAACAGGGACCAGGACAGTCTGCAGTCCACACATCCCTTTCTCATGGTCCTTCCTGTGAACAGCCCTGGGGTACTTGCTGCCTTTCACTGCATAGAACCCGAGCAGGGGCGCAGCAGCCGCTTCGTTGTTATGTGCTCAGATAATGGGAGACTGCAGCACTTATTCAAAGTATCCCTTGCCTTCCTCCACCACCCTGTCCTCCCTGTTTGCCCAGTTAGAGTATTTTCCTGACCCCCTAAACCGATCCTCCCTCATTAGCACATGACGTCCGTCCCACGGCACCTCCAGGTTTGGCCGCAAAGGCTGCGCGAGGGATCCTCGCCCTGGAAGGAGGGGGCAGAAACACAGCAAGAAAAACAATTCACTAGTGGGAGAAGTCGTAAGGTGAAATACAAGTCACTGGCTGAAACCTGTTTCTGCTACCTCAGCAGGGAAACGACTCCAGGAGAGACTCCAAGACTCCCCACTTAATATCCTCAGCTTATAAAACTTAGTGGGAGTTTCAGCACCGGCTGCTGCAGGGCCAGGTTTTCACCCTCCTTCTGCTGAACTTGCACCTAGAGATGGAGCAATTTGCTCAACAAAAGGAGCGGCCACGCTGGGCTCGAGGGCTTGTGCCTCCTCGCCGACTTGACCACAGGCCACCTCCGCTTCCACTATTCTGCCTTAACAATGAGGCACCGCAGATGGGCAATAATGCTGTGCCGAAAACATCAGAACTATTCTGACCAGAGAGAAAAAGCCCCCCTGGGACCTGGCTAACCCCCTCTTTTAACAACGTGAAACAAGAAACAAAGGTCTGGGATAGCCAGAGGCAATAAAACCCCTGGAATTCATTTAACCAGTCACTAGATGCCAGTGCAGCTGCGGCAGTATTTCTTTTCTTAATGAAGGACAAAAGATAATTCCAGCTCTGGCTCAGGGCAAGGCTCAGCTCTGGTCTCCCCGGCAGACCCTGGCATGTACCAGGTGGTCATGACCCCCCCACAGCACCCGGCAGGAGTGGGATGTGTACCTGGCTGCTGCCCCTCGCCCAGCGGGAGATTTGCAGGAGCTGCAGGGGTAGCAGGGGCAGGTCAAGGTGAAACATGGCACTGAGCACCTCTGGCTCACAGTGCAAGGTTGGAAAGGGGGCTTTTACCTTAAACTAACCACACATGGACTTTTTCCTTGCAAACCCATATATTTTTCCACACACAGCTGCCTATGAACCCATGCAGACATTTCACACCCACAAGGCCCCATGGAGGTGAGCTTCACTGCTGCTCGGCAGCATGCAGCAAGCCACCAGCCTCCCACCATGCTCCCAACATGGGAATCCACCAGGAACTGCCTTCTGCAGGCGAGCCGTGATTTTGCAGCCCTCAGTCACAATGCCCCGGCCCATCTTTCCCAGCGGAAGAGCCCTGTGGCTTTAGTCATTCCCCACACAGAAGCCACCAGCACTGCTGGCTGCCCTCCTTCCATGGGCAGCGCAGCCTGAGGGGTCTGGCTGTCACAGGGCCTTCTGCTTCTCCCTACACCTGCCCATCACCTCCAGCTTATTGCAGCTTCCCCCCACAACTGGTTTAAATACACAGCTCCCCCAAACTGGGAGGGAGGGGGACCCTGCCTTGCACCCTTTGTTTTGGGGCTGTTTCACACCAGCAGGCTGAATGCAAAGTCACCTCTGCTGTGCCACCTTGGGTGGCTGAGGATAAGGTGGGTGAGATGGGTGCTACCCCCCCCAGGGCTCACCTTGCTCCCCAAGGCTGCTGAGAGCTGGACAGACCTGGGGACCCACCAAGAGCCCCTGCTGCTCTGCAAGGCAGCCTCCTGAGTGCAGTGGATGTCCCCTATGGCATTGGAGAAAGTGCTCCCTGGCCACCGTCCCCTCCTGCTGCCGTTCCCGTGGGATCCCGCTCTCCCCTTCTTTCTCCAGGAACTGCCTCGGGATGCTGAGAACAGCCTGTTCCCTCCTGGCTGGCTGGAAGCACCTACCATTCCCACGCCTGCCCTGGAAAACACCGCAACAATGCGGGGCCAAGGGAAACCCTGGGGACAGCGATCCTGCGTGGAGCAAACCCATGGGAGAGAGGCAGCAGAGTGGAATGGGACACAGTGGAGAAAGCCCTGTCCACCCTGCCTGCACTGGCTGGGGACATTGTGCTGCTGGGGGAGTGTCCCTCTGACCAGACGTCAGTTTGAGCTCAGTGACGCCCTGGTGGGTGTTTGTGCAGGCAGTGAGCCGCGGGCTCGCGTGCCCAAGCCAAATCCCAGGGCGGTAGTTGCAGCCCACTCATCTGAAATCATCCTTCAGCAGACAGCAGGGCACAAGAGCCATGGCTGTCCCCTCCCTGGCAGCCCCTGGGGACCATGGGCTGCATCCCCTGGAGGCCCTGGCTTGTTGCTAACAGTGGGATTGGGCCTGGTGGGGTTTGCTGTGTGCTCAGGGCTGTTGAATGAAAGGGGGTTGCTGAAACGGCCCATGTTTATTACTTGCAATAAAGCAAGTGCTTCAAATCCCAGCTGCACAGGCAACAGTTGCTGCTGGCACGGTCAGCACGGGCTGTCCGAGCACCCGGCCGGGAATTCTGCGTGACCCGAGAGGGGAGAAGGCAGCGGCAGCCAACGCAGTCGGCTCAGGTCCTACACAAGCACGGGCTGTTCCCTCACACAACAGGCAGATGCCCTTGGAAGCAGCAAACCAGCATCCCCAGTGGGATTATTTGGCTGTGGGGTGCTCAGGACTGCTCTGGTGGCTTAGGGAGCACATGGTCTCATTAGCATCCACAAAGGGTTACCATGAGATGCCAAGATAATCTGGAATGCTGGAGCTGAACCTCTGCCTGTTCTCCCCACCTCACTGCCTGCACAGGGCAGCTCCCCAGCTCCACTCCATCCTGGGAGCACCATGGACCTGGAATGTGTGAGACTTTTGTGCTCTTACAGCATCATCTAATGCTGGCCCATTTAAACAGGCACCGTGGTGCCAGAACAGACATTTCATGATCCTGAGATGATTATTTCATCCTTCACAGGTGGATCTCACACACACATCCCTGCTTTCAAGGGGAGCAAATATTTGCACCCCATTGGGATTATGGTTAATGAGAAATTTGTGGGTCCTTTAGGCACTGACAAATTGTCCTCATTGATAGAATGGAAGAAGAGGAAACAAATCCCCATGGTACCATCCCCCAGTTGAGATCCACATTGCCCTTCATCGCTGCACTAATCAGGCAGCACCAAGAGCTTCAAAGCTCTGCTCAGCCCTGCGCCGACGAGGCCACACAGCTGCGCTGGCCAGAGCCTTCCAGGCACTGCTCCTGCACCTCCAGGAGATGAAAGAAGCTGGGAGCAGCTACACCGTGCTTTACAAATTGCTAACAGGAGAGCTTTGAACAGTTGCAGCTCCCGCTGTGATGCCATCAGCAGTAGGTTCCTTTCTGCCCAGCCTCCCTGAGCATGCCCTGAGCTCTGGCCACCCATTGTGTCCTTTGGCCCCATGACACCAGAGCCAACAGCAGCTTTTTGGGCAGAGCAGGTTGAGTGACACTGCTGGTGATGCTGTTCATGCCACACCTGCAGCTTTTCCATGAGCTCACTTCAACAATAACAGCAAAAATGCCACTGGTGATAGCAAGTCACTGAGCAGACACTACAAAAAATTCTATTCATGCTCCCAAAATTAATCTCCCCACACAGCAAGCTTCCACCATTACTAACTTTCTTCCAGTCTTGCCCTGATCTGGGCTGTAAATGTTTTACTTGTGCAAGAAGGAGCTTCTCTTGTATCTGGTGGGGTGTTCTGTCCCCACTGCCCTGGCAGTGCTCACCCAGCTCTGCCCTGTCTCACGGGCTTTGCTGGCTCAAGGGCGTTGCAGCCCCATCTCTGCCATGGTCTCACATCCATCTGGCCCAAGCCATGGACAGGAGTTTGACTCTCTGCCCGAGAGCCTTTTGCCACAGAAGTGCTATAGGAAGGGAAAGCATTTTCCTGCCTTGGGTGACTTCCCAGGCGGACCAATGCTGGGAGAGGCAGGCTGGACAGCATTGCATGGACCCCCGCCTCCTCGCGCCTTCCTCCCCGGCACACACAAATTAATGACTCTGTGCGCGAAAAAATAAATAAACAGAGCCCGGACTGGCCTCCAGCCTGCCCTCCAGCAGGCGCGTCCCCGCGCAGGGACATCCCTCCCGCGAGGGTCCCGTGGGGTCTCTCCCCGCCCGCAGCGAGACACCCGCGGCATGAGCACGGCGCGGGCTCCCCGCGGCCCCGGACCCCGCGGGGACCGCAGCAGGGTCCTCCCGTCCCGTCCTCCCGCTGCGGGCACGCTATCACCGCCGTCGGGGACACCCGGGCGGGCACCGCGGCGCGTCCTGGTTGGGGATGGGTCGGGCAGCGCGGGTCGGAGACGAGGCACACCGGGGCGGACTGCACCGTTCCCCGTCGGGGATTGGGGTCGCCGGGACCGGGAGCGCCGGTCCCCGCCGGGGATGGGGGAGCCCGGGACGGGCAGCGCCAGGGCACGGCACATCCCCGTCCTGGGTGAGGGACACCGCGGCGGGCAGTGTGGGTCCCTGCGGGGTCTGGGGGACACGCGGGCGGAGGCGCCGAGTCCCGTCCCGTCCCGTCCCGCCGGAGCAGTCCCGTCCCCAGCGCGCCCGCAGGTGCGGAGCGGGCGGCAGAGCGGGCAGGGCAGCCCGCAGCCCCGGCAGCTCACCTGCCTCCGAGACAATGCCGAGCCAGAGCCAGAGGGGCAGCGTGCAAACTCTCCTCATCTCCGGGGCTGCCGGCAGGTCCGTGCGATGCGGAGCGGTGCGAGCGCCCCGCGCCCGAGCTCTGCTCCCGCCGCGCCCCAGCTGCGGCGACGCGCGGCGGCGGCGGGCGGGGAGCACCGGGGCCGCTTCCTTTTCCTCCGCCCGCCCGGGCCGCCCGCCGCCCTCCGCCGAGCCTCGGGGCGCCGGGCGGGCGGGGCGGGACGGGGAGGGGCGGGCGGGGAGGCAGAGGGGGCTGGGGGGGCGCACCTGAGGCTCCGCGCACTGACGGGGGATCCGCGCTCTCCGCACCTGCGAGGGTGCGCGCATCCCTCCGCACCTGGGTGTCTCCACCTGCGTGCATGGGTCTGCATCCCCTGCAGCTGGGGGCAAGTGTGTTCCCCACCCGTGCGTGTGGGTCTGCATCATCCCTGACCCATGGGCACCTGAGCACCCCCACACCTGCGGGTATTTTCACACCTGTGTGCACCGCGTGTATCTCCCTGCACCTGTGTGTGAACGCCCGCACGTCGCCTGCTTCTTGTCTGTGCCTGGCACATCCCGGCCTCTCGGAGCAGAGGTAAACGGTAAACAAATGCTCTCCACAACGGTACGCACTACCTCATGTGATGGAGCACATCTCACACCTGCCTGCACACACCCTTTCATGCCTGTGCACCCCCTCAATTCCACACCTCACACCTGTAAGCACACACCCCGAACCTCTCTCCTCCTGCCCCCGCTGGGGCAGACAAAGGCACACAGGCACTTGGGTGTGCTCACACTCGCACCCCTGTTAATTGGGGGTGCAGTAGGGCTCCCCACTCATGCCGTCCGTGCGTGCACAGTGCCAGCAGCGTGCGGCAGTGGCGTTGTCCCCCAGCACTGCTCCGTGTGGCACCCGCACTGCTCTCTGGCAGGTACACACCAACCCCCCCTCCCCACACGCTCATGGCGTTGGCAGCAGAGCGGTGCCGCCCCACTCGTGCCAGCGGCGCTGCCCCCACAGCGCTGCCACTGCCAGCGACAGCGGCTCCGGCTCGGAGCGAGCTGGCTGCGAATGTGCCACAGACGGAGGCGATGGCAGAGCTTTGGGAGCGCGGTGGCACAGTCGGCACTGTCCTGGCCAGCTGCCTGTGCACCCAACGAGCGCTGGATAGATAAATTAACACGGCCCCGCGCTGCGCCCCAGAGGGTTATTAATTACGCTCACTTGCAGGCAGTGAAGAAAGAGCCTGAATGAGAGCCATGTGCTCACGGCTTCAAAAAGGCAGGAAAACTTCTGGTGCACTCAACTGCTCACGTTGCCAAACCCGCAGAAGAAATCACCCTGTCCCTCTTCTGGAACCCTCAGAGGGGCTCTAAGTCACAGAATTTATTTTACCCGACTCCCCCCGTCCTGATCAGTGAGTTTTAATCGTGCCAGAGCGTGCCAACTCCATCACTCTCCAGCACACTCATCTTGGACCACCTCCCTCCTTGATCTCAACAGAACAGAAAGCGGTGGTGTCCAAGCCCCTACAAGTTTGAGGAGAGCCTTTCAAAACTTGCCATGCTGAGGGACAGCTGGGAATGTCACAGAGAGGTGGCACTGCCCACTTCTACGGGCTGAAGTGCTGAGGCTGCAGGATCAGACCCCTCCCCAGCGCTGGGGGCTGTGATCAGAGACGGGGTAGGCACGGCAGTGCACCCACGCTGGAACCAGCTCGGGGTCAGTGCCCCGGAGAGGTGAGCAGTGAGGTGGTGAGGGGTGGGCAGTGACAGGGATCAATCTGATCGCACTGCTGAGCTGCTGGCCGAAGTGCTCGGTTACAGGGTGCCTGGAGAAGCTGGGTGCGAGAGGAGCAGAGGGTCTGACCCGGGGTTGAGTTGAGAAGGACCTTCTGCCACCACAAAAGTCAAGGGATTTTGAGAAGGACCTTCTGCCACCACAAAAGTCAAGGGATTTTGGCATCCTCCACCCGTTGCAGTCCAAACGTGGCACTGTGCAGGCGGCGGTGGCCAGGACCAGCCCGTCCATGCTGCCATCTAATGGCAGTAATGGCAGGACACAGGGGAGGGCTCGCCCCGCCACGGCGGGGAATTTTCCATCACAAACAGGGCGACTGTGGGACCGATGGGACCTTTCCATTGTTGCCGCCCTGGGAAACAAAAGGATCTTATTTTAAAATCTTGTCCCCCTTCCAGCACGTGGGGGGACCCGAGGAAGCAAAGGCTTCCCCAAAGCACTGGATAAACACACACACAGGTCACAGAAGGCTGCCAAGGCTGGAGCTGCTGGACCCTGCCCAACCCCAGCATGATTATGGGAAAGGGACACTGGAGTGGCTCTGGGAACACTCAGGGACAAAGCAATAAGGCAACCTATAAAGAAAACACAGACTGGCCCTGAGAGAAGATGGCGAGAGCCAGCCCTGGCAGGTGCAGAGTCTGGATGCTGGGGTGAGGGGTGCTTTGCCCCCACAGTGCCCACTCTCCCATCCCCACCCCTCCTGCCTGAACCCAGGCCAGGCTCAGGTAGTCACCACATTCATGAACGTGGTTCCCACTCCACGGAGCACTGGTTTGTCAGAGAAATGTGTTTTCAGGCAGCATTTAGTGGCAGACCTCATTTCCTCACATGGTTAACGCAGCATGCATGGCAGCCCAGAGCAGCATTTTCCTCACTTGCAGGAGCTGCTCTGCCTCCCCAGCTCTGCCCAGCAGGGCCAGGCGAGGACATTACACCCCAAACTATGGCTCTGCATGGGAGCACCATGCCACGGCCACCACACACAGCCTGGGAGGAGAAGGAAGGACATGCTTCCTCAGGACCCTGCTCAGCCTGGGGATTTGGGACAAGCAGGTTTGGCTGCTCTCCAGCTCTGCCTTAGGCATGGGGAGGGTGTGGGAGGTGGCAGCAGTGGCAGTGGCACACGCTGGCAGTCTGTGCCACCTCGCTGGCCCATGCAGCACACAGCAGCAGCACACGGCAGCGCTGGCCAGTGGGAGCTGGTGGATGATGAAGCCTGGCTGTGCTCACCCCTGCCAGTGCCTGGCGGATCCGCTTCCCTTCACACCTCGGGGACACTGCCTGCTGCTGCCCAGCCTTACCTGTCTGCAGTTTGGGGCAGGCTGGGGAAGCTGATGGGTTTCAGCTCTCCCTGCTGTGATCAAACCTGCCTCACCTTTCAAAGCTCCCAGCCCTTGTAGGGGGGTAACACAGCCCCGCTCGCAGCAGCATTCCCAAGCCAACAGCTCTTTCTTCTCTTTTATTTGAACTGAGACTGTGGAGCAGTGAGAGGAGGAGGTGAGAGCTGGGAGAGGAGGCCGAGTCCAGCTCATGGGCTCAGCACTCACTGGCTAAAGGTAAACTGGGGGCCAGGAAGGAGCATAAACCCCCAGCATCCCCCCCACACCCAACCCCCGAGCAAGGCTGCGCAGAGCAGAGGCTTCCCAAGCAATGGGAGCAGCCCCAGGCTAGTCAGCGCTCCTGCACAGGACACATCTGCCTGAGCCCTGCACAGGACATCCTCCCCTCTGGCTTCTTCTGCCCTGGCACA
Organism: Acanthiza pusilla; assembly: GCA_036630365.1. NCBI lineage: Eukaryota > Metazoa > Chordata > Aves > Passeriformes > Acanthizidae > Acanthiza > Acanthiza pusilla. The sequence continues at coordinate 7,069,336 of JAXCHO010000049.1, read as the reverse complement.
GGCATTAGGCACCCCCAGCCCTGGCAGACTGCAGCAGTGGTGCACAGGAGGGGGAACAGGGCCCCTGTGCCATCCCTGCTGGGCAGGGAGATGGCCAGTGAAGGACTTGTTTTGGCAAGTGTCCCTGTGCCCAGCTGTGGGAGCTGGAAAGCCTCACACCTGGCCCCACTGACACAGCAGAAAGTGTCAGTCTCCAGCCACCACTGGGAGTTACACAGGATTAGAGAAGCTTTGGCCGCTGCTTTGGCCCTGGAATGGATTTGGGTGGGATAAACATGACATTTCCACCCACCCGAGGCACTACCATCCTCCCTCCCACCCTTCACTTCCATGAGCCAGGCCTGGACCCATCCCAGCACCTCTGCTGACTCGTGAGGCAGAGACACTGCCAAGCACCTCCTGGGCACAAACAACAGCAGCCAAACCCTCCTGACTTGCTCCCCTGCCTGCCCTCCTGCAGGGGTAGCACTGCCAGCCGGGCTACAGGGGGCTGACAGGGAAAGAGCCATGGTAGGACTGGCAGCTGAATTTGGCAAGAAATGGGACTTGGCATTTTTTGCATGTACAAATCCTTAAGACCCAGCCAGGCCGCCAGAGATGGCCAAATGTTAAAACGCTGCAGCCCAATACCAGGGATAGGCTCAGGGGACCTCTCTCCCTTGTTTTCAAACAGAAGATGGTGAAAAGCCACTGCAAGATGTGCAGGGAGCGCTCCAAGGAACTATGTGGGAGCAGAGGCTCTTTTGAGCCTCCTGTGGCACAGAAGAGCCAGGCTTGAGCATGGGTCCGAGGTCTGCTCTGTGCCCCAGCCTGTGCCACACCCCAGAGCAGCAGATCCCCCTGCACGCAAGCCCCGAGCAGGCTCAGCAGGCACCACTGTCTTTCTAATGAGCTTTAATAATGACCGAGGTGACGAGCCGCGCCGCAGTGCCCGGGCTGCGCACACCGAGCTCCCTCTGCTGCCGGCCCGGAGCCCTGCCCCGGGAAGCTCTTCAGCAGAAGATGCCCATGGTCGGGATGTGGTGCTGAGGCACCCGACGGGACCCCGGGACCGCTGCCCTCCTTCACGGGGCTTATAGGGGGAGCACAGAGAGGCAGGACGTGCCAGCAACCCACAGCCACCTCGCCTGCAGCCCGGTGGCTGCTGTTACTGAACCGTGCTGTGCTCAGGAATGGGAGGCTGTTCTTCTAGGGGTGCCAGAAACCCCTGTGAATGCCTTGTGGCAACCACAGCCAAGGCACAGGAAAGGGAGGGCAGACAGGACCTGGGAAGAGACTCACCCCCTCCTTCCACCCAAAAGTGAAACCCAAACAGCTCCCCCAACACCCATCAGGTTTGTGTGTGCAGAACTGGTCTCCAGCACAGCCCCAGGCAGGAGCCAGGCTGGTGTCCCCAGCGCACCCTGATCCCTCACAGGGCCAGGTGGCAGAGGCGCATGGGCTCCACATTGTCCCTCCCGTCGCTGAAGCAGGTGCTGAAGAAGGGGCAGTATCTCTCTGCAGAGACCTGGTGGAAAGTGAAGAGGTGGGACATGTCCCCAGCATCGAAGAAGGTGACAGTGCCCTCCTGGCAGTCCAGAAAGACGCCCACTTTCCGTGGGGGCTGGCGGGGAGTCAGGCGCACCCAGGGGGTGGCGGTGGCCCAGTACTCCGTCCTGTTCCGCAGACGAAGTGTCCAGTAGCCGTTCTCTGGGCACAGCTTGACCTTGGCTGCCCGGTCCACAGTGTCAGCAGCCACCCCCAGGTCCCACTTGGTTTTGCTGCCCACCCAGACCTCCCAGTAGTGCCGGCCGCCGTCGAAGGCCTGCGAGCCCAGGACATTGACGCACTGACGGAAGCGCCGAGGGCTGATGGGGACAGGCTGGGCTCGATTCCTCTCCGTCACTGCTGTCAGGTCTCTGGAGAAGACCAGGTTGGGGTGGGCTGACTCAGGGTCAAAGGTGAGCGGGGCAGGAGCTGTGGGGACACCAAGCATCACGTTTTACCAGCTGCATATTCCCTCTGCAGAGCAACCCTGGCCCGCCACGCCCAGCACACCCATCCCTCACAGCGATGTGCTCACCGGGGCAGATGGAGCGCAGCATCTGCCTCCAGAAGATGTACTGCAAGGGGCCGCTGTGGCTGTCCCTGTAGTGCTGCAGGTCCAGGGCAGGCCGGGTCTCAACACGTACCGAGGGCCTGGGACAGAGAGGGGCAGGCAGGGTCAGTCCCTCTGCCGAGCTGCTGCCGGGGCACACGGGAAAAGCATGGGCAGGGCTACAGGACACTGCTGCATGTGACAGATGTGGTAAAGATGGGACACAAACATCCCTGGCAGCTGCTTGCTCTGCCCCCAGTGCAGTGAGTGGCTCAGGGCAGAGGTGTCCAAGACAGAGCGGGCAGCACCGCTGGTGGAGCAGTGACTCCTGGCAACCCCAACCCAGCACACCCAACAGCATTCCTGCATGGCTGAACAGGCTGGGCCTCTGGTACCAGGCTGCCTTCCAGGGAGGGAGGGAGGGGACAGGGGCACGCTCCCCTATGGCTGTTCTGGCTCTCAGCTACTCCCAGCCTCAGGCAAACCTGCACCTCAGGGTCAGTTTTGCAGCCTCATGAGCAGTAAGAAGCTGAGGAAGAGCAGGGAGAAGATGAAGCACCCAAAGTCTGTGTCATCAGCCTTGTTCCCTCCTGCAGCATGCACAGCTCTTGTACCCATTCCAAATCACCCTGTCTCCTCTACCCACTCTTCCAGCCATCTCAACACATAGGATGCTCCCTCGGAAGAGCTGGGGACCAGCCTCCACCTTGCACAGCACCAGCAACTTCCTGAGCAATTTGTGATGCTTTAAAAACTTGAGATAAAGAGCCTCTCCCATGTGGTCCCAGCCAGGGACAAAGATAAGCTCCTGAAAAGGGAATCAGCTTCTTTCATGCCAGACACGTACCTGATATCCAGGCTCTCCACCTGCAGTGAGAAGCAGAGAGAATTAGCAGTCACTCTAATTCATGCAGCTGCACAAATAAGCTCCTTGTCCTGCCTCCTGCTGCCACACAGCACAGAGAGAGGAAACCAAGCTACCAGGACCTGCACCCTGGGGAAAACTGACTGGGCACTTGGACAGAGAAGAAGTAAAGGCTCCCAAGACCCACCACATCTGAGATCACTGTATCCCTTGTGGCTAAAGTCTCCATACTGTAAGGGATTGGGTAGATAATCCAGAGGGATGGCGGTGAGAATCACTTCTGGGTACAGCCTAGAACTGTCATCAAGGACTCTCCCATCCCAATTTCAGATCCTGAAACATCCCTCAGCCTCCTGCCAGGGTCAGCCAAGAACGCTCACCTCCAGCAGTGACACATCTTCCATCTTACTCAGGGTCTGCCTGACATGCTCGATGTCCCTCTGCAGCACTGCCATCCCCTCGTCCAGCTGGCCAACGTGCCTGTGCAGCTGTGCCAGTGCCTTCTCCTCCTTCTCACCCAGCTCTGCCAGCACAGCTCTCTCCTCTTCCTCGAGGATATGATGAAGGTGAGCAAACTCAGCCCGAATCTTGAAGTTCAGCTCCCCAGACACCTTCTGAGCAGAGGGAAGAGGCAGAAGGTGAGTTCAACAGCTAAAACACACAAACAGGTACACAGGATGGCTGGGCCTGTTACTCTGTTTACAGAGCCCTGGAAACTTCAGATTTAGACACAGCCATAGCTTTTTGGATGGAGAACAGGACACAAGGACAAGCTTCAAGGCTGCAGAGCCAAAGAAAGAAAAACAAACCAACAAACCCAACAAAACAGCTCCACCAAAGGCTTAGTCAACACAACTAGAAATCCCCACACATAGCCACAGCTCTCTTCCACACCACCAGCAACTTGCCTGTGGGCAAGACCGGAGCTCTTTAAGTTTTGTGGAGCTGTAGTATCAGTTGTTCAGGTTAGTTTGGATTTATTTCGTATCATTCCAGACCCTGAGCAGAGCTGCCTGACAGGCGAGCTGCACAAACTAATCTCTGTCATTAAGGCTGATAAAATCGCATTCAGCTATTTCCAGAGGTCACTTTTTTCCAGTTGTTTACTCGCCAGCCAACCTTGTTGTGTTCTCACTGCCTTCCTGCATGTTTACAAAAGACAGCCAATGACTTTTTATTTTCCTTAGATGTTTTAGCTTTTAATCTCCAAGTGTAACCTTAGCCTTCATTACTTTCTTGAGAAGTGCTTCCTGAAGTGCACATCCCTTTCTCCCCACAGGAAACCCAACTCCCTCAGAGATCTGAAGCTTCCCCAGCCTCCCTTTGCTCTGGCAGGTGCTTGTGCTGACACACCAGAACCACAGAGGAGGTGCAGGGCCTCCTTGTTCAGATCAGTGATTTGCTCCTTTACTCTTAGACACCTCTGAGCTCTTGCACAGCAAAAGGACAACATGTGCTTATTTGCTAATACTTCATTAATCTCAAAGGTCTATTCCACATCTGGCAGAAGGACAGAGGTTTGAAATGGTGCAGGCTGGGGGATCAGAGGCTCCAGTCAAAACACAGGGGTTTTTCCCCTCTAAGTTTTATCTCATCTCCAAACTACTTCCATTTTCCTTAAACTCACCTTCTTTGGCTTTTAATGCTTTTATGCAACCCAAGAAAGCAGCACAGTCAGCCAGTGGCTGTTCTTGCTTCATGGATCTGTACAAGCAGGGAGCCTGGTGCCTCTCAAGCCCATGAAGACCTCTGAGACTCTTCATTCACCTCAGAGCTTCGCAGCGAATCCCAATGCCATCCTTATGACAAGGCCACTACTCTTGCAGTGCCAACACTGCCACTGACCCAGCTCCTTCAGACACATGAGAGGATTTTAGAGCTGCCAAGAGTTAATGATCTCCCAAAGAGGCAGTGCTGCAGGGCCAGAAGAGGTTGCCCACAGCTCTCACCACTCACATTTCAGCTCTGCTGCACCAATGCACTTTGTAAACACTGCATTAATGAGTGCTTAATGTTCCTTCCAAAGCTCTGTTGAATATCCAGCCATGACAGGCTTGGGCCTACATGCAGGGGAGTTTGCGTACATCCCCACAGATACTCATCTAGATTTTTACAGGAAGCTGAGCTAAACCTCAGCTGAAGTGATACACCCATGCTCTGTGAGCACTGCCCCAGCAGCTGCCTGAAGAGCAACTCCCACAGGGCATTACCGTCAGGCTGCAGATGTCCTCCTGCGCCGCGCGCTTCCTCTGCAGAAAGTTCTCCATCTCCTTCTGACGTGCTTGCAAAGCATCTTCCAGGTGCTTCTGCAGCAGCAAGGAAAAGAAGGTAAGGAGGCCATTTCACCACTCTGCTGTGATTCAGGAACAGTCCCAATTCCTATGGTCAGCAGCAGAAGGAGGCTGCAACAGGATCTCATATAAAGGCTGTAAGGAGAAACAACACCTGATGCACAGGTTTGAGAATTATATATGTGCGCATGTAATGTATCCCATTTATTTTTAAGACTGGGAGCTCCAGCCTGGGATATCTGTATTGTGAATTGTGAAATGACTTGTGCAGGGACTGTCCCCTCAAGCAGAACACCCAGCACAAGGAGCCCTCACCACATGGTCCCTAAGTGAGAAACAACAAAGCTGTGGTTGGAATCAGGCACAGCAGTGAGGGAAACAAATGCAAAAGAAAGTGTTCAAAAGACAGACAGCTGTAAGGAAACAGGGAAAGGGACTACTCAGGAAGAGACACAAATGTCAGGTAAGATTTCACAGCGGGGGAACTGCCTGTGGTGAGCTTATGGTAGCTGCAAGGGCTCGTGTGGCACCTGTCCCCTTCTCCCCAGCCTGGGAGAAGCCACTCACCTGCATCTTCTGCTGGTGCTCCCCTGAGCCGCAGCGCCGCACCTTCTCCACCAGCCCCGAGAGCAGGTAGTGCGTGCGGAAAGTGCGGTTGGGGAACTTGCGGCGGCACTGGGGACAGGAGGGGACGTGGGCGCAGCTCTGCCAGTACTCCTGGATGCAGCCCTTGCAGAAGTGGTGCATGCAGTCCAGCATGACGGGGTCGCGGAAGAGGTCGCAGCAGATGGCACATGTCAGCTCCTCCCGCAGGCTCCGGTCCTGGCTCCTGCCGGCCATCCCTGCGGGCACACAGGTCCCACCCTGAGCACCCTGCCACCACCACCCCCAAATGCCCATTCCTCTGCGCTGGGGCGAGCTTCTGCCTGTCCTGCGCTCTGGGGCAGGGTTTGGTTAGCAGAGCATGGGCGGGAGGGACAGGACCTGCCCAGGTGCTGCGCTGGGTGTACGCAAGCGCTGGAAACCCCGAATTACAGAGCAGCCCCGGCCGAGGGTCACTCTGCAGGGTAACAATTTTCAGTTTTCCGTCACTTCAGCAAAACTGCTCGGTGCGTCTGACGGGGCCCGGCCTTGTGTCCCCACAGGGCCCCAGCGCAGAGTTCACCGGCCCGAGGGCTGTCAGCACCCACCCACATCCCGAGGAGCTCCAGGGCCGACGCAGCACCGGGGCTGCCGCGTGCGGTACCCCTCCCGCTCCAGTCCCGCGTTCCCCCGCCATGCCCGGGACCCCACCGTGCTGACACGGCTCAGTTCAGCTCGGTCCAGCCCAGCCCGGGCTAACCTACTCCAGTCCCGTTCCGCCGCTCCCGCACCTCCGGCTCTCCGAACTCGGGGCCTTGGCCGCGCCCCTCTCCCGGACTGACGCCCGCCCCGGCCAATCACCGTGCGGACACGCCGCGCGCGCTCCCGCTCATTGGGTGGGATGCACTGAGGGGGCGGGGCGGGGTCCCGGCATGTGACGCGGTCACGTGCGCGCGCGCCGGGCCAGCTGCGGGAGTTTCACGCGCCGCCCGCGGGAAGGCGCGAGCGGCGCGGGACGGGACTGGACTGGACGGGACTGGACTGGACTGGACTGGACTGGACTGGACTGGACTGGACTGGACTGGACTGGACTGGATTGGACTGGACTGGACTGGGCTGGACTGGACGGGACTGGACGGGACGGGACTGGACTGTCCCTGCACTGCTCCTTTACTGCCCTTTCACTGCCCCTGCATCTCCCCCTCACTGCCCTTAGATTGTCCTGCACTGTCCCCGCATTGCCCAGCGCTGCACAGCTCCGGCCCCACTGCTGCATTCAGTAAAGAGCGCAGAAATGAGCTCCGGGCAAAAGCCTCCTTCTGTCTCCCCTGCTCGTGGTACCTTCAGAACAAAGCTCTGGCCAACGCTTTGGGGTCACAGCCTTGGGTTACCCCAGAAATCACAAGGGCTGCAGGCTTGTTAGCGAAACAAAGAAATAAGGAAGGGTTTTCATTCTTGTGTGGTCACCTGATGATGAGCCCTGGGATGTTGTGGGAAGTGGCAGACACTGGTGGACATGTGAGAAAAATCACAAGAACTTACAATACTGGAAGTAAAAACAAAACTGAAGGGAGGGGGGACACAGGGACTTGCAAGAGCTGCACAGACCACCTGTCTCCTTCCTAACTACCATTAGAACCATAGCATGCCCCCCAAAAGGTAATGTGCCAGGCACTGTCCAAGTACTGCCCTCCTCTTCCTGGTGCTGTCTTCCGGTTAGAGCAGTGCAATTAGAGAAAGTATTTCTGCCCATCTTCATTTGCTTGTCTGAGGGATTTTCCCAGGCTTTCTCTTCTTTCACTGTGCGTGCTTGGTCACTGGCATGTGGCCACAGCAGCCCTCCCTGCAGGCATCAGCCTCTGCCTTGTCCCCAGCAGCCCCTCGGGGTCACACGCTCAGCCACAGCCCCGCGCTGATGTTTGGACATGGTGTATCACTGAGTGCGTGAGGAGCAATCAGTCCTGGAGGATGTTGGCCATGGGCAAGAGAGGTGCACCCCTTGGCCTCTGGATGGTCAAACTGATGCCTAAAAGAGAAGCCAAAACAAATTAGGACTATAAAATGCAGACAAATTTATTCGAGGCCTTCAAGGTACATTCGGGCAAACAAACGTCCCCCTCAGGGACTACACCCAAAATGGACCCTGGGTCACGAGCCCTTCACCTTTTACAAGTTCTGTCCCATTAGCATATTGGCCCCTAATTCTCCAATCTCACCCTCCGGTAATGATGTTCACCACCCCAGGCCTGCCCCCCTCCATCTTACAGTTGTTTACATATTTTCAGGCCCCAAGGCAATGAACATGTCCTTGAATCTGTGTTCAGAGAGCCTTGTTTTGGCTAAAGGTGCTGGGAACAGAGCATTTTAGCACTTAGTAAGAAGCACTAAACTGCAGCAAGTTACAGGTGCATTAAGAGAAAAAAACTAGAAATATTCAAAGGCATCAAAGCAAGTGACATCCATGGACACCAAAAATGTCAGGCCATGGCAAATGGGCTGGCAGCTCCCACACAGTTAATGTGGGGGCTCAGGACCTGCTCCCACTCGCTGAGCAAGGTGAGGGTTGGCTGCACCCTCCTGCACCAATACCCATGGTGGCAGTGGGACAGGGATGCTTAGTCCCCACTGCTCACTGGGCACTGGGGAACAAGAACTCACTGGGCAGGAATTGTTTCCAGCAGGCTGAACCTGCTCCCATTGCTGCTCTTTTATCCTTTCCACTGCTCAGCTCAGCAGAGTCCCCCTGGGAATATCACTAGGATGATGACATTGGGACCTAGGGATGACACAGAGATCCAGGGATCCCTCAACAATCTCCTTTTAGCTGTGACTTCATGCAGCAAAACCTCCGTCCCCCATTTAGAGCTTTGTGGTTCCACTAGGCTGGCTCTCACCCTGTGAACATAGCAGGGCTGGCCGGGAGCAGAGCCAGTGCCAGCCCAGCGCAGCGGGAGGGTGGCTGGTGTTACCTCTCATCCTCCTGCCACGTGCCAGCAATCCTGAGAAACAGCTGGCTTTGAACTCGTGGATTTTGGATGGGAGCTGAATCAGCTGCTTAGGTGCATCCTCTTGAGAGGGAAATGGCTTTGTCATCTGTGTCCAGCCTCTGATCTCCTGGCTTTGCCACTGTTCCTCTAGGAGATGTTATAGACTAAGCACAGACACAGAGATGATCAGACAAGATGCCAGCACAGGACACACAGCCCGGGGTGAGCCAGGATGTTGCTCCCTCACCTGTTGCAGCACCATGATCCATTATTTGTGAGGTTCTGCAGAGAGGTAAAAGCATCAATAATTGCTTTTTGGCAGAGACCTGGAATGTGCTGTGAAAGGTTATGTTCCTCCAGCAGCCCAAGCCAACATACTGGGAGATGTCCATGTGAATCAGCATCTGTGCTGTGGTCAGAGAGCTCACCCCTCCCTGTTATGCAGCCCAGGAGGTGACAGCCTCCCTGGGGTACCTCTAGGCCCATTGTTTGGAGAGGCTGTAGCTGGATAACTGAAGCTTAACCCTGAAACAGCAGAATTTGGGATGGCTCAGCTGATGTCGAACTTCCCCATCAGCTCCCCTTTTAGCCCCAGCTGGAGCCTAGTCCTGGTCCCTGTGAGCAGTGTGAAGAGCAGGAGCATCCCCCTGGCATGGCAGCAGGCTGGGCAGTGGCAGCAGGTACCCTGCCCAGGACTGGCACAGGACTGTGGGATGCTGCTCTCATGGAACAGATGCTCCGTACCAGGGCATGGAGCTGGCAGCTTGGGTCCAGCTGCTGCAGGATGTCCTACAGAACCCACCAGAGTCCTGGACCCTCTGATGTCTTGGTTTTCCCAAATATCTCCCCTTGCTGCCAACAGAACCTATCACCCATGTAAAATTGCTTATTTCCGTCTTTGCAGGTTTGAGCTGCAAATGCAGATTTCGGAGCCAAAGGAGGAGTGGCACCATTTTACCATGCACTGCACTAATCCATCAATCCAAGAAGAAAGTTCTAACGCAGATAGGGATGTCCTTGTCATGACCATTTCACTTTCTGGGACATCAACTACAAGGTCTAAAACGAGCAGTGAGTGACAGTCATTTCCCAATGAACGCATCTCCCATCTGGGGATTGGAAACACACACCCGAGCGTCCCCTGGTCTCGAATTCCTGTTTAAGTGCTCCTGGCATCTCCTTCCTTTCAGCACTCACTTCAGTTGGCAATGTAATGTTTTTCTTTCTTTTTTTAGCATATCCCTCTCGGGAGGCTCCAAGCTCTGGGCTGAGACCTGAGAACACTGTGTTTGGAGAGTTTGATTATGCACTGAGGAGATGAAGGATAACATGGATTGGGAAGGGTTTGGCTCAAAGCACATGGATTGGGTCCAAAACTCTTCACCGTTCTCCGTTCCATGCAGTAAATATGTATTCTTGGAGATGGGTGTCAGAGGAACTGTTTGGCCCTGCAGGAGGAGGGGGATGAAGTGGGAAGTGCGGTGGGTCCGGCTGCCGGGGAGCCTCTCTGGGGTCTCAGCAAAACAGGAGGGGAAGGAAAAGCAACTTCGGATCCAGTGTCAGTCCTTTGTGTCTGCTCTCCAAATGCAGGCAGAGAAGCTCCACAGGGGACAAGAAGCTTTGCATTTTGATTTCGCTGTTTCACTTCGATTTGAGTGCAAATACACTCTGAGGATTTTGATTCCCCTGGATCCTGCTCTCCTGGAGTCTCTCCTGGAGGATCCTGTGGCTTTCCCTGAGCAGTGCCCAGCTGTGGGGCAGGGGAAGGGTTGAGGGGTGAGTTGGGGCTGATCTTTTCCATGTGCTGACCTGGACAGGCCCAGGGGAAGGACTCTATTGGTGTGAGGATGGGGCAGCCTGGAGCCAGCTCTTCCCACTGCCCTCGGCATCTCTGGTCAGGAAGGAGTGGGGTGCTGCTGGTCCAGGAGAAATGCCCAGACTCCCCATGTCCCCAAAAGCAGGCTGCATCCCAGGGAGCTTCGCTTCTGTGTGCCCCTGCCAGCTCCTTCCTATGCTGAGACCAGGAGGGGGAAGAACTGGAAAGGGATTGCTGTAAACAGAAAGAAAAGAATGAAGAAAGAAGGGATGAGGTAAATCAAGGTAACAGCAGCAGCACTGCTAATGGATATTTCTCTTCCCTCCGTGACCTCAGCTGCAGGGACATGATTTAGAGGCCTCGGTTAGAAAGGCGAGCAGGAAATGAAGCAATGCTCCGAGATATGGTATCTTTGGACAAATAGCTGCAGGAGGAAGGTGACCAGAGGTGGCCATTATTTGCCATTATTTTCTTCCCAGTCCCAAATGATATCACTATTTCGGTAAAGCCGTAGCCTTTGAGGCTGGAGCCTGTGAAGACATCTGACCAGCCCCAAATGCCCCATGAACTGACAGCCATGGCCCAGGTAAAAGCCCTGTAGAGATGGCAAGAGGTGTTGAGCAGGTTCAAACCATCCCAAACATTCCATGGAAGGACCCAGGTGAAGTAAGGGCAGGAGTCTGAAGGTTGGTGACATTTTTTCCCCTCGTGTATCCAGGAGCAGGGTTGGGGATCAACATGGACAAATCCATCTCCTACTACATGGAGGGAGGGAAACAAGGCCTGGAATAGGCAGAGGAGGATGAACATGGCCTAATCATGGCTTTTTTCTTTTTTTTCCTTTCCGGGGATGCTCAAATAACTCAATCCCAGGGGACCAGTTTTGTGTGCTACTGAACTTCTTATCCCAGTCTGCCTCCCCAGGACTTCTTGTGTGAACAGTCACGAGCAGCCCTGTCAGGCAGTCTGTCCTGCCCTGTGAGATTCCCCATGCCACCCCTCCAGGCAGCCAAGAATCCTTCATGTTTGCATTCCGCCAGCATCCTTCAGCTCCCCACACCCAGGCGCCAAAACCAGGAGATTTCTGCAAATATTAACATTTCTGGCTGCCATTTGTTTGCCTGTTTACTTTGAGCTGTGTATGAAACCTCTCTGATACTCCACACACAGCATGGTCTTGGCCAGAACAGCTCTGTCCTCTCAGCCTTCCCTGTGATGGGTTATGTCAGCCTGCTGGTCACTGGATGCCCTGGAATGCTCTTCTCTTGCACTTGGGTCTCTGGTTCATGGTGATGAGCATTCACAGATGTGCTAAGCTGCCTCTGCAGAGCCTGAAGCATTTGCAGGTTTTGTTTTTTAATGGTTTTTAAGGTTTCTGAGTTCAGCTCTGTACAGGAGGGATGTGGGAAAGGTCTTCATGACCTCATCTTACAAAAATGGGCTGGACAGGCTTGGCTGCTCAAGGTGCTGGAGTCTTGTCCATTAGCATCCACATTCCGGGGTCAGAACACAGTAGCCATGAAATCCAGGCCTGTGGTCACATCACATATCCAGATTGCTTTCTCCTAACTGGTCTGAGACTGTTTGCTATCATTACTTGCATTAAAAACATCTGCAGAGCGCAGTTCTCTGCCTGATGTCACATATGAAAGTCTTTAGCCCATTCAGTGGAGCTGGAGAGAATTAATTTACCATCACGGCCTTCAAAAGCCAAGGGATGTTTCTGCAAAACAGAACAGTATCTCTCAGTGCAGCATTTCGCACACAGCACAGGTTATTGGGCATAAATGTCCCCCCTTGCTATTTACTTTGCACTTTGCTATCGGAGAAAGATGCAGATGTGTTCCAGAATCTCATTCATTTTGGAGAAACTCAGACTCCACACTGCCTGCAGCTGAGCAGCCTCAGCCTGGAGGCACCTCCTGTGCTCCCAGGAGGATTTAAAAGCAGCTCTTTACAACCTGGCTCTACTTCTCTCCCTTCCACTTTCTTACAGTCACACTGAAAGCTGGAGCCTGAACATCGCCGAGGTGGTCACCACAAACAAAATGAAAGAAATTCAGTCGCTGTTGAGCAGTTGCTGTTGCCGTTCTCCCTTAAAGAAAATAATTAAATGGCTGTACCTTTGTTAAAAAATCTGAAAGATCCTCAAAAAGATTTTCCTTCTGGAGCTGTCACCATAACAACGAATGTTTGCAAAGGATGCAATGGGGAGGGAGCAGGGAGAGATGTGCCCTTGGTAAGCACAGAGCGCCGACGGCCGCAGGTGATGCCAAGGATGAGGGGTGGGATGGTCAAGCCAGCATAGTCCTGGGAATATTGCACAAACCTGAGCAGTTCCCAGTGTCTGTACTGGTGAGGTTGTGGCAGTGCTTGGTTGGACAGCTCGCTGCCACTCAAACCCTGTGTCAGAGCTGCCCTGAACAGCCATGGGGCCAGGGCTGCCATGGGAGCCAGGCTGAAGCTGACACCAGGGGCGGGTGGTGGCCTTCAGGAGGCTGCAGCTCCTGCCTCTGATTTTGACAGTACAGTAAATGCTCAGAGTGATGATCTTACCACAGGGATCAATTAATCTTTTTCAGAGCTCTGCCCTTTGCTCCCCATCCAAAGCTCACAAACTGATTTATTTGTAATAGGATCTGGGCAGGCTCCTTCCCACTCCTTTTTCAGGGGAACAGGCTGGGGCACTGCCTTGCCCAGGACAGTTGACAAAAGAGGGAATAACCCATCCTGGAGACACAGCACCAGGGCCCTGCTACCTTTCCCCTCTCTCCAGCTACCTGGGCTGGCTCTGCTCCTCTGCTTCACTCTAGAAAATAACAATGCACACCCTCTGGTTCTGCATCTTCTGCCCACAGTGAATGTCACCCTGAAGGAACATGGTTTTTCCCATGGGAAGCTGAGCACTACAAGCACTACATTCGAAGGCACTGAGTGCTCCCAGAGGTAATACTTTGCAAAGCCATATTTCCCCTGATACCTTAAGTATCTTAAATGCCTGGGGAGAAATAAGTCTCTTCTCCTTCCAGCACGAAATGGCTTTTGAAGTAGATTTGCAGGCTCCAGACTCACCTCCCTTATGTGTCTGGCGTGAGCTCTTCAGCGAAGGCAGAGAGGAAACTGCTCATCGAATAATAAATTGCAGGCACGTGCTCCCCTGAGCATTTGTTTGGAAAGTGTCCCATATGCCTCGTGCCAAATTTGCTGGCCAGGGAAGCTCAGTGGTATTAGCATGTTCCAGTTAATTAGGGCTGTGAGTCGTCCTTTTCATCGCCTGGAAGAGCTGAGAGGACAAACCCCGAGCACTGCCTTTATAAGGCTTTGTGCTTTCCAGCACCGTCTCTGCTCAGCTCGTGCGTGCTCTGCTCGTACTCTGGGGACGCAGCTCTTCCCCATGGGGCACTCGGTGTCATACCTATCTCTCCGTGCCAGACACTGGCTTGTGAGTCAGGTTTCTGGGGAGCACAGAGCCAAGTGGATTCCCAGCCAAATCCCTGGGTTTGTATCAGGAGTGGGTCTGACCCTCCTGTGCTCAGACACCGCTGCCAGCCCAGCACTGCAGAGCTGAGCGGGGCATGGGGAATCTGTTCCCTGCCACAGCTGATGTGGGTCCCCACAGGACCAGAAAAGATGGAGCAAGGCAGTGAAGCAGCAAACGTGATCCTGCTGCTGCCACGGTGGTGCTGAGCACTGCATCCCAGCTCCTGGAAGCGTGGTGCCTTTTGGCAACATCGAGCCCATAGAAGACATGCCATGCTCTGAATTTTCCAGCCGCTCGCATCACTTTCAGTCTTGGCACTTTGGAAGAGTTTAGGCTGGGGCTGCCATCAGCCCATCCAGCTCTGCCTGCTCCCATCACACAATCCAGCATTTATAGCGCCATTTGTCATCTCAGGAATGACAGACTGGGCACAAAATTCTTTGTGGGACTGTGAAGCAGGAGTATGCAGCCTGGGAGAGCAAGACCCTGAGCACAGAACACGCTGCCTAAATGAGATGGGCAGCTTAGAAAGAAATCCCATAGGGCAAAGTGGGAAAGCAGCTGCCACTGCTGCACATGCAAGCACCAAGTCCTCTGCTCCAGGGGTGAGTTTACCGGAGTGAAGCATTTTTATCACCTTTTTTATGTACAGAGAACTGAGATACATCAAATGATTTGCCCAAAGGCAGACAGGGAGTCTGTGATAGATGGGGAAACACATTCCAACCCCAAAACACATCCATGTTTCTATTTTATGCAGGCAACTGCTGGTCTACAACAGATCGTATTTTTGCAATCCTGGCTCTGAAGAGCTTATCTGACTGCAATTATCCTCTTCTGAAAAAGCTGTTTTCTACCTGGCTCAGTACACAAACAACAAGCAACAGCCCTCTAATAAATTAACAAAGCTTTGAGTGCAGTGACTTGCAGAAATGGAAGCTAAATACAGGGGCCAGTTCTGGGCTCAGCAGCGCTGATGTCTGCCTGGAGAAACTGCCTGGAGTCCTTCTGCCCTGATGTGAGGATAGTCAAGGGGATTTTGTGTGTTAGAGTGAGAGATCCAGGGGTGGGAAGGAGATGGAAGGGGTAAACCCTCTAGGCATTAATCAACTTAATCAAATGAGCCCTGTAGGTTTGCCCCTAGGAGGGCAGGAGCTGAAGTGTGGCGATGTGTTCAGCAGGACAAATCTCATTAATCTTTTTCCATATGATCATCTCCTTCCTGGCTCACTGACCCTCATCCTGCAGACACTCTCAACATCCCTGACTTCTGCCTGTCCTGAAGGAGAGCAGAGCTGTGGCAGTCCCAGGTCAACCCACACAATTTGTCTCTCCTCTTGATTCTCCAGTGCCTCTCACTGTGGTATCAGATTGCTCAGATATTTTAGCCAAACCTTGTCTCTGATGGTGTCTCTGCTCCTTCACTAATTCCAGGAACATTCACATGGGGACAAAAAGCTGTTACGAAATGAGAACCTGCTTTTAAATTCAGAGAGGGTACAGACAGCTTTCTATCCGCCCTCCCACCCCTGAGTCTCTTTGTGGCTAATTTAGTTCCCAAATACATCAGACTCCCAAATCCACTGCATCCGTGAACTCCGGGGCTCAAATGGAAAGGGGCTTTTGTGTTACCACAACTTGCTGATACTTCAGAGGATGCTCAGGAAAACACAGGCTTGACACCTCAGGAAGGAGCAGTGGAAATATTTTGGTTAGATGCAGGTGGAATTAAACAGATGTTTAAAAAATGAGAAGCTGCTTTTTGAAGTATGTCACTGTTGCTGCTCCAGATGAAGCAGGATGAACTGGAGCATCTGGAAGCCTTGGTAACAGTTCTCTTAGAGATTCCTCCCAGGGAGTGAATGGATAATCCACCTTCCTTTTCTGACAGAAGTTAAGCTACAGCAGATGGCTTACAGCTGGAAGGTGGTCATACTGAGAACCTGGCTGCTCACTGAGGCAGACCAGATTACAGGCCAAAAGACAGCCCTCTCCTCTGCCCCATTTCTCAGCCTTTGGACATAATTTTTGCTCCCTGGAGCACAAAATTCATTGTTGTGTTCTCAGGAGCACGGGTGAGCAGACTCGCTTTTGCCTAATCAAAGCCCGACCACTGGGAAAAGTTTTTGAGCTGCGAAGGTCCTTTGGTCTCATCATGTGTGGAAGGACATGAGGCTCCTGGGGCACCCCTGCAGGCGTTTGTGTGCATCCATCCTGTGTGTGAAAACACCCCAGGCTTGAGGCTACACCAGGGCATGCAGTGGGCCCTGACATCTCTGCTCAGGGCTGCACAGCCTCCACACCCCAGGACAATGCACGGCACCATCTTTGCATTCCCCCATCCTCCTCCTCCTGCAGGGTGCTGGAAGATCCTCAGCTGCTTTGGGATCTGTAAGCTGTGTGGGGAGGTTGTTTTGCACCTCGGTGTTCAGGGTGCCACAGTTTGTACCACAACTGCTCCTCCTGACCCACCAGGAGTGTGAGGGCTCTTCACTGCAGCCCCTGGTGTCCCTTCCCTGTGGAGAAGCCAAGGGCCAGGCAGCACCAGGGTTATGCTGCACTCGCTGCCAGCTGTGATTGTGCTGTAGCTGGGTGACATTAGGCAGACTGGCAGGCAGCCATGGCTGTGGTGCTGTGAGAAGAGCCTGGCTCCAGGGACAGCGCTGGGGAGTGCCGAGGGAGCAGGGACCGAACCCCAGATCAGCAGCTGCCAGTTGGGGTGACAGCCCAAGTCTGCTAGAGCTCAACTGCACCTTCTGCACTGCTCTGTTGGGCTGAAGAGCTGGGCTGATGTTTTGGAGCACAGTAGGTTTTGGTGCTCCACTGGACCCTTTGGACCGTGGGAGAGGACATCCTGGGGACTTGCACTGATTAATCCATGATTTAAGAGTTTGCTGTCATCCAGCAAACGCCGCATGCCAAAAATGACTGGAATTCACCCCATGGTCCTGATGAAGGTTCACAGCTTCAGGCTGCACGAATTTCTCTGCTGTCAATCACTGCCTTCTCCCCAGGCATCTTGTTTCAGCCCTGGGAAGAGTGGGGAGCGGTAGCAAAGGAATCTGGGGAACAGGTGAGAAAAATCTTACACAGAAGAGAAAGGAGGAAAAAAATAATCTTGAGCAGAAATCAACTATCCACTGCTGAGGACCCTAGAGAGGAGGAGCATCCATCCACCAGGAGCAGGGGGAACAGCATGCACCACTCGCTTCCCATTAGCTGCTCTTTGCATCTCTCTGCAGACCTCTGGGAGACAGCAATGGCTCCTTCCAAGCAGATTTGTCTTGTCCTGCTTCCCTCCACTCCCAGCTTTCCCAAACAGCTAAATCAACAGCCTTAGGGAAAATGAAGGGGGAGAAGACACAAAACTCCCACAAAAATCCAGCTAGCACAGCTGGTGGATTTCGTGCCGAGTCCTTTTTTTTCCTTAGGGGAGACAGGGAGAGGAGGGGGAAGGATGGGACTCACGAGAACTCTTGTCCAAGTCTTGGGTTCAAGCGTCACTTTCTGTGTGATTTCAGGAATGTTATCATTCCTCTTTCTCTGCTGAGCCATTGGAGTATTTTCTTTTTCCTGGTGTATTGTGACTTTTTGGCACAAAAGGATGGTTGAAAAGACCCTGTGTTTCCATTCTCACAAAGTAAAGGAGACCAAAGTTCACTGTGGGGGTAAAGAGCAAGACTTCTCTGATAGAACTCTAGCTGTAGGTTCTCAAAGCCGAGAAGAGATGTCCTTCTCCCCAGCCTGTCCATCTCCTAGCCCAGGTGAGCTGCAAAGTCACACCTGCCTGAGGTGGAAATCCTATGCTAAGAACACACATGACTTCTTGAGGGCAAAATCTTTGAACAGGTTGGGAGCTGTGCTTATCTGCTTCCCTTTATTGACTTTAGACTGCTTTTCTGGGCTCCAGCAAGGTTGGATTTTGTAGATTTGGACATAAGAATCCTGTTCCTTTGTCTCTCCATCTTTCTTGCTTCAGGAGTGTGGACAGTGCTGAGCATCCTAAAATCGAAAGTCACTCAATTTCCATGTCCACAATGAATCTGGCTCTGGAGCAGACTGAGCCACTGCCAAGTGGCTAAAACTTTTCAGCATTCCTTTTATTTGCATCTCAGGAGTCCCTGCAGCCCTGTCCCACAGCCGCAGATTGCTCTGTGCACTGTGCAAACACTGAGGCACAGGAGGTTGGAGGGAGGTCTGTGAAAGCTCTGCAGGACCTGCAGACCTCTTGCTGCAGGGGAGATCCCCCTCTGGACATGACTGTGCCAGTCCCAATGAGTTTAAAGCCTGAGGAGATGGGCAGCTGTGGAGTGAGGGTGGATAACACTGCCCAGCTCCGTGGCATGGATGAGGAGCCAGCAGAGCTCCAGCTCCCACCACTTCTTCCTGGAGATGAAACTGAATGTGGTGGAAAAGCTTCTCTCTGCTCGATGCAAGAAGCCCCTCAGTGGCTGAACACTGTATAAACAGCAGCAGCAGGCTCCCTCCCCCTTTCCATTGCTGTTTGTTAAACACACGCTCCCTGCCTTTCTCTCATTCAGGAGCGAACACAGCATCCAGCTTCGTGAGACAGGGCTGCCGGTGACCCTGCGAGAGGGGCTCTCCGGGTCTCAGGGAGGGGTCCCAAAGCTACTCCTGGCGATGAAGGACTCTCCAGCAGCTCAGATCCTCACCTGACTTCCTCTCTTCTCTGAAGACAGTTGCAGAAAAGTCCTTTTCACCCCTTTGCCACAGGTTGACTTCCAGAGAGTGGAGAGGACCGGGCGCTCCGTCCTGGCCAGCGATGAGACAGTAACTGGAGCGGCTCGGTTCCTGGAGGAGGAGGACACTCTGGCCTTTGCAGGTGGGTCAGGGAGGGCTCATCTGAGCAGCAGGGCTGAGATGGGGCCAGGTCTTGTCCATGCCACATGATTCAGGCAAAAAAGATCCAAGCATCTTTGGGAAACTGGATTTGGGGACTGACAGCCCTGAGAGCTGGAATAGAGAAAGTAAACAAGAAATACTGGCAGGAGAGTTTCGAAAGGTGCCTGAGTAGAAGCAGGGAGTGTGGGAAGCAGGATGCTGAGTGGGAGCAGTCAGGAGAACAGGTTGCTCCGGAGGGCTGGAGAACCTGGGCACGTACAGCTCCAGAGGTGCAGGTGTGGGGCTGAGTTGCACGGCTGTCTGAGAAATCCCAATCTCTCCTGCAATCTGCCTCCTCGTGGCTTGGTACAAACCTCCATCAGCTCCTCCGTGCTGGGACTGCACACGCTGCTGGCACAGCTCTCTGCCACAGATCAGTGTCCTCAGAGAGGGAGATGCAAAGGGGATAGGAGGTGCAGGAGGAAAATCGGCACTTGCTTTTTCTCTGCACCCACCGCATGTTAGTCCTTGAACAGAGAAATCTTCTTACAGTCCTGCTGCAACTGCATTTCATGTACAGAGTTTCTGGTCTATCCCAAAGCAGGATACTGGGGTTTTGCCCTGGTTGTTCTGTTAGTGGGTTGTTGTTTCCCTTTGCTCCCTTGTCTCACTTACCCCAGACTCCCTAAATTTCAGGAGGTAACAGATTCCCCAGGCTAACCAGGATCCATCCACCACGCTGCTTCTTCCTTTCTGCAGTGCCAGCAACTGGTGTGTCTTCATCACAGTGTCCCCCGCTGAGCCCTGTGTCCCAGCCAGCCTTGCTCTGCTTCCATGGCACATCACACAGGGCAGAGTGCCCTGCACTGCTCCCCGCTGCTTCCTGCAGGATAAATTCCTATGACAAATTATGTATCACTGCCAAACAGATCTCTTCTCACTATCTCCTTTTTCATCCTGTCCTGAGCTGAGTGACTACAGCATCCTCATTGCCTTGCTCCCTTCAGAGTCTTCCACGGCTCCAGCCTAGGCAGGGACATGAAAATATTTAGTGTGAGGAACCATAAGAAATCCCTGGTGTGTCTCCTCCTCCCTGCACTTTGTGTCCCAGTGCCAGTTCTATGCTGGGGTGCCCCGGGAGCAGTTCTGGGTGGCAATGAGTGTCGGATGCCATGAGGTTTCTGCACCAGTGGGCCTGAGCTGGGTAGATAATTTACAAAGCTGCAGCAGATGATGGGCAGGTCAGAGGGTCTGTCCTTTTGCCAGAGTGTCATAGCAAGGCAATCACTCCTTCACTGGAGACAGAAGGACCTGGGATAGATTCTATCTGTTCCTTGGCTTCAGGACATCATCCAGAGCTGCTGTTTTTCCTGAAACCTCCACATTACACAGAGAAGACAAAATTCATTCCCCTCCAGCAGTCACATTTTGCATTTTCATGCAGTTCCTGAGATATATGTTCAGATTTTATGCTGAGATGCAGAGTCCTCTCCGGTGGTGAATGCAGGAGGCTGGAGAACTCGGGCTCTGTTCCAAGCCCTGCTGTGGATATCCTGTGTGGTCTCTGGCAGGCTGATTAACCTCTGTATTTCCCTTTATTGTGTTCCCCTCCCTTAAGTGCTATGCTGTGGGGTGCAGGGACACTGAACACTGCTGCCTCTTGAGTGCTGGAGGGCAACATGAAGGTGGTAGAAGGTGACTTGTCCCAGGGTGACCGCTGGGTTCTGGTGATGAGGGATGGTCTCAGACTTCCTTGTCACAGACACCTGTCTGGATATGGGTCTGGGGATGAGATGAGTCAGTGCTCTTGACTGGGCTGCTGGAGATTAAGGGATTTGGTGGAGTTGAGCTGTTTTGGAGGAAGAACAAGCATGGAATAAATCAGTGAGCCAAGCCATGGAAGTATCCATCAGCCTCAGCCCTCACACTGCAGCACTGCTGTAGAAAGTTTGTCATTAACCAAAGAGCAGAGACTGGCCCCAGTCCCTCCATCTCTCCTTTTGAATCCATGGACTCCAGTCTTGCTGCTTGGACAAAAAGAGAAATTCTAATTAACAAACTCTTTTTTCTCCAGCCCTCTGCCCACTCCTCCAGCCCTGCTTTCTGAACCCTGCCAGGCTTTGCCGATGGCTCTTCCAGGTCTAGATGTGCTTCTTCCAGTCTGGCTGAGTGCCTGGGGCTGCAGCAGTGACATGGAGGGAGCTGGGGCATCACCAGGAAACAGAAGTGGATGAGTCCCAGGGCACCTGGTCTAGGCCCTCTGCAGGAATGGATTTTGGAGCTGTCACTTTGGTCACTGTCCCAGTCATTGACAGCAGTGTGCTGAGTGAAGGGCTCTTCTGTGCTTCTCCGCTTCCCAGAGGCTGAAGCCTGCTGGCACAGGGAACAGCTCTCTACCTCACTGGGAGCCATCCCCGGGTCCCAGCCCTGCCTCAGGGTGAACCTCAGCTGGAGGAGAGGGTGAGGGTTAGGGTTATCTTGACACAGGCAGCACCCTCTTTCTGCATCCTTCATGACAACTCAGCACAGAGAAAAGGACCTGGATAGTATTTCTGCCTCCTCCTGGTCTATCCTGCTGCTTTCTTGTCCCAAAAGCAGCTGGCTCTCAGCTCCAAGGATTTTTTCATCTCGTCTGGCAGGCCCGTTAGGCACGGGGCCTGACAGCAGCCTACACATATGGCAGCACTTCCATTCCTTGCTGGAACAGACCTCAGTCCACTCCTAGCAGCATCCCAGCGACCTCCAGGCAGCCCCTGGAGTGGGAACATTTATTATAACCATTTTGTCTCTTAATTAAAATGTCTTAATTGATTTGTAATAGTTCCCCCTTGGAGAAAAAACAAAACAAACCAAATCAAATAGTAAGGCCATTAAGGCCATTTTGTTAGGAAGCGAAACAGCTCCAGTAACTGTGATGTTCCTGGCTCCTCTCAGATGGTGGGTAGCTGCCAGTCACCAGCAAGAGGAAATAGGCTGAGATGTGAACACAGGAACTGGCAGCCAGTTGGTGGATGAGATGGAGAAAAAGAGCAGGGAGTGTCCACTGGTGTGGTGCCAGGACTTGGGTACTGAAGATAAATGGAATGGGCAAGCCACAGAAAAGGAGATAAGAAGTGATAAGAAATAATGCTGGACGATCCAGAAGGTATAAATCCCAGATGGACCGCAAGCAGGGAAAGTACAGCCACTGAAAGTGTCCCCAGCACTAGCTCTGTTTCCTTGGCTGACCTTGCTCTCCTGGCAGTGGGATTTGCTTGGGGCCAGCTGCAGCACAGGTGTCTGCCAGGGGTCAGGCTGTGCCACAGAGGCTGTGGCTGTGCCACCTTCCCCAGGCCCTGCCTGTTCCCCTGCTCTGCTTTCCACTGCACCCACTGTGTGGCACAGCTCTGAGCTCCTCTCTCCCATCTTAGAGGCTGGAACCTCCCCTTAGTCTTTCCAAGGCTGGGGCAGCAGTGTTGTGGGGGTCTGAGATCACTCTTAAACAAACCCTGACCCCAGCAGGTCCTCCCCTTCTTTCCTCTGCTCCCTGCTCTCCTAGCAGCAGCTACATGGTGTCCACGATCTCACAGCATCTGAGCCCAACAACCTCATTTACAGGAACCACTGGCACAAATCAGTGTGCAGAGCGAGATGTTAGACAGGCAATTGGAGAGGAAAGGAGAAATGGTGCCAGCAGGGGTGGTTTAACTGCAGGCAGCTCTTCTGCTGGGCCTGGCTTTGCAGTCTGCTGGGCACATTCCTGGGAGCAGATCCTGAGGGGGAATCACAGCCCTCGCTCCGAGGAGGGATGACAGGACAAGCAGCCGTTTTAGTTTTGGTTGCAATGTAATTGCAAAACATTAATCCTTCCCAAGGACAGGCTGTCCTTAAACCTTTGGCTTGCAGGGCACGGGACGTGGGGGAAGCCCAGCAGCACCCAGACAGCAGTGCTCACATCTTTCCTGGCACAAACCCAGTTCCTTCCTCAAGGAACCTGAGAAGGTACCCAGCAATCTGCCTCTAATTCCCACATCATTTCTTTGCCTCCCTTCCTTAGTGGAAGGGCATTTCCCCCTCCCTCTCTGCAGGTTAGAGAAAGCACAGTGCTTTGCAGACCTTCCTCCTTGGGCAGAGTGATGACTTTTACTCACGTTTGTTCAAGTCTGCAGTGGGAGTGGGGCCTCACTCACAGCGCAGGGGAGAGGGGATATGCGAGGGGCCGTGTCCACCCCTCTCCACATACCCCGCAGCAATTCTGAGCCACGAAGGCTGAGGAGGAGCCAGTAACAGAGCTGGCTTTTCTCCTGCCGTGTTTGGATTCAATGAACACCCTGCTGTGACAACACTGTGCTGTTCCAATGGCACCGAGCGCCAGCCAGGGGGTCCAGGCTGCGTCAGCTCTGGCTCCTCGGGCTCCCTGCTCCCAAAGCCATCTCACGCAGGCGTTTGAGCACCGCGTGGCAGGAGCTGATGGACACGGGGCTCTGGCTCTCGGCCTGGCTGTGCCTGGATGCTCAGCAGCAGCTCCGTGGGAGGTTTGTTCACAGCCTCAGTGGTTTGTGCCCTGCACATGCATGTCCCTGCAGGAGCTCCCTCCTCTGCAAAGCCAGCGGGTGCCTGGGTGTCACCAACACTGGCAGGACAGAGAGGTTCTTTTAGGGATTCTTAGCAGAATGAAGATGGCACTAAATCATGGTGACAGTTAAAGCTTTGTTTCTTTATCGGGGTATTATGATTAGTGTAGAACAGAATTTATGACTGAAACAGCACAGGATTTTTATGAGCAGAATCAGCTTAGTACAATCTACAAGTAGCAAAATACAGAATTTATAAATAATTTATGATTTCTAATCACCTAAGTAATACAGAATTTATAATACTATTTATAATTTATAATCACCTGGCCCCTCTTAGATTGGGCCAAATCCTAATACACGGTTTGTTGTATTATTGTAACAATCATAATCTAGACCCAAAAATCCTGCAAAAGAGCAGGAGTCACTCCCTGAATCCTCGGAGGAAGCAGAGGATGGTGAAGGTGTCCCTAGCCGTGGGGTTCATGGGTCTCACTGTCCCATAGTTCCTTTCTCAGGAGGTGTAACTGTGCTCTGTGTGCTGTCACACTTCCCAGTTCTGAGATGGGGACACAAACACCTGCCTGGCTGGGTGTCTGTGACCTTCAAAGCCACCAAGGAAGGCAACAGCTGCCTGATACCTGGGAACCCTGAGACTGGCAGGGGAGGGAAGAAGAAAACTGGTTTGTCTAGTTGGTTCACAGGACTCCCAGGGCCTGATAATCAGGGCCAGGGAATGAATATGTGACATGTTTGATCACAGAGAGTGGCTCATAAAATGGCATTAGTTGTGCTACCCACATTACTGGGAGGGAGAGCGGGCAATACTGGGTGGATTGGGTGGTACCATCACCAGCAGGAGCAGTGGCAGAGACTTATGCAGAGACAGGGGAACAGATATTTTCACCTGGAGAGATGAGAAATAAGAAACTGAAAAAAACCTGGTGCACAATCTGGAAATAAAGAAATTGCTATGGGGAGGTGGAGAAGAACACCTTGACTTTGAGAGTGCTTTGTTTCTCTCCTGTGCTAGTTCTTAAGGCATTACGGCATTTTTGTAGGCAAGTAAATCTCATCAAAGATGAGTGTCACTTGTGCTCTCACTTCTGCTGTGTCTGTGTTCCAGACCTCCTTCTCCTCCTTATGGAAAGTGTCAGGCCAGGCATGGGACCATTGGAGAGAGTCAACAGCACATTCACCATGGAGAAGACAGCGTTAGACGAGAAGCTGCCCCATGGCTGGCATGCCAAGGACTTTGTCACTCCTACCCAGGGTCTCTCCGGGTCCCGCAGCGTCATGATGGACAGCACCAAGATCCTGGGGGTCCAGGTCATCCTGATTGCTGCCTACTCCCTCATCATCCTGCTGGGCTTCATCGGAAACTCGCTGGTCATCTACATCATAGTGAAGTACAAGACCATGAGGACTGTCACCAACTTCTTCATCGCTAACCTGGCCCTGGCAGACCTGATGGTGGACACGCTCTGTCTGCCTTTCACCCTAGTGTACACCCTGCTGGACGAATGGAAGTTTGGAGCTGTCCTTTGTCACCTGGTTCCTTATGCCCAAGCTCTGAGTGTCCATGTGTCCACTCTCACCCTGACTGTGATTGCCCTGGATAGGTACCGCTGTATCATTTTCCACCTGGACAGCAGGATTTCCAAGAGGCTCAGCTTCACCATCATAGCCATCATGTGGCTGGCAGCAGCTGTCCTAGCAGGGCCTCTGGCCATCTTCAGGGAGTACCGATATGAGGAAATCCCATCCATTAACCTCAAAATGGCTGTTTGCTCCGAGAAATGGCCCTCTGGCAACAACAGAGATGCCACCATCTACAGTCTGTCCATGCTCATCCTGCAGTATGTTCTTCCTCTCGCAATTATTTGTTATGCCTACACCAGGATCTGGTTCAAGCTGAAAAACCACGTCAGTCCCACTTCTAGGAATGAAAACCAGTGCCGGAGAAGGAAGACAACCAAAATGCTAGTGATGGTAGTTGTGGTATTCGCAGTCTGTTGGCTCCCTTTCCACATATTCCAGCTTGCCATCGATCTTGATCTGGTTCTTATCTTCCACGAGTACAAACTCCTGTACACTGTCTTCCATGTCGGGGCCATGTGCTCTACATTTGTCAACCCCCTGCTCTATGGATGGATGAACAAGAACTACCGGAATGGCTTCCTTATGTTCTTCCGCTGCCAGAACAAGCCGGAAAGCATCCACACTGAAGGCTCAGTCAGAGGAAGGTCATACATCTTCAGGGCCAACACTCTAAATGGGAGTTTCAAACAGACTCCTGGCAATGGAGCACTGCCCACAGAGGTTTAGGGATGGGACATCCACCTTTGGGACTGAGGCTGGCTGAGCCCAGAGACATTCTTGGGTGAATGCCTTTTTTTTTGAAAGAACATTTTTCTGGCAATTATAGCTATAGCAGCCATGTAGAAATACCCCCTGTATCTCTCAAAACAATAAATCTGGTGTATTTTTGTCTGAGCAAAGAAATGAATTTTTTCTTTCTCTGCATTCAAGTTATGCATGGAGACACGTGAAAAAATAACACACAGAGAAGGCTTTCATTTAGCCGGAAAAATACGCCCTTCTTGCTATTTCCATTTGCCAAAGTGGGTTGCTCAACCTTTTACCCCCTGACACATTACACATTACCAATGTGGAACTGTTATTGTGTGTGATTGTTCATCTGTACATCTCCTACCCAAAAGCCTTAATGATCCATCTTTAGCTACTGCCTCCAAGAGGAGGGAGACCTGCACTGTGTTCTGCAAATGCCAACTGGTTCGTGCCACCACCTCTCTGACCTGGGGAGAGGGTGGGCTGGCACAGGTTGAAGCTGGGCAGTCCATGATCTCTTGCCCAGCGTTTGCAGAATTCTGCATTTGCAACCCACAGGATGCACTCAAAGTCCTCAGAAAGCCCAGGAGGTGGCAGTGGCACTACTTACCACAGTCTCCTTTCCAAGTGCAGAAGCAGGGCTTTGGGAATGCCTCATTAGCCAGTACTCATGTGCCAGCACCCTGGAACTAGCAGGGAGGAGAGCAGGTAGAGAGGCAGACAGGAAAGGAAAGAGCTGGGGCAGCTGATCAGCAGGACTGAAACTGAACCTAAGGGACTGGCAAAGACAAGCTGCTAAAGACACTTAAGATGTGGCTCCTGCCATGCAGTAACTTGACAGATGCCAACAGGACCAGAGAGGCAAAACTGCCAATGAAACCACTCTCCAAGGCACTCAGAGGGTTTAAAGCTTTTCTCTTGCAGAGTCTGGAGGTAGTATGGGTCTGTACATGGTTGCTTCAGTTCAGAAGACAGATGTAACCTGCCTGCATGGCTGTCACAGATGTGGTGTCCTCTGGCAGAAGACACAGAGACAAAGGAAGATGTATTCTTTCAAACCAAACTGTATGTTCTCCTCCTGAAGGCTTGTGTCAGCTGGGGAGTGTATTTTTAGCTCTGCCATCAAAGGAGCCTTGATTGCTACTGTGATCTTAGCAGTCAGTCATTGGTGTCATCTCTAAAAGTCAGTGTTCATCAGAATGGAAAGTAACTCCCAGATGCAAGAAAGAGACTCAACAGTTCTCCTCATTAAAAAATAAAATTAAAAGGAAGCTTTGACTTGTAGGTCTTCACTGAAGCAAGGACAAGAGGTAAGAGGACCTGCAATACTGTGTACAGTGGCCCGGATCAGGCTGCTGGGCTGTCACAGCTGGGTCCTCAAGAGATCAGTTACTGAAGGGCTTATTTGAAAGTCTGCCTCCTCTCCAGCCTGACCTGCCTCTGGCCCTGCTCTCCAGCTCAGCTTCCAACAGCCACACTAGATTTTAAGCTCTTTGTTTATTTCTGCTCTCTGATCCTCTGCTCCATTTTCCTAAATAGGTACCAGATAGTTGTTTCTGGTTCCTTCCCAAGAGACATCACTGCCAGGCAGGGGCTGCAGACCACACTCCACACTTGGAAGCACAGGCACACTGATGTTTAATAACCTCCCCAGCTTTGATCCTGCAGATCATAGCCTGGCTTTCTTTTCAGGGAGATTCAGGTTCCATGAGGACCCTGTCAGGAAGCCATTGGTGCTCCAGTAAATGTGTCATCTGCTTCCTGACAGGCCAAGACATGATGGGACAACCAAGACACAAGTTAACCTTCCTCATGTGAGCACTGTGGAGTGGCAGTGGGAGTTTGCTGTTTCATCCTGATGGAAGGAGGAGGATATTCTCCTCCACAGCACTGGTAAATTCAGTCCCTACTTAATGAGCTGGTCATTTCTACAATCCATCCTCCTGACGAACTCTCCCCACCTTTCCATCAAGCTTCAAGATACAAGGAAATGTTTATGTTTCAAAAGTAGCTCAAATGGGTGGAAAGAATTCAACTATTACCAATAAACACTTCAGAAAGTGATTTAACACTCAATAATATAAGTCAGAGTAAAATAACAAATTTAGCAGTGCAAGCTTGGAAGCCAATCATGCTGCCAGGCATGATGGATGAGGAGCTAAATTGCTCTTCCAGAGGCCTTGCCAAAGGTTTTGTCCTGTGACACCACACACAGTATCTGACTGTGGAGCAAGGCAGATAATGACATTATGAATGACTGTTTAATTTTGAGCCCAGACTTTTAAACTAAATATGGATAAATAAATAAACAGTTCCAAGTTCTTAAAAAATAAATACTGGCAGTGGCATTTACAGGGTAGAGGGATTTTTATGCTGGAGCAAACTGAGAGGGGAAAACTATTTACTTGAAGGATAACAGCAAAGTTCTTGTTTGCTCTGTTTAATGCACTTGTGCAGCTTCACTGATAGATTTGTGCCAGTGAGCTTGCTGTTTTTCCCTGCCATTGGAAAAAGTTACAACCTTCCACACCCACTGCTGGCAAGGAAACCAGCTTGTAGTCATGTATCCATGTTCCTGTGGAAAACGATGATGCCTCTACTGAGGGAAAGCGACCCTAATGTCCAGTACCAAACAGAACAAGGGAAGGTGGGGAGCAAGGAAGCAAAGCTGCTTACCAAAGGGTGATCAGAGCAAATAAAGACTATGTTTTGACTATTGTGTCTGCATAGAAGACAAGAATTAATTTGTTTCCATGAAATAGAAATCTGCTGGAGATCCAGGTTCCCCAAATATTAACACTTTGCTAAAGACGGCCTTATTGCCACGATCAGCTCCATGAAACCAAACACCAGCAGCTTTTTAAGCTTTTGAACTATTTAGAGCTCAGGACAGGGTATGACCCTGCTCTATGGGTTTCAAGGGCAGATCCTTCTGCAGGTACAGATAATCTTGGAGTCATCTTCCCACTGCCTGCGCCTTGCCAAAGGCACATCAGAGAGTGCCCAGCCAGCTGGGCTCCTCTCTGCAGAGCTGGCCCTGGCAGGACAGAACAACTCCTGTCACTGACACGACAGCTGACAGGGATAAGATATTTCATTACAGAGCTGGAAACTGGGTGACAGAAATGAAAATGAACAAGTGTTTCATCAAAGCTTATCTGGAAGACAGTGTTGTTCCTGGTGGCCAAATGAATTTCCTCTGGGGCTCTTCCTGATTCTTGCTGACATCCTTCTCAATATGCTTTTTCACTGAACTGACCTGAGGATATTTCACAGCTTTTAGGAGGAAGATTCTGAATTCCCTTAGAAACGTCCTATTTCTTATGCTAGGACACTCCTTCTGGTCACATCATACAAATCTTGTATTATAAAATGTACCACTAAACAGTTCTTAATTGCCTAGAAAATTATTAACTTTGAATAGACACCACAGGTGGCAGTGCCTCTAGCTATTCCATGCAACTGTTCCTCCCATGCCAGTCAAATCCAAGAACAGCTGAGATGTGGCAACTTCTTAGTTTACAACCAGCAGCATCAATAACTGTTGTTCTCTAGAACAGGATGCTCTGAGAGCTCTTGAGAACCAGAGTCTCTTCTCAAACTTCCAGCCTTGACAAAGCACATTGAAATTTGCAGAGCACAGACTGTGCTTTGGGCACAGGAGCCTTTCTGAGCACGAGAAATTTTGCCTCTAAAACACTTAGCTTGTTATGAAAATCCCTTCTCATTTAATTTCCGAAGCATACACATCTGTAACAATGTACTGCATGTACAGAGAGCAAAGGTTTGGGCTTTTTACTTTTCCTTGTCTTAAGGCAATGTATACAGTTCGCACTTAAATCAGCGCAGGGTGAGCTGGTCAGGGCTCTCTCAGAATCAAAGACATAACACTCCTGCATTTGCCTGTGCTTCATCCTCCTCCTGGAAAGGCCATTCAGCCCTTCATGGCTCTCTGCCCTACAGTAATAGGTGCCCTCTCCCATTCCCCATGGCAGCCCAAGCAAACAATGTCAAATGGCACATGTTTTATTCAACATACCCACAACTGTATCAGCAGGAACACTGCTCTGAGCTTTGGACAAAGGCTCTGTGGGGAAATTCATACTAGGCCAGGAAAGAGGCCATTCCTCTAACATATGCTAATATGCCTGAGGGGCTGGAGCGTGTTCTGTTCTGCCGAAGGAGGTCTCAGACAGTTCAGCCTTTCCCTTGATATCAGGTGTTAATCTTATCATTGTTACAGCCAACATGGTCCGAAACTAAATTAGCCTTTGGGCAGGAGCTGGGGAGTTGGTGTTGTCTTCGCAAGCCTTTGTCTTTCAGTTCTGTTATTGTGTGATTCCACCAGGGTCTCCCAATGTGCTGGGTTTTAAATAATGTTCCATAATCAGCTACTCTGGTGAAAACCAGGAATTACTGCAATAATCCAGAAAAAAACAAGGATTCTGCGTTCATATGGGTGTGCAGAATTTGGTCCCTTGCATTTGAAAAAACCAGAGCCTTGTCTTCCTTTCAGTTTTCCC
This sequence comes from Acanthiza pusilla, assembly GCA_036630365.1. Lineage (NCBI taxonomy): Eukaryota > Metazoa > Chordata > Aves > Passeriformes > Acanthizidae > Acanthiza > Acanthiza pusilla. The sequence goes on along the minus strand of JAXCHO010000049.1, from coordinate 7,038,967 downwards.
TTATCTAGCTTGAGATTCTTCGAGTGCCAAAAATAATATTGCATATTACTGCCAGAACATTTATCTTCGTTTTGAGCTCATTTCAGAGACAGGATTTGCTCAGGAGAGCCTGGGAGGGGACAAAGGCTAGGGTTTTAAAGCTCATCCTTATCTCTACTCTCAGTGCTTTTTAACTTAAAAGACAAATCAGAAAAAGACAAAGTCATTCACGCCGAGGGAGGTACCAATTTATCTTCAGACAACACAGCATCTATTTAATTTTCCAACCAGACACCCCATCACCCTTTGCCAAAGTGTTGTATGTACATGGGGCTGGATAAGGTTGGGGGAGGAAAGCATTTTTCTGCTGCTAATAGCAATACCTTAGTGTCACTCATGATTTATAGCCAGCAAAGAATGCTTTTTCTGGTCTATGTTCTGTTCCCTGTAATGAGTTCAGAAGGAATAGTGCAGATGCCTCATGGAGCTCACAGGAGGAAATCTTCATTAGTCCAGTCCTCTCCAGTGGGGTAGCAAGGACGGGGAACATTAGAGAAGAAACCCTCTTGTTTATAACTAGCTTATTGAAGTGCACAAGCATGGAGTTGTCACTGTGCCACTCCGCTAATGTGTCACAAACTTTCAGACACTGCTTGTCTTCAAGATTCACAAGCAGCTCAGCCACATGGTGCTCCTTGCTGCTCTGTGGAAGGGAGAAGGAAAATAGGACTCAGAACAAGATTTCAAGATATTCAAGAGAGGATGAACCCTTGGATGAAATTTGGAGGTTAATATTGTTCTTTAAGTAATCTGTGGTAGATTCTTGGCTCTGTTGGGAGCAGGATCAAAGGGGAATGAACTCTGCCATGGTGCAGGAAGAATAGAGCCTCTGTGAAAATAGAGACAAGTAAGAAATAACAGCAAATCTGGAACCATCCTGTCCAGTATTCTGTTGTAGAAGCAAGCCCACTTGCTTGGCCCCTTTAGCAGTCCATTCCCCTCATACCTTTAGCAGCAGCCACAATTGTTCTATCAGCTATGTTGCGGTGGACATCCCTGCCTAGGGCATTCAGTGCCCATGTCTAGACTTTTTGTTTCTGATTTTGTCTAATTGCTCCCTGACTCTGACAATTCTGTCTGCTTCCAGAAGTTCCCTCCCCACAGAGTAAAAAAATGGCTTTATTTTATTTGTCAAAACCAACCCCCTTTTAGATTGAGCAAATGCCTGTTGGTTCCAGTACTATGGGACATCCTGAACAGCAGCTGAACCAGAGCTTACCTAGGGTCTTCTTAATTTTGCAAATCTTCATGCTGTCCTCCTTCTCCAGCTTTCTTCTCTCAAATGACATCTCCTGAGACAGCTTCTTCATCCCTCATCATCTTGTTTGTCCTTCTGTGGACCTCCTTAGTTCCACTAATACCAAAATCAGCTGAATCTTGCTCCTAATTCCTGTGAAGGAGTGGGATCTATCAGCTTTGTTCTGACCTTGCTTGAGATCAACCACGAGCGTTTTTCATTAGGTGGGGGGGAAGGACATGTCTTGAAAAAAATGTCAGGCTGCCTCTCCTGGCTGCAGCATCACTGTATTCTTAATAAAATCTCATTACACTGGTCACTGAGTGAGTTCAATGAATTGTGAAATGCATCCCAAGTTTTGTTTTTGAAGATGAGAGACAAAAGGGAAGTCAGATCCCTTCCTCACCTTGAACTCTTTAATATATTTATCCAGGGACACGACTGGAGTCTAAATGATCCTGATTCTGAACAAGTGTCATAGATCACAGCTTCATCTGTCCATTCCATGAAACAGAGAAACGAGGAATTATGCATTTCAGGAAAAGAGTGATGAGGTTTTGTTACTTGGCAACTGTAGCTCCCACATATTTTGGAAAAAAATGAGAACATCCTGTGCCTCAGAGAAATCAACTAGCTTAGGTGAGGAGGAAGGGAGCTGGCAGCAGATCCCCAAAACTTTGAGGTGGAAAGATCTCGTGGGGCTTGTGGAAGTATAAATTGCTTTATGTCTTCATGCTCCTCAGCTTGTCTCCTCAACGTGACTGTCTGCATCAGTTTCTGGGCTCTTCATGGTGAAATAATCCATTGTTCTGCCACTTCTGTCTCGCAGAGGCATTTCACAGGCATCTGAATGGGCTCTAATCCACCTGCCAGCTGCAATCAGCACACAGCATGGCTGCACTCCTGTCAGCCAAGATTTGAGCACCAGAAACAAAAAACCTTCAAAAGAGGAATCAGCAAGAGATCTGCATGTGAAAACTGGGGAGGAGGCAGTCAAACCTGAGCGCTTGGTGAGTGTACAGACAGGGATAGCAAACCCAGGCGATGAGGACAGGCTAAACTTTGACTTGCCTTCTGCAGTCGCAGTTGACTTCAGACAAGGATTCAGACATGATTATTAAAATAATAATTTAGGGCTTCTGTTGCTGAGAGCCAGTCTCCAAGGTTGAGCTCAGCAGATCGCTGTGTTGCTGGACCACAGCTAATGCATTTATGCAGTTGTTCAGCATTTTTAGTCCAGTTTTGTTACTGACAACTTCGCTGTGTGAAATCCCATTTCTCTTTGCTGGGTTGGATATAAGAATCCAGTGGTTTCAAAGTGCAGATCTCAAGTCTCCAAGACAACCCTGCAGTAACCAATTAAGTAAAGGTAAGATAACAAAACTACCATGGCAAGAACTGATTGAAACTGTCTGTTGCTTCAAGGAGTGCAGCAACATGAGATTGCTACAGCGGCAAAGATGTCTTATTAGGGTCTTTGTAAGGTCTGCTGGGCACTGCAGTCTGTTGTGTGAAATTCCAATTGGCTTCATGTAAAATCAGTGAGAGTTGGGTTGTTAATACCCAGTAGTTTGTTTGGAATCCTGGCTTTTCTAATTATGTCATTAGAAGGGCATGAGTTAATCTCCCTGCAACCCAAGCAGCTAGAACAGCCTGGCAGGAGCCTCTCTCTGAGACACAGCTTTTAAAGCACTGCTCAGAGGTCTCCCAAACAGTGGGGAGAGGTTCTGGAATTTTTTCATCATGTACACAGTACAAGAAAAGATTATAGGAAAAAAATGTGAGGGAGATGGAACTTCTTTGGCTAAACCATTACAGATTGCAGGGTGTCTCACCTCTCCCAAGGCTCCTGTGATGGTGGTTTCATCTGCTCCCCACACAGTCTAACGTGAGCCCTTCCTAATCGTAACCAATGAATCTCCCTTACTGCAACCTATCACTTCTATACTTCTAAACTTCTATACTTACCTGTTTGAAGGGTATCATCATGCACCTCTTCCACTTCCCCCAGACTCAGTCAAGTAATTTTTTCTGTACCTCCTCGCAGGGCTCATTTGCTGTACTCTGGTTGCTCTTGCTCCTGTCCTCTGGACTTTCTGTGTTCAGCGGGCAGAAGTCAGGGGCCAGGGGCTGGGCCGTGTGCTGCCATGATGGGCAGAGAGCAGGTGACCTCCAGGGAGTGTGTCAGGAGGGAAACAAGTGTCTCATACGATTTGTCTACAAGCAAATCCTCCACCATGTTCAAGTACTATCAGAAGGGACAGGGTGGTTACAGTGCTTCGTGCAGGTGCAACCATGTGAAGCTCACAAGCTTCATGTCATGCATTCCTCTTGGATCCTTATGGGGCCATTCCACAGTTGAATGTGCTGCTTTCTGTTTCTCAGCACATATTTCCCCTTTGTTTCAGTGCTCTCATCAGGTCTGGTCACACTCCCACATATTCTGATATTTCTAGTACCCTGCAGCATCTTAGGAGAAATAAATTAATAATCTTCCTTGCATTCATACCTTTCCCAGTGCCTACTTAAAAACCAGTCCTGTGGCAAAAATTCTTCAGTTCTGCCTTCAGATAACTGATGATCTATGAAAGTAAGTTAAAAATGAGGTTCCTAAACAGAATTTCATATAACATTGCTGTTGCACTGATTGTAACACAGTGCAGATTTGATGTTTTCAATCTAGAGTCACAAGGGCGTGCACTCTTATCAGTCTATTTGATTTTAAAATCCTTATCTCTGTTGTACTGTAGGCATTGGGGTAGCTCAATTTGCTGGGTTAATAGACTCTCTTGGACCTCTGCAGCCCTTTTATAACATCTAGGACTTCTTGAATTTCATGGTTACCACAATGCTATACAGAGCTCATTCCTTCTGTTCACAGGTCATTGTGCTAATAAATATAAGATAGATGCCTTTGGGCAGTAACAAACAGCTGCAGCCCTACAGTGTGACAAGGAAATTATTTTTGCTGGGACTTTCCAACCATATATTATCAGAGGGGACTGTATAAACAAGTCAGAGCTTGTTGGAAGGAAGCATGGGTATGGGACTTCATTGTTGTCATCCTACTTCACAGTCCACAAAACCTCTCTAAGAATGGATCTCTGAAGGCTGGAGGCAGCTTGTGTGCAAAATGTACTACTGTGGATCTGTTCAGGGACCCTCCAGAGTGATGAATATGCCAAGTCACTCCAAGGTATTTTATGAAAAGAGACCCTGGCACCGAGTTCTGCTTGCCAGAGACGTGCAGACATTTAGAAATGCTGTCATGCAAGCCAAGATACAGCTCCAAGTTCTTTTAATTCCTGCAATCAACAGACAACTGCTGAATGTGATAAGGCAAGGATTTCAGCTCTAAATGGACTAGGGAACAAGGCAGGGAGAGGAGAGAGACTGTAGACAGATACCAGGTAGGAGGTGCAGATGTTAAAGCTTTGATGTTCTTCCCTTCAGCAGAAAGAGTGGAGATGAGATTAGCAGCATTGTGCTCAGTAATGGCATTATCCTGCTCAAAACACTGGGAGATGCTCTTGTTCTGAATGCCACTGTGTCAGGGTACTTGATCCTCCACTCAGTTGCTCTGTTTGAAACCAGATTAACATCTGAGACCAGGCTTGCACCTTGCATATTTGACAGTTGGAGCCAGGTTTTGTTTTCAAGCAAACTGCCTCCTTGCTAGGGTGGCATTCCAGCACCCATACCAGAGCAGAAGTGTGATGTGACCCAGCCACTCCCACTGAAGGGGAAGCTGGACCATTTCTCTTCGAGCTGTGCTCTGATGGTCCAGCAGTGGTGCAACACTGTCAGCACCCCACATACGTCAGACGTGACATTGGACAGCACACTTGAGCCTCCTTGTTTTCAGGGACACTGCAGAGCAGGAGAATGAGCAAGACTCAGGAGGGATTCACATGTGTTCTGTATATCCCAGACAAGCTGTAGCAATATATTAGCTCTTTCCAATGTTGCACGAAGTGATTCACATCTCTCCTGTTGCTCATTGCATCTCCACAGGAAGATGTGAATGCAAGAAGTGGTTTGTTCTGGTGGCTATCTCTTATAAAATATGTATTTAATTATCTTTCAGGAGGCAAGATTGAAAAAACAGTCTCACTGTTTTGGAACCAGGAATTTGTGGAATTTATCGTGGATCCCAGGACCTGTTCATTTTGCGTCCTGAGATCAGCTCTGAAAAGACTCTTTAACCAGGCAGGGGTGAGGACCAGCACTGCTGGGAGATGGTGAGGCTCAGTCTCCCTGAAGAACCTTATCTCACCCTCTCAGAGGTCATTACTGCTGCAGCTACACGGTGACCAAATCCCTACCTGTGCCGGGTAATGTACAGCCCTGTGTGTGTCGTGTGGGCCTCCTGTCTGCACTGTAGGACAGTGTCAGCCAGAGAATATGGGCCAAGACCTTGACTTGAATATTCCTATTCCTTGCTGGCATTACTGAGGAAAAATTAAATTATGGTGTGGGGCCACCCTGCAGTCCTGCTGTTTTGGGGACAGCTGTGCTGGAAGGCGCAGTTTCACAGGGACAGGAATAGCCATTTATCTCAATCTAGTTCATTGGTCTTGGGTTAAGAATATTTTAGGACACCCCAAAAATCATGCCTGACTGTTCTGAATTTTCAGGGATACTGGACCGTGAGTGACTCTGCTGGGTTTGGGAGATATGCATCTTCATTCTATTTTATGTCTTCAGTTTTTTCATCATTCAGGTGGGGAGTGAGAAGCAGCATTTACCTGCCTCCCATCACATACATAATTACTATTGTTGAGGAAGCTTGACTGCTGCTGCTGGCAAAGTCTCAGATCAGAGCTGCAACCTCAAATGCCAGAGCTTTGTGTAGTTTTTCCTTCATGTACCATATAGACCAAGTCAAGCTTGTCATAGTGAACAGGCTCAGCACAAAAGACACTCTAATTCCACCTGGTAAATGCCTTCACAAGGGGCAGCTCCTTATTAATGAATGAATTTACCACTCAATGCAACACATTTCTGTACTTCACAAGCTGTGACAGGATCTGAACAAACATACTGTGCTGGGAACAGTGAAAAACATCCAACATGGATGAAAAGCATCAACATGCTCATAAAAGGAAGGTGGGAGTTATCCTGATTAATTTCAGGAAAATGTAGTGAGTGTGCCACAGACAGACCATGCTCAGGGCTCCACAGGGGTTCGTGCAAGTAAATAGAGAACACAACTTACAAACAGTGGGAGAAAACTCAGAATCTGTTTCTTGAGGCAAGACCATTTTTCTGGCTCACTGGGGAGAGACACATTATTCCTGATGTTCCCAGGGAAAGAAATGAGTAGGATCAAAATGTTTACTTAAAGAAATATATATTCAGGATCCTACGAAGAGTCAGACTTCATCAGGACTTTGCCTAATAGCCACCAGCACTGTATTCAATCCTCTCTAATACACAAGGGATACAGGGCCTTGGGGAACTTTTCCTTGTCTTTTAGATGGTGATGAGTTTATTCTTCAAACAGGAAGTTGTTTAGCTCCTGAGTTCTTTTTATCCTGACACAGGTTTTTTTTCGACGGATGTATTATCCATGGGAAGTTTTAGTGGGTTTTGGATACTTGCAGATATCCTACGCTGCTCTGTGAACTGGCAGTAAAGCTGGAGGTATTTCTTCCTCTGAGCTTTGAATGGTGATGTTTCCAATTCACTTTCCAAATCTGAACAAAATTAGAATTTCCAATTTCAAAAGCTCTCCCCTTTCCTTTATCAGCAATAAAGAAGAAACAGGAACACTTGCCTGGCCTGTTCTGCTCTGTTCATTATTTTACACAAATGTATCACTAGGTTTCTCTTCTTCATAAAGTCTCTACAGACAGGCTTTTAAACCGTGCTTCTGATAGCTTTCATTATTTTCAGCACCTAACATATAATACATTTATGTCTCATTTAGTAGAAAACTGTAAAGATCAAATTTCTGTTTAAAATATGAAGCCTTGTTAACAATTTTTTTGAAACAACTAAAATAGAGAAGTCATATGAATCATTGCTTCTCTTTTATTACTTAGGGGAAAAAAGAATAAATGTCTAGAAAATGTTTTCTGTAATCTTTTTTGAAAGAAATATATTTCACTGACTGTAATATGTGCTTGTTTGCCTGCTGAGGAAAAGATTGGTTGGATGGCGACTCAGGAGCTAAAGCAATTTCAAAGAAGAGAGGTGGGTTTTGCTTTATAAACAAAGAAATGTCAAGTGCTGTGTATGGCTAGAACATCCTCACAAAAAAATTGAAATTTTTATGGTCCTAGAAGATTAAATGAGAGGTTAGTGCAATAACTCTATTGGTTTAACGTATGCTTTCTTTTGGATAAAACAAGAAGAGATCTTTTGCTGCCTAAATCAAATGTAACACTTTTGGTCCCTTTTCTTGCTGATTCTGTGCCGTGAGCTCAGTAACAGCCATATTTAAAAGCCCAAGTTTTGTTTTGTTACTCCCACCCCCCAAAACCTGCGTATATAACCAGAAACACTGAAAATGTTAACATTTCTGAGATCCTTGATGTTTGTTCTTGCAAAGAGCTCCCAAACAGACCAGAATTCATCAGAAATATAACAAATCCCTTTTTTTGCTTTTCCACTGGTGCCATTTTAAAAATAGTAACATCTTTATTGCAATACTTCTGAGGGAAAGGGGCTCCTTTACCCTTCAACAGTCAGACAGATGCTCCTTCTCCATCTCCAGTCCTCTGGCTGCTGCTCTCATACCGTGCAGCTCCTGTCAGCACAAAGTCCACAAAGGGAGCTGTAGCAGATGTGTGCAGAACAACAGGGACACGTTCAGCGTGGTTTCACTCTCAAAGGAAAGCAAGACCCCACAGTCACCAGGGCAGTGTCACAGCAAATCTCAGGGAGATTTAAAGCGGCTTAGAAGGACTAATGGAAACTGTCCCTGGTGACTGTAGCTGACAGCAGCTCCACCTGGCTACTCCTAAATCCCCTACCACACCTCCTTTACCACAGGAGGTCCCATGGGGGCTTAAATTCTCCACCTCCATGGTGAACATGATCTCCCAAAGCCCTTGGCAGTGTTTTCCTCCTTGCTGCCACGCTGTCTCAATCTCACATGGCTTTCGTTTCAGGGGATGGGGTCATGAAAGCCTCCTGGAAACTGGTGCTGTTGGAGGGCTGACACAGAGATGATGTCAAATCACACCCTGAAACGATGACTCTGCCCCACAGCACTCACACGACAACACTGTGGTGATTGAATTGGAACAGGGATGGAGCCTTGGAAGGCTTTGCAGATGGGGGAGCTGGAGTTGGATGAACTGCCACCGAATAGCTGAAAAATCTGTTACAATTTCTCCTCTATTTAAGCAGACTCTGAAGTAAGCTCTTCAGAAGTAAAGGCTGGTACCTGCTGCAGTTCTGTGTGCCTGCCTGTCTTTTCAATTCCTTCAAAGAGGCCTTTGTACTTTGTCAGGGAAATGAAGAGGGAGATCCCTATGTAATGTCCATCAATACCTTTCATTTCCCGAGGTAATGATGTATAAAGTGTCCTGGGGAGAGAGTGCCTTTCCCCTCCTGACACAGCAGGGGCTCCTTTGTAACCCTCCTCGGGCTCACAATAGACACCTCAACACAGCAGCTTCCCCTGCTCCTCAAAATGCTATTACAGCGTAGTTCAAATAATTTACATGCTGCTAATATATATTTTTTTTCTGAGATAAAGCCATGTAAATGTCCATGGAAGAGTCAAAACGCCCAATTTAGGAAAGGATTTGAGTTTCCAATGCCGTTGACAGCATGCATGTCATCAGAACTCCTCCATGAACCACGAGAGAAACACGACTGCTTTCCTTCAAGTGTTTTTCTCTTAAATTATCATTTTCAGTTGTTCATTAGTCCTGTAAAGTGAACCAGCCATTTTGCCCCAAATATTTGGCTAGGTAATAATTCCAAGAAAATTCTAGTGGTTGTGTATTGATCTGAATAAAACTATGGAGCTTTGGAAAAGTACCGGGGTTCGATGGAGCCATGCAGTGTTTGATGCAGAACAGACAGTTTGCCTCCAATTATCACAAATAAAGACTAGCCGAGCACAGAAACAGCTGCAGGACTTCAGGAGAGTAAATAACCATTTGCAGATTTAATACTGGCTGTTGTATCACTGCTTTGTGGGGTTTATTAATGACTGACTCGGCAAGAGGAGCCCTTTTTCTGCTCCTCCACAATCAGAGGAGGCACAAGATAGATGTGGTTTACATTTATCTAAAGTTAGAAGTCATGATGCAAATTGCAGAAATAGACATGAATACAGAAAAAAGCCAAAATGTGTAATTTGAAAAATGTGTTCAAGTAATAGCTGCACAATATCCTGCTTCCCAAAAGGTTGAAAGGAAGAGGGTTGTGGGTAGAGAGCCTAATGGGGCTGTTTGTTTCCTGGGGAGCAAAACACTAAGTTTTAATGTTCATGAAACCTGAGAAAACAATCTGTTATGTATGGAAACTTTAAGCCTTCAAAACTCAGAGAGAAATGCTTATGAAGAAATGCTGGGACCCAGAGGTCCTGCGAGTACTCAGAGTGGCTGCAGTATCTGGGGTGATTCCCTGTTTCCCGACAGGGAGATCTCTGGCAGCTCTCATGACACACTGGCCCTTACACCCAGCACTGATCTTCCCTAGATTTCCAGCTGGATTTCTGGTTGTCACTCCACCTGCCTCATCACCAGGACTGGGAAGCTGGACTGACTCTGGGCCCCTCAATTCAAGGACATTGGGAGGATGGAGTGTGTCAGGAGAAGGGAACAGAGCTGAGGAAGAGTCTGGAGCACAAGTCCTGTTAGGAGCAGCTGAGGAAGCTGGGGGTGTTCAGTCTGGAGAAAAGGAGGTTCAGGGGTGACCTTAGCACTCTCTACAAGTCCCTGACAGGAGGGTGTAGCCAGGTGGGAGTCAGTCTCTGTCCCCAGGAAACTGTTGGAAATTACACAACTTTTCTAATTAATTGTTTTAATTGACTTTTCTAATTAATTTTTAAAATTACATATATCTGTATTATAGTGACATAACCAGCAACATGACAAGAGGACATAGTCTTAAGCTGTCCCAGGGGACGTTAAGGTCAAGAACAATTTCTTCACAAATTTAGCAATTAATTCTTCTAATACTTTTCCAGTTTCTAATTTTTAAAGATATTGTTTCTGCCTTACCAGTCAGGTTTCAGCTGTATTCTTACTGGTTCTCTTGCTTTTGATTCTCCTGGAAAAGTATTTTATTAATAGCTCTGAGATCTTGTACTAGCCTGTATTAATTAGTATGTGGCTTTGTTAGCAGTAGGAGTATTATATTCTGACTCACATTCCCCTAGTAATCCATGTTGCACAATTTTTTTTTCACAAAAATCGTGGTTAGACATTGAAACGCTCAAGGAAGTGGAGTCACCATCCCTAGTAATGCCCGAAAAGACAGGCTAGAAAGAAAACTCCATTGACTGATGTCTACAGAGCAGGTATTTGTTTATTACAGTGCCAGAGGTGAGGGGGATCCTTCCACCTAACTCACCCAGCTATTGGCAAGTGCCATGTTTTATTTATACATAAGTATTGCTCAATATTGTCATTGTCATTATAACATCACTATATGTGGATACGGAACTAATTAACATAATAGTTATATAACAGTTCTATAACTGCTCTTGCGCTTCCCCAGTTTAGGCACTCTTGGGGGTCTTCTTCAGTGAAGGCTCAAGGTCTTCCTCGTGTCTAAACTTTTCAACTTTTTCTTCAGAGCATGTGCAGTTATGGTGTTGTTTGGTTTTTCTGTCTTTAATCAACCAGAATTCTTCAGGCTAATTGGCTTTATATTCGCCAATTTCTCATTGGTATATCCTGCTGCTTCCCAATATAACTATACTTGTCTACTTTACGACCATCTACGTGGTGAGCTGTCTATTCAAGAATTAAGCAACTAGTTAGCCATACACTAGCTATTACATAGTCTAGAAAGTAGTGATCCAGGTTATAGGTATCTTTTAACTCAAGCTATATAAGCATTTTGTAATTTTGACCCAAGCTGTATAGGCATCCCTAGAGGTGTTTAAGAAAAGGCTGGACGTGGCACTCGTGGTCTGTTTGCCATGGCAATGCTGGCTCATAGGTTGGACTCCAGCCTAAACGATTCTGTGATTACCGGGACATGACCGGAGCCTGGAGCAGCGCTTAGCCCCGGCACCGCCGCGCCCCGCCGGGGGAAGGGCCAGGCCCGGACCGCTGCTCCGAGGAGCGCAGAAAGGAGAACCGCGTGAGGACGGCGCACGCACTGAGGAGCCCAGCCACCCGACCCTGCGCCCCCAGAACACACACGCTCTGCCCGCAGCGCCAGTCCTTCGCTAATTAAGCACTAATTGCACCGCCCCGCCCGGGCCCCGCCCCGCCCGCTCGCCACGCCCTCACGGGAAACGGCGGGAGCGGGGCACGCGCGCCGTCTGCTCGCCGCGCACGCGCAGGAAGAGTGACCCCTCCCGGCCGCCGTCCCGCCCCGCCGTGCCCCGGACGCCATCGCCGCGGTCACTTCCGGCGGCGGCCCCGGCGCGGAGGCCCCCGTGCAGCCCCGCTCCGCCCGGGCCCGGCCCGCAGCCGGCCCAGCATGCCGGGGCGCTCCGCCCCGCACAGCCCGCCCGCCCCGCACCGCCCGCCCGCACGCTCCCTCTCGCGCGGCCGGCCCGTGGCCCCGGCGCTGCCTCCTCCACGCCGCCGCGCTCCGGCGGGGACGTGACCGCAGCTCGGCGCCTGTCCGCCCGCGCGGCCGCGGGGCTGCCCGGTGAGTGGGGACACCTGGGAGGGGGCCACAGAAAGGTTTAGCAGGGCCGGGGGGAGCCGCGCCGCTCCGCTTGGCCTCGGGCGGTGTGGAGGAGCCGGGGCTCGGGTACCGGGCTCGGGGTACGGGGGTTGGGGTAACGGGCTCGGGGTACGGGGGTTTGGGTACCGGGCTCGGGGTACGGGGGTTGGGGTAACGGGCTCGGGGTACGGGGGTTTGGGTACCGGGCTCGGGGTACGGGGGTTGGGGTAACGGCCTGAGGCGCGCCCGCCATCACCGGCTGTGCGGGGCCATGCCAGGACTGTACCTGGCAGAGGTGGTGCTGCCTTCATCTCCCGTGTCCTCCCCGCCTCCCAGCGCCCCGGGGGCTGGAGCCGTCTCCGCTGTCAAGCGAGGAGCCCCGGGGAGCTGCCGGTGGGTGAGAGGATTGTGAGGCTTCCTGCTTGCTCAGCCTCTGGCCTTGCTTTTGTAGCGTGGCCGAGAGACGACACCTTGTAGCCAGACAGCTGCTGGCTGGGTGTGGGGCTCCTCGATCACCAAACTTACCCGAGAAATACCCCGTGGAATTGCAGCTCTGGAAGTGCAGCTGCAGTATGTCTGCACCGAACTGATGGTATTAAGGTTATAGAAATGGAAGTTTCCTTTTAAAAGTAGATAAATAGAGAATGCATAGTTATCTTGGTTTAATTAGAGTCGAACTTAGATGCTAACAGTGCTGTCAGTTTACTAAAGCGAGTAAAAGCACTATTTGGTGGGAGAAACGTTGTATAACTGGGCGAGAGCCTAACAGAATCTGTGTTCTAGCCATGGAGGCTCCCTATGATGGCACTGAGGTAACAGTGGTGATGGAGGAGATAGAGAGCACTTACACATACTCGTCACCAGTGCCATCCAAGAAGAAGAAGAAACATAAAAGTACTGGTGATCATGGAGAAAAAGCCAAGAAGCCTCGGTAAGTTCTTTCTGCCTTCATTTTAGCTCCTTTGTAGGGTATGGGAGCAGTTTTCCTTGTTTCTGACATAAGTGAACTTTGCAGTGCACTTGGAACACTTCCTTAGTGTGAAACATCCTATGTGAGACATCAGCTTGACACTTTGGGCCTGCTCTGACATTCTTTACAGGTGCCACTGTCACTCAATTTAGAGTTTGTTTACCCCAGAGTAAGTTACCTTAGGCTCTTCCTCAGAGGTTCTCTTTTTTTATTCAGAGGTTCTCCTCAGAGAGAATTTTCATTTGGTTAAAAAATGCATTTACAAATAAAATTAAATGTGACTTGCTTGTCACATGACCTTGAGACAAACCTAAACCTTATGGATTTGTTTTCCCCCAGGAATTTATGTAGAATGACCTTAATATTTCAATTTCTGGTTGTGTTTCAGATCTGCTTACCTTCTCTACTATTATGATATTTACTTGAAAGTACAGCAAGAGCTTCCACACCTCCCTCAATCTGAAATCAACAAAAAGATCAGTGAGAGCTGGAGATTGCTCAGTGTGGCTGAAAAGAGCTACTACTTGGAGAAAGCCAAGCTAGAGAAAGAGGGACTGGACCCAGTAAGTCATCTTTCTGGAAGTTCTTTGGCTGGTGACAAGAGGCACTTAACTGCTTACATAGCACTGTGTGGGAGAGTAGTTTAAATGCAGATTCCAGTTTGTATCCCTGCTCAGAGCAGCCTGTAAAGAAGCTGTGTGAGACCACTGCCTCTTGCCTTTGCCTTCTGTTCAGTCGAGGGAGAATGTTTTGAAATCCAAGATGGATATGTCTGATACCCGCTCAAGGCAGTTATTTTTGTGCCCTGTCATCAGAGTGAGTGATGGTAAAGTGGGTGATAAAACCAGGACTGAGAGAGATTCTGCCGGCTCTGTCATGCGGAGAAATTCCCAGCAAACTACTTCAGGAAACTGTTTGAACCTTAGGCACTAAAATAGCAGGATTGAGAATGGAATCTCTTCCTTCACTCATATTCATTTTTTCCATCTGCTTGTTTTGCCCACAGAACTCCAAGGTGTCCACTCGAACTGCAGTAGTCCCTGACATTCCGGGCTTTCGTAAGATTCTTCCTCGCTCTGATTATATAATTATTCCCAAAAGCACTCTTCAGGAAGACAGGAGCAGGCAGTCGCTGGAGCTGTGTGTGACACAGACCCCGGCAGCATCCAAAGGCTTGGCTGCTCCCAGGAATGTCACCAGTGTGTCCCGTGACACTGTGCAGAACATCCTTTCCATGGATTCGAGCCAGGCTGGCGTCTCAGAGCAGTGCATTGCCATCGAGGGGCTGGCAGAGGACACGGCAGCCTTTGCCCAGCCTGAGGCTGCAGAAGAAGCAGTTGCCTCAGAGGTTCTCTCGCATTATGTTGGGCCTGTGACAGAGAAAGTGGCTGGAGATATCCTCTTGGATGAGGCTTCTTTGGAAATAGAAGGACAGCCATACCAGACAGCCCGGGTGGTTATTGAGGAGACTCTGGTTAGCAGCTCCAAGGACATCTCCAATGGGAGCATCACTGTGGCCCGTCCCCAGGTGCCCGATGGGGTGTCTGTGGTGACTGTGGTGACTGGGAGGGTAAGTTTTTCCAGTGTCACTCAGAGACCTACCAGGGTCTCAGCTGAAACATTTGAGTGCTCTTTCTCACATTTTACTTGAGATTCTCTGTGGATGCAGGAGATCCTGTATTGCCCAACCTGCTGACACTCATTGCTGAGAGAAACAGAAACTTCTGTAATCCGTGATACAACAGTAACTCTGTGACTAAATTGTCTCTGCTTTCAGATTGACTCAGCCATGCGCTGCTGTCAATTGTGTCTTAACATGATTGCTTGAGGTTTTTTTAATTGTTTCTTAAAACAATATTTGGGGTATTGCAGTGCCAGTAATTGGTTTCTGCAGTTTCACTGCAAGATTTTGGTGAGAAAAAATGTGGCTGTGCTCCTGATAGCTGTTTTCCTGGTTGCGGAGAGGTAGAAGGGAGTCCTTTTAAACTGTTGGGGATCAATCATAGAAAACCTTAGTCTGTGAAGAGTTGGATTCTCTGTTTTCAGTTTTAAGCTGTGAGGACTTTGGTAATTTCTAGAGTACATCTGGTAAGGCCATTGCTTTTGGAATGGTTGCTGCTCTGTCCTGTGTTCTGGTCTCATCAGTCCTTACAGCGTATTAATGCTCATGAGAGGGAGGGATATGGGTCACCATGTCTTTTGTTTTCTGCATGTATTTTCCTTTTGACTTCATTTTAGGATACTGAAGAGAGTAGCTCCTCCACACCTGCAACACAGTTTATCATGTTGCCTTTGCCAGCTCATTCTGTTGTGGAGAACCCAGCATCAATTAAATTGGTAAGAAACTCAGAGTCTTGTATGGTATGTTAAGATTTGGACGTATTATTGTCGATTTGTCATAAAGATATTAGAGTGGGAGGGATTTGCTCACGGTTCAGTTCTTAAAGGTAGTCAAATCTGAAGTCATCGTATCAGTTGATATCTTTCTTGTTCCTGTATAGGCTGAGGGGGTCTCTGACTTCCTACAGTGTCTTACAGGGGCCCATTTCTGCTGCCTTCTCCCTCAGGGAATTCTTGAAAACAGGTGGAATAGATAAAACTATCCCAACACGTCTGGCCAACAGCAGTTTCTGTGTAGCCATCTACATCCACTACTTGGATGCATATTTGTCTTCATGAAAAGCCAGTGTCCATCCCTTTAAGGGCAAGAATCTACTCTTATGAAAGGAAAACATGAGCTCCAAAGCTGTTGCGTTGGCCACGTGACAGGAGGGGAGCAATGACCTAAGGTTTTGAGAAGCCATATAAAAGGCTGCGTGGCCTGTTGCATGAAAAAGAATAGTATTATTTCTCTAATGTAACCACTCCAGTCACCTGTGTTTTTGTAGTCATTTTGGGACTTCATTGTACAGTCAGTACTGCAGCTCTGTTATATAAGCTAGCATCAAATCCTGTTTTCCAGGTTCTCAATACTTCCAGCTGGTGGAACACTGCAGATATTTATAATGGTGCATAGCGTGATGCTCTTCCAGTTGTCTCAGGGAGAATGGAAATACCTCAGGTTTTTGTTCCTGAGAAGTATATGGCTTAAATTGGCTCATTTCTTTGATAGCGGCACTTGCATTTCTAGAAAAAATCTGTACCTAGTTAGGGAGTTACAGTACAACAGCTCCCTCGGGAGTGTTGAGAACAGGATATTGGGAATTGCTGTGCTGACAAAAACTCATGTTGATGTGTTGATGCAGTTGTCCTGGTAAAGATGACAGGTTCTACTTCAGTTGTTTGTATAAATAGTGCCTGGTGATGCTGCTCGTTTCAGTAGTTCATAGCAAATTACAGTGAAGGACCAGGGAGTACTTGACTGCCTCATATAGCAACAAATTACTGACAAAACTGTCTCTGCATCATGAGTGCTTGTATTCAAGGCTTGTTGCTCTGTTGTCATGAGTGTTTGGCCACATCTTGTCTCACTGTGGATTGCTGTTTAAATAATTTTTATATTGTCTTATTACGACTTTTTCCTGTTCAAAAAAACCTGTTATATCACTGTAAATGCAAGATGAGCTTCTCCAGGAGGTTATGTGCATTGTTCATCTCTGCTCTGCAGGTTGATCTAAATTCTGGTAATACCAGAGGCTGTTGTGTAGACTGAGCATTCAGACTAGGAGTAGTTATGGTGCTGACTCACCCTGACCCAGCTGTGTGGTGTTGTTCAGTAAAATGAATAATAGTCGAAGGCTGGTGATTTGCCAAATAACATTTGTAAAGTGCTTATGAGGAAAAAGGGAGTGATCGGCACAGCTTTGTGGTTTTCATGTCTGTAGAGAAATTCTTGACAATTCTTGTTTCAGACAACCACCTATACTCGCAGGGGACATGGAAATTGCACCAATCCTGGCTGTTCCTTCACTTACGTCACCAGGCATAAGCCACCAAAATGCCCGACGTGCGGGAGCTTCCTGGGAGGGAAATGGATCCCAAAGGTAAATTTGTCTTTCCTTTCCTGACTTTAAGACAAAAAGTGCTGTTTTTTGTGAATGCCTGTGGTATGTCTAGACCTGTAGATCTAGAACAGGATGTTAGATACACAAGAATTGATCCCTGCACTTGTGTTCCAATGCATGTGCTGGAGCAAGTCACCACTGCAGAGGACACGTGGCCAAGGTGAGACCTGAAATCACCACACCTTGGATAAAGGTGCTGCTTGTATCTGTTAGAACAGATGGGGCTGCATTTGATAACTCTCTCGTTAAGAGGACACACATTCTGCCTGCACAATTCCTGTGACTGGAAGGCATTGTCTGTTCTTCATGCTACAGCCCCAGCTAAGCTTGGGAATTTGTTTTGTGATAATTTATATCTGCATTTGAAGTTCTTCTACACATTTAGTTTTCTGTGGCCTTTCAACATTGTTTTTTTAACAGAAAGGAACTCTCAACTATAGTAGGTGTATGATCCTGTAGGAGCTTGTTAGTAAAATTCATCTAGTAGAAGCTGAAGTGCTGTTGGGTATTGTCTCATGGCCATGTGTCTGATGATTCATTATGTTCTGACCTCTGGCTGGAAGGAAATTTCCAGGTGTTGGTGGAGTTGTGAAGCTTGTCTGAGTGGAAAAGTCATTCTCCACATGATATCTACTCTACTTAAGTTACTGGCATCTCCTCTAGCTGTATACAGCAAAACCCACTTGATCCTTAAACCTTGACACTATGCTGGTAATTAGTCAGCTCTGAACAGATGTGCATTTGTCTGAAACAAGACTCCACAGGCACAATTTAAAGGATGTTCTCCGTGTGAAAATTTGCATTGACATTCAGTGGCTTTGTATGGATTTGTTCTGAACCTCCTTTGTTTTGTGTCTGGATCCAAAAAAACATTCAGGATGAGAACTCTTGGGCAGCTTACAAACTCTGTGGTGTCTGAGCTGAAGGCTGGGCTTCCTGTGTGTTAGGGTACAAATAGTGATGGTGACATCTTCGCTTTTGTTTGGTAAACTTGCTGAGGTAGAGAGATGGCTGAATGCAAAAAGTACTTTTGGGTTCTGCCTGAACATGGCATGTCTGCTCCTGTTCAATCCTACATTGGTTAGAACTGAAAGGTTTAAGAGGGAGTTTGCTTTTTGTCTTTCAGACTTACTCTGCTCTGCTGGGAGCAGATTTGCAGATACAGTTCCACTTGTTTGTATGGTGTCATGCCTTAGGAAAAACATGCACCAGGAGTTTTTAACTGGCAATAGTATCAGTAGAACTGAAACTAAATATGTATACCTTCTTGTTTGTTAGAAAGCTTAAAATACATCTCTTTTAGAAAACTTAGGTTATTCTTCTGAATAGGAACCCTCTAATGAGCTTAGAATTAATGTGTTCATCACGGCAAAAGCTCTGGATTCCATTTCTGATATATTTTTGCATATTACCAATTCAGTATTCCTTGTACTTTTGTTGACCCCAGTACAATGACTTCTGTAGCCCTAGTCTTGGAAGTAACATTTTTCTTAAAGTCAAAAAAACTTGCTAAGTAATGCTGTTTCCTAGCTTGCTCACAAGCTTGCTTTTCTGAAAGTACATATCCAGAAGATGCAAATTCTCTGTCTTAACTCCTTTTGATTCCTCAATAATGTGGAAGAGCAGACAGCATCAGAGAGCTGAAGCCATGAAAGAGGAGCGTAGGAGGTGGGCCCTTGGTACAGAGGGTGGTGGGTGACTTTGTGATGTTGATGCTAATGGTGATATTTGAGGGAGTTTAGGAAAGATTGATTCTTCAAAGTAAACAATGTCTAAAAATAATACATGGAGGGCCAAGAGGCTGCATACAGTGTTAGCAGGGCCTTTGCTGTTTTAGGAGATGCTGACTGTCTACTCCCATACCATTCACTACTTAAACACTTAGGATTTTGCTGTTTTGCTCTGGCATTAAATAGGCCATGGGAAACATGACATATGTGCAGGGAACTTGCTTATCTGTGAAAGCTGAAAGCTCTGAAATGTGACTCTCTCCTTGTTTCCAGGAAAAGCAACCAAAAAGCAAATCTGAGCCAAATTCAGGCACCTCTCTTAAAACTCCAGCAGCTAAAAGAGGTCAGCAGTTAGTCCTCCCAGAACCCACGGCCGTTAGTGAGAGTTCCTCCAAGTCCACCTTGGAGAGCTCCGAAGCTGTCAGCCAGCTTCTGAATGCTGTGCCTGTCGGAGGGCAGATGCCCGAGATGGAGTGGGAGGAAGTGATCATCTCTGAGGGCCACTTTCTTCCAAATCATGTGCTTGCTGAAGACAGGAGAAATGCTGTTGGAGTGGTGCTGGGCCAAGAGAGTCAGCAGCAAGGAGACACTTCTTCGGAGCAGGCAGAGAAAGGAAGTGTAGGGCTCGGGATGTCGACGTCTTCTGAGGTGTTGAGTCCAAATGCCTCTGTGAAAAAGCCAGTGGTGGGGTGAGTCAGTTTTCCATGTATTATGGGAGCATATGATACCTATTGTGTGCTCACAGGACTAGTTCAAGAAATGGAAGTCTGTTGGCAGTGCTTCCTGTAAGACTTACTGTGTTTGCTGTCTGTTTTATGCCAGTTCAGGATTGTTCCTTTGAGTCTTTGTCCATCAGAACTAATATTTTTTTAAGTGACAGTAAGCTGTAGTCACGGGGCATATGCAGCCTTAGCACTGTCTCTCTTTCTATTGCAATAGCTGTGATTTGTGTACTAGTACAGCACAATTGAGGGAAAAGAGAAAACTGAAGCTGAGGAGAAATCGATGGAATATTTTTCCACTTGTAGCTCTTACCTTACAGAATTGATGCAACATCTGCTACACACAAGGGACAAGAAGTAAAGAGTAAACCAAGACCCAAGCCCTCCTTGCTGGCTGCAGCCAGACCCATGCGAGCCATTCTGCCTGCTCCAGCCAGCGTGGGGAGAGAAGCCAGCACGGAGCAGCCGAGCAGCAGGCAGGCCTTTGCAAGTACTGGTAAAAGCAGCATTCTCTGGTGTGCTTTGGGAGCTGTTGTCCTTCCTCACCATGCTGAAGTGGTGTCTGTCAGTAATAAGATAGGGTTTAAGGGAGGTGGTTACCTATGCCAGAAAAAACTCGCTTTGTCTCTGCCTGAGAGTGTAGTAAATGGGCCATGAAACACCTGCTTGGGTTATTTCAGGCTCAGAGGAAAGATCTCACATGACTGTAGTGACATTTACCAAAGATATCAGAAAGAAACAATGCCTGTTTTCTCATATTTAACCTGGTGCATCTCTTTCCTCCTTCTAGACAAGCTTTCCCCTGTGAGAACATCAGGCTTGAAGCCCAGTACACTGAAACAGTTGGGCCAATCAGTTCTGCAGCCACCAGCCGCTGAGGAGCGAAAGGTTGTTCTTCAAATGCAAATTATTTTCTTGGACTTTTTGGAGGGGGAGGGTTTTGTTCATGGTTTTGGTTTGTTGGGTTTTTTTCTCCCAGGTGAGTGATATGACTTGAGTGAGAAATTGAACACGAAAATGCAGCAGCCTTACGATGATGAGATCTGTGACTGGCAGTTTTTATGATTTGGCTGTGTAGCAGAATGAAAGCTTGGTTGGCTAAGTGTGGGAACTGAGCTGAGAGATGCTGTTGGACAGTCCTGCTGTTGCTTGCTTTGAGAACCTCCCAGCTATTTCCAGAAGGTGTTTTAAGCATCTACTGGTGCTTTGATAATCTGACATGCAATATTGAATACTGAGCTTTTCACCTGTGAAATATGACTGAGTATGCCAAGGTGCTGGAATGAATCTGTGTGAATTGTAATGCCTTAGCATGCAAAACATTATCTTGTGGTATTATGGATATTAAATTAACATTAATTAATCTTAGGGGCAGGAATGCTAATAGATATTGATTATTGATGTATGTATGCATTCAGTAGTAGTTGTCTCATGGGTGTTGTTTTTTCTGCTTTCAATCTCTAGCTCCACAGTGCTGTGACAAGCAGGGCATCTCAGGTTAAAGTCGTGGAGGTCAAACCAGACATATTCCCTTCCTACAAGTACAGTTGCACTGTAACTTTGGTGAGAATTTTTCAAATAGTCTGACTTCTGCCATGGGGAGTGTCTTCTCTGGGATGAAAATGTTCTTAGACTTAAGTTTTGCTGACTTGCAGAAATATATCAGATTTTTAATGTGAAAAAATCTGTACTTCATATGTAATCTCTAGACCTAATTCAGGGTGACTGTGCTCTATTTTGCAATTATGCTTGGGAATTTGTTAAGAGCTGGATTTTAACTCATGTCCTAGCATAATCCCCATCCTCTTATTCAGTTCAGCGGGGAGGATCAGGGGTTTCTGAATTAATTTAATGTGCTTCTGGTCTGGGGAACTGGCCCCAGGATGTTTAAGTGCCAGTTAAAGGATTTTGTGCAAAGTGACGGAGCTAGCTGTTGACCTTTAAACAAGATGTTATAAAGTGGGGATAAAACATATAATACTCTTTTTAGACGCTTGTTTGCATAGAATCATAGAGTCATTCAGGCTGGAAAATACCTTTAAGATCATTGAGTCCAGCTTTAAAAGTCAAGGTCAGCAAACATCTCTTTTGTGTCATTCAGGATTTGGGATTAGCAACATCACGTGGCAGAGGGAAATGCAAGAACCCCTCCTGCAGTTATGTTTATACAAACAGGCACAAGCCACGTGTTTGTCCAAGCTGTGGATACAACCTTGCCAAAGACAGGACTGAGAAAACAGCAAAATCCCTGGTAAGATTCAGGCTGGTTTGTTTTATCAAATGTCTACTGTGAGCTGGGCAGAGAAGTACCTTAGTTTGAAAATGCCTGTGGAAACATGGTTTGGGCTGTTTTTGGGGGGTTTTCTTTCATTATGATAAACTTTCCTAGCAGAATGGTTCCTATGTAAAATATCTGTGATGTTTGTACTGTCCATCTTCTGTAGCAGTGGTGCTCCAGCCTGAGTCTGAGCACACCCAGTGCTACCACTGGGTGTCTCCTTTACTTTAAAATGATTCTGTTGTGTCAGTATGTGCTGACATTGACCCTGAAGCCACATTATTGCTGTGTCAGCTTTGTTGAACTTCAGGCTTCATCAAGAAACTTCCAAGTATGCTTTGCTTTGTGAGCAGTTTGGGGCTACTGTCAGTTAAATTAGTACATCTTGTATTAGAGCTTCCTGTTTTTAAGGGTTTGTAGAGCAACTTTACTTCCAACCTAAATTTATTTCTGGATGTAGGGGTTTTTTCTGATGTATAAATATGTTTTCAGTTTTTTTATGTTCTATGTGGATGTAATTAATTCTGGGTGGGTTTTTTTTTTTTTTTTGTTTTTTGCCTTTGCAGTCTCAAAGGCTAGCTTTTCTCATACTGAATTGTCATGTTTAAAAAAAAAGGAAAAAGGAGCTTTCCTGCTCATAGCTGAAATGCCTACTCAGCATATAGACAGAATTTTAGTCTATGTAGTAATATGATTCATCCACTTGCCTTTTTTTTATTTTGAAGAACATGACTTTGTTTAGTGGTTTTGTATTCTTTAAAAACAAAAACAAACTGCGATGGCCTGTGTGAAACTCACACACAAACAGCTGTGTAAGGAACAGCAGTGTGCTTAGCTCAGCTTGCATTCTGAGAGGCATGTGGCTTGTCTCTTCCTCATTTGGTTTTTTTTCTTATTTTCTTGTTCTAGATGTGTTTAACATTCCTGTCACACAGTTCATTGTTGTCTCTGGGCTTTTGTCTGGTCCTTTATCTCATTGCCAGACTAATCAGAAAACCAGGTTGAAACATTGGCAGAAGAATTTCAGTGATCAAACAGATCAGCCTGTTTGTGTTCTCTGTTCTTCTGGGACAGCTGGAGTTTGGTTCTCCTGTGCTTGTGCATTTTGTTGTGATAGCATGTGTGAGCTGGAGAAGGGTAGACTGTAGCTGATCCATTATTATTGATTAGTGTGTTCTGTGTATCACAGCTCTCAGTTCTCTTGTAGCACTTGTCTCCTCCAGCTTCTGGAGAGGTGTGCAGGCTGCCCTGAGCCTGTGCCTCATAACCTACAGAGAAAAACAGTGATGATTGGGGGTTGAAGTGATGAGTTTTTATATACCTGTTGGTGGTTATCCTCACCTTCTTGATTCCCAATCGCTGCACTGACACTCCAGTTTAATGGCAAATCTGTGATGGTCTGGCAGTGTAGAGTTCCTGAAGGACTGGGCTGTAATAAAGTATTTTTGTTGAAGTAATTTGGGCTTGAAGCTGTGTGGATTCAGTGATTCAGCAGTAGAGTAGAAGTCAAGCTTACTGAGTGCAAAGGTTACTGTGTTTCTGCTGCCTTTTGTGACTTCTTTGGGCTTCTTAATATTTCATCCCCATGCTTGCCTAGTTGGATATGTTGCTTTCTAGGAGGTCAGCCCAGGTCAATCTGACGTGCTGAACACCAGTGAGCCCCTAACGCCATCCCAGAAGGAAATCCAGCGTCAATCCACGCTGCAGCTGCTGCGCAAGGTGATGCAGATCCCCGAGAATGAGTCGGAGCTGGCGGAGATCTTCACCCTCATCCATGAGCTCAACAGCTCCCGCCTCATCCTGTCCAATGTGAGTGAGGAGACAGTGACCATCGAGCAGACCTCCTGGTCCAACTACTACGAGTCTCCATGTGTGCAGTGCCTCCTCTGTAACAGCCCCTTGTTCAAAGGGGGACAGAAGTAAGATTCTGCTTTGGACTTTGACTCTTTCATGCTGATTTTCTTTGTTCTGAGTGTGCCTGGAATAATATTTGCTTTAGCCCCTGGTAGTGAAGCTGGTGAAAGTGACACTGAATAACCTAAATGTGTGTGGAAAGGGTTTAGCAGGAACAAAGAGTGACTGCTAAGTCTAGATGTAACTTTTTTCTTATTGAAACAGATTATTTTCATTAGTCATCCCCTTTTTGTTTTCCATTCTGATGCTTTGAGGCTGAGAGAGGAAAACTTGTGGGTTTACAGATGTGCATTATGTGATTTCCCTTTTCTCTCTCTCCCTGATCTGATTATTTCCTGTGTGGATCTTTTTGCTTATGGTGTTTTCATTCCTTTCATTTCTTAGTGTGTGCTTGAGTGAATCCTTATTTGGAACAAATATCCAAATTGAAACCTGAAGGACTTTTTCTGAAGCTCCCAGTGCATAGGCTAGATTACCGTAACTAGATTTGTATGAAAGCCTGTAGGATATCTCCTCACTGAGTCTATCAGACGTCCTTCTGGTTCTGAAAGCATGATCTAAAATATTTCCTACAGCAAAATGCTGGGGAGTTTAAGGCTGTGTTTCTTCCACAAAAAAAAAAAAAATCTTGATACAAATGATAGATGTTTGCTTTGGTCAGGCTAGAACTAATTGACATCTTTCCAGAAGAGATACTTTTTATGCTATGTAGTTTTTTCAGAGCAGAGCAATCTCACACCCTACCCCTCGCCTTGAGATGTACCAGCCTGTGCATTTTAAATCCTTGTCTGTGCCTGGCTGCTTAGGTGTGCTCTGCATGTGGGGCTCTCCCATGTGCCTGCACAGGCTCTAATTGAAGCCCTGCCGGTGGGAGGGAGGTGACTTTGGCTTTGCTCCCTGTTTTCTCAGGTGGACAGCAGTATTTTTGCCACTGGCACTCTCCTGTCTGAACCTCGCAGTTGGCAGTAGCACTGTAGAGGAGCAGACCTTTCTGAATCTCTGTGTGCAGGGACAGGCTGTCGGGTGGAATGTGTTACTGATCACCCCAGCAATGGGACAGACATTTCTCCCAGGGCAGCTGGGGCCATAGGTTTTCTCCACCTCTCCAATAGTATGTGCCCAGTGTAGGGAGCTAAAGGGATGCTGTAGTGCTGTTAAAAGAATGTGAGTAGTGGCCTGACTCTGCCAGGGAAATCTGTTTTAAAATGTAACTTTTCTTTTCCTGGTGTGAAATGATGTGGTGAACTGGCTTAGATTTACATACTAATGAACTCATGTCAACTAGAATATCTAAAGTTACTGCAGGACTGGACTAAAAAACCTAGTGGCTTCACTCAGAGTGGTTTTTTGTTGTGTGTTGCAGTTCCCTTGCTGGTCCTCAGGAGTGCTGGCTGCTGACAGCCAATCGGTTACAGGTGGTTACAGCTCAGGTCAAAGTGTGCTTGAACCTCCAGTGTCTGGCCCTTCATAGCTTCACAGACATTTACACAGGTAGGAAAGATGTGAGCATACCAACCTACAGCATGACTACAGTCTGAAGCGTTGGGATTGGTTCAGGGCATCGTCCAGGCACAGAAAAGCTTGTTTCCTTCCTCAGCGTGCTAAATTTGAATTTTTTTTTAATTACTTCTGCTTATTCTGCAAGTAAATCTATATTTGTGAGTGAAAACACATGAATGTTCTAGTGAGGAAGACCTTGCCATGATTCAGCGGTGTAGGTCTCCTCTGTGTGAATGTTGAGTTCTGCAAGGCAACCCCTGAGATCATAGTCAGAGATCTCTGGAGAGCGCTGTTTCTCAGCGTTGGCTAGTGAGAAGATGGATTGGCTGCTGTTCCTTGTAGCTTTTTAAATTCAAAGACAAGCCTGTGAAAGGAGCTAATCTTTCAGCAGGGAGCTCTGCAGTTCAGAGGTACAGAAGCACTGTTTGTGTTTCCATTATCCTCTGAACTGTACGCGTGTGAGTGTGTTGTGTATCAGTAAGGAATATATTTCTTCGTGAGGAAGATCTGGAACCCTACAGACAATAACTGTCTTGTTTTAACTGCAGGCCTTTTCAATGTGGGTAACAAATTGCTGGTGAGCTTGGATCTTCTGTTTGCAATCCGAAACCACATTAAACTTGGAGAGGATCCCAGAGTGGCTGTTGGCAATATCCTTGACTCTGTTCAGGAGCAAACTGGTGGGTTTTCCTTCTTGTTTTTTACCATGACACACCAAACTGTGACCTGCTGATGATTGTTAGGTTATAAATAGGTAAACCTTGCCTATTTTAGTGTGGTATGTTTTTATTAAATCACTTCCTAAACCAAATGGTACCTCTGTGACCAGTTCTTTGTAACAATTCTCTGGAGGACAGGTTTGGTTTTATCCTGCATAGGAGAGCCCTATTACCTCTCTGCCGGCTTTAGGAAGTGAAAACTGTGACAGTGGCATATTCTCTTTTCAGATAAAAGCTTGAGCCCTGATGAGCAGGGTCAGCTCCAGGAACTGCTGTGCAATGGCTACTGGGCCTTTGAATGCCTGACAGTCCGGGATTACAATGATATGATCTGTGGAATCTGTGGCATAACCCCCAAGGTGGAAATAGCTCAGAGGAACATGGAAAATGTCCTTGCACTGAAAAATATAGAGGTAGGTTTTTCCCACACTTCACATCCTGTTTTGTGTTTAAAGGAGATCATAGTGATTTTTTTCTGACTCTGGTCTTCATGATGCGCAAGAAGTACACAAGACTTTTGTGAGTGGTTTTCTGATGATGCCTGACAAGAGGATGTGGCTGGAGCAGTGATGCCTGTGCTTCCTCTTAGAGGTGTTGATACATAGTTCTGGGAAAACAAAATCCTCTGTCCCTGGACCACAGCTTTTGTCCAAGAGCCTTGTGCAGTAGGAATCTTGGATGGAATTTGGTCTTCCTTTGACATGAAGTCATTCTTTTTTTGTCAAGTTTCCTTGAGGTGCTGTCTTCTCTAATGGGGAAAAAACCCTAGTAGGAGAACATAGCATAACTGGCTTTTATGTCAAATATGTCGAATATGTCAAATTTTGAGTCTTACCCAGTGAAAAGTGGTTGTGGGAAGCTTTAGAAGACTAAAATCATCTTGTTGTATTTGGGCTGAACACTCGCCTGGATAGTCCTCATGCCTTGAGTGAGACTGACAAAACTGTCAAACAAACTATGGTTATTTGTATTTGACCACTGTTTTTCTTACTCTCTACAGTTTACTTGGCCAGAATACTTGCCATCAAATGAAGTGAATGTAGAAGACTTTTGGTCCACAATGGAGACAGAGGTGATTGAGCAGGTGGCTTTTCCTTCTAGCATCCCCATCACAAAGTTTGATGCCTCTATTGTTGCTCCTTTCTTCCCTCCACTGATGAGAGGAGCAATGGTGATCAATACAGAGAAGGACAAGAACCTGCATGCACAGCCAGTGCCAGGTAATGGCTCAGGTTGTGCTTATTAAGGGAGTGCTTGATATGTTGGTGACTTCAGATTTGGTGATATTTAGAGTTAAGAATTGCTAATTGCATGACACTTTAAAAGTTACGTGTGCTGAGAAAAAACAAGAACATTGGGGTGAGTTCAGCTATTCTCAGGCTGCTTTGCTGCTTGAGGATTGGCTTGCCCTGTGAAGGTTGGATGCTCTGGTGGTCTCTGATGTATTTGAGACATGGGTGACACGAGAGCATTGCACCCCAAATGAGATAGGGTCTGATTGCAGGGGGATGCATGCACATCTTGAATACCAGTTAGTGTTTCATGTTAGACTGATACTTGGACTGGGGAAGTTACAGGTAGTACTTGGTGCTACAATCTCAATAAAAGGTAAATAAGTTTTTACAGAACTTGAGAAAAGACTAGGAGAGTGGTGTGCTAGTCCTGATCAGAATTGTCAGTATTCAGTATATCCACTGCATATTGGCTGCATAGAACAAGAAACAGTGAGAGGAATAAGCTCAGATGTATGAGAGCTAAGAGCAGTTAGCACCCCGTTCCCTTAGAAATTTAGGTATTGGGTATAAGAAGGAAAACTGGCATTGCAAGCTTAACAAGTGTATGAGTTGACTTTGCAGACAGGGCTGCAGCTGTTTCAGAGTTGGGTTGCTGAAGAGCTGTGTGGGCTTTTGTCGAAGTGGAGCTCCAGAGAAAAAAACAGGGAGATGTGAAGGCTGAGCCTGGAGCTGCTCAGTCCAAAGGCTGCAGTTACATTTATCTCTGCTCTTCCTCGCTTATCCTCACGTCAGTCATTTAAAGGTTACAAGTGACAGGATAGACAAGTGTTTATGGAGTCTGCAGCTCTGTTGGGCTCAGTCTGGTGACCTCAGCAGTGAAGGGCTCGAGACAAGTGTAGGCTGTGACGTGCTTTGCAAGTAGGACTGTTCACAGCTTTCTCTTGCTGGCCGTGGGTTGTGCAATCTCTGTTTCTGTAGTCTTCATAGGAATTTATTTTGGTAACTTCCCTTCCTGAGAATGAGTGCTGGGACCTGTTTCCTGCCTTTGCAGGTAATGGGAGTGCCTTGGTGAGGCTCCTTCAGGAAGAAGTCTTCAGGCCTGAGCTGATAAGCTCTTACAGTAAGGAAGAGCTGCAGAGCTTTCTGACACAGTGTGGCATCCCCTGGGAGGCATCACATACAAAGGTAATGGCTTGTTTGCCCACAGACAAGCCTGCAGGAGGGGAGCTGTTCTTCACTGTCTTTCCCTCATCCACTCTTGCCATCCTAGACAATTAATTTCTCATCTGACTGCACTAAGGGCAGGGATGGCTGCCAGCAGGTTATAGGATAATTTACACATGGTGAAATAAATTGAACCTTTGTGGGCTAGAATAAGGAAGCCTGTAATTACCTTGTCACTGGCTCAGCGTTGTGTAATTGCTTGTCATCCTCGTGGTGCTGAGTGTGGGATTAGGAATTTATTGGATGAAGTGCAAATTAGGATTTGGGAGACCTTGAACACAGCCTTTTCCCTCTCTGCAGCAGTCTGTTAATTTTAGCCACTTTCTCTGGGGCCTGCCTTTTCTAGGATGAGCTCTGCTACTCTCTCCTGGCTCTCTATGAGTTTATACAGAATGGGACAAGCATCACACCACCTTCCGCTCATCACACAGGAGGGAAGATCTACAAAGTGTGTCCACATCAGGTAAGGAAGCTTGGAGCTGCAATGTTCTTTTCTTCTTTGGCTATTCACTATTTAACTTACCAGCATGGAACTTCCTTACTGAATTGAAGCAATGGAATGGGCTTCTCTGAGCCTTGTGGATGAAACATGTTCCTCGAGGCTTGGAGAATGAGATCCTTTAGGAGATCTCATAATCTGAAGCCTGGTTTTAATGTTGCTACTGAGGTAAAGTTTAAAACCATCTCTTCCTGAACAAGATCAAATGAATGTATAAAAGGAGGAAACAGAGTTTCTTTAGAAAAAGTAGTTGTCTGGTTACTCTAAAATCTGGAATACCTGAAAGGTAGCTGAATTTTTTTAAGACTAGATTTTTTTTCTGTAAGTTTTCAGTTCTGTTGTGCTGCTGATGTTAATACTTTTGTTTTTTTTTTCCAGGTTGTGTGTGGCTCAAAGTACATAGTAAGAGGAGAAAATGCCCGGGATCATGTGGACTTGTTGGTATCCTCACGTCACTGGCCTCCAGTGTATGTTGTTGATACAGCCTCTTCAGTGGCACTATGTGCAGACCTCTGCTGTCCTGGCCTGACTTCCCAGATGTGGGGGAAGAACCAGGGCTGCTTCTCTGACCCCATGGAACCTCCAACGGTTAGTTAGGTTTTTGCTCTCTTCTGTGCCAGTCCAGTATGGAAAAATTTCAAGGGAGATTTAAAATTAACCTCCCCCCCACCCCCCCCATATGTAACCTGCATTGTGCCTCAAGATAATTTCATAGAATCACAGAATGATTTGGGTTGGAAGGGCCCTTAAAGCTCATCCAGTTCACCCCCCTGCCACAGACAGGGTCACCTTCCACTAGACCAGGTTCCTCAGACCCCCGTCCAACCTGGCCTTGGGCACTGCCAGGGGTGAATTTGACCCGTTAAGTGTCTCCTAATTTAAGCTTTGCCAGTGCATCACTTCTAAGCAGAATGTATTATGTATTGCCTGGGGCATTGTGTTTGATTAATTGTCCATAATAGGAAGATCTGTGCCGGGAGTGCATTGTAACAGTTCAGATCATGAACTTTGGAGCACGTCATTTATTTTGACACAGCAACTCCCTTCTTTCAAACTATTGCTGTTCCTTGAGAAGTGGGAGAGGAAGATGGTTCCTAGTGCCTTGGGTTTATCTGAGGCCACACAAGTGAGGAGGAAGTGTACAGACCTCTGTTGTGCCATTAAGGGGAAGCCTGGATCATTTAGCTCTCCCTGTGTCCTGGGTCGTAGTGTTGGTTGGAGTTTGGCCAGCCTGTAGTTTTGTCTTCTCAGCTGTGGGGAGGTTACTTGTTTTTCTACCTGGTGTGTGTATGTTTCTCCCCCAGTACGTGTCCTGCCCGGAGCTGCTGGACCAGCACTACAGCGTAGACATGACGGTGGCTGAGCACTCCCTTCAGCACCCAATCACCAAGTCATCCACGCGCCGAATTGTCCACACGGGCTCGGAGCAGAGCAGCCCCTGGGATCCCACGGCTCGGCACCACTGCCTCTCCCTGTGCCGGGAGCTGGAGCCCTACGGCGCCATCATTGCCGCCATCAACGACAGCAAAACCAGCAATGTCCGCCAAAGGCCCATCACCTTCGATAACCCCACGCACTATTACCTCTACAACCGCCTCATGGACTTCCTCACCAGCAGGGAAATCGTCAACAGGCAGATCCAGGAGATCGTGCAGAGCTGCCAGCCGGGGGAGGTGGTGATCCGCGACGCGCTCTACCGGCTCGGGGTGGCCCAGATCAAAACAGAAACGGAAGAGGATGAAGAGGGGAAGCAGGAGGAGGATAGAGGTTGCTGAGTAACAAAACAGCTTGTTGGTTTCTCTGGGTGTGTGGATAGGTGGGCTGAGCCAGCTTTTGCAGCTGTGTCTGGCTTGAGAGTTTATTTTTACAGGTTGGAGATGTAATGCTGGTGGCTTTGACTGCTGTTACTGACCAAAGAGCTCTGTGCTTCCATAGCATCGTGATAGCTGCTGCGAGCATGGGTCTGTCACCCCCTTGTTGAAGGCTGCAACTGCCTCCAAGGCATGTGATGGACCTGCTGTTCAGGGCTGCGGGATGTTGCCCTCCCTGCAGCTGGAGAAGGGAGAGGTGTTGCTGGTAGCAGGGAGTGTGCATGGTCAAGCACACACAGGTTTTTTAATTCTGAATCTTGCTTGCTGACTTCTTTGTGCTTATCGGTGGCAGGGCTGGGGGTGTGGGACCAGGCATGAAAGTTAGATGGCTACAACAATTTCCCCCAAAACATTCTGAATCGGTGAATTTAGGATACTGACTCCTGCTTGGTAATCTTGCAGAGCTCTCATAGGCATTGGCTGCAAGGAGTCTGAGTTGAGGAGGAGGAGCTGTGCTGCTTTGACATGCTGTATCTGGGGAACCTCCCTGGAGGCTGCACTCCTGGGTTCAGGATTGTGGGTGCTTTGGCTGCTGGAAGTTTCTAGAGTTGTTTGTCCCTTCACATGAGCACTAATAATGTAGAAGCCAAAAGGTACAGTGAGTGCAATGTGTTCTGTGTGGTGAGGTAAGAGCTGAGCCCCAGGGCAGCTGAGGGGTTGGAGGACGGTTTAAATGCTGTGCAAGGGGGTGGCTGTGGAGAGGGGAAGGACACTCAAACACTGTCTGTGGGATCAAGGAAGAATGATAAATGCAGTGTCACCAGAGCGAGCAGGGTTCTGTATTCCACCCTCGTGGATCTGCTGGGAGAGCTGCACCCACGTGTGCAATCTCATCTCTCTGTCAGGTGTCACACCTGCCCAGCCCATGTTCTCACAGTGCTCTGGGGCTTGGGGGAGTCTCCTGCTGCCCAGGTTGCTTTGTCAGCCCCTTGAGAGGAGTCGAGATGAGACCTCTGCCTCTGCAGCACACCTCAAGAACACCTGGAGCTGTAGGTGCAAAGCTGTGCTGTCATTGCTGCAGCTCCCTTTGGCCATGGCTGGTGGTGAAGGTGGGTGGATGTTTGCTGTGACATGCAGAGGAGAGAAGCAGGATGCCAGACTGCTGAGTTGCCATCTTGGGAGTTTATTTTGTCTGAGTGATCAGTGGGGAAGATTCTGAGGCTTGCGGTGTGGTTGAAAACTCCCTTCTGTGAAGGGGAACTTACTGAGTACCGTACTGTTAAAGTAAATGTGTTAAGTCTGAGCAAATGCAGTAATCATGGCTTGGGGTTTTTCTGTTAAGAACATTAACTTATTATAAGAGACATTAGTGACTTTTTCAGTCAGTGATAAAGTTTAATAAATTATCTCCAATTTTTGGGGTGAAACTGTGGTCAAGTGACTTGGTTGGGTTTTTTTTTTTTTTTGTGTGTACAAGACCTGGATGGCTTCAGTGGGAAAGGGCACAAATACTGCTGAATCTCTTCTGCATTTACCCTGGCATTACACTTTCCCCAGAGTTTGCTGCCATGTGCCACATGATGAGTTGTCAGATATCCCATCATCACAACTGAAATTACACGCCATTATATCCATGCACAGGGTCTACTTCAGAGCTTTAAAACCTTGTTTTTAATAAGTTTTTGCATTCCACAAGAATGAGTGGTTTTGAGAACTGGTACTGAGGAACAGAGTTGCAGGGTGAGGGGGTAGGTTAGTGCATCACCTGTGCCCTGAGCTGTTCCCCTCTGAGAACAGTCCTTAGAGCCCTGGAAGAGACTCATTTTGTTAAACATCTTACTTTATTTTTTATAATGCTGACAGAGTTACATTAGCTTTTCATTTAGTAAGGAGGAATGAATCACTTGGTGTTAGCATAAAACCAGGTTTAACAGAATCAGAAATGGCCCACAATGTAATTGCTCAGAGTGTGACAAAGGCCACCTGCAATGCAGCTGTAGTTTGCCTGAGCCCTGTCAGTTGTAGTTTGCTTGTACCTGGAGGAGAGATCCTTTACCCACCGAGTCAGGTGAAGCTAAGAAGGTTCTTTAGCTACTTCTGGTAGGTGCACAGGACTGGTGGCTGGGGCAGTAGTAACCCTAAGCAAGAGCTAACTGAGAAATAAGTTGAAGGTCATTAGGCCATAGCTTATGAAAAAAATCACCTCACTTGTACTATTAAAAGTACATTTAGGAGATTTAGTACAAGTCTGTAATAGTGACAAAGGCAGTGATTGCTACATCTTCAGTAACTCAGAAGTTCTGTAGGATATGTGTCATGATCATTTCCAGACCTCTTAAAGCTGCCATTCTTTCCTGGATTGCGGTTGTGTTCAGTGCTCTTGGGGAAGAGCATTGATTTCTGTGGTATTTTACCTGAGAAAGAACTGTCGCTCTGTCTCATTACTGAGGCACAAGTTCACATAACCCTGGGGTTGGCTCTGTGCCTCACTTCACCCAAACACTCCCTGCAGAAGCATCAGCTGCAGAGAGGTGGATTGCATGAGGAAGTGTAGGGGTTAATGCGTATTTAATGCTGTGTGAAAGCTTCACCTGTATCTAAACATACTGCAAGGTCCAGGGTCAGACTGACAAAGGGAAGAGAGCAGGACCACCAAGAAAGAGTGTAGAGCAGTTCCAGTGCCAAGACTTATTTCAAGATGTGCTTATAAAACACAAAAGTTCAGTGATGAGTGACACTTGGAAATGTCTTACTTGGCTGTGACAAGTATTTAAAAAAAACTACAAAACCCAAACTCCCACAGCCTTCTCTGGGGCATGGGGAGACAGGTGATGGGGACCTCTGTATCTTGTAGAGATGGAGCCTGTTACCATCCTAACAGCTCTATGCTATGTGTGAGAGAAGACCTCAGGGACCCCACAGTGACTCCTTTGCTCTCCTTTTGGTGAGAGAGTTGGTAACACTCACACTTCAGAAAGCACAGAGAAGGCCAAAGCAGAAGGTGTCTGTGTCCTAGGGTGAGCTCTGTGGAGCCAGGACAAGGATCAATCCCAGGGTGAAGGTCCCATCTAACAGAACTGGTAGTTGTTGCCCTTGAGGAGGGGCTGCCCACCCTCCTCTTGCTCGCAGGACTCCTCACAGCAGCCGGAGGTGTCACAGCCACTGTCTTCCTCAGCACTGGAGGGGAGGTTGGTGTAGTCCTTGAAAGAAAAAGAAACACAGAACATGGAGTGTGTTTTGATCCCTTTGATGGTGTATGACACCTGTTCCCATGTGGGTGACCTGCTGGGGGTGTGCTCACTCCACACTACTGCCCTTTGCTGTGCTCACAGGGCATGGCTAGCAGGGCAGGCATGTTCTGTGCTCCTGTGGACAGCTAGTCCTGAGGGCATGCACAGCAGGTGCAGGGACATGGGGCAGGGTGCTGTGCTGGTATCACTGCCTGTCACAGAGAGGTTTCTGCCAGGAAGCTGTCCTTCTTTGTCCAGCCCTCTTTGGCCATGGTGGGGAGTAAGTTAACTCTTCAGCTGGATGCCTCTGCACTTCCACCAACACTACACTGTTCCCATCAGCTCATGGTAAGGGACATCCCAGGAAACTTGTCCAGAAGCTGTGTTCATGTAGGGGAAAGCACATCCTCCCCCTTCTCCTCTCCAGAGGTTCTCACCTGCTCCTTGTGCACCTCCAGCTCTTTCTGGATGAAGCAGCCGATCTGGTCAAAGGTGGGTCTCCGTGTGGGCTCCAGGCTCCAGCACGCCTGCATGATGCTGTACCTGCAGGGCCACACAGGGACAGGGGAGTGGCACAGTGCTGCTGGAGGGTCTGCAAACCCAGGCTCTTTCCTGCAGCACTTTGTCTGTCAGGGACACAGTACTGAGCAATCCCTTGTCTTCCTCCACAAAACCCATGGTTTTGCATGTGCAGTGCTCCAGGGAAAGGTGAGCACTGAAGTGGAGGGAGCAAACTAACTAACAAGGGGCCTTTTGGCACCAAGACTTCAGGCTTACATTCATTACCCTCCTGTAACCTACTCAGGCTTGGCTTCTCAAAATTGTAGAGTCAGAAGTAGCTAAAAAAAAAAAAACCCCACCAAGTTCAGGAATACAGACATGTAGTATGAGTGCTCTCACCTTCCTGTCCATAAACAGGAGATAGTGGATAGAGCACCATAACTGACTGCCCCAGGTCTTGCTTCCCTACAGGAGCAAGGGGCAGCATGGTAGGATCCAGCCTTAACCCCAAGGCAGACACTTGGGAGCAGCAGGCAGAGCTGTGGCCAAGGTCCCTGTGCCATGTCCCTTCTGTTCCCAGGAGCAGCTCCAGCCACCCCCTCACTGTGTGAATCTCAGCACATTCACTCACATTTCCAAGGGTGCGAAGTCAGGCCTGGCCATCTGGTATCCCTGCTTCACCATGCTGTAGAACTTGCTGTTCACCACCATGCCGGGATACGGGCTCTTCCCTGTGACAATAGCAGGAGCAGAGGTGATCTCAGACCAGAGTGTTCAACACTCCAGCCTTGAGGGCTGGGAAGAGACAGCCTGGAGCAGTGCCTGAGCCGGTGCTACCCAGGGAGTTCTGAGTTTGAGGAAATTATGTGGGGCTCTTTGTTTTGAAAGGTCTCTCTGGAAACATAGCACAGTGGTTTATAGCCCTGATAAACCTAGATTTTTGTCAACCTTCCTCCTTTCCTTCCTTTCTTGGAAATTTTTCTGCAGAGACATTAGAGCAGTAGTGAGCCATGGAAAATAAAAGATGTTTGCAAGCTCGCTTCTTTCTTACCAAGGGAGAAGATCTCCCAGAGCAGGATGCCGTAAGACCACACATCACTCTGCACTGTGTAAATGCAGTCAAAGATGCTCTCTGGGGCCATCCATTTCACGGGCAGGCGGGCCTGGAAGAGCAGAGAGTCCTGCAGGCTGGGACAAGCTGGCAGCTTACACTACCCCCATCTGTCCTTCATACTCCAGCCACCCCCCCCAGGTACCCTTGTACCTTCTCTTGTGCCCATTTCAGTTACTTACATTGCCTTTCACAACGTAATTGCAGTCATTCATGATGTCCCGGGCCAGGCCAAAGTCGCAGATCTTGGCTACCCTTCCATCTGATATGAGCACGTTCCTGGCTGCTAAATCACGGTGGATGCACTGGGGAGAAGAGAGCAAAACTGAGACCCAGCCACTGGCCTCCAACAGTCCCAAATAATTCCTGCAGCTCAGGGCTGCCACCAAAACTGCACTTAGAGGGGCGAGGGAAATGCACTGCATGAAGAGCCTGTCTGAGGCACCATGTCATGAGCAAACTACACGCTCTCTTTCAAGCACCTCATCTGCACTGTTAAGACACTGTGACATTTCATGCCCTGTCCTTTAATCACTCACAGGGCTGTCATCTGCCCCATAGGAGGAGGCTCAGAACCAGGGGCTGTTGACACCATGTCCTCCTCCGAAACAGTCACAGGGTGACTCTGATACCCTGAGCCAGCTCTGGCAGACAGCTCAACAGCCACTTTCAGTTCCTTGTCCCTGGGTAGCAGGGACGCTGCCAAAGCCAGAAAGCTTCACAACAAAGTCCCTGACCTCGTGTAAAAGCAGGGGAGAAAATGTTGAGACCAGCATGATGCACAGCCCTGGGTTCCCCCGTAACACTGCCCTGCCATGGGGGACATGGGGGACAAAGGCTCTAGAAGGAGCACCAGAGCAGGGCTCAGCCTGTCTGAACCCAGCAGACTGAGCAGAAAGGCCCACTGAGCTTGCTTAAGCTTGGCTGCCCCATACAATGACATCCTAAGCCTTCTGCAGCTAGGACGGGTGGCTCCTGCTTGGCTGGACTGGTGTTTCCCACTCGGTGTGCTGGGGGAAGTTGTCCTCTTGGCACTCACGTTCTTTGATGCCAGGAATGCCATGCCCTGGGCCACCTGGCTGGAGAACTGTAGCAGGTCAGAGAGATTGAGGGGACGCAGATCCTCCCTGGCTTCATCTTCTTCCTCTGAGCTTCTCCCTGGAATTCAAAGCAGAGATTTAGACTTGCTGCAAAGCTGGCAAGTGACACAAACTGTGGCATGTTGTGGTTCCCAGAGCTGATGCAGACAGGATGGCCAAAAGAAATAAATCACGAAATCACAGAAATGAGCCTTTGACTCACCCCTGACTTGCGTAGACTCTGATGCTGCTGAAGATGATGATGACGACACAGGCCTCATTTCAACATATGTTTCCAAACCCTGGCTGGAAAAGCCACTGTCGCTGAGTGAGAAGCAACAGATAGGGGGGCAGGCTGTTAGAACCCTCCAGCAGGACCTTCTGCCCTGCTCCATATCCACCGAGAGGAGAAACCACATCCCTGCCTGCAGAGGGTGATTTAGCCAGGGGCTTAAGGGCAAAGGCAAAGGTAATGTTGAAGCTGATTCAGAAAGGGCACCTGCGCTGATGGGGACCTGGCAAAACCCATGTGCTCAACAGTGCAGGAAGCCAAAAAGTTTTGGTTCTGAGTTGTGGAAGGACAGACTGGGGTGAAACCTTGATTTATCATGAGTTATTCAATGATTGCTGTCAGAGCATTTGAAAACCTCAGAATTATAACCAGGTCTAAACACATGCAACCCCAGTGGCTTTTACATCCTGTTGTCCTGCCAGTCCCCAGACCTTTGACCTTGACCTGTCCCCAGCACAGAGCTCTGCACGCTTCTCCCAGTGAGTACCCAGACCCTGCACAGCTCAGCCCTGCAGCCACCCAAGCTCTGCTCCTACCTGCGGATGTATTTTTTCTCTAGGTCAATGTTTTTGTAATCAGCAGCACTGTCTAGAGAGGTGTCCAGGGCAGAATCCTGGATAATTATGGATTCAGCCTTCTTCCGCAGGAAATTCAGCAGATCTCCATAGCGACAGTACTCGGTGATGACAAGGATGGGGCCTGGGAGAGCAGCAGAAAGGGTTCATTAAGGAATGATGTTAGTGAGGCTGTCCTGAGGATTTATTTCCCTGGGAGGGCAGCAGAAAGGGTGCATTAAGGAATGATGTTAGTGAGGCTGTCCTGAAGATTGCTTTCCCCGGGAGGGCAGCAGAACCCACACGGCTCATCAGCTCCTGCTGTGCCTCAGAGGAGGGGTCTTGGCAGGGGTCTGGGGGATCCTACCTCCACAGGTACATGCCCCCAGCAGGTTAACAATGTTCTCATGGTGTCCCAAGTGGCTCATGATCTTCAGCTCAGACATGAGAGCCTCCTGCTCATCTGTGTCTGCCGATGCTGCGAGGTGAGAGAAGGACTGTGTGAAGGAATGAGGGATGGACAAGGAGGAGGTTTAGGGGGAGGACAGAGAAAGGTGCAGACAGAGTTATGGAACAAAAGGAGGAGACACAGAGTGAAAACTGTGTCCTCTAACTGTGCCTCTGGCCTCCCCTGTCCACAAAAATGACAGTAATGTGATTCCAGCACCTGGTACTTGGCACAGAAACAACTTTAAAAAGGAAATGTTGCAGCCTGGAAGCACCAGCATGTGGTGAACACACACTACACATCCTGTTCAGAGGAGCTTGGGTGGAGCTCAGCCTTTGCAAGTTGCTCTGTACTTACACTTTAGCATCTTCACAGCCACTTTGAGCACTGAATCTTCTTTGCCCAGCCCAAAAGCTGTGGCTTCTACCACTTTTCCAAAGGCTCCTGCTCCAAGAGTTTTTCCTGCAGAGAGGAAAAAAAAAGTACTTGTAAGACATTTTACAGAAAAAGATTGAGCAGTTGTCCTGCATGCAGCTCTGAGGAGGATGTCCGGTGGATGGGAATTCCTGCTGGGCTCACACAAGATGACACATTCCTTATTCAGGAGCTGGCAAACATCTGTGAGGAGCTCTACTGTGAGCAAAGCTGGTGTGAAAGAGTCCATCTCCAAACATGGCCTCACCAATTCTGTGCCTCGGAAATGACCCCAGAAGCAAGAGAGGGGACATGACCCCTGCAGCCTTCACTGGAGCAGAGGAGGAGGGAGGGAGGTTACACCCTACCATTTGCCACCCTGTGTGGAAGAGGGCAGCAAGGTCTGGTCAAGGATGCTGCTGGAATGTCTGGATGCAGCTTTGGGTATAGCCCAGAGCTTTGCCTCTGACTCTTGGAGCTTTTCAGCTCTGTGATGAGTTTCATGCCACCAGGCAAGCAGCAGGGAAGGTTTCTTACCAAACTGGAGGTTGTTCCTGGGAAACTCCCATTTTTCATTGTATGGCAGCTGAGTGGGGTCGATGAAGATGTAGTTATTCCCTTCACAGGCCTCAATGATCTTCCACCGCACCTGGTACTTGGGTTTCTGTAAGGAAGGGACTCCAGTTACTCGGTGTTCCCAAGTTCTGAGAGCTCCCCAGCATCCACTCAAGCTCACTCTGCAGGCGCAGAGGGAAGATCTTGATTTCAGCCATCAAATATCTTCTGAATCTGGACTAAGTGAGAGAGGCTTTTTCTGGACAGCCTGGCCTCTTTGCTGTTAAAAAGTCCCCCTAAATCATCACCTATGGCTGAGGGAGGCTCTTTTGCCACTGGAAGCAGCCCATTGCCATCGTTGGGGATGGCAGAGCTGGGAGATCCAGCCTGTCCCACCAGAGCAGTGGCTGACAGTGCGCAGCTGGTGCTGGAGGGAGATGTCCCCACTGTGTCTCCTTCCTTGGTCCCCTGGTTGCTGAGCACAGCAAAACACTGGAGCTGGCCCAGCCCCACTTCCCTTACAGGAGAAAATTAAAAAAGGAGAAAGAGAAGTAAGAATTTCTCTTTTCCAAGAATGTCATGGCAGAAGTAACCAGGCAAGGCAGAGAAGCAGTGCTGGAGTCCGAGCAGAGAAGGTTGGTGCTTGTCTGAGATAGGTAACTATGTTATTTATAGCCATGCCCTGCTTTTCTTGGGCCTGCAAACCCTTCCCAAAAGCTATTTTTTTCAGATATGTGCTTACACATCGATTCATCTTTCTCTCCCTCTGTGTATGGACCACTGGGCACAGGCAGCTCTGCCTGCTAAAATGTAGGTGCCTGTCTGAAAGAGAGCTCTGATGGATCCTCTGGCAACCAGCAACAGAACTTTGCTGCAAATTTTCAGCCTTGATAGGCTGTCAAAGGAAGGGTGCCAAAAAGGAGAGATGAAAACCAGGAGATTTTCACCCACTGATGAAGCAGAGGTGGCTACTGATTGGTTCAGTTTATGGAAACAACAGAGAAGGAATCCACATGCTGGAAATGAGCCTTGCAGAGAAAATGGGGCAAGTTCTTATATAAAAATAATGACCAAGTCTTCCTGGAGACAAACTCCTTCTAACATCATCCTGTTTCCTGATAAAAACAGTTTTTTATAAAGCAGTGAGGAGAATAAAAAGTAGATGCAAACTGCAAACCACTTTTTTTTTTCTCCCTTAATTCAGTCTGTAGATTCATAGCGACCAGAGCAAAACCAGCTGCAGCTGACAGCACAGAGTGAGCACCTTTGTCTGACACCAAACAATAACCACACTGACCTCTGGGCTACAGGACTGAGGGACCAAGGCAGGAGAGGTGTTTGGTGCCTGGGTTTGGTGCCTGAGCTTTGCCCTGCAGCAGGAAACTCCAGGGGGAAGCTGGGAGGCAGTGAAGGTGAAGGAGGCAGCTTGCCTGGTACCTCCAAGCTGAATGGTCCCTGCCCATGTGGCCTCTGAGGCTGGGCAGCCCTTGGAGCCCTTGCTGGGCTGATTGACAGGGAATCTGACCTGGTTGTACTTGTAGAGCAGGAAGAGGAGCAGCAGGAGCAGCAGCACCAACGCGCCTATGCAGGTGGAGAGAACAGGGCTGAAGAGCTTGTTTGGAAGGGCCACGACACTCCCTGGAAGAGGAAAAAAAGGAGGATGAGAAAACACTCTTCTTTCAATCCCAGCTTTGGGAGCATTTTGCCCAGCTATTCCCTTCAGCTTCCTCTGTATGCAACACACCCCACTGCTGGCCTCAGAGACAACCTTTGGGGAGCTGCTGGGAGCAGGGAAGCTCTTGATGCCAACTCCAGGCTGCAGTGGCTCCCCTCATGCACTCCAATTCCCACACAAACAGCACCATGTGCAGGTTAGGCTGTCTGGGGACCAAGATCTGTGCAGCAAGAACAGTCCCACCAAAAGATGCATCCCCTGTATTTTGGTGACAAACTGCCCTGAAGCTGAGTCCTGAAGTTAAAGATGTTCGTGGTGTGGCTCAGCCTTTGGCTCCAGGCTACAACCCAGGCAGAAATTTCCACATGGCTCCTAGGACTGGCAAATGCCAAAGCCTCACCCCGTGGGCATTTATGGGCATTATTATTTGATTATTTAATAATGCCCCGTGGGCATTATTAAAGGGCCTCACCCCTTTATGCATTCACAAGCATAAAGGGCTTGTGGAATCAGTTCCAGCTCTCTTGCAAGACAGTGGGGATACAGCTACAGAATGCCATCTCGGAGCCCCCAGATTCTGCCCCACTCTGCCAAGCTTTGTGTCTTACTGGTGATGGTGAGTGAGTGAAGCATATCGGAGGCATTCCCTTCCCCATTAATGGCCACGCAGCAGAAGGTGAAATTGTCACCCAGCTCCTGGAAGAGGATGGTGCTCTCCACCTCCACCTCTTGGAAGGGCAGCATGTTCACCACTTGGGGTCTGGAGTCATTCCGGATCAATCTGTAGTCCTCGCTGTGCCTGCAGGGATGGCAATAGGGGACAATGAATGCTCCTCTGCAGCACAGCAGCTCACGGCTGAGTGGGTGCCTGCGTCAGACCAGAGGGGAGACACAGGGAATTAGGGTTGGAGCTCTGTGAGATGTGTTACTCTCTGCCCAATTTAAAACCTCTCCCTGAACACCACAGCTCTGTATAGACAGAGCCCTGACTGTGTTTATGTGGCTCAGCAGTGTTCTGCCATCCGTCCCCTCAGTAGAATTGGT
Organism: Acanthiza pusilla; assembly: GCA_036630365.1. NCBI lineage: Eukaryota > Metazoa > Chordata > Aves > Passeriformes > Acanthizidae > Acanthiza > Acanthiza pusilla. Next base: position 6,997,367 of record JAXCHO010000049.1, on the reverse strand, counting down.
CCTCAGACACAAGAGCCCTGTCCAGGCAGCTGTAGTTCCTCCCCACAGTGCTGTAGCTCGGTAAACCCGGGCTCTGCAGAGCCTCAGACCCGTGGAGGTTCCAGAAGGATGACTGGGCCAGCCAGGATGTACCTCTACAGCAATATACACCAGGGCACTTCTCCAAGGGATCTACATGTTCCTCAGAAAATGGGGAGAAGATGAATCACAGCTGGACAATCTCTTCAAGCTCAGAACTTTAGGAAGAGAAAGATCCCCCTGTTCCCAGGCAGTCCCCAAGAACCTCTTTTTTCAGCAGAGCACTATCCCTGCTGCTGTTTCTGCACAGGCTGTGCTGTACTGCCTGCCCGGGAGCCCTCGTGGTGCTGCTCAGCAATGGTCAGCCTGGCAAGGGCAGGGGCACTCCTCGGGGGTGCTCAGACCCTGGGCAGCTCTCACCTGTCCGAGTGGACGGGGCACTGGTACCACTCAATGCGCGGGGCAGGGTACCCGATGGCCGTGCACTGGAGGATGCTGGAGTCATTGGCTGGCACCTTGATTTTGCAGACCCTTGGGGAAGCTGTTGGGGAAGTCACATGAACAGTGAATGCTGTGACCAGAGGAGGAGCACATCCCCCATGCTCTCATTTACTGTCCATGCATGCAACAATGAACCAGAAGGAACTCCTGTGCTGCACACAGGCAGCTTTGGGCTGGGTCTGTGTGTCCTGTGGGTGCTGAGCTGGAAACAGCCTCGTACCACAGCCAACAATTTTTTCCAGCTGGGAAGCTGCCCCAGGGGCAAGCAGGGCAAAAGAATGGGCAAGCACTTACATTTGAGAGAGATACTGAAGGTAACTGATTGATTGGTCACATTGTTGAGGGCATAAAATGTGTAGAGCCCTCCCTCTCCTTCCTTCAGGCGGTTCAGGAAGAGCGTGTTGTTGTACCTGCCCACAGAGAGAAACACTGTGAAGAACACAGAACACTCAGTGAGATGCTGCTGCTCCCTGTGCTTTGGAGCAGGGAACACTTCCAGCACTAATCCCAGCCCATCAGGGAGCCTGCTACTGCTTCTTCAGGGGGAGCAGGGAGGGACAGGTCATCCTTAGAGGAAATACCTTTTGCCACCAACCAAGTGCACTTCAGCACTTCTGAAAGGCTACAGGTGGGTGAACGCTCAGAAATAATTTAACATCTAAATCATTGTATTTCAAGGGTCAGGGGATGCTTGTCCTCCTGCCTTTGGCAGAATCAGTTACTCCATGAAGTCACACTCCCTAGCGCCCGCTCCCCTCTGCCCTCAGCCCATTTCTTAGCCCCGATGCAAGAAAGAATTCACCCTAAAGCCATCATTGTTACTAAGTGGCATAGTTCCTCTTGTGGATTATTTTTGGTTTCTAAGAAAATGAAAGGGGAATTGCCTAAGCACCCCAACAAATTGAATGATTTTCTTTCAATCTCTTCTTGATCTCAGTGGGCTGTTTGGAAGAGCAGACTTGTGCCCTCCATCAGATCATATTCACATAACAATGTTTGTGGCTTCTCTTGACATGCAGCTCTCAGTGCCTCTCAGTGCACACTCTCCCAAGCTCAGAACATGGGACAGGCCCAAGGAACAGTGAGGGAATTGAGATTTTTGTATTGTTTTTTGCACTGTTTATCCACCCATACATTTTTTTCCAGCAAGGATAGTGCAGACTTGAACAATCCAATCACAAACATGATATTGACTTCCACAAGGCTTTCTAAAGAGAAGGCTGCCAAGTTAGAGAAGGGTGGTGTCCTCCTTGATCTGATCATACTGTGGTTTGCTAATAATACTGGAAAGAGAATACAGAAATGCAGAACAGTTCCCTTCTTTAAAACCAGAGGGTTTTCTCTGGTTTTAAAGAATGGGGCCTGCCGGTCTCAAGGAAAGCTCTCTTGGAAACATTCCATAGCCAGTGTAGAAGACAAAGAGCATGTACCAGTTGTTTCCAGAGATCATTTGGCTATGAATGGTGGTCATCAGGGTGGTCCCAGAGTTCTTCAAGGGATTCCTGTGTTCCCAGGCCCAGTGGAGAAGCTTGGGGTAAGCCTTAATGTGGACCTGCAGCTTCAAGCTCTCTCCCAGAGCAACCTCCTGGCTGGTGGCTTGCCCTGGGGTCAGGTACACATAACCTCTCTCTGCAGGATGGAGGAGAGAATGACCATCAGCAGGCATGTCCAGAGACCTGGTATAAGCTTATACCAGCTAAACAGATCATAATTGGAAAGAGCAGCCTCAGCTGGGAGACTGCAGGAGGAAATGAAACATCACACAGGTTATGTTGCCAAAGGAGTACTTTCAAATTTTTTTTCGTGGCACCTTGGATTACACTGCCTGAGGAGAACTAGAAAATCTTAGTGAAGTCTCAAGAGGAAAGAAGTTTTACATGTTGTGATGGGGCTAAAATTGTATCTCCTAATTGTTCATAAAAGACAGACTCTAAAGCTAAAATCCTGGCTTCTCACTTGAAGTTACTCAGACTGAGCCCTGTTTCTGAGCTGTGGTATGCAGCACCTTTGGATCATCAGCAAACTCCAGCCTGTGAGCTGGAGGATGAATTTTCCATCTTGAGACACAAACAAGTGAATAATAGACCTAAATCCCCCTCTGCAGCTGGAAGAGACAAAGATCTATACTCTGCTCACATGGCTTGCCCTTCCTTCTAACCAGTCTTTCCTGCTCTTCAGCATAACTTCACCCCATTCCCTTTTTATTGTTTCAAAGCTGCTTATAAATGCACAGAGATTGAGAAGAGCACTGCAATTTTTCATCCAGAACTCAAAACACATCCTCTATCCCCCCAAGATATGAAGGGAACACCAGATCCTTCCCTAGCAGCTCAATGGTTCTCATGTGAGCCCTCAGGCACAAGTGATAATTATGTTTTCAACAACAAAACTATGAAGAAAATGGAGACAGAAGCAGTAAATACTCAAGGCTAGGTATGATTCAGCCTTCCTGGTCTTTTGGGGAAGGACTCACCTACTACCTGAAGCACTGTTGAGGCATTCCTGAATCCTACTGAATTGTTAGCTACACAGACATACTTCCCACTGTCTTCCATGGTCACGGCTGGGATGGACAGGGTGTCGTTGATGAAATAGTTATCATTTTCAAAGTCAAGCTTTTTAGTTCTCGTGACCTGTCAGGCAGAGAGGGAACAGCACACATTGGAAGGGCAGATGATAGAACTGAACGTTTAAGAGAAGAGAACACACCTCTCCTGCTCTGGGCTAGAGAGCTCATCGATGAGAGCAAAGTGTGTGGAGACCCAGAGACGTATTAAACCCAAGTTTAAACCCAGGGCAGATATTCCACAGCAGTTGGGTTACAGCTATTGTCAGCCTTCTGACTACAACTTGGCCTTACACTGTGTGATCCAAACTTGCCTTGTATGTTGTTTCAACTCCTTAATAAAGGCATCAGTTATACTAAGTACTTCTAGCAAACCTCATCTGACCACCTAGCAGATAAAAGTCAGCATCACAGAGATTTTGAGATGGATTCCTTTACTTTACACATCTCTTTTCTCTGGAGAACTCTGTCCTGAACCTGTTTGCTGCTTTATAAACCCTGTCAGGGTTTGGTGGAGAAATGTGGCTTTAATAGGTACTGTGGCTTCTGTCCAATGACCTCAGCTGAAACAATATCCTCTCCTCTCTCGCAGCAAGATTCTGACAATAGGCAGGTGTTTCTTAATCCTGTGTCATCCCAAAGAAGGGCTATTCAAATTTCTACAGCTTGAATAGCTGCTTTGGTTGGGTATTTCAAGGCTTTGCTGAGGGTGACATGGGCCTGGGCAGTTCTTGCCACCTCGTGTCCCTCAGTTTCCAGGAGAGCCCCACAGCCCAACTTACTGTCTTTGCTGCTGTCACCCATCTGATGTCATACTTGTGGGAAGGTGCAGTCACTCTGCAGGTGACTTGGAAAGGTTCACCCACGATTCGCACGTGGTCCATGGGGTCCATCATCACTGCCACAGGCTTCTCCAGGGCTGCACAGAGGCAAGCAGGGAAAGATTCAGTGTCAGCTGCCCCAGTGACTCCGTGTGCTCTGGAGACTCCCCAGGACCTGGCTACCTTGGCTGGTGAGGCACTGGCACAGGTTGCCCAGAGAAGCTGTGGGTGCCCCATCCTGGAAGTGTTCAAGGCCAGGTTAGGTCGGGCCCTGAGCTACCTGATCTAGCAGGTAGCATCCCTGCCCACAGCAGTGAGTTTGGAACTACATGATTTTTAAGGTCTCTTTCCACCCAAACTAGTTTGTGATTCTATTCTATGATTCTACCTTTTCCTTTCTATCCTCCTTAGTCTTTTTACCCCTAACCTTCTCCTTCCCCAGTGCTCATCACTGCCTTTTGGGCATGTGTCTGCGGGAAGCAGTACAGCTGGGGAGAGCACAGCAGTCAGCACTGTGGGGTGAGAGGGAAGGGGAAGCTTCTGCCATGGTTACAGATGGAGCATCAGGGCCTGAGGACTTACAGAACATTGGAGAGACTGGTGGATATTTTTCTCTGGTCTGTGACAGTGCCTGCAAAGATTTGAAGACTGCTGACCCCACAGAAACCCACCTGAAGGAACCAATTTGCCAGAGTGTGCTGGAATTTTGTCTCCATTAAATACCCTTTACAAACTGCAGGTTCAGAAGGAACTTGCAAAGCAAGAAGCTTGTCCTTAACTATCTACTGTGGCCAGCTTAGCTATTGGTGGCCCTTAGGACAGGAAGAACCCCCATTCTTTACCTTCTTCCATAACCAGTCTTATTCTCGGTGAATTCTCTATTCTTCCATTTATCTGTGCCTGGCATCGGTAAGGACCTTTATGCTTGCTTTGCACATTGTACAGTCTTATTCCTTTCTCAGCACTGAAGGAGTAGCTGGTCCCAGGTGGGAGAGGAGAGGCATCACCCATGATCAGAGTCACGTTGGATCCATACTCAGGGGCTGTGATGAGGCAGGGGAAATCGACATTCCCACCTTCGGTCCCCCGGACCCGGAATTCCGGGGTGTACCACACGTTATCGGGATCTGCAGAGGGGACAAGATGGGCTTGTGAATGGATCAGAAAATGCACTGAGGCTGAGAAATACATTCCAGCAGAAGCAAGCCTCCAGCACTGCAGCCCAGCGGGAGTTCAGTGCTGGGGCAGCTCTGCTCAACGCCTGCCTGACTCAGCCTCCAAACACTCACATGACAAGCCCAGCTCCAGCTAAGACATTTGAGGGTGTCACAGCAACCAGCTCACAAATGTCCATGGACAGGAGATGCTGAGAAGTGTGCACACCTCTAATTAAACTTTTCACTATGGTGTTAGTTTTGCTCATCAGACTTCCAGCTTCCCTGCTCAGGGCAGCACCTCTGGTGCAAGGGAAGGGGTGAAGTCAAGTGGTAGAGCTATCACAGCACAGCTTCTTCTGGGATAAAAGAATATTTGGGGTTCAGGCCATGTCGTGAGGATGTAATTCGTGGGACTCTCTACGTTATCTGAGGTACTGGCAATATGGTTCTCTGATTTGCAAGTCTCACTGCTCGTTACAACACTGAACAGACTTACATCCCTGGTTTTTCAGGAAGGGAAGCCACAATGGAAGGAGGGAGAGATCCAGGAGATCCACATATGCATGAGGTGCAGCTCTGGACTTTACCCCAGTCCTTCAGCCGTGGGCCCCATTTTATGTGTACTTAATGGCTGTGGGTGAGCCCCTGCCCCACCAGGAGCCTGCACGGCTCCCCAGGCACACACACCAGCACAGCACAGGAGAAAGGAGCTGTGCAGTAACCGTGCTCCCTGGAAGGAGGCTGTTCTGCCAGCGGATGTGGGAAGAGAGGAGCAGAGTTACCTCGCACAAACAGGTGGATGGCTGCAACGCCCTTGTCACTGCTGTTGACGTAGGCACAGCTGTAGGTGCCTGTGTTTCTGTAAGTGGCCTTAGGAATACTGAGAGTGCTGATGGTGTGGTTACTGAATGTGTTCTTCTTGCTATTCCAGGCAACTTCAGACTCTCCTGAGCAGTGCAAGATGACTGGATCACCCGTGTTGACAACCAGGGCAGGGAGATCAGGGCTGATCACTGGAGATGCTGAGCCTGCGAGGGAAAGAGAGACTGAGAATGCAAAAATGATCCCGAAAGATGCTCTGTTGGAGTTCACACTGCTGAGCACGGAGTAGCTCAGCATCAGGAAAAGGCTGAGCTCGGGATTCAGACTGGATTTTTGGCTCACATCACTCCACCCATTCTCTCTCCCCCCAGACCCATATGGCCTGATGGGAATGAAGGAATGAATTTCAGGGAAGAAACATCACCCCTCACCCTTCCCCCTTCCCTGCTGTTTGAACATTCACAGCACTGGGACAGGAAAACCCATCATCTGGAGCTGATTAGGGCAAATGCCAGCTTGGAAATCATTCCTGCTGATTTTTCCCTCTTCTTACAATAGTTTTCCTTTTGTGGCAGAGCTGGAGTTGCTCCATGAACTGGATTATCCCACAGCACCATTTGGTGGAGTTTAAGTCACATTTGGTGGATGGGGCTCTCTGTTGCATTGGTGCTGTGATGATCTAGAACAGACCTGGACAGCTCCTGCGGAGTGGGAGGTCAGTGCATATCCTTTTGGCTTTTTGCTGCCAAGCACTGAATTTTGAAGGACACCTCCTCATGTGTATCATGGAGTCACACACTGCACTCTCCTCACAGACACCAACAGAGCATAATGAAGTGAGTCAACATTATTATTCCCATTTGGGAGAGGAAACTGAGGCATGGAAAGGCTAAACAGCTGATGAAAGCCCATTGCTGTTGTTCATACAACACCCCAGTCCTCAGGACAGCAGCACCACAACCAGCTGGAGTTCTGATGCATCTCTGCTTTGAAGATGCCTTCTCTGCTGGCTGAATAAAGGGGAACCAGGGTCCTACTCCAGCCTTACTGTCAGAGGGAAATATTTTTTCCCCGTTTTGCCCTGTCAGCGAGTTCTTTGAGTCACCACCTATATTTAGGGTGGGGGGAAGTGCAAAATGAATCAGGGCCGTGGGGCTGGGGAAGAAGTGGTACAGCCACCCCACGCCAGGCCCTCAGGGAGGACAGGAAACACATTGCAAATGGCTATCTGTGCTCAGGGGGCTCTGCACCCCCCTCCAGCCCCGATCCAGGGCTATTATCCCACTTCTGCTTTCCTGCCCAGTTACTAACCCCTCTTCACATCTTAAAGGGACACACACTCTCATTCAAACAGTACTAAGCATAAAGGGGGCTTTGTAATTTATCAATTCTTTGCTCTTGTGGGGGTCACTGCAGGCAGTGATCCTCCTGCCATGGGCACTGTCCCTGCAGCAGCCAGAGTGGCACATTCCCATTCTCATCCACCCCTGATCACAGCTCTTTTGGCAATGGCCGAGGTACAGATGTGTGTCCTGGGCTACCAGCTGTGCTCAGGGCAGTGCCATGCAGAGCCCACACATCAGAGCCCAAAGAGCAGCATTTCAGCTGTCTTGGGCTGTTGCCTCACTCCATGCGACAAAGGGCTGGGAATATGAGACTCCAGACCCTGGAGAGTGTTGCTGGTGTGTGACAATGACATAGTGGCCATGGGGAAGCTCAGACAAGGCCTAGATCGGACTCACTGGCCCTGTGGGGAGAAGAAGAGGACAAGGATTTTCGGAACATGGAATATTTGACGTTTTATCTCCCTGTTCTTTTTTTTTGTTGTTCTTTTTCTCTTTGATGCTTTTATCTTCCTGTGGAAAGAGGAGAAGCCTCATTTATTCCCAGAGTGGAGAAAAACATATTCAAGAATAATTTACAAAGCTACATTTTCCACATACCTGAGGCAAAACATTCCTCCCTTTTTTCTAAGCTGTGCTTTCTAGTGGGGCTTGATATTTCTGTTGCTTTAACTCTTTGTCACTGGATCCCTTTCCCTCACCTCCTCTCTGCTTTGGCTCTCCCATCACATCCAAGGCTTTGGCACTATCTCATGGGAAGCCAACCTCTTTGACTCAGAGTTTTATTCAAACCAAGTCAGTGAAAGACCATGGTGTAACTGGTCCTTGGCTTGGCCACAGCAGGAGGACAAGAAAAGAAAATAAAATAAGCAAGAGTTATCTCACTGTGCACCTTTGTTGTCACCAGCTTATGGTTACTACTGCGATGCTCTGGGTAGGTGCTCCCCAGGACAGTGAGGAAAAAGCCTTCAGGCTGTCACGAGAGACTCCCATAATCAATACAAGCATCACACAAGTGGAGTGAGGACAGACAAGGCAGAGACACCACAAGCAGGACAGGGCGAGGGGAAGGTCACCCAAGCACCCACTCCTTGGTGAGTGCTGGGGGTGAGTCAGAGCAGCGGTCCTGCTCCAGAATGGGGAAGCAGCGCTGCTGGGGGAGGCTCTGTCCCTGCTGACCACCGAGCAATCTTGCACGGAGCCCAAGGATGTGTCTCTTCTGCTCTCCAGCAGCTTCCGCAGCACTGCCAGTAACTGCTGGCCAGAGGTTTTACCACACTCGGGTTGTGTAACCATGACCTCTGCTTACAGCTGCAGGCTCTGTCCCTGCCTCTCCCATGCCAGCCAAAACATTGCTTTCCTCTGCCAAGTGTTTGGCGAGGAAAGAGAAGTGAAGGCTGGTGAGACAGAAATGCTCAGGATCCTTGCCACGGAAGACAGACACCAGGATCTTGAGTGGGTCCTGGGGAATATCTAAGCTAAGGTCTGGCCCTGAGAGGGACCCATACCAGACCTGATCTCCTTTTGTCCTTTTGTCCCACCCTCAATGAAAGCAAGAAAAAGGTTAACTTCTGTGGACCCCTTCCCCAGAGTCAGCTACAATATCTGGTGGACTGGAGATGGAGAAGAGTGTGCTCCTCACTGCTCTGCTTGGGGCTTCTACCTCAGAGGTTTAGATCATCCACAATAAGAAAACAAAACCCCCAGGAACGTATCTCAGGATGGCCAAGAACACAGATACAAGAGGACCATGTTTAAAATCAATCCTCTGCTCAATCTCAGCACCTTACCCTCCCTCACTGAGAGCCCAAATCACAATGTCCACACCATGTCAGCCCTGGGTACCTTCAGAAGATGCACTTGCAATCCAAGAGGTAGGAGAAGGAAGCCAGGCTCTGACTCCAGCTGGAGGCTATTCCTTTGTAGAGTTTTGGCATGCTGCAGCTTTGTGCTGCAGATGGCCAGGGGTGCTGGTACTCACACACAAATGTGTGTCTGACAGTCTGACATGAAGATATCACAGCTGGTGACCTGCCTTGCCCAGTGGCCCAAGGAACCTTTGGAGAGATCCTGACAGCTATTATTATGATCTCTCACAGACCTGTGTTAGAACTGCCTAGTCCATATTATCTTTAAAAACATAAGAATTTAAAAACCCTTCATCCTTCACAACCCAGTTCTCAGCACAGCAGACCTGGAAAATTCTGCTCAACATGTTGCAAATGTCACTTGAAGTGAAACAGCAAGTGAGAGGGATGCAGTTTTCCTGGGCTGAAAACATGAGCACTGCAGTGGCTCGAGAAGGATTCAGTGCCTACCTGTTACATGCTGAATGCTTTCCCCCTTTCCAGGGAGGACTTCACACCACAGTCTCGTGGTGTCCCCAAGCAAGCTCAAAAAGAAAATGAAGGTGAGAGCCACACAGGACCTGAGAGGTACCCAGCATTTCAAAATGCAAGATTAGTAATACTGGCTTCCATCTGTTTGGTTCTAAACCTCAAAACAGGCTCAGTGGCTCTTTTTTGAGGTTGGTGGGTTATCACCTCTTGGCCATCTCTGCAACCTCAAAAGCAGGCGTGTTCACCTTTCCCTTCTTGGCTGCCTGAGCTCTGTTTCCATCACACCCTGGCTCTACAGCCCTGCTGCGTGCGCCAGCACCACCAGAGACCAGCAACACTCAGACACTCCAGCTGGGCACGAGGTGCTCTGCAAGGCGCCAGCGAAGCTGATTTTCCTGACTCCTTCACCTACAGACGAAACAGCTCCAGCTCCTTCCCCATTCGAGCAAAGTGTTTTGGAGACAGCTTCCCTCAGGACACAGTTTCTGCAGAACCATTCCTTCATCCTAAACCCCGTCCAGACCCAAAGAGTGGGAAGTTTCCCTTTCCATCTCGCCACTGCCAAGGCTCTGCCTATGCTACGTGCACCTCTCCATCTCTGTTGGCCTTACCCTGGCAGTGCGAAAGCCAGCCGGGCTGCAGAGCCAACACAGACCAGCAACACACCCTCTTTCCACCACTGCCCTCCCTCTCTAATTGCAGCCAGCTCTTCATGACCTTCAGAAAGCTGCTACAGCCAACTCTGCACTGAATTCCAGTGCTGGTGTCTCTTCCCTGCAGTGCTACAGAGCAGGCACACTGTCCCTCCTCATACCGAGGATCCTTGGACCTGCTGACAGCAGCATCCACTTCGTGCAGCAGCCTCTAGAAACAGGGACCATCCCAGCCCACAGCAGCCTTTTGGGACACATGACTGGGAGCCTGGATTCACCCTCCACCACCAGGAGCTGAGTGCCTCTTATTCCAGCTTCAGCACAGCCCTGTCCCCACCAGGGCCATCACCCCTCCTCACCTGAGGAGTGGAGCGCTCACACCACACACCCAGGAAATTCTCACCACATCCCAAAACTCCCCTGGAGTGACTTGGGGCTTTGGGATTCAGTGTACTTACCATGCCAGAAGCCAGCTGTGGCCAGCAGCAGGAGGAGAGCAGGACCCATGTCCCCGGGTGCCGTGGTGTCCCCAGCGTGGAGCCGATGAAGCTGAAGGATCCTCTCGAGCAGTGGGTGCCTCTTCTCGTGGGCACCGTCCCCAGCGCTCCCTTGTTGGGAGCTTCTCCTTTCTGAGCTGACCACAAGTTAACAAATTCCCTATTTTGTTTGTTTTTGAAACAGGGGAAAAAAACCAGGCCATGCTTTGAGACGTCACCAGTGACAAACCCCCGGCAGAGGTGGGGCCATGCTCGCACCCCGCTGCACGGTCCCCCTGCTGTTGGGGGTCCCCTGCAGATCTCAGAGAGGAGCCCAGCCCCAGACCACTCCCCAGGGCTGGCAGGAGCCACTGCACCATGCTGGGGTTGGGGATAATCCCTGTGTGCTCTGGCTGCTGCCACTCCAACCCCAGGGACTTGTGTACACTTTTGTCTTGTGTGGGGACACAAAGTGTTCCCCCACTTGCCGGCAGTGGACTCCATTTTATTTCAGCAGAACAAGTTTTATCTCACGCCCAGTGGCTCTTGCTGGCTTTGGGATCTGAGGACCCTCCCAGAACATGGCAGACTCCCTCACAACAGGTGCACAAAGGCAATTCAGCCTGCGGCAGCTCCCAGGTGGGAATAGACCTGTGAAAATGCCAAATTGTTTTGTGTTAACCAAAAATGCGGTCCCTGGTGCAGAGAGGGGTCCTGGATCAGCCCCAAGCCCCATGCCAGCTTCACCCCTGGCACGGGGGCATGTTGGAGTCCAGCATGCAGAGCCTTCCTGGCTCCCGGCTGGGCTGGGGGACACATGGGGACACATGAGGATGCATGGGGACCCCGGCTCCCTCCTCTCCCAGTACCTCCAGGCCTGGGCTCACAGTGACCCTGGCACCACCAGGCAGCTCAGGGCTCAAGCACAGACCCTTCCTCCCCCGGAGCCTGTCCCACCCAGCCATCCTGCCCTGCTCGTGGGGAGGCTGCTGGGAGCTGTTCTATAATTGACAGCCTGGCAGGCACCTGGAAGCAGTAATTGGGCAGTTAGCTAATTAACAATGTTAATAATTAGTAAATTAGACACTTTGTTAACCCACCACTGGACTGTGGCCCTTCCAAAACAGGGGTGGGGGAAGGCTTGAAGCAAACAGCTCTCCCAGGGACACTCAGGTCAGCAGGATTAGCAGGTCCAGTCAGACACAGGGGGCCCTTGCTCTCTGCTCTGCCTCTGGATAACCTCACACCACAGCAGAAGTTCAGGGCTGTTCACAGGGGTGGGAAGTGACAGCCACCACCTGACAGCACTGGGAAGAAAGCACAGGGGAGGAAGGTCCAGCTGGGGGGCTCTGCCAACTGCCCCAACAGCAGGGAGGTGACAGGGACACCACAACGAAACATGGGCAGAAAGAGAAGGGCTCTTCCTAAATGTCTGCACAGAGGTGGCTGTGGAATCTGCACCTGCCATGCCCTGAGAGCCTCCACCAGCTGGAGGGGAAGGGGCTTCTCCAAAGGGGGCAGGTAGAGAGGTACCAGCGAGACGAGGTCCTATGGCCAAGAGATGAGAGCACGGCTGACTGTGCTGGAGGTGACTAAGAGTCACGGGAATGTGGAGAGAGCTCTTGGTTTTGGCCAGAAGGATGGCTGGAGAGTGTGAGGGAGTCCAGAGAGAAGGAAAGGCAGCTTTTGGCCAAAGAACGTTTCCCCTCAGCAGTTTTTCCTGGCAGGATGCAGGGAAGAAGAACACGAATTAGAGGCAGCATGGGGCTCTGGGGGGTTTCTGCCCAGAGCCGGGGGGCTGTCAAGCAGCTGGGCCACAGGAGATGTCTGCTCGATTATTCTTTCCTCCTTTTGAGCCAAAGGGGCTTTTTAAAGGATGTTTGTTTCCCTCCTTCTTCTTTTTAAGTATTTTTTTTGTTTTTTTTCCAGGAACAAATGCCAGCTCAGAGAGAACTGACTCACCAATGTGAATAAGTATTAAACCAGACAGGTTTAATAGAGAGAAGGGGAAACAATCTCTCAGCCCTCCTTCTTCTCTTTGAGGGGGCCCCTTGCAGAGCATCTGTGATGGCAGCGATCCCCAGGTGACAGCTGGGACACGAGGGTCTCCAACGTGGACTGGGCACACCTGGGGATGTTCATTGGTACAAGATTGGGGTCCCTCTCTCTTCCATGTCCCTCTCTTCCTGTCTGCAGGCTGCACCCCAAATCCTGTGTGTCCAAGCAGCAGCATGGCCACAGGAATGCCCGGGCAGCTCTGAGCATGGGGCAGGGATCAACTCAGAGGAGCTGCAGCCTCACTTTGAGCCACTTGAAGCCCAGGGATGTCTGTGGAGACCCTGATGGTCTTCCTGCTCATTTCCAGCCCCATGACCCCCCTCCAGTGCACCCTGGCATGCAAAAGGTCTGCTAGGCAGGGATCAGGCAGTGGGAGCCTGTGGGGTTCAGGGCTGAGGTCTATCAACGCCCCTCTCTGCTTCTCCCCAAGCCTTTGATGCAGCCTCTCTTGAGAAAAGGGGATTTTTTTCATCCCTGCTGATTCAGCTCCTGGAGAAAAATGCCCTGACTGAGCTGTGCCAGGTGACTCAGAGCATATCTGGGGAGAATCAGCCTGAGCTGGTCAGGGAGACTGCAAACCTCCACTCTGGAAAAATGAGCAAAGGCAGGAGCCCAGGACAGGCCGTGCTGGAAAGGGGAGTCTTGCTGGAGCCTGGACCTGCTGCTGCAGTCTGTGCCTCGGACCTCTGGGTACACAGGGAGTTTCCAGGAGCTGAGGGAGGCACGGCTGTTGCCAATGGGGGCTGTTCATGTAGCCAGAAAGCAGGGTCAGCACTGATAAGTTTGAACCTCAGCCCAAAACCCCTCTGCAGCAACCCTGGGCTTTCCAAAGCACGGGCTCAGAGCAGATGCAAACATCTCTGCTCTGCAGCTTGGGGTGGTTTTTGGAGGAGCAGTTAACTTTGAGATAGAGAGAGGAGAAAACCTTGGGCTAGGCTCAGGAGGTGCCTGTCTCTCATGGGGCTGGGGGACCTCCGTGACTCTGGAAAGGTGACCAGGGAAAGATGAGGGGAGCAGAGGGACAGATGGATCTGAGGGGGTGCTGGTGTGGGGAGCCAGGATTTTGGAGTGGCATCTTTTAATGGGATCAGCAAAATTCTTCATCCTAGAGGGGAGAGAGGAGAGCTGGACATGGATAGGGAGCCCTGTGTGCTGCAGTGTGGCTCCTGCTGGTGTCCTGCCCTGCCCTCCAGGCTCTCCCACTGCCCTGAGCTCCTAAACTATGTGGAAAAATCAGTGCTGTGGTGTCTGCCACCTCCTCCAGCCCAGCCCCTGTTCAGTTTGCCATTTCTCCTGCATCCCCATCCAATCTGAGCACAGACCCAGCACTGCTCCAAGGAGTGAAATCCTTAGCTGGGACTGCTGGCCCAAACCCCAGGCAGTGTGGATACACACCGGAACAATTCCTGGTATCCTTCCCTCTACCCACAAGCTGCAGAGTTACCAGAGAGATGGGGCAGGTCCTTCCCCTTTTCCTTACCCTGTTTGTGGGCTCAGCTGCTCCTTGCAGTGCTTCTCGCTGCCTGGCTCCCAGCTTGGCTTTCCCTAAGCCCTGGGGTCATGCACAGCGCATTAACATGCTTAGCCTTCACCCACCACAGGGTCAAGCTGTACTCCCAGCCCCATCTGAGGGGGAGCAACCAAAAGCAGGCAAATGAAGGAAGAGGTGGAACTTTGCAAAATGAAAAACACCTTTATTTTTAAACTCTTTCTTTAAAAACGCATTTGTAAAAGTTTACAGCATAAAAATAATATCTCATGGCTATAAATGTGACATAGTACAAATCCTACAAATACAACTGTAAACCTAGAAAAATGTTAACTCTTTGGTACCTTAGTCTGAACTCTGTTTTTTCCTTTGCCCTCATGCTGATTTTGACAGAGAGCATGGAGACAGGTGCTGCTGCTCTCCAGAAAGGCTGCAGAGGAGCAGTGTGATGCCATAGCAGGATGGGGAGAAGGCACACTTCAGGCAAGATTTGCAGTTCTGGTGCAGTCAATCCATGAAGGAGGAAAGAAGAGGAATGATGGGACACTGCAGGCTTCCCAGCACAAGCTGGCTTCCCTCCTCCCGCCCCAGGCAAGAGTCATCTCTCCAGAGCGCTGTCGAAGCAGCTCCCTTGCCTTTGCCAAAGCCAACTAGATCCACCTTGGCACTTCCCAGAGACCTCGGGTCTCTGGGTGAAACATGGGAGCTGTGCTGGGAGCCCAGCAACCCATGTGCTGGCCCTCGAAATCTTATTCTTAGCAATATCTGGCCTGCTTTGGGCAAGTCCTGCAGATGATACAGTGCCTCCACTGTTACAGTCAGCACTGGCCACTCAGCCCTTGGGCAGGGCTGGGATCTGCTGCAGGAAGGACCAGGGTGGCCCCAGAGCTGCCCAGTGCTCAGGGAGGACCTGCTGCTGCCCTGGCTGCTCTCTGCCCAGGGAGGACCTGCAGCTGCCCTGGCTGCTCTCTGCCCAGGGAGGACCTGCAGCTGCCCTGGCTGCTCTCTGCCCAGGGAGGACCTGCAGCTGCCCTGGCTGCTCTCTGCCCAGGGAGGACCTGCAGCTGCCCTGGCTGCTCTCTGCGCAGGTAGGACCTGCAGCTGCCCTGGCTGCTCTCTGCGCAGGGAGGACCTGCAGCTGCCCTGGCTGCATTCTGCCTGAGGCAAAGGATGCCAAAAGGTTGCTGAGGGCCACCAAAGGGTAGCCTTTGTGTTCTCCAAGTGGGAGCACAGCCAGGCTGCATCCCGGCTCTCTGGTCATCCTGGGAGCTGAGCTAAGCACTGGGCCCAGCAGGGCTCTTCCTTGCACTTGTGTGTTGGAATAGGGGTTTGCCTCCTTAGCACTCTGTGAAATCCCCTTCTAGGGATCTGCCAGCTTTGCACAGAACTTGAGCTTCCCCACAGGCAAACCCTAACTGCCCAGTGCCTTTTATTTGTGGTGTTCTCTCCCCCAGCCCAGAGCCCTGACTGGGAAGAAAGACAAGAGCTGCTTCTCCCTTCTGGCTGACTTCCCCTGGCTGCACATCTGCACTGCACATCTGCCCCCCATCCCCGTGGGACCCTGTCACAGTCCCCCTGGCAGTGAACAGAGACAATTTAGTTACAAGTAAAGTCCGCTGTGCTCTAGATTTCTTACCACAACACAAACAAACACTAAACGTGACACTCGCGCTTGAAAAATAACACGCTCAAAACCGAGAAGGACAAAAGGATTAAAACCTGTGCACACATCAGTCTGAGAAACACCTTAAATGTGGAAAGAGACACCGGAGTGCTGCATTAGTTTCTGGGATACACATATGAAACAGTGACTGGCAGTAGGATTATGCATATACTGGTTCTGATAACAATGTAAAGGCTGTAGAGTAAAATATAATCTACAAATAAAAAGATATTGCACTAGAGATGGGCCCAAGCTGTGGCATGTGTTCCTTCATGGGGGGGCTCAGTTTGGGTCCACCTCTAAACACAAAAACACACCCAAACAAAAATACTGATCATGAAAACAGAAGACCTGGAGGGACCAGTTTCCTTCAGAGTCTCACCGGAGAAATTATGGCTACAAAACTGATGGGCCCAGAACAGCCAAACATTTCTCCTGCCCCTCACCTGCCAGGCCGTGCAGGGACTGGAATGTTGGCAGCAGAGAGAGAGGGAGTGTGGGGCTGGATCTGTAATTCCCAGCTCTGCCAAGCCCTCTTTCTGAGGGATGCTTAGCAAAACATGTTGGCTTTGCCCAGCTGCCAGCTTATCCCTGGCTGAGAAAGTCTGGTCGCTGCAACTTGCTGAAGGTGCTGTGAAAGGTTGAGTAAGGACAGGAAAATACCACAAAGTGCAAGACTCAGCCCTTAAAATCACAGGGACAAGGGCAAGGTTTTGGTCGTATTCCTCTGGAGTGGAGAATGGTACCATTTAGCAAAGAGTCTGGCGTACCTACTTTAAGAAGGAATAGGGAGGAGGGGTTAGCATCCCATGGGCAGCCAGTACAGGTTTTGATGCAAAGAATAATTGCAGTAAATCTACAAATGGGAGAAAATGCAATAGGCATCCAAATGTGGCTAAAGCTCAGCTAATAGAACAGGATACCTGAGCTCCCCCAGTATGGGGAAGATCTTCCCTTTCAGGACGGTGGAAATTATTTGCTAGTGGGAAATTAGTAATTTAATTAGCAATTAAAACTGTGCAAGATGAAGTTTAGAACAGGATTTTTGAAGTAAATAAGCAAATGGCCAAATGGAAAGTGTGAAGGTGTTAATTGATGGGGAAATCTTTGGGCTGGCTGGAGGTAGTAAAGCAGCTCTCTCAGATTGTTCTTGTTGCTGGAATTATCTAATATTTTTATTAGTCAATCCAGCCCAAAAATAACAGTTTGTTAATGAAATATGCTGATGACCCAATGTCTGGAACAGCAGGGAATATCTTGGTTCGAAGTGCTGGAAGTGTAGAAAGACGTAGGTGCCTGGATTAGTCAGAGGATGACTCCAAACTGTCCGTATGTTGTGGCTGGGAAAAGGCCAATATTATCCAAAGCTGCACCAGGCCAGACCAGCACAGACCAGAAATATTAATGCCCTGTGTGAGGTCTAGATTTGACCTCACCTGGAGTCCAGGTCACCTTTGACAGAGAAGGATGAATTAAAAAGGAGCTGGTGCAGACAAGGGCTGCAGATATGATCTGATGTGCCATCCAAGGGGCTCAAGTTGCAGTGACACAGATCCTACCAAGCACCTTACATGTCAGAAAAATCAAGCGGTCTGACCCAAAAGATCTCATAAATTACTGCTTCTCTGCAGTGAGGATCATTGAATGAACTGTGGCAACAGAAGATGGCTCCTTCATCACAAGCAGGAGGAACAGAGGATGGAAAAACAGTTGTCATTCACAGTGTGTTTCCTATGGATGGTGGGGAATCTGACCACATAGGCTGAAAATATACTCTGCTGGCTGCCAGCAAAAGTGCCATTTCTTATGTTCACATTTTACAAAGGACATCAGCCCACAAAACACCTACTCCTCCTTTAGCCACATAAATGGCAGCACTGGAATGGTAGAAAACTTAAAACAGAAGCTGTTTTGCTGGGGATTTCTGGCAGAAGTTTCATATTTTGGGAAAAAATAAACTCTCAGTGGGTCTGAGGTGGCAGAAGCCCAGCAAGATGCTGACTGAATTTCTGATTTTGTAAATCTGCCTGTGCAGTTCCTGCATGATGCACAGAGAGATGTGCATGGGTAGGGCAATGAAGGGGTTAATGGGAGTGGGGGACATGCAGCGGACAGAGCTCTGTGTGAAGTGAAACTCCTTTCAGAGAAAAACCTGCTGTCTTCTGTGGTGTCAGACCTGTGGTTTTGGGGGTCCAGCTTTCATCTCGGCAGAGTTGGGGCTCACAACTGATTTCCAAATCCTGGTTCCTCCTGCTTAGAGCCTGCTCGTTCAAGTGCCAGCTGAGAGCTCAGGAAGCCCCAGGCCTGCTTGTGGGAAGTGGGGAAGAAGGTGAGAAGCAGGAGGAAGGTCTTCTCCCTTTTAGTGTTCAAAACATTTTCCAAGAGAGGAATCCTCCCCAGTTCCTCTCGCCCTGCTGGGTTCCCTGTGACACTTCACAGCCCTGGCAGGCTGAAAGTGGCTCTGCCTGACCCCAGAAAGTGGCAGGGCGTGAGACACAGCTCAGCTGTGACCAGGCAGCTTCCCAGCCTCTGTCCCTCTCTTTCTTTGGAGATACTGGGTTGGTGTTCTGGCATCCTTATTTCTGCCCATCATCTTGCTGTGACTCAGGAGGGAACAGTGAGCCCTCCCATCCTGAGAAAAGGTGTTTGGGTGAACAGTTTATCAAAGGTGAGCCTTTGCTTCCCAAAGATAAGGCACAAGGATTCTGCAGCTGGCGTGGTTATATGATTACCCAGCAGGTGAGCTGGGCGTAGTGGCAGTAGATTAATGAATAACCATATTGCTTCCTTATACTGGCCCTGGCTAGTGGATTAATATATTTGTTCCCTTTAAATCTTCAATGGAGAATAATTAGCATAGTGTCCACACAGACAACACGAAAACAGTGACTGCCCTCTTTGCTTCTATAACCAAGTCATTGTGAGAGCATTTGGAGTTCCTGGCATGCCCTCGGAGCTCCTGGTGCCATGCTGGGCACAGAGGAGTGTGATGACAGCCTCTAGGTGGGTGCAGAGCTGTGCCCCAGAGCTGTCAGTACCTGTAGTGTTAGTGATGCTCTATCCACCGTAGAAGAGCTGCCAAGAGAGGAAAATGGTAATTCCGTACCTCCCAGACACTGGCTGGTCTCTTCAGGACTTGACAGTGCTTGGAGAAAGCTCCAATGTACTCCTGACCTCCAGCAGCTGGAGGCTGGTGCTGCAGGTTCTCCACACCCCAGCAATGGGTTCCAGGTGGGTTATCTGTCGCAGTGGCATTTCACAGAACCACGGTGTGGCTGGTGCTGAGACCATCAGAGAAGTGCTGGTGCAGAGGAGACGAAACTCCTCGCCATGGAGGAGGACGAGGCTGGAGTATCACCGTAACAATGCCAAAAGCGGCGTCTCGTGGAGATCCAACCCACATCTTCCACTCGAAAAGATGCTGGTCTGTGAGATGTCTCCCTCCTGCAGTGGTTTGGTCACTGAGGAGGACGTGGCAGTGATCTAGAGGGTTTCTGGCACTGAGCCGCCTCTTTATAAGGGGGAAGGGGATGGCAGTGGGGACAAGTCTTCGATTCCCCACCCAACACTGGGAGACAGGAGGGAAGTTGGAATGCTGGGACAGGAGGGGATGTCCTGACATACAAGTGAAGCATGGATCTCTGTGACATCGGGGTCAGCCCCTCAGCTGGCCTCTCCGTAAGGAGATGCAAAGTCAGCCCAGCTCTGACTACAGAAAACTCTCCTCCACCTCTTGGTGTGCTGTGGTGGGCTCCTGGCAGCCTGGCTGTGGGTCGGATTCCTGCTCCTCGTCCTGCCGGAGGCCCAGAGGGCTGTCACAGGATATTGTAGATGATGTGTTGGCCTCGTTCAGCAAAGAGCTGGAGGGAGACAAGGGGGAGAGAGAAATGAGTGTCTTGTCCCAGGTCTCCTGGTGGGAGAGGATTCCCAGCAACTGAGAAGTGTGCTGAGGTCCCAGCAGCCCTGCTCTATCTGAGCAGCTTCCCACAGGGCAACAGACCATATCAGCTGGGTCTCTTCAGCCCTCAAACCCAACACAGGGCTGGTTGGGTTCTACAGAACACAGTTCCCTGTGTGCTCTCCTCCCCGTGAGTGGAGCCACTTGTCCTCAGCTGTGCTGGCTGACGTGCAGGGATGTGACATTGTGCCCTCTCAGCTCATGTCCCAGCTCCTCTGGTTCATCTCCATCTTTGTGGGCTCATGCAGTCACAGCACCTCAGATGGAGTGACATTGCCCTCCTTCTGTCCCGGTATATCCACCCCTAGTCTATGCCTCAGCAGAGCATCCCCATTTTCTCTTGAGGTCCCTGCTTCAGATTTGAACGCTTGGGAGAAATAATAACACTCAGAAGCAATGTTTTTACCTGGCCCGGCTGATGGAGGCCTCCTGAGGGAGGTCACAGCTTGCCTCAGGTTTGGGGTCAGGAAGAGGGATGATATAATCGTTCTCGCCCCCGTTCTGGTGCACAGCTGTGTAGAGGATGCTGCTGGTGGGGGAGCTGGCAGCCAGCCGGGCGTTGTTCAGCACAGGAATCGTGGGTCTTGTGCGCACAACAGCAGGGTGGTCACTCTTCATGAACTCTTCATCCACCTGCTGGTACCTCTGCTCCCACAGGGCAGGGTACCAAAGAAAGGGGAAGGTCTTGTGAGAGGGGAGAATGCTCTTGTGTTTGCTTTCCCTGCCTGCCTGGGCTTTCCTAGAGGGGCTGGCACCTTCTGGCTTTGTTCAGCTGCCCTTACTCCAACAAAGATAGGCCATGAACATTTCCTAAGGGAGAGATTGGTGGCACAACCTAACAGCCCCAAAATACCACACAGTCGGAGGCAGGATTTTGATCTCCTGCCAGTTCTGATTTCTGCAATTGCTGAGTTGCCAGCTGCCTGTCTGGCAAGGCCTTTTGTCTCAGCAATGTTCCCAGGGCTGTTCCCAGGATGCCCAAACCACCTTCACTGGCTGCTCCAACTAATGCAGCCTTGGTCACAGCAAAACCCTCTGGCACTGCAGCCAACACTCATTTTAACACTCCTCTCCAAACCCTGATTGAGGGCCCTCACCAAGGCACTGACCCTCCTCTGTCCCACCAGCACAGGGTCCTTTGGACATACCTTTCTGTAGCAATCCACCAGGAGGTCTCCCATAAGCACCACCAGCTGTGAGAAGGATGGCCTGATCTCAAACTTCTCCTCCCAGCACTTCTGCATGATGTTGTAGCTGCCAAGGGGAAAGGGAGAGCACTGAGTTAGCAGGTGAGGAAAACAAAGGCAGAAGTGCTTCTGTAGTTTGTGTAGAGCACGTCCAGGGCGAACAGATGTGGACAGCACTTACATTTCATCAGAGGCGTGGGTGGGTTTGGACATCCGATAGCCACGTTTGATGGCGTTGTAGAACTGTTCATTCATAGGCAGTTCAGGGTATGGAGTTCCTCCTGGGGGTGAAGGGAGACCAGGAATCAGCTGCTGGATTGCCTGCCACCCTCAAGCCAACATGCATTTCACACCAAGGTTTTCTTTTTTCTTTACCTTTCCTCTTTCATTTCACTTCCAAGCTCAATGTCAGCATGGTAAAGAAGGAAAGAGGGAATGAAGCGCTACTCTGACTGGTAAGGTTGGGATTTGGGGATTAGAAATGCATTTTTATTGTCTCTGAAAGGATCCTGCTAACATGTTATCAGAACCACAGACACCACCATGATCTCCAGGGCACTTACCTAGAGTGAATATCTCCCAAAGAAGAATCCCAAAAGACCACACATCACTCAGGGTGGTGTAGAGGTTGTTGAAGATGCTCTCTGGAGCCATCCACTTAAGGGGCAAGAAGGTCTGAGAGAGAATAAAAAATGGAACAAGAAAAGAGTCAGCTATACCCACAGCACCAGTTTCAACAGGTAAGAGCCTGACACCCAAGCTACAAGCAAAGAAGACCTTTCAGAGCTGCCTGTGGGTACAACACATCTGATGACATCTGCTGTCAGTCAGTTCTGGGAGGGACCAGCTGCCTCTTTCTTTGTGCAGAATTAATCCAGCAGGCAGCAGGAAAGAATGGATGTGCTACATCCATTTCCATCAGAGCCTGCCATGATGAATGCACACATGTCACAGTGTGTCCCCTGATCCCTCACTCCTGAGGCCACTCACTTGCACAATATGACCAAAGACTCCTCAAGAATGTCCAGGCCTACCTGGATTTTCAGAACATGAGACCAGACTGGAAAGGGCTGAAGGATGACCAGAAAAGGGCCAAAGGATACATCCAGCTTTTTTTCTGTTTTTACTCACACAGAGTAATACACAAAAGGAAGCCTCACTTGACCAGCTTGTACGCAGCTCTGGCTGTGCTCCTGGAATTCGCTTGCACAATGAATACCAAAATAATCTCCAGGAAGGATTGCAAAGGGGCTCAGTTTCATTTCCCATTTTGGACAGGAAAGCAGCTATGTCAAGGCTGAACTGAAAACTACAACCCCTCTGCAGGAGGATCCCCCTGCCCAAGCTCTGATTGCCTTCCTAACAGCACATGGGAGAAAGTATGAGAGAAGGTAAGTAGCTCATCGATTAGATGGAGATCAGGGTTTAAGGCACCTGGCTCCATTCTCAGCTCCCCCAGCCTCAGTTTCTCTGGGAATTGCATGGCCTGCTTTGCTTGGGGTTGCAGATTCTCAAAGGTCTCAGGGCTAGAGTGGATAGACTCTTGTTGAAATCACAGGGAAATGCTTTCCAGCAAAGCTCAATTACAGCCTTATCCTTTCCTGCCTCGAAAGATTGGAGACATCTCTCTGGAAAGTAGCTGCTTGAAGAAGACACTTCCTCTTAACCTGTGGTCTAGTGGTTAGGGCAGAATCCTGTGAAGCTCTTCCCAGAGTGGTCAGTGAGTCATTACAGCCCTGCCAAGCCGCCTAACCTTGCCCTCCTCACGCCTGCAACTCAGGACCACACTCAGTGCAGGCAGGGAAGGGATGCAGCACTGCTGCCAGTGATGGGGACAGTGTGCAGGGGACAATCCTAAGTTTTGCTGCTGCTCAGGTCCTTCTGTAAAGAGCCAAGAGATGTGAGCATGCAATTCTGCTTCTCCACAGTGTGCAGAGCAAACGAAGTGAAGGATGGCTGGTTGTTGATACCATCTCCTGGGAGTCCTGCCCTGTCACCACCTCTGGGCACAGTGGACAGGGGGCTATGCAGGAGGTGCCAGGCCCAGAGCCCCGGGAAGAAGGGGCTTGCAGAGCTCCTGCTACTCACACTGCCTTTGGAGATATAGTTGGAATCCCTCATGATGTCCCTCGCCAGCCCAAAGTCACAGATCTTCACCAGCTTCCCCTCACAGATGAGGACGTTCCTGGCAGCCAGGTCACGGTGCACACACTGTAGGGGGGAGACAGAGCACTGTCACTGTCAGGGTCTCCAGACAGCCCGAGGATGCAGCCCAGCTCCAGCACTAGCCCCTTTCTGGGGCTGCAGGGACAGGAGTCACCTCACGTCATTTCAGGCATCTCCTTCACCTCTAGGGATAATTATGGCTCGACCATTAGCAGAGCTGCCATGTTTTTGCTGTTTGCCTGGACTGATTATCCCGTGACAGCAGCAGCCACATGGATCTGGCAGGGGGAATCTGAACAGCCCAGCAGAGAGAGGATTGCCAGGGCCTGGCAGTCTGCAGACATCACAGTTACACCAGCCTGGCTTGTGCCTCCTGTTTGCCAGCATGTTGAATGTTTTCTGTATGAACAGTCCTGACATTTGCTGCGGGAGCACTGACCATGCATTTTTAGGGATCAGACTGTCTGGCTGGAGGCAGGGAGCCAGGAATTTCTCTCTGCATTGATGCCTTCTGTTAGCCCTGCCCTGTGTGATGCTTCACATAATCCAGCTATATTACTGCCTGCCCTGGGCTAAGACAGACCTTAGGAAATCCCAGAGCCTGGTCCTCCGTGGTGGCTTTATTTCCACTAAGCAAGCAATTTGGAGGAGTCCTGGGGTGCTCAGAGCATGTGGTGCAATAAGGGTGTCTAGGAGGAGCAGTTACTCTGCTGCACAGTGCCTTGTGCTTTAGCTCCCTGTACACTGTTTGGTCATCCCAGTAAACAGGGATGATATAATGCCACAGCTGTGGCAGGCTCAGGAGGAGCACAGAGTCAGGGAATTTGAGGTCTGCAGCTCAGTGTGAGCCGGGGTTAGCTGTCACATGCAAATGTAGTCATGCTGATGTCCAGGACTGTGTTTCCAAAGGGAAGTGGTCAGCAGCTCTTCAGTTGCATGTCCACTTCTCCCACGAGGAGTTTGGCACGGACAGAGGAACAGTGGGAGGAGGCTGACCACAGGACATGGCAAAGAACTCGCTGCTGGCCTCCACCATCACTGCAGGCACTACAGACCAGCCAGCATACGTACATTTTTGGAAGCCAGGAACTCCATCCCGTTGGCCACCTGGAAGCTGAAGCCCACCAAGTCCATGTAGCTGAGGAGTGGAGACTCATTTATCAGCGTCACGCGGTCTGCCCTTTCCGGAGCTGGAGGGCAAGCAGAGATGGATGTTGGTGTTAGCACACCGGTGAGCCTCCCGCCAGTGGAAGGACGCTCTGGGGAATGCTCTGCCAACAGCAACAAAGGGGCAGAGCTGGGAGCTCTCACCGTGGGGACATCTGCCACCTTTGGGATGAGTCCCAAAAGTGACCTTTGCAAGCAAAGACATCCAGCACCCAAAGTACCAACACCTCTCCCTCCCGCTGTTGTTACCTGAGGGGGAATAGCTGTCCAGCTCATAGGGGGTGCCATAGTTAGAGGACTCGATGTCAGCATACTTGACTTCACCCTTCATGTCACACATGGGCACGTAGTCCAGGGAGTCGTCCTTGCTCATGTCCATGTAGCCCCCGTCGCTCTCCACAGACATGGAGAGGTGGCTGTGGGGGAAGGCAAAGAGGCTGTTCCCATCCAGAGAAGAGGAGAAGACATGAGGGCTGGGGGCAATGATTTGCAAGTCTGAAATTCCTGAACCCTCAGCCCCAGTACTGAAATGTCCCACACAGCTGGGAAAGAAGTCCTACATCGTGGATGCAGAGATGTGCAAATGGCTTAGTGCTTAGGGAGATCTCAGCTGCCTTCAGGCAGAAAGGGCAGTGGCAGCTGTAACACTGCTCAATTTTACTATTGTTCTGGTGTGTTGGAAGGAAATGCTGCTTTCTAACTTCCCATGGGACCATTTCTTTGTGCTGCCGTGCCTGCATCCCTTACAGCTGGCAACCAGATGAAGGACCATTTCCCTTTCCTGGTGGCACCTCTTGTGCAACTGCCCTCCTTCCAGCACTTCTCCCTGAGGCTTGGTAGCAATGCAACCTGCCCTGAAAATGCAGAGCTGAGGTCTCCGGTGGTTAAGCCATGCTAGAAAACCCTGTGTCTCTGTACTCAGTGCGTAGCTATGGTTATGCTGATAAAGTTTATGATACCAGGGAATATTCTCAAGTGGCACGAAGCAGCCGGAATGTATGCTAGCGAACTCAGACTCCAGGACACACAGTTTGCTAACTCCCGGCTGTCAGGAGGTCCTTGGAGGAGTCTGGTTGGCATGTGGGCTGGTCTCACAAGGTAACAGAGCATCCAGCTGTGTCCCAGTGCTGGGCCAGTGTGTATTTCACTGCTCTGGAGAAATGCAGTACCAGCCTGGCAGTACCAGCTTCCTTCATTGATGGGGCTACGACGGCATAGACCCCAGGGAGGAGGAGGAGAGCGCTGCTTTGCAGGTACCTGTGCACGTGGTCCTCCTTGGGGGTGTTCCCGTAGAGCTCTGCCTCTCGCCGTGCCTTGTCTCCGTAGGACTGCAGGAAGGTGTGCTTGTTGCGGTGCAGGTAATCCACCAGGTCCCCGTAGCGGCAGTACTCCGTGATGATGTAGATAGGTCCTGGCAGGACAGAGCACCTGTGTCAGCCTCACCTTGGCCACCACGGCCATGAATTTCATCCCACAAGGATATTACCAGGTTGCAGGATGTCTAGGCAGGGCCAAAGGGAAAAGTCACCTTTCTGGTATTGATCATTTTTGGCATTTGAAATTTGTGTTTGTGGAGGGAGGTGGGGGTTAACAGACACATGCCTTGCCAGTTTCAATCAGGTTGGAAGAAAGGTGTTCAGAGCCCCACAAAGCTTTCTTAGGGGAAGGGTGAATGATTTTGAATGAGAAAACATGAATCATTCTGATTTCTCCTCCTAAGCACCGCCCAGAGAAGCAGGGAGAAGAGACAGGGTGGTCAGAGCTCATTTACCTCCTTTGGTGCAGGCCCCCAGCAAGTTGACAATGTTGAGGTGAGGTCCCAGGTGGCTCATGATCTTCAGCTCGGACATGAGGGCTTGCTTCTCGCTGCTCCGGGCTGTGGCTGTTGGGGAGAGCCAGTGTGAGAAGCAGGGCAAGGAGGGGAGAGCATGGCACCGATTGCTCTTGTGGCTTTTGGCTGGGGAAAGGGGGAGGACTCACACTTGAGCATTTTGACTGCCACTTTCATGGTAGACTGTGAATGGCTCAGGCCATGGGCTGTTGCCTCCACCACACGACCGAAGGCACCGGAGCCGAGAGTGCGTCCTGAAAAGAAACACTGCAAGGTTGGCAATGTTCTAGAGGAGAGGTGAGGAGCCTGGAAAAGACAAGTTGCCTGTCTGAAACCACAACAGCCTCGCTGCAGTCATCCTGGTGGGCATGGACATGGTGATGAGCTATGATGTTTGGGGCTGGGGCTGGTTGCCAGACCTGCCATCTGCAAGGAGGGATAGCTGGGAATAGCAAGGTGCTTAATGCCAAAGGGGACAGCTGGCCTCCCACCTTGGTCCCAGATAACTCCCCTGCTCCAGGATCACATCCAATCTTCAGGGATCTCTATGTCTATTCTGGGTTGGTCTCTTTTGAAGATCCCAACCCAAAACTTATCATCTCCAGACAGCCATGATACCAGGGATCCATCAGTGAGATGTGCAGAACCTTTACCTAACACCAGCTTGTCCCTGGGCACCTCCCAGGTGGAGTCGTAAGGGAGCTGCATGGGATCCACATAGATGTACTCGTGCCCATCGGAGCTGACTGACTCAATCACCTTCCAGCGGATTTCATAACGAGGCTTCTGGAAAAGGCAGCAAAGGAAAAGAGACATCTGAGAGTCAGAGAGGGCATGGGGGACGTGTGTGGACTGGGCATGCAGGAACTGATG
The DNA here is from genome assembly GCA_036630365.1 of Acanthiza pusilla. Lineage (NCBI taxonomy): Eukaryota > Metazoa > Chordata > Aves > Passeriformes > Acanthizidae > Acanthiza > Acanthiza pusilla. The sequence goes on along the minus strand of JAXCHO010000049.1, from coordinate 6,970,279 downwards.
GAGGCCCACGGACCCTGGCACAGCTGGGACATCATCCAGCCACCCTAACCCTGGGGTACTGCTGTGTCAGCTTGGGAACACTCTCCTCTTTTACCTTCTGCCACAGGACGATCAGGATGATCAGGGAGATCACGGTGAGGACCAGCAAGGCCAGGATGACAGAGATGATGACCACCTTGAATGGCAAGGCTACAAAGATAACAGGGACAGCAGTCAGACTCCTCCACCCCTGCGTGGCCTGAGCACCCAGGGAAAGGAGGTGAGAGCAGCGCAGAGGGGTCCCCACACACTTTCCCCCCAGACATTGACCCTGAGGTGTCCTCTGGGTAGCGACAGTCTCCTCCTGGGCAGACTTGCCCAGCACTTGCAGGACCCAGGGATGATGGGGTGATGGGTTGTTATTGCTCTCTCTGCTGCCTCAGGAGAGGTTTGGCCATGGGAGGGTATAAAGGTAAAGAGGGGCTATCTCGCTTGGGAGAGAACTGGCAGCTCTGGGCCTGGGCTTAGACCATCCTTCCTCATATTTGGGATGTTCAGCACGTGGACGTTCAAGTCCGTGGCACCATCTAGTGACCCGTGGGCTAATAACAAGACACTGGGGACCTGCTCAGGCACTCTTGTCCTGCCTCCCTGGAGAGATGACCCTGCCAGCAGTGGGAAGAGCATATCCATGGCCATTGGACACAAGGGCTCCTCGCTCCAACTAGAACCTTTTCTGCTCAGTCCAAAGGAGGCTTCGTTTGGGGCAGAAGCACCAAGGTTTCCAGGCTGGAGACACAGAAAAGTCTATCTCCCCACCGCTGACTCAAAACTCCCCTCAGCCCTCACCGTGTGGGACCAGAGTGATGTCCTGGGAGTTGGTGCCCAGGAAGTTCTGCACGGTGCACCTGAGGAGCAGGGGCTCGTGCACCCTGTGCAGCTGCAGGGTGCTGTTGACGCGGTACAGCTGCCGCTCCGCGTGGTACGAGGCGTTGGTCTGCACGCCGATCTCGGCCGACTCATTCCCCAGCAGTCGGGTGGGCTGGCCCTTGGTGCTGCACCTAGTCCAGAGAGGATAGAGGCACCTGAGAGAGGGGCAGCAGGGCCCTTGCACCACCAGGGGATGCCCAGGAGTGTGTGCCAGCAGAATACAGTTAAAATAATACTATTTTTCTATTAAAATAATAATATTATTATTATAATAAACAGACGTCCAGCTGCTCCTGTGGGCTCCATCCCTCCACTCACCATTTGATGTCGCTGCAGGTAGACCAGCTGATCTCTGGCTGGGGCATGCCTTCGGCAGAGCATGTTACAGTCTGCTCCCCACTGCTGGCACTGCTGTTCTCCTTGAGATCCACCACTTTAGCTGGCACTGAAACCAAAAGACACTGATGGGAATTAATCCTCCTTTTTGACCACAGGATGTAAGGGGAACATGATTCCTCTGGGGAATGTGACTCTGCTGTAACCCTACCACAGCCTAGGGATGAGGTAGAACTCATCACATCGTGCTCTATTTTTGAAAAGTGACAGCAAAAAGAGTAAGGTTTGAGGGGGTTATGAAGGAGATCTGCCTCCATCTAGCTTGACTGGAGAGCACACATGAGCACAGGGGAACATCCTGGACATCAGAGCTGCGCAATCATCTCTACATCTACTACCTCTGGCCAAGCTGTTGGTGATTGTGCTGCCTCCCTCTCCCCCATGCTCTGAAGCCCAGTGTAAGATATTTCACCTGAACATGTTTTTGCTTGAATGCTCCTTCTTTAACCAAAACTACTCTGGAGCTGCAGCCAGAGGAGTAAGGGCTCTGCAGCAAAGGATGGTGCCACCCCTCGAGGCTGCTCCCACTCTCCTCAGCCCTGTGTCTGCATGCCCATCCTCACCATTTATCTGCAGATGGAAGGAGAGCTCCTGCTCATCATCCTCGTTGGAAACCCGAATGGTGTAAAATCCTCCTTCTTCCTGCTTCACCCGCACCAGCACCAGAGCTGTCTGGTACCTGGAGGAGACACAGTCCCAGAGTGATGGCTGTGGGAAGGTGCCTGGGGACTGATAATGCTTGGAGGCAACCAGCTCCCACCCACCCAAAATGTGCTCAAAATCCACTCAGAGAAAACCATTCAACCACCAGCTGTGTCCAACCAGCGATTTAGAGATTGCTTTGTGAATTACCCCCTCCCTGCACCCCAGTGAGGAAGGATGGGTCCATACCTGGTTTCTGACAGGTTCCTGCTGGTGATGGTGAACTCACTGCTGCCCTCCATGGTCAGTGTCCTGTTGTTCTTCAGCCACACGATGCTGGGCTGAGGATAGGCCTCCACCTCCACCTGGATAGTGTGGCTCTTGTGGACCTCGGCGTACACCGCGCTGGGCAGATGGGTGTGAAAGTGCACAAAGCCACGCTCTGAGAGGGGGCAGGAGGGAGAGGGGAGTCAGAGAGGGAAACAACCTCCCCCCTGGCCCTTTGGATAAACGTGGATCTGGAACAAAATTCTCTGAACACCCAGAAGTGGTGGGGCAGCTCCAGGTCCATCCCTCAAGCCCTCAGGCTTGTGTCTGAGGGGAGTGTGGATGCAGAGCCACCCTTGAGCAGAGGGGCTTACGGGGCAGCATGTAGCTGTTATCTTGTGGAGATAATCGAGATGGGGCAGCTTCCCTCAAATTACACAAAAGAAGGTCAGATGCAGATGGGAGACAATATATCTTCACATCATCTTGGCACTACACAGTGCAGAAGAGTTCTTACCCATATCCTCAAGCGTCTTAAAGGGTCACAAAACTCATGAAGGGATATTTGGGATGTTTTAAAGCCAAGAAGTGAGCAGGGGTGACATATTTGGCTTGTTGTCATGGGTACTTAGAGCAGAGGTGAGGAGGGGAGAGAGCTGCAGGCTGTGGGTGAGGAGAGGAGGTCACTCTGGGACATCCTGCCTGGACGCCCACTTGGTTTGCCGGCTTTGGGTGTGAGCAGCAACGCACCAATAACTTGGACGGTGATGTCCTTCCGGTCCGTTTTCTCATGGTAGCCCTCAGAGACATTGCAGATGTAGGTGCCACTGTCCTCCAGCTCTGCATTCTGGATGATGAGGATGGAGCGGATCTCATGAGTGGATCCGGGCAGGAAGTCAGTCACGGGCTCCACAGCCCTCCCTGCCTGCACAATGGGGACAGGAGACATGGCGGGAAGAGTCAAGAACGTGTTCTGCCATTGGGCTCACAGGGAGGGAGCAGAAAGTGGCAGAGCACCACAGGGACAGGGAACATGCACCAATCAGAGGCCACTGAGACAGACAGTCTGAATCCAAGCATCTCCCCACCAAGCCTCCCTGTGTGGCAGCATCCCAAAACCTATGCCATGGGACATTGCTGAGTGATTGCCATGGCACATCTGGGCGAAGGCTGGAGCTGCTGCCCAGAGCCCATGGGCCTGCAGCACTCACCTGCTTGCGGGGATAATCCCAGTGGAAGTTGACGAGCTCATTGCCGCTCACGGTGCACATCACGGTGATGTTTTCTCCCTGGCGCACCATGGTCTGCACGGCGCTGATGGAGACGTTCACAGATGACACTGCAGGAAAGGTGGAAGGAAGAAATTAATTATGAAGGGGTAAGTGGGCACCCAGCCCATCTATCCTGGGCGGACTGGTCCACTGGAAAGTGTCTTCCCTGAGGGATGGAGATGACTTGTAGGTAAAACCCATTCTCTAATGGGGACAGGACTAAATCCAGCCTCCAAACTGATCATGACTGAGGAGACAGGGGGAGAGCTTTGGTGTGCCCTGCCTTGGCTGAAGGAACAACCACAGCAGGTGCACAGGTGTAGGAAGACAATGTCAGCTCACCCTGGATCCTGTAGACATAGAAGGTGTCAGAATCCACCTCCTGGTCATCCACAAATGTTCGGCAGAAATAGGACTTATCCTCAAAGAAGCCTTTGAATCCCTGCTGTGGATCATATGTGGCTGGGATGGGGTTCTCCACCTTCTTCTCGTAGAGGGTGACCTGCATCTGTGGGTTGGTCACACGGCATGGGATGACAGCCTCTGTGTAGCCCGTGATGAAGATGAAGACCTCTTCAGAGGTGACTGCGGGGAGGAAAACCAGGGAGGGATCTGTGGGAGAGAGGGCACATCGGTTAGGGAAAGCTGCTTGAAGCATAACCAGGGCTGCTCTGTGCTCCTCCAGGAATGCTCCAATGCAGGACCCTGACTCCACATTAGTGGGATCCTTCTTCCCATATTTCCCATGGCAAAGCAGAGCTGCATGTTGTGTGCTTGTTAAACCTCTCCGGGGAGGGTGAGAAAGACCCAGCACCACTGAGCACCATAAAGGCTGTCCTGCATTTGGAGGAGGGATTTGGGGACGCCAGGTGCACGGAGACAGAACAATAAGTCAAAGCCCTCTTTCTCCTGGTTGCTAAACCCCGTGGAAACCCACAGGCAAGGACATGGTGTCCCTACCTGGAACGTAGATGTAGAGGGCTTTCCTCTCCGCTGGCTCTGGAGCCTGCTCAGGGCTGTAGGTGCACGCGTACTCCCCGGTGTGGTGGCCTGTCACGTTCCTGAGGGTGAGATTGCTGACGAAGACACCGTCCCTGTGCTCCAGCGAGGCAGCGAGGGGCTGCCCCTCCCGTTCCCAGACCAGCTCTCTGTCCCCATAGCACAGGAGGGAGAAGCTGCTGTGGAGGCTGAGGACAAGTTCAGTCTCTCTGGGTTCGATGTGCAGCCTGCTGTCCCCAAACGTTACCTCCAGGAGACCTGAGAGAGGAATGACATGAGACCAAATTTGATTCCTCTGAAATCCACAGAGAAGCACACTGGAGCACCACCTCATGGCAATGTGCTTGCTTTGTAGTGTCAGTCTTTACACTGAAAGATAACTTTCCTGGATTTGTCTTCCTTAGTGCAGTCACCACTGACAAACCCCCACTCTCCTCAGAAATGTCGGTCAGTCCAGACCTTGGTGGGCCACCCTTCATTCCCTGTACCTCCAGCAACCCTTACTGGAGAGCAAATAAGACCTCACAGGGTTTAGCAGTGTCCAATGCAGCCTATGTGTGAAATATTGTGTGAAACGAGTGACATTTCTGTGGCAATATTGAGTGGAGTACCCCTAAGGAGGACAGGAGGCAATTCCTTGCTCTTGTGGCTGCCTGTCCACACAGAGTGTCAGACAGGACACAGAATAGGCTGAAACAATGTCAGTTTACAAGAAAGTGACAAAGGAATGAAAGCAAAACCTTGCAGGAAATCCTTTGGAAGCAATAGATCAGGCAAGGTCTTCCTGAATGGCTCCCTGTGTCTCTCCCAGCTTCCTTGCTTCACCATTTGCCCAGATGTCCCAGTGGGGCTGTGACATGTGCTCCACCCTGGTGTCCCCACAGGTGGGCAGGACAGCTGGGGACAGCTCCAGGGACTTGCAGCAATGCTGTGAACAGCCCAGGCACAGCCAGGAGCTCTGGTGCCTTGCTGTGGGGGCTGTAGGATCCGTGGGATCTGACCAAACCCATCCTGCTGTGGGGTGTCCAGCTAATGTGGGCTCTCAGGTGTGTGCTAAGGGAGGGCTGAGCACCCCTGGCAGTGCTGCCTGGGGAAAGATCTCCTTCTCCCACCATGCTGTGCCTCCCCATGAAGCAGACGGGGACTTTACACCCACCGTGCCCCAGGACTGAGCCAGCCTGTGGATCTGAGGCATTAGGGGGGATAGATGTGCCTGGAGCATGCTGTGCACCCCAGCCTTCCCCAGGCACTGCCCCATAGCACACCCTCAGTGTGATGGGAGCCCCTCAGGGCAGGGGTCTCACACCCTCCCCAGCCCCAGCACTCACCAGAGAGGATGAGGAGCCAGAGACACGGCCGGAGAGCGGGGCACAGCATGGTGGGCTCCGGGCTCGGGGTCTGAATCCTGCCAAGAGCAAAGTGGGATCAGCACAGCACTCAGCAGGGCAGGGAACCCTCGGCCACCCCAGGCAGGGGTCCCTGAGCCCCCACCCACTTCTCACTTCTCCACCTCAGAAACCTTCCATCTCTCCCCAGTTTTCAGCCTTTCCCTCCCGGGGGTGTGGTGCTTCCCCCTCCCGCTGGATGTGCACAAGGAGCAGTTTCTAAGGCATCTCCCACTGGTAAACAGAGATTTTGCTGGAGGCCCCAGCAGTTGTGTCAACTTTTGCTCATCTCTGCTGCAAATGCTTCTCCCCCCTCGGCAGAGCCCTGCCTTCCTCCCTCCCTCTGCTTTACCATTTGCCTTTTTTTCCTTAGTTTTTCTTCCTTCAGTCACAGTGAGATAAAACTTGCTAGAAAACAGATCCCCCTGCAACCCTCCCACATTGTTTGCTCCTTCCAATGAAATGAAAGAAGCCTTGTCATGGCACTTGGTTGCTGGCTGGGGTTAAACCACAACAAGCCTGAAGAAACCCCACCAAAAATGAGTTTCTTGTGTTTAACTTTTAAATACATATATTTAAGAGAATATCTAAGAGTTTTTTTTAGTTTAAAATCTCCTAATCAACATTTCTCAAGAAATATTTTCCACAGAACCTTTTCAGCCCTCCCTGGTGCAAATGAAGAGCCTAAAAGAGACGAGGCCAGAGCTCCCTAAGAGCAGGGCTCTGTCTCCTGTGTGTTGGGGTGATGGGTACCCCTCCCCACGGCATCTGCAGGGATGGGAACGAGTATTTTTGAAAAGCAAAATGAGCACTCTGACAAGGGGAAGAGTAAGGAGAAAGGCTTTCTCTGTGCCTGGGCAAAGCTGGGGGGAAACGAGCTCACTGGGGAGCGTGGGGATGCTCCTGCACAGAGCTGAACTTCATGGCTCGGCCAGGCTGAGCTCCTGCCCTGCCCTGGGTCACCTCCCGAGGCAGACCCCAGGAGGAGCCCCCTGTGATGCCAGCAGTGCTCTGGGGAGCTCTCGCCAGCCTTGAGGAGGGCTAGTGGCAATCAGGACTTGCTGACCTGGCCCCAGGCACCGTCTCTTACTGAGCTCTCTGCTGCCTCTTGGCCCTGGAGCAGCCTCCCGGTCTGCTTGATGTTAAGGAGGAAATGGTTTTTAAATGACGTGCGCTTGTCAGATGTTTTTATTATTCTCTTGCTTTGGCTCAACAAAAGTCTGATCTACCACAAATCCTTCCAGGTCTCCAGCTTATTCAGCAGCGTCCCTCTCCCTGCTCCAGAAAAACCCTGACTCTGTCTCTCTCTGCGTTTGCCAGAGGGGATAAGAGCACTTAGGGCAAGAGCTGGGGGTGGGTAGGATGAAAGGACCGAGGTGAAATTCAGACTGTAAATGAATGTGACCTCCCTGCACCCACCCTCAGAGAGCAGGAGAGAGGAGGAGGAGGATGGACAATCTAATCTCTGCCCCCCAAGGCACTGCCATGAGAACAATTACCTTTGTTTCCCCGTCCTCCTTTGTTTCCCCATTCTCCTTTACAGAGGTGTGTGATTCATCCATTATTCAATGTTCAAGGTTGTAAGGACAACCAGGATCCTCTCCTTTCACCCTTTCTGCCTGCATGCACAAGCCTGGTTGTGTTCACCACCACAATACCTGCCTGGAAGCTGCCAAGACCTTCCCAAGCTCATGCTCAGCTTTATCTGCCTGTCCAGCTTCTATCTGCCTGTCCCTGTCAGTCCTGCTGCAGGCGAGATTTTGGCTTCCTGCCCCACTCAGACAGGTCCCTCACTCCACCAGTGATCTCTGCAGGATCACTAATGGGCAGATCTCTGCCGGATCAGGGAGCAGGGCCCGGCTCTGTGCAGGTCCTGGGCTAGCAGGGGTGCTGCTCCAGCGAGCAGCGAGAGCCCCACGGCCTCCGCCTGCCGCCTCTGGCCGCCCCCGCTGTGTTCATAGCTGCTTCTAATAAAGCTGCTGGTTTTGCAGAAAGGCATTTCTCTTGGAGATGCTTCCCAAGCAGAGTGGGAGGGTGGCAACGTCTCGCAAAGCGTGGTGACCTCTCCCTTGTTTGTCTGCTCTGGCCAGGGCGAGAGGCACGCTCGGAGACGTTGAGCTCTGCCCGTCGAGGCTTTCTGTCCCTGTCACGGGGACACGTGTGCTTGCACATGTGGGTGCACACAGGCATTTCACAAGGGATGCAAATGCACCCAGCTCGCTGCCAGCCTTGAGAGCACTTGTTTCTCTCCTCAATCCCGGCTTTTGTTCTCAGCAGGAGCTGTAAGTGCTGCTAAGAGTGCCAGACAAGGAGGAGTAACCCCACTCAGTGATCCAAAAGCAGGCACCCAGATGTTGTCCCACCCAGGGACCCAAACACAGGCACCCACATGATGCTCAGCTGCCTTGGGTGGTCTCCTCCCACTTCTATGGGTCAGCAGGGTGCCATGGACCCCTCAGACTCCTACATCCTACAGGCCAGGACCTGAGTATTTTCAAGCCATGGGACCCTTCACCCATCCAGGCACAACCACGGAGGCCAGGGAGCTCCTGCAGCGGTGCCACCTCCAGCATCCTTCACTCAGCCCTGCAGCTCTGTGGCAGCCTCCCACCTTGCAGCCACCAAGGCGCTGTCCTGACTCTCCATCCCCATCTTGTACCCCTCACCATCCTTCCCTCCCCCCCAGCACTGGTACAGACCTTTCCTCTGCCCCTCTCCAGCTCTGCAATGTGAAGCCAAACTGGTCCTGACCAGGCAGGGAAAGCAGCTTTTCTCTTGAGCCGGACTGTTTATTATTCTAAAGGAGGAATTTGGCTGGGAGAGGAGACAGGAGGTCGGCTGGCTCGCAGGGCAGCCGCGCTGGCTGGGTGACACAGCCCCACACCACACTCAGCCCCACATGCCTGTGGGGTGGCTGTGCTCCCTGGGGGCTCAGGGCTCGGGGGGCTCAGGTCCCAGGGGCTACGCTGGGGCTTGGCCAAGTGCCGTGGGGGAGGCTGGTCCCCAAAATTGGCACATCCCTGATCACCACCACGCTGTGCCCAGCGAGGCCAGAGCTGGACACTGCCGGACTGAGAGGGTCTGGGAGGGTTTGGAGTCAAACAAGACAGATACAGGCAACTGTCCCTGACTGGTGACACAAACACTGTCTGTCCTTATCTCCCCTCTGTAATCACACCAGCCTGGCTGGGCAGAGAGTGGAATTTGCAGCAGAGATGAGGAGAGCTGAGCCAACCCTGGGGCTGCTGGCTTTCCCAGTTGGCAAAGTGTCCCATGGCTGGCTGTGGTGAGGCACCACTGGAATCCTGTTTGAGCACCTCTAGCCTTGTGCTCCTGCAGGGGTTTCTGGGGTGATGGAATAAATGGGGTCACCCCAACATTCCAGAGCAGCCGTAGCACTGAGCACAGGGCTCTGATGGCCTCTGATCCCACAGACAGGACACAGGCGAGAGGGCCAGAGCAGAGGTCAGACAGCACGGCCAGGGCCACGGCTGCGCCAGGACCGGGATTCAAGTCTCATGATTCCCCATCTCATGACTGCACAGCCTTTCCAGAGCAGCCCGCTCCCATTTCTCCCGCATCCCAAATCTGACGACAGCTGAACTTTCTCCTCTGCCTCCTCTCCCACTCCCTCGCTTGAGCAGACGGGGGCTGATGCCTCTGTGGCTGATGAACTTGGACAGGAATTTCTGCAGCAGGAGCAGGGCAACGCCCAGGGTTTTGGACACGAGTAAGAGCTGTGTCCAGCCTCTGCTGGGGATGGTCCAACCTTTATTTAGGGAGCCACCTCTACTAGCCCTTGCACCACAGAGTGCCTTGCTAAGCAGCTCAAGCATCACCAAACCTTACTGATTTATTACCGTTCCCCCACTCCAGACCTCTCTCTTATTCAAGAATCCTAGTAAGCCTAAGGTACCTTTGCTAATGCCCAAAATATGCTGTGTGGGTTCAGTCTACGCACAGTCCCCTCTCAGCAAATTCTATTTGCGTTGCCAGGGGCAATTCCTGCATCCATTGCCCCACATTGCTCTTCTCTCTGGCCATGCCCTCCTTGCCCTCATCCCCACTCCTGTGGCGCTGGGCAGAGGTGCTGGATGCTGGCCCTGCCCATGAGGGCATCTCCTCTGGTGGCACAAGCAGGAAGGAGCTCTCACACAGCCGCCAATCCTTTCCCTTTCTCTGGATTTCTATTTCTAGTCCCTTTTCTTGCAGGGCTGTGCTTCCAGGCGCTCCCACAATGCTCGATGGCCCTGCCGCCCTGCCAAGCAGGCAATGACATCTGGTGCAAATTAGCGGGAAGTCAAATATACTTTATTTCTTCTTTGTCTAAACGCATCTGAGTCATTAAGTGAGATCATGGGTGCCCATATGCAATAAAAAATGCCCTGTATGGATCCCATGATCAATGCTGCTCACAGCCAGGGAGAGAAGGCTTCTCCTGGCAGGGGGAGGGGGACACCGTCCCCTTCTTTTGAAGGCAAAAAGCTCCCTGAGCAAAGGCTGGTGACCCCTGAAACCCAAACCTTGCTTGTCCAGCAGTGAAACTCTTTGGCTTGTCCTGTTTTCCTCTGCCACCCTCCCTCTGGCCTCTGCAACTGCTTCTTTCCCACCCTTTAATCTAAATAAAACTGAGTGGTTGTTTTTTGGTTTTTTTTTTTCCCTTGGCTGGAGTTGTCCGGAGTTGCAACATCTCTCCTCTGGGGTCCCTCGGCTCCCATGACACCGTGTTTACTCACAGGCCAGATTATCATCACAGAGCCCTTTTTCTTTTTCCCAGCAAAAGGCTAGAGTTAGGCAGGGCACACATGTGGGGATCCTGTCATCCTAAAGCCCATAAACGGCTGTGATAAAACACAGAGGTAGGAAATCTGAAACCAGACTGAGGAGCAGCAGGGCTGGGGAGTCCCTGTGTCCCGCAGACCATCCCTGCCCCAGGATGAACATCTGGGGGCAAAACCCTCCTCACCTGGCCACCTGCCAGTGCCAAGGGGGCCTTGAGGCTTTACCCAGACACTTGGAGCCCAGGGGATGCTGAGAGCCCTGGGAACCTCTTGGCAGTGTGCTGGATCTGGGGGAGTTTCACTCTGCGAGAGGTGAGGCTCTGCAAGCACAGCAGTGTCATTAATGACAGAGCCCTCTGAGCGGTTTTGTGACAGCTCCTTGACCGTGAAGAAGTGACTAAAGTCACAGCCGTGGTACGGATGGAGCTCTCTAAGAGACAGGTAAAGCATGGGCAGATGCCACCTCTGGGGGTGAGCCGAGGGACGAGCACAGGGACACTGTCCACAGGAGAGGATGGCTCTCCTGCTGACCTCTGCAGCAGGGAGCAGATCTGACCTGACCAAAGCCCCTGCCCAGGACCCCAGATTCTGGTCCCCACCTAGAGAAGGTGGTTGTGTGGTCATGAGGGTCCCACAGTAGATGTCAGCACATGAGGTGGCACACCCGGCCTCCTCCAGGCCAGCCTGCCACAGGCTGTGACAGCATCTGACAGAAAGCTGAAAATGAGGACTGTGACCCCGAAGCAGGGGAGGGAGACTGCCAGGGAGGATGACAAGTCCACACGGAGCCCTGGCAGTATGATTCAGCTGCCCTGGGGTCAGCCACATGAGGAATGGGCTGCGGAGGCGAGCCCCACGCCGCCCTGTCTGACCATGTCCATCCTCCCTCTCCAAGCGAGGGGGGACCACAATGTCCACAAACAGAACCCAGCAAAGCTCCAGCCATGGGCTCTCCCCAGCTTGTCACTGTGAGGAGCCAGCACAGAGGGACGTGGGACCAGGGCGAGCCCTGCACTCTCACCCCAATCCCCTCCTCTTTCCCCCTCGGTTTTAAGCCCATGGGAGACAGAGGAAACGAGTGACCCATTTAGTGCAAGTTCAGAATAAAAAGAAACATCTGTTTGGAGAGGTGCCAGCGTTATAAATAATCCCCCAGCCCTGAGTGATGGTATTCATGGCCCTTTCGGCTGCGCATGCTCCTCTGCTTCCGCTTTCAGAGGAAAGGCCAGACCCCAGGGGCTGCTCCCCGGAGCCTGCGAGCTTGGCCTGGACTGTGGGAAAACCCTGGGTGAGGATCAGGGTCCGCCTGGGCCTGGGGAAGGAGGGAGGGGGTGTTGGGAGGGATGGCTGCCACGTGCCGAGCAATGCCCAGCTGTCCCCTGATGCATCCCCTGCTTCTCTCCCCAGGCAAATCCTGCCCACGTTGGTCTCCCTGGGGCAGACGATGTGTGCCAGGGCCGTGGTGGTGCTGGGACTGGCTCATGGTGGTGCTGGGACTGGTCTGAGGTGGTGCTGGAGGCTGGCCAGCATTTTGGAGCACGGCTATAAGTCTGGCACTGTGCATGTCTGGGGATGCTGGCGCTGGGTGTGGGGAGCAGTGCTCTGTGCAAACTCAGGGCTCACCCCTCAAGTGCAGTGACCCCCCCGAGAGGTATAAATAAGCCCCTTGGGAGCATTTCAGCCCTTCCCAGTGCTCTTTTCCAACAGGATGCTCTAAATGATCCAACACAGCCCAGCTGGGGCTGTCCGTGACTGTCCCCTAACTTCTCCATAACTCCTGACAGCAAAGACATTTTTGGGAGAGCACACCCGCTGCTTCACGAGCACGTGAGCAATGGCAATTGCGAACACGGCTGAAGAGCACCCAAACCACAGTCCAGAACCCACACAGCTCCCTGAATCCCACTGGCCCGTCCAACTGGGCAGCAAAGCCTTGGGCTGGCTGACAGCAGTGACCCAGAGTTCTCTTATCCCCCCACCCCCAAGTGGCGTATTTGGGGGTCCCAGCTCCTTGGCATGCCAGACTGGATGGGGGCTGCCTGCCTTGAGTGGAATCTATCTGCTCAAGTCCTGCTGCCTCTCCCCACCATGGCAGAGGGTGAGGGAAGCAGGGGATATGGAACCAAGGTCAGGCATTGCTTTGGCTTCTCATCCCTGGTCCTGGCAGCCCCAGGGCTTTCCTTACTCCTGTTCCATGGCTGCCAGAAAGCCGTGTCTGCCTTCCCGTGGTGATTCAAGGGTGGCATCTGCTAAGGCTTGCAGAGGGAGGAGAACATTCCCCAGCACCTCCATCACCTGCTCACGGCCACTGATCCAGGGCGGCTGCTCTGGCAGGGCCAGGGCTGGAGCCAAAGGTCCCAGCTGGCTCTAATTAACCTCTAATAAGCTATGAGGGGAGGACATCAGAGGTAGGATGACAAAAAGAACCATCCTAAGTCCCTGTAGGATGCAGGGGCTTTGCAAAGGCCCAGGAGCAGGCAGAGTGTTGTGGTCTTACCAGACCCACATCCCAGGGAAGATGAGCAACCTGATCCTCTTGTGAGCATTTCCCTGAGACCTGCAGAGGAGGAGATAATCTCCGTGGATGCAGCAGCTCCTCTCAGCTGCCTCTGAGGGGCCCGAGCTTAATTGCTTTGTTCTGGGGTTTTAGGCTCTCGTGGCTGGGATTAGGCACTCACCATCTCTGTGGTCAGGGCACCTTTGCCTATCTGCAGGACCTGGAGAGGAGCCTGGCACCATGGCCAGGGTGGGAAAGGATGGGGCCAGCTGGTACTGGGTGTGAAGGGCAGAGGTTGTTTTCAGAGGGGGCTATTTGTTTGGCCCTGTTACTTCTGGATTTCTGTCAGGGAGCAAAATGCAACTTCTGGCGCAGTCCTTGGTGCCATGGGCTGATTCTGCTCCCTCTTGCATAGGCTCGTGTGTGGGGCAGGAACACTAGGATGGTGGCACTCAGCACCAGGACTGCAGAGATGGATAATCTCCTCCTGCATGCTCTGGCCAGGCAGCACAAGCCATGATTCACACAACTTCTCTCAGTCACAAAGCAGAAATCAGCTCCCCTCTGCACCCATGCTCTGCAAACAGCCCCTACCCCCAAAACCTGACAGAACCTCCAGAGGAGAAGCCAAGGCAGGACTTGGCACCAGCAGCTGCCAGCACCCGCCGCCCTCCCTCTGAGCACAGCTTTAAAATGGGCACTGAGTCCTGCTCCTGAATCAGACCATATTCTCCCAAACAGCTCCCAGGCTGGAGAAGGAAACTTGGCAGCTGCCTGCAGGGAGAGAGGAGGGGACCCCTCTTGTGGTGCCGGCAGCGCTCGGCCCCGAGGAAAGCGGCGTTTCTGTTCTGCCACCATTGCTTGGCAAAGGCTGAAACCAAGGTGACTTCCAGTTCGGGAGGGGAGAATGAGCTTGCAGAGCGCAGGGCTTGAAATGGTGAATTTTCTGCTGGCACCGGTTCAGACAAACCCACAAGCAAACATATTTTTTTGTATAAATAAGACAGTGTGTCTCGCCAGTTAAAGCAATTCAAACATGAATGTAGCAATTTAATTGGTGCCAATTGCTGGGTCTTGGTAGCATTAAGATTTCAGTCACAGACTCTTTCACATGGTAGTAGGGCCGGAAGAAGGAAGGCAGAGGGTCTGACAGGATGGGGCTGAGGGGCAGAATTGCCCATCTCCTGCTGCTTCAGGAGCATCGCCCCTTTGAGCAGCCCTGTGGGGACCTGCCAGCCAGTCCCCTTCCACAGCAGGGAGAAGGTGTCCATCTGTTTCCTGGTTGGCAGCTCAGGGTGTGACAATCAGTGCAGTGCCCTGATACATCCCTGCACTCTCCAGCCCTTCCCTGCTCCAGCTCCTGCACCCCACAGCCTCCTGCCAGCTCCATCACACACTGGCCCTTACTGAGCGCGAGGAAGAGTGCAGGACGGGTGTTAGTGAATTCCTGGATGGATGGGCAGGTGTCCCTGCAGGCACGGCCTGGAGAGCACGAGTCCATCCATGGGTGCAGGACAGACACAATGGACTGCACCACCCTGGCTCTCCTGGCACCAGCCTTTCTGCGGGAGTTCTGTGAGCTCCTGATCCCTGCACAGGCTCTGCACACCACAGTCCTCTGGTTCTGCAGCTGGTGGTTGCAAGGGAAGGTTACACACACAGAGCAGGGTGTGCCACGGCCTGAAGTGCACCCAGGGATGCTGGAAAAGCAGGGTGTGAGGGGCAGCACATCCCTGCACAGCTCCTGTCACCAGGCTCGGGGATAAAGGACCCATGGGACACCCTTGCTCAGCACATGGCCCATCCCAGCACTCCTCTGTGCATCCCCAGCACGTGTCCCTGTCCCAGCTGGGTCTGCTCTGTGTTCCCCATGGTTCTGGGAACGTGCTGCCCTTCCAGGAGGAGGTGTCTCAGCCGCAGCAGAACAGGACAGAGGTGCACTTAGCTCGGGAACCCTAATTAGGCAATGGGGGAGAGGAGGAGGGGAAACAACCACCCCTAAAACAAGCCTCGTTATGTCCAATTTGCCTGGCGGAGCGGAAGGAGCCTCCTGGAGCTGCTCCAGCCCCTCAGGAAACAATACCCAGTCTATACCCTCCCCTTGCCGCTCCTCTCCAGGGGATTTCTTTCCCTTGGTTAAAGTACAAACAAACAAACTCCACGCAGTGCTCAGCTCCAATCCTCCCTTGCAGGGAGAGGATGCATCCAGCCAACTCTGAGCCCAAATGGTCCCCAGCTCCTTCCAGCTCTGGGTCAAAGGCTGTCCCAGTTGCCAGTGCTGTGCTCCCACGGGATTCAGGCTCCTCTCTCCCTGCCCTTTGCCTCTCCATCCCAGGAAGATGCTTTACTGGAGCCTGAGACTATGGACAGCACTGCAATGCCACCCCACTTCCCATCAGACACCGAGGCCAAAGCAACCAGGCACAGACGCCCCTGCCTGGACCCTCTGGCAGCAGCTGGTCATCTGGGCAGTGCCGCAGCGAGCCAACGTGGTCTCTTCTTGCACGGCATCACTCACACAGCTAGAGAGCTTTTCTTAAGATCAGGTTTCCTCTGGTGCTCACCAAGACACTCCTGTCCTGCCCTAGTCCTGGACACAGGCTCAGCGCTCTCCTCTCCCTGACCGTGTTGTTCTGAATGCCTCGGAAATTCTTTCAGAGATCTATCAAAACTGAGGCTGACAGAGGTCATGGGGTCATTGTCCTCTTGCTGTGTCCACATCTTCCCAGACAGAGAGAAGAGGTTTTTCGCCTGACACATCCTTTGAGACTTGTGGGGCTGAAGGAACTCAGCCTCCTGTCTTTAAGCAAACAGATATTTCCCCTAAAAGCTCTTTTCTCTCTCTGGTGACTTTTCCTGTGCATGAAGACTGTGTGACCTTCCCACAACACCCAGTGACCAAGGAGCCCCATCAACGCCTCTCCCAGTCCTCTGCAGCTTCTTCTGGGCTTCTCATCATCCTCACTGCTCTCCCCGAGCCTCTCCACTCCATGTCCATCCCTACTGAAGCACTCATTGTCACTTGCTGGGGAGGACCCGTTCCCTCCACCCTGCCTGTCTGAGCTGCCTCCAGCCGTGCAGCTTTCAGCACATCCCTTGGGAAGAGCTCTGGGTTTCCTGGCACCGTGCTGCAGTCTGGTTTGTGTCCACTGCAGCCTCCCTGGTTGGTGTTGGACTCTGACCAGGGCTCTTGGGATCCTCATGCTCTCCTGTGCACACTGGCTGCTCACCCAGCCTGGTGCCAGCACAGGAATTAGGATGTGTGCTCATCCACCTGCCAGGTGGATAATGTAGGGATTGTAGAGGATCAGGCCCAGGCCAGAGCCCTGCAGGACCCCACAAAATGTCCCCAGGACTGTGGACAACAAGGCACGGCTAACTTCTCTGTGACTGCAGCACTGCAGTTGGCCATGCATGTGTTCACACTGTGCTTTCCATTCACACCACAGGCACCCCACACTCCCAGTCCTGTGCAGAGAGGTGGGAGGTGATCCAGGGGCAAGGAATTGAGTGGCTGTTGTCCCCTCACCTGATCCTTCAGCCATGCTCTGGAGCCAGAGGAAGGGACAGCTGGCTTTTGGCAGAGAGAAAAGCTCTTTGCATGCTGCAGGTGGGTCGTTGTGATTTGGTGCTTGTCCAAAACCCTGATCCCTCCTGATGCACCGACTGATTTAGGGATGTTTCCTGGGCTCAGGGGCACTGCCCAGGGTTGGTGGCTGCCATAACAGTCAGAACACACCCAAGCTTGGGTGATGTCCCTGTCAAGGAGTGACTCCAAGCCTCATGTCAGACCCTGGTCGGGGCTGCCAACCAGGGTGGCTGCCCGGGAGCTCCCCATCCAAGCCAGCCTGGCCTGTGCCCTCAGCCAGGCACAGCCATGTCCTTGACACTGGCTCACGGTGACCGCAGGAAACTCACTCCTTTCCCAAGAGCATGGGAGGTGCAGGCCCCCTGTCCTGCAGGGCGCTGAGGGGGAAATGACCCACCCACCCATCCCTCAGTGGCCCCTGGGAGGCACTGGGTCTCAACATTGCTAGTCCTTGTCATCAATGGGAGACCCTCTGAAAAGATTTGGGAACGTCAAGCCCCTGCCAACACAAGGTTTGAGCACCAGACCATTTAAGCTCTTTGCCCAATGCTTTAGTTGCTCTGGGGCAAGGACAGAGGAGCACAACATCCCTTTCCAGCACAAATCTGGTTTGAATGACTCGCAGCTGGCAGGTGAGTGCAGGAGCTAGATGCTCTGAGCCCACAGTGGCGCAGTGTAAGTACCAAATGCCCGCAGGTCATGCAAAACCCCTGGGCTGTCAGAGCTTCACTCCAGACCAGCTCCATCCTGCTGGAGGCCCTCAGCTCCTGCGCTTTCAGGACACAAGAGTAGTGTCCATCCATGCCTAGCAGGGTTTTACCAAGCTCTGCCCTCTCCAGTACCCAAGCACAGACCTGAGCAGGGCTTGCTAATGTCCCTCTCAGCCCTGGCCTGGCCCACAGGCACAGGAGCCCTGCCATGGGCACAGACCGAGGTGACAAAGTCCTTGGAGCACCCTGCATTTAGGGATGGCCACGGATGTGTTTGGACAGGCTGACACTGGGGTGGCAGTGCTCTGCAGTGGGGCACACTCACACCTCTAAAGGATGTCTCACTGCGGACGGTGAGCAGCCTTGTCCCCATGCAGGCTCCATCCCTCCCACAGCCACCAGCAGGGACAGCCAGGGCAAGCCGCTGGTCCAGGGAGAAGCAGAGATCACCTGGGTCCCACTCCCACTGCAGTGGGGTCACCCCTTCCTGCCCTACAGCTGCAGCATCCCTTCAGCTGTCCCGGTCCAGGACCTGGTGAGAGCTGATGGCATGGTTTTTCCCATAGGATGCCACAGAATTCAGCTGCTTTCCACCAAACACCATCTCCCCAGGGCTTGGCGGGGCATTTTGGGCTGCCAACCTCTTGGAGGGGAGCAAAGCCCCTTCTGCAGCAACCGAGATGGCTCAGGCAGAGGGTCCTTGGGGACCACACCAGCTCCAGTAAGGTGTTCCCATCCGTCGAGCCAGAGCTGAGCGGGGATGGGCAGTGGACACCCGGGTGGACACCCGACGGACGTGAGAGCTTACCTTGGGCAGGGTCCCACCGCCGAGCGCTGCACGTCCCACCGGCGAAGGCCGCCCCGAAATTCTTCCTCTCCTCCTCCGCACTCTCTATCTGCTGCCTGCTGAGGCTCTCCCTGCCCTCCCAGCCTTCCCCAGCTGGCAAGGCTTTTCCACTTAAAGGCGAAAGAGAGGGAAAGAAAGAAATGAAGTGGATGGGAGGAGGGGAAAAAAAATAAAATAAAATCAAAAGGAGAGGCGAGGCTGTGCCAGGGCTGGGCTGCAGCCAAGCCCCTGCTCTGCTCCCCTAGTGCATCTCAGCAGTGCCCTGCACAGCCCCAGCCCTGCTGGGAAGGCTCCAGCCGCCTCGGACCCGAGTGTGGAGCAAATCCCGGGCCGAGGGATGTGCACGCGTGTGTGTGTGCGTGTATAAATAAAAGAGACCTCGGGAGGAGGAGAAGGGGGGAGGCTGCCTCGCCAATGAGGAGCGGAGCTCCTCCGACTTCCTCCCTCCACCCTCTGTGGGGACCCTTTGCGGAGCAGAACTTGCGATTAACGCCCGGCAGACGAGTGTGATGGGTGAAAAAAAAAATTTTTAAAAGGAGGAGAAGCCAAAGTGGCTGCAGGGAGAGGGGAGTTCTAGTTCTGCTGCGGCCTGCGATGGGGCGAGCAGTGAGAGCTCGGCTAACGGGGAACAAAAGGAGCCCGGAGCAGCCCGACCATCGCCTCCTTAAACCGGAGGGAAGGAGCTGCTCTCTCCCTGTGTCTGCTTTCAATTCTGGCCTTTTTCCCTGTTTTCTTTTTCTTTTATTTTCTTTTTCTTTCTTTTCCCTCAAGCCCCCCCTCCCATTTTCTTTTTTTTTCCCCTTTCTCAGGATATGAGGGGATGTTTAGAAAATCCACTGCCCACGCCAGCAGCTGACTCATGTTTTTATTAAAGAAGGCCTGTACTGAACTGACTGCATGTATTCCCCCAGATGCCTCCCTGTGCTGGGCCGGCGCTGTGGCTCCTGCCCCCGACCCCCGACTGGCCACTGCCCCTCGGGGACCACCAACGCACACTTGGAACTCATCTTTTTTGGACGGGGGGTAAAAGGTCTTCTGCAGCTGGGATGCTCCGGCAGAGGGTGGGTTCAGCTGGGGATTCTGGGCTGTTGATGCTGCCGAGGGCACAGAGCTGGGAGAGGTGGCAGCAGTGATCACCTTGGCTGTGCCATCATCTCAGATGTCCTGCACCCATCCTGCCCTGGAGGGGGGGGGTGATGGAATCCAGGTGATGAACCACCTTTAAACCCTCCCAAAATCATAATGAGTTCAAATCAAGTGTCTGAGAAACTCTTAGTAGGCAAAAACATTATTGTGTGTCCAGGAGGGGATTTTTTTCAATTTGTTTTAGCACTGTAACAAGGGGCAGGTCATCTTTGGATCAAAACTGCCTTTTGTCCCACCAGTTCTTGCCACCATTTTCATCTTGGGGATGCTTAAGGGCAGTCAGGCATTGGAATGAGCTGTGAAGGGAAGTGGTGGAATTACCATCCCTGGAAGTATTAAAAAATGTCTAGAGGGGGCACTTGGGGACATAATTTAGTGGTGAAGATGGCAGTGGTGGGTTGGACTTGATGATCTTAGAGGTTGTTTTTAACCTGAACCATTCTGTGTTCCTCTCTGATCCAAACAGTGAAAAGTGCAAAATTGCACTGGCTATCCTGAGAAGATACCTGTCCATCTTTCCTTAACTTTCCTTTCTAAGAATTGAAAAGCCCTCCCCATAAAGGCAACAGTGCTGAAACCTGTGTTCCTGCCTTGTTTGCAAGGCAGACTCATCCCCTCCTGCCACACTGGTAAATGCCTGCACAATGGCCACAGGGAATGATTCCCTTGCTGGATCTGCCCAAGGGATTTGCTGCTTATCACCTGTTATCCACATGTTTTCTTGGAAAACCAAAGGAGAAGGTGTTTATTCTGTTCAGCTGTGGAGGGTGAGGAGAGCCAGGCTGCAGCGTCCAGGTTATGTGACAAGTTGGGTCACTCATGCCAGCACTGGGCACCTGGACAGGGGCAGGAGGGACACAGCCGTGGCTCGGATGGATTCCCCCAACTCCAGACATGGTGGTGGCCATGCGTCAGGGGCCCTGTGAGCCCCCCTGGGCCGAGACAGGCTCTTGTGCAGAAATGGAGCCAGCGAGCGTGAGAGCAGCTCGTGCGGGGGGCAGGCGGCAGAGGGGACGTGCTGCGCACATGGATCTTCCCAACACTGTTCCCAAGGGATGCCCTGTCTGGCATGTGTGGGGACATGTGGGCTGCTGGGAATTGCACAACAGAGCTATTTCCTGGTAGTGTCCCCCCTCCAAGGACACGACTGTTCCAGACAGAGTGGGAGAGGGAGAAACCCACTGGTGCGATCCTGCTGGGTCCCTTGCACTGGGGATGGGCTATTTGGGGTGAGCAGGGGGTGGAAAAGCCAACACAGACCATGCTTGAGGGCAGACCATCCTGAGCCTGAAGTGGGACAAGTTTCCTCCTCTGTCCCTTGCGAACAGATGGCACCAATGCCCACTCCAGGCTAGGACCAGGAAGAACCTGGCAAACAAAACCTCCCAGTCTGCAAAGGCCAGGATTCATTGTTTGGGGATACTAAGAGAGCCCTGGGGACCCCAAAGCATCCCGGCAAGCACACGTCAGCCCACTGGGTACATCCTCAGGGAGCATCCGCAGCCGCACGCTTTGTTTAGGAACAGCACGTTGGGGTTACAGCAGCTCCTGGGAAAGGCCAGCTCAGAGGAAGCACCAAAGCCAGAGGAACTTGCCTGTGCAAGTGTGTGGGTGGAGGGCAGCAGCTCTGCTACTTCGGCCTCATCAGCCCTTCGTTGATCACCTCTATTTCTGGTGCCTGCACCGCCCTTCGTGGTGCTGCAGGACCCAGTGGTCCCCCTGGGGAAGGGACAGCTGCAGTGTGGGATGCCAGAGCTCTCTCAGCTGAGATTTCCAGTCTCAATAAGCATCGTTAAGTGATAATGGGATCTTGGGGTCATGTAGTGCAGCATCTCTGGTGGGGAAATCAGCCACTGAGACAGGACATTCCAGGCATCACCTGGATCAAAGCAGCTCTCCAAACTCCTGCCCCATCCCAGGCAGAGCTGGAACCACAGAGAAAAACCTTTATCCCATGCCCAACAGAAAGGAGAGAGACCAGAGCCAGGTGACCCAAGACAACGGTGGAGACAGCCATGCTGGAGTCAGCAACAGGTACCATGTGCCAGCAGGTGACAGGCAGGTACAAAAGATGCAGCAGATATTGGCCTTCCCCACTTCTCTGAAGGTTTGATAAGGGCCAGATTTGCTCCAGCTTCAGTTTTTCGGGGCCTCTATGAGCTCCAAGTCAGCCGAGGAATTTCAGCATCGCTCTGAAGTGGTGTCAAGCCACAGACCACAAGAGAGGACTGGTGGGTGCCAGGGAGCACAGAACCACATCTGGGCAGCCCATCTGCTGTGGCAGCTGCCAGCACTTGCTCCTGGCTGGATGCAGCTCTTGTGCCCTGCAGGGAGCTGCACCAAGGCTTCATCCAGCATCTCTGAACCATCCCTGGTGTCCAGAAGGGCCTGTACCCCGTGTGTGGCCCTGCTTTGCCAGGGTGGGTGACATCGGTGCTCAGGGGGGAAGGGGAGGCAGAAAGTGCTGAATTTCTTCCAAAGTGACCGTGTGCCCAAGCATAACATGATGGGGACCACATTGGAGGTGTCCTGCAGCACTGGGAACGCTGGCCATGGACACCACAGGGTGACAGCAGTGTCTGGAGGTAGCGCTGAGCTGTACACACATATGGTGCTGTCTCGTTATGGATGCTGGCCCATTCCCTACATCCCCGGGGCTGGGGCACTTGGAGGAGGCAGCAGCCAGCGTGGGGGATGTTATCCCGCTGCCTTTCCCCACCTCGGGGCCTTTCCGACCCCGTCCCACGCACTCTTCCTAACCCCCGCCACGAACCTTGGTATTAAATGTGCTCGGCAGAGCCCCGGGAGGCAGCGACAGGCTCCTGGGTGAATACTAATAACGATGCCGTCCGCTCGCCCCAGACTTTCCCACACATCTGCAGCCACTTAATGTGGGAATCGTTAACCCTCTGCTTGCACAGCGCCTGAAACACAGCGAGGGAGAGAAACCAGGACACTCCCCAGCAGTGCAGGGGGAATCACATCCCCAGCCCACCGAGAGCAGGGCCCACATGTGCTGGGAAGCGAAGAGGGCTGCCAGCATGTGTCCCTGCTCCCAGTGCCCTCTTGAGGATAGTCACAAAATTTGTGGTGTTTGCATTTGCCAAGAAAGCTGCTCCAGATCCCAAAGAGGATCACTGAGCCCTGGATGGGGACAGGGGAGCTGGATGGCAGCACTGGTGGCACATCCATTTGGGCTATCCTGGTCCAGCAGCCATCTCTCTGGGGACCAGCTCTGCTGACTCTCCTTGGCACGGGGACACAAGTGACAGCACAGCGGTGGTTCAGGCATCTGGGGAGAGACAAAGGTCCCACTGGAGTCTGCAGTGGGGCTGCTGGAGATGAGGCAGGGGTTGTCCTCTGCAAGAGGATAGCATTGATGTCTCCATTGCCAGAGTGGAGGGGTTACTCTTGGGGCATTCAGAAGCTAGGGAATGACTGAAAGGTCCTGGCTGGGTTGGGATGTGAGTGGGGACAGGCAGATCTGGGATATGCTGGTCTGAAGCCACAGATTTGCCTTTGGGAGCAAGAGCAGCTGGAGGGAGGGGGAAAGTGGTGGGGCAGGAGGCCGTGGGGGAAAAGGGAGTGAGGGAAGGCACCTACTTGGCTCTCCGTGGGCACCTCCCTCTCCTGCAGAAACCTTGGTGGGGTTCAGAGCAAGCTGGGGGACAAGGCAGGACTTGGTTTCCCATATTGAGTGCCTTCTCCACGGAGGAGGAGGTGATGGGATGGTGTCGCTGCTCCGTCTGTGACAGCTGCGTGCAGCCTGGCCCTGGGGACCTCCCAGCCCTCCTCCTTCCAGGAGATGGCATCACTCGATCATGGATAGCAGCACCGAGCCCCAGGGAGCATCGAGGGAACTCTGACTGCTCTCCCTCTCCGCTGCATCTGCCTGATTTCCACCAGGAATACCGTGTCTGAAGGACTAGGAAGAGGTCCCCAGGTTGGGTGCATTTCTCGGGGTCTCTAGGATGGATGGAGGGGGTACTGCCACCTCCTCTCACCCAGCTGGGGACCCCCAGGGGCACTGTCAGTCCCTGATCTTCCCACCTCTGGGACCCCAGGGCAGGTGTCATCTTGGGGCACCGAGGGTCCCCACCAGCGCCCTTCAGCCCCAGTTGAGCAGCTGAGATGCTCCTTGGAGACCCCATGAAGGGCTCCTCACCTGGCTCTTCCTCAGCATAAGCTTTGCCACCAGAAATAAAGGGGCCGAAGAAAAGGAGAAGAGGGAAGTTATCGTTGGTGGATTTTTGTGGCCATCTCTCCCCTGCCCCCTTTGCCCACACCCAGGGAGCTCATGGCTCAGCTGTCAGTGGGCACCTGGCTGTGCTGTGCCCTGCCAGCCCTGGGGAGGATGCAGGTGTGGAGTGCTGCCCCAGACTCCTGAACCCCCCAGCAACTGCCTGAGCCCTTGGCATTGGCTCCACAGGCTGGGAAAAGGGAAAGGGGGGCCTGGGCTCCCTGTCACTGCCCCCAGGAAACAGCCAGTGGCAGGAATAACCCCAGCCCCTGAAAGGCAGCCCCTCCTTGGATGGACCCAGCAGCTGCATGTGTTCCTCTGTACCCCCCACCATCAGGGGGGATTTTCTTTCCTTTTTTTCCCCCATCTCCTGACCCTCTTTGCTGATGAGAGGAAGAGGAAGAATAAGGTGGCCTTGGCTCTCTTCTTTACGCAAGGCCATGGCTGTACTGAGACCTTGGGGAAAATCCAGGATGGATGGGGTTATATGGCACATCAGGCTGAGCGGTGAGCTGAGATCAGCACTGGGAGGGACGGTCATGACAGTCACCTTTGTCACAAGGGAGGGACCTGGGACAAAGCTGAGGAAGGGGCTGGGGACCTTGGGGACTGCAAAGTGCTCACCTCTCCTGGTGCCTCTGGCCATGCCAGGTTTCAGGAGGCAGAATTCAAGTGATGCGAGCTCTGGGGGTGGTTTCCCATTTCTGGGGGCTTACCCTTCTCTGCCTCACAAATCAGACCCCTTATCTCCTACCCATGTCCCCTCCATCTCATCCTGGCGCCCATCTTCTTGCAGGAAGTTGACGTATCACAGGGGAATATGTGCACCCAGTTTCAGATAGAATGGGGGCTAGAGCAATGGCATGAGGTGCTTGGAACTGATGAAGACCCACTGAGGGTCCAGAGCTCCATGATGGAGGTTTCATCCCCTCCTCTCAATTTCATCCTTAATCTCCTGCCACTGGGCACAGGAAAATCCCATTCAGAGCAAGAGTTTGCTGTCCACCAGTGTGGGGACAGGGCAGGTGACAGACACACGCAGGCCAGCTTGTCCCCTGCCTGCAGCCAGGTTTTAATACAGAGATTCATCCCGAGGCACCCTGCTCCTGGGTTATGGATGGTGGTGGAGTCCCTTGGGGCATCCTCATGGGACACCCACGACCCTCTAATGTCCCCAAAGCCAGCGGCTTCAGAGGGACCACGTCCATTGGCATGGGCACACTTGTGGGGTAGTGACAGAGGGGATGTGGGGTCCTCAGTGCTCCCTGTGGTCACCCACTACCTCATCCTCCTCGCAGCCAGGATGGGAAGTTTGAGCTCGTCCCCCTCACCCGCTGGGGTTTCTGCACTTTGAAATGCAAACCTGCCTTTCAATGCAAATGCTGCGAGAGGTTGGGCCCAATAAAAGCCCGTGGGCAGGGAGGTGCCTGGCCCCAGGACAGGCTCCCCAAGGCGCCCAGGTGAGCGGTGGCGAAGGAGGGGCAGCCACCTCCCGCCAAACCCCAGAGCCGCAGCCGCGGCTCGGCGGCGCAGCATGAGCGCGGGGACGGCCCGGGAAGATGTACCTAGGATATCTTGTGGATAAGGACACCAACATGTATCCCAGCCCGGTCCGGCACCCCAGCCTCAACCTCAACCCCCAGAACTACGTGCCGGGGCCACCGCAGTACTCGGACTTCGCCGGCTACCACCATGTGCCGGGGATTAACAACGAGCTGCACCACGGGCAGCCCGCGGCTGCCTGGGGCTCTCCCTACACCCCTGCCAAGGAGGACTGGCATTCCTATGGCACCGCTGCGACGCCTTCCACCGCCAGCCCGGGGCAGTTTGGATTCAGCCCCCCAGATTTTAACCCCATTCAGCCTCCGGGCTCTGGACTCCTGCCTCCACCCATCAGCAGCTCGGTCCCCCAGCTGTCCCCTAATGCCCAGAGACGCACCCCATATGAGTGGATGAGGCGCAGCATTCCCAGCACCAGCAACAATGGTAAGGAAACCCTCAGTCCTGCACCCCTGCGCCGTCCTCAGAGCAGAGGATCTCTGACCTTGGAGCTCTGTGGGGCTGGATCCTGCTCTGTGGCTCTCCCTGCACAGGGACTCCCAGGAAGCTTGGCCTGCCCTTGGCAAAGCACCCCATCCCCAAAGAGCAGGGGAGCTCTGAGGAGGCAGGGGCTGAGGATGGGCAGGGAGGGTGCTGTCCTTCCACGCTGCTGGCAGCTGGGCTCATACGGCTGGAAAGTCCTTTTCCCCAGCTGGTCTCTATCCCAGCACCCTGCCCTTGATCATGGCCATTGGGTAGGATGGGCAGAGCCAGAGATGCCCAGGACCCCAAGGGGGTGTTGGATGGGAGGGTCTCAGAAGTGCAAGGGTGAGTTTGTGGGGCTGTGGCTGTAGCTGACAGTGTGAGCTGGCTGTGTGAGAGCCCGTGTTCGGCAGGCGTGCACATGTGTGCAAGGTGCCTTAGGCTCTGTGTGTGTGTAGGGAAGGAGCTTTGTGTACATCCGTGCTCTGTGTGTGTTTATGTGTGTGCATTCAGTGGGCACTGCAGGCTCCGTGTGAGTGTGCAAAGCACCATGAGCAGTGTTTGTGTGCAGGGAAGGAGCTGTGTGTACATCCGTGCTGTGTGTACATCCGTGCTGTGTGTACATCCGTGCTGTGTGTACATCCGTGCTCTGTGTGTGTGTGCATAAGGTGCATTCAGTGGGCGCTGCAGGCTCCGTGTGAGTGTGCAAGGCACCATGAGCAGTGTGTGAGTGCAGGCAGTGTCACCAGGTGTGTCTGGGGGAGGTTACGTGCTCAAGGTGTGTGTGCAGCGTGCAGTGCCGTGCACGGTGTGTGTGCGAGGGGCAGTGTGCGGTGGGATGGTGCCACGTGGAGGGTGGCTCTGGGTGCTGCAGGTGCACGGCTGGTGGGTGTCCAGCTCTGCAGGAAAGGGTGCCCTGGTTCCTGTGGTTACCTCTGGCCCGGGCACCGAGTGGTTGTGCTGTCCCCAGGGTCCTGTCCCCACATCCTTGGGGTCCTGTCCCCGCTGAACTCCTGACCTGGGGAAAGCGTCTGGGTGACCCCAGCCCCCTACTCGCCCTGCTGCCCACTTCAAAGGCGGTGGGCAGATCCCCCTTGGGGCCAGCCCAAATTGACAAGGACTTCTCTTTGTCATGGAGATGGTGGCCGGCTCCTTTGGCAGCGAGGTGAGGTGCGGGCCCTTTGTCCTGACCTACCCTCACCCTTTCATCTTCCCAGCCTGGACCCTTCCCAGTGGGGCTTGCCTGAACCTGCGGCCCCTCTGCCTCTCCTGTGCTGGCCAAGAGCTCCTCAGAGCACTGCTGGGGCCAAACTCACTGCAGGAGTGGCTGTGGACGTCTCTCGGGGGCAGCTTGGTTTGCTTTACTGCTGCTCCATATCCCTGGAATCAGGGCCAGGGCTCCCTGTTTCTAAAATGTCTCCAGTTTTTGGGTTGTTTTTGGCTCCACACTTTTCCCAGTGGCCAAGGCCCATGTAAGGGTCTTGTGCAGAGGTGCCTGGGTTCTTGCAGCATGGAAAATATCTACTCGTATTCCCAGAATCTGTGTGGCAGGGACGGGGACCAGTGACTGCAGAGGAGCAGGCAGAACATCCTGATAAATGGAAAAAGCCCAGCCCCAGTCTGGAAAGAGGAGGGGAGAGGCAGGCTGGTATTTCCTGTCCCATTTTAAGCACTGAATGTAACTATTTAGGAAAAATGCCTCCCCCCACATGCAGTGATGGAGACCCACAGGCTTGCCAGGGCTGATGGCTTCCCTCTGCCTGCGGTGGAAGGGGAAATGTAATGTGCAGCCCTCCCCTGCAGCTGGGACCCTGCCACTTCTGCAGGTTTTGTAGGTCTGAACATCTTGGTTTCTTCTGAGGAGAGAGGTGGGAGGGAAAATTAATGGGGAAGGAAAGCCATTGGCATACCTCCAAGGGCATGGGTTTACACCCAGCAGTGGGGCCGAGATAAAACAGGGGCTTGAAAGTGCCTCTGATTGAGTTAGACAACAATTGAATTGATTGGATTCTGGAAAAATGTCATTAGTTGCTCAGTTTGTATCTCTTAGATCAAATACATACAAAGGAGCACATAAATCAGCCTTGCTCCTCTCACATGCAGGGGAGCTGCCCCAGCCCCACCACGGCGATACGAGGGTGAAAGGCCCTTTCTTGGGGTGGTTTCTTTAGGGTGGACGACCAATAAGCTCCTTTTCCAAGTCACCCACAAGTTAAGGACCTGTCCTTGCACCTCTGCTGGGTCCAAGCCCAGTGCTGCTGGTGCCAAGTGGCTGCAGAATTTGGCTGTGGTGGGACCAGGAGCTGGGAGATGGTGGGATGCAGCTGGTGTTTTCCAGTGCTGCCCTTTAAATAAAAGTCTTCATTAAGCTTGAAAGAGAGTAGGGCAGAGATGGGTTTGACATAGATAAGGGTGAAGTTCTTAGATGAATCATTTTATTGAAATCAATAAACTGGACTTTAATCAGTCTGGATTGATAAACTCCCCATCTCACCGCAGTGGGAATAGGAAATGAATACATGGAGTTTTTCACTCTAAATATCAGCAGTTTCATTGTGAATGCTATAAATCATAATACATCAGAGGGTTGTAAATTAATGTTCCCTTTCTTTCTTGGCTTGTATAAACAGCCCCTGGCCATCGTTTGAAAGCTTTTGGGGATGAGCTGCGTGGTAGTAAAAGAAAATGTTATGCAGGGAATTTGAGTGTGCTGGGCACTTCTGCAAATGTGATCCAGAGCACAAGAAAAATCAATGAGAAGTCTCCCAATGACTCACTGCAGAGTCAGGCTTTACAGGGGGATGATTTTATGTACCTGTTGCTACATTCTTGTGTGCTTCAGCCGACTGAGCTGAGATAACCCAGCAGCAGCAGGGATTGCACCGCTGGTTGCTGGGAATGGGGAGTTAAAGGGAACTGAGCTGAAAGATGTCCCCAGGCCTCATTTCTCTCTCCAATGTCACCTCCTTTTCTGCTCATAAAGCCTTCACTAGCAGCGTGTCAGAGCCTCATGCTTCCTCCTTATTCACAATTATTTGCAAACTTCCCTGTGAATTGCACCCTGGGTTTATAAAAAGCTCAGGAAGGTGGCTGGAAGCGGGGCTGGCTGAACTTTGAAATTCACCCTCTGCTTGTTAGTCATGCAAATCCTCAGATACTGCCTCGGGTCTGGCTTTTAGGTCACTAATTGAGCAGGGGCCGCAGTGCTAAATATTTTAAGTGAAAGTGCAATTGGAGCATCCCTGGGGGAGGCAAATGTGCTCAGGGTTTCATGTGGTACAAACGCCCGTGGTGCCCAGGCAGGTTTTGGGGTGACGGAGAGCAAGCTGTGATGCCCTGAGGATGTGGTGATTTGCTGGGTGTGCAGCTTTCCATCTCAGTTTTACTATTTCTAGGTCAGTTTTCCAGCTCTGTTTATTTTCCTAGTGGGGCCCATGAACACTGGGGGAAAGAGGAAAAATCCCAATAGTGAGACTGGAGCATTTCCCCTGGACTGCTGGGATTCATGCTGTGCTTGGTGTGTTTTGGAATGATGGCATTGGCTGGAGGATAGTGCATTTCCCTGGTCAGTCCCTGCATGGGGAGCCTCTCTTTAGGACATGGTCGTTCCCTGTGAGACCCTTTGCTCCACCAGGACACTTGGGGTGCGTGCGTTGGGCCCCACCAGTCTTCTCCCCTTGAATTATTAACCCACAACCCGCTCCTGGCCCCAGCTGGGGTTTGTTGACTGCTTAGCCAGCTGGCCAAGGTACAGGCCTCTCAAACTTTCCTAGAATTGACTTTCCTTAAACAAAAAGGGCTTCCCTGGAGCACTGGCGGTACCTACGTGATGGGCTTGGCTGGCTAATACCCCGGGATTAGCAGAGGGACACTTTAAACCTCTTTAAACCTAAAGACAGGTATTTCCTATAGGGGACCCTTCAAGGACACCCACTCCAGCCCTGTTAGCTTTGTGATCACTTGGATAAGGGGCTGGATCCTTCCCCCACACTGCCCCACGGCAAGGATGGTCCAAACCCTGGATTTGGGGGCTGCAAAGGGAGAGAGGAGTCCTGGTGTCCAGATGGGATCCCCACTGCCTTGCTGTCCTCCTCCCCCCACTGCAGATGAGCCACCTCCAGCCAGACGGCAGGTGGGGATGAGCTGGATCAAGGCTGCAGTGAGGTGATGCTCTGGATCAGGCTGTGTCCATGCCACATGTGCCAGCAGCCCATGTGTCACCCTGGCGCTCCCCATGCTCCCGCGCTGGTGTGGTCTTTGACCCAGCACAGGAGCCAGGCTGGCGGCGCTCAGCTCAGTGCTCATAAAACATGGGAACAACTGAAGGACTCTGCCAGCTGCCAAAATAAAGGATTGAATCACTGTAGGGCTGGGAAAGACTTGCCCCCACACCCAGCCGAAGGCTGCAGCCCCTGGGGTTGAAGGATCTGTGGCTGTGTTGGCCATGTCCAAGAATATGGGGCTGTGACAGGGAACCACCAGCGTGCTTGCAGCCAGGAATCTGCTCTTTATTGGGGTTTGCACCTTCTGGGAGGAGGATGAGGCTTGCAGAGGGGTGTCCTCTCCAGGGGGTGTGGGTGTGGGTGCAGCTCTGGCCCTGTCTCACTGTGCCAGCTGTGCAAAACCCAGCCAGGGCCAGCCTGTGCTCCTGGGCACAGGTCTGCACTCTCCAAATCCAGCTCTTTGAGGTGTTTCTGCCCTTTCCTGGCAGCAGGGCTGCCCTGCCTGACTGCACCAAGCCTGGGCTCTGCCTCCCGGCTCTGCCAGTCCCACAGCCCCCAGGCATGCATTCCCCAGCCACACGCCTGCACTTAGAACAAAACTTTTGGG
Organism: Acanthiza pusilla; assembly: GCA_036630365.1. Classification (NCBI taxonomy): domain Eukaryota; kingdom Metazoa; phylum Chordata; class Aves; order Passeriformes; family Acanthizidae; genus Acanthiza; species Acanthiza pusilla. The sequence goes on along the minus strand of JAXCHO010000049.1, from coordinate 6,939,748 downwards.
AACACAGAGCGTGATCCTCAAATGAGCAGGACACCAGCAAGCCATTGGGCCAAGCAGTGCAGTTTGGCAAGTGAGACGTTTCCAGTGCCCTCCATACCAAGCTGACCCAGGTTTTATTGCTGCCTGGTGCACATGGGAGAATTGCAGTTTGCTCTGAAGCCTTTGGCACCAGGAAGAAATCTCCAGGTTGTGTGAGGTGAACCACCATGGAGAGAGCTGCCCTGGGTGTAGGAGCATTGTGGGGCTGGCTCCTTAGAGGGGCCCACAGCACCCTGCAGCACAGATGAGTCCTACCTCAACCCTGGTGTCTCAAATGCCCATTTTTCCAGAGTAGAGATGGGGAAGCTTTGGCAGAGTCCATTCAGTGAGGATTCATCCAGCATTCCTTTCCTCCACAGCATTGAGACATTAGATATGTACAGAGAGGATGTGTGGTTCCTCTCACCCAGTTTTTGACACCCAGCCGTTGTCTAAATCCACTGCATTCTGGCAGAGCAATGATCTCAGGCGGGGATCTCGGGAGGGATTGCCCTTCAGCGGGGGTTGCTCCTCGCTGGCAGTGATGAAACAAGCCACATGGCTCCGGTCCTTTGCCCCGTGTCCGTCATCCCATCCATCACTCCTCTGCTTCCTGCGGCAGAGGAAAAATAGCTGAGGATATTGAAGTATGCAAGGGACAGGGGAAGGCTTGTGAAAACCGTGAGCTGCTGGTTCCCAGCACTCAGGGAGTGTGAGGGGCTCGGGTTTATCCCCCCCTCCCAGGCCAGAGAGGAGTGTGGGTGTTTTGGAGTGGCTGCTGGAGCTGGAGGGGAAAAGAGGGGAAAAATTGGGTGTGGGGAGGGGGTGAACAGCGAGGGCATCAGAGGCTTAGCCCTTGCCTCCACCACTGCAGACTCTGGGGTTCCCGTTTCCAGTCAGTTTAGGGATGGGGAATTGAGCTGGACTGTCTGTCCCGAGCCTCAGCATCACCTCTGCACAGTGCACTCCCATCACCGCTGCTCGGCAGAGGGAGCATCAGCTCCTCTGCACACAGGCAGCTGGAGCACATCTGGCTGCCAGATGAGGGTGGCTCCAGCCAGCCTGGAGGCTCCTGAGCTTTAGGAGCCAACTCCAGCCCTTTCCTGGGCCTGGGGTCTCTGTCATGGGGCATTGCTCTGCTGGCTGTCCTCAGTTTTGTGGGGGTGTGGGGGGATTTCCCCCCATGGAGCTGCAAAAGGACTGGGGGTTAAGCTGTCCAGGAATCCCATGGCTCTGACCCTGGGACTCCACTCTGGTTTGGAACTGCCTCTGCGCCTCATTTTCTCCTTCTGTTGCATTACCTGAGCTCTGCCAGGCGTAAGGGAAGCTTTCCTTGATCCTTTCCCTGGGGAGAAATGCCAGACCCTGATAGAGCACTGATTCCCCTGGGATGGGAGGATTTTATCCTCTTTGCAAGTAGATGCTGCTCATCCAGGACAGAGCAGCTTCATCATGGAGAGGAAGCACCCACATGGAGGGGACAGCCTTGCACTGTCTTGATACACTTTGTCCACACTCCAGTGTGGACCAGTTCTTTCCCAGGTGCTTCCTGGCGTCAGGACTTTTACACCTGATAGTTTCCAGCATTATAATATTGTGATGCCATCAGACAGTGTGGGACCAGGCCCCAGCACAGACAGATGGGCAGACAAGGCTGTGCAGACAGAGCCAGTGTGGGACCAGAGCACCACCAGGAAGATGGGACGAGGCAGGATGGCTCTGGAGCACAAGGAGCCAGCACAGAGTGAGGCATGAGAGCTGCTGAGGCAGCCTGGCAGCAATGCCTCCATCCCCCCTGCCAGCACCTCCTCTACAAAGCAACATCCAGTGTGTCCCCAGACCTTGGGGACCTCTGCTGTGGGGTGCAACAGCCATCACCACTGTGGGCTGTCATCTCAGTGGCTCTGGCCACTGGGTTGGGGCTGCCATACCCTGACTTCCCTGATCGGAGCCCTGTTGGCTGCACAGAAGCTTCCCACCGAGCCAGAGTTTGTGGCTGTGGTAATTTTGAGCTGCTTTGACCTGTGAAGTAGAGACTTTCAGAAAAGCGCTGCAGTTTATGCTCCTGGCTGCTGGTAGCGGTGCTGCTCCTGCTGTGCCTGGGAGAAATGTGTCCCACGGATGGAGATCCCCAGTTTGGAGCTGGGCTGATCCCCTGTAACATGACAGCTTTTGCTCCTTTGCTATTTTCCACCCCCACCCAGGGTGCCACTGCCTCCCCACAGTCTCTTTCCTCCCTGGTTTGAGCAAGTGCCTTCCCAGCTGTACTTAGAGCTGCTCAGCACCAGTCTCACAATGCCTGTATTCTCAATCTGTTAGGGTTTTTGGGGCACAATTTTTTTACTTAAAGCCATCCTTTGGGCAGGCCAGGACTGGAGACAGTGAAATACTCCCTTCCTGGGCGTCTCCACTGTGGCTATGAGGGTGCAGATCTAGGCATGGTGGGCACAGGGATCTAGTTTGATTTACCCTGACCCTGCCAGGCTCCTGACCCAGCCCAGGGCAGGATCTCTGGCACCCCTGTCCTGGGGCAGGGTTGCTGTGGGGAGTGAATCCAGGCTGGGGTCAGGACTCCATCCCCCCGCGTGTGTGCGTGCACACTCGGGAGCGCGTCCCTTGGGGTTTGCACAGCACATTAAAGCTATTCCCTTATCTAATCGTGGCTCAGGTGAGTGCTATTAGGGTTATACATTAACAGTAGTAACGATACCCTCTCCCCACGCAGTCATTGGCCCTGCCTTGATCCCAAAGCCGAAACCATTCCCACTGGCCCCATGGGTGACTCTGTCCGCCTGGTCTCTCGGGGATGAGCAGGAGGGGCTGTAAATGCATGGCAGGGTTGGAAAAGGCTAACAACTGTGCTAAGAGGCACCACTGGCACCCCCTCCGCACCCCATTCACACTCCCTCCTAGCTCCAGGCTATCCCAGCCGTGGGACAGCCTGTTTCACCTTTGCCAGGCTTGGCTGGAAATGCAGGAGCGGTTCCATCCCTGTTTGGACGTAGACATGGAGGTTCCTCATAAGGAAGAGGATTGGCTTGTCCCGAATTTCCTCTTTCTTTTCACAGAGCCATAAAAAGTCTCCAGGAGAGAGTTAAGTGTAACCCAGCATTCACATTCAAGGTAGTTGAATTATTCATTGTCAATAGTATTTCTTGCAAATCCTTTTCTTTTCCTTGTGAATCACCCACAGTACATCCCTGAATTCAGCAAACATCCGAAACCAGCAATTAGTGGAGGTGAATAACTTTCCATCTTTGGCTTGGTCGTGAACCCTCTGTTTTGAGTCTTTTCTACCTGATATTGAGCAGCAAGTGATGATATTGATACTGATATTGAGCCTGGTGCCCAGCTCACCCAGCAATGGCTCTGCCAGCCCTGAGGCAAAGCACAACCTCCACCCAGGATGAAGGATGAAGAGGGAATAACAAAGAACAGGCTGTGATGGATCTATTTACAGCTGCAGCAGGAAATAATAATTCCTACTGAAATTCATGGCATATGTGGTATTCACAAACCGCCTTATTTCTTTAGTCTTTAATTTATTTTCTTTACTGTATCTGTCAACTCCTTCACATTCCAGGTGTTCCTTTTTTCCAAAACAGTGGTATTCAAATAACAACATTGCAAGTAAGACAATTTTAGTTATTATCTCTTTAGAGAGGTTTTTGCTTTCAAATGAAAAAAAAAAAAAAAAGGTAAATCTATGAGAAAGAAAAAAACTTACAGGAGCCCCTGAGCCTGGAGCAGCCAGAGGGAGCCCAGTTTCTCATGGAGCTGCTAAACCTCACATAAATCTCCAGCAGAGCATCTGGTTTATTCTGTAACTTCTTGGGAATTGCTGTGTTTGCAGATTCAGTGCAGGTCCCTCCTGGGCTGGGGTGCAGAAGTTCTTTTCACGCCAGTGAACCCTTCCCCTGCAAGGTGGTGCGAGGCAGCCGTGACCCCTGGGAAGGACGGGGCCCCTGTGGGAGAGTGAGGACATCGCTTCCGATCAGCCCCAGGATGAGTTGGGCTCCTCACTCTCTGAAACAGTCACAAAATTCATCCCATCCCTCAATTACAAGTTGGTGGCTGAATTCTAGCCCTGGTTCTGGAACTCTGGTTCTATTCCTGGTCATGTTGCAGCCTTGCTGGGCTCCTTCCCTCTTCTATGGATCACTGGAGAGCTTTGGTGCATCTTGGGGTCTGTGCTGGACCCTCAGTCATCACCCTGCTCACACTGTGCTGAGCCTGTTCCAGCACCGCCAGGAACAAGAAGTGGCTTAGGAAAATCTACTTCTTCTTGCAATGGGACAGCAGGAAAGAGACACTGTCAAAAATAAAATTGAGTTGGTTGATAAACGGATTTGCAGTCTGGAGGTGGGGGTTTGCTCCATGGAGGTTCTCTTATTAGGGTGTCTAAAGCCCAGTTTTCCTTTGCACCACCTAAACTCTGCTTCCACTCAGATAGTGTCATAATTTAATTGTGTTGCTGAGACTGCCCAGTGTCCATCTGATTTGGCCCAAATGGGTGGATGTGCCAAGCATTCATTAGGGAGAATGGATGAACAAGGATGGGAGGCACACAAAGATCCCCTTTCCTGGCAGAACGAGGCTGCAGGCGAGGTTATACAGGTTGCTGGGTCACTAGAAATCTCTTCCTGCGCATCTGCAGCAGTGATGGGCATTATCTTGACCACGCTGATATACCCAGGGCAGCCCCAGGGACACCCATGGAGCTGTTCTGAGCTTGCTCCCTCTCCTTCCCACAGCAGCACTGCTCTCAGCATCAGAAATTCAGGAGAAGATGGGCAAACACATCTGCCAGGCAAACAAATGGCCAGGCATCATCCCTCTCGACTCCCTGGAACAGGATTTTGTAATTTTGGGTGGAGAAGCAAATACTCACAGCTGTGTTTATTCCCTGCCTCTGGGCTCTGCTGCAGAGGAAAACACCAGGAACTTGTCAGCAAACTGCCGGGCATGGGCGTCCTCCCTCGGAGTGCCACCTGCCCCCACAGCCCAGGCAGAGTCCCACAGCTTGCCCTGTGTGCCTGTGGGACAACGAAGGAGCTTAGGAAGGCACAGCAGGGCTACCTTTGACTGTATTTTTCTGCTAGAAAGCAGCAGGTGCTGCTTGCAGTCCCATGGGATGTGCATCTGTGAGCACAGATACATGAGTCTTGATGGCCCCAAAATCTGTGCATATCCGGGGGGCCAAGGAGAGATTTAGGCTGGCTTTGGCCCCTGGCCCAAGGAGCAAGTCCCTGGGAGTGCTTAGGCATCATGTGGGCTTTCTCCACTGCACCTTTAAGGACTGCACTGAAAGCACTGCCCTCTGTCTTAGCTCAGGACAGGGAGAAGGAAAGTAACTCTCTTGGTGGCAGAGAAATGTGGTCATTCCAGGGTATTCTGTCTTTCCCTTGTTCTGATCCATGCACATTCAAGTGATGGCACCTTGGTTTTGGGCTTCCTAGCAAAGAGTTGGGCTTTCCTTAGCCCTGCCAGGCAGCCTTTCCTCAGCCCACTGCAGGACCTGCAGCTCTGTTCCTCTCAGGAAACGCTTGTCATGACACCAGGGATTTATGGTCCATCTTCCTGGGGCGCCTCTGAATCCCTCCTGCTCTTTCCACCAAGAAATTCCGCCGAAGCCCAGGTACTTCCCAACAAGAAGAAACACGCTGGTGTTAAATGGGAAAGATGTTAAATCCAGTGGGAGCCTCCTGACTCTCCCACTGGTGCCCAGGGCATTGCCATGTTCCTCCTGAGCTCTCCCCACGTGGTCCTGTGTCTCCTCCGTGCCCTCAGGGATGCTCCCTGCCTTTCACCACTCCACTTCATCCTCCTCGGCTCACCCCCAGCTCTGCTCTCTCTGCCAGGCAAGACCAGGACAAAAGACAAGTACCGGGTGGTGTACACGGACCACCAGCGCCTGGAGCTGGAGAAGGAGTTCCACTACAGCCGCTACATCACCATCCGCCGCAAGGCCGAGCTGGCCGCAGCGCTCGGGCTGACCGAACGGCAGGTCAGTGCTGCAGAGTCCCGGGAAAACCATGTCCCAGGTGGAGATGAGGATGGGGAGGGTGAGGGCTGTAGCCCAAGCGGTTAGAGGAGGCCCCACCTTGCTCCACAGACATCCTTTCCAAACTTTGGGATGCCCTTCCTGCCTCGTGGGGACTGAGGGTTTTCATCCTTGCCTGTGCCCATCCTCATTTCTGCACTGCCATCTTTTCCTTTCTGCAGGTGAAAATCTGGTTTCAGAATCGGAGGGCGAAGGAGAGGAAGGTGAACAAGAAGAAGCTGCAGCAGCAGAGCCAGCCCACCAGCACCACCACACCCACCTCGCCGGCGGTCAGCACGCTGGGACCCATCGGAGGCCTCTGCAGCAGCAATGCCCCCAACCTCATCTCCTCATCTCCACTGACGATCAAGGAAGAATTCATGCCTTAACCCTCTTCACCAGCTACAGGCCCCAAGAGAAAAGCACTATGCAGCAGAGCCCAGCCAGCCCGTGTGCTCTGAAGGGTGGCAGCTCCTTGCCAAAGATGCGACTGTCCCTGGCTGAACTGATGGGGCAGACAGAGAGGCTGGACAAGGTGGCACTGGGACTTCCTAAGGGACTGGTGGGCTCTCCCCTGTGTAAAAAACACAGGTCATGTACTGCTCTCCCACAGGAGTCACACACCAGTCTGGGTTTTAGTCACTGCAGCCCAAGGCAAGGTCCTGATGTCAGCAGGGAGAAGGGGGTAATGGTGGAGGAGGGCTTTCTCGTGGTGCTCCAGGTGCTTCCTTCGGTGCTCCTCGCAATCCAGCTGCCCCATGCTTTTGGGCAGTTTGAACAAGACTGAAGTAGAAAAAAGACCTGGCTGGACTCAAGGCAAAATGAACTTCTGCTGAAGTGGTCTCCCGGGAAGTGGGGTGAGGAGGGCAGAGCAAGTTGGGCTCTGGGATCCAGGCAAGACCCTCGGCTGTAGGACGTGACATGGGAGCCCTTCAAACCACGCTGATGGTGGCAGGGTGGAGCACATCCTTGACAAGAGTACCTGAATATCCCCGCCCTTGTCCCCGGTGACCCTGGCAGTGCCCAATCCTGCTCCCCAGCTCTGCCCCTGTGGCCACACAGAGCCATGTGGAGGTGTCTCCAGCAGCCCTGGTTCCTCTGGCTGTGCCATGGCAAAGTGCCACTGCAGCCATCCTCCACCTGGAGCACAGGAAGGGGTAGAAGGGAGCCCAGCACAGGCACACTGGGGGCAGACCACCCTGCTGAGCCCTTCCATGGGGAAGGGAAGGAGAGCGGAAGGTTTGCCATTGGGACAGGGTGCAAGAAGCAGCCCCAGGCTGTCCGGAAGGGCCAAAACTGAGAGAGCTTTGGGCGCTAGTCCAAGAGAACACAGTAACTGCAGGCACCAGGAGCTGCTGCTGGGTGGGCAGGAGCCTCCTCAGGCATGAGAGAAAAGACTGGCATGTGCCTTGGTGTTAGGTGATGGGGAGGTGGTTTTCAGAAAGACAGAGACGCATTTCTTTTCCTCTTTTCTTTAAGACTACAGATTACAGGACTACAGATTTTGCTCTCCCTGTCTCCCTGCTCCTCCGTGCGCTGCACTCCTTCTCACCCCCCGTGTTCCCTAGGCCAGTTAGCTAAACTCCATCCGTTCCTTCTGGTGAGCTGCAGCTGAGCAGTCCCTTCATCCCACTGAGTCCTGACCATTGCACAGGCCCAGGTTAACGTACAACCCAGTTTCAGAAACCCCAAAGGCCGGTGGGGCACAGCTGGGATACAGGAGGGTCTGTGGCTCCTGCTCAGGGCTGCACCAAGTGCTCCTCAGCTGTGGCTTCCGAGGAGCAAGGCAGGGATGAGGGAGCACAAGCCTTCCATGGTGACTTGTGTGACCTTTCTCGGCATTTTTTCTCCAAGCTCTGGGAAGATGGAGCAGCAGACATGTCCCTGCTGCCTGAAGAGCACTAGCCAAACCCTCATACTGCACCTGACACTGCTTGTGCCTCGAATCCCTTGGCCACGCTGTCCCCTGCTGACCCCCACCGCTCCCAGCCCAACAATTCAAAGTGCCCAGGTGTGGCTCTTACAAGTGGGTCCCTGTTATCCCACTGTGTCCACTGCTCTTCTCCAGCCTTCAGAGGCTCTGGGTCTCCCTCCTGCCAGTGACACTTCCCACAGCCACCGTTACCAGGTGTGCTCAGTGATGAGGACAAATGTTTGCATCGACTCAGGACTTCAGCTCAGTTTTTGTGTATATAAGGCAGAACTGGTTTTCCTTTTTATTTTTTAGGCATCAGTGAAAATAAAAACAAGCAGGAATCCTGTGTGACACAGGTTTGTGGCTGTCATTCCCAGCCCGTCGGGGAAGGTGCCAGCTCCAGGGTCGCACTGGTGCCGATGCCCCTGAGCGCAGCCGGGGCTGGAAAGGGTGTCAGCCTCGTCCCTGTAGCACAGTGTGCCTGTCCCACAGGGGCACTGCTGGCTGTGGCATGGCTCATATCATGGCATGGCACTTCCAAATCCCATTCCTTTGTCACTGAGAGGGATGGCAGTGTAAGTGACCTGGCAGCTGCAAACTCGCAGCACTGGAGACAGAGGGGGAGAGGGTGAGGCCATGGCTGGGCTGGCAGAGGCCAAAGAACAAGGCCAGCTGCCCACGGATGTGGCCGCCTCCCATTGGCGCCTCCTGGTCTCTAATCTCATTTTATGGCTGTCGATGGGCTGAATATCCTCCTTGTCCAAGATGAACAAACAGAGAATGAGGATGTGAGATAGTGCCTGGGACAGCTGGCATTGGTGCCTGACACTCTCCCCTCTCCATCCCATCAGTGTTCCCCTACTCTAGCAAGGGATTGCCCTCAAATCCCTGCCCCAAATGGCTCCTCCAGCCCCAAAACTCCTCCCAGTGCCAAGTGTTGCCTGGGAAGAGGTGGGGAAGAGGTGTGTTGAGGTGCCAGGGCCAGGCAGCTGGCTGTGGAGGGACACCTGAAGAAGGATAAAGTCCTTGTGGGTGGAGGAGATGGAGGAGTGGGAACAGGATGAGGTGGCATTGCTGGGAGAGGGACAGAGCAAAGGGTTTGTTCCTGCAATTGCAACAGAGGCTGCACCTACTGCTGCACCTACCACTGCACCGTGGTGACCCTGCACTCACCAGCACGGTGCCAGGCTGCCCATGGCACAGGAGAACAACCTCACTGCACCTTTGCAAGGAAATGTGGGGAATCAGGAGCTGGAACAGGCAGGGCGAGGCAAAGGCAATGGAGCTGGTGCCATATGGGGAAGGGATGAGACTGGAGCAGCCACCTGCCTGAAGAGCTGGGCTGGGCAGGGGAAACTGGGGCTGCTCCTGTGTGCAGACTCCAGCACGGTCCCCATGGTGAGGGCTGGCTCCTCCACGCTCATCATCCTCCCCCGCTGGGCCTTGGCTGCCTTTAACATCCACTTTTGTCATTGCCACATGAAGACCAGCGGTGGAATCCTCCCCTGGAAGGGGACGAGATGATGGCAGCCCAGCACTGGACATCACGACTGTCTACAAGGGGGGAGGCTGCAGACAATAGTGGGGAGGGGAACAGAGTCCTGGTGGGGCTGAAATGTGCATCTCCCAAATTCACCTGCAGGGAGACGAGGGGCTGGGACAGAGGGAAGATGCTCCGCCGCCCGCCCAGAGAGGCTGCGGGTGCCGTTGACAGGATGAAATTCCAACTGATACCCTAATCTGGCGCCTGCCTGTTTGCACAGCAGGGTAAAAGTCCAGGGAGCCGTGGGCTGTGCCCTTGGGTCCCTGCCACCCGTGTGTGCACAGGGAGCCGGCGCTGGCGGGAAGAGGCAATAAATGCGCCCACACACCCAGTCACCCCTTCCCCCTACACACACACACGCCCCTTGACCGGGTGACGAAATGCATCTGCTGTGTTCCCCCTCCCATGTCCTCCCCTGCGCCCTGCATCTGCCGTTTGGGCAGGGATGGGTGAACCACGCAGGGCCCTCCCTGTGCCAGGAAAAGAGCTGGTGGACACCGTGTCCCCATCAGCTTTGGAACTTTTGGTTCGAACCTCCTGGACACGTGTCACCTTGATGGTTTCACCCTGGCAGGTGACGAACACCTGGTTTTAGCACCAGCAGCAGCTGCCTCTTGAGTCACATGTCCCACATGGAGCCTGGTCCTCATGGGGACAGCCTGCCCTCATAGCCAGGGGACCTTGAGGGCTGTCCTCTGCAAGTTCCCACAGTTTCTCCCTGCTCCTCCTTCTGCACTTTCCATCAGCTCCCACTGCCCAGCTTCACCTCTCCTTGGAGAAATCTTGAAACCATCATTAAAATAAGGCCAAGCACAGCAGGTGGCCAAGCACACCCTGCCAGCAGCCTCCAGCATGGCACACTTCCCAGCAGTGACTAACCAGAGCACCGCTGCCTTGTCGCCTTCCTCTTGTCTGCGGCTCAGATCTGGGCACGGTCCCATCTTGCCGCCAGCCACCTTCTCGCCTCTTCCCGGGCGGCTGCCACCCGGATGTGTGTGGGCTGCCCCAGCAGGGTGGGCGAGGGTGTTTCCCCAGCCTGTGCGCTGCCCTCTCCTTGCCCTCTGCTGTCAGGAAGTGTGGGCAGTGCTGGTGTCTGTCAGTGATGCACTGGGATGGAGAGATCCGTGCTGTGCTTTGGCCGTGAGAAGGGGAAGGTTTGCTTGGTGTCCCAGGGGTGGCTCAGGGTGGAGTGGGAGAAATAAAAACGTGCTAGAAAATGCTTGCAAGCCCTGTGTGTGTGACCTAGTGCCAGTGCCTTGGGGATCAGAGCATGGGGACAGTTGTGCAACACCCCTATTCTCCTCCTGAACTCTCTTGGGGTTTTTGGGGTCCTTAGACTGCACTGCTCCTTCTGGCTCCTACTGCCCCTGCTGTGTGCTGTTCCATGAAGTGAGTTTCTTCCCAGCTCCAGGGAGATGCAAGGCTTGATCCAGCCCTGCAATGCTAAGCTGGAGCATCCCAGGTGCCTGGGGTGGGACATCTACTCCTGTGTAGTCCCAGGTGATGAAGAGCTGATGGTGCTAGCAGAGTAGCACCAGACAAACCAGAAAAGCGAGTTCCAGGTACAGAGCATCCCAGAAGAAGTGGTATCAACATGGACATTTCAGGGCACCATCAGCCCTGGATGTCTCTGCTGGAAAATACTGCCCTGGACACAAGAGGACAAGGCTGTGAAGTCTGCCCAGGAACACTGAATGGTTTGTGTAGAGATCAGTCCATGCTAGGGACATGTGGCTGGGACAGCTGTAATAAGGCGGCACAAGCCTCTCCCTTTCCATGTCACCGAGATGGCCATGGGACACCTCTGTTTAGGTGGATCCCAAGGGAAAAAGTCAAAGAGCTGATCCAGATTGCACTGGCATGAAAGGCAAACAGAGCATCCCTGCCTTGCAGGAAGGGTGAGGTAGGGACAGCACCTGATGCAGCCCCTGGCCATCAGCCTGGCCAGCTCCAGGCCCAGCATTCTCAGCCAGCATCCCGGGAGAGGGAGAAGTGATGGGAGAAGAGTCCAAGGCAGGTAGAACCTGTCTGAGTGAATTCCCAAAGATCTTTTTGTTTTTGAGGAAGCTGTGAATGTGTGAAAAGAGATGTTTGTTGGGTTATATAGTTTTGCTCTTTCCTCCTTTCCCTGGAAAATCCAGGTAAATATTAGCTCTGAAAGACCCATTGTGCAAATGTTGAGCCACTTCATCGTGTTGGATTCTGCAGAAATGTGTCTTTATGCTCAGGATCCATTTCCTTTCAGGGAAAATTTTTAGAAGTGCTTAGAGTTCTGTAGGAGCACAACTGCTATTAGACGTCCTGGAGATTTGCTTTTACATCAGGCAGTCTGGGTTCTCTCTGTTCCAGCCCCATCATTGTCCTCATCATCCCCACTCAGCCTTAAACCTGAGCAAAGCAGCCAGGCAGAGGTCAGGGTCAGGCTGGAGCCCATAGGGCATTTGCAAGGAAAACAGACACATCCAGTGTCACATCACTGGGCACAGTCCAGGATGAAGTGATGGACAAGTGGATATTATCACAGGAAAGATGCACTGCTGTTGGTCCTGAGCTGTCCTGGTCCCACAATGGCCCTGGGGCATGTGGGGCTGTCCCTTCTCTCAGCTATAGAGGAGACATTTTCAGCATGAAAGTGGGAGGAGAAGGCACAGACCAACTCTGCCACCTCACTGGGAATTTGACTGAGTGTGAGGGTGGAAAGCCTGCGTCTCCCTGTGCACTGGGGTTCCAGTATGCCACTGCTGACTAAGCAGGGACATCTGGACCCTGGGGATGTGACCTGTGCTCCAGCACTGGGCCCATGATATGCTGGGCTCAGATGCTCACGCTGGGAACCACCCAAGGACTCTTCTTGCCCTCAGCAGGATGGGATGTGGTCCTACCCAAAGGAACTGAGGGCTGTGGAGCATCTCCCTCCCCTGGACTGAGGGCTGGGCTCAGGAAGCATGGGGAACAATCACTTCTGACCTGCTGAAGCTCCAGCTATGTCCTATCACAGGAAAATCATGTCAGAGCTGGACAGGAAGGTGCTGGGAGCTTCTGGCACCTGCACTCACCCTGCTGCCACCACTGCGTGGGGTGCCCAGGGGTAGAGTACCCCCAAAGTCAGGTCCTAGGGACTCCTGATGCATCTGAGGCATGGGAGAGGCATCAGCCGCTCCCCCTCGCTGCCCGGGCAGGGGGCTAAGGTCCCAGACCCCCCCTTTCCCCGTCAGGAGTGCGTTTGACAGACAGACCTTCCTCCTCCCTCCCTGCTCCGCACGCAGCCATCCTCCACTCGAGGCAAACCTTTCCTCCAGCTTCGCTCCTCTCGTTCCCCAGCTCCCCCCGGCAGCAGGTGGGTGCCCACCCCTCCGTGCCGGCCATCGTTTCCCGCTCCCTCCTCGCCCTCCCCAGCGCCGGAGAGAGCGAGAGGAAAAGTGTCGGAGCGGGGAGCGCATAGCAACAGGGTCTGGGATGAAGCAGGTTCGGCAGCAGCATCTCCGGAAGGTGAGAGCCGGGAGCGGGGATGCGCAGGGATGGGAGCAGGGGAGCAGGGCTACCCCCGGCAGGTGAGAACCAGGAGGAAGGGTACCCCAGGATGGGAGTGGGAGCAAGGATATGCCCCGGCTGGGAGCGGGGGAGTCATGCCCATCGCCTCGCACCCCGTCCGCTGGAGCTTTCGTGGGCAGCCGACAGGGATTAGTCGGAATTAGGGAATAGTGTTCGTGCGCGGGGCCAGAGCGGGATGGTGGGCAGAGGGATGGGGCAATTCGTGCCCACCGCTCCTCCTGATCGGGAGGCACCGCTGCCCCCGCAGCCCTCCCCTGCCCGCAGGTGCTGCCGGCGGTGGGTGACTCATGTTGTGTCTGCCCGGGAGCCGGGGGTGGCACGGGGGCAGAGCTGGCTCCCGCAGCCTGGCACCCCGAGGACACCGCTGCCACCAGCCCCGGCGCTGCCCGCGCTCGGGGTCCCTCCCCCGGGATGGGCACAGGGCAGTGCCTTTCCCACCTGCAGCTCAGATCGCCTCCTCGTCCTCCTCCGCAGGATTTGAAGGGGTGTGGGTGATGGAAGGTCAGCTGGACGCTGAGCTACAGGTTCAGGGCAGAGCTGGCAGAGCTACAAACCCTTTTTACATCCTGCTGGAAACCCTTTTTAAACCCAGTTGTCAGGCTTTCCCATCCTAGGTTCCCTTCCACTGTCACTTTGCTCTTACCACTTTGAGTTCCCATTTTCCCCCACACTAAGTCCTTTCCCTGGGGACACAGTGGAGCAGGGTGGCAGAGCCGGTGTCAGCCACAGCTCCATCATGGGGATGTGTGCTGAGTGTGTCGGCCCTTCCTGGAGCATCCCGGGCAGTGACCCAGGGCTGGGAACCTCTTCAGCTACACCCTCTGCCTCACCATGCCCATTGAACACAGGGCAGGTTGACTCCAACCTGTGCCAGTAATCAGAATAATGAAAACACAGGAGACTTTCGTCCCTGCCAGGAAATTCCTAGGATATTGGGAAATGATGTAATAACCCCGCAGTATCCTGGTGACAGCCAGCAGGCCCTGACAGCCTATTTCTCCACTCTTGTTTGGAGGCATCGTTTGGCTCTTCTCTTTCCTCCTCTTTCCTACAAATTGCTTTTCCAGATGACTTTGTGACTGCAAGATCCATTAAAAGTGGTCTTTGTCCCTTCCAATGGCTTTCTGAGTTACTTGATGCTGGTGACCCTCTTTAGCATTTATTCAGGAATCCATTTAGTCCTGTGGCAGTCAGTTGGGATGGAAAGCAAATGTCTCTGGAGTTATTTTCCCCATTCCCAGTGCTGCTCAGAGCCCTCTGTTCTTCATTAGTCAAAAATACTATTGCTGAGCTCCAGATGGAGGACCTGGTTCTCACAGCCACCTTGGGACCACTGTGTACAGTGTTGGCATTGGGCTTGCCTGGAGCTGGTGGTGGCTGATGGAGAGATGTGCCCAGCCCTCCTGCAGCACCCACCCAGGACCCTGACAGCCTCCTCTTCCTCTCATTATGATCCACTTTCCATTGGCCACTTGGAGTTTTAAAGCTTCTTGCCAGACATATTTTAGACATATGTAAACACCTCTTTCATAGAGAAGACCCTTCTCAGGCTCTAAGGATTTCAGGTTGGCTTTTGTATAATAGCGTTCCCAGAAGAGCTGAGTGGATGTTTTCATTCATTTGATTATTTTCTTTGGGGTTTATTTGGTAGAAATGGACTAAATTCCACTGGAGCCCATGGTGGGAGCCATGGTTCGTGCTGTCCCTTCCCATACCTGGCCAGGCTGCTGAGCAGCATCCTCCTACCTGAGCCACTGCCCTCCTCTGCCTGCCACAAACTCTCAAAACTTGCCCAGGATTTCCAGGATTCCCAGGGTGGGGTCACCCAGGGTCAGTGCAGCCCTTCGAGGGGCTCTTCCACACCACAGCAGTGCTTCATTCGCTTCACTTTCTAAGTGATACTACATTTGAATTAATTTTTATGATTTTTAAAATATTTTTCTCTCTCAGAGATTAACAAGCAATTCAAACTAATCTGAAGTGACTCACGCTTTAGAGACTCACTGTGCTCAAATCCGCAGGGGAGAAATCTGGTGCCGGATGGCATTTCTCTTGCTCAAAGGCTGTGATCCACACACAAAACACTGACAAAATAACCCCACAATTCCAGCTTGAATGGAGACAAAATAGGATGAAAAACATAACTTTGATCTGGCAGGGGTTTTTTCACTCAGACACAGCTGAGTTTTGGTTTAAGTAAATTGGTTTAGAGAAAATAATTAGCACAGAGCTATTTCCTTATAGACCTGAGCTCTTATCTTGGCAGAGATTAAAGTGTTTTTTCTTCTTGGTGACCTTTGCTTTGCTGACTTCTTTGGGAGCATCTTTTGGTGAATAATGGAAAGTGATGCTGTGTTCAAAGAGGCCGTGGTTGCCAAGGGAGCTGTTAGTCCCCGTCTGTTTATAACTGTGAGACAGGAGCCCGGCTTGAAGGATGGCAGCTGACGGTGGAAAGAACTAGAGCAGTACTGTAGCACTGGAGCACTTCAGCTGCTGCTGAAAAAAGAGAATTCCTGTTATGACAGAGGCTGAAAGAGAGCATTAATCCTAAAAAAGAAAAAAAAAAGAGGTCTAGAATCAAGCTGGTGTGCAAGATTTCCAGCAGTCTGAATTTGGGAGGTGTGCTTCTCTCTGCTATTTGGGACAAAGATGGGCTGGAATCTTTAAATACTGTGCTTTTCAAGTCAGGGAAATAGGCCATTTTTTCTGTGATTTCTGCAATTTGGAGCATCGCGGTCATGGAGAGGCCTTTGTCTATGTTTTCCAGCAGTATCCCTGACCTCTATCTCCTCAGCCTGCCCAGTGGGGACAACTGTCACTGTCCTTGGGGTCTATCTGACACTTGAGTGGTCTCTACTTTCTGCTCTGGGGTCCCAAATTTAAACTGTAGAGCTCCAGCTAAAGATGGTAATAAGGGGGCAGCCATCACTGAGACACAAGTGATAAATTACATCCCATGGCCCTTGAAATGGGGACTGAGATGGCCATTTACAGTTTGGCAAAGGTCCCATCGGTTCCTTTCATTTCCTGTTGGTACTTCTGTGTTGATTTCTGCGCTACATCTGATGGACAGGCATCTGCATGCAGTCAGATCTTGCAGCTCTACCTGTGCCCCTCTGCAGGTGTTTAGGATTCAGACAGAGACGCAGGAATTAGGCAACAGGATTTAATGATCTCCCAGCATCCCTGCTTGCTGGTTTTCTGTGATTCAAACCTTGAAAACAAGAGCTGCTCAGGCAGTGTGATGGACTGGAAAGTGGGTTGGTTTTTTTTTTTGCAGGGGGAAGACCCAGTTGTGGTGGTCCCTACCTGGCAGGGATCTGTGTGAATACAGGCTTTAGCTGCTGAAATTTTTGGGAGGGAGTCCAGAGCAGCCTGTCCATGTCCTGCATGCACAGACAGCTGTGGGTCATGCCCACTCTGTGTGCTGGGTTAATCAGCAGGCAGGGCCATGGCTTGGAGGTGTTGCTAAACCACAGAGCTGTGCTGAACCACTGCAGGAAAGCTGCCAGGTAGCGACAGCTTTATAGCAACTATGTTATATTTGGGTCATATTTTGACTTTTCAGCCTATGTTTCTGCAATTTTCTCTTCTGCCTTGTGATGGTGGCATCCAGCAGGGATGGGCTTTTTACAGAGGAGTTTGGTTTAACAGCTTTGCTGGAGCTGTACATTTCAGAAGGCTCTGGGAAGAGTTTGCCCTGGTTTGTCCCATCCCTCGAGGCATTTGCACACTAGGTGGGGATGGGGATGAGTTTGCCTCTGGTGCCGTTGGGCATGTCTGTAATGCCAGCAGCTGGGGACTTGGGGTGCACCCTGTGATGGGTGGGAGCTGGCGTCCCTCTCCATCAGCATCATGGCTCGGTGTCTCCATGGGAACTGGCAGCAGGAGCATCCTCCAGTCCAGTCCAGCCGGAGAGGAGGAGGTGGCTGCCACCTTCCCTGAGGCCCTTAAAGGGCAGTGCTGAGCTCTGATCTCAGCCAGCTCTGCTTTCCTGGGGATTGAGGTCTACTGCAGATTCTGAGCACATGTGCACACTGACACGGGAGACCCACATCTCCTTCTGGCTGATCCCTCCAAACCCAGGTCCCTCTCCCTCAATTTCATCCCATGGGTTTGTTCCCTATGATTATGAATGGGGACAGAGATGTGGCTGTGTTCTTTTCTTTAAAGAGCCCAGGAAGAAGAGAAGGTTCCCAAATGAGTTCCTCCTGCCCTGGTACCTTGTCAGCAGGGACACCAGAATCCTCCTGTGCCTCGATACAAACACTATAAACTCCCATACTGGGGCACAGCAACACGTGGTGACACAGGGGCAGGATCCTCATTCCACCCCTCTGTGCTGTGTGGTTTTGCTGAGGGTGTATCTGTGATGGGATCTCACCTGGCAGCTGCTGGCACAGGCTTTCCGCTCTGGAGGGAAGGGAGTCAGTGAGGATGCCTTCCCTGCTCTCCTGAGATCAGGAAAGTGGGGAAACTCAGACTGAACACCTCACTGCAGACCTGATGTACACCCACACACAAACACAGAGGTGCCCCCCACCCCAAATGGATTTCAGGACTCACATTTCCAATTTCAAAGCTGAGGCAGTGGGGAGGAAGGGAATGGGTTAATCCCCTGCCTGTGCTGCATCGATCCAGAGCACATTAGGAATGCTGGAAGGAGGTCTCTCATCTCTCAGCAGGGACAACTGGGAGTAGCACTAAATTCCCACAGTGTAGGTTTTTTGGCAGTTGGAAAAGTGTGAAAAATGCATGGAGCATTTAATGGCAGCCAGCCGAGTGCCTGGCGTGGCAGCACACATGGGGCTGGGTGTCACGCTCCCTGGCACACCACAGTGGTTCTCCCACTGTCCTCATGCCCACGTTCTGCAGGAGATCCGGAAAGTTTATTGTGGCCCCCTGAAAAGATGTCTTTGGAACCTGGGGCTGAAAGTTGGGTCCCGGTGAACCTTCCCAGGATGAGCTGGGACCATCTTGCCTTTCCCAGGGGAGCTCTGGCCGTGTGGGATCACATTTATCCCTTTTGTTTGCTCAGTGGCAGAGCAGGGCATTGGCTGGGGTGGTGAACAGAGAGCTGCTGGGACAGGGTGTTCCCAAGGGACAAGTGTCAATGCTGTGGCTTGGGGTCACAAATTCACACGCAAGTTCTTGGCACTCCTTCCCTCTCCCCCATTCTTCATTCTCTGTTTTTATTCCTTCCTCAACCCCTGTCTGCCCTCTCCCATACCCTGGTCCCTTGCTCAGCCAGTGACTCCAGACTTCCTGGTAAGCCCCAGCAGCCAGGATGGGGACCTGGGCTCCGAGTGCCCAGAAGACAGAGGGAACTGGACAGGGCGGCTGGATTTCCTTCTCTCCTGCATCGGATACTGCGTGGGCCTTGGAAATGTCTGGAGGTTTCCCTACAGGGCTTACACCAATGGAGGAGGTACCACATCCTTTGGAGTGACCAATCTCCCACCCACTGGGGGCCACTGGGAGCTGGGCTGGTAGGATGTGTCCGTGAAGAAATGCCTTTCCCCTTCCTGGGGCTGGGAAGTAGCACTCATTGCTCTGGGGTGAAGCCTCCTCCTGCCCCCCAGGCTTGTTTAGGGCATTGACCACCCGTAGCCATGTGTGGAAGGGATCTGCCACCCCATCTCTGTACTCCTGGCTTTGGAGAAATCCCTGGCTCCAAGGTGAGCAGAACACCAGCTCTCCTGGTGTCCAGTGGTTTCTTGGTCTGGTTTCCTCCAGGACTCAGCAGGGCCAGCAAACACTTCCCAGCTATCGAAGGAGGGAGTGAACCTTCTACAATGCCAGAGCCTGGGGTGATGGTGCAAAGCGTTGGTTCAACTCCTCCCAGGGGAATTGTTTATTTCATGCAATAATAACTGGAGAATTTCATGGTGTTTGTGAAAGATTCAAAGAGGGAAGAAAGTTGGGAGCAGGGGGGAAGCACAGCACCAGGTGAATCACAGCCCCTTTCTCCTGCACTAACAGTGAGCTGTTGCTCCTCACTGTCTTCCTGATTTTGATGCAGATCCCTCAGAGCCACACTTCTTGAATGATCTTTATTCCCTGTCACAGCTGGACTTAAGGTGTTTGCTCTGCATTACTTTCACGTTTTTTTTTTCTTGCTTCTTGCAGGAGCTTTCTTAGTTCCTTACTTCATCATGCTGGCCATCTGTGGGATCCCCGTCTTCTTCATGGAGCTGTCCCTTGGCCAGTTCTCCAGCCTGGGGCCACTTGCAGTGTGGAAGATAAGCCCTCTCTTTAAAGGTGCGTGAGTGGAGTCCTGAGCCTCTGAGGAACCTCTGCAAGAGCTCTTTGATGAGGACATGCACCAGCAGCAGCATCCCATGATCCCCAAAGCTCTTGTTAGAATCAAAGGTTAAAACCAGGGGGAAGGTGTGGCAGGCTGGAATTTTTAGTTAGCTGTTTTAGAAACTGCAAGATATGCATGGCATTTGTCAGTCTTTGAGGGCACTGGATGGCATGACCAGCTCTAGAAATGGTATGAAAATTATTAAGCCAGCTATTGTACAAAATAGAGCATGAAAAATAAGCAATGCTTGCTAAAGACAAAGGTAAGAATAAAGAATTTAAAGAAGGGTTCAAATCAAATACTTTTATTCTGAACATTAAGCTGGAGTGAAATTGTTTGTGTGAGGCAATAGATCATCAGTACAGAGAAGGCATGTCCAGAGGTTATAATGGCAATAAGAAGCTCCCCCAGCAGGTGAACCTTGCGCTGGTTGAGCATTCGGCTGCTGAGGTGCAGTGTCTGACCCTGCTTTTGGATGTGCTCTGCTCTGCTCCAGCTCACTCCTTCTTTACCCTCTCCTTCCTTCAGGCGTTGGCATGGGCACGATCCTCATCGTCTCCCTGGTGGCCATTTACTACAATATGATCATTGCTTACGTTCTCTTCTACCTCTTTGCATCCCTCACAAGCGACTTGCCCTGGCAACACTGCGGCAACTGGTGGAACACCGAGCTGTGCCTGGACCACCACGTCATCAAGGCGGGGAACAGCACCGTCCCCGTCAACATCAGCAACACCGTCAGCCCCAGCGAGGAGTACTGGAGGTAAAGAGGTCTGCCTGACCCGGGTGTGGGGACGTGGTTGGTATCCAGCCAGGGAGAGGACGGGGATGGGATGAGGGGTGAAGGATCTGCACGTCTCACAGCACAGATGCTGTAGATCTCGCTCACGGTTGGCGGTGTGGGTGCGGTGATGGGCTCGTGTGCTCAGCTGTGGGTGACATCTCAGTTTAGCCACTGCGATGTGGGAGGTGTCCGTGTTCTAGCGCTGCTTTGCTGGCCTGGAGATACGCTAGACTAAATGCATCCCACGTCTGGAATGGCTGGGAATTTGCTCTCAAGATGCCAGGCATCCCTTCTAGGCTCTTTAATATGTGGTGGAGAAATCGCTCACTCTGTTCCCATTTGCTTGGCAAATAACTGCCCGTGCCTATGATTATTGACAAGGTTATCTTGCAGCAGAGGCATTTCTAGGATCAGAGAGCCTCTGGAAGAAGGCAGGGGCTGCCCATGGCTGTGCACTAGCAGCTCTCCTTCCTCCCTAGCCGCTATGTCCTGCACATCCAAGGAAGCTCGGGGATTGGGAATCCTGGGAGGATCCGCTGGAACTTGTGTCTGTGCCTGCTCCTTTCTTGGACTATCGTTTATCTGTGCATCCTTAAGGGAGTCAAATCCTCTGGCAAGGTAAGGGCTGGCTGGTCTCCTTCGGGGGGACCTACAGCGATGCTCACCAGTGCCTGGTGCCAGTGAGACCCACAAACAGCATCCACTGGGTACAGGACATTTCGGGGATACTGTGTACATCTAGACACCAGCAGGGCTGGCACACCAGCTCTGCTGCAGCCCAAGGACCCCAGGATGATGTGTCCCACCCTGGGGACAAGGCATGGGGGCAGCACTCACACCGTGCTCTCGTTCCCAGCTCTCCCAGCTGGCTGTGCTCTCCTGCAGGTCGTGTACTTCACTGCCACCTTCCCCTACCTCATCCTGGTGATGCTGCTCATTCGTGGCGTGACCCTGGAGGGGGCCTGGAAGGGGATCCGGTTTTACCTCACACCCCAGTTTGATCACTTGCTGTCTTCCAAGGTGAGCAGGTTCTTGTGCAATTTGTTCAAGACACAAAAATGAACCTTCTCCTGCCACCTCCTGCCACCTCCTGCCACCTCCTGCATGCAACAGAGGCAGTTCCCTTACTCGGTGTCTTTTCTGGTCACACCCTAACCTAAAACTCTCTTGGTTGCTCCTAGACCAAAAATCTTTGTCCCACACCATGTCTGGGCCACTATTCCCACATGTCGCAGTCCCATGCCTGTGTTTATGGCCCTGCATGGAGGGGACAGCAACCTCCCCACCTCCCCTGGGTGCCACCACCACGGGCAGGATCACCCTGTGATGGGCTGGGGTGGCAATGGGTGCCCGTGGTGGATTTGACTTTTTGTTGGTCTCAAGAAATCCAGCATGTGGAGTGGGGGTCACCAAGAGACCACCCAGTTTTACAAGGGCATTAAATGCCACACTGGGCTGGCCCTAAAACATTCTTATGAGCCCTTGCATTAGCCAGCTGATCCACTGTGAGTGGTGAGTGTGTCAACAAGGAAAGACAAATATCCCATGGGCTGTGCATGCTTGGAGTGCCAGGGAATTTGTGCCCAGGGCCCTGGGGAAGCAGATTTCTAATGCCATCTTCCTCATGAGGAGGTTTCCAACCCCCTGCTCTCCTCAGAACAGCTTCCTTCCCCCAGGTGTGGATCGAGGCGGCTCTGCAGATTTTCTACTCCCTTGGGGTGGGCTTTGGGGGCCTCCTCACCTTCGCCTCGTACAACACCTTCCATCAGAATATCTACAGGTGAGAACCAGCTGCTGTCTTGTAAAAATGGTGAGTTGGGGGAAGACGTGAAAACCTCAGCCAGCGAGTCCAAAGCCAGCAGAGGCACACGGTGCAGCACAGTCACCCTGCTGTGTGCCTTGCACTGAGGGGATACCTGGCAGCTTGTACAGGCTTGAGAGGAACAGAGGGATCTGTGGGAGAAAAATCTCCTAAGCGCTAAGGCAGAATACCCAGCTCAGAAGTTTTGGGCTGTAGCTGCTGAAAACTGAGGATATTTGAGATTGGAGTTGTGCATGTATGCCCTGTCCCCAACATCTGATGTAGTTCACCGACAGAGATGGTGTTGGACAGTTGGTCTGATCCCATCCACAGGGAAAGAAAACTTGTGAGGAACCCCACAGTTATCCATGAAATATATGCTTTTGATCCTGGAAAGCACTCATCAAGACAGGCCCTAAAGGACAGTCACTGGGTGACCTTACTGGGCACCTGGGGCAGGCAATGCCACCATGCACTGGTGTGGGATGGGAAGGAGCGAGCATGTTCAGAGCATCTTCTTCCTTCTCCACAGGGACACCTTCATAGTGACCCTGGGCAATGCCATCACCAGCATCCTGGCAGGTTTTGCCATCTTCTCTGTTTTGGGATACATGTCCCAGGAGCTTGGGGTCCCTGTTAACCAGGTGGCAAAAGCAGGTGAGGCCAAATGAAGATGTTTTCTCCTTCCTCCTCTTTCTGGGTGTCCTGGGGAGCATCCCTTCCAGGGTGGAAGGCACCTGAGGGTGTCAGCATGAGGAATGAAGGTGTACGCTCAGCTGGCCAGGGGGAGGGAAAGGGGCAGACAACTTCCTGTTGTGTAAATATTGAGTAACAGACGATGTCTAATGAAGGTCTGAGCAAAGAGCAGGATGTTTCTCCACCCTCTGCCACAGGACCCCTCCTGTCCATCTTGCCAGGGTCCTGGCAGGTCCCTGCCATGGTGCTGCTCCACTGAGCTCTCCTCTCCTCCATCCCCCCATGCCCAGCTCTGTCACCACCTTTTCACCCTGCTGTGCTTTGCCTCCCCTAGGTCCTGGTCTGGCTTTTGTGGTGTATCCCCAGGCCATGACAATGCTCCCCCTCTCTCCATTCTGGTCATTCCTGTTCTTCTTCATGCTGTTAACCTTGGGCCTGGACAGCCAGGTAAGGACAGAGCCCACGGAGCCAGCCATGGACTCTGGGCAGCCTGAGGGCTCAGGGGACCTCTCCTCCCGTGCATGCAGTTTGCATTTATGGAGACCATCGTTACGGCAGTGACAGATGAATTCCCCTACTACCTGCGGCCAAAGAAAGCTTCGTTCTCAGCCGTCATCTGCATCGCCCTCTTCCTGATGGGGCTCATCCTCACAACAGAGGTATGGGTGTGGGGATGGATCCATTGTGGGGACCAACTAGGGACTCATTTTAGGGAGAACTTAGGTCAGGGACCAAGTTTTCAGACATGTGTATTCATATTAGGTAACCAGGGAAAAGAGAGATGAGCGTGGGCTTCCAGAAAGTGTGAGCTCCAAGGGGAGTGACACAGTGTTGTGCCCATTCCTGCACCACCTCCATGAGGAGAGTGATGTCCCTTGAGGTTGCTGACTGCTGTTCTCCCCAGGGTCCCCAGAAGTCAGAGGGCATGGGTGGAGGTTTGTTGGGATGATGGTCCTGGAGATGCTGGCCTCTGTGCTTTGTCTCTGCAGGGTGGGATGTACTGGCTGGTCCTGCTGGATGACTACAGTGCTGGCTTTGGTCTCATGGTGGTGGTGATCACAACCTGCCTTGTGGTGACACGTGTCTATGGTAAGGGGGCCTGTCCCCACCCCCAGACCCCAGAGGGCTGTCTGTATGGAGAGAGGGATTTAGAGGGAGCCATAGGGAAACCAACAGCCCCACAGTGGAGCATGAGACACTGCTCCCAGTGCTTGTTTCTTCTTGGCTATCACTGGATTCACCTCTCCAAAGACTACATGCGGTGCTGAGCCTGGTACTTCAGGGACCACCAGCTGGGCCCCCCTGCTGCATCTCCCAGATGGGTGGGGGGAGACTCTGCTGTAGAGGATGCAAATTCCTGCTTGTGATCAGTGCAGGGCAGCCTGGTACAGGCACTGGGCTCTGGGGTAGGGATCAAACATTCTGAGTCCCTCTCCCTCCTGCAGGCATGAAGAGGTTCTGCCGAGATATCCAGATGATGCTGGGCTTCAAACCAGGGCCCTACTTCAGAGCCTGCTGGATGGTCCTATCCCCAGCAACAATGATGGTAACTGCTCAGCTTGAGCTGCTGGATGGCGCTGGAGAACCATGGCGGTGCCACTGTCCCTGGGTGACCTCCCAGTGTGATAAGTTGCTCTGCTGGCATCTCCTGCCCCAGGGACCCTCCTTCTGCTGGGAGGTGTCCATCATCCCCAGGCCTTTTTCGAGCATGAGACCTCTGGGATGACCTCACTTTCTTCCCATCCCACAGGCTCTGCTGGTGTATAACATTGTCAAGTATCAGCCTTCCGAGTATGGCAACTACCGCTTCCCCACCTGGGCCGAGGTCTTGGGCATCCTCATGGGAGTCCTCTCCTGCCTGATGATTCCCATGGGCATGGTGGTGGCTGTGCTCCAAGAAGAAGGGACGCTCTGGGAGGTAGGAGATACTGGGGCCTGGCATTACTGGGGAGCACCCCAGAAACATGCAGGAGTAAACAAAAGGCCCTGCCAAGCCAGTACCCTCTGGAAGTTTCTGCATCCTCTCTCCTGGATGGCGTGTGTCCCCATTTCCCCTCGCTGCCCATGGGGTGTGAGTGATGGCACATCCCAAGGCATTTCCAGCAATGCTGCTTCCCATGATGCCAGATGGGTACTGAGTAATACTGCTGCCCAAGGGGCAGCCCAGTGTGCATTCCCACTCCCAAACTAGCCTGCTGTGCCCTGTGGGGAAGCACCTTGTCCGCAGCGTGGGGCACGCATGGGCACCTGGGACTTTGCACCTACTTGGCAGGAGCAATGACACAGCAAGGTAGGCAGCTGCCAGACTGTGCAGGCAGCCCAGATGGGATCTCTGCACTGAAAGGCTTCTCCCAGGAGCATTTTACACAGCTGCTGGCTGCTCACAGCTTTCCCAGCCCTTCAGTGCTCTCCCCAGGCTGTTAAAAGCAGAGGAGCAGAGCTTGATGCCCTCCCCAGGGAGCAATCCCCTGCTCGAGCACTTGCTGGCTGTAACCTGGCTTGGCACAGCATGGGCACTGTGGCATGGCCAGGAGCCACCTTGGCAGAGGATAACCCCTTGTCTGGGTGACTCTAGTCCCACAGCACAGGTCTGTAGCCCTACAAATAGCTCCTCGCTCCTGCAGGCCCTCACCACCAGCACGCACAGCCTGTGACACCTCCCCAGCCCACAGCAGGGCACTTAGAGCTGCCTTCCCAAAAAGCTTCAGGACAAGCTTTAGACCCCATCCCATCCTCACTGTGGGTTCTGTCAGTCCCTAGGGGCCATCAGGGCCCCGGGAGGGGTGGGTGAGCTGTGGGGTGGGGTGGGGTGCAGGGTGCCTGTGCTCCCCTGCCTGTCCCCTCACAGCGAGTCCAGCAGGCCAGCCGGCCAGCCATGGACTGGGGCCCATCCCTGGAGGAGAACCGCACCGGTGTGTACGTGGCGAGCCTGGCTGGCAGCCAGTCCCCCAAGCCACTGATGGTCCACATGCGGAAATATGGGGGCATCACCAGCTACGAGAACACGGCCATCGAGGTGGACCGGGAGATGGAGGAGGAGGACGAGGAGGAGTCCATGATATGAGGGGACCCATTGTCCTACAGGCTGGGTGGGAGGTCACCCTCCCATTTTGCACAGGTTGCACTGCAGCACTTCAGGACAGCCTGGAGGGGTCTTTCAAAGAGTGTTCAGGAGCTGCTGACCCTGCCAGGTTCCTCACCACCACCCTGGTCCTGCCAGGACAGAGCTGCCGCCTGCCCTGGTGCTCACAATGTGTTTCTGTTCAGTGTGACAAACTGTGATGAGTCCATGTGTTCGTGTGACAGTGTCTGGTTGAAGTGTTGGGGCTGTCCCACTCCCAACCTCAGCCCCAGCCCTGCCATCCCCACTCAAGGATGTCCAGGGTGCAGAGATGTCCAGGCTGCAGGAGGTGGGGAGGAGGAGAAGGAGCTCCTGTGTGTTGGTCCGTTCTCTGTTTGTGTGTATTTGACTCCAGTAACCCATAAACACATGTGAGAGAAGCTGTAACATCCTCCATGCCCCGAGGACAGCGTGTGCCAGAGCACTCTGATCACACGGAGGTATTCCAGCAAAACCAGCACAAATCACTATCCTCCTGAAGCAATTTGACCTAATAAATGAGCAGTCAAAAACAAGTAGAAGAATAAAAGAAAAGGCTTTATAAACAAACCAGGATGCAGGTCCCCCAAGGACCTTGGTGGGCCAGGGCAGCTCTTCCCAGTGCTGCCTGGCAGGGTTGGGTTGACTTGAAGGAAGGGAAGAGGTGGTGTGACCTGTCCCCCACGTGTGCAGGAGGTCAGGGACAGGTTTCAGCTGGACCCAGTGTCCAAGGAAGACCTGTGCCTATTGCCAAGGGAGATCCAAGGTGTGGCCCCAGTCCTGAGTGCTGCTTTTCCCAGTGAAAGGAGAAGGGCTGGCTCTCTGTGTCCGTGAATGATTTTGGGTTAGATCAGCCCATGCCCCACGTCCTGCCACCACTGCTGGCCTGAGAGTCTTAGTGAGCTCCTGGCTGGGGCTGTTTGGACCTGACACTGCCAGTCCCCATCATCCCAGTGTTGCGTGCGCCTTCTGCCATGTGCCATCAGCTCACCAGTGAAAGTGCTGTGTGACACAGACCCTGTCTGCATTATTTGGGGAGTCCTCAGCATGGAAGAAAGGCACATCTAGAGGGGCTTCCAGGGCTTTCTAGGTATGTCTAGAGGGACACAGCTCCCTCTGGTCTTTTACCTGCAAATATTTGCCCTGGTAAAAGACAAAACCCTAGGATAAACAAAAAATTAAGGGTCTATGTTTGGATCATGGATGTGGTCCTGGTGCACTGGGTCCAGCTCTGTGGCTGGAGCCTCCAGGGTGAACTCTGGCAGGGGACTGCAGTCTTCCTCTTTCGCTACAGTAGGGGAGATTAATTATTGCCTTTGCCCCTCCGAGAGTGTAGGAACAGCTCCTACATCTTGTCCTCCTGCCTGCTCACCTTCCCTTGTCCAGAGATGCTGAGCTCATTCCCAGATGGCTCTGCCCTTCTTTTCTCCTGCAGGCTTTCCTGGTGGCTTTCCCCATCCTCCTCCCCATACCCTGCCATGGCTGCAGCCTGTGGGGGTGATGGGGGTCCCCCAGCCCCAGCTGCTGGGGAGTGTGGGGCTCTGGCAGCACAACCATGAAGCAGCCTCAGCTGCTGGCCCCGGGTTAATCATTAGAGTCCAGCCATAAAAGCGTGGCTGATGGAAAGTTCAGGCCATGGCGGCTGGGGAGTGGGGAGGGCCTGCCATAAACATTTATGGCCCCAATGAATCCCTCGCTCTAACCTTGACACTATTTACTGAGCAGGAGGCCTCAGGAGGTCACGGTGCTGCCCAGCCATCGCTGTGGGTGCTGGCCAGGGAGCCTGGGTTGGGCTGGCCCCCAGAGGGGCACGCACAGGGGTCTGTGTGGGGTGATGGACTCGGCTGTTTCACGATGTCGCTGCCAGCCACAAAGAACCAGAGGAACCAGGAGTACCTGACGCTTTCCCACCGCATGGAGTTGAAGCTTCTCTGGGCTGACCAAGCTGGTCCGGTCTCTGTATGCCTCCCAGCTTCTCCTACCCGCATGGGGTCCTGCCATATTCCCCAGATCCCTGCGATCCTCAGGGCTCTCCCTTGGCAGCTGCCATCAACCAGCGCTGTGCTGCAGAGCGATGGGAGGGATGGAGCCGAGGCTGTGCCAGGATGTGGTTGAGGAGCAAAGCTGGCAGTGTGGGAGGACTCCAAGGGCAAAAGGCACTGGGGCAGTGGCACATCCGGGGGACACGTGTGCTGTGCCATGCGTGGCTGCCCAGCGCTCGGGGGGGACGCAGCAGCGGGAACATTCCGGTGCTGACACCTGCCGGGGCCGGGGCAGATGGCAGGGACAGGGGGGCAAAGGGGCACCCCAGGGCCTGGGTGGAGCGGGAACAAGGGCTGGGGCAGATGGCAGGGAGAGGGGGGCAAGGGGCACCCCAGGGCCTGGGGTGGAGCAGGAACAGGGGCTGCGGCAGCCTGACCCCAGTCCCCCTGAGGTACCAGCCCACCTGCATGGGCACAGCCCAGCAGGTGCCCCTGGGAGCCCCCCAACCCCACCCTGGACTTGGCGGGGAGTCCTGTGCCACTCACCGTGCAGCATCAGCTTCCTCAAAATTCCCCCAAACTGCCCAGAGGGCACTCCTGCTCCCCATCCAGCTTGAACACCTGCTGGGGGCTCCCAGAGCACCATCCCTGAAAAAATGGCTGGAGTGCAATGAGCTGGGTCTGGGGGGGACACTGAGCTCCCTGAAACCCCAGAGATGCAGGAGACCAGGGGTGGGCAGTGTCCAGGACACCAGCATCCTGCAGGCGGCAGGAGACCTGCAGCCCCTGCCCAAGGCCTGGGCCCACCCTTGATGCTTTCGAGGACAGGAGCGTGGTGATGGAGGGACAAGGGGGTGGCAGACGGTCTGAGTCACTGCAGTGACGGAGAATCATCCGTTTCCATGCTCAGAAGTTGGTAGCTATTTATTGCACTTGAACACCAAGAATAAAACTGACACTCGCCCTCCCTCCCACACCCACCCTGCTCCCTGTCCCCCCCCACCGCCCTCCCCAAACAGAGCATCCGATTTGAGCAGTGATCATTCTGTTCACAGCCGCAGGTTCAAAAAAGACAAAGGAAAAGGAAACAAAATCAATCCCCCCCACACCCTGCCCAAGTTCCCACTGAATCCAACACGGTCACACTGCTCAACAGTTCGAGTGCACTTACAAAAAGAGAAGAGAAAGGTTTCAGCTGCAACCGTACGGACGGACAGACACGAGGGGACAGGCAGCTACCCCTCCCCGGGGCCTGATTTTTTGTTACGTGACAAAGCTTGGTATACTCTTAATTATAATATATTTTTTGCAATCATCTTAAATAAATATTTCCATAGAGATTTCCTGTAAGTATATATAGTTTATATATATATATAATATATAAGAGAGAGATAGATCTCATTTTTTTCCTTAAACCACTGTTAACATATTTTCCCTGCTTGTCCAAAAAATGTTACAAAAGCCCTAAAATTGTGCAACAGTTAGAAAAAAGGGACAACAATCCAAAGAAGGAAGGAGCCACTCAATACAGTCCCTTCCACTGCTCCCTCTCTCCCACTCCCTGTCAATGACCTGCAGGGGGGAAGGAGATTCAGATGAATCTGGTGGCGGAGTGGCCACCAGCCCCTGCTCTGGTGTCCCCACAGCCTGCTCATGTCTGGGTTTCCCTGTCTGATACAGATGGGCTGGGACCTGCACCTTGGGACATGGGCAAGGGCGAGGTCTCTGCTGGCTGGAGGATCTGTGGTGCATCAAGAGTGTGGGGTACACCATGAGATGTGTTCTGTGGTGTGGAAGAAGGGTCTGCTGGGGTGGTCAGAGGAAGTTATGGGATCTGCTGGCAGACACCTCTTGGTCCATAGGGCTGTGTGGCTACCCTCTCACACATGGCACTGCAATCCCACCAAGGGCTACCGAGCCCACCCGGGAGCTCCAGGTGGCAGTAGATGACTGCTGCTTTCCCCAGCTTCTGGGGATCCATGGGGGCATCCATGGGAGGAGAAGCAGGTTTGGGGTCAGACAAGGGTTTGGTGCCTAGCAGAGGAGGCATTTCATGCAGGTTTGGGGGGAAAGAGAGCTCTCCCAGCTGCACCTGGCTGTGGTGAGGAAGAGAGTGCCTGCTCCTCCAGCAAAGAGCAGAGGCCCAGGAATGGCCTCTTCGTCTTCCAGAGAGGATGCATCAGCAAGATGTGAGAAATTATGATTTTGCCAGTGGACCCTGGCAGCCAGGAAGGGAAAACAGGCAGCTCCCAAGTTCTCCTGTGGAGCTGGGAGCTCAACACCACCACAGCAAGTGCTTTCAGTTAGACATCCCCTGTGGTCTGGGAGAGGTGGAAGAGAGGATGAGTTGGGAGGACTTCTGAGTTTGGTTTGACCCACACACCAGGAGACCAGAGGAGAGGGGCTCTGTCTGTGCCAGGAAATAAAACGTGCCATAGCCAGATCTCCAGCCTTGAGGCTGATGAGATAGGAGGTCCATGGTGGGAAACTCCATCCCAATAAGGTGGTCTTGTCCATGCTGCTTATTGGGAGCATCCCTGAATTTTGTCATTCCCAGAACCACAGTGGGATTGTTGGGGCAATGCCCATTTGCATGTGTCAGGGACAGTGTCAACAGCTTAAAAGTAGAGCTATAACAGCAACATCCCTGGCTCTTCCAGCCAAAGAAGAATGGTGGAAACTTATTTATGTAGTTTTCCTGCCAGTTTAGGAGAAATCAGTAAATGCGAAGGAAGACAGAGACAGATGCTTTCCATGGATACTGCAAGAAACGGTGGAGGTCCATGAGTGCTTGCTGAGATGCTCTGGGGATACAGGAACCCACTCTGGAGAAGCAGGACAAGGTGGGGCAGAGAAAGCAGGCAGGACAGACCCCTAAAGTGCAGGTGCTCAATGCTGCCAGTGTGGGCATTTTGGGAAGTTGGGTCTTCCTCGGTCAGGCTGCAGCTTGACTGGAAGACTAGAATGAGTTGAAACTCCAGACTCTGCTTCCCTTGGAAAGGAGTGTTGCAAGGACATCTGCTTGCCTCCTGGGGAGATGATCTTAGGGAAACCTCAAGGAGGAGAAACTCCCTCCAAGAAGACACCTCAAAGCTTTCCTGGAAGCCAAGATGCTTCTCGCTAGAAGTGACTGTGGGCTCTCAGCAAAGGGAGATCATACGTACCCCAATATCGCATCTGTTATTCTCAGCAAATCCCACCACAATCCCAGCCCCAGTCCTTTCTCCAGTAGCAGCTGCTGGAGAAGCTTCACCCTCCCAGCCCACTCAAGGTCCACAGATATCAGCAGGTTCAAAACCAGGCTGAGATGGTACTTGCCCTCCAGACCCCATGCAAAGCCCTGCCGTGATGTCCTCCATCATCATCCACCTTATACCAATCCCTAAAAATCCTCTTGACACCTGGAGAGCCTGGACATCAGAAGATGGATGACATTGACCATGGCTGGCTTCAGAGCCAGCTCTGGAGAGGGAGAGAGAGAACTGTGAAAGAGCTGAGTCCTTCCTTTAAAAATTAAAAAAAATCAGCATTACATGACTACAGGAAGAAAAACAGATCTGTAAAAACACCCAAACTCTACCTTAGAAGCTAATCCTTTCCCTGCACGGATTTCCCTGCTTTGGGGTCAGCTCTTGCAAGCCTATGGTGCACAGGTCCACCAAGGGCATGGGGACCCCCACGGGCACCCATGGATCAGCTCCGTGATTTGCCCCCAAAAAGGCATCTCCTACACACATCACCAGCAGCCATCACACTGCTGGCACAGCAGAACACACCAAAACACTTCTCAGGGCCTGTCCATGCCCCAACAGTTTAGATTTCTGCCCCTCCATCCAGTGGGAAAATATTTTTGCAGTCTGCAAGGATGCAGTTACATTTGGCATGGTGGCCGTCCCTGCCTCAACAAGAGAGCAAAGCATTCAAAACCACAGAAAAGGCAAAATACACGCTCAGAATTTACATGGAGGTAACATTTCCTCCTTTTTTTTTTCCTTTTTTTTCCTTTTTCTTTTTTTTTTTTAGGTCCAAAACAAGCAGGTTTTGTTCATTTCTTTGTTTTTCAACACACGCACCGTCTAGAAAGTTAAACACCATGCAGACAAAGAGAGTGGAGCTAGAAAGTACCCCGGGGCAGCAGTGCTGCGGAAGCCTCACGTCAGTGAGCAAAGAGGCTCCAGTCGGAAAAAAGAGAATGTGAAACGGAAGAATTGCCAGAAAAACACCCACCGTCAGACCTCTACCTGATGGCAAAGAGGTGAGACCAACATTCTCCTTCCCGGCCATGTTTTCTGTCCTGAAAGCCACGTGCCGGTGGCACTCCCAGAGCCACCGCTGTGGTTTGCCCTGCAGGAAGACCCATGGGGTGCAGGAAGGCACCGTGGGGATGTGGGTGCCCCTGGAGATGGGTGCCCCTGGAGATGGGTGCCTTCGCCACCCAATGCTGTGGGACAGAATGGGACAAGCCACCACGGTGTGAGGAGGGGGCTGGCAGCCGTGGGACCCCTGGTAGGAGCATCGTGGCAGAACAACCCCACTTCAAATGTAAACGCAATGAAAAACAGCAACCCCCGAAAATCCCCCCCTCCCTCCCCACTTAAACAGTTGAATGTTTCTAGTTATTACATAAAGATCCATTTCAGCAAATACTCAAAATCAAGTTACGAAATACACGGCAGGTTGGTTTTTTTTCCCTATAAAAAGGCATGCGCTCAAAGGAGAAGACAGCAAAAGGCTTGTTTGTTTTCGTTGAAGCACAATCAGATTCTGCAGTTTGTCACTAAAGCTTGCATTCCTTGTTGTCGCTGGAAGGAATCACGTGGGCGATGGAGGTTTGTGTCCCAAACCAGCAGCCAGCTTGGCTGCCCCCATATCATCCTGGGAGTCGGGAGCAGGGGAATGCCAGTGCTGTATGTGGGGGGCAGGGGTGGGTGCTGGGGTAAAGGATCCAGGCTGAGTGGTGGGTGAGGAGGAGGGCGCAGGGGCGATGCTACCGCCCAGACATGGGTGGAAGAGCCCCAGCTCCTGCCTGTGCCGATGTGGTATTGGGAAGCAGTTGTCTTTCTCCTCCTCTCTTCTCCCAGCATCGCCGGTCTCTGCTCCAAAGGGGGAAGGGAGGCAGGAGGGAGAGCGTCCTTCTTGGCACAGCAGCTGTCTGGAGCCAGGGTGCAAACCTACTTGCCCTCTTGGGAAGGAGCCAGCCTGGGCTGGGAAGGGAAGATAAACAGATAGTCTTTACTCACCCATCCAAACATGGCCCTCCTTGCCCAGGTACGCGTGAAAAATGGATTTGCAAATGGATTGAATTGCAGTTCCCCGGCCAAGGCTGCTGGGAAGCAGGAACTCAGGTCGGGAGCAGGCGGGAGTCATGGCGGCAGACGGGGACCTTGATAGCAGCAAAGCAAAATCCACCAGCACGCAGGGAGGATGAAGCAGAGAGCGGCTCAGAACTGCCCCCCTCTTCCTCAGAGGGCTTCCAGCAGAGGTGGGGATGGAGGCGGATGATGAGTCTGAGCCCAGTTCAGATGCGCTGGGTAGCGAGGGGCCCACTGACGCTATGCAGCCGACGAGGGGGGCCTGTACACTGGCCAGATGCTTGGGTTTAAGTTCATGGTTTCTCTTTTTCTGGTTCATGCAGAGGAAGGGGGCCCAGCGCCACGACCCCGGCAGGATGGGGGGTTTGATGGGATGCTTGAGCTGCGCTGGCGGGGCCGTCGTGTGTGTGCGGTGAGAAGCGAAGGGTTATTCCAGCGGGAACCAAGCAGCAGAGCCAACAGCCAAAGTCCCGTAGGTGAACATGTCGGAGGGGGTCTCCCCTTGGTAGTCAGTCAGTGACAAACCCAACACGGGCAGGGCCACGCTTCAGCTGCAAAACACAAACCGGGAAGAGCCGGAATTTGCTTTGACCATCCCTTTGGCAGAGCACCCCTCTCCCCACTGCCATCTCACAGCAATCAGGCTCTCCACCAAGGACCCTCGTGACAGGATCCCACGTGCTGTGAGCCTCAACGCTGCAGCGAGCCCACACCCAGCACTCCCTATCCCCGTGCTCTGTCCCCAGATACTCACAGGGCTTACTGCGGTAGGACCGAAGGCGCGCCGGATCTGTGGAAGTGGACAATCTGCCATTTGCCATCCCGGCGGTGCCAGATGCGGGTCTCCTCGGACTGGGCAGTGCGGGGGATCCCTCCAGAGTCCACGTACTGCGTGATGCGGATGTAGGCAATGCAGGCGGACTCATCTCCCATCAGGTGGATGTGGGGGTTCAGGATCGTCGTGTGCACGGGCTTGCTGTTCCGGGACCACACTGGAGAGGGGACAAGTGGATTTAGGCAGGGGAAGGAGTTTGGGTGGCTCTTGAGCAGGCTGGCAGCAATGGGGGAAGGGGAGACACTTGTGTTAAGCTCTACGGGGTTGAGTATATGTTGTACAGGTGGGTTCAGGATGGGTCCACCTAGAAAACAGCTAACCCTACAGCTCCTCTACAGACACCTGGCCCCAGTTGACCTAACACCTCCTGCTGGGATCTCCCAGATCAGTCAGAGATGCTCCCACAGCCATCCTAACCCTACTCCCTCCAGCAAACTGATGGAGGTCAAGACAGACACATAGGAGGTGGGAGGGGTCCATCAGAAAGCGAGTTGCTTACGGTTTTCAAAGTAGAATCGGTGGAAATCCAGGCCTTCCACAAGGTTGCCCAGAGCCTCAGGCTCAAAGGCAGTCATCCCAGGGTCACACATCTTCCTGGGAAGCCGGGAAGAAGAAAAGGAAGAGGTTATATCACCACTTCTGGCATGAGAGCCTGAATAACCCAAACTGCTCTTGCTCAGGATGGTTCCCTCAGCCTGAAGCTGAGGAGTGTCTGCACCAGTGAGTAATTCTTGCAAAAATCTGACCTCATCCCTGCATTCTGCTCAGCCCACCTTACCTCCTGCCCACTGACTGCAGCCATGACCCCACCAAAGCAGGGTGCATTCTCCATCAGTCACCATCTGCAATTAAACCTCCTCAAACACTGTCATCTTCTTTACAAGAAAGGAAGATATCAGGGAAAAAGCTCATATTATCTGCTCTGTATCAAAATATCCCTGCTGCGATCCTCTGAGGCAGGGATGAAGGCCTGCACTCCCTCAGACATCACTGATTAAATCAGCCTTGGACACAGAAGAGGTGTACTCTGAACAGCAGCAGCTCAACAAGCAGAAATTGCCTACACTTCAGAAGAGCCTGTGGCAATCTGGATATAATGGATTCCATGGATGCAAATACTTCTTCCACCATAAATCACATTTACAATCATTCCTCTTTCTGCAAACCAAAAAACAGGCTCATCCATGACAGTGAGACCAGAGAGCTGTGGTCAGCTGAGCACAAGAGCAGTGTCAGGCTTGGAAATTGATGTCCCCTGCTTCTCTTGGACAGTGTCCATTCTCCCCCACCACACCAACCTGGTCAGCTTGCCCTGGGCAGCAGTAAAACCTCCTGGGCAGCACTGTAAGAGTGAGAGACCTGGGTCTGGCAGGCTGAGCCTTCACCCAGCCCAAACCTGCACTAGGCACACTCACGTGTAGGACTCGAAGTCGCCATTGCTTATTGCTTCAATCAGCTGCTCTGTGACTTTAATGATTTCTTGCTTCCGTACTGTCGGTTTAAAGAGAAAAAGGAAAACAAGAGGATAAAACAAACTAGAAGTAGGTTCTGGTGTTAGTCTATCAGTGAGAGATCTTTATCTCATCAGAAACAGACCACAGGATGTGGGAGAACTTTGGAAACTGTACAGGGAAAAAGCAGGAGAGCAACTTGGGAGAGAGACGTGGCGAAGGGCTTTTCATCTCCAGAAAGGAAAGATTTTCAAAGTCAGGGCAAAACTGAAAGTCCCCATAATTTCCAAAAGAGCCAAAAGGTTAATCACCAAGTGGTGTGCTGCCCTCAGCCCAAAAGCTGGGATAGGCTGGTCTTGGCTGAAAAGCCTTGCTAAGCTGAGACCCTCTACCCTGTGAACTCACAGCAGAGGCCAGCCAGGGCAAGCTCAACCAAGGGTGCTCTCACCTCCTTCTATAACGGAAGGATAGGGTCTCAGCAGCGAGGAGAACAGGTGAGTGACATGCAGACACCCCAGCAGATGCAAGGAGGGACCCTGCAAAGCGCACAGAACTGTGCAGCTGCTGCCAGGGATTCCAGGCCTTGCCAGTTCATCTGGGAAGGGATGGGCTGCACGAGTGGCTTTGGCTCCCAGAGATGCAGGAGGAGCTGTCAGAGGTAACCCTGGGCTTTTTAACAAGGCTCTGCTTCAAATGCAAATTGGCATCATGCTTGGCTTTTTTTTTCCTTTGCATTGTGACTATGTGACTAATGAAAAGAGAGGGAGTGTGTTCCTAGGATTTGCTCAGAAAGGCAAGGGACGCCCATCACTTCCCGAGCACCACATGCCTGCACATCCAGGCTCGGGGAGTCCCTTTCCAGGAGGACAAGTTGTCCCATTAGCTCTCATGTCAGGCCAAAGTCCATCTTGCTTTGTGCCGAGATCACTTCATCGAGAGACTTTACAAATTAACACCGATAAATTATTCCCTGGGTTATTCTTAGAAAGCTGCCTCTGGCAGGCGGGCGGGCGGCAGACAGGGATTTCCCCTGGAGGCTTTTTCCAAAGGGACGTTTATTTTAAAAGAGCAGCCGGGCTGCTATCCCTGCAGATTTCTGCCATTTCCACACCTGCTTTCAGGGAACATCCCTGTTTACAAGAGCAGCCCCCTCCTCACCAGCAGTGCCCCAACTGCTCGTGGCAGCAACCCAGCAGAGAAACCACCCGAGGAGTTAAAGCAACTCCTGAAGGGCCCTGAGGCAGCTCAATGGTGGTGGGTTTTGCTGCAGCAAATATCTCATGTGGGGTGGCCAGATCCATGGGCACCCCTGCAAAACAACCTGTCCACCTTCCCACATGCCGCCGCTGGTACCTTTGGTGTCTTCATCCTCGATGGTGGTGTTGGTGCTCTCCGATGATTCCTGAGCAAAGAACAGAAAGGAGAGATGTGGTGGTGAGAAGGGTCTTCTCCCCGTGACAAATGGAGCTCGAGTGTTCGACAGCCCCCCGAGTCCGACCCCAGAGCGCTCAACTGTGCCAACAGACAGAAACCAAGGAAAACGCCAGCAGGTCCAACCTGTCCTCAACCACAGCTCTAGGGCAGCACTGGCAGAGCCCTCCCTGACCTCCACTCCTTGTCGCCAAGGGCACAAGAGGTGGGCTGTGGAGGGTCTCGTAGGAACGGCGCTGCCTTTCCTACCGACACCTGTGGGGACAGAGATGGGGGCAGGTCCAGGGGCCATGTGGTGGGTTCCTAGGAGCGTTGCCGGAGGGGCAGGGAGAGGGGCTGTGCAGGGGTGGAAGACACCATGTTGACTGTACAATAAAGAGAGA
The DNA here is from genome assembly GCA_036630365.1 of Acanthiza pusilla. Classification (NCBI taxonomy): domain Eukaryota; kingdom Metazoa; phylum Chordata; class Aves; order Passeriformes; family Acanthizidae; genus Acanthiza; species Acanthiza pusilla. The sequence goes on along the minus strand of JAXCHO010000049.1, from coordinate 6,902,595 downwards.
GATGTACAAATTAACAGCGAGGAGGAGCTGGGATGAGAAAGAGGGGACTGTGCAGGAGTGAGAGAGACCACACTGACCGCAGAGTAGGGAGAGAAATGTACAATAAAACAGTGCTTCCAAGACCCACATGGACCACTGAAGGCTGAGACACAGCTCTTTCAAGAAAACAGCTGAGCACTACACAGATTTGGGGGGAGAGGGGTACTGACCCCCCATCTCTCTCCGGGAGCCTCATCAAGGCAACTCTGCTAGTGGAGCTAGAGCAATGGCTCTGCTAGCTCTTCCCAGCAGAGCCTTGCTTGTGTATTACCCAGAAGACCCCGATGTAGGTTGGCAAGGTGTCCCATGACCATACAGTCCCCGCAGAGGCATGGAAGGTGTTTCTCCAAGGCTCCTTGGACCGATGCAGCCTGCAGACCTGAGTCAGGAGAACTGGGAGAAACGGCATGAGAACCCATCAGCAAGAACCAGGGCTGGCTTCCCACCAGCTGGTGGCCAGCAAGTGCCTGCACCAACCCTGTTAATGGGGTTTGTGGGTGATACGGCTTTGAGGATGTTCCCTCCAACCCCGCTGTCCCTTCTTCCCTACCCCGAGGTAACTTCCAAAAACGGGGCAAGCTGGAACATGTGGAGAGGCCCAGCAATATCGGCATTGAGGAAGACGAAGGACACTCACCATTAACTGAACGCTGGAACTGGACTTTCTTTTCTGGAAAAACAAGGAGAAGAGATGGAACAGGAAGAGACACAGAGTGAGAAAGGCTGAGGGCAGCACATGGAAGGCGGCAGCAGCTCCTGAGCCACCCTTCTTGGTCCTCATGGAGGGGCAAACGAAAGGCGCAGAGGGACTCGTTGCTCCTGCGGGGATGTGCCGCTGGCTGCAGCGCTGGTGGTGACTCGCCAGCTCCCTCCCCGCATTCCTGCCAGCACCTTTCTCTCCTGACGTGCCACAGTCTCTGGGGTGGCTCATCCCAAGGACCTGGCTAGTCCAAACGGGAATCCTCTAGGAGTCACCAACCGCTCTGGCGGCCTGTGACCAGGCCAGCAAGCTCACAGGAACAGAAGCAGGATTCTGAAAGCTTAGACAGCTTCACCACAGCCCTGTGCCCAGTGTGAGTGCTGTGCTGACTTCTCTGGATCTGCTGGGGGTGCTGGGGCTGATGGCACTGCCTGCTCTGGAGACCTTCCTTTAGCTCTGGGCCTAAACCAGGCCTAGCCTGGCTGGTTTATGGCCAGCAAGGCCTCAAGGCAGGCCCACAGTGTGGGGAGCAGTCCTGAGCATAGCCCCAGCGCTTTAAAACAGGACTCCAAAGAGAAGACCTGCACGTTTATCTCCATCCTTGACCACTACCACTAGATTTAAGATTTTTGGGTTGGATGGCCCCACAGCCACTCTTCTGCTTGCAATGCCAAACTACTTCTGGGCTCTCCTTCCTTACTGTGCTCTGCTTCCCATCTCCATCTGCAATTTAGCCAGGAGACAGCAGGACATGCATGCTGGCCTCATGCCCTTCCTGCACCTCCGGCTCCCTCCAAAGAGAATGGATCCCGGCCTGCGTCAGGGAATACCAACATGCAGAAATCAGAATCTGCAGTGCCAAAATAACCAAGTGCTGTACCAGCATATTTAACGAGGCACCAGCTGTGCCTGCCCTGCAGAGGGAAAAGCAGGACACACTGTGCAAATCTCTTGGGAAAGTCCACGAAGCGACCCATTAGGGTGCATGGGTGGGCTACAGCATAAAAACTGCTGATATCCATTTCCCTCATTGCTCCTTTCACATCCTAACTGGCTTCCACCAGCATCTTCAGTGAGTTTCTGCCTCCACTAGTGCTGCTCTCCCCTTCTTTGCTAGGTCGTAGGATCATGGAATCACAGAATGGTTTGGATTGAAAGGGACCTTAAAGATCATCCTGTTCCTAGACCAGGCTGCTCAGAGCCCCATCTAACCTGGCCTTGAACACTTCCAGGAATGGGCACCCACAGCTTCTCTGAGCAATCTGTTCCAGCACCTCAACACTCTCACAACAAAGAATTTCTTCCTTATATACAACCTAAACCTGCCCTCTATCAGTCTGAAGCCATTCCCCCTTGTTCTATCACTCCATGCCCTTGTCCAAAGTCCCTCTCCAGCTCTCTTGTAGCCCCTTTAGGCATTGGGCCATCTGTCAACTCTCACCCTTCCTTCACCAAAAAAAAAAAAAAGAGGTCCTAAAGGGCAGAATGAGCTGTGGTATTTTATCAGGAACTTCATATAGAAAGGGAGCCACTGGAGCTGGGCTGTTGCAGGAAGGGCTGACAGCTTCTGCTACCCAAGGACATGAGACGGGGCAGCAAACTGCAGAAATTTCAGACGCAACAGAATGCAACACAAAGCAGTGACCGCGTCGAGTCTGGACATACAGTAACAGGATGCAACACGGGGCAGTGAGCTCATCCATTTAGGACGGGACAGGATGCGACACGGGGCAGTGATTCCATTAGTTTACAATGGGACAAGATGTGACACTACACAGGGCAGTGAAAGTATCATAGCTGCTGGGACCAGAGGACCTCCCACAGACCCCAGAGCAGGGCTCTGAGCCAGGGGGGTTTCTGGTCCCATGAATGGTTTTGGTAGGTGAGGAGCCTGCTCAGGAGGGAGAGTTCCGAGCCTTCTGAGCCTGGGCTGGCACTGTGCTGGTATTGGAGGGTGTGCAGACAGGCTGGAGGGCAGCACCAGCTGCCTGCTGCCCACCAGCACAGCTTTCGTAGGACAGGCAGGGGTGGCTGCCTGGGACCTGCCTGCTTTCATGGGGATGGTCAGTCCAGCACGTTACTCCAAATGGGGACACAACTCTTCTGGCAGTGACCCACACCACCTGGCCTGACTTACAGCCCTGCTCTGAGCAGGCAGGACCATTCCCTTCCCACTGTCCCAACCACTCAAGGCAGGCTTCCAGGTTCCTGCCTTGCTTTTCCAGCAAGATGAAAAGTAGTTAACACTACTCAGCAGTGTCCTGACATCTGCTGGCTGCTCACAGTGGGCCATTAGAGCTTCACCCACAGCACCCAGACCCCCTGAGTGAGTTATGCTGCAGGTTCCCCCAGGCTGAGCATGGGAATGAGAGGTGGGGATGGTTATGCTGAAGGTGGACAATGCAAGGAAGCTGTTGGGTGTGAGCTTGTATCTACCTTGTCTTCTCCTCCTGCACCTTTCTGGCCATCTAGCCAAGCTGTCTCCCCTTTACTTGCTGGAAGGGGGGCAATAAAAAAGCAAATTCATTCTCAGAGCTTCTCCACACTCTTCAGATGAGTGCTGGTGGGTAGATTGCACTTGTAATGAAGCCTCATGATCTGCTCCCTTTTCACCAGCAAGGGCTGAGGGCTGGGGATGCAAACCAGCCTCTCTGATCCCACTCTGAAACCAGACTCTCCTCACTGAGTTTCAGTGATGAGCCTGTTCACCCAAACAAGCAATTTTGCTACTATAGGAAGTGCCCCTTTTCCCAGGATAATGTCTACCCTCAAAGTTCCTTTGAAGTCCAACAGGGAGCACCATTAGCAAGCTGGGCTGGCAAATCATTGCCTACCACAACACAGAAATTCAAAGCTGTCCATTCCTGCTGGAAAATTAGATTCAGGACTGTGCCTGATGAAGCTTCTTCATCCAGAAATCTCTCCTCTAATAGCTTAAAAATGCATCCTCTGTTTGCTCTCACCTGTGCTCCAGCAACTTGTACCAATTCAGCTCTACCGGTGGTGTCACATCTTAGGTGACTCTCAGAAGTAGCCAGGACCTCAGAGCAGCAGAGGACAGGCCAACAGTGGCTGGCACATGGGGTGTAGTGACTCCCATGGGATCTGCCAGCACCAGACCTAATAATTCTGTCCTGGGAGTCTCATGATATCCCGAAAGCCCAAAGTAATGTCCTCTCAGAGCCATCCACGCCATCAGCTTCATGCTGCAGAATAACACTGCCTGATCAGGATGGCCTCTTGTGGAGCTGAGCCCAGGTCTGGAGCGTTGTGCATGGTCTCAGACTTTGCAGGCTTGTCCTGTCCCAGCTGCTGGGTCTGGGAGGAGTGGGAGAAAGAAATGCCACCCCTAGACCTCTGGCTTCACCAACCATTCACACTGAGGAAGAAAGAAGCTGGCTGAGGGCTCTGCTCTTCCAAAATCCTGCACCCATCATAGCCCAACAGTCAGGTCCCTACAAAAGGGCAGGAGAAAGTTCTGTAGGTTCTCCCACAAAGGGTCCCCATGGAGGAAGGAAAGCAGCCACACTGCTGCCGGCCTCCCAAAGCTTTGCCTGACGATGGAGGATGTCACCATGATGGAGGATGTCACCATGCCAGCTCTCCCTTGCTCAGTGATCCTTTGTATTCATGAAGGTAACAGTTAAGGAGAGAAAGACCCTTGCATGGACCATTCTTTCCTGCAGGAGGAGTTTGACAGAGCTCAATAACCACTGCTATCCACCACATCTCCATGTCACCAGAAACAGCAGAATTTTGCTGCCTCCTGGAGCCACCTTGTCCTGGAGAAGAGCTGCGGCCCCACCTCGGAGGGGCTGATGAACCTGCAGGCTCTGCAGCCCAAGAAACAAGATCCACCAAACACCACCTCGTTTTTAGAGCATCACCAAGCCATTTGCTCTGTCAAGTATCACCATGTTTCTTTGCTGTCTGCACTGGGAACAGGGGACAAAGCAGCACTGCCGAGGGGGTTAAAAGCACCCATGTGTCACCCAACAGCACAGCAGCCCTTGGGACAGGAGGGGACAGGAACTGGCGCCAGTCTCACCAGCAGCAGCAGGAGCCCCATGCTGAGCAAGCAGGAGATGAGGCCGCCCATCCCGCTAGATGGCTGCTGTTGGAGCCGTGCTTCTGGGCTGCAAAGCCGCCTCCTCTTGTCCCCTGTCCTGCTTCAGCCTCTGCCTCTCCCCCTCCTTGGGGGCAGCGAGGGACAAGCGCATTTTGCCGGCAATGAAGCAGCAGCGAGTTCCCGCCGAGCACCCTCCAGCACCAGCCCACTCCTCTCGCCCGCTGCGCTGCAAAGCCTCCTGTGCACAGCCTGTCCTGGCAGCAGCCCAGCCGGTGGCACAGGGACACACCGGGACAGCCGAGCCAGCAGCTGCCCTTTAAAGTGCAGGGTGTCGCGGGGACTGCCGGCGTGGCACGGAGACCACGGGCACAGCACGGAGACCCCCACCGCCAGCAGGCCATGGAAACGCCCACCGCCGGCACGGCGCAGAGACCCCCAGCGCCGCCCCAGCAGCAGAGGGCACCGGGGGTGGGCTTACCTTCACGCCGTCATTCTTCTTGTTGCCACCACTTTTGCCTCCTGGAGAGAGGAGGAAGGAGATTAGCAGAGCCAGGCAGGGCACCAAGACCAGGAGGGCGAGGATCAGCAGCATGGTGCCGGGTGCCAGCGTGGCAGGATCCCCGGTGCTGGCAGCACCCCCGGGACCGGCTGGTGGGGCTCGTCTTCTCTCCAGCAAGCCCCGGTGCAAGCCGTGGGAGCTCAGGGGCGACCTTGCCAGCACTGTCCTGTCCTACCCCAGTGGCTTTTGGCCAGGGGCATGACCCGTGTCCTAACGTCACGCCAAGTCGCTGGGGCGGCTGGAGGGGGCCGGCAGGGCTGCCCGGCACAGGCGGGCTCTGGCCGGGCGCTGCTGTTGACCCGGCGTGGTGCAGTGTGGAGGAATGGGCTGCCCGCCTGCCGCCCTCTAATTTTAGCCCCATGCTGCCGGGATCATGCGCTGCCGGCCCGCCGGCCCGACAGCTGCAGCCCGCATTTTGACAAGGATGAAAAGCAGGCGCCTTCCCCAGTGCCCACCCACCGCTGCCCGCACTGACCCAGCCCCCCCCCGGCTGCACAAGGCTCCCCGCTGCCCGGAACCCCCGGAGCAGGCGGGGATCGGTGGAGCCCGGTGCCAAGCGAGACCCTGTGGCCCACCAGCGCTGCCGTGCTCCCGGGCAGGGGGGACCGGTGAGCCCTTGGGCCGTGCGTGGGACGGGCAGCGCTAGGAGAGATGCTTTGGAACTTCCTGCCCTTCGATGCTTCCTGTCCGCCTCTCCCGGAGTGGGGCCTGACATTGGATCCCTCAGCTGCTGGACTCCTCCAGCACCCACCACAAGTGCTAAATGTGTCAGCACGATCCCCCCGCGACAAATGCAGACACCAGCGCTGGCCACAGCCCTCTGTCCTGGCACCCCTGCCCACCTGCTACACCTGGCACTCGGGGAGCCTCAGCAAAGCGCCCTGAAACACCCAGCTAACCCCGAACAGCTGCCACCCGCCAGCTCAGCAGTGTGCAGGGCTTGGCTGGTGTGTCCCAGCCCTGCAACACCGCTGCAGGGCCATCCCCAGCACTGGGGAGGGCTGGAGGTGACAGACGGTGGATGAGCTCTGCAGTCACATGGCTCCATTTGGTTCCATGCCTGGGGAATCGCCTGTGAAATCCCATCTGCAGCGAGGTGTCCCCAGAGGGAACAGCCCTCAGGGAGGGCACTGGAGCAGAGGGGCTTCAGGCTGCACTGAGACCTCAGCAGTGCACAGGTTGGGCTGCCACGCTTGGTGCTGTCGCCATGGCCGCCCTCGGGATGTAGGGAGGCAGGCAGAGGGTGGGGAATCCTGCAGGGGTAGCTTCCACCTGCTGGGGGAGAGACCTGAGAGATCCTGCTGCCATCTGCCTGCAGTGGCACCCAGGGGCCTTTCCATGCTCCCTATGCAGGCGATGCTCTCCCTGAGCCACAAACATCGCCAGGAGGACACAAAACCAGCTGCTTGAGCTCTGGCTGCTCCAAGTACCGACATCCCCATCCCAGCACAAGCCAGATGGTTGGGCATATACAAACCCCAAAACCCTAAAGCATCGTGGATCACGGAGCCTCAACCAGACACCTTTTCTCTTGCACCCCAAGCCAGCAGCCAGCCTAGAGGTGCCAGGTGACCTCTTCTGGAGGAACACCCAAAGCTACACATCCCTGGAGGCACAAGGCTGGAACTTCAGCCTCCCTGTGACACATGAGGCAAAGCCAGCTCTCCAGGGACCCTACAGATTTGCCCTGGGTATTCTGTAAGACAAGGAGATGAGTCCCAGAGACAGCACCTACCGGAGAAGTTCCTGGTGGCCAGCATGGTGGTGAGGATGGCTCCCTGAAAGACAAGGAAGGCAGAAGGAAAGGGTGTGCTGGAACCCAGCCCCCTGCACCCTGCTGCTCCCCCCATCCCTGGGGGAGGAAAGGCCTGCTCAGCACCTGTCCCCCAGCCACTGGAAGGAAGGAAACTGGCCCACGGACTGATACTCTCCTACTGCCATCAAAAGCAGCTCTCAATATCTGATCCCTGACCCCATATCCCCTGCACCAGGGCATTGGGTTGCATTCTCCAAAACTGCCATCCCTCCAAGAATAAAAGAATATTAAATATCTGCGGGGCATTTTTCAGTTTCATACTACCCTGTCCTAGATGAAGCACAGCCCCACTGACTGGAGCCAAGGCTGGCAGCAAGGGGACCCACTGGGAGTGGAACCGGATTTAATTGTGATTAAAGCTGTGCCAGCTCAGAGCAGCAGGGCAGGGATTGCTCATGGGAGCCACGCAAAGATCACCACCACAAAGCAACATTCCTAAAAATCCTTCCCTTTTTCCAGCTGAGTCTACTAACTAGTTGCTCAGCGTATAATGAGATTACTTTGAACTAATTGCTTACAGTAATGGATTACTATTTAGAAGTGTATGCCTGAACTAATTTGATTACTTGTCTAGCTGAAAAGTAATAATAGTTTATAGCCAGTTTCTTTGCTTGATAATCTTGTTAGTAGCCTGCAGCTGTACTGCTCTGCGCCGCGCCGCGTTCAGGCCTGGAGCGCTGATGGCTCCGGCTGTGGCACAGACCAGCCTTATCCCGCTCTGCAGGAGCCATTGCGATTTCCAGAGCCCATTCCCAGCGCCGTGCTGCCGGCTGAGGCTGAGCAGCACCCGGGAGAGAGGTGCCTCAGGGAGATGCTCAAGCTGGAGATGGCAATATCAAAGGGGTCCAGGCTGTGGCACACGGCGGCATCTGAGAAGGGAAAGGCTGTGGGGCTGCTGGGGTGGGTGAGATTTTTGTCTGTCTGTGGATCACTTTATTTCTTGACTGCTAAGTGTCTTGGCTGTCAGGCAAAGGGTCTCACTGTGCCTCTCAGACCTGTCTCAAGCCCCAAAAAGAAGCTTTCTTGACACTGACTCCAGTGGAAAAGTCCTCACCCCAGTGTCCGGTGTGACTCAGTGCTTTCCTTCACATGGCTTTTTCTGAGCAGTAGGGAACCCCAACCAGATGAAGCTGCCACCCCACTCAGTCTCTTTCCCCTTCTTCACAATGGGGGTCCCCAAATGCCTGTCAGCCCCACACCACTGCCCATAACACCATCCTGTTGTTTCCCACACAGGGATCAGCCCACCAATGACCTGACTGTGCATTTTGCAGCCAGCTTGGACAGAGTTACCTTCAGCTTCCTCCGGGCATTGAACTTCTTCAGACAGTCCACCGTCTCCTGCCTGTGCATGCATGATGCCACGGTGGCACGGTGCTGGGGGGAGAGAGAGCTGGCTCAGAGCAGTGCTGGGGGGAAGGAGCTCCCCCAGCCCCGCTCTCACATGCACACCCACGTGTGTGATCTCCCATGGCCAAGACACGGGCCAGAGCTGCCTGCAGCAGCACCAGCAGATAAAAGTTTAATGGGCAGTGGGAGATCGAAGCTCTGGAGTCAGCAGGATCTGCTCTGGTAGCGGGGGTGCACAGAGAACTGGCTGCCCCTGAGTTAACCCCTTGACTGACCAGCCATGTTTAGCACTGTGCTCGGGGTTCGCACATAGGTGGTTAAGACCACAGACTTCTCCTGCCTTTAGGATCTGATTCAGAGCAAGAACCAGCATCTGAAACAGCAGCATGCAGCAAAAGGTGGAGGGATTGCTGCTGGGGTGGATGGATGGATGGATGGATGGATGGATGGATGGATGGATGGATGGATGGATAAATACGAGCCTACTCCCATTGCCTCTGAAGAAAGGCCCCTCAGCACAGCATGACACCGAGAAATGAGCCTGTCCCCGCCAGGGCTGGGAGCATGTGTGTCCCTCCCATCACCAGGTCCCCCAGGAACATGCTGATTGCATTCACAAGCTTTTCTCTGCTGTAAAACCTCAGGGGAAATGCTGCTGTGAGAGCACTGGGAGGGACCGTGCCAGGAAACCATATTCCCAGGATAGAGAAGAGAGCTGGCAGCATGTTTGATAACATGTGATCCCCAATGAGATGTTCCCCCCTGTGAATCCCCACATCTCTCTACCTTCAGCCCAAACTCACCGATATCCAGGGGTGCTTTAGAGCCTCCGCTGCTGTAATACGCTTGGATGGGTTTATGGTCAACATCTTGTTGATGAGATCTTTTGCTTCAGGAGTGACTGTGTCCCACTCAGGGGAAGGGAACTGCCAAAGCAAAGGGACCAGGGTAAGAGATGGCCCCTTTGCTCTTGAGATGGTTCCCCTGAAACTTGGGACAGGTTGGAGAGATGGGAGCAACTGGAAAGAGCTGCCAGGTAGAAAATTGGAGAGCAGGAGAGGAAGAAGAAAGTTGGAAGGCTCAGGACAAGACCTATCTCTCCCACAAAGTGGCCCTGAAACATGCCAATGTGTGCACCTGGGCGTGGCAACGTGGCCAACACTCCGCAACCAGGGCAGAGGAAGGAGCCTTGTTCCCATCTGTTTGAATTTGCCTTGGTTGCTCTTCTAGAGCAGCAGGCTGCAAGGCAGGGACAGCAGGAGAGGGGAGACAATGAAAGGGGGCAGCATGACAAACCCACTCACATCGTAAGCCCCAGCCTTGATCTGCTGGTAGAGTCGGTGTTGGTCTTCATCCCAAAAGGGTGGGTACCCCACCAGCAGGATGTAAAGGATGACACCTGCCCAGGAGAGGAGATGGGATCAGTGGGAGAGAATTCATTGCTGGAGGCAGGAGCACACACAGCCTGGGGACTGATCAAACTCAAGCAGAGAAACAGAAATTAGGGAAACATGAAGATTTGCTCACTGTTTAAAGAGCAAAAGGCTTGTTGATGGGCCCAGCTCTGTGTTCATGTGCTCAGCACCTGGGGAGGTTCAGGGCTCTGGCAGCCACCATGCAGAGCCTAAAGTGGGTGCCCTGGCAGGGGTGGGTGATGTCTCTTACCCATTGTGGGTGGAAAAAGGCTCCCCTATGACTGCACCTGCACGGAGGCATTGTCTGGCTCCACCCTCCACCAGCACCGAAATGAGGCAGCACCTCCCCAGACTGGGAGCTTTGGGTACATAGCAAGGGGGCAGATCCTTCAGAGAAGGGTGATTGGGAGAGAGTGTGTTGCTCTGGATACAGCCCAGGGTAATGTGCCACCTCTTGGGTGAGTCCTGCACCCTGACCTTCCTGCGATGTGACTGGCAACCACAACTTGGGACATGCAGGATGAACAGCCTGCCTCATCCCGCCCAGCCCAGCCCAGCCCAGCCCGCTCCCAGCATTCCAGCCCTGGTCTGACTTACCACAAGCCCACAGATCCACAGCTTTTCCGTAGGGGTCCTTCCGGAGCACCTCGGGGGAGAGGTATCCGGGGGTGCCGGCGAAACCTGGGACAGACAGCCCGTCATTCCTTCTGTCAGGCATCCCAGTCCCCACACAGCTCACCAGCAGGGACTGGTGCCCGGCCAGGCACAGCGAAAACCGAGTCCTGGCACATCCCGACCCGATGGGACAGGCACCCTCCTTCCAGAAACCTCTGTGACTCCCGAGGGCAGAACAAACCGTGTCGTTCTGCCACTGCCAAACCCCAGATGGTGCATAAGGCTGGTGTGCTCTGATGTGCACATCCAGCACCTGGAAGAGGCTTTCTTCCCACCGGTCTGCCCCTATTGCCGGCTTGTCCCTCACACCAGGAGACCTCGGTGACTCCCAGAGTCCCTGTGGAGCTGTTTGCTCCACATCAACCTCTTCATCCACTATGCCTCCTGGGCTGGTGCTGCTAGGACTCTCCCATAACCAGGGGCTCAGGGTCCTGGAGCCCCCCCGAACTAACATGCCAAGGAGAGCTGGAGGATACCCCACCTCAGGCCAGTCCTACTCACCAAACCACGCTTGCTGGTCCCCCTCCACCTCGATGGCCAGGCCGAAGTCAGCCAGCTTGACGGCAGCACCCTTCAGCTTGGATGCCAACAGCAAGTTCTCAGGCTGCAGAAGGAGATGGGAGTTGGAGAGGAGTGAAAACCCCCCAGGGGCTCTGCTACTGGCAGGGGGGGAGCTTCCAAGCACAGCTCTGGATGTGCTCCCTAAGTGCTTTGTCCTGCTCTGTGTCCTGGTGTCCCTGGATCCTTAGGGGACTATGGACTGCAGGGACCTCCCAACCCCATCTCCCTTGTGTGCTTTCTCTCCAGAGCTGGTCTGTGCTCTGTGGGTTTCCTGCAGCCCTACGTGTGTTCCTCCCTGCTGTTTCAGCAGCCCTGAAGGACTCTGGGCACTGTTCCACCGTGTTTTGCATCACAGATGGGGTCCCCTGTCCTCCCACAGGCACTCCCCCTGCAGCTCCTACCTTCAGATCCCGGTGAACCACCCCCATCTGGTGGCAGTGCAGGACGGCTTCCAGGATCTGCTGGATGCAGTGGCTGTGGGAGAGAGGAGAAAGCTCACACAAGTGGCCAGTGAGGCAGAGTTTTGTCAGACATTTCTATTCTGCTGCATTTCACCCTTCTCCCCCTCTCCCCATCACACTTCCCACCAGCAGCCCTGCAGCACAGCTCAGCATCCCCTTCCACCAAAACACACACACTGGTGGGGAGCAGTTCTAACCCAGTAGGACCCCACCAGAGCTACTGGACACTCAGAAATGGTGAGCAGGAGCTTGGGGGATATAGCTGAGCCCATGGGGACTTCACAGGAGCAACGCTGGAGGTGGGGAGCTGGAGACCAACAGTGGAACCACAATGCCAGCAGAGATTTGTTCTCCAAGCCCAGGCAGAGCAGATGTGCTCCGTGCAACCTTTGCTCCAGCCCCATTTCCCTGCTCTGCTCTAATGCAGGTGGCTTGTGCTGTGTCTGCTTACTTTATATCTAGTTCATTACATTCCAGCTCTGCTGCGTGCATGAGACAGGAAGGGAAAAAGACAGAGGCGCTGATCGCTTCTGCTCCAAAACAGCTTGTGTGCAAGGCAGAAGGCCTTTATTTACATGTATTTTATTTTATTTGTATGACACTAATAAGTGGATGGGATGTAAGTGGATTCAGTGCAGGCAGCCCATTAAATGAGATTGTTTTCTGCCTAGAAATAAAGGATATTTCCATGCAGAGAGGTAGTGCAGAGTTTACTACCCCCTAGGACATACAAACAGGCTGTGCTTGGCCTGGGGGAAAAGCCAAGAGGCACAGTGATATCCAGAGACTGGAGAGGCCCACATCATGTCCCCTGAAAAAAAATGAGACTAATACTGTCCCCTGGACAAGCCACAGGGACCAAAGGGGTGGCTGAAATGGCTCTGCAGCAGGGTACCTGGAAAGTGCCAGTGGGAATGTGGGAGGAAGCAGAGCTCCAGCACAGCCTGTCTTGACTGCTACTCCTCAGTGCTTTCAAGTGGCAAATGCCAGAGAAATACTTGCAGATGGTTGGAATGCAGCTCCAAGGGGAAGGAGTGACATCCGCAGGGTGTCCATGCTATCATGGCCCTGGCTGGGCACCAGCCTGGTGTTGGGTTTCCTCCCTGCCAGCCTGGGGAGCCCTGGTACCCCCAGACCAGGCAGCCCTGGTGCCCCCAGAGCAGGGAGCCCCCAACACCCTGTTCGTTTACAGAGAGGTCAGATGTTGGCTATCCCCACATCCCGAGGAATGAGGATGCTGTGGGCAGTGGCTAGGAGCCATCTGATTCAAAGGGGAAACCAATCCTATGGCAGCACATGCACTTCTTGGCACAGGAGTGAGTTAGAAAGAGCATTTTGGGTGGGGTTTTTTTTGTTGTTTTTGTTTGTTTGTTTGTTTGTTTTTGATTTTGGGGGTTTTTTGGGGTTTTTTTTTTGCACCACAGTTCTGGTCTATGAGTATGTGTTGCAGAGTGGTTGTAAAACACCTCCCAGTACAGAATGAGCTGGTGCTGCAGAAAGGCAGTCGTGTAGGACCCTGGGATGGAGCAGCCTGTGGGAGAAGGGGACAGCTGCTGTCCTCTCCATGGCCCAGCTCACCTGGCATCTGCTTCGCTGTAGTATTCCCTGGCCACAATGTCCTCAAACAGCTCCCCGCCGGTGACCCTGCGAGAAAACAGGGGGAGCTGGATTGATTAACAGCACACTCCACCCTGGCAAGCCCCCCAAAAATGTCACTGCACCATGCATGGGGGGAGAACTGGGGGTGCACACAGGGACCTGCCCTCTGCCCAGCTTGGGGGACCCAAGTTTGGTTCAAACCCAGCCTGTAGGAAAGGCTCGGGTGAGGTGGAGGTCGTGTCACCCTGGGGGAAGCACAGAGCTGCCCGTGGGTCAGGGGGTGCAGTGAACTGTTACTCACAGGTCAAATATCAGGTAGTGGTGGCCCTCTTCAGAGATGCTGTCGTGGAGCCTCACTGCAGCAGAGACAGAAGGGTTATGGGGTACCCCTGCCTCCCACCCTGCTCCCTGGGAATGCCTTTGCTACCCCTGGGGCACAAGCAGGAGCTGGGGATGGGCACAGCAGGGCTATTCCTCTTGCTATTGCTGCTGGCTGGTGGGAGAGCCTGCTCACCAGAGGACCCCAGCCTTGGCCCCAGCCTGGGCCAGTCGTGCAAGGCTCAAAGGTCACATCCAAATCGGGGACTGCCCGGGGCTGCGCCTGGCCAAGGTTCCAGGCAGCTGCTGGGCTATCTTGGGCACTGGGCAGGCTGCAGGCATGGGTGTCCCCAGCCCCATCAGGAGAGGTGCCCAGGCAGAGGGAGAGCTCAGCAGGGTGCTGGGCTGACAACTCTGGCACCCATACAGCTTTTTTTATTTTCTGCTCATGACCTTCTTTTTCTCCTTGGGAATCTCCGCGAGATGAGTTTTGCCACCTCCTGGCACCCTCTCCTCTTGGGCACAGCCCTCAGCAGGTACAGCCAGGTACAAACCTGTCACCCTGCAGCTGCGTGCAGGTTATTCAGGCTCAGATCCCTGCTCACACGCAGCAGGCAGGCGTGCAGCAAGGGGACAGGCACAGAAACAGGTAGGATGGATAAACAGAGACTTGCCCAGCATCCTCTGTCTCCCACCTCTTATTTTGTTTGATTCCCTTGAGACTATGAATATTCAATGCTTCCTCTCTCTCACCTGGTTTCAGCCTGATACAACTTTGAACAAATTTGAGAATGTTGGGAATCAGGGAGGAAAAAATAAACATTCAGGTGAGAGATTTTGTGGGAATTTTTACTCCTCGCCTCTTTTGCTGCATCTAAATCAGCTCAGCCCTATATGGAAACATCCTCCAGACTCAGTCTGAGCCAGGGGAGATAACAACCCCAGCACTGAGCACAGACGCTGCACTGTGTTACTCTTATCTGCCAGGCCAGCAAACACCACTTTGCTGGTCCTTCTCCTGTCTCCAAGCTCTGTGGGCAAATCCAGTGGCTGCCAAGAGCGTGTTGCCAGCAGTGTCACCTCACCAGGCCAGGGCAAATGAGGTCTGATGAGCTGGGCAGCATCTTTCCTGTCTGTCTCTCTCGTGGTCTTGACTACTGACACAACTTGCTTGTCTTATTCCCCAGTTATCCTTCCCCACTGCTGGCCTCTGCAGACATCCCCTGTGCTCCTATATCTGTGTCTGCTCCATTTTTTCCAACATATAATCCCAGCTTTTCTGCCTTCCTCTGCTAGAAGAAACACATTTCCTCCCGTTTCATCTCACCTGGAGGGATTTAGGGGTATCACTCCTAAGATCCCACAGAAGCCAAAGTATTCTCAGGGGGATTAAGTGAGTTCTGTGCAGATAGGGCCAGCGTAACCATAAGCATATGCTCCGGATACATTCCCTGCTTGGGAAGTCCCAAAGCCTGTGGCTGCCAGGAGCCAAGAAGGTATAAGAGGGAGCAGCTGCTCTAAATATAGCCTGATCCTACAAGTATCTGTTACTGACCATAGTCAGAGAGAGCCACGCTGGCCAAACCACTCCAGCTCAGAGCTGAGAGCCAAGGCAGGAGCAGGACACAGCTTCAGGAATGAGAGTCAGAGGACAAGTACCTGGAGTTCAAACTCCATGGCTGGGTGCAGCCAAAGTTTTCTCAATAAAGCAAGACATCCCTGAGTGGAAACACAGCTCTCCCTAATATATCACCCAGTGCTGAGGATGTGCTGTGGGGTTCTGGGGACCTGGACCTGCCCTTGACTGCCCATGCACGGCTTTCCACACGAGCCTCTCCAGCAGGCATGGTGCAGAGCACAGGTTGGTTCCTCCAGGAGCTGCAGCACGGCATTCCCACAGGAGGTGGAAGGATCCCACCTCGCTGCAGGGAACAAGAGGACAGCAAAGCCCCTTGGCAGCTGGGGTGCTTCTCCCAGGGAGGGCTGGACTGAGCTGTTTTGCCTCCTCTTCCTCACTCCAGGCTGCTCTGCAGTGGCACGGCTCACTCCAGCTCCTGTGTGGGTACCGAGCCGCCTTTGCTGCATGGAAGGGAAGATGCAAGCCCAAGTTTCCAGGCAGCAGGAGCAGTGGAGGGGGGTGAAAGGAAAGAGGGTGTGGGGTGGGGGGTGGAGAAGAGCCTCCTGGGTATAAATAGCAGCAGATTGGGCTTGTGTTAGCATCTCATGCTGTTAACCCCTTCCAGCCCTTGCAGCTCTGAACCTGCCAGGTCACAGACAAACAGGGAGGGGTAGTGTAGGGATGGGGGACAAGGACAAGGACGGGTGAGGTGTTTTGGTCCTCAGGGACCTCGCCAGACCCACAGGTGGGGTGATGGACAGGGAAGGCAGTGGTAGGAAAGAGCTGTGGCCAAGCTGGGAGCCTGGGGAGCCTAGGAAACCTGGGGACCTGGGGGACCTGCAGCTACTGTCCTGCATATCTGATATGGTGAGTTTCTCTGGGCTTAGTATTTCTCCCTGTTCACACACTTTGCAGTGCACTTCCTTCAGGTCTCAGCAATCCCCGCATGTATTTTGGTGCGAAGGGGAGGCTGGACGTCCCGGAGGGACCCCTGCAGGGCAGCTCGTGGTCCTGCCGGAGCAGAGGCTGGGGAATCCTGCAAGGTCCGGCACCCCAGCAATGCCGGGGAGACCTGCCACGCGGCTGTGTGCCCGAGACAGATGGAAGCTGACAGTCTTTTTTGGAACTGAAATATTTATGGGACAGGAGCCACATGGCTCGTCCCAGTGGCCCTGGATCTAGCTCCCTGGATCTGCTGCAGCAGCTCCTGGGGAAGGATGGATCCAGGTCACCGGAGCAGTGAGGGGGCCAGGGAGGAGCTCAGCCGCAGGGGAACCCTCCCAGCTCCCGACTGTGGGTTGAGAGGGCTGCAGAAACCTCCAAATCCTTTCCCAAAAGCTGCAGAATCTCTCTGGGGTTGGTACATCCTGGGGTGCAGCAGAGGGAAGAGGGGGTTCATCCAGACCATCCACAGGGACCAAGAGCCTGCGTCGGCATCACTTTCAGCACGGAGTTTGGGATTTTTTTTTTACTGCAGTTTTTTCCCCTCCCCTCTCTCTCTCCTTCTGGCCTATTTTTGTCTTTTGCAGGGGCTCGGGAGTTTTCCTGAAACAGCTTTTCCGAAGGAGGCTACTTTCAGATGGACGGTCGGTGGGAAAGTCTTCGCTTCCCCCCGCCATCGCTCCTCCTACACGCCCCGCGCTGCTGCTGCTGCTGCTCCGAGCTGCAGCCGCTTTTTGGAGCATGCAGAGGAATACGGCACCCGAGCGGGGGGAGAGCAGTAAAAATAGCCTCTTGCAGCCTCCTGGGGCTCCGCTTCTCCCTGAGGGAGCGATGGCCAAGTGGGTTAGTCAGGACCTACTTCAGTCCCCCTGTGCCCAGTGGGCGCCTTTCTTCCCATGACCCCGATTGAAGATGGTGCTTCCCACGAGGAAAGCTCTGCAGGTCAGCCGGGCAGGACGACACCGAGCCCTTCTCAGCCTCTGGGACAAACAGTCCATGCTGCTGCAGACAGGGCTGGGTTATGGGAAGAGACGCCCTGGCCCTGGCTGGGACATGGGAGGGCAGGTGGGCAGCAGAGCCAGGCACGGAGCAGCAGCAACGGGGGGTGCAGGGTGCACTTACCAATGTTGGGGTGCTTCAGGAGACGGCAGATCCGCGCTTCTCGTTCCAGCTTCTGGTGGTCTGAAAGAGGCAACGGCCCTAAGTTAGGATCTGAGGAAGGGAATCAACTGCTCTCAGCTTCTGTTGGGTTCTCAGAGGAGCTGTTGGCACAGGAAGCCTGGGGGCACAGAGCACCTCTTTTTTTTTTTCTTTTTTTTTGGGGGGGGGAGTTGTTGGGTTTTTTTTCGGTTTTTTGGTTTTGGGTTTTTTGGGTTTTTTGGGGTTTTTTTTGTTTTTTTGTTTTTTGTTTTTTTTGTTTTTTGTTTTTTTTTTTTTGCTAAAGAGTTACGGATTTGGGGACAAGTTTAGCATCAGGGCGTGATGGGCAGTATCCCAGCATGAATGCAGTCTCTGGCTAAGCCCCCAGACACTGATGCCATGGGCAGTCTTGGATTTGGAATGATCCCTTGCCCTCTCCTCTCCCTCCTCTTTGCTGAACAACCTCTGATCACCTCCCAAATACCCTGGATTTGTCTGGGTTATCCCTGCCAGCAGCACTGTTCCCTTTTCTCCTGTTCATCCAGGCAACCAGCCAGGGCATTTCTGGTCCCACATGGTACAATCTGAGCAATTGAAGACAGAGTTGACCAGCGAGAGGTGTCAGGATGAAACGAGGCTATGGCTTCAGTCCCTCTCGCCATCATCAGCCATTCCACACCAGGGCTTTGCTCTCCTACTTTGCAGAATCCTGTCTTGGAACCAGTGCCAGTCTCCAAACAGGAAGCATAGGTCCCACTCCCCAGCTTTCCGCAGGCTCAGGGATGTGAGACAACAGCTCTGGGCAAGCAAATAGAGCTGAGCCAAAAAATCCTCTGCCCTGGGACAGCTCAGAATGAATCTTCAAATAATTTTGTTTCTTCCTCTGCACTTCTCTCCCTGCTCACACCTGACCCAGCTAGCCTGCACGGAGGTGCCTGACTGGAGGCATTTCGTGCAGGAACTCAGCAGCCAGGACAAGCGAGGATATAATTAGGGCTGTTGTCTCTCGGCGCTATCACTGCTACCTTGCAGGTTCACACCCCAGAGTCTCGCTCTGCATCAAACCCAACCTGGGTGTCTCCGACCGCTGAGATGTGAAAGTGCAGCCCCTTCTCTGCAGGGCTGAAGCCTTCCCCAGGGCTCAGTATCCTGTCCAAGAGGCATCCTGGAGCTTGGGGTGAGTTTTGCAGCCTGAGCTGAAGGCTGAGATACCCTTGGTGGCCTCATTCAGCTCCCCACAGTGTTTCCTTCGATGGGTGACAACCTTCCCAGGGTGGGACAGGGTGACACGGAGAGGCTGCAGTTCAGGCTGTTTCTTCTCACAACTAAAGTCCATTGTAGGGTGGATGACAGGAATGGGATGGAAGGACAGTGTGACCAGTGGGGCAAGCAATTCTCTGGGGAGGTGAGTTACAGCCTCTCCTACCCCACAAACCCAGCTCCTGCACACACTCAAACCCCATTTTTCCTCCAAAACCTCCACCTTCTCTCCTGCTGGCCCCTCTGTGTTGGCAGGCAGGAGGATGTCTGAAGAAACAGACCGTGGCTGGGGATGTTTTGCAGCTTCCCTCACCCTCTCCCCACTTCTCTCCTTCCTGCCCTTTGTGTCTAGGGAAGTGCCATTCTCCCTGCCAGCACTGCAGAAATGTCCAGATCATTAGCCAAAGTCGCTGGTGATTCCAGCAGGCAGAGCTGGGAAAATAACCCCAGGAAGCCTCTCCAGGGGACTGCCAGGCACTGCAGGGACAGCACAAACCCCAGGAGAGGATGGAGAGGGGCAAACTGCCGGAGGAGGCAAGCGGAGGCAGCAGGGAGCAAAGGGAGGGCGGCTCAATCTGCTGCTCCAGGCAGCCCTGAAAACTGGGAGGCGTTTGCCAGCTGGGGTACACGGGCAGGAGCCAAGGGCTGAGCCCAGCACTGCACACCCTGCCTGGGGCCCAGCCTTTGGCTTTGGAGGAAGAGAATGGTCTGCATCCCTGAAGAGGGGCAGGGGTCAGTGCTGGCGGAGCTGGAGGGGCTCAGTGCCAGTGCCATGCCGCTTCGGCAGCACTGTGGGAAGGAGACTGCGACATACTGGTTTAATTCCAGGTCAGGAAGGAGCTTGTCACTCTTTTCTGCATTTCAGTTTTGCCTTTGGAGGTCAGCAGTGGAATTGGAAGAGACACCGAGGGAGGTTAATTAAACCCTCCTGGCAGGGTGCTTCCTCCCAGCACCCATCCTGCACTCCCGACAGCCAGGGAGGAGCCGGAGCAGGGACATGGCATCTGCTGCCTCATCCTTTCAGTCCTCATCACAGCTCCTCTGCCAGGTGCCTGGGGGCAGAGGGGTCCCTGGCTTGGGGCAAGGGCTGGCTGAGGATTTTCGTGCTCAGCCTCACTCCGAGGAGCAGCTGTCCACCAGGACAGACCCACCAGAGCCTCTTCCAGCAGCAAAGGGCCCATGTGCTCCACCAAAGCGATTCACCAGACGGCCATGGGGGCCCATCTCCAGGTAGAAATGAAGTCAAACCCCCACTTGAAGGGATGTTCCCATTTCATTGGTGTAGGTATGTGAGTAAGAAAACTTACAGACCCCAGAGCAGGGATGGGGGGTCAGGGGGGCCCTCTCAGAAGGTGATGCTCCCAAAATAACTGTGCTACACTGCGCCTGAAGCTGGCAATGCTCTGGCTTGTTGCAAGGCTGTGACCATGATTTAGCTGCAACGAAGTGTGCGGGGTGGTGGTGGGTCAGGGACAGAAAAGTGCCCCTATGGCTCCTCAGGCAGATTGGGTTCTGGGAGTCCCCCTGAGCCTTGGCACAGCCAGGCTGCAGATGCATCTCTGTGATCGGACGGGATGTGGCAAGCAGCCACCGAGACACCTCCTCGGGACGTTCACCCCATCCATCAAGGAGCTCAGTGTGTACCGCAGTGGGGACAGGGTGGGCTGTGACATCAAACACCCCCCACCTCAATGCACATCAAAGGCATCATCACAGCACTGTGCAGAGGGGAAAATTTCCCCACTCACTCCATGAGCCCTGCTTGCCTCTTGCTTCCCCCAAAACACCCTCAGTGCTTACCTCGAGCAGAGAGCTTCTTGGTATTGATGATCTTGGCCGCATACTCTTGTCCTGCCAACACCTTCACGCATCTCCGGACAATGGAGAAAGCGCCTCTGGGAACAGAAGAAGCCAGAGGTGAAGGGCTTGGCGTGGGTGTGGGCACAGCTCAGCCCTGATGTGGCTGTGGGGCGAGGGGACAAGGATGGGGATGAGGATAGGTGCTGACTGGGGCAGGGACTTGGGGAAAACATGGAGGGGTCTCAGGTGGCTTCCCTGCACCACTGTCCTTGAGGAATGATGGGAAGAGGAACATGCAGACCTAGGCATGAATGTGGGTTCGTCCCCTCTGTGCCCCTCTGGAACACCCCAGGCATCATGTACTTTTCCTCCTCTTCCTCCCGGCTTGGCCCTACCTGTTGCCAGGAGGGAAGGGGCAGTGATTTCCCAGGGACACAGGCTTCTGAGGGACACCGTGATGGCTGCAGCTGCCACGCTGCTCTCAGCCACTTCAGTCCATGTGGCTCTGCCTGTTCTAGACCTTCCAATCACAGCAGGACTTAGCAGCTGTGACCAGTGCCAGGTCCCCCCACTGCAAAACTGTCACCCAGGCAGGGACAGCCCAGGGGACCCTGCAAGGATGGAGCCGAGCTGGACAGGAATGGATGCTGCTGCACTTTGCACACACGTGAGCCAACGTGCAAAGCTCTCCTGGGGTCTGGCTGGCAAGCGAGCACAAGTGTTTGGGACACTCCAAAGACTCCCATCTGCCCCTGTACCCCAAAGCCCAAGTCCTGCCAGCTCATGGCACTGCCAGTGCCACAATGCTGGGAACTGCAGCACTGCAATCACACACACACACATGCATGCAAGCTCCTTCCCTGCTGAGCACAACCTTTATGCCAGGTTCCCTTTCCTGCCAAACCTCTCCAATCGCTAAAATAACAACTATCAAAAGCAATCCCACCTCCTGCCCCACCTTCCCCCCACTCCTCCTCACCCCACTCCAGCTCCCCGCCGAGGAATAAAAGGCCGCAGGCTGGCGAGAGCGGCGGATAATTGATTTGAGCGGCGGGGGCGGGTGGAGACGGGCAATTTGGGTTTGAATGTGATTTTTAGGAGAGCAGGCAAGCAGCGGGTGTGGAGGGATGGGGATGGAGCCCCAGCAGTGCTGGCAGCCCACGCGCCCAATGCTGCCACGCAGAGCATCGCTCACGGCACGTGCCAGGCAGGAGCTGGGGGAAAACATCCTGGTGCTTCCCAGCTTCCCCGTCCTGCCATTTAATCCTGGCTGCTGAAAGAGCTGAGCTGTTAATATCCCTGAATCCTGGGGAGGAATTAACTGGAAAGGGTGGGCGAAATGCTTCACATCCAGCTCGCCATGAGTAGGGAGACCAGAGCCGTCAGCAGTCCTGTGGTGCTGCTCTCTTCATCCTGCTGGGAACCCCACACTGTATAAGGTTTGTGGGCTCCTGTGGATCCCTGGAACTCATCTTCTCTATTTTTTTCCTAAAGACATGTGTGATGTTTCTGCAGCGGCAGGACAGTCTGCAGCAGAGTGCAGCAAGCAGGGATTTCACCCCAGCTCGGGGTTTCGCTGCGGAACCCAGCACAAGACTGGAGGGGTGTAGGTGTCCCAGACCCACTGCAGGCTGGGGACCGATGGTCACTCCTAGTCCCAGTGTCCACAGCCACTTGCTCATCTATTTATTTGAACTGAATGGTGAGAAAGGGGGAGCCATGGGAAGCGAGATGCAGTGGCTGTTTCACATCCCCAGCTGCATTCCTAGATTTTTGGCTCCTCCAGACCTTCCTAACAGAAACCAAATGTCTATTTGTGGTCTGTAAAGCATAAGAAAATCCCTGTGTGCCCAGAGGGTGGGAGGAACATGGAACACTGGATGCGGGTGCAGGATACCCAGGGATACAGCATGCTTGCCATACCCCCATCCTAGTTCCAGTCAGGTCCTTCAGTGAATCTGCATTGGCCAGGAACATTTCACATTGAGTGTTTGACCCCCAGCCAGGCTCTACTCCCTCTGCCAGGCTGCTCCCTTGCTACTCAGTCCCATGTAGGATCTTTCCAGCCTAGGGGAAAAAAGCCCCCCTTTGCTCCGTCTAAATCCAGCATCTTTCTGGCAAAGGCAGCATCCCCTTCCACACCAGGGGCTTGCGGGGCACTACAGGCAGTGTTGGGGGTGCCAGGCAGGGAGCTCAGCCCCACTGTGGTGCACGAAACCCCTTTGGAAGGAAGGAATCATGTCCTGTTCCCTGGCCATGGGCTGCAGGGAGTCTCTTCCCTCCTGGGGTCTTTGGATGGGGATCACCCCAGCCCTGGTGGCAGCTGAGGACCCCCATCTCTGCCAGGCTTGGATGAGACAGGGGATGGGGACATCACCTGCATGGCCACGGGTACAGAGCGTGTCCTTGTCCCCGGCTGGCTGCCAGCGCAGGGCGATGTTGGACCCGCAGCCCAGCACCAGCCGTGTCCCTGCAGCCCCGAGCCCCGGCACTGCTGAGCGCCAGCCCTGCAGCCTCTGTCCCTCGGTCCCCAGGCCAGGCATGACCCCATGCCTTGTCCCCACGGCCTCCCCCACCAGCTCAAGCAGTGGCTCTGCCACCAGGATGCTCCGCTTCTCCCTTTTTCACACCTTCCCTGCCAGCGCCCGGCTGTGCTGCTGCCGCCCTCCCTCTCTTCAACACCTCCTCCTCCTCCGAGGCATTTTATCTCCTTTCTAGAGAGAAGAGTGTGGGCTGGGGATTTTTTGTTCCTCCATTTTTTTTTCCTCTTAATAAGCCCCCTCTCCTGCAGCTCCGGGAGCGGAGGGGCTGATCCTACGGCTCGGCACGGTAATTGTCTCCAGCCTCTCCCTGAACCTGCTGCGGGGGCGGATTTGGAGGCGCCGATGGAGCTGCACTTCATGTTTGTCCTACTCCGGGGGGCCGTGGGCAGGATCCTCTCCCCGTCCCCCCCTGCTGCCCCCCGCCCTCTGCCTGATTCCCTCCTGCAAGCGTGGGGGATCGGAGCAGCCCTTCACTTGCTCAGCTTTGCGGGGGCTGCCGCAGGAGTGGGTTTTCCCCAGCTCCGTGTCCCCCGCTCGGGACAGATGTCCTCCCCATGCTTGGGGAGGTACAGAGCTGTGCCAAGGGCTTGTGCCTCGCTGGACAGACTCTGCAGATCTCCCTCCCCAATTCTGCCTGCCCCCAAAGCCCCACCGCGGTGCCACCATTAGGTGTGTGGCATCTCAAACCCCCGCCTGCCCGGGTGTCAGAATGGGTGACAGCCGAGGAAACGGCAGAGAAACTGGGTGGGTGCAGCAGCCTGGCACCCAGACTTGCCTCTCTGCCAGCCAGGCTGGGGACACACCGTGTCCCCCACAACGGCCGGCTCCAGTCCCCTGGGGACAGCGAACTCAAGATGGACCCTTTCTGCTCTGAATCCTTGCAGGACGCTGCTCCCTACCAGGGTCTGGTGCGGGGAGAGCCGCCGTGCCCACCCCTGCCAGGACACCCCCACCCCGACTGGCACCGGGAGCATCTCTCCGGAGGAGGAACGGCACTTCCCACCGCGAGCAGCTGCCGCAGCAGAGCAGAGGTGCGGCACTTCGTCCTGATTTCCCTCTCTAAGCCCATGAAGCGGAAATTTCCCCATGGGAAGCCGCTGATTTTTGAATGTGCCAGGATGTGCTGGAAACCATCCCAGTGGAAAATCCCCAACCAGCCCCACAGCACCTTGGCTAGCCCGACGAAGCCCCTAACTCGGGAGCACCTCAGCGCTGCAGTTGTACCTGCTCTCTTGAGTGGATGGCAAAACTGTGGGATGCCCCGAGCTGAGGATGCTGCCCCTGCATCACCCCAGAACTGCGGTGGTCGGGTGCGATGCTCTCAGGGGCTGGTGAGCCGCTGCGCCAGCTTTGCTCCTTTATTTCTGTTAAAATGCGTCTGTCCAGGTGGTTTTACACCACAGTGCCGGGCAACGCGGGCAGCCGCTGAGCCTGGCTGCTCAACCCTCTGCTCAGCACCCACCCAGCAAAGCATCGCAGCCCAGATATCTTCAGGAGCCCTCCTGGTCCTCCCCCATCGCTCCTGGCCTGCGAACTCCCCTCCGCATCCCCACAGCCGCCGCTGCCCAGCCAGAGCCCCGCAGCCTCACCGCAGGCACCAGCAGCCACTGCCTCACCTGCCCACCCCCTGCCACCACCGCCAAGCCTCAGAGCCCTGAAAAACCGAGAAAAGTCTGGAAAAAGCAGGTCCCACATCCCACCTTGCCACCAGCTCCCCAGCGGGTGCCCATCCCCCTGCCTGCAGTGCCAGCTGGGGCTGTCCCCGCCACAGGGACCCACTCCACAACGCGATCCCCTGCTCTCCACCAGCCGCTCTCTGTCACCCTGCTGCCGGGGGGATGGATGTGAGTGTCCCGGGACGGAGACATCCATTTGCCTCCACGGAGCTGCACTTTGTAGCAGCACCTGGTGCCACGGTTTGGCTGGGGAACACGAACAGCATCCAGCCCAGCACAAAGTCCTCCTGTCTCAGCCTCTCCATTTCCCCATCTCTGCCCTCTCCCTTCTCCCTCGCCCCCATTTCGCATGCCCACGTGCATGTGGGCACACACTTCAGGCTGCTCTGCGCCCGGGCGATGCAGGGCTGCGGGCTTGGAGCATCCCTGTGCCCATGGATGGACAAAGCTTCCCCTCTGGAGCACAGGCACCCTGAGCCCACCACACGCTGCCAGCCGCTCCGAGGGGACAGTGGCCACATGCCCCAGATTTACACACCAACTCCGAAAAAGGCACGGAAACCAAAACACAGAGGCACACGCCTGCTCACTCCTGTGCCTGTTTTATAGCCACACGCTGGGCGGGACAGGAGCATCCCTCCACACGGGGAGCCTGGCATCCCCCGCTCCACCCCGGGGTGCTCAGTGCTCCCCCCAGATCCCCTCGCTGTGCACAGCAGTTCTGTTTGCACACACACAGTCAAACACACACACACATGCACTGATCCAGGCACACGCGATGACACCTGGACCAGAGGAGCTGAGCCCTCCCCGACAGGGAAGCAGGGTCAGGCAGGGCTGTGGCTCACCCGCACTGGGACAGGGGTGGAGAATATCCCGGATCTGTCCAAAAGCCACCGGGATTCTCGGGGGGCTGCCAGGCAGACTGGGTCTCCTGCAGGTCTAGTCAAACCCCAGTGAATCCACACAGATAAATCCCCTAAAGAAATGTGAGGGGTGCCCACAGCTTCGGCTTTCCTCCTCAGCTGTCCTGTCCCTCCTCCCGGCTGGAGAACTTCCCGAGGGAGCCAGCAGCCTTCTTTTTTGGGAGCGGCTTTTCCGTAAGAGGGGCAGCCGAGCCCTTCCCAGGCAACTCGAGACCTCTAGGACGTCCCGAGCCCCTAGCCAAACACCCATCAGCAGCCCCTGAACTCAGGAGGGACCGAGAAGCAGGTCTGGGGCTGGCAGCCCCCACCGGCACCCGAGTGCCTTCTCCGATTCCCACTGCATTCTCTCCATTCCCATCTCCTTTCCCGCATCTCCAGGAGTTGTCAGCACCGCTGAGGCTCTTTCCCAGCCAGGGCACAGCCCCACTCTGAGCATCCCAGCCCCGTCTCCAACTTACTTGCCCAGTTCCTCAAAGAGCTGGTACTCCTCAGTGAAGCGATTGCAGGTGATGGTGGCCATCCCGAGGGGCTGGAAATGCTCCCTCCCCGGTGCGGAGTTTGGGGCAAGCAGCTCTCCTCTCGCTCCCTCCCTCTCCGTGTGCTCCCGGGG
Organism: Acanthiza pusilla; assembly: GCA_036630365.1. Taxonomy (NCBI): domain Eukaryota; kingdom Metazoa; phylum Chordata; class Aves; order Passeriformes; family Acanthizidae; genus Acanthiza; species Acanthiza pusilla. The sequence continues at coordinate 6,876,518 of JAXCHO010000049.1, read as the reverse complement.
CTCTCTCCTCGCTGAGGTAAATAAGGGAATATGTTTGATTGACAAGCCCAGAGATAATGATGAGGGCAATTTGTCTTCTCAGCTTCACAAGCCTTCGTCAGCATCCCCGTCCCCATGGTGACCACCGCTGCCAGAAACGCCCTGTTTCTGTTGCCGGGGCAACTGCTTCCCAAACCCGCCGCCCTCCGTGGGGACCAGGGCCCTGCTGGGGACCCGGCCCAGGGGCTGCCCGGGGGTCACCCACCTGCTGCGGATGGGGGGAATATCTCAAATACAACTATTAAAGGCAAATTAAAGGCTGTGGCAGTGGTAAAATAATTGGGGCAAAAAAGGTTTCCATGGAAACCGTGGTTTCCATGTTGCAGGAGGATGCTGTCACCCCAGCAACTGCTTATCCCCCCCCCCCCCAAAAAAAAAAAAAATACAGGCCCTGCTGGTACCTGCAGCAGCATTCCTGAGGGTCCTGGGGGGCTGTGGGATGGGGACACGCTGCGGCGGGAGGGAGCAGATGGAGCAGAAGTGTGTCAGGAGAAGCTGGAGAAACCATGGCAGGTCCCCAGGTCCCCACACCGTCCCGCCTTCAGCCAGGGTCCCCGGGGGGGCTGGCCCCGATCGCAGTGCAGGGGAGGGCTGGCTGCTCCCTGCTCCCCCCTTTGCCCAACGTGTCCCCCCAAGGGCCCTGGGTGTCCCATGGAGCAGCTCCTGAGGGTCTCCCCCAGAGAGGGGCGAGCAGCCTGGCCTGAAGCACAGCTAGAGGGGAGCAAAAGGCTGTGTCCTGGGGTGCTGTGTCCTGGGGTGCTGTGTCCTGGGGTGCTGTGTCCCCGTGGTGCCCAAGCTTGGGCAGAAAGGGGAAAGTTTCAGAATGGGAATGGGAAGAAGGTTTTGCCCCCCACCCCCCAGACTTCCTGTTGCTGACTTGCCTCTCTGCTGTGCTGAACATAAGAAAGCACAAAAAGCACAATAAAAGTGAAGTTGTGATGTCCAAAACCTCAAGGCAGGGGTTTCCCTCTGAGTCCCCGCCAGCACTCACTGGGGATCCAGCACCACCCCCTCTGTCTACACCACCCCTTGCACTTTCCACCTGCTGACTTCCCCCAGAAGAGCTTTTGTCTCATTCCCCCCTACTAAGCTTTTGTCCCGTTTGTGGATGATTTTGCAGCAGCAGGACCCTCATCACAACAGGAGCAGGGGCTCCCTGTGCTGACCAGGAGGGCATTGCCTTTGGCAGCCGAGATGGATTGAGTTCCCTTCCAGGCTGCCAAGGAAGGGTTAAAAGGAAAAGAAAAGGTTCTAACCAGACAAAAATAGGGAGAAATCTTTGAGAGGGGAGAGAGAAGGAGGAGCGGAGAGGGAGAGAAGAAAGGAGGTGGAAGTGGAGGAGGACAGCAAGTGGCGGAGTGAGGAAGAGGAGGGGGAGGAGGAGAAAGGTCTAATGGCTTTTCCATTAATTGCACCATTACCCACCTTCATCCCCACCTTGCATCCCTGCATCCAGCTCCTGTCTGGTCCCATGCAGGGGACCCTGGTGGCAGAGCAGGGGCCTGATTCCCAGCTATGGATGGGCACAGGGATGGGGCCACAGTCCCAAGGGTTGATGACCTCCAGACCCACGCTGGCCATGCTCTGGTATGGGCAGAGCACAGCAGGCACCCTCACTTGGGGTGCAGGAAATGCATGTGTGCCATTTTGCCCCAGGGACGCAATGGTCCCCAAAATGCCTCCTTGCCCCTGAACAACTCCTCCCCATGTCACTCCCACACAAAAGGGGGTTTCATTCCCCACCCCAGGGCTGTGCCAGGAGGCAGGGGGTTGCCGTGGGGGCTGCTGCAGCCGGATGTTTGTGGGACTGCTCTCCTTCTCCAGCTTTTTGCTGCCAGCCCCCAGCAGCCCCTTGGAACCCTAGGGGCAAGAGGAAAAGCCCCCCACTCCCGAGACCCCATGGATGCGCGTGGGCGGCTCTGTGCCCCTGCCTCCTCCCACCTCACTCCCACCTGTGCTCATGTTCGTGTCCCTGTGAGCTCCGCAATGTGACCTGCCCCCCTCCCCGTGCCCACCCCCACACTGCCACACGTGTTCAACCCCACACGCGTGACTCTGCATGCTCCCGGAGCCAGGAGGAGGGATCTGTCCCTTCCTTCCCCCCAGGGCCCCTGCTGCACCCCTGACACACCAAACCCCTCACCCAGGCAGGGGGTGATGGCTGAGCCCCCCGCAAGGACCCTGCCTCCCTCCCCAGGGTTCTCCTGCCTCGCAGAGACACAGCTCTCCAGGAAAAGTTTCTCCCTCTCTGCTCTCCTCTCTATTCAGTTTTTTTCCCTTTTCCTCGACATTTTCCCTACTGAGGGTAAGGGGGTGTCAGACTTCCGTGTGCTGAACATGCTCTGCTTTGCTGATAATGTTTTCCCAAGCAGGAACTGCTGTGTGGTCTCACTCCTGAGTGCCTGTGGATAATCCAAGGGGAGCAGGAGCTCTGCATGGAACCTTCCACCTCCGGGCTGGAGGCTGCACTGTAGAGAGGAGTAGTCCCAGTCCACTCCCAGAGGCCTGAGGATACTCACTGGATGTGTCTGTTCCCAGCCATCCCAAGATTTTCTCCTGCAGGGCTTTGGGAGCCATGCTGCTCTGCTGCTGCCGTGCTTGGCTCTGGCCACCTGATGGAGACCTTCATCCCCAGTGCTCCTCTCCATCACTGGGCTGCCTTTCCAAAAATGCATCCTGCTCTCCACACCCTGCTCCAGCTCTGCCTGCAGAGATTTAGTTTCTGCATCTCAGCACGGGGCTGCCCCAGGGTGGGCACCCGAGGTCTGATGCTGAACCCCAAACACACTGGATGGGCAGCTCAGGAAGGATCCACGTGTCCTGGGGGGGCTGCAGCAGGAGCCCCTGCTCCCAGGGGATGTGGCTTGCAGCAGTGCCTCGCACACCCTACCAGCCGGGCTGCCAATTACATATTGCAGAGATCCCAAAATTACTGGGACAGTTTCACATGCAAGCTGGGGTCTGGGGGATGCTCAGTTGCTGTCCTCTGGGAAGCTGAATTTGGGGTTATTTTTAGATAAGATTATAAATACCGTGGTGAGGAGAGCTGATTTACATTTAGGGCTGTGTTTGCAAACGTGCCCTGTCCCTGTGGAGCCAGCACTTGCTCCTGCAACCACAGAAAGCTGCTTTTGGCTGAGGCAGGGTGTCCTCAGTGCCAGTCTCCCTGACAGTGGGGTCCGTGGCCTAAGACCCTCCTGTGGACATGTCCATGATACCTGGGGACACCCAGCAGGTGACATGCAGCTCCCTGGGGCCATCGTGCACTGGATCTGGGTGGGGGGAGCCTGCAAAACCACACAGCCTCAGATCCCTTACATGAGAAAGGACACAACTACCCCTGATACAGACCATCTTCTGCTCAGCATGAGGTGCTCAGGGTGCTCTGCCACTCTCCCACTGTGGCAGTTTCCTGGGATGTCCACCCCCTGTCCTGATACTGGGTTTCCTCACCTCTCCCAGGTAGGAGTTGCCTGTGGGGCTGGAGAGGCTCTGACGTACCCCCAGTCCAGCCTGACCCATCCCATCTCCATTCCATCTCCATCCTATCTCACTCCCCTCCCCTCCCCAGCCCAGCCCAGCCCAGCCCAGCCCAGCCCAGCCCAGCCCAGCCCAGTCCCATCCTCCTCTTATCCTCCTCCCCATCTCCATCCCATCCCAACTCCATTCATTCCCAGCCCAGCCCCTTCCCACTCCCTCCAGCCAGCCTGGTGGAAACAGCAGGGTGGAGACAGCCAGTCCATGCCGACAGAGAGGCAGCCACTGCCCCTCCATCCCTGACTGCCCCGGACCGTCCCCCTGCCCCATCGCTCCCAGCCCCATCCCTACGCAGCTCCTGCTGGGGTTTGGAGCAGCCTGGGGCTTGCCAGGCGCTTTGAAGGGAGGTTGGGAAGGAGGGGAGCCTCAGCCTGTCTGTGAAAACACATCTCCCGGGTGCAGGGAACTCCACCGCCTGAGCATCTCTCCAGCTGCATTAATCCCTTGGCAGCCAGAGCGCGCACACAGTCCCAGGGGACTTCAGTTCTCTGAAAACATGGGATTTTGGCACATTGCTGCATTTTCCCCAGCACAGACCATTAATGAACATTGCTGTGATGAGGAGAACACGTGGCAGCAGCTGCATCTCCTTTCCCAGCCCAGTGTTCAGACACAGCACAGCTGGAATCAGTGGGGAAGGACAACTGCTGTCCTCAGGCTGGAGGCTTTGAACACTCCAAGCACCCAGAGATGCTCTTGCCTACTTCTCTTCTTTGTTTACAGGGGCTAAGGTTTTCCTTCAGCTGTTTCTTCTTGCAAAGATTCAGAATCCAACTTTTTTTAATTAACATACAGATGACAACAGATCCACCACTCTGGCCAGGCTGACTCCAAACCCGGCATCAGCCCAGCAGATCCAAACCTGGAAAGGAAGCAAGACCAGACAAACCTTTTCATAGGGATATTAGTAAAAGGGAAGGGGAAAAAATGAGCATGTTTTCATGGAAATTTCCGTTTTTGAAGAAAAAAAATAAAAGAAAGACTAAACTTGGATGCATTTATATAAATATGGAAATGAAAGTCATTTCCCAAGCCTTGTCACCACCTCAATTCCAGACCTGCTCTCCCATTCCCTTCAGCGCCAAGTCTCCCTTAGCCAAGATTTGTTCCCAAGCCCCTGCAGCATCACCCCCTGCCCTCCTCTGGTTCTGGCTCTGCCTCTGCCTGCAGCAGCCTCCTCTTCTTCAGCAAAGTGTTGTTTTATTTTCAGTAACTGGCTGGCTTTGCCAAATGGCAGCCAGTGCCGCAGCCCCGCTAGTGGTGCACATCCCCAGGGACCAGGCTGGCTGAATGAGGTAGTTTGAGGATGTGGAGCATCCTCTTGGGGCTCACCTCCACCCAGGTGATGCCATGGGGACCAGTCCTCTTGGAGCAACACGCTAAGGGAGCAGGGATGGAGATGGGGCTGATGGAGGAGCTGAGTCCCCCTCTGAAACCTGTCCTTGGGATGTCCCTGCAGGGATGCAGGAAGCTGGCGGGATGGGATGGCGTGGAGCAGCAGGGACTGGCGCACACACCGCCACACTCAGGCTTTCCAAACTCCTTCCAGCTCTGCAAGGAAAGGCCTCTTCTCTTCTGCCTTGCTGTCAGCTGGTTTTTTTCCTTTGTTTCTATAGAAAATCCCAATTCCCCCAAATAATCCAGCTAAGAGTAAGAAAAAAAAAAATACAAACATGTCATTGCATTTTCTTCCCATCCTCATCCCTCTCTCACACACAGGGCTTGAAAGCGCACTGAAAGGTATTCAGCGTGCACGCTGCCAATTGTCACATCTTTCAATGACAGATTTTAAATGAATGTTATTTTGCAAGGGAGAAAGGGGGGGGGGGAAGAAAAAAAAAAAAAAGAAAGCCCACACTGCTCATCCAAGAGCTGACAAGTCCTAACGGGCCTCATTTTCCAGAGACAAAAATAACTATTTTCAAAATTCACAGCAGGGCCTTCGCCTACACACACTGCACCAAGAGAAACCTGTGGGGAGAAATGTAAAACACATTGTGTAAATGGAAATGCACCATGCATCCAAAACGATTTTAAAGCTATTTACCCCCTTTCATCTTCGCCAGCTCTCCTGCGAGCACACGTACGCGCGCTCGCACCCTGCCGAAGGCGCGGGGGCCCGGAGCTTTGCTGGCTTCCCTGGCCCCCGGCGATCGGATGGGCTGGCTCCCCACGGCAGCGGATGATGGGGAGGTGTTTTCCTCCCCACGCGTGCGCTGCTGGAAGAGCGGTGCCCATCTGCGGCGAGGGGATGCGGCGCAGTGCTGGCAGGCGGGAGACGTCCCCATCGTCCCCGTCCTACACCATGGCTTCAAAGTCCTGCAGCGAAGGAGCAGCACATCAGCCTCTGCAGAGACCTTCTTGAGATCTTCCCTCTGCCCCAGGTTCAGCAGTGGCATGTGGGACAGCCCCAGCACCGAGAAGGGGCAGCCAGGGGTGGTTGGCTGGTTGGATGTGTAGGATGCATGGGGAGGAACAGGGGTGCCTAGAGCCATGCACGTGAGGGGACTGTCCAGGTGAATTTTGGGTGAAAGGGTCTGCTGGGTGGCTGACCCATGGGGAGTCCACCAGAGCCTGAGGCAAACCTGCCTCCCAAATGTGGGACCATAGAGAACCACCTGTCCTCTGAGTGCATCCGACCGTGGGGCACAGCTCCTCACCGGGGCTGCTCCCAGCCCCCCAAGCCAGCGGAGAGGGCAAGCCATAGGTCCCTGTAGCAGCATGACTTAGTCCAGCCATGTTGATCTCAGCTATAACATCCATGGTCCATCCCTCCACAGAGAAGTACAACAGGGAAGCAATGTGGTCTTGGATTTGGGGGAGGCCCTTGAGTTCCCAGAGTGAGAACAAAGGTGGCAGCTGCCTGGCAGCAGGCTGAGAGCCAGGAGTGGGTAAATAGAGGGAAAAGGCGAGGGTTAACCTGCAGGCAGAGCCCCCCACGCTTCCTCCTGCCCTGGCGATGGCCAACACTTAAACCTGTGACAGGCTGCAGAGTCCTTGAGGAAAGGATCTCTCTCTTTGGAAGTGGCTGTGCAGGGCCAGCCCAGCTCAGCACAGTCACCAGGCACCACCAGCAAGCACCGCAGCAGAGACCACACTGCTCTTCCTCGCCCACCGGGAGTAGCTCCCTGTGGCCACCACTCCAACCAGGGACGAGAAGTGTTTTGGGGTGAACCCTGGAGGAAGGGAGAGCAAGAGAGCACTGGCCACCTCCCCATCTGTCCTTCTCCCTTGCTCCCACCCCATGGCACTGCAGTCCAGAGCTCCACCCTGGCCAGGATGGGTGGATGCTGGGGGAGTGTCCCATCAGATGCGGTTGGACATGAGCCTGGTGTTCAGCTTGCGGAAGAAGGAGCGCAGCTTGCAGATCTTGCACTTCTTTTTCTTGTTCCTACTTTTCAGGGGCTCCCAGCCGCCTTCCCACTCCTCCCCATCATCCTCACTGGCCCAAGGTCCCCAGGCGCCACCGTTGAAGTCTGGATGAGCCCGGGGGTTCTCCGCAGGGTACCGCACCGGGATGGCCGTCCGGTTGTAGTGCACCAACCTCATCAGGAGGGTCCTGACCACGTCCGGGCGCTGCTCTGAGAGGTCATAGCGCTCGTAGGGGTCGGCAGTGATGTTGAAGAGCCACACGGACTTCTTCAGGCCATCAGTGAGACGCTCCAGGTTCCACCAGCTCCCTGGGAAGTTGGTCAGGGTCTGCGGGGGGATCCAATCGCTGTACCCTGGGTCGCCAGTGAGGAGCTTCCACTCCCCAACCCGGATAGAAGCTTGCACGGCCGTGTTCCAGATGCCAAAGCCATCCTCCAAGGAGCCGTACTTGGCATGGTTGTACAAGGGGTCGATGTTGTGCAGGATTTCGGTGCGTGGCGACTCCTTGCCCTCACTGATAGCAGGCCAGACATTGTAGCCATCCAAGCCTTGGACATTGCTCAGGTTGCCTCTGGCCAGGCTGACCAGAGTTGGGTACCAGTCTGTGATGTGAACCAGTGCCCAGCTCGTCCGACGCTTGCGCTTGATCAGGGGGCTGTGGACAAAACCGATGCCACGCACTCCCCCTTCCCAGTACGTCCCTTTGCGACCCCGTAGTGGCCAGTTGCTTCCCCCAGAGAAGGTCTGCCCGCCGTTGTCCGTGGAGAACACGATCACACTGTTGTCATAATAGCCATACTTCTTGAGGGCCCAGGTGATGTTCTTGACCGCCTCGTCCATGCAGGTCACCATGGCCGCGTACTTGCGGCGGGCGACGTTGCCCATGGAGCGGTAGCGGTAGATGTACTCCTTGGGGGACTGCAGGGGCGTGTGGACAGCTTGGAAGGCCACGTAGATGAAGATGGGCTCCTTGGGGCTGTGGGATGCCAGGATCTTGCTGACGCGCTGGGCGTAGAGGAAGGTGGAATACTTGCCGCTCTGGTCCCAAGCCACGTCCTCCCCTTCGTGCAGGTCGTAGCCGCAGACGCCCGGCCCGTCGCAATTGTCGTAGGTGTAATAATCCACATTGCCTGTCAGGGAGCCCAGGAAGGTGTCGAAGCCCCGGCGGGTGGGCAGGCACTCCTTCTTGTAGAAGCCAAGGTGCCACTTGCCCACCATGTGTGTGGAGTAGCCAGCTTCCTGCAGCTTCTGCGGCAGGGTGACCTGGTCAAGGGGCAGGCAGTTGGGCTGCCGAGGACGGATGATGGAGTGCTGCAGTCCTGTGTGGATCTGGTACCTGCCAGGAGGAAGAGCCAGAGGGAAAAAAATGGTGACGAGGAGCAGCACTGGGTGAGGACATGATGGCACTTTGTGTGTTAGAGACCCGAAACAGATGCAGATGTCCATGTCACCCAACCCAATGAAAGAAGCTCCAGCCAGGGACAGGGAGCTCCTCATCCATCCATAAGTACCAAAAGCAGATGCAAAGAACACGGAGAGTGGCTCAGCAGACATCTCACAAAAATGTCACCAGCAGTTGTCCCCACTGCTGCCAGCCTGGGGAGGTGGCTGGGCTGTGTCAGGGCTGGGCAGTGGGTTCACAAGGCCCCACCTGAATGTCCCCTGCTTTGCACACCCCAAAGATGTCAGGGACCCCTCAAGAATCATCAGGAAAGAAGGAAGGCCTTTGCCTGGACCCCAGTGGGCACCACCACCCCAGGCAGTAGGTGACCACATCCACAGGCACCTCCGTGGGGCGCACTCCTCAGCAGGAGATGGTCTAGTGGGATCTGCCTCCTGCAGTGAGTGCTGACCACACCGCACTGCTCCAGAGAAGGCCACAGCTATCCTAGAAGGCAGAATGGCCCAGGGTAAGGGGACATCTGACTGTGTTGCCACGGGAGAGGGCGATGCGGCAATATCCAGCCTGTGCTGGCCAGTGAACACACATGCAGGGAAAGCATGGACCAAGCGCCTCACAGAAAAACCCCAAGGGCCAGTGTGACAGGGACGACCTGGGGACACAGCTCCTTGCTCAGCACCGAAACACCTCCTGGCTAAAGACCACCCTCTCCCAAAGTGGCATCCATTACCCAACAGCATCCGTAGTTTTGCTCTTGACATGTGCCACTATTTACCATGTGTGGAAATCGACTGTTCACCCAGGAAGCCTCCTAGAGAAATCCAGATCCACTGGAGGATCTCCATCCTCTGCCAGTACACCAGGGCATCAGCCTAGCAGCAAGCTGGGGTTAAGCCCCTCAGAGCTGGGGAAGGAACCAAAGGGGGCACAGGTGGGGTGTAAGCAGGCACTGGCTTACCTGCCAGTTATCAGCTGGCTCCGGGACGGGGTGCAGATGGGCTGGATGTAATAGTTCTCCAGCTTCACGCCCTCCGCTGCCAGCCTGTCCAGCGTCGGTGTCTGGATGTCTGAGCCGTGATACCCAATGTCGTGGTAGCCCTGGTCATCAGTCAAAATGAAGATGATGTGGGGTGGCCTGGGGAAGGTGGGAGGCAGTGATTTCTCCATGGGGTCCGTGGCCACGTCGGCCACCAAACTGGGCTTCATCCAGTCCCAGGATAAATAGCCAAAGCTGAGCAGGCTGACGAGCGAGAAACCCGTGAGGGCATAGACAGCCATCCCGAAGCACTGCGCTGCCTGCCAAGGGAGTTACTGTCCCAGCATCGTCTCAGAGCCACGAAAACAGGAGGTCTCCCCCTCCTCCAGGAGGGCTCCCTGACCTAGGGGATGTTCCCTTCAGCCCCCACAGCTGGTTTTGCGGGAGCAGCTTCCATGAAGGCACACTCGCGTGCACACAAAGAGCTTAATCCGCCGGGGCTGGGTTGCCTTCAGTCAAAGGAAAATAACCCTCGCGCTGCTCCAATCACACACATCTGCACGGCAGGACGGGCTCCTCGCAGCGGGGCCCGGAGCCGCTGGAAACACTTCCTGGCTTCCCGGGGTTTTCTCCCTGGTGTTATTTCTTTATGAAGAACTCCATAAAATCCTCGTCGGAGAAAGTTGCTGGCTTCTCCTCTGCTCCAGCCCTGCGCCTGCCCGGTTATCCAGACGGCTCTCTCGGGACACGGCGATCCTTGTCTTTAAACTCCTGCGGAAGAGGGTGCTAAAGTTCAAGCCCAGGGTTGCCGAGCTTTCCTCCTCACTCTCCGGGCAAGAGCCGCCCTCTCCTTTTCCCAGCCTCCGCTCCAAGGCAGTCCCAACATCTGCCCAGGACGCGGTCTGAGCCGCCAGGTTTATGGGGAGCTGCCGGCTCGGCCCCTCCCAGCTCAGCAGCTCCAGGAAAAGGCTGACCATGACCCAGAGCCTGCAGGGTCCTAAGCGGGGCATTCCCCGAGCCACCGATGCTTCCCTCGCTGCTTGCACCGAGACGTGTGACACACGATCGGGACCCTCGGTGGGATGCTCAGCTGAACCCGATGGGGACCCAGCACACCGGGCACCCCGACGGCCCCCAGCCCACCCACCCCACCTGCCTTTACAAGGGCAGGGCTGTGGTGGGGCTTTCTGGGGAACTTGGGAGGGATCCGCCTTCAGAACTGGCTCAAAAGAGCAGAGACAGCCCCAGGACACCTACATGTCCCCTTCCCCGATGCCCTGCTCTGGGTGCCCTCCCTGGGCTCCCCTGACACTCCCTGTCCTTCCACTGACCCTCCAGTCCCCTGTGCCCCAAGTGACACCCCTGCCCCACGCCAGCCTGCTCCCTGGGACCCTGGACACCTGGAGGAGTGGGAAGGAGGGAACACAAGGCTCCTCACTCCCAGGAACAGGGGTGACTCCCAGGAATAGCAAAGGGAGGACAGGCTTCTCTCTCCTGGCTTTAGACACGGGCAGAGAGGATGGGGACAAGGACAGGGACTGGGACAGGGCCAGTTTCAGCCAGGTCTCAGGGGCTTGCAGGAGCACAGGGAGGGGTGCAGGGGATTGGAACAGGGGGCAGGGGTGGATAGCTGTGTTCTGTGCTTTTCCCTGCTGGCAGGAACTCGTGCTCACTCGAGCACAGAAGGGCTGGGTTGAGCCCTTCAGTGAGGTTTGATTAATCCCCAGGGCTTCATCTCTCATTTCTTCCGCCCTCTTCTCTTCTCTTCTCCCTTCACCTTGCTCCTTCCCACCACTTGCCTCCCTTTTCTTCCCCAGCATCTTTAGTTTTGAACAATACCCTCCTCTTGGAAAAACCTGGAGCTGACTGAAGGGAAATAGAGGTGAGGGATCCCTGGGTCCTGTGTTCTCCTGTACACATGGCTCCGTGCACACCCCGAACCAGAGTTACCGCCAGGGGTTGTAAACAGAGCTCTTTCCAAATAATAAATAATGGCCCACTTGGGTGAATATTACAGATGAGAGAGGAAATTGAAGATGTCAGGCCTGAGACATGGCAGACAAAGTGTGTTCAAGGCAACACAGATCACTGATAAACTATGTCTTGCTTGGGGCCAGAGGATGAGCAGGAGGGAGGTGCAGGAGGGGGCAGCAGAAGGGATGTGTGGCCATAGGCGTGGGGCTGGAGCCCACCTACAAAGAGCAGGGCTGGATCCCACCTCTGAGGAGCAAGAGCAGCGCCAAGCACCTCCTGGGTGTGCGGATTTGCGGCTCCACAGCCATGTGGTGGGTCACATCCAGCTCACACCCTTAGGATGAGGAGGCACAGGCTGGGAGAGTCATGCTGAGTTTAAGCTGCTGCCAATGGCCAAAGCTCAGAGGGCTGAAAGAAGGAGGTGGCAGCAGGGACGTGGGCACATGCTGGCATGGGGAGGGGACCCTCTGTGCCAGCCAGAGCAGGTGGCTCTGGTAAATCAGTGATGGGTCCAAGCTGGCCCCAGGTCTGGGGAGGAAACAGCAGGGTTAACTCAGCTGAGGGAGCTTTTCCAAGAGCCAAAGGGTGAATAAATAATGAATTTGTTGGCAGTGACCCTGCTCAGAAGGTTCAGGGACAGCTGGCTGGGTCTCAACAGCACACAGACACCTTCTGAGTGCTCCTCCAAGAAATGATAGAAGGGTGAAAAGCAGCAAGGGGTACAGTGAAAACAGTCTGGATCCCAGGAAATGGGGTGCAGTGGGAGCCTCAAACCAGCCCCACTGATATCACGACAGGAGGCAGGAGGGAGCGGCTAGCAGGGAGGAGGAGGAAGAAATGACAAGTCTGGAGTTTTGGGGTCAGGACAATTTAAGCCGTCTGCACAGCTGCTCTGCGAGTGATTAATGCATCACAAGGTCTAGGGATGGAAAAAGTACTCAGGGCCTGCAGGCACCCCCTCAACCGCTCTTAATTCAAGGCAGTCACTCGTCCAGCCTCACTCAAAGATGTCACAAGAGCCAGGAGCTTCCTTGGAGAGCTCCAGCCTGTTGCACAATGGGGAGATTTCCCCTGGCAGCTGGCCCGGCTGTGAATGCCGAGCCAGCCAGCAGACCCTGCCTGCTTTGGTCCTGCATCTGCCCTGGCAAGGCCAGCCCTGCTCCTCCCCGTTGCATCAGCTGCTGTGACAGAACACACTGAATGTCCCTCCCAGCCTGATCTGCAGTGGCACTGCCAGTTCAGGGTGATGGGGAGGCCCATCAGGTGAGCTGGGTGCTGGATGTGGGGCTGGCAGCAGCTCTGTGGGCAGAGCATCACCCACCCACAGCCCAGCCCAGCCCTTCCAGGCGCCTGCAGACCCTTCCCAGCTGGAACCAAGCTCCCCATGCTGAGGAATCACTCAGCAGCCAGGGTAAAGTCACCAGCCAAAGCCTGGAAAGCTCCTTTTTGGTGTTTTTATGCCCAGCAACACAACCTACGAGGCAGCAAACCCTGACCAGTGCCTGGACCAAGTCCCTCCATGTCCCCGCAGCTGGCACAGCTCCTCACGTTTGCACAGCTGGTTCTCTGACCAAATATTTAATTATTACTTCTTTTTTATTTTTTCTTTTTTTTTTTTAATTATTAATTTTATGTGGCCTGGGGCAAGAATGAAAATAAACACAGCCCTTCCTGCTTTTTTCTCCCCACTGCCCCCCGGCTCCGGCCGCACTTGCGTTTTGGCTCCAAAAGTGCTCGCTGCAAATGGGGTTATGCAAACAGGCTCCACATATTTCTCTTCGCCTGCGATCTGCCACGAGGGCCACACAGCAAAGTTTAAAAGTAAGCCTCAAGTTTTTATTTTTTTTCCCCCCTTTTCTTTATTTTTTAACCCTTCCCGGGGCTGGAGCCCTTTCAGCTCTCAATACTGCCTTTCTCTTGCCATCAATGGGGCATTATGGCAGGGGATTTATTGGAAGCAGAACTCCCAGGCTTTACAATGGGAGCTCTGTGCAAGGCAAATATTGCACAATCTGTTTGCACGCCGTCAGCTCGCTGCCCTTCCCCCTTGACAGCCCCACTCACGCCTCGGCCTCCGGCCTGCTGAAACAGGACCTTAAAAATCAGAAAAATGAAAGGTTTTTAATAAGTCCCCTCTCTCCTGCTTCAGAGCAAGACATTTGACCTAACAGGGCATCAGGGAGCCTCGGAAAAACACCTCTTGTCGCTCTCGCCTCTTAGATGTTTAAGGATTTCCGCTCTCCCCGGCCAACGTGTGATGCATTTACTCTTTTATTGGCATGATGAAAGAGCCCAGGCAAGTCTGGAAAAGAAGGGAGCAGTCCCAGGAATGGGGAAAAGTTGTTTTGTCTAGAAAGGGGGAAAAGGCTGAGAGAAGAGGTTGGCCAGGTAATTTGTGGTGATGGAAGGAGGCTGGAGGCATCGCCAGTCCCAAGCCCAGGAGAGGATGGGGCTGGAGGTGAGCACCTCTCCATTGACTTTGGGAGCCTCCAGGTCCCCTGGATATCATGCCCTCAGCCTGGTGAATGGTCCTGTGCTGAACTTCTCCCCATCATGAGCAGTCTTGGCTCCCCAGTCTTATCCTCCAGGGAATCCTCAAGGACCATTTTCCCTCCCTGGTGCATTGCAGGCAAGCAGCATTTCTGCCAGGCGGTGCCAGGACCTGCCTCCTCCCCACCAGCCCCCCATATTCTATTTTCCCACTATAGGACCTCATTTTCCCCACCCAGAGCCCAGCACCCCTCTGCCTCTGGCCACACGGACCCTGTGGATAGAAACCAATTTTCCGGTGGCAACCGCTGCGGTGAGACCTCAACCAGATTACAGGGATGGGGTTTGGGTTAGGGGAACTCGGAGGTTTTTGAACACACCATAATTCACTCTCTGGAAGTTGGAGCCAGAGGAGGAGAAAACAGCAAATCTGCATCAGTTCCTGGTTATGCAACCCTGATCATTGCTGAAAGGACGAGGAGCGGTGCAGCAGCAGCCATGGCACAGGATGCCAAAGCCACCAGGGTAGCACGTTAAGGGGCAGAGAGGAGAGCATCAGCCCCTCTGACAGGGGCTCTGGAGTTTTTCTTGAAGCCAAACAGTCTTTTTTTCAATACCCTGCCTGTATTTCATGCCATTTGTGTAGTTGAAAATAATCATCACCATCAAAACGCACTTGGAAGCCGTAGCACAGAATTAGAGTCTTTTCTAATATAAACCATAGCCTCTAACAACACGTGTCGGGCTTGGCCAGGGTTTGTTCCCCATCAAAACACTGCTGGTCCCCTTCCTCCTCTCCTGATTCTTCAGTACCAGCAAAATAGGAAATAAAAGCCCTGAATAAGAGAAGTTCCTCTTAGGGTAAGGAATTTTTCTTCTGTTTTTGGTCACTGTGATGATACATCTCAATGATTGAATGCAAATTCTCCTGTGAAATGACTTCTACGCCTTCCTGCTCATGTTTGTTTTTTTCCTTTCCCTTCATTCAGGAGACTTCAGTCCATCAGCTCCCCTTCCTGCACATAATATTCTTTCCCTTGCCTTTCTCCACCTTCTGGGAAACTGCAGCTCGCCGCCTTCTCCTCTCCTCTCTCTAACGACTTGCTTTGAAGAGCTGGAGAGGAGCCCAAGGGTTTGGCACTGCTCCCTTCTTCCCATGCCTTATGGCAAGCTTTCCGCATCGCCTGGGTGCTCTCCCTCCTTGTCCTGCTCCCTCTCCTCAACCCCAAAATCCAGCACCCCCCTGAAGCAAGGTGCTCCCCGCTGGAGCTTCCCAGCAGAGCCCCAGGGCTCACGTGGTGGCTTGGCAGGCTGGATGGAGAATTCCCTTCTCGGCGACCCTGGGATGCACTGGGATGTGGATCCCCATAGGTTTTGCAGAGAGTGACACAGGAAGCAACTCGAGTTTGGCTTTGCAGGCAGGACAGGCTGGAGATGAGGAACCTGCCCAGGTGTGGCAGTGTTTAATGGGAAGACAGAGAGCATGTGGGTACATGGGCATGGCCTGCTCCTGTCAGGCTCTCACGGCTCAGGCTCCTGGGGTGGACTTTGCTTTGCCCCCAACACAATCACCTTCCAGAAGGACTGAGCCTTGCTAAAAAAAAAAGTATAAAAAAAGAGTCAGCAGTTCCCTGGCCTCCGAGGGCTCTCTTTGAAGCAGAGGAGAAGGTCCCAAGGCAGCGGAAGGAAGGATTTAAGCATTTAGCATAGCTGGTTTCTGGCAGCGCTGCCATGTGACCCTGACACTGGCTTCCCCAGCTTATTGATTTTGGACTCCCCCACCTTCATTCCTGACACGATTTATCACGGGAGACACAGAAACTCCTCAATCCTCAAAGCACGCAAGATGCTGGCATCACTTTCAGCCCCACTCAGGGTGGGAAAGAAAGAGCAATTCTTCCCAGCACCCACCTGGCAAATGTCTCTCCATCCCAAAGCCACTCCAGGCTGCAACCTGGCACTTTTGGTGGAGCCCCTGAACAGGCTTCCCTCCTGGAGCAGCCATGGCCATCAGTGTCCAGGGACCCAGCACACTGCTGGGTCCATGGGAGCAGCCCCAGTCCCTCCATGTCCTCCTAATAGCCCACAGGGTCCTGGCTCTCCTCCCAAGCCACAGCACAGCAAGGGACTGGCCATCCTCTCCCCAGGGCCGGGCAGCCTCCTGGCTCCTGCCTGCCCTTAAATTCCATCTCCCCTTTCAGGTGCAACTCCTTCAAAGGCACCCGGTGGGTTTGGGCTGGCAGGAGATGTGACAGCCTGTGGGCAGGGTGCCCACCCAGAGCTCTGCCTGCTGCCCTGAGCCAAGGCATGGAGGACGAGGAGGATGAAGGCCAGCACTCCCCAGCTTGGCTCAGGTGCCTGCTCCACACAAGGAACCCTTTCTCAGCGCTGAGCTCTCGGCAGGGCAGGGCAGGATGGCCTCAGCGCCCTGCTTGTTTATAACCCCACTTCAGCACAAGGAAAACACACCTGCCCGTGCCAGCCGGGCTCGCACCTGTACCCCCTTCGGGCAAACGGCTGCCTGTTTATCCAGGATGTGTTTCCTCAGCACCCTGGGGGACCGTGGCAGAGATGCTGCTGCTCCCCAGCACCAAGGGTTGTTTTCCATCCTGGCAGGCGAGGAAGGCAGAAAGATCAGGAGGGGCATTTCAAAGGGTTTTACATCAAGGCTGGCCACAACCGCGCTGCTGGAGCAGGAAGAGGGCAGGGAGCATGTCCGGCAGACCCCTCAGACCCTCTCTGCCCACCCCATCCCCGCAGGCAGCAGTGAGCCCTGGGCACAGTCACGGCTCCCACTCTCCCAAAAGGTCTCTGTGCTGTTGAGCGCTGTCTGGGGAGTGGTTCAGAACAGGCAAAGAGACCAATTAGACACTGCATTACTTAATACAAAAAGTATCAATAATCCAGCAAGAGATGAGAGCTCTTTCTGGCCCAGGATGCCAAGTGCACAAATTGCCTTCTTGTAAGGGAAAGGCTTAATTTCCATAGAACATGACAGATTAAAGTACAAGTGGGTGGGTCCACTCTATTATTCATCGGTCTTCAGTGCTAACAGAAGAGGGTGTGCTGCCTCCTTTGAAGTTTCTTCGAAGGCCCAGGGTGCCCACAGACATTTTAGCAGGGTGGAAAGCAAGATACGAAGAAATGGAGCTTTGAACACTGAGCACCCACATTCCCCTTTGTCCTGGATTCGTAACACACCAGCCTCCTTACTGCTAGTGCTTCCCCAGAAGAGTCAAACCAGAAGGTCCTGGTTTAAACCCTATCTGACCTCTAGACCTTAAACCAGCAGAGAAGAGGTCCAGGACAAACCATGCTGATGCATCAGTTGTTCCCAAAGCTGAGCAGAGCTTCCTTTCCTGGCTGTGCAGTGAGCTCTGTCAGCAGAGGAATCTAGGATTAAACTTTGGAGCTTAGATTCCTCCCTCCTGAATGGGAAACAGAGCAGAATAATGAGAATAAACACCAGTTTCTCTCAGCTGAATTTATTGAGGGGAACACTGGAGTATTTCACTAGAACAGAGAACTCCAGGAGTGATTCCTCAGAGGCAGCACATGGCATTTGCAGACAAACTCTGCAGGGTGAGATTGTGCCAGGGGAGGTTTAGATTGGATGGTGAGAAAAATTTCTTCACTGAAAGGGTAGTCAAGCATCGAAACAGGCTGCCCAGGGAAGCGGCGGAATCACCATCCCTGGAAGTGTTGAAAAAACATGTAGATTTGGTGCTTAGAGACATGGCTTAGGAGTGAAACTGTCACTGCTGGATTAGCAGTTGGACATGATGATCTTAAGGGGCTTTTCCAAACGTTAGGATTCTGAGATTCTATGATGGGTGCAAATAATTTCATTGCAAAGCAGAGGGGCCTGGAGCAGCCTCCTCCTGGAGCCATGGGTCAGGGCGAGCTGTGTTCACTCCAGTGCAAGCAGCTGCCCACCAGGCACCTGTAAAACCACCAGATCAAGCAAAGAGATACAGCTTCCCAAACAGAAAGCACCAAAGCCAGCACTGGGAAACCATGTAATGAAATAAGGGCACCAAGAAGGACAAATGTAGGGAAGGGGTTGGAAGGGGCTGGAAGCAAAGTCCCAGGCTGGAACTGGGAGCTGGAGCTGAAGCACATCATGTGCACCAGGACTCCCAGCACACGCAAGGACCATGGAGAAATGCACTCTACAGACACTGGATCTGGATCACCATCCCCCTATTCCAAGACCACCTGTTACCATCAAGGGTTTTCTGCTCGTAGTGACGGGCATAACTTACAGGATGCTTCTTGGGAGGCTTAAAGTACCTATATCAATACTGCAGAGGGTGATTCATGATTATCTGCAGTAATCCAGAAGCTATACAAAATTGCTAATAATAGGTCTTCAAAACCGACATTTTAGTCGAGATTAAAAAATACTGGAATGAAATCCAATCATGCTTTGCTAAAACTATAAATGGAAAGGTATAACCCATATTCAGCTCCCCTAAACACCAAGCTAAATGAAAACAGGAGATGTAGCTCAGTCCCAGGATCCAAGTCAAGGCAGGGTTGGGATGCCGCCCCAGGAGAAGTTGATTCTCAAATATGCTGAAAGCTGCTCCCAGCGTACCAGGTGCCACAGGACTGGCTTAAATCCAGGATGATGGAGGGGATTTGGGAAGGGGAAAGCACAGGCACGGATTATGTAGCTGCCCTGGCGGCACATGACAGACTGTGTGCTGGCAACTGCAGAACTGCCAGAGCCGAGGCTGCAGCAATGGGGATGTGGATGTGGGGCCCAGCAGGGTTCACGGTCCTGCCGAACACCATTTATTTAAGGCTGCCGTGCGATCTGATGCACAGTTGCTAGGTGACCAGAGCCCAGGGATGCGAGGATAACATGGGAACGGCTGCGCAGGTCAGCTCTGGTCCAGCTCCTCGGCATCATGTCTCCAGGATGGTCTCTGGGATGCATCAGGATGTGCCTCCAGCATGAGGAGTGGGGTAAATACAGAGCTCGTGCAAGGGGATGCCACACACATGGTCCTGCCCCTCAGCCCAAGCTCTCTGCCAGGAGAAGGGAACACAGCCTTCCCCAGCCCCAGGTCCCAAACCTTCCTCTCCCTTGCAGTTCCCACACTCCTCCTGTCTCCAAATGCCTGCTTACCCTGTTGGGAAGTCTCTTCTCACCCCGCCTGACTTGCACTGTTTCATCTGCCTACGGATCGGGTAAGCTGATAAAATGTGCTGAACGCACCAAACAGAGCCGTTCCCTCCATCCGCTCCCCGCGCCGGCTCATCCAAACCAGCGCCGCCGCATCCAAGGCCACGAAAATCTCTCTTGCCATTAACACTGTAACAGAGCACTGCGTTTTCAGGGCCAAAGTAAACACGAAATCTGCAGGGATTTTTGTGGTATTGAGGACAAATTAACGACTGGAGCCTGAGGCAGATTTATTGTCACAATTTTCACTGAGGTCTGTAAAATGCAGCGTGTTGCAAGCTGGTTGTTAACATTAGCTTTAGGCTTTCACAGTTCTGGCTTGGGGAATGGCAGAAAATGTTCCTGTATGTTGCTGTGGGACTGGAAGTACACGTGGGATCAGCTGTTCCTCACCGAAAAACCCCGGCCCAGTTAGTTTTGGCATAACCAGCCCCTCTTCCACCTTCCCCACCCTTCTTGAGGGAGAAGATATTTTCTTCCACCTCCCTCTGGGAGGGCTTCACAGTCGCAGATGGGTGAGAAAAGGTGGGATTTAACCCCATGGCAGATCTTGGAAGCCTAAGAGAGAAGCAGTCTTTCTTACTTTTTTCCCTACCAAACCATCAGGCATTTCATACCAACCACTTAAATGAAACCAGACTGTTTAGTCCAAGCAATTACTCATAAGCAGATTCTAATTACTTCTAGTATTTAAAGAGAACAGAGAAGAATCTCCTTGGAGCGTAAACTCAGTGAAGAAGTTGCAGCTGCAGGAAAAAGCCTGTGTTACCCAGGCACACACCCTCCTTCACATCAGCTCGTGTCCCTGCCCCACAGGTACCTCCCGAAGCACTTAGGGGGCAATCACCCCTTTGTGCCCTTGTCCTTTTACCAATAACAGCATAACAACAGACAGGAGTGAGGGGATTATACATCCCAATATACCATATCCATACGTGCACTCCTGCAAAAGCACGAGGGGTAAAACAAACCCACGCTCCGTGGGAAAATGCTGCCCAGCTCTCAGGCCAGGCAGCCCGACCTTCCCGGGAGGCAGGGCCAGCCCCCACCAGCCGCTCTCAGCAGCAGATAAGATCAGAGGTTGGCAGAGCCACCTTCCTGTCTGCTGCACTGCGGGCTCTTCCCATCCCAGCCCAGATGAAGTTACAAGGAGCTGGCTGGCGCTCCAGGATGGAGATGCTGTCGAGCCCACACCCGCTGCCCCGGCCTCCTGGGACAGAGGGAGGATGAGACTCCGGTTTGGAAACCTCCCAGAGCACTTCAATCTTCTGTCTCGGACAGCGCCTCGGGCAGCTGCTCAGAAACAAGGGTTGTCCTTCTAGAAGCAGAACTGCAAAGATCATCCTGCGGGAAGCTCCACAGTCCCTGTCCACACCACACCACGGCTGATGCTACCGTCGCAGAGAGAAGAGGCAGAACGGACCACTGCTTCTTCCCAGGGAACACCACAAGGATTGGGATCTGCCACAGAGTCCCCATAGGGCCAAAGGACAACCAGCAGTACATGGCCATGGACACGAACAAAGCTGCGGCCTGCGTGGCGTGTCCAGGGAGACCATGCAGTGGCACCCTGGGGACATCCCAGGCAGGCAGAACAGGAACAGGAGCATCTTTCCTTCTCAGTACCACTCTCAGGTGGCACAGACGCTCATGGATCATCCTTTGCAATGGCACCAAGCTGCCTCCATCCCAGCCTTGTCTGAGTTTGGGTGGTTCCTCCACCAAGCTGTGTCTCCATGCCCCAGCATGTTTGGAGCACTGGGAGGTGCAGCACTGGCTGGCCATGAGCTCTCCATGAGCACAAAAGACAGACAGGGAGCAGCTCTCTCTTTTTCCAAAATTACTCTAAAACCAGGGTTTCACATTAGACCACCAACAGAGAGCAAGAGCAAGGTTTCCCTCCCTGTCTGCTACGGTGATTTTGGGGAGTTCCCCCCTCCTTTTGGCAACAAAAATGGTTTGCTGATGCCAGCACTGATGCTAACTAAAGCTAGGTGGAACAAAAACCCCCAGCTCCTTAGTACCAGCATCCCATTTCCAGCCAGCACTCTCTCCCATCCAGGACTTCATCAAGGACTTTCCAAGAGCCTCTGGCTGCCCTCCGAAGGTGATTGCTGTCCTCTGCCAGCCCAGGACACCTTTGGGTTTGTCCAGGGCCACCACAGCACAGGATGGCACTTTGTCACCCTCTTGTGGCTTGCAGCGGCTGGCAGGCTTGCTGTGGCTTTGAGGTGGCCACGTCCAGGACCCCTGGTCCAGGGAAGGCAGGGGAGTTCCTTCAGCATCCTCCTTACTCCAGCATCCTGCTTTGGCCTTTTGCTCCCAGGGATTAGGGAGGCTCTCCACCCCCGGAGGATTGGCTCCTGGCTCTCACAGCTCTCCTGCCCCATGAGTCAGGAGTCTCCAAGGCGATTTCAAGTTCAAGGAAGAGCTTCCCTAAACCAAGACATCCCTGCTCACCCCACGCTCCCGGCAAGCCATGGAAAGTGCTGCGAGTCATTCGGATTGGGTTGCTTTAAGGCACTCCCTCCTTCCCGGTTTAGGTGGCTGAAAATCTCCTACCCAATTCCCAACCCACCCAAATCTCAGCTAGGAAATTAAGCCGCACCAGCCTCTGAGACAGAGAGAGATTCATTCAGCTTTATCTGAAAGCCATTTCAAGTATGTCCAGATTCCTAATGAAACTTGGATAAAACCCCAGAGATTAATAACAGTGCAGGGCTTTTTCAGATAATGGTTTTCTTCTGTTTCCAAGAGAAACATATATATGTGTGCTTTGGTGGAATCTCTGCATACATTTTTTTGGCAGAAAAGCCAAAATAAATCCTTGTACTGCAACAACCCTCGAGCAAGATAAGGCAAAAATCTGTTTGCAATTGCTGTGTATTGTTGTCATACACAGATAAACGGGCATTTCTGGCCATGCTGTCCCCTAAGCAAGGCTGGGAGCCCAAGGACTAATATTGCTACAGAAGCCCATCCCAGCTGTCCCCATCAGTGCAGGTCCAATTCTGGTTCCACACCAGGTTACTTCTTCACAAGCATGTGTGTATGTGTTGCTCCTGCCTCAAACTTGAGTTTTTCTGGTGCATCAAAGTTACATCAATCTGGAGAATGTGCTTGGAGCCAGCGTGGGGTAGTGTCCTGCTTGAGCAGAGGCAGAATGGTGCACAGCTCCACCTGGGAAGGCAGGTTTGGGTACCAGGAGCACAAGCTTTTCCACCATGCCCACCTACCCTTCTGTGGCTGCCTGTGCTGGGCAGGGTCAGAGGGTTTGGGCTGCAGCCAGTCAGGCTGGCTCCGTTTTTTAAAGATGACTATGCTGTGAGCAGGACCATCGCCCTGCCCACCCTAGCTGCTCATGCCACAAGCATCAGGAAGGGCTGGCACCCCTGCAGCACAAGGCAAGGCTCATGCTGATGTGCTCACACAATCTCCCCTGTGCTCAGACTGAGCCCTTCCAGAGCAGGGCAGACCCTTTCAGGGTGTCCTGTCCCTTGTGGGGTCACCCCTCAGCCCACAGCCACTTGGTAATGGGTACAGATCCTGGGGAAGCCGCGTTCTTCACGAGTCTCCTGCTCCTGAGGCAGAACTCCTAAGGAAGGGGCCCTCCATGACTGCCCAGAGCACTAATGCATCTGGCATCTGTCCACTCCACTCCCTTAACCACTGTGGCTTTTTCCATCTTCATAAGCAGGGAAAGCAATCAGTGTAATGAACGTCTCTGAAGCTCTCACCACGGCACTCAGGATGTGCTAAACGAAATAAACACACATCAAGAGCCCATTAATGGCTCTCTCTCGTGCCCAGCAGCCATGCTCAGGCACAGGGGGACCACGAAGGGACACTAATGTACAAAGCAGAAACCCTAGGAAAGAGAGGCTTAAATTATTCCTTTTTTTCCCTCTCTTTTTTACCCTGTTTTCAGATCACTGCATCCCCGTTTTCCTCTCTTTCCCAGCCTCCCAGACTGTACACAGAGGGAATTCAAAGTGAACTAGCTGGCCACAGGTGGTGACTATGGACAGGGACTGTGGGCAGACACTGCCAGGCTGGGGGGACAAATGCTGCTGATCTGGTGGGAGCACAAGCAGGAGCCAACTGTCCTGAAGCGAAATTATAGGATACAGCCACAGTAGTGGGGCAGCTCATTGCTGAAAAACAAGGGCTTGTTCCTCCCTTCTCAGTCTCAAACTGAAGCACTTAGCCAGGAGTCTTGCTCTGGTCAGAATGGAGCTGAGGAAGCTCAGGATGCTGGAAGGACAAAAATCACAGTGCAGATCCACAGCAGGACCCCGGCACGAGCCTGCCTCTCCCTGCTGCCTCCTTCCCCTCCTTTTCCTGCTGCACGCCTTCCGACTCCAGTTAGAGCAGCAAAGGATGCCCGATGGGAGAAAAATAATACCCCAGATCTCTGGCTTTGTGAAGGCAAACACAGCCTCTTCCCTCTCCTCCCAGGTAGAGCTGCTGAGCCCTGGATCAACACAGCAGAGCTGTTGTGGCTGTTGGTGTTGGCCGTGCTGCGTGCGAGGCTGCCAGGCCTTTTAGCAGGGATAGGCTTACAAAGGAGAGCGAGAGCCAGCGGGAAAGCAGGGCTGGGCTGGGGGCTGATTAATAATAACAGCCCTTCTGCTCGCTGCATCGATATATATTAGGTCCACTCCCCAAAAAAATGAGAAATTAAATGGCTTAATGCTACTTGATGTTCAGTGCCAGCGCTAAATAGCTGCCACGCCGGCAGACACACAGGCAGTGAGACACAGCCAGAGAGACACTTCCAATCGAGGTTGTTAAGCATATTGCAACGAAATGTTAATGTCACGTCTTCTGCTCGTTGGAGTTCTCAAATCTGTTCTTTCAGCTACCAAATTTAAAAGGCTGCTTTATATTCTGCAGGCTTAGAGGTGACTTTTTTCCCCCCAATTAATTAGTTTGAAACTAAAAGGGCTGGGTCGCTCTGAGTTTCAGTGATGGAGCTGTTGGGATATGTGTATATATATTTTTTTAATTTTTTTTTATCACTCTGAGCTGCTCCTTCTCATCTGGCAGCAAGCTGCCAGAGAGTGAGTCAATATTATTTGATGCCTGCCTCATAGCTTAGGGGAAATGATCTGATCACCCCAAGCAAAGCCTCAGCAGCAAGTGGCCACATCACAGCCCTCAGCTTTGGCTCTGTGGATCCATCCTGGCTGTGGGGCCAAGGAGGAGGCAGGTGTGGGGACACAGCTTCCCAGAGGGGCCAAGGGCTAAGCTGGAGGTGCTGGGCAGGGCTGTAATTCACAGGGTCAGGATCCCTCGATCTTGTTCTTCCACCTTGTGCAAAAATCCTGTGAACATAACATGAGAGCTGAGTATCATTTATAACCCCCGAAGTCCCCCAAGGCAACGTGGAGCAGATGTTCCAAAACTAAATGCTTTTTTCACCACTGGTAAAGTATCACGGGCTTGGTTTGGCCTCCAGAAATGCGTCTGGTTAATTAATGAATGTGACTTGGACACCCAGGTCCGGGAGGGCACCTGTCACCAGGCTGCTGGGGATGCCTGAACAATCCTCAGTGTACTTGCAAAGCTGGAGGCAGAGAGCTGCCCAAGCGAAGCCGAGCAGCAGCAGGGCCGTGTACACAAAACAATGCCATGATTCATCCGAGATTGCCATAACCCATCGCATTTCATCAGGATGCTGTGGCATTTAAAATGGCATTTCCTCCCATCTGCTGTGCATTAGCAGACAAAGGAGGAGGGGGGAGAGAACAGCAAAACAAAGAGGGGGAGAATAAAACGGGATTCCTGAGTCAGGCTGTTCCCAAAGCAGCTCCTTGTCCTTGCAAAGCCTGAGCCCACTGCCTGGCAGAGCACAGTGGCACTGGCCATGGATAATTTTGCCACCGGCGCTTCCCGGCTGCAGCCCAGGACATTGCCCAGACGTGGGGAGATCTGCTGTGACTCAAATCCCTGCCGAGCAGAGCAGCACCCGGCAGCCTCCTCCACACCCAGAGCTGCCCAGCCAGGGCCCCACTGAGCAAATCCCCCCAGGCTAATTTCATCATTTCCTCTGCTTCTCCATCCCTCCTTAGATTTTCCTCTGCTTCCAGCTCCCTTCCCCAACTCATCTTCCCCTGGACATGAGAACCCCTTTCTCTGTCCCTCCACTGCTCCCCCTTTTCCTCCTCTGTCCATGCTCCTACCTTCTCACTGTCCCTTAACACCTTTCATCTCCACCTCTTGCACCTTGTCCTGCCCCATCCCCACCTCCTCCCTGCTCCTTCCTCTGCTCAGTCCAGGTAGTAACCCCAGGGCTCTTTCCAGGAGGCAGAGAGCTTGAGGCTCTTTTGACAGGGCACACATAGCAGGGAAATTCAGCTCAGCTTCTGAACTGGGCTATGAAGATGACCCTAAACATGCCCTGCACTTTCAGCCAACGCTCTGATCCATGAGGCACATCACAGTTACTTGTTGGGGGTCACAAGGGTCCTGTCCCTGGCCCCCCATGCCACCCTGCTCTAGAGCTGAGGCAGAAGGAGCATCGTGCTGGCAGCTCAAGCTCTGGATGGAATCAGCAGCCACAAAACAGGTCAGACGAGGAGCTGCCGCAGCTGAGGGGCAGCCAGAGCAGCTTTCCTCTTATCCCTGCTCTACCATCGTGGTGTAAACACCAGCGAGCAGAGACAGAAACTTCCTTGGGCAAACAGCCTCGGACCTTCCCACATGTAGACCCCACACGTGTACCACCCTGCCCTGTGATCCCTGTGGATCACAGAGTCCCTTCATTCTGCAAGCCTCAACAGGCATCAGCAACCCCGTGTCCACCAAACAGAAAGGCCAGACCATCACTGGAGACGTGTCCCACACTGCTGCAACACACAACGTACCAGAAACTTATGGATGGACAAATAAATCAAACCGAAGCCTGGAGAGCAGCAATGTGTCCCTGCAAGCCCAAGGGCCCCAGCAGACGTGCCTGGAGGCTGTCAGCTCCCGTTGGGAAAAATGGAGGAAGGACAGCGCTCCCCAGCCTGCAGGCACACTCCCTGACCCCAGGCTTGGCTGGGACACAAGCAGTCATTCACAGCGGAATAGGTGTGGACAAGTTTGACCCCAAGCAATAACCAGGGAGCCTGTGAAAGTGGCAGCGAGCAAAGCCCTCGGCTGGAAGGCAAAAGGCAGGGAAGGGCTGTGTGGTTATTAGCAGACGGAGCTGAGCTGGCTCCTCAATTACAGCTGTTTTATCCCCTGTCTGGATTTCCAACAGCTTCCTCCGATCTCTTCGTGACTCAGTGTCTTGGCATGGAGAACACATACCCGAGAGGTTGGCTTTTGAAATCCACCAGGGACATTTCACCTTCCTAAAATAAAGAGTGGGCAAAATATTTTCAACCTCTTTCCAAAGAACGCACACACAAAAAAAATATCGCTCCTTAATAAGTGCATGTTGTTGGGTCTCAGCTGGTTTTGGGCTGGGGTAGATTTTCCTGGTTATAATCATGCAGCTGTTTGCTGACTGAATAGCTGTATTTATTTTTTGACATGTTTACTAACCACCTCAAATACCTTCTCTACCTGTAATTGTGGTGCAGCACACATATTATTTTTTTTCAGATTTCTTCATTCAAGTGGGTTGTGTTATTCCCAGGCCCTGTGCTGTGGTTTGCTGAGTGTATTTGTGGTTTGAGGGTATGAAGCTTTGGACTCAGGTGACCCTGAACTATGGCAGACCTGTGAAGGGACATTTGGTGGGGGTGAGGGGGAGAAATGGAGTCAATTTTTCAAGCCATTTGTGCATGGGCAGGGTTTTAACACCCTCTATTTGCCTTTCTTGAGAGCAATCTCTCCTGAAAGTGTTTCCTCCCATCTATGCCCATCTATCTTCCTTCCTTCCATGCCTTCTTGAAGTTGGTCAAAGCCAAACCCTTCATGCTTTCTAGTGCTTGTGTGCCCTGAGCCATGGGAGAAGAGCGGACGCCTGAAAAATGCAGCAGAGCAGGGGCTGGTTGGATTCCTGGCACCCAAATGCTGGAGGAAAATGATGCAGTTGCTTTCCCCAGCCACCCTGCAAAGCATCATCCCTTGTCACGGAGATCAGAGGGCTCTGGCAAAGCTGGGCGGGCAGAACACCTCCAACCCCACCCCGCAGGACTGTGCTCCCCTCTCCTGCCCGAGCCTGACCTGAGGCTCTCTGCATTGTCCCACCCCTGCAGGTTATCAGGATGTGCTCCCCTCCTTTGTCTCTCTGCTGGCATCGTGATGACTTGTTAATGTGGTCACCTGCCATCCTCCCAGGGCCACATGTCCCATCCACCCTCCACCCAGACCTCTCCAAACAGTGCTTTTGCAATTCCCTGCACCACACAAGCCTCCATTAATAGTTTGACATTTGTTTCAAGATGTTTGGAGAGCTTTGCTGCCCAGGAGAGACCCTGGCTCCTGGGCAGCACCATATCTAATCACCAGGCTGCTGGTGGGAGCTGGGTTAGTCTTCAGATTTGGGTTTTTTGGGTTTTTTGGTGGTTTTTTTTTTTCTTTTTAATAAACAAAGCAAACTGAGCAATTCCTGGAGGTATAAAGCCATTACAGACCCTGTTAAAGTAGGTCCAAATCTGTTCATCCATATTCCTGCAGCAGACAGAGCCCTTTGTGGACCCTGGGGGCTCAATCTCGACCCAACCTCCCTTTCAGAGGCCAGGAACAGCATCCCCAGGCTGCCTCTGTCCACTCAGCCCCATCCACAGCCTCCCCAGGAGACACCCTTCCCTGCTCTGCTCCCTGAGCCAGGATGCTTCCATCTGGCTTTTCCTCTGCAGGTAGGAGAACCAGGGCCCCAAACCAGGCCACCAGCTGAGACCTTGTGCCTCAGGTCACCTCAGAGCAGCCACAGTTGTGCAGGGACACAATCACAGTCCATCTACCCCATCGTGGCGTGTGCTGTGGCCACATTCATGCCAGGCTGCAGTGACCACTTGAGCAGGGGGAGGTCAGTCCCAGAAAGGGCCATGCAGCTCTGCAATTCATTTACAGGAGCTGTAAAACTGCCACCTGGACCGTGGCTTTACAGCCTTGGACGATGCTGGTGTCAAAGACGTTTGGTGTAAGAGCCAGCTGGAGCCAAGCCAGTTTTATATTTAATCCTGCCTATGAATACAAATAAAGGGTCTGTATTTTGAATGAGCGACAGGCGCACCACGGACATTATTAAACCTTCCAAAAATAAACCCCTGCCAAAGTGATGGGAGCCAGATTTTTCCTGGAAAGTATCAGCACAGGGTGGGGGGTGGTGGTGGGGCAGCCCCTCTGTCGCAGGCCCCTCTCCGACAGCTGCTCTCCATCAGGAGCAGCTTCTTCCCTCTGGCCCTTTGCTTGTTTAAGCCCCCAAAACGCCAGAGCAGCTCCTCTGAGCAGCTCAAAGTCCACTCAGCACTCAATCAGCTCTGAGGATTCGGCTCCGGAGCGCTGTGGATGAATCCTATGGAAAACTGTTCTGAAATATATTGAATTACATATGGTGTTGCTGAAACAGCCCCCGCTGTGCCACCCCCGCCGGTGGGCGGCTTATCCTCCCCCCCCGCGCTCTCTGCTCGCCCCCATCTCCTGCCCGGGGGGTGTGAGGGGCCCAGCTCCGGCCATGGGGTGACCACCCTGCTCTCCATCCCCCACCGGGGCGGTACAGGGAGCCGCCATGGGGTGAACCCCTTTCCCTTGTCCCCCATCCCCTGCCAGAGCGATATGAGGCGCGACCCCCGCTCTTCCTTCTCCCCCATCCCCAGCCGAGGGGATGGGAGACACGCTCACGGGGTGACCCCCCCACCGCCACTCCCTCCTCCCCATCTCCCACCGGGACGGTATGAGAGACCCCCGGGCTGATCCCCCCTTCTTTCTCCGCCTTCCCCCGCCCCGGGCGGTGCAGGAGAGTCCCCATGGGGTGACCCCTCCTCCCCGGGTCCCCGTGTGGCGCCCCTCCGGCAACTCCCGGAACTACGCTTCCCATGGGGCCGCGCGGCGGAAGCGGAAGTGGCGTTTCTCCGGCGCGGCACGCGGGCCGCGCCATGGCCGCCGACGGCGGCGGCGGGCGGGAGCTGCTCGCCCTCATCCACGAGCACCTGCTCCGCGGCGGTTTCGCGCGGGCCGCCCGGGAGCTGCAGGCGCAGAGCGGGCAGGTAACGGGCGGCCGGGCTCCGGCCGCGGGGGAGGCAGCGGGGCGGCCGGGGGGGCAGTGTCGGAGCGCGGGCCTCGGCGGGGCCGCAGGGCCCGGTCCCCCTTGCGCCCTCAGCGACCACCTGGAGCGCCATGTGGGTGCCGGGCGCGCTGCGGGCCCGCGGCTCCGCGCCGGCCCGCAGGTCCGTGCTGGACCCATGTGGTGTCCCGGCGCTCAGCGGCTGCTCCCGGTGCCCGCGGGCTGTCCCGGCCCCGAGCCGGTCGGGGAGAAGGGAGAAGGCTGGCGGCCCGCCGGGTAAAGCCTCCCGTACCGGGGGCTGGTGCTCCTCGAACACGTGCTGCTCCAGGAGGTGTCTCCAGGGGAACACGCGGCCCTGGGTGCTTCGGGGCGGGGAATGGGAGGGATTAGCGGGAGGTGTGTGCAGGGAGGCACGGTCCCGTTTTCCTGGGGATTCGTAGATGGGCCTCCGCGATTTCTGCTTCTGTCTGTGGTCACATCCCGAAACGGGGCCGATGCCTGACTGGTCTTCCCTCTGCTTTCACAGAAATTGCTCCCTTCCCTCTCGACCTCTCTCGAGGACATCTTTACCCACTGGGAAAAGTAAGTCAAAGGAGGGAATGAATATCAAATAGATTCCAGACTGTGCTGACATCTAGGCTGCATGGCATGTGTGGTCTTTATTTGCTGGAATTCCCGTTGTCAGAGGATTTCTGATGATAACTGTGCTCATCAGAGTTTTCTCCTAACCCCTGGTTTCACAGCAATTCATTTCAGATGTTTAGGATTACTCTGGTTTAAAATTTCCTGAGCTTCGAGATAAGTTTTTCATTGTGGGCAGCTGATGCTGTTTGTGCTGGTAGATGCTGGAGTGTTCTGGAGCTCAGAGTCATGCTTGACTTCAGGAATCTGTCCTCCACTTCTGTTTCACTTTCTTTTTAAAGCCACGTGCTTTGCAGGATTATTGACCCGAGAACAGAGAAGTTGAGCAGATGCTGAAATGCCAACGCTCTTACAGGGACTTGAACCTTGCTGTAGATCACAGATGATCTGAGTCAGAGGAAATCTCTTGGTTTCAGCCTGTCCTTTCAAGTCCTTACATGTTCCAAACGCCTTCCTGCATCGTTATCCTCCATTTGAAGGTCTGCAGGAGGGAGCCTTCCCATCTGTGATATTTGCACCCACCCTGTGCTCACTCGGGTTGGATGTTGGAGTGCAGCACTGCAGGGAAGCCTGTGGCAGCCTCAGTGCTGTATTATCTGGGAATCGATGGAGTTGGGAGCTCTGGAGTGAGGATCTCCTCAGTGTGGGCATGCCAAGAGCCTTGGGAAGTGTTTTTCAGTATTTTCTGCTTGATGCCTTGTGCCTTGCTCTTGTCCTCCAAACCTGAGGAGGAGAAAGGCTGGATCTAGATGATGTTGTAGCAGTGTAGAAATAGGCTTGCAGTTGCTCCCTCTAACAGTTTGTTGCTCTCATGGGCGCACCTTCCCATGTGCTGATTATCCTGCCTGCTGCAACAAACCCTCCCAGACACTGTTGCTTTTAAATTTGTGGGGCAACAGGACATTTGCATCAGATTTAATTAATTTTTTCCTCAGTGTCACCCTTCTGTTATGGTCCTGCCCCACAAAGACATCTGGTATTCCTGGTCTGCCTGAGTTCTGCCTGGTTGGGAGTCCAAATGAGAGATGTGTTGACCTGTAGTTCTCTTTATCCTGGAGTGCTCTGCTCCTGTGAGTGAGCTGCCTTTATCACATCCTGTTGCTTCACAGCCTTTTGGCCCCAAACTGTCCTTCCTTAATCTGCCCTCTGGCTCTTGCCCTTCTCACCAAGGCCATCCTTGGTTGTGTCCAGCAGAAACTCTTCCAGAGTGAGCCTAAAGCTGAGACTTGCAGTTACAGGAGTGGCCTCCCTCCAGAGCTGAATTTACTCTTGGAGGATGCAGAGAGGGGGTGGAAGGGTGCCTGGGAACAAGGGAAAGCGGGACCAGCTCAGCCCTAGGAGCAACCTGAGCCCTGTAGCCCTCATATGCTCCAGAGTGCTGCAGGGACATTGCTCCCTTCACAGGGTATCTCTGTGCTCCTGGTCATTCACAGCAAATTCTCACAGCAGTCTGTCATGTGCTGTCAGCTGCCACTGGATCAGGAAGGTGTTGCAGGATCAGGAAGGTGTTGCAGGATCAGAGCTGCCTGTGTGGGCTGCCCTGTTACTCTATTAAAAGGATTATTGGAATAGTTACAGGAATTTCTAAGAGCAAACGTGCCTTTGACTTAGCTTGCTTGCACAAAACTTGCTGTTACAGCTGTGCTGCCAGAACACTCTTGATACTAAGTGCAATCTTTACTCATCCAGTTGTTAATCTTGTTTTTAAAACAGGTGAACAAATAAAATGAGCTAAACTGGCCCAGAACTGAGGACATATGATTCTGATAATTGTGTGTCCCAGGGCTTAGAAGTATTGCAAGCGTGAATCACACAGGCGTGTGCCCAGTGTTACCCTTGCAATAAAGCAAGTGTGTTGTCTTTAATTCTTAAATGAAAGCATGGGTACCTTTAGCCACATCGTCTGTTCTGGTACAGGTGGGATTTAGAGCCTGGAGAAATCTTTCTCCAGCTTAATGTTTTAACCCAATTGAGCAGCTTAAGTGTTTAATACGTATCTGTGGCATCTTTCTTAAACCTCTCTGCAACCTAACCTTCCTGCCCTTTTGACTTGTGAGCCAAATTTCAAATGGCTTTTGTAGCCTTTAGATTCACTTCTCCTGGCCCTGTGGAATACCAGGACTTGTTGGGAGATATCTGCCCTAACCCTGAGTCTGCACTTACTCTGTGCCTGTAGCTGCCTCCTGGAGATGGAATTTGTTCTTTGGGATGCCTTCTATCGAGCACCAGCCTGACTGTATGTTTTAATTTCTCTGCTAAAGTAAGAAAGAGTCTGCCTAGAGCACAGAATAAGGGTCTAGGTTCAATATCTCCCCTGGGTGTTGCAAGGTTATGTTGCTCTTGGACGTTTACAGAGGACTGGAGATGTCTCTTGGAGGTTAGAGAAGTATTTCTCCCACCCCCTTAGGAATTCCTCTGTAGAGAAATGACAACTGCCTATTCTTAGGCTGGAGCCTGATCTGAGAGCGAATGAATAATTACATTCTAATTTGTTCAAGATATTTTTTCCCCATTTTGACACCCATTGTCTTCCCTCAGAACTCCACCAAATTCCAGGAGAAGAAAGGTGAGTGATGAGGAGGCCACCATCCCAGAAAAGATCCGAGTTCCTGATCCCGTGAGCAGCTCTGAGAGCTCAGAGAAAGAAGAGGATGAGAAAGAGAAGGCGAAAGCTGCAAATGGTAGGAACCTTTCATCTCCCTGGAGTTGACAGAGTAGGACTGGAGACTTGTGTAGGAGCAGCCCAGCTTGCTTGGCTGGAGAAAATGCTTGTAAAGTTATGGCTATTCATTTGTGTTCATAGAAAAATAGGACAACTAATTTAGCACCCCCTTCTCATGTGGAGTTTCTGAGGAGCACAGATGTCTGCTGAAGCTAGAAAAAAACCTGTTATGATTCATTGGGGAGGGATGGGTGTTGTTGCTTGGATGAAGCTTTGAGAGCCTCTCACTGCCCACTGTGGAGCACCTTCTGGTTGGTCCCAGGTGTGTGTTGGACCAGCAAAGCCAGGCCTGTTTCATGGATCAGGGAAGGTCTTGTTGGTCTGGAAAGCCAGTGGCCTCTGTCTGAGGTGGGGATAGATCTCTCATGCACCTGATGTGGGAGGTGTTGGCTTGCAGAGTCTAACAAAAACTCATGTCTGGTATATTTTGGCTCAGTCTGGTCTGCTGTAGACCAGCCTTTGGAAAACTCCAGATCTTGACAGGTTCCTTGTCTCAGTGTCTGAGAGAGGGATGGGGTGGAGGGGCAAGCCACTTGCATGTCTCAGGGATGGCAGTGGTGATGGTCTTCGGTCAGGTGTGGAGATGGGACCCTGTCCTGCTGCTGGGGCCCTCCTGCAAACCAGAGACCGTGTTGGTATGAGAAACGCACTCACACAGCTGCTCTGTGGCTCTCTCCTGTGCAGCAGGCAGCCTGTCTCTGGCCACAAACTCGGTAGTGAATGTAGAAAGCAGTGAGGAAGATGAGTCCTCGTCAGAAGAGGAGACTCCGTCTGGGAAAGGTGCAGTGACGGTAAGGCAATGCTCTTGGCTTTGAAGGCTGGTGGTACTGAGGGCAGGACTGTCCCAGACTCGCTGGCATGTGTAGAATTGTGTCCTGGGGTGAAATTCATATTTCAATGACCCTCCTATGCTGCCATAAGCCTTCTCTTAGATACTTGTCCCCCAAATGCATCCTTAAAGAGCTCTATGGCTTACCTGGCTGCCACATTGCTGTTGCGTGTACACTATCTCCAATTTAGCTCCTCATCTGTGCGTAGCCTTCTAATTTCTTTTGTTTCCTGTAGGTGACAGCAGCTGTGGTGGGTGGCAAAGCTGCCAACTCCCTGCATTCCCCCCCCAAGCCCACTGCCCCAGCAGGCAGAGCTGCAGGGCTCCCTGCTGCCGACAGAATTGTGCTCTCTAACAAGCAGCAGCCCAATGCCTCGGCTGCAGCTCCAGCTCCGGCCAAGGCCCAGAAACTGCCTGGTCCTGGGAAACCTGGACATGCCACATCAGCTGTGGCCAAAGTAGGGCAAAGCAAAGCACCAGTAATGACCAAAGCACCGGAAATTTCCAGCAGCAGCAGCAGCTCCTCATCCGAGAGCGAGGAGGAAAACGAGACACGGACTGCAAAGGCCCCAGCCCCCAAAGTGGGTAAGGAGCCTGCAGGGTGGGGTAGATGTGTGTGTGCTCCAACTCTGCTGCAGATTGGATCTGAGACGTGCCTTCAGCATGTTCCTTTCAGCTCTCTTGCTGGAAAGCTCAGAGTGATGCTTGTTCCTTGGGGAGGCTGCTAGAACACTGCAAAGCAGCCAGCTCCGGAGCTCCGTGGGATGAATTCTGCGTGCTTGCTCCCATTTCAAGCAGCAGATCCTGTGCTAAGATGTCTGGCAGCACCCAGCACATACCCAGGGGTTGGGGATGACAGCGTAGCATGTCCGGAGGAGATGCAGATTAATACTGCTGATACTTTCAGCTTTTCGGAAAGGCATCACAGTGTTTTCTCTTTATTCCCAATTGCAAAGTGATTCGTTTTGGGGTTTGAAGTCTTTAGGGAAATCTTTAAATGCTTTGAAGTGTGTATGTGTGTATGTGTGTGTGTGTGTTGGAGGAGGAGGGCGAGGAATAGATCGTTGAAGTTCTGAAAATGATCCTTCTTTTGGCTCTTTTCCAGAGGAGGCCCAGCCAGGCTGGGTTCCCCTACAGAGAGTTATGTGTGGCTGGGCAGCTCCTCACAGGGTTGAAGGTGGTCATGAAGCATTTCCCATCTCTGCCCGCACTTGAGGAGAGGTGTTTGTGGCAGCATTTGTCTGGAGAAGCTGTTCCCAGCAGGCCCCTGATGTTTTCAGCAGGGCTCGGTCCTTTTTCCTGCAAGTCCCCTTAGCCCTCTCTGTCGCTTGTTTTGTTTCCCTGACTTCAAAAGCCACATTAGCATCATGCTCTGGGGGCTCAGAGCAGGCAGCAGCTGTGACATCTCCCTGCTTGTGTTTCAGAGCTGGCAGCTGGGGCCGCTGAGAGCAGCAGTGAGGAATCAAGTGAGGACACATCCTCTGAGGAGGAGATGGCAACTCCAGCCGTCCAGGTAACCTCTCCAACATGGATTCTTTGCTCCTAGGAAATCACTTCCCTTCTTTTGAAGAAGAGAGGAAATGCTGAAGTGCTGTATTCTGACAACACTCCTTACCTTGGATATGTGCGATACTCAAACCCAAGACCAGAGCACACGCTGTGTGGCTGAGAGCCCCACTAAACCCTGCTGGCATTAGCCATTCTATTCCAGTTTCTACTAGTGCCTGAAGCTGGGGGAGATCCTTGGATCTGTAGGAGGCGATTAGTATGCAATTTGACGGATATAGTCAGGCAGTCCATGGAGAAAGTGACTTGCTTCAGATATTCCACAGCCCATGGGTCTGAACAAGCCTGTCCTGGTCAAAGTTAGCAAGGTAGCTTCCTTTAAAACAGATTCCATGCAGTTAGAGCTTTCAACCATTTTCTTCTGAGGTGTTTCCTGATTCTCTTGTTCCCCCTGTTCCCAGGCAAAACCAGCTGTGAAAACAGTGCAGTCTAATGCAGCACCTGTGAAAAGTGCACTTGCTGCTCCAGTGTCCCTTAAGAAGAATGCAGTGAAGCAAACAGCACTGGCAGCAAGCCAGGCCAAACCTGCAACCACAACGGTTCCTGGGGCTGCACAGCCTGATGACACATCAGAGAGCAGCAGCTCATCAGACAGTGAAGATGAACATCCATCAGTAACCCAAGTGTGTGTCTCTGAGATCCTCTCTCTCCTTGCATGCCTCTCAGGGCTAGGAACTGCAGTGAAAAGAAAATTTTGTAAATGCATGTTGTGTGTAGCAAAGTCATGTTGGGGGTGGGAGGAAGGAGGCGTGAGGTGTTAAAAGGCACCTCCGTGTCTTTGCTCTGAGCTTTAATCAACCCATTGTGCCTTTCTTAGAAAAATCCATCAGTACTTTTAAATGAAAAAAATCTCAGCGATTCTTTTCCCACCTGAAGAGGCAAATTGTCATGGTGGAATTTGCTTCTCAGGTATAAATTGTAATAAATAGTGTCTAATTTGTCAAACTGTAGTGCAGCTCAGCTTCCCTGCTGGGGAGAGTGCAAAGTGCTGCCTTGTACCTCACTGGAGGGGACTGGTAGTAGCAGCAGGCTGATGAAGGAGGTCTGGTCTTGCTTTTTCCTCTTGGGAGACATCCCCACACAGCTAGATGAAAGAATTCTGTGTGTTCTGCCAGTCACTAATCTTCCTTCAGGGTTTGCCTTTCCCAGGGGGCTCTGAAATTTCTTCCCTTGGTTACGGTCTGAGAAAATGAATTATGCTGCTGTGGGATCTGCCTTACTTCACTCTGTTCATGTCTTGTCCAGACAAAGCCACCTCCAAAGTCCTCCCCGGCCATCCCACCCCCAGTGAAACCTGCACCAGCAGCATCACTTCCTGTCAAAGCAGCTCCAGCAAAAACACTTCCATTGTCCCAAGGGAAGACAGCGCCGAAACCAGCAGTGCCAAAGCAGGCTAAAACGTTGCTGGGAAGGACTGCTGCCCCCACAAAGCCTGCTGAAAGTACAAAGCCAGTGGAGAGCTCGGCCTCATCAGCCAGTGAAGAGGAGGATCTCCCTGTGCCCGTCAGCCAGAAGGTAGGTGCTGCGTTCAGCCCAGTGTCAAGGGATGGGATATGCAAGACAAATGTTTATCCCTTAAATGCTGCTACTGATCCCCTTGAAACACCAGGAGTAAATTGTTTCTCAGTCCCTTGAGAGGAAGATCTTTCTATTTGGAAACAATTACAGCCTCACTCTTCTAGTGCAGCTGACCAGAGGAAGGGTGGGAGGCAAATGGTTTGATACCAGCTGTTCACTCATGCCCTGCCCCTCTGGGGTAGACTTTGTGTGCAGGGTCACAGGTAGCTTGGTCTTGGCCCTCCTGTGAGGGTTTGGTCAGAGTTCTCTAACCAAATGAGAAGGATTGGGAGCTCACACTGGACTCAGGTGGCTAAACTCAAAGGGATGCAAAGCAATTCCTGAGAGCATCCCTAGGCACATTGTATTGAGACCTTCTGCCTCAAGTCTGAGCTGCAGGGCCCTTCAGAAAGTGCCCTGAAAGCAGCCTTTTGGAGATGCAGCTTTGTTGTGTGCAAGGGAGGAAGGGAAGCTGGGGGTAGAGCCTCACGTGTCCTTGCAAGGAGGCTCTTTGTCAACACGTCCTTTCTCTATTGACAGGCAGGAGCCAGCGAGGCTCTGCATTTTTGTCTTCGTAGCCTTGGTCTGCTAAGGTGGGTGGAGGGGGACGCTTCTCTGAACAGTTGGCTCTGTGCTGCTCTCTTCCTGCATGATTGATTATATGTGAGGATTCAGCTCTAGGTAACAGGAGCAGCTATTTGATAGCTGTGCCACAGGGTCCCACTGTGAAGCCATCAAGATTTGTCCATTTTAGCAGGGTTTATGTGCTGTGGTAGTTTTATTTCCTCCAGTGTTGATTCTGTAAAGCTGTCAACAGCAAGTTTTACCTGCTGATTTAACCTCTTCAGCGTCTTCCCTCTTGCAAACTGCCGTTTAGCCCTCAACAGCCAGAGTCAGCAAGGAAGAGCTTGTCATCGAGGGAGTTCTATTTTTGCCAAACAGGCTGTTTCTTCCCATGTTAGTAGCCTTCAGGCAGAGACCATGAGTGAAGCCTGAAGATAAACCATTGGGCTTAGCTGTGTCCACCGTCCTGTCCTCCCAGTCAAACTCTTCTTAGCTCATCCCTCACCATCTGCTACTTGGGCATATGCTAACCACTGACTTACTGTATCCTGCAACTTCCTCTGGCTTCTGTGCAAGATCCAAACAGATACAGAGCGTTGGAAGCTGCTTCATCTTTCCCTGTGGGGGTGGATTAGCACAATTAAAATGAACATCATGCCTAAATTGAACTGCTTAATTGGTATGTTTACCCCTGAAGACTCAGGAATATTTAGTCAAAGAAGTTGACAAGGTGTTTGCATATTTTGGGGGGAAAGGGTGGTGATGGGGGACAGTCTGACCTTAAAGATGCTGTGAGCTGCTTTTCTTTTGGAGCTGCTAATTTTGCTCTGCTACTTTTTTCCTGAGTGTTTTGAGCCAAAGGTGGTACTTGAGCCCTCTATAGACAGGCTTTGGCTTCTGTTTACAAGGAGTGGGTGTGAGATGCACGTGCACCCGTGTGTTGGGAACCCGTGTCTTCCTTGAGCATCCCAGGAAAACCCGTGTGGGTTGTGCTGACAGAAGTTGTGCCGGCAACTTCTTCTCTTGGACTGCAGGCCCTGTGCAAAGAGGCCAAATCCCCCAAGAGACAGAGGGTCTCTTCTCCTTGAACCCTGTTCCCCCTCCTTTGCAGGTGGCAGTTGTCCCTTTGCTGGGCCGTGACACAGCTGCGACATTGATCCCAGTCCTGGTACACAGCAGTGTTCCCGCGGCACACAGGCAGCGCTGGAGTGTGATTTTACAACGTGCTGGGCACACGTGGCTCGATGTTGTTCCCCCTCTTGTCATGCAGCGCTGCAGGATGCAAATGGACCCAGCGAGTGGCAGATGGGTTGTGCGGGAGCTGAGTCATCACACTGAGCCACAGGCAGCTCCTGCCTTGGGGGCTGGAGAAGGAGCAGGAAAAATGATTTCCTCTTGAGTTATTTTCCTCCTCTCTGAGTTACTTCAGTATCTGTGATTCTCAAGCTGGCAGAAGCTCTCTGCCTGTGTTACCTGCTCCGTGGATGTGCTGTTGGCCAGATCCCACCTGAGGCTGTCATCCATCTGATGTGGATGGATGGACCTTGGCCTCCTCCCAGGAAGATCTGAGGCTGTGTAAACCTTATGGTGGTTTCTGTGTGGATGCTGTTATGTTCTTTCTGTGTTAGGATGCCCCTGCATGGCAGCTCTTTCCCACTCTTTTGCTAAGTTAGGAAATGGAGCAGCCCTGTGCTGTGCATCCACATAGGGGGAGAAACCAGACCCGTTGCTTAAAACTGAGTGAGCTTAAAACTCAGTGGGCTCTGATCTTGGTAAGCTTTTCCCTTGCACAGCAGTGTTCACGACACCAGGGAGAGGAGCTAGCATGTTCAGAACAGTGTGTGTGAATTCTTCTGTCTGCTTCAAGTACTTGTGTCTTTTCAGCATTGCAAAGCTGGCCTCTCTCCTGGAGATTGTGACTCACTGGTATCAAAACAAAACAGAAAAGTGAGGTTTGCAGTCCCCCCTCCCCAAGCACTTGTGGAGGTTTCTGTTTCTCTAAGCAGAGTCAAAATGTGCTTGGCTCATTCAGAGAGCTGTTCTGTAATGGGATAAACATGCAGATGCTGTTGTCTGTTTAGCGTTTGGCTTGGAGATGATAAACAGTGCCCCAGTGGCAGTCCATGGGCAGGGCTGTGCCAGGAAGCACTCTAGGGTTGGTCTTCCCAAAGGGCTGCTAAGCTGGTGCTCTCTGCTGTGGCCTGTGGGGGTATCACTGGGTTGGCAGCATGGCAGGGGGGTGGCAGGGGCGGTGCAACCAGGAAGGAATCTCTCATGGAGTGCCAAAGCCGGCTGGCATCACATGCAGGGTGCACAGGGCCTGCCTGCCCTGGCAAACATGATGTACTCTTTGGCAGAGCAGCCCGGAGTTGAGCCATGAGTGGAGTAAATGAGCGGGTGCAGAGCACTGCCAGCTGGGGGAATATCTGCAGGGTAGGGAATTCACAGATCATTCCACAAGTGCTGCCTTTCCCTGTGCCACCACTAGCCTTCAGTGTGCCAGAGGGGGATCTGTGGCCCTTGGAGAGGGGCCAGGATGAGAGAGAGTCTCACCTGGTAGTTGTGTCTCTCAAGTGGCTGTGGCTTCCTAGTGCTGACACAGCAGGGAAAGTAACTTGTGGCCTGTCCTGGAACATCTGAGTGCTGTCAGGTGCTGGAGAAAGACACAGCACATGTGAGTATCAGAGGTGTTTTGTTGTCTGGAGATTTCTAAATTCTTAGACCTGCTGAGACATCAGTTTCCAAGTTGAGTCACACTCTGTCTCTGCCTGCCCTCTGTGTTCCCAAAGCCTTGTGTCAGCCCTGCGTCTGCACGGAGCTCTCCAGCAGCTCCAGGCTGTAGCTGCTCTAATACTGTCTCTGAATCTTGCAAGTGTTATGGCACAAGGCTTCCCAACTCCTACTGATTTTTGAGCTGTGGGTAGGTCGTGCTTAAATGAAAGGCTTCCTTGGAGTGGGAGTCTTGGTGTTGCAGTGCTTGCCTGTCCTCAAGCTCCTGTCCAGTGTCTCTGCCTCAAGAAAGAATTTTTGTTAGGAGATTACAAGCACTGTTAGCCTGTGTGCTCATGTAAAAACACACTTGGGCTTTCTGTCAGAAGCAAACTGCTAAATGCAGAGGGATGTATTTACAGCAGCGCAGTCCAGGCGGTGACTGAAGCCCATTCCATTCATAACGCTCCAAGGATGGTGTGAGTGTTAGTAACAGCTGTGTTAGGGTAAAACAAAACCCCACCTGAGCTAAAACTGCACTTAAACTCCTAAACAACACCTGTACTAATACTGCATTTCTTGGCCTGTGTTTCTTTCTTGTTAAGAGGTTATCTGAGCAGCAGAAACCTGTTCCCAGCCTGAGCCAGGCCGCTAAAGCTGGGCAGACTGAAAAGGCAGTGGTAAGCACCTTGAAAAGCCAGGCTTCAGAAAGTGAGAGCAGTGACTCGTCCGACAATGAAGAGGAGTCTCCTGCAGCACAGAGACAGCCTCCACAAGCTGGTAAGTCTCCTAGTAGTAGCCAGGATCCCTCACCTGCATCCCCATGGGTTTCTTCCTCTCCCCTGCACATGGAGAAGCTCCTGCTCTGGACAGCCACAGAGTGCAACTCTTTCTCACAGTGACAATCTCTTGTGCTTTTCCTGCAGTGAAAGTCAACTCTGTGCCCCAACCAGCAAATGGGAAAAAGGCACTGGCTTCGGCAGCAGCCACAGCCCCTCCAGCTGTGGACAGCAGTGATGATTCCAGTGAGGAGTCAGATTCAGAGGATGAAATAGTCCCCCCTTCCCAGGTGAGGAGCCGCTGAC
Source organism: Acanthiza pusilla (assembly GCA_036630365.1). Taxonomy (NCBI): domain Eukaryota; kingdom Metazoa; phylum Chordata; class Aves; order Passeriformes; family Acanthizidae; genus Acanthiza; species Acanthiza pusilla. The sequence continues at coordinate 6,835,695 of JAXCHO010000049.1, read as the reverse complement.
CCACTGGCTGTGTAGGCTTTTAGTGCTGCACACTCAGGAGGTCTCAGGACTTTGAAGGTGGTAGTTGTGCAGGTGATGAGTGGTGCGGAGGAGCTTCCTTTTGGCTGAATCAGGTTTTCTTGTGGTGTCCGTGGGTCTGGCTGACCCCAGCTCTGGGTGCACATCTCAGCCACAGCAATCTTGCAGTGTGTGAGAGCAGTGGAGAGTGTGAGTGCTTTGACAGGAACATGAGTAGACACACAAGCCCAGAGCTCCCATGGGACTCCGTCCCCTCTGCTCTACTCCAGGAATTTATACTGGAAAACAAGCCAAATCCTTACAGGAGGGGTCTTTCCATGAGCTGTGTAGCTCCAAGGCAACCCATTGCCTGGTTCCTCCCAGACCCCTGAAGTTCTCTGGTTTTTTTGTTGTTTTTTTTTTTTTTTTCCATAAACGTTGGGAGGATATGCCCTGAAAGGTAGTATAGTGGTCCTGCCGACTTTCAGCTGAAGGAACCAGGCCCCTGTCTTGGAGTAGAGAGGTGAACCCCCTATCTGTGCTGAGAGCACCACTGAGTGTTGTGGAGTTGATCCCAACTCTCTCACTGGGTGCTCTTTGTGTCTCCATGGCAGTCCTGCAAAGCTGTGGCTGAGCTGCCTTGGAGCTGCTTTGGTGTGAAGCTGTCTTGGGGGTGTCTGCACTTGTGCTGCAGTTTGAGCCCAAGAAACCACATGAAAAAGCCCACTGACTGAGGAACGTGGCTACTGTTCCTACAGGGTGGTGGCTTGGCTGGTGCTCTGACTTGGTGGCCGAGTGCACTTCTTACCCCACATATGCCTTTGCTAGGAGGGGGACATTATGAGCACTCAGGAAACCCTTCCCCGTGTTGGCCCGAGGCTGTGGCCAGCAGAAAGGCTGTCTCCCGCCAGCTGATGGGCAGGCAGCCATCCTGAGCAGTCCTTGAGTAAAGCATGTTTATATTACTAAGATTGTATAAAATAATGCAGTTACTGTAACTTGAGCTTTGTGTGAGAGGGCTGAGAGCTCAGTTGGGCTGGCTGCTCTGCAGAGCCGGGCCTTTTTCTTTCTGAAGGCCAGATGTTGTGTGAGGAAAATGTCAGCCCACAAAGGCCCAGCTTGTCAGAGATCTGGAGGGGGAGAGCTGCTCACGTAGCCTCGTCAGTAACACAAACCAGGAGGCTGAGTGCTCCTTCGTGCCTCCTGCTCCCTCCTCTGCTGGCATTTGTGTCACAGACCTATCGGCAGTGCCTGATTTCCATGCCCCTGGCCTTTCTATTTTTAACCCCTCTTATGTTAAGTTTGATGGGAGGTTTCAAATGTGAGGCAACAAAATTGCTCTTGTTAATTTGACCCCTAATCTTTTTTCTGGCTTGTAAAGCTGGAGGCAGATTTTCCCTGTGGTTGGTGTTTTCGTTAATCTCCGTTGCCAGTTAACTTTTGGGGTGCGATTTTTAGGGTGTGGACGACATCCTGGAGTCCAAGTGCCCACTCTGCAAAGGTTTCCAGCTGCAGTCAGGCTGGTGCTGCAGTGGGTAGGGATTGACAGCTTGCAAGCACAGCACATTTCCCCTGCATGCCCTCTGGGTAGGTGCCTTTGGGGCACTGAGCTAATGCTTTTGGCACTCTCAGGGTGCTGGGCCTCATTTCTGCTCCTGGCTGTTCCAGAGGCCTTGCTGAAAGGCTCATGGGAGACAGAGCTGGTCCATAAAGGAGGGTTAAAAAACAAAAAGCCTTGGTGCTGTGCTGAAAATGATGGAAAGGCTCAGGAGTTAGTGTTGGTTTGGTGTATGCCTCTGTATCTTTTCCCTCCAAGGTTGCTCTGTCCTGATTTTCTTTCTCATCTGTTTTAGAGTCTGTCCCAGCAGAACGTCAAAGTAACTGCAGTTTCAAGCATGGTGGCTACAAAGGCAAATGCCACCCTGCCTTTGGGGAAGAAGACAAAAACTCCCGCTGTCCCTACAGTGAGCAGAGTGTCTGAGAGCTCGAGCAGTGATGCCTTGGAGCACAATAAGCTGTCAGGAAAGGTAATGATGGAGGAGGCTGAGGTGGGGATCTTTCCTGGGGACAGAGAAGATGGGTCTGCTGGGGTCTGAGGCTGATGCTGCGTCCCCAGCTGAGGGATGTGTTCATGAAGCAGGGAGAGAGGGGCTGCTCTATCCTAACCATGATTATCACACCATGAGGTGAGGCAGAGGAGCAGAGGGTAGCCCTGGTACCTTTGCTTTTGCTGTCTCCCAGATGGCTGGCTGGTTTCTTCTTTTGTGATAGCAGTTGTCTGCTTGGCTATAGCTGCCTGCTTCCCTTGTGGGCTGGGGCAAGATGGGCCCTCTGAGAGGTTCTTGGGTGAACCTTGATGACAGGAACTGGAGCAGTACAGCTCAAGAAGGGCCAGGGTGGTCCAAGCCCATCTACTCTGGATGCTGCCTATAGTTCATAGTCACAAGCAGTTAGTTATTCCTCCTTCCAGGTCTATTTCATCTCCCTCTCCCTAGGTCTCCACTGCTTCTAGCCAAAAGCAAACGGTTCCTGTGGGAAAAGCTCCTCCAGCCAATGCTGCCAGCCCAGGAAGTTCCACTGCCAAGGCAAAGAAGCCAGTCCTGCAGCCAGCCCAGGGCACCCACCTGAGCCAGGCTGTGCCGCCCACACAGCCAGAGGATACCTCAGATAGCAGCAGTTCTTCTGACAGTGACGAGGAGGAGGCTCCCAAGCAGCCCCCCAAACCTGGTCAGTTCTCTCCAGAAGATGCTGTTGGTGGTACAAGGGTGGGGGACAGCCTTTTGTTACTCCCTGGGAAGTGTGCAGTGCTTGGAGAGGGTTCCTCTTCTCTAGCCTGGTAGAGCACTCCCCTTTCTTTGGAGGCTGAAGGCTTTTTGGTAGCAGCGCCTGTGCTGGGGAGGTGAGTGCAGCCCCAGGCAGAAATTGTAGGTTTAATAGGACGAACTCTGCTCTTCCAGCAGACTCCCTGCAGAAGCCAGGAGGTACCCAGCCAGCCCACAGCTCCTCCTCAGAGTCCAGTGAGGAGGAGGAGGATGCAGCATCACAGGTATGGTACCTGAGCAGGCGGGGATTCTCTCGGCTCTTGCAGCTGGCTCCTAAGTAGGACTGAGGGAGACTCAATTCACAGCCATAGCAGATGGGATGCTGGGTGGGTTTGCCAGCAGAGAAGCGGGGGCTCCCCAGTGCAGTGGTGTGAGCAAGACCTTTTGGTGGGGGCAGAGAAAGAGAGGCCTTTGAACCTGCAATGCTTTCCCAGGCAGCCAGGCCTTGGGTCCAGGGTTCATGGTGCCTTCCCTGGGAGAAGAGACAGGAGGACGTGGTGCCTTGCAAGGGTTAAACCAGGAAAACTGGTGCACAGTGCCAATAACTGCAGGGATTTTTTTCCCCCCACTTTTATTTGTAACTTAACCCGTGTCCAAGCCATTAAATTCCCTTTGTAAGTAACGTGCAGGGCGTGCAGCGCATCTGCAGTGCATTAGCTGTGCGTGGGTGCACGCTGATGGCCAGGAGCCTCCCCCAAGCCTGCCTTGCTGGGTGAGAACAAAGGAGAATCTCTGGCCGCCAGCTCTCGAGGCTGTCAGCTCAGCTGGTGTCTGTCAGTGCTGGCCCCTCTCCTGGTAGCTCTGGGCTCGCTGAGCTGGCTCCACAGGTGGCCAAAGGTGGGCCCTTCACTTGGAGTATGAGGACAATAGCAGCAGAGACAGAACTGTGTGTCTGGTGTGTGGGAGGCTGCCCTGCTGTGGCTCTTCAGTGTGTCTTGTGCTGTTCAGTCCCTCCTCACAGGCTACCCAGTCCTCCCCAAGACCCCAGTAACACCTCAGGCACCAAAGACGGTTCCCCCCCAGCCTGGAGGTGAAATGGAGCTGGGGAAGGCAGCCGTGACTGCTGCAAACTCCCTTGCCAAGGGCCCCCTGAAAGCAGCCCCAGCCGACAGCTCGAGCAGCGACAGCAGTGACTCCGACACAGATGACAACCAGGTGGCTGCAAACCACAAAGCAGGTGGGTCCCCTTTGCAAGGTTGGCAATTTGCTTGGCCCAGGAGCAAAGCCGTGCTGGCACAGGAGGGTGACACTGGGGAGGGTGTCACTGGGACGGGCCCTGTTCCCAGTGTGTCTCTGCCACGGAGCCACAGCATGGAGTGCTGCTGCCGTCTGCTGGCCACAGCACAGCCCTGAACACCCTGCTTGTGCTGGCTGCCTCCAAGGCTCAGTGCCTTTGCCTCTTCCAAGATGTGCTTTAACCACAGTAATTAACAAGAGCAGGTATGGCTCTCCCTGGAGCTGATGCATGCTGCATTGGCTGGGTAGTGCTGGCTTCTGTGCGAGGTTCAAACACCGCCTGGAGAACATCTGCTGCACAGTGCTGGTATTCAAGCCTCCCCGTGGGCTGTGTGGGCTTTGTTGCATGTCTGGAGAGCAGAGGAGGGGAAGCAAGTGAGAAAACCTGTGGAGAAATTAATGTCCCACCATTTCCCTGGTTTGTTGGCAAATTGTAAAACTTGGAGCTGGAAGCTGCTTCTGCTGTGGTGTGAGCCTGGCACCTTCAGATGAGCTCTGGCCCACTCTAGGAGCTCAAAGGGGTCTGTTGATCCCTTGGACACATCATGAAGTTGTGCAAAGAGCTGTTGAGGAGGTCAGAACTATATTTATGGGCCCAGGAGGGCCCAGGTGCTCTGGGGTTGGGCATTTGTGGTGGGTACATGTGGCAGTGTGGGTACCCCCACCAGCTTGGGAAGTCCCCAGCTTTCTGGGGATGGTGTTCTGGGGAAGGGCTGCTCTAACTGTGCTCACTCATCTGTGCCATCTTGTCAAACAGCCAAAGCTGTTGTGGCTCTTGTCACTCACTTCAGGCTGAGGCATCTTCCTCTGACTCTGCTATAGACGGCAACAAGTTTAGCTTTTTTTTGGGAGAACTGGATGCTCCTCTTCAAATGTATATTTCCATCCTCTTGTGACTGTAGTCTGTGTGATGAATGCTCTCTGAGTTGTCTTCTCTCTCTTGTCACTGTTTGTGCAGAAAACAACCCCCCTTCAGGGCAGGAAGCTACAGAAGCCTCCAAGAAAGAGAAGGTGGCAGAAAAAACAGAGCCAGGTCATGCCAGCCTCAAAGCTTCCCCAATGAAGAAAACTGTGGCGGTGAAAGAGAATGATGTTGGGGCAAAAGGGGTGCAAGTGACCCCAGCATCATCACATGCCCTGCTCTCTGTCCCACAGTCACAGGAGCCAAGCTCAGGGAGTGAAACCGAGGTCACCACTGCTGCCAAAGTCCCTGCAGTGCAGACAGTGGAGGGGTTGGAAGGGAAGAAGAAGAAGAAAAAAGAGAAAAAAGAAAAGAAGGAAAAAAAGAAACCATCCTCCACAGCAGACAAGGCTGCAAAAACGTCCAAGAGCAAAGACAAAGAGAACAAGAAGCAGAAAACGTCTCAGAAGCGGAAACTGACAGGAGAAGATGGGGCTGTGGGGCAGCCCAAGGAGAAGAAACGGAAAGGGCAAACTAATGAAGAAGTACCCAAAAAGAAAAAGAAGAAAGTGGATGGTGACCTGGAGAAGGTGGCAGGCAGCAAGGAAAAGAAAAAAACAGCTAAAAGTAAGCATCCTACACTTGGGGCCTAGTTTGCAATAGGTTCTTGCACCTGTTCCATTTTCAGCCTCTGTTGCCTTGCAAAGTGGCATCCACTTTTCCATTGTCTTCCTGCTTGGCTGCTTCCCTCATGGGGTCATAGACTCATGTGTCTTGGAAAAGGCTTCTAAGATCATCAAGTCCAGCCCTTAACCCAGCTTCGTTCCCAAACCATGTCCCCAGGTACCGTATCTACATATCTTTTAAAAACCTCCAAGGTTGGTGACCACACCACTACTCTGGGCAGCCTGTTCCAGTGTTTGACAACCCTTTCAGTGAAGAAATTTTTTCTAATATTCAATCTAAACCTCCTCTGGCTCCACTTGAAGCTATTTCCTCTTGTCCTGTCACTTGTGACCTTTCTACACCTTGCTGTTCTCTAGTGCTCTGCTCTCTGCCCTAATCCAAAGGCCATTTTTTCCTTTGCAGCGCAGCCTGCATTTGCAAATCAGAGTTTGCAAATCAGTTTGTGCTGGATCTTTTAGACTTAAAAAAAAAAGTGGGGAGGAGATGGATTGGCTGAGCCAGATCTGCTGGGGTTTTTGTTCTGCTGAAATGCAGCCCTTATTTTTGGAGGAGACAGACTTGTCCATTGGCCGTGGTGTGAGCTGTTGGATGGGGATGAGCTGGAGCCACTTGGAGCAGTTGTGCTGAGCTGAACTTCGTGTCCACCCTGTCTTAGCAGCTCCCCTGGCTCTCATTTCTGGCATGTGCCCATCTACTCCAGCCCTGAAGTGGTTCCTTGGAGCAGGTGTGCAGCAGGAGGTGGAAAGAAGGAAATTCTGTGTAATTCCACCCATATGTGTGCACAGATGGTGGGATCAAGCTGCTCTGGCTCAGGGGTATTAGGGAAACATCTCTGGGTGCAGCTGCCTGTGGCAGAGCTCTGCCTTCACCCAGTTCCTGCTCTGGAAATCTTGCTCAGGTTTGGATGCAATCAGAAACCTACTGGAGGTGCTCCTGCCAGTCTGTGCTCCTTCTCAGAGGCTGACAATACCAGAGTACCTCTCTTAGTTGGCTTTTCTTTCCCTCTCCTAGAAAAGAAGACTGGAAAAGAAAAGAAGAAGAGCAAAAAAGCATCTTTGGAAGGGACACCTGTAGCAGATGGCTCTGCTGAGCTTCACAAGAAGAAGAAAAAGGTATGTGTCAGACCCTGGGCTGTGGTGCTCATCCCGGCAGTGTGCCAGGCTGGAGGAGCAACAGAGCCATGTCCTGGCCTTGCTGGCAGTACAGGGGAGCCTGCAGTTCACTGTGGCCACTCTTGAGACACCCTGACTTGTGGTTGGGATTAGGATGGCTCAAAGGGCTTGTTCCTATATCACTGCTGCAGGAGATTCCTTTCCCTGGAGTGGTCAAACCCTGGGGCCTTACTGGTGGGAAAGGACTTAGTCCTGTCCAAGCAGCTGTCTGTTCATCCCCTTCTCAGCAGAAACTGGAGCTCCTGAGGGCTTGGCAGGCTTCTGCCTCCCATCCCAAGGGCTTGAAGGGGTGACAGAAGGAGACTACACAGTGTTGCTTGTGGTGGCTGCCACCTTTACAGGGACATATCCAGGAAGCCTCAGTGGCTTTGCTGGGTCCTTCATGTTTGTAGTGCAAATGATACTGATGTATTTTTCCCCCTTTCCATTTTAGAAGAAGAAAGCAGCTGAGCCTGAAGGACTGTGAGAAGGTACATGGCCTGTGGGGACTGGCCGGTGGTACCCTGAGCGGCGTAACCTTGGCCACATTCAGAACTCCTGGGCCAGTTTTGGGAAGACAGTGTGCCCTCTAAGTGCTCACTGAGCCAGCCTGGCCTTGGATTAGAGGGCCAGGGAGTGGAGAGGTGTGAGGAATGTCGTGCAGCCATGTGCTGGCTTCTCTGGATGTGTCTGACCTCAACTTTTTAGCTGCTGAGAACTGGATGTCCAGCCTGGGTGTTGCTGACCTCTGTCACTAGCAGAGATGAGCGGCCTCTGGCAGTGTCTGTCTGTCCCTGCTGACCACAGGGAGCTTGGAAAAGTGATGTGGATTGGATGGTGATGTTGTAGCCACCTGGAAGTGGACCAGATGCCTCTGCCCATGCTCTGCTCAGCTGTAAGGCTGTTCTCCTCCTCCCCATCCCTAACTCTTTTAACTCCTCTCCCCAAAGGTACCGCATTCCTGTGATTAAAGATTCATGGGTGAAGATCAAACAGAAGAGAGGAAAAGGAAGCTCACCAGGAGAATTCCAACTTTTTTAAAAAATAATTTATAACTTCTTTTAACTGTGACTTTTAGAGCAGAGCAGTGTAACTTTCTGCCTCCTCCTGCCCTGCTGGGGCCCAGAGATGTGTTTATAGTCCCTCCAGATGGAATGGAATTGGAGGAGGCAGTTTGGCCAGAGCAGAGCATAAACTGCTTTTCCCCTCCTTGACACCCAACCATCCCTTTCTCTTATCACAGAGCTATATTTTTGAGAGAAACTTTCACCTTTTTGTTCCCTCCTGTGACTTGTGGTGTCAGTCCTTTTGCTACTACAGAGAGAGCTCTCGGGTTTCCTTTTTATTGTAACACTGACAGCAGTGATTATCATGTCCCTGGAGTTGCACTGAACAGTTGTGTCCAGCAGCTGTTCTCAGCCAAGGCACAGTCAGTTTTTGTGTTGTTTTTTTATGAAATACAAAATAAAAAACAACAAGCGGTGAGATTTTGCTTCAGCTGCATTCAGGGGAGGGGAGGTGACCAAGGTAAGCTGGCTTTGGAGGATGTTGTGGGTGAGAGAGCAAAGCCCAGTGTCTGCCTGTCTGGGGCTGGGGGACCGCAGGGTTACAAGTGAAATCAAACAAGGGATGGGCCAGGAATGGGACAAGAAACATGAACAATCCTGGATGGGGACAGAGGTGTCCAAGTGTCTGCAGAGATTTTTCTTTATCCCTCTTTTGTTAAGATTCATTTATTTTTAAACTCAAGACAGCTGCAAACAGCACGCAGAGCCCTGCAGGAGTTGCTTACAAGGCATTCTTATTCAAAAGTTTATTTGAGATTATTAGTTTGTGAGATCATTTATAAAAGAACAATCAGATATATTCAGGAAAGTTAGAAGCCCCTCTGCCCATGGTTACCCACTGCTGCGGCTGTAGGCGAATCTCTACAAATCTGAGCACCCCACAATAAAAACCAGTAATCTAACAGGGCTTCAGCCTACAGGGATCAGTTAAGAAGCTGATGGGGGTTGTTTTGCTGCTTTTAATGTTCGTTCAGTGTAAGGAAGCATTAGTTCTTCAGCAGGGGTGAGCTGTACCAGTGCCTGGGTGCTGTTGGAGGTCGAGCCAAAGAGAACAGGATTTATGGATCTGACACAGTCGAAATAATTTTCCAGCCTGCTCTATACCCACCCTCTGAGGCGACTCTTTGATGGTGCTGGCAGCTCAGCCCTGGCTGGTGCTCTGCGGCAGGGGAAGGGTGCCCAGGGATGCCCACTGTTAACCGCCTTGGAAAAGCAATGTAAGAGCAGAAAAGAAATAAGAGAAAAAATAAGGCAGGAGCTGGGATGCTGAAGGCAGCTGCTGGCATCCTCTTCTACTCCACTGTGGGGTAACAAGAGGAGGTAGTCAGTAAGACAGCTCAAGGACCTCCCAAACCCCCTCTCCATCACAACCTCCCCCTCCCCAGCAGTCCCCAGGACTCTGGGGACGCTTGAACACACCTTTGCTTGCACTCAGCTTAGGCATGTCCACCCCAGAGAAGACCATGTCCTCTGGATCCGCAGTGGTGGAGACAGCAGTGGGAGCGTCAGTGCCTGCAAAGGGAGGGCAGGGTGAGGGTGCTGGACCCAGGGGCTGCCCCATCACCCACCCCCAGCCCCCTGAGGGCAGTGGGGGAGAGCCTGCACCCTCTGCGGCTCATGGAAAACCCTGACTGCACGCCTCGACTGCAGCTGCCTGCGGTGGGCTCTGGGTTTTGGGGTCTCCTCCAGCCTTAATATGCTGGCACTGGATGGGTGAGGGGAGTTTCCCACAGCCTAGATGCCATCCTCTCCTGTCCTATCTCTCCTTCCTAATCCCAAGCAGTCCATGCCTACTGCTCGTTCCTCTCCTTCCCCTCCATGGCAACCTACCAGGGCAGTCGAGCTTTTCCCGAGTAGTAGTGCCCTCAATCTTGGTGCCGTTTTTGTAGCAGCACCAGCAGAAGCCGGTGGAGAAATGGCACTGCTTGGGCAGGTAGTCACCGTTCTCATCACACTGTGGGCGGAAGTGGCCCAGCTGGTCATTCCCAAACCTGGCCTCTGCTTGGCACTTAGTTTGCACTAGGGCAATAGAAACAGAGGGGACACTCTGTCAGCCACTCAGGCCCTTCTCACCCTCAGCAGCCTCAGCAGGAGATTCTATCCAGAAACAGTTCAAAGTGAACAAGCCACAGCTGGTGACTTTTCTGAAGCTCTTGGGCTAACCAGAGATGGAGGATTTGGGGTGGTGTTCCAGCTGTTCAGCTTTTTGCTTACCCCAAATGCCCAGCAGGCAGCAGAGATGCTATGTGATGTACTAACAGCCACCCAACGGAGGCTCCCCACAGAACAAATTGGACCATGACTGGAGTGAGGGATTGGTTTCCTGTGAGCTGCCAACACCTCCCTGACCCTCCCAGCTCAGCAGCCCCATCCCCAGTACCTTTCTCCGCCGGGATTGCCTTGCGCTCCTCCGACTTGGGGTTCTTGGCCATCTCAAACAGCAGCCACTTGTGCAACCAGGACTCGAAGGACTGCAACAAGGGAGACCATCACATTAATGGGCACACAGGGAGCTCACCCCAGGGAAGCCATGCCAGGAGCTCCAGCTTGGCCAGGCTGGTGAACACCATCCCTTTCTCTGGGAGTGGGAGCAGCGCAAGGCTGGCTCAAGCCGGACTTCATTTATCCCGGTGGGGATACCCCAGTGCCTTCCCAAAGCACCTGGACGGGGAGGCAGGTAGGACAGTATGACAGTGACAAGCACTGACCTTCCAGTCTGTATGAGTCATGGTGCTCTTCAGCCTCTTTATGTTGTCCATCAGGCTCTCCTTCAGCTCCGGGAACACCTTGCTGGGGTCTGCTCGCTGCAGAGCAACCACCACAGTGAGGGCAAAGAAAAATGAGGTGGGGGGAGGGGGTTGGAGCTCTGCTGGTATCAGCCAGATGGACGCTGCAGGAAAGCAGGAGCTCCCACCAGCCCTGAGCACCCCAAGAGACCCCAGACCAGTGCAGGAGGCAGCTGTGGGGTGGGGTGGGGAGCAGGGGACCTTACCAGCAGCAGGTGCTTCACTTGGTCCTCAGTTTTGTTGCTAGCAGGGGCCTCAACCTCGAGAGAAAAGGCAATGCGGCAGCGTGAGCACGGCAGAAAGCCCAGAGGGCAGCAGGCAGTGCCAAGCAGCGGTGGATCTCTTACCTGAAGGTCTTCAAAGAAGGCAGGGGCCTGCATGACCAGGCTGTTGGCCATAGCCATCTTCATCTTATTCACTGGCTTGGCATCTGCCGAGAAAGGAGAACTGTGAGGGGCACCAACTGGGTTGAGTGGTCTGGGAGGGATTCATCCCTTCTACCCCACCCCTCCCATCACTCTGGTGCCCATGGGGCTACTGACTGGCAGGCAGTTTCCTCTGCAGAGCCTCCAGCTGCAGGCTCTGGGATGTCTTGGTCAGCTTGCTGATCTGCCCACTCTGCTGGTACACGAAGTAGATGGTGACAGCCTGGCCGGCGATGAGCAGGGCCACCAGGATGGACAGTGCGGAGAAGGCGGCTTTGCGCTTCAGTGCAGACCTGCGCGATGCGGACAGGGAGCTCAGCCGCCCACCGGCAACAGATGGCATCCTGCCATCACCCCCTCCCCACCCCAGCCCCCCCTGTCCCGGGGGATTTGCAGCCAGACAAATGTAAATTCCCCATCGCAGAGCGCAGAAGTGAAACCTCAGCATGAACGTCACCCCCGCCGCACCGGGAACCGAAACCCTCTGCGGAGGCGGGGGGAGGTGGCGACACGGGAGGGGGACCGAGGGGCACGTTGGCGCATGTGGGCGGGGACGGGGAGTTGCCAGGGGATTTTGGGCAACGGCACCGCTCTGGGCATGGCCTTTTGCGGGATGAAGAAGCCGCTTGGAATCTCGCTGGTCCGTGGGGCGGAGGACACGACTCGTGGGATTTTAGACTGCACTTAATTTTTAAAATTTTGTGCCAGCCCCTGTCCCACTGGGTGAATGTGGCACTGTCGAGGTGCAGCGGTGCCACAGAGGTCACCCCCTGCCTCCGCTGCCCGGGGAGGAGCGGACACTGTCCGGCCAAGGGACAAGTCCCGAACGGGACGCGCTGCTCGAGCGTCTGCCTGGTGACTGGTGACGTCATATTCCCCGGGCTTCTGATTGGCTGCAGGTTTTGGGCGGGGTGTCCCCCCCCGCGGGGTTTGGGACATAGGGACGAGTTGGGACATGGGGGCGCAGCCCCACAAAGCCACTTGGGTCCAGGGTCCGCTCCTGCCCCATGGCCACGTTATCAACCTGCTGTCCCACAGCCTCGTCCCCCCAAAGCTTCTTCTCCCAAAGCTTCAAGCCATGGCTCTCCACCCCACCCTGTGAGCCTGGCCACCCCATGGCCACGCCTTGTCCCCGACTGCCCCAGAGACACAGTGACCCCCTTCAGCCCATTGCCACGCCGTGCCCCACCAATCCTAGAGCCACCCAATTCCCCCCATCCCACAGCTGCCCCTTGACCTCCTCTTACAGCCGCCCCATGCCTCCCATCCCACAGCCACCCAATTCCCCCCAATCCCACAGCCACCCCGTGCCCGTGCCTTGCCTCACAGCCATCTTCTGGCCCCTTCCACGGCCCTCTTGACTTCACAGTGCCCCATTCCCACAGCCTGCACCCCATTCCCTGCCCCATAGTCACTCTGTGTCCCTTTGGACTGACTGTATTCCCGTCCACCCCACAACCACCCAATACGCCCTCCCGCCCCACGTCCCCACTGTGCCCACTTCGCCACCCCTGTGCCCCCCATCCCCGTGTCCCCAGCAGTGGCACCTCTGGGTGTCCTCGACACTGAGCACGCCGCTGCCGCGGTCAGAGATGAGGTCCCGCTGCTCCTCAGCCATGGCTCCGAAGGGCTCTCCGATGGCAATGAGCACCCCGAGAGAGGCTTCTGGAAATACCCTCGGGTCCCCCCCCTGCCCTGACACCCGGGGGGGAAGCAAAAAAAAAAAATCCTATTGGCTGCTGGCACTTGCATCACTTGTTGCCAGGCAGACCTCTGCTCCACAGGTCCCCAGTTCAGAAATGATGCTGGACACAGTCATGAGGCCCACAGCCACTCAGTGGGGCCTCACTGTCCACCCCACGCCATGGGCAGGTCACGGTGCCCAGCCTGGTGACACCAGTGCCATGGGCCCGGGGGCTGTGGTACCCCTGGGGGGAGCAGGAGGTGGTACATGGGGGACAGGAGAGAAATGGGAGGTGGCGGTGGTATGGGGGAGGTGAGAGGCGACGTGTGAGGAAGGAAGTGGGGTGCAGAGGTGAGACGGGGGGGGGTGGGACACCATGGGGAGGACTCCCCATGCTGAAGGGGGAACAGGACCTTCCATGGGGGGCACACTGACAGGGTACACCCCTCCTCACTGACCTTTGCTGCTGGGGAAAAGCTGCACTTGAGCTCAAGGCCTCCTTGAGGGTCACTTTGGAACCCCCTTCTGCAGGGCCAGCACTTCTCAGGCTGAGGGGACAATGACTAAAGGACCAAGGGCTTTCAAGACCTCCTTCCTTCTAATACTACCCTCCTTCCTTTGCCTGCAGCAGCTGCCAGGGGCTGAACCCCCAAACCAAGAGAGGAGGAGCAGCCCCTTAAGGTGAGTGACCCCAAAGCACCAGTGGGAGTGGGACAATGGGGGTCTCCAGCCCCCCCACAGTCCTGCAAGTGCTACATGGGCAGGAGCAGCCATCCACCCCATAATGCTGTTTTTTGGTGTTTTTATACAATGTCCCAGAGCAGCCCAGGGGTAACACAACCCCCATGCTCATGCTGGGCTGAGGCTCACACCAAGCCCAGAACCAAGCTGGCTCCAGCGTCGGGACCCAGCACAAACGTGACCAGAGTGCAGTCAAAAGTGAAACTGCAAATGTGTAATTGAAAGCCAGACACCACTGTTTACCTGGCAAACTCACTGGGGCGAGCAGGGACATGTTGTTTCAGCCATTCAATTTCTTTGCCTGATTCAGTGCTGATCCACCCAGCTGGCAGGGACACAGCGCCAGCCCTGGGAGAGCAAAGGGACAATTTCAGAGCACTTACAGGGGGTAGCACAGGGTCTCCCCCCAAGATGCTGTTCCTGGGGGGGCATGGCAGGACAATGTTCCTGTTTCCCAGGTGGGAAACTACAGCCCCACATAAGGGAAGGGTTTTGGTGCCCAGAGCCTGGTCCCATCCCTGGGCTCCTGAGACCGAGCTGGGAAAGCCCTGGGCACCCAGGGGTGCACAGAGCACTGGCCCAGGGGTGCCATCAGCCTCACCCCAGACTGCCTGTGACAAAACTGTATTTTGAAACCATCAGAGCAGTTTGAAAAATAAAATAAAATAAAAAGGGAGAGGAAATGGAGAGAAAAGGGAAAAAAGAGAAGTAAAAAAAAAAAGGGAAGAAAAAAGGAAACAGCATAAAAGCCTTCCATACATTTTTTGTCCCTCCCCTCACGGGCACTGAGAGTTTTGGGGGACACATGGGTTTTCCTCACAGCCCCAGCCCCAACTCAGGTCCTCATTTTGGGGCCACAATCCTGCCTCGAGGCCACAAGGCCACGGCTCAAGGCTAAGCTCCAGGCACATTCCGTGACCAGCCTCAGTTCTAAGGGGAACCAGAGAAAGCCTGAACAGGAACTTGGTAAACGAAACCCCAGCGATTCCATGGAGCTGGGCCAGCTCTGCAAACCACAAACGTGGGCGATAATTTGGGGGTGCAGAGTGCCCCCTCCTCCAGTCAGGCTGAGCCCCTCGAGCCCCAGCCTGGAGGGGGATTGTCAGCCCTAAGCCAGACCTTGCTCCACACACAGACATTGCCAGTCAGCTTTTCGGGGCTTCACAGACACACACACAACTTTCTGCCCAGGGCTGTGACAGCCAGTGTTTTTTCAGTCTGTGAATTAATTTTCCAGGGAAGACACAGACCCTTTCAGAGAGCAGCTTCCATTCTGTCTGACCCTCCTCACTCTCCAGTTGCCTGAGGCTGGCACTGCATTGTCACCACACTGTTACGCCAAGGCTTTGTAATTGGTGCTGCCCATCAAAAACTCCACAAGCCTTTTTTAGGAAAAAAAAGCCATCTGGAGCAAGGAGTAGTTTTGGGACTCTGTTGAGGACCAGGCCGGCAGAGCAATTATTGCAGGTAATGAGTTGGAATAACCCAGCAGGCATTCACAGGAAGCCATTCATCACCAGCTGGGCCTCACCCTCGCAGCTCTCAGCCCCCAGACCCTGCACAAAGGTTTGGGGAACAGATCCACATTTCCCACCGACCCTGAGGTGATGGCCTCAACAGAACAGGATCAGCCCTGGGCAAACCTGAGAGGAAGGGTGAGCCACGGGGCTCACCAGTGACCATTGACTATTTGTGGAGATGGAGCACAGTCTCCGAGCAGCCCCATGCCCTCCACAGGATGAGCAACCCTGCTAGGGTGACACCCTAGGGTGGGCCAGCACAGGGTAGGCAGGCACATGGGTTCCCCACTCACACAGCCCAGGAGCCATCACCCAGCTACAGCCACAGGAGGGGCGGAGGTGATTCAGTTCCTTGCTGAATCACCAAAGACAAGCCAGGGTCAGACCTGGCACTGCTAAGAGCCAGAGACCCATCCACGCCACTCTGACAGAAGGGTCTTTCCCTTCAGAAAGCCCCGGGACATGGGCCAGGCAGCCGCTCCTGTGCTGGGGCTCTGGTTTCTCTTCTGCATTCACCATTTCCTCTTTGGGCTTATGCATCAACACAGGAAGCTGCTTCAAAGTCAGGTCGGCTGAGAAACCAAAGCAATTTTTGCCTTTAATTGTGCAGCAAACCCAGGGCCCAGCCTGTCCATGGCACAGCACTGCCAGGGCAGCATGGGGCACGGGCTGGCTGTACAGTGACACAGCTTCCAAGGATTATGGGTTGAGTAAACTCACCTTCCCAGGGAGCAGACACCTACCCATTTCTACATCTGTTCTCTAAGCCAGCAGGGCTGGCCTGGACCAGGGCTGCCCAGGGTGCGAAGCAGGAGTGGAAACATCTCCCACTGCACCCACAGAGGTGCAGGGTCTGCTCAGTTTGCGCCGCAGCAAAGGTCCCACCTTGGATTTGCTTTTGCTGTAGTGCTCTCCCCAGACATGCCCTGTGAAGCAGCCACCCTGATGTCCCCTGGGACAGAGAAACTCACACTGAACAGCAACAGCTTCCACTGTATGCAAGTGTATCAAAAACCAAAGTGGAGCTGCTGGTAACAGTGCCCCACTCCCGGTTCTCTGTCCTGACCCCTCCTCCCTTCAGCCCCATGTTGGCTGAGTTACTTCTGCTTTCGTGTTTTTGACACCTTGTCCACACAGAGTTCAAAGAACACTGTAAGTACAGTAAAACAGTCATCTGAATGGCAAATAGTGCACGTTCAAGACAGTAAGGGAAGTTTATTCTAACATTTTCCATGGCCACATATAAAATAACAAATAAAGCACTATGGCTGTGCCAAGGGAAATGCTGGCTTATGAACAGATGTCCAGGCAGAGGATTTTTTCCACAGAAAGGGGAAGTGATGCATTAAGCAACATTTTGCAGAAAACCCAGCAACAGTTGCTCATTCCCAGTCCAGCTTTCTTTTCCAGGAGATTCAAGAGATGATGACGCATTTTGAAAGCACCTTTTGCTATATGAAGCCCAAGACCCACTGTGGCTTTGTATCAGCCAGCCTGGCTCCCCCCCAACCCAGAGGCCCAGCTCCAGAGCACAAGCCATCTGTGGATGGAATTAAACTGAAGCCCCTCACCTTCTGAGCACACCCCAGTAAGAAAACAAAGAGCTGAGCAGAGGTTTAAGAGAGCTTTAATAACAGAAGGTGCTGCAATGATTACAGACGACGTCCACGGCGACCACCCTTCCTGCGAGTGCTGTCGGAGGGGATGGGGGTAACATCCTCTGCAGGGAGAAAATCCAGAACACAGTTACCTTCCAGAGGTAACCCCTGAAACCAACTGGGCACAGCCACCCAGCCCCAGCCATCACCCCAACACCTCGGCAGCTGGACACCATAGGAGCCACGCATGTGTAGAAGGAACTCTCTGTGGAGCGGGGGTTTTGGAAACTTACCATGAGCTGAGTGCCATGGGCTTTTAATGAATATCAAGCAAAAATTCCCATCTCCCATCTCACTTAAACCAAGCAGCCACAGTGTTTCCAAAGAAACACAGGATGCTTGAGTAACTTTCAGCACAACCACCACCACTGCATCTTGTGACTCCCCCATAAAGTTCAGGACGCTCCCTCAGTCAGCTGGAGAACTTTGTATTACTGAATCACACAGACCAACAAAGTATTTTTAGGTGACTGAACAGCTCTGGAACAAGCACTGTGACATCTGAGGAGCAGCAGCATCCTGCTCTGAGCTGGGGTTTGCCCTGCACACAGAAACCTGGGCTCTGAGTTCTGCTCTCACTACCTGCTGGTGAATTGACAACTTAAGGATCTGTTTACATTAAATCCTTTCTTTGGTGCCATATGAGCAACCATAAAGAACATCCCTAAGACCAAGCAGCACAGATGCCTACAGAGCTCCTTTCACTAAATAATCCCTTTTTTCTCTCACTCACCAATGCGACCTATCTTCATTCCAGAGCGGGCCAGAGCTCTCAGGGCTGACTGAGCACCAGGTCCAGGAGTCTTGGTCCTGGAGGAGAGTCAGAACCAACAACACCTTCAACGACTCAGAAGCTGAACAGTTTATAACCAACTGGCAATATTACAATAACACTTTCCCCACGCCAAACCACCCTCCTCCTGCTCCAGACCCATTCACCATCAGCCCCCACAGCCACAGACCCATCAGTGTCCCAGTCCCATGCTGTACCTATTGCCCCCAGTCGCACGCAGTTTGATGTGCAGGGCGGTGATGCCCAGCTCCTTGCATCTCTGGGCAACGTCCTGGGCTGCCAGCATGGCTGCGTAGGGAGAGGACTCATCTCTGTCCGCCTTCACCTTCATCCCACCTGTCACGCGGCAGATGGTTTCCCTACAGCAGGAAGAGGTGACATTGAAAAAAAAAGCCCCTTCTTGTTCCTCCCCCAAACCAGCTTCTGGCTACAGGCAGAACCTGTTATTTCCAATGTTACCAGACCAATAAGCTGCCACCCAGTACCCTGAACACCGTATTGATCAGAAGAGCTCACCACGCCACCCACTTCATGTACATGCACCATCCAAACTCACAGTTCAGCAGAAACTCAAGGATTTTGGTGGAAACTCTTATCAAACCTAGTTTCTGCTTTCACACACAAAGGAGCCATGTACCACAGTGAGGGGATGGGTGCTCCATACTCACTTGCCAGAGAGATCAGTCACATGGACGAAAGTGTCATTGAAGGAGGCAAAGATGTGGCAGACACCAAACACATTCTCTCCTTCAGCAACCTGTGGTCCCAAGCTGATGACCTGCTCTTCCTTCTTCTCCTTGCCCTTACGAGGTGCCATTTCTGAACAACAACAAAAGAGATGTATGAGTGTTGGTACTTTCTCAACATTGTTAAAGGACTTTAGAAATTCCAACCTTTTACCAAGCAAGAAAAAAAAAATACCACTGGCAAAACCCAGGTAAATTTGGGGGTACAGGTAGATTTCTTATAAACCTCAGGATTCCCAGCTTTGCTGTATCCTGTAACAGAAGTCACCACCTACAGCTGTTCAACTGATGCCCGCAGACCCCACCACAAGGGAGCTCCTTTCCCTGATAACCAGCAATGCTGAGCATTTTCCCTTGTTTATGCAGGCTTATAGGAAGACCAAACCAAACAATTACTACAGACACAGTACTGTCAGTATGCCCTGAGTCTGCAGACCTCTGAAGTTCTTTCAGCTTGGTTCTTCCAAGTTATTGGTCTCCCTACCACCTGCTTGGGACTAGTCCAGGTAAGTCTTCTGCTACTGAACCATACACCCAAGTGATGGGAAATGGAAGGGGCAGCACTCGGCTGTGCTCGTTTGATGGCCGGAGATCCCGTACATCTGCTCCCAAGCACAGGAAAACGGTTCCCTATTGCCCTCTCCTGCCAAATTCTTGCTACAGCCGGCGCCCTGCACAAGAGAGATGTCCAACCACCACACCGATGAAACCAACCCCAACACAACTCACGTTCACCCCGGTGGTCCCCTCTCCACAAACAGCCCTGAGAACTGTTACATCAATTTACACCAATGTCTGCGCGGCCACTCCAACAGCAACGCATCCCCTTCCCGACACATCCATGGCGCACAGGCTCCACGGCCAGCGCCGCCCGCAGCCAAGCGAGGCCGACACGCAGCACACGCTGCACCGCTGCCATCGAGCTCCGAGCGAAGAACCCGCCGCGTTTCAGCGCTCACGGACGCAGCCCCGGCCGCTCAGGATCCGGGGAAGGGCCAGTACCCCCCGCCGGGAGCTCCGCTACTCCAGCCCGCGGCCCTCCCGCGGCCCATGGCCCCGCTCCGCCGGGCGCGCCTCCCCGGCGCCGGGCGCGCTGCCCCGCGCAGCCCCGGTCCCGCGGGGGCGGGCGGCGGGCGCGGAGGCTCCGGCGAGGCGCGGGCGGGCGGATGGCGGCGGATGCAGCGCGGCCCGGACTCACCTGCCCGTCTGCTGCGGCTCTGGCGGCGGAAAGGAAGCGGCGGGGTCAGGGGCCGGGGGTCACCGCCTCACCCGGAAGGGATGGCAGGAGGCGGCGTGTCCGCTGCCGCAGGCGCACGACTGTGCCGCGATCGCAGTCCCGATCCCAGCCCCTAACCCTCCGCGCCAGCCGACGCTGCCAAACCGTGCGGTCTCTCCCGAGGCCGAGCCGGGCCGATCTCCCCGGGATAGCGCGGCCGCCTCTCCCCTCACACAGCTCTCCTTGCCGGCCCGACCTCCCCAAGATGGCGGCGGCTTATTCCCCGCGTCCCTCCCCAAGATGGCGGCGGGCCGGGGTGGGTGACTGTGCTCCTGACGGAGCCGTCCCGGGAGAGCTTTGGAAACGAAGCGCTTTGAAAAACAACTGGAGGGAAATGGGTGTAATTCCAGCAAGCATCCTGCTATGCCGCTGCAGTCGGCTCTGCCCCAGCTCGGCTAGAGCCAGGTTGGGGCGCAGGCCTTTCTCCCCCTCGCTGCGCTGTCGGGGCTGAGCACGGCCAGGGGTCCTGGGGGTCTCCAGGGGAACTCCTGCTTGTCCCTGCGCCGAGCTCGGGCGGGAGCCCTGACTGCGGGGGAGTGCTCGGGAATTCACCCAGAAGGGCATGCGGGTGATGATCTAATATGTGTAAGTGGAGTATTTTGATTAAGGAGATGGTGGTGGGAGAGGTTTCAGTCACGGCGATTCCCTCAGGAGCTCCTGCAGATGATGGGAGAAGCACAGACTGCAGCTGTGAGCTGTGAGTGATGGCACAGGGACACCTCCCAGAGCTGTGATAGAGAAGGTTTTTTCCACCTCTACAGAAAAGAGAATGTCAGTTTGTAAATTTTTATATAAAGGTGGTCCAGCAAGCAACTATTTTCTAGTTCCAAGTGATTTAAAAAGTGCTCAGGAGACTGAGGATGGGGAACACCAAAAGCCTGTGGAAAAAAGGCACAATAAAATGGAGTTTATAGTGCTGATAAGAAGCTTCCTGGGCATGATCCTGCCCTGCTTCCAGCTGCTTCCGCCGGTGCTGATCTGCCTTTGGGAAACAGAGCTCTGAGCCACGTGGGGCTGGGATGTGAGTGACAGTCTGGGAGCACCCGTGAGTCCCTACAGGGGAACAGCTGATGTGCGTACAGATCTGCGCCCAGAACTGTGCTCAGAGCTGGGCTGATGGAGGAAAAGCAGCTGTCTGAGGGAGGTTCCTTATAATGGCCCTGCTAGTGAGGCTGCACCGTCCAAAGTCCTGGAAACATCTGCAGGGAGGGTCCGGCACCTCTGCTCAACTGATAGTGTTTGGTGCTGGTCCTTCAGAAACTGCTGACTCCCTTCTCATGTCCATCACCTCTGCAGCTCTGGGGGTGCTGCGTGTTTTTAGGGGAGCATCCACTTGCCCATATTGCTCATCCAGATTTCCTGTACCTTTTGGTTTCTCTGGCCAAGCATTCCAGGTTCCTCCAGGATGCAAACCTCTGAGCTGCCACCAGGGAAAAGAGGTTTGGTCCTTAAGGTTCCCTGTCCCACTCTACACCCTCCTCCCCCATGCTGGGATTTTTCCCTGGGAAAGCTCTCTGTGCTCAGGGATGTCACTGTAACCTGGGTCTTAGCCCCGTGGAACAACTTCACTTGTCCCCGTCTTTGTTACACTTTTGCCACTGCATCAGGGATCTTCCTGTTTGAATATTGAAGGAGAGGCTTTTAAAATACACTTTAGCAGAGCTGCTGTAATTCCAGCCGGGAGCTCCAGTGACAGTGGCTCTGGCCTGATTTGGAGGAAAGGGGGAGGAAGGAGTGAGCAGCAGGGAGTGCTGCAGAGGTCAGCCTGCGTCAGGCCATGTGTGCCGTGAGTGACCCGTCTGAGAAGGAGCCTGGGGATGGTGAGGGGCGCACAGGCAGCCAGGCAGGGTGGGTTTATCCCTGCGGAGCCACATGTGCAGCACTGGCTGTGACAATCCTCCACAAAGACTGTGCGAGCCTGTGGATGTTCCCCTGGAACAGATGCAAGCCAGAGGCAAGGAAACTGGCAGGCCTCCACTTATGGGGTAAGAGGCTGAAATAAGTAGATGAGCTGCTAAAGGAATTAACTCATTGGTTCAAAATCCCTCAGCCCCAAAGTTGCTGGGAGATAGGCTGCTCCTGGTCTCGCCACACTCTGGGCAGGATGGGGCTTTCTAAGCTCCCTAGGACACATTCTTCCCTTTCACTTTGCCTTGCACCAGCTCTGGTGTGTCTGCAAGGGAGCTTCCTGCTCTGCAAAATGTTCGTGGGGGTTGAATGCCAGCTCCAGCCAGGCGGTCCTGCTGCTGAGGACAGCACTGAGAGCCTTCCCCAGCTGGGATGAGAAGGGAGGCACCCTGCAGGGGCTGCAAGGATTGCATCCTCCAGCCTGGCTGGAAGGATGCTCAGGCCACTGTGGGGTGAGTGCCAGAGATGATGTGTATTTGCTTTGAGAAATCCCCCAGATTTAGTTCCTTAATGGGTAATTAACATTCCAGCTGCTCCTTGGTAATAGCCTCTCCAGCCCATGGGAAACCCACAGACACGGTGACGCTGCAGGCAGATTTCATAACTCAGCTGGTGACTAAACAAAAAGGTCAGGCAAATGGGAGTGCTGCTCCCAACCTCTTCCTCTGCCAGGCTTTGGCCCTAGAGTAAGCTGGTTCAGGCTGAGAGGGGTCAGTGGAAAGCGACTGGCTTGACCTGCAAAGGCCCCAGCTTTAGGCTTCCCGCACGCAGGAATTTTTGGCGCTCAAATATCACTGTTTCCATGGCTGCTACTTGTTCCCACGAGCCACAGACCAGTGGCCTTACTGGTGGCCTTGAAATAGAGACCCGGAACCGGAAAAGGCAAAAATTCCCCGTGCAGCAGGCTGAACTCAAGCTATCTGCCTGATACAGAGCAGGGTCTGCAGTTGGGGCTCTCTAACAGACCCCTCAAGATGGCATCTCTCCTCCAACAGACGTGGTAAAGAGACATTCAGGGTCCCTAATGTGCCATTCACAGGTTAAAAAAACCCAAAAAACAACAAACCTTTCCATTTGCTTTTAGGGCCAGTTTTGGTTTCAGAAAGACAGTTTGTGCATGCACACATATAAAATGATGTGTCAGAAACAGGCATAAGAAGATTAAAACAGAAATCTCCAACGCTGAAGTTAAAGCACTTAAGGAATTGGCAGAGACTTCAAGAGCCAGTTTCTGGTCCTAATGAAGTTGGTGGAAGTGCTGCCATGGACTTCAAGGGGACCATAATGTGGCTGTAACTCAGTAGGGAGCTGGAAGTGTTGATTAATAAATTGGAAACAATGTGGAGGAAAGCCGCTGAACTGCTTTCTGACAGATGTGCTGAAGAAGAGCCTGTAAGTTAAAGCACGCAGGAAAGGAATTGGTTTCCTTTGTGTTTGCAAACAGAAGACAGGCAAGAAAAAAGCTACCTGATACTCATGTAAAATGGTAGAAGTGGTATTAATAAATCCCTGAGCAGCTTTTCTGAGCAGCTTTCTGTTTCCAGTGAGTCGTTTTTCCTTTAAAAAAAAAAATCACAAATGCCTGACCAAGAATTCAACAAATTCCTTTTTCTCAGAAGAAATTATTCAGTGGAAAACTTTACCGCTTGAGATTGTGGATTCTGCAGATTGTTCTTGGAGTTTGGTGCATGCCTTTGATTACTCATTGCTGGCTTTTTGCTCAATGATTTGTGCATGAATCTCCTCTGGCTGAGGTTAGCATGGCCTCGGAATGCTGTTCCCGGGGGAGATACTTTTTTCAGGCTGAGTTTGCAAATCATTTAAGGCTGAAAAAAAAAATAATCCCTTTAATACCCTTTACAGCAGTTCACAGCTGAAAAACTTGCTGTTTGTCCCTTTTTGTCTTCTGAGCTTTCAAGTAATTTTGGCATTTCCAAAATATTCAGGGATCTTCAGAGCAAATGCTTGTGAGAGAAGTGAAATGTTTAAGGATAAGAAGTCTTTGACTTCAAGGAACACTTAGAAAATTTGCAGCCATAATTGTCTGCCATTCTTTGTGTCTCTTTCCCTACATTTTCCTTTCTTGTTTCCCTTTTGTTTGTTTATCTGTCCTTTCCATTTGATTGAAATTGCTGCCTCGACTCTTGTTCAGTCGGAAGCTCTCCCAGAGTATGCTGCCTAAACCAAACCCAGCAGACCTTCTGCTACATCTCATCCCCGTGGGCTGGACATGAAACTTGTCCCCATGGGCTGGACACGAAACCTGACAGGGTTGTCTTAATGCACCTCATTCCTTCTAAAATGGGCCGTGAGACAGACCTGGGCGGTTCGTGTGGGTAATTAACTCTGGACCGGAGCTTGTCTCCACATGCCGGCACAGTCCCCGGCAGCCTCCGAGGGCAGGGCAGGAGTGGAGCAGCTCATTTTCGCCCTCTCTGAGGAATGAAGGGAATTTTGTGTGTATGCATGCAGGTTGAAGGCCGCCAGCCCGTGACTTGGATGTGGTCCTTGAGCTTGTTTTGAAGTCAGGGTGGAAAAGCTGAAACGATGTGATGTACCAGCACCCTGAAATGACACCTGGGTTCTGCGGCTGGAGAGGAGGCTGGGGACAACCTGAGGCTTGATTGGCTTCAAAAATCTGACACAAAGGCTGTGCACACACTTGTGGAAGGATGAAAGGGCTCTGTGTAGGAGCCATCAGCCTGACACCCCAGTTACACCAAACACACTGCCTGGGCCGTACCCTTCGGACACCCCATCGCGCTCATCCCAGGAAACAGTGGGAATGTGGGGGCCTGGTGGGCGCATCGCCGGGCAGATGGATCAAAACAGGCACCCCGCGCGCGGGGATCTGAGCCCTCCCGCCGTGGATTACTGCCCGGCTCACGGTCACCGCGGGGGCCGGCCGGGGCGAGGGGCCGGGGGCTGCGCTGGGCAGGGAACGCGGGGCGGGGGCAGCCCCGAGCCCCGCGCTGCCCCCGGCGCCGCGGTCAGCCTTACCCCGAGCCAGCCCCGGCTGCCGCCGAGCCGCGGAGCCCCGCGCGGCCCCCGGGGCGGCGCTGGCGGGGGGCGGCGGGGGCGGCGCCTGCCCGGGCGGCGGGCGGGACGCGCCGAGCGGGGCCGGGCCGGCGGAGCGGGCGGCGGCGGCGGCCTGGCAG
This sequence comes from Acanthiza pusilla, assembly GCA_036630365.1. Taxonomy (NCBI): domain Eukaryota; kingdom Metazoa; phylum Chordata; class Aves; order Passeriformes; family Acanthizidae; genus Acanthiza; species Acanthiza pusilla. Next base: position 6,811,139 of record JAXCHO010000049.1, on the reverse strand, counting down.
AGCCGAGCGGAGCGGAGAGGGACGGAGCGGGCCCGGCGGCGGCAGGTACGGGCCGAGCGGGGCGGCGGCGCAGACAAAGGGCGGGCGGGGAGCGGGCGGGCGGCAGCGCGGGCCGGGGCCGCCGGGTCTCGCACCGCCCCGGCCGGGCAGCGCCGGGAACCGGGCCCGGCGGCTCCTCCCGGCCCCCGGGAACGGCGGCTCCCCCCGCCCGTCCCCGCGGCGGAACGGCCCGGTGCCCTCGGGAGGAGCCGGCCCGGGTGCAGCGGGGGTCGGGCGGGGAGCCCTCTGCCCCAGCCGCCCCGCGCCCCGCCAGGCCGGGGGCGTCTCTCCGCACGGGGCTCGGAGGAGGCGGCGAGGCCGCGCCGTGCCCGGGGCTGCCCTGGCCCCGCCGCTCCCGGGCACCGCCGAGGAGCAGCGGAGGCCAAGCTGCAGCACGGCAGCAGGCGTGGGGTGCGGGGCCTGGGGCGTCCCCGCTCCCGAGGAGTGCGAGTGGTGGTAACTAGAATTGAGCAGGAGCAGGGCAGCGCGGCCAGAGCCGGTCTGGAGGCGCACACCTTGCGCATGGCACGGCTTGCCCGGTGTGGCTGGCGTTCCTGTGAAGCACCAAACCACCCCCTCTGGAAGAGGTCCTGGCATTTTCTCAGCCACTGGTGAGCTCCTGGGCCTCTCACGCATAGCTGTATGTATTATCTCCCCAAGTCTTTTGGGTTTGCCTCCATCACCGCACAGGCAGTCTGTCCCCCGCAGATAGGGGCAGCCCCTGAAGCCCGGCAGCACAGAAGCCACACCAGCTTGGGCGACCTTTGGCATCACCTGGAAGGCTTTACTTCCCTTCGAGGCTGGTGCTCCCTCCCAGCGCTGCAGTCACATCCCAGCACCAGGACTCTCCCTTCTCGTGATCCCAGCCAGCTGCTGCCACAGCACACTATGGAGATGGTTGTCTTCTCACTAACGGTGCATGCAGGGTTGGGAAACTGGTGCCTTGCAGTGCCCCTTTGTCACCGGCAGCCTTGGAACAGCAGCTCTTCCTGCAGCAAAGCAGCATCTTTGTTACTCACATCTCGAGAGTGGTTTTTGCTGGGGCTGGGCTGGTGCAGACAGGGAGGTGAGTGGCCCCATGGCTGCTTCCCTCAGCTGCACATGAGGACCATGGCTGAAGAAGTCATCCTTTTCCAAATAAAACAACCAGGACAAATTCAATAGGAAATAAGTTCCTCACTTCTGAGTGAACTTGCCGTGGGTGGAGAAGAAGGAAATTGAACAATAGAAAAAACGTGCGGGGCTTGATATGGCAGGAAAATAAATCCCAACATCACTGGTCTCTGGCAGAATGGCCAAGCATCTTTCTTTTGCCTGTGTCAGTGCTCTTTTTGGGCAAGGACAGCGGAGGCAAAGCTCATGTTTGCCAATGCCCCTCTGTGGCTGGGACACCCATGTGTGGGTATGGGGGAGCCAAGACCCCCCCAGCCACCCATCAGGATCACCTCGCCCAGCCCGGTACATGCCATGACACCCCATCAGCTGCAGCCCCCAAATTTGTCCCTTCAAGCCTGGAGCTGCTGGCACAGGACACGGATGCTGACGGGGAAGCTCACACACACAAAGCCTTTCCCGCTTCCTGTGCCCTTGGGAAGCTGGTAGGTCTGGTGTAATTTTGTTTGGATGGGGATGGAAAATCCATCCCAGCCAAGCAGACTTTGCCTTACAGGTTGTTTTGGGCTTTTCCCCCCTTTCTGTGTGGCTCTGTCAGTACTGTGGAACAGGACATATTTAATGCACTGTTGGTGGTAATTTAAATTGAAAGAAAAAGACACCTCATAAGTCAAAACCCAGGCTGGAATGAAGAGGGAATGATTAATGTTTTCTTCAGTAGGGTGTCATGGTGAAGTATGGCACAGCCAAGTGTGTCTCTGCTACAGTGTCACCATCAACACCTGCCCCTCTCCTTCCACAGGCTTTTATGAGCAGGTTTTATTTTGAGGGTATCTCTGTGTGCTGGGCTGAGGATGGACGGCTGTGGTCCCAAGTATCCCAGTTTCTGACTGTGTGCTGGAGATGGAGCTGCTCTCTTGGCTCTTTGTACTCTGGGGCAGGGTCATGGAGGGTTTTGTTTAAAAGGGTTTTTTGTGTAATTCTGCCTTCTAGATGTACCTTAATGAGTTGTGGTTTTATTTTTGGCTGTTGAAGTAGAGCCTGCCAGAATAAGGTTAGGACTCAAGACAAGAGAAGAAAGATATTAAGTTCCTATGTCTTGTGCTTGCTTCATGGCCTCAGAGGACAGGGGCTCCCAGTCATCCTCACTGATGTTTCCAACCCTTCCAACTTCAGGACCTCAGGACTACCCTTGGCTTCCTTGTGTGTTTTTGGCTGGGGTGGTGGCATTGCTTTGTGCCTTTTTCATGTGTATGTTGGTGGTATTGGAACCAAAGACAGGGGCAGGATGACCTGGGTGGAGGAAAAGTGTGATGCTGCTTTTTTGGAGACCACCCTACAAACCTTGGCGGCTGTGACAACTCAGTCTCCAGATGCCAGCGGGAGATGGTGTCCCCTGTGCCCACTCTGTGCCTGTCCCCAGGTGTGGAGGAGCAGGGCAGCCCTCGTTCCGGACCCCTGGAAGGGCTGAGTGAGTCACACCCTGCGGACACGGGGAGATGACGGCCTGATATGATTCATGTTGTTTTCCTGCAAAGCCACCGACTGTAGTGGCAGAGCTTGCAGAAGACGAATCAATATCAAGCTGTAAATCCCACATGTGACTGCTGCCGGTGGCCAGGGGGCTGGGATTGGGAGCGCCTTGGTTCCCATGTCCTCCCCAAAACCAGTAGGACTTTACTGCAGCCTTTTGTCCTGGGAAGGGGACAGGATCCGCTTCATTGCCTTCAGGTGGCACAAGCCTTCCTGAAAAGGTTTAGGAAGGTCAAGAGATCCCTAAATGGAAGGTGTCCCGAGAGGAACTGCCCTGGTATTTATGGTGGGCATGCCTGGAATTCAGCCCTGCTGCTGATCTGGTCCAAAGCTGTGGAGATTGAGGTTGTGTTGGAGAGATCAAGACTTTATCCCAGGAGCTCTGCCCTGTTGTCCTACTGCTGCCAAAGAACACAAAATATCTTGGAAGTCTCATCACTGATGTAAAATCAGGGAAGAAGTGTTTCCTGTCTCTGAGCTTGGGTATGCTGGGGGTTGGATGTACAGTGAGGGATGTCCTGCTCAGTTCCCTCCAACACATGGGGAGATGTGCGTCTCACCCCATAGCTCTGGGTATGGTTGGGAAGGATGACAGCCCCCAGGATGTCCCTGCTCCTTGGGGTAGCCTGCTGTTCTGCTGGCTCTGCTTCTCATGCCTTGGCCTTGGCAAAACCCAGATATCTTCTAGCCTTCTTGTCAGGACCCCACCAAGTATTCCCCTTCCTCCCAACACCATCTGCATCTTCACAGGCCGTCACCCCAGGGCTTGGAGCTCTTAAAAAAAGGGCATGCATTAAAAAGTGTTAACTGCATAGTCCTGAAGTATGGCTGCAAGTGCTGTCAATGCCTGGACTCATGGCTCAGGCCATTTCCAATCTCCTCCATCAGCCTCGATCCATCCCTTGCTGTGCTGGTACACTGCTGGTCTCGTGGATTTACATCGGAGACTGGGATTGAGGCCAGGCGGGAAGGAGTCTCTGCAGGTGGGGCATGGCAGGTTGGTTCCTCAAGCATTTGCTTGCCTTGGAGCCTCTGCAGAGGAGAAGGAGAGGACAGGGCCGATGCTGGAGCAGATAAACCAAAGCAACAGACTTCCCCTGGACATGCCACTTGGTTCCTGCAGTGCCAGACCTGGATCTGGAAATGGGGGAGGCAAGAGGCAGCTCAGATGCCAGCAGCTGTGCTTGTTGGGGACAAGGGTGGGCTTTGCCAGCACTGTTTTAGGGGGTGAAAGTAAAACAGATCTTGCAAGTGTCCCCTGTGCTCTGTTCCTGTCCCCTGTGTTTTCCCTTGGCTGCTGAGCCTTGCAGCCCCTGGTACATTTTAAGGGTGACAAAGTTTGCATGCAGAGGTAATGTCTTTTATTAGCCTAACTAATGCCTTTAGGAAAAAACACATGTGCTCTTGGGCCCGAGGAATGCCTGCACGGCCAAAATGTGTCGTTTTTTCCAACTGTGTCCATTGGTCTAATAAAAGATCTGACCTCCAGCCTGGCCCGGCCGTGACCTTGGAGCATGCTGGCCCTGGAAGCATCCTGCCTGTGCGTCAGTGCGTGCTGCCCAGCCCTTCCCAGAGGACCTGCCACCCCGGGAGCCATCACGGGAGCACACCCACATCACGGCAGGGGCTGCTCTGACTCCTAATTCAATACTGGCTGCCAGCACCTGGCCCTGCGGGTGCTTTGGGCTCCTGGCAGCGTCTGTCCTGGCAGACTGCAGGGAAGTGGAGGTCAGAGGCAGCTCAGCAAAGCACTGGGGCATCAGGCAGGATGGATGTGGTCTGACAGGAGCATCCTGGGGAGCCCCTGGGAGGAGGGGGCAGCTCCATCCTTGCAGGGATTTCTCTGGAATGCGGGCACTGGTGGGGGGTTGGTTGCTCTCTGTGAGCTGGTTCATGCTGTGGTTTTATGGATGCTGCTTTGCAAAAGGGCTGGTGTGGGGCTGGGTTAGCACTCACAGGGCAGCCTGTGCTCCCCAGAACAGCTGGCAGTTCTGTGGCAGCATGGCTCTGCTGTCCTACCAATTGGGAAGCTGTCAAGAAAAGGAAGCAGCTGGACTGTCCTGTGGGGCTCAGCGCTGCCATGGCTGAGCACAGGGAATCGCTGCTGCCCTAAGGCTCTCCGAGATCCAGTGTCACCCTCACTCATGGCAGGACCAGCATCTCTGCAGGGCAAGTCTGGCCAAGCCAAGTGTCAGAGGCAGCAAAAGGTGGTGTTGAGGAACTTTCAGTCTGTGCATTTTGGGTAGGAGTCCTCATGTGACCTGCTGGTGAGAGAGCAAGTTGCCACTCCAGTGAAATACCAAAATGCATGTGAGATTATTTTTCCCTCATCCTTTTTCTTTTTAAAGTACTCGGGATTCAGGCCCTGATTATCCAGAAAGGCTCTTGGGTGCTTGGAAAGCCACAGGAACCGACACGGCACATTTCGAAGCAGGAAAACCCAATTCATTGAGTGGATTTTTTCCCTCTGCAAACCCACTTAAAATTCATGGAGAGTTTTGTCGGTAAGAACCTGTTTCAATTAACAGACAAAAGAAACTCTCCTCGTTAAGCGCCTCTTTCAATTAAGGTTTGGGAGAATTCCCCAAGCTCTGCTCCGAGGCTGTTCCCAAGGATTCGAGGACAAAAAAAACACCCCTGAGGACGAGTCACCTGTGAAGGGCTTCAGCTTTTTTGCGTGGGTTGTAGCCGCACAGCCCAAACCATAACCTGGCTGTAGGGTGCTGAGGTCTTTTGTTGGGATGGTGTTGGGGATCATCGGTGCTGAGGGATCAGCTGCCCAACCCAGCATCCCTGGGGTGTAGGAAAGCTAATGACTGCTGCTAATTGCTGGCCTACTTTGTGGAGGAGACTGATTTCATGTGGGTGCTGGGAGATGGCGAGGTGCTCCTCCACATCAGGAGGCTGAGGACAAGGAGGGTGGGAGCCACTGGTGCCCCAGCATCAGAAATGGGGTGACCTCTGCAGGGGGGTTCCTCTGTGCAGCTTCACTGGCAGGACTGGGGATGGGGATGGGAAATGGGGATTGGTAGGGACAGGACCTTGGGATGGGGGTTTAAGATGTGAGGTTTGCTAGAACTAGTCTTAGAAACCCTCCAGTTGGGCTTGCCAGCTGCTCTGCCATGGAAAATGTTTTAATCATGGGCTTCGAGAAACCTCACCTTGTTTTTAGGGATTTGGCTTTTTAAAAAAATTTATTGAGGTTTTTTCTCCCTAAAAATCCAGTAAATACATGCTGCACACTGAACCTTGCCTTTCCGTCCTTGTGAAGGCAATGAACTGTTCTCATGATTGTTTTTTCGAAGAAAACATAAGAAAAACCTAACTTTTATCTTTTGCAGTAGGACTGAAGTGCTAACAAAGCTTTCTGAGTGAAAAAAATGCCTCTTCTAGAGCTGGACACTTTGACTAAAAATAACTGGTTTAAAGTGAAAATTCTTAATCACTTTCACTGGGCTCATTGCTCATACTGGTCTCTTTCCCCCAGGAACAGGAAGGTGGTGGGCAGGAGGAGATAGAGGTTTATTTCCAGAGGGGAGTGAGGTGTCAGGGGGAAGCTTCGTTCAGCAATCCAGGTGAATGCTCCAGCTGCTTATTTCTGGCTGGGCCCTATAAATCAGATCTTAAAAAAAAGGGCTGAGAAAAAGGGAGGATTTTCCTGCTGAAGTCCTCCTGGGGTGGAAATTCTCCAGACCTTATAAATCGTGGATGAGTTTTCCTGGTACTTTCTTGTGTTTGGTCGTATCCAGCCTGTGCATGGAGGGGAGAAGCCGAGCCAGATGGGTTTGCAGTGGGAGCAGCGTTGGTGGCTGTCTGTCCCTGCCTGTCCCAAGGTCAGCTGCTTGACCGTTGTCCTTCTGTAACTTGGCACCTCTTGGGCACTCGGGGAAGGCTGGTGTCCTCAGAAAGTGGCACTGGGATTGTCGCTCTCCCAGAGCAGGGTGTTTTTTTCCCTGGCAGGTTGTAACTACTGTTTGCAAAGTGCTTAAGCAGCCTGTGTAATCTACCACTAAGACTCTCCTTATCTGGCATTACAAAACCTCCGGTGAGTGGGTGACTGGAACAAGCTCCTTTCTGCTCCTGTGTCCTTCTGTATGTTTTCCCCTCTCTCTCTGCTCCTCATCCCTCTCCCCTGCCCGGACACCCTGGCTGTGCATTCTGGCATGAAGTGTGTGAATGTCCAACTAGCTCATCCCTCTGTCCAAGTCTCTTGCGCCCATCGTAAAGGCTCACCCAGGCCGTCAGGAAAATCAGCAGGAAAATCTCTTGGTTTTGCAGTGGCTGAAGTTTTCATGCCGGCTCCTCTTCCTGGGCTGCTATGGCTTTGTCTACTGTGGTGTAGAGCTTCTGTCCCAGCTCCTGGAGCATCCTGATGGGATCATCACACCACCACGCAGCACAGTAAAGGAGATCATCTCCTGATTGTGCCTTCTCTTGGTCAGTGGGCCCAGCCCTGGCTGGGGAGGGAGGAGATGGGGACAGGGACAGACAGTGGTCCTTCCCACCCTGAGACAGGTCTTTTCCCTCGCCAGTGCTTCCAACTCTCTGCAAGTATTTCCAGTCGTAGCTGGGATCACTGTCATTTAGAGCTGATAAAGGCTGCGGTGCAGAGGTGGGTGTTTAAAGGCCATTTTTTCATGCTACTTACTTTTTCATTTTCAAAGCCACCTCCCCTGTCTTGAGCTTGCAGTTGTCTCTTGAATAATGTGATGGCATTAATCTCTTCTCTAAGGACCTGCTTAGCTCAGTGGTTTTAGATCTGTAGCCCTCTAAATATTACCAGTGAGTGAAGGGGATTCCCTCTGGAGGGGACTTAAACCTGTTAATAATAATTTGCCTGCCTTTTGTGCATGTTTTGCAGGTAGTGCTGATTCCCAGGGCTGCAGGGCACCAGTTGGTGATCGCTGGGGATGCTGGTGAGAGTGTGTGAGGTGTGGGAGAGACAGCAGAAGGGATGGGATGAGTTCTGTCCCTGGGCTGGGGGCCTGGGTGCCAGCCTGGCCAAGTTTAGACCTTCCAGAAGCCTTTTGCCTTCAGATGGGAGATGCAGCAGATGTGTAGGTGGGGCTGATGCCGTCCCCGTTCCCTGCAGTGGTCGGATAGGGGAAGGGAAGTGTTGGAGCGAGCGGGAGTGATTGCAAATTGCTGAGCTGTGCAATGCAATTTAGCATCCTGCCTCTAAATCCTTCTCCATCCATGCTTAACCCCCAGGGCTGGCTCACATGGAGAAGTGGAGCTGGCATGGTGGTGATGAGGTGATTACCCAGCAGTGGTGGGTCTCGCCCTGCAGTGATGAGGAGTGAGGAGCAGGGGTGCTCACCCAAAGGGTGCTGGCAGGAGAGGAGCAGGGTGAGCCATCAGGCTGTGATGTTTAGGATGTGGCTTCATCTCTGTGTGTTGAATGTTGGAGGTTTAGGAGCTGCTGAAGTCGGGGTCAGGGTTCTTGCACAAAATCTTGGAGTGTCTTCTGCATGAAGGTGGATGCCTGCTCCTCCCTTTCAGCCTTTTCCAAAATGGTGCAATGAAAATGCATGAGCAATTTCTTGCTCTGTCACACCCGTGGTTTTGAGCTCACCTCCCATCCCTGGGCCATGGGCTTGGGACAGTTGATTTATCCAACAGATGGGACTTGTGAACTGCCAGATCGTCACTGCTTGCACCTGTGGCCAAACCTATTCCACCCCCCAATAAATCAAACCTTGCTGTGGTTGTCCTCTGGGATCACTGACCTGACCCTCTCCTCCGGATCTGCTTGCACTTCCTTGCTTATATTTAATCCTCCCGCTGCATCCCTGCAAAATCTCACCGGTATTTAAAGGAAGAGTGCTGTAAGCCGCTAATGGACATGGTTTCGTTCCCTCTCATCCTATCCAGTGCCTCCCTGCCTTTCTGGGGTGCAATGATTCCCCAGGGAGTGTTTGTGGAAAATAACTGTGGGCAGGGGGAAACCACCATCCCCAAACTGCACTGGGGGGTGAGTTTAGGAAAGCTTTTTAACCATTTTCCCCTTCCTCCAGCAGCTCTCTTAGATTTGAAGTGGTGATAGTAAAGGGCTTCCCTGTCCCCTGGTTGCACTCCCTGCGTGTCCTGGGGTCGGATCTGGCTCCGCAGGGTGCTCCGGGCTCCCAGCTACGCCGGGAAGCTGCTCGGATGCTGATTGTGTTTGTCAGGGCAGCCGGATTAAGAGCACGGTGGCTAAGCCTCCTCACTGAGCCTCCTCTCCAGTGGAGTCTGTGCCAGGGCATTGCTCAGAAACCTACGAGAAAAGAGCATTTTCCAGGGCTCTTTCTCCTGGGGTCCTTGATGTGAGGCTGTGGCTGAGCACCCGCCTGGTGATGGGAGCCTGCCAGCACCATTTCTGGGGGCCTGAGGTCTGTATGTGGGACTCAGGCTGACATTTCCAGCTGGTACCTTTTAAATAACCACTGTGGTTTTAAAAGGCACCTGAGCGGCATCTAAAAATCAGGTTAAAAGGAAGTTTGACCCCGGCTGTCACCTTGCCAGGTCCTGTGGTTTTTTAAATTTTACCATCTTGTTTCCCTTCTTGTTTTAGAAAAGCTGTTGGTCTCAAGGACTTGTTTTGTGCTTTTGGGCCTGAACCTGCTTCCTTCTGTGGCGAGGAGCTGTCAGCTCTCCCACCACTGCCAGAGATGTGCAGGGGTTTGCTGGGCAGGATGCAGCCAGCACCCACTTGCATGGGGAAAGCCCTGGGCAGGAGCTTCCCCACCCTGCAGCATCGCCCCAAAGCCCTTGGCATCTTCCCCACGGAACGTTTGCTCCGGCAGTGAACTGGCAGAGCAGGACTGAGCAGGATTCCTGCCTGCTTTCTGCCACACTGGCAGGTGCTTGGGGCGGGATGCTGCCTGTCCTGGTCCCAGCTCACACCTGGCTGCTCCGGGGGTCCGGTGCTGGCCCCCTGCCCGGGCAAGCTTTGACGTGGCAGCCTGGCGAGACTCAGCCGGCGTCTGGCCGGAGGTGCTGTCTCCAAAGCCTGGTCATTAAGCACTGTAATTAAAAACTCTTAGGAGAGAATGGACTTATTAAGTGCCCTTGGAAATGGCAGGTGATCTAGGTGGAGAGCCTTATTCTCTGTCTCACGGAGGGTGGTGCAAGGATGGACACACAGTCCTGCCCATCAGCTGCTGGCTCTGGCGCTTGGCATCAAACCCAGTTGCTGTCATTTGCCTGCCCGTCACTGCAGGAATGCCGCTGCCAGCACCCACTGCTTCCAGCAGATGAAAGGAACAGAGAAGGAGTGGCATGGCATGGCATGGCATGGCATGAGCAGGATGCTGGATAATGCATTCTCAGCTCCCTGCATCCTTAGGGATGGTAAAGGGGCAGGGGAGCCTCCCTTTGCACGAGCTGTGGCTGGGTACCTGCCTGGTGATGGGAGCCTGCCAGCACTGTTTCTGGGGGCCTGAGGTGCCTAAAATCAACAGACCTGGAGAAGTGGTCTGTCCTAAAACCCCAGTGGGGCTGTTGTCCCAGGGATGCTGGAGGGGTGGAAGGAGTGACGTGTAACAGGCACCTCGGAGCGGCTGTGGATGGAAGGGGCATCCTCTTCTTGGTCCTGCCTGGAGATCATCCATGTGCACAAAGATAAATTACAAATCAATAATCCCAGATGTTGCACTGTGCCCGGCACGGCCAGCAAGGGGAGGGTGCTGCTGTGTTGTGGAGATGGTGGAGGAGACAGTGATGGAGGCTGGAAGGAAACTGACTGCCCACAGCACCTATGGGGGCCTGGCTGAAGCAGTGTCATGTCAGCAGGGTTGGGAAGTGCTGCCTGGAGCAGGACTTGCTGCTGGGAAGGGCAGGGATGACAGGATTACCCTGCCAAGCCCCAGCCTGTAATCCACAGTACCGCTCAGCCGGCCACATTTAATCCTGTTAGGAGCCCGGCTGGTGTCAGCAGGGATGGTGCTCAGCCACGGTGATAGCAGGGCACAGGGAGCTCTCCCTGGGAGGAGCAGGGACTCCAGCCCTTGTCCCCAACACTGGAGGTGAGTTTGGGGACAGTGCTGCGAGACACTTTTTTTTCTTAACACATTGGCCACATCAGTGTGTGCCCTGGGTAGCTTCACCTCCTGGCAAGCAATGCTCATTGTTTTCCTTTTCTTTTTTCAAATGAACCTTTCACAGGGAAGGGGAAAATATTCCCAAGGTCCTTTTGGCTCGACATGGACACTCCCGCATGCTCATCTCAGTGACCTTGGCTGGCAGCTCCTGGCTCGGCCTTGAGCTGCCCAGCTGGCCGGCTGCCCATGTCCCTTCTGTGTCCCTCCCTGTCAGCTGAGCTGGGCCATGGGGGGCCAAGATCCCCCCACCCCACTCTCCTTGGTGCAGTGTGGCTCTCTCTGGGCACACGGAAAGAGCGGGGCTGCTCCTCCAGCTGTTTGAGGTACCAGGGATTCACGGGGGGCTGGGGGCACCCTTCCACTTGGTGATGCACCTGCGCTCCAGGTGTGCCCGCAGCCCGGATCCCATGGCATGGCTGTGTGCTGCGCTCCTGCTCCATCGCTGGCGCCGGCGAGAGCTCACGGCATTCTTGCAGCAAGCCCTGGCACGCCGGCGAGCTCACGAGGGCTCTGATGGGGCTGTCATGCTGGCAGAATTAACACCGGCAGCGTTGGCACTGTCCCTGCCCTCTCATCCTACCTCTGTCTCGCAGGGCGCCGTGTGGAGCCGAGGAACCAGAGATCCGCCATGCCCACATTCCCACCACGAACCGTGCCAAGGCCGCCCGCTGCCTGCTCGCCCTGCTGAGGCCATGGAGCTGCTGCTGCCGCTGCTGCCATCACCACAGGAATTTCGGCTCGGCAAGGGGACTCTCAGTGCCTCTGCCATGGTGACATGAAGCGGACAGCGAGGGACACCCGACTGCTGGAGGGGAGAGAGCCTGCACAGGCGGCCTGCTAGTATTTTAATTTATTAGTAGTATTCAATTTGATTTTACATAATTTTTTGTTGTTTGGCTGGTTGCTTCTTCCCCTCCCCGGGGCTTGTGAGGGGAGGGGGTGGGCAGGGGAGAGGGGCCCCACCTCGCCCAGCGGATGCAAGGATGACTGTGCTGGCCAGGGCCCGGCGGGGTATCTGGCAGCTCTCTCCGCAGGTGGTGTTGCTCCTGCTCTTTGCCTTCTGCCTGCTCAGTGTTTTCGTCTCTGCTTATTATTTATATGGGTGGAAAAGGGGCTTGGAGCCCTCTGGGGACGTGGCCGGGCCGGACTGCGACGAGCCCAAGGTCGCCCCTTCCCGCTTGCTGCCACTGAAGACCCTCAAGGTGGCTGACTCCTCCCGCACAGACCCCTTGGTGCTGGTCTTCGTGGAGAGCCTCTACTCCCAGCTGGGCCAGGAGATTGTGGCCATTTTGGAGTCGAGTCGCTTCAAATACAGGACAGAGATTGCCCCGGGGAAGGGGGACATGCCCACGCTGACTGACAAGGACCGGGGACGCTTTGCACTCATCATCTATGAGAACATCCTCAAGTATGTCAACCTGGACGCCTGGAACCGGGAGCTGCTGGACAAGTACTGTGTGGAGTATGGTGTGGGCATCATCGGCTTCTTCAAGGTAAGGGGGTACATGGGGCAAACCAAGACCCCATGGCCAGGCCAGATGTGAGCCAGGGGGCTCTGGGCTCCTGCTGCCCCAGGGATTTGCCCTCCCCATGCTTTCTGCAAGGATCGTGAGTTGGTGTGGAGACAGGCTGCAGCCTGGCACAGTCACAGGCTTCTGGTAGAAGCACCATGTGGAAGGGTTATTTGGCCTCTGGGAGTTTTGAGAATAAATTCACACTTCTGGGATCAGTCCAGTTGCTTTTAGCACTCGTTTCCCAGTAGTGACCCTTACTGGGGCTTGCCAAAAGCATGAGCAGGTGCTTTGCTCGGCAGCCCTTCTCCTGCCCAGGGCTCCCAACCTTGGGGCACTTTGCACATTGGACATGGGCAGGATTGAATGTATGAGGGTATGAGGGCACCCCATGCTCCAGAGAGGAAGCAGGCGACCCAGAGCCCAGATCTCCAGGCATGGTGAGCTGCTGCCTTTGTTGCTGTGGCTCTTGGTGCCCCTGGTGAGCCCCTGCCTCGTCCTCGGTGTCCCATCTCGTCTAGCTCCCTTTTTCCCTATGCAGGCCAATGAGAACAGCCTTCTGAGTGCCCAGCTGAAGGGCTTCCCCCTCTTCCTGCACTCCAACCTGGCGCTGAAGGACTGCAGCATCAACCCCAAGTCACCCCTGCTGTACATCACACGCCCCAGTGAGGTGGAGAAGGGTGTGCTCCCCGGGGAGGACTGGACCGTCTTCCAGTCCAACCACTCCACCTATGAGCCCGTCCTCCTGGCCAAGACCAAGTCAGCTGAGTCCATCCCGCACATGAGCGTGGACGCTGCGCTGCACACCACCGTGATGCAGGACCTGGGCCTCCACGATGGCATCCAGAGGGTGCTTTTTGGCAACAACCTCAACTTCTGGCTGCACAAGTTGGTCTTTGTGGACTCTGTCTCCTTCCTGACGGGCAAGAGGTTGTCCCTGCCCCTTGACCGCTACATCCTGGTGGACATCGATGACATCTTTGTGGGCAAGGAGGGCACACGCATGAAGGTGGAAGATGTCAAGGTGCGTCTGTGCTCTCCTGGCTGGGTGGGCAGGGTTGGACACTTGTGCTTGCTCAGGGATGCTCCAGAGATGAACTTTCCTGTCCTCAGAGCATCCCTTTCCCTTTGGGAGCTTGTCCTGATGTGGCAGCTATCCCTGAGGCCATGTGCTGAGGACACCTTGCTTTTTGTCCCCATCCCCCAGGCACTGTTTGACACACAGAACGAGCTGCGCACCCACATCCCGAACTTCACCTTCAACCTGGGATACTCAGGGAAATTCTTCCACACAGGTGAGGAAGACAAGGGCATTACTTCTGTGGGTCCTGTGAAGCTGGTGCTGGGGCACCAATTGGTGCTCAAAGAGGGTGCTATCAGGGCTGTAGGAGGGTCCTCAGACATCCCACCCTATTCTTCCATCACCTGGCGACCAAGAGGGGCTGCCCCTCCCTCTGCCCCAGCTGCTCACACAGCTCCCCATGCTCAGTGGTGACAGCAAGTGTCATGCCGCAGGTACTGATGCCGAGGACGAAGGTGATGACCTGCTGCTGTCCTACGTGAAGGAGTTCTGGTGGTTCCCCCACATGTGGAGCCACATGCAGCCTCACCTCTTCCACAACCAATCGGTTCTCGCTGAGCAGATGACCTTAAACAAGAAATTCGCTGTCGTGAGTAAGATGCCGCCGGTGGGGTTGCTTGTGGTGAGGGGAGGATGGGAAAAGGGGAGCAAAGAAGATTCCCAGGGATTGGTCTCTACTTGCTGGAGCAGAGGGACCTGGTGACATTAAGTCACGTCCCCCATGTTGCAGCTGGGTAGGTAAATCCATTTGTACGCTAGTACTTGGAGCTAAAGGATTTATCTGCAGCAGCCAACTTGTTGCTGTGGCAGTGAGCTGTCCCAGTGGCTGTTCAAGGGGAGGCCCTGTCTGTGCCCTGCAGCTGTGCCCGCCTGGCCTGGCACCGTGGGGATGCAGGGGTGCAGCCCAGGGAGATGCTCAGCCTGGCACCGTGTGACACTGTGCTGGGGGATGATGTGGGATCCTGGAGCCGTGGCTGTGCTGGGAGGCTCTGGCTGATGGAAACTCCCTCTGCAGGCTGAACTATCAGCTTCACGTTTGGTTGTAAAGGCAGGCTCTGACCTTCAGCTTGGTCAGGGATTGTCTATCTGCTTGGGCTGTCCTTTGTCTGGCAGTGGCACCAGTTCATGCTGTGATTGACTGACAGCTCTCTTGAATCTGAACTGGTAAATTCAGACCTATTAATAATAATTGGATTGTATGGCCTAAGAGAGGAATCTTCAAACTAACTTGAATTTATTATCTGATAATTGCAAGTGCTAATTAGAGAGAGACCAGACCTTTCCTGCTTAGGATGGGCAGTGTTCCAGCTCAGAATTTCCAGGCTGTTCTGTATTTACTGAGATAAACCAGTTTACAGTCCTGTATAGCTGTGTCTCCTCATTCTTCACAGAGCAGCTTTGCTGTGGCTGTTCTGTGAGTGACAGCAGAAGACAGGGGTGAGGATGGTCTGAGTGAAGCAAAGGAGTTGGTGTCCACCCAGCACGGCTGCTCCTGGGCTCCCTTTCATGGAGACAGCCAGGCTTAGGAGAGGATGCACAGGCACAGCCTTGCCTTGGTTGCTGTCCAGAGGCATAACTAAACACTTTGTAGCTGGGAATGGAGAGAGATTGGTTGTGATTTTGGGGTCTCCACACTCACCCATTGCCCTCTCTCTTCTCTGCAGGAGCATGGCATCCCCACTGACATGGGCTACGCTGTGGCTCCCCACCACTCGGGTGTGTACCCTGTCCACGTGCAGTTGTACGAGGCTTGGAAGCAGGTTTGGTCCATCAGGGTGACGAGCACAGAGGAATATCCGCACCTGAAACCCGCTCGCTACCGCCGCGGCTTCATCCACAATGGCATCATGGTGGGTTGCTGGGCTTTGTCTCTGGTGCTTTTCTTCTACTGCCTCCCCCACCAGAACCAGAACCTCGGTGGGTGGTTTCTGCACAGCTTTGATTTGAGGGGTCTGCACCCTCTTCTCATCCTGTATGGGTGAAGCTTGTATGAGGACAATTTTTGGCTTTTCCATCTGTGCACATTCTTCCCTTCTGTGTATGGATTCAAGTAAAGGGTGATGAGGGGCACTGGAACTGGTCCTGACCTCCAAGGGGTTGCAGTCAGGTTCCCTCTTTTTGTTGGGAAGGGAAGGAGACCTAGCTCTGGAAGCCTGGAGGAGGCCGTGTGGCCATTTCACTGTCCTGGCTCTTCCACCTGTCCCATCCGTATCTCTTTTCCTGCCCCAGGTACTCCCCCGGCAAACCTGTGGCCTCTTCACGCACACCATTTTCTACAATGAATACCCTGGTGGCTCCAGTGAGCTGGACAAAATCATCAACGGGGGTGAACTGTTCCTGACCGTGCTCCTCAACCCTGTAAGTACTGCCTGGGGACAGACAGACAGGTGTCTTGCAGAGCTGTGCTGGCACTGCTGTGGGAGATGTTCCTGATGTCCTCAGCCAGGGTGGGAGGCATTTGTGTGGGATGGCTGCTGGTTGAGGCTCCACTAACCCCTGCTCTGTCCTCTCGGCTTCAGATCAGCATCTTCATGACCCATCTGTCCAACTATGGCAATGACCGCCTGGGCTTGTACACCTTCAAGCATCTGGTCCACTTCCTCAACTCCTGGACCAACTTGAAACTGCAGACATTGCCCCCCGTGCAGCTGGCACAGAAATACTTCCAGATCTTTTCCGAGGAGAAGGACCCACTGTGGCAGGTACCCCTGTGCCTTGGATAGGGGGAGTGACCCTGTTTATGGTGCTGGGAGAGGGTAGTGGGGTATAGCTGGCCCTGCTCTGAGCCTCAGGCAGCTTCCAGTATGGATTTCCCTCTGATTCCCTGGGTAAGCAGGGGTTTTTCACCTCTCTCTGGTTCTGCAGGCAGTGCCAGAAGGGGGTTTGCCCTGTAGACCTGGAGATAAGCCTGGTCTTTGTCCTGCCTGCTGAGCAGTGTGGCTACCCCGTGTGTCTGCTCTGGCAGAGGGGCTGAGCAGTGGGTGTGGTTCCATCCAGGCCTCTCTGTCTCTGATCCTCCATGCTGTGTTTCAGGATCCCTGTGAAGATAAACGGCACAAAGACATTTGGTCCAAAGAAAAGACCTGTGACCGATTCCCAAAGCTTCTCATCATTGGGCCTCAAAAAACAGGTGCTTTCCTTCACCCTCAGTGCTGGGAGCATGCTGGGAGCCTTGACAGGACCCCCACACTCCCCAAGAGCCTCTGTCAGCCCTCCTGCCCTGAAGCAGAGCCTGGAGGGAGGTTTGGCCCGTGTCAGCTCCTGCTTTCTGTCTGTCCAAAGGAACAACTGCCCTTTATCTCTTCCTGGGGATGCACCCAGACCTGAGCAGCAACTACCCCAGCTCGGAGACCTTCGAGGAGATACAGTTCTTCAATGGACACAATTACCACAAGGGCATCGACTGGTGGGTCTCTGCACTGTGGGGACTGTGCTGGGAGTGCTAATAACTTTGGGAAGGGGAGCAGTGGTGCTGTGGGGTTTCCCATCTGAGTGTCTGAGATATCTGTGAGGGCAGTGCTGGGGACATCTTGTGGTGCCTGTCTGCCAGCCTCACACTGTGCCTCCCCCAGGTACATGGAATTCTTCCCTATCCCCTCCAACACCACCTCTGACTTCTACTTTGAGAAAAGTGCCAACTACTTTGACTCTGAAGTGGCTCCCCGGCGAGCTGCAGCGCTGCTGTCCAAGGCCAAAATCATCACCATCCTCATCAACCCTGCAGATCGAGCCTACTCTTGGTATCAGGTGAGCCTCTGCCTCTCCCCTGGATTGGGCAGTCCTGTGCGAGCAAGGGGCCTGGTTTGGGACGTGGGGTGACTGTGGATGCCACACTAGTTGGCTGAACACGCTGCATGAGGACACATCATGGTGGCCTGGGAGCCCCTGCACCTTGTGGGCAGCCCAGGATTTGAGTTACCCTGGGGACAAACCTGCCTTGCTCCTGCCTGACAGCACCAGCGAGCTCACGATGACCCAGTTGCCCTGAAATACACCTTCCACGAGGTGATCACGGCGGGGCCCGAGGCCGCCCCGAAGCTGCGGACCCTGCAGAACCGCTGCCTGGTGCCGGGCTGGTACGCCACCCACATCGAGCGCTGGCTCAACAGCTACCACGCCAACCAGGTAGGCATGGGAGCACCCCAATCCTACAGCGGCAGCACCCGGGGAGACCCAAGCAAGGATGTGGGGGAAAGAGATCTTGGGTCAAAGGTCTGCTGTGGAGTTGATCCCGTGGGAGTTGTTTTTCTTGCACCCTAAAAACCACAGGGGGAAGAGTAAAAGTGCTTGGAGAACGGGCACAGGGAAGTTGCTGTTCAAGAAGGGAGCCTGGTGATGGATTAATACACAAAGATGTCCTTGTGCAGGGTGTCACAGCAGGGTTGAAAGGGAGTGGGGGCAGAGGGCTGTGGGTGGCTCTGCAGCATCACCTGACACTCACCCTCTTGGCCACAGCCCCCCTGGGGCTGCCGTGTCTGGTGTCACCATGGCATTGAACAGCACAAAAATAGCAGGTGAAGCTGCCCATGGTTTGAGCTGTCTGCAGGGAAAATGGGAGCTGGATGCCAGCCCCGCTGTGACCTGCACAATGCAGCACTGCTGACGTGTATGGGATCAATCCCTGAATGATTTTTCCACTGTCGATCAACCTTATAAAGTCTTACTAGCTGCAGTTGCTGTGTTGCAATCCCAGCTGGCTGTGGGATGGGTAGCCCTGAGCAGAAGCTCTGATGTTGTTCTGGGTAGGTCCTGGCCCTGGTTTTAGTTTCATTTCATTTTCCAACATCCAGTGTAAGGGAGCGCCAGGGCACGTTGGTATTTAGCAGGGACCCCTGTGCAGGTGGCAGATTCAGCTCCAAGATGACCGAAGGTGTGGTAAAGGTGTCTTTGTGTCCCAGAGAGCGGGGCTGGGAGCCAGTGACACCTCACCACCCTGCCTTGCTCCTTGCAGATCCTGGTGCTGGATGGCAAGCTGCTCCGAACGGAACCCGCCAAAGTGATGGAGACGGTCCAGAAATTCCTCAGTGTGACCAACTTCATCGATTATCACAAGACCCTGGCGTGAGTCCTCCAAACTTCTCCTTCCTCTGCCCTACTGTTGCTCCCATGCAGTGGTTGCCCTGGGGGCACCCAGCACTCTCCCAGAGCAGCCCCCACTCCTGGGCCTCTCCACAGAGCTGCTGTTGATTTTGATGAGGCCAGGCTTTTCCCCGAGACTTATCCAGACACCACAGTGGGGTCACTGCAGACAGCCCAAGCGCAGCCCTGAGCTCCTGGAGCAGAGTTCAGGAGTGCATTTGTAGTACAGACGATGGTTTTGAGCTCAGGCACTCCAACGCCTCATACATGCTTGAGAGCAGCTGCTGGCTGTGTGGCACCTCTGCAGGTGTCACCTTGCTCTGAGCCTTCCATTAAGCCCCACTGTGGGAAGCCTCCAGAGCTCCCAGAGAAATATAATTTACCTTTGCCATGGCTTGCATATATATGTGTCCACCCAGGTGCTGTGGGGCACTTGAGGGCATCCAGGGACAAAAGTGCCATAGAAAATAGTAATTAAACCCAGGCAGACCCTGTGCTCCCTCAACAGGGCGATGAATTAGCCTTGGTGGGCTGCTTATTGCAGAGCTTCAGGGGGAATCTGTGGTACCAGGGGGTTGATGACAAGATGTTAGCTGGGCCGTGGATTCCAGAGATGGAGAAGCCTTTGCAGGGCTGGACAGCAGTGGGACTTGCTGGGCAGGGTGTCTGTGGAAGGTGTGGGGAGGGTAGGAGGATTGAGGCAAAGCTCTCGCTTCACAGGTTTGATCCAAAGAAAGGATTCTGGTGTCAGCTTCTGGATGGAGGGAAAACGAAATGCTTGGGAAAGAGCAAAGGGAGGAAGTACCCCGAGATGGATTCAGATGTGAGTATGAAGCAAGCCTCCTGGGCTGGTCCCGAGCAGGGCCATGCTGGGGTGGTGGGCTCTGGGCTGGCCCCCCTGACCCTTGTCTTTGCTCTCCCGTTGCAGTCACGCGCCTTCCTGCGGGACTATTACAGGGACCATAACATTGAGCTCTCCAAGCTCCTGTACAAAATGGGGCAGACATTGCCCACCTGGCTGCGGGAGGAGCTGCAGAGCACCAGGTAGCTGCTGCTGCTGCCACCCCCAGCAATACCTGAGTGGGGCTGACCCTGCGCTGTCAGGACCTTCTCAGCAATACCCAGCCCTGGAGGGGACCCCAGGAGCGCACAGCATCGCTGGAGGCTTGGAGGGGATCCCCAGGAGTGTATGGCTGCACCAGAGGCTTGGAGAGGACCCCCAGGAGCACAGGGCTCTGCTGGAGGCTGCCCGAGCAGTGATCCGACTCTGCAATTCCTGTGTTCCCACCTCTGCGCCTGCCCCACACCTGTATCTCTTTCATTTTATTTTTCCTTTTTAATTCCTGGTCCCTTCCCACCTTGCTCTGGCATAGGGAAGTGGCACAAATTTCCCCTTTCTCTGCTCAAAATGGGTTCCAGCTGCCTTGGGCCCGAGGGCAGCACCAGAGCTGTCCTTCACCTCCTGGTCCAAAGGTGGAGGAGGCGTTCTGGGTGCACTGGTGGTGGCCTTGCTGAGCTGGAGCAGAGGGATGGAGCTGGTGGAGACCCAAAGCATGGAGGAACCCAGACCCATTCCTGCCATCAGCCCCATGGCAGGAAACAGGAGAGTTTGCTGGATTCCCCCAGCATTTACTTGGCAAAACTGAAAGCAAGGTGGATTTTTCTTTCAAAGACTGGGGCACAATTTCTTTTGTCATCTCTGTCATCATTTTCAAGCTCCTCAACCTCTAGCTTCCCCTCCATGGGCAGCGTGGTGGGACTGTGGCCTCGCAGGAGAAGGGGTTGGCGTGCTGGTCTGGGCATACTTGGTCCCAGTACGCTCGTGGCCCCCAAGCCCATCCTGCAATCTTGTACACACGTGGTGTTTCCTGTGGTAAAGCCGAGTGGTGCCCGGCATGCCCCGGCATGGAGGAGAGCTCGGGGACAAAACAGACATTGGGATAACGGCAATCAGAAGGATGCTGAGAACTTCAAACCTCTTGAATATTAAAAACGAAAGTATTTTAATAATGTTGGGTTTTACGGGGGTGGGGGTGGGGTGTTCATTTTGCAGGGAGGTGTTTTTCTTCGGTGCCAGAATTTGTACCTAAACCCCGAGGGTTTTACGTGGTGTCTTTGGTTGTTACACGTGACATGGACAGAGGTCAGTGGAGAAAGGGACGGTTTCCCAGTGGGAGGCACGTCTTTGTACCGGTGGTGCCGTGCAGAGCTGCAGTCTCTCCCACGCCCTGGGATTTGTTGGCAGATGAGACTGAGCCATCACGGGTTTGCTGGGATAAGGGCCCACGTTTCCCCTTGGATGGAACTGCCCCACAGGATCTGGGATGGCAGCGGTTCCGCGGGAGGGGGATGCAGTGCCCAGGATGCTGCCAGAGCGGGGCCAGGGCAGTGGGGAGGGAATGTGTTTAACCCCCCGAGTGCAGGGCCCTGCTGGCAGCAGCGTTCCCACCTGGGCGTTCATCAGGAGCCCCTGTAGCCACACGTGGGGCCATGGGCACTGCGCTGGGGGAGGCTCCCAAGCACTGGTGTAAGGTCCAGTTGAACCAACTGCTAATAAATGGGGGCTCTGGTTTTATTTGCTGGTTGTTGCCTGTGTCTCTCCTCGCTGGCATGATCCAGCCCTGCCCCAGAGGGTCCTGGCTGCCTCTGGGCCCATCTTCGGGGGGTTAGGGAGAGGATGTGTGGGAGCAGCTCTCCATGCACGAGGTGGCAGCAGCTCTCTAGTCCTGGATCCTTCCACGCTGCGCAGCGCCCGCAGCCTCCTCTTCCCGGGACAGCATCCAGCACCGCCTGCGCTAGCACTGCGCTGGGGCAGGGATTTGGGGGGCCAGGGATCCCTGCTTGCCTTCTCCCCCCGCCCCATTCTCCAATCCCTGCCTGCCCGAGCCTGCCTGCCCGTCTGCTGCCTCCCCACTGCCTTCCGCTGCCCGGCCCCTGCAAAGTGCTGCAGGAAACGAAGACGGAGCCTAATTAATCCCAGACGAGTTTGTTTGAACCTGTCGGAGTGACAAACGATGTGTGGTGCCGAAGGAGCCGCCGGATGGAGGAGAGGGGGCTGCAGGGGGAGGACTGGGGGGAACCATGGAGCTGCTTGCCCAGAGGAGGAGGCTGTTAATCCCCGGCCGTGCTGTGGCAAGTCCAGGCCATGCGCCCACCGTGGTTCCCTTTCTTGTGTCCCCAAGCCCAGGAGGAAGCAGTGGGGCTGTGTCTGGGACTGGTCTCCAGACCTGGATGGTGTGCAAGGAAACCTCCATCTTGGCCCTGGGCTGCCCCAGGTGGGCCCAGCTGCTGCTCAGCTTGGCCTTGAATTAATTGCTTGTTAATGAACAGGGTCACGAGCGCAGCTCAGCCCCATGCCATGGCCATGGGGTGCCCGGGAGGATGAGAAGGTCCCTGCCCTCCCACGGCCACAGGGGAGCCTTGTGTGAGGGAGGATCTGTCCCCCTCGCCTGTCACCCGCCTTGGCACCAGTGATGTTTTCTAGCTTCTGCCAAAAATGTGCAAGGTTGGCAAAATCCTTGCTGGGTTGGGCAAAGGCCAGAGGCTGGGCAGCTGCAGCCTGTAGGGCCCCAGGAGCAGGGTGTCCCCAAAGCATCCCCCCTTGGGGCTCAAACTGGAGTTTGAGTCCAGCTGCCCCTGGACTGCTCCCCTGTTGAGGCCAGGGCTGTCCCTGCTTCAGCCTTGTCCTGCAGCCTCTTACTGGAGACCCCAAGGCAGCCCCTGCCCAGCTCTGAGCTTCCATGAGCTGCAGTGAGTGGGGGTCAGCAGCTTCCTGGGGTTCCCAGAGAGGGAGATGAGGATGCTCCAAGCCCTCAGCAGCCCCAGCCTGCAGGCAGGATCACGGTGGCCATGGTGAGGGCTGGCTTTCCAGCCCACGAGCCACTGTGGGGTTGGGTGCTGATGGCTGCTTTCTGCGCCTTGATTCATCCTGCAGGGTGCCCTGACACGTCCTGTATCCTCGTCCTGACACATCCCACATCCGTGCCCCAGCATGTCCTGTATCCTCCTGGCTGCTGGGGATGTGCCGGTGAATCCCTGCTGGAAATGTCTGCAGGAGGGATATGGAGCCCAGCAGTGCCTGGGCTGCTCTTTCCATAGGGCCAGGCAATTCTGGTCGTGCTGCAGCCCACCTGGCAGCCAGGAGGGATGCAGGCAGGGAGAGGTGGGGGCAGGAGGGATGTAGGGAAGGACAGATGCCAGCAGCAGGAGGCAGGGCATGCCTGGCTGGGCACAGGGTTGGGGGCTGCTGGCCACAAGCAGTGGGGTAACTCATTAAGGGATGTGCCACTGGATGCACGGACCTGTGGTCCCCTTCCCTTGTCCCCAGCGCAGCTGTACAGACCGGGGCTGAATCCTACCCCTAGGTGCCTCACTTGATTTAAGGCCCCCAGCCCTGGAAGGGAGGGTTGGAGAGGGGTTTTGCCAGGGAATGAGATGGCAGTGCCAGCAGTTGGGGTGTGTGTACATCCCAGCTGACTCCTGCCCTGCTGCCTGCAGTGCCCTGGCTCCAGGAGATTGCTGGGATGCAAACCCCTGCAGAGGGATATTGTGCCTTCCATCATCTGGTGAGCAGAGTGGGCAGGGGCACAAGAGAGAAACCTCCTGGATGACTTGGAAGCCATCTCCTGTGTTGACTCCCCAAAGCAGATGGAGGTGGGGGTGCTCAGCAGTTTATGGGTGGGATGGGTTCCTCCTCCAAGCGCTCTGTGCTGTCCCCAGCCTTCACAGCCTGCTGAGCCTCGACATTTAAATCAAACTTTACAATGAGACTTGTTAGAAATCAGAATTATTTCAATCAAAGAATGTCTGTGCCATGGATTTAGGTTGGAGAAATCTCACTGTCACCGCCACATCTCTGTAACCACCTCCCATCTCTGCTCCCCCAAAGAGGCACATGAAAGGGTCAGAGTCCAGCAAGCACTGACCTGTCCAAGCCCTTGGCTCTGAAATCCATGGAGGAGTCAGGACAGGCCATGGAAACTGCTCTCTCACAGGGAGAAGCAGGCTGCATTTGCACCGTGTAAATAGCAGAGATCCCTGACTGTGGAGGACCCCCCTGCTCCCCTGAGAAATGTGTCCCCAGCCCAGGTGAGAGTCAAAGCAGATATCACAAATATTTCATATTGTGGCAGAATGGCAAACACAGTGATGGCTTTGCTTTCTTCCACAGCACTTTGCTCCAACCTGGGGCCCTCCCAGGGGATCTTGTCATGGATAGGGAAGTGACAGAGGTGCTGCTGGTGAGGCTCTGAGGTCAGGCTCCTGCTAGGATGATGGGACACTCATGGAAGGTCAGATTTGGGGCAGTCGAAAGCCTCCTGAGGCCCCATGTGGTGTCACCAGCAGTGCTGTGTGCTGGGAGGGGCCCGTGGCCATGCCAGCCCTGCTGGAGAGCCGTGTCCCTTTGCATCACCCCTGCAGCTGCTGGGATGTGACCTTGGCTCTGCAGCCCTGACACTGCTGCATCCTTGTCATGGGACCTGTGACTGGAGGGGGATGATGCCTAGGAGGAGGGGACAGTGCAAGTCAGAAAGTCCTTGAATAAAAGCCATGCAAAATATTTCTTTTAATGCCTCTCATGGCTTTGAAGTGACATATTTACACTTCATGATAAAATAATACTAAATCCCAGCATCTGAAAAAGTCAGTGTACTTGTTACATGGTCATCTACCCTGTGACTACAAAGCTGCTAGAAATGTTTTTGCAGGAGATCTAAATTTTCCTGTAAAGATTTATAGCATTTTTTTCAAAGCTACAAATGTATAGAATGTCTCCTATACATGCAAAGACATTTATATAAAAGATATTTACAACGCCTAAGACTGTAAACACAAATTGCCCATTTAAATGTCACAGCCCAAATCAGAAAATGCTGGGGATGCAAAATACACTTGAAATGTCAAAGGACAGATGACGAAAAGATGTTTCTTCCATCTGGGAAAATTCTTATAACCGATTTCCATTAATCCCAGCTTTCCGGTGCCTGCAGTTAACCCCATTCTGTGATATTTTTCCAGAGAGATGTGGTGATGGGCAGCTGGGCCCCTGGGCTGGTTCTCCCCTTTAGCATGCCCCTCATCCCAGCCCTGCAGCCCCCCTCCTTCCCCACCTGCCAGCCCCCCATCCTGCATCCCGCTGCCCTCCCGCAAGGCGCCTTTGTCCCTTCCCGCGCCGTTTATTATTGAAACCAGGTGTCGGAGCAGCTCCGAGCCCAGGGCTGCTTCCCAGGGCTCTGGGGGCAGGGAAGCGATGGTTGTCCCCCCCAGAGAGGCTGCAGGGGCACAAGAGGATGAACTGAGGGGCAGCACCGAAGGGGTGTCCCAATGTCCTCTGGCTCCTGACAGAAGAACTGCTGGCTGGCAAAGCTAGAACCAGGCAGGTTTTGCATGAGTGGAAAAAGATAAAGGCTGATAAGGAGGATCTGGTTTAATAATGCAGGGGCCAGCTGGGAGGCAGGCTGGGAGGCAAGCTGGGAGGCAGGCTGGGGTGTCCTCCCGTGTCAGGAGGCTGAGGATGAGGAAGGGCTGCGAGGGGATGCTGAGCCCTAAACAAAAGTGAAGGCAGACGCTAAACAAGGCTCCAGACTCTGAGGGGGGCAAAGGGTGACAAGATGTGTGTGATTCTGGCTGTCCTGGCAACTTTTCCTTGAGCAAATCCAGCTTCTGGCCACGTCAGTGCAGATGAAACTTGTCTGAGCTCACAGAGCGGCAAATCCCATGCTGGTACCAGCACATTCCCACTGCCGAGGGGCTGGCACTGCCGTGGGGGTGTAACTCAGCCTGCACAATCTGTAGTTTTCAACCATTTTAATACTTCTCCTTGTCATTTTAAGCCCTGTGGGGACTCGGTGGTGTTTGTTTGCTGGTGCTTTCAGGTTGCTGCCTTCCCCAAAGATCTCGGCGCTGCCCAGAGCTGCTGGAGCAGCCCCAGTGGGTCCCTGCCCTTGTCCCTCGCTGGGACAGCATCTGCAGCTCCTTTTCAGGGCACACTTGAGGAGTGAGAGAGGAAAAACTCGGGAGCCAGGGCTGTCGGAGGGACTTTCCAGCTCCAGGCACAGAGCAGGGAAATGTTAAAGGGCTCTCTCTGTTGCACATCTGGGTTGAGTTTCATCGCTGGAGCCTCCCTGCACATCATGGGGGTCGCCGCTGCCGGAGCCCCTGGGGCTTGAAGAGCCGTGACGTGGATCCAGCGCCGGGCCGGGCAGAGAAGGGGGCTCGGGGGTGTCCTCTCCCCTTGCACGGGGGGCTCAGCTTAGCACAGAGCCCATCCCAGCTCCCATCTTCCCAGCCCAGCCCTGCCGACCACCCAGGCGTGCTGGGATCGCCACTGCCACCCCCGGACCCTCCTCCTCCTCGGCCGTCCCTGCCACCTCCATCCACCCGCCCTCGCCGGGGTTTGCCAGGGTGCTTTACCCCCACAGTCCTTCCACTCGGGACATCACCTCACCCTCCCTTGCCCCACGTCCCGCACGGCTGCGGTTTCTGGGCTGCAGTGGGAGGGGGCGAGGAGCTGCACGGCGAGGTGGACCCCCAATCCTGGCTGCCACCAGGGTCTCTTCCCCAGGCCACACACATCCACACGGATATTTATACAGGATGGAAGCGAGCATCCAGCCCCGCGCGGCCGCGTGGCTCCCCGTGCACATCCCCCAAGCCATACAGACCCAACACGAATCAAAAGCCTTGGAATGAGCCAGAATAAATATTTTACGGTAAATTACCAAGGCTAATAATTATAAAAATCTGTACATATAACCCGGAGCCAGGGAAATATTTCCAAGCAGCTGGTGACCACATGGGTGACGGTCCCCCAGCTCCCCAGCTGGGCTGATGGACCTCCCCGCTCATGCAGAGCAGCCCAGGGGTAGGGACGGGGTGGGTCTGGGGTGGGTGTTCTCCCTGGCTCTGGTGCTGGGGTTGCTGGGGGGTCTGTGAAGCCTCATGAAAGGGCTGGAGGCAGGATTTCCTGCAACAGCGATTGCTGCTGGGGCGTGAGGAGGGGACAGTGTGGGGAGGAGAGGCTCAGCTGCCCATGGGATGGGCTTGTTTTACCTATGTGACCACTCAGAGATGACTTTTGGTGTGCAGCCGTCCCTCCAGGATCCAGCAGGATCCAGATCTGCCCTTGGCTCCCAGCTCTGCTGGGATGGGGCTGTCCCTGGCGGGGTGTCTCAGATTTGGCCATGTGCTCGGAGCTGGACAAGGCACATGCCGGGCGAGCATCCCCATCTCCGCCCAACGGGAACTGCAGCTCAGGGAGGGGACCTGGCAGAGGGGGTGGAAAGCTCTTTCTCTTTCTTTTCCTGCTCCAAGGATTAGTTGGGATGAGCCCAGTGAAAACGTGGGCACGCATACCCCTGACATCTCCCAGCCCCTTCCCTCTCCTTGCAGACTGTCGTCTCCTTGTGTCTGGCCCCATCATGACTCTGCAGCCTCTCTCCATCCCTCTGGCATTGCCTTCGCCCCATCTCTCTCTGGAGCAGCTGGAAAAAGGGGAGATTTGAGCAGCCAAAACCCACTCATTGCTCCCCCCTTCTCCCAGCCTTTTCCCTTTCCTCCCTGCCCTGATTCAGAGAGAGGAATCGGCCGCATTTCAGGTCAGCACCCGGCTCTGCCTCGCTCAGCTCCTGCGGCTGATGACTCAGTCGAAAGCAGCGGAATCCGGAGCTCCGGCTCCATCCCCGCCTGGCTCCGCTCCCACCCGGCACGGCTTCACCAACAATGGTGCTGGCCTTGGGCGGGCGGACACGGAGTGGCAGCTCCCTCCACAGCCGCCAGCAGGGTCATGGGAGCAGGAAGGGAAAGAAGGTGGGGTCCCAGCACTTGTACCCAAGTCCGGGGGCTTGGATGTGTTTGGTGAACCCCGAGGGCCGAAGGGGTCATTGGTGGAAGTGGGTGGACGTTCCCAGCCCTGGATCCCCACAGGTGGGTGTGAGCTTCCCACCCGCACTCCCTCGGTGCTGAGTGGCCTTGGGAAAATTCCCAATTCCTCCCTGCCCGAGGGTCGCAGGAGGGCTGGGTTTGCTCTGTCTCACCCGAGAGCTTTGATCAGCTCCCATGGGACACTCCAGCCCCCCGGGACCATCACCCCATCCCCAGGGGCTCGGGAGCTGCCCTGTGCTCAGCCCCTTCCTCTGTCTCACGGCGAGACGTGCGCGGGTGGCGGCAGCCCTTGGCCGGGGGACCTTGGCTCCCAGCGATCAACAGGAAACGGGAGATGGATTTCTCGGCAAACTGGGCTTTCCATAAACAGTCTGAGGGGCCGACCCGCGACGGCGGGAGCAGCGCAGAGCCAGGGCTGGGCTTTACAGCTGTTTATCACATTTTTCTGCTCTCGTTTCCTCTCTGGCTCGGCAGCTCAGGGTTCCTCTTCTCCTGCATGCAAATCGGGGATGAGTTGAGCACTGTTGGATGGGCTGCTGCCCTTCCCAGCTGGGATGCTCCTTCTGGAGCAGGATCAGGGCAGGCAATATCCCGTGTGTCCTGTGCCCTGCTCAACATGGGCGCAAAGTGCCCCAACACTCTCCAATCATTCCCAAACCTAAACCCAGGTCTTGTCAGGTTCCCTTTGCTTTGGGGCACACTGGACCCCACTGGCACACAAGCCTCCAATTTCTCTGCAATCAGGACTTAAGAAAATACAAGCTGACCCTGAGGGCTGAGAGAGGACTGGGGGAGTGATGCTGGGCTCTCCACCTGCTTCTCATTAGCAGCAGCTCGTTCAGCGCCAGCCCCGCTCCCCATCCCACCCTGGTGAGCTTGGCAGCTCCACTATTTCCCAGCGATTTCTGCCCATCTCAAAAAGCCATGAGACGAGCGGTTTGGCTGCAGAGCATCCCTGCATCCATCTGTCCATCCCTCCTGGCAGAACAGAGCAGCTCCATACCCTTGCACCCTCTGTGACCCATGCCCGTGTCCCTGGGCACTGACCCTGACCCGAGCGGTGGTGTCGGGGGCTGTCCCTGTCCCTGTCCCCATGCCTGCCCTGACCCGTGGGACAGCAGGGACTGTGTTTTCGGGTGGTGGAGGTCAGTGGGGTCAGCCGGCGCATGGGCCCCGCTTGCTGAGCTGAACAAAGGGGCTTTCTTTTGGCTGGGGCTCAGGGGGAGCACGACCCGTCTGGAAGCGAAGCTGCCTGCGTCAGAGGCAGACGGCGGCGGGATGGGGGGGTCTTCCAGAGGGCAGGAAAAGCAGAAGCATTGGGGCTGCACCAGAGTCCAAGGGAAGCTGCCCCTGGGCACTTTGCAGGGGTGAGACCCCGGGACCTCATGCCCACATCCCTTGGCAGGAGGATGCCGCATGCCTGGGGCTGATGCACGCTCACTGTCCTCCTCCCATGATGCCATCGTGATGCCAGTGGTGCTGACAGCCTGCCAAGCAACCCCCAGCTTTACAAAATACATATTTTTTGGCCTCTGGAAGGCTCAAAAATGCCCTGCAGCAAGGTGAGAGTGGGCACACAGATGTCCAAGCAAAGAGCGAGACACCTGGCACCACACCAATTGCAGCAGGTCAGTGTCGACAGCAAGTGCCAGCTGCTGGCTCCTCCCCACCACTCCAGGCACAGCCAAAACCTTCCCACAAAAGCCAACTGCGATCCACCAGCACAGCAGCAGCTCTGTGCAGCCGTGCAGGCGCTGCTGGCGCAGCCGGCCGTGCGTGTTCTGGCACCGGAACGCACATCCTACTTCCACGTGATGGATGTGGAGGAAAATGTGTTTGCCTGCGGAGAGGGGATGTGGATGGCGGGATGGGGCTGGGAGCGGGGCTGGCAGGGGAGGCAGGATGCTGGGATATGGGACTGGCCAAGGGGGAACGCTGCCTGGAAACGGGCTCCGCTGGGCCAGGGCTGTGCTTGGGAGGAAAGCTGGTATGTGGGTGTGTTGGTGCATGAGGACGTTGAGCTGGGGAGTGTGCTGAAACAGAAGGCTTTGATTTTTTCATTTGAAATGGCATTTCTGCTCTCTTGGGTATAAAATGAAACATTACCAAAAGGGGAAAAAAAAATGGGGGGAAAAGTCATCAGTAACTGTTCCTTCCCACCCTGAAAAATCCCCTTTGCAGTCACATTTTTGCTGTCTTGTTTGTTTTCCAGCCTGGATGTGAAGCTGCAGCTCAGAGGCTCACGTGTCCCTGTGCCATGGCTCTGCTGGCCTCAGGCTGCTGGCTGGGATGGCCTTCAGAGGGCCACATGCTGGGGATGCTCCCATTCGGGGATGCACCAGGGTGTGGGATGCCAGCAGTTGCATTACCCAGTGTTGGGAGGAAGGAAGAAGCCTCAGGGATATATCTCAGTGCCCACGTCATGGGAAATGCAACCAGACAGCACCTGAAACTGCAGAGAGGGATGCTTGTGCCCAGGGATTGCAAACTGTGTCCCCAGCCCTGCATGACAATCCTCAGCAGGAGCAAGGGCACGGTCAGTAAGGGCCAAGAGATTTGTTCCAGGGAGGACTCATGCAGGATTTGCTTTTGCAACCGTAAATCCAAACAGCAGCTGCTCCGTGGGCCAGCTTTCTTGGGAAGAATATTTCGAGCCACGTGGGGCCTCAGGGCTTCCCCTGGCCTTCCCATGGGTACAGACACAGGCGAGGGGTGAGGATCCTGGAGGTGCAAAGACATGCGGGGGTCCCTGGCACAGCCCATGCTCCTGCCTGGCCCTGGGCAGAAGTCAAGAAGGATTTGGATCTGTATCTTTTTTCCCATAGAATTTGCACCTCGTGTTCCCACTTTTCATTCTTTCTGGCAGTATTTATTTTAATTTATGTCGGAGCCTGCAGGGCGATGTGGCTGGAGCCCAGCCACAGCCACTGCTGTCCCACACTGGGCACCACATCCCTGTAGGTGTCCCTGGATCCTCTCTGAGTGCAAGGGGCACCCAGGGCTGCAGATACCAACTCCCCTGTCCCCAGACCTGGGAGGGTGCTGGCTGAGTCTGCTCCAAGCCTTGCCCAGTCTCCACAGCTTCTCAGCTCCCTGCCAGCTCCGGGAGCGCTCCGAGCCCCAGACCCTGCTGATTAGAGACATTTAACATTCCTCCCAACGCCAAAGGGATCTTTTATCAGCGGGTTTTTTTTCCTGCAGACTATTTTCTTTTCATGAAAACATTAAATGGCCTGAGAGATAAGGAGCAAATTTATAGCAGTTCACACCGAATCAGCCAAGACACTGGCAAGGAAAAAATGCCTTCCCTCCTGCTACCCGCCTTCCCTCGCACGCTCCCCACCCCGGCCGCTTCCTCTCATTCTCTCCAAATTCTACAGACTCCCACGACAAGCTTGGCCAGCCCGTCCCTGCTCTTCCTGCCCCATGGCAGGGCTTGGTGCAAGGTTGCCCACCGAGCCAGGGGATCTGGCACCAGGAGGTGCTGGTGCAACCCCATTCATCATCTCCCCGGGGTGCTCCTGAGGACTGTCTTCATCCCAGGGTGATGCAGCCTTGTGTCCAGCAGCCCTGGACATGAGGATAGGATCCTGGACACACTTTCCCTCCTGGCACGAGGATGGATTCAGTCTGTGCAAAGCCTTGCCTTAAAAACGAGCCAGTCTAAATCTGGGTGGATGTTAACTGTGGGTCTGGGTGAGACCTGTCAACCCCCCCTTCCCTTCCCCAATAAAGCATCCCTTGTTCCATCCCTGCCGCTGGGAGCTGCTCAGCAAACCAGTCCCGGGGCTCACAGAGCTGTAATGTTTAAGTTACCAAAATCTGTAATAAATTTTCCGAGCGGCCCCCAATCATCTGGCCCCCGTCCGCCAGCGCTGCCGGTTTATGAGCTCTGAAGAGCTATAAAGGCCTTTTACTGGCTGAGCTTTTTATTTCAAATTAGAGTGAGACTGGATAAACACTGGACAAAGTTAGGATTTACTGGGCATCCTGTGTAGTGCAGGGCTGGGGGCTCAGGGACAAGTGGAGCTGCGGCTCCGTGGGATGGACAACGAGTCCCTTTACCCTGGATGAGTGGGCTCATGACTTTCTTCCCCTGGCTGGCCAAAACTGTGAGGGCTGGTGAAGGGGAACCCACTTTGGGAGACCTCATGGGTGCCAGTCAAGGGGTGGGCACCAATGAAGAGCCCCAGTGCTGAGGAATCCACCCAATCTGGTGAAAACAGAGCACACAGGAGGCCCCCTCTATCTCTAACCACACTTGGAGTTTTGCCACCAGCGGATGTCCTCTCCTGCCCAGAAGGTCGAAGCCAACATCTCTTGTATGGGAATAAGGGAGGAATGCAGAGCCAAGGACCCTAGATGTCCCCAACCCAAACTGAAGCAGCTGGTGGGAGCTGCAGGGGGCAGTGGCAGCTGCTGTCTGTGCTCAGGACCTGCAGATGGCCCTTCCCTACTTGCAAAGATGGTGTCAAGTGTTTTACAGGCACCATGGTCTGTCCCCAGGTGCCACAAAGGGAGACAGAGGGGAGAAAATGGGTGAAGACCATGAGGATACCCCATGTGGGTATTTTCAAGCCTTTTCGTGTCCTCACCTAGCCTGCTTGCTGCTCCAGGGATGCTCTTGTGTCCTTGGCGTGCAGGCAGAGAGGGGACAAACTGCCAGCCCTCCTCAGCTGCTCTCTGCCACTGTTAGTCACAGCTCTATGGGACCTTTGGGCTCTGCCATGTCCCAGGAACAAGAGGGATGTTTGGGGTCTCAGACCCCCAGGGATGGTGGGGTCAGTTTTTCTCACTTCACAGCATGTCCAAAAAACAGAGACATCCGTTTCTTAGCCTCGAATTTGGGGGCTT
Source organism: Acanthiza pusilla (assembly GCA_036630365.1). NCBI lineage: Eukaryota > Metazoa > Chordata > Aves > Passeriformes > Acanthizidae > Acanthiza > Acanthiza pusilla. The sequence goes on along the minus strand of JAXCHO010000049.1, from coordinate 6,778,965 downwards.
GGCTGCTCTTTTGGGGATACAAAACCAAGCAGAGGGCGATCCTGGGTGAAGCAGAGCAGTTTTCGATACTGTAATTTAGGGTCTCCCCTCTTCCAGCGAGGGGTGCCAGGGCAGAGGGGCTGCTCGCTGCCTCCTGCATCCCCCCAGGACAGACACCGTGCCCCGAGCCGAGCGCAGGGCTGTGCTCCCAGCCGCCGCGAGCGCTTGAAGAATATAGGTGGTTAATGCCTTCAGCATGTATGAAATATCCCATATGCTGGGAAACAAAAGGGGCTCTGTGCTATTAAAGTTTCATTTCCCCCCTCCCCTCCTCCCTCCCCTCTCCCCCCGTTCTCCCTGCCCTGCGCGCACGGCTGGAGCGCAGCAGCCGCGGAGACCCGAGCGCTGCGGCCCCAGCTCCGGCCGGGACCGCTCCGGGCACCGCGGGGGCGGCGAGGACGTGACCTCCCCCGGGCTCCGCTGGAGCGCATGGAAAGCAGCCAGCTTCACTTCCCCACGGGAGAAAAGGGAAAGGGAAAGAGGTGAGCGTGGCGAGTGCGAGCATCCCTGGGCTCACCCAGAGGTGCCCTGGGCTCCGTGCCCATCCCAGCGGGATGCTCTCTGGGCATGGCTCTCGGTGGCCATGGGGACAGAGTGGTGTCACACGAGGCGAGCACGGCAATCTCGGGGTTGGAGGGGGCTCCCGGCAGAGCAGAGGGTGGAGGTGGTCTTCCCTGAGTGCTTTCCTCACGGTGCGGTGTCTCCTGGCCAGGACAGCCTGCATCCAGCTTGGCTGGGTGAGCTGGGGGCTGGAGGGGGAGCAGACCTTTCCCCAGGACCCTCTGGAGCTGCTGGGGAAAGGATGAGCTGTGGAGGGGAGAAACGAGTTGTGGGAAGAAGGGGGAGAGGAATGACAGCCAGGGGACTTGAGGGCAGCAAAACCAGCCCTGTGCCCCGGGGGGACCCTGGAACCTCATTAGCATCCCAGCCCTTCCTTGTGGTCAGAATCCCAAGGATTCATGGGGTTTGGCTCCAGCAGCTCCCAGGGCTGCCGGCACAGGTCCCCCGGGCTCCTGAAGGGGTTAAGAGAGGAGAGGAAAAGCAGAGAAAGAAAAACAGAGGGTTGGGAGAGAGCGGCTCGGTCAGGGGCTGTTTGCACTGGCTTGGATGTGTCCTCGGCGTGTTTATTCCTACTGCACAAGCGGTTTTGCCAGAAGGAGAGCCAGACTGCCGAGCACACACACACACACACACACAGCCCCATCCCAAACTGCTTGGGGACCCCTCTGGGCAGCAATGGCTGGTGGCTGATGGCCTCAGGGACCCCCGGAGCCTCACCAAGCAGCAGGGCTGCTCTTCTGCCTCGCCTGGACTGGCTGGGCTCTCAGCCTTGGGCAAGCTAGATGGGAAGGGACCTCATGTCCCAAGGCCACCAGCCTGCTGTGCTGCTGGGGCCAAGGCCTGGGAATGGGCATGTGCTGGGGTTTGGCTGCTTTCCTGGTCTGGAAAGAAAACACTCCCTTCCCCGGGATGCTCTTTGTTTCCCATGGACAGACCCGAGCGCTGCCCGTGGGGCTCAGAGGGGCCAAGCCCTGTGCTTGTGTGCACTCAGTCACTGTGCTGCTGAAATGTCCTTTATCCACGTCCTGGCAGTTCCCAGGCTGCGTGTGTCCATCTCTACTCTCAGTTCCCATCCTGCCCCCCTGGGATCAGAGCTGGGCACCAAGACACTGGCCAGGGCTGCAGGTTTGAGAGCCAGCAGTGAGCTGCTCCCAGTCTCTAAGCAGCACAGATGTGTTCTTCAGGGAGCTTTAGGGCTTCAGGGATGTCTGGAGGTGGTGGTGGGGGAGTCACAGAGGGGAGGACAGAGCTGCTGGGCTCAGCAAACCTTGGCTGAGCTGTCAGGTCTGCCGTTGACCTTGGACCTCTGTGTCAGCAGGTCGTGTGCCCTGATCCTGGCAGCCCTGGGTCATAGCCCCTCATTTTTCTGTTCAGGAGAACCTGGGCAGGTGTGTAGCAATGTCAAACATGGCTGTGAAGTCTGGCATTGGCTGTGCCAGCCCCCAGGATTACCTGGGAAGTTTTGCAGCCTGGTTTGGCCCTGGGGCTTGAGATGTTCCAGCTGTCAGTCGTCCCAGCTCAGGCAGCCCTGAATGCTCAGAGGTTGTTTAAACTGGATTTTCGAGCCCCTGTGGGGTTTTCTGCTTAGTTACTGTCTTGTGCTTTATGTCTGCTGAGGCAGAGCTCCCTGGGGCTGACATGGCTGCAGGATGAGCCCTAACTGTGCAGGAAAGTTCAGCCCACTCATCTCATGGCTGTGGGATGAGCCCCAACCCCACTGCAGGGTGAGCCCAAACCCCACTGCAGAGGCTCCCCTGTCCTCCCCACCCAAGCAGGTTTTTGGCACAACCACCAAGAGGCATCTGATAGCCAGGGGTGACCCCATCCCCACAGTGCTCGCCTCCAGGAGTAGGATTTTGTTTAGTGAGAGTTCCGTCATCCCTCCCCCAGGAAATGTGCACTGGTATTGCTTGGGAAATGCGTGAAGGCGCCACTGTGCCAGCCCGCCCTCCCTTCTCTCCCTCTGGCAGCTGCTGCTGCAGCTCTGAGGGGAAATTAGGGTGTGGGACCTGCTGTGCCAGAGAGCCAGTGGCTGCACAGCCAGGATGTTCCTGCAGCACGGGTGATGAAGGTGAGCTGCCCCAGGCAGACAGGGATGTGTGGAGCCAGGAGCTGCCAGAACCCAGCTCGCCAATCCAGCTCACTTTACAGCCATCATGGTGCCAGTCCTGGGGACAGCTGTTCATCTCGTCTCTTGGACCTCCTTGTTTTTACATTTTATTTGAGCTTTGAAAAGACTGAGCTGCAGTTTCATCCCTGGCTCCCTGCAGTGATCTGCTGAGGCTCCAGCTGACCACCGTTTGTCCCACAAGCAGAGTGGCTAGGGGTCCCTGGGGACAGCCACCTCCCTGCTGGCACCTTGGGCTTGCATCGGTTGAGCTGGTGGGACATGGCAAACCTGCTACTTTACTCCCCAAAACTGCACTGAGAAGGGCTTGAGGCAGCTGTAAGAGCTGGGCTGGGGCTGTCCTCATTCCCTGGAATGCAGCAGCTGGAGCTGGGGTCAGGGATCGAGCTGAGCAAAGGGCAGCACAGGCTGGGACCTGCCCTGCGTGGGGCTGTCGCGCAGTCAGGGCAGGGCAGCTCCCAGGACTGCCTGGTTGGGACCCCCAGGTCAGATGGGCCCCTCAGGGGTGGGGTAGATTCACTTCTGAACCCAGCCAGGAGGGCAGAGCAGGATCAGCGTCACTTGGCTGGAGCGCACAGACTGATGTTTGACAGACACAAATCCCCGTGGAGCATTGGGGTTTCCTGGAGCCCCCCAGACCGGGGTTGGGAGCTGGGCTGAGCAGTGGGAGGAGGGCAGTGGGTGTGCTGAGCACCACAACCTGACCAAAACCCTCACAGGAGTGGGGTGGTGGCATGGGGCAAACACCCTCTGGGGCTGGGCTGGGCTGGCTGTGCTGGCACACAAAATACATTTCAGCCCGAGCCCAGCTCAGCCTGCACCGTGCTGCCCTCCAAAGGGCCAGCATCCCCTCCCTCAGCTCCCCATCCTTCTCCCCGTCCCTCCTCAATGCCTGGGAGCCTCTGCTCCCAGTGGGGCTCCCCAGGGAGAGTTCCACTGCTCCCTGAACCTGGAGGGACAAGCACAGGGTCGGTGCCAGGAGCCGTGCAGCAGTGCAGAGGGACACAATCAGCCCACATCCAGCCCTCCCTTCCAGCATGGGGTGGAGAGGGAGGGGACATGGTCCAGCTGGCCGGGATGCCACTGTCCTCCTCCTCCCTTGCTTCGCTCACTGCTTAATCACAGCTCCCCGGGTGCCCCGCAGCCCCCGTGCCCACCCCCAGCATTCCTTCTGCTGCCTCTCGCCACCAGCTGTGGGCACTGAACGAGGGCACAGGGACCCACCTGCCGGGACCAGCAGCCCGTGTCCCCGCAGGCAGGCTGGGGTGCTGGGGACCGCAGGGGTTGCACGGGGACAGGCATTCAGGAATGTTGTTTTTTCCATCCCGCCTTCCGTCAAGGTAGTAAATCAGTGCTGCAAAAGGCTTTTGTTTTCCCCAGCACGCTGCCGGCTGCCGTGCCTGCCAGCCCTGGCCTCGCCTGCAGGAGCCAGAATGAAGCCATCGCTGTCCACGCTCCCAGGTCTCGCTCCACAGGGAGCAGGGGTCCCTCGGCACGCCAAGGGAAGCAATCACATCCCATCCCACTTTCCTTGCTCCCCTTTCCTGGGCTCTGCACCCTGCCAGAGAAAGCTTCCCTCGGTCCATCGTGCCCAGCTCAGCCGTGTCCCTCCTGCTGCCATCCCCTTCCAGCTGTGAGCAGCCTTGCTGTCCTGTGGGAGGATACTGGGGTGGCACGGGTGACACCACACTGGTGGTGACACCACACTGGCCCCGGCTGTGCAGGGCTTTGGGGTTTAGCAGGGGGTCCTTGTGCGAGGGGGATCACCCCACAGAGAGCTCAGCTCTGCCTTCTCCCAACACACAGCTCAGCCATCCCCGCCAGGTATCCAGGGAGCTGCGAGGGATATTGGATTGCAGCAGACGGAGAGTGTCTGCGCCCAGGGCAGCCAAATGCTGCTGGGTGACAGCTACACCCGAGGTGTCTCCGGTGTCAGCGGCGAGGGCAGCGCTCCCTTACAGGAACAGCAGATCCGCAGGGATGTGGGGCTGCCCTTGGGGCTGCAGCCACCCAGGCTCCTTGCCTGCGGTGCCACTGAGGGAAAGTGCCACGGGAAGAAGGTGCCACGTGGAGAAGGAAGGTGCCCAGCTCCCCCGAGGGGACATTGAGCTGCTGGCACAGCGGAGGTGTAAAGCTCCTCAGATGTATGCATTGCGGCTGGGCTATTTTGGAAGGGACAGGGTCGATCTTGTGACTGGAGCTGAGGACGGCGAGTCTGGGCAGCGGAGTCCTGCCTGAGTGACAGCGACCCGCTGCCTGACCCGGGGAAACCCGAGAGCCCCTGCTGTGCTGGGGACAGCTTTCGCACCCCTTCCCGGCTTGTTTCACGGTGATGAAAACCCAGCGTGGGGCAGGGATGTGGCTGAGAACAACACTGGAAAGCGGGGACAGAGCCAAAGTTTGGGTGTGAATCTGCCCCACCACTTCATGGCACTCCCGTGGCCAGGCCACTCACGGTCCCCAGGGCCATCCTAGAGGTTCCCCCCATTTTTTTACAGCTGTGCCACCTCCTGCCCCTGCGCTGTGTCTGGGACAGACCAGCCCAGGCACTGCTGACCCCCAGCCGGGTGCCAGGAGCAGATGGAGACGAAGACTTTCTGCAGACCCCATCTCCCCTGGGCTCAGCAGCCTGAATGCCAGCAACGCCTGCCAAAAATATTTGTGTGGGATGTGGAAAGTTAACTTTAGTTTTCCTTTTTTCAATAGTGGGGGGGGGGAGGGTGACAGGGTGTGAGAAAGGCAGGTGGGGGGGCTGTGCATCACTCGCCAGCAAGTGGGCAGGAAGAGAAGTTGAGCAAAAGGTCTCCTTGCTGCCAGATTTCAGCACTTTGTGAATTGAAGGATTTTTTGTTGTTGTTGTTGTTATTATTCCCTCCCCAGCACCATTTTGCAGCTTCTCATAGGGACTTGCTGCCATCAGGAAGCACAAGGAGCCCCTCAGATGGGCATGGTGAGCAGCTGCTTGTTGGGACTGTGAGTTAGGCACTGGCACCCAGTTTGATGCTGTACCCCTGAAATGGTCCCTGAAATGACCCTCATCCCTCTTTACAACCTCTGCTAGCAGGTGGGGACTATGTCAGTCTGGTTTTGTGGCTATGGCTGGTGTTGCTCCTTCTTTGCCAGTGCAAGGATGCACCTGAGGCATACATACCCATCCTACCCAGCCGGTATCCCAACAGACAGGATCAGCCCAGCAGCTTTTGCTAGAAATCCATGTTACTCATAAATATTCCCCTCCTGTGCTGCTGCTAGAGCCCAGGAGCTGTGTCCCAGGGGGAAGGCGGCTGCTCTCCATAGCTCCGCCACCGCTCCCCCGCCACCGTGCCAGGCCCAGCCTGGCCCCCAGTGAAGCAGCAGACGCCTGACTCAGTATTTCAGTGCTGTGGGCGGCCCCGTCCCAGCAGTGTGTGCTCAGGGAACACCACTGCTCGAGGGGTTTGCCTGGGGAACACCGGGGCCGTGGGCGTCGCTCCCAGGAGGTGCTCATCTGCATGCAGAAAGTGCTCCCGAATGGAAGGGGGCAGCTTTGGGAGACAGTTTTCAGGGAGGTACCAACTCTCCCAGCAAATTGTCCAGGCAGCTCTGGTGTAGGATGGACATGAGTTGTGCTGCCCAAGAAACCTGCTCCCTAGGGATAGGGCGAGGCAATGGGAATGGGGAGATGCAAATCCACTCTGAGATGGTCTCTGCCGACCCAGACGGGGCTGGGGCTATTTTTGGCAACTTTCTCTTTGTCCTCCTTTGAGATAAGCCAGCTCCCTCCAGATCCGACAACTTGCCAGGTTTCTAAGGAAAGATGTGGGTGGCTTCCTGCAACTATTGAGCCCCCAAATTACGTAAAGAGGAGGGTGAAATTCCTTTTTCAGAGAGAAACATTGACATTTTCCCCCCAGGTTCTCTTTGCAAATCTGTGTTGAATAATAGCAGCAGAGCGAGGCAGGAGGAAGGATTTTAGAAAGAGCAGAAGATTTCCTTTGGACATTCTCCAAAAAATGTAGCCTTGTGTTTGGGAAATGCCCGAGTGCCTGCTTTCTAATCTGCCTTCTTTTCCAAAATAACCTTGCTAAGGACAGGAAAAGTTTTGCAGAGAAGCTGTGTGAGCCTCGAGGAAGCTGCAGGCTGTATTCCTGCCAGAGCTTAACCTGCGATGTTGACCTGCTGCCTTTTCTTATTTCTCTGAAATACCTCGCAATAACTCAGGCTTGGGATGAGCAGAAACCTCTTTTCCTCCTCGGCTGGCAGTTGGGTTGGGAAATCCATCACAGTCCATGTGCTGTGGGTGCCGTGGATGTCCCAGCAGCAGCGACACCCAGCAGATGCTTCCCTGGGATCAGCCTTGCTGTGAGCAGGGCTGGGTGATGCTGCGAGCGGCTGCGAAGGACTCACAGGAATTTCCGTGCGCTGTAACCCATATCCTGTCCTGGCAGTGATGACATCCCCATCTCCCAGCTGATAACTTGTCTGTGCGGCTGCGTGGGTTCGTCATCCCAGCAGGATTTATGCTTGGCAGGAGGGAAGTGGGTCTGTCTGCGCTTGTCCTGACGCTGCATGAGTCACTCAATGGTTAAACACGGTTTTGTTAGCTGGATGCTGGAAATTTTCCTTTTTTGTTCCTGATAACCCTGAGCAACATCCTCAGGGACTGGGTTCTTCCCTGAACACTCCCAGCTCCAGACCAGCCCCAGCACTGAGCATTAACGGGGTGCCCACAGCCACGTCTGGGCTGGCAAAGTGAAGGGAGCTGGGCACAGGGGTCATGGGTGCTGTCCCCCGGGTGAGGACAGATGGACAGAGGTGCTGGGGTAGTGAGCACAGTGTTGGGGTTGGGGCATTTCCAAATGGGTTTTGCATCTCAGGGTTCCTTCTTCGTGGGGTGTGGTGCTGGAGCTGAGCTCAGTCTGGGGTTGCCAGGAGCTGCTCTGATGTCTGTGGCCACAGGAAATCAGTGCAAGCACAATCATCCTCAATGCTCTCCCTTCCCTTTACACAGGTCCTTGGATGCTGGTCCTCTGCCTAGAAAAGAGAAATTCCTGCAAAAGCCTCCTTGCTGACCTGTCTCCCTTGGACACATCCCTCCATCTGGGTCTCCAAAACCTGCCTGCTCCATTGGCATCGTGCCTGATCTTCCTGCCTGCAGGAGTAGTAAAGCTGAACTCGTGCCTGGCACATGGCTGCCCTCCCTCCCATACTGCCCATGCTCTGAGGAAGGCTGACAGGGAGGATCCCTCCCGCTGGCCATGCGGAGCTGTTTGGAGAGCCTGTGGAGTGCCAGCGAAGGAAAGCAGTGAAGATGCTGAGGACAAGGCTCCAGCAGTTCTGCCTCCACCCTCAGCCCAGCTGCCCTGTGACGGGCAAGGCTGCACAGCCCTCCTGTGCCTGTGGGACAGCCGAGGGGGACACTGAGGGGGACAGTGGCTGCTGGCAGGAGAGGGGGAGCAGAGGGGAGCAGAGCTGCCATCAGCTCCGGGATGCTCCGGTCTCCGAGCCAGGCGAGCAGGAGGCATGGACGGGACTGCTGGGAGGGAAATCAAGTGGGAGCTGCCAGAGGGACCCCAGGGGTCTCAATGGGGATGCACCACAGTCCCCATTGAATGGCAGCGGCCTGGCTTTGGCAGAGGAGCCTGCAGCCCCCACCAAGTGCCCTGGCTCTGCCCCAGAGCTGCCCCCCACAGCAGACAGCCCCACGGCTGACCCCAGCCAGGAGTGGAAAGTGGTGAAGATCCAACGGGTCTTCATCAACCCTGACTTTGAGCCAAGGAAAGCAGGTAAGAGAAACCCCATTGGCCACTGTCCACTCCAGAAAGGCACTGCCTGCTCCTGGTGAGAACACCCAGCTCTTCCCAGGGCAGGACTTCCCCTGGGTTAGAGGTCCCAGGCTCCCAGCAGAGCTGCTGGGACTATTTTAGCTTGAGATGATATCTCTGGCCTTAAAAATAAGGAGGAATCTGTGGCTTTTCTCGGGAGGGGGGTGGGAAGGCAGCAGGCGGGTTCCCACCAGCTTCAGGAACTCAACCCATCGCTAAGCAGGGCATGAATGGGTGGATGTCCAGCCCTCACCCTGGCCATGGGGCTTGGTGGGACCCTGCCCAAGGCAGAGTGATCAGGACCAGCTCCTGTGGCACTGCCTGGCACAGGAACACCTCTCCTCCATTCATTGGGGAAGGCCAAGCAACCCTCACATGGCTTGGGGCCATTTCTGTCAGCCCCTGGTTTAAAAGCTCAGCTCTTTATTTCAGGCTGGTTGGTTCCTACAGTGCTCTCTGCCATCACCTCACTTCACAGCCCCATGCCACAGCTGTTCCTCTCCGCCCATGACTATCCCTTTGGCCACAGTGACACAAATACAGGGGCATATCTAGGGTTACTGTGGCTGCTCCCATGCCTGGACCACGCCACCTCCCTGTGGGAGATGGTCCCACAGAACCCATCCTCTTACAGGCATCAGACACATTTTTAAACCCTGCTTCCACCCTTCTTTCTATTTTGCTCCTGCCCAGCTGTTATCTCAGCTGCCGCTCGGCGCCGAGGCAGGTGTGTCCCTGTCCCCACAGGATGCCGTTATCGGATGCTGCTGCTCTGCTCAGAGCTTGGTTTTCCCAAAGCAGCCCCCAGGACCGGGTGGGAAGGGGTGGGACCGACTGGGGATGCTCGACATGAACCCAGAGTCCAGAATCCACCCCCTGCCTTTCTGCAGTGTCAGACATCCTCCAAACCAGCGGCTCCTGGATGGGACACAGGCTGGGAAGCTCAGCCAAGCCCTTTGGCTCACAGCTGCCCCAGCAGCATCGTGTTTCAGGGCTCAGCACACAAACCAGATGGACCCAAATAGTCTTCCCATTTCTCACTGCTCCGGGATGGCAGATCTGTGGTGGGGAAAGGTCAGGCCTGACTCTGTCCAGGCTCAGCATTTTCCTAATCCGCGCCGCCATCCAGCACTTTTGCTGCCAGCCTGGAATTTTAAAGTAACTCAACAGGTTTGTTGGAAAGAGTTTGTCTGTCCCGTTTCCTCCCCCTCTAAGTGAGATCACCACCAGCCACTGCCTGCAGGACCCGTCAGACTTTCCAGAGCCTCTGGGCAAGATGTCACTGAGGGTCCTGAGTGCTGGGAGCAGCTCTGGGACCTTGCAGAAAGCCTGCAGGTTTGGGAAAGAGAGGTTTGGGTCAGTGCAGATGAGGGAGGGACGGGCAGGTGCCCTCACAAGTGGCACGGGGGCTGTCCCTGCAGCTGGGTGTTCGCAGGAACATCCCTGGAAGATGTCAGGGGTTTGCTTCTCTTCTAGGCTGGCTGGGGGTACAGGAACCCTCACCCCTTCCAGCTTCTTCTGGAGAAAAGGATGCATCCATCACACCCAGAGTGTGCAGGGCTGGCCCTGGGAGCTGGGAGCCAAATGGGTGCCCCACCTGGAGCTGTGTGGACCCACCCAGGCGGGTCCCAGGTGCCCCTTTGGTCCCCATCCAGCAGCCCAAGGCCAGGCTGGCTGCTCTCAAATATCCGGCACGGCGGCCCGGGCTGGTTGGCACCTCTCGGGGCAGGCTGGGGAGCGCAGGAGCCCCAGGTAGAGGCAGCGGCTGGGAGATGCAGGAGGCAGGACTGGTTTCTCTGTCTGGTGTGCAAATAAATGGAAGGTTTCACTCCCTGGGGGCTGCAGAGCCAGCGCCAGACTCCCTCAAAAACCAGGAAAGCACAAAAAAGCACAGAGGGGCAGGAAGAAAGGAAATTAGAAAGGCAAAAAATCAAGCCAAGAGCTCATCCTGAGGTGTGGACAGGCATGGGAAGGGGGTGAGGCTGGCCTCACCCGCAGCCAGGGAGCTCTGCAGCCTCAACAGGAGCAGAGTCGTGGAGGCAGGAGGTGATGCTGGCTCCCCAGGGATCACCTTGCCCAGGACTGTGGTCTCCTTGTGATTGGGAGCAAACCACCCCCGGCAGAGAGGTTGCGGTGCTCTTCCACAGGAGGTCCCCAGAGCTGTGACACCGGTGCTGGATTTTTTTTTCTCTGGATTTTTGCCTCCCTCCAAGTGCCTCAAAACTTTAGGCACTGGGGAAACCTGTGGAAAGGGGAGGCCCCACAGCCCCAGCAGCGTCTGAAACGTAAGATGCTGTGGGTGGGAGGAGGGAAAAGAGGTGAAAGGATGGGTAAGGGGCTACCCCGGAATGGGTAAGAGGATGTTCAGGAATGTTAAGTAGAACGTGTAGGGCTGGGAGAGAGGGATGCCCCAGAATGGGATTAGGGGATGCCCCGGACTGGGAAGAGGATGCAGAGACCTGGGTAAGGGGATGTTCCGGGCTGGGTAAGGGGATGCCCCGGGCTGGGTAAGGGGATGCCCCGGGCTGGGTAAGGGGATGCCCGGGCTGGGTAAGGGGATGTTCCGGGCTGGGTAAGGGGATGTTCCCGGCTGGGTAAGGGGATGTTCCCGGCTGGGTAAGGGGATGCCCCGGGCTGGGTGAGGGGATGTCCCGGCTGCCCTCACTCCGCAGCGGGCTCAGGGCAGAGCCAGCCGCGCCGAGAAGCGGCGGAGCAGAAACATCGGGAGCGGCGGGGCAGCCGCCAGTGCCGGCGGGAGGGACCCACCCGTCCCATCCCGTCCGGTCGGTCTGTCGGGGCGGGCAGGGGCAGGGGCAGTGCCGGCGGGACCCGCCACCCCCCGGCCCCGGCCCCCGCCCGCCGCCCCCCCGGGCCCGCTCCGAGGGCGGAGCTGCCGCAACTTTCCTGCCCGCCGCCTCCCCCCCGGTGCAGTCGGGCTGCGCGGGGAGGCGGCACCGGCACCGGCACCGCGGGTACGGTCGGGCTGGAGGGGCAGGGGGGCAGGGAGCGGGGGGCGGCGGCGGGGGCCGGGGGTGCCAGTGCAGAAGTGGCGGGGGAGGCCGTGTGGGCACGCAGGAGGAGTGCACTGGCGGTGTTGGGATCTGGGGGTGCCGGGGGTGCCGGGGGATGGCAGCGCGCAGGGGGTGCATAGGGGGGCACAGGGGGTTTAGTGGGGGCCCGGGGTGCATGCCCTGAACCCCGGTGGGTGCGCTGGTGGGCGAAGGTTGGGCGATGGGGTGCACACAGCCGGGGCTGAGCGGGGCTTGTCTCCAGGAATGAGCGGGGCAGGTGTCGGTTCCCTCTGCCGGCGCCCGGGTGTCCGATGTGGGGCGTGGGAGGCACAGCGAGGACACATGGGGGGGGCGTGGCGGTGTCTGGGGGTCCTCCTCGGGGCTCGGCAGGGTCGCACCTCCCAGCTCCGCCGAGCGTCTTCCCAGGCGATGTCCCCTGTCCCCTGAGTCAGGGACATGACCTCCCCTGGCCATGCCCCCCATGCTGGGGACACGAGGTCTGTCCCTCGGCTTGGCAGCTAGAAGGATGGATCCTTTACGGATTGGGCAAGGGACAGGCAAAGGCCCCGTTTCGTTTTGCTGCCCTCCCCGCCGTGCCCACCCAACAGGGACACTCTGAGCCATTTGACCTTCTCTGGCCAGGCCAGCACCGCTGGCTTTGGGCACAAGCCCGGCGGGGCTGTCCCCAGGACATGACAGCCCGGGATGGGTCACAACGAGTTCAAGCAGCAGCGGCACAGTGGGGCTGGGACCCACTTTCCAGGCAGGATGGAGTCCCCATGGTACCCAGCCGTGGGGTGGGCTGGCTCTGCTGCACTTAGGGTGGATGGACGGCAGGGCAGCCTGGGGGAGGAGGCTCCAGCCTCCTTTTCCAAAGATGAAAGCTTGATTTTAGCCAGCTGGGGAAGGTGTTGCCTTCACTTGTGTGGTGGGAACAGCCTCTTCTTGCCCAATGGGGGCACATGCAGGCCTGGGGCTGCTCACTGCATCCTCCCGGGAAGCAGGGATGGGCAGAGGCAGACAGCCCCCCTTCAAATTTAATCCACACCACCCCCTTCTCCTCCCCCGTGTGGGAATTGGCTGCCCCAGGGTTTGCTGCTTGGAGCCTGTGGGGCCATTTCGGCATGATCTGGGTGCTGAGTGCTGGGCACGCCTGCGAGCCGGGAGGAGCATGGGGAGGCAAACAGCTCCAAATCCAGCAAAGCCCCTGCGGACAGAGCACAGGGAAAACTTGCAAGCGCATTGAATTTTCTCGCTGTGCCACATTTTGTCACTGGCAAAGGCGCCCATGAAGAGAGGCCCAGCACAGAGCGTCTGCCAGGCAGGCGAGGGTGATCCCACCACAGCACCCACCACTTGAGCTGGATCTTTGTGGGGCTGCGGGGCCAGCACAGATAAAAACTTCATGGAGGTTTTGTATCTGGGGCATAGGAGGGTTGGAAGCTGGGAATGAGGTAGAAAATAGTCATCTTTTTATCCATATGTTTGAATCATATCCATTTCTAGCTAGCTGAGCTGCCTGTCTGTGCTACCCTCCGTGTTTTCCTAGCAGCAGATTATTTGGGATCACTGGGAGCTGGAGGAAAATGTGTGCACAGACTTAAATGTGAGTTGGTACGCATTGCAAAAAATCCTGCACAGCTGTAGCTGGGGCAAGGGGCCAGTTGGCTGCTCTGCCAAAAAACCTGCTTACATTTCCTCAGTGTCCAAAGTCCTCAATGTTTGGGTGAAAACACTGGATCTCCTCTCCTCAGCATTGCCTGGCTGTGGATGTGCTTTGGGGTTCATGTCAGGTGGCAGAGCGCATATCCCTCTGGAAATGGGGTTTGTCTTGGTTTCAGTCTTGATTTTGCCAGTGAGATTTTGCCAGCAAGGGGCACCTTTTAGGTTGACCCACAGAAGCCCAAGAAATATTTGGAAAGGGCGAGAAGTGCCTGCTGGTTATGGATGGTGAGTGCTTTGCTGGGGGTGGTCTGGTGGGACACCCTGAGCGTGGCCAAGGTGGGCTGCAGCACTGGGATGGTTGAGCATCCAAACTTGGAGCAGGTCAGGGACAGAGCCCAAACCGAAGCCTTTGGAGTCACCTTACTCCAGGATTCCATGTGACCTGTTGCATCCTGCAGGGCCCATGAGGACTTGTGTACCTCTTGGCTTCTGTGTACAAGGACTTCTCACCAGGCACAGCTTCCAAGTCACTGTGTTCCTTCCTGTGACATCCCAGCCATGTCAAGACCATCAACTTTCACTGAATCTGTCAGTTCAGCGAAACTGCAATTTAAGGCCAAATCTTCAACCCATTCCAGCTCTCGGAGTCCATCTTAGGTCAGGATGGGTCACAAGCCATGTCTGATACATCCTTCACCTTCATTTGGGGTCAGATGGTGATTCCAGCCTTTGCTGGCTGGGCTTCAGACACCCTGTTGTAGCAGCCTTCAGGGGGATCCATCCTTTGCATGGAAGCTGAGCTGGAAGGAATTCTTTTTCCCCATCTGTCCAGGAAGTGACAGCAACAAAAATGTCTTTCATCACCTTCGTCATCCTCTCTCTCTGGAGGAGAGAGCACTGTGTGTGCTGTGGGAAGGATGACTGACAGCTTGGTAAGAAGCTGTTATGCTCTGCACTTGGGGGATGTTCAGGAAGTCACCCCTGGAGCAATGGAAAACCTACAGAGCAAGTGCCTATATAAATATATAGATAAAGATCTATAGGCTCCTGTGACCAGAGCTGAAGTGTGTTAAACCAGAATAGTGCTTGGAGCTGCTCGTGTGTGCCAGGATTCTGGCATTCCGTGGGGCACAGGATGCACAGGGAGCATCTCCTGCTCCAGCATCCCTCATCAGCATCCCTGGACCACAGGGGACCCAACATGGGCCCAGGGTGGGCACATGGCAGGGGAAAGGGCTGGTGGGGACCATTGTCTTGGAAGAAGATAGGACATTTGAAGAGGGGAGATGTTTCCTTCCTGAGGGACAGTGTGTGGTGTGGGAAGGAAGGAAGGAAGGAAGGAAGGAAGGAAGGAAGGAAGGAAGGAAGGAAGGAAGGAAGGAAGGAAGGAAGGAAGGAAGGAAGGAAGGAAGGAAGGAAGGAAGGAAGGAAGGAAGGAAGGAAGGAAGGAAGGAAGGAAGGAAGGAAGGAAGGAAGGAAGGAAGGAAGGAAGGAAGGAAGGCATCACACTTCAGATTTTCGACTGGCTCAGGGTAATGCGTAGAAACCAGTTCCCAGTGCTGCACCAGCCCCGGTGCCCTTGGACACACGTAGTTTTACCTCCTCCCTGCACTGTTTTGGCTGTCTTTGGCCCCATGCCCCTTCTCCTCCTCCTCCCCAGCACCTGGACATTCTCAGTGCATTCAGCTCCCTCCTGCCTGCCTGGGGCTGGGGAAAAGAACAAGCCAAAGCCCACCCAGGGCTGCCAGCTGGCAGGAGATGGCAGGGAAGGATGATGGAATGTTCCCTGTGGCTAGGAGGGGAGTGAGTGGTGCAGAAAGTGCCCCAGGTGGCACAATCCCTCCAGACACCATGGCAGACGGATAAAGGCTCTTGCACTGGGATGAATAACCTTATCCCGTGGCTCAGGCTGGAGCAATTTCCTCTGGACTGCCAGAGGCCTCAGTGCTCTTCATTCGTGTGATAAATATTGGATGTGAAGAGCAATTCTTACCCCCAGCATCCCAAGTAGTATCCTGAGGGATTAATTTCCAGTGGACTCGGGTGGACCAGTCCAGGAATGGTGGGTGCTGTGTGGGCAGGGGCAGAGAGGCTGCTGGAAGAGTGGAGGGGATGAGTATGGACAGGAATGGATTCCAGGTAGGGGATTTTAGGTGGGGAACTCCACCCTGCAGCACTCCGTGGCCCGGGGTGATGTCCATGCCTGTGGCGGCAGCAAGGGATGGAGACACCCAGGGCAAAATCCTGGTGGACAAATCCCAGCATCGGTCCCGGCTACGTGGGAGCGTATCTGGCGGCTAGTCCAAGCAGGAACGGGCTGGCCAAGAGCTGAGTCATCTCTCCAACACGGAGGAGATCCCCCAGGGCCCCTCGTTTGCTGTTAAAAGGCAGTAGCAAGAGCAAGAGGCTGCGAAATGGCTCCGCCGAGAGCTCTGCTTCTTAGGCAGCCCGGGCCTCCGAGGAAGCGGCGATGCTCCGCTCGGAGCACGAAACCCGCAGACATCTGGAGCCTGTGGCTTGTTTCTCAACGGCTCCTTGGCCGTGTTTCTCCTCCGTTTCGGAGATAAAGGCGGCGAGGGTGACCCCGCGGAGCGGGAGCCGCGGTGCTGGCCGCCCTCCAGGCAGCCCGGCCGGAGGAAACAGCGGCCCCGCTCTGTGCCGCCGCCAAAGCAAATAGAAATGGGGCGTTAAACAATGCTGGGCGAGAACCGGGCAGGGGGGGACTGGCCGCCGGCGTCGCCGCTGCCGACGGGCTCCTCGTCTCCAGGAGAGTTTCCATTGGCATCTCTGCCTTCTCTGCCCCCTGCCCAGACAAAACCCTCCTGTCGGGCAGCCTGAAGACTTCATCCAGGGCATCCTGCGCACCTCAGCGGTGTGCAGGGACTTGCTGGGTGCTGAAGGAGGCAGGGGGGATGAAGGGTGAGGAAGAGGAGTTGCCCGGCTTCCAGCAGCCCTCCTGCTTACCGTGGGCTTGCTGGAAGGATTTGACTTAGTCATCCATCCCTTCCCTCGCTGGTAGGCTGAGCCACTGCTGAAAATACCCTGGAAGACTCCCAAGCAGCACAGAAGGCAAGAAAATGAGGAACACATGAAGGAAGGGAAGACGGGAAGGGATGGGAAGGAAAGAGGAGCAGGGCTGGGAGCGGGCGGTCTTGGCCACCCACCTCCCTGCTGGGGCCAGAGCAGAGACACCCATCAGAGCCATCCCAGCAGTGCCTTTGGACGGGGTGATGCTGATGGTTGGCGCTGATGACTGTGCCCAGCAGTGGCCTCGGCAGGGTGGGGGACCCTGCCCTTCCCACGGGTGCTTTCGGTGGGGGCAAGCTCATAGGAAATTGCTCACCCTGAGAAAATGCATTCCCGGCAGCTCCACATCCTTTCGGTCTTAGGGAAGGGCTGGCGCCCTGACCTTTGTCCGGCTCGGGAGAAGCCCAGCGGCACTCGGCTGCTCGCCGCGGGGCTCTCGCCAGGTTTTTAGCACGTCGCTTTTAGCACTTTTAGCGCTTGAGTCCCGAGGCGTGAGGGTGGCTCCTCGCTGTGTCCGTGTCTGTGTCCAGCTGGGCAGGATCTGCGCAGCTTCTGTCGGCTGCTGCCATCTCGTGTTGCTCCGTACAGGAATCCCCCACCAGGGCTGCCCACCGGCCGTGCTGGGAGGTCGGGGTGGGTTGGCATCTCCCCGCTGTCCCCGGGTTTTTGTCCTGCCCTCCCGGGGCTGAGCATGCCGGGATTCCCTGCCACTGCCTCTTTGAGCCGCGGGCCAAAGCCGTGTGAGCTGCAACCGCAGACCTGCTCGGAGAAATTCCTTTCCCATATGGTCGGCGCGGTGGGTGCGCAGAACCCAGCCGAAATACGGGGTGGGATCTTGGAAAGGTCCTGAGTGTCCCTAGGTGTCCCCTGGGCTTTCCCATCTGTCCCAGTATCTCGGTAGGGGCTGCGCTGGGTCCCCGTTGCCCCGGGCTGTGCTATCCCCGCCGCGTACCCCAGACCAGTGCATCTCTCCTGCCTTCCCCCAGCTGCCAGGGAAGGAGTTGGGATGCCGGGGGATACCTGGAGGAAGGGCTGCCAGTCCTGGGCAGGAAGGACTGAGACCCCACATTCCCACGGAGCCCCCTAACCCCCGTCTCCCCTCTGCCCAGGTCTCTCCCGCAGCGCCAGCCTCTCGGAGAAGGAGCTGAAGGAAGCGAAGGCGCGGAGCCAGAGGATCGCGGCTCAGCTCACCACGGCGCCCGGCCCCAGCTCCAAGGGCGTGCTGCTCTTCCACCGCCGCAGGCAGCGCGTTGATGGCCTCACGGGGGCCGGGCATGGCGGGGGGCTGCCGCTGAGCCCCGCGCCCCAGCCTCGGCAAGCGGCCATGGAGGAGGGCCAGGGCCAGGGGATGAAGCCGGAGCCTGGCCAGCCTGGCAACCCAGGAGAAGCGATGCCGGCAAACGCCTCCCCGTGCCAGGAGCTGTCTGCTGAAGCCCAGCAGGTCCCACTCAGCGTTTACCTGAAGGAGAACATGGCATCGGCCACCACCAATGGTGTGCAGGAGCAGGCAGCCAGCAGGATGGAAGGAGGGGTGGAGGGGCTCGGGGATGCAGGAGCCTCTGTGGGGCCGAGCACAGCTGCTCTTGTCCTGCCACAGAGCCCCGAGGAGGGGAAGAATGTCAAGGTGCCCAGCGAGGTGCCTGGTGATGTACCTAACGAGGTGCCCAGTGTGCCAGCAGGGACAGCCACAGGGATGGCATCCCCAGCTGGGCAGCAGCAGAATGGAGCACAGGTCCGGCAGTACTACGAGGTCCATCTCACCCTGGCCAAGCCCAAGCCTGTGAAGAACCGGACAGCCAGACCCTTCGGCACCCAGGCATCCCCCGCCAGCACCCAGCCGGCCGAGGAGCCCCCTGCCCCTGAGCTGCCCCCACCACCCACCTATGCAGAGACCCTCAGCAGCCCTCCACCCCTCACCCGTGTCCGCTCTCCCCCTGCCTACTCGGCCCTGTACCCCACCCAGGAGCAGAAGATGCTGCCAGGTCCCCTCCTGGGCTGTGGGCTGAGCGGACCAAACCCCTTGCCCAAAACAGGGATCCTGGAAGAATCGGCTGCCCGGAGAGGCAGCAGAAAGTCCATGTTCACCTTCGTGGAGAAGCCGAAGCTGGGCCCCAACCCTGACCTGCTGGACCTGGTTCAGAGTGCAGACAGCAGGAAGAAGCAGAAGGAGCAGGGGGAGCCCAGTGCCGAGGATGAGCCCTTCGCCCTCGGGGCTGAAGCTGCAAACTTTGTCCCCAACAGTGCAGCCAGGGGTGTGCAGCACCTCCCACCAGCTGAGGATGCTCCGGCATGGTCCTCCTGCCTCAAGTCTCCCACCATCCAGCCCAAGAAGAAGCCACAGCCCAGCCACATCCTCAGTGAAGCGAGAGGGAAGGGGGCTGAGCTCTTTGCCCGCCGACAGTCCAGGATGGAGAAGTTCATCATCGAGGCCCCCTCCCAGCCAGAGTTGCTGCGGTCCCCGTCGCCCACCATGTCCCTTCCTCCTTCCTGGAAGTATGATAACAATGCTTTCCTGTCACCCATGGTCTCCAGACGCCCCTCCAGGAGCCCCTCCAGGCCCTCCAAAACCCCTCCTGCATCTCTGTATGGCAGCAACCTAATGGAAAATGAGGTGTCCCAGAAAGAGCTGGAGATCTCCAAGCACCAGCCTTACCAGCTCCAGTCTTCTCTCTTCATCCTCTCCCCATCCAAGGGGCCAGCGAGGTCCATGCCCCAGGAGGTGCCTCCACCCAGACCCTCTCTTCCTGACTCCTACCCCTACTCCCAGCAAGCCTCCTGCCCGACTTCTCCGTTGCCTCCTTCTCCGGTTTGGCATCCCCCTGTGGTGCCCAGTGTTGGCCAGACCACTGCCAGCCCCTTCCCCAGTGCTGCCGGGGCTCTGCCCCTGACTCAGGAGAGCCGTGCCAGTCCCGGAGCCCCGCCTGAGGTGCTGCTGGCCTCGCCGTGCCGCCTGCTGCCACCCCGGGCAAAGGCAGGCTTCCAGGCACCCCGGCCCTCCTACTCCACCAGGAATGCTGGCATCGAGCCGCAGGTGTGGAAACCTTCTTTTTACTACAAGTAGTGGCAGCAGAGAGAAAAATACAGGGGTGATAGGCTGAGTCCTCCCTAACTGCTCATGGGAGTGCCAAAAGCCAAACCAACCACAAAAAAGGGGGGGAAAAGAAAAGAAAATAGAAAAAAGAAGTGGTTGTGAGGCTGCAGTGCTGGGACAGTACGTGACAGGCACTGCTGAGCCCCTGGTGCAACAGGAGCTGAGGAGTCCCAGGAAGGCAGCAGGAACTGGGCACAGAACCTCCCAAAGAGTCATGAGGAATCTGCCTGTCCCACAGGGCTGATGGTGCTTTTGCTCTTCTCTCGCCTGGAAACTGTATGGAGCATCACACCTCTGGCTCCCTCCTTTCCTCTCCTGCCTTTCCAGCTCTCAGAGCTCTGCCCGCTCCTCCGCATCCCCTCTGTCCTGCGGCTCTTCTCAGCCTCCTACCAAAGCACACCTGGAGGAGACATGCTGCCTTTCTGCCTCACTGTGCCTGCTCCTGGCGCTTCTGTTGCTCCTTCAGGATCTGTCCTCGCTTGCTTCCTCACTGTGGGGGAAGAACTGCATCCCTCGGGGAACAGCGGAGTCCTCTGCTGCTGGGCCCAAGGACGCTGCGGGGTCCCTGTTCCTGCCTGGGCTCAGTGCTGGAGCTGGGGCAGGCAGTGCTGTGTGGCACGTCTGGAAGCAAGGGATATGCTGGGATGAGAAGGGTGCTGAGGGCAGGGCTGCTGGGTAATGCCCAGCCCAAGACTCGTGGTCCAGCTGTGCTTCTGCCCATGCACTCTCGTCACTCTCCCCATGGTGCCAAGTTGCCTTTTGACTGTGCTTTATTTCTCCTGCGTTTTTCTTTTTCCCCCTCTTTCTGAATACACTCTCTGCGCTGTCACACCTGGCTCTTCTCGTTCCTGCTGCCTGGGGAGCAGTGCTGGATGATGGATCCTGGGGTGGGGCAAGGGAGTCTCCGAGCATCCCCCAGAGAGAGACTTTAGGAAACTGCGGGTAGTGAGAGGTCGTGGGACATATTCTGGGCAAGGATAATTCATGGCAGGCTCAGCCTGCCCCGATCTCCGTGGCGGGCGAGGGGGTGCAGGGTCAAATGTGTTCTGGGGAGCCCTTGCAGCAGTGCAATGCACGAGGAGACATCCCCATCTCCTGTGGGGCTGCGCCAGCACGAATCTTACCCTGGCACCCTCCTGCCACTGTACCCCTGCTCTGTCCCTTCGTCCCCCCGGGTGGGGGTCACTAACCCGCTCTCTGTCCCTCTCCAGGAAAGGCGATCGTCCCTCCCTGCATCGCCCACCTGGACGCCCCGGCTGGCGCGGCGCCCGGGCAGCCTGGACGGCTGGGCCAGCCCGGCCTCGGTGCCCGAGCTGGATGAGGGACCCCCCACGTCCCCTCCGTGGAGCGAGAGGTCCCTGTCCCCGCTGCGGCAGGAGGCGGACCCCCGGGCCAGCCGGCAGATGCAAGCGCGGCTCGCCAGGAACATCATCAACGCTGCCCGCAGGAAGAGCTCCTCTCCCAAAGCCGTGGGGCTGGAGAGCTCCCGGCCCTTCACCCCCATCTCCGCCGGCCCCCCCAGCCTGCCCCAGTCGCCCCGGCTGGGGCCCAGAGCGCCGGCGCTGCAGGCTGCCAGCAGCGTGCTGGGGAGCCTCGGCAGCCCCTCGCCCACCCACAAGAGCCCCCTGCGATCGCCCCGGGCGGGGAGCCCCCAGTTCTGTGCCTCCCCCGGCATGCCCCGAGCCGCCTGGGCAGACGGTCGCCGGTCCCTGCTGCCATCCAGCGCGTCCTCCTGCCCCGTCCCCAGGCTGTCCCCCATCCCCAAGAGCCCCCTGCCATCCCCCGTGGTGGGTGGGCGGTCCCCGGCCAAGCGTTGCACCTCCCGGTCCCCGACGGACTCGGACGTCTCCCTCGACTCCGAAGACTCGGGGACCAAGAGCCCGGGAATCCACAGCTTCAACCTCTGTCCCCGGGGCTGGACCAGCAGCCTGCGGCTGAAGACGGGGGCTCTGCCCTCAGGGGCCCCCTGCACCTCCTAGACAAGCCAGCCCCCCAAACCACCCTCTCCCTCGGCCCGTCAGCCCGGGTGATGCCACCCGCTGACCCCACAGGGAACACACCAACCCCCGGGGCTGAGGTCCTCAAAAAACAGTGTCCGTTCAGAGCTGCCACGGCCCCTCTGTGTGCCAGAGGGGTCAGGTGCCTCCTACCCGCCCGCCATCCCATGGCCCCGCTCTATTTTTACCGCGGTAACCTTTCGGGGCAGGACTGCGTGGTCAGCAGGCAGGAGCCGGCGGAGTGGGAGAGCTGCCCCCCGCACGGCCCCTCCCTCGGCAGCTCCTGCCTGCCAGCCAGCCCCATCCCGCTCGGCCCGGATGGGATGGGCTTGGTGGTCCCCTGTGAGCCCCCTGTCCCCAGCTCCCAGATGTTATCCCGCGGTGTCACTGCAGCTCTGCTTCCCTGGGGTGGCACATCTGCTGCACCCATCAGGGGTGGGCAGCATCGATTGGACGCTATGACCAAGCTCCCTCTCCCAGCCTCCAGATTTGGCTGGTGTCAACTGAAACCAGATTTTGGAGAGGAAAATTATTTTTTAATTCCAGACCCCCAATTCTTCACTGTTTTTTTTAAAATTTTTAAACTTTTGACCCTTTCTCAAAGAAATTCTCCCAAATCCTTCTTTCCCTGGAGACCAAAAAGAGCCAAAGTTATTTATTGCCACGTTAAGGGGACTGTTTACAGGTGCCCTCCTGCCCTGCCCAGACCAAGAGGGACAACCCCATTTTGTACCTGTCACTGTCCCCATACCCAAGTTCACCACATCCCCATGCCCACTCCAGAGGGATGGATGCATACACAGGAACTGATGGGTCCTGTTACAGCCAGGGCAGCTGGGAAGGGGTGGGGGACCATGGGGGCTGAAGGAAATAGTAGAAGTTGCAGAGGGTTTGAAGGAGGTGTCGGCACAGGAGGCGATTCTGAGAATGTCAGTGTCCCCACACCTTGGGGCCGGTGAGACCAGCACTGGAAAAGAGGTTGCATTTGGGCTGGCAGGGCTCTGGTATATTCCCATTCAGGGACCCCTGTCACCCCTTCCCCTTCCCTAGGACACGCTGTTGAAGCCAGCCCATCCCTGTTCCCTGGCGTACCTCCACTCTGCAGGCTGTCCTTCCTGGAACACAGCCCCCTGTTCCTAGGACACGTGTACCACTCTCACTCCAGCAGCCACCACAACCTGCCTTCACCACACCTCTGTATACCCAGCTCAGAAATAAACTGCCATTATCCCACCCAGGCTGGCTCTGATTTGTCCCCAAGGTGGCCTGGGCACACCTCCGGCTGCTATGTGTCCCCAAGGGTCAGCCCTGCTCCATGCCAGGTGACAGTATCTGCATCGCTGTGGGTCAGCCCTGCTCCATGCTGGGGTGAGGGCACCCTGATCCCCAAAGGTCAGCGTGCTGCTCCATGCCAGGATTATGGCATCCTCATCCCTGTGAGCCAGACCTGTTCCATGCCGGGGTGACGGCATCCCGGTCCCCAAGGGTCACAGCTCTGCTCCGCCCCCTTTCTCAGCCAGAAATAACTTGTGTCCCGTGGCTGGACCTTGGCATCTGGGCTGGAGCCCAGGACGGGTTGGGGCAAGCAGCAGGAGCCCAGGGGTGCCGTGAAGGGCCAGCAGGGGCCACCGAGTTCTGGTGGCTGCAGCTTGGCTTTGGCCTCATCCCCAGCGCAGCAGGAGAAGCATCTTCAGTCCCCAGCATCTGGGGTATCCCCTGGCCAGGTAGGGAAGGTGAGGTCTCACGTGGGGGTCAGCAGGTGGGTGGGTGCACAGAGCTTGGGGATGTCCTTGGCAAAGGGGACACCACCACGGTGGGGATCAGGGTACAGTCTCCCTGGAGCGGAGCAGAGGGAAGGGTGGGGTGCAGGTCCCTGGCTCATTGTGTGGATGGTTAATGCTGAACTCAGAGCTGGCAGGGAGCTGTGTGCAGGCACCCCAGCCCCACGGTGACCCCGGATCTGCAGGGCCCTTAGGGAAAGCTGCCCAGCATCAGCCCAAGCTGAGGGATGCCAGATGCACCAAACAGGGTCAAACGGCACTTGCGGAGCCAAGCGCCCCAGCAGCAAAGGAGAGCTCTGCTGCAGGTGGGCAGCTCAGGGGACTCAGACTGGGGCTGGTTTCCAGCTGCCTCTCTACAATGGAACAACACAGCTGGGTGGTCCCATGACCCTTCTTGATGCTGGCTGGGCTCATCAGCTCCCTGCAGGGTCAGGGTTGCAGCTCCTGCACTCTTGGGGCCAGCAGCTGAAAATAGCTCTGCTAAGGCAGAGGTGCTGGGGGGGCAGCAGCCAGGGCCCCGCTCAGCCGGCAGCTGCTGCTCCGAGGGTGCTCGGGGCACAAGGACAGTGGCTCACAGTGGGCAAGGACAGAGGCAAGAGCATTTACTGCCCCAAAGAAAGGCAGGGAGGAAGACTGACAGGCAGGGGCTGAGGGGCAGCATGATTTGAATATTCCCTATGCCTGTTGAAGGGGAGAGAGAGCGGTGCAGGGAGATGCTTGGGGATGATGCTGGCCAGGGGAGATGCTCGGGGATGATGCTGGCCAGGGGAGATGCTCAGCTGAATCCTAGCATCTCTCTGGGGCATGCCTGGGGCTGACATATCCCCATGCTTGGTGTCACCTCTGGGGTGCCTCTCTCTTCCAGCCTGACAGGATCTGTCCCCCTCCCACAGAGCCCCTCCAGGAGCACGGCAGAAGGTGATGGCCATCATGAGACCAGGTCCTGAAGATGGTAAGGGGATGCAGGGGCATCACCAGCCCCAGGGCAGCGCTGCCCTCCCTGACTAGGGGCTAGTCCCAGCTCTGGTTGAGGCCACTTGCCCTGCTTTTGCTGGAACAGTCCATGCACAGGGCGGGAGAGGCTGTTTGAACTTCTGGAGCTGAGCTAACTCCCTGACAATTCCTCACACCACGGAAATGCCAGTCCCTGGCGTGGGCAAATGGCCCAGACACACAACAGGGACGCCGGGGGGGATACACTGTGCTGGCTTGGGGGTCCCCAGCACTGCAGCATCCTCAGCTGTAGCTGTGCTCTCCCAGCCTCCTCAGAGCCCCAGCTGGACCTGGGGAAGAAGATGAGCACAACACATGACCTGATGATCGAGGAGCTCTCCCTGCGGAACAATCGTGGCTCCCGCCTCTTCCAGCAGCGCCAGAAACGGATGCAGCGCTTTGTCTTTGAGCACCCCAGTGGCTCCAGGCAGGTGGGTCTGAGGACAGCCCTTAGGGGTCTCTCCACAGGGCAGCTGCAGCTGACTGCTATGCAGAGATGAAGGCAGAGAAGGGATATCTTGGTGGGCTGGGCATGGAGGTGGGAAAGCACAGGGTTGAATATCCACCGAAGAGGAGGAGGAGGATGGTGCTGGTCCCCCTCTGCACCCACTAACCCCTCTGATTGTCTCCTGCAGCTGCCAGGGCAAGGGACAGGTGGCTCATCTGGGAAAGGTGATGCAGTGAATGAACAGATGGTGAGTAGATGGAGGAAGCTCTGAGGTGCTTTCAACTGCCCCCTGAGCTCCAAATGGGGCAGGGCGAGCTCTCTGTGCCCATTAATTCTCCCCTCCACAGGCAGGGGAAAATGCTGGGGGCCAGGAGAATTATCACTCCGAGCTCCACGTGGCAGCATCGCCCCAGAGTGGCCCCCCAGAAGTGCCCAAGAAGTCAGAGAAGGTCTTGCACATGAGCAAAGTCCTAAACCCCAGTGCTCTGGCCCCAGGTAAGTCAATGCTGCCTGCACCTGAATCCGACACTGCTGTGATCTCAGCAATGTGGGGCTGGAGGCAGTGAGCTGCTGCCTGCTGAGGGGTCTGCCCAAAACCCTCCCCCAGAGATTTTATATGTACAAATAGATATCTATTTATGTTATAGATAAGCATTCCTCACCCTCCTCGCCCCTTCCACGGCCATGCAGAGCCCAGGCTGTTCCCAGCCCCCTGCCCCAGCCTGGCTGTGGCCCCAGCAGCCCACACTGTCTCTCTGCCTGCACAGGGTACTCGAGCCCCCTCAAAGAAATCCCCCATGAGAAGTTCAATGCCACTGCCATCCCCAAGGGCTACCAGTCCCCATGGCAGGAGCTCTTTGGTGACAGGGACAACGCTGTGTATGGCAAGAACCAGCCGCCCATGAGACCACCGGCGTGGGACTTCAGGAGCTTCAACAGGTAACAGGGACAGGCACCACCAGTCTGGCCAGTCCTTGGCCAAGCCCTTCAGCCTCAAGGAGCACCCACCATCCTGCCAGGGAAACGCAACAGTCCATGCCCTCTTTATATGCCACAGGGGCACAGCAAGGGCTCAGGATGCTCTTTTCCTGCTCAGGAGCTCCTCTGTGGCACCCTGCAAAGATCCCTGCCTCCAGCAGCTCTTGCCCAGATCTCCTCTCAGCTCCACCGCTGGGCTTGCTCAGCCTTAAGCAGCTTGGCCTCACTGGGTAACCTCAGGGATGAAATCTGGGAGGACCAATTCTTATGCATATGATCCTGGAGAAGGAATCACTTCTGTTCCCAGCTGGGCTCGGCTCTGGGCTGAGTGGAGGAATGACACAGACTGTGCCAAGTATCTTTCCTAATTTCATTAAGGTATTCAAGCAGCTGCTGGAAGCACTGGGGGGTATAAGGTTAATCTTCCCACAGAGTGCTAGGAGGTCATCAGATTCCTTCCAAACACCTGCTTGAGCCTGAATCCTCCAGGCCAGGGGGGTTTCTGGTGGCTCAGCCTGGCAAGCTCTGTGCCCTGTGGCTGCTTCTGATGGAGCATGGCCGGTGCCTCCTCACACCTCCGAATTACACTGGGGTCAAGGTTGGGACCTGGACCAAAGACTGCCAAGACAGATCTTTCTGGAAAGGTGCTTGGTGGGGACCCAGGAGATAGAGATCTGGTGGTAGCAAAGCACCAGCAGCCCATGGTAGAACAATGAGAACTGAACTTCTAAGCTGAACATCATCCCAGGGATCAGCAAAAGGAGGTCCTGTCTGTCCTCCTTGCTGAAAGCCTCTGTCATGAGGATGGAATTACATTGGCCTTGATGGCCTGGCCAAAGTCACCTTCCAGTAGGCAATTCCCACTGGAGTTTCCCCCTGGGACACAGCAGTGTTCCCCAGCAGACCATGTGCCAACTGCAGCTCCCCTGTGCCCACCCCACAACTGCTGTGCTTTGAGCTCTTGGCAGAAGGGTCTGTGGGGGACCACAACCCTTCCGTGTGGGAAAAGCCATCCTAAAGGGCAGAGATGAGCCTGGCCACCATCATCCCTTTGCTGCTCTCCTCCCCCTCAGCCCTGGTGCTTTGCCATGTGGCTCTCCTTGGGGAGTTACAGTGAAGGAGGTACTGCAGGGGGAGAACAAGTAGCTGCTGCAGACGCTTGGGTCTTTTCTTTCAACATTTAGCCATGTTCCTGCCTTGGGATTTATTTATGGACAGGGACCGAAGCAAGGGCATGTTTCTGAATAATACTCTACCCTGTACCATTTCTCCCCTCTCACACACTGCTTTTCTATTTAAAGTCTTCAACTGTAATTTAATACAGATGGATGCTAATTTAACTCCAAGCCTCCTGCCACCTCCTCTAATTCTTCACTGAGGCAGGAAGATTCAGAAAGCCAATCTGCTTTTAACTGGGCTTTTCATGATCTTCCAAACTGTTGGCTTTTAAATCACTTTTCAGTTCAAATACCAAACCACAGAAAAACAAGCTTTTTGGAACAAACTGGCTATCGAAAAGCCAGTGGTCTTGCCTAAGGCTAGCTGAATCCCAGCACAGCTCTCATGGGTCACAGAGCAAGGGCAAGTCCACCATCTCCACAGCAACTGTGTTAAAGCAGGCTGATTTATTCCCAATTTTAAACATTGAGACTGTGAAGCAAAGACCTTGGGCCACCCTGTTTGGGTGTTCTACCTTAAAAGAGAGTGAAAACCAAACTTTGACAAAGACTCTCTTTTCCCTAAAGAAAGTTCCTAGAACAAACCTCTCTCATTCGCCTTTCCCCCCTCTTATTTCTCCTCTGTTGCAAAACAGTGCCACGTTACTCATGTTCCAGCAGTGCTTCCCAAAGCAAACATCCCCAGTTTTGGCTCATTGATAGCTCAGCCTCCATGTGCTGCTCCAAAACCAACATTCTTGGCTTTTTGGGGGCTGGCACACTCTTCCCCAGTCCCTTTCCACATTTCCCCAGAAAGGGATGACAGCTCTTGCCCCCACACTGCTCCTCCTGTTAGTCATTGTTCACGAGGAGCCGTCCCAAAAGGCAGGATGGAGCCAGGGCCAAGAGAGCTGCATGTGCTGGAGCGATCTGGAGCAGCACTGTCAGCCTCGGCCCTCTGCAGGACGCAGGAGATGTGGATGAGGCACTTTCAGGACCAGTGGTTTGCCGCTGTCACTGCTCTCTGAATTTAAGCCCTTTCATGTGCAGGACACTTCCACCAACACCCAGGCACCAAACCCTGCTCTCCAGGTTTGCCAGAGATCGAGTTGAGGTGGGCTCTGTACCAGAGAACAACCTCCCTGGGCTGGCAGGGCTCTAACATTATCCTGGGGAGGAAGAGGATGGTTGCCATTTGTTACAGGCATTGCTATGTTGTGCTGGACTCAGTAAACCCAGATCTCCTTTTTCTAGCACCTTGACAACATGCCCAACCTCCCTTGTGACTAAGTGTGCTTCTCCTTGTGCCACAGGACTCCAGCCCCGTTTGACAGGGCGTTGGTTGGTGAGCTGTTCTCTTTGCCCACCATAGAGCTGGATAACCTGAGTGCGCTGGAGGTGATTTCCCACCGGCCCAACTTCAACAGGGTGGCCCAAGGCTGGGTGCGGATCCTGCCGGAGAGCGAAGAGCTGTAGCATGCGCGCTCCCTTCCCCACGGCCATGGATGGTTCCCTCGCTGGACTCAAGACACACTCGCAGGGGAGGGGAGAGGGGGCAGGTATCCTTCAGGAAAGCTCAGCTGGTGGGCTCGGGTTGTCATCTTCGAACAGGATTTGAATGAGCTCGAGTGTGGGACCATTCTGAATTCCCCTTGCAGCAGCCACTGTCACAAGGGCAGTCAGTGCCAAGCCAAGTCCTCACTGTTAATCCAGCAGATCCCCGCAAGCTCCCATACAAAACATCCCGTACAGCCTGTCCTCTTCCCTGCCTCATGGAAAACGGCAGCACCGCCAGCTGCAACACACCAAACTGCCTCCCTGCATCTTCACTGACACACGAGACCTGCTCGGACAGCTGGTGCTTTTGCAGAGAAATTCCATCTTCAGCACAACCCTGCATCTGTCATTCCAGTCAGGACACCGAGAGGAGGTGACAATGGAGGAGCAGTAGCAAAACAAGTTACTGGAGGCACTGCCATGTTAAAAGCAGCTACCTTGGGCTTCGCAGGACAACAAAAACAAATTAAAGAGTGGGAATCTACCTGTTCACCAATGCAACACAACCAGGACAGAGGGGAGAGGAACACTAGGAGTTGGAAACTTGTGCCCTGTTTTCCACAAGCTACTGGCTAGCACTTGGCGGCTATTTTCCCCTTCCTACTGCTATTTGCATGTCTTGCTTGGACATCTAATCTAAGCCCTTTGAGTGATTTACACTAGTTTGAGTGAACTACACTAGTAGCTGGTCAAGGATCAGGCCCTGCCTGGACCTGCTGCCCTGCAGAACCACACCAGTGTGAGGATGCTGCCAGGGTGTTCTGGTAACTTCAACACCACTGAGAAGGAAAAACAGCACGGGCTTCTCTGAGAACGTGAAAATCAGCAGTGAGGATCCAACTACACCAGTGTTTTCAGCAGTGACACACAGTGGGACATGCAGCTAACAACAGCCTACAGTCACCAGAACATCTGGGAAGCCCCCCTCACAAAAATCTCTGACTCAACACAGGCTTCCTCCAATTGCTTTTGTCAGGTACTTAATGTTACCCTTACTCATACTCCCAAAAGCATCAGGATAAAAGTTCCTTTTTCCACCACTGCGGTTAAAAGGGGCAAGTAAATGTTGTGGTAAAAATGCAGTCAGCAGATGCCTCATTTATGAAGTTTGTAACGCTGTGCAGAGCAAACCCCACGCAGGGATTCTGCTGCCACAACACATCATTCAAGTGGGAAGCTTTCATTGCTTTATGTTTCCCACAGAAGCAGGAGAGGGCAAGCAAATGGAAAGAAAAAAGGTTTGTTCCTTAGAAACAATAAATCTGTGATGCTTAACTGCTGCCCTGTTCCAATTCCATTTCCCTCCTCTTTGTCCATCAGCTGCAGAGCCTGTGCAGCCTGGGTAACTGGCTGGAAATAATAAATAAACTGGGATGATGTGAAGCCTCTTGCATTCCAAATCTGTCACAACCCTCACAGGTCCTGGCTATGGAGACTCTGGGCCAGAGCAGTGGCAAATGCCACAGCCCTCTCCCATCCAACAACTTTTCCCTGACAAAAGATGAACTCGTCACCCACACTCAAGGCCCAGCTCTTTCTCCAGATAAAGTCAGCCCGTGGTGCCACAAGTGCTACGCCTCCTCTGACATCCTGGCACTGTCACAGGACCCACTGGCACTGTACAGGACAGCACATGAAACTAAAAGCAGACACACTTGTCCTTGTCCATGCAGCATCTTGGCTGTGGCAGCAGCCACATAAAAATCAGACCAAGTCCTCAGACACTGTGCTCCAGGAAGCTGGGTGTAAGCACGGTGTTGAAAAATTCAGATATTTTAACGTACTTTTTAAAAAAACAACCAAATGAAGCTTCAGAACAGGCCAAACCATGTTATGAAGACATCCACAGATACATTGCATGAAAGGGAACTAATATGGAGATAAACCTAAAATTCTCCAGCCATGTGTACACAGACCTCACTCAGCAGCAAGCTCCAGGCAGGATGCAGTCACTCCCAGGCAAGCACTACACTTGAAGCACAGAAGTTTCACATCTTATCAAAGCAGGATGAAGTGGGACCCATGTCACAGCTTAAGGGGACGCTGTTTCACAGGCCTTGAGAACCCCAAATCTCCCTGAGAGCAGCTTGCAGCTGCATCCTGTCCTGCCCTGCAGCTGCAGGCAGCACAAGCCCAGGCTCTGGGGCCACTGACGGGGCTGTCACCTGGCCAAATCAGGCAACTGCTGACCTGTCACTCCATGTTGTGCCCACACTGCCCAGGAGCTGCTTGCCTGGCCCAGCTTGCCTTGCTCAGGATGTGCAGGATTAGAAGTGATGCACTAAAAAAGGCTTCATTTTCTTGCATTTTTTTAATCAAGAAGTCAGGAAAAAGGAGGAAGGAAAATTCTGTGTAGTGGTAAGGCCAAGCCATGGGTTTGGCAGGTCTGATGAACTTGTTTTTCAACTCTTATTCAGTCCTGGTTTAATACTTCATTAGAATAATATATCATTAGTTACCTGACAGAGAAGAGTCTCTGGTTATATTTTAGCAGTCCGTAAGGTTCGGACTGAGGATATCAAATGAGCTTGAAAAGGGTTTGGCTCTGTTTTTTCCAGAAGTTTATTTCAAAAGTGTGTCAATGGGATACACAGATACCACTGTAATTCTGGTACCCCAGACCCACAGACTCCCCACAGCCCTTCTGTCTGTTGCCCACCCCCCTCCCCCCCACTAGAAGAAAGACCTGGGATGTATCAAGAACCCGATTATAAGTGGAGACATGGAGCTCAGCCTGCCCTGTGGCTGCAAGCAGGGAAATAAGGCGTCTCTAGGTCACCCACAGCTCAACATATGGTGCTACTATGGTAACTAGAAAATAACATTTACTTCAAGGATGAGGGTGGCAGGACGTGCTAGGGGCTGCTGTGCTTTCCTGCGTGGGCACCCATCCTCTGGGGATCCTGGGATGGGTAGTGGATGGGGCCTGGGGCTCTCATGAAGGGAGGTGGGGGCCCCATGGCGTGGAACATGTGTGGTCCGAAACCTGCAGAAACAAAGTTGGCAGCTTCAGGCAAAGCAACAGAAAACCCGATTTGTGTGTACTGCGGCTTCACAGTACTGACACCACAGCTGGCTGACAGCTGCGCCTCACGAATGTGCACTTCTCCCACCTCCCCGAACTCCTGCCCCTCTTTTCAGTACAACTGGGGGCAATCCCTACCCAACACACATCCTTACAGGTAAAAGCTGGTGGGGGGACCAGGCAGGTGTCTGTAATACCCATCTAAATGTTTTCTACTCCACCACAGAGCAAAACAAATACATCCACAAGAGTCCAAAATTCCATTAAAAAATAAAAGCATCTCTGGATAGATATAGAGAGAGCCAAAGACAGGCTGGCATTCAACCAGCTGCAGAATTACCCTTTGAAGTTCGGGTTAATGTGGCATTTACACAGCCAGCAAAAGCACTGAGTAGCTCTCAGTACCAGTAACAGGGATCTCCAGCATGCCTGGGTATTTGCAAGCAAATACCAACCACAACACGCAGCTCAGTTTAATTAAACTGTGCTGACAGCTCAGTTTAGATCATCCGTTTACACTGCGTGATCAGGGATGAGGAAAATCAGCTCAGGGCATGCATCAGTGCTGCAGCATGGCCAGGCAAGGAGGAAGAGACCGTCTAACACTGAATTTCACACCCCCACTTGAGGGGGAAACACAAGTACCTGGAGGCGGCGGTGGAGCGATGCCAGGAGGAGGTGGCAGGGCAATGTTCACCACGGCTGAAGGGCCACTTGGAGGTAGATTGAAGTAATTTGCAGAAGCCTCCTCTTCTGCAGCAGGAGGAGGAGGGAGAGCTGCAGAAAAAGTACATGTGGTTATGGAAAATCTCTCAGGCAAGACAAGCAGAGGTGTCTGCCTTCAGAGAAGGGGCACAACCTGCACTTTCACAAGGGCAAACTGCTGCTACTGTTTCATGTATGAACCCGAGAGAGAAGCAGAACTGCCCTGAAACCCCAGTCATCAATTTCCTTCATCAGAGATCAGCTTTGCTTTTTCCATCATGCAATGCTCAGTGGACTAAGAAAACTTTAAAAGCGTGGGTTGCCAGCATCTCTGACCTAAGTAAGTTGAATTCAGCTTTAACTTTTCACTCATCACGTAAAGAACTCTCGTTTCATCAAGGATTTGCTCCTAGACAAAGCTCACCTCCATATCCAGCTGGATTTGCTACAAACCTATTGTAACAGCTCTGGGCTCACCACTGCCTCTACCATCCTGAACTGTCACTGCCCCCAGAAATTTAACAGCAGCCTTGCTCATGAAAGCAGGTCAGCATTAAGTGTTTCAGAGATGAATACATCTCCCTTACCTCCAGGAAGTCCTGGAACTGGCTCCAACTTTATCCCGGATTCTGTAGTGCCTTCTTTGTCCTTTTCTTTTCCTCTTGCTGCCTGGGACCTGAAAAACAGACAAAGTTTGAGAACAAGGATGAGAAAAAGCAGGGTAAGAAGGTATTTGCACCACAGCGATTTCACACTATCTATTTCAGATCCAATTCTTCAGGCCAAAGATGAAAAACTCACAGAACATCAGACAGATGAACATCAGACAGTACCAAGCTTGCAAACAGTGCTTACAGGAGATGGACTAGGAGCAAAGCTACAGAAACTTATCCATAATTCTCAAGCAGGAAATCCCCTACACTACTTGTGTCATCTCCAACCCAGATCCCACTGTAGAAAGAAAAAGAAACAGCAAGAGGACTCCAACTATTTACCAAACAAGTATCTACTCCTGTATAATCAAGGCTGTGTAAACTGAGAGAAGTTTAGAAAGAAAACTGTAGATCCTCCAGGCTTCCTCCCCCACACTCACCTTCCCCATTTGACATTGAGCCTGCGGCCGTTGACAATGAGCTTGTTGAAGGATTTCTCAGCAGCCACCTCTGCAGCCTGCCTGGTGGCAAACTGGATGAAAGCACATTGTTGCCTCTGCACCACCGTTATCGTCCGGATCTCCCCAAACTGATAGAAATGATTTCTGTGTGCGGAAAAGAAATTATTATGATAACCTACTCCTCCTACTCACAGGGTACAGGGCAGGCAACTTAGGTATGCTCAGAAACTTTCTCTTCTCCATCCCCAGCTCAAACTAAGCATTAGAAATCAATAATCAATCGATTATCCATAATTAGCCCTCTGTGCAATTACAGATCAATAAAAGATCTGCAGCAGCTTTTGTCAGCAGCTAGCTAGAGAATACAGGATGACTTTTACACTTCCTTGTAAAAAGGGTTACACAGTACCCCCAACAGCTCAGAAGGATGACTCATATTTAAAGAGATAAATTTTAATAAAAGCATTTGAAATGTGCCTGTTTGTTCTTCAACAAGCTGGCACTCCTCTGCACTTGCCCACCAACCAGTTCCCCATTAAGAAAAACTGAACGCCAGATTTATTTTTGTTCCTCACTTGAAGGGCTGTTATCAAAGTGTCAAACAAAAAGGCAAGGGCAATACAAATTCACCAACACACCTGAGATCTGATTCAGTGATAGTATCTCCAAGTCCTCCAACATACAGTGTAGTAATAGTCTTGTCTTCAGGAGGATCTAGACGAGGCATGGTTGATGCTCGTTTCAGAAGTTTGTCAGCCACGGGATCATTAATTCCATAGTAACGATCTTTGATGTTCTGGTCAGCCAGAGGATCATCTGGGTCTGTAGGTTTCTCGTGTCTAAGGTTCAGCAAACAAAGCATTTTATGATACCAGAGATGACTGAATGGATTAAAATGACTGTAGCTGCCAGTTTCCCTTCTCAAGCCCTCAGGGTCACTTACATCCTTAACCCTGTCCACATAAACACACCAAAATGGAACAAAAAGCCCTGAAAACTTCAACTGCAGCCAGGACTGCCCCAAGCTCTGAATGAATGGCACTTCTCACAGCTCAACACTCAGCACTACAAAACACAAGAGCTGGGTTTGAAACAGCCTCTTGTTCAAATACAAAGATCTCTGCTTGAGGGGACTGACGCCATGAAGCGGAAAAATGAACTACACAAGAGGAGAGCTGCAGTCACTGCTTTGGCAAGCCACACAGCCAACTTCTCACAAACCAACTTGCCACCACAGAGGCACTGGATCCAAGTTTTGCCCTAACCCCAATCTCTGTAGTGTCCTGCCCACTGCTGCATGTCCAAGGGGAGCTGCATCTCACTGTGGTGAACAGACTGACTGTTCAAGCTGTGTCTGTACCTGTAGGGACACTCCTCTCCTCTCTTGCACTCTCCTTTTACCCAGAAGGAACAGATGTGAGGACGGTTGCGTTTGTAGTACGGAGTGGTTCGGGCCAGCTTCAGCAGCATGTCGCTGGTAGAAGTAGCTTTTCCCAGTGCACCAACTGGTCTAGTGCCATCAGAATTGGCTATCTAAAAGCAGGTAAACCACAAATAATTATGTATATATCAGCACTGAACACTAACACACAGAATCTGAGCAAGCAAGTGGTTCTAAGAGAAGCTAGGTCATTGCTCCCCTTTCCTCCACCCACACAGTCACACAAAAAGCATGATCACGACTGCACTTACCTCTCGTTCCATGTTCTGGGTGTAGTATTCTTTGTTGACATCAGATTTAGGCATTTCATCTTTAAGGGAGAGTCCTGCATCCCGGACTTGGATAGGCAAACCTAAAATGAAACAAAAAACCCCCAATAAATCCACATGAAGAACAAGCTGAAAGAGGAGAAAAAGTGACTTCTGCAACCTGCAATGACAAGAGGTAACTCATCTGCTGCTCACGGAAACCACTCTGCCCTTGAACCTCTGAAGAGATATGACCACCAAGACCTGTTCTTTTCAAAGACTGTCCAGTGCCAATTACACACATACATTTAAAGTCATTTCACCCACTCCCATTTCAGAGGGCAGCTCCTTGTCCTTGATCACATTTTTGGGTACACACCATATTCCAGGTCCAGCAGGCAGGTCTGACAGACGTTCTTCAGCTTACTGCAGGTCTGGCACACTTCTGTCTTCTTGAAGCGCATCCGCACACCGGGGCACCAGCGGAACACCGTGAAAGGCCTGGCACAAATCTGGGACAGAAAGGCGACATTTGGTTCACTCTGCACAGAGTTACCACTCTTTTTTGCACGGAAACAAACTCCAAACTCATTTAGCCTCTTCAAACCATGAATACAACTTCTTTGTCCTAAAGCTAAGACTCAGAGCTCAAGAAATATTTGTTTCTATTTGGTACTTTACTTTGACAGGAGAAAGTTTTAGCGAAGTCTTTTTTTTTTTTCCTTGTTGTTTTTATTTATTACAATAACCCAAGTGGAGATCTACTCAAAGACACAGAAATTCCCCTTCATTCCAGGTGATGTCAGTGTGGAGCTTCTAGAGATGAATTACAATGATGGATACATCAGGCACCAGCACAGCAGCAACCCAGGAGA
Organism: Acanthiza pusilla; assembly: GCA_036630365.1. Taxonomy (NCBI): domain Eukaryota; kingdom Metazoa; phylum Chordata; class Aves; order Passeriformes; family Acanthizidae; genus Acanthiza; species Acanthiza pusilla. The sequence continues at coordinate 6,743,320 of JAXCHO010000049.1, read as the reverse complement.
GGTTATGAGAGCTTTGGTCCAGAAGAGTGATGCTCCCACTTATCTCATGGAATGATGCATTTGCTTCCTCTGCATGTAGAGCTTGAGTACATAATAGAACCTCAATCTGTGCAGACTTCAACATACACCTTCTCTCTACCTCAGACCAAAACCGATAAAAGGGCAAAAACCTTCTTTAATTTCCCTCAGTCCAGGTAACGCTGAATATTTCTTGCTCTTGGAAATAAATGTGCCTTATTTCTTCGACAGCTAACACAAATCACCCCATAGCCACGAATAACATATGCACAGCAAAACCCAAATTCCAGGTATGCTGCACTTCTGAATAAAACCAACAAACTTGCACAAGAAAACATGGATAATTTAAAATGCTGAAATAACTTCAAATATAGTACAGCAGTATTCACAAGACCTCATTCTGATAAACATGGAGATTGCTTAGACAGACTCAGGATTTATTCAATAATTTTACCACTTTAGGACCAACTGACTTTGTCTAGCAAACACAGTAGACTGACCTAAAAATTTATGTAGTTACATAAACATTTTAAGTTAACCCAGATAAGCACTTTTCTGAAGCTGACAGGTTTTTAATTATTAAAATGTGTTATTCCTAGATCTGCACCTATTTTGACACTCTTTCTTCAAAAGACACAAACATACCTTGCATTCCTTTCCATATTTTTCTTTGGTCTGAAATACAACAAAAACAATAAAAGAAGGCATGAAATACCATTAACATAAAACCTGACACATATCATTGATGCTATAACCCAGTCGGTTTTTTCATAATTATGCTGCGTTTAGACTCACGCACCCCTGTGTACTTGGCTTACACCTTGGAAGGTCAATAGGACAAAAAAAAATCCTAAATAGTCTCAATACACTTTTGGTTTAGAAACATTCATTAAAAACAGAGTATCTTAAGTTCCACCTCTTGTACTGATGAAAGGCGAGAATGAAAAGGAGCATTAACAGCTCTTCTTAAGGAAAGATGATGTTACATTACATAAACCCATGAAAACAAACAGGTTTTGACACTTGTACCAGCATTAGGGTTATGTTTCATAAGAACAACCCAATCTCTCTCAGCAAACTTTGAGGAACACAAAGGAGATCACATCAGTGTAGGTCACAGGCAACCAGGCCAGACAGAGAAAAGCAACATAACGTGGACTGACTCACCCTGCACAGAGGAAACCAAGGAAAACAAACTACCTTCATAAATCACCTTTAACTTAATTTTAGAGGTGCATGTTTGTGACATTTTAGAAACTGTGCTAATTAGTATTTCAGCAGCTCACAGTTCTCCATGTAGGAGTTTATCAATACTAGAACTTCCTTTTCTACTATTTCCTGCACTCCAGACACTGGACTGTGTCATCTTCCTCTCCTTTTTGATTGATTTGTTCTTAAATCACACCCCTAACCATGACATTACACACCAGCAATGGCTGGAACCAGATCCTGTTGTGCAGAACCAGCTATTCAGGGGAGTGCGTCCCCTCCTGTACCCAGCCCTATTTTAGTCCCCAAACCCACACTTCTAGGGCCACCACAGAGAGACAGAAGGACTGCAGGATCCAACAGACACATACCATCCGAATATAGGGATTTTCTCCAAGACATGTCTGGCACAGGATAGGGAAGTCCTGAATCGAGCAAGAAGAAAATCAGGAGTTTGTAACATGCTTTGCCATCACAACAACATTCAAGTCACACTCTGAAAAATTCTCTAGTTTAACTCATCAGACAGACTAAAAGATGCAAATGAATTCAGAGACACAGGGAGAGCTGCAAGCCACGACCCAGGCCCAAATATTATAGAATGATAATGTGCTGGCTACTGTAGCTTGAAGTAGAACTTGGAATAAACAAACAAAATGCGTATTCTTGAGATCTGAGCCCGCCAGTGCCCGGACTGCAGCAGGTGACACCGCCCCCGCTATCCCTCAGCAGCGATTGCCTGCCTGGGCCCACTCGGGAGAAGCTTCAGCTCTAAGGGACGCGGCCAGGGGCACACGTGGGGCCCAGCTCAGCCCCGCAGCGCCGGGAGGGTTCCGAGCTAACACAGACCCGAACTGCGGCGCGGGAGAAGGGGCGGCGGAGCAGCTCGCTCCCTCTGCCCCATAAGGAGGGCCGGGAAACCACGGCAGAACCCTGCTGGGAGGCAGAACCGCAAGAGGCGGGTCCCGCGGGCAGGGGCCGGTTCCAGAGGGCAGGTGGCGGGTCCCCGGGGAAGGTGGCGGGTCCCCGGGGCAGGTGGCGGGTCCCCGGGGCAGGTGGCGGGTCCCCGGGGAAGGTGGCGGGTCCCCGGGGAAGGTGGCGGGTCCCCGGGGAAGGTGGCGGGTCCCCGGGGCAGGTGGCGGGTCCCCAGGGCAGGTGGCGGGTCCCCGGAGAAGGACCCAGCGCCGGGGCCGCCTCCCCGCGCTCCCTTCGCCTCGCGGCCTTGCCGCCACACACGCTCCCGCGGCGGAGCAGAGTCCCGCCAGCCCCGGCCCGCTCCTCCCGGCTCTGCCGGTTCTCCCGGCGCTTCGCCGCCGCCGCCGCTCACCGCATCCTCCCAGTTCTGCCGGTTGTAGGTGTTGGAGCCCAGCGATGTGGACATGGCGGCCCCGCTCCGCTACCGGCAGGCGGCGGCCGGAAGTGACGCCACTTCCACCAGCGCCGTAACGGAAAAGGCGGGCTGAGAAAACGGTGACGTCACAGCACCGCGGCCGCAGGGGGCGCCCCGAGCGCAGCTCAACGGGCGAGACCACGGCAGCGAGAAGGGGGGAGCAGCGGCCGAGACCATTGGAAAAACACGGGGGAGTTCCGCTCTTCGCTTTGTTTAAATAATGATTGTTTTCGAATGAGAGCCAGCGCAAAGAATCCGAGAGCCACGTGTGTTTTATTGAAGGTCACTACACGACGTCAAGCATAAGGCAACAGGCGCCTGTCGGGGAGCGGGGACAGAGGCAGGGACACGCCAATACCTTTCCTATCGCCTACAGCACCTACAGGGAGGGGAAAAAACAACTCGCCGAGCTCATCAGAGCTCTCAAAACGCCATAACCCAGTGCACCTTTTGTTTTTAATGAGAAGGGCGCAGGTCACGTTGGCCTGCAGCAAACCCCAGCCCAGCCCCAGCTCAGGGCGTGGGTCCTGGGAGGTCTTTCCATGGTCGTGTTGCAAGTGCAGCAGCTGTTTTGGCTACTGAACAGGAGAAATTGTGGCCAGAGGTGAAGTGCTTTGTTATCTGGACAGGGAAAGCCGCAGTAGGCACTAGCACTACACATTGACTACTAACTACAAGTCTCAAACTCATGCTGTACATCTGTGTGTCACCTACACAGAGTTGTAAACGTGATGCCTCGCCGCTTTGAGACCCGCTGCAGGATCGGGGCTGTGAGGTGAGAGCCCCTCCTGCACACCACGGCAGGTTTCTTGCGCTAAGGAGATGTTTTGGGGTGCTGCATCACCCCTCCAGAGAGCAGGCAGCCTCATCCTGCCCTTCCATGCAGAGGATTCGCAGATCCAGGCTGGCAGAGCCATGGCACAAGCACCTGGAGTGACACGGCCAGGGCTGGCTGATATTCAAGCCTTTCCCGAGCACAGCAGCACGTCAAAGCCCCTCAGAAATGTTTAACAGAGGTCAACGTCTGAAGTGGGAATGCTCTGCAGGAAGAGCCATCTCACCTGCCTGCACTAGCCATGCACTTACTGGTAATTCAGTCTCCTGGATACACAGCTCTTAATCACCCATTTTAGCTTGGACTGCAGCCAAATTACACCCCGGGTAAATGACCTTTTGGTACTGTGTGTGTAGTTAACATATAATGAGTTTTCACCATTACACCTCCCTCCCACCCACCCTAACTGGAAAAACAAAGATTATGAACCCAAAACACCACTGTCGCTTTATAATTACCAGAGCTAATCTTAACTCTCCAGGTTTCATACCCTCATCGCTACAATCCCTAGCAACACATTTATTGAGCTGAAGACTGCCAGGGAGCCTCTGGAGCATCCCTGCCTCTCCAGAGCTTTCCTGCCTCAGTCAAGAGCTGCAGCAGAACCTGAATTCCCAGCTTGCAGCACATCCTGCTGCCACATCCAGCTGAGGGCCCAGCGGGCTCATGGCGGGCTCGGTTGCCAGTCAGATCCATGAACACTACAGTACACTATGTTTAAAGTTTAAAGGCAAACTGATCGACTCCTTTGTGAAAACACATCTGCCACCTCGGCTAAGCAAGCTACATATGCCAGAGGGGTTGGGCTCTATGGCCCAGTCCCCTACAGTTGAGGTATCCTAGGAGGAAGCAGAAAACCAAAAGAAAAGATCGTGCTGCTGGCAGTAACTTGCCAGAATGCAGAAGGCAGGGACACTCCTTAAAATGTTTGTTTGGGAAGGGCATAGCTCTGTGTGAAAGAGAAGTTGTTCATTATTGGGTATGGAACATCAGGTTTGTGGGCTGACATGGAGAAAAAAACAGTATGGGTTCTTTTCTGTTGATAAATTCAAATTCAGCCTTAATTATCTGCTGATAAAGCCACATTCAGTGCAAACCTGGAGAAAAGGAGATCTTTCTTTGTGCTCTAACACGTGCTGCAAGTTACTCTAGCTTGTGGCAGTGAGGGGAAGTGGAGTGGTGGTTAGTGGGCACTACGACAAGGGGAGAGAGAACAAACCATCCCAAACCACGGCAGCCTCAGCCCCCTCCTGGCGGCCAGCTGGGCCCGTGGCACACCCACACATCACAAAGGAGCTCTGGCAGAACCTTTCACCAGGTGCTTTCTCAGGGTGCCAGTCCATCCAGCCGTCGGGAGCAAGCACTGGGAGCCGCTACGGGAGCACGGGGCCAAGGCTGAGCTCCACGTGATGGGTGAGCCAGATCACCTCAGAGGTGTGGTCACCTTCCTCATTGGGCCGGATGGGAGCAGTGAGGTTTTTGAATTCATGCTTCATCTTGAAACTCACGGTCACTTCGCCCTCTTCCTTCTGTGGGGTGACCTTGATGAAAACTCCCACCTTATTGGCTTTTCTGAAGGCAATAACGCTGCAAGGCAGAACACAGAGGAACATTGGGTCAGCCAAGTTTTCAAAGCATTGTTCCAAGTGGAACAATGCTCTCAGAGGAACCCAAAGCACACTGAAGACAGACAGGAGGAGTGAGTTACTCAAAGAGCCGAGTTTTTAAGGGAGAGGATCCCCACAGGACACTCACTCAGGGTCATCCTGGAAGTCTTGAGGCTCTGCCAGCTCATCGTATTCTGCTGCAGCATCTTTGCCAGCCAGAATAAGCTCCTTGGGAGGAACTGCCACCTGAAACAGAGCATGGAGAGAAAGAAGCCTTTCAGCACTGATCACCAATTACACCGCAAGCAGGAGAGGGCTCTCCTCTTCTGAGGTATGCTTCACTAAGGTTTAACAGAAAAATGATTCATCCTCAGCTTTTCTCTGCTTCAGGACCACCTGATTACTACCCTGCTAGTGAAATAATGAACTTCTCCCTCAAGTTTTGGATATCAATGAACAGACACAATTTCAAAATACTTCATGAGCTGCTGTTTACATTGGTGGCAGTCATTTAACCTCCAGGGAGGGAAACATAGCACAGTTGGCAGGGGTTGAAGGACATATGAAAAGTGTGCCCTGTGGAAGGACAAAGGGGAGTGGTAAACCCTGGAAGAGGCTTGGGCTTACACAGCAGAAGGGTGCAATCAATACCTTGGCAGTGCTGTTGATGTTGTCAGGGTCTCCCTCCTCACACTCCAGCAATGTGACATGTGTGACGTTCTCCACAGGATTAGTCAGAGTCAGAAGGACTTGGCTCTCCTGGGGAGATTCAGGAATCACAGCTCAAGAAGCAATTTTGCTAAAAGTCGTTGTTACTGTAAGCACCTCCATATTCTCTGACTGATCAACACCTTCAAAATTGCATCACATCCTCTCAATGGATGGACACTGACCACCCTCTCCGTAAGGAAGGCACCAATACCATGCAAAACTCTTTTGTAATGTAAGAAATATGTATTTTGGGAGCCTAGCTGAGATCTCAATTCCACACCTTTTATTCAGACATTGTCAAGTGCTTGTGATGCCAGATGTCACACTGTGCAGCAATCTACTGCTGCAGAATGACAAGTACATGCAGTGTACTCTGGCCACTCCCGTAAACCCTGCACCCTCTAAATGGAGTCAGAGGAGCCCTCAGGGAACAATCATCACACCATGTCATCTTCCAGAAAGATCCCACATTCACAGCTCCTGGCTATGTCTCAGCCTAAGACATTTCTGGAAAAGCTACTGACCTTCATGTAGCGCAGGTTGGGAATAGACATGATCCTCACTTCAGGGATGTAGTTACTACAAAATAACAGAGCAAATGACCATGAGGGACTGTGTTGCTGTCTGTAACACACCTCCTGAAGTAAAGGGAGGTATGAGAGCTTGAGTTTGGCTTGCATTGAAAGGAAAAATGAAGTGTCCTTTTGCTGTATAACCCTAATCCTACAAACCCCTGCTCTGGTCTGGGGCTGGCACAGCATGCGGTGTTTTTGTCAAACTGCTGAAATCTTTAGTAGATCAGCAAGCAAACCTATTACAGATAAGCTAAATATATTTAAAAAGGTGATTACACCATCCTAAGGGATGACACAATCTTACAAGGGGTCACAGCAAGAGTACTAAAGAAATTAAAATAGAAGGCATTAACTAAGCATGAACAGGCAGTTGTTGTCCCTAGTCCCCATTTCTTACTTACACAGCAACCAGCTGGATCTTGAATTTGATAGACGTTGGATTGAATTCTGGTTTGCTCAGGTTATGTTCACATTTCTAGAGACAAAGGTATTTAAGTCAGCACCAGAGACAGTGTGCAGTCACACACAGAAGAATCAGAGCCACAAGTGCCATGTCACCAGCCACGACATTACAGCCTCTAGCACAGCACATATAAAAACTACTTGGGGTGCATGTAGCAATCATTGTGTTCAGTTATTGATAATCCAAAAATGCTACATCCAGCACTACCAGTGCAACCTCAGAAACATAAGACTTGGAACCAGTCTTGAAAACACCTGGACGCTGACTGCAGCACAAATACCTGTAAGTCCTCTGATCTATGCTCCAGAATCCATTAAAAAAATGAAGCAGCTAGAAGTGCTGATCTCCTCATAGGCTACTCTTCAAATACAGGGTCAGTCTGACATTACTGATTTCTGAGAAAATATTCTGCATTTTCAAAGCATTCTGCATCTTAAATACTTACAATAACATTGCTCTATTACTTTAGTAACTAGATAAATAAATATCCTTGTATGACTGAGAAAACAAATCATGTAATAAAGGCCAAGTTGAAAGCCAACAGCAGAACTTGAATTTAACTCTTGCCTGTCTTCATGTCCCATCTCTCTGCTTTGCTTCTCTTGATATATCCTCTTTCTGCCTTCACTCTAGTGACATCTTCAATATTCTGCACTGCTTCTCCTTAATACTTTGTTTGCTGACTTTTGTCATTAGTAACAGCAGAATTTTTCTTAATTCTGACTGTACTGGCAGCCTTCTCTGATTCCTGAGCTAGGCAGGGCATTAGCACAGACCACCTTTGTATCTTTACCCATCTTTGACAGTGCTGTCCTCCCTTCATAACTGCCATCACACCAGAGATGTGACACTCTCCCTCACCCCTTGGTGTTGTTACCACTAACTTGGCTGAGACCTTTCAACAACCAGAAGCATTTGAGCAATTTCTTTTAAAAGAGAAATACACAGCCCATTTCTCAGCACCCATGTTCTGTGAGCCTAGAAAAGGCCCTTTTCTGGCTTGAATTCCCCACCCGGCAGCGCAGCGAGCGTTTGATCAGGAGGTGCTTGTGACGTGGGTAGAGCTGGGAAGCACAGATGGGCTGGAAGTCAGGCTGCAGCAGGCGCTGGCGCAGAGTCGTCACTGGGAGCACAACAAAATGACAAAGAAATGTCTCAGGAACTGAAACTCGAGCTGGATTCTACAGATGCACCTTGCACTGTGTGCAGACCTGCCACCATCTCTAAGAAACTTAATCTCACCTGCACCCCATAGTTCAGAAACTACTGGCAACTATCACATTTCTAGCAATGAATAGAAAGGCAAGAGCTGAATAAAGGGCTGCCCTGACTGGGCACAGTTACATGAGAGCAACATCAGTGCCAGCCCAGGAGAAACAAGGGACCCACATTTCTCTTCAAAGCTGAGCTGGGATGGAAACAAGAGTTTTGTAATCATCTAGAACATAGTTCTTTCCCTCACCACAGCAAATGAGTTTCAGAGCTTTGTTACCCTCACAGCTGGGTGCTGCATGAGTACAATACACAGCTTCTTAGCAAGGAGTTTGCATAACTCAGACTCACATGTAGAATTAGAGAAAACATAGTTCCCAATGCCAGGAATTCCCAGCAGCCAAAACCACCCATGGGTTTCCCCCAAAAAGCAGGCTCCTCACTGTTCCCAGTGCCTAAGAGGCAGTAAGCCACCTGGCAGCCTTTGTCTCACTGTGGGGAACCAGGAAAGTTGTATTCTTCACCAGCATCAAACCCTCTCAATGCCAACAGTCTCATGAGAAAAGGACACCAAGAGCATTTACCCCTTCCCATAAACCTTTCATGAATTAATTGATATTGGCAAACTTTGTGGGCCTGCAGAACTACCAACAACATCTGTTCTACTTGCAGCCAGCTCAGCTGGAAGCCCACATCACTCCTGTACCTGCTGGTTCATCCTGTTCAGTCCAAATCTGATCAATTTACAGTATTTGTGGATTAAATCATGAGTCAGCTAAAGAACTGGCAAGTGTACACAGGCTGCTCCAAGCTGATGTCAAAGCAGTGCGCAATTGTTACTCAACAGCCCAGTTTCGGTTCCAGCTCCCCAGCAGCTGTTATTTCCTTATTTCCTGCTATTATTTGAAAAAGGACACCAGCTTTTTTCTCCATCCAAAAGTTGATGCTTCACACACACAGAAATTAAGGCCAGCAAGAAAATTAAATAACCCTTCAGGCCTTCTGGCTCTGAGCTTTCCATGTACAACATGAAGCTGAGTCTGGATTCAAAGTTACCATTTAAAAAGTCACGTATTTCCCACTGTTTCAATCCCAGCATAAAAATGACCAGAAGCTTGGGTCATTAGGAACTTTTGAAGTTTGTAGGCACTGCCCATGTTACAAAAAATAAGGGCAAAAAGTGACAGAACACTAAGCTGTTACCTTCTGTTAGATTGATTGGTCTTGTGTAGTAATCCTCAGGAAGGGGCTCCACTTCCTCCACTGCATCAGCTGGCTCAATCTTGATCTCCTTCTGGTCTTCCCCTTCTTTCAGGCTAAGGCAAAATAATGGACAACTCGGTCACAGAATAGGGGAAGTGTGCTCTGACAGCAATAGCAGTAACTGCATTGTAGCACAGAAGGCAGTGAGAGCTGAGATTGAAAGACAACAATTGCAACAAGGGTGCGAGCAGTCACTTGCTCCTTTTGGGAGAAAGTAGAACATCTGGAGATGCTGAGCAGAGATGCACAAAGATCTGAAATGCTAGATGTCTCTGGCACTCAAAAGAAGAAATCTCCTCTTGCTAATCATCCATCATCTTCTTAGAGCTGCTTTACTGTGCTCTTGCCTACACCTCCAATCCTCCCCCCAAAGGCAACCCCAACCCTGATACTCACGAGAGTCCAGCGAGGGCACTGATGGGAGCTCCAGGCCTCTGGCGCTGAAGCCTCGTTCCAAGGCCATATTTGTCCTACAAGGAAAAATGGAACTGTCACCCTCACATCTGCTTCCTACCAGGAAAAAGAACTGCTGCAAACTCATCCTTTGAGCTGCATGACAAGCATGGGGAAACAAGCAAAGGAAAGCAAAAAGGAAAAGGTATTCAGTGCTTCCTAAGATACATTTTTCTGCTTAAACTGTTGGCAAGGAGAAAATAATTCCCACTGCACTGCAGATGGGGAAAGACAGATGTGTGTGGCTACTGCTTATAAAGCTTTTTGCTCCTTCCTCAAATCACCATCCTGCACTACTGACACATTTTCCCTGGATATTCTCTTCAGAGCAACTCCACGTCAAGTAGTGTAGAATGAGAGCTCAGCTGCCAAAAAAAATGGGTTGATGTAGTTATGAATCCAACTGAAAGGCTCTGTAGCACTACTTGAAGCAGCTGGAAGGTTCAATCTCCTGCAAACCTTGTTACCTACAAGTCTCTTCACCAGGACTAGCTGAGCTACTCCTCAGGTTTCTGCAGCTGAGCTGTAACTCAGGGTGCGTGAAGGCAGACATCTTCCTTCTGGGCATGGCTGAAAACCTGCATTCTCACCAAATGAGAAATGTGAGCATCAGCCTACTCTGGTGATTTTTCAAGGATGAGATGATTAATGTTAGGGCCACTTGCCTTGGGCAGGCAGACGGCTGTGTCTCAGACTGCTCTTCAAGTGTACATTACTCACTCAAAGATACTGCCCTGTTTCTGAACTAACATGAAATTATTTTTTGTAACAAATGTTACCCTCTGAAAAGTTAAGGCTTCAGCTGTGTTTTGTTCTAGGCACACCCAAGCCAGAGGCCCTGAGGCAAGGTGTAGGATCTGTTACTCCCCTTCAGTTGGTACCATGAGAGCTTTAACACCAGCAGAAACTGTGAAAAGACTTACCACTACGTGTATAGTGTGTTGCTGTGGAGAGCCCCCAAAATAGCAGCAGGTAGCAACGGAGACAAAAAATGCAGCCATAAGACACAAGCAAGGGCACAGAGCAAGCACAGTTCATTGAAGTAGCAAGCATATGCAGTCACCCAGCTAAACAAATTGGTTTTGCAAAAACCAAAAGTGAGCATTTTCCTGCCAGGTACAATAAACAAGTCATTCAAACCACAACCAGGTCTTAAGGTTAATTTCAGCAGATACTTCATGCAGAGAAGTGCCCGACAATGCTGATCTATCTGTCACTGAGCTGTGGGATGAACTGTTCCTGAGAAAGAGCTGCACTGCATTTCACTACTGGAGAACATATTCCTTGGCAGGGCAAGTGTAAACCCTTCTGGCACTGTTAGGGGGGACTATCAGAGAGAGAGGCAATGTAATACACAGTAATGGGTGTAAAACTAATCATCCCTAAAGAAAGCCTCATTTTCTTCATGTTGTGCTCAATTAAACAAAGCTGGGGAACCCTACTGTGCTACCAACTATCTAATTTTCCAGGCTGAGGCTGTTGTGGATCACTTTCCCTGCTCTGAGAAGGTGGCACAAACAGCTCACCGAGAAGGCCAGGGGAACATAGTTTCGGCGTCGCACCAGCTTCCTCCGGTCCCGCTCGATCTTCTCCTTCTGAGCCAGCTGCTGGTAGTACTCAACCAGTTTGTTAATCTGGAGGGAGGAGAAGAAACAGGTATGCAGTGTAAGGGGAGCAATGGCACATCAGCTGCAGCATTTGCTGGTGAACTGGCTGGGGTTCCTGCTACTTGTATCACTCTGTTCCTAGTACCAGCTGTATGGTGAAGGATGTACTTGAAGAAACCTGTGTGCATTAACATCTCTTAACCCACGCTGTGGGTGACAAACTGACCCTCCCTTGGGAATGATGCATGTGGGAGGGCAGTGTCCATTTCTCACTTTGCAATTCAGCAACTGAGACTTTGTTCATGAATTTGTGATGACTGGACAGAGTAATGTCATGTGGCCAAAACCAAGCAATTTGGATGAGCAGAGCAAACAGCATCTTTAGCATATTTTCCCCCCTCCCCGAGGCTGGTCACATTTAGAGTGGAGCCCTAATAGAAGACAGGGAAGGGTGTTAAAGGTGCAGTTGTGTTTTCCAGATCCTAGACACACTCTTGATTGGAAAACAGCTTTTTTTCACATACATACGCAGCACATTCAGCAGTGGTGTTTTAACAGCACCATTAGATAGGATGGTTTCAACTGAGCTTCTTCTCAAAAGGAGATTATATACTGCGATATCCTCAGGGGAGCCTCTAAGAGGCCTTCCCTCCATTGAATTCATCAAGGTGCAGATTAGGAACTGGAACTGGTATCTGAAGGATTATATAGATGCAGAGAAAGTGATTGAGAGGGCCTGACACCTCTAACAGCTCTTTCTGGCTGATGCATTTCAGCCCAAGCACAGCCTTCCCATTCACTCACCCTCTGTGTGTGAGGATTCTCCGGCTCCTGCCAGCCACCACTCGCTACATGAGAGAAGAGAAAAAGCAAAGTCTACACGAGGTTTCCAGACTCCACATAGAAATCACACCCAGCACTCAGCTCTCTTGGTGTTATTTATAAAATATGGCATTCCCTATTTTTGCTGCACTTACGCCATTGCATTTTTTAAAGTTCATGTCTGTACAAATATACACCTCTGAAAGCTTTGCAGAGGCAGGTTTGGGCTGAAAGAGGTCTGACAGTTTTTATATTGTGTTTTTAAACAAATGCTGCTTGAGAGATACTCAGGACAGCACCCAGGAGTCACTCCAGCAGCAGGTACATGTGTTTATATGTGTGTCTCATTACTGGCTGCTGCTGTCTCTGCATCCTTGGCTCCATTTTCAGTCACATCAACACTGGAAGTCAGAGGATCTGCTTGGCCTACTCAACCCCTTTTCAGGAGCCTGACAGATATTTTCTGTACATGTCATGTATAAAAAAATAGATAAAAGCTTTGTTCTAGTGCTGTTGTGAAGAGAAAACCCAAGTTCAAACACTGACTAGCAACTCTGGAATAAGTCTAAGTGAGCAAAAGTGATGGGAAATAAATTAGATGTTTATGCTGTCAGACTGAGTGGCTTCAAAGACTGCAAAAGCCCACAAACGAGATCTCAGCTGTGGAGAGAGTGCATTGACTACAACAGTTTGACAGTTTTCCCACTAGTCAGGTAACATGAGCATGGAAGTAGGTCACATATTCTACTAACTCAGCTTCAGCTCAGCTCTTCAGAGGAGTCTTCAGCAACAAAGACTTTTCCTGTGAATTTCCAACTACAACTCCAATCCTAGACAGATATTAAGTCTATAGTACAGTCAGGAACTAATTGGGCTACCTGTTACCTTCAAAACACAAACTGGGCTAGTGCTGTAACTCAGCTTTCTGTCTTGGACTGTCCCTTACCAACAGACTTGTCTGCCATGCCAACATCCCGGGAAGTCCAGCGGCAGAAGCCACAGGCCAGGTAATAGGCTTTCTTCATGGTGGTCTTGGCTGGGTCGTCAGGGAGGGGCGCAGGGATGCTCGTGGCCCGTGTGGAAAGGGTGTGCATGCAGCACGGGCAGTCAAAGCAGTTGGCACACCTGCAAACAACAAGGCAGGGCTCTGAGAAGGGTCCCAGGCTGAGAAAAATGCTCCCAACAACCACATCAACGTTAAAGCAACAGATCTTTAACTCTTAGGCAACAGCACTAGTGGAAAAGGGCAGCAGAACCATCGTGAGAATGTGCGCGATTCAGAATCAGCCTAAGAACAGCAGCAGTGACAAACATAAAAATGATACTAAAATTTTGATACTAAAACACCTTTGTATTATGAGACCAGATCATTAGAAAAACCCAAAAGCCGTGAACAGCACATGATATGTCATGGAAAGACACTGATGCCCCAAAACAGACTCAAACGTAACAAGCAGCCATGTAATTTTTGAAGAACTTCAGACAGACATTCAAAGGAGCTGTTTAAATAGGGAGTCTTGATGAAAAAAGAGAGCCAAAGCAACTTTACCTGTTCTTTTTCAGCTTGGCTTCAGCTGAAGGCATGTTTTCCAGGCAGCTGGGGCAGTAGTGAGAGTCCACCTGAAGAAGACAGAGTCACATCATACATGTGACATGGCACACCTTTGTCCAGACAGCCACAAACTCCCACACAATCCAACAAGGACTGGCAACAGAAAGGTGAAGCCAGGGAAGGCTTGAGGCATTTTTTGATATTCAAAATCTTAGACCATCTCAGCCAGATTTTCCTCTTTAATAATGTAAATCAGAAGGCTTCTTAACTCAGAATTAAACTTAAGCCAGGATTAAACTACTTCACCTAGTAAATAGGAAAAGATCAGCTGGGGGTCAACCGTTGACAGTTACAAGAATCTCATTTCTCAGCTTGAACAAGAGGTTTTTAGATGTTGTTTTCTATCTATACCTAAATTTATTCCGTCCTTGCAGTTACACTGGTCAGATACACGCACATTTCAGAAAACGCTTTGTATCTCTGTGCTGTCACAGCAAATTCTGTCAATTAAAACAACAGCAGCAAGACTGGGGGCCCCTTCTTGAAAAAAGGAATTCAAACTGATTATTAGGCACGGACACACACAATAACTACACTCCTCACACCACAGTGAATTAATGAGGGATGCAGCCAGATCACAAATCCACTCTTCAGAGGCCTTAACACTTCCTTAAAGACGCCTCTTCTGAGATGTGGGCTGCACAGTCATTCTTTCAAGGCTTTCCAAACCTATCACAATTTCTTAATTCAACCAGGCTTCCACAGAATCAGTTTTACCGATTTTATTGCGACAATTTATGAAGCCACAAACCCTCCACAGCAGAAATCACAGCGTATAATGACGAGGGGCGTGTGTCTGGGGGGGGTCCTTGGCCCTCCCCGGTCGGGCCCGATGGGGATGGGTGTGGGAGGGGGGTCTTGACCCAACCGGTCGGGCCCCGCCGAAGGGTGAGGGGGCCCCGCGGCCCCGGTCAGGCCCCACCGAGGTTTAGGGGTCCCCGCTCCCCCTGCCCGGGCTGTTCAGGGGGGCACATCCCCCATGAGGGGAAGCCACCCTATGAGCTCGCCCCAGCCAATCACAGCCCCAGCTCCGTCGACGGACAGGTGCTTACAGCCAATCCAAAGCGAAGCACCGCCCCATCCGTCACCCGTAGCCAATCGCCGCGTTCTGCGCGAGTTGCACCCACCCCCCCAGCCGCAGCACCAGCCAATAGCAAAACAGAAAAAGAGTGAGCGGCGGGAGAGCGACCCAATCGGTGCGCGCATAGGGGGCACCATCCCGCCCGGTCCCGCCCAGTCCCGCCCGGTGCGCGGGTGCGGCACAGCCGGGCCGCCGTTACCTCGTGCGAGACGCACTCAAGCGAGCGGAGCTCGCTGCAGTAGCGGCAGAAATAAAGCTGCGGCAGCGGCGCCCGCAGCTCCTTCTCGCCGCGCACCAGGTACAGCACCCGCTCCGACTGCAGCAGCGACGCCATCTTGGGAGCGGGCGGGCTCCGCCCCGCCTCCGCCGTCTGACGCCGCCGCGCCGCCGTCTGACGTCACAGCACCGCCCCGGGCACGTGACCCAGCTGGGCAAGGGGTCCCGGAGCAGCGATCGGTGCCCTCGAGTCCCAGGTCCCCCGAGGACGGGGGTGTGTTCCCTGGGTCCCGGTGCTCCGGGGCGCGTCCAGCCTGGCCTTCGACACTGCCAGGGGTGGGACAGCCACAGCTTGTCTCTGCCAGTGTCTCACCATCCTCACAGAAGGATTTCTTCCCAATATTCCATCTATCCCTGCCCTGTGGCAATGGGAAACCATTCTCCTTTGTCCTGTGACTCCAGCCCCTCGTCCAAAGTCCCTCTCCAGCCTTGGAGCTCCTTTAGGCACTAGAAGGGGTTCTAAGGTCTCCCCGGAGCCTCGCGGTCCCTTGGTGAGCACCCGCAGCTCTCCCAGCCTGTCTCCAGAGCTCAGCCCCTTGAAGGATCTCCATGGCCTCCTCTGGAGTCACTCCAGCAGCTCCGTGTCCTCCTTACGCTGGGGACCCAGAGCTGGGCACAGCTCCAGGTGGGTCTCACCGGAGCAGAGCAAACGGGAGGAATTTTTCACCCCCCAAAGGTGGTTTCTGTTCAGTCTCATCTGCTCAGACAGGATCCTGACAAGAACCAACATTCCCATGCTGTTGTATCAGCAGGAAAGCACGAGGTCTGTGGATGCTGAGCTGTGTGCTCAGAGGGCAGAGCTTGCCTCAGCAAACTACCCCCAGTTTGCTGCTGGATAACCCAACAAAGCACTAGTCCCAGCCTGGCCTGTGGATCCCCCACATCCTCCATCCTGGATCCCCCATCCTCACCCCAGTATCCATTCCCATACAGTGCCTGTGGTCAGTCCCTGCCCTCTGTCTGCTGCTTGCAGCTCCACAGGAAACCCCTGCCCATGAGGATCTGCCACCGTTTGTGATAAAAACCCCACACGCTTTTTATCCGACAGCAGCAGCTGGAGGGGAGCAGTGCTGGGAAGGCAGGGAGGAGGCTGCCTGTGCACTGCTCCAGCCAGCGCTCTTTGTCCATGGGGTGCCCGGAGGCCAGGAGTGTCTGAGAGCATGTGGTGGGGTTTCCACCAGAAATCCAAGAGGTTTCCCTTGGAAATGGCAGGAGTGAAAGGTGCAGTGTGTGGGTTTCACTGTGAGTGACACTGAGCTTGTGTCGCAGAAGGAAAATCAGAGCATCCCACCCTGCTTTTGCCATTCAGCATCGCCAGTGGAGTGGAATATTCCACTGGGCAGCACAAACGCCGTTCCCAGCTGGCGGGCTGAGGTCTGTCCCCTCCCTGGCATTGCTCTCTGCCCTTTTCACTGTAAATCACCCTGCCCGAATCCCTGAGGAGCTCGGGCACCTCGCTGCGGGGCGGTTTTGGAGGCTCTGGGTGGTCTTGCCCTGGGCTTTGGGTTAAGTGGGTGCCTGTGAGCCCTGCTGGGGCAGAAGGGGGTCGGGACAGGGGAGGACCCTTTGTGAAAGACTATGAAGTGAAATGTCCCCACGGTCCCTCCCTGAGGGAGGTTCAGCTCCAGATGGTCTTCCCCAGTGGAACCCCATTCTGGGTGGGATGAGACGGAGTGTGTTCTTACTTTACCCTGGTATGGAAAAAACGTCCTGCCGTGCTTTGCCTTTCCTTCCTTCCCCTTCCTTCTATCCCCTTCCCCTTCTTCTCCTCCCCTGCCGTCCCCCGCGGGCCGGGCCGGGCCGGGCCGGGCGGGGCCAGGCGGAGTCTCTTTCGCCCGGCGGGAGTCTTTCTCTCCGGGCTCGGTCTGCCGCTGCTGTCGCTTCGAGCCGGAGCAGGAGCCGCAGCCGAGCAGCGCCGCAGGTAAAAGGGGATGCGGGCAGGCAGTTCGGGAAAGGCACGGGCAAGGCAGGCAGGGCACAGAGAGGGCACGGGGAGGACCGGCAGGGCACGGGCAGGACAGGCAGGGCACAGGCAGGGCACGGGCAGGACAGGCAGGGCACGGGCAGGACAGGCAGGGCACGGGCAGGGCAGTCAGGGCACGGGCAGGGCAGGTCGGACGGGCAGGGCACAGGCAGCTGGCGCCTCTGCCCCATGGCACCGTGTCCCCCACCCCCGGGGGTGGGTCACAGCCGCGGTCCCCGTTCCCTGTCCCCTCCGCCCCTTCAGCTGATGGATAACTCCGTGACTCAGCATGAGGTACGGCTGTGGGGGACACACACGAGGCTCCCCAGAAGCGAGGGGGGCACCTGGCTGACCTGACCCCACTGCTGCCCTGCGAGATGACCCACGGGTGAGTGACCAGTAGGATGCTCAGTTGTGGCTGTGCTTTATCAGCTCCTCTAGCAAATTATAGCAATTAATAGGGAAGTTTTTCTCTGGGCTTTTATCCAGCGAATTCAAAGCATGCTATAAATCCTGGGGCTAATCGAAGGAGCCTTTACCAAAAGCTCTCAAAGGAGCTCAAAGTGAAAGCTGGATCTGGCCACAGGGGTGTCTCTGGAGAGAGCAGCAGTGGGGGGGGAGGGTGGTTCTGGCTGTGGGAGGAATGGAGGGGCTGCCCCACCACCCCTCTGCCCCTCTCTTGCAGGATGGACCCCCCTAACCTCACAGGTCCTGGTGACCTCCCCAAGCACATCCTGGACATCTGGGTCATTGTCTTGATCATCCTGGCCACCATCCTCATCATGACGGCGCTGGTGCTGTGCCCGGCCACTGCTGTCATCATCTACCGAGTACGAACACACCCCACGCGCAATGGCATCGTGTGAGGCTGGCCGGCTGGGCAGGGGGCTACAGCCATGGGACCCTGTGCCAGGGACCTCGACGGGGCACCCTGAGAGCTGGAGGGACGGGCAGGAGCCGGGGTGGGCCAGCACCCAGACATCTGCCCCTGTACCTGGCTCTCACTGGGTGAACCCACTGCTCGTTTTGCCCACTGAGCTCGCAGGGACCATGGGGGAAGCGGCAGAACAGGCAGCAGGAGGGAGAGGTGTGACTTTGTGGACATGTCCAGCTGGAAACAACTCGCTCCCATGAGGGAGGCAGGCTGGTCTCATCTTCACTGGTGACTCCCAGGCGAGCAGCAAGGAGTGGAAATGCCTGGCAAAGTTATTTCTTCTTTGGAATCCTAGCTGTCAAGGTGGTTGGGGAAAAAAGTGTCAAAGCAAGGTGGATGTGGCTTCTGGTCGGGCATTTAGCACACAGCTAGAAGCATCAGTGACAGAGCCCATGCTGGCTGCACAGCAGATGTGCAGCTGGCACCAGCTTCTCTATTCATTATCTGCTGAAATTGTAGGAAAATCCTATGGGG
The DNA here is from genome assembly GCA_036630365.1 of Acanthiza pusilla. Lineage (NCBI taxonomy): Eukaryota > Metazoa > Chordata > Aves > Passeriformes > Acanthizidae > Acanthiza > Acanthiza pusilla. The sequence continues at coordinate 6,724,815 of JAXCHO010000049.1, read as the reverse complement.
CACTTGGTTCCTCTGGGTCTCGCGGGGCAGAGGAGGGTGTGCAGCTCCTGCCAGCCCTTCTGTCTGCATGCTGGCTGTGCTCCCTGCTCCTGATAGTGAGAGCCCACACTGTTTGCCCAGCACACCAGCCCTGTTGGGGGGTCTGTGTGCCCCTCACCTGGGCAGGTAAAGCAGGAGGGGTGGGTTTGTGCCCAGTCAGTGGCAAGGGACCATGTAAGCTCTTGCACTGCCCTCTGTTATGAAATAAATGGACTTTATCCTTCATGTGAGTGTGTCGTGCAGCTCTGTCTACACTATGGGTGGTGTCTGAATTTCAGGTGTCTGGATTTTTCAGGATTTCAGATACTTTGCAGCCTTTCCAGAAAGCCTCCCTGCTCTGACCTCCTGCACTGCGTTGCCTCAAGGTCCCTGGGGTTCTCTGTGGCCTTGGAGCCCTACAGCCGCAGCCCTGCAGTAAGGTCACAGCCCAGCCCCATGCTCCAGGAGGGCAAACCTCAATCTGGACACAGTTGTCAGACAGTGGGTGGGAAGGATTCCTCAGGACTTTCTGAAAGTGGTTGTGGCTGGTTTTCTCCCACTCGGGTGACCGACATCATTTCCCTCACACCAGCCTCGTGCCAGGTCAGAGCCCTGGGGCTGAAACAGCATCTTGGTGACTCACAGCAAGAAAGGTCAGAAAACTAACATGAATCAGGCACGGATGTGGGGAAACACTATGGTGATGCTGGTGGGAATTGTTTAAATCCCATTTTTTGTGCTGGAAAGAGCAACCAGTTCTGCAGTATTGGAAACCCTATGTCCCATTCCCATGCGGCTTGATCCACAACAACCTGCATTGGGTTTGCATTGCATGTTGGGGCCAGAGGGCCAAGAGGTTCCCAGGGAAGCAGGACCTTGGGCAAACACCTCCCACCTCAGGGAGGGAGCCTAGCACAGGGAAGCAGACCCTGAGGAGCAAAAATGCCTGTGCTGGAGCCACAGGCTGCAGTTGTGTTGGGAGGGAGTGGACACATATTCCTTGCCCAGCCCAGAAAAAAATTTCTGCTTCAAGCTGTCAACTCTCTCTTCCCCTCTTGAGTTGCAGAGTTTGAGGCAAATAACCAGTTATTTTCCTGTTGTTCTTCCTCTCTCCCTCCCTTGCTGGCATAGTGCAGCGGCAGCTGGAGGACATTATAGACGTGCAGGGTGGGAGCAGTCCTGGCCCTGCTCTCCTCTGTGCTCCGCTCCAGCATCGCTTCCCTGGGGACACTGTGGGGATGGCCAGCGGCACCAGGAATAGGAGCTGATCTGCTTTGCTATGAGAGGAATAGGGAAGAAGCCACAAACATTGGAGTGGTTTGGGAAGGAAGCCTGGTTTGCACCAAAACATGAGGAAAAGCATGGAACATCTCCTCCCCGTCCATGTAACCATACACAATGGCTGTTCCCACCTCTGCATGCCCCTTGTCAAGAGCAGCCGAGGGAAGTGAAAGGTTTCCTTTCTTGGTTATGAGTTTTCTGTAAAGTTTCAAACCTGTGGCAAACATTTCCAGGAAAGGCCTTGGAAAGATGAGTTTGCTCGTAACAACAAACACACAGTGAAATGGCAGCAGGGGTAAAGCAGGGAGAAGCTGGGACATTTTTTTAAGCATTAAGATGGGGGAGATTGGGGAGAATAGACTGAATTTCCAACACTGTTCAGTTGGAAATTCCTCCTCCAGGATGGAGCAAGATAAGAAAATTCCCCTGTGGCCCTGGCTTCAGTGCCAAAACAGTGCTGGAGCTTGGAGGCAGTGTTTGTGTGGAGTTTTGCCAAGGAAAAATGCCTTTCTGTTGAGAAGCGGGTCCTGCTCTGGTGACGCTGTAGCAGGCAGGGAGATGAGGGCACTGAAGTGATTCAGCATCCACTGGGATGCTTCTCTGGAAGTGCTGGCATGTGGCAGGAGCTGGCTGCTGGCCCGTGGGGGCTGCTGCTGGGGGAGGCAGATGGGGCAGCCCCAGCAGGGAGAAGGGGGTGCAGGATGCTGCCTCTCACCTTGCCTCTGGGCAGCCTCCCTTTGTAGAGGGGACAATTGAAGAGGGGAATTGAAGAGGGGACAATGGGCCAGAGGCATTTCTGAGGGTGCAAACCTTTCCGTGGAAAAGGACAGGATGGCAATCCTGGACAGGGCAGCACCCACAGCCATATCCTGGGGGCTGAGGGGGCACTCGTGAAGGGGGACCCCCCCTCTAAAGGGTGCTGGGTACCATGCCCAGCAGGGTGGCTGCTGCTGAACCAGGGCAGTGTGTGGGAGCACGCAGGCTGGGGCAGGGCAGCGAGGGCTGGAAGCCTGGGGAAGCCAAGTGCCCAAGGAGCTGGGGCCTCTCGCCTGGCAGAGCTTGTTTTGCTTGTGCTTCCCACTGCACACTTAGAACAAAGGTTCAGAGGTTGCCCTGGGATTGATGCCAGGCCAGGCTGCCAGAGGGAAGCTGCACTGCTGCTAGCCAGGGCAATGCTGCCTGCTGCTGCCCAAGCTCCCTGCCGCCGTCCTGCCACGCTGCTGGCACCATCTCTGTCCCTCTGCATGACAAAACTCCTTGGTCAGCTCTGGGACAAGCCCAGCGGCAGCACTACATGGTCCCCACTGCTGCTTTCACATTTCCTGTGCTCAGCTGTGGCCCTGCAGTGTGGCACAAGGGCTCTGCAGCCCCTGCACATGGCTCAGGGACAGCTGGGGAGGCTGGTGGCAGCAGCAGCATGGTGGCCGGGGGGCTGGAAGCGCCTGGCCTCCCGCCCTGGGCTCCTGCCAAACATCTGCAGCAGGCGGGAGCTGGCTTCCACTCGGATCTGGTGGAAAAACAACTGAGCAGGAAGGTTCGTTTGAGGGTCAGCCCGCCCAGCATGCCTGCCTTTTGAGGTGGGGGACCCCGATCCCGCAGGGTGGAGCAGCACAGCCTCGGTGGAGCCCTGAGCAGCTCCTCCGGTCTGTCCTGGCTCTGTTGCTGGAGCTGGCTCAAGCCCTGGGCAGGGTCAGCAGCGTGAGCTGTGCTGGGGAGTATGGCACTGGGCACACTCTGGTCCCTGCTGGCTGCAGGATGCAGAGGTGCAAGCAGCGTGCTGGCCAGGAGCTGCAGCCCCACGGCCCCAAATCTCCCCAGAGCCTGGGAAGTAGGTGGGGAGGGTCAAACCCCGGATATTGGCTCCTACAGGTTTTGGCAAGGAGCCACCTCGCTCCACCCACAGCCTCATCCATGAGTCAACCGGAGCACCCCTGTGGCCAGCCCGGCTCTTGGCATGTTGTGATGGGCTCTGCACAGTCCCCAGGCAGTGGCTGAGCATCCTGGGGGTTTGCCTGGACCTGGGGGGACACCCCACACAGCTTGGGGACCCATGCCAGGGCAGGGCTAAGCCACTTCTCCAGTAGCAGTGCAGGTTTAAAGCTTTGGCAAATGCCGCCAGCGACAGAGGGACCTGCAGCTGCCCTGCTCCACGGGTTCTCTGTGTGCCTGGACGAGGTATCCAACCCCCACCTCCCACACCAGCTGAGGCTGCAGTTGGAGCCTCACAACATCAGCTTTTCCCAGGACATGGTGTTCCTTCTGGTGAGGAACAAGGACTGGGAGATTGCTCCCAGCTTCCTCTTAACCCATTGACACACTCCCCTTCCTCGGTGGCGTCTCCAGCAGCTGGTTCAGTGACAGTGTCGTGACAGGGTTGACCCTGCTTTCTAGTAAAGCCAAACCTCATGCTGGCACTCCTGGTCCCCACAGGGCTCACCCATTGCCACCCCATCCTGTCCTCCACACCAGGCCAGCCTCCCCCCGAAACCACGGCTCCCCCAGCTTCCCTCCAGCCACTTAATTCTCCCATTGAATAATTTTGTTGGGGGATTTCAGGAAATTTACACCTCACCACGGATATTTTCCTTGGAGACAGCCCAGGGTAAATGTTCACATTCCTTGGCTGAGCAAACAGAACCCTGGAAACTCCTGCCCCTGGGGACACCAGGGGCTAAGGGACAGCAGTGCCCTGCCCTTGACTCCAGCAGGGTCACCATGGAGCCCCAGCCCATGAGCTGCAGAGCAGCCCCTGGCAGGAAGGATCCTCCTCCAGAGCTGCTTCTGCAGCACCTTCATTTACCAGGCACGAAGGAGAGGAGAGGGATCAACCTTCCCCAGCCCTGCCAGCGCAGCCTTTGGGGGCACACCCACCAAACCCCAACCCAGCCTCTCCGAGGCTGCTGCTGGGGGGTTTGGTCCCTGCTTCTCTGGTACCAGCACCCCACCTGGGGGGAAATGTCACCCTGGCTGGGTGCCCTGAGCAGGATGGGGCACTTCTCCCCCATCCCCTCTCCCGTCCTGACCCCTCTCCATTCCCCGGCACCTCTTTCCCCCTTCCCCCGATACCTCTCCCCCCACCTTGCGGGTTTAATCCCGGCTCGGGTAACACGTTGCATAAACCCTCGGCACATGCCGCTGCCCCGTGTCCCCGTGGGTGCCCCGGGTCCCCGCCAGGCCGTGGTGCCACCCCCGGGCGGTGTCCGTGTGTCCGTCCCAGAGCCCACACGGTTAACGCGGCCCCGGCCCGGCCCCCCCCGGCCATTGGCTCCCCCCTCGCAGCCCCGCAGCTATTTCTCGGCCGCCGGGCTCGGAGGTGACCGCAGGCGACAGCGGCGCTTGTCCCCGCCGGTCGCCCCGGGCTGTCAGGGGGGTGCCGGCACCCCGCACCCCAGGCCCAGCCATGGGGGGCTGCTCCCGCAGCAACTGGATTTTGCCCCTTTTCTTGGCTGGACTCGTCCAGCTGGGGCGAAGTGAGGAGAAGGAGAAGGTAAGAGGAGGGGGACACCCCCACGGAGTGTTCAGGGGGGTTTAGGGGGTGTGTGGCACCCTGGGGACCCGCCTGTTCCCAAGGCTCTCTGCAGGACTTCCCGGGGCAGGAGTGGGGCAGGGTGGCCCTGTGACCCCCCCTCCTTCCCCCTCCAATCCCGGTGCTTGGATCACGGTGGGATTTTCTGAGTTGGTTCTTGCCAAGGGCCAAGAATCGCTGTCCTAGGGTTGGGGACATAGGGGGACAGAGCCATGTGTCCCCCAAGTGACCTCCCCAGGGGCAGAGTGCAGGGATTTTTTTCCATGCAATGTCCGGGGGAGGTTCCCCATGTTTGGAAAGTGCAGAAGCCATCGTGTCCCCACAGCCCAGTGGGCAGGGGTGACGGTCACACCCTCAGCCAGGCTCCCCACCTTGCCACCGGGACCCCACAGTCCCACGGAGCCTTCACTCCTCAGGCGCAGCCCCTGTGACTTCACCTCTTGCCAGCTCCCAAAATAGCTCCTGGGTGGCACTTGGCCGAGCCTGGGTACCCTGGTGGGGACAGGAGATGGGCTCTCCTGGGTTAACCCCTGCGGCCCCGGATGCAGTGGCTGCTCCAGTCCTACCCTTCCCGGCCCGTTCCCCGTCCCAAACTGAACACCCTGCGCTGTCCCTGTCCCCCAGGAGTTGCAGGGGGTGGCGGGTCCTGCTCACTTGCCCACGGCCCCGGGATTGTGATGCTGGCCTCTCCCTGTGCTCCGGCTGTTTTGCAGCCTCTCCCCTTCCTGCTGCTCCCTGTTCGGCAAACATTCCCCCAGGTGCAGCCAGACCCATGTGTATCCGCATGCCCCAGTCAGCCTGTCCCATCACCGCGACCTTGGCACGCCGGAGCCTGGCTGCTGCCAGCAGCATTCAGGGCAGGGGACACAACGCCGGCAGCCGCCCCTGCAGCCAGCACCAGGGCTGGCTCCACTGCTCTGCTGGCCGTGGGGATGGGGGTGGCTGGCAGCCCCCAGCCTGCTCCCATGGGATGCTCCTCACCCCACAGGTGGACTGCTACCACACAGTGAAGGACACCATCTACGGCTATGGGGCCCTGAGCCTCGATGGGGACGAGTACATCCCCTTCGAGAGGTACAGGGGGAAGACTGTGCTCTTCGTCAACGTAGCCACATACTGAGGCCTGACCCTGCAGTATGTTGGTAAGGGTCCTGTGGGGCATGGGCACTTTGGGGTCAGGGCAGGGCCCAGGAGTGGGCGGCATCACCCAGGAGTGCAGCCTTTGGCACGTCCCCATGGTCCATCCCACTTTGGGGAGCTGGGGGAAGGGACAATGCCTGCTCCCCAGGGCCCGGCCTGACCGGGATGGTCCCAGGGGCTAAGTGCAACTGTGGGGGCGTGCCCAGTCCCCTGCTAACCCACCCCTGGCTCTCCTTGCATGCAGAACTGAATGCACTACAAGATGAGCTGAGAGACCAGGGCGTCGTGGTCCTTGGCTTCCCCTCCAACCAATTTGGGAAGCAGGAACCCGGCCAGAACTCAGAGATCCTCCCTGCACTTAAGTGAGTACCGTGGTGGGGCTGTGGGACACCTGGTCCCCTCAGCTCTGCTGGGGTCTCAGCCAGGCAGTGAGAGCACAGGCTGCAGCTCCTGCTGGCTATCAAACAAGGGCTTTGGGGGGTCCTGTCACCACCCCTGTGGCAAGCACCCAGAGCTGTCCATTGTAAACATCATGCCTCCCCTCCCCTTGCAGGTATGTCCGGCCAGGAGGTGGCTTTGTTCCCAACTTCCAGCTGTTCCAGAAAGGGGATGTGAACGGGGCCAAAGAGCAGAAGATCTTCACCTTCCTGAAGGTGGGTGCTGTGGCAAGGGGAGGTTGTGGGGGACACACCCAGCTTGCTTCTTGGAGAGGCAAGGCAGTGATGCACTGGCTCCCCATTGCAGAACTCCTGTCCCCCGGTGGCGGAGGAGTTTGGGAACCCCAACAGGCTCTTCTGGGAGCCTCTGCGGAACCATGACATCAAGTGGAACTTCGAGAAGTTCCTGGTGAGCCCGGAGGGTGTGCCGGTCATGCGCTGGTACCATCGCGCCAATATCTCCGTTGTGAAGAATGACATCATGACCTACCTGAGGCGGCGGCAGGGGCAGAACCCTGATGAATAGCAGGACCAGTAGAACCTGGGGCTTGCTGGCATGAGGGCCAGCATCCCCCCCGGCTGCTTCCCATTCCATTCCTTCCCAGGATGTTCCCCAGCAGCAGGAATCACACGCTGTCCCCTCCATTGCTCCTGTCTCTGGCACCTCCCAGTCAGGATGCTGGGCTGGGTGACCTTGTGGCAGAGACTTGAGTGATGGCAGTGGGACACTTCCAATATCCCTGTGTCCCACCTCCACCCCGGTGGTGACATCTCCTGGCCTCCAGCTTGCCCCTTCCACTCCACCATCCCGGGCAGTGGGAAGACGCAGGGGTTGGCTGTCCCCAGAGCAGGAGACCACATCTCCATGAAGGTTTGGCCCGAAAGCCCCCGGCGGGGGCGGGCCTGGCCTGATGGTGCCGAGCACGGAGCAGCTCTTCAGTGCATTCAGGCTGCCCGTGGTCCAGGCACACAGACGTGCTGCTCTCCCAGTCGGGGGTGGCCAGCCCCTCGCCCCCCGCCATAGAAACACCAAATAAAGGCTCTGCAAATGTGCAGCCTCACTTGTCGGCCAGGGGTGGGGGGGAAGAGTGGGGGGTGCAGCGGCTAGCCTGGGGATAGCAGCTCCTAACTGGAAAAAGTCGATTTTTTCCACAGTAACTGCAAATATGGACTTATCACCACAGCCCAGCATTTGGGGACAGGATGGGGAGTGAGTGCAGAGCGCAGGGGGGCAAAAGACGCTGGGGGCAGGACCAGGGACAACCCCCAGTGAGGAGCATATTGGGGTCCTGTGCCTCCTGCTGTCACATGTCTGACAGCCACGCTTACAGAAACTGGGCTGTGTTTGTTTTTTCCTCTCCAGACCTATTTCATGGAGCAAGATTTGCTGTGTGCAATGTCAAAGATTGTCCCCAAGGCCACTGCTGCATGGAATGGCAGAGGGGGCAGCAGGGGCTTTCCTGTCCCGGCAGAGGTGGGGGGCAGGAGATGGAGGGTGAGGGGCTGATCTCAGCACACAGAGGGAGGTGGGGGGCATGCACTTGGGTCAGCAGATCCTGGGGTGCCCAAGCCGGGGCTGGGATCCACTTGCACTTGCCCTGTCCCTCTGGCTATACCTGAGCACACGGGGACCAACAGCCCTGGTATCCCTCCCCGTCCCCATGTGGAGGCTGCCCCACAGGATGCAGCTTTCAGGACAAAACCAGAGAGACTCAGCCACACTTCAGTCCTTAAATAAATACAAAGACACCAACCACCCTCAGGCTGGGCCATGGCTGTGGCCAGCACCTGCCTGCGAGTGTGGGGTCTCCCACCACTGGGAGAGTCCCCGCCATTACCCACTCCTCCAGGGGCTCTGCACTGGGGCAGCTCCTGGCACACTCCTGGGAAACACTGGCTCCTCTTCCCTGAAGGACTGGCTCGGGTCTACAGTGATGCCAGGCCTGGCTCCTCGTGGGGAAGAGGATGGCCGCAGGGGACTGACCCCATGCTGGCTGCCACCGCAATGGCACCTTTAGTCCCTCCTTCATGATTTCCATGGGGGAAGGCGCTGCTGAGCCTCTCACGTGCAGCACATGTCCTTGCACAGGCATCAGCAGCCGGAGGAAGCTCCTGGACACACACACACGGGCACACACACACACCCTACTCCTCTTCCACTGGTGTCGGAGCGTGGCCGGTCCTTGGTGTTAGGGCAATCCGGGACCTGCCTGTTCTGAGACACAAGAGAGGGGTGGCACAGGGTAAGCACGGTTCTTCATTCTCACACAAGCCCCACAGAAGGGATGCCAGCCACGGCATGGTTGTTATCTCTGAGCACCAACTGCCATAACCCCATGAGCTTTTGGGGCTCAGCCTGACTTTAGGTGCTGTGGGGATGCTGGCAAGGATGCAGCAGGGACCAACCCCAAGGAATAATCATCCCCTCAGCTGACAAGAGGTGGGGGCTGAGGAGAAATGGCCACTGCCTGGAAAGCTGTGCCCTCATCCCTCCCCCATGTGTTCAGCCAAGTGCCCAAAGTCTCGGGGGAAGAACACGGGCACCCCCATCATGGAGGATCTGAGCCTTACCCAAGTCCTTGGGGACTGGTTTCACCCCGGCCACTGGCTGGGCGTTCTGGCTGCGAGTCATGGCACAGGGTGGGCGCCAGGGGTACTCAGGCTGCGGGAGGAGATGGAACAGAGACAGAGAATTACCTGGGATGTGAATCCTGAGGCTGCACTCTGTGATTGATTGCCAAGGTGTGAGGAGGAGGAGTGGGAGGAAGGGCGCTGAGCAGTTGTATGCCAACAGGACACATGTGCTCAGCTCCCTGCTCTGACTCGGCCCTGGAGGGCAGTGAGCCCCAAGCCTGCTTGCATGTGACCCTCTGCTCCCCCTCCTGCTGGCACAGGTAGAGTCTCACCGGGGGAAAATGGTGGAAGTTCTGTCCTTGTGTGTGCTCGCCCGGCATGGCTGGCGGGTATCGGATCTGCTGCCACTCGTCGTAGCCGTGGTACATGGGATGAGCCATGGGGGGACTGTACTGGTACTGGTACATGGGGCAGGCCGGGCCCAGTGGCCCCGGCCCCGGCCCTGGATCAGGGTGCAGCCTCTCTCCAGATGCCTGTAAAGAGCCAGGACAGACGTTGGGGAGATCCCAAGGGCAGCCCACCACCCCCACCACCTATCGCCTGGCTAAGAGGTGCCAGGCCTGCAGTCCCCAGCATCTCTGCCCAGGGAGGCTTCCCTCCCATCCCTACCTGTTTGTGCTGTTTCAGCAGCTTCTTCAGCTTCTCCTTCTCCTCCTTCTCCCTCTGGCAGTCATCCTTGGAGGCTCGCAGCTGGGAGTAAGAGGGTTAGTGCAGAACCCGTCCTGTCACACCCCATCTCTGTGGGGCAAGGGTGGCTGAGGGGATGTCTGCACCAGTCTTGTCCCATCAGACCCCCAGGAGAGGTGCAGAAAGAGGAGATGAGTGAAATGAGATGCTCTGGCAGTGACAAGCAGCAGAAAAAAAACCACCCCCCTGGCCTTTGTGTCCTCCTTCAGCCCCTACTCTTAGGTATGTACAGGGACTGTGACAGTGGGGACAAGAATTTCCGAGAATCATGGGGTTGACACGGGGCTCCCGGAGCGCTGCTGGTGGCACCCAGCGCTGCTCACCTGGTTGTTAGAGAGGACCAACTGCTTCTGCAGCTTTTCCAGCTGCTGCTTCAGCTCTTCCTTCTCCTCATTCATTCTCTCCCTGTCACTCCGCTCCCGCTGGAAGTCTTCTTCGAAAATTTTCACCTGGCAGGAAGGAAGAATGTGTGTGCCCCTGGCTGAGGGCAGACATCTCCCCGAAGCAACCCCATCATTGTGCTGCCATCCTTGACTCTATCAGCTACGCCAAGCCCCAGACATTTGGGCTGGCACGATGGCCCATGGCTGTGGTCCTTCCACATGAATGCCTGGAGGATGCTGAGCTCAGTCCCCAGTCTCCCCCAGCCCAGCATTGACACCTGTCCAGCTACTTGGATGCTCCTGGCACACTGGGCTCTGTGCCGCGGAGGTCCAGGACATGCATTTCCTTCCCTGCTCCCAGTGGCTCTGTATCCTGCCCTACCTGCTGCTTGAGCAGCTCATTCTGGGTCAGCAGCTCCTGCTGTGGCAGCTTCACAGCGGGCTCCATGGCAAAGATGGGTGGTGGAGAGGCCTGGACGTTCAGGGCCTCTTCTAGTGCCTAGAGAGGAAGAGGAAGGAGCAGGATCAGAGCAAGTTCAGTGCCCAAGATGTCTCTTGAGGACCATGGCCATGTGCCCAATGTGGGAACTGGTTATAACTGGGCAGAGGCAAGAGGAACAACAAGACCTTCCTTGAACCCCCCTTCCTGGGAGCCCAGACAAATGTGGTGGGCCTCATCCGATACAAGCCTCTGCCTGGGCAAGAGGGGATTATCAGAGTCAGTTTTGGATTTGAGAGAGGTGAAGAGACTGGAGAACATAAAAGACATTTATGGTAGACATTTATGGGCTGTGCCCCAGCCCCTACCTTGTTCAGCCTCTGGATCTCCTTTTCCTGGTATTCCCGCTGCCTGGTGACCGGAGCCAGCTGCTCCTGCAGGAACCGCATCCTCTGCTGCAGGTCCCTCACCTCCATGGCCAGCCTCTCCTTCTCTGCCTGCAGGACCCAGGGTTGGGGGGAGATCAGCCAGGGCAGGGCATCAGGGCTGGCAGCTCCCTGTCACCCTTTCCAAGGGACTCACCTCCTCCGTTTCGATCCGGGACTTGGCCAGGAGCAGCTTGCGGTCAAAATCCCGTTGCTTTTGCTCCCGCTCCGACTCCAGCTCGGTCACTGCCCTGCGGGCCTCAGCCAGCTCCTGGTGTAGGTCTGTGACCTGCCAGGAGGGATTGGGGACGTTGGCCTGAAAGGACCTACACTGGGGGAAAGGAGGCGCAGGCAGCCCCCAACCTCCCTACACCGTTTCCTCCGAGCTCCCGCAGCCAGCACCCAGCAGGAATGTGCCCCCCAAGCACTTGGCCCTGAGCACCCAGCCCTACCTTCTGCTCGTACTTCTGCTTCATGGAGCGGAAATGCTGATCCCATTGTTTATTCACCTCCAGCAGCTGCAGGGAGAGAGGGATGGCTGAACAGGAGCCCAAATCCTGCTCCGAACCAGCTGTGGTGGTCCCCAGCAGACTCCTGTCATGAAAGCACTTTGGGGACCAGCTGGGTGGAGGTCTCAGCTCCAGTAGTGCCTCCCTGCAGCTCTGAAGGCTTGCCCCAGTCTCTAGGTGCCATCCCAGCCCTGTGCCCTCTGCCCACTCCCCGCCTCCTTAGTGGTGCCTCCCTCCCAGCCTGGTCCTCACCTCCCTGCGCTGGTGCTCCAGGATCTTCACCTTCTTTTCCTTGGCCTCCAGCTCTTCTCTGCCCGGCGCCTTCTCCACCATGGCCCCGCTCTGCTGGACGCGCACGGGGGGGACCCTCAGGGCTTTTGTGGAGGCTGTGCCCGAGGCCGGCTAAATTCGAGCCAGTTCCCCTCCCACTGCCTCCCCCATCCCCTTGAGACCCTGAGAAGTCCTGCTGGTTGCACTGGGACAAACTGGGGGCTTGATTAAAATGAGGCCACCTTTGCTGATGTGTCAGCGGGCTCCCTGCCTCCTTCCCAGCCCTCTCCAAGGAGATGCTGCCTCCTCACCTGCTGCTGCTCGGCAGCTTCCCTCTTCCCGCTGTCCTGGCTGCTCAGCGTCACCATCCTCCGGAGCTCCTGGTTCTCACACCTGTGAGCAGGGAGGGATGGGTCAGCAGGAAGAAGCTCCCAGGGTAGCCCTGGCCCCTCCACACGGCCCAGCCTCACCTGAGCTTCTCCAGAGCCTGGTTTCTCTGCTCCAGGTCATGCTCTAGCTTGGTGCGCAGCTCCTTGTTCTCACTGTGCAGCGTCTCACACAGAGTCTGGAGGGTGAACACTGGCAGCATGAGGAACATGGCCAGCCCTGGGCCACCAACCTCCCACCAAGCCATGCTAAGGAGGTGGGTGTCCACCTCAGGGTGGACAGGAGGGGTATGGTGGGAAAAAATGAAAGGGGGAAAAGCCCCATGAAGAGCCAGGCCAGCCTTTGCTCACCTGCAAGAATGATGTTCTCTGCTCATTCTTGTGCACCTTGGAGGCCAAGCGCTTGAGCTCAGAGGCCATGTAGCCCATGCGCACGAAGACCTGGTCCTTGCTGGCCTCCTTGGCACAGCCACTCAGCGTGTTCTCCAGCTGCTGCAGCTGGGGCAGCAGGTTGGCATCCTCGTTCGGCGGCTGCTCCAAGTCCTGGGAATGGGGAGGGGATTAAGTGCGGTCAGACCAGTTCAAGGAGCATTGCAAAGTTCCCTCTTGGGGCAGATCAGCCTCACATCTCATCCAGGGCTGTGGTGGGGAGCTGGGCCAGCACCAAGACACTCTGCAGCAGCCCTCAGTATGCTGAAAAACTGTGTCAGCTTGGTAAAGCTCTGATTTCCAGCTGCTGGACATGGCACAGTGAGTCCCCAGGTGGAGGGGGACATTACGGCAGCAGCCCATGGACTCCCTGCGCCTTGGCAGTCTGGGCAGAACACACTCTCAAATCGCTGACAGCAATGGAGACATCTCCACCCTTGGTCTCTCCTCTGCCCAAGCTCTCCCCATCAGCACCAACACTAAAAATCCAGCTCCTGAGACTGTCCTCTTTACATACATCCTGATCTGTGCTGGAAGGGGTGCTGGTCTTACCCCAATCCCCATCTTCTCCTTCCACCTGTCCTCCTTCTGTGCTCCCCTGCTGCCGTGGCACACCAGGCACCAGGAACCTGAGCCTTTGACAGATGACAGCCAAGAGGGTGACTCACAGGATTTAAACACTGGCTGGGAAAGCCCAGGTCAGGGCACACCCACCAGTGTCAGGGCGTACCCTGCCAATGAATGGGCGTGTCCCCAGTAGGTTTATGCTCCTCTAGTGTGGCTGGTTAACCCCTCCATAGCCTGGGAGAGGCTGCTGGCACAAGAGAGCCCAGCTGGCACACATGGCACTGCTGGGAGGAGCTGGGGATGTTCTGGCACACCTACGCCCTAATCCACTCCCAGCCCCACTGACTCACCTGCTGCCTGTGGGAATGCCCCAGGTTGCACCACAGGGCAGCCCACGTGTCCCCAGCACCCTGACCCCGAGGTTTACAGCTCCAAACCTGCCGTGGGATGGTGTGTGTGGGGCACAGCACAGCCAGCTCCTCCCACTCGTGTCTGCTGGCAAGGGAGGCAGTGAGGACCCAGGCTGGGAGAACCCAGATGTGAGCACAGGACTTGGATTTGACTCAGGAACCAGTGGCTGGTGGCCAAGCAAATCTCACCCCATTCTCCATCACCCCAGGAAGCACCAGTGAGACTCAACCCTTCCTGGGGCCTCCCTAGCCAATGCAAACAGGGATGTGCAATGAGAGCATGTCCTCTTGCTAGTACCATGTGGTGCCAGCTGATGTTCATTCCCCTTGGGCTCCCCATCCTTCCTCTCTTCCCTTCTAGCACACAAAAAACCAAAGCAGGACAGGATGGGGCAATGACAGCCAGGGGACATTCAGGTGGCAGTAAATGGAACACACAGAGGTGCTCTGGCTAGGACAGACCCTGTCAGCAATGATGGGGGTTGGAGTCCTGGTCCTCCCACCCAGTGTGGGCAGCTGAACACCAGAGCATCACTGACAGCTACTTGGGTTGTCACAGCTCTTCCTGTCACTGTCATGTGGCATCTGCAGACATCAGTGTCCCCATCTGGCTGGGGCTGCTTCACTGGCCCCTTCCCCAGGCCCAGCCAGACCCTTGTCCAGTTTATTCCTCTTCTGTGGTTTGCCCAAGGGCTGCCTTGACATGGGTCTGCCAGCCCTGCCTGTGCTGCCCTGCACACCCCCAAACCCTTGGCACCAACCAGCACAACTCCCCACCTGCCAACACCAAATCCTGCAGACACCAGGGCCACTCACCGCTCTCCTGCCCTCCTGGGGAAACCCCTGCGCTTCGATGGCAACAATCTCAAACTCCGAGGAGGATCCCTGCAAGGGGAGGCAGCCAGGTCAGGGCTCCCCAGGGAAGGGCAGCCCAGGATGCTCACCACACGAAGAGAGTACAGCAGGGGAGCTGACCCCTCCTTTCAGGTTTATCCCCGTTTCTAGAGGCTAAAGGCTGCCTTCTTTTGCTTTAACAAGATGAAGAGTCCCCCCCTCTCCAGCCATGCCAGCACTAGGTTCCACATTCAGCAGACTCACACTTGGAGGTGATTTCCGTGCTTCCATGTCCGGCTGGGCGCTGCCTGGGACTGCCCGTGCAAAGCTGGGATCAGGGCCGACAGCTGCAGAGAGGGGAGAGGATGCAGCCATGAGCCTTTTGGAGAGCAGGGCCTCTCCCCACCTGGCACAGGGATGCAGACAGCAGACCCCTGCAAGGTCAGGCACTGATGGATGATTTCTACCCCAGCTATGGGGATAAGACAGAAATTTTCTACAAGGGAGAATGGCAGTGGTTTAATACACTCCAGAGATGACATGGCTGCAAGGAACCTTCATTAAAGTCTTTTGCACAGCCTTTCCCTTCCCCCAAGGTCAGGATTCCAAGCCATCAGGTTATTCCTCCCCCATGAGCCTCACATCTCCTACCTCCAGTTTCCACCAAGTCCTCCAAGGAAGATGATCCAATCAGCATTTTGTTGTCCTTCACAAGGTCCTCTGCCTTCTGCCGCAGCTTGGATGCCTCGACCTGGGACTCCTCCAAAAGCTCTCCTGTGGTGGGCAACAGAAGGATGCTCAGCCTCCTTCCCCGAGGGCCTGTCCTACAGTAGCCCCATCCACCAGCAACAAAAACCCTGTTTGGGTGGAGCAGTGCCCAGAATAGTCCTTCTTCATCTGGAAACAACTATTCTGGGATAAATCCAATGGCAAAGCTGGATCAGCGGCTCACTGGTTTCCGCGATCCTCATGCTGACACATGGAGGACTGGTTACAGGAAGCAGAAGGGCAGCACTGTGGCTCTCACAGGTCTCCTCTGCTTCCCAGAAGAGACAGATTTAAGCCTGGGTGATGGACTCAGAGGCCCAGCCTTCCCCCTTTGGGGTCTGGCACGGGCAATGCACTCCTCCCCCGATGGGGGTGGCTGCTGTCACACCAGCAGGTCCCAGTCTCAGGTGAGGGCATGGTGACATAACAGGAATCACGAGGCAGGTGGAAATTTGGCGGCAGAAGCGGGACTCAAAGGAGGAAGCTGGGTCACGAGACAGAAAGCAAAACTGGGGGTGGGAGTGGGGGAAGGCTGACAAGGAGAAGAAAGAGGGTGGCACAACTCAGCTGCAACATTTCAACATTGGCATGTTCCTGCTGCCACAGGGAGCACTCAACATCAGGTTCCTTGAGAAACACCTGGGAAAAGCCCCTGACCAACATGGCTTGCAGGAGGTGGGGATTTTCATCAAAAACAGAACAGATCCCAGCACCTATGAACTCCAAGGAGCTGTCCTTGCTCCAACATTTGTCTTTTCTTTCCAGCCATTTATCCCACCATAAAACACCCCAGAACTTCAGCAAAATTCTTGCTCCCTCTGCATCGCCATGTGAAAAAGCTCAGACATCCTGCTCAACTCTCCAGGACAGGGAGAGCTTTGCTGCTGCCCCATTGCCGAGACCCCCAGCTTCTACCAACACCCTTCCTCAACGGAGCAAGAAAACCCTGTCTTGGTGGGCACAGGCTGGGCTGCCCCGAAGGCAAATCTCATCCCCCTGGCGCGAGCAGTTACCGATAGATTTGATCCCTTGCATCTTCTCCTTCAGCCGGGTGTTCTCCTCCACCAGCCGCTCCAAGGCTGTGGATCCATTCTCCTCTGAGCCCCCGCCGGGGTCATAGATATGGTAGGGTCCTCTCCCTTCCATGCTTGCTGTTCAGTCGCCTACCTCCCAGCCAGGCATCCCTGCAAGGCAAAGGAGCACGATGTTACCTTCCTCTGGCTCCAGATGGTGCCACGGTCCCCTAATCCCAACCGTATTGGGGTCTGAGGTGCTGCGCTAGTGCCTCACTGCTCACCAGCCAGCCAACAAGTGACCCAGGTGAAGGCACTTCCCCCTCCAGCCCTGCTTGGGGCGAATGTGTGGGGGTGACTCACTGCCATGAGAACTGTCACACGAGGAGGCATCACCAGCAGCCCCATTCTGGGCTGACTCTCACCCATGCAGGGCACTGGGGTCACAGAGAAAGCTGCAACCCCTGATTGCTGCATCCCAGGAGGGATGGAGACCCAGCCCGGGAGCATCCACCCATGCCAGCCCAAACCTGGGCACTGTCACCAGGGTAGACTGCTCAACATATGGTATTTCTGGGGTGCACAAAGGCTTGTGAGGGGCTGTTAGGGGAGGGGCAGTGTCTGCAACTCCAAAACCCTTAACCAGCAGCTGCGGGAGAAGTTTGGGCAATACTGGGGGATGAGTCCCAGGAGCCAGGCAGGGACCCACTCTGCCCTTCAGTTCAGCCAGAAAAGCTGGCTGCCAGCAGCACAGCTTCCTGAATTGCACACAGGAAATATCCGGGCATGTGCTGGGCTGGGAGCAAAGTCCAAGGAGACAAAACACCCACAAGCAATGCACTATTTGCCTCTCCTATTCCTTGCACTTGCGGGTGGCCTAAGGCCTCCCCTTTGCTGCAGTCTGGCCTGGGGACAGCTGGGCAGGATCCTGGCTCCAGGTCTCACCCACCTCCCAAGGGGATAAAGCAGCTGCTGTGAATCACCACACAACTTATCAGAACTATTCCCCCTGATGCCAGCTTGTTGTAACATGGAGCAGAGCAGCAGCTGAGAAGGTCCTGGTGCCAGCTGGAGCTGGGGTGCTGCCTGGGGGCACAACAGGAGCACCCCAAAGTCCTCTTCCCCCAGCCAAGACAGCTGGTGAGAAGGAGGGGGCTGAGAGGAGGCATTTAAAAAGAGGAAGGGGGTAGCCTGTACCTGAAACTGTCTCAACCTCAGACTAATGCTCATGCCATGAGTGATCCAGGCTGATCTCCAGTTTGGATGACCTTCCTGCGAGGGAGTGGCAGGGACTTTCCCAATGACAACTGCCACCTGGCAGCATCCACAACGGGTGCAGCAATTAACGCCTGCCTCAGCAGCAGGGAATTAAGCCTGGCCTCAGCAGCACTCTGCTTCTGGGAGATGCATAGGTGAGTTTCACCGTTCTCCTGCCTGGTGGGAGGAGCTGGGTACCAAACCCACCCTGCAGTGACCCTCCTGCAGGGCATCCCTGTCCCACACCGGGACCAGCCCAGGTGTGTGTCAGGGAAGGTAGGAAGAGGAAGAAGAAGAGGGAAGAGCTGCCCTCTCCATTTCCCTGTGTGGCTTGATAGCAGTCTGAAATACCAGCCCCCATTCTCTTACACTCCAGACCGCAAGCCTGGAGGTTTTGTGCTTTGTCCCTTGTCAGCACATGTGGGAGGTCACCAGCCCCTGCACACCCTTTCAGGAATCCCTCAAACACAATCCAGCTGGGCTGACCACCCTGCCAAACAATAGCACTCACTCACAGTCATCCTATATTCTCCCAGCCAGAGGAGCCACTGAAAGCATCTGATATTCCCTATTCTCAAGATGCTAACAAGAACTTTTCTACTCAAGGTCTATACCCTACCAGGGAGATTGCAGCGAAGGGACCACAGGAGCTGTTTTCAAACAGCAGCTGGGGTGAGGAACTGGACTATTTCCAGCTGACGGAAGCACAGACCAGCCACAAATTCAGCAGCAAACAATACCCAGCAAGAGGGAGGGGTTTCCACAGCATTTGAGGCCATCAGTGGGGACAGGGTAGGTTTTCCTGGAGAGGAGGCACAAGCTAATTTCTGCAATGAGCTGCTGGAACAGAGATGTCACCCTGGGGACCAGAGACCAAGTCACTGATCTCAGTCTTGGTTTGTTGTGTTTTTTTCCCTTAAAAGTTCTGACAGGTGAGATTCACAGTGGAAAATCTCATTTCAACAAAAACACGAGGGGAGGAGAGAGGGGACCACAGACCAGCACCTAATGGTGGTTTGATACGCGAAGAAAACACGACTACCACAAACTCCAGCAGAAACCACTAAACCACCAGAAAACACTTCCCTCTTTGCCTGTCAACAGTTCCTAAGGTAACTGACAGCATTTCACAGCCCTGGGGGCTGAGGGCTAGCCATGGACCGTGGCTGCCCGGCTGCAGCTCGCTGGCTCTGTGCCCAGCCACTGGCAGAGACTGCCAGACCAGCACCCGTGGGTGTTGCTGGTTCTGTGTGGGACACTAAGACCTTTAGGTAGTAAATTTTTATGGCAACTCAGCAAAAGTAGAGAATGAGAGTATGAGTGGGCAGGGGAGACTCACGGGCAAAGATGAAAGCAGAGTGGTGTTTAAATAGCTGTGCTGTGGCTTGGGAGTGAGCTGGAGCTGTCACTGCTGTCACCCAGGATGACACGCATCACTGCCACAACCATCACTGCATCAGCCATGCAGAAGTGGCAGAAGGATGTGATTCCTACTTTAAAAGTCCTGAACACTGAAGATACCAAGGCTTAGGATGTGAATCTTGTGCAGGAGGGGGCTGGCATTGCTGGCGATTTGCTTTGGGCAGTGACCCCAGGGTGTGGAGCAGCCTCTCAGAGCTGCAGGCTTGGCAGCCCTTCAGTTCCCATCCTGTGATGGCCCACCCCTAAGGAGAAGGGGGTTTTCCTTACTCCAGTGCACAATATTCACAGGAAGCCTCCTCCGCAGCAGGATCACAGGAGGTGAAAGCAAATCCCTGCAGGCTGCCAGCATAATTTTCCCATGACTGGGGCTGCTGGGTCCCCAGCATGCCTCCTCAGAATGAAAGCAAAAGCCACTCAGACATTATGGAAGGATTTTTTTGTTTGTTTCTTTGATCATTTTACTGGAAATCAGCAAAACACTGTAGCACCCAGATTGGTTTTCTTCTACAGAGCTCCAGCAGCTCCCCAGACCAGGGACAACCATTCCTGGGCTGCTGGACTGGTCTCATTTGCAGGAAAGCAAAAGTAGAGCTGGCTTTAGGAGGCAGCAGTAAGACTTTTTGGGCACTGCAGTCCACTGGGCTGTGACCAGTAAAAGAAGAGGAAAGCAGCTCAGATCTCAACAGGAAAGGTCTGAACCTCCACTTGAAGTGTTTTCCTTTCCAGTCAGTTGAGCCACAAAGAGAGGGTGGGAAAGGCAAGAACCCTACCCAAAATACAGCAGGTATTAAAGATGTTCTCCAGCCAAAAATCCCACTCTTGCCTCAAAAACCCACCTCCCACAGAGGCTTCACGAAACAACCTGCTTCTGGTAAGGCTGCTCACAAAGAAAATAAAGCATTTCCCTGGGTCTGCCAGGTTTACAAGCACAGGTAACCACACACAGCTGCAGAGTTCCTTGGTACGGGGCCAAGATTCAGTGCAGGCAGGACATGCAGCCAGGCGTGGTGGAGGTGCTCTCCTGGCAGCACAGGGTGGGGAATTTATGCAAGGCCCCATCTTCTGCTGCAAAGACATCTGGCTCATCCTGCCTGCTCCACTTCTCCCTGCAGAGCTCAGCAGCATCATGGCTGCTTGTCACAGCACTCTAAAGCACAGCAAGGCACAGCCACCCCTTTCCTTGTAGCCTTTTTCCAGTTCCAAGCTACTCCTGTCCAACTTGGTGCGCTTCAGCCGGCAACGACCAAGTGGTAGCAGATAGTGGCACCACAAAGCTACACCAGTGAAGTGCCACACAAAGTGTAAGGATTGCTGCTTTAAAACAAAATCTGCAATGCCACAAGAGTAGATGGTTCAGTTTCCTCCACCCACGAGAGTTCTGTACCAGCTGCTGGCAAGCAACAACCCACAGCCCTGTGCTAAATAGGTCTGCCTGGCATAGGTCGGGCCGAAAGGGCGTCGTGGGATTACTTGCAGAGCCAGGAACGATGCCAAAGGCAGCAAAAAGCCTCTCCTGTTTTCTTCTTGCTTACTCCACCTCACCACAGAGACCACTCTCAAGGACGTGCCTGGCTGGAGCCTTCCTGTCTGCAGAATTCACCCCAGTGCCCAAAGTCCAGTCTCCAGAATGATGCTTCAGTTGACAGCGATCTCCATGAAATGCGCACTCCAAAACGTGCACAGATTATGGCAGCAGAACAGCTCCTACTCTCCCAAGTGGTGGGAATAACCCACCCAAGTGATGGGAATAATCAGGTCAGGGGAAAAGGCTGCATTTGACTTCTTGATACAGGGGTAACCTGTGTGCCAGGGACACAGGAACAGGACAGCTGGATCTCCAAGAGGATGCAGATTCCCATGGTCCCACCTGGAGCTATTCTCACCCAAAAGCACCAGGGACAGGCAGCATCTTTTTTATTGTTTTCTCTCTGCTCTCCTCGGGAGTCTTAGCATGGAATTGAGGGAGGTGACAGGGGGAGGCAAGCTGTGCCTCCCTCCCAAAAGAGGATGCTGCCATCCCTGCTCCAGCTATTCCAGCCTCTGGATCAGCATCTGATACAGACACACACCGCTAGACCAGAAAGAAAAAGTCAAAGAAGAAGGAAAACAGCACGGACAGGAGGGACCTTGAGGCCACGGCCGCCGCAGGCCCCCGGAGGGGACTCACACACCGGCGCTGGCCGGGGGGGATCGCAAACCGGGGATGGTCGGGGGGCAGATGCGTGGGCCCGGGGAAACGCCGGGCTTGTGCAAGGAGGGGCGAGGGAGGAGCGGGGCCGAGCGCGGCAGCGGTGTGCGGCCGCCCCGGGCACCAGCACCGCCCGGGGGCTGGGGACCCCCACCCCGCACCCCGCCGAGCCTCCTCCTCTCCCCCGGGCACCGCCGGGAGCACAGAAACCCAGCCTGTCCCCGCGGGGGGCGGTGGCAGCCCCCGCCCTGACCGGGAGAGGGGAAACTGAGGCACGACTATCGCGACGGCCCGCGACACCGGGCGGCCCCGGGGCAAATCCCCGGGAGACGGCGCGGCCCCGGCCCCCGCCGGGGTCTCACCCCGACCGCCCGAGCGGCCCGGGAACCGGCCAGATACGAGCAACGCGCTGCCCCGATTCCGCCAGTTCCCCCCGGCCCGGGCCCCTTCGCTGAGGCGCCGCGACCCCGGTGCCCGGTAAGACCCCGGTGCCCCGGGCAGGGCTCCCTCCCGCGGGCGCGGCAGGGCCCCGCAGCGCTCCGAGCTCACCTGCCGTGCGCCCCGCGGCGGGGCCGCTGCCGGGATCGGGGTCGGGATCGGGGTCGGGACCGGGATCGGGACCGGGATCGGGACCGGGATCGGGATCGGGGTCGGGGTCTCGGTCCGGGTCCCTCCGCTCCGCCACCAGCACCGGGGCTGGTTCCGCCCCCGGGAAATTCCCAGCCTGACGGACAGGCGGCGCAGCCAATCGGCGCGCTGCGCGGGGTATAAAGGGGAGGGCGGGGAGGGCGTACGGAAGGTGCCCGTCATGGCGGAGCCGATGTGGCTGAATGTGTCCCCTGTGGGTTCCCTGGGGCTGCACCGGAGCCCCGCCCGGGTTAATGGGGTTCTGAGGGGTGGCAGCAGCCGGCCTGTGCCTTCCTGCTGCGGGAGCTTCCGCTTGTAGGGGAGCGGCGAGGCTGAGGCGTGCAGCAGCTCCCCCGACTCGTGCAGACACAAAATGGCGGGCTGAGGGGGGCTCCCCCTGTACCCCCGGAGTGGAGGAGCAATGGCTGAGGGGAGGCTGTGCTGAGCCGCTCTGGTGGCCTCGGCCCCGGGAAGGAGGGTAGTGCTGCCGGCCGGCTGAGGCTGACTTTCCTCTGAGGCAGGGAGAATTCCCCACCAAGCCTCCGAGTTAATGTTAGACGAGAGATTCCACCCTCTAAACGGAGCGTGTATTCCAGGGATCCTTTTCCTCTGTGCTGCTGCTGGAATTGTGCCGTCATGAACCACGGAAATCAGCCAGAGGAGCAACAAGCCCAGGGAACACCTGGTTTCACTCTGCTCTTTGGGACTTGCTCAACAACTACCTGATTTTCTTTCTTGTGTTGATTTTGCCACAAGGAAGATGGTGGGTTTTCATTAAATATATGTATAAATAAAAGCAACAAACCAGGAGCAAAGAAATCCTGTGTGCTACCTGTTACATCGGACATGTCCTCTGTAGGTGACCTGCTGCTGGGTTCACCCACGTCCTTCACTGGAGAGTGAGCTGTTTGCAGCTGCCCCACCTGTGGCTTCTTACTCAGGTGTATTCACACAGCTCCACCATTTCTTGGGGATTTGATATTTTGGGTTGTAAAAATTAAAACCACACAAACCCCTTTTCCCGACTGCCATTCACTGACAGTGGGATGTCACCCTGGCAGCCTGGCTGGGCTATGAGAGCTCAGTGCTGCTGGGACCCCAACATGCTCTTTGTGCTCATATCCAAAGTCTCAGCTGGAGAAGAGACAGCAGGACCCCCCACATGCCCAACATCTTCCCTTTTGTTCCCTGAAAGTCTTATTTTACCCCAATGAGAGGCCCAGTGCTGTTCTGTAAACCCTCAGAAAACCTGTCTTCAAAGCTAAATGCAATCCCACAGAACCAGAAAACACCTTGTTTATAAGTTAATCCCTCAGCCTGCATGAAGTAACCAAACCTTGCTTATTTCTGTGAGGAGCAAAAGGGCTGGTTCGCTTTTGCAGCACCCCAAAAGCTGCCTGCCTTCCCCTCACTGCATCCCGGGCTCTCTCGCACCGAAAAAGCGATCGCGCTACTCACCAGGCTGGGTCCTGGAGGGGCTTGGGGGGAGTGAGAGCCCTTCAGAATGGGAGCTGTGCGGCTGCGATCCCTGAATGCAGGAAGGCTGGCCCAGCTGAGCTTACTTTTAGGCATGGAGAAGGGGAATTCCCCATGATGGAGGTCCCAGACAGCCTCTGTGTGGTTTTGATAGGGAGCCAGGCACCACTTAAAGGGCTCTCCTGTGCTGTTCCTCCCAGGGGCCTGTCGTGTCAGGTATTAGTCAGCAAAAGGAGTGGGGGGGCTGTCGTGGAGGCTGTGATTCACTTTTAGAAAACTGGAGAGCCTTGTTACATCATTTTCCTTGCCTGGTTTCTGGGCAACTTCACTGGGATTGCAAACACGTGCTTTTCCTTGGAGAAACTGCTGCGTGTGGCAAGAGGCATTGTTGTTCCATGTGTATTTCCATCTCATCCTTGTCCCTATCTGGAGTTGGAACAGGATGCACATTCCCAGGGGAGCAGGGAAGAGCTGGCTTTGTTGATGGAGGTGCACAGGTGATGGTGTTCCTGGGTTGCAATCCCTGGAAACCATCCACCAGGAGAACTGGCGGTCAGAACCAGGGCTGAAGCCAGCTGGTGCTGGAATAAACACCAAGGATTTAAATGTTTCTATTGTATAGAGGCTGATTCCAGCTCCCCAGCTTCTTGCCAGCAGGTACAGTGGTACCTGGCAGGGCGTTTGGTCTACACTTGCCAGGTGTGAACTGCAAGGCCTGAAGAGGGCCCAGCTTTAGTCCATGTGGTTTGGGTGGCAGGAGTGTGAGTGCTGGGCAGGAGGGTGAGGAGCTGTGGGTCTGGGGTCTGCCTGCACCTGGGAACCTATGGATAGCACACCCTTGCTCAGTGCCTCTCCACCTCTCTAGCCAGCTGCTCCTTGTGTCTTTACCTGAGGTTGCCAGTTCAGGCTGGCCCAAACACCAGCACAAATTTCACTATGAAAACGAATTTCACTATGGTCCTTCCTCATTCCTTTGATCCTGCCATGCTCCCAGGGGAGAAAACTCCCCTGATGGCAGTTGTGGTTTATGAGCACGCCTGTGTGGCTGTGAGGGTGTGTTCACAGCTGACATGTTGACATGCTAGAGTTTTTTTCGGCACAGAGAATTTTATTCAGCACCTTCAGTGGCAGCTCACTTCCGTGAAGGTGTCCTGATTGCTGCCATGCAGTGGGAAACGGCTGAGAAGGAGCACAGGCTGCGGATGGGGAATGATGGAACTCCTCCGTCCTCAGCTCCTGCTTGTCTCAGATCAGGTCTAGCTTTCTTCAAGTTGATCCCACTCCAGAGTGAGCAGGGTGGGCCCAATGGTGCAAATCCAAAGTAGAATTAGCCCAACAGCTCCCATTGCCCAAAAAATCCCTCTGCCCTCTGTGCTGCACTGCAAACAGAGCACACTTGAACCCTGATGGGGTGATGGGGACAGCCAGGACCTGCCTGTCATGGGTGGCTGTGCCAGGAACTGGCCTTGGAGCAAGACGGGAGCAGACCAGGCAGCAGATGCAGCTGGTTTGGGACAGCATTCCAGGGCCACTCATGGACTCAGCTCTGCAGGGGGCTGCCAATGCATCCCTTGTGGCATCAGCAGCTGGGACCTGCTGTTTGTGCTGTGCTGGTCGGATGTCTCCCGGTGCTCCGACAGCGAAAGGAAACAGAAGGCCAACAGTGACGCTGTGAGAGTGGGGAGGAAGCTCTGGCTACAGGAGGGGATTTCCAGAACATTGTGATCTGCTGCTTATGCAAATCAGAAACTCAAATTAACCTGGCAGGATGGGAGGGCTCTGGGATGGAGGGCAAGGGAGAGGCAGGGGAGGGAGTCTGGGAGAGTCGGCTGCTGGGAGGGCAGAAGGGAGCGTGGAAGGGATTGGGATAGGAGAGTAGGGAGGTATTGGTGAGCAGTCCCGCTCCACCAAGCTGCTGCAGTACCTTGCTGTCACAGAGGGTTGGATCACACCCCGGCTTTCCAGGGATGTTGGGCTGCACTCACTTTATGGGGTTTACCCTCTCGCTGATTGAGGGCTCCCTTCGTCCTCTGCCTCTGACATGTGAGGCTAGACTCAGTGTCACCCACTTCACAGGAGATCACCACCTTCTGCCATCTCCCTCCTCCACAGTCAGCAGGGGATGGGTTATGGTGGGACCTGGTGCAGTCCCACAGTGGATATGCCAAAAACTGTGGGAGCTGGGTCTGGGATTGCTCAGAGGATTTCTTTGCATGCCTTAAGCTTTGAATCATTTGGAGTCTCAATGTACAAAACCAGCAATAGGCACAGAGGGGATTTTCCCCTCTTCCTTTCTCCCCAGGCCATGTCTCATCCAGTTGCAATGCCCGAGAAAAGGCTCAGCAGCAGTCATCTTGTCCTGTAGCACTGCTGCAGAGATGTGGGAACAGTCCTGGAGAGCTCGGCTGTTTCCCCAGCTCCAGCTCACTCTGGGGAACAGGCTGAGCAGTGACGGACACATGGATATTTGGGGCAAGGCTCTTGCTTCCTCCTTTGGCTTGGGAAGAGGAAGAGCTGAAGAAGAAACCTCTGCCACCCCCCAACACTAAAGGCTGAGTTTCTCCCCGCGGGGGAGGGGGAGGACGGCAGGTGGGATGCAAGTGGCTCTGGTGTTAGAGATTAAGGAGATCATCCCGTCTGCCTTTGTGGCTCCTCCTCTCCAGGGGCTGGCAGCAAAGAGGATCTGCAGTGGCTGACTCAGAGCAGAGGTCTGGCCCTCTCTGCTCAGCAAACATGGGTTCGTGGGGTTTTCTGGATGTTGCAACCTGTGAAATCTGGCTTTGGCTTTGCCCGGAAGGGAGCCCTTACCCCCGACATTGCTGGTCAATGTGCAAAGTGTAAATCCCAGACTCTTCCCTGCAGCAACCCCAAAAGCTGAAGCATGGACGGCCAAACACAGACCTGCCTTCAGCCCTTAATCTGCTCACAGCCTTGCTAATTCTTCCTCCTTTTTGTGCCATTGTTTTATCCTCCCCCTTCATTTCCTAGCCTTCCTTGAACTGCTCACCTCCTTGTTGATCTCCGAGGTTAGGCATGATATTTGTCACTGACCGCCCTCAGATTGGGTGGGTTGGAGCCAGTGGATGGAGCAGAGGTGCTCCTGGAGAGTGGTGCTATGAAATGTATTTTCTCAGGAGACTGGGATGCTACAGAGATGAAGGTGCTTTTTGAGTAGGTCCCAGAGGCCCTGCTAGTGTTTGCCAAGATCCTGTCACCCTCCTGGCATTGCCTTAGGATGGGTAGCTCTGCTGAGCTCAGGCCAGTTTGTGGTTCTTTGTAGGGCAGACCAAACCCCAGCATGGGGCAGGTGCTGAAATATTCTGTGCTTAAATAGGGTACTGACTGTGCTTGAGTGTTTGCAGCAACTAGAATACCACTGGCTGTTTTCTGCTCCGGCTGTAGCAGCTGCTGCAGAAGATGGATTGCTGTGGCACTGGGGCAAGACAGAGGTTCTTTGGCTCCAGGACTCTTCCAGGAGAGGGAGTTGCTCCAAGGAGGAAACCCCACCTCACTCTCCCTTCCTTGTCCCCAAACATTGTGTGACTCTGCTGTCTTGTCTGCTGGAGCAGCTCGCAGCAAGTGCTGGAGAAATTCCTGGCCTTGGGATTGATGTGCTGTGGTCAGTCAGTCCTCCTGGTGATGGCATCACCCTCAGCTGGGCTGGGGACTGACCCTGAGGGGCTGACTTGTGGTCCTGTGCCACTCCAAGACATCCAGGCTGTGGGTGGTGAAATCCCTGGCCAGTGGCTTTTATAGCAATTGTATCACCAGAAATTTCACTTGAGTGTTTACACCTATGGCCAGGGAACAATGCCCCCCATACAAACCCCTCAAGCATCTGTTTTGGCAACAAAAAGGAGGCAGATGATAGCTCATCTGTTGTGGCCCTGTCCTAATGCTGAGCAGATTTTTCCCCTGCTCTGGGGGAACAGGGCTCCACTGCCCCAAATCTGGCACTCCCGGGGGTGATGGGCTGTCTCCCAAGCCTCAGAACTTCCTTGGGCACTGCAGCTGGGTCCCTGAGCGCTGTTCCCAGCTGTGGGGAGGTGGCCAGCTCTGCTCCCCTCAGGCTCTGTGCCATCCCTCATCTCCAGAAGCCTCTGCTGCAAAGCTCGGAGCTGCAGCGCGGAGCCGCAGAAGAGACTTGCAGATGAAGGTTGGGGTTACATCCTCTCTTCAAAACAACTTCTGCAGCTGCTCAGAGTCTTTGCAGCAGGTTCCTGGCTAAGCAGGTGACCCGCAGGCTGCAAGTGTGGAGTATGTTCAGGCCCCCAGCTGCTGTCTGGACAGGGATGCCCAATCCTACTTACACACAGGGGCAAGACAGAGGAACCCAAATATCTATGGGGGTATGGGGAGGGTAAAAAAGCTTTAACCAGACTGTTTTTCCTTGAGAAAGGTTATTTTGTTACAAGGGGATGTTTTACAGGAAGGCATCAAGGGAATTTTTAGTGGGATAACACCCAGCTGAGTTGTTTCAGCTTCCCTTGGTTTGTCTCTACATGTTGCTGCTTCTTGACCTCAGCTGGTTTTGAAGTGTTGTAATAATATTGTGTTATTATTCCTAACGCTGCTTTGATATTTTGAAGGTGAAGCTTTCCTCATCCAGCTGTTCTGAGGAAGACTTGGGTATTCACGGCTTTTTGTTCTGACTTGGAAACAATTGAAAGTGCTGGAATTTCCCGCTTTTGGAAATTCCAGTTCTTTTCTCCTGAGTGTTGGGGGAAGTGCAAACAGTTTGGGGGTGTAGCCTCTATGGCATGTGCCTTTCGACTTCTTCTTCAGCAGCTTGAAAGCACAGGAAACTGCGTGCGAGGACGGATGGATGCCATCAAGTCTGATTTGTATCTCTGGTTTATGAAAGCATCATCCACACAACGGCATGAACCCTGCCGGGGATTTTCAGAGGCATGAAGTGAAGCTCTTGGTGAAGTCCCTGCACTGCTGCCAGCCCCACATGCATTTTCAGCCCCTTTTTCAGCAGCAATGTTGCTCAGAGAGGTTTTGTGGTGTCTTCAGGGCCCTGCCTGGAGCTGGGGCAGGGCTCTTGCCCGAGTTTCCCTATGGGAGCAAGGAGACAGCGAGGCTCCTCAGTCCCACCCAAACCTGCCCAAATAAATTGACTACTCCTGCCTGAGGGTCAGCAACTGTGAGGTTTTATTTATCAGATTTAAAATTGTCTTTTCCATCTGGGTAAATTCCTTGGTTTAGTGGCATGTTCTGGTATGAATTATTTTGCTTCAAGACAGACAGTCTCCCTACCCAGACCCCTCTGCTCCCCTCCCCAAGTGAGACTCCCCTGCTTGCAATGTGGTGCTGCTTTCCAGCGCAAAGTGAGTTATTCCCTGGAGGGGACCGAGCATCCCCTGAAGCCCCCGAAGCTGCGGTGACATCAAGGCAGTGGCTGCGTGCTGGCTCAGACACGAAGAAGGGCCCCTGCTGCCACCTAGTCCTCCCCACCACACAGGGCCAGCAGAGCCTTGCGGTAGTCGCCAGAGGTGTCCTTCTGCAAGAGGGAGAGCCATGTAAGAGATCCAGCCTTGGGGAAGCCCAGTTCAAGGTGCTGGGCACAGGGAAGGCACAGCTCCATGGCCTGGACACCCTGCAGGTATCCCTGCAGCAGCGGAAGATGTCAGCACATCCTCTCTACAGCCAGACCAGCCAACAGCAGAACTGCTGGGGGCAGGTTCACCCTCCCCAGATGATGCTCAGCTCTGTGCCGCTCATGGCTTGGGTCCCTTCAGGGCTCAGGGCAAGGGCTCAGTGAAGGCAAGGTGGTGAGCCAGGAAGGGATGTCCCTGTCCCCTCACCTCAATCATGTGATGCAGCGATTTGTCAAACAGGTCTATGAACTCGCCCCGGATGTTGAGCAGGTCAATCTCGCTCCGAGAAATCATGATCCGGGTCAGGGTCCTCTCATCCGTGCCAGCACCCTGCAAGGGGGAGCTTGAACTAAAAACCCTGCAGGGACTGGGGCTCACAGATGCTCCTGGCATCTCCAGCAGAGTCCAAGCTGGGGATCAGGGCTACAGAAGAGCCAGAAAAATGATCAGAGGGCTGGAACACCTCTCCTGTGAGAAAAGGCTGAGGGAACTGGGGTTGTTCAGCCTGAAGAAAAGAAGGCTCTGGAGAGATCTTATTGCAGCCTTCAGTACTTAAAAGGGGCTTTAGAAAGATTGGGACAAACTTTTTAGCAGGGTCTGTAGTGACAGGACTAGATGACCTTTAAAGGTCCTTTCCAACCCAAACTGTTCTATGATCCCTCCTTGGACATGTATTGGACTTGCTGCTGGCAAGACACCAGCTGGACACATCTCCTGCTAGCCCCAATTATTGGTTTGAGCACAGCCCTCCCCTGCTCCCTCAGGGACAGCCAGAGGACAAACCCCATCCCTGTCAGGAGCTTAAACCACGGAGTCCCAAAGGGTGTCTGCCCAGCACAGCCCTCTCCCACAGCCCAGCTCCAGGATGGTCCATCCGCACCTTCATAGACTTGTAGAGCTTGTCAGCGAAGAAAGCCGGCTTGTTCTTCACACTGCGGACTGCAACACACAGAGGGGAGGGAAGGTGGGCTTATGGCACCCAGGGAACATGTCACAGCAAGGAGCTGTGGCACCACTGGGTCAGCTACAAGCCCTCCTTGGTACAAGGGTGCAGGCCTGGCCCTCTCTAGGGACTCTCTTAAGCACCCCAACCCCATGCCACACAGGGAGTCTCCATGGCCCCATGGCAGCAGGAATCTGCTGCCACATTGCTTTGGCGATGACAGCTAAAGGGGCTGCCTGCCCTGCAGGGAGCCCTGTCCAGAGCGAGCACTGACCGATGGCCACAAAGGCGTCCCTCACATCTCCCGACATCCGCTTCTTGATGGCGTGCTCCACGTCGTGGTTGGTCATTTTGATGAACTCCTGGAACACTGGGGATGGGGGAGAGGAAAGGGTCACTGCTGAGCTGTTCCATCCTAGCCCTGGGCACCCAGGACACTTGAGCCTCAGCCATGGAGACTTCTGCACCAGGTGGGACCAGAGAAGGCTTGGGTGACTTCAGCTGGCCACCTCAATTGCCAGACCATACCATCTCTTCTCACTGCCTCATCCCCACCACAGCTGGGGAGACATGGCTCAACGTCAGCCTTGAGGGGACCCCCATCTCCCATCCAGCCCGAATCCCATCTCCCCATCACAAGCCCAAAGCACTTGTGTTGTAGCTGAGGGCTCAGCAGCAATGGAGAAATGTGGTCCTACCTCTGCAGAGGTGGGGATAGCTGCGGGTGCAGAGGATGCTGAGGAATCGGGTTTCCAGGGAGTCGCTGGAGTCATTGCTGGAGACATCAGCAAGTTTCTGGGAGAGAACAAAGAATGGAGACGGAGGTAAAGAGATGGACATAGCAGAGAGGGACACACATGTCAAACAGCTCTCTGGGACAGCCAGTCCTGACTGAAAAAACCCTTTTGTAAAGAGGGTGGCCTTTTATGAGTAGGGAAATAGCTGGGGTGTTTTCCCCCTAAAAAAAGGTGTTTCCCCTGCATGGATGTGAAGCTATACACTCACACATTATCTCTAAGAAAAGATTTTCCAGTTTTTGTGGAAAATGCTCTGCAGTGCTCATAGTTAAGACTCTTTTTTTGTCCTTTGTAGAGGATGTTTCAGGGGTGACCAGCACCACTTGAAGAAGAAATTCAGAGCTGCCAGACACAGGAGCCACACTGGGCTACAGCAGTGCTGCCCATGGGTGAAATGGCTGCCATTCCTCTGTGGGGGTCAGTGGGAGGCTGTGCTCATCTCCCCCACTGGGCTATTGCAGGAGAAAGTCGCCCCTTCCCCATTTTCCACTTTCGGTGAGCCAGGGAAGCCAGCCTCAAGTCCCACACTGCCTAGAACACTGCATGTGGGCAGTGGGCAGAATCGGTCCCCAAGGGCAGGGCAGGTGGCTTTCTCCCTCTCCTGCCCCACACTGCAGGGAGTTCTCTCATTGCAGGTCCCATCTGTCCCCTTGTCCCCCATCCCGAAGCAAGGATGCCAGAGTCCCAAGCAAATGAGCAGAGCCCATGTGGTCAGAAGAGCCAGGCTGCAATTCCCAGCCCCAGCCCTGCACCCCAGGACTGCAGGATCCCCTCAAGCATGCAGAAGGGTGAGGAGCAAAAGGGCAGGCACTCACCAGGGTCTCAGCAGCAACCTGGTGGAGAGAGAGAGACAGGAAGACAACAGGGTCAGAAGGTGCTGCTCAACCATCTTTCCATGACAAAGCAAGGGAAGTCTAGCAAAATCCCTTAAAATTACCTATCCCCAGGTCCCTTGCTTCCCCATGAGCAGGACCTGTGTCCTCCTTCAGTCTGGTCACAACACCAGTACCTCGGGAGAGTGTTCTTTGGCCAAACAAAGTGAGTCCCCCCACCCCTACAGCTTGGGTGCCAGCCTGTTGCTCCTCAGGGAGCATCCTTGTCTGGCTCCACCTGCCCACCTCTGCCAGGTGCACACAGTGCGATGAGGGGAGGTGCAGCTTTGCTGACAAAACACAGTGTGGTGCCAGGTCAGGTGCCACCTGGCTGGTTCATCCCTGTTCTAGTCATCCCTGGCTCTCTCTTCCTGTGCAGCAGGGTGAGGTGAGCAGCAGCACATGCGGCAGGGGTGCAGGCAGTGCACAGGCAGAGGTACAGGCAGAGAGTGTGGCAGGGTGCAGGCAGAGCATGGACAGGGACACAGGCAGCGCAGCATCCACTCCCTCTGCTGGCGGCAGCCCTGCTGGGAATGCTGTGGTGCTCTCCCATGCGTTGGAACATTTAGTGCTGGCACAGGACTGCCAAGCAAGAGCTCGAGTTTGACCCTGCACAGATCTTCCCAACCCCTTATAGAAAAGATATGGCCCGGAGAAGCAGGAGGTTAGGGAACAGAGCCTGTGGGTCACAGGTCTCCTGGGACCAGGAGCTGAGCCAGGGAATGGGCCCCCACATCCCCCTGCACTGTTTCTCCCCTCCTGTTCTGTCTCACCACAGCCCAGTAGAGGTTTAGAGCACCCCAGTGTGTCAGGGTTGCTCCATGCACAACACACAGAAGTGTGTGGCTCCTGCAGACCAGCCCAAAGCTGTGTTTGAAGCTCAAGAGCCAGATTTCAGCATCAGTGTGTGTTACTGAACCCCAGAGGGGCAGCCCTGCACGAGAAAAGGTGCAGCCTATTGGTTGGGAACTCCCTGGGGCTGTTCTTGTGGTTTGCGGCCTCTCTGTCCATGGAGCAGCAGAGCCAAGGGCATCAGGAATCAGACATAGGAGCTTTATCTCCAAGGGTGTCTTTCACCTGTCATCTCCCCCTGCAGTTTACAGAGACCCTGGCCCAGCAGCATTTGCTTCCCTGAGAATGTCAATTCCAGACCGGGGCATACAACACCCTCTTTTCTTTTCAGTGCAAAGCCCATAAGAGCACTGCCAATATGGGTCTTACCTTGGCATCTTCATGTGCCTGCGTGAGGTTCTCTGGTCCTTCATCGCGATTGCCCTGTGATTGGATACAAAAATCATGGAGCTGGAAAGGCCCTGGGAGGGGCCCAAGTGAGGGGGAGGCAGACAGAGTCCAGCAGCACTGCCCAGCCAGGCAAAGATGTTCTGTCTTCTCCATAGTCACCATCCTTGCAGACTCCCAGCACTGCCTGTCGCAGGGAGAGGGAAATCCCCAGTGAGAGCCACCCTTACCAGAGCCAGGGAGACGAGAATCCTCTTGAAATGCCCCGATGTGTCAGAGCTCAGGTCATCTTCCAGGCTCTTGTGGTAGGCTGTGGAGAAAGGATGGTTGAGCCCTGCAGCTCTGCTTCCCACCCACCAGTGACTGTTGTGCCCATGATCCCCATGGGAAGCACGGCTGAAGCAGATGCCTCCACCTGCTGTGTTCAGGCCTGGGGAAGAGCAGCTTTAATGCCCTGAGCACAAGCACAGCCTCTTGCTCCAGGTGCTCTGGAGGAAATAGGATCATTGTGAAAGAGTTCCCAGGGAAGGAGACATTGATGGCAGAGCTGGGACACGTCACTGTGAGATGGAGAGAGGTCAGGACCAGCACTCTGCTGGAAGGACTAACAGACTTCCACAGGACAAGTCATAGACCCAACCCAGAGACAAAACTTTGCCTGGGCTCTGGAAGGGCCTTGTACAGAGTTAAACACGGTCTGTGCCCAGAACCTGGGTGCTCTGCACATCCCTCCTGTGCCGTACCTTCCTGATATGCCTCGTTGATAGCCTTGATCTCCTGGTTGTTCCGTGTGGCCATGATTTCGATGAGGACACTCTCATCTGTGCCGGCCCCCTGGAAGAGAGTGGCATGGTGGGGTGCTGCGGGTGCCAATAGCAGATGGGGACATGGTGGCACTGCCCTGCAGTGCCAGGCAAGGAGGGGCTGCTCTAACCCCAGGCCACCCATGTGCCAGAAGTCTAAGTCCACCAAATGGCTCCAAGGGCTGATAGGAACCAACGTGGAAGTGTCCAAGTATGCTGCTAGTGGACTCCCAACTGGTGTGACTGGTGGATGGATAGCAGTGCATGTCGCTGGTTTGCCCCTACTCTGGCTTTCCTCTGGCTACCAGCTGGCTGAGCACGCTGGGCAGCAAAGATGCCAGATAGGGCTCCCAGCAGGTCTTTGTCCTGGTGCTTTCTGATCTTTTCTTCTCTATAGGAGATGAGGCCCTGGGGCATGTGAAGCTGGAGGTGCTCACAGCCCTGGGTCACCAGCAGTGTGGGTACAGCCACAGTGAAAACCATCTTGTCCTCCCGTGCTGGCACTGACACCAGCAGTGTGGCAATTACCTCCACAGCCTTCCTCAGCTGCTTGGCATCGTACTGCGCCGGCGTCAGCATGAGGCCGAGGATCAG
Organism: Acanthiza pusilla; assembly: GCA_036630365.1. Lineage (NCBI taxonomy): Eukaryota > Metazoa > Chordata > Aves > Passeriformes > Acanthizidae > Acanthiza > Acanthiza pusilla. The sequence continues at coordinate 6,690,838 of JAXCHO010000049.1, read as the reverse complement.
CTTGGCCAAGCTGCCAGACAGCTCAGATTTCAGGTCTGCCATCAGGTCCTGCAAAAGTGTTGGAGGGTTCAAACCAGCTGCTTCTGCAGGGACAGACCAGTCAAAGCAACATGGGCAAGATAACAGGCAAAGAGAGTGTGGGGATTGGAGACATCTGTGAAAACCCTTGGGGCAGTTAAAAGTCACATTTTGGGGTGGCTCTGGGGAGATCCTGGCTCTGGAGTCCTCTGCAGGATTGAGGATGGGGCAAGTGAAGGGAAAGGGACACCCTCAGGCTGGTGGGGCACCCAGAGTGGGAGGCTGCTGTGACAACTCTGTTTCCCTTGGGGGTGTCATGCCAGGGCACATGAGTGTGCCCCGGCTGCCCACTGCTCCCTGGGCAGGATTTCTTTCAGTGAGGGGCTGATCTCCATTTGGGAGGGGGCACGATGTAAACAGAAGGAGGAAGCAGGGTGGGATGGGGGCCGCAGTACCCTGCCATAATGAGCCTTGTAAGCCTTTAGGATCTGTTGCCTCTGGGCGTTGCTCCTCTTGGTCAACACCTCAATGATGGCCGCTTCGTCTGTGCCTGCAATGACAGCAGAGCCACACTGTGTGACCGTGTCACTCCTGATCATGGGCACATCGCCACCACCAACAACTGGATAGGTGGGGGAGGGAGAGCTCCCACACCTCCATCTCTTTATTCCCCCAGAGGTTTCCATGCAGCCCTGTGTGGGCCAGGGTGGATTTTCTGCCCCAAGAGCTGCTGAGGAGCAGCAGGAAGGGCCTACACAGTCTCCACTTACCCAGGCCCTTCATTGCCTTCCGGAGCACCTGCGCATCCCCATCATCGTTGAAGTCTGCCGCAGGCTGCACGGTTCCTCGCAGCTGTGGATGCAGAGGGGTTTAGATTAATCTCTGAGATGGGAGGGAGGGAGAAAGGGATGGAGGGATGGAGAGAGGGAGGGATGGACAGGAGGGATGGAGAGAAGGAGGGAAGGTACCACCCAGCAAGCTGAGGCCAAAGCAGGCTGTGTGTTAATGCAAGCACCTGGGGTTGAGTGAGGATCTTCCCACCACTGTCACCCCTTCCATTAAGGGGCAAACCATAGCCAGACCAGCAGAGAGCAGGAGGAAGACAGCAACAGACCCTGGAGTCTTGGTGTCCTGTCCAGTGTTACACTCGCCTGCCCTAGCACTGGAACATCTCAGCCTGGGCTGGCCACATCACTGAGAGACAGAAGAGGAGTCGCTGAAAGGGTGCCCACTCCTGCCCTGCAATTCTACCCTCCTGTGTCCTTACAGCTCCAAACACATCTCCATCCTCACAGTGTTCATGTAGGACTCAGGGTCTCTTTTCTGCACTCCCAAAGCACCCTTTTGTGGGAGCTCCAGCTGCATGCAGGGTGCTGGCTCCCCATAGTGTGGCCATGCCCTGGCCAGCTCTGGGCTGCCCTGGAGAACAGGAGGTCTTTGAAGTGGGCACCGGAGCCAGGGCTGCACGTGATGCATTGCACAGACATGCAGGACCCACTGCCGCAAGGGAGGAAGGCCTCAGAGAGAGGAGGGGGTTAGAGGAGCCCACGGGGGGCGGCCAGCCCCGCCAGGGTTACATCCTGCCAACCTCGTACCCCAAAACCAAAGAATGGCTTCAAGAGAAGCCAAGGAGCGAGGGGCACAGCAGAGGTCTGGGGCTGGCCATGCCCCATGACAGAGAGGAGCAGCCAAGGGTCCCAAGCTGGCAGGCAGCAGAGAGGGGGTACAGGGGGCTGGGGTGCTGACCTCTACTTTGACCGCACTAAGCTCCCACATCCGATAGGCCACCTGCGCCGCCTCGGGGAAGAACTCACCTGCAGCACTGCAATGGGAGGGCAACGACAGGGGACAGTGAGCCATGGGGGCCCTGCACCTGCCAGCAGCCCCCCTCACCCTGTCTTGTCCCTCCACGAGGGGTGTTTTGTATCCACTGGGCACAGGGGCAGGACCCAGGTGCTTGCTGTGGGGCTGGATGGGTGGGAATGGGAGGAAATGTGTGGTGAATCCCAACCTCCCCCAGCGGAGCATCCTCCCTCCAGTGGTTTGGCCCTGCTCTGCAGGGCTTCCATGTGCCAAGAAGGGACCATGACATTGTGGCTGGCCATGCAGAGGGGCCGCAGGGCCCCCCGTACCGAACCACTGCCACTGCAAGTGCTGCCGGTCCAGGTGCTCCACCAGGCTCTGACCCAGAGGTTGTACCCAGCACCAAAGGAATGAAGAGGGACAAAGGGGGTGACAGGTGATCTTACTCATCGTCCCCTCCGCACAGCTTCAGCAGAGCCTTCTTGTACTCCCCAGAGGTGTCCTCCTGGAAAGGCAGACAGAGACAGAGAACCATGCAGGAGGTAGAGTCAAGGTAGTGCCATGGGATGGGCTCATGGAGAGGGGTCTCCCTGAACCTTGTCCTCAGAGATGGACACCCAGCACAACCCTCCCATGGGTGCTGGCATCATGAGGGAGGCAGCACCAGCAGCTGCTTGGGGGTGAGCAGGGGTCCCCAGCACTTACCTTTATCATATTGTAGAGAGATTTCTCGTACTTGGTCCTGAACACCTCCCGGATGTCCAGCATGTCGATCTCGCTGCGGGACACCATGATGCGGATCAGTGTGTTGTCTCTTGTGCCCAGACCCTGCAATGGAGCAACCCCCACATCAAGCCTGAGATGGCCAAGCAACTCTACTCAGCCCACCCCATGTGGGACCCTCTATCTGATTTCTACCCAGCCCTGGCTCTGAAGGAATAACTCCTTTGGAGGGAAGAGCAGAGACCCCAGGTCACTTAAGCCCTGCCTTCATGGACCTGTGTCACACTGCTGTCCAGCAGCACCCTGTGGCAAGGGGACCCCCTCCTCTGGCCAGCTCGCTGCAGTGCTGGGGGGGACCCTGTAGAGAAGAGGATTCACTCACCTTCATGGCCTTGTAGAGCCTTTCAGCAAAATATTCTGCTGTGCTTCTGATGCATTTCACTGCAGGGAAATTGAGGTGTGGTGAGGGATCCTGGATCCTCCAACCTCTGAGCACCCACACCCCATGAGAACCACAACCACACCTGCCTTGAAGGAGCCTCCCTGAGCTCCCTGATACATGGTACAGCCACAGCCTGGACCCTGTGCTGAGCCCTCCCAGCCCAGGAAGGTCAGCAGTGTGTTTTTGCAGGATCCCCATGCAGGGCTGGCTTACCCACGGCCAACATCAGCTTCTCAAAGTCACCAGACAGCTCTGCCCGGATGCTCCTCTCAATCGGCTTCCCAGCAATCTTCAGATATTCATCAAAGACTGTGGGATGAGAGCAAGGAGATGCCTGGAGAAGCTGCCAAGATACCTTCAAACCCACCCCAAGATTGCAGGTGATGCTCACCCAGACGAAGATGCTGCCTGCTCCTCCGGCCAAGGATGTAGATGAACTGGGCCTCGTCTGTGCCCCATTTCAGCTCGCCAGCTTCCAGCAGGTCCTTGTGGGATGGGGAAAGTGGCACAGCCTTACTCAGGGTACTGCCCTTGGCACCCACCCACCTTTTGCAGGCCCAAGTCCAGATGGTCCCAGTGGCACCAGCCCCATCCCTGCCCAGATACCACCTGTCACAGTGACCTGCCAAGCCTCACCTTGGCATCCTGCTCCACCAAGTCCTCGCTCACCACATCGTCCTCTTCCCTGGCACCCTGTGGGAGAGAGATGGGCTCAGCCCTGCAGGGCACAGGCACTCACCACCTACAGATGCTGGACAGATGGACATACCTGAAGCAGAACAACGAGCATCTTCTTGAAGTGGCCTGATGTGTCTCCAACAACGTCAGCTTCCAGGTCTCTCTCATAGGCTGGTGGAAGAGGAAGGGAAGAGATCAGGGCCTGGAGACCTGGGTACTTTCACCTCTGCCCTTCTCATGGCTCAAGAGGGCACAGGGCAGCCTCTGCCCTTCGTCAGTCCTCACCATCTTTGTAGGCAGCCACGAGGTCATGGATCTCCTGGTTGGTGCGGGAAGCGAGGATCTCGATGAGGCACTTCTCATCTGTGCCGATGCCCTGCGGGCAGAGATGCAGCCCCATGAGCAGTGAGGCTGGGTGGGGTCAGCTGGTCAGAGGGGTCCTGGGGAGGCTGCCCACCCCTTACCGAGATGGCATCTTTGATCTCTTTGGCATCACCATAAGCTGGGGGCCGCATCAGGCTCACGATCAGCCGCTCGAACTTCCCCGTCAGCTCATACTTGAGGTCTGCAATGAGGTCCTGGTGGAGGAGGAGAAAGGGGCTGGGGGACTCTTTGCTCCATTGCATCTCTGAGTGGCTCCAGGGAGCGATGGGTCCCTGTGTGAGCTGGGAGGTGGCAGTCACGGCCACTTGATTTGCAGTGGGGGCACAGCCCAGCGAGTGTTCCTGCCTTTACCTTCCCATAGAGGGACTTGTAGGCTTGGCAGATCTCCACTCGCTGCTTGTTGCTTCTGGATGTGATGAGGTCGAGGATGGCCTCCTTGTCACTGCCTGTGGGGAGAGCCAGGAGTCATGGATAGCCCATGGCTGGGCTTATCACAGCCACGCTGCTGTGTCCAAAGCTGCTTTGGAGTTGGGGCTGGGAGGACAAGCAGAGCCAAAGTGGCTCCAGGGAGGAAAGGAAACCAGGAGAGCTTTAGCACACTGCTAAAGCAGTTAGTCAGCTGAGAGGGGAAGTGATGCAGGACACCCATACATGCAAGGGTCAGCCAAAGGAATGGGGGACATCAAGGGTAGCCCGGGACAGTCTGGAGGAGCATCCATACCAAATCCTTTCATGGCATTGTACAAGGCCTCTGCATCCTGGTTGGCATCAAAGCCCTGGAAATCCTTCACTGAGCCCCTGTAGACCTATGGGAAAGGAGGAGAGAAGGTACAAGGGGAAGGAGAAGCCCCAGTGGGATTGGGGAAGGAGAAGCTGAAGCTGAGCAGGACTGAGGTGAGATCCGTTTTGGCTCAGGTTGCCTAAGGCAAAGCTCAGCCTCAAGCATAAACAGTTGTTCTCCTCTGCAGTTTCCTTTCCTGTTTGCTCTCCCTTCCTACAGAGGGAATTAATTTTCCACTGCTTGTTGCAAGCAAGGAACCGCTCCAGATGCTGAGGATGCCCAAGCTCTGCATGGCCTCCAAGCAAGGAGACAAATTTTCAGGCACAAAGTCATCATGGGCTGCTAAATGAAAAACACTGAGAAGCACCAGAGCTGCCAACAGTTTGTCCTGCCCCAGCACGCACTCCCATGGTCCAAGAGGTTGGAGCAGAGGCCCTGGATATTGGGAAACACTTCCCTGAGAGCCTGAAAAACCCTGGGGGTTGGCATGATCCACTTCTATCTGCTCTTCTGCCACTTCCAGGCTGCACAACATGGAGCCCAGGAATGACACCTCCAGAGACCTCAGGAAAAAGAACCAAGACCCTCCCCAAGTCAGCTTTGCCCATAGGAATTCACCCCAGGGCGCCTGGAGCTCTGAATGAGATCAGCACCACCCTGGGTGAAAGCAGATGTGAAACCATCCTGGCCCCACAAAAGGAACTGGGATACATCCCCTGCCAGAGGCACAGAGCGGGAAGAACTGAGCATCAGCATTTCCTTAGTTGTCTTGCTGGGGAATGAGGGGTGGGAGCTGAGCTGGGCTTGTCAGCTGTGTCAGCATCCTGGGAAACTGAGCATCCTCTCTTGGCTTGGCTTGTACCACGTGTCAGCCGGGTATGTGCACCTCCCTGGGATCATCTGCTCAGGAACTGCTGCACGGCTTCTTTAAGATCCTCAGGAGCTGTACAAAGGCCCAGGCCTGCTGCCAGCATGGGCATCTAAAGCCAGCATATCCTCAGAGAAGATGGGCATCAATGTCCCTGACCCAGGAAGTGCCTCCAGGAATGAGCCCAAGGAGATGGACTCAGGGCAGCTAACCATACCCACTGCTCTCCTGGGTCCCGTCCCAATGCCACGGCACAACAGCTCTGCTGCACATCCCACCCGGCACCTTCAGAAACAAACCAGCCTCTCTTCCCAGAGAAAATGGGCACATCCCACAGGCCCTCCTGGGGGGAGCTGCTGGCATTGGTGTCCCAAGTGGCACGGACCAAGAGGATGTGCTGCCCTTCCAGGGAACCAGGCGGGCACGGACAGATCGTATTGCAGGTGATTCATCCGGAGAGCTGGATTTAGCCCTGCTTCCCAGCAGCTCCCAGACCCTCCTGGCTTGGCACGAGCTACTGCCACACACATGCCTTGTAGAGATGGAAATAAATTGCAAGGTGAAGGAGGTGCCTGGAGGCAGCAGGAGTGAACAAGGGTGGCGGGAGGGTATGGGGGAGTCAAGATGTTGGCTGTGGTTAAATGGAGAGGAGGCGCAGGGCTGTGTTCCTGCCTGCTGGGCCATCAAAGCATGAGCTGCCTGCCTTGCTGCAGTGCTGCCTGGCCAGGGCAAGGGAAACCGAGGCAGGAGCTCGGTGCTGTGCATCACCCCACACTCCCTGCATTCTCTGTGGGAATGAGCCCCAAGGAAGTGCAGAAAAATGAGTTAGGATGGAAACAGCATCCTGCCCACTGCATACTCTTCATACCCCCATCCCGCTTTCCATCCTGTTTCAGCTGCCGGGGCCTCCCACCTCCCCTCCTCCAGGCTCTGAGTCATCCCGGCCGGTCCGGGACCTCCCAGCTAAAAATAAGCCACACTGGGGCCAGGAGGGTGGAACCAAAATTCCCAGCGTGGCTTCACTCCCACCCCATGGCTTCTTGGGGTCCTGGACCACGGCAGGGGAATGTTCACCTGCACTGTGCCTCAGTTTCCCCACCCAGAGCAGCCATTGCCTCAGCTGGGCAGGAAACTTTGGATAATAAGGCTGGAGGAAATAATTGCTTGATTTCTCCAGGGAACGGAAAGCAGATCCTGGCCCCAGCAGTGGAGAAGGGAGGCTCTGTGCTGGGACTCCTCCCCTGCCAGCAGGCAGGGTGCGTTGAGCCAGCCACAGCTGCCCACCGAGGCAGGTTTTCCTCCCACACAGAGATATTTTCCTGGCTGCAGGGGAGCACCTGCTCATGCAGCTGCCACATTGCACCAGCCCCAGCTTGGAGTGGGGAGTAATCCAGGCTGGGGAGGGGGGAAGAGGTCCAAGTGGGGCTGCATGCCTTGCAGTAGGCTCAGGCAGGAATTTTCCCCATCAAAAGCACAAATCCCCAGTGCAACATCTCCTCCCCTTCCCACGGCCCCGCTTCTCTTCCCCATCCCACTGCGGTCCCAAAAGGATTTTTGCTCCTCGCTGTCCCTGCTCCCCAGCGCAGCACTTCCCCCATCTGCATCACATCCAGACAGCACTGGTGGAGAGGCAGGAATGTAAACAGGCTCTGGGCAGCATCGTGTCCACGCACGTCACCACCATCCCTGCTGCTGTTGGAGATACTGCCCAGCTCTGGGGTCTGCCCTGCGGCACCCCAGTACCCATCCCTGCTGTGTGGAGGTCACCCTTACCTTGCCTTTGGGTGCCATAGCTTCCCAAGCTGGAAATCACTGGAGCGAGGGCGAGGAGGAGCTGTGGAAGGGAACAGAAAGGTCAATGTGAGCCAAAGCCCCTCTGTGTGGGTTGTGTTAGTTAAAGGAGTGTGGGTGTGGTAGCCACGGGAGGGCAATGCCAGGTGCTGCAGGATGGATCAGGGACAGGGGCTTTGCTGGCCACCCTGTGGTCACCAGACCCTTTGGTCTCTGGCACTGAGGAGACCCATGGGCAGTGGCAGCGAAGATGGGCCCTGCTCAGCTTCCTGCCAGTACCACGAGAAACCAGAGGGGAAAAATGTGCTGAATATGTAGAAATGGGCTAAGCATCCTCCGCAGGGCTGGCCCTTCTCACTGCACCCGCAACATCCCTTCCGTTCCCCTACAGCCCCGAAGCCCTGGGGCCACCCCAGCTTTAGCAGCTGCTGAGGACATTCCCTTGTCACATGGTGCTGGGCAGCCCCCACAAGATCCCAGCAGCTTTTATCTGAGTTTCTGTGCAGCGATCAAGGCCACCATCAGTCCCACACATCCTTGGAGACCAGGAAACACAGCTGGGTTTCCAGGGTAACTCACAGGTTGTTTTCTAACACCAGCACCGTTTATAACTACAACCCACTGCGGTGTGGGCTCTCCCCACCCTCCCAGAGAAAGTCCCCCGCCATTTGCTCCGAGGAAGCTGGTAGAGGGAGAAAAACAGCTGGAAAATGGAGCCCAGCCATGAATGAACCGCTGAGCGTCAGCTGAGGCCAGCCATAAGGCACGGCCCCGCCTGGCTCGTTCACCCTCCCTCTGAGACACGTTGCAGAAAAATTCAAGGCTGAGCAGGGCCACCCTGGGGGATTTCTGACCCCAGAGGGGTTCGGTTTCATGCCATGGAGTGAGCAGGAGAAATCACTTGAACTTCCGTGGCTTGGCTGCACATTGCTACAAGAGCAGCCAAGGAAGGCGAGACCCAGCCCTGCAGCCATCCATGTGCCTGGGTCCCCCTGCCTGGCTACAGGAAGCTTTTCGCACCCCCAGGCACCCTGGCTGAGGGGAGAAAGTTTTGCAGAAAACCAGAGCTGCTTTCACCTTTCCCTTTCCCTCTTCAGCTGTGAAGCCTCACCCCCTTCATGTGGCTCCTGGCTGGGGCAGCCCCCACACGCCCCACACGCAGTGGGGCCGCACTGCGGCCTAGTGCTGGGTGGGTGCCAAGGGATCCCACCCCCCGCCCGTGCAGCCTTCTTATGCCACTTTGGAGCCTGTACATGAAGCTGTGTGCCCTCCTGGGAGTGGGGAAATCCCTGCACGGCACAGCTCCTCTCCCTCATTCCATGCGTGTGGCAGCACGGCTGAGACCACCCAACTCATCTCAGCAGTGGTGGAGAATCGCCGACCACACCCAGTCCCCGACCTGTCCCTGCAGTGCCCGGTCCCTGTCCCCCACTGCTGCCCACACCTCTGCAGAGGCCGGGAGAGCAGCCTTGGGAAAATGCCTGGAAAAACACACCACATCCATGAGGCAGCAGGGCCCCAGCATGGGGGTACACCTGCCCCCCACCCAACAACGGAGAAATTTGAGTTATGGGGGTCCCATGAGAAATCCTAAACGATGTGCACAGCCTTTGTGGAAGCCTCTGCTTCCCCAGCAATGCACCTCTCCAGCCTCTTCAAAGCCCCCCCACAGTCTGAGCTCGGGGCTTGCACCCCAGGGGCCCAACTGCCTTGTGGGGCTCCCCCAGCACAGAGGCCGCAAAACCCCGTGCCCCTCCACCCGTTGTCCTGAAGGTAAGGGAGCTTCCCCGGGTTAAAAAAAATCGGCATCCATCCTCCTGGCGGGGCTAGGGATGTCCCCAAAGTGCCCTGCCCCACCCCACTGCCAAAAAGCCCTCCAGGCCTTCCGGAGCTCGGAGCCTCTGGGCCTTGCGGGGTGCGTTTACCTGTGCAAAGCTTGGCGGGTACCAGAACAGGGGGGATCCTCGGCTTGGATCCCAGCTGGAAGGAGGGATGGGTGTTGCCGCAGCCGCCGCAGCACCAAAGCATGGGCTGAGGCGCATCCCGGCCCGGACACACCCATGGGGCCCGCGGCACCGCCAGCGCCCACCCCTCAAAGCACCTACCGGCAGCGCAGCCCCGGGGGCTTGTCAGAAAGGAAGGATTTTTCATCAGAATAAAAAACCCGGGATTCCCCCTGCGGCCACCCCTTGGAGAGAGCCTCCGCTTGCACAGCTCACCGTCCAGACAGGGCTTTCCACGACTTTCCTCCCCCCAGGCCACTGCGGAAAAAAGTGCCCGGGCCCGGCCGTGCCCCCGCCCCGGAGCCCCTTCCCTTCCCCGGCCCGGCACTGACCGGCAGCGCGGAGCCTCTCGGGTGCGCTCGCTGCAGCCGCCGCCGCACTCGGGGTGCTCTTGTGGCCGAGCGCTCGTCCTTGGCGAGCAGCTGTTCCCTCCCGGCGAGACGTCACCGCCCCCGAGTCCCCGCCTGCCACGGCCAGGGCCACATCCCACCCCCGGTGCCACGCCAGACCTCAGCCGAGTGCCACGCCAGACCTCCGCCGGGTGCCCGCGGTGCAGCGGCAGCCAATGTCACCCGCGAAATCACCCGTCACCTGCCCGGCTGGGGGGAAGGGGTCGCCTGGCACAGCAGCCCCACCGGTGTGTGTAGGGCAGCGGTGACACGCACGCTGCCAGGCAATACCGGTGATTGCATTTCAGCTACGGAAATGTCACCACTTCTGTCCCCCCGGCTGTGGTTTCCTGGTCGTGGGGAAACCCTGCCAGGCGGAGGGTACCCCACTGCCTCCCGGTCCTGCCGCCAGCCACCTCCTCCTGCACCAAATCACCCCTTCCCTGCTCATGGCTGGGAAATGTCCATCCCTGTTTCTGCCAAGAGCCAGAGGAGCGAAGAATGCCTGAGGGTGGCCCCCCAGGACCTGCTTAAGCAAGAAGGTGCTGACCAAAGCTCTGCAATGAACATCCATGGGGCAGGACCCGAGCTGGCACAGGGCGCTGGTTTTACCCCCAGCCTTCCCTGCCATGCTGCAGCCACCAGGATGAGAGGGTCTTGCGTGGATGCAGATGCAGGCTGAGTCTCTCCAGGATGCTCCTGGCAGGCTGTACCGTTTCCTGCAGTGCCCTGAGGCCATTTCTTTCCCTGCCTCACCCAGGTTAACCTGGCTCCTTCTTTGCCACCACCCTTTGCTCAGCGAGCACAGAAGCTTCATCAGGTCTGGAGGAGCTGGTGGAGCTTCCCAAGAGCTATGGGCGGTGGTGTCTGCTTGGGCTGACACCAGGAGGAGCAGACAAGCCCAAGGTACCCCTGGAGATGCTGAAGGCTGCTGGTGTGCAACCTTTCAGGCATCCAAGCCCTGGTGGTACCTACTGGCTTGAGCATCTCTCTGGGGCTGCAAGGCAGCTGAGCTGCTCAGCCCTGCCTGTCCTGGGCAGTGTGGACCCCAGGCTGGGTGTGACATACCCCATGGCTGGCATGCAGCCCTACGGCTGTGCTCCCCTGGAGGCAACCTGGGAGGGGCAGACCCTCGTGGCCAGCTAGCACAGGCTGCTCCTTCCTGCCCTGTTTTTCCCTCAGGGCAATGTTCCCTTGGGGTGGCGTTGGTATCTGGAGACCTTGCTCATGTGAGGCAGCGTGGGTGACAAGCACGGCTTTGTTCACCCTGTGCTGCAGTGTGGGACAACAGCCCTGCTCTCCTCCTGGTGCCCCCAGCTGTGCCATGGTGTGCTGAGCCCCCCCTGCCCCAGAGGTGCTCCCTGTGCCCAGCAGCTCACAGGGTGCTCTGTGGATGTGGGGCTGCCCCATACTGCCGGGACAAGGCAACCTTGCGGTTACAGCATACACTTATGCTTTAGATGCTCTGGATCCTTCCTTGCTTTGCTCCTGCATGGCTGATAGTCCCTTCCTCTGCTCCTTGCAAGCTGAAAGCCAGAGGATGGGCTGAGCCACAGCCTGAGACGTTTTTGTCTCCAAATACTGTAAGCAGGCTCAGCCTGAGCTCTATCTACAATAAAATCAAAGTTAGCTCTTCACCCCGAAACACTGTGTCCCAAACTCTCCCCAGAGCCCAGACTTGGTCCTCTTATCCCAGGATGCTGATGACTGACCAGGTCACCCCATCATTCCCTCTCCTTTCCCAGAGCAGCCCTGCAGAACAGCTGTGCTGGTGCCCAAGGACACTCATATGCCTTACTGGACCCAAGCAGCCTCACCCGGGACCCCCATCCACACAGCCCTGTGCCATCATTTAAGCCCAGCCCTGGACTTACCGCAGCCTCTGCTTGCACTCTGCTGCTCAGCCCTGTGAGCTGCACTCCAGGAATGCCCAAATACCAGGGAGGTGCAGGCAGCCTCAGGACTTTGCTTCTGGGAACTACTGTTGGACATGCTGCTGCAAGCATCCCATGGAGCTGGGGCTGTGCTTCTCTTCCTTGCTGCTGCAGTCCATTTTGGGGCCTGTTCACCTCCTGCCGTCATCCCCAGGGGCAGCTGGGACCAGTCCCAGCTGTACAGGCATCCCTGCGCTCTGACTTGGCCATGTTACTGCTCCTCTCTGCCTGCATTTCCTTCAAAACCAGCTCCACAGACTAAGATGTGGGTCCTGGTGTGAGGGAGAAGGGAGAGAGAGAAGGGGTTCCCCTTTCCACCTGCCCAGGGAGCTTGAAAAAGCGAATTAAACTCCCTCAATAATGCCTCTGAGCCTATTAGCATTGCAGGCTGTGTGTATGATTTGGAAGGCGTTGTGGGAAAAATATTTCTGCATAGATTTCCCATTGTGCAGCCTGCAGCGGTGGTCAGCAGGGGGAGGGCCGGGCGCTCCCAGAAGGGATTTAAGGGGAGAGTGTAAAGGGGGCCTTGCCTGGTGCTCCTCGTCCCCACCAGCTCGGCACTGGAGCAGTTTGCCCAAAGGATGGCCGGAGTGAGTAGTTTGTTTGCAGGAGAAGGGAAAATCACCAGGGCGAGGTGCCCCGGGCTGGACTGGGGCTGTGCCGTGGGTGGGTGCTGCTGGGGGAGCGGGAGGGCGGCGGCTCCTCACCCCCAGGAGACACCGTTTGTCCCGGAGATCGGAGCTCCCTGTGCAGCAAGGAACACCTCATCCTGTGCGTCAGGGTGCCAGGCAGGGTGGCCCCGGTCCCCTCCAGCTCCATGCCACAGCAGGGATCACATGGCCCAGTGTCCCCTGTGTCACAGCAATGTGCCACTGGACAGGGTTTCCAGCCAGCTCCTGGCGCTGTAAGTAGCAGATTATGGAATTTGGAGTGTGTGGCACAGCTTTTGCTTTGCTGTGAGGTAACTTGGAGGTCCTGGCAGCACCGTGGGATGTGAAGGCGGGTCCTGCACTACTGGGAGCTCCTGGGAAAGGGCGTGCAGGATGGGAGAAGGCACACAAATCTCAGGCATGCCATACCAAACACCCCTTCCTCCAAGGACAGATATCACACAATTTAAGGTTTCTGCTGGGCTTACATCCCCATTGGTGCCCCCAACAAGCCACAGCATTCCTGCACAGGCTGATGGCCCAGGGGACCCTGTCCCCCCCTGAGCTGTGCCGTTGCCCCACAGTTACCAGGGCTGTGGGAGCATCTCCAGCTCAGCAGGTGGGTCCTTCCAGGTGCACATCAGGGCAACTTCCAGGAGCAGAGCATCTCCCATCCCTCCTTCTCTGGCATGGTTTCTGCATTTCAGATAGTTTCATTGTCAAAGCTGGGATAATCCTGGCTGTGTGTTGTCCCTGCTGGGGAGGCTGCTGGAGAAACAGAACTTTCTGAGCTGGCAGGGGGACAAGAACGTGCCCTTGTCCCCTCTCACAAATTCGACAGAGACAAATAAACCCCAATCATGCATAGCTCCACTTGTCACTGGGGATGAGAGAGCAGCACAGACATTTCAGCCGCACCTTGTTCCAAAATGGGAAATGGCAGAGATGGAGAATGGGCAGCATCCAGCAAGTCCAGAAGCACTGTGTGGATGGTGGGAGCTGCAAGGATAACATTCAGGCTGGGTTTGGGTCACATCCCCAGCATGGTCAGTGCCTGTGGGGTAGCAGTATCCTCATGCCTGCTGCTTTTCTCTCCTGCAGATGCCGTTCTGGGGCCGTCTACGCTCTGTTCGAAAGATGCTTTCCCGCAGGAAACAAGTCCAAGCCATCTCAGAGGGCTCCGTACTCTGCCGCTGCCTCTCCACCCTGGATCTGGTTTCCTTGGGAGTGGGCAGCATGCTGGGGGCTGGTGTCTATGTCCTGGCAGGAGGGGTGGCTAAGACCACATCTGGTCCCAGCATTGTCCTTTCTTTCCTGATTGCAGCCGTGGTGTCTGCCCTGGCAGGGCTGTGCTATGCTGAGTCTGGGGCCCGTGTGCCCCTGGCTGGCTCTGTCTATCTCTACAGCTATGTGACAGTGGGCGAGCTCTGGGCATTCCTCGCTGGGTGGAACCTGCTGCTGTCCTACATCATTGGTATAAGGCCCTTTCGATCCCTCCAGCTTTACTGTGTTGGTGGCTTTGCTGGGTGTCCTTTGAGACCTCCCAGGACCACCATCACACAGCCATCACCTCTCCCCAGGTACTGCCAGCGTTGCCCGGGCCTGGAGTGCTACTTTTGACCAGCTCATCGGCAAGAAGATGGGGAGGTTTTTGGGTGCTTATGCAGCCATGAGCTCTGTGGGGCTGGCAGAGCACCCAGATGTCTTTGCTGCTGGCCTGGTGGTCCTGCTGGCAGGTAGGAATCCTTCCCCCGTGCTACCCTCCATCAGGTACGATGAGCTCCTCACCCCACCATGGGCTCTTCAGGATGGTGCTGACCTCTCTAAGGCTTTGTCATTTCCTTGAGCAAAGAATGGGGAATAGAGAGAGAATCTGGGGAAATCTTCAAGTTGTCCTGAATCTATCACTGTCCCCATTTTCCACCCTCCCCAGCAATGTCTACCCTGGTATCATCCAGGGGGCTTGACCAGTTTTGTTTTTTCTTCTCCAGGGCTTCTTTCCTTTGGAGTGAAGGAGTCCACCATGGTCAACAAAGCCTTCACAGTTCTCAACGTGTTCGTCCTGTTCTTTGTCACAATGAGTGGCCTCATCAAAGGCAACCCAAGCAACTGGATGCTCAAGGAGGACGACCTGCCACGGGCAGCTGCCCACGAGGCTGGGTATGAGGGGCTTCGCTCTCCCCGTGCTGCCTTCAGAGTGGGATGGGGTTGCTTTATCCCAGGAAATCCCATTTTCTCCATTTCTCCCTGTTGTCAATGTGTCAAAGAGCCAAAGCCCTGCTGGGTTCATGCTGAGGGTTGAGCAGGTTGGATGTCCTGGGACCCCATTGCACTGACCCCCCTGCACTACCTGACTCTTCCTCCTCCTCTCAGGAACCAGTCTGTGATCAACAACATGACCAGTGCCTTTGGGGTGGGAGGCTTCATGCCCTATGGTTTCAGTGGGACCTTGGCTGGAGCCTCTACCTGTTTCTTTGCCTTTGTTGGATTTGATTGCCTCGCTACCACAGGTATGTGAGGTGCGGGTGCAGCTGGTGGGACCCTCCCTGCAGGCTGGGGGGCCATGGCAGTGACCCTGCAGCTCTGGAAACTGGTGTAAGGCTGGGAATGGGCACATTCCCAGCTCTGTGCTGCAGCCACCCTCTCCTGCTCTCTCCAAGAGTCCCTGTGGAATGTCTGGGCTAATCTGAAGCAGAGACATTCTCTATCCCAATATCCCTGGGGCCCAGGAGGTCTAGTGGTCCTTGCTAGAAGGTCTCTGTGTCCTCTCTCAGGGGGATATGAACCTGAGCTGGGCTCTTAGCATGCTGTGCATGTTAAATAAGCATCTATTCCTACAGCTGAGCTTGTCCTCCCCAGGGGAAGAAGTGAAGGACCCGCAGAGATCCATCCCCATGGGCATCATCCTCTCCCTCCTCATCTGCTTCCTGGTCTACTTCGGGGTGTCTGCTGCCCTCACCCTGATGATGCCCTACTACCTCCTAGACACCATGAGCCCACTGCCAGTAGCTTTTGAGTACATTGGCTGGAAGGGTGCAAAGCATGCCGTGGCTGTAGGGTCACTGTGTGCCATGACCACCAGGTGAGGGGCGTCCTCTGATGGCGGTTCTGTGGTTCAGAGCAAGCTGCTGGAGCTGTAACACATCCAGGAGATATCCCCAGCCCTGTCCTCCTGACTTGCCCTTTGCCTTTCCTGCTTGGCCAAAATCCCTTCCACACAAACCCTGTTGCTCCCATCCTGGCCCTTCCTGATCAGGGAGAGCAGCCAAACCCCTTGCCATGATGCTGGAGGAAGTGGTCAGGTGACACTGTGTCACAAGAGTGGGCTGGGGTGTTCTGATGTGCACGGGGCTCCTGGTGACTGTGGGCATCTCTTCCCTGACACTGTCCCTCATCTGATGGTGAGGAAGGAGATGGTCTTGTCAGAATGGTCTTGAGAAGGTTATGGGACATACAGATGACTGGGAGTTCCCTTGGGAGCAAAAGGCAGGATGGCACCTCCTGGATTCCTCCCCTCTTCTCCCTAATCTCCTCCCCTCTCTCATGCAGCCTCATGGGCTCCATGTTCCCCATGCCACGGATCCTGTATGCAATGGCTCGAGACGGGCTCCTCTTCAAACCTCTGGCCAAAGTCAGTCGCCGTCAGTGCCCGGTGGTGGCCACTCTGCTGTCTGGAGGAGTGGCAGGTGGGTGAGTGGTTGGGTTACCCTTAACCATGGGCAGGGCTTGGTGGGTGTCCCTCTAGCTTGCCTGTAGCTGAGCAAAGTGTCTCCACCCAGAGAGAGGTCTCCTTGTGGTGGGTGAGGACCATTTGGCCTCGATGGTGTCCCAGACTCTGGTTCAGCCTCTCTGAGCTGCCAGGCAGGAGGTGGCAGGATGCTTTGCACTAGTGACTGAAACATCAGCAGTTCAGCAAGGTTCTGTTGCAGTGAGTGCCAGGGCAACATGAGGGGATCAGGATGGCATGACTGAGGTGGGCACAGCAGCACTGCCAGCTCTGTTGGGAGGCTGAAAGGGCTCCTCTTCCCCGCAGCTCTCCTGGCTCTTTTCTTCGACCTGAAAGCCCTGGTTGACACCATGTCCATTGGCACACTGCTGGCCTACTCGATGGTGGCTGGCTGTGTGCTGCTGCTCAGGTGAGACTGCTGGGGACAGGGGACAGGGCTCACCGAGCTTCTGATGTGGGCCATGCTTGGGACAAGGCTGTGGCCTGGGTGCACTGCAGGTGCATTGAAATCCAATGTCTGCTCCTCAGGTATCGTTCTGAACCCAGCACTGGGGACACTCCTGCGGCGAAGGTCCCAGCTGTGCAGCTCTGGTGGGACCACCTTGTCCGGCCACCCCCTTGTCCCACCCCTCACTCCTCTGCTGTGGTGGTCTGGGCTCTAACAGCTGCAGGTAGGCTTGGGAATGATGAATGATGG
The DNA here is from genome assembly GCA_036630365.1 of Acanthiza pusilla. NCBI lineage: Eukaryota > Metazoa > Chordata > Aves > Passeriformes > Acanthizidae > Acanthiza > Acanthiza pusilla. Next base: position 6,673,950 of record JAXCHO010000049.1, on the reverse strand, counting down.
ATGGGCTTACAGGGAGGGGCATGGGGGGACCCTTGGGGAACATCGAGGGCTGGCAGGTTCCTGCCCAATGAAAACCACCCAGCAGCAGATGCAGGGGCTGCCTGGCTCCTTCCTGCCCTCACCCCATTGCCACACAGCTGGCTGCCCCAATGGGACCTCAGGAAACCTCCTGCTCCCTCTGCTTCCCAGACTGGAGAGAAGAGCTAAACCCACCATGAGAAGCCACTCAGCCACGTCCCCTGGTTGTGATTTGTCCCTCCATGGCAGCCTGGGAGAAGGATGGGCCCAGGCCAGGGAAGCTGCCCTGACACTGTGGTCCCTCTGCAGCCGCCCTGGTCTGTGCCCTGAGCTGGGTGAGCGCTGCTGGGCTGCCCCGCCTGCAAGCCGGGAGTGGCTGGTGCATCACAGCTCTGGTGCTGTCTCTCCTGGGGATCCTGCTGGCAGCTCTTCTCATCTGGAGGCAGCCTCAGAGTCCGGACAAAATGTCCTTCATGGTGAGCATCCAGCCCAGCCCTCAGGACACGCCCAGGGAGAAGGACCTGGGGCACTGAGAGCAGGCAAGTGCTGCAGCCCTGTGGGAAAGGGTGGCATTGGAGGTGTTCCCTCAGCTTTAGGTCAGGCAAATTTTGGCTGCATCCACATTGATGAGGGACTACTGGAGGCAGCATGTAGCTCATGAGATTTTCCATAAGAACCATGAGGGTTCTTTCCCCCATGACCTGAGGGCTGAAGAGGCATCTCCCAGCTGAGCCCAGCGCCTGCTGGGGAATCAGAGCTGCTCTTCAGTAAAAAGATACCCAGCCTTAATACCTTAGCTTAGTTTTGCGAGGGCTTTGCTGCCTCCCACCTCAAATCCTGCAGTACCTCCTACCCCAGTGCAGGACCTGTCAACCAAACCACCCTCCCCAAGCATCCCTCTTCAGCACAGGCTGCAGTCCCAGCTTGGATCTCTGAGCCTCACAGACAGGCTGGGCTTCCCCTGCCTGTGGGCAACTAGCCAAAGCAGCAAAGAGCTGAATTTAGCTGCGGAATTTATCCTTGTACTCCCTGCAGATTCCCTGCATGCCCTTCCTGCCACTCCTCAGCATCTCCATCAACGCTGTGCTGGTGGCCCGGCTCAGTGCAGCCGCCTGGCTGCGGTACCTGCTCTGGATGGCTGTGGGTAAGCACGGCCACTAACCAGGTCCCAGAGCTGGCACCAGCCTCTCTGAGTGAAGCTGGTGGCACTAATGGCACTAATGCTGCTTGGAACAGTGGTAGGGAAGGAGGAGATGCTGAACTTCGATGTCCAGGGGTGGTGGGAGCACCGTGTCCTCTGATATGTGGCCCAAAGGAAGGGGCGAGCACTTGGTGGTTGGGAGGGAAAGGAAGAGAAACACTCCATACACACCCTATTCTGCCCTTTCCCAGGTTTCCTCGTTTACTTTGGCTATGGGATCTGGCACAGCACTGAGAGCTGCTGGCCCGAAGGGACAAGTCCCCAGGAGCTGCGGGCAAGCAGCGCCCAGGCAGTGGCCCCAGAGCCCTGCGGGACTGCCCTGAGCCCATCTGCTACAGGGCAGTAAAAGGAGATGGCTGGTCCCTGACCGCCTGGCTCCTCCATCCTGTGCCCAGGGGGCAAGGAAGCCCTTGGGCTGTGTGTCTGGTCCAACAGAGGGGGCCAGCCCTACCAGAGCTGCAGGAGCTGCTTCCCCAAGTGTGGTGAGCCTCCCTGAGCAACCCAAATCCTCACAGCAATCCCCTGCAGAAGGAGTTCAGTTTGGAGGGGATAAAGGACACAAGTGTTTTTGCTGCTGTTACTGGGTTGTGGTTTTTGTTTTTTCTCCCTTGAAACCTCTCCCTGCAGCCCCTCAGAGCTCCCCTTGCCCTCGCCCACCCTGTTCCTTCAGTTGCTCACAGTGGAGCAGAGGCTTCTCATGCTGCACTCACCCTCCATTTCACCTGGATACCCAGCCTGAGCTGACCTATCATTCCCCCCATGACTGCCAAGGTACTGCCTGGTCCAGGCTTTTCCCTCCTTACCATGGGCAAGTACTTTTCTGCACTCATTTATTCCTCCTCCTCAGTTCCCAGTGTCCCCTTTTCCAGAGCCAGGCACATTCTTCCAAGTCCCACGCAGGATCTGCCTTTGGGGCAGTGGGACATGGTACCAGGTGCCCAGAGCAGGATGCCAGACCACACCAGTCTCATATCCCTTTGTCCAGAAATCCTGATCTCTTCAGTGACAGCCAGGCAGGATTTGCTGGGGCATCCCCTGCTTTGGTGCTACAGCACCTGGGGGACGCACGGATGATGTGTGGAGCAGAGGGTGCCCTGGGGGGATGTGTTTCTGACACAACAGGCACTTCCATTTCCCACTGTGGCCACCCCATGGAGGAGAGTGGGTAAGAGTCGGACCCCACATCCACGTTGCTTTCCTGGCTGCCCGTTCAGCTGCTCTGTTCCTGATAAGGGTCAGCACAAAGGACGGAAGCAGCTGTTGAAGTGGCCCTGATGCTTTGGCAAGGCTGGGAGGATCCGTGTCTGCCCTGAGCTGGGAGCCCATTGAAATGAATGAAAAGAGGGAAGGAGCAGGAAAATGGGGATTGGCCTTAAGAGCCTCGTCTGGAGCTCCCTTGTTGAGCCTCTGTGGTGTCTGCTCCCACCCTTCCCCTTCTTCCCACGGTAGGGGGTGTGGAGCACACAGCCCCACTCTGGGATGCTCCTGCCCCAGTACCCAAAACCACTGACATGGGATTCCTGAGGCTGCTGCTTCTTACAGATTTGTAATCGTTACAGCCAGTAGCACGTTGGCTGGTGCACATACACACACAATGTACAGCCCTGGCTAAACAGCCCTGGGGAGGGGACAGGCCAGTGCCAGCCCCAGAGCAGTGATTGTCCCACCACACTCGTGCACCCAGGGGAAAGTGCTTGTGTGCATCCAGCCCTGACCCACAGCCATGCTGGCAGCATCTTCCCTGATGGGGGTGTGCTGGCTCGACCTGCCAAAGCCTCCTACCCCCTGGGAGGGTGCTCTGCTCCCTGGATGTGCAGCTCCAGCCTTTGTCCAGCTTTTGGGGGAGAAGATGGGGCTGGTGGTGTGGCTGATGGGCAGCAGGGACAAGGAGAGCTTGGGGTCTTTGTGGCAGTGAGCTGGAACATACCTGGGCTGCAGGAGCAATCCCTGGGAAACATTTGCTGAAGGTGGAGGAGGTGATGGGAATGGGAGGACATGGGTGGGAGCCCTGCCTGGTGAGATACCTTAATGCCATGACCTCAGTGCCCCCCTCATCCTCCTGGTGCTTGTCCCCATCCTGTCCTAGTGGCCTCCTCATTGTCCTCACACCCCAGGCAGCACTGGTGCTGTTTATACTCAGAGCCAAGCGCTGGGTCAGATCCAGCCCAATGTAAGTCTGCGTGTCCATGCTGACCCCTTTCACTCCCAGACAGCTCCCAGCCTGAGGAAGGGGTGCAGGGACTGCATGGGTGGGTGGCCAGCGTCCCTCTGCAGCCCCACACGGGCTGGGGAAATGCAGGCGTAAGTGTTCCGTGAAATGCTCCATCACTCTGGTCCATGAGGTGTCCTGGGGGCTCGGCCAGCCCGGAGCCCTGCCCCGACTGGGGGCACTTGTGAGAGCAGCCCTGGGCTCGCAGGGCTGGAGGGAGCCCCGGCAGTGCACGGTGCCGTCAGTGCTACGTGGCGATGAGGGGCACCTCGCCGGCAGCCGTGGGGAAGGGGGTGCCGTCCCCCGGGTTGAGCACACGGTACAGCAGCTCCTCCTTCTCCCGGCGAGCCTGGTCCCGCAGCTGCGCCTCCTTCTCCAGCGCCCCACGGGCAGCCTGGAGCTCCTCGGACAGCTGCCTGCGGGCAGAGGGCACAGGCTGCCGGAGATGCCCACCAGCCCCTCTGCTCCCCACAAAGCACCCAGTGGCACCACAGGCTGCGATGCATTCCACCCTGTGCCACCTGTGCCCCCATTCGGAGATGCCACCTGTGCACCGGCTGGGTGGGACCAGCACTTACCTCGCCATGACCAAGTGGTTCTGGGTGCGAACTTGCAGGTCCTCGTTCTCCTGCTGGAGAGTTTTCACCTTCTCCTCCAGCAGAAGGTTCCTCTCCTCCTGGAAGGGGGGCATGAGGGTGAGGAGAGAGCTGGGAAGCACCTCCAAACCCCCTGCCACCCCATTTTGTGTGAAATGCTGGCCTGGTGGCATTGCTCTTGCATCCCCTCTCCACTCCAAGAGAGGAAATGGGCTCCATCCACCTTTGCTCCAGCTGCATATTCTGGGCAAAATTTAGGTGTGTAGAAGAGCTGAAAAGAGGAAAGCCCACCTGTGACCCCCCCTTTCAACCCACCACGGTCTCCAGGTGCAGCAGCTTCTTGTCTAGGCCGTGGATGTGCTCATTCTTCATCTCGATGACGAAGTGAAGGCTCTCCAGCTCCTGCTCCCAGAAGGGGCCGGGGCTCCCATTCTCCTGCAGGGCCATCACTTGTGTTCAAGGAGCCTCAACACCTACCCAGGATGGGCTTTGCTCCCCACTCATTCCAGCCCCACCTGGCTTTGGGTCAGCACCCCATGGCAGGTCCCCTCCCTGACACCCTGCCCTGCACCTGGATGTGCTTCTTGTAGTCTGTTCTCAACAGTGACTCCTCCACCCGCTTCATCCTCTCCTGGAAGGATTTCAGCTGGGAATTCAGTGCCTGAATCGTCTCCTAAGGCAACCGGGGAAAAAGCAGAATGAGAGGTATTCAGGTTTTCTTCCTGATGCGGGGGACTGCTGGGGTGTTGTATCCAAATAACCTCAGGGCCGGAGGAGCTGGTGTGGCCCCCAAGCACACCTGGGACCGAGGTGGCCAGTGAGGAATGTGGGGCACCATGGCAGAACCAGAAAGTGGTCTGCAAGCCCACCACAAGCACCCCCTCCCCAGGGATTTCTCCACAGGTACCTGTAAGGCCGCCTCGGACCTGTGGTAAGACTCTGCCAGCAGCAGCTTCTCCTGCTCGTGTGCTCTCTGGAGCTCTGTGGAGGGACATGAGCTGAGTGTCACCAGTGCAGCAACATTGGGGCAGTGGGCCCCACCTGAGCCCCACAGTGCTGGAGAGCAGGGGAGCAGCATCCCCATGACCCCACAGACAGCCAAAGGGGCACTGGCAGTGGTGGGGAGAGGGCAGGGGGCTGCAGGGAGCCCCAGACACACCTTGCAGGGTCTCTGTGTGCTCTCTCCTCAGGGTATCAAGCTGTTCCTTCAGCTCCAGCTCTTTTCGCTTTTCCACCTGGGAAACAGATAAGAAATCCCAGTGTAAGGGGTGCAGAGCTTCACTGCTTTGGGCTTTCTAACCTTTTCCTAATCCCATCCTTCTCCCAAAAATAGAATACCCCAGCCCAGCATGTGCCAGGTCCAAGATCACTGGCTGGGAAGTTGTGGCTGTTGACACGCTCCATGCCCAGCTGCTGCCCCCAGCAGCACCAATCTTTCCAACTGACCTGGATCTCAATGTCCCGGGAAATGCTCGCAGTGCCTGCCCCGCCAGCATCCTGCAGCCGCTCCTCCTCCTCCTCCTGGCCTTGGAGGAATCTTCCACTGGCTGCCCACTCCTCTGGCAGTGCTGCCTTTTTCTTCCCATCCTCAGGAAGCAGGGAGGCATTGGCTGCAAGACAAGCACAGTTGAAACAGCACTGGCTGCAGCCTGCTGTCTGGGCTGCCTGCACATCCCGGGCAGCTGAACCTGCCAGCACAATGGGCTGGGTTCAGCCCTGCCCTCTTCCCACCGAAGAAATACCTCCCTCCATCTCATCATTCAAATTAGCACTAAGAGGGATGGCACTGGCACTGGCACTGGCACTGGCACTGGCACTGGCACTGGCACTGGCACTGGCACTGGCACTGGCACTGGCTGGCTCAGAGTGAACCTATGTCTAGTTAGGTCTCCTGTTCTGGGGATGACCTGTCTGACTGAGAGGAGGGGATGCCATTGGCTCTAGGGTGCCATTGACTCATCATCTTTGGATGTCATTGTCTCTGGGGCACCTTGTCTCTTTGCCCTCCTACATCAGCATGCACCTACATCATCCCCATCCTCCCTGGTGCTGTGCTGCGTTCTGTCCACTGCTTCCTTAATATCACTCTGAGAAAGCAAACGGGGGGAAAACACATTTTTTTTCTCACCATTCTCTGTCTTCAAGGCTGAAAGCTCCTGGGAAGCCGGACCCCTCTGCTGCTGGGCTTTTAGCTGTCTCTGGCAGAGAGAGAGGGGGCTGGAGCAGGGGGGAACAGAGAGGGGCAGGTGGCTGCAGGCACAGAACACCTTGCACTGAACTCACTTCAGCCCTGCTAAAACACAGGTCCTCGGGGAGCAGTGGTCCCTCCCCAGCCCTTGCCCTCTCCCAGCCCTGAGCACCCCAGGGTGTGCATGTGCTGCCCATCAGGCAGCCTCAAGCTCATGCCACTTCCCTGCACCCCAGACACTTCACCACGTAGCATTCAGCTGGAAAACCTGGGGGATGCTCACAACATCCCCCTGACATGGTGCTGGTGCAAAATAGGCTCCAGCAGCAAAAGATTTGGTGGGGGAGAGCAGGCAGCACTTGGCAGGGCTCCAGCTTTGGCACTCCCTTGCCACACTCCTCCTGTCCTGGGATGCTCAGTGTGCCAGGCTGGTCCCTGGCACCTTGCAGCCCTCCAAACACACGCCTCTGCCTGTGCATTACACAGATGGTCTTTGACACAGCTGGAGCAGGAGTGAGAAGTGAAAAATAACCATAAATCAGAGGCGATACAGCCCCTGTGCAGGGCTGGCAGCAGGCGAGAGCAGGCGGCCAAGCAATGACCTCAGGAGTGCAGGAATGTGCTGCACAGCCCCGCACGCTCCCACTGCTGCCACGGGGCTGAGATAACCCAGAGCTGGGAGCTGCCTCCAGCAACACAGCTCCGTGGGATGCCTTCCAGCCCTGCATGGGTTTAATTTAGTCACTTGGAGGGGAGAAGAGAAAAGAAAAAAAAAAAGAGAAGTGGATATATTTTTATCAGTTGCTGAAAGATAGAAGCAAAGCTTGGAGGCTTTCGCGGCTCAGCCTCGCTGGCACAAGGCAAATCTGGCCCCTGATGCCCATCACTGAGTCGTGCTTTTGGGCAGGGCATGGATGCACCAGGGGCAAGGAAATTCACCTGCAGGCACATTGCTGCTCTCCAGCCCCCAGCAAAGCTGCCCCTAAAAATACCAATCCCTAAGGAAAGCAGCCCTGCTGCCTGCGGGGAGTGGGGGACCCGCGGTGCCGGCTGCTCCCCGGCTCGGCCCCGCGCACAGTGGCGCGGCCAAATACAGCCCGGATTAGGGAGGCTGGCTTGGGAAAAAAGCAAGGGAAATCAAACAGGCGTCCCTGCCTCCGCCTCCCCTGCAGCCCCCCTTCTGGAGCTGGAGGGAGGCGCAGTTCCAGAGCGCAGGAGAACTCCAAGCCTTTGGGAAACCACGGCTTTATCTTCCCTTCTATGGCATGAGCAGCCGCGGCGTGGAACATGGCCCAGGCGAGGGGGCGAGGAGGCACCCGGCAGTCAGAGCTCACAGGGCTTGTTCTCCTTGTCCATGCAGCTCACCCTGAAAGAGTGCAGTGCCCTGGGATGCTGCTGAACCCTGGCACACCTGACTGCAAAGGGTCCCCAGGGATCCTCACCTGTCCCTGACACGCTTCACACCAGTGTGTATCTCCCTGATATTTAATGTTCCCGTGTCCGGTGATGAGTTGTGGAGTCAGGAGATGAGGGGCAAAGGACGAGGTGGATGAGATATTCGGGGTTCTGCAATCCTGAAGGCATCACAGGAATCCCAAAAGGCCTCCTCCCCCCACCCCCCATACCCCATACCACTGCAAGAAAGCAAAGGCTGTGTAGAAGGACCCTCCTGACACATGGTGGTGATACAAACCCCAAAGGTTTTGGATAATCTCAGCAGATCGGGAGCAGGATGCTGGTATGACACCAGGAGGGACCCCAAACCTCCAAATCAAGCCACCTCTGCTGCCTGTGTCCTGCTTGCTAGCAAAAGTGATGCCCGAGGACAGACAGCCCAGGGCTGGTCACCTCCATAGCACAGGCAATGTCCCCAACATGGACCCTAGGAACCTTTACTTCTCCCCCACACTCCAAATCCAGCGGGATGGATTCCCTCAGTCTCTAAGGGAAGGTGATTTGAGACACCTGCACTGAACACAGAAATAGCTGAAGCGACCAACAGGTTCATCAGCATCAGCAGACAAATTAAATACTTGCCCTGAGACCACAAGTGAGGCACCTTCCTACCTCTAGGAGCAATTAAAATAGTGTCTAGAGCTAATTTTAATCCTAAGTACTCAATTGTCCTTTGGGATAAAAGCCCCACCACTTGGATGAAAAGCAAAATTTGGCTGAAAGCACTGAAATATAGAGGGACTTTCCACCGCCACTTCCAAATCAGTTTTGTGGCACCCATGCCTCTGGTATCGCCCGGCGCATTTTGGAGAGCTGGAAAATAATCCTGGTATCCACTGTGTGTGGAAGGAGCAGGTTGGGAATTGCTCCAGCTGGAACAGCTTTGGCCAGGGGAAGAAGCAACCAGATACATCCTGCAGGTGGGGGCCATCCGCAGCGTGGCTTATCCTGTATAGTCTTGGAAACCTCTGCCAAAAATACCTTCCAGCTACGGAGAAACCAAAGTATCTACATACTTGGAACTAAATATTTCTAATAGTCTGCAGCAGAACTGTTTATGGATGGATTTACAGGGATTTCCAACAGGACCTGAGTCATCTCCAAGGGTGCCAGGGGTGGGGAGCACCAGTGCAGAGGCAGCCGGCACACTGTGGGCAGCCGAGGTGGCTGCAGCCTCTGCTTCAGCTCTTAGCGTGAGGTGGGGTTTTGGTCTGTATTTTTCTTCCTCTTTTCCTGTTTTACAAGTACATTAAGCAATTCAACCATGCAACCTAGCAAAGGAAATCACAAAGAGGCAGGAAATGAGTATTTAAATCTTGACTCTGCTCCTGGAGAGGAGGTTTTGCTTTGTGGCTGCGGAGAAGGGGGCCAGGATTTGATCCATGACTGTAACACCTCCCAGGACCTGCAGCAGATGATGAGTGCTGCCAGAGCAGTGCTGGCACAGGTCTGTGGGACCTGCCTTTAACTCTGCTGCTGTCATTCCTCCAGTGATGGTTGTGTTAGGAGATGATTATCACCTCTCCTACAGTCAGATCTATGCCGCAGACCGTAGGCAAACACTTCACACTGTCGACAGCCCCAGGTTTTGCATTCTGACCCTTCCCTGACTCCTGGTGCTACATACAGCTCCCAGCTCTTCAAAATAATTTCACCCCAGCCCTGGAAGGCGGCCAAACCTCAGCCCTGATCTTTTGGGAAGGCAACTTGGCCTCTCTCACGCCAGGAGGTGACCAAAGGGCAAGCGGTGACCGTGAGTGGCCAAGCACGGGTGGATGGAGCTGAAGGGAAAGGAAATCCCAGGGACACTGTCCGCAGCTCAGGGCTGGCTTCTCTCCGTGCCTCCCTTATCACCCTGCTGCCCGAAGACTGGTGCCAGGGAAGGATGAGGCTGCCAAGCTGCCTCCCTCGGGGCACACAGTGGCTCCTGGTACGTCATCCACCCACCAGACCCAGCGCAGCACCAGCTCCTCAAGGTCACCTCAAACCTAGGACTGGCCTCAAAAGCCGCTGCAGCCCCCAGCCCCATTATAGTCCCCAACCCCGTGACCTGCATGTGGTTTCTGGCTCAGCTTGCCCCTGGGGTTTGAGGTCTCCCCCAGCCTCAAGCAACCCCAAGGGACCAACTCTGCAAGTCCACCCATCAGCAGTGGGAGGTGAACGTCTCCCATTCTGCCTTTTGGCACTCTGGACATGAGAACATGGGCAGGAGTGGCCCCATGCCTGCCCTGAAACCTTCTAGCCATAACGGGGATTTTAGGTGCTACTTTCAGAATGACTTTCAGTCCCAGCAGCAGGGTTGTTTTATGGGTAACAACAGTTGGTGAGCAGTGACACAGGGTTGAACAGGGGAGCTCGAGAGCGGGAAACTGCAGGAAGGGAGGCGTTTGTAGGCAAATGACAAATTTCCGCGTTTCAGTAAACGTGGGGCTCTCAGCACCTGGGGCCTCAGGGCTGCTGTTTCTCCCTGTCCTATGCCCATTCTTGAGAGCTCTGAGTCACAAACCAGCCCAGAAGTGTCTGATCTTATGACATAGTGAAGAGTGGGATTTTTTCCATGATGTGGAGAAGCAGCCAAACCTGCAAGTGCTGTAAATAAAGGCACTTTCTGGTTGCAGGGCTGTGTGAGCTCCGTGCCTGCTCCCCAGCACATCCACCAGTGGGTTCTGTGGTCCCGGGTGGCCAGGATCTCACAGCTGGATCACCCACACCGGGGGCACAGCAGCACCATGGGGCATTTCTGCCTTCCCTCCTGCCCCTGCCACCCTCCAGCCATCACAACACCCGACACCAGTTAGAACAGCACATCGGAGAGCACAAACATCTCCCGAGGTCACTGGTGTGGCACTGGGGCAGCACGAGCATGTCAGATAATAACAATAATAACAAAAATAATGATAATAACAACCAGCAGATAATTTCTAGACCTGACCTTGTGGAAGAGCCCTTCAGTGCAGAGCAACGTGCTGAGATCTGTGGGGGACTCAGTGTGTTCCCCGACAGGAGTGTTCCCCTACAGGAGTGATGCCTTCAGCACAAAGGGACACAACTTTTGGGATGAGGGAGGATGCTGTGGAAGGCTGGCAGAGGTCTAGCTGGGGGAACACATCCCTGTCTTCCCTGGGACCAGCATTTCCAGCAGGCATTGTCATCCCAGATGCTGCACCCCCTTAAGGTATGAACTTCCCCGTGATGTGAGGGTGAGCCCGGAGGGGTGCAGGAGGGTGCAGGAGGGTGGGTGGCTGCCAGCTCTTATTGTCCTTGCTGCCACCTCCCCCACCACAATGCCGGTGGGGTCCCACGCAGCCGGGGAGAGCCACACCGCCGGCCCCACCGCTCCCCGGGACAGGGAGGAACCCACGCCTCGTGCCCCCAACACCCCTCGTCCCCAGCAGGGCAAGCAGGACTCCCCGCAAACATCAGCCCCATGCGAACCCCAACTCCATCAAACCCCGACAACTCGGTCCCACGGGAGCCCGACCCCACGGAGCACCGACCCCACGCGGACCCCGACCCCGCGTGAAGCGCAGCCCAAGCTCGGCCCAGCCCAGCCCAAAGCCCCCGCTACCTCGGCACCGACGGGGCAGCAGCGCAGGGCGCTGCCGGTGCAGCCCATGGAGCCCCGGCGGGACCGGCTCAGCCGCGGGGCGCGGGGCGCGGCATCCCCCGGCGAGCGGCACCGGGCGGGACGGCACGGCACGGCACGGGACGGGATGAGCCGCCCCAGCTGGCAGGCAGAAAAAATAATTAAAAAAAAAAGTAATAAAAAAGTCCAGCAGCTGCTGACAGCCAGCGCCGGGAGAGGGTGCTCTGCACCCCCGAGCCGCGGGCAGGGCCCCCGGCCGCAGCCTGCCCGCCCCCGGGGCTGGCCCTGGGTCCCCTCCACCCCGGGGTGTCCCCGCCCTGGGCCGGGGTGCTTCGGGAATGCTCTGTGCCTGGGGTCCCTGCACTGAGGATGCTCCATTCTGGGTGTGGGGTAAGGAGAGCAGGACGCCTGCACTGGGAGTGTCCTCTCCTGGGCGAGGAGAACGGAGAGCAGGACCCCTGCACCAGAGCTGGGGTGGGAGCAGGACCCCCAGCACCAGCTGCTCAGGGGGCTTCCACTGCTGAACCCACCACAGCCCCCTGAGGAGAAGGGATGAGAGGGAGGAAGCAGAATCCATATGGCTCTTGCCATCACCCCATGAAGTTTCAGCCTGTGCAGGGGTAGTTGTGAAAAAGTGATGGGTTTGGGGTGTTTTTCCTGGCAGGAGCTCTGGGGGTCATTGTGCTGGCTAGAGGGGGCTTTCAGCGTGGTCTGTACTGCCTGAGGGACTGCATCCTGACAACCCTTCCCTTGAGCATCCCAAACATCCCAAATGCTGGGCCTGGAGCCAGGGTGTCCTTTTCCGGGAGGAAATCCTACACTGTGGAAATTAGTCCTAAACACGTAGGAAAACACATGGATTTGAAAGTGTCCCATCTAAAAAATAATGTGAAGAAAGGCAGGTTCCTCCAAATATTTTGATGATTTTTTTAGGGTTTTTTTAAAATGATTTTTTTAGTCATTTCTAAATGACCACACATTCTGGCCTGAAAATCCATTGGTGCTACCCAGAACTGCTGAAATAGAAGTGTTTCAACCAGGTCACGAGGCCATCCATGCCTGTATGGAAACATCGCAAGTTTTTGTCAACAAGTTTCTATTCTGACATTTTCCAAATATCCCCTGGGAGAAGTCCAAGCAGCCGGCGGCTCCCGGGATGCCAACACCTTGGCATTTCGCCTGGGCGGCGAGGGAGTGGAGGTGCCTGGTCGTCCTGTCACGTTCGGCTTGGAGATGTTTTTCTTGCCCTGGTAACCCTGGGATGGGGCAAATTGTGAAACACCACTTGGATGGGAGGGTGGGGAAGGCGAGGGGCAGGCCCACGCTGCCCCAAGTCTCCAGGGGACTCGTGGGACCAATTGCCTGCGTCCTTTTGGGTGGGTGCTGCTTAACCTGAGTGGAGTTTTGTGAGTCACAGCAGCTTCTGGCAGCAGCTCCCACTGCTCAGAAACCACCGAGAGTGTCTCTGTTCTTATCTCTCCCAGCACTTCAGAGTGAGGCAAGTCTCCTTTCCTGCATGGGAGTACTTATTTGGGCTGAGTAGATGGTTTGTGGGATAAAAAGCTCTGCCAGTGCAAGGTGCTGCTCTCCACCTCTCCAGGGTTAATTAAAAATCCTGGTCCAGACTTTCCTGATTTAAGGCCTACAGGGACAAGCACAAGAGCACATGGGGATTTCTAGGCTGAATTTGCATCGTGGGGCCATGGCTGCAAAGAGAAGCAACTGTGTGGGCAGCTGATGGGGAGCCTGTCCAGCTGCCATCACGTCTTGCTGGTGTACAAAGGTCCAGTAGTTTGCACATGAGCTCGTGGAAATTTCTGCTTTTAACTGCGGGGCACTAAGGGGGTGCTCTGGGATGTCCCTGTGCCACAAACTGGGGCTCCAGGTAGGGCGTCTCTTGCCAGTGGTGGAGAATAAACAGAGTTTGGTCACATCACGCTGAGACATAGAGCCAGCAGGGAAGAACTGGGACTTGGGGATGGGCCTGTGCAGCGAGGCTGGCTCCAGCACCCCTCCTCTGCCCAAATGCACTGAAAACTTGATCCCTTTTCAGGGCAGCACTTAAACAGCCAGAAACTGCTCTGTTCAGCTGCTTTTGAGGGAAGCAGGGGCTTTCAATGGCATTGTAGGGGTAACCAGAGCACCCCGGAAATCTGGGAGGCACAAGGGACTGGAGGCTGCACATAGCAGGCTGGAGACGAGGACTGTGGATTTCAGTGAGTGGATTTCTGCCCATGCAAAGACAGGAAAGCAGAGGTGGCATGTGGTGGTCCCACCTGAGGCAGCTTCAGCATGTTTTGAAGTTTGCCCTAATGTCTTTTTTTGGTGTTATCTTGATCTCTCCCCAGGAATGACAGCAGCTGGAGACATCTCCAGGGTTTTGTCTAGAAAAGTGAGACGAGGAGGCTTTATCACATGCTCTGCTGAATTGCCGTAAATGGGATAACAGCTGGAAAGTTGAGTTAATTTGTACCAATGGTCATTTAAAGTGTTTGCCAAAGCTTATGGATAAGAAAAGCATTTGTGCAAACTGTTCAAGTGTCTCTTGTGGCTCTCTCTCTGGTTCCAGCTGGTAAGGACTGGGCACAACAAGATGGGTACAAGGCAGTGTCAGTGCCAGCCCTGCATGGTCTGTTTGCAGAGTGGTTCTGTGAGTGCAGATGGGGTCATTCCTTTTTTTTTTTCTTTTCTGTTTGTATATCTTATTTTCAGAAACCCAGTCTGGAAAAAAAAAAAAAGAAAAAAGAAAAAAGAAAAAGAAAAAAAAAAGAAATAAAAAAAAAAGAGGGGGAGGAAATTTTGCTGGAAGGTTTTTCGGTGATCTGGCTTGTGATGATGCCTGATAGGTCCTGGCAGAGCAGCAGCCCAGGCAGTGGAGACAGGGTGGTCGTGGTTACACACTTCGGCCCTGCTCATCATTTGCAATCTATTTGATTTTGTAAATGAGACCTAATGAAGTGCTGGCTGCTTCTCTCCGATGCAAATCGAAGGTGTTTAACCAGGTCTGCTGAGACCTCGTGACTCGACTTTGCATGGGTGAGATAGCTGAAAAAACTGTTTGAACTGCAGAAGTTCCCGCATGTGTTGGAGCCCAAAAAAAGTCACAGGCTCCTTTAGTGGGGATCTAGGTCACACATACTTCTGCCTTGAGGTAGTGCAACAAATTCAAGTCATTCCTGTCCCTGCCTGTGTTTTTCCAAGCAAAAAGGTGTGGGTTAACCTGTTCTCACAGTCTTTTATTCTTTTTTCCCCCATGGCAAAATGAAGTGGAAAAGGATGGGAATAGGGGAGTGAAACCTTCACCCACGCTGGCCGTGAGAAGCAGAAAATCATGTGATGGCAGGGGCTCGAGGTGAGGGGCTCTGCTCCCCTCCCAGCCCCAAACACAATGCTCCGTCTGTGCCCAGCCTCTCCCCATGCATCCCTATCCTTATCCCTATCCTCCGGCTGCTCCAGGGCCTCAAAGTGAAAGCTAATCCCAGGGGATAACTTTCCGCTCCGTTCCCGGGTGGGAGGAACGGGCTATTTATTCCTCACCCTTAAGCCTCAGCAGTGGATCAGCAGCGCAGTTGTCGCTGCCGTGCGGGGTGGGCAGCAGCATCCACCACGTCCCCTGCCTGCTCCCACGCCCTGCCTGCACGCTCCCGCCTGGCCTCGCTGCTAAATAAGGACGAAAGGCTAAAAATAGAGCCGAGACAGAGGTTTGGACAAAGCCAGGCAACCCTTCCCAGAGCTGGGAGCAATATGGGGAGGCCAAGCAGTGTCCATGTGCAAGGGAGAGTGAAGCTGACTATGGGGAAGGGTCTCACAAGTAGGTCCTTACCATGCTGTGGCAGGGGAGAAGGTCTGAGACCCGCCACACTCGTGTCCTGTGTGCTCAGTTGGCTCAGCCCCCTCCAGCTTTCCACAGGATAAAAGCATCTGTCCACCAAAATATATGGGAAAACCCACACTCCAGTGCCATTTGTGATGGCAAGGTACCAGCATGGCCACTCCAGCATGATGGGGGTGCCTGGGGTAGCTTTGTCTGGAAAATGATCCATGAAACGGGCTAAGGATGGAAGAGGAGGTGTTAAATACAACATTTTGGCTAGATGGGTGGTAGGGGTACTGTGGCAAACTGCCCAGTCAGTGGCTACCCGATGCCAGAGTGCCCCCTCCCCCCTGCTCACATGTGGCATCGGGTTCGAGGGTCTCAAATATCTGAAATATCTCAAATATCTCTGTTCTTCAGCTGCCACCTGCCCTGTGCCGAGTGCGGGGGGAGCGTGGGGGTCTCGGGTACTGACCAGAGGGTACCGACCCTCGCACGGCCGGGGCAGCCCCGAGTGGGATGTGAGGAGAGCCGCAGGCCTGGGTGGAGGGGTGGGCGGTGTCCCCCATCGGAGCGGAGCGGGGTGATGTGTGTGCCCTGGGGTGGTGGGTGCCGCTCCCGCCCCCCCTCTCCAAGCGCCGGCTCTGGGAGCCTGGGAAAGCGCAGCTTCCCGTCCCAGCATCCCTGCGAGTCCAGTCCTGCGCTTGGCAGCGAAACCGGGCAGGGGAGGGGAAAAAAATGAAAGCAAAAGGGGAAGGGAAAATGTGAGCGTCCTCGGGCGAGGGAGGGGAATCGGGCGGTGGGCCGGGCGCGGAGGGAGGGCTCATCCCCTCCGTACGGGGCTTCTTAGCTCCGCCACTGCCGGCCCGGTCCCGCCGCTGTCCGTGCTCTCCGCTCGCACCTCCGCCGCTCGGAGCAGCTCCCCGGACCCATCCCGGCTCGTTCCCGGCGCATTCCCGGAGGATGCTGTGCGCGGGGCTGGCGCTGGCGCTGTGCGCGCTGCAGCTCGTCCCGGCCGCGCTCGCCGGGCCGCAGCCGCCGCTGCTGGTGGAGCGCAGCGGGGCCCGGCGGCTCAGCAAGGTGAGCAGGGACCCCGCATCCCGCACCTCCGGGGCACCGAGGGGGCTCCCGGGGAGGCTCGGGCCTCGGCGGGCCGGAGAGGGGGAAGGTTCCGTCATCCCGCTGGGATTGCAGGAGACCAGAAGCGTTTTCTGCCCCGGCAGGGTGGAAGGTCGCTGGTGGGTGCGTGTTTGTGGTTGGGCAGGGGACTGGGGTCCATGGACCCCCCGGGACTCCGCAGCCCCCCGCGCTGGGGAGCAGTGCTGGAGGCTGGGGTCACCTCGGAGCAGGAGTGAGCCAGTGTTTGCAAACACTTCTCAACGCAGAAACCCAGCGGCCTCTTCCTTCGGCTGAGCGTCTCCCGGCTCGCATTTTGATGTTCCATGAGTCTTTTCCAGTCCAGGTTCTGCTTCCCTATTCCCACGGAGTGCTGGGCCGGGCTCATTAACACGCGCTGATTAAGATACAGGCGATTACCACGTGTTACTCTCACGCGGTGTGGAGGGAAATATCGCAATTTATTTTCCAGGAAAGCTGTGCTTGCCCAAGGGAAGGGGGAACCGGTTGGGAAGGCTGGAGGGAGCTCGGCGGGCAGCAACCTGCAGCCGCACACCGATGTTCAGCTCCCTGGAGCCTCTTTGCCTGCAGACTCTCGGGCTGGGGGCTCCCAGCTCTTGTTCAGTGCTGGGGTGCAGCCTGCCCCTGTCCCGGTTTGCTCTGAGCCCTGCGCCCTGCCCTGGGCTGCTTCCGGCGGGCGAGCAGGATGGTGGGATGGGCTGCTCACCTGCGTGGGCTGTGCTGTGCCCTCTGGGGCTGCCGTGTGGCACCAGGCAATACAGCCTCCACCGGTTCTGCGGCTGCGAGCAGGCAGGGAGAGCCCCACATCATGGCATGGAGACACGGGCTGCTCAGGCCAAACCTGCTCGGGGAGGGAATTTGGGCTGGTGTCTCGCCACTTGCCTCTGGCAGGCTCAGAGATGGCTGTTGCAGGCAAGTGCTGCTATCCCTCCGCCACTGAACTGGAGTGTCTGTACTGGTGGTGGCTGGGGAGGTTGGTGGGACTTGTAGGAAATGGGAGATCTCCCAGCATGGCTTCTAATGCAGGACACATAAGGGATGTCCCCCATTCGGGTGACATCTCCTTACATGTAGATTTTCATTATCCCATGAGGCAGTGCTGCTTTCCTGGCTCATTTATACTCTGGATCAGGATTTGTACTCATTTGTAGTTGAGGATCAGACATGAGGTGTACGAGGCAGAGGATGAGCCCGTCTCATCTGGTCCCCGAGTGTGATTCCTGCTCCTGTGTGGAAGCAGGTGCTTGGAACTGGTGGAGGAGGGCTTGTAACAGTAGGGCTGGTCCTGGATGAGGTGGGAGGCCGTGCCAAGCCCACAGCCCCTCCAAGGGGATCCCCCCAAACCCTGCCTAGCATCCCCCTGGACAGTGCAGCCACCACCTGGTCCTAGTTTGCCCTGACCTGTCCATACACACCTTGCTTGGTGCCATTGGCATGAAGGATACATCTTGCCTTTGTCACATGCAAAGCGTTTGGAGGCAGAGCTGAGGCAAGTTTGGAAATTGCTGCCTGGGAATCCTGTTTGGGTGTAAAGTACATGCAGAGGCACATGGACAGAGGGTTTCTGCAATGTCCTCAGGCTCAGAGAACTGGGAGTTCAAGAATTGGTGTTTGAAGGGGCTGAAGGTAATTTTCTGGCTCTTTGTGAGCAAATGTTTGGCAGGGGTCAAAGGTGCAGTTCTGGATAAACCTTCTGTAAACATAAGGCAAGGCTTGCCCTGTCTCCAATTCCTCCTGTCCCTTGGTGCTGCAGGTTGGTGGCTTTGCCTGGGAGAACTGTGGTGACAAGAGGGACCCCGTGGTGCTGCAGAGCCTCTCTGTGGCACCCGACCCCATCAGCATCCCTGGGAGCCTGCGTGTCAGTGCGGCCGTCAAGAGTGGCAAGACCATGGGTTCCCCTCTGAAGGTAAGTGTTGGACATGCCTCCATGTGGTGAGGGAGGGCAGAGCTTCCCAAAACCACTGGCAGCTGGGAAATGCTGTCACTGGGTACAGGAATGAGCAGCCCTTGGGGAGCAAGGCACAGAGAGGTGCAGGGCTGAGCACGCTGGGCTCTGTAAGCCAGAACAGGGCAGTGGGCATGGGGAGACCTGTGATGGGAGCAGACAGTCCAGCAGAAGCCTCCCAACCTTGTCTCTAGGACAGAAACCACCTGAGATGTCTCATGTCCCAGGGATGTAATGGGTCCAGGAGGGAAATGAAACCCACGTGCTGTGGGTGCTCTGGAGGTCACTGCAGCACTTGTTTTTCAGCAGCCAGACCCGGCTGCTCCCTCCAAGGACAAGCCATGACACTGCTCTGGGAGCCTTGGGCCGTGCCAGTTGCCCTGCACTACTTTTTGGGAAGTTTTTGGAATGAGACGGAACATGTCTTGTTGTCCAGTGTGCGTGGGCTGTCTTGAGCAATGCTGTGGTTCTTGTTTGGGCCTGGGACTGTGCAGCATGTGCTGGGGAAGTGTGGAGTCAGAGCTGCAGGATGGGAGCACCCTGTTTTGGGACAGGCAGAGGAGACGGGAAGGAGGTGGGGGTGTGAGGTGTTGGGGGATGTTTGCTTAAGGGGTCAAGCTGAGGTTGGAGGAAGAGAAACTGCAGGTTGAGAGGAACTGAAAGCAGGAGGGGGAGACAGGAGGGTGTTCCATGACCTCATGGAGACCCCAAAGATTTCATGATCAGGAGCTGAGGGAATTGGCTGGTGACGAGCTGTGGGTGCCCCTACTGGTTGTGCTGATGCTGAACACCTTCCCTCCAGGCAGCGCTGGTGGTAGAGAAGGCACTGGGTGACCTCTGGATCCAGCTGCCCTGCATCGACCAGCTGGGCAGCTGCACCTATGACGACGTCTGCAGCATTCTTGATGAACTCATCCCACCCGGCACGCCCTGCCCGGAGCCCCTGCTCACCTATGGCATCCCCTGCCACTGCCCCTTCAAAGCGGTATGGCCGAGCCCTGCAGTGACGCTGGCTGTGCCAGTGGGTACCACTGTGCCCTTTGGCACTGGGCTGGGCTTTTGGTTGACCTCTTGCCTATCTGTGCCTTCTCTCCATAGGGTTCCTACTCCCTGCCAGCCAGCGATTTCGATGTACCCGACGTGGAGCTTCCTTCCTGGATGACCAATGGCAACTACCGCGTCCGGGTGGTCGTCAGCAACGGCGGGGAGGAGCTCAGCTGTGTCAAACTGGCTTTCTCCCTGCACTCCCACTGAGGGGTGGGACACCGTCCCTCCTCTCCCCAACAGCTTGATCCCCTCTCCCGTGCCATCCAGCTGCACCCCATTCTGTCCCAACCCATCCCTGTGAGGTCCATCCCTCCTGCTGTCAGGAGGAGGCAGCTCCTGTCCCCTCCCTCAGTGCCCCCTCCCTGCTACACCCAGAAAGGCCCCTTTGGCTGTTCTGCTGTCCCCAAACCCGTCACCAGGGTGTCTCCCGCCTGAACAGGGTGGCCTTGGAGCCTAACCCCAGCATGACCTGGGGTTGTTATTTTTTATCCAGTTTCTTTTTTTTTTTCTTAATCCTATCAGGGCAATTTTAGACAAAAACATTCCAGGGAAAAGCAGTATTTTGTGGAGCAGTCTGTGGGGATGAGGGAGAGTTTGGTAGTGCTGGGGCAGGCTGGATGGATGCAGCACCAACTGCAGAGGGTGCTCCCACTGCCCACCACCTCTGGCCAGAGCATAGGGCTGTTTTGCACAAGTGTCCCCAAAGTGGCTGCAGGAGACCTGCCCCCATGCAGCAGCTCTGGGTCTGCTGTTGATGCATACCTGTCCTGCATGGGGGACCAGCTTGGTGGCATGAGGCACCTGTGAAGGCACCTCCCCATACCCCTCCTGCGGCAAACATCAGGAACACAAGAGGATGGAAACCACCCGACCCCCAAATGGACATTCCCACTTAGTGGGGACCAAGAGGCTGGTGACACTCCCAGCAGCAGAAGAGGTGGCTGGCTGATGGTTCTGTTCACTCCAGAGGGGGACACAAGGCCATGGTGAGCTGCTGCGGCACGGCCTGGCTGAGAGCCAGTCCCACTCATCTCATTTTTCCTCTGAGAGTGAGCTGAGGCAGGATGGTGCACTGGGACCATCCTTCCCCTGTACTGACAGAGGCACCCAAACACAGAGCAGCATCCCAAATATGGGAGATGACCATGAAGACCAGCAGCCTGGATGCTATTTGAGGGTCTCCTGGCTGTGGCTGGGGACTGTGATGTGGGCAGACAGCATCCTTCCTGCTGCAGCTTCAGGCAGGGTGTTAGTCTGTCATCACTCCCCTGTGCCAGATGCCACCAGCCACCCACATCCCTCGCTGTCCCTGCCTGCTTGTGTTAATTTAGTCCCTCAATAGGGCTGGTCTTCTACAAGCACTTTATATGCCTTAACTGCTGCGGGTGTTCCTCCACCACGCAGACATGCTCCCACTGCCTTTCTGTGCCCTCCACTTGCTTTGTTTCACCCCTTGGCTTTGCCTGGAGACGCACTAACCTTCTGCCCCCGCTCCCCGCCAGTGCCAGGGCAGCAGCCTCCTTTTGGGCAGGTTCTGCAGGTTCTTAATAAATCTTTTTACCAGGAAGTGGCGTTGGTGCCTCTTAGTGCTGGGGGTGACTCAGGGGTGACCTTGGTTTCCCATGGAATAGTGCGGACATGGGTGTGAGCTGGGGGAGGCGGAGGTGGTGGGGTGGTGGCAGTGGTGGAGGATGCTGTGGCCAGGGGAATTGAGCAGCCCCGAGGCTGTGTGAGAGGCAGGGATCTGCAAGCGCTGCTTTCTGAGGTGGGAACACAGGGATACAGCCATGGCCCTGGGGGGCACAGCCCATGCTGAAGGGTTTTGAGGGTGTCACTCCTCCCAGTAACCTTCTATAACCTTGACACCTGCATGGCTCTACAGGCCTTGCCCATGGAACACACTTGCTTTGGGGGATCACAGAATAATTTAGCTTGAAGAAGACCTCTGCGATCAAGTCCAACCCATGACCAAACACCACCATGATGGGTATACCATGGTGTTGAGTGCCATGTCCAGTCTCTCCTTGAACACCTCCAGGGATGGTGACTCCACCACCTCCTTGGGCAGCCCATTCCAGTGCCTATTCACTCTCTATGGAGAAAGTCTTCCTAATGTCCAACCTAAACATTCCCTGGCGCAGCTTAACCCTACGTCCTCTTGTCCTGTTGCTGATGCCTGGGAGCAGAGCCTGACCGCACCTGGCTCCACCTCATTTCACGGAGTTGTAAAGAGTGATAAAGTCACCCCTGAACCTCCTCCAGGTTGAACAACCTCAGCTCCCTCACAGCAGCCGTGCTCCAGACCGTTTCCCAGCTCCGTTCCCTTCCCGGGCCGCCCCTCGCTGCCCGGGGCTGATTCGCGGCCGGGCCCTCCCCTCGCTGCCCGGGGCTGATTCGCGGCCGGGCCCTCCCCTCGCTGCCCAGGGCTGATTCGCGGCCGGGCCCTCCCCTCGCTGCCCGGGGCTGATTCGCGGCCGGGCCCTCCCCTCGCTGCCCGGGGCTGATTCGCGGCCGGGCCCTCCCCTCGCTGCCCGGGGATGATTCGGGGTTCGGCCCTCCCCTCGCTGCCCGGGGATGATTCGGGGTTCGGCCCTCCGCCTTTCCCCACACGCGGCGCGGACCGGCCCAGCGCGCCTCGCCCTCCCGCCCGCCAGGCGGCGCCACCGCGCCCATCCCGCCCGCTCCACCCGCCCCTCCCGGCCCCGCCCCTCGCCCTCAGCGCTCCCGGCGCGCATGCGCCGCTCTCAGCTGAGCCGCGGTCACGTGACGGCGCGGCCGAGCGAGCGGGCCCGGCGGGGCCGGGCGGTGCGGGGCGGCGGAGAGGTGCGGGACCGGGACCGGGGCCGGGACCGGGACCGGGCGGGACAGGGACGGGACAGGGTCCGGGGGCTACGGGTGAGGGCTGTCAGCTGCCTGTCAGCCGCCTGTCAGCCCGCGGCGTGCCCAGGGGCGCGGGGGGCGCCGTGGCCACCATGGATGCGCGGGGTCCCGGCGGTGCTGCTGTCCCGCGTGGGTGCTCGGGGCAGCTTGGGCGCGCTGACAGAGCTCTGGGTTCCCGGGGATCGCTGGCAGCCCGTGTGCGTAGGCGGGTGCTCAGGGCCTGGGGGTCCTGGCAGCTGACAAGGGTGCTGGGGGTGCTGGAGGCTGAATGGGTGTTCTGGGGCGTGCTGGCGATGCCCTGCATGAAGGCTGGCACCCCATGGGGCTCCTCTCGGAGTGCCCGGGCAGTGTAGGGGGCACAGCCCCCGATGTGAGGTGCTGGGGAGGGTGCGGGGTGCTGTGTGGCCCTGGGAGGGTGCAGAAAGCCCCGCACTCTGGGGGCTCAGCTGTGCTGCTCTGTGGAGGTGCAAGGGGAGCTGGGCAGCGCAGCCTGGCTGGGGTGGAAGCTGTGCAGATTGGTGGGGCTTGTGCCCAGCAGCCTCCCTTTGGGGAGAAGCCGGGCTGTGGGGACCAGGACATGCTGTGAAACGTTGGAAAGGTGAATCTGGGGGTTCTCTGCAGTTGTGGGAGCACTGGGTAGCATAGGGACAAGGACTGATGCTGTGACTGGGAGGTGCTGTGCTGGTGTGGGCATGGTGGCCAGGGGAAGGGGCTTGTCCAGAGCCTCCCTGCAGGCAGGGCAGGGGGACCTGGCAGCACTGTCACTCCCTTGTGTCACGCTGAGGTGGGTTATTACAAGCAGTGCTTTGGAAATGAAGCGTTCAACAGATATGATGGGAAGCGGCAGTGAGTTTTGCTGTGAAGCTCACTTTTCCGGAAGATTTCCTGATCTACATACAACCCCAGCTCAGCTGGGGACAGTTGTCAGGGTCAGCAGCAAGTCACATCTTGCTTTTGACTTCTGGCACGGGGCTGTCACTGTAAGGGACAAATTTCTGTCACTACCCTCCAGCTTTTCTAATATGATGAAATTGCTCCTGTGTGTAGGTGGCAAAAAAATACATATGAAAGTGGCTGAGGAATTGGGTTTTAAGTGGAAACTGAATGTGGATGTTCCCGTCTTTGCTGTTTGCAATGATGAGGAAATGGCATAGTGGGGTTTTGCTTTGGTTTGAAGTGTTTGTCGTGTGGATGAGACAAGTTTTGCAGCTTTTTCTTGTTGGTTGCGGGAGAGTGGAGAGCTCGCTCCCTGCTGCTATGCAACCTTTAATCCAGACACGAGGCAAGCAAGTCACGATGAATACATTTCTCTGGCTCTTCAAAGCAAAAAGCAGACAGGCCTGCTTGAAGGGGAAAAAAATCCACAGGGAGCAATCAGGCAGAGTGATGTCATTGTGTTTATCTGGAAGATATTGCTGTTGGGTTTTTCAGATGCTGTGCGGGCCATCTTTGGGAGGGGTACCCATGCCTGACCCAGCCCTGCACCCCCTCTGCCCACTGTCCTTGCCCACTGTCAGCCCCTGGTGCTTGGCAAAGCTTCCCAGGTCTCTCTCCTGCCCCTTGGGCTCGTCACCGATGACAAATAGCTTCGTTTACACAGCTTTCCTTGTGTAAACTCCTGCTGCCGCTCTTCCCGGTCCCTGCCTTGCTGGATCGCCCTGCCTGCGGCGGAGCTGGTTCAGGACATGATTACATGTCCCAGCTGCCAGGGAGGAGGCTGGGCAGGAGTGATGCATGTGCTGCCTTCGGCTCCAGAGTGCCTGCCAGCCAGCCTCACCGCTGCTCCAGAGCTTGGTATTCCATGGGACACACTGCTTCTTCCTGCTGCTGGTGTTGCCTGGTGCCGCAGGAAATACAGCACCATTGTTATGGCCTGGATAACTGCTCCAGAGCAGCTGGGTTCTGGAGCATCCAGAGATGAGAAAAAACCCTTGCTCCCTCCTAACCTTCTGGTCATCAGGCTGGACCCTCCCAGTGGTTGCAGCTCTTGGCTTGTTTCCCATGTAACAGCCAGGTTTGCAGAGCAGTGCTCTGGGGAATGCCTGCGTGCTCTGGGGGTGAAGCAGCACCTGAGTGGCCCGGGCTGAGCATTCCCTGCACAGCCAGATGTGTTGATCTGTGCTGGGACCACATCCGGCGGGTGCTCGCGTGACTCGGAGTGTGCACAAGGAGCTCTGGCAGGAAACGAGCCAGTTTTTTGCAGTAGTAGCATTTCTCTGCTGCTTCCTCTTGCTCCCAGTTCTCCAGCAGTGCCGAGGAGTGGGATGGGGAGCACCAGGACCGCTGGGGCAGGGGTGATGCCTGGGGCATGACAGCCCAGAGGAGCCGTGGGGCAGGGACTGGGTCACCAGCCTGTGGCGCAATAGCCTTATACGTAATTTCCCTGCCTCTGGTGCTCCTTCCCAGTGGGTGTTCGGGATGCTGGGTGTGGCATGTGTGGGAATTGAACCAGCTGACTGTTTTCCAGATGAAGGCACGAGGTGTGTGTCCTTGGTGAGGCTTGTGCCGGTTCTTCTGGCTTGCTGGACACTGCAGGAGTTTTTGCTGGAGCAAGAGCTGCAGGCTGCGCAGGTGCCTAATCCTGGGAAGCCCCTTAGTCCTGTAGGCACCTCCTCGGCTGTGAAACCTCTAGGGAAGGTGTTTTGCTGTCAGCGTGTGGTCTGTGCTCCTCTCTGATGGAAGTATAACAGATTTTTTTTTTAAATTCTCTTCTAATAAAAAATCTTCATTAAGGGGGAAAAAAAAAGGAAAAAAAAGAGAAGTTAGGAAACTTTCCCTTCCCTGGCAAGAGCAAGCTGTTCCCTTGCAGCACACTGTGTGCAAGTTAAAAGCAGTTACACTTTCCTGGCCCATCCACTTGACAGCCCTAGTCCTGAGTGCCAGAGCAGGGGACACAGTGCCAGCATGTCCCCTCCTGCCCCACTGCCTGTGGTGTCACACTCGCCACCCTTAGAGCAGGGCTACTCAGCTCCCTTGTCTGACATAAAATGGGTCACATCCAGGTTCTGCCTGCAGTTTCCTGACCCTGTTCTGTCTGGGTGTGACCGAAACGTGGGCATGAGCCTGAAGGAAGAGCCAGTGGGAATGTGCCATGCACCTTTAACCTTAGGACATGCCAGCTCTGTGATTGCTTGGGCGGGAGCAATGTGGCTGTATAAAAGCCCCGGAGGAGACCTTGCTCTGGCAGTGCGAGCCGGTCTCTCTGCACGATGGCTGACCCCAAGGAGCCTGAGAATGGGGCTGTTGAGCTGGGCACCCCTAATGCTGCTGTCCCCACAGGGACCATGTCCACCCGGCGCCTCCGCAGTGAGGACTACAATGACTACAGCTCCACGGACGTCACGCCGGAGGGGAGCCCTCCCGAGGGCATGAATGGCTTTGCCCACCCTGAGTCCTACCAGCGCTTTGGGGAGACCAATGGGACAACGTGAGTGATGCTTCCCTCCTTCCTGGACTGACCCAACACTGGGGAGGGTGGAGGAGGTCATGGTGGCTCCCTGCTGCCTGCCGGCTTTGCTGGAGGATGGTGGAGCTGTGGTTGGGAAGTTCTCCTGGAGGGGATGAGGGCAGAGCTGTGGTCCTGCATCTGTGGGGTGCTGACACCAAGTGAGCAGCTGCCCCAGTGTTGCTCTTTGCTCTCTGGTGAAGCTGGGCTTGCTGGCAGTGGGCAGTGATTGATGCTTTTCCTAGTATTCGTCCACTCTAGCTTGGTTTGATGGGTAGCTGTGGCAAAGAGGATTTGTGGGCATGTTGCAGCCATGTTCTGGGGGTTTGCTTGTGCCCAGGTATGCAGAGGATGCTGTCTTTTGCCTGATAGAGACTGATCCCTTCCACTCAGAGACTTCCTTTTGCAGCTCGTTGGTGCTGAGCCATGCTTGTGCTGGGTTTTGCCATGAAGTTGGTTTTGCAAATGTCCACCCAAAATCTGTTTGTTCAGTCTTTGCCTTCACACCTAGCTCAGTCCCAGCTGTCCAAGCTGGGTTCAGGGGACAAGATCAAGACCTCCCTGTGCAATCCCTGCAGCAGTTCAGAGCTGCTGTGGACCCTCAACAGGATAAGCTGTATATGGTCTGGGTGTGGGCATCTGCTGACAGTCACCTCTGCATCTGCTCTGCCTCAGGTGGTACCAGACCCTGATCCATCTACTGAAGGGGAATATCGGGACGGGGCTGCTGGGGCTGCCCCTGGCCGTGAAGAATGCCGGCATCCTGGTAAGGCAGCTCAGCCTTCTGTGCTGGAGCTTGTGGGGCAGAGTGACCCCAGGGCACTGGGCAGCACACATGGCTCGTTTTGGGGCTTGACTCCCTGCCCAGTCACCTCTCGGTGTTTGGTGACTTGCTCATGTTTGCACCCCGAGCTCCGTGGCTTTGTTTTGCTGCTGAGACTGTTCCTGCTGCTCCTGCATTGTTGCTGCCTGGTGTGGGGGAGTTCAGTGTGTGAGCTGGGCCTGTGGTTTCCTCGGCTGAGGTCAGGCAGGACGCTGTGTCCAGACCATGACCTCTTCACCTGCATAATAGGGATGTGCAAGATAGTTTGGAAAACAATTCTGGAAGTGCTTTGCTACACCCAAACTGCCCCAGCTTGCTTCTTTTACATCATTCATGCCAAGCTCGTGGCTCTGTCAGGTTACTTGGTCCTGGGGGGCTGGTTCCTGGGAGCTGCACCAGAGCTCTGGTTCAGCCTCCAGCGGTGTTTGCACTCACCTAGCCGTGGAGTTTTGTCTGGAAGTAGAAAGTACCATGCAGCTCTGCCTTTGGCCGTCAGAGTGCAGCCTTCCCCCTCTCTTCCCTGCAGCTGGGTCCTCTGAGCCTGCTGGTGATGGGAGTCGTGGCTGTGCACTGCATGGGCATCCTGGTGAAATGCGCCCATCACTTCTGCAACAGGTAAGGAGTAACTCCCCTTCTCGGCCCTGCAGCTCCTACGGTTCTTCCCTCTTGCCCAAGAAGCCCTGGGGTTTTTCTGAAGCCCCGCAGCAGCAAGTTGCTCATGTCAAAGTCTCAGCTGGGAAATGCTGTGCTTTTTCACAGGAGCTGTTTTCCCGTTAGTGTCACCATTTGCCTTGGGAACTAGCAGTCAGGGCTGATGTGATGACCCTTTTTTCCTTCTCTGAACAGGTTCCAGAAGCAGTTTCTGGACTATGGAGGTGCCGTGATGTATGGGCTGGAGGCAACTCCCAGTGCCTGCCTGAGGACACATGCCATCTGGGGAAGGTACTGCTCCCCTGCCCCAGGCAGGGACTTTTTGAGCCCAGCATGTGCTGCAGCTGGGACAGAAGAGGCTCTGGTCACTGAGCTGTGTCAGCAGATAAGCACAAGTGGTGTAAAATGCTATTTGGCTCACCTGCCCTGAGTGCTCAGTGTCCCCCAGAGGGTAACACTGAGGTCTTAGATTCAGTCCTGTCTGCAGCCAAATGTGACTTATACTAAAGGAGTGGGCTAAGTAAGTTTCCACAGCATAACAAAGGGGTGAATAGGGTCTTGCAGTGCTGGCCCATCTTGCTAGATGTGGAACATGTCCAGTGGCTGCTCCCTGCCCTGTGAGTGTCCCACATTACATCACACAGATCATTGCACATCAGGGGATGGGGACATTCACCTATTCCTGTGTCCAGGGAGTGTTGTCTCCAGCTGTGAAAATTCAGCAGCAGACTGGAGATGCTAAACCCAAAGAGGAAGCTTTTCTCCTTAGGCTGGTCCTGACCCTGTGGAAGGGATGGGAGGGGGAGACTGGAGAGCCTGAGATCTGTGAGGTTGGATGGAGATAAGGTCCTCTCTCCTGATCACAGAGAAGTGAGCTGGGTGTGCTCTGACCTGTACGCCCCAGCCCTGGGGAGAGCAGCATCGCTGCAGTGTGCAAATGCAACCCAAAGCAACCCAAGTGGGCTCTCACTCCTGTGTGATCTGGCTGACAAATGGTCTTCTTTTGCTTTTCAGGCGTATAGTGGGAGTTTTCCTGATCATCACTCAGTTGGGTTTCTGCTGCGTGTACTTTGTCTTTCTGGCTGACAATCTGAAACAGGTTGGACTTACACCTCCTTCATGGTGGGGGTAGAGGGTGTGAAGGTGCTTGGGCTGTTCTTAGCTGCTGTGTCCTGTGCCCTGTTCTCCACCAAAGGTCTGGTTTCTATAGGGTATACTCAGAAAATATACTGCTCTGCCCCGATACTCTGGAGGATTGGTTTTACTGTTCAATCAGAGCAGGTTTTTCTGAGAATTTCTCTGATTTTGCTGAGGTGCTGGAGCTGTGTGTGTTGCCCAGGAGAAGTGGGGCCAATTCCTAGTGAAGGAACAACAGGAAAGGGATGAAAGCAGGGGGCCTGTGCCTTTTCTGTCCTGTCCCCCTCTGTTAATTGGTTTATTGGTGTTGATGGTAATGTGTGGATCCCAAGACCTGCTGTGAACCTCTCTTCTCCCTTCCTTGGATCTGTTTGCATTCCAGTTTCTTTCCTCATCCCGTGGCTCTGGAGCTTAATTACATCTTTAGAGAAAGAGTTTCTTCCTGCCAGGCCTCAGGAGGAAATAAACAGAAACCCTGAACCGCTTGGCTGGCTCCTGTTCTGTAAGAAACTGGGAATAATGAGTCCCCATTCCCATCCTCCACCAGCTCAGTGCCTTGCGGGCACTGCTCAGCTTTTTTCCCATTTGCTCTTGCTCTGCTCTTGCAGCAGAGATCACTGCCACCAGGGCTGTGTCCTTCATCAGCTCTTCAGCGATGCCCATCAGCTTCAGAGGGGCCTTCTGGGAGCAAGGGGGGTCCTGCCAATGTGAGCCTCTTCCTCTGCTCCTGGAGCAGCAGCTGAGGAGATGCCCATTGTGGGGTGGCAGGAGGAGTAAATGGGTCAGCACTGGTGACCTGATGCCACCAGCCCCCAGAGCAGGAGGGAGCAGGGTGTGTACAGGGCCCATGCTGCTGCTGGCCCTCACCCCTGGGAGCAGCCCCTGCTCCACTTCAAGGTGGGCTTCTTTCTCCTCAGCCCCTCACAGCAAAGACTGAAGGCTGCCTCAGCCTCAAGGGAAATGTGCAAAAACCTGCAAATCTACACCATTTTTTTAGGCCACAGGTGGGAAACCCCTTGGCTTCAGTTTTGGAATTTTTTTGGGTGGGGAGAGGGGAGTGTTGCTTGTTTCTTTTTGTGGTGAGGAATAGCATGTTAGGTGGGGAGTCACGGTGCAGGTGGTGCCTTGAGCGAAGTGTGACTGTGTTGGGCAGGGCTTTGGTTTGGAAAATGGCTTTGGAGCAAGCCATGGAGAGGCAGGGCAGGCTGGGGCTTGAGCAGCACTGGCCGTGAGTGTGTGGCCCTGCACTGCCCTCTTCCACAGTGGATGATGGTTTACACAGAGCTCCTCAGCCTCTCCTCTGAGGCAGGACTTGTTCTGGAGCAGGTTAAATCAGTTTTCAGGCTGCTCTTTGCTGCAGTGACTGGACAGGACCTGGTACCTGAACCAGCTTGGTCATGGCTGTGTGTGTGCCCAGTGTGCCCATGCTCTTGGGAGGGATGGCTCAGCCACCCAGTTCCTGGGCCTGAGCTGTCTCTAGAAGTTAGTACATGGCCTGGAGTGCCTTTGGGATGAAAGACCCCAAGGAAAAGATGATTTCTCATGAACAAAGTGAACTTGGGGGCCAGCAGTAATTTCCAGATGCCCTTGCACGTGAACAGGGTGTTGGGTGACTGAAGGGCTATATGACTTAGATAACAACTCAGTATAACAAGAAGAAAAGGACCTTTGGAAATAGCACTTAGTGCCTCTTTCTTCTCAACTGATGTCGTGGGCAGTGCAAACACTCAGCCTATGCTCTCTGCCCTCTGTTTGCCTGGCTGCTGAGTTCTCCTGCTCAATGAACCTGGGCTCATGCAGGATTTGCTCTCCTGGCTCAGGTGCCAACCAGTCCCACATCTGCCCCCTGCAAGATAAGAGGGATTTGCTTCAGAACTATCTGAAAACACGTGTTGGTTTGATTTTAATCAGCTAGCTGTGTTTGAAATGAGCTGTTGGGGTACTCTGACCCACCTGGGATGGGCTGCTCAGATCTGTGACTTTTAGACCTGTGTGATGGGGTTCACTAGGGCTTCTTGTGCTTCCCCAGGTTGTGTCTGCTGCAAATGGCACCACCAATGACTGCAGCTCGAACAGGACGGTGGTGATGACCCCCACCATGGACTCCAGGCTATACATGCTTTCCATCCTGCCTTTTGTGGTGCTGCTCACGTTCATCCAGAACCTCAAGGTCCTGTCCATCTTCTCCATGCTGGCCAATGTGGCCATGCTTGTCAGCCTTGTTGTGATCTACCAGTACATCGTCAGGGTACGTGTGTATGGCTTCCCTCTCTCATTTCTGTGACATCCCATGTTTGGCAGGTGGAGGGAGCTTGGCAATGGGGTGTTTGGATGCTGTGGGGTGCTGCTTGTTCTTGTGGCCATGATGGTTCCCTCTGCTCCACAGGGCTTTCCCTGCGGCGTGGGGCTGCGACAGGGAGTGATGGGAACAGGCCAGGTCTTCCCTGTCCTCCCTGTGTCTGAACTTTGCATGGGCTTTTTTCCAGGACATTCCTGATCCCAGAAACCTGCCTCTAGCAGCAGCCTGGAAGACGTACCCTTTGTTCTTTGGCACTGCGATCTTTGCTTTCGAAGGCATTGGCGTGGTAAGTGTGGGCATGTGGCAGCAGAGCTGTTGCACAGGAGGCTCAGCCCTGCTTCAACTTACTGCAGCACCTGCTCTGCTTTGCAGCTGCATTTGCAGCTGAACTTCTCCGACAGTAGCCCAAATTCTGGATGATGCTGTTAGCTTTAGCTCCAGGCTATCTCCTGGGTCAAACTGTGGTGCTTCCATCTGAGCACGTGTTCCAAACCTCAGGAGATTGGTTGCTGCTTTAGAGGTGGCTTTATCTGCCAGTAGATTGGGAATCATACCAGCCTCTGCCTTGGGTTCTGCTGGCTGACCTGCAGATGAGGAATTGTCCTGAGTCTTGTTACCAGGTTGGATCCTGAAGTTGCCTAAATGGGAGGCCAAAAAGCATGGCATGAAAAAATGTGGTCTGATCATTCGCACCCTGCTGTGGAGGCACTGAGATCTCCCTTTGGCAGCCACATGGCCCCAGCCTGCCCATGCAGATGGGCCTCTCATGCCAGATGTTGTAAATAGACCAACTGTGTCTGTGAAAAAAGCTGGGTGGGTGGGTGGAGAGTTTAATGACTCCCTAAGATGTTGTGGGTTGTTTCCAGGAGCTCCCTTCAAAGGAAGAAAAAATGTTTTCATCTCTTAATATAAGCTGGCTGTGTAAACACAGGGCTGGAGAGGGCCAAATCCATTACAGGAGTGTTTACTGAATGCTATGCCCTGGGCAGAGGGTTCTTGCCAGCACTGAGGCACAAATGCTGTCTTCCTCGAATGACTTGGAGGTGAAGAAGCAAATAAAAGTTATTCCTGTCCTGCCTCCTCACCCGATCTGCTACTGTGTCACTTCTTGAAATCAACACCACCCAAGGACAGCTATAAAAATGTTTGCTGAAGGTCTATATTTAGTGTTGGTAATATAGAGGTGAGACACCTCTGTCCTTCCTCTTTTTATTGGCCTGCCTGGTTGAAATCTGTCCAGACAAACTTGATAGGAGAGTGAATCTAGGTCTTTCCAGGATTTGCTGGGAAAAATAGGACAGTGTAACACAGTGAGCATGGCTATGCTGTTTTGGGGTGCAGAGTGTAATGCACCCAGGGTATGGGGTGGTTGGCATTGCCCCAAGATGCAGTGCTGGGCACAGCTCCTGCCAAGGGCAGGGAGCAGATCACATCCTTAAGGCAAGTCGTGGGTGACCTGCTGGAGACTTGCTGTGCGCAGTGTGAAATGGGATCTCCAGTACAGTGTTTTTTAAAGCTGGATTCTCCAGGCTCCATGTGTGCCCATCTCATCTCCTGGCATGGCAGGCTGTACTTGGCCACAGGGCTGCCTCTCCTGCTTTTTGGGCCTGAGGGGTGTAGAGGAGCGGGCAACCTGCTGCTCTGTCATCCTCCTCCTCCTCCTCTTCTCCCAGGTGCTGCCTCTGGAAAACAAGATGAAGAACCCCCGGCAATTCCCAGTCATCCTCTACGTGGGGATGACCATTGTCACCATCCTGTACATCAGCCTGAGTGTCCTGGGCTACCTGCGCTTCGGGGCGGACATTCAGGCCAGCATAACACTCAACCTGCCCAACTGCTGGTGAGTCCCTGTGAGCAGTGGAGGGACTGGGGGGTGAGGAAAGGAGGGACCCAGACAGGCAGGTGGGAGAGGGGGGACATTGCTCCTTATGGGAACTAATTTGGGTGAGCTTGAGGAAGCTTGAGGAACTGGGCCAAAGGCAAACTTCAAGGAGTTTGACGAGGCTTGTTGGATGCATGGGCTGGAAGAGGCTGTGGTGCCTGAGTCTGGCCTTGGAGTTCAGGCTGTTTCATCAGTCCCTGAGGGTCCCTGTCAGGGTAGGTGCAGCTCCTGCATTTTTCTTGGAGGCTTGTGACATGTTTTTGGGGCTCAGCAGTGCTCTGGCTGGCAGAAGTTGAACACAGCCCCCATGCCACCATACCAGAACATCACCGAATTGTGCAAAACCCGCTTCTCTTCCCCAAATGTAGCACATGAAAAACCAACCCAAAGCTGGGAGCTCTCAGAGGGAGTGAAATGTGACATCTCCATGTGTGGGTTGTGTTCTTTGTTGGCAGTCCCGGAGCTCAAACTCCCACTTCTGGTCTCCATGTTGTGCCTGAATATGGCTCTTCTTGAGCCAATGCTTTGCCTGTGAGTGCTGGTGCTATGAGGATACCCCTTCCTTCCATGGAGGCTGAGCTCTGCAGCAACTCCCCAAATCTGTCTGTCCTCTGGGATCTGGTGAAGTCTCTTGAGATGCTCCAGTTGCTGTCTGGAGCCCTGTGGCCTGACCCCACGCCTGCCTGCCTGGAGGGGCTGTTTCTCCTCTTGCCAGGGCTGGTGGCTGCTGCAGCAGCTGTCCAGGCTGTGTGCTGCTCTGTCCCCAGGGATGGGTGACTGTTCAGTGTCACAGCTTCATATTCATCCCACAGGAGAAATGCACGCAGTTCTCTTTGATGGTCTCTGCTGGCTTGAAATCCTGCAAGAGACCAGAATGAGAACTGGAGCTGGGGTTGCCTGTCCTCCTCCCCAGTCCATCCTCTCTGCTGCTAGTAGCACCCAGCACTGTGCAGTGCGACTCACTGTCTCACTGTTGGATTAAATTTGGGCAGGACTCAAGTTTTGAGTCACTGGGGCTTCCACATGCTGTCCTTGTAGAGCTGCACAGCTGGGGTTCTGGAGACAGCAAAGATTTGACACAAATAGAGCCTGGTTTTGCTTTCATTATTGCTGTGTGGGTTTCTTTTCAGTCTGAGTGCATGGATATTCATTCATTCTGGGTCTGTGTAGTGACTGCACTGCTGGGTGTTGGTGTTGGTGTGGTAGAAGGTCCTGCTCCTGCTGAGAGCCTTGTCTTGTCCCCTGCAGGGGCTGGGAGCTCTGCCAGGTCCCTGGTCTCTGTGAGGACAGATGGGGCTGGTGGATTGATGTGCCTGTGTTGTAGGGAGGTCTGAATCCCACTGTGCCAAGCACAGGAGGTGTGAATCCCTTCTGCTCAGTAAACTGGAGGGGATGAGATGCTGCTGCTTCTGAAGGTGCAAAGCAGGTCATTTCCAGGTTTGGGCTCTGCATGCCACAGCCTGCAATTACATCTGCTGGCCTGAAATGCTGCACAGGGGCTTCTGCAGGAAATCTCAGCTCTGTTTGCTCTAAAGAATGACACTCGCTTAGAACAGGTCCTTAGAATAGGATTACTATGACCTGCTAGGGTGCAAATGCATGTTCCTAGGACTATCCACACCTTCTGTCTTTTCTGAAAGTAAAGTTCTTTTCTGAAAGTAAAGTATTCTTAAGTTACTTTTCTGAAAGTAACCATAGGGTTTTTGGATAGGGAGAAGAGCCCTTTGGAAGCAGCGCCTGGGGAGGCCTGGGCATGTGACAGGGCTCCTGCTGGCAGCTGCAGGGAAGGTGTGCTGCGGTCCTTGTCACTTGGCATGCAGCACACTTTGATGTTTGTGCATGTTGCCTCTTGCCAGAGCATTCAGTGGATGTTGGACTTGGAAATGGGTTATCACGAGTGAGAGCCGTGATAGTTGGGATAGTCTTGACTGCTGCTCCCGTGCATTAAACCATAGGTGTTGGATGAGGGCTTTCTCTTGAAATGAGTGTCTCACCCATCCTGCCTCGTCTGTGGGTTTTCTTCCTGGCAGTAAAAGGCTGGGCTGCAGGAGCTGATTGTTATGGCTGTGGGTGAGAAGTCACAGGGTTTGCCTGCAGCCTGGGAGACAAGGCAGGGACTGTCATGGAGGTGCTGCAGCCTTTCTTGGCTGTAGCCATTGCCTGGAGGTCTCTGCAGCAGATTGGGTGAATGTCTTGGGAATCGTTGAGTTACAGGGTGACTAAGGACTTTTCCAGCCTCATTTCTCTGTAACCGCAGCTTCCTCAAACGAGGAGTGTGTCAGTTCCTAGTGCCCAGGTCTAACCACAATGTCCAAAATACTGTACAGAAGTCCCTCCTTGCCTGCTCAGAAGGGTTGCTTCACTGCACCATCTCAAGGGTGAAGAAATGCTGTAGTGAGGGGGAAGCTGTTGTGTTGCATGTGGCCGGTTGAAGGTAAGTTGTGACAGAGGTTACGGTCCCAGGAGGGTATTTCTCTCCTTGCAACGTTTTGGGATGGTCTGTCACGGCAGTCTGGCTGAAGCAGGTATTGCTGTGGTTGGCAGAGTGCCTCTCCAAGGCCCTGCATGGGCCTGTGTTTTCTGTGAATCAAGGGTAATGCTTGAATTCTTCCTCTTCTTGTTGTTTAAAATGCCCTTTGATCTTGTTGTCCTGGTTCCTGACCTGTGCAGGACAGGTACACAGCCTTCCTCTGTCCTTATTTTAGTAACAGCTATTAATCATGGATTGCCCTGGAGCGTTTTATGCCTGTTATAGAATCACTTCCTTGGGAATACAATGATAAGATATGCCAGCCGTGGGTTGGTGGCTCAAGGCTCCTGTGCACATGTGTGGGTGCACTCTGGACTCTGGAGATAACTTTGTGTTCAGTTTGCCTATGGAGCCTCAGGGTAATTTAGGTTGAACAGGACGTTGTGGGCTGATGGGGTGCTCTCATCTGCTCGTAGCAGTGCCAGCTTACATGTTGAATATCAGTAAGGACAATGGTTCCCCACCAATCCAGGCCCTTCTTCTGCTCCTTAACCATCCTTTGGAGATGCAGCATTGTCCCATTGCACCTGGATCTTCTGCTGTGCATCTCCAAAGAAGAGCCTATTACTGTGTCCTCTGTGTCCTCCTATTAGGTAGCTGAAGACATTAATGACATCCCCTTTTAACCTTCTCATCATGCTGAATGAGCCCAGGGCTTGCAGCCTCTCCTTATACGTCATGCTCCAGCCCCGGCCATCTTAGTAGCCTGCACTCAGCTTGCAATGGTCAGTGTGCTGTCCTGGGAGTACCAGGGCTGGACAATACTCAGGATGCACAAGCTCCTAACAAGCACATAATCCCTATCCTTAACCTCCTGGCTTTGCTTTTGCTAACACAGCCTGGTTTGTGATTGACCTTAGTCACTGCAGGGTCCTGCTACTGGCTCATGTTGAGTCTGCTGCCCACCCAGACCCCCCCCAGGTCCTGTTCTCCTGGCCTCAGCCCTTCCCATGTGTGGGATTTTGTGTTTGCACTTCAGCTTTGCTTGTGACATTATGGTTTAGGTCCTGCTCCGAGCTGTGTCAGCCACTTCCTCCAATTTGATCTTGCTTGGAACTTGCTGAGAATGTGCTCTGGGTCACTGAAAGCTCATCCAGGTCACTTATGAGGATATTTCCATGACTGCCCCTTGGCAAATCCCTGCTGGCTGTCCAATATGTGCCTGGAAATGGATGCCAGGAGAATTTACCCCATACTCTTCCAGGGACTGAGGTGAGGCTGACTAGCCTGTAGCTTCCCTCATCCTTCTTGAAGGTGGATATTCTTCTCCCGAGGCAGCAGGACCTCTCCCTGCTCATTTGAAGATGATAAGGTGGCTTCAGGCTCATGTTGGCCACAGCCTTGAACACATCTGATCCGGTCCCATGGGCTCGTATAACATTCCATTCACTTAGGTGATCCCTAACTCCATCTGTGGGAAATGTTTGGCTCTGCCAGACTCTGCCACTAGTGTTCAAAGTTGTTTTGCATGGAAATACTTGGATTTCTCTGATTTGAGGCTGTGTGAGCAGGTGGATGCTGACAC
Organism: Acanthiza pusilla; assembly: GCA_036630365.1. Classification (NCBI taxonomy): domain Eukaryota; kingdom Metazoa; phylum Chordata; class Aves; order Passeriformes; family Acanthizidae; genus Acanthiza; species Acanthiza pusilla. Next base: position 6,637,582 of record JAXCHO010000049.1, on the reverse strand, counting down.
CCAGCATACAGAAGGGCACAGGCTTGGTCCCAAAGAAGGTGAAGGGAAGGCAGGAGCCAGGTACCTTCCTCATCTTGGATCTAACCCGTATTTACCCAAGTGGTATGGCCAGGACCCATGTTTCCTGCTTGGTTAGCATGTCTTGAGTTAGGGAAGGGTTAGGACTATATGTGAGGTAACCAGATGTTACTTCTCTGTTGAAGAGGCTTTTTCTACTGCTGGAAGCTGAGGTCAGAGACCTCGGGGAGGTGCCTTTTGGTCACCTGTGATGGGCTCTCTCCTGCAGCCACACTGTATTGCTGCAGGATCTGGGATATGGTGAGATCTGACTTGGGGTGAGCCAGAGGTGCTGTTTGCAGCCTGTTTGCACTCTGCATTCCTTCTGCTCAGCCCAAACGGCTCTTTTAACTGTCTTCCCCCCCAAACATGTATTATGCATCATTCCAAAAATAGCTGCTCTTTTTTTTGTTTGATGGAGGAGGCCGAGTTGCCTGTTCACATTGCTTTGCTTCTGGAACATTGTGATACTCACTTTGCATGGAAGCCCAGACTTATCCCAGCAGTGCTGTCCTCTTCCCCCTCCTCAGAAGCCAAGCAGTAACTAGAAGGTGTAATTGTCACTGCAGCTGATACATGTCTTTGCTATCTCTTACTCAAGAAATGTCGTTGTGAATTAAATGTATCACCCCAAATTTTCTAAGAGAGTGTTCAGGTGTGGAGACCACTGGCCCCCAAAAGCCCTTGCAGAGTATTCCCTTTCTGCTTTCTGCTGTTGATGTTGATGTTGCAGGGGCTGGAGCAAGAGCCTGTCTCACCGTGTCCTTGTCCTTCACAGGCTGTACCAAGCTGTCAAGCTGCTCTTCTCCTTTGGGATTTTCTTCACCTACGCCGTGCAGTTCTACGTGCCTGCCGAGATCATCATCCCTCCCCTCGTGGCCCGGGTGTCGGAGCGCTGGGGCTGGCTGGTCAACCTGCTCCTCAGGGTGGCCCTGGTCTGTGTCACCTGTGAGTAGAAACCACCTTGTCTGAGTTTTCCTGTAAGGCCGTGGCACCTCCTTCCCACCAAGCCTTCGCCCCTCACCCCAGCCCTGCTGCTCAAGCCCTCACAGCTGGCAGTCCCTGGGCCTGGCTAATGGCAGCCAGTGGGACAAGGTGGCCTCTGAGGAGCAGCAGCAGTGGTCCTCTGCCCCCTCTCTATGGGACCAGTCTTCTCAGTGGAGGAGTAGTAAACTGGACTGTTTAGAAGTGGCAGATCCCCATGGAGCCTCAGGCCTGGGATTCTCCTGATGGCAATTTTGTGGGACATTGAGTCCCACCAGGGTTTGTGTGAAACACCCAGCACAGGGTTCAGTGCCAGGGCAGCCCAGACCAGAGGCTGTTTTCTGTAGGCAGTGTGCAGCCAGGCTCCTCGTGCCTGTGTGATAGGGACGTGACTGCAGAGGAGTCATTGACCGTGAGGGCTGGGGTGTTCCTGTGCCCACGCGCTCACTGTTGCGTGGAGCACAGCAGAAGACAACTGAGGGGGGTAGGTGACCCAAAACCAGAGCCCTGGTGTCCTGCAGTGCAGAGTGGGCCACAATGCAGGTGTGCTGGATCAGCCCCACAGGGTCCCTTCCCTTCGTGCTGTGTGGTGCCTGTAGCGAGGTTCTGGTAGAACAGGCTGCTGGCTCGAGCCTGATGGACCTTTGGGAAAGGTGTGGAGCAAATCAGGTTGTATCTGATTTTGGCTGGCTTTGATTCCTGAAAGACTAAGCGCTTGCTGTTGTCAGCACAGCTGAGACGCTTCACTGAACTCCCTGGCGTCCTCTGCTGAAATGGAGCTTTGCTCCATGGCTTGATGCTGCTGATGCGCCAGACTTGAGCATCAGGGACCTAGCCCCACATCCCAGCTGACTTCAGTTTGGGTTTGAGAGGAGCATGGTGTTAATTCAGGGATGGTGGAGATAGCTGAAAGCAAAGTGCTGCTGTTTCTGGGCTCTCACTAAGGATAGGCCAGAAGTGCTGCATTTACAGAGGTGGGCAAGGCCCATCTCCTCTGCACTGAGTTCCTGAAGCCTTGATGTCCTCAGAAGTTGTAGGGATGAAATCCTGCCATGCTGGACAATGTGCTTCAGCTACCCTGGTGCTGTGGGCTGACTCAGAGCCTGCTTGTGGGGTTGGAGCCTCTCCTGGACGGTGTTGGGCTGTGCCAAGCCAGGGAAGCAAAGGCTTGGAGTGATGGGATGGCTTTAGGCATCAGCAGTGGCTGTAGCCTCCCATTTTGGGGGTAGGGAGGCAGCAAGGGTGTTCCTTTGTACCTTCTCCCTTCACCCTTCCATGTAAGGGATCTCTGTGGCTGCTGCTGAGGATAAAAGCAATTAGGGGGGTTGTATGAATATTCATTGGAGGATTGTGTGGCCGCACAACAAGCCCCCACCAGGGCTTTGGCTCCCAAAAAGAGGATGCAGTCTGGTGTATGGGTGTCTTTCAAGCTTAGACTTCAAAACCAGCACATTTAAAATCCCTTTGAATTAATACCTGCAGAAATCAGACCGTTTCCCTGGAGGCTGAGGACTGCAGCTGGTGCTTCAAATCTGCTTGTTTTAGAGGGGAGTTAATAATTTTGTTTACTTGTGAGTCCAAAGAGCCGTGTGGGGTGAGGATGCTGTTGGAGAGGAGCTGCTCTGCTCTCCACACAGGCTGCTGGAGCAGGGATGCTGCTTGCAGCAGAGGCCTGGCAGAGCACTCCTTCAGCTCTGTGCAGGGCTGAGCATGGGGTGAGCTGCCTCCAGGTCAGCAGCTCAGGATCTTGGCTGCTGTTTCCCATGGGGGAGGAAAGGTTTGTAGGCTTATCCAGATGGCAGCAATGCTGCAGTGACGGCACAGTCAATCTCCCAAGCCTTTCTTTTCCTGCAGTTCCATGGGTGATCTTTGGTTCAGGGATACTCCAACAGCCTCTTGCCTGGAGCTGATGGCGAGGGAGAGAACAAATTCCTCCAATAAGGAGTGCTGAGATGTCCCCTCTTCACAGAGGCTGCACCTGCCATGGTTCTAGGTGTCTCCTGTTTCTAAGCAGAGCTTTCAAAGGAGCAAACCTAATTATTTCTCCTGGTCCCTGGTTAAGCACTGAAGTCTGCTCTTCTTGCAGAAGATGCTCTTGAGCTCTAGTGACATCCATCTGTCCTCTCCTGGCGCTGTGCAGGAAGAGGGGGAGCAGGAATATCCCGGAGCTCACACTGCTAAGCGCAAGCTGTCAGGAGGCTCCCAGGGGGATTTTCCTTGGCTGCAATTTTCACCTAACAAATGTTCTCCCCCGGGCTGTGCCGTGGGCGTGCTGCTGCTGGAGCAGCTCTAAACGCATGCAAACCACACAAATTGATTTGGGTTGGGGGCAGATGCCTTTTTCTTCCCATCTCCTGCTTTTATGGGGTTTCTGAGGCTTTATGCCTCCCCAGGTGTGGGGAGCAGGAGTGCTGTCTCTCACCAGGGGGGTCGGGAATGCTGGCAGCCAGCAGCAGCACCCATCCTGCTCAGCCCTGGAGCTCACTCTGATGGTGCCCAGGGCAACAAAAAGAGCTTGGTCTTGGAGCTTCACTTTGTTAATTCAACAGCTTAATTGCTTTTTCAGGAGGAGTTGCCAGAAAAGTCTGCAGCCTTCTGTCAGGGAGGAGGGCAGAGGTTCGATTCAACCAGTGGCATCCCTGGGTGGGGTTTTGATTGCTTTGACACAGGGAGGAGCATTTCTGCTGTCTGGGAGGTGGCAGCACTGAGTGTTGTGTCTGTTCCTTCCCCAGGCGTGCTGGCCATCCTCATCCCGCGCCTGGACCTTGTCATCTCCCTGGTGGGCTCCATCAGCAGCAGCGCCCTGGCTCTCATCTTCCCCCCGCTGCTGGAGATTGCCACCTACTACTCCGAGGGCATGCACCCCCTCGTCATTGCCAAGGACATCGCTATCAGCCTCTTCGGCTTCGTGGGCTTCGTGGTGGGCACGTATGAGGCACTGGTGGAGCTGGTGGCACCCGCGGCCACCGTGGTGAACGCCACCAGTGTCCTGGTGCAGTGACAGCCCCGTTGCCCTGCTGACCCCTCCCGATGCTGAGCTGGGGGTGCACGGACACCAGGCCCTGCTCTCCTGGGAACGGCCTCCCCTCTCCTCTTGGGAAGCGTGGTGGGTTTGGTCTGAGAGAGGATGTGGCTGCCTAGCACCGTGGCTGCCCAGCTGCAGCAGGATCCTGCTCTGGGCTCCGGCTGGAAGATGGGATCCAGGCTGGGGCAGTGCCTTCCCTGGGGGCTCTTAGGGCAGGTGGTACAGCAAAACAGTCCCTCTGTAAATAGTCACTTTGAGAGGTGAGGAATCCCAGGGATGTAGATTTTATTTTATTTTATTATTTTTTTAAATCCCAACCTTTCCATATTTTCCCCGGCCCTTCAGTCAGGGCGGGGAACAGGGACTACTCTTTTTTGTGCCAGTTTGATTTTTATTTTTTTTTCCCTGAGCACTTTATTTTTACAGCAACAGACAAACCTCAGCTCAGGTTAGAGAGCGTGGAGCTGCCTCCTCACCCCAGCCTTGTGGGGAGGGTGGGAAGAGTCTGAGGTGTGGAGCATCCTGGGGCCCACAGCTCTCTGGCAGTGGGATCCCCAGCCATGGGCATTGGCTCCAGCTGTTTCCAGCTGCCTTGAGCAGGAAGGCTGAGCAGGCTCTGGAGCTGGGCACTGGGCATGGCACCTCCCTGGCCTGGGAGGGTTTGCTGACCCCTGGCCCATGCTTTCAGTAGTGACACTTCTTTATCCCCATCCAGCGCACAACCCAATGCTTGGCTTTCAGAAGCTTTAGAGAACCGAGGTGTGTGGGGAGCAAACAGGCTCTGCCATAGCGATTGGCTGAGCTGGTCCCCTCTGGGTGGGATGGGGTGTCCCTGGGGGTCACCACATGCTGCCCACACACCACAAGAATACATCACCTTGTTTACAGTGCCTGAGCTGGCCCCGGCACGCTCCGCCTGTGTCTGCAGGCCGATACTGAATGTCAAATCACACACAAAAACTCCATAATATTTCCTTTTTTAACCCTTTCTCTCCTGGTTCCACTCCCTCTGCATCCTCTGCCTCCGCCCAGCTCCTCTCCTCCTGTAGGATGCAGCTCTCTGGCACTTCTCCCTGTGCTCCTGTTGCTTCTCTTGTTGTGGCTGGTGCATGCCTGGCGGGGATGGTCCTGCGGCGCTGCTGCTTTCCTTTCTCTGAGAGCCCAGCTTCCTCCCTAGAGTTTCCTTGCCTTTCTGCTGGATTTCTACTTTTTTAAGACAAGGGAGCAAATGCATCCTCCATGGGATGGGCCGAACTGCTCCTTGCTAAAGCAGCATTTCCCAAACACTGGCTCTCTTTGGAGAGCCTTCATCCCTCATCCCACTGCAGCCGTGTCTCCCTGGGGGTGGGCAGAGGCTGCTGTTGGTGGGAAAGGAGGGTGAGTACAGCTCCAGTGGGCTGCGGTCCCATCTTTGGTGGAGGGTGAGGTTGGCGCTTATTTTCAGTGTTTGACTGGATTCTGGGAGGAGAGGGCTGTGTGGAGCAGTGTCCCTGCAGCCTGCCTCTCCCTGGGCGGTGTTGGTGTCTGCACTGTGTCCCCTTTGCTGGCAGTTCTGGGTGCCCCACGCCGGTACCTGGACCCACGGCCAGGTGTGGGGTGGGTCTGTGCCATGTCACTGCCCCTTTCCAGCCCCTCCCCTGCTCCCTGCATCTCTTGGGGCTCACCTTGTCTCTTCCAAGACTGTGCTGGGGAAGGTTTTGGCATGGCCAGCATCGCTTGGGCAGGAGCAGAGCAAAGCTTTAACTCAAATCCTCCCTCGGGAGGGCACCGTGGGGATAGGGAGGAAGCACCCAGGGCTGGGAAGGGGCTCCAGGGCATGACACAAGTGGGAGAAGTGCAATATTCATGTCCCTCTCTGTGTACTGACCCCAGCGTGGCCTTTGGGGTTGGGTTTGAGTCAGAATTGTCACTCTCACCAGAGGAGGGAGTGCTGTGAGGAGCAGGGGATGTCTGATGCTTCCCCTTGCCCTGCTAGTAATGCACTCTAAGAAGGCTGGCCACATTTTAGGGACAGCTGTGTGCCAAGGCATGTCCCCAGCCTGGCACTGGGCATCAGTGGGTTTGCTGATGAGGCTCCTGGCATCCAAACTCACTTTGCAAGCAGCAGTGAAGACCTAATTTCCATAGGGACTGGGATATCACAGAAGCGTTAAATGGGTTTTGCAGCTCTTCCCTTTCACTGGGGTGAGCAGGAGTGTTTGAAGATTGGGCCAGACGTGCTGGTGGTGCACGTGGTGTGAATGGCTCTGCTGAGCCGAGGGGAGCTGGCACAGGACCCGATGGACACGAAAACTTGACGTTTGTATATCATAGGCTGCTCAGTAACCAAGAAACTTGTCTGTGTAAATATAGCAATGGTCATGTCCACGTCTCGTGCCTATGGATATTGTCAGTGTACAGTGTGGGTAGCTGCCCAGTGGGAGAGCTGGTGCTGCACCTGAATCATGTATCTTACTTTAATCAATAAATATGATCTATTTTTTATGTGTAAAGGCTTTGGGGTGTGAAGTGTGGGTTTTTCTTCCAAAAGAAGTGAGAGCAGGAGATGTGGAGGCCAGCAGGCAGCCAGGATCAGACCCTGTGCTGTTCCCACCCCCACACGATTTCCCCTCCTAGTGAAGGTTTCAAAGAAAAGTGTTCCAGCTTTGCTGCTCAGAAAATTTAATTTTTCTTCTGACCTCATTTGTGCAAGTAGGTTGTGGGCAGAGCTTATGGGCTTGCAGGGCTGGGCTCTTCTCTGTCCTGCCAAAGCTGTGCCTTGGTTTCTCATCTCCCTATTTTTGCCAAAAGTGGGGCTGTAGCTGAAAAGAAGAGCCTGGCATGTGAAAAAAGAAGGGGGTGCTGCTGATCTGCCCAAGAGATCAAAGGAGCAATAGTCAGCCCACTCTGGGAGACTCTGCCAGCACTGCTGCAGCTCGGCTTATCCTCACTGCTGAATAATTCATGCCATTGCAGTGTGTCATTACAGGGCTGTTGGGGAAATCAGTGCTATAAAAAGTTCATCTTTAGAAACTCTGGCAGAATTTTTTCTTAAACTAGAAGGCTTTTGCAGGCTGGTGGGGAGTGAGGATCTGAGCTCACCTGAATGACAGGGCAGGAGGGATGGCTGAGCACAGGCAGCTCCTGGTGCTTTGGGGTATTTCTGACTGTGGAGAGTCACCATGGTGGGATCCACAGCCATCCTTTCTTAGGGTTGAGCACTGCAGGGCTGTCCCCATCCCATGAAATGGCTTTGCTGAGGCTGCTCCTTCCCAGGTGTCACAGTGGAGCTTCATCTCAAATTACCTTTGCCTTCTCCTGTGTTGTGACCACTGGCCAAAGCAACCCTGGGGAGTTAAAAAATCTGGAGGAAAGTATCGCTTATTTGTGCTGTTTCTGCTGCTGGGAAGAACAATTGTTTTCCTTATAGGCAAAAGTAGCGCCTGTTGCTGAGACACCTCAAAATTAAGTGTTCTCAAAAAAAAGTGCAGGAATTGCACTCTTTTAGGTTGATGTTCAGAAGGATTTACCGAGCAAAGTAAAACCAACTAGTTAAATAGTTCTAATCCAGGGAGGGACTGCTTTCTGCTGAGCAGAGCTGGTAAAAAAATGTTATGGAAGTGCATGAGAGTTTTGAGAGGTAAAACAAGTGGTGTTTGTTGGGGATGCAAATCAAAGCTGGGCTCCAGTTTGGGTCCTTTCAAACCCTTCACTCCTGAGCTAAGAGATACAGGAGGCTCATGGTTTCCCAAAGCAACACAAGGTACTGTGGGCCTGTCTGCCTCATCCCTCTGGCTCTTACAGGATCCTCAAAAATGTGTTTAACTTGCTGTCTTGGTACTTCTCTGGAAACTTCTGGTGCTCAAAATAAGCTGTTATACCCTTGGCTGGAGCTAGGCATGGATGTCCTGTTTACAAGAGAACCCCTGAGATATTGAATAAAATCATAGTAGTAAAAAAATCCAAACTCTTTTAATACTTTCCAAAAATTCAACAACAAAAAAAACTTACATCAAACAACCAACCGAAGAAAACCTCTCACGAAGAAACAATACATTTCCAGGCACAAGGACGAACAGGCAAACCCACGCTCAGTAGCCTCGGTGCCCCTCTCGGGGCAGAGATTCCAGGCACTGCTGGCCAGTCTTTCAGGGATACAGCACAGAGTCCCTGCTGTTGGCAGGACCATGTACAGCTGCATTCAGCCTCGGGGACAAGGCTGTGCACACAATCCTTGGGGCAGGGTCCCCCTTACTTGTGTAAGTACTTGCACAGCCTGACTGGGCAGACTGATTTGAGTCTGTGGGTAGTTCCTGGTGTGACAAACCTTGTTGCTTGGTTTTTTGACAGAAATGGACTTTTTTCTCTTTTTTTTTTTTTTTTTTTCCCTTAGACTTTTGTTAGCCAGTGAGGGATGTGCTGATGGGACCAGCTGCATTCCCCCTTCTCTCTCCCAGTGCCAGGGAGCAGACATGGAAGAGGGTTTGCACCAGCTGATCCATTCCACGAGCAAACTGTTGGCTTGATGCAAGCCCTTGGAGCCAGAGCTGGGAGCAGGGAGCCTCTGCTAACCCACATGGGGCACTGCCAGGCTGTGCATTGCTAGTCCTTTCACACCTTTCTCCACCATGACTGCTGCCATACCTGCAGTGCTTGCCTTCCTCCTCCTCCTCCTCATCCTCCCCATGACCAGGAAGCTTGGGGTGGAAGGAGGTGGCATGCTGTGGTCCTACATGGTGTTGGAGGCAGTCCCCTTGGTAAGGAGGCAGGTTAGTCATTGGCATCCCAGGAGTATCCTCTGTGTCCCAGCAGTGGCTGGAGCATTTCCCCTCCATTTGCAGCAGGAGCACCACGGAAGGCAATGAGGGGAAAGATCCAGCCAAAATTACAACCCAGCCATGCAGGGGGAGACGCTGCAAGCTGAGGGGGACACACACAAGCCTCCGTTCAGCAGCCAGCCCCCTGCACTCTGTTCTGCGTGGAGATGTGCTTCTCTCCTCATGCCACGAGCGAGCCCTGTTAGAACATCACCTCCTCGCAGCTGCCGTAGTCACTCTCCACCATGTCGGAGCCCTCATAGTTGGGTGGTGGCAGGGGCTGGGCTCGGATGCTGGGCTGGTGGCCCAGCTCGCAGTCGGCGTAGGAGGGCTGGGCCACGCTCAGGCGCATGCTGACCCTCTTGTAGCCCGGCTCGGGCTGGTACGGGACCCCCTCGCCCTGCACCAGCTGTGCTGGGTAGTAGCTGATGGCTGTGTACTCGTTCTGGCACTGGGATGCTCCCATGTCCACGGGGCCGAGCGGCAGGAAGTCCTCCAGGTTCTGGTTGCTGTAGCGGGGTGGGATGGGGGCTCGCTTGTTGCTCTGGTCCAGTGGGAAGGGGAAGCCCCCATAGAGAGCGACCGGCTCCGTGTCTGCTGGCGGAGGGGGCGGTGGGGGGAGAGGAGGGTGAGAGGAGGGGGCAGGGGGGCCTTGGATGATCTCGTAGTGGGAATATTCCTGCACATCTGATGACAGGTACCGGGGGGGCCAGTAGGTCGTTTCTGCTGGGTAGACTGGAACAGAAGAGAGTCGTGTTAGCTGCGGCTCTAGAGGTTGTCTCTCTCTTGCCCTCCCACTAATTCCTTCCATAGGCTCTGAGCCTGTAGGAGATGTGGCAGACTGGGGAGGAGGTGTGGGGACAGGGAAGGTGTAGTTGCTGCTTTGGGAGTTGAGGGGACCTGGAGTCACCCCTGGCTGTGTCACCACCAGCCTGCAGACATCCCCTTTTCTAGCACCCAAAGACACATTTCATCATGCTGTTTGGATGAAAGAAGCTCATGTTATTAAGGGATTGGGGCACCAATCCAGTAACCCACTGCATCCCTCCCTTTCCCTACAGTTACTCTCTTGAGGAACTCCTGCATGGAGTAACCTTTCTGTTTGGAGCCATTCAAGGTGTTTCCCTGAGAATGTGATTGATCCCTCTGCCTATGAGCATTGATGCAAATGTCTTCACTAAAACTCCCACTGAATTTAGGATCTCAAATTTTTCCTTCAATTTTTCTCTTTTATAGGGCTTTTTGACTCAGGATCACAACCTGCTATGCATTAACGGTTTCCCTGCAGATTGTATACAAGACCAAGCAGGTTAAAGCAGAAAACTGGGATGTACAGTTGAGCAGGGAGGAAAGAGCCAATGAAGGCCCAATAGCAGGGCTGGGGCAGTATTTGCCCCTGCTTTGCTTGCCTTTAGCCAACACCATTTGTCCCCCACGTTTCCAAACCTCAGATCCACTTCTGAAGGGGAAGAGGGACGTGTAAGAGCAAGAAAAAGCTGTGGCTACTGACCCATCTCCTCCCTGGCCCAGGTGCACTTGATGAAGGACTCGTTGTCAGAGTTGGACGGGGGTGCAGCGGGGGGCAGGTTGGGGGCCACGCTGCACACGATGGTGCCCCGGTGCTTCGGGGCGTTGGCCGAGTTGAAGGTGACAAATTCCGGCGTGCCGGTGGCTTTGCGCTGCTCCGGCGTGGCCCGGTCCAGGTTGTTGTGCGCCGCGTCGCTGAGGATGTTGAGCTCGATGGGGGGCACGGCCTGGGTGCCCACGCCCACGCTCTTGGAGAACTCGCTCTTGGACAGCAGGTCGGGGTCCTCGCGGGCCACGGGCTTGTGCGCCTTGGGGCGGTGGCAGCAGCGCTTGCGGACGAGCACGAAGGCTGCGGCCAGGATGGCTGCCCCCAGCACGCCGGCCGCGATCTCCGCGATCTCCTCGGGGCCCAGCGCCCACTGCGTGGGCACGATGGCGGGGGTGATGATGGGCTGGGTGCAGTAGTCCCCCTGGTAATCCGACGGGCAGATGCAGTGCACGGAGCCCTGGCTGCTCACGCAGCGCCCGGCGTTGCGGCACGGGTTGTCTTGGCACTCCTCTGCCAGCTTCTCGCACCTGTGGGGAGGAAGGGATGGAGACAACCACCATCAGTCTGGGATGTACCAAAACTGCCTCATTCTGTTCAGGGCACTGACTTACACCACCCAAGGATGCTCCATCCTGGTCTGCTCTCCCTCTCTCACTGGATTCTTGCTACCTGCTTATCCTGGCAGAGGATCCTTGTGAATAAAATACTTTCAAAACACCATGTTTTACAGGGTGGTCCTATTTTTCAGTCATATGTCCCAATCAAAATGCCTCAGAGAAGTGTTTGGAATTCTAGGGCTAACGCTGCATAGAGAGATGCTCCCATCCTGTTAAATTGGGGAGCTCAGGATCAGTCTGAGGTGTGTTAACCTCTTATAAAATCCTCCAGGCTCTGTGGAGCCTCTGGATGGTTTGTGGTTGTCTGCAGGCTGCAGCAAACATTTGGAAAAAGCAAAAGACTATCCTGTGAGATGGTGAATGGTCATCCTTGTTGGAGAGGCTTTTTGGAATTTTATGGATCATCGGCAGAACTGAGATGGAATTTCTGATTCTCTGTCCTGCTCCAGCCCACACAACCTAAATGTTTGCCAACAGTACAGGGGACCTTTCCTCCCAACAGCAACAACCTCCCCATGCTAGGGGAAATACACAGTACTTTACTGGCTTTCCTTCCTTTTTTTTGTTCTCATTACTGAACAAACTCTTTGAGGTTTGCACTGCTCTTGTAGTCACTGTTCTAGAGTGTGTGAGCTGGCATGTGCAAAGCGAACCCACAGGCTCTGGCTGATTTCAGGTTGTACACTGCCACCTAATGCTCAGCTACAGGCTTTTATTCCAACAGCTGCACGGATAATTTCTGCCTTTGCCTTGATCCACAGTGCTCATCCAGGCTAAATGGCCAAGCCAGAAGGATGAACTGGGTGTGATGCTCTTGGAGCCTGTGCTGGCTGTCCCTGACCAGGCTGGGCTGGTGGCAGGGTGGGGGTCCTGGAGGGGCTGCTGGGCTGGAGTGGTAACACCTACTTCCTAGAGATGACATTTGAATTGAAAGAATTGGATGAATTACAGCTGTGACCTGGGAGAGAGACTTCCTTTCCTTGAGCCCTGTAGAGCTGTTTCCAGATGGAAACATCCCTCTGCAGGATGGGTGTTCAGGCTACTGAAGGAGGGGACACCTCACAACAGTGACAGGCGGCTTCCCCCAGCCTCAGGGCACCCTCCTGCCACCCAGTGCAGTGTCTGCCTGCACCCTGCAGCCAGGCCCCATCACAGCTGAGCTGCCCCACCACAGCCACGGTGTTCCCATCACAGCTGAACTCAGCTCACGTCATGGGGAGCAGCAGCATGGGGGGAGAGACTCTCCCCCAGCAATGAGAGGCTTTGAACTGCCCCACAGCACATGCAGGCATCAAAACATCTGTAAGCAGAGGAGATTGGTCTGTTTTCCCCCCTGCTCAGAGGAGATGGGCACAGAGGGGCAATGGCCACACGATGGCAGAGCTCTCTGTGTCCTGTTCTGCTCAGCTCTGCCCTCCATCATCTCCCTACTGCAATGCCTGGGTACCTGCAACATGCAACTAATGCCAGTGCGTGGATCTGGCGAGCTCCAGAAATGTGCAGTGCTCATGTTTCACTGCCCATCGTGGGATGTCACCAGTCCCCAAACCCCCCAGGCCTCACCTTTCGCCCAGGTACCAGTCAGGGCAGTGGCAGGAGTAGCCGGTGGCCGAGAGGGTGCAGGTTCCTCCGTGCAGGCAGGGCTTGGACTCGCAGGGACTGTCCCCAAGCTCACAGTGCTCGCCAGAGAACAGCCCGGGGCAGATGCACATGTAACCTGGAGAGGGTGAGAGTGAACATATCCGTGTGGAAAAATGGGCAAGAACAGGGAGGAGCAGTGCCTGGTGCTGATGGTCCCCACAGAGGGCTTGACACAGCTACCCAAGCTCAAGTATTTGCTGCTGCAGCAGCTGCGGGGCACCCAGGCCATCCCTGGAGGCCTGGTGGGTGTGTTACAGGACCTGGTGTGGTTGCTGGAGGCTGGGTGGCCACTCTGGGGCAATGCAGTGGCACTAGGGAGCTGTTTGAGCAACGAGTCAAGCCTGTCCTCTCCTGACACAGACCAGGGATGCAGTCAGGGCACAGCTTCATTGCATGGAGAAGCTGAGGGACAAATTCAGGATAAAGGAAGGGGAACTTGGCTGGCTGATTCACAGTTTCTGACTCTGTTAAGTGCAATCCCCTGTAATTTGTTGTTCCCAGGAGTCTTTGGTCCTACGAGTACTCGTGGTATGAAGTGCCTGTCTCAACATGCCGAGTTTCTCCTGCTTACAGGAGATGTCTGCTCACAGCCAGAGAGAAACCCTGCACAGCCAGGGACTCGGAGGGGACTGCTGCTGTTTGTGCTTTTGGCTGCGTTTTAGTGTAGCCCTGAGCATGGCAATGTCCCTGGCTGTGCTGAGCTCCTGCTTGTCACTTGGCTGGTGCTGCCATGCAGAAAATACTGAGTTTCCACCTTGCAGCACACTTGAAAAGTCTTTGCTACTCACCCACAAGCTAAACAACCCTGCTTTGGAGGAGCATGGGGCAAACAACCATGGGCCTGTTTCCACATGTGTGCCAGTGGCTGTACCAGAAGGACGTGCTGACACTGGTGCAGCAGCTGCTGGACATTGCCCCCAGGCCTGTGTGTGCCCAAACACATGTCCTGGATGTGGGGCGCACATGTGTTTGTGGTCCTGAGAGCTGTGGTTGGGGTGGTGCTGGGCCCTCTCGCCACAGATGTGTTCTCACACGGCCACGTGGTTGCCGGGCTCGCTCCCACGGGCGAGTGCCTGCCTGTGCTGGAATCCCACGCCCCACATCCCTGGGCACAGCTTTGCATGAACTCCTGCTGCCTGCCTGGGGTCCCCAGGACTGAGCACACAGCACTCAGGGAAGCCAAGAAACCAGGATTACCTCACAAATCAACTCCCCCTGAGCAATGTCCTGCCTGGGGCCATGTCCCACAGGCTCTTTCCTGGTCAGCTGGGTCATTTGCAGGAAGAATTAATTGTTCATCTCAGAAAGAAACTGTGGGAAGGGCGCTGGACAATCATTAGATGATTAGTGAGGGAGTGATTTCCAACCTCTCCCTCCCACTGTATTCTATCTGCAGCAAAAGCAGGGGATGCCTTGACTTATATCCCCTCATGGGCTTTGAGCCCCTTCCAGCCCAGTGCAGAGGGTCTGAAGGCTGAGCTGAGTGCCAGCCAGACTAACTGTTCCATACATTTACACCTGGTGTCAAACAAGTTCACCCGAACCAGGCAGCTGCTGAGTCGACAGGGCTGGGAATCTTGTTCCCAGAGGCTGCGGGCAGGGCAGGAGAAGGTGGTGCCTCCTCTGTCCTCACTTGCTCGCCAGGCAGGGTGTGCTTTGGCAAGGGTCCCGAAGAGCACAGAGCTGCAGGAGCAGCCTCTGCCCCATGCAGCAGCGTGGGAAGCATCCCACTGCCCCTCGGAGGGGACGAGGCACAGGCAGCACAGCCCTAGAAGGTGCTGGCAGCTACAATGAGGTGTAGGGCAATGACACACGGGTGGACATCACTGAGAGCGGATCCTCTCCTCACAGACCCTGTCCCTGCGAGACAGCTCACTACAAGGAGCCCCTCTGATGGCAGGAACGGGGCAGCAGTGACACTGCCTAGGGCAGAGCCTGTATCAAACCTCTGTTGAGTGTGTGCACCCCACGTTAGCCTGGGACTCTTGGATTTGAGCTTACGGTTTTCCCATATCCCTTCGCATAGCCCTGGGGAGTCACTCACTGCAGTGGGAAGAGACCAAGATCTTGGCGTGTTTCTGCCCAGATACCATCACTGCATGATCCCATCTTGCCTGATTCCAGCCCTGTTAACAGCTCCTTAAGCAAAAAGGATGCAGAGGGGTGGGTGGAACTTCTATTTGCATTTGAGTTTTTGGCAACACTCTGCTCTCCTATGTCATGCACACTCCTTAGAAACACCTTCCTGCCCTCTGGGCCCATGGTCCACTGCTGAGAGCCAGGATGATGATCTCATACCCTGCAGCTGCTGCTGCACTGAGTCACTTGAGGTCCCCTAGGACAGAGGACCTCTCTTCCCCTCTGGAGTAGCCCCTCCGTGGGGATGAATGAAGTTGTTGCATCTTTTCCCCCACTCACTGCCTACTGCTCTCCCATAGCTCTGCGTGGGATGTTCACATACCTCCTCCATGAGTTTCGGAGCACATCCCGTTGTTGAGGCAGGGATTGCTGCTGCAGGCACCAGTGGGGGAGCAACACTGCCTTATCCCCACCTCCTCCAGGACTTCCTTCGATTGCCCTTTCCCAGGAAGAAGAACCACTTCTCTGCCGTTGATTGCAACCACGTCCAGGCAGCCCCTGAACCCCCGTGTGACTCTCTGGGACTGCAGCGACTGCCGGAGACCCCCAAAAATCAGGTCTCGTCTGCCCTGGGAGGTACTACAGGTTGCTGGCAGCTGGAGAGAGGTGTTTTCCAGGCCATCGATGAGCAGGCGGACGGAAGTGTTCTTCACCTCCAGGAACACCGAGTGCCACTCGCCATCACTCACAAACCGCGACGAGGAGAGGTTCCCAGCAGAGCTCCCCCGGCAGCTGTACCCAAGCTGAGGCACTCCATTAACCATCTGTAAAACACAGAAGTCACGGGCAGCTGTAACATGGGTGGCTGCTGTTTGTGAAGGGTTTTGACATTTCTCCTGTTGCTTGTCCCCCTCTCCACCTGCCTCCACATTAACAACTGGGATGACTCCCAACTTTCTGACTCCAAGAAGTACCAGCTAGGCAAATGCAGCCCCTTTCACCTGTATTAACCTATGCCTGGATCAATTAAGTGACTGCAACCCCTTTATTTTGCAAAACGCCTCAATCTCTCTGGCACAACTTCACCCGTGGTACTTCCCTGCAGCCTTTGACCAGCGTGGAGGGAGGGAAGCTCATCTTTCCATGAAACAGAGAGCAGAGCCATGCCTGATCAGAGCCCTGGCATTCAGACTATCCATAACTGCATCATCGGACACAGATGGACTCTTGTTCTGGGCTGCGTGGCTTTTGTTCTGTTCTCACTGTCTCATTAGAGGTGGGGAAGGTGCTGGAGTACCTTTGGCAGGGGTGAGGGCGGTGAAAGGATTGAGGAGAAGCACTGGCAGCTTTCTCTGGAGGAGGAAAGGACTTGGGAGGCAGAGAAAGAAATTACTGTTGTGCCCATGCTGGAAAGCCAGGCCAAAGTTACTGATATGTGCTGCAATCCAATCCTTGATGCCCAGCAGATGGGAGAGAGACAAGGTATTGAGTTGCTGAAAGCGAACCACACCCATGTCTTCTGCATTAAACTGGAACATCAGAAATTCCTATTTGTGGCCCAAGATTAATCTTTAAAAGTCACAGAGGATGGAGAAAGAAAAAGTTAGCTGTGTTGTTTCAGGGTGAAGTCAGGGTTGAAGGCCTTTTTCACCTTTTTCTCCCCAGTGCTTTGTTGATAAAACCTCTCACAAAAGCCAAAAGCCTATGGGGAAGGAGAATGAAGCGTTAGTGGGAAACCTGCAGAGCCTGTAACATCAGCAATTCATCCCAGGCAAGAGAGGTGTCCATGGGGGACATCAGAGACAGCGAGGAGAGTTGATTCTTGGAAGAGGTTAGAAGAAAAGGAATGATTATGGGCTACACTGACTCTAGAGAAACCCACATACAATATGAAGGGGCTACTCTAGAGGGGACAAAAGCAGAGGAGGATAGCAGTTAACTCTTAGAGAAGCCCGTGGTAAAAATAAATCCCAGTGGGAGGAGAGAGCAACTGCTGAAGGAAGGAAGAACAAGAAGCAGCTGGCACATGCCATGGAAGGGCCTCAGGGCAACACGTGTGTAAATCCCTTTGCACAATTGGCAAGCACACCAGAGAACTTTGTCACTTCACTTCATCTGCAGGAACATGATTTCACTTCAGATGGGTCTGTAGATTTGGCTTATCAATTTCTGGGGCTGGGAGACAGCTGAGAACTCGATTCCCTGGAGCAAGAACTGACAGGCTGCCAAGCCTTTCCCAGTTTGCCTGCTCTGCCATCCTCTTGCTGCGACCTATTTCTGAACACCAGGAGAGCTTAGAGACTAGAAAAGCGATCATATGCATGCTCCTGGCAGAGCTCATCTTCTTCACCAAATCTACAAATCATCACTTATGGTCCTTTCACAGCTTTGGCTTGTATCTGGAGTACTGCAGTCGACAAGGGACTCCTTGAGGGATTCCTTCATTTTCATCAGGCCAGGTGGTTTAGAAACATTTTTATCCCTAAGATACTGCTAATGAAGTGAGTCAGGAAAGAAATGACTCACAGGCACTTTTATGGAGGAGGCTTTATGAATGCTTCCTATTGAAAAGCTTGTGGAGACAAGCTTGGGCACAGGAGACCATGGGCACTCTGAACTCCACCAATAGTGAGCCTTTTCTCCCTTCATTCCCTCTCTTAGGCCTGGCTCAGTGGAGCTTCCTGCCATCTCGTACTTCCTGAGCACCATCTAAAGTGCTGGATTCCTTCTGCTGAACTATTTGGTGACTCTTCTTCCCAGAGGTGGGGTAGAAAGCTTGAGACCCTTCTTGAGAAGTTTTTCCTCACTGGCCCTTTACAGTGCAGCTTAAAGTTGCTCTCAGAGATGGCTACAGGACATAAGGATGATATTTCTCTGCTCCTGCTCTTCAGGAGTGATGGCTGTGGCAGCAGGAGCTTGAAATATGTGCAACAGGGATGTGTGGGGGTTGGCTGCTGTGCAGCTCCCTGTCTGTGTGGGTCTTTCATAACAGTGGAAAGAAGAGTGTTTCACAAGAGGAAGATGGGGTTGTGAAACCATGAGAAGGGATGAAGGAATTCAAGGACAGGATGAACACTTCCAGGTAGGTTATAGTGTGTAGATCTCAATGTGATCAGTCTCCAAATCTCTGTAAGCAGGTAAGCATGTCCTGTGATCTTAGTCTCCAATTAGTCTGAATTCAGTTGATGAGGAATATACAAAACGCCTATTCTTTAGTCATCTGCTGCTTTCTTTCTGTTGCCAAAGTGGAAGAGGGAAATGATCTTTGAATGCTGGGTGGGTTCAGTGTTTAGCCAAAGGGACAAGAGTGATTTGACTGAAATACCCCTGTCTCTGCAGGTGTCTTAAACAGTGAAACCATCTAAAGAAAGTGGTTGAAAAGCAGGGTGCGTGTGTGTGCAAAAAATATCATTTAGGTCTCAGTTTTGTCTATTCTGTCCATTATTGTAAAGGATTTTTAATTTGAGGTCTGGGGGAAAGTTTGCCTGCCCTCCGCTAAAGTAGAAGCAGATCAGTCTGGGGACAACTCCACCTGGTAAATTCTCTGTCCTGAGAGCTGTGATGGAAGAGAGAAATGAAGAAGCAAGCTGTAAGGAAAGAAGGTGACGTACACCTGCCATGGGTGTCTGATGACTTCACACCAGAAACCAACACACTCATTCACAGGTGTAGAGAATAATTCACAGTTGTGGTTTCAGCAATTGCCAAACTGTGCTTGGCTCTCTCTTGGTCCTCCCAAATCCTGTATTTCAGCTACATGAATTACTAAGGGTACGTATTATTCCATCTTCTCTCTGTGATTCCCTTCCCTGAAAAAGTAAGTTTTTTTTTAAACTCTGGAGAGAAATCCCCCTGCACTGCATACACACCTCCAGAGTGGCGTGGTCAGTCCCGTTGGCGTAGAACACGACCGCGTGATGCTGGTGGGTCTTGAGGCGAAAGTGCATGTGCCAGGAGCTGGCCTGGGAGTGCTGGTACCAAATGTAGCTGTGGCCTCCAAACCTCACAGCTGTTCCTGGAAGGAGAATGAAAGAAAGGTCTCATCTTTGTGGCAGTTTGAGCCTGTGGACTGTATCAAACTTTGCCTCTTTTCCTAGCCTGATGCCATAATTGTCCAGAAGCAGTCCCACCCATGGGAACCCATGGATCCCTGCATTGCATCTCCCACAGTCCCAGTGGGAGCTCCCAGTATTTCTTCTGTGTATTCAATGATGAAGCAACCCTGAAATATCAGCCTGGCTATTCCTGTCCTACAGAACCTTCTAGGTGCCCTCAGCGTGGTCTTAAACACCCTTGAATTTCCCCATCCTTAGGAAGTCTTTATATTATTCTATGGTATCCCCTTACATTCCTGCCCCAGTGATACTAACCTCTATCTCTGCTCCCTCCAATTATTTCTTGAAGTATTCTAGAGTCAGTATAAAAAATATGCTTTATTTGGCTTTCCTCAAATTTATTAATTAGGCTGTGCTTTGCCATATTTGGCTTCCCTCAAATTTATTAATTAGGCTGTACTTTGCCATATTTGGCTTTCCTCAAATTTATTAATTAGGCTGTGCTTTGCCACATCCAGGATCAACACATGAGATCATGGATCAAAATTCAGATCAGTGACCTTCATTACCTGCTAGGTATGAGTGACTTTTCCCAGTGAGAGAGACAGATACTAAATGCTACAGGAGATTAATTTTTAAAAATAGACTATGTGAAACTTTCAAACTCTTAAGAGTCTTTGAAATTGTGGGCAGAGCAATTGTGGGCAGAATTTTTGGTCACTGGGCAACCTAATTCCATGGAAAATCCAGGTGCTCTTTAGTATACTGATGGAAAACACAATCTGCCCAGATTTACAGGGTGAGGAAGGATTGCTCACCATTGCATGAGCAGATCTGCTCCAAGCTGTGCCGCGGGGTGAGGACGCTGAGCCGAGCAGTGCTGTATGTAGACATCATGCCTGGATCCAGCTGGATGGTCTCCCTGCAGACACGGTGGGCACAGTCTGACCCATGACAGGGCACGTGGATCGCTTTCTTCATCCGGAGCCCGACGAGCTGGTCCATCTCGCCAGCTGACCCAGTGAGCTTGTTCGCCAGGACCCGCGGCTCGTACAAAGAGCCGTGGGGCTCTCCAACAGCCAGGAGCAGGTCCACTCCATCAGAGGCAGCTGCAGGCTGCAGGCTGGCCATGTGGATGTTCTGGCGCCGTGTGACAAGGATGTTCCCCAGAAATCTCTGCAAGTTGCGCCAATGGTCCCCCACAAACTCCTCGGGAGAGAGGTGTCGGAAGTGCAGCACCACCGCCTTGTCCAAGGCCTCCTGCGTGAAGCACCACACGTGGACGCTGACACTTGTGGTGGCTGTGAACGTTCCGTCACTGACTGTCACGTTCAGAAGGTAGTGGCCATGGGGGAGCTTGTCCCCAGCAATGATCTTCCCATCCGCAGCCCCGACAGAGAAGAGCCCCTCCTTGGGCACCTGTGCCACCAAAGTGTACACCAGCGTGTCATGGGGGTCCCGGTCCGTGGCGTGGATCTTGCCCAGAACACCACCTCGGAAGGCTTCCTCGTTGGTGGTGATGAATATTTCCAGGGGAAGGGCAGAGGGGGCGTACTGGCTCTGCTCGGTCACTTGGATATTTATAAACGCAGATGAGGAGAGGGGAGGGATGCCGCTGTCGGAGACCTGGCAAGGAAAACAGGACCTGTTACAGCCACACGCTGACTTACTGTCACCTCACCTGACTGGTGAGGTTTGCAAAGGAGAGTGCCTTGCAGGGGGCAATGCGTGGAAACTGTCAGGCAGCAGGCTGGGAATGAAGAAGGAATGGGAAAAATTGGCAGCAGGGATGGAGCTCTGCCTGGAGAAGGCCCCAGGGCAAGGGCAGCCTCCCTTCCAGCACGGAGACTGATGGAGGCCTTCCGATAGTGCTGGGGTCACACTCACTTTCGTGTGCATTCAGCAGCAGCTGAGGCACCTCTGAGTGGCTCTGAATTCCTGAGGGTTAATAATTTATTGTGATGTTGCCAATCTCTGTGGTTCCATGCGTAACTGAATGTCTGGAGATGTAAAGCAGTTACGCACATCAACACATTCGCTCACCTTCCAGGCTGTTTAAGGCCCTGTCCCACCTCTGACAATGCCTGTCTAGCATTGAGTCAAGGAACCTCAAACAGAAAAATGCGAATAATCAGATTATGGGATAAATTTCTCCCTAATGCTAAGCAGTTAGAGGTTGAGGTTTGTAATATAATAGTACCCAGCTTTTACAACAGCTGCCATTACTGAAGAAGTATGTACTTTACATGTCATTATCCTTTTGTTTGTAATGGACTATCCTTACTGATAACATTGAAAAATAATGAATTTATTCTGCAACAATAGAAATCCTTTTTGAAGGGGAACATAAACCACTTCTTAAATGACAAGGATAATTAGAGCAAGCTTGTAGGACCAGATCCAGGTCTCACTTTAAATTGGAATTCACTAGAATGATTATGGGGAAAGCATCTGTCTAAGGAAACTGCTGACAGAGTATTTTTCATCATCATATTATCTGATTTTATCAACACAGAAGCTGGCCCCCTGCTTCTTGTGGGCAGACTGTGTGGAGAAATGAGCTCTGGAGCTGGCTCCAAGCTGCACAATTTGTGCCTGGATTGGATTTCTTCAAAGCCAGAGATGTTTTCATTCAGCTGGGCCATGCTAATCACATTTTATTGCTATTTAAGCTGGCTGGGGAATTCAGACACAGGACAGTAACACAGGCTCTACCTGGACTTGCAATAGGTACTGTTCTTTCATTCTTCTGTTCAGGACAGATGATGTCACCAGCAGACCATTTTGGGTGACTTCAAAGGCTTTCCCATCATTGCCCTGGGTGATCTGGAATGAGTAGGGTGGTCCATTTTCTGGGGAGTCTCTGTCGCTCATTATCAGCTCCAGGACACTTGTCCCCACGGGAGCATTCTCCTGAAATGGAGAAAGATGCTATTGGAGGAAGGTAAGCAAAGAGGAACAGCCCAGGGGAACCTGGAGTGCCCCGGGAGCTGCTGGATCAGGAACAGGGAAACAAATCCCACTCCCGCCCTGGAACACACAGAGCACAAAGCAGCAAAATGATTCATCATTGTCTCCCCCTCTGCTCCGACAGCAGCCCAGGCATGAGTTCCTCAGTGTCACGAGAGGGACTGGGAGAACAAACTGTCTCCTGTCTTACCTGCACCACCACACTGTAATTGAGCTGGAAGAACCGAGGAGGGTTGTCATTGACATCAGACACGTGGACGTGCACAGGGACATCACTGAACTGAGCAGGGTGGCCATTATCTGTGGCTCGAACTGTCAGGGAGTAGCTGGGGATCTGGAGGATTTGTAGCACAGGATTACTTGGAGGAACGGCAGAATGGTGGCTTTTTCACATTGAAATTTTACTCTGCTGCAGCTCATTGAAATTCCCAAGGCCACGCACCATGGCCTCAACAGCTTTGCCCGTGGCTAAGGCTCTCCATCCATAAATATCACTCAAAGCTCATTGGTAAACTAAATCCACCTCACAACAGTTGCAAAGAAGAGAAACAACTCGGCAAAGATGGATGAAACTAAGCTGGGGAAACACCTGTCATTAGTAGTTTAAGAATCATAGAATCACAGAATAAGCTGACCTGGAAGGGACCCATCAGGATCAGCTCCTGTCTCTGTGCAGGACACCCCAATGACCCCACCATGTACCTGAGAGCATTGGCCAAAGGCTTCTCAGCTCTGGCAGGTGAGACAAGAGCTGCTGCTGTTTTATGAATGAGAGATTGTCCAGGTGACCTTTCTCCTCCCCACATCTGTTTTCTGCAATTGTCTAATGCTCAGGTGGAGAACCAACTATGTTGGTTTTCAGTTTGGGGCTGATTCTCACCCAGCCAGCTTGAAGTACCAGTGGAGAAGACCAAAACTCAGAGCTGTGGAAGGTGTCCCTGCCCATGGAAGGGGTTGAACTAGATGATCCTTAAAGTCCCTTCCAACCCAAACCATTCTATGATTCTGTACTGCCTTTCCTAAAGCCCAGCCTTCCTACTGCCGTGAGTCTAGAAAACAAATTAATACTTTGTCTTCTACCTACACTATTATGAGTAAATAATTCAGAAAACAGGAGGTGGCTGAGTAAGCTGTTCTCCCTCAGTCTTTTGGGACACATCTGTTTCAGCTCTCCTGTTCTCATTTTCCTGAACTCACCTCCTCTCTGTCCAGATGCTTGGCGATGCTGATCTGCCCATTTTTGGGCTGAATGGCAAAGTGTCCCAGCAGGTTCCCTTCCACGATGGAATATGTGATCTGATTGTTCATTGACCCATCCAAGTCATCAGCTGACACCTGTTTGGAGAAATAAACAACCTGCTAGGACCGTTGGGCCAAAAAGGATGTGCCATGGAGAAGTGGGACCTCTTTGTCATTTAAGGGTATTGGTTTGAACATGCCTTAAATGAAGAGGGGGAAAGGAAGGTGATTCAAGTAAGTGTCACCTAACAGTTTTTTCAAGACAACACTTGAAAGTTTTCTCAGCTTTTTTGTTGTCTATTTCCTGACTTTACCACCCCTGTGATGGTAACAGTCCTGACAGAAAACTCCACACAGAACTACACTGGGCTTTGCTGTTCTTAGAGGAGCCTCCACCTTCCCCAGGTCACAAGGGCATTGGCCTTTTTCAGGCATTTCAGCTCTCTTGGGAGGTTCTCAATGCTCCTGAGCCCATCCTTAGCTTTCATTTAAAGATGTCTTATAAGGCAAAGTGCTCTCCATGCCTATGGCGTCACAGAAAATTCTGTCAAGAATCCTTTTTTAACGTCATGCTTTAATCTTATATGCTGAATGTCACAAACCCAGTGAGGCTGCTGTGTCCAAGGAAAGGTAAAGTGAAAAAGAGGAGTGAATAGTGCATTGTACAAGTAAAGAATCTGTAAAGAATCGGTAAAAACAGCTGGCCTGGTTCATTATCATACCGTGAGGATGATTTCTCCAACAGCAGCATCCTCCCGGATGTCAGTGAAGTAAGGATCTTGGACGAACTCCGGTGCATGATCATTAATGTCAGTTATGTTGATCACCACCATGGTCACATCGCTGAGAGAGGCTGAGCCCTTCCTCGTGCCCTCGATGGACAGGTAATACTCGTGACTCGCTTCAAAGTCCAGGCTCCCATTGATGTATAAGGCACCTGTGTTTGCGGATGAGGAGAAAAAGACAGAAAACATTTTGCATGAGATTTCTTGAATACTGCAGATATGCCAAGGCAACTGCCAAACTGCCAACTGAAATGGTGCGGCTGACCTAACACTGACCACCTTGATGTAGGAAAATTAGCAAAGGCCTTGTGAGCAGAGAGGCTGAGGCGCCTTTGATGAGGATGTGACAGCCGAGGGCAGAAGGCCATTGCTGACACAGCCAAGGGCTTGTTTCAGGGAGGTAACGTTGGCCTTCTGATAACAGCTCTTATCACATCGCTGTGCAAACAGAGCAGGGCTTTATTTGGTTGGTAATCCTGGCTCAACACCTGCCCATGGTTAGGGTGCTATTATCTGTATTCATTGAACGCTACTTAATAAAGTTCCCTGTTACCCTGGGCTGCAGGTTCCTTGTGGGACCCAGGTGGAAAGATTTTTTAAATAAAGCCACTTTCTCTTGCATTTTCAAGTGGGAAAATTTCCTCATCCTGTTCTCCATGTGCTACTCGTTCACATGGACCTGTCTCAGGTCCCAGATATGTAACAGGAATATTTCCATTAATTTCAGTGAGATTTATATCACTCCTTAAGTGACATGGATGGCAAAATTTATAGTAGAACAGAAGACTGTATTAGCTACCCTTATGCTGGGTAAAGACAGAGGAGAGTGAAAGTGGAAGCCAAATGGAGAAGAACCAGAGAAGATGCATACAAAGACAGCCTTTGATGTTGGATCAACCTGGACCTGCTTGGGCACAAGATCATTTTACCTGTGTTTGAGTTGAGCTGAAATTTCCCATGGTCATTGCCGTTCACAATTTCATACTTGATCTCTGTATTTTCTGCATTGTCCCTTGTCAGGGCTGACAAGTTGAGGACCTCGGTACCCACAGCCACATCTTCTTTTACCATGGCCACGTACTCGGGGGCCAGGAACACAGGCAGGTATTCATTGAGATCCACAACGGAGACGGTGACGGTGCCAAGAGAAGAGAGGGGCTGTGGGCTGCCCCGGTCGGTGGCACAGACTGTCAGCTCAAACGCTGAGTGCTGTGAGTCCTTCAGAGGTTTTTCCAGGCGGATCACCCCTGTGGTTTCCTCAATTGAAAAGTGTCCATTGGCAGAGTCAGACAGAGAATAGACCACCTCAGCGTTGAGACCTGGAAGGGCAAGGGACAGGCTGCAATAATTCATGGGCAGGGATGCTTCTGGGTTTATTTATTCATAATCCATTAGGACTATGTGTGCTTAATAAACTTGAATTTCCAAGGAAAATGAAAGCTGTATGAACATCATGTGAACACCAAGTGTGCCCCTGCCCATCTGCAGCTTCACACATCTAACCACCCTCATCACTATCCACCAGGGTCACCTGTCTGCATTTACTGCTGTTGTCCATTTTTAATTGTCTTGTTTTCAAATGTAATTTCCCTTAATCTCTGCTTCCAAAGAAGATAGATATGATTTTGCTTCTCTGTCATCATCGAGTCTCTGCTGGAGAGGTTTACTGAAAGTTCATTTCTTAGGTGCCTTACCTGTATTTATGAAAACTTTTGTGCCTCCAAAAGGACCTCTCCATCCATAGTATCTACCCCCACCCATATCAAAAACTCGTTTTTTTTTCCTTATAACACTCATTCTCAGTCCTCACCTTTGATAAAGTTTCCGTCCATTTTGGATCCCCGTGTCACAGTTTGTGCTGTGCATCACAGCTACAGTTACATGTTCTCAAGGAAGGTCTGCATGTTTCTACAGATACTGCACTTCCAACAGAGCCACAAAAATGCTGATGCCAGCCCAGTAGTCAACAACATGTCAGCGATGAGATCCAGGCACATCTTCGCCAAGATTCAATTATCTAAGCCCATTGCTGTAGCACTTCCCCAGGTTTCAAAGGCTTCTATTCAGAATGAAAGATGGACTCCACTAACACATAAATCCTGTTCTGACTCACCTTCATCAAGGTCCCTGGCAGCAACCACGGCGATGGGTGTCTTTGTTGTGGTGTTATCAAAGACGGCCACGGCGCAGTGGCTGGGGAAGAACCTTGGCGCGTTGTCATTGGTGTCCTCAATGATCAGCGTCACATCAGCCTGGCAGGAACGGCCCCCGCCGTCGGTGGCTTTGGCCACGAGGTGGTACGTGGGCTTCTGCTCGCGGTCAAGGGGTGCAGATGTGGTCAGCTCCCCTGTGGGAAAGAACAGGGGGTGGTCGTGTCTCCTGCACTCACAGCCGCAGCCTACAAGAGCTCAGAGAGGTTCAGCTGCCTCCCTGGATGAACCGTGGGAGACAATAATTCAGCTAATAGTGGTGATGTGTCCACGCCACATTGCTCAGGGCTATCCTCGGATCACTGCCAGCCAGGGCCCTGGCAAAGCTTCGCATGGGGAGTCCTGCAAGTTCAGCTGAACTTCATCCAAGGGATGCCATCATGGGATGAAACTGTTCATAAATAAACTGTACTTCTAAACCCCACTGCACTGAGCTTTCTGCAATGTAATGAACACCAAGTGATCTACAGTGATCACCAAATCTGCTTGGTTAAATACACTGCCCAAGAAAAAACCCAGTAACAGCTGATTTGGAATTTAGAACTCGTGTCTTTGGCTCAAACCAAACACTGCTCTCTGCTCCTCGAGAGATGGCTGTTAGCAATAGTGTCTGCCCTTCATTTCAGCAACATTTGTAAAGAGAGTGAGCAGGACGATGCGGAGCTCACTCTCCTCTACGCTGTGGCCATTCCTTTACAGCTTGGGAGAGCTGGAATGACAGTCCTTGTGTTTGCTCAAAAGGAGGTAAGTGTTGAGACATGCTGGGAGGTTGCATTTCTCAGGGTGGGTGAGGAAGAGGATGAAGGCATCCCATTGCCCTGCTCTCACCTGTGTGTGGGCCCAGCCGGAACTCCTCCGCGCCGGGGCCGTGCAGGCTGTAGGTTATCTGGGCATTGCTGCCCACGTCAGGGTCGGTCGCTGAGATCTTCAAAATGAAAAGACCCGGCCCAGCATCTTCAGAGACTCTCCCAGTGTAGAATATCTGGCCAGGACAGAAGAAATCATTGACATGTGAGCCATCTCCAAAGTACCTCCATCCCACATGGAGAGGGGGGAACCACAGAGAAGGATAAACCCTGTGGTTTGCAGGGGAACACAATGTGCCTCCCGTTTTTGGCTGCTGGGGTGTGGACTGGGACCAGTGAGCTCATTTCACACAAGCCTTTGAATCTCCTTTGGGAAGTAACCACCTCTGTTCGTTCTCACCATGGCTGACGTCCACACCAGCGATCAGCTCTCTACAGCAACAAACCTCCCGAAGGGAATCTCCCAGCTTAGCAGGATATAAAACTTGGTAATTTACATGTCCCTTCCCAGGAGGCTTCCTGGCATTGTTTATCTCCAAAAATTATTCTTCATAATGCTTACGCTCTCACTTGCTGCTGGCAAACATGCTTGGAGGCTAGATTTAATATTCGTGCTTGACATGCAGCTTAATTAAAATTGTTAAGCATAGTCAAAGCAACAGGATTGTGTGAGAGAATTACGACAAGCCAAACCCTTTAGCATGCTCTGCCTGTTCTTTCTTCTGTTCTATTGTGTTCTTTCCCTCCCAGGATCTCCCTTTATGCCCCGATGTCCCAGAACAGACATCTTACCTGGCCGCACTCAGGGCTGTTGTCATTGATATCCAGCACAAAAATTTCCACTTCGGTGGTAGCCTGAAATTTCCCATCAGAGGCCATAACCTTGAGGAGATATTTCTCTGTTTCTTCTCTGTCCAGAGGCTTCTTGGAAGAAATTGTCCATTCGCCATCGATTTGGTCAACTGTGAACTGACCCAGTACGTCTCCTTCTAGAAGGGGGCAGGAAGCAAGAAAAAAAAGGCATTTACTAAGTGCTGAAAATCAGAAGTGATACCGAAGGGGAATACAGGTGTGTCCACTGATGGTTCCTTAGGAGACCTGAAGGTCTTTGATGCTCTTAGAGGTATTTTCCAACCTAAATGATTCCACTGCTCTCTGACTGCTCTAGTGATGCAGGGAGGGCACTGGTGGTGGATCCAGCAGGTCAGGAGCTTTTGGTCAACCTCACTGCATGGCTGGGAAATACCCTGCATGTTTTAGTTATTCCCTGTCTGCACATTGCAGTGGAAAAAGGAAACAACTGATTGCAGAAAAGTCTCAGTAATGTTCTGCAGATGTGCATATTCATTGCCTCAAAACCACATTGTCTCACCTTCCCAAAGCCTGTCAGTCTTTCTTGGTGCATGTTCCTAAAGGGATCTGAGAGTTGCAAATACCCTGCAGACATTGTCTGGATCTTATTGTTATGGTACCATGTACACTTAGACTTCCTCTTAACCTATAGAGGTATTTAATATATAGCTTTGTTTTCTGGGGCTACTTTTTGTTTCTGCAAGAGCCAAATGATGAGAGACAGGTAAATCCAGACTAGGCAGGCTCTCTGGTCCACCAGATTCATGCTGCTCCTACTGCTGCTACACAGATTGGATTTAAATGGGCTGGATGCTGCCACTGGAGAACCTTTCTCTCCTGGCAAGGAGCTGGTGTCCTCTGCTGACCCAGGAGGAAGCACGTCAGGCAGTGGGAGTCAGTGAAGAGAGCTGGCTGTGGAATCTGTGTTGGACTCTGAAGGGCCTTGCACAGTGGGATAAATTAAATTCACTCTTTCTGCTTTCATTTGTGCTGCAGTGATGAGGTTGTGGAGCTGGAGGCACAATGACACCTCTACTAGCTCTTCTTCTGATGCTGGAAAACACCAGGCCATGCTCAGATTTAGTATCTGTATGTTTGAAATCAGTGTGGACAGGGGGAAGATGGGCTCTGTGTTCACCCAATCCTCTCTTTTGCTGCATTTACATATTTATTTGTAGAGTTTGACCTGTGCTTTTACATGCAGAACACAAAGAGCACAAGGTGTTCACCCCTAACGTAAGTGTGCATCCTTTCAGGTTTAAAATAGTTGGAAGTTACTGCTACCTTTAAGATGGCAGAAATGTGAATACATAAATGTATTAAATCTTTCCTGCCAAAGGCTTGCAAGTACCTAGGCATGCCATTAACCAAATGAAAGTACCAGCATTCCTGCCCTGTTTTGGATGGTTACAGTAATAGATAACAGGCTGCAGCATGATCTGGCCTAATGTTTTGACCCTGAAGGGTCCTCGTTTGAGACTGAACAAACATTTTAATTTGAAGTATCTGCTCCAGGTCTCAGAAGGACCCTTTAGGGTCAAAAAATACCATAAAATCAAGCTTCTACTTGTGCAGATGCACAACAAACATTCCAGTGCAACTTTTTTTGTTATTTTACAGCAGTGGTTAATTTTAGCTGGCACATGTGATGTTTCAGGAATGCAAGAGTAATTTTTATTATTTCTTGTTAGCTAAAACCTTTAGTAAGATTGACATGACAGTGTTAAATATGCCCCAGTGCAGAGTGACTACCTGCAGGCTTCTTATTACGCCAGAATCCAAGTGGTTTTGTAGAAAACACAATTAATACCAAAAACTTATAGTTATTAAAAAATACAGACCAGCTACAGGTATATGTGCAATGTGTAAACTGAGGGCACTTTTAGCAGGAGAAAAAGCTGGGTCAAAGAACTTAAATACAGATCGCAGTATCTTTATGTGAGAAAAATCAACCTTCCTGCTGTACCACCTCTTCTGTCCTTGCAACAGATATTACAATTGCACCATCTTAATTATTCCTCTGTTAAGAAAATGTAAATAAATATTTCTACAGTACAGTGTAATTACTTACATGTATCTCATTTATTTATTTATTCCCAAAGGAATAGGATGATTCAGTGGTGAGATAGTTATTTTAATGATCATTCCACCCACTGCAGTTAGTTACTAAAGACTTGCATTTCCCCAGATCCATTTAACTGAAGAGTCCAGCTCATGACAGAGCCTTCATCTCCTAATTCTGATACGACAGCCAGCATAACACTATTTCTGTACTAAAAATCTGTAAAGCAAGGTACCAAATCCTCACTTTGAGATGACACTCTCTTCTGCCACAGGAGATTTAAGGTCAGGAAAAACTCACCGGTGATGTAGCACGTGACCCGCCGGTTCTGCTCGGAGATGTCGGCGTCGATGGTGCTCAGGGTGACAACGACCTGCCCTGGCTCCGCGTTCTCAATGACTGACCCCTTGTAGAAATCTGAGGTGAACTGGGGGGCATTGTCGTTCTCATCAGAGACAGTGACCTCCACCAGGGTTTGGGAAGAGAGCTGGACTTTCCTGCCGTGGTCGGTGGCCACCACATAAAAGCGATAGATCTCCTGGTCCTCACAGTCCAGCTCCTTCAGTGTGGTGATCCAGCCGCTCTCACCGTCGATGGTGAAGAGCCCGCGGAGGTTGCCGGATTCTGCTTCCAGGCTGTAGGTCACCTGCCCGTCACTCCCCATGTCCTGGTCGTTAGCTGTCACTTGAATGACCGTGGTTCCTGAAGGCATGTTCTCCATGACAAAAGCTCTGTAGGGATCTGCCTCAAAAACAGGCCTGTTGTCATTGACGTCCTGCACTTGGATATTGACAGAGACCAGAGAGACCAGCTCAGTCTCCTGATGTGAGCACTGAGCCATGACATCAACCTGGTACCACTTGGTGGTCTCATGGTCCATGGGCTTTTTGATTTTCAAAGCCCCGGTTTGTTCATCCAGCGTGAACACCTCATCCTTGTTACTTTCTGTAGTGGTTCCCTTCACCAGGCTGTATATAATGGGATCCTCTGCAAAAGCTTTGACTGACCCTATTTCTGACCCCTCTGGAAGATCCTCAGATGCAGAGAACGTATAAAGGGGCTCAGAAAACCTCGGCAATGTCACTTCCCTGGGGACAATCTGGAGATTCACTGGAACAAGGGAGTTCCAGTGAGGGGGTCTGCCATCTTCAGCTTTCACCTTGAAGTTAAAGGCTCTGTTTTCTAAACCAATAAGGCTCTCCTTGACCTTAACAACCCCAGTGGCAGCATTGATCTCCACAAGGTCTTCTGCCACGTCTTCCACAGAGTCAACAGAGTAAATGACATCTGCATTTGCACCTTCATCGGCATCATATGCCAGAACCTGGATGACAGGGGAGCCTTTGCTGACATTGGACTGGATGGACAATGTGTATTCAGAGGCTTTGAACAGAGGTGGGTTGTCATTCTCATCTGTAAGGATTATTTTGACAGTGCAGAAGGCCACCTTCCCACCCCCGTCCTTGGCCATGACTTTAATGGCAATGACTCTCTCTGTGGAATTTTCCCTGTCCAGTTTTTGCAGCGTGGCAATACAGCCTTTATTGTCTATGGAGAACTTCTCATGGGCGAGTTTATTTATGATGGTGTAGTCTATGGTGCCGTATGGGCCACCGTCTGGGTCAATAGCCAGCAGCTCAATCACTTTAGTTCCTATCTCAGCATTTTCTGCCAGCTCTGCCTCGTACACATTCTGCTGAAAAGCGGGACTGTATTTGTTGGCATTCGTGGTGTTGATATACACAGGCACAGTGCTCTTGAAAACTCCATCTGAAGCAGAAACTCTGAGGTTGTAAGATGGCTCCAAGTCCTTTTTGCAGCGGTTGAACATGGATATTATCCCCGAAGTGCTGTTGATGGCAAAGTGCCTGTTGTCATTACCCGAGAGGATCACGTATTCCAGCCGGGTGGTGTCTCCGCTGTCAGGGTCCAGGGCCTGGACTTTGATCACAATGTGCCCACACGTAGCCATTTCACTGACCTTGGCCTCATACTGAAGCTGGCTGAACTCAGGGGGATTGTCATTGATGTCTGTCACATCTACGATTACCAGGGCATCACTGCTGAGCGGAGGCACCCCGTGATCTGCAGCTCTGACTTTCACACGGAACTGTTGATTTGTTTCATAATCAAGTGCTTGAGCTGTTGTTATTTGCCCCGTGCTGGCATCAATATTAAAGAACTTGGCAGCATCTGAACCATCATCCATGATCTGATAGGAGACCACTTTGTTTCTGCCCGAATCCTTATCAGAGGCAAAGAGCTGGACAACAGGGGTCTGTGGTGGCAAACTCTCTGAGACAGAGGCTGTATAAATGATCTGAGAAAATATGGGGGGGTTGTCATTAATGTCCTCTACCTCCACCTCAACTCTGGCTTCTGAGAAGGATCCAAGTGCTGTGTCTGTGGCTCTAACAGTGAATGTGTGCTTTGTCTCTAGCTCATAGTCCAGCTGCCCTGTGACAGTAAGGACACCAGTTTTGAAGTCGGTGTTGAAGAGTTTCAGGGAATCTTCTTCCACAATGTTGTAGATGAGGCGCAAGCCTTCGGGGCTGCGGGCCTGGATGTGGAGGATAGATGTGTACGGGGGGATGTTTTCTGGCACCTTCACTCGGTAGTACAAACTCTGGAACAGAGGGTTGGATCTGTTCCTCACACTGATGACCACCTCCTCTTCGGCGTGCAGGGGAGGCTCTCCTCTGTCCTTAGCAACAACCCGGAGGTTGTATTTATTTAAAGCTTGAAAATCTAGAGGCCTCTTAAGGGAGATGTCTCCAAGGTAAGGGTCAATCCGAAAGTATTTGTAGTCCTCTGCGAATGAGTAGGTAACAACTCCGTTATCCCCTATGTCTTTGTCCGTTGCTGACACCTGAAAAAGGACATCCCCTGGCTCCGTGCCGTCCTGCACCGAGGTGTAGTATGGCACATTCTCAAACTGCGGGGGGTTGTCATTGATGTCCTCTACATAAACCCTGACTGTGGCTTGGGACACTCTTGGTGGCTTCCTATTGTCCTTCACTTCCACAGCTACCTCGTGCACGTCTTGCACTTCGCGGTCAAATTTCACACCCTTGGTCTGAAGAACTCCAGAGGCTTGGATCATTTTGAACCTTTCCTTTTCATTCAAAAGCGAATAGGAAAGGGGTTCGTTTAGCTGGTATCCTTTGACCCCAAGAATGGTTAGAGTCTTCTCATCTGTAGAGTTCTCCATCACAGTTGCTGTATATATGTCTTGATCAAATTTCAAGCCGGTACCTTGTGCCTGAGTTAAATTTAGCTTAACCAGAGCAGTGCTCTTATATAAGCCATCACCAGCTCTGACCGTGAGCTCTCGGTAGCTTCTCAGGCCAGTAGTGTTGAGAATGGAGATGAGACCTGTGAGTGGATGGATATGGAAAGCGTTATCAAGGTTCCCTTCCACGATGCTGTAGGTCACCTCCGAATCTGCATCTTTTGCCTGCACTGACAAGAGCTCCATCCCTGGGTGGGCAGGCAGAAAGACAGAAATGTCGTAAGTGTCTTTGAGAAAGACTGGAGGTGAATCATTGACATCTTTAACATGGATTGTGACCTTGGCAGGCTTGGAAGCAAACAAGCTGGGACTTCCACTGTCGTGCACATGTACGCTGAAGTGAAAAACTGGGGTGAGCTCATAGTCTATCTCAGCACGACTGGTCAGCGTCCCTGTGCTGGGATCCACTGTGAAATATTTCAGTGCCTCTGGCTCCAAAATCTCATAGACCAGCAGAGCATTGGAGTCTTGATCAGCATCTGTTGCACAGGTCACGAGGGGAGCATTGCTTTCATCCAGAACCATGCTTTGGGATGGGGCATTCTCCATGATCCAGCCAACGAAGGAAGGCTTAACGAAGACAGGCACATTGTCATTCTCATCTATGACATAGATAAGCACCACTGCATCCATAAATGCTCCAGCCATGTTGGTGCCACGGACTTTCAGCTGGTAAAAAGACACCTGCTCAAAATCTAAGCTCTTCTGAGTGGAAATAAGGCCTGACTGATAGTTCATGGAGAACACTCCATCTCCATTTCCATCTTTTATTTCATAGCTGACTGGTGACAAGCTTGTGGCTGAAACCTGGATCAGAGGAGAGCCAATAGCAGTGGATTCACTGATCTCTGTGATGTATTCGGCCTCTGGAAATTTTGGAGGTGTTCGATCCGAGGGCCTGATGTGGACGTGTACCGTAGCAGAGTCTTTAAGCTGAGGAAACCCCTGATCTTCTGCCTTTACAATAAGAGTAAATCGCTCCTGCCTGGATGGGTCCAGTTTCTGGGCAACTGTAATAATTCCAGAATATGGGTCGATGCTGAAGAAGCCTTCCCCATTACCTGCAAGAAGAGAAATTATAGAGTGAAGAATGCAGACACCTTACAGGTCTTGGTTTTCTGAACCCTTTTTCCATCGATTCTCCTGATTTCAGACCGAATTAACATCTGTTTCTTTTACTGGGACAAATTAATTAATTTCTAAATAATTTTAATTATAAGAACAATGAACCCATTGAGATCTGTGAGCTAACATTTGAATCAATTAAAATGTAAATTGGAGATAAACACCCTTCTAATTTAAGCATATTTAGTGGTAGCAGAGAATGTGCTTGAAGCTTTTGCCTCGTGTGCAGAACATGGTAACACAGACAGTACTAGTTCCTTCAAGCCCTGTCATGCTTGTAATTACCAATACTTCAGGAGCAATTAAATTCCTCAGTCCTTGATCTAAATTGCAGTGAGAAAGATGGAGCAAAGGATGGCTTGTCTCCTCTGAAGAATTTAAAGGCTAAATAGGCTGTGTGGCACAGACATAAATACTTAAGTTTTAACCATTATAGTGAATGATAAAATATTTGCCCACTGAGCATGAATGACTCAAAACCACCACCAGCCAATGCTGAGAGGGTTCTCACCATTCCTTGAGGATGTATTTCTTGGTAGTAATAGTGGAATGATGATGACTATGGTGGGAATTGGAGTACTTTTGTCTAACAACTGAATTGTTCCCATGGACAAGAGGAGCAGATTTTATGTTGTTCTGACTTGTCCAGTCACATTTTTTCTTAGACCAGTGACGCAATATTAAGCTGTCTTCTTAAGAAAGGATGTTAATATTCCATAATATGGAAATCACCTACTCACTCTAGATTTTTTCTGGGTAGGAGGAAAATCACGTTTTAGAACTGTAGCCATTTGCTGTTCTTTGCAAGAGCTAGAGAAAGCTGGTCAAGTGGCCACTAGCTAGGCCATGGAAATGCAGGCATGATCATACCATAAACTGTCCTGCTGCTTGGCTCTCACCTGCCTGAAGGGAGTAGTGGATTTCAGCGTTAGCTCCCTGGTCCTGATCAAGGGCTCTGACTTGAATAACCTCTGTGCCCACCACTGCTGAGTCCAGCACTTCTGCTTCGTAGTGGATGCTGCTGAACTGAGGAGGGTGGAGGTTGCAGTTGTCCACGTGGATGATGACTCGGACAAAGTTCCGCTTGATGGGGACCTCCTGGTCTCGTACCTGAATGGCAGAGAGAGAGCAGGAACAGTCACGCTCGG
Source organism: Acanthiza pusilla (assembly GCA_036630365.1). NCBI lineage: Eukaryota > Metazoa > Chordata > Aves > Passeriformes > Acanthizidae > Acanthiza > Acanthiza pusilla. The sequence continues at coordinate 6,602,263 of JAXCHO010000049.1, read as the reverse complement.
GGACAAGCCAGTCTTGCCTGCACCATCTTCCAAGTAACTCATCAGCACTCTTATAGAGGGGGTGTTCTGCAATGGTACCAATCCCTTGGCTGGAAATGAGCCTGGAAGTTTTAGCACCAAAGCTCAGCCTTGAATTTGAAACCAAACATTAACTATTATTCACTGTGTTTTCTTTTATAAGAATCCAGTGGCCCTCCAAAGAAGGTGGTTTGAGGAATGCAGGGTGTTAACTACATTTAGCCATATAGTAAAGGTTAACACCCTGCTTTCCTCTTCCCTATTGTTGTAGACAAATCCTCCCTCAAAGACTAAAACCACTTTTAATTTCTCCAGTGACCCATATATCCCAGCCAAGCCGGTGGACTCAGCAGGGTTTGGTTAGGACTCACCATCACCGTGAGGGTGTGCTGAGGCATGGGCTGGGAACTGAAGCCTTCTGCTGTTGTGAGGGCTCCACTGCTTGGATCCAACTGGAAAAGCCTTGTGCTTTTGGGGTCCACACTGCCATGGATGGTGTAGATGAGCCCCTTTCCTTTGTCCTTGTCTGTTGCACTGACTCGAAGGATTTCTCTCCCTGCTGGGGTATCTTCAGGAATCCTCACCTCGTAATGGCTCTCAAGAAACTGGGGACGGTGCTGGTTGATGTCAATCACGTGGATAAATGCCTGTGGGGTGGACAGCACAGTGAGGGCAGCAATTGGACATGCAGCTATGTAAAATCCCAGCCATCAATCCTTCCTGGGCACTGACACACTCTGAGTCCTGTAACCATCACAGTTTTCCAACTCCTGGGGCTTTGCTATCCGTGATGACTGGGAGCCCTTTTGCCCTTCTCCCCAAGAAACTCCTACTGTGCCTTCCCTTTGTGTTTTCCAGTTTGCTTCCTCTCCTTTTTAAAAACCTCTCCAGTCTGGCAAGGCATTCAGAGTGAACGTGCCTGCACTTGGCACACAGGGAACAGTCGCAGCCTGCCACGGAAAGCAGCAGTGGCTCAGCCCTGGTGCCAGCTTTGCTGGCTGGGGCCCCCACAGCAACCCCCATTATTTACTCACCAGAAGGCTGACAGAAGGGGGATGTTTGGTAAAATAAGAGAAGGGCTGGCCTATCTCAAGAGCAGCAAGGGTGTGGAGAAGCAAAATTTCTGTTCTAAATTTTTAGCCAAGTCTTCCCCTCTGCATTTCACAGCATCCCCCTGGGAAATCCTGAATCCTGCCTGCGAAACCATACTTTCTTCTGTGTGGTCTCCTACCCTGGCTGTCCTGACCCTCCTACTGATGTGCTTCCTGCATCCTAGGAAGTCCCAATCAAGTGTAATAATTTGCTTCCTTTAGCAATCCTGAGCATGCCATGGGGGTTTTGCACGAGCAGGTTTCTTGACATCTGCTAGTGGCCTTGAGTGCCAAAATAAACGTAGGGATGAGATGCAAGGTAGCAGGGAATGCACACCACGCAAGGTGGGGCTTTGTTTGTTTATTTGGAACAATATTTGAAGATAGTTGAGACAAGTGGCCATCCGTTAGCATTTTACCATCACGTTTCACAGGAATGTGGAGTTCCTCAATCATTGCCCCCGCAGCGAATTTCCCACGATAAGCGTCACTGACAGGTGACTCACGTTCTAGGTCTTCCTGTGCAGTGAGGGCTGGATTTTTGGCTGCTTCTTATGTGTGGAGAGAATGACTAGTGAAAGATCAAGCTCTGAATACCCCTCCTCAGGGTAGGTAAAGATGGGCAAACCTCATCATTTTAGCTGGGGCTCAGTGACATGCCTGAGAGCAAAGCGCCTTGTTTCACCAGCACTGACTTTACATGGGGCAACTCAGAGCACACAGCATCTCTGCAGCTGCCCCACTCCCTCGCTGGGCCTGACCTCACCTCTTGCAGGTGCATTGGTGCTGGCTGTGCCTGGGCTACCATGTCCCAGGAACACCCCTGGACATGGGAACATGGACCCAAGCCTGACCTAACTGTGTACATATCTCCCTAACGCTGACATGTTGTCCCAGATGTGTTCTCATTCAGCCTGAACGGATGAGAGCAAGCTGAGGTCTGAGGGTGTGTGAACTTCCCCCCAGCTTGGCTGGTGGTGGTGTGTCCTTGTGTGCTGGCTGGGATCAACAGGAAAAACCCAGGCTTTCCTAGACCTGCTGTGTTTCCAACAACACAAAAACAATCTTAGGTTGGTATGAGGAAAGACTTGTGCCACTGTGCAGTGTAAGATCACAGTGTAAGGAGATTCCTGTGTCTGGCACCTTATCCAGAGCTAAGCAGACTCAGAAGAAAGGTTCCCTTTGGCATATGCTCCCTCTAGATGGGGTCTCCACTAAAGAAAAAATCCTTACCTGCGTTTTGATCGTACTGGACCCATCAGTGACTTCTACTGTCAGGTTATAACTTGACTTCTTCCTTGCATCCAGGGGTCTTGCAATGACCATGCTGCCTGTACTCTTTTCAATGTCAAAATCCATGTCATCATCACCACCTGGGACAAGGGAGAGATGGAAGAGGGAAGCAGGAGGGCAGTTACAGTCAGCTAGACTGGGGATAGTGCCATAGGTAAGGTTTCTCCCAAACTGGAAACTCAAAACATGTGACAGATAGATGCACACAGGAGATAGGGAGGACAAAGAGATAGTCACAGATGGTGACAAAGGACAGTGAAACGGAAGGTGAGGGGCATTACAGAAAATGAGGAGTAGGAGAGAAGGGGAAAGGATGCATTTATGCATGTGATGTCCTGGCGAGATTGGCAACAGGCACACGTGAGCACGGATTTATTTGCACAAGGTTTCCAGCCATGCAGCATCGCTGGCTTAGCATGGATCAGGACCTGCTGGGCTGAACAGGGCTCTTGCTGGCTTCTGATTCAAGGTCACACTGTGGGCATATCAGCAATGGTCCTCATCACCATGGCTGGGAGCCTGTGAGCTACCTGAATTCCCAACACTCCAACAGTTGGGGAGGCAGACGGTGCTTCCAGGGTGAGCAGAGCCTGTTGCCTGCAACCCAGATGGCTGAGAAGTGCCAGGAACAGCAGGCCTGAGCAGCTCAGCAGCAGAAGGCTGTCCCTCACCCTACTGCTGCTCAGCCCTGGCATGGCAGCTCCTTTCTCATGCCTCACTTGCTGGGGCCTGTTGGGCCCCTCTTGCACATTAAACCCTGAAATGCTGCTCTGAGATACTGAGAGGCTGAAACAGTTTTCTGTGATTAATTCCAGATCTCAACTTCTTCCTTCCTGGCTACTGGATGCTCTGGATTTTGCTTTATTCTATTACCAGCCTGGTAAAATCTTTGCTGATTGTAAAATTAAGTATCTTCCCTTTCTGGAGGAATGCAGTGCTTGCCAGCCATCTGGACCACTGCTTTCCTGCTGGGAAGGACACAAAAAGAAGCAGAGACAGAGGGAAAGAGACCCATGGATGGTTTTCCCTGAGAAAACAGAGAAGAGCTCTCTGTGCACATTGCCAAATGGGAAAAAAAAAAAAAAAAAGAAAGGCCAGGAAAGGAAAGATGCAGAAAGATGTTGTTTTGTCAGAAATTTTGCATACTTCATCAACGCAGGCAACAGAGCCTTTGTGGTCTGGGAAAGGTGAAACTTTGAATGAGATGGTGAAGGCTCCTGGATCTCTGCACCACCCTCTTGGTTGCCACCTACCACAGTGCTTTCCTTCCCTTGCAGGGAAAATAAAATCCTCCCCTCTTCCACCAGGATAGAAACCAAGAGAGCCTTGAGCATCACTCGGTGCACTAGGAACTGGGAAAGTTGAGGTCAAGCTATGCTCTAGCAATGAGCAGGGAAATGATGGGATAATATTCGGAGGAATACACCGTTAATCCTGCAAACTCAAGCAGACACTACTAACGCTGGATAAACCTTTCACTGATGCTGTCTGGCTCCTGGTAGTGCTGTATCTCTTGTTGCTTAATTGTATTTATACACCATTATCCCTGCCCTAACACCGTAAGGGGATAAACTATTCACTTGCCCAATTAGGGCTTTGTCTGACAAGGGCAGGCCCTGCAGGCAGTGCCAGGGAAAGGCTGTGCAAGGTAGATTGGGGCACCACTTCAAAACATCAAATTACACGAGCACAATTGGCCCTCGTTGGTAGGACCAGTTCTGCACATGCTGCCTGCAGAGTCCCCTGGGGTGACAGCCCACATCCCCTCTGAACCGTGTGTCTTAGAGGAGGCCCTAGAGCTCCACATTCCATGTCTACATCATCCCTGGGATGTGGTGAGGTGGAAGGGAGAGCCCCATGAGTTAGGGCACACCAGGTCTTTGAGGAATGCTTCCTTCTCAGCTCCCTGCTCGAGACTCGCCATGGAGGGAGACACGGGGGGTGTCTGCAGCAGCCAGCCCACACCTGGATCCTTGCAGGCAGCTCTAGCAAAAGCAGCAGTGTCACTTGATTCCCAGGAGGAGCTGGCACTGGCATGCCCTGCCTCTCGTGCGACATCGGAGAACACCCCAAACACGGGCAAGTTCCAGAATGTCATTAAAAAAGCGTGTTAGGTAATTGCTCTTGGCACCGGAGGCCTCGGATGGTGGCTCTGCCTAATGGCTGTTTAAACCTCCTGGTGCCTGTGAGAAAGCTTTCCCCATAGCTCACCTACACCTAAAGCAAACAACTTCATTAGCTCAGGCATGTGAGCGCTGAAAGCCAAGGGAGCCGGTGCGAGCGCTCCCAGACACCGCTGCCCTGCTCCAATTTCTGTCTCACCTGTGATATTAAACCACACTTGGCTGGGGCCCATCTCGATGCTGATCACTCCCACCATGTGGTTCACGGGATCCGTTTCCATCACGGCAAAGTTAAAGTGGGGCTCATCAAAAGCCAGCGGTTCCGAGGAAGGGCTGGGCCGGGCAACCCAGCTGATGTGCAGCCTCACGTGGGAGGAGAGCGGGGGGCTGCCGCCATCTGTGGCCTTGACCTGCCGAGAAAGGCACGTGCAGTCAGGGAGAATGCTGAGTTAGCTCATGGGAACCGCATGAAAAGCTCCTTCTCCCACCCACCAGGAATTTCTGCTCCCATTATGCCCAAAATCTCACTAAACAAATCTTGAGCCAGTGGTCCATGCTCTGGCTGCTTCCAAGGCAGAGCCATGCAACCCAAATTCCTCTTTACCATCACATAAAGCTGCCAAGCTCCACCCACAGCAGAGAGCTGGATCACAAGCCTTGTTGTAGAGACCCACAGGGACCCACAGACTGATCAACCTGATCACCCTGATTGATCAGCCCCATGGCGTAATCAGAATGCCAAACAGGCATGATGGAACCCACAGACTGCTCAGGTTTGGGTCCCCATGCGTATGGGATCATGGATCACTCTATTCCTCTCTGAGGGTGGGTTGGACAGTTAATTTTAAATTTACTGTCCATTTTCAATAGCTTCTTACCTTCTACATTTCCTATCATTCCCTCCCAGTTTCTCTCCCTGTAATGCATTTGCCTTATTCAAGCTCTCCTCCCAGTGCTGCCTTTTCTCCATCTCTTTCCTTCTTTTATCTTTTCTGCACCCTTTTCTCCCTTTCCGTCTCCGCCCATCTCTTCCCATCGGCTCTCTCTATTTCCCTCTCCTCTCACCGTGAGTATGTTGTATTCGGACGCAGGAAAAGCTTTCCTGGAGGAGACCGTGCCGGTTGTGGGGTTGATGGTGAATATCCCCTCCTCCTCGTCCTCGATGGTGTAGGTGATCTGGCTGTTCTGGCCCTGGTCACGGTCGGAAGCGATCAGCCTGTAGACCGGCAGGGGAGTCTCCGAGGCCTCTCTCTCGGGGAGCTGCACCATGAAGAGCTTGTGGGGGAAACTGGGAGGGCTGTCGTTGGCATCCAGGACTTGTATCACCACTCTGCTGGTGGACTTCAGGGCTGGCTCGCCGTTGTCAGAGACAGCCACCTGTCAGCAAGGAAAGGGAGTAGGTGACAGAGCTCTCAGACATGACCTAGAGTGTGACCAGCCAGCCTCCATCCCGGTGGGCAACAACCAGGGTTTCTGTGTGGGTCTGCATTTGCATCTCAACATTTTCAAAGGCACTGCTCCTCTCTGCAGGGCAGAGCCTGGTGGCTGTGGCTGGCACTGTGCAGGGCTTGTCCATGCACAGGGGGATGAGTCTGCAGGGCTCCTGATCACAGTGGTCACTTGGGATCACACTGCTGAAAACGTTTGTCCTGCAATGAGGTACCAGCCATCCTCACCCTGCCCAGCCCGTGCACGCTCCCAGCAGGCTGCACTGCAGAGAAAAGTGCGTTATCCCATCACCCTGAGAGCCTGAAACACCCCCAGATCCCTCTGATGGCAACACTCATAGCTGGCAGCAGCTGAGGATGGGCTCCGTGACCAAAGCTACACAGCAATGTCTAATACAATGAGATAAAATGAGGGTGCATTTCTCTGGCTTGCTCTTTCCCCCACAGCGTATCAACCATCCTGCTACAGGACAGTTCCAGTCCTCTTCCTGCATTCCCACAGCTTCCAGAACAGGGCTTTTGCTCCAGTCTCCAGCAAGAAAATAATAAACCCCGCAGTACTGCTGCAGCTGTCTCTTGGGTTAACACACACCATTTAATTAAGTTTCCCAGCAGTTGGGAGCTGATGGGATGAGATTCTTTCTCTGTGCTCCAACTTGCAAGGAAAGCTCTTTGAGGACTTAATACACTTGTAGGTAAATAAAGCTAATTACAATCATCATTACCCACCTCTAGGATATGTTCAGCCTTGTATTCTCGATCCAGCTGCCGTGAAGTCGTAGAAATCAGACCTGCCAAGAAAGAAACCCTTTGAGCTCCAAGACTCAGCATGCATGAAAAGCCAGGGCTGATCAGATCCCCGAGTGCCCAAGATCAGCCTGCCCACCTGTCCTGTTTCAGGCTCCCTTTGTGATCAGAGGAGAAAGACAGATACCCCCAGAGGGTAACCCATCCCCTCCCAGCGTGAATCCCTCTGTGGAGGTGTTGCTCTTGCTCTCTGATCACAGAGACCACGGAGGAGGGGGAACACCTACCAGAAGCCTGCATCAGTTGAGGGTTGGCAAGGCATTAGCTGGGAAAAGCTGCAGGACCATGAAAACAAAACTTTTCTTATGCCTCTAAGTAAGAAACATTCTGCATGTGCTGGCACAAGTCTGCCCTCTTAACAAGTCTCGACTCCTGTTTTCCCTGTGCTGAACCCTGCTCTTTGTAATTTACAGTGTTTTGACAAAAGTTTTTCTGTCTTGGGAAATACCCTCTACTCGACGGCTAGAACAAATGCATTCAGGCTAAAAATAAGGTACACAGACAATAATAATGTTGGTATATTATTTAAGCTTTGCTGAGAGACAGGATGAATCCTCCAACAATTTCAAGATTTGAGGGATTTCTGAAAAATACACAGCAGTTTAATCACAGCGAATAGGTTGGATGCAGGAGGGATGAGGGAGGAATTGTGGTTATAATAAACTAGAGTTGAAACAAAATCATCATAATTGCCTCTTTTTGTCCTATCAACGACTAAGCTGAGTAGATGCAAGTGTGGAAAGGATGGAGTTGAGACTTCTGTTTCCACATCTGGTTTCGTAACAGCCCTTGCTGAATGCCTTGACTCTTCATTTTTGGGGAAAAGTAGCTCTAGATCATTTTTACAACTGCTTTACCAATGATGGAAATTGTATATGTAATGTTTGACCTGAAAGTCATCAAGTCTGACACCTGTGAGTGTTTCTGTCCACTCCCACTGATCAAGGTCTCTTTCTTCCTTGTGAAGTTCTGCTTCTCCACACGAAGGAAAGGCAGGGTGAATTTTCCTGAGCACAGCAAGCAGTGACACAGGCTGATGGTACCTTGGGAAATGCTCTGCATGTGATGCTGTGTGCATGTGCAGCGCTGTGAGCACGTGCACTGGTGTGTCCTGAAAGACTTGCAAATCCGAGCTGCATGAACCCAGCTCAGCTCTCCTTCTGGTGCAGAGCCAGAAAGCTTTAATTAATAGCACTGTCTTCAGTTGTACCACACTTTTGGTGTATGTCTGTCTGAGCACGACAGGCAGGAGAAAATTTGAGAAAGAAGAAAATGGCTGCAGGAGACACCAGGCAGCTGAAGGAGGGAGCAAGGAGCAGCTGCTTGGAACATGACTATTGTTCACCGTTTTCACTTGTTCTCTGGGATTATTCACATTTGGCACAAGCCATGGCACTAAACATTTATTTGATGCCTTTACAAGCATAAATCAACACTGCTTAATGTGTTATGACAAGATGGCTTGAAAAATTGTTTGCTTGTCTGTCACAGTGGTTTCTTTCTCTCCTTAATCATCCTTTTAACATCTCAGCAGGTGAAGAGGACTCAGCAGAGAGCCCACTGGCTGAGGAGCTTTTAAATCTCTCCCAGGTTAGTGAGAGGCTGTAGGGCTCCATTAGCAGCAAAACTCATGAAAATGCTCTCCTTATGGGGGCCTGGAGAAGGAATTGCAGCAGCAGTTCGCTGAGATCTCTGATGCTCCTATCCTCACTGTCAGTAGTTTGGCTGGGATGGGGAAGCAAATCCCAAAACTCCATCTTCCTCAGGGGGTGCTTCATAATTTTGGCCAAACAAGCCCACAGGACACACAGATATTGCCAACAGAACTGCCTGACACCCAAAGTGCACACTGGGGATATTTCTGGTTTATCAGATTGCAAAATGCAGTTGCAGCAGACTAACACCTTGTTTGCCCTGGATTACTGTATGGAAGGGAACTTAACCTCCCTGAAGTGACTATTTGGATTTGCCACACCCTGAAATTCTTTCATGACTTAAATAAAAACATGAAAGAAAACAGGATTGTAGCTCAGCTTTCTAGAGCTGGAGGACTTTAGTGAAGGCATTCAAACTGGAATTTAATGACACTCTTGAATGTCTGTACCACTGAAAATGCTCAGATCTGCTGGGGAGTAAGAGCTGACTCTGCTCTCTGTCCCATAACCTGTGCTGTATCCCAGCTGGGAGTCTCACCAGATGGAATTTTTTGGTTTATCTTCACATCTGCTGAGCCACAAGGCAAAGGGTTGGCTTCTCCCCCTGACCCCAGGCAAACTCTGTCCCTTACTCCGTGCCCAACCGCAGCTCCCAGTTCCCCCCTCTGGAGCCAGTCACCACTCAGCGCTGGGATCTGCAAGCTCTTGTGGTTAGGAGTTAATCACCCTAATTCCCGCTCGGAGCCGCGGCGCTGGGCGATGCCGAGATGCCCAAACTGACAGCAGCGTTCACACGGCCACGCAGCACCCGGAGATGGGGAAATGGACATTGCACACGATTCCTGAGAGATTAATTCCACTGGAATTAATGCACGTTTTCATTTGTTGCTGCTTGGTTATACATGCCGTGAGGCCAGAGGGCTCAAATGGAAGTGGAGACTGTTATTAAAGGGGAGCTGCCATCAGCTTTTGTGGCCTGGGGACACAGTTCCTTGGTTCTTTCTGCTGTCCCCTACAAGGCCTGGGAAGTGCATGTTTGGTTTTAATGAGTGTTTTGTGTGTGTGTGAGTTATCATACCCTGCCCTGCTGGAAAACCCCATCCAGCCTGTCCCATGGGACGTGTGATGGAGCTGAGTGCGTGTCCTTTATTCGTGTTCTTGATGAGGCCCTGAAGGTTTCTGCTGAATCCTACAGAGTGAACAAAACCGTCAAAGGTCCTAATTGCACGTGGCCAATTAGCCAAACTCTGCATCCACCTGAAGGTGCAGAAACAGTCCCTTCTGTTGCCTGCATGCAGGCAGGCACAAAGCGTGCGCCAGCAGCCTGTCCACACACAGCAGTGGGAAAGGATTGTCTGCCTTCCTCCTGCTTGCTGCCTGGAAAGGGCAGAGAGGAAGGCTGGTCATGTTGGAACAGGAGCACCAAAATTACCAGGGCATTGTTGTCAGGGAACAAAAAAATAATAATAACTTCTGCTGGCAAGAACAGGGCTGGGGTGGAGGTTGCTGGCCCCCTGCCCTTGCTGCAGGGGGGGAAATCTAAGATAGTTAAAATAGCCAGAATCAGGTTTGCAGGCTCTGAGGCTTTCACAAGAGCCTGAGAAGGGAAGAGGCTGTTCTCCCGAAATCCTCTTTCTCTTGTCTCACTCTTGCTTCCATTTAACCTTTTTTTCTCCTTCTCCTACCACCCCACCTCTTGCTCTGAGCCTGCTGTGCACTACTCCATGCTCAGCTTTGTGCTATGTTGATTTGGGGAGCAGCAGTGCAACCACCCCTCAGACCTAAAGAGGAGGATGTCCTTCCTGGTAGAGACATGCAGGGAACCACAGGCATCCTGGGGAAGCCCATGGACACTGAAAAAACACCAGAAGAACAAGCACTAGATAAGAGCTGGAGACAAATAATCCAAAGTAAAAAAAGGATTCTCCAAACAACCTTTCAGCAGGATGAACGGCTTCATCCTGACTCTTCCTGCCACAGCCTCCCAGTTCCTCCTGGTCCTGTCTGGACTCGAACCCCCTTCACATCAAACCCTGCACTAAACAAGCTGAAAACTCTTCCAGGAGAAGAATACCCCAAACCCTACTATCTGCCCATCTCTCCATGTAGCTATCTATCCCTGTCTCCCACAAACACTGCTCCACACCAGCTGCCAGGCTGGGCTGGAGAGATTCCATCGCCGATGGCACAGAGCTTTCATCTCAGTGCACAGTTTTGTTCCCCCTTCTCGCTAGTCTTTCATGTATCTTCCCTCTTTTTCTCCACCCTCTTTAGGAAACTGAGAGCTGGAAGATCTGAGAGCCTTTCTGTGGTAGTTTGGGGGTGCTGGAGGAGCCCAGGACAGTTATCATGGCTGTCCCTGGTCCCCTGCAAGGCCTTAGGAGAAGTAGAGGGGCCTTGCTAGCCCTGTCTCCACTGGCCAATCCACCCCTGTGTCACAGTAGTGGATCAAACACAGGACCAGGAACAGAATTAGGTTACTTGCAAGGGTGTCTCTGTGGCCTAAATAATTATCCAGGGCTATTCTGCAGGGTTATTCTGGGTGTAGACATGCCTGTTGTTGCACTGATCAGGATCTTAATTCCTATTAGGACACAGGATGAGAACAAGCTTCTTCCTCCTCTCCCTTTTCCAGGAATGCCCTGCCGAGGAGAGAGCCAGACTGACCTCTGTCCCTCTTGTGTTCTGGCTTATTTCAGTGCCAATGGGACTTATTTGTCCTTTGATGACAATGACCATGTGGGATAGGAGAAAAGGAGATGTCTTGATGACAGCCTTCTGCCCTGCACTGCGATAACGTTTTTTGTTTTTTGTTTTTTTTTTTTTTTTAATTTTAATATAACCCTGCACTAATAGGGATGGATGGTCAGGAACTGAAAGATGAGCAGCTCATCTTCAAGTGCTGCACTGCCAAGCTGAGACCAAAGATTATAGTTTTATTCTACTTAATGGAGCAACTAGCCTGCAGAATGAAAATACCACTGGGTTCCCAATAAGCTGCCTACAGCCCTGAACGTTAGACAAGCTGTGATACTCTTTCTGGCAGCAGCAGCATTCTCTTTAGAAACTGTAAACATGAGGCTATAACTGCTCAGTTTATGCCAATGTTCACAGGTAATTATAGGTTCTTTTGGGCAATGTGCAAGTAAAACAATGGATAACTGAATCCTCGTCAGGCTTGGAAGCAGGACCTTAAACAACCTCCAAGCTCAGGGTTTAAAGGAGAGACCTCCAGCAACTGTCCAAGAGATAAGATCAGCCCATGGGTTTCTTACAGAACTGACAAACTTATCACACTCTTCTCATGCAAATCACCTGAGTGCAGAGAGAGATGGAGAGGAGATGACTCACACCTGAGAGAGCTTTTTTTGTCTAAGATGGGGATTAATGGCTTGGCTGAGAGGTGAGGTGTCTCACTGCAAACATTTGGATTTTGCCAGTGTCACTCATTTTGCTATGGAACATGACAGCCTCGGAGGGTGACTTTGCAGGGCTGCACTCACCCAGGGGTGAAAGCTTTGCCTGCAGCATAAAGGCTGAATTTCCTGCAGGGTGCATGGCTGATCAGCTGATGAGGGGAGCCAGCTTGGTGTCCTGATAGTCATTCCTGCTCCCCATCCCATCGAAAAGGCCGTGGTTTCATGCAATGGCACTTCTGAAGGCACATTTACGTGGAAGCCTGCATTGTGCAAGCTGTCCTGGGGCCCGGTTGTGCATAGCTGTTTGGATTATGTGGGAAAGTTGGATGCAGAGCAATGTCCTGGGCAGGCTAAAAAGCTTCTGGCAGTGCAGACAGCTACAGCTGTGGGCAGCAGTGGTCACATCTCCAGGTGCTTTTATACAGTGCCATGTAAAGGCATCCTGTGAGGTTCTTGTGACAAAAGGATTCTAGTGTTTCATAATAATAACAATTTCTTTCTCCCATTCCCCTCCTGGCCAGCTGTAGAGCCCTGCCAGAGAGTCATCACACCACTGGTAGCACGAAGCTGAGAGGAGCTCTAGCCTTTCTCAATGCACCCAGCTCCTCATCTGAGAGCAAGCTTCATTCCCAGTGCAGTAGCTGAACTGCTTTTATCATCTGCAGGAGATCAAAGTCATGCAATTAATCCTCTCCCATACTCAGGCTCTGTGCCCTCCCTTCCCTCTTCTCCCAGGAGCTGATGGCACGAAGGGCTCGGCACAGCTTTCCTTGCCAGACTGGCCCAATGTCAGCTCTGCTGGGATAGTTTGAGGAAGCTGTTTACACAAAACATCAGCGGGTTTTTGATGGCTCTGGAAGATCTGGTAAATAATCCTCAGATGAAAGATACAGTCTAGGAAGATGGCAGAAGAGGCTTACTACTCTTACTACATTAATAGAGCTGGAGAATGGGTGGAGCCTTTAAGTGCAGTGGAATTCATTTTTGTTAATCCTGCCTGGGTCTGTCTCAGGAACAGTCACCTCCAGAAGGGTGTTCCCTGGCTCAGGCTGTGCAACAGGGCAGTTGTTTATAAGGGGGAAGATTAAAAGCAACTGCTTGGTTCTGTTTAGAGCTTTGAAAGTAGCACATTTGTGTCATTCTGAGAGCCATCTGGATGCAAATGGCAGCCCTCAGGTTGAGGGTTTCAACCCTCAGACTCCCCACAGAGTGTATTTGGAGACTGGGACTTTTGCTGCAGGAGGAAGGTGTGACAAAGACAGCTGTGTGGGCTGTTTATGTTGAATATGTAACATCCTCTGGGCACTTGGAAGCCTCAAAAACAGATGCTGAGCTGGGTCAGTCTTACCTGTAAGGAGGTTAATGGTGAAGAGTCCTTGAGGATTTCCAGTCAGGATGTGAAAAGTCAGTTTTCCCTCTGAGCTAGAGTCTGGATCAAAGGCATCAAGCTGAAGGACAGATGTGTTTGGTGGGGAATTCTCCATCACAGAGGCATAGAAGACAGGTCTGGACATCTGAGGTGGGTTGTCATTGGTATCGGTGACTTCAATATAAATTTCAGTCACAGAAGACAGAGGAATTGTTCCCAGGTCAAGAGCTAGCACAGTCAGCCAGTAGTGAGATGTTCCCTCTCGGTCGAGTGATCCTATGGTCCGTATGGTGCCTAGGAGAAGGACAGAGCGTGTTTGTGAGGGATTTAAGGAACTCAGACCATTTAGTCCTTGATGCCAGAGCAGTCTGTGTCTCAGGTCTGCTTCCTGCTCCTTGCTGTAGATACAAACTCTGGCTCACCTTGTGTGGCTGTGAGATTATGTGGAAGGTGTGGGCTTGCTTGTGCTGAGGGTCATTTTTGGTACACAAGTGAAAAGAGAAAACCTTGGTATTTTGGGGGAGGACAGACATTGCCATTATTTTAAGGAGAAAAAACCCTGTTTGTTCCTATCCAGACACAGGGATACACTTAGTATATCCCTGCACAAGCAAGAAAGGCTCAAATGCATAGAACATTGTAACTGGTCAGGCCAAACACAGCATGGTTTAACCCTTTAAGGCACACATTAAATTAAGATGTCCTTACCTGTGTCCTTTTCTATCTGGAAGACGGACACGCCAGTGCCTTCTCGGAGGAAATACTGAACCTCTCCATCTTTGCCCCTGTCGATGTCCTTTGCCGTGACTGTCATCACCGACGTGCCCTTAGGGCTGTTCTCCTGCACCCAGCCTTTGAAGACAAAGGAGGCAAAGCGTGGTGGGTGCAAGTTCTCGTTGACATCAATGACGTTCACTTCCAGGTGGCAGAGGGAAGAGCGAGAGAAGGGCTTCCCACCGTCACTGACCTGCACGGTTAGATTGTAAGAGTCCCTCTTCTCATAGTCCAGCTCCTTCTCCAACCGGAGTGCCCCGGTCAACTTATCCACATGGAACATCATCTCCTCGTTGTTAACGAGGCTGTACCTCACCTCCCCCCCAGAGCCAGCATCGGGGTCAAAAGCCTCCAGAAACAGGAGAACGGTCCCCACGGGCAGGTCTTCGGGGACCTTCACACTGTTGAGGGATGGCAGGCACTGTGGGGTGTTGTCATTTACATCCTCCAGAGTCACAACGAGGTCTGTAACAGAAAACAGCTGGAAGCCTGTTTTGGGCTGGTCCCTTGCTTCTATTTTCAGCACATAGCTAGGCCAGAATTCTCTGTCTAGAGCACCTGTAACTGTCACTTCTCCCGTGACACTGTTAATGGCAAACTTGTCTGTGGGGGTTAGGAGAGAGTATTTTACTCTCCCATTGTCGTCTGTATCAGCATCTTCTGCTTTCAGTTGAGCTATTGTTGTCCCTGGTGCTACATGTTCTGGTATTGCCACCCAATAGGCACCTTGAGCGAATTTAGGAGTGTTATCATTGGTATCCAACACATTCACAGCCAAGAGTTTCCAAGATGATTTCTGTGGTGTGCCAAGGTCATACACAGTAATGTTAAGAATGTAGAAGCTGGTTCGTTCATGATCTAAAGGAGAAAGGACTTGAAGGAGACCCAATTCCAGATCAATGGTAAAGCAACTGTCATCATTTCCATCTGAGATCACATAGACCAATTTTCCATTAAAACCAGTGTCAGGATCAATAGCTGAAAGGTCAGCAATAGTTGAGTTGATGGGGACAGTCTCCATGATATCAATAGACCGTGGAAAGTTGTCATCAAACTTCGGAGCATTATGATTTATAAGGTGCAAGTTCAGAGATGTTTCATCATCCTGCCCATGGCCTTGAGACTGAGACTCGATGGAGTGTATGATGGTTTCTGTCAGCTGCTTCAAGACTCCTGTTTCCTCACACTGCATTTTGACGGGGAGACCTTGGCCGACCACACTGATGTTTACAGATGTTGGCAAAGCGTAGTTCTCTCCATCTGTTGCAGTTATTTTCAAAGAGTAGAAAAGTGGCTGTTCAGAAGGAAGATCTCGCAGAGATATTCTAAGGGATATCACTCCAGAGATGGGATTCAATTCAAAATGCTGTAACTCGTTGCCAGACTTGATTTCATATTTGATATGCTGCAGCTCATCACTGTCGATTGCAGAGACCGTGGCCACAGGGCTCCCAACTGGAAAGTCCCGTGGGATGGTGCCACTGCAGCTCGCCTTCTCAAACACAGGAGCGTTGTCATTGACATTGCTCAGCGTGAGGGAGACGTACACCTCTGTCTCGTGGCGGAAGGGTGAGCCCCAATCTGACGCCCACACCCGCAGGTGGTACCATCTCTGCATCAACTCATAGTCCATCGATTTGGAGGTGGAAATGACACCAGAATAGGGGTCAATGACAAAGGGAACCAATTTTTGGTTGGCTATGCTGTAGGTGACAAAGCCATTGTCTCCTTTATCTTCGTCTGTAGCCCTGACTGTTAAGACACTGGTACCAGGAGGAACATTTTCATCAAAGGCCCCATGGTATGAAGACTGAGTAAAAATTGGAGCGTGATTGTTGCAGTCAGTGATGTCAATGATGACAGTCGTGGATGTGTGACTGTTATTGGTTGTAACTTCAAGTTCAAAACTAGACTGCTCATGGAAGTCCATTGCTCTGACCGTAGTTATCAGTCCAGTGCGAGGATTGATCTTAAAGCTTGCGCTGTCAGCAGTAGGTCTCAAAATATATTTAAGATTTGGGAAAACTGGTGTGATCTTCACCATAACAACTTGGCTTCCAGCTGGGGAAAATTCACTGAGCTGGACCCGGTACACTTCTTTCTCAAACCTGGCAGAAACATACTTGGAGGGAGGTATGTGGACAACTCTGACAGGAGAGAACAGTGGTGGCTTGCTCTTGTCCTTGGCTTGCACACTGAGGTTGAAACCAAATGGGTAAAGCAACCAGTTTATCTCTTTGTTTGACACAATCACGAACTCAGTGCTCCCAAAGTAGGATTTGATGGCTTTGAAATGTCTTCCCGGATCTCCATCCACAAAGTCAACCGAATCAACCCCTGCTTCTGAGTCACCACTTTCTACAGAGAGAGTTGCATAGATAAAGTCTTCATCTGAGTCAGGGGCAGTCACCTTCACTGAGGAGATAGAGGGGGGTCTCCTGGCAGATGGCTCCACTTGGATTGTGAGACTAGCCAAGTTCCCAAAGCCATTCCCCTCTGTGATCTTCCTCATTCTGTCCACAGCCAGAACCTGCAGGTGATGCCTGCCTCGATGGGTGCTGTTCAGCCTGCCCGTGACCATCACTGCCCCCGTGGTGGGGTGCACGGCGAACAGGTTGGACTTGGTGTTGAGGGCATAGTAGAACTCTGCGTTCTGGCCAGCGTCAGCGTCAGTGGCACTGAGCGTGCCGACCACTGTTTTCAGAGGGGTGTCTTCTCTGATGGACACTTTGTAGGAGGGGGGTGAAAAGAGAGGTTTCAAGTCATTTCTGTCCAGAATATGGATCAAGACTTTGGCCCAGGCTTCATAGGCAAAGGTGCTCTCTGTGGCCTTGATTATCAACATGTAACTGTCTTTGACCTCACGGTTTAAAAGTGCTGTGTTGCTGCTCCTGGTTCTTATTCTCAAGAAGCAGAAATCCCCGATCACGTGCTCCTCTGTTTTAAACAGACCAGTGTTGTCCCCAGAACCTATTCTGTACCTGATGTCCCACTCAGGGTCTCTCTTGTAAATGCCCATTTTGACGTAGCTCTCCACGTAGGTCTTGGGGGCTGAATTCTCATAGATGGAGGCATTGTAGAAGAAGTGGGTGAAGTGCAGAGGGGAAGTGTTGCCCTTCTCACAGCTTGCCTCATGGACCACACAATGCATCAGGAAAACAGCAACACTCAGGAAGTGCCTCCTGATGGAGACTTCCATGGTGTGGTGTCTCCTTGAGCCCTGCAAGTGTCAAAAAGGAAGAACATTGGTCATTTGCATTAAGGTCAGCGCGTTACAGAAAAAGTCTCCAAGGGCTCAGCCTCACCTCCCTGCTCAGTCTACCCTGACCTTTATTCATGCAGTTGTTAGCTCAGCTCTTCTTCCCTCTGTCCCAGTGACAGACCTGTCCTCCCTCATCCCCATTCTGGCTCAGATTTCTTCAGTTTCTCTGCTTCAGTTTCTGCCTTTATAGAGGGCAAAATGCGCAAAGTCATGCAAGGTGCTCTGATCAGGCTGAGTTCCCATTCTGTGAACAATCTTGCCCTGCCTTCGTTCTGCCTTCTCCCAAGTCAAACAGCATATCTGAACTCTCCACCCCCAATCCAAACTCCCTCGTTTCGTTTCTCCAGCCTCCCTTCTCCATCTTAATTCTCTCTCCACACGAGTTTGTGCAAAGTATTTCAAGAGTCCACATACAAACTGATTTATGTGCCTCCCCATGACTTGTCTTCCCTTTTCTCTCCCTGTGCTACAGGAGATGTTGTCCTTCCCCAGCAGTGATAGGGAACACATGCTGCATTGTACAAATTCCTTCTGAATGTGCAGCTCCACAATGTAGCCTTTCCAACAGCTTTCACTCCGTTTCTAGTAAGCTGTGCCTCAATTACCTCAAAGTTCTTCTAATTCACAGGCCTGACGCTGTTGCCTCCTCTGTGCTGACTGAAGGAGCAGGTTCCCAGCAAGACACTTTGCCCATGTCACCCTCAGCCTTTGAGTAATCCCTCTGGTTCCTGCCTTCCCGTGGCAAAGCCCCAGGGTCAGGATTCCTGCGGAGGATCTGCCATCCATGACCACCCGCCATCAACTTCCTTCTCCAACAGCTCCCGAGCACCTGTGGCTCCACGGTTTATCTCTGCGAGCAAGGTGTATCAAAGAAGGAACTGGGGAGCACATATGTGATTAACAGGGATGCAGCTTTATTAGTGAGCTTTGCAGAGCTTGTTAAAGGATCAAGGCCTGTTCTTTTCAAAAGCTAAGTGCGTGCTGCTGTGTGTGCAGTTAGGGGTTGAAACCAGGGATAAGCTAAATATAGGTGCATATATTTCCCCTAGATATCCCAGGAGATCTTTATCTAGAACTGTTTCTTCCTGTTTTAAATTTAAATTATATATCAAGTACCTGCCAGTCATTTGGCACATTCCTAATTTAAACAGGGAAGACTTGTTTTTCCAGACACTTTTTCAAGACTCATCTCTTTGAGAGCCAGAACAAGTTCAATTTATAACTCAAGTTGAATGTTAGGAACAAATTGTTAGAGCCCAACTAACAGTATGTGTCATATTCTCTCACTGAGATGTCTAATTACTGATAAATACAAAGCTGTAAATGTCATACTTGATTTAAATCCTTTTCTCCCTGGAAAACAGATGCCAACCATACAAAAATCTCTCTGTGGTCATTCGTTTTTGAAACAATCTGAAGTGCAACTACCAGAAGTTGTAAAGAAATCAACACAATTCAGTTTTGACAAAACTCAGACTCATTTCTTTATGCCATCATTTCGCTTCTAGGAAACACAACATCATCCCAAACGCGCTGCAAATTAAAGAAAACCTTGGCAGGCAGGGACGGGTGACCCAGAAAGGCATGTGGCTCCTTCTGAGGAGTTGAAAACCATGTTCTTAAAAGCTCTGCTTGCTGCTCGTTATTAAACAGCGCTTCGGAGCTGTGCAGCATGCAGGGACTTGCCTAGAGCTACTCCCTTCCAACATTTTCAACTGCTGAACCTGGGGAGAAGCTGCGCGCGTGTCCGCCAGCACTGCGAGCGGGGCAAGTCACACAAATCCCGAGCGGAGCAAGGCAGCAGAATAAACCAGCAACAAAACCAGAGCTGCTCCACCAACGGCAGGCTTAATGAAGGCCATCGCTTTGTATCTGGGCTAATTGACTTTTTAATTGAATCGCACTGAAACGGCAATGTGAACTCATCTCTTGTAAGACATCAGAGAAGCCACAAAGCAGAGACGTTATGAACTCCACAACCACAAGAAAAGCAGGAGCCAGAGCACATGCCTTCCTGGGCACCAGCAATTCAATATGGGAGGATAACCTTGAGCAAGGAGTGGGTTTTCTGGCATTTAACAAGATGCAAGCTTTCGTCTGAATCTCTCCTGGAACGTACTTAACCTCACTCTTCCCTGTGCATTTCCTGACATCTAAGAAGGGCTTCACTCCCATTGCTGTTTTTTTCCTCTGTATTAGCAGGGTTTTATGCCTCTGTTCAGATAATTATTTTGCAAAACCTGTTGTGACCTCAATATTTCTTAGAGCTTTGCTCTCAATTACAAGCTGGACCGAGAGCAATCAACGGCTTCAGCAGTTATTATGAGGGATGGAGAGTGACTACACATGTGAGGCATGAGGCAGAAGCCTCATTTCCTCTGTACATGATCCGAAACTCTGAAAGACACAGACAAAACTTAGGGAGAATTGTCTAGGTGGCATCACCATCAGCTTTTCAAGTCAAAGAGTTTCTCTTTGTATTAGGACCATGCTCAATTGAACAATATCACAGTCTGTTGTGTCCCCTGACAGCAATTTCCCGCCCTGGGCCTGGAAATCATCACCTGCTACTTGCAGCCTCAAGTTTCTCCTTTAGCAATCACGCTCTGAAGGTCTTGTTTCTCTTTCTCCAGCATGGTTTTAGTGCAATCTGAAGTGTAACAGATATCTCAGGAGATGACTGTGCTGTCCCTGCTCTGTCTCCTGCTTCTGGAATAATTTATGCCACAGTCACAATGCAAAACTATCCAAAAGTGGGACTGGGACATTTCCAAAGGCCATGGTGAACATTAAAATGGGGGACAGTGCTCTGAAGAGAGGGGAAATCTGGTTAACTGCTCCCTTGGCTCGCTCCAGGGAAAGCCCCTTTGGGACTGACCCTGGAAGGTGACAGTAATGAAGTAGCAGAAATTAGGTGGGTTTCTATGACTTTTGTTCTGTAGATTGAAAGCTCTGCACAGCATGAAACCAGCCAAGAAAAAAAAAAATCAATTTACTGGCCCTTATTCCTAAATGTAGGGGGCTATCAAGGAGGGGCAGCGCTGCCAAGCTCAGGGGTCCTTGCAATGGAATTCAAGGATCTCTGCATTGAAACTGGGTGAAATCAACCTGATTTTTCACACAGATTAAGAGAACAATTCTTCCTGTTTTTCTGAGCTGTGCTAGCTCATATCCTTGTGCTCACAGTAATTAGTGTGTGACCCTGTGGCATGGGCCATATCCACTTTGGGGCTGCCAGATCAGCTGCAAGCATTTAACACCTGAACACCCTCACCTGCGTCTCTCTGGTCTCTGTTCTCATGGGATGATTTTTTTCCTACTCCTGAGAGCTTTCCATTTCTCTCTTCCATGGCTCTTCCATGGCCCTCCTGGAGCTGGCTGCACATGGGGAGGGAGAAATCCTGGAGCAAGCCCATCGGTGGGACAGAGTGCAGAAGGTAAGGCACGCTCCCGACGGAGGGAAATACCAGGGCCTCATTATGTGGTGATTCAGCCTCCTTTCCTAATCACCAGGCAAGGATCAGAGAGCCTCGGGGGGCTTCGCCCTCAGCCCTGTAGATGCAAACTCCCCGCAAAGCGAGTAAACAGTCGGAGTATCTCTAATCAGAGCCCGAGCGCGCGTCTAAATTTAACATCCAAATTGTGAACCTCTGTCAAAGACATGCCCAAATCTGTTGGCTTGAAATGAGGGAACAAACAGAGCACTGAGATTCAAAGTGTGTGCGTGGGGGAGGCTGTGGAGATGGGTGGTTTGGGGGGACTGGTGCAGGACAAGGCTGCTCTGGGCAGCTGGGGTGAGTGGCCGGGGCATGGCCAGGGGTCCTCTGGGGACCCTCCCGGGGGTCTCCTGCAACGTGTGGGCTGCTGTGTTTGTTGGCCATATCGCAGAAAAGTGCTGCAGCCTGCCAGGAAGCAGGTGTGGCCCCAGCCCCACCTTTTGATTCCCTTCAAGAGGAGCATTTAAAAGCAATAAAAACCCAAAACACAAAACAAAGCGAGTGCTGAGTGCACCCAGAGCAGCATTCCCCTCATGAGCTGTGGTGGGGGCTTGGCCCACAATTTTGAGATCAGAAGATTAAAGAAAAATCATCATTTTCGTTGGAAAATAAGGACAACTGTTCCCCGACTACTCTTTTGTCATCAAGTATCCTAAATTCTCTTTCTTCCCTCACCTCCCTCCATGCTCTCTCCCTTTTCTCTTCAATACAAAAACCAGCCTGGTCCCCAGGACAGGGACCAACCAAAATCACCCCCAAACACATCAACTTCTTTGTCAGAGGCTACAAGAACAGGGAGTTCAGAGAAGGACAGGAGATGAGATGCGCTGTTCAAGTAATCACTTTCAGGATGCATTTCAATGGTCATTGTGAAATAGAGACAAAAAGCAAAGGGAGCAGATCCTATAAGATGGTGGCTACAATGTTTTGGGAAAGGTAATAGGAGATGGGACACTGTCTTTTCCTGCCTTGGCTGAGCAGAAGGGGCTCAGCTACACATGGGGCAATATCCTTAGAGCTGCCTGCCAAATGGGATCAACCAGAAAGCAGTCCTGCAAAGTCACAGAGCTAAGGGGACGCTTTGCTGAGCCGTGTGTGTGAGATGTTTTGCTTCCCACTGCTGAAATAGCCCGTGTACACCCCGCAGGGGGGTTGGGCTGCTTGGTTAATGTTTGCCCTCTCCTCTGCCACAGTGATTTTGGTGGGAATTGGACCCTTTTCCATTTGGGGTGTTCCCCAATGGTTGCTCGCAGTCAGCCCCGCGGGGTTTGAATTCTCTGTGGAGATGGGTATTTTTCAAACTGGTTCCTTGGACTTGGAAAAAAAACAAACAGAACCATCCCATCCTTGGAGATCCTGCTTCTGCATTCGGTTGTGCAGTCTCTGCTTGGTTTTGCAGTGAAGCAGAAGAAACACATCCTGGAGGTATTACACAAAGCCAGAAAACTAATGAACAGAGCCCCTGAAGTGACGGTGTTTCCTTCTTCAATGTATCTCGGGGTTTTCCAGCGCCTGTGGATGGTTTCCTAGGGCTGATATTTGCAGAACTGCTTGCACCAGCCTGCGTGGAGGCTGTGTTAGTGTGGGTGCAGCTTTTTGCTGGACTTGCAGATTCCATCCAGGCACGGTTGGGCTGTTCCTTCCCCATCCCGACTTTCCAACCTCTGAACGGCTTGGGCAGACTTTTGGAAATTGTTTCCAGGTTGCTGCACAGCCTGGAGCGAGGTGGCCGATCATGTAGAACCAGGGGCACGTGCCTCAAGTGTCCCATGAAACGCTGCTCCTGCCATGGCAGTGAGCGGCAGTGCCAGGCCATAACCATGGCACGGTTTGTGTTCCTGGGGGTGAAATGAACTGATGGGGTTGGCTGTACCGAGGGCTTCTCGACTGCAGAGCCACGGAAAGCCATGGGATTGGTGAGTCTCACGTTGGCACACAGAGCAGCGACTCTCTCCTCAGCCTGCTCAGCGTGGCAGGGGTCACACATGTGTCCCCAAGCAGAGCAGGTACAGTCCTAGAGCACTGCAGAGATGTCCCTTCCATCATCTGCCAGTTGGGCCAGGCAGGTGCTTCAGCCCTGGGTACCCCGGGGAGCTTGGACAGGTAGCCTTACGCTGGTGTTGGTGGAACAGAGAGTCTCCTGGAGCAGTTTGGGGGAAGCCTGTGAATTACCGAGTTGTGTGGGGCAGTCTGGGCCCCAAGCTGGGAGATCTGGCAGAGATAACCTTTTTCTCCAGTCAGGCTGCTGCAGGGGTTTGCAAAAACGCTTCAATCTGAGGCAGCCCTGCCTTCCCCAGGCCTGGTCTGCCGTGGCAGGGCACCTGCAAGGGGTCCTGCCAGGACCACCACCCAGGGCTGACAGTGGGAAAGTTCCCATGTGGGATGCTGTCCCTTGAGTGGTTCAAGAATGGATGTGTTGAGCAGGAGAGGAGATGGCAGGATGGCCTTCCACTGTGCACCACTCACCCTGGGATTCAGCTGCCACAGAGGGTTTTAGCTCCAAGGACCACAGACCTCAGTCACTGCAAATCAGCTGTGAGAGCCCACAAGGGATCCAGGGCTCTTCTCTTTCACATCTTCCTCATCCTTGGGATGCAAGTTATCTTGCACTGATGATCATTCCTGTCTGCAGACTGCTGAGGGAAGCTGGCGTGTGGGACCACATTCTCAGTCGTGCTACCCTTCAGATCTGCTGGCCAGCTTCAGCCAAATTTAACCAGATAGGTAAAGACTTGAAAGGAGTTTAACTTTGCACAAGCTTGTGCAAAGCAGCAGGAGAGAGGAGAGAAATCCAAATTAGGACTCCCAGCTGGAAGAAAAAGCTCTAATGTGAGCCCAACCTGATTATTAGACATCAGAGAATCCACACAAGAGGGAGCGCCGCAGGCAACCAAGCTTCATGAATTCTGCTGCTCGCAAACAGCTGTTTACTTGGGTGCTGCAAAGTTGGGAGAGCTGAGGTCCCAACACACAATTCCCATCTGACCACCAGAGCTGTGAATCCAAACAGGGCTCAGCTCACCCCAGCCTGGTGAGAGCAGTTCTCCCCAGTGTTGAAGGGGCTGTGACCTGAGCTGTCTGACCCTGTGAGTCCTCACCCTGACCTCACCTCAACCTGGGTGTTGGTAATGAGGCCCCTGCCCTTGTCACCTGAGTGCTGGTAGCCCTCAGTGCCCTTTCTGTGATTCCCTGGGGGGAACATACATGCTATCCTTGTTATCCTGCAGTCGCTGAAATTTGTTGGGAAGGAGCCCAAGAGCATCCTGGCATGAAGAGCTCTGTGAGGGACCTTGTGCGCTGCTGGATGCAGGTGAGGAGCCCCAGCACTCGGCAGGACAAGGACTGCCCAGCTCCTGTCTGCCTTGCAGCACAGCCCTGCCCACTGTGCTCCACCCTCACCTTTTCCCTCCTACCAGGCAATTCTCATTCACCCACAGACCTGTCCCTGCACTGATCTGATGATCTTCTTCCCCTGCCCAGCACCCTGCTGGTCTTTCCCTTCTGCTGCCCGAAGGTGAGCACGGAGAGCAGCTTTCTGCTCTGCCTGCAGCCTCTCTCACTCCCTTGCCATCTGTCTGCCTTGCACTGCTCCTTCCCATCCCTCTCCTGTGTTTGGAGGCAGCGTAAGGACACAGAGGACAGAAAATGAATGAGACAATCAGGGCACGGTCCTCCCTCATAAAAGGATGGCTGGCCAGGACGCCAGCGGCCGTGCCACAAAAATTCCCTGCAGCAGACATTTACTGAATGCAAAGGGATACCTGCAAGCTGACAGAAAACCTTCAGCTCCCACGCCTGCCCACAGCCGCCCACCTCCTGTGCTGTGTCCACAGTGCTGCACAAGCCTCTGCAAGGCCAGCCCTTGGCCTGGTGAGCTCAGAGAAAAGATTAACCCCCAGGACAGACGCATTTGCCCAGGTTGGTCTCATTGCCACAGTGTGTCCTTGTCAGCTCTTGTTATGCTCCCAGCACAAGTCACTCCCTCCTGCTCTGGACTCTCTGCTGGAGGCACATTTCTGGAATCTCCTGCCATTGCAGCACCTCTATGGAGCCAGCAATGGTGCATGGACACTGCTTGGAGCACCTGTGACACCAGGCTGGGCACACAGTGTCCCTGTCACCCCGAGCCATATGGAGTATCTATTCATGGCATAGCCAGCGTCTCCCGGGCTGCCTGAGTCACAGCATCTCTCCAACGTACAACCTAGCCGGTCAAAAATAGTCCCACAATGTAACAGCATCAAAATAGTCCTGCTTGGCTACCTCTCTGTTCTCTCTCCCAAAATGGCGAGTTTTGACTGCTTGGTGGAGGAGCATAAGAAACAAGGCACAGGTAACCTGCTCCTTCTCCCACTTTTCAGCATCAGTGCGAGTATGTGGTTGATCTTTAGCTATTGCATTTAAAAACCTTCACTGGAGCCATCCACCCCAAATGGATCAAAACCTTGTTTGAATCCAAATACAACTTTGGGACCCTGCAATATCCTGTGGCAATTTGTTCCAACAGTTAATTAAACCCTCTGTATAGAAAAAGAAAATGTTTCCTTTGGTTTGTTTCAACCCTCTTGCTAGTTCATTTCTGAGCTACAAACCTTCCTAGCAGCCCTTGCAGCGTGCCCCTCCCTGGAGCTCCTACTTCCAAGAATTAGGGAAGAAAGTTTCTTTGCTAATAAACCTGTACCTACCTCATTGCCAAGGAAAAAGTGTGGTTAGAGGAAAAATAGCTTGCTCAGCAAATCAGCTCGTTAATAGACAATGCACCATCCATGTTGCCAGCCCAGTTTAAAAAAATTAAAAGGGCTCAGGGGTATTTAATCCTCTTATGTTTGTCCATGATACAGGAGGAAGCCCTCTGCTCGCAGTGCAGCTGCACTTGCATGCTCCACACGTGGCAAAAAACAAAGCGAGGTGCAGGGAGCAGGGAATGCCACTGCTGTAGCATGGAGGGAGCTGGAATGATCCTGCAGGACTTGCCTTGGAGCAGTTGGCAGGAGAGCAGGATGCAAAATGCATTAGTTCCTAACAGATGTTTGATTCCAGGTGTTGTGCCTCCTTTGAACTCTCCCTTCGTACATGAACGATGCTTGTTTGTTTGCCGGGTTGGGGATGCAGTGGTTTGAGAGCATTAGGGTTTGAAATGCATCCACGGTGTGAGCTGTAGCTAAGGGAAAGGCTCAGGAGGAGAACAGATCCTGCTGTGCTCTCCCCTCCACAGGCAGGGCGGCTGGGCTCGTTTTAGGAACCTTACACAGCACATTGGAGCACAACAGGCAGGTGGGGAGAGCAGAGACCAAGCGCCCAGCTGGGTTAGAGACCTCTCACCTGCCCAGACCCCCAGGAACCCCAGCATCTTATCAGACAGGCGGATGTCCCTGAACCATTCCCGATAAGCTGAGGTGTGCTGCGCATTAGGAGATGATAAAGGTACACAATGCCAAGCCCGGAGACGTTGCTGTCCTGAATACCGAGACAGCCCAGCCTTCCTCAGGAGCCCAATACAGACTGTTTGCTTTCCGTGCCGAAGCTCCGATAACCTCCCAGGTCTCTCTGGCTGACAGCCTGGAGAGCCACAGCAGCTCCCTACACATCCCCTGCCTGCTCTTCGCCCCTCTGAGTGCCGGAATAGGGGAAACAGAGCGTTCCGTGTCCTCCTGCCTGGATCCAGGGCACCCTGGGCGAAGCAGGAGCCCACTGGCCACAGCCTTGCCTGCCCAGCAGAGCCTGCCCAGCTTGTGCCACCACACAGCCCGAATTTCCACCCATCCTGGGAACCCTCAGCCCTCCGCAGCCACAAGCGCAAAGGAGCAGCAGCTTTTTTGAAGGGTTTTCTCTGAAGCAACCCCAGTCGCGTGACCGCTGATCTTTGCCCCTCTGGAGTGCTGTGCTCCACCGAGTCCGCCTGCAGTTCCCCGGGAGGCTGATTAGCTGATAACTGCAGTTTGGAAGTTGGCTCCGAGTGCCCAGGCCTCCCTGCTTGTATTTCCACCTCTTTTATCAGAGCTGCACATGTACATAGGAAATAATTCCTGCACGCCCTGAACTGCGACTGGGCTTGAATCTTATTTTGTCATAGGGGACCTGATAGTGAGCAAAGGTGCAGATAAACAAACAGTGGCTCTTGGCTTCAGCTCCCCAGCTCTGCTGCCTGTCCTGGAGGGGGAAAGGGCAGGTGAGGAGCTCTTATCTGAGTCTACAGGGAAGCTGGTCCGGGAAATACCAGCACTGTGAGTGCACTCAGGGATCCCCAGGGCACAGCCCAGTTCGAGGTGACAGTGGAAGTGGCTTAATGCGGAATGTGGGGATAGAGTTTGGAGCGGTACCACCTCACCCCAGTTAGAGAGCCTACAGCCAGACGCCATCACTGCTCCTGCCCCAGCTCATCCATTTACTCCAGCATGAGCTCGCTCCCCGCAGAAATCCTACCCCTTCCAGACACCTGGAGTGCTTCTCAGTTCAGTCCCTCCACACCTGCCTCGCTCTGCAGCGTCGCTTTTGCCTTTGATACCTGGAGCCCACCTGCTCGCACTGGCTGCAGCCTGCTGAAGCTCCCACCCAAGAGCAGATGCAAACACGAACGAAGCTTTTGCTGCCTCCTTCCACAAGGGAAGGGAGGAAGAGATGAAGGGCTCTCCCTCTGCATCCCAAACCTCTCTCTGTAGGAGAAGGCTGCTCCCAGCAAAAGTTACTCACATGCAAAAGCAGTTTCACGACTAAATCTCTGCATCCTCCATCCATGCTGCACAGACTGCTTGCTCCCTGAGTCATTTCAAGCTCCCACACCGGCGAGCAGCGTGCCTTACCTGTTGCAACAGGAGAGAGCCCTCTCCTGAAGTTTACTGCCTCTCCGCTCCCTCCGCCGAGAATTCCCTCCCGCAGCAGCACCTCGCTGCCTGCCGGGGCTCCATGGTGCCTGCAGCTCAGGGCACGGGGCTCCGAGAAATCCCTGCGAGAAGGGGTTTCGCCGGCTGGAGCTCCGGTCGGGAGCAGCGAGGGAGAAAGTTGCGAGGGGTGGAACTCGCTCGAAGGAGCGCCAGCCCTTCCGTGACGGGCTGGAGGAGTAGGAGGAGGAAGAAGAGGAGAGGTATCGCCCTCTCTCTCTCTGCAGAAGTGAAGTTGTGTGTGTGTGTGTGTCAGAGCCGGGCAAACACCCAAGCCTTAGAGCCAAATAATTGCAGCGCTTTTTACTGTTAGATTAACTGGTATTGCCATGAAATGCAGGACCTCAAATGCAAGGGGGGAGTGGGGGGTGGTGGTGGTGGAATATATCAGGTAAATCCCTCCAACACACCTGAAAAACTCAAAAGATTGTTTTTAACTCTCTGCCAGGTGGGTGTTGTGAGGAGGGATGGGGAGAAGGGGGTGGGGGAAACCTGAATCTGCCCTCGGAGCAGCTGCATACGGGAGGCACTTTGAAGGTGGTTGTTGTTGTTGTTTGTGTTGGGGAGCCCCCAGAAACCTCTGCAGCCGCCAACAAGCCCCAGGGTGCTCCGTGCTGCGCAGGCAGAGAGGATGAAAAGGTGGTCCTGTCCTGAAAAGGCAGCAGCAGAGGAAGGAGAGGGAGGCAGCAAGGGGAGCTGGCAGCATGGGGAGACCAGACATCGAGCTGGAACTTTGGTTTTTATTCTTGCTGCAGAAAGAGTATCCTGACTGTGAGGGTGTTGTTCAGGGCTGGACCAAGGTGAAGGGACAAGAACCCTTCTCTGGGTGTTACTGATGAGGGTCCTTCACTCCTTTTGTCCCAGTCCCCTTCTCCCTTCCCATCTCCTTTCCACACTAAACCCCAGTAAATGCTAGCATTCCCCCTTTAGATTGCAGTGAGGTTTGAAGATGTACAGGGGTAGTTCTCAACAAGGGAAATGAATGCTCAGGTTTAGGTGAAATTTCCTCCCCCTCTGGTGCATTTTTACAGATTAAATTACTAGAAAGCTTTCTGTATGGTTTTAGGAAAACAAAAATAATATGGAAACTGGAGAATTTTAATTTCAAACTGTCTGAATAGATGCCTGGCTGCTCCTTGTGAGGCTCCAAGTAGGGGACAGCTGTGGCACTGAGCACAGGAGTGGAGGAGGGAGACAGGGTCCATGAACATCCCTTCTGAGGAGGAGTGGTTGGTGGAAAATTGCACCCTTCTGGTCACCTGCAAGGCCCCCAGGACAGCAGGTTATTGATCCTCTGTCCACATGTACAGCCTCGATTGGAACTTGTCTCAATCTAGGTGATGTCAGTTTAAATCACACAACACCAGTCCATTGGAAAATCCATGTGATTTCATTGTGCAAATCCAAAAAAAGATGTTAAGAAGTTGAAGTGAGAAGTGATATATTGGAGTGTTTGGAGTTGTTGGTGGAGGTGAGTGAGAGCAATATGGTAAATTCACCAGAAAATGCAGTTTTGATGTAATCAAAGTTGATCAGGAATTTAGATTAAATCTAGGAAGCAGTTTGTACCAGGAATGAGAGAGGAAATGTGCATAGCATGGTGAGACTGAACACTCTCCCTGGGGTTACCACAGGACAGTGCTGGGTTGGGAAATCTCTGTAGCTTTTGTGCTTCTCTGTAGCTTTTGTTCTTCAAATGTTCATGTTGTGTGCTCGACTCACAGCATCTTAACTCCACTTGGAAAGTGACTTTGATTTCAAGCCTGTCATGGCCTTTCAGAAACAGTTTGAACTGAATGGAAGGCAAAAATCCAGTTGGATTTACATGTGTGGCTTGTCCGTTTTTTCAGCTGGTTTATTCAGATTATTTCTAGGGGAACTTGTAGTGAAGTTTTGAGGATTATAAAAGTGACGGTAGAAGTAATAGTTCCTTGAAACTAGCTTCGCGTTGGGACATCTCATGAAAGGAGGTCAGGTGATCAGTCAGTGATGGCAATGGGAGGCACATTTGGGAGGAAGGAAAGGAAGAGTTCCTTCACACAGCTGTATGTCTCATGTCTTGCAGCTGTGGAAGGCGAGAAAATCAAGTATTGGTGGCTGGATTTCAGCAGAGCTGACGCAGGGCTCAGAACAATACTTGTATTATATTTAGACATACCAAGGTGCAAGTGAGCAAACCTCTGGCTTCAGGGCATCAGCTGATTGCTGCAAGAACCAGCATTTCCCTGCGTTTGGAGCCTTTCATGACTGGACGGGTGCCCTGTTCCTTTTGCCTGCATCTGGAGCCGTGGGGAGCCCTGGAGACGCTGGGCTTGGGGACTTGGTCTCATCTTGTGTGCCAAGGTGTGAGCCCTCAGCCAGCAGGGCCAGCAGTGCTGACCTCAGCAATGCCACCCACAAGCCAGCTCTCCTGTCTGCCCTGCCTGCTTGCTCTCCCAGGTGGTGACAGGGGCCCTCTTTCATCCCTTTTCTTAGCTCTGCTGATGAAATGCTCTTTGGGGAAGCTGGTGCTCCTGGAAGAGCTGTGAATCAGGCAGGCCCTGCAGAAATGTTGGGTGTAAGCTGGTTATTACCTGATCCCCATACAGAATATATACAATTCCCCCTGACCATTGTTGCCAGCAGGTTGGTGGCACTGGGCGTTCCTTCCCAGAGGTGGCAGAGCATGGTCCCATTCTTGTTGGCTGCAGGGGACATAGGTCTCAGAGAAAGCTTTGCTATGGAACAGCAGAACATGAGAGACATGACCAAAGGAGGGCTTGATCGTACAAAAGCCCACCTACTTTCCTAAATGTACCAGATGCTTTAATAACATTCAACAAAATTGCAACGAAATTGCCTTTCCTAATTAAATTGCAGCATTGGGGTGAGCACCAATCTGGCTTTGGAACCCCCAAAATCCTCATATTATTGTTAGCTAGGATACTAAAATGGACTCCTGCCTTCCATACAAAGACAAATGTGGTCTCTTAGGGCACATTGGGATTGGTTACTCTCCCAGTGATCCAGGGAGCACAGGAGAACTCCTCCTGAGGTCCAGCTGTTAATTCTGTGTCAGTGGTGGGTGAGAGGCTGGGACTGATGAAAACCTTCTGGCTCTGCCTCCTCAGCTCTCCTGCTCAGTTTGAAGTCATGCAGGGTTGGGGAGAAAAGTGTTGTGTTTATCCCAAGGAACAACTCCTGCTCCTGCAGAAAGGGGTGGGTCACAGAATTACCTGTGGTTGCAGGCCGAGAGGATTGGCCTGGCTGGGGGAACTGTCCCAGGAGGAAAGAAAGAAGATGGAGCTGTGCATGATGCCTGGCTTTGTCCTTCTTCACACCATTCAGTCAAATAAGGCAACAAAGCTCCATAAGCTGCTGTCAACATTTCACACCAGAGATCCTGCTGTCGGGATCTCACCCTGTCAGAAGCAGTGGGACCTTTTCCAGGGTGTGGGGAATGTCAGAGCTCCATCGCTTGGCTGGCAAGGGTGCTTCTTCTCCCTAATCACGGGGAGAGATTTCATTTCCTGGTTCCGCCCGAGATCTCCATGTGATAAAGCCGAGCCGTTCTGCTGTGGGTTACCTGCATGAAGAGTTTTGCAGGGAAGCAGCGTGTTCAGGCTGGGGTAGGGAAATCACCACGGGCCTCTCTGGACCAGCAAGAAGCACTTACAGGGGCCTCCCTGCCAATGGCTGTGCTCGCTGCCCTGGGGACAGTCTCCTGAAGACTTGCCTGCAGGCCCATCTTCCACCTCATCCTCCTAAACCTGTGCCTTTCCTGGCCAGCACTTGTACCTGACCCCACTGGGGTGTTGCCTCCACGGACCTGGAGGTCAGGGCAGTGCTGTTGAGGTGTCGCACTGGGTTGTTTCTCCAAGCTCTCCTGCCCTCAGAAAGAGCCACGATGGTGTGACACCCTTGATCATCCCTCCAGAGGGTCTGGCAGCTTTTGGGCGAGCTGGCCCAGCTGGGACTGAAATGCTCCAGGTGTGTTGGTGAGGGTGGGCAGCCAGGCTCCTGGTGGGCACTTCCTAAGCAATCCCAGCTCCCTCTGCTCTCCCACGGTGCCTGACTTGATATGTCACCCAAATATATATCCCCTCCAAATCTACAGCAAATGCCCACTCAGATGTGCTGGCATCTGTGAGTTACCTCCCTCGGGGACAAACCACTTTTGTTTCCCCTTTGCAGAGAATAGAGCCCGTCTGTGTGCCTGGCCCTTCAGCCCCGGCATCTGCTGCGGTGCTGCAGTGCTCTGTGGGTCTGTTTGCACGGCAGCGTGCAGGGACTTGCCAGGGAAGGGGCGATTATCTGCCTGGAACGGCGGCAGCGCTTTCCCCGACAAGCGGGAGCGTGTGCTGGGGGCAGGGAGGATCCAGGGCTGTGCAGGGATCGGCTCCCTGGGAGCTGTGTCTGCCTGCAGCCTCCTTGACCAGCGCTGATGGCAACGCTCCATGAAGAGGCTCCAATGGCTCGGGATCATTCCCGTGGAGCTGCAAACCATCCCAGGCAGGCAGAATCTGTGGGGGAGTGAAGGCGTGCAGAGGGACGTCTGGGTTTCATCTGTCACGTCCTTGGAATCTCTCAAGGGGCACAGACTGGATCCATCTCTCCCTTTGCAGTGGACCCTCCAAGTGCTAATCACAAACCTTGAATCCTATCTCTGGGAGCACATTTCTCTCTCTGAGACTCACCCTTTGTACCCTGTACAAGTTTGAACTGGGATTTCCTTTGAGCTCCAGGTTATCCTGGCCTGAAGTCCAAGAGGAGTCCAATGATGAGTGAATTTGACTCAGGCTACCCATCACACTTAGACTTAGGAATAGAGGCTGGTGCATTGCAGGCAACTCCCCTGCATTCAGTGCAGGCTCTATTAAGACATCTTTGGCTTGTGAGGCTGAATGCTGGGTAGTCCTTGCCCTTAGACACTCAGGAGGTCATCACCATGGAGCTCATGCTGCAGTCAGTCCCCCCCTGCACAGGTCTTTGTTGGGACAGATCAAACACGATGCATGGCTAAGAGTGAAGGACACGAGGTTGTTGGCAGTGTTGGACTGGAATCCAAGTCTCTTCGGGCCCTGTGTGGGATCATAAGGACTGCTGTGGCATGCTCCCCTTGTTGGCTTCCCACCAAGCATGATGCACACCGATTCCTACAGGGCACTGCTGACAGATCCCTTGCCCCTTTAAAAGAGATGAAGTCATCTGCCTCCAAAGCCATCTGGCACCAGGACAGAGTCAGAAGCTCAGTGCAACAGAAGGCTGGGATGCCAGCCCGCAGAGGGGATGTCATCGCTCTGCAGACAGATGGGACCCTGATGGGACGGGGCGAGATGCTGCGCAAGACCCTGGGAGAAGGTTTGGTGTCGTGGGGAAGGCAACAAAGACCCACTGGCAGAGCACCAAGGTGTGCCATGGCCCCACTGCCATCACCCCTGCCGAGCAGAGCCCCACTGGGAGCTGGAGCTGCACGTTTTCCTGGGAGGACAGGGGGCTGTACCCAGCTCTCGTCATGGGATGAGCTAGCGAGTCAGCGTGTCTCCTCCTCCCCCTCCATCCGTCCGTGCCGAGCAGGTATGAGCTCATCCCGAGCCACTCGTCCTGCCCCGTGTGCCGGATGGCTGATCTCATGGATGGCTGATCTCATCGCTGGCTGTGCCACCGGCACTGACTCCAGAGCGGTGTGTCACTGCAGTCCCCGACAGCACCCCGTGGGAAGAGGAGCCACCACGGCCCAGCGAGGCTTGGGGAAATGATCTGAAGCAAAACTGCCCACCAGACTTGAGTGGGTGGTGGGGGACAAGGTGAATTCCACGCCTGGGGAACAGCCCTTCACTTCCAGATCTGGCAGGAGGTTTCTCTCTCAGCATTGCTGGCAATTCCCAGGATGCCTCCTGTATCATAGACTCCTTAACTCTCCTAACATAATTAGTGGTCCCCTTCACAGGACTTTGCTGGGTCATGCTTTTGTCCAGCAGGAGTTTCCCAGGCCACCATAAGTCTTCGGAAGTTCCTGCACTGGACCCTCTTCTCCCCGCCATGCACTGCAAGGTGTGGTGGCTTCTAGCCAAGGCACGGACCCAGTGAGTGTCTCCTCCTGGCCCAGTTTGTCAGGAAGGAGCTGGGGCTGGGATCAGTGGATCAACACAGATATGCTTTTCCATCACCCTGGCTGAGAAACCAAAAATCAGCTTGGTGTTTGTGGGAGAGATTGGTGGGGGTGGCAGTGAAGAATAGAGGAGGGGACAATGTGGGAATTGCTTGGGTCTGTACTAGGAGGTGGGGAAAGAGGACAGCGAGTGAATTCATCTGAAAGGTAGAGCAAAGATGAGAGGTTAAATTACAACTCCATAGCTCAGGTGTCTGTCCAGGGACAATGAGCCATTCCCAGAAGATAACTCTCTCCCCTCCCTGATGCCACACAACCAGCTTGGACTGGATGTTTAACTTTTAGTCCAGTGCACTGGATCGTGTGCTGGGGATTGCACAGGCACTGGGAGATCAGGCACAGGCAGAGCAGGGTCTGCCCGCACTCTTGCTTCACTCAGATGTCTCCAGTTTGCCCGGCTTGAGCAGAAACGCTTTCAAAGTGGAGGTTAATTTTCAAGCAGGGAAATAATTTGTGTTTGTTCTGGTCTGGCCGGAAAAATCCTGGACCACTAACTCTTTTCCCTCAGAAAGACCACTCCTCTCCTGCTTTGTCTTGGTTTGGGAAGAAGTTCTGTTCTACTCCAGCCCAGATCCTTTGTACTCTCTCCTTTGCAGTCCATAAATGTTTATCTGTTAACCACCAGTCCCAGACTTCCATGCTCCCCTCTCAGATCTTTGCTCTCTACTTCTCCTTTCCCTTGGTGCTTAGACCTGACACCCAGTCTTGCCTGGCAGAGAAACCAACCTGGAAGTTCCTTGCTCCAAGGGCATTATAAAGAGGCGCCATTGTGCAACGGAGCCTTGTACCAGGAATACAATCCATGTGATGATTATCTTGATACCATCCTCCCTGAACCAGGGGAGCCTGAGCCAAAAGAGGAATTTGGAGCTAAACAGCTTTTGTTTACAGGAAGCCAGAGCACAGTGTCTGGGCTTGTACCAGTGTAGCAGGAGATGTTGCTACTGTCTCAGACTGCAAAATATTGATGGATGGTGTGTCCCTGAGATTTCCCAGGGACATTATGGGAGCAATTTCCCTAATTTCTGAGGCGTCTTGTACAGCAGCCCAAGGGAAAAAGTGTTTCCTTTGGCTGACTGGACAACCAAGCAAAGGTCATCAGCTTTATTGACTGCTGTGTTTGGCCACGGTCACCGCAGGCTTTGCAATCTCTGCAGCACTCTGTGCCTTGGGATGGAAAAAAGTTGGGTCTCAGGCGTGTTGTAAAGGGCAGTGGCCACCAAGGGACACAGTACCAGCAGCCCAAACCTCCATGAATTTGTACTACTGAACAAATCCACTGTCCAAACTCCCACTGATTCCTCACAGGGTGGCAAAGGAGAGGAGACAAACTTCTCTCCCAACAGTGAAGGTTCTTTTCAGGGGATATTACTGTCTTTTCAGGCGGTATTACTGTCTTCCTTCAGGGTTTACAAAACGACAGTCCTACTGGAAAAAAAAGCTGGTGGACTGCTCTGCAGAAAGAGGCAAGGAGTCTCCTCTCCAAGGCTTGTCCTGCTAAGGACAGGGAAAGAAACAATTGAGAGAGAAAATCAAAATGTCTGACTGGTCTCCAGATGTGAGGGAGGGCTTGCCCACATCTGGCAGGGAGTGTTTCACAATGGGAACAGCTTTCCTCAGCCCTTGGCACACGGCTGGGGGTGGCTGTTGTACCCACAAACAGGATGGTCCAGTTCCTGTGGAGGCAGAAGATCTGTTTGGGCAGTTCAGTGAGTCAGAGAACATTTACCAAGACCTTTTTGTGTCAGGAAATATGTTTTGATGAAAAAAGGAAAAAGTTAAACTGGTGAAAAAAAAAAGAGCGTGAGAAATGAAAGAAATGAAGGTTGCAGACACATTTCCCCAACCCAAACAGGAAATCCT
Organism: Acanthiza pusilla; assembly: GCA_036630365.1. NCBI lineage: Eukaryota > Metazoa > Chordata > Aves > Passeriformes > Acanthizidae > Acanthiza > Acanthiza pusilla. The sequence continues at coordinate 6,566,615 of JAXCHO010000049.1, read as the reverse complement.
GGTGCTGAGGGGTACCACCCAGCCCAGCTGGGATGGTCTGTTTGGGATTCACTGGTGGCCCACTGCCTGCTGTCAAGTGAGCCATGTTTGGTAACACCTCATGGAGCTACAGTAAGGCTTTGCCCATCCTTGAAGCACTTTGTCCAACCATTTGGAGAAATATCTGAGATATTTACCTTTGGAATTGTTCTGCTCTGGTCTGTATCAGTCCCTTTGTTCCTGGGATGGGGGATAGGGATTGTCTGTAGGGCTGACAGTCTTCTTGGTAAAAGACTTGTGCTGAGAACAAAGGGGCAGAGCCACTGAGGTGTTGACCTGGGTCCACAGCATCCCCCAAATGTCTGTCATCTCCCAGTGCCCAGAGCAGGGGCAGCTCTTAACCTCCTTTTCACTGGTGTGGAAACTGAGGCGCAGGGATGTTCGGCCGTACTTGCAAATATTTTAAGCCAAACGGGGATTAGATGGATGAGGGGGAGCAGAGGAACAGAGAAGGGACCTGGGGACTGGAAGGTTTGTTGGGGCCAGGAGACAGAGGCTATGGAAAGGCTGCCTTGGGAGCTGAGACTGTCCAGCCTCCTTTGCAGAGCCAACCCTCTGTTTTGGCAGGGCTGGAGAGGGCACTTCCCTTGTCACCCTGTCCAGCAAACGCTTCCCCACTGAGCGGGGCATGAGGGCTCAGCTCAGCTGGTTGAGGGCTGGATACACTGCTGGACAGCAAAGCTGGTCCCCTCTGAATTTCCACCGAAAGGAGGTTTCTCCATCTCCTGCTGTGGCATTGCTCTCCACCGCTGATGCTGGGTTGGGGTTTTTGCTCTGAAGCAGCTCCGAGTACCCACCCTTCCCTCCTCCCCTGACCTGTGCAGCTCAGGCATAGCGTGAGCAAGAGGAAGGGGCAACCTTCCTTGGAATAAGTAGGAGAGGCAGTCTGCCAGAAAGATAAACAGAAAAAGGGCTGGGTGAGAGGTGTGGAGAATCCCTAAAGCTGAGGGGCTTTGCATTAATTATCATATTAAGCATTCAAACGGCAAAAATACCCATCTCCGTTTTCATGCGCGTTCCCTTTAAAAAGAAATAAAAATCCTGCTTAATTGCTCCACTTAATTCATTAAAGGATTAAGGCAAAGACTAAAGGAAAAAAGTGAAGTATGATGATGGGTGGTTCTGGCATCCTGCTCCAAACCATCCATGAGTGTTTTGGAGGCAGGCAGGGTGCGAACGTGACTCCTCTGTCCCGTTCCCAGCAGAGCGGGTGAATCCTGGAGCTTGAGCAACCCCGACCACTGGGACAGGCAGGTCTTGGGGGCACAGCCCCAGGCACTGTTCTTTGCTCAGCAGATGCAAATCCTCCCACCAAGACCTTTGCAGGAGCTTTGTGGAGACCTCAGGGCACTCCCCAACCTCTTTGCACATTTGACAGATGCTTCTGACACACTGACCATAGCTGGTACCAAGCCATCCCAGAATCCTGGGGTTTCTTTTTTAATAACAGAGCTGAAGTGCTGCAGCAGGAGGCAATGTTGACTTTTGCAAAATGTCCTCTGTTTTCATTTGCGTTGAGCTTAAAAGTAAACCTGGGAGGCTGGTTTATCTCTCAGGCCCATTTTAATTTGAGTTCCCGAAGTTTAGAGGTCAGGTCGATGTGGGTCTGCCTGCATCACATCTGGGCAGGAACTGTGCTGGCAGAGAAGGGATGCAGAGAAAAGGTGCAGGTGGGAATTTTGCTGCCTCATAAAGGGGAGGGGAGGGGCTGGCTAGGGGTTAAGGTTAAGACTGAGTTTAAGGTTAAGGGCAGGAGAAGAGATTGCCCATCACTTACTTCTCAGGCTGGTGTGGTCAAAGCCAGGCTGGAGTGCTGGCTTTGGAGCAGGAGAAGGACAAGGGTGAGTCCATCTCAGGGGGTCTAGCTGTGCTGAGGAGTGGAGGGAAGTGCTGCCATGGGCAGGGGCTGCAGGGGACATCGCAGGACAGAGGGAAATAGGAATGGAGCTCTACAGCCTGTCTATGAAACCAGCTTTGAGCTCTTGCCTTCTCCTGGGGACGGCTGGTGACTTAGCAGAGGGAATGTGCTTGGGGCTGTGGATTTACTGCTGTAGGGCCCCTGAAATCAGATCCCACATCCCCGAGCAGTTGAGGTGGAGGTTGCCCTGTGCCCTGGTCCTCGTGGCTCGGCAGAGGAGGCCAGGATGGCTTCACCTTCCCAACCGAGCAGGGCCTGAGGTCACCGTTCCAGCACTGCCTCTTCCCCAGCTGCCAGCACGCCCCGAGCCAAGCTGGGCTGCGGAGGGGAGCGAGGTATTGCAACCTGCTCCCTCCAGCAAGGATGGAACACACAGCTCCTGGGCATGGCAGGGGCTGTTGGGAGGGAAGCCAGGGCTTGGCCTGAGAGAGGAGCAGAGCATCTTCTGCCCTGGGGTGCCCTCAGATCTGTGTGCAGCACCCGGAGCAGCTGGGCTTGGACGAGGCTGAGCGCCTGGACAGAGCTCAGCCCCTCTGCAGGGCATCCTGGGTTTGTCTGACCAGCCCAGCTTTTGCTCTCTCCTTCCTTCGCTTACCCCTCTCCCATCTCATCACTGACCGCAGGTGGTAGCGGGTGCCTCATGAGAAAGCCAGATTGGAGCTACGGATTTTTGTGTGTGTGAGCGGGAAACAGCAAATCATCCTTGAAACAATGTCCCTTTTCAGAGCCTTGGCTCCTGGCAGGAATAATCCATCCTCCCTGGGCAGCTCAGCCTGGCAGCAGCTCCGCCTAATCCTGCCCAAGTCGTGGCACCTCTGTGGATTGCTCAACTGTGGGGTGACTTGAGATGCTTCTGTGGCCCCTTGGGGAGCTTCTGGGGCTTGTTGTGGCTCTGGAGGAGGCTGGGAGGAAAGGGCAGGTGACATGGGCAGGCACATCTGTACAGCACATCTGTATGGGCAGGCAGGAGCGCTTGGAAGGTTGGGTTTGTGCTCTGCTCATAGGACAGCCCCATGGGAATGCTGAGGGTTGATCCAGGGTGGGGATTGGGGTCCGTGAAGGAATCAGCCTCAATGGGCATCCGTTGCCGGGTGGGGAGAGCACTGACTGCTTGTTTGTGGGTCACTCTTGGTGCCTCGGAGCTGGAATCAAGGCACAGACCCCAACCCTGCTGTGCTGCAGCAGCTCAGGACACAGCTGCTGTCTGCAGGATGACTGCCCTCACCCACGGTGGAGAATAAGGGCTGTTCAAAGATTCTCAGTGACTTAATAACCCTCTTTCCCCAAGGAGAGGAAGAGGCAGCACGCTCGTGCTCTCTTGAGCTGTTTGCAATAGTGCTGCTCAGATTACAGGGGAGGGTGTGCAGAGAGATTTAATTTCAGGAGTTTTCAGCACTGTGGGCTTCTTTTTGCAAGTGAATCCTGTGCTGTTTTGGATGTAATAGCCATTGTTTGAAATGCCCTCCCGGAGCTTTTCCCCTACCAACTTTTATCTGTCTCCGCCATCATAAATATCATCTCATTTTATCTTTCAAATGGGAATGAAGGCTGTGGGCTGTCTTGTACCCCAGACTGGGGAATTCAGATTTTATTTACAACATGCCAGGGAATTTTGTTTTCCAGTAAAGACTTGTGCTGTAATTGTGAACTTCCTCTTATAACAGAGATCTACCTCCCCACTTCCCTGGAAGGGAGGCTTGAGCACTGCTGGTGTTTTCACTGGGCTTTCTACAGTCCTCTTGAAATTCTCAGAGTTTTAGCAAAGCTGGTGCAGGATTTGTTCACCTTTTGATGCAGAGCATTTGGAGCAGGACATGCAGGAAGGGTCATTGCAGCTGGACCTGCCCTGGAGGGAGGATGGAGGAAGGAGAGTTCCTCACCACCTCCACATTCCCTCCCCAGCTCCGCTTTTCCTTTGCCTCCTCTCAGCATGCTCTGACCCAGCCTGGCCCTGGGTCACGTCCTGCTGGCTGGGATGGAAGCCAAGCTCACACTTCTGGCCCTGGCAGGGAGGGCAGAGCTGCCCTGTCACCTGCCCTGCACTGCCAGCCCGGCTCGTGCCTGCCAGCACCGTCTGCAATTAGGATGGGAGAGGAGCTCACTCAGCCTGCTCCTGCAGGACCCCAGGGTGATGAAAGTTGGTGTTTGAAGGCAGCGAGATGGGGCTGGGGAGGGGATCAAAGGCATCCTGCCTGCCCGCAGCAGCACTTGGCGATGCAAAGCGCGGGGCTGTGCTCTCCGAGGTGATGCTCAGCCCTGCACTCAGGGCACTCCTTGTCCCCCAGCCCTGCCCAGTGCCACCCCCCAGCCCTGGCTCCAGAGCTGCTGCTTCCCAGCATGGAGAGCTCCAGGCCATGCTGAGCACAGGCAGCCCTTTGCTCAAACCCTTTCTGCACTGGGGCTCACAGGAAGGTGGCTGTGGTCCCTGGCATTTGGGGGGCTCTTTGGTCCTTCCTGGGGGACACACAGCACCCGTGTGCCACTTCCAGGGGCAGAACTGCAGAAATTGCATTGACATTAAAATGCAGCTTGCGCTGCCTGGCAGGCGTGGAGCAGCCTCTGTTCCCACGGACTCATTTACCTGCTTGGAAGTGGAAAGTGTTCAGTACCTGGCGGGCTCTGCTGAGCTAATTAATTTATTTAATAACAATTCTTAGCTGCTCTCCAGGCCTAGCTGCTTTGCATCCCAAAGGGTGATGATTTTTTTTTTTTTTTTTGGTAAGAAATTCCCAATGGAGATGTGCCTGGTTTATTTATATAGATAGGTATTACTTTTTTTTGGTTTTCTCCATTTGAACAGCATGTTGCACAACAGGGCTCTGGCTCTGTACCCCGCCTCTGACATGCTGTTGTCCTGTACAGAAACACTGCTGCCACTCTGGGGACACTGCTCTGGGAAAGCTGTGGGCTCTGCCCTCTGGGACAATAGGTCCCAGGGCTCCATGAACCAGAGGGGCTGCAGCTTGAGCTAATGATCAAGCCCAATTAACCTGGAATCTTTGGAGGACTGTAGTCACTAGAGAGAGACAGGGGAGCCCCTCTGCTGCTCTGGGTGTGGGTGGTTCATGGTATCCTGTTTTCCTTCCTCTGCAGTCCCCACGAGGAAATCCAGCTGACTCAGGGGGTGCAGGAGGATGCAGCTTTCCATCATGACTTGTCAACTCGGCATTGATGCTCTCAGCCAGCCCTGTCCCTTGGGAGCAGGGATGAGGCTGTGCCCTGGACTAGGGACACGCATTTCCTAGCAGGAATTAGGAAAGTTTTGTTACCTTGCCGGGAATCTCTGCCCATTTTCCTGCTGCCCCTGGCAAGGCTGATGGGACAGGTGACTGGAGGGAGTTTGTGTCTTGTTGCAACACAACATGGAAACGCTGATCAAGGCTGCCTTGCCTTCAGGGACAGGCAGGAAAACATGGGTGTGGGAACAAGCCTGTTACCCTGTAGGGCAGGTGCAGGGCATGCCACTGGAATTACCCAAAGCAGTGCCCGTGGAGACACCACGGTGCTGGGGACATTGGCTCACTGCTGGGGCACGGGTGCAGGTCTTGCTGCCCCAGGGACTGGGGAGGGGAGGAATAATGTCCCAGGGGTTGGTTTTCCCAGAGCCTGGTGGTGCCACTGCCTGGCACGAGAGCCTGGCTGCTGCAGAGTTCAGCAAGGTGCCCCAGCATCCTCCAGCCCAAACCTTCGGTGACCATCCTGTTCACATGGGGACTTACGTGGCTACATCCTGGCTTGAAATAAAGAGGAAAACTCCCAGCACCGTGGCTGGTTGAGGATCTTTTCCACTTGATCTCAGACAGGGCTGGGATGCAGAAGCCATGGACGAGGAGCCCGTGGCTCTCAGGGTGGGCTCACTCCCCCCACACATTCCCTGAGCCATCCCACTGCTCTGCACAGGTTTGTTCTCCTCCTCGCCCTGAGACAGACCCGGGTGTTTCCGTGCCTCCCACCCCCGGTTGGTGCCCCGGCGGGCTGCTCTCCTCCCCCATTCCCCACTCCTACCCCAAATGGCATTTTTGTCTGCCAGTGAGTCACGTTGTGCTGTTGCAATACTCACCTGGCCACGACCTCAGCGGGAGCCCTGTCCCTGCATGCAGGAGCTCTCTGGGGCGCAGTGATTCAGCCGGGATCAGAGGACTTGCGCCTCTTCCCTCTGCCCAGCTGTGTGTATCCAAGAAAGCATTTCTGCCTGCTGGCGAGTGAATCACCCAGGAGTGGCTTACCCAGCCCTGCCTGCTGCGAGCAGGAAGGGGAATGGGAGGAGAGGAGAAGGGGAATGTGGCTGGGGACTCACTGGCAGGGCAGCCTTCCTCCTGCACTTGGGGCTGGGGCTGCTTTGCAATGCAACACGCGGATTATGGGTTGCAGGGGAAGAAGAATCAAGTGCTGGTGGAGTGTTTGGCTACTCTTGCAGGACACTCTGGTGGCTGTCCCCCTGCAGCAGAGAGCAGCCGAGCCTGCCCTGTGCTGTCTGCATGGGCTGAGCTTGTCTCCAGCCCGGTGGCTCACTCTCTGCCGGGGCTTTAGGCAAGCTGGGACACAGCCACCGCAGAGGGGACATTGCTGTGTCATGCCTTGAGCTGATGCTGGGCTGATCTCTCCGCCAATTCCCACAGCCTCTTGCTGGAGCTGGAGGCTGGAGATTTTCCAAGTGGGGAAGCTGGTCCGGGGCCATCCTGCCTGCCCAGCTGTCGTCTCCCACAGGCAGTGGGTGGCATTTTGTGTGGATGGAGCAAACTCTCCTTGTGTCTTTTCTGTTGTGCTGTTTAATTTGCTGTGGTCTGCATTTGCCGTCCGCTGGCCCAGAGCAGTTAAAAGCATCTAATTTAAGAACTACTACAATAGAAACAACTTGTGGCAATGACACCAGTTTTAAAAGAAAGCCAGTTGGTGAGTGTTCCTCTGACCTGTCTCCTTGTGGTGTGCTCTGTAGTGTGATGAGCATTAGTCACTTGGAGCAAAATCCTCTTTGCACTTCCAGGTCCTGGGAGAAGGGAGTTAGGAGCTGAGGGTAAAGCTGCTTTGGGCTCTCCAAAAAGCTGATGTGATGGGTATGCCTGGTGAGCGTCTGTTTAGATGGGATTTGCAAAAATATGTCCCTAACAGGTAGAGCAACCTTATGGACAGTCACTGAACAGCCTTCTGCACTCAGAAAGGGCAGGACCAGGTGCTGGGGACCACAGACATCCTGCCTGGGGTTCCCCTCTGCGGAGCTGCTCTGTGCTTGGCTGTGACTCCAACTTGAGTTTTTTGGTGAGAATATTGGCCAGGATTGTTAGGCCTTGCTGCTGGCTCCATTCAGCCTGCCCAAGGCGTGATCTGGACAGCAGCAAAGCTGTGTCTGATCTGGAAACAGGTCCCTGAAGGACAGCATGGATGCACTCACCTCTGTGTCCCCACCCTGCATCACATCAGACTCTGCTCATTGCCTTCATGGCTTATTGCACCCATCCGTGCTTCCCTTATTTGATACCAAGCAATGGGGTCGTTCCCTCCTGAGCTTGGGCAGAAGGGAACCTCACCCTGGTGGTGTCACCGTCCTTCAGGCACCTTCTTGGTGCTGTCGCTGCTGCAGACACGTGCACGCCGCTGGAGCTGAGGCATCCCAGGCCAAGGGCTGCTGGGTGCTGTGGTGATTCACACGATCAATAACTGCAGGGGATGAACCTCAGATACACATCTCTGGGGCAAGGCAGGAGACCTGCAGCTCATGTACTGCTGGCACGGGAATCAAGGCTAAAATTGCAGCCCCTGAAAGTTCAATGATAAGCCTGACTGTGATAGGTGTGGGGAGGGAATTTCCTGCAAACTGCTGACTATAAACATGGCCGTTAACATTATTCTGCGAGGATCTGGTTCATGATTTATTAGACCTGTATGGGACAGGCCCATAGAAGATTTATGGAATAAATCAGGTGAAACCCAGAGCTACTGCAGTGAGGGTGGTGGGAGCACGGCAGCCTGCGGGGAGGCTTTCCAAGGACACACCACAGCGCTAGCCAGGATGGGGTCTGAGGTCTGTTAACAGGACCTGGGTTTAGAAGAGGAAGTGAGCAGGAGGCTGGGAGGTGAGTGGTGAGGAGCTTGGTCCTTCCAGGCCCTGAAACGTCTGGGCTGCAGCAGCGTGCAGCCTGGTGCCCCACACCGCCGATGGAGGAAGGGGGGTGGGAGGGAGGCATGTTGCTACAGTTCTGCCATTACCACATCCAAAATTATCGTTCCTATAAACAAGGCGAGCAAGAAGCAAACCTCAGGACAAACCAGAACTCGTCTGGGGGGAGCAGAAAAAGGCAGGAGCCACAGGGAGGGAGAGTAGGGGGTGGGCTGCTGTCCCTGGCACTTGAATTTAACCCATCTACCCCAGCTGTGCTGCTGGACACTCCTGCAGCAATCCCACCTTGTGTCCGAATTTCCCCCAGTGCAGTTTGGAAGGGGAGGATGTGGAGGTGAAGGAGCAGGGGTACCTGGGGAGCAGCTCTGCTGTGCTGATGTAGGAACTTCTCCCTAGCCCCAGGCAAGTATCCAGCAGCAATTATCTCTGGTGGGTGCCACCCAGAGCGAAGCTCTCCCTGGGTTTTATTTCCTGGCCATCTCTCGAGCTGCCTGAGGAGAGCTCTGCTGTAAAACCTGTGTCCCTCCTCTCACTGTGAGGGTTGTGCCTGGCTGACTTGTGCTTGGATGAATAACAGCAGTGGGCTCTGTGGAGGGCACTGGGCAGCAGAGGGTCTGCCAGGGCACCAGAGCACCTCAGGCTGGGATATGCTGGCATGAATTATCTTCCCATTCAGCACCTCCACCCCTCCAGACTCTGGTGTGCCCCTTCTCTCCATGGCTCTGTAGGGAGGTTTGAGCTCCATGGAGTCCAGTGCTTCACTAAAATGTGAATGGTTTGTGCCACCACCACCCCTTGGGGCTGAGAGTGGAGGTTTGCCACTGAGTTTTAGGAGAGGTCATCAGGTATTGGCTTCTCTTAGGGAATTTTTGGGGAATTAACCTAAGGGTTTACACACCGTTGTGCTCTGGAGGGGTTGTCTATGCTTCAGGTGCCTGAGCTGACCACTGGGGTCATTCTGCCTTCTGAGGGGCTCTCCCTGCTCTCTGGAGAGCATCTCACTTCAGTTGCATTTTCTTGCTGTTAGGATTTTACTTAATGCAAAACAAGGAATCTGCAGGTGAACAGCTTGAACATCCTCAGTATTGCATCAGAGGGGTAAAGTCCCTGAAATAAGGAATGTGAAGCACCAGGAGAGCAGGAATGGAGAAATAACGAGTTCCTTGACTGCTCATGGGAAACCCAGCCTTCTGGTGAGCTGCAGCACAAGCGTTGCAGAGATGTAGGCAGGCAGATGGATGGCTGAGATCTAATAAATATTGGCCAATGCTGACATGGTTGGTGTAGGTGCACAAAGGGTGACTGTGAGCAGCCCAAATATGATTGTTGGGCAATAGTTTGCTGTTATGCAAATCACACCAGGGTTGCACAACCAGGGAGGGGTAATTCTTCAGCTGTCCCAGTGCCTCAGCTGTGGCTCTGCTCGGCTGAGATTGGTTTGAGCAGCACTCTAGGAGCACAGTGAGGGGTACAATGTGCTCCTTAGTGCCTTCTGGGCTCAGGGGACAGATCCTGCTCCCTCTCTTTTGCTCTATTGTCACTAAATACACACAGCTGGTTGAGGTTCTTCTCTCTCTGATCGTCTGCCACTGCTTGTCCCTCCATTTAACATTGGTCAAAGCTGGGCAAAAGCACAGGAGCTGCGGCTCTTGCACGGAGCCACTCCAGACACAGCTCTGCTCTCAGATAAGCTTGGGGCCAAGTGTTTCACCCAGTTTTAAGTCTGGAGAGCTTCATGCTTGCAGCCCCAGGGCGCGAGGAGCCCAGGCTGGCTGCAGCTGGGAACACTCCCCTGCGTGTGGATGCACTTTAGCTCCTCTGCTTGCTGCTGCTGCTGCTGGGGAGTGTGGCAGCGTGAGGTGCTTGGATGTGGATCAGCACTGCTGATCCTTAGCCAGGCCCAGATTGCTATTAATATGCTCTTAATGCTCCCTAAGCTGGTTATAGAGGAAATTCTAATTTAGACATTACCGTGCGCTCCCTGCCAGTCCTTAGCACGGCTCGGTGTGTTTCAGCAACATGCAGGATTCCCAAATGAATGGAAAATGATGGGGCATAGCTTTGTTAGGCACTTGGAAAGGATTTCCTTCTGTGAAAGCAGAATGCTGTGTTAATGGGAGAAATTACAAAGGGATTAGGAGGGAACATACCTCTGCAGCAGACAGGAAAGGGAAGAGCAGTGCAGGAGAGTGCTGGACCCTGTGGGCACCTGTGGAAGCTCCCTGGGCTGGGTACAGGGAAGCCTGGGGCATGCAGAGATGGAAGGGGGAGAGCCAAACCCTCTGACTGCACAGTTTTCTCTGTGCCCATCCCAGGGCAGATCAGCCTTTGCATCTCCTGCACCAAGGACCTGTCAGGTATCAGTGGTTGTGACTGAATCCTCAGGTGAGGGGAAGAGCCATCAGCTGGCCATTTGTTCTGACTGAACCCCTCAGGGCCGTGGTTCAGGGTGGCTTCAAACCACTAAATCCAAGGGTTTTAAGGGGAGCAGAAACTACCTGCTGGGCTGTGCTGTCGTCTGGGAGATGCAGTTTCTGGGGTGAGGCAGGTGCTTGGTGGCTGTGCTGGGCACGCACTGTGACTCTGGCTGTGAGCCCTGACAAGCAGGACAGAGATCAGCCTAAGCGCCAAGGTTGGTGTGAATGAGGGGCAGGTCCTAGTTCCCAAAACATGTGCCTTGAGCCAAAGCTTGCAGTGCTCCTGGAGAGGGGACAGGCCAGACGGCCTCCTGTGGCAGCTGGTGTGCCTGCTGGCCAGGCTGGCTCCAAATGTGGCCCAGTGTGTCCAGCAGAGAGTGTGTGCATGGCCATGAGCCCCACAGTGCACAGTGGGGACATTTGCTTCCTGGCTGCAGGCTTTGAAATTCTTCTGCTCTTTGTTTTCTGGCACAACAGGAGAGCGTGTGGATCCTCACGAGTTCTGGTATCTCTGATTTATCTCCTTCCTCTTCATACCTGAAATCACTAAGGGTGGGGGAAAAGAGTGCCAGCAGCACTGAAAGAGCCGTCTGTATTACCCTGTGGTTTATGATTTCCAAAGTGCTTCTGTCCAAAATTACCAGAGGACAGAATGGCTGTAGGGAACGTGGAAACAACAACAGCATGGACACAGCTTACTCTTGTTCATACAGGAATGGACCAGCCACGCAGTGGGAGAATGGGTTTTTCAGCAGGCATGTAAGTGCCAGATGGACAAATACCCTGTGAACTCCTCACAGGGATGTACCTGGCCAAAGTATTTTTCTGTGGTGAATTTGGGCACTTAGGGACTGCATAAACAGAGGGTAAAGGCAAAGTGACCACAGGTTGTGGTGTTACATAGAGGAGTCAACCCTCCCGAGTGTGCTTTTATTCTTAAAGAGACATGTGGAGCTGTGTGGGGCACAGGAGACAGTAAACTGAAGGTGGGGGAAACTCTGTTCTCTGCCAGGGCCTTTGATGAGAGCCAACTGTGAAGGCAGAGTTAATTCCAAGGGAAAGAACATAGACGTTTGGGTGTTTTTAGGATCAAGGGATTGCCTTCAAAGCTGGTTGGGCATCTTAGGCTAACCTAAGGTAGGTGTAGTAAATAAAAGAAGTGACCTGGAAAATACACCAGGGCTTCACATCTCTGCTTTCTCTTCTGCTGGGCAGCCGGGGTGCAGAGGCTGGGGCGGGTTGGTGGGGATGGTGCTGATCCAAGCATGGGACAGCAGCAGGGAAGAAAACCATGCCAAAGTTGTGCATGTACAGAAATGAGCGGTTTTAGGGACACAGAACAAACACATAATGCACACGTGTCAAAACATCTCTGTAAGGTGCAAAAGCAGCCGTTGATGCAGAATGTATTTATGTGGAAATACATCTGGAGGTAGTAAACACTGGTTTATGCTGCTCTCCATGTATGTGCACAGATGCCTTTCATGGCATAACATGAACATGACTAAAGGGGAGGGCTGTGAATAGAGATGAGAAGAGATATGGAAGCACATAAAAGACAGAGATTACACATTCTTGTAAAGCCTTCAAAGGTGAATTCGTGCACTGGTATACAAATATGCAGGGTGGGGGGAAGAGATGTACCCAAACACATCAACAGGGAATTATACCCACGGAGAGATGAGCAGTCCCCCTCTCCTTTTGGATGTATATTTAATACCTTTGTGATGATAATTAAAGCCCCTGTTTGGGTGTTGCATCTTGTGATTTACTGCGGTCTTATAAATCTTTCAGCAATTTGAAATCTGCAGGGAACAAAGGTACTGCAAAGGTTTGGAAAAGAAACAAAGAGAAGGAGCTGCACCACATTCAGCAGAGGGTACCCTGGGCTATCTGGAAAGAGTGGCTGATAGGCAGGGAGGGTAGGAGGTCCCACGGGACTTTGCAGCCCAGGAAACCAAAACTTGTTGCCTGTGGACCCCAATTCCTCCCACCAAAGGGAGGCACCCATCCAAAGTGCCTCATCCCTCTGGCTGGCTCTTAGGCTCGTGGAAGGGGATCTGGGTCAGGCTGGTTTCTCTCCAAAAGGGCAGAACCTTTTCTGGTGGCCCCATGCCCTCCTAAAGAGTCTGAAGATGGGAGGGTTGAAGGTGGGCAGGGAAAGCCACGTGTGAGGTAGGCAGTGCTGTCGGAAGCTGTGGGTGGAGGTGGGCAGAGAGCACACTTGGGAGCAGACGGAACGGGGGCGGAGGTGCTTTTTGGGGAACTGGAGAGGGAAATGGAGCCAGTGAGGGATGTGCTGGTGAGTGACAGAAATAGAGCAGAAATAATTAGATGAGATGTGTGAAATGGGTGGCTGTGGCAAGAGGCACTGGAATGCAGAATTAAGAGGGTGAATGTAGTAGAGTCTGGAAGGAAGAGCCAGAGGTCTGGAGGACTGAACGGAGACACAGAGGAGGGGAAAAAAAGTGTTGTGGGTACAGAGAACAAGGATGAGATCTCTCTAAGAGGATGGGTAAATGTGAGAGGCAGGTGGGCCAGGAGGGCTCCACTCCTCCATGGAGCATCCCTGATGCAGATCAGGGAGGGACCTTGAGGAGTCATCTCCCATGAAGTCTGAGCCTCTGACCCGCGGGCAGTGGGAGCATTGCATTGGGTGTCTGTGGACATGCACAAACCACATCTCTTCCCTACCCTCTCCGTGACCTTGGCAGGCTTCTCCCTCTCCTCTCCCAGGAGCTGAGCAGGCTGTGTCAGCAAGCCAAAGCTTGAGGGCTTGGTCTAGAGTGGAGCTGTGGCTGCAGCGTGGTGGATGGAGGCTGAGTGACCATCGGAGGAGCTGCATGGCTCCTAAGTTTCAAAGACAGAACTTGTAGCCCCTTTTTGGAAAACACAGCTGCGAGGCAGACAGGAAAGGACTTGGAGGCAGGAGGGGGCTCAGGTGAGAAATTAAATCAGGTGCTGATCAGTCGTTGCATTGCTGGCCTCCTTCCACGGGGCTGAGAAGGGATGTTTTGAGGATTCACAGAGCCATGGTGCCCCAACATGGGCCAGGTGCTGCCTGGGCCTGCTAAGGGAGTGCCACAAGGGAGGAAAGAAGGGGTGGCTGGAGTGCAGAACAGCCCCCAGCCCTGTGGATGATGGCCAGGCTGCCCTCCACCACGAGGGCAGGGAAATGGGGAAGGGACAGTGCAAGGACAGGACTTTTGCAGGGGTACGTGATCTGCCTCCAGCCCAGCAGCATCCACCACACCACATGTACCAAGCCAGCCCTTGTCAGACAAACTGCTTGCTTGTTCTTCCCTCTTTGGGGTTTGTTTTGCTACTCTGACACCGAACCTGTCTTCTTCTAATTTTTGGCCGGCTTGCCTGCCGTCCAGTTGGTATTTGGTGGCAGAGTGGCTCTGATAGCAGTCACAGCCATGACAGCAGTCCTGACTATTCCTGCCAAGAAATCAAAGCTGAAGAATGTGGAGGTGGACATGTTTGTGGGACTGAGGGGTGGAGAGGCACGACAGACCATCTGCAGAGAGCATGGGGTGCTCTGTGCAGTTGACAGTGACAGTGAGCACCACCACTTGCCTGGTGGAGATGGTGATTTCTGGCTTCCTTTCTAGGATGAGATCATTCATTGGATTCCCACCAAAAAATCAGCACTCCCTCCCTCAAACAGTTCAACCCTGCTGAGGGCATCTGTGCTGATTATTGCTGTAGATGAGTCTCCAAGAACGCCGAGGGGCTGATTCTTCAGGGAATCGAAGCCTGGCCACGTGTGGGTGGATGAGAAAGTAAATAAAAGGATGAAGAACTTGGTCAATCAATGCCTCCCAGTGCTGGAATCACGCTTGTCATCATCAGAGTCAGGAGAGACGGGAGGCACTGGAAATGAGCAAAACTGAAAATGAGTAGAAGTCAGTGGAGGTTTTGGGTGTTTTTTTTTTCAATGATCACCTGTGTGATCATCATTTCACCACTCCCAAAGCAGCACATGGCTTAATTCTGATTTCTGCAAGGAAGAAAAATGTTGTTGCCAGGCTACTTCTGATACCCTAAATAATTTACAAGAAATCTAACTATCTCTTCTTCAGCAGCTCAGAGCCAGGCTAAAAGTACTTAGATAAGACCTGAACCCCACAGCTAATCCCATTCCTGGGGTGCCTGCATATGAATCAACTCAGTTGGAAAGCTGAGCCCCTTCAATTTGTGCTCATGTTTTTCAGCCTTCCTCCTCTGCAGCTCTCTAGGCAGAGGTCACAGGCAGGGTCCCAGTAGGAAAACGTGCTGAGAGATCAGTGCCTGGTTTTTCCCAGCACCTGGGGCTGAGAGGGGAAGGAGAGGCTGATGGGGCCAGGAGAATGAAGGCTGATATTCCCCTGTGGGTGAGCAAGGGGCTTGCCAAGGAGGTGGGGAGCAGAGCCTCCTGTTTAGCTCTGGGGTAAGGTTGACTTCACTCCAGAGAGATGGAGGTTGTGCTGGGGTGGCTGCTGGCTGTGGCATGTCCCTGGTGATTTAGATCTGGAGATAATGCAGGAGGAGGTTTCTCTGGCTCCTGGAAACGCCAGCACAGAGAGGCAGAAAATCCCTTCCAGCATTTCCTGGGAAGTCTGGTGGGTTCTGGAGAAGACAGGCTGGAAAGTGGGCAGGGCAAATGGGTTCTGGGGTACTCAGAGAAGCTCTCCAGCCCTGTGTGGGGAGCAGTTTTGGGGCAGCTGTGGCTGTGAGGAGCTGGCTTGGCTGGATGGGACAGAGAAGGGAGAAGGTGTGCAGAGAAGGACGTGGGGTTTGGTTGGCAGCAGGGTTTGGATGGATGACTCCCATACAGAGGCACCGGCAGGCTCTCTTGGTTCACTAGCCCAGCTCCTGTTCTCTGTGGGGCTGCTGTGGTGCCCGTGGGGCTGGGGAGGGTCAGAACCAGCTGGACTCAGCTTTACTCTGGTGGAACTCATTGGGATGGAAGGAGCTGTGCAAGGATGAGCTGAGCCCAGGGAGAAGTGAGAGAGGGAACAGAACATGGAAGAAGAAGTAGAAACGTGCCAGATAACCCAAGAACTTCTGTGCGTGGGTGTGCACATGTGTGTGAAGCACGACTCTGCCTTGTGGTCTCAGTTTGGTCTGCATGGAAGGGGAAGATTTTTGCTCTCCCACCTGGATGGAAAGAGGAAACATTCACAAAGGAGCAGGGGTGCCAAGGCAGGTTCATTCACTCTCTTTGCAGATCCTTTGGCACCCTCACAGAAGGAACCTTTTGCAGAGGGGGGCATGTCTCAGCCCCATGTTGTTTCCTCTGTCCCTGTGGCTGCCAAGCAGAGCCGATTCCATCCGTCTCTGGCTCCTCCCTGGGTCCATTCACAAGCCTTCCCAGACAGGGCTGGATCAGGAAGCCCGGCCTCTCCCAGCTTTGGCAGTCCAAGGCTGGCCTTTCCCCAGCAATTCAATCATTCCTTCTCTCCCGAACGGAACGTGCCCCAACACCTTTGCCTTGAACCGAGCTGCGTTCAGGAACCCGGGTTTGCCCACACATGTTAAAGGCACGGCTGGAGGCGAGAAGCAGGGAAGCCAGCCATGGCTCCAGCATGGAGGAAAAGGGGAGCCCTCCGCAGAGCCCCGAGCTCGGGCTGTGGAAGGGGGGCTGTGGTCAGGTGTGCCCTGACATCGCATCACAACTCCTCTCCAAAGGAGCTCCTCCTCAGCTAACGTTTGGCTTTTCAAGCCAGAATTGAGCATCACTGGGGAGACAAACCATTCAGAGTGGGAGGGCTGGGTCTGCCAAGGGTTCCTTGCCACGGCACTGCAGCTGCATGGAGGCGATGGGGTCTGGAGGCAGCGGGAGAAGGGACGGACACAGCGCCGTGGGAGCCCAGCAGTGCTCAGAGCTGCCGAGGCTGCTTGGCTCCCACCCGTGTGGGTAGCATGGGCAGGGGTTTGCAGGTGTGAGCTGTGTGTGGAGCATTTTCATCCCTGCCAGTTTTTAGGTGGAGGCAGCCAAGGAGAGGAGGATGGTCTTCTCCTCCCATCCTCTTTTACTATTTGCATATGGAGGGGGAATCCATGGTCCTTCCAGTCTGTCCACCATGCCAGGATCTCCAGGGGAAATGAGTTTCCATGGCCAGGGGTTGGAGTTTGCCAGCACTGGCTTGAGAGCTTCTGTATGCACAGGCCCTGTGTTATGGTTAACGTGC
Organism: Acanthiza pusilla; assembly: GCA_036630365.1. Classification (NCBI taxonomy): domain Eukaryota; kingdom Metazoa; phylum Chordata; class Aves; order Passeriformes; family Acanthizidae; genus Acanthiza; species Acanthiza pusilla. Next base: position 6,549,947 of record JAXCHO010000049.1, on the reverse strand, counting down.
AAGGGATATGGGCATCTGCCTCTGAAGAGGAGCAAACCTCTGGAGCCCTCCAGATTTCCCCTCTGATTATTACAGCATGTTTCTTCCTGCCACAGGTAGTTCATCTGATGCCAGCTGCCAGGCTAAGGAGAAGGATGCAAACAAGACATGTTAAGTAAAATAACTCCTGGATGAGCAAGCTGTAAAGGAAAAGGAAATTATTCCTGTGGAGCAGGATAAAGGCTCACCAAGCAGACAGCATGTGGGCAGTGCTCAGAATAGGGAACGGCTCTTTGAAGGGCATAAAAATCCTCACCAGAGCTAAAACCTGGAGCTGGCTCACAAGTGATGGGGGAATCATCTGATGGTAGATAAGGTTTTCATTAAGGACACCATGACCAGGAGGAAACAAGAGGAATCCTGCAGGATGAATCCTGCCGCTCAAGCCCAAGCAGACAGGGCATGATTGCAGGTGTGGTTAGTGCAGGAGAGCAGCAGGACTGGGTCAGACCAAAGGTCTGCCCTGACTCATCTCTGCACTCAACAGCAGATGCTCCAGGGAGAAGGAGCAGAGCAAACAAGTGGTGATACTTGTCCCAGATATTAACCCAGCTTCCAGACTGCATCCAGTTCAGGCACTTATGAGCCAAAGCAGCTCTTCTGGGGACATTAGAGTTGGGGGAGAAAGAGCCTCCAGTTTCCAGGAGATCCCTCATTTCATGGGAGGGAAATGCTCCACATGGCTGGTCAGCACTGGAGGCTCAGTGTAGGAGTCTTGTGGTGGTTTTACACTGCTCTTGGCTGTGAAAAGCCCTGTGAGTGTCAGGTCCAGCCCCAGCCACCAGGAATTGTCCTGCCAGGCATGGCTGAGGTGCCATGACTGCCCTGGGCAGCCGCAGACAGTCACCATCAGGCTGTGGTCAGGCTTGGCTTCATGCATGGAGAATTTCGGCCCTGGAGCTCACGGTAGCAGAATCTCCAAAACCCAGGCAGTAAAGGTGATCAGTGAGGTGTTTGGACAAGAAAGAACAAGACACTTGTACAGTCTCTCTTGAGTCCAAATGGAGCAGCAATCAAAAGGAATATGAAATTAAGAAAAATGCAGGGAATGCACATAAAAATGTGTCCTGGGGCAAGTTGTTTTCCAAGAATCACAGAATCAGAGTTTCTTTGATTAGGAGCATAATAGTGAACCTGACAAAAAATGGGCTCAATTGGGAAATGGCCATGGTTTATGTGGTAGGACATAAAATAGAAGGAATGGAAGTTCTCCATGGGCAGTGCAGAAATTGGATAAACCCTGGCAGAAATAATTACTTACTGTGCAATTACCTTGGCACCAGAGCATCAGACTGAGCCCAGCTCCTGTTAGACTTCAGCATCACTGTGCAGTGAAGTACTTGTCTGTCTGTCTGCATCCTCACTCTGTCCTCAGGCCACCTGGAGGAATGTCATGGCTGTGGTTTTATGCCCCAACAAATCAAGTTAAAACCAGCCAGTAAGTTAAAAAATTAGAGGGAATGGTACTGAGAAAGACAGATTGAGCTGCAAAACACAAAGCTTGGGATCACATAAGCCATGAGTGCTAGAGACTGAAAAATGATCTGTGCTCCAGAAGGGCTGGGGGGGCTCGGGCACCTCTGAGTAAGATGGGATGGTGTAGTGAATGAGTGACTTAGGTCACTTAAAGAGTCACCGACAGAGGTATCAGCAAAAGCAAGTTTTAATATAAGTTTGTGAAAGTGCAACTTAACAGAGTTCGATGGCAATGCCCATTCTATCACTTCCTACATGGATGAAGCATTCAGAGGAAAATTGATCAGAATAATCTTTAAATTATTTGCATGGGGACCAGAGATACAAAAGGATAAGAGAACAAAGAGTAAGGAAGACCCTGCCATTAAGTCATGAGGTTCAGAGTGGACCCCCTGGCCAAACTTAGCCTCAGAAGTCTGAAGCTAAGTTTGGCCGGGGGGTCCACTCTGCACCTCATCAAGTGATCAATGGTTTTATGTCTAAAGGATTTAGCAGCATGGATGGGATGGGATGGGATGGGATGGGATGGGATGGGATGGGATGGGATGGGATGGGATGGGATGGGATGGGATGGGATGGGATGGGATGGGATGGGATGGGATGGGATGGGATGGGATGGGATGGGATGGGATAGCCAAGCGTGGTGGGGACGTAGCCCCTAAAGTGAGCCGCTCTGCTGCGAAGGGCAGAGCCCTCGGCTGAGGGATGCGGGAGCGCGTCCCTCCTCCCGCCCGGTGCCCGGAAAGCCCCAGGACACCCTGCCCGCTCCGGCACAGCCTCCCCGCAGCGCCTGGCTCCATCCCCGGCCGCATCGCTCCGTCCGCATCGATCCCTGCCCGTCCGCATCTCTCCGTCCCCGGCCGCATCGTTCCATCCCTGCTAGGCCCCGGCCGCATCTCTCCATCCCCGGCCGCATCTCTCCATCCCCGGCCGCATCTCTCCATCCCCGGCCGCATCTCTCCATCCCCGGCCGCGTCTCTCCATCCCCGGCCGCGTCTCTCCATCCCCGGCCGCATTTCTCCATCCCCGGCCGCGTCTCTCCATCCCCGGCCGCACCGCTCCCCCCGCCGGCCGCTCCGCGCCGCTGCCGCAGCCGGGCCGGGCATCGGCCGGGGGAGGAGCGGGAGGAGGAGCGGGAGGAGGAGGAGGAGGAAGAGGAGGACGCGCCTCTCACAGTTTCGGGAGCGCAGGGGTGCCTGCTCCTTCACCTCTGCCCTCTCTCCCGGTCGGCCGCAGGGAGATGCGCCTCTCCAAGTATTTTCCGCGGTGTTGTCTTTTCACTGGAGTCTGGGCAAGTAATTTTTTTCGAAGTCCATCTTTGAAATAGATAAGAGATTTTAAGACAAAAGGATGCTCCACAGTGGATATGGGCAGTTTGGAAGCTGCTCCTCAAGCCGGAGCAGAGAGGTGGAGGTGATGCTGGCACTGGGGGACCCTCCCGTGCCAGACCCATGATGAGATCCCCCTCAGCAGCAATTCTGTGTGTGCTTGAACTGCTGTGTGAGAGACCTGTGTGTGAGATTCCCACTAGGAATGGTAATTCCCTCAACCCCACCACCCTGGGTACTCAAACATGGGTCAAAGCCCTCAGTTTTATGGTTCGACCTTCCTTTGCAGGGCTGATTTTTGCTGATGAGGCTTGAACTTGTGTGAAATACCAGCCTTCACACATAGTGCCCCAGGGAATGACACAAAACAGTGCCAGGGGAGACTTAGTTTGGATATTATCAGATATCCAGAGGGTGCTGGGCACTGGAAGAGGCTCCTCAGGGAAGTGGCCTCGGCACCAAGCCTGACAGATCTCAAGAAGCATTTGGACAACACTCTCAGGCCCATGGTGTAATTCTTGGGGTTGTCCTGTGCAGGCCCAGGAGTTGGACTCAGTGGTCCTTGTGGGTCCCTTCCAACTCAGAATTTTCTGTGATTCCCTGATTCTGTGCTGTGGGATGGGTTTAATCCAGTGGGTTTCCAGTGTCACTGTTGGCTAGAGTAGAAGCAGCTGCAGGTGCATCTATACCTTGCAAACAGTGAGGCTCTGAGTCCAAGCTGTCTCCAGGCGTGACTGGAGGAGTCACAGTGATCCCTGGCTTGTCACCTTTTCCATCACCTGCATTTTGTGTATTTAAGCCCCAAACCTTAATGCAGTATTTCAGCCACAGTTTGTTTCCCATATGAAAGTAAGTTAGTCTGGAAAAGAGAGAAGAAAGCACAAATCTCTACACAAATCTTGTCTGCCCCATCCTTCCTCTCCTGAATGCAGGACATGGCTGAGTGAGTAACTGCACCAAAAAGAACCATCTTTGCACATGCACTGTAGCACTCGGCTCAGGCTGATGCTGATTTTGGATCCAGATCTCTCTGTTATTTTTCTATTTTTTTTTCCAGGTTTGCAAACTGTGTCCTCAGTCAGCACTAACCACAGGGAGAATTTCCACTTGGAAAGTACAGGCAAGTTTCTCTACTGCTGTGCGGGCACGGGGAGGCTCAATTTCGGCTCGAACAGGGAAAGAGCTGTTCTGTTCCACCCTTGCTGACTGTCTAGGTCTGAAAGCTCAAAGAGGCCAGCTCATTCCTCAAGTCCTGACATAACCCCTTGTATGGCATTTGCCCCAAGGCAGTGAAATTCCAGCCACTTGCTGCTTCAGGCTGCGAATTCAGGCTGTGAAGCTTTGAAGGGTTAAGGGAGCCCAGCTTCAACCTCCTGAGCTCATTCTGATGCTCAGCTGAAGCCAGGGCAGCTGCACTTTGTAACAGCACTGAGTTGGCTCCTTTGGGCTCTGCCCAGGCCACTGGGACATGAGTGTTGTCCCATGGGATGGCACATGGCCTCGGAGATGGATCACTTCACCTTGCAGAGCCGTGACAAGCAGCTCTGCTGGTGCAGCCTGCTGCCTTTCCCGAGCTTGCTGGGACACAGGGCTGACTCCTGCACAAGAGGGGAAGGCAGGGGAGAGCCTTCCCTTGCACAGGACCCAAGCTCTGGTGTCTGTCTGGTGGCAGGAGGGCTGAGCTGGAGAGAATGAAGCTGCATCTCAGGGTGGGGGAGTGCAGTGGGAGTTTCTGGCTGAGAGGGAGTGACTGGAAAGCAAATTTGCACAGGACGGCTGATCTCCTCCACCCCTGCCTGCCTTCCTGTCCTCTCCCCTGCCCAGACCTTCTCTCAACAGCTCTCCAGGCCCGGAGGGGGTCACATCCAGCAGGATCTCACAGGGTTCAGGGGCAGTGGTGTCAGGTCTGTGTCAGGTCTGCCACTTCGCAGAGGCTGCCCCACGGTGGAGAGGCATTTGCTGTGTCTCCACTGAGAACCCCCTTTGGCCAAGAGCCCTGGGAAGCAGCATGGCCGTGGCCGGGTGGAATGAGTGCTGTGCTTCAAGGCAGGGGTGGAAAACCCTCACCTGGCCCCTCTGGGCAACAGCTTTCCCACTGGGGTCAAACCCCTTGGCAATGCACTGCAAAGTGACCCTCCTGTGAGGTCTGCCCAGGGCTCTGCAGCCAGGAGTGACCCTGTGCAGGATCTGACCCTGGGCAGGATCTGACCCTGGGCAGGATCTGACCCTGTGCAGGATCTGACCCTGTGCAGGATCTGACCCTGTGCAGGATCTGACCCCACAGCTCTGCTGGGAGCACAGCACATCCCACAAGGAGCTCTCAGCAGGGACCTCACAGCTGAGCCAGAGCTCTTAAACTTGGCTATTTTTAGTCCATGCGAATGGTGGTGTTTATTTTCCTGCTGTTGTGCCTTTTTGCCTTTCCCAGGGATTTTAAAGCTGATGAAAGCAAGGGCCTGAGAGCCATGTGAGTGTCTGTGGTGGCTGCTGCAGTGACCCCATCTCTGCCCATGTTACCCATCCGATATTCCCCAAGGCCTTTACAGTGATGGGCTGCAATGGGCAGAAGCACCTCAGCTTACCTTGCACCAGAACCTTTTCTGGGGCTGGGATACCTTGATAACAACTTGAACCCATGCATGAGGTTGGTGTTGAGGGGACAATCCCTCTCATCAGGATGGGATGAAACAGAGGAACATTGCAGGCTGGTTTATTGTCAGTGTTTCAAATCAGTATTTTTTATTACAGACACTCATCAGGTTGCTCACAGTGTGGCAGGAATTTAATAATATAAGGCACAGGGAACATTCAGAGGTAAAAAACATGTTCTCAGCCTGTGAGATTTAACCATAATTTTGCTCCTGTCGGGACCCTCTCTTATAAACCAAAATTCAAATACCTTCTCCCTTCCATCCTTCACATCCCTTAAATCCACAGCAGGAAAAAAATATTACAGCCTTTCCCTTGATCATGTGGCAAACGCCTCTTTCTGGGCAGAAATGCCCCTTCCAAGTCTGACACAGCTTCCTTGGGAGAGCAGGGCTGGAATTTAAGCACAGCCAAGGCAGAGGGGTGGGAAGTGCTCAAGGGCACTGTGATTTGGGGAGAGCCAAGAGCTTTATCTCTCCTACAGCTGAATCACAACGTCAAGGTGAGCCACACACACCCCAGGGAACAGGCGGCTGCACCCCATCTCACACAGAAAACACAACAGCAGTGTGGTCATTGAGTGATGGCGAAGCATGTAGCACTTTCAAACCTTTATTATTCAAGAGGATTTTACAGGATGGGAATAATTTCGTCTTCCTTGTTTTAAATTCTGTGCGCTTCTCTATTCACCTGTTCGATTTCTCTTTTTCTCTTTGTTGTGCCCAATAACTGCTAAATTCAAGCCCTGGGAATGGGAGGGAAAAAAAAAAGGAAAACAAAATCCTACCACTCTCTTCTTTCTCACCCCTCTCCATCCTTCCTACCATGAGCTGGGTGGCCACAATGTCACCTGCAGCTGCTCTGCTTGAGAACCCAATCCTCCTACATCCTCTGGCTCTGCCTTCCCTCGCTGGCATCTGTGACTGGGGCAGTGAATCAGCTGAGAGGGTTTTGCGTCTGACGTGTCCAGGAACGTGCTGTTAGTGAGAAGTTAAGAGAAGTCGATCCGAGAGAGCGGATGCTGAGATGGAGCAGATATTTAGGACAGGAACAGTCAACGGTAAAGACATGTAGGAGAGAGAAAAGGCTGGAAAGAGCATGTGGAAACAGCTGGGTGAGTAATCTAGTGGTGATAGATAAGGCTATGAATGAGGACTGTTATTTCTCTTAGCACCGTTACTACATATGTTTAGACCTATATTAGCACCTTGTTCCCAGGGAAAAACAAAACAAAACAAAAGCAGTTTAAAAACCAAAGGAAGTGGGAAGGTTAAAACATGACAAAGTTGGCAGCACAGCAGGAAGCCGAGCGTTTAGATCACAAGATCCTTGTCTATGTCCTCTGTGGAAGGAAAAGAGAGAGACAAAGTTAGGAGGTGGATGCTGCCAGGGTCCCCTTGTTCCTGCACCCTCCCCATTCCTGCTTTTCCTCGCCCAGGGCAGGCTGGAATGCATTGCTTCATCCAGAGTGGGGTTCTGGGGGTGCTCTTCAGCCTCCGCTCCACCCCCATTCCTGCCCCCTCAGTACTTACGCTCCTTGATGCCGAAGCAGCTGGCCCACTCCTCCAGGGCGATGTACTTGTCGTTGTCCAGGTCACAGGCCTCGAAGAAGCGAGTGGTGCAGTGCTCCATGGGGATCAGGGGGGCGCGGAGCGGGGCCAGCTCGGTGTGGGACAGGTACCTGCCGAGGTGGCCACATGGTCACAGGAGGGCAGGTGCTGGCCCAGTGCCCTCCCTCTGAGTGTCACCAAGGTCAAGGACTGGTGTCTGCCTTTGCAGCCGGCTGTGCTGGTCACAAAACAGCCACCACCCTCCCAGCTGCCCCCACCCCACAGGCCTGCGTGTGTGATCACTCCCATGCCCATCTCCAGCTCACAGCTAAGCCAGCAGCTGCCGTCTCAGCTGCTGGAGTTATCCCGGGGCCTTTGGACCAAGATATTTTAGGGAACTGTCATAGAACAGTAAATCTGAGAAGAGAGAAACTCCACACTCCAGGGAGGTGGGAGCAGCTGGGGCTGGGGGAGGCCCCTCTTCTGCAGAAGAGCTGTTTGCAGGAGGCAAAAGTGCCTCTAGCCCAGCCTGGCTTGCCACAACCCCTGCAAGATGTGCCTCTGCCACCACCCACTTGTGTCACACCTCCAGCCTGCCTTGACACCTCCTACTGCCAAATCACCCTGGTCCTCGGGCAGGAAAGGGTCCTGGTGAGGTGCCCAGCCTGCTCTGCTGGCACTCACCCATCGATGGGGTGCTGGTCCAGCTGTCCAAACTGCCAGTGCACGGGGAAGATGTACATGTTGTAGTTCTTCTCAAAGTCCCGGGCCAGCAGCTCCACGGTGTGGTCACCAGCCTCCAGGCGCTTCTCGTTCTCATGGATTTTCTTCACCTGCCATAGGAAATGCCAGGGAGACCTTGTCAGCAGGGAAATGGGGGATCTTGGAAGGGTCTTTACAGGGATCCCACAGGTGATTCTGGACAGGCTCCCTGTCTGTGCTGGGCTCCATTGTGGGACTGAGCTCCCAGATCCCCTCCCCTGACCCTCACCTTGAGCTTCTGCTTCTCGGTCAGCAGGTTGTTGTCCTCATCGCGCTCGTACAGGGTGATCAGCACGTTCTTGAGCCAGTCCCGCATGCGCAGGGGGAACTCGGTCAGCTCTGTGTCCAGGCAGGCAGGGATGACTGCAAGTCAGACACAGTGGTCAGTGCAGCAGCTGGACACTCAGCCCCAGACCCTGGACACGCAGCCCCAGACCCTGGACACGCAGCCCCAGCCTGTACCTTTGCTGTCCCTCAGGCTGTGCACATGGGGGCTGTGCTCACTTACATTTGCAAGGCCCAATGTAGTCCAGGTGCAGCTTGTGTCCCTTCTTGGTTCCCTCCAAGGTGCACTTGGTGGCAAAGAAGTGGCAGGAGGAGTCGTAGGTCTTGTTGTCAGTGCCGCAGACCTGCACAGGGAGGGAGATGCTGCGTGAGAGGCAGGGAGAGCCTCCAAAAAAGATGTTTAAATTCCTTGCTGGGGTGGGCAATGGCTCCTTGATCACCACTAGATGGGGACCAGCCACCCTGACTCTGTTTGCATCTGTCCCCCTCTCTGGCAAAGCCCACGTGGGTCCCTCCCTGCCCTGGGCCACCGAGCAGCTCCTGCCCTCACCTTCTCGAAGACGCCGGCGGTGGCAGGGCAGCTGGAGGGGTCCTGGCACACACACATGGGCGAGTTGTTGTCGTCCACCTCGCACACCTTGCCGTGCTTGCAGTGGTGGTTCTGGCAGGGGTCTGGCAGCAGGAGGGGAGCAAAGTCAGAGCCAGCATCATCCTCACCTCCCATGAGATGCTCAGGGCATCTCAGCACAGAGGGGAGAGACACTTCGCCAGGGACAGCTCCCAGCAGCTATTCTTGCACTGGGAAGATGTGAGGGTTTCCAGAAGTCCGTGTTAGCCCTCGGGCTAATCCCGGACTCCTTTCTGTAGCCACACCAATGGCTTTTCTGTTGCCAGGATGGGCTTACAGAGAGCCCAGTGCTGGAAGAGGCCATGTGGCCCTTTTTCTCAGAATGTTCATCCAGGCTGGCACTGTCCTGTGCTACAGCCCTTCCCCGAGGAGCCTCTCACTGTCTGGGGTGGCCAGAGCTCCCCCATGCAGGGAGGGGATGATGTTCCTGCTGGCTGGAGGGCAGGGGAAGAGTCACTTACTCTCTGCAACAATCTCCTCTACATCCTCTGTGGGTTCCTCAAACTCTCCCACCTCCACCTGGACGGGATTAGCCCCCACGGGCTCCTGCAAAAGATATTGTTGTTTCTGCTGTGGGTGCACACAGAGCACAGCCCCAGCTCCTGGGGGACAGAGCAGCCCCCCCATGGCTCCCCAGCACTTTGGGGAAGCTCTTCCCAGAGTAGGGGTGCTGAGGGGATGGGTGAGGAGGAGGCTCAGGGTCACCTACCTCTGTGGTGGGATCTTCGATGACCTCGGTCTCATCGGGCAGAGCCTCCTGCTGCAGGGGAAAAGGCCCATGAGTCCCATGGGGCAGTCCCAAGGGGTGTGCCCCACTGGAAGAGGCAGTAGGGTCACCCTCAGGTTGCCCCTCATCCCTCAGTTTATAACTTTATTTGTTATAAAAGAAAATCCCCATCTGCTGCTCCAGATGGACAACCCCGACAGCAGAGGCTCTGCTGTCTCCTGCACTTACCGGCGCTGTCAGGGCTTTGCCTGCCAGGCAGAGAAGGAAGAAAATCCAGGCCCTCATCTTTCAGCAGACCCTGAAAAAAGCAGAGTAAAAGGAGGGATGAGGAAGGTGGCTGCTGTGTACCGCTGGGCCCCAGGCTGAGCACTCAGACACTCAGAGAAGGGTGTTCTCTCCATTTCCTGCCTCGTCTGGTCAGTATTACAGACCCACATGCTGGCTTGTCTAGCCAAAACGTTGGGCCAAATCAGGTTTCCAAGATAAATTCGTTTGATTTTGCAAAATGAGACAGTGGGGTTTAGATGTCTGTTGCTCTCCTGGATGCCTTTAGGAAAATCACAGTCAAAATGGCTCTTTCCTTCTCTCAAGGATTTTTTTTTAACCAATCCCCCCACATTTTTCATGTTAAAAATCCCCTGATATGAGTGCCACATACAAGGAATGAAACTCTGTCATCTTATTTGTCAATCAGAGGAAAAATGGAAGTGGAGGAAGGAAAGAGATAAGAGAGAGACAATGAGAGAGAGCATTTGAGTATTAAATTCTTTAGAAAACCTCTTCCCCCGTGGACACAGACATCCCTAGGGCTATCAGAGACCAGTTCCTCATCCCCAGCACCCCAAAATGTTGGAGTGTCTACTATTGCTTCTCCCCTTTCAAGCTCAGCCCTGAGGGTTTGAGGGATGCCAGAGGAGCTCCAGAAGGACGAGCCCCTTGCACCCTCCCAGTCTGGGCTGTTGCAGAGCCTCGAGGATGAGCCAGCCCAGCTCACAGCGGCCGTGATGTGAGCCAGGAGAGCGCAGCTGGTGACATCCCGCTGTCCTTGTCCCCCCCGGTTCCTGTTTGGCAGGGATGAGCCCCTCTGTGTGCGGGCACAGACGAGCTCAGCTGGCTCCTTAATATGCCAGTGGCATTCCCCTGCTGCCAGCGAGGGCTGCCTGCTCCCTTCCGCCCGCGGGGACAGCCAGACACCCCCAGACCTGTCCCCCTGCCAAGCCTTCCCTTCTGCCTGCCCTCCACCTGCGTGGCCAGGGCATCACAGCCTACCCTGGGGCCAGGCAAAGGGAGGGATTTGCTGGGACAGAAAGTGTTGGACAAGGTTTCTTCTCTCCCAGGATATCTAATGCCACTGCATCCTTTCCCTTCCGTGCACAGCAGCTCTCTGGGTGTTAACCACACCAAATCTGTGCTGCCAGGACACCAACCACGCTGGGCTCTGCTTCCTAACTGAGGTTTGGCCACTCAGAGAAAATCCTCTTCCCAAACTCCGTACCTCACCCGGCCCCCAGTGGGGTGCCTGTGCAAAGCAGGGGTCAGGGCATGGAGGGCAGCTTTCCTGGGGTGTCACAGGGCTGGGAGGGGGTGGTGGGGATGGCTGCTGTGGTGGCATGAAGAACCTGTGGCAGAGGAGCTGTGGGGAGGGGGTGATGAGCCCTTTTGCTCTGTCGAGGCTGCAGCTGCAGCTCCCTCCCTCCTCTCCTGCTGGGTATGAGCTGTCCTTTCCCCTCGCCTCGAATTGTTCTGGAGAATTCTGAGAGCTCAGCCAGCATTTGCCAGCAGACATCGCTGGTTCTTCACTCCTGGAAGGGCTGTTTGGGGAGGGAGGTGGAAAAGTACTGGTGATTCTGGCCATCTCCTCTCTTTCTGGTATCCCCTGGCTTGTGGAGACTCCTCCTGGGCTTCTCCCAAGGGGCTTGTTTGCTTTGGAAGATGCTCTGAGGTTCAGTGATGCTCGCTGGGCAGTGTCCAGCCTGGAGGAGAGGGCAGTGTGTGCACATGTGGAAGGTGGCGTTAAGAAGAACCTAACCCCACACCAAGGCCATCTTAGATCATTTCCCCAAGCTTTAAAAAAGCCTTGAATTTCAAAGTCTGGGCATGCAGTAAGCCAGGGTCAGGGAATTACGTGTTTGCTAAGAGCCAGCAGACAGTTGGAGCTGCCAGTGTTGTGTTTGGAGGAAGAAGGAGCATGAAAAATTCTGAGCAAATAAGCTTTGCAGAGCTGTCTTGTGCCTTAGATGGTAAAACAAATTTGTTTGAAAAACAAAATCCTCTTGGAGGCAAAGCCTGTGCAGCGAGGACATTGCTGTGCCTGTGAGCCCCTGGCTGGGTTGCAAGTGGTCATTCCTGAATGCCTGGTGGTCAAAAGTCCTGAAATAACAGCTCAGGAGCCCTGCACACAGAGCTGCTTCAGCAGGATAACCTGGTCCGTGGTGCAAGTCTCCCTCCTTGTGGAGCCACCATGGTCCTGCTGTCCAAGAGGATGTTCTCTGGAGCTGGGCCACACCATGAGCTCAGCATCCATCCCCAGCTGGAGGGGCTTGGGAGGATCCCTGCACTGGGAATGCCTGACACTGCTCCGGAAGAGCCCCATGGAGGGCAGAGGGCAGAAAGGTGGGTGGGGGTGCAGCCAGGGGGGCATTTTGGACAGAGGAAAACAGGGCAGGGAAAAAGATTTTAGCAAGCAGGGACTTTGGCCCTTCTGCATCCTAAAGGAAGCAGCAGACAGCAGCTCTTCACAGGATGCTGGAAAGCAGCACAGAAAGAGCTGCTGAATGTCAAGTAAGAGCAGCTCCGTGGTCACCAGCCTCACCTCAGGCCTGTCCTCCTGAATGCTGTGGGTTGAGGAGACAGCAAGGCACCCATGGGCTGCACAGCCTTTTTAATACTTGACCCCACTTGCATCCTTCGTGGGGCCTTCAGCTCCCAGTCACTCTGTGAACAGTCTGGGGGCTCCCACAAACCCCTCGCAATGGTTCCAGCATGGCCCAGGCTGTTCTCAGCCAGCTACTTGTCGCATTTCGCAGCCATGCCCCCAAAAAAAAACCTCCAGAGCGTAGAAAGGTCTGAGGCTGACCCTCAGCACCTCCATAAACTCAAAGCAAGCTGCTCTGGAAAATTTTACCATGCTCCCCCCAAGCTTGTGGCACCATCATGAGTTTCTCCTGATGGGGAAAATACCTCACAGTGATGCACAGAGGAGAATCTGTGCCACTGGGGTCTGGGGGTCCCTCGTGTCACCTCCCACTCGGCCTGGGGGCCTTTGTGGTTTGGGGGAGGATATGAACCAGGCGAGTACAGCCTCCAGGAGAGGCTCCGTGGATGGTGGAGTGTGGTCCATGTGGCGCTGGCCATGTCCAGGGTTGCATAAGCTCTTTGGGATGCCACGTTAGCGTGGGGAGGAGTCTCTGCCTGGCCACTTTGACAGCTCCTCCCCGAGGCCACCGGGTTCACCCCAGCTGCCACCCTGCTCACCCAGGCAAGGGGCTCCCCTGCCTCCTCCCCCTGCAGCCATGGAGGCAGGAATGGCCAAGGGTTGGGCAAAACCCTGCCATGCCTCAGCTCCTGCCTGCATCCCAGCCCAGAGGCAGGGTCTCCTGCACCCACCCTCCTCTGCTCACTGCTCTGCTGAGGCTCTGAAGGGTCTGACATTCCCCACCTCACACTGAGTGTAAAGGAAAAACTGGCCCAGAAAGGAATTCTGCCAAACCCCACTGGGACCACAGTTTTCAAGGTGCAGGTGGGTGACCAGTGTGACCCCCACAGAGACACAGCACCAGGGCTGGGTCCCCACTGCCTGGCCCTGATTCCCTATGCAAGTAAGACCCTCTGAGCTTTACTCAGCAGCCACTCCCAGGCTAAAATTCCATTTGAAGCCAGAGCTGTTTGCGTGAGTCCCCATAAAGCTCCCTGCTGAACAGGTCCCTGCAAGTCCAGTGCTGGCTCACCCAGATGTGCCAGCAGCTCCTGCCACCTGCACAGACCCCTCACACACAGAGTGAAGGCTCAGAAGGCCATGCAAGGTTTAGATGGAAGTGAAATTCCCTTTAGCTCACACACACACACACACACACACACACACACACACACACACTCCAAGCAAAACATGGGAGCAAAGAATCTATGTACTCCGTGTGCCCATGCAGAGTCACTAGAGACACAGCTGCACCACAACACTGTGTGAGCCCATTCCCTGTGCTGGGAGTTGAGCAGCTCTGACTGAACTCAGAAACGTCCCGGATCTTACAGGGTTTATTGATATAGCTGCGAGAGCCCTGTCCCATCACAGCTGTGTGCAGAAGCTGTCATAGTTTCTCCAGGCTGCAGATTGAATCCATAATGGAAAACAAATTAGTACCAAGAAAAGCGCCTGGATGACCCGTGGGCTGCAGGCAGTGGCTTATGGATGAGCCCTGTGCAGATAGGTGAGGCAGAATTTTGCTGTCCTGCCTGAGCTTTTCCTTTTGTGTGGACTGGACCTAAGGCGGTGTCAAAAGCAGCCCGGATGCTCCTGTGCCGGGTCCCTCCGGCTCCCGGGGGATGCCACCAGCTGATCCCTCACAGCCCCACAAAGGATGGAGAGAGTAAACTGTCCAATAAATACTCGGCAAAAATGCAAACCATCTCCAAAGCATTCCCTGGACTTGCCCTGCCACAGCCGCTCCAGCGATAACAGCCCCGACATCCCTCCGACCAGAGGACCCAGAAAAGGTTTCCATGGGAGCCGACATTCCTCTGGGGCTGAGTCATGGAAGAGCAGAGAGTTGTGGAAGGAGGGGCTTGAAGAAAAAGTTTGAAAAGTTTATTTCTGCTCTTCCCCCTCCCAACACCGCCCGCACCCCTGCTCCTGCTTATGTGGCAGACAATGGCTTGGCTTTGGCTGCTGCGCAGGGCGCAACAGCCTTTCATTTCCACTTAAAACTCGCCTGATCCACCCTAACAAACGGCTGCAATTAGCTTTTGTCCTTTTGGAGGGATGCTGAGTTTTGGGGCTGCTCTAAGGTGGTCATCTCTGAGGACTCGGAGTACCGGCGACATTCCCGGTACCCCCCGGGTTCACTCCAACTTTAAACTCTTGCCGTTCGGTTTGGGTGGAAATTCAGCCCCGATCCTGTTAAATTTCCTCTTTTTCTGGCTGGATGCAACAGAGTGGAGTTTTCTTTCAGAAGGGACACAAAGAGCAGAGTTAGACTGCCAGGCAGGTCACGCCGCCGGGACGGGAAGGACAGCGGCTGCCTTTAAAGGAAAGGAGCCCTCGTCTTTTCTGCATGGACCTAAAATTGTGCCTGAGCGAACCCAAGTCCTTAAAACTTAAAAAAACACCCCAAAAGAGCTTTGTTCCTCCTCTCCTGCAATCTCTGTCTCTCTAACAGTCGATCAGCCGGAGTTCGGCAAGCCAGGGCAGCAGACTTGAAAGGCTTTCAAAGTTTGCTCGGAACAAAAAGCCGAGTGTCTTTTTTTTAAGACCGGCTGCACTGAAAAAAATAAAACCGCTGAGATGAAGTCGACAGCTCTTTTGTTCTTCCTCTGGATACTCTGGTGAGTATAACATCACCTGCCAACACACCTCGGGCTGGGAGCAGTGGGGACTGTTTGTAACTAGATCTGATTTTCTCTGCAGGCTGGTTTGATGTGCCCCACGGATCTCGCTAAAGAACTACCCACCATCTGAAAACCCACAGGGGGAAAAGTGAGGAGAGAGAAGAATGAGGGCAGGTTAAGCCTTTACAGTCAGATGCCACCAAAGCACTACAGCTCTGGCAGCGAAATTCAGTAAGAGACAGTTTAGAAGTGGAAATGCTGCAAAGAGGAGAAAGGGGTGAAATCAGGAGGGGTCTCAAAATGCACCACTTGGGGTGGAGAGCGTCCAGTTCCCTATCCCGAGTGACACATTGCCAGCACTGGACACAGTCCGCGGGTCCCGGGCCAGGACGAGTGGGGTACGGGGAGCACCCCAAGTCGGGAGGAAAAGCACAGCAAAGGCAAACGCGAAGCTCGGGCCATACCTCGCAGTCCCGGCAGCACGGCTGAGGGAACTTCAGGCGCTTGGACAGGCTGGAGGAATCTGCAGGTTTTAGAAGGAGGCAGGAGGAAGCCAAAGGGTGGGCTGGGTTTCCCTCTGCCTCTCCCCCTCCTCCTCCTCCTCCTCCTCACTATCTTTCCAAATCGGTCTCTTCCTCTCCCCCTCTCGCCAGTGGGCAGTCCCTGAGGCACAGCCGGGCTCCAAAGGATAGACCAGAGAAATCAAGCGGGGCTGGAGATGAAGGGGTCCCTCGCAGGGACAGGGCAGCCCCCGGTACTGCCCTCTCAGCAGAGTCACTGTCACAGCAGATGCCGGCGCTGCTGCCACGAGCTTTCAGTTCTCTGTCTCTCTCGGACTGGCAGCACGGGGGGATCGGGGAATGCCATCTCTCTGCTTGGTTTTTGCGCCTCCTAACACCTTGACCTGCTGCAATAACAGTGTTAAATGCCGTCCTTTCTCATAGGAGCAGCTCAGTCCCTGAGCTGGTGTTTCCCATCCTCAGGGGGATGTAGAGGAAAGCAGGAGAGTCTTTGCTCCTCCATCCTGTCTCCGACCATTGCTGACATCTGTGACTGCTTTGTGGAGAGGGAAAGAATGACCCAGAGAATGTGGAGAATTGAGACATATCTGAAATATGCTGTAAGTAGGCAGAGAAATGCTGGGCTGGTAGATGTGAATCTCAGCAGCCTGGTCTCTCTGCTGTGGTTATCTTCCAGCAGATCTGGACTGATTGAACAAACCCCACAGCCAGAATTGCCAGTCAGCTGAATTCAGTGGTCTCTTCAGACATCACTAAATATTTTGACCTTACAGCTCATAACTCAGCTGGAGCAGCTGCCCAGCCAGAGGCAGCCAAACAGCAAAGCTCTTTGGAGTTGAGTTTTCCCATCTGTTCCCCTCTGTGCTCAGGGTGAAAATCCAGCTCCTCTCTCCTCGATTCTCTCCATGGCTGAGACAATCTGAGAATCAGTGCCATGGCCATGGCATTGCACTGCAAAGGAGAACCAGCAGCCAAAAATTGCTACAGTTTGGGCATCCCTAAAGAGTGTCTCCATGCCATACAGGGCTGTCCTGAGCCCTGTGGATAATCCAGCTCCTTGCAGCTTGTGATCCTCCTGCAGCTTCAAACCTCACCCCAGGGCTGCTTTCCAGGGGCTGCTAGAAGGATGGTGTCTCGGGTAACCAGCAGGACTGAGGACATTTGGCGCCAGCAGTGTGATTGTGGATGCTGGTGAAGGACACCCGAGACCAAAGCAAATTCAACATCGTGTTTTGTCTGGGTTGCGTGGGATTTGGGTTCATTCCTCTTGATTATGTGCTATCTTTGAGAGGCACTGAGACATGGACCTGGGGGCTTAACTCTTCCCACTGCTGTGCTGAGGATTTCGATGTCAACACAGGGACTGGCCTGTGGTGACCTCCAGGCTGTGCTGGCTCGTTGCTCTGTAGGATGCCTTAGTGTCTGTGGTTCTGTGTCACCTCACTCCTCATCTGGCCTCGCAGCACTTCTGCTGCATGGGAGAGATCAGATGTAAGACTAAACATCTCATGGCCTACAAGGAATGAGAAATAAACAGAACTGAAAGGGAAAGCAGAGGGGAAAGATAGGGAGTCCATCATCACTTCCCAGTGAATGGGTCAATCTCCGTGATCAGGCAGCTCAGGAGGCTGGCAAAGAACAAGAGAAGAAAATCTTCACCCATTTCTTTACGTGGCTTCTCACTTCCCAAAAGCCACCCCTGGGTGCTGATCTGTGGATGTTGATATCACTCACAGAGACATCCAGAAATATTCCACATGACCCTCCCAGGCCCCTGTGGAGGTTGGATTTGTGATGGTGTCTAAAACTCCATGCATCCTTCTAATGCAACCAACTGGAACAACTTCTCCTCCCACCACAAGTGTCCGTAGCTCCCAGGTGCAGCCCAGTGCCCCTTGTAGATCCAGTTTGGCTTCAGAGGTCACACATCCCCTAAGCCTAAGTTTCATTTGCTTGTTTCATTTCCCAAGGAGTTGAACACAGCTGTTGAATGCTCTCTGCAGTGGATTAGTCACGGCTTGCATTGAAATTGTACCGCTGCTGGTTCTTCTCCTAAGGAAAAAAAAAAAAAAAAGACATCTGGAAAAAATTTTAGGGAAGAAAAAAAAAAAAGAAGAGAAAAGAAACCACGACTTTTCTAACTGACAACGTGGCAATTGCTCTGCACTGTAGCCTGAAGCTAAACCCTCTGCTAAGGGCTTAGACAAATGATAGTGCCACAGAGATAATTACAGCAGGGATTTCTTCATGGTTGTGGTGGCTTAGACCCTGGGTCCGAGGAAAAGCAAAAAGCAGTGAAGCAGTCACATCTGGAAATGGCCCCCAAGCTCATCCAGGGAGCCCGGGGGGGTGGGAGCGAGGGGTGCTCACATGGTGGGGACAGCCGGGTCCTGCAACTCAGGAAGGACACATCGCCAGGCATCAGCAGTGGGATGGAGGGGGAGACAGGATCCTGGAGCAACTGGCTGGCTCTTTACACTCAGCAGCTTTAAAAAAGCGCCAGAAATGACTGAGAGCTCGCAAAGGATGTCCTGGAAAGTCCTTTCCACTCTTATAAGGCTTAGTGGGGCCATCAAAGAGGAGATTTTGGTGTCAGGCTGCCAGGAGGAAAACTGGACCTCACACATGTTTAGAAGGTTGTCTTGTGCCACCTGGGGCACTGGATGGGCAGGAGATTGCCCGAGGGGCCTCATGAGCCCCTCATGAGCTCCTGACCATGTGCCAGAGCAGTGCTTTGGGCACAGCAGATGAACCCCAGGGCTCCCGGCGCTTGCTCCCAGCTCAGGTGACTGCACAAACTCCGTTGGAAACAGCAAACAGGACCAGACCCTTTGAGGCTTGAGCTCATTTTACAGCAAAGCCAAGAGGTCTGGAGGGGTGAGGTTTGAACTCCAGCTAACCCCAGCTCAAAATCCAAATTTCTTCATCCTGCTTTAAGCCAGGTTGGGCAGATCTGGGCTGGCGTGGTTGAGAAAACCCTGGTGCTTTCCAAGAGGGGAACAGTTCTGCTGTAAGAGATGGAGAAAAATGTGAGTGAGCAGCTTTCTGGGAGTGATACAAGTGTGGATTAATAATCCTGCTGTCTTCTGCTCACAAATCTGTCACTCTGAGGAACCTTTCCTTCCCTGTGCTCTGGGAGGGATTCTCTAATGAGTTTTTCTCTAGAGGATGTGTCTGCATTAATTGCTGGTGGATGCTGCTGCAAAACAATGAACCCAAAGTTCATATAAATAAACAGGATGCTCTGGAAGCACTGTGGGAATATAATTTGCTAAATCGTCATCCCTGGGTGTGTGGCTGAAGGCTGAGGTCCTCGCAGGTGCAGGGCAGTGTGGGGGAAGTCAGTGGCTGCAGGGGTGGGAGCTCAGCACCCAGCTCAGGAAAAGCTGAGAGAGACCAGTAAATGCAGAGCAGACAGGAATCTGCTTATCCGAGGAATTTCCCATCTCTCCTGCTCTCTGGGAGTGTGTCAGCTGGAGAGTTTCTGGTTTTTTCCATTTCAGAAGCAGACCAGAGGCAGAAGGGCTGTTCTCTCTGGGCTTGCACTAAGCAGATGCAAGGCCACTGGAAGCACCATCTGCACAGGGCAGGACGAACCCAAACCGTTCTGTGAACATTGAGAGTGTCTCATGCAGGACAAGGAGGATGGGATGGGACTCTGCCCCTGGGCTGAGCAGGAGGACTGGTTCAGATGGAGCAGGCTGACACTCCAGGTCTCTTCCAATGCCTCTGCTGGGGTGCTGGTCAGAAGCAGACGGAGAAGGAGGAGGGGATGTCACCGCAGATTCTCAGCTGTAATCCAGAGGCCAGCAGGGCAGGGGATGGAAAGCCAGCTGTGCATGGCTCTGCAGTGAGTCACGGCCTGGGAGCAGGCTGCAGAGCTGGAAAGCAGGACACGCTTACTGAGGGATGTCTTGTTCTTTCCGTGGTGTGTGTGGGCTCTCCCAGCTGTCCCAGGGTTCTCTGGTAGAAGGCACTTCCATGCCCCATGGGAAGGATTTCTATCTCTTTACCCCTACAATTACCATCTCACTTACTTGGAAATGTGTGGGGCTGCAGGCTTGAGAGACGCCTGTCTGTCCTCCCTGAAACCAAACTGAGGCCAAAGAAGCAGGGGAATAAAATCCATCACCTTCCCAAGCCGTGGTGCAAGTAGGGAGCTCTGTGTGCTGCAGAGCCCGGGATGCTGCTCATGGGATCACATCTGAACACCCAGAGAGGGTGGCAGGGAGAACCCCTCTGGCTGTGGCCCCACACTGTGTCCCTGTGGCAGAGTCCCCACAGCCCTGCCTGGACACACCACACCAGGCACTGGCAGAGAGGACATGTCCTCAGCTGCTTTTGAACTCCCTGGCACATCCAGCCTGGCTGAGTTTGATCTCAGCCCAACACCTGCAGTATCTGAAGAACCTGATTGTCCATCCCAAAAGGCCTCTCCCTTGCTTCAAAGGGCTGTTCCCTGTTAGTCCTGGACACAGTGGTGTTGTGTGCCTGAATTACAGTCAGGTGTCTCAGCCCAGCTCTGCTGTTGCTTGAGACTTTGTGCTGGAGTCGTGCCTGTGACTTGCAGGAGGAGGAATAAAACTTCCAAGGGGGAAGTGCAGTAAATGCTGCTAACTCCAGGGAGTCCCACCTTGCTCCTGGTGTTTACCTACGATGCACTTTTGAGTCCTCCTGGGCCTGACAGATGCGGTTTGGCAGCTTTTGAAGGATATGAATAGAACTGCTTGAGGAAATAAACAGGAATACACTTTCAAGCTCCTGGGACATGTGGGGAGAGGGGAGCTCCTGGGCTGCAGTGGCAGCTCTTTTCCATGGAGAAACAGTCTGAAAGGCAGCTTTGATGGGAGTACCCAGGTGAAGCTGTGCCAGCTCCGGAACATCCAAATGCCATCTGGAAAGCAGTGTCAATAACCATGGGTGAGGAAAAGACCAGAAAGGCAAAATCCAGGGTTCACAAGGCTTTCTGGGGCTAGTGGCATTTGGTTTTTGGGTCATGAGTGTGAGGTCCTCTAAGAAGCTTGATTCTCAGATGAGTTGGCTACTTACCCCACAATCCTTTTTAATTTAATCAGCCACACAACCTTACATCTTAGGGATAAAAGCTGTAGTTTTCCTGGGCCATGTCTATG
The DNA here is from genome assembly GCA_036630365.1 of Acanthiza pusilla. Lineage (NCBI taxonomy): Eukaryota > Metazoa > Chordata > Aves > Passeriformes > Acanthizidae > Acanthiza > Acanthiza pusilla. Next base: position 6,529,309 of record JAXCHO010000049.1, on the reverse strand, counting down.
CTGGGAGCCCATTTAGGAGGCTCCCCTTTGGGAATGTGATGCAGTGGGCAGGCTGGTGAGTACCCAGCGGGGCCAAGCAGTGATGGGGCAGAGCTGCCACAGATTGGGATTGCAGCTGAGGCAAAGGAGGCAGCAGGGTTTGATGTCCTCAGCACATCTCACTGTCCCCAGGACCCACCAGCTCAGAACATGGCCTTTAAGTGAGGGCTGCTTTCACTCCAGGCTTGTGCATTGCTGGAAGCAAAGGGGAGAGAAACTGGTCCTGGGGGGGGCAAGGCACACTGGTGACTGGAAGGCTGCGATATGAGCTGAAGTCTGGGAAGTTTAGCAGTAACCTGTGGAGGCTGACGAACCAGACTCTAGTGTCCTCCTATTAGCCCTCATTGCTGGCAAAACCCTATCAAAGTCTCCCGGCTCCCTCAGCCTGCCCTGCAGTAACTCGGTCTGTGCACAGCTCTGTGTTCCCTGCGCCTCCCCATCCCTGTCCTCTGCACAGCCCCGCGTCCTGCTGTGACAAAAGCCAGGACAGGCGCCGGTCAGAGATCCCAAAAGGCCACATCCCCTCTAGCACTGCTCATGGATGAACCCTTACAGCATCCCTGGGTGGGAACTGAGCTGTGCTGGGGCTGTGGCTGCATCCAGGCAGGGCACAGTGCTTGAGGTGCCTGAGGTGCCTGGGCTACCCCCGGCTGAGCCTGCACGGATCCACCCTGAGAATCCACATTTTTCTGTCTATTGCTCTGACACTTTCTGCTCGAGCTGAGCCGAGAACAAGCCCTGGCTTGAGATGTACCAGACGCCCGAGCCAGGCTGCCGGATGCAGGAAGCTCCATGAACAGGGTGTCCCTTAGAGGACACAAAATGGGGCTGGTTTTGGCAACATGCGTTTGGAAGGATCGGGTACAGAGGAAAGAGCAAGCAGCTGTGCTGATGCTTGGTTGCTGACTGGGTTACACCACCACAGCCAGTCACAGGCAGCCTGAGAAGCTGCCAGAGAAGATATTAGGGGAGACAATAGGAAATATTTTTTGACAAGACTTTGGGGCAGGATGTCTTGTGGGCCTGAGCCATCCCTGCCATGCTGGAGGCGTGTGGAGGGCTGTAGGGTCAGTGCTCAGAGACACTCTGGGATTTTACAAACACGGTGGCTCTGGTGATTCTGTGATTTACAAACATGGCCACTCCAGGCTAACACCAAGCACAAGCACTGACTTCCACACCATCTCTGCTTGCTTGCTCCCTTCAAATCATCTCCTAGCGTACTTTTGAACCACTCTAAGCTCCCCTGTTCTGCATGAATTTTCCTCTGGGGAGTTCAAGTTCCTTAAAATCTTCCTATCTTGAGCAATTCAGATCTTTTGGCCCTGCATTAATATTTTACTCCTTGTAAGGGCGAGTCAGTGGAGGAATCATTTGCATCATCTGTGTAGAGCTTGATGGAATTTCACTGACCAGGGAGTAAGGAAAACCCAAGAGGACACAACCCCCTTAGCTGGATGAAAATACAGCAGACATATGTGGGCAGAAAATACCTCGTCCATCACTGCTTCGGTGTGATGAGTTCTGGGGAATCTCAATTTAGCCCTGAAGCTTGTTTACTTCCCTTCAAAAAACCACCATCCTGTTTGGCCGGGGTTTGGCAGGAGCGGTGCTGTGGGCAGGAATAGCTGGGCTGTGGGAAGGCTCGGGGCTGGTGCTGCACCATGTCTGTGGGCTTGGGGCAAGGTGGGACATGGGCAGCCTCAAAATAGCGAGGTCATGTGGGGCCCTGAGCAAACGCTGTGACTTTCCATCCTGTGCCTGGCCCAGAGCAGGGTCCCTCCCTCAGGACCTGCTGCTAAAATTAGCAGTGTTTCCCCACGCCGTATGCCCTGCATATGTTATCAGCAGCTGTTTAAGGAGATGGAGGGACAAGAATCACTGTTTAAAGAAACCTATCAGATTTGGAGAAATCCCTTTTAAGCTATTATTTTATAGGCAAAGCAGAGAGAAAAAATTCTTCCTGAAATGGGGGCTCTGGGGAGAGAACATTGGACTCTCTCCTGTGTGATGCTGCTGTGAGACTGCTAATGAGCATTAATTGTATCAGGCATCTGGAAAGACTAACTAGAAAATTACAGTGGTGAGACACAAGCACTGGTGATGTCACCCACCAGTCCCTTAACTTCTGATGTGCCCAAAGGTACCCACCGCATCCTCTCTCCTGTGCCTGCCCACACCATCCTAGGGATCAAGACTGCCCACGATTTACTGCCAGGATTAATGGAGTGGATTTTTAATGGCATGAATATTTAAAATATTCTGTTGTTCACTCCGGGGGAACTGGAAAATGGAGGAAGCACCAGTTTTCTCGATGAGTGGGATGGTGCAGGCAATTGTCTGGGCCTCTCTGGAGATACCCAGCTGCAAAACAGGAGGGAGACCACACTGTGCTTTGGGCCTGTTGATGTTCACCCAGCTGGATCCAGGCACCAAACCTGCTGTGGGGATGTTCATCTATTCCCTTCACTAATGCACATTGAGGCTGATGAAGCTGTGGACAGCAAGGACATCTGGGCAGCTGTGGAGGGAGCTTGGCTCCTGCCTGTGCCCAAGGGCTCCTTCCCTGCTCCTCTCCCCCAGGCAACTCTGAAGAATCACAGAAGCACAGAAGAGTTTGGGTTGGAAGCAACCTTTAAAAAGCATCCAGTCCAACCCCCAAGAACAGAGGTCCTCACTGCCTGAGGTGTGCCTGGCCTGACACTTGCTCAAGGCTGGGCCATTCATGCTGGCTTTTCTCCAAGGCCATTGAAACAGTGAGTGCTACCGAGGGAATCTGTGCTGCATCTGAATGGAGGTTTGGGTGAAAAGACTGGATGAGAAGTGACTTCTCTTTCTGTGACCCCTCCCCAAATCAGAAAGTTCATCTGCCCTCCTGACTTTTTGGGAGATCTGTTGAAGAAATCAAGGGAGGTACTGACAAGGAGCAAGATCTCATCTCCCAGGCCCTCTTTTTGCACCTCCCAATGGCCACGTGTGGAGCGCGGTCCCAGCCTGACGTGTTTGGGAAGGGCTCCAGCCACTGACCCCCAGCCCAAGAGCAAGGTCTGCCCTGCAAACCTGGGAGGGCACATTGCAGATGGGACAGGGACACTTTCTCTGCTGCTCCCCCACATCCTGTGAGGCTGAGACAGCCAGGACAGAGGCACAATGCCAGGCATGGGGAGCAGCGCCTGGCTTTCAGTTTTACGCAGTCACACAAACAAGTTTGCTGCTCTGGCAGGAATTGGCAGCTCCTCTGTTGGGGTTGCAAATCTGGAATTAACAGCTGGAGGTTTTCAGCATTATCCTGCTCTAGGGATGAGTTTTAAAACCCTCTGGCATTGGGTTGGGTCTATTGTTTTCCATGGCAAAGAGCAGTTGGTGCCCAGCTCCCTTTGCCTCAAAGAGGCTCCTCAGCATTGATCCCAAGTGCAGCTCCTGCTGTTCATCAGATCTCTGGGGGGCCCACAGGGAAGGTTTGTTGGCTTCTTGCAATGCCTGGGGTGCAGCTGAGCCCATGCCACTCCACTGGCACGCTGAAACCTTGTTTGGAGGAATTGTGAACAGTTCTCTGCCAGGGAGAAGGAAAGCAAGTGAATGGCAGGAGGGGTCCAGAGACACTTGGCTGAGATAATTTCTGGACTCCATGTTTCTGGTTTTCCTCTGGGCACACCACGACTTGTATCTCCAGCTGTTCATAGCGGAGGTGACCAGCACTAGTGGCAAAGGTTGATGATCCACACCTGGTGATTCACATCCGTGTCTTCAGTACATGGACCCCGGTGAGAAGCTCAGCACAGAGCCTTTGGAGTCAGAGCTGGCCTCCTGGCTTCTGATGCTCTTGGTTTGACCATACTTTGACATATTTGACCTCGGGGCAAGGCAAGCTTGGAGGGCTGCTCCTGAAACTGGAAAGCTAAAAATCCCCCAGCAGTTGTAAAGGCAGCAGGGAGGACTCTGGATGTGCCACATCTCTGCTTTTTTTGCCTCTTCCCTGGCAAAGGACAGGATGAATTAAGAAAGCAAACGGAGAGGAAACTGTGGAGAAATAAGAGCGGCTCTGTGAGTCGAGGACACTCTGGACTCAGTCCCGTCCCAGTTGCCCTGGAAATTGGATCGTTCCCACCGAGCTGCCTGCTTTGCTGGCTGCTCCTGGGAGGGCACAAGCATGTAGCACTGGACAGATGCAGGGGAAGGAGAAACCAAAGGCAAATAGAGATGCAAATGCTGGAATTAGGGTTTTCTCCACCAAAGGGAGACCCTTTGCCTTTGTCCCACGCCTTGGTGGGGATATTATATAATAATAAAAACCAGCTCCCAGCAGCACAGCAGAGACACAAAGCAAAATCCAAAAGACTGTGTGCTGCATTTGTAGGGCAGCATGGCACAAGCCTGTGCTGTGGCTTGTCCACAGAGCCTGGACAGCCCGGGGACACCAGGGCTGCTCCCTACAATGCCCCAGGAACGCCCGCCCCGAGCCCTGGAGACAGCCCCGTGTCCCATGCAGACTACTGATGCAATCGGGGGGATCACCCTGACAATAGCTGTGCGGGCTGCGTTTTTTGAAGCTGTGCACAACAGATTAAGCCCGCGGCCCCTGTTGTGACTGCCAGGCATTGTGCACCCTGCTGACATTGGCTTCTGTGCGCCAAGCTCTGCCCACGGCCCAGCAGGAGCTTCGGAGGGGGAAATTGCTCCATCTGCAGTGGAGCAGGAGGGTACTTGCACACAGTGGATTCCTGCTCCATTCAAGCGTCTCCTTTCATTTACAAGGGGATGAGTTGTGTTTGTTGTTTTAACATTTTCTCGCCCGTCTGTTGAAAATGGGTGAGCAGATCTCAGATGGGCTCAGAGAGATGGTGCTGCCCTGGGAATTTCATACCAGCTGGGAGCTGTGGAAAAGTCTGAAATGCTGCAGGATCTCTCTTCTGCCTGTGTCTTGCCCCAGTGACAGCAACCCACTAGTCTGGACTGGTGAAGAGGAAATATGAGCCCAGCTCTGCAGCCCCCAGCAGTGCTTGGGACGTGCTCAGGAACAGACATGATGAGCAGAGGGACAATAGCAGGAAGGGCCAGGCTGAAGGCTGCCGTCTATACAGACCAGTTTCCCTCATCCCTTCCAGGTCACCTGGGACAGGCCCATGTAGCAGAAGAGTCACAGGGCAGAGCTGCTCCCCTCAGAGCAGCCAGGGACCTTGCACCGTGTCCTGTGGACCCCACAGCCCCTCTGAGGGGGCTCCTCAATTAGCAGAGCTGGCTCCCACCCGCTCCCTATCGCTGCCCCAATGTGCCACTGCCTGCAGCAGCTGTGGGGCTGTGAACCTCAGCTCTCCAGAGCCCAATAAATTAAACCTTAGTCCAAAAGGCGCTTGGGCTGTCTTTTGCAAACAGAGGCTGCACAAAAGCTGCCTTTCTCCCTCTCGTTTGACTTTGTTTTCTCTCCCTCCCCATCTGCTTTTAGCCAAATGGTTGAATAGCTTCAGTATATACTGTGGGAGCCTAAAGCCAAAGGCTGGAGCATTGGGAAGGATGCAGAACAGCAGTGCCCTGTGGCCGCTGCCTTCCGGAGGGGCTGGGAACTGTTTGCTACCCTTGCTCTGTAACCCAGCCTTGATCACCTTACTGAACCCTTGGAGAAAGCAGCTCCAAAAGAAAATATTTGTGCTCTGGCAAGCACACGTGTGCACATTTCCTGCTCTTGAAGTCCTTAATTAAGCCTGTATTTTGTTTGTTTGATTTGTTGGGTGATTTTTTTTTTCTATTTATGCTGCCACAGTCTTGGAGGGGGAGTCTGTCAGAACCCTGTGTGTTCCTGTTTCGGAGGGGGAGGCTGTCAGAACTCTGTGTATTTTGCTGTTTTGGAAGCTGCACTGTGGAAAGCTGCCTGTGATGGTCACAGAGAGAATCTGCATGTATCAACAGGGGAATTGGGAACCAACCAGGGCCTTTGATATTGCTCTGTGTGTCAGGGCTCCATGGGGACAGCTCTGCAAATCACCCAGCACAGAGGGGCCTCAGCCCAGCTGTGGCCTCATGAAGAGGCAGGTTGGGTCTTTGCAGACCTTATTGAAAAGATGCAAGACCAGCACATTTCGTTCAGAGAGACCACCAAGTTTTTCCAGCCAGTTCAGAGTCCCTCTGAGGGACCATGTTATTTGCAGAGATATTCGACCACTTCAGGTGATGCTCGTGATTTTGAACACCTAGCCCAGGGCAACTTCCAGGTCCATACAGCTTTAGCTCAAAGAGCATCTGATCAGGACAATGTTGTGGATGTTGACCCCAAAAGTGTGGGGGTACGATCCTGCCCACAAGCCAAACATCCATCTTGGTTCTCATCCAGCTCCCAGCTCTGCCACTGCTGTGCCTGGGCTGGGAACAGGCAGGTGAGTGAAGGCAGAGGCAGGTTGTTTCTAACAGCAAACATTTAAAAGCAGAGTAAGACTAGAAAATCCCCATCTTTTGGTAATGAATCCCCCGTGTAACCGTCTTAACACCCAGACATGACACGCCTGTGAAATTCCTGAGATTGTTGCGAACTGAACCCTTCTTTCCCACCCTGAAATTTCACAGCAATTTACCTCTCCAAGCCACCAGGAATCACCATTTGCAGGCACCAAGGGGGATCTCCTGTCCCTTGCCTGCTTTCTACAACCCGCGGTGCTATTTTAGAAATTCTCTCATTTGCTGGGTGGTTCAACTGAGTACAACTGCTCCTTTGGCTAAATTCATCCCCTGCTGTCATCAGGTAATTAGAAAGAGCCCAAAAGCCAGTGCTGCTTAAGGCAGCCCTGGGATAACCACGGCTTTTCTTTTGTGGAGAAAGGACTGGGCTTTGGAGACTGGGCTTTGGAGGCTGTAGACTTTTCCACTGAAATCAGATTTTTGTTTAAAAAGTGGGGGAAGGTAACACTGGGTGAAAAACGACACCCAGAAGCACAGCAGTGCCGCAAACACAAAAAGCAAATGCTGGGTGAGAAAAGCAAATGCTGTCTGCTGAAAACTCTGTGGAAGGGGGGTCGGGGGTGGAAGATCATTTTGAGGCAGGGGAAACAAAAGAACTTTTAAAGCCTGTCCCACAGGGTTTGCCCAGTTCTTACTGGTGCTGCAGCTAGAGGCAGTTTGTGGATTCTCATATTTCAGCTGGAGCTGGGCTGAGACCCTTGTGAAGAAACCAGAAGTGAAGGGGAAAAAAAGAAAAAAGAAACCAGAAGTGAAGTCTCCCTGCTGCTGGGATGACATATTCATGGATGGCAATGTACCATGGACCTCACCCGCTGCCTTGTCCTGCTGACACATCACTCACTGGGATGTCCTGCAGAGCCAGGGTGTCCGTGGTATAGGAAAGCTCCTTTTCCAAGTGCCACCCTTTCCTGTTTGCATTGCAAACTGAGCATTTCCTTGTCTGAAAACAGCCTCACAACCTCAGTGTCTGGCATATTGTTTCCTGTGGAAAATATTGTGGCCATGTAATCTGTGTGGAATTGTTGGGGTCCCTCTCCATGAGATGCAGTCAAATTCAGGCTGACATGATTAATGCAGATGTTGCAGTTGGGCAGTGGGGGAACAAAGAAACTCTGCTCAGGTAGTGACTCTCTTATTATTTTAGTCTATGAAGTTGTTTTTTCTCCCAAGGCTTTTCCATAAACCTTTCAGGTAGCCACCTTGCAGGCCTGCTGCTCTGTTCAGACGCAACCATCCTGCCCTAACTTCCCCATCCCGGCTGTGTTCAGCCCAAGTGCAGCCCACACTCCAAAGCAGGGACTGTCACAGGGTGTCATTACTCAGCAGGCCAGAGCTTAAAGCCCACACTGAACAATGGAGGGGAGAGCTGGGAGATTGCAGCTCTGCAGACGGGTGCTGGAACTTCAGGTATCTGCACAAACCTCCTGGCAGGCTGTGAGTAGAAACCTTTCCTTGTCTGCCTCAGAGATAAGCAGGCTTTACCCAAAAGAGAGCAAGGAGAAGGGAGCAGAGCAGCCAGGGGCGCATGAACAGCACAAGCTGCAGCTCAGACACCAAGGACGAGCAGCCTGGTTTCAGCAAGACAGAGTGGGAGTTATCCTGTGTGGGCACCACACTGCCAGTCCCCACTGCCAGCCTGGCAGGCAGCAAGTGCCACAAGGACTGCTGGCTCCAAGGCTAGCTGTGCTATCCAGCTCCTCACCAAGCTGTCACACACATCCTCCCCCAGCCACCGCCACCAGAGCTGAGCCACCGGCACCAGCTGGGCACTGGCCAAGCCTGGGAGGAAGCTGAAAGCAGTAAATAACAACTGAGATTGGCAAACACCAGCTCAAAGCAGCAAGGGTGGGCTAGGGAAAGGGATTCACTCACTCCCCAGGACCCTGGAGGGGTCACACTAGGCATCTGAGGGCATGGACACAAAGCAGAAATAGGTTGTGGCTCTGGGTCTTGGCTCTGGAAACTTCCTGCTACTGGGAGACTTTAATGCCAGAAAATAAAGCAGTGATGTTACACCTGTAGCCATTAGCCTCCCCTAAATTAAAGAGTAATAAAAAGTGTCTGCAACACATTCCTTGAAGTGCCTCTCCAGCCCCCTGCAAGTGCATCTACAGCAATTAATCATACTTTGGATCAAAGGTAAAGGACTTTGAAAGAGTAAACTACTTTAGGAAAAAACAAAATGCAATTATGAACGTCAAAAGTAACGTCAATGTACAAGTGCAAAAAATCTCTGAAATATAGTGTAACCTTTTCCTCCAAATCTTAGTTGGTTTTCCTTTCTGTAGACCAAGCCCCACATGACTGCTAGGCATGGGAGACATCCCCCAGGTGAAACGAGAGACAGCAGACTGGGACACACACATGCAATCCTTCCACTGGGCTGAAAACCTGAATTAAACGAAAGCAACAGTACAGGCCAGAACACTGGTCACTGGGCCAGGAAATAGGAGACCTTGGACATGCCCACACCCTTCTCCTTTCTCCATCCCTTCTGTATTTCCCATCAGCTCGGCATTCTCCTGCAGATTTGTGCCTCAAGGCCCCATCAAGCTCAAAAGGACACTTGGTTATCTTCGGCTCAGAGGGGCTGCCAACATCCCTTCTTCCCAGAACCTGCATCCCAAATGGAAAGTGTGTCTGTTCTGTGATTGAAAAACAACTGCCAAGACACAGATTCCCTGAATCTAAGTGACATTCAAGCACAGTTCTCCTGAGATGTGTCCCTCAGGCAGAGGCTGCAGTCAGCTTCTAAGGATAGGTGCAATTTCCTGGGAGACTCTTTTACAAGGAATCACTCAAAGCAGTACAAAGACACACAGGACACACACACATGCACTGAAAGTTAAAAGCAGTGCCTCGATTTACTCTGGGACTAGAAACACCACATAACCTCCTCCTCTCGGTCTCTCCACTCCTAAAGCCCAAGGCCCAGCTGTCTCCTCCTGCCAGCCCTCTGCTTTCCAGCATCTGGCAAAGGTCAAACGATACAGCAAGTTGGGAGACATGCAACCAGTTAAGCCATCTTTTTGCTGAAGTCATGTTTGAATTCCTGCAAAATAAATAAATAATTAATTAAATAAATGAAGGGGAAAAATACCAAGGACCAGAGGAGATAACGTTATACAGAGATGCCCCCTGCCGGTCACGAGCCAAAGGAATGCCACCCACCAGAGCCAAGGATTTGCAACTTCCCTCCCTCCTTTTATAGATGAGCCCCTAAAAATATTCCCTATGTGGTGTTCATAATTTAGATTTAGTGGCTTTTTAGCCTGACTGCTAAAGTGATCTTGCAGGAAACTGCTTGCAAGGGCAGTCCAGCCCCCTCCCTCCTTTGTTTTGGATCTTACGATCTTTGGATAAGTCATAGAGATTCAGTTAAAATCCAACAGGAAAAAAACAGCATCCAGAGAAATGTTCTGCCACGTTGGCCAGCTGAACTGACTCACTGGCTGCCTTGAGGTAATATAAGGAAAGAAGTGGGAAAACTGGGCCAGGAAAAGAGACACATCCCTGTTATTTGAGGCCGGCTTTGCTGTAATAGTTAAATTCTGCAGGCACTTGACATACAGTCCACAAGTCTCTGCAAGTTGTAACAGCCCTTGCAGTCAATACTAGGAGCTGAAAACTGTTTGAGGCACTAATCAATTCAGAGCATGCCTCCCTCTGTTGAAGTGGCATTGTTATTTGATTACAGCTATGATTTTAAACAATTTCTAAGAAGCACTGAGAGCTTGCTCAACTGATACAAACTGCAGACTTTATATCTGTTGTCAGTCTATTAAACAATGCAGATCTATTGCACGCACATCACTATCAGCTCAGCTCTTTCTTGTATCAGTTTAATTCCTGCTGGTATAAATCCCTGATCTAATTTACTGACTGGGAATTAAATCAGCATGAACTGGTTTCAGTGCATCTGTGCTGGGTATTTGTGATGATCCAACCAGACCATTAAAAAAAAAGTCATTGGATCAGAAAGCTCCCCTGACAGAAAAAAATTCTTAGGAGATGCAATGTAATAACTTTGCACACTAAAGAACAATATATGCAGTGAGTGGGCAGCCCTCTCCCACTTTATTATTTTCCACTGAAATCAAACCTTGTCTGCCAATAAATTTTACAGTCAGAAGAGTTTTGTACATGTCTTCATAGTGCTGGAATTCTGGGAAAATTGACAGGCTGCAACAACCAGATTGTCACTGGAGTAGACAGTTGGCCAGATACTGTGCATACTGGGAGCTATTCTGAAACCCAACGTTTTACATCCAGAAGAGTGCCAGGGAGCTGCTGTTTTTCCACCCCTGAGTTTAGTGGAGGATTAACAGTGTCATTAAGAGAATCAGCTGTTGGAGGTCCTTGTGCTAAGAACCAACCCACAGCATCAGGCACCCACGGGGGTCTTGGCGTCTTTGTGTTCCTTCACCCTCACTGCTATTGCTGCGGCCCACCACTCTCTCTGGCCAGCTGTTAAATGTCTTTGGGATTTCTTTTCATGCACAGTATGCTCTGGCAAACTCTAGGTTCACCTGGGAATGGCACAGAGGCTGCCTTCTACCTCTCCACTACAGCCAAGACTGGGATCACATGGACTTTGCAGAACATTTAAGGGGTCCCTGTGTGTGCTTCAGCTGCTTGTCTGCTATGAGGGGTTTGATGAGGATGGATCTGCAGGTCTTTTTAAATTTGTGCTTTCCAGGAAGAAGCTTGTTTTACTGGGAGAGCTGGAAAAAGCTCAGATGTCTCTCTTCCACACTGGACACAGCTGGTATACCTAGCTCCTCACACCAGGCAAGGCTACTGTGCAGACTTCTCCCCGAGGTAGGAAGCATTCTTTCCAGTCTTCTTGAGGGTTTCCAACAGGGTGTCAACGTTGTGCTCCGAGTCAATACACACCTTCTTGTTGGGCAGGTCAATGTCAAAGTTGACACCTATGAGAAAAAAAGAATTGCATAGTTAGAAGCAGCCAAATGGTGTAAGCACAGGGAAAGCTCACCTTCACATATCTGTGCTCCCCAGGCCATCAGTCAAATGGGCATTTATCTCCTGCCAGAAATACCACCACCAGCCAGCAAAACCAAACTGGTGTCCTGCCAGCACTGGTACGAAGGAAGCCAGATCTGCTCTAGGTCTACATCAGGCACCACAGCCTCTCAACTGCTTTAATCTGCTCACCTCACCTTGGATCAACACAATCACTCATGCAGGAACCAGAGTAAGCTGAGTTTAAATCAACCACTACAATCTCCACCCAGCTCAGCTTGTGCTGTGGTTTAGCATGGATAGAGTCAGGACAGGTTTCCTAAGCTGATGGTACCACCTAACAGCTCTAAGAAGAGGAGGGAAAAGATCCACATTTCCTCATGTGGATTTCCCAGTGGCTAATAAACGTGAGCCACTCTCAGCCCAGTGAAAGGAACTGGACATGAAGTCTCTATCCAGTCACCTATTTTCAAAAAACTTGTAGGTATGTATCAGCTTTGAGAGCTCTGCCACATCATCACATGAGGCTGGTATTGGCCAGCCTGTTGAAGAGTGATGGAGGTGCTGACAACTACACAAGGAAATTGGGATTGTCACAGCCTGGTAATGCATCTGGAAGAAGTTGGAAGACCTTTGCTTTGGTGACTGCAAACTGTTCTCCCTTGGAATGCAGCAGGTTCTCCTCACAAGTGGCGAGTATGGGCCAGATCCCTTTTTCTTGGAAATGCCAGCAAACAGGAGACGTGGGTTATAATTTTCCAGGTGGTATTAAAAATAAGCTACACAGACAACCACCAAATGCTCTGCTCAGCAGCTCTTCACTGTGACTACTGATGACACATCTAGGGAAGTACCACAGATACCCCAGGCCTCCTTGGAAACAAGGCCAGGCAGGACATCCACCTCCCTTCTTTCTGGCAGCCTGAGCAGGGGTCCACCAGTGTCCTTCCCAGAGGGCTCAGGGTGAGGCCCTGGTGACTCAGAGCCACCTGCAGCCATGGCAGCTCCTCCCTCCCTTGACATTTCTCCAAGGGTCACAGATCTGCAAACAACCACTGACTTGTTACCAGCTAAGGAGCAAGCTCAGAGTGGAGCAAGGAGGAGAAGTTTCCAACTTTTAACTTTTACCCACAGCGTTATCCTACAGGATGAAGGACCCCAGGGCACTGCCCTGGCACTGGCTGTCCCACATCCAGCACTGCCTCACCTCCCAGCTTGTGCAGGACACGGGTGACCGCATTGGAACAGCCTTCACAGGTCATGTCCACGAAGAACTCGTGTTTCTGAAAAGAGAAGAGACAGTCGAGGGGTCAGGGAGAGCACAGCTGGAAACACACCACGAGCACTCCACACTTGCCTTTTTCCTTGCAGAGGTGGGTTCAAAGCCTCGCAAGCCAAAAGGTCCACACACACCCCCCTAAGGGATCCTCAGCAAAACTCAGGGCTCTTGGTACTCCTCCCTACGGTGTCCTTGTGCTATCACAGCACAATCCTGAGAGGCCTTTGGAGATTGCCTGGCTACCTCCAGAGTCAGCACAGGTTGCCAACTCCATGGCCTCTGCTGGACTCACTCAGCTTCCTCAAGGGAGCCCAGGAAAAGCAAATCTCTTGCCTCCAGCTACTCACTGTCCTGATGTAAGTCTGTGAGGTTTTCAGTGCTTCCCCATCCTATTCTTCTTGGATCTACAAGGCTTCTGGTCCCCAGTATAATAAAAATATAAACAAAAAAGAATTTTAAGGAGAATTAGGGCTCTTTTACATCACTCCACTCCCTCCACTGGGGCCCCAGCGATATCTTCACTACTTGTGAGCAACACTGGATCAACAAAACAATGTTTGCCTGTAACTTAACCACTGCCTTCAACCTTTGGCGCCAGACAGGTCCTAATTTCCTTCTTCATGCATGTGCTTTTTACTTTCCTTTTGCTATTTTTCAGTTGCTACCTCCACCCATATTTCCTTCTATTCAGAACCACCCTGTGCCCCCTGCCACTGTGAGGCTAAAACCCCCTTGGGATTATTCATCTGGCAAGGAGCTCAGGGTGGAGGTTCCCATTAATTTTTTTTAAAATTTATTTATTTATTTTTTGGTGTAATTGCCATTTCCTTCCCTTTTATTTCCCAAAGGCCATGAGTGCTCTGGGGAGGTGTGCAGGCAGCGGGGAAGGAGGGTCCCATCACTGCTCCCCTTCTGCACCCAAGCCCTGGGAGCTGGGGGAGCCCTGGGGTTTGGGGGGGTTCAGGACTGGGGAAGCCCTGGGGGACTGGGGGAACCTTGGGGTTTAGGGGAACTGCAGGATCTGGGGGAACCTTGGGGAGCTGGGGAAGCTTCGGGGGGTGGGGGAGCCCTGGGGAAGTAGGAGAGTACCGAGGACTGGGGGAACCCTGAGGGCTGGGAGAGCCTGGGGAACTGGGAGAGCCCCGGAGGCTGGAGGAGCCTCGAGGGAACGGAGGAGCCCTGGGGACCTGGGAGAGCCTCGGGGGGCCTGGGGAAGCTCCGGGGGCGGGAGGAACCCTGGGGAAGGTCCTGGGGCTGGGGGAACCCTGGGGGACCCCCGGGGGCGGGAGGAACCCTGGGGAAGGTCCTGGGGCTGGGGGAACCCTGGGGGACCCCCGGGGGCTGGAAGAGCCTCGGAGAATTGGGGAATCTTGGGGGACGGGGGGAGTCTTGGAGACCGGGAGAGTCCGGGGGGCTGGAGCAGCCCCAGAGGCGGGAGGAGCCTCGGGGGACTGGGGCAGCCTCAGGGGGATGGAGGAGCGCTGGGGAGCTGAGAGAGCTAGCGGGACTGGGGAACCCTGCGGGACTGGGGGAGCCCCAGAGAGCTGGAAGAGCCCCGCGGGTTCGGGGAGCCCCGGGTGCTGCGGCAGCCCCGCGGCCGCTCCCGGTACCGGGCAGCGCCCTCCCTGCCCCGCCGCGCCGCTCCGTCCCTTGTCCCCCCAGAGCCCCGGGCCCTCCGGCCCCGCTGCCCGGCCCGCACCCACCGGCATGGCGGAGCGGCGCTCCCGGATCCCGAATCCCCGATCGCGGCTGCGGGCGCGGCGCGGAGGAAGGGGCGGGCCATTCCCGGCCCCACGGCGCGGCCGCGGCCTCGGGAGGCGGGGATGCCGCGGAGGGTGAAGGAAAAAGCGGTGGAGAGCCTACGGATGGTGGCTGGGCCATGGGGAGCTCCAAAACCCTGCCGGGTGCTCTGCCCGCTCCCAGGCTAAGGATCAGCACGGACAAATGGCTGTGGGAGGGAGGTGGGGAGAGCCATGAAGATGGGGCCGGGCTGCTTCAGAAAGCTCCTTCCTATCCGGCTTTTGAGGTTTCTGAGATTTATTGGCTTGGGAGAGCTCCGGTAGACTGGATATTGAGGGAGGGAGGTTTGAGGGGAGTCTCCAGTGCAGAGCAGGTTGAGAAGAAGGGTGCCGGTCCTTGAAGAAGTGCTTGCTTTGTCTGGGAGTTTTGTTTGGTTTTTGTTTGCTTTTTTTTCCCCCCCTTTTTTTTCTTCCCTGGCTGTATGGTCCTTTGAAGAAAAATTAATCCCTTTCTGAAAAACTTGAGTCGAGGTGGAGGAGGCTGTAGCAGGGGCCGGGAGCAGCTCAGGTGCTCTCACAGGGAAGCTGGAGCGGGGACAGTGCATCACACCAGGGCTGAGAAGAGCTGGCAGAGCTGTGATGTGTGAGAGAGACACTTCCTGACCACGTGCTGCGTTTCAGCATCTTCCTCTTAAGAAGCCAAACCTGTGGCAGGGAAAATAACTTGGGTGTTTCTTGTTTGCTGCCACACCAACTGGGGGTGAGCGCACTCGTTTTAAGGTGCACAGGATGCTGCTGCTGTACGGATACTTTTACAAAAGAGGAATTACCTGCCCCACTATAGTTCTGCGGAGCGATGTCCAGGATCCCCCTGGCAGCGTTTATTTGGGACAGGCTGTTGTGCTGGCTCACTGGACTCACGTTAAACTTTGTAAAAGTCTGCAGTGCTGATTTATGAACTAGCAGATTGCAGCGTGGCTTAGGCTAAAAATAGCCCGGAGGTATTGGGGCAGGATATTAATGGTGAGCGTGGCCGCATGCCAATCCACTGTCTGTATCTCTTGCTGCAAGCCGTGGCAGGGAGGGGTTTCAGCAGCGCTCAGGGATGTGGTGGGCAGGAAGTAATTTTTATAGGGTGAAATCCATCTCTTGAGTGCTTCATGTCATAGATACATGTGGGATGGGATGTGACACAAACAAATGGAAAGCTATGGCTGCCTGGAAGCTGCTTAGCTCTGGCTCACTGCTCCCATTCCCTTCTGCTCTCTGGGCTCCCTGGACCAGCACTTGCTGGTGAGCAAGGATCCGAGAACTTCCAGGCCTTTCTCCTCTGTACTTGGCCCTCGCAAGGTGTGCTAGAAAATGCTCCTGCTTGGATTATCTTTGCTCTGGGGCAGTTGAATGCTATGTGGGCTTTGCTCAGAAGCTGTGAGGGAATAGCAGCTGGATGAGCCTGCGGGGATGGGCAGGGGTCAGTGACCACCACCATCCACATCGTGTGAGCGGCCGGGGCTGGGTCTGGTGGAGGTGCCTTGCCGTGAGCAGCTCTTTTTGCCCACCCCCACTGGGGGTTTCTCTCAGGTGCGGGTTGCCGGTGAGCACCAAGCCTGTGGAGACACAGCCAAAACAGGTGGCTACTGCATATTTACTGCCGGGGGTCCGCAGCCCGTGGGGGGCCGGGGCCGGGCCCTGGGTGCACCCTCAGCCCCAAACATGGCGGCTGCCCTCCCCCTCCAGCAGGGGGCGGTGCGGAGCGCAGGCCACCGCCCCGCGTGGCGGCCGCCTGCCCCTTTAAGAGCCCCGGCGGGGCCTGTCCGTCAGCGCCCGCCGCGCCCTCCCATTGGCCTCCGCGCCCCGCGGGGTCCGCCCCGATCTATAACGGGGTTTACCAGCACTTTCTCAAGGGCGCTGCAGTGCGGCTCAACCACACTGCGGCGTCCGGCGCGCGCCACCCTGCGCGCCTGCTGGCGCGGGGAGCGTCGTTCCATTGGCCAAAGGGCAAATCTATCAGGGGTCCCTCACCGCCCATTGGTATACCCGCGTGTCAATCACTCCCCCCGCCCCGCGGAGCGCTGCTGCATGGCTGGCTGGCTGCGCTGCCCCTCAGTTCTACGCCCGCCTCCTTAAGGCTGTAGGCCAACCAGCATCCGAATGTGGGCGAGCGGAGATCTGTGACTGGCTGGGCCGCTCCCGCCGGGGTAGGCTGCGCGCCGGATATATGTAGCCGGCGGCAGAGCACGCCGCTGCGTGAGGCGCTTCTCGTCCGCCGGGCCCTGTGGTGAAGCGGCGCCTCCGCTCCCATCCCGCTCCGCCCGCAGGTGAAGGGGGTGGGGGGCACGGGTAGACACTGGCGCGGCCGCGCTTTCCCGGGGAGGGCCGCGGGCCGCATGCACCGCCCCGGCTCCGAGGCGTCCCCGGCGCTCAGTAGGCCGCGGGCCGTGCGGGACGGCGCTGCCGGCGCGCCCCCCCCGCCCCTTCCCCCATCCCGCCCGGCGTGGGGCCCGCCCGGTCCCCGAGGCGCTTTGTGGCGGGCGCCCTCCTGCCTCACCCGCGGCCGCGCAGCCCCCGTGGGGTCCGGTGCCTTGCCCAGACCTCCTGGTGCCGCGGCGGCCTCGGAGCACCCGCAGGGAGCGGTGCGGGGCAGGGGGGGCGGCGGGGGATCGGCTGCTCGCGGGCCCGCATTGTGCGAGGCGAGGTGTGCGGGTCGAGCTTTGTTCTCGGATTTCCAGGCTTGGAGGCTTTTTCGCTCTCTGCTTTTGGGTTTTGTTTTGGGCAGGTGGGGCCCGGGGAGGAGCCCACCCAGAGCCCGAGGTGTTCCCGCTCAATAGTGGATTGTAGCTGCGGGTTGAGGGCAGTGCTGGGTGCTCGCACGGTCCGGAGCCGAGTATCAGCTCGAGGTGGCTCCCTTGATGTAACTTTATAGGTGAAGGAAGTTATAATTCGAGCAGGAGAGCATGGATCTTATCCTGGTTTACCGCATGACCTTGGCTGAATCCGAGATTAAGCCAAGATTTAAATGCGAAGTAGTGCTTGTAAGGAGACTTTCCAGCATCTTGTAAGGCCCCAGATGTACATGCTGGAGAAACCCCAGAAAAAAGGTTTCGATACATCTTCCAGTACCTCCTAGTGTTGATGTGGATGATCTAAGGTGTTCATAATTCTCAACGGGCTTACCTGGTGACCTTTTATGTTAAGGCTTGCGTGCATATAATAAATATTCGTTACCAAAAAAAGGATTTTTTTGTTCCACTATCGGGGGAAAGCAGCATTTGCAGCAAGCCGCCATGTTTCCAGTGTGTGCTATTTTTGGCAAGCCCCTGCTCTCACAGCCAGGACTGACAGCTTTAGGAAATCTGGACACTGCTATCAAGCTTTGGAAGCTGAAGCTTCCAGATGCCATAAATCAAACGTGGGGGGGTGTGTTGGTTTTGGTTTTTTTTTTAGCTAACAAGGCTTTTTAGATTGATGTCATAAAGGGAAGTGCAGAAGTTGACAGACAAAAACTGCATTTCAGACGTTTTCTGGTAGTCTTCCCTTCGAGTGAATTTTGACTTTTCTTATTCTCTGTCTAAAGAATAAGCCAAACCATTTGCTGGATAGCTCTGTGATACTTCCATGATGCTGGTGGTAGCATCTTCTTGTCCTGTGAACTGAACTCACCTTTCCTGCTGTGTTTCAGTCAGTACATGTAATGTTGCAAACTTGTGAGTCTAGCTTTAAAAACAAACAAACAAAAACATTTAGTGGCTGGCATATGTAGCTGATGTGAAGGTTGGCTGGAAATATTCAAGTGCTTAAAGTCTTATATCCTTATCTTTATTATGGGGATCTCATGATCTTTTTGATAGCATCATGTGTTGCAGGGACTGGTTTGCCTGAAAGGCGCTGTTAAAATCTGCTAGAAGGTGTAATTGTATAAAGTTAGGAAAAAAATGAGTGTCAGAACCTTTGCAAATATATATCGTAATTTTGTAAATGCAAGTATTTTTTAAAAGTCTTAATCTTGTATACATCAGGTGGTAAATAGTGGCCTCCAGTTCTTGGCTGGTGTGAATTTGCCCTTTTTCTGCTAGGTTGTATTCTTTTAAGTATGAACTTCTTAAGTTGAAGGCAGGGAAGCATAATTAAAATGAAAGTAGAAAACCTGGTGGACAAGGCTTAGTCTGTCTATGTGTGCCAAGCCCATCATGATCTTCTGTTGGGAATGTTTGCCTTTGCAGTCTAAGAAACAGCAAAAGCATACAAGAGTGTCCTGTGATGGCAAGACCACTGCTCTGCTGCACACTTTGCTGCTGGCACAACAGCATCAACACAGCTGAT
This sequence comes from Acanthiza pusilla, assembly GCA_036630365.1. Classification (NCBI taxonomy): domain Eukaryota; kingdom Metazoa; phylum Chordata; class Aves; order Passeriformes; family Acanthizidae; genus Acanthiza; species Acanthiza pusilla. Next base: position 6,510,502 of record JAXCHO010000049.1, on the reverse strand, counting down.
GGAATTTGAACATTTGAATTTTAAACAGAATCTTTAGGCCCCTGATGAAACAGCAAACTCTTTTGTTCAGAGATTTTATTTTTCACCTTGCAAATTGTAAGGTAAACATACAGAGCAACACTTTTTACTGAAAGTGAAATAAAGCAAAGGTGATGTTGCTGTAAATACATCTTGATATTTCTGTTCAAAACAGTAGGACCGAATGAGAGAACACTCATAAGATTGGCATAAATGGCCTCTTTCAATTAGAAAACATTCTAGTTTTTAATATTAGCACCTGGGTTTTTTTGTCTAAGTAAGCTGATGACTGAAGAGTCAAGAGGAAATCCAAGTAGAGCAGGACTTCAGCAGGGTGGTGCTGATTGCTATGCTGGCTGTAATCTGCTCTGCTTGGAGCAAACCAAAAGTAAAAGTGATAGTTTGGTCTAGAACACTGGGTGGTTTTTTTTACGAGTGCCTATATAAAATCTGCAGAGTTGAAATAATTATTTAACTTCCTGGTGTAATTTCTAATAGACTTAATAATCTTAAGTTACTTCATTGAGTAATTAAAAAGAAAAACTGAAGACTGATCCTCAGGTACTGTAAAAGAATACTTAAAAACTTTGTGGGCAGTGAGTGTTATACTGGTTTGAGGTCCTAGTTTTGCTATATTAAGTCTGGACCTCTTCCAGGAAGACATGGCTGGTGCAGTGCTGCTTTCAGAGCAGGAGCCTGGGAGCTGTCAGCTATGTAGGAGTGATCTGTGATGAACCTGATTCCTTGCTGAGGCAAATGTGCAGCACTGCCCTGGAAAATGCTGGTGGCCATCTTCCATTTTCATCTGCTTTGCCCTGTGCAGTTTCCTGGCTGCTGCTGGGCTGACTTTTTGTTTTTAATGTAACAGTGCCATGATGGGTCAGTTCTAAGTGCCGGGATACAGTTGATACATCGAGTTTAAGCATCTTCTTTGACTTAAATAGGTAGAGGTGAACTCTCTGGGCTTGAACCACTGCTACAGTGAAGGAGTTTATTCTCTTTGCAGTTATCTGTTGCTTGGCATGCAGAAAATGTTTTAAATCTTAATCCTGGTGATTCTAATCCAAGTGGGAGTGAGGTTGAATTTCACTGTAATGTCGGTGTAGCTCTGGATTTTGATCTGCCTCTTCTGACTGCTGATGAGTAACTTTTGCTTTTTTACTTTAAGAAGCTGCACTGGAGCCAAATGGAAAATTTGCAGACCTAAGAGAAGATGACTGGACCTGCTGCCAACTTCGAGATGTTGGAGCAGCTCTTGGATGTCAAAACAAAACCTGTTCTAATGGCAAAATCACAGGGTCTAAGTAGCTGCTTTATCATGAGGCATTCTGGAGAGCAGTATAGGCAGAAAGCTGACTTACTTTTCATTAAAGAATGAGTAAACAAGCCATTCAGACTAGCACTGTCCTACCACCATTTAGGATGAAATTTGCATGTTTAAAATGTAATTTTGCAGAAAAACATTGCTTCTAATTGCAGGGTAAATGAGGTTGAAATAGGTCCAATTAGAAAGGCAAGTCCTTCCCCCAGGTTTAAGAGAGCCTGTTTAGAATAATCTGATTTTTGGAGTATTAAAAATGTGGGAATATTTCTGGGAATTCTCAAGGCTTTGAGTTTTCTGGGAACTCAGATTTTGAAGAAGAATTCCTTTTGGACTTCTGTCAAATCACAAGGGCCATGTGGGTTTTTTTTGCAATGCTAAATGCAACAGAGCTCTCTTTTTGTGAGCATATGAAGTGTTGCTAGTTAGGCTCAGGACAGATGACCTTGTCTTAGTGTTACAGTAGGTAACTGCTGAATAGAAGTGATGATAGTGTGATATCAAGTAGGAATTTGAAAGCCAGGTGAGACAGCATTAAAAAGGAAGAAAAAATCCAAAGCCACACTGTATTAAGCTCAGTACCCAGGGAAGGCAAAGTGTTTTGAGGGATCAATTAAAAAAAAAGCCGAACACCTTGTTGAGAAATTCTTACTTTATCACCTAGTTTTAATGGCAAGTTTCCAAGATTTTTCTAGGTTAGATTTTCTTTTTTTGCTGTTTGTCTTTGGACCTTTATGCTCTTAGCTCCAGGAATAATGGTTGGTATCATTTTCCTCACCCAGGTAAATGTTCATTCCATACTGTATAGGTAGAGATGCTGATCTCAAATACCCTCACACTTCAGGTGGTGGTTGTATTTTTAATCTCTTTTTGAGCTTAATGCTCTGGAAATTACATTTTTCCAAAATGATCTGTCTTCTTTTGGATTCTGACTAAAAGCAGTAGAAATCTTCAGTTTATCTCTTTCTTGCTTGGTAGAGCTGAAAAATACAAGGAGCACTGATTTTTGTCTGTAAAAGGGCAGACTCCATCATATCCATCAGCTTGTGGATCACACTTATGTTTGTTAGCAAAAACACAGGCAGACTTCTACACTGACAGCTCTTCAGCAATTGCTGGTTTGTTTATTTGTATTCTCCCAGTGTTTGAAGGGCTGTGCATTGCTGCTGAGTAAGGCTTCCCATCTGCCACTGGCAAGCAGAGGGGTTTTTTTGGTGCTAGCATGGGCAGTGCTAAATGTAATTTTGAATTATTTTTTAATCTTGTGATGAAAACTTTTTTCTTGTGCTTAAATTTTGTACGATTGCTTGCATGCTTTGATTAGAAAATAGTTAAGCTTCTAACTTAATTTTTCTTATCCATATGTTGGTGTGATATCTGGCTTTTCTAGAGCTTCCCTTGTCAGTGTGTCTCAAAGCTTCAGACCGGACTCAGGTATTGCTCTTCCTTTCTGCTGCATCTGGATAATTAAGCACAGAGAAAGCTGTTTGCCTGGGGATTCTGGTTGCTGTGTGATTATTTTTTTCAGGATCCAGTTCCCTGTAACACCTCAAGTATCTTACGAATGTAGGCACTGCCTGTCTTTGTAGGTTGTGTGGGTCATACAGTGGAGATGAGTCACAGGTTAAAGGAGAAATAGCTGTACTGAGTTTGACAGTCCAAATCCACGTTTTATTAGGTGTTGGTTTGGAAGATTATTAAAGACTCTTCTGTCTGCAAGATATTTCTGACTCTTCATGCTGCTCTGAAGTGCCTGCTTCTGGAAGTTCCTGGTAAATACATTTATTTTACAGACTATCTGAATGTTTCCTGGAGATGCTAGTAAGAGTTGAATGCTGGTGACCTCACAGCTTGTCCCAATTTGATCCTCAAATATTTATTTATTGCATAAGTTATCCTATCATTGAATTTCCATTGACTGTGGCTTCCAAGCATCTTGCCCCCTGTGGAATAGTTCTGCCTTTAGGATAACTTCTTCCAGGCTGGATACTTTCTCTTTGAATCTGTCAAGGGGCAGAAAAGATGAACTGGTTACAGGTAGGCAGCTGTAGTGGCTTGTGTCTAAAACACAGGCTGGGTTGCTGTAACACTGTCCCAGTGACATTGTCTTATCTCTGCATCCAGTGGCAGGCAAATAATGAGACCTATTTTTTAAAGCAGATTAGTGTTTTGGGACTTCATCTGCCTGCCTATTCGAGGTGCATTTTCAGCTCTCCATAATTTAGGCATGGATTAACAACTGGATTGTTTTGGGTTTCTTTGTTTCCCTCGATAGTTAAGGCTGTATTAAAATAAGGTTATCTCAGTGTATTTGCAGTCTTTGTGTTTCAAATACACGTTTACTTAGGTTAACATCAGTCTTCCTGCTTGAGAGCAAGCTGATGTGATGATGTAAATCCCCAGTTGAGATGGGCCCTGGAATTTGCCTAGGGGTGCAAGTTTAGCCTGTGTTCCATTGTTCACTCTAATGTTTTGTATCATGGTTCACACAGGTACCAGCCTCCTTTTTTTTTTTAATTTTATTGCTTAGTCAGCAGCAGAACAGATGCTAGTCATGTAAAATGTATGGAGAGTTGGAATTAGCTGTATTTCTTTTGCTTTTATTGTTAAACTTTCAGCCTATATCATGCCTCTTAGAGGCATACTGGGCATTTTCTTTGTGATTTTGTATTTTTTGTCCATAACAGCAGTGATAACTGCTTCTAGAGCTGGTTATTTCATCTAGATAAATGGTTTGTGGCTTTGAGCATGCTCACCTGTTGCTAAGCAACTTGGAGAAATCCCAAATGACACTTAATTATGCAATCCTATTAACTATTGACCAGACCTTTAATTTCCAGCAAAATTGCTGTTTGCCACATTTGTGATGTGCTGTGCTTGGATACAGATCCCTCTTTTCCATGTGAAGTTCTCTGGCTGTTTCTTCAGTTTCCAGCAAGCCTTTTTAAGTTAAGGAATTCACCGATACCAAAATGAGGGAGTAGAGTTGTGTGAAAAGTTTGACATTCTGAATGACTGTTTTGGCATCCTGTAAACTGTGCCAGTTTGTAGAGATGGAAGGAGTGGAGTTCAAATGGTCACCTTATATCACCTGAGGAGCCAAAGGAGAAGGAGTGAACTGCTGTGTAATATTCCAGTCAGGACTATAATGCATTGTAGGATCTTTGGATTTTTTGCGACAGTTCCTTGTATTGAAATGCAGGTAAAAAAATGTAATTAAAGATGGCAGAGAACAAAGAAGCAAGGATAATGTTAAAAACACACCAGAGCCTATTGAGATGGATTCAATTTTGACTTGTCTTTTTGTCAGTTCTGACGTTTTCTTGACAGAAGATGTTTAGAATTGCCACACACTTTGGGAAGTGAAATTTGGGGTTTTCTGACTTGCATGTTTTAGTTCAATGGGCTTTGGTTCTTTGACTTGTTACTGTTACATCAGGCCTAGGGGGTTTTGCCTGAGTCTTGGGGGAGCCCAAACATCCTATGATGCGCATGAGACAGACTTCTATTATGTGGGAAGTCCAGTGAAAGCAAGATTCAAATTAAAAATTGAGTTGGGACACCAATGTTTAGTTTGCTTTCACCATATTGCAGTTTGGAAAGAAAGCACTAACCAATGCTAGCTGTGAGTGGCTGAGTCCATCTTTCTGAATTCTAATATCCTAATAGGTTTTGTGGACCTACATCTGAATTTGCTAATATGGAATTTACATAAATGGCTCTAATTTACATAACAGTATTTTAGAAATTCAGTGCCTGACATTGATTTTCTGCCAAGTGGGAGCATTGTAACAGATGGTGGAATTTTCCACCAGCCAGGTGATAACCACTGTAAAGGAGGTATTTGTCTTCCTCTAAGTCCTTGGCTTAGGGAAGGGGCTCAGCTATGCTGGAGAATTGTTATGGTGTACTTTGACTTATCCAATTTGTTTTACATATGGAGTAATATGAATGCATGATTATGAATGAGTCTTAAATAATCAGATTTTCAGCTTTTTCTGTCAATTTTCACCCTTTCATCGTTATGTCAATTGACAGGAAAATGTGTGGATAAGCTTCTATCAGGAGTAATGTAGTGACAGTTCAAACATTTGGTGCTATTATGTGCTGTGCAATGAAAATGTAGTATAAAGTATTTGCAGTTTTTCTTGGATCAGGGAATAGTGGAGTAGTAAATTGCTCATGAGTGGTAGGGAGCAAATACTCTCTGAGGAGGTGCTTGGCTTCCACCATTCAGGTTGTGCTGGCTGGAGATCAAGAACAGATGGCAACTGGCAACGTAGCAGCAGGTGCAGCAGCAGTAAAAACAGATTGGTGTCCTCTGATTAGGTCATGTAAAGGTTTTTCCCATTTCTTTTCAGATCTGCTTGAGAACAACTGGGCACTCTGCAATTCTCCTTTTCATGTTAGGAGTTAGTTCTGTTAGATTTTTCACCCTTACAGGAGGGAAGTTCTCTTATGTATTGTTGTAAGCTTGTAAGTATGACAGACATAATCAAGTCACTTCACTTTCAGTATTTCTTGAGACCAGCATGGAAGATGATGTGCCTGTGGGTTAATGCAGGTGAGGGCTTTCACTGAAGAACAGAAATCTGAGAAAGCTGTTGGTGAATCAGCTGTTGAGATTTGAGTGCTACAGGAACATTCTGCCATTATGTGGGAATGTCAGGCTTTGTGTGTTGGTGTTCTAGGAAGCACTTGAAAATAATTCTCAGAAGAGCCCAATTCATCATTTATTGGAACTGAATAGCAAACCTGCCAATTTACATCTGTGGGAATAAGCTTGAATTCCAGGGGAACTGTATCTTCACAAAGAAATTAAATGTACTTCTTGTCATTCTCCAAATGGTGATCTTTAAGGTATATGGTAGGACTGGCTTTCTGTCTGTAAACTGACAGCACAGAAGAAAGTTTTTTAACTGCTGTGGAGCAAAAAAATCCTGCATTGTCAGTTATGCTGAATGGAGCTAAAAAATGCAGGTCTTGTCTGCATGCCATTTCTGCTCCCACTGCTTTAGGGTTGGCCTGCTCCTGACAGAGCCTCACAAGTGCTCAGGAGAAAATAATGTGGGGATGAAGAAGTCAGTAGTGGTAGCCACCACTTAGCCTTACATTACCTTTGCTGTGTTTTCTTATTGCGTGATAATGCTTTGAGGAGATCTAAGTTAACATGCACTAGAAGGCAAACAAGTTCATCTCTTAGAGGTTTTTGTCACTTCAGACTGTGCTGGGTGTTGGACATTTGTATCTGTAATACAGTGCACTTACAGTTCAAAGGCTTCTGCAAAACCACAGATAGTGGAACCTTCCTGAAATGAAAGTGCTTTGCAGAATCTGAGCATTTCCTGCAGGCCAGACCCAGCCATGGACTATTGCTTCTTTTCTGCATGGTTAGCTCTTGAAAATATCCTCAAACAGGTAAAAGGTTCTGAATGTTTTGAAAATAATTTTTCAGTTCTAGGTCATATTTAGTCTTACTTATTCTTCACATTATTGTGTAGGTAATATTTCCTTGTGTGCTGGTGACAGACACATGCGCTGCTGAAAGAGAGAGTGTTCATGGACACATCCTCTGGAGCCCACCTGATCTTTTTTCCTGTGTTTAAACCTAACAAAAAATGCGTTTTAAAATAGAATGGGAAGACTCCTTGTTTATTTCTAGACTTATAAAGATGATAAAGTGCCTGTGTGCAATTATATTAAAAGCAGAGCAGAACACATCAATGTATACAAAATTATAGCTCCTGTCATATTAACAGCTTTCCTGTTATATCTTCTGGTTTGAACCTTAACTGCATTCCTCCCAGGGTGGGAATTTGAATTTGTTTACTGTATCTCCAACAAAGCTGGTTGCAGTGTGTGCTGGCCATTGCTGGGAGTTTGGGTGTGATCATATCCTTGGATCTATTACGTGGATGTTCTGACAGTGTGGTTAAATGTTGCCTTGTCTTTTGATTGCAGTGTGTTGGATGTTTGATCATTGTTTGAGATGTATGGAATTTGCCAGATTCATTTGGACATAGCTTTATCCAAAATACCAGCTTGCGTGTCATCTTTTTACGTATGTTCATGACTTTGAGGCGTAAAGCTTCTGATTTGCATTCCTGGTCCACCCAGCAGTGTGGTTGTGACTTCCTTTGCAGCTCTGTGTATGTTGTGTGTTTGAAATTCATTGCAGTAACACCAACCTGGTCACCTCTCTTTTGAAGCTCTGCTCTGTTGTCTAAAGGACAGCTTCTCCGAAATTCATTGAATCCAGTATCAAACATTTGAAATCCTTGGATGAACTGGGACAGGGTTTAGTACAAGCACATAGGAAAGCCAGTCTTTTTCTTTCCCTTTTGCTTTGTTTAAAGGATAAGTTGTGGGCAACTTGGTTTTCCCAGGATGTGGGATGTTCTTGGGTATAGTAACAAGAGAGTTTGTCCTAACGTGTGCCTGGCTTGACATGAGTGTTGCAGGCTCCGTCTGGATTAGTCTATACTAAAAGACTACTTAATTTGGCATCCTTTTTTTTTCCCCCTCTACTCTGTATTCTGGCTATGATCCAGTCTTGGTTTTCCCCCATTTGTTGATGCCACCACTTCTTGGCGCTATTTATAGTTATCAGTATTAAATAAAAGCAGATGAATAATCAATGATTCCTGAATTGTTTTTTAGAGAGCTCAGCTGAATAGTGTAGGTTTTGTCTTGAATATCACATCTGGAGAATGTGCATATGGAATTTGAATACTGTATGTTTGGGAAAGGGCTGTGTTGTGAAGGAGATTGGGGTTCAGTAGTGGGGAGAAAGTTCTTTCAGCAGCAAAACTGTTTGCTAAGCCCCCATTCTGCTACTCATTGGTACAATTGAGTATGAAGCAGAAAATCTCCTGTTGTTTCTGTATTTGGTACCAAGAACATGCCCTGGTATTGGTATTTATCCCTGTGAGTTTAAAACTATTTTGAATGAGTTTGAGCAGTGTTTGAGTATTTGTTAACAAGGAAATGTGGGAATATGCTTTGATTTGGGCTGGTCTGTCCTGAAGATACATGTATTGTGTAACCTACCTGCAAACACTTTATTTTTGTAACTTACAGATCCAGGGAAAGTAGGTAGAAGGTACCCAGATGGCTTCATCCCTGGGCATGGGTGGTGCTGTTCACTTGACTGGTGGTCTGAACTTAAGTGAAAAGTGACTTGCTGAGTTTGGTGGAAGCAGTGGAAGAATGGCATGTATTTGTTTGTAGCGTAGTAATTTTAATATAATGTGATATTCCTCCAGAGCACTTGACACTCACAGCAAGTAGTTCTGTGCTGCTGATAAAAATGGATTGGACTTACTCTGACCTTTTAAAAATGCCCCTAATACAGTAGCACAGGCTTTGCCTTAGAACATCTGACTTTTAATTCTGATTGTGAAGTCAAGTGAGGTAAGTAGAATTTGGATCGACTGTAAATGTCTTAGCCACTTAGCAAATCCTCTTGAAGAACCATACTTGCCTGCCACCTGCTTTTTACTGAGGATATGTGGGATGATTAACTACTGGCATGTTATGGGGTGACCTCCCTTGGCCATACAGCTTCTCCCACCTCTGGTTTGGTACCCAGGAATCCTCTCCCTGGCACCAAAACACTGATGACTCTGAAAACACATTGCTTAAACTGCTTACAGGGTAAAACAGTTTGGTGCGTGCTTTCCGCTGTGATTAGGTGGCTTATGCAATCAGGATGTGAACAGCCGTTTGAAATGCTTGTGCCTTATGGAGCTTTTGTTTTTTTCCATAGTTTTCAGTTGACCAAAGAAATGGTGATGGAGAAGCCAAGTCCCCTGCTGGTCGGGCGGGAATTTGTGAGGCAGTACTATACCCTGCTGAACCAAGCACCTGACTATTTGCACAGGTAAAGCTCTGCTTCGCTCTGAAGCTGGTTTTCTGTGTGAACTTATTAACTTGTGTGTTAAAATTGGTGAATGAGCTTATTACTGTGTCTGAGCTTGCTGAATTTTGACACTTAAAAACCTGATTTATTCAAGATGCTGAGTGTTGTTTACTTTTGGGTTTGATCAGCTGGGTTAAAAGATGGATAATAAAGATTACAGGGATTCTTTAAATATCTGAGTTCTGGTTGTAACTGAAATGCTGCTTGCTACTGCTGGTTATCATCAATATAAATTGAAGTTGGAGAAATACAACTTAGTTAAACATTTCTGTAGTTTTTGGCTTGATAACATCCCCTGACTAGGAGGAAATACTGAGTAAGTTGCATGCTTGTCTACTGATCTCTCTTGGGAGTCACACCAGCTCTTTCTTAAGGGAAAGTGAGGGAAATTCTGGATATGCAGCAAACCACAAACTGTTATCTAAGCAAATGGGTCCTGTTTGGTTTAACAGGCATCCTTTCTGAAGCTGATCTTTTTTTATGAAGATACACTTTGTTTTGCTGTGTTTTGAGTAGCCAGATAAACAGTTTTTGAAACCTTCCCTCTTCCAGTCTCAGGAACACTTACTCAGAGTGTTTCTCCACTTAGGTGGACAGCTGACCTCATCCATTTGGGTCAGAGGACAGTTGACTCAGTGCCATGGAATCCATTCCAGTCTTTTATCTGCTGGCAGAGTGCAGTACTGTGGTGCTTAGGGCGTTTTAGCTTGTAATCTCTCAGTTACAGAAAGGAAGATTTACCTGCAGTACTTTCTTTACTGTAAAAGAGCAAAACAGTGAGATTACTCCTTGCTCAAGCTTGAAATCAGAACTTGAGGGGGGAGCTTTCAGCATCTGGGATGTTCAGGGTGTTGCTTTGGGGACCTTGTGCAGAAAGGGGATAATAGGATTGGATCATTAACTCCCATGAAACTTTGGTTTTGTCTGTTAGTGCCCAGTTCTCTGACATATCTGAATGCTACAGTTTACATGAGAAAATTTTGTGGTTTTCCCCCACCTCCAGATGGGTAACAGGATTATGAGATTGTGTGACTTTATTTTAGTGATTCAGACAAGAAGCTTGCTTGAAAGTGTATTATTCATACTGTACTCTAATGTAGAGGCTCAATGTTCTTATACAGCAAAGCTTGGTATTGAAATATTTCTTTTCAACAGGTTTTATGGAAAGAACTCTTCCTATGTCCACGGTGGCTTGGATTCCAATGGAAAACCAGCTGATGCAGTCTATGGGCAATCTGTAAGTACTTTTTAAAAAAAAGCTGTGTTCCCTTCTATTTTGTCACCTTTGTGGTTGAGAAATGTATCCAGCTATGATTCACCCCCCACCCCGTTCAAGTGCTTTGTGTAAAAAAGAAAAGAAAAAGGGGGAGAAAAAAAATCCCTTAACGGTAGACAGCAATAATTAGGCAAAATGTGCTTTCTTTATTGAAAGCTCATAATGTGAAATTGCTTGCAAAGCAAACCTAACAAACATCCTGCCAAGCTTTTCTCCAGAGTTAGGGAATGTGTCCTAAACCACTGCTCTATAGTTTTGCTTTCTCCTAAACCTGCTAACTTAGCACAAATGGCTTCTGCAGCGTAACCCACATGCACTGTTCTTTCCTAGGATATCCACAAGAAGGTGCTGTCACTAAACTTCAAGGATTGCCACACAAAGATCCGTCATGTGGACGCCCATGCCACCCTCAACGATGGTGTGGTGGTGCAGGTGATGGGGGAGCTCTCCAATAACATGCAGCCAGTGCGCAGGTTCATGCAGACCTTCGTGCTTGCACCTGAGGTGAGTGTGCTGGACTGCCCAGGGGGGTTCTGACAGCATCACTGAGCTCTGTCTGCTTCAGGGTTGCAGTCTGAAGGGTTGGACTGGGAAGGTAACTGGTCACAAAATTCAGCAGTAATGTTCTGAAAATTCCTTTGGGAATTACACTACTTCTGTATGATTGTACATTAACCTTGGATATGGAAATCTGTTATAAGTATCCTGACTTTGGACTCCCGGGTTAGTGCAATGCATATTTTTTTCTTAAGCATATTAAAATTATGTTATCTTTGATTTCTCTCCTAGCAACTGGTCTTTTTGCTGAAAAAGTAGTGGAAAGAGAGAAATGCTTCCTGTCACTTGAAAATATAGGTTCCAGATTTTCTTGTTCATCAAGTGCTGACTTAGCATTTGAAGTGGTATTTTTAAATAGACAATTTTTTTTTTAACAAAGAGTTCACAAAATTGAAAATGATAGTGAAAAAAGAGTGTTGCAAGATCCCTCTCTTTTCCAATATGACTTGGAGATAGAATTGATACTTTAGACACCAGGAAGTTGTCATCTACACTTCTTCAGTGTTGTCAGCTATTGGAATTAAAAGCACTACAACAATTTTTTTTTTCCTTTGTTTCACGCATACTTGATTTGCTAGGAGTGATGTCTTTTTTCTTGCTTGTTTTCCTGCCCCAAATAACATTATTTCTTAAAAGAGGCAAATTTGGATTAGTCTTATGTGGGAAGGATGATATGCTAAAACCTTTCTTGTTTTCACATTATTTCAGTTTTTACATTACTGGATTGATGTAATTGAATCAGTTCCTCCCTTTGATTTGCTTTTAGGGTTCTGTTGCAAACAAATTCTATGTCCACAATGATATCTTCCGCTACCAGGATGAGGTTTTTGGGGACTCTGACACTGAGCCTCCAGAGGGTAAGTAGCAAAAATTTTTATATGGTTCTGTTGGTGTTGTGTTTCTGGATCTGTATCAACATTCTATTCCCAGACCAATGAAATCTTTGTGGAGAAGACAGATCAGTGTTAAATTTCATATGCTTGTAGGTTTTCTCCTTGCCTGTAGTTCCTTTACGGTCCAGCAAGGAGTTGTGACATGCAGATGATTATTTTTCTGGCATTTTCTGTTTCTATTAGAAGAATTGTAAAACTTACTTTGGCAGTTGCAGTCAGATTTGTAGGTTACAAATCTGGTTCTCTGAAGTACTTGGAACATGTTGTTTGACCTTGGTCAAAACTGAATATCCAAAGTGATAGTGGAAATAAAAAGAAATGTCTCTTCCATGTCACATCTCGAAAGTGCTTCCTGTGTGCTCTGGTAGAGATTTCACCTGTATATTGTGGTAGGTGCCTTGTCCTTGAGCCTCATACTAAAGATGTATGTTGTATTTTTTTCTTTTCTAACCTTGTTTAGAATCAGAGGAGGAAGGGGAAGAACCTGAGGAAAGACAGCAGACACCTGAGGCTGTTCCTGATGATAGTGGTGCTTATTATGAGCAGGCTGTCAGGTAATAATATATTTATAGATCAAGTCAGGTGTTGTGTGAGACAGGCTGCATGTAGGAAAGGTCAAATGAATTATTGCTGTTGACAGTTTTTCTCTCACACTCAAAAGATTTCTGTTTGTTGATCAGCTGAAATCAAAATGCTTTTAGTCTGAACATGGCAACTCTGGAATTTTTTTTTCTGCTTTATAGTGTTGCAGTGCACAATTTGCATCCCTTTGCACTGTGGCTTTACTTAGGCAGATTGGTCTTGTTCTTCCTCTCAGGTGTCATGTGCCTGACTTCTGTATTGGATAAGTGGCACTGCTTATCACCAGTAATAGAATAAATACAATACCATGTCTTTTTCCTATTTTTTGTGCTGCTGTATTATAGCAATGACATCGAGGAACACCTGGAAGAGACAGCTGCAGAACCTGAGCCTGAGCCAGAGGCAGAACCTGAACAGGAACCTGAACCAGAGGCGCAGGAAGAGAAGTCTGAGCCAGTATTGGAGGAGTCTGCTCCAGAAGAGACTGTGGAAAAGAGTCCTTCTCCAGCTCCTGCTGATCCAGCTCCTGCAGTGCAAGAGGACTCCAGGGTAATGACAGTGGATCTCTCTTTTCTCTGATGTGCTGGTTTCATCAGTATGGGTCTCCTGTCTAGTTACAGAACTTCATTTTTTCCTGGGGACTTTTGTCACTTCTCAGTGTTAAGGAGGGTAAAAGTGGACAGATCGGTACTTGGGAATCCAGTACTTTGGTTAACCTTGATGTGATACTTGGTGTTGGGCCACTGCTATGTCCTGTTTCAACTCTGGAATTTAGAAATAGAGTAGAAGTGTGACTCCATTGTCATTACACTAAGTTTTTTGAATTTAAATAATTTGAAGGAAATTGTGGGGAAACTGCTGATGCTGGATTCTGAATTTCAAGTATAAGTTAAAATTCGTTCCTGTGACCTGTAGTGTCAGTAATATATTTCAGAAAGAGATGTAGTTGTGTTGTTATTACTATCTTTCTCTTTTTTTAAGGCATTTTCCTGGGCATCAGTAACCAGCAAGAACCTTCCTCCCAGTGGGGCTGTTCCAGTATCAGGAATACCACCTCATGTTGTGAAAGTACCGGTCTCGCAGGTAGGAATCCAGCACCTGGACAAGTTTAAGTGTTAAACTGGCTGACAGTGAACTGAGGTGGGGAAAAATAGAGTAAAACCTATTTGCTTATGATTTGTCTTCCCAAACCCCAAAGACTTCAGAATTCTGTGATTCCTGATAGACTTGATCAAGGTGTTGTTCCGTGGTTTTTGGGTTGAGAATTAATTGTTTCTCACTGAGGAAAGCAGGGAATGTTCATATGAATGCTGCTTGCTTTTAGCATGTAAGCCAACATGAACTAACATGCATTTTAGTCACAGGTGGAAAACATGACTTTTTTCTGGTATTTTTATCACCAACTTGACAGTGAGCTCTTAAAAGCTGAACCTACTGCTATGTCTGTCTGACTCTCAACTGTTCACTCCTTTTTGTACTGATACAGCCCCGCCCTGAGGCAAAGCCTGAATCTCAGACGCCTCCTCAGAGACCTCAGAGGGATCAGCGAGTGAGGGAGCAGCGAACGAGCATCCCACCACAGCGGGGTCCTAGGCCAAGTAAGAGAAGCTGCAGAGAAGCAGCTGTTTTCTGTTGTTCAGATGTTTTGGGGAAACAATGTGATAATTAAAGCTTTTAAAGTCTCATTATTTGTTGGTAAGCAAATGATTGTTATTTAAATAGAACCTCAAGTTTAGTCTCAGTCAGGCGATAAAAAGCAAACAGTTACAAACTTGCTAGTGTAGAATGCTTTCCTTTTTTAATATATGAATGGATAGATAGTGTGAATTCTGATTCTTGTATATAGTGCTGTTTCTGACCATGGTTTGTTTTTCTGTTTGGTGTGTGGACTGACTTTCCTAAAACCAGTTTTGCTTTTCTCTTCAAGTTCGTGAGGGTGATCAAGGTGATGTGGAAACCAGGCGGATTGTGAGATACCCAGACAGTCATCAGCTCTTTGTTGGGAACCTTCCCCATGATGTGGATAAATCTGAACTTAAGGACTTTTTCCAAAGTAAGCTGGTTGCTTTGCTGTCCCCTGCGGGGTTGGGGGTTGCAGCCATGGGCGTGGTCAACAGAGCATTCTAATGTATGACCCAAGAACTCGGCTTTTCTCTTGCAGGCTATGGCAATGTTGTTGAACTCCGCATCAACAGTGGTGGAAAGCTCCCCAATTTTGGGTTTGTGGTGTTTGATGATCCTGAGCCAGTTCAGAAGATCCTTAGCAACAGGGTAAATAACTTTCTAGTCAGTGGTTTTTGGTCTGTTGACAACAGACAGTGTTTTTCAGATTAACAGAAAGACTAAAAGGGACCAAGTACAATCTCTTTCTTGAGCATATTAAAGTAGGTGTGGTGTCTTTCCCTCCTAGTACCACGATTTGTGCAGAGTCTTTTGTCATTGAAGACATTTGTAGCAGCTCATTACAGAGCCTTTTTCTTTGTCCCTTTTTCTCGTGGGAGGTTGCAGAACAGAGGAAGTGTATAAATAGCTTTCAGGAAGACAAGGTAGAGAGAGTCTTATTCTATGGACAAGTAGAATCCTGTTTGTCAGAAGCTGAAAGGAAGAAGCTGTATTGGTATATAGGCTAAAAAGGATTTTGCTAACAGAGGCAGGAGGTACCTGCTCAGCCTGTCAGCAGTGATCGCTAATGCAGAATGTGTGCCCATGCCTGCCTGCTGTGGTAGGCAGCCATGCAGTGAGCTTGCTTACAGCCCAGCTCTTCTCTGAAACACATCAGAATGTTCAGAAAAGCCTGAGATGGCTTTTCAGGTGTCAGTCCTTCTCATCTTTATCTTCTCCAGTAAGGCACAAGACTGGATGCATGGTTTGACTATTGCTATTGCTTAGTAAGTAATCCTAAGACACTTCCATCTTTCATGGAGAGGAGGATATGAGACAAAGTTGCAGGAATCTGCTTGACCTGAAGAGCTCCTGGTGACCTGTTAATGAAAGCACCTTCTCTGCTTCTGTT
The DNA here is from genome assembly GCA_036630365.1 of Acanthiza pusilla. Taxonomy (NCBI): domain Eukaryota; kingdom Metazoa; phylum Chordata; class Aves; order Passeriformes; family Acanthizidae; genus Acanthiza; species Acanthiza pusilla. The sequence continues at coordinate 6,494,920 of JAXCHO010000049.1, read as the reverse complement.
GCAGCCCATCATGTTCAGGGGAGAGGTGCGCCTGAACGTGGAGGAGAAGAAAACACGAGCTGCCAGGGAGGGTGACCGCAGAGATAACAGACCCCGTGGACCTGGAGGCACTCGTGGGGGGCTGGGAGGTGGGATTCGAGGGCCTCCACGTGGAGGAATGTCCCAGAAGCCAGGATTTGGAGCTGGAAGGGGGATCGGGCAACGCCAGTGAATTCATCACGGATGTTGACATGGTGGCGCAAACCCTTTTTCCTGCAGATTTGTGAATTTCAGCCTTGGGTATCTTGGAATGTGGCCCTAGCCTGTTATAGACTGCTACGTTTGATACTATTTTGGCCCCTTTTTGTTTGTGTTATGGTTCTGTGATTTATTTTTTTCTAGTCCGTGTCCCAGATTCCAGCTTTGTGGAACAACGTTTTAGGAAAAGTGGATTTTAAAAAGAAAAGAACTGAGTTTTCTTGTTCACCTCAAACTTACGGACTGATTTTTGTTTTTTTGGTACCAGTGGTTTTTCCTAAAGGAGTGTCTCTTTCTTTTTTCTTTTTTTTTCCCTCCCCTCTTTCTACTGAATTTGGGTGCATTTCAGTCAGCGGAATAATATTTCACGTGCATGCGTTCAAGAGCCTGTAGGAAAACATAGTTCTTGGCAAGTATTTCAAGGGCAGAAAAGCAAAACTCTTGATGTTTCTTTGAGGGTTATATGAACATCCTCTGGTCCGGAGACATTGCCACTTGAAAAATTGACTTTCACCTTTCTCTCTGTGGCGCTGTAAAAGTGGAATAATGGGTATCCATAGAATCTCTTTCTTTTGATACGTGATCACAGCAAGGAATTCGAACTACTGTTTTACCACTTTGAAATTTTGGATTGTGGGATAGGTTTTAAATGTCTAGAACTTGACTCTTCAAACACTTTTCCTGAACTTGTGAAATTTTTTATTGAAATAGGGAGTTTTTTTCATGTTTAGTTTGTATTTGTATAAAAAAAAGCAAAATTGTTGTGCCTTCTATTTATCTCTCATTCCAGTTTTGGCAAATTGTTTAAAAAAATAAAAATAAAAAAGGTCTAGATTTGCTTTATCAAGTCAAGAGTATGTTGGAGTTTTTCCAAGGGGAAGAGACTCTTCAGTCATTAGGTTTACATGGTAGAGGTGGTTACAGCTAAAGCTTTTAATACCTTCTGTGTATCAGTTTGGCTGCATTTAAATAATTGAAAACAAATACTTTTTGGATGCAAAAGTTAGTAACTTGAACTTGAAGCTGGGCAGGTCCTGTTATAACTGTTACAAAAGTACAAGTGAAGCAGAAATACCTGTGTCACATCCTTTACAGTTCCAGCTGCTCTAAGTAATAGTTATTTTTGCAGTACTTCATTCCTTGCTTCAGATCTGAAGTGGATAAGATGGAATTTTTGTCAGAAGTATGGAAGGTGCTTGTCTATCCAGATGTTAAGATGTTGAATGCTCTCCACTGCCTCTGAAAGAAGATGAAACTGAAAATAAAATACAAAGCTGAGTAATTTCAATGCAAGAGATCTTGTAAGATTGTGCTGCACAAAGTAGTATTTCTGTAATATCTGGTGTTAAACATCTGGATGAAAATGGTGGATTTGTGTCTATGCCAGACCTTCAGATCTCTTGGTAGCACAATAGAGCTGCATAGGAACATTTGCTAATCTGTGTCGGATGTCACTGTTTCCATGTTTCTTGGTTTATTACTGTAATGACTGTGCATATGCAGTGTGTCATCTCTTGGCCTGTGCTTGTAAGCTCTGGTGCAGAGCTGCCCTCAGTATTACCTGTCCCCAACAGTCATGTTTTGCCTTTTACTTGCCAGGCTTACTGGTTGAACCTGGTTGTACTAAATGTTGCTAGTGTTGGTTTGTTTTATTTTTCTCTTCACATTTGTTACACTGTTTGTCCCCTCCTTAAAACGGTGTCTCAGATTGGCCTGCTTACCATCTGTACTTGATTTAAATACCTTGGTGAACTGGTGGAGAGTGTGAGCTGTGGTGTGCTCTCACAGCCAGCATTTGGGAAATTCTGCTGCTTCCTCTTGTGGTGGTAACTGGTATTTTTTTCAAAAACAAAAGCTTTCTGCATTTTTCTTACCAGGAATGCCTGTGAAGTCAAAGTATGCAATGGAGATTTTCCACTGAATTCTGTCCTTGTTGTTTGTGATATGTTTTTCCCCTTCGTTGGGTTTCTGCTGTTCTTGACGTTAAATCCGAAGACTGCAGTAACAGGTTGCACTTCTGACTTAACAAAGTGCTTTTAATAGAAGCTTTTATAGCTCTTAACCAAATCTGCAAAAGCATCCGTAAGCTTGAACCCCCATTTCCGTTGTGGGAGCTGGACAGTTCTGGGTCATTGCTGTCTGATTTGAAAGAAGAGTGTCAGTGAAGAATTTAAAAGGGTGAAATGTATGCTTGTTCTCACATGAATCGTACTCTCAATATGTTGACCGAGAAAGTGATGTTCTTGTCCCAGGATGACAGGCAAAATAAAGTATTTACATAAAATTCTGTTGGAATGTCTTGTAAAGAAATACTTTCCAAAAGCAAATTGTTTTAGGGTGACTCTTGGTATTTGCGTTTCGGTGGCTCTGTGACTCGGTAATAACGAAGTCCACTGAAAAGACCTGCTGTAAAATGTTGCACATTGGTTTTGATGTTTAGGCTGGTAACCTCCAACCGTTCTGGTTTTTGCTTTGCTGGACTGTTAAAACTTCAGTATCTCTTGTCAGTGCTTTGCATACATTCTTGAAGATGACTATGAAGAAACCATGATTTGATTTGCTTCAGCTGGCTGCAGTGGGCTACAGGAGCTCCAGGAAGGCTGACCTGTAATAACCAAGGTAGTCCAGCTCCTTCTAGGAAGCAAATGCTACAGTCTTAAATGAATCAGTCTGTGTGTGTGTGTGTGTCTCCTTCCTAGTGTCTCCACTTCAGTCAAGACAAGGAGAAGGTGGTACTGAAATGCTCTTGGTGTCCCAGTGCTCTGCAGGGAGTTGGAAGTGAAGAAAAGCTGTCTAGAGCTGTCAGCCTTTTGCACTCACAGCAGCCACATGTACAGTGTTGACACAACCTTCATGATCATGATACCTTGTTGATCTGCCCCTCTGAGAGTACAGTGTGTCTCCTGTGACTGGTGTGATCTGGCCTCTTCTGGCTGATCTTAATAGTGTGAGACAAGAAGAAATAAGAGCATTTCACTTGCAGTGGTGTTTCAGAACACCCAAACCAGAACTGGAAGCCATGCTCTGCCTTTGCTGCCTTTTCTTTAAGGGCATTGCACCATTAAAAAGGTTTAGTTATCCTCTTCTTGAGCAGGGAGAAATACCTGGAGTACTGGGAAATACCAGCAAGGTTATGTGGGGCTGTTGTGTAAAGCTGAACTGTGTTCAGGAATGCAGGTGTTGGCTCTGCAGTTGAGGTTTCAGACTGAGATCTCTTCCTTGCTCTGCAGGGCCCTCTGATAGGTTCTTTTTTATTGCTCAGACTGAAGCTCTGGTGGTGTGGGTGTCCACTCTCCACATGCAGGTGAGTGTGGAAGCGGTGAGCTTGCTGCTGGAAGGAGGGCTTGGCAGAGAGGATTTACTCCTGGAGTAGGAAAGCCTGTGTGACAATGGTGAGCTCTGATTTGAATCTGAGAAACTTCCCTCTGGTCCCTATGGCAGAGATGTCCTTGAGACCTGGAGTTTCACTTTCCATAGTGAAAAGGATGGTTCTGGGTGCAGGTATGAAGATTTGCAATGGATCTCTGCAGCTGCTTATTCTGCACGTTGTGGAAGGGCATTTTTTAAAGCAAATTGTTTTGTAATTGTTTCTCCTTCCTTAAAAGGTTTTTCTTGGGTGTAGGAGCACACAGTATTGAGAAGTTTTAAGCTATGTGTGCTGTGGGAGGAAGGAATTACCTTGGTGATTTAATTTCCCAGCAGTAAGATCTTCATCCTTATTTGCATGTTACATGGAAGAATGGGGCAAGGTGGTCTATTAACTTTTTTGGTAATGAGACATGAAACTAAAGTTCTTTCAAACTCCGTCATTCCTTACAGACAATTTTTGGAGTAATGGCGTGTTCTCACAATAGATTTGAAGGGCAGAACGCTGCCCTTCTATTTTCTGTCACAAAATGCCACTTGCCAAGCCAAGAGGGATCTGCTGTTCCACTGGTGATATTTCAAACTTGACAAAGCACCTGACTGTGGAAGGAAAAATACTTTATTGTGTCCATCCTTGAAATTTAGTGTGAGAGGCAGTCCTCTTGTATTCTGAAATGTCATTTTGGGTGTCTGCACCAAGGTCACTCCATCTACTAAGGAATTTTAAGGCTATGTATAAATAATGCCCTAGCTTGCGAAACAGTACAAGAAATAAATTTTTCTTTGTTTCCAGCTGCTGCATGGAACCTCCAGCACTAAAAATCCATGGAGAGAAATGTCAGAAAAATCTTTAATTTTTTTATTGGAATCAGCATGAATGTATGATTCAATAAATATATTTTATATACATTTAACAGCAGAAACTTTACATTCCATCTTCAAACTGCTGAAATAGAACTTCTGTTTTAAAATTTTTTTTACAAGCCAGAAAAATAATCTGCCACTGTGGCTGTGTGGTCATGCAAATTGTCAAAGTTACAGGTTTATTTCTTCATGATGTAAAAATACTGATTTGAAGGAAGCAATTGCTTTGCACTCTGACCAATGTAGCAAAATATCCTTAAATGGAGTGTTAAGGCCATACCAATTTTGTGTATGTATAGATTTATATATATGTATATATAGTAAATCCATGTAGAAAATACAGGGGCATCCCTTTTTAAGGTGGGTAGGGAGAAGACATGTAAGTACTTCATTATTAAGCTAGTTTATTCCTTTTGAAGCATTTCACATCTAATGTTTTAAACATGACTGCACTTCATATTTTGTATTTCTCTAGTCCCTCCTCTGTTTTTGAAGGGAGAGTAGCTTGGAAATTAAAAAGCACTGACTTTTCCATTCTTTTTTTCAAACTTGTGTAAATGAGCCAGCAGAGGTACTCAGAGAGCACTTGCTTTGTCCACTTCTTTCATCCTTCTTACATTAACTCTGAATACTTTCCTGGTTATCTCCTGTGAAATGTGGATATTTCAGCACCCACCTTGCAAAGAAGAAAATTAAAACAGTTGCATATACAGCTATGTCATTGTTTTAAAGATGCTTATGGGAAGTTAAAGGGAGATGAGTTTTGTCCTACTAAGAGCAGCCACTCCTTTTTCCTATGCTGAAAATTTGATCAAACTGGGCCAGATTAATGTCACTGCTTCTGAGGTCTTGATAAGATTGAAGACAGAAAGCACTCTGACCTTGCTGCCATCCTTTCCTTATGATGAACAAGCTTGGGAAATTTTTTTTTTCTTTTTTCTTTTTTTTTAGTAAGCACATGAAAACCCACATCAGTAGCTCAAATCTGGATTTAGTACTTAAAAAGAACACTGATAAAGGGGCTGTGGTGGATTTGTGTGTCAAGAGGGTCTGTCCTACAGCCGAGGTTTGGGTCTGTGTTGGCAAACCCCACGTTCTTACCCTGAGCGGAGGGTGACTGGCATTGCCCTCCCGGGGGACAGGGAGTGCTGGCAGAGGGACAGGACACCCCGTAACATCTCCCACTGCGGCTGCTAAACCAGCCCAGCCCTTGGCTGCTCCTGCTATAAACAGCATCAAGGCGCTGTTGTGTTTGGGAACAAATGAGCTTTAGTAAGCCAAGCTTTGGAAACAAACGTTTTCTTCATATAAATGGCTTGCAGATGGGAGAGATACAGAAAATGGGGCAGCACAATGCCACTGCTTAATAGGCTTTTTTCACAAGTTTTTGTGAGGTATTTGTCCTAGATACCAGATTTTGAGGGTTTGACTGGTGAAGTAAATGCTGAGGGATACTGAGATAATGTTTATCAAGGACACAAGGAAAACACTAGGTGCTGAACTGTTCTCACTTCTATTCGTTTTGCTTATTTTTAGTTGGAAAGTATTTCTGCTGTGTGTTTGCATCTCCCCTCCAAAGCAAAACCAAATGTGCAATGGTTATCCTGAAGAGAAATATGTTAATATTTTTATTTTTGTTCTAAATTCATTTACAAAACAATGTAAATGGGTGTGCGTTTATAGTTGGATGGGAGAAATTCCTGGGTCCTCCCCCCCCTGCTTTTTTATATCACTTAAGTGTAAGTTTTTCATTACTCCTTTGTTGTAATATAACAAGCATGATATGCTGTATACTGTGGTAGAATGTGAGAGACAACACAGTCCATAAAATGTCACTGTCCACGATGATGTTTAGCCTGCTCATGGCTGTGGTTTGGTCTCGGGTGGGTGGTGACAAGCAACGGCTTTGGACAGGCTTGTGCATCGTCAGGGTTCCAAGGCTGCTTCCAGGGTGGTGTCACCAGCGCTGCAGGATGGCAAACTGCGATGAAATGCAGTGACCTTTGCATGTCAGGCCATTTTCGGGTGAAGTCCTCTGTGTGTTGCTTTGTCTTTAATCTCTCAGTCTCTGAATTTGCTGAAGTTTTGCTGTATCTCATACACACACACACAACACAGGTGTGTGTGAATGGCTTTTAGCACAGTTACCTATTTCAGTTCTTTTGAAACAGTCGAACCTTTGCTGCAGCTTGGTAAGTCCATGAAAGAAGTGGTGAGCTCTGGCCATGATTAGTGCTGTTGGTATGCCATGACCAGACTTGGGAACCACACAAACTTCTCTTCTTGTGTAGGGATTCCATTGTACAGTAGGCTTGAGATGCTCCAGGCAGTGCATTTTTCAGGATCATTAATTCCACATGCATGTGGTGAGGAATTCCCTTGGCCTTTGTGCCTTATGTACCTCTGGAGCTGCCCATGTCCCCTGACCCCACCCCAGTCCCAGGGACCACGAGGCTGGGTGTACAGTGAGATGGAGCTCAGAGGCAGAGTTCAAGCACAACAGGTCACTCTTCCCAGCGAGGGGAAGGTTAGTTGCTTACCTGTCTCTCAAATTCTCACATAACATTACTGTTTCGATCTTAATGTTTGTTTCCTTAAAGTTACAATTTGAATGCTCCCAAAGCTGACAGGTCCCCAGATTAACCTGCTGTAACCTGATTTAATGAGGGATGTATCAATTCTGGTTCTGAAATGTGTGTCTTCTAACTGCCCTGTCAAATTTATTGACCCCAATCACGTCTGGAGGGCCATGAATGGGGTGGGGTGGGGCATCAGTCTGGGTGTGGAGATGCTGTTTTTACAGTTCTCCACTCTGAGTAGGTTAACTTGGGGATTTGTCAGCTTGGTCCATGCTGTTTCTAAACTTATTTTCTCTTCTGATCTAACCCTGGAATTGGAAGAATGACAGTGTTTTGGACAAAAACATGGATGTGGGAAGTTTGGAATAGAAAGGAAAGAGTATAAATTCAGTGTAGGCAGAGCAAAGTGTTTCAAAGCCATGGTTCCGTTGTTTCCATGGCCTAGATAAGTACAAGGCAAAGGAACTTCTGCTCCTCTGCTAAGAGTTTGTTGAGTCAGCCTCTAGCTGAGCATCTCTTGCACAGCTGAGCTCTACTGCTGTGACCAAGGGGTGTGGCCATGGTCACTTAAAATGGTAAGGAGATCATGTAACAATAGTCTAATTCATTTGTGATGGGTTTTTGTTCATTTAGTTTTTTAAATTATTCTACTTTTCCTCATCAAAAGTGGGATTGATGGCAAGTGGAGGCATGCATCTGACCAAGGACTTGCCAAGATTGTTTCACTCCTGCCTGTGAAGGATGTACCTGTGTCCCACACCTTGGCATGCAGCTGTTCAGTAAGATCCATTCCCAGCACCACCCTCACATTACAGAGGTTGCCCCTTCTCCATTTCCCTTCCTTGCTGGTTTCTCGAGCTCTCTTTTTGAGGTGACCCTGCCCATGCTGTACCAAGTCTCCTCCTCCACGGGGCAAGTCCAGCCTCATGAATTCTCTTTCCAACCCCTCAAGGAATAAGCAGCAGTGTCTAAAGCCTTGATGCCCAGGAAGACCATATTGGCTGCAGTGACTGCACTTAACTACAGCAAGGAGTGAGTACTACAAGTTCCTGTGCCTTACATGAGCCTTGATCTGCTCTTTCTTTCTCTTTGCAGATTCCTGCCTTCCCTCTACTCTTGGTGAGGAAGCTGAATTCTTAGGACTCTTCTACTTTCTAACAGTGCAGCCTCAGTGAAGCAGACCTGGCTGAGAAGCTCTGGTCACAACACAGTTGTGGCACATCAGAAGTTCCAGAGCTGGCCCTGCTCCTCAGGAGCTCAGTGGTTCTTCACCCCAGCACACATAACCATGGTGAGGATACTTCCAAAAATATGTGAGTGCATACCGAGGAGAGGTGGCTAAGGCACCGCCCATGGCACAGTCTTCAGTATTGCATAGTTTTCATTCAGTAAAGGTCTGTGTTTGGGGTTTAAGTGTCAAGAAAGAAGCACTGGAGCCCAAGCCCCAATTCTGCTGTCATTGCAGGTCATGCCCTGCTGATCTCTGCAGGGCTCTGACAGGGCAATGGTGTTTTAAGCAGTTACCAGGCCTCCCCTGTAATTATGACTCTGATGGTGTCATCACTGCAAGGTTGATTCAGGCTTGAACCTGGAGCTGTAGTTTCATGCCCAAATTCTGTGGTGTGTTTGACCCAGGCCATCTGGCTCAGCTGGTCTGCAGCCTAAAGCCTGATTCATGTTTCTGTCAGACAGGTAACCCAGCAGTGCTCCAGTGTCACCAAGTGCCTGGATAAGGCAGATGTCCTCCCACAGACTCTCTGGGGAAAGGGATTTTGGCTTGCTAGAGTGCTAACAGTCCTGGGACCAGCTTCCCAAAAGCCTTAGCAGCAAAAACTACCTGTGAGCTCTGTGTCCCTCAGACCTGGGAGCTGCAGGCAGCTCTATCTGTCCCTGCTAGTGCCAAACTTGACTCATCTGCCACAGCAATGACACGCTCACAGCCTGAGCATGTGGTTGCTGATGATACCTCATGCCCCAGTTTCCAGGATAGGTGAGGAGGGTGTCCTTGTTTGACTTAAGCTACTTATGCAATTCAAGTGGCAAATCTGTAAAGAAAAGCTAAATTCAAGCTGTGCTGATGGCTTATTTATGCTGGTAAATAAATAAAAATCATCCTCTGCCCAGGAAAACATGGATGATTTTATACTGGAAGCGCTGACATACTTGACCCTCAGTGTGGGGACAGGGTTTGTGTCCCCTCTCCTGGCTGGGAACTGCTGCTGTCAGGGAGCTGCTGAGGCCCCTCTCCCTTGTGCTTTTTGAGGCAGTGATGGTTTGAGTGCTGCAGGGATTGTTAAACCAACACACAGCAATCCCCCTGCCTGTCCCCAAAGTGGCAACATCAGCTTGTGCTGTTCCATCTGTTCACTCTCGCTCTGCATGGTCTGGGTCACGCCATGGCTGACCCAGCTCTGGCACTGCTGGGACCTGGCCCTGTCCCAGCACAGGCTTCAGCACTGTCTGTCATAGACCCAGGAGCAGGAATGTCACAAACCTAAGACTCCCTTATAATTTCTACTCAGAAACCTGGGAGTGAAGTGCATGAGGACTGCAGCTTAGGTTTGCCAGACTTGATGGTCTCATTACTTAACACAATCTTGTAATTCCTGCAGCCTTGCACCATACCTGTTAGCACTGTCTGCCTGGGGTGCCAGGAGTGATGTGGTATGCAAACTAAACTTCTCCTAGTGCTTTTCCTTCCCCTTCCCTGCCAGTCTCTGTGAGGATCCTCATTTGACAATTTAACCAGTAATTTCCTCTGCTGGGGGCTGAAATCATCCCTCTCCTTGTTGCCTGCCCTGTGGTTTGTGTCCTTCGCCACATTACAGCAGCAGGCATGGTGATGCTGGGACAATATAAAGTGAGGGAAGAGATGAACCAGGAAAACTGTAGAACCTGCAAGCAGAGAGGTCATTGTTCCTGTGCTTGGGGGCTCTCAGGTTGGGATTTCTCACCTGGCTCAGGCTCTGCTTCCCACTCTGGTACCTCTAACCTGTGCTCTGCCCTTCAGTGTTCCTGCAGATCACCTGAAGGCATCACCTGAGGGCTGCTCATCCCAGCAGCTCTCAGAGGAGAATCTCACCCCCTGCAAACACCTGCAGGCACAGCTGGAGCAGCTCTGAGTGGATGCTCTGCTCGAAGTGCAACAGCTCCTTCCACCCTGCCTGGTTCACAATGGTATTTCTTGTGGGGCCCTCTGCTCCACACCACAGTAGGATACTGAGAATTTGAGAACCTGATTTCCTCTAAACAGCTGCTGTAGAGCTGGATCACTGTAAAACAGGGAGCCCTACAGGGACAACAGCCAACAAGACTGAATTCTAACTTGTGCTGCTTTGCTTTCACAGAGCACAGTCAAAAAAGCCCTTAGTGGCCACCTTAGTTCCCCAGGAGTCCTCTTCATGCATGGTTGGCTGTGCGAACATTTCCCTGGGAGCTGTCACTGTGCCTGCCTTGGGGGAATGGTTTTAGTGCCATATTTTGCCCTGTTATTTCCCAAGACATGGATCCCAGGCCCTTCAAAGGTTGCAGGTTCCCACAGGAATGAACAAAAGGGACATGAACACGGAAAAGTGCGTTAGACTTGAATGAAGTAAGAGACTCGTGTAGGCTCATTTGAGCAAGAGATGTGCAACTGCCCTTAAGAAATAATTGTTAAGGAGGAAGAGAGAAGGGAATGGGAAGACTTAAAGAACCTGAAGTAATTTAAGATGCTAAAATTAATGACTATTAGCTTCTGCTTTGGTGCTCATCCTAATACCCTGAAGAACAATCAAGTATCTCAAATTTCTACTTGTATACTCTCTCCATACAAATCATGGAAAACTATTGAAGCAGGAGTAGCACAAGATGCCCCTTCCATCCATCTCCTTTTGAGAAGATGACAGGAGTGTGTGGATTCTTCCAAGTAGAGAATTGCTTAGATAATTCCTTTGCTGAGCTGAACTCTGGCATGCTACAGCAGGATTGGGGTTTGAGGTACCAGGGGTCCACATTGTGTTATCCACTGCACCCAGTAGCAAGGTTTTGGAGTAGGGAATGGGATATTGAAAGAGATTGTCTGTCTTTGGCACAGGGACAAAAACTATGTTTTATTAAGTTATGGTAGTACAGTACAAAAATATGATTGTATACAATCTGTGAAAAATATGGCACCACTGAAAATAGCCTTTTCTCCTTTCTTATGTTCCTTTCTTTTAAAAAATATACACTGTAAATACTTTTAACCTTTTTCCTACCAGCATTAGGAAATGAAGTAAAGTCTTTAAATCACAGTCAAGATAAAGGGCAGCCAACAGTGAAATTTGAAGTGTCTTGGATTTGCTTTAAAATGAAAGATCTTCAGAAGAATAAGAAAATCTTCCAGAAAAGTCTGAGGAAAACAAAGCCAAAAAAAGTTCCTGTTTGGAGGATGTGAGAATATTCAGAGTTTGAAATTGTTTTAGGAGCAAAGTACCCCAGCCCTGACAAGCAAAGGCTTCTAGGACAGGAGAATTAGGGCACTACCAGAACCATGGAGGGAATGACCTGAGTGTTCCCAGGCAGCTGGTGCTTGGCCAAGGCCAAGGCTGAGCTCTGCAGTTTGCAGCAGCCCACGTGCTTACTGCTCTGTCCTGGACCCTCTTCAGCGCCTCTCTGATTTCCATGGCACTGGGATCCCAGATGGATCAGCTATTAATATGGGAAAAACTCTTTACCTGATCAAAAAATAGTAAGTTGCTGTTTTTTCTCTTGACAGTTATATTTATGTGTAAAGAAAAAGAATTCCTGTTCACAAAGCAGTACGTCTCCAGCCACATCTGGAAATAATATTTTCTGGGATAAAGCTCTCTTCTTCCAAAGAAGTCAAGTGATTTAGGACCCAATTTCCTCTCTTTACTGCCAGACAACTGCTGTTTTATTCAGAGGTTTTGCTTCTGAGCCTCATTCTTAAGAAGAGATAAGAATTATGGAGTTAAATTCCATCAATATGCCTGGAAGTTACTCTGCAATATCAAACCCTTTGCATTCTTACTAATAAATATGCTTGCTGACACTATTAAAGCAGCCTACTTTGAAGATAAGTTATCAAATCGAGTTCTTTTGCAATACAGAGACTAAACACAGCCTGGTCCAGATGGAGAAAAGTGTTTGATTTTGAAAACTACATAGACTTGCCAGGGGCTCATAGGACAGTCTAAAGTCTTGTCTGTGTGGTGAAACTCTCTGGCAGGACATCCCTTGGACAGTTATCTCAGCACTGTCATAGCTTCACTAAGATTCCAGTGGGTTTCCTGTTGGGATGTGCGTGCTGCTTGCTGTCACCCTGCAGGCAGCCCTGGGGCTGCAAAATAGCCCCCTACAAATGGAAACTGGCTGCTTAAGGAGGAAAAGATAACGCTGCTTATGGTGGGCATCACATGTGCCCAGTGGTTGGCAAAGCTGAACTGGAAGCCAAGGCAGGCTCGTGTGATTCTTATTTCAGTCGCTAACCTTCGATGGGCTCCAGTGGCAGCTGAAGTGCTTCTGCATGGGCAAGGAACATAAGCAACTTTCTGATGTTTTTTAGTCCCTAAATGCCTTCCTCCAGCCTTATTCCATGCTAAGAAGTGGCACTGGAGCTCTGGTGAAGCAGTAGCTGTGACATAACTGCATCTGAACCTGATAGGTCTAGGATGAGCATAGGATTCTTCAATGTAGAGCTGGAGCAGAATGAAGTGCGGTGGAAATGCCTTCCTTCTCCTTGCTCTGCTCTTGCCCTGGGGATGTAGGATCAAAACTCAGGTGCGTGGGAGGATGGGGCATGGGATTTGTTGACCTACAGGCAGATCCTTTAGGAAGGAAACCCTCAGCCTTGCTGTGCCCATCCCAGCTAGCCTGGGGGGGATCGAAGGTGTGTGAACCACGGCCAAATTGCCCCACTCCAAAGTGCAAGGTCCAGGCATCAGGGCAGGAATTTTGCCCAAGTGACAGCAATTTGAGGTCATTCACCTGCATGAGGAAGGAGCTATGATATGTGGGTTGCCAAGCTTCTGCTGTGCTGCTGGGCAGGGAGGGAAATTCCCTGGATTTGCCTTTCATCTCAGACAAGGACACGCCGTTTGAAGCAATCACAAACCGCAGCTGGCACCGCTGGCCCTGGCGCACACAGGGAGAGTTCAATAATTCAGCAAAAAAACCCAGAGCCAGCAGCAGACTTGGGCTCCAGCCAAGGCCTGGGACGTTGTCCCAGCATCAAATAATGCCTCTGCTTGAGATCTCCCTGCTTGGGAAAGCACCGTCTGCCAGGGGAAGGAGAAATCCTCATCCCACAGGTTTTCTGCTGCTCCAGTGGAGGGAATGGGCTGATGTGCTAGTTCATGCTCCCATTGTGTGACCTTGTGACCTCTCCCTGTCTCAGCAGTGTGAAGGGACTCAGAAAACTGGATGACCTTTGCCAAAACATTTGCCCTAGTCCACACAGTGACCACTGTGGTTTTAATCTTTTTTTCTCCCTTTTTTTCTTTTGCTATTCTTCTAAATTTTTCTTTCTTTTAAAAAAATTTTTTATTCCTCTTTAACTAAAGTGTATTTAGTGCTGGTGAAAGGTGCTGAATTGGCAGCCTTGGAGATGGGTGTCCCTCTACCCAGCCCCAGCAAGCCTTGGTGTTTTCTCTGGGCTCTCTCCTCCTGGCACCATCCCTGTGCAGGACAGCTGGCAGGTCCTGGCTCCCCTGTCCTCTCCCCTGCCTCTCCTTTGCTCTGCTGATTGTGACACCCATCGCTGGGTGTGACTTCAGCCTCCTGTCCCAGGCTCGGGTGCTGCTGACCTGGGCCAGACTGGAGCTGACAGCGCCCCAGGGCACTTTTGTAATTCCGGCTGTGAGGATGCAGCACCTGGAAGAGGGAGCCTCTCTGTTTTCAGATCCACAGCCAAGCTCAGCTGTGCTCCCATCCTGGCCAGGAGAGGGAGGAGAGTGGATGCACCCCTTGGGTGCTCCTTGTCCCTCTGCCTTTGCTTAATGCCCAACCCAGACCTGACCCCAAGTGCTTCAGTGCAGACTGATTGTCTCTTCCTTCGTGCTCTCTTTTACCTCTCTCCCTAAAGTGCAAACGAACACAACTGAGTCCCCCTGGGTGCTGCAGCCAGCTCACACCCAAGGGTCCAGAGGGACAAGTGGGACATCAAGCCCTTGGCTTGCCCACAGGCCCCAAGCCAGGCTTTCAGGTAACACCCTAGGGGTGTTTGGCACATTTCTCCCCACCCCAAACACCAACGCCAACCTGTGCTACCACTTGGGCAAAGAGAAACCCCTTTGTTCACCCCTTCCCACCTCCCTCCCCCTCTTCCCCCTCCCCACCAAGCTGTGCCAGCCTCTCCCCATCCCTGCTGGGCAGCAGAGAGGGGCAGAGCAGCCTGCTCCATCTTCCCATCCGTGTTAAAGGTAAATGCAGCACCAAAATAGATACAAAAATAGAATTTTGGGTCCATCGGCCCAGCTTCGCTATTAATATAACTGCTATGAAATGTCAGAAAATAAAAGCTACTCTCTCTATACACACCTGCCCCCCCCCCCTTACTGACAGTATTGCCACACGCCCGGTCCTGTCAAAACAAGGCATCAAGATGCCTGTTTTCTCTATATTTTAAATACAATTTCTTCCATCCCCCCATTGTAAACAAACATGGTAGAAAGGGGTTTGGAAAAAAAAACTAAACCAAAACAAAAAAACTACTTTAAAAATCCTTCATCATTTCTAGGGTTCTGAATAGTATTTCTTCATCCTGGAACTCAAATCCTGCCAGGCTGTTTAAAAGGACAAAAGGTACCTGTGATTTCTGATGAAGGCCCTGATGTCCTTCCCAGGTTTCCTTTGGATGCTCTCTGATGGGGATGAGAGAGATAATGTATTTGCTTTCCTCTATGCAAAAGTCACAAAGTGTTTGATCGGCAAACCCGTGACTAAAAAAAGTAAATATATAAAATAAACAACAATCCACAGCCTCTTTCTTAAGTTTCCCCATCTATCCAGTTTTCAAAGTGCAAAACCTAGAGAAGCACAGAATGATTTTCTTGAGGTGTTTTTCCCCTTTTGTTAGGGCTTTTTCCCCCCACGTGCTTGACTGGTATGGCCTTTCTATAGCAAAAGTCAGATAAAGCGTAATTGCAGTAGTTTCTGCACATGGAATCATGAATCATTCCAGTGACTTGAGAATCTAAGCTGTTATAGGCTAAAAAAAGGAATTTTTTTGTTGGTATTTTTCTTTTTTTGATTGTTTTCTTTTTGCATTAGAATTAAGCATGAATATATATTACTATATTACACTGCTTGGATTGCTGGAGCAATCCAAACCTCCCTATGCTGTAAAACTAACTCCCACCCTGCGCTCCCCAGATCAAGAGCTTCTCTTCTCCTCCCTGTGCCAGTCACCCTCAGTTCACATGATTAAAAGTCCCTCCCAGCCCCCCTCCCAATTTTTTTTTTTTTGTTTTTTTTTAGTAGATATTGCCGCATTCTTAAATTCATGCATTGCTGCATTGCTATTGCACATATATAAAGGATTGCTCGCTCCCTCCCGGCTGCTCCCCTCCCCTCACTGGTTGTGCACATCCTCTCTGCGGACAATCTTGTAGATGATCCAGTAGAAAATGTTGAAGATGAGGAAGGCCATGGGGAAGCCGATGCGGGAGATCTTGTCGATCTTCTTGGCTCTCTGGATGAAGAGCTTCCTCATCTCCTCGGGGGAGCGGGACGGCGGCGGCACCGGGTTGGCCGTGTTGTTGTTGTTGGCGCCCTTGACGGAGATGCCATCCTTGGCTTGTAGGCAAGCTGGCCCCATGCCGTAGGCCGTGAAGTTGAACCTGCCTTCACCAGCTTCGTCCTCCTGGAACAGATTGAGCATGGGACTCTACTTAAAATGAGATATAGACAGTGCACCCTCGCTATAAGGCTCTCCGCTGACAGCGTCCTGCTCTGCACGGGAAAGATGCTCCCACCATGCCCCGGCCTCAGCACCCTTGGGCAAACCCCTGCTCTTGGGAGATCAGCCTTATAGAGGGGTGCCAGCTGTGTGATGCACAGATGCAAATCAGGGGATCCAGGCACCCCAGGGAGAACAGCACTGACTTCCACCCCGTTGAGGTCTTTGACGTATTGAAGGGTTTATGGTACTGCTTTCATTTTTCCAATTGCATCCCCTGTTTTGCTTCTGCCTCTCCCTCCCCCCACTCCTATCAGCACCTTCTTTGCTTTGCCTGTGCAGTTTCAGCTTGCCCAGAAGGAGTGGGCTCCATGTAACTCACGTAGCCAGAGCCACGGTGTGAGGCTCCCTACAGAGTTACATGGATGCGCAGGAGCCAAGAGCTGTCCAGGAAAAGAGCTCTGCAGGCAGCGTGCAACCAGCCCTACTCGCCTGCCCACAGGACCCCACAGCTGTCCCCACAAGCCAACTTTTAGGTGAGGAACAGAAGTGCCCTTCTGTGGGTCAATGGTAAGACATGGCTGCTTGTGGTAATGCAATTACTGAGAAAAAATATCATTTGTTTTCTGGTCTAAAGGCAAATGGTGTTGCTGTTTGTTTTTTTTTTTTTTGGTGAAAGCCTTGCTGGAGTCCCAGAATGATTTTACCCTATTTTATTGAACACTGGGATGTAATGACAGGGAAAACTAAGTTTGGCCCAAGTAACTCAAGCAGTGAGTTGCAGAGGCAGAGTCAGAATCCCAAGTCTCTTGACTATGGGTCACCAAGGCTAATTGTAGACCAGTGGCACTAATAAATCTTTAACAGAGGCTGATCCATGCTGTGTCCCCCAACACTGACCTAGCAGCCCCCTCCCTCGTAGCTGCCTGCCTGCTGTGCCCTGCTGCCCCTTCCCCTCTCCTTTGCTGAGTGTCTTTTCTGGATAGCCCCAGCATCCCATGGGCATCTGTGTGGGATGGAGGAGCAGGACAGAGAGGACACTGCCATATCTGAGCAAAACAAAGCTACCCAAATACAATCAAGACCTGCTTTCTGGGATGCTCAGAGCTTATGGACCTTCTCATCACATCTCTATTACAGGGGTTCAGGCAAAACTGCCTCTGCTCTTGTCCAGCTGCACAAGCACACACTGACACAGGTCTGGCTTAACCCAGATCACTTGATCCCTAATTTAATGAATTTTTGTCTCTTCTCATTGCTGAGGGGCCAGTGGCAGTTTCCTGTGGTGGATTTGTTTTGGTGAGTGCTGTACTGAGGTTAGAGAAGGCAACAGTGCCTTTTTCAAGGTGCCATATCAAAGGAGAAAGGTGAAGACATCAGCAGCCACACTGGGAAGGGTTTCCAAATACACTCCATGTGGGTCTGATGATGGTGTCATATTAACCAGACTGGTCCATACCACTGCAACATCTCCCTTGTTTTTAGCCTGGCATGTCATGCCTAAACCAGTCAGAGCTACCCAGACAAGTCAGGACAACAGGACAGAGCAATTAGGGCCTTTGGCAGCTGCATTAGCCCATTTGCATATTAGCAGTCAGCTTAGTTTTCTGATGAGCCTGCAAACCTTGTTCATTTAGCTTTTGCAAGTGTTTTTGTTTATGCTTTGCTCCAATTAAATAGCTGTGAGATTGGGCAGGGGCTGTGCTAACAGCCTTGTGTTCAGTGGAACAGCTCTGGCAAATATCTCTTAAACTCATCTGTGTATTAGTGGCTTTTTTTTTCTATCCTTTTATCAACAGACTGATCTGCATACAGCAGCACAGATCCAGAGACAGGATGCCTGAATCCAGATGAAGAGATAAAATACACTATGAGGCACCCATGTGGGTGGGTTTAGCTTTGGCTCTATTCAGCAGGCTGCATCTTCTGAACCAAAACTCTCTTTGCTAATTTTGGGATGGCAGGGCCCTGTTCTGGTCAAACAGAATCAGTGGGTGCCGAGTGTCTCATCTGTTACTTCCCTTGCGTTTGTCCAACACTTTTCATTCCTGGTCCTGACAGGGTTGAGCACAAGTGAACAATTATCAGTTTTGCAGATGGGATGACTGAAGCAGAGAGAGACAAAATTACAAAAATACAGATTTGTGCTCTTCAGCCCCCACTTCATACTGGGATGGTGGCAGTACTGCAAGCATACATTGGGAACTGCTGCAGGACAGGTTAGACCCTGGAAAAGACTTTTAATGGCTGGGACACTGAAACAATGGAATGGGCACAGGTTTCTGGATGGGATGGATCATGGAGGGTAAACAAACACCTACGAGGAATATTTAAGGCAGACCTTGGTGGTCACCTATGGGCTTGCTTGAGATTTTCATCAGCAGAATTGTCTTTGTTTTTTTCTCTCCTAGCAAATGTACTAGTTTTTAATGCTCTCCCGAGGGCAGCCTCTCAGGCTTGGTGCTGAAAATTTGCTAACGCCTGTCCTGGTTCTACCAGTTAATTAGGGACAGTTTTTAAGTGCCTTTGGCCTTGTGATCACAGCCACCTTTTTGTTTCTTTCCAGTGTAGTTCTGTGAGGTGAAATCTTTGCAGTGGCACCTCAGCCTAAAAGCTGTCAGAGCCCAGGCTGGGGAGCTGTCGGAGCTGCGTGCATGCTTGGATCGGGATCGGGATCGGGATCAGCCACGGCAGGAAAGCATGGAGCAGGCTAAGGCTCAGAACAAAGCTCTTTGCTTCCAGGAGGAATTTGCAGTCAGTCTGAGAAGCAGATGCTTTTGAACACAGAGATGGCAGAGACAAAAGAGGTGTCACTTACCTCAGGGCTGCTGTAGGCTGTCGTGTCGGGGGTGTGTTCTGTGATAGACACCCCTCACACCTCCCTGCCTGCCTCCCCCCAGCCCTGGCTGCAGCTGCTGGGGAGGAGAACTCACACCAGAACATGGCTGCGTGAAAATTGTTCTGCTGAGAACAACTCTTGTGGCTGAGACCACTTGGCTGGCTAACAAACCCCAGCTTGCTGGGCTCCTGGGGCCAGCAGGCTGTTAGAACACACACAATTCATTGAGGCAGCCCTTGTTTCTGATCTCTGAGCCTCCTTAATATCTGACCAGACACTGAGGACTTCCCTGGGAGCTAGTGGCTTGGTTCAGTTGACCATGACATTCTGCTGGGACAGATTTCAGCTGTGCCCTTCATGCTCTATGTATTACCTTGTGATGCCTCCTCTTCCTTCTGAACCTGAGCAGCTCTTTGTGCTGCCGAGACACGAAGTTGACGGCAGCATATTCCAGAAGAGCAGAGAACACAAACAGCAAGCACACGGCCATCCAGATGTCTATGGCCTTCACATAGGACACCTAGGAGTCAGAGACAGAGACAGAGGTGGGGTGCCTTCCTCATCCAAATGCATTTTTACTTGGCTGTTTGACATGGCTGACATCTGTTCTTGGATACCAGAATCTCCCTCATTCAACATGAATGTGTTACCAAGTCACTGAAACTCCTCGTGGGCTCTTAAGTAGCAATAGTTCTACAGCTTTTAATTTATTCAGGCCTTGACTGTGATTGTTTAATGCAGGGAAAACAGCAATCCAATCTGATCATAGCAGAAACTCTTCATAAAGGGAAATTCAGTACTATTGTAAAAGTATGATGGCCAAGTGACTAAAAAGCTAAAATGTAGAGTGCATATCCATGTGTGGTTGTTGTGGGGGTTTGTAAAGTACAGACCTCCCAGCTACAGGGAGCTGTGGTGAGTGCTGAACCTTAGGGGAAGTTTTGCTGCTAGTCAGAGAATTTCAAATTTTTTTAGGATGGGGCTGGACTTTGCTCTGTTTGTCCTTTAACTGGAATAATGCAAAAGCAGCAGGAGGATCTGTGTGGTGATTTACTCTTGTGCTGTCCCCAAAAGGGGTGTGATTTCCCCTGGTGCAGACAAGTGTGCTCCCTACCTTGGGCAGTGATGCTCGGGAGCCAGAGCTCTGTGTGGTCATGGTGAGCACAGTGGTGATGCCCAGGCCCACACGAGCAGGTGCAGCATCCATGTTGATCCAGAAGGAGATCCAGGACAGAATGACAATGAGAAGGCTGGGGATGTACATCTGGATCAAGTAATAGCCCATCTGCCTCTCCAGGTGGAAGCGAGCTTCTATACAGGTGAACTTGCCTGAGGAGGATGGGAGACACACGGAAGATTACTGGTAAGGCACAGTGAGCCTCCTGTTTTCAGCCACTGTCTGGGGATTTTCCTTGCATTGCCTGAACCAGAGTCTTGTTAGGGGAGCAAATGAGCAGCTGTTGCCCAGGGCATATAGTGATAGGACAAGGGGGAATGGCTTCAAACTGAGAGAGAGAAGGTTTAAGTTGCATTAGGAAGGAATTCTTCCTTGTGAGGGTGGGAAGGCCCTGGCATAGGTTGCCCAGAGAAGCTGTGGCTGCCCCTGGATCCCTGGAAGTGTCCAAGGCCAGGCTGGACAGGGCTTGGAGCACCCTGGGACAGTGGAAGGTGTCCCTGCCCATGGCAGGAGGTTTGGAGCCAGATGGTTTTTAAGATCCTTTCCAAGCCAAACCATTCTAAGATTCTATGAACATCAGCATAGCAAAGAAAGCTCTTTGGCAGTATATTCTTTGTCACTTAAATTTCAAAGACAAAAGAAGATCCTGGGAGAGAAGACCCCAACCAAACACCCTTGAATTGATGCAGATTTTACTGGGGACAAGAGGGTTTCACACATTTATATCCATTTGCTTTTCATTGGCTGTATATGTATCTACAGGTCTGTTTATGTCTGGATGTGTAGGACAAGGTCAGAGTGCCATCAGACAGAGCAAGAGACTCTGGCAAATGCACAATCCTGAATTCCCCTCTCCAGAACCCCTCAGGTAAGGGTTAACAGCACTGACCTGTGTTGTAGTGCTTTGTGCAGTATCTCAAATCTTTTTCTTCTTTGAGGATAAACTGAGGCAACGTCAGCCCGTCAGCAACTTGCACTGCTCCTTTTTCTTGCCACTCAAAGATGAGATCATTCATTGTGTAGCCAACTGTTGAGGGGAAGGGACAAACACCACGTGAAATACATTAAACACTTATCTGGAAAGGGATAATTTTGCAAAAGAGAGCTTGGAGGCAGGGCTGCATCCTGGCCTTCCTTGGCAGTGCTGTCATGAATGGGATTTGGGTTGAGGCAGCACTGCTCATTCATGTGATAAGAGCAGAGCAATGACCTGCACTGGAGCCGCAATGCTGTGTAACAGATTTCCTGCAATAAATCACTTTTTTTTTCCTTGAATTTGGCTTGCTGAACTGTTTTCTGCTTTCTCCAGCTTGACCTCTTTCTCTGGAAGAAGCTCATCATCTTTCCCTCCTTTGGGATAAGCAACATGTACAAGTGGCAGATGTTCATCCAGAGAGAACAAAATCCCACTTGCAGCTGAAAGCACTTTCACCTCTCTCCTGAAAAGTGAAAGGCCAATGTAAATACAAGCAAGCCAGGGCTCCTTGCACGGGAACTTTTAAGTTCTAGCAAATGTCACATGTGCTGAATGAATGGAAAATCCTAAGCAAGAGGTTCTCGAGCAAGCCTCCAGTGAAGGCTGGGCTGGGAATGGGTTGCAGCTGGGAAAGGAGGTGGCAGGGGAGAGGCAGAGGGAGCACAGGTTGTCTCCTCTCCAAAATGGGGATATGCACAGGACTCACAGCTTTCTAACTGCATGATGCACGTCTGTACATCCATGGGGAAGTTCTTGAGGTCCATGGGGCAGGCCAGAGTCAGTGTGATCCTGAGGAGAGAAGAGAGCACAGGCAATGCCAGGCAGGGTGGTACTGCTGAGAGCTGAGCCCTGCAGACACCCAGTGCTGCCAGCAGGCTGGAGAGACACACCGAGCTGGGGGAACGACGGATCAGCCATCGCTGCCCTGCCTGTGCTCTCACCCTGCTGCTGGAAAGCAGCACAAATGCTGAACATTTGAGTCTGTGATAGGATTCCCAGCAGAGCCTGCTGTTTCATTGCAACGCAGAACAAAGAGTTCTCTCACCAAACAGCTCTGCTGCTTCGGTTTTCCTTTCTTGCCTCAGGTTCACAACGGGCTGGATTAGCAGAAAGTCCAAGCCCATTCCCTAGACCCCCCCCCGACACATTTCTAGAGACTGGAACTGTTTGCAAATCTCTGAACAGAACATTTCTGTGTCACAGAAAAACCACCAAAAAGAAGTTTGATCAAGATCATATGTTTGTGCAGAGGGAAAGGAAGACTTCAGTGGGATTTTCTGCACTGAAAATGCCTTGTTCTAAGCCAATGTGAACCCCTGTATCTTCCTGAATTCCTGCAGAGCCCCTTGGGACCTCTAATTCTGTCTGCATTTTCCTCTAGGTGCAGGCTGTATTTTCTGTGTTATATTGCTTTGCTGCCCTGTTCCATGATCTATGCTTAAAATGTTTGGTTGCTTCAACAAGCTGATACTAAATGATTTGCTCCAGATAGTTAGACTTGAGTTATTTGGTTTGATAATGTTGAAAATGCTGTTCCCTGAAGTGTTTAGGGTTTTCAGCTTTTTTGCCTTGATGTAGAAATAGCAGAATTACCCAGGGGACAGAAATTGAATTTTTCTATCATCAGACCTACAAGAAACTTATCAGGAGGGAAAGATACTTTAATTTAAAACCTTATGTTGTTAGAAATTCTCAGCTTGAGTTTAGAGGCATGTTGGGACAGAAGATGTGACAAAGTCCACCTTCTTGTAAATGCCTTGCCTAGAGTTTGATTATTGCAAACAGTAGTAGCAAAGAGCCAGTTATAAAATGGCAGAGCACCTTAGAGATTTTTTTTTAAAGGGAAAGACTATTTCTCCTTCTGGAAACTTTGCATTCACATTATGCTCTTTTTCAGGAATGTCCTCTTTCTTTTTCATTTTCACAGGAAAATGTACTTATAAAGAAACCTGTATTTTTATTTGGAGATGAGTGAGATAGGGAAGTTGGTTTTTTAAAAGAAGACCTGTAATGTTTTCAAGTTTTTGCTTTGAAAATGGGGATTTTTCCATGTTGCCTGCTGAGTCATTGCTCTGTTTGCCAGAGCAACCCCAGGGTTGGGGCACCCTGTATTTCCCCTCTGTGCCCCTGCAAACCCTCCTGGAACACGACTCTGTGCCATGCTCACTGCCAAGTTGCTGCTGTCAGTTTTACTCCCTGCCTGGTTTTAAAAATTGAGAAATGTGAGGTTTCCACATTCAGCCAACACATGTGGCACTTCTCTTATTGTTTTGGCCATCAGGGAGCTGGTCTCTGGGCTGGAACCACCTTGCTGTTTGATGGAGGCTGTCTACTTTGCAGCATTAAGCTGTTTATTTCCCATTTCACAGCTCCACGCTGCCTTTCCTTCCTATTGCTGCCACTGGGAGCTGCAGTGTGAGATGGGGTGTGCATTCCACAGGCAAATTTACATCATACGTGAGGTGGAAAAGTCTTCAATACAGAGTTAAACTTTCCCTGTCTAAAATCATGAAGTTTGATCGTAATTTCATTGATTTGAAATGGAGAGTGGATGGGGCTGGAAGTGAAGGTGGGGGTTTGGATTGATTTCCTGTGGGGATTTCAGTGCAATTAGTTCAGCTTCACTGATGGATTCTTGGGTCTAGCAAAGGAGGGATAACTGGGAAAAACTAGGCTGAGACAAAGCCATGGATCTCTGCTTAGCATTTTCCCTGATTTTTTTTTCTTTTGGTCAGGAAATGCCACAGCTTTGAAAACAGAGTGCTCATGAGCTTCTACTGCTTTTCACATAGCACAGCTGGTCTCAGGCTTGTACTGATGTAAGATATCTGAATAATTTTACATTAGGGATGTTATGGAATCTACTAGTGAGGAGCAGGAGTCCTTGAACTGATACAGGTAAAGATGAGTTAAATTCCATCCCAGACTCTGTCTCAATATGCTTTAGCAGAGGTCCCTTCCCACCACATTGCTTCAGCACTGCTAATCATATGATCTCCCACCTTAAAAACCTCTAAATTTCTTTTATCCAACAGCATGCCCAAAGTCTAGGTTTGAACAGGGGGATTTTCCTCCGCCCTTCCCCACCTTGGTGGAGCTTTTCCCGTGGGGTCACCTCACCTGATGCTGTAGAGGACATTGCCATTCCGGGAGATCCTCAGCAGCTTGTTGTCCGTGGTGATCTCGTGGAAATGGGCCCCTTTCTCATTAGCAAAGAACAAGTCAGGCTTCCAGATGGAGTCCAGCATGGAGGGGTCCAGGTCCAGGGAGTCGTCGGGGTACTCGTTGTAGGCCAGCCGGGGGTCGTTCCACTGCTGCCGCAGGAAGATGTTCACCCTGTAATCCTGCAGAGACACAAGGACAGTGCTCAGAGCAGCCTGAAGGTGCTGACAGCTGTGAAGTACATACTAAAATCATTCTAAAATGAGCCACACCATGGCCAGGCCTACGCTCCCAAGCTATGCCAAGCACTTTTGGTATTATTCCTCAAGGAACTGCTATTAATTTCTAGCTTTGTAGCTTACAGCTATGTCATAGCATGAGCAGCTGCCTGTCCTTGCGTCCCTCTGTTACAGCAATTGTCAGCTGTGTGGGAAGTGTCAGGACCTCTCTGTCTGGACCCTGGGGCTGCAGGCGATGTGCAGTTGTGGAGGTCAGAATAGCCACTGTCAGCAGGAGGATGTTCCAGAGGTTTGAGAGGGGAAAGAAACCAAAACCAGCTTCCCCTCAGTGTTGAACCATCCCATATTGTGACTGTCTGTGGTTTCCCCAGTGCTGGGAAAGGAAAAGGCACAGTGAGATGGGTTGTCCATGAAGGAGAAACTCCCTGTGTGTCTGCTAATGTAGGGACAATTCGGATGAGCTGATGGGAGCAGCTGCCCTTGGTTAAAGTACATGAGCAGGAGAGGGATATGCATGAAGTCTGCTCTCCTAATCCTAACTGAGTGTTCTGGGTTCCCCTCTCTAATGTCAAAATGCCATAAATGCTACAGATTTTATAGGATGACCATCTTCTTTAATTGAAGGTAGTCCCTTAGCACTACGCAAAATTATATTTGCCTCATAACCACAAGTCTTACAGCTCCCCTAAGTTGCCCAGGTCAAGGCTGGCTGCTGAGGCTGAGCTCAGACACTCTCCTGGACAATTAGAGGCAGTTTCTGTTCTCCCTGTCTGACCAAGAGCTTCCCAGGGTGATCTGCATGCTCCTTTTCTTCTGACTTTCACATAAGAAAGTGAGCCAACAAATTGAAAAGGGGAGAGGATGTGCCAGCTATCAGGAGAGGGATGAAAGCTCTGCAACCATAAATTAATTGACATTTTCTAAGTATAGAGGCAGACTGCGTCTGAAGAGCAGCATATAATAAACCAATTCCACTGCCCAGGCCCAAATGAATAGTTGCTCTCATGATTAAGGGTTTCTTTGCTGCCTTTCTAACACTAATGTACTTTGAAGACTTTTATTAGGAGGCAGTAAATGGAGGGTGTCTGATGTGCTTGCTGGTATCTGATACCTGCGGCAGGCACTCGGTGAGAGGCTCTCCCTGGCTCTGCCACCAGGTCTGCTCTTTCCATCCAGAGAGCACAGAGCTCTGGAGTTGAAGGGTGCCTGTGTAGGAGATTCTTTCTGATGCTGCTGCCTCAAGTGCTCACTTGACTGTGAACCTACAGCCTCTTGTCCATAAGGACACGACTCTCGTGGTGTCCAGTGGCACTGGAGGGTTGGGAGAGGGCTGTGTTGGGTGCTCTGTGTCTTGGATGAGGCACTTCCTAGCCAAGCACGTGGTCCAGAATCTGTTTCAGGCCACTTAGTGCCATCTGCATCCTCAGAGCTCAGAAGCTGCTAATGACATTAACGATTGTGACAACAGCAAATGAACCACGGGCTTGATGCTAAAAGGAGCAGACCTCTGAACATGAAAAAGAGTTGCAACACTCCTTCCTTCTGCTGATATTCCAAATGTCACCTTACAAGTCCTAGTGCATCCCTCTGACTTAATTATTCATCTCTGTCGACCCTGGATGATGTGTCTGGAGGAAATGTGAATAGCTGGGGACAGCTGGGGCCAGGGTCTCAGAGCAGGACCAGCCCATCACGCAAGCCTGGAAAAGGAAAGGAACTATGAATTCCCACTTTCCACAGCAGGCAGCAGCTCCCAGAACAACGTCAATGTTTTCAATTCTCCCTTTTCTATGCGTCAGGATCTGCAGCCATTGCAGTCAGGGGAAATCAATGTCACTGACCTAATAGGTAGAAAGCAAAAGGTTGTTTTGCTTATTCAGCTACAAATAAGCTAGATGCTAGCAGGTCAGCTCCAGTTTGGGACTTCTGTCATGTACAACACAAATTAAACTCATGTTTGGAAGAAACTTCAGTGGTAGCTGCCCAGAAGTGTGCTCAGCCTGATGGAGTAGTAGAAGGGGGCAGGGAATGGAGCCAAATTCCCTACAACAGCCTGTGTTACTGCAGATAAGCTTTGTTGATGGAGTAAATTCACTGCTTCGGCTCCAAAACTTGCCAAAAGGACAGGAAAGGGTGAGACAGGAGGTGTTGAATGGTTTATATTGCCACTGCAGCAGGCATGAGAGACCACAGGCAGAATGACAGTCATAATCTTTGTCACCATGAGGAGGCATCTTAATTAAATGCTTGTGGGCCAAATGAAAATTAACTTTCCGCAGCGGATGGCTGTGAGAAGACCCCTCCTAACTCATCTCCAGAGTCACAGTGTCCTGTCCTCCTGTCCTACATGAGAACAATCCCGGGGCATGCTGTGAATGTGTGGTGTGAGAAACTGCACCACCTCCAGCCAGGGCACGTGCAGGAGTGTGGAGAGTAACTCTAGTTTGTGTTACACCGTGTTTCCCCTTTGGAGACAAGTGTTTGCTGAGGATATTTTTTGTTTTACTATACAGAAAATGAAGCATTTATGTTGTGACATAAAAAAGGCAAGGACAAAGAAATGCTATACATGCACTGAATGCAATTCTCTGGCTTTGCCATTACATGACATTCATATTTTACCTCTGTGTGTGTGTTTATGAACATCTTCCTACTCAGTGAACTTGCTCCACAGTCCTGGCCTGCTCCCTGGGAATGTGGTTTTCTCCTGGATGCCTTTGCCCTTATGTCATTGCTCTGCAGTATTGAAGGCTCTGAGCAGCATTTTATGTTCCTTGTGTCCAGCCTTATTTGAACATAAACGTAAACCCAACAGTGTGACTGCAAAGTGGACATGACACTGCCTGAGGAGCAAGCAGAAGGCATGGGAGCAATCAGGGTATGTCTGTGCTGTGACACAGGCTAAGAGAAGGGTTACAGTTCTCTGCACCAGCTAAAGAGCCTCTGTGCTGAAAACTTTGTCCTCAGCATTGCAGTCAAGCTGAGAGGTGATGAGCCAAGCAACACTCATTTCTTGGCTACCTGGAGATATGCAGCATTTTTCCTGGATGCTGTTACAGGAGATCTTAATTAGCATCACCAAGAAGTCCACAGTTATTCCTAAATGATGGACAGAATGGGCCAATTTTTGATGTAAACTTTCAAGCAAAGAAAAAAGAGGTTTGACTGGGACTGCAAACTCGGGAAAAAAAAAATCTCTTTCTCCATATCCTTCTTATCACTCAAGATGCTCATTTGTGTGCCATTCACATCCAGGCATTGATTATCTTGTGCAGCCTGCTCCTCTGGCTGGCTTGGGAGAGGGGAGCAGCAGCTCTGTGCAGTGAAGGCATTCAGGAGCTTTGCAATTTGGCACAAAGGCATTTTACTCCCAAGAGGGAAATGACACAAGGCAGGAAGAGAATAACTGGAGTGATCAAAGTAGTTCAATTTGATAATGCTGAAATGAAATTCTGCTTAGTGACCTCGCAAGGAGACAAGGAAACAGATCATTTGAGACCTTTTCTTCCCAAGATCCCATGGCCTTGACATCTTCTGCTGAAAGCAGAGGAGGCTGGCAGCAGTGCAGTGCAGAAGGGATGGAGCCTCTCAGGGCACTCAATAGGTTTTCCCCCTGACTCAGGGGCTCTGTCAGAACAGCCTCTGCACTGAAGGGTTTTGGGGAGAGAATTCTCTTTGATAAATTTACATTTTTCTGATGGAAAAAACAGGGTTTCCCCCATTCCTTCAGATGGGGTTTCTGTGGGCCCCACCTGGACAGTAGAGCATGTGGAGCTTTCTTAGCATTGAGTTAATTCTCTAGAATGGGAATGAACAAACGTTTTTAAGGCAACCTGCCTTGCCAAGGAGCACTGCAATTGACTGCCTGAAAAAAAAAATGGCACTCAGGAACAGCTCTGGCAAGGGTTAATAAAGCACCTCTTTACCTTATTAAAGCTGTATCTCAGTAGCCAATTTGAAGCCTCCGTGAAACTACGGCTGGGCCAAGAGTGGAGGGGTCTCTATCAGAGAAGGGCAGGCCTGGTGAGGGGTGGGAGAAGTACCCTGGTGCTAAATAAGTGTCGGGGTTTTAATGCTGGAATCCAAAGCAGAAAGGTTTTCTATGTCTTCCTACAAACAGGGAGGAATATGAATCTTTCTGAGCCAAGTGTGGAGCTCTTGGGGTGTGAGCTATAGCCAGCATCCTGAATTGCAAATGTAAGTATTTAGTCATGAGGTCTTGTTTTTCAGTTTGAGGGGCTTTTGTGTCTTTGTCTCTGAGTTACATAGCTCCATTTCATGGCTTCTTTTTGTTGTTTTTGCCCTCTCCTTTCTCCATTCAGTGCAAAGACAAACTCCAACCACAGACTGCTGGAACCCTGCAGGTCTAACATTGAGACGGCAGCAGACTGAGTTGTTGTAAAAACCTTTTCATTAAGTGTTGTGTGACTTGTTACATGCTTATCATCTCTGTGGGACTGATGGTTGGGTTGAAGAATGACTGACTGCGGGGAATTTTGCTCAAAACCTAACTTTTGCTATGGGCTTTGTGCATTGAAACTCACATCTTTTGCTGAATTTTGGGACCAGTACTGAATGTATGACCCAAGCACTTCATCAGACATCTCTGCTGTGCTGGGTCTGGTGGGTCTGGAGGGAATTGCTTGGTCTGCTTTGCAGGGTGCTTTGTTTTCTCATTGGAAATCTCATGTACAGATGTCTCTGAACCAGTACTTAACATTTGGACATTTGCTGCCTCCAGCTCCTCCTGTCCTCAGGAGATGCTGGGAGCTCAGTTGTGGCTGTGCTGCAGCTGGCTGGAAGGTCACATTTGGTTTGCTCTTTTCAGATGAGATAACTATGGCATGAAAGCAGCAACAATAAATTTGCATATTTATGCTGTGTCTAAGGAAGCCTGTGCTGGCTCTTCTGTGATTTTTCTTTCTTTTTAGTTTCTTCTTTGCTGTGTGTGGGTCCTTTTTAAAACATGAGTCCGGAAAAGCTCATCCTGAGTCCAGCTGCTAACAATGCTAGGTGATGATATAAAAATATACTCCTTCTTCTTCATGTGCCTTCTCTGTGTACAAAATGCTCCCAGGCACCTGAGCCACTGAGAGTCCATAAAACTGATGCTTCAATTTGAAGAGAGAGCAAGGGCATCACTTAATTTCAAGTTTGCTCTCATGGCAGGGAATTTGTTAATGAAATGCTCAGATAATCCTATCAGTTGGCTCATGCCACAAAGAAAAGCCAAAGCTGGTGCAGTTTATTCACTTAAAACCCAAGACCTCTTCCCAAGGTGCTTGACTTCCCTTTATTTGGAATGAGGAATTTGTACATTTGCTATAGGTTTCTTAGTCTGGTATGGCCGGGGAGTTGTTCATGCTTTTGAACAGCTAAAAGGGATTTAAGAACTTGTGTTTGTGGGTTATTTGGTGTAATAAAAATAATTGAAAAGAGTGGCTGCATCTTGCACTTGTCCTTGGGAATCCCTTGCTGTTGGATGCACGGCAGCAGTGATGTTTTAGGACAGGAGGAGTCTGTCTGCACTCCTCTGGCTGTTGGGGTCGGTCCTCTCCCTCCCTTTGGAGCACTGGGTTCACAGGGATGTGTTCCCAGTCTCAGGTTCCCCTGTCCTTAGAGCTCATGGCAAGTGAGGCTGGATACAAGCTCTGAGCTGTAATAAATGTCCAATCAATTATGTGCACCACTAGAGGCTTTAATGTTGGGTCTCCAGCTCTGCAGAATGCTTCAAGGAGTTACTCCACTTGCTCTAAATCAGCTCTGCCTTAGGAATTCAATTTGGTGGATGACTTTGCTTTTTTAAATTTTTTTTTATTCCCCCTAACCTTGCAGCACTTTTCAGATCTCTATTTCTTATCTTGTTTGTTTTGAACCTTTGTGGGGTAGGTACCAGTTTTCTACCCACTCTGGGGAGTTTGTGCCTTCTCTTGGCTGCAACTCCTTTTCCTTCCTCCTGGGGTTTGTAGACCCAACTGTCTGCATCAAAATTACTGTTTTTTCTGTTTTCTGTATTTTCTCCTCTTCATTTACCTTCCATGATGCATCAAGCTGTAAATGAGCATTTACCTTCAATTTGTCTAATCCTCTGCATGGTGAGCTTATGGTTTACACTGATTTGTGATATTCAGCAATGTAAACTTAGAGGGGAGCAGTGGTATCTTCTGTGGGAGCTATCAGCCTACTATGGAGATATTTTAAAGCCTTTTCTAACTCTATGTGTGGTATCTGTAAAAACCTGGGGGTTCTCCAGCAGGTAGCAGTGCAATAGTAATGAGAGATAAGGTGTAGCACTCAGACCTGAACCTGACCAGGTTAATGGTGCCTAATGACGGGGGTTTAAAACACATTATTTTTTCTTTTTGGCCAGTGGAGCAGCTGGGGGAGTTTTGCCATCACCAGCCCCAGGGGTCAGTAGGAGATTGTCTTTCTTTATGGTAAAACACAGGTTTGCCCCTCTCCCTTCTGCAAGCTGCCACCCCTGCTCTCCTCCTCCGATATCTGACCACTTGTTCCATTTTTTGGAATTCAAAATAGTCAGGTCTATCTCAAAGCTCTTCAAGACCAGGATTGCCTGTTCTTCCCAGAAGCTGTGCTGAGGTCTGACAGTGCCTGTTTGACCCACGGCATCCTCACACAGCAGGGAGGGACCGGCTGCTCTGCAGAGCAAATCCCAGGTTACAAATCCCCAGGACCTCTCCAGCGTGCTGAGATCTCCTTTCCCAGCTGTTTCAGTACCTGTGTTTCTCGTGTTGCTGTTGGTGTTTACAAGCAGAGCGGCTGCTCCCACACAAGCGCGTTAGATCAGGCTGCGTGCGGCGCTGCGTCAGCCTGACATCTGGACGGGCTTGTCAGAGCTGCCTTGGATATTTCTAGACAAAGCAATGTGCCCACAGGGTGTTCTTGGGCTCCCATGGGATTTTTTTTTTTTTTCTGTGGAAGATTGCCTATGAAATGAGTGGCATCTGGAGAGGATAGCAAGTCCCTGCAGCGTGCCTTGGAGGTGAACTGCATCTCTCTTGTGCTAGTCTGTGCTAATTTTACGGAGCATCCTGCTTACAGGGATCATGTGGCATCTTTGGCTGCTCCAGTGCATCTCCCAGTGTAGGAGAGATGCATTGAAAAACATGCCAATGGAATGTGCTCTGTACATTGCACAGGGAGCCTTTGTGGGCCTATCCTGCTCCCTTGCACCCTGGATTGTTTTGTCGGAGGAGTATTTATTGCCTGTAATGCCAAAGGAGGTAACCAATAAACAGTAAATTAGGAACAGATGTGTATTTCAGTGGCAGTTCTTCCTCTTTTGCTTTATGTACAAATGAATCCACGCTAGACTTCTCACCTGTGAACTCTGACAAATTCTACAATCCAGCTAGGAAATCTGTTTCCTTCTGCTTGGACAGAATAACAGCTTGCTTTTTTTCCCCCCTCCAATACCAGAACTGAACTGTCCCAACCCTAATGCTTCCAGCAGAATGATGTAGTGTCAGAAAAGACTTATAGCCCCAGCTGTATGGCTGTGGATCTCCTCTGACAGTGGTGGGCATGCCAAGTGATTTGTTCAAGTCAGGGGGTGTGATCTATATGTAAAGCCTATAACTTCCTGCCTGAATGCACAAAATGCCTGAAGCTGGAGCCTTGCATTCTTCATTCAGCATTTTTCTAGAAAAAGAATTACCGAAGGGTAATTAAACACCATATTTCTGGATTAGCTTTAATTAGCACAGCAGTAAGGCACTGTACCTCCAGAGTTTTCCTTTGCTGTTCACTGGTTATGTCACAACCAATCTTTAATAGTTTTCAGATGGAGCAATTATCTCCTGTTCTAGTGATCCTCTGCTCCTAGTGCCTTGCCAATTAGATACAGCCTTTAGCCATGCTCACTAATTTTGTATGAAGTGAGCCTTAACTCAGGAATATTGGTTTTGATTTTCTAGTAAAAACCATTGTCTACAAGAAAAATGTCTCCAAGAAAACAGTCATCTTAATCCTTATTAATTCTCTCAATCTTTGGGAATCTGAAATCCTGGTGCAAGCTGAATTTGAGTTCAGCTGATTTCCCTTCTCTTTGAATCCAGATTAATTCTGGATTTATGCCCACTTAAACACAAAGTATCTGTAACTGTCTCTGAGCTTGGAGACTTAGGCAAATCTTCGGAAAAATATAATTTGTTTTCCTTTCTGACCCTTGTCCTTTGCCTGTGCAGTGTTTTTATAAGATGCAGAGAGAGACTGTGTGATCTTCAGCTATGGATAGTGACTCTTGTGTGTTGACCATTAATTTACTCAAACTTTGTAAGCTTGGGAGCACTGAGTGCTTTTCCCTGGTCACACTGAAGGGGAGGGTGATGCTGCATTTTCTGGGAGTGCAGTGAGGCTGAGCCAGTAGCTGAGCAGCTGTGCTGTGATTTTTACTTACCATAGTTGTTTCTGCAATCGAACCAAAGCTGTTGATGAAAATGTTGCAGCTGACGTTCACTGGTGGGCCTGCATGACAAATACAGATTGGAACAGCAGTTCACTGTGTGCTCATGAAACAAAGGATTTCCACTCTGTGGAGTTAAAAGCTACTGTGGGAACAGAGTGACTGAGGGGTGAGGAGGGGAGCAAGGCCTGGATGAGCTGGCCTGGTCTGGTCTTGGTTTCGATGCCAGTTTGACACCAGACAGTGACCTTCCTCTGCCTCTGTTCCCCTGTTTGGCAGAGCATTTATAAACCTCTGCTGTGAACTGTTCAGATGAAAAGGAATAGCTCAGAGCCAGCCAGGACAGTTTCTGGATATCTTCACATGGCTATATGGATGGCTATCTCACCTTGAATGTGACAGCAAAGTATCCCAGAAAGGAGCTGAGAGACTACTGATGTTTATTTAGAGCTCTACTAATGAAATTCTCATATGAAGCACCTCAATATTTCTGAAGGAGGATGCTGTTCTCCCTCCAAAGCCAGTGAGCAGAGTGTGCTGTGGGGCTCAGGCTGGCTCAAGGAGCAAATACCCGGCGTGGTGATGGAGTTGGGGAGCTGACACTGCCTGTCTGACCTGCTGTATCCTCCAACAGCAGGGAGGGACTGACTACTCTGCAGAGCAAATCCCAGGTTACAAATCCTCAGCACCTCTCCAGCTTGCTGAGATCTCCTCTTCAGCTGTTTCAGTAACTGCATTGCTGTTGGTGTTTACAAGCAGAATTGCCTGTAAACCCCAAACCGCGGGGGATGATCCTGATCCAGTCTGCTCAGGCTCACAGCTGGATAGAAACTTCAGGGCTCTGCCAGCAGGAATGCTCTGGCTGTCCTCTTTTGGCAGAAGGTAATCCTGGGCTCTGGGCTATTCCTCTCCTGGGCTTGCTTTGCTTTCAGACCAAAGCTTTGCTTACCCTGCTCATATTGGAGAAGCTCACCAAAGGAAAGGAGTGAGGGTTAAGGGATGAAAAGATTGTGGTTTGAGGGCAAGGGGGTCAGTCTGTTTGTGTGCTACTGGTGCCCACAGCTGTGACTGGAAATGTTTCACAACATTGCCCAGAAAAACTGAGGTGGAAATGTTGCATTTATACAGAGGGAGATGCCAGGAGCTGCAGTTCAGCACAAAGCAAAAAGCTGGGGAATATTTTGGAACCAGGGCATATCTGGCAAACCAGTGGCTCACCCACACAGAGTGAGAGGATTTTTGCAGAGGGATGAAGCAAAAGGGGCTCCGCACTGGGGACTCCCAAAGGACCTGTTGTGGGCACTGCCCAGGGTGTGGTGGGGAAAGGCAGCTGAGGCAGGGGACAGAGACACTGCCCCAGGGACCAAGGTCCCCTTTTGCACCGGATGAATTAATCTCACATCATCCCTGTGACAGATACTTCTGGGAAGATAAGATCTGTAAAAGTAGGGAGTGTGGATTTTCAGATTATTCCCCCATTCTTTATGGAGTCAGGGATGGTGTCTGCATTTCAAACACTGCCTGGTGGCTCAGCCTGCTGGGGGAGCGATGCTCCTGTTAAGGTCACATCTGCAGTCTGGCAGTTGCTGCAGGATGAAATACTGGGGGGGAGGAATGGCTTTAAAGACAGCCTTGTGCCTCTAATCAGTGTGAACTTCCTCCTGTGTGGAAATTAATGGATTTTCCTGATTACTAAGTAACATTTGGAGCTTGGTTTTCTCCTCTTCATTTCCCTTTCCCCCTCTCCTGCTTTGGCCCCCTCTGAAAGTTTGTGCCCATCCCCTGCAGGGATGCTCTCTGCTGGGGTTTTCTTGGTGTGAGTCCCAGGCAGTCTGAGCAGGCTGCTGTCTCACCAGCCCCAGACAGCCACTGCCAGCTCAGCAGCATCTCACTCTGTTCAATCTGTGCAGCTTTCTCCAGACTGTTAAACATTGGCATGGCTTGAGCTATCAGACACAGAATTATATATTTTTTTCCCTGCCTTCACCAGCCCTTCTTATCCTGAAGTCTATCCAGCAGCTTAAAGCACACAGTTATCAGGCTTTAGTACTTGTTTTATCCTTTCTGTTGTGTCTCTGTTGAGCTCAGGAGCATTTGTTTTCTGTTCTGAATCCATTAATGAAGTGCATAAAAGGTCGTGGTACATGTGATTCCCCTCCCAAAGGGCACAGTGTAAGGAAAATACTGAGCTGCTCTCCTGGATGACTGCATGTGCTCATAACTCTGACAGGCATGGAATATTTTAGTCCCCCTAATGCAGTGCTGACATGAGCATGGGATGGGTTTGGCCCTGTTCATGTGAAGAGTCTCCTTGGGGCAGCCCAGCTCTTGTCGAGGTGCTGAGCTCTTCCCAGTGTGTCTGGGGGGAGTCATGAGCTCCCTGCAGGATTTTTGTTTTTTCTTTTCAGCTTGTGAGAGGCTCTAGAAAATTTCCTGCCTACCACTGAAATATTCCACCTCTGTGCAGGGGTGCAGCTGTGAAGGAATGCAGTTTTCCAGCAGCAGGGATAAGGGCACAGCCTGGGTGAGAGGTTCCCTGCCCAATGCCTGCAGGTTTCTCTCTGTCCCTGCCTGAGTTGGTGACTTCATCCTCCAACTTAATTCAAAACCCTAATACTACTTCTTTGTTCTCAGAATGTGAATCCACAGCTAAGTCCAGACTTTACAGCATTTACGGAAAAGCTGCAATTTTCTTTTTGTTAATCTTCCTCTCCCCAAAAATCAATCTGATATGGATCTTTGGTATTATTTTCATTTAGATCTAAGCAATTAAAATGTCCTTATGAGTTACTGCAGTTAATTTAAATGATGTGCTTTGAGAGCTACAACCCCAAGCTCTGTAAAACACCTCCTATGCCTCCCATATAAATTGGAGCCTGATTTATGTGTGGGAGGCTAAGCCAGCAAAACTGCCCTGAGGGGAAGGTGTAGTTCATTGAAATAAAACTGAAATTAAATTATCTCAAATAAAAATGCAATACAGCTGCCTTCAGCAGGAAGTGAATGTATACATTTCATTAAATATTAAAGTTTAATTTGTGTGTATGCATAATTTAGTGGTGGGCAGGCTTACAGGGTGATATTTTTAACTCTTTGTGATTTGGATAAGAGCAGCAGTGTCCTCCGTTGCCTGGCTAGTTACTGGGACACAGTGTTCCCACCTTTCTTTGGGATTAAAAGCCCAATACAGAGCTTATTGTTTGGAGCTGGGTGCCAGGTGCTGTTGCAGTGATTAATGGGTCCTGGGAGTCCTGTGGCAGCCCTGCCAGTGGCTCCAGGGCAGAGGGAACTGGTTGCAGGAAACAAAAGAAGTGAACAGAATTAGCTTTGGAGATGGCTGGGCAGTAGCTGAGAGGGGCAGGTGTTGCTTTATCTCTGGGCGTGATTCAAGGCCAACGAGCTCTGGGAAAGCGAGCTCATTTAAAAAGAAAAGAAAACAGAAAATCAGAGAATGGTTTGAGTTGGAAGGGTCCTTAAAGATCCTCTGGTTCCAACCTCTCTGTAATGTGAAGGGACATCTTCCATTAGACCAGGCTGAAAGAGTGGTCCAGAAACCCCATCCCAAAACCCCAAACCACACCCTTGCTTGAAGAGGTGTTTTGAGGAGAAAAGAGAGGTTTGGTTGCTTCTGCCAGGGCCTGATTCAGTGCTGTTTGGCTGCCTCTGAGAATGGGGCAAACCGGGTGTGAAAAAATGGAGCCGTGCTGGGCTTAAGAGCCTTTACTATGGGGGACAAGGATGGGTTTGGGCTGCCCCTGGCATCTTGTGGAATTTCTTTGGAGCTGGTGGCAGAGACTCCTCTTGGCTGCAGTGGGGGCAAGGAGGGAACATTGCCTGCCATTCGCAGGTGCTGTGGGCAGTGACTTCGGGGGAAAGGGAAGTTGAGGTTTTCATCTTAACCTCTAAGATGCTCAGCTCCCTGCCAGTCAGTGCTTGGTTTGGCAGGATCCTCGATCCCTATACTGAAGCAGGGATAGGGGGACCCTGTGTTTCCAGTGTGTAATATTCTTACAAGGTTGTTTCCACTCTGAGCAGACATTTTTTTATGTCTTTCCAGACATCTACAGAAGTCCGTGTACCAAATATCATTATAATGCATCATAAGAACATAAATATTCATATTCTGCATACATTTTGGGAGATATTAGTGAGGATTGCATGCAATTCATCGTCCCCAAATGAAACAAACCTTTTTCTTTTTTTTTTTTTTGCATACCTTTAAAATTTGGTCTGATCCTGGCATCGTATCCTGAAGTTCGCCCCATCAACTTATCCAAGAAATCGGAAGGAGACATGGGTTTGGGGGCAGATCGGGCTGCTGCTTCAGCTTCCTTGGAGGCTGCCAGGCTGTGCAAGTAGAAATAAAAAGGAGGTTTCAGTGTGTATCCCATGCTGGGGAGGGCTTGGGGTCCAGAAACAGAGCAGTCAGCATCTTATTCCTGCTGAGGCAGGATGGGTACCCATGTGAATTCCTAATGAGGCTGGTCTCGGCTAATTTGTTTGCCCAGCCCAAACATCTCCAAATACAGAATCCCAGCTGCCACCAAAGTAGAAGAGAGATGATGAGTAGTGAAAATCCTTTTGTGAGTTTAGGTATAGCTCCTTGGTGCGCCACTAAATTACAAATGTGAACTCTGGCGCTGAGCTCCACAGGTAAAATACACTCTGAGATTAGCCTTGGGCAGCAATTACTGCTTAATTACAGGGCAAATAGCAAGGAGCATATTCGGTACTCTGACAGTATGATTTTCCAAAAGGCAGGTAGGATCAGAGAAATCTGGAATTTGAGGTTTAAATGAGCATCACGTGGTGGTGCAGCTCTGCAGAGCCTTTGGGGCTGTAGGGGAGAGGGTGGTTTTGCTGATCAGTCCAGCCTTTGCTATTGGTACCTGCAATGCAGGGTCTGAGTTCAACACAGCAACACGGGCTGTAGGCTGGGAGGTGTCTGGAGTGCGATCCTGAAATTATACTCATATTGGGTTGAAGATGAAAGGAAAGGGAATCTTTCTGGGACCTGTATGGCCTCTGGGGCAGAAAGAGTGAAACTGTAAATCTATCTGTAGAAGACAAAAGCCTATGGCTGGCAATGTGCCTTCTGACTCGGTGGGAGTCTGCAAGATCTGCAGGGTGATGGTTTGGGCTTAGGAAGTCTGTTCTTGCCATCTACGCAGGAACAAGTGACCCGTGATTTTTAGGTGCTCATTCTCAGCTTTGCAGGGAGATCTGACTTCCTAGACAGGAGCAGACACCATTCACTACCTTCCCTCTGGTTGCATGGTCTCTACTTGACCACCAATCTCTTCTCAGGCTGCAAGTGTTGAGTAAAATTGCCTAGATGAGCCAAAAAATCCCCAAATTACCTATGCAATGTGCTTGGGGTGAGAGTTGTGCCTGGCTGTGGGCTCGGGTGCCTGGTGCTGGGTAAAGCCTGCAGGCAGCTTTGCAATGCAAACGTACAGTGAGCCAAAGGAAGCTCCTCGGGAGGAAGTGAGGCCATTGCTTCACACTGTGCAAAACTCCTGGATTTTTTAACATACAAAGGGTGTGTGGGAACCCCTGACAGAGCAGCTGGAAGTTTGCAACAGGCACAAGGTATTTGGCTACACATGTCCTCGCAAATGACACCAGAGTCCTCTAACAGCATGAGAGGAAAAACTTGGGAAGTTTTGCAGTAGTCAAACCTGCAGTAGGGCTAAGTACTGACAAGATCTTTTGGGGAGAATTTGGGACTGTAACAATGCATAGTATTAATGTGATCCTGCCCTCCAAGACCAGTTCATCCAACACAAATTTGAGCTGAAACCCCAAAGACAATTGTTATCTTAAGACACAATTGTTATCTTGACAAGAGCATTTTGAACCATTTTGTTATTCAGAACTTTAAAAATAAGATTGGATTCAACAGTGCTTGGGTGCATAAATTCAAAATCCGGAATCTGGTAGCCTGCACTACATTGACTTTCTTTTCTGGTGTCAGCAGTAATGGCTTGCCAAGCCTTGGTTTTCAATCCTGCAAACTCACAACTGCAGTCTGGCTCCTTTTGCAATTTGCAAAGGAGTTCTCTGATTGCTGGATTCTTAACTGTTAAAATACTTTTAATTACTGCAGTGAAGAGGGGAGATGAATTCCAGGCAACTTCCAGTGAGAGCCTAAAACCAGGATTTCATTCACCCCTTTGTGTATTCCCAATCCACTCCCACACTGGACCATATCTGAAAGGGCTGATGCATGTCCTGCTCGGTGGTGACCTGACAAGATGTGGATCTTGCTCTTGCTACAATCGAGCCCCCTTTCTTATCTTGTCCCCATCTCTGCCCTAAGAAAATATGCAAAGCAGAACCAATGTGTTTCAGGGGTAAATGGGGCTGTGGAATGGGCGATGTTTTTAAATTTAATTTGTTTTTAGAAGGAAAGCAACAGGGTGCAATTGATTTGCAAACTCAGAAGAAAGCTGGGAGTGGGAGGACAATCAATACTGGGCTTGACTACAGCATTCCAATGGAGTGTCTGCATGGCAATGAGTCCAGAGAAAAGATTTCAATTAAGCAGCAAATGACTTGGTAACCAAAGACTTCTGCCACTTCAGCAAGATGCCAGACAGTGCAATACACTGATTTCTTCTCATTAACTGTAGACTGGAAGAAGTATATGGAAATGGAAAATGTGTGTGGGAGGGGAGAGGCAATACAAACCTAATAAGCATCTAATAATCTTTAAGTGGAAGAAGATAATTAGAAACTGCAATTCCCCTGGCATTTGTTTTAAAAAGTGAGGTGGAAAAGCACAGAAACTGGTGCTCATCTTTCCTGTAAATCCAGTGTGAAAGCCTATATTGAGTATATTCACCCCACTTGCACTGAGCAAGTCTGTACTTCTTGGGTGCCATTTTCTGATTTTTTTTTTCTGCATCAAAGTTGTAAGTAAATTAATTTCATGGGCTCACTTCCTGCGTGGAAATAAATATTTAGATAACTGAAGCTCAGAAACATCTGAGAGAGGACTGTCCTCTCCCAGCCCCACTGCTTTCTGCAGCTTCATGCCCATCCATCTGAACAGTCCCTGGGAGCAGCTTTGGGGATGTGCTGAAACTGCCACACATGGCTTCAGTGTCTTGATGTATGTTTTAAAATCTGTCTGTCTGCTGTGTGTTGTTGGCCTGGGAATGGTGAGTTCCGAGTTCCCTTCAGCTTCTGTTTGGTTACTAAATGCTTTCCCAAGACTAGACTCCCCGTGGATTTAACAAGAAAAGGCAAGAAAGCAGCGCACGGGGAGCAGCAAAGCCTTTCCAGCAGCAGGCAGATGAGTCTACTCTATAGTTTAGAAATAATTGTAGAAAACACCACTGGGAGCTACAGAGGGGCTGATCCACCCCACTGCTTTAGGTGGATGGGTTCTGTCCAACAGAGCCCCAAAATCTTCACTCTGGTCGTGAGAGCTGAGCTTTGCAATGGCAGCTTAGCTCAGACAGCACCCAAAAAAGCTGCCAGCCTCCTCTGGTTTCCTCTAGACCAGTGCTGCCTTGGGAGCTTCTGGGGTTTTCTCCATCCCTTAGTCCTTCCAGAACACTCTCGAAAGTCCCACAGGACTGTTCGTCTCCTGGCTCAACAGAGACAAGGAGAGCGAGATTGCCAAGCGATTTGAAAATTATTGGCAATAGAGGAGAATTGGAAATTTAGTGTGGGTTGATGTGTTGTTGGGAGAGAAAATTTATTCTGTGAATAAACAAAAGGAGGCAAAGCCTTTAACAAACCCACCGACGATGGAGTTTGCATTGGTGTAAGAGTTGTCTGAGCCGAGCGTCTCGGCGCATTTTAATAGCAGTCAGACAGCAGTTTATCTTATTTATGCTGCTGTAATCCCTAGTGGATCTGGCTGAGAAAGTGCCATCAGGCAATCATCACAGCAGCTACAATGGGAAGGATCTCTTCAAAGGGTCGATGAACCAGCATAATCTTTTGTGATATTAATGCTGGCGTGTAAGCAGACACCAGCAAGCCCCCGGGAGGTCCAGCCCAGGAGCAGGAGATGAAGGTGATGGAGATGAGCAGCCCAGCAGCTCAGGATTGCATTCCTTAAAACAGAGCAGCCAAGCTTTGCGAGACACCTATCGCTGGTTTTTACCAGCCTGTGCAGGCACTGTTTACTCTGTCTGCATTATTTTGTTTCAGCTAAACAGATGATATATTCTTATAAACAATTATTTGGTTTAGAAAGAGGCTCTTCTGCAGTCTGGATGTGTCTGTTCACTTGATTCCTGGCTCCCCAGTTTGGCTGTTTCCTCCTCTTCCTCCTCCTATTTGCATGATCCTTGAGCAATATTTTCATACTTTTTTTTTTGGCAGTGGCCGTGGTTGTCTGTCTAATTAAGTCCAACATCACAGAATGCCCTGTTCTGGCTGAATGCTGATACTGAGAAATATCTTTTTCTTTTTTTCATTTTTCCTTTTCAAAGAGGAGTGATGAAGGAATTTAATTAGCACGGGGCCTCTATTCCCTTGTCAAATACTTTAATTGTTAATCATTAATTCTGAGTGTAAAAAAATTATGTCTGGCAGCAGAAACAAACTGTTGCAAAACAAGTGTTTGCAGACAAAATATCTCTCTGCAAAGTGTGGAAGGCTCAGGTCCCTGTGAAGGTAAAGTGGTGCCACATCAGTGGCTCAGGAGAAGTGGGATCTCTGCAGGGTGGGGAAATAGAAGATACCTGATCCTCTGCCCTGCATCTGTGCTGCTCAGCAAAGGTTTCTGAAGTGGTTTGTTGGGGTTTTTTAAATTTTATTTTTAAAACACAGCAAGCCAGAAACCTTGGCACAACGATGTGTTGGGAATAGTGTTCAGATGAGCTGTCTCACACATTTGTCCTTCAAATGTGATGTGTTCTGTAAGAAGATGTCCCAGGGGAGGGAAATATCCATCAGGTCTGAGGTGAGCAGTATAACTGTTTCCCCATCACCTTCAAAGCCAGGTTGGGGCAGTGCTGGGGCTTGGGGATGCAGGGGAATTCATCAGCTTAGTTTTATTGACTCCAGCAGGCTCTGAGAGGTGCTGGACATCGTGCTGCCCACGATTAACTAGTGCTGCCCACGGTAACTCTCCTTCCTCTTCCTGACCCTCTCCCTGGGCACAGAGACCCCTGAGCAGATCCTGGAGCTCAGCAGAGCCCAGCGTGGATTCAGATGATGCTGATGCTGCCTCGTCTCTCTCTTGTCCTCAGCAGCAGGAAGGACAGATTGTTCTGGTGAAAAGAAAAAGGGGCAGCCCTAAACTCTGCACCCAGACATTTATTTCTGACTGCACACCAACATGTTATCTGGAGGGGAATGCTGCCAGACCCTTGCTGGGAAGGCTTGGCAGAGACTGCAAGCAGACTTTTTATTTTAATGATTAGATTTACTATCAAAATTAATAGCACAATCAATATTGATATGCAATTCAATTAAATAGGATGAAACTCATTGCCTGCGTGTTTTTCTCCATCACCTTGTCCGAATTCCTGGCCCGCAGCACTAGAGGCAGACAGGAGATAGAAGAGTGGAGGTGTGTGGGAGAAGAGAGCCCCAATACTGAATTTTTGGCTGGTCCTGGTGCTGAGGAGAAGGAACTGTGAGTGTTACAGACATGCTGGGTGCACAGTAGTGATCTCAATCCCTGGGTTGTGCTCAGCTGCTGCTGTGTTACAGCCCCTGGCATGAGGGTGTGGGGTGTGCTGGGGGTGAATTTAAAAGTTAATTGTTGAAGCTGGGGAGAGAATTTGGACTTGGTTGTTTCCTTAATTTAGAGGCAGGGGGAAGACCTGGGTGTTGGAACAGGGAAAGTAGATGTGTACAGTGAGACTGGAGAAATATGGAAATAGAGAACCTGTGAGGAGATTTCACTCTGAGAAAGAAATGGGCAATGAGCTGTTATTTCTCCCCATTCCTGGCAGGAGGATGGGGACAGGAAAGAAAGAGTGGGTTTGTTAAATGTCTCTGTCCTGGACAGCTGTGCTCCGGTGCTGTGAGCTCTCTAAACCAGTTCTAGCACTTGCACCAGAAGGAACTGCATTGCAGTAGTCACAGGATGTAATCAGTTAAAGTTTTAACCCAAAGGATCCCAAAACGCTCTCAAAGGTCCTGCATGACCCACGTTGCCGCTGGTCCCAGTGGCTGTGCAGGAAGAGAGGAGCTGGAGGCACTTTTTCATGGACCTCAGGGAATTAACCCTCTGTGGTCACTCCCATCCAGGGAAAGCTGTAACAACTTTACTGGAGTGAGAAAAATCCCTTCAGACTGCAGCATTCCGCTGTCTCTGTGCTCCACTGCCATGTTCCTGCAGCCCATGGCTCCTATGCCATATGGCAAAACACTCTGTCCAGAACAACAAACCATCCCAATTACACTGATTAACTCGATGGAAAGACACCAGCACTTGGAACATTTGCTGACGCTGCCTGGACAGAGCAATAAGAAAATAATAAATGACTAGACAATTGGCTGGGGGGAGGAGAAATCTGCATGTTGTGTATACTTGAGATGGGAAGAGCACAGGGAGACCAATAAATTGTGTGGGAATTGTGCTCAATTTTGTTCCGGGTCTCTGCTCTTCATAAGGTTTGTTTTTGTGTGGCCACTCTTGCTTATTGCATATTTTTGAAAAAGTGCTGAATTAATTTTTGAGCCACAGGCAATATCTCTAGTGACTTTCTCAACTATTCCCTCTTTCAGAGGCATCTAGAGCTCTTGGAGCACATGTAGTGACTTTCTGGAGATGTATGATCCTAAATCACTGAGACAGGTTTGAAACCAGTTCAAACAGTGGAGAAACACAAGTCAAAGTTCAGGTTTTAATAATTGGTGAAATAAATCCAGCAAGCACCAACATTGACTCTCACCTGTGCATATACTGAGAGGCTTACAAAAAAAATTATAATTGGTTTTTTTTTTTTTTTTTTTTTTTTGGTTGAAAAACAAAAGGGAAAATCATCCTTGCAAAGACAAAAGCAAATGTCTGTAGCTTCACACACACACACACTGAATATTCCTTTTAAAGTCAGGGGGGCTAGTCAGATATTCAAAGTCATGCATAAACAGCCCTCCTGAAGGCAGTAAATAAAGTGGGGAAATGTCTTTACAAGATGAAACTTCATAATCTAGGTAAGAATATTCTCTTTACTGATGTGCTCCTGATTTAGTGTTTGGACGGAGAGCTGCAATGGGAACCT
The DNA here is from genome assembly GCA_036630365.1 of Acanthiza pusilla. Taxonomy (NCBI): domain Eukaryota; kingdom Metazoa; phylum Chordata; class Aves; order Passeriformes; family Acanthizidae; genus Acanthiza; species Acanthiza pusilla. Next base: position 6,450,974 of record JAXCHO010000049.1, on the reverse strand, counting down.
CAATTGACGTCAGAGGGTTTTAGATCACAGACCAGACAAGTGTCAGAGAATTACGAGAAATCGTGGTTGCTCTTCTATCTATAGCTCTGCAGTTCAGCTCTCAGGCGCGTTTTCATCAGTTCAAATAGCTCGCTACGGCAGCTTTTTAAAAATTAGTTTTAGTTTAAGGATTTATGCTGCTCGTTAAGATTGGGCAAGGATGTTGTAACTTTTTTTTTTTTTGCTAAATCAGAAGTGGTATGAATAGAGTTCTTTTAAAAGAGATATGAGATATAGTGCAGAGTGATGGTGGGTTTTATCTTCTGAAATGGAACTTTTTGCTGCAGATCCTTTGAAAAGGTCTCCTGAGCTAACCTGTGTAACCTACCTACAAAACTGTGGGTCCTGTGGTAAAACTGGGGTTCTCTGATGTCTTTTGTGGTATGTAAAATGAGCTGTGTGATGAGGGTGCTGATGTTTATGTTTTCTGATGGAATTGGTTGTTGTCATTGCAACACAAATACCCTGCTAGAGTTGAATGTTCCCTCTGTGCCATCTGTGATTCCTGGTGTAATTTATCAGTTTATTCATGAGCAATAATGAAATGTAACTTCTGGAATGAATGGCTAAGCCCTCGGTTCCCTGCCTAGGAGGGATTTTCTCCTCCTCGCTCCAGCTGCCCTCTGACTTTGGTTTCTTCAGCTCCCTCACAAAACAAACTCTGTCTTTTCAGTCCTGGTGCAGGAGAGCGAGTTGTGTTTGATGAGGCTGCTGCTTTGTCAGCCTCGTGCTGGGGGATGATTTCAAAGCCCATAGCTCTGTGTCAGGGTGTGATGGATGGGGCTGGAAGCCAGACAATGCTTGCAATTCCCAGGCACATGGGGTGGCAGGAGAGGTGGCATATACACATTTCTGTTTGCAAAAGAGGTCTTGGGAGACCCGGTGCAGAAAAGTGTTCTGTGTTGTGTGTGGGTGTGCCAGCAGCTATTGCCCTGCTCAGCGGTGCTTCCAGAGGGTGAAAACGCTGGGAGTGAACAGAGACAGGACTGTAAACACACCCCAAAGAAAGGCCCTTTTTTTGTCCACAGCCTGTTCACAGTTTCTTTGTCCACAGCCTTATAAGTTTCTTTCTTATAAGAAAAAGGTTCCTCACCCAGGAGCCCTGAGCTTCTGCACTCCACTGAGGTAATACCTGTGGTGAACACATCCTGCTGTTATGGGGAGCTGAACCCACCTTGCGCAGGCACTCTTGGCACCGGCAAGGACATTTGGGGCTAAGGCTTTTTTAAACGGTGCTGATAACAGCTGGCCCTTGCAAGCTTTCAGCTTTTATTACACCCCCACAAAAGAGGGGAGGAGGGGTCTGTGCTCGAGGCTTTATACAATGCATCTTTTTGCTGGCATCAGCTGAAATAAAAGAATAAAAACAAAATTGGAGGAAATCATGTAAAGGTGAGAAAACCACAATTTCGTTTGGATATTCTGCACAATTCCTGGCTCGGCTGCGTTTTGCTGCTGAGCCAGACCCGCGCGGCAGTGGCGCGATCCGCCCCGATCCCACTCGTGTTGCTGTTTAATTGATTTAGGTGTTTGGGGGACAGGATTTGCATTCTGGGCGAGTGGTCTGGGTGCCGCTGGCAGGGCGAGGGGAGCTGCTGGTGGCAGCTCTGCTCTGCTCTGAAGGCAGCCCGGGGATGATTGATGGCACTGCAAGCCCTGCTGTTCCAGGCATGCGACACTCCTGGGCTTGGCAACCCCCTGGGACTCTGTTCCCTCTTCACCCACCCCACAGTGAGGCACTGATAAAGACAAGAGGGTTTCCTGGCTGTCTGCTAAGGCACTTGGGTGTTTGGGATTTTTTTCCCCCTTTTTTTTTCCTAGCAGGCTGGGAGCCTCAATGGAAGGGTGAAGAGGGAGAAATCAGAAGGAAGGCAGGGCTGCAAAAGTGTGTTGTTTTGCTTTCCCCTCCCTCTCAAAATCCAAATTCCATGGGATTTGGTCAATTAAGATTTCTCCTGCTTCTCTTGCTGGCACTTGGATCCAGCAGAGATGTATTGACAGGACGCCAGCTGTGCCCGTGTGCCATCCAGATGTGGTGCAGTCCCCAAACCAGCAGCTCCCCATGGTGCATTGCATGGGAGAGCTCAGCCTGTGTAAACCATGGGTGCCTCTGCCTCCATCTATTTCTGTTCTCTGCAGGTCCCCTCTGGGCTTTGGCCTTGCTGAGGGAGGACGCATACTACATTTGCGGATTTTTTCAGTTTTTGTGCATTAGTCTCTTGAAGCATTGGAGAGATTTAAGAGCAGCTTGGAGGTGTGTGTGTGATTGATAGCACCGGTGGGACCAAAGCATGCAGGACCAGATTAGCTGGACTGTATCAGCATTTTCCCAAGAGGGGAAGGCAACTGTAGCATTTTGCACCAATCTTGGCTAAGAAATCCCAATGCAAACCACCTCCTCTGGAGGGAAATGGTTTCTATTCTGTCTGGCTTTGTAAACACAAATGTAAGTTGTTTGGATACTCTGGGTGAAGGCTGAGAGAAAGAAATCAGTGAATTTTTTTGTCTTTTTAAAAGGAACTGACCTGCTGAATTAACAATATATTATTGTACCGAGGGCAATGCAAAAGTTTCTTTTTCCTGGGCTATGCAAGTAGGTCTGGAAGTCAGCAGCCAGACAGTTTGGTGTTGAGTTGTCTGGTCATGGCTGCTAATGATCCTTCCAGTGCCTTGCAGGAGGAATTCCTGCTCGTCTCACTCTTTCCCTTTTGCTTTGTTTATCTCAAGGTGGTGTTGGATTTTGATGTGGTTTTGGTTTGATTTTTTGTAATTCTGTTGGATTTTTTTTTGCCAAACTAAAGTTATCAAAATTTCTTGTATTTGATTTTTTTTCTCAATCAAAAAATTGAATCAAACCATGTTGGGTGGGGGTGTGCTGGAATGACATTTTTAGCTTTTAAAGCTTATGCTGAATTCTTTCTCTTGAAAGGTGTGAGGTGCAGTTTGTAAGCATAACAATGATTTGTGCTCTTGCCGATAGATAAAGGTCAGTAGAAGTGTGCCAGGTAATGAGAGGAAAAGGGTAATTTACTGGAAATAGTGAAACTTTGATTTAATGTGCCACAACAGGGAGAGCTGATACAGGCAAATAAACCAGATGGAAGTCATAATTCATTAACAACCTATCTGTTGTCTTAAAACTGATCACTTTGGGATCTCAGAAAAGCTCCAGATTATGGAAAATAAGCAAGTGAGAATAGGTGATCTGATTTGACATAATTAAGTGTTGTGAGTATGATTTGGATGTTGCAATTTTTAAAGCATGATTTATTTTTTTAAGACCCTTGTCTTTCATCAATGCCTAAATAGCAATTATATTCATTAGGTGGTCTGACATCTTGTTCTTGACACTGGAATTTGGAGAGTCCTTTTAACCTGCATGCTGGCATGAAATGAGAACAGGCCTGTCTGCTGGTTTTCTATTACAGATGAATGATTGCTGCTCGGTGCTGGGATAATAAAGTAATTTAATTCTGGACATTGATTAACTTCTTAATTCAGATGTTGGGATCCTTTTCTATCCAGGTCAGTTCACGAGGCTGTGGTGAGATGAATTTCATAAGCTAACAAGGGAAGTGTTTGCCCAGGGCCAGGGGGAACTGCCCTGTGCCATTGTTTACAAGAGTTTTCCTTTCTTGGTCAGCAGCAAAATGAACTTCTTGAGCCTTTTCCTGTGCTGTTAAACCTGGGACACTCAGAGCTGGAGGGCCCTTTGCTGCTGACTTGCTTCCTACCTAGGGGTCTCCAACATCTCTCGTGAGAGAAGAGGAATAAGAATTCCCATGCCTGAATTCTTGTTTTTGGAGGAAGTCTCTGTAGTGCCTTTGTTTGTCAGGGCAGGGTCTGACCATTCCCCACACATCTCAATCCCTTCCCAGAAGCAGCTCCTCTCAGGTATTTGAACAGTAAATCTCAGTTCTGCCAGTGGGACTTGCTGCAGTGTGGGGTAATGCTCAGAGCGAGCCAAGGTGGACAGCCAGCCCGTATTACCTGAAATTTGCATGGCACCAGTGCCTCAGAGACCAAGGATATTTCATTGGTCCATGTGAGAAACTGCAACATTCCTTGTAACGATTTTGTTAAGCAAGTTGGTTATTTAGGGTTTTCCTGTTCTTGGTACAAAACTTAAGGTGGGGGAAAAGGGTGGGTTTTTCTCACAGACATTTGTGGAGCCTGTCTTTTGCTCTGTACTATCCACAGAGCAGGTCTGGAGTTTTTAAGGCAGCTGTTTGGAGAACACAGTTAAGACCAGACTGATAGAAAATGTTTTGTGTCATTTACCTTGGTTTGTCTTAATTGCCTAAAATGAAAGATTCAGGATGGATGGATCAAAGTCCCTGCAGACAGCAGGGTCCAGACATTTTTTGCTTTTACTGTGATGACACCAAATTAATCTTTCTTTACAGAATGGTTTATAAGGGTTTCTAGAATTGTCTACATAGTCACATTTTCAAACCCTGGCTGTGCAACCCTTTTAGCAGGGTCTATAGCGGGGCTATTAAAGGTTGCAGACCAAAGCAGCTAAAGAGTATCCTTAGAGCCGCCCGGTCCAAGACTTTGCTAAATCATTTCTATTTCACGGAGATGATGGAGTCTGCAGAGGCACAACAGGTCATAAGGAACACCTTCTCATAGATTTTAGTTAGTTGGGGGGGCAGGTTTATTCTGTAAATATTGAGAATATTTGTTGCATTGTTTATCTTGTGGCTCTAGAAGTCTCTGGTTAGGGCTTCACTCATGGGCAGCTCTGTAATGTTACCATCACTGCAGAGCTATAGCAGGAGCTTTAGAGATATGCTGCAGGTTATTCTTTTTCTTCCACTGCATTTTCTTTTGTGGTATTTTCAAGGAACGAAACCAGCAGCTCTCCTATCACTCTCTTTATTTGCCAAGACTCTTTTAGGAGAAAGTTTGTTGTTTTGTTTTTGTTTTTTTTTCTCTCCACAAAGTTGAGGCATCATGTTCGCCTTCTTGTTGTTTTATAAACTGGCAATGGAGAGCTCTATTACTGAGGGGAGGGAATATAAACACGCCAGTTGGAGCAATCCAATAGGGACTGAGGCTGGCAGCAACTTTTAGCCTGTGACTCACTTGGAGCAGTTGCCTTGAATCACTCCTGCTGCTGACAGATTGTTGTTCAGAAGGGGCCAACTCTGAGCTTGAGTCATGAAGGTTGTGCTGCTGATTCCTGATATTAGGATAAAAATCAGGCCTAAAGATTTTCAAAGCCTCACAGGACAGTGTCCAGTTGGGTATGGCGTCAGTTCTAGGACATCTTTTATCTCCTAATTTGTACAAGGTGCATTCCTACCTGCAGCTTATGCAGTGGTGTTTCTGGACCATTATAGCTATTAAAATTTAATGGTACAACAGAAAGTCCAGGCAAGATCATCACAGGATAAGAGAGCATTTTGTTCTGCATGAAGGAATTCGCAACTGAATTTTCAGTGTAGGTTGTTAGACTTTGGGAGAATGATTGATTGTAAATGTCTCCACAGATAGAATCAGGACATCTGGAAATCCCTGTGTCCAGTATTATCCCAAATGGTCCAATTTATTTTAAAGAACTAGCACTTTGCTTTACCTAGATATCTGTAGGGAAAGCTTGGTCCAACAAACTGTCTTCATCTCCCCCCCCAACCCAGTCCCCATCCCTGCCTCCATCCAGGTTCCCAGTAAATGCCTTAGTCACAGCTAAGTGACTGCAGTCTGAGGAGGCAGGTAGCAGAATGGCAAGTGCTCTTCCACAGAGAAAGGCATGTCAGAATAAGCCATGTATCACAAATTCCTTCTAAAACACCCCAACTGAAACAGAAACAAATATCATATTGGCAATACCATAATGTTTGCATTCACACACCAGCTGTTCCTCTTTCCCAGAGGGTCTTGTTTTTTAAAAGGCTGGTGGAGGACATTATTGTTAAGCGACAAATCTAGCCTTATTTTTATATTGGCTTATTTTCCATATTGGCTTATTTTCCTATATTGGCTGTCTATAATTTTCCTTGGAGCATTAGTTTTTTGGTTTTTCTTTTTTTTTTTTTTAAATTTAATATTTGTGTGGTATACATACTAACACATAATGGGTTCTCTTTCCAGAATATTTTTGACAGGCTGACAATAAGGCATGGTGCATTCTGTAATTTAAAGCAATGCATACTTCTCTTATGGATTATTGGATTATCAGCTTTGGGTTTGTTAAGCATTGATATGACTGAGTGCAGGAGTAATTGGCACACTAAATTTATGAATGACTGTTAATTAATAAACTTCTACTGAAACCAAAATACCAAAGCTATTGCTGGACAAGACAGGCTGGTAGATTTTTGACCTGCAATAAATTAACACATAACACAAAGCGGGAGAGAAAAAAATAAAAACATTGCATAGAGTCAGTTCTGAGCAGGAATTACTGATAGAATTTTTTTGTTTGTTTGGGTTTTATTTCTACTTCATGAATGATTGCAGTATATAAACCAATTTGTTTTCGTCTGCTCCCTGTAACTGAATTAAGGAATTTTTCAAATATTCTTAAATGTTGATTTTGGGAAAACTAAAGTTCCAGAAATACTTTTTGTATGCAATATGATGTAATACCACATATGTCTGTGTATAATTTATAGCATTAAGAACCTTTGCATTAGAAACTGAGGTGAGTTCTTTACCAGTGGTTTGAATGCCCAGGACTGTGATTGATGTGCTGGGAACCTGTCAGTGCTCACACATGTCATGTGATGCACAAGTGTGAGCAGGATCTGCAGGACGAGTGTGGATCAATTTCACTGTTCAGACACTTCAGAGAGACCCAGACAGATGCTTCAGCACCAGGGCCAGAGCAAATGCAAGCCTGGAAATACTCTTTTTTTCATTTATTTGATTTTCCTTTTGCTTTCTGATGTTTATGTTGTTTAGTCTTGTTTGTTTTTGTTTTTTTAACCCGGTGCTTCACCACTGTTTAACTAAGAGTTTATCGCACATCCGTTTGCTCCCTTTCAGCTCACCCCAGTGTGTCGTGCAGGGCTGCAATACACTTGTGACTAAGATGAGAAAGAATAGCTCTGAAGCATTGGTTGTTGGGCATTGCTTCTCAGAGACTGGTGATTTTAGTTATTTCTAGAACTCATTTTTTGTTTACCTAACCTAAACATTTACTGCTTTGAGTTCATGAGACAACCTTGATGTCTTTGAATTTCTCTGGAATTACAGAAGAAAGCAGGGATATTCCAATTTTTATGCCTAGAAAGACTTTTGTGTTCAAAAGGAAAGAGAATGCTAGCTCAGAGTCTGGCCAGTATCAGCAGGTCTACTACTGTGTTTCGTAAAATAGTAAGTATTGCACCAGTGATGTATATGCAAATAATACCTGTATTTTCACATTAAACTACAAAATGAGACTTTCGAAAAACACAGAAGTGAGAGCCACACAACTGAAATGAGGGCTGAGACTGATGGGCAAGTTCAGGTCATGAAACAGGGGTTTTCTCCAATTGCCTGTATCTGGTATCTCTCACTTTCTACAGCAGGCTGCATTTTTCATTGAAATATAGAAGCTTCTAGCTTCCAACATGTTCTTTGTCCACTTAATAAAAATACTGCAAGGGTAGATGGACAAGAAACAATTCTTTAAGACTAAAGCTGTTCCTTCTATCTTAGCCTTAATGGGAAACAGAACACATCTAAACCAGAGTCAAAATACAGCTGGGTAATAATGGACACAATTGGAAAAACCTCCCCCATCCCTTTTGGCTTTCATTTAGATTCTGCAAAGAAAGAATAGTCAAAACAACATGAAAGGAAAAAAAAGAAGTTGGGAAGGAAGGAGGTAACTCTTTGCTTTCAGTGACTTTAGACACAGCCAGCTGAGGATAGCGGGTGAGCCCTCAGAGGTAAGCAGCGAGAGCATCCCACGGAACTCACCTGCAATCTGAGCGTGGGGAGGGGGCGAGGTGGGGATATTTACCCGGGCAAATTCAAGTGCAGCATTGCCAGCCGCCACTAGCTGTCACTTTGCAAGCAGCCGGAGTCGGTGTTTTCAGCACTGCGGTTAGCGCGATTGCGGTGCTAATTAAACGGAGTAACTCCCAGAGCCTCGGAACGTCCCGAGCCCAGGGCTGTGTGACAGCCAGCCCGGGGGACCGAGAGGGCAGCCCGGGGCAGGGGATCGCCGCCGTGCCCCGGGGCTGTGCCCCGAGCTGGGCTGGGCTGGGTACGGCACTCCAGCCCGGCCGCGCTCCTCCCGAAAAGCCGAGCCTTACCTGAAGAAAACGATCGTCTCCCACACGTAGACTCCGAGCGCGTTGACGTTGCACATTTTTCCAGCTCTCTCGGTTGTTTTTTTTTTTTGTACTCCGTGAGGGGTGGGCCGGTGGGGTTGGCCAATAAAGTAACCCGGCACTTGGGGAGAATCGGTGGGGGAAGCGAAGCAGCCCCGGCGCGGCGCGGCGGGGCACGGGCGGGCGGCTCCGCTCAGCACCGCGGACAGCGGCGGGCGGCTCCGCTCAGCACCGCGGACAGCGCCCGGTGCGCCCGCTCAGCACCGCGGACAGCGGCGGCTCCGCTCCGCCGCCGCCTCGGCTCGTCCCTCCTCCGCCGGGGCCCCCGCCACCGCCACTGCAGTGCCGCTCGGGGCCGGAGCTCCGGGCTGCCCGCACGGAAACCTCCCTTCAGAGGGATGTCGCTCCGGACATCAGGCTGGCGACAGGGGCGGACGCAGCGGGTGTAGGTTTGCCATCAGGGTGCTGGGGGTGAGATGGGAGGGGGGGACGGCGACCCTCAACAACCCGGGGTTTGATCTCCGCTGCTAGCCGGGGTGTCTTCCTAATTACATCCACAGGAATTTGTCAGTGTGGAGCCGTGCTGCAGTCCCGGTTGTGTCGCTTTCCTGCCCGCCGTTTGGCTGCTGTTGATTCCTGCTTCCTGGGCTGTTTTCCTCCCGAATAAGTTATTGCTGCTGTAGGGAAGGTGTCCCATTGCTCAGGGCTAGAGCGGAGGGGAGCGAAGGGGAAGTTTCTTGGGAAGCACTTCCATTGTGCTCGGAAAGAAAGTGGCTCAGTGTCCTCCTAATGCATCTCATTTCCCCTCTGCCCTCTCTCCCTTGCTAGGACTCGCCAGATCTTGGGAGTTTCTTGCTGCATTAATTTACCAAACTAAAAAAAAAAAAAAAAAAAGGGAAAAAAAGGAGGGGGAGGTGGAGAGAGGGAAGGCAGAGGGGAGGGGGTAACTCAGCCTCTCCACCATCCCAAGGCCCTCCTCTTAGCTGTGCTCATTGGTCTCGGGGCTGAAAAAACTACTCTAGGACGTGGTTGGATAAACGCATGTTGTTCAGCAGAGGCCATTAACCTTTAAAGTGCTGATACATTTTGGTTTTTTTCAATTTTTTTAACCCGAATTGCTGTCTTTTTAAGAAGTCTCTGTAATCGACTCCCTTGACAGGGCAAGTGAAGTCTGCCTTAAATCTCCGTCTCGTAGAAGATCTGCTTGGCTGGCAGCTGATATGTGCTGCTGTTGGCTTTTAAGGAACATCTCTGTGTTGTGCTTCCTTTATTGTTTAGCTTTGATTTGGTTTTTTCTTCCTCTGTTTTATTTGTTTTTGGTTTTTTGCAATTGGTTTTGCAAAGAGCTTTGGCAAACACCAGAGCCGTCAAGGCCAGGGCAGGTAAGGAGCATTCAGTAGTTTCTTATCAGAGCTCCAGCTGAGCTCGCAGGGTGCTGAGCTGGTGGTCGGGATGGGGAGGATTGGGCTCCTTGGTCACTTTGTCAGCGTGTCACTCTGCTCGGCTTCTCATCAACTTCTGAGAATTGAAAAGCTTAGCTCTCCTAAGTAGTCCAGGATTTTTTTTTTCTTCTCTATTGTCCCAGTGTAATGAGATTATTCTTCTTTAAGTTCTGTTTTGTTTACTTGTCCTGTGCTTTGCAAAAGTCCCCACGGCCAAGATTCACTTTTAACTGCTGTTTAGCAATCTGTTCAAGGACTCTTCCCATCCCACATTGGAAGGGTGGAGGAGGACTGCTTTCTCCACCACTGCTGTAACCCCTCCAGTCTAGGAAATAAGTAAGTTTTTCTTCTCCCTTTGGGTTGCATCTCAAAGGACCTTACTGCCATACTAAAATTCACCTGATGTTTTGGGTCTCCTGCTTTTTTTTTTTGTTTTAAAGCAGTGTGTTTACTTAGCGAACCAGACAGAAATATCCTTTGGGTTACCATTCAAAAGAAAAGAAAGACCTGCTTGGCTTCTAGCCATTGGTACAGTGGGAATTTAATCCGATTTTCTCCAGCTCCTGGGTCTCAGTGTCTGGGTAGATTAATAACAGGCTCTGATTTCAACTCACGGAGATTCCTGGGGACGTGATTCCATGCAGTGTTTCCTGCCTGCTGCTCGCTGGCTCCCCGCTGTACTTTCTCTCCTGACATTCATCCCCACATGGATGAGCCTCTGTCGCTGTGCTTTCCCAGCCCCTGTGTGCTGACAGACCAGAGGAGGAGCTCCAGACTGACAGTGTTAACCGGACCCACACAGCAGGAGAGAAATGTCTTTCCCTGATTTTTTACTGGGAAGCAGCACGAAGAGCAGGAAACAGAACCATCTCTTGGAATCTGTGGGTTAAGTGTAGAGACTGTCAGCCGTCTTGTTCCCTTAGAAAGGGAAATAGGTTCTGTGGGAGAAATTAATGTCTTGTGATATTTTCCTTGCTTGTAAGTTTGATCTTTATACCAAAGGTATCTGGACTTGTCTCCTCTTGTCCCCACTTGCTGTCCTTGTGTTAGGGGAGCAGGGGTCTGTGCTTAATAGATCAAAAAAGCAGATAAATCTGTGTATATAGGACAAAGAGTCTTCTTGGCTATTACTGCTGAAGGGTCTCAAACCTGCTTTTCCCAGGGAAAGAACTTCTGTGCTTTTCTGTCATCTCTCCTGGAGGTGATGGTGACCAGGGGGGCCAAGGACTCTTTTGCTGATGTTCAAATATTTCCTCTTACTGGAGAGGAACAGGAGCATTATTTGCTTTGATATTTGGGGAAATGGAGGCAAAGGCAGGTTGCAACAGATGTTTGGAGCAGGTCTAGGCACCAAAGTGATTTCGACCAAGGAGTAAAAACAAAATAAATGTGAATTTAAGGGATATGAGTTTTGCATGTCTTATCAGGATGACCCCAAAGGTACCCACATATTCTGCTTTATATTTTTACCTATGCTGTACTATCCCCCTCTCAATGGCTTGCCTTGGCACAGTGCTACATGAACCTCTTAGGCCTTGGTCAGGATGACTTCAGGTCCTTGGAATTCGCATCCTCTGATTCAACCCAAGTGATTGCAGAAACAGCCTCAATGACACCCATCTATAGTTTCTCTGTTCTGTAGTTCCAGATGTTCTCTCATCTGTAGATATCTGTGATGAAGTTTCCCACATTTCTCCTGTATCACATCAGATACTTAGATTTTCTTTTGTTCTCCCAGAAGTTAAGGGAAAATAAACTGGAAATAAGTCTGGAGATCGAATAACGGCTGGAAGTCAATATTAGCACTGTTAAAGTCACCCTTGTCATCAGGTACTTTTCTCCCTGGGTCTGTCCTGGCTTGCTCTCAGAGCAGGTTTTAGCCTTCTGCTTGGTTTTGCTGCAGTGGTTTGTGATTTATTTTTTTACGGGAAAGGTTCACTTTCTAGGTCTCCTGTATTTCAAGCAGAGTCCAAATGGTTTTGAAAAGCATTTGTCTTTCTCTGGTGGCACTTGTACGAATTACAGAGTTGAAGATAACTTATCATGATGTCAAATGAGGCTCTTAAAATTTGAATTACTTGCTGCGTGTTCGTCATGTTCTTGTTTTTAGTTTCAAAGTAGACGAGTCTTGTAAAACTTGCTTGTAGGTGAAATTGTCTGGGAAGATTCTTTGTCATCTTCTCTCTGGGCTGTGAGTGATGGATTCTCTTCGATATAAGACACCACAAAGATAATGGTTTTAATTTGTTTTTCAGCACTGAACTAAAACTTGGGGACATCTACAGAAAAGGGTGTGCATGAGGAGAGATAAAAGCCAGTGAATATCTGTTTCTCCAGTTTCCTTTATCCCTGATCCTTTCCCTTTGAAGAATGCACGTGAAATTCTTCTCTGTGAAGAAAATTATTCTTCCTGGTAGGCTGTGGCTTCATTTTGTTTTTGATAGTTGATAGAATTGCTTAAAGACAAGGAGAACACAGAAAGCCTTCGAAATTACTCTGTAATGAGGTGAACATGCACTCTATGCTGAGAATGAACCTACTGCAAGTTGATTTCATTCTTGATCTGTTTTCCATCTCTGGATTTTACAAGAGGTAGAGTAATTTTTAGTTTCTTTTACTTTTCTTTTTAAAATTCAAAATCTGATAATAAATTCATCATGGGTGATAAACTCCTTCAAGTTGACCATGCACTGCCTTCCTTCCCCAAGTAAATGACAGGATTTTTGGAGAAGAGGTGGCCAGCACAGCAGTAAAGTACACTCAGTGTTATCTTGGGAATACTAAATCCATTATTGTCAGTTTGTTCTTTGGAGAATGGCTAATGAGGAAACAGTGCCCCAAGAACTTGGATTGTGCTTCCCAAGGCAGAGATTCAAATTGCTACAGCAGCACCACTTGCCTTTTTGACACTGAACAAACGAAAAACAAATTTTAAGTTAGAGTTAAGTTCACAGAATTTTACAAAGGATTCTATAAAGTAATTTCTTATTCAGCTAATTTCCATGTAGAGTAAATTATTTCTATGCAAGAAAGATGGTTCAAGTTAATACAATTTTCCTAGAAACTTGAGAACCTGGGATTCTCTCTCTTTTCATTTTTCTTCCCTAAGAAAACAATTGCTGGTAAAATAACACCCCAAAGTGTTCCTGCAATAACTTATGAAGGGTTTAGTCAGGATACTTTGACTTAAAAAATATACAGATGGAAGAATTCCCTGGAACTAATGTGAAGTTCCATCTTCCACTACATTTGGAACTATCCATAGTTCAAAAATATGTTTAAAATTGAACTTTGAAAAGTTTGATAAATTCTCTTTCGACATGTGTTGATTCTTTGGAAAACAACCACAGGAGTGTCTTGCACGGGAAATAGAACTTGGAATCCAAGACTGGAAGGCTACAAAGGATAGAGCTGAGGGATTTGTGGTGTAGGCGACACATTTTTGGCTGAAATTCAGAACAAATATCACTGCTGATGGTCTTTTACCCCATGTATTTTAAAAATTACAGATCTAACAGTGTTTGAGGTTCAGCCCTACATCTCTCTCTGCAGAGAGAGCAGTTCCAGGGATTGTCCTTGACCTTCCCACTCCTGGGCAGTTCATTTCTTGACAAGCAGAGCAGGAACTGATTTCTCCTCATTGGAAACATGAGCCTGGTGACATTCAACCTGTGATGATCACAGGCTCTTTGGAAGGGGAGGGGACCCTGGGCTAGGATGAGTTCATGACTGACTCTAAGTTTGCAGGAGGCCAAGCAAAGATCTCTCTGAGTGACCTGAATGTGTGTCTGCCCTCCTATATCCAGGTTAAAGCAGTAATCCCCGAGGAAGAGGAAATAAAGAAGAATTGGTGGTCGTTTCTCCCAGGAGTGCTGAGTTATTAATAAATTTCCATGTCTCGTGTCACATAGTGACACTTGAGCTGTGAGTAATCTTGCTGAGTACCACCGGCTTGTCATGGTCACAATTTATGAGGTGTCTTGTAGTGAGAAAGCAGCATGGACCTCGTAGCCCTCCAAAAATCACACTGCTGGAATTACAGTGCAATCCAGAAATAAAATTACACTCCCGCTAGAAGCTTGATTTGCAGGTCTTAGGTTAATTGTTTCTGACCTGTACAGAAAAATAACCAGGCGATCCCAGAAAATCCCAAAGTAGTGTTTCTTTCAAAAATCTTGACCAATAAAACTTTTTTGGTTACGTTGCTGTGTGAATGGAAAAGAAGCTAAAGATACTTTTACAGCCAGTCCTCCCAGAGCTTGGTGGGTGTTGAGCATCCTGCAATTGTTGGAAATATTCTCTTAGCTTTTATTGTTGTGAAGCTCACTGCTCCTGCCTTAGCGGCCCTCAAGTGCTCTGGGGAAATGGAACTTTTCTACCCTTTATTTTGCTTTTAAATGGAAGAAACCCTCTATTTATTTTGATGTGAGCAGGCACCAGGTTATGCAGAGGTATAGAAAAATCCAGGGCAGATCTAGAGCTATTCACACTACCCTCATCATTCTTGTTGTCTTGGAATAAAAACAAACAAAACAACAATCAAACAAGAAAAAAAATCCACATCTCTGGAAAAAAAAAAACCCAGCCAAAAAAACCAAAACCCAAAACCAAACCAAAAGGACATAGGAAGAGAAAAAGGGAAATAAATGGAAACAAATGCATTGAATACTTTCATTGCTTCACTTATCTTGTGAATTCAATAGAGTGTGTGGGGGAAACACCAAAAAGTGGAACCCTTTAGAGGAAAAGTTTGACTGCTACTGACAGACTTGGAAAGGAAATTGAGAGACAGCAGCCAGTGATGCTGAAGTGGTCCCTCAGTGTCCAAGTGCGTAGATACTGAAACATCCTCTTACATGCCCCAATTCACTCACAGGACCAAGCAGCAAAATTTGTCTTCTGGAGTGAAAGAAACAATCTACATATTTTTTTTTATTATTATTTTGTATGCTTTTGGCAATAGAAATATTTGCATGCCAGACATCTGAAGGATAAAAAGAAGCCTTGTAGGATCCCTCCTCTTCTAAACATGACAAAAGATTTGATCCCCAACCACTTAAATGAATCTTTTTTTTTCTGAAGGGAGGTATAGAACCGCTCTTGTTAAGGATCTCAGTTGCTGAAAGGGATGACAATAGGGTGAGTTTCACTTTGCATTAGCAAAAGAAAGGGCTTGTCACCCATCTGAGGTGCCTCCAGGTTTCACAGCACTGCTGAGGTGTCATGTATCAGTAGGGACTTGCCTCAGGTAGAAAATGTTTCTTCTTCAGTATCCCAGTCCTCTTGATTTGTCCAAGTTAGTTGATGCTCTTTGAGTATATTTCATGAGGAGTGGCAGCTCTGGTTGTTTCATTGCCATCCAAAGCACCTTCCCTAGTGGGGTAAGAATGGATTTTGAGAGGTCATTAGGCAAAGGATTTATTACCCAGCTGTATTTTATTTTATTGTTTGAAACTGCAGCCCTGCAGACTTGCAGAAATTTCCCTGAGCATCACTCACTTGAGCTACTCTCTTGGTCTTCATAAAAACATCTTGCTCTTGCCTCTGCATTTCAGGCAGAGAGCTGATACAGGGCTGGGTTAGTAATGACACCTCTGCGTTAGGTTTACTGATAACTGAAAGTTTCTGAAAGTCCTGGAAGGGTGCGAAAGGCACCATTTGAAAATCTCGGCTGGGCTGTGTGCGTTGAGATGCTTACCTCACCTAAAATCCTTGCCTCAGGTGCAGTATCTCATGCCTCAGGTGAAACCGAGAGCAGAGGTTTTAACACATTTGCTAAGTTGCTTGTTAGTGCCTTGGGCTATGCATTTCTTTGCAGCTTGCTGAGCTAAGCCCCGTGACAGGTACGGGCCCTCTTTCATGCCCTCTCTCAGCTTGGTGTTCGCCCAGGGCTTGGACAGAATTCCCCCCCTGCCACCTCAGAGGGGCTGCAAAGTTTGTTCAGTGAGCTCTGATTCCAACATTTTGTCTGACACAACTGATTCACCACTTGGAGAAGGGAATTAGCGTGGGCCACTCACTGGGATCAGCAAAGGGAATTTGGCAGCTCTCAGCACTGACTTATCCTCTGCCAAAGGTGGATGGAGGGAATTCAAGCCTTCCATGCTCTGCTTGATCATAGCACTTGATAAAGCTTCTCCTCTAAAGGACTGCCACCATTAACGAATGGAATTTCTTGATTTTCCTAATCCTGATTATCCAAAGATAATCATTGTCCTTCCTCTTGCACAGTGAGTATTCTTACAGGTGTATGTTGGAGAACCTTAGATCACAATTCTTTTTGCTCTAACTGCAAGATTGCTTTTCCTACCAGAATAAAAATTCTTTTCCCTCTTTGAAATATTTAAATCACGATGGGCTCTAATGACTCTCCAGGCAGACTTCTTCTGTGCCTACAGTTCAGCTGACACAAAACCAAAGTGCTACTGCTTGCAAATTTTGTGGCGTTGCTCTGCTGCTGCAAACTGAACATTGTAAAGCCTTTGAAAATCCCTGTGAGCATCAGTGGCCTGTATTTATTGAAAAAAAACCTCAGGATGTAAACAGAATGGATTTTTTTTTTTTTAAAAATACACTAGCTCTGTTTTTTTTTTTTCCCAAGCATCAATGCAATTCTTTATAGTAAAAAGTTGGAGAATGCTTTTTTCCTTTGGACAAATCAGAGAAAAGAAACTCCAGCCTCTTCATCATGTTGCACCACGTTGGCATTTTTGTCTTCTACAGCTTTCCTTCCCCATGAAAATAGTTCTCTACCAAGGCAATTGAACTGAACAAAAGTGATTTATGTAGTCTGTGCGAAGAGAAAAGGCTTTGTTAGATTTCAGGGAAGACATGGAAACACTGGGGGTGAGAAACAGCTTGGCTGAGACATGGGAATCACAATCCTCTCATTAAATCTCCATGCCTATGACCAGACGTGGCCTCACTTTGCATTTGCTGCCTGATTACCGAGTCTATGAAGCTGCCGTCTGGAAACAAAAAGCAGTAAATCAAATCAATGGGCAGCTTTCAGAGGGGCCTGGAGGAGCTTGTGGCAGCCTGTTCTCCTTTGGCTCTTTGTCTGATTGTGGCAGAAACCAAAACCTGGCCGTGCACATTGCTGCTTGCACATGGAAGTGCAAATATAACTCCACTTTTTAACTCTTCATGTCATGTTGTCATGGTCTAGGAGAGACTTCCCCTCATGGAAATAAGTCTTCCCTTCTCCCAGAGAACTTATCCATGGGAAGAGCGCTCCCTTCAATTGGTAGAGAATTTTATTTGACATTGTGGGCTGTGATAGGGAGAGTAAAGGAGGGACTTCCCTCCTTTCCTCCTGCAATCGGACTTCCCCTAAAACCTGCCTTGGTTTGAAGCAGTTTAATTCAATATTAGGGAGAAACAGAACTTTGGAGAGAATCACCGGACTTCTGTTTGGGCAAAAACACTGCAGATATTTCTGGTATTGCACTCTTTGTACTCATAGTATTTCGTGTGGAAGAACTCTGTCAAAGAGCCAGAGCTTGGTTACTGAAAGTCTAAGAGACATCTCCCATCCCTCTGGATCTAACTCTTCACTAAGAATTGCTGGGGACAGGTTTGTGTTTGGGGACAGGTTTGTGGTTTATAAATTATACAGAAGGTGATTTTTGAGCACTGGTAGAACACCACCTTTTCCTCAAAAATCAGCACTATTTTGGTGGAAAGCTGAGGAGGAATCCAGTATAAAATTGCCATAGCAGAAGGTGAGCAAAGTACCAAATTAAACAGGGTGTTACAGTGGATTTTGGGCAGTCTGAAGTGTAGGCTCTGCTCCTGGCACTGGGTGATGCGATGTATTTATTGTCTAATAAATTCCAGTAAACATTGCATCCATAGAGGGTGTGCCTATACTCCTGGATAGAACCTGGGACTTCTGGGACCTTGTCTGTTAAACAGTTTGTTGGCCCAATAAACTGGCTCACGTGGCAGTGCTGGATGTTAGAAATCAATACAGCTGCTCTTGCCTTGTCCTAGCACAGGAAGGGAAAGCTCCAGGGACTGATTAAGTTCTCTTTGCTGAAAAAGCTGCTGCATCCTGAAACATTTTAAATAAATGCCACGTGTCTACAGGTAGTTCTGCATTTAATTTAGATTTTATAAGAGGCTTGCTTACACGAAATAAATGCAACTTGATTATAAATAGCTTATTCACTGTAAACACGCATCTTATTTAATAGATTGTACATCTCATTATGCTACTGTTTCTTAATTAGTATGGTGAGCTGTCATAGTGAATTGTCATTGGCCAGGATTTCTTGGTGCTGTTGTGACTAAATTCAGTTATCCATTTACCATCACAGCCCCAGAAATAGTAATTTACTTATGCCATGTTTTAATAAACCAGCTAACGTTCATGTTACTTTTCACTGGGCTTGACAGGCTCAAAGATGTTTTGCTTCATGTCCGAAATTCTCAGTGGCCTTGGCTGGCCGGACTCTCCTGTGGGGCTGGTGCTCTGAGCAAGGAGAATCTCAGCCGTCCCTGGGAAAGGCACAAAACTGATGTGGGTGTGGAGAGTTTTTTGACAGATTACCAAATTTGTAGGTGCCCAAAGATTTTGAACACCTCTTGCTCTTTTGGACTTGCGTTGATGAGGATTCAGAGTGAGGACCGGGGGAAGTTTGGCTGTGGCGGTGCCTGGGTTTGTGTGCAGTGCTGTGATCGTGGTGCTTCTGCCAGCCCTGGTGATGGTGAGCGCAAGTGACACGTGTCCGATGAGTCAGGTCTGTCCCCGCGCGCCCCTCAAGGATTCAGCACTAAAATATCACTGAGGGCCCATTAGGGAAGGGAACTCGAGCTGCCTCAGGGCCGACGTGTGTGCTCCTTTCCTGTTCCGAGCACCAACCTGGAAGGGCCATGGAATTGGGAATGTGCCAGCGCCTCACACTTGCACGTCTGTGTCTCCTATTTTACGTGCCTGTGTTTCTCCCTGAGCAACACCAACCCCCTTCCCCAAGGAAATGGGGAGAGGGTTTGTTGGTTTATGCTGCCCTGTAGATTATTTAGGGGAAACTTTATGCACACAACTTGTGTGGTTACCAATTACCATTGCCAGAGGAGGAGCAGAAGGAGAGGGAAAAAGGGAACCCGCCTCGTTGGTGTGATGGGAGTTAATAATCAGTTTAATTCACAATCTCCAGCTCTTCAAAGGAGTTGCTAATAAGTGTTTGTCTTCTCTTTCCCTCCCACTCCTTTCCCCTTAGGAGCTAGTGAGAGACATAGACAGCACTGATCACAGAAGGAAAATTGTAAAGGAGAGAAGAAATCCCCAGTGAAAACCCTTTAATCTGCCTCTGGAAAGGCCAATTTGTGTTAATAGGACAAAACTGTAACGTTTAATATTAATTATAGGGATTGGGGGAGGAGCATGTGAAGGATGGAGGCAGAGAATGGGCTGGAGGGAAGGAGAGATCCCATTACAACTCTTTTTCTCTGCAACAGGAAACAGAGCAGCCAGATGAGCCCTGTTTTCTCCATCAGTGAGGGAAGGTTTATCTGAATTCTGCTCCCAGCAAAGGAGCTTCACGTGTTGCAGACAGAGCCAGTTCCTCTGGGTATCCCTGATGCACTCGTTGGACACTGCTGAGTGCAGCCAGGGTGGGTAAAAGATGAGGGAAAGTGTGTGGATTTGGTTTCATGGCACTGAAATCTCAGCTTGCTTAGGCTCTGGAGAACCTCAGCACCTACAACCTTGCCAAGGACAGGTACTATCACCTGCTCTGAGGAGTCCACCTCCAAAATTTGTACCTGGGCTTTATGGACACAGAGCACAGGGGGAGGGATGTGTCTGAGGGCAGCACTGACTTGTCTGGCATGCCTGAATTAATGCAGCCCTATCAGTTTCAGCTCCTGCTTCTGCTGCTCATCCGAGCGCTGCATTTGGCTCCCATTTCTTCTCTCCAAAGTGTGATAAAAAGATGATAGGAGATTTAATTTCCAGAAAGGGACACCCAGGCAGGCAGGAGGATGCCAGCTGTTGGGTAGATTAATGTGGGAAGTTTTCTTATCAGATGTTTAGAGTCTCTGTTACAGATAAGCAATGTCCCTTAAAAAAATAAAAATACATATAAATGCTCCTTTGCCGATGAAGCATCTTGGTGATGTTCCATTACAAGCAGGATGAACATGAGCTGGATTTCATCTGACCTTTAAATTACCTCCATTTTATCAGTTCCATTTCATCAGCAGCTCTTTAGAGAATGTGCCCCTACTTGGAATTAATAGATTCCTTCATTGCAGAAATCTGACACGGGCCTGTGAATAGCCCAGCCAGAGCTCCAGTGCTGTTCCAGAAGAGATCACATCTGGGGAGAGGAGCATGATGACACAGAGGGAGGGTGCTTGGCAGGGGTGTCCTTGCCCTGAAAAGCCCATGTTCCTTATGGGAAAAAGTTCATCACGGGCAAAGGGTGACAGTGGCATAAAATCCTAATTCCATCTTCTCCCTGTATTGCAGACCTGTGGGGGGCAGAGGACAGATTATCTCCTTAACAGCCCAGAATCAAAGAAAATAACTTTTGTAATTCTGGAGATAGAAATCAAATTAATAGGTGTGTGAAGGGATTGGATCTGGGGATTGTTAGGGAATGATAGTGCTTTGCTTTGTTTTCTGTGGCTCCTAGCTCTGACTTTTTTTTCCCTTCCCAAGGCTGACTTTTCAGCAAAGGCCATGAGCCAAGCGTAGCTCTTGCAGTGAAGTGCATTCCTGGGCTGTGCTGGGCCTCCATCCCTCTTGCACCCTGATCCACCTCCTGCTGGCACCACTGTGGGACAGAAAGAGACCTCAGAAAACACTGAGGCTTTGCCACTGCCCTCGTACAGTTGTTCGTATCCAAGCCATTAAGGTAAATGCAGTTTTAATTTCACAGACAGTGTGTCCAGGGGATGAAATGACACAGAGAAGCTCACAAGGATCAAACTTGCTTTCCTGGCCATGTTCTGTGCTTGTGATGGTGCTAAACTTCAGCATTTGATAAGGGGCAGCTCCTGGGACCTGTGTGGTATGAAAAGGATGTTAGAGGAAGGCATGGTTTCCCAGCAGAAGGTTGCTTCATATTTAGCTGAATTATTTTCCTGAGTGATATTTTGGGGTGTGATTAATCCCTGGGCTATGCATGCAGGGATGGATTTTGTTGTCTAGACTGTGTTTTGTCATATCAGTTCCTGGCAGTCTCATCTATGCACAAGTTACACTTTTTTTTAATGGTTGTACTATTAGAAAACTCCAGAGTGAATCATGGTCACAATGTCATGTGTTGTCTTCCACAGTAATTTTCAGGTTGATCTACATATTTATATTCCAGGATGTCACTTCTCTGGTTGTTCCTCTCCCCCTGCATCACCTTTAGGGGTGCTTCAAACAAAGATACTTCTGCATTTGGTGAGGAAGACGGGATTTTATAATGGAGAAATAGCCTGTTGATAGTAGTTAATCTCCTTGTTTAAAGAAAAAAGACCCATTTCATCTTCTAATTTAATGATAAATTGCAGTGATTCATCAGGGAAGGAGGGTTTATTAATAGAGAGGATAATAAATGGGCTGCAGAGAGATATGAGAAAATAGTTTTGTCAAATAAGGGACTTAGGGGGAAAAATGTAGAGCGTGAAGTCAGAACTGGAATTTCAGAATCACTGGTACCTCTCTGTACCCACACATCACCTCAAGGACCTGTTCTCCTTGTCTCAGACTTGCTGCTTTAGGTTAAAGTCAGAATGTAAATGATCCAAGAATGGAAATATCTACAGATCTCCTGTATGCTCTTCAGGTTAGTGACGTGTCTCCAGATCCAGAATAGGCATGAAAATATTCTAGGAATATTCTGAGTTTAGGGGACCTGGAACTGTCTTTGAATTTGGGCTGAACTTAGGGAATTGTTTCTGACAAAACTTCCAATTGTAAGGCAAAAAATATACTTAAAAAAATTTTTTTAACATATATATATATATATGTAGAAAATGGAGTTTGGAATTCCAGGGTCTTGTATTCACTCTGCAGAGACAATGTAGGTATAGCCACCTGTGTGGTAATTTCCTTTTAGTACTGTGAAATGGGATTTTTCTTAGGTTCGGGTTAATAGTAACTGAAATTTGATGTCTGTCCCTACAAATGCTGATTAAATTTGCTGGGGACAAAAACCTGGAGTGAGATTTTTCAAAAAGCCACTGAGAAAGTCCTTGTTGTTAGGAAATGTTTGCTTAGGAGTGAAGATACAACTCTGTTTTTCTCCAAACAGACGGAAAAGTAAATCTGCATTTCCCTTTTCCTGGCACGGCTTTTATTGAACAAGGGACAAGTTGATCTTTTGAAAACCCCTACCCCTTCCCATCCTTTGCCTCTCTCATGGGAGGCTGAGGTGGAACATATTTCCTGCAGGCCACTTGAAAGATTTCATGGGGACAGCTAAATGAGATGCTTTCAAGTTTTCTTTTGGTGAGGAGAAAAAAAAAGTGAAGTTTTGATCAGATTTTTGTGTTTTTTCCCATCTGGGCCAGAAGGTAAACTGGTTCTCCGGCACTCAGCTGCTTTCCAGGCCCCAGTGCTGGTTCTGACCAGGCAGGCTGGAAGAGCCCAGCATTTCTGCCTGCCACACTTGTGAGCAGGGTGATCCTCCTGATGCTCGTTAACAAACAGTTATTAATCATGCTTGCTTCCCATCTCCTTTGAAAGAAGAAAAAAGGTTGGGAGGTGCAACACTGCTTCTCTTTGCCTTGGAGGAGAGGAGAAGCTGGGTCAGGGAGAGGCATCGCCTGCTGTGTCAGGGGACTGCTCCCGATGTGTGCGGTGCTATTTCAGGAAACAGATTAGAAGAGGGGAGGGAGAGGGAAAATCCCTCTATTAACAAACTCATTAGTGCTGGGAGAAGTCAGACCAAATTGCTCTTCAGAAAAGCACTGTCTAGCTGGATTTATTATTCTCTGTAATTAGGGCCAAAACAGGATGGAGTGTGCTACAAGCAGGGGCTGAGAGAGGAAACGTGGCCTGTTCAAAACCAATTATTTGTAATTACTCAAGTCGAGATGTGACATTTACACCGAGGAGAGAATAAGATCACAATGCTATTTCCTCACCTAAAGAGCCTGTGCCGTGCTTGCAGGCTGGCTGTAGATCAGAAACACCGTGAGGGAGGTGGTTTAAAGGGATTTGGGTGTGACTGATGAGGGATGGGATCCCTGGACACATTTGTATGCTGACACATAAAATGCACCTGGAGAGGTGCATATTTATCTTCCTTGGATCATTCCTCGGATCTGGGCACCATTCACAGGCTGGCAGAGGTCAGAGCTGGGCATCCTCAGTGAAAAAGAACCTTGTGTGGAAGCGATCCCAAGCCTCTGCTGCTGTTGGATATCACGAGGCTTTCCAGGGAGGATTTTCTGTTTGGTTTGAGTCCTTACTGCCCTGGTGTGGAGCAGCAAGGAGAGGTGCAGAGCCTCCAGCAGCAGGGAAAAGGAATTCCATCTTCATCCTCCGAGCTGAGCAGTCCTGTCTGAGCTGCCAGCAAAGCTGTCCTTTGCAGAAACTGGTGCAGAAGGGAGAAAAAATGGGTTCCCCGAGGAAACTGCCGCTTAGTCGCCTGCCCAGGAGAGGCTCTGAAGGCACGAGTTGCAAAAGCTTTTGTCTCTGCCTCTTCAAACGCAGCAGCCTGAGGGGTTTCTTTGAAAGAGGCTTTTTGGTGTGCTCCTTTGAAGTGGCAGGAGATGTGTGCTTGAGCCGCAGGTGGCCAGCTCGGGGTGTGAGCAGTGTGTTTGCAGGGCTGGCAATTCCAAACTCTCTCAGCAGAGAGGAAACATCAGAGAGATTTGAGGCGTCTCTGTGCCAGGATGTGGCCCGGACTTTGGAAACAGTGCAAACTCAAAATGCTTTCATCAAAAAAGTATAAGCATCTCTGTGGACACCCACAGCTGGCTTTAAAAGTGACTTTTAAAAAAATGTATAAGCTATTGATCAGAGTATAATCGGTTTACTTTATTGTAGATCTTCTTGAGTTTAGCAGTGTATGCCTAAAATGTATTTAAAGCAAATACAATAAAACTTAATCTGGTGTCATTCCCCTACTCCTGCACCTCCATCAGCATGCAGTTGTACTCTTCATCTTGCAAATCTAACTCACACTGCCCTTCTGTGGAAGTTTCTAACCATCCCGTGCAGGTTTACTTCCAACAAGTTTAAATCTTCACAGATCCTCGGCCCCGTGGCAGTCATGGGCAGGGCAGTTTGAAAGCTCTGCCAGCTCTCCCTGGTCTGCTTGAACATCAGTAGCTGTTCTGAGATTGTTTTGAAATCCCCTGCAGAGCTCTGGTGCTTTCTGTTCCTTGGCTGATCCTATAGTAGTTGTTCTGAGCCAGGAAAAGGTCCAGCCATGAAAACCTGGTCTCCAACAGTATCAGAAATGGATGTTTGTGGGAGAGTTGGAAGAACAGGGCAAGGGTTTCCAGCAGTTTGGAGCTCAGCAGCTGCTTAAACCACACACAATATCTTTGTCTTGATGGCAGTTTTCTCCCCTGAGCTTCTCCAGCTGCTTTCTGAATCCTGGTAAGTATTTGGCATCCCAAACCTCGCAGTTCCATGGCTTAACAAAGTGCTGTGTGAAGCTTCTCTTCTGCTCTGCTTTGAAGCTGCCTCTTGCCAGCCCATTTGATGTCACTTTGAGTGCTGGGAGAGATGGGGAAAATTCCCCTTTTTACATTGCTGAGATGATAAATGTCACACTCCTGTTCAGCTCTCTCTTTTCTGCTCTGCTCGGTGTTCAGCTGCTCAGGTATTTCACAGAGCGGTTTGGGTTGGAACGGACCTCAAAGATCACCCAATTCCAAACCCTGCCATGGGTAGGGATGCCACCCACAAGATCAGGCTGGGCTAATGGAGAGAATAGGGATAACGCCTGTCCAGATGCCACAGTGATCTGCATGGAGGGAAGGGAACATCTCTGCTCAGCCCTGCACAGAAATGAGACAGCTCCCTCACCCTTCCCTGTCCTCCTGGGTGCTGCTGTTTCTCTGTGTGTCCCTGCTGCAGCACAGGCAGCCTTAAATTAATGTCCTTGGCTCTTTGGGGCTGTCAGGCATTCTGCAGCAGTTTGGCTGCTCTGTTCCCAGGGCTGCTCTGTGTCTTATTCTGCCTTCCTAAGTGGCCACAAGCCTCGTGGCAGGTGGGAATGTGTGACAAAGCTGTGCAGATGTTATCTGGGTTCTCAGGGCTCTATGAGCACAGGTAATGGTAACTAAAGACTTCTCAGGAAGCACAAATAGGGTCCTTGCAGAGTTCTCTTGCACGTGCTCGAAACTCGTTTTATGGTCTTTGGTTGGTTTTAATCCTCAGGTATGTTGGACAGGAAGGGCTGTACCTGCAGCGTGGCACTTGTCAATGATGAAGCTTCTTGTGCCAAGGATGCTTCTGTGGAACAGCCTCTGTGCCATCCAGGTGGTGCTGGGACAGAGAAAGTGTCATTCTTTGCACATCCCTGGTACTTCCAGGTTTGAGTGATGGGCACTCCAGGTTTGGGAGATGGGCACCTCAAGTTTGGGAGATGGGCACTCCAGGTTTGGGAGATGGGCACCTCAAGTTTGGGAGATGGGCACTCCAGGTTTGGGAGATGGGCACCCTTCCAGAGCTGAACTCTAGTGTTAGTCCAGCACCCTGAGCTTGCAGTTCAGCCCTGCTTTCTCAGGATGCCTTGTAGCTCAGCAAATGTAAGAGCAAACCAAAGCTTTCTGTCTCTACCTCTCAGCCCCGTAACGTCAAGAGAACTTGATGGGAGCTGCTCTGCGTGGTGGACACATCTCTGTCTGGAGGGGTGTCTGTGCTGCAGGGAGCTGCCGGGCAGGTGGCTTGGCAGCGCCGAGTGCTGCACTGTGGAGCTCACCTGGCACTCTGCAGAGCCACAGCTGCAGGGCTGGGTGCAGCACGAGCTCAGAAAACCCAGGAGAATCCCACAGCTGCCTCCAGCCTCTCCCTCCTCTCCATCCTTGGTTTAACACAAAACTCCTTCTACTTCTAATCAGTTAACTCTCCGAAGTCATGTGTCTCTGCAGCACTGAGATGTTTCCAGATATGCTCTGAGAGTACAGTGAGGGGGAAGGGAGACAAGTTTCTTATTGATAATAGCTATCTTTAACTCTACAAATAGCCCAGCCTCTGATGAAAGGCTGTTTTCTGGAACCTGAGCTGATGAAAGAATGGTTTCTGTTGGTCCAGTTCCTGTGCAAAGCTTGAAAACTGACAGGAGAGTAATGCAGAAAATGTCTTTCTCTAGGAAAGCAGAGCATGACTCGGTGCTTTCTTGTATTTCCTTCAGGGAAAGTGGGGTTAGGAGCTGATTTATACAGAAAGGAAGGAGAAGGTAGAAAAAAACTCAATGCAAAACAGGCAAGGCTAAAGCCCTCATGTTATGAGATGGTTTCACAAGCTGGTGGAGAAATTGGATGCTGAATTTCAGTAGAATGAGTGTTATTGGACAACTTTAATCTTTTCTCTTGCACCTACTGGGCCTAGCATCCAGAGAGGACATGTCACATAGCAAATGGGCTTGTCACCCTCTGGAAAACACAGGTTTTGTGGCTCAGGACAGGAATCCATAAATGAGAGAGGGTAATTCAACACCAGGAGTCTTGCAGTGGCACAGGCAAGGCTGCCATGGGGTCACCATGAGAGGGAACCATAAGAGACAGAGGGGGAAGACAGGAAATCTACACTGATGCTGTGATTCTGCAGAGGGGAAGAAGGTGGTGGAGTTCTAAACACTTTGGTTTTCTGGAGAGTTAGATATATCTTCTCTGCTTTGGCTGCTCGGGACAGGACCCTGAGCTCGAAACTTCTGCCAAACGCTGTGTCAGTTGTAATTTTCTAATCAGGTTCCTACTGCAGCCCATCCGAGACTGATAAACAGATTCTCTTCAGTCTCCAATCACATATGAGCCATCAACATGTGCTTTGAGGAATTCACAGCTACGTAAGTGCTTTTTTTGGGGGGTGGGGAGGGGTGTGTGTGTGTGTGACTTATGTACATAACAAAAATAGGGCTAAAATGAGTGTGGAGGATTAAATCATGACAATCTAAAAAATTAATCTGGCTCTTAAAGTTTGTAGAGGTGCTTGTTTTTATTGTTGTTTTGTTTTGTTTGTGCGTTTTTTTAAACTTAGCAAAAGACCGAGATTGTTAAAATGTGCCCTTAAATTTGACACAGTTTGCAAACAGATCCTTTTGACTAGGTCTAGTGCTATCCATTATTCTTGGTGTTTGAGGGGTCATTTAGAGTCCATGGTATCATTAGTGCATCTGGACTGGAGCAAATCCAAACTAAATTATGTCTGGACTATTGTGAAGATGGTGAAAAAAACTACACATTTCAGATGCCTTCATTCCAGCAATGCTTCAAAATCTACTTTTTTATTTGTGAGCTCTTTGCTGTCTGTGACTGGACCTTTAAGGGGGAAAAAGGCATTTCTCTGCATGTTTGTGGATGCTGTTCAATAGCACAATACATTTGGGTGAGTCTCTCCTCTAATTCAGATTTTTGTGAATGTTCCTTTCCTTTAGTTCTTGCGTCTTTTTTTTTTTCTTTTTTTTTTTTTAATAATTTTTTTTTGCTTGAATATTTAAATCCAAGGGTTACTTGCAGCACATATGCTAAAAGCTCCTTCCCCATTCTGTTGCAGTGCAAACAGGCTCATTACTGGGCTCATTAATAATCTCCAGCCGGACGCTACCCAGGGAGATCTGTGGGCTCTGAGTGAACATGTCTGTGGCTACCTCTGCCAAATGGACATCTATTATTTTCTCACCTCAGCCACAGGAATGGCTCCCCTGACAGAGGCACTTTGCTATACCACAATACCCAGAGATTGCTGAATATTCATTATATCTGACTGCCCAAAGTGCTTCGCCAGCACATGGCATTGGAGCCAAGATGTTTTATTACCTTCTTGCCTTTTGCTTTCCTCGGAGAACGCGGTGAGGCTCTATCGGCAGCTCGGTTAACTTCCTCATCTGAGCTCCTTCATTTGTGCTCTGCTTTGAGAAGGGGGAACAGAGGGGAAAAACTGATTCAGCCCTAGTGCTTTGGTTCCATGAAAGTGAAATTTGCAACCCTATTATTCTGCTGGAAGATTGATTAAAGAAGACAAGCCTTTGAACTTTGTTTCAAACAAGAGGCTGTTGTAATAACTGTAATCTTCTGCTTTATATTTCCCCTTGTGAGGGAGGGAGGAACTCCATTTACCTCTCTGTCACGGTGAAAATGAGGGATGTAGGTGGCCTGCATTCAAACGGCAGCGGCCACAGATCCTCTTTGTACTTCCCAAAATCACATATGGCCATTTTGTATTGCTTACTGAGACCTAAAATTAGCTCAGATTCCTTTGTGGGCTTCTAGCCTGAGTAGGGGTGAGCAGCAGAAATAACCTGACCATGGTGGGGCAGGATCATGGTCTGGGAGCTGCACCTTCCAACTGTAGAGAAATCCTGGGATTTCCCAGCCTGTCGTGTTTGCTGCTGAGGTGCAAACATCCAAATGGTCACAGAGACAGTCTGCAGGTCCAGCTGTGCTGGGTATTGTCTCTGACCAGCACCAAACAATGAGAACAAAAAGTATATGAAAGTAAATATATACAGAGTGAGCTTCTGCTGTTCTGTAATAGCAAATGCCAAATCCTCATGGTCAAACAGCTGTGTGCTCTTCAGGCTTATGCAAATTTACCAAATTCCACTTTTGAAAAAAATCCTCTTTTATTCACAGTCATTGTAAGAAAAGGGGAAAAAATGAATTGCATCTTTGATCATTATGTAATTACTTGAGGGTTTATCTTCATGGTTGTAGGAGATTACTTTAAAAAGCAGTTTTTCGTTATGGCCCCCCCGCCAATGTTTCGAGTGACTTAAGTTTAATCCTTTCCTCTGTCTGGCTGGGTTCAAACCTGCTTTAATTGTTTCACAGAACATTTCCCTGGCAATGAAGTTGTAGGCAGGGGTTTGTGCATGTGAATGAAGGCAGAACTCCTGCTTCAGTAGCTGCACTTCATGTGCAATTCGATATTCAGCAAGGGAAAGAGCATCTCTCCATCCCGTGCCAGTAGCTCTGTGTGTTCTGAGGCGCCAAAATACCACATCTGGTGGGCAAGAGCCCTGGGGAATTGTGGCTTATTTGGTGGCTTGACAGGTCTCTAGAAATGTAAATACAAATACCGTTCGGTGGAAGGGGGAATTGAATCCCAGTCGTCTGCCTGCAGCGCAGGGTGTGAAAGAAAACATTGCTGTTATTGTCTGATGTTTGTGGGTTTTAGTGCCTACCTTAAGGATATGGCTCAAATCACTGATAAGGTGTGTGCTCTGTTGTGTTAGCTCTTGTCTTTCTTTAACTCTTTTTAAATTCAAGGGCTCATCCAATGGATTTAGTGTTTGCTGGGATGTTGAGCAGTATTTATGCAATTGTTGGTGCTCCGCTGCATTGACTGAGACTTTTTTCACTGATTGCATAATGAGATTTGAATTTCTGCTTTTCCTTCTTCTGCAGGTGCTATTTTCCCTCCTCTAATGGAATTTAGATTATCAAAAACAGGGGGATGGAATGACAAATACGCCTTATTTCTTGGATACTCTGCAGAGATGAAGGTAGAAAGATGTACATGGAAAATAATGTCTGAGCTACTCTGTTTGATACTAGTTTAGTTTGAGGGTCTCTATTCAAACTCTCTTGACATTACTGTTGTAAGTTAATTCAGAATAATTATGCCACATTTTACTCTCTGTGGATCCTGCAGTCAAATCTCTTCCCATTGATGTCACCTAGTTCTCAGCTCAGTAGACGTGCCTTCATAGCAGGAAATGAAATTATCCAGGTTTAAAATACATTTTTCCTATACTTAAAAAACCTGTTAAGCAGTTTTAATACAAAATCCGTTCCAGCTATGGAAGCAGAATGGAATAAACTCTCTGTGTGTCTGGCTACAGGCATCAGAAAATCCAGTTAAAGAACTGGATTTTCTAGTTACTTATTCAATGTTTGCCTTCACTATAGCCAGCCACACTTCGCAAAATAATAGGTTCATGTACTCTCTCTGCCAACAATATTAATATTTCAACACTACATAACTAAACCAGACTTCTTTATTTGTTTCAGTATTAATTCTTTTTATGCAGGTAAATACTGCCCTTAGCTTTGCTGGGCACTGTGGAGAGCCTGCATTTTGACTTGCTTTGGGGTTCAGCTGAGTTGGTCAGCACAGGGGATTTATGTTTTGTTTTTCCATCATAAGCACATCACAAACACCCCCTGGTTCACAAACAAGCTGCAGACTTCCCAAATGAACAACATAATGGATCTCCTGAACTTGGACGGAGGAATTATAACTGGAATAGACAATGCCAAAGCCTGCATGCAAATTTGCGTGGTATTTATACATCTATGATGATCAAAAAAGTACACAAGGATGTTGTAGTAAGACTTCTTTCCTTGTCTAGAGTTCAGTTTTGCTGTGCAATCCTGAGATGTGTGGATGTGCTCAGTAGTTCTTTCCATGACTTTTGGCATCATGAAACTTTCTTAGGACATCCCAAAGCTGCTCTTAAAGCAGCTAAATGTTCATGCTAAATCCCACAAGCACACATAAAGCAGAGCTGTGGAATGGCTGCTCTAGGGCAAGATAATTCGCTTTCCTTGGCACATGTGAAACATCCTTGCACCGTTCTGGTTGTTTCATCTTTACTTATTTACTTTACTGCCAACATCTGAGCTTCTGTGCCTGAATTTTCTCAGCTTAGTGGTGTTCCCTTTCCCTCCCAATTAAATCAGCTTGGTCTGATGTTTTTGAAGCCTTGTCCTTGCCAGGTCTCTGTGTGTCACTCAGGTGTGTCCAGCCCAGCCCCTACAACGCACACCCAAGGAGCTGCAGGCTCAAGGTGGTGCAGCAGCCCCGAAAAGCAGCAGAACTCAGGGAATTAAGGGGTCTTGCCTCATTCCTGACTGAGCTGAAGTCAGACAAGGTGTGGTCAATTGAAATTCTGCCTGTCAGTCATCAGTGGTGGCAAGGAAGGAAGAGCTTACAGAGCAGTCAGAGGCACTAGCAGATTCCGTAGGGAGCTGATTTCATTTGTCCATCAGGAGATGGATGCTGGAGATCTGCATTTATTGCCACCTTACACAAACGATTCAGATCACTTAACTCGTTAGCTTTATTTTGGTGAAAAAAAATTTCCATTTCCTTTGATGCAAGAAGCTACCAGTGAGGTGATTTCTGTGTTAAAAAGGCGATTTTTCTTTACCTGAGCATCCTGCCCAAGTCCAGTAAAGGCCACATCAATAAAGACCAGCCCTACATTCAGCCAGGTTTGGCTTCCAAAGAGGCTGTGTCTGGACTGCCCAGGTGATGGAAAATTTAGTCATATTTCAAGTTTCCATTTTAGATGCTTTACAGCCTTGGAAATTTATTGCCATTGTATGGTTTACATTTCAGAATACTTTAGAACTAACCTTGGGATCAAAATGTTCGTAGATTTTAATTTTTTTTTTCTCCCAGGGACAAAAATATTTAACTTTTGAAGGAGCAATGCCCAGCTTGTACCTTTCATAAGTCAGTATATTTTTAGCTAAATCACAACAGCCATGCTATCCTTTTTTTCCCTTCTCATGCCCAATACAGAGTTCTTTCCTTCAAAAAGAATTTTTGAATAAAAGCAATTTTCCTTTATCAGCAAGGAATTAAGCCCCTGTCGGGATCCTTTGATTTCTTCAGTGTACTAAAGGTAGGGCACAGGGGATTTTTAATTTCATGGTTTGTTTGGTATTTCAGAGGCAGTGAACACGAATGGTTAGATCAGTTGATAGTGGATCAGAAATCACGACATGTTGTGCAGCTTTTATCAAGTCTTTTAAGTATTCTTTTGCCTTATTAACCCCTTCTGATAGGGTGTTATTTATACTCTGCTTGAAAGCAGGAATAAATCCTAACAAATGACAAATTCACTAAGAAGCAGCAAGAGATAATAAATAATTTAAAGTACAAAAATGAAAGGGGATGAATGGGATTTCTCCACGGACTGATGCTACTAAAACACTGCTCCAACTCCATTTTGTTCAAATCCATCCCAAGCATGGAGTGCTCTCTCTGGGGTTACTTGGGGACACCCAGACCAGACAAGTACCTCCTCTCATGAGGAAAAGTGTCCTCTACAAAGTCGGACACGTGGATAAAAGGGACATTTTGGGACAATGTGAGTACTGGCATTTTCCACGTTGTGCTTGCTTGCAGACAGCTAGAAGAGGTCAATACCAGGCCAGCAATTTTTTTTTCTCTGTTCTAAAAATCACCTAAAAAAGCCAACATAATTTTGGTGGTTGGTTGTCTGGGGTTTTTTTGTGGATTTAAAAATTGTCTAAATTGTCAGAATTAGATTCTGGTGAAATATTCTGCAAAATTTTGAGCAAAACGAATGCTATTTTAATGGGGACTGTTTGCAGAAATAAGATGTATGAAACACAGCATAATAGCAATAATAATAATAATTCAAAACCAGGAGTCTGAAAATTGCTTTGGCCAAAGACTATAGAAACCTAATGAAAAGAAAAACCCCAGAGAGATATGAAGTGGGGGCAATTTCCCAGAAGAAAATTGCCACCTTTTAACAGTAAATACTTTACCTATTCTGATAAATATAAATGTATTATAATTCAGAAATTATTTAGGCTTTTGTTGCGCTCTCTATTTTAATGGCCAATTGATATTTAACTACGTTGTGATTATTAATGGATTTAATTAAGTTTGCTGTTCCTTCCTCAGTGGAACAAAGGAATCCTGGACACAATAACAAAGCCATTTCATCTCCTTGTAGCAGGTCTCTCTGTTTCTGCTCTATATTGAAAATCAGGTTTATTCAGTGCCCCTGTGTGAAATGAAATTCAGAATAAATATTTACTGGGTTTTTTTAAATAATAATTTAGAAACTTCTGCTGCTTCCATCAGCACTTGGGGGGTCTGGTTGGTGTCTCTCATTGTTCATGCCATTGATTTCAGAGGAGCTGCTCCTCTCTCTGTGTGTCCAATGTGCTTTGGGTACCCTTGGATGGCGAAGGGCTTGCAGGGGAAGGTGTGTGAGGAGCAGCGGAGGGCACTGGGTCTGTCCAGCTGGACAGGAGGAGACTGAGGGGACACCTCACGGCAGTCACAGCCTCCTGGAGAGGGGAAGAGGAGGGGCAGCTCTGATCTCTGCTTTGTGGTGACAGTGACAGGACCCGAGGGAGCGGCTGGAGCTGAGTCAGGGAGGTTTAGGTGGATATTAGAGAAATGTTCTTCACCCAGAGAGTGTTGGGGCACTGGAACGGCATTCCCAGGGAATAGTCACGGCCCCAAGGCTCCCAGAGCTTCAGGAGCGTTTGGACAACAATCTCAGGCAGTGGTGTCACTCCCGGGGAGGGTTCTGTGCAGGGCCAGGAGCTGGGCTCGATGATCCCTGTGGATTTCTCCCACCTCAGCCTCCTCTGTGATGCTGTGGAGCTGTTCAGTGGGGTTGGTTTGGGATGGGACCCCCCCCAGTGCTCTGTTTGGGGCTGGTTTGGGATGGGAGCCCCCCAGTGCTCTGTTTGGGGCTGGTTTGGGATGGGAACTCCCCAGTGCTCTGTTTGGGGCTGGTTTGGGATGGGACCCCCCCAGTGCTCTGTTTGGGGCTGGTTTGGGATGGGAACTCCCCAGTGCTCTGTCTGGGGCTGGTTTGGGATGGGAACTCCCCAGTGCTCTGTTTGGGGCTGGTTTGGGATGGGAACTCCCCAGTGCTCTGTTTGGGGCTGGTTTGGGATGGGAACTCCCCAGTGCTCTGTTTGGGGCTGGTTTGGGATGGGAACTCCCCAGTGCTCTGTTTGGGGCTGGGCTGGGCTGGGAGCCCCCAGAGTTCTGCCAGCCAAGGCAGAGGTTTGCTGCCCTCCACAGCAGCTTTTGGGATGCCGATATTGGTTGCAGGCTTCAAACCCCCAGGGTGGAGAAGGGAGGATTTCCAGGCTTGCAGCTCCCGTGCACATGGAGGCTCAAACTCTTGCCCTGCAGGGAACAGAGCTAACAGAGGATGATAACTTCAGCATGAGACTGAGCAGTGGGAGCAGATGAGTGTTTCAATAACAAAGAGTCTCTTTTCATGCAAATGTCCCAAGTGTTAAAGAACAGAGAGAGGATCTCATCCCTCTCCTACCCTCTGAGAAGCTGGGAAGTGTAAGCAAATTGCTCTTACATGGAAGGGGAGGGTTTTGTTCCCTTTTCTGTAGCCATTGTGTGCTCTGCAAGAAAAACAGGAGAGATGGTGAATGTGAGCCTTCCCTGGCATCTGGCTTGGAGGGAGGAGAAGCAAAGAAGGAGACAAGGCTGGGGTGGGCAGTCTAACTCCTTCCAATCTTCTCCCTCTCCCTCCTCCTTGGGTGGAAAAAGCACTTGATTTATTTGTTTGCTTGCTGTCCTGGAGAAGGTTTGCTTCCCTTGAGAACCAGAGAGCTGTAACTCTAGCAAGAGACTTCCAAACCAAAAGCATAGGAAAAAGAAAAATTGGATCAATAGACATCTTCCATCGTTGGGAGAGCCCTTTCCCTCTCCATTAAATTGAGAGAGACACAGTGCAAAGGAGGGTGAGTATACGAGAGCCAGAGCAGCACAAAACTCCCTCAGCCCCGAGTCTGATGGAGGCTTTTGTGAGCAGCGAGGCTGGCGGAGCTTGGGCACAGGGTTAATTACACCTGAGGTGGCATCCAGGTCATCGCGAGTGGGAGGGTCTGTGCTGCAACAGCAATGAAAGTTGTCTGCAGACAAATCGATTTATAAACCCAGAGCCCTCTCGTTCTCTGAGAGGCACTGGCTTGCTTATTTCTTTTGGGACTGGTAGGAAATCAGTCCCTGAGGTGGGTAAAGCCGGCTGAAGTTTCGAGCCAGGTTCCTCGTGCCTGAAAAGTGAAAAATCTCTGTCTCTGCTGGGAATGTGCTGCTGGTCCCCCTCAGCACCTCCCTCCACTGCTGCTGGGAGGAATTTTGCTCTGTCTGTAGCCCCTGAGCTTAAAAGGAGGACTAAAGGGTCAGAATAAAACCCAAAGCACAGCAATACTTTCTCCACCTGACCTCTGGGCATCTTTCCCTTATTCCTAAGGGAAACCTTTATTCTAGCAAATACAATAGAAATATGGCAAATACAATAGAAATATAAAAAATAAGAGTGCTTTGAGTCCTTTCCTCTCCCACATTGCTGCTCTTCACTAGAAAACTCTCTGTACCTCTACCTGATAGGGAATCTTATCTGACCTGACAGCAGCTGATTTATTTACCAGCTACAAAAGCAACATCAACAATTCTGTTGTTGGGGAGGAGAAGATGCTGCACTGGGAAGGTGATAACCTAGAAAGGGATATTTCTGCATGGAGAATTTTGATTGAAATTTGATTTTTGGAAAGGAGCAGAAGGAAGTTACTTTCATGGGTGCAGAGGAAGGTCCTGTGAGCAGGCTGTTGGGTTTGTGTGACTCTCCAAGTGCTTTCAAATGTCAATTTTTCTGCACAGTGGTGCTGGGGAATTCTTCCTACCCAAAGGTGTGTACCAGAACTGCAATAGAGTGTTTGTTTTGGACTGGATGCTCTTATTTACTGCTGCTTGTAAAACCTCTGGCCCAATGGGATTCCCTGCCTTGCTGACATGAAGATGTTATCTCTGTAAATATTCCTGCCGTTCTGCATGCCTGCACCAGCAGTGTTGTTGGGGTGGTGGGAAAAATCAATCAGAGCATCAGTAAAATCCATGGGCGGAGATCTTCAGAGCTGCCAGCTCCCGTGGGCATCCAAATCCCCCAGGCAGCTTTGGTAATCTCAGCTTGTAATTATTATCTGTAAACATTTTGCTGTTGGGAGCAGGTGAGAGTGGCTAGAAGGAGCTGGCTTAAATCCAAGGAATTTATATGCCACCTTATTATCATAGTAACTGTGTCAGGGAAGAGATGGGGTGTTTTCCTACTGCATTTCACCACTTTGGTAACTGAGACACAGAAAAGCCCACAGTCTAACCAGAAATCTCTGTCCATTTGGGAATTTGAACAGAAATGTTCTATATTCCAGGCCAGTGCCCTAACATGCATCTTGCCTCCCTTGTTATCATGCATTAAGGGAGAGATGGATGATTTCAGTATGTCGTTTTCATAGAGAGTGTTGACATTTCATTATTTTTCCCTGTATTCCTATGAAATAATTTCTGAAACTCTTTCTTGTAGTAAATTAGGCATTTTGGAGTTTCAATTTTTTTAAAAAACAAGGTTTTCTTACTGTTTCTATATTAGTCCACACTATTTCTAGTTGTGAATTTGTTTCATTGTAATTTTGATTTATAATAAACCAGTATTTTAATCCAACCTCACGATTTGTCCCAAATCATCACCTTCAACAAAAATTTTATTTGTGATAGATTTCACAATACATCCATGTGAAAATAGAAAAGTGGAAGTAATATGAATGAACTGTCAGCATTCCAAGATGAAATAAAAAAAAAAAAAAATCCAGAAGTACAAATTCCAAAAAGATCCAGTGATTTTTTTTCATTTAAATTGATATAGTATATTACTGGAGCATAGACATCAGTTTTGCACAAACAGCTTTCCTGCAGTGAATCTGTCGAGATGAAAAGATTGCAGCCAATATTGTCTGAGACCAGCAAAACTCTCACAAAGTAGACATAAAAAAGTGTAGCAGTGATATTTTCACAGCCATAACCAGAAATTCTCATACAAAGCCACCGCAATGCAAAAGTTTTGAAACAAAGACGAATTTAAACAACAAAACTTGCATTAACACTTTCCTTTACCTTGTCCTGCCATCCTCTCTCACCTTGTAAACCACCTCCATGAAACCTCACCGCTTCTGTTTTTGCAGCAGTGAACCTGATAGGAAAACAGAGTGGGAATTAATTGAATGTGGATGGGTAATTGTGTCCCACCTCGCCTCCTCCGCAGCTCCGCGGTGCCTCGCAGGAGTGCAGCGAACAGTGCGATCGCAGCTGGCACGTGTTTGTTCTCTCATCCCTCCTCGGGGGAAATTACTTTCAGTCGAGCGATTCGTGAGGAACTCTTTCTAAATATGTGCACATGGGATGCTAAATATTTGCTAGGAAAAGGCCAGGCCGAATGAATTCCTCCTGGAGTGGGGGAAAATGGAGTTTGTGAGGATTATTTTGTCTCAGGAGTTAATACTGTGGCAATTAGGCAGAGCAGAGTTGTTACCTGCATGGAGATTTGGTGTCGCTGCCACAGCTGCAGAGATCCCTTTGGGAGGCTGTCAGTGAACTTGGAGATGAGGACTGAGACTCACAGACATGGAGAGGGGAATAGACAATAATTTAAATGAAAATATTTGCTCCTCGCTCTGCTTAAACTGAGGAACTCCAAAGCAGTGGCCTGGCTGGGAGGCAAATGTCACCCGTGGAGTGTCACAGAAGAGTCAGGACCCAGGTAATAAAAAAGTTATCCAACACACAAAGTAGAATCAGGACATGTTCCTCCTGAAACACCGAGTCTCCAGAGCATTCCAAGGTAGAGAACACATCGTATTTATTGCCCTGTGCAGATTTTTCGTGTGTTCCCATATGTAGAGCTTTGTCCCTGACAACTGCTGGCATCTGTCTCCCTTTCAGTGCTCCCCGTGGGACTCCTGGTTGTGCTCCATGCATCACATCCCTGCCTCACTGATTCTGCACTGATTCTGCACTGATCCAGAGGCACAGCCCCCCTGGGAAGGGTTTTTCTGTCTCCTCACCATACTTTCTGGAGAGGAAGGAAGGGGACGTTGAGATAAGACAGTGAGCATTTCACTGCCCTGTGCCTCAGCATCCCTAGCAATAAAAATATGTAAAATTTTCTCCCCCAATAAACTTTGGGGTTCAATTTGCAGCTGTTCATAAGGGCAGAAGCTACTGCAGAAATGGAATTTTTTTCAGTGCTCAGTTAATTAGTAGCTTGAAGAATTATCACAGCTCTGAGCAGGGTATTGCTACACATCCGTGTTTGTCACTCGTTTATTACAGCAATTTGTTTTTCCTATTAATAAAACATTTACAGGCACCTCAAGCACTGTTTTCTTACACCAGTGTTTTTGTTTAGGATACAAACCAGATTGGGGTGACAATTTTTAGTGCCTTCTAAATAACTTCATCTAGAGGTGACTCTATTAGCTGTACAAGTTCTTCTCCAGGAAGCTTGTAGCTGGACAGTGCACCCTGTAACGGGACAAATAATTAAATTCAGCAAGTTTGGGTGAAAAATAGAATAAAAATGAAAGTGATTTCTTCCTTAGGTAGCCTTCCTGCCTTCCCTTACCCAACACCTGCTTGTTGCTGTCCTGCTGAGCCCCTGCCTGGCTCTTTGAGCTCTCCTGGTCCAGAGCGTCACTCTTGGTTCCCAGGAGAGCTTCAGGCTCAGGAGAAACTCTGTGCTGGGAGAGCTGTTCATGTCATTGCCAAATCAAACCCTCTGGTGCCTCCCTGCAGGGGAATTAAAGCTCACAGGGAGCTCTTGGGAAGGGACGAGTGCATGAAGGACTGGCACCTTCACGTGCTGCTTTCTGTGAAACATTGGATGTCCAATTACAATGTGATCCTGAATTCTGAGGGTTTTGCCCTCAACCAGGCTCTGTTCCCATGGTGAACAAGCCATGGCTGCATGCAGGGTTCTGGCTGAGGCTGGTTTTTTGCAAGGCTGAGTGGTTTCAAGGCAGGGTGTGTGGGAGGTGCTACTCCCTTTCCTTTGCTCTGTGACTTTCCTGCCTTCACATGGACAGCTCTGTTCTCTAACCAGCTTTCCCAAAAACTGGAAATGAGCTAGAGGGGAAATTAAAACCATCAGCTTACCCTCAAATGTCCTGTGAATATGACTTTTTTTTTTTAAAATAAAAGCTCTTCTAGATGTACCGAACAATAATCTATCTTTCTTCAGGCTATTGACTTTCCTATAAAGAACAATGCAAAACAGTGTCCTTCCTGCAGCAATTGCAGAGGCTGTTAAACACCACCTCCTGGGAGGACCTTGTTCTCATCTAAGCATGATGGTTTTCTGACTAATTTAAATTTATCCTTATTCAGCTTCATTGTTGTCAGGGCTGCTCCTCAAAATAGAACTTTTCCATAGGTGAAAGTCTCTAAATGCTGAACTGGAAAGAGGCAGACTTATGCCAGGTTTTTTAAGTTACCTATTTAAAATTCCACTTTAAAAATTAATATAGGTTAGTTTTAAGATGGTATTTTTATATGAAGTGGCTTTTATGCAAGGAATTTCTTTTTTGCTTATTCTGTTCCCCCTCCTTCTATACCATCCTGTGCAAGCATCCTTTGGAATCCAGCGTGGCTGGATAACATACAGCCATTAACTTTGCTTTGTGGATATCTTCAGGGCTGAGGTCATGGCTGCCTCTTGTTGAGGAATCTAAAAGTAATTTTTGATGTTTAACGTGATTAGTTTTCTTCTTTTCAATATTTTTGTAAAGGATGGTTTCACAATTTGCTATTTTCTTCATAGAGACCTTTCCTTTGATTTGCCCTCTGTATTAGAAAACATAATGTTTTGCAGCAAGGCTGGCTTGGTTTGTTTCTAAACATTTCTTCTATTGACAGTGAAGTCAATAAAAAGACTCAGGCGTTAGAAGAGATGTTATTTTCCTTGCACAACAGCAGTGGCACCATCAGTGAATTCTGGGGTCCCCTCTGAGCCCTCCTTGAGCCCAGGGCGTGGTGCCTTTCCCAGCCCTGTTGCTCTCCGTTCAGTTTGGTGCCTCTTTCCAGCTGCTGCTCAGCCTCCCTCGTGGCTGACGGCACCTGCAGCTGCTGGGAGCTGAGAGTGAAGCCAAAGGAAAAAAACCAAACTTGACTCAGTTGTGTGATCAGGTTAAGCTCTCCCCAGATAGCAAAGCCCTTACCTTCCTGCCTGGAAAAAGGGAGGAGGACGGGAGACAGAAAAAGCAGTGATAGCTGCAAAGGCTGAGTGGTTTTCCAAAGGATTCTGTGAGAGATCAGCTGCTTTGAGAAAGCAGAATCTGAGAGCAATTCTGCTGTAAAACTGACCTGTTTCTGATCACTACCATGAGCAATTCTGATGTACTGTGATAAAAATTGTCATGTTTATTTCTTGGCAAGCTTGGCCAGTCATGCACTGCTGTCTGTCCAGTCTCTGTTGGCTGTGGGATTTTTGCATCATCCTTCCCACATTAATAAATGAACTGTAACATCCATAAAACTTTTCTGAAACAAATCTGGGATTAGCCTAGTTCAGGGAGCATCTGGATCAGTGGTGCTGTGCCCTGTGCAGTGAGAAGTTGCGAGGAGCTGTCTTTGTGATGCACTGGCTGCCCAAGGAAGCGGTGGAGTCAGTCCAACCATCCTTGGAGGTGTTTATAAGATGTAAATGTGATGCTTAGGGACATGTTTTAGTGGTGGACTTGGCAGTGCTGGTTAACAGTTGGACGTGATGATATTAAAAGTCTTTTCCAGCCTGGACAATTCTATGGTTCTAGATTGGTGTTCTGGGTTTGGATTAAAACTCTGACTAAGCTTGATATATGTGTCCAGTTCCTATCTGCTGTGTGGTTATTTAAATGAAAATCTCCCCCTCTTGCTTTCTAGACCCTCTGTCCTTCTTCTCTTCCTGATGCTCTTGACCTGTGTTCCTTTGGTGCTCCTCTGTAATCTACCAAGGTGCAAAATTTGCAAAATTATCTACTACCTCCAGTCCCAGCCTTCTCCCATCCATGGGATGCTCCCTCCAGTCCTGTCTGGTAAGTCTCCTTCCTTTCGTATTCAAATGCTTCTTTAAAAATTCATAATACCTATGAAAGCAGATAGGTAGATCCCAAGGAAATCCACTTTTGGAGTGGTAAAACGTATTTTGCGTGTTCAACGTTTTCTTCATCAAATTGAAGGGAAAGAGGTAAAAGAAAGGAATTTTTAGTTTCTTGTCTGTGAAGTTTGAAACAATCTGAGATGCCTAACTTCAGTGTGCACTAAAGCTTTAAAAAACTTGATAAGAATCCAGCGACATTACCTGGTTTGTGTGAAAGATCAGTTTACCATTTGCTTGCAAATGACCGCAGATGTCCTGGCAAAGCTGCAGGACAGAGCTGTGTCACTGCCCTGCCACAGTTCCTGGAGGATCCTGGAGGGTCTGTGTTGGCTTAAACACTGCTTCCTTCCCTGCCTTATGTTTTTCCCAAGGACCACCTCAGAGGTTCACCCAGCAAAGAGAACACAGGGTTTGGACTGGGGGCAATTTCTTTTTGGTGTTGGATGTGCAAATACTGAATTGCTACATAAGGAGATGTGCTTGTTGTGTGAGCTCTGTGTTTGCTTCCAGCACATTCCCTGCATGTGTGATACTCCAAGCTACAGAAACCTGCTAATGTGAACTTTGGGCAGCTGCTCTAGAGCTCATAGAACTGTCAGAACTTCATATAAACTTCTCTCAGATATGCCAAACTAAAGAACTAAAGAACACTCTGGGCCAGCTCTTAGAGGGTCCAGCAATTCCTTGTGGCTTAGGCATTATCTGAGAAGGTTCTGGTTTTGCCCTGCTGACTTCTGAAGATGAGAGTTTTGATTCTCAGCAACATCTGGGCCTCTCTTTTATCCAGCTGATGTGGGAAAGTCATTAACCTTTGCCGAGCAGAGTTTGCTTTTTAAAAAATGAATCAAAAGAACATGTTTTGATACATTAAAAAATGCATGTCATAAAACTGCTGTTTCTGTGCCTGCTGAAGCCAAGAACTGCTCAGGCGTGAGAAAGAGCAAAGAGAAAAAGCCAATAAAAACTATCCAAGCCTAACAGAAATATTAGGGAAGGAGATGAAAGACAACCACCTGGGATGCCCATGAAACCACTGATTTTAATCCCCTGCTGGTGCTACATGTTTCCTTGGAAAGGGAATTTATAGATAAAGGAAAGATTGCATGGATAATGTATTTGATCAGTGTTTCTAACCCTCAGCCTGGGGCCAAAAACTCCTTGAAGGCGAGGAATTATGCTTTTTTTGTAGGTATCAGGAATTCCCATATTTTTTGCATATCCTCTGCAGATCTGATAGTGCTTTAAGGAAGGAGTGCTGGCCTCCAGTCACACAGAAAGGAGGCAGCAAACATGCTTAAGGAGGAAGTGTTATGGACTTAGGAGCTGCTCCGTTTTTGGAAAAATGAAGCTGAAAGAAATTTATAGCTGATTGGAGAGACTGGGAAGAGCTTGGAAATGGTAGCACCAACTTCATACTGCTGAGATAAAGCTTGCAATACAATGGGTTTATGAAAACCTTCAGGATTTATCCTTATGCAGCAGTATGAGTTTGGACAGGGGCCAGGATGCCATCTGCAAGTGTCCAACAAAAATCCAAAACACTTTATAGAATAGATATTGCTCTCCCTCCACTCCTCAACAGCAGTTCCAGCCAAGTGGGAATGGAGGAATTTTATAAGATTAGTGGGCTACAGGCTGCAAGCAGAGAGCTAACCTTGTCTGCCTCTAAAGCCAGGGGTATAATCTCCAAATTAAATTTACATGATTTATCACATCCAGGAAGATTGGTGAAACAAGCAGAAAACATAGAGGAGAGGGGAAGAGATGATGGCCAATGTACTGGAGGGTTTTGTCTTGTCTGTGGTAAAATGCTCAACTCAAACCACTGAAATGGGATTAGTAGTGGGCCCCCAGACCAAATTGTTCTGAAACACAGAGGTGCTTAATGTATTGTTTTCAAAATGCAATATCTCAGGACAGAGACCCATCTGTTGTCACGGAGGAATCAGATGGAAAGTGCATTAAAAGTTGGAATTGTTCCCCACTGGGAGATCAGCACTGAGTCACGGTGATATATGGGATCTGTGCAAAGGGAAGAGAGACAATATTGTCCCTTTGATTTATGCAGTGCATAGTCACTGCCCCTTTCTCCAGCGTTTCTGTCCTGTTGGCTGCAGGCAGCAGCAGAGAGGGTCCCCTGGCTCCTTTGCAGTCTCATCCTGTTGGGGGTTTAGTGGTGGAGCAGCTCTGTTAGGATGGGGCAAATGTGTTTGAAAAGCAAGGAGAAACTCATACAAAATGCAAAGGCCAGCAGGAGCTGACCCAGGAGAAGAAACAGAAGTTTTGATGCATTTTATTCACCTGATGCCTTAATGTATAGTCAAAACATAGAAGGATGGTTTGGTTAAGCATCTCGAGTGTGTTATTTCTTCACAGCCAGCTTTGATGACATCCTACGAAAGGCATTGTGCAAAAGTAAATCTGTGCAGAACTAGTGGAGTTTGGGCTGTGCAAGACCTTTGGAACAGTGTGGGTCTGCAACCAGGCTCAGCCCCTGGGTCACAGAGAGCTAAAACTGTGTTTGTCTGTACAGGAAAAACAAGAATTTGACCCAGGACAGCTGCAGCTGTTGAGCCTGTGGTGCTCCTGATAAAACCCACCCTGCCTTTCCTTCTGTGATTTACTCCAGCACTTCCCTCTGCTGCTCTGCTGTACAGGAAATTGGCTTCCACCCAGCCAAGTGCTCTGATTTTACTTTGCTGGTTCTTAAGTAACAGCTACAGCTAGGACAGGTATAAAGCCACATCCTGAAAACCTCCCCTACACACCTTGCAAAGGGACTGATTAAAGCTTTCTTGTTATCCCTGGGAAATCTGGGCGCCTCCTAAGGAAGAGCTGTGAAATCATTTCCCTTGTTAACTGCTGGGATCTTCTTGGAAATCCTATCATATTTCATTTTTATTACCTGTTACTAGAACTACCCAGGTGGCATATTGAAGAACACTTGTCAAAAAAATGTAGCATTGTTCTTTTATTAAGAATAAATGAAATTTATCTCATAACCC
Organism: Acanthiza pusilla; assembly: GCA_036630365.1. Lineage (NCBI taxonomy): Eukaryota > Metazoa > Chordata > Aves > Passeriformes > Acanthizidae > Acanthiza > Acanthiza pusilla. Next base: position 6,407,373 of record JAXCHO010000049.1, on the reverse strand, counting down.
AATCTCCTTCTGAAATTACTATAGATCCAGGCAAAGAGGAATCGAAGATAATATATTTTCTTCATTTATTGCATTAGCTTGCATCATCTTTCCTTGTATTTTTCCATCTTTTTTTTTTTTTTTTTTAATAAAAATCCTAGGTATTAAAGGCTAGTAAAGACAATTTTGTTTCGTTTTTGCTGAGTTTTGCTGGTTAGCTGAAGCTGGCACATGGCCAGCCTCACATCATCTCTGTTAAAACTTGGTGGGGTGCCACTCCAAGGAGACACCTCATTAAATTCATGTTGGCAAATGTTTGTCACCTTCTCAGGAGCTCTGCAGTGATTAGGGTTGGGATTTTCCTCACCTCATCTCCGAGGCAGTTCCTGGATCTGTGCTAACAGGCACTTTCACAGGTAGACAGGATTATTTGCCCTCTGAAGTGTCTTTCTCTCTCTCTGCTGTTGAGGGAGCCTGGATGGCAGGCCCAGATTACAATCTTCATTTTTTGATGTTTAAATGAGATGAATTCCATCCTCCAATTCCTTCAAAACTATTTACTTGATTTTTCTTCCCTGCTGCCTCTGGCAGGAGTAGGTTTCAGATCAGTTCTTCCCTGCACGAAGAGATCCTCACTCAATTCCTCCAAGGCTTGACCTTTCCCGAGCTTTTTCACTTATGCCACCTGCTTCCTACATTTGACATAGCCCTAAATAGTTTTGAATCATCTCATGAATTCTCTTAAAAATTATGTTTTGCCTTGGTCACCTCTGAGTCTCCTCTCTCCCAGCAAATACAGGTCATGTTTGCCCAGAGTTTCTGTGTCAGGTGCCAAGCTGCTGAATCAGTCTCGTATTGCCTGAATTCCTTCCTCACAGCAGCATCTTCTGGGCCAAGCTCTTGCTCGGAATGTGACAGTGAGGGAGAGGAAGGACACGAGGAAACTGTTTTTCCTTGGCAGAGGTTCTTGTGCTGGAAGAGCCCTGGTGCAGCTGAATGTCCCTAGAGAAGTGAGGAGGTTGCTGAAGGCAGTATGGTAGCTCCTTGAAGGGGGTTTGTGCCAAGATTTATATGTTGGGAAGTTTTGGAAAAATGGAATGTATTAATTGCTCTCTAGCTTTACCTGCGTTTTTTTTTGTTTTCTGGTTTTGGGGAGGGTTTTTTTTTTGTGGTTTCTTTTTTTTGTGGGGTTTTTTTGTTGGTTTTTTTTGGTCAGTTTTTTGTTTATTTGTTTTGTTTATTTGTTTGTTTTTTTTTGTTTTCTGGTTGTTGCTTGTTATTTGGTTGTTTTTTCCCCCAAACAAGCATTTAGGACTCTTGGGCACACAGTAAAAAAGGTTGGAGGATTGGTGAGCAGTGTCCAGGCCACATACATGTATTTCCCTCTTCTTTCCCTTTTCTTTTTTTTTTTTTTTCCTATCCACTGACCCTGGAATTCACTTTCCTACGTTCTGGGCTGTTTTTTTTAGCTTGGACACCAGAACACTGAGGAGGAAAAGGCCATAAAATCAGAACATGGTTCAGCATTACCCGAATGACGCTGTTGTGCAATGTGCTGCAGTTTGGGACTGGTTTTGTATAAATCTCTTTTCCAGAACTGGATATTGCATAAAGTGGAACATCTTGATCACAATCTCAGTTCACTGCTTGCTGAAATCTCATCCTGTGCCTTCACATGCTCTCAGGAGCTTAGCTTAGGTGCACACTGAGCCTTGGGACAGCAGTGTAAAGAAGGCTGATACGAGGGAGAATTGGATTTTTTGAGGAAAAAGACTGAGTAAATGGGAGGGAAAAGAAGCTGTTTTGCATTCTGGGCTTGCTCAGATGCATAGAGAGAATTTAACCTTCCCTCTGGTGTGAGGGGTGGGGTGGATGCATCCTGCCCCACTCCAGTTTCACTCTCCCATGCTGTTCCTGGGCCCTCAGCCTGAGGTTTGCAGTGCATTCTCCTCTTTAGCTCTGCCTCTGCTGCTGGAGCCATCTCAGGCTGTGTCTGCCCGAGCTGGGTGATCTTGCACTGAGAGGGGAAAATATCCACTGTAAACCTCACCCAGAACATCACTGATGTGGAAGAACAGCTCCCAGGAACCAGGGGAATAAATGATTTATCAAAGGTAGTTTTGACCCTTGCCAGGGTCGTATTAAACACCTTCTTTCTTTCTGGCTGACTGGAGAGACTGGGCACATTGATATATGTTTTTCCCATCTTGTTCTCCATTGTCTGAGCCACAGTGAGAGAATTTCAGTCTTTGAAAATGTGTTGGACTAAGCTGAGAGGAAAGGAAATACACAGAAAGATGGTGTGCTCCGCTGTTGTAGTCACAAGTGGTTTGTGACAATTAGTGGGAATTATTTATTTCTGAGTCTGATGTGGAGAGTCTGCTGGTCCCTCACCAGCAGTGGAGCAGCATGTAGACAAGTTTTGGCTAATTTCCATTAAAAATAGGATTGTTTTTAGTTGTGGGGATCACTAGGTGCTGTTCCCCAGGGACAGGAGGGATTCCCCACTCCTTGGAATTTTCTCATCAAAAGCTAATGTCTCACACCCCAAGTTCAGTCCACCAAATTTTGATTCCAAAGCATCTATGTTACCCTCCAAACAACCTCTCATTTCAGTCTGGATAGCATGTCAGGCACCTGCACAGATTTAAAAGACATGCACATCTGACACTTGGGAACACAATTTAGTGGTGGACTGAGCAGTGCTGGATCAATGGTTGGACTCAATGAAATTGGAGAACTTTTCCAACCCAAATAATTCTATCATTCTGAGTGAATCTATGATTCTTTGTAGACTCTCCAGCCTTTTACTACCATGAGCAGGAAGGGGAACTTTATATTTCCCACCTCAAGAGAGAGGTGTCCCTTGTTCAGTGTTATCAGAGTGTGACAACAGCCTTTGTACCACAAGGGTTTTAATTTCACAGCGGGGAAGTAAGAAAACACCACATTTTATCTAAGGAAAAACCTTTGAAACTGCCAAATACTTGTGAGACAACAAGCCCTGCAAAGTGTCTGGAATGTGGCTGATTTATGACTGCTTCGTGGGCGTAATTTTCTCTGCTTGCTGGTCCTAAGCTTTATTTGCTTTGGGAGAATACCACTGTGAGGGTTTCGGTGTGACATTTACAGTTTCCCTCATGCAAATTGGCCCAGAAGCTGCCCAGGGACAGCAGACCATGAACTTATAAGGGCTGGCAGGGAGAGTGTGCAGGGAGGTCAATCTGGGGGTGTGATTTCTCCTCCCTGCAGAAAGAGAGCTGGATCAGTGGCTGTGGAAGGATGCTCTGGAGAGCTGATGCAGAATTATTTTCGTTTTGTTTCAGCTGCCCTTTGTTTTTCAGCTAAATCAAACTGGTATTTTGGGGCCACACTGCTTAGTTTCAAGCCTCAAGGCATTTTTATTTCTGAATGATGCTATTTCATTTTTTGGGTTTTTTTTGTCTGTGTGGTTATTTTTAAGAAAAGTGGTGAGAATATATATTGTTCCTCTCTCCTTCTTCCCCAGCCCTTTACACAAATTTGTAAATCACCTGATACATTTTTTTCGAAAGAAGAAAGCATGAGAAAACACACTTTGGCGCAGAATTTGAAGGTCTATCTGGAAACAAAACATTTTGGACAGAGGGAAAATCAAGTTCTGTAATTGGAATTGATTTTTAAGGTTCAACATGGAGTTTGCACTGCAGTGGTGACTTGAGAGCAAGGAAAAAAGATGCACAATGGGCGTGATGAGACAGTGGTATCAGCTCTGTAGAACCTGGTGGTGCAGCAAGAGGTGAGATACTGAAGAGGTGGAGGTGCCATCTCTGATATCTTGGAGAAAGGTGCACAATGCAGCAAGAGCTGGCACTGCTTTTGTGTTTGGCCAGATATGGCACTGACTTATCTCAGGAAGGAGTTTCATGCAGCGGGGCATGCCCACTGTGGGGCTACTCCCGGGACTACCCGAGTCGGGCTACTCTCGGGACTACCCGAGTCGGGCTACTCTCGGGACTACCCGAGTCCTGCTACTCCCGGGACTGCTTGTGATTTACTCATTGTGCCAAACTCGCTGGGAGTTTTATTTTTAAAAAGCCTGTGTAGTCTGTTTTTCCTGCCTCCCTTCTCCCGCACTGAGCAGCACTAAATGCTGTTTGCCACTGAGGACATTTAAACTAATTTTTCCAAAGTGCTGATGAAGCAGGACACACTTTTATTGCTGTCATAACACCGCTCAAGCTCGCTCCCTTGATTGCGTTTGTAAAACACCGACCTTAATCAGTTTGCACCCCAAGGAGCGGCTGGTGCAGCAGCCCTTGAGCCCATCTGCTGCATGTCCTGCTGGCCAAAATGACTTCATTACCAGGCAGCAGGGAGGGCAGAGCAGGGCTGGCAGGGGAGCTCAGCTTTGCTGTGCCTGCTGCTCTGCTCCTGCCCCGTGGTGTGTGCCAAGGTAATTGGCAGGTTCTGGTTCTCCTGCTGGGAGACTCTTTCAGTGCCCGGCGCGTTTCCTGCCGGTGGGGAAATGTGCTCTTTGCATGTCAGCACATTCACACGCTGCCCTGGGACCCAGCTCATGCAGGGTGAGGCAGCAAGGGGAGGAGAGGGCAGGCCATGGTAAACAGCCAACTGGAGTCCAGCTTTGCCTGCCTAGGAAGGGTTAAAAAACCCCTTTGAACTACATAGCCTCGGTAACACAGCAAGACAAAGCTGGGAGTTCCAGGAGCCCACTCTGGACCCAATAATAATATCCTGTGAGTCTATTTTGGATGCACATCATGCTGTGGCAGGGGAGGTTCAGGCTGAATGTGAGGAAGATGTTCATCACTGAAAGGGTGGTTGAGCACTGGAATGGGCTGTGCAGGGAGATGGTGGAGTCACCATCCCTGGAAGTGTTTAAGAAATGACTGGACTTGGCTCTGAGTGCTATGGTTTAGTGGCGTGGGAGGCTTTGGCCAAAGGTTGGACTCAGTGATCTTGGAGGCCTTTTTCACCCTTAATGATTCCATGTAGAACAGCATCCCTGTGTCACCCAGCAGTCACTGGGCACCTGTCCTGGCACTGTGCAGTCTGGGGCTGGGGACAGCCAGCTGACCCTCACCCAAAATGGTCCACATCAGAACTGTCTGTCTGTCTCTTCTGAAGAGGCAATTCTGTAGTCAGGCTCGAATCTGTAGCTCGTAATGTGCAGTCACAGTCAGTGAGATTTCTCTTCCCTTAGCTGAAAAGAGCTTGAGCCAAGTTCTCTTTGATCTCCTGATCAAATCTGCAGATTTGCCTCAGCTCCAGCCTGGGGCACCTGCAAGTCAAAGCCATCCTGCAGCTCAGTTCCTGTCCCCAGGGTCTGACCTGCAGATGCCATGGCACTCCTCAAAACACACAGTCTGCCCAACCCCTACCTCATCTCTTTCTCCCTCTTCCATTCTGGCCTCCTCTTGCCCTCTGGGTGCTGCCATTGCACCTACTGCAGTCAGAAATGTCCCCTGGAAGCAGCGGTCCCCTGAGCAGGCTCTGCCCTGGCTCCTCTCAGCTGCTGCAGCTCCCTGTGCACATTCACAGTGGCAGCTCAGTCGCCACAGCCAGGGGCACTGCTATTTCAGTCCTGGCCTTGGTCTGGGAAGGCTCTGGTGGCAGATTGTGTTGTGATTCAGTAGTAATGATAAAAGGTTGGGCGTTCACGGAGCTGTGCATGCTTACAGTTGACTTAACAGTAGCTAATTAATTTTCCCAGTGTTGTGATTCACTGGGGCAGCATTTTCTCCAAGTGTGGCTAAAACCCTCTCCAAACCTTTGTCCTGCCAAAGGCACTGACACGGGATGACAGCAGAAATGTGTTCTCACCCCCTGTTTGCTGCTTCCTGTTCCTTGGTCTATTTTTTGGGTCCAGAGGAATATGGAAGTGGCCCCTGAATGAAAAGAATAGACTCTACTAAGTCTTGCTGGGGTTTTTATGAGAAGTATCTCCTGCCTCATGCGCTGCCTCTCCCTCTCACTGTTCCTTGGTTAGGATGTTGTGCCTTCAAGTCATGTCTTGATGAGAATCAGACTGGGCACTGAGTCCTGTTGGGGAATCAGATGCTGGGGGTAGCGATTGAAGCTTTTTGGCAATTTGCTTTCAAATGTCTTGGCAACAGGAATAATTTAGAGCTAATGAAATAGATGAAGAGGAAAGAGGAGGTCATCTCTCAGGCTGGAAAAGGCAGCTTATGTCATTGGCTCAACACTGGCTTTAAGACAATCTAACTGTCCCAGAGAAGAAAATGTGGGTTTTTTTCCTTTTCTCTCTTTGATGTAGGCGCTCATTTGGGCTGAAAAAGGAGGTGAGGCATATCTGGGCTGAGTGCAGCTCTGCTGGGGCTGAGTAAGTGAGGGGATAAAAAGAAAATATTTGTGGCGCAGACCATCTTTCTTTGCCGTTATAAAAACCTCATGACAGTAGAAATGTGTTGGTTTGCAGAGTCATTGCAATATTTGTATTTGTGTGAGCTATCCCTGGCCTTTGTCTGGAGGAGAGGGAACAGTGGACTGCCTCTGAACTTCCTCCATCCTCCCCAGATCCCATGGTGCCAACCTTATTGGGTAAGGAAGCACAGAATCAATATTTTTGACTTGTCAATATTCTTGTCCAGCGTTTTTTATCCTGCACTCTCTCGTTGCTCTCTCCACTGCAGTTGTTGTATTTTTGCTTCTCTTGATTTCCACCTCTACTCCTCTGTGGCGTGACCTTTCAACATCTTTAAGTTCGTGGTCTTCATTCTGTGTGTTTGATACAGTTTTAAGTAGTTTTGTAGTTTCTTTTCCTTCCTCAGTCCCTCTGGAGCAGGTATCACTCAGTCAGGTCATAATTTTTTTCCCCTTCTATAGATTCCAGCTCCACTCCTCCACCCTGCTGTTGTAACTAAGGTCCCTCAGTCCCAGACTAACTCCCTGCATCCCTGTCACAAGCTCTGCCTGCCTTTGTAGTGATCCTTTGTAAGGCTGCTGTCAGCGGCTAAATGCATTTTCTGATATTCTCCCTCTCCCTGCTGTTGCTGAAGCTTTGTTGGTGAATTCAACCTCGTGCCCTGGATGTCTGAGCAAGGTGAAAGGGAACTTTCTCACCCCTGAGCCCAGGGGAACGGCCTGATGAGAAATGGAGATGTTTTCTCCAGGACCAATGCCATGATCTGCCTTGTGGGACATTGCTTTGGGAAGACGCAAGAGCCACAGCAGGTGCTCATTTTCTGTGTTTTGGTTTGCGCTTTTTGCCTTTTCTCCTGAGTCTGGCACCACTGGGGAGAGTTTGGCACTGCCATCTGCATTTCCTCCCTCAGGTATCGATACACACTGATCAGGTCTCGCTGAGTGTTCTCTTCTCAGGCTGAACAGCCCCAGCTCCCTCAGCCTTCCCTTGGACACAAAGTGCTTTGGTCCCTTTGACATTTCCCTGGCCCTTTCTTGGACACCCTCCAATATTTCCGCATCTCTCTTATTCTGGGGAGTCCAGCACTGGACCCAGGACTCCAGATGTGTCTCAGCAGTGCTGACCAGAGGGAAGTGGCCACATCTGCCCCATCCTGCTGGCACTGCCCTGCCTGCACAGCCTGTGGTGCTGCTGGCTGCCTTGCCACGGGGGCACACTGCTGGCTCACATTCAGCTTGTCCACCAGGACAGCGAGGTGCACTGCATGCTTCAGTGTCTTTCCATTTAATTTGTGTCATTAGTGTTTCTTCTGGCTGCTGGAGCCATTTCTGTTTGCATTAGAGTGTTCCAGTTTTCACTGAGTATTATCAGATAGCAATTTGATGTGAAATGGGCAAAAGCTGATTGAAGGGCCAAGGCAATTCTCTCCCTCATCATCTTCCAGAATAAGCACTGCTGTTGTAAGCTCCAAAAACACCTGTGAATGAAAGAATGTTCTTAAATTCTTGGATGACTTCCAGCATCTATCTGTGGGGAGGATAATCTTTCTGTGAAGGAAGGATGGAAGCCTGTGTATATACAAAGGTGACATTAAACTGAGCTACCCTTCCACTCACATTTGTTAATAATCCATTGCATATGTTTCAGAGGCTTAAAGGCCCAGTGCGGATTTCTTCCTGGGAAAAGGAGCCTCGCACAAGATGGTTTTCTAGGCCCTAGAGACGAGCAAATCTTCCTCAAATATTTTGAATCATTGATGGGTGTTTGTTCCACGCTTTAATCATTCCTGTCATAGCAGCCTCATTTTCGCTCAGGTGAATGTTTCTTGTGGCAGGAGGGTGAGACAGTGGCACTTTCACATCACAGTGGAGATGTCTCAGCACAGCTGGGAGTCCCCAGGGCTTGCTTGGGAGCAATTCAGATCCTCTGAACAGTGATAAGATCATAGGAGAATTTGCTTCTGAAACAGCAAAAAAGGGTTTTCCAAGGTCCTTCAGAGACCTGTCTGTTGATTCAGACTGCCACATTGAACACGGCAATCACTTCCCTGAGCAAAATTTCAGAGAATTGCAGCCTCTTCAACAATCCCTTCTCTATCCTGTTGTCTTTGATAAGAGGCTGTTCAGCAGACATGGAAGAAACTGCCCAACCTTTTTCCTCTGCCTGTGGCAATCCTCAGGTGCTCCCACATTCCCCTCTCCCTGCACCACTAGAAAAAGCCTGTGTTGTTCTCCAGTGAAAAAAAATCCCTCCCAGCAAGTGAGAAGTTTCTTTGCTGTGGAGGGTCAGCAGTAGGTGGATTACACCCTGAAAATCCCCTGCCAGTTCTTGGAAAATAGGATTTAGATCTTTGTATAAAGGCAACTTTTATTAAGCAAACTGCTATCCAGCTGGCTCCCTGGAGTGCTCAGCTACGTGAATTTAGGAAGCTTTTAGGCAGGAAATTGGAGGGACACGGTTATCTGTCACAGGCTTAAAAACCCTGCCAGTGCCCCCAGGGGTGATGCTTCTATACAGATGCAGGGAAAAATCCATATGTACTCCAAGCAATGAGGAGGGGAGCATGGCTACCAGGTGATAATATTTCCATTTAAAATCAAAAGGAAAGTCCTTAATTTGTCTTGAGGTATTTTTGGATTGTCAACTAAGAGAACCTGAGGCCTCTAAACACCACAACTTTCTGTATTTACCCACGTGATGGTTTTGTTTGGTGTGATTGGTTTCCAAAATATTGACAGCAAGGTGCTGCTCAGGCTCAGGAAGGAATTGAGCACCAGTCTCGTTTCTGAGGGCAGAAATGAAGAAAGTGTGGCCATTACTTTGAGAAAAACTGTACACGTGCATGCATCTATATTGCATATTTTAGAAGAAACACCTCTGGCTGAGGTGCACATCCCTGCTCAGGAAGATCTTATGAACACAACCTTTGGGCTTAGTCTGGACTGATCACATTCCTCAGGGAAATGAAAAAGCCTGAAAAGTTGTCATCCTCTGCCAGCTGTTAATAGCTGCAGTGGCCCAGCTGGAGACCTGGCAGCTCTGGGCTGTGGCACACTTGACACCTTTCATGGGATGATGTTTGCCTGTGCTAACACGATTGTGGCATTAAGAGCTGCTGCATTGGCGTAAATCGAATCAGAGATGCTCTTTTGTGGTTGTGTTTCTCTAATGGAGCTGGGAGCTTTTTGCACTGAGTAGTAGTTGATCTACTCCTGGAAAGCTTGAATGTTAGGGATAAATTCAGCAGAGAAATGAGACTTCTCCAGGACTGGAGCCTGAGTCCATACAAAGATCATCTGAGCTCAGGGAGATAAGTTCTAGTTGCAGGGAAAAAAAATAGGCCCTTGTTTTTAACTAAACTTTATTTTTTAATATTTTTTCCCCCTCTTGTGGCATTTGGGCCTTTCTGTCCTTGTCCAGAGGGAAGGGTGCTCTGGAGAGAAGGGTGACGTGCCTGCTTTGCTGTGCAGCACGTGGGGCTGGTGAGCACTGGTGGAGAGCACTGAGGCCACAGCAGCACTGCAGTCACCTCCCTCCTGATTAATGGGAGCAGACAGGGACCAAATGGGTCATAAATGTGCCCCTGAGCTGCAGGGGAGGTGCACCCTGTGATGGGCCCTGGGGGGCTCATCCTGACATCGCCTGGACAGGGGCGCCTGCTGGACGCTGACGTGGGCTCGGGGAACAGCTCAGACAGACAAAGTTGTCTCAGAAATGCCTTTGGGTGTCACAGCTCAGACACAGCCAGCGACACCCCTGTCTGCTCTCATCCCTGTGGAGGGACAGGGCTCAGCAGAGCCACCTGGACACGGCCTGAGTGCATTTCTGCCTGTGCCAGACCCTGCCCATGCAGCCCCCAAGGCTCCCCCAGGCCATTGCTGCTTGCAGACAAGAATTGCACATTATCCTCTCCCTGCAGAGGCACAGCCAGGCTGGATATTGCCCTTGGTGTATGGAGAAGATGGGTGGAAGGTGATTTTTGAGTTAATGAGACCTTCCAAAAACAAAGCTTTCTTAGCAAAGATATTATTCCCCCCTTCGTTTTTTCCCCTCCCCATCCCCCAGTGCTCCCTTCTTCCCATTCTTCTGGAAACACATTTATCATTTCTCCATCTCCGACAGTAGATTTTCCCCCCTCTCTTGCTCTCTCATTTTATCTTGCCCAAGGGGTCTGTGCTACCTTTTATTAGCTGACACTTCACTTCTGCAGATGGAAATGACACTAATGGAATGTGGCTGAGGCTTTATTACAGAAATGCTATTCGCCCTGCACAAGCAAACTTCCAAATAATCCCGCAGGAAAGGAATAAACCTTGAAGGCAGCTGCAGGAGCTGCAGATGAAAAAGAAGACAGGAGGAGGGAGTGATGGGTTCAGAAAGGAAAATGAAATAGGGAAGGGGAAGAAACAGGCTAGGACATATTCTTTTGTGTCCAAAAAGAAAGCAAAGATGGTTTAACTGAGAATCAGCTGCATTTTGTATCCAAGTTGCTGGCAGAGGTTTCTAGGTAGAAGATGGGGCAGTGACAGCCCTCTGCCTGGCTGTCACTCCTGTCATTGTCCCAGCTCCTTGCCTAAAAGCTGTGCCAGTGAAACAACTGCTAAGGATGGTGGATGCTGTTCTGTGAGCTTTGGTTGTGCTACTGTGAACAAACAAAGGCTTTTCAAGCCAGAGGGTTTTCTCACCAACCACGGCTCTGCTGACCCAAGCTCACAGACCTCGGTCTTTTTCTTTTCCTGAGCGTGGAATCCCACATGTGACAAACTGTGATGTGACATCACTGTGTCCTTGCTCTCTGGTCTCTTCTATTCCAGCTTCAGTGGGGCCAGACCTTCTCTCTGCACCACGAGAAGGAGATGTTAACACTTGCAAAGGACCCCTGAGATCTGTTCTTGGATCTCACCCCTTGGCTGCTGCTGACTCAAAACCCCAGGACATAATGAAAACCAAATGGCTGCAGAGATAAAGTGCTGGAAGGGAGAGAACAAACATCTGGGAAGGGAGGAGAGCAGCTGACTGGGAAGACTCAGAGAAGGTGAGAGAAGTGACATTTGCTTAGCAGCAGCCTCTGTGGTTGTTTTCCTGTGTTATTGGTGCTTGCTTTTCCCTCCCACTTTTATTTTCGTGGTGTGTCTATTACCTCTATGGCTCATTAGGCACCAAGATGCTAATACTGGCTGTAAAGCTGCAGGATAGATAACCCCCTCTCCTCTGTTCTTCTCTGTGCCTTTTTTTCATTAAATATCTATTTTTGCTTTGTTGTGCTTTGTTTCCTCTTTATGTCATCATCCTCCCCTGGCTCCCTTCATTCATAGTGTAGCTCAAAGGAGAAGGATTTTGGGAGCTGGAAACTTTCTTTGCTCTCTCTTTCTCCTGCTGCAGGAATTTAGTCTGTCTCTTAAACCAGTTAGACCTATTAAAAAAAAAAAAAAAAAAAGAGGTGACATTTTAAGAGATGTTATTCTGGGGAATGATTACAGCAGGAGCAGCCTGTGCATTGACCAGTTAGAAATGGCAGGAGACCCTGACGGGGTACAAGGGTTAATTAACCCAGTGCATTAGAGATGCAAAGAAGCCACAGGAACAGACACATTTGTGTTGATCCCCAGCAGAAAAGGCAGCACCAGCAGCCAGTTTGTGGCTGGTTCTCCCTGCTCACTTGTTGGCTCCCAGACTAGCTGGCTTACTCCTCGTGGAAGGAAGCCACTGCCAAATGGCCTCCTCTTCACAGTGCCCCTGGTTCTTTCCAGAGCAGCTCCCACCCCGTGGAGGGCTGGCCTGTGGGGACGTGTGTGCAGTCACCCCCACACATCCATCATCTGTGTGCCTCTGATGGCAGATGAGAATTTTATTTATAGCACAACCTTTCTTTCTTCCTTCACCAAAGCACTTAAGGGTGTTGTACATCATCATAATAAAACCCATTACAATAAAATATTACCTCTAGAATCTTTGAAAGTGAAAGCCAGGCAGAGGAAGCTCAGAGAAAGTGGGAAAAGCAAGGGCAGGAGTAGAGAGTGGGCATTTTACATATTTGACATGCCAGAAAGGCCATATTGCAGGTGGAGCCGGCGGATCACATAAAGGTCTTGAGAGTCTTTGCAGAAATGGGGTGAGACAGAAGCAGAAAAAGCTTGGGCAGAAATGGAGGGGATGGCAGGAATGGGATCCATGCACCCCAAATCTGGGAACAGTTGGGAGGAATGTCTGGTGCTCAGGGTGAGGCTGTGCCTCTCCTCAGTCTCCTTCCCACCTTTGTCCAGTAAATTCTTCCTTGTGGGAGGGGCTGGGGTGAATTGAGGAAGGATTTTGTATCTTTTCCATTTCCAAGAGCCCACCATGGCATAAATGGCAGCAGACGTGGGCTGTGATGGTGGGAGGTATAAACAGATGGGGTCTCGACCTGGCCTGAACCATTATTTTCCATTTTTCCCTGCTGTTTTGTTTCCTACTTTCCCCTTCCTCCTATTTCTTGAAATCTTTTGTGGATGAAAGCTGTCTTTCATTTTTTTGTTTATAGAGCCATTCTTTGGTGTAGTTAAGGCTCTTTTGCACATCTCCCTAGAGCGGTGTGATTTTTTTTGTTTCCTGTTTAGGCTCAAAGACCCACAGGCACCTTAATCTCCCTCGTCCTCCTCTCCTGTTCTACCCAGACATGTTTATCCCCAAAGCCCAGCGCTGTTCTCTTGCTCATTTTGGGTAGCCAGAGTCTGGCTGAGCATCCACAACTGGAGCCTGCCCTCAGCAGAGGCAGTGCTTGTTCATTGTGCAGTCATGAAGAGACACCAGAGAATGTGCTGACCTTGTGATAATTAATGGATTGTGGGGTAATGGTTCTGTGTGACGCATTAGGTACAGAAACGGGATCCAACACTTCTACATTTAGGGTAATTGAAAAGCTGAGACATTTATTATTTTGGGCACACTACAGTAACTTTGGTCTTTAAATCTTAAATTAATTATTTCAGACATTTACAGGAAGAAAACAAGGGGCTGGCGAATAAGGGAGATTCAAGCAGTCCATGGATTGGTCACCCCAAGGAAGGGCTTTGCTGCTCTTTACTGGGGAACTGCTCCTGGACCAGCAAACCACGGCTCTTTCTTAACCATTGTGGTGTGCTGGCCAAAGGCATTGTGGTAAAATGTTCCACAGGACAGAGCCCGAGGAGAAGGTGCAGCACAAAAATACAGGGGTTGAAGAACAAGCTGCTGTTCTTTGCTGTACCCCAGGGCTGTGACACCAAAAACTGCTCAAAAGTCTCTCTGGAGCTTGTACCTCACGGGCCCTGTGGTGGTGAAGCTGCTGGAGTACAGATGAGAGTTTGCCGCAGGCTAAACCTCATTCTGTGCCCTGGGTTTGGCCATTTTCGCCTCTGCTCCCTTTTCCCAGAGATCAGAGCCTCTTTTGGAGCAGGTTTGTCCCTCCCTGGTGCTGATGGTGATGTTTGGGCTGTTCCTGTTGCCTGCCAAGAGCAATCCCTGAGCAATCCCAGGCATGGAGCCCCAGCCTGGCTCCCTGAGCACCTTGCAGGGTTTGCTCAGGTGAGCAGAGACAATTTTCTCTGAGAATGCCTTTGCCAGTCGAGTGCTCTGGCCTGTAACAACCCATCATTATGCCTCACCTGTGATTTGTCTGTATAGCAGGTTGCACAATTAGGGGGAGAGAACTGTAATAACCAGCCCTAAGTAAAGGGACGGTAACCAGGCTAATAGAATCCATTTTCACTCGGCTGCTCCATGATAGCAGTGCCCCAGACTGAGCTTTTGTTTCACAAAGAAGGAACCACACCAATTTTCACTCTGTTATTTTAAAACAAGCTGACTAACAACTGCTTGTTTCAGCCCTCTCCTCCTGCTCACTTGTGAGAGTGGGGGGGTGGGTTAGCACAGAGTGGTAAAAATAAAATAAAAAAAGGCAAAAAAATGACAAATCCAGAGGAAATAAAGAAGAGAGCTAGAAAACTTGAAATCCATATGAAAGTTATTTTTCAATGCTCTGCTTCCTTCCCTGCCCATGGCTTGTTAGGTACAGTGTACACCTGATGAGAATAAATGTGACTTTTCTTTGGTGGGAGAAAAGTCAATGGTGGGATCAGGGAGAATTCCAGTGTCCAAATTTAGGAAATGAAGCAGTGAGCCCAGGCCAGGACCCAGGCTTCATGTGTAGTTGTACTGTTTTTGAGAAATGTGTATTTTAATTTTAGCTATAGAAGGAAGCAAAGATTGTTATTTGTAACCCCCAAGTGTGCAGAAAAGTCCCAGTAGAATTTCCCGTTTAACTTTTCTTTTGTCTGCCTTTTTTTTTCCCGTTCAGTCCTTTAAAGTGTTGTTGAAGGATTGTTTTCTTCTCCTCTGGATGGTGTGTTTAATCTCTAATTAGACAGTTTTCTCCTCTCAGGCGCCACAGACCAGGTTGCAAATCTCAGATTTGAAACGAGAGCGGTGATAACGGAGGTGGTGCCATGTCAGAGATTGGGCTTGCTGCCTTTCAGGCTGACTGGAAAAGTCAAAGAGAAAATGACTGTAAACAGAGAACTGTGGTGTTCTTGAGTGGCTGTGAGGAGGAAAGAGCCTGGGCTGGGACCATTGGCTCAGTGGGGTGACAAGAAGAAGGTTTGCTCCTGCAGTTCCTTCCCCTTTCATTCACAGCGTCTGAGTGAGATTCCCAAATGCTTCCTAAACCCAAGACATTCTGGTATTTTATGGTCAGTGTTGCCTCATACAAGATTGACAGTGGTTTCACTCCCCTGCAGTGCTAGCCTCTATTAAATTGCTGTTGTTATTCCTAAGGGCCAGTCGTGGTTTCGCTATTCTGAAAAAATAAAATCCTTACTAAAGTCAGTGCTTGTACCTAAAATTTCCCAGGCACTTACTAAACGATTCCTGTCAATAATATTTACAGATTTATAAGATGCAGCAAAAAGTGCTATTTCCTTCCAGCCATATCTGCCTCTCCCACAGCACATGATAAGGAGTCAAGGACAAATAGACAGCTAGTCTGAAGCCTGGCTCGATCAGTGCATCTGTACCAAGTGTTCCTGCTCCTGCCTGGAAATGACAGTCCAATTTCAGGAGTCCCAAGTCTGACACCTCCTGCTGGCACTGCTCTGCTTGTTGTTTCTTTCCTTTTGATTTCTCTTTGAAAATCCCAGTTCGTTTCATGGTCAGAGAACCCCATCTTTGGTCCCCTCTGTTCATCAGAGCCCTTCATAACCTGGCATAGGATGAAAGGACTGTATAGATAATTTATGGGAAATCAGTAATTGAATCTTGGCTGTTCTCATAAATCATATCGCCCAGCTATCAAACAGCTGTGGGTAGCACAACGTATTCCAAAACCTGCATAATTGATGAGTCCCTTGCAATAGTCCAGCACACACGACTGGTGATTTTTCCTTCCTCTCAACAATGTTTTGAAGTTTTCAGTGAGGAAAGCTCAGTATCTGAGCAGGCCTGCAAAGTGAATGGCCGAAGCTGTTAAGGAAAAGATGCTGATAAAAGGAGAATGTAATCCAAATTGGTAGGTAAAAAGAATCCTTCATGCCTTTTCCTAAAGGGATTGGGAATGATGAAAGCACCTGAGGAGGGGAGCTTTATTTCTGAGGCTGGTTTTGAGTTGTGTGCCTATGGAAATGGGCTGTGAGGGAAGCTTGTTACAGATGGGCAAACACGGAGAGCATCTCTCGCCTCGAGAAACCCTCTGCTGAAACCCTCCCCTTGTGCAGATCCTCACCCATCGAGGGCTGAGGTCAAGTGCCAGTGAAGTGCTTCAAATTTCTTTCATCCAGGTCCTGATTCAGATTCCTGATTGGGATCTGAACGCAGGTGTCTCAGAGGCAGCTCCTGTGTTTGCCACATGCTGTTTCCCTCTCCACCCAACCCCTGCAGGAGCTCAGGTGAGCTAAGGAGGCCAAGAAGGGTGAGAAAACCATGCCTGGATGTCCTGCACTGGGCAGACACAGACTTGGACTCAGATAAAATCCCCCTGGGTGTAGTCTGGCTGTGAAAGCAACTCCTGACCTCACCTGCTTTGGGTTCTGGGGCTCAGCCTGCAGCCACACACAGCCAGGCAGACAGGCTGCAACAGCGAGAGCTTTTCTGCTGTTTGCTAGCAAGGAAAAAAGCATTTTTGTACCCTGGCTAACCCTGACTACACAGCCTAGGGCTGTGTGCTTTATGGCTGAGCCTGTAACAGCGTCTGCAGCTGTCACAGAAACCTGCAGGCTGTCTTGTGCACTAGAGCTGCTGTGGAAAATGATGCTCTGTTTTGGCAGAAAAGAGGTCCTGCGAGCCAGGACCAAAGCACATCGAGTGATGTGCGACTTTTCCCATCCATTTAACAAAGGTGTTTGCTGAGGCCTGTTGGAAATGTACGGCAGATTTACAAGATCCAGAGAGACGTGGTAATATACTGTTCGGTGTGCGCTGCTGCTGCTAACTGGATGTTTGTTTAAGCCCACAGTACTGCTGTTTCAACACAGAGAAAACCTGCATAAATTACCCTGCTTTTCCTGAGGGAAAAATGATTTTTCTTTAAGTTTCACCAGCTCTTCAGTTTCCGAGACCAAGAGACCTGAGGCTAATTTACCTTGCAAAAGCCCTTTTGGGGTGTGCCTTCACTGAAGTTTTAGGGGGCTGTTTTGAAGAGATTTTTTTGATTATCCCCTCCTGATGTTTTTTTTTGCTTTGGGGAGTGAAGTGTGAGAGACAGGGGGAGCGATGTCCATCTGGGAAAAGGACAAAGCTCTGTTCCAGTGACAGAGAGGTTAAGAGCTGCCCACACTTAGCCATAATTCAGCCCAGAGTGATATGAGGTTCCAGCGTGCTGTGGACTCTTGGATCAGGATGCAGCTGCAGCATCTCTTCTGCACCTCTGCCATGGCCCAGGGCACCTACTCAAAAATGTGTCCTTTAATCTGCTATTTGCCCATCCTTCTTGTGGGTGCTTTGTTCACTGCCACTGTTACGGGGAAAATCAGACAGGTGTTCTGAGGTTTGGGGATCTGTCCTAAGATTTAATTGAAAAGATTTTGCTAAATTTGTTTGCCTGTGTTTAAAATGAGAAAAGTCCCCCGAAGGGAATAAGACTTTTAAATTCTACCACTACTGAAGAATTTCCGTGCTCTGAATTTTAAGTTCAGGGTTTGGTTGCTTGCTTTAGTTGCAGTGAAGCCATACACAGATTTTCTGTTTCCCTGGGCCATCACAAAGCATTGGTTTCACGCTCCCCCCCAAGTGCTGCTGCAGAGCTGCCTCATCGTGACTCTGTTTCCACAGGAGTTTTCATAAATGCGCTCCCATCTTTGTGCTTCTCGTGGCTTTCTCTGGGGAGGAGCCCTGTGACCTGTCCTGACCTCTCCTCTCAGCAGTGCACAAATGTGGGACGCAAACCTTAAAAGAGAGATGACAAAACTTTGTTAAACGAGGTGACTCAACAGAAACAAACCGAGTGGAAAACACCAAGTGACGCTCCAAGAGCCACTTGCGTGTCCCTGGGAATCACAGGGGTTTCAACACCAACCTGTAATACTCTCCTGAGGAGAGCTGGACAGGGTTTGAGCTGCAGCTGCCAAAATCACGGCGGGGAGAAGCACATCTCCAGGGGAAAGAGGGAATCCAGAGGTACCCACAGTGAGAAGCAGTGCTGCAGGATGCTCTCCACAGCCACAGCTGAGCTCCAGATCCCCCAGGGATGATCCCTGCAGCCTCCTCCCCTCTGGGGTTGCAGAGCTCACTCCTGGGCTACCTCTTATATCTCAGATCCTCCCAGAAAAGTTAGCTTGAGTCTAATGACAGCTTATCTAGTTATTATAATTAGGTATATAATCATTAATAACCTGCCTTAATTACAGGTTTTATTCTAATGTAAAAGATTCCAATTAAGGTTCATTACATGGAAAATCTGTGGAGTCTGTTATTTTACTCTTAAGATCATCCAGAACAAAGGGAGGATATGCAGATGCTAAGTTTCTTTTAAAGGCTGTGTTTTAATTAATTCCAGCTTCTGAAACAATTAATGGATTTACTCGTAGTGTCTCAGGAAATTCATGCTCATCTCTAGAGAGACAGTGCCACTAGCTGAGGGAAGATAGTCTGCATTCCTTAGACGTTGCTGAGAACTAAAATCTTAAGTACAGTGTGGAGCTCATCTTGGGAGTTTTGTACTGGTGGCTTCGCCTGAAAAGATCAAAAATTTCCCCAGGGTAAAGAAGGTGAGTCCCTGGCGCTACCACAAGCAAATATCTGTTAGCATTTCCTGGGAGCTTCCCACCTCCCTGCATTCAGCAGGAGGGAGGGTCCTTGGCATGGTGGCAGAGTGACAGAGACCACATGCCACCACCCTGCTGCCCTAGGGACAAACCCAGTGCTTAGGATGGGGGAGCCGTTTGCTCCCTTCAGCCTGCCCCAGCCTCCAGCGGGGAAAGCACAGCGTGGCTGATCAGCCTTCCTGAAAGGAGTCGTTCCTCCCCTGGAGGAGCATCTTGGCATCTTTCCCCACCCTTTTTGCTTGTGGAGCAGTGGTTGTTTCCTATTTTCCATGGGGAAATGTGGTCAGTCCCCCTCCAGCAAGGGGGCAGAGGGGTCTCTCCTGGTCCTCACGCTGCGGTGCTGAGCAGAATGGAGTTCTCTGCTGCACCACAGGATTCCTGCAATGCTTCAGGTTGTTAGTTCCTCTCCCTTTGTGTCTTCTCCCCATCAATGAAAATTGCTCCTTCTCTCAATAAAATGTGGGGAGGGCTTCAAACAGCAAAGTTTTACTGATCATCAGCTTCGCGGGGCTGTGGAGCCAAGTGCTACACACACAGGTCCAAAGGGAGGAGGCAGACTCGTTTGCCTCTTATAATGAGGAAAAACAGATGCTTCCATCACTTTTAAGGGGAACTTTTTGTTTTACATTGCTTTCAGCCTCATTGACAGTAAAGCCTTCTGAGAAACTGGATCTATATTCTGGCAGTTTTCCCTCCTCTTGTTGTTGAGTAGATTAACCACAGCCAAAGCCTCCAGACTGGTGGTTTTTCAGTCAGCCATTGATAATACCTAAATAGACAGCATCTGTGGGTGGGGGATGAGGTGGAAGGGTTTCACTACTTATTTCAAAACCTTTTAATATTTTGTATTTTTTGTCTCATGGCTTGCTGAACCCTATAGGAATCTATAGGAATGTCTGTATATTGTCGCTTGTAGCTTAATGCTTTGCATTAACATTCCTCTTCATTAGGAGGCTGGTAAAAGCTTGGCTCTTGCATTTTTCTGTTGTGTGCTGTGGAGCAAAATGCAGCAGTTCATGGCCCTTTGCTTGACCCTGTGTCAAATTAGGGGAAGAGATGAAAGGCTGATGCAGCTCCTCCTGAGGAAGGATGAAATTTAGCCTCATGCTCCCAAGTCAAGGACCAGATCAGCATTCTCAATAGAGCCCTGTAATATTTCTGTGTGTGTGGAGGTGGCTGTTCTGGACATGGATGGGGTTCAGAGGATGGTTCCAGGACAAGATCTGAGGCTGGATTTAGGGTTTTAATAGAAACTGTGAAAGCACTTCTCTGGTGGGACTGAGTTGGAATGTCCGACGATGCTTTGAGATCTGTTTTCAGCCTAGGAAATAACTGGAAATCGTGCTCTAAGGAGCTACACTAAATGATGTAAATCCTAGATGACTAGAAAGGGAAAGGACTGGGGCAAACCCCAGTGCCCTTCCAAGCAGGATTTGCCAGGTTCTCCACAGCAGCAGCTGCCCCTGGGCTGGTGTGGAGCTGCAGGTGGGGACGGGCAGCGGCGCTCGGGCAGTGCCAGCAGGGTGGGATATGCCCAGGAGAGCCCCCGTGTTTTCTGTCCACGGTGTTCCCTGTCCTGTCACAGTGCACAGGGGACCAGGCAGAGAGGGCAGCAGCCCTGGATTGGCAGCAGCATTTTGCAGAGTGCTGCAGGACACGGCCCAAACATCTGCAGTGCAACAGCTGCGCCACTGCCATTTTCTTCTGCAGCCAAAGCAAGCGCCCCCTCCTCCTAAAGCTGGAGGGAAGCCCTGAGCAAAGCCTCAGCTCTCTGGGGAGAAAGGAGCACTGCAACCTCCCCAAGCAGCAGTGCAGTCAGGTGCTGAAGTGCTATAAACCCAGAAAAAAGAACAGATTGTTTCCCTTATTAACCTGCTTTTCCCCAAATTTGTGCTGTGCAGTGATCCTCCTCGTCCACTGGGAGTATTCTGCTGTGTATGATGTGTTCTCCAGGGGCTGTAGCTTAACCTCCAGCCCCAACTCACCTGATTTCCACAACACTTAAAACCAGGATTCAGCTGCTCTACCTTTAGTCCAAACACAGTCTTTCTGCTCCTCAACCTGCCTGGTGCTGTCTTGCACTCAGTTTCTGATACACAGGTCTTGGTGACTCAAGACAATCAATTTAAACCAAGCTACGAAAAATGTAATAAATGCAGATCTCTGTTTTTTGAGCTGTTTTCCAAACTTTTGCTCTTTTTACAGCTCTTCCTCTGGCTCCACCAGGTTCTTTGCCCCTCTCTCCAGGTCTCTACTTCTACCTCTTGCAGGGATTCCTTATTCTGTCTTGTCATAAATTCACAAAAGCATCCCACTTGGAGGCCCTCCAGCTTCTGTTTCCCTCCTTCTTTTCTTCCATGTCTGTTTTTCTGAAAAACAAAAGGGAAAGAAATTAAAACCATTAAGAAAGTCTGTTTGTGTGTAGGCCAGCATTTTGAAAAGCACCCCTGGCCATAAGACACTTGCATCTCATGGGTTTAACAGAGGATTTTCCCACCCAGTTCTCTCTCACCTGTGGAAAAGCATTACGTGTTTAAATTCCCAAGCAGGAATTCTTTAGTGAGGGACCCAGGGAATACAGAAGTGCTGAGCAGGGAGCGAGTTGGCTTCCAGCAAAAACAAGGAGACTGGATATCGCCTTAATGGCATGTCAGGGTTATTTTGCCACAAGTCTTTTCCTGTCCTGTTACAATTCAGAGCTTGGTAGCTCCATCACAGGGCAAAGGGCAGTCCATGTTCATCTATCTGCATCTGTTTCCATGTCTCTGCTCTCCTCTACCGTGATAGAGGATTTAATTGTAGTTTGGAGAGCAGATTTCCTGCCAGGATGGCTGGAGGAAACACTGGAGAGGGTGACCCTGGCTGGGATCTTCTCCACTCAGGACACTTTGTCTGTGCCATGGGGAGAGCTGCAGGTGATGGACGAGAAATGAGCTGGCAGAGGTTGAGCTTTCCTCCGTCCCTTCTCTCATCTCTTCTAGTTCATTAATTTATTAAGTACATGCATCTATGCTCAGACTTGGTGGTAAAATAAGAGCGGATTTTGTCTCACCATGTGCAGCTGTGCCTTGTGGGATGTTGATTTTATTCCCCTATATACATCCTGCTGTGAGGTAAACTGGGAGCATTTTTAACTTGAATCAAAGGGCAATGTGTTGTTTGGAGGTCTGTGGAGAGAAGACAGCTGTGGTTTGCAGGCTCTGCTGTCCATGAAGCACTGTGGAGAGCTGGGGGTGTGGTGATTGCCCAGGAGAGTTGGCAGAATGATAAGAAATAGATGTTCTCTCAAAAATATTGGAAGAGAGTAAATGCCTGCCATGAGATCCAAGTGGAACTTTCTTGCAGTCTGGAGTCAGACAAGAGTCCACTGTTTGAGGAGCGTTGATGTAACTGTGTGCAGATAAAGTTAACGTTATTTTATAGTGCATTTCATTAAGTTACTTGCTTTGGCTATTCCACCCACTCTGAGTATTGTGGTATTGCCTGGAGAACGCCACAGCAGATTCTTTTCTGTCACTGTCTGGTATTTTCTCTGTCAATGGCATCTCTTTGTGCTGGACTCCTGAATGCCCATGATTTCAGCTTCCTTTGCACCAGTTTCACATTCCTGCGGCCACGAAGACACCAGGAATATTCACCCCTCTTTTTCACAACATGCTACAAGAACAGGGCCTTGGCTTTAGATCTGGGGATACATATTTATGTTCTGTAAAAATTTCTTGCATAGGATACCCAGCCCAAGTTGAATTGTGAGTCTCCTCTTCCCTACTCAGGCAATTACCATCTGCAAGGGCACCCTGTCAAAAGGAGGGAGAGAGTTTACAGTGATATGCAAGTTACATTTAAGAAGAACTGAAAATCTCAGCCAGCATAAGGCAAACTCCAAAGTAAGCTGTCAGAACAGAGCAACCTTTAATATTCATGTATCTATTCAGGATGCATCGCTGCATAATGTCTATTGCAGTCATCAGATACACATGTTTAGCACCTAGAAACAGTAAAATCACTTGTTAAAGCTGAAATGGAAATTATGGGATTGATTTACCTGTGCACTTCTGGTTGCTTTATGCCAGACTGGTGATATGAAAAAGGCATAAACCTCATATAACTGGCTGAGTAAATTAGATTAATGTCTTGTTCTTCTTTTTGGAAAGGTCTAAAGCAGACAAAATGTACCCTGAGCCTGTATAAATTCCTTTTCTTGTACGTCTCTCTCCCTGCCGCAGTTTTTCTGGTTTTAAGAAATATCTTTCAGTGCTGGTTTGCGTCCCTTTGCTGCAGGAAAGCTGCTGGGAGGTGACTGCTGTGAGAAGCCCTCCCTCATACACAGTGCAGGGCCAGCTTTTACACTTTTGGGGGCAAGTCTGAGACCCCTGGGAACACAATATTTTACGGGTTTTCCGTTCATTCCCGCTCTCCATTCACTGGTCCATGGATTTTCTGGGGGCACAGGGCTCCCAAAAGCAGCAGTCAGTGCTGCTCTAGCAACACCATTCCCTCCTTCCTCCTCCGCAAAGGCAACAGGACACGTGAAGCAATTTTGGCAGCAAACTTGTGGGCTTGCAGTTGGGTGTGGGGTTACCTTCTCAGGTGGGGATTCGATGCTCTGTTTGTTTTATGTGGCTCTCAGTGTAGAACTGTGTTTTGCTCCATAGATAAAAACACGTATCCTCATGTATATTTTCATCTCTAAGTGCTCTTTCTGAGGAGGCAAAGATGGAGTTTGTGCAATCACAGTGATTGCACTTGGCTCCTCTTTATTACAGTCCATTGAATGGTTTCTTAGATTTTTCTTTTTGTAACATTACTGGTGTTCTCATTCTGTGTGTGTGTGTGGTGGGGGAGAGGAATCCTCAATTTTAAGAGATTTTGCCAACAGAAAATAGTTCAGGTCACGTCTTGGAATCCTCAGCATGATGCTGCCTTTTTAAAGCCTCAGTATATGTTTGATTAGGGTTACTGGCTTGTGCAGAGCCAGTTTACTAAATTACCTGAAGCTCACATTGGCAGTCCTGCAAGCAGGGAATTTATCCAGTCTCTGATGATATAGGGACCTGTGGGCACAGGAAGGGACTGGGAAACTGAGGGCTGAGGATGAATCTGGGAGAAGGAGAGTCAGCTTGGGACAGAGTTACGTCAATGCACGAGGCAGACTGTGCTGCTGTCAGAAAATGAAGCTGGGAGCAAACTGTGTGTCCAGCTGTGGGTGCTCCTGACCCTGGGGCCAGCAGCCATTCCATCTCTCCTCTCCCTTTTCTTCACTGTGCTCATTCCCTCATACAACCAGCGAGTGCTGGGACCAAAACCAGGCAGAGTTTGCTTTCACCACTGTGTCTTTGGACGCCACGGACCATGCATCCAAAATCTAGTCCAAAAGCAACCAACGGCATCAGGCATGTGTTTAGTGGCTCTCTGAGCTGTGGTGGAAACATCTCTGGGCTGGGTCCAGCTGTGCAATTAGTGAATAAGCAGGAGTGTGAATTCCCAAGAACATTTATAGCTGATGGGCCTCTTTTGCTGGCACCAGTTGTGCCCCGAAGCATTTGTTAAATTTAGTTGGATCAGAGGATCTGAGCAAGTGCATTGTGGGAGGGAGAAAATCAATGCCATGGGCATGTTCCCACTCCAACATGATTCTTCTGGATGTGATCCTTCTGGATGGAGACACAGGAGCTCTTTTTGGCAGGTGGAGAAAAAAGGTTGGAGCTGAAATCGGATGATTATATTAGGTGAGACGATCGTGTCTTTTAGGGCTCAGCGTAAGTCCCAGATGACTCTGGCCACCATCGAGTGAATTCTCACTCTGAATATTAAAGTTAAGCACTAAAGCCTCTCATCAAAGGGAGGAGAAGTCAGCTGGTGCCATTCAGGGCAGCTGGAGCTCATGGTCCAGGAGTGCAGTCCTGGGCTGCACACTGCACCTGCAGGGACCACAGAGGATGCTGTGCTCTCATTTCCTGGGAGATGGAGCCCTTTGAGAAACCTGACCTCACTTCTCTCCTTTCTGCAGCATCCTGAGAAAATTAACAAGGCTTAGCAGCCCATAATACTCTCATTTTAGCTGCAATCACAAATCAGAATGTGCTCATCTTCGTAGTGTTGTGGTCTGCACTAGAACTGCATCAGGGGCTGATTTCTGGTCAGACTCTCTCTGATCAGAGCAGGGGGGGCTGAAGGCAGGAATTTCAGAGGGCTTGAAGCCCCAGCAGTGCCCTTGAGGCAGCGTTTTAAGTAGCATAATTTAATTAAAATTTAATAAGCAATCAGGGCTTGTGCACGGCTTTGCATTGGCATTTTAAAAACAACAAATTAATATCCTTATTGTAGAATTTTATCCTTTAATGCAATTTACATTAAGCTTACACAGTTTTGAGTCCAATTCTGCACATTTGTGTCAGCCAGATTTGGCCCAGGAGGGTCAGGGGAATTGCAGGGGCACTGAGAGGTGTGTCTGTGTATTTGAAGGAAGCATTAAATCTTTCACTGGCTTGTCCATCTTTAGATGCACTGAGGACAAGACAGAAGACAGACTGACATGCCTGGCTCATGTTTGAAATTGAAAAGCAAAATCCTGGTCCCAATTAATTTAATTTCAAATTTCCCAGCAACTTCAACAGAGCCAGGCTTTCATCGAGAAAATTAATTTCATTTTGTGTGTCTCCCTCCAAACCTTTCCGTCCACTGCACCTGAACAAAAGCCAATATGGAAAAGCCAATATTGACAAAAGGATCCAAGCATGGCTGTCTTAGGTCATTTCACTTCTTGGCCTCGTCAGCCTCCCATGGCCCTGAGGATAAACAGAGGATCACTCATCGATAGAGGCAGCATCGATGTGCTTCAGCTGGTGGTGGCTACTGGCCAAGAGCGTTGGCTTTTCCAGCAGCACTTCCACTTTCAGGTCCATCTGAATGACACACTTGGGTGATTCTCAGA
Source organism: Acanthiza pusilla (assembly GCA_036630365.1). Taxonomy (NCBI): domain Eukaryota; kingdom Metazoa; phylum Chordata; class Aves; order Passeriformes; family Acanthizidae; genus Acanthiza; species Acanthiza pusilla. The sequence continues at coordinate 6,381,806 of JAXCHO010000049.1, read as the reverse complement.
GCCCCTGCCAGCAGCAGGGCATGGCAGGTGGGTTCTCTCCCCTGTCAGGATGCTCAGAGGGGAGGGATGGCTTTCAGATGGAAAAACCTTCAGGGAAATCAGCTCTTATGCAAGAATCCTCCGGAAGGCGCTGATTTAGTGCAGCTTTGAGGAATTGAGGTAAAGCAGTTTGAAAGAGATTCCAGCAAGAGGAAAGGCTGAGCGGAGCAGTTGTGTACAAAGTCTATGAATTGCACATAAACCTTCCAGACATGCAGGACCTTTTGTTGGTTATCACAGATGTAATTTTCCAAGCCTTTGGCCAAAAACTCCAGCAGATACAGAACTGCTGTCCACTCGCCCAAAGAAAATATGTCATCAGAGTTGGAAAGCTGAGTAAGTTTGCGCCCACCCGTGCTGGAGAACTTTGCCATTAGTTTGCAAGTGGATACTAAATACCCCACGGAGGCTCAGTGAGGGAATGCCAAGGTTTGCAGTAGCTCGGTGATTATGGGAGTCCTGCAGAACCCACGGGATTTGCAGCGGATTTGTCAGAAGAGAGGCTGCTGTTCACTGAAAAATGTTTCCAAAATGCTTCCTGACACTATGACAATTAGTAATGAGCTTCTGAAGTGTATTCTGCTGAAAACTGCATACCAAAAGGAGGTGTTGTTTTCCTCATTCTTCAGTAATTTCCCCCTCACTTTCTGTTTCTGTGTCTCTTTTTTTTGCCTGATGGATGTCCCTCAGGGGAAATGTCCTTCTGAGCCAGAACAAAAGACTGGGTGGATTATGAATTTTTGTTATGAGGATCATAAAGGCCTTTTCTCTTATAATTTCCCTCTCCTCTATTATTTCATGTCTTTCATTTCCCTATGTGACCCTTTGTCAGAGAGAACCATCAGGCCTTTACATCTTTTTCTCCTTTCATTCCATGCAAAATCCTGTTCTGAGTTCTTCAGTGCCTGCCTGGAGGTGAAGGAACATGGGGTGAGTTTGAGGAAACTCTTTCATGTCCCAGTGAAAATCCTTGAAATGGATTTTCACTTGTGGTGGGCATCCCAGGGGATTACAGCACCATAATGTGGTGGCAGTGATTTTGTTTGAGAAGGCAGCACTTCAGATTTGTCAGGGAGTTTTGATGTCTGAATATGCCAATGAAAACCCAATATCAGAGCTGCTGGGGTGTTTCCAGCTCCATCTACCAGGGCCAGAATGGGATTCAAGGTAAAACTCAGAGGGGGCTCAGTCTGGAAGGTCTGCAAGGGGCTGATCCTGGCAGATGGAGCAGTGCCCTGTGATCTCTCAAACTGTTCAATCTATCTTGTGCTTTAGTGATCTGAGGGATGGGAGTCAGAGAACTCCATTCCTCACAGGCTTTGGCATTCCCAGTTTCAATAATATGCAGCAGGGAACTTGTTTTGGTTGGCAGGACAAGGATGCTTGGGAGAGGAAGAGATCGCTTCTGTGGTTCCAGTGAGACTTTATAGTTGTTATTTTGCAGGAGCAAAGATCTCTGCCTTGTTGTTGGTGCAAGCTTTCAGTCATGATTTATCCACAGTCACACTGCCCTTGTGATTATTTGTTCCTGATGTGGTTCACAAACTGTTTACTGTTTTGGTGCTCGAGTCTGCCTCATTGTCTACTTAGTGCCGAAAATATTGGGCTGCGTTCCTGGCGGCTCGGCTCGCACAGCTCTGCCTCTGTTCTCTAATTGAATGCAGACAGCTCTTGAAATAAAATTTCCGCTGCAAATGTTTCTGCTGACAAGTTCAGAAAGCGCCGTCTGGGAGCTCGCTTTGCTCTCTGTCTGAGAGGTGTCTGTCCCAAAATCATGCCTGCCTATACATTTCCTGACTTAGAGTACCCTTAAATATGACAGGGCACAGAGAGGATTTTAATGAATTCCTAAAAAAAAAAAAAAGGAAAGCAAGGAAAAAGCGTTTTCTGCCATGTTTTATGTGGTTTAGTAAAAAAGCTGCAGACAGTTTGATGCTGCTGTTTCTCTTCATGTTGTACAGACACTTTTCACCCATGTGAGTGCTGAGTTTTGTTCTAGAGTAATTTTTTTTCACCAGTCTTAACTCATTAAAAAAAAAAAGGAAGACGAAAAGAAGATAAGGGGTGTCTCAGTGCGTGTTCCTAATACAGACCTGTTACCTCCCCATAATGTCTGAGTCCTTAGGAATGTTCCACTGTTTTTTTTGTGTGTGATTTTTGAAGGACTGCTCTTGTTCCTTCACACAGCTACGGAAAATCAAATCTGATGATTAGTGCTCTGATTCTCTGGCAGGTTTATATTGCTGCCTTACGAGGGCAATACTTAACCAAGTGCTTATTTTGTGATATATATGTGATTTAATTCCTCCCTGGTATCCAAAGAAATTAAATGCCCTTATTTGCTTTGTATTATATTTTTCTGATGCAGAACAATTTACTCCAGAGGATTTACAGTTGGTCACTATATCTAGGTGTGCAGGATTTTGGTAGAGGCGAGATAAGTCAAAGTACAAAAGCTTTATGCTTGTATTTCAAAGCTGAAGGAATAGACAAGGTACATGGATTGGGCTGCAAATTACAGAGAGAAATAATTTTGTAATATTTCAGGCTCAGTCACAAGAGGAGGCAATGGAAGAATCTATTTCTCCAGTGAAGCAGAAGTCTTCTGCTTGTATTTATCAACATTTAAAGCACATCTCTAACTGTAATTTCTAGCATGCCAAATGAAATTCCTACCAATCACTCACTTTGTTGCTATTAGTGCTGTTAATAATGTAATTTATTCAACTAAAGAGCTCCAACAGAAATATATAAGAGGAGAGAAATAAAAACTCTGTCCTGGAAAGACACAAACAGTAAAAATTGGCTGATTACATGGGAGCCCTGCTGAACTGGTGCATCAGGTGAGCCTTGCAGGATTTTTCCAGGCAGCCTTGGCAAGCTCAGAACTGAGCTTCTGGTTCAGAGACACTTTAACCAAACAGCTCAGAAGGTCCCCTGTGAGAGGGACACAGCCCTGGTGGGTGACAGCTCTCCAGTCCTCTGCTCCAGGGACCTTAATTGCAATTTTTCCTGCAGCCTTGTGCTCCTGCCCACTCCTACCCCAGCGGAGGAGGCTGTGTGTGATGTGCAGGCTGAACGTCACAGGAGCACTGATGAGTTTGTATAATCCTGACTAAGCCAAGGAGCTCAGGAAATTACACTGGATTATTTGTACACAATAGGAAGGACCTCAGAAGGTTTAGAGTCAAATGATTCTTTACACTGGAGGCAAAACCAGGCATCAACCCTTCCCCTGTCTTCTTTTCTCGTTGCAAAGTGTGAGGCTCATTACAGTGACAGGTTCATTTTGTTCTTGAGGGCTCTTGAACATTTGGCCCTCAGCATATTTCCCAATTATTTATCACTGCTGCTAACAGCTGCTCTTTTGCCCTTGGTGTTTACTTAAAATGTGTTCTCCAGCCCCTGGAACAGCTCTCTTGGGCCTGCCTGTAGCCCTGCAGCCCACAGGTTTTGTCTGAGCTCTGGTTTTGTCTCAGCCAGGCTGTGAGAGCTGAATGAGAGTGAAATTTGCAGCTTTAAGGATCTCTATACATGGGCACTTATTGGAAGAGAAACAGCATTTTATATGTCCTGTGGTTCATCTATCACTAGTAATTCATTTTACAATGCATTAACTGACCTAAGCCTATTCCTATTGTGCAACAGACAATCCTTCTTTCTTGCCTTCACTTTCCTACGGTGTGTCAAGGACCTTAACTTGTTCTTATTGGATTTTTATTTTCTCCTGTTTAGAAACAGAGTGTTTAAGGGCTAGTTTTCACAGCAGCAGAGCATATGCAGCAATAAACATCATCTCCAGTTGATTAAGCACCATAGCTGAGTTGTTCAGCTTCCACAGAAGCTGTTTATTGTAAGTATCCTCCAACTCTGAGGACATCATTTTAATGATATTGCATGAGAAGGAGCAAAAACAATAAACCAGGACATTAGAAAAAATTAAAAGATATAATTTTCCTTCCCTGAGAGGAAGATTTCAGTGAAGGTCAGAGTAGATTGGAGGTGTTTGTATAGCTGGGAAGTATTCTTGAAAAGCCAATTTCCCAGTGCTTATTTTTTTTACAGAGGCTGCAGAGGACATTAAGGATAGGACAGGCCATTTCGACTGATCTTCTGAGGGCAGACTGTGAAGTTGTTGTGAATCATGGTGGTGATTTCAGAGAAACATATTGCACAAGCTCACCATTTGTCAGTGCAAATAATGAGTTTCCAGCTTGACCAGTGGAGTCTGGCCTTGACAGGGAGGCAGTAATGGGAGCAGCCTGCTCGGGTTTGCTTGCTATCTGTGCTGAAAGATGTGAGAACATTCATTTCTGTTACTGCCATTCTGAATCTTTGCTGGTTCCAGATACCAGCTTGGGCATTTGTCTTTCCAACCATTTGTGCGAGAGAGGCAGTGAATAACGGTAATAATAATAATAAAAAAAAGCTTTAGCAGGACAGGCTTGGGAGGACAATGTCAAAAAGAGACTTCTCAAACACATCAGTCTCTCATTTCAGACACATCCCTTACCTCTCTGAGTACCCCAGCACTGAGAGCTCTGGTTGGGTTTTGGCCCAGGATCTTCACTTGACTGATGCTGTGCCACCTCAGAGGGTAACCTTTTTCTTGTCCTGATTCTTGTCATTAGCTCATCTTTTGTAAAACAGTTTAGCTGCCAATGAAATCCTGCTTTAAGTTAAGCAGTGCCAGTCCAAGGCTGGCTGATCCTCTAATAACCCACAGCAGAGAGGGCAGCAGCAAATTCTGCTGTAGAAATCTGACCTTAGGCCAGGCTTGTCAGATTATTTGTGCCAGGCTTGTTGAAAGGTTTGTGAACCTAGTTCTGAGCAAATCTGGGCTGTGCTGGCCAGGTAAAACATTGGCTTCACACACTGCAATTCCTGCCTCTCTCCTTCCTGCCCAGTGTGCTCTGAACCAAATAAACTCTTACAGTTTTCACAGGGATTTCAAAGGCTGCTGGTGCTGTGGCCCTGCAGGGCTGGTGTGAGGTGAAAAAATGGATCCAGTTTTTGGCATGATCTTCTTTTGAACAGGGATTTTTGCCCAGCCCTAGCATGAATGACTGTGAGGAACACAAGACAGGCAGTGGGGCAGGATTTGTCAAAAGTGTCACACAGTGGTGGCTAGTCCTGTGACCAGACTATGAGAGACACCTTCCTTGTGCTCCCCACACCTCCCCACTGCATTTCAATTGATCCCTTCCTTGCCTGCTTTTATAAAATACACTCCCTACAAACACACTCAAACACACACCCTATCTGTCTTTTCTGTCCCCTTTAAAAATCCCCTTCATTGCAAATCCTGTTCAGTACGAAGCTGCTGGAGGCTTGTGAATTTGCCTCTCCTGAGACAGAGTACTAACATAGTGAGAATCCAGTATTTTTTGCAGGACTGTGATCATCTCTTCTGGTATAGGCCCCACAGAGAGGGAGCCTGCTCTGTGATCATAAACAATACCAACAAAAACAGCCTGCAGTCACATTACTTAATGCCAGCAATTTTTGCTACTTCTATAAATCTGTCTTCTACCAGCAGCTTAATGACGCTGATGTTGACAACATTATTTTACTCCTTGATGTTTGAAGAGTTGCTCTTTCTTCAGCCACTGGTGAAGCATTTTGGGAATGGAGTGATAACTTGGAGAGAAGCAGAAAAGGAAACTGTGCCTCTCCAAGTAACACACAGTCCAGCTGTGGCTTTTTGCAAAGGTGTGAAGACTCTTCAGAAGAAGGACTTGCTGTTCATATTCCCACCCCAAATACTGCAATTTGTTTGTGGGGACTGCAGGAAGAACTGGAAGAGCTTTTAAACTTGTCACCAAATGCATTGAGCAAGGCGATGTTGACTAAAACTGTCCCTAATCTTCGTACTTGTGGGTTAACTGCTCACCCTCCTCCACAAGAAGTGCCCATCATTCCTGACTACTCCTTTTACACCTTTGCCACCAAGCTGATTGTCCCTCTGATTTGCTAGACCTGTGTTGGGGAAGATGAAATAGGAAAGCCTTATAAATATGATTACCTGGCAAAAGATGCTGAGAATATAGACACTATAAGCGAGATTGAAATGAAGACAAGCTTTGAGATACCAAACCCCAGTTACTGAATAACTGGAAAACAATGGTATGGCCACTGAGGGTAATCCCTCTTTTGATTAAACAATCCACTCTGCTAGCACACAGGTCCAAGGGTCAGAGCAGACCCTACCAACTTGGCAGAGGGTCCAAAAAGCAGTTTTTAGAGTTTAAAATATAACACCCTATGGTAATGCAATGACTCTCATAGGCTGTATGTAAATGTTGTAGGATTTGTAGCTTGTTCTAGATTGATTAGTGAAAATTAGAATATTCAGCACAGAAGATGATTTATTGTATTGTAAATGGCAACCACGGGATTCGATCTTCTTTCTCCTCTACTCTCTCTCCCTCTCTTGCTCTCTCTTGCTTGCTCTCTTACCTCTCTGACCTGCTTCGAGCTGTGTCTGGCAGCTCCTGGCAGGTCTCCTGCGCCCATGCCCTTTCACAATAAACCTCATGCTCTAAGACCTGACTTCAGAGATCTCTCGTCTCTGTCCCGACCGTCTGAAACAAAACCGACAAATCCCACAGACCTGGTTCTCAGTTTTTGATTTGTCTGAGGAACATCAGGTACACTGGGGTATTTCTCTATCCATAATAGTTATGGGAAAACATGTTGTGGTGAAAACAAAATAAAATTTGTGGTCACTGAAGATTCCTCAATATTTTTCTTCTAACGTGGAGAAAAGTAGCAAAGCAGCAGCTGCTCTCTGCAGAGAAACACCAAAGCAAAAAGCAATAACCAGGAGGAAGCTGCAGTGCAGTGACTTTGAGACATCGCTGTGTTCTCGGGGATGTTTTGTGGCTCAGATGACTCCACTCCACCCAGAAAACAGGGTGGCAACGAAACCTATAATGCAGAGAGTCTGGGAATCACATATTGTAAGGCTAGAAGGTGATCATGAATCATTTCATCTCAACTCTTTAATCTTGTCAGCTTACAGAGGGCAGACTTGCACTCCATTACATCTGCACAAGACCCATAACCTTTGTGTGATCATCCTGCCTTGCTTTAAAGACTTTGGGTGAAAGACACCTCCACAGAGCTGCAGGCAAACCATTTTAGAAGGTAATTGCTCTTGTAAAAAGCAAATCTGATGTTTGTTGTATGTACTACTTCAACTTTTTATCCTGTCTTTGAATCTGTTCATAGCCCTGGGCAGTCACCGCCTTTCAAGTTATTGTTTGACTCTTTTTGTTTTGTTTTTTTTTCTTCATTTCAAATACGTGAATTAGTCCTGATAGAGAATACATTAATTAAAGGATATTAGAAAGAAGTTAGTGTTTTCTTGGTAAAAAAACCTGCCGTAGCTATTTTTTTCCAACAAGTTTTTCCTTCTCTTGATTTAAATAAGCCCATGCGTACAGGGCTAGGGCTGTTGTGTTCTTTCCCAGTATTTCCTGATGAAAACTGCTGGCTACAAAACACTTCACTAAGCTGGTTTGACTTGACCCATATGGCCATTCTTTCTATGAGAAGAGTACAAATTTATAGTCTCTCTCCTCCCTGGTAATTTTCTCTCATTTAAGAAAAATTCTTTCCATCTCTCTCTAGAGCCAGTGGTGCTCTGAAGACATGTAGGAACAACGAAATCTTCATCCTCAAGTGTTTGGATGCATTTTCAGGCTGAATGAATCTTTCTGATTTTCTCCCAACTGTCATATTATTGTCAAACTTTAATGTAAAAGTTCTGATTTTTACATTCATACAATGAAACATCTTTTTTGCTACTGCTTACCACAATTTCATCATATGAGCTAAAGTCTCATATAAATGTTGCAGGAATCTGCTGAATTGTGATATTATTGTCTGCACCACTTTCTTGTTCCTCTTTGCAGCAAGTTCAGTGAAAATTTACTTATGTTCCTCATTGCAGCTACACTGCTTTTGGTGTGTGCCACTGCCAAGAACAAAGCTGTAGCACTTAATAACAGAATTTTGTCATAGTCTTTATCTCTGGAAGTGATTCCAGTTTATCATTTTAATAGCGAATGGACTGATTTACACACTTGCCTGATAAAAGTTCCTGTAAGCATCTCTTTAGGGTTTTATTCTTCTCTTTTCCTCTCTCTTTGGCCAGAGCTTTCAGAGACACTGACTTCCCCCACATCTTTTCAAGGCCAAGGTCAAGTCCAGTGAAAGATGCTGTGGGACACCTCAGGTGTCAGACGTGTGACAGAGCTTTGGGACAAAGCAATAAAGCAGAGTACAAAGGGTCCACAATGAACTAACAATGTCACGGTGATGAAGAGACAAAAGATGATGGGCTCTGGTGAAAAAAATCCACTGCCAGAGTGCATTGCAGTTCAGGCTCCAGCCAGGTGGAATGGAGAAGAGATGAAGGTTGTTTCTGTCTTATTTTACTGTCCTTATTTCTGTTTCATAGAGTGAAGAACTTAATCAGCTGTGATTTGTGTCTGTTCTTCACCCAGGCAGGTTTCAAAAGCCAAAGAAAGCCTCATAGAGAACCAGCCCAGCAGTTTCTAGTAAACAGATGACCAAGATTTCACATTTAGAGTGCCCACATATCCTGTGTTTTGGAGGATGTTCTTTAGCCGGTTATTTCACGTCCCTTTTACAATAATTAATGGTTAAATAAATCTCTGATAAAGTGCAAAGTGTTGTTCCAATCTGTAATAGGAGAGCAGCCATGTCAAGGTCTCAGAGGAACATGAGACATCCTGAAGTGAAGCTTGGCAAATAAGTTTTGGGGTTCTGTTCCTTGGGAGGAAATTATTGAGATTGCTTCTGAAACAGGGCTGGTGGCTGTGCTGGGGAGCATTAACCTGCAGTGGGGGAGGTGAAATAAGAGAGGATTGATGGGCTAAAGGGAAATGAAATTCTGTGTGATAAAAGGTCTCCAGTGTGTATAGGAATTTAGGGACAGTGAAATACCTGGCTTGGAAAATTGTCTTGTCCAGAGTTAATAAGATGTGGACTTTTTGAGCTGAGATTTGCTTTGGTTTAGGACTTCCCCTTTTCTCAAATCCAAGGTGTGGGGATTCATGCTAAGTAGGGAAAGGTTTAGATGCTTAGCCATGAAAACTTGAACAACATCAACCTCCATGATGACTTTGTGAAGCTCTCAGGCCATGGACAGCCACAACCTAAAGTTGCTGTCACTGACTTGCAGAGTTCAACTTGCTGAAAGTCCTAAAAATATGGGTGCAACCTCACTGTGGCAACTTAAACTTCCAAACATGGGCCATAGATGAGTGTTACAAGTGTTTTCCACAGTCTGATACAGAATGAAAAAGAGAGGAAGAACTTGTTGCCTTACAGTGTAAAAAATGCATTGAATATTAGTAATGAATGAATGGATGAAGGGTTTCCATCAATAAAATCTACCGAGATGAAAACATCAGCACTTATTTCTCAGGTTTTGTGAAGGGTTTGTGTTCAGATGAGTCTGAAATGCTTCTAATTAATGTTATCAAAAGTGTGACATTTAATTAACTCAGTAACACGTTCAGCCTAATGATAACACATTTTGATTCACCACAGGCAGCAATGAGCTCTCCTGAGCAGCTCCAAAGGTGGGAAGTACTGGGGGAAGGAGGAGACCAGGAGTGCACATAAATGCACTTTTTGCTGCAGAAAGGCAGAGTGGCAAGAGAGCTGATTATGTTGTCAATCCCCATCTCACATCAGAGAGACATTTAGGAGCTCAGAATACCTACTATCAGATATTTATAACAATAATCTATTTTCCCGGTCTTAATTATTGTAAAACTCATTTGCCACTGGAAGGAATAACAACAGGATGCATTTATTTCATATTCTTGAGTCAGATCTGGTCAATGAAATGGTGCCTTTTTGACATTGAAACCTATTACAAACATTTTTTAAAACTGAATCAGCAAATGATTTTTTTTTTCAATTTGAAATGGAAATTTCTGCTGTGTCATTCAGCTGATCAATAAGGAATTATCCAGAAGAAGTAATACAAGTGGGAGGGAGAGAGAACCCCACCTCTGCTGTGCTCTAAGTGCTGGTTTTGCTAAGCGTGTAACTGATTAGTCAGGTAGCAGCATGAAATTTCCTTCTCCACAATATTTATGTGAATTTAAATGCTTTTCAGAGACATCTTGTTTAGTTTAAATAAACAAAAAGAACTAAGATGAATGGGGACTATGCTTAAGCATCCTGTAGATATTTGATCACGGAGGATGCTTCTGCATCTCAGAAATACAATGAAAACAGGCCATTGGCCCTTTAACCCTAGTGAGACTGACTCTCCCATCCTGGATCTTTCAAGTGACTCCTTAAGTGCTCTCAGAAATAACAACAGTAGTTTGTTCTGTGTGCAGCCTGCCCAGCTGGATGAGCTAAAGAAGCTCCCAAGTGAAAGTGGAGTTTTCTGAAGGTGTTTTTGATGACTCACTCTCCATTGCAGGAAAGCTGCAGGCAGCAATGAAGCTTGTGGCTTAAGTATATTCCCGACAGAAAGTGGGAGAGGAGAAATTATCCAAGAGACCTGAGGACAGAGCTGGGGGAGATGCAGCAGGGCAGAGAAAAGATCAGTAGAAGGAGTATGGCAAGCAACAAGTTCACCGATGTTGTGCCTTCAGGTGTGTTTTGTGCCCTTGGAGATTCAAGCCTGCAATTTTCCCTGACTAAAACTCAGCCTTCGTGGGTTTCTGTTGGTATCAGTTAGGAGGGGCTTCAGATTTGAGGTGGGACATGAGGCTGTCAGTCAGGACAGTGCTGTTCCCATCTCCCAAATGGGTACAGAGGGTTTGAGGGTGCATGGGGTGAGGAGGACGAGGCTGGGCCCCACCACAGGATCTGCCCCGGGCAGCTGTTCTGCACCATGGGAGGTGGATGGTGACTTATTGCTCCTTCCAGGAATTTTATTTGCATAGTAACAGGCAGAGGAGGACTGCAGCGTCCCCGCAGCAGGACCATCATCACAATTACTGCCAGGGTTACATTTCCATGGCACAAGTATGCATGTTAAAAAGGGGGCTGTGCAGGGGGATGGGACCCACGGGCACTCTGACATTTGGGAAATGATTTGAAGGACCAGGAACAATGGAGCCAAGGTCCCTTCCCGAAGATATATGAGGGGGCGTTGGATGCCTGGAATCTTATTGTCGTAGGGGGGTTTTGTTCTTCCTTCTTTTTCCTTCTTTCCTCGCATGCGAGCGGGAAAGGGGCGGGGAGGGAGGGCGGCAGTCGCTCCACTGCCGTGCTGGGTGCCAGGCTCGCTACTGCAGTACCGTACTCAATATTCTGATCACCTTGCAAGTCAAGGAGCCTTGTGGAGCCTGCAGTGGTGTCAGAGTGAAAAACGAGCCACGCCATCACGCTTGGCCAGGCGGTGGCTGCCTGCCCGCAGCGAGTGCCAGCCTGCAGAGCCTTCCTCTGACAGAAACCCACTCGGAACGGGGCGGTGGGCTGCTGTCTGGCTTTTCGTTTCCATTTGTGTGTATAACACTATTTCCCATTGCATTTCAATAAGAGGTTTCACTGCAGTGGTTCGCAATGCCGGAGGCTCGAACTCCTTGTCTTAGGGTCTTGGATTCCTCCCACGGTTTGGCAGTGGTTTGCGAAGAGGTAGGAAAGAGTGGGCTCGGTTGAATGTGGGTTTGGATGTGTTTGCTTCTCCCTCCGTTGCTGTTTGACACGGAGCGAGCTGGAGGAGGAGGTTTCCCGCAGAGAAAGGCAGACGGAATGCACCAGTGCGTACGTGCCCATGTGCCGAGCGCGGCTTTTCCGTGGGGAGATATTGCAGTGGTGAGCGCTACACAGACCCCTGGGTGCTGCTAACCCAAGCCATTGTCTCTTATTTTATTTATTGTTCGTGGCAAAGGCATTGCCTAGGCAACCAGGATGCTTCTCCACTCTCGACGGGCGCGTTCTGCGTCATCGCGGCGGGACGCGCAGAGCAGCCCAAGGAGAGGGACAATGCTGCTTGGCTTGAGGCTCTCAGACTGACAGTGCTGCTTAGAGGCAGCTCCACAGCAGGGAAATGCTGCTCAGGGTTTTTCCTGTGCCACTCTGTCACATCACTCCGAAGAATTGTGCAGCACCCCCTTGTTATCCCAGGGCGGGTCCTGCTCTTGGCTCGGTTGGGCACTTGGGTTGCAGTCCGCTCTCCCCCTGGCATTTTGGTCATGACATCTAATCTCTGCAGTGCTAACACAAATAGTTCTTCGCTTGCAGCAGCCTTCAGCCTGCCAAGATGACTTTGTGCCATCTCCAGGGAGGGAGGCAGAGGGAGGGACTGGTTGCCTGTTAGGTTATGCATTCCCTTCCCAGCGCCTTTGCTCTCAGTGCTGCTGCAGCCCAGAGTTGTTTGAGTGAAAATCGTTCCTTCCCTCATGGCTGGAGGAGTGCCTAGTTATGAAGGCTTGTGATGGTGACTTCAGGGCTGACCCACAAATCAAATAATCCAATTGCTCATCCAGCCCTGGAGAACAAGGAAATAACACCCTCTGGGAGCTGCATCAACATCAGCATGACCACCCTGCATGGAAACTTTCCTTTCTGTCTGTGCTCTGAGCTTAGGACAAGGTTCCCAGCGTGTTCACTAGGTGGGAAAAAGCCCTCAACAAAACCATTTCCATCATGACCAGATCAGTGCAAGGCTTTCTATTTGCGCAAGGCACAAACACAATTATATCCTGAATACAGTAGCCTTCTACCAGCTTCTGGTGAGACTTGCTTTGAGCTGCTGAGGAAATTCCAGAGTGGATGTCTGTCTGTCTGTTTATCCATCTGCTATTTAGAGAGGGAAAGGAAAGAAGGGAGGGAGGGAAGGAGGGGGAGGAGGGGGAGGAGGGGAAGGAAGGAAGGAAGGAAGGAAGGAAGGAAGGAAGGAAGGAAGGAAGGAAGGAAGGAAGGAAGGAAGGAAGGAAGGAAGGAAGGAAGGAAGGAAGGAAGGAAGGAAGGAAGGAAGGAAGGAAGGAAGGAAGGAAGGAAGGAAGAAAGGAAAGAAAGAAAGAAAGAAAGAAAGAAAGAAAGAAAGAAAGAAAGAAAGAAAGAAAGAAAGAAAGAAAGAAAGAAAGAAAGAAAGAAAGAAAGAAAGAAAGAAAGAAAGAAAGAAAGAAAGAAAGAAAGAAAGAAAGAAAGAAAAGAAAGAAAGAAAGAAAGAAAGAAAGACTTATTATTATTATTTCTTTAGCTGCAAATGCCTGGAAATCATTCTGCATATTAGTTTATCACGAATGGAGCTGTGACGATGTAGAGTCATGAGGCCTGGAATATTTTGTTAAAAATGTGTTGGCAATATAGGTAACAATTCCTATCCATTCCTGTCTTTGGGTAAAATGAAAGGTGCAGTAAAAGTTTTGCTGCTCAGTGTATAGGTCACATACAAATCAGCATTCTGGCAAAAGAATACAAAATGTTCCACAATGTGGAATTGCTCTCATGGGGACATTCTGAATGTCCCACTCAGATGCATTTCTTCTTAGAACATCCCCTTGGGTCCAAGTTGAAATGTTTTGAATTTTTAAGGCTCTTGCTTTTTTTTCTGTGAAATCTTTTTCCTTGCCATTTATTTATTTATTTAATGCAGGTTTTTGTAGTGGTTTTCTTTAAATTGTATGTTCGCCATTTTTCTACCAGCCTGTGGTGGTATCAGTTCAGAAAGTCTTCCTGCAGGGTTGTTTCTCCATCAGTGTTTTATAGCTTTTCTTATTCTCTAAACTGCTGTGCTACCAACAAACTGATGCCATTGTATCAAAGGGGGAAAATAAGACACTATCTAACAAAGAATATAAGACACTATCTAACAAAGAATGGTAAGAAGGGACTGATGTTTTGTTTTGAGTGAGAAGAATGAAGGAGAATCTTATGCTGATAAATTAACAGAATCTTTTTGGAGGTGACAGCGAAACCCCTTCAGAAATACTCAGTTTGGTCTATCTGAACTATTTGTTTTCAACCAAAATGTAAAGCTACATTTTATTTTAGGTCTTTAAATGCAACTTTAATTTTTATTGAAACTCCCATCCTCTGTCTCCAAAATAAAACCAAGTATATTTATAGAATGCTGAATTTAAATGTACTGCAATTTTATAAACAATAATTTTTGGTGCTATAAATACTGAACCAAAATATTGCAACGGTGGAGAAATAAATGACTTTTTCTTCCATTCACTGAAATTCATTCTCTGAGTCTGCCAGGAACCATCATAAATGATAGAGGGAGTAAACTAAAACATAGACTACTTCCCTCTTCAGGGGAGCTAGTTTTAGGCATAGGTTTTGCAGCAGCTGTGTGATTTTTGCCCCATCTGCTTCCAGGGAAGGAGAGTTTGTATTGTCATTCCCATGGCTGGCTGAAATGTTTGTGCACCCAGGGAGGATGGAGCAAGGCAGGAGCCAGAGCCAGCCCTGACCTGCAGTGTCACCAGCGCTGGGCACGCAGCACTCAAAGTGATCTTGTCACAGCAGGCTGCTCAGAATTTGTCCTGGTGAGAATTTCATGGAACAGACAGGAATCCCTTGGGGTGGAAAGGAGTGTGACTGGAAAAGCACCAGGGAGGTGCTGCTTTCTCAGGTGGATGGAAGCCTGTCCTCCACGTGTGGCTACCAACTCTGGCCATTCTTCTGACCCTAATCACAGCCCTGCTGCTGGGCTTAAGGCCAAAGGAACACCCTTAGCCATTAGAAACTGTGATCCCCCACTTCCCACCCATGTTTCCACATGGGAAGGGAATAGATGATTCTTCCTGTTCCAAGAAGTTCAGAAGATGTCCTGCTCCTAGTTGTGCACAGGCCAGCACCAAGGAAAAAAGATATTCCCTTCTAGATTAATTTTTCTTCTGTGTTTTTTTAATCTCACGCCACAGCAAATGAGTGAAGTGAACTGGAGAGACAGGTCCAAATTAGTAACAGGCTGGGAGCATGCCCAGGGCAGTGAACACCCGAGGGGATGGAGAGGGAGCGCCAGGCATGGATGCAGGAGCCCAGCTCCCAAGGTGAAGTTGTCCTTTGTAGTGCAGGCAGGTTGTATGTGAGACCAACACCTCCTCCCTGTTGGGGATCTTGTGCTTCAGCCTTGCTCTGGCCCTGCTTTTGACCCTTTTTCTTTGCTGGGTTGTAGGGCTGATGAGAGGGAAGCAAAACTAATGAGGAATGTAATTGTCAGACACTTCATGAAGGAGGCTACTCCACCACCTCAAATATATCCAGTTTCCTCTGTCTCTGTAGCTCTCTGGACACTTGATCATTTAATTATTCCTCTCTGGCAGGTGCAGGTACAGGGCCCCCCTGTAGAGACAAATGATTTACTGACTCATGTGACTTGTATTCAATATGTAAGTTCAGACTGTAACCTCAGCTCTGTCCCCCGGCACTGCTCCAGCGATGCGAGAAGGAGGGAGAGCTGATCTAAAGGGTTAAAGAGGAGTCTTCTTGCATAAATGAAGAGAAAACTGGAAGGGAACACACAGGTCAGTCTGCAATCCAAAAAAAGTGAGTGCCAAAATCACAAAAAGCTGGTTGTGAGCAGCACAAACCACAACAGCCTGGTAGCAGCTCTGTCCAGCATGGCCAGAATGATGGGCAGAAGTATGGGGAGGGCGTAAAGATGATCAAAGGATCACTCTAGAATGCCTTTCCCATTCAAGATGCCTTAAAAAGGTATTGCATTTTGTTGTATCAGGAACTTCACCTCCAGCTGCCTCCCTGACTCTTCAGAAGCAGAGAAGTTGGTAGCTCTGGTGCTAATGGGGAATCCTATAGACTCACAAAGTGAAGTGTCCTGTTCCCTTCTGAACCACCCCATGGAAGGACATGGATCATTACAAGGGGAAGGTGGGTCCAGAGGGCTTTTGGGAAGGTTATATATGTCCCCTCTTGGCAAAAACTAGGAGAGAGGCACTTGAGAAGCAAGTCTAGATGGAAAAACACAGCACCAGCCTTTGGTGGTGTGGTTTTTAGGAGGTGACAATGAGATACAGGCATGGTTCCTGTTATGTCATTGTGAAACCTCATCTGAGCTGTGCTCTTGCTTTATTCTGCATTTCTCTTGAACACCAGGCAAACACCAGGCTGCTGTCAGGCTCCCTGGGCTGGCATGATCCATCCCCAGCGTGTCCATGCTGCTGCTGCTGCAGGGAACTGCGCTCCCACAAAAGCGCTGCTGCCGTGACCGACAGCAGCAGTGCACTGTGGCTGGGAGCTGAGCAGGCTTCTGGGACAGACACTGCCCTGATTCGGGTGATTCATGCCTGAATAATGTCCTTTCACTTCCAGAGAGAGGCAGTGTGACAGGCGCGCGCTCGATCTGTTCCGACAGGGAACCTCTACATCAGCCGTGCCAGGGAATTTGAGCAGATCAGGGGCTCCAGCTCCATTCCAAATGTGACAGGGCTGTGTAAATAAATAATCCCAATCTACATAATTATCTCTTTTTCGGGAAGTCATCACATAAATCAGGCTGATATCAAGGGATGCTGCATGTGGAATTCACGCATCCAGAGCCGGGCTCTTCTCGGCCTCGCTGCCTGGGCGCTTTGAGAAGGGTGAGATTTTGCGCGCTCTTGAACATCACAGATTTCCTTCTGAGGAAGATCAAATGCTTGTATCATTTTCACCAGAAAAATGCTATCCACGGCAGACTTCCAGTGGTGATTGAAAGTGTGAATTCTCATGCAAACAGATTCCTTTGCATACAGTCATCGGGGAACTGGGCCTTTGATTTTCATTTATTATTCTCCCTGGCAGCATGTTCAGTCGGTATGCAGATTTCCTCCTTCATTCAATTTTCAGTGTGCAAGAAGGCTACAATTAGTCATATTATCACCAGTGTGAATAAAAGGGGAACACTGAACTGCATCTTTAGGAGCCTGCAGTTGCAGTGGGATGATGCAGATTCATTACACATGAGTAAGGTACGAAAAAAGCTTCAGGCCAACTGCATTTGGCTCCTATCTTCCTCATTTGTGGGGCTTCTTGTCTTTTGCTGTTATTCCACACCTTCCCCCCAAGCCACCCAAGCCAGGGAAATTGCTGGATGGGACAGAGTTATATCTTGAAGAACTGACAAGGACAGATGAATTAATACAGAAAGCTGGCTGGAGAAGCAGCTAGAAAGTTTGCTGAGGAGAGACCACTGCAAGCCAGCCCTGAGTGTGTTTCCAAAGATGCCTCCCATCCGAGCCTCGCTGATCTGGGACCTGCATGCCAAAGCACACAGCTCAGAAGCTGCTTGTGCTGCAAGACAGGAGATAGGCACAACAGGCAGGGGAGAAATATATTCATTTTACAAGTAGGATTTTCAGGGATGGAGTAAAGAACTATGTTTTCTTTTCTCATGAACTTATTTCACAGGGTTTGGATTGAATTAGCTGTGTTGAAAGGAGGATTCAGATTTGTGGAATCTGCCTCTCTGCTCCCTTGCATGCTATCCTTGCATGCTATCAGAGGTAATTTAGGTGTTGCGTGTACTTGCATGGCTCTGAAGGTGTTGGGATCTCTAGGGCACGGATTCACATGCTGGAAGTGATTCTGATGCCTCATTTGGTTAGAAAAAAATTGTGATTTCCCTGATTTTTAAGAAGAATGGGGATTTGGGGGTTGACCGTAGCATTGTGCTATGCTTATGTTTCCATGCTGTTAATAAATCAGAAAGAAAAAGAAATTAAAGACAGATATTTTCTGCTGCCCTTATGCTGAAACATTATTAATTCACCAGGAAAAATTCATTTGGGACAACCTGGTAATTTCCTCAACTTCATATGGTGACATTTCCATGGCTTAGCAAGTCCTCTGACAGTGGCGTGCTCTGACTCCTCATATTGCTGAGGATCCTCAAGGTGCAGATTAGCTGAGTCTCTTCAACCCTGCACGGGGCCACAGGGATACAGCACAGCTTCACAGAAATCAGAGCAAAAAAATGTTATTTTTTCCACAAGCAACCAAACACAGGAGTCAAACATTTTGTGTCGCTTCTCTGAAGAAGAACAAGGGATATCTGAGAGCTGCGTGCTCAGTGACCCCAGTGCAGCCCGGCTGCTCCCAGCACATCCCAGCCCTCCTGCCTTTGTGAAACACGGGGGATGCCCATGCCTTGGAGACTGAGCCCCTGGGTAGTGCTGGGGTGAAATGGGCAGAGCAGACACACACATGGAACACGACTGCAGGACTGTTGTTTTGTTAGGGAACTAGGCAAAATCAGAGTTTCCTTCCAGTAGGAAACTGCTGCTTTGACTTCCAGCTGTCCTTGTTTTATATGGACCTCTTTCTCCCCATCAGGATCCTCTCCCAAGCTCCCTTTTGTTTTTCCTCTTCTACATTTTGGGTTCTATTTCAGTTTCCTGGTGTGATGTTTGTGGCGGTAATGACTGCAGGGGCTCACGTGGCTGGTGACAGGTATTGACCCTCCTGTCACCACGCTGCTGCTGTCCCCCAGCCTGACAAACCCAGCTGTTCTGCTGGCAGTCTGTGAGCCTGACGCTGATGGTTTGCCTCACTTTGGCTTTGTAGTGTGCTTTTCCTGCTCTAATTTGGGTGTTCTTTGCCACCATCCCTGATGAATTCTGTAAAATATGGGCTGCTATCTCATTAGAGTATAGCTTTTAATCAGTAGGTTCTTCATCCCCTCCCTTTTGCCTTAGCTGGTAATACTGTAAGCTATTTAAGCAGTGGAATTGCAGAGCTATTTTTTGAAACTCTAGGTGTTCCAATTAATTAATGTGAATAGAAATTATACTGACTAATCTCACCCTGGTGCTAGGGCATTTGACTGTATCAGGAGACCATTCATTGTGTATTTTCTATTTTAATTTCACATTTGGATATGTAAGAGGCACTGTAGTGAGTCTCTGAAGATGGGTCCTAGAGAAGCCTGCATGTCTGGGTGCTTGTTATGTTTAACCTGTTCTTCTGGCCCATGGAGGAATTGAATCTCTCCTCCTCAGCTGATGGGAGGAGCCTGTTTTCACTCCTGATAATGCTTCCCAAATTTGATCCCTTGCACCTTCTGTTACTCTGCCTGGGGTGCATATTCCCAAGAGTAAGTTTTGTGGACGTTAAGGGAAAAGTAAATAAGATGGAGGGTACTTTTTCCATCAGATTTCTTTAACTAAGCCATGCTCATGATGTCATGAGTCTCATGATGAAGTGTGAGCAATCCCTCCCTTTCACTACTGAAAGATAGACCATGCCATAGCACTGATCTGTGGCATTTGCATTGTCTCAGCATTGTGGATGGGGGATGTTTAGCTGGGAGAAGGTTTTTCCTCTCGTGGTGCCCTGTGGATACTGGCCAATGATCAGAGGTCTTCTGCAGATAAAGGCTCATTCCTTCTATTTTCAGAGACCAGAGACATGAAGGGAACAGCAGACAGACTTTGCTAGGCCAATGTCTGAAGGAAACACCTCCCTATCCTTTGGCAATGAACAATTTGGCCCTGTAGTCATGCACATGTAAATCTTTTAACCTCACACCCCTTGCAGCCCTGTCCTGGGCCTGCCTGCTCCCTCCTCCCCCTCTCTCTTCCACATCTCCATCTTCCCTCCTGCCAGTCAGCTGTCCCTAAGTCCATCAGAGCTGTTGCAGCAGGGTTCTGTGTGCCAGGAAAGATTATTCTTGACTGGTTGCCAAGTCTCCTGCTCTTGCTCTGGCACGCAGATAAAATGTTAATAGGGCCGAATGTATTTGACACTGAGGGTAAAACTGCATGTTCCAGGCACGGAGCCTCTTGCCATCCATTTAGCAGCTGCACAGGCTGGATCCTTCCAGCTCAGTTTTGCTTGCTAAAGAGGAGCTGCCCAGCGACTTTCAGGTTTGACAGAAGCCAGGGATTTCAGCTTCCTCGTGGCAAAAACTTAAGCAATGTCACCTGCTTGCTGATGGGTACACAAAGAGAAATTATTTTGTAAGGACAAGTCTGGAATTCTTTTTGCTGGAGCAGCTGACATGGATGTGGGAAGATCTGAAGTAGGTTAAGATGTGGTCTGTGTTCAGCTCTGATCATTTTTGTGAGTGCTGAGGCTTCCCAGCAGGCTGAGTGTTGGCTGAGGTCAGCCCAAGTGCAGGAGAGAAGTCAGGATGCACCATTCCTCACAGCACAGTTTGGGGCAGGAAGAAGCTGCTGCTCAGGTCCAGCCAGCCAAGTCTCTCCAGGTCTTGCCAAAGAAGAAGGTCGGGGCTTTTCCTACATTTGATGTGGCCAGCAAAGCAGATGGAGGATGTTCTTAATTAAGCCCTTGTGAGAGTGTCTCTGTGCATCTTGACTGAGAGGATTGCGTTGCTTTCATGGTACTCTCTTAAGGGGAATTCCAGCTTGAAACACATCTGGCTGAAAATTGTTTCCTTTTAAAGTTCCTAATGGAGAACTTTCTCTGTAAATTCTAGAAGTGGATTATATTTTGTCTTTGGCAACTTCCTTTGCTAAGTCAGGGACGGTCTCGCTCCAACCACAGCAGCAGATGTGTGGAGAGGGCACACAAAGAAGGTGCTGTCCCTTGAGAAAGGAAGGCTGGGGGGGCTGAACTGACCTGATTTTCCACCTTCACAGCTTCTGGTAAAAGCCTGATAATCTATCTTCACTGTGATAAAACAGCGTTATCATCCATGAGGATTACTGCCTTCCACTGGTGTAAAGGGGGGAAGGATGAACCCCTGAGGTGTGGGACTGGCTTTGCCATGGTCTGTCTGCCTGGAGCATGTCCTACAGGCATGGCACTGCCAGGTGGCCAAAACTGTGATCAGGTGCAGAAATACAAGCACAGTAACTCTGTTTTTCTGCAGAGCTGCAAATAATTTTCCTCCTCAGAAGTGCATGTGGGACCACTTTTCATTGATAATTATTATACACTTGAGGGAAGGGTTCTTTTAATGGGGAAATGCATTTTTTTTTCACACAGTATGCAGTTTCTCTCTTCCTTCTCTCCCCCTCAATGCAATAAACTCATCATAAGATTTATTAATGAACTGTCATGGTGATTTCCTTGAGTACCTTATTTAGCTGGAAATTACTCTAGGGACCAGACCCTGTATATGCTGAAATCAGTGGAAAATTCACATCTGCTTCAAAAAGCTGTAGGTAAGACCTGTGAGTAATTAGGCAAAAGAAAGAGCTCATATGGTACCGTGGGCTGGGAGACAAGCACTGATTGAGCCTGGGGTCTGGAGAAGCTGGAGATTTTATTTATTAATAGCATTGTGATCTCCCAGAGGATCTCTTGCCCTGTGTCCAGTGCAATCACAAAACAAAAACTCCAAAGAGCTGTGATCTTGGCCTAGAGCAGGCAGATATGTGATGATTGTGGCCTGGCTTACAATAACTCGAGTGAGAGGGGATCTTCCATGGGAATACCGTAATTGAAATATTTCTCATTTGGTTCAGCAAGAATGAGACAATATTTAACATGTTAACCTATTAACATCCGCTTAAGCGTTGTTAAGGGACAGTGCCAGAACTCTGAGCTCTTAAAATGCTGCCCAGGTTGTTTCTGAGCGTTCAGGACTGATCTGAAAAGGTTGGCAGAAGTGAATCTCTAACACTTGCTGCAATTAAAAAGTGTCATTCTGGGATGCAGGGAGAATGGGAATGATGTACATGGTCAGGAAAGAGCTTCAGGAGGTGACAGGAAAGGCAAGCAGTGGCTGTAGGTGGCAGTAAGTTTTGTTTTAGAAAGTCCTCTCCTCCCTTTCCCCCTCTGACTGATTTAGCACGTTTGAAGGAGTTCCTTGCAGAACAAGTACGAGCAGCGTGGTTTGGTTCCTGGCTCCCAGGAGGACCATGAGCTGTGCTTTGTGAGTGTGAGCACTTTGAGCCTGGTGCTCCTGCGCTCGGGGACTGCAGTTTGGTGTCTGGGGACACAGCTGCACACATCTGTGCGCTGATGCCATCACACACCCTGGGGACTGTGTGGGGCTGGTTTGGTGTCTGGGGACACAGCTGCACACATCTGTGTGCTGATGCCATCACACACCCTGGGGACTGTGTGGGGCTGGTTTGGTGTCTGGGGACACAGCTGCACACATCTGTGCGCTGATGCCATCACACACCCTGGGGACTGTGTGGGGCTGGTTTGGTGTCCGGGGACACAGCTGCACACATCTGTGCGCTGATGCCATCACACACCCTGGGGACTGTGTGGGGCTCAAGCTGTCCTGGTTCTGGAGCAGTAAAGCTGCAGTCAGGGCTTGGCTGCTCCTGTGGGAGAGCTGCAGTGTGGGTTTGGGCTGGGCTGTCACTCTTAGAGCTGCTACACACTGAGCACTTGTCCCCTGCTCCTCTGGAGCCACCATGTCACCATGTTTATGTCTTCAGAGCCTCCTGACTCCTCACCATGCGTTTTACCCTGGTGACTTTGGGCTTCTTTTAATATTAAAGGAGTGTATTGCTTTCAGAGGTCTTCAAGTGTTGATCAGCTGAGGAAGATCTGCACCCCACGAATATTCTGAGAGGAAGGGCACACTCCCTTTATCACATTCCCGCTCCTTGGGAGATCTCCAGATCTGTTTTTGATCTGTTTTCTTTGGGAATGGTGTTTGTAGGAAAGCCAATTCCCCCTAGAATGGATACAGGACTGTTTCTGCTTTATCACCCCGAGTACCCAGGTGTCGTGGTAATTATTCTGAAGTGTAATCACTGAGTAATCGAGAGGCAATATAATTGGTACCTGGATGCAGAATATGTAATTACTGTGTAGTGTAGTGACAGGGTATTTGCCAAGCATATCTTTCGTAGTTACTGAGTAATTTAAGAGAATTTGCATGGTATTTCTTGCCTGACAGACAGAAAAAAATCACCCAGCTGAGATCTCTGCAGAGGACTATAAACTTTCTGCCAGCAGGATTTGTAAGCTTTTCCAAGCAAGCAGTGTTGGAAGAATTTGCTTTCTGCCTTTTCTTTTCTTTCCAATACAAAAGTTCTCTGCCTGCACAGTGCTACCAAAGGAAAGTTTTCTTTTATTTCCTGCCATGTGGAACATGTGCGTCAGCAAGGAGAGAGATTCATTGAGAAAAGAGATAAATGAAGAGAGAAAAGTTCATTTAATGAGAGGAATAAGAAAAAGAAACAAACAGCAGGCTTTGAGATGTCAGAGCAACCTGCCCCATCTCCATCAAAGCCTGAGCGCTGAACATCTCACTGGGGCTGAAGATGTGGCACCTCAGGCAGGAGAAGTGGAGGATGCAGCTCCTGAAAAGTGAGGATGCCTTTTGTCCAGAGTTCCATGAGCTCAAAGGACAGCTTCAGCAGGATTTCTGCCGTACCGCAGTAGGAAACAACAAAATTTATCGCCGTACCTATGCTAATGACCTGTGGAGGCAAAGCAGCCATTTGTTTCACGTAGCCCCTGTTGAAGCACAGCAGCATCTTTCCTTTTCCTCTTGGTGGGAGAGTGATTGGTGTTTACAAACTGTCTTTTTCTTCCTGCTTTTGGAGATACCCAGCTCTGGTAAATCACGGAGAGCAGCCTGGTAGAGCTGTGTCCTCATTTACACAGGACTGGGGGGGCAGGATCAGACAACATACATCACCGAGGTAGCTCTTTTCATCACTGCACTTGGCCTTAATTACATTATATTGCCCTCTCTAGAGAAATCTCCAACACTTTGGGCTTCCATAAAGTAATACTTTATCTTCTTTTTCATTAAATAGTAACTACTCGTTAGGGCAACACGACATGCTGCTTTTCCTTCACCTTCTAATGAGGTTGTGCTCCTGCACATCTTGAGTATAAATAAACCAAGGTTTTGGTATTTTAGCTATTGAGGTTTTGGCTTTACCCAGCATAAAAAAAACCTGACAAACCAAACCAAACCAAACCAAAAAAACCCCAAAACAACAACAACAACAACAACAACAACAACAAAACCCAAACAAAACAAAAAAAACCCCCAAAAACCAAACCAAACACCCCCCCCCGCCCCCCAAACAAACAAAAAAACAAACCCCAAACCCAACCCAAATAGCAGATATGCTCTCTTCTGGTATCTTTTGGTGCTATTTTGCAGCATTTGTTGTTTGCTTTTTTGTTAGTGATACCTTGCAGCCAATGCTAAAAAGGTGAACCACAGCCATCACATTTTCTGCAAAATGAACTTGGCTAATCCTTTGCATTCAAACCAGCCCTCACCTCTCTATTGATAAATACAGCTTATGCTCTAGTCCCAGGGAATGCAAATACTGTTTGCAGAAATAGTGCTATCCTGGCTACTTCTCATTATCGTGTTTTTATTGCCAGGGATCCTGGAGCTTTTTAGTAGCTACAGAATCAATAATGCTGTGACATTCATACATTTCTCAATGCCACTGTGCATGGTGCAGCATCAAAGTGCTGGTTCTCAGGGGCTCTACCTGATACTGATACTTGTGTACTCATATAATCCTTTTTATCTATCGTTTACAGATCTTAATTAAGATTTACAACGCTATTGTGAAGTGGATCTTCATGTCTGGGCAGACCAGCATGGCCAGATGCTAGAGAGGAGTGTCTCAGAAAAGCTCAGGCTTTTTGTCAGAAGCGTTCAGCTCCCAAAGCAAGGAGCTCCTTGGCAGCCAGGCTGCTTTGCAGGGAAATCTGCCTTTCTCTGAGGACAGTACTGGAGACAGGGACTGCAGCCCTGGAGTCCTGACACCCACCTTGGGTGATATTCCCTGCTCCACTTGTTCCATTTTTTTGCAACATTTTCTAAAAATATTCGATTTTTGAGAATCTGTTGCACCCAAGGCTTTAGCTTCCCTCCCCCTCTCAAATCTGTGGAGGTTTTCCTTGCAGACTTTAAAAATAACTAACTCAATAGTTATTTACTAAACAGCAAAAATAACAAAATAAATACAATCAATTTGATTCTCTCTAGCTTCTGGAAACACTGTTCTGGAGACAAGGAGGCTTCCAATTTCCTACATGAGTCATGATGTTCTTGGATTCAACCTATCAAACTATATCAGCAAATCATATTATATAATGTAATATAACAAGACACAACTGCCTGTGTTTAACCTAGAAAAGATTAAAAAACATGTCCTACCATGGTCATTGGGCTGTCCTGGCAAAATTGTCATTCTCTTTTCTGTCCAGCTGCCGCCCCTGCTGTCCTCCCCAACTTGCTATGCTGGAAGAAAAGTGCCATTTTTAGGAACAAAGATCTGAGCAACTCTGGTCAGAGAGAAGGAAGTCCTGCTTGTGCCACTTCTCTGGTTTGGAGGCTGAGTGCTCTAAGGTCATGTCCAGGGTTTTGCCTTTTATATTTATGCAGAACCAACATCTCCTGGGTGAAAACTGATGCACTCACGGTGGTGTGGGAGTGGGGGGGGGAGACTTTTGAACAGCTGATGCTGCTTTGTTCTCAGTTTATGTGTAAAGTAGAAGGAAAAGGGATGTGTAGATGTGATGAAGAGTCGTTCTCCTTTTATTCCTCAGCTGCACAGAATGAGGGGATTTGGAGCCTTTTAGCTCTGTTTCTGGCTCTTGCACTTGCCTGGTGTAAGGCACAACCCAGAATCAGCCTGGGGAATTCCTGGGAGGGGTCGAACTGGGAATCCTACAGCTCCTTTCTCCTTACCTTGGCCTCTGGGGATGCAGGGGAGGCTCCAAGCCAGTACTGCAGCCCTGGGACCTGTACCACTCTACCCAAAAACCCCAAGACAGAATCATCCATTCACAGCAGTTAAGCTATGGGGTATTTACTGACTGCTGGTCAGTGCAAAAGAGGAGCTTTCCACGGTGTTTTTAGGAGAGGAAAGCTGTGAACAGGGTGCAGCTCCCTGTGCCCTGGCAGTGCCCTGGTGCTGTCACAAGCCTGGCTGCAAGGGCTGCTCGTATTCAGCCAAATTTGAGGATGTGGGAACGGAAGGAGGAGCAGGCATCACTCTCTCAGATTTCTCCTTTCCCTAGGGGACTTCCCCCTTTTCTCTCCCAGGACCCAGCGAGCAACAGCTCAGAAACAAATTTAATTTAGCACCTGTGGAAGGTTTTGTGTCTCAGGTGTTGGCTTGGCAGTGAGGAGCACCGCACTGGTTTGAGGGGTGGACATTGGGCAGGAAGAACAGGAGCCAAACAAGGCTCATTTCAAGGGTGATTAGGAAAATTGTGCCTTAGGAATGCCAGTCCAAGGGACAAATCTCACTGAGCAGCAGGGGCTTTAGTGCAGTACATGATCTGGCAGGGCTGGAGGGGAAGAGCCTGCCCAGGCTTCTTTTAAGCATCACAATGATGCACCTCTCTGCAAAGCCATTATGGAGAAATGTCTCAGGGGAGGAGATTTTAATGTATTTCAGCATGAGGTAAATGATCCCATGCTGAGAGAAGCTGGCACCCTCTCTGTGCCAGCCTCCACCATCACCAGCCGGTCCCCAAGCAAAGCCATGGCTAGTCCATTATGAAATGCAGCATAGATGCTGGCATAAATATTGCTTTGCTACCAGTTACACGTAAAAAAAGCAAAAAAGGGAAAAAAAAGGGCAAAACTACCAAACAAGCTCTGAGAACAACAGCAGCAGCAGCAAAATCCTCAAGCTGTGCTGGAACAGAAAGTAATTAAGAAATATTTCATATCTCCAAGCGGCCCTGAAATTTTTATTCCTGTGCATGAAGCTCGGTAGGCTCCTCACGGGCGGCTGCTGCTGCTGTGTTTCAGTGCAATAAATCCTGTTGCCTTTGGAGCCTGACAGCCAGCCCGGGATGTGATCAGAAAACCAACAGGCACTCTCTGTAGGGTTTATTCCTTGCCTGCATCAAGTCTGCTCATACCAACCAAGCCAGTGCTGCAGGTGCAGACCAGTAGGCAAAACGCTGACCTGTCTTTGGGAGATAAAGATCAGAAATGTGGGCAGGGGTGTCAAGGGGAGGGATGGGGAGAGTGGGAATTCAGACAAATAAGCTCCCATTTGCAATATTTCCACCCCAAACCCAAGAGACTCACCCAGCCCAAGTCCAGCCCTAGAACTATTTATGGCCCTGTGAAGGTTGACAGATCCTGAATTGAACTTACGTGGAAATAAATAATGTTGTGCTTTAATCTCTCTTCCAGTGAGCTGTGTCAGTGCAGCCCAGCCTGGTGGGACGTGGCTCAGGGCTGTGCCTGGCATGAGGCTTGGTGTTGGTGTCCCTGGGTGGCCCTGCCAGCTGTCACCCCACCTGGGTGAGCTCAGCTGAGACCAAATGTCCTGCACAGTTGGCAGCTCCTCTGGGAGGGAGCCAGAGGAGTGGACAGTCTGTTTTTCTTTCTCCTACTCTTAATCATAAAAGAAAGTATTTCTAAAACTGTAACCAAAACTGTCTCTAAAACCATTAACTGCAAGAGAACCTCTAGCTCTGCCTTTGGATTCCGTGTTGTCTACAGGCTCAATTCTTGCAGGTGTGAAGCAATCCTATTCCTCAGCCTCCTTCCCATCAATCTTCGTCTCCACAAAATTCGGAACCACTGGGCTTGTGCTGCACCAACTTAAAGGAGCCCAGCAGAGCAGGTCCCTCCAGCAAACAGCTGGAGCAGCCACGGTTATTACAGCTAAACCCTTTCCTGTCACACACCAGGGCAGGGACAGGACATCTCTGGCTCCTCACCCTGCAGGTGATGGGCCGTGACTGTCTCTGTCTGAGCCTTCAAGCCCTTGGTGATGAGTCAGCTTGGAGGCTGTGAGGTCCATTTTCTTCCTTTGCCTCACATTAGCCATCAGGTGAAGCAGGATGGATAGGATGTTTTGGTGGGGGAGTGACTCCATCCATTCTTTTCTGTACAAGGAAACAAAACCAATATTTTTTTAATCAAATGCTTCATTTTGCATTCGATTCTTACTCTGTATTTTTTCAGCTTTTGCTTTTGTAGCCTGGTATGACCAAAATTTTGAAAAGGAAAAGTCATTTAGAGGTGAAAATCTTGTCTTTTTTATTTAGAGCCAATCAAATGGGATACATAACTTCATTAATTATTTCTTTTCATTAGGGAAACCTTGTCAAAACTGAAAGTTTTTCTTTAAGCACTTTCTTGAGTGTCAAAGGCTCATCTTTTCTTCTAAAAATATGGAACTGGAATGGTGCCCAGGTACATTCACTCTGTGGATGATATTGTTCCTCTTCAAGTGTCCACAGCATTAAAGAAGCAAATTGTTGGACCTTGAAAGTTTTCTCATGAGGTTTTCGCTTGAGGAATGCAGAGAAAAGGCAAAGTCCCCAAAGCTCGTGGGAGGTGCTGGTGGAAGGCTGCTTCTCCTGGGTGTGCTGAGAGCTCAGCCCTGCCCTGTCCAGCTGCAATGTCCAAACTGCAGCAGCTGCCAGGGGCTGGCATGGGCACAGCTCCCTGGGGAATGCAGGCAGCTGCCGTGCTGAGAGCTCTCTCCCTTCCATCCCTCAGAGCACTGATTCAGG
Source organism: Acanthiza pusilla (assembly GCA_036630365.1). Lineage (NCBI taxonomy): Eukaryota > Metazoa > Chordata > Aves > Passeriformes > Acanthizidae > Acanthiza > Acanthiza pusilla. The sequence continues at coordinate 6,353,402 of JAXCHO010000049.1, read as the reverse complement.
GAAACAAATTAGGTCCATCTCTTTCCTGCTATTTCTAGCCCCTTCTTCTGTATTCTCCCTTCCTCCTTTTTCTCTTTGTTTTCTTTCCCCTTCTCCTTCCATGCATGAACTAATTGACGTCTGATCTATTCAGAGGTTCGGCCCTAAAAAGTAACCTTCACTTAACTGCTCACATAACTTGCCTGTCACTTTTGATAACAGTCAGGGCATCATTTTTGCAAGTGTTCAACAGTAAAATTACTGCTTTGCTCTTGTCAAGCAAATGAGCCCTGAGGCTTGTGTGAAAACCATTAATGATGATGCCACGGTGGGACTGGTGCACCGGGCAGCCTGCAGAAGCACCGCTTCTCAATTCTCTGTGCCCCTGCTGAGCAGTTTAGGTTTAATTAACCTGCATTAATGCCTGCTGGGATAGCATTTTCCGTGCCTCCTTTTTCAGGGGGTCAAGTGGAGCCGGAGACAGCTGCTGGTGTCTCAGGTGCCCTGCGTACGTGGCTGGGATCCTGGAAATGTTTATGGCTGTGGTGTGGAAATAAACTCGGCTTATTACTCTCATAAAACTGGTGGCTGTAGCCTTGGGCTTTGCCAGACTTGCTGAGCTGCTGGAGAGAATTATTGACAGAGCATAAACCTGCTACAGCGCGTGGTGCTGGGGCGCAGGGCTGTGCTGGGAGGTGTTTGCAGGGCTGCAGAGATTCTGCAGGGCTCTGCAGAGATCCTCTGGGTGTTTCCATCCTCCAGAAGTTGTTTTCCAGTTCTATCTATGCTGTGAAGTAATGAAGTTTGCCTTCTAATGGCAAAGGACTCTGAGAGTGGGGTTTGTGCTGCTGAGTGTGCACCCAGCCATTATCAGGAGGGTGAGCATCTACCACAATAATTGTAATTATAGTTATGAGGCTGCTCCTGCTGCTGTTATACTGACTGGTAGCAGGCAGGGGCAGGGGACTGCTCCACACCTGACACTGGAGTTCCAGAGGATTTTGGGATCTTGAAGACAACAGGCAACATAAATCCTATTCTTTAAGAAATTAAGCTTCAATGGGGCTCAGCTGGATTGAGTACCGTTCATCTTCTGCAGAAAAAAATGCAAAGCTTAACCTTATTCTTGTTTCTTTACCATTTGTGTGTCCTAGAAGGAATACAAGTCCAAGAACCAGAAACTTGGGCAGCTCTCCCTGCTCATGAAGTTCAGATGAGACACAGGCTTTGCCATCAACAGTGTCTTCATGTGGCTTGATGAGTGAATGAAAGGAATTATGAGTGGAGTGGTCATTAGCACGTATTTACATAGGTTAATTGCATGGGGTAAGGAAAGATCAATTTGATTTTCAATGGGGCTACTGATGGAAACATCTTCCTGACAGTGCTTCATGACCCCTTTCCTTGGCATTAAATTACATTTTTCGGGTCCCAGCAGGCTGTAGCTAAGGATTTAACAAGCTTCTAGGTCATGTCAAACCCTCCCTTTGTAGTTCTGGGTATTTGGTTTTGGTGTGCCCTGTCTGCTGGGTGCATTTTTTGAATTTACCCTTGCAGTCCAGTGAGGAGATTTCTGAGGTGGGAAACTGCCATCATTCACACATATAATGAAGTTTAGAATCAGAGGATTGGGTTTTGCATGGCCCTTAATGCTCATCCTGTTCCAAGCCCCCACCCATGGAAGGGACAACTTTCACTGGACCAGGATCCAGAGCCCCATCCAAGCCAGCAGGGATGGGCCACCACAGCTTCTCTGGGAAACCTGTGCCAGGTCCTCAGCACCATTCTGGGGCCATGTGAGTGCCTGTGGCAAACTTGGATCAACAAAGACGACAAACAGATGGGTTTAGGGCATCTGAACACCTCCAGTCTGTCTAATGGGTGTTATTCCATTATCGCTACCCAAGGTCACCCTATTTCCCGGGCTAGGTGTGAGCAGTTGTAGCTCATCCTGCTTTTCCTGGGCTCAGTCACTCCTGGTAAACCACTCCTGCCACTCGGGCAGACTGGCTCAGAGCTGGTTCTGTCATGTCTCCATTAGTCTGCCATCTGCCACCTGCACCAAACCTCCCCTGGCCCCCGGCCAGGGCTCTCGCAGGCTTTGCAGATGCTCCAGCACCCCAGTGGCTGCAGGATGGGAGTTTAAATAAAACAGAGCATTGATGTGGAGATGAAATTAATTAATGTCCCTGCTATTAAATTACTGTCTCTAAGGGAAGACTTTTATTTTGCCTCTCAGATGACAGTGTTTCATTAGGGAAAAATGCATGAGGTTTGAGAGCTCAGGCTTTGAAACACTTTATCAGGTTTATTTATAAGTAAGAGTTGCATCATTTTTCTCGTGACTTTAGTAGAATACAGAGTTTAGCCCTCTATTTTTTGATTAGAGAATTGCTGAGAAAAACCTTTTCCTGTGAACCCCTAAGTTGCAACAGAGTCCTACCCCTTTTTTAAAGATCACTCCCTGACATTCCACACAAATCAGCAGCTGAACACCTCAGTGGGGCAGCCATTCTTTTATCTGTTCATTTATTTCCAAAAATGTATGGGCAAAGCTGCACACACCTTTCAGAGCATTCATCAGCTGCTGACCCTTCCCTGCGTTCTGGCCTTGCCTTGCTTCGTGTGGGAAATAAATTGCTTTGGCTTTGTGAATCTGGGGATTTGTATATTCCTTATTTAGGGATGTAAAAATGACTGGAGCAAGTAGATGAGAAGTAAGGCAGTATTTAGGAAAAATCCCCTGGAATATGACTGGGAAATCAAAGGGAGCGTTGCAGGCAGAGACAAATGGGTCCACAATTTTTGCTGCCCACTGCCCATGCTGCTGACATTGGCAAACTTCTTTAGCTTGGCACTGCTGAACTGAATCAAAGAACAGCTTTTTGTAGGAGTGGAAAGCTCAGGGCTGAGGTGCTATGGTCAGGAAGTACAGCTGCCCATATGACTCCTCACTGCAGCCAGAGCTGTCATTTCCTCACTGTCAGAAGCATTTATATATATAAATAACCTCACAGGAGACACCTATATTTTTATTGTATGAACTAGAAGAAAAAGTGTACCTGGAGAGTACATATAATTTATTTAGCAATATAAGAATAGTGAATGAAAAAATTCCCCAATCCTTGGGGTTATTTGATCTACTAATTATCCGTACTTCAGAACCCATTATTCACACTTTTCTGCTTTCCTCCAAGAAATATATTTGGCAGACATCTCTATATATTTTTATAGCTTTCTGTGAGATCAGCAAGAACAAAAGAGAAGAAAAATTCGAGTTGTAAACTATTAATAAAATGCAAACGTACAACAGTCGTCTCTGTTTGATGTTTGCCAGTAAGCAGATTGAGACAGAGATCTCTGCTATATCGATATCCTGAATCACTGGGGAAAAAAATAAGTTTTTCAGACTTGCCTTTGCCCAGTTGAACGGCCAAGGGCAAACTGCAGCTCGGTTTGGAAGCATGTTTGGCACGGGCAGCAGTGGTGACTCACGGATATTAACAGCAGCAGGGTTTGGATCTCCTGCACCTTGCTACCACAATGCCAAGCTATTCATCAGCACAAACACTGTCCTGCACACTCTCCTCCAAAAAAAAAAAAACAACCAAAAAAACCCTAAGGAGGCCTTGGAAGCTCTAATTTATGCTGAGCTTGGTCCAAAACTTGCTGGAAAGATTGCTTTTGACTGAAAAGGGCTGTGGGACTACCTAAAATGGCCCAGTGCAGGTGGCGAACAGTCCCCAAGCTATGTAAAATCACATTTTACACCTTGAGCATTTTGCAGCATCATGGAGAAGGTCACCTTTGGGATGGAAAACTGCTACTGGAGCAAGGCACTGCTACATTCTGAGAGAGAGCTCATGGCATGGCAGCGATTTACAGGGGTGGAGGTTTGCTGGCTAAGAGAGAAGGGCTTTATATATGTCCCAGCTTCTTTTTTGGATGCATTGTTGAGCAGATTTCTTTTTGATATTAATGTTATTAATTCATGTTGAGATGGCTTCTTTGGACTGTAATACACCTACCCTGATTGCATCTTGACTCCTTCTTAGGGACGTGGCTGCTCTCAGATTTCTCCAGATGTGTCATGGTTGGAGCTATATTCTTGTAACCGACGGAAAAGCCCTTGATATCCCTCAGAAAGGAGCACAGTTTTGTCCCTGGTATCACTGGCTCATGCTGAAGATGATAATGGAAGTAAATGGTGAGATCCACAAGGGAGAGCTGAGGCAGCTGGATGTTTAAATTGAGGCACTGTCTCAGTCTGCTGTGGGTTTGTCTCTGGACGTGCACATCTCTTCTCCTCCTTCAGAGAGATACCCTTGGATTCCTGCAGGAGAAGGAATTAACCAAGAAATGGGCAGATTTACCTTATTTGGTGCCCACTCAGTGAGTGCCTAGAGCAGAGAGTCACTCCTCTTGCCCTCATTATGGTCGTGTTGGAGGGATTCTGTTAAAAATACAGCAGCTACTATTTGTTCTTGAAAAACACAGGATCTTCTATCAGGATAAACATTTCCAAAAGTGCGTGGCTTCTGTGACAGCTACAGGCCTAAGAAGGACTTAAACAATTCTCACAGGGTTAGAATTGACCTTCACCAGAGTGGATTTCACTCTCTGAGCTAGAGAACAGTTTGTTAAAATGGTATTTCTTTCGCTTCTCTATACACTGACAAATATGGCTTGTGTGTTTGGATCTATGTTTTCTGAGTGCTTCATTTAAACTCTGAACTCTGGAGGCAGCACAGGAGTCTGGTGACAGCTGCAGGAAGCGTTTCAGACCCCACAGCTGGCAAGAGGAGAATAATGGAACTTTGGTTGGCTCTCAGTAGGAAGTGGGGTGACATTTTCAAAGTCTTTCTCTGCAAATATTCTTGTATTTTATGTCATGTGTTCTGCAGGGCAGGAGACCAGTTAGATGTGATTTTCATAGGTATCAAGTGAGAGCAAAACAAAAACACATTTTGAGGGACATAGAGGAAAATGATCTGTATCTAGAGGTGCTGGTTTGAGCTTATGAACAGATGTGCATTAAAGGATCATGCTGAAAGATCACAGCCCAAGAGGATGAGGTTTGTATCACAGGATTTTCTTTTTCCTGCACTTTCTCTGGATGCTAGTGCTCTTCCAGGAGCAGATCTATTTGATGGGGGCATGTGTACACTTTGAGGGGGCAGGTTTGTCATCCCCCAAGGCAGCAAATCTGCCAAGGCTCCAATGTCAGGCTGTCAGGCCACTGAGCCTTCTTCTTTTCAACCACATTTGAGAGAGGTTGAATCTGGTGAGGCGAGTCGTGCACCCAAGACACAAATTCTCATCCAAGAAGCAGGGACCCAGCCTGGGGAGAGTGAGGCGTTTGAAAAACAAAGGTAGGGAAGTGCACAACTGAGTTGTCTTATGTTGCAAATGTGACTTTCCACCTCAGTGATCAGAGTACAAGTCACTCAGGTCTGGTTATTTGAAAAACAGGATGAACAGGCAGAACACAGCAGTGCCTCCCTGGGTTTCCCAAGCCTGTCTGCAGTTCATGCAGGGTGAAACAAGGGACAAAAGGAATGTCCTGACTCTGGATGATGATGTGGTGGTGTTTATTTTAATGTAGGTCAGAAGGTCGCATTGGAGCTGTGGTAGGGAATAGCACTTTGCATGGGGTCATGATGTAAAACCAGGGAACGACTGACCCCAAACCGTGTGTCTCCATTCATGCCAGCTGGCCAGGCCATGCCAGCCTGCTGCCACTCAGCTCACACCCTCGTAAAACAGTGGATAAGCTCCGCCACTAATCTGACCTCTCTATAAACCTGCTGTGCTGTGTCACATCGCTTGAGCCTCTGGCCCAATCAATTTTAAATGCCACTGTTTGCCAACCTTGCATTGTTCCCGCAAACCAACTGAGTGTGTTAAGAGAGGATAATTAGGGAGAACACAGTAATTAATACTGCTGATAATAACCCAGAGGTGTAATTTAGCTGCCTGACTTAGACTGAATTCCCTGGGCTGGAGGAGGAAAAGGCACCTGCTGAAGTCTTTCACAGCAGCTTAGCTCTCCACAGGAGGCAATCACATCCCAGCACACGGAAGCCACCGAGGTCTCTCCTGAGCTGCTAATGATTGCCTTGCAGACAGCGATGGCATGTCACTATTGATTATTTTTCTATTATAAACTCCTTCCTCCTCTCCCTTTTTGCCATGATCTGTTGGGTAAACACAGGAAGCAAGTGAGAGCGGCTGAGGTTTGCGGTCGTGAAGTGTTTGGAGGAGGGGAAGCGCTGGTTCAGCAGGCAGTTCTTGTTCTAAGGAAGTGGCTACAGCTGAAGGAGCAGTCCAAAGGGACGTGGTGGTATCAGGATAAAAATCATCCTTCAGTGCTGTGTGGGCTTTTCTACACTGGCATTACAAGAGGCATTTTTTAACACTGACTGCTGTCTTGAGCACACTCAGTTGGCATTTTATGTGCAAGTCCATGGTCAGGGCTATTTGTTTTTCATGCTGTAGTCACTCCAAATATTTTATGACTTGCTTTTACCCAGAGATCCTTAGAAGGTCTCTTAGGTTCCTGTGGTCTCCTATGGGCAGTGTCAGGGTTGAACATGGGAGAGATGAAGTTGTTTCTCACCTTCTGGTCATTACTGGCTTCATGAATGAAAGTCCCACATCACTGGACACCCCCAGGGTGGGTGGGCAGTACTTTTTCAAGGTATTTCCCATCATTTAGTCCAGAACCAGCATTAATTTTGTGCAGTGCAAAGTCCCTCTGTTGCCTACAGCTTTTGCTTCAGTTCTAGTCAGACTGCACTTTTGTTTCAGTTTGGTGAGGTGATGCTGCCATTGATACAATTCCCGTGCCTTGGGTTTTTGTTAATGCAAGCAGTGAATGAAAATGCACAGAATTGTGTTTTCCTGCTACTGATTTCCTCAGAAGCTTGAGGGAACTGGTGTGCTCCTGCTCATGTAAATGAAACTCTGGTTAAACATATGCAATGGAAGGTCATGCTTTTTCTTCTGATTTTTTTTTTTTTTTTTTTTTTTAATGTGGCGTTTGAACTTTCATTTCCTCACATGATAAATTAATGTTTTATTCAGGACATCGAAGTGCACTCAGGAGACACGAGTGACTCTAGCGACCTTCTCTGTGACCTTGAACAAATATTTTCTCTCCCTGGGTCTGCTCCTTCCTAGGGTTTTTAAAACCAACTAATTGTCACTGCTGTCTATTCCCAGCTTTCAGTCTTTGCACCCATCCTTCCCTGTGTCCTGGCAGTCGTACATCTTACCCTGGAGCTGTGTGGAGGTTGGACATCCAGTCTGTACTAATTGTCCAATCTCCAAAGAATGATTTAGTCAATCCCAAAATAGCTTTCTAAAGAAGGTATGGTGAATCATTCTCCTGACTTCCCCTCTCTCTGCTCACTGAGGATAGTAGAAGCCTGGATGGTTAATGAAACAAGATATCTAATTATTTAGAGATGTAAATTTAGTAGGAGGGAGTCTACCCACAAAGGCAAAAATGCAAATGTGAAACGTCAGTAAAACCTCTTATTTTCTTCTTTTTTGTGGATTATTGTTTTTTTTGTTTTGGTCTGGATTTTGGTTGTTGTTTTGTTTTGTTTTTGTGATGTGCGTCTTCAGCAGCAATTAATAGAACTGTGCAGCTTTCCTGGTGCAAACATGTCAGGTTCTGTAAGTCAACATGACAGAGAAAAGGAATGGAAAAAGCTTGTGAGAGGAGAAAAGCAATTAAAAAAAAAAAAGAGAAGAAGAACCTGTAATAGCTGTATTACACATGCTATCAGTGTTTATCAGGGAAATAAGACAATAATCATTGGGTCCTGATAGGATAAGTAACCTCATTCCTGCCTTATTAGTGCTGTTTTTTTGTGGGGAGAATGTGGTTCAAGCTTGATTTGTCAGTAAGTGCATTATGCTAACTCTTGTCCTCTATGATGGTTAGAAAGAGTTCAGAGATTTGTTCTTCTTTTATTTTCATTCTTGTTTTCCCTTCCTCTCCTGGCTGTCAGGGTGAATTTGTGTCTTCTGGCAATGTTGGGGAGGTCGGAAAGATGTCAAAAAGAGGATGGAAAATGCATTTTAAAGTGAGCTGTTAGGAATTGCTTTGACATTTCTGACAAAGGGAAAGGTTACTGCACACAGCTCTTCAGCTCCTATCTTCTTATTGCTTTTCTTGTCAATCACAGGGCGAAACAGAGGAATTCCCTCTCATGAATGGCTTGTTCCATGCCCATGGTTGATCTGGCAGGTGGGTTTGGCTTGGCTTGCAGGCACTCATCACACTCTGCAGGGTCTGGTGACCACCTGGGGACATCTGTCCTCACCAGTGTCCCCTGGGATTCTGCTAAAGCAGAATGGGCAGCTCAGGGGTAGTCCCAACCCCCCTCCCCACAATCTCTTCCCTTCTTTTTTGCAAAGGTGAGAAATGCCTACTCATTCCCTCCTGTGTCTGCAAGGAGACCTTGATCCTTAAGTGAACTTTATTGACTGAATTGCTCCGGAAATTTAAAATTACAGATTTGGAGCCATCTGCATAACCCAGTGAACCTCTGCTGTTGATAACAGACCAATAATGCTGATGCCAAGTTTGGCACCCTGAGACATTTGGCCTGGCTCACTCTCTGGTCACCTGCTTGGGAAGAAGGAAGGAGAAATTAAGACACAAAGTTTAAAGACAGCCCACAAATGGTCATGCAAGAACAGAAGGGAAATGTGTTCAGGAAGGAGCTTTACTGGTAAAAAGATAAAGCTTAAAGTGCAGAAATATTTTATTGTTGGTGCTTTAAATTGCAAATTTAAATATGAGCCTGAGACAAGGGAAATCAACATGCATGAGCTCGTCCTTTAACTAATAGCTGTTTGCACCATATTTGATTCCTGGATAACTCAGGAACAAGAGAAAATAGAAAAATCTTTGCCAGTTCAGTTCATTATGAAGAGCAATAGCTAGTTCTAAATAGCCCTTTATTTCTTCTCTGATCTTATTATAGGACTGGATTAATAGCTTCAGTTTCCTGGTTTGTGCTAGGAAAGATTCAAGCACTTTCAATATTTTGGTAAAAATATGCAAACTTGATTGTTTTTCCAAAAGCGACTGAAAACATAAACTTATTTGAGGAAACTCTCAAGTGTCTTTTCTTTAGCTGAGCATTAATATTTTCTGAGGCAAATGCACCAAACAAGTTTCATTATTCCTTTTTCTTCTACCCAATGCTTACTGGTTGGGTGGGCAGGAGGAGGGCAAATCTCCTTTAAGCTTTCACCTCTTCCTCTGATTTGCAGCCCTTGCTTTTGCTTTTTGCCTTTCTGGACTAAACCCAAAGGCAACACTTGTAGGGACCCTGAGAAGCTTTTAATGTTGGAGCTTTTCTTGGCAGCCAGAAGAGCACAATTGCAAAGCAGAAAAGAAGAGCCTTATTTAGCAAGCAGTTGTTGCTCTCCAAGTTGATGAAACAATTAGCTGGAGATGATGCCCTGGTGCCATTCAGCTCTTTTAATAGCACCACGATGCTCCTTTGCCAGGACAACCTCTTTGTGGGTTTAATAAACCATGTGAAACCACACACGACATCCCTCACATTGGACTCTTCAAGCCTTGTAGAGGGAAGATTTAGCTGGCCAAGGGGAACATGATCCTCCTGGAGGAGCAAACTGATCTCCCAACAAGGATTCTGTCTGCCTGTGAAAGCAATTAATAAAAGCTGGAGCAAATCTCCTCTTAAAAATGTCTGCAGCAGCCAGGAAGGAGCTGCTGCAGCAGCCGCTGGCCTCATCCCCACGCTGGTGCAAGCTGTGCTCTGCGCTGGCTGCTGAGGGTGGCAGTGAGAGCTGCCCTGAGCCACACGAGAGTGACAGTTTTCCATATTCCTGACAGCCTCTATTAAGCCATACACGGAGATTGATGAAAAGCTTCTCTGCAAAGTGGTGTTGCCACAGATCAGAGCAGTTCAAGCAGCTGTTGGGTAAGAGCACCGTCCTTTATTTATTTCCTGGTGACTCTTTTCCACTACTTTTTCTGGAAGCAGATAGTGTTGTTTGCCTGGCTGCAAGCTGAGCTTGATGCTAAATCTGCTGGAAATGTTGAGCAGCGGATGCCTCTTTACCTTCTGTGCAATTGCATATGGATTGGTTCCTGCAAGAGTTTCTAATAAACATTTTGATGGCCCTGTTTTTTTAGCCACATAGCAAGGTGATCATAAAAAAGAAAAAGAAAAAATCCCAGAGGAAAGGGGATTAAAATTATCAGTGATCTCAATTCCCTGTGTTTCAGTTAAACAACATTTTTAATACTGTCTGCAGTGCATGTACTATGTCAGTGCTCCCCTCTCTTGACAGGTCCCCAAATCACATTCACTGCCATTCATTATGTGCAATGGAATAAAACATTTATTCCAAGTCATGTTTTATTCCTGGGAAAATATCTATTTCTGCAAGCTCCAGACATCTTTTTAACTATTAGCACTTCCCTTCACGGCCCTGGGCTCCCTGCCCAGAAGATGAGTCCTGCAGGTCGTGGTGGGATCATGTCACCGTGCCCTGCAGCCCTGGTGGCACAGGCAGAGGCTCCACAGCCTCTTAGGGCTGCAGATAACACAGCCTGGCTTTGAAAATTTAGTTGCAATATATAACTAATATTCTTGGTATTTCTTGTAATCCCTCTCTGTTGCTGACAGGCATCTTGCAGCCAGTGTGAAGAGGGGTACATTGTATTTTGCTGAAGTCCATAGAATTTTCTTTTTAATTTACTGAGCTTTCGGTCAGCACTTGAATTTTACTTTAGGAATAGAAATAATGGCAGTGCAGCACCCCTTTCCTGAAATATCTACTGCCCTGTGACCAGAGTACACTGGGATTGACCCTTATTCCAAAGTGAGAAAGTTATGGCCCATAGGGGCATATAATTATTTAATGGGCAGCAGGAATCTGGATGTTCTGATTCCTGCTCTTCCCTGCCTGCTTGACCAAACTGCCTTTTAACTCCTGTTAACTTAACCCAACCATTAAATGTGCAGTCTGTGAAAATGAGCATCCTCTGATTTACCCCGAGCAGATGAAGCAGTGGGGCTCCCTTCCAGCAGCCCTTTGCCCCTGACAGCCAGCCAAAGCCTGAACTCATCTAAAGATAAAACAGAGTGCTGAAAGCAGAGGGGAGTGCAAACACACAGGAAATTCAGGTTTTGAGCTTTACAGCCGGTCCCCAGCCCACTTGTGTTATTGACACCTTCAATAAATCAGCTCAGCAAAGGTGCAGACAGAGAAAGATTCACTGTGGCTCAGTGACAGCTTTGCTTCTCAGGGCCTACAAATCACCCAGGGAGCTTTGTTCCCTGCCTGGGGGTGCCTCTCAGAGCTCTGCCCTGCGTGAGCACTACCCTGAGCACAAGGCAGATCTGCTTCACCCTTTGCTTGTGCCTGGCAGAGAACGGAATTTCCTTGCTGTGTGTACAGGGAATGTCCTGGTGCCACGGCTATAACACAGGCATTTATAAACAGCACATTCAGCAAGCAGTGGGTCCAGTACAGCCTGGACTTGTCTGATTTCCTTTTTGCCTGTAGGACCCAGCCCCACTGTCTTCTTCTGGCCTCGTGTCCTGTGGGTTGTGCTCACCACAGAAGAGACAGACCCTGTGGGGACCAAGTTCCCCAGAGCTGTTCAACCAAGAGCTGGCTCACAGAAGAACCAAGAGCTCAGTTTGGCTCTGGCTCTTCACAAAACCTGTGAGAATGTTACAAGCATCACAACCCTGAACCCTGCAACAAATTTGGCTGAAAATGGCCAATGTTTTTAGGAGTTATTAGGAAGGATGGTCTGTATGCTCTGTTAAGCCTTGTTTCCTGAGGAATCTAGGCTAAAATATTGCTTAGATCTCTTAAGGCAGTTATGCCCAAGTGCACACTCTACTTTAAATCAGAAAGCATGAAAGCAAATTAAGGTTTTAAATCACCAGAGGTCAATTACCAAGTGGCTACTGCAACCTGTTATCTTTGCTGAACTACTGTGCAGGCATGAACATCTAAATCAGTGCTGTTTAACCCAGAGCTCTCAACACAGAGCTTTCTCGGTGCTGCTGAATCTCACTGCTCTGCAATCATCTTGCCTTCAAATTGCTGTAGGAGCAATGGAAAACAAAATTTCTGTTAGTAAGGTTCAAGTGCAGCTCTTAACCATCCTCAGTCACCCAAGCAGTAGCTCTAACCTGACTCGACTTTAAGTATTCACTAAGTTGCTTCCATTCTTAGGATACTCTAGGGTATTTTCAATTTAGGTATTTAGGTATTTTAAATCTCCCGGCATCTGTAATTCAGAATACCTTCAAAATATCTTTGCCACCTTTCATTCCAACTGTTTTCATAGCAGGAATTGTTTCTTCCTTTACTGACAACCAGCTATCACTGGTCTGAACTGGGGTACTAACCCAACAGTGTTTAGGGTTCTGTATTGACTAGAGTTACAATGAAGTCAGAATAGAATTGTGATTATTTATGATTTGTTTGTGAAGCAGTTGAATTTTGTAAAGCAGAAAGGACTTAAAGTTTCTGTTTTCATAACTCTGGATGTTATGGCTTTGGGCTTTTCTGATCTACAGTGGACAATTGTTCCCATAACTAGAATTGTCTAAATTTAGTTCCTAAAGGGAAGAATCCATCCAAAATTAATATTGTCAGCAGTAGAAGTGCTAACTTTTGGGAAGAAAACAGCACATGCTATAAAAAACCATGACCCCACAAACACAATTTTCCCCTATAGACTGGTAATGACTCATTTCAGTGTTGAAAACATAATTGAATTGCTCCTTGCAGCAATTAGGAGAGTCTGTCGATGTGCAACTACTTAATTGTGTTTTCATACTGCGGACTTTCTGTGGCAAGCTGAATGCACCATTCTGATGCTGAAATTATTGGGCTTTGTTTTTTGTTTTTTTTCCTGAGCTCTATCCTGGACAAGAACTCAGAGATGGAAGAGTGGTGGGGGTTTTGCTGTCTGCAGGTCTGGGTTTTTCTCAATTGGCTGAACTGGTCACTGTCCCAGGTGCTGATTGAATTTTTAGCAGCTCATGGTGTTGAACTGTGCTTGGCCCCTGTCCGCCCCACTCAAGGTGGGGGTGGTTAGCAAAGAGCTCTGGCTTAAACCGCTTGTGCTAATCCATTTGTTGTGTCTCGAGGATTAGGGAGCAGTCACACACACAGCTTTGCTAAAACTCGGGTGTGTTAGGAGAAGGGGAAGTGATATATATTGGGGCAGAAAGTACTGTCTGAAGATGACCTGAACTCACCCCCCTGTGTCAAAACAAACAGAACAGCTAGGGAAAAAAAAAAAAAAAAAAAAAGAAATATTACCTTCTGTCCATCCCTGACAGCCAAATGCATAGGCATCCCCAGCAAGGCTCCCTCCCCATGGAAGCTGGTGCATGTGTCTGGCTTGGACAGCTTCAGCAAAAACACAGGTCCCACTAGGGTCAGATGTTAAAATAGCAAGGGCAGAATTAGAGTGGCCTGGAGTTGCCTCTCTGGTCCAAGGAAATTCCTGTTTAGAAGGGTTTTTTAATATGATCATCCCTAGAGAGAAAGAAAGAAACGAGTTGTTTGTTTCCGTGCTGAGGGAGTCTCAGAGATAATCCAAGCGGCTGCTGGAAGGTGTGAGGTGCCCAGGGACAGAGAGCTGTGCCCAGGAACATCAGGATTCCTTGTTAAGGGATTGCATAGGGAAAAGCCAGCAGGTCTCGCTGCTGCTCTGGCTGCCTGCCACGTTCCCAAGCACGAGCCAGCTCTGTCTGGGCAGCTGGATCTGCTTGAGGACTCTGCCAGTGACAAGGCAGCCAACTGGTGAGTGAGAGGTGGTCAAGCTGTCAGAAACCACCTCTCACTTGGAGCTGCTATGGAGGGGATACAAATGCAGTTCCCTTGCTCTGGCCAAGACAGCGCCCTTGGAAAAAAAGCATCTCTACCTGCCCATCAGCCTCTGTGATTTGATATGGGCTAGTGGATGCAGAGCTTTGATTGGAGAATCTGGTGTTTTGGGAAGGGTTCAATTCCTTATTGCAGTTATGTAGCATATTTTCACTTCAGTGCTGCAAAATTATCATTTTATCTCGAGTCCTATTGCCAGCCAGCTGCAGCAGTTATGTTAGCACAGTCAACCTGTAGCACCCCAGTTAAGCACATTACAAAGCCATCAAATGATTTGATTTGGCTGCTGAAACATCCGAGAGAATAAGCTGTATCCTCCAAACCAGCAGCATTGGAGCTGGATCAGAGTGTCTTCAAATCCCAAAGAGAGTTCAGACCCAGGACTGCTCCCAGGCCTGGTTGTTCCACAGCAGGATCTCAGACACACCTCTGAAACTTCTGCCATTAACAAAGATGAGTCAAGCAGGTCACTTTTGCAGCCGATATCTTGTCTGAGTCAGGAGATAAAATATTGTGTTAGTGAAATACTCAGTTTCACATGATGATATACTGTTGTTTTTGCAAGAATTGTTTTGTTGTCATTAGAAAAAAAGGTAATTCTAGTCAAAATGGGAAAACTTGTCTGGTCTTGGCTGATTAGCATTGATAAATGGATTTGGAGAATGAAGTCAAGTTAGGAATTTCAGCTGTCTGGCAACTTCATATTCATTATGAAAGTCTAGCAGGGGTTTCAGTCATGCTGCTTTGCACTTGGAAACAGTTTAGCTCAGCTCGAGACAGTGTGGGAACAGTCACAAGTGCCAGAAAATATATCTGTGATGCCACCCGAGAGAGGAGAGGGATTTGAGGGGTAGTAATAAGTGCTGGGAGCCAAACAAGCCCATGAACAGCCCAGAGGAAGTCAGAAGTGGCATCCCTCTCCCTTGTGATGCCACACTGAGGGATCTGGGCTCTCCAGGGCTGTGGGATCTCAGAGGGCATGCTGGGGTTCCCTCATGAGTGCAGGGATGGACTGGCACCCAGAGGGGTGTGTTGTGTGTCACTGTGAGTGTCACACTTCTCTTGGGAGGTGTCATGGTTGTGTTTCCCCTCTGGCTGCATAAATCCTATTTCTGAATGAATTACTATCCAAAGGCACATCCCCCCAACGAAAAAGACCAATAAATTCCTCGGATTTTCTATAAAATAAAAAAACCCAATCATTGAATAAAAGAGGTACTTCCCATAGAAGTATTTTAATTTCATCCCTGTGTCTGAACGTGGGAAGCAGCTGAGCGCTCACTTTCCTTCCTGAAAAGAAGAGGAAAGGAAGAAGAATGGGAAAGGGGAAAGGGGAAAGGAAGGAGTAAGGGAAAAGGGAAAGGAAACCCCCTGAAGGTTCTGGGGTTTTTTGCATTCCTCACCTTAAAAGCCCCCAACCAACTGAACACCCAAACACCAAAGCAATTTATTTTGGTAAATGCACCCATTCACCATTTGGGAACGAAATTCTGAAATGGCTTGGTTTTAAAGTGCTAAAATCAGTCCAGTTGGCATTTAATGAATTTTCTTTAGCTGAAACTATTCCTGTCACACCCCTGAACAGCCTCTGCTCCTGCACTAGTGGAAGCTGGGAGCAAGGTTAGAAACAAACTATTTACCTGCATAAAAGTGCTTACTCCAGAGCAGCCTGATCTAATCCTAGGCTTTTGTGTGTTTTGACTCTGTTTCTGCTGCTAAGTATGCTATTAGTGGGATTGGATAGGAAAAAAAGAGGATTTTTTTTCACAGTATGAATGTGTGTTTCAATCTGTGTGCTTCAAAATGTCCTCCCCTTCCTTTCAAGGAGCCAAACTTAATTTCAGACCAAGATCTGAAATAAAAACACCATGTTTTGCCTTGGGGGGCTGTGTTGGTTGTTGGTGATTTTCAAACCATCAGTGAATCACATATTGGGTTGTTCACAGAGTAATAATTGATATTCATCACCACAAATGGGGAAACTGAGGCATGGATGGGCTTCCCCTCCCCAAAGTTTGATGCCAGAGCTGGCAGTCCCTTTGGTACAGCTCCCTGTCTGCTGGACCCCTAAGCAATCACCAGGCAGAGCAGACATTGCCTTTTTCATGTGTTGTTAAGGCAAGGCTGAGCACAGGGCTCAAAATCTCTGGATGCACTTCTGAAGCTGGAAACTGGGGGAAGAAAAAAAAAAAGGAAATTAAAAAATTAAAGGAACAAGGCTTCTGGTGAGCAGGAATGGCAGCTGAGCCAGGCGCAGCAGGTCCAGCCTGTGTCCCTGAGCCCTGCCCGTGGCATCCCAGTCCCCGCTCAGGTGTGAAGGGCTGGGCAGGAGGATCCCCTTACAGCAGTGGGATGCAGATTCCTTTTGCTTTGCCGGATCCCTGATGGCATGGGTTAATTGAATGGACATATTTCATTAAACAAAGCCTTCGCCATCTGTTCCATCCCAATTAGAAATGCAGAAAAGAACATATTTCTCAATGACAATGGCACGGAGGGGGAAAAGATATCAGTGGTTTCAAATCATGTAAAATTTTTCTGCAAGACAGACTCGCAGCTGGGAAGTTCAATTTTTTTTTTCTTCGACTAGGCCCCCAGATCTTTAATTTTCCTCCCTGAAACACCAGTTTGGCTGGGCCAAGAGATGGGAATTTCTGCAGTGTTGTCCCTCACACAATTTGGGAAGGGGCTGAGGGGTTTGCTCTGCTTGTTCCTGGGACCAAGGCAATAAGAAAAGAGCTCCTTATGAATTGTTGTGTTGTTTTACCTTCCTGGTGATGGAAACTGTACATTGATGCTATGCTGAGTCCCCATCTTTTCCTGAGGGAAAGCATCTTCCAAGCTGAACTGAGGAACTGAGTAAAAAAAACTCTTAGTATTTTATTGCAAACAAGGGTGATACACAGACAGGAAAAAATTGTTCTCTGAAATTAAAGAGCCAGTGGTGTAAATCACAGTTTCTGTCCGTGTCTTGTGTGTCTGGCTAAGAATGTGTTTTGTTTCTGCTCCATCCATTTGCCAGGGATGTCGAGAATCAGCAGTTATCAGCTGGGAGAGGCAAGAGGGGGATGCAGAAGCAAATGCCTGACGCTGTCCTCGGAGATGATTTCCAAACCAGGAGGCAGGTTTGCTCTGACCTTTAGGAGGCAGAGCTGATTTGTTTTATTGCTGTGGTGTGTTTTATCTTTATGTTCTCATTAATCATCTTCATTCAAACCAAACCTGCAAGCCTGTAATGTGCAGAACTCATTTCATCAAGTCCGTGTGTGTGTGTGTTTGTGTTTCTTTAAAAAAATACCGCAGCCAATTCTGTTAAATTATTAGCCCTGTAATTCTCAAATTTACTGTCACCCTCAGGTAAAATTGCTGCTGCAACTAAATAAAACCCCTGGAAATGAATTGCAGCTCTTGACAGCCCTTAAGCCCTTGAGGCATTTAAATTCTGGATTTAGCGCAGGATTATTACTTCAGTGCAGCAGTTAACCGTGTCTTTAGCAGAGTTGCCTGCCACAGTCAGCCCTGATCCCACTTGTCCCCTTTTGTTCTGTGCTCCTGCTGTAAGTGTGGGATGAGCATCTTGCATTGCTTCAGGAGCCGCTTTGGACTCGTAGCCGAAATTGCTTTGCATCTGGCTCCTGCTGCCCTGCCCCTGCCCCTCATTCCCAACTACGGCCGCCTTGGCAAAAATTCCAGTGCCTTTTTCTGTTTGTTTGCCGGTAGTGTTGCTTTCCTGATGGCAGTAGCTCTGCAGGAGAGGTCATTTTGCTGTTTTTTAATGGCATTGAAGTCTCTTTATTGCTGAAGCCAGCGTGTCCACCTGCTGAAGGGGCTGTGCGTGGCTCGGTGGCCGTGGAGCCAGCAGTGCATGGCATGGCAGGAGGAGCTGGGGGGGCTGCTGGAGCAGGTCCTGCTCCCAGGTGCTCAGAGATGCTGGAGAAGGAAAGAGTGAAGCCAGCCAAGGTGAAGAAGCTGTGCAGAACGTCAGCAGGGATGTGTCCTTTCCCTCTTACTTCACGTGAATGCTGCACTGACAGCCTGAATTATACCCTCTCCTTCTGAGACTTGCATCTTTGGCTACTGTCCTTCTGCAAAGACAGTGTCAAAACCTTTCCTGTGCCATCGCCTGGGACAGGAGGAGCACACCCTGAGGCACGGGGTTGTGTCTGGGGAAGGCATTCAGGCTTGGGGGACCAGGGGCAGTTCAGCTAATCAGAAGGTTTACCCCTGGAGATAAATATGTCATGGTAGCAAGACTTACTGATAATATCCGAGGCCTCGGCAGGCAGTTCTGGGCTCTGGTGTTTAGCAGGAGGTCACCAGTAGAAAGATAGAAGGCAAACATCGCCGTGCTCTTTATTTTGTAGTGTCTCTGAAGATCTTAACCCCATGGCAGTCTTAGTCCTGATTAAATACCCGGTGTGAATACTGATGAATTAATGAGCACTTCAGCTCCAGGAGAGCTTCTGGCCAGCTCTGCTGATCCCACCCTCAGACAGTGTTAGTCTTGGAGTCTGAGTAATTTGGATATTTTAAGGTCAGGATGGGCCTTTTCCTCTCCCGCCCATGTCCCAGCTTTCACAGATTTGAAGACACCATAAGCCTTTGGAAGAAGGAAAAACAAGTCTGACTCTGTCCAGAGCCAGTTACATCAGAAAAGAGCCCAAACAGACTTCTCTCACTTGCTATTTGTGCTCAGCTCCTGATCACTGCAGCTGCAAGACATTTATAAAAAGACCTAAAATACATCTGTGCTAATTGCGGCCAACTTTGCTTGAGGACCAAATCCCGAAGCAGACCAATATGGTGGTAGTCCCCAAGCTCCTTAGAAGATGTCTGTTTCTCAGCCCACAGGCAATCTTGGCCAAATCCGTGGTGAAGAATCTGTAATTCAGACATTTAGTGGTGAGGCACTGAATTAATAAATCCTGTGTGAGTTTTGCTTGCCCCCTGCCCAGGCTCCCAAAGGAGAGGATGCAGAGGCAGGGGGGCTGTCAGGGTGAGGGCTGGGACCAGCTCCAGTCCAGATAAAGCCATGAGCATGGGCTTTGGGGTCACTGCAGCCATCGGCTCAAGTGTGTCTGAGCTGGAGGTCACAGCAGCCCTTTGATGAGCAGGGCAGGTAATGCCAGAGGAGAGCAGGGAACAGCAGCCCCATCCCTGCTCGGTGTGCATTGGCACTCTGGAAAGGTTTATGAACTGGAGAGCAGGGCAAGTAATGCCAGAGGAGAGCAGGGAACGGCAGCCCCATCCCTGCTCCGTGTGCATTGGCACTCTGGAAAGGTTTATGAACTGGAGAGCAGGGCAAGTAATGCCAGAGGAGAGCAGGGAACAGCAGCCCCATCCCTGCTCCGTGTGCATTGGCACTCTGGAGAGGTTATGAGCTGGAGAGCAGGGCAAGTAATGCCAGAGGAGAGCACGGAACGGCAGCCCCATACCTGCTCCATGCTCCTGGGCACTCTGGAGAGGTTTATGAGCTGGAGAGCAGGGCTGCAGCAGAGGCAGCCAGGATCCAGGGCAGTGTCCAGGCTAATTACACCAGGGATCCTGCGCTGAGCACGGCGCAGCTCCAGCCCCTGCACACAGATGTCTCTCCCCCACACTCCACTGAGCCGCGTAATGGAGAGCTGACTGTTTGTGACAATTTAGGGCTGTGCTCCGGCTGGAAGGTCAGTGTAAATTAAGATGGCATGATGAGAATAGTGAGGACATAACTGATGGGCTTAGCGTTTTCTAGCCAGGAATAAACAAATTCCCAAGTGTCACAAATCGACAATGAGTGAAAAGTATTCAGTCTTCTCCTCAGTGCACTTGGGTCTCCTCTGACAGGCACTGATGGGGTATTAGAGGCCAGCAAAACCAGCTTTTGCAAACCTTAAGCACAGAGCAGTGCTCAGACACTTCTCTGCTTTCAAGGTCTCAGGTAAAATGTGTGCCTACCTTGGGACAAGGCACATCCTACCGTGGGAGGCAAACAGGCTGTGTTCCTCAGCTGGAAGAGTGAAAAATAGGGTCCTGTTAGTGTCCTGTGTCCTCAGAGAGCCAAAACAGTCCTGTCAGCTGCGGCAGTTCCATCCTCCCTCTCAAACAGCACTGAGCTCATCTCCCTCCCAGCCCTGGGCTGCGCTTCTGGGCACCAATGTTGGAACGAATTGTTTTCTGGGACTCAGACTTTAGATGTGGACATTTGACCAGATACTATGGAGAGCACAGCAGGATGCAAAGAGAATTTGTCACAGCCTCCAGCCGTGTTGTCTAGCGGGAGGAGGGAAGGAAGTCCTGGCATGTAGGACCTTCGTGGTTGTTGGACAAGCGCTGGGCACAGCTGGCACTGTGCGCTGGGATGGGTTCAGAGTTTGCTGCTGCAGATTTGGGCTGCTATTGCATTGTGGAGCTGAGAGTAATGGCTAATTAATCTGCTGAGTGACAGAGCTGGGGGAGCCAACCTGACCCTCCTGAGCCCAGTTCCAACCACAGGCATTACATGCCCTGCCCTGTGCAAATGGAAAATTGCACTAACAGATTCAGTGCCACAGAATCCCTGCTCAGGACTGAAATCTGTGAGCAGCTCTCCCCTCCTCTCCTGGTGAGGTTAAACAGAGAAAAGGGGTACCCTTTCCCTTCCTATTTTCCTTCCTGCCTTCCCAAGCTTAACATCCAGATAGCTGTTACAGAGACAGTGAAAAAAGAAATATTTCCTATGGTTGTATTCCTGTCCAGAGAAGTAAATGCTGTGTGCCTGAATATATGTGCACACACACATAAAAATGACGCATTTTAATTATCCTCATAAAGGATGAGGAACGTGCATCTGGGCATGACTGTGAGCCAGGAACAACGCATTCATTTGCTCACCATTGCTTTATCCCTTTTGACCTTAATTTGAATCCCTCCGAGCTGGATGGTTGCATCTGTCAGGGAGGCTGTACCTTAACCTGCTGGGACCAAAAGCCTGACGCAGGGAATCTCTGTGCCATCCGTCTCTGCCCACGGCCTGGCATTACCTGATGTTCTCCCAACGCCTCCCTCACTGCCCCCACCCCCTGTGCTCGGTGCATTCAACCTGCATCTTGCCCTAATTGCTTCAAGCAGAGGCTGAGCACGTGTGGTGCTGTCCCTGCCCCGATGCTGCAGCCATTGGGGTGGGCAGGGAGGCTGTGCAGCAAAATGGGGTGGTTCCCATTAATTCCACCTCTGTCATTTGCCTGCCTGCAGCTTGGCTGATGAGCTTGTCAGCCCTCAGATGACAGCAGGACAGAAGGTCAGGTTTGGCTAACAATGCCCAAGGAGCTTGATGTGAGTAGCATGACCATGCTATTGTGGAAGGGCTCTGACTCACTCTGTGCCTTTGCATAGCTTTGCTGCAAAACTTTTCCATCCTAGATAGACGCTGTCTCCTGCAGATCTTCCCAGACTAATCTGTAAAATGATCCCCTCCTTTCAGTGAGTGTCATTTCAGGCATTGGTCACAGTCCGATGCTCTGCAGGCTGTCTCTGTTTAGGTGGGAAGGGGTTGGGCTGAGGGGGTGCTGTCTGTGGAGTGTGGGCAGAGGGTTGGGTCCTGAACCCTCTTTCCCAGGGCTGTCTGCACAGGTTTGTTTTAAAAACAGCTGCAGGCAAGTACTCCCAGTGCCTGAAGGCAACTGGGGACCCTAGAAGGGTGTGGTGGTTTGTGAGCCTGGTTTGGTGCAATGGAGTGACCCCACAACATGACCACATCATCTGCCTGTGAAACCCACAGGACCAGCTGTCAAATTAGCCTTAGATGGCTCTGTGCTTCCCCTCACAGTTTGGTCTCCTCAGCCATGCCTAAGCTCCGTGCTCTCCTGCACCTGCTCCTCCCTGGCCTGCCTCTTTCCTTGCCCTGCTCTTCCTCTCCCCAGAGCATCTCCCGGTTGTCATCTCCTTGGCAATGGAGAGGGAGATGAGCTGGCTGCTCTGCCCCATCCCTCCCTGACCTGTGGAGCTGCTTTTCATTCTTGGCTGATGGGGATTAGAAGGTCCCAAACTGTAGCATCTCCCAGCCTGAGGGACGACAATCCTGGGGTTCACCACAACCCACCCTAAGAAGAGATTCTCCCAAATCCCATGCAGTTTCCAAGTGGCCATGGTTTATCCTCTCTGGTGCTGCCACGGGGATAACATCTTGTAGCATCCTGTCTCTTTCCCTGTAGCACTCGCTGCAAAGCCTGGGCAGGGAGAGTTTTCCAAGGCTGGATGGATGGACCCTGTCAGTTTTCTGTCTCTTTCCAAGCAGAACATCAGTGCCGACCCTGCCAGACTGCATCAGAACCAAAGAGCGACTCCTCTTCTCGCTCCCTTGTTATTTATTTATTTCGAGGCGAGTGGAGGGAGCCTGGCGGGAGCCGGCTACTTCCTCTGGAGGCACAGCTAGCAGAAGGTCTGCTCAGATGGTGCATCGGGCAGATGGCTGCAGGAAACCCCCAGGGCAGCGCCGACTAAAGAGCACAAACTGCGCTGGGCTGCGGCCAGGAGGAGGGAGGGATGGCCAGGAGCAGGAGGGAGGGATGGCCAGGAGGAGGAGGGAGGGATGGCCAGGAAGAGGAGGAATGGCCAGGAGGAGGAGGGAGGGATGGCCAGGAAGAGGAGGAATGGCCAGGAAGAGGGAGGGGTAGCCAGGAAAAGGGAGGGATGGCCAGGAGGAGAGAGGGACGGATGGCCAGAAGGAGGGATGGCCAGGAAAAGGGAGGGATGGTCAGGAAAAGGGGGGGATGGCCAGGAGGAGGAGGAGGGAGGTACTCATGGAAAAGCAGAGCAGCCCCCAGCCCATCTGTGCTGTGCTCCCCAGCAGATTCCTGCCTGGCTGGCATCGTGGTCCATAGCGGTGCTGGGAGGGGACGCAGGGACCATCTGGTCAGTGCTGCTGCTCTCCTTGGCAGGAGGAGGTCTGGGAGTGGTGGCTGGGGCTGCTGGTAGACCTCGAGTGGCTCTGCATGTCCTGGCTGGCTCAGCAGGAAAACTGAGCTGGAAAAGCCATGAATGTGGCTCCCCGCTGGGAAGGGAGTGGATCAGAACAAGGATGTAAATCAGGGGATGGTTCCCTCTGGAAGCTGGGGGCTGGAGGTGGCTGCATCAAGGTGAAAATTATCCGGAATTGACGGTTTGGTGGTTTTTCCTCTGTTGCTGATTTGTGATTAATACATCTGCTTTTATGAATTTGAATTCCTCAGTTGAACCTCACCTCCTGCATCTAGATGCTGCAATTCAGCCGTGACTGTGGTCTAACAAATGTTACCCTTGTCCACTTTGTCTTTTGTATTGGTTTCATAAGAAACCAGAGTGTGAAAACACAGCACCATCAAACCCAGATACAGCAGGTTATTTTGCAGTAAACAGGATAATCAATTGCTCGATGTCCCAGTGTCTGCTAACACTGCATCTGTTTGAAGTATGTTTTTCAGCGAGAAGATGGCTCTGCATAATGCATAAAACCTCTCATCTCCATCAATATACCTGGCCAACAAGGAATGAGCTGGAATTTGAACTGAGTTCACTCTTTTACCACTCATTTGCTGTTTTAAAGGTTAACTTTTCTTTCTTAAAATAGATTGTTACCATCCTTTTGGAAAAGACAGTGTAAGGACTGGGGAAAGAATAGTGGTTGAAAATGGCTAATTGAGCTATAGGAAAACATGATTTATGAAAGGAAAAATAACTCTCCTAGTCAGTGCATTAACCCATGTCATGACTTTTTAATGGCAATGTTATAGGTTAATTAGTATCTGTGCTGTCCTTGTGCCTACCAGAGTTATTCACAAAGGATCATGGTCTCATTAGGTAGGATTCCCATAAAGACAATCCTTCTATAAGTGGTTTAATATCTGTGTGCATGTGTGGAACTGTTTTGCCGTTATCAGCAGAAATAGATATTAAAGGAACCAGAAATTAAAATACTTTTGAGTAACACGAAACGTGCACACTATTGAGATTCTCATTGGGGGCTTAGGGAGGAATTATTTTCTCTTGGATTTTCCTACACTTTGGCTTTGCCAGCCTGCTTTAGGACTGAATTCAGGCACTGAGAGCTGCAAAATGCTTCCCTTTGAAGGACCTTGCTTGCTCAGAATGGCAATGATTGGCCTCCTTCGAGCATCACCGGGCGCTAACACAGGATTAATGTTGCATGGGCGTCTCAGAGGGAACACAGCAAATACCTGAGGTAATGCAATGTTCCCCCTTGGAATAGAGAGGGGAAAATAGGCAAAACGACCTTTCAGCTGTGAAAGTGAATGGAAATGGGAGTGTCTGTGTCTGAAAGCGAAGAG
The DNA here is from genome assembly GCA_036630365.1 of Acanthiza pusilla. Taxonomy (NCBI): domain Eukaryota; kingdom Metazoa; phylum Chordata; class Aves; order Passeriformes; family Acanthizidae; genus Acanthiza; species Acanthiza pusilla. The sequence goes on along the minus strand of JAXCHO010000049.1, from coordinate 6,329,220 downwards.
GCAGAGAGGGCTGGGTGAAATGCTTCCCTTGTCAGAAGGGAGGGCTGAGGAAAGCCATGATTTTTGTCCTTCATTCTCTGTGTGCGTGTCACACACCTTTGATATATATATACACATTCCCTCTCTCTTCCCTTCTCTCTTGGCTTCCCTGTAGCTCACAACTGCCCCGTTCCCCAGAAGGAATGGGGTGGATGGGATAGCACAGCAAAATATCCTGGTTTCTACCAAAGCTTCCAGACTGATGGTCCCCAACATGGCAGTGCAGGGATTTCTGCCCTGCTGTCCAGAAGGTCTGGTTTCCACAGGGCTTTGAGCTTGAGAACGTCCTCACACATTGAAAAGTGGCTACTAACACCTTGGACCTCATGCATTTGAGAGAATTTGTAGCAATTCAAAGAGATAATTACAGCAGATGTACCTGAAAGGTTCTGTGGTGGGATTTCCATGACCTTTGTCAGAGTAAGCACAGTCCAGGGGAGAGCTGTGCATCCTCACGAATTCTCCACCACCTGCACACCCAGAGAAACCCAGGGAGGGTGAGTCTGGACAATCCCCTCCCAGGACAATCCCTGCAGAATGTTGGTGTCTTCCAGCCGTGCTCACATTGTGCCTTTGCCAGGGACAGGGGTGCAGCACCATGCTACGTGTGAATGATTCCTGGGCTACATCTAACTCAGATTTTGCAGAGAAATGGTAAAAAACCCTCGATGTACTGTTGATCCCCAGACTCAGGCTGGGGTAAGAAGCCTTAAACGTTAAACCTCTTTGTCAGCTTGCTTTCCTTGGAACAGTATAGACACTTCTGAAAGGAAAAGAAATTGTAGAGGTTTTTTTAAACTACTGCAGTCTGCTTCATAGAAGATGTCTTAGGACAAAGAATCCATAAGATTTATGAAAACCAGTAGAGAAATGCCTTTTACTAAGCTTTTCCTGGGAAGAAATACTTGACAAGTTGACAGCACCAGAGCTGCATCTTCTTTTGAATCTTGGAAAGCAAATCACGGGCAAGACTAAAGGAAATGGTGACCATTTGGTTCCTGGAGAGAAGCCCAATTGCTTCATTAAAGAAGAGTTGTCACATGCTTGTTTCTTAAATCCTGCTAAATACCTGCTTAGCGGCATTATTGACAGGCTTTTCTCATGAACATTGAGCTGTTAAGCTGCTCCTGGTTTACAGCAAGAGGTTAAAGGATTTCTCAAAGCTCCCAATGAAAGCCTTACTAACTGGATTAACTGCTAACATGGATTTAGGCTTTGAGTCAGATTAACCCCCATTACTCAAAGTAGGTTCTACTTGTTCATCTTTTCTTCCCTTTGTCTTCTTTCTTCCCAGCTTTCCCCTTTTTTTTATTGTCAGGAATAAGGGAAAAATAAGCCTCTGTGCTTGTGTTAGAGCAGTGGGACACCGGAGGCACCGGCTGGGCTGGGTGGTGGCCCGGCCCCATCAGATGTGACATTATCTGCAGGGCCTTTGGAAAATGTCATTATTCTATGACAAGGATAAAGAGAGTTATCAATTGGTCTGCAAATTTGGCTTCTGCTTGCCTTTGCTATTTTCTTCCTTACGTTTCCTCAGCAGCATGAGAATCATGAACTCTGCTTTTATAAAGCGATTTAACTATTTCCACACCTGGCTGGGCATTTAGCAGAGAAAGTACCTCAAACGGGGTAACCCATGGTCTTCAGAGTACCAAAGGCCTGAAGTTAATCTCGTTTAGGCTGTAGTTAAATGTGTGTCTCTTCAGCATTTTAGGAGGACTGATGCACCATCTGTGCTCCTGCTTTTGGCTGATTGTTTCTGCCATGGCATTATTTTCTGGGCAAGTGTTTGTAAACAAGGTAAAGCATCTCCTGCCCCATTTAGAGGCATTATCCACTCTCCTCTGTGCAGAAACTTTCCCAGCCAGGAGCAGTGTGGATCCCTGATAAAGGGCTGAACTGGCAGCCCCACTCATTGCTGTGTGATGGGTCCTGGGGATGGTCTCTCAGAGCGAGGGTGTGTTCCATCCCATTTCACAGGACCTGCAGTGTAGGAATCTGTCAGCAAATGCTGAAGGTTGTCAGGGGAAAGCAAACAGAGACATAGCCTGGAAGGAGCCGGGCGCAGCACTGTGGTTGCTCTTGCCTGACCAAACTGGCACATGAGTTGATTCCCAGCCCAGAAAAGAGATCAAGGAATGGAGCCAAGGCTTTTTCTGCTTCTCTGTCATCTGCTCGCTGCACCGTTCAGACCTCTCAATTACCTTTCCTCCCAGTGTGACCAGCGATGCCACGGCCATGGGGTGTCCAGCCCACCGGGGTCACAGCCCGGTCTGGCCAAGTGTTAGTCTGTCCCCGGGGAGGGAATCTTGTACCAGGGCCACTCAGAGTGCCCCTCAGGGTGGTGGCGTGTCCCCAGGGATTGGAGCTGTCTCGTTTAGCTCTGCCTGCTGTGCTGGCTGGGATCTCAGCCCAGCTGGCTGAGGACCATGTTGCTAAACAGAGACTGAAATGCAAGGAGCTGTTGCAGAGTGTTTGTACCCCCCTGAACTTCACCCCCGAAGGTGTCCAGCGCCTGGCAGCCCTGGGTGCAGCTGTGTCTCACAGTGTCACTGAGACCCTGTGCTCTTCAGACAGTGCTGTTTCTAAGCTTGCTGTCTGATGACCCCAGAGGGCATTCAGGAGGTCTAGCAGTCCCCTGCCTTTCTCTGGGCCCCTTGGGGTTTTAGGCACATCTGTTCTGCTTCGTGGCCAGCCCCCCTCTCAAACTGCTGAGACTCTTCCCTAAAAGCCATCAGCAGGATCCAGACGACCCCACTTTCTCATTTCCCCCCAGCACTCATCATCTCCCCTGTGCACTTCTTAATCTCATGTTCTCCGAGTCCCTCCCAGCTCCCTTTATCAGCATCTAATCCATTTTATCCGAATTGCTAACCTGCTTTCTGGCTTCCCCTCCACCTTCCTTAGCTCCACCAAATGTCTCTTTAATCTCCCATCCAATCCTCCCCCCTTTCCCTCTAGAGCAATTCCTCCTCCTCCTCTTTCCTCCAACCCCTCAAGCTCCTCTGCTTTCTCCCTGCTCAGCACCAGCCTGCTCCTGCCTCAGCCCTGCCAGGGTAATCTCTCACACATTTCCTTTACTCATTTCTTCCCACACCTCACTAAACATCCCAGAGGGGACACCAGGTCACTCGTTTTGTGCCTTCCATCAGTAAGTGCCGATTTCCTGGCGGCAATCGATGGCTTCAGGTGTGTGACACTGTCGATGCTGTGACCCAGAGGCTGTGGCTCTCTGCAGGACCTCTGGCAGAGGTCTCAGGGGTGCCATGGTCTGTCTGCCTGCTGCCACATCTTGCTCTCAGCACGCTCAAGGACCTCCCAAAACCTCACAAACTTGGGCAGAGCCACGTTTCTCTGCAGTGCTGGTGCACTTAGCTGAGCACTTGGGAGCCATTCATGTCCTGTCTCCCCTCTTTGGACATCTGAACAGTTATTTGTGGAATTCCTTACAGTTTGATGTGTGGCATTTTACAGCGCAGCTCTGTCATATCCTTTTTACATCAAATGACAAAATTAATGTTTCCTAGAGCTATGACCTGCAGTGAGACTGGCCAAAGAAAAGGAAGAGGGGGGAAAATAAAACGAAAATCTATCAGAAACACCAGAAGGAAGGGGGCTGTTTATGGCACCCAGGGAAAGCCCCACTGATTTAGTGTGGTGATTGGAAAGGGTTATGGGTAGGTGGTTTGGAATGTGGCAAGATGCACCAGAGCTCTTAAAGTTCTCAGCGTACGAATTCAGCAGCAATGTGACAAGCATGAAAGCAGAGAAGTTGTAACATGGATCTTCCTTTTTGTTCTTACAGATACTCCAGAGCTCTTCTGAGCTCTGTGCAAGTCAAAACAACATTAAGTTTCTCTAGCTTATTCTCTATATTCCTTTAATTCCCTTTGAGCTAAGGGAAGCAAAACCTTTGATGCATTGATAAGGCTTTGCTTCCCACTGCCTGACATTCAAATGCCCCTTTACTGCAAATGCAGGGGCTCTGTCTGGGGAAGGGCCCTGCCTTCAATTGCACAGCAGTCGGGAGACCCCCTGCCCTCCTGATCTTCTTAAGGGTCTGTTTTTGAAGAGCTCCTCATAGCAACTGTGGCATAAAAGCACTTGAGTGTGACTAAGTATTGGCCTTGATGGATTTCCTAGGTCTAATCCCCGGCACATTATCCCCGCGTTGGCTTTACAAGAAGAATGATGAATTTTAATAGCAAATCAGAGGCTTTCTGGTGCTCACGTTCTCCCTTTAAGGGAGGCATCAGACAGAGCTAAAAGCTGTGAGATCTGAAATGGGCTGTGTAGACAGGGTGGAGTCAAGTGCAGAGCTGAGCTGAGATCTCAGCCTGGTGAGCCTGGTCTCTTCCAGCCTTGTGCTCGTGGGTTGATTGTGGGACACTCCTGGCAGCCCTGCCTGTTAATGACAGACACAGAAATACAGACAAGGCCATGTGTCAAAGTTTTGGGATTTTTCCATGTCACCTTTCACTGCTGGGAGAGCCATCATTCTCCCAAGACTCCATTGGAAGTAACTTAATAATCTGATCCCTGGAACAGGACTGGCTTGCTTGTGGGGCTAATTTCCTTGTAGTCTGCTCCCCCAGTGCTGATCTACACGAGTGCTTTATATTAAAGTGTGCAATTTGTGATATTTCATAGCTGAGAAACGCTTGCCAGGTGTTATTGGTTTGGATTTTGGCATGTAATGGCCAGGGTAGCAAGCACTAATAGATGGTTCTCTCGGACCATTTTCAGCAGTCACCTTGCCTACTTCTTGCTGACATAGTTCTTACGGTAATTAATGAGCTGGCACATTCCTAGGAGCCTTGTCAATGAATTAATCTCTGCACAGAGGGAACAGCTGAACACAGGTTTCCTCCTGTTGTCTCTGGCAAACAGGGGAGGTGCAGAACCTGCAGGCAGGCGGAGAGGGGGCTGTGCAAGCAGTCTCTGCTTCAACGGGGGCTGAAATTATGCATCTTGAATATATTTTTGTACATCTGGTTTTATCCTCTCGAGCCCTCGTGTGTCTGATTAGAGTGTCCAAGATGGTTACCTTTCCTGGCGAGGGAGTGCAGCTCATAATTAAATGCTACAGGAGCAGAGGAGAGGTTCAGCTCTGTTGGTTGTGTGAAGGCGTCTGTGTGAAATGATTTTATCCAAGTAAGCAAAGAAAGGTGAGATACAGAAGGATGTTCAACCCAAGCTGCTTCTTCTTGATAAACTGTGCTTCAAGATTGGTCAAACTCCAGGACTGTGGCTGGAAGTGAAACCGTGAGGGACAGCAGTACCTGTCTGAGGGGTTCCAGACATATGCTTTGTCCATAAAGGAAAAGGAAGGGTCCATAAAGGCAGTGAAGGAACATTCCCTTCATCCTCCCAAGAACAGCAGATTGCAGCACCCCCATGGCCTTGCGCTGCCATTCTTCTCTTCTGAATCTTGTTATGCTCCGAGACTGAGTGATTGTGAAGAGCCTCTCCAGGCAGCTCCTGACTAGCTGTCCCCAAGGAGCACATGTCACAGCTGACCTGCTGCTCCCCTTCTGCAATGTTTTATTAAACGTTGGGGAAAGCCCCTTCGTGAATTATCACCGAGGGCTGGGGAAAGAGGAATGGCTGGTGGTCCCCAAAGTTGTTGCTAGTGTGAATAAGGCAGAAAACAAGAATGTAAATAATTTGTGGCTAAAACCACTGAGCTCTGCCTTGAGACTTCATTGGGGTCTGAGTCACCGTTGCCTTCCCTGGGCCATCTCCTGGGGAGTGGATCAGTGGATCATTACACATCCTGGGATATGTTCAGGAGTCACTCCTGAAGAAGAGGAGAAGTCTATCCTCCTCCATTGTGACACTCCTAAAGGAGAAGGTTTTGCACGTTTGCAGTAGAACTGGAAATGACTCTATAATGTGAGTCAGGGAAAGCCCAAGGTTTGATTTGCTGAAATGTCCAGCACAGCTCTTTGGTTGTGAATCACCTGGGCAGAAGGGTATTTAATTTTAAGTTCAGGAGCTGTTCCTTGGTTTAGACAGAGTATTAGGATAATAACCCAGCTGCACAGTCAGTATTGTATTAGAAGTCCCAGGGCTGCTGGTATTAATCCTGGCACTGGTCTAAAGTAACTCATGCGTCTGTTAGGAAAGAAAATTATATGATTGATTGAGGGACAAGGTGATCCATGAGAACTAAGTAATGGATGTTTCCTTAGGGAGTCTAGGAGTGAGACATAGAATTTATCATCTGGTTTAGTACTTGCTTGCTTTTTCCCCTCTAGTTGCCAATTCCAACCAGTCATGGGGAAAACTCTTGAGGTTATGGCGTATCTCAGTTTGTATGATTGTCCAAGAGATTTTAAAATGGCCTAAACCAAGGTCAAGTCCATCCAGAGGTAATGAGGGAATTGACCTAAGGATAGAAACTGGCTACGATTCTGCAGTGAAGCCACTGACTATGCTCCTAGAGACAAGTGGGACCATTGCTTGCCTGTGGGATGCTGGCTCTTCCCAAGACTATGCATGTTTCACTTTCACTGGCACCAAAGACATCTCAGTGATGAAAACAAAAGAAAAGTAACATGACTGGTTTTTCTAAAAGTATATTTCCCATTTTGGTCAAAAAGGGAATCCCCCAGGCTTCTACTCTTCTAAAATCATCCAGGTGCATCAGAGCATTTCCAAACCAATTTGCCATCATTTCTGGGTCTGACTGCCTGCAGGAACAGGGAGAGCAGTGATTGGGTGCTACCCCTTGGATGTACAGATCTGTTTGACCCAGCCCCAACCCACAGCATCAAAAGGACGTCCACAGGGTTTCTTCAGCTTCAGTGGATGACACTGAGCTGGATTTTGCACTGGTATTTCAGCTGTACTTTTGTTAATGCAGAATTACACTAAAATGTCAGCTGGAAGATCACAGGAATGCTGCACCCACACCTAAGGGCATTATTGTGGCCAGTGGTGCAGCTAACACACACGTGTCCATTCCAGCATGGATACAGTGCCTGTCTTGCTCTATTGAACTGCTAAACTCTTTTAGGTTCACAGAAGTGCTTTGAAACTGCAATGATAAACAGACCAGAAACGTCTACAGAGAGCTGAAATACTTACCTACCACTGCCTTCATACTGCAGAATCCCTAGAGTTTTACGGTAAATTGCTCTCATTTGTGACCCCTAAGAAGGAGGTAGAGACATCCAAATTTAATGGCTGAATGAAGCTCCTTTCAAGTGTTTGCACACATGTGCTTTAATGCTTCTCACACTGTGGAAGCTGTGGATGCTCCATCCCTGGAAGTGTTCAGGGCTTTGAACAACCTGCTCTAGTGGAAGGTGTCCCTGCCCATGGCAGGGGGAAAATGAAATGACCTTTGAAGTCCCTTCCAACGCAAAGCATTGTGTGATTCCATGATTCTGTCTGGGAATATTCACAGCTCAGGGTGTTCTCAGCTGATCCCAGGGTGTTTTAAAACTAATTTAAATGGTGACACTGTTCAATGGCAAGAGAGGCTCCCTCTGTGGTGTTTCCGGAGCAAAACTCTGAGCTGAGAGGTGGCTCAGATCTTTCAGGTGAAAATGTCGTATTGCTGTGAATTAAAAACCAAGATCCATCTTGGCTGGATGGAAGGGAGGGGATGGAAACTTGCCAAGAAAATGCAATATGAACCAATAAAATAAAAAATGTCCTGGCAGCCCTCACATAAGAAATCACATTGTGTAGCACTTGTATTAAATATTGTTTTAGTTTACAGCCGGCTGTAGCTGGTGGCTTCAGTTGGGGCATACAGAACAGAGTTCCAGTGGTTATTTTTGGTTAAACACTTAAGTGTTTTTTTTCTAAGTCTTCTAAGCAACTTCTGTTTTAATTGTGCAGATTGTCCCCAACTGCTTTCTCAAATATCAAGTTAGAAACAAAAGTGCCAAATATGTTTTTTTATGTTCTTGACCATGTCTGTGTTGTATCATCTCATTCGTCTTTCTGATTTCTCTTCAGTAGCCATTATCTCTGTAGCCTTTTTCCATGGAGAAAAATCGCAATTATCCCTACAATCTTTTATGAAATTGTGTTCATTTTTTACCATTCCCTCTTGGGTTCACGACACAGATCTGATCACAGCACTCACCACGGAAATTATTTGTGGTTTCCCTAGTGCACAGCACATTGGCATGTTCTATTTCCCAATATTTTGACTCTGAAGCAGAAGTTTGACACATCTGCTCAGAACATCTGTGGTGTTTAGAGTGTTTGATCCTGCTGAGCTGATCAAAATGACCTTTGTTTTCTCAGGCTTTCTTTCTCTCACCAAATGTTGCAGTGAGTTTTGATCCTTTCAGGCAAACTACCCCAACCCTTGCCCATGTCTACAGCAAACCTTGTCTGAAGCTGTGCTGACCACCTCACTCATCTTTGGCAATCTTATTGAAACGGTATCCTTTCAAATTCTGTTAAAATTTCTATTTCCCTGTGAATTTTTTCATCTCATTATTCACTGTTTTCCATCCAGAAGCTGAGAGGTGTCTCCAAACCTTGCACTGGCCATAAGGCTTTTATGGGCCTCTTTTCTTCTCCCTGGAAGGTTGACCATGGGAAATCCAGGCAAAGCCAGTGTGGCTCTTTGCCTCCCTCAAGTGACTGGCACAAACACCGACCTCTGTGCAGCTGTGACACCCTCTGTGCCTCTGAGGTGTGCTCTTCACCTTGGAGAAGCTCATCTCTGTTTTACCTCTCATTTCTTTGGAAATATAGATCTGCAGATTTTTAAGGAGAAGTGTTATTCTTCGCATGGGCACATCAGGATGAGAGCATGATGGCCTCAGACCCTCCTCTGACACTGCTGCTCGAGATAGCTGCTCCAGACCCAACTCTTGCCAAGCCATCACTGCTAGCCCATCTTACTTTCTAGCAGTGTGAAAAATTCCACATTTAAACTTTGCGCTGATTTGTCTCAATAACTGAGGTGGTGAGAGCAGACCTTGCTGAACTGGGCTTGGGGGAAGCAAAGGGGCTGTGAAGCTCTGGGTCATCTCCTAGGCTCGGCAATTTCTCCCCACGTTGTTACTAAAGCTGTGCTGAGGAGATCAGAGCCAAGGTTGTCTCAAGACAGCTCTACTCAAGCTCAGGATGTCGCAGAATTGTCCTTTGGTTCCTTTGTCATATATACCTGTCTTTTTTCACCGTGTCCTTCAGCTATCCATATCCTTTTTCCAAAGCCTCCAGACAGCTCCAGTCAGGGCAGTGGCGTGTGAATGAGCAACAGGAGGGACACTTGAAGAGAGAATTCCCATCCGGCTGCCTCCCTCCTCAGCAGCAATGATTAGCCTGGCTCTGAATGACAGAGTGCAATAAAATGGAGACAGCTCTGCCCTTGATGCATAACGAGTGAAAGACTAGTGGGAAATATCTCTGAAAACTTTCCTCCACTAAGGGTGGATGAGTGAGCACAGCCCTTTTCTGTCTGCCTTTCTCTTCACTCAGCAGCAGCAGCAGCCTGGAGCTGAGCCTTTGGTGTCTTTGCCCTTCTCTTTCCTACCTCTTTTTGCAGTTCCTATAGATAAAAAAATAATGTGGCTTTTCTGCCGTCCTAACCCCATTCTGTCACTCCTGCTGCACTCCTGCGGAACGTGCGTTATCCGACGATAAAGCTGCTGTGCAGCCAGCATGGAAATGGTATTGGCAAAGCTGTAATGGAGGCAGGAATTTATGGCTGTGGCCAGGTGGAGTTCTGAGGGATTGGACCTGAGCTAATAATACCTTGCTGCCAGCCACTGAGTTCAGCTATATCATTTGGGGCAGGAAAATCTATTGGTGTTATTCATGTGTGGCTACCACAGTAATATCATTTTTCTTTGAAAAAAAAAGTGGTTAGTTTTAATTGGAATGGATGCCAGTCACTTGTCTCACATTAAAAAAAAGTTAATGAGAGGGAAGTATAAAGAGAGGAAAATAGCTGAAAAATATATATTTTTTTTAATTACTAACTATTTAATATCCCTGTTTTTAAGTCATTTATTATCTGGAATTAGGCCAAGAGTAGCTGACAAGTCAAGGAGAGAGTTTGTGTCTGGGTGACCAAGTTTGGAGCACATAACCTCTTGGGCCAGAGAGGCAAGGGAACATGGACCCCCCCAGGTCCTTCCTTCCTCCATCCTCACCTCCCAGTGCTGATGCAGCCTGGATCTTACCTCTGGGGAGATGTGGCTGCAGAGTTTTTGAGGGTGGTACTTTGAGGTCACTGATGGCTTTTGACTTCAATTTTCCATTCCTACTCCATCTGCTGTCCCTCAAGGGGAGGGTACACTCCTCAACAGAGACTGGTCATGGCACAGCCTTGGGATCAGGCTTGGGAGAGTCCTAACCTTGGCTTTCAGAGTGAAAAAACCACGTCCTTTCCCATCTCTTGCCACCTTCCCCCACCCCATTCAGACTGCATTGCTACAAAGCTGGTGCCCCCTTCATGTCTCCAACATCTTTATGTAAATAGATTTGTTGTCCCTCTCAGCCGAGGTATCCCAAGGTATCCGGCAGCTGCTAAAGGCATCATTTTCTGTTTATCTTCTTCTAAGCTGCTGCTCCAGCGGAGCTGCAAAATTAACATTGTGCTCAGCAAAACGGTCTGTGTAAAACAAGGGCAATTTATACAGAAATATCCATAATCCTTCACATTAAAATTTGGCTGTTAAAATTCTGGCACCTCTTAGAGGTCACTCTAACCTAGTTAAGTTCTGTTAAGAAAAGCTGTTATTATGGCCCACAGCTTTTTTTTCCCCCAACAATATTATCTCCTTTTGGCTTGTGCTCTTCAGCACTCACCTCTACCTCCCCTGCCCTGCTCCTGCCTCTCCTGGTTTAAATTGCTTTCTGTCATACATTATTAAAGACTAAACTTAACTACCTGGTCACCACAAAAAGTACTCAATAGTGGGGTTAAAGTTCCTGCAGTATTTCCTTGTTTCTTCTTTTTCCAGGTTGGTATTTTGACCACAAATTAAGTACATTGAGGGAGGCTCCTTGCAGAAAAGGTGCTGGGCTGGAATAGAACAGATGTAGGTTCAGTTCCCTGCTGTGACATGGGCTTCCTGTCTGTCCTTGGATATATCATTTAATTTGGCTCTCTCATTCTGTCTCATTCCCTGCCTCGCTGCTTTGCACATGATAATATTTGTTTTTGCCATCCAGCATATCTCAATGTGTTTCTTCCCCTGGTGCAAAATCTGTATTAACCAATGTGTACACAGTACTGTGGAGAGTAGGATTTCAGTCTCTGGACCTCAAATTTGATAATACCACACAAATAAATACATTAAATAAATGCCTCTACTTCCAGCTCGTTCATCATGACTATATGATTTTTGAAACAGAATGATGTTAAGGTTAAACTTGATCTCTCTTGCCTGAAGCTTTTAATGAAGTAAAAAGAGAAGATTGCATTCCAGTATTAGTGTGACAAGTCTATGACCTTAAATAAAGTCCTGCTGAATTTCTCTGGGGGATGAGTACACAACTATATAAATCATAGAATCATAAAATATCCTGAGTGGGAAGGGACCCACGAGGATCATTGAAGTCCAGCTCCTGGCCCTACACAGGACATCTATAAGATTCAAACCAGAGTGTGAGCCACTTTAGAGTCACTGACATGTGCAATATTCCCTTTTATCTGCTGTCCTGCTCCCATGGCACGGGGCTCCTGAGCACTTCAGGGTGCACGGCAGGTCGTGGCTTCATATGGGGCATGTTTCAAAGAAAAACTTGTAGAAAAAAATATGGCACTTGGCATATCAGGAGAGAGGAGAATTCCCAAGCAGGCATTGGAAGAACATCTCACTTGCAAAATAAGCAGAGGTTTCTGGAATTAGGACAGGATCACAGATTGGCTTTGAGGGTGCAAGTGCCACTGCGAAGTAGGAAAATGCTTGTGCCAGTGTAAGTGGGCAACCCGAGGGTGGCACAGAGTCACTGGTCAGAGAAACCTCGGGCAGTACTCCCCAGGGACCTCCTGTTTTCTGGAAAGCAGATAAAGCAAACCTTCTCCCCTTCATAGGTGGCAGCATGAAGCGGCAAGGAGTTTATTCTCAAAATGTGCTTGAAACAACTGTGGTGGAGTCCACATTCCTCATCATATAGATAAAAGTGACTAAATTAGGGCTACTGACAACAGCACCTGGGATGAAAGTGAATCTCCTCCTCTGTGCAGAAAGGAAGGTAATCACATTCAGAGGGCCCCAGAGAGCTCCTATCTCTGACACTGATATGAAGAAACAGACTGAGGAAGATCAATCTGACAAACAATAACATATTTATACTGCAGTAATCAAAGGGACACAGGCCCTGGACCCTGGGAATATTGCCTTTCTCTTTTAGGGGCTGTATCTGATACTGGCAGGACCATTCCCTCGTGTGCTCAGTTATGAAAGTACCCCAGGATATAAAAACTTCCATACTGCAAAGTTTTGCGTTGGCAGAGGAGCACATTTCAGTGGCTCCACCCTGCAGGTAGTTTTGGGGGTGTCAGTGAAAATAATTGTATTACTGAAAATCAGTCCGGGGTTTAAACATCCTGCCAAATACAGTGGCAGAGGTCCACTCATCCCCTTGGTGTAGGACACTGTGGGTTATTCGGGGAAGCCCCCTGGCTTGGTGAGAGGTTTGTAAGGACTCTGCAATTTCAGTGCAGGAGACTTTGCTGTAGCTCTGTTTGACCATGTCCTTGGGATTTTGTGTGGGCTGGGGTCCCTTTAGCAGCTTTATTGGATCAGAGAAAAAAAAAACAGGTGAGAAGGGGTTTAAAGAGGTTTCTTTATCCATTTTTCTCCCCCTCTAGCAAGGATCAGCTATCTATCTATATAATTTCTGATGGATGTTTGTTCTTTAAAAGCCTCCAACAGTGAGACTCTACCCTGCCTCAGGCAATCTACTCCATCCCCTACTTCCCTCACCATTAGGAAGCTTTTCCTGAAGTCTAACCCTCATAGCTCTTGCTGTCACTTAAGCCCATTATTTCTTGTGCTTGCCACCTGGTTGTGGCAAACAGATTATTTCCTTTCTCTTTCCAACAACCTTTAAACAATTGATGGCTCTCATGCTCTCTCCAATGTTTTTCTCAGGTCTCTCCTGTGCTTTTCTCTCCTCTGCCTGAACCAGCAGCTCCCTCATCGCCCCATATAGATCATGGTCTTTGATAGTTCTCATTTCTCTCCTCTGGAATTTCTGCAGTGGTTTAACTATTTTTTTTCTTTTTTCTTTTTTTTTTTTTGAGGTCCAGTGCCCCAAACGGGATAAAACTGAGGTTTTATTGATACAAGCTGAAGGAAATAAATCAGTTACCTTTGTTTGCAGCTCATGACAAATTCCCATCATCACCTTATGCTTGTAGAATTTTAACTAAGAAATTGGTGGGAAATTATTTTCTTGTGGCAAGTTGTCTTGTGGCAACTTGTCTTTCAGATGATGCTATGAAGTTTTATTACAGCTCTGGTTCTTTCTCCAAACTGTTAAATCTCTAGAACAGCTGGTACTGCTAAGGTGACCACACCTACATCTGTCCCTGCTTTGAGTGCTGACATTTGAGTGGGTGCTGACAGCTGTTCCCAAAGAATTAGGGTGTCACTGGAATTTCCCAGTCTCACACACCCCGACTTTGAAATTAGAGTGTTTGGAGATGGAACTGGGGAATTTTTATCCCCTAAGAAACAGCAAGGTGACTGATATTGGACATTGGCTTCCAGATGAGCAAGTGGGAGCCAGCTGTTTGCTTTTTTCACCTTTCCTTATTGTAACTTTATTTTGGAGCTCATTTCATCTGCTTTGAAGGAAAGCTAGGCCCGCAGAATTAGCTCTGTGCTGATACAGCATGGGGACATCTTCTCCCCATTACTGACACCAGACTGTTGCCCAAACACAGAGAAAATGAAAAAAGAGAGGTCAGTGCGATTTCAGTGCCTGAGGGACGCCTGTGTTGGATCCCACTCTGAGACTGACATAAACGTGATAGTGAGACACCCACAGAAAGTATGAGAAAGAGCATTCCAAGTCTGAGTCCTGGGAGTATTCCTGATGGCACAGGGACATATCTCACACTGTCTTCTTGGCTCTGATGAGCACATGAGAGAGAAGCTTTTGTTTTTAAGAGACAATGGTGGATATGATTAAACATGGATAGAAAAAAGCCATTTTTCCTCCAAGGAAGTTCCTAACTGTGGCCTTTGACTTCAAAGGAAGGAACAGCTGATGCTGAGAGGAGATGGGAAGCTTTGATAAGTTTTGATGTGTTTTGGGTTAAACCTTCCTTGCTTCTTCCCGCTGAGGTCATGCAAAGGCCCTTTTCCATGTTCGTCTCTCTGTGTCATTCCCTGGGTTGGAGCCTCAAAGGCTCAGAGATGATCAAAGACCTGTAGTGAAAACAGGTCGATTTCCCACAGCTTTTGAGTCTGGATTGAGTTCTTCTGCTAAAACATAAAAATTCACAGAGGACCATTACTATCAAGGAAGGGAGAGAGACTCTTCCAATGTGAGGACTTCGCAGCTGACTCCAACAGGTGACATTTTCCAGCTCCAAAGGTCTTCAATAAAACCCAAATTCATTATGTTGAGATCAAGGTCTCTTCTCCCTTATTGTAATTATTTGATGCAAGGGCTGCCTAATTGCACCATGAGAATCCTTTTAAAAAAGCACCTCCTGACAGGGATGCTCTTTAAAATAGGCCATTAGTGTTGTGACAGTGCCTTAGGGCATTAACCATGAGTTCCTTCGTGAGACAAACTTCTCATTGCCTTGCTGAGGTTCTTCCCCTCTGAAATGTGAATCGGTCTAAGGAAATCAGAAAGGAGACATCATGGGACAGTTAAACAGGAACACTGTGGATGGGACAGCAAAACATCTGGAGGGCATTCGGCCCTGCATGGAGTCATTGCCTTTGGCACAAATCTGATTGTGGGTGTGACCCTCTAAAGAAAGCCCCCTGGCCTGAGATTCACTCAGTGGCCATCACAAAGACAGGTCTGAACCTAGAGAGAAATTCATTGAGCGACAGATCCAAGTGCCTATACTTCTAATGCTGCTATGGATTCCCAAAATTATCTGGGATGTCCACATTGGGCTTTTGGAGACCCAGCACTTCCAGAAGATCAATGCGAGAGCCTTGATTATCTGAAGTGGTACAGAATGCTTGTGGTTAGGAACCTGAACTGATCCTAGAAATGGCACTTGGAGATATCTAGAATCTCCAAGGACAATTCAGCCCACCCAAAAATATTGGTAGAAAGTAGAAGTGTGAGGGGTTTGGAGGAAATTCCAAACCTTGTACTTGAATTTGCCTATTATTGCAAATTTATGACTCAGTCCTCACATGAGGTTGGCCCAGTACCTCCCAGCCTTAGGCTCTGATCCTACTGGTGAGCTGGTGCAGGTGAGGAGGGTGACACACAACAGGGACCATGAGAGTGTTGTGCTAAAGGACAAAACTGGGGCACTTGTCAAATCATCATACGGGAAAACGAGAAGAAACATAGAAATATCAAATTTTAATTGTGCTAATGTAAAAATAAATATTCTCCCAGTATTCAGGACACGTTTTCACCCTGATATACCATGATTCAAACTTGCTGTGAAACCCCAGGCTTCAATATTTTGCTATGTTTTTCTGTCAGATTTTCTTGCTGGTAGCTATAAACACCTAGAAAACCCAGCAGCATCAGCAAAGCACCATGCTGTCCTCATGCTCAAGGGAGTGTAAGAGAAGCTGGCTGAAGATCGGAGTGACTGGACCAGGACAGCCCCAGCACATTTAACTTCAAAGCATGGTCAAGTGCTGTGTCAGCTCCCCTGCACTTCCTGGCAGCTGTGGTCCTGGAAAGCAAGAATGGAAGCAAGATCTCTGCCATGTGATCTGGAGGTTTTACTCATGATAATTAGTCCATGGGAAATGTTTCTGCCCTTCCCAGTCCCATAGATCTGCTGCTGTTTCCTACCCTGCCATGCAGAGGGGTGATAAAAGGTGTTAAAGGAAGAGGTTTTTTTTTTTTTTTACTTATCTCATTGAAATCCCTTGCTCTGTGGGCTGTGCTTAAATTCTAGATTTTTTCTGGACTCAGCTTGTGGGGATTTCATTAGATATTGAAAAATGCGGGAGGCAGGAGGAGGAGGATCAGCTTTACAGTTACATTTGACCTGAAGGACTGAGCTAACACATTCTTGGTGGTTCAGGTTTTGGGTATTATGAAGTTCTCACATAGGACAGGCTTGTCGGCTCTTTTTCCCAGTGTACATGATGAGGATATATATTTATTTTAGATAAACACTTAGCCAGAAGGAAGACAACATGTGGTGTAAGGTAAATTATGCAGATAATGTTCTATTATGTGCACAGAGCAAAAAGTACAAGGGACATGAATTTCCCCAGGGAAACACCTCTGAGAGGGGAGGCTGGGACAAAACACAAAATAAAATAAAGAAGAGAAGGAAGAAGAAAAAAATAAATTGGAAATAGTCAGTTCTGGCAGATTTTGCTTGAAGGAGACAGAAGACTGAATGAGCAAAAGATTGTACTGGAGGCAATTCCTTCCAAGGAAAGGACTCTGTATTGACTGTCACTTATCCAGGTCACTGCTCCAGCTCCTGAGGACAGTGTTTTGACCCTGCAGGTATTTATGAAGCTTGGAGTGAGTGATTGGAAAGTGTGAAAAGAATCTATTTAGAAAACAAGGCTTTCCCTTTGTTCCGAAGTGGGGAATGCAGTGATTTTTTTTTGTAATTCTGGTCTGTTCTATATGGCCTGCTGAGGTCTGGCTGGAGCAATTCCTGTGGATTGTGTGGCGATGTAAGATCAGATACAGCAGAGGAAGCAGCCCCTGGGCTGAGAAGGGCACAGAAGCACAGCTGAGGGTGGAGTAATAATTGTATTTGAACAGCAGAACACAGGGAGAGTCTCAGTGGGCACTAACAGTTCATTTTGCAGGAACAGCAAAAAGAGGCTTCTCTACAGCCTCTTGTTTCACTCCCAGAGCTGCACCTGCTGCAGCAGGTCTCAGAGCTGTGTTTTGGACCAGCCCCTGCTCCTGCCTGCACTGATGCTCAGCTCCACTGCAGCTGCAGTCCTGAGGTGTGTGTGTGTTCTCCTGCACAGTGGAGTGAGCTGAACTCGCTCAAGTGATTAAATTGAGAGAATAAAATAGGTTGGGGGCTTTCCAATCCTTGTAATAGGTCCACAGGGTGTTAATCTCCAGCCTCAAACTCTCTGACCTGGCTTTGGAGACTTTGGGATATAGCATTTCACAGGATATGCCACAGCCACTAATATAATTGTCTCTTCCCATGTAGCTGCCAACACAGGCTTCACTGCAGTTAAAAGAATGGGAAAACAAATCCAGGTGCTGGAACCCTGTGGCTCTCCCTTCACATGAGTGTTTGGGGTGACCACAGCGCTGTGCACTGACCTCCTGCAACAGCTGCTGGAGGAACCACTCCTGTCAAAAACGAGGCAAAACTCTCTTTGTCGTATAGAAAACAAAACTCAAATTTATTAAGAACACAAAACCAGGAGGAATAAAATAATAATAAAAAAAAATCCGGGTCCCAGTGATCAGAGACACTTAATGCCAAAAAAAAAGGCAAAATGACCCAACACGAGGAGATCTACAGTGCTGGAGCTCGCTTGGGGTCAATTCCAAGCAAGAGAAAGGTTGGAAAGCAGGCCTAGTTCTCCCAGCACTGGGCTATGCCTGGGCATAGAGTCCAGAGCAGAGAATCCCACAAGCTCACACTGTAACCTCTCCACACGAAGAGCAGGGTCCTGAGCCTGTGTGTGGGTTTTTATAGCCCTCTCAGCCCCGCCCATTGTCCCCAGGTAGGAGCTGATTGGTGGAGTTCCTCTAAAGTCCTGTTCATTGGATGGAGTCCTGGATGATGTCAGCTCCTTTGACCAATGGCTCGTTGTCTCCGGGCAGGGATGTTCCTCAGGCTTTTTGGCGGGAAAACTTTCTCATTAAAATTCATATTTCCATGGAGTCAAGTGTGAGGGGAGCTCCTTTTAGCCTCTCAGCCATGGTGAGGGGTTTTGTCTCCTTTCAAGCACAGCCTGATCTGCAAAAAGAACTCAAGATGATTTATAAAGTTTTCTCTTTTATATGACCCCTGAGTCTTCAAACTCAAGTTTTTAACTTATAAACTCCTTGTTTTGAACTTTGTTAACAACTTCAACTGGTTCAACTTATCCTAGTTATTTAATTCCTCATCACCTTTCATGCGAAAGCCAAAATCTCCCATTTCATGTATGACAACTCCCATCCCCTGAGCTCTCCAGGTACAGTCCCACATTAAGAAAACAAGCTTATCAGTCCTTTGCATTTGTGTTGACACCTGCAGGTTCAGAGACTTTTTGTTTGTTTTCCCTCTTCTCCTCAGTGTATAATTGGCCAGACTGCATTTACTTTTTCTCTCTCTTGCACTAATCACAGCTGCAGGCTGGACTGATTTGCTGATGCTGTACAGGGAATTGTCTCTCCTGGGGATCTGGCCGATGTGATCAGAACTCACATGGTATCAGAACAATGGGCCCTTCAGGCAAATGGTTCTGTTTATTTTGGTTCAGGTCAGCATTGTTCCCTTCTCCTCCCCATGTGCTATGCACACCTTTTTTCCTCTGATTTTGAGATTGCTGCCTCTGTGCTGTGAGATCTAGGCTGGCCTGGCTTGTGTAGCATCAGCACCACAGATTTGAGGGATGTGGGAGAAAAACGTCCAACACATTTCTTGTTGTTAATATGCTGTCATGTCTTGCTTCCCTTTTCTCCTGCCTCCTTTCCACAGCTTGGAGGCCAAGCAAAGAAACAAGTCCAAGTGGCTTCCTTTCTGCTCCCCATCCCTTTCTGGTTAAAGATACTGTCAGTGGTTTCGTATTTTTCATAGGTGCTGTGGGTTCCACCCTCTATGAATTAGTCTAATCCTAACAGCAGTTATTGGCCTTGACTTATCCCTTATTTCTTTTGTAGCAGCTGCTGGCAAAGCTGCTGCTCTCCTGATGGATTTTGTTGGTCTAATTTTTGATAGCATACTTACAGCTAAGGCCGACAGCCTGTTAAAACAGTGCCTTCTCTGCCTTTAATACTTCTCTGCCCCCAGCTCTCATTCCATCTAAGTATTAAACATCACTCACAATGTTGCAAAAAGCAGTTGCAGTTTGCAATATTAGGAGGAAGAAAAATCGCAGTAATGGATGGAAAGGTTAAGTAGAACATCAGCATCTTTGGTGGTTGTGTACTGATAAAGGATATAATAGCTGCTGTCTCATATCCTCCTCCTGAGGCTTTCCCTTCTTGACAGAGGTGCGTATATGATGGTTAATGTCTCTCTAGCATCAGTATTCTGTCTGTGGGCTCACAGATTTCTTGTATTTGTGGAGTTATTTACAAGTAAAAGGTTTCCAGGTTTTATTCTTGGCCCATCCTATATTGTGTGCAAATGTATCTTCTTCTGTCATTTAGCAGTGCTTTAGAAAACAGCTGGTGCCCCCAGGGTAAACTTTTAAAAATATCCTACTCTGGCAAAATTCTGCTTTATCAGCAAACCATGTTGTGCATATTTCTCTCATTGTTTTGCAAATTGAAGTTACAAAGAGCTTTTGCATTTAAACAGGATCTCTCTGACCTAAGAGATAGTAAAAATTATGTTAGAGATGCCATAGTAACTTGTCACTCTGACCTGCCCTAAATAGCTGGGCTTATTTTTCTAGGATAAATAATTTCTTTATAATGACCTATTATGTCATCAGAATTCTGCAGCAGAGATGCTTCAGCTCCAACTTACATGAATATTCTTTTGAAGGGCTAATCAGAAGAGATATACCATCAGGACTATGTGCTTTAAAAATACAGTTCTAGGCAGCACTGCCCAAACTGGGAAGTAATGATTAATCCGTTCTGATTACTGTGATCATGTAGATCCTTGCTGCTCACCCGTTCTCCATGATCTCAGTTAGAAAGAGCTCTAATTCTTAGTTCCTTTTTTCCCTGGAGCTGCATTTCCATGACCAGACTTGCAATTAGAGCCCAATGCTTCCAGAGTTCCTTTGATTACTTAAGAGAACAGCATGGTGCAAAATTTTATCTTTCCCTCTCCCTTTTAACAGATTTTAGTGCCTCTGTCTGTTAGGAGCATCTCTGTCTACTTTGGATATGTACATGGTGCTTCCTGAACCTCTGAATTCCCTTTGTGCAATTGTGCTAATGAAAAGCCAGCCACAGAAGGTGTTTTGTCCTTGTAAATCCATGGCACAGGGAGGATATTCCTGTATTGCTTCCTGTCTGCTGTCACTGAGGTCACTGCTCTGGCACACAGCGAGACATGAACAGCTGCAGAAATCCAGGGATGGCCCTGCTATTACTTCCTGGAGGGATGAATGTGGAAATAAGTTCAGGGAAAGGAAATTGCCAGTCATGCTCTCTGTCCTGGCCATGTGCTTGTGGGAAAGTGTTGGCAGGTGGCTCCTATTCCTTCCATGGAGGATGGGAGCAGCTTTTTTCATTTTAGCTGCTAAACCTCTGCTTAAACAGAACTGTCACAAAATATCTTCACGCATATTATTGACCTCAGCCCCAGATCAGGTCTGGTCTTTATGTCACACCAGTCCTGTCGCTAATGTTGAGGACTTTCTCCAGAAACTGCATCGAGGAACCATTTCTCTTCCTCTTGTGGGGAAGAAAAGGCTGTGCCTCACAAAGGACATTGGGGATGACCCTCCCACCTGGCCCTGACCAGGCTCTGTGTTCATTGTGCACCTAAACACATCTGAAAATGTTCATACAATACAGAGAAATCATAAATGCGAGGGAATGTTCATGACTGGAGAAACGGTGTGTACATGTGGGAATTTTTTATTGTGTGGGCTGCCTGTGTGGGGCACTGACTCTGGTAAACTTCTGAGGGCAAAATGGTCTTCAGAGAGCTGTGAAAAGCCAGCAGGTTATCACAGGCACCGTGGAGAGGATGAAGGTGATTGCCCATCACCTGAGGGGAAGCTGGGCCAGGAGGGACAGCACTTGCACAGTGCCTGGGCCGCTGCAAAGATTGCTTTTAAAAGCTCTGTCTTCACACCTTTACAGCCCAAGTAAAGTGGAGACATAAATCACTGTGCACAGTTGTCATTTTTCCCCTCTAAGCACCAGCCAAAGAGTTTAAATATAGCTAAACCACTGTATTTTCTCAGAATAAACACCTAGATACTCAAAATAAATTGCTAGGTCCTGGTATCAAAGGAATGATTTATAACCCAATTATATTGGGAATTTTATTCTCTGTTGTTTCATTGATAGGTTATGGGTCAATTAGGTGTTTTACTCCTGTAGGAAAACATCCTCATTCCACCACATAGTGTCTGAAGTTGGCACACTGGGATTTGCTGTGTCCATCTTGTAAACCACTTCCAGTTTGTGAAAAAACTTGAGAATCATTCTGCCAAGGGTCAGATCTGTAATTTTTGTAGCGTTTTGTCTCTGTTTAGTGCTTAGGGCATTAGCAGGAATGCAGAGAGTTCCTTTGTGGTGAATAATCTTCACCATCTTCTGTTTTCTCATCAGACTTGCAATGTATAGAAGATGCTCGTGGTGCAGCTGAGTCTGTAAGGTCACTGGGGAATGGATATTTTTGTGCCTTCACAGGAGGCTGACAGCATCAGTAATGGGTCTTCAGCAGGGGCCATAAGCAGACACCTGGTGAAGAATAAGAATAGGAAAAACTTGTTTAATCTTCCTCCATAACATTTCTCCTCTCTGAGTATAGTCAGCTCAGGGTTTCCTAAGATTAATGTGATTCTCAGTAAGCTGCCCTGGGTTCCTCTTTTAGCTGCTTGTCCATTCTGCCCTTGAACATCCACAATTGTAGAACCACTGTGGAAAAGCCCCATTGCTTTTAGAACAAAACCTATTATTGCCTGCAATGGTACAAACCCTCACTTACTCTAAAGCCTTTAGTTGAGTAAATTTTATCAGTGAAATATGAACAAGGAAGAGGGTTTGACCAAGTTAATGAATGCAAAAGAAGAAATTCAGGGCGAAACTGTTTTATGATTATGCCTCTTCAATCTTGCATTACTTTAGCAATGCAAATTCAATAGTGCATTTTAATTTCCTTGTTAATATGGGCTGTTCCAATCCTGCATGATGTCTGTGTCAGTATGAGCCAGAAAGGGAATCCAGCCTAAGGGTTTTGTTTCATCCTCTATTTGCTCCTCCTCCTCCTTTTTTTTTTTTTTCCTGTAACAAATTAGAATAACAATGTCACAGTCTTGAAAAACATCATACTTTTCTATTCCTGTAAACTACAGTCGTGTTCTCTAGTCACAATGCTATTGAATCTAAAAGAGAAACAAAATCCAACCCCAGTCTCATTTCTACAGTGAGACCCAAGGCACACGATGGTTTTGGTATTCTTGTGCCCAGGCTTTTTCATTTTCTGGATGTGGCTCTTGGCATCCTGGAGTTGTTTGTAGTAAATGATGCTCACTGAGCGAGCCTGTCCCTCAAAATGCCTGAGTCTCCGTGTTGCTCCTCTCCCCACATTTGGATTATCTAACGCATTAATACAACAAGCACTGCAATAATTAGGGCACCATATGGCACTCACAATTACAGAGCACTTCCAGCATTGGTGGATTGGGTGAGTAGTCAGAAAGAATAAAATAAGCAAGGCTGCTGGTGTGAGCTGAAGGAGTAAAGTCAGTGTACTCACATGGCAGATAAGCACTGAGTTACCTGTGTGAACAAGATGGACTTGGGGAACTTTTATAGTTTTGTTCTCATCCAGGATGAAATGGCACCACAGGTTAGAAGGCTGCATTGAACTGCTTTAGAGAGATAAATGCCCTTCATGGCATATCTCTCTGAAGATGATCTTTATTATACTTGGCTTCCCTCAGTTCGGTGAGTTCTCTAATATTTGCCCGCTTAGAATTGTATTGCCATTTACCAGTCATGATGGATATTTATTGTTTTCAATTATTTGTGACTTCATTGAGAGCGCAACAGTCATTGGAGCCATTATGGGATTCTTTGTTAATCCACTAAATAATAACAGGAATCAGGGAGCCTGTACAAGCTGTGAGATTTTCCTGGCCTGGCTGTCAGCTGGGAATGTGAGCAAATCGTGCCCAAGAGCCATCACAGTCACGCTAACAAAAGCTTTAGGGCACATGCAAAAATACAGATTGCGAAGTATTCTTGGGTTGTATCTCTGCAGAAATGTTATAGCTGGGCTTGAAGAAGAGTCTTGTCGTGATGTAAAGTGTGTGTCCTTTATGGATGGTTGCTCATATGTGCGGAGTGTCAAGAATTCTAGTGTAGAAAACCCCATTCTTTATTTTCTCCCTTTTCTTCCAACTGAAACACTTCAGCTACTTGGATGACGATTGTCTTTCAAACTAAATATCTGGCTTCATATTTGCACTAAACATTTTCTAATAACATGGAGTAGACATGATGGATGCCATAGAAGGAAGGACACGTTCCCAGAGAAGGTTAGTGAGTGACCTCCCAGGATGTCAGCTTCTCCTCAAGAAGCCCCAGGACATCCTTTTCTTTGTTTCTGCAGAGCAGATGCAAAGCAACCAACCCCTTTCTTTTTCCTGAGGACAAATCACTTCCAAGTACATCTGGATGAACATGAAGAATGAGAATATGAATACAGACAATTATGATGGAGTAGAGGCCTTGTAAATTCATACCCAAACTTACCCCCTGGTAGCTCATTCATCTGCATGTCTTGACAGAATGCATGTGAAATAGCAGGACAATAAAGGTTTTTGTTATGCTGAAAGATGTTAATAGCTGGCCTCAGGGTGAGCCGGGTTTCCAAGACAATCGCAGATAACACAGATAACACAGCGAAACTCAGGAGAATGAGAACTGAAGCCTTTATTTTGTAAAATAGGGAGTCTGGGGCTATGTCAGAGTGGGGGGTTGTCTAAAGGTACAGGTTTTATGGGATCTTATTTCTATGGAAAAGTACTTTGTGGGACAGCGGGGTAGCTGAACTTCTCATTATGCACATGGAAATACCCAGAAAAACATCATTATAGACTGCTGTGCCTCAGCGGGTGAGGGTCTAAGGACATGTCAGAGGGCGCTGGGTAGGCACCCTGTGCCCCTCCAGCCTCTGAGCACCACGCTGGGAACAAAAGGAGATGCTCAGCAAAGAAACAGTGCATGGATCTACTCCAGCAGCCTCTGGATGGGTGGAGATGTTTCAGGAAAGCTTTCTTATAATTCAGTCCTTCAGGAAGGGAGGTTATAATGCAGATCTGTGCTCACCTCTGCTCAGCTCCTTCTCTCATCTCCTTTCAGGCTCTTTTCGCTGCTGTATCTACACAAGCTGCTGTCCCACAGCCACAACACCATCTCAGTCACAGGCTGTGTAAGGGATGTGGATGTTTCCTCAAAGTTCATGAGTCTAGATGTGGACTGGCTTGGTTCTGTCTGAAAATAGTGTCATTGCTAAGGTGATGCTTGTGTGAAAAGACTCAGGAATGGACAGCTAGAATGGCTCCACTCCAATGCACGTAGGTAAACACACACAGGCATTTTGAGTGTGTTCCCTCAGCCTAAATGTAATGTGTGTTCCCTTAGCCTAAATGTAGTATGTGTTCCCTTAGCCTAAATGTAATGCCTGAATGTTGGTTTGCAGTCTAAACATGTGTATAGGTTTGCTCTGCAGTTGGTAGGAATAGAATGAGACTCTTGGAAACTCATCCCATTTCTCTTGGACAGTAATTTTAGCATGAGACAAATGGTCCTTGGGAGGTGTTTCTCTCTCTCCAGTCACTGCAATAGAAATGCAGACATCCTGCAGGTCAGCTGCCTGCCCAGGCTCAGCTGAGAAGAATCCAGCCCAGAGTTCAGCAGCCCTGCAGAAGATTTGCTCCATGTACCCTTGTGTTCTGGCTAAAAAAACCTTTCCAGAGCCTTCATAACAGCTGTAAAGCACAAACCCCACAACTGTTCTGTCAGAGGAAGAAAGTAAGAGTATGGGAATAAGGGAAAATGCACAGAGGTTCCTGGGAAGTGCTTGCTTGCACCTCAACTTGAACATGTGAGAAAATGACAAGTGAGCAAGCAAGAAACTGATGCCAGCCCCAAAAGTTAAACAAGTGACTAACAAATGTGAAACAGAACACATTTGGTATCCATGATATAAGTAGAGCCATTTATTTATTTGAGCTTTCATCTTCTTCTGACTCTTCAGTCCTCAAAAGAGATAGTTGGAATCAAGACACCTAAGTTTGTGCTGAAACAAAATGTACTTTCGTGATTGATACCTCTGAAAACTCAGAGTGACAAGGTAATAAAACTGTAAAGGTTTGGGTTCCTTCAGGGAAATCCAGTTGCACTCACTTTGCTGTCAGAATAATGGGGTGTCTATTTTGTGGTCATAGAGCTAATGCATTTGATGCAGGTAGAATGATTTTCAAGTCATAGGGACCTCTTTGGAAGGAAACATTAAGTGAAAAATTTTAAAAGTTGCTGTTTCTTATACATATGCACATGGCACACCATTACTGACTAAGTGTCTGTAAAATGTTGATTCTCTGCAACCCCATATTATATCTGAGAAAAAACAAGCCATTCCATGGCTCTGGGACTAGGCTGGTGCTGCTTTTGAAGAGGATGGGTTCACATTTTTGAACGAAGCAGTGGTGAAGCTGGATAAACACAGATGCACTGAGGGTGGATGTTTCAGACTGGGGAAGGATTTCAGGAAATTCACTGAATGTTCCTTGTGCTTCAGTTCACCCAGAGGGACAATTTAAGCAAGAAGTAGCAGTCACACTGAGAAACAGATGCCAGCTCTTGGAGCAGGGCGAGCAAAGGAAAACAAAATGATTTGAGGCAGGAACATCTAATGGGTGATGGGCAGTGGCTTTCAGGATGGTCAGATGTGCAGTGTTTCTAAAGCCATGCTGAGCCATGAGCACTCTGTTCCCCTTGCTGAGCAGAGTGAGCATTAGTGCTGCCATGTTCTGCCATCCACGGAAGGAGATATTACAATATTTTCACCCATCTCAAACAACAAGCGTGAGATGCATTGCAGAATCAGTGACTCAGGTTGCTGAATATGCAGCAACTTCCACTGTGCAGTGAAATGCTGTTGTATCCCCCTCTGTGAGCTGAGGGAAGGTAGGTCCCTGTGCCAAAACTGGGGGTCCTTTTGATCATTCTCATCCTGATCCTCCCTTCCCCCCTTCCCTGAGCACTCACTGTCAGATCTAAGGTAACAACGACTTTCCACTGGATTTAGGAGAGGGATAAATCTCCTTACAGGCACTCAGAGAATCGTGGTTGGAACCGCAGACGGATGGGAGGATGGCTCGGGTGTGTGGAGCCCACAGAGGAGAGGCTGACACACACCAAGAGGCTGAAGAATTTAAGGCTATATTGTAAACAACAGCAGTGAGATTGCTCTCACCTCACTCCAGGTATCTAATCATCTGGCCTGATTTAGATTTTTACATTAGGGTAAGATGAATCATAGTCTGAAAACAGCCCTCTCTCCCCACTGGCTGCAGTCAGTGTCTGGTGCAGATGAAGTTGTCTGAGCTGTAGCTCTTCTGTGTCAGCTGAGCTGGATCTGGCCCCATATGAGGGAGAGTAAATTTGTCTGTGCAAATCCCAGTTTGAGCATTGGGATATTGCTTCCTCTTTCAGTGCAACCTGCCTGTACAGCCATTTCTACACTCCCAGCAGACTAATTATTACAAAAATTCTCTGTCATTGCTTTGCAACGGTCCACAGCTTAACTAATTTAAAAATGCAAATGGATGCTAAATTGCAGTTGAATCTGAACCATCTCCTTCTCCCCCTCTCTCTCCTCCTTTCTTTTTTTCTTTTCTGCTGGGAAAAGAAAGATACAGCAGACATTAAATGTTGATGGTGAAAATCAATCTTTCAGATTTGAGGTAATTTTAAATTAGGTCCCAGTGCCAGCGATAGTGACATCACCAGAGTTGCTTGATTGATCCGTGATTTGAGGAGAAACAGCTTGGACTCGATCCTCCCTTTGTCCTTACAGAGGGAAATGAATGCTTCAGCCTTCAGCTCTTTTTCCTGGGAGGTTTTCCTGCTCAAATGGTCTCAGATGTTAGGAAGAGGCACTCGGGGAGAACGAGCAAACGCCTGAGTTAAACACATCCCCTTGTGCTGCTGTTGTCCTCGGGCATTAGCTGGGGCTCTGTGGGTCAGAGTCAGCTGAAGAGCTGTCCCCTCTGCCCAGCTGCTGAACACTGAGCTGAGCTGTTGGCACAAACCCTGCAAGATCAAAGATTGTCTCTTCCTGGTCCCCTCCTCTCCCTACCTGCTGACATTAACTCTTCTCTGAGACACTAATTCCTTTGGGTACGGGTCTCTAGCTACATATTTGAGAGGGACTTGGACACACCATGATTAGTGGTTTTCGGCTGCAGGATCACACAGACAGCCTAAATAACCATTCACAGACAGTTTTGTTGCTTTCCTAATGCCAGCACTGCACTGTGACAGGAACACTGAGATGGAATGCTCAGGAATGGAACTCTTGAGCATTTAGAGAGCCAGTGATGGGCTCGGAGTTAGCTATTTGGATTACATCCCTCCATCCATGGCAGGGGAGTCTGATATTCCAAAGCCTCACCGCTCTCTTGACTCTAGATCCCTGTGCCGTGTAGCTGAGTTAGGTACCCAGAGAATATCCAGAACAAAACTCCTCTGTGCTGCAGGGCTGGGGATAACAGACCTTCTTAACTGTTCATCCTCAGCTCATATATTGATGATAGTGTTCATGATAAATGACATTTTGCTGAGCGAAATACAGCAAATTACAAGAATCACCCCAGAGAGCAGCTGCTGGCAGCTGTATACACAGGACTGTATTGCTGTTCATGGAGCATTTGTTCTATTTTGCAAACTGATGCAGCAATGAAATTTCACGAGTGTTTGTTGACTCTCACATACAGCAGACAGATTTCTAAATGGGCTCTGCAGACATAATTGAAATTCCAACCCCAGTTCCTCACTGTGTCCGTTGGTTTTGTAAAATGCCGTGATGTTTGCTGGGCTGGTGTGTGGTGGGAGGTAGACATGGTTCTTTGGAACTGTGAACCCCTTTGCTGCCCCAAAAGAGATGCTAGACACACACACACCCCTCACAGACACACACACCTCTCCTCCCAGGTCCCAGGCCAGTAATGTGCCTGGGAGAGAGTGGTTTTCAATTAAAATTCAAACATCACAATGATAGAATCCTCCTAATCCTTTAACAAAGGTGTGCATGGTTAAATCAAACTGTAATGCCTCAGGCTCTGGGTAGTTTTGTTGACCATCAGCTTAGTGCCAGATCTCCAGGGATATTTTCATGGATTCAGGATGTGCAGAGGGTGCTTCCAGCCCTTGCTCTTGGCTATCAGGCAGGTGTAGCTGCTGCATTCCCTAAAGTGACCTCCTAATAATTGTGTGAGGAAGAAGAGCCCTTGGCCTTCTATTCCATGCAGAAAAGCTCTGAGTGTCTCAGCCTGGGTGAAATGTGTCCGTGAGAAAGCACAGATAGTTTTCTTGTGGACTGGCTGCATTCAAGGAGGGAGGAAGGGAGGAAGAGGCACAAGAAGGAGTGTTTCTTTTCTTCACTTTCCCTGAGGGAGTTTCTTCCTCTGCCCTGGGCTCCCCCAGGGGCTGTAGCTGGAGCTGGCAGTGCCAGCCCAGGATTTGGTGGCTCCTGTTTCCTGTCAGCATGGCAGGATCCACATTCACACAAAGAGTTCCCTAGAGGAGGTGAGCTTTAGCATCGCTCCGTGCTCCTGAGCTCCCGAGGGAGAGGAGAAGTCATTGTTGAATAGCCTGGGTCTCTCCAGCCACAGGCTGGCAGCTGCTGGGATCTCAGCAAGAACCTTCTCGAGGCTCCTCCGAGTGTGCCCATGAAAGCCCTCAGGCGATTGTGGCCACTGGGGATCGCCAGCACATGGTGAAGGACGGCTGGAGAATTTTCCCGACACTTCTCCGGCCTTGTGTCCAGAGGGAAGGCGACAGAGGAGCTTTTATGCAGAGTAGAGCTGCAGGAGTCCTAATGGCCTGTCATGCTGGCTGTACGAGAGATTTCCATTGCTGGTGATGTTTTTGTAGGAGCTTTAGAGCCACATATATGACAGCCTTAATTCTGGGTGTGCGTACAAGGCCTGTTCCTGATCTTGGTGACACCAGTGTGAAACTGAAATTTATTATTATTTTAATTTCAGAGTAAGCCCTAGGCTTACTTTAGGAGCAGAATCTGACCAAAGACAACTTGTGCACTGGAAAGGGATGAGAAGGAAAATCTTGTAAACCGCTCAGTGTATGGCAGAGTGCTGCAGATTTGTGTTTGTCCTCTCCATGTGTGCTCTGAATCCATCCCTTCAGTGTAAAAGCTCATGTCCCTCCTGCCTCAGAGTCTCTTTGGGGTAGGAAGACTAAAACTGATCTCCTCTGTGGGCTTGTTTCAATCCCATATATATGTGTGTGCACACACACGCACAAATATATGTATATATTTATATATTTTTGTGTTTCCATATCACCTGGGGGTGTTTTTTTTCCTGTGATTCTCTGCTAGTAGGCACCAAAGCAAATCGAAGATTAATTCCATTTAATTTTAGTGATAAAGAACATTGCAGTCACAAGAGGTTTGCCATCAACGTTGGAGGACATTAAGTATTTGGGGTTTTTTTAGTTGCAAGATAATAATGTTCTGGTGTAAATGTTTTATAATTATCTCATGAATTATTCATAGTTAACTTGTTAACCCAGCATTTTATGGGATATGGTCTCTGGAGTGCAAGGAGAAATGTAAAGATAAATAAATGTGAAGACAGGGCCCAGCTGCAACAATGAAAAAGCACTGAGGTCTCTGATTTATTTTCCGTCTGCACTGAAGGGTGGTTTCATTCTTTTATTTATATTTTTGTGGTGATGAGCCACAGAACTTGAGTAAGCGAATGAGGTTATTTTCTATATATAGAGAAGGAAAAGAAAAACTGGGAAATAAATCAAACTCCCTTCACTGTTTTTTAATCCGAAAGTGGTGCTTGAATTATTTCACCTATTGTTTTGCAGCTCTGAGGTTCTATTATTGTTGATACCGTCTCCATCTGGTGAAGCACTAATGAAAAATGAAAGCCAGCATGTATTTTTCTTCATGCATATTCCTGAGCCTTTTTTTTTTTTTTTTGTTTTCACCCCTTCTTCTACTTCCCCTTCTCTTTCTTCTTTCATCCTTATTTTCATTTCAATTCTTTAATAATTTCTTTCTTAAAAAAAATTCCCTCTTTCCTTTTCCATTCTTCTCTCAGTTCCTCTGAGCTTGTCTTTTTCTCCTGACTTTCCTCTGATTCTTTCACCATGTCTCATCTGTCAACATTTTTTTCTGTCTGCAACTCCCTCTTTATTTTCTCTCTGTCAAACAGGATCTTTATGATATCTGCTGAAGTCCATAAGCCTTAACCCAAACCATCTGAAGACAGAATCAGACCTGGAGAAAATTTCCTACAATTCCAAGAAATAAGGTGCAGCTTCTGGAAGAAGAATGTTGAAACTCACACCTTGACTTCCAGCCTCAATGTCCATCAGGTCTTGATAACCAAAATGCACCAGGAAGATATGCAATAATTTCATTGCCATATGCCAGACATCAATGGACAAAACACCCAGCAAGGGACTGAGAACGCTCCCCAGCTTGCCTGATATCCACGAATCCAAATGGAAAAGAGAAAATGGCAAATGACACTTAATCCCCATGTGAGCAAAGGCTGTCCTTGTACCCAGAGAAACAACTGACAGCTAAAACAGCACTGAGACCTCCAGGGATCTCTGCAGGAGCAAAGTCTCCTCTGTGGAAGATTAAAGCTTAGTGCAAACTCCAAGGTCACCTCTGTACAGACAGTGGGAAGGGAACAGTATCAAACTTGAGATCACCTGAGCTCGCTGGCATCCAGCTGCTCAGCAGTGTCGAGGTTTATTGCACTGGAGTTTATTCCATAAAGGGTGTTCATCCATCAGGAATGCAGGTGCTTTTTCAGAGAAGCTCTGGGTTCTGCAGAGTCTGATGGATATCCTTAAAATTTTTGAACTGGCAGTTTGGAGGGCTAGCTGGCAAAACATGAGCCAGCAAGGCATTGTAGAAAGATGAATTCACAAGCAGAAACTTTTAGAGAGGGTATTTGAGAATGAAGGAGTGATTCCACCAAACTGCATCATTCATTTATTTAAATTTATGCTATAAAATGGACAGCAGAGGAAAGTCAAAACTTGCACGGATGATTTTTCTTTCCCTTCCCCCTTCTGATCCTGATCTTTTATTTATTAAACTGCTCTGGGTGCACCTTTCAAAGGACTTTTTTTTTTGCCTACTGTTTATTATATCTTCATCAGCCTTGAAATGGGAGCTGCAGGCAGCTTGATAAATGGATTGAAAAGCTGCTTCTGCCAGAGTCAAACTAACAAAACCCCTCAGTATCCATAAGCCTTTTTGTTTTAGCATTTCTAAAACAAGCACTGTTTCCCTCAGAGCATCACTGAAGAGCAGTGCATCAGTACCCCTGAGTGTTTCAACAAAGGGATTTTTTTATCCAGTGGTGCCCAGGGCAGCAGTTCGTCACTGGGTCATGAACAGGACTCAGCCTGCAGCTCTGGAGAGCAAGGGCAGAGAAAGGGAGAGAGAGAAAGAGGGATGGTCTTAGAAAGGCGGAGCAAATCTTGACTTCAATATGTGTTGGGCAGATCGGTGGAATAAATGAGGCAAAATGTATGAAGTTGGGCCCTGCTCACAGAGACTTGCAGCTGTCCTGCTTCCATACAGCTATTTTTTACCTAGGTACTTCCTAAACTCTTCCTTTCCTCCCAATCCTTCTTTAAATGTGAACAGCTAAATATATCCCTGGTTCAAACCTTTTGTCCTTAGCACACTTAAATTCCACAGCTGGTCCAGCCTGGCAGTGATCAAGGGTTTAGCTACTGTTGGTTATTGACAGTGGTAAATGGTTCTGTCTCATCTGTAAAGGTACAAAAAATTCACAGGAAAATAAATACCCCATAATAAAGTGGTAAGGAGCCACCATTTGCAAATCTCCCAAACAGCCAGGTGGAAACCTCTCATGTCGTCTGCTGTAGCTTACAGCACAAATGTGGTAGCAAAGGATGTGGGAGGGGGGAAAATCCACCACCAGCACCACCAACAGAAAAAGGAAACCAAAAAGGAATGAAAATGTGTGACTGGTGAGAGGAAGGAAAAGCCCTGGTGGTGAATGCAGGCAGAATGACAGAGGCTTGTGTTTTGTTCCTCGCTAAGGCTGTTTCAGCTCTGCATGCAAAGGTGGCATGGGACAGAGAGATGGATGCTGCCTTTCACTCCGTGGAAAGATGTGGAGTGCCCAAGGCTGTGCAGACAGGAATGCTAATGGGAGTAAGAGTCAAGAGAGCAGAAGGTACTCAGACCCTTGTGATTCTCTGGTTATTTAGAAAGCATAATTGTAGTTTGTTTAACACCGAAGGATAACTGATCATTCACAGGAAAGATGCCAGTGGTGGAGATCAATATTTCTATTGCTGTGCTAGAAAAAAGCAGAAAAGGAATGGCTCTTTAATTGTTACAGCAAAGCAGAAGAAGTCTATGCTCAAGGCTGTTTGTAGCAGGGGCCAGCAGAGGGTTTGTTCAGTGCTGCCTCTCATTTCAGCCTTGAGCTCCAGTGAGTGAGTGTGGATGATTGTGTCCTGCTCTCCAGATGTGGCCTGGCTGGAGACAGGGCGCAGAACAGCTCCGCCATCCTTGATCTAGAGAGAAAAATTAGCTCACCCTGAAGGTGAAATAAGGAATATGTGTGGGATAGTAACCTGAGCAGATCACAACCTAACATTTCAGTCTCCATTTCTATATAGACCAAACTGATGAATATTTTTGTACAGGCATAAGAGTTACCAAGAGCTGACTTTACTTGCCACAGTCAGACTTGGATTTTGAGTGGCACCTGTGGGATCTTGCAGTGAAAGCACAGGATGTTTTTTTTGTTTTGTTTTGTTTTGTTTTTGGTTTTTTTTTAATTTTTTGTTGTTGTTGTTGTTGTGTGGGTGGAAATCTGTTTTACCAAAATGTTTAGCTGAAGTTCTTTGCTTCCAATTAAATATTTGTTGAGCGCTTTTTGGAGGGTCTCGCAGAAGGAGTAGGAGGAAGTGACTCTTCAAATGGGATTCTGTGTAGGAATACTTTATTATAGGTGCTGGAAGGAATGTGGCTCTGAATTAGATGTATCTGAAATTGTACTTGCTCTGGTCACGAATCAATATTCTGATTTCTCAGCCAGAGTGTGTGCAACTTGTATATAATTATTTTGCCATGCCCTGTGAAACAAAAGGCTGAGAATTGTCCCAAAACGAGAGTATTTTTCAAGTGGATTTGGAGGAGGTGGGCAGGCCTGGCTCACTGTCTGTGCCACCACTGGCTGGGAGCGGAGGGCAGCCTGGCTTTCAGTGAGCCTGAGCTGCCTGAACACACGTGAATCTCTCTGCCTGAGATACACTGGGGACTTTGGAGCAGGGAAAAACGGAGATGCAAACATGAAGAATCTCTGCATCATAAATCAGCACCAGGGGAGCTGGAACAGGTTTTCCCTTGGGGTGTCTTTTGTACCACAAACGTAGGCTGAGCTTCCAAGGCTTGTGGGAGCCACAGGGCACCCCAGTGTCACTCCCACACAGGTTTCCATGGCACAAGACTGACCTCCAGTGGCTCTGACTAGTGTGCTTGGGCTGTAAATCTGGCAAGGTGTGTTCAAAGGCTCTGTAGGCACCACATGTTCGGTTTTCAGGGCAGATATTTGCTCCTTGCCTTCTTCAGACCTTTACAGGACAAACACAGACGTTGGGAAGAGTCTCTTGCTGAGCTGGTAAATGGATCGTGGTTCAGCTGAGGTAGGAAATTCTGAAAATGCTCCCACAAACTAGGGAGGAAATATCCTGCCAATGGCTTCTCTCCCTGCAGACTGAAGTGGTGAGCAAGAAAGGGGCAAAAGAGAAAGGGAAGAACCTGGAGCTTCTGGGGCAGAGTGAATTTCATTCTCCAAATGAAATTCTGCTGCCTACATTTGAGGTATTTCACCCCAGGATCCTGCATGATTTGCAGCTCTACCTCTGCAGGGTGAAGGGGGAAACACATCCCAATTTAATCTGTGGTTCTACTTTCCAGAGTGGCAAACTGCTGGGGAGAAGTGCTCACCTGAACGAGGAGAAGCCATCTGCACCATCGCTCAGTCTTTCCTTCCTTTCCAGAAACCATAAATGTCCTCTTCTAATAGCAGAATTACAGCTCTCTGATTCCTCTAAAACTGACACAGATCCCTCCCTGCCTTTTATCTTGCTGGTGGGAGTTCAGCTGCCCCTGTGCCTTTTTAGAGGGTTTCCTGTGTTTCAGGTGCCCTCAACACCATTCTTTTGGTGGCCTTCTCTGACAACCCTTTCTGAATGCAGATCTGTCCTCATCCTCAGTGCAGCACTCGCCATTCACCAGTGAGGAACCAGCTGGTGGATTTAGGAAGAGGTGTCCTGGCTGGGTGACAGCTGCCAGACCTCCAGCAGAAGGAAGAAGGTATTTCCTCTGCCAGTGGAGAACTTCTGTGAGTGGTAAGACACAGCAATGCAGCAATGCTCATTTATCTGTGAGAACAGAGGAACCTGCCAGCTGCTGGAGATGGATCCTGATTTCCGAAGCAAACCTGGTACCATGGGCTAAGGAGGGGATATGCCCTGGATCTGGTTCAGTTGGTGTATTCTTATCTCTGAGGGGATTTTCAAGGAGAGATCAATCGTTGGTGTACAACTTTTAGGCAACCAGATCTGCATTAGCCAAGAGAGATCTTTGACCCACCACTTGTGTAAGTAACCAGAGTGGTGGGTCACTTACAGTCCAGTTCTCATTGGACTAAGAACATCCAATGTTCAGACTCAATATGGCTCAGATTTAGCTCAGATTTGTCCCCAGGACAGATTCCAATCATGTGCTTTGAACTGAGGCGCTTTTTCCCTGTCAGAATATGGAAAGAGGAGGTGGAAAGGTTGCGGTGCCCTTGGCATCTGCATAAGAGGAGCATTCACCTGGTGATTTATCCCGAGCTCTGTCAGGCAGCTCAGGGGTTGTGGTGCACTTAGACAGGCTGCTAAAGGGAGAGGTGAAATGCCTGACTGAAAAGCAGCTGAAAGAAGCAGCAGGAGCTGGGAAAAACCGGGAGAGGCCTCTGGAGGGAGCGGGGCTGAGCTGCCTTTCCCAAAGCCTACTTAGCATAGGACAGGGCCCTCATTTACTATTGACTGGAGGGATGTTTTACAAGTGCCCCTTCTGGTTTAGAGAGATATGAAATCTGCCTGTAATTAAGTTAATTTGGAGTTGGACATGGGCAAAGATAATGAGCTGGAAATAACAAAAGAAGAAAGATGGGAAGGTGTTGCTAAGGAACAGGTCTTTTGCATTAAATCCTCTCCCCTCCCCAATCAAATAAACCATTTTTAGGGTCTGGATGGATGAGTGATGGGGCAGGCAGAGCACAGGCATGGAAATGATTGCTAGATCAAGAGCTCAGAATAACAAAGGAGGTGAGAGCAGGGATGTGACTTGGAAAATTGAGAAAGGCAAAAAGGTGACAGCTGTGGCCAGCACAATTTGATGGCAGAGCAGTGGCTCTGGGATCAGCAGAGTGGTGTCCTGTGCCTGACCTGACTCCTCATTGAGGGAACCCCTCCAGTGCCCTGAGCCTCCCCTGGGAAGTGCTCTGAGAGGTGGACATAAAGACTGGCCACTACCACCAAAGATCAGCAAGCAGCCCCTCTCAAAGCACAAGGCTTTTAACTTCATTATTTGACCCTGGTGAGATTTCCCACTGGAGTCAAGCATCACGGTGAAAGGGTGTAAAATACAATATATTCAAACCAAAGCGAGGATGGAAGAGAGGTCCACAGAAAGGATCAGAATATTTAACAGCCAGCAAAGCATAAGTAAATAGACAAGTTATTATCAATGAGTTTGTTTGAATTTGACAGAGCTTTCCTGCAAACATGGGGGAGGGAAGGGGGGTGAAGCATTCCCCACCAGTGTGAGCTGTAATAAAGGACCTGCTGTTTTCTGATTCTCACTCTCTGTGAAAATTGAAAAGGTTAGCCAGGTAATTGAAATCGGGACTGGAATACAAATAACGGTGTGAAAACCCTACAGCTGGCAAATAAAGTTGCAGAGAAAAGACTCAATCCTCAGTGGAATTTCTTAGCAGCAAAAAGACTGGATGGATGGGAGGAAGAGATGATTTTCAATATACCTGTTCCTCCTGGGAGGGAAGACAGGGGAAGAGATGAGACCGGAAGGAACCAGACTGAGACCAACCCTTATATGAGTGTTCCCTGCTGTTAATGCAAGAGACACAGGCAAACTGGAGTGTTCTGAGGCTGAATCACGTCTGGCAGTCCTTGCTGCCTCTTGGAGGATGCAGTGGGCTTGCTGGGATTTGGGAGGCTGCCATGTGAGCCCAACTTCGGGACTGGTTAGTGCTGCACGCAGAGAGAGGCAGCTCCACATGACTCAGCCGCTCGCCTTGGGACTGGGATACATAACCAGAGCAGATGGATCTGGGCCAGTGTCAAACGCCTGCTCATCTCTCTGCTCTGCATCCTTTCGAGCTAAGAGCCTGCTGCCCGTGTCTCTGTTCTGGTGGAGGGTCCTGCCATTGCTACTGAAATGGAAATTTATACCTGCTGCTCTTTCTGGGGTTTGTTTTTCTGCAGGAGCAGGTAACTCGAGCTGGGAGGAAACAGTGGTGCAGGGCTTAGGGCAACCTGAGTTTTGTACTGACCGGGTTTGTTCACACTCAAAAAACCTCTCTTCATGCAGGATTTCCACCAAGTCAGCTAACAAACCCCAGTGTGCACATGGTTAAATAAACATGGTTAAGTATACCTCCAAGTTCCTGTGCTAGTGCTTTGTTTTCTTCCTCACAGAGAGTCTGGTGGCTTTTTCTGTTTCCCAAAACTGTGGCTCCTGTACTTTTTTTGCTGCAGTTGCACTGTGCTGCCCAACCCACCTGCACTGCAGTCAACGGCAGCATGGAAAAAAACTTCTTTTTGGAGACTTTCCACTGAGTTCAGGCAGCTGTTTGGCACGTTCTCTGGCAGGAGAGATCTCTTCCCTGCCCTTGTCACCTCCTACAGAAGCAAAGGAAAGAAAGCTGAACGGTAGTAAACAAATGCTGCAGATTCTACAGGTGCTAGAGCTTTTTTGGGATTTCTCTGCCTTTTGAGTGTAGCCCAGGTGTCCCAGAGGCACCAGATCAATGAACAAAGTGTTAGGTGAGCCCCTGAGGATGCTCTTCTCCCACTGTTTGGTTGTGGTTTAGCTGTGAGCCATTTGCTTTGCTCATTTGGAATGTGATTTTCCTCGTGACTCATTTCTGAGGGAGTCTCTTGGGTTCTAAAGGAATGAAACAAATTGGAAGGGTCTGATAAACATACCTGCTCTGCAACAAAGAGCACTTAGCACTCCAAGGTGACTTGTGCCTTGTTGCCTGGCTGTGTCTTTCAGCTGCAGAAGATATGCATAAAAAGTACCTGTAATACACCTAAAGCAGGTGACTGAAGTAGGTCAGATAAATTGATTTTAGCACAGCTTTTTTTCCCCCCCATTCGACTAGGAAAGGAATACAGATTACCTTTGATGAAGATCATATTGTAGACATCTGAGTCAAAGGGTCTTCTGGAAAACCCACTTCTAGCCAAGAAATCAACCAAAAGCCTGTTCCTCTGGGAAGGAACTTGCTTCATTTCATAAAATAGCGTAAGATGAGGATGCAAGAAAAAAGTTATTTGGGCTTTTACGATAAGCACCTGAGTATTTCATTCATGAATTAGCCATCCCAGTGGGAAGCAAATTATTCCAACAGCTCCCATACACCTGAAATTAAGCCTTCTTCAAAAATTGAGTGGATTTAAGGTAATTTGCCTTAAAAATATCAGTTACAGCTTTTCAGAGTTCCACAAAGTCTAGGCAGTAACAGAAATTCTTCTGGTGGTAAATGAGCTTAGCTCTGTGTCTGGTGTATGACCAAAACAGGCTGTTGACTACTCAGAGTGCAAATGGAAAGAAATGTGGAAGAAAATCAAAAGCCCTTGACCCTCCTGGAAAGGTTCTTACATTATAGTCCATTTTGTACATGGCAAATTAATTTTTCAGAGTCAGGGAGTTGTGCACAAGATGTTCGCTATGTTTTGGTGCATGGTGACCTACCCTAACCACCTCAAAAGTGTTTTTCCCGGGCAGGGAAACCTGCAGGGCCCAGGTTGGGCAATTTTCTGCAGTTTCTTGGCAAACTCTTTTAACCACCAGCTCACTCTGAAGGATATTTGTCCTCATTGCATTGACCTGAACCAAATCCTAAACCCAAATTTTAATCCTTGCAAGAGCCTGTTTGATTTCATGTTCTTTCCCCTTATTCTTCCTCAGTTTACATACAGAAAGAAAAAGTCCAGATTATTATTCTGCTTTCATTATCATATTTTTCCTTACATTAATATCCATTTGATATGGAAATGTCACAGCTCAGCAATTTTCTAATTTGTGGAAAAAAGAAGCCTCTGTGGGGAAAATACTAGCTAGTGTCAAAATGAACAGCAGAGAAAATGAGACAAAAGCTGTAAAAAAGCAGAGAGGGAGAGCAGAGCTGTTCCACAGCCTGGGAAGTGTCAGTTTTTGCTTTGGGACCTTCTCCTGGCTATGACAACTGCGCTGCCGAGTTTTTAACCTCCTTCCCTGCAGGAACAGTTGTGCAAAGCTCGTGAATGTCACAAGTCCCATGTGATTTGTGCTGGTTTGGTGCATGTATGGATTACGTTTTCTTTTTAAAGTACTGTGACTTGTAGTGAGTCCTTAGTGTCCTGCACTTGGTGCTGACTGAACAGCTGGGGAATCTCCATCTTCTGCTGCTCATGGGAAATCAGAAGGAGAAACAAGGAGCACCTCCAGGATTCCTGGAGGATGGACCAGGCTTAGGAACACAGACTTTAGTATATTTATTTTCATGATATGTACAGATACAGATAACCATCTCTGCAGCTGAATTGTACATTTAGGTTTATGATAAACTGTGGTTCAAACACTTCAAAACAAAATAGTGTTCAAAAATCCTTCATATAAACTTAGCAGAACTGTCCACCTGCTGCCATGGTGGTTTTTTCCAGCTGAACCTGGTGTTAGATCTGAGCATCACTCACTGGCAACAAACACAATTTTCCTCCCGTTTGAGTGCTTCCTTGCAGCACATTTCCCCCACATTTTCCTGTAATAAACCCTCCACGTTTTGTTCACAGTGCTGGAGCACTGCCACTGCTCTCCACACTTTCTGCTCACACGCTTGCACGTCTCCCAGAGGGAAACAAAAGCAGAGAAATAAATCAATAGACAGTTCTGTCTATAAAGTCATGCTTGATTTCAAATAAATACAATTTTATCACACCAGACCACTTTGGGGGAAAGAGAGTTGTTCTCCATTTTAGTGCAACAAGAGTTTTTTCTCAGCCAGTTGCCAACATTTTTCAGCACTTGGCTATGAAAGCTCCTTAATGTATAAATAAAGGAATAACATCAGCTTTCATGACATCTCTATCCATCTTCCCATTTTTTTCATTTTCGGATCCAGCTTTCAAAATGCAGGAGGTAAATATCAGAGCAGAGTGATAAATAACTCAAGCACTGACCTTTTGGGAAGAAAAGCCTCCAGTGGACATCGACTACATTTAGGGATAAAGTGCATCTCTACTTTCTAGAGATGCTCCCTCAGGAATGAGGGGGTACCAAGCTGTGAAGTTACAGAGAACTTGGAGTCTCCAGTTAGTCCACATTTTTTTCACTGAATTTATTTTATTTTCAGCAGAATTCAGAGGAGTTTTGGCATGCCTCTCCCAAAAGCACTTTCACAGAAGGTTTGATTTGGTGCAAGACTGGATGTTTTCAGCTTTGATTTTGATACTTGGCCAAAAAAACCACAACAATTCTTCTTTATGAGTATCACTTCTTTTGACTGACAACAGATTAAATGTGATAAAAACCGATTTTAGTACCAAAAAATAAGTTAATTCAGAACCAGTGAGTTCCTGATGATTTGCTTCTCACTATTCCTCTTCTAAAATTTTTTCACCCGTGCACATTCCTCCCACCTCTGCTTTCCCTTCCTCACAAACCTCTTTGTCTTCCCTTGGGACAAAAATGTGGTTATTTGGTTTAAGACCACGGTGCCCAGGTGTTCCCCAGGTGCTGGGTGGGATCACAGAGCTCCTGCACAGGTGGGAGAACAGGGACCTGGGCATCCCAAAAACCAGCAAGGCACCACTGGCATGGCCTGTCCAGAGGGAAAACACACTGTAATGCCTGCCAGAGAGAAAAAAATATAGTTCCAAACCGCTTGGAAATGTAAATGCCACTGATAAAATGCAAGTGTCCACTTGGGGGTGGCAAAGCATTTCAGCTGTGCCTTGAGGGAGCAAGAATGGCCTTTCCTCTGCAGGCCTTGCGTGTGGCTGTTCCCCTCTCCATGGCTTGTTTCTCAAGATTACAGATGGTAAAAAGGGTCTGAAAACATGGGCTAAAATTCCTCTTATGCTACAGAAAAAGGTGACTCTCCATAGGCCATGAATCTCCCACCTTGGAGTCCCACAGTGAGAATCAAACAAAAAACTTTGGGACAAAAAAAGTAAGGGGCTGTGGTAACCAGGAATACAATCCCTTCCTCCTCTGCAGGAAATGTCATGTGGATCCCCAGTGACCAGAAATGCCTTTATACATCCAGTGTATCATCTTTCAGGAGCTAATGTTCTTATTTGCTGTGATAACTCTGTGTTCTCTGGCTGGGTAAGTGACTGCCAGTCCCCTGGTGACACTCGGGGGATGATTTTCTGTGGCAGTGCGTGCCAAGCCCGAGCCCAGCGCGGGGACTGAGCCTGGATGCACACGGGAGGCATTTCCCTCAAACACAATGAACAGGCTTGGAAACTTGAGGGACAGTTTGACAAAATTCTTTATCACATAATGGGCTCCTGAACTCCCCTGGCAAAATTCTCTAGAGTCCTGTCCCTGCTGCCAGCAGAGCCCAGGACCTCATCTGCTCAGATGTGAGTGTACTGCCTTAGGGATCTGCTTGCACCACTGGGATGCAGGAAAGCTTTTCAGACCTTTTATTTTGGTTTGTGGCAAAACCTGAACTTAGTAGATGCAATATCCCTGAAAACCCCCCTTTTTATTGCCCTTGTGCTAGGTTTGTCCCAATTCTCTCTGTTGTGAATGCTGTCCAGGCTCCTTCCTGGTGATTGCTGACTCATGGAGGTCTCTGGTTTCTGCAATCCACCTGGCACAGGAGGAATCAAGTCTGCTGAAGCACAACCACAGGTTTTCACTGGTGGAGACAACTCGTAAATATTTGAAGTTGAAGCAATGATAAGAAGCTGAGAAAGCAAAAGGTTGCTTTGCATTTATTTTACAGTATTGGTTCTTCTGGCCCAGAAGCAGCTGTTGCTGGTAGCTGGTGTTGATCAGCCCAGCTCAGAGCTGCTCTCATTCTTGCCTGTTTGCTAAGGTTGGCAAGTGAGGTTTGCAGCAGCCATGCCCTCAAGAAGGCCATAGCAGAAGAAGTGGCACTGGCTTTCCTAAAGCATGAAGTGCAAGTTGTCCCATTTCAAAATAAGTAAAAACTGATGCTTAGGTTGGTGCACAAAGAGCCATTTGGTGAGACTTGGGGAAGCTGATTCTCTCTCCCGTGCTGGCAACACTGGGAGTGTCTCACTTTTTGAAAGCTGCTCTTTGCTGGCACAGCTTGCAGTGAGCAAACTCCAGTTTCCAACCCTCCCATGAGCTTGAGGGTAATACAGTTCTTCTCAAACACGTCCTAAATGCAGTAGTCTCCTTCATTCATTCAATGGGACACCTCCTGAGGAACTCTTGCTGAAATCAGTATTTTAGGAAGGTCTTTTCTGCTTTTATTTCTCAAAGTAATTTTCTTAAACCTCTCTCTCACCTGGATCACA
Organism: Acanthiza pusilla; assembly: GCA_036630365.1. NCBI lineage: Eukaryota > Metazoa > Chordata > Aves > Passeriformes > Acanthizidae > Acanthiza > Acanthiza pusilla. Next base: position 6,287,127 of record JAXCHO010000049.1, on the reverse strand, counting down.
GCATGGGAAGTCAGAGGCCAGTGGAGAGCTGCGAGCTGCTGACAGAGGTCCTGTGTGTGCCAGGGAGACTCGTGTTTTCAGCAGAGTCCATCAGATTGTGATCCTCTATCACAAACATGCTCTTCTGGGCTGAAATCTTGCAGGTGGGGTTTTTGGGGGCGCAGTGCTTGCAGCAAGGAGAAAGCACACTGAGAAAGGCCATCCTGAAGCGCTGGGACAGCAGGTTGTAAATGATGGGGTTTGCAGCAGAGCTCAGGTAGAAGAAAACACCTGGAGAACAAGGGTGGGGGAAGAGAGAGACATTCATTTGTGTGTGAAATTATCTCAGAACAAGAAAATCTCTTTGTTGCCTACACAGCTCCACCAAGGTGGGTGCAAGGGTGGAGACAGCAGCAGAGGAGCTCTGCTCTGGCACAGGCACAGGCACAGGGATCTCACCAAGGTGAGCTCAGGCACTGCAGCGGAAGGAAAGTGGGAGAGAATGTTAATTGGAGCTCGCTCTCCCCAGCTCTCCCTGGAGCTGCCCTGCCCTGCCTGCAGCACTGCCCTCAGCCCCACAGCAGGACTTGCACAGCTGGTGCCCCATCAGAGCTGTGAGATGAGAGCTTCCAGCCAGGGGAAGCTAATTTCCTGCAACTCACCAGGACAATTGCACAAGATTGGATTTGTCTGAGCTGCCTAATGGCCACACTCAGTGTTTTCCCATGGCAGGGTGAAAATAAGATTCCTCTTTGAAAAGCCCTTCATTTTCTGGTTTCATCACCCAGTTCTGAGCAGTATGTAAGGCTCTTGTCTTGCATTTGGTAAGGTTTCCTATTTTCCCCAGAGAGCCCGTGGAGGATGATGCCTGCTCCTGTGTACTTCCTAAAAGCAGCTGAATTACAGCACTCTTTATTTCTGAACATTCCCAAGAATTGAAAGCAGCTGGTAATGATGCATGATGTTTTCTTTTTCCTTTATTCTTTGTGAATATTCAGACACTATTGGACAACATGCCCAGATCTTTTGAAAGCTGCAGAAACTTGCCTGCAGTGTTAATTCAGGCACCGTTGTCATCACTGCTTACCAGCCTCAAGAAGGTTTTCCATGCAAATCTCATGTCGCTTACAAAATAAATTACTACAAATTCCAAGTAAACCACTCAAAAAGACTTTTTTTCCCCCTTTTTTCTTTTTTTTTTTTTTCCCCCCCCATCCCTGTGCAGGCAGAAGAAGAAAACTTTACCTGACACCACATGAATTAAGTTGAATATATTGGCCAAAGGCTCAGTCCATTCCACAACAAAGCTGAAGAAGAGTCGGTCTATATGGAATGGAGCCCAGCAGATGGCAAAGACTATCACGAGGACAACTGGCATGGGGAAAAGTGAGAAGAAAAACAGGTCAGTAATGGGAGGATATGGTTCACCAGCCCACACAGAGCAGAGAGTTCAGGAGGCTGGATGGAAGACTTAATATGTAAATTATATTAATGGCTTCAAAACTTTTACCTTCTCCTCTGTCTTCAGCTAAAAGAACAATCTTTCCAAAAATTCCATACAATTTCTGTATTGGATAACCCAGTGCACACAGTGACACACACAGTGACATTCAAACAGAGCTGGAAACAGCCAGGCAATGCTGGGGTGTGTACAGAGCCTAGATCCATCCCAGGCTCAGAAAACCAGGCTGGCAAGAGCTGGTTTGGAGTGAGGGGTGTTGGAGAATTGCCATGCAAGCATCTGCCACATAGGTTTGCTCAACCTCCTTTGTGCTGGGGAGGAAAATTTGCTTGCTGAATATTTTGGTAGTTACCCCTGGTGTTTCACTCCTGTAAGCCCAGACAAAACAGCAATAAGCTTTTTAAAATTTTTTTTAATTTTAAATTTTAATAACAGCTACTCATCTCATAAATCTTATATCCAGTGAATTTGTTTGATACCCTCCTGGACCTGATCACTCTCGTGTCCAGAGTAAATAAAACACAGAAGGACTCACTACTTACACAACATCTTGGTGACTGATTTCCTGGATGGTCTCTGAACATTCACAGCCATTTCCTCCACTTCCAGAGATTCATCTCCTCTCAACTGGCAAAAGGAGGGAAACCAAAAGAGAGCTTAGACAAGAGATCACACCCCTTCCAGACATAGCCTGTTTGATATTTTGATAGTTGTAGTTTGAGAAAGCAAAATTTGAGGCCACTCAGGACTCACTGGAAAAAAACAACCTACATTTAAATTTCAGTTTTTGTCTAGAAAAACATGGAAGCTTTAGGTTCAAAACAATCTGCAAATTTTATGCATCTGAACCCACGTATTTAAAGCAAATTTACATTTCACTTCCCCACTTATCTTTTCTCAATGAATTGGTATTTGGTTCACAGTTTATGTTCCATTTCAACAATATTTTGCTAGGCATTATTTTCTCTTCCAGCAAAATATTGTTTGTTTGTTTATTTTCCTAAAAGTGTTCCCCACAATTAAGCACAAATCAATGATCCAAAAAATACCCAGAGAGGTCTCAGTACAACACAGCTGTAATCACTGGAAAAAATCCTGTGGAATTCAAGGGAGCTTGTTTCCTGCCCTGAGTGTTTGGACTCGTTGATATTCAACCCATCTAATGCACAAACCCCAGAAATGCTGCCTTGCAGACAGGCAGGGTGCATGATACACTCAGATTTAGCCACACACTGCTCAGGCACAGCAAGGTGAGATTTTTCTCCAGTAGTTTTTCCTGGACTTCTGAAAAATGGACAGAAAGAGCAATAATCTGGTCCTCCCTGAAATTCTTCCCCAATATGTTTGTAATGAGAGGACTGGTGCTTTGGTGATGAAAAGATCAGGTTTAGATAAACAGGACAATTGCTTTGAATGCCAAAGAAATCATCTCTGGAAAGTCCATATTTGGTCCCAGCTTCCTGAAGTGGGAACGCCTGATTAGCCAACAGCTTTGGCTGCTTTCAGGTGAGAGAAACTGGAACCAAAACTTTAAATTGCATGGGAGACGATATCAGGAATGAGGGAAAAGATAGAAATCACTCTGTATTTGTAAAAATCTCATGAAAACATGCTGGTTGTGCTATTTGCTTTGCCTTTTACACTGTGACTTTGCTTTCTGATTTCCGACTAATAATGCTTTTCTGTGAGGATGATGAAATGAGCCCTTCTTTCAATGTTCTCTTTATTCTATTTATAAAAGGAAAAAATTGGAATTATAGTCAGTTCTAGTGCAATTCAGTCTCTCATGTTTTACATTATTCCCCTTGTAACTTTTAGTCATAGCCACAGTTGCTTAAGAAAAAGACTCAGTTGATTTGTAACGTATCTAGTGATAAACGATCAGATTTATTAAAACCCCTGGATTCCCTTCAGTGGTTTCCAGTCTCAACAGTAATCTATTCCAGGCACATTCCAAAGCCTCAGAGAGTAGTGTGCTGATGCTGTAATAAACCAGAGACACATGTATCTTTATTTTTCACCTTCCTCCTGTCATTTTGGTGATGCTGTAAGGCTCCTCTTCAGCCCCAAGTGAAGGTGTAACAAGTAAGAATAACTCAGCAGCTGCAGTTTAATAAAACAAGGGAGCAGGGAGCAAAATAAACAAATAAATGAGTCCACGGCAAAGGTTGTAACTTGAGTTAATGGCCATGGTTTGAGGGAGAGCCCCAGCCAAGGCAGTAGTTACTTCTACATCAATGAGATGTATGAGGCTGTGTGGGTTTGAGATGAATGCCACCCTTCCACTGCAAGAGAATTAAAAGGGACTGGAGCAAGAAGCTGAAAATTGGATTTTCCCCCCACATCTTTATTAGGTACAGCATTTCATACCAGAAATCAAAAGGCAGAGTGAAATTAGGGTCTCACCTATCCCCAGGCAAACCTAGTGAAAGAACTGTTTTCTGTAATCTGCAAAAGCTGAACTGTTTTCTGTAAACTCCTTGGCCTGTGTGACACTAGTGGTGATCAGAGTTTCTCTCCAGCTGATGGAAAAATTGATATTTAAGCCCCACAAGTTTTGTGTTAAGAGCTGCAGTGCTGCCTTTTTGGAAGTTTTGGCTGAAGCTGTTGTGGCTGAGCTGCAGCCTTGGTGTGCCCTCAGCTCATCCCCATGGCGAAGGGACAGAGCCAGAGGGGACAAGGACTGCTGAACAACCTCCATGGAAAGGGGACAGATCTTCCAGAGCTGTGCTGGGCTCTGCAGAAGTTACCCAAAAGCAGTCACTGTCCACAGATGATTCTTGTTTTAACAGCTGGGCATTTGGGGGGCAAAATAGATTTTGATGACAAAACCTGGACCAGATGTGCATTGGCAAGAATAAGTTGTCTTGGTTCAATGACAGCTAAAATAAAATTGCCAGTGTATAATAACAATAATAATAATAATAATAATAATAATAACAACAACAACAACAACAACAAAACAACAATAACAATAATAATTTTAAATAGAAACAACTATATTTCTATGAAATTATTATTTTTATTTTATTTTATTTCATTTTATTTATTTTATTTTAGTTTAGTTTAGTTTATTTATTTTATTTTTAGTTTAGTTTAGTTTAGTTTAGTTTAGTTTTTATTAGTATAATTCCTGCTGCTCCTGCTGCTGCTGCTGCCAGTTACAGAGGGGATGAGAGACAAAGAAAAGTGTTGGAACCTTGGGAGAAGAATCATCTAGCTGACGCTATCAGAAACCCTTGTTAAATAGAGTATTTCTTTTAGACAAGCAGTGATAAGCAGCTATGCCTGTATCCTTTTAGAAATCAGTTTGAAAGAAATGGGCAGGGACCTTGCACTGAATCCTGCTGCAATGCAGACTCTTCCTGAGCAATCCCATCCTGTCTCAATCAGTGCTCCAGGGATGAACTTCCATGAGCAGTTACTGTCCAATGCTCTCATTTTCTGCCTCTCTTCCTCCTCAGCTCTTTGGCTGTGGGTTGCAATCAGGAGCCCAACAGCTGAGCTGGGTTTGAAGAGCCTGGATGATTTAGGGATTTATCCTAAAGGTATCTGTGACAAGAACTCCATGAAGAGGCAGCAGGAAGCTTCCACCATCAAGTCTAATGAGTTTACAGTGCAATGAGCAGAGTCCTCTTCTTTACAATCATGCTGGAACAATCTATTGACCAGAACATTACAATATCAAACCATCAAGCCTTAAAATTATACCCAAGTAGATCATGAAGTAATCAACCATTTCCCAGTGAAAAAGACAAATGTATTTTTACATTTTGCAAGGAATTAAATTAAAAATTAACTCAGGTACCCTATGACCCATGTTTGCTGCCTTCTCACAGCTGCTTGGCAGGTCACCTGTTCCCTTCTGCATTGCATCCTGACACTCTCCTGCACTGGCAAAGCTTGAGGGAGAAACTGTGCTGAGGAAATGCCCTTTCTACAAAGCCTGGATGTGAAAAGGTTAGGTCTCTCTTTGCTGACTTTGAGCTGTTGTACAACCTTTGGATCAATTCTGAGCTTTTCCAGTGCCTTCTGTGAATGACACATGACACTCAGGAGACTGCAGAGTGTTGCTAAAGCTTCACAGATTTCATCCTCTGTGAGTAGACAGAAAGTGTCTCTTCTTGGAAAATTGTATATATACATCATTCTTCTATCACTTCTGTTGAAGAAATAAAATCATCTTGCCCAGTGCAGCTTGGAGATAATGCAGATCTAGCCAGGATGGATCCTGTTAAAATTTGGAGGTTTGAGCTGGATATACAGAAAAACAGAGGCAAAACCAGAGAACATTACTGTCCTTAGGAAAGACAGCTTGAAGAAATCTGTGAATTTGCAGAAGTCCTGGGAGATCAGCCCTCATCTGGTACTGGGTTCTTCTGGGATGGGGTACAGGAATATCTGCTGCTGCAAATAGAAATTATTGCAACCTTCAAGTTTTCTTTTTATTAATTCAGGGATTTCTCTTTTTGTAACAACTCTATTTCAGCACTTTTTCCTCCCTTCAGGTCTTATTTTGCAAAATTTTCATTGAAACTATGTGAAGACCCCTCAACAGCCTCCAGAGAGTGGGGATAGTTTAACCCATTCACTGCCTCGAGGATCTGCTCTGTACTATGGATTTCTGGCAGCTAACCCATGGGTTTTTTACCTGGGTAAGTAAAAATTGCTTCTGTATAATTTCAGGCGACAGTAAATATCAGCCAGCACAACAAAATGACATATACACCAGCAGAGATTTGATTGAGCTTCTTGCACATTGTTTAATAAGTTAATTCATCTCCCTTTCTTGCTGTGGGCTCAGACACGTCTTTGCAAACTTTAAGTTATATTCAGTGCAATAAAATGGGATTTATATTGTCTAAATATCTGTAACTTACAAGATGAAAGCAGTCATCAAGTCACTGTGATCAGCAGTGCATTTCAGTGTTGTGCTACACAGTTTTATAACACTGATGTTGATTGTTTAATCTACGCATTTACATGATGGATACTTGGTAAAAGTAATATCACTTTCTGAGGAGAGAATGAGTGTAAGCTCTAAGGTAGCCTGGTGAAACAGTGCTGTAGTTATGTAAAGAAATGATTGCTGAATTTGCTAGCTGCAGCAATAAGGTAGCATTTCAGTTTACGAGAGCTTTGTGTGTTTTAACAAGTGAATATTATCACCAGCTCCAGGGAATGAAAAGAAGAAAGTAATGCAATGGAAATTCTACAGCCACAAGAAAAGGGAAAACGAATAGTACATGAGATTCAATCACTAGCCTGCTTCTTTTTATTCTTTTCCCATTTTCCTTTTGGTCCATTTCTTTCTAGTCCCTACTGCAAAGGTGTAAGTCTCTGAGGGGCTGGAATCAGCCTCCAGACCTGGGTGTTTCATTAATATTCAGATGTGAGCAGCAGTGATGGTAAGTTTCATAAGAAGATTGGGGTAAATCATTCCCCAACATGGTTATATTAATTTCAGAATGGGACTGCACCAAAGAAGGAGTTGGATCTATTGCTTTCAGAGCTTTGAAACACTTTTGCTCTTTCGGGAGGAAAACAGACGGGCAAGAAAGAGGTGCAAAAATCACCCAGAAGCCACATATAGACACAAACACACAAGAATGAGCCAAGGAAACACCGAGCACAGCCAGAGCAGGACTTACTCTTAGCCCCATCAGATAGTACAGCACACTTATCACCCCCATGGGCAGCACGTAGAAGAGCAAAGAGGTGATCTGGACAATCCAGTTGTAGATCCACAGGGGCCTGACCACGGTGCAGGTGGCCGAGCCGGGCACCAGGGTGCCATTGGGGAAATACTGCACCGCGATGCCGTGGGTGCCCGTGTTGGGCAGGGCGAAGAGCACAGAGAGCGCCCAGAGCGCCGCGATGGTCCTGAGGGCGCGGCGCCGAGTGCTGTCCAGCTTGGCGCGGAACGGGTGCAGGATGGCGATGTAGCGCTCCACGCTCAGCGTGGTCACGCTCAGGATGGAGGCGAAGCACACGGTCTCGAAGAGCGCTGTCTTCAGGTAGCAGCCCACGGGCCCCAGCAGGAAGGGGTAGTTGCTCCACATCTCGTACACCTCCAGGGGCATCCCGAAGAGCAGCACCAGCAGGTCCGACACCGCCAGGCTGAACAGGTAGTAGTTGGTCGGGGTCTTCATGTTGCGGTGCTTGAGGATCACGAGGCAAACCAAGAAGTTCCCAACCACCCCCACGACGAAGATCACGGAGTAGACCAAAGCCATGGGCAGGAACAGGTGGCTCCGCCTGGGCCCGCACAGGAAGGTCAAATAATCCTCGGTGCTGTTTAAGTACCCCCTGAGACGTTCTTCATGTAGAGCGAGGTGGTTTAACCAGGAGAAATTACTGACCCAGGCCATCGCTGGATCTGCTGAGATGTTTCCCAGCTGAGATTTGTTGTTCTTTGTGTTTCTCTGTGCGAGTTTGCTCACTTTTTGCAGAGAAGGAAGGAGGGGTGGCGTTGCCTTGCCAGCCCTGGAAGCACAGGGGATGTGAATGAGTGTTTGCCTGGCTCTGGGTAAGGTTTTGCTGCTCAACAGCTGTTCCCCTGCTCAGAGCCCCTCGGTCAGGAAGCCCCTCCTTTCCCACATATTCATTGGCTCGCTAAGTGCGTTCGATTATAGAGTACGAAAAAAAGGTTCCAGCCACTTGCATCAGCTCCCGTGGCTGATGCATCTACAGAGTCAGAAATGTGGGATTTAGGGAGCTGGGAATCTGAAGTATAGGATACAAAACCAGCTGCAGGTTATTTGTATTTGTCAGAGGGTGGGAAAGCAGACCAGAAACACACCCCAAACTCGGTCCAAAATAGCTTTTACAAAATAATGATGGTGCTGCATCCAGTTATGAGCTGCAAGCAAAACAAAACAAAAGGTTCTGGCATGATTTTGTTTTTCAAATCTCTGCTGATTTTTATTCTCTGTTGTCTGTGGCAGCGAGGACTTGGAGACAGAGTTTGATCAGTAGAAAGACAAATGGTTTTTGTAGCCATTTATGTGGAATGATAATGTTTCATACTTTTTTTAAGCACTGCAATTGTTTTTCTCCTGAAATCTGGCAGAAGATTTTGATTGCAATTCTTATTGACATCAAAATATTTTCTCAATTTCCAAGTATGCTGGAATTTGATGCTATAGTCTTAGAGAGCCTTGTTTTGGGAATATTTCTGTACATATTATTCCATATTTATTGCCTATGGGGCAGGAACTTTTATAAACTCTTATTTCTTCATGAATGACAAGCATTCTGCAAACACACTTTCTGAGCTCAAAAGAAGTGTTTCTTGCAAGGATCACAGCTGTGCCAAAATAGATCATTTAGCTCCGTATGAATGCTTGATTTCTTACTGAATATATCTAAAAGAGAAAAGGTTCCAAGTCTGTAGATAAAATTTTCTGAGATTCAGAAAACATCCAGCTGTTTGGAATTGAGAGGTGCCAGATCTGAGGGGAAGTTTGTGAGATTTTTGTCATCTTGGTGTGTGATTTGTCTGCCCAGAACCTCAGTAGCTCTGACTTTTGAGTACCTGCCCCATCCCTTCCTAGCAGCCTCGTAAACCTTTTACATCCCTGACTTTCTTCGGCACGGAGCTCCTTGAATTTGCTCTTTATGTGTTTATCTCTTTTCTCTGTTTGATCCTTTAGCTTGACCTCTCATGAAAAAAATGATTGTTTCGACAAGCACAGACTGCCTCCAAAATAGCAGCAGTGCTTGAGGAACCAAGAGGTGGTCCCTTTGAGGAATATTCAATGTGTGGAGCTTGGAAATTATTGTGCAATCAATTAAAATGTGAAAGGCATGGAAGGCACCACACCAATTATACTAAAAGGCAGAATCAAGTCTCTTGTGATGACTTTTGGACCTGCTGAATTTATCTCATACGTAAACCCTCTCCATCAGAAGAACCTAACTCATTTATTTTTAGCATTGCATAGAAATATTTTGTTCTGCAGATCGAAAAGTTTTACTGGATTATTCAATAACAAATGTGCCCTTTTGACCTATTGCTCCCTTCATTAAGGATTCATCTTATAGCTATTCCCTGCATTTTAACAATGTTGAATTTGATTTTGATCTGCTGCTGATGTAAGGGGTAGGAGCAGAGGAATCATTAGGAGGGTGACACCCAGATTAACTCTTTCAGAGCACAGCAGAACACAAGGATTTGAGAATTTGTGCAGGACTAAACATTTTCTGTACCTCTGCTTAACTTTCAGTCTTGTTGGGTTTTTAATTTTTTTTTTACCCCTGTAATCTCTTAATTTCTCTCCATTTCTCCTTTTTCTTTCCCTATTTAATTCCACCACTCCACATGCTGCAGCATAACTGAGTAAATGCTTCTGAAGTAGCGACCGAATTGGCTTTACTTTTCTTCTTGTGCATTAACCTCTGTAAGGAAACTGAAGTGGAAGATTGAGTCTGTTCAGCTTGATGCCAGTCTTGCAGAAAAGCAAACAAAAAAAAAGGATTGAGTCATTAACTAAAAATCCAAAAGGGCAGTAACACCCTTTATGGTCTCTATGAGAGGAAAGCTGTAGAAACACATCAGGTCACCTGAAAGCGTGGATGTGCCAGACCCACCTGTGCCTATTTCCACTTGTTCCCAATCCTTTCTGATCCTGCTGAACTCAGATGCTGACAACGTGTAAGAACAGAAGCTGAAGAAAAACAGATAACCCTTGGAATGATGTTGCTATGACCACGATTATGTTGCAGATGGAGAGGACAAAGAGAATGGAAAATATATGTCAGTTCATTTCTCCAGGCTTTATTTGTGTTCTATATCATATCTGTCTCAATAAGGATAGGAGAATGTATCCAACCAAAAACTAGCTCTGGCTCTGTATGAATGGAAATATTTTATAGTTACAACCGAGACAGAAAATAAAAACATTTTCCATATGAAAGCAATATTAAAGCATTTGGTATTTTTCATTATAAAGCAAACTTCATTGGCGCTTGCTTTTATGCACTCAAAGGAAGAGGGTGTTCTGCACGCTGGCCTTGGAATTGTGCAGCTTTATGTAATAATAATGTAATATTTCCATTAATGTAGTGTAATATTGGCAACATTAACCCAGACAAGGTTTTTTGGTGCTGTGAAAGAGTCAGAGTCGGGCACTGACTATGTCCTCATGCTGTTGATGTCTCTTGTACCACATTTACATTTTGAAATCTTTCTCTTTGCTGCAGCACATCCCTGTGTTCCAGTAAAGACAGCAAAGTGCACATTTAAGAAGGGCTGAATTCAAGCACTTTCCTGTTTGTTAAAGCCCTTGTAAGGGCACCCATTAACTCCTTTAAATTAGTATGTGGTGAATAATTAGAAAATGGGAAAATTTGGCACATTATTCAAAATAGGCAGAGGACAGTGGGAGGTATCCAGAGCATAGAAAATGGATAAATGCTCCACTGGCCACACTGACAGAGGGCTGCGCTTTGAACCATGATCCACTAGGAAGGACTACTCTGAACATTTGTTTATCTCACAATGGAGAGTTGTATTGATGCAAAACAAAACAACTTTGGATATTTTTATCTCTGTGGTGAGACAAGGAGGTTTTTTCATCCAGCTTCAAATGCTCTGGCTGTGGAACTGGAAGCAATAGAACTGTGTTAAGACCCTGGTGTGCCACACTGATCAATTCTGTTGGGTTCTGTCAGTGCAATCCTCCCCTGACAGGTCCCCTTGGCATCCAGGGCTGGAGCTGACACCTCTCAGCAGCCCTGCAGGGGATGGTGCCCAGCGTTTGCAGGAAAATGCTGCACTGCTTCCTGTGCACACACCTTAGGAGCACATCCTGCTTCCCTGGAAGGGCTTGGAGAGCTGCTGGGTTTGCCAGAATTCTTGGCAAGGAGGTCCAGTATTTTTTTGTCTTCAGAGGGTGCAGCTTGGCCTTTTTCTAATTTGTAATTTCTAATTTCCATTTGCAGATTCTGCTGTTCCCGTGGTCCCTCCCCTTCTGCAGTTTGAGGATGCTGCCGGCAGGTGCCAAAGCCTTTAGCGGTTCTGTGTGAGGGAGCTGCTCTCCGGTCTGAGCCTGAGCTCCCTGCCTGTGGGGCCACATGACATTCTGAATTGCAGATTCAAACTCCCTGTTTTAGTCCTTGGAGAACTTGGCTGTACCAAGTATTTCTGTCCCAGGGGAATGCAAAGAAGAGGATGCAAATATGAGGGTGCAGGGCTGGAAAGCAGAAATGTTAAGCCATACTGCATTGGAGATACTAACACAATTTTCTAGAAAAATAGAGCCCCATTCCCCTTATAAATTTCTGAGCTATAATTACAGATTGTGGATTTGACTTGGTTTCTCTCCTCTGAAAGGCTTGTTTGAAATGTTCACTACAGAAGCTGGGATGTGACTCCTTGTTTTCCTAAGTACATTCAGTACAACATTTAACACACCATCAAACACAAATGCACATTCTGTGCGTTTCCTCTCCCTCAAGGCTGGAGGAAGGAGCTGTTCTATAACAAAAGCTGGGTCTGCAGCAGCCTTTCCATGCCTCGTTGTAAGTAATTTTGCAATTATCTTGGCGCTTCACAGAGAGCTTTTCCAAGGCTGTGCATGACATCTGCAGTCCCCAGGATATCAATCAACACATGTCAGAAGTGGATTTCATGACTACAGTGTAAAATACCAAGAAGGGCACCTCTTCACCTGGAGCAGCTGGCAGCCTACCCTGACAGTGCAGACACAGGCCACTTCAGGAGTGGAACTCATTTTGACTAACTTTAGTCATTAAAGCTGGCAAATGAGTCTGCACAGATTTTTTCAGGTTCCTAATTTAGTCAATAAAGGAAAGAGGAACCTCCAGCAGGGATTTCTCCTAAGCCAGAGCACAAGGTAAGATACATGAGATGGAGTAGTTTAATTTTTCTTATTGTCTGCAGAGGAGAAGTGGGTAATAACTTTAACAGCAAGCCTGTTAAACAGCTGAGATGAATTTCGACCTCAGTTTTGTACAGTCTTGTCCATCCCCTCCCCATCAGGCTTTAGAGGGAGCCATGTAGAGGCTTCATCTTTGGGAAGCTGTTGGGACAGCTGAAAACAGGGCCAGAGGCAGACAGGAGGGGCAGGATGAGGACCATTCAGTGCTAAAAGTCACTCCCTACTCCTCTCTTATCCAGTGGGGTTTCCCTATTGACACACATTTCAACAATGGATTGTTTTTTTAAGTATTAATTCCAGAAATTACTGGGAATGATGTCTTTAATTTTCAGAAAGCCTTTTGTGTGTGTGTGCTCATGCTTTGAAGAGGCAGTGGGTGACAGCCAGGGATGTGGTTCAGGCTTAATATGCAGGGGAACAGCAAAAAGAGCTGAAAAAGAACCCTGATACACAAAATCTTGTCATATTGAATGTGCCCATCATGTCAAAGGCACTTGGATTTACATGGGGGAAGATCAAAGAATTGTCATGAGGAAAAATGTAGGCATTCACAAGCAGGGTACAGGATGAGTCAGGCTGAGTCAGGAGGGCTCTGGTGCTACAGGACTCAAGTTTACGTAGGAAGAATCTCATGATTCTGTATCTCTCTGTGGCTTTCTGCACCCATTCCAGGATCAATACTCACTCCCCTGCCTCTCTTCCTCTCCTCATGCTGGATTTGTTTCTCAGGAGAGCTCAACTCACTTGGTTGTCTGACCCAAAAGAGACTTAACTTGCCTGACATATCAGGGTTATTTTTCAACTTGCATCTGTTTGGTTTCTGTTCCACTCTTTGGGTTTGGGCAAGGATTTTACTCCAATGAAAAAAAGCCATCCATATCACAGAGTCTGCTTTGTGCCTGGAAATATATTAGACATAGACACTGATGAGAGAGAAGGAACCATTGTGACAATCTTAGCCTATTCAAGCAAAGGCAGTGATGTGGTACTGGAGGTGGTAGATAGTCAGGAATTCGTTATAGGAAAACTGAATCCATCAGTGAAAATGATAAATGGGACACTTGGGATTTACAAGCACATATATTAATCCAACTCTAAGAGAAATAATAAGAGAATCCCTTTCCTGAACATGTCTTTCTTTAAGGGTTAGTGTGGAAGTACCCTTGCTGTAAGAAAGGAAAATTTAATTTGAAAAGTTTTGTTCCTATTGGGATACTATATACACTTTCCCCCAGAAGTGCAGTGATGCATTATTTATATTCTATTAAACATTTTGTTCAGATCTACTGACATCATCATCACCATCATCATCATCATCATCATCATCATCACACCATTTAAGAAACTGGAAGTTAGAGAGCATTTTTCCCTCTTCTTGGAATTTCAGAAAAGGCTTTTTAAAATTACTTATGCATATTTAAACTTCTTGTCTCCCCTAAAAGAATAATTCTACTGACATTTTGGCAAAAACACTTGTCAAGTTTCCATTCCCTCCTGCCTCAGCTGCTCTTCAGGTTTTTTTTAAAGTTGTATTACAGTGATCACTTGTCTTTGTGTCACATTGAGAATCAATATTATTTGACTTGGAATTGAAGAGACCCTTTTTATGAAGAAGGATGTGCATTAATTTAGACCATTAATATGCTGACATATGATGATCTCTTCCTGTTCTTTTCCCCATTAGACTATCCCCAGGAGTCATATCTTGGTTAAGTTAAATGCAGTGAGGGATGGTAATGTTCTTTTGAATGTCTCCTGCTACAAGGTTAGAGAGAAAGAAAACTCTAGACACAACAGTGATGCAAAAATACGAGCTGGAGGGATAATTTACCATAGTTTTCAAATAACATAATAGGCCTTTCACATGGAAAGCAAACTGGATCTACTTATTAAAAAGCTTTCTTCAAATTCTGCTGGACACCACAAAAACATTTTTTGTGCTTTGCCACCCACTCAGTAGAGAGATGACCCCAGGCAGAACTGCAAAATAAGGTAAAATATCCAATCTATGCCTTCCAGAGCTGAGGAGCAGAGCCAGGAGCGGTCCCCATGCAGTGAGAAAATCCCTCCTCTGCAGGACTGGGTTTGGTGGCCTCTGTGACCTGAGATTTGGGATTCAGTGACTTTATTAGGCCAGTCCTTCACCAGGATTTAGATCACTCTGTCAGTTCAAGACTAGAACCTCATTGCCTCATGGAAACTGAAGGTCAGTGTGAGTCTCAGGAGCTTCCCACAGAGCCCTGCAAACAGACCAGGGGATGAAGGCTGAGCCCTCTTCATGTCAGATCCAAAATAATGCAGTTTGGGTATTTGTGAGAGGACAAATGATAGGACAAGGGGGAATGGCTTCAAACCAAAAGAGAGAAGATATAAATTAGATATTAGGAAGAAATTCCTTACTGTGAGGGTGGAGAGACCCTGGCACAGAGCAGCTGGGGCTGCCCCATCCCTGGAAGTGTCCAAGGCCAGGCTGGACAGGGCTTGGAGCTACCTGGGACAGTGGGAGGTGTTCCTGGGATTGGAAGGAGATGGTGAACCCACACCTTTCTGTGATTCTATGATTCTCTTGTCCCAGGGGCACTAAGGCCACAGCTGCTGCAGTGCATCTCTCGTTATTCTCCCCCAACGCTGGTTTCACTGCGGCTGTGCAAATTTGGCTTGGTCCTCCTCCCTTTATGGGAACACCAGCTCAGCATCCAGCCTGTCAGATATTTTACCTAGCCAAGACACCTCCATTATCTGCAAATTTGCAAACTCTGATCAGCAATTAGATCTGAGCTGACCCCGTGCTCTATCGATCTGCTGTGATTGTCCTAAATGCTAAACACATCTTGTATTGATGAGCACCTGAATGTATTCTGCAGGACCTTTAATGAAAGAAATTTCTGCATTAGACAGAAATGACTCAAATCTGAGTCAAGTTGTTGTCCTTTCAATACAGGAAGTTGTATTTAAATAAGTAGTAACACAAACTCAAATGGTATCAGAAACAGATTAGGTTAAGGCAAACAGAACTAGATAGTCTGGTGTTTTATTTTTCAATTCTGTTTAGAGATCAATGGATGAAGATTAATGTTGCTTGAAAGAAGGAAACTTAATGATGGCTGGTGGGACAAGGAAAGGAAATAAAATGGAGAAGAGCTAACAACCTTGAAATAATAACCTGGTAGGAAAACACTTAGACTTAGAAGTAAAGAAGGATAAAATGGATTTTAGACATGAAAATGAATAGGATACACTGAGTGAAAAATATACAAAGAGGTAAAGACAAAGATAGGGAAGAAAGACAGACAGAAAGAAAGCAACAAGTGACCTGTACAGAAATAGGATCACAGA
The DNA here is from genome assembly GCA_036630365.1 of Acanthiza pusilla. Lineage (NCBI taxonomy): Eukaryota > Metazoa > Chordata > Aves > Passeriformes > Acanthizidae > Acanthiza > Acanthiza pusilla. Next base: position 6,271,446 of record JAXCHO010000049.1, on the reverse strand, counting down.
TTGTGATCTACCAACACCCCCAGGTCCTTCCCAACAGAGCTGCTCCCCATCAGCTTTGCTCTGGTGGCACTTGCCCGCCTTTCCCAGCACTCCTCTGAGTGAGTGCAAGCTCCTACCTCTAAAATGTAAGGAATGGCCCTTTATCATTGCTATTTCCAAGACAACGCTGTGTATAAACCTGATTAACCCCACACTGTTATTCATTATTCTCTCTTCTGCTTCAATATCATTCAATCACCCCAGAAGTGAGAGGGAGCACCATCCACAGACTCGATTTATGAGGTGTCTGGGAGCCTAAGTCTCTCCGGTAGTAATGAGATTTTGAATCTTAAAGGCTGTTCAGAGCTTTGGTTCCCAGGCTTATGTTACCAGTAAAAGAAAAGAAATACCGGAACACAAATTTTCCCAGAACTGAGAATCTCCTGCTTAACATGTCTACCTTGCCATTTTCCTGGAAGATACAATGCATGATCAGCTGGTACAGGATAGTCTGCTAGCACTAATAAAAGACATTTAGGATTTTTACCTCAAGGCATAAAAGAGTTCCAGAGTTAGAACAAAGCTCCTCACCCCAAGCCTTGTTGATTGCCCTTGCACTGCCACAGTGTTGATCTGTAAGTCTCCCGAAACTCCTGGGTGTTCCATGGCTGCCAAACCCTCCATCATCACTGTAGTTTCCCTTAAATCCATCAGAAGATGCTGTTCTTGCTTTCTTCTGTTTGACAATCACCAGGGTCTTACACAACACCCATATAAGTTGATTTAACAGCAAACAGAAGTGAAAGGGAAGAGGTGCAGGCAGTTCTCTGTGTGACTTTCGTATTTGCTAATAGTTTTATAGAGCCCTGAGAACGGATGGAGAATATGTGCCTCCAAGCTTATGGAAAAACCAGTGAATTTCCTCATATTTGTGAAGGCACAATGTTTAAAGGATATCTCATAGTCAGAAGAAAAGAACTCTTACTGGTTAGGTGGAAAAATGTTCAATCTGCACATCTCTGGTCCCTTCTGAGGAACATTTATTATTTATTATCACATTATTTATTATTATTATAATTATTTCTTATTTATTATCACAGCCCTCAATGAGACTTGTGGTGGTGAGTGTGCAGCTCCCACCCCGTCCTGAGCTCAGCTTTTCAGATGAAGTGGACAGGACATGATTTTTGCCTCCAAGATGTGAGAACTGAGCCCTGTGTACTTTGCCAGTGATTCTTTCAAAAGCAGTGATCCTTTCTACACAGCAATGCAGTTGGTGCTTGGCAGGTTAAAAACACTGTGCTCGATGGGGAAAAAGCTCATTTTCCTGAGCACATCTATCCTTGCTTTGCTATAAAATTTCTCGTGAGATTTTCAAGTGCTTTATAGATAGCCCAGCCCTTCAAAGAAAAATGGTCCCTCTCTCCCAGAGAGTTACAGAGGAAGTCTAGAGTTTTAAAAAAATTGCAGTGATTTAAACTTTGTGGCATTTGGTCCTGTGATGTACCAGCAACCCATTGTGGGAAGTTCATGAGGCATTTTTGCTTCTTTTCAAATGAAATGCTGTTTTTCCTTCCACCCTTTTTGGTGCATTATGTAGATTCTGCTCTGAGAGACATTATGTCCTTTCTGACAACAATTGCCATAATGTCAAGAGCCCTGGAGATCTTAAAAGCCCATTTGAGCCTGCTGCATGATAATTTGAATATTTTTTAAACTGCTAACAGATTTTGGATGCATTAGCTTGAAGGCTTTTTCTTCAGATCTTATGCATATTGACCCTGGAATGGGTGATTTTCTGATCTTCTCTTGGCATTTTAAAAGCACAGGCCATGAAAGGTGTTTTCTTACTGCAATTTCACATTAAAGAAAAGGGCAAAAATAGGAAAATATGTAGTTTCCTTGTAAGAGCCATGCTGCTGCAGATGTATTGCTCTGTTGTAGTCAGACTTCTGAGATCTGAAGTCAACTGCAAGATGAAAAGTGGGCCCAAAAGATGAGGCTCAAAATTAAATATGCTCTTTAATCAAAAAATCCCTCTTTTGAACAGCTCTGTATTTCACTGCAAAGAGAGGTTACCTTGAGTATGTTAAAATACATGCTCTGCATCATTCAGATAGGAAGTGCCCAAATTTGAATCGCAAACAACTGTCATGGAAGCATGTGAAAGCACCTCCTGAAGAGCAGAATTTGAAAAAACCCACACCCAAATCCGAAGCAGCCAAATGCACTTTTGAAACTGTGTTATTTTCTGACGGTACCTACATTAATCCTGGCTGTTTACGCAGTTGTCTGGCAAAAAACCCCAAAACTCCAAACAAAAAAAACCACAAAAAACCCCCAACCAACAACAACAAAAAAACCCAACAAAAACAAAACCAAACAGAAAACAAAACCAAAAAAACCCCCAAAACCCCAATCCCCCCCCCAAAAACAATCCCAAAACCCAAAAAACCCCCCAAAACCAAAAAACAAACAACCCCCCCCAAACCAAACAAGCAACCACAGCAAAAGCAACAACAAAACCCAAAACAAAACAAAACCAAAAAACCAAAATAAAACAGCTCCCCCTCCCCCCCCAAGTTAAAACAGGTAAAAAACAAGTAAAAAAAAGAAATTGTTGTGGGTTATTATAAGTCTGTGAGTCTGGAGCAGCACAGGAGCAGACACTGGGAATATTCCATTCTTTTCTAATGCAATGAAGATATTTGCTTCTACCTGCTTTGTCTTTCTCTGCTGTTCTCTTTCCAAGCCTTCCCAGCAGCATGGGAACTCTGCTCCTGTACATTCCACTGGTTGGTGCTGACCCTTGTGAATCCACCTTAAGTTTACAAATGGATGTAGAGAAGCCAAAACAATGAAATTTTTGGTAGGAACAAATTCTAGTTGCAATCTTGTGGCTAAACCAGCTTTCTTTTGGGAAATAATATTTTGATGAAAAACGGAAGGTTTGTGCCTCTTGAGGAGTTACTAATTTTAATGAGAACATTCACCTCCAGAAAACTTCTGAAAGTAAAAAGTGATCTGCTTTGGAAATGTCAAAATAAAGATTTTAATAGAAAAATATTGTTATGCCTTTTCATTTATACTAGTTTGAATATTTCTATATTATTTTAATGTCTCTCATAAATATTACTCCACAGGTTTTGTTAGGAATGCGTCAAGTTACAGTGAGAACCAGAGCCAGAAATAGCACAACACTTACATGTTTTCTGACCTTTTCAATAAGTTTCAAGTGCAGTTACTTCTGAGTAGAGATTGAACTGGAAAAGCACCACGAAGTCTTTCAGAGTGTTTCTCATTTAATCAAGAAAAGAGCAGCGTAGGAAACACTTCCCAGGGAACAGATGGTTTTGATAGTCTGCTGTTTACCTGGAACTTTTTAAAAATATATATAAAATTATATTCTTTTATAAAAACTATTCAAATTTTAGTATTTTTTTCCACGCAGCAGCAGATTTCAGTATTTCAGTTATTACTCCAGATTCAGAAAGAAAATAACTCTTCAAGCTTTGGTGTTTCCAATGAACCCAAACCCCTGACAAGCTCTAATAACCATCAATTTGCTTTTTCTCAGATTGGTTATGAGCACATCTGATGTCTGAAATGTTCCACAGTCACCTTGGCAAATGGGATCTGGGGACCTGAGGGAGGCAGGACTACATTTACACAAAGAACAGATGAGTTTTAAGGGGTGCTTCATCAGACTCCTCATTTTCATTCCAAACAGACAAACTCACACACAGAGGACAGGGCTGGAAAGGCAGCGCTCAGTTCAGAGAGAACCTCTTAAATGCTAACAAGACAAATTCAGGGCATTCTTGACTTCTCTTTCTGTGCAGTTACATGTATGTGTGTGAAATCTTTATATAAAGGGTAGCTGTGAAAGAACATTTATGGAGAGTTTTTCCTTTCATGTAATCTGTTTTGGTTCTAAACATAAAAAAAGTTTTTAAATAAATGAAAATATAAATATATAGATAACCTGACCACTAAAGCAAGCTGTATTAGTCTGTATTTTGAAAGACAAAAATACGAGTCATGCTTCTGACAGTGTTTTGAAAACTTTTGTATTACTCCAAAAAGGTCAAAAGATTGGTGTTGTTTGAAAGAAAATCAGTGCTTCTTATTCACTGCCTGCATTTCCATTTCATTTTTAAGTGTGTGAGGTGACACAAGATTTTCTGGGGATTTGTCTGCCCAGATTTGAATGAATACAACTAATAATTTCTAATGATTTTTGGGAATAACGTTTTAAGCACAGCCTTTGCAGAGCTCACAATATCTACTCCTTAAGATTGAGGTCTTAAACCTCTTCAGTGCAGATAAAAGAAGCAATACTCTCTTATGCTGCTTCAGCGCAGGCAAATACAAAAACTTTCCCCTGTAATGGAATTTTTTAGCTCAGTGGAATCCTTGTTGAAAGTTTTAAAATAATTTTGCAATTTTGTATAGCTAGTATTCCAGAGTAATGACGGGAAAGGACACAGAATGCATCAGTCTTAATTACACGATTAATTCAACTGTAATGTTGTTTTCACTGGGAAGCAGGCTGTCATCAGAAAATGTCAAGTTGTTGCGCTCAAAACCTTTTTCTGTGAAAGCACTTGCTTTAAACTCTTAGAAAGAGGTTTGCTCCGTGCCAGGGTGGGGTTCTGAGAAGGACAGCGAAGGACTTTTCCCTTTTCCCAGAAAAGCCCGGAGCTTGGTGCTCTGGGCACGGGCACAGAATGTGCGGCAGCAGGACCAGCCCTCCATCCCTGCTCGGCTGTTAAATTAAATCCAAAGCAGCCAAAGGTCTGGCTTTAAACCCTTCCTGTGGTGAAGAGGTTCAGGCATTGGATCTGGAGCTCTCAGAGCCTGACCTGATTCCCCCAACGCTGAGTGAGCCCTGACCCTCAGGCTGCTGCTCACACAAGCTCTGGGTTTTCCCAGGGTAGCATTCCTATTTAGCCTTTGTTTTATCTCAAAACTGACCCCACAGTATTGCTGTGGTAGAGAAGGCATTTCTTCTCAAGATCTGAAATTTGTTTCAAAGGTAGCTGAGATTCAGGGAAATTCTGGTGAGGATATGTATCCACCAAGGATGAGCAAACACAGTAAACAGAGAGGGCTTTGAAATTTTTCCGAAGAATAAGCAAAAATTCTTCCTTTTTTCTCCCTTATATGACAAACAAAAGCCACTAATAATGACAAGCAAAATGTAAAAACTTCTGTGACTTTCCTCAGGCTGGAAAATGGGTCAGTAATTCAACTTCTGTAAGAATACAATGTTTATGGCCCCCAGACACTTCTTTACCTCCCTATGTGGTGTAATTTGTTTCTCTTTTACACTGAAAATGCCTTAAAGTATAAAATGGAACTTTTAAGAACATGTCTTTACATAATGACAAAAATTGGATTGTTTAGAATAGTTTTGAAATTATTAACTGATAGATAAAGATTATCTTGTAAACGTTAGAGTGTTCAGAAGCAGTTCAGAAATACACCTTCAGCAATGAAACCCCTGCAGCTTGGAAAGGGAAAATGTAAGCAGGTTGACAGTTTAAACCAAATAAAAAAGCAGTGGCATCTAATTTACATCTTATTTACACACAAACAAACCAAAATATTATACACATTAATTTTTTTTTTTTTTGCATCATTAGAAAGATGTTCTGGTAATTTTAATTTAAAATTTACTTTGAGCAATGAAATATTATACAAATACCTGATATCTATGTAATTTTCAGCACAACTGCTTCTATTTTTTTGAAACAATCACCATAATGGCTTGATTGTAACAGAAACATAAAAGCTCAATTCAGGAAAATAGACTTGCACTTGTTTCAGGATTCTTACATCAAAGTCAGGCTCACATTTAAGACTCTCTTTGGACTCGATCTTTTCTATGTGTAGTTCAGGATGCAGATTTCTAGGAGGAGAAAGAGAAGCCCAGTGAAATGAGAGTGGTAAGTAACCAAACTTCTGCAAATGAGACTCTGATTTTGTTTTGCCTCTGTCTGTATTCAGGAGCTGGCGACTCCTGCTTTTCCCCTGAGCTCCATGACAAGTATTCGTTTTAATGACTCTATTTACCTGTTTATTATAGCAAAAGTGACAACGCCCAAAACCCAAACCCAAACAGCACTGGGTTCAGATTTTTCTCTGAAAAATCACAAATTACTGAAGTGCATTTGTAAAATGTGAGCGTGGGAGATGCTCAGGAAGCTCTTCCTGCCCTGCAGCAAGGTGAGGATGGTTGGGTTTTGCCTGCACTTTGCCAGGGTTGCAGCTGCTGGGCTCTGCAGCAGGGAAGACTCACCACTCTCAGGTTATCCATTCCTATATAACTCTTTCCTGGATGTATGGGTGATATTGGCTCAGCCTTTCTCAGGTGTTGCTGAGAATCAAATTACAGCTGCCTTTTAAAGTGCGTTATTAAGCTCATTAACATCGACACCCATCTCCCACGAGCCTCATCTCACATACATTTGTGTGTGTGAACGTGCTACAAACCCAAGGGGATCAGAACTGGCAATTTATATATTATGATAAATTATGACACAAGGAAAGTGGAGTTTAAGGCTTAAAGATGTTGATGTACCATTGCTAAAAAACAACATCCCAACCTTGTTCCCTCAGAGCTGGCCTCCTCCTCACCTCCTGAGCATTCAACTCTCATTTGCATATTTTCGTGCAGATGTCTTCTGTGATTTGAGAAGAATGCATGTAGTGTTTATTATTGATGTGTCTTGGAAATGCAGACCAGCACGAAGAGCAGGAGTAGTTTGTTTACTACCTAATGGCAAAGTGGTTGAATTCTAAAAAAGGCACTGTTGGTATTATTTAAAGATGAGCAGAAAGCAGGCAGCAAAGAGAAACCATCTACTCAGAATTCTGCATTGTCTACAAGGCAGAAATAACCTTCTGCCATGGAAGAGAAATTGAGGTAATTAATGCCTTTAAACTCCAGTTAGTAACAGCATCCATTTCTTTCCATTCCTGCCACTGTTTAATACCACAAGGAAATATCTGAGCAGGGAGAATGGCAGGAAATTTCCCAGGAAAAAGAGTGGAATGGCTGTGGTAAAGTCCTGAAGATGCAACCCAAATATCTGTGGCAGCAAAATGCCAACTCATCCTGAGTCCCCACTGGCTAATTTAGTGGTTCCTCAGCTTTGTGTAGAGAAAGGATCTGACTTCTGTGGGGAAAAAAAGAAAAGAAAAATAGCCATGCAGAAATCACAGAGATAAGGAAATGCCAGAGCATTTTGAAAACAAAATCTTTGCAAACACTTTATCTGCAAAATCTATTAGCTTCTTATTGCAGCAAATACTCTTAGGAAAAGTGCCTCAATTTCATATAATCCTATAAATAAGGACCATTACTGCTCAGCGAATTTCTCCCTCTGGTGGGCACAATGTGATAAACAAAAGCTAATATTTCAATCTGCAGATAATTTTGCTATTAGCCAGAAAAGTGAGGCCTGGAAAATCCAATTGCTCAGGCTCAGGTTTGTCTGAACGAGCTCCGCAACGTGAGGCTGAGCTCTGCAGAACTCAGGGGCACAGAGTTCTCAGGATCTGTGTGAACAAACCCTGCGAGCAGCTCCTTTCCCAACACCTCCAGGAACGCAGGGCTCTCTTTCCAACCCTAATTGATGCCAAAAAAGAGAACGTCTTTCTTCTCAGAACAAAGCCCAAACCCAAGCAAAACCCACAACCAACAAAAAGGAGCAATGCAACAGTTTCTCTTTCTTGGAGCTTTCTTTAATTTTGTCTGGACAAAGTGACATTTTTGTTCAGTTTTGGGGCATAACTTCAATTTCAGTGCCTTGTGACCATTTAAACTGCAAGAAGGAGCAATGCACAGAGTGCCTGTAATCTGAGGAGAGGGAATCCTGCCTAGGAGTCCTGTTAGCTCTAGGAACCACCTGCCTCCAAGTGCCATGTTCAGTGCATGTCCCTGTAAATATCAGGACTTCTGCAGTAATTTCTTGACCAGTAAAAAAAAGACTTTTCATATAAATCCTCAAAATGAAAAGGCTCATGACTGCCAGTTGTCATTACAAGTATTATTTAACTCCTGCCCCCAAAATTCCACCTAATAATAGAGATGAAGAAGGTGAAAAAAAGGAAAAATAAAATTATTGCCAGTAAGAAAAGTATTCCAGCGACTTTTAGAAGTGGTAGCAGAGAAGATAGGAAATAAGGATGTTAATTACACACTCTGGCCTGCTTCAAATTTCCTGTCTAGGTAAGTCTGAGTAATCAACTTTCACAACATTTATAAAGTCCTTGGCAATGAATTTGTACTGTGAGAAAAGCACCATAGACAAGCTCCCAGAAAAATTATTTGTTTCCACAGAGGGCCAGACCAGGGGGAAATGTCAGAAAATGAGATGAAGACTGGGCCTGCACTCTAACAGGCAGATAATTCTCCCAAATTGGCTCTCTGTGCCAACAATAACTTCAGCTGCTGTTTAAATATGACAGGATTGATCCAGCCGGTGCTAATCCCCCAAATCCCTTCTTCTTCTGCAAGCTGCATGACAGCTTAGTGGCTCCAAGTCACTTCTCGGCCAGTGAGACTCAGCAAGAGCCTGCTCCACTGCAGCAAGGTAAAATACACTGAATTATTCATGGTTTGCTCCCTGCGGCCAGCAGGGCTGTGGCAGTCACAGGGTGCCTCCTGTCACCCCTGTCCCCCTCCCTTTCACCCTGTGCCTCTCCCCCAGGGCCAGACTGACAGCACAGTCCATTAGGTGGGAGGTTTGGGGGATGTTTTCATGGTTTACCAGGAAACATTGAGAGTGGAGTGTTAGAATATGTGAGGGAAGGTGCAATGAGATGGCTCAAGGTTCATCCCTCCTTCAGCTTAAATTTGTGTGTCTCCTCTAACAGACACGTGAACCTCCAAATGCAGCTTACTCCCTCCCACCAACCTAAAGGATAACCAGGAACAGCCATCAGGAATAACACAGATTATTCTACAGTTTAATTGTTCTTCGAAGAAGATCTTCAGCGAAGAATCCCAGATGTGACTTGACATTGTCAAAAGATAGACTTTCTTAAGCAAGATTTTTTTCTTAATATCTCAATTGCAGTCCTTTGGTTTCATATTAACTCCCAGATTTGTGAACATGGTGAGACACAGATTGCTGCCCATATAAAAACCCTGCCTTTTATCATGTTGGAGGCTTATCAGACTTTCCTTACAACTTTCCTTTTGTAGAAGAAACTAATTAATTTCTTTCTAGTTTACATTGCCGCTTGTCTTTCTCCAAACTCTGCCATTTTCATAGCTTTTAGCAGTTAATAGCTATTCTGTAGTTTTTGCAATTTAGAAGCTGCTCCATGGCAATCACCCCCAACGTATTAATAGAGGGCAATTATATACACTCTTGATTAAAATTTTAAAAATACGTCTGAAGACCATCTGTGGACAACAGTACCAGAGTAGAAACTATTGTAATTTCACAATAAAAAAAAAATTTAAATGGTTTATGGATCTCCTTTCATGACTAAGTAGTAGCAAATGTTGTGATGGCAGCAGAGGATTCGGTAGGAAGGTGTTGGGCGCCCGTGGATAACTCTGTCCACTTCCACAGCCTGCTCAGAGATCACGAGGTGGAGCTGGCACAGAAGATTTCCACCCTCCTCTCTGTCCTTTCCCTGATGGGGAGTGCACAGATCAGAGAGGATTTGGGACTTCCTTGTTTTATCTGTGGTGCAAAGGAACAAATCAATCTCTGTGTCCAGGTGGCGCGCTCCAGAGAAGCAAGAGCTGTCTCAGGATACCTGGGGCCCTAATAAAGGCATTGGAAAATTTCCCTATTCTTTTATGAATATTAATTGGTTCCCAAGAGGCTCTCCAACTTCAGAATAAATATAACCCCAAACAAATGAGAAAAAAAAAATCTCAAAAATTAGAAAAGCTGGGGGAAGCTCTCAGAAAAGCTGGGGAACAACTTCAGCCACTTTAGATCGGAAAACATTTGTTAATTCCTGCACAGGTCTGCTATCAATACCTTTAGGCAATATCTTTCCTGGGGCTGTCCTGCCTCAGACTTTGGTCACATTCCACTGATTTTCCATGTATCAAGTTCCCCTGAGAACTGAGGTTCTCCAGGATGAATAACAGAAATATATATCTGAGTGTTCCCGAATTTCTTCAGACTGAAACCAAATGTGCTTTAAGATGCAGCTAAAGGAATTCTTTTAAAAACAAAATCAAAGCTTGACACTGTCAGAAACTCCAGAAAGTTGAGGCAGTGACTCAGGCCTGCTGGGTGAGCATGCAGGGGTTTGGTCAGCACAGTCACCCTTGGTCAGTCCCACTGGGGATCCACTGCCGCCCTGCTGCTGGAATTACACCAGAGCCAGCCTGGGGCAAGGAATGGAGAAATAAATTGTTCTGAATCTCTGTGGGTCAGACAGACTGGAAACGTGGCCAGCTGAGGCTTCCTGAGTGGACACAGATTGCTCTCAATGTAGGGAGGGAGGGCAAGACAGAGAGGAACACAACTGTGACAGGTTTTGGGGGATCCTTTCCATTTCGGAAGGCACTGTGTGATTTTTGAAATAGATAAATTTTAAGGAAGGAAATAGTATTTAAAAAAAAAAAAAAGGTTAAAATATTTAGACAGAGAGTTATTTGGGAATATATCTATTAATTGTGCAATTATTCTGAAATGGGTGTTTCCAGATGAGACAGTGCCCTACAGCCAACACAATGTGTCTGTCTGTGGTGGAGCAGCATTTTCAGAAAATGTTGACTGGGCTGCTGCTGTGACGTTCAGACTTTTTAATCAGCAAATCATTTTCTTCCAGTCGTGTGCTGCTGTGCTAAATTGCAGTGCTGAATCCAGAGAAAATGCTCATGGCATGACATGTATGGATTGGAAATTGAAGGCTTCCGGCTTCAGTGATTTCTTGATCAATCTGTGGTACTTCTGAGCAAACAAAACCAGGATAACAGAAAGCTGTGGTGGTTTAGAGTGAGCACAATTTCAACACCCCCAGAATTACCCATCCAGCCCAGGTCAGGTTTTTGCCTGTATTGCTCACAAAAATTGCCTTTCACAAAGATGAACATTTATCATTAGAGCTCAGCCATACAGTGAGCCTTGCTGAAAGTGTAATTATATTAATCTGGCTACTCCTCTCACTGTTGCTGGACATGCAAATTGGCAGACTCACAATTATCCGGGGACCATTGCTTTACAAGATGGTACAAGTATGATTTTGTTTGATTCAAACTGAAACAAATACTTCTGCAGCACTAGAAACAACAGCTAAATGAGATTTTCCCATATTTTCTAATTTTAGAGGCTTAGAAAGCCAACAGTAGGAGCTTAAAACAAAGCTTCGGCTCCATGATCAAATCCAGTGGGAGCAGCTCTTCTCTTCCTCAAGTTAGGAGCTCCATACAGAAGGTCTTTTCTTAGCTCAGTTCAATTCCCACATCATCCTGAGACAGCCTGGGCCAAAGCTCCTACTTCCACAGCCTGTGAAAAATTCCTTAATGAGAGTTTTCCAGTCTAACCTGCTAAAAGCCTCCCATTTTTCCATAGATTATTGAACAGTTATTTATAGCAGGAGCAGGTGCTCTCAACATTTCCATCTTTCTCTGACTATATAGGCAAAAGCACTTTTAAAACAAAAAAGTAATAAAGTAATAAGTAATAATTCAATTCATTCTTTAAAGTAATAATTCATAGAACAACCCATGTTTTTTAGATTATCAAAATGGACATAAGAATCTCAGTTTAACACAAAACAAACCAAAAATGTTCACATAATTTACTTTCCAGAAAGATGAAACACACACTGGTTTTTTGAGGGAAGAGAAGAGAACTTCTTGTCAGATCCAGCTCACTGTCAGAGATCTGTTAATAAATCGCATTCCTGAGTGTCTAAAGCAACACATTCCCTTCCTTTTCCCTACTTTATTCTCACACCCAAACAGAAGGTTCATTTATTGCTTTTTCAGAGCCTTCAGTCAGGTTGTTAATTTGCTCTTCTAAAGCTGAAGATTCATGTTCTGGAGGTGCTGGTTCATGGCCACTTCCAACCTGAACACAATCAGAGATTTTTTTGTTATGAACAATCAGACCCTTTCCCTGTTGGGGAACCGTTTTCCCCCCCTTATTTATTTGACCATGAATATAATTTGGCCGTAAAACTAAGCTTTCCTAGCTCAGGTATTTCTTAGCTGAACAATATTAGCATATAATGACAACTGTAGGAACAAAGTAAAATCTCTATTTCTCAGAAGAAATACCTTCTTTTTAAGATTTCCCCCAAAGGCTCGAAGTTTTCTGGCAAAGAAATATTTAAAGTTTTTTGTCCTATGAAAATGGAAGTTTATTCCCTGTCTTCTTAAGTCATAAACCCAGGAATGCAGTGGGGCCATTCACAGCTTCTCAGCAAACCTCCCACCTACACCTTCAGACTGTGAATTAATTTCAGATTGCTGCTGAACATGGGAATGCAGCTGGAACAGCCATGCAGAAAGGGCTGGGGGTTGGTGCCCAGGTTTTGTGCAGGTAAGTGCTGAGTTTAGGAATGGTATTCACAAAGCAGCTGAAATAAATCTCCATTTCCCCCAAAACCTGATTTAGCTGATTGGAGAGGGGGAATGACCACACCAGGTAGCTCAGCTGCTCTAGCTTGGCTCAACACAAGCACAGAAAAGTGTAAATAAATTCAATCCACAGGGGGGGAAATGATTGCCTGGACTGCTTGGGGCTGCTGCTGCCTTTCCTTCCTCCTGCAGCCCTCCAGTGTGTGATCAGTGTTTTCTGATTATTTCTCACCATTGCTGTTCAAACATTTCACTCCTCACTTCTTTTTGGACGTGGCTTGAAAAGTAGTAGAATGGCTTTTTAAAATTGTATTTCGAGCAATTGGCTTTGTGGAAGGCTGAGAACAGCGAGGCCATTGTGCGGTGGCAGCAGCAGGGAGCAGATGGTGACACTGATGCCAGACACTGAGAGGGACGAGGCTCTCGCTGAGTGATGGCAGTGAAGATGAGTGATTTTACACACAGAAAAACCTCCATATACAATCTGTCACCCTTCTGAATATTCATTTAATTCTATACAACATCCAGCCATTTTTCCTGTAACTTCCTGAATCTTTTTGCCATTATAAAAAATTCATTTATACTGTCCCGTGCCTGTCACTCACTTCTGCACTTATCTGGCTGGTGGAAGAGAACGAGCTGAAAGTACAGCTCAAGTTATTTCAGCAGCATTGACAGAAAGGTGTGCAAGTGCCAGAGGTTCTGCTCTGGGGAGGACAGAGAAGTCACATCTGCCCTGTCACTGTCAGAAAGTGCAACCCTGGCACAAGATGCTGCAGAAATGAACATGTGCTGCTCCCTGAGTTGCCACAAACCCTCCCCAGAGGGGTCAGGGGCTGGGGCTGGTCCTGCTGAGCCGAATGTGCAGAGGTGACACACATCCAGCTCTGCCAAATTCCCTGCAAAGACAGCCTCAGGCAGAGGGAGAGGTGGGGATGCTGCTGTAAGGTGGCAGGGCTGAGCTGTCAGAGCCCTAATCCTGCCCTCGGTCTCAGGACTCCGCAGGAAATGAAATGTCACCCTGAGAAGCCACCTGTGAGCCAGGCAGGGACAGGGGAACACCACACTTTCCAATCAGTGTGGTTCTCCAACCAGCCTGGCTTTAAGTCACACATTTCCTTCAAGGGGAGAGACGAACAGGCAGGTTCAATAAAGTTTCATTTTCCCCCTTCAAGAAAAATGAAAACACACTGATCAAATTTTAGATCAATTAGTAGGTTTTCACCTACTAATATTTCATTTCAAGATGTTTGGCCTAATTAGGTTAAATTTTAACATGGAAGAACAAAATTTTTTAAAAAGCACAAGGGAACAAAACTCACAGGTTTTGGTGTTGAAGCAAAACACGGTGGCATTTGCTGGTGAAACATCCCAATGCTCCCCTCCCCAACAGCAGACAGATGGCAGAGCTGGGTTATGGCATCTTCTGCATCATTGGTGCTCACACATTTAGAGTGTTAAACCATGAAAGAAATGAGTTCACATCCTGATACCTCAGTGACGTGAAACCACTGCAAATAAACAAGAGCAAACATTAGAGTGGAGTAGATAAAGATTATAAAGATGTTGAGATGCTGAGCAGGGAACCCGCGGTGCATCCTGAGCAGGCAGGGATTTCAGCAGAACTCACAGATATTCTCTCAGTGCCAGTAATGAGAAGAAACAGTAGGTTAAAGAGTACAAAGATATTCAGAAATTATTTCTGATGTGTGAGTCAACAAGCCATAGAGTATTAACCATGTACGAGCCTCATGGGCTGACTCTGGGCTCCATCTCTGGGGGGAGGAATAAAAAGCATATCATTGCTGCTCCCAGCAGGGAAACAAAGGGAAAAGAGCTGCAGCAGCATCAGCAGAGCTATAGGGGTCCCAAATGTACGAGCTGCTGCACACATACCTTCTCTGGGGGGAGCCTGCACAATCCTAGAGCATAAACAGCAACAGCTGTTTGCATCCTCATCCTGCTCTGGCAAGTGGGAGGTCCTTTGTAACCCTAGAAGGATTGAAAAGTATATATATACACATTTTTCAATTTTTTTTTTAAATGGGAAACACATACACACATATATCTATATATCTATATATAGATATACATGTATATATATACACCATTTTCCCTGGAAGTTTCCAAGTCTTTAAAAGGCCACAGGGAAGAAAAAAAAAAACCCCAACAAAATAAAACACAACCAAAATTCTGTTAAACTTTTATAGAAACACATATTTTACAAAAATCCCACAAGTTCTTTGTAATATCTTGAAGTGATAAAAATTATTTCTGTTGCAAACAGAAGTCAGAACTAACCATCACTAGTGGTTCCCAACATTAACCAATGAATTTCCAAAGCAAAAACCTTTGAGGATCTAGTGAGAGGATATCAAAATGAAGAATACAGTTTAAAGTCAAATGGAAACAATTTTAATGACTAATACTGGGTTTGGATATACTGAGTATCAGTATCCAGATCCTGGATCCTGACTGCATGACTGAGACCTTCACAGACCAAGCTCAGCAGTTCTCTGCTATTTTCCCCAAGAAACAAAGCAATATTTGACACCAAGAGCTGCCAGGCTCAGCTGTTACCTTGCTGCACCACTTTAACATGGACCAAAATCCATGCAATTCATTCATGTTCCTCCTTCCACACTGTGTCCATCAGTCAGTTTTAAAGCTCCATGTCTTGCTGCCACCTGCAAAATGTTCCCTTGGGCATTTCCCGCTGGGTTCTCCCCAACCAGGGCAGCACTGGGCAGGTTCAAGCAACCCCAGAAGAGCAAAACCCCTGAAAGAGGAGCACTGAGCCGCAAGCTCTGAAAGGAACCTTTGGCAGTGAGAGTTTAAGATAGGCATGGCTTGGCTTCAACCTGGTGGCCAGGGGACCACCTGTGACAGCCCCAGGTGCCTGAGTGTCCACCTGGATGGCCACGGGACTCGTACAAATATCAGAGGAGCTCAGGTTGGGTGCTGGCCATGGGTGGGAGCAGCAATGAGGAGGGGAGGGAAAACCCAGGTCTGCCCTGCAGATTTCCCTGGGTTGGGCAAATGCTGGGCATCACCAGCTCCTGAGAGGACACCAGGCTGGCACCAGGAGCAGGGAATGGCTCCCGGTGCTCTCCAGTTTGCACTCTTGACCAAAAGCAAAACCTCAGCAAATTGTGGCTGTGGGAATATTCATCCTCCAGCAGCTCCTGGCAGGATACCTCTGCAAGAACTTCCTGACAAAGGAAAACAACCACCAGATGTCATTGCAGGATAAATTGTTTGAGAAATGTTGTTAAAAAAAGCACAAACAAAGCTTAGATTATTTCACTGGCTCTCCAGCAATCCCATGCAGGGCATCATTGGGACCATATGTCCTCCTTTTTTTCACTCATAATGAGAGGAACTGGAGAACTTGGATTAAAGTTATAGCCTGGATTTCACAGTCAGTTAAACTCAGAGCAAATAGCCACACACTGCACAATCCCAACTGTACGGCTTCTTTTTCAGTGCAATATTTTTAAATTTACTTTTCCCTCTTGTATCAGTTGCTCTGTGAAACAGCATCCCTGTGTACAGATATTTGGGTTCACATCCTGATCCTGCTGTGTTTTCAGCACTACTCAGAAAAAAACATCCATTGGTGTAATTCAGCAGGTGATATTTAACATCAGTTACTTATTTGTTAATAAAATCCTGGCCAAAATAACTCCTGATTTTGACCTTTCAATCATATCCCACAGGATCAGAGACAATGGGGACACACTGAATCTCCATTCCTCCCATCCCTGCCGTGGGACACTGACATGGAGCAGCCCTTTCTGCTGATTCCAAACATCTGGGCAGTAGGGCTGAGCTACAAACCACCACCTCTCAGGTATAAAACACCTTTCAGGTATAAATCACCTTTCAGGTATAAATCACCTCTCAGGTATAAAGCACCTCTCAGGTATAAAGCACCTTTCAGGTACAAACCACCCTTCTCCCTGTGGTACCTCACTGTTCCTGGCTCAGAGCTCCCTCCCTGCCGAGACTCTGTTCCCAGGCTGTGGTTTCCCCAGTAACACAGAAACCTGCATTGCTGGGAGAAGTGAATGAGCATACATAATTAAAAACACAAGTGGGGAGCATCTCTGCTTCATAGGAGCTTTCCTTATTGGCTTTGCAGGCAATATTCCTGCTCCAAATGGGAATTTGAGTTACTGACCACCAGAGGTCCTCTCCAGCCAACATTTCTCTTGCTCTACTATTTTTTAATATTTGTTTCCCTTTTTGTTCAAAGGAAGAAACTGGGAAGCTAGAAACTTTATTTTTGGCAGAGATTAGGAATTTTAATATTTAGGATTTTATGCATGGTATTTTGGATTCTTTTGCAGGTTGAAACCTGTTAACAGGAAGAGTGTCAGAGATAGCAATTATCAATATTCATATCCAGTTATGTAAGTGAAGGGAAAATGTTACTGAAATTGTGTCTGGTCTTCAGACCCAACAAGTTTCTCTGCGAGTCAGAGGGGAAAGAAGAGAGGAGATGTTTATAAAGGTACTGCAGCCAAGTGAAGGAATACAATTCCATATTAAAAAGGAAAAAAGATATTGCTCTTTGAGCTATTCTTACAACTGAAGTCTGGGGCTTAGGCCAGGCACTACATGTCCAGGAGTTCTGTTGGGGGCCACTCAAACAGTTGTCACTTAGGCTGCATGGGACGATCTTTCCAATTTCCTTTTGACCTGCAAAACATGAGCACAGCACAGGTTTATCCTCAGGCCAACATGGTCTTTCCCAATAAATAAAAATGCCTTTTTTTTTTTTTCTTTTTTTTTCTTTTTCATGTTACAGGACATCATTGTTCTCTCCTACAAGCCATGGGACAAGCCCCTGATTTTCTCTGAATCACATTCTCACTTGGCGTACTCAGAATTCCTTGAAGCACTGCGGATATGAGAGAGCATCTGTCTCCCGAGCTCCAAACCCAGACCTAACAGTGACATGTTGTACATGTGTTGATGTGTTGGTTCCTTTTATCAGGCGCATTATGTTCTACTCAAACCCTTCCTGTTGACAGTTCCCTGCAGCTCAGCACATCCACCATGGATCTGGGGTGAGGCAGCGGCACCTTCTCTGAAATTTCACAGATGGTGACACACCACGGCATTCAGGGAAATAAAAATATGCCCTCTCCATTTTTTTGTTGCCTGGGATCTGGCCTGATCTTATGACATTCATATTTGTGTGCCTAAGGTGGAAAAAGCTTTGAAATAAGCAGTGTGATAAATGAATAATACAGCTAAGATGTAATTACACACGGAGTCAAAGAAAATCAGGGTTGCAAGCTTGAACCCTGCAAAGCAAGGCAAGGTGCCCCTAAATCAGCTCTGTTGGGTCGCACTGTTGGGCACCATCATTAATTGCATGATCTCATAATGATCGCTGTCTCATCAGCTCCAGGGATGGATGATGTTCCCTTAATAAGCAGCTGTTCCACGTTGTGCTTTCTCTCCATTTTTCAGTTTATTGCCCTGGATAATATATATTGCAATGAATTACTGATGTGTTCTGAGATGATGATTGTTCCTTTTTTTTTTGCCTGGGGTCATAGGAGACAAGAACTCCTAGAGCCAAACAACCCTTTCCTACCTTCCCTCTAGGAGAAAATAATCCAACAATTTACTTCCCTGCACTCTCTCTTGTCTCCCAAAACTGTTTCATTATTTCATTATCTGCACGTATCTCTAACTTACCTTGTCTCCTGGTTCAGACTGTGAATGGCTTGGGATGAAATGCCCTCGTGCTTTGAGCTGGCCAAAACCAAGCAGTTCT
Organism: Acanthiza pusilla; assembly: GCA_036630365.1. NCBI lineage: Eukaryota > Metazoa > Chordata > Aves > Passeriformes > Acanthizidae > Acanthiza > Acanthiza pusilla. The sequence goes on along the minus strand of JAXCHO010000049.1, from coordinate 6,253,102 downwards.
TCAGCAGCACTTGATGCTTCTAGCCTTCTCTGCTAACAAGAATTTTGTCTTCCTTCTTGCAGGACACCCTTTAGGCTTTCCAGTGAGCTCAGGGGGGCACAGACCTGTCAGCAGGAAATTACAGTGAGGGATGATTTAGAAAACTCGGAGGAGGATCAGCTTTAATGGAGTCACGCTAAGATGCAGCAGGCATGGGGAGCCCAAATCATCCCAACATCAAAGAGAATTTCTCAAAGGACACCATCACAGAGCTCAGAACCCACAGCCTTACAGACTGGCCCTGTTGTGGTCTTCTTCTGTCTCTGATTCCTGCAGCCATTATATTTATACAAATGGATTGGCTAAACTGGAAACAAATCAATAACAAACACCCTCCCCCCCCCCAACTCCCTCCCAAAACCACAACAACAATTAAAAAAAGCCTCGTCCTCCTGTGAATAAGGAAGTTTAAGGAACAGAGATAATAAGCAGCCAGAATATCCTTTGCCTGCCGTCTGTAGGGACACATTCACACAAAGTTGCTGTCTCAAACTAATTGCCTGTGCTGACTCATTCACAGAACCATGCTGGCCACAGATTGTAATTATCATGTCATAATTATCACTTCAATAGCACAAAGAGTGCACTCTTATCTGATATGATAAAATAGTTCAATTAATTTTAAACAGAGGGAAACACTAGTACATCCTTACAGCTTGGCCACAGAGACAAAGCAAGCTGTCAGAATCAGATTATTGATTTCATGTTCTCTCCTGGCTTTATTAATTTTTGTTCAGGCATTACAGTCACCACTTTTCATGCACTTAGGAGATTTTAATTTGGCATACTACAGGAGCAAAAGAGTAAGATTAGGTATAAATTCAGGAGAGAGACAGGGATAATGGAGAGAGGTAAACTGTGTGTAATATTTACAGTGGATGTAGTGGTGATTTCAGCAAGCAGGAATTCTATCCCTGGGAGAAAGGGTAACAAGGTGAAAGAGTGGAGAGGAATTGCCCAGTCCCTCAGACTTTTCATCATTCTTGGTGACAGTATTCCCTGCTGCATCCAAAAAGAGGATGGAGATTTTCCTTAACCCTCTTTTTGTTGTTAATGTATTTATAAAAACAATTTTTATTATCTTTATTTGTATCTGAAGCAAGGGAATTCTACAATGGATCAGAACAAAAGCACCCTTTAATGATGATAGTTCCAATTTTTCCAGCTCGATAGCTTCTAAAAGCAGATTCCTTTGGGCTTTTTCCTGTCATGTGCTCCAGGAGCAAATGCTGTATATCATGTCAGAGTGATTCTCTGCAATGTTATCTGGCCATTCAAAGGCTCCTGTGCATTCAAACAAAAAGCCCTAGAACATCATAGGGAACCTAATGGGTGAGGTTGTGGCAAAATGATTTTTTTAATATCAGAAAACTTTCCAATGAGTACATTGTGTTACCATGGTTGCAAGACATTTCACTATTCCAGAACTCTCGCCTGTCAGCACTGCTCAAAATATAATAGAGCAGTTTAAAATAAATAGTTCTGCAAGAAATTGGGGTTAAAATGTTAAGCTTGGGGTTAAATTTAGGGTCAGCGATTTTCCTGTTTTTTAATGAGGAAGGTAGAAAAACTCTTGTAAGGGGGAATCTGTATTTAAGATCCTCAAAACCCAGATCCCAGGATCCATCTGCAGTGCAGATCTTGCCAGCCCCAGGAGGGAGAAGCCTGGAGCTCCTGGGGAACCCCTGCTGCTCTCTGTGCTGAGCCTGGAGCTGCAGCCACCTTGGCAGGCTGCAGGAATTCTGGCAGCACAGAAATTCAGCACTGCTGGGAGGGTCCAGAGCCCTGAACTCTGCTGGGATGGAAGACTGGGCTGCAAGGGTGGAGGAAAAGGTACGAGATTTCCGAATTGTAAATCAAGGAAACTTCTGTGGTGACTGCACCAACCAGAGGACTTTCAACTGAGCATAATCAAATTACATGAGGAAATTAGTTTTGGCCACAAAATGAACAGTTAGCTTGTACCCTGAGCCTGAAATTTATTTTCTTAGGAATCTTAGAAAATGAGCCAAGACCATCCAAATGCCTAGGGGAAAGTTCTACTAAATGAGATGTCAGCAGGTCTTGGGACAATGAACTCCAGGAGCTCCAGCATTTCCTTCAGAACACAGCACACTTTGTAGTGGTTTGTCTCCTCTCACTCTCCACACCATGGCTTACAATCTTTTTTTCAAGTCTCCTTATACCATATTTAGATGGGCTAATCCTTGTTTTTACAGGTTCTTTCTGCCTACAGATATCATACAGCAATCAGGCTCCATAGATATTCCAGTTAAACATGTTAAATTTTTTGGGAAAGGAGCCAAGTCAGATTGACCTAACAGAGCACACCTGAACTTCCTTGATACAGGGACTTCAATTGAATTTCCCAAAACTCGGGTAGATTTCCACCATCTCTGTCTAGGAGGTTTACCTAGAGATCTAATGCTGCTCCAGCCCACATGGACAAGTATGTATCTCCCTTTGAAATCCAAATGAAAACTTTTCAGTGATGCAGTCAATGAAGTAAAGTAGATTTATCTGAGACACCAGGCTCATCTTTTCTGCTGACAGAGACTCCTGCCCTGCAATATTACAAGTGCTGGCAGTAATTCCTCATGGCTCTTCCCTTCAGGAGCTAACAAACAGCAAGGCCAAGAGCTGCCCTAAGCTAGAACACAATCCTGTGCTTTGGGGCTGCCAGGGATGCTTGTCAGGTGTATAGCCTCTGGCAATGCAATTATTCATGGCTAATATTAAGCTTATTAAAAATTCTTGGTTTCCAGAAGGGTAAAAATATCTCAGTGTTTTTTAATTTGTGCTGGGTCTTCAACAAATTCACACTATAAGGCAATATCTAGCAAGATTCAGGAAAACAAATTATTTCAAAAGCAGATTGGCCATGTCAGCCAGGCCGTGCATCCAACAGTGGGTTCACGTGCAAACCCTCTCCTTGTAATACAAGCTCTGGAAAATTGAGCTCTGCCCTCTCTCAGTTGACATTTTGTACAGCATAATCTGTATCAGAGGCAAGGAACAGGGGTTATGTGTTGCAACACAGCAGCGCAGGACTGAACGAGGCCCTTGAAGGTAAAAAGAGTCAGTAGGGCTCTCCATCATCCAGACTGATGTCAAATAGGTACCCCAAAGGAATCCTGTGAAGTGTTTGAGCCCAGGCCAAGGAGGCAGGTATTGACTGTAACCTTCTCTGCCCAGCTGGAGAGTCAGAGAGGTGCCACAGAGATTTGGGGATGGATATTTGGATAAGAGGGCTCTGGAGCTGTCAGTCCATCAGACCGCAGAGTGATTCACCCGAGCCAATTTCTGGGGAGTCAGAGAGGCCCCAGCTAGACCCCAGCACTTCCCAGTGCTCCCCACCGTGGGATGCACTGCTCCCAGGCACCTTTCCCAGCACCTTGGGGCCACTGAGAGTCCTCCTTTGGCAGTGGCTAGTGAATATTGTTATGGGAGACCAAGACATAGGAAATTCAGCACTACAAACCACTTCACCCCAGTTCTCTTGTTGTGCCAACTACTCATCCCAAGGGCAAGAGAAAGGGCATCCTCCAAGGAGCTGCTCTGCTGTTAAAGCAGGCACGAGGGAGCACTGATTGCAGCCCAGGAAGTTCAGCCATTCTGTTCACCTGCAGTGATTTGTTCTGTGAAAGCAACTCAACTATATTAACTCAGTGTCCGTATTTAGGAGAGAGCAATTCTCATTTCTGCTACGCTTCTGCTACTTTCTTGTCCACACAATACAGATTTCATTGTTGTTTTTTTTCCTCCACGTAGATCTCGCACACCATGGGGCCTCGTGCCCTGAGAAGTGGGCGATTCTTGCTGCAGGTTTTGGTTACTGAGATTGCTGCCTTCTCAAAGATGACACCAAAACATACGAGAAAAATCCTAATCATGCTGGCAGTTCTATCAAATTCTCTTAGGCAGAACCTAGCAGCTAAAAGCAGCAAGCAGAGATAATAAACATTGTTTCTGCCTAGATGTGAGCACCCACCCAATCGATTACTCCTTGGTACATCGCTGTTTAAGAGTGAACATCATTTAATTAATACAGTAACTGCAGATACAAGGGTGTTTATATATTCATGGAAAAATTACTTTTTTTTCTGAAAGTGGGATGTAAAATGCATGAACGTATTTATGAACACCTCACTTACATAAAAAGGGCTTAGAGTACCAGTTGATGTTAATAGCAAGCTTTCACTGACTACATTGATGCATAAATTTTTAACACATATGCACAAGCCAGGTAATGCATTTGCATACCAAGCAGGGGGTTTGAGTTCCAGCTTTCTGGGGCAGAAACTGCTTTTAATTGTGTGTGATGCACAGCACCGGGAGGCTGACAGCACTAATCGAAAGTTAACAAGCAGGAGGGATTTGTTCTTTGAGAGCTGAAATTTCCAAGTAATCCTTTACATCTAATCCAGCTTGAGCTAAGGAGTGGGAGAAGAATTGCAACTGGACTTTTGTGACCTCTGCAAATGATTTGTCAATTGGGCTCCTGCTCTTCCAGAGAGGGGGACATAGTCTTAGCTTGGTTGGGAGAATAAACAAGGGAAAAAATAATGCACAGAAGCAAACTGGGAAAAAAGTTTAATTGCATTTCTCTAACTTGACATTTTCGGTTGGGTGACTGCCAGAGACATGCCAATGCTTCTCTGCATATTGTTTGGGATTTGCTGCTTTCAGCACTAAAACGAAGAGCAATGGAAGCTTTCAGTGTGCTTGAAGATTAATTTCACATAATCACAACAAAGCTGAAGTCAACAAGATGAATTTAATTACTACCCTGACAGCTGGGAGGCAATTAATGCCCTTAAACTTTCAAGCGTTCTCTCACTTGTATTTTTCCCCTTGCCTTATTCCTACTAATCGGAAACAAGCTTCGGGGTGAAGCTGACCATGGTTTTACATTAGCACCTTGCCATCAGAATCACTGAAACTTCCCAGTTAGACACCAACTCTTTCCCCAGAAGAGGACTCAGGACCACCTCAGGGTGGGGAGAACCGCAGAGCAGTTTTCCATCTCAGTCTCACAGGATCAAGTCCCACCATATAAATCCTCTGTGCTGCATAAGTAAAGGAATATCCCACATTGACTCTGGCAGGAATTTCTTATCAACTTATAACCTTTTAGATTTCTAGGTAATAAAGTGTAAGACAACCTTTGCAACAGGACGTTAGTGTGCTGGCAGTCGAGATTGGAATTTAAAGATTGCCTCCTGTGAAGATTAATAAACCCCATCCTGCCCCTGAACGGTGTGGGGTTGTATATCTCCAGGGAAAGTGAGCATTAAAAAGTTCCCTGTTGTAATGGCGTTGTTAAGAGGGAGAGCTACACCACATTTTTGCTCTGAAACTGGAAAAAATGCACTGATGCAGCAGAGTACAATTTGGAATTTCATCCCCAGATAAAATTCCAGAGTTTATGTTTATTGTGAATCAGGGAAAATGTGAACTTCCCACTGGAACAGAGATTTTTGTGGGTGTTTTGGCATTTCCACTATTTCAAAATTTAGATGTTTTATTTTGTATTGCTGGACTGAGATAAACATCTTTATTTCTGTCACCATTAAACTGCATTTTCCTACTCCAGCAGCTTCCCCAATGCACTTAAAGTTGCTGACCAGGGGTAAATAACATGCAAGCATATATATGTATGTACTGTCCACTAGGCAGCTAAAGAGAGTTCAAAACAACTTTATGTACAAAATAGATCCCCCACGACCCAATATGACAATTCAGTTTAGCACTTTACTGAAGAGATTATTGCAGCCAAATGAGGTATTTTAGTTTGTTTTTCCCCTGTGGAGTAATAATACTCCCCAGTTTAATTTGTGAAATCCTAAAGTAGTGTAAAACATGGATTTTTAAAGGTTCAAATCATAATACATCTGGTTTGGTTTGAAAACTGTTTTTATTGGACCAAGAGGTCAGGGGAGTACTGAAAGAACAGAACTCAGAGAGTTGGGGTTGTTCATCCTGGGGAAGAAAGTCCCTGGGGATTCCTCATTGTAGACTTCAAGTGCTTAAAGGGAGCCTAAAAGAAAGATGGGGAGAGACTTTTTAGCAGGGACTGCAGCAATAGGACAAGGGATGATGGTTTTAAGTGTTGATCTAGATTAAATCTAAGAGTGTTGATTTAGATTAAATACGAAGAATTTTTATTGTGAAGAGGGTGGGAACGCCTTGACACAGGATGCCCCATTGCTGGAAACATTCAAGGTCAGGTTAGACAGGGCTCTGAGCAGGCTGATCTAACTGAGATATCCCTGCCCATGGCAGGGGAGTTGGACTAGGGGGCCTTTAAATGTCTCTTACAACTCAAACTGTTCTCTGGCTCCATGATACTGCTGCTGGGATTGGAAACCTCTGTGGCTTCCTTCTCCCAAGCCTTTCTGCTGGCAAATCACAGCTATTTCTGTGTGTGCTCAGTCTTTCTGCTGTCAGCAGAACACAATCTGGGAAAGAAACTCTGCCCAATAGTTTTGCTTTATGTCTACATTGCAGCGAGTACCGGCAATTAATGATCTGTTGGCAAATTAACACTGCACATGGCAATTGACTGTGGTAATGAAGTTATAGAGTCTTCTTTATGGTTTATTAGCACAATAATAAACCACACTCAGCATGTAATAATGGCACACAGTTAAATTAAAGACTTGCTGATGCCTTATAAACCATTCTAAGGAACACTCTTGCAGCAATTGGTAATAGTATTCCCCGTGAGCACGGGCAGGCTGTGCTCTGTAGTTTGCAGATACAGTTCTGTCAATATATTTTTTCTATTACTTTTGCATTCCTAACAAAGCAGTCTGGGTAGTGGAACATTTACTTCAAGTCAAACTAATTTTTAAGCACTTTGGGTGAAAAATAAGTCTTGGTTTCTCCAGGCTGCACCTATTTCTTCTCCTATGGAGAAATACAACACCAGAGTTGTTCATCACTTTCCCCTCAGACAGAGCCACCAGCTGAATTTTACAGTGTTTCTCAGCACTTGGCAATTCGAATTGACTATGGCTTTTCAAAAACTGGCAGAGGCTGAATCTATCCTCCCACCTCAGCCAGGTGAAACGTGCTGCTGTGACCCAAGCTTTAAGATGAACTCCCCTCAAACTTTCTGCTTCATGTATGACACCAAGATCCTTCCTGTTTAGAGAGGAGGCCGCATTTCAAACTCCCTGCCCATCCACTGTTTGATCCTAAATTTGGGAGGCGTTCACAGGGAGCTGGAGCTCTGTGCCTGCACACCTACTAAGCTCAAAGCACCCAGAGAAGCCTGGCACACCACGGTCCCTTCAGATCTGCTTTACAGCCCCTACGGAAATGTAGGAGCATTATCTCTCTCCTTCTTGCAGGCATGGCAAGTACTGTGCTTTATTCAGTGTTGCAATGTGGGATTCACGCTGGGAGCGATCAGACTCTCAGAGAGCCCCGTAATGGCAACTGTATGCTGAATTTAACAACAGACAAAAATATCTGGAACTCTCCAGACTTCTCTCTGCAGGAAGCCAAAGCAATGCTTAGGGAAGCTATTATCAGCTCCTTTCCAGAAAGCTGAGTTTCTTTCCTGCAGCTCCACTAGAGGACATCCCAACCCTGGCCAGCTGCCGGCCCTGGTCACAGAAACCACGGCTGACACCAAAGTGCTCATCTCCCTCAGCCCAATATTAAACTTGATGGGGTTTTAGGTCAGTCGAGGTTTTCTTTTTTCTGTCTGACAGAATGAATAGAGGGATACAGGAGGAACAGCAGTCTTTTTTCTACCCTTAATCTGTCATGTCTGCTTAAACTGGAAACTCATTAGGCAGTGGCTAAGTCAGTTGTGAGGTTTGACTGTCTTACTCATCTGTCTGATCTGAGATTCTCTCTTCATCGAGGTGCTGGAGCAGGGTGTGCCACGCACTGCCTAAAGCAGAGCCAAGAGTCATAACACAGGACCCTTAAATCGGCACTGGAGATGTTTGCTCGTGGTTCAAGGAGAAGCCAGGTCATGCTCCTGGGCGGAGCAGGAACAGTGTTCCTTGTGCTGATACAGACACGATCAAGGGGCCTCACAGGGAAATCTGTATCTTCCACCTGTGGCCATGAAAGGTGAGATTCCAAAATGAGGGACAATGTGAATGAGCCTGTCTGAAACCCCTGAAACTTTTAAATTTTCTGTCTATAAAAACAAGAGTACAGACAAGAAGAAGGTGAGCACTGCCTTCTCCCAGCTGTCATCTAAAGAGGAGGCCAGTCCATAAGAATATGACATTACACTGGGGAATGTGTATAAAACTTCATTTTAGCCAGTGCAAGCATGCTCTACAGGGGCTCTGAGGAGCTCTCAGAACTTCTCTCCCTTGACTGCAGTGGGACACTCATCTACCTAAACCAAGGCTGAGGCTTCGTCACTCTGCCGCAGACAGAACAGTGTTTAGTGCATCTGTTTGCACCTTCACAGAACTGCCAGGATCTAAAGCTTCCTTTGTGATCAGCATCTATAAATCTTCCATCACCTCCTGCTCTGCAGTCCTCAGCTGTTCTCCACCAGGGCACAGTGGTTTGCAGCAGGTCCATTTTGTTGCCAAACCTTCCTTTTGTCAGCCATCAGACAAGCTGAGTCAGCATTATGTAAGTTCTCTGCAACAGAAAGCTTTTCTCCTTGTGAACACTTTTATAATATCACCCTCTTTAAGACTGCTCCCATTAAGGAGCTTAAAATCTTCTTGAAGTCTCCAGGCTGACACAGTCTTAAGACTGACAGTGTTTTCCAGTCACCTCTGGCACTGTCATTTCCTTGTGTTGCCAAATTCCCTCTCTCCCCCACTGTCCTTACCAGGAGTTTCTGAAGCCAATGAAAGAATACCTGACAGACTCTGCTGAAGCTGAAAATCCTCAGAGAGGAATGGCGAAGTCAGAAGGGAAATGGAGAGTGTGCAGCTGTGTGCTGCTGTCATGAGGCAGTCGGGTTTAATTTTCATTCAGCTACTCCTAGCTGGTCACTTCCATGCCTGGCTTCAAAATGCTAATCCAGAGCTTTTGATTAATTAATGAGCTTTGCCCAGTGGGAATCTGCTTACTGGGGGATATCTGTGCCTGAGGTGAGCAGCTTCTCTGCAAGTCTAATATCCCAAGACGAAGATGCTCAATAATCTCAAATGTCTGCATGTGCACTAATTAATATGGAATAAATACACCTCGTAATGCCAATGCTTACAGACTGGCTCACAAATGCTGACTGGACTCAAGGAGCTGTAGCAATTCATAATGAGCAATTATGAGCGATGGCTTTCTTTTTCCTTGGTGTTTTGGAAGGTTATCTATCCAGTGACAACATAAATAAAGACTTGAGGGAGCAACTGGAGCAGCTCAGGCTGTGCCTCCTCTCCACCAGCCACCCTAGAAATGGAAGGATTTCTGTTCTAGCTTTCTGTGGCTTGTCCTGCCCTGGTCCCGTTGACACTGTGGGACAATATTTCATAGGACAATTAGTCACCACTAGGTTGCAACATTTTTCCTTCTTTTCAGTAGGGGAGGAATTTCAACTGTGTTATGTTAAGGTTCAGATCATATTCTCAGTACCCTAAGAGGCAATCCAAGCTCTTTCACTCTATTGCTGTAGAAACTACTGCCACACTCTCTGACCTTCATAAGGACAGGAGGCTCCTGAGATGATACTTCCTGTGCATTTCAGAAGAACCCAATCACTCACACTAAAATAACCTAGAAAGAGCCTGCTCTCACTGGTTCTTTGAGCACAACCCTTGAGGGGTTCAGTGACACCAAACTGGGGAACTTCGCAACCTCTGCTGAGAAGAGGGCAATGGATCTGTGTCTGAGGGCAGGCAGATGAATTAAAGAATCTCTTGACATCCTTTTAAATATGAATTTATGGGGCTATGACCAGAGCAGATCTGAGTAATCAGAGGGCGTGAGTTTAGAGGGTGTTTGGGGTCAAGAATACAGATTACGTTTAGTGTAACACACTGCTTTGGGGATTGTCTGTCAGGTTTTAGACTGCGACATGCAGATTTCAAAGCACACCTCTTGTTGTAGAAAACCAGACAACAAGAACTTCTGTTTCTCTTTGAAGGCAGAAGGTAACCAGCCTCACTTTCTTAACACAAGTGTTACAATGGACTGGAGACAGCTCAAATCTGATTTCAGAATGACCCTTATGTTTTCAGTTTAGTTATCTGATAAGCCTGGAAGGTTTTCTGATTATTGATTGCCATGCTTAAAACACAGTGAGAGAGGCTCAGTGCTAAGACCTATCCCTACCAGTGAGATTGAAAAAAAAATTTGTGTCTTAAAAGGATAACATAATCAACAGCAAAAAGTAGTTTGTGATCCTCTGTGTACACCAAAGCCAAAGAAACTGAACTCTCTGATGGCCCCAGCAATCAGCCCAGCCACGGGGATATTTACTCCTTGGGTAATGATGCAAAAGGATTTTTGCTCCCAGAAAGATGATTTCTCAGCTTTTTATACCAGTCAGGAGTTACTGGCTGAGTCAACTCTTTGCAGTCTGACAGCAAATCCTCATAGACCAGGACTTTCATAAGGTTTCATCTCAGAAGCATGACACAGGCTTATTTTGCAGTGAGAGATTCAGGTATGTACCAGTGAGGTAACACTGGTCTGTTCCTAACCAGCTTTTAACGGAGAAAGAAAAATGAACAGGTTGGAAGCCACTCCTCATCTCCAGCCAACTGAGACTCCGACAGTGGCAGCCAGGCTTAGCTCCAGCTGCAAATCGATTCTTGATTACCATATCCAGGGAGAGCTTTGCTATTCAGGTTACTGATGGTGATAAAGTAGGTCGTTAACAATGAGCCAGCACAAAGCAAGTCATTTTAATAGTTGAAATGTTATCCTCTCTAAAGGAGCCATAATAATAATGCAATATTATTGAGCCTTTCTAGTCTGCAGGCATCTGTCATCTGTCTGCCTAAAACTGATAGGGGAGAGTGCATTTGAATTTATTCTGCAGGAAAGGAATGATAAAGCTTTATGACTGTTCTCTTTTTTTCCCTTACTTTGCTGCCTGTACCTGCCAATAGCTGCGTTTTGTCACTTCTCTTCTTTTGCTGTTATTTTTTAAGTCTTGCAACACACGGACAATACAGGCCTGTTCCTATGGATATGCTGGCAAAGGTGACACAAATGGAGGGTGACCAAGATTACACAGAGCTGTTCTCATATTGGAAGAAATGAAAGAAGTTTTCCTGCTTAGTGCTTGCTATTCATCTGCCTGTGGGCAGTCCACAGCAGAAAGTTCTATTCCTGATGTGTATGAAGGTGGGAAGTGTTCTTTCCACAATCACAGCTGAGTGGTCTGTGGTGGAAGTGCCAGAAACACCTCCTTTTCTGTCCAAGGGGGCAGGAGACAGGCAGCTTCCGCACATTTTGGTCGGATCCCTAAATGTTAGCGTGTCAGAAGCAGTGCAGAGAACTCTGGAAAACATCACAAATTCTGCATATGGTTAACTGACAGCACCTGAACTGGCCCCACAGGTTTTCATGACGCTGGAACTGGAAATGGCACTGCAAGATTTGATAACCCCTGCTCTGGAATGCAACAGCAATGACATTAATACATCACACAGATAACAGAGGGTCCGGATGACTCGGGACACTGAGCACATCTAATCTCGAGGTCATTGGGGATTTAGGTCTCAATGGCTCCTGAATCTAAAGCATTACAAAACGTAGCTCTAACTGTTGATTTAGAAGGGACAACCTTCCTACCAGGCTTTATACCTACCTAACATGTATTTATTAATGATTTTTTAATGAAGTATCATCTCTTACTTTGTAGATATAGACTTGCAATATTAGAAACATAAGTGAACTAATCATGAGAGAATATGATTAAAATCCTGATGCTTCACCCAGAAAGATACTGCCTGGATCTTTACAAAAGAAAGGGCTAGTTAATGTTAATGTATGCAAATACTTATCCAGCCATCTAATTTGATCTGCTTTGGAACTTAACACAGCCTCCATCATTAGACCCTCTCAGTGACTTTTGTTTAATCAGCTTCCACTGCTTAATGAGTGGGGTGATTAACGCACAAGCAGAGGATTTGATGTGCAGTATGTCCGTGTTACTGGAGGACAAGACTTAATAGGATTTCTCCTCTCTACTTTTCTCCCTTTCCCAAAATGTGAAGTTTGTCATTTGCTAAGCACAGTCCCCAACCCACTATCAATTAGCTGGTTATCAGTAAGGCATTATGGGGTTGATGTACCTATTAACCTACAGGAACAGGAATATGATCACAAGTGATTATAAAATACATGTGCACTCCCCCTGCCATGATAACAACAAAGAACCTTCACGAGCTCTTATTAACCTGTCCATCCCAGTCAGATGCTTCTGAGTATTGAGACCTAAACCAATTCACCCCATCTCTTCTGCAGGTATCTACTTTTATCTGAACAATAGCAGCACAAAAGTGCTGGATGGTAAAATATCAGCGCACTTGCAGGAGTTTCTGAGTGTAGCCCACTGCACACAAGTGCTCAGAAATCACCTGCATAATTAGGATTCCATGCAGTGGCCAAGACACTTCCAAGCCATCAGTGTGTGCTCAGGACAGGGACAGCTGGGTGGGTAGAGGATTCTGAATTAAAATGAACTGATGTGCCAGATGTTGAAGACGTCTGTAAGTCAGGTCTGCTGTTCTTATGGACACTAAATATTATGCTGCAGGTGGCTGAATACCACCAGCTACAGAGTGAGCACAAGTAGTGTCTGGGCAGACAAGCTCTCAGTTCAGAAACTAATCGTCAAATCATCTTCAAAATTAGTCATTACAACCTTCTGAAACAGTCCTGGTTTTGGAAGATCCAATCCAGGGAGGAATAAAATCCTGCAAACTGCCCCTCATATCAACTGAAGTTGCAAGTGATCAGCTCATGTTCAGCACATCTCAGCCTTGTGTCTAATCTTACTATAAATACAATGATTAATAGCTCTCTTTGCCAAAGGAAGGCCTATATGACCCCTCACTCATGTTCTTTAAACGTAAATTGGAGCTGTTCTTGTGCCAGCTAACAAGTGAGGGGCTTCTTTGCAAGAACTCATGCTTGCTGAGCCAAACCTAACCTTTAAGAACTCTTTGTGGCTTCTAATAAGAAAAAAATACTGAAACGCCCAGTCATCTTGTAAGAATTGGATTTTGTTGTTGAGTTACTCAATGTCCTGCTATAGAGCAGGACATTATGCTTTTAATTCAGTGCCTGCCAAGAACAGGTACGTGGCAGAGATGAGATCTCGTGGTACGAAGAATGGAGACTTGTTCCTATTAGTGGGAAGCAGGAAAATTGCTATTTCTCCTCCTCCTGCAGATTCAAGACCTTTCATGTCCCCTAATGGTGATCCTGGAACTCTAACCCAGAGTGCCTGAAACTCTGGCTCTTATCTTGAATTGAATGTTTTTTGTCAGGGCTATCCTCTATTATTTTTTACTTTTGTTTGTACCAGTAGTGCCTTTCTTATTCTTGAACTAAATGGGATTCCTGTGACCTTTGTATGTGATCCTAGCATGTTCAGACAGCTCTGACTATAATTACTGGGCTTGGTTAAAGCAAACACTTTTAAACAAAGGGTCTCTCAAACCCCTTTTCCCATGAGGTAATATCTAAATAACATGCTGCTTCCAAAGCCTGGAGGCAGCTGATTGCATCTGAAGAAATGTGCTCCAAATGAGTTTGGTATCAGAATTTCTTGTGGAAGAATTCACTCATTCAAAGTTATCGCTGCTCGTGGATGTTTATCTTCCAAGACCAGGTCAGAATTGAGTTTGGACTGTGATCACCTTTCCTGCCAGGCTTGTGTCAATGCCTCTCCCACATGACAGACTTTTTGGAACTGCTCTTACTTTCACTGAAGAGCACATTTAGAAGCTGTGTTATTGTTACTCTTCATTTCCCCCTCCTACACGGCATGAAATCCTAACACGCAATCAAGCAACTAACCCCAGGACCACTATGTTTAATGTTCTCCTAATGCCTATCATTAAGAAGTATAAATGCCAGAGCGTTGTCTAGGTGCTTTATAAAATAAATATATCCATCTGTGGGGACAAATTATTCCGGCTCACCACAAGTAGGAGAGGCTGCACAGCAGGGACATGCACAGGGAAATTTTGGCCAAAACCAGCACGATGCTCTGAAATGCCCATGCAGAAAAATGCTTTTATTCTACAGCAGGACTGAAATACCTCCCATGCAGTGAACTGCTCAATAATTCATGTATCTATCACATCTTGCAAAGGTACAGGACTGAGTTAAGTCTGCCAAGATTTTCAATACAGGAGGTTAATATAAACGCAACACATTTCTTCCAAGCCCTATTGTACTCAACAACGAGAAATAACAGCTTGTCTGCTTCCTGTGCAGTAGAAGCAAAGAAATAGCTGGGCCTTTAGAAGGAGAACGTGAATGCAAGCCAATCATCCTCCTTCTGGCTCCTGCTGGCTCTTGTCTCCAATTACAAAGAAATAATTCACTATCCAAGCTATTTCTACATTTCAAACTGGGCACTGAAGTATCAAAAGTTATTGTTAGCCTGCCGTGCTCTCGAGAAGAGAAATAAGGAGGAGATAATAGAAAGACATAAATGACCCAAATCAGTGAGATATTCTTTATGGTTTATCACAAAGGAGTTTCCCAAGAGACCTTCATGTCGTGCCCTGTGCCCATGCACACACAACCCAGAAAGATAATGAAGGGGGGAAACTGCATCGGTACGGACACTGGTTTCATTCTGGACATTTATTCCCATAAAAAATATATTCCCTTTAAATCTCAATGTGCATGGCCATGCTTTCTCCTCTAGATGACACTGTGTCTGCTTGGAATCCAGAGCTGGAGCTCCAGGAGCCCTTCAGCAGCGGCAAAGTCATGTGGAAGAAAACTGCACAGCACCTGCACACAGTGGTCCTGTCACCAATGGTTTCTGCACAATTCAGAGTTGTTGCTTAAGGACTTAAGCCACTGAATCTCAATATCTCAGCAGCAGCAATATTAAACCTGTGCAATTCAAGGTGTGAGCAAAGTTGCAGAAGCATTTGCATAGGTATATATGTGTATATATATATATATATATATATATATAGTTACCTCTTGATTTGTCTCCCTGTTTACAAATATCCTGGGGCTTACAAATATCCAGGCTGCAAAGCAATCTGCAATTCCAGGCAAATCTATTATTTACCACCAGGTAAAATTCTGTGCAGGAGTGGATGGTAATATGACAAGCTGGAAGAATAAAACAAACTGGATCGGGACACTGCAAAAGAGCCTAATCCCTAGACTTTAAACTGCCTGCATGCATTCCCCGGATCCTCTGGGGGAGAGAAATCTCACTGGGGAGAAAGCTTTTGGAAACGATGATTTCATCTGAGCTCCCCAGCACACCTCTGATTTCCCCAAGGTTGCTCACAATTTATTGGGAAGTAATTGGGATCAGATTCAAACCTGTGACATTCAAATGTATAAATAGTACAAACAGATTAAATAACAACAAAGCAGGAAGTAAATGTAATGACTCCAAGGGAATTAATAGAAATGCCCCTATTTTAATATGTGCCTCAAAGGCTCGTAGTTACTAAATTTCTTTCCTGTTTCACCAGTAGCAGGATAAATTTACATGCTCCTCTTCATAATATGGCTCCAAAGGATCAGGTCAAATTTGGATTACAGGCATCTAAGATAACGAGGTTTGGGGATATTTTCCAGTTGACATCAGTGTGCCATTAGTCATTCCCTGATAAGGAATATCTTGCAGACAAGACAGATCCCAGGGCCAGCACAGGCAGGGAGGAGGGGCTTGACACAGAAGAACAGGAAGAGTCACTTACCTTCAGAAATTTGGAAAAAGACTCCCCCAGAAGTGGGATGGAGAAGGTGAACTCTGAGGAAGGTTCCTTGATGATTCATCACCCCCCAAAAAAAGGAAAGAGACACCTTAAAATTGATTCCTTCCTTCTCTGTTTGTCTGGAGGATGGAAGAGTGAGATTTCTTAGCTTGCTCTGAACGTGGGCTGCTTGTTTCACACTGCAGTGTCAGAAGGCTGATTCCAGCCCAGGTGTCTACAAATTGACTCACCATTTTACTCTGTTTAATGAATAAACAAACTTTCCTCTGTAAGATTGAATTAATTTGGATTTATTTGTCTAGGTATAGACACTGCAGATGTTTTAATTTAGGCAGTTTGCACTGTCAAAGTGGCTGGGCTGGCTGAGCCTTCCATTTCTGTCCATGCAGGTGGAATTCAGAGTGGCTCTTGTGGGCTTTTTGATCATGGGAAGGGCAATTCCAGCTGAATATCACCAAGGGAAAAGAAGTTAAGTGAAGTTTAACTAAAGTGCATGGAGTGGTTGCCATAGCAAAAGTGATGGAGCCTCTTTGCTTTAGCTGCGGAGAGCAGGACTGACAAATGCGTGTGATACTACACTCTCAGGAACATTTCCTCAGCTGAGATGAACATCTCCTCCAATTTCCACTTTCCTGATCAAAAAATGAATTGAGAGAGAAAGGGAAAAGAAAACTTTCCCCTGTCGAAAGGGGAAAGGGGAGAGGTTGTGGATTTAAGGAGGAGGAGTTAGCAGCTGTTTCTCACCGAGTTCCAAGGGCAATGATCCCGTTAAGTACTTTTTATTTTGTCCCAAGATTCGCTTGTCAGGGACCCATCCTCTCTGGGACTCTGTTTTTGGTTTCTTGCCTCAGTGAGGACTCAGATTCCAGGTTGCTGTTAGTTCAGAGCTCTCAGCTGAACACTGAATTTGGCCCATGAGGCCTAATGCCATTCTGATGGGTTTTTTCTGTCTTTAACTGACAGCTTAATAGGGGACTTGGAACGATTCGTTTCTGTCTCATGGAGGGAAAAACACAGTACCAAAGAAAAAGTGCTTATAACCTTTCATTCCATTGTTCAATTTTGATATTCCATCACTTCCTCAAGGATTTTGTTTTCTCAGATCGCATCCCATCAGAGACTCCAGTTTGTGGCTGAGTAATAGGTTGTTCTCTGTCCTCTCATCATCCACCCACACAAACACTCCTGCCTGGATCCCAGTGCCATACCATCCTCACACTGTGGGTGGATATGCTGCAGCTTCTACAGATCGGTAGTAATTGGAAAAAATCCAGAGTTGTGGTCTCGTCTGGGCAGTCCCTGCTGGTGAGTGAGAGGAGTTTGGGGAGAGCTCGGGGCAGGCAATGCAGAGGGACACTAAGGCACTCCTAAGACACAAAGAACCAGCTACAGGTTAACTGTGCCACATAATATTTTTGCAAAACATTTAAGCTTCATCTTATAAATTGATACCCATTTGATGTGTTCTCTTTATTCCTAATCAATATTGCAGAGTGTTGCTGCCCTGGGAGAGATTTCCAGTAAACAAACAGATTATTTCCTCCTTCCCTTCTTGAAGCTGGTTTTCAAGGCTAGCACATTCTGGGCTCCTAGTGCTGTTCCCAATCTGGCATCTCCGCTAAAAAATATAATTTAGGGGAAAATAAGTCGCAAGACTGTCTGGAGACAGGTCTCTCGTAAACCCCTCCCCTTATAGGTCACACATCTTATTTCCACCAGTCCTTGCCTCCAATCCACCTCTCTTCGGCTGCATAACCAATTTTAGCCTCTTAAATCTGCATCTGATCTTGCCTTCTGTTTCAGCCCATCTCCATGGAAAGCCAGAAACCAAGAGGTGGGCTTGGGCTTTGCTCTTTCAAAGCCATTCCTTACCCTCCACTGACTCCTCTCTTGCCACTTCAATTCTGTTACTACAGCAACCTTGTCTTTCTTGCTTTGGCGGAGTTGACACGCTAGCATGGGGACACACACAAGGCCTCTCTAATCAGCACTTATGTGGTCTAAAACATTTAGCTCATCTGCTCAGAAGACTTATTAAAATGTTCGCCCCATCTGCTGTGGGAGGCTCTGGTGAAAGCGACGCCAACATTTTCCCACTCGGTTTCCTGTCACGCAGCCTGGCCAAAGCCTCTCCTTTCAGCAGCAGTGGTGTCTCTGCCATAAGGCACAACACTTGCCTGTATGTGCTCTTTGGACAAACTTGAAAGGGTGTCAGCTCAGTCTTCTGCAGTGGCTGCTGGAGAAAACACTGTGCTGACATTTGCCTTCCGGAGTGCTAAACGCTAGAGAAATCGCTTGAGTGCAGCACAAGGAATTCAGAACAACGTCTTTCAGAGTGCTTCCTTTGGCCTCACATGCTCAGAGGGAGATATTTATGGCAGCAGGTTTCTGAAGAGATGGATCAAGGGATGGGGCCAGCCCCAAGGGGGTCCTGCAAAGGAGCCATGTAACCTATCTGGCAAGCTGGGATCCCCTTTTCCTGCTTTTTATAATCTAATTCTCCAGAGAGCTGTG
Source organism: Acanthiza pusilla (assembly GCA_036630365.1). NCBI lineage: Eukaryota > Metazoa > Chordata > Aves > Passeriformes > Acanthizidae > Acanthiza > Acanthiza pusilla. Next base: position 6,234,674 of record JAXCHO010000049.1, on the reverse strand, counting down.
CAACTTGCTCGTGTTGCTCCCAGAGGAAACATCACAATTTCCTTTAATTCCCTCTCCATCATCTGGTACTGCTCAGTCTGCCCATGGCTGATCTGTGTTATGTTGCCTAAACCTGCGTCTTTCCTGAGGGAGTCCGAGGCAGAGGTGATTTTGGGAGATGTATGGCTGCCATCATCTGAGCAGCCACAGCTATATGTGTATCTATAATGGTTTATTCACAAAAATGCTCCTCTCCAGCTTGCTGTGAGTGTTGGACTAACAGCAAAATGTGAAGTTTTCTATTATCTTCACTCGGCAGTTCTGCAATCCCTCCTGGTCATGGCCAGGCACTACATTAAGGAGTAGAAGGCAGTTTGATGCTTATTTGTCCTAAGACTCACCTGCAACACAGATGTCCTTGAAGGGAATGGCAGCAAATCAGAAACAGGATCCAGGCTGTGGAGAGAAGCTATAGGGTGAACACTTGGCCGGTGGAAGATGGATGAGCGCTATCTGAAAATGTAACTGCAGCAGAGGATGAGCAGCAAACAGAAATACCTTCAGCTCAGTGTCTGGGCAATCACTGTAAATCAGCGAAGGCATCTCCCAGAGAAGGTTTAATCACAAAAAGCTGCGCTTGCTCATCTCACCTAATGTGGCTGAGGGTGTTTGTAGTCAAATCCCCATCACAGTGATCCTGTTTAGAACCAAGGTGCACGGAGGGGAAACCTGCTAACAGTCAGTTCATCTCCCCATTACCAGTGGAATTTACTTTAAGTAGCTCTAGGGATTACTGAGGTATTCAGGAAAGTGCTGTGACATTGAACTGTATTCCCTATGCAAGGGGATGGCAGTGTTGTGCTGTCCTCTGTGGAGATCATGATAAGGAGTCCAAGATGTTTGTGAAAGGCTTTTTTAATTTCTTTTTTTTTTGTGTGTGTGTGTATGATGCTGTTTTCCGTAATTTTTTAATGAGGGAAGAAAAAGATCCAGTGCCACTGCCTATAACAGGGATTTAGAAGTGCTTAAAAGCACTAGTAATGCCCTTAAAATGCAGACCTCATATTAGAGATAAAGCATCTACCCAGAGAAGAGATGTTCTGATGCTGTAGATGTATTTGTTTGTTTATTTTAGAGGGGAGAAAAGAATGGTATGTTTTACTGCTAAGTTATTAACCATCAAGATTGCCCAAAGGCATCAGCAGGTTCATTTAAAATGCAAATGAGCTTCTCAGGCAGGCATTCGGTTGTTCAGGCCCTACAGGCTGCTATTATGTGAAATTGGATGGGGTCTTCACATGGCACAGCTGAACACTCGGGCTGGGCTCCTCTACTCCCCACACCCCATCATGGCCAACGCGAATGGACACTCGAGTGGCCCCAGAGCTGCTCTCCAGATTAGGAGAGTGACTTTATTGTAGGGGACAGGGGCAATTAACCGAGCCCCTGTGCTGCCTGCGGAACGACCTCCTTGGGAAATGCCACTTAGCCTTGCAAACAGCAAATGGGCATTTATTCATGGCCTTCCTACCCCCTTTTGGGAAGAGCCATTCTCGTGAATTAATGTTTGGAGGCTACTGGTGAAAAGTGAGCATAAACAATGGAAAGCAATTGGACTGAGGAAGACTTTCTCTTTTTAATACTTAATTACTGCAAGCCTTGGGCTGGCAGGGAGGTGCACTCACCAGTGAGATCCCTCCCCAAATATCACACTGTGGGTCACTGGGAGCAACAGCTGAAGGGATACTTTTGCCTGGGGGTGATACTGCATCAGGGACCTGTTAAAGACTTGCACTGCCACTTTTTAAAGTTCTGACAGTGCTTCAGTCTGTAAAAGAAGGCTTGGGAGGAATACTGCCCACCTAACGGGAAAACTGTTCTGTGGTGGATCATCCTGACCTCACAGACAGGGCTGGTTAGAATCCAAGAATTCCACTGTGCAGCGGATGTCAGGGCCCTGCCCCTCGGGTTTGTTTGGATGCGGAGCTGGAGACAATGCCATCAGCGCTGCTCTGGAGCTGGCAGAGCTGCTGACACGTGAGCGAAGGTTCAGCTGCAGCAGCAGAAGACTCAGTGGTGGAGCTGGTTAGTGGCACAGAGACAGAAGAGAGCAGAGAGATGGCTGTTAATATTAGTGCAATTAAATGCTTATGTAAATGACCCTTGCCATGGGCTGCTGCCTGGTAAGGCCTGATTGGATTGCCCTTGAAAACTCCACTTGCTCACCAAACCAGTGTGGAAGAGCACATTTTTGTGAGGTAGGAACAATGATTTCCCTGTGATGATGATGAAGATAATGATGATCATCATCATGGAAATGCAGTGTGGCAAACGTCCCCAGGCTGGACAATGTTTGTCAGAGTTTCATGGAGATTGACTGCACATGGCTGTCCTTGTGCACACAAACACCTGTGACCCACAAGCTGAAGTCACAGATGTTTTTATAAAAGAAACAGTAGCTGCACATTGAATTAATCCTTTTAAAAAAGTGTTAAATACCATTGTACTTTTCCATTTCTTTTTCTTTTTCTTTTTTCTTTTTTTTTTTTTTTTTGGTGCGTATTTGCGAAAATTGCCGCATTTATCAAAATATGTGGAAGTCAGTTTAGATTGATTGTCCTGCTGAAGAGGAAAAGGGTTTCTCACCTAGAAACAAGCTTCCCAACTGCACTGCATTTTATAAAAGCAGGGTTAAATAAATCAAGGAAAGCAGAAACACTAAAGAAGATCTTAATTTCTGCTTCTATATCAGTCTTTCCATTCCTTCTGCATATTATGGTTTGCATTCCAGCCTCCGGATAGGACTTGCATAGCCCCTATTAAACATAATCAAGCACTTGTAGAACTTATTTCCAAGTATCTAAAATGGAACCATGATTTGCATGTCATTAAAATAAAAAAGAACCCACATGAATCTTTTCCATCATTTTTCAACATGCTGCATCCAAAAGGAGCTTACCATGCACTTTTAAAAAACACTGCAAGTTATCTTAAATGATAGAATTTTTTTTTCATTTAAAATTTCTAATTAAATTAAGAAAGAAAGCCATTTTTGGGATATATTCAAAGCTTGAAAATGCACAAAACCAGAAGGTATATTGTCATTTGCTAACTCTTTTTTCTTAGAGTGTAGGAACCTGCCTGGGCTGAAGTTATTTTGGTGGTTGATACTGTGCTGTGAAAGGTTTCTGGAGCTCCACCATCACCCACCCAATGATACAAAGATTTATTGGTGACAAAGCCTTCTACAAGTGATAGAAGAATCTAAGCTTCAGCATCCAATACAAACACAATGTATTCCTTTAAAAAATAAATAAGCACTTGTGATGCCAGAACTGCCTGAAACAGCTGATCTTATCTTATAACATCAGCCTTGGGATTTTGAAACCATCCTGGCTGTGCTTTATGTCTCTTCTCTGGTGGATAGTGGAATAAAAAGAAAATTTGTAGGAGTGAAGCTCATGGCAAAAGAAGAGAGAAGATGCAAGTTACACACTTGCAAGGAAAGGTGTCTGCCACAGCAGGGCAAAATGTGCTGAATTACACATGAAATCCATGCAGAACTTCTGCTACTCCACATTTCCATTATGAGCCAAGTTCTCCTTGAATTCCTTATCCTGAGTTCTGTACTGATCCTAGGTAGGTGTCTAGACATTACATCTCTTTATGCTGATCGGCTTGTTGAAAGTTACCTCCCTCTAATTCGCTGCTCTATGGTGAGATTAGAGAAGAAGATCCACAGGGCATCCTGGAGCATGAGATGTGCACAGGACATCCCAGCTCCTGGAATCCTGCCTCTAGGGTCATTATCCTTGTCCCAGTGTGGAGATGCCATAAAGCCAGCCCAATGGGAATTTCCTCCTAGCAGGAAACCCAAAGGAAAATCTCCATCAGTGTGCCCACACCCTCTTCTACCTCTTCCACTTCAGGATGTTCTCTTGATCCAAGTAAGGAAGATTTTATTTATTTCGACAGACAATGAAGTCACCATTTGTTGGGGCAGCTTTTCATCCTTTTAGAAAAATTTAGAAAAATTCTTGTACATTGTTATAAATACCCAAACTCTTCCCATACAAGGCCCTGTAAGGACAGAACATCCAGCAGTGAGTTCCAGGTATCCCTGCCCTTTCCATGACCTTCCTGATTCTTGTGAGCTTGCAGGGGATGTAAAGGAGCCTCCTCTCTCCTGTCACTGCTCTTGCTGCCTCTTTTCCTCACCTGAACGTTCACTTCTCTGGGTGTTTAGATAAAAGGAAGAGAGGTTTTAAACTTCTTTGCTGAGTTCTTTGCAAATTTCCCTTGGAAGAGAGAGAGCAGGGGACTTTCTGCATGGAGCAGAGTAGAGGGAGGCTAAGGGGGTACAGCTGTCCCAGGACCTCCAGGAAATAAAAGCCACAACAATTCTGGCTGCTTTAAAAGGACAATACCTTTCAGTACATTCTCCTTATGGCAAGGCAGGTGTTTGGTTTTATCAACAAAACAGAGAAACTGGTGCAGAATGAACTGTGGGAGAGATTGGATTATTACAGTAAATACGCTCTGATGGTAGGAGCAGAGGTCTGGAAATGGGGAGCTGGGCTCTGCTTTGCTGTACGGACTGGAATGGATTCATCCTCCTCAATGCTGTTTTCCAGCTCATATTGCCAAGAATTTTAACAGCCCCTCAGGAAGGGATGTGCTGATCTTTATACATTAGATTTAGGAAGAGGCCCTGAGATCTTGAGATAAGTGAGGGAGAGAGAGGACTAATGACACAGAACCGAATTCCACTTCTATTTCTCCACAGTAAGTGGATAGTTATAAAGCTGGAATTATCTCCCTGTATTTTAGACTGGAAAAAACTTCTGGGGGAGCACGTACAGAAGCACATTGAGGAGGAACTGCTGGCTGTGGCACTTGGCTGGGGAGCCCGAGCCCTTGCCGGGAAATCACCAGATGGCGCCAGTAGAAATAATGTTCAAATGTTCTTTTTTTCCCCTTCTTCTTCTTCTTCTTTTTAAGCAATTAAAGCTGGAAAAAGGTTTATTTGTGAAATTGTGACTCAGTTCCTTCAGTGAGAAGTATTTGCATCAGTCGGAATTTGTTGAGTGGCTGCACAGAATAATTCCTCTATAATTCAGGACTGGTGTTGGGAGCCTGTGTGCACACCAGCCAAAGGAAAAACATCGCCTTGTGCAATAAATCACTGCATTAGGCAGTCAGCTTTGGCTGTTCCTGCTACCTTCACTCCAGTTTTAAGCAATATTTGCCAGGATTTGTTAGGCTATATGGACAAATCCTGAGGCCTCTACTCAATTCCCATCAAAGCACAATGGTTATTAAAGAGAATGAGACATTTGCCTGAGTGACAACCTTATAATAACCAAAAATTTGGAGATCTGAATTTATCACACTTCATCACTGCTCTACAAACAGATTGGCTTCCCCTTGCAACCCTTCTTGCAGAGAAGTTTGCTCATTTTGGAAGCTGGAGAAGTTCATTTTCAAGTAGGTTAAGCCAAAAGGTGCCAAAAATGCATTTTTCTCCTAGTCTATTATAGTATCTTACACTGTAAGTGAGAAGTAGCTTCACCAAGGAATTGATTTCCTGCAAAAGAGACTGAAGCCATGGCTGGAAGATGATTTTCATAACAGATGCAGCCCTTCAGCAGGGATTCTCAGCTTCTTTCACTGCTGGATAGAAGCATATCTTGAGTTCAATCCTTCTATTTAAATATTTCATTAAGGGCAGGCATGTTTTCTCCTTCCCTCTTAGGGCTCCAACCTGCAATTTCTAAATTATCAAAAAATCCACCTTCTTTTATTTTTAACTGAGCTCCTTTATTATTTTCCATTTCACCTATCACTCCCAGAGACACACACCACTGAAAAACCCAGAATCTGATCTGAGGGTTCTTTCACATCAAGCCACAGTTACAGCTGTGTGGGAAAACAAAAATTAAAACCAAATCCCTCTCCTGAAGAGAAATTTATTTACAGCAGTGATCCTTTTTCTGCATTTCTCTAGGATTTGGAGACATCCACACAGGGTACTTTTTGGGATGTAACACTAAGAGACACTTCATTTCCATTCAACTACTGTGTTCTTATACATATATATGTATATAATGCATGTATTTCATACATATGCAGAGTTCAAGAGGTCTTTTAAAACTCACCTTTCAGGCTGGATAAACTGTATGGTTACTCTCCAAATTTCATTTGGTTGGATGGCCCATCTGAAAATTCAGGAGAAAAATATCTCAGTTCAAGACAAGGCAAAGCATTTTGTAATTTTTTTCCCCAACAAAGTGAAAAGATTTTCATCTTTTCAAGTCATTCCAAATTGAAATGGAAGCCGAAACAAAACAGGAGCCAAAGAAAATACCCCAGAAATCTGCTAGGTTGTGCTCCCCTAATTTTGTTTTTCACATGCTATTTAAGGGTCTAGTCTTCATTTTGTTCTGGAAAGGAGACAAATACTGGAATCTCCTCTTTTCTCCCCCAAAAGAAAACTTTTTCATCTGTCTCTATTTCTCCCACATTTGAGATGATTTCTCTAGAAAAAGAGGCAAAGAAATAATTGCCCTCAACACAGACACTTTACACGATCATTCAGCATTTTGCTTTAGGCGTGACTTAAGTTTCAAGTAGGGATCAGGGGACATTTGTTACTCCTGCCTTGACCTCTCTCCTGTTAATCCACATTTTAAGAGAGCAGAAAAGTGCATTTCATGCTCTGGTCATTAGAATTCCATCCTGCTGGGGAAATAGCACAGGGCCATCCTTTTCCCCGAGAGGACACTTCCTTTGGTGCCTGCCATGACCCATTGGCCTGAGCAGCACAACCTATGCTAGAAAAATAGCGAGCAGGAGAAACTGCAACAAAACCAGCAGAGTCACTGTGAGGCTCCAAACCCACCCAAACTGCACAGGCATGATGTGAATAATGGCTTTCTTTCTGTCTTAACCAGCCCTGCTCGTTGTATTGATATTCGTTTGGGCGCTTTTGGTTGCACTGTCAATTACCTGCTCATTTAAAAAGTGCTAATGAGGAGAGAAATCCAGCGGGGTCAGCCTAAGCTGTGTGTAGCCTAGAACAGATTTTGTTAGACAGTCAACAGCACAACTCACTGGGAATGTGCAGCTACACATTGGGACCTCCGCATCAATAAAATTAATCCATTTTGCCTCATGGATTTTTGTGGAAGCTCTTCAGTTTAGCAAAATAAAACTGATCCACACAGAAGTTTAAGTAAAATCCTACATTTTATTTCATTCATCCTGCACTGACCACAGCCCTAGGCCACTTGTTCATAGCACAAGCAACCCTAGCCCTCGTATAAGCTAACTTGGATGCAAATATGTGCAAAGCCATGAGAAAATAGCCTTTTCTCATGGGTTATGCATGGGTTTCTCATACTTATGCACAGATAAAGCCACCTTTACATCATTCCTCCCCACCCACAGGAGCAGGGGCAGCACGGGCAGAGCAGGTACGAACAGCACTTTAACACCTGGGAATGACCAAACCCTCCTGTGACAATCAGTGGCTTTGCTCCGTGCCACAGGGTGTGGAGTTTTCCGGAGCTGCAGTGTTGCAAACCTGGCACAGGGACTGCATCCAGCATCCCACACCTCCTGCAAGAGCCAGAGCTCTTCCCACAGGCTTCACGGAGAGAGGCATTACACAAGCCAGCTTCAGAGAATCCCAGAGGAAGGACACTGGGGTTTTCACAGTGGAGATTTTTGGCTGGTTCTCCTGAAAAAGTGACTTATAAACATTGAAACACAAGTGGCGGGGGGGGGGGGGGAAGTTCCTCTTTCTTTTTGCCATTTGGTTTTGATCCAAATTAGCATCAAGCTGGTGAAATGAACATCTTTGTCAGCAGTGTTTAGGCAGGGAGGTTGGAACTCGCTGAGCATCTGCGAGGTCCTGGAAGCTTCTGTTCACCCAGTTGTTGTAGCACCAGCTTTTCCAGAGCAGCAGGCTCGGTACCCACAAGCACTGGGGTCAGCTCTGTGTGGCCACCAGACCATCTGGAACCCAGCAGGAACCCAGGAGGGACTCAGCAAAATTCATCAGTTAAAACACACCAAACTGGCCTTTTTGTTGATTTTTTTTTTAATTCAACTGTTTTACTGGGAAAACTATGAGCAGGTTTACCTTATCTCACACTGTACCTGGCAGTTCCCTGCCTCCCCCCTCCACCTTGATGCCTTTCTTTCAAGTTCTCCGCCTCCCTCCCTTAAAACCCTCTTGCCTGGAAATTCTCAAATATCAGAAATCTGACCTATCTCGTGTTTGTGCCCCCCTCCAGTCAATAATCACATTAGCACATCTGTGTGACAGAAATAATAGCTTTTGTCTCCCGAAGATGCAGAGTCTTGTTGCCAGGCAACTCCATCCTGAGGCACCAACCCAGCGAGGATGAGGATCGGAGTGGTGTGTGGGAGGACCGAGCTGGGCTGCAGGAGCTGCTGCTTGTGCTGCGGGGAGCTATAATTGGGGGAAACTTGGAATGTGCTGTTTGCACCAGAGAGCCGGGATGGCACAGCCCTGACAGGCTCAGAAACTTTCAATTAGGTGGCTGCAGACTGCGGCTGGCTCGTCTCTTTTGTTGTGATGGTAAAGGAAATCTTTGGGAATGCTGCAGATTGGGCTGGGTTCTGTCGGAGGAGCTCGGTCTGCTGCGGTGGAAAGGTAAACAAGGTCACCCTTTCCCAATCCATGTCAGAGCACAGACTGAACATGCTTTGGGGGCTGATCCTCCTCAGGGACCAGGCTCTTTCATGCTCCACCATCAGGGATTGCAGCAGCTCGGCCACTCTGACATTATTTGTGTGCCACTTCAGTCACAGCCTGGCAGCCTAGCATCATGTGGTTAGAAACGAGCATTTCACTTGATAACCAAGCCTTGATTTATGAAATATTACCCTGTTCATCCCAGAGAGAAAGAGGAGTCCCTAAAATAATATGGTTGGCTGTTGACATAGATGGGATGGGAATTCTTGACAGAGTCTAATTTTGTTCATCTCTGATTTACAGTGGCTGCTCCCTCACCAGAGCTTTATGCAGACAAACACGAAGACACATGTAGCTGCTGCCAGCACCCAGACTCCTGCCCAAATTTATTTTGGATTCAATGCATGAAATACAGCCCCTGCCTGCAGAGAGCTTTTCTTACCTGTACAGTGCTACAGGACAAAGATTTTGTCCATAAAACAGATGCACATATAGCATTCCTAAGTGCTGTTTCCTGAAGGAAACCTGGTATTTTTTCCAGCTGGGATTTGGCCAGAGCAGTAGCTTAGTCCCCACCATCTCTTCTGACTCTTTGTACTGATACTTGGTAAATCCAGTTTCAGCCCTGGGATGTTCACTGTTCTGTGTGTTCTGGGGTGCACATGGTATCTTGAAATGCATTTCTTTGATCTCAGTTTCACTGAGGGGAAGTGGAAGTTTTCCAGTGACCTAAATGACCTGAAATCAATAGAAATCGAGCTCTGAAATGTCATCATTGGATTCTCACTGCATGACAACAGTCGGGCACAACAATCCCTGTGTGTGCAGACATTCATCAAATAAGGGCTGCAGGAAAAACTGAAGAGATTCCTTGAATAAATTATTTAGTGTTTGTTATTCAACCTCCTCCATTTACACATAAGTCACTATATCCAACTGGGTAAAGAACCATCTTCATAACCTGTCTGGTGCTATAAAGCATCTTTGATACTTCCCATGGAGACATTTGTAGAGTATTTAGGATGGCAAAAGTACACAACCCCACGTCAGGACGCTTTTGCTTCCACATGAATATTTCTCTTGCTGGTGCTCAGTGGCTGAATTGCTGAATGTACCACATTTTTTGCAAGCTGTCTCATCCTCTACAGCAGCATCTAAGTTTATTTCTTGTTCTAGGCTCCACATGTTAACTGAGGGGTAACTGTGCTGGGCTCAGCCAGAGCTGGAAAACCAAGCCTTGGATATTAGGCAAGTGTGAACAGTGCTGTGTTAGATTCACATGTTGGAAAGCACAGTTGTGGCTGGCCATGAATTGGACCTTTTTTTTCCTTTTGGCTTTCCTGGGAACTTTGGTTTATGATCTGAAATACAGGCAAGAAAGGAGGTAATATTCCTTTAAAGACACCATATATTAAAGGGTAAAGAAAAGTTATTTCCCATTTTAAAAAGAGAAAAAAAGCAGGGATTGAGTCCAAGTCTCATAGGAGGTGAGACACAGATTTTACCTTAAAAAAAAAGTCAGATGGAACAGGTTATCTAGGCTTTGCTGCCTGCTGGGAAAACACAAATAAAGACATGAAAAAGCCAAGTGAAAGCTGGGGAGCATGTCAGGAAGCACAGGGAGAGTGCACTTCTCGGGCACAAAAGTTTGGAGACCCTGAGACATATCAACTTCTCAGTGCTTCAAAAGAAGTAGATGGAAAGGAAGCCACAGGTATGGGTCAGGGAAACCACTCTGAAGACAGCCTTTGAAATACTACAAAATCTTTTAAAACTGTTTAAGGGAACAACTCTGTCCATGTCAACCACTATTTGCTCTTTCATCAGCCTGGGAAAAAAAAAAAAAGGCACCCAGAGAGCAAAGATGTGCAGTGAGTTGAAATCACATGCCTCTAGGTCTCGTTATAATAGTGCTGTAGTTATTTGTTAGCATGAAATGCCTCTCCACTGCAACGGGGGGGCTTTACTGCAGTACCTAATTTAATCTTTCAATGAATGTATTCCCTTGAATGCAGTGTATTTTGTTTGACAGTCCTTAAACGCTTGGATGAATCTAAACATTGAGAAACTGGAGTACACACATTATTTTTCTGCAGATTCATTTAGCAATCCAAGCTAACAGCCGGATTATTAATAACGAGCTAAATAATACACTTTTCCAGGGCTTGATGGACATTTGAAATCTGGAAAAGAAAATACAACATTTGCTACTCAGCTTCCCTCTGGATCAGTGTTTGAAAAGTACCCAGACATCTCTCTAGCAAAGGCTGCTTTTTCTCAGGCTTATACTTACATTGAGAAAACTAATCACAAGGGGGAAATATGAAAGGGATGTTAGTAACTTCTCTAACATATGTTTTGCAAAGGCACAGAGCTATTGTTACACCAGAATTTTGGCTGAAAAAATGGCAAAAGCTTCCCAAACTCTTGGCTGAAGTCCTTCAAAACCAGCAGCAGTTCTGCAGTATTTTGCAGATGCAAGAACTGTTGACCAACTCATCCAGATGTACCTAAATTAGCTTTACAGATTAACTTTGTAGCTCAGCTACTCCTGACAGCCAGGCTGTAGCAGCAAATCCCTGTGGAAGTAAATTTTTTAGAATGTATCGTTGTCTTATGGCTCAACTTTTCATGTTGGCAGAAGTTGTTATTTGTCTTTCCTTTCTATTCCGGTGGCTCTTTGGAGCTCAGTGGGGAATCAAAGCCTTTAGCACTACTCCACAATCCAGAAACAGAAGGTCCCTTTCTGGGGCCACTCCTGTGATGGCATCAATTGGAATAGATTGAAAACAATGGACAGGGCACTGAATTCACAACCCCCCCTGAAAGATCAAAGCACACTCCAAGGCAGAGGCAGGAACAATTGTTCTGAGCAATTCAGTTGTGTTTGAGGCTTGCAGGGACTGAGCAGGAAGGGTCACTCATCCATGAGCAGCGTGGGTGTCTCGGGTTCAGACAGACAGGTAGGACCCCTCAGGTATGAAAGGTGACAACAGAACCTAGAGAGTGCAAGAAAATATTATCGTACATGATGAATGGTTGTGTCCAAGCAAAAATCTATGATTATTAACATCCAGAGAGCTGTCAGTCCTAGAGGTGAGCCCATGAACACAGCAGCTCAGAGATCTGCTGCTGCTCCAGAGGGTCAGCAGATCTACAGCTGCTCTGCCAGGCTGAGCACACAGCCCTGCTCTGACTGAACCCATCCTGCACAGCCATGCCAGAGCTTCTGGGTTCCCTGGACATCTTCCTTCCCACCTAGAAATTCCCCCCAGCCAGAATTAGGGGATTTTTTACATTTGTGCAATAGCTTGACCACGGAAGAGGCACATCAGGGATTCCTGGCTAGGGCCATGGCAGCTGCTGTGGGAAATGGGCAGCAAGCCTGAAACCTTCTGGTTTCGTTGGGTCTGTGGCACTTGGAGACATCACCTTCTGCATCCCTGCTGGAGGTGAGAGCTTTCCATGAGATCCATGAGCCGGAGCAACCCCATACACAAGCACGTGAACCAGAGAATTAATTTCTGTTCCTAATAAAACATTCACATTCTTGGAAATTTAAAGCCCAGTTAATCTTCTAATTCCAGAATTAGGAAATTCCCCTTTTCCCCATAGATTCCAGCACACACAGGAATCCACACTCATGCCAACATGGGTCACATGCACAGTCTTCTCCAAAGAGCATCCTTTGCAAAGCAGCAAACCTTTTCTTCTCCCCACTCCCTGTCTTTTATTCTGTAGCTTTGTCAGGAGCATTTGCACCTGTCTTCTCACACTCAGCTGCTCTGTACTTTTGCTGAAGATTTCTTCTTTTCAGTCCAGGACACAAAAAGCAGAGGGTTTCATTCAGTAGTGACTGAGAGAAAAACATTCCTGTCTAAAACAAAGCTACCAGCAAAGCAGAGAGACGAGGAGAGTGAGGGAAAGAGCGAGTGTGCCTGCAGGGAAAGGAGCTTGAGGAGAAGTGTAGGAGGAATACTGATTCTAGACTTGCAGCAGGTCTATTTTTCATAAAGATAACAATAATACCGTGTAATTAGGGCAAAAAATCACACTAATTGCTGAGTGCCTGTCTGCAGGGTTCACTAGGAGGGAAAGAAACAAATGGGGCTGAATGGATCCTCCTGGGGTTGGCACTGAGGCTTTTCCCAAACTTATCCAAAAGATCTCACTGTTGAAAGTTAGAAATGTATATTGGAATTTCAAGCTTCCCCCCCCCCCCGTTATAAATTTCCTTGGGCCAGGTGTGGAAGGGCTAGCGAGGGTGTTCTGACCAGGGCAACACCACAGAGACAGACCCATCTGGGTCCTGAAAAATGAGAATGCATAATCCATGTTGCTTCCAAAGCAAGACTGAGCACTGAAAATGGGCATCTCATGATAATATAATTTCTTGTCCTCTCCAGTCAGTCCTGGGGAGACCCTTCACCTCTCCATTGCTGTGGGCTTTGCCCCTTTCATTCTCCCAAAAACACACGAACAACGCCAGAAATATCTTCTGCAGCCAAAGTGACCCAAGAACCAATTTCCATGTTTAAAGAGAGAAAAATCCAGTTTGTACGACCTTCTTATCCTGAGATGGGAAGGGATTCTCCTGATTCAGCATGGTTGGTACTGGGCTGAGGAACTTTCCAGAAGGCCATAAAGCACAGACCTGCTGTGATCTCATTCAGCTACTGAGCAACCAATTGTCACCAAATTGGATTTATTCCTCGTTTTTTCTTATCCTCTGTTGAAAATTACTTTTGCTTTAATTTTCTACCCAGTTTTCTTAAATAAGCACATCAGTCTCCCTGAAAGAAAAGTTCACAGTGTCAGTTTCTAGCATGTGTATATCTGAATTTCCACACAGAAGATTTTCAGAGTCCTTTAAAATAAACTGCATCAAAAATACCCATAGTCAAAAAACCTGTCTAGCTGAAGACACTACTGGGTAATCCCCTCCCTGGGGTTGTGGCTGTAAGCTTCATTCAACTTTAGGTGGTGATTTTCCAGAGATTTTAATCATTTTAAGGGTTTGTGCTACCAAATCACTGCAAAGTGCTTGTGAGTCACAGCTGAAAAGGGAATTTGAGTTAAGAGTCAGAGCAGCAGAAGGAAAACCTGCAGGCAAGGGATGCAGACAAAACACAGCAGCACAAACCACTAGACAAAGTGTGACATGTCGAAAGGAAAGAGACTGCCCTGGTCATCAGTCCTGGAGCAAAGAGCCTTTCTTTTAAACAGGAGAGGCTTTTCTGCAAGATCTCCCCCTCCAGGCTCTCCTCACTGCCCAGCCATGCCAGCATCTGAAGGATTTATTCCCCAGATATTGCCTTTTCTCGAGCCTTGGACTGATGGGTGCTGCTGATGGTAGGGATGTTTTATCACTCACAGATGTGTGATTTCTCTGGGGAGATTAAGTGTTAATGATGTTGATGATTAAGTGTTCTTTGGGGGGCAGGAGCTCTCTATTGCTTAGATTCAGCTCCCAGCTCTCTGGGATGTTCTGGCATTCCCACACACTGCCCTGCAGCACGCAGAAAGGCCAGTAATAAATCACGTTTTAGTATCCAAACACCTAATTACTTGTCCCTTGTCCTGAAGTCACCTTACTGTATGCGAGTAACTTACTTAACAATGTGACTTCCGGGGTTCAGAGATAAAAGAAGATGTATAAACGTAAAATGAATTTAAAAGATTTTCGTCACCGTGTGTCATCCATCGAACCTGCCAAGCTGCTGCCTCGGAGCTGGGATCCAGTCCACGAGCAAAACTTCACCCTCCATGCAGCTCTCACTGGGGAGGAGGATGCTTTGTGCCTCCCCTATTGTTATGCACCCAAACTCTCCGTGGTGATTGTATCTCCCCCAAGATTTCTCCCCAAGCGTTTCTTGTGAGTCACCCTTTAATCAGGGGCTCTTTTCAGCACTCCCCACACAGGAGGGATGACTGCATCTGTCTCTTGATAGCAGTGATGCTCTTTCAACATGACTGGGCAGAATTATATGCTAGCCAGAGCATCCTAATGAATGTTTCAGTATTTAATTGCCAGCAGACCTTAACCCACTGCAAATTAAATGTACTTTTCCAGCTGGGGGAGCAATATTTAAAGCTCAGTGAGTTGCTTTTTAATATTGAACTGTAATTTATGTAAAATAGGAATGATTCCTTGAGCAAGTTCAGAAAGAGGAATGAGGTAAGCTATTTGTTACAAGGTTTTGATTGTGATCAGACAGAACAATTTGGGACTAGGTGTGTTTGAGACAGGAAATTCTCTAACCATGCCTATGAGAGATATTGTGATGGAGATTCACATTTTTGATAAATTTTTTTTAAAAAAGGTGTTTAGAAATTCAAATGATTGTTCCTAAAAGATCTTACAAAAATAAGTAAAAAAGTACTATGGAATGATATTTATATAGAGAAGCAAGTGAAATGTCATGGAATACTTGTTCTCAATGATGGTCCATCTTAGCTTGCTTTCATGCTTCCAGGAATCCACACAAAAGCACCAGATTTAAAAAAAAAAAAAAAACCAACAAAAAGAGGTATGAAAGTTTTCTGATTTAAACAAATTGTTTGGTAATGATGTCTTTCTTACCAACCAGTTGTTGCTGAAATTAAATTGGTGTTGATGTTTTGAGGCAGTTTCAGATTTGATCGTACTCCCTGGTCTTTAAACTGTAGATCAATACTGTTACAAAAGATCTCTGGGCCCTCACATCTTTACAACAGCTGCATTATCACTGGCTGCTGAATTTGAAAGTTTCAGGAGGTTCTTCTCTGCCTAAAATTTGTTTTATGTATGGATTCTGTGCTGCAAGAAGCTCTGCCCAGGCGCATTTGTAGAAAACAAACTTTTGCCATCACTTTACAGATGACGAATGAAAGGAGGGAAGATTAAGTGCCTTCCAGTGAGAGCAAATCTTTTGCAGAGCCAGCACTGAACTGCTATTTGATTCCCTGAGCAACACCTGGGTCCTGAGCTCGTCCTGCCGCTGTACTGAAATTAATGAAATAACCCTAAATGGGGCCAGGACAGACCTGCAAAGTTCTCGAGCTTTGAAGGTCACCTGCAGGTGACTGCAATGGCCTCACTTTGGTATCCCCTCCTTGTTGTCCATTTTGTCTAAGAATTAATCAATTAATCATTTCTGAAGTGTAATCAAGGACTGAAGCTGTAATCAAATGGCAACCCAATAGAACACAGGGATGTTTTTCTGCCTGACTGCCTGGCTGCCCCTCGGAGCCACATTAACAATTATCTCTGCTGAGTGACCCCTGATCCTGCACAGTTTAGCTGAAAGAGATGCATCCAAGTAGCAATTTCACCTTTTGCCTTCATTGTGTGGTATTATTCTAACTGTTTATTAAATTCCCGGCCTCTCCAGAGCTTGCACAATAGGAAAATCATTAGTTAAACCTGCAATTACTGTAATGAGAAGATATAATGAAGTTATCATTAAGGAAGATTAAATATTTTCTTATTTTCCCCTCCCCCTTTATTTAGAACGATCTTTTTTTCTCCTTCTCCTCAAACTGCAAAAAACTGGCATTTCTAGTAGAACCCACCAAGGAGAATCTGTGGTAAAATTAGTAGCAGAAAGAACTACAAGGAAGGAATCTCATATCAGTTCATGAGGAGGTTTTCTGGAACAACCCAATTCCTCAGTTTTGTAAAGGCAGATCTCAAATTCTGTCTCTTCCTGCCATGATATCAGATGGTGACATTCCCAGTAAAAGGCAGGGGACATAGCTGTAAAATGCATTGTTTGGGTATATTTACTGTATATTTATTTTATTAAAAATCTTTTTTCCTCACTTCTCCCTTAAGTACCTCTATAGGCAGAAAATATTCTGTCAAAAGCTAGAAGTGAATCACTGGAAAATCAGCCTTCGTTTGAGACAAACGATCTAGAAACAGTGAGAAAACACTGAACACTTTATAAAATGTGGACAACACATTTTATCACTGGATAAGGACTCTTATACTTGTGTAAGTTGTTGCAAAGGCTATATAAACATAGCAAAAGGAGCTAAAATAAGCCCATTGTTCCCAAAACATTGGTTGGACTGTTGAAGAGCATGTTTTACAGCAGATGCTGAGTATCTTCCCAGACACTGACATCAGTTAAAGAGATTTAGCAACCTCTGCACTTACATCTTCACAAACTCAGTCTACTTCTACAGCTAAAAAAAATCCATTACGTGCCCAGATACTTGAATAAGTGTTGAGCTGAACCCAAATGTCCTGCCAAAGGCACTCTGAGCAAGATATTAGACTGTCTGGGATCTAGATCACTCCATAGTAGCCAGACCGTCGCCATGGAAAATGTACAGAGCAGCAAAGGAGTCATCCAAAGCATCTCATCTCGGTTTCTAAATGTTGGTAGTGAAGATATTCTCCCCAGGGTCATGGGTTTGACCTTCTCCTCCCTCTCTGTTCCACGGAATGGAAGTAGAGACCAAGAATTCCAACGCATGAAAGGGCAACACGAGGACACAGCACCATCGGAGGGGGCTGAAGATAAATAGCAGTAATACTACAGCTGTATGAAACTGTCATAAGCAATATTCCCATTGGACAAGTGGTTAAAATACCAACTTTACACTGAGCAATATCCTGGGAGAAGGCCCCTGAATTATTCCTTGGGGTATCTTGCTGTTACAGAGGCGTGATGGATGTCCAGGCATTAGTGGTGCCATCTCAAGCCATCAGAAGTGTTGACACAGATGGAGCAGTTTGATTAAGTGTTCCTGTTCAGCTTTCTCTATAAAACACTGTATTGGATGGAGAAGCAGAACTCTCACCTTTGCTCCATCTGTATTTGTATTCTCAAACTGTAACAAAAATAGAATAAAACCACTGGAAAGATTAATCCCAACACTCTCATGCTTGCTGGAGGAAGGACCTTCTTTTGCTGGCTGTGGATTCATCCAATTCTAGAGGTCTTTAAGGATGTCTTTAAGTAACTGTTGATGTCCTCTTTATGTTTTAATTGCTCCTCCTGCAACAGATCCTGTGTCTGCACATCCCCCATCACAGTGTAGATCTCCTAAATGAACAGATGTTTCTTTGAGGCTCCTCCTGAACAGGTGAGGATGATCCCTCTTTCCTTTCCTCTACCCTTTCTGTGTGACAGAGACCCCAGGAGGAAAGTCTGCTAATTAGGAGTGGCTGGTGTTGATTCTTCATTTGCTCCAGAAATTACCGGAGCCCTAATGAAGAGGCACTGAGTGACAGCTGATTTGCACAGTTTAGGGAGCTGAACCGCAGAACATCACACAGGTCAGAGACTGGGGTTTGCCACTGTCTGTTGTCCTTGATAGGATTGTTGTGCCACTTTTGTAGAGGGCATTTGCTGCTAATAATGTTTTAACTTTCAACAGGAGCAAGTAAAATCTCCCAGCACAGAACAAATTAATAGTCAGGGCAATAGCTGCAATGAGGTTGTAAAAGGAAACTCAACTCCCCCAAACAAGGTTGTATTTTCTGGCTTCCCATTTTCAGAGATCTGATTATACTTTGTTTTGATATCACCTGAATTAGGGAAAGTGATGGGAAATTGGAGGTACAGGAATTCTGCAAGTGGATGTTCAGTGTTTTCTCCACCTGGAGAAGAACAAAGATGAGACAAATGCTGGGAAGCTCTATAGAATAATCACACCATTCTAAAATAGAAATAATAACATATATTACATGCACAGAAATGGAAAGACTAAGGACTTATTTGGTAAAATAAATTAGTCATTGGCTCTGTTCCTTTGATCATAAATTACATGGTAAGGAAAAATCTCAATTTCAGTGAGTGTCTGGAAGTGCACTGAACATATTTCAATAAAAATGCCAAAGAATTTGTTCTCTCAATACCCAATAGACTGGAATGAATTTCAGCACCTGGGAGTGACTGACACAAGGCCTGCTTTATTTAATAAATAAGGAGAGCCAAGCCTGACTCCTGATCTCAATCCAGCCCATAATGGACATCCTGAGGAGTAGAGACTGACTGAAATGCAGTGTATTTGTAGCAGACCAAGGAGAGGATTTTAATGACTTGTGGGTGTGCTTGAGCTCATAGAACAAGAAATGGGAGGTGGGGTTTGAAGGAGGATGGAAAGTTAAAATCAAGTAGAAGACTGAGGTCTCTCAGCTGTTTTGAGGGTTTGTGAAGCTCAGTGCTGTGCTGTGTGACAGCTGCTGACCCACTGTGGTCCCTCCAGTGCTGCTGTTTCTCTTTTCTCATGTTTCATGCCTCTTGTTTGGGGGATTCAAGCACTCACACATTTCAAGCTGCGCTGACATTACTCTGCAAAGCTGCTCAGTCTCTGGTATTTATGTCTGCATTGCCTGACACGAGTCCCACTGCTCTCTAGGTCACTTCTTCTCTTTGAATTCAGCCTTTAAAATGGTTATCACAAACCCCAAAGCACTAATGAAAAGAGTGCAAACTTCTCCACCTTCTGTATCTCTAATGAAATGCCTTGTGTGTCTCTGGGGGGGAAAGATATTTGGATCTTTCTCTCAATTATTTTTCCAGTCTATTAAACTGTCTAAACTCCGGGTTCCCAAAACTATACAAATACATAAATAACATAAAACTTAGAGAGAATAAATGAAAATGGAGGCCTCTGCTCATCTCACCCAGCATCCTGGTTGATCATCCCCAGGAGACATCTTCAGAAGCATGGCTTTATGACCACGAGAGAAAATAATGATGCGCTGAGAAAACTTGGCAATGCACAGCCCTGTTGCACACAAAATGGATCCCCAAAGTGATTCATCATTACCATTTGCAAAATAAATAGCGGTGGGAGAAAAGGAAGGGACGTCTTTGCATTTGTCTTTTAATTTGATGTCTTTACACAGCGAGAAGCTGCCACTGAGGGTGGTGAAGGGAAGGGATAGAGGCAGGAGCGACAAAGGAGAAACAACTTCATGTCCTCACAAAACCAAGTAATTGAAAGGAAGTGTGCTCCCAAGACACAGCAATGTAAACACGTATCCCATGGAAGTTTAGCTACCCCAGCCTAAATTCTCTTTAGCTTCCCGCCAGCGCTCTGAAAAAATGCCCTTCTGTGTGTCTGAGATGCTGAGAGGAGACAGGATGGCACCCTGCTGTAAACAGCCCATTTTAAATACTGCAGATATTATATATTAGTTACCTCCCTGCCTTTTAAAGCATACATGTGCTTGTCCATTATAAGTGAGATTTGCTTTCCCAGCTCTGGCTCTCAGTGATTTTTTAAGGAAAAGAAGGTCAGGGGACAAGGTACAGCTCATCGCAGCTGTTGTAAATACCAAGATTATTTTTGCCTGCATTTATCCCATCATGCTTGGAACACCCAGCTCATGCACCTACGCATCTTACAAGGCCCCAGAGTCAGAGAAGGTCCTGCACCTCACATAGATCTGTCACCTTTTTGAAATTCCCATTACTGCTACTCTGCTACTCTGTAGCACAGCTCAGGTAATATTCCAGCTGATCCCTTCTACCTCTTCTGTCTAGAGTGTGCCAGCCTGGGGAGCTGACTCATTAAATGAGGAGCAGAAAACAGCAATTTGGTGTTCTGAGCTTGTCCTTCCTTCCTGACAAACACCTGTGCCACTCACACCCTGCACCTTCTCCCACAGATGCCTCGCAGTCCAGCTCCCTCCTCTGCACAGTTTGACATCTCCATCACACTTGGAAATGAGATGACTGGAAAACCTCATCTTCAGCTACTCTTTCCCATGGGTTGGAAAATCAGATTATATTTTCATAGCTTTGAAATAAAATAACACAGGCAGTTTGCAAAGCAAATAATGCTGAAATAATCAGACACTTTTTAGTCAATCATTTCACTGAGAAGGGTTTTGGTTTTGCTGAAATGTTGAAGAGGGACAAGGCATGAGCAAATGCATAGAAACAGTTCATTTGCTGTGGTTTTCTGTTCCCCTCACCATGTTGTTGCTGTTTATTCTCCACACAAATCAATTTAAGAGTATCTGGGGAAATCAAAAAGGCTCATATACCCGTCTGTCTTCTGTAACATTCATTGAATGGGCTGGACTTTGGATATAGCTCTGCTCTTTGGGGAGGGAAGGGGAAGCTTATTCCACTCTGACAGACAAGAGGAGCTCACAGGTTTCCCCTGCAGAAAAGCTGCTGCTCAGCTCTGTCCCAAAACCAGATAAATGTGGTAAAGAGGTTTATTTTAATGTCTGATAATGGTCAGTGGTGAGTGCTTAGGGGAAAAGGGACAAAATCTTTGGGTAAACTCTCCTAGCTCCTCCCAATCTGTGGTTTAGGATCTGCTAGAGCTTGAGAGCGTGTTCCTAGAGGTACCAATAAAGTGACTGAAAAAAGGATTTTGTCTTCCCTTATTAATGAAAGTGATGTACTTTAGAAAACTGAAACCCTTATAAGTTTAATCAGCTATACTGAGAAGCTGAATATTGCAAGAATCCAACATTATGGGATGCCTTACCACATCGCTGTTCATCAAACTCACCTTCAGCTCTTCCTTTTCCTGCAGCATTAATACTGAAAACACAGCTGTGAGGAGGTTCTTCTTCAGAACATAGTAAGTGAATCTTCAGTCTTAGGTCATGAGGGTTAAAGTGGCTATTTTCTTGTCAAACTCAGAGAGAAGAAATACTGTAAAGAAATTTTTGAAAGGTGTCAGTCATCCTGCTAATCTGTCTCTGCAGTCTCCTTACAAACAGAACCTCTCAGCACCTGCAGAGAGAAGAGCAAACCACGTGCAAAAAGTTTTCTAACAAACCCAGGCATTACCTCAGGACAGAGCAAGCAGCACCCAGTCCTTTACAAGTTTTAGGTTTAAAATCCTGTGTCTTTCACTTTGCCTGAACCATGAATGAGCACTTCGAGTAACATTACTGTTTTGGGACAGCTTCCTCCGGAATCCAAGAGCGACTTCAAGCTGGATACGCGATTTGGAAGGCAGAAGATGTGAAAACAGTTTCATTCTGGAACACTGTCATGAGAAGTCATGCAGAGATGTTCCCATGCTCTGTTCCAGCAGACCTACAGCAGAGCATCACCGTGCAGGGAACATGCGAGACAGAGCAGACTGAGAGCAGCGAGGGTGTCAAACCTTGGAACAGCGGCCCAGAGAGCCTGGGGTGTTTCTGCCTGTGGAAATACTCCAGAGCTAGCTATAAAAGGCCCTGAGCTGTCCTTTTCCCTGGCTGGAAAAAGTCTATTAACTTTGAAAGTAGATATAACCTTGAACTTGGCCCGGCTTGGTGTGAGGGCTTGATGAGATGACCTGTGAATGTTCTTTTCAATGTTAACTATTCTGTGATCCTATGAATCCCGGCAAGGTCATCAGCAAAGCTGCTTTCTGTTTTCCTCCCTGGCTTAGCCTGGCTGTCCCATTTTGCTTGGTGCAGGAGGTCTATCAGCTCTATCTTGTCCACCATGAGGACCAGCAGCTGTATCCCTATGGAAAACAAACGAATTCCTCAGTTTGTGTTTGTTATACATCTGAAGTGACCTAAACAAAGCAATGAAAGCCACTGCCACAAGTGCATGCTCAGCTTTTTCCCTTTCTTAAACTGCAGAAAAACAGCCCCTAATCTCTGCTCACGCAGAAGGATGAAAAATGCATCAGCTCTGAGAACAGCACGCTGGTACCTACAGGAGCACATTAGGTATGAAAAACCTGCACAGCGTGAAGAGAAAACTCAGTTTCAGAGATGGCAGCATGGGTAGCTCTGTTGAGGTTCCTTGCTACAGGATTGGCACGTTTCGCTAAATTGATCGTGGCTCCAGCACTCCCCCAAAAGTGCATCTGTCACAATCCCCCCATGCCAGGAAGGTTTTCACTGGGTGTTGGTTGCATCTGCATGTTTTCCTGCAACAAAAAACCCTGTATGTTCTAAGTAGCTTTTCACTTTCTCAGCATTTCAAAGAACAGTTGGAACAAAATAATGATGAAGGTAATAAAAAAAAAGGCACACAGAACCAGGTTGGCAAACGTAATCACAAGGTATATTAAAAAGTTAAACATAGCTCAGTGCTTTGAAAATCAAGCACCATGGGAAGCCGAGGATGTGATGCCCCCTTGGCTCGATGTCACTTTTTAAAAGGAAGGCTGTAATTGAGTAATCAGCTTGCTGGTTGTCATGGAAATGGCTGCTGGCTGCTGCAGGGAGCCAGCCCCAGGCTTTGTGCTGGTGGTGCTGGGGCAGACCCACCCAGTGCAGACCCACCCAGGGCAGCACCCCTAAGTCCAGCAGCAAGGGGAACAAATACACCTTGGGCACACACGGCCTGCAGGAGGATGCAATTCACAGACCCAATGCCACCCTGTGCTGCCTTTGATGCCTGGGGTCGCACTGTTGATCTTTCAGCGGATGGCAGTGCCAGCGCGGTCTGCATCTCACACTGGTGGGGGATTGGTGGGGTTAATTCCAAATTTAAATGCAGTGTGGAAAAGGGAACGCATGTACAGGATGCATAGTGGGAAAGCTGCTTGTCAGTGGCCTTTGTGTGGTGATTAAAGTCAGCTCCTGCTGCTCAGCATTTAAACTTTAAACCGAGGGGCGGATCTGCGAGAGACAGGACCTGTGCGTGTGCACGAGAGAAGGAAAACTGAGGTTAAGCTGAGGTTTCTGAAACTCACAAAGGAAATTACTTCTATTATCCGCTGTCTTCAGGAACTTCACCTGCTGTTTCTCCTGAGGAATCCTCTCACTGGGAGCTAGAGAAGGTTTTTGAAGAATGAAATAAATGTATTTTGTGGAAAGAATGGCACAAGAGACTAAACCACACAGTAAATAAGAGGTCTGTTCAAATGAGAATAACTCAAAATATTCCATTTTGCTGGCTGCCCTCATTCTGAGCTGCTACATTGGCATTCCCTCACCACACCAGCCTGGAACCATCGCAGGTGCACTCCCAGACCTGTGCACAGGCTTTCCTTGTGGAAACATCTGAACTTCCCATCCCCTGAGCAAGAGAAAATGTCCAATACACATTGCTGGCTGCAGGCACAAAGGGCAAACAGCACAGGGCACTCAGAAATGAAGCACTGCATCCATGGTCATCACCACTTCAGCATCTTGTGCTTCCTGTCCTCTCCCTGCCGTGAGCCCCTGGGAGCACAGGGATGCAACATTCCCTGGCCTCAGGTCACTTCCAGAGCCACGTCATCAGGACAATATTCCAGCTTCATTTCTCCATGCAAGCATCTGTTCAGGTTTTGGCCTTAGGTCCCCAGTTGCAAAGTGAACATCTTGATAAAAAACAGATAATTTATCTTGATGGGAAAACAGATAATGCATTTGGATTTATGGTTCTTCAGGCACTGGTATATTGTGGCTATGACACATAGAGAGAATCAAGGCAAAAATCAAAGTCCTTTAAGTCCTTAAGATGAACCAAATTGTGACTGTAATTACAAATTTATCACTCCACAAAAGCTGAAGTTTGTATTAAAAAGAACAAAGCACATACTACCTGACCAAGCAAACATGCAAGTAGAGACCAACATATGCTTCCTCAATCTCAAGTTCTTTTCAATATTCTTTCAGTCAGGCCACATGGTAGAGTTTCATAAAGAAGGTCTAAAGTAAGTGACCAATGAAAGACTTTTGTCTCTCCAACACATTAAAAGAATTCTCCCTAATATGTCTGATAGCATCTCAAATGAATATTGTTTTGTTTGTTGCCTTCTGCATATTTAAAGCATGTTAACATGATTCTGGAAATTACTTCTCATTACTTGGCTGCTTCTATAAGAACCACATGAGACTGCATGATGCACTGCTGCTCTGCAGAATTTATGTAAACAGTATTTTTGTTCCTCCTCTTTTTTAAAGGGTAAAATGGTGAGTGGTTAAAAGCCCTCTGAACCCAGAGACATCTGCCAGCGCAGCAGAAGGGAGTGAATATTAAGGCTGATCAAATTTAAGCACACCGTAACTCTTGAAAGTGTCCTTTAAAAATTAGTCTCTGCATATTGGGAAAATTCCCCCATTTGTAATAATCACATTTCCCTTTGCTTCTCTAAGTTTAGCACACTTTGTTTTGCACTCTGTAGCAGAATATGCCATGCTCAAGTCCATCTACTAAGCTGAAACAGTGAGAGCAATTTTAATTAATCACTGTAAGGTTCTGTTTTGCATGAAGGCAGCTCAGACTCTTTGACCCATTAATTAAATAGTGGAATTTACAGTTCCTTGAAAATGTTGAAGAAGCAAAAGATTAGTCAGATCTGAGCTGTATTTGAAATGGAAATTGAGACACATTGGACTGTGGATAGGGAAGAGCAAAGTGACATGTTAAAAAATACTGTTAGTTCAACAGACATGCACTAAGCCAAAGCCAACCGGAAATATTAATTCTTCCTGACAAAACTCATACAGCAGAAAGAGGAAATAGGTTAGATCTTTAGGGGTGAGTTGGCCAAGATCCTTTAATCCCAACAGAAACTCCAGCCTCCACAGCAAGAATTTGGTTTCCACACTTCTGTGAGCGAAACAATCTCTTTGTTAAGAAATTAAATCCTGACATGTCTGGGCAATGCCCTGGAGAAAAGAAGGCAAGTAATTAAGGAGAAAGAGCAAGAATGTGGGTCCCTGTGGCCCCAGCTGAGCTCTAACACAGAGAGAGTCTGCAGGAGGGTCACTGCACTTCTCATGCTGCAAATGAACCTGCACAGGTGGGCTTAAGCACCTGGTTCTTATTCTAATTCAAAATATCTCTCCATGCAGGGGTAGGAAAAGTAAATATTTTATTGAAAAAGTACTTGCTTATAATGTTAAATTCATTGATAAGGAGGCTCAGATTCCTTTATGTTCTTTCTGTTGGCTCCTAGCATAAGAATCAGTTTAGTAAAACCAGTAGCTATTTCTTCTGGGAAATTCTTGTGGGGTACAGCAGGGAATTGTATATATTCCTCTAGCTCTTGTTCTGTCTTGTAACACTGAATTAATTAACACAGGCCTGCTGTGATCCCACTCAGACAAACAACTGGAATTCTGACTGAGGTAAAGCACATTCACAGCAGACATGCATCTCTCAAGTCACCAGGGTTTGTTTGCATCTCCAAATTATTAAACATCTCTGTAACAAATGCATCATGCATGTGGAGTGAGATTCTGCCTGTCCCAAAGCCTTGAGGCACTGTCACCACTTTGGTCCAGGAAAACATTCCAGGTCTTGGCTAAGTTCATGGGTTTGAGTTCAGCTGGATTTGGATGCTTGTGCCTGGCTGCAAGGGGGGCTGGGAAGGAGGATCAGGCAGATGTGGAACATCAGGAAGAGATGTACACACAGGGGTCACAAAGCACACAGTTCTGAAGGTGGGATTTTCACTTTCAGCTGATTTTCTGAATCTTCAGGGCTTACATCAAGAAAAACATGCTTGATGAGGAAGTGCAGTTGTAAGTTAATGACATTTTTTAATCGCCCAAGATTTTGCACTTCTGTTTTCCCCCCAAAGAAGTCAGGCAATATCTGTATTCAAATTGTAATTGAGAAACTCCATATCAGCAAAAGTAATATTTTCAGAAAATTTAAATTATTACCAGTAAT
Organism: Acanthiza pusilla; assembly: GCA_036630365.1. NCBI lineage: Eukaryota > Metazoa > Chordata > Aves > Passeriformes > Acanthizidae > Acanthiza > Acanthiza pusilla. Next base: position 6,208,442 of record JAXCHO010000049.1, on the reverse strand, counting down.
TAAAATTAATCTGCTTGCTTTCCACTTCCACAGACTGCTCATGCTGATTGAATTTATGTCTGTCCTAGCCCCAGGTATGTACCCTCCTACTCCTACTCCTGGTATTCCCTCTTGCCATCCTGTATGCAGAACAGCTGCTCCAGGGCATGCACAAAGCTAATTTGGGCCACTGTCCAGGCAGATCAGACATGCAAATACTCAACTTTGTAATACTTGGAGGCTCAAACTGCAGATACATTGGGAAAATCACTCAAGAAACTTGATCTTGTATTTGGGTTAAAATGATTACGGTGAAATTCTATTTTGCATGACCAGATATTTGTTTTCCTAGAATCTTTCTTAAATACAGCTCCCCTAGACAGGGATGTTTCCAGGACTGCTTCAGCCAGTCATTATGCCTAGGACAAGTCTTTGGCCTCCTTAATCTTGGCATGACAGTCTTAACAATCCTTACAAAAACATTTATCCACATCTTAAGCCTCCTTGGCAGCATTAAATCATCTCCCATCCCACATATACGAGCTGGCTGATGGATGTATGCAAATGCCTGGCGGTAGGGAAAGACATTTTAATATAGAGCCCCAGTAAATTACTGAGATTATTACAAGGGAAAAGGCATGATAAGTTGTTCTGTTGTTGACTGTGTATTCCCAAGACACAGTGGTGATAGACAGGCAGACAGCGGGCGGGGATGTTTGGGATACCTATCTAGATGGGGATCTCAGATATAAATAATATCTGCTTTGCAGCTTCCCAAGGTCTGTCAGCACTGCCCTCTTCCCAAGTCTCCCTGTTTCTAATTCAAACGGATAAAGAAGTAAACCTTTCCATTTCTATTTGTTTTCTACAAGTAGCTCCCAGCACGGAGGATGATGTGGAGCAGTGGGGATTGAATACCTGTGCTGGCCCTTGGCTGCCTGGGCTCTGCCTGAAACCCTCTGTGTTCTGTGCCTGTGCCTGGGAATATCATCAGTGCCCTGGTGCTCGTGCAGGGCTGAGAAATCCAGGAGCATCCCTGACCAGGGCTGTGCAGTCGGACCCTGCTGCTTTCCTGCATGGCAGGTTTGATCCTGTGTTCCCCAGGAATCACTTCCTTTGCAGTAATTGAAAACAAAATTAATTATTTTTTTAAAAACCCCAATTAATTAATTAAAATCGTTCCTGTCTGTAGTTTTCACGGCGGCAGCAGATGGCGCTGAGGATTTCACAGAGCAATCCCGGGATCCAGGGATGGAGTACCAGGACCATCACTGCCTCCCAGCACTGCTGAAGGAAAGGTGAGAGAGCAGGACAAATCTCAAATCCCACCTGGAAGGGCAGGAGGGCAGCTCCAGCTTTAGCTCTGCCTTGTTGAGACATTTGAGGAAAAAGCCCCACCAACATTACTACAAAAAGGATATGATTTTGTAGTAGATTCTAGCAGCTTGTAGAAAAGTATTTAATTCTCCACTTGAAATCCTTTTGGACTTCTCCATAGAGGGAATACTTGCATGATGGAGCTGAAAAATACATTTCCAAGTTTAGAGCAGGAGAATAAATTATCAATACCTTCATTTTCATTCTGTTTATTTTTCTTCTTATTATTGTTGATCATTCAGTGGAAGACTTTTTTTTTTCCTCCCAATCACTCAGGTTACTTTTATACTGTTATTTTTATTTCACTGCCTGCTTTCTGAACCAATACCCAAGCACTTCTGGGAAAAGAGTTATGGATCTGAAAGCAGGATTGTTGTTAGTTGGGCTTGCCTTGTAAATAGAGACCTGTGCCTGAGCAGGTCAGCAGAATGGATTGCAGAAAAGAAAGAAAAATATATTAACTCTGAAAATAAAAATAGGGAGGGAGATAGAAGGAGATTACGTGCATATGTTAGTTCCATAATTGACAGCCGACTCTGCTCTGCATTTTAAACAGATTAAGGTCTTCCTTCTGCTTGTTTAAAAAAAAAATTTAAAAAAAATAATATGTATATAATTAGTGGCAGTGTTAGCTATTGCATTAGGACTTTGGGGCTTTATTACACTTTTTGTCACTAAGTGTGCTTTACAAAGCAGAATAAAATCTCTTAAGCAAGAGCAGGGGCTGCTCATCAGAGCAGGGGCACAGCGCTGGCCCTACCCCACCCCAGGGCAGATGGCATCGCTGGCCTGTGGGTTTGGCACCAGTCCGGGATCCTGCCAAGGAGCAAAACTGGACGAGGGATGAAGCTTGTACCTGGAGCCCAGGCCATATGTGAGGTTTTCTCCGCATGTTCCAGCTGCTGGCCCTGCCTGTGGTGGCTCCAGCTGCAGCAGGGATGTGCAGGGACATCGTGCTTGGCTTCAGTGCTGCTGCTTTGCCCATCATTTTCCATGCCAATTGTTTGACTTCAAACAGCAAAACACTCACAGCAGCTGAGCACCAAAAATTTTTAAATTCTGACCTTGTGTCTTTTGCATCTAGATCTACCATCAGGTTTCGTTGCAGGAATTTTTCATTCTTTTGTTTTGCCTTTCCATCTCCATCCTTACCTTTGTTTTTTCTTTTTCTTTTTTTCTCTATCTTTATTCCTCTTCTCGAGTTACATTTTAAGAGTCATGCTGCATTTGTTTGCGCAAATGCAATAAAACAGGTTAAAAAATATATATCTTTATCTACCAACACAATAATTTTATTTCCATCCACATTTCAAAAGAGCAAATTCATTTTCAGACAGAAAATATCTATGATGCAATTTTGTTTTAGACTGTGGGTAACATGCTTCAGTCTGTGACAGCACTGTTAAAAAGATAAACCTATTCAGTAGCATTAATCTTTACCCTTCACACACAAAATAGGCTGGATTTATAAATGCCAAGACACTGATGAAAACTGGAGCGAGAAAGGGAAGGAAGAGTGAAAAGAAAACACTTGCCAGGTTACCCAAGAATCATTACATTTTTGAAAAGTGACTTTCATGGGGGAGAAATCTGCTGGACCTATTAACACTCATCTGCAGCAAGACTTCTCCTCTAGGTGGGGAGAGGAATTTTTCCATCTCGAAGGCCCTGGGGGTGCAGCAGAGCCCCCCAGCCCTGGGGTCAGCACCAGGGCTCTGCTCCCTGCCCCAGCGCTGGGCTCAGCTCCTCCACAGCCACGGGGGCTGAAAGGGGACCCCCGGTTAGTTCAAGGACTTGGCCTCCTGCAGTTCTGTCTTTCCCCTGGTCCCAGGAGGTGTTGGTCTATCCAAAGAGGCTCCGAAGCCCAGGGGTGAATGTTGAGGTGAGGCGTTGGGTCATGGGTTGGAAAGAAGGAATTCAGTCTGTTCCTTTTCTCTTGATAACAGGAAATTCCTCCACTGTCCATCCTGGACCCCAGCACAGCTCCTGCCCTGCTGGTGAAGCTGCTGGGGTGGGAGAGCGGTGCCATGGCACCAAGGCTGTGGAGTCCACAAAAACCTCTCCACTTTGCCCTTCCTGAGTTTTCAAAAAGGTTGTTACAATGCTAAGAAGACCTCAATAAAATAATACCATAAAAGTTTAGTAATTTTAAATATAAAAGTTGATTCCTTCTCTCCTGTTATTCCCACCCCCCCCCAAAAAAAAATTGCCGTATTTCATTTCATTTTTATTTGCACTTTCTGAAGAGTAATGCATTTCCAAGAAAAGGATTAAATCTCTCAAAGTGAGGTAATAAAACTGAAGCTATAATGAAACTCACTGGGTATACAGAGAGATATTTCATTTAGGCATTGGAATAAAATTCTAGTTACAATCCTGGTCAGAATAATTCATGACCAAAACACCTCATACTATTTTTAATTGTCCTTGTTTTTCAAATAAAAGTTGTAGATGGTTTGGTAAATCATTGCCTGACAAGCTTAGTTTGTGAATGGCTCAGTGAGTCCCAAGGGGCACTTTCAATTTTTAAGGCAATTCATTTATTTATTTGTCTATACTAATAAAGCACATATTTAGAGATTTGTATTCTTCTTCTACTACTAAAAATGTATGAATCATACAGAGTGACAGCAAGGAACAACAAGAAGGAACTTATACAGAAGCTCAGAACAATATTGCTAGGTTTTTTCCCTACCAAGGTCTGAAAAAAGGAGCTTTTCCATAGATTTCTAGGGAAGAATAATTACATAATTGAGATCTAGTCCTCCTTGAAAAAATTATATAAAGTCCTTGATTAAACCAATAAGAATCATGGGCCATTTAATCTTATTTGCTAATAATGGTTGTAAATACACTGTATTTAGTGACCTGACACAATACACTCGCTGGAAAACTGAAACAAGGAAAAGACACAGCTTGCTCATTTCAGAGAAACACTAAAATACAATAGCAGAGACATAAACCAGAATGCAGTGGGAAAGCTATTGTACCTTATAATGTACTTTTCAAACCAGCATAGTTACATTCATTCTAGGAAACATTGTTCCCTCAAACCAGAAAGATTTGCAGTAGAAAGGGAAGTAATTGTCTTGTTATCAAAAACCAAAGAGTGTTTTTTCTCTCCATCTATGCTGAAAGAAACACTTTTCTACCAGAAACTGTAATGGAAGATCATGTAGATTCTTTTTCTCTCCCCAACTCCCAGAAAAATACAATGGGTGATATTCTAGCAGCCTCATTAATTCTCTAAGTAACTTAACTGCATCTTCACACTCCTCAACTTTTATAAGTCTGTGACTGACAAGTAAACATAAATTTCCCAGATGTGCTTCAAGCATGACTCTCTACCAGAGAAGCACAGAGCAGAACAACCCAAGATTTGATCAAATTTGCTTTGCAGCTGCTCCTTCCACAGGAGGCTTCACCTCCCCAAACTTTTACTACAAAAACCATTCATCGCTCTTCCTGTTTCCATAATTAGTTCTCTACCCATTAGCCAATATTAATGCAAACTTCTCCACAGCGTTCATCCATCAGCCCTTGTTTCCCTGGGTCTGTTCCCACCAACAGCCACAGCTCAAGTCCAAATTCAGGTGAATTAGTTCAGTGAGTAATGAGTTCAGATGTTCATTAGTGAATTAGTTCAAAACATCACCAGACATTCAGCAAGAAGGTCCAAACAAGTCATCAGTCCTTTCACAGACACATAATCAGTTCCTCAGATGTCAGATCATGCATTTTCCTGTTGATTATTCTATCATTTATCTCTTGAATGTTTCTGAACAAGTTAATTATCTATGCCAGGTATGCACATAAACACCAATCACTACTCCACCATTTTGGCTGTGATATTCCAGCCTGCATATTCTCCTTTCTACTGTCCTTTATCCAGTCCTTTCATAAACCACAGGGATCTTGCCCCTTAGTCTACTTTCCAGCTTATCCATCACACTTTTAAACATCCCATCAGTTTAGCTGCAGAATTAGAATTATGAGACTTAGCGATTTGCATGGCATTGATTTAGCCCACAGGCCTCACCAATGTGGTCATTCTCCAGCACTAAACACTAATAATATTATCTTTAACAAATTGCAGACCTACTGCAGCATGCAAAGCTAAAGGAGGATGGGAAATCTGCTGCTACGACTCAAGTGTCTTTGAACCAGAAAAATGTTCATTCTGCAAATACACTTTACCAAAATATGATATATACCTAATACAGAGATCTAAAAAAAACCCCCTGTGTTCTTGGTATTTGGTGTGACAGAGACCAATGCTCACCTACACAAACATGATTCTGGTGTAGCTACTGCAAGGAAATGTGTACCATTGACCTTGGCATGTGGAATATATCCATTTATCTGACTAAATATGAAGAAAAAAAAATAGCCATCAAAGAGATGCTGCTGATGAATGAAGGCTTTCTATTTCTGCTCTTCCACAAGATATTTCTCTTGCAGCTGGACTATTGCAGAATATTTGTCATAAAATCTTAGAGCATCTTCCACGTAGTTGTGGTGACGAGAGTACATTTTCTCTTCATTACCCAATACATCTTGAATTGCTTCCTGCAGCTCTGATGGGCCATTGTTCACTGCCCTATTGTTGGGCAGAAGCTGCAGCTTCAAGATGAGAAACTCACAATGGGATGCCGAAGTTTTCTCTTCAAAACACAACTGGAAAAAACAAAAACAAACCAACCCCGAAACCCTCAAGTAATATAAAGTAAATAAATGCAAGAATCTGAACAAACTAATCATTTCAGATGCTAAACATCTCACCAAACATCTGTTTGTCTCAGACTGTGAATGAAAGCAGGGGGAGGTTTGCACAGGAGTGGTTCTACTGCTGAGTGGGGAAAGGCAGCACAGCAGTGCAAAGAAAATGCAAATCTGCTGCTGCTTGTCAAACCGAATCGAGCCCATGTAATCTTATTTCTCAGCTTCTCTGAAGATAAGTTCGTCAAATGGACCAATCTCAGTGATTAAATAAAGATACAGGAACAATATCTGGTGCGCATGAGGATGTACCCAAAATGAATAGGGTTAGAATAGGATTTCTCCAGAGGGAAACAAAAGTTATACCCAAATTTAATACAGTCTGTAAGAGAAGAATGCCCTTTTCAAGTAATGCCAAACATAAAAATTTGAAAAGCTGGAAAAATCACTGCACAGCTATCTGCTTGCCAACATTTACTGACTCCAAATAAGTGTCTTTTTCTGAGTAAGCAATGCAAGAAAAAAAATTATCATAGAATCAAATACAGGAAAGTGGCTGATTTTCACTGCAGATTCACACACACAAAACCGAAAAGTATCTGCAGCTTACTGCTTTCCAAAGTCATATGAATGACAAAGTAAAAAAATGGGTTTAGTTTATTTAGTTATACTTTTTCTTGTTTAGGAGTAAGGAGCTGAACTTAGCAAGGGGGAAAAGTAATAGCCCCTTAAAAACAGCAGTGCTCAAAAACCAGCGAAATAGAAACTAAAGTGCAATATGTTTTCTAAGATAAAGGCAGTGAGAATATTTAAGACTATAAAAGAAAATAGAAATTCATGATGTAGAGGCTCACTGAGCTATCTCCAGCTCTATTATCAGTGGTGAACGATCAGGCAGATGCAGTCCATGGCATCTGTTGTTGCAAATGGATTCCAGTGAGTTTTATAAAAATAAAAGATTCAGCCTGCCTTCATAACCTGCCAGTACCTTGTCTGACCTCAGTCTGAGTGGATTTGGCAATAGAACCAAGGTTTAAGATGAGGCTAACTGGCAAAGCCGTTCCTGATCCTGGAGATGGATGAGTTATTTTTCTGTTTACGTTTAGAAGATGGTCAAATGCCAAAGCAGAGCTTTTACAGCTACTGTAGGCTCACCTCAGTGCCATCCTACACAGGTTTCACTATTCCTGTGATGCTCAGGCAGTTCTGTTTGCAATGCATGCAGATTGCAGCAGCTCAGAACATCTGCTCATTTGACTTTTCACTTTGGTTACTCAAAATCACACATGCAGCTACCACAGCCTAAAATTTCCTTGGGTTTTGTCTCATCAGAACTTGCTTTCTGGTTAACACAGTAAATCTCCAACTTTCCATGAAAAACAACATGTTTCTAGGGAAAATATCACTTGTTCTCCAAACCCACTAGGTTTGGAGTTTAGAGACTGTGTTTTTACTTGTATATTGGTGACCCTTGAAGTCCCTGCCCTCATTCTGAAGGCATGCAAGCAGTAAATCAGTAGGATCATATCCATTGTCCCCTCAAGTCACACTACAGCAGTCCATGTCCCCTTTAGGAAGCTTTCAGAAGACTTCCAGTTGAACCAGCAAAAGCTGAAGGTCACCAGTTTAAAACATCTGACAAATCTATGATACAAGTTCACTGAGTAGAGATGTACCTCAATAAAAGGCAAAATCCATGTTCCTGGTTTAGACAAGTGAGTAAAACACTCAGAACTGGCAGAAACAGACCTGTTCAGCTGGTGGATCTGCCGGGTTGTGCCAGCTCCTGGCCCTTTCTGCTCGTTGTGTGTCCAGCTACACATTCCTGTAATCAATCCTGGGTTTTAAACTCTGTTCAAACAATACAAAGAACCGTAATTCATATTTCTCCAACTGAGAAATGGAAATGACATCAGCTGCCCAGTCAGCAGATTGGAAAAAGGAAAAGAAAGGGGAAAGAAAGAAACCCCACACTTAATAAATAGTGTTTAATTTTTCACAACACCTATCAAGGTTTCAATGTGCAGCTGAAGAGGTCACTTTTAGTTTCCTGGAAAGATTTCCAAATGCTTCAAAATGACTCTATAACTCTTCCTCCATAGTTAATCAAGCTCAGGGTAAGTAGATTTTATAATAACTCAGCAGTAAGCAAGCCCTTCCAAGTAGGTGTTAATTGTACACACAGAGCTCCATTTCACGATCAACTTTACATAAAATGATCTGCATTGTGTAACCCAGGGCAAGGTGCTGGGCAGGCAGGGTTTGTGTTCTGCTGCCCTGCAAACATGGAGGAAGACACACGGAAAGGACAACTTGCCTGTATTATTATTTATCTCACGGAAAGGCAACACTGCAGTTCTTCATCCTCTCTTATTACCAGCTGTGCGTTGCAAGCTCCCCCTCCAGAATATTTCCCTGTTTTTAAAATAACTGGAAGCAATGGCCAGTGCTTCCCTGAACTTGCCCTTCTGGTCCATTATAATTTTCCCTTTATCCACCAATTGCCGCAACAAAACCTCGGTTGGAAACTCCACAATCTAAAGGGACAAGCAGAGCCTGAAAGCGGCAGAGGAGAAGCAATGAGGCCCAATTTGCTGAGCTGCTCTGCACAAGAGCCCAGCTCCCTGAGGAGTCCCCGCTGTGCCAGGATGGCTGGAGCTGGCGGGAGGCAATGACGGAGAGCGGAGCAGCCTGGGCAGCCCCAGCGGAATCTCCGCGTGCGGCCGAGCCACCGCTGAGCAGCCCAAGCACTACCTGGGAAACGTATTTGTGCTGCCTGCAGCTGCAATCCCAGCGCCAAGAAATTAAAAACCAATCAGCTTTATTGGCCTGCCGATGCCAGGGCAATTAGGGTTCATTTCTGACAGCATGTGCCCATGCACTGCTCTGGCTGCACGGGAACACATTTCTGCTGCTCTGCTCAGTGGCTGCCACTTCTTGGAGACCCTCTCTGAGCCCCCACTTCTCCAAAAACAGAGGAGCAATGAGGTTAGAGGCAAGAGCATCCTCCAGCACTGCGGAGGAATATTAAATTAATAATCCTGGCAATTAGTCCCCTTTGGATCCATGAAGCCAGCAGCACTAAAAAACTTCTTTTGTTACATGGAGAACTAAGTTTCAAAGACAGGAAGGGGCATTTGGGGTGAAAAATGCGGAGGATCCTTGTTTGCACTCTACAAGAGGTTTCCCTAATGCTTTAATTAAGTGTGTATATTTGGAAGTGCTTAATAGTTAAATTAAAGCCTAGATATTAGTTCTCTAGGAGGAGCTGTGTTTTTATATCAGAGTTCTGCATTTATAATTGAGTAGATCACATCAAAACAACATGTATTTAAATCAGAATATACTTCTAAATATACCTAACCTCCACACATAAAAACTCCCAGCAGGTGCCCTGTTAAACAATAAGGAACATAGGAGGTAGATTGCTGTTCTGAAGCCTTCGGTGAAAACTAACTCTAATTGTGTGCTTGCATTTTTTTATAATCAATTGTAAGAGTAAATCTCTCTCTGGTACAAAAAAAGACTTTTGCACTTTAAGCCAGCAAGCTAAGCAGTGTGATTTCAAGATATCATCTGCCTTAATATTTAGGACCTAAATCTCAGAGTATTAATATTTGATTCTGTGAGCACCAAAGTATCTTTGAAAGCATAAGCCTAGTCCCAAAGTCTTTAAATGTCTTTTTTTCCCCCCTTTCATGCACCAAATTCAAACACATAGGACTCAGGCATTATTCATAAGGAAATCTCCACCTTCACTCTCCTGGAAAAAAAAAAAAATATAGTGGACATAATCTAAACATTACTGCGACTGAAAAACAAACAAGCTCCTTTGCATACCTTATGGAAAACACAACATTATGATGTTAATTAAGAGCTTTTCTATTTAGCTTCGCTTTTCTTCCTCCTTTTATTAGAGCACTTAATGAATCTGCAAGGGTTTTTCAAATGCTAACTATATTTACAAGTAGATTCTGATAAATACACAAACCTCTGAATCCTCAGCTAACCCAGATCATAATTTGATCAGCAGCCTGAGGCAAGAGAGGAGCACACATTTGTTTGTAAACAGCTTGGAGATTTTCCTCCTTGGAATGTGTGTTTTGCCACTTGACTCCTTTGCACCAAGGCCTGACTGTGAATTTTGCTATGTTTCAAACCATCTTCAACTGAACAATTGAAAATTTTGGTCATGCTAACCTCAAGCTTTGACTGAATGTTAACTTCTTGCGAACGAGAATTAGAAACTATGAAAATAAAAGGCTATAAATTTACAACTCAGGGAATAAATACCTAAAAAAAACCCCAAAAAACCAAAAACCACATAACCAAAAAACCAGCCAGCAACTCTTTAGAAGCTGCAATCTTTCACTCACCTAAGGAATAATAACAACCCACAAAAATGGCATAACCATCCTCCCAAATCATCTGTAAACGGATTTAGTTAGCCACAAAACCTTTTATAGAAAGAAATGTAGTTTGGAAATTTGATTTGGGACTTGTGGCCTTTTGGGAACTGTAGGTTTGTAACTGGCTACCCATCTAGTTTCAGGCCTTGTTTTCATCACTGGGGAATGAAAGGAGATATTTTTACCAGGAGTTCACTTTTATTTACTTTCTAATCCTGCACGGCAGATCTGTAAATGGTCTCTCTTTAGATGGGACTTGACTGAGTTTTTTTCTAAGGGAAAGAAAATCTAAATTCCTAAGGAGGGGATTATGGGTAATCTGCTACTTTAAAAAGGAATGAGTGAGCATTTTTCTGGTTTAATTTAATAGGGATTGTATGTGGAGCTCTCAGGAGGAAGAAGTGCTGCTCCTGGCATTTAGGCAGGAAAGACAGATATTCTTTTTCATCAAATGAGAGTTTGTAGATGGGATCTTTTGTAAGGGGTCTTCTTTGAGTTGGACAGCCTGTAGAAATGAGAAATCCAGCGGTGAAGAGCTTTTAGGTCCAAATAGAGGGAGTAGTAAAAAGGCTAACAAGGAATGAGAGAAGCCAGTGGGGTTTTGTTGGGTTAGGTTTGTTTGGTTTGGTTTGTTTGTTTTTAGCTTTGGTTGTTTGGGTTTTTTTGTTGTTGTTGTTGTTGTTGTTCGGGGTTTTTTTGTTTTTGTTTTTTGTTTTTGTTTTGTTTTTGTTTTTGTTTTTGTTTTGGGTTTTTTTGTCTTTTTTGTTGTTGCTTTGGTTTGGTTTTTTTGGGGGGGTTGGGGTTTTTTTGTTTCTTTTTATAATTATTTATTTATTTTATTCTTTACTTTTCAAAGCTACTGAGAAATGTTCCGTGTCCCTCTCCTGAACAGATCCTAAGTGTTCGACTTGCAAATGCTTTCTCTGGAGCCGCACAAATCTCTTGCAGAACAGGTAAGGGATCAGACTGTCGTTGGTTTTCCTCCACTACACTGTTGACCTTCCATTGCCAAAGACGACCCAATAAACCTTTCTGCTGAAGCTTGAGACGTCCCCACACCTCTGCCTCACATGGAGATGCTTTGAGTGTTTCTGATGTTAATAATGTTGCATTAATTTGCCAAGTAACCTCAGGGTTATCAGTAGAAGAAAAAGATTATCACCTTTGGAAATGCTGTGTGGGGGCGTTTTCTTTACCGAAATCTGACTGTAGTGACTATGCTGAAGAACAATTAAGGATGAGAAATCTTGCCTCATCAACTTCTCCTCTCTTTTTGAATGTTTAAAAGGTTTGAACTCTGGCTGCTCAGTTGTTTCCCCCTAGAATTTCAATGTGGTGATGGTCTACACAGGGCCTTGAGTGGGTGTAATATAAGAAAACTTTCCTCTTCCTATCCTTTCCTGCTTCTCTGCTCTGTCAGAGGTGTTGGCCCATCACATCACAGCTTTGAGGGTAAAATCCACCCTCCTCAAGGCCTGTGTGTCCATGGGGTGCAGGGAGCTCCTTGCTGCTCTGAACCTCTCTAGTTCAGCCCAGTTTTTGAGCAGGGACCTCCCGGAGCTCTGAGCCTCTCAATTATTTTTCCTCAGTCTTTCTCAGCTTTTTAATTGTTGCTGAGTCGTGAAAAAGAGCACAGGTATGGGGCATGCTTAAATCAAATAGTTGTCCCAATTCCCCCCTCCCCTCCTGCAGCACTTCCTGGGAGGTGGGATTTGCAGCACCACCCTCTAGTCTCATTTATTACAAGGTACTAATGAGCATGTTCAGCCTAAAGTGAAGACCCTGTTGTGCATAGGTCAGCTTCATTTGGAATCTAAGGAGACCCAGGGAACTGATTTACTGCAAGATGTTAATTAGTTTTATTGAAAGCAACGGCAGTTTTAAAACACAACGGAAATACTTTTTCTATGAGCGTTTTGTCGAGAGGATAAAATCAGAGCTAGCGACTGGGAGGGAGAGAGGAGAGCAAAAAGATAACAATTTGATTGAAAAAGACAGAAAAATATTACCATGGGCTTTAACAACTTATTATAATAGCCAATGATATCATCTTGATTTCACAGTGAAACTCAATTTTATGTGTCAGCAAAGCAATCTCAAACTGCTGAGCAGATGTCAGCTGCAGATCTGCCATGTCAGTGATCAGGAAAGATGTTTTCCACGAGCAGTAGCAGAGTCATTGCTGGCTATGTTATTTTTTCTTATACTTTGCAATGAATGTGGAGGGTTGCAAGGCTTTAAAAAAGTGACTCCTAATCTCTGCAAGTCATGGATTTTGTTCATTTATGTGGTTTTTGTAAAGAATATTTTCTGCAGCAATCAGGAGACAAGTTAGGAGCCTGGAGGAAGCCTGGATAAGGGGCTTTTGGAGAATACTTTAGGTTGGGCTGGCATTTCAGTTCATTATTTTCAAACTGAGTTCCACTGCAAATCTTCGCAGTCTTTGTAGAGCCTGGGTAAATTCATAAAACTCTTCCCTGAAATACTTGCTCAGCCTTTTTAAAATTAATTTAGTTCTGCACCTGAGCATTCCATTTCAGCTTCCTCTTGGCTGGTGCTCCTGTAACTCTTTACCAATACCCACAGTTCTTGAAAGCACAATTTAATTTCTTATGCATGAGAAATGATACCAGGAAGGAGTTTCACCCACCTCTCACTGTTGCTAGTGGAATATTGTTGCTGGAAGCCAGGTAAGGCTTTGAAACGGAGCATGAGATGAGAGAGTTGTGCGTTTAGAAAGAGGTAAAACCATTGCTGTTAAGAACCTGGTGGGAAAGGGGCTGAAGTGAGAATTAAAATTGGGATTAGGGGATGTTAAACAGGCAAACTGTCCACTGCCACATGACTGGATGTGAATAGACTGCACACAGCCATGGTATCAAGAGGGATTCCCAGGTCTGAAATATTTGACCAGACCTATTTTCTCTTTGTCTGTTTTCCCTGAAGTAAGAGACTGGCTGAATAACCTCACACATCACTTTTAGGTGTTTCTGGTTTGTTGTTTTTGTTTGCTTGTTTGTTTGTTTTCTGTTCAGGAATTGACTTTCAATTCCATTTCTTCCACAGGGGTCAGATATTTTGAAGATTTCAAAATCTGTTACCCCTCAAGGATGCAAATATGGGATGAGTGATTAGGGTGAGCTCAATTGTGCCATACCCTGGCTCAGCTCTTGACTCTGCCTAGAAATTTGAAGGCTGCTTTTAAGTTGTTCTTTGGGTTTCAAAGCACAGGGTTGTTTCCTTTTTCCTTATTTTCTTTTTCAACTTTGGCTCAGCTCAGAGCTTGCTTTGCACAGCAGAGTGTCCAGCCGCAAGACACTGAAGCAGACAGAACATTTTGAGCTCTGCTTTTGCCCAATGTCTCATCAGGGTCAGTAATTTCACTCCCAACACCGCAAAAGATTTCTCAGTATTTAAAGTACAGGTGAAATTAATCCCATTCTAAGGTTATGACTGGTGATTCTTTCATTTTCTGTATTCATGTCTTCACCCCAGAGAATGGAGACTAAAAGGAGAAATGTTGGTCTTTAGATTCAATGCAATCAATGAAGACCTAGAGCAGCATTAATTCTGACAGGACAGTAAGCACAGTGAGAGGAGGAAAGAAGTCTCTGGTATCTCATTATCCATAAATAATGAAAATGAATATTTGAATGGGAAGAGATGAAGCGACGTGATTTATTTCTCCTTTTCCCAATGGAATGGATTTATAGTGATTGCTGTGAAAGGATCTGTAAGTGATTGGGCATGTCAAATGGAGGTCAAGGAGAAAGTCGAGGAGTGAAGCACCTGTGGGATTTTCTGGTCATGAACAGTGGAAGAGGTAGAATTGGAACCACAGGAGCTTATATTTCTGTCTAAATTGTCACTGTACACTGAAGCCAGGTGCCCTTCACAGAGGTCGTGAGCAGCAGAATCCTCATTCTGCTCTGCTCTCTTTGGCCAGAATATCCAAGTTCTGCACACCCTTTCAGTCAGATTTGTGTATGTATATAGCAAATCCTCCCATTTTCTCCGTTAGAAAGTTGATCTGTTCATGGCATCATATCTGAAACTCCACCACAGCAGAATGTGCTCTGAACTTGGCTTGGCAAAGTGGGATGAGACTCTTTCCATTCACCACTCTGGTTTTTGTTTACAGTGATGAGCAGAAGCTGTAAGATCAAGCTCAAATCCTGAAATTCATCTTTCTATTGTTGCTCTCCCAGGCCCAGAGGTGGAGGAAATCACAGGGCACCAATTCTTCAGCCTTGACTGGCAGCTGCCCCTGTCTAAAAGCATCATGCAACATCTGGGAAACATTCTTCCCATTTCCCAGTCTTTTTCCTGTTAGTTATCAAATCCTGCTGGCTGTAGAGTTCGAAGGGGCTAGCACTGGTCTGATTGCAGCTCTCCAGATTTAGTGGATTTTGAGGTGAGCAGATATGATGTGCTGAGCTTCTGCATTCTGCTGCCCATCACCATTTCCAGGAGTCCTACAGCTTCTTCTGCTGTTTTGTGACAGAAAGGAAGTCAGGGAGCAAAATGAGGAGGGTGGCACAAGCCCATGTTCCTGCCCCAAGGCAGCAGCAGCTCCTCCTGAAAAACTGCTGCGGGATGTAGGTCCAATCAGTCCTTGTTAATCTCTACAAAGGTGATTGCTACAGACTCCCAAGCCAGCCTATGCCAGCAGTTTCCCTTGCAGTCATTAAATAATTAGTATCCTACTTTAATTCGAATGACTCAGGCTTTATCTTTCATCCAGTGGTTGTTATTGTGCTTTTATGATATACTGAATAGTCATTTAGCACTTGATATCTTCTCCCTCTGAATATATTTGTGCATTGTCGTCGAGTCACTTCTGGGTAGCCTAAATAGATTTTGATAAGGTAAACAAATCTTTCTGCTGACGCTGATGGCACAGATTGGATTTGAAGTATGATGGTATCACTCTAATCAGCCCACGAGGAAGAAAAAACAACTTTTTTCAAAGACAGAGTCAAACATAGGATTGCACATCCAGTCCTTGCTTTATCATCAGGTATTCCGCGGAGACTACGTGCGTCTAGACTTTTTATAGCTGCCCTTAAAAGAGCATAAAACAAAAAATCAACCCAAAACTAAAGGGAAAACTCTGTTTCCTGTGTTTTAACCTGAGATTGGGGAAAAAATAGCTTTTCCTTGACCCTGGTGACATGTCTCACCCAGCTCAGCTGACAGGTTATTTCATGGCAGATGAACTGTCTTCATTCTTAAAGGATCATTCCTGTAAAGGATCACATGCCTTGCACTCTTTCAGTCAGATTTGTGTGTGTATATAGCAAATCCCCCCATCTTCTCCATTAGAAAGCTGTTCTGTTCATGGCATCATATCTGAATTGCTGCACAGACTGGACGGTCTCTCAAGATTTTTCTGTTTGAAATGTCTGAAATCTGATTTGGCAAATTCGTAGCATTGCAGCTCTGGCTGGAAAGGTAATCTCTTGTGAAGCTTGTGTAACCTCTCCTGGAATTTGTGTGCAGCTGAACAAATACATTGTGCTTTTCTTAGAAGAAAAATATGTGTTTTAGAAAATTTACTTCATTATTCTTTACTGCTCACATTTGTTTGAGTTTTTTGAAAGGAAGGGGACAATTAGAGTAGTTCTTATAACCTTACAGTTTTATTTTCCAATTTGAAGAGCCATCAGATGACTGCATTATGAGAAGCAGAATTCATTTGTGATGTTTGCAACACAAAGACTCACCCTGGGTGATTTACAAATAAATGACGTCCTAAAAGAGAAGAGAAATTGCTTCCATGGGGTGTTGCTTTTCAATAGTTTTAAATAATTGCAGTTAGTGAGGGCACTGTGCTGATTGCTGCGATGGATCAGCACTCACGTTGCAGTAACACTGAGAAACAAAGCTTCAATTATAACTCCAATCTACAGCCCACTTCAAATAATTGAAATATTTCCCTTGACTGGAGTGGACTTTACTGTGCAAACAAGCTCCATCCTGCTCACACAGGAGCCTCTGCAGGGCAGGCAGAGCAGCTGGGCTTGCTCACTGCTTGTTGCATTTTCTCCCATTTTTCCCACTTCTCCCAATCCTAACATTGCCAAATGTTATCTCCATGAAGTCCTGGAGACTTGGGGCACTGCTGCAGGCTCATTTCTCCCAATCCCAGAGCATCCCATCCTTTCCTCACCTGGCCACTTGTGTGGTGGCTCTTCTTTACAGTGGCCATGGCGACACAACATGGAGAGAGAGAGAGGAGTTAGGAGAAACAGCTCTGGAGCTCATTAAAATTTCCATGCCAGAAAAAAGAATGAAGATGTATATTTGGCAATGTTATAATTACTCAATATTTTGTGGGAATTGCATAGACTGAGTAAAAAGGAATATTCCAGGGTGAATTCCCAAGTAGATTACTGAATAAACTCCACAGCTGGAAGTGTAAAATCTGCAGTGAACCGCCCCATTCTTGTTTGCTCCTTGGTCTTTCTGATACATGGACTTGTTGCAGCTTCAAACATCATTTTCCATTTCTTAGACTTCCAGTTAATGGAAAAATCTGTTTCATACTCTTGATGGGATTTGTGTTACTCCAGTTGAAGGCTGGGAAAGAGCAAAAAATCAATAGGGCTCTGTTTTGCATAAAATTAACAACGTGGAATTTAGGTGACTGCCTTCTGTACACAATCTAATTATTGGAAGCACAACCCCCTTTGAAACAGAGCCCAGGACATGCGTTTGTCTGTAAATGAACGAGGATTCCATTACAGTGTAATGCACTGGAAAAGACTCCAATAAAATCAGCTTGCTCACCATAAATTCTTTTCGAGGAGTTCCTGTAAGTGAGGAGCACTGGAAATCCTCTTCCAGTAAGCTTTGATTTGAGTATTGAGCACTGAGTATTGAGTACCATCAGGATATTCTTCCTCTCCCTGTTGCAATCCCGCTTCCCAATCCTTCAAAGGAACTGGCAGTTTTGATTTATTTTGCAGAAAAGTAGTGTTCTTTGTAGGAATGAAAAAACCCACAGAAAAGAAGGAAATGTACCTGTACAGTCAGGAGAAAATGTCATTAAATGTAATATTGTTTCAGTTTCTTTCCATTATTTCATTAGAGAATTAATGCTCTATTTCAAGTAAATGTTCAGAGTCAAACAGGGAATCATGTTTCAGTTAACATAATACAAAGAATGAGACTCTTCTTTGTCTGTACCTTTTATTTTTATTTTTTTTCAGGAACTCTGCCAGGGCTTGGAGGTTTCCAGAGCATTTTTTTTAGGATTTAATAAGCAAATTCTTGTTTTCCTCATTCTCTTTGTTTTATACACTGAACCTCTCAGTATTTACTGTCTATTTGTATACACTTGAGCTATCCATGAAATTAAAAATTCAATGAAGAAATTACTCAGGCATTTGAGTAATTTTAAAAAAAAAAAAAAAAAAGGAGAAAAAATCCAGCAGAGAAGATTGTTAATCTTGGTGATCTTTAGCATACTGGAGACATTTACTACATGGGTTGCTTTTAAAAATTCCATTAATGGTGCAGAGGCTTTGCCTCCCCCCAACCTGTAGCTCTATTTACACAGTCCCAGATGTTGTTAATACCTTTCTACTCTACTTTCCTGCCATAATACAGGAAATAAAACATGTGGCCATTAAGGGATACCCGAGCCTAGAATTATGGTGCTGCGCCCCACTCACCTAAGAGCACACACACATTTTAGGTGTGATCCTGATTAGAGCTTTCCAGCATAAAAAGCTCTTGTCCAAGTCTAGATGATGCCTTTGTGATCCAGTGAATCACAATGCAGAATGTGTCTCCTTTTGGTGTTATGATTAAAGCTCAAAATATTCCAGAGACTTGCAAATGAAGAACACAAAAAACAAATGCTACTCTTTTTTAGCAGAATCTTTGAATTCCCTTGGGTTTGCAGAAGCAGAATACAATTTTCTGAAATACTCAGCTCCCCTTCCATTAGCTTTTTTGCTTTTTCCATTTTCTCCAAATAGAAGAGGCGGAGGCATATGACAACTTTTAGAATATATGTTTAGAATATGTCTCTTGGAGCAGTTTAGCTGAAGCCTGGACAGAAATGCATTTTCTCTGAAGGACTGAAATTATGAGTTAAGTGAAAGAATTTGGATCAATATGAGATGAATGCTTGGTTTATGCCTTCTTTTGCAGTGTTTTGTTTTTCTAATAAGAATAAATCAGAGCTCACAAAATGACTGACTGGTACAGGAGCAAAAATGAGCTTAGGATTTGGGGCAATGCCTCCAGTTCCCTGCTGCGATTTACCCTTTTGACAAAATCTAACCCTCAGCGTTTGCAGGGTTGGGTTTCTCATTTTCCAAGCATCAATAGCAATTTCCAGGTGTGGTGAGGATCTGCACAGTGTGGATTCTTGCACGTTGAGCTGTGTGCAAGCTGGAAGCGTAGAAGGTGGCAGATATTCCATCATCTCAGCGCTGTGTTTGTGCATTCTTTCTCCTGAGAACATTATCTGTCTTGCACTCTCCAGAGGCTGAGTGTCCCTGTGTTTTATTATTTTATTTCCTCTCTGCAGTCGTGCCCATGGAAAACAAGGCTGTTTTCCACACAAGGAATGCTAATACTAATGGAGGCACTCTAAAAGCCTTGTCTGCCCTGCAAAGGCAGCGCTGTTTTCCAGTGAGACTTCAAACAGCTTCGTAAACTGTTTGTTTCTCACCACAAGACCCCTTCTAACTTTTGAAAGCTTCACTAAAGTGTTTTGTGTGCTTGCATTTCCAGACTTGACGGAAAAAGAGGGAGTCAAAGCGTTGCTGTAGCAAACTCTTTAAAGTGAAATTTTCAATTTCCCTGAAAATGCTTGAATTGGCTAGCTCAAAGGAAGCTCCAGCAAAAAATCTTTTTCCTCCATCCTCTTTCTTCCTTCTCCAGTGAGAAGGAGGAAAAGGAAAATGAAAGTATAAAATTCTAAATTTTTTTTCCTCAGATTTATCGGGCCTGCCAAAATTGCTAGGAGTGTCTTTACATTTCTAAGCCTTTTGATATTCAAAAGTCCTCATCACAAATCTCAAAACCAAGAAAGAACTCAAGAACTTTTGACCCGATCAGTGAATAGATGCAAATAAAAATATTCAAGGTATAAGCATAAGGAAAAAGCTGTGTGTAGGAAGGATTTGGAATTTCTGGGCTTCAGGCAGACCCCTCCACAGCTCTGAGGGCTCAGTAGAAACCTCTGAAGCAAAAGCTCAGAAGAGCTTGTGCTTGAATTATTGCATCTTCCTCTGTTTCTTGCTGCTGCTAGAAATGAGATGCTGGAGTAGAGCCTTGCACTGTGCTGGAATGGTAATTCTATTAGACTTGTGATTCAGAAATTAAAACGATATAATCACAGGTAATATACTGAGAAAACAGGGGTTAAAAATTTCATTGTTTAGTATAATATTACTTAATGCCAGAAAGTAACTCATCCTTGTGAACAAACCTCTCTCATTCATCTGCATTCCATGGTATGTTCAGCAATGATTTTTAATTACACAGAACAAGAAAAACTGTTCTGGAACCAGGTCTTAGAAAAGAAAACCATTTTCTTCCTCAAAGCACCTTTGCTGCAAACTGTATTTTTGATTTTTTTAACAGGGGTCCCAATCCTGCAGTCCAGATTGGATCTACCAGGGAACTCCACCAGTTCTGCTGCAGCTGCTCATGCTCTTCTCCATCTGGAGTTTGGGACACTGCTCGGTGTTCCCTCCTATCTGCTCATTTTTGGGAGTGGGAGAGGGTGGGGTGGGCTGCAATGTCCTGTGAGATGGGAGAAAACCAGGAATGTGTTCCCCTGCATTTCAGTTGTTTCCTGTGGCTTGAAGAGAGGTTAGAAGTTATTCATTATTAGCCAGCTCCACACTCTGCTTGTATCAGAATTTTGAGCTCTGTTGTGTTGACACTTTTCAATTGCACCCTGTGTACATTTTGGAGATTTACTCCTTAGGAGAAGCTGTGATTAGGGAGGGCATTTTAAATATAAGATGCAGAAAAGATACCTGAAAAAATATTATTGTTCTGGCGGCAGAAGTGCTCCATTTTCCCACCTGGCATGACACTGGATGACAGGGTAATATGAACCCTTCTTTGCATGATTTCATTGTGAATTCTTAGAAAACACGTTCCATTTCCCAAACCTCTCAGAAGGTCTGCAAAAGCCTGCAGCTGGAGAAGAGGCCAGTTTAGTCCTGCTGCTGTGATTTCAGCCTCTGAGGGCGCTGAGCAGACGGGCAGGATGAGCCACTCCATCTCCTCTCCGCTGGATCGCAGCTTTGCCCAGTTAATTATTTCTGGTACTGCTGCCCCAGAAAATGCTTTAACGATGATGTTTCCAGCTGCTGCAGGATAACAAACAGATAAATAAAAGTCAGAACTAGTGAATCTGAAAAAGCTGACTTGTGAAAAAAACCTCAACTCTCTAAACTTTGTTTTCACGGTTGGCGCGGCAACATTTTACAATGTTTTCTCAGTTTTATGGTTATGTGTGTCTGGGGACAGGAGAAAGGCTTGATTTGTGTTTTCCCAAAGGTCCCTTACAATGGCTGCAGTACCTCATCATCCCTTGGCCCTTGCAATTTTCAGAGAACAGCTTCTACAAGAAATGCTCTGAGCTTCTAGAAATGGCTCATGCAGTAAAGACTTGCCGAAAATGTGCTGGAAAGAGGCACTTGCTGTGTACAACTAAAGCCAGTGGATTAGGAGCTATAGTCCTCTTCAGCAAATATCTCCTTGTGTGTGAAATCAGCTTAAATTCAGTTTGCCCTGACCCATCTGTGGATGGCACAGCCCACATGGATGGCACGTAGCCAATACATTTGCTACTATGGGAAGAGTAGTTCCTAATATTTGTATGAAGCTGGAAGCTTGTGCTTGTTTTCTTTTCCCTGAAATAAAAAAGAAGGAAAAAAATTAGAAAAAATAAGAAAAAATAAAAAAAAGGTGACGAAGAAACCTCTGTGGTGAATTACCACAGGGCAAACACGGACTCTTGTTTTTTTTTTACAATGCAGATTGTGCATTGATTTTCTTTTCATTACAGGTATTAGTTAATATATTTTACAACCCATGATTAAGCTGTAATCACCATGCCTCTGGTTAACAAAAGAAACGAGAGGCGTGTTTTTACACCAAAACCTTGCTTTTTTAGGTAACGCATAGATGATCCCAGTCCGGGAGAGAGAATCCTGGAAGAGAGCTGCTTTAGCACTCTATGACACAAAGAAGAAGCCAGAAGGAAAGAAGAAGTTTATTTTTGTACACATTTACTGGCCCTTAGGACACAGAACACAAAGTAATTAACTCTTCCTTGATGTGGAGGACAATACCCCAGAACCAGAGAGTAAAATTATTTTCTTGTTCATTTTGTACTTGGTACTGGTTTGGAATCTGGCCCCAAACCAGATTAACTTCTCACCTAGAGGTGTTTGAACTGCTGGACACTGAGGATGGACCTCAAATCTGTTTAGGTGCCCAAAGCAGGAAGGTTCACCTTCTCACAGAATTGAAAAGGATTTGAATCCCTGACTACATCCTAAGTCATCCTAGTCTGGATACAGGATGTCTAAAACTGTTTCAGGAGATCAGTGATTCTCCAGCAGGAGGGAGACTTCTCCTGGCCTCACGAGAAGTTAGGATACAAATGGAGAAGGTAGGAGTAAATGCAGAAGGTAGATGTTAGGCCACGTCATTAATTTACTTCAGCTAATTGATTTCCTAAGATGCATTTCAGTTTGTAAAAGGATTTATGCAAGAGGAGAAACTACAAAAGGTGTTTTATTATATGGCCTCAAAACAGATGGAGACGTGGAGAGACTGGAGAGCAGAATGGAAAGGAGGAGGAGGCACATTGCACCAACTTTAGGTCAGACTGTCTCCCCAGGAGAGAGGATGTAAGCATGTAAATCCTACAATCCACGTGTCGTGGCTGTACCTCTCTGTGAGTAATGCACTAAAAATAGGAATCTGCCGTAGCCTTCGCTCTGAGACATTAGTTCTTAATTCCCATGTAGAAGTCCATGCCTTTCATTTTGGGAACTGATGGTTCAGTCGCATGTACCAAATGAAATACCAAGCATTCATGTTTGCAGCATCAGAGAGAAGACAGACCCATAGAGGTTGGAGGAATTGATTCTCCATTTTCCTCCAAAAAAGCTGGTTTGAGTTTTTAAATTATTTTTTAGAATATGAATGAAAGTCTAAGTTAAAATGTTTATGCTAACTTTGGCTTGGATATAAAGGCATACTTAAGGCTCTGCTTTAGCTGAGAGTGTGTGTGTCAAAAGATTCTTCTGTGTTGCTTTTACAACTCTATCAAGGAAATTAAGTTTTTCAAGCACACTAATTGCTGCATGTCTAATAGGTGTGGGTTTCCTTCCCTCCCTGGGAGATTCCTTTCCATGCTGAAAA
This sequence comes from Acanthiza pusilla, assembly GCA_036630365.1. Lineage (NCBI taxonomy): Eukaryota > Metazoa > Chordata > Aves > Passeriformes > Acanthizidae > Acanthiza > Acanthiza pusilla. The sequence goes on along the minus strand of JAXCHO010000049.1, from coordinate 6,185,544 downwards.
CTGCCAAGATCTGTTGTGTGTAAGACACCACATTTGCCTTTTCACTTCAAAATGTGCCCTCCCCAGTGCCTCTCACTCTGTCTGCAATTGGAGCTTGGAAGCGGAAAAGGCTTTTCTTTTTTATGCTGAAAGAGTTCAAGGCCATCAAACTCCTCTTGATCAGAGCAGCACTTTCAGTTTTTGTCCCAGATGTGTGATAAATCCCTGTGGACTTAACCCTGATTCCAAATTGCCATATAGAGAGCAAAGAGCCCTTCTCAGACATACTCTAAATCTATCCCCCTTGATCATTACTGATTTGAGAGTCTGATATTTCACTGTCATCTCTACTTGAGATGATTAAGTCTCTCAATCTTTAGTCTAAAGGAGCTGATATGAACTACCCTGACAGGACAAAGTCTTCCCTCTTCATCTCTCCCGCATTTCAAAAGATGCTTGAAATGAGCTGATAAATGGGATTTCAGATGATGGAAGAGGCCACTCAGCAAAGCCTGTCATGCCAGACTCCCTCATTTTCGAGGGTTGCAAAGATGCTGACTTCTGGCAAAGTTTTACAGACCTTGGATGACTAAGCAAGCTTCATTAACTCAGATTTGACTAATTGCTCGTTTAAGGAAAACAAATAGAAACAGAAAAACTCAGAGCCAGCAAGCCAAATGCTGTGAATAGGATATAGGAAAAATTGCTTGAAAGTCAGCTTCGGGGCATGTGTGCAACCCTGGTTTTATTTGCTGCTGTTCACCTTTCCTGCTGCTGCATTTTTTTCACTGTTGAAGGCTGGTGTATCAGCCATAATTTTCCTTATGCTATCAGCAGCCATTCCTCTGTTATCAACTGATTGCACCCTTTTTACTTTTCTTCATTCTCTTATTTAGACCGTTTCAGTAAAAAGGAAGTAGCAAAAACTTATCCCCGCTGTGAGCAACACTCTGCTGGAATTTACAAAAAATCTGCAGGATAAAAATCAGATAGTCCATATAATCTAGCTGTGATCTGATATTTTCTCCATCAGTGGTCCTCAAACACTAGCAAAAGTCATCCATATATTCTTTACTCACCTCCCCTTTTTACCATCCCTTATTTGCTCCTAACCTATACTATTAGTCTTGGAGTTTGCAGGAGACCTGAATTTATTTTGATTTAGTCACTGATTTAACCAAAACTATTCCTCACCTTCCTTCCTGACATGTTTTTTTGTCTTGTAAATTTAGTTGATATGTTTAGTGGGGCTGGGGATTTGTTACCTTTCACTCTTCACAGTTTTTCCACAGCCCTTTACTGAGGCCCTTGTTCCACCCACAGCCTCGAGGACTCCAGTAATACATCTTAAAAAAAAAAAAAAAAAAAAAAAAAAAAAAGGGAGAGTGTGTTCATCTGGTAATTTATTCACGATGAATAATTTGCCATTGTCTCACACACCAATTTGACTGTCAGGAGTGCTCAGATGGTTTTGTAAGGAGCTGCTTTGAAAGGTGCTTTATTTAAAGAAAGACAATTCTTCACGGGCAAGCATCACTTCACAGTGGGAAAATAAACACAGCACTTAACACCATCAGTATCTTATTATTCATGTTACCCTGGGCAGCAGGAGCCTCCCCGGTTTGCTCTTTGCCCTTGTGCCTGCATGACCAATGATTTCACTTTTCTTTACACGTGGGAGAACGATTTCAGCTGAAAACCTGCTGACTGTTGGTTTTACATTATCCCACTAACCTTAGAGAGATGCTGTGGGTTGGTGCTCCCCTGAGTGGGATGACAGAAGACCTTTTTTGTCCAAATGTGTCCAGTCCAGTTGGTGCTACATGTTCCTTGGCGTCCTGCTGGAGATAGTTCCAGGTTTGTTTTCAGCTGCCCAACACCACAGCACCCTAATTCCTGCTGCTCCTGAAACACCCAGGTGTGCCTTCACTATCCGTATCTGTCACTGGTGAGGAGATTTTTTTTTTTTTTCCTAATGGTAATTTCTAGGCTGTGGAGGTCTCCATGGACATTTTGGCTTATTTGAGATGGATGATTTGGGGGAAGGTTCTCCTATCCTGCCTCATGTGCCCCATGTGAAACCACAGTGTGATTCCCTCCCATGGAGAATTTCCAGGACCCTCCAGACCCCCTTGGCACCTTCTCCTCCAGGTGGTGTGGAACAGGAACCTTAATCATTATTACACCTCCTAAATAATTCCATGTCCTCTCTTGCTTAACTCTTTAAGCCCTCTGATGAACCTCACTTATAGGAGCAAGCCTAATTTTTTAAAGCAATTTATTAACATTTAAGTATCTATCCCTACATTTCCAAAAGTAGGTTTTTTTGCACTTCCAAAAGTGTAAGTTAAGAAAACACTCTGAGATGAACTTTGGCAGTTTGATTTCAGTGGGAACTGAGCCTCTGAATACATATTTAGCACCAGGAAATCATTCCTTAAGCATTAAATAACAATAGCCAAATTCTTCACTTTCATTTTAAGCTGAGAAACAGAGCTGGTGCTTTGCCAACTCAAGGCACAATTTCTTTTTAAACATTCTCACAGGCTTGTGGGAGACCACAGGCACAAATCACTTCATGTAATTTGGCAATTCCTGTATTTTCGGAGGCAGTGCTAATACTGTGAATTGCTAGTATTTAAATTTATTATTGTTGTTGTTGGTTTTTAGGGGATTTTGGAGGGGGTTTTTTAGTTTTTTTAACACTAATGCTCACATTTTTCAGTTTTTTTACACTAATGCTCAGAGCTCTGGATGGATGGTCTTTTCCTGTCTCTGTTCTGTTCCCAGCAAAGCGAAGCTGTTGCTCTGCCTTGTTTGGGAGCCCTTAATCTGCTGTGCACCTGTCTGCACACTTCTGTGTTTTGCTCCTCATAATGAAGTCCAACAGCTGCCAAGCCAGTCGAGGAGGGAAAATGCTTCCTTTTGACACCAACATGTTGAACCATTTGTTCAAAACTGCAGCTCCTTTAATCACGTATGCTGCATCTTAACAGAGAGCCGTGTTGAAATTATTTCTGCTGGCATACCCCGGCACTCAAGATGTTCCAGAGTGAATCATGATGGAGCCTCTCCTAGGCTCAAGATAATTTATTAAAAACCACATTCGTTTGGAGGTGAAACACTGACAACAAGCATAATTTAAATCCTGTGATGATTTTGTCAGTTTTAAACACTGTGTAGGGAAGGATAAAGGAAATAACTTGTAATTGTCATAGGAAGAACATCAGTAAGAAAAGAGAGAAATGGCCCTTAAGGGCTGGGATGAGAATCCAGTGCTGTTTCTTGTGCCCATATTGAGTGCCTTAGAAAGCTGGACAACTCAAAATTACATGCATTTATCCAAAATTCATGCTAGAAGCCTATAAAGTAATTCATGGTGGAAAAGTCTAGCAAAACCAGATTTCTGAGTCACACAGTAGTAAATGAAAATGAAGTTAGGTGAATGCTGGGCAATTTATATTAGACAGGACAATTTATTAAGTAACAGTGGAAACAACATGCAATTGTATAAAGCAGTGGTGGATTTAAGATGTGTATTTGTATTGTATCCTGTAATTCACAGAAAGCTGCAAAATGGCCCTCAGGAGGAAAGAAAAGAAAAAAATATTTAATTAAATGGTTCTATAGGGTCTGTTACCTTGACTGCACCAGCATATTTTACCTGTTTTTAGCTTCTGGAAATGGTAAACAACCTGAGATGAAACTTGATCGTAAAGCTGAACTGTAGAAGAGAATTTATATCCCAAGTGTTGTTTGACAATTGGTAATGAAATTTCATTAGGAAAAATGCCAGTCAGCCTTTCTCTTTGTGGGATGCTGCTAAATTCCCCTGTGCTCATACGATAAAGACAATTGCAGTTATGTTTAATTGCAAAACACAGAAGTGCAAAAGGTTGCCTGAGGAAGTAAGTCTGCTGCACATAAAGTGAAGGCCAAGGAAATACTGATTCAGACAGCTCAAAATTAAAATATTTGCCACTTCCCACTTAGCCAGTTCCCAGCTGGCTTGAAGTGAGTCACATTCCTTCTGATCAAACCCTCCAAGGTAAGTGTTACTGGGAATGTCATCTTCCCCTCCTCCAAATAAAAACAATCAATTATTGAACAGAATGAAAAGTTATACGAAGAGAATCAGTGAAATGGCACAGCGCCAGACAGGGAAAAGACTTGGTTTCATTTTGCTTTTTTGTTCCCACAGGACACATCAAATGATACTCCCACCATAACACACACCCCTAATAATGGCAATAATAGCAGCAATAAATCTTGTTGCATGCAGTACCTGTAAGCAGATGACATTCTTGGAGCTTCTCAGTGATTTAAAAGCTCCTGCAAGATTAAAACAAGGGACAATTAAATGGAATTCAATACAGAAATAAAATCAGTGTGCCATAAAGGAAATCATTATGAAATAATAATAAAAAAAAAAAAAATCCAACACGTGTGCAATAACAGTGATATACAATTCTATCAGGTTTTGTGGCTGTTTGCAGATTCACCACCCAAATCAGTGGTAATCATGCAACAAAGTGCATGTGAGCTCTGATCCTGTTTTCCACTTCAACATAGAAACAAATGGAAGGGAGTGTGGGGATGTGCATGTCAGGGAGATGAATGCTGATTTTAAGAAGCCTCATGCAATTAGAATGGAGGGACTCCCTTAATTTCCATAGCCCTGGTTCTGCAGCCAGTGCTGGGAGGAAAGGGTGACAGCAGAATTTCACCTGACCTTCTCTAACACTTGAAGATGAGGAGTTTTGGACAATTCCCAGGCTGGGAACAAGGACTGTCTGAGTCAACAACATCCAAAGGCCATCGAGAGGCAAAGCAGTACCAAAACCCAGGTGAGACTCTACTTGTTTCTTTCTAAGAGATGCCACCACCCTGGACCCTTGCTGACTTCAGAAAATTTGTTTAGATATGGTGCTGTGGAGGAAGGAAGTCTGGGGAATGGTTTTAAACCCAAAGTAGTCACTCTTACAGCATCGAAAGGCTCACCAGTTAGTCCTACAGCATTAGTAAGAAACATAAAGCTCTTGGCTATTTAGCTTACAGGCAAATAATTATCTTCCTTGTGCTGGAAGTTGATGATAATTGCAGGCATGGTTTAGAATTATTTTACTTTTTTTTTTTTTAATGGAAGAGATTATTTTTTAAAGGATTTGTCCACATAGGTCACAGAAATTTGCTTTCTCTTGAGCAGACAGGTTAACTGGTCTAAGGTGACTTGTTTGCAATTAGTGCAAATACTCATCCATGCTTAATTGCACTTTTAGAGCCTCACATTAGTAATTGATTATGACATCTCTTCTAGGTCTTCCTACCAATTCTCAGGCTTTCATTAAAAAAATAAAACACTCATGCTTGGCTTTCAACTTGGAACTGGGAAAATACTTGTAAATGAACACTGCAGGAATATCAGCTGGAGAAATCAGTATCTGCACAGTATTCATTTGTAGAAATCTGTCCTCTTTTAAAACTAAACAAACAAAAAAAATTGCAACCAAAGAAAACCTCTCTGGGAGCTGGCTTGGTCCCTGTGGGTTTGCAATATGTGTGTTTCCCTGGGTTTTGTCTGCTTATTTTGGTGGAGGCTCCCGTGGGGAGGAACAGGAGCTGTGCTTTGGGTGCACCCCACGATGCTCTCAGGCTGAGGGAATAGCAGAATTCCTCACAGCTGTGCAGCTGGGACACAGCAGAGCTGCACTCCAGCCCCTTGGATCAGCTGGAAGATTAAACCCCACAACTTACGTTCAGGAAAACCTCCCGTGCAGCTCAGCAGTTTTCTCTCTTTTGACAGAGAGGGGTAAAGGCCCATCTCCCTGAGAGCACCAAAAGGGAAACTTGCTTACATTTCTTTTGCTCTTCCCTCCTCTTTCCCTGAAAGACAATTAATTTGACTTTTTCTTGGCGCTGGCCACCAAAACCAAACGCAGGAGAGAGAAGCGATGTTAAACACAGTCCTAGAGAAAAGAAGTGCTGGCAGATAGAAAGACTGAAAAAAATGTTAAAGCACCTGATGTTTCCTCATATTTTTTATCTCCTTCTTATTCATTACTAGGAAGAGTTACCATTGTCACCACATTGTGTTCCCCAAATTCCCTCACCCAATCATGCTATTCCACCAAAAGCCACTGAATCTCATTCGGGGTGGACGTAAGTCTAATTTCCTCCTCATTATGGCACATCACCAAATCTTTCTGTCCTTATCATGCTGGTGGTGACCACATTCCACCAGGTGAGGAAAGCACATCTGAATTCGGGATGTGTCAATGCTTCTTCCCCTGCTCCTTTTCTTCACGGATGATTTATTTCCCATGGAAATTGCGAGTCCTTAACCACTGCATGGCAGGAGAGGCATCCAGACCAGCAGCTGCTTTAGTAGCTCTCCAAAAATAGATTTCCCAATGTTCTGGTGTAAGCACAATGTGTCGGTGAGTGGAACTGCTGCTCTTGGGACACTCTGAGCTTTGCAGGGTTGGGGATGCCTTGAAGGAGGACAAACCCAGCCGAGTTCATTATTGTTGGCAATGTGAGAATGGCAGAACAGAGCACAGGGCAGGTGAAACATCTGCATTACCCCAGGTTTTGGGAACCCTTCTGGAGCCTGCCCAGTGTCTGGTTGCTCTTTGCTGGATTTTTGGGTCTGCTATAGCTCTGAGAGCTGCAGGTGCTGCTCCCATCACTGAGTAGGAACTGCTTTTCCTCTCTCTCTGCCACGCTCCATTTTAAGTGCCTCAGCTCTTCCATTTTACCGTAATGAGATGGGTACCGTGCATCTATCTGATGTCAACTGATTGCAGAAAGAGCATTCAGTGGAAGTTTAATTAGCATGTAACTGATAAGTCCAATTACTCCATAATGATTTGGAAATTACATGAGCAACGTATTTCGTGATTGTGGCCTCATATAAAACATGAAACTTGTGAGGAAATCTTAGCTACTTAATGAACACTTAAAAAAACTTATTCTGCGTTTAATCAGATATCAATTAGTTGGAAAAGGGAAATCTTAAATTAACATGTATTAGCAGTGTTAATTGGCAGCAGCCCTCGCATTGAGCCAAGTGCAGCATGGAAGGCCATTTCCACCACAGTGGACAACGCAGCACAGAGTGTGCAGCCCATACAATTCCTCTTATTGAGCCATCATTTTGCAAGAATTTCAATTATTCCCTTATACTGGGGGTGGATCTGATACATAATTAGTTCTGGCTTGTTTTAAAAAATGCCTACATAATTAGCAATGCATGAAATACATTCTCTCTGGCATATTTTTAAAACCTTAGTTCCCCCTTGAAACTAGCCCTTGCTCTTTAATTAACAGACAACGTATTGCAACATTAAATTTGAGATTTTGCCATTTTGGCAGCTTCTGAAGTGATGTTGTTCATTATGGTTGCCATGGAGCACACTTCATTTCATTTATGATCATGTGTCCTTATTGATGGAAGAATTATCTTGGGGACAGCACCCACAATGTTACTTCAGAAATGCTGGTTTATATTTAAATATGTGCTCTGGAAGTCAGAGTAATGTGTGCAGCAGGAGCATTTTTGCTGCACGTCTCTGGTGTTGCATGGTTATTTCCCAATGAATGTGCAAGAACTTACCTAACCATTCTGGTGTCAGAGGTTGAAATTTTGGGAAGGTGTGCGAGCCTAGCCTTCGAAAAGAGTTAGCAGAGAAAAAAAGTTTTCTGAGAGAGTTAAGGATGCAAAGGTTAGGTGCTTTCAGTGAAGTGACATCTGAAGGAATATGACTATTTTCCCAGTAAGCCCTGCAGGGATCCCAGCTGGATTGGTCAAAGTTGGATGCTAAATTGCCTAAAGTTAGAGGTTGTTAATAATCACCAACCTGCTCAGAATTGTCCAAATATAAGTATGAACTGGATATAAGACAGCCTAACATGCTTTTCTCTAAAGAAGTTGGAAAAACCCAGAAAAATACCCAGAAAAAAAATCATGACTGTTGAACATTCTAATAAAACTAATAAAAAAAGTCTTTCATTTTGTTCTGCTTGATCTCTCTTAGCCTCTTAAAGTGGCATATGACACCTCCTGCTTCTGGTCCATCAAAACACTACTAAAATATAAAACCCCCAAAATACTCTGCATGTGCTCATGGCAGGAGGAGGGAAGGGAAGGGTTACAGACCTATTGTTTCTCTCTTTGCTCATAGCCAAAGGGTTTTTTATTCTCTGGGTATATTTGGGCACCAGATGGCAGATTGATTTCCAACTTGTCAGGCAGATTAACTGAAGTTAAGATCCTAAATCCGTTTGGGGGCCTGATGATCCTGCTTAGCAAAGATGACAATGATCTCACCCAAAGTTAGGCATTTGGTATTTGAAAAAATGAAATGGGCTTGTAAGTCCAAATGTGGACTCAAATTTAAAGCTTTATTCTGAGGAAGGGATGTTAGAGTCTTCTGAAATGAAGGTTAGGTTTTACATGGAAAGGGATCCTCTCATCGGTTTTTGTGTTGATCTGATATTCCAGAAGTGATGAGACCATTTTGTGGGGTTGGTTATTTTCAATTATTTTTTCCTATTTCTCCAGTAAAATTTCCAGGATGCTGAAACAGAATGGAAACAAATGGAAAAAAATTCAGGTCAAAGTCAGTTTTTTTGAAGTGGAAATATGTATAGATATGTTGTAAGTAATCCTTACAGCACAGAGTGTTTGACCAAAAAAACCTTCTGACCAACCAACCAAAAACTATTGCAATGGATTTTTGCTGCAGGACCATTTTATGGAGTGCAGATTTTTGTGTGTTTGTGCCCCAGCTCCAGACTCCGTGGGTCTGGTAGGTCTGCAGGAAACAGGATGGGCACTGAACAGCCTGAGGAGGCTTTAAAGCCTCTGTGTCGCTCCCCGAGCAATTTGAGAGGCTGAGAAGAGACCTCGTTCACTCGCAGGGTGAGCTGTGAGCTGTCAGCCCAGCCTGCAGCGCTGGCTTCTCCTGACAAAGCCCTGTCACCCCAAGGCAAGTCACAGAATCCTGCAGAAAGCACCATTTCTCCCCTTGCCGTTCCAGAAACCGAGGCAAAGTGTGAGAGATCTGTGATTGAGCCTTTAACGAGTTGCAAACATGGCACAATGATTCAATATGAGCCAGAGATTAGTCAGGCTGAGTAGCAAAATGACACTTTCTTTCAAAAACACCACAAAAGCATGCTGTAATTTTGTATAATTACTGATCAGCTGCCATTGATTTATGCCTCTCATTTGCCATCAAAGGACCAACTAGAATTTAGCCCGAGCACCAAAGAGCAACTGGATGCCTTTCTAACAGAGTGTACCAAATAATTCTGCCAGATGCACCTGGGCTTCAGGATCACAGAGACTTCTGCCACGAGAAATTCTAACCCAAGAGCATGAATTTCTCCTGAAAAGGAAAATATTTCCTCCGGTGAAGCAAGGCTTGTCCTTTGCTCACACTGACTCATATCTGCCCTGTTGCAAGGACAAGGAGTCAGATTAGTCCCACCTAGGTTTGGTGCTTTTGTGAAGAGTCTCAGCTGGACCCCAGGTGTTTTGGGCTCCTTCTTTCACTAAAAATAGGTGAGAAGTCCTCACAGGTTTCCTAATGCATTATGAACATAAATCTGTTTATTCCTGGCTGCTGTCACAGGCACTGACTTTTTTAGCCAAACTTCCTGCTGCTTTTATGACTGGTGGTTGAATCACCACTACCTGGACTGTGTTTGGGGTGATGGGGACATGTTTCAAGGACCAGGATGGGGCTCCTGTCCAGCTGCTGGTCAGTGCTGGCTCCTGCCCTGCCTGGGCTCTGCTTCTGAGCTGCTGCTGCATTGTCCAGCTTGAGCAGGACTGTGGGGCTGTGCAGGAATATCCATTCCCTGGCCAAAATAAAAAGCTCTACCTGACACTGCAGTGGCTAAAAGCATCTGTCCATGAGGAATTGAGTAATAGGTTCAGAACCTGACTTTTTGATAGTTTTGTGGGGTAATTTAAATCAATATTACAGTGTGAAAAATTATAATTTCTGTCCTCTGACACAACGTTCTTTTGGGAAAATTGCCTGCTCTGAGGAGCATAAAATGTGAAACATCAAAATCTTAGCTTTCCTTTCTGCTTGCTCCCTTGACACTATAAGGAGACCAACACCTCAAGAGAGATGACAGAGTGATTTTTGACACACCACCTGTATTTTCAAGTGCCACTGGGCTGTGTGTGTCTGGATGTGAACAGGCCCTGGAGCTCTGTGTGGGTCACTGTACATGAAGAAAGTGCTTGCTCATGCTTTTTCTCCCTTCCGGCTGAGACAGTGGAATTTTGAATTGATTCTTATGAGGGCAGGATTTAAATAAAGTGGAAAAAGCAGCAATTCCACAGTGCAGGCTAATGATTTATAGTTTCCCTTTTGAGCAGAAAGGGATGGGTTACAGGGCAGAGGAGTGCTAGCAGAGAAGGCAAAAGGATGAAAGAAGGTTAGAGAGAAGGGAGGAGAAAGAAGGTTGAAAAGAGCAGCTGTAGGAAAGGGAGAGACACTACAGACAACGGGGCTTGCAGGAAAAGGGCACCTCCAAGAATGCTTGGGAAATTGTGTGGGCAGGGTAAAAAAACAAGGGAAACACCAATTTAAGTAGAGGGTTGACAAGCCAAGCAAGAGATGGGGTAAAAAAAGAGAGGTGGATAACAGGAGCTGAACCACTCCTCAGTGGTGAAATTTAATTCTCTGCTTTCCTAGGCTGTTCTCCACCCAGGGCTGGGGCTCTCAGCACCACTTGCTGCTCTGCACTGCTCAGCTGCACCACGCATGGGTCCGAGCAGTTTTACTGGTGTGTGTCCCTAGTGAGTCTTTTCCAGGGCCTGGAAAGTTAAAACTTTAAGGGAAATTTAAAAAAAACCAGCTTGTTACAGTGCAGGCAAAATGGACTCATTCATATAAAGGCCTGAAAGGTAACAGCAATAGTTTAGGATATGTGTTTAGATCTGAAGTCCAGGAAACACATCCATCTTTGGAAACACAGCACTTGTGGGATGTTTTTTTTTGCTAGAAGACAATGGAGGGCCAGAGTTAAGCCAAATGAACTTTCTCTCAAGGCGGATCGGAAGTTAGGGAGGTGGGGAATGATTCATCATTCCGAATTCTCAGAATAGATTTGCTAAATTTACAAATTCCGTGTTAATTCCGATTCTCTTCTCCAGCCTTGACTGGCAACAGCTGTTCCCTTTGTTCTGCTCTACTCCTTGGCTTCATAATTTTTGAAAAAGTACCTGTTTCGTGCTGTGAGATCCTGAATTGGTTTGGAAGATGATGACAGGAAAAGGATCAGTCTGTGCAGAGAGAAGGAAAGGAAGAGAACTTTTCTTTGGTTTGTTCTTTCCAGAATTATGCCTACAATCTAGAATAATTACAGAAAATGGGCAGTGGAAATTGAAACAAAGTTTTGATGATTGCAGGATATTTGGACCAAGCAAACTTGCATCTCTTTGGGAAGGTTCTTTGAGAGTTCTTTGCACTCTTTCAAACACAAAGCCACAGAGTATTGTGACCTTGTTGGTCAATCAAGCAAAGCAAATTGAATTTGGAGTAATTAATACTTGCCACAATGTTCTTGGGAATATGCTAACAACCAGCAACTATTTGCAACAAATTAGTTCAATTAATTAAACAGACAAAGATTAAACTATTCAGAGAAATTATTCCCTTTGTCTGGGTCTAATAATCAATATCAGTGGCAGGTCTCTTTTGGCTGTTGCGCTGCTGATACCTTCATTGATTAATCTCCTCTCGTCAAGTAAGCAAAGAAAGCATAAAATGGAAACATTCTCACAGGATTTTTATTCTGCTTTGATCTGGAATTTTGAAAAGCATCTCCTGTCTTGAGCTTGTATGTTTTACAAAGAATGAGAATTAACTAGTGTTAAGTGATAGGAGGTGTTCTGTTCAGAGCACTTTCCACCCAGGAAAATTGTCTCTAACCTGAGACAAGAAGCCAGAAAGATGAGAAGAACTGGGGCTGCCCAACTTGTATAGAAAGATGACACAGATAAAAGTGTGAAGGAGGGCAAACTCTTCTGTGTATTTGATTGGGCTGGGACAAATTACCATGGAATAAAATAACATTGAGAACTTTAAAAAGAAATATTCTATGTGGAAGGTTAATTAAACCTGTAGGGGATTATCTGTAGTCTCCAGCCTAGGAATATTTTAGGAACAGTCCAGGAATGACTTTAAGTCTAATATGCTCCACCTTGAGACATGGGGAACAGGCACTGTAACCTTTATCAATGTTACTGCTGTGGCTGTGATTCAGGTACAAGCTGTGTGAGAAAATAAGAACTTAAACAGGGAGAATATTTGTTTTCACTCATAAAATCTAAGGATTAAAAGTCATCTGAGCACCACCTACTTAAAACTGGTAGAAACTAAACAAGGGAGTCTCTGAAGGAGGAGAAAGTCATTGCCTTGCTTTGAACACGTGTTTTGAGTAAAGTTTTTCCTGGTTTAGGGGGTTACATGTTTTCTATCTGCAAGACAAGTTTATCATCTCAAAATCCCCCTGTGTTAATGCATCTCCTCTGTAATGAGACAAGTGGAGACAGAGATGAAGAACGATCATTCCTTTGCCAGGAACTGCACTCTTATGAGGACTGGAAAACAGAACCATGAGGGTTCGGGTGGTGTGATCTGCCTTGCTCTCCTCCCTGTGGAATTCAGGGGACTCCACCAGTGTCTCTGAAAGGTCACTCAGTCGTGCCATGGATGGCTCTGAGTGCTCCTGAGGTACCACTGGCTGGAAGTTCATTCCCTTCTGCCTCATCCTTCTCATCTGACACTGAGACAGACCTTGAACCACCTTGGCCCTTTCAGTTATTTTGGGAAGCCTCTCCTTTACCCAGAAGCCTCTTTTGTGACTTCAGGGACTCCTCCAGAGGAGTTTGGGGGTGTCTCAGGAACCTTTCTTCATCTGCAAGACAGTGACACAAAGCTGAACATACCAGAATGTACCCGAGACAAGTTTTGCCACACCACGTTAGCACAACCAGAACTAACTCAGAGACCATTATATGCATTTATCATACAGTACCAAAGTATGAAAGACTCAATTAAAGTTTATTTGATAGAAAATTAACACTCCTTTTTCCCTCCTTACTGTGCTGATTACGTTAAAACAAGAACAATGAGGCAGCTGCAGTGGAACAGTATCAGAGAAATTTCTGTCAGCATTTACTATAGGCAAAATTACCAGGCTGGGTTTTCTCAGCCAGTTCCTCCAGCCAACTGGCTGCACATGTTGCGAAGGCTTTTTCGTACTATCACGGACTGCAGAAAGAATACATTGAAATTTTCCTCCTTTTAAAAAGTAGGAGAATGGTGCAAACACAGGAAAAATTACCATATTCAGCTCTTGCATTGTGCCTCTCCTCCACAGCTTCCCAGGGCTTGGATTCAGTGAACCTCTCGGTGCTTGTACAGCTTTAGGCACCCACGCAGGGCCTTTGAAGTCACCGTGGGTCTCTTTGGAAAAGTGCAGTTAAACACATATCTCACTTGAACTTTAGTTGGATTTGAATGATGGAATTTTCCAAAGGAAAATACTGTGTTTCACTAATAATTCTATTCATGTGATTTTAGCATGGAGGGAAAACTGAATGGTAATGATCACCTTTGAACACCAGTCGATGAAAATCAATCACTCGGACTGTGTTCCTTTTTATTTTTTTTTTTTTAAATAGTGGAACAAAATTTCTCTAAACAGGGTTATTTTTACGGGGTCTTTAGTTGAATTTCTCTAGAAGTTTTTTGGATCTAGTCCTATTAAATTTTATACACTCCTATTCCATGAGAGTGAAAAATAATATTTCAAAGGATAAGTCTATTGAAACACTCATTTTTTTAATCATAAGGATTTTTTTTAAAAACACATCCTTCAATTTATTTTTTCATCTATGATGGAGTTGGAATAAGAATAGTAATTTGACAATGTAAATTTGCATGGAAATATGCTGCCTAAAAACCCATTTATTACACCAGTTATAACTCAAGCAGATATGAAATGGCCCAGAGGTAAAGCAGAGTTGATGGCAGAATAAAAATGTGCATGCAACTTTTTATGAGCTGAAGTTTGTTGACTTTGTGGTTATTTTCATTTAATATGTCTCCAGACGAATATTAACTTTTTTTTGCTGGATGTTTCCTTCTGGTTCACTCATACTGAAATAAGAATAATGGGTGAGCTGATTAATATTTGGTTTAATTTCAGCCTTTGTGTTCCTTGTTGGAATGGAACTTTCTGACTTTTTTTTTTAAGGGTGATTTGATTTTTCTATTTCCCAGTGACTTGGACGGGATATTCCACCCAAAAAGCAATCACAAATTGTAGTTAGCTACTATAATTTTTCTCCTTTTGTGATAGTGGACATGTACTGCTTTCCTTACGTTCAGATTCACTGAACAGGATGTCAAAAGAACAGCGTTCTATTCTAGTTTAGGTTTGGGTTTTTTTTCTTTTTTTATTTTCCATCTGCATTGTTACCTGACTTAAAGCTGAGGAAATTAATTCACTGTGAATTTAATGAAGAAAATAAAGTGATTTAGGGTTTAATAACAGAGAACAGCAAAGATATCCAAGCCTGCTTCCCCCCTGCCAAAATACACTGCAAAGTGTGGGGATTTTCAGCTGGCAGGGAGACAGGAGGAATCTTATGGAAAACAAAGAATAAAAGGATGAGGTTTTATATATTTTTTCCCACTTATGACATAGTATCTTTTCTCTCTGATGACACAGTCAGACTCTGAGCTGTGGCTCTGAGGGCTGAAGTCACTTTGGTGTTGGTTCTGTGCATCTTGCAGCTGCCAGTCAAGACAGATATTGCATGCAAAGTTTTGGTATCCTTCTGAGGAGTCACCAGGTCATAAAATCCAACTTGGAAGCTGAAAATGAAGCTGAAATGTCATGTAATATTACAACGGTTAATTGGGCAATAATCACTTTTCGGGTCTCTTACTCTCTGCTAATGACAATTAAAAAAACAAAAAGAAGGCAAAATTGCTGATGTTTCTATACTGCAGACAATAATGACCATCACATGGATTGTTATATTCATCATAGGCTCGTGGTATTTTTCAGCTGAAATAGTTTACTGTTTTTTATCACTGACTAGTGATGTTTCCTTCTTTAGAAATTAGCTCTGTAATTTTAAATATCTTTTTCTCTCCTGTATTATGGACATATAAACAGGGTAATATTTTTCTCTTGTTGCTTTTGCTTGGTTTTTTGACTCCTTCCATATTGATTTGTCTCAGTGCTCTGTGAAATTGATTACATTTTCTTGTTTAGAAATGAGGCTTCTGGAATTCTGCATTATATTTACCGCTCAAGAAAAAAATGGCAACAAAGAAACGAGTTTCTTTTAGAAATGAAACAAAAGCTTCATTCAGATGAGACTTAATTTAATGAAAGTATTTAATCTTCCCCTCCTCCCTATCCTGAAGCAAGAAGTTATGGCACTTTTTTATTTTAAGATCTCCTTGCCATGTTTGTTCTGAGCCATTCTCAGTGTACTGACAGAAACGAATTTTTATTCTGTTGGGCCTGCTGAGATTATCCTGCTCTGTAACACAGAGCTTTAGTCCTTCTTCTGGTTTTAGCATCATCAACAGGCAGAACTAAAGATCTTGTTGTAATATATCCACTTAAATTTTATATTGTTTGTCACATGAATTCCTATTACTTTTTGCATGACCAGAAAAAAATCAGAGAATCATTTTGGTGGTAGAAGACCTCTAAGGTCATTGAGTCCATCCAAAATGAAGCAGAAAATGGCAATTGCTTCAGTAGTAAGTTCTGCCAGGTTTCATAGAATCCTAAAAAGGTTTGTATTGGAAGTGACCTCAAAGGTCATCTGTTTCCAACCCCCCCACCATGGACAGACACTTTCCAGTAGGACAGGCTGCTCCAAGCTCCATCCAACCCAGTCTTGGACATTTTCAGGGCTGGGGCAGCCACAGCTTCTCTGTCCCCCTGTGCCAGGGCCTCACCACCCTCACAGGGAAGAATATTTTCCTAATATCTAATCTGAATTTACCCTACGTCATCTTAAATCCATTCCCTTTTGTCTTATCCCTTCAAGTTCTTGTAAAAAGTTCTTCTCCAGCCTTCCTTTAGGCCCCCTTTAAGTACTCTAAGGTTTAAGCTCTAAGATATCCCTGTTTGATCCAGAGGATTTCTCCCATCCCATCCCATCCCATCCCATCCCATCCCATCCCATCCCATCCCATCCCATCCCATCCCATCCCATCCCATCCCATCCCATCCCATCCCATCCCATCCCATCCCATCCCCAGAAGGTTTCAGAGCAGCATCATTCTTCAAACCAAACTCTTCCCACCACCTTGGCAGCAAGGCATGGCTTGGCAGGTCATGCCCAGCAAAACTGCAGCTGGGGAGCTCTGTCTGTGCTTATGGCAGTCAGCCCAGGGGAAAACTGCACCCCAGGGAGAGTTGTGGCAGTCAGAGGGACACCCTGCCACAGCTCTGTGTGCTCAGGGATGGCTGAGGGCTCTGCTCCCCTGGTGGGAGCCCCTCTGAGGAGGAACAGCCTCTCCTGTTCACAGAGGAGACAGATAGACCAGCCATTGCTGGTTGTTTAATGTCAGCCTAGTGCCTTTTTGGAGACCAACAGACCCATCTTCAGCTCCCTTGGGAGCTGTAGCATTTTGCAGACAAGCCGATGCCTAATTTTAAAGACAAGAGGCAAGGCAGCTGCAGCCCAGCTGTGTGGAAATCTTTCAGAAGTGTCGGGATTGGGACATGGATTTTTTTATCCTACATCCTAGAACCTCTGTTGAAAATGTCTCCTTATGGCTTTTCTGCATTTGTTTTTTGTCTTTGACAGCTGCAATAGCAGAGGACAATATAGGAAGGCCATGCTCTGTGGAGATGTCACTCTTAGGTCCAGAAAAGCTCCTTCCCCTCCAGGTGTAACCATGCAAATGGGCACAGCAGCCCTGACTTTGAACTTCTCTTGTTGTAAATCTTCATCTTTACATACCTGTGACAGTGAACATTAAACTTGGCCTCAGGCCCTGGAGATCCAGGAGAGCTGGGCACGTTTATTTCCTGATGGTTGATCTCCCACCTGGAGCCCTGCCAGCAGGTTTGGGTCCTCCTCTGGCACTCCAGGACCTGGACCCAGCCAGAGTGCTGACAAATGTAGAGCACAATAAGGATCTTTAAAAAGAGAAGTAGCTTTGTAGCTATGCATTGCAGTTCCATTTAGCTTTCAAATTGTGGAAAAAAAATCAGACAAAATATGTTTCATGGAAAGGTTCTGCAGCTTTATGTCATATGCCATGATTTTTTCCCCAGTATAACCATATATTTATTATATTATATTATATTATATTATATTATATTATATTATATTATATTATATTATATTATATTATATTATATTACATTACATTACATTACATTACATTACATTATATTATATTATATTATATTATATCATATTATATTATATTATATTATATTATATTACATTACATTACATTACATTACATTATATTATATTATATTATATTATATTATATTATATTATATTATATTATATTATATTATATTATATTATATTATATTATATTATATTGTATTGTATTGTATCGTATCATATCATATCATATCATATCATATCATATCATATCTTTTATATTTTATATTTTATATGTTATATTTTATATGTTATATGTTATATTTTATATTTTATATTTTATATTTTATATTTTATATTTTATATTTTATATTTTATATTTTATATTTTATATAGATAGTACTATATTACATATATATTATAACCATATATTATATCTGTCATTCAGACACTGAGAGAGGGTGTGGGGAGAAGTGAGAGTGAGAGAGAAGAAAGAAACACTGGCTCCCTGGGTTAGCTACGTGTTTAGGGACACAAAGTTTGAAGTGGAAGCTAAATCATCCCTCAATGTAAAATGTATCTTATAGTGGAATTAAGAAATTTCACAGAAGAAAAATGACCACAAGGCAGGCTATTCTTTCTCTTTCTCCCACTTCCTGCCATGTTTTTATAGCTATTATTGAACAAAATCTGTGTCATCACAGATTAATCTCTTGAATGATTCTCCCTTGAGTAGGAAAAAGGCTCTGGCCCTATTTGAGTGTGAGCAGGGCGTTACAATAACCTGTTCTGCTGGGAGAGGAACAGGAACAGGCACTGCTTTCAAAGTGCTTTGTCCCAGAGGGCTCCTTTCTGGGGGATCAGTGGGAAGCAGGACATGAGGGACCCCTTCTGTGCAGTGTGGTCAGTCAGAGGCTCGGACACCCCTCTGCTATGGGACAGAGGTCAGGAAGCCAAGGGTGAGAAGACATAAAGCATCATCCTGGCAAAAGGGTGGTGGTTGGCACATCTCGATGCCTCAGCCTGGGGAGCTGAACGCAGTGTCTGCCACAGAGACAGAGCTGCAAGGGCAAGAGCAGAATGGAGACAGATGGAAATGTCTTGCAAAGTGATTTGCTCGTGTCAGAGATGGATAATACATGGTCGATTGGGCAGAGGTCATCAGTCAATTCTTGTTGAATTTCCACCAGCTGGACTGTGTTTCAACCACGGATGGGATCCAGAAGTATTTTTTATCACCCTGGAATATCTTAACCCTTTCTCTCTGTTGTATTGCTTAGATTCAGCTGCAGGGGCTTGGGGGAAACACCACAGACCCACAGCTGCTAGAGGCTGCAAGTCAGTAATGACAGGAGTATCACTTTGCAGTACTTGTGACTCCCACCACAGACCATTTCAGATAATAAATAAAAACCTGAAAGTACCTGGTTAAAGAAAATATTAATTTGCCTGTAGGGAGAATTTTGGTAATCCTCGGTCCCGATGAACAAATCATTACAGTTGGAGTATTAAAAAAATGGAGGAAATCTCTTCATGCCAAGCAGTGAAATTACTTTGTCCAGTTCTTCAGTATCTTTTAAAATCTGTATTAACAAATACAAACAAATCACCAGGGGATTTTTTCCAGTGTATTATTAGTGACAAGAGAGCCCAGGAAGTGTGTGCTCTCAATCCATTATTAAGATGTAAACCCTTAATGATACCATATATGCCAGCCCTGTATATTACTTAGACAGCTATAATAGTTCTGATGTTCCAATGAAAACATGCTCTGAAGAGAAGTCACTGCACTCTTCACCGCATACTTAATCAGATTTTCAGTCAATGCATTGTGAGCAAGACTTTAAAACTCCTGAAACTACAGTTTATAGCAAATTATAATGTTTGACATAGTGAAAACACACTCCTCTTCAAGTCACTGCCTTCAGCTGAACTACACCTTCAGAATATCTTTATGAAGCAGGGAAAATTCTTAAATGCTGCTTTGTAGATGAGGCAAAGTGGCTGCAGGGAGCGTAAATGATGTTCTTGAGGTTGTGGCAGATTTCCTCCTGTTTGCTCCCCTCCGTGGTTGTAGGTTATGGTAATGTGATCAGACTACACCACCTTCTCCCTCCTGCAGCTTGGTGGTCATGGGAATGTTGTCTTCAGACAGGACCAGAGCTAGGCTGAGCCTCAGACTCTCATTTTGTGCCTCCTGCAAGAGGGAGAAGGTTCTTGGAATAACCTGAGAGGAAATCAGCCCACGGATTCACTAAATGGGAGTCCAGTTAACAGAGACAAACAGCATTTTAACAGAGACAAAAAAAGCATTAAGCATGGCTGCTTCTCAGCTTTCTCTTTGCATTTCCTTGCCTGCCTCTCTTCTTTGGTCTTTGTGGTAGCTTTATGTTTTGTAACTCTACATGAAGCCAACATCCCAGAAAATCTTCCTCCAATGTTTCTTGTCTCTTGGATGTTTATAAAAGAGGTCCCTCAGCTCCATCATGTGAAGGATTTCAATAGCTTCATCGGGGAAGAAGAAATTACAAACATGGCAAACTGAATTTTATATTCCCAGACCCTGAGCAGTTTTACTGGGGGAGAGTGAAAGGGCCTGTGCATCCTCCTCATTTCCCTTCTGCCTCCAAAATAATCTCTCTCTTCATTTATATCAGGTCCTTCTGGTTAATCTTCCCTCTCATCTCACATGTGCTGAAATATCTCCCTTCTAGAAACGCTGCCTCCTGCATCCCTCCATCTGATTTCCTCTTGGAAATCAGCCAGTCTCAAATTAATCTTGTGGATAGAAAGCGTCCCTTCCTGCCTGCCGTGATGGTGACTCACGTCTGCGCTTCTGCCTGCGCCCCAAGTGCGCCATTGAGTCACTGTCCTTCCCCACATCCCTGTCGCATCTCGCCTCCCTCCCGCTCACAAATTCCCAGCCGATGTGGGCATGAGCTGCCAGAGCTGTCAGACACTCCCAGGGCACCGCCGTGACCCACGGGCTCCCCATGGCCCTGGGGTGCTGCCCTAGCCCTCCATCACTGCCCTGCTGAGCTCAGGGCAGCTCTGCCTCACTCCACATCATTGGGAAAGGCTTTCCCTTCCCCTGCTGAGCTCAGGGCACCTCTGCCTCACTCCACATCATTGGGAAAGGCTTTCCCTTCCCCTGCTGAGCTCAGGGCACCTCTGCCTCCCTCCACATCATTGGGAAAGGCTTTCCCTTCCCCTGCTGAGCTCAGGGCACCTCTGCCTCCCTCCACATCATTGGGAAAGGCTTTCCCTTCCCCTGCTGAGCTCAGGGCACCTCTGCCTCCCTCCACATCATTGGGAAAGGCTTTCCCTTCCCCTGCTGAGCTCAGGGCACCTCTGCCTCACTCCACATCATTGGGAAAGGCTTTCCCTTCCCCTGCTGAGCTCAGGGCACCTCTGCCTCACTCCACATCATTGGGAAAGGCTTGCTTTGCTGTGGATGTTAAAGACCAAGTCTTATCTCAGGGTTTGGTTCTTCAGGCACTTCTGGACATTATCACTGGAGCTAATCATGTAGTTAATTAAACTGTCTCAAAAAAATGCCAATACTGGGCCTTGGTCCACACCTTTTGTTTATGTTTCTGACCAGCCCCGGTTCTTCATTTGGCAATATATCAAAACGTACATATGGATCCAAACAGAGCATCATTTCCCAATAAAATATGATTCTTTGCAAATAGTTACCCAGCCTGTCACAGCTGGTACTCACAGGGCTTGAATTATACATGTGCAAGCTGGAAGTGCTTTGAAGGCTCAGCCATGCGGGGCAGACAATGTTCACCAGGAGCACTCCCCACCCCATCCCACCTGCTGCTCCAAAGGACTCCCCCGTGGATGTGGTGGGAAGGCTTTTGTCCTTCAACCAAGCTGTGCTGGCCCCGTACAGAGCTCAGCCAGCGAAAGCTGCTTGTGTCAGAGCGCTGCTCCCCACCAGCTCACGGGCACCCCACACCCAGAGGAGCTGTGTGACATTCAAATACTAAAATACATAGATATTAGAGGGATTGTTAGTCTTCAACGAGCAGGAAGCATCTCATTTAGTCAGATAAATTATTCATTGTAAATAATTTGCTCAACTCCAGTACCCAGCAACAAAGGGATTTACTTTTCCTTCCTGCCACGTATGAGGATTCTGCTGTCAGCATTAATGGGGGATATCCAGAACAATCACAGTAATATTGGGTTATTTGCTTACCTACATGATCTTTAGAAATAGATACAGTGCAAAACTATACATATATTGCTGTTAAATTTCAGCACAGGGAACTGTGCCAAGAAATCTCTCCTGGGTGCACATTCCAATGAGAACGTATTTCACAGTTTAGTGGCTACTAAAAATTACATTTTTTGGTTATAATATTTTCATGTAAGTAACACCTTTAGCTGTGTTATTAAGTCCCTTCTCTATTCCCCTAATTAAAAACAATGCAGTGTAAGAACTGGGTGAGACTGAAGCTCCAACTGGTCAAGTCCAACTGTCCAGCAGCGATGAAGCCTGGTCAAAACAGAATGAACAGTGCCTCCCCCAGCTTCCAGAAATTTATAACTTGGGGTCGTTATGAGTTCATGTTTAAAAATCTCTGGATTTTTTCCCTAGGATTTGGTCAAATGTGTGTGTGAATTCATCTGTGGCTTTGGTCAATTCTTCCCTTTCTCCTTCTTTAGATTTACAAATGTCCCCTTCTCTTGCAAAAAGCCAGAGTTAGATTTTTTATTCATCCACTTTAATGTGTCACTACTCTGAATTTTCCTTCCAACCTCTCCCAATGTGCTTGCAGAGTTTCCAAAAAAAGTAATATGCCGCTCCATGCTGTCCTGTCTCTTTCAGATATTTAAAAAAGAAACTGTGATTTACAAGAGAATATGTAACAAATTCCGAGGCCAAATAACTTACCTTTATTGGCTTTATTTCTGTTGGTGTCTGCTTATCTCAGTGGCCATTCTGTCTCTCCAGACAGAAAAGTACTTTGCATTGCGAATCAATTATTAAACTTTTGATGAATATTTTTGCATTCTGTATTCCTCTGCTGACATTACTTCTCCCTTTTCTTGTTCTTCCTCTTTTCCTTGTAATCTCAGCATTACTATTTGTCTGGCAGTCCCATCCCTAAGGTGGGCATGACTTCAGAAGCTTCCTGGATGACTTCAGAGGAGATGCTGATAAATAATACTGTATTTAGGCTGTGTAAACCGAGCTGACCTTTGGTCTGTTCATTCTTTGCAGCCTCCCGACTAAACAAGCAGAGAAGAAAAGTCTGTATGCTCAGCCACCTCAGGCTATCCCTTACTGAAAGCTTTGCTCCAAAGGTTACTCGGAAGGGGAGAGAAGCAAATCTATATCTGTAAATAAACAGCAGGAAAATCAAAAAGATAAACATCAGAGGATGTTCATCAAGGGTGAACAGCGGAACAGTTAGCAAGAGAGAGAAATAACTTCTTACACACTAAAAAAATCCCCATGGTACCGATAAATAATTGTCTGTGGCAAAAAGAATAATGAATGAATGCTGGGGATTCAAGTGCAAAAGGCCCCAGTGCTCAGTTCAACCCATGGGTGAGTTTCACTGAAGAGCTGGCAGCAATGTTTTCCAGGATTCAGAGTCCAGATATCCAACCTTTGAGCTTTCCAGTTGGTTTGGGTGTCCAGGTAGATTCGTGGAAAAAGAAAATTCAAGAACAGATCACATGCTGTGGTAATTTGTTATGAATGCACTGAATCCTTCATGGCTAAATGTTTTACCTGTTCACCTGGGAGTCATACCCCAGAGATGGTTTCAACCTGCTCCTCTTAGCTGCTTAACCTTCTTAACTGCTATTGAAAAGGAAAAAATTATCTACTTCCTATTAATTTACCCTCTCCTGTGCTTGACACTGACTTTGAGCTAGGCTAAAAGTCACCCCAACAATTTGATCTTCAGATTATCCTAATGCCTACTGAAATCAGCATTTCTGAAAAGATTTTTGCGTTTCCTGTGTGCTCAGTGATGTCACCCCTGTGGCAGCTTTGCTTTATTTTCTGTAAAGCAGTTGAGATTTACGGTGCATGTCACTCCTTTTTATGAGCTTATTTTATGGTGTGGCTGATCTTATGGCAAACAAAGCTTTTGCTCATATTTCCAGGGTTTGGTTTTTTCCCCCCCATTCTGTCTTCCAGAAAAATACAGGAAATGTAGCTCTTTGGAAACTGTAGTTTTTAAGAACTAATAAGACTTTTTAAAGCCCTAAAGTACAGAATTCCCTCAAAATGATCTTGTGGCAGCCAACTTTTCATTGTGTTGCAATTCATGTATGAGCTGAATCATTCAGCTGTTGTTAGTGCCTCCACAAATGTCCAGGCATTTGCTTTCTAAAAGGAGCAGAAATCATAAAAACAACCAAACAAAAAAAAAAACCCAAACCAACAAAATTTGCTCTCTGAACTGTTTCGACCACTTCTGTGGGAAGAAGTGTCATCTAAGAAACAAGGTCACAAACTGCTCCCCCATGAGAATAGCAAACACAAAACCTTTTTGAAAGGAGGGAAGAATAGAAGGTTAGGGCTTGGATTGCAAAAATACTTTGTGTTCCCAGCCTGGTCTGGTAAATGTAATGGTAGTGGCTAGTACTTCAAGACCTCAAAAATGTGTATTTATTACTCAAAACTTTTTATTGAAACATTGCAAGATAGCAAAATCTTCACTGTGCCACTTTCCAAAAGAGAGGCTATTTTCTTCCTTTATGCCACATTTTTTACCATGACTAGCTGCTAGTTTATGTTTTAATGATGGAGAGGACATAAAATGAGGAAATCTTTGCCCTAAAGTATTGAATGGAAAATAGATATGAGAAAGGAAGTCAGAGGGGCAAGCAGTGTTAGCTCTACTTCATAGACAGGAGACTGAGAGTAAAGGATGAGGGTTTTTGTTAAGTCTTTCCAGAGAAAAATGGTGATGCCAACTGTGTGTCAGTGAAATGAAGTCTCTATCACCAGAGACAGCCAGGGAAAGATGAGGATATTGGATTCTCCTAGAGTGTAACCAAAGCTACTTTGAAATAAAGAGGAACTTTCGGATTGACTCAGAAGAATCTGGTTCTATTTGTAGTGATTTAGTCAGGGGCTGGGGCTGAGGATTTTGCCTTTCACAGACTTCTGTCTCATTTTGATATACTCATATCCATCTTGCCTTTCCTCATCCTTAAATGTGGTGCAGCAAAGGGCATTGCTTCTTTATGAATCTGTGTGCACAGAGTGTCTCAGGACCAGTGCAGTATCCATATGAATGATAATAGCAAATTGCATGTCCAAAATCATATATATTTGGTCTGAAGTGCATCTTGAAGCTGAATTTCTGCTACTCTGGTGGCTCAATCCTTTCCACCCCAATTTTCCCCAACTGACTATCCCAGTGTCTGCTGTGCAAACAGCTTTGTTGGAGCTGTCTCTGCCTTTTGTCTTGCAAGTCATTCTCTGTGTGTGGCAGTGGCAGGGGTGCCTCGTATTTGAATTTCCCTTTCTCATGTGGCTTTCGCAACTCTGAATTCAGACCTCGCCTAGACGGTCCCTCTGGGTGAGAATCCACCGAGGATTTTCTTTTCCACCACTCATGAACAGGATCTGGAGACTTGGGCACATGGTACTGTTAGAATAAAAGCAAATGCCAAACACAGACATCTGTTTCTTTTCTCTTCCCCTTCTTTCCTCTTACTTTTTCCTACTCCTTCCCCTTCCTCTTCCCTTTTCCCTTCCCTCTTCTGCTTCCCCTTCCACATCCTTTTTCGCTTCCTCTTCCCCTTCCTCTTCCTCTTCCTCTTCCTCTTCCTCTTCCTCTTCCTCTTTTTCTCCTTTTCTCCTTTTCTCCTTTTCTCCTTTTCTCCTTTTCTCCTTTTCTCCTTTTCTCCTTCTCCTTCTCCTCCTTCTCCTTCTCCAGCTCCCTCTCCTCTCATGACTTCAGGTGTTGGTCTCACAGGGTGGTCACATGAGTGGTTCAGAAGTGACCAAAAATTCAAAACTTTTCTTCAAAATAGCTGGAATCCATTAAAACCCCACATTTGTATTCAGGGCATTTCAGCACTGAGCAGCATGAAGGGAAAAGATCAATAATCACATTGCATGGCCCAACTTCTTGCTGTGCCAGGCTAACTTTAACTAACCACTCAAATATTGAATCCAGTCCTCCCTGATTTGCCCTTCGAGTACAGTACCCCACCTTCTTCCCTCTCACTTATGTGTCCTGCAGGGATATTTCCCAACTCAGCTATAACCTTGATTTACATCTTTGCAGTTTATTCCATATCTGTCTTTCTCCTCCCTGATGTATCATTTAGGACACCATTGTGCTCACAATTATCCTTGTATAGCCTTTATTTCAATGCTGCTCTCACTCATCCTGGCCCTACAAACTTCACTCCTTCAGTATCAGGTGTGCTGCAGCTGGAAGGAAAACCCTGATTGAACAGCAAATGTGCATCAGGAGGGAAAAGATGGTAGGAGATCTGTGGTGACGTGCTGTGAGCTGACAATATGGCCAACCTAGGCATTGTTTACTAAAGGAAAACTGTAAAAATGGCTGCTAGGAGTGGCTTTTGATTTTTTTTGGTCTTCTTCGATGTTTTCACAACTCAAGTAATTTTTTACCCAAGATTTATCATCATTAACCCAGGTCCCACTCCTATTCTGTTCTGCCTGTTTCCTATCCCCAGGCTCTAACAGCACTAACAAATCTCCAAAGTTGTCTGAAAGAGTTTAAAGTGCATTTCAGGTACTTCTGTTGTTTGGTTAAAAAAAACAATTAAATTTTCCCCCAAAATAGCTCTTACTGTATGTCTCCCAGCAACAAAGCAATAGCCATTGGTATCTCCAATTCATTAATTCTCCAAGATGGGAGAGGTAGAAGAGGCAGGCATGTATCCAAAACTCAGAGTTGCACAAAGGGAATATACTGTGAGAAGATAGAGGGAGAGAGAAAAACTGAATGTGGAATTGATGCCAAAATCTGATGATCGCAGCAAAAGCACCAAATGACCAAAGCGAGCTGCCCTTTTGTGTGACCATGAGCCAAGCCAGGGAGAGAAGGATGTGGCTGGTTTCATGTCATGAGGAATCTGGCACTCACACAGTTTCTGCTGTGTATCACAAAACTCCTGTAGTAAGAAACCACATAAAAAAAATTATCGAGGGCAAAAACGCTGCCACGAGTATTTCAGGCTGTCAGTCCCTGTAATGAAATCTTGCTTTAGGTATAGTATTAAATCCCTTTAGTCTACCCTTACTTCAACTTTATTTATGACCAAGTCTTATTTTCCACTGTTTCCAATTGCACAGACATAAAAAAAGCTTTGAATAATGCCACATGAATAGAAGAGTTCTCGTTTTGTAGCATGTCATGCTTAAATGTCTCCTGCTTTGTGCCCATCTGAATTCCTAAGTCAGGCTTAGGCCAAGAGACACCTGAGAGTGTTTGTTAAAGGTTGGGGGAAGGTGTTTATAGATCCAGGCTTTTTTCAGTGTCAGAATCTCAGGGGTTTGAGGTACTGAAAATGTTGGTTGGATCCTGTTTGTCTGAGTTTGTATAATCTGGAACAATTTGGAGGCACACTGAATGACAGCATTTATAACTGCTTCGGTTATTCTCAAAAATAACCATCAAGTGGTGCACGGTTTTCAATCTTTTTCTAAAAACAGGCAATCTAGGGAAGTGGGGAATATCTGGGACATGATTTGAAAATTTGTAAGACCCCGAGAGAAACCACCACCCCTTTCTGTGGAACAAAGATCCTCCATGATTTTTAGCACGGATCAAACCCTGCAAGAGTTACCAAAGAGCTGAATATTTTCTTCCTGCGCTGTTTGTTTTCCCTCTCACTTGCACAGTTTTGTGCTAGCTTTAAGTGCAGGAACCAAAACGCTGGTGTGGGAGAAGAGCTGCTGCAATGCAGTTTGAAGGTTAAACTTCAAGGTATCTTTGAAATGATGGAAGCGGGTGACGGGATGTTCTCCTGAGATTTGTGAGCTCATTTTTCTCTTCTAGCATAAAAGAATCCACACCCAGACTTCCCTTGGCCTCTTCTCCAACTCAGCACTGATCCTTTTGGGTTTTACTCATGTCTTGTTTTTCAGCTATCTTCAAATTTGACATTGAATATTCATCCATAAAAGGCAAAAAACTTGGATGCTTCAGGTGTTTTCAAGTTAGATAATAAATAGCCAGAATTCCACACTGTTTTTCTCATCACCCACTTGAACATCCAAGGGCAGAGAATTGAATTTTGCAAGTAATTACCAGTGTGTTCTACAGTGAAATTTCCATCAGTTAAAATAAGGCTTTTATCTATTTTTTTGGTAGTGAAATGGGAAATTCGCTTGCTCTCAGCAAACTGAACATATGTTTATCCCATGTGAGAATCTGCTATTAGCGCCCACAAGGCTCTAGTTTACACAACATCTATTTTCTTTTTCAGTGGGTAATGAAAGAAGTGTCAGAGACACCCAGGCTCTTCTTTAGTATCACAGACAGTTATTTCAAGAACCTGGGAGTGAAGGCCACGGCATCCGTTCCTCTCAACAGATTCACAATGTTATGCACAAAACATTATCAAATTTTTACATATTTATTTTAAAATTGGTGTTAGATCCCCTTCAAAAAGCCAAAAATAATACAGAAGGGGATAGCTTACTTTTTTGTGGTCTTTTTTTGTTGTTGGTTTTTTTTTGTTCTGTTAATTGACAGTCACATTATAAGAAGAGGAAAGTCTTCTGTTGGATTTTGCAGCAAGGTTTTGGCCGGCATTGTTAATTGTTGTTTTTAATAAAACAAACTGCCTTGGGCTGGGCCTGAATCTCATAAATCACAAGAGTGAAGATTAACTTCTTGTCCTTCCGCTTTCGTGAAGCTGTCAGGAAAGTGTCACTTTTGTTTTTTACTGTTTTTTCCCCTCTTGAAGTGTCGCAATCTCTGCTCAGCATCCTTCAGAGATGTTTCCCAACTTCATTTGCCTGTTACAGTGCAAGGGGCGAGGGCATTCTCACTGCATTTGAAGCAAATTCCTCTCAAGGTTCGCACTCCAAGTACAAAATCTTTTGTCATTTCCAAACCAGAGCCAGCAGTGTTTGATGAGCTGATATTAGGAACGGGTAACAGCACAACAGCCTGTGAAATCTTCTCACATGCCAGCATTTGCTTTTTTAAAGGTCCTTCCCACACAGTGGCACAGACTCCTTCAGGCTTTTCACTCAGTGGTCTGTTGTGAGCTAACAGGAGAAAACCAACAATGGAAATTTGTGCAGCAGAGGTGCAGAGAGGCTCCCAGCCAGGGCAGCTGTCAGAAGGGTCAAAGACACTGTTGCTTAAAGACTGCCCCAGACTGACCAGATTTGGGCCATTGAACAACTGTGACATCCAAGGGAGCACTGCTAAAATCCCACAGTTCTTGTCATAACTAATACTGGGGAGGTGATGACCCAGCACTGCTCTTATGCTGAGTTTTTTTGCCCAGGGAAAAAGATGCTCTAGGAAATCAGAGTCTTTTTTGCCTGCATGTTTCCAGTGATGAGTCCCACGATTTAAATTGCAATTAATAAATCTTCATGCATTAATCTGCAGTATTGGAATATTATGTTATTTAATAGAACAAGAAGAGAGCATTTCTAGCCCTTGAGAATTTTAAAGATTCAAAACACAGGGGCATAAGTATAAAAGTCCAAAAATTATAGGGCAGGAGGTTCTGAGGGCAAGTTGAGGGTGCTTTTCCGGAACAAGTTAAAACCAAATGAAACTAAAGTCTGGTGAAAAAATCAGAGAAAAATAGCCAAATTCTTTCAGAGCTCAGGTAGAATGCTTGGTTTGAAATTTGGCTGCAATTTCTAGAATGTTGTGCATGTTATTCCATGTGACTCAGCAGCATTTCAAGCATGAAACATTTCAAATTGAGAGAAAAATGTTACTGAAAGGAGAGGATGTGAAAGAACATTGGATTAATGTATTTTTTCTATTTTTTTAAAATAAAATTATTTATTTTGATCTTGAAAACATGTCTATTCTTTTTAGAGAGGCATGTTCAGAAGGGAAGAGCAATCCCTCCCCAGCTAGTATTTAGTATTGTTCCTACCTGCTAATTAACTGAAGGGATTGTCAAGGAGCCTGACAGACACATCTATAATCCCTACTTGAGAGCATTTCAGCAGAGTTTTGTCCCTCATCCCATCACACACTCACATAACAAAATGGCTCTGTGGCATAATGACAGCCGTGTGTCAGAGATGTCTGCGAGGAAGGAGATGGAGAAGGAAGATATTCCAGGCTTTCATGTTGGCACCCTCCTGATGAGTAATTCAGACAGTTTGGAGCCTCCTCATGGTCCTCTCCATCACCCCCACCCCTCTGTTCCCAGCAGCACATTTTGTCTCCTTCAGGAGTCACACCAGCCTCTCAAAGCTAAATGGTACATGATGTTAGATTAATTGGCTGAAAAAGCAGCCCCAGAATGAAGGGAGGTGGGGAGGTTGCTTGTCAGAAGTGTCGTTCTGTCACACTGAAAATCATAGAAATGGGGAAAGGAAGGATCTAAGTGAAAATGAAGAATCCAGATGAAAAAGGGTTGTAAATGAAGACAAAATTCTTGTTTGGAAGTGGCTGGCAGTGATGGGGGAAGAAAGGAGGGACCAGGGAAGGGAGGGAAAAGAAAGAGTCCTGGAGGTGTGTGCTGGTTGTCACCAGCGCACAAAGGCATCTGAGCAGATGTCTCCAGCCGCTTCTGCCTCATGCCAGAAGAGACAAGCCCTCCCTACCACGGATGGACTCAGGAAGGGATCAAATGTGGCCCTGGAAGTGCAGGATCCTGCAGTGGGGAGTGTGCTGAAGAGGAGAAATAAAGTGCTACAGCAGCCTAGGAGCTGATCCTGCGCTCCAGCACCAGGCACCCATCGTGTGGAGAATTGGCCCTGGATAAACTGTCCATTGGTACCCCAGATAAACCATCCATTTGTACCCTGGATAAACCATCCATTGGTACCCTGGATAAACCATCCATTGGTACCCTTGGATAAACCATCCATTGGTACCCCAGATAAACCATCCACTGGTACCCTGGATAAGCCATCCATTGGTACTGTGGATAAACCATCCATTGGTACCCTGGATAAACCATCCATTGGTACCCTGGATAAACCATCCATTGGTACCCTGGATAAACCATCCATTGGTACCCTTGGATAAACCATCTGTTGGTACCCTGGATAAACTGTCCATTGGTACCCCAGATAAACCACCCATTGGTACTGTGGATAAACCATCCATTGGTACCTTGGATAAACCATCCATTGGTACTGTGGATAAACCATCCATTGGTACCTTGGATAAACCATCCATTGGTACTGTGGATAAACCATCCATTGGTACCCTGGATAAATCATCCATTGGTACCCTGGATAATCCATCCATTGGTACCCTGGATAAACCATCCATTGGTACCCCAGATAAACCATCCATTGGTACCCTGGATAAACCATCCACTGGTACTGTGGATAAACCATCCACTGGTACCCCTGGATAAACCATCCACTGGTACCCTGGATAAACCATCCATTGGTACCCTGGATAAACCATCCACTGGTACCCTGGATAAACCATCCATTGGTACCCTGGATAAACCATCCATTGGTACCCTGGATAAACCATCCATTGGTACCCTGGATAAACCATCCATTGGTACCCTGGATAAGCCATGCATTTGTACCCTGGATAACACATCCATTGGTACTGTGGATAAACTGTCCATTGGTACTGTGGATAAACCATCCATTGGTACCCTGGATAAACTATCCATTGGTACCCCAGATAAACCATCCATTGGTACCCTGGATAAACCATCCATTGGTATCCTGGATAAGATAAACAACCCATCGGTACTGATTGCATCCCAGTGGTGTCTCCTGCTACTTCTCATGGTTGAACCCAAACAAAATCCTCTCCTCTCTGTTGCTCTTCTTCCTTGAATGTTGTCACAGGACCTCTGTTCTCCTTGAAGCTGAGTTGAAAATGTCTAATTGCTGCCTTGCAATATCAGTCACCAGAATCATTTGATGGGCTCTGCACTAACTCAGTCCAAACTGTTCCGTAAACTTAGAGTTCAGTTCTTTCTCAACCACGTTTGGGAGCCCAGCATATTCCTGAGGTCTATTTTTTCTTTCTTCTTTTTTTTTTTTTTTTCCCCTTCTTTTCCTGTTAAACCTTTCCTATCACCATATTCTCCGTGTGCTGGGGCCTTCCCTCTGTTGCCAATTTTCTTGTTCCTTTGCTTTCCACCTACACAATTTTCTCTTCAGTGTCCACAAGGACTCCCTAGAACTGCTGTTTTAATTTCTTTTTTTTTGTTTTAATTTCTTCTATGCTTTATATATGCAGAATGGTTTTGGGATAACCCACTGCAAGGACTATTTTGGTTACTGATTTTCAAGAGAGACTTAAATACCCGTGGTAACAAAAATCTGAGATTCCCTTCATGGGAATTCTGGGCTCGTTTTGCTACTGGCAGTGCTGATGCTCTATAAAAATGTTGTCTCATTCATTTTGACTGACACTGGCAGACATGAAGCTCCTATGCAAT
Source organism: Acanthiza pusilla (assembly GCA_036630365.1). Taxonomy (NCBI): domain Eukaryota; kingdom Metazoa; phylum Chordata; class Aves; order Passeriformes; family Acanthizidae; genus Acanthiza; species Acanthiza pusilla. The sequence continues at coordinate 6,153,557 of JAXCHO010000049.1, read as the reverse complement.
AATTAAGAGTATTCCTATATGCAAACTAATTTTTCTTGTAGCCTACATTTGGTGTTCAAAAAGAAATTAAAAAAAAAAATCTTAATTTCATGCCAAATATTTCATGCTGAAATACAGCAGATGAAGCAAAATTACTTCTTTTATTCAGATCTGCTGCTGATTTTCCTTCCTATATAGGGACCAGGTGCTGACTTCCTAGGTAATAACATCCAATAATGCCAACAAATAGGAGCTGCCTACTGGAGAGGAAAAATAAAAGCAAAAATATTCCAGTGGGAAGGACAAAGACAGACTGAGAGCTTGGAGGAAGTGTTGAAAACACTTCTCTGGAGGATCTCAAAATACAGGTTAAACAAATGTTTCATTTTAGCTTCATTAGAGTTTGTGTTGGGACTACAGGAGAAATTACTGGCCTCATGCTCCCGTTTTTTGCACCTCTAAGATAAATGGATCACAATGGCAGAAGAAAGAGAAATTAGCTTCTCCCAGGATGTGAGATCAAGGTGAAGCTCCCTTCCTACCTTAGTGCCAAATCACAGATGCCTCTTTGTTCTGTCACATTGCTGTAACATCTCACGAGGAGATCTGTCGTTTAAAAAAAATTTAAAAAGATAAACAAGCAGCAGTGTTTGCAAACTGAGATGGGCACATTAAAGCATCTTTGGGATTGATTTCTCCCTGTGCTTTTTGTTGACCATTTGTTTCCTTTAATTGGAGTGTGAAAGGACTGAGCATGTCCAATGCAACTTCCCTATGCTAAGTACCACCTGTCAGAAAAAGAAAGACACTCCATCAGTCACTTTTCCTTGGAGATTGTAAGTTTTTCAGAAAGACATGCTGGCACACACCCACGCTGCTCCCCCCCGCTGCAATCCCTTCCCATCCAGGCTGCTGTGTGACTAGGAGCAGGAACAACGCAGAAAATCCATCCATCTCAATAGTATTTCAAATCGGAGACTTAACCCACAAACAAGTGACTTACCCCCGGCACCTTCCCAGTAATTGGACTCAATTTTAGAGCACTTTCAGTGGTAATACCTGAATAAAAGGGCAGTGGCTATAAATAAATCAGGATCGAAGATAGTATTAGGAGATGCTATTAGAAAGATAAAGGTAGATTAAGTGGAAGGGATGAAAAAAATACCAGCCCAGCCACTCCAGCATAAACAAAATAGAGTAAAATTAGAGCTGGCTGTAGGCAGAGCTTTGGATGACTGGGGAGTGCATTTGCAGCCTGCTGAGCAAAGGCAATTCTGCCCCCACACTGACGCACACAAGATTTGGATTAATTTCAGTCCAGACAGGTAGTGCAGCTGCAGTTTGGGGTTGATAGCTCAGTGGAAAGGCAAAGCAGAGGGCTGATGCAGACCTGAGTATTCTGCACCTGCTGGGTTACAGAGACATAAATGCTGGGAAAGGGGAGGCCAAAATGCATCTCTTAAGCAGCACACAGTGTCGGAGCAGTTTTAACACAGCTTCCACAACGAGGGGTGTGATGTGAAGCTGCTGTGAGGACCAAGGCAGCAATCAGTTTTCCCTGTCTTTGAGCTTCAATGGGAAGCTACAGGACTTTTTGGGGAGGCTCCAGGATCAGTTGGACAGACACCTCTGGGAGTGGGTTAGTTTGGGTCTGTCCTCCCTTGGTCATGGTTGGGGTGACATTTTCAAGGTGCCTTCTGGATTTATGTTGTGTCCGTGTTGGGACAGGACTACGAGACACCCCGAGTTCTTCCCTGGGGAAGGAAGGCAGGCACCACGGCCCATGGAGGTTGCCAGGAGGTTATGGGGCCCTGAGCTCTGCCCAGGTTTGAGTAAGTCCAACATCCAACCACCCTGGGAGGTTGGTGCCATCTGCTGCACACAAACTGCTCCTAGGGTCTCCTGTCCCTCCAGCTCTCCAGGGTTAGCAGCACATTTGCAGCTTGTGCCCAGGCATATCAGCACATGAGCTCTTTGTCTTCCTCAGCTTGTATCAGCATTATGGTTTTTTGTGATTAAGGTCCAACCACAAATCAGTTCAGACCCTCATTGTATTTGCTGTTTGCCATTGTTCAACAGTTTTATTCTGTTTTAAGGTCTGAGGAAATAGAAATGCTTATGGTCAATGTCCCTTGACTAAAGAACTTTTTCCATTAAAAAAACAAGTCTCTTTAAAATATGTGTGTTTGACACGCCAGAAGATTTCCTCTGTGAAGAACAGAGAATGGGAATAAATAGCGTAATGCAGAGTAGATATGTAGGGGGATAAGACAGAAAAAACAGGAATTTCTCTGGCTGAAGAGTTTCCTCTATCCAGGAAGCAAGAAGAGTTGTGTTGCACATCATTTAAAGTAAATTTCTCCTTTTTTTGACAAAGAAAAGCTTTTCTTTAAAGTCTATTGCCACAAAAATGCATTTTGGACTGTAGTTTGTACCATAGAGGTCAGTTGCTAAAAATATATATCTTACAGGTGAACTTTCCTTTTGGTTTTATTCAGTGGCACAGCCAATCACAGAAAATGTTAACCACAAAATACCAAATCCCACAAAACCCACACAGCTCAATGCTTTGTGAAGCAAAAGGAAGAAAATTCCTCAAGTCCATTGGCAACAAAACTTTTTTTAACCTTTCTTACCCATTTTTCTTAGGACATGGGCATTGTTCCATGTCTTTCTGACCTTTCAAATCTGTAGGAAGTACAAAAGGAGGAGGAGGGATAGCTGACATTGTGACCAGTGCTTCCTACTCTGTCACCTCTTTGCTCTCCTTATTTATGTCCCTGTCAGAAAGAGTGTTGCAAAGCCCTTCCTAAGAACTATTTTATTGAAAAATTCTCAAATATTTAAAAAAAGCTGAATTATCAGATCTCTGAGCATGTATACATATTCAAGGGAAACAAGCACATGGAAAACACCTTTAATTACCTCCATGAATTCTTCTGTATCGATATCATTCAGCTGGTTTGTATCACAACAAATGAAGTGCAAATTTGAGAATATACATGTTTAATTATAAAACTGACTTTTTTTACTCTGCATTTCTGATTGTAAGGATCATTTTCTTTGCATCTTACTTTTATTGCTTTTTGATAAACAACAGTTTCCATGGATTCTTCTCAGCAATGATCTTCCGATTAGTTCATCCAATGACTTGCAGTGTAACCCATGGGCTCCCAGTCAGAAGTCAGGAAACCCAGCAGGAACAGGGTGAAAATCATGATTTGGGAAAATACAGCTAGTGGGTGAGGTGTTGCCCTCTAGGCATTGGGAAGATTATTTCTGGTGCTTTTGCTCCATGCCCCGTGGGATGGGATTTGTCCCCAGCAGTCAGGCTGGTTGTAGCGCTGTGTTTTCGGGGACAGCATTCGCAGGAGGTGCTGCTGAGCCAGCTTTCGTTTAACCTGGCACAAACCAGGCTTAAATCAAGAGAAAAGCAGGCAGGATAGAGCTGTAAACAAGCCTGGATCACAGGCTAGTAGCTGTAAGGAACATTTTACAGTGCTGCTAAAAATCCTTTATACACAGTCATGCAGAGAAGTGCATTTATGTGCAGGTGCCGTCTCTGTCAGGAATATCTAAATGTTTTCTGTACAGGGGCTACGAACCCTCACAGAACTGGTGGACTTTGGAGAAAATAACTCTTTCTCACTCAACCTCTTTTTTAAACCTCTTCTATTAATCTTTCATTTATTCTCAAAGCTCCTACTCTCTCTCATATACATTAGAGACCACAAGAATGGTAAATAGGTTCATACAACATTCATATCCAGTGAAATACTTGTAAAAGCCTATATATGGGCTTATTTATCTAAGTTAAATAAATAGGTATTTATATGTTTTTCAGGCAGGCGGAAAGAGAACATAAAGGTGTTTAGACAGATGAGTTCAGGATGGAGTCACCCATGGTCCTTTTTAAACCATTGGGAAGAAAAGAGCTGCAAATAAGTGATTCCCATCTTTTGCTTGTAAAGGCACCCAACCAGTGGGGGAGGTAACTGAATATGATAAACTCAACCACACTTAGCAAATGGTTTGAAATTGGTGTGGAGCTGTGTAATTATGAAATTTACAGCTAAAATCAGCATATGGACATTGTGTCTTTGAAAGCACAGTCTTGGGCACCAGATATTTGTCCTGAGAGAATTAGGCCTATTCCATTAGCATTATTGGCATTAATTGGAGTAGTGGGTTGAAATGCTGACAAACTGCTGTGCAGGTTGAACATTTGAGGTGCCTGCAGTGATTTATGGGGATAAATGAAGCAGGAGAGATGTAACAGTTGTGGTGTGTGTGTATGTAGGTGGCCAGTGAAAAGCTGTTCTGTTTAACTCTTTGATTTTAGCAAAGCAGATCCATCTGATTACTCCAGTTCTCTAAGTGTAAATCCTTGCTGCCACATGGAACATGTTGTTTTCCTACTGTAATAGTGCAAGGGTGGATCAAATTCAAAGAATAAAGTTGCTACTTCAACACTGAGGATGCCAATGTTCTCCATAATACCCTTATATATGTTATTGAGCTGGAATATGTATGGGATTCCCATTACCAAAACTATGGTAATTCAATTAATTGATGAGCATTTCAGCAAATATGATATAGCACTCTATTGAATGAACAGATTCCTTCACAAGAAAGCTGTGTTCATTTTGAGCTGCTCAATTTGAGCACTGCACAATAACACCTGGAATGTTTTTGGGTCATCTCAGCTGAGAAGTAGATTGGCCAAAAGAAAGTTTTTTGCCTCATTGGTAGATGTCGGCATTAGAAATTCTGTGACTTGGAGCACCAGTGTTTGGGCTGGGATAAAAGGGTTGAAAAGGCTGTGGATTTTTGTTATTCATGTTGTGCTCCTCGGAGACTTTTTCTGTCTGCAAAAGAAGAGTTGAGGAATCCTTTTGTTCCATCCCATTCCTGCTATGTAAGGAAGAGCTCTCTAGCTGTGCTTGGAAGTGGCTCTGAAGGGAGCACTGGAAAGTGTCCAGAAGAGCCAGAGGGGAGAGCACAGCTTGTCTGCTGAAGGGCACCACGCACAGGCACTGAGAGGAGTCTCATTTGCTGAACTGGCTTTGATATGACTCCAAATCTGTGCTAGGGGAAATAAACATGAACACCACATGCACTCCACTTCCCACCAAGTGTTACGTGACTGTGTCACCCATCTCTTGGATTTTTGCAAGGTTTACTGATGTCTTTGAACTCCACACACACCCGCCCCTCTTACCCCATTGAAACGGCATTGTACCCCTTGGTGCAGCAGAAGCTCAGTGTGTAGTCTGGGCATTTCAGAGCAGAAAATCCCATCAGAAATTTCCATGACACCATGACAGCAGTGTTCTGATCTCATTTAAATTACAGAATTACTTCCTGTTTTGAAAGAAAATTGGAAAGGACGTTGCTCTGGAGGTGGATTGGTCTGGTTCAGCTTGTTTAAGACACAGCTTTGAGAGTGGGCTGTTCAAAGCCACTTCCAGGCAGCTCACTTGACTATGGAATAGGCTGGGCCCAAGTTCTGACTCACGGGAAGATGTTTTTCTCTATTCTGCTGGATCTTGAATTGAAAATACAAATGACCCCAGGGCCTGTCCCAGACCTAAATTAGAGTTGATGCAGTAACAGGTATGTACCTACACTGTACAGTAGAGAGGTATGAATTAAGAATTGGACAATGAAGGGAAAATTTGGCCAATCTCACAGTTAGTCACAGGATGAGTACATAAGCTGCTAGATTCAACTCAGGAGAAAACAGGATATGAATGACTAGACAAAAATGTTACGCCTACTCCCTGTCAAGACCATAAATCTGGTCCTAAAAATTGGAAAGAAAATCTGCCAGTCCAGGCTCAAAATCCACTCAAGGACTCTTCCAATGGAGTGATGAGTGTCTGTTGTTTAATGTAATGAGTTAAGAAATATTGCCTGTGCTGGTAAGTGGAATATTGAAGGTTGGAATAAAAATTTAGAACCTGTCTGAGCCTTCTTAGATTTGAGTCGATGAAAAGGTTGCTTGGTGTTTATCCAAGGATAAGAACATACAAGAGTTCTTTCCACATTGTATCTACCTTGAGGCAAATTATTCACCGACACAAAATATGGGATCTCTAGTGCTGTTTTCACTGTTGCCAGGATATAGTGAAATCCATCAGCTCTTTAATGGAGACAGAAGTACTGAAGAACTCCTTGGTTTCAGCCTGGCCCTACCAAACTCATATTCTGTATCTTAAACTCATGGTCCAAGCCTTGGCAGCATTAGAGGGACACAGTTCATAATTTCATAGAAACAGTTTTGCCCACAGTATTTGATTTTGTCTCATCAGTCTTTTGTAAATAGGTTCTTCAGCCCCACATAGCATAAACCTGAACTAGATCTGTATATCTATATCAGCAATCAACACCCTGAGGAAAAGGATTAAAACTCCAATGGTGTGAGTAAGGCTCCCTTGACTGACAAAAAAAAAAACAAAACAAAACAAAACCCAAACAAAATTAAAGAAGATAAATTAGTTGAATAATTTAATTTCAGTGTTGTTTTATCTTTTCTCTAACTGACATTGGTTCAAGTCCAGCTCTTGGAGGATTTTCAGTTCTTGGTGTTTTATTTATTTTTCACACTGCCGACCTAAGGCTATGTGGCACCCCATGTGCATCCCAAAGCAAAAGATACCACTTTTTAGTGTCAGTCTTTAAAATCATCTTTGAAATCCTTGCATGACCATGGAAATGAGGACACAGAGGGGATCAGTGTCTTTCCAACTGGGGCTGGTAGATGGCTCCAGGTGCCATCGCTGGGACACAAAGCCAGGAAGTAGCTCAAGAAGTGCTGCTGTGTTGGGTTGTGTTGTCACAACACCACAGGCACGAGCTGGTCACTGGTGTGAGGCTGCTTATGCCAGCCTGTATTGCTGTCCTGGGAAATAACATGACAGAATAATATAACACTGCCATTTTATGACCAGCAAGGTGGAAACAATGCAGCAGGGAGGGCTGAGGGGAGATGAGAGCTAAAGTGTTTCAGATTATCTATAGAGAACAAATGTGTTTGATACACTATTCACACTGTCTCGTATGAAAGTTTAATGTCTTGGGGGTGCCAGCTCTGTACAGATCTGTGGCTGTAATCAAGCCACAAGCAATGGCTGTGTGAAAGATCTTGGAAAAGTTTCTTGGCATCTCCAATGGATGTGTTGCAAAGCAATGACCCATTTTTCAGTCATTGGTCTGTATTTGATAACCATGAAGTCCCACAGAGTAGAGGGGAAAAAGAAATGAGGTTGCCTGAGCTGAAAGAAATGGCTGTGTGAACCAAACCATTGTGAGGCTTTATATCTTGATTGCTTCTCTCTGGAAAACCCTGCCAAGTCTGAAATAATTTCCATAATAGTGTGCATTGCTGATACAAAACAGATAGAAAATGCAGCGTTTCTTTTCAGCTTTTCAACTTGCAACTTCTTTCAACTTCTACAATACATCAAATTCCTTGCAGGATATAACTAGAATCTGTTTATCTGTGACAAAAAGTGCCCTTTTGGGGTTCTTCCTATCAGCACCTAAAGCAGAGATAAGTTTTCTATTTAACCATTCAGTACAAGCACTTTGAAACTACCCATTAGCTGACATATTTTACCTGTAAGAGACCTGAGTAAATTATCAACATTTTTTTAAATCTTTTTTTTCATTCTAAATGGATTTTAGTGGCATCTCTTGACTCTTGTTGGCAGCAATGGAGATATTTACCATCTGTTCTTATGCACACTGGCCATGGTAAACAATTCAGACAATTCCCCAAGCAATGGGCATGGGGAGGCAACCAATACTCCAATAGTGGCTGCTAACTCTTCCTGCAGCTCAGGTGCAGGCAGAGGGCAATGCAGTCAGGTGAGTTGTTGGCACTGGACTCATGAATAGAACACCTCTCCGCGGTGGATGCAGCAGGAATGAAGTTATGGAAGTGTTAATGATCAGAAGATATTTGGGTTTGGCTTCAACAGCTGCATTCTGTTTGTTTTGATACGTGTGGTGCCCACAAGTCTTTCTGGGGAGGCATAGGGCAGAGTGAAAATGAAAGGAGATTGTTGCATGTAAATGAACTTTAGAAGCTATAAGACCACGTCAGAGCAACTGATTTTGAGTGTTTGAGAGACTTTGCTCAGGGACAGCCGCAAGGAAACACATTAACTCTTTAAAGTGTTTATCTGAACCTGCTCTGTGTTGCAGTCTCCCAGCAGTTGACTTTGTCCATGAAGGGAGGCTATGTTTTGGTTGTGCTCCCAGGAACCAATTTCCAGACAAACCCATCACAGTTGGCGGACCCGAATCGGGATTTGCTCGTAAAGATGCCCACGCTGTTAAGAGCTATGCTTGCAAGTGCAGGTGGGGAATTTAGAAGGTTGCTGCTGGGAGGAGTGAGTGTCTCTCAGCGGTGTCTGCTCCAGAAACAACGACTGCTGCCTGTGCTTTTTGTGTAGCAGCGTCTCAGATTAAGTCTCTGCCACTCATGGGGTATTTGCTTTGTGTTTTGCACAACTTTCCGTCTGGAGTCACACAGTACGTTTGTTCCCCATAGCATGAAAGCATGGCATCTTACTGCTTTTCCCTGGAGCAGAGTAACACATTCATTTTTAATTGTTGACCACTCTATCAGAAATCCTATTTCCCAGAGTTTAATTGTTTTGCATGATGTTTAATTCATGGCTTCCCTACAGAAATCAGCTGTTAACCTTTTAAAAAAATAATGTATTATTTAGTATTTATTTATTATTTAGCAATAACATTTTTAATTGTACAGGATGATATAATTTATTTATATTTTCACTATAAAATTCCATATGTCAGTGGTCCCTCTCCATTTTCCCCCTTTTTTTTTTGACTTACAATTATGAAGAGCAACAAAAGCTGTAGAAATGTTACCATAAAGTTTTTGATATAAGGTGTTCTTATACAGGACAACACTGAAGACACATGTAAATCCTCCTGAACATGCTAAGTCAATATTTAAAAGCTTTTAGAAATGAGGGCATAGGTGAATATATTTTTTCTTTCTTTCTGAATATGCTTTCTTCCATGTTCTTACAAATGAGCTGCCCGACAGAAAAGTTCAGCAGCAAAACTGAAGCCAAAGTTTCAGAGGATTTGTAGAAACAAGAATTCAGTTTGTGCCAGAGACCTGATGCGCCTGGTGATATTCATCCAGCCAGGAGACCTTGCCATCCAGAATGTGTCTAGCTGAATTTCACACACAGCAAAGTGCTCTTGGAAGCGTTCCAGGACAATAATTATTGGATACCACAGAGTTGCAAATAAGTGCTAAGAAATGAGGAAGCACAGCACCAGCACGGATCACATCCCTCCTTCTGGCTGCACAGAATGCCCTTTGCTTTGGCTGCCACGGCAAAATCTCCATCTTTTCTTTCCAGCTCTCGATGAATGCGGAGCAAGATGAAAGGATTGGGAGCTGAGGGATATATTGTAATGTGCCCAAGTCCTAAAGCTCCTTCCAAATCCAGAGACCAGGCAGAGGCTGCAGGAGTCCCATTTGCAGCAGAACAAAGCTTTCCTATGATGTACGACCCAAATCCAGCTGGCCCCACAGCGATGCTGCTCATGAGGGACAGGGTGCAGCCACTCAGGGAAGGATTTCAGCACAGGGGTTGTGTTTGTAAGGTTCCTATCAGCAACATTTTCCTTGCCTTCTGTGGACAGACATTTAAATATGTGGAAATACATATATTTTTGATTGATAGGGCTGTGAGGCCAGTGTTTATTTTCCTTCTAAGGCAAGTAATGGATCCAAGAGAGCCAGGATGGATGTTTTGTTGTAACTGCTGGACTTCTCCTGTAGCTGATCCTGTGCCCTTCCATTGCTTTCATTTACAAATTATGCCCCCTGTTATCATCACCCACACAGGAAGACGTCATTGTTTCCCTGCTCTGAGCGGGTGCTGTAGTGCCAGTGCATCATCAGGGGAGGAAGTGCTACATCTGGGCAAAAATCAGTTTACAGTGGAAGAATTACAAAGCTTTTAATGATGAAAACAGAAAACAGTGTAAAGCTTTTTTGCTGAGTGTATTATGTATAAAAACAAAATTTCCATCAAATCCTGAGGGAGCAGAGCAGCACTTCCTTTCCTAATTTTTAGTATAAACCTTGGCAGTGATGAAGACTGAATGGATAAAACAATTACAGGAAAAATCCAATTCAGTAGGAAACAGGAAAAAAAACAAGCTACAGCAAAAACCCTGGTCATTTCTAAGAAACAGGATATCTCATACAGCTGCTGCTCTTTCAAGAACTACTTAAAAGCATTTTTGACTATTTTGTTCTGGAAAATACTTCAATCAGCATATATATATATATAAAGCCTTTCTTCTCTCTTTCACTTTCTTCCTTCTTTCTTCCTTCTACTGCAATGTAAATTGTACTGCAAAGGAAGGAGAAAAAAATCTGTATAGCACAAATGACTCTCACTTCAAGCAAATATTGCCATAAGTAATTATGCTTCTCTCTGTTCTTCTTTCAGACATACTGATGTTACGAATGAATTAACCAAGGAACAAAATGCTTCACTGCCAACTGAGAGCTAATCCTTGAAGTTTAGTGCTATTACACTTAACGTGTTTCAGTTGGATCTCAAACCACGACACAGAGAGGAACTGATACCAGTGAAGGAGATGGATTTCTTGTCAAGAAAGAGTCTCAGGATTCCTTTGCTCCAAGGAAATTTGAATGAAGAAACACCCAGTTTGGAAACGTGCCTATTCTACTTAGGCAGAGTAAAAAAATGGGTAAAAATGGGTTGAGGAAAGTAAACAGAGCTAGAAAACACTGCAAAGAAAAATTATAATTTCTTAACTCAAACTTCAAGTTTTTAAATTTTTTCCATGGGCCTTTTTGACCATCCATCCTTTTTGGGACATTACTTCTGCACTTTATCCCTGGAACTCTTGCAGGACAAGGAGTTTGTCTCGCTTGAATGGTCTGGATCTGCTCGTGCTTTCTAGTGGCTCCCTTGGTGACTATCGAGATGTTTGTGCTTTGGTGCTGGAGCACCTGCACGACAGTGATCCTCTTCTAGGCTAGAGCTCTGTAAGGTGCTGGCCCTGCCATAGATTTTGGGTCTGGCATGGACCCCAAATCCCTGAGTCTATGCCACTTCATAGCCCAGTTCTGGGGTGCTTGGGTTGCACACATGGTCCCTGTGGAGTTGTGTGTGTAACAGTTGTTTTGTTTAAAAAATGAGGATGGGAACAGTTTCATGCAGCAAGGAACAGCAGAACAGATCAGGTACTCTCACAACAATTCGTGGTCAGAGAAAAGGCTGGTATTTGCTGCATGAGCTGTCTGTGGTTGCTGCTCTCACCTTCTGTTATTGCAGGTAGCTACATGTCAGGGTGCACCTTCAACACCCCAGCCTGCCTGAGCTGTGCTTATACACTTATTAAATGATGTGAGCATTTGTACTCAGACTATTATAAATCCATTACTTCCCCGAGGCCAGAGGAAATGGTTTTAAAATGTGAGGTTTTTCTACAGGGAATTGAGAGATAAAAATACTAAAGCTCTGTACTTGGCTTGCGCAGATCAATGTAGTGCAATAACTGGGAAGACAAACCAAGCTTAAAATATTACAAATGTGATTGCATGAAAGCTTAACTTGACATTGAGTAATTATCACCACAAAAGTCTCCTAAACCACCCTAAAAAAAACCAAAACCAAAACCAAGAAAAGAGGCTGGCAGTAAATCATAAAAAAGAAATAACAGTGTGTATACTTGGAACCAAAGTCTGAGTAATATAATTGCATAGTAGTGAGCGAAACTTAAAATTTGTCCTTCACTTTTTCAATACAATGGAGAAGTGTAGATGAAAATTCTTGGGATGCAAGATATCAAGAGGTTTTGAAAATTATTTTTCAAATAGTTTTGAAAAGTTTTACGAAGATTTTTTTTCTTCATGGGTAACTTTGTTTCTCCATCAGGAGAAATAAATAGTTTGGAACAATTAGTTCCAAACCTGACAATCGCTATGTGTGACGGGAACAATGAAGAAAAGGAGAACAAGGCAATCTTCCAAACAAGATTCAAAACCTGTCATTAAAGTTCTTACGAATTTCAGAAGCTGCTGCTAGGTTGAACTAAGGCAAAATCATTCTCAAGTGAGCAATAAGGTTTGCCTGCATTTTCAGGACAATGAAATAATATTTCATCCCACCACAGTCATGATGCGCCAGTTAGTGAGTCTTCCCATTTTTTTTCATGAATTTATATTAAGGAGAAAATAAATACTAAGTAAACGATCCCTTTTCTGAAGCACTGAGCCACTTATAGGAATAATTTTTGGGGGGAGGAGTAGGAAATAAGTTTGTATCTTAGACTTCTATCATTATTTCACTTGAACAGATGGAAGCTCAGCCACTTGTGAGTGAATCACTAAAATGAAAGGACATCACTGAAGTGATGGTCACTCATTTGCTCAATTCCATGTGAAGAAAATTAGCAATGGATAGTGATGGCTGTGAGTTTCCTGAAAAGAAAGAATAGCAGCCTTTCCCAAGATCTCCAGCCACTGCAGGTTGTATGCCCACATTGCATGTGTTCATGGCCAGGGAGCTATGATTCTCCATTTCTACATGGGATATATTCATGAGCTGTCCTGTATCCAGAAATATGCAAATCTCTTGGAATCTAAATTGCGCCACCATTTATGCATGAAGAAATTATTTTTTAAAATATTGTAGGTATGTAACTCAGAGCTCTACAGCAAGAAGACTCAAACAGAGATTATTCTAAATACTTCTAACATGTGGGACCATCAGCAATGGGACCCTGAACACTTTTGTATTCTCAGCATGGAAATTATGTTCCTAGTTTTGGAACACATCAGTAAATGCATAAATCCATTTCGGATTTACAAGTTTTGGATTCAGGTCCATGTCTTAGAGTGGGATGAAACTCACAGTCTGAAAGTATCCAGTTCTTTTGGCTATTAACTAATTCAGCTATTTCAGATGCTGTCTGAGAAAGCGGCCAACACCTCCATTGTCCCTGGGTGTTGAAGAATGTAGCAACTTTGCAAAGCACAAAAATGTACTTAAAAAAAATTAAATCTGCCAAACCTATGAAATACTATTCACTCCTCAGATCTTCAATCAGCTTCTCAGTGCTCCATTTCTAATTATTTGCCATCTGGTGCAGCCCCTCCTCTTCCAAAGCAACATGGAATATTCTTCTGGAGAAGGCACACACAGCAGTGCTGCCTGAACATTAACTACTTCTGACTGGGGATCAGGGGGAGCCTGATATTTTGAGGCAAATCTCCTCCCCAGGGATGGCAGGATTTATTCCCTGCATTTAGGCTGCAAGATTTTTTTGTTAGGGAAAAAAAATGTTTCTGAGTCATTTATAATGGATTTCATTCCAATAAACAGTCATCTCCTGGCATGTTATAACCGCAGCTTATCAAATAATAAACCCCTGTCACTCTAAATTGCTTAGGGTGGGACCAATCCAGCCGGTGTCGATTTTGGTGTCCACTTTGTCATGCCATGAAATCCACAGTTATTTGGTGCGCGTGGGCTGTCAGCAGGGAAGGACCTCTGTGTGCCCCAGGGGAGCTGCAGGGAGAATGGGGTGTGATTCCTCAGGTTCTGATCCTTTGTACAGCATCCCACTCTAAGTGCTACCTAATGTTCATTAGGGATGATCACAAAGCCATATGGCCAAACAAATGCAACACATAGCTCGGCATGTTGGCAGAATGAGTCCTTGTTAATTCTGTCTCCTTTCCCACCCTCTGCCTGTGAGAGAGGATAGTGAGGAGGCTGGTTTTACTGTGCTGAAGAGATGACAGACTTGATAACTTTAGTATGGAGCATTTCCAGAGCTTAACAATGAATGGCACAAGCTTTCTGAGGGGAGAAAAAATAGGCACAGATTTTCAAATGCATCAGCAGGTTGCAAAAAAAATGTGCTGATTAGCCATTTGTATATTTGACTCGGGATGGCTGGGACATGGGAGAGCTCAATTTAATTCCTATCTCTGCAACATTTTCCCTGTGTGACCTTATTGTATCTTTTAAAGTCATACTTGGATTCTCCCACTTTCTTCCTAGGACAGGAAGTGGGTCTTGGTACACATATATGACATATGCTGGTTTTGGTTTGGATAAAGTTAATTTTGTTCATAGTAGCTGGTGTGGGGCTGTGTTTTGGGTTTGTGCTGGAAGCAGTGTTGATAATTCAGAGATGTTTTCATGGCTGTCGAGCAGGGCTTGCACAGAGTCCAGACCTTTTCTGCTCCTCACCCCACGGTTCAGGAGGCTGGGGGTGCACAAAGAGCCGGGAGGGGACACAGCCAGGACAGCTGAACCCAACTGACCCAGAGGATGTCCCAGGCCATGTGGTGTCATGCTCAGCTGGAGAAAGAACCAGAACAGGGAGGATGTTCAGAGCAATGGCTTTTGTCTTCCCAAGTTACAGTTCCATGTGATGGAGCCCAGCTTTCCTGGGAATGCTGAGCACCTGCCTGGCTGTGGGAAGTGGTGAATGGATTTCTTGTTTTCCTTTGGACATGTGCACAGCTTCTGCTTTACCTATTTAACTTCAGAAAATTCAGGTATTATTTCAAGGTGGATGCTTTCTCAGACACCCAGAGTTAATGCCAGCAGGTTATCTAATGACTTGGAGGAAACTGGGACCGTCCAGTGGTGCTGGATTTGTCTGGACTTGGGTCTGGCTTCGTCCCATGGCAGGGCTTGTCCAGCAGCACCCGTGTCATCATTCCCTGCTACCCATGGCAAGGCACAGCCTGGAACCTCTGGGGCAATGTTCCTCACTGTGACCCAAGGTGATGGACTGCCCATAAATATTTTTTCTGTGATATTTTTTAAAATTCAGCTTTCAGATACATTGGTAAATTTGAGGAATTATTTTCCTCAAGACCTTTTTTTTTTTTCCCTCCCTGCTGTTATTCTCAACATATTAAGTGAATCAGCTCTAATTTATGGTGATTCTTGATCTGCTGAAACCACTGTGCTCATCTCTGTTGTCAAGCCCAGGGCTTGAATGTGTTCTCTCCACAGCCTCCAAGTGCCTGCAGGAGTGCACCTCTTACACCACTGCATTTCCTCAGTAGTAGAACAGATGAGTAAATTTGAGCAAACCTCCTCTTTGAAACAGACCCCATAGAAAGGAATAAAAATGTCATCATCAGCAAGAGTAAACTACTCTCGCAAATAACAGCACAGAGGCTTAAAGCAAAGGTTGGCTGTGTCTATATAGAGAAAATACTTAGTGTCTGTGTGATATACAAGGCAGCTTATCTCTTTGAGAGCAGGAGACTATAAAAATACAATTGCCAGAACGAAAGAAAATTGAAGCTGATTGCCATAGCAACAAAAGAATTACATTGATGAAACAGAAGCACATAAAATCCTTGTATGCTACATTAAAGACAAAGCAATCAAAAGTAAACAAGAGAGGATTGAAATTTGCTTGGCTAAAGCTGGAAATGACAAATGTTATCAGGTGATGGAGGCAGAAATGAACCCACAAGAAAGGAAAGGGTGTCCCTGAGGAGCTGGGGATTAACTCCCCATTTTCCTCTGTGAGTAGGACAACAGGGACCTGGGAATGCAGCTCTTGCCACTTCCCAGGCTTTGAAGGCAGTTTGTGGGAGCAAATTCCCAATCAGATGGTCAGTAACAGCAGTTTTCATCTTTGCCTTTTGCACTGATCTCCAGGAATTTCTTCCCAACACTGCTTTGTTTCTCTCTCCTGCTGAAATTCTTCTGTGGACCTGGGTGAAACAAGCTGCTATTGGAAAATGGAATTTTTCTTTTTCCATCTGCATCTATTGAAACATCTTGCTTAGACTGGCACCTCTTGTCCATGAAAACACACCTTTGCCCTTTCGGATCTGCATGGCACAATGACACTGCAGACACTGCAGCAGAGCCAGCAGCCTTCCAGAGTGCACTGGAGAAGCCACAATTTCCACCCACAAGATAAATCTGACAGTTTTCTGATATGAGGGGTTGAGGAGGATTGAGGACCCAGACCTCAGCATCTCCCACAGCATCCACACTGTTGTGGCAGATGCAGGGCTGTGCTGTGCATCCTTGTGAGGCTCTGTCCCCCTGTTTGGGGATGGATTATTGTAAACCTTCAGGCTGCTCTCACCTCCTGAATCACTCCCACAGACAGCTGGTTGGATGAATTTACCTGGAGCACAAGCAGCATAAATCTCAGTGGTGTTACACCAGAAAAGGAGGATGACCCTATGTGCATCCCTGTCCACACAAGAACAGCCATCCTCATACTTTGGAGAAGGAGCCAGTGTTATCCCATTTAAAAGAAGTGTCTATTTGTCATGGTTTGGTCTGGAAGAGTGAAAAAAATAGGGTGTATTAAATAAAAGATATTTCCTGAATGCAGCTGTAATTAAAATCTTAGCATTCCTTATCATAACAAAGCCTTGAAGTCAGTCCAAACGTTGTACTTGAGCACAATGGAAGCATTCCAAGTGGTGGACTGACATGTCCTTAAGATACAGCAACATTTAATCTACTAGATTTTAGTCTGCAATAATGACCAAACCTTTCAAAGTTACCACAAAAATTCTTAAGACTAGAATAAAGTTGACAGTTCCTTTAATTACACTCATCTTCCTTTCAAAGGAAATGACAAAAAGAGTTAAGGAAGATTAACTAAGTCTTAAATGCACAGAAATGACTCAAGGCATATTTAAGTGAGACTTAAATTAGGCTTTCATTTGGACATGGGAGATTCCATTAACAATAATGAAATGGAGAAAGTCAGATCTTAAAGCCTTTGCTCTGAGCTCTGCCTGGAGGCTGTTTCCCAAGTCCTGTCCATCTCCCAGACCTTACCCCAACCTGGATTATTTTTCTTTAACATTTCTCTCATCCTTTTTTCTTTTTTTTTTTAAGTTGTATTTTTTAATTTCTGATGTAATTTAACAAAGCTCTTTGCCTTAGCCCTATTTGGGCTTACATGTTTCCATACATGACAACCTATTCTCCTTTGCAGTGCCCTAAATACAAAGATATTTTTCTTAGGTTTTGGCGCTGTTTGGGATTTTAGGAAACATTTGTTGAAACTAAAATCTTGCTTTCCATCTGGTAAATAAAAGACAAATCCTGACCCTCTGATGTTCCTAAAAACCTGGTGTTTAATAGATAACTGCATTGTGCAGCATCAGCAGCTCCTGCACAGAGGTGGCACTGAGTTGAGAGGTGAAAAATAGAGAACAATTCTCCTGGTTTGCACTGAAGTGAAGGCTTGCAGCATCCTGCCATGCGCAGATGGCATGAGAGTCATCCTGGTCACCATGGTAATAAGATAATCAAAACCAACCCTTGAATTTTTCACTCTGGGTGATGAATGGCAGAGACAGAAAGTGTCAGAGCACAGGCAGGAAGGGTGGCATGGGAAGAGGTCTGTGAAAGAGGGTGTAGCTGTATCTACAGAGCACAGACTGCCTCACAGGTGCTTCTTTCCCCCAAGGAGACAAAATCCAAATCATTTCAGTAAGAGATTCCTACCAAAGCAGGAGGATAATGTTAGGAGTTTCTCCTAGCCCAACATGAGATGGCTCCCACACCTGGTGAATGTGTGAACTTGAGTCCAGAGTGGCCATGGCTGGGTCTCTGTGCCTTCCCCAGCATGGTCCCCAGGCTTCTGTCATTGCTATATTCACCTCTGCAGCCCCTGTTCTCCTAATCTCTGTCTTAAATCTGCCTTGCCACAGTGTTAGTGCATCAATTCCAGTTGTGCCTAGCGTGGATATTGGGAGACGACTGCTCCCTGCCTCTCAAAAGGACAACTGCTGTTGTGATGTGCCTCTAAATCTCTTCTTCAGGTCAAAAAACTCAGCTTATTCAGTCTTTCCTTAGGGTTATGTTACGTAGACATTTCATTGGTCTTGTCATTCTCATTTATTTTCCTTTCCTCACAAGAAATGTATCTTCCTTTACTCTTGCAATAAAAGGACTCCTCTGGCATTTTTCCTCTGTACACTGTATCTTCTGACTCCCATTGATTTTTTATTTTTTAAATCTCTACTATACCAGACTGTAAAAACAGGGGAGCAGGGGGTGAATAAACTTCTATTCAGTTTTGTTGGGGTTGCAAATTGGATCCATCCATTTCTCCAAGCAGGAAAACAAACAAAATGGCAATACTCTGGGGAGCACACATAGCAAAACTATGCAACAAGGAAATTTGTAAACCTACTTTCTCTCTGTGGGTGGCTAAATGGCTGTTTGAAGACATTTAGCATCACACATGCAGTTGAAGAAACAGAATAATAAAAGAAATAAAACTACATCTTCCTATTAAAGAAGCCCTTTGCTTTATCAAAAATTACTGGATTGCAGATTTAGGGTGGCAGGGCTGAAACTCTTTGTGAGAGAGAAACAAGCTTCATTTGGGCTTTTAATTGCATTAACACACACTCGTGAATACACTCTTAAGGCAGTGCTGCGTGTCCATGGAATTGCTGCTCCTGTTGGCTGGACTCCAAATGTACTTTGGGCACTGTGGAGAAGGAGACAAATGGGTGCCATTTTCATGGCTAATGATCACAGGCATTAGCAGGCACAGCAGCAGGGGTGGGGAAGGAAAGATGATGGAAAACTTGCTTAGGAAATAAAGTCCACTGCCCTCCTTTGTGCACAGCGAGCAAAGCAATGCGTTTGTCCGCGTTGCTTCTGTTGGGAACCAGAGTTCTTTTTATCACAGACATTCCTAAATTTAAGGAGCAGATGTATTGCAGGTGTCTGTGAAGGCCTGGGGGACTCCTAGGGGTTGCTTTGTTTTTAATAACTTGGGTAGGGGTAATGTCAGGTCACAGCAGTAGAGAGGGATCATTTGCTCTGCTAAACTCCTTCCTGCCTTAATTGCTCTCTCCTACTAAATCCCAGACCAGTTAGTTGAAAACGAATTTAGCTATTGCTGCAGAAAACTGCTGTGACAGCACTGTCTACAGACTTGCATGCCTCTTACCTTGCAACACCCAGGGCCAGGAGACCTTCCCACAGGGTGACTTCCAGGTCCCACAAGAGTGGCTGAGATGTGCATTTCAGGCTGCTCACAGATGATTCTGTCATGAAATACTCCCAGGAGAAAAGTCACAATCTGCCTTGCAGCTGGGTAAGAAGAGGAAATTAGAGGTTTTTTTTTTCATTGATATCCTGCCCTGCCATGAAGGGATTGTGGCTTGGATGCTCTTCTTTGCTTTACAATGCCCTGTACTGAAGCCTGGGAGAGTAAGTGCAGAGCACAAGCAACAAGGACCTGTTTTCCCTAGCTGGAATACACATTTCTTTGGGGCTTTAAGCTGATTTTCACTCAGAAAGGAGAAAAAAAACAAAACTAATCTGGATAAAAGCCTCCAGATAATGCAGCCCTCATGTGCAATCTAGTGAAAAATAAAGCACTTGTAGAGATGTCCAGCTTCCAGGACACAGGCACAGCCACACTCTGCTTTTCAGCCTGGCATACTCCAGTGCCCCTCAGCAGGTGTGGGCCAGCTGGCCCTGCTTCCCTGGGGCTTCCCTTGGCTTGCAATGAACCCCTGCCCCAAAGGGAAGAGCTCAGATCCAAAGCAGTTTATATTCAAAAGCAGCATGGCTCAGACTCAGTCTGCAATTACAGGAGTTGTAGTTGCTGATTTAGAGCTGTCTGGGTTGACACATCATTTTCCAGATGGGGCACCAGCCCATGGCTTCCACTTAAAACATGCCCACACCAGCTCCATTCAGTTTGGCTTTCACATTCAAAAGGTCTTTGGTATTTATTCTGGAGCTAAACAAAACCTCCAGACTTTTCATCAAATAGAATCAACCTCCAGTCAACTCAATATACCCCATCCTACACCTGTGGGTTTTTAATTCATCCTACTCTCCAGCGTCTCAGGAATTCCCTTTTGGAGTCTGAAATAGAAATCAAATCTCCACATGATATTGGCAGTCTGCCATTCAAAAAAAAAAAAAAAAAAAAGCCCACAAAAAAACCCCCTACCATATTGAAGGGTTAAGAGGAGGGAACCAGGAATGATGCTGTGTTTGGATTGGAAATAAAAGTACTGTGCCTATTTGTTGACAATCCTACACGCCTATCAGCACTGTTGCAAAAACTGGCAATACAGACTGTTTAAATTTAAACACTGTAGATCAAGTTTTACACTTGCACACAAGGTGTAAAGGCAATGAGCCGACCAACCTAAAATTAATCTGTGTGGGAATGCGAGATACTGTAGGTGTGCTGGGTAATGGATTTCAGCTCTTCAGTGCAGCAGACTGGAAAAGGCAGGGGATGCCCTCAATTCATTTCTAACCTCTTGCATCTTAGCTCCCTTCTCGTGTGACAGAGAAGTGACAATTTTGGTTTTCATAAATTAAGGGGACAAGCAGACCTTCTGTGATTCTCCTACCTTGCCAGTGATCTTGGGATTGTGGAGGGGATTTGGAAAACAGAGGAAGATAAGCTGACAGAGGAGCCAGTTAGGGGGAGGAGATGAATGATGGGGCCCTGGGAGACTTCTGCTGCCTCAGGAAACACCAGGATTTCTAAACAGTTCTTAAATCCCCAAACTTTCTAAATGAGCCACTTAAAGGCACACAGCAGTGTTGTGGCAGGGTTGAGCTGAAGGGTTGGTATGCAGAGGCTCTAATGATTGAGGTATGTTTTATTTTTAATCCCTAGATGTAACAAAAAAACAGTGGCAGCCACCTTCACCTCCTCATTCCCTCTGCTCTTCCCAGCCTCCTCCTATTCCCATTGCTCCAGGATAGCTGCCATTGCTTCCAGCTCTCCAGTTCATCACCGCCACTGCTGCTCTTGCTGGTGAGATGTCAGGAGAAATTAATCCACAAACCATTTTTTCTTTATGTCCAGAAAGGAGACAGAGGAGTCCTGTAACTTTATTCATGAATACAGGGAGAGGTCATGGGCATTTCCCATGGGGTGTCTCAACTTGCTAGAGGACGCAAGCTCTTTTTATCCTAATTTCCTGGCCGCAGGTTCTCTCTCTCTTTTCCCCATTGGTACTTGAGAGGTACAGACTTCCCGGAATGCCTAATGTAGACAAAAGTAATATATATCACCCCTAATGCAGATGCCCTTAATACAAATCCCCCCTTTCTTTTTTTTTTCTTATGTTTCTGTTCCTGCAGTTTTTTACCACAGTCTTGGGCAAGTCAATCAGTGGAATTCCTATGGAAATCCTTCCCATTGTTTCTTCTATCTCTCAGTATCAGTCTCTTCTTACCAGCAGACTCAGGTCCCATCTTACCAGCAGTTTGTTTGCAAAGACACTCCCTTATTCCTTTCATGAGATATTCCAGGAGCCCCATCAGTACCCTCAGCTTGCCGAATGCTCCCCCATCCCTGCAGGGAGCCCACAGAATCACCTCGACCTCTGCTCCCAGTGGGGACTGAGAAACAGGTAGTCAATAGGTAACTCAAGTTAACTATTGAGAGACAGAATATGTAAGTTCTAAAACCTAGGAAAAGAGAATTCCCTTAATCTTGTCAAGATAAGAGGGACAAGAATCTGTTTGAGGCCAGCACAGAAACCCTGAATCACCCACCAAGGACTGCAGATGCTCCAGAGAGAAAGATGAAAAGTGCACTGTGATGAAGACTACCAGATCTTCATCACAGAAAGACCCCCAAAGACCACCAGAACACAGAGTGCATGCGTGGCACACATGCTAATGATATTAATGATTTCCGAGAAATGATTTGTATAACCACTCCTATCCCAGGGAATGTGATGAATATTCATGAATATTGCCATAACATTGTGTGTTGGAAGTGCCAGGGTGTGTGTGTTTGGAGGAGCGATCCCCCACACCTGGCGCGCCGAATAAAGCAAATACCCAAATTCTCTGACTTTGTCTCTGAAGTGTCTCTTGGCCTGCTTGGGGCAAATCAGGATCCATCGCAGACCTGCAGCTCTGTGAGGCTCATGGAAGCACCCACAGACCTCCAAGACCAGCCTTGTCCTAACACATGGCTCCCTGGTGCACAAAAACTCTGCAGTTTATTCTTTATTTAGATTTCAGTCCCTAGGGGAATGCAGAAACCTCGGCTCTAACAGGGCCTTGTGTGCAGCTTCCGTCTGTTCAGGGAGAAAATCTCACGGAGTTTTGCTTTTGCAGATTTGGCATTGTTGTGCTAAGACCATATGGCAGCAAGTTGATGGATCAGCCCTGGAGAAGCCGAGGGGGTGATTCCCTCAGCCTGGGGAAGGGCAGGAAAGGTGGAAAAATTCCTGATTTCCAGGAGGAGGAGGAGGCCGGACAACCTGCAGATGGCCCTTGTTCTCAGAGCACAGCCTGCAGCCAGCCCTCTCCAGGGCACAGAATTTACACTCTGTGGGAAACAAATTGTCACAATGGTGACACAAACCTGATGTATCATCAAGCACAGCTCCCAGGAATAAGGCGGGGCTGTCACAGCTCGTGGTGAGGCCTTCTCTGCTCTGTGGTGTTGTCCTGAGGGATGGATACACCAGGCAGGCCCAAGGGTTTGTGTGTGACCATAGACAGGTAGGCCATTAATGGCCTGAACCTAATAAAGACAATATCAGAGGTGTATTTTCTGCCCAGAAGTGGCACTGCAGCATTTTTGTGTCAGCATTTCAGGGTAGGAAGTGCTTAACGGCCATGTTTAAGGGCTCTGACAGAGAGGCGTGGGCTCCGTCAGGGCCATTCCCCCTTCAGCCCTCTCTCCCTCCCGTCTGCCTTCCACTCTCACAAGAGATTTGACAGGCAATTTATTAACTCCACAAGCCTTCACACAGTCAAGACTAAATTTAGAATTATTATTCATGGAGATGAAAGCTAACATAGTGTCTCCATTACCTCTTGAAATAAGGGGTCCATTAAGGACCAGTGAGGTAACTGCTTCCACAAGGTGCCATCTGTTCATAGGCACATGTAATCTTTCAGTTCCAATTATCCTCAGAGATCTCATTTGTTTCTCAAAACCATGAGTTGTTTCAGATATGAGACTACTCATTCTTTCACCAACTCCAGTAACTCTTTGGATCATATTCTTTCTGGAAAATGCAATTTCTTTATTTAGTGCATCTGTCTTCTGAGGCTTGAAATTCTCTCTGAGAGACCCCAGGCCTGGACGTTGGCTGGTGGAAAACTAGGCTAAATCTAGCTCTTAATGTCTAAAAAGCATGAGTTATTGCTAAACTGAATAATAGCCACAGTATTTATTTATGGATTTGCTATGCCACTGCTACTTTCTCTTAACTTATTACTTTGTAAAGCTCTTTGGGATATCCAGAATTTGAAAGGTGATATATTAAACTGGGTTCTATTATATTTCCTATTGCTATCAGCAACTTCCCTTTTTAGCCTGGTTTAAGGCACCTGTGTGTGTTTTGTGAAATGCATTCCTATTCCTGTGCTTCAGGCTCTCAGATGTCCATTTTAGGTAGTAAAGACCAAATATTAGGAGGTGCTACAACTAAGATTCTTTCTGAGCACCAGTCTTTAATCCTGTCAGAAGTACTAAGAAAGGAGTTTGAAATGAGAGGGCAGAGATTGGAGCAATGCATTCCTCATCTGTCATTTCTCTGTTTGGGAAAATAGCATTAAACTCAGTAAAATAATATTAAACTCTGCAAAATAATCAGTCTTCTTACCCTGAAGAAAGATTTTATTTTTTCTATTTCTCAGACAATTCTTTACCACCAGCCACGAGTTCTGATACTGCCTTCTCCCCAAAAATTCACAAAACCGGGTTTTCCCTTTTCAATTCCAGCATAATAACGTGGAATGATAATTCTCACACAGCCCATCAAAAATGGTAACACCTATTGACAGGACAAGGTGACAAACTAACAGCTGGATTTTACTGTGCCCCATGAAATGTCACATGAGGATGACATGTAGATGTCTGAGGAGAAATTAAAGCCCATTGCACTGGTTCATTTCCAAATGCAGAATAGGACCTGCTTAGAAATTGGTGGGGTTTTTTGCTTTGAGGGAGCAAGAGTCTGCTGATGTCAATGGCACTGAAATGATGAAATGTTAGACATCATGAGATCCCTGCACAGAACACAAGTTTACCCAGAGTCACCTACTGAGCCAAGCTTTCTGAGCAGACATACTGTGGTGAAAAGTTACAGAATGCCTCAGGACAATTAGCATTTCCCCAGGAGTAAAGACGTCCTTGCTAGAAGCTGGGAGATCAGCCTTCCTTCCCTTTGTCATTTCTGGAAAAAATGCATTCCATTTCATAAAGATTTCTTTTGTTCCCTTTGTTCTGAGAGATTATCTTCTTAACAGTCTAGGCACTTAGATGAAAGTGTCTGATTTCAGAGGGATTTTATGGTTGTTGTTGCTGTTTTGTGTTTGCTTTTCAAATCACTCCTGATGTATCTTGCAGCAAGAAAAAAGAAACTCTCTATGGGTGGGTAAGCTGAACCTAAACTTCCAATCCCACATGGAAGATGCTGCAATCAGGCACATCCCATCAGTTCCAACACAGTGATGAATCCAGCTGAGTTACTTGTAATAGTGTCTAAGAAAACAGATGAGCAGCTGAATCCAGATTTTCTAAATAATAAGTTTCCACCAGGAGGCTGCATAATTCTTTTTACAGATGGACATCCCTGTAGACTTTTAGTACACTTGACTGTTATTAGAATGAGGAAAATGGGAAGAGAATATTTTAATATTCGAGATTTTACATTTCCCTTACTACACTGATCTCAGCATTATAGCTCTGGGGCTTTTTTTTTTTTTTAATGAAGATTTTAATGCTTATGGACACTTTTAATTAAAAATACACATTCTCCATCCCCTCTTCTTTACAGCTTTCATTCTTCTTAAGTTGCTGGGATTCAAGAGGAACACTGGGGCTGGAGCAGAACAAGGAAGTGGGTGGATGGGGGTGCTTCTATTAAGTCAGAGACATTAAAAATCAAAGGCTTTTGAGACATAGATTTATCCTCCTCAATCCTGGACCTAAAGCCCGTGCTCTGACAGTAGGCATTTAGGCTGCTACCTTCAAAAAGCTATTAAGATCAAAGATGAATGAAATGTTTCCAATTAGACATAGTTAATACTAAGGATTGCTGAATCTGGTGAATTCTGTACATTCTGTCATCTCTCCCCATGCACACACACGTGTGACCCCACACAGTGAACTCTGGAGGCTTTTTGCAATGGTCATTGGTTAGTCGGAAATTTGGCCTTGGAGACAAAAGTCAGGGGATTTAAGAATAAATAAGGCAGGCAGAGAGAACAGGAAAGGGTCCATTGTGTTCATCCTGAATTGATCCTTGCCTTCTGCAATAGAATATCCCCAGATCCACTGCTGAGGATCAGCATTCAAATTTAGACGTTACCATGGCTATTGGAATGGACATCGCACTACTGTTTAAGAGCGTTAAAATTCTGGGTGGGTTATAAGGAACATTGTTGCTGGTTCTTTTCCAGTTTCTAACTGATATATACACACATCCACACTATTTATGTACTGAATCAGTACTGAATAAATGAAGACCCCAAATTACTTGCAAAATTAATTTAGATTTAAAAATAAGATCATTTTGGATTCATTCCCTTTCAAACTTGTGCTTTTGCCAAATGATAAAATAATGATTTTAACTGTCTGGCATTCTTTGCTCTGCCACAACACAAAGATTTATTTAAGAATAGATGGAGGAACAAACACTTCAGCTGTGATGCTTGCCTAGTGCAGTAATACAGTTCAGAGCAGTGACCCTCACCTTGTGGAGTAGAACAAGACCATGGATTTAACAAACCCATGGCATACTCCAAGTGTTCTCTTCTTAGGATAAACTCCCTTTCAAGCTGAAATTCGTGCAATAAAGAAGGTGCATCTGATCCAAGGAAGTTTAGCTTCAGACACAGCACGTTGCAGAACTGATTGCTGTGAAAACAGCACGGTCTGCAGAGAGCCAGGGGCTGCTCCTCTGGTAATAAATCAGTGGGAAAGTCTCAAAGACAGCAGGGCAAAGGATGGGAAGAGAAGTTTCACAAAGCCCCAGTGACTCCAGAGTCTCTTGCTCTGAATAAGGATATAGTTACCTCTCAGCAGGTCTGGAAACAAATGCTGGTTTCCTTCCAGGAATCGCTAAAACACCTGCAGCCTTTCAAAGCCCAAATTCTGGGGCAGAAGCTGGTGCTGCTGCTCTTTGTCATGGGTACTTTGTGCTGACATGGGTGTGAACCTGGCTTGTCTGGCACCTGAGCTGCATCATGTGCATTAAATAAGTTGTGTTTCTCTGACGAGAATTGCATCATCCTAGGGAAATGAAGATTTCAGAAGTTTCCCTGAAATCAGGAAAAAATATTGCTGTGGAGCTATCAAAATGTTCTCTTGCCAAAAAAAAAATTACTCTGTCTCTTGCATTTTTATTTAATTTTGGTGTTATAATTATCTCCTGATTGATAATATACAATGTATTTGCGAAATGAAATGTCATCTCAAATCCCCAAAGATCAAAATATTCATATGAAATCAAATTGAATATTTTGACATTGTCAAAGTGCTAAAGTTCTTTATTTTTCCCTTGGAAAATCTAATAAAAATCAACACAAGGGCATGCAAATGTACAATTTCATCAAAACAGAATTCTCTAACGGAAAAGTGTTCTGCCCAAAAAAGAGAAGTATTTAAGTGTCTTCAACATTGACTCTCTGGGTGAAAAGATTAGCTTAATTATTGCTTTGTTGACTAAGGAAGTCATTCAATTGAATACTGCTATTCTTTCAGTGTAATGGCAATATTTAAATCCTGTATTTACAAATAGGGGACTAGAGAAGAGGTTCCTCCAGCTGTGCCATTGACTCCCTGGAAGAGTAATAGGACAAGCTGACAGAAAGAAATTAAGAAAAGGGGAGAGAGCCTTCACTTTGCACTTCTCCCTCCTTTTGTCAATTAGATTACAAACTTTCCAAAATTCTGACACCCAGAGTGTTGCATGTAGCAGATACTTACATATTAAATTTTCATGTATTTATGTGGTTCTTTTCAGTCTATTAGAATGTTATTCAATTCTCTCACATTTTTGTCCTGCAGTATATCAAGTAATATCCTCCCTCCTCATATTTCTCTCATGTTTTCGAGTTCCTTGATTATTTAAAAAATATTAGCAAGGTGAAAACAACGAAACCATTTTATCCATTTTGGTGCCACAGTCCAAACTTGCCACTGAGAGAATCCTGAGTGGAGAGGGAGTTCAGTCATTGACATTCACGCCCCACTTCCCATCACAATTAATCAGAATGATGGATGCTTCACGCTCACTAAATGAGGAGGTTTATGGATAGTCCTTTGCAGTGCCACAGCACAAGCACCATCAGAGATGCTGGCGGATTTCCATAGCCAATCTCTCATGCAAATAAATATTGACGATCCCTTTCATTCAACTTATTAGTCACTGCTCCCCCTTCCTTCCCCTTCTTACGTCTGTTAAAATTATTCATTCTTGAGAAGCATTAGGGGAATAATCCACAATCAGCAACGTGCCCAGTGTTCAGCTTGCTGCTTGCAGAATAGCTGATAACAGACCCAAATGTCCCCAGTGCTCCAGGTGCTTGTCTGGAGGGGACAGACAGCCTCCCACTGCTGAGTTACTCTTCCTGCAAACTCCATTCAACAGCACGTTTAATATGCTTAAAACGAATCATATTCATTCTGATTCACCACAGATTTCTATATGATGTTAAAATCCTTTCCTAACAATGAGCCTAGGGTTCATTAGTTTTGGCTGGACAGGCAAGTCACACAGTATTTTCCTATCTCTTTATTTGGATGAATATGCAAATATTTCCATGACAGATACATGCATAAGCAAACTTACAAGTGGGTATTTGCAAATATGCGTGCCACTCTGAAATTAGCTCTCTACAAACAATCCTGCCAGTAAAACCCATTGTTAGAGTGTTTGCAGAGAGCTAACAGATGAGAGGGTGGATATAACTGGACTGAGCTCATTTAAATATCCAAGCAAATAGTTTCTGAAGTTTTCCATTATTCTCCCAGTTTAATTTAAAAAACATTATGAAATATATAGATTTGGCACCTTCTTAACCTGCTGAGGGCAAACAGGAAGATAACAAGAGTCTCTGAGGGCCATTCTCATTTTGATATCTCTCTCCACCTGTCCTTGATCTCCATTCTGGGAGATCATATCTTTGCAGCCTGGAGTTGGGTTTTCTCTTGTCTCCTGTGCATGGTCTGGCAGATCTGAAGTGTTCCCATGTGTGGAATACCCGGAAGGGTCACCATTCATTCACAAGGGTCGTGTTCCAGCCCTGGAATGGAGTGACTAGGCACCTGCTGGTCACAACTGTGACTCATTAGTGGGAGAGAAGGCAGAAATTTGCAGAGCAACAGCCTTCAACCATGCCTTGCACCAGCGTTATCAACTCTCCCCACATGGTAGATAAGCTGTGGAATAAACCCACTTCATACAAAAAACCACACAGTGGTTCCAGATAAATATGTCTGGTCCAATAATTTCTGTGAATGTTTTGTCTGTTACACTCAGGTGTTCCCAATTTTCTTTCTACAAATAGCTTATTGCTAAACACATCTTTCACGTCTTTATTATTCCCCCTTCTCCTTAAACTTATTCCAATAACCAAAATGCAGGAGCACTGTGAAATTGTTTGGATGCATCACACTTCAGAGACACAGCTTTGAAGCAGCAACACTGAAACGGTAATAAATGAAAGCTTTAAAAGAAATAAATTAATTAAATTCAGATTAATATCTTCATATCCAAGAACATGAAGTGGCTTTGATTTCCAGGTCACATAATTTTCAGAGTAATTAGTAGCAATGTTTTTTAATGTATCATTACAACTGATTACAGGAGGCAGAAAGTAAGAGCATCTTCACAGGAGCTGAATGCAGTTTAACTAATATGCTTTCACTTCAAACCCTCAGGTAATTCATCTTAACTTGCTCAGATGTCCTTGTGCACCTAAGCAAGTGAAGATGGATAATGTGAGGGTGATTTCTTGCTCATCTCCGGCTGCCAGAAGCCTACCTGTAGCACTGGGATGAACAGAGGGTATCTACCAAAAAAAAAAAAAAAGAAAAAGGTGCTGTAATTCTGTTGTGGATTTAGGGCTACATCAGATGCTCTGTGCCTCTGCTGCCTGCAGTGATCTTAGGGGTATTGTGTCCTTTGGTGTGCAGTTGTCATGGAGCAGCTCCTCACCTTGCAGCAGGGGGGAGAGAAGGGTCAGGATTTCTGTCAGTGTGATACCAAACAGGATTGGGAGAGCAGATGGTGCTGAGTCTTCTCACATGTACTAGATCCCATGGATCACTAAGCTCAGAATCCAAAAGAGGATTTCTCTGTAGTCTGACAAGTTGGTAATTTTTTTTGTCTTTAAAAAAATGAAGGTTTTTTTTCCTTTTTTCCCCTCCTCACTGTATTGTATTTTCCCAACTCTCCAAGTAGGCAGAAAAGGGGAGCTCTAAACTCTCTAAAACAGCTACAGTTAATCTGTGCTTAGGTTAAAAAGTAAATATTTCTATTGAGAACACATAAAAACCCCTGGACCCTATTTTTACCCTCCTTCTATAATTTGTGAAAGTGGTCATGTCTCACGTTTTCCCTGATAGTGATGATAACATGACCTCTATATTTTACTAGAAAGGAGATTTTTTTTTTTTATAACCACACACCCAGAGAACCATTCTTGAGTGGAAAGTCTGCTCATACTCATTACAGAGTTTGCACATTGCTTGTTGTGTGTCAAGGGAGGTGAAAGAGAAAGGGGAAGAAGAAAGGAAGAAAATAACTAGAGAGACTGGAAAAATCTGAGAAAATGTTACAGCAGGAAGACTTAATATAGAAAGGAAAGGAAAAAAAGTCTATATTTTACAGAGAAAGCACATTTTAGCATCAGCCTGCAAGCCTCCTTTTAGATAGGATAACGTATTTCCTCAATGACAAAAGGAAAAATTGACTCTTTGGAAGAAAAAAAATCCTGGTTTAAAATACAGGGGAAAGGTTTCTGAACTCAATTTGGGGGTTTTTTTTTGGAACCCAAAATAAATAGCTTGAGTGGTTATCAAATACAGTCAAGTTCCTCTGGGTTTGCCCAATCTTAGTCATCCTCTGGCCTCTTCTGTACTTCTGTTTCCTCTGAAATACATCAAAGGCACGTCTGAGATAAAACACATCAAACAGCACAACCTCTGGAACCAGGGAAATTGTAAGTGAGGAATGCAGAGAACAGCAGGATAACCATACTGAGTACAGAGGGATGAGACTTCTGAGGAACGATGCCCAGTGGACCTCTTGGTTTGCCATAAGGACGACGCTATCTGTGCATTTGACCATTTCCTCTCTAGAAATGACCAAAATCCATGTTTGTAATTTCCTCTGAAGCTGGTGGAAGTCCCTGGTGCCCCTTCTCTCCCTGGCACTTAGGAACTGTGCTTTTCCCAGGCAGAGCCCCTCAGCTGGGGGGTAATGGAGCAGTTGCATTATTCCAGAGGTTTTCCCTGCGAGAGGCTGTTTGCAATTTGATTTCTCCTGGTGCATCTTGCTAGTCCATGACTTCCATTTGTGGTGGGAGAGGGGAGACCTGGGATGAACAACCCCTCAGCCCGCAGTTACGTATCCCACTAACTTTTACATCCCATTTAATTCAAGGTTTTCACTTGGGAGGAGGCAAAGCAGCATTGCAGCTCCTTGTGCAAAAGACGGAGGATGAGGATGGCAGCCACACTGCCCCAGCTCAAATGAAGTCAGAATGTGGCTAGGAATTCACTGTGAAATAGCACGCTTGGAGGTCGCCCAAGGCACTGTGTGGTTTCCTTTGTGGTTCTCTATCATTTATGCATTGCTCTGGTATCTGGCCACAGGAAGAATAGGGCAAAATCAGTAAGATAAAATGTAAACCAGTTCATTTTTTAGTCATCTTATGTAATCTGTCTCCTTGGGATGGTGGTGAGGTATTGTGTTTCGTGTTTACATGGCTTTCATGTAGTGACAGGTTGCACCACCAAGTTGAAATTGTGGCTATTTTGTGACTTAAAAGCTGCACATGGAATGGGAACACCTCGAGCTTCTGCCAACCTGCAGCCTGGGTTGTGAGCTTCACATTAAAACCCTGATGTTTAGTGCTTCCACACTGGCAGACCATACTGACCATCTCTGACAGCTGAAGTTGCTGTGATGAGGAGGTCTAAGGCTAAATCACAGCAGCCATCACTATAAATCAGATTAAAACCCATGCAGTGTGTGTTTGTCTATGGAGACGTAGCCACAGAGCACACAGGGCTGCAGTGCTGGGATCGGAATCATGGGAGGGAACTTGAAAAGAGCTTCTGTCCTCCATTCCCTGTAAATACAAATGATGTGGAACAGCAAGATTTTCATTGCATTTCTAGGCACAGAATGAATTTTAGCAATATTTAGATTGTATTTATTTTGCCAGGCCTGGAAACAGATACCAGGTTCTTGTCACCATCTCATCCATTCCCTAATCCCAAACCCTGTGCTAAGGGTTGTAATTGCCAGGGTGGACATATGAGTTCAAAGAAAATGAAAAGTTTTGGTTTTATGAGGACAGCAAAATATATATGCAAAATATATTTGCAAAAATGTTCTTCCTATCTGCTTTCATTATCATGGTTCTAAGTTGAAATGTGCAGCAATAAATTAAAGTTTTCTGCTGCTCCCACACCTAATTCCTTTCCCATTTTCTGTGCCACTAGCTCTTTTTTTACAGAACTGTTTTGTCCCAAATGGCAACAAAATAAAATGCCAACTGCAAGATTTCTTTCTCATGCTGAGGGAGAAATGCCTTTTTTCTCAGCCATTTTCAGCAGCTCACGATATGAGGATTGAGCAGCTGTTTGCAGCCGCCAGCTCATGCAAAGGAGCCATCCTTGCCAAGGAACAGAAGAACCTGCAGGGTTCTGATTCCTCTTTGGTTTCTTTCCCAGTTAACCCCTCCTCATATTAGCAATAGAAGTTCTTGAGTAAGATACTAATGTGGCACTACTTGGACAAAAAGTGCATTCCAAGGTGGATCAGTCAAACAGGGATATTTCAGAGGGCACGAATGGACTAAAATCATGCATTTAGCAAAAAGAAAGGAATAGCCATGAGGTAGAACCTCTGTTGAAATCTCCAGAAAATCTTATTTTCCCGTCAGTTCAGTAGATCTTATATCTCTCCTTTAGGTTCCTGCAAGAGGCAGAGAAAAGTATTTTGGTGACAAATGTAAACAATGTTTAAGCAATATTGACTGGCCAGCTGAGCAATGTGTTACTCTGCTTTCATAGATTCTGAAATCTACAGAAACCTGGCTCTGAGTTTTTTATTTATCACTTTTAATAAGGCTTCTAACTGACCTTAAAAAACATGGGAGATGCTGTGATGGCTATGCTGTTAATTTTCTTCATTACAAAACCCCAAATTTAAGTGACCTTACTCTGAAAGGAGTGCAGAAAAATGTACCTATACTACAGATGTCAATGTTTTAGGAGCTAGTTTGCTGTCATTAAGAGTTGTATTTTCTGGAGATACTTCAGGGCTCTCTTCAGACCTAGACTTCGTTAGGTAAGGATGCTCCTCTGGTAGAGTGGGCTCTCTTCAGCCACATGGACATCAATAGTCTGGATGGATGAGAGGAGAGGAAATAAAATAGGACCAATGTTCTCCACAGGTGCAGAAGATCCTTTTAATTTATTTTTTTTTTGTGCTCAGAACTGTGAAGGACTTTTCACAGAGGGATGGCAGGAACTGTACACAGATTTTATCTGCCTGCAGAAGGAATTTGTCAGGCCATGCATAAGCAGAGATGTCCAAGCTTTTCCCTTTTGCCACGTATTCTCCATTTCCCATAATGTGGACATCAAAGTTGTTTTGAGTGGTGAAGTAGAAAAGCCAGGAGAAGTGGGATGTGAAGGACATAGCAGGTAGAAGTAGCCAGCCCAGGGTTATATAAAAAGGATATATAAAAAAGAAAGCTGAGGAAATAGAAATAGCTCTGATACTTCGACAGATCTTTGTGCAAAGATCATCAGCTGGGCCTCCCAGCCCAGAGACAGCTCCAGGTTCCTGGAGGGATTTAACACAGAATCACACAGAACAGCTCCATGGGCTGCGCTGGATCCTTGGGCCATATATACATCTCATTGCACCTAATTAGCCCACCCGCTTTAAATGCAAATTTCCCCAGCCCACTGCAAGCAGGATCCGTCTGGCAGATGAAGGAAGTTCCCTCCTGCTGTTACCTGAAGGAGCTGTGTGCTGCAAAGCTCATTGTGGAAAAGGTCTTCTGCTGACCACAGAGAACAATAGCAGCTAAGCCCTACTGCTAATTGGTTTTCCACAGCCAGATGAGCTCCCAACCCCTATCTGAATCCATTTGTCCCCAAGGCTAGAGCAGCTCTGCACGCTCAGGAATTTTCAGCCTGTGGAGCTCTGATAAATAGAGGCAGGTAAAGGCAGTGCAGACAGACTGCTTTCCGGGAGGTCTCCTCTCTATTAGCTGCAGGATAACTCCTGGTGAACCCCAGGTTTAATGGCAAATATCTCCTTTAAGCAGCTGTTCCCCCAGACATCTCAAGTACATGCACCCTGAACTGAGCTGCTGGTCTTGTCCTGCCTGTGAATAAGCCTCTGAATTCCATTTGAAAATGAATTAACTTTGAATGATGGTGTTGACAACCAAATTCTGGAAAATTTAGACACTGGTCTTGTTTTTGTTACTAGTGAAAAACAGCAGCCAGAGCCAAAGGCTTCAGAAAACTTTCAATATTTGTGAACATCTCAAAAGCAGAACTATTTAAGCTTTAGGATTCAGGGAAGCTTTAGTGTCTACAGAGGAAACAGAATTTTAATTTAATAATTATATGTGGAGCCAACATCCCAGCTTAGAGCAGCTCAGAACTTCTATTGTGAGATCTGTTTTAAGCTGTTTACAACTTGGACAAGTTTTGAGAATTTGAATTGCAAGCTTTTGAATTAATTTGGTGTTTGTAGAAAAGCATTTGTTAAATTGGTGTAAAAGTCTGCGAATGAGACAAGAGAAAAAGTGCATTGCTAAAAAACTCCTAATTTACTTCCAAATTCAAAAGCAAGGACTTGACAGGTACCAAGGAGAAGATAAGGTGGAGGAGTTGTATCCTTGCCATTACTCTGAAAAAAAAACCCAAACAAACAACAAGACAAAACAGGAACATGAGAAAATGTGAACCTCAGGGGTAGAAAAATCTATTAACAGAATTGGTAGAGTCTGGCACCTAAATTTGCTGAAGAGTGTGTCCCAGCCTGCCAGTCATGTTCTTTGAAGTTGATGAAGACATAACAGATCATTTCATTTCCCTGGGGTATCATGGGCAAAAGAACCTGAATTTGGGGACTTTCTACTTAAATTATCAACTCAATCAACAAAAAAAATCTAATAAGAGATTTGTTTATTGAGAAAAAAGAAAGTGCAAATGATTAACAAAGCACTTAAGTAAACACCCTTCCTCCTCCAGCCTCAAATTAAGTCAAATGCCTGCCTTCCCACCTTCCCAGTGGGAATTTTTCATGTTTTCACTCCAGGTTACACTCACAAAGCTGTCACAAATCTTCAGTGAGGCACTGGGAGGTGAATTGAGGTTGTTTGTGCTGGTGCTTCTCACTGTGCCCACTCTGTCATGGCTCATCCACGGCCACAGTGGTGGCCTGGGGTGTCCATGGCTGTGGAATTGGTAGTCCCTGACCCATAGCTGGGCATGGTCCCTTCTAGCTTGTACCCTCAGGCATGGAGCACCACCGCAGGCTTTTTCCATGAGTGAGTCTGTGGAAATGGAGCCATCAGTGGTATGAAACACCATGGTCCAGAGCAGCCAGCCAAGGAATGAGGACGGATCCTGCATCTTTCATCGCCGTGGCTGCGCTGAACAACCCCAAAAGGATTGACACCTGCAAGGTGATGGATTTACCAGGTGGAGTCCCATGGCTGGGACAGTGAAGAGGAGCCCAAGCTGCAGAGGGGCTGAACAGTTTTTCATGCTGCAGTTGCACTGTGGGCTGGACATGGAGAGCAGACAAAGAGCATTCTGCCCCTGAGCACCTGCAGTGCAAAGGCTGCAGCTTGTGCTGTCAGTAAAAGCTTTAGACAGCTGGAAAGCTGTGCCATCATCCCAGTGCTGGCACAGGGAGGATGGCAGCCTAATGCCATCCCATACTCTGTGATCTACTTCGTTAACAGAGCACAGAACTAGTCCACAGGGCTTGTGGGAATCACCTAAATGCTGCATGCTGGATTTGTAGCAGGTGAAGAGGAAGACACACGATCTTTTTTTCTCCTTTTTTTATATCACATGCAACAAAAATGTATTGGGACTTCACGAGACTTCAGAGGTGAGACCTCTTCCACCCTGGCTTTAAACAGGCTGCTGTCTAATTTGATTCCTGTTTCTGAAGAGTCATCATTTCTGATGTGGAGAAGACTCAGAGGCAGTCACGCATACCTTCTTTGCCACCTGCACAGTCTCAAAACAGAAGTGAAGCAGAAAGACATGAAGACTTTTATTCCTGGAACTGGGAAGCGGGGGGACATATCAGGACTGCAATCTGCAGTAAGCTACAATAATTTTGGAAACAAGCTACCATCACACCCCCCATTTTAAGAGTGACAGTTCTTACACAAAGGTCCTGGCAGTGCTGATTTGCATTTCTGCTCAAGCCCTGACAGCAGCACCTCTCTGGGAGAATCCCACCAAACACAGTACATGTGCAATGGGACATGACAGGCTGTGTGTCTGTGGGCGAGTCCCTCAGGGGTTGTTATAAGACTCAGCACTGTGTTCTTTTAACTGCCTGAGAGAGATTATAATCATTTTTCTGTGCCTGGTGGAGTGTCTTCCCACTACTATAAAATGCAATTTACAAACAAAAATAGAAGAAAAGGGAGTTTGGATGATCTGGGCACTGTCCAGGGCCAATTACAGAGCACTATTTTTTCTTGTCTGTAGCTGTGATTACAGTTTATAATAATTTACTGATGTTGTTAAAAAGAAGTAATTCTTTACACATCTGTTTTTCATAGGCACTTACTGGCCTGAAGAAAATGTAATTAAGGAGAATTCCTGCCTGTTAGTTTTTTTACACAAGATCTTTCTGTTCCACTGCTGCTGTTAAATTCACCAAGAGGCAGGCACCAAATTGAATCCTGAACCCAGAATTTGTCTTTGAGAAAGGCCCCACAGTCTGTAAATCTTCCTGGTTTGGTTTGCTCCATGCCTGAGCTGTACATGGCCCTGCTCACTACAGCTGAGTCTCACCCCAGTTTCTGGGTGGAGTGGTTGCTTCGAGTCAGGATTTAGGAAACTCCACCATTAAAGAAATATAGTGGAGGGTGGGGATGGAGAGGCTCCTGGGAGTCCCTAATGTAATCAGTAATGGCATGCAAAGCCTTTCATCTCTAGGTTTCTAGGCCAAATTAGCTGTAGTGACCCAAAGCTTTTTGAAATCAAGAAGGGATGTATTTTATTTTAACTTGTAATAAGTAAGAAGACAATTTGACCTGATTTTTTCAAAGGGGTAAGTGTGTGTATGCCCTATTGGGAGTTCCTCTGAAAATCAACAACTTGTCTTTGAGTAAAAGAGAGGCAGTTCTTCTCCCTGGCTGCCTTTGAAGCTTCCCAGGCAGCCCCATCCAGAGCCAGGGCATGCCTCCTCTGAAAGAACCAGGAGGGGAAATGCTCTGGCCCTGGGCAGCCTCCTTTGCCCTCTTCTCATCTCCTCTGCCCTGCTGACCCAATCAGCAAGTTTTCTTCAAAGGAGATACTCCCAAACATTGACTGACTTCAAGAGTTTGTTTACAGGACAGACATTAGTCAAGTGGCACATGGCACATGGGGACAGATGACTTTCTCCCTTCTAGAACAAGTCTGGAAGCCATTTTGGAGTATATAATTTATGTAGGTATTCACCAGCGGCAGCACCCCAGGTTTTTTCAGGTCTTAAAAGAAAAAAAAAAAAAAAGCATCATTCAGTTACATCTGTTTATAACAGCATAAGACAGTCCTGACTGATGAAGTGCCATGTGGTATTTTCAACAACTTACCTCTTCACTGTTTTTCCCTGTCAGTGTCAACAACTTTTTTTTTTTTTTTTTAACCTCTTATAGGCTGCTCTCTTAGGACACTTTCTCCTTGTGAGTTAAGGAAAAACTTGGTTTGGTCTCCAGGCTATGTTAAATATATATATATAAATTAAAAACCAAAAAAAAAAGAAGAAAAGTTCTGTCTATTTTTCCCCAGTGGCAGATTGGCAGGATTCCCTTTCCACCTGTCCTCCGGCAAGGAAGATTCCTTATCTCAGCAGTTTTGCTGCTGATAATCAACAGGAAATATCACCACAATTTTAATGGAGGCTGACAATAGTAGGACATCTGGTATTAAGCGAAGCTGTTAACCATATTCAAAATCTAAGTATAGCATGACAGCAAGGAAGTTATGTAAGATTCCTTGTCACTTTGGGTTGCAAGTACAGTAGAGTATTCACTTACACAATCCTGGCACACAGGCTTGAGTGGGATTTCTAAGATTTACACTCTCTCCACACCAGTCCCATGCTGGTTAGCCTTGGCTATTCCCTCGCTCCAGCCCTCGCCCTGCACTGCCCAGTTCCATCTACTGGGAGCATGGTCCTGCTGCTATTCTGTTTTTTTGGGTGTTGCATGTCAGACACACAATCACCTCTGAATCCACAGAACAGTCAGCAGAATTTGTCATGCTGTGTCTGCTGCAGCCCTAGGGAATTCTCCCTCCTGCCATCTGCCCAGCAATGCCGTGCCATTGATGTGGCACTGAAAATCACAGGTGACCATTGTCTGATGG
Source organism: Acanthiza pusilla (assembly GCA_036630365.1). Classification (NCBI taxonomy): domain Eukaryota; kingdom Metazoa; phylum Chordata; class Aves; order Passeriformes; family Acanthizidae; genus Acanthiza; species Acanthiza pusilla. Next base: position 6,115,685 of record JAXCHO010000049.1, on the reverse strand, counting down.
CCAAGGAGGGCACAGGGACCTGTGTCCACCAGGAATTTGCAACGCGGTGAGGAACCAGCCCAGGACAGTGCAATAGAAAATAATAAAGTGTAAGGAAAGCTGGGCTTGGCTGTGAGAATATGGACTAACATCACAAGGCAGTATTTTAAATTCTAGGGCTCTTAAGTTGTCTGTGGATTTATAAAGCCAGAATAATTCTCTAACATTCCTACTATTAGTGGGTTTGTACCAAATTTGGAGAGTGCTGTGAATGGTTTGGGGCTATAGACTAATGGTATTAAAAGGACCAATGGGGCCAAATTCTTTTCTGGGCTATATTTGTGCACTGTTAATGACTTCTATAATTAAAGGCACAGTATAAGCCCATGTCTCTTTAGTATTTAGGTACAAATCTGCCTTTTCTCACCCACGCAATTAGTTCTACTTAAGGCTGTTAGGACAGAGAGGCAAATGGGCAATCTTGGAAATTAAGAGAACTGCACTAGAAATGAAGAGGCATAGAGAAGTAGACCTCAGATCCCATTATCTGAACTCATTTTATTAAGGGCATATTTGCACTGTATTTGCAATTCCCTCAGAATTGCCTACCCATTGCCGAGGAATGTCTGCAGAGCAATTATGTTATCGCAGATGCTAATGCGACCTCGGGGAGGGAGGGAACCAGAAATCCTGCAGCTGTGGAGAGAAAATCTCAGATTTTAATGATGGCTAATGAACGCTTGGCATGGCACCTTTGTTCTTCCTCCTTCCTTCTCACGGAAGCTCGCTCCATGTGGAGCTGGAAAGTCAGTGGGGCTATACATTTGCCTGCTGGTGAGCTATAATGCAGCAGCTGTTAGCAAATGAGTTGTTCCCTACATAGTTAAATTAGGCCTAATCTTTCTTTGCTCTGTCTGTGCCAGATCTTTTTTTTTCTGTATCTCAGTTGAGGCTGAGACAAAGGGGACCAGAGGTATTCATGTGGTTTTCCCTCCCAAGGCTCTGAAAATTAAAAATGAGTTGTCACTGGCCCAAGCCCCATGAAAACTGGGAATTTCAATCGACATTTCTGCCCCATTTCACTGCAGAGAGTGGGATGTAATTATTACAAATGTCATGGTAACAAACTTGGTGGTTTTCACAGTGACAGTTGCCTCTGCAGAAATAGCACAACACAGAACAAAAATTACCTGTCAAGCAACTCATTATGTTCATCCAAATCCTGCTTGTTCAATTCTCCGTTGGGCTGCACCTGACACAACACTTCCAAATGCTCTCACAGATTACCCATCTGGATCTGTCTCAGGCCATAAACATCCTCCCACAGCCCACCTGGGCAGCCAGCATCAGGGTCCCCGAGGTCTCCAAGGATTTCAGGGCATCCACAGAAAATGTCTGACACTTGGTGCAAGCCCATACTCTTAATATAGGGTCTGGAGAGAGTGAGAACCTTTCAGAGCTGGCACAGTTGAGTGGAACATCGCGTGGAGGTGGCTGAGAGGAGACACATTGAATCCTGACATTCTCTGGAGCTGAAGTGCCCTGGGTTGTGACCTGCTCTTCACAGCGTGGGAGATGTGACTGTTCTGCTAAAATTGTAGCCCACGAGTCAGTATATTCACTCTGAAAGGAGAAAGTTTGGGTTAATTTGCCTGTTTCCTCTGATCTGGTGCTTCCCAGGCCCTGGGAAATGCCCCAGACTTCTTCTAGGATGGAGAAATAGGAAAGCAGATGGGCAGGCAGGCACAAAGGACTCAGTCTCTGGAGAAGTTATTGTGCAAAGGAGAATTTAGGATTCGTTGGACCAGAGTTGCCAAGACAATTTAGCACATTTGAGTATTTCAAGACCATGGTGAGGTGCCCTTGGACCATGGAATATCACAGGGATGGCCAAGCACATACTCTTGAACTAAAGTGCGACTCAGGTGCCTTAAACCACTGGAGGGACATTGGCATTGAAGCTGCCAGTGCCAAAATGTGACTGGCACGTGCTGTTCCCTGGATGACACCGTGCCTTGCCACAGCCGCCTGCCAGCAGAGCCAGCCCGGCAGGAGGGAGCATCCCCCAGGGCTAACCTCATTTTCTCTTCTTTGTCTGTTTGTCCTAATGCAGAAAGTGACACTTCTCCTCCTTTTGGAATTTAAGTTCATGAGATGATTCATTCTGTTCTTTTTTACTTCAAAATAACCCAATAAATACATTACTGAATAGGCCTTTTATCTGATCATGGGTAGAAGCCTGATCAGATCACAAAATGCAAACGTTGCTTGCATCCTTTCGTGCTCTCCCTGAAGGGAAGGGTCTGGTGAACACAAACACCAGGCTATTAAGCAATGTTTTTTTCCAACGCATAACTCACAAGGGGGAGTAATATGTCTACTCTTTGGATCTTTTACAGTGAGGACTGATACTCTGAGCTTTAGTGCCTTCTGGAAAGCAGTGCTGATTATTTTCTGTCTTTTGCAACCCACAAAATCAGGAGGGTGGAGGAAGCAACAAAGTTAGCTAAGGTGACAGTTGTAAATTCACAAGGAAAATCTTCACTGAAAAAAAAAATTATGTCTTTCGCTGGTTCTCTCAGAAAAAAACACCTCTTTGAGAAAAGGAATTTCAAAATGGGGAAATGTTTGATTTTGAGCCAAACCTTCATTGATTTCTACCATTTTTTTTATTTGAGTACAAGAAAACTAATCCAAGTAAAAAAAGAAAAGACCTTCCACCTCCATAAAAATTTCAACTGTTTCCATCTTTTTTGACTAGAGGAACATATCAGGCCAATGCAGATATGAGGATACGGAGGATACCCTGCTGCATTCACCAGCAAGAAATTCTCCCCTGCTTCCCAAAGTGATATGTGGCCTTGAAGTCAATAATTTCTATGTGTAATAGATAACCTGGTCTAGGATGATCTAGTATAAATTTATACCATATGAGAATTTTGCTGAAGGTATGATTCAAGCACCTAAGGATGAGCAAAGTAACCCACAAAGCAGCCATTGATTTCCCAAAGGGGTGCTTGCAATAGGGAATCAGCTGGCAGCATGCAGAATTAGGGCTTTAATTGCTCCTAAACCAAAATGATGTGGAACTATATTTTTAGCCTTTCAGAGTGTGTTCACTATTGGAGAAATTCTGGGATGGGTGCCTATAAATTGATGCAGCAGATCCTTTTGACCTGGGCTACCAAGGCACTGACTATAGCTCAATGAAGAGTATTTAAGAACCAGATGCATTTCACTTTTTTTTTTCACCCCCTGATTAAATATTTTGCCAAGGTTGAACCTGAAAAGAGCAAAATTCCACCCGCTCTCCAAAAAGAGCAGCCCAGGATTTTTCTTTTTAAATGTTTCACAGCTTTAAAATAAGGAATATGCTTTCATTTGCCTAACATTTTTATTAGGGTTTTTATGTACATCTGGAGGTGTGAGATTCTCCCTGTTTTCCACTTTATGTTTCCATCCCTCCTTTTTTTTTCATTTAACTAAGTAAGAAGGGCTGAAAGGAGAAAATACTAAAAGCTGGAGATTCTTTTTTAGTCTACTATTTTGATCCTTCCTTCTCTCCAAAATAAAATTTTGCAAATTAAAGAAAACCCCAACAATAATAATAATAATTATTATAGAACTTGTTTCCCCTCCATTACAAAGAGTCTTTTTGACTCTGTTTTGTCTGCCAGGCTAATAATATTGCAGCTAAAGAATGCATGTTGGTTTTGGGCAGGCCTCTCAGCAGATGAAAAATAATTTTAATAAATAGAAGAAACTATTGGCAGAGGAAAACAATCTTGGTATTTTTAACATGTTAAAAAAAACCTATTTTCAGCCTTTGACCTTTCAGATCAGAAAATTCTGAGAAACAGTCAAAACTAGTTTGTTTTCAGCTTTCTCCATCATTTATACTCAATCTCTTCTCCACCCACAGGTTCACCCACTCCATTGCTAATTAAAACAGAACTCAATATCTTTGTCTTTTATGCCTGTCTCTGCAGTCAATAGGGTCCCTGTTCCCTTGAAGCTGGAGTGCTTCCTTGTATCCACAGAGAAGGGCAAAGGGAATTGTTATGCAATGTTGAACTGTTAAAGCAGACAAGAACACATTTTCCAAGCTCAAGCGAAATGAAAGGTGGAGATTAATGAGTCTGAGGGGCTGAAGTCCTCTCCTCGTGTGCTGCCAGCATGGGGCACGTCCTTAGAAGGGGGAGGTGGGCACAGACAGGTGTTCTTGCTGCAGGATCCCCAGAAATTATAATTCTTCTACAGATTTGAAATCCAAGTTGTGATCACTCAAGCGTCCCTGGACTAGGTTAATATGAGAAGAAGGTGGGGAAGGTTAGGGCAGGGGAGCTGCACAAGTTCTTTGAAGCTGGAGAGAAGACAAAATGACTTTATTTTAGTGGTTAATTTAAGGTCTTATCTCCACGTACTTGGAGCTCTGTATTGGCTGAAGTCACCCTTCCCTGCAGGGCTTTGTCCTCTGAACTCTTCGTGAAGTTTCGATGACATAACAGAGATAAAAGGTTAAGAACAAAACCAGAGAACCAACTTTTTTTTTTTCAGATTCTTGTGGATTTGATCTCAAAGAGAAGAATATTCAGATCCACAATCCAACCAGCAGATACGTGCTCCTCCCCCTGTCCTGAAGTCTTTTTTGGGACATTTAAGCCAGGCTCCTACCATGCTGAGAATTCAGAAGAAGGTTTACAGAGCTCAAAAGCCTCCCAGGGGGAAGGTCCTTTGTCTTTCTCTCTTACAAAAGCCCTGTGGTGCCCCTGTGGTTGCTTTCCTACAGACCCAGCTCCCAAAGCCTTCCCTCCAAGCACAGAGGGGCATTTCTTTCACCTAACTGTCCTCTTGTGTTTGGAAAAGCTTTGAAGAGAAGCAACTTGTGGAGCATGTTTAGTAATAGGATGTGTCTCTGCTGCTTTGTGGTGTGCGTCCTATAAATGGCTTTGCTATGGCATTTAATCAATTGTTTCAGCTGTTTATTACCTTGTATATCACAATGCAATGGAGATAGTTGCTTTGGTTAACTTTATTGGATCTGAAATAAATACACAGGATCCACTTACAGCTCTCTGGTAAGGATATGCTCTGAATGCACTGAACCAGAGCAGGCAGTGAAACTCACTGCCCAACAGCAGAACAAATCTGTGTACAAAATTAAGTAACTGGCTCTGTGCTTGGAATAATCTGTGCTGCTGCCTTGGAGTGCATGGTGAGTTCTAAGACCTTGTCTCAGCAGAGGAAAAGTTTCTGCCTTTGCTGTTCCTTCTTAGACAACTCCTGTAAAGGCAGTGCTGGGGACCCTGGTGTCACCTAACACAGTGACAGCACAGAGTAAACAAAAATGTGTGCCCCAGAGCTCTTGGAAAATGGTTGGAGAAGTCCCAGCACCAAGGACCAGTGCGCTCCAGCTTCAGAAGCCTCACAGGAGGCAGAAAACAGAGGAATCTAGAAGGCCATATATCCCCTTGACTCCACCGATTAATCCTCAGTTTGGTTTGGTCATATTTGACAGACACACGGATGGCCTGGCCTAACTAACAATGAAATGGAGATGGCACTGCACATCTCCACATCGGAAGGGATTGGAAGAGGCACAGGGCGTTCCTGGGTATAAAGCTTGCTGAGAGCCCAGTTTGCCTCCTGAATAGTCTTGTTGGTTGCTTACCCTCTTGGGATGGGAGGCAGACATTGGAGGAGGCTTTTTTTCATAGAGAAAAGCAAATTAATTACAGGTCAGAGCTCCTGACATTCCTGCAAGTCTGGCTCCAGCTCTAACCAAAACCTGATTTCCTGCAGGCAAATGCAAAACCTCGAGATTGACAGCCCTTCAGACAGAGATTTGGCACAGACTCCAGGGACACAGGAGTCAAGCAGTGCATCCAGTCCCTGCTGAAGCCTCTAAGGAGCTGCATATTAGAGGTACAGAAGATAACCTGCCTTCACCTGGGTTTTGATCTAGAACCAAATTCTCCATTGTCCATATTTTTCCTTCCCAGCAAATTTTTGTCTCTATACCTTGGGCAGAGACTCTCTCCAGCTGTTCCCTGGCAAAGTGTTGATGGACACCATGCCCCAACCCCTGTGCCACACACACCTCTGAGGTAACAGCTGCAAGGTGTGTACAGTCACGAAAAGTTGGGGTACACAGGTAAAAGGATGCCTTCATGGCAGGGTTACAGAGGTAGAAGTGTCCTCCTGGAGTCTAGAGGGGGCTCATGACCTGGTACACTGACAGTTTGGTTCTCTGAGCAAAAAACAACTCTAAAATCAGGCAACTGGGATGCCCCACTCTGTTTCAAGCACCCTCCACAGGGATCACTAGGCTTCCCACTACCCGCAAGGAAAACGCTCCAACATGCCCAAAACCATCCTGCCAATTTTAGGTTCGCAGCAGTGGCTATGTAGGTGAAGTGAAAGCCTGGAGAAATTTTGTGAATTAATCTGTTCCAGGCAGTGAGCAGAAGACATGGGCTGCTCTCCCCTGCTGCTCGCAGAGCCTCTGAGGGCAGCACAGCAGGCAGAGCTGCTCTGCTCCCACTGCCCAGGCTCTCCCCAGCAGCTCTGCAGAGAGCTGCTGTCATACTTAGTGGAGCATCTAATGCTTCCCAGCCAGCCGGCGAGGCATGGGAGGCAGGAATTCAGAGATGCCTCAAACACTGGGGAACACTAGTCAGCAAGCTGCTGTCCAACGAGCGGCAGTAATCTGAAATAAATCACACAAGCCTGGCTTCTTCCAGCAGAGGTTTATTACTGCAGAGCAAGGACACATTCACTCAATGAGGCGTGGTGCTGCTAAACAGTTGGCTCAACATGGCTGTGAGTAAATACAGTAAAACAAGTCCTGCTTCCCCCCAGAGTGAAGACTCAGACCAGTTCTTTAGAGGTGAGAGTGAAGTCCCAGTGAACAGAGGCAGGAAAATTGCTTTCCTTTTTGCTGTTTAAATTGGTGAAAATGGCCTCTGCCTGATCCACTCTTACATCACTTGGGCCATGGGTTTTAGTGGCAGCCAGGGAATTTTCTGACTCAAAGTCCTATGAGATCCCCCTTGTTTTCCCAGAACAAAAGCTTCTCCTCCCATATTGCTTTCATCCAAAACTCAGGGCAGGGAAGCTGCAGCCCTGCAAGGATGCAGAACCAGCATTATCCAGCAAGGTACTGTATTTTCTTCAGGCTCCTGCTGCAAAGAAACCTCCCTGAAGCAAGGTATTCTGGAGGGATTTTAGCACTCACCCTGACCAGGTCAAATAATTGCATAATTCTATTCTTGCACATCCCCCTCCCATGAGAACACCAGGCTGGACACTCCTTCCAGTAAAAGTGAGGCTCTGATGAGAAAAACACATTCCCAATTCTCCCCAGCTTGCCTCCTTGAGAAGCATTTGTCAGGCTGATTGTCCTGGCCATCCATCTCCGGCCTGTCGTTAATCAGTCAGTACAGCAAGCACTCACAAACTGCAGGGCACAAGGGCAGGAAGAAAAGCTGGATTTTAATTTTTCATGTTTATCATGTTCATAGTTCTCCACGGCAGCACAATGATTTCTTTCTGTTCATAAAAGACAATTGGGAAAATTAGTTGGTTTCAGTTTAACAAGGTAATGATCCAATTTAGCGGAGATCAAAGCAAGCAGTGTGGCAAATGCAGAATGGTGAAATTAAGTTACTTTATTAATGCACAATGCACTTGCACCAGAATGATTGACTATCCATTAGGTTTACTGAGCTGCAATTAGCAATTATCAGCAACAGCCTCTGTGTGGGCAAGTAGAGGTCTGGATCATGTTCCTACTTCCAGATGACAAATGTTTTCACCTGGTAAAATCCCAGTCGAAGTAGGAGTGAAACGTAGTGGCCAGTTATAGAAAGAGTAGGTAGGACTTTACCTGTGACTTCTTTTTCTGACTGATACATCATAATAAAAAAAAATTATGCATATGCTAATGATTTTCGCTGTTATGCTGACAGGTAACTTGAGGACTGGCAGTAGTCTGAAATTTGAAGAAAATCAAGAATAAATTTATTTCTCTCATCCAATTTGGTGATTTGTCTATCAGGCAATAACCCCCCTCATAATACATTACTGGCAAAAATTAGTGGTAGCCATTCTGTAAGAGTGATCAACAGAGGAGGTGGAGTCATTTGCAAGCTTTAACTGAAATCTGACAGTGTGAGAAGGATTTAGGTTCACATTAGTGCCTTATCTGTGCCCATTTCTTTGTATCTTCTGAGACAATTCTGTGATCATTAAATTCTCTGATGACAATTATGTCACTTTATTCATTATTTCTCCTCCTTTGATCTTTCTAAATGTTGGAGAATAGGATCTTTATTTATGTAGTATTCATCTGTTCCTGTTCCTTGCTCCTCAGGCTGATAAACCTACAGTCATCTGAAACATGCCAAAGTATTTTTGTTTCAGCAGAGGCTCCATGGATTTTATCCTGCATAATGGTTGTGTATGCATATGCCTGTTCATTTCTGTGCCTGTTCTCCCTTAATGACTTTTGATCTTGCTGTCCAAATTAATGCAAATTTGACAGCCAGGAAAATTCTTAAAAATACCAAGTTCTTACAAGTCTTTTTGAAAGTAGGTTGTCAGAAAGAGTAAAGAGAAGCTATTAGCAGAGAGAAGCTGCCTTTTCAACTCCTACCAGACATCAAACAATCTACAAGAAACAACAATGTAAGAAAAAAGTTTAATTTGGCAGTTACATCTTGTTAGACATCAGAGAACCTAGAAGACACATGGCCATAACAAACCAGGCTCCCTGCATTGCCTTACTTAGGTTTTGTAGCTCTTACAACCCACCCTTGAATAAAGAAGTATTGGCTTTGTTGGCCGAGTGAGATCTAAGAGAATATGCGGAACAAAAGAGCTTAAAATGGAAAGGCGCGAGGAGAACATGGAAGAACACAGATCAGTTGTTGGAGCTTTGTGGATGTGATGGGGCAGGGGGCACAGGCTGTGAGCAAGGGCAGTGACAGCTGCCCTGTGTGAGTCCTGTGTGCTTGATGTTGTATTAAGGAGCAGGGCAAGTGCCTGTGCTTCCTGTCTTGGAGTTGTTTATTCCCAGCTTTCTGTAATACACTGTAACAGCCCCACTGAATTTCTCATTAAGAAACAGAGTGCGTGTCCAGATAGCTTATTTCTATCACCCTAAACATCTTTAGACAGACTATTTTGGGGTATTGCCAAATTAAATGCTCAATTTTTCCAGTAGCTGGGCCCATCCAAGGATTGTCATTACTTATTCTCTATTTTAGCTATGTACAGTTTTCGCAGAACTACAGCAAAAACTTTGTCTCATGGGGGAAATATTTGGGTTTCCTTGTTTGAATTTACAATTTTATTTTTAACATTTTAAGTGATACCTTTGCACGTGTGCAGACATGAATGTGAATTCACATATCAGTCCTTCTAGACACGTAGACACGTTCCTTCTGTATGAAATTAGGAGTGAGTATAAGTATATATGTCATCTGCCAGGAGATAATTTGCACATTGCTTTTGGAAGAGACATCTGGTAAAATTTAAAAATATTAGTTTTGCTACTAAATCCTAAGCTACAAAAAAACCCGTGCCAAATAGAGAGCCTTAAAATTTGTGTAACTCGATTTTCCATGCTTGATGGCCATATTGTTCAGTGTTTAGTATTTATCGAGCTGCGTTTGACATCAGGAGTTCTATTTACATTTTAGTCAAACTGTTTGAAAGTTGTTAAATTGGCCATGTGTCTCCAAAATGTGCTTGGCTTTTCCCCACACACACCTATCCATCTTAGTGACTCTGTTATCAGCACAATTATTGGTTTTATCTGCACTGAGGAGCTGTCAGAAGCACAGTCCTGGTGCACAATCTATTTACTCTGCCAAGATAAAATGACTGATGTCCCTATGCATGGGGACTGGGTATTTCCTCTGAGCTGTGTAATTTGGGAAAGATTTGTCTTCTGTTAGAGCTCCTTCTCTGCTGTGCTTCATTGCTTTCTTCCCAAAGTCACTGGGGAAGGACTCAGTGCCACCTTCTTTGGGAACTCTGTCTGTCCTGATCAGCAGGACAGAATTTGTATGTAGGACACTAATGACAGCAGGGAAACTAAAATAAATACCTATTCAGGGAGTGGGGTTGTAGTCAGGCCATAAAAGTTTATATCACAGAAAATGGAAAACATTCTGAAATTCCCATTTACAAAAACATGCATGCCATATCCTAACAGCACACATGATACTTTACAAATAGTACCTAAAAAACAGTAGAGATTCATAGGATGTTTGGCTGGTGGAAGAATATCAAATCCGGAAAGCACTTCTGACAATTTAGGCAAATTTGCTCTCCCCAACCTGCAAGATGTGTGGGGATGATGAAGAACTCTGTTTACAATCAACAGTGCCAGTCCTAAAAGACATGTTGAAATTTACAGCATAATAGATGATGACAGGAGAAAAAGGCTTCAGTAGGCCTTTGCTTCCTCTTGTAACTCCCATCACATAAGTGAGATAAGCAGGACTTGACTTCCCCCGGGGATCCCATGAGACAGATGACATTCCTGGCACTGAGGCCACGGCTGAATGTCTCTCCCGAGGGGCTCCTCCTCTCAGAGCAAGCAGAACCACAAATCTTCCATAGCAATGCACAATTTACTCTCTGACATAAGGGTCAGGGTGGCAGGGGGTGGCTGGAGCACGTTCCAGCAGAACAGGACATTGCTTTTGACGTGATAATGAAGAGCATTTGTAGCTGGCTCTCAATTCGCTTCCCATTTTGTTCTTCACTCAAGGACAGTTAAAAGGGATTCACTTATCTCACTAAAATTTCTCTAATATGCCATGCCAGAAAACTAAAAACTCCTTTGTGAATCATATTCTATCAAATCCATTATCATCTTTTGAAAAGACAACAGTCCTCCTCCTCTCTGGAGAGATGACATTTCAGCTCCAGGTGAGGCAATTACAGAGCTGATTGCAGGGGATGGAAACTGCTGTACCAACTCCCTGATTAAGAACTTGATTTGTATTTATTTATGTTTGATATGTGTTTTATTTAGATTTTCCATAACTAAATGCAATTGGCATTCCATTAGGAGGTTTCAAGTGAACAAATCTTTTTTTTTTGTTGCCTTCATTTAATGGTAAATATCAGAACCTTTCATTTTTTGATTTGGAATTCGTGTGTGATTTTTAGTGCTGCCTCATATACAAATGACTGCATTCATTCTCAGGCATGGAGAGATTTTGGATCCAGAAAATATGTGTGTTTAGAGGAAGACACAGGAAACTTTCGGGCACTTCTAAAATCTTTGGTATTTTTCCATTCACAGTGTTGTACCACTGTTACATCCAGGAATGTTACTCTATCGTCCTTGCAATTGCTTTGTTAGCTGAGCTTCTTCTCCAGAAACTGCAAAGATCTCGAGGCTGAGTTAAAAAGTCTCTTCTTTAATGCCAACTTTTAAAAATCTATTTTAAAAAATAAAGAAGTAACCCTGAGTGAATGGTTACCTGGTCAAGATTAGAACTACCTATTAGAACTACCAGAACTACTGGCCTGTTAGAACTACTCCATGTGAACATATATCTGAATTTTGGTTCAGGTTCTTGTGCCTTGAATCTGTGCATTTTCAAGTTTCCTCAGCCTGGACACCACAGGGACACCACAGGGACTCTGTACATTTGCTTCTACATGGCCTCCTGTGGGATGAGCATCCAAGGGGGTCATTGCTTTCCCTCTGCCCTTGATGCATTTCCATGTGTACCCTAAGTTCCGTATCAGTCAGGCTGGGAACATGAGTATCTTCATCCATCTTACCATAAAAAATTCAAAATATTACTTCAAAAGTATAATATGTGGCTTGATTTGCCAAGTCTTGTATTTTGTGGGGAAAATGGGACTGTTGAGGGTAATTAGCATTCCTCTTGGCTATGGGGATTTGAGGTCTCTGCACTTAAAGGGGAATTGTTTGTTTCTTTGTTCATCCACTAATATCTGTAATGAGCTGCTCACTACAGCACCAGCACTACAGCACAAAAATCTGACCTAAAAGTAACTCAGTATTCACCAGGAAAGGTAGAGCTGGAAATGTGCCAATCTACCCTATAATTAACAACGCTCATTAGTGGGGCTTCAGGCTGGCCCCGACTGAGCTTTTTGTCAACAAATATGAGGCCACATTAGAGCTTCATCTAGGGCTGAGAGAGGTACAAAATGCACTTAGAAAATGATGATGGCAATGATATTTTATAGGAAAAATATACGTAGCAGAGATATTACTTCCATTTGTCATGATCACAGGTACCTCAGCACTATTAACTCCAAAGAGCTGTCCTGGTTTTGAAGCTGTGTCTTCCTGCTGTCACTGCTTCTTCTCCATCAGTGCTTTGGGACTCAGTGCTTTCATCTCCACCAATTCAAACTGTTTCTGTTTTTGTCCCTCATCCCTTTTCCTGACTTTTACAGTTCTTTAGCAATATTTCTGTCATCTCTAAAGTTTGATTGGCTTCCAAGGCAACACCATCTGCCTATTTAACTAATATGCTTCTCCTGCCTTCCTCCTGATCACTAAAGGTGATGTTAAATAAGAACAATCTTAAGACAGATTCCTCTGCTACATTTTTTAGCTACAATCTGACAGTTTGATGCCTCCATTGTTTACCATCAGTCAGCCAATTTTCTGGCCAGCTATGGTGCTCATATCCAGTTCTGCTGAAATGATTTTCTTCAGGCCAATTTATATTTAGTACAGCAGAAAATTAATCCTGTGGTAAGATAGTTATGATGAATTGTTCTCTGCTCATGCTTGTCCTCTCCACTGAAAATGGAACAAGCTCTGTATCCCACCTTGACTCCACAAAAATTTGTTAAATTAATATAAATGTCTATTTCTCTCCTACTTGTCTAAGATACTCCATGGCCATTTTCATTCTGATTTACTTGGAGAACTCAGTAGTGCAGATGATGTACGATAACAGGCACTCTCCACTGAATGCATTCTCACTGTGTTTTATATTAGCAGAGATTTATTTGTTAATGGTTGATAGAGGGTTAATAAACAGTCATATGTATTAAAAGCATATATAATGATTATTTGAAAATTGTTACACCACCAGCAGACATTACCTAGGTTTGAAAGCAATTTATTGACCTAGATAACAATCTCTGTGTTTAATTGAAACATTCATTTTTCACTTAGTAATCTTTTATGAACCGTTAAGAAAACAAATGGAATGTGAAGTGTGGCAGCAACTTCCTCAATAAGGTTTACACAAACAGTACAAAAAAAACCCCAGGTCTAATCTCTGCCTCAGGTTGTACATAAATTCCATTGAAACAGCACCAATTTATTGTTATCTGTACTCTCAGCAGAGCACGTGAACCCAGCACGGGGATGGTTTCCATGCCCAGCTAGGCAGGAAAGTGAGGTTTTCTTAGCAAACCCTGGGGCTGGGAGGCTCTGATGAGGACCCTGGACTCACCATGCTGTGGAATAGGAGCAAAGGGGGCAGAAAAAACCCAAACAGAAATCCCCTCTAACACTTCTTACCTTACTTTTCAGCCTGTTTGAACTAGAACTGTCCTAGCAGGCACATCTAAGGAAAGAAGACGTGGATATTCTCTTAGTAAAAGTGTGATTTCACATGGCCTTTGTCCTCTTCCTGTCAGCTGGTAGAAAGGACGCTGAACTGCTCACTCCAACAAAAGATAAAAGAAGAAAAATTCACAATGCCTTTTTGGTTTGAGCAGATTGTGGTTTCTGCATTGCCATCACTCTTCCAAGCACGTTTTTCCCTGGAGTGTTTTCTTTTCAGAGCTCTCCATGGCATTTGTCATTATACTAATATGCCTTTTATATTTACTTTGCTCTTGCAAAGTGCCACGTGCAAAGGCAAGAAATTTGTCAGTGTCAGTAAGTTTTTCATTATAAAAAAAAAACATCAAAACAAGAAAAAAAAAAGAAAAACAAACAAACAACAAAAAAACCCAAATCCAACAAGTGGGATAAAGCAGCAGTGATTTTGGGTTTTGAAGCATTATGTCTTCAAAATCAAGATGACAACAACTGTGGGCTCAAGATTAAAGGAATAGATTTCTTTAAAAGAAAAAATATTTGCCTTCTTTGGTTTCTGACATCCATGCATCCACAATGCAAATCTCTTGGTTCTATGACTAGCATAAACCGCTGTTGTTGGGAAATAGCCAAAAACTGAGACCTAAAAATATGTCAAACTGTTCAAGACTTTCTAATATCCAGTAAAGAAACTGTTCACATTCATTGCATGGGCTCTCTTAGAGACGGAGGACTCCAACATTCAGTGCTGCTGTTGAAGTATTTTTCATCCATATGTAGAAATGTTAATGAGAAATAGCTTGTTGGAAATCATCTGAGCTTGATTAGCTGCCAACTCTTGACACCATGGCCAGGAGTTTCACGGCAGCATCATCCCAATCCAGCACTTCCTGGAGAGCAGGGCATGTTCCCTGCTGTTGCTAGACCCAGTGGGGCTCCAGCAGCAAGGAGACCTTTGGAATTCTACCTTTGGAATCATCCTCCAGTAACCATGAGGGGATGAACTCATGCTGGCAGGATGCTGAAGGAGAGGCATCCACTCCTGCTGGGAAGAATGCTCCTCAGCCAGCAGGGCCAGCCGCCTGTGAGGGGGATAATCGTGGAATCCAACTCCTTCTCAAAGGCCTCAAGCTCCATTCTACTATTGCTTCTCACCCAGCTGGTAGTTGGAAAGCTTCAGTTAATTTCCAGGTTAAATCTACCCATGATCAATTTATGCTTCTTTGCTCCTGTGCTGGTGGCACCATTAGCTCACAGAGTTCTGCTCCTCAGTTCGTTTATAAAGGGAAATCAGTTTTCCTCTTTGAAATGGTTCTTGTAGGCAACTTTCCCAGCCCACAGGTCATCTGACCTGCGTGTCTCTAACCTGAATGAGTCTCCATTGAACATGAGTGGGCAGAGGTGCACCAGGCAATCCAGCACCTCATACAATAGTTCTGATTCTTCTTTATCTCTGCAGGATATGCAGGTTCTGTTATCTCCAAAGACTAAGTTTGACTTTTTAGAGCTAAATAAGACCAGTGGCTGAGAGTCCATTTGCAGATTGATTGATGTGTCAGCTTGGTTTTTTCCGCTTCTGAACTTTCCTATCCCAGCAAGAATTGTTGCTGTATACTCTTAAATGTGCATAATGGTTTTCTAATGTCAATATATTGTAACAAATAGGATGACTTTGCAGTTTACACTATTGAATTTATCTTGGTTTCCATTATTCCAGTGCCCAAAGTCCTCTATTTATTAATCTGTAATATGGTGAGCATCTTCTGAAATGAAGAAGATTACTCAACTTTGTGCTATTAGCAAATTAAATTCACACAGGGAAACTTTTTTTTGCTTGCAGATATTAATGAAAATATTGAATAATATTAGCCCTAAGGATGATCTGCAGTTTTGCTGATGGCATAAAATTATTCAGGGTAGTAAAAACTAAAACTGATCATAAAGTTCTGAGGGAGGAAGAAACTGGCAGATTAAATTCAATGTTGATAAATGCAAAGCAATGCACATGGGGAAAACAACACTAAATACACATATGCAATGATAATCTCTAAATTAGCCATTATCATTCTGCAAAGAGATCATAGAGTCGCTGCAGATTGCTCAACAGAAACATCTGTTCATTGCCCTGCGGCAGGCTGGAAAGGTAAACAGAATGTAAGGTATGAAAGCAACCAAGAGCAGCAGGAAAAGCAGCTCTGTGCCACTGAATGAGCCCCAAATTTGCCCACACTTGAATATTGCATGAACTGCATCAAAATGGAGTAGGCAAAACCCAGGGAAGACACAGAGAAGGACAAAAAGTCAAAGCTGTGAGATGGTTTCTGCACTGGGAGAGATGAAATAGACTACAAATCTTTAACTCTGAGAAGAGGTGACTGGATGGGGAGGTGACAGTCATAGAAAAGAGTGGCTGGCAGGAAAAGGTGAATAAGGAATGATTATTCTCTCTAACCTTGTGAGAGGAACTTGGGAGCATCAAATGAAATCACGAGGCAGAACCTCTGGAGCAGACAAGGACAGAGTAGATACTCACTGCTATCTCACACAAATTGCCAATGTGCATGCACACATAAGCACTACCATGACAGCATTTCCCAGTTTTCCTCATGTAAATAGAATTCATTAGATGGGTGAGTGCTGTGTTCTGCAAGTATAACTTCCTTGGACTAATGCTAGTGTTATCTTACACAACTAGGTGATGTTTTGGTTTTTGTTTTTTAAAGGGGGGGGGGGCTATTTCATATAGCTTGTATGGGGTAAGCATTTGATTTGAAATGGAATTCATTCGTTCATACTCCCTCCACCCTTTATAATTGGAAAATTGCCAGCGAAGTCCCAGTGAATGGCTGCCAATTGGGTCTGTGACTTTGGTATGGTACCCATGAAATTAGTGGGACACAAATGGGTATTAGCAGGACATCTGCTGATCATCAGGAGATCAGTTGTCTCTTTCAATGACACTTGCTGACACCCTGATTCCTTTAATTGTCCTGTATGGAAGAGAAAAATAAAGTCTCCTAAGGCCAGCCCAGAAGGAGTGTTAGTCTGGGATACTCAGTTTTGGAAATTAGTTTTTTCTGTGTTGTCAGAAGCAGCTGATCCTTCCAGATTACCTCAGGGATGTCTTAAATCAAATTAAAAGAACATTTACACAGACAGAGTGTGGGGGCAGTGGAGATCAAGGCACATTCTGTGGGTCCCACTCTACAGGTGGAGAACTGCAAAGATTTGCCAGACACCTACTGCATCAAAGAGAATAAAATCTGCCCAGCTGTCAGAGGGCCTCTGGTCATTCCCAGAGAGAAGCAAAACAGGCAATTTTCCCAGTTTGTCTGTCAAATGGAGAAATTTGTCTGTGCCCTGGACCCTCAGAGGAATCATAAATGGAAATATTGCCTAAGTACTACTTTGTTTGAGCAGAGAGCAGAAAAGCAAGAGCACTCACTGTTAATTCCCAACTCACTTGAAGCCACATATCTCTTTTTTCAGTGAAAAAGAGTTAAGAAAGTTTTACTGAAACTCCCTCAGTTTGTTGGAAATTCTGGCATGGTAGCTGTGTATCGTACTTAAAAGGTCAATGAGAATCTCATGAATAAAACCTAACTCTGTAATGAAAACACAGTATTTAAAATTTCCCTGGATCGCCTTGCTCAAAACTGATTAAGAACAGACCTGCTGCTATCCTGTAAAAGGCTTCTAAATGAGTCATCCCTTCATCAGCAGAGCCCCAAAAGTTCAGATGCAATTCCTTCAGAAAGAACATTTTCAAAACTATGGCGTATCAGTTGGAAGATGCTGATAACTTCCAATCCGCAGGAGGGCCCTGCTAAAAAAAAAAAAAAAAGAGCTGAGATAACTTTGCTTTTAAGGTTTCCCCAGCTGACTGATTAAAAACGTCACAACAGAAAATTCAAAGGTCACATTTTCTCAAGTGTCGCTCAGAACCCACTGTCTGAGAAATTAGATGAGATTAAGATGCAAAACACTGAAACACTTTGAATCAAATTTAATCTTCCAATGTTTTGCTGCCTCAGAAAAAAAAACTAAGCAAGGTGGGGGGATTTGTATTTTAGGAAAACTCTACAGGAAATATGGGACTGCCAGTGGGGTTAATAGACTGACTAGATTTTGTTATTTTGCTTGAGGAGCTGCTCTAATTTATATAATCTGAAAGCCCTTTTTAGGATGAATTGAAAGAAAAAGGATTTACCAGAGTTTATATTCTCATGAATCTCTTCTAGACATCTCTGAAGGACAAAATTGAAGGTCAGTTTTACTTTCTATAGAACCCAATCAGAAAACTTGAAAATGTTAAATTTTCTCCAGATGATAACTAAGAATAGATTGAGGATTTTCATCCACATTTAGCAAAATCTTTCTTTTACTAATACAAGGCAATTTGTTCAGCTGCTCCTGGGCATAGCAGCTGAGAATGACACTGGCGGTTTTTTGCAACAAATTGCTGATTTGAGGGACCAAGTGGAAGCTCCTAAGGGAAAACCTTTTCAGACAACACATGTGAGAAGCTGTGCACGGTCTTTATTCTTATTCTTATTCTCCCTGCTCGTGCCATTCTTGGGTACAATCAGAAGGGTTTGTTTTTCCTTTCTCAGCTGTCGGCTGCAGACTGTGCAGGGAGCATCAGGCACATTTGGGGAAGGGCAGGGAAAGGGCACAAGCAGGAGGGTGAAGGAAGAAGGAATTGGGGGCAGCAAAGTGAAAAGCAATCCTCTACAAAGAAATGACAACTTTAGAAAAAGCATAAAGAGATACAGAAAGGAATGCACAGGACTTTGCAGGGGGCAGATACTGCACACTATAACCCACAGTGTCACAACCAGCAGAAAGGTACAGCAGTGAAAAGGTTTGGGGATATTCCCACACCTGGATGAGCAAAAGAATCTGAGTCCAAAACTGTTGTAGTAAGATGAGAAAGGCTTTTTGGTATGCAAGAGGCTCAAGCAGACTGGAATAAGGGTAACATGTCTTGCTAAAATGAAAGATGTGCAGAGGAATAAACAAATGTTCACTTTCTTCATGTCTAAAAGTTTGATTTTTCATTATCAAAATTAAGGCAAGGAAGTAAACAAACAAACAAACCCCCACCGAAATCCCATCTGGCTTCTCTGCCTTCCTTGAAGTTCTGAGATATGTGCTTGCTGCATCAGAATGTAGACGTAGGGCCTTCTTTTTAATCAGCATCACAGTCACCTGCCACTGTTTTAATGTATCAGGAGCTGGTTCCCCTTTTTTGAGAAGTGCTATCTCAAGCCTGCAGCTCACATTCCACAGCAGGAAACCAGCTTGTGAAAAATTCACCCTGGGATACCTCGAGCTCCACTAGAACTGAGAGAAAGCAGTTTCAAAGGCAAATTGCTTCAATGATTTTTGGGTTAGTTTTTGGTTTTCGCCTGTGTTTTTATTCTCCACTTTAGAAAACCAGTTCAACCAGTTAAAGTTAAACATTTTGGGTGGAAGTGGGCCATGTAGAAGCTGATGGCCAGTTTGTAAGGAGGTGTGAACACTTGTTTCTCTTTCTGCAGAGGTGTCAGGAGAGTGGGAAATGAGGGACTCAGTAGGACAGAAAGGCACCAAACTTCAGAGCCCTGGAGAAGCTGAGAGCAGTGTAAGTGTCCTCAAGGACACCAGCAGGGCACCAGGGGGACGAGGAAAACAGCCTCACCAGGAGGTGGGGACAACAGCTCCTCCAGGGCTGTTAGAACACCAAGGACAGCTGTGAACAGGACTGAGACCCAAATCTCTGAATATTCATGGATGGAGGGGCTGGAAACCCTTGCTGACAGTCCCTGTAGCTCTGGGAGGCCCAGGACATCATAAGTACTTGAATAACAAAAGTAACTGATGCTCCCAAGCATCCCACAGGTCTGTCTTGAGGGCAGTGATCTAAAGACAGTGGCTCTGAAGCCCTCTGGATGGCAGCTACCAAAGAGCAAGGCTTGGAATGACCCCAGAGACAAACAAGGGCTGGGCACCTTCCTGCTCCAGCCTGCATTTAGGAGAAAGTCCCAGCACCAGAGCATCCAGTGGGAGCCACAAATGTAACGTATAGCACTGCCTGCTGAAGTGCTTTCAGATTCCCCAATAGCCAGAGATAAACCTGTAATGCATTATTAAGCTTTTATTTTTTTGTTTAATATTTTCAGATGTTAACAAATCCTGCAATTTGGTCCTCTCTGCATCATCAGATGATTAGGATCTTTTCTATCAGAGAGTGCTCAGTTTTTCCTTCACTCACAGTCTTTATTCCCTATGTGATAATGTGGTAGCATGTTACAGCACCACTTGACTTGTCAGGAATATGTTTTTTATTTTTGCTTTTCGAAAGCATTCATGTCTTACAAACACTTACTCTAATCCTCCTGGAACAATCTCTGTTTCAATTATCAAAAGTAACATTTAATGAAATTATTTGAAATGTTGGATTGGTGGTTGGAACAGACTCCAGCCTTGCTGTGGTTTTTCATTTCTTGAGCAGTGACACTGAAATCAAGGTTTCAGCTGAGCCCCCAACCTGTGTCTGTGAACCCCAGCAGAAATATCTATCCATCATCTGTCTGTCTATCTATCTATCTATCTATCTATCTATCTATCTATCTATCTTATCTATCTATCTCACTGCAAACTCCTATATGTATATGCTACTGCTGAAATAAGTTTCTTTGATCATGATTTTTTAATAATTTTCATCAGTTTAATGGAATTCACCTTCCCTTTCTAGTGATAGATTGACTTCTTGAGATGCCTCGATAAGACAACTTGAACTTCTTCTTTGTCTTTATAAAAATCTCTTCATTCTGAGGGCAAACACAGACAGCAGCTCAATTCATTAGATAATTAGACTACTAATAAATTGGACACACTTCTTCTTCATCCTATAATAACCATGACAACTTCCCAAAAACATTTATCTGTTTTTTTCTTTTCACTCCACTATGCTCAAGCTCATTTGTGACCTTTCTCTTTGTTTCACTTGGCTCCTTTCAAAGCTGGATGCTCTCTCTAAAGAGCAGTCTGGTACCCCCAGGGGTGACAGTCTCAGAAATGGAAACCTGGCTCGTGTTTCTCACCCCCAGCCTCAATGCAAAGCTTCTCCCTTCTTGCACAGCCTGACTGGAGGCAGGACCCTGATGCTCAGCAGGACTGAACAAAGCCAAAGCAGTTCCCACTCCCAATACTTCTCATATTCTCTAAATCCATCTGGAGCCTTTGGACTGTCTTAGCAAGGCTGGATCGAAATGTAGAAATAATTTCACTTGACAAACATAGAAATACAAAGTGTTGAATTTTGCTGTTGTTCAATAAGAGCATTCAGAAGTTTCATTTCCAAGCAATGCTTCAGACTGAAGAGCAATGTCATGACTTGTGAAAAGAGGGTTTTCAATACCTGAATTTATATGGTTTATTTTGCATCAAACCAAGGAAAACATCCCTGTGATTTGCCTCCAGTTTAATTATTTATCAAAATAGGCATAATCTAAAAAAAGGGAAAAAAAAATAACAAATTGGTTCTTTTTTTTTTTTTTTTTTTTTTTTAATTTCGACTTTTTTCTCTTTTGAATTTTGGTTTTTTTCATCCAGCAAAACACAAAAATGAAATATCTGCCAGGCTCTTAAGATGAATGTTCTCAAATTCAGTGTTGCCAGCCTTGGGGTTTTATGGTGATTCCCACCCAGTTTACTAAATACCACAAAACTTCACTTCCATGAAGCAAGCAGTCAGTTAAGAATCTTATCTTGTTCCTTCAAAGGTCTTTTTCAAGCTCTCCCAGTCTCATTGGAAAGACTGGAAGCATGGCCTCAGTTCATGCCATTGGTTTTGTAAAGGCAAACAAAAAATTCCCAAATGGATTAGCAGCTTTGAAAAGGGAGATTGGACCTGAGTGCCTCTAAAAATCTTTCCCAACTTCATATTTCCTTTGATTCTCCAAAATTCTTACTTCATATTGTAGTCTGAGGGTATTTTGGAATCAGTTTCAGAGGATTTTAAGAGATTGTTGTTTACATTGCAGCTCCCACAGGTTTCTTTCCTGGTGAACCCAAGAGTTGGAACAGTAATTAGTCTCTTGTCTTCATCAAGGCTGAGCTTGGGTTGTGAGCAAACCATTGACACCAGTAAAACAAAGCTAAAAATAAGTAAAGAAATGCACCTTTAATAATGCCTACAGCCTAGGTCAAGAGTTTAAGACACCAAATGAAATCAGACCTAAAGACAATCAAAGAGAAAATAGGCAAAGGTTAAAGAGCAAGCTAAAATGGATTCATCAGGCAAGAGGTTAAAACTAAACAAATAAAGCTGTTTGCACGTCATCCAAAACCACAAATCCTAGCAGGTATCCTTCCCATGGTCACTGACTGGGTGAAGACCCTTGGCTCTCTAATTTTATACCTGAAAGGGAATAGCTGTGAGAATGTCCCTGTTGTGGTTTTGGGGCTGATGCCAAATTCTGCGGTGGGCAGCTGGAGGTTCCTGAGCCCTCTGCCACGCCACGGGACTCCCTTGCTTTTTAATTTCTCTCCACTCCACTGGTCTGTGTGGTATCAAACTCACTTCGGGCAATAAATGGTTTTGATTCAGCAACAATCAAAGAAGGGAAAGCCTGGCAAAGAGCTGGAAGAGCAGAAGTGATCCATGACTCCTGACAGCCCAATTCCAGCCTCTCCCTCCTCCACAAGGACTCAGGCAGCTCTCGGCCCCACAGATGACCTCTCAGATCCCACCTCCACCACAGGTACTTAAAGGGAGGGCAAATAAAGAACAGAGCTTGCCACCATATGCTTGATCTGCAGGTTAATTGCTCCACTACTATTGTATTTAATTGTTCCCAGTGAAGTCTTTCTAATTGCTTTTTTTACCCAATTGAGTAATAATAAGAATATTAATAATAAATATGCAAGAGTTTTAAGCAGAAAATTATAAAACCCATTTCCCATGCAAGCAGGTGGAGGAAAGTGACTACTGGGATGAGAAATGCCTCTTTGCTATATGAAATAGAAGAGGAATAATAGCAGCTGGCACAGGTAGGCTGACACAGATACTGCCTGGTATAAGTCACTGCTGGGAGGTGAACTAATGACCAGCTGCCTCATTTCCCCAGTACAAACTGGAATCAAGCATTTGCAAAGTTGTGTGCTGGTAGTATACACATTTCAATATAGCCACATGAATATTCATGAGTGAAAACCGTTCTACTTCTTAATAGCAGCTTATAGCCAAATGCCAAGATTCTTATCCAGAAAAATCTCTCATTTAGCTGGGTGGGAGATCTGCCCAAACTGAGGCGTTCAGGAGCTCATTTTAAATGCGTGCCACGCAAAACAGTTTCCTGTTCTCCTTCACCCCCAGCACTAGATTAGCACATAGAAATACCAAAACTCAATAGTGGCAACTGTATTTTTAACACCTTGGGGAGCTGCAAATACTTAGTTCCAGAACAGTAAAGGCTCTTCCTCTAGAAAAATCCTCTGCTGTATCAGGCAACTTCGCCAGTGGCTGGGTGCCTCATAGCCACACAACAGGCTAGAACGCCTTGAGGGGTTGGTGAGCAGGAAAGCTGCAGAATATTGGAATTTCCACATTCCCTGAGTCCCCCAGCTTGCTGGTTTGCAAAGTACTTTGTGACAGTTCTGCATGGAAAATGTTACTGGGAATGCAGGTTTCGCAGTGGCTCCGAAGCAGCAATTCCCAAGCGAGCAGCCCTGCTCTGCTCACTGCTGTCCTTTGTCAGGCTGGGAGAAAGCGAGCCCTTCTTAATCACCCCCAAGTCAATGAGGGGCACTGCCACCCTGTCACTTGGTGATTAATTACTGCATCTGCAGGCAGGGCTGCCAGCAAACTCGTGGGCATCATCCATGACGCATAAGCAGCCATGGATTTAAAGGGAAATGTGGATGGCACGGCGGAGCGCGGGCTCGGGAGGGGACGGGGGGGCCTTGCCCCACGAAATCAGCATCTGCCACCCAGCAGCTGCAAGGCCAACAAAGCTCCTTCAGAAGGAAACAAGAGAAAGCCCTCAAGCCACTGGAGGAAACTGTGTTATTATTCATCTTCTTCCCAGTGCAAGTATTCAATCTCTTCCCACCCAAATGTTCCCAACGTAATGATTTCCATGGGTGCATCTAAAGCCACTGGGGCTGGAAATTCATAAGAGAAACACACTGGAATATCACTGTTTCACTGGGCTCTAAGAGATCAGGCTTTGGGAAGACCTTTAAGTACCACAACAGCTGAGAATTCTGATTTTATGCAGTGTTGCTTTATTTACCCTGGCTGTGGGCACGGCAGAACTGGGGAGGACAGGAGTGGGGGTGGTTAGTTGTGAAGATAGGACATATAAATGTCCTTGCAAACACACACAGCCCTCTTGCAAAGAGGTGCCCAGGAGGATCTCAGGAAGGGGCAGGTTAGGATTTCTGTCTTCTGAGCTACTGCAGAAATACTTGTGCCTGAAAAAGTAAAGAGAAGAAGGAGAGGGTTTGGAATTAAGTAAAGGAGGTTTTAAAGTATAGCTTTTGTATGACTATATCCTCTCCCAGCCTGGCACACACCAGAGGGTGACACTTCAGTTCCATCCACTCCCTGGGGCCTGTCCCCTGGCTTGGAGCACACATGGCACAAGTGGGTGGCATCCAGTTTTCATTGCTCCTTTTTCCCAAAGTTGGAAACATCTTTTTGTTTTAATGGCACATTGTGTTCCTTGACAAGACAGAGCTAACGCCCTGAGTGGGATTCTATTCACACAGCAGCAGTGGATTAGAGATTTGATATTCCTTTTTAACAAATCAGTATAGCAGATGGTATTGGGAAAAGAAAATGCACACACTACAGGGATGTAGCAGAGCTTCCCAGATCCTTGCTGCATAGGGAATAGCACTGAAAGGCAAATCTATGCAGGCCAAGAAATTACGAATACTGCCTCCAATTTTTTATTTTCCCTCTCAGAGCAGAGGCCCCACGTGCCCCCAAATGCCAGTGCTCTCCACAGGATCACGAATAGTTCAGTGGCATTCCAGTTTTAAGGTCTCATATTGCTGTTATTGCCTGCTACATCCACATAATGAAGTTGTCACACTGCAGGGGTGTAATGGCTGCACTTTTCCCTGCCCAGGGTTTTCTGACATGGCCAGGCTACAGTCACAGCCTGCTCCTGTACTTGAGCTGGTGGTACCACTGCAAGAACAAATCCTGTTCCCTTCCTTATCACTCACCTCAGTCACCAAATTGAGAGCTGCACACCAAACCTGAGCTCAGCCTCAGCCAGGACTGCTGGCCCAAGGGCATGGGCCTGGCACTGGGACAGAGAGCACCTTAAGGCACTGCAGGGCTGCTGTAAGTTCTCCCTGGAGCCTTCTCTTCTCCAGTTTGGACATCTGGTGGAGGAAATTTGGGATGGCACTGTCACCAGCCAGACAGAATAGTCACAAGCAGTGTGAAAGTGAACCTAGGGAAGCTCTCCATGTCTCCAGTACACAACATGACAAGACAAAATATGAAGGAGAACATCCCCTTCCTTGCTCCATGAAGCCACAATTTTCTTCCCCACTCAGACAAGAAAAAAAAAATTAAAAAAAAAATTGAAGAATCTGCCAACTGTTCCTGGGTAAAATAGCATTACATATCAACAATATTTTCACTTCTTGGCTCTTGACATCCACTCACCATTATGAACTATTTAATAACTGAAGGGAAAAAGAGATGTGGCAATTTTCTCTACAACAGCTGCATCTTCTCTTCGTCCTGATCAGCCTTATACTGGCTTCTTACAGCTAAATAGCATCAGGAGGGCATTATCAGCAGCAGTCCCCTTATCAGACAAAGCCACAAACCCGCTCAAAAGTCACTGCACAGATTGTTTC
This sequence comes from Acanthiza pusilla, assembly GCA_036630365.1. Taxonomy (NCBI): domain Eukaryota; kingdom Metazoa; phylum Chordata; class Aves; order Passeriformes; family Acanthizidae; genus Acanthiza; species Acanthiza pusilla. The sequence goes on along the minus strand of JAXCHO010000049.1, from coordinate 6,090,265 downwards.
TTTTCACTAAGCAAAATATGTCTCGCTGCAGTTCTTTTTTATTAGAGCATTTTGAAGTGTTTCTGTGCAGCATGCTTGACACATAGTCAAGTGTCCTTTGCGCTGGCTGCTGCTCTAAGTCACTTCTTTGGAACAAAATTTGTCTCTTTCAGGGAAATCAGTGGAAGAAAGAGATGGAGGGAACCCTTAACACTGCAGATTCCCTTGAATTTTGTGCAACAGGAGGGGGAATGTGACTCCAAGGTTTTTCACAGGGGGCAAGGTCCTCCTTTTCATTCATGGCAGTACCTGCGGTTCAAAAGAGAGCTAAATTTTCCCTGTGAAATTTTGTGAAGTGCAACGGAGAGGTCTATTTTCCCCGGAGCGGTGATCCTGGAGTGCTGCAGCAGCCCCGGGTGGTGCTGCTCCCTCTGGCCAGGACCCCACGCACTTTCCTCCAGCAAGAGCTGTGGCATTGATGCCTTAGGACCTTAGCTTCTATATTTTTTGTGTGTCTGTAATCCTGCAGTGTATTACTCTGGGCTCCATATAGGGTGCTAAGCTCCTGTTCTCAGCATTTTTAGACAAAAGCATTCCTCTAAGCTTGAAACCCAAGGATGCCTCGCTGTCTCAGGCCCCAAGACATGTAAACAGGAGTGAATTGGAGGGAGCAAACTTGGGGTAATTGACTTCATTACCTGAAGCGGTAATTGGAGGATTAAACCTCGATATGCACAATTTATAAAGTATGCAAAACCTGTGACCCGCTGTCCATTTTGGGTGGACTTTGTCTGGGGGGGCACTGGTGGGCTTGGTCTGCCCTAAATGCACATGCACATTAAATAGAACTGCTTTTTATTCTCTTATCTTTGCCCAGCCTCTGTTTTAGGCAAGCCCATCAAGGCATCACCACGGCCAGGACTCAGCTCCAGCTCTGTCCCTGCTGGCTCCGAGCAGCTGCAGCCCCGCTCTGCTGCACGAGTGGCTGTGTGGGTGGGGAGTCTCTCCTTCCCCACTCCACACCTGCAGTTCTCCTCTCATGCCATCTTGCAGGCACAGGGAACAGCAGCTCTGCAGGCAAATGTCCTTCCCTGCGAGCAAGGGAGACAATGAGTCCCCCAATTAATGCAGCAAAGGCAGAGGGATTCTTCATGCTCCTATATTCAGCTGCCAGACCAGTCGGGAGGCTGTTACACCCTGAGTTTTTGTGCAGATGAAAGGAAAAGAATCACAGCAGCATTTAGAGCCTTTGTCTCTCGCTCTTGCCTCTCCCTTTTTCCATTACTGTTCTGCTGGAGATGGAGCTTTGTTCCAGCCAAGGAACCTGTGGCAGTGGGCTCAGGCAAGAGGGCACTGGCTGGGGTTATATAGCACAGACAGGGAGAAAATTAGTAGAGGGAGACATGCAGATAATCACAGCCACAAGGAAAAGAGTCCTCCAGAAATACAATCTGAATATTTCAGCTCTGCTCCAGCAGCTGTCTCAGAAGACTCTGTTAAAGCAAGATTTCTTGTGCTGCTACTTGTTACCTGAAAAATAAATAAGGAACAAGAAGAGGAAGCAGAGTGCTCAGACTGGTTTATCTGAATGAGATGCTGACTTTTTTATGGGTACAGAATTTTAGATTGATAGGTGGATAGATGCCTCTGACATGTTTTAGGAGAGGCTCCAGGGACACACAGGTTTTCATCAGATTGGGTGCAGAGAGATTCATTTCACACGAGCCAAAGGGGGAAGAAATGAGAGGACATTTCTGCACTTGCTTTCTCCACGGCTGTCCTTGCTGCTGTCTGTAGTTTCTGAGTTGGATTCAAAGTGCTTATTCAAATCAGTATAATCACCATGCTGGGTGGCCATTTCCAGCTTTATGAACTCATTATATCCAACAGGTAATGCTGGAGGAAGTAACTACAACAGGTCTTAATGCAGCAGGCATCTAAGTATGTGTGCAAACATTTCGTAGAATTATACTGAATTTTTGGGACTGTGTCTTTACAAACAAGTATGGGAATCCTTTGAGCTTCTTTTTTTTTTTTTTCTTCTTTCTCTGTGTGTCTGTCTGCACTTCCTATAACTTTCTCCAGGGCCAAAAATAAACCAGAGTATGGTCTCCTTAATTTCAGACTGGAAGAGACAAAGATTGTTGTGGGACCTTGTGACTAGAAATCTCAGGCTGAGTTTCCCAAGCAGTTCTCCTTCCCCTCCATTTCTGAGTATGAAAGGACAAACTGAGAATTGCCTTCACTGGGGGAAAATGCGTGTACTGGTTGCACTGCAACATAAAATATAGACTTGCATGTCAATTTTTCTCCTGTCAGATGTGTTCTGGTGTGAAGCAGTGAAGTGCACACCGGAGAGGACAAGACTCTACCACTCCTCGTCCTCTTGCTGTAAATAGCCTCCAATTATTATTATCTCAGACATTCAGCCCAGCTCTCTAATGAAAAGATTTTGCTTTAGCAAATTCAGAGTGGCCTCAAAAGAGTGTTTATTGCAAAAACCTTCAGGAGCAAAGAAAGGATTTGGCAAAGGACTCGACTGGGTAAGAACTGCTGTCTGCAATCCATGCCAGGGACTGTAACACATCAAACATCATCTTACAGGTGCTGTCAGTGCCTGCACTCCATGAGCTCTGGAGTCACTGGTGAGGGGTAAAGCAGGTCTCGATCCTTCTGCCCTGGGAGGTGCAGCATCTTCAGGAGGTGCAGCATCTTCAGGAGGTGCAGCATCTTCAGGAGGTGCACCATCTTCAGGAGGTGCAGCATCTTCAGAAGGTGCAGCATCTTCAGGAGCTGTAGCATCTTCAGAAGGTGCAGCATCTTCAGGAGCTGCACCATCTTCAGGAGGTGCACCATCTTCAGGAGCTGCAGCATCTTCAGGAGCTGCAGCATCTTCAGGAGATGCAGCATCTTCAGGAGGTGCAGCCAGGGGCTGGTGCTGTCCCACAGAACAACATCTGCTAAGGGGAGCAGAGAAGGCAGCTCAGAGGACGTGTTAATCACAGCCCATCACTAATGCAGATAACAACCTTTCTCTGTCATCCTCCTGACAGTGGATATTTTTCTGCCTCGTTGGAGGCCGGGGCAGAGGACCAGGATGGTTATTCATACACCCAACCTGGGCTCCTTTTTCAAACGGTGCCAGATGGCCAACAGTTTTGATTCAGGTGAACAGCTCATTTAGCAGGATCGGGCTGACAATGCAGTGATTTCAAGAGCAAACATCAACTCAGAAGCAAAAAAACATAGGGGCCAAGCCATAAAATATTGAAATAGAGATGGGGATGCACCTGAGTCTTGCCTGAGAAAAAGGCTCATGAATTTTAAGGATCTTCAGACCTACTTAGAGGAAACCTTTACTCACCATGCAACTGCATGTATATATGAATTAAAAAAGAACTGAAAGAGGCTTTCTAGAATATCTTAAGACAATGAAATGTTTTTTTCATAGTACATCCGTCATGCAAAGTGTCAAATACGGTTTGCAGAGAAAATCAAACAGAATTCAAAGAGGAAAAGAAGGTCTGAAGGTGAAGCAGCAAGTACCACTGAGAAGTGACAGGATGTCAGAGGGCAGGGCTCCTCGTGCCCCTGGCTGTTTATTTATTTTTATAGTTGGTAACTGTATATTGCTGCAGAGAGTTATTCATATATATTTTTTATTTAAAAGCCTAGATTTACGGAGAAATAAATGACCCTGAAGTTGTTTATTGGAAACTTCTCTCTACTTCAATTTAAATATTTCACTGCTTATACTCAGAGTCCTTGGTGGAGCAGAGAGGTGTGTGAGGAACACTTGAGCTCATAAAGCCTTCTTCTTTTGGTAGTTTCTCCTCCTGCACAGAAGTATTTCAGATTCACAGTCTTCATTTGTTTGTTGGGGGTCAAGGCACAAATCTCACTTGGCTTTATTGTTCAGCAAGCAAGTTAGGCAGATCCCTAAAAATGCCCGATCCCTCGAAGTGTTCAAGGCCAGGTTGGACAGGGCTCTGAGTAACCTGTCCTGGTGAAAGGTGGCCCTGCCCATGGCAGGAGGGTTGGAACGAGATGAGCTTTAGGATCCTTCCAATCCAACTCATTCTGTGATCTTCCTTGGCAGTGGAAGCAGGATTTGCTGAGGATTCTCCCCAGGGCCCTCTATCCCACCCCAGCAGGGCTCACTGGGCAGAAGGAAGCAGCCCAGTGCTGCAGAGCTGCAGAGGCCTCTCCTGGTTTCCAGCACTGTGTATTTTATCACTGAATAGCCCCACTGGGGGGCAGAATCTCTCCCCACTACAGATTTACATCAGTAAATATGTAGATTTTCCCCTCTGATGTTGTTGGTCCTAATTAAAAGCTATGGGAGCAGACCCAGTATGATCATTTCCAGGAAGGGCAAGTATTAGCTAAGCTCCTAACTCTTGGATGAACTCTTCCTTTTGCAGCATTGTGTTATGAATTGGGGCCTCTGAAAAAGTTTATTAGCCTGGATTTGCACCCAGCTGATTTCCCAGTAAAGGTCCCTCCTGACACCAGCTGCCTCCTCAGGGGGCAAAGGCAATCAGACAGCAGTGGAAAAGAAACACTACTGTATTTACATTCTTAATAGCCTTGGCTTGATGCCCTGACTTCCTATGAAATCTGCTGTGAGGATGGCTATTAAAAACTTAAGAGTGATTGACAAAAGAACAAAGAGCCTCACTTTCAGGATGCTGGGATGGCTCTGAGCAGAGCTCATCACCTGCCTGGTCCCATTAATGAAAATTTCCCCCTGTGGGACACTCACTGGGTTGGTGTGAGGAAGCCTGAGCTGACCCAGGACAGGAGCAGCAGGAAAATTGCACCAATCCCAGTTTTACAGCAGGAAATGGAGGAATTATGAAGTCCTCCCCTGACCCAAAAGTAGATATTGTTGTGTACTGCAAGGCTGTCTGCTCACTGGCTGTGAAAAAAGGGAAAGAAAACCCCAGATCAATGCATGCTCCTGAATTAGCTTAAGATCCTGGGTTATATTCTCAAATAGTCAGGTATGGTCCTGGTTTGAATGAGGCTTTTCAAAAATTTCCAACAATTATTTCCAGCACAAATAATGCCTGTGGAGGGGGAGCAGCATTTATTTGGTACAGAGGGAATCAGTTCAATCAGTCATTTCCATAGCATGAAGGTAGAACAGGGTTGAAAAGAAAAAGAAAAGATAACAATGTCACAATAAAGAATACTAATCCCATAATTAAACAGAGCAAATTAATCTCTGGGACAAAGAAATATTCAAAGGTCAATTTATTGTTATTTTTGCCCAGGAAATTTCCTTTCTTATTCTGATAAAAAGAAAAAGACTGCAGTTTGCAAATACCTGTTACTTTTCAGAGAAAAAGAAGAAAATCTGGGATTTTTTCTCCTTATGCCCATCCTTTGTTATTTTGGTTTTGACAATAGTACAAAACATAATGCACCAAAAATTGATACAAATGCAGGCAATCTGAAAAGATCAATAAACAGTTCAGTGGATTGGGGACAGAACAGTCTTGCAACCTTCCAAAACAGCATCCTAATGTTCCATTTTAATTAAATACAGATTTTCAAAAGACAGTTAACAGAGCAAGTACAACCGAGCAGGTTGGGAATGTTGATTTCTCTTCCTTAATTGTGTTGTGAAGCCACCTCCACAGATAATAGAATAACAAATTAGCATGGAGGACAAAAGAACACGGCAATGGCACAAATGGATACGAAATAATGAGATGGAGAGTGAGGAAGTGATGGGGACTGAGCCATGCTGGTTTCTCCTCTCCCTCATCCTCTCTCACAGACCTGGTCCAGAAACCCCCAGTGACGCCTGGCCCTGTGTCACCCCTTGTCCCTGAGCCCCTGGTGCCCACAGATGTTCTCCTTCAGCTGTTGTTTAGTAAGAAGCAAACCACCCCCTCCTTGTCCACCCACCCTGTGCTGTTTCCTCCCAGCTAAGGCAAGGAACACTTGTTCTCAGAGTTCCTGGGCTTAAATTTAATTTTTGAGGCAATCAACTTCAACAGAGCTGCTGATTGCAGCAGGACCGGGATTAGATCCTATGTGAATAAAATAACATTTCCCCACCTTCCCTGTGCTGGTCTGCCCAAGCTGCACTCACTGTGGCCACTGCTGGGGAGAAAAGAACCACCATAAAATAGGCAAAAATTGCATTTTAGTGAGCATCTCAATGAGCAGGCTTTTCCAAGGGCTTTTCTTCCCCACACACTTTGAATTTTTTTTCTTAAAAGTTCCTACAGAAATCGACATTCAAAACCTGCCACGGAGCTTTGATGCTTTTTTTAATCATCAATCAAGCAGGAAGACAGCAACAGGATGCACTGTGTCATGTTTGTGTCATTGTAATATGAGGCTTTGGGGATGTGTTAAAACCACATAAAAGTTTCCAGATTCAATTTGGATAAGCACTTCAAAATAATCTCACTGATTAGCTGAAATCTTCTTAGCTGGACACACTTCAGGCATAGCCTTCGCCACAGGATTTCCCTCTCAGCCTTGCTGAAAGCACCTTGAGGAATGAAAACTTCACAGCTTTCTTCCTTGGGCCACTTGGAATGAGAAGTGCATGAAAATGAAAAGTGGTAGGAAAGGAACCAAACTTTTTCTCAGCATTTGTCACTGTTGATATAATTTCAAGGCACAGTAGAACTTTTCGGAGATTTCTCATTTTACTGGAATGATTTTTAACCCTCTCTGACACTGAGAATAGGCAGTGGCTCGGTGGAGGTTTCTGAAACAACTAAAGAGACAACGTCCAAAGTTCTTCAAAAAGTCGTATTTTGATTTCACTTGAAAATTGCAGGCCTCTCATCACTTGCAGCTCTCTAGATGAATTCTGATGTAACACCAATTTTTCTCCAGGCTGTGATGGAGAGCAAAACTGAACATCTATTCAGCTTCTGTGACATCCAAGTTACATTTTAAAGGCAGAGATGTGCAAGGAAAGGAAACACAGAGAGAACAAGACTCTGCTGCCTTTCCTTTAAGAGCAGAGGGCTGGAGAAGCCTGGCTGGTGTGAGAGCTCCTTTGTTCTGGCAGCCAGTGCCCCCTGAGGTGCCATCAGAGCCTCTGCTCCCTGATCTAACCCATGCACAGCTTTCTGCAGGGTTTTCTCTTACATATTCTAAATCATATAATGCTGCCATGATACAAATTTAGGCCTACGTGGTCCTTCAGAATCTTATCCAGAGCTTGTGCTGGACCCCCTGAGCCACCTGGGAGTTGGATTTCCACAGTGGTCCCTGTGCCAAGTGCCAGGGCTGAGAGCTGAGGCTCAGTTCTCTGCTCACGGTGGTCACGATGCCAGCCTGGAGCACGGACACACTGCAGTGGCGTTGCTGGGGACACTGCAGTGCCACAGCTCTGCCATCTCCTCACACTCCTTCCTCTCTCCCTGGCTGGGTTCTGTGCTCCTCACTCTGTGTTTTCTGCTCCCCTCACCCTGCTGCATCTGCTGGTGCCTCCCTCCAGCCTGCCATGCAGGTGCTGGGGTCCCGCTGGGGCTGGCACAGCAGCTGGCACAGCTTCACAAACTGCTCAGCTGCAAATTTCCAGTCCACCTGCCCTTCTGCCTTCTCCAGACACCTGCTCTTTGAGGATTTTTTATTGTTTGTGGGGTTTTCTCTTTTTATTTTTCTTTTTTTTTTTCTTTTTTTTTCTTTTTTTTTTTTTTTTGTTGGCAGGAAACTCAAACCAGTGCTGTGCACACCTGACTCTCCTGGGGCTGCCCAGCTGTTGATGGGTCACAGAGAGAGGAACAAACCCATCCTGCTGGACAAGCAATTTCCGTGCAACTGGCAGGAATGAAGACAGATTCGCAGGCTGTGAAGACAGGAGACAGAGGGGACAGTAATTGTTGTTGGCCAGGCAGAACACCCATTTCATTACTGCGTTGGCAGATCCCCCGAAGAAACCCTGCACACAGCCATCAGTTCATATTTAAGCACTGAATAATATCAACAAACATCCAGAGGAAGGAGCACACACAAACATTTCTTACTCCTACAGCAGAGTCCTGCTGCTCTGCAGTTTTATCAGGGACTGTTCTCTCTCCCTTGCCAGAAACCTGTGTGACATGCAAAAGGAGAGAATTTTTGAAGGGCTTTCTCAGAAGTGCTAAGCGTTTTAGAATGCTCTACTAATAATACATCAAGAGTTTTAGTCTAATGGTACTAGAGCAAATACAAACAGTAATGTTGAGTTATGCTGTACAAGATGTCAGTGAGGCCATGGCAGCTCCCATTCCCCAGGCAGTCAGAGTATCCTTCTTGAAAAACTCCCATCTGGCAATGCCTGAAAAAACTTGGCCAGGGCACAGTGGAGTTTACCAGTGGGGAATCCAGTGAGAAGCCTTTAAAGACCAAAAAACTGCCAGTGAGGAGCAGGCATTAAGTGCTGAGGGTCTGTGAGCTCTTCATGTGCTCCTCACACTTTGGGATTGTCAGCATCTCTCCATTCCTGTGGTAATGGGAATGTTCTCAGGTACAGGACACAGCACTGCTGTGATATTCTGTGCACAGCACAGCAAATACCTTGGAGGATTCAAAGACATCTTGCAAGACACCTCTCTGACACTTCCATATCGATCACCAAGAAGCAATGAGAATTATGAATTCCCTCTCTTTTTAATTCCATCACTGTGGAAAAAAAGGAATGCACAAATATGAAGTCAAAAAAAGGATTAATTTCACTGAGTCTGGCCAGACCTTGAATGTAAAGCCACCAGCCGCAGCTCATGGTTATGATTAAAGCTCCAAGCAATGAACTGAAATAGTTCTTTTGGGCTTGGAATCTCCTCCTAGCCTGAGCCATGCAGAGTGAGTTTGTTTCCCTGATTATTCTGCGCTACCCCATCCTGAGGAGCTGCTGCTGCACACTGCCCCCAGCACAGGAGAAACAAAAGGGGGCCCTGAGAGACCTTCTGTGCAGAGCTCATGTGGGCAGAGCAGTTTGAAAATTAAACTTCCTCCAAGCAAAACCATCCATAATTTCCTCCCAAATGCCTCCTCCTGAGCCAAGGAATAAAAGTTGCAAAATCAACCGAGGCATCTATTTTCCCTAAGGCGGTGCACAGGAGCTGACCTAGCAAAAGCTTGTCTTTGTTTTGCTGCTACAGATTTTTCCTTTTGCTTTGGTTTTGTTTTGTTTCTAGTGGTACCAATCTCGCTGTCCAAACCGTCTCTGTTACCACAGAATAATAATCAACCTTAGAGTTCAACAGCTTTATGTAATGAATAATAAAAAGAATATCTGAGTAACACAGCTCTCCAGCATTGTATCTTATCTTATTCTTCCCTCATGAAGGAATTTAGAAAAGTTGAGACGTCACCTAAATATTTTTAAAAGGGAGGAATGATGCCAGAATTCGATGACACATATGCATATTAGCAGTGGGAATAAAAGTTAACAGATATTAATATTCTTCTCTGGGAGGTGGACTTTTTGCTTAACTTTTCTTGGAACAAACAGAGCCTATGCAACAAGCAGAGCCAACAATTATCCCTCTTCTCTGTTATCTTATAGCTGCTTTAGCATTAAACTTTTACCTTTTGCTACTGTACAATTTTAGTGAAAGTCTTCAATTAGCTTCTGTCTGCTTGTCAGAAAGCTATTTATCCCCCCGTAGGTGTGATTTCTACATATAGGATGGATTTTGAGCTCATCTTCGTGCAGAGCCCTTCACAAGCTGGGGACCACAAAAGGTACATTCCTGGAAGGTGAAGCAGTTTTCGTGACTGGCAGTGCATCTCCTGTACCCACACACAGCACAGCGAGGCCTTGGCTGTGTCTGTGAAGGGCTGCAGAAAACTCGTGTTGCACATGGCCTTGAGAAGCTTTCAGATGAACATCATTTGCAAACAAAAATGTTATTGCACCCTTTCCATGGGTAGGTTGAGCTGTGTCACAGCACCAGTTCAGCTGTCAGCTCCCGTGAGCCAGGGCTGCCTAAGTGATATTTAGGATATGTCAAGAGAACAGCAGCGAGGGTAACAGGCTTGGATGTGAACTTCTGCAGCACGTGGATTGAGGGGATGAGAAAATAAAAAGTGGAATGCTATTTCCCGAAGCTGAAGCAAGCTGTGTTTACTGTTCCTGTGCTGGTTGAAAGGACAGAAGGTAGGGGAGAGGAGAAAATAGGGAGGCAGTGCCAGCCAAGGTGGGAAGTTGGGATAGGGACTGGAGGAAAGAGGGAATGTAATAGGACTCTTAGATAAAGCTTTTGGGTTTTTTGGGGGGAGCTGTTTAAATTTCCTTAATCATGACCATGTGAGAAATCTCATCAGGCTTTAAAAAGTGAAAACCAGCATATTATTAGCATTTATTGAACTGGAACCATTCACTTCTGAAACAAATGGGTTCAGTAACCCATGTCCCTCTCCCACCACACACCCTCAGAGCAGCCCAGGGCTCAGCTGGCTCTCAGTCCAGCAGCTCAGCCACTTCTGGGTGCCCATTTGTCTCTCTGTAGTCCTTTCTCAAGAAGCTGCCCCACCCTTGTGTGTTCTGTACCTTCCAAGGGGCACAAACACCTCCCTGAGCTGGGCCATGCCCTCTGAGCTGCGTGTTGCCCCTGAAGCTGGAGGACAGCAGACTCAGTGGGACTGTGAGGGTGGCTGTCTGTGCCAAGGACATGGAGGCAATAAATACACAGAAGGTTTGCTTCCTGCCAGGCGTGAGATGATAAAAAGTAGTGAAGGTCAATTAAACTGAGAATTAGACCCTTCCCCCTAATTTTTTCCTGCTAATTAGACTCAGCAAAACCCCCTAGCTTTCTCTGAACTTTTCTGCTCTCCTTTCTCTAAGTCCTTGGACCGTTGTTGCTGCTGCTGCTGACACAGACCCTGAACGTGGAGCTGTTGCTCTCCCCTGGCTGAAGTCACCACGCAGGGCAGGCTGCACACAGCAGAGCTGTCAAGCCTTCATTTAACATGATGGAAAGCCTTGCCAAGGAGGAGCACTCCTTATTCATCACCACGCTGCTGACACCCTGCACGGAGCCCCAAAATGGCTGCTTGGATAAAGATAAGGTCTTGCTGGTGTTTAACCTCTCCTCCTGGGCTGCAGAGGAGGGAAACTGTGATTAACAGCCACCATCTTTTGTGTGCTGGACACTGAGCTCTGCCCTGCAAGATGTCTGTGGAGCTGAGATACCACAAGTTATCGTGGCTTTGGTGTCGTTTTTGTAGCTGCATTGACAGAAATGGGTATTGTGTTTTCCGAGGGTGTTCTGTGTTCTGTCTGCACTATGAGCCTGCCCAGCCTGCTGGAGCCAAGATTTCTTTGCCCATTGGGTCACCAGAGACATCTCTGAGGTGACAGAGCTGAGAAGCTGCCACATCCTGCCTGGCAGAGCAGGCTCCATCTCCAGTGGGCAGGAAGCATCTGCAGGATGGGGTGGATGTAAACCCAGGCACAGAGTTGAGTGAAATGCTTGTTATCCTTAACCCAACAGGCGAGGAAAGGGAGGGGGTGTTGGGGAGGGTTTATAAAGCTCCAGGACAGGAGAGAGCAGAGCTCTAGCTGCTCTAGCTCTGCCAGACCTCTCAGCTGTGGGTGCTGGTCCCCACTTTGGGAGGGATGAGGCCAACCATCCACGGAACTGCAAGGTAGGACACAAAGGGGATTATAACTGAGGGTGTGGCTGATGGTGTTGGTTATCCTGAGGTCATATAAGCTTAACCAAGCCCTCTGCCTATCAGTTCTTGGCAAATAAATATGTTGGAGTGGTTTTGAAGCCCCTCAGCAGGCTCTGTGGGGAGGACTGGGCAGCTGGGCTGTCCCTGAGGGATGCTGAAATATGGAAGCAGGAACTTGGATGCTTTGGTGCCTGTTGGGTTAGCTTAAAGTTTAAAGGCTATGGGAGGAGGTGGAGTGAGTTTAAGCGAGCTCTGAGCTGCTATGGGGCTGCTGTGGTCCTGGGGTTGCCCCTGGGGTTGGTACCTGTTAGTGCTGGAGGCAGCTGGGTTTGCACTGCCCTCCTGCTCTGGAGCTTCTCTTCCCTTTTCCTGAGAGAAAGGATGTTCTCAGAGGTACCTAACCCTGGGCTGTGTGGCAGAGGAGATGGTTGGAGATGCTTTTGAAGGAATGGTTTTAGATCTGTGGTTGGTTTTGATGAACCCAAAGAATCAGGTTGCCCCAGGGTTTCTCAGGCTGTTCTCAATGATTCGTTTCCACTGCTTTGTTTCAGTGGTTGTTTTATTCCATATCACTTGAGCTCCAACAGTAGCGTGCCATGAGCCATCTTAGTTTTCTTTCAGCACTACTGAAAATAAGAAAAGACTGAATTTTATCTTGTGTCAAACCAGCCTTGAATTCCCCTTGCCTAAAACCTCAACTGCAAAGCTGCAGGTGACTTGTTTTGAGGGGAGGGCTTGGGGCGTGAAAAAGCATCAGCAGGAGGATGGAGGGATATTTTTACATTAATACTGCTGCTTTGAATCATTTAGTGTCAGCTCAGAGCTTTCAGCCACACCCATTCAAGACCTCTGATTCATCCTCCCGCTTGAATGAGCGAGGTGATCCGGAGAGGAGTGGACACACATTTGACTGTGCTGTTTCACACACTCAGAAGTTCCTGGTCCTGCGTTAGCCTGGCACTGTCAGGTCTTTGTCTCTTAAGTGCTGTTTACACCTCCCGGGTTTAGAGAAGCCGGTAATTTAGGATGAGTTGGCACTAATTGCAGAGCACTGTAATGAGTCTCTAAAACGACAGTGTAACTAGTCAGCTAATAGCCACAGCAACCCTTTCTGGGGAGTGCTGTAAATACCTCGGAGAGATGAAATAGATAGTCTTTGTTCTTTATTGAAGTTTTATTTTGAGAGCTTTACTCTTTGGCTCAAAGCCTGGTTTTTGTCATTCTGGGGAAAAATTTTCAAAACCGAAATGAAGTTTTTAAGGCAGTTTGTGCATATTGAAAAGCACATTTTCATTGCAAGTTGCATCATTGGAAGAGAAGTCCATTGTTCTCTTCTGTTGATCGGAGTGGGTGAGGAGAGCACAGGGATGCCCTGAGCTGGTAGATATTCCAGGCCTGCTTTAATCTCCCTGTGCCGGGTGGATGCAGTTTAGGAGTCTCACTACTCTTTATTGCAGTTTATTAAAATAAGAAATCACATCAGAAATGTGCACTTCTGCCACAAAAACTTTGACAACGCTGTTATGGCTCTACTTGATACAAAGCTCTCCTCCATGGAGCTCTCCAAGATGGCACAAATCAGACCCAGCTGAAAAGTTATTCCATTAGTGGAGTCAAGAATGGAAGTTCTCTCTCAGAAATGAGAAGATGGAGAAGAGCACCCAACTTTGAGCAGGTCTTGCTTCTCAGAGCTCTGGGTGGGACTTTCCCACTGAGGTTTCTGTGATGTTGACTTGTTTTTCCAGGTGATGCCGCAGAGTGGAATTCTTGTTGGACGGCACTGAATTGACACTAGAAGGCCTTTTTCCTACGTGTCACTTTTTTCTTCAATGCTTTCTGAATAGCAGAGGTGGAATTGGCGTTACTGGTGTGGACAGTGGATTCTCCAGGCAAATTCATTACTTTGAGTTTCTGTAGAGGAACTGCCTGAGGACTGTTCTGGGCCACCCACTGTGCCTGAGCTGCGGGGGTTCAGTCGGTGACTCTGGAGGGAGTGATGTGCTTAACCTGGGAAATGGAAGCTCAGAATGGTTTCTGAGCTGGGACATGCAAATATGACAAATATCTTGTCTTGAATTGATGCTCTATTAACTCTTTTCCTGAGCTTTTCTCATTTTGGACCCCGATTGCCTGCTTTGAAAGATTGGCATCACCTCATGCAGGGTACGTGGAAAATAATCCAGCATTCTCTGGAATCCTCTCCAGGTTCAGCTTCCTGGCACTGCTGATTTTAAGAGTCCCTCTGGCTATTTGAACTTGGCCCTGACTGCTGTCACCAGCAATTGGCAGGAGGGTTTTAACTACAGCTATAATCTGCTCCTTGTTGCTGGAGCATTAGCAGACACAGGGTTTCTCAATTCCTGCTTTGCATAAATGCTTTCTCACAACTCCTGGAAACATTTTTTTTCCCACTTCTCGGTATTATTTAGGCAGAGTGGTTTTTGCATGCCCTTCTGTGGAGGTTGGAGGCTGATCTCTGCCAGGTTTCGTGTGGGCTGTGGGGGTAGGCAGGTGAAATAAAAGCCCCTGAGCTTCCCAAAGGAAACTTGTGCTGTAGGTTAGATAGTAAATAAAAGGAAACATTCAAAAATCTTTTTTGAATTAGAACTGTTTACAACGACTCTGTATTTTTTTTTCTTTTGCTTTTCCTACTTCTTCCCCCTTGCTGTGAAGTCCTGCCCCATCAAATATAGGTTTTTCCAGCCTGTTAGTGACAGAAAAGGAGCTCGAACTCACCAGTGCCATGCCTTAAGTTGCCGTAATTTATACTCTGATGCCACATGGTCATGATATTTTTCTTGTGCATTTCATTGTGCAATGTGTTTCTGAAACTGCATCAAGACTTCTGTGCTACACTGGGACTGTTTCTATTTGTGTGCAATGGTTGAACAGCAACAACAAAATAAGAATCAAAGCAGATGGCAGCACAGAGATATCCTTGATTTATTCAGATGAGCCCAGGAAAATGATTATCCCAATGATTGGATGATATGTGTCATTAAGCATATAGGTTAGTCACCACTCAGTATTTTGTCTGCTCAACAGAGTATGTAAACCTTTAAACATAGACCACTATTTTTGCAGTTATTTGTGCTGAATGTATCCTGTTATAAATGTTTTAATAGCATCCATTAATAGGACTGAAATTGATGGGAGCTTCTATTGATGACTAGGATGTAAAAGAAGATGCACTTAATAGAGTAGACTCAAAGCTACTCATTCTTAGGCATTTTTTCCTTCTTCAGAAAAACCTTTAGTTGTATATAACATATTATGCCCAGACTACTATGAGGTAGAGCAATCACCTTTCATAGCTTCAAAATAGATGTCTAAGTTGGTTTCTCTGCTACCTGTTCATTTCTGAATGGTGAGACTTTGAAATGTGAGCTTTCTATCTAAAAAAAGGAAAAAAAGGAAACTTCTGCAGCTAGCAATAAGAAAAAGTAGTGTCCTAAGGTCAAAGATTTCTAGTAAAAATGGGATGTGAATGAGTGTAATTTGGTATACAGGGTGTTTGTAAGTCTAACACTGAATAGTCTAACACTGAATTGCTCCAAGTAATTTCAGAGTTCTTGGAAGTGATCTTTCATCAAAGACATGAATGCAAGTCCTCTGATAAGAATGGATTTTTCAGACAAAGCATCCAAAGTGTTATCCCTTGCATGGTTTTCTCTTACCATGCCAGTGTTCAGCCAGGAATCCATTCTGGGCGCTCTGGAATGACAAATGTTTGTGCAGCACCACTGGGAACCAGAAAAAGGAATCTGACTCTTCAAAGGGGAGAAGAATCACAGGATATCCTGAGTTGGAAGGATATTCAAGGATCATTCAAATCCAACTCCTGGCCCTGCACGGGACAGCCCCAAGAATGCCATGTGCCTGGGAGTGTTGTCCAAATGCTTCCTTTATTAACTCTGGCAGCACTGGGGCTGTGGAGTTGGTGTTATATTTTCTGTTCATTCCTAATCTGTGAAATTCCTTCAGCATGATTCCCTCAGTAATGCTGGCACAATTGGAGGGTTGACATGCTGGGAACACATTGTAAGGAGCGAGCAATGGATAATAAGAAAAAAAAAACCTGAGTTAAATCAGTGTTAATTAGAGTCTGAAGTTTTAAATTTTAATAGTGGAATATACAAATTCAACCTCTTTAAAAAATCACGAGTTGTCTGTGAATTCTTGCTACTTAACAGGCCAAATTCGCTCTGCTATGGGTGACCACAATACAACACAAGTTGCAGTCCCCTCTTCCTCTGGGGAAGAGGGGAAAAGTTCCTTCTTGCCTCTGTGCAAATTGCAAAATCCACATTTAAAACAACTTGGAGTCTGTGTCTTTGCATGGCTCTTTCCCTCCTCTGGAACATCAAAGTGCCTTGCTCATTTTTTGTGTTAAAGTTCCTATAACTCTGCCAAGCTTTACATTATGAAAAGAGGAAGAAACAAAAAGGAATTATTTCTCATTCACTGGGACTAATAACTGAAGAATAAAACACTGAGCAATTTCATCAGCTAATTCCTACGGGGAATAAAAAGCTGAAAACTTGAGCCTTTTGGAACTGGGTTTTTAAATGTGGTTTCTCTGCTCAGCAGTGGAGCTCTAAAGCACAGACCACTTTACTTGATGATTTCAGTTTAGACTTTCTCAGTTTTGCCATAATGCAAATGTTGAAATGGTACAGATCAAATCAGACCTCAGTTATCCGTATGTTATTGTTGTTTGCAGATAATGCAGCGGAACCCATGGGTGTCAGTGGGTTTGGTCAAGGGGAATTAATTACAAATATATGATGCTATATAGCAATTAGAAACATTTTAATTTCTGCTGTATTCCCCCTCCCTGTTCTAGAGTGTTGCTTTGCTGCAGATGTTGGTTTGAGTTTACAAATGTTCTGTCAGGGAGATAACACCTTCCCCTTGGGCACTGGTGGATTATCCTGGTTTGGTTCTCTCCTAAATGCCTGGCAATGCTTTTTCCACTTTGAATGAATGAGGAACCTGTAAAATATCCTTTAGAGTTTGTTAGATTAAAAGCACAACTTGTGTGAGAGTCTTTTAGGGTTCACAGGAAAAGTCCTGAGTTTGACTTGAGTAAGAGCTTTTAATTTTGTACTGAAACATTAATTTGTCTTTCATGCTGGTATTAAACCCAAGGTTACCTATACCAATATTTTCAACAAAAACACTGAGCTATGTGGGATGGATCTGCTTAAAATATTTTAATGGCTGATCCATACTTTAGTTTGTTCATGAAATAACCATTGGACTTCCCTGGCTCTAAGGCAATCTCACAGTAGGAGGTCCCAAGTACATTTTCCCCAGGGAAATGGGGTGACCTCCTCTCTCTGAGAGGTGGTGAATGCCTCAGGGTGTCAGTGAGATGGAGAGGAATGGCTTTGGGGCTCCCTTCAGCTCTCCTTTGCCCCTTTGCAAGAGTCCAGAAGCTAGTTACCACAGCAATTTAATTGAAGGAATTGGATACTCTAGATGTATATCTTCAAGAGGTATAAGCTATCTCTGCTAACTTTAAGATTTAATCCTGCCTTGACATTTAAAGTTGAAACCAGTGTTGAAGCTTCCAGTGAATTCATGGGTGCCAGTTTATATTTAGACTGCACTTGCAGAGGAGCCCTAAGGCTGCCCTCAATTCCAAACTCCAATTCTCCACAGTCAAAAAAAGCTGCAAGCTTGTCCCTTGGCATAGCTGGAGGCCTCTTCTCAAAGCAGCAGGACTCCAAGGACCCAAAACATTCAGTGCCTTTTTATCCTGCTGATCGTCTCCCTTCTGGATGCTCCAGCCTCAGTATAAACAGATGAGCTAATCTGGGAGTATCAGGCTCTTTAAAGGAGTGCTGTCATCCCTAAAGCTTCGTGTGTTTTTGTTTGCTTTAACCTCAGGCTCTGTCCACAGCAGCAATATTGCCATCGTATTTCTGTCCCCTTCTGTCAGGAAGCGCTGCTCAAACAAGAAAAGAGTTTGCAGGGCAGCCATTCAGCCAGGGAGACTTTCTGTTTAACCAGAGCCTCTGGGGAGTGTTTAGACACAAGGATCTTGTCCAGACGTGGGCAGAGATGGCTCTGGCTGGGTGGTGATTTGGAAGGTGAACTGAGCTTCGCTGTGCTGGGTGGATGTGCCACCAAGTGCTGCCAAGTCCCTGTGCCGTGAGCAGCCACGGGAGGACTTCATTTTGCTGCCATCCAGTTCATTAGCTTGCAGTAGCTCGCCCATGTTTATTTATATGGGCTAAACATGCAAAAACAAGACAGTATGTCAAAGTCAAATTACTTAGTGTGATCTTCTTCAGCAGGAAAAGATGGCGCCACTGTACTCATTCATCTCCCTCTCGTTCTTCGCTGTGAAGTAACACAATTAGCAGTGAGAAAAGGCTGCCAATCCACTGAGTAATCCTGGAGATCTCTGAGCAGTTAAGCGTGTTAATTAAATTGGCATTGCAGCAGGAGTTTGAGTTAGCAGACTACCAGCAGTCTTTCAGAGGAATGTTCCCTTCCCCACACAGTGCTCAGACTTCTCAAGTCTAGATTGATTTGGCCAAATTCTTTGCTGCCTTTCAATGGCTTTTCTTTTCAGGGGAGCTGTTCCTCATCTACATAACTCTCTAATCAGAAAAAATATATGCATTAATTCAGTGTTTTATTCCTGTTTACATGGAATATATATTTATGATATTTACTCTAGAATCTCCCACTTTTGCAATCTGTTTTTCCAATGAATTTCCTCCTGCTTTGTTAACTGTGGGGCTCAGTAGGCACAACTCAAACTTGACAGACCTTTTGACACTGCTCTTACAAGACCCATCATCCAGATTTCTTATCTCTGCATTAATAACCACAGAGATGGGGCCACACGATGCTGAGAAGCCTATGCTGCCATCACAACAACTGTTATTTCCCTTTCTTTTGGGATCTTGCTTTAAAAATATTGGTACTTGTTTTGTGTCTGCAAGAACTTACATCACTTACTTCTTGCCTTGTACAAGCCAGAACATTTCCTCTTGATGTAAAGCTGTGTTCTGGCTTATAGATGATAAATGTGTGCAACCAGGCTTTGGCAGCATGAACCAGACAGCTCTGGGGACGTCAAAAGTGCAGTGCAATGACAAATTCCAGTGCAAGAGGACTGGGAGGAAAGCCATGAACTTTAAAACTATTTTCTATGGGCCTTACATTTTCTGGGAATGTTGACTCCAGTGGATATTCATATCAGTAATTAACTGGTAGTCCCTTGTGTGGGTGTTCATAAGAGGTCAGCAGTGAAGAAGTGTGATTGATTCAAAGACTTTTCAAGAAGAAGTTCAGTCCTTGGGTTTGTCAGATCTCCAGCAGCCTGCCCTCTTCTTTAGCTGAGTATTGGCACTTTTGGAGCAGATTGGGCATGTCTCCATCACTGTGGGTGAGCATCTGATACCTGGGAGTGGAAAAGAGGTAGGGTTAATCACTGCACCCTAGGATATCATGGCAATGTCCTTTGGAGGGAGATGAAACCTCTTCAGGTGCAATTAAGGCAATACCTTGCCTACAGATGTCTTGTCTGGGATGTCAGATGAATGATCACTATTAAATAGGGAATGAAAATGAGCACATGGTGCCTGCAATTCCCGTGTGAGGGTCTGTGCCACCCCTTCAGCATCTGAGGGCCCCCCTTCCCCTGTCCCATTTTGACTGCTTTGCTTTAAAGGCTGCTGGAACTAGTTCATGGGGGGAAATCATTGTGCCTCTTCCTCTAAAATGGATCTGTAGGAGGCTGGATGTGCTGAACTAGTACATTTCTAAGGACAAAAACTCCTAATGTTTTTGAAGATTTTTTTTTTCCCCTGTTGCCATGTTGCCAAGCAACATTTTTACAGTATCAGCAGCTGGGGAAACTGAATGTCTGAAAATGGATTAAAGGAGAAGAAAGAAGTCACCTGTGTTGTCTTTTGGCTCTACCCTTTCACTGCTGAGAAGGTGTACCCCTCACTCCCCTGGTAGACTCCCAAATTATTAAACCAGAGCTTAGATTTATTCATCTTCACCTGTCCTTAAATGTATTAACACTTGAAAGAGGTGCTAGATGGAGATGAAAGTCTCGAGCTAATAGATTCTTGAATAATAGGGCTGGGACAGATCTGAGAGGTCCTCCAGTCATTTTTGCCATGGGAGGTCAGCTGCTGTTATCCCATCACCTCCAAAGGGATGGTGGGATGACACCAGATTCAACGTTTCTGCTTACAGAGTGTGTTCCAGCCTGTGCTCAAAATCCCCTTTTAGACCCACGGCAGGTAACAACTGTTTGCTCCTGTGGTGGAATTCAAGGAGGCTAAAAATGATGCCACACCTGACTCCCTGCCATTCCTCTGGCAGCAGAACCTGCTCTGACTGAATTGTGACAGCCTGAGGTGTGTGGCAGCCTCCCAGTGCTGCCTTGGCATTTCTAGGGAAGCCTTTGTCTTGTCTCATTTGTGAGGACGGGACACTGGGGACCCCACGGTACTGAGTTGTTCAAACACACAGCACTGGGGACTTCTTGCTCTGCAGTGTTGAGTCAAACTTATTCCCAGACTTTTTAAAAAGTGCATATATTACCATAATCCTGAGCTCGACAAAGTTCAGTCCCATTGGGGTAGCAGTCTGCCATTACAGAAAAAGATGGTTTCTTCTCCAAGGAATTCATGCTCAAAGGTGTTTTGCAGTCAGTTCCCTGACTCTTCTCAGCTTCTGCTTGACTTTAACACTAAAATATTTTCTAATCAAGGTCTAAAATCACACTGAGACTCAATCTCAGGTGACCTTCTAACCACTCAAAAATTAATGAGCGTCGAAAAAAAGCTGAGCTTTGGATCTTCATATTTTGTTTTACAGTCTGAGTGATCTGTTTGCTCTGTGCAGGGCAAAGGGAATTCTCTCCCTCCTTGAGCAGACAAGTTGAAAGCAATAAACTCTGAGAAGACACTTGGTTCACCATAGGTGTTGAGTCTTTTTTGCCTCCTGATTAATAGGATGGGCAAATAACCTTTAACAGATAGAAAGCAAGAAGAAAAACATTCTCAAAGAAACTTCTTTAAGGGTAGAAAACCCCATTTTTAAAAGTCATTACTGTAAAGATTTTTGTGTTATACCTGAAGGTGTCTAAATCCCAGAGCCACAGAAAGAATCCACTTAAGGTACTGCACTGGGTGTCTGGGGAAATTTAGTTGAACAGTATTTTAGATGCATTAAATATTTCCAGGGCTTAGCCACTTCCCAGTCTCTAAAACACAGGTAACTTTTCAGCTGGTGATAAAATAAATGATGCTGCTCCTAGAGATAATAGCTACGATGTGCAATAAAGAGTAGATACAACTACTTTCTGAAATAGTTTCTTGGAAATATTTCAAAAATGCAGAAAATATTTCTTTATAGCTCTCTAATGTCAGGAGCTGAGGCTGCTGAAGATGAAGCTGATTGGGTCCATTGCTGTTTGACTAGACAGGAATGTTAAGCTTCTTGTAAAGCACTTAAATATTTGTATTAGCAAGTGGTGTCAGATCTGTGCAACCAAGCTCTGGAATAGATTTTTCTTTTGGTAACTTCTGGCAAGCTTGCAAGGAGAACCTATTTCTCTTCTGAGATATTAGTTTCTCCTCTAGCAATGTTGCCTCTTCCAGCTCCATATTTCTTCCACTCTTTCCTTAAGTTTCAACTATATCAGAAAATGAAAAAGTTCATGACAATGGCTGAGGATAACCTAACAGAGAACTTGGCTCCTTGGGGAAGGAGAAAAGAGAGAAACTGTTTGTTTCCCATTTTGTTTTTGCAAGGACTTTAGAAGCAGAAGTCTGACCTTCTCCACAACACTGAGCAAATCCTTTGTTCCTTTCTTCTCATCTTCCTTTGAACTACTAAAGTATCCCTATTGCTGTGTTTAAAAAAGGCTGGGCAGTGTGGGGGTAGGGGGCAATACCTTCCCTAGAGCTGATTCTGTCCCTTTTCAACTGCAAAACACTCCCTGGTGAGCTGCTAGAACAGCCTGAGCCCTTGCCTTGCGGATGTTAGAGCCCCTCACTTTGTGTGACCATAATTTGGGGAAAAGATCACAGAACTTTGGTTCACTTGTCACTTTGGCAACAGTGTGGGATGGCGACAGGAGTGAGAACCTCCTGGCTCTGAGGATTGCATGCACTGGGGTCACTTTTCTCCAGGTAAACTTTCTTGGTTCACCCACAAATTCTGCAGCTCTCAGAGGTTCTTTCTCTATTTCTCATCTGGGTCAGTGCTGGTGGCCTTGAGAGTCTCTGTGCCAGCTGAGAGGAGCAGGGGGTGTCTCACCAAATAGCAAACAGTTTGTGTCTGACCTCACAAGATTCGAACCCAGCCCTGGACAAAGTGCTGAATGAAAACCTGTTGTATCCTTAAAGCTGCATTGCTGTTTCAGAGTCCAGCTGTGCGCCTGTGATTAATCATGAATATAATAAAGTAACACTTTGATACTTTCGGTGGGGGGAGCATTGCCATTTGCCTTTTATTACAAATTATTATTAATTAAATATTTGCTGAATTTTTCAAATTAGTCTTCAGCAAATATATCTAGTGTTGTAACAGAGGGCTTTCTCCAAAGCCTATTACCATCAGTGGAAGGATTCCTGCTGGATTTGACAGGTCCTGAATAATACTGTGAAAAAGAATTAATGAAAAAGGTTTCCCTCTCAGAGATCTGACCTTCTGCAATAATTACTTCATGAAATAGAATTCAGCACAGACGATAAGTTTTTGTTAGACCTGCGCTAAAAACTTCACTCATTACCCACTGTATTTGCACTGTGTGATGCGCAGCGACTACATCTCTAAACTTGGAAAGAAAAAAAATAGTCTGAAATATGGCTGTAGGCACTGCAGAAACAACTTCAAAATATCTCATGACGTAACAGTGATGTTCCGTCTTTTGGACCTGTGCAGCCTGGTGAAAACTGGGCCAAGGTCTCATGCATTCCTTGGTGAATCTCCAGCTTTAGGATGGGATGTTTCCAATCTACATTTGACGTGGACTAGAGCAAGGAAAACACTTTCCACTTATGCAGCTGGGCTGAAGTTGGAAGCCAAAATGTCAGTGCAAGAAGATGTTAAACATGAATGAGGCACGAGTGCAAGGCAGGCACCACTGTGAGGAGGAGGGCTCAGCGAGCAGGGTGGTTTCCCCAGCTTTTGGCTAACCTTAATGCAGAAGACTTTTGCTTTTGTTTGTTTGTTTTTCGGTACAGAAAGATCTAGGCTATTAAAGGCAAATTCAGTGTATTGACTGAGTAAAATTGTCCCAAGGGCTCTTAGGGTGAAGGCTCAGTGTGTACCAAAGTGTTCCTGCTTGGAGCTCTTTCCTGCTCCGCGGATGCTCGTGTGTCATACTGCATCAATAAACACTTCTGCAGCTGCTCAGGAAACAGGCATGTGGTGAGAGGCGAAGTTATGCTATGGATTAGGAACTGGGATCAATACTAGGGCCAGTGGGGGATTTTAGTGGTGAGATTTTTGAACTATTTAACAGCAGCCTGGAATGGGGCCAAGGGATGAGGTGACAACATCTGCAGAGTGTGTACAGAAACGCTGCAAAATAAATCAGCTTTCCATCAGGGCAGCCAGAGCTCTCCCAGTCCAGTTGAGCTAAATGAACCAGCCATCTCCAGGCTGGAATGTGTTCACAGCTGCCTTAGTGTGGAGATGCTGCAGGACCAGGCAGCAAATAGAAATAACTGAAATGGAATCAGGACTTTGTAAGGGGAAAAAAGGGTGAGGAGGCAGGAGGAGGACAGATACACAAGAGCTTGAAGGAAATTGTCCTGGCTTAAGCTAAATTCACTTAGGGGTTTGTTTTGTTTGTCATAACATCAGAAAAGGCAACTTGGGGATCTCTATATGAGAAAATAATTTACTGCAAATCCACTTGCAGGCCACAGTGGCTTTTTTTCCCCTCCATCCTCTGGCTTGTTCCATATGGCTGTGATTAATAATGATCACAAATTATTGTACTGATTATCACAGGAATGGAGTAAGGACCTCTAATGAAAGCGAATCAGCTCTTGATTGAGACTTGCAAAGGTGGGGCAATACAGTTTATATAGATATGATCTGTAGCAAATGATTCCACAGATATTCACTGAGAATTAATTTTGTAACAGATGCAAAGGCCAAAACTGTGGATGTAAACTGGAGAGAAGTTGGCTCAGAGCATCTGGTACAGTTTTGCTTCGTGCTCTAGGCTGAATCTCACCTTTTCCTAACCTGCTCCTGTCTCCCCACCAGCAGCTGTCCACAGGCATATTTGTACAAGTGCAGCCTCTTGCCAGTGCATGTCATGGAGTTTTGACATCTGCCTGAAATCCTGGAGCTGGCTGCTTGGGGTGTTAGGATCTGAGTTAATTTCATGCTTGTGCTCAAGGATGAAATAACCAAATTTCTGCTAAAGCTTTTAAAACCAGGGTGTGACGGGCCAGTCTCCTGCAGATCCTGTTTTTCCCCCTTTGCCTGTATGTGGAATGTGGTCAATATGTTGAGGTGCCCCGTGTCTCAGTACAGATGGTTGGCTGTGCTTGCTGCTGGAGCAGCCCCACTGCTCTGCTGGGACATCACAGATGGACTCAGAGCTCCTGCTCGCCCAGCCCCACTCCTGCCTGCTGCTGAAGCATCCCCAGCTCCCACCAGCTCAGCAAGCAGGGCTCTAACGAATTTCAGATGGAAAACATACTTAGCACAGGTTCACCCCAACTCCTTCCCTTGTAGTGGAATGCAGTCTGTGTACTGTCAAAAACTATCAAAGGTTTAAGGCTTGTACTGATGCCGGTGATTTTTGTATTTTCTTTTTATACCCTTTTTATATATTTCTATACCCTTTCCCTTCCCTGTTACCCTCTATACACATTCCTTGTACCCTGCACAAACACTCCTTGTACTTTAGCCCCACATGTTTACAACCCTTGTAGTCTGATATTAGCTTAGTTTGGGGTCCTGCACAGCGAGGAAGACCAAACATTCATATTATCGCAGAACTAGAGGCTCCAACCTGTTCTCTCTTGGAATGTGTTTTTGTAAACTAGGCTGTAGTCTCATTTGGGGGGGAGGTTCATTAGAATAGGGGGTAATTACTTCATTTATTAAGTTTCTTATTGGGGGATTTAGAGTAGATATGCTAATTTTGTGAAATCCATAAAAATCCGGTACGCGTTGTACGGGGGGTTCCCGACTCGTCGCTCGCTCCATGGCGTGTTTTCCACCTTTGATGGGTCTGGGCACCTAGGATCCTATTAAACAGAGGTAAATTCCCTTTTCCCTGTACTACTGTGTCTGCTTCATATTTTTACCAGCCTGTTTAAGGCATCAGTACAAATAGTGAAAACCTTCACTACCTGATCAGCTTGTGGAAAGTCTGACTCCTCTAGACAAGGCTTTCATTTTGCAAGCAATAATGCAGTGAGATTTGTGCTATTTCCCAGGCCCATTAGGAAGCCCCTTGCAGATCAGAGCTATCAGATTTCCACAGTATCTTTAATGTAATTTTCTCAATGCTTCTTGGAAGCGTGTTGTTATTAACTTCTTTTCACAGATGAACTGAGGCAAATGGAGTGAAGAATAGAGAATTCTTCCTGTCCAGAGGTTTAACATCCCTTTCCCCCACCCCTAAAGAGCTGGTCCAGTATGAAATTAGCCCTCTATGTAGGAGTTATATTGAGGGGCAAGCATTCTCATATAAAGCATTGCCACCTTTTTTGGAGTGAAAGGGAAGAGATAGTTTTACACCTAGAAAGATTTCCTTTTGGGATTGAGTTTTGGTTCAAATTTGGATTTGACGGTGATGGGAATAAGCACCTTATCCAACACTAATTTTTTGCAGTACTCTTGTGCCCTTACTCCCTCCCTTGAGATCCTGAGCACACATTTGAGTCCTGGTGCACAGCTGTGTGCAGACAGCCCCAACATGATGGTGCTGCTGCTTTGCTCACAGTGTGGTGTAGTTTGCTTTGTGGTCCAGTTTTGGTTCCTTAAACTTGCTGCTAAGTCCAGCAGGACATCTCAAGAGGAGTTGGATTTATGGGTTGTTATTGAGGAGAACCAGGCCATGCAATGAAGCTGAGTTTCTTTTACAGTCTCAGTATCAGACAAGAATTCACCTGCTGTGGAACTGTGTCTGAATTCAAGATTTCCTTTAAGGAAAATGTGGAAGGTTGGGGGAGGGAGCAGGGGGCAGGAGGAATTTTTTCCCATTCTGTTGCTAAGCAACTAATGACCGGTCTTTAAGGGCCATCTACGCTCACAAAGGAGACAAAGCCTTTGGCTGCCAGGCGGGGGGAACTAGAGATTGGAGATTTGATAACAGCACACTCTCTCGCCCGGAGTTCTTGGAGGAGGGAGCACGGGGAAAAGGCGGCTCTGCTTTTTTGGCTGCAACTGCAGAAAAGGCCCGGTCTTGCACTAGGTTTTCTCTGCCTGCTGGGTGAGTCCTTGCTTTGGGGGGAAGGTCACGGGACTCCGATCCTCTCGTCCCCTCCGGGAGGGCATCTACCAGCCGCACCGCCGCGGAGCGGGACCCCCCTGACTGCCACCACCCCGCGGCCTGCCTGCCGCTGCCCCGCGCCCTGCCTGCCCCAACTGCGGAGTTTCCTGCCGCCTCCTCTGCTGGCTGGCCCCGGTGAGCTGACCCGGCTGCTCCATCGCCCGGCGCTGGGCTCTCTGCTGCGCTCCTGTCCATCTGCGCTCCACCCAGCTCCAGCCGTCCGCCATTACACGCGGCACAGATCCAACCTCGCGGCACAGCGCCATCTGCAGCTTCCCGGGAGTCATCGCACCTGCGCTGCTGGTCTAGGAGCCCAACAGCGCCCCTGCTGGCCGTGACTGTGACTGCACCAAACGGGAAAGTACCTGACAGCCCCAGAGACATTTGCCACCGAGTTTTTTGGTTTTGTTTACTGTTTTTTTACCTTGTTTACTGTTTCTTTGTTACTGATTGTTTACCTCATTATAGATACTAGTAAAAAACTCTTATTCCTTTTCCCATACCTTTGCCTGAGAGCCCTTAATTTTAAAGTTATAATAATTCGGAGGGAAGGGGATTCACATTCTCTGTTCTAAGGAAGGTTCCCACCTTCCTTAGCAGACACCTGTCTATCAAACGAAGACAGATTTTGGCGCCCAACGTGGGGCCTGAGGGCATTGAGAGAAAAAGGTGCAAAAGGAATAACAGTTTCTAGGAGACCCATTTTTAGGGCGCTGAACATAGAAACCTCATTAAGCGGCACCATGTGGTCTAAGATACCTTGGTTTGGCTGGCACATTCTCGTGGCCACATTTTTCCCATTTGCAGCTCCCTGTCTAAAGATGGGTCTTATGACTAAGGTCGTGGTGGTTATTATCCAGTTCTCACAATGGGTCAATAAGATGAGAAATTTATGGATTTTTCACGTCCTTTGGACGGCGGGCACTTGGTTACAAGGCTTTAACACCGTGAGTACATGTTTTTGGAGTCTGTTTGGTAATGGTACATTTTGTGAGGAGATGACACCAGGGGGAACTTTTTCTCAATCCTTCACCCCTTTCTTTGGGCCTACCCTACCAAGGCTCAGAGGGTTCATATACTCTCTAAATGCTAATGACATTGTACAGTGGTTGGCGTTGCTGATAAGTCTATTCCTCTTTGTATTCCGAGAAAGGGGGAGACTGCCCTGGAAAACCACTCTAACAGCTGCCCCAGGGAATAGAAATGCGGCTCCAGAGACTAGGGATGTTGCCACAGAGACTAGGGATGTTGCTACAGAGACCGAAGCTGTCCCAGAGCCTGAGAGTACGCCCAAACCTGACCCTGTCCCTGAGCCTGACCCTGCCCCACGGTCTGACCCAGTCCAACAGCCTGCCCCAGAAATGAACCAACCAAACTAGATGGAGGTAATGGAGGAAAAGATACGTCAGGTGTTGAGAGAATACACTTCCTCAACTGGTGAGAAGCCCTCTCCTTACCCTACAGGGGAAGAGGTGGATGGTGCAGCAGCGGAACCCACGGACATTACAACCGTCCAGGTTCCAGCTGAATCGCAAGAGCAGTCACAGCCAGCAGCAGTTGCCCCTGTGCAGCGGAGGAAGTATAAGACCAAATCAGTACGCCCAGTTAATGATGATGGGGAACCAGGGCCCTCACAACCAGTAGGGGAGCCTGAGCCTATAATCATCACCGAGTCCCTGTCATACGACACTATCCGTAATCTGTACAATGACATTGTGCGGCGGAAGGGCGAGGCTTTCTCAACCTGGTTACTTCGGGTTTGGGACCGCATGGGCCCAGGTGTGCAGCTGGATGGTGGCGAGGCCAGGAATTTGGGAGCCGTAGCCCTGGACACGGGTGTTGAAAAGGTGTTCGTCAGGGAGGCAGGACCCATTTCTCTCTGGGAGAAGCTTTTAATGAGTGTAAGAGAGAGGTTTGTTCACAAAGACAGAATGCAGGAGAACTACCGTAGAGGGCCCTGAAAGACTGTTGAGGAAGCGATCCAACAGCTAAGAGAAGTGGCAGTACAGGAGGTGCTTTTTGGGAGGGACGGACAGCACGAAAATGATCCTGACAAGGTCAGGTGCACAAGGCAAATGTTGTGGAACCTGGCAAGTCTAGGGCCAACCCAATATGCCACCTACATTGCAATGATTAATCCTGATGACAACCGTGAAACAGTGGGGTCTGTAGCTGACAAGCTCAGGCATTATGCAAGTGTAATCAATGGCCCAATGCAGGCTCAGATCTCTGCTGTAGTTAAGGAGCTAAAGGAAGAAATACGGGAGATCCGGGAGGAGGTGAGGAAAAACAGTGTGGCACCAGTGAGAGTCACAGGCCCCAACACCAGAGCCCAACGTCCCCCCGCTAGAAAGAGAGGGTACACCCCACGAGCTGAGTTTTGGTTCTTTCTGCATGACCATGGGGAAGACATGAAAAGGTGGGATGGGAAGCCCACCTCTGCCCTGGCAGAACGGGTGCGTCAGCTTAAGGAGGGCAACACTAACCGAGGAGGTTCTTCCAGAGCGAAGGTAGCCTCAACTTCCCGTAGCCGACCTGCTGAGTACAGCAGAAGAGAAGATGTTGTGTCAGATTCCCTTGACGGTGGAATGTATGCCCAGGAAGAGAATGATAACCAGGGCTAGAGAGGCCCTGCCTCTAGCCAGGTAGAGGCATGAGAAAACCGTGTCTTTTGGACTGTGTGGATTCGATGGCCTGGTACATCAGAGCCACAAAAATATGAAGCATTGGTCGATACAGGTGCACAGTGTACCCTAATGCCATCGAGACATGTTGGGGCAGAACCCATTTCTATTGCTGGGGTAACAGGGGGATCACAAGAGTTGACGCTGGTGGAAGCCGAGGTGAGCCTGACTGGGAAGGAGTGGCAGAAACATCCCATCGTGACTGGTCCAAAGGCCCCGTGTATTCTGGGCATAGATTTCCTCCGGAATGGCTATTTCAAAGACCCGAAAGGACTCAAGTGGGCTTTTGGAATAGCTACTGTTGAGGCAGAGGGCGTTAGGCAATTAAACACCTTGCCTGGACTATCAGAGAACCCTTCTGCAGTGAGACTCTTGAAGGAGGAAGAACAACGGGTACCAATTGCCACCTCGACAGTGCACCGCCGGCAGTATCGAACGAATCGAGATGCTGTGATTCCCATCCACAAGCTGATCCGTGAGCTGGAGAGCCAAGGGGTGGTCAGCAAGGCCCACTCACCCTTCAACAGCCCCATCTAGCCTGTACGCAGATCTGATGGAGATTGGAGATTGACTGTGGACTATCGAGCCTTGAACGAGGTGACTCCACCGCTGAGCGCTGCCGTACCAGACATGCTGGAGCTCCAGTATGAACTGGAGTCCAAAGCAGCAAAGTGGTACGCCACTATTGACATTGCAAACGCATTTTTCTCCATTCCTCTGGCAGCAGAGTGCAGGCCTCAGTTTGCTTTCACCTGGAAGGGCGTGCAGTACACCTAGAACCGACTGCCCCAAGGGTGGAAACACAGTCCCACCATCTGCCATGGACTGATCCAGGCTGCACTGGAAAAGGGTGAGGCTCCGGAACATCTGCAGTACATCGATGACATCATTGTGTGGGAAGATACAGCAGAAGAAGTGTTTGAGAAAGGAGAGAAAATCATCCAGATTCTTCTGGAAGCCGGTCTCGCCATCAAAAGGAGCAAAGTCAAGGGGCCTGCCAAAGAGATCCAGTTCCTCGGCGTGAAGTGGCAAGATGGACGGCGTCAGATTCCCACCGAGGTCATCAATAAAATCACAGCGATGTCCCCACCAACCAACAAGAAGGAGACACAAGCTTTCCTAGGTGCCATAGGCTTCTGGAGGATGCACATCCCTGAGTACAGCCAGATTGTGAGCCCTCTCTACCTGGTGACACGCAAGAAGAATGATTTCCACTGGGGCCCTAAACAACAACAAGCCTTCACCCAGATCAAGCAGGAGATTGCCCATGCGGTAGCCCTTGGCCCAGTCAAGACAGGACCAAAAGTGAAGAACGTGCTCTACTCTGCAGCCGGGGGCAATGGTCTGTCCTGGAGCCTTTGGCAGAAGGTGCCTGGTGAGACTCGAGGTCGTCCACTGGAATTCTGGAGCCGAAGCTACAGAAGGTCTGAAGCCAACTACACTCCCACAGAGAAGGAAATTCTGGCAGCCTATGAAGGTGTCCAAGCCGCCTCAGAAGTTATTGGCATGGAAGCACAACTTCTCCTCGCACCCCGACTACCGGTGCTGGGGTGGATGTTCAAGGGAAAGGTTCCCTCTACCCACCACGCCACTGATGCCACGTGGAGTAAATGAATTGCCCTCATCACACAGCGCGCCCGTATTGGAAACCCGAATCGCCCTGGGATCTTGGAAGTAATTACAAATTGGCCTGAAGGTGAAAACTTTGGTCTCACCGATGAAGAGGAGCAAGAACAGGTGACTCGTGCAGAGGAAGCTCCACCGTACAACCAACTGCCACAAGATGAAACACGCTACGCTCTCTTCACTGATGGTTCCTGTCGCATTGTGGAGGCAAATAGAAAATGGAAAGCAGCTGTATGGAGCCCCACACGGCAGGTCGCAGAGGCTACAGAAGGAGAAGGTGGATCAAGCCAACTCGCCGAACTCAAAGCCGTTCAGCTGGCCCTGGACATTGCTAAAAGAGAGAAGTGGCCAAAGCTATACCTGTACACCGATTCATGGATGGTAGCCAATGCTCTGTGGGGTTGGTTGGAAAGGTGGAAAAAAGCCAACTGGCAACGTAGAGGAAGACCAATCTGGGCTGCTGATGAATGGCGAGACATTGCCACTCGGGTAGAGAAGCTACCTGTGAAAGTCCGTCATGTGGATGCCCATGTCCCCAAGAGCCGAGCTAATGAAGAACACCGAAACAATGAACAGGTAGATCAAGCTGCAAAAATAAAGGTGTCACAGGTAGATTTAGATTGGCAGCACAAAGGAGAGTTGTTCCTAGCCCGATGGGCCCATGATGCCTCAGGCCATCAGGGCAGAGATGCCACCTATAAGTGGGCACGAGACCGAGGGGTGGATCTAACCATAGACTGTATCTCTCAGGTAATCCATAACTGTGAAACATGCGCCGCCATCAAGCAAGCCAAGCGGGTGAAACCCCTGTGGTATAGAGGTAGGTGGTCCAAATACAAGTATGGTGAGGCCTGGCAGATCGATTACATCACACTGCCTCAAACCCACCACGGCAAGCGCTACGTGCTCACAATGGTAGAAGCCACCACGGGGTGGCTAGAGACCTACCCTGTGCCTCATGCCACTGCCCGCAACACCATCCTGAGCCTTGAAAGGCAAGTCCTTTGGAGGCATAGTACCCCTGAGAGAATTGAGTCGGACAATGGGACTCATTTCAAAAATAGCCTTGTAAACACCTGGGCTAGAGAACATGGCATCGAGTGGGTGTACCACATTCCTTATCATGCACCTGCTGCTGGTAAAGTAGAGCGATGCAACGGCCTGCTCAAAACCACCTTGAAAGCTCTAGGTGGGGGGACTTTCAGAAATTGAGAACAGCATTTAGCCAAGGCCACCTAGCTAGTTAACACCCGAGGCTCCACCAACAGGGCTAGCCCTGCCCAATCTGAACCCTTGCAAACAGCAGACGGGGATAAGGTTCCAGTGGTGCAAATGAGAGGCATGCTGGGAAAAACTGTTTGGATTCATTCCGCCTTGAGCAAAGATAGACCCACCCGTGGGGTTGTCTTTGCTCAAGGACCAGGGTGTACCTGGTGGGTGATGCAAGAGGATGGAGAGACACGATGCATACCTCAGGGGGACCTCAGTTGGGGTTGAACTGCCCATAACACTGTGCCTGTGTCGATACCCGTATGTATATAACCAGAGTAATGCTTGTATGTATATAGTTTAAAGGTTTAAGTTCAATGTAATATGTTGGAATGGAAAAAATTCGGGGTGGATAATGTGGAAGGTTGGGGGAGGGAGCAGGGGGCAGGAGGAATTTTTTCCCATTCTGTTGCTAAGCAACTAATGACCGGTCTTTAAGGGCCATCTACGCTCACAAAGGAGACAAAGCCTTTGGCTGCCAGGCGGGGGGAACTAGAGATTGGAGGTTTGATAACAGCACACTCTCTCGCCCGGAGTTCTTGGAGGAGGGAGCACGGGGAAAAGGCGGCTCTGCTTTTTTGGCTGCAACTGCAGAAAAGGCCCGGTCTTGCACTAGGTTTTCTCTGCCTGCTGGGTGAGTCCTTGCTTTGGGGGGAAGGTCACGGGACTCCGATCCTCTCGTCCCCTCCGGGAGGGCATCTACCAGCCGCACCGCCGCGGAGCGGGACCCCCCTGACTGCCACCACCCCGCGGCCTGCCTGCCGCTGCCCCGCGCCCTGCCTGCCCCAACTGCGGAGTTTCCTGCCGCCTCCTCTGCTGGCTGGCCCCGGTGAGCTGACCCGGCTGCTCCATCGCCCGGCGCTGGGCTCTCTGCTGCGCTCCTGTCCATCTGCACTCCACCCAGCTCCAGCCGTCCGCCATTACACGCGGCACAGATCCAACCTCGCGGCACAGCGCCATCTGCAGCTTCCCGGGAGTCATCGCACCTGCGCTGCTGGTCTAGGAGCCCAACAGCGCCCCTGCTGGCCGTGACTGTGACTGCACCAAACGGGAAAGTACCTGACAGCCCCAGAGACATTTGCCACCGAGTTTTTTGGTTTTGTTTACTGTTTTTTTACCTTGTTTACTGTTTCTTTGTTACTGATTGTTTACCTCATTATAGATACTAGTAAAAAACTCTTATTCCTTTTCCCATACCTTTGCCTGAGAGCCCTTAATTTTAAAGTTATAATAATTCGGAGGGAAGGGGATTCACATTCTCTGTTCTAAGGAAGGTTCCCACCTTCCTTAGCAGACACCTGTCTATCAAACGAAGACAGAAAAGCAGCAACACATTTTCTTGATTGTGAATGCTAGAGGGCTGTTAAAGTAAATATGTTAAAGGGAACATGAAAATGTGAACAGAGTGCAGAGATTAATGTAACATCATTTATTTATGTCAGAAGGAATAGCATCAAGCGATAAGACCTTTTATTTAATATAAAGCAAGGTTGGTAGGTGCATCTAAACATTAAATCTATTGTTGATTGATGACAAAAGTGCTGTTCACTGCACACCTTGCAGACTTGCTGCTGTGGGTATCAGGAGTTTTGTCCTTCTATTCTATTGTCAAAATAAAACTTCCCCCAAACAACTGAAAATAAATGTGCGCTATTGAATAGCTTTGCTCTTGCAGAGAGTCATCACCTAAGAAAAGAATTTATCTTTAGACCAGTGATTATAACCCTATAAGATGTGCAAGGTTTTGGCTCAACAAGCACTTCATTTGTTCTGGTGCAGATAAAAATAAATTGAGTTGAGAAAAATGGTTGTAGGTATGACCCAATTATACTAATCAATTAGAAACATGGAGTGGGAAGGGGAGTCCGTGCTCCTGGAGCATCATGGATACAGCTCTGTTATGTCTGGAATCCAGCCTATTTTTTCCACTCTATCAATTGGTTTGTTAAAAGGTATAACTGCAGCCCAGCAGTTCTACCTCCCTCATCCTTAGGCTGTAATGATAGCATACACTTTCAACATTTATATTACTAAAGAGTATTCAGCATGCAGAGAGCAGAAAATAAGATATCACTGAATAAATTGAATCATCTATCAGAAATAAGGCTGGGCTATTGATGGATTTTTAAGTATGTTCCATTTATTAAATGTCCCTATTTTTTAAATTTGTGTGAGAGACAACTGCAGATTTTCCCATCTGCTGTAACTGTCACAGAACCCAGAGCTGGGAGCGGTTCAGTGAATTTTGGTGTTTTTCTTCTAGTAATGGCATCTACCTGACACTCTTGCTCTTGGCCCATTTCTGTTTAGGGGAGTTTATTGCCATCAACTGTTTCAAATGCAAGACAAAATGGTATCTGTCTCTATGAATAAAACAATTTTCTGCTCCCCACTGCAGAAGTGACACTTATATTAGCTGCATTTAATATATGTTGATGGGTTTAAAATGTGTCTTTATTCATAAACTTTCCTGCTTAGACAATGAAATGCTCTCTGTGTAAGTGACAACATCACTAAGTGCAGAAGGCAAGGGATTGGATTTTCTTGGTATGCATTTGGTTTAGCAGGAAGAATGCACTGATTTAAGCTTTTTTCATAAGGAAGATGCATTGTTTTAGTTTATGAATGCCAGTGGTAGTAGCAATTTCTCCAGCAGCACATGTGTCTGTGCAAGTGCATATACTGGGTTTATTATTTGGATATCTAACAATATTTTCTGTATATAAAGGCAAAAAAAAAAATACCTTCCTTCACACTTGAAGATCTTTTCCATATTACTGAATTCATGTTAAATAAAGCAATTTTCTGGCATGTAGTAAGTGTCACAGGGCTTACAAGGTACAGATTTTTTTTGAGCAAATCTGCTAGGGAGAGTATTTAGATATCAAATGCAATGACAATTCATTATAATCAAGGCTGTCTGAGACCTCAGTGCTGAGGTCTGAGTTGTGCATAAGTCAGAGGAGGAGCAAAACTGTGTCATTTTATTCTTTATCTGATATTTCCCATGTGTTGTAAGCAATGTAATGCACAAGGGAGGTCATGCCTCCCGGCTGGCAGGTGATTTATGCAAAGAGATTAAACACAGTGATCATGTCAGGAGAGCAGTGACATCACAACAGTGACTTTTGCAATATGCCCAAATTTCCTGCCCATTATTGCCCTTCTCCACCTGCAGCAGTCAGGGCAGCTGTAAACTCCTATCTGTTGTACCTGTACAACAGAATTGTGAAAATATTGAGATTTCACACTCCTGTTCTGACCACTGCAAGCATATTCAAACAAGCTTACCTTTTAAAACAAACAGTGAAAGAACAAACCCTGAACATTTTGAATAACAGTTGAAAAAAACAAACCACCAAAGTCACAGGCATTATTTGGATCAGCTTGGATAAGAATTTCAATAGGAGCTAAGTGCTTATGCTGCTTTTCAAATGTGTAAAGGCTTAGTCAGCAGCATGGTAAGAAG
Organism: Acanthiza pusilla; assembly: GCA_036630365.1. Taxonomy (NCBI): domain Eukaryota; kingdom Metazoa; phylum Chordata; class Aves; order Passeriformes; family Acanthizidae; genus Acanthiza; species Acanthiza pusilla. Next base: position 6,055,083 of record JAXCHO010000049.1, on the reverse strand, counting down.
TAAGCTCTGTGATTTTCTTCCACTCCATCTGAAAAATACCTTTATTAAACAGCACGGAAAAGAATTTTTTTTGCAAACATAAGTGACTCTGTTTTGATTTTTTAACTATTTTTCAATAACAGAGCTGTGCCAGGTGAGCTTGGATCTGCTGCTTTAGCACCTTTCCTTGAGGAATTGATTGTCCCTGTCCCCATCGAGGTTATGACAATCCAGACTCAGCTTGTCACTCCTCCTTTCACACGAAGCAAGTTGGCCCCCTCTGCCTGTCTCAGCCTGGTTAGGCAAGGCAGAAGTCATTTAAGGTTCTGCAGGCTTGTGGAAGCAGATTAAAAGTGGATGTTTGACCCTGTTCCCACCCTGATCCATCTGCCCCGTTTCCCTGCAGCTGCTGCTGCCCCAGGGATGGACATGACACTCCAGAACTGCTGCAGTTCTCAGGTTGGGGCATTAAAATTAAAAAAAAGATCCAGTTTTAACCTCACCCATCACGGTGTGGCAATGTTGATTCTGACTGCAGGGTTGCAAGGCAGTATTTTAGAAAACTTCCAAATTCAAACACAAACCAAAATTTTCAGAATTGTTTAAAAAACCCCAAACAAACCACAAAAAAATTTTTATTCAGATTCATGACACATCACTCTCTGCTCTCTTTTTAAAAGCAGTGCATAAATATCTGTTATTCTCTGCTCTCTTTCCCTGCTGTTCCAGACAGACTCTGAGTATTGATGCTGTGTTTATTCAGGACAACAAAATACGTTCTCCAGTGAATAACAAATTGACTTTTTTCCTTGCTCTTTTAGAGCACTATGAATTTTTTGGAAAGAGGAACAGTTTTCTCTTCAGTGTTCCTGCTGCAGCAATTTGCTGTCACTCCGTGGGACTGAAGGGTAGTGAAAATGTCTTTTTAACAGACAGTACAATAATTAACACCACCAAAAGAAAATTAACTAGCACAGCAAAGTAGCACAAAGTGAGCTGATGGGGGGAATTTTTTGAAGTTACCCAAAGAGCTGTAGTGCATCCATCCTCCTGTCAGAAGTGACACAAGAACAGCCTTTAACAAATGTTATCAGTCAGCTGCTACCCTTCCAAAAAAATTCAACTAAGTGCTTATCAAAGCACTTAAATTTTATGCAGCTCCCCAGCTGCTTTCTTTGCGGGATTTGTGATGGGAGAATGAGCTGTGAATGGAGCTGTCTACAGGCAGGAGAATTACCTCTTACTTCTCTAAAAAGCAAAATTTCCCCAAACCCACTCAGATTTTGAGGCCCCAGCTGGCCCCTGTGTGAGCCTGGTGTGGACAGTCTGCTGCCAGCAGGTCAGGGACTGCCAGTCACATCTGTCACCCCTTCTGGTCATTTCCATGCCTCCACAGCCTGGGCCAACTGCTTCCCAGGGAGGGACAAGAAACTTGCTTTTTAATTAATATCCTCAGTTACTAAACCTTCTCAAACTTCCTACAGATGGATCAGCCGGGGCAGCTTAAGTGTTCTTTAAAGCTCCTATTTTTGTTTAATAACTGGAATTCCCCGGACTGAAGGGAATATGATGGGATTGTTTTTATCGGTTAATAAGGCTTCTCCTTTTAGCTCCAAACTCTCCCAAATTTGCCCCAGAGATGCACAAACCTGCCTGCCAACTTCCTCTGCAGCAAAAGTGCTGCCTGTGCCAGATGTTCAGAGCTCCTGAGTCAGAATTCCAGAGACTGGGAGACTGCTTTAAACACACATTAATAATACCTAATCTTTGGACTTCTGAGCTCTAAAGTTCAACAGAGCCGTGTCTTTTTGACACCCCTCCCCAATTTTAGGGCTTAAAAATGCAGTTATGTTTTTATGAGCAGATGCTGAGACTGCTTTTGATGTTCTGCATGAACTTTTAAGACTGAGCATTGAAGGAAAAGCTCAGCTATCATGAAGGTGGCGATGGGATTTAGATTTGGTGTGTACAGAAGGCCAAACTGTAACAGGACAAGGGAGATCAGTGCCCAGGCTTTGGTAAATTAAAGCCTGTAATAAGCACAATGTGGGGAAATGGGCTTAAGAGTCAGACATTTGCAACACTTGTGCCTGGCATTAAGGATTACACAGACAGAAATAGGACAAGGATCAGCTCTGCAACTCTCAGCCTAGTCCAGCTGAATATCTGAGTCTTTAGGCTTCTCTCTGCTCAGATGGAAAAGCTGGACAGTTGCTGAAATAATCCCAGGACGCTAATCTTGCCAAGATGCTTTCTGATCTGTAGATAAACATTCCATGTATTAAAAAAAAAAAAAAAAAAAAAAAAAAAAAAAAAAAAAAAAAAAAAAAAGAAAGAAAAAAAAATTAACAATTTTAGTCCTGCTTCTCCCCAGAGAATTGTAAGCTAAAAAGAAGCTGTTATGAAAAGATTCAAGGACGTAGGTGAGGAAAGCATCACCTGTAAGATAAACCACAGCCACTCCTCCCTCCACAACATTCTGCCATGAAAGGGAGGCTTCACAAATCTTACAATCCCTGGGAAAGAGTCTCTCTGCTTCCCAATCAAGTTATGCTGTTGGAAGTTGCCAATGTTCCCTCAAGGAGGATGGTGATGGCCTTCAGGGAGCCTTGCATCCTTTGGAACAGGTCCTGGAAAGTGCTACAGTGAAGGATAGCTTTTGCTCGTGTTCCCCAGCATCATATTTTTCCCAGCAGGAGGAATGTGCAGTCATTTATAGAAAGCCATGCTTCTCTCTTTGCTGCTGCCTTTCAAAGGGCTGAGTGAGAGTATCCAAAAAGAGGGGAAAGATATTCTGAGCAGGCTCCCTCCACGTCACACCTGCCTGAGCGCTGCTCGTGCTGCTGTTAGCACAAACGTGGATTGTTTTCAGCATGTCGTCTGTTCTGTTCTCAGCACCTCAGTGACGCATATAAATTTAGCTCCTGTGTCATGTCTGAAGTCACAAGAATAAAACCTCACCATCAATTATGCTAAGCTGGTTTAACTCTGGGGAGGTTTAGGCTTTTTGCCTTTTTAGTAAAAGTTTCAGTTTTCCTTTTAGTTCCAGTTTCCCCCGGCTGGAAGCACCAGGGTATGATGGATGCAGCCTGGGAGAACTTATTCCAGGTTAGCAGAAAAGGGGAGTGACTGTTCCATAGGTGAGTTATTTTGACACGTTTTGTTTTTCTGGTTTGGATAGGCACAGATGGAAAATGCTCTGGCTGGGCCTGCCAAGTCCATTCCAGTGGAAAGGAGGAGGAAGAGACGAGCTGGGACATTTGTGTTAGGAGATGCCATGGGGGAAGATCTTGGAGGCTGTGGAGGCACAGTTTGCTTATCCAGGCAGGGCACGGAAAGAAGGGAAGGGACCAAGGTGTGCTGGGAGTGATTTGAAGCTGGCAAAGAATACAGGAACAGCCTGCTGGCCATTCCTCACGTGAGTGCGGGAGATCAGAGCAGAGACTTTGCTCCCCACTTGCAGCCCCCATTGCAGAATAATCTACCCAGAAAAATGGGATTATTTAGAAAACATCTCTGCCACTGGAAGGGAGCAATGAGGGCAGACAAGCAGTGGCTCAGGCTCTGAAGCCAGGCCCAAACCTGACAGCACAGCCTGCAATAGCTTTCCTGCTCCTGGCAAAAAGCACATTTCCTCAACAGTTCATACACATTTTTAGCTTCTCCTTGTGCATCTGCACAGACCAGTATTTAATGGCATGATCCCCCACTGTATCTGTTTAGACAAAGGTTTCCCTTCCACAGGAAAGGAATAGAGAGGATACCCTGCCCTTTATGGAATAAATCTGTAGATTTGTAAATGTGATACATGAACAGGAAATTCTCAAATTTAAGCATTTCTGCAGTCATGCTGGGAGAACAAGGCAAGATGCTTAGACCGTAAGGGGTACATAGATTAATTTGCCGATTTGTAAATCACTCTTGTACTGCAGAGAAGCAGATCTGATTTTTTTTTTTTTAATGTGAGCAAATTTCTGTTGTGTAATGCAAAGATGCCCAAAGGACCAGGGCTAGAGATGGAGAGTAACAGGGCTGGACTCATCTCTTGTTTAGGTCCACAGTGGGCTGTAGGGAAGGTACAAAGGGACTTTTGGTTCCTGGAACAGCCAGCTGCTGCAGCAGCTCAGGGACAGCGATGTCTGTGGGGCAGGGGCTCTGCCTGGCTGTGCAGCTTGGCTGTGCCACACCCAGCCACCCTCCTCATGTGTGTCCCAGCTCAGTGAACGTGGCTCTCAAAGGCAGTGGTGTGGGCTGGGATGGAGGGTATCAGCAGATGTGGAGCTGGGCAGCTGAGGGTCACTCTGACTCAATCCCTGTCCTGTTCTCAGCCTCCCCGAGCGCCACCCCTGTGCCCGGCGGTCCTGAGCATTGCTCTGCTCTCCTTGTCTTGCACACTGCCTCCGATATTTTGCTTCATCTGTGGGTAGCAAGAGACGAGCTCTCTGCAGCTCCCTTTCCTGTGTTTGAAGACTATTTCCCATTAATCTTAACTCTTGATTAAGCAGCCTGAGATCCTTGAAGTTTCCTGCTCAGCTGTGTTTGCCAGGCTGTGTGATAGGCAGCCAGCTGCCAGATGAGTCCTGTGTGTGTGCAAGAGCTCAGCTGTGGGAGCTGCTGTGTAAGCATCACACCCATGGGCCACCAAAAAAAAGCATTTTTGGGACACCAGTGAAGCTGCTGTACAGCAGAGATATTTGGGCATTTATTGAGGTAATTCAGCACTGTCACTTCTGTGAGCTCTGTGCTTGGCACTGCAGACAGAGCTGGAGCTCGTGGCTAAAAAATGCAAGGTAGGAAGGGGATACTGAATGTTTCACTAAAATGATGTGAATTGCCCAGGAGACCTTGAAATGGAGAAGGAAACAGAGCAGATGAAGAGAATCCAGGCAAAGTTGTGTATAATGCTGCCCTTCATTTGTGTTTAGAGGTGTCTCTTTCTAGAGAATAAACTCAGAGCCCTAATTGCACATCATGGAAATGGACAATATGGTAATATCCAAGTGGAAGTATCAGAATGGGAATAAATCACCCAGAACAGATGACTGAGCTGTTAATGTCCTTCTCTGATTTAGATGGATTCTAATTGCAAACATAAGTCAGTTGATTGTATTCAGTCTTATTTATGATCAATTCTGATTACCAAATTATGACAAATATGAATGAGGTTGTAACTAGCCCAGCAATAAGCTCCATGTTGCTAGGTAACAGGACAACATTATTTCAAACAACCCCATCCAGGCGAAGCAACTGAGCTATTGTTGCTTTCTGTTCTCTCTCCTTGTTCTTTAGATTTGCTGTTAAGAGCCTTTTAAACGTCTTCTCCTTAGCGTTTGGTTTTCTGGGAGGAAGAGTAGAGGTTTTGTTGAATTTCAAGCTGACACCTTTTGCATTCTGTGCTGCTTGACAAAGGTTTTTGGAGCAGTGGCTGTGGGAGCAGCTGTCTCAGTGCTGTGGAGCGATGCTCTCCTGGACACTGAAACCACTGCAGGGCAGCCCTGACCTGAGCTCTGGTCAGAATTCTCTGCTCCCAGCCTGTGCTCTGCCCTGCCCTCGCTGCTGCTGCAGCTCCTCTGCGGTCCTTGTGCCACCGGAACGATGACGGTGGCTCTTTGTCTGACCCACTTTGGGTGACTTCACGCGCATCCCAAGGGATGCTTCTTATCCTGGACAGCACCGTCCCCGTGCTGGGGAAGCTGGCCAAAATCAGGTGCAACTCCAACACCAGCTGCCAGTTCTGTAAAGCTTTAGCAGAAACCAGCTTGGCATGAGGCTCCTGCTCGGTACCGAGCCGCATCTTGTATGTGGTGGCCAAAATAAAAGTGATGGAGGCCAGAGCAAGCAGATTGGCAGGGAAAATGGTGAGTTCAGCACACGGTTGCTCTGCCTGGTGGTGGGAAACTAATGAAAAAAAAAAGCTCCAGACTTGCTTGAATTGGTGTCCCGGAGGTGACAAAGCCAACAGGCAAACCCCACACAGCCTTTTCCCTTCTGAGCACTGGAGAAGGAAGACTTTAATCAACCTGAAAATAACCTGAACAGTGCACTGAAGCATCTTTACTTTGGAGATATGTCAGGAACACTTTCAATCTTTTATGTTCTCTGGAACAGCAGGAGAAATGCCACTGAAATAAGGCCTGTAATTTCTCCCCTGTAATTATACCTGTCACCACTTCCGATGGAGCTGATATAAATAGCCAGTTCTGCCTTCTGTTTGCATTGTGTTTCTTAATACAAAACAAAAAGGAGAGATGCAAACTGTCTACCCCTATTCCTGATGGTAAGACCAGCCTAAGATGTATAAAATAAATGAAGCATTCAAACGCTGCTAATTTGCTCTGAATTTCTAAGCCTGGCACTGTGCAACACATTACTTAACGTTGTAAATAATCTTGTTTGGTAAGAGTAATTGTCTGTAGGATTTATGTCACATGATAAGGTCAGATGATGAAACCAAGAGGCAAAGCATGTATTTTAATGTATGGTTTTCATGCCTTCTGTCTACTGTTAAATGTACATTTGTCTGGAAACAAAAGGCAGGCCTGTGCCAATGTGAGATGCAAATTTCCATGCTTTAGTCAGCGTTCCTCTGAAATCCTCCTGTAAGCCAAGGGGAATTCACAGCCCTTCCCTAGAGTTGTAGGAGTTGATGCATTCTAGCAGAGAAAAGAAATTCAGGATATTTTAATTTGTTCCAGTTTAAATATATTGGGCCAAGTTTGCCAGCAGTGCAAGCCAATGCAGCTTAGTTGATGTCAGTGGAACAGCACCAATCGTGTCAGGGGAAGATCTTAAAAGTTGATCCATTGACCAACCACTTATGACTTAGCCTGGGATGGGGGAGCCCAGTGGCTTTTATGTGATCATTATTGACTCTTAGTGGATGCCAGTAGCTTTGCTGGGACATCTAACACGACGAAATTAAGAACCACCCCACAGTGGGATCCATAAACTACCCCCAGCCTTACCCGTTTTAATGGCAAACACAGCATGTCGTTCTCTGCCTTTGCCTTTAATAAGCAGTCATAAAATAGACAAATAAAGACTTTAAAATACTTCATGTAATTTCAGTATCCTCCCTCTTCCCAAGAGAGGAAAATATGATGAAAAAAATAATTTTGGAGGGTGTTAAGGTACTGTAATATTGACTTATCACAAGCAGAAATTTCTAGGAAGAAGGAGCAAATGAGAAGGGGGAGAAAGGTTTGTTTATTCTAATGTCAGAAATCTAACAGTTCCCAGGACCAAGTTTTTTAAAATTTCCCAGTATGTAAAGAGAGCTTTGCCTACCACAGATTCCTACCTAAGGAGGGGATAAAGTCAGCATCACAATCAAATCTGTGCAGAATGTGGCCCACGGCTTAGAGCACAGGTTTTACTGGGGTTCAATTTTTATGGACAAACGCAATGGTTTTTTGCTCTTTGGAGCTCCCCAAATGAACTTTAAAACCTGTGATAATCATCAAACAGCAGAGACATTTTCCCCTTCTTACACAATGCAACACAAGGAAGTTCAGAATCCCCGATCTCTTCCAAACTCCCACTTCTGCACTCAGCTGTCTCACCCAGATGTTTTCTGCTCTTGGAAGCAAAGACGTCATTCTTCCATTTGTGGCTGAGCTGCAGATTGCCAGAATTCAGCTAAGAGCTGCAGTTAAGTAAATGTTCCTTGATGTGCACTGGAGCATTCAGAGCCCCATCAGTGACTCCAGTGGGTGCCCACAAACAGAACTCTCCCATCTCTGGGTAAGTCACTTCTGCTGTCAGGTCTCAGGTCTGACACCATGGGCACCACAAACCTCAGCACTGCTCCCCAGTTTGGATATTCCCAGAAAAACGAGCACGAGGGTTTGTCTGAACAGCTCAGTAGCCATAACTCATCGCATGAATCAATTTATTACACCATGTACAGTGAGAGACAAAGCAACCAGGGCCATTGTGCCCAGAGTCAATTAAGCCTCTGAGTGAGACAGGTGAGTAAAACTCCTCCAAACAAAATTGCATGCACAATGTGGTGAATCAGGAATGCTGCTGGGCCGGGTGTCAGGGGAAAAAGGTAGGAGAGGGTGATTTTTGTGTGCTTTGTGCTGAAGCAGGCACGTGTTGTCGCTTTGGAGTAATTGAACAGCCCCAGTGACCCTCCTGCAGCTCTGTCTGGCAAAGCTGTGCATCCCAGAAGCAAATCGTTCTGCTGGTGATGGAATCTGAGGTGATCAACATGTGCTAATAAGCTTGAACTCGATTTAAATTTGGAGAGGTTGCTCCAGGAATTGTGCTGGATTTATGGGAGTGTGTGTGTGCAGCTGAACCCCATGGCCAGGAAGGGAAATCCTCAATGCTGTGAAGCATTAAAATGCCTATAATTTCACAGAGAACTTACTGCATACACCAAGGTGTTGCATAACAAGCCATGCATCAGAGCTGTTGTGGTTCAGAGATTCCTTGTAACTTTTTTCATTCTTGCAAGACCATTTAGGAATGTCTCCAATTGCCCCTGGCTTCTCTACATCTCAACACTTCTTTTTCTGAGGTTCTCCCATGAGATTTTTCCTTGTGCCTGAGAACAGGGGGAACTCATTTGAGAGAGGGACTAATTTCTTTCTTCTTCAGCTTATTTCCCCCAGTACATGCCCTGGGAGCTCAGGGAATCCATCTCTCTTACTTTAGTGCTCAAAGCTTGAGGAGTTTCCTCCAGGTTCTGGCTTTCTCCAATACAGGATTAACACTGACACATCCCAGCTCTGAATTCTTATTAAAATAATGGCATTTGCACAAGCAAGACTTGTTCCTTCTGACACCTTGTTTTGGCAAATGTCCTCACCATCTTTTCCTTCTTGCTCTCAGCACTGGCTGTGTCTCTCCAGCCTCTCCTCGCTCCTAGGAGATGATGTAAATCTCATGTTTTTGAGCCCTTAGCCTGACTATATCACCCAATAAGAAAAGCAGGGATCAGCAAGCTGCCTCTTCCCCTCCTTCACCCACCCTTGGTATTTCCCTCCCACTCCTCAGGATGGAATTCCTTCAGCACTTGGCTCTGAGCTCAGCAGGGCCCCAGGCACCAAGGAGGCAGGAAATCCGAGACATTTAAATGCCACCGGCTGTGAGGGAGGCAATCTCCCATTGATGCATCACCACCCTCTGCGGGACCCTCCTTCCTTCCTTCCTTGCAGAGCAGGTGCCCTTCCAACGCTGCTTCCCGTGCAGTCCTGTTTGCCCCTCCAACGCTTTCTGCTTCCTTCTTCTGCAGAACAAAATAACTCAGCGTATGGAATTTTTTTCTTTTTTTTAATCCCACAAACACTACAAATGCATTTTCCTCAGCGCCGTTTCCCGAGGAATTGACCTCGCGCATGTTACTAAGCTTTGGAAAAAAAAAAAAAGTTGAAGAAGCCCTGGTGGGTTTGTAGAGCAGAAGAGTCATTGTAAGTGATGAACAATTAATGTGTGTGGATGTTAGCTCTCTTCTGCAAGAGTTAATTGATACAAATGTACAGAGAGTGAACGTTCCTGCTGCTTCGCTGCGTCTGAGAGCTCTTGGACTATGAGGTGTAAGGCAAAAAGCTCCGTGGCCCTGCAGCCTTTACTGAGCTGATTGAGAAATGTAATATAATCCACTTACAGGAAAAACTCATGAAATTTGCAGGTTCGGGGAATGTTTTGCAAAAAGCTAACAGCCACTTAAATATGCATGAAAAAGGAGCACAGTGTGACCCTCATGAATAGCAGCAAATCAAATCTAAGCTGTGTTTCTCCAAGAACAGAGCTGAGAAAACTCTTTTTCATTTATTTACCAGTTATGATGTTTAGTGGCTCTGAAAACAAGTCTAGGCAAGTCTCTTTTGTACAATATTGACTTGAAAAGCAGGGTCATGTTTATTTTATTTATTACATGGAAGGATTACGGCAAAGGCCTAAGTAGTTCTGTAAAATTTTCCAGTTGCTGTAAATTTTCTGAACACCCTCTCTAATCACTGTGAGTAATTATGTTCACAGAGCAGCTCGTTCCACCCTTGTGAGGAAGGAAATATGTTACCTTGAAATTCCAATTGCAGATGGATAACAAACATAGACTACATATTTATTGTTATATGGGAAAAATCTTTTATGTCACTTGTCTGCCTTCACACAGTCGTGTTTATGGGTTGCACAAAAAGGGTCTTAATGCCCAGAAGTCTGCACAATTTTCAAGCTACGAGTAGCACTCAGTGTCTTGAACCCCTGGCTTGCAGCAACTATCAAAAAAAGGATGTTGTGGGTCCCACTGAAGCCAGCGCTGTTTGACATTTACACAAAAACTTACAGGGGGAGAAGGCATCTTCGAGAAACTTGTGAACAGCAAATAAATGTGATTACAGGGTTGATATGCCAAGAAGCAGAGCATCAGTTCAGAGGGAATTGGGGAAGCTTGAGGACTGAACCAAGAGAAACCAAAAACCCAACAAGAAAAGGGAATTCTTCCCCAGGAGCAAGGGGTCAGTGTGCATTGCAGGTGAGGAGGGCATCAGGAAAAATTGATTTTCTAGAGGTTGTTGCAGCACCAGAGCTGTTTACTCAGAAGTTGTGAGCTCTAACTTGTAGTTTCTAAGGCTAGACACAATCCCAGCCAGTCTGGTGCTGGTGATGGTCTTGCTTTGGAAGGCTGGGTCACCTCCAGAGATGCCTTCCTGCAGCATTTCCCTGATTCTCTGAGCCATCAGGGGCAGGCTCAAGGCTTGCAGGAATTCTGTCCAGCCCTAAGACTGACAAATCCATTAGTTCAGAGAATTACAATTCAGTGATGGACACAGGAACTCCCTACAGGAACACAGGGAGTTTTGATGGAGCTACTGTTAAAGTAATGCCCTTGCCAGTAAAGCATGAGAAAATTGATGTGAAATGATTGCTTGTAATGTGAAGAGATTTTCCCTAAATAAGATGAGTTTCGGATATTTCTGTTGGGAATACGCTGTCTTTCGGTTCGTCATTAACAGCTACTTGGCACAATTAAAATGTTAGACTTTATGCTATGATCAAGTGGCCAGATCCTTGCATTTCTAAAATGGAGAAAACTCTGGGGTTTTGTCCCTGAGAATCTTGTCTAGCCAAGGACTCAGCCACATCTATTGAGAGCTCTGAAGCCAAGGCAGAAAAAGCCTCTGCAATAATTAAGATATCAAGATTGCTAATGACAAATCTCCTGGGGGCATGGCAGAAAAAGCTTGCATATTAAAAAAAAAAAAAAAGGAAAAAAAGAAAGAGTACTTTGTTAGCAGCATTTATGAATAACAAACTAGTGAGGTACCTTTTGCCCCTTGGATGCCATGGAGACAGCTTTTACTCTCCATTATTCATCCCTTGTGTAATAACTGCATTTTGAAGAGCTGTGCTCTTGCAGCTTCCCTGGACCCTCACAAACAGGCCTCAATAGTGGGCGTAAAAGCTCTGGAAAGTACCAAACATCTCTTGAAAAGAATTTGGTTTTTTTAACAAAAGACAGTTTTCAATAGGAATATTGAAGAAAATAAAGGGAATGGAATACATCTGAAGAAAAATAATACTGAACAGGAAAGGCTCTAAAGGTGTCAATGGAGCAAAAGTAATTTATTTTGTGTTTTGAATCTTTTTTGGCTTAATATCTATTTCATTCGACCTGGCAGAGCAGCATAACAAAGCTGAGCATCCTCTGGGCTGGAAAGTTGTGAAATTAACTGACTTGTACAAGCTTTTCTCTGTACTCTGAGCTTCCAGTTTTCCTGAATCTATTTTCCTTTATATATCCTTTGGTTATTTCACCTTTTTTCCACAAATGAGCCATACATTGAAACTCAATTATTTTTAAAAATATATATATATATTTGCATGTGATTTTGGGAGTTGTTTACCCCATCCCATTATTCAGCCTGCTACCAAAACTTTGCAGCAGTGACCTAGCAATTAATGAGCAGAGGCAATATTCTGGGTGACACGACAATTCTGTAGTTATTCACTGAAGTTTTATATTTTGTTAAGATTACGGTTCCTCATGGTGTGGTTGTTAGCTGAGTAAGGCCATGTGTGTTCCTGTTGTATAAAGAGGCAATGAAGGAGATAAATAAGTTTCTATAAAGATGCTGCAGATGCTGGGGGAAAAAAGAAGGAAAATTGCAGAGGAAGGATGATCCATTGTTCTGGCATATTTTTAGCACTTCTAACCTTCCTCACAGTTTGCTTCTTGCTTTTCTTGCCAGCAGAAATGCATTCTGCCCATTTCTTCATTGTTTTATTTCATCCTGATGACCTTCTTTAACAGAAACTCAATATATTAATAAAGGTTGACAGTAAGAAAACAAATTGCTTTGTCTTCATGGAGCGTTGGAAAGGGTTTGTACAGCACTTGTCTTCCATTAATGCAGCATTTGAAGAGTCCAGATGCCTTGCCATAAGTCTTCTCTCTGAATCTGTTAACGACCTTAAAAACCAGAAAATAACATGATGAGAGGGAGTTCCTTTTTGTCCAGAACACTGGGTGTTTCATTTCCGAGAGATTTATGTATCAATGTTCTTTGAACCCATCTTTCAAAACACATCCATATTTGATCATCCGGAGCAGGAGATGTGACTAATGACACAATCAGTGTTATAAATGGTGGGCACTCCAAGAGGCACATCCACTTTGCACAAAATCTCTCCTGTTGTATTTACAGTTTCCCTTTCTCTAATCAGGGAGTGATTCTGTTGTGGCCTTTTGAGATCCTTCCTGGCACCTCTTCATGCGTCAAGCTTTCTGTGCACTTCTGGACTAAGTTTCTCTTTTGTGCCCTCTTTAAAACTAGATTTATAGTTTCTGTTGCTGTGTTCGTCTCAATAGCAAGAACTGTTTCTGTAAAGATTTGTCTTGCCAGCTCTTCACTGTCCCAAAAACTTCACCAGATTTCCCCCCCCAGTGCTCTGGCAAGGTGGTGAGGAGTAAAAGAAACTCAACTGATTATCGGAGGTGCTGTTTCTTTCCTCTGTGATGGAAAAATTAGGAAAATATCCAGGACCCAATCCAGAAAACCTCCTGTGAGTCCATTAACATTCACAAGGAAAAGGCTCTTCTAGCTGGTGCGAATTCACTGGAGGTGCCACTCTCTGAAGTACATACCTGTATCTCTCATTATATTAAAAACTTTATAGTCCAAGCAGGTCACAGAAGTGCCTAAAAATAACTGTGATGAAACTGGGTATTCATGGTTGTGCCAGGAAGGGTTTAATGGGCACAGTTAAAGCCAGATATGGAGTGGCCATTTGCTCCTCATTTCTCTGGTGTGTGCTTCAGATCTGCTCTTGCAGGCTCCAGCTGTTCTTGCTGCAATGCAGGGCAGCTTCCAAGGAGGTTTTGAAGGAGGACAATTGGTGTACCCTTTGTAGTTTGCTTCTCAGGGACAAAAAATAGGGTTTTTTTTAAGCTAACTCTAGCTCTTTCCACAGATTTTCACAGAACTGAACTCTTTCTTTCAGTCCTGCATCTCTCCAGCAGGAAGGCTGCTCTCTGTGCTGCTTGCATCCTTCGAGCCTTGGTGAGGCAGTGGTCTCCTCCCCCAGCAGAACTGCAGGAGTTTGCTCACACTGAGCATCCTCATCACCTGTTCCCTTGCCTGTGATGGCAGGGCTGGATCAGCCTCAGGGGCACATTCCGGCCCAAATAATTGGTTACTCTGCTGTTTTGCTTGTTTGCTGCTTGGTGTAAATAAGGGAAATTTTCAGCCTCTCGGTTCTCAAGCTGCACAGGAACAATAGCAGCTAATGATAGCAGTGCTGCAGCTCCCAGATTTGCGGAATACAAAAGGGTCCAGCGTGGTTTGGGGACCCAGACTGGATGAACACAGCAGATGATTTTATCCCTGCCTCGCTGGTCCTTGCTGAGCTTTTGAATTTGTGTGTCTGGAGGATATCATATTTCTAGAGCAGCAGGTGAGGAACCCTTGATCATATATATCACTGGCATCTCCAGATTATATTAAGGCATAGTTTCCCAAAAGGGGAAGAAAAAAATCCTGAGATATTTAGCCTTTCACCTTCAGCAGTGTCATTGCAGTGACAGAACAGCTCCTTGGAACTGGTGGTGCTATTGCCTCTGGGCTGGGGGGTCAGGAGCTGGTCCTGCATCACGGCTGAGGCACAGATCGAGGGTGACACTGCTCTGCAGCAGCTGGGGAGGCTGCTCCTCTCATAAAGGTGGCGTTCCTTAGATGAGATGTTAAATATAGATCCCTTCAGCTCAGCCCTCTTGACTGGGCAGGCAGAAGTTAAAAATCTCATGACGCTCTTGCCACAAGACAATCCCAATGTCTTGGCCAATGTTTCCTCTCTTAGCAGGAGCTGGTCGTGATGCTCAAGGCAGAGATGCTGGGTGTGTGCTGGCTGACGAAATTGCCTCTGCAGCCTTTGCACTACAGGTGTTCTGTCCTTGGATTCTTTGGTCTTCAATACAGCAGGGGATCCCTAAGCATAAGGAGTGCTAGAAAAAGCCAAATTCCATGATGCTTTATCCTGCGAAGGACAAAATTAACTCTACCACTCACTGGCTTTTGCAATATTTCTGACTATTTATACTGCTTGGAAAGAGCAGTCTGTGGAGTCTGTCTCAGACTGCCATCGATATTTCAGGCAACTCTCTGTCTGCTGTGGACATTAGCTCCTCGAGTGTAAAATGAAGATAATATTTTTCTGTCACTTAAGGATGTTGGGGGAATAAACTCTACTAATGCTTATGACATACATGGAGACAGGAAATATAAGGCTTTAGAAGCCTGTTGGTACTATGATAGAACTGCAGCATAGCAGAAGAAAATATTTTTGCTTTCTTAGCACATTGACAGACCAAATAACACCTTTTAAAAACCCCACATACATTGAACTTGCAAGGCATACATTATTTGTCCTACTGACATTAAAAAGTTAAAAACAAGCAGCAAACAAAACCAAAGCAAGCAGCAACTCCTCGGGATGCAGATTGCTTTTGGAGTAGGTGGTGTTAGCTTTATTCAAACTCCTTGTGAGTATGTTTCAAAATGAACTTTAAAAAAAAAATCTTTCTCTTTTTCTTTTCGTTTTAACAATCTGGTTAATTGAACACAGACAAGTGAATTGCTTCAGTTGGTCCAAGTGTGCCTTTTTACTGTTAAAGTAATTTAACTGATTGTTTTGTCATAATCATAATATTAATTTTCCATTTTGAAGTAAGAAGTGACTCAGGGAGTTAAGGGTGTTTTCATTTAAAACCTAAACATTTTTTTTTTCTTTTCATTTCGAACATTATATTTTCATGGAAGTTCTATTGTATCTTTTCATGAAAAAGTCAGCTTACAGAGCTGTTTGGAATTTGCAGAAACAAAGATCACATCCTGCCACAGAGAGCTGCTGAATGAGAGCAGGAGACATCCTGGTGCTCCATCACATTTCAGCAGAAGGGTTCAAGCAGAGGACTCAGTGGTGAGCACATAAAAAAGAAAAACCCACGTAGGTGGATGATTAGGTGCACAGGAACAAAAAGTGCCATGTGTTGCTCTTCAGAGCAATCATTTTATCACTCTGGATGCAGCACTCGCTTTATTCTTCCTTCCCATCTTCATTTCAGATGAGACACCGTGTGAAGCGTGCGTAGGTTCACGTGCAGGTTTCCAGATAGCTGCACCCTGAAGAGAGAATGCTGGATCGAGTTTTTTCACTCTGTACCATCGCTCCTTTCCAGTGTTTGTTTCTCTTGACTAACAAGCAGTGTTTGTGGCACTCTGAGCTGCAGATCCCGTCCAACTCTCAGGCACATGGAGGGAAGCGTGTGGCGGAGCGTGCGAAGGGGGTGTGCGCAGGATTTTGGAAACGTCACCCAGGGAACTGCCAGGCTTTGAGTATTTTCAAAATTCAGGCCCTCTCGTGGGTGCTAAGCACTCGAATGTCTGGCCAGGAATTCCATGGGAAATCTGGCCCAGATTTTGCTGTCTGGGAGGAGAGAGTGAGCGCTGTGCCTGTGGTGGGGCAGAGACCACACCGGGGAGGTGAAGCAGAAGGTTGAGGAACATGAGGTGGGATAGCCTCGAGTCCTGCAGCACCAGCTCACCTGAGTGCTCCCAAAGCCCAGGGCTGAGCATTTTGGAGCAGAGACAGATGGCTGGGTGGGATTAATTGTATGTGCCCGCACCTGGCCCTGTAGACTCACAGTCAAAACAGGATTTTTCTTGGATGTTTTTCTCTCCTTGAGCAAGGAGAGCCTACACAGCATAGTCCCACGGTGGGAATTAAAGTGCTGGCTGGCAAAAAGAAGAGTGGTCTTTACATGAGGTTATGGAGGGGTTAGATGTGGGATTTGGGGTGTTTTTCTCATTCCTAATGGTGGAAGTATTGGCAAGAGCTGCTAATCCCACCAAAGCACTGTCATGGAATAACCTACCCTCTGCAAAGTGGCAGTGATAGCACTGAACACCAGAATGATGTGAAATTGAATCATTGCACAGATGGGACCGTGCATTTTCACCATGGAAGTTTCAGGCTTTGATGCCGCCCTCTAATGAATGAGAAGGGGAATGTTGTCTTTCTCAATAAATCCATCAGAAAAGCCCCATGGGGGGTTTTACTGCGTGACACGACACCTGAATGCTGGAATGACAAGTCGGAGTGCTCAGGGATCAGGAATATGAGTAAGCAGAACAACTGCCACAGTGTTTTCCCTGCCCTTGTGTTACACACAGAGCAGCACTGAGTGACACTAATGCTCCAGGTGACATTAGATGCTGATCTCCTTAGGCAGGAGAGAGCAGACACAGAAGTGACAGAGGATCTTGTTTCCCATCAAGACCAACCAACGTGCCCATTACCACATTATTGCTGTATTGGATTTTTCTCATTTAAATGTGTGATGGCAGCAGTTTATACCAGAAAGCAAAGGTGACTTTTTTTTTCTGTAGAAATGTCAAGTAGGGCATAAAATCTTCTACTATTGTACTGACAAATGTATTTGTTACCATCAAAATCGCCAGTAAAATCAAGAAGTATATTTTCTTCTGTAAACAACAATAGCTTAACAAAAAGGAAAAGGCCTTTGGATCATTGTAGTATTTACCTGATATCTCATGGTATAATACTATTGCAGGGATTCAATTTGCCATTCAAGGTAGGTGCTATTTTGTGTCTGTGCATGCACATTATGGTTATGCACATATGACAATCATATACCCCAGCCATACTAGTTTGTTGGCATCTGTGAGTGAAAAAAAAACCAAGAACCTGATGGAAATATCCTGTTTTGTCACAGTAAAATCTAAGCTAAAGGCTGCATCCATTACACATGGTGCCATGAAAGCAACCCATGCTGGGACAGCTCCTAGGTGCTTAATTTCATTTAATTGCTCTGCTAATTTCCAGACTGTGAGGAAAGGCTGGACTGGAGGTAAACCTAGGATTTAGACCAGAGCAGGACTGTGCAGCCCACAGCCCTCAGCCACACTCAGGCTGCAATTTCAGATCACACAGCCAGCAGCAATGTGGGAGTCACATTCTCTCTCCAGGGTTTGTTCCACAATAGTTTTGGAGTACATGCTAATGGAGGGGCCACCAGAGCCACTGTCCCTGTCCCACCATCTGCACTCTGCACTTAACATTTTTAACAATTTGCTGGCAGCTGTGAGGAACTAAAAACTTCACAAACAAAGCCAATTTATGGTCTTATTTTTGTTATTGCACGGGGACCAATAAGGCTGTGCAAAAGGCCTGGGCAGTGTTTGTGTCAGCTGCACTCACCTCTTCAATTAGGCCAGGGGATTTTTATCTCAAGCACTCAGCCAGTCCATTAAAACTCGGGGTGGACAAGGACACATCATTTGCTTAGCACTGCAGTGAAGACTCTGGCTTTGGTGATAAATGTTTCATGACCTGATCTCTGGAGAACGGGGTACTGACCACATAGCAACTGGCTGAAAAGAAAGTTGTCCAGCTTTCCCTCATTTGCCCTGAGCCATATGTTGCAATACACTGACAAGTGCAGCTGTGAGTTATAAGACTTCTCTCCATTTTAAAAAAAAAAAGTGTTTTCTCTGACAAAGCTATTCCTTCTACCAGCAATGTGTGTGGTACAGTCAAATTCTGCTCTGCAGCCCAAGAATCATAGTGCAAGTTCTTGTAAAGAAGTGCTAATAGGAACTCCTGCTTCTACAGATTGCTGACCATTCAGAGAAGTAGTACAGGAGTTTGTGTTTCATATTATTACCAAAGGCCAGAAAAGGTGGAGATCCTCCAGTGAGCCTGGAAACTCCCAGGGTGCTCTCAGTGTAGGCGCAGAGAGAGCTTGCTGAAATTGCATTTTAGTTTCTTCACACAGAAACACTGATGTGAATGGTAAAGGTGGAGTTTCTTGCCTGGAAGGGTGTGAACAAAACCAGTGTAGAGCCCACAGTCCAGATGAGGTATTTTCTGTCACCAAAATAATGAAGAAAAGTCTATTTACATATCCAAGAGAAGTTGCAGGGGAAGCCCAAGCTGGCTCTGCACACCCAGAAGTGACATTGCAGTGTTAGTGGTGACACTGCCGAGGCTCTCAGGCTATTTTTAAGCAGAGCAATGAGCCCATACACAGAAACCTCCCTGACAGACCAGGAGCAAGTGTGTTAGCGCTGGGTAGAGGTTCTTCTCCCTGAAACTTTATTGTGCTGCATAAGCAGAGCTCAAATTCTAGTTTTTCCCCCATCTCTGTGTGGTTTTGCCTCTTGCAGTGTTTGCCTTCTCTCACTCCACCTGCACGAGTAGTGAGGAGCACTCAAAACCTCCTGAGAGACGCCTGTGAGAGGAATTGCTGTGGATCTCAGGGTGCAGTACGTGGGGTGAGAGTGCCACCAACTCCATTTTCCGTGGGGAAATTTGTGGGTTCAGTAGGAGCAGTCATTTATTAAGGTCAGGCTGAGACCCAGTGTCCTCATTCCTGGGGCTGTCCTCCCTTCTGCTGAGCAGCTGGTGGCGAGGCAAGCTGTGGGGGACCCGGCAGATGGTATTGAGGAATGGTGTGCGAGGGAGTGTGGGCAGGCAGTGCCTGGAGAATGTGCCCAGATACCTCAGTGATACTCTCCCAACCGCTCCACGCGCTTCTGCTCTGCCTTACCCGCCAGATCCTCTGCTCTTCAGGACACCCTCAGTTCCCTTCTCCAGTCTACCCTTCTGCAGCTTACACTGGAATGGTTTAATTGATTTTAATTAGCCCTAATGCAGGGCACGTCTGCCGCTTGCCTGAGACATAATAATCAAAGAAGGGTCCGCGCTCAGGAATATCAGATTTGCTCCTGTCCTCTCTAAAACAGGAAAAATAACAGCCAAACCTCAGGAGAGAATTCAGCATCTACCACACCACTGAGCACAGCTGCACCAGGTCTCTCTTGTCACTGCCTGCATGATTAGTGACATATCATTTGTTTGCTGCAAAAGGCACATAAGTTGAGGGAACAAAGCTGGTAATTAGAGCAACACGGCTCAGATGTGCCACGTTCTGCCTGAGCTTCCAAACCAAACACTTGGCTCTGCTTCTTTGGATGGCATTTCTCTTACGCCTACCCCAGAACAGCAACCAAGCTGATTTCAGGCCAAGGGAGGAGAGTAAAAGGGTTACCAAAGGGACATTCTTCTGCTTCACACTCAGTGCTTTGTGTATACATCCAGACAATAAGCTTGGAGGTATCTTGTGAAATAAAAATGTACAGCTATTTCAGCTATATAACCTTAGCATCTAGTATGTACTAAGATTTCAAAGCTCCTCGTGAAGGCATTCCTAACCCAAGAATACAGCGTACACACAGAGTTTTGAAATTACTGTAAGCCCTGCAGCACGCTCTGAGAAATATCAGCTCTGGGCTTGCTTGAGCCAGTGGAGAAATGAACTGTAAAGCTCAAGAGGACTAGTGCAAAATTTCTAGCATCAGCCTTCTCCACTTCAAACCAGACACCCTTTATTCTGATTTTCTCAGACAGCACCAAAGTGCCCTACTATCAGAGTAAGAGCCTCTGCTCCATGTATGCAGGCAGATACTTATCAGTGATAGTCAAGATCTGAACTTTTTCCAAAGTCTTATGGCCACCAGAGCTGTGATCTCTCTAAGCAGCATCTGTTTTTCACTAGCTTCAAGCATTTATTGCATCTTCCTTGCCGGTGTATCTCTGTTCATTAGCCAACTATTTGGAAAAGATATTTTCGTTTCTATGGCATATCCCTGAAAAAATGTTCTGTCTGTTGCTGCTTTTAAGAGAGTCTCCTGCTCATGGATCAGAGAACGTTTAAATTTAGGTGAAAACAAAAATATCAGCTGTATTTAAAGACATGGATGAGAAAATCAGAAAGTACCAGGCAGTGCTTGTTCCTTAAGCAATCAGCTGCCTCCGATCCTCTCAAAACTCTCAAAAACATGGTGGATGTGGCTCCTTTAATGTATAATTGCCATTTAATGCCACTGAAAGGTTCACCAGGGGACCTGAATGACAATATGAGAGCCAGCATGGCCTCTCAGAAGTTCCCTCAGAGCCCCCCGAAGTGTTGCCATAGCAAGGTCTGCACTGATCTCTGCTGATTCACAGGAGCTGCGTGGTGCTGGCTGCGCTGGGGCAGGGCAGGCTGCAATAGGTACATTTCTGCGTGACTCTGAGAAGCAATTTGTGCTGCAGAAAGAGAAGGATCTATAGATGGAAGTACAAACAAAGCAGCAAAAACTCTCAGAGGTGGCTCTGTTGCAATTCGGGAGTACCTGCAGCATTCGCCAGGGGGAAAGACAGGAAGGTAAAAAGTGAATTCAGAGAATGAATGATGGTGAGGGGTAGGAAATGCAGATTGTTGGCAACACTAAGGGTAATTTAAATGGATTTTGGGCTAAGACCTTAGTTAGCAAAGTTAGCCCAAATTGTATTTGTGTCTGAATTTGTTTTGTAGCTGACAGCCCAGAGGTGTGCTGGAATCCAAATCCACAGGATTTGTGTTATACTGCTTTGTAACAGTGTGGTGAATGCAAGGTCTTACCTTAGCCAGACTGGACATTTGCAGAAATGTAACTGAAAGATTACTCAGGTCTATTTTAGTCCATCCAAACATGCTTTGCTTTAGGCAGATATCTGTACTTCTCATTCTTCCATCCGGTATCCAGAAGAAAAATAAATGAAATCAGAAAAAATGTCTAAAAATCTCCTGATAACAGCATATCTAAATGAGATCCCCAGAAACATGCCTTGACCTTCAGCCATTCTCAGCGATTGAAAACATTGGTTTCCAACATTTCTTGTTCTCAAGGAGCGAATGAGAACATTAGGTCTAAAAGTTCTCTGTCCTCACTGAACTTTTCAGCCGAGTCATCGCTACAGACCCATTGTCAGCCAAAGTGCTGCCGTTTGCCACCAAAGAAATGACAAGCAGCTGAAGAAGAGCATTTCATTTGCTGACTGAGAGCCAGCTCTTTGAGGCAAGGGCAGTAGTGTGGGAAATGGAAGAAGAATCCATCTTATTTCCTTGTGCATCCTTAAGCACAGGAGTTGGCACTGCTGTAATTATCATCATTTTCTCCCCTGGCCACAATGAGCATCGAAATCTGCTGCTCTGTCTGTGGTGCTTCATAATTTCATGTTTACTGCTGTTCAGCTCTGGGCTTTGGCTGATCTGGAGTGAAAGAGCAACCTCCAGAGTTACCGCCCTGCTTGCTCCCTCCTAAATCCAATCATAAAGGATTTTCTGAGCTCTGAATGACTGGTGATTGACTGATATACAGCTTTTCACCGATTTTAGTCATGTGAAAAGCCGATGTAAAGAGCTGGGGACCTTTTCTATGCCCTGAATGAGATATCAGATCAGATCCACAGGCAGTGATGTAGCTCCATAAACTGAGAGCAAAACATCAAATGTGTGGCATTGGTCTACGGCTCTGATGCAAAGAAACTGAGCAAAATATGATTTTATCCTCAGAGAAGATACACAGCCCTTCTGACTGTGCTGGAGCTGGCCCCAGGGGTTCAGTGAGGTTAGCCAGCAAATGTCTAGGCAGCTAATTGGTTCTAACTCTTTCCAAGCCAAGATTCTAGAAAGTAAGTGCAATGATCACTTTTCAATGCATTTTCTTTTAAAATGAATTAGCTGGATTATTAGTTGTATCATACATCTCAGGCTGGCATCTTTACCTCAGAGATTTCAATTTTCCTTACAGGCTGGAGAGACCAAGGTTTTACACAAAGATTTCTTAAAATGCCCAAGCAGCTGGCAGTGTTTGCTGCTGGTCGTACGACTCCTCTTTGAGCCTAGCGGGCCTCTATCAAACATGATTCATTTGACTGGTGACAAATAGGACCTGAACTCAACAAAATTTAATCAAAATGGGATAATGTCTGCAATTTCAGTTCAGGCTCTTGCATGGATTTAGGGTGAGCTTTTGCTTTCATAAGCTCTCAAGTGTCACTTTTCTTCTTTTTTTTTCTTTCTGAAATTCCTTCTGGGCCTGCATTATTGCTGCAATTTGTTTCACCTTTCACACAGGGTTTTCTAATCTATAAGAGCCCACTGTGAGTGGCTGTAGCTAAGATGCTTTGTAAAGTAACTGCTGAAAAAGAAAAGGTATTTAATTACCTTTCCCTTCCCATTTCATTTCTCCTGTAAATTATGAAAATAATCCCCAAATCATAACAACTTTGATGATTTCTTTCTAAATTCAAATCTAGGGGGAAAAAAAATCAGGCAGTGATTTCTTTGACTTTTCCTTTCCTGTGACTCCCATCTCCCTTCTTGTTTTTTTTACCTTGTTCCAAAGATGAGGAGGAAATTGTCTGCCTGGATCACACTTGAGGTTTTGTGTAACTGCATTTCAATGAACCCTTATTGGCCACTTCTGAAAATCCCCAGTTTTCCATCTCTGAAGAGAATGGTGGCAGATACTTCAAGCTCTAGAACTGGTTTTTGGGAGGAAACAGCTGGACCAGGGATCTTATGAGCTCATGACAGAACTGTGCTGGGGATTGCATTACCCAGAGTTGATCCTGATTTGTCCTCTCCCTGCTTGGAAGCCTGGGGACATCTTGCCCTCCTGGTTGGTTGTCCTTTGGTTTGGTTCAAGCTTGGGCTGGAGAGCTTCTCATGAGACTCTGTGCTCTTGGGAAGTCTGTTTTCTTGGGGTTAAAAAGGAAAATAGAAAAGCACAGATCTCTGCCAGGGTTCTGTGCTCCCATGTCCACACTGTGCCACTCACAAGCCAATAGCAAATTCTTTGTTGATATTGTGTTTTCCCAGCCTTTCCCCACTCCATTTCTCTTCTACAGTCCACTAATTTACTACCCTTTTGTTGAGAACATCGGACAGGCTTCTACAGCCCATTTAAAAAATGAGATATTAGGTTATATAGCCCTTCAATGAGACAATCCATTATGTGTTTGAAAGTAAAGTGGCAACTTGTGTCCATCAGCCTCATGAACAGCTACTGAGCATCATTAAAATGCTGCTGTGTGAAGAACTACTCACCATTAGTTGTGCTTTAAGTAATCATGTTTCTCTAATGGACACGTTATTTCGTAGAAAGTCTTAGCCTATTTTAGATGAATGATAGTGTGAATGTATCTCCATGAACACTGCAATAATAGATTAGAGATTAAGCTGGGATTTCAGATCAGAGCCCCTGTGATAGCCCAAATCTAGAGCTGTGCATTAGAGTTCCTCTCCAGGAATTTGCACCATGACTGCTATGTGATCATGCAAATAGCTGCAGGCTAAATTCAGAAGGATGGTATTCAGCATTTAATCTTCCTCCAGAAGCTCTGGGATGTGGTAGAGCTCAGATATGGTAAAATTTCATTTCTCAGCTTACAAGGTAAAGTAGGAATTACTAAGAGATCAGGGAAGTGCAGTAACCACAAAGAAGGAAGGTCCATTTGGATTTGAGACAGAATTTGACTTTATCTTGGGTTTGCTGTTGTTGTGGTCACTGTGGGTGGCACCAATCTCATACAAACACCCACTGTCCGATGCTAGCTTGGAAATAATTTCCAGCAGCAGCCTTTAATTGTCACTAAACCAAGGACAAGCCAGCTTTGAGATGAGATTCCTTGCGGGATGCTCAGTGCAGCCACCCTGATCTGTACTGGGCAATAACCTGGGCAGAAGTTATGGCATTAATAGAAGTTACCTGGAAAAAGCTGATGCCCTGTCACCATTTATTGCGTGTAAACACTGCCCTGCTCTGTGTCAGGCCCTGAAATGAGCATTTTTTGAAATTTGCTGCATTTATTCATGTAACTATTTGGTCCAAAATTCTTCTCTGGGCACAAATGAGGTGTGCAGTGGGGCAGAGCCTGTGAATCCCTGTGTACATGCTGACCTGCTGCTGGAATCAGATGGTGGTTGTAATTCCCACCCATTTCACCTGAAATTTTACTGCTCCCAGGTTGTTAAAATGAAGTTTTGTGTGGGAAAGGCCTTTTATAAACGTGAGGCAAATCAGAACCAGCCATTGCTGGAAGATCAAATATCTTGGGGAGGATGTGCCCATCTGGTCACCTGTCCCCCTGCAGTGGGAGAAGGGCCATTCTCAGCCAGGAATGCAAAAGGTTCCTGGGTGAGAGGCAGAAGGTCCAGGCTGGCTGTTCTATATATCACCATACAAAGCCAAATGAAGGAAAACACCAGGAAAAGCATTAAACCCAAAAACACTCCCAGAAAAGCAGGACAGTGGAAGGGGCTAATCCATTAAACGTAAAGGTTTTTGGTTTACTGGTTGAAAAAGTCTGAGAAATTTATCAAAGGCCTGTCCAAATAAATCCCTGATAAAGAAAGCATTGGCCTGTTCAAGAAGAAAGACTGATAAATGAATATATTTCAAATGCATGAATCCAAAACGTATTGCCCAGTAGCAGAGCTTCTACCTTCTCTCCTTCCCCTATTTTCAGGGTTATCTATTGCAGAAATAGATACATGTGCAGTGAAAATCAGTATTTGACAGGTTTCTGCTGTACAGCAGGCAGCTTTGCATTCTGCAAGCATTTAGAGAAAAATCTTAAACCCTGTGGGTATCTGACTGCATTTTAACTTCTCAAAGTCCAAAGAAGTTGTACGTCAGCCTTTTTCTTCTCTCCAGGTCTGAAACTGGTGTTGGGGAAATGGTGAATTGTGTCAGGTTAGGTTGGTGGGAGGTATCGCTGGTAAATCCACATTGCATATCAACCCATTTTCCAATTAAACCTGTGACTGTAAAAACAATTTCCTCTGGAGTTTGTTTTGGAGCCTGGAATGTTAACGAGATTACAGTAGCAGGCCTGTTGGTGGCAAAACACAATTTTATCCTTTGTTTCTGTATGGGTAAAATATAGAAGCAAATTCCCTTGCTAGGCTTCTTGGATATCCATGCTCCAAGGCCTGTGATTTTATAAAGCAATTGGGATTTTACAAAGCCATTGTATCACTCTTCTGGCATAAGAAGTTTTCATCTGCTGCTCTTAGAGACATTTACTAGCATCTTAAGTCAAGTTCAAGGCCTTGTTGCCACATTCAGCTCTTCTTGCTCATCATGAGATGGTTTTGACTCGCACTTTGTGTTATCTTTACTTAAACCTCGTACTTTCCATGCGATGTCCTTGACTTGTCTATTTTTGTCCCCTGTTTACTCCCATGTCAGGGAAATTTCTACTCTTTGGTTTCCCCTGTGTGACAGATCTCAGCCTCACGATGTCAGCTCTGACCTTGGCTCTGCCCAACAGGGCACAGTTGGCTTTTTGCTGCTGCTTTTCAGCAGAACCAGCCCCATCTGCCCTCTTAACTCCCTCGTAGCCAAATGCTGTTGTGGAAGAGCTCCGTCTCCCTCTGCTCACTCAGCTCTCCTTCCTCTCTGGCTGTAGAGGAGGCCAAAGTGAATTGAAGGGACTTGAGAGCCTGAGCAGCACCAGGAGGGTGGGATTGTGAATTATTCCTATCCAGGACCCAACACGAGCATCTGCAGCCAGCAGCCTTCCCACTGCAGTGGGCTTTGTTTGAAAATTTTGGTGTTATAACATGGGAGAAAGGATCTGCAGCTCCTAACAAACCTCTACAGGAATCTATTCCTTCACCAGGGGTAAACAACGAACCAGCAAAACCCTGCAACACAGTGCAAAGGATTCATGCATATAATAACAAGTTTTCCGTGGCTGAAATGGCAGCACTCTGAAATTAGCAGTTCTGGAGTTGCTGTATTCAGGCATTACATCTTAAAAGTAAAAATTGATTATCCAAAAATAGATGTGGCATGGTAACTGTGTAACGTTTTTTTATAAATTACATTGCTATTTATTTGCTCAGAAGACCGCATTGAATATTTTTTTTTAATCAATTGCTATTTAATCAACAATAGCTGCTTTACAAAGTCCAAGGGAATCCTCACGAAACATTACTGCAAAGCATTGGTTCATGCAGTGTTACTGTCCCTAATCTAGAAATTCCTGCTTTCCAGTAGGAAGCCGTACAAAATTGTGACCTTAAAAATAAACAACATCATGTTGATGATTCAAAAAAATAATAAAATTCCTTTCCTTCTGACAAGAAAGTAGTAAACTGATAGCGTCTTTGGGATGTCATTGACTAATGTCACCTGGGGCATAGAAAAAGCTGCTTTCTCCTTGAAGAATCCCTGTGAAATCACTTAGACTCGATCAGTGTGTTTTTTTGGCTGGTTGGTGCCCTTCTGTGCAGCCTACAAGGCAGCCCTGGCTGCCAGGCAGGGACCAGGAGCTGCAATTCCTGTTCCAGGCAGGGTGGTGAGAGCGC
Organism: Acanthiza pusilla; assembly: GCA_036630365.1. Taxonomy (NCBI): domain Eukaryota; kingdom Metazoa; phylum Chordata; class Aves; order Passeriformes; family Acanthizidae; genus Acanthiza; species Acanthiza pusilla. The sequence goes on along the minus strand of JAXCHO010000049.1, from coordinate 6,028,385 downwards.
CGTGGGCAGCACACGGAGCCGCCAGAAATGGTGCAAAGTGCCCAGGCTCCTCCTCAGTGCTAAAACACAAAAGATGAGGCTGCTTTACTCCTCAAAAGACTTGTCAGTACCACGCAAGCTCTTGCAAAATTTCCAGCTTCAGCAAAGTGCACTCTAATCCTCTACAATTTCCTGAATGAAAGTGGGATAATTTGGAGATCAACATGAGATTTCAAAGCAAACATCTGGTTTGAAAGCTTTTCTCTTCCTTTCTTTGTCCTCTCGGTTTCAGTGAGGTCTTTCAGACCTCAGCTTGAAGATGATGTCTAATGCAGTCCTTTCCTGTGACAGTGACTCCATTCTTAAGCCACAAATAATTTTTTCATGTAACAGTAGGTAACTTACAGAAAAAAAAACCATTAAAAGTCTTTGGGTATTTTTAGCTTATTCTTTCAGAGCTTATGAGAAAAAATATATTAAAAGACATTGTAAGCTACATTTCCAAGTATTCCTAAGTCTCTTGGAAGAGTTGTGGGTTTTTTAAATCCCTTTAGCATTATACTCTTAAAATTGGCATAGTCATAGCAGCCCACCTTCAGTTATTCCATATTTTCCATTTGCGAAATCTGAATTTTCTCATTTTCCAGGGTCTTTGGCTTGTATGGCATGTTCAAAGTGGAGCAGATTAAGACTGCTCCACTTGTTTTAGTCCTGTGGATTTACATTGGTGCCACAAATGTGCTTGGACTAAACAGGAATGTTAAAATTCCTGAGACATTGCTTGAGTTTATGATTGCTGCAGATGGGGCTGTATGAGGAGGGATGGAAAGAGTTTGCATCATATTGGGAGTGGAAGCAAAAATAAATTAGAAAAAAAAGAGTCTATTTTAATTTCAAGTCCTGAAAATGTTCTCTGGGCCAGAGTAGGTGCAAAGCTGTAGTACCAAATCTCAATCCAGGAGATTTTAGATGGTACCATGTCCTCTCCCCTCTGAAGGAAGGAAGTTTCCCATACAAGGCACAAGATGCACTTCAGGAACATGACAGGAACCTTCCTCCCAGAAACCTCTGGGCCGTCCACTTCCAGCTTTGCTCATCCATAGCATGAAGAGGGGAAAAAACCAAGATGCTGAGATGGGAATTGATGTTTCAGGGTGATATTTGTACCAGCTGTAAGATTTTCATGGAATCTAATGGGTAACATGTTGGCATAAATGATTGTTAGCTAATGCAGCATTGCACCAAATGGACCCATTATGCTGCAAGGAGTGCAAAATAAATTCTGGAGGATGGGACATATTCTTAGGCAAAGAGGGAATTTCAGGGAAGAAAAAGCCTTTGTTGGCTGTCTTTGTTTGTTTAACAGGCAATTATGAAAAATTATGATCCCAGGCTAAGTTATGGCATCGCACCCCCTAAAAATACACAAGTAATGAATTTATTAGTCAAAGCCAACATTATATCCCATAGTTATAGCTTGTCTAATACCCTTCTGAGCCTCACAGAGGATTTCCCAAAAGCAAACACAGCAGAAAGAGGGAGAGAATCAGATGACAGTCCAAGAAGTCTTTGCTCCACATGCCCCGAATTTGTGAGCTTTGACCCAGTGCCCCAATTAACACAATGGCTGATGGCAGACGAGGAACCCTGGAAGCGGGAATCTGCCTCCCAAAAAAACACCTGATGAGGCTGGATTTGTGCAGAGAACACCTGCAGGACCACAGCTCAGCAGGGATGGCCAGGCTATGAGATGTCTCTGTTCCTGTGTCTCACTGTGCTCTGGGCAGGGCAGGAAGCAGCCACGAAATCCAGCACAGAGCCTGAACTCAGAGCAGCAGCCTGAACTCCAGCACAGGCTCTGCTCTCAGCTCCCTTAAGAAATCCATAGATTTCAAAATCAACCTTTTTAATCTTTAATAGCTACCGACTCATGAGAGATTATAATTGTTGATTCCAGTGGCAGACAGAGAGAGAAAGAGAGCCTGGAGCCCTGGGCCAACTTTTTAAAACACGCCCGACCAAAAGCATTAGCAAAGCAGTGTGTCAAAGTCTTTTTCAGTCATTTGTGCTCTGGCTTACTGAAAACAAGCTTCTGTGTGCCACTATTCCCATGTCCCATGCAGTTGGGCTGAGGTGGAAGAGCCTGTCATTTAATTCTTGTCTTCACAGCCAGAGCTGGCTCCCGAAGCTCGTGTGGCTGAATATTGATATCCATATGTCTGCTGTAAGCACAGACATAGAGCAAATCAGTTTGCAGCACCAGTAATCTCTTGGTAAATACTGGGTGCCTTTCCAAAGATCAATTCCAGTGCCAGGCATTGTGGTGTAGTGCAGGAGTTGCTGGGTTTAAAATACTTTCCTTGCATCCAAGGCTCTGAGGTGCTGTGCAAGGCACTGCAGGCAGCAAAACTATCCCCAGGACATCCCACCTCACCCAGAAGGAGAAAAGCCACATCCTGGAGGGAGCAGGAGGTGGAGTCACGGCTTGGGGATGTTTCCTTGTCATTTTCTTTAGAAATAATAGGTCAGATTCTCCAGTTCTTTGGGTTCTGCTGCTTGTCCCCAGAATCAGCCCTTTGTCCCATGACACCTGAGCCTCTTCTGAGCCCACCGAAGGTGAGGAGACACTGAGGGGAATGAGCAGACACATCAGCTGAAGGATGCCCTGGGAGAGCACAGCCTGACAGGGGCACGCTGTTCCCAAGTGGGCAGAGTGCTGTGGCTTAGGGTTGGCAACTCCTTTTGTTATTTTTTCTATTTTGAGCAGTTCTGCTTTCAATTTCGCATGCAAACTCTACCTGCCAGGAAGAAAACAAAATAGCCTGTTGAGAGGAGCACAAAATGAAGGGCTATTTTAAATCACATTTTAAAATGTGATTATGAGAAATTTTTCTTAACCCTTAAGTCATAGGTAACTACAGAGATGGAGTTTCCCCTAAGCCTGAAAATAGGCTGTTAATAGTAAAATAATTTCTTGTGCTTTAAATTCATCTTTCTTCACATTTCATTCCACACGAAGTGGGTATCTATGGTTATTTTACCAGACAAGTGCCCCCCTGACTCAAAATAGCACTTGATGGTAGCAGGTTGTCCCTTCTGTGTCCTATTTTTGTCCAGGCAGGGCAGGAGTGTGCTTGAGGCTGCTCCATGTCCGAGCTGCTCTGCATTCCTCACCACCCTCGGATGCTGCAGGGTCACAAGGAGGAAAATTTTTGTTGCCCTCCTGTTCCCCTTGGATGCAGAAAGGAGCCATGGCTGCAACCTTTAGAAATGCTCAAGGGATTGGCTCTGTCTGTAATTTCCTCTTACGCAGGGAAAGACTTACTTACATTTCCTGATACTGTGCCTCAAACTTCAGCTATGGCAGTCTGGACCACAAGGTTGATTTGCACTTTGCTTTTTGTGGGCAGTGGGAAAGGATTGATCCCCTGATTTAGCCACCTTAGTGGTCTGCCTTGCATGGCACAGAAACCTCTGCTCCTGCCTGGGTACAAATGGGGGAGATGGAGGAGGAACCACAAGTTAAGGTAGTGCTTGAGCTCAGGGGTTTCTGATTCAGGAGCCAAATCTGAGGTTTGGTGTGTTTTCAGAGCTCACTCACACTCAGCAGCCTCTCTCTGGGGTTCTGGCAAGAGCCAGCAGCTCAAAGGTCCAGCACAAATCCAACTCCACCATGACCTGCACAGCATCAGCAGGCGTGGAGAAGGCTGAAGAGGGCAAAGGTTCCTGTCACACCTGAGCTGCAGCTTCAAGGCTTCACAGTTTCTGCAGATCCTGCTGCATCTCAGGGAGAATCTAATATCCCAAAGATCCAGCTGCAGCAGAGCTCACTGGAACAATAAGCCCTAAAGGATATTCAGCAACAGGCATAGCTTGGGACTATGCTGGATTTTTAATCGTTTCTCCTGATGTTTGCCAGCTGCAGCAGCACACATCTGCTGATCACTCCTGGTGGGAGAGGTCTTGCCTGCTTGGCTTCTCCCTCTGCAGGGGAGTGCTCTGAACAGCATTGCTGGAGCAAGAGGACAGAGCCATACTTCAAGCAGTGCATTTCTGTAATAGGGGAAAGTAGGTTCAACTCTCTGTTTGAAGCTTCTCTGTCACGAAGAAACTCAGGTCCTTTCTTTATTATTTGTATTACAGTAGCATCTAGAGGCCCCAAGCTGCTAGGGTTTGTAGAGCTATTTGTAGAAGACGGCCACCACTCCTATGTCAGTATAAAATGACAAAAAGAGTGGGAAAGGAAGGGAGAAAAGTGGCCTGACTGAGGTGCTATGGAGCAGCATAATGGAATGTAAAGTTCTAGCTCTCAGTGGATGCTCATGCTGGCAAGCACTGGGTTCACAGCATTTCAAGAAGCTGCAGTGCCTTCAGCTCAGCTATAAAAAGTCACTCTCTGCTCACTTCTAGCCCTTCTTCAGCAGCAGTGTGAGTGAATCCATTTTATTCCACTCTGCAACAGATTAAGTCTGTGTTCATCGTCTGGCTGAGGGCTGGTGCCACCTTCAGATGTGTTTGCTTGGCTGTCTGTGATCGACTGTCCTCTCATGCCTGAGCCCAATTCAGTGGCTACACTTAAAATTTCACTTGCAGTTTTAGTTTGGAAAAGTGCTTTTTAATTTCTCCCTAAACTATAGAATAGCCATCTCTGTTCATTCCCATTTTAACACACTGGAACTCTCTCAGTTTCTCTCTTTGGTCAGAAAAAGACGAATTTATTGAACACAATGTAGAAGACACAGCAGCTCTGCGTGAAGAGTGCACATGTGCATGTCCCTGTAGCACAGACCAAAACACCTTTCTGCTTCTCCCATCAGGTGCAAACCTCCCATAGACCCTGTTGGGAGGTAGAATGAGACTTAAATGTATATTTTGATGCATTTGCTACCACTCCTCTCAAATTCTGCTGGCATTTATAGCAATAATAGCTCTACTTCTGAAGAAAGAAGTTCTGTTATAAAACAGCAATCTCTGCCTTTCAAAAGAAACACTTAAAAACGATGCATTTTCTTTTTCTTAACTAAAGTCTCAGTACCTTTATAGAAAACATGAGCTGTAATTTCACTGCTTTCCTTCTTTAAAATATGTTTTAAAAGGAAATCAGACCTCAGTACACTCTGTAGTTTTTCAAAAGAGTAGCACAGAACTGGCAGCACTACAATTTGAATCTTGTCTAAAAGCCTGACAAGAATAGGAGTAATAGGTGCAAAGTCTCTATTTATTTAGCTCCAGCCACCACCAGCTCTGAATTTATCTTTTGCAGCATCCTTATGCAATGCTGATGAAAATTCTTAATGTTTTGTGACTTGGCAGCTTGAGCAGTAGGTCCTGCCCATGGCCATGCCATGGTCCTGCACAAAGCTGGAGGCACAGCGTTAGTCTTGGCAGAGCCCAGCAGGAGGATCAGACCTGCAAAAGATGTTGGCTGGTGAATTATTTTGTCTCAGTCTTTTCACTTCATGTCAGCCTCGGTCAGGACAAGTTCATTAAAGGCATCTTGACAGTGATTAACTCTCTGTTCTCTACCCATTTCACCCTTGTCTGCTCTCCTGATCCTGACTAATGCAGAAGCAGCAATGATGAGAGGCCCTAAGAGCTGTGCCATCTCCTTGAGCATGATGTGATGCTCCTGCTGTGGTTAAAGCCTGAGCAGCAGAACTCAACCAGACCCTCTAACAGAGCCCTTTGAAAGCCCCACCCAAGCCCTTCCAGGCTGACAGGCATTTGAGTCAAGTCCTGTGCTTTTTTCCCCCCTCTTACAAGTATTTTCCCTGTGGAGTTGCTCAGAGAGGATCCTTTCCAGTGCTATGAGGATCGCTAGCAGGAGAAAAAGGATGTTTTTATTCTGGAGTGGTTTGCAGACCTTTCAAATGAAGCTGATGCTGGGCATCCCAGAGCTCTTGGCTGTGCTCTGGCTCTGCTCAGATTCCTGAGCTGGAACCTCCTCCCAGGCAGGAGAGCTCTCTTCTGGCACTCCTGCATGGTCCTCCAAACCAGCCTGAGTCCATTTGGGGTAAACGCTCCAAGATTCAGCTCCTATCTCACAAGAAGCAACAGCTGACCCTTCTCTTTCATATTTCCCCTCAAAGTGGGAAGTTCTGAGTCCTTAAACCCTTTAACCATCTCATTGCAGCCTAGGCTAGGGAAATTTGAAAGGACCAACCCCAACATTAGCCCATTTCTAATTAGCCTTGTTGCCATAGCGACTTGGAGGGGTTTATTAGCATCAGCATGGCAAACCGATGGAACTGTACAACTTCTTTTGCAGCTGGGGAATGTAAAAAGTGAATCCCCGCATGGAATCATGCTTGCAGGGCTGACATTCAAATCACAGGCATTGTGTGCTCGGGAAAATGACTGTCACTCCTCACACAAAGTGTTTCACTTTAGCTGGAAGCGGGGGGTTCAAAGAAAGGTTGTTTTTTCCACTTTCCTTTTTCTATCTGAGGCTTTAAGATGAACATTAAAATGCAAAGGAGCTGAAGAATTTCAGATACCTTATTTAAACTAGAAAAAAAGAGTAGAGGAGTAACCAGCCCTGAAGCAGTCAGTGCTGGATGTGGACTCTGCCTCCTTTATTTTCATATACCAAAGAGGCAGGATATTCCCAAAGACTTCCTTGTGAGGGACGTGGAAATGCGCAGAAAGTGGCTTCCATCCTTTATTGATATTTCCTTTTTACTACGAGGAGTTGAAATGTGTGTATTTTTGATCCTGAATGTTGTCATGGTTACGGGATTGCTTGGATGCTGCTTTTTGCACCCCACGAAGGCTGCTGTGCTCCGTGTGTGGTGGGGATGGTGGGGAGCAGCCTGACCACCCAGCACACCGTGGAGCAGGGATTCCTTGGGATGGATTTCAGCCACGGGAGGAGGGATGGGAATTGTGTGATCACACTCCTACCACTCTTAAAAATGCCTGCTAGGTAACCCTCGCTCCCTAAGCATATCTAGCCTTGCACATTTCTGCCTAAACCACTCTTTGCCTTCGTGGTTTGATTAAAAGCCTCGTTCCTGTGGATTTTGGGACCAAGAGCTTTCTTTTTTTTCACCACAGACTTCATTTTAAGCTGTAATCCACAGCATTGTGCAAAGCAAAGCCTCGTGAAGGAGAAAACACTGGTGCCGATCTCCATAATGCCAGTTCTGTTTGTGCATCTCATGGAGAACCTCAAATCTGCCTGCAAGATCATGTGGCAGACGTGCTGTCGAAGCTGTTGACTTTTCACTCAAAAACGGCAAATGAAATATTTTTGTCTGAACCCCTCCCCACCCATCCTTTTTTAAAGATTTTTAGCCCAGAGGGTTTTTAGATTTCCAAATCTATAGAAAGGAAACACTAGGAAGAAAATTATTTTCTGTGAAATGCAGACAGGCAGAAAACACCAATTTTCTGAGAGGATTTTGCAGTGAAAGGTTGCAATTTGCTGTCAAAGGCATCTTTATTCTTTTACCAACTATATAAAATGCCGTGTCTTAGGTCTTGGAACACTTTACCCCCACTCACAGTGCAAATGGAGACTCATAAGATATTACACTTCTTGTTTGTTTATTGTACCCTGAAGTGGTTTTAAAGGACCCTTGTGAGAAAAACACCGTGCTGTAGGTTGGAGACAGGCAGATTTGTGCCTTTTCACACTAAGCTGATACATGGCCTTGTGCAAATGACTGTCTGAAGTGCTTTCTCTCCTTTTACTGTGGATTGTCAAGTTGTTTGGATACAGATTTCTGTACCAAACCCAGGACTCTGTGTGCTCTCAAAACATATTCCTGTTCAAGATAATCTGAGGGGGGGAAATAATAAATGAATACGAGGGAAAAATAACGTACAAAAGAATACTTTCTGGAAGTTGAATTCTGAAAGAGTGAGGTTAGCCAGCGAATACACATTAATACCCGATGTCGACTCATCTCCTGAAGTAGGAAAACTGTGGGTGGAAGTGGATGGGGTGGGGTGCCCTGTTTTGATGGACAGGCTTAGGTACGAGTGGAGAATCAAGAGAGGGCAGCAGTGCTGTTGCTGAGCCTCCCACTCCTAACTCACCTTGTCTAAGATTCCAGGCTTGTCTGATAATTGCCTCATAAAGAACTGGTGCCCAGGTATGAGTGGGCCAGGTTCCCTCATCACCTGCACTGCTTTGGTGTTGGGGGAGAACGATCCAGAAACGGGGGACAGCGATTTGTCACAGCCAGTGAAAGAAAACATCTGAACCTAATCAGGGTTAAAACAAATGCCCTGAATTCCTCTCCAGAAGGGGCACTGGACATGTGAAAAATGTTTTGTGGGGAAATGGCTTTGCCCTACTGGGTAAATTTTTGGGGACTCTGTAGCGGCCGGGGAGAGGTGAGCACTGTTCACTGCCAGGAAAACCTTTGCTCTCTGGCTCTCTCCATCGCAGCTGCAGCCCCAGGCTCAGAAGAGCCAAATGGAGGAAGGGCAGGAGATGTTTTCTCCATCTCCCCATGCTGGGGTGCCCTGTGGTGGCAGCAGGTTGGCATTTGGCCTTGGATGTGGAGCTTCATTTCCATCCCTGTGGCTGCCAAGGCTCCGAGCACAGCTGGACCCTGGGCCAGCCGCTCCTCTCCTGGAGCTGCTGTGGTGCCCTCCCTGGGACAAAGGTGTTCTGCTGATCCCTGAGGGTGTCACCAACACAGGCACCAGCGGGGAGGGTCAGGGGCTGGGAGAGACCCGGTTACTTTTGCAGGTAATTGAAAGCACGTCAGGAATAGAAATAGAAGCAGTATTTAAATCCAGAGCCTGTGTGATTCTTCCCCACCTGGCGAGCCTGGGAGTTACGGGAGGCTGTCGCATGGCGGAGAATTAACAATTCTGATGAGAGACTGCCAATTTGAATTGCTTATTTGGAGACCAGGGTAGGAGGGGTGTCCATTAGCTCGTCTCAGGGATTTCCTATGCCTGCTCCTGGATTGTCATTAAAGGAACGAAGCAGCTGAAGAAATGCGTGCAGATTGCAGATACAGCTACAGGCCAACCATAAGACCTACTTTTTTTTTTTCCTTGAGCTAATCTTATGGTGGAGTGCTCTCAGACCAGCTTGGTCTGTGCATGGGGCTGCTGGTGACACAGTGCTGGGACAGCAATGACTGCAAGCCACTTCACGGGATGGCTGTGGCATGCATGAGAACCATCAGGGTGCATCTCCATCTCCATGCTGCTGACAAATCAGCTGCCACAGAGGGAAAAATAGAAGCTGTGCATTGCACGGAAAAACATCAGCCTCAGACAACTCTTGGCACTCCCACTCCCAACGGGAATCTTTTGGAGGTACCTGTAGGAGGTAGCAAAGTCATAAACTCCAAGTGGTCAAGCCAGAAAGGCATGTCCCCTGCCTTCCTTCAGGGCTGGTCAAGTCAGCAGCAAGGGCAGCTCCTGCCTGGTTTCCCATCTCTCCCAGGGCCAAAACCACTCTTTGTGTCCCCTTCCCGCCCCTGACCATATCTGGTCACCTAGGTCACATCTAGGCTGGGAAGCTCCTGGGGAAACAATGTGTGCATGAAAATCACAGTGGAAGCTCAAAGCTTCTCCAGAGTCAGAAAATGTATGGATTCCCCCATTGCCTTGTTGGATATGTACACCTGACTGTGGAGAGTGTCTCTGGGCCATTTCTGATGGTGCATGGGAACGGGTCCCTCCAAGTGAGTCCATCCCTGCAGTCCTCAAAGCCCTGTTGCCTGAAATTATCAAAACTGCCTGGGGGATTTGTATGTGCAATTCCCATTAATTAAAATTAACGAATACCAGCGGGCATCTAAATAAAAATTAACAAATACCAATGGGTATCTAAATCCCCGATGTGATTTTTGAGAATGAAACCAGTATTCTCTGCCAGAGAGAGAGGTCTGCTCAGTACTGCTCTCTTGAGTTCATATTTTCCCTTGGGGTTGCTTGCACATGCCTTACAAGAGACTGAAGATTTCTCTGGAACAGCCCCCGCTGTTTTATAGTGCTGCAGTCACACAAAATAAATATGAAGTGAGCTGATTATATTCCAGGAGCTACGAGATACCACGTGTCAGATCCAAAGTGAACTGACCTTTCCACTCCCAGGTGGACAGCTCTGACCTTTTGTGATGCTGATGAGAGTCGTGGAAGAAATCATGATTAGGGGGAAATCGTGCTTTATTAACATAGGCAGAGCACAAAGAACTCATCATCTAAAGACCTGCCTCTAGGTGGTGGGACACAAGAAAGGAAACCAAGATGTGTGTCCGGGCTGTAGGCTCATTATGGCACTAATGGGAACAGGACAGCAGAGCAGAGGGGACAGCAGAGGTGTGTGATGGGGAATTATTCTTTGCTGTAGAGGCTTTCTTGCAGGGACAGTAATAGCAACAGCAGAGCAGGATCCCACTGGCTCAAAGCCTCTTTATAATGCCATTTTACAGAAGTTATTATTTGACAGAGGAAGGCAGGATGTCCTGGTGGCTGCAGTGACAGCCAGTTGAGTTGGGCAGGTTTTGTCTTGCTACAGGGTACCAAGGAGCTATTAATGAATAGGGATATTTTTGGGGGTGACTGTGAGGTGCACACGTTCCCCTTTGCAGGTCTGGGTGGGGGAGGAGGGGAGCAAGAAGGGTTTTTCTTGCACAGCAAACATAACTTCAGAAAGTGAGGAGGTTGGTGGGAGGGGGGGAGGGTGGGGGAAAGCAAGTAAGCACACATTATATTCCAACTGTTTCCACGGTGACATTTCATAATCACAACTCTGGGGGGGAAATGCTCCATCGCTGGAGCTGGAGGAGGCAGGATGGCTTTGTGGATGCAGCCAGCGAGGGATGGCTCTCCCATCACCTGTGGCTCACCATCCCAAGGACTTGGAAGCAAGGGCCAGCTAAACTCCTGAGGCTGCAGCACGAACCCAGGAATTCAAATGCAGAGCACTCACCATCATCTCTGTCCTCTTCTTTCAAGGATGAGCATTTATAAATAAATATGATATCATCACACTAGATAGGATGTCTAAATAGCTTCTCTTTCTTGGCAGGAAGGAGGAAAAGAGAGATGTATGTAGGAAAGAGCCCATGAGATGTATATAGCAAAGCTCAAATGGCTGACAGCAGCCTGTAATAGCGAATTAGGTCACCAGGTCTTTGCATTCCACATTGTCTCTCTTTTCACCCTCAGCTCTGGACTTCCAGTGAGCTCCAAGCAGATTGAAACCTGCCTTTCCATCACAAGGGCTGCTTGCACAGCGTCCAGAAGAAGCCAGAGCTTTCCCAGCAGCGAGTCTCACAAATCAATCATATTATTCATTTCACAAAGCGGCACCATGTTCACCTGAATCCCTTCCAAATGTCTGTGGTTCCCTGTGTCGTTTCAGGCAGTACACCACTTGTCATCGTGCTGCTACAGATGGCAATAGCTCTTGGGGGCTTTCCCACGAGACGTGGGCAGGGGACAAGTACATGAGGTTTTCATGCCTGGGGACTTTCCTCTAGTTCCTGTGGCAGAGATGCACAGCGTGCTTCAGTCCTACCCCTCTTGCGGGTTCTGTAATTGATTTCACTGCTGATCTCTCAGATGGGGTAAATGTTCTTTTTCTTCCATCACTGGCCGTTTGTAGCTGATTAGGATGATCACAGCTTTCTGTGGGCAAGGTGACAGGATGCTGTAGGTTGATTGTGCTGCTTCTGCAGAGCTTAACAGGAGCTCAGGTTTCTCGAGTAACATGACTCAGTGCAGTTGCCCAGTAGTCCTACCTAGACTGCATCTGAAGCAAGTACACACAGATGTATAAGATTTCTAAAGCAATTACTGCATCTTTATATTCCTGAAAAGAAAATTTCAAATCTCATTTTCTTTTTTTTTTCTTTTTTTTTTTTTTTTTTTTTTTGACTCGAGCTCCTCAGCTCTGTTCTTTTCCTTTCTCACTAATGATCTGCTCTCTTCTGATTCCCACTCGCTCTAATTGCGGGTGTTGCCACAATGGGTTGCAAACTTCGTGGTGTGCCAGGTGACAGGGGGTTTGTGTGCTGTCCTTTCTGTCTTGATCAGTTGTTGGGAGCACAAAGGAAGTCTGGCCTTTTGTTTGTAACACAGCACTGATCTGTGCTTGTGATGTACAGAGAGCCTCAGCCAAAAACCTTGATGAGCACAGAAAGTCCCTAATGCGGGACATCTCCAGAAATACCTGCTCTAACAAGGCCTGTGTCCTTTATCTTTCTCTTCCAGCCTGGAAAAGAGGATGGATCTTTTAAAATTATATTCCTTTAAGACTGTATCGTCATTTCTGTGGCGTCTAAAGGATGAAGAGGAGAAATTATAGATAGCCAACAGCTCCTCCTGCACCCACTGAGCCTTGCAGCCCTTTGTCCAAGCAGAGCAGCCTGACAGTGACAGCTGAGCTGGGCACCCTGCAGGTGAGGCTGTGCCCATGGCAGTGCCCCTGAACCAGCCCATGGCTCAGGACTGACCAACACCTGCCCAGAGTGTCCCCCTCCCCTCCAGTGACCATCTCTGGAGCTGGCAGCAATGTCCTCTCTCATGGTGACAAACTGGCCATGCCATGGAGGGCTTGGGTGCTCTGGCACAGAAGGGAGAAGCTGGGACATCCCTCTGCTCTGGACCTCTGCCACACGTTTGTAGGAAATTATTTGGTGGAACTTGGAGTGTTTTAGGAGCTCTAGAACAGGATCAAAGACACACCCAATGGAGCGTCTCTGGGCCAGGCAGCGCTTTGACCTCCTAGATCTCTTCATTTCCCATTCAGGTCCTTTCAGATGAGTGGTGCCAGTCTTTCCATTCTCCTCTCCCCAGATCCAGCGATTTTCTGTGTCCCAACCTGAAGTCTTTCTGTTTCTCCTCTGTAGTTTCTCCAAGAATGGATGTGTGGCTGATGTCCTGTTTGTTCAGAAACTCTGCAAATCTCACTTTATTCCATTTCTTAATGCAAAAATATTTTACTTCCACATCCTTTAAGAATTCAAACAACTTTATATATAAAATTACATGATGGTATTTTGTATTGCAATGAGGTTTCCTTCTGGCTGTATTTTGAGGGAGTTCAGATTATTTGTGCAGGGTCCACATGTGCAAATCTCTCTGTAGACTTTTTGGGCGTGTCTATCTCTAATCAGTTACTAGTCCTTGTGAAATCCAACTCACTTAATACACACAGACTGGAAGTGTGCTGCAGGCCATGCTGTGTGTGAGACTGAGACACTCAGGCAGGGTGGGATTTTGAGTGATTTGATCCAACACTGAAATTCTCATTTCCCTGCGAGAAGGAGCACAGATAGAAATTAAAGAATGAAGAGAAGTGACATGAATATCTGTATTGATTGCAGAAATTCATGACAGAATGACACTAATAATTCTGGTGATTTTTAAATTTTCTCCTTTGTGCACAGACTTCCCCCTTCCCAGCTGGTAGCTGGCAGCCTGCTCCGGTAGGATGTGATGCAAGGACTGGAAATTGATACTTCTTTTCTTGACTCAGATACTCCAGATCAAAACTTTGAGTCCTTTGACTGTTAGAAAGGCCAAGATCAGCCACCCTAAAGCTCAACCCACATGTTTGTTTATCTTGAGTGTTATCAAAGCAGCCTTAGAGCCGCAGAGGCAGATGGCAATGATGGAGTCTTTGTAAGGCTGTTTGAATTGTGGCAATTGCTGCTGCTGCTTTTTGGTTTGTTTGCTTTTTTTTTTAATTTTTAATTTCCTAAATCAGCATCCTTTTATCTTCCTCATTTCACGTTTGTTTTCTGCGCATCTTGAGTTTGATGCCAGGGATTAAAAACGAGGGTTGATTCATATATCAATATTAAACTGCATAATCACCTCTATCATTATTTGGCTTCATCTGGAGCATTCACAATGTTTTGGGAACTTTGAGTGAAAGAAAACTTTATCATGCATATGAACATTTGACTGAACTATTGACAACCAGAATTTCTGATTGAGGTTGCATCCCCTGAGTCTGGCTTTTGACAGTAAATAATCTGCTAGCATATATTTTCAACAATTTTTTTTTAATTCTTATAATATTCTTTTTTTCCACTGAATGAGAAAATAACATGACAACCAATCTGTGACAATAATCTGGGGGGATGTTATATTCTCCAACATCCTACTGTAACTTAAATGTATTACCAGTAATTTTTGCTTCCTCTGGTGAGGCTTAAAGAAACATAAGGTGCTTTAATAACAATCAGGGATCCACCCACAACTCTGATTTATGTTTATGACTCAGCAAAGAGCGTAAACTGAGACTAGGGCACAGAGTGATTCTATAAGTAGTTATAAATCAACCATTCACCAGGAGAGAAAAAAAAATGAGAGTGCTAGCAGCCTTCCACATATGAGGAAGAGAGTGGGTTTGGGGTTGCAGAGGGTAAGGTTTTCTTTCTGGGGAGTCAGCGACAGGGTCAGCTGGGATTCATCGCACAGAGATTTGCGGTGTTTTCGTGAGTGCTCCTGTAGGTATTTACCTGTGCAGGACTGGTCACATCACTGTCCATCAGAGCAGCCCCTGGCTGAGCACTGCAAGTCCATTTGATGGACACAAACCCACCCTCAGCAGCTCAGCTGGACGGTGGGACAAATGACTTCAGAAAGTTTCAGATCTGAATTTATAGTGCATTCAGCTTGGTCTGAGTGCCCAGGTTGCTGTGTTCCCTGACTCCAAGCAAGCCCCCAGCCCTGCTGTGCCAGAGGCTCCCCATCCAGCTGTGCTGGGTGGCCCTGGAGCCCCCAGCCCTCCCCAGGCTGATGGCAGCCCGTGGGAGCTCACAGCTCCCCTTGCCAGCTGCTGCTCATGAATTTCCAGCTGAAGGGTGCACAGTGTTTGCAGTGCTGCTCTGACTGACGGGTTTATCTTCCAGTCCATTTGCTTAATTATCCCAGAGTGAGCAAGAATTTCTTATAAATATGGTAATAGGCCGATCATTATGACAACAGAAGCACATTCTTGTACAGTTTGTGGAAAAAACCGACTTTCCCCAGCTTCAATTCTCATCAGGCTTCCCCTGGCAGTAAATTAATAAACAATATCTGGTGACCCTAAAACATCATCCCCCAGATGTGTGGCATCAGTCAGGACCTGCTTGGAGCTGTCATCATCTCAAGTGTTGCTCCTGTCCCACACCTTCCCATTTTAGTACACACTAGAAAAAGATGAAACTCGTATTTCCCTTAACTTCTCTGAGTTGCTTCTGCGGTCTCCAAGTTTTTCATTCGACAGCTCCAGCTGCTGTAAAAGGAGAGAGGGTCCACGGACACCTCAGACCTAACTCACTGAGGATGAGAGAAGAATTTTCTACTTGATGCCAAACATGGCTGAGGTTGTTTTTGTCAAGGATATTCTACCAAAAATTGTCAGGTGAATAGAGTTTCTAAGTGCTGGTTTTCAGTGTAAATAATACCTTCCAGATTTAAGGATTGAAGCAAATGCCTGGTATTAAAATAAAAGACATATTCATGTGGGGAAATTATGGTGAAGAGCCTGAAGCCTCCCTGCTTCCACTTCAGTAGGAATTTTTTTGGTGAGGATGAGTGAAGAGCTAAGGGCTTAGCTGCAGGTCCAAAAGCCCTGTGGAGGCTGAAATGTGCTTCAGAATGCAGGATGGGAGTGCAATGGGCTGGGGAGACATCCCTGCTCCCCACAACCTCGGGATGTGCTGGCAAACCCCCCTGGGCTGTGCCTGGGTGATGCTGGGATGGTGAGTGCACTCCCAGCACTCATACAGACCCTCTAACCACGTCTGTCAGTGTCACTGGGGTGTGGGTGGCACCAGGGACTGTGCAGATGCTGGCTGGGCATAGGAGTGCCCAGGGCTATCTGTGCTTCCCAGCGCTGGCAATGGAGCTGTCTCACTCTTTCTCCTTCCTGATTGCTCCCACTTCTTCCTCACTTTGAAATTCTGGAGTCTCTCCTCTCAGATCCTATGCTACAATCGTTCCTTGAGTGGTGCATTATCCAAAATAACAAAATTGAGGTGACCAAGGGAGGCAGAGAAATGCGTGTCACTCCATCAGCATTCATTTATGCCAAGGCTCTGCGAAAACCATATGAGATTCTGCATTGTTTGGAGTTTATTTAAATTAATCACTATAATTACATTTTTGCTCTTTATAAAAAGCCTCCTATAGAGATTGTCCAGCTAGAAAATGAAAGGAATTTCGGAAATAGTTATTTCAATAGCCTCTTTAAAGACATTCAGGAGCATCGTGTAAAACACAGTGGGCACAGGGGGAAATAATTCTGCTGGGAGGTCGGACGGATGCCGAGTTCTGTTGATTTCCTCATTTTTCAAGGCTGGAGGCTTCTGCATGTGAATGAGTCCTTTGTTTTTTCAAGGCTTCTGGTACAGAAATGTATGTGCTGCAACAAGCGCTGATTTCCTATCCTGGAAACAAAAGCTCTGATAGCGAGGGCAGAGCTCACTGCTCGGGTGGACAACTGCGTGCCATGCAAAGCAGAGCAAGATGAAGGCGGCAGACATCCTTCCCAGAGCCAAAATTCTCTGGCTCCAAGCAAAACCTTGGAGCAGAAAGGGGTGAGAACAAAGGTTCTCGCCCAGTGCAGCAAGGTCAGCTGCAGGCAGAACACAAGGGGAGCAGTAGCTCTGGCATAGCCATTTTCTTATTCTCATGTCTGGCAAAGATCTGAAGCAAACCAGCTACGCTCTTTCAAAATGCCTTTCTAACATTTCTTAAATTTGGCACACTTTTTTTTTTTTTTTTTAACCTGTATTACCTAATTCTTTACACTTGGCATGAATTAATCCCATAAAACCATGTTGGATGTTCCCTGTTGACCACCAGATGCCTGCCTGTTCTGTCTGTGTCTTAAGAACCCTTTGAGACAAAATACAGGTCTTCAAAAAACTCCACCCCTGATATTTTCAGTTGCTCCTGATTAAGATAGCACTGTGCAATATGCTTGTATTCTATATTGCATAATTCTCATTGTTTTCTGGAATCTGAAAGGAGAAATAAGCTCCTTCAGTTGTTTTCAGGAATCAAGACAATTCAGTTGTGTTCTTTCTGAAGACTGGTGGATTGATCTGTCTTTCTGTTGTGACTTCTCTTGTGAAGCTGAAGAGTTTCATCTATTTCCCAAGACTCACTTTGTTTTTTAGCCAAAAGTTCAGGAGTTATATAGCTTTTATGTTGACTTAAATAACCTTCAGAGCACCTAGAGTTAATTCTGAACATCCTTATGCTAACAAACTCTGAATAAAATGTTGTTATCTGTAGGGAAAACGGAAATGAATACCTTCTTAAAATAATGGTCTTATTACTACTTATCTTGTTACACTGTGGTGAGGTTCCCCTTGTTAAGCCACCTGCATTTTGAGAGGTTTATAGACAAAAGCAGCATTATTAATTAATGCGACTGTGCAAGCTTTCTGCAAGCTATTATAATATTTTATTGTTATGGCTACTATTATTGTTATCAGATAGGCTGTTTGGGAGTTTGGAAAACGTGCTGGCATCTTTCTGTTACACTGGTTATCCTTCAGTGCCTTTCTTCAGGATATAAATGCAGCTGTTTCTATTAAATTCTGGGTGGAAAGCAAGATCCCATAAAACCTATCAGCAGGTTATTTTAGCCTCAAATCAGTACTGCTTAAATTATACAGGGAGTGAAATGGAAGTCTGGTGAAGGTGTTCCTATCAACAGCAGATGGGAATTTTTGGTGCTTGAATGTGGCTTTGGGCTGAGGGTCAGCCAGGCTGTGAGACAGGGTCAGGGCATCCTTTGGCTGCCTTTTTCTGATTCCTGAGGGCCTGAATGATTTCTCTAATGAACCTGGCAGCTGGTCCATTGCCTGGTCACCTGGGAAAGGGTGGTTTGGGGAAACAGGGAATCCATCCTGAAGGATGTCTAATTGCTCACCATGAGGAAGATGCAAATCTTCTGGGCTCTGTTTTTTGCAGTTTAACTCCACAGTGTGTGCTGTGCCACAAAGTTCCAGGCATCAGTGCTACTCCTCTCTGATGAAACGCTGTAAGAGCACAGTTCTGAGACCCCACACCAACTCTGGCATTTATGTGGGTGCTTAAGCACTTTGTCATCCTAAAAGTCACAGTGAAATCAATAAAACTGTCTAGGGAGACGTTAAAGATCCCAAACTCTTCATTTGCAGAGATGAAACAAAGGCTTGAGGATATAAAGAGTACTGCTATCCCTGCACCATGAAGTTATCCCTGCACCTGGTCCTGTGGCCAAGAGGTGACATTTCTGTGCTACTGCAGATTTTGTGGGCTTGGTCACATCCCATTTCAGTTATCCCACACTGCAGTGTGCTCATCTATCCATCTGGTCCTTATGCAGGAGCAATTCTTGACCTTTAAACATAGGTCACCACTCTTTGATGCTCTTCCAGTTTAGCCACACACATTTGGAGATGAAGAGTGGGGACTGGGGCAAGGGACGCTACACCAAACCCAGACACAGGCCATCTGAGTGTCTTCTAATTCTTCCCCAGTCATCCCGTTTTTTCTTTGTGGTTCTTCTCTGCTATGGACCCCTTGTGTGTATCAAGGCTGGAAACAGTAAGGGCAGAATCTCTGGCCCCAGACATGGGATTTCAGCTTCTGGCATGAATGGCCTCAAGTTTGGTTTGGGACTTCGGAGGGAATGGGTGATTTTTTTCTCCTTTCTGAGGTGGCTGTGGCTCTCTGCTCACCAAAGTGCTTCCTCAAAAATTTTCAAATCCCAGGTTGTGCCTAGGAGCTGTTTTTTGTTGGTTCTACCTTCATTTTTCGCCGCCTTTTGTTTTTGAGCAAAGCTGCTTATGGTCAAATAAGCTCCAACCTCGCTAGAACTGCCATGAAACAGCTTCTGAAGCGATCCAGGCTAAGAAAGCCCCCTAATTTCAGAAGCCTGCCCTATCTGATGGTATTGGTGAGTGCAGATTCTCCCACATCAAGCACAGTGGTGAAAACCCTCGCACATAAACAGTGGCCAGGAAAAATCAATGAGAAAGGTGAGGGGGGGATTTCCTCTTTTAATCCTTTAGGATCTCTCGCTTGTTGCTCCGAAATCCTTCCTTCCAAAGCACATTTGCAGGACCCTCTTTGTCACCCTGACGAGGCAGGGAGCGATGGGCTAAACTCCGGCTCCAGGGGTGAGAGCCCAGGTCGGGAAGCGATGCATCGCAGGCAGGCGACTTTCATCCCTTTCTCTAGAGGAGTTTGCCACCTACTGATTCGCAGCTCCTTTCAGCTCCTGCCGAGACACGTTGAGTGGGAAAGCTGGTAATTTGGGGGTAGGTGGGGATTGCCCTCGGAGGGCCGAGGCAGCACCCCGGGGGCTCGGGGGGGACGCGGTCCGCATGCGGAGCTGGGGCTGGCAGCGCGCACGGAGCGCAGCGGAGCGGAGCGGAGCGGAGCGGGGGAAGCGCCCGGCGTGTGCGTGTGCGTGTGCGCTGTGTGTGGCGGGGGAGGGATGTGCATGAGGAGCGGGCTCTCTTTCTTCCTCTCGGGGCTCAGTTAATCCTGCTGCCAGGCGCTGCTCAGCGGCAGTCTCAGCGCCGGGCTCGGAGCGAGGGGGACGCGCATCCCGGAGGCGCAGCGGAGCCAGCTAAAGAGAGCCGAGCGGGGGAAAAATCAAATCTATGCTTGGAACTGGGCTTCTTTTTCGCCAATGCAAAAGGGAATATGCAGCACATTTTTGCCTTCTTCTGCACCAGTTTCCTAGGGGCGGTGTTAGGGGCCAATTTCCCCAACAATATCCAGATAGGTGAGTGCGGGGCTGGGGGTGACGGTCCCTGATGAGTGGGTTGGGGTGGAGAGGGTATGGCGGGGGAAAACTGACCCGTTCATGTGCTTGCAAAGGCGAAATGTGTGTGTGTATGTGTGTGAGAGACAGCGAGGGGGTGAACGGCGAGGTTGGTACCAGCTTCGCCAGAGCAGAGATGGATCAATTTGGCTTTGGGGGATGGGAAGATTGGGGATAAATGCCTGCACACACACACACACACCAACACAGAGGGAGAAAAGTGCCTCTGGAATGGAGTAAATATGAAAAAAAATCTGTTTCTTGCCCTGAGAAATGCCTGGGCTGCCATTGTGTGTTGCTGCATTTGCAAAATCCGCGGTTGCATGGTACATTTTTGCAAGGATGCTCTCATCTGTAGGTAACTGGGACGGGAGGTAACAAACAGAAGCTCTCTGTTGTTATTGCTAAAGAATAAGGGCAAAGCTATTGGAAGAAGATCTCGCATTGGAGTCTCTTTCCATTTCATGCCACTTGCTTCTCTTCCGCACCAGCAGTGCCTGTTTGATTCCTTCTCCTTTCCTGTAACTTCTCAGTGCTCCTCTCCCTCCTTCCCCAGGTTTATTATTACTCTCCCATTGATCTTTATTGGTGATCGTTTGTAACCTAGCCCCACACTCCCTTCCCTCGCATGCCGGTTTTCTTTCCCGCCTCCCTTCTCTTTACAATGCCAATCAATTGCTAATCCACCAAGTTCAGGCAACTCCTGCCTGAGTCCAGCTGCACAATCAGTGCTTTTATTGCTGTTGATGCTGCATCCTTGTCTCCCTCCCTTCCTGTCTCCCCTTTACCCCAAATTTGTGCAAAATCCCAGATTTTTTGCCTTTCAACAAACACAACTTGGCTACGAGCATCTGATTCCTCCGATATCCATGATTAGGCTGTGGGGTGGGAGGAACGGGGGAGGTGGGGGGATATTGGTGCACAAATAGCCCTTTTCACACAAGGAGATGCCCCCTCTACTAAAGATGTGCAAAGTGACGTTGATGGCAGGTCCTTGCCTATTTGTTTCTTCCTCAAGTCATCTTGGGCATTGATACTTTCTGCAGCTTTATTTTAATTCTCCCTTGTTGCTAAGTGCTTTGTTTCCCTCCTCCTGAAATGCCAATAGCAGCGCTCTCTTTAAATGCATATAGATTACAAGACAGGCTGAATTTAATAGCATCTTTCTGGAGGCTGTGAAGGGATCTGCTGCAAGCCAAGGTTCCTGCTGGGGGAGCAGCAGGAAACTTTTCCTAGGGCTGGGTTATCGCTGCACTTTGCTCCAGATCCATGGGGGAAGAGAGGCTCTGAGCTTTGGTCCAGCCCGGCCCCAGTTCCTACCCTGTTTGTAGCATTCTGTAGACCTGGGCTTGTCTGCACTTCTGTTTCGATTGATTCCTTTGAGGGTCAAGCTTTAAGTTTCCTGCCCAGTTTGAGTTTGGCCATTGTCACCTGTTAAATTTGGGGGTTTTCTGTGCAACAGACCTCCATTAGCAGCAGTTGTTTGGCCACAGTCCCATGTCACTCTGGCTCTCACAGACCTGTCCCCATCCACCCAGTGCTGGGCTGGCTCAGCCAGGCTGCCCCGTACCCCAAAATCCCACAGTCTGGGGGAATCCCTGCACCCCTCCTGTAGCAAACCTCTTCTCCCAGTCAGCAGGGCTTAAACTGAGCCTCGTTACGAGCAAGGGACAGAAGGAAGACACTCATTCTTCCTTTACTGAGGTAATACTGACAGCATTGGCATTTCTTGTGCTTGAAGTTACGGGGGTGAGGCAGCTGAGCTGCACCCCATGGATTATCCCTATCCTGCAGGCTCCTTGGCCTGGGGATGCATCAGGGCTCCTCGATGTGATCCAGGGTTACATAACACACAAACTGGAAAGGTTTCCTGCTCCCAACCTGTCCACAGTGGGCATGAAACCCTTGGGTCTTGTGTGCTGGAGAGTTTCTGGATTTAGAGGAGCTCCGTGGGCTGAGGAGCTGTAGCCTCTGCTCGCAGGTATACCTCGGGCTGATAATGTTTCTAAAATGAAATGTTCTTAAGATCTTTCTCCTTATTGTTCTGTTTTTCTCCCCAGGGGGGTTATTTCCTAATCAGCAGTCCCAGGAACATGCAGCTTTTAGGTTCGCGTTGTCTCAGCTCACGGAACCTCCCAAGCTCCTTCCCCAGATCGACATTGTGAACATCAGCGACAGCTTTGAAATGACATACACCTGTAAGTACCAGCGTCCACTGTGCTCTGCCTTGCTCTGGGTTCTTTATTCCTGACTTGGGTTTATTTCCTGTCTGAAATATGGGACATTTGCTCCAAATGTGCAGCTCACCTTTAGGGTCCAGGCAAGAAAGCCCCAAACATACAGACAAAGGGTTTCTGAGTGGTTTTGGTTTGTGCTGAGGAATAGGGATGAGGGAGTGCTGCAGTTATCCAGCATGTCTTGTGTTTTCCCTTCCATACATTCAAAGTGGTATGAACCCCGCAACATTTCATTTCCTCTTGTTTCCCTAACCTCTGCCCAACTCATTATGTTGAGGTTTCATCCCCATATTTCCCCTAGATGTGATACACAACAAAGACACCCCTTTCCACCCACAGAGTGCACAGAAGTCTCTGTTTAGTGTGAACAACTTCTTCCTCAGCCCCAGTTTAACCATCTGTCCTTGTAATTTAAGAAAGACCTAGCAGAAACCAGCAGCTTGGTGCAAGTGGAGTCCAAATACACAATGAAGGGCATGCCTAATAATGACAGAGAGGTAAGAGAGTTCTAGTTTAAGAAATTAATTCATTGGCTCTAAAAACAGGCATTAAAGAATGAGTTTGTGCCACAGAATTGATCCCAGGGTGTATCTGCACCCTGCTAAAGCAAAGAACATTGGCTGTGCTGTTCTCATTATATGATATAATTGGGGAAAAAACCTGCCTTGCTAGGTAAAGGCAAGCAAAAAGCAGCAAAAATCAAGACCAGGAGGAAACCAAATGAAAACTAATCCCACAACACAGCCCTGTGGTTGCTGTGGCAGCCTTTGCTTCCCTTGGAGCACAGGGAGCAGTGCTGTGGGCGAGGGGCTCGCGCTGTCAGGATGTGATGCACAAAGAATTCCTTGGCCTGACCTGGTGTCAGACACTGCTGCTGACACTCTCTGTGCCTGCGTGTGTGTTTGGGGGCTGCCAGCAGAGGCTGGAGGGAGCTTTCCCTTTACAGAGCCTGTTGGGTTGTTGTTGGCTCGTGTCCGTAGTGTCCTCTTGAGTCACTGAAACATCCCCCCTGCAGCTCAGGCGTGTGGGATAGAGGTGAACACAAACTGTTCTCTCTGCTCAGAAATGCACAGAAGGGATCTCCTGGCAAAAAGAGCCAGGAATGTACCAGGGGAGAACTAATGAGGCTCTTTGGAGGAAAAAAAAAGAGTTGTGATATTTTCTGTTGGAGGGTTTGCAAATACAAGATTTCAGGAATTTCCTGCCCAGTGTGATATAGGAGAGAGAAGTAACAATTTGGCCACACTTTCTTTGCAGTCTGTAATGGCATACCTAAAGATTTTCTATTTTCCTTAATATCCCTCTATTTGCCAGCTACAAGGTTTCCATCAAGGAAGAGCGACTATTTCAGCTCAATCCAATGGCACTTTCTTGGCAGGAAAACCAGACAAATAGAAGAAAAAAGCCAGACCTTGTATCTATCAAGGGAAAACGTCACCCACCTGGGGTAGAGTTGCTGACTGTGGCTGGGGATGAGCTATTTCAGAGCTGATAGCAGGAAGAAAGCAGACACTGCAAGAATATCACTCGAATAAATTCTCCATTTGCACATGGCTTTCCCTCCCTCTCCATGCCTGCCACTAATGGTTTTGTTTACAGCTTTGATAGCAAGACCATGATACCAGTTATGCTTCAGAAATCTGTCATTAGTGCTGCGGGGGCAGGGGTGGTCTCACAAAAGCTGAATGGAAGCAAGGCAGCCTCCCAAAGGATGTTATATTTGAGCTCTATGTAGGGCACATTGTCCTAGATCAGACCAGCAGAGCACTCTGCACAGTCCAACTTCACTTGTCCTCGTTTTGCTTTTCTTATAATTAAAAACTTCCTAAGTTCCTCCAGACTATGGAAGGCAGCATTTGTTTTGTAAGCACAAAAGGAGGTGTTATTCCATGTACCCTAGGGGTGAAAAAAAGCCCCCAACCTAAAGAAAAC
The DNA here is from genome assembly GCA_036630365.1 of Acanthiza pusilla. Classification (NCBI taxonomy): domain Eukaryota; kingdom Metazoa; phylum Chordata; class Aves; order Passeriformes; family Acanthizidae; genus Acanthiza; species Acanthiza pusilla. Next base: position 6,004,487 of record JAXCHO010000049.1, on the reverse strand, counting down.
AGGCCATTAGGAGACCTGATTTTTAGTACTCTAGAGCTGAAGTGAAACTTTTGTCAGGAATTAGCTCATTCTCCATCTTCCAGCTAATTCCTTGCCTGGTTGCCAGGACTAGATATCATCAGAAAGATCTGTTTGTTTAGAGAGAATAAAAACCCTGCCCACACAGTGGTCCTTATCTTCTGAGAAAAGACTGGCCGTGCTACCACTTAAAAGTACCAGTTTTTGTTCCCATGGAGATGGAGAACACAGCATTTCCTTGCCATTGGCATTACCTGTTTCTATGACACAAGTCAAGGGTGTCAGGACCCTGTGAACATGATGCTCCACCTGCCTGGCTCTCCAACAGGACATCTGAGCAAGACCAGCAGGTCCCAGCTCCACTGCAATTCCTTCTTCGTGCTGGGATCCAGCTCAGGTGCTAAATGCAGTCCTTATGGCAAGTGCCCGAAGCAGCATCATTCAGAGCGCAGAACAGATATTAAGAATCAGTGGTGACAGCAGAAGCAAAACCCTCGTTGAGTAACTCGCGGGGTGCTGATGGAGTGGCGGGATGGAGCACAGTGCAGTGACAGCAGCCTGGCTGAGGGGACGGTGTGCAAAATGCATCTCGGCATCAGCTGTGACACTGTTTACCTCTGCTGCCACCGAGCTGCTCGCTGGTGAGGATGAGCAAGCTGTGGTGTGACAGTGGGGGAACTTACACCCCGAGCTCCAGAGCCAGCGCCGTTAATGACGCGCCGGCCACAGTCAGGAATCGGTAACAATAACACCCATCCGAGGCAGAAATCTGGGAAATATCCGCAGGCTGCTTTAGTCACTGTCACAGTGACAGCCCAGCAGTAACTTTTACATTTCTGATGTTTGCAGATGTGGACTTTTAATCATTACGCAGTGATCGTGAAAAGCTCTGTGTGGGTCCTGTGGTCCTGACACGTCAGGAGATGATGATTTTAGGCAAACCGTAATCATTAGGAAAGCGAGAATAGTTGTAGATATGTGTGGTGACTTCCTATTTCGTGTGTGGGGTTGATGCTAATGCTGTTGCATCACTGAGGCATGGGCTCATTTCAATAACTGAAATATCTTCCTGAATTCATTCCATCCCACGGAATAGCTGGTAATGAACACGCTCCGTGGCTGCAGCTGGGTGCCTGATGGGGCTTACCCATATGAAAGTACACACCTGCCACTCCGAGGGTTCTTAACTAAAGGTTAGGAGGCTTTATAATTCTGTGCTGTTTCTTCAAAGGCCAAGGAAATTGTTTGGGGGAGGAGGGTGAATTGAGAGTCTTTCCTTCAGCAGAATTACACAGCAGAGCCAAGTGACTATGAAGGGTAAAATGATGGTGTGGTGTAGCTGAAATGTTTACCCGGTGACGTAGCAGAGCAAACCCCTTCTGATCAGATTTAAGACATATTCAGAGGTTCTGAATCCAGCCATGTTTGGAAAAGAGCTTTATGGCCTCCACACAGTCTCTAGCAAACTCTGCCATGCTGGGTTTTGCCGTGTCTGACTGCGCTCAGGGCAGACCCAACACAGCAGAGTTGATGCTGCAGGTCAGAGTGGAGAGGAGAGGGAACAGGAGTGCTCTGTGCCAGGTGAGAGGACACACGAGCTTTGCAGCTCAAGGGAGATCTGCAAATTCCTGTCCCTGGAAGGTCCACAGTGGATGGGAGCACTGTGTACTGTTGACAGCAGAAGGATGAGAGGTTTCTTGCTTGAGACAACCTGTGCTGGGAATAGTTTCCTGCAATTCTTCATCTCGGGCTCCAGTTGTGCACAGTGTAATGCTCATCCCCATCCTGTGCACAGCCCAGCTCCTCGGGGAATATGAGTTGTTTTAGCCACCGCTCCATAGCTTTATTTAATTTGTGGTGCAGAGATTCCTGCTTTCAGCCTTTGGCTGAGGTCCCCAGGTGAGCCTGGCAGCAGCAGGAAGACGTGGAAGCTGCACTGGCTGTCCTGGGAAAAGGATGGCTCAGCAGCAGCCTGCCCTGGGGGCTGTGCCCTGGGGGCTCACACAAGGTGAGTCACCAGCTGGGTAAATCTGTCCCTGCAAAACTCAGGCCACTTTGCAGGGATGACCAGTGACTAAAATAACCCCTGTTCCTCACTGAGCCCTGCAGCTCTGCTGAGGCAGCCGCCGGATTTTGAGTGCTCGGGTGGTGGGCTGCTGACGAGGGGCGTTCAGGAGCTGCACACCTGAAACACAGGGGTTTGCACAGGATAGCAAAAGGGTTTTGCAGCTGCAGGAAAACTTGTAAAGAGGCTGAAAAACAATGAATTATTTATCCCTCTCCTTCCATGTATGCACAGGTATAGTTACAGTGGGGTACTCATACCGAGTGTGTGCTGTGGGTGCTGCTAGAATATCAACAGTTGAATCTGCTCTGAAAATTAGAAAATGAACACATAGTTTGGATTCAGTTCATATTTTATGAAGGCCTCCAAGCACCAATTAGAGAGGGATTTGTAGTGATCACTCACTCTGTGCTTATGTTCTTATCAATAGCAGCAAGCTTACATCCAGATCAGCTATGGAATGAAGTATTTCTTTTTCTTCTTTTCCTTGGATACTTACATATATAGATAGAGTATTTATAGAAATTGCTTTTTATCTCTTGAATTACCTCTCAGAGATAGGAAGGAATAGGCAAGCAGTTGAATGTTCTCAAATGAGTATCTAAATTTGGTTTAATTAAATAATTGTTGTGTGTTGAATTTAAAGGAAGCTTCTTTGTTGACAAACATATGATGGTCGCCATTTTTTATAAAGGTGTTGCTGTAATTATTCCAGCAGTAATCAATTAGAATGCAATCTTTATAATTAAACTTCCACAGTCTAAATAAGCCCAGCCCTGTAATAGTTGTGGTGTTGCTAGACTTGTTTTTGTTTTCACAGTGTCAGAAATCTCATGTAAGAGCTTTGGGATTTTTTTTCCCTGCAGAGCTCAGGATGCTTTGCTATGACTATTTAATGTGAGCTAAGCCAACAGAAACATGGATTTAATGATCAGATGCAGTCTGATTAATACAACACAGGTACTACAGGGAAATACATCTCCTTGGATTATATAATAGGAAAAGATGTGATGCAGACAGATGAATCACGGAGCATCAATTCACGTTAGATCAACTTGAGGTTAAGGTTGCTCCGTTTCGGGCAGGGATGGGCTGTAGCTTTCTAGTAAGTGTGTGTTTGTTTGGTGAGATGCCAGCACCTTGGAAGGTTCTGATGGTGAAATCCTTCCCTGGTCCTGCAGGTGACACCAGCCCCTGTGTCCCAGCATCCCTGAGGGTCCCCAGGGTGGCTGCTGGGTGCTCAGCAGTCACTGTCACCCCTGAAGATGACAGGAGCTTGTCCCATATGATTTCCCCAAGTAGGAAAATCATTTAACACATGAGTGCTGAGCCATTTCCTCAACTCTGGCTACCAGGGCTGTCTGTCTGCAGCCAGGGATGTGGGCACTGAGAGTTTTGGGTAAATGTGGGCTGATGCCATCAGCAGGGACACTGATGGGGCTCCCCTGCCTCTTGACAAAGGCAGCCCTGCAAGAGGCTGGTACCACACGTCAGGAACAATGTCCCCCAGTCTGGTGTGTCCATCTCTTCAAAGGCCATGGGGGCACTTATTCTTTCTGTGGCTATTTTTGTGTATTTAATTTTTTTTATCCTGGGTGGTGGGAGTGGTGCCTGGGGAGAAAAGCAGATATGATGCCACAAGGAAGAATCAGAGGGAGGAAAAAGGGGAATTTCACACCTGCAAATCTATCTGCTCATCTGGAAAGGATCCCAGCACTGGTGACAAGCAGAAAAGAGAGTGAAGTAAAATTTGGGCTCTGCAGCAGGCAGACGAGGGATTTGAGAAACAGTGAGCAGCACAGGCGAGACCTGTCCATTGTGTGACAGTCACAGCTTCCACTCACAGCTTATCTTTTTTCTCTAAAAATAAAGCCTTTTCATGTGATAGGGATTCTACTAGGCCAGAAACAGACAGGCTATATTTTTTGGCATATTAGCAAGGTGAGAGTGGAAATCTTCATGTGACTGCAAGGAAGGAAGGAAGCATGGAGAAGTGTGCTGTTAATTTGCAGAACTGGTGGGAATTTTAGACATATACGTTTACATTTCCCTTAATAGGGTTAGGGCCCCAAAGGCAGCAGCTCTGCCACCAGAAACGGAAAAGGTCCCAGTTAGCTTCAGTAACACATGGAGCTCAGAGCAAACACAAAATCAACATGCTCCTTAAAGAGGCAATAAGTCAGGGAGACTTTAATATTCTGAAGATCCAAATTCTCCCGGGTGCGGTATTAACACAAGTCTGACGACAAAGATGCATTTATTTCAACTGCATTCCTTTAAAGAGAGAAGGTTTTATTTCTCTTTCTTTAGTCGTGTGGAAATGAAACAGGGCATTGTTTTTCCCAGTGAAAAGTTCCATGCGAAGTCCTTTGGTAATACCTGAGGAAGTCAGGGGTTAGGCAAGGTGCAGCAGAGGGGCCAAACCAAGACATTTGCAGTCCACCATCATTCCAGCAAAAAATATTTCAAAATAGCACTGAATTATTAGGACAATAACAGTGTGGTATCCAGCAGAAACTGCTCCCTGCCCACCTGCTGAACCAATCGCTCATTAGCTTAAACAGTAGCGAGTCTCCAGTTGATTTTTTCGCATTGCCCTTTTAGCAGCCAGACCCACTTGTCCTCTCTGGGGCTCTCCAAAAGAGCCCCACACCACAACAACACAAAAAGACAGAAACCTCCTGAAATGTAGATTCTTTTTGTTAATGTAGATCAGGTATTTTCCCTGCAAACCAAACCCTGCCAATCCTTACCCAGGGTTGCAATTCAGATGTGCTTATGCTTCACTGGACTGAGTGACCCTTGAGGAAGCAGCATTGAGAGGCAATGAAGAGGTGAGTGACAGCTAAAAATTGCCATATCTTGGCTTCTTCAAGAGGGTCTTTTCATCCTTTGATTTTATTTGTTTTTGACAGAGTGGAGGAGTGCAAAAGAAAACAACTGATGTCTAAGATTGAGTTGTATCATGCAACTGATGGCAGGATTCTCGTGTGGATGTGGCATATGTGTCTGCATTCCTCTCTATCTATAGGAGTCTTGGCTTTGATTTTATAAGTGAGATCCTGCCACTATGCTAATGGAGATGAAGTGGGAGGGAGATGAAAGGTTGAGGGCTGGAGGGTCAGAGAAGAGATACAGAAGCCTCTGTATGTAATCTGGATGCAGTGTGGAAGAATCTCACATGAAATCAAGGGCTATTTCTCACCTCCCCGCCCTCCCAAACACTTTGCTTTGATCCTTGCTAGCAGTGTGCTTCAGCAAGTAAAAGACATCAGTGATTACATAGACTCAGATGTGTTTTTGCTCCTGCTGGTCTGCCAACATCCCCTGAATACCCCGAGCCTTGTTGGCTTTCCTTCCACGCAGCACCCACATCAGGACAGCACTGCTATTCTGGCAGGTATAGAGCAGAAAAAAGTCACCAGCAGAGGAAAGCATAGACAAGCAAAGTCCAACAGAGAGCACAGAGGGACAGAGGATGGAGAAACCTCGGAGTAGCAGACGTGGTGTGGGAAAGGGGCAAGGCAGCAGCTCTGTGGGTGTGCAATAGGTGTTTTCCCTTGTCTCTCTTTTCAGCTAAGCAAGGGAAGGTTTTTCTTTCTGAAGGCTCTGCCTCCTTCTGCTGAAATTTGAGCTGGAGCTGCTGGTGTCTCCTCTTTGGATAGCACCACAGCTCAGCTTGCTGTGTCCTCCTCTTCCATGCAGGTGACACAGGATGGCTGTGTGTCAGTCCTGGGATGGGACTGTTTGTCCAGGGAAAAGGGAGACAGCAGATGCTGAGATTCAGACCCCAGTGACGTGCAGGAGGGCTGGAAAGGAGGCTCTTGTCAGAGCATGCATGGCAGGGAGGCTTGAGGTGAGCACCCCGCAGGTGTCCAGCAGAGATCCAGGGAAATGGGGGCAGGTCTGAGGCACCAGCACTGCATCTGCGAGGGCTGAGGCAGCCAGCGGAGAAAGAGGCCTGGCCTGCAGGGAGTTCAGGAGAAATGTCTTTGTGCAGAAGGTGATTAATGTCTTTAATGAACTACCAAAGGAAGTAATAGAAAGCCAAAGCACAGCCGGCCGCAGTGGGGGAAGGGGTGAGGAGACGATGCTGTTGCAGGCGAGGAGGAGGCAGGAGGGTGCCGCCCGTGCAGCAATGCTGTTTCCAGCTCACTGTCCCAGAAAAACAGGCAGGCACGGCAGCTGTCCCCAGTCTGTCCCGAGCAAAGGCAGATTGGAGTGCATTTCACAGATTTAATCAGAATTTATTCCGTCTTCCAGCCTGTCTTCGTTCTGGGGTCTTTTCTGCTTAGCTCATTATGGCTGTGCCAAAGTTCACCGTCTGCAGCTTCAAGGTGTGGGGATTGCAGTCTGGGAATCCCTGTGCTCCCATCCTCTGGGGGCAAAGGGAGAGGCTGTGGGGAAAATGAACCTCTCCTCCCCTGTCAGGGAAGAGACCTCCCCAGGTCCCAGGAGCCTGGGACCTGGATTAGCCTCGGCTGACAGGCGTGAAGAGTCATCATTTGTTTGGGAACCTGCAAGAAATGTGTGGATGAAGTCAGGCAGATTTCTAACATTGAGTCATCTATATCATAACATCCTCCACCTCAGCAGCCTCGTGTGCGAGACTCGCAGAGACCTCAGGGGGAGCAGGAACCAGCACCTCCCCTGAACCCTCACAGCCCCGAGCAGTGCCAGGGCTTGCAGAGGTCACCCATCCCCAGCCACACACAGACTGGAAAATCAGCTCTTCATGTTCCCGTGTCTATGTGCTGGAGCTTTGGGGACCTGTGGGTTCACTGTGCAGCCCCCAGGTGGGATGTGGGATAGCTCCTGCATTTCTGTCCCTTCTCCCAGAGCAGCCACACACTTTTAGAGATGGCCCCTTCCCCAAAAAGCCCATGTAATTTCTTGTTCTGGAGTAACGAGCACTGCTTTGGGGTACAGGCTGGTTCTGTTGAAGAGGAAACTCTCATTTAAGCACTAAAACCACGGTTTTAGTGAGGCTAAGCAGTCACACTGCATTGGGAAAATCAACATTCAGCATCTCCGAAAGAGCTCACAGCGACCATTCCCAAACTGCTCGTCTTTGCTTGAGAATATTTAGCCCATCAGAGCTTGTTCCCAAGTCCTCATATGTGCCCGCATGTCCCCTAACTGAACTTTTCCTTCCTCTGTGAGGTACCAGGTAAAGCATCAGAACTGTGCTGATCTTGGCTTAGTTTACCAGAGACTCTGAGAGGCACCTGAGATGAATCCTACCCCAAAGTGTCTGCAGCTGCATTATGTCCTTCTGCTAATTCCTCAATACTCTGCTGAAGGTGACATCTCAGCGGTATCAAACATTTTGCTGCTCTCCCTGCGAGCAGCCTGTAAAGGCTTTGATAAAAGCAGGCAGCACATTGCAAACAGGCTCTTCGCAGTTGTGCTATTCTGATGTATTGCTGAGAATTGAAGAAAACATATGTTCATGGCACAGAAACTGCTCTGCTCAGGTTCTCCTTCTGTATTTTGGTACCGCACTGCAGTGGCCCCCCAAGGGCAGGGGCCTGCCGTTGTCCTGTGATGTGCTTTTATCCTCTTGGCCTCTTCTGTTTCTCACTTTTCATGAGCTTGCTGCTGGCAGGAGTGTTTGCAGGGCTCAAACAGCTGTGCCTGGGTTTGCTTTTGCTGTCTTTAAGCAGATCTCCTTCTCCCTGTTCCCTTGGTACCCTCCTGGCTGACAGTGCCTGTCCTTAGGAGTTGGCTCTGGGGGAATCATAGGGGCTGGATCATCAGGGGAGGAATGCCTTCGGATGCCAACTGTGGCATTTCCAAAACAGCACCCGGGGATTTGACCCAGCAACCCCCACTAGCACTAGAAGAGCACAGTTAAGCCTTTTGTGGCACTGGAACAAACAATCTTGTGGGAGAGGAAAAAAATCCTATCGTTCGACCCAGGGAAAAAAAAAAAAAGTAATTTCTACAGTAGCACCCTATAGCAGCTGAGACAAATCAGACCCAAAGCTCTAGATCAAAGCACACCTGAAAATCTTGGGATGCTCTGAATCCCATCCCAATCTGTCATGAGTTCTAATTGCCATTTGGCAGCAATCTCAGAGGAGTCGGAGAGCAACGTGCGTTCAGGTTTCCTCTTTCAAGCCTGTCTCAGGACAGAAAGTAAAAGTGTGAATCCAAACTAGCAAGTCGAGCAGAACAACTTTAAAAACAAACAGGGGAAAGAAAAAATCTTCCCCAGGGCTGTGGAGTGAAATCTAGAGCAGTGTTGTGGAGGCTGGGGCTGGAGGGAATCGGGGCCAAGACGTTCATGTACAGCAGCATCCTGTGCTGGGAGCACGGGAGCCTTTGGAGAAGGTGAGTTTGTCTCACCCAAGGTGTGTTTGTCTCACCCAAGGTGTGCTGTACCAGCTGTGCTGAGGAATGAGGTGTGTGGCTGCAGGACTGAGGGTGATTCATGTCCAGAGCACACGAGGTGCTGCACAGGTGCAGGGGTGAGGTTTTTCCCCTGGCTATCCTTGCCTGTAGGCAATACAGCAAATTCTTCACTTTGAACAACAGCAAATTTATGTTAGAAAAAGGCTTCATCAAAGGGAAATTGCACTTGACAGTCTCCCTTCAGCCACTGGAGAGCAGCAAGCAGACAGGCGCAGGAGGCTCGCTCCCATCCCTTGCTGTCTGGTGTTCTGTGGTTTTGGCATTGCAAAAATGGGAAACATCTGTGAGCCCTTTGGATCACAAATGGATCTGGGAGCCTGCTACTTCTGCTCACAACTCATTTATTATCAGGGAGAGGAGAGTTTCTTCTGAGCCAGTGCAATCTATCATCTCTTAAAGATGTTGTGTGAGATCGGAAGGATTTGCTTTAAGAGTTGGCACCTGGAACCCAGTAATGAGTCCGTCTTTGGGAAGAACTCTCCTTCCTCACCTCCTCACTTTCTTTTTCCCAGCTTCAGCAAGAAGGATGTTCAGCAGCAGAGCACTCTTTGCTCTGAAAAGTTCAAGAGCATCCCTGCTCTGAAAAATTCCTTGGGAGATGCTTCTCTCCTGCTTCTGCTGGAAGAATGGAGTATTTTGTCCAAAATGGGTGTGGGGAAGGTGAAGAGGCTATTCCAGCCCCCTTGCATGGAACCCATCCATGCAACTCCAGGCATTGAAGTCTGCCATGCACAGTATCACACCCACAGGCAGCACCTGCTGCTGCCTGGCCTGGATTTTGCGCTGCTTCAGCACAGAGCTGCTTCCTCTGCTGTGTCAGCCCATTTGCTTCCCCAAAGTGTGGGGCAGCCCCATGGGCTGTGGGGCCACTCTGCAGCCCCAAACAAGTCCCTGCACCCAAGACCTGCAGTCAAGGCAGCTCTACCAAAGGGCATTTTCCTGATGCATTGGGCGAGGGTCCCACGGTGTTGTCTGTGCAGATGTTGAGTGGCCTGATTTGGGGTCTCAAATCCAACCCTCCTTTCCTACAGACAGCAGTGATGTGATGAAAGCCCATTTAATCACGTTCCTTGTAGCAGCTATGAGCTCACACCAGTGTTTTGGGCTGCAGTTATCTCCTGGCTGCTTAAAATCCTGGGCTCACTATGTTCTTCAAGGGAATTTGCTGTCAGAGTCAGCAGCAGAGATGGTAAGATGTGCGGGACGTGCAGGGTGCCCAGGTGATGGGGCTCTGTGACCCTTTGCAGACATTTTTCTCAGTTCTCGTGTTCAGTTCATTGATGTGGTTGAGCCCTTCTGCCTTTAATCTGCACTGAGGAATTATTCCAAGAAAATACAACGTTTTTCTTAATTTTGGTTTGGTATTTAAACACCTTTTCAGTGTGATGGGGAATCAGGGCTATGCATACTTGGTTCTACACCATTTATTCCCCAGAATGTGGATCAAGCCTTTTTCAAAGCAGGTTCCCTTGATCCAAAGGCACTCAAGGGGATTTTCTGACCTGTGATCCCATCACTGCTTGTCTTTACCTCTCCTGCAGATTTTTCCCAACAATGTTATGCTCCACCCTGATTTGAGCTCCACCCTGATTCTTCCCTTCCCTGCAGCAGGATTTTCCTCTTGGCTGTTCTGCACCAGCCAGTGACTCAACCACGGCGAGCCACAAGCTCAAGATGTCGTGACCCTCTCGTGTCTGTCGTGGTTTCTACTGTTCACCTGTTGCATCTCTCTCTTGTCAGCAGTTTATTAAGATTTCATAGCAGGGTTTCAGCCATATATTTGTTTATCGAATATTTGGGGTCTTGATTGTTAGCTTAGGCCTGTAGGTACCAAAAACATCAGATCTTTAAGGGCATTTTAGTGTTTACTGATTCCTCCGGGAGCATCAGTACCTAACTGTGATATAGTGTGTTTTGAGTGATGCTAAGTCTCCCTGTGCACCTGTTTCAAGTGTAGCACAAATAAGATTATTATTTTATGCAAACCACCTTTTTTTTTTTTCTGATGAAAGAACAAGCCCAAACAAGAATTATAACTCAATGATTCTTTTTCATGGAATGCATGTGTTTCCACTCTCCTGTTCTATGGTGGTGCTGCAGAACAGGCTGGAACAGCAGCCAAACTGCCCTGGTCCCTTTTCCTCCTGGATGAACCCCATCTCTGGCTGTTTCTGGCTCTGCTACGCTTTGGGTGCCAAGGGGAGGTGGCAGTGCTGGGTGGTCTCAGCCTGGCTGTGCTGCACTGGAGGGTGGACTCAGCTCCTCTCTGCCTTGGTTTTTCACAGCGCTGGGGGATCCTTTGTGTGGGAGCTGATCCCCTGCCCCACATCCTCATCTCTCCCAGGGAGAGGTTTTGCCTCAGGATCATGCATCAGTCTTGCACCTTGTTTTCTCTTTAGTCAGAGATGTGTCCTGCCAAGATCAGATGGCTGAGGAGGTCTAATGGCTTCTTGGTGTCATTTGTTTCCTCAAGAACTGAGAGGAAAAGAAATGTGCAAGGGGATACACTAAGATATCAATGGTTAAAAAAAAATTCTTGGAAAGGGTGTATTGAGAAAAAAAAAAAAAGAATTGAGTTTTAGGCAAGAATCAGGCACAGGTGATAAATGAGAGCTGAAGGCTTGTGGCAAGTGCATTAGAGGCAGCCTCCAACGTGCTCTTTAAATCAACATTTGTTGCAGTTCAGTCCCATCCGCAGACAGCAGCCGAAGCGAGCAGTGAAATGTCTCCTCTGATCCCGCGCCCCATCGCTCTCACCGTGGGGCTCTGCAATTAGAGCAGGCACCAGCACGGAAAAGGACAAAGTCTGAGGGCCCAGGGGAGCAGTGCCTGGTGCTTTGGGCAGTGTCAGCTTTTCTGCAAGGAGTGAAAGACTAATCACTTCTCAGACATATCCTGAAGTTAAGGGAGACTTTGACTTCCAGCCTCAAGTGACCTCCCTGTGCCTTTGAGACCTCAGCTGCGTCAGGAGCTCTTTCTCTTGTGTGTGAGAGTGTGTGTGAAGGGTGGTTTTAGGGAGAACTTATATTTTAAGGAGTTTTGGGATACTCTCCCATCCTCTTGCCTAGTTTTTGGGCTGTTTCTTTTTGTGGTTTTTTTTTTCCCCAGTGAGACTGGACAGCAGAAAGGACTGGCATTAAAGAGGCACCACCAAAGCCACCATGAGAATCCCTGGATCCTCTCTGATTCAGCTGGAAAAGGCTGGGTGCTCAGAAGGCAGGATGTGCTGATAAATAAGGGGGGAGACCTGAGCAAGCACTTGCCCATAGGAGAGAACACAGCTTTGAATTTCTGCTCAGTCCCACGTTGGCCTCATTTTCCTGCTCAGGCTCATAGTTCCTGCTCTTCCTGTTGAATCGGATCCCTCTTTGTGTAGGTCCTCAGGTCCTTGGCAAGTGGGGCTGCTGTCTGGTGGATCCCCAAAGCTCTCCCATGCCTGCTGCCATATGAGCAGCAGCCTGCGGTGTCTGGGAAGTGATGGGGGCACTACTCCTCTTCTCCTGGAAGTGCCAGGCAGCAGCAGATGGGTAAAGGCCACGCAGGTGCTCTGAGTGGGTGAGCAGAGACTACCTCTGCACGCAGGATCCTTGGGAACGTTTTTCCCCAGCAGATTTTGCCACGGAGCAGCAAAGTGGAAGCGCCGAGGGGCCGCGCCGAGTGGCCGCAGTCCGTATTTGTCACCATCTGCTCTCCCTGTGCTGTGGTGACAGCAGGAAAATGTCCTTCACGTCGGCAGTGTGGGCTCATTCATCTCCCTCCCCGAGTGAGAAGAGCATGAGCATGAATCATCTGCTCCTCTCAGTCCTTGTCTTCCCCCCAAACGTGGCTCTGCACCCCAGCCCTTTTGGCTTGGCTGGCACGAGGCAGGGCTGGGGATGGACAGGGACATGGATAAGGTATTTGGGGAGAGGAAGGAGTGAAGCAGCTCTGCTTCTTCCCCCAGTGCCCACAGGGAAGTGTTTAATTCCCCAATGGGAGGAAATTGGGAGAGATGCACTTAACACTGACCCTTGCGCAGGGGAGGATGGCTTCTCTTGAATTCACTTTTGTGTAGCACCAGGCAGCAATGCAGAGGGTGAAGCCTTTCCATTCAGCTCAGCAATGTATCTTTAAGTTCTCTTTTTGGCCTTTAAGGCCAAAGAAAGATTATCAATAACTTTCTATTGAGTAAAGCCTTTCTTTTGAAACTTCCTTTGGGGAAAAAAAGGTTAAAGGCCATGGATACTCTGCTTGTCTGAGCCAAAACTCTCATCCCACTGGGATTAGGTCTTCATTAGGAGAAATGTTAGTGGGCAAGCTTCTCGGCTTGTTCTCTCCATGTGTCTTCCATGCTTCCTCTCCCCTCCACGTAGGGAAGGCAGTCTGGGGGTCACTTCCCTCCACTCAAAATGCTTAACAGGTTGTGACTGGAGACCCACCAGACCTTAGAGGAGTCTGAGTGGACCATGAACCATCCTTAACCTAGGCAGAGTCAAGGAGACCGCTACATGTCTGTGTTTAAGAAATAAAAATCTCAATTCTATTGGGCTTGCCTCTTGCAAGGCAGGAATTTCCATAACCAAATGACTAGATGCAGCCCAATTTTCAAACCCAACCCAAATTCAAATTTCCCAGTAGACCCAATGTAGATATGATGGAGGCATTGCAAATAAGATGCAATGTATATTCTGTTTTGTTTTTCCTGCTGCAGTTTAGTAGCTGTGATTGTGGCGAGACCTGGAGTTTTCCAACCTGAGCTTGGCAGAGAAAAGCAAAATATGTCTTACTACTGCAAGAATTATAATTATTGTTAGGCATTTCTGTGGTTTTATCAAAGCAGGAAGTGAATTCTGGGAGGGCTATAAATGAGTTCTTTCTCCCAGAATGTCCCCAGGTTGGAGGGACCCTGGCACATGCAGGTGCTTCCCAGAGGGACTCCCTCCTGAGTTGCAATCAATAACAAAAAGGACTGTTGGGACAGCCAGATGCACTGAAATCAATATACCTGATGCAATGTCCTCAACATCCCTATGTGGGAAAACAGCTGCTTATTGCCTATAAAAAATTTTATTTTCTGAGGATATTAGAGGTTCCTGTGTAGGTGGGGGCATTAGCTTTATTTAAATGCTCAATATATTTATTGAGGACATGCTTCCTCTATATTCTCTCTTGATAGGATGCCCCAAATCCAGTGACATTAATTAGCTACTTAAACTTTTTTCCCCCCCAGCTATGGCCAAATCTCTCTGGATTTAGCAGCACAGCAAAGATTTAACCGAAAGTTTAAATGGGAAAAGCATATGAGGGGAGAAATTTAGGATAAGATTCTGTGCCTGTTAACTGATGGCATTTATGAATTATAGCTGAGAGATGTCATATCAGTGGAAATGGAAAACAGCTTAGTGGATTATAAAAATACCCTCTATAAACCATTTTAATGCCTAATTTTTTTAAGTCTCTTATGGTAGGTGTCATAAAAATGAATTCTAGCAGAAAGGATAAAATTTTCCCTCGGTAAACTGGCTAACTGGTGATTAGAGGCTGTCAGGGAGAACAAACCCTTGACGAGGCTGAGGTGGAGTTTGGATGAGGACAGCACTCTCCCGTTTCTGGGGAGGTGAATTTGCTTCTGGGGGAAGCAAATCCAAACCTGCAGAGGGAAAATCCCTGCAGACAAAGGCCTTCCATCCCAAGGAAGCAATTTCTGATGGATTGTGGGAGAGGAACACTCAGGAGTGAATGGTGGGGGCTCAGCTGTGGGGCAGGAGCTATGTCAGGGACTGTTTTGGGGCAGCCCATGAAAAGAAATCACAAAGAGGGGCAGCAGCCCTGGAGGGCACAGCCAGCACTGTTGGAAACTGCGGTTGTGGATATGAGATAGGAGGGTGCAAAAAGTTGCCTGTGGAATGTCTTGGAAAGAGCCATGAGGTGTTGCTGTGCAGAAAGATCCGTCCTGGTGCCTACCAGGCTGCAGTGACTTTGATTCCACCGCTTTCTCGGGTAAATTTAAAATTAAAGCTGTGAGAAGGAGAGCTGCAGCTCTGCTCTGCCCTGTAAAGAGGTGTTTTAGTTTTCCAGTGTTCTCTGGCCATTTCAGAGAGGTTCCCCACTCCTCTATGGCCTCTGGGCACCTGCTGTCCCCTCCTGTGCCTCATTTTGAAAAGCGCAGCCAGGGCTGGATTCTGGGTTAGGATATTTAAGGCTGCACTGTTTTGCAGCACGTTTCCAAGCTGCTTGTGTAGGAAAGGGTAAATGACCTACCTCTCCCTGTCCTTTGACAGTCTGGTTCCTGGGATCCATTCAAAGGCGCTTATTCTCTCGCTACCTTTGAAGGCTTTGTGTCAGTCTTCCCACAGATCCTTGTACCTCAGGCCTCTTTTGTGGTTTTTTCTCCAGAAAAAAATCTGCATGTGGGATAGAAATGGCATTAACTTTCCCAACGTGAGCTCACAGCTCACAGCAGAGCTGCTTTTGCAATGTGTCATTGGGACTGCCAGGCTGTTCCCACAGGGAGGCAGGATTTAGTGTATGGGCTCCAGCTGAGCACCCTATGGCACCAGTGCAGGAACGGCAATTTTCCAAATTAAATTGCACAATACAGGATGTTGAGCAGCTTACCTTTGGGTCCTGCTCTCTGCGAGGGACTTCATCGTGACGTGAGCTGAAGGGATGAGTAACAGACTTCAAACTGAAAGCTTACCAAAAAAACCTCATGCAGAATAATCCAAGGGCAACCTGCAACCAAGTTCTCCAAGCTCCGGTTGGGTTGGGAGTGTGTTTTCGGTCACAGAAAGATGAGCTGTCTTGCCTCTGGGCTTTTTCTGTTCTCTTGTATAAATCAGCCAAGGGCTGCCTATAAAATGAATAGGAGGGGAAAAAAATGGGATTTCTCTGGCCCCTTTCCTTCTTTTCCCATTACCTTTTTCCTGTAGATGGCACAGGTATGAATCTTCATCTGTCCACCTTTCACCAAAGGTACCCAGAGACAAAGAGATCTTTGGGGACACTTGATTCACATATAAGTTTACACAGGGAAAAACAAAGGAAAGAAAAGGTGGGAAATGTCTTTTGGTTACAAAGCTTTCTTATTAAAGATTGGGGTCATTATTCAGAGACAGTGTTGGAGTAGTGATTTTTACAATTCTGTAGTATCAGAGTATTTGGGGGGGTTTGCTAGCCCTGTAGTCAGTTATGCTTTGGGAGACCATTTTCATTTTGACAGAGTTCCCAGCCCAACTCTCTCGGAGGCTCGAGTAGACTGTGCCCTAAACTTTTAAAAAACAGACAGCAAATAAGTACATTGTGCACCTTGTCAACACTGTTAAGCCCATCAGGTGTTTATTAAAAATCAGAACTGCTGTTTTTGTTGGGTGGCTGTGCTGCGCCCCTGTAAAAGCCCAGCTCAGTGTGGAGGGGAATCAGCTGCAGTTTAGGATTTCAGGAGACCTTTTGCCTTGTCGTCACCTGGTGAGGATGATAAACACCCACGTTCTCTTTGCTTCCAAACAGATACACACAATGCCCACTGTTGCACATTCCCTGCTCTCTGCCACATTCTTGTCAGAACCTGAGTGGGTTGCAAAGTATTTCTTCCTGTGCACCCCACCAAGCCCTTTAGTACTTTCTTTGAGGAAGGGTTCCAAAATGATCCTGTGGACTATCCATTTCGGAGGACTGGAAAAAGAAAGAAAAACTATATTGTCTGGAATTCAGGCAGGAAGTTTTTTTGTTGGGGTTGGTTTTTTTGTTGGTTTGTGGTTTTTTGGGGTTTTTTGTATTCTTTTTTTTTTCTGCTGGGTGCCTGCTGTTCCCACCAGAGGCATGGCACATGTGTTTTACTACACATTCGTGTCGTGCATTAACATGCAGGGATATTATAAGAGGTTCTCCAGTGTGGTGAGCAGGCGTAGGCAGGAGATTGATTCCTCAGGAGATTTCAGCAAAATAGCATCTTGGGAGCTGATCAACCCTCAGATGCAAAATTTCTTTACATTGATGATTCTGATCCTCACTCCTTTGTCATAATAACACACAAGGGTTATTGCTGTTATTTTCCAAGCTTGCCTTATCTGTTATAAGCTTCTGAAACAAAACTGTGGGCGAGCAAATGGGGAAACTACAAGGGTGGAGGTAGAGAAACTAATTCCCTTTGCTTTTCAGACATTCCATTTAACAGCTGTCTTAGAAAAGCTCTCCCACAGGACAGCTCCATCATGTGAAATTCCCAAGGGATATGACAAGTCAAATAAATAGTTCATCTACTAATTAGGTGGAAGATAGATGATTGCATTTCGTTCTGGGAGGAGAAACTTTTTGGGTGGAAGAACCTCACCCAGATAAGGGAGGGTATTTTTCAGGTGTGAGTTCAAATGTCCCTCTGTGTGTCCCAACCAAAGCAGAGCAGAACAAATCACTGACGGTTACTTTTGCTAAAGTGTTTTAAAGGTATCATTGCACCCTGCCCTGTGGGGAGAGCTTGCCCTGAGCTCACCTCTGTGAGCAGGAGAGCTGAAAGGAAAGCTAGCAGCAACAAGGATGCTAAGAGGTAACTCCCAGCAGAGTTACACACGGGGGGAGGAAAAGCCCTAAGGTGTTTGTGTAATGTGAATCAGTTGTGAGTCCTGTCCTTCAGCCCAGGGACAGACACAGACCAGTGCATCATCTTTAGTTTGACCTACACCTTCATTATTTATTATTATTATTATTATTATTATTATTGTTGTTGTTGTTGTTGTTGTTATTATTATTATTATTATTATTTAAAGCTGCTGTACTTCAGGTCCTTGCGTCTTTCTTTTTTTTTTTTCCTCCCTGTGCATTATTCTACCACAGAACTTGACCATTTCTGCAGGAATCACTGTCTGGGTTGGGTTGGGCTCCCTGCAGACACCTCTGCTGGGATGGCTGCACGAGCACACCGTGAGCCCAGGATCAGTGTGGCACACTGTGGTTTGCAGTGGAAAAAGCACATCTGCTGCAGAGATGTCCAAGCTCTGTTCAGACACCTAAATCCCGACCAGCACCACGTGCTGCCAGTCCTGAGCATGCTTTTGGAAATGCCAGTGCAGTTCAGTGTCATTTTGCAGTACTGACTCCAAACGAAGCATGAAAGCAGGTAATCAAAAAAGGGTAACATTCTCCTTGTTGAGGTTTCCGGTGTATTAGGGCTCCAGTCTGATTTAAGCTTTAGTGTTTTTTTTTTTTTGGTAGGTCATGGACAGCCCTCTGTCTGTCTCCCACTCAGAATTGTGCTCTCCATAAGTGCTCCAGCAGAAATTATGTTTGCTGGAGTCTGCAGACTGCCTGAAAAAGAAAAAAACCTCTCAGAAGCATGATCCACATCCTATTCCTCCCTCTCCCCACACACTCATCACTGCATCTTCTCCCAGCGGAGCAGTGCTGAAGCCTTAGATACCACGTTAAATGTCAGTCATTTAACCACCAGTTATTTTAGCAAATAAGAGTGGGACTGTCTCCCTGGGGTTGACTGAAAATTGTTAAAGGAGGGAACAAAAGGCAAGGAAAGAGAATAGAAAAGGAGGAGAAAGAGAGAAAGGAACAGAAAGGACAAAGGGAAGCACCAGGCAGAAGGATTTGTGATGCCAGACTCTGAGAGAGACGAGTCAGAGGAAGGCGTCCCGGTGACATCAATAGGCTGCATCCCACCGAGCGCTTCAGGGGCAATAATGAGCCCTTTGTGATCTACCTAAATTACCCAGCCTCGTCCTCAAGGCTGTGTTCTCACCCGGGCCTCTGATTCTCCTGCTGGTGTCAGCAGCAGCTCTGCCTCTGCCTGCGCTCTGCCAGTCACTGATTAGGAAGGAAACTTCTCCAAGGTGGGGGATGCTCCTGTGTTTGGGAGATGGTGAAAGAACTGCTGATTAACACCATGGGGAGGATGGGAATCCTCCTTCCTTTTGCCTTCTGTCTTGCTCCACATTCCTTTGTCCTTGCCTTCTGTTCTGGAGTCTGGTTCTGTCCCCTTGGTGGGACAGAAGTGGAGCTGATATCTACATTTACCTGTAACAATAAGTAGATTTTCTCTTGGAGAATCATGTTAGCTCCCTGTGGTGGCAGTGCAAGTTTTCTCTACAAGCAGAAAACATTCAGGGTGTATTAATAAGCTGTCATCTGGTTGTTCTCATGAGTTGTGTTTGTTACATTGCCTGAGGCTCTGGTGGTTCTGGCATGGAGGGCTGCATGAGTTTGAAATCTGGAGTCTGTCCATGCACGACTTTCAAATTCACATTGGAGAACATTTGAGGAAGGAAAAAGCAGTTCTCAAGTCAGAAGAGCACTGTTGGTGTGGGCAGAGAAACTCACAGAGCAGAAAATCCCTCCCAGGAAGCTCTGTTCTCATCTGGAATTAATCAGAACAGTCTTTTTAAAGTGTGTACAGACTGTGGATATCCTCAGTTGCATCAGGTAATAGTCAGACACAGAGCTTTTAGTGGCATTACTCCAAGTAAGCAAGAGCAGAGTTGGCCTCTTGCCCCAGGATCCCAAACCTGACCACAGTAATCATGAAGAAGAGTGTGTATTTCTGAGGATGAACATGGAAACCCCACTGGAAAAATCAAACTGAAAAACAAACCAAAACCAAACCAAATCCAACCTGCCTCAAATCAGTGGAAAATAATAACTAGACTGTTATCTTTAAGATAGCTCAAGTTATATTCTTAAAGCAAAATGATAGCTATGCAGAAGATAAAGCCAATATCTGCATTTTGTGTGAATAGTCCAATTACCATGATAAACTCGCTCCTGTTAACATCTCATCTGCTTGTCATTTTTAACATAGAGCGGGGAGGGCAGGAAAAGTGAATTTTTGCATGGAGTTTGCGTAATATTCATCAGAAAAAACAACACCTGACAAGCATAGCAGCACCTTGAGAGCTTAATCATCATTGAAGCCAAGTACAAAAGGAGGAAATCAAAAGTTCTGTGGAAGCTGGGGGCTTATTTAAAGAAATGAGCCAAAGCAGACTCATACTTTGGCTTGAGGCTTTTCTGTGTAGATGAGAGCAAACTACTGTATTAGACAAGTTGTTTCACATCATTGTCCATCAGGGTTTGGACTTTCACTGTGCTGCTCTAATACCTTTTACAAACTATCTGTTTTCTCCCAGAAATAAAGAAAGGCCCACGCACATGCTGCTGTAGAAGGTCAGAGTGAAAAGGAGGTTTAAGCTGGCTCTAAGGTTCTCACCTTATTTTTAATACTGTGTTTGTATGGATTAAAAAATCGGATGAATGCAGTTGGTACTGAATTAACCCTTGCTCCTTCAGGGCTGAGCATGCAGAGCATGTTTGTAGGGCAATAGCTGAAAATCCCAGGCTGTGTAACACAAATGCCAGGTGATAAAAGTCCTTATTTGCTGGTTTTACTTGCCATGAGCTATAGAGGAGGCACCTCTTTTTGAAGATAACATAGGAACACAAAAGGTGTTACACTGAGTGCAACCAAAGATCGAACTACCCAGTGCACTGTCTGATAATTGGGTAGAGAAGCCGTTTAAGGGAGAATATAAAAGATACTGGCTCCTGCTTTGATGCTGTTTAATGTAAAGTTTCCTCTGCTAGGGTTTGCATCCAGAGTATTGTGTTTGACAGCCAGCAGCAGAGCAACCCCCTGAATATTAGTGATCTCAAAATTCATTTATACTGAGGCTCATCCAGCATGGAGTTCCAGGACTTCATGCTGCATCACTTGGCAGCTCTGCTTTTAAACCCACTTCATCTTCGTTCCTGGGTGCTCCCCTAGATCTTGGCTTTTGAGAAATAAATAACATGTATAATATTTAAC
Organism: Acanthiza pusilla; assembly: GCA_036630365.1. Classification (NCBI taxonomy): domain Eukaryota; kingdom Metazoa; phylum Chordata; class Aves; order Passeriformes; family Acanthizidae; genus Acanthiza; species Acanthiza pusilla. The sequence continues at coordinate 5,984,202 of JAXCHO010000049.1, read as the reverse complement.
CTTATTCCCCTCTCCAAACCATTCCTGATTTTGTGCATTTCTATCAACCCACGGCACTCATCTCTTTTTCAGGCTGCGCAGTTCTGGTGTCCTCAGTGCACCTCAAGCCCTCAGTGACCCCAAAAGTTGCTTTAATATTTTGATGCCTTTTTGCATTCCACAGTATCCCCTGGGACATGTGCAAGGGTTTTGTCTGCTCTTTGGCCCCTTCATGGGCTGGAAACTCTCTGACCTTACCCCTTGCAGGGCTTGCTGTGTACAGGTTCCTCGTGGTGCTAATTTTGAGCAGCACACAATTCATACCTCCAGGATCTGATCAAATGGGCATGCAAATGGAGACAGATGTGGCAGCTGTAATGGGGCTGTTTCAGCCACTAGATCTGGAGGAATCATTTTTCTGAGGCCTCCTTCTCTCCAGGGGGAGAACTGCTGCATTATTCATGGTCGCTATTTCCACTGTAAACTCTCGTCTCATGATTACAGAACTGCCACACTTTCCCCCCCTCAGTTTCCTCCCTCAGTTCCTTTGCACTTTCATGCTTCTCACTCCTTTGCAAAGGTAATGGTGTGCCTCTTTGAAGTCCTCAGGGAGAAAGGACCCTGCCAGGGCAAGAACATGGAGCTCCAAGGCTCCAAGAGTCTCTTGGTGTGTCTGCTGAACGAGGCAGTCCGACCTTTCCTGCATATGGAATTTTGTCCCATCAGGAACAGAGCTGATTTTACTTTCATGTTTAAAAGTACATCCACTCATCTCCCCTGACTGATAGCCAAAGGGAGCAATTTGGTAGCTGCTTTGAATATCTTGTATCACAATAGTCTATTGCTTCAAATTTTATGCCATACGGGAGTAATTCAGATATCCTGTAACTTTATCCTGGGTGTAACGAGAATAAGAACTTTGTAAGTCTCTCTGGATTGCCTTAGCCTTTTGCATGATTTCTTACTAAGTAATTGATTTGGAAAGTAGCAGGAATGGCAAAATATGCCCCTAATGTGAGAGCACTGCATTTTCCATGTCGCTGTTATACATAACTTCCATGTGTATTTACATGAGTAGCATCAGCACAGAGCCAGGAGATATTATGTAGAAAAATAAGCGTTCAGGGAGTATCTGATGAATAAAAATAAGAATCATTTGAAGATCTGGCCTTGCAAAGATTGAAGCACAAATCTGTTTCCATAACCTTGCTCCAGCATTTCCTGCAGGCTGTGGGATGTTGGGTACTAACCCATGTTTTTTCTGTGGCAGCATCCCAAGCCATCCTTCCAATCTTCCCTCAGCTCCGTTCCTGCTCTACTAATAAGACAAATCCAAACATCGAAACAGAGAGAAAGCAGCATTACAGGAATGTGAGGGGATTGAGACGTAATTTTCCATTTCCAAAATGATTTTTATTCTGACATTTCCAGAAACATATGGCCCCATGTTCTGCGCGCGGTTTCTTAGGATGTGCTGTCCCTCTGCCTTGCTTCCCAGAACTCGCAGTCCCCCACACACATGCTCACAGCAACGTGCAGCGATGCCCAGCGTTGCACTCCAGGCTGTCTGGAGGGAGGCAGGATCTGAGCATCTCATCCTCTGGGTCCCTCTGGAGTTCAGCCCTTGCTGCTTCAGGAACAGGAGCTTGAGAAACACCTTCCTGTGTGCCTTGATCTGCTTTAAAGGAGGCAGATCAGGGCTAGCAGTCCAAGTTTCAAGGTTTTGGACGTGCTGAGCTCAAGGCAGAGCTCAGGTGTCCCCAAAAACTGCTCCTCTGGTCTTTGGGGCAGCTCTGCAGCCCCACGAGGCTGTGAGCTGCCACCCCTGCGGCTGCTGGCAGGCTGGAAATTGGAAGGGATTTCTCTGAAAACCTTCCTTTGCCATTGTCCCTCATTTGCAGCATGTCTCATAGGCTGAGTAACTGAAAGAACGGCAAGGGCAGGGGTTCAGCAGTGTTTTATTGCTCTGAGCAGGCAGAACTGCAGATTCCGTGTGCTGCTGGTGACACAGAGGGCAAAAACAGTGGCAGATCCTGCAACAGGAGCTCTGTTGCTAAGGAGAGCCCTGTGCAAGGCAGGGGAGAGAAGTCTCCAAAGCACACACAGATATCCAGGGTGTCCCTGGGAATGGCTCTGTCTGCACGGAGATTCTGTGCCCGACCTCTGCAGACAGAGGGGACTGAGCAGAAATTTAAGCAGCTTCTTGAACCCAGGTGCCTATATCCTCTGTGCTCTGTGTGGCTCCCCTGGACTTTGTGTAAATTCTTTTAGTCCAGTTACTATGAAATACATAAGAAAATGCATGTATGAAAAGTCTGAGAAGAATCAAACCTGGTTTAATGTTGATTGTCCCAAGAACCATTTCATATCACACCAACCAACCCATTTTGCATTCTCTTTACTGTCCAGACTGTTTTTCCAGGGAAAAGTGATGTGGGGGTGGGAGTCAGAGCTGGAGGAGAATCTTGCAAAGCTGAAGGAATTGGAGGGCAGGTGATGAGGAAGAACATCCCCTGCTCATGTCAGCTGTGCCATAAGGGCTGGGGTTTCCATGAGAGCAGAGCGTGCTGTGGACACCCCTGAGGCTGCAGGGGTGCCTGTGGGAGCTGGGGCTGTGTCTGAATGGAATAATTTTCATCAGTCTGTGGTAGATGCGGCTGTGGCTGCCAAACACCGTTCCTGCCCTGCCAGAACCATCCCAGCAGAGCACAGTTTGCAGCACACAGCGACCTGAGCCTGCCTTTGCTGTGACACCTTGATTTCCTCGAAATCCCCCCTCCCCAGCCCCCACAAAGGCACTTCCAGGAGCAATCCCTCCACCTCCCACACGCACAACCACAAAACCCCTTTTGTCTGAGGATCCCTGGATGGGAGCATCCGACCTCACTACGCAGTTCTGCTAATGAAGCTGCTGAGAGTAATTAAACTGAGCAGATTAGAGTTACAGAGCAATATCGGTTATGATATTTGGAATAAGCGATGCTGGGGGTAATTATGGCACTCAGCTCTCTCTCTGCCTCTCCCCACACATGCTGCCTGTTCAGAGCACCCCAGGCAGGGTAAGAGAGGCTTTGTGGTGGTACCTCTCATCCTAAAGACAGTCTGTGCATGACCCTGACCTCTGTGCAGCACTCAGGTCCCCAGGGACACTGAGATGAGCTGTGAAATTCAGTCTCAGCTCCAGAGAGACCTGGGGGCAGCTGTCTCTGCTCGCAGCACCAGGGCAGCAGTGATGGGCAGCAGTGATGGGCTGTAGGTCTGCGCCCTTGGCTTAGTCTGTGATGGAAATGCAAAAGGAAAGGGTCCAGGAGCAAACTGGCACAGCACATGAAGGGCAGTGGTATTCTGAGACATTTCAAGGTGTGGATGTGGCTCTGCCCTGCTGAACCGACGCTCTGTGAAATGCCCCAGCCAGAGCACAGCGCTGGGAACAAGCTGAAATTGTTCATCAGAGTCTCTGCTGTCCCCCTGCCATCACCATCCCACTCCACAGGGGCTGGACTGGCCCGTGCTGTGCCAGCTTGTGGATTTTGCCTTTTCTTCCCAACTCCAAGAAGGTTTATTTTGAGATTGGAAACCTCAAAGGCTTTCCTCTGCTGCCCTGCTGCCAACAGTGCTCCCTTGCTCATCATCTGGCATACCCTGCCTGCTGTTATCTCCATTATAAAATCATGGAAGTGGTTATGCAAGATAAAATCGTTCTGGGTGAGTTTTGATCTCGTTTACACCTCTGTGAATCAGAAGTGGGTTTTTGGTTGTGATTTTTGTTGTTAGTCTTGCAAAAGGGTGGATGATTTGGAGCTCCCCTGAGTTTTCAGGAGAAAAGTTCGGGGGTTTGTGTTGGAGTAGGAGAAAAAGGACTGAAAAAATGAAAGAGAATTATATGAACAGGGCACTTCTCTTCTCCACAGAGGCTCCTAGTTGGAATCTCATTCTTTAGGTGTGATCTCTTGCATTCCTGATTCCGTGCTCGGGCTCAGGTCAGTAACAAGTGACACCAGATGCACTGAGTCACAGAAAGGAAGATGCTGATTCCTCTTTTCTCCCTGAATTCGTTCAGAAACCATTTTTTTTTTTTCTTCAGAGTCTCGGTAAAGGAACATGATAAGGAATTTTTTTTCATATTCTATTTTCTGTAAATGTTTATCCAAATCAAACTGGATACTTTAGAAAATCAGAGCATCTGACTGGAGAACACAGGCCCACTGATTTAGGAAATCCTTCAGGTCAGTCCAGCTTGTCAAGATGTTTAGCACGGCTCAGCAGAGGTGGTTTTGTGTCTTACTCTGGGCTGTGCATTTTAACAAAGAAAAGGACCTTGGGGAAAGCCTGTGAGGGAGCCAGGTGTGGCCCAAGCACCAGAACAGGGAAGGGAAAGGGAGAGGGCTGGGGTTTAGCCTGGAGCATGGAAATGCAGCTGTCATTTTCAAATCTTATTGCCAGCGGTGCTTTCAGTGAGCCAGGTCCATGGGTGGCTGGCACAACCTCCCAGGGCCCCTCCTGGCCCAAACCTCAATGTTTTTGGGAAAATGCAGGAGGGATGTTTCATGCCACACCAGCAGAAATCTTGCTGAACTTTTGCTCTGGGAGAAAAGGGACTTGACAGCTGTGGGGCTTGCTCAGGTCTGCATTACCAAGGCAACTTTCAGGCAGAGGGATTTTCTTCATAGGGCCATATTACTGCTCAGTGATTCCATAAATAACCATATTTTCTTGCCAAGACAGTGAGTAAAGGCCCTGGAAGTGCAGCTGTTGAACCACTGCAAGCTCTCAGAGTCTTTCTGACACCCTTGGATTTTCTACTGTTGGCCCCCAACTCACTTCTTTTTAATGGTATTTACAGCATTTAATAAGTAACCCCAAATAGCCTTGATAAAACACTGTTTCCTGCATGCAGAAAATTGAGGTTTTTTGCTAGTCTGTGTGGAATTTTCCCTTCCCAGAGCCAGCGGAGATAGTGTGCTTCAATGCACAATATATCCCATGTTTTCAAATTCATGAAGGGATTTTTCTTTACCTGCTGGGTTGCATTTCTTTAGGCTGGGTGCTGTCAAATCCTGAAATCCACCGGCCCTTACATCTCCTCTATGAAAAAAAAAGATAAAAATCAGAGAGAATTCACCGAGCAGGTGCAACACATGGATCACAACCTTTCCACCTCACTGTGCACCCAGATGTGCTCATGGCTGACACTCAGCAGCCAAACGTGCTGCCCTCGCACCCCAGGCAGGGTGAGATGCTGAAAACCAGCAGCACTTTGCTGGACTCGGGCAATGGGATCAGTTCAGAGGGATGGATATGTCTGAGGAGCCTTTTGTAGCTGCAGCTGTTCTCTCTCCTGCCTGGAACTGCTGTCTGAAAGCATCCACTTAAAAGGTATCAGGTTCTTGAAACCACAAGCTTGTAAAACAAGTCATGCATTTTTAATACAATGTTGAATTTGAGGCTTCTTTTTATTAATCTCCCCTTTTTAGCATTGAAAATTCATATTCCTAGATTTGGGGTTTTTTTCCTTCTGAAGTTGTAAGGCAGCACCTTGCTGAAAAAGAGACAAATTACTCAATCCAGTTACTCCAGGAGCTGGGACTTTTCAGACTTCAGTCCCCCTTGCAAGCCTTGTGCTGAGACTGCAAGAGCCAGCAGCTCTGTCCACATCCCTGATTCAGTGATGGAACCCCATGTGTTGATTTTCAGAGAGAAAAACCCCTGAGTGCCACTGCAGGTGGTTTACGTAAAGCTCTGTCTCAGTCCCTACTGCTGTGAATTTGGGCCAGCACTTACGGCAGAGATGGAGGGGCTAAATCACTGGAGACATTCTGTTTCTGTCTAAATGATTTTATGGCCATTACAAGGTCTCCTGCAGTTGCTGTAACACCACTTTAGGAACAAATCCGCTCAGAGAGAAGCTGACGGATGCTGAATCATGGAAAGGAAGTGGCTGCCTGTGAGATCCCAAACACCACAATCTGGGGATCTCCATCTTGAAGAGAGCTGTAAAATTACAGTTCTCACACAGGGGATGCAATCTCCCATCAGTTCAGTCTGGATTTCTCTCTTGCTGCCAAGACATTCTCCCTTTAATTAATATTTCATCCTGTTGATGCAACTTGTCCACTTATTTTCCCAGTTGTTTGCAGTGCGGATTTCCCAAATTGTTTCCTCGGGGCACTTGCAAAATCAAGATCTCACATCTGAGGAGCTCCTTGCAGCTCAATTATTGAAATTTCTGGCTGAAAAATGTATGCACTTTTAATTAAAAAAAAAAAAAATTACCCAGAAAAACCAGCCTGGAGGTAGTTTTAAAGTAAGAGGAATTTTTTGTTAAATAATGAAGGGAAAAAAAGCCCCAAACCCCGAGTGGTTTAATAGTTACAGCACTGCATGCCCAGAAATGATGTGAGACCTTTCCCAGTGATGGATAATGGGGAAGTGCCTGGGACTGAGCCATGTCACCCTAAAAAAACACCAGAAGCTGAAACCACCAGAGATGTGAGTGCTGTTCCCTGACAGAGAGCACAGCACCCTCCTTCTCAACCCTGGGCCAGGCTGAGTTTGAGAAGGGATTAATCCTTGGGCAGAGCAGCAGAAAGACGTGGCATTGCCTCTGTTTGCTCTGCCTTAAGCTGGAGCCTGGGCCTGTATTGGTTCAGATCCTGCAGTTTACGTAAAATTAATCCTGAGCTGAAGTGGAGAACTCTGAGAGTTCCCAGAGGGTCTTATTTCTGTTTTCCCTCTAACTGGTGCCAGACCAGGGCTTTCTCCCAGGTTATTCTGCAGCCTGGAAAAGGCAATCCTGCACATCTGTGCTTTGCAGCGCCACAGGGAGGAATTCCTCATCCTTGGTGTCTGCCATGGGGAGAATAAATTCACCAATACCTGCACAAGAATCCCAACATGAAGACAACACGATGCACTTCAGGGGCTCTTTACACAGGGTTTTGGCAGAAGGGATCTGTGTGGGAGCGTTGCTGTGGAAATCTGGGGCAGCTCAGTCTGTGCCTTACGAGTACCAAGCTGCCTATGCTCCCTGTGCCACCAGGAAACCCTCCTGAGCACAGCCATCCCAGAGAGTCCCTGTGCCATCCCAGAGAGTCCCTGTGCCATCCCAGAGAGTCCCTGTGCCACCAGCAACGATTCCAGTGCTTTTTCTTGTGGTTCTGTCCATCTCTAAGACTCTGGGTGCAGCCACAGGAGCAGGCTGCAGATATTTGTGTGCATTATGGAGGTGCGGTGTGTCCCTCCCCCAGGCTCTGTGCATTCCCAGGGACGGAGAGAGTGGCTGCAGGGTGCTGGGACCCCAGGTCTGGGGCAGCAGTGGACAGCAGGACCCTCTTGGGACAGCCACTGCTCCCACAGTGGGCAGAAGTGCTGTGGGGTTTGGTGGCACACAGGAGGGGATGCCCTGTGCAGCTCTACCCCAATTCCATCCGTGTTTGCCGAGGCAGAGCAGCCTCGTGGCCAAGGCAGACACGCGCTGGGGGAAGCATGAGGCAGGTGCCTGGCTGTCCTCTCTGCACATGCCACATTGCTTCACACAACAGACTGGCGGTGCCTCCCACCCTCTCAGCTGTCATGCAGGAGGCTGACAGGGCCCAGCTCGGTCCCTGTGACCCAGCTTGTGCCCTCAATTCTGCCCTTACGACCACCTTTATCCTGAATGGACCTGTTGGCCTCGGTAGGGTGACTGGGTGAGACCAGATTTGCACAGCAGAATTAGGGCTGCAGGAGGTGAGCCTCAGCTGTTGGTGTGAATCGATGAGGTTTCTTCCCAACACGTTGTGGTTTTGCCCTTGGGGATAAAAAAATCCTGGGGAAAGTGTGGCACTGCTAATTGGCAGGGAAGACAGATGTGAGAACTGCTCTGTGACTGAGTGGCTCCAGATGTGAGCCAGCAGCTGTGCCCAGGGATGTCACAGCACTGGGACGGTGGCACTTGGCCACAGCATGGAGGTGCCATCCTGCTCGAGGAGTCGGCACTGTGCAAGGTACCCCATGGTGGGTCTCTCTCAGAGGCAAGAACTTCTCCTGGGCTGAGCAAGAGGCTTCCCAGATAGAGAATATTCTGCCAATGTTTACTTTTGGTTTGTGGAGAAGTTGGAAAAGGAGGTGATGAAGGTGAAGAGAGAAGCCCTTCTGGCTGCTCGGAAGCAGGCTTGGTGTTTTGAGTATTTTTAGGAAGATGTGTTATAGAAGAAAAGCTGATGAGTTTGAATATAAGCATGTTCAAAGTGGGAGAGAGGCACAGCATGAACCCCATTCCTCCTCATGTCCTCCCTGCTAAACATCAGAGAAAACAAGTTATGAGAAATGGGAAGAAAAACAATGAGATGGAAATTGAGGATAGAGGGACAGCATTGTTGGCTAGGTCCTTTCCTGATGGATTTGTTTTTAAGGAGAAGTCGTATAAACACAGGGCAGATCATGCCCAGAGAAGGTGCAAAGGAGATGCTGCCCAGTGTCCCTGAATTTTCTTTCAGGGAAATCTCTCCATCACACTCCAGACTTTGCAGCTTGAGATGCAGGATTTTGTACACAGAGAAAACTGGCAGATCACAGTTTGTAGGGAAGCCCCCATGTTTTTGTTTCTCTGCCAGCCTCTCCCTTGAAATGTAAATAAATAGGGTTGGAGACACACATAATGAGGCCCAAGGGTAAAGCACTAAAAATCCATCATCATGTTTTCTTTGGCTGAATTTCTGAAAAAAATTTTTTAAGAAAGGGGAAAAAAAAAAAAAAAAAGCAAAACTAGATGAGGAATGTTTTAAAAAGAAATCCGACCAGTTCAGCACACAGGAAAGCTCAAAGCTGCTGTAGGGAAGCACTGGTGTGCAAACTAATGAGTAAACAAACACAAACAGTGGCACACACTGCCTAAAAAGACCTCTTTCCACCTCAGATTGGAAGGCAGATTGTTACCCACACCTGGGCAGACCCAGCTTTGAAACTTTGTGCTGAAAACAGTGATGAACTCCATTGTTAGTGGGCAGAGGATTTTTCTGCAGCCCTTGCACAGCCTCTCCGAGCCTCATTTCTTCCCAACATTCAGCAGGACAGCACTGGCTAAAACAGGCACTGCATTTTAGGAATGGATTACACCTACCCAGGGAGGAAGGCAGGGTGCAAAAGCTGTTTTCTAGGGAGAGGATCCCTAAGAAGGAAACCAGTGGCGTGATTCTTTCCTGATGTCCCAGAGTCTGAGGCAGTCACCTCGTGCCACACGCAAGGAGCCAAGTGAACGTGTCCCTCTGCAATGTGCATGTGCTGAGCTGGGGCTGCATCCTGGGGAAGCATCTGCTGCATCCCCAAAAAAACAGCAGCAGCTCTGCACTCACCAACGGGGAGTTGGAATTGACTGCTTGGGAAAAGGATCAAAGGGAAATTGCTTTACGTCGTGTTTCTTCACCAAGAGTGTTCCTCTGCACTCGGTGCCCCTTCTCCCCAGAGCATTGCTTTTGATGTTGCAATCTGCACCATATCAATAGGAGGGCAGGTGGGCTTTGCTGCTAGTTGGGCTTGCCAGGGTGAGCTTCAAGGTGCATTTCAAGGTGCATGAAAAAGGCCATCCCTGTGTGGATATCTGTAGGAACCACTCCTGGTGTGAGCAGGGACCCTTCCAGCTCCCCAACGGGACAAATGCAAACCAAGAGCCATTTGATTTCCAGCGCTTTGCTGCAGTGCAGTGTGCTCCACCTCAGCACCAGTGCCTCTGTCTGGGCAGCAGGCAGGGAACCTCTTCTCTACTCCATGGCAGAGTCAGCTCCAGCTCTGCTCTGCCCTCCTGCTCCCCTTGACACTGCTCCGAGGCTCGGGAGTCACAGAATCCTGCCTGGCAGCACTCAATTAGAGATGTCTTTTGGGCACCGAGCTGCTGACATCAAGCAAGGCATTGTTGCAAATCAGTGTGGCAGCACAGAAACCCCTCTTGTTAGGAAGAAAAGAAATGTGAAGCAATCCTTGTTGTACAAAAGGGAAACCTGCAGAAGCTATTTACACATTTCAGGGAGGGTGTGTGTGACTCTAATGCTGCAGTACTGGGGACAGAGGGGCTGTGCACACAGCAAAAGAAACACACAGTGAAGATCATGCCTTTGAATGTGTCACCCACTGATCCCAAGTGCCTGTTCCCAATTTGTTCAGTTTGATCAACAAAACACCTGAGCATCTATTCAACTTTTTCTTAGCTCACAGAGAACAGTGTCGGGCTGCGGCTCCAGCCCTCGCCAAGGGAGCACAGGGGCACACTGGGAGCAAGCCAATAGGCATAGGGGAAATTTTGGGTGCCCCAAAAAGTGCAGAGCATGTCCCAGGGTGCCTGGGGCTGTTGTGTGCTGCCCCACACACCTGGCCAGGCTGTCCACCCACAGGACAAAAAGCAGACCAATGCTGCATACCCAGATAGCGACCTCCCAATCCTCATCCATATTTGACATTATACACATATTTTGCTGCCTTGCTGTTCAGATTTATATTGTGCCTGTATGTGTGTGTGGGCAGAGGGCTGAATGGCAGTGGTTTCCCGTGGAGCACTTGGGTAATTGCCCTGCCTTGGTTTGGGGGGTTTCCTTTAGAATTATTTGCAAGGGCTTGAAAGGAAAAAGAAAACCCAGACAGAGGCTGTTGCTCAGGAGAGACTTTCAAGTGAGGAATGTGAGTGTGGGTCCAGGGACTCGCTGGGGGTCTCATCCCCAACACCACGGTCCAGCAGCCACAGAGGAGCAAAGTCTGCACTGCCACTGGGGGTGCCTTCAACCCACTGAGTTCCTTTCACACCAAAAATGGACAGCTTTTGGAGCAATGAAATGTGTGTTTGCCCTTTGCATAGGAGTAGAGGACTTACTTGAAGTTTGGGAATTAATTTTGCCACTGAAACCACAGAGGCTGAGTATGGCTGCAAGACATCCCTCAGTGCATCAGCCCCTCCTGCACGTTCAACGTTCAAGGTTATTAAACACAGTCCTGAGTGACGCTGCTGGGGTGACAGGTACTTGTGAGCAGCAAAACTCACACTGAATTCAGAGCTGAGGAAAACAGATGCGGCTTCTTGTATAGCCTTCTGGATCTTTTTAATAACTCACTATAAATGAGGCTATTAATTATAACAACAAGGAGAGTAACGCCAGGTATTTTCCCTGGTGTTTCACAGCTTGCCGAGCTAGAACAAATCCTCCAAGCCAGCAGCCTCAGGTGGATTTGAACATGAGCTGAGAAGCCAGGAACACCTGGTTCTTTCATCAGCTTTGATACAGACTCATTGTGCGACATCCAGAAAGTCCCTTGAAGTTTGTTTTTGGGAGGTACTGAGCGATCACTGCTGCTCAGCACATCTGAAACCAGCCCAGCCTGGCCCTTGGTAAAACACAGCCTGGAGCTCCTTTGAGCTCCTGCAATGAAAGGCACGTCATGAATGCAAAGTTTATTATACATCCACCGTGTAATGTCATGTGCACTCCTAATGTAGTAAACACTGCAGATATTCCGAAGGCACGGCATCTTATCTGTAGTAAACACATTCTGAAGCTCCTCACTGAATTACTCTAAGCCTCTGATGTCCCTGCATAGATTTTGGTTGAGTTTTGGCCCTTGAAGGTATTTGTAGACTCCTGCCATATTCCTCTACAGAATATCTGCCAGATCCATCCGTTCCAGGCCCTTCTGTTACCAACACAGCAGATGCACTCAAAGTTACGAAGCCCAGAGTAAGCAAAACTAAAGTGTTTAATCTATTATTAATCAGTCAGTTGCAGAAATGATAGGGCTCTGGGGGACCTCAGAAAGACATCAATATTTATTGCCTCGTTAGCAAATGCCACCTTTTTTTTTTTCTTTTTTTTTTTTTTTTTTTTTTTTTTTTAAAGAGACAACAGGATTATGAATGTTGTTTATGTTTCCAGTCATTCCATAAAGAGGCAATGTCATGTTTTGGGACAGGCTGATTCAGAGCAAGGTATTTAATATTTTTCACAAAATACTGAGATTTCCACCATGTCTCTGTTGTTCTTGGTCTTGCAGTCAAGGTTTCACCTTCTTTAGAACCAATGGTCCAAGCTGAAATCAGAGCCCCAGTTACTCCAAGCTACCATCCAGGGAAGTTTTGAAAATTGAAAGATAAAATCTCCCTAATTCCATTTGCTGAGATAAATTATATAAATCCCATAAAAGAGGAGCAATGAATTATGGTTTCAGTTCCAAAAGAGCTCCACCCATCACTGGCAATTTTTTTTCTGGATTAGGCTAAATTTAAATCGAACATTAGGAAAAAGTTTTTCACTGAAGGGATTGTCAAGCTCTGGCACAAGCTGTCCAGGGCAGTGGCTGAGTCACCATCCCTGGAGGTATTTAAAAGACATGTAGATGTGGCCCTTAAGGATATGATTTAGTTGTGGACTTGGCAGTGTTAACTCGATGTGTTGGACTCAATGATCCTAAAGCTCTTTTCCAACCTAAACAATTCTATGATTCTATAAACAACTCATCCTTCAGTGCTTGTGTTTCACAGCTTTTTGCAGTTCTTGCTTGAGTTTGCTCCTTGACATTTTCAGCACCAATCCTAGTGATGCTGATTTTAAAATGACCTTCATCCCTTGTACCCAATCTTTTAGCTCACTTAGTTCCTGCCTTCAGATACCCATGAGCTGCTTTCTTTTAAACACTGTGTATTGCTTTTTGCTCTGCTTTGCTTTGTTGTTGTTTGGTTGATTTTTGTTTGGTTTGCTTTGGTTTTGGTTTCGCATTTTTTTAATTAATTTTCTTCTTTTCACAATTTTATTTTTGTTGATATTTTCTAGTCCTCTTTGCAGTTTTTGAATTTTTCCTGTAGTAGAAGAATAATTTCTCTCATCTTAAGAACACTTCAATGCCACCATCTTTGAAGCAGCTTCTTGGTTGAACATTATTGTTGTTTTCACGCAAGAGATGTTGAGGAAGAGAGCAGGGACACTAAAATCCAAGAGGGGATGAGAGAATAAAGTAAATAAATCAGAAAATAGGGCTGTGGAAAAACACACCGTTCATGAATGGGGCAAAGAATAGAGGAAGAGAGAGGACATTTCAAAGGAAAGAAACAGTGACCTTAGTCACGGCAGAGTTCCCTTCAGGTCGTTGATCTCATCACTTATTCTTTCTCACCATTGCACTTCCCTTGCTCTCTCTTGCTCCAGTCACTGATTTTCCCTCTTTCACACAAGGCACAGACTTTTTTAAACAGGAAAATGAGCTATTATGAACATCAATTCACCTTCTCGTAAGTGTGCAAAGAGAAAAACCACCACCTTGGGCTGAGTCCAAAGCCATTGTGGACCAAAGGATGATCTCTGCCCATGCAATTTGATAGTAAAAACCCTTGTGGTATCTCCAAGTTATTTTACAGGGTCTGGCAGCTTCTCAAGAGCTTTAATCCCTGTCCCAGGAGCTTCAAAATTTGTTCTCCTCAAACACGTGAGACCTGTAATCACTGTGGCAGGGGACTGGTTCATTGTGCTTTTTGTTTGCTAGGAAATGAGATAGTTTTTACTTCTCTAGTTTAAAAGTACTCAGGGCTTCCCTTAGTTTTCCTCCATCCTTTAATTTGAATTGGCTCTTTTGACTTTGTCCTGGAGTTCTGTGCTCACTGAATTGCACTGTGGCTGATGCCAACACACCACTTCTCCCTCAACATTGGTTTTTTTTTTTCCCATTGCATTTCCCCAGACCATTGCAGATAATCACAGCATTCTGTCCAGAGGTGGTGGAAAGCTTGTAGAAATTTTTCTCATTCAAAACAGGTCTTTGCCGTAAAAGATTTTTCCTCCCTTTAAGAATATAGTGGTTTCACTAAATGTTTACTATCTTTTTGCCATTGCAAATCTGAAATAAAAGGTAAACGTGGAGATTTTCTATGTATGCTCACACTTTTTTTGCCAGTTTGCCACTTACCTCCCACCTACCAGTTGGAAAACAGAAGAAAAACCCCCCACATGTGATGCCAATCTCCACCTATTTTCATATTTCTCAGTGTTCCCATCATCTCTCTGCAGAGACAAAAGTAGTAGAGAAATAAAACTATTTTTATCACCTTCTCTGACCAAAAGGAAATGTAAGGCTACTTGAAGCAGCACAAAACTAAATATTCTTGTTTCATTTTGATATTTCCAGAAGGAAAAAAACCAAAAAAGTATTGTCAGGTTTTTTTGGGGTGTGACTTCTTGAGAGGAGACATTGGTAGCTCTATTTGCCAGATTTTCCTTTTAGTTCTCTTCTGAGTTTTATAGCTACAAAAAGGAGACCAATTCAAACACATAGGTGAACTGCAGTCTGAATGGAGGAGGGCATCCTCCCACCTTCAATCCCTCCCTTCCCCTCTGCTCCGTTGGTTTCTGGGAGAATCACTGAAGCTGCTCCTTGAAGCTCTGGCAGAGGCTTTGTGCATCCCCAGTCTCCTCCTGCCCCTGCAGCCCTCTCTGCCTTGGTTGCCCTCACACTGCACCGTAATAAAAAGGCACCCACACTTTGATAAATGCCACACTTTAATAAATTCTTGGTTTACCAAGACCTCAAGGTTTTTTTAAAGCCATTGACTTCAGCATAAGCAGAGTTTGCTTGATCCCACAGGGCAGAGCTCCATGTTTGATAATGTGAGGCATACAGAAACTTTCAAATGTCTTGGTTTCCTCTGCCCCTTTCCAAAGGGATTTTTTTCATCTTTATGCAGATGGTAGGGACCTCTATATCTGCTGCTTCTCCCACAGTGCTCAGCCAACATCTCCTTCATCTGCTGTACCAAGTGTAGGGAAGGAAAACATCCAGCACATTTGCTGCTGGGAGGATAACTGCCCATGGAGCAGTGTTTGCAGTCCAATATTCCCTTCCCTGTGTTTTTCTGTGTCCATGTTCCAGATATGTAATTCCTGTCAGACAGGGCAGGTGCTCCATGTCTCTGGGGACAGGTGAGCAGTGGAGGCGCGGTACTCCAGGATGCAAATGTGTGCTGAGGAAAGGTGAGTGTGGGCTCTGCCTACCCCAGCAACCTCAGCACATCCCGGGGTGCTGCTCTTCCCGCGCAGAGCACAGAGCTCTCCGCTCCCACCCAGCTCATTCCCCACCCCACTGCTGCTGCAGATGAGGAGACAAAGCAAGGAACAAACTCTTGAACCTCTGCTGGTACAAAGAGTGTGCTGGTGCAATGGGGTGCGATTCCAGCACGGGGAGGGACCTCAGGGTCACCGGTGCTGGGCTGTGGGCTCAGACAAAAATGACGCTGCAGATGAAACCAGCTCTGCTTTTGCTCCAGTGCTCCCTTTGGAAAGCAAAACCCAAGCTGCTCTCCTCCCATGGTTACAAATCTCTCTGTGGTTCACAGACTGCATTTATTCATGACTAGTTTATTCGCACTTGTTCTCATGCCAATGTTGTCCTTTAGCATCAATAGCTCTTCTCGAGTGTTTACCCCTCTGACGTTTCTATAAACAGCAATGAATCCCCTCTCAGCCTTTGCTTCCCTGCACTGAAACATGCTAGGTCATTTTAAATCCCTCATGTGACAACATTTCCATTTTTCAGGACAGTTCCCCAAATATCCAAGGTTTCACCCCCAAAACCTCACTTACATTGGTTTATCTCACTTGAAAAAAAAAAACAAATGCTGGTTTTGCTGCACTGAGGGCAGGTTCACATGCATGTGTCAGACTTAGGGAAAAATATGCTCTTCAGGCGTGGGGGATAATGGCGTGTGTGACACAAAGGAGTTCCTGTGTGTGTGAAGTGTGACATGGATGCGTGTGGAGGGATGCTGTCAGCAGGATCGTGTGCGAGACTCCGAAAGGGATTACTCAGCGTGCGAGGGGGTGTCGTAAGGAGGATTTTGAGGTGCGTGACACTGAGAAGGATTATTCTCTGTGTAAAAAAGTGTGTGTGTGTGTGTGTAGAGGAGAGGGAAGATAAGCGGGTGGCCGTGTGTGGCACAGGGAGAGAGATTAGCCAGGGTGTCTGTGAGCGGGGTGATAAGGGAGGGCTGAGTGCGAGAACAGCGCTGTAAAAACTTGGGATTTAGCTAATGGAAGGATTTGGGTGTGTTTTGTGTGTGCATGTGCCTGGGTGGGACACGGAAAGGAGGGTTTGGGAAGTGGGTGGCAGAAGGGATTTGGGAATGCCGGAGGGGCTCCATCCAGGGGTGTGTGTTCCACGGGGCTGCTCATGGCCAGGCACATGTGGGACGCAGTTTGGGACATGTGCTGGGCTCCTGCACCACGGGACAGGGTCATGGAAAAGCCAGCCATGCCCTGTGGGTGGGAAGCATTGTGGGGCACTGCTGAGCCTGACAAGGAGGTGCTCCAGGGCAGGTGACAGAGCAGGGACAAAGCTGCAGCACCTGTGGCTGTACCTGTCGGAGCAGGGAAGGGCGAGCACTCCGGGGGCAGTGGGAAGCAGCAGGTTGGCATTTTGGACACATTTTGGCACAGAAGGAAACACTTCCCTGTGAGCAGGACAGGACAGAGGCTACGTGCTGTGCTGAGCAGAGGTTGACTGGGTTCAGAGTGAGTACAAATACACACATAAATAAGTGTGTGTTTCTCAGGAGACAGAGCTCGGGGAGTGGCCAAACATCCCGCCCGCAGCAGAGTGTGAATGCTGGCACTGTTTCCACTGACCCCATATTCCCCACCCCTCACCTCAGATTTATCCCTGCCGCTCTGGCTCACTGCCCTTGCAGCATCTCTTCCAGGGGGGAAGAACAGTGCCAGCACTCATAGAGCAATTTACGATCCAGAGCAGGGGATGAGGGTTAATTGCATCCCAGCATTTATCTTTCAGCTTTCTGATTTAACAGTAAAACTTTTTCCCTTTTTGTTTTTCCCTGGGAAAATCAGGCTGTTTTGTCAAAACTAGCAGCTTCTTACTTTTGATCAAGCCTAAGTTTTCATTTGAAGGGGAAAGGAAGGTGATGAGAAATTTCAGCTAGCTTTGTTGTCTGTCCTTATTGGATCTGTTCCATTGGCATTAGTTTTGTCTCAGAGATGCTAACAGTAAAGCCTACCAAAGCTTTTATGGTAAAAAAAACCTAAAATAACTGGGGTGTCTAGGGTAAATTTTCTTCAAATAAATCAATTCTTTGCTTGTCCAATGGACTATTTGAATGTTTGCTTTCTGTTTAATGAAAGATCATCAAAAGCCTGGCCAGTTGCTTTGTAGCTTTCAAAATGTATTTATTTTTTAAAGGAGAAGGCTAAAAACTGAGTAGTACAATCTGAGATTCCCCTAGGTGCTGAACAAATATAAGATCTCATGCCTGGAAAATAAAGTAGGAGGCTTCCAACCAGAAATGAAGAGTCTGTATAAGCACCGAAGAAAACTTCATTTAGAAGCACGATCCTAAAATATAGATTGTCCATTATGTTAGGGTCTGTCCATAAAAAGATGCTCTGCTTTGCAACAAAAAGCATTTCAGTGTGATGCAGGGATAGGACAAATGCTGTGACAAAGGTGGCCAAATTCTCCACCTGCATTTTCATTTAACTGAGATGGACCGTCCATGTTGCATCCACCTGGCAGAGCCAATGGAAATAACAACTCCCCTTTGCTCCACTGAGGACTGGAGATGGGATGGGCTTGAATTGAGGTGCACAGAGCTGCTGGTCCAGACCATCCCTGCCCCAGAGGGAGAGATTTTCTTGGCCCAGAAACCAATGCCTGGCAGTAACTCTCCTCAAAAGCCACCAGCTGGGCACCCAGCGCCGTGCTGAAAGTCAGGCCATTAGATAGGCCTTCTGCTTTTTAAAAGCTAATAAACCATGAAATCACAGAGAGAGCCAAACAAAAGGCATTGGAGGGGGCATGGCTTTGTTCTGGGAAGGTCTCCAGCCTTTCAGGCCAGAGGTCATGCTGTCCTTCTTCCCTTCAGCCCAGCATGAATCACAGGGCGTGAGGTTGAGGCACGAGAGAAATTGTGATGGGTTTGGTCTTAAAGGCAGGACACGAGTTCTGCTGCAGAGTGCCCACACTGTGCTGGACACAAAATCCCCGAGCCCAGGGTGAGACACCGAGGCTGTGTGAGCTCGGAGAGGAGCACCACAGCACTGCAGACCTCCTCGTTCTGCTGTCAGCACATTCCCTCCTCCGAAGGATGGGCGAGAGGAGCAAACAGGGTCAGGGAGTGCCCCGAGGAGCAGCCACCATCGGCTGGGGAAGGGCTTTTCGCTGGGGAATTCAGAATTGGGAACACCCTGCTGGAAAAGCGTTGCAATGGGGCTGTTCTTCACTTTGTGTGACAGAGAGGTGTCCGTGTGAGAGCCCTCAGGTCCCACCCCAGAGTGGCTGTGTGGCTGCCTCGGTCTGTCCGGCTGTGAAATGAGGTTAAAAACCTTAGTGGAGGACAGTCTGCCAGGCTTCAGGGGGTGAGGTTTGTAAAAACCCTTCTTAACTAAGACTCATCAGCATCAAAGAGGGAAAAAGTGTTACTTTTTCCATTCAGAGAGAGGAAAAACAGAGTGACCCAGAGGTTGATGCCCATTTTCCTCCCCCCACCTTCCAGAAAAAGGCACCTGACCCTTGGATCTCTGAGTGCACCACACTCAGCCCCCCTTCACACTCTCTTTCATCCCTGTTTTTCTCTTTCAAAGCCCCAATTGATTTTGAAATTAAAACGGCTGTTCTCCCATCAATGAACCTCAAGCTTGCACCTCCTTTCCCCCGCTCCCCTTCTCCCATCCCATTTTCACAACCCCTCAGGTTTCTGTTGTTTCCCATGCATTCGCTTTGAAGGATTTTCCCAATAAGGATGTCAAGAAAAGTTCCTTGAGGGCCTTTTATCACAAATTCCCTTTGGTTTCATGCCTGAGGATGCTTCTGAGGAGGACCAGGCGACCCGTGCTCACGCAGATGTGAAGCCAGCACACTTTGCAGGCGAGTCACAGCTGACTGCACCCACAAATCAGGCCCTGGATCCCTGCAGCCTCCTGCAGGAAACATGATGTGTTTCCCAACCGGCAAAACGAGACCATGCTTAGACCCAGTGTAATTCTGTTGGCCTCGATGTAGTTACCAGGGAAACTGTAATGTAGACAACTTTTGTGCACTGAAATTGAGGTTTCCTTAGCTGACTTACTTATATGGCACAGACTATTATTTCTAGCCGGGCAGAAAGCGGATGATTTTCTCAACGCTTGCATGAGAGACTTGCAGAAGTTTACAGGAGGATGCAAGAGGATTATAGGCACAGATTTACAACTGCACCATCAGGTTTGGCAAGGTGCACCTGCGCAGAGGACCCTCTGTCAGCCAGACCTGCACATGACACCCCAGTTCTTCCACTGCTGCACAGACAATGCCAGAAAAGCAACTTTCCTCAGGAGTGCATGGGTAAAAGTTGTCAAAGAGGAGAGAAGCTTTCAGTGCACATTAGCTAAGGCCTGATTTTTGGAGGTTGCATGCACCATATGGCTTCTCTATGTACCCAAATCACCTAAAGATCATCCCAGCATCTCTTCCTTAAAGAGACATGGCAGTCAACTCAGTAATTTAAGCATGTTTTGGAAGTGTCACCAAGGCTCTCAGCTGACATCGCTCTACTGTCAGGACCAGCAGTGCAGAGGAATGATCACAACAAATTCTGTGGAAATATGACTGCAGATGTTCACTGCCATGTTAAATACGGGCAGCCAGAAAGAATTCCTCTCGCAGGGAAATGAATCTTTACTCCAGCAGAAGGGTCAGGAGCTCGAAGTGGAGGCTACACTGCACACTCCTCTCTGCCACGTTCAGCACTGAAAGTGGGTTGCAGTACAGAGAGAAGAAAATCACAGCCCTCACAGGTTAGCTAGGACAGTCCCAGAGGTGTAAATCACAGGTTTGTTATTGCACCTTGGGCTTCCTGTGAACACCAAGTGAAAAAACCTGTCCCAGGGATGTTTCTTGTTGCCTGTTCTTCCACACTAAGTTTTTGGTGGGGTTCTGCCCACCAATGGCAGCAGCCTCTGCCCTGCCAACCTTCAAGTTTCATCTGCCTTTGTTCAATAGGCTTCTGGGAAAAAAGTGCCTTAATTAGGTTAATTATACCTTTAGCCATCCATGTGCTCACTCTAGCTGTGCAGTTAGAGTCCATTACACAGCATTGTTTCCCCAGTCTTCTGTGGGAAGCGAATCCAACACCTGAAGTGTGAAGCTTTCCATGGCTCAGTTGTCTTCCCAACATTTGTTAAATCCAAGGCATGTTTCCACTCCTTGAAAAGCTGGTGCTCCTGGTGCCTCTCTGTGCAAGACCTGCCTGCCCCTGGCTGGCAAGTGACCCTGATTTAATGGACAAATGGATTTCATTAGGGGCATTTCTCTGTAATGTCAACACAAGTGTTGAGCAGCATCTGGTGAACAGTGAAAGAGCCTCTCCGATGCTTGTGAGATGTGGTACAAATTAGCATCCTCCAGTCTGCTGCTGCTTTTCTGTCTAAATAATATTTTACAGGTAAAGTTTCTGCTGGGAAGCAGTGGGGTTTTCTCAGTAGCTGCCTAAATCATGTCATCGAGTTTGGTTTACACCGAGTGACTGCTCGAAGCAGAGCCTGCATCTGTGTGTGCAGTGTCACTGCTCCGGAATGATGAACGACCCCAGGGCTACAGCAGCTCCCCGTCCTGTGCTCTGGTTGGCCTCCCTGCAATTTGCATTTATGCACAGTGTTTTACATGATCTCTGTTGCTCTCTGCAGCTCACTAGAGAGACTTTTTCTTCAGGAGCTTAAAAACTCTCCCAGAATAGAAACCAGTAGGGAAGGTGTTTGCATGTAAGTAGGCACGTCAGGAAGGGATCTCAGTGTTTTCATAGCGTTAAGGATGCTCCCACATTCTTCTCCCTCAGACACACATCCCATTTTCCAGGTTATTTCTCAGTCCCATGTCAGTGCAGGTGGTTCAAGATAACCTGGTGTCTTCACTGGACTCTCTGTAGAGTCAGTGATTTTGTATCATTCATTAGCATTAATCTAAACTGTGATGTATCCAACTCTGCAAGTAAAACATGCATTTGAAAAGTCTTTCCCCAAGTTTTGCTTTGTATTTGATACCACCTGTCACCAACATTAACGGGATTTGGTTGCCCAAAGGTCTCTTAGTCAAAAGATGTGCACCTAAGGTCATTTTATATAATTGGTGATGAATATTGAAGCTTCTCCCATGCCTTGATCCTCTCCATAGTCCTATGAGTTTGCTTTGAGAGATGATTTTTGAACCAAGTGCAGGTTCAGGAGGAGCCTGTAGCTGTAAAAGTCTCCTCTGCCATGCTGCTAAAATGACACAGACTTCACCTAAGATTTTTAGGAAAATCTCAAATTCCACTTTATTTGTGCTGAAGGCCTTGCTGGGCAGCCAGGTTGATATTTGGCATTTTGGGTCACATTCTCAAGGGGCTCCAGGTGTACCCACAGGTTTGTGGGAGCAGTGGTGGCAGAGCGGTGTTCTTCCAGTTCCTGCATTCCCACCGTTCACATCACTCAATGGGATGGTGCCTTCACCTCCCACGAGAGGGAACTGGCCTTTGGAGCTGCTGCCAGCCCTGGTTTAAGTATCCCCCCTTCACAGAGCTCCATCTGGGCACCCTGACTGGATGCACTTCATGTAAACTGTTTGTTCCACCACCCACGGCGAGCGACTCACACAGAAGTTTCACCAGAGACCATAAAATTGCAAACCATAGGTCCAGATCTCACCATCTGTCGCACTTCTGCCTTCCTGCTCCCCAGACAGCACAGTCTCCCACTGGGTTTAAAAGATCTCGAGCTTAAACTTGTTTGTTTGGGATTTTCCGCAAAACTTGGTGCTCAGAGGCACTGTGGAAATAAAAATGTTGTAACCCTTATCATTTATTGCCCTGGCAATGCAGACAGGATTAAAGCTGTTCTAATGACAGGGAAGAAATGGTAATATTCCCCCTGACATTAAGCAGGCCTGAACAAAGCTATGAGCACAATGGAATGGAACATTAATGTGAAAAAGGAAAATAAAAACCCTACAAGACACGACTGTAGCAAAGAGCCACCAAGGGAGGCACTTAAGCCCACAAAAAACAGCACTCTCAGATGTCAAAGGATCTTGTCATTCTGCACCAAACTCAGCCCTTGCTGAGATGTTAAATAAGCTTCAAAACCATTGGTGCTTTCACAGACCTCAAGCGAACACAATGTGCGACAAGGTAGCACAAAAAGGTTGTGCTCTAGAGCTTAATCCTCGTGTGCTGAGTGTAGTGTGCTGGGTTTGTTCCTTCCTCTTCCCTTCCCAGAAAACAATTGGCTCCAGGGACTGCAGGAGAGGTGGCACTTTTGGGGCAGCGATGGCACATGTAGGTTTTGGAGCATCTGCTTTGCTAACTCAGCGGATACCTGTAAGGTAGCCCTGAAAGTTGATAGAAAACGTGAGCATTTATAAATAACGTGTCAGCTGGTGGGTTCAGGTACTGCTTCCCACTCCAAGCCCCCAAGGACACGATGCTCCGTCCTGTGTGAGAGGTTCTCTTTGAAGGATCTTTGCCATTGGTAAGTGTGACGTTCTGCAGACAATTTCAAGACAGGTCCTTACAAAATCCTTAGTGCAAACCTGAGGCTTGCACTGAAGACAGTCTGAGGCTTTAATGTCTGTGAACCAATATAATGTATTAGGGAAAGAAAAGAAGCTATTGAAGACAAAATGCATTTCATCTTCAGTGCAATCTTCTCTATGTGACACATTTGCTTTCTGCTCCTGCTTATCTTCCCCCCTCCCACTCCTCACTCCCCTCTTTTCACTGTTTTAATAATTCAGCACTTACAGCCCAGAATTAAATGCTGTGGTGAACTAAGAGCAGCGTGCTGTGTACTGTATTAACGTGCTGGGGGTTTGGTGCTTTGTTCTTTTCCTCTGCTGTTGTTCATGCTTCCCAGCAGAATCTACACCATGATCCTGTACTTAGTTTTCCTTGTACAGCACTATCTTCAGAAGGACCAATATAATACAAAAGGCCATCTAATAAGAAAGCAGAAGGAAAATTGGTTCAACCCTCATTCCTCATCTCCTTTTACAATATTGCCGTCGCTTTTTCATTTGTAGTAATCTTGCTTTAATATTTATGTCTCTGCTTCAGACACAGAGAGTTCAACGAGGACAAATTATGAGTTTTCAATTTCATTGTGGAAGGTTAGACAAGAGCAGGGATTTCTGGTCTTCCTGAGCCCATGGGTCCTGTAGGAACATCCATCTGCAGCTGGGGGCCCTGTGAGGGATCGCTCCTTCCTCTGGAGGAGCTCCAGGGGAGCTCAAGGTGAGGGTTGGGGGTTAGGAGAGTCCAGCTGGTTTTGCAGAGCTCCTGCTGCTCCGAGGGCACCCAGCACAGCAGCATCTCCTGCTGGGCTCTTCCTGGGCACAGCAGAAAGGCAGATTGCCCAGCAGACCTGATAACAGCGTCAGACAGCTCTGGCACATCTTTAAGGCCCCTTCCAAGCCAAGCCATTCTATGATTCTCTGATTTTCAAAGACAGAATGTGCCGCAAAAGGATCTCAGGAGACTGTGCCCCAAATGGGTTTGCTCACTGTCCCCCAGAAATGAGCCAGGCTGGCATGGAGGAAAACATTCCCATTTCAAAAATGAGACAAGGTGGAAAAGTCAGATCTTTTATTAGAGCTGAATAATGCAGAGTTTTTCCAGGCACCAGAGCCCTTCTGCACATCTTTTCTGTTTTTAAGTTATGATAGCAGGGAGTGCTGTGGCTCTGGAGTGGGACACTGGAGAGATGAAGGCAGTAGGCAACAAGAACCTCACACAGCTTGAGAGCAGGGCATCAGTGCTTCCAGCTCAGAAATGGGTCTCGTTTTGGGTCTGTATGAGCACGGTGCAGAAGTCAGCCTCTGACCGAAGGGAGTGGAACAGATGGGCTCAGAGAGAAGCAGTTGCCTCCCCGCATCTCACAAGCAAATATCCAACTCATGATTAAATAACAAACCTGTAATTGAGATGGCAATGGACCCAATTTTTCTTACACATAATCTGATCTGTTAACCACAGGACCCTCATTAACCAAACTGGCCCTATTAGAATAATAACCTAATTCTGCCCACAGAAGAAATGCGACCCTTTAACAGATGCTTCTGATCTCAGTGTCTTCCGCATAGGGGATTTGCATCTAATTCCTATTAAAAATGCTGAGAAATAGTTTGTGTTGACTGTAAACCCTTCAATATATTTAACTCTTGGTTTTATATGACTCAACAAAGTATTAGCAACTCCAAAGTAAAAGTATTTTAAAAACAAATAAAGCAAGCAAGTAGAATCTTAACAAACATCATCATTTCTCTTCTTTCCTTATTTCAACAAGTTCAGTGACCTCATTAAGACCTTTGATACTTGGATTTTTTTCTTCTGTTTTGTAGTTGCACTGGATAAGAACTGCATTCAAAGACAGAAAAAATTTATTTCAGAAAAATAAAAGGAGGTTTCAAGATGTGAAGTACACAAGTGAAAGAGGATCTTCAACTGGTCCCTTAGAGAGATTAAAACCAGCTCCCCATGACTATCTCTTCCACCGCCATGATTTTAATTCAAAAGTTCACTTCAGTGACTGAGAGCCCATGTTGTTAACTTTTGGTGACCAAACCACCATGCTGTTTCTCTTTCCTAAAACTCAGCAGCGTGTCAGAAAGAAGTACCCCAAACCCAATTTGATCTCAAAGGAAACTTGTAATTTGTCAGCCAGGCAGACTAAGATTGTTTGTTAGGCAGGCGAACTTAACTGAAAAAATCGAAGCTATCAGCATATGCATTTATGGGCAGCTCTTCCATCACAGATTAGTGTTTAAATATGAGGGAAGGAAAGCAGATCTTTATGTAAAAATCAGCGCTGCTTTCCAGCTTCCAGAATCATTAGAGTAGCAGTGCAGGGAAATGATGGAAGGGAGCATTCTTCTGTGTCTTTTATCCATTTGAAAGAAAAACATAGATCTCTTCTGATTTCACATCAGCCTGATTTGCAGTTGATCAAATATGTGGGACATATCTGCTGTCAGCTAAATACATGAGTGGAACAATGGGGGAGTGTAGAATCTGTTTGGCTTTCCCCTGCTCCAAAAATCTGTGGGAACATGCTGTCGTTGGGATGTGCTGAAGAGATGCGCTCTGGCACCTACGCCACAGTGGAGAGCTGTGAGGACAAACATTTGGGAGGAAAGCTGAGCTGATCCTAATTGAAGCAGACACCAGAGCTCTCTCCTTGGAACTCCACCAGCTTTGCCAACCTCGTGTCAGGTTCTCCATCACCGTGTGAGGGTCGCCTCCAGGCAGGGCATGCTGAGGATTAATTATGCATGCATATCCTCCCTCCTCTTTCCCACATGTGCACAAACACACTCCAAGTGAGCAAAGGGAAGCATGTGGGAGCTGTTTCTTGACACCACTGTTGTCAGTGAGGATGTTTTGCTGCAAGTGAGGGTGTTGGCTCTGTGTCCCAGGAGGTTTGGGCACGTGAGGATGATATTGGGGCTGCAGGCATTGCAGGGCTCATCTTTAAGAGCTTGCAGAGGACAAATGACATAACTGAGATGACTATTTTATTACCCTCAAAGTCTGGCCACATTTATCTTGCAATTTTAAAAAGGCAATTGTTCATTTTGCTGTGTGCTGGATTGAGTGGTTTCAAAGATTTCTTCTTATCTTTGAGTCTATACTTTCTATATTTTTTTGTTTGGGCTACGGGGAATGATTTGGTCACATCTGCAGCTCAGCACTGTAGGAACAGCTTTCCTGGAGAGGGTGCAGTGTCTTCCCTCCTGGACGCTATGGCATTCTCCAGGGTCAGGAAGGCCTCTGAGACCTGGCAGGGACCATCTGTGGTTTCTGTCCCCTCTTGCGGGTGAGAACATGAGTCATTTGCAAGGAACATCTGGGGATATTTCGTTTAATCAGGTTTTTTACCGCTCTTGTGGCTTTGGGTATTAGCACTGTCTCTGCTGCTTCTGTTCTCTGACAGAGGCACATGCAGCAGCTGAATCTCCTAAGAGTCAACTAAGCCATATTATTGGCTCCCTCCAGGGGTAGCTGGGTGAAACTTAATAGTCCATGAGATACAACAAGTCAGTAGAAATGATCTAATGTCCCTTTCTAGTCTTAAACTCAGTGAAATGGTGAAAATTCTGCTTCCAAAGGAAACAGCAGATGAGCAGTTGCCAGGATCTCCTGCCAGGCTTCCTCCCCAGCTGTGTCCCTGGGGAGCAGTTCCCTTTTTGCAGTCTTGTTTGCAGATTCTCAACAGAATGCACAGTTTTCCCTGCTGGAGACCAAATCCTCATTTCCATCCTTCTGTGCAGCCCATTTGCCCTTCCTCCTGCCTCAAACTCTAAGACAGTTTCAGCCTCTCTTTGTGGTGACAGTTTCTGAAAGAAACTTCTTGGTTGATCTTCTTTAACCAAAACCTAAAAGATATATCTGTTTTATCTGGAATCTGCCTTTCACGTGGATCGGGTCAAACATCCACTTGCAAAATACCTCTGACTATCTTAAATGAGAAATTGGTTTTGTTCTTGCTTGTACTCGCTCTGGTTAAGAGATGTAGCCAAAAAAAAAAGTCCACCATGAATTTTTATAGGCTCAAAACACCTTTTCTGCTTTCCTCTTCTGCAGAGAAAATGTGCAATTTAAATTGTTAGTGCTGATGTATTTGCTGATGTATTTTTCTTTTTCTTGGAAATATCTGCAAAGGTGGCCAGGGCTGCCTCTCTTCAGCTCCCAAGTAGGTGTCCTCTCCTGTGGGTGCTTTCCATAAAATCAATGTTTCTCTGATGTACATGCTATACTTTGCTTTGAGTATTTCCAGATGAAAAGAGAACCTTGAGAAAAGCTGCGGGACTAGAAATCCTCGAGACTGTGGATTCCAAGAATGAGTGAATCACAGATGCTTTTTCCTCATCAGAATTCAAGGACACACCAACCCTGCGATGGCTATCATTCCTCAGGGGCAGAGGGGCAGCCTCTCCTGCTTGCTCTACCACATCAGTCACTTTCAGCTAACTTACAAACTGTTTTGATTTTTGCTGTAAGTTAGAAAAGTTTATAGAGCAGTGTGATGAGCTCTCCCCTCACCTGGCTGCAGCAGGCACTCTGCAGAGGTGTGTCCTGAGAGCAGATTGTTGTCACTGGATTGTCTCTCCAGCATGACCAGGTGACAATCCTGTTAATGCCTCTGCTTTTACCTAATTGTCCTTGCTGAATGGTGCTAGAGATCTCAGGGAGAAATCCTGTGCCTGGAGAAGGAGGGATATGGGGTGTCCATGGGCCTGGTGCAGCACTCACTGGGAATTTCCCAGCCACAAATCCCAAACCCATCAATTGTACAGCACTGAGCAGGATGAATATGTTGTAGTTGCCATGGTTATCAATCATTATGAACTATGTTTTCCTAGGGCTAGAGGGAAACTCTGTAATTAATGGCAAATTAATTGTCGGTACCAGCACAGGTACAGCCCAGAACTGATACTCTCTGTCCTTTCCCACTGAGGCCACAAACAGCACGTGCAAACAGCCACAGATGTCTGCGTTTGCACCCAAGCAAACCCTCCTCGCTCACACTCACATCCTGGGACAGGCACACATTTACTGTGCTGGATTTCACTGGATTGCTGCTGCAGGGATGAGCTGGAGGTTGAGCTGTCCAAACTCAGCGGCTGGAGCTGCTCTCCAGGCTGACCACAGCTCTGGGCTGGACTCAGCTGCTCACAGAGAGCAGCACAAGGCTTCAAAAGGGTGATGCTGTCGCCAGCCAATTGACCAGAAGAGCTCAGCTTCTTGGACCTTCCATCCCAGCACAATTTTCATCCCTTTTACATTTCTTAATCTTTTTAAAAATCCATCAGTCAGAGGCTAGTGATGGCTCATTACTACAAAAACAAAGAGAGCTTAAAATATTTGCTTCCTCCACTTAAGGTTTACAGTTCTTAGTAGTAAATTGTTAGGAAGTTGCAGAGCAATCAAATGAGAACAGAATAATTAATAAATTTGCTTCATAAAATGATTAAAGGAAATGTAAAGAAGTTCCAGCAATCTCTTAGTGTATTAAATAACAAGCAAGTAATTTCTTTTTAGTTTTGCTGTGTAAATTCATTCAAAGCATCTGTAATTTAAAATAGCCCTGAGATTTACATAATTTTGCAGCCACTGCTTTTACATTATGAAAAATTCAGTCTCAGAAAGGTGGCTGCAGCTCTCACTCTTCATTTTTCCAGATTAACAGACATAAGAGTTTCTTCGGTTTTCTTGGCAAGCCTTTTTTTTTTTTTCCCAAATTATCTGCCTTGTCCATGGCCCCTCTCAGCCTGCTAGTACAAAGCAAATGAGGGTTCTTTCCAAACTTACTAATGATATAGAGTGTTCATTCTCCCAGTTGTCTTTGGTACAATCTGTTTCAAATGCTGGCACCGATGATGTCTCAGAACAGTGTAGGAGGGATGCCTGAGCGTGACTGAGCCACAGAGTTAAAAAAAAAAAAAGAAAAAGAAAAATGATAGATTCCTTTCAAATAGAAAAGAAAATCCAAGGAAGCCATGCCTTGTCTAAAACAAAACAAACCAAGCCAGGGAAGTTTATTGTCTGGATTATTAATTGTACAGGATTGTTCAGCTGTCCCGAAAATGTCTCTTTAATCATTCAGTGAGGCTGAAGCCTGGGTCTCCAGAGATCATGTTCTGATCTCTCACATATGGTATCTTGCACCGTTCATTAGACCCACTGCTCCAGTCACATGGAAATGATGCTCAGACTATTTCCATCCCTATCTGCTACTTTTCTTCCTGAATGTGTCAGTCTCATGATGAGGGCAGTGACTCCAGCTGATACAGACACAATTGCTGATTGCAAAGAGAGGCACTGCTGTGAAAATAAAGAGAAGAGGGGGTTATTTCCATCTCGGTTCGGGCTTTGTGAGGCATCCCTGCCCTGCAGAATGGCAAATTCCCTCGTGGGAGGAAAATGCTGAGATCACAGGTGCTAATCAGTGAAAAGAGGATGAGTGACCCTGTGAACAAACTGCGGGACTGGGATGCCCAAAAACTGGGCTTGGCTCCAAGAGAAAGGAAAAAATTTCATCAGTCTTGTGAGATTCAGTTCTCAGCACACCACGAAGTCTGGCTGCTTCGTTTTGGGGGTGGGATGGGAGCAGGGACTTGTTTTGCACAATGGGAAGCAGGATTTCTTGCTCTTCCCTCTGCGCGTTTGGTGCTGGCAGTAGACAAGTGAGGAACACATCATTTTTTTCCAGGATGGTTTTAAGCCAGTTAGGGTTGACTTTGTGTCCCTTCTGGAGGGACAGAGCTCACACAGAGCCCAGCTAGGGATGCAAGAAGCTCCTGTTTAGGAGCCTGTCTCCAGCCACACGTGCAGAAGGTTCGGTGCTGGCAGTTAGCAGCAGAATCCAGGTCAGGGCATTCCTGAGCAGCACAGAGCACTTGCCAGGGGACCCCAGAATGTCACATCCAACTCCTCAGCCTGCGCTCGGTGGGGAGAGCGGCAGAGTGGTGTGTGAAGTGTCGAGTCAGTATAAATGTCACAGCCAAGGGTCTTCAGAGTCACAGTGACAAGAGGAGGACACACTGGTGCCAAGAGTTCTGACACGGGAAAAATGCTGTCACTGCCACCACCTCCAGCTTGGAGATTTATTGATGGTAACTTGGGATGTGCCATAAACAGGGGTGATATTAAATGAGTCTGACTGTCTCAGGGGCTCAGTTTTACAACCCAAAGTGTGAACTCTGTCTCGCTGAGATCCTGAGGCATTTTCCTGGCAGCTCCCACGACCTCATTAAGTGCTCTCCAGAGAAGGGCTCCAACCCGAGAGAGCCCTCCCTGCACAGCACAGCAGCAGGGGCTGAGGACAGACAATGACACCAGCCAGGTGACAGACACAGAGACCTCCCAGGACACGGCTGATACCCACCAGGCTCTCAGCCTTCTCTCCACAGCTTTGTGGGGAAACCAGAAATTGCCACGCAGGTGTCCCCAAGTACCCACACATTCCCAGTGTCAGAGGCTCCAACCTCAGTGCCACAGATCTCACTGGAGCTGGGCTGTGACTGCACTGAACCTTGGTGACCCTTAGGTCTGCCCTCTCAGAGTGGTTTCCTTGGCTGCTGAGGTCTAACCCATGGTGTCTTTCTGGAGTCCCTGACCACAAAGGCTGTGCTGTTGTGCAAAGGCTTTTCTTCCGTTCCATGAGTGCACCTGGGGATGCAGTAGCCTCTTTCTGCCAAGAGGTTCCCAAGTTCAGATAACTCATTTTACCCTGGGAGCAGCAAAATCTTCAGCAGAGCCCTGGGAACAGTGATTTCATTCTTCTGACTCACTTCTGCCTACCAAAAGTAAAGTTGGTCTGTGGACACCGAGGGCAGACCCCATGGCCAAAAAGATTGGCTTCACCAGCCCACCCACCTGGGGGAAAATTATCCAGTCCAGAGAACCTGCAGCTTATCTCAGGGGAAAGGCTTATTTGGGTGACCTTGCTGAGAAACCTCCTTGTCCTTGTGCCCTCACGAGCTTTCCCTCTGCTCCCGCAGTCTGCTCGCAGTTCTCCAAGGGCGTCTACGCCATCTTCGGCTTTTACGAGAGGAGGACCGTCAACATGCTCACGTCTTTCTGCGGGGCTCTGCACGTCTGCTTCATCACACCGAGCTTCCCCGTCGAGACCTCCAACCAGTTTGTCCTCCAGCTCCGCCCAGAGCTCCAGGATGCTCTCATCAGCGTCATTGAGCACTACAGCTGGCAGAAGTTTGTGTACATTTACGATGCTGACCGGGGTAAGTCACACCTCTGTGGGAGGGGTTACCAGGCAGCTAAAGAAAGTGGTCTAGAAGGAGTCTTTGCCTTCACAATTGTGGGTTGCTGGAGGTTGAGTCACCCTGTGCCTTCCCTGTTCTGTTTCTTCTCTAAATATCCCTTTCTGCTGATGGTGAGCATTGATCTAAATGAGGGATCAGCCTGACGTGGTGTGTGTGTGTTCACAGGGTCAGGTCTGAGCCCCAGCAGCACGAGGGAAATATTTGATGTGCAAATGGCTTGAGTTTGAAATAGAGAAATTGTTTCTGTCCAATAGGTCCCATATTGAACTGGTCTGTCCCACTTAAGGCCACTGAATCCCAAATTTAGAAATGTGAACAGACACTTGCTCAGGTCTCACCAAAGCGCACAGGTGTGAAATGGGTGTTTCTGGCAGATAGCTTGGAAAACTCCAAATTGCCTGTGTTGGGGCATGACAATTTTCTCTGTAAAAGAGCAAAACCTCTGTTGCACAACGGAAGATATTATCTAACCTTGTAAACCACAAACAGGGCTAGAGAGATCACTGCTTCCTGATTCAGTTTTCCCAGCTCTCAGATGCCTTTAGAGCTCCAGGCTTGGAGGCTGGAAGCAAAACAGCCTTGTGGAGGATAGGGCAGAGGTAAGGTGATTCACATCTCTGTCCTGGAAGTTATAATTATCCCCTGAAGGGAGAGGATGGGCTTTAGAGACAAAGAGAAGGTGCCAAAGCATCCCACCTGCTTTCTGTTGTCATGAGATATGGGCATGCTGAATATCCCAAAAGGACTGCAGCAGGCAGGGCTGTCCAGGGTTGTCCAGCCCAGTTCCAGAGAATTGCTATGTGCCTCTCCTCTGGAAGGCTGTGCATGTAATTTAGGCAACATAATCCTAAAAGTAATGGTCTCCTGATGAGATGACAAGGATGCTGAATGTGATTGTGTGCTGTGGCTGCTGAGGGTGTCCCTAACCCTAGGGGCACACAGCCTAAACAGACCAAAGGCGAGAAGGAAACTATGGCTGAGAGAAATCAAGATATTTGGGTAGTGACAGACAGGAAGACGAGGATTAGAGTTCTTGTCTGAATCCCACAGCAGGGCCTGATCAACGAGACTGATCTGCCAATTACAAAGGACAATTAGGCCTGGAATATCTGTGCTAGGACAGAAAAAGCAGGAGCCATTAATTCCAGCCCAGCTGAGTTTGGGTCAGATCGGGACTATTAGCTGCTCTCTCTAGTTCTGCTGCACTCTTGTGACTCTGTCTCCAGCCTGGCTTGAGGCAGCTACACAGGAGGATGAAAAGATGCCCAAATAAAACTTGGCTCTCCCCCTTCTCTTCCCATCACAGGGTTGTCAGTCCTGCAGAAAGTGCTGGACACTGCGGCTGAGAAGAACTGGCAGGTGACAGCTGTCAACATCCTGACAACAACAGAGGAGGGCTACCGAGTGCTCTTCCAGGAGCTGGAGAAGAAGAAGGAAAGGCTGGTGGTGGTGGACTGTGAATCTGAGAGGCTGAACATCATCCTTAACAAGGTTGTGCTGATGTGGGTCTTCTGGGAGGGGTGTTGCACACGGGGTGGGAAGGGTTGTTTCTCCTGGTGAAGTTCTCCCCATCCTTGCCTGATCCGTGTCTCCTCGTGGCTCTCGGTGATGTGGGGTGTGTGGCTTGCAGCTGCCGAGCTTGCAGGCATTTCTCTGTTGAGTTATTGTGGAAACCATAAAGCTGTAGGAACAGCCCAGGCTCTCATGAATTCCTGCTAAGAGAGCTCCATGTTCCCTGCATGTCTGACTCCTGTGCTGAGCCCTTTACAGCCCTCATTCCCCAGCGAGTTTGCTTTGTGCTGATTCCTCCAAGCAGCGTGCACAACGTGTGGCACCTCCTGATTCTGCTGAGCCTTTCCCCAGTTTCCCAGTTGGGGTGGAGGTGTGAATTGGCACTGCCAGACTCCTGGTCCTCCAACCTCCATGTGCTGCTCCAAATCCTCACACCTGTGCCAGCAGGACAGGAGGATTATGGTACTGAATATGGATTTCTATGGACAGAAGACAAATAAAAGCCCAAGGCGTGTTCAGTCCACATTTCAGCTCCAGCCACAATACCTTTTGCTTTCACACCTACAACCAAGTCCCTCCCCATCTCTGGGACTCCGCTCCCACATGGTTTGGAAAGGGCCCTGCAGGCAATTCCCACTGCTTTACTCATAATCAGCTCACGCTCACCTCGTGCTCCCCACTCTCCCTGTCTACGGTACTTGTCATCTCCATCTCACACTTCAGCTGCTCCCTGGCTGGGGCAGGGAGTGACATTCCACCAGTTGCACAGCTCTGTGATGAGCACAATCCATCCCTGCTGGATGTCTCTGGGTGTTCCTCTGTTGTGTGTAATAACAAAGCAGAGAGCAGGTTGTGACCTCAAAGCAAAGGTCACGTTCATGAAAGAGAAAACAGATTATTCTAGAGGGTGAAGTCCTCTCTCTGACCATGGAGCAGCTGCAGTTGAACAAAATTTTGGACAAGACCTAGACAGTGATTTTGACTTTTCTACAGGGTGTATCAAATTTCTAGGATTAATAGTGTTGGGGTTTTAAGCCTGGTTTGTGTAACAAAATGTCAAATTCTGTAGTCAAGTGTTATCTACTCTTCTTGATACAGACAGGAAAATAAGTCTTGCAAGTTTCTTCACATAACTGGAGGAAGAGCTAAACCTAGATATAAGAAAAGCTATTTGTAAGAACACTAAAAATCCAGATACTGTGATTATTTGTTTTGCAATGCTATAAAAAATATCGGTTCCCAGGGAGAAGAGGTACAAAGATGTGTTTTACTACAAAAAATACTGAGCAATTCCAGCAGGCATGTGTGCCTGGGAGGTAACACTCCAGTGAAGAACAGAGCTGTGAACAACTTTTTCAGAGCTGTGTAGTCCATTTTCATCCATTTTTGTATTCTTGTTCCAAGTCCAGCGGGATTTCTGAGAGCAGAGGTAGTTATCCCAGTGTGAGAGGGTGATGCCAGGTTTTTCATGGTGTGCAGATGACTGGAGGGATTCAAAGACAGTGTTCAGCTCATTATCATGTGAAATTCAGCTGGGCCTGTAACATGGGCTGCTGGCCCATCTCTCAGCTCACCACACCAGCAGCCTCTGTGGGAATGTCACTGTGCTGTTTGTCCTGTCCCTCTGAGTGTCTGAGGTGTTCCAAGAGTTGCCTCAGTCTCTCGGGGACACTTCAATGCATTTATCTGCTTCCCTGACAAGCCTGTCTCTGTCTCGGTGGCAGTGGATTTGTGCTCCATGGCGAGCAGCAGAGCCAGGGATGGCTGTTTAGCATCTGTGCCACTCACACCCACACTGCTGCTTGCACACACTTTTCATTTTTCCTCCATCCCCAAACCACAAATAACACCAGTGACCCCAGCAAGGCGACTCTCACACTCTGGTGACCGCAGCTGCGGAGGAGCCAGTGCTCCATGTGTTAAAAATGACCTGATTTCTCTCAGGGAGATTCCTCTGTGCCTTGTCTCAAGGGTTTGATTTATCTTTGCCGAGGTACCTGTCATTTGTGAGCCAGGCCTTGGCTCAGGGCAGGTTGCCGTGGGGTTCTGCTGTGTAGCCTTAATGGGATAAGTGCGTGGTGGGTTGTGTTCCGTCAAAGCCCTCTATTGTTTCTAGCTCGTCTCTCATTAAAATGAGTAACTGGAGTTTCTCCTTTGCCAGTGTTTCACTCTGAGAGGATTTCTCTCTAATAGATGTCAAACTCGCCCATTAAGAAGTGGGTAATGAAACCTAGGTGGCCCAAGTGAGCTATCAGCATGCAGCCCAGCACAGCCTCTCACCACAGTCAGGAGAAGTGATAAATGTTATTATAACCTCAGCTTGCTACTGCTGTCCGGGCACATTAGGACTGAGCAAGCATTTTAAAATAAATTAAGATCACAAATAACTGTGTAAAACACAGGAAACGAGCCTCATAATTCAGGTGGATGGGCTGCAAGATGAACAGCTCGGGGAGAGCTGGATGGCAGCCCTCTCCGGTTCATCGGCTCTGACACCTCATAAAATAACAGAGGAGAGTTTGGGCAGAAGGAGCTGGTGCCAGATATTGTTGACACTGGGGGAAAGGGGGAATTAGATCGTAATTCTTAGACATCCCAGTGCACCAGAGATTCTCCTTCCTCCCACAAGGTCTGGGTCTGACTGCAAAGGTCAGTCTCAGCTGATGAATGGAAAGGGACAAGTTGAGTCTGGATTTGCTTCTTAGGCCTGGCAGTGAGAGACACTCAGAAAAATACCCATAATGAGGTGTATATCTTCCTGGATTTAGGTAGACAGAGGTTGTTTCTGAGAGCTGCAGACACCTCAGCAGAAGGCACACCGAGGGATCCTGTGCAGGGAGCCCCAGGACAGTGATCTGGTGGAACTGGGATTAACTGGGAGCCCCAGGACAGTGATCTGGTGGAGCTGGGATTAACTGGGAGCCCCAGGACCGTGATCTGGTGGAGCTGGCACTAACTGTGTAAGGAACTGCTTCTAAATGAAGCCTTCACCGCAGTTAATTGCCACCCCCACGTTAATGCTGAGAACCAGATGAGTTTTATTATGCATACAAGAGCACTTCATCAGAGAAGGACTAAGGCAGATGAAGCAGTTGCACAGAGCAAGTGTCAGCTCATTTATAATCCATTTGGAAATCCCTAAATGACTGCTCATGATAATCTGGGAGTGCTGTCCCGTGGGGAGGATCAGTCTCTGCCCTCATCTGACACTTTCCAAGCACCTGCTGCCAGCCTGGTATCAGAGAGAAGTCCTGGGTAGACTGATTTCTGGTTGAATCCAGAACAGCAGTGTTTTTATGATCATTCTGGCTGTGAGGATCGTTCTGGCCTCACTGCAGTTTGTGCAGATTTTGCCTGAGTGTTTGCAATTCAGGCAGCAGTCCAGAACCAGTTCATATGACAATGGAAAGAAGAGGTAGTGTTGCCAGGAAAGAAACCTTGTAGAAACAGCACAATTCTCTCAGAAACTGGCAAATCTTGTGCTTGTACAGGCTTTGAGGGAAGGCTGGTTTGGGCCTTTTTTTTTACTTTCTTCTTTCTGTGTGTAGAGAGGCTCAAATGCAGATGGTATCTGACTCTAGTAAGAATTTAACAGTGCTGCTGGAAATTGATAGAGAAGAATTTCAATGAAAAAATGGAGCCAACAAGGAAAATAGAATTTTTAGCTGTATTCTTTGTGTACTCTTTTTAAATCAAGGGAGAAAAAGACAGGGACCATCTGATCAGTACCTCTGCCCCCTCTAGTCACAGGCAAATCTGCAACAGGTGGAAAGGGAGAAAGAAAAGGAAACTTTTCCAGATAACACAGAATAACTCAGTTGTTACAGATTGGTAAGCAATTGTGTTGATAAAAGAAAATAAAAACCTGACTCTGCAGCATCAGGGAGAAAGGAGTCAGTGGCAAAGAACATATATTGGAACACCATGCATATGGATATATAAATTATCTCAATGAACATGCAGGGGAATCCTCTTTGGCTTTCACAGTCAGCTTCATTCTGGAGATGTGGCATGAAGCTACACTGATGCACTAAAGCAGAAAAATTTACCCATACTCTAAACTTCCAGCCATCTCTCCCAGGTAGGTCTTTGCAGCAGGGACTGTAGATTTGAGGATGTGCAAGATTGCTCTCTACTCTTGCTTGATGTCCCAGTTGCATTCATAGGACACATGGACTCCAGTTTTCCGTTTGTTCCTTTGGTGGCTGAAATGCAAATCTTGTTAAGTTTTTTTTTTCTTTTTCCCTGAGCCCATAGGAAACAAGTTGGTTTGGTTTTCTTTCCCTGCCTGTGCAATGTTTTTGGGGATCTTGACCTGTCTAATTTCAGACTTGCTGCTCAAATATCATCTGTGAAAGCTCTGTCCATCCTCTAATAAGATGGTGAACTTTTCTTTTGCTGTGTCTTCCTGATCACCGCTGGATAGCCTCAGCAAGGAAAATTAAGAGTAAGAAAGGACAGATAACTGAAGTTCTTCTTCCTTAGTCAATCTCTGCTAATTATCCTTGGTTTTTATCTTGCAGATCATCAAGCTTGAAAAAAACGGGAATGGGTACCACTACATTCTGGCAAATATGGTGAGTTACCCTAATTGGTGGGGTTTTTTTCTATCTCACATTTTTGAAAAGCACTATATTTATAGTTACTGCGCTGTACACCCTTTTTCTCATCCACCTTTTAGGTAAAAAAATACTCAATTCTTTTGCTCTGTTCTCCTTGAGGAGTTTTCAGTCTTGAGCCAGCAAGATATCTACAGGGTTTTGTGGTAGTTTGACCTTGGCTGGATGACAGACACCCACCAAAGTCACTTTATCACCCCCCCCCCACCATGGTGCTAAATGAAATCTGACTGTCGTGGCCCTAGGGAAAGAATTGGATGCAAAGATTTCTGTAAGGAAAGGATTCTCCCCTCAGTGCAGGGATGTGCTGCCCGAGGGCAGAGCAGTATGGGGCAGGGGCAGGGGCAGGACCATCTTTCTGGAGCAAGTCTCACAAGGAGGATGGAAAATTTCTTTGCCTAGGGAGATGTGGGAAGAGGTAAGAGAGGGAAATGGAGGTTTTTCACAGCAGAGCTCCTACCCACTCCTCTCCAAATGTGTCCATCCATCCGGGGGGATGCACAGCAGAGGAGGGGCTGCTGTTGGCAGTCTGGGACTCCTGTGTCCATGTGGGTGAGCTGTGTGCAGGCTCTGGACCTGTTCTTTCCGCACAGAGCTGCATCTGGGAGGTAGCACGTCAGCCCGGGGGTAATTAAACTTTAAACTACCAATTAGTCAAGCAGTTGCTGCCCTTCTCCTTTTCTCAGTCCCAAGATAACTCTGTAATTTACAAGGCAAAAATGGCCACATCATTACCCTTCAGTGCCCTGTTCTGACCCTGCACCCTGCGCTGGCCGCCTACCGTGTAATTACAGAGATGAAAATGTTACCTCGTGCAGGGGGAGACATGCAAAACCATAGAGGAGCCAATAACTTCTGCTGCTAATTTTTTAAAAAATTATTATTTGCTATAACCCAGGTCCTGGATGTTTATGGAAGTTCCTTCACTAAAGTTAAGCAGGAAAGTGAGCAGGAGTCATTGGAGTGAGGGTGTCTGTGCACTTTTATGCACCCCCACATGGAGGGCTGAATGAGAATATCACCTCTTCTCTTCGCACACTTTCGTAAGGATAAATGCATGAAACTCATGAGGTGAACTGAGCTAACACTCAGCTGTAGGAGATTTGAAGGACATTTCCCTCTGTCCCACGCTCTCCCATTTTCACCTAGAGAAAGCACACTTGTCCCATCTTTAATGTGTTTTCTTAGCCTTTGCACAAATGCTGAGAGGGCAGGGCTGTGTGGAAGAGGCTGCATGCTCAGCCAACAGGGGTTATAAATAATTAACTCAGAGCAAAAGGCTTTTTATTTCCCCAGCCCCTCTGCAGGGACTTTCTGCCTCCCACTGCAGCTCAGGGGAGGGGGCTTTGGGTCCCACAGTGTTTGACAGGACCACCAGAATTCACTGGTGTGCTTTCCAAGCAGCTTGGATTCTGGGGAGAAGAAACAGAGTGAAAGGAATTTGAGCTTTAGCTTTGGTCTTTCCTGCTCCTGAAAACTCGGCATCACACAAGAGCAGAACACCAGAGAGAGGAATAAAAAAATAAAAAATAAAAAATAAATTAAAAAAAAAAAAAAAAAAAAAAGAAAAAGAAAAAAGAAAGATAAAAAGGAAAAGGAAAAGGAAAAGGAAAAGGAAAAAGAAAAAAGGAAAAGAAAAAAAAAAAAGAGTAGGGGATAATCAGACAACATGGGAAATTTTTTTAAAAATAAGCCTGGCACCCCTCAAGGTTAAGCAGGTCTTTTCCAGGGCAGAACAATGTGGGCAGGTTCAGACACCAGAAGCCAAAACAGTTTCTGTGATGTGCTACACCCACACGAGAGCTACTGGATAATGGGTTTAGCAAGGAGAATGGCAAAAAGGCCCTGAAGATCCCACATTTCTGACACCATAGGGCAGCAAGGAAGGACAGCAAACCTCCTTATGTGGGGATGGCCAGGGATTTTATAAGAGATTGGCAGAAGCTGGCATCTGGCAGGGTTAAACCCTGGTGTGAATGCTCTGATCCAAGAGATCTCAGTAGGTTTTACCCTCTTCTGAGGACATCTCATCGCTGGATTAGAGCCTTCAGAGGGTGTAGCGTGCTGTAATTTATTCCCACTGACTCACACACATAGTGGTAGACCTTAACCACCCCACGTTTTCCCCTGTAGACATGTCCTAGGATGACAGGGCGTGCGGTGCCCACACACACTCGTACCCTCGTGCGCGCCCGCGTGCCTGGAGAACAGCCCTGCCTTGTGGAGGTGCCTCATTCCGGAGCGCTGAGTCGGCACAGAATAAATTAGGAGCTGAAACCTGGAAGTGTTGGGTTTCCAAATGAGTTATTTGCTGTCCCCTGTTCTGGCTGAGGCACTCCTGGGTTTAGGAGTCTCATCCTGTATGAAGATAAGGTCGAGGGAATCCTCAGCTTGTTCGTAGCCGCCAAGTTTCCTGCCCTAGCTGGAGCAAGGGGAGGAATTTTCAGTGCCTGCCTTCTGCCTAACCTCCCTGGGTATGGAAAAATGGGGACACAATCATGGAAGTGACACATTGGAAGCAAATATTGGGAAACATTTCTGGATAACCCGGCTTAAAGTCCTTTTTTTAGCTCTATGCTTGTTCACAGCTATACTCAGCCAAAATCCAAGCAGAAGCACAGGACTGCCCAGTCACAGCAGCTTCACACTGGTGCTGCATCGTAAATGCAAAGCAAGTTTGCAAGGCAATGCATAGGCTGAAAAAGGTCTAAAAAAAATATCCATAGGCTCATTTTGGAATGGAGGAATTCCCTGTCTGGTCATAGCCAATCCATGAGCAAAGAGGCACTGCCTTGCATTGGCCTTGCTGTGTGTTTGCCCAGCAGTTGCTCTGGGTGAGCTGTAGTGAAGTACTGAGAAGAATTTCACAGCAGCGAGTGAAAGTTGGTGTTTCCTAGCAGGAACATCTTTCTTTTTCAGTGAAATTGCTGTTGCCAAGGTGAGACAATAATATTTCTGTGTTCACAAACACAATGAAACCATTCTGCACCTTAGGCAGTGGGCAAACATCTTCTCTGAACCTTCTACACCTGCTAAAGACACAACCTGTCTTGCCTGCCCAGCCCTGCCTGTCCCACAGAGGTCTGACTGCAACATCCCTTCCAGGGGAAGGGTTTCTGTGAGCATCCCTGCCTCTCCTTGAGCCAAATTTGGCACTGTTTATGGGTTTTGCAAACTCATGTGATCCTGATCCTCAGCTGGTACCCATTAGAGTTACCCTGGTTAGCTCTTACCAGAGCCAGGCTAGTTCTGGATATTTGATATTTGTCAGGTGCACTGGCACTGGAGGTTTGCAGTCATTCTTTCTCTCTCTCTGGCCCTCTGGAACTCAAACAAATTTAGCAACTTTAAGAAGAGTTTGTTTTTGTGAGTCTTATTTTTTCTAAGCTTTGTTCTCAGCCTTTGAGATCATCAGTTCCAGCAACCACAAAGCAAAAAAAAAATACAGTCAATACTATCAGAGGAGCAAGCTTAGAAACTTCTGGGATTCCTTTCTTTTGATGTTCAGGCTTTTTCCCCATAACCTTGGCTTTGTGTATCTGTTTGTCCTACGCCATGGATGTGAGATGACTACTGTCAGCAGCGGGAAAGCATCAGCTCTCTTGGGCAGAGAAAAATCTTTGTCATCAAATAAGCGACATTCGTGTGACCTCTCTTTAAAGGAAAATTATGAAAGACAGCTGCCACATACAGTGCTTTAGCCTCTTTTTTCTTTCCTGGCGCATTAGTCCAGGTTGTTCTTTCAGCAAATGCCCTTTTTTTTTTGAAGATGAATAGATAAGTGTATGAAATTGCTGATGGCAGGGGTAGCAGGGAAAAGTAGAGATACAAACAGTGTTGATTAGCAAAGGTAAGCACTTTTTCCTGTGCCATTCTCCATCAGCCTGTGGCAGCACTGAGTGGGGCCATGGACACTTTCCCTTTGCTGGCACTTTGGTGGTGGTGCAGGTTCCCCCCACAGAAGCTTTTCCAGCAGAGTGCCTTGTGCAGGAGCCAGACAAGATGTGCTGGGTTGATCCACTTCGCCTGTGGGTTGGATGGGCAGCTTTGATGGTTTTGTCCCCTTTTTTGTGTGCAACCCTTGCTAATTTGAAAGTGGTTTGTGGAGTTTCCAGAAGGATGTGTACAGCATCTCCTCCTTGTCCTGGCAAAATCTCAAGATGCCTAGTCTTCCAAAAATTACGTTCTTCTATGGGAAAAAGATGTCCTAAGATACTTTTAGGGTTCCAAAATTGTGCCCATTGTACCTTTCTTCTTCCTGAGAGATTGGTGCAAGTAGGCTCATGAGACAAATTCGTTTTCCATGCAGAGGAAGACAATACAATATATCAGTGAAACTTCTGCATTTCACTTCCAAACAGCCTTTGTGTCCTGATTCCAAAATTATCAAGCAGAAGAACCCCATATAACATTATCTCATCTGAATTACTGATAGTAAAAGACACAGCAGTGCCCTGAATTAATTTTTCCTTGAACTAGAGTGTCTCATGTATAAGAAAATTATCTGGTTTGATACAAAAATTGCCCACACAGGAGAATATGAACAGCAACCTTGGGAGGATTTTTGCGGCAGTTAATGAGGGCTCAAAAACATGAGTGACTTACTGTGGCTTAAAAAAATCAGAACATCAGGTGAGTAACTGACAGATTATATTACAGCTATTGGAAGGAAAAATGTGTTTGCTTAAATTTCAGCGAAATGGTGTTAAACTAACAGGTTTCCTCAGCCATTTGCCATCTCCTAATCCATTACCCCAGCTCAACTGGCAAATGGTGATGTGTAAATCCATAGTATCTGCCTCATGGTGACTTCATTTGGGCTCTTTTCTAGTCAAAACATGCTTAGCTTCAGCTTCCTCGAGCAGATTTATGCTTCTGTTTGCTAGACAAAATATTCCATTACTGATGTTTTGGTCCTTGTAAGCTCTGATCAGGTCATCCCTTAATCATATCTTTGATTGAACTCGTGGCATCTGCCACTGCACGGCACATTTCCCGAACCTTTAAATCAGTTTATGCCCTGAAAGCTCTCTAATGCAGAAAACATCCACCTAGAGCATCCCTTCCCCTGCCTGGACTGAGCCTTCTGACAAGATGTGTATGGTCATTTATATCCAGAATGTGCTGCAGCTGTAGGATTGGGTAAATGCAAATAACATCACAAAGAAAATCCGCAGAGCTGCACCAAAGGAAAGTCGTTGTTCATCTCCAACCCCTTGTGCTTAAAGTCTGGATTCTCACCCGACCTGGTTTGTTTTGCATCCACAGACAGGACAAAACGCTCTCATCAAGCTGCAGGGCTGGGAAGGTGTCTGACAGTGCCCCCTTCTCCTGTCTTTCTTTTCCCTTTCCTCACTTACTTCTGAGTTCCAGTGAGGACTCACACGTTGTGCTGCCACAATGGGGTTTGACACATTAATAACTCTGCGGAGAAGAAGGAGCCCTCTCCCCTTGCAAGGCACACTGGAACAAGTCTGGAGCAGATGGGCTCTTTTTTGACATACCCTCCTTTATTAATACAAAGTGATGGGAGTGAGGAATGATGCTTCACTGGAGAAGTCAAGCTTGAAGATAATTTGGTATATTAGAGATGCTCCGTCTGGAAACACTCGATTTCTTGCTCCCTGCAGTAAGTCACTGGCGTACCTTGGAATGACAGGAGCCACTTTGTATTCATTCAGCTGATCTACAGCCGTTCAGAAGCAAAAATTTTGCTTTGCAAAGTTTCTTGTAATCATAAAATCTGCTACGAGGAAGGAGTCTGGCATTGCAAGTCATGCATTTAAACAGAGCTGGGCCAGTTTCCCGATGCTGCCACAGGTTTCTGTGGCACCCACCCAAGCTCAGAGTGAATTGCTTAAATGCTTTTGGCTTGAAAAGAATATTTCAGTGTGCAAAGCAGACTCTAGTCTCTTGATCCCAGACAGAAAGGGACTTAAAAAACCTAATACTCCTTCCTGATGAGGAGACTCTGTTAGCTTCAGCCAACAAGCCTTCTCCAGGCAATTCAAAAGAAAGGAGTGTTTTTCCCTCTCCTTGTTCAAAGCTGAGTTTAACCAGTCTCAGGGGGAGATTTGGAGAGCTCAGAAGATGCAGCAGGAGGAGAGAAAACAACTCTGTTTCTCAGGAATGTGGCTGTCTTCAAGGAGACTCCATAATGCCCTTTCTCCCAGGAAAAGAGGAGGCTTGGAGCACAGGCAGGGAGGTTTTCAGCTGAGCTGTGGGATGGTTTTTGAGCTGCTGAGCCTCAGCCTGCCCGGAACTCAGCCCATGCTGCTGCTCCTGCAGCTTCAAAGGCACCACAGGAGGCACCTGAAGGGAAAGGGCCAGCAATTAATGTGAGCTTAGTGAAATACAAAGAGAATCTGGAGGTGTGGGGCAGTGGCTGGCACCTCTCGATGTCTGGGTGCCTTCCTGTGGGCAGGGACAGTGTCCCACAAGCAGCTGTGCCACCAAGTGCCATCTGTGTGCAGAGGTTTGGGACAGTGAGGCAGTGAAACATGAGGGTGAAAGGAGAGATGCAGGGAAGTCAGTGATGCTGGCAGATTTGAGGAGGGTCGTGCACAAAGGGATGAGGTTTTCCCTACCCTGGCACTGCCCACTCAGTGTCCTGGCTCCTCATAGTGTCCAGGGTATAAATTAAGAGCTGGTTCATTTCTGGAGGGACTTTCTTTTCAAGGCAGATCCTTCGTGGACCACTTAATCAAGATGGATTCATGAGGCCCATTTCAAGTCATCAGTCTTCCTGCATTATGCATTTCCTTTGATGATTGAGCCCACAAGCAGTGGAGAGGAATATAAATGTGTGACTTGCTGACGCCTCTCCCAGCAACCAAGGCAGCAAACGGGGCAGCAAAACAACCTTTGGCTGAAAACTGCTTTCAGTTTAAGAACAGCATAAAGAACAGATGCATCAAGGAAAGCACAATGAGGAAAAACCCCTTCCCAGCACTGTTTTCTGTCTGAAGCCACAGAGGTCTATAATAGCTCCCCATATTATTTCCTCTCAGCAGCACCCTGCACGTAATTGCTCTGCGAGGTTCATTAGTGCAGAGAGGAGCCCATGGCATGGGCTAAAGAGCAAGTTCCCTGCTTTGAGCCCAGCCTGGCTGCTGCTGGAGCAGTGCTCTGCAGATGCTGTGAGTCAGAGCAGGCTGCAGGAGGGAGCTGCCTCAGCCCATCGGTGCCATGGGGACAGATCTCTGTGGTGTGTCGTCATTTGGTGACATTTGGAGAGCCAGGCGTTTTCCAGGCA
Source organism: Acanthiza pusilla (assembly GCA_036630365.1). Classification (NCBI taxonomy): domain Eukaryota; kingdom Metazoa; phylum Chordata; class Aves; order Passeriformes; family Acanthizidae; genus Acanthiza; species Acanthiza pusilla. The sequence continues at coordinate 5,940,039 of JAXCHO010000049.1, read as the reverse complement.
TGGGAAGGCAGCAGGCCGTGTTCTCTGCTTTGCTGAGGTGGTTTTGTGAAGTGGATTGAAACCAGAGGGACAGCTGGTGCTGCCACGGGGTTGGGTTGGCTGATGGGTGTCCCTCCAGCCTGGCCGTGGTGGCTCCCAGGGATAGCTCTGCCCAGGAATGTTGTTTCCCCTGCAGTCCCTACATCCTGGGGACTGTGCTCTGTGCTTGGGGGTTCCTCTGGAACTGCTTTTCCAGGGAGTGTGGGCTCCCATATTCCTCCTCTTCCTCCCGGGGAATGAACAGTGCTGTGCAAGGAGGTGAAGCCTCATGTTTGCACGTCCTGCAGACACCTCCCAAGCTCTTCAGGTGTTGATGCCTGAAACAGAGGCCAAAACAAATTAAGAGCATAAAATTCGAACAGATTATTTGGGGTCTTCAAGGTATAGTTGGGCAAGCAAAAGTCCCCCCCAGGGACTACACCCGAAATGGACCCTGGGTCACAAGCCCTTCACCTTTTATGAGTTCTGTCCATTAGCACATTGGCCCTTAATTCTCCAATCAGACCCTTAGGTGATGATGTTCACCACCCCAGGCCTGCTCCCCCCAGCTCACAGTTGTTTACATATTTTCAGGCCCTAAGACAATGAAGATATCCTTGAATCTGTGTTCAGAGAGCCTTGTTTGGCTAAAGGTGCTGGGAACAGAGGAGTTCAGCACTTTGTGAGAAGCACAGAACTGCAGCAAGTTACAGATACATGAAGAGAAAAATCTAGAAATACTTGCAGGCATCAGTGTCAGGAGCTTGAAGCAAGGCATCTACAACCACATTCCAGGGGCTCAGCTCCTTTCCCTGAGCTGGGCTCCAGACATGGCTTCCGAGCAGGTTTTTTCCAGTATTCCCTGGAAAATTTTAGAAACAGTTTCAAAACCATTTGATCGCTCCATGGGACCACATGGAAAGCATCCTTCCAGCGCTGCTCACTTCTTGCTGTGTTTGGTTGGATGACAGAGGGGGATATTTTTGGGTTAGTTCTTTCCCAAACTGGTTGATATAAACATATCCCTGCAAAAGCACAGCTGCTGCCCCTCAGTCATGGGTTATAGTCTTTCCTTAGCCAAGTTTTAAGAATTTATTTTCTCTTTCCCAAATATGGCCAATCAAAAACTAAATAAAAGATCCCCTTTTTTTTTTTTTTGCAATACGTGTCTATAGTTAGTACAAAGTGACAGATGATGCACGATTTCTTTAGTTGCAAATATTATAATTCTCCTGTTCTCCTGTTTCCTACTAGCACTGACTGATATTCCAGAAGGATGGATAAGCATATTGAATTCCTACTGCCACTTTGTCAATAGAAGCATTTTCGAAAACCAGTTTGTGTAACATTTGACAGCTTTTTGTTTATATGTTTGCTAGCAAGAATTCACCTGTTCTGGAAATTGTTTTCTAAAATATTTGAGCTCTGGATTTCCCTGTTCATTGGCTCTCATGTTCCCTAGACCTCCTCTGAGCAGATTTCAGTGGTGTGATGATTAAAATTCCTTTGTAATTAGGAGCATTCCTATTATGTCCTTGTGCTGGAGCATGTGGAGGAGGGATAACAGGTGAAAACAATTATTTCAGCAGTTGATAACTGCCAAAATGCAAAGATGTCTTCAAGGTTAATGATGTCCTCTATGTCCCAACTGCCTTAAATGATTGGAAAATCTTCAGAGGTCTCCACACTTTTTAAAGAACCTGAATGATGTCAAAAATCAGTGGGGAAAAATTAGCACAATCTTCAGGAAGCAATAATTCCTTTCATCTATTCAGATTATTTTAAAATTTTATGCAACATGAATCCCAATGAATATTGTTGAGTATTTGCTTCAGTGTTAGAACGGTTTTGTTTGGGGAAAACAGTGAAATACAGTGGTTTCAACCACTGATGTCTCATCACTGCTGCCATAACTTTTTTTTTTTTCATTTTTCCTATTTAAATCTGCTTTCTGAGGGGGCTTAACACACCAGACACCTTACTCATACCCTGCAGTGAACTTGGACTCTTCTTCATGCCTTTGTAGGTCTCCCAAAGAAGAGCTGCTTGCACAAACTTCAAGTTGCTCTGCGATAGTTTCTTTTGACAGATCTTTTTCCCCTGAGTACCTCCCAGGAGCAAAATGTCAGTGTGATTTGGTCCTAGCCATGAATAACCAGTTGGCAACCTGTGAGGTCCCTCTTACTGAATCTTAGGAGCTCTACGTGTCAAAAACCACTTGGTCTGAAATGCATTAAGATGTCAGGGACAATTATCCTGCTGCATTTCCTATTCATTAATCACAGCTCTGGCTTTCTGAAACCCCTACGCCAGCAATTACAAACAAGATTGATGTGGGTTTAACCAGCATTCTGAGGAATATGTACACACAAAATATCACTTTTTTTCTTTTAACTTAAATCACTGTACTTTGAAGCAAAACAAGCCATCTATTTAGAGCATCTGTGCACCAGTATCCAATCCTCAGCCTTGTAAGTGGATGCTGAATGGCCTACAAAATGCTGGGGAAAAAAGGGTGAAAGTCTTTAAAGTCATTTCTGAGTCACTTATGACTCCCTCGGTCTGACACTGATGTGAGAGGGCAATTTAGCCTTTTCCTGGCAAGGTCTGTTCCCAAAACAGGTTTCCATCTAGTGCCTTGATCCTGACCTGGGAAGTTGATCAGCTAATTATCTCCCTCAGCCTGTGAATGGAGAGCATAATTTCGGGAACCTGATTGGTGTTTCCTGGAAATGATGTAACCTGGTTTTTTTAGCTCACACCCTCATGGTGTGTCTCAGAACAAGCAAAGGAAACAAACCCAGGCCACGGTGAGAGGAGCCTGCAGAGAGCTCTCAGCAGCAGGGCACGGGAAGGCAGAGCTCCAACAAGCTCTTCTGCTGCTCAAGTGATTGTGTTGTGACAATCCTCCCATTCCTCTCCCCTCCTGCACTGAGGCTGCCGATGGTGCAAATAATTGACTCCATCTCTGGTGCCTGTATTCCTAAAGAAAAAAGAGCCAGACCCCAGCCTGTCCCACCTGCAGCAGGAGGACACAGCCCTGTCCCAGCAGCTCTGCAAGGAGCCACAGCGAGCAGTTCTGCACAGCAGCAGAGCTGTAGGGTTGGGGTTGAAGTTGGGACACCAGAAAATTACCCCTTTCTCCACATTGCAGTGTGTCTCTAATTAGTTTTTCACTTCTGACTCAAGGGGGTGATTAACTCTGCAATGCCACCCTGATCAGTACACGTGTATTTGCACCTCTGTGCTCGTCACATGCACAGAGCAAGAAGTAGACAAGAACAATGAAAGAAATTTATTTCGTTAGTGATCTGAAGTCTAAAAAAGCACCTTTTTGTCTCCCAAATTAGCAAATTCTATAAACTGGCTTTTCTAATAGCAAAACTTCTTTAACAGGCTGACCAGCCTATTCCTTCCTGACCTGCTGAAATTTCATAGTTCAGGATTTTTTTTCCCTATAAACTCTGTTCTGAAAAGAAGTAGCTGATCCAGTTGTGACTGAGTCCATGAAAGTTAGGACTGAGTGAACAATTCTGTATAAAATCTAGAGCTGGGTGAAAAATACATTCTAATATATTTTACAAACGTTATTAATATTCATCCAAGAATTATCCAGGATGCATTTTTCCATTACTCTGCTAGTTTTCTTGCAAATGAGCTGTTGTTAATACGGTTATTTGTCTCCCTGGGAGGTAACTGGAGGATATGGTCAGCTCAGAGCCTGTGAGAAAGGCAAATTCACAGCATGGTCAGGGAACTGCTGCCTCTCTCGAGCTGGACGTTGCCTCCCAGAGGGAAGAGATTTTTCCTGAGCTGTTTCCCGTGTTCATAATAGGCAGGATTCCTCTTACTACCCACAGATATCTTCCCATGATGAGCTTCTCCTGTTTCTCTCCTGTGCCAGGGATTCATGGACATTGACCTGACCAAATTCAGGGAGAGTGGAGCCAATGTCACTGGCTTCCAGTTGGTGAATTACACAGACACTGTTCCCGCCAGGATCATGCAACAGTGGAGGAATAATGATGCCAGAGAGCATCCACGTGTGGACTGGAAGAGGCCAAAGGCAAGTGGTATAAAAATATGCATTTAATTTGGGTCCATCTGGCTCAGTTCAAGTTATGCTCACCTCTTTGTGATCACACATGGCTCTTTATTTTCACTTGAGAAACTCTCAATAAAATTATGAGCATTATCTGTTCCAGGTGCCTTAACATTTTCTAAATTTTACCAATCTGCAGTTACCGCTTCCTAAGAAATACACAATTTAATGTATTCACTTGGTCTCCCGGTTTTTATCTACTCAAAGCTAAGAATTAAACATCTCATAATGTTCAGTATATAAAAAACAAAAAGCCTCATTAAGTCCTTAACCTTTGACTTGTTTACAAGATATCCAGTGATAATAAAGTCTTTCCAGATGTTCTTCCCGAACATTTCAAATCAGTGTGTACAACAGAGGGGAGAAGTGTTTTAATTCTTAATGCAGAAGGCCCTGAAGCTGTTGAGGGGATGGGTGGAGGGAGAGGTTGTTTTTTTATGTTTAATATTTGAAAATGAATGTTTTTGTGGCAAACACTCTGCAATAGAAACATTAACTCTGTAATTACTGTAAGAAAGTTGCAAACAACTAAATCAGCAGGTGATCATAGGAAAATGAGTTAACTCTAATGGTTCTTGCCAAGAGTTTTACCCTGCTTTCTGTACAAGTTTCTGCTTGAATAAACTCATCTTTTGCAGACTTTTTGCCAATTGAGATGGAATTTTCTGGCCTCCGTCTGTGACCAGAAAAAGTCCCTTGTTTCCTGCTTTCACGTAGCTCACATTTACACAGTATAATGTGCTCCTTAGAAGTTCAGGTCAGCTCTTCTAATCAAACACAAAGATTTGGGTAACAGGGGAATGGCTTTCAAGGGAGTGAGTCTGCTGAGCCTTCTTCAGCGAGTGACACCAGGAGCTCGTCCTTCACCTCCCGGCTGTGAAAGTTGAAACCAACTTTTGGGAGTCAACAGGGCAGCGGAGATTACAGGGAGTAAGATGCTGTTGAACTTCATAGATGGGAGCATGAGGACAGGGCCAGCCACCTGCAAAGTCACCCTGAGTTGCCCTTGTGTTTGCAGTACACGTCGGCCCTGACGTACGACGGCGTGCGGGTGATGGCCGAGGCCTTCCAGAACCTGCGGCGGCAACGCATCGACATCTCCCGCCGCGGCAACGCCGGCGACTGCCTGGCCAACCCTGCCGTGCCCTGGGGACAGGGCATCGACATCCAGAGAGCCCTGCAGCAGGTGGGGGACCCAACCGGCGTGGGTGTGCTCAGAGCAGGGCTGAGCAGAGCCCAGGGTGCAGGAGGATGGGTGGGCAGCACCAACATAGATCACCTGGGATGGGGAACTGACCCTTCCAGAGGTCTGAAAAGCTCAGGGGTGCATCCAGCAAAATGCTTTTCCTTGTAGCATCTGATGTGTCCTTGCCTGATCTAATTTCTGTTGCTGCTCTGGGATGGAAAAGCCGATATTTTATCCCATAAAATCAAGGGTCCCTATTTTTATCTTCCCCTCCCCTAAGACACAGACCTGCTCAGACTGTATTTTTTGCAGATTATTTGACTCTCTGTGAATTCAGCTTCAGCTACAGTCTGCTAATGAATGCATGTGAATTTTGCCTTACGTGTTGGCTGTCATCAAAGTGTTCTCAAAGTGCAGATTATAGCTTGTTTCATACTGTGAGGATTCATAAAAGTCTGAAGAAGAGCCACTTAGATACTTTATTCCTCAAATCTGATAATCTTGCTTTTTTCATCCAGCATAAAATTTAGACTTTTGAATAAACAAAAATATGATGTAAAACTTAGAGCAAGAGAGAAAAATAATACATTCTTATCGAAGACTTACAAAGGTAGAATATTTTAAAATTTCATTACATTTCAAGACTGACATTCATTTCTAGCACTTTTTTTTTTTTCTGACAGAAATAGATGGATTCCATGCAAATACTGCTAGTTCAGTGTTATCCAAATATAGCTTATCCCATCTTCTTTCCTTAACTGTGAAGAAAGCAAGAAAAATAACATTTATCTGGTTAATTTGTATCATATGTAAAGTTCCACAAGTATTTTGTTTTGATTTGGTTTTGGCCAACTGGTAAACAACAATTCCTTTAAAACAAAATCTTGCATCTGATTTGATTTTATTGGTTGGATTCAATTTGTTCCCAAGCCTGTTACTGACTTTCTGCATGACCTTGGGCAAATCACTGCCTCAGCTTCTCCAAGCCCTTATAATAAAATCAGCCTCCCTGATGCATTAGGGAGGTAGGTTACCTAATAAACATGAAATACTTGGAAGTCTTCTGATGAGCAATAGCTGCTCAAGCATTTTCCTTTATTGAATTTATGAGAATAGGATATTAAAATTAGACAGCTAGAAAATACAATTTTGTGTGTGTGTGTGTTGGAAAATCTCCTCTGAAGTTTCCTTATATCTTCATTAAAACAATTTCAAAAGTCCTAATTTTTCAGCTGTACTGACTTTGGGCGAAGAGCACAAAGACCCATTTGCAAAAGTTGCTCCTTTACCATTGAAAAATAATAATTTTAAAAAGGTTTGGCCAGTTCAGTTGTGACGGTCAAAACAAAAGACTCTGAAACAGGCAGGGCAAGAAGCCTCCTAGCAAAAATCTAGTTATGAATTTGATAATCTTCCAGTATTTAGTAATGTAGCAAGAAAGAGGCAGATGGAAATAGAATAACTTACGAGAAGATGGAAGGTTTGAGTTATCCCTTCTGTAAAGATTCACAGTTAGGGCAATTTTTACAGCTGTTCACAGTGTGCTTTCTCTTCACCTCCCACTTGCTAATGTCTAAAACTTTATAAGTTTTTTAAAAGCAAAAGGTTTCTCTACTTCTTTCTACTCAAATGTCTGTAATAAGCTCTCAAATTGCCTTATTCCTTTTTAGTGCAGGAAGGAACAACAGACTCATAAAAACATTTAGGTTGGAAGATCTAAAATCATCAAGTCCAACCACATCCCCAGCACTGCCACATCCACACGTCTTTTAAATCCCTCCAGAAATGGTGAAGCAACCACTTACCTCTCTGGACAGCCCATTCCAATGCTTGACAACCTTTCTATGAAGAATTTTTTCCTGATATCCAATCTAAACCTCCCCTGTCACAACCTGAGGCCATTTCCTCTTGTCCTGTTGTGCTGCTGGGGGAATAGACTGACCCCTACCTCACTGCAGCCTCCTAACGAGGATTCATGGATGGCAGGAACAAAGCTTAAAAGCAATACGAAGAATTCTTCATTTTTTCAAAAAGGGAAATCTGGCATGCTTCAACAGAATGTATGTTTTTATTAAAGATAATTACCTTTTTTCTTTTTTTGCAGGAAAAGGCCCACAAAATATTGCTTGAAACCAATACACTGTGGTTCCAATTGTACTTTGAAAAGGTTATGATCATTTTAAACAAATTCTTTTTTTATCCATAATTTGGTCAGCACATCTAATAAGCAGAGAGATAGTCCCTAAATGCTGACTAACCCTGTAAAACAGAAGGCCACAACAGCATCCTTCTGCTCCAGATGTCCCAGTAAAGAACCACATGCCCATCCATGTCTTACACACAAATGTCCTTAAATGCTCCTTTTCTCCAGTTCACTTGACTGGTGCTTAGCACTGTTGAAATCAGTCCTCACTGCATTTTGCATTTGCACTTTTGCATTTGGCATTGCATTTTTGCATTTTGCATTGCATTTTTGCATTTTGCATTTGCCATCAGACGATGGTGAATGATGGAGAAGTTGTGCTGCATCCTGCAGCATGGATAGCAGAGATCCCTTTTGCCGTTTCAGTGCCACACGGATATCACAGGATTAAGATTTCATTCACTCAGATAGAAGAAATTGATGTTGTAAACCTGCCTTTTAGTGCATACAAAGCTACAAAGCACAAGCACCTGTGACCTGAGCTTCAGAATTGGTCAGAACCTGAAAAGAAAACCAAAGGAGACGTGAAAAAAAGCAGGCTTGGGAGTGCTTAAGACAATGGTGCTTTTTCAGCACATCTATTTTTTATGGGCATGTTGTGTCTTGTGAAAAGGGAAAAGCATGTTTATCCAAATGTCACAAGGAATACCTCTTGACTTGAAAGAGCTTCAGAAAATGCTGGCAGATGTTCATTTTCATGACAAAGCTTTGTTGTAACAGCTGGAAAACAAACACGGTTTAGGCAGATTAACGACAGATTTCCTCCGTAATGACACAGCCTCGTTTCTTCACCATGGGTCTTTATTCTGAGGATCTCAGAGTATTTGAAAAGGCTGTTAAATACCTGTCCCCATTTTGCATGTGGGAAGACTTCAGTTGCAGGGGCAAGAGGTTTGTTCAAAGCAAGTGGAAAGGCAGAGAATAAACTTTTAATTCCTAACCCAGTGGCATGAGCACTTCTCCGGGTGGTCTCCATAGGAACCCAAATCTGCACTGTTTTTCCCAAGTTCCAGTCAGGAACCCTTCTTCATGCCAGGCTAGGTACTTTTGCAGCAAGGAGAAGTTCAGGATGTGGGATGTGATGTGAGCATCACTTCAGCTCGGCAGTGTTATCAGCAGAGATTTATGATTCAAAGTTTCCTATGAAAACGTCAATACTAAATCATTGGATTTTATAATCTGGTGCAGATGTAATTAAATTTACTTGATAACTCATAGACTCCTCTCTATCAAAAGATGACAGCCTTGGAGCTGTGGCCATTGTTTCGTATTTCCTCCTGATTTACAGTTCCTGATTTGAACTGACAAATTCTTTACCAAATCCCAACTCCAGGTCAGATTTAGAAAATACAAAACCCCACAAAACTCAAGGAGTTCAGAGCTGATTTAGCTCACTGTCACATCCTAAAAGGTGATGGGCTCGCATTGGTGATTTAGCTCTTAGGCTGAGATAAGTTTTAAACCACTGAGTTTTGAGAGAAAGGTTTTATAAAGGAAAGAGTTAGTTAAGAGGACGGCTGTCCCCATGGCCAGGCATGCAGCAGAGAGTGAGCCTTGGTGAAATCCCAGTGTCAGGCAGATGTGCTGTCTCCCCTGCATGGAATTGAGAGCAATGACCGCACTTGCCACCCTTCTTCCCTTCCCCTCTCACTGCTGCTGAATCTCTGCTGCGTGAGAAGCTGACCAATTTGCTGTCTTCACTGATATTTATGTATTTAAGGTCCGTTTTGAAGGATTGTCTGGCAACGTTCAGTTCAACGAGAAAGGACGCAGGACCAACTACACCCTCCACGTGATTGAGATGAAACACGATGGGATCAGAAAGGTAAAGCAGAGAGGGACCTGACACCCTGTGTGAGCTTCCAGCCCATGTTTGAGTGACAGTGTGGTTGGGTCTCAGCAGACACTCCTGCTCATGAAAGTTTGCTTGTGGAGTCACAACAAGTGCATTCCCAGCTCTAGGCATGAGCAAAGCCAAGCACTAGGGAGGACTTGTGGTATACTGCTAAAATAATACATTTGGAAGGTGTTATCAAGAGCAACAAGGGCATCTCAGGTGTGTGGAAAAGATTTTTCCAGGATGGTAAGACTTGGTCAGCTCACCTTCACCATTGGCACAGTGTGTTGGGGCAGGCCCAGCTAAGGACACTCCAGTTTTGCCCTCCCACTTTTCCAAGGATAAAGCAAGGCAGAGCCTGGAAGAAGCTGTTTGCCCTAACCGTTGTGAGTGAACCCTTTATGTTGACCTAATTCTGCTCTCCTTGAAGTGACAAAAGCTTTACCACTAGCCACGTCCCAATAGCTGCACAGACCTTTGTGCTCTTCTGAAGCCTTGATCCCTTTCTGTATCCTGGGCTCTTTGAAGAATCTGGCCTTGTTCAGAGATGCCAAGCCCTTGAAACACTGATCCTTTTGAAAATCTGACTCTAGGTGCTTATGTCCCACTTTAGACACCACGTATTTGAAGAATAGAGAATAACTCAGTTATTCCTTGGTAAAGGAGAGCCACTACATATTTTGGAAAGGGGCATTCTTTGCATCTCCTCAGTCCCCTGAAAGATAAAAACCTTGTTTGAAACTAAGAAAAATGTAAATAATGAAACTTCTCTATTTACTGTCCCTATCTCAAATTTATACTTACACCTGAGAGCAGCAGGTGTGAGATCAAAGCCCCCTACAATCAAATGAAAAAAGGCAAATTTTCTTTGACAAATGAAAGAAATGTCATTTTAAAGACATACAAAGCAGTGTTCCTCTACTACAAGCCATTCATAAGAGGACAAAGGCACAATCATGTCCAGTTTGGGTCTCTGAACTTCAATAAGTTGGCAGTCTGGAGAGAGTCTATAGGAGAAGAAATTTAATGGCTGAATGTCTTGATTTTTCTATGTGTTTACTGTCAGAAATAATATTTGTTTGGAAGACAAGTTCATCACTGCCATGATGCATATTGTATTTTAGACCCACCAGATTAGAGGTGCAAAGCAAACACCCATGTCTCCACTTTTGTTTCCCTAGTGCAGAGCTTTGGAAGCTCTTTCCTCACTCTCCGTTCTTTTTGTCTGTGCAGTGAGGAGTGATTAGAAGCCTGCATAGATTTTTTCTCCTCAGCTGTTATGATCTCTAATCTGCCATCAGCAGGCTCCTGGTCATGCCCTGGTTAATACCCTTTCCCATTTACTGTGATAAGAAATTCCTTTCATATGAGCAGAGCTCGGGCAGCTTCATACTTACACGAGGTGATGGAAAACCTCTTATAAAATCAATCTCTGAAAGTGGATAACCTCAACCATGATCTTCCTAGAGATATTCGGTGGCACTCTGCTTTACCTGCAAGGAGTGATAGATCAGCCCAAATCCTTGATTATTATTAAGCAGAATTTAACCTGAGAGTTCTTCCCATTACAAGTGTTCAGTTTATTCATAACCCCAAACTTTTTAACACTGGCGCAGGATTGGGGATTTTTTTCTGACTTGGTTTTTTGTCCTGTTTTCTCCAGATGTCCTAAGAGTCAGTCCTATATTCATGCAGGTTTTCAGGATAACTTTTCATCACTCTCTCGCACCTGCACATGCATCAGGCAAGCTCACCATTAGAATAATTTTTGGAAGTCACACAGGGGAAGTGTAAACTCTCATCGAAGGAATAGCATTAATTACCAGTATGATGTGCTAAATATTTTTATGTGCATGCAAACACTGTGCTACTGTAGCAAATAATGCATATTATTTTCAGGCTGGAGGCACAGTGAGATGGGGAATTTCCCTGTCCCCCTCTCAAAAGCCATGAAGAATCAGGAAAGATCCCTGTATGGGTATGAACATGCAGAGAAGGCTGATCCAGCCTGGATGACCTTGTGGCTGTATCTTGGATAACATTCCAAAGACATATTAATCCTGGTTTTGTGTCGGGCAGATTGGTTATTGGAATGAAGATGAGAAGCTGGTCCCAGTAGCTGTAGATACTCAAAGTGGCAATGAGTCTACGAGTCTCCAGAACAGGACCTACATAGTCACGACTATCCTAGTAAGTGCCATGATTTCCATCCCAGATCTCCCTCTCCCCATCTCCCTGATGTGCAGGCTCCCTCTTGCCACTCATGTGCCCTTCGTTGTACTATATAATTATTATAATAACAATAATAATAATAATAATAATAATAGCACTTACTGTTTCCTGCCGGCTCCATAAAGGTATCTGAAAATTGCTGTGGCTAATTAAGTAGGTATTAAAGAGCTCTCATGCTTAAGTGTAGAAAATACAAAAGATTATGACAAGATTATAGAGGCATCAATGCAGGTAAATTAGGAATATTGTACCTGTGCTTTGTATTTATCCCACAGAATGGGGGCTGCAGTTTTGGGAAGGATAAGCTGTTTTGTACAGAGAGGTTGAATCATTGCTTTAAAAGCAAATCTCCACTATAATCATGAAGGAATAATAGGTATCCCATAATATATGGTATCATGTATTGTGCCATTGTACACACTCACCCTGCAGAAACAAGAAATGTTACTAATTTGTTTGTTGATTGCTTACTGGGAATCTGCAAAGACACAATACCCAAACTGAGTTAAACATCTTAAGGCTCTCTCCTGTCTGGCAGATTTGATTCTGCCTGTGCTCAAACAGGCAGGCATGCCTTTAAAAGTTCACAGCTCAGACACAATAAATACCTCTGGCAGAGCTACACTGAAAGATTTGTTGCCCAGATCCCGCCAGATACTCTGTTCCCCTCAGGTCCATCCCTGCAGGAGCTGCACACAGGTTCTGCGTGAATAAAAAGAATATTCCACAACAAAAAAAATCACGCTTTGTACCATGTAGACTAAGCCCACGGTGTCCCTTGGCACAGAATACAAAGCTGGAGCTTTGGCGGGTGAGCAGAAGCTGGGCTACACCTGGTGCACAGCTCTGGAATTCGGACCAGGGCTCAATGTTGCTCTTCTGTGTGCCAGGAGGACCCGTATGTGATGCTCAAGAAGAATGCCAACCAGTTTGAGGGCAATGAGAGGTACGAAGGCTACTGCGTGGAGCTCGCCGCCGAGATCGCCAAGCACGTGGGCTACCACTACCGCCTGGAGATCGTCCGCGACGGCAAATACGGAGCCCGGGACCCCGACACCAAAACGTGGAACGGCATGGTGGGAGAGCTCGTCTATGGGGTGAGTTTTCAGCCTGGTCCCTAAGACGTTGAGCTCTTGGTGCTTGGGAACACGTTCAAGCCCCAGAGTTAGGAGTCCTGCTGCTGTCAGCCTCAGCTCTCCAGAGGACTGTGGCTCGGATAGTGCAAACAATCAGCCCAAGTGAAACGTTTTAATTTAGGGAGAGACAGCACACTCTGTGCCTATGGAAATGTCAAAACGTTTCCTTTCAACAGCTCCAAGATTCTTTTTCTTTACATTTTTAGAAGAACTTGTTTCGAAAGGTCATACTTCCCCATGGGTAGGATCTCCAAATTTTACTCTATTTTATATTTGCATTATAATGGTGGGATGAAAGAATAAAAAGATTTCAAACACTCAGCACATGAGTGGTGAATGGTAGGACGACGTTACTTTCTGTCGAGCCACTCATTTCCATCATCAGGGATGTGCCTGCACCCTACACTTCTGAACGTGGATTGGTCTGGTAATTCCTATTCTGTGATGTTTAGGCCATCCCTCAGAGGGGTCTAATTTTCCCTTTCCCTACCAGGAAAAGTATGCAGAGAGCATCACTGCCCAAGCCCCTGTGACACTGTGCTGGAGCAGGGATGATCTGTCTCCTGATGGTAGCTCCACTGTAAATGCTGCCACCCTTTTCAATACATTTCCCTCTCCATTTTCAAGATGGATTGCAAAATTAGTGGAGAGTGTACATCAGTGTTGCTGGAACATTTTTCCTCTTCTCCTGCATCAGTTATGCAATCAAAAAGCAGTTCCTGATGGAAGTAAACATCCTGACATCCTTTTTCAGGAGATTGGCCTTTCCTTGCCTCTTTTGATGTCTGGATGATAAAGCCCTTTTAGAGAAAATCATCTTCATCAGACTGTGACATCAGTGGATAAATCAGATGAGAAGAGCTGGGTGGCTGCAAAAAGAAAGCACTGTGATTTCAAAACAGATCTGGTAATCAGTAGCGATAAAATGGAAATAATCCCCCAATATTATGGGCTTCTCCTTTTTAACCTTTTTCTTGGAATTGGTTTTGTCTGATTTCTTCTGAGATAACGAGGTAAAACAGAGATCAAAGGATCATACACTGTAGTTAGTAGATATGTTTTATTCCCAGTCTGCAAATCTCTTTTCTGTCTCCTTTTCAGAGGGCAGACGTGGCTGTGGCACCATTGACCATCACCCTGGTTCGAGAAGAAGTTATAGACTTTTCCAAACCGTTCATGAGTTTAGGTATATCTATAATGATAAAAAAACCTCAAAAGTCCAAACCAGGAGTTTTTTCCTTTCTGGATCCTTTGGCCTACGAGATATGGATGTGCATTGTTTTTGCCTACATCGGAGTGAGCGTTGTCCTCTTCCTGGTGAGTCGCTTCAGCCCCTACGAGTGGCACACTGAGGAATTCGAGGAAGGACGGGACCAGCCAGCCACCGACCAGACAAATGAGTTTGGGATATTCAACAGCCTCTGGTTCTCCCTAGGAGCTTTCATGCAGCAAGGATGTGATATTTCTCCAAGGTGGGTTGCCTTCCCCGATGAGCCTTCTTCCAGTTCACGTGGTTTATTCTTCCTGCATGCTTTGGAGCTGAGCAGGTTCTGCTTTGACCTTCCTTCCTGAATCATAGCGTAGTTTTGTCAGTCAGCTACAGAAATCAGAAAGGATCCAAAGGTTCACTGGTCTTGCAGCTGTGAACTTGGGGCCTCAAACTTGAGACCATGAACATACCATTTAAATTTGTCCCGGGGAGTTCCTTTGAGGGAATTTACAGAAATGATAACAAGATTTTCTACAGACACCCAATTGCAATCAAATTTTGTCAGTCATTTATTTTGTTGCTAGTAGAAATAAGATGATTCTAGCATTACAGGGAAGATAAAAAAATCCAGCAAAATGGGAAGAAATAATACAGTAGGTGCCCAGTGAAAGTTTATATGGTCTACATCAATTACTATGGAGCACAATGAGTGGCTTTAATTGTTATTGGCCTTTAGAGAGCTTAGAGAAAGACCAAGTTTCATCCTTCTTCCCATTTCAGCCAATAGTTCTGCTGCCTGAAAGTTCAGTAGGACCCAACATCCAAAGGGCTCCTAAGGGGACCTTCTGGTGAATGAGTCTTTTGATTACTTAGATAATTTCTCCTTCCATTTGGAGGCTTTGTCTCCCTTCTCTTCAAAGGAAGTTCCATCATAAATACACATTTTATGGGTGAGGACAGTAGGCAGAGGTTGGTTTCCAGCATGCTGGGATGGCATCAAAGCTCAGGGGATGAAAAGGAGGCACAGCTCCATTCCCAAGTGGAGATAACTCCGTACAGCTCAGCACAGCTCCCACAGGATGGCAGGGAGAGCTGGGCACCATCCTGTTGGCCATCAGATGCCAATTTATCCAAATAATTATGAGCCTGTGACAGCAGGGAAATAACAGCCGGCAGGGCACTCTGATAGTGACATCTTTTATGAATATGTTTTATTAACTGATTATTGATTAGTAGGAGGACAGGAAGAGCATTAAGGAAGTCTTCCCAGCAGAGGGAATTTCAGCTTTATTGCTGTCTTGTAGCTAGCCCTGTGCATTAGGATCAGGTTATTGTGATTTTCATTCCCACCATTGTTCTTGTAATTGTTATTCTTATTTAGGAAAGAGAATTACTTCCTTTGGGGCCAATTCAATAGGTGTTTTCTGATCCAAGGAGGAGCATGGACAGCTGAAAAGCTGAGGAATTGAGGAATAGCAAATTTGGTAACATCTTTAATAAAAAGTGTCAACGAAAGATCAGTGGGTTTGATTCAACTTACAAGATTTGCTCTAACTGAATAACATGCTTTGAATCACCATTTCAAAGTGTTGTTTTATTTTGCTTTGAAATGGGAAATGAGAATGATTCTGTCATTGTTATTTTAATGTTGTTGATTTAATCATCCTGATAATGAAAATTACAATTTCATTGAAACCAATATTTTCCCGTGGAATACAAGAGCAGTTTCTGACTGCTACAAATATTGGCAAGAAGATAAAAATTTAAAAATTAAATGTGGGAATTATTATAACTCCCAGTACTCTGAGTACAGCTCCTTGAGATGGTTACAAGGGGAAAGGGACATTTCTGTGCAACGTGAAAGCAAGCAGGAAGCAGAAGAGTGAGAATTTCTGTAGGATGTTGTTGTACAGAAAGGCTCTGAGCACGCTCTGTATTTCACATGTATTTTTCACACGAACCCAGTGCAGGATTTCTGTGACACATCACTTAGAAATGAACACTTGGTAGAATGACACTGTGGGCAGGTGGGGATATCTGCTCTATTCTAATATATTTCCTATGTAGTTGCTTCTAAACTTATCACTACTATCTCTCAGCATCCCCCCAGTAATGCATTAACCAACAGAAATAGCTTCTGTTCTACATCTGTTCTGTCATTCTCTCCCCAGCAGAAAGGAGCAAGTGCAAGGGTGTATTTTGTTTTTGTAGAGGTTTTGGGTTGTTTATTTCAGTTTTGTTTTGGAAAGGAGCAGGGGAAATTTGTCTGGAGGTTTGTTTTTTTACCAGAGCGTGCTTGTTTTAAGTGCATATGCCACTATGTATTTATCATTAAAAAAAAGGAGTAAGATCAAAACAGCAGACACATCACTCAGCACAGCGGGTGGTGAGGTTTGCAGCAATAACTTGCTCTTGTAAATGTGCATTCCTCAGTCTCAGACCAGTCCCCAGGGAACTTCAATCCCCCAGAGAGACAAAAGGAAAAGTGTTGTCCTTTTTAAAGACAGCCTTACTAGGTAGAGCTTTAAACAGGCTTTTAAGTGCGCTGGGGACAGCCTACCAAGGACTTTAAAGACACATTGTGAATTTGGTGACCTGTGGATGGCCAGGACAGAGCAGAGCTGTGTGTTGCCTGCTCACAGCCCTTTGCAGGAGGGCAGCTGGTGTCCTTGAAGCTCTGAAGCCTTCACATCGAGGCAGAGACTGGGTGAATGTGATAAAGGCCAGGCAGTGACCAGCCATGGACAGTCCCAGCTGGAGCTGGTGGCAATCTGTGCTGTGCCTCTGGATGCTGAAACGCGAGCATGAGCAAGGGATCCATCCCTCCAAATCCACAAAGGGAGTGATGGTATGCGGCTTTAAAGCCCCCGAGGGTGCAGAGGCTGGCAGAGAGAATTCAGGCAGACGAACCCAAGATGGCGAAAAGGGAAGTTTACTTACAAGAAACATCTTTTATATCTATTCATATTCTGGCAACTATTGGTCAGCAAAGAATCTACCTCCTAAAACCATTGGTCACAACTAAATAACACCTAATACTAAACACAGAGATTAAGAAAGTAAAAGAATGCAGCTTATCTATGTTCTCTCTGAGAAAGAACAGAAAGAGTTCTAAAACAGTGCAAGCACAATGGCAGACACACAGCTCCAACCCAAGGAGGCTGTGAGCTCTTGGACATTCCCCACTCGAGTGTGTGGTGCACCTTCCTCACCATCACTGACCAGAGGCCCCACTGGATGTGGAACAGTCCCTAACCCATGGATTAATCTGTCCTGTTTGAGATGAGATAGCCCCTGCTGTTGCCCCTAAAGCTTTTGGAGCATGGGCTGATGCTCAGCAGGGTCGGGGAGAAGCAGCAGCTCGGAGCTGTTCACAGCTCATGTGCGAAGGGATGGGCAGGAATCAGTGAAGTCTGAAATGGGCCATAAACCATCGGGCTTTGCAAAGTGCCACCTTAGCTTCAGAAAACGGTCATGAAATTGCAAAAGCACTCATTAAATGTGAAATACAGACCCAGGAAGGAGCTTCTCAGGGCAGGCATCAGAGGTAATAAATAACCCGCAGCCGAGAGCGAGAGCCTGCGGAAAGAGGAATATGAAGTAAATATGACTCACATTGTACCATTTTCAGAACTGTAATTTGATAAATTGTCTTCAGAGCTTAAAATAACCGCACTGTGTAGCAGCTGTGGAGAGTAGGACCTTGCTAAAGTCCAGCACAATGCTGCCATTCCTTGCTTAGGATGGACTAGAAGTCTTTGAGAGGAGACTAAGGTAATGCTTGGGCTTTCCAACCTCCTCTGCACCAAAACAAGGCATCAGAATTTTTCATCTTCTTCTTCATTTTCTGCAAAATAAATTATTTTACTGTTGTGAAAAGGATGAAAAAACAGGGAGCAAAATAGCATCACTTGTCAGCTTCCTATGTTGATCTTCTATTTTTTGTTATCACAAAATGTGTTGCTTCATATGGCTTGAGCCCAAAAGAGACTTCTTGTATATTGAAGACTATTAAATTTAATCCAGTTACTCCTCTGACTCAGAAAATTTATGTTTGACTAAAATGAAACACATTTGGTTAAAACAGATCTTCCAGAAAGGCATTTATTCTTCATTTGAAAATACCACGAGATAGAATAGACAGTTCCTCTCAGCTGAGTTGATTACAGGAGTCTTGTCCCATCTCAAGTTCAGCAGTGGATAAATATCACACAATACCACCTGGTAAATGTAGACATCCTTTGTGCCTTGCCAGAGGAAAATTACATAAAGTTCTCCAAAAATTAGCCCAAATTCTTGGGGCTCTCTTTATTGTTGAAGCAATAAATATACATATTTTGAATTCAGATCAAAATATACTGTGAGCAGAAGGGAAATGCATAGCCATATCATGGCACAATCGGGTATCGTGGACCCTATAATCTCATAATAATCAATAGTAATAATCAATAATAATAATAATAGTAATAATAATAATGATAATCTCTCTGACTGAGAACAGAGCTGGAGGTGCTGTGCTGGAAATGAAATAGTGGATGAAGCTTTCGTCTCACCTGTGTCTGAGAGAGAGCCAGGCTTGACAAGGGATATTTTGGGAGCACCAGCACCTGTGCAAGGTGCCCTCAGGGACCATCACTGGGAAGTCCTCAGGTCACATCAGTGTGCCCTGAAGGCTGTGGTGCGTAAGGTGTTCAAGGAGCTGTGGCACAAGGCACAGCCCACCTCTCAGATGGCTTGGGACAGAGCTCACAGGGTCTTCCTTGGCCTTCAGAGAGAGTCCAGACCCTGAGGCTCTGCAGGGTGCAGTGGCTTGTGCCGTCAGTGACCCGGGGCTGGTGAGGCTGGGAGTGCTGAGCATTGAGGTTTGCTTGCAGAGGTGATGAATGGCTGCACTCCCAGGCAGGAAGGAGAGAGACAGATGCTGGCTGCTTCCCAGTCAATAGATACAATCTATTATTTATAGGCGTCTTGTGGCCGTCGTTATTTGTTTTTTGTGGCGTGGGGACGGCGCTCTGGCTGATCTACACAGTGTGCTCGTGCTCACTGCGCTCCTTTGCAGGCTCTCTGCTGCACTCCATCACAGTGGCTTGCCTGTGGAACAGCAAATACGGTATTTATTATGTACCTGCAATTAATGTTGAGCATTTTCTTCTGCTGTTTTCCCTGTTTATTTACACTTCTTTTTAGCCCAATTGAAAAAAGTGACAGGAGATTTCAGATTTTGAAAGACAGCAGCACTTTTAAATTTCATCAAGATGTTCCGGCATTGAAAGGTTTTATCCAGTTTTTGGGCAAAATCTAAATCAGAAATTGATTAGGAAAAAAAATGTTGTGGGGGCTTTTTGGTTTTTTTTTAGTGAGAGGTTTGATTTGGATTTTTTTCAAGGAAATTATTTCTGTTCCATCCTTTGTAAACTTACATTTCCAGGGTACTTAATTATTTTGCTAAAAATTTAGAATTAGAGAAATTAGAAGCAGCTGCATTTAGCAATCAAAAGGAATTTAATTCCTTCCTGAAAAGAAGGCTGAGCAGGGGTATTTATCTGATGACTCTTCTTGATTTCAGTAAGCGTCTTCTCTGACACTCCAAGCATCTGCCTTGGAAATGGCCTCAAATTGCACCAAGGGAGGTTTAGATTAGAGTTTAGGAAAAATTTCTGCACCAGAACGGTGGTCAGGCACTGGAAGAGGCTGCCCAGGCAAGTGGTGGAATTGCCATCTCTGAAAGTGTTCAAAATGTATGTGATGTGGCACTTGGGAACATGGTTAATGGCGAGCTCTAATGGCAGTGCTGTGGCAATGGTTGGACTCGATGATCTCAGAGGGCTTTTCCAGCCTTAAAGATCCTATGGGGACAAAGCTCAGGTTCATTTGCTCGTGGTGGTTTGCTTGAACTGGTGAGCTGACTTTGGTCTTTGAGGATAAAAGTAAGAAAATCAGGACTCTAACTTCGGAAAATCTTCTTTCCCTATACAAGTGTATCAAATGATGCTGCAATTATCTCTACCTGGCAGAGTTAATTATGTCCATGGAGAGCAAATTCGGGTCACAGGGTAACAGCAGCGCTTGCAAACCACCAGGAACTGATGACCACACTTATTTCTAAAACTCTCTTAACCAGGGAAAGTGACTCACCAGAGGAACAGCTTGACAAATTGCACAATATCCAGCTAAACAGTCCCCTTTGGAGTCTGCGCACTTCCATGGCAACCAGAGTGTGGCAGCCAGGGGAAAATGGAAATTCTTTTAAAATAATCATCCTTGCTATCCTTTTTTTTTTTTTTTTCCATTTGGGAAAATACTGAAGAATACAGAGGACTCAGAAGGAGGAAATAACCAACAGAGAGAGCATTGTTGGAAAGATGCAATTTCATCTGTAAAGGAAAAATTAGTCTTTTGAATGTGCATGCCCTGCCAAACAAAAATGTCTAAATGCTGCAGAGGTAGTGAATGCTTCCTGCACTGACCTGTAATCTACATCCTCAGGATGCTTTTCCTGTCAGGCATATCTAGTCACTCTCCCACAGCTCTGACTTTGGGCCTTCAGCACTGAGGTTGCTGGGGGACAGCAAGAAATTTGCTGAAACTCCCCCCATTGAGTGACAGATTCACTAATCATTCCACCAGCTGTGTTTAAAATAAGTCATCAAACACTTCATCCAAAAGCAGATATATTAGGCTAAAAATACTTTTGCAATTTCTTTCCTCAGGACTAAATAAATGTTTCTCATATTTTTCGTTGAAAACAAAGTTGAAAATAGCAGGGGGGAAAGTGCATTGCCCTTTTTTTTTTTTTTTTTTTTAGTATCTTGGGAAGTTTTGTTAGGGCATCTGAAAGAGGGTAGGTTTGGAATAGATATTAGGAAGAAATTCCTCCCTGTGAGGGTGCTGAGGTCCTGGCACAGGTTGCCCAGAGAAGCTGTGGCTGCTCCATCCTTGGAAGCATTCAAGGTCAGGTTGGACAGGAGTTGGAGCAAGCTGTGGAAGGTGTCCCTGCCCATGGCATGGGGCTGGAACGGGGTGAGCTTCAAGGGGGTTGGAATGAGGTGCCTTTCAGCCCTCACCATTCTGTGATCTCTGCCATGGAACTGGCACATTGTGCTTGTGTTTCCAATGCTGTGATCTCTGACATGGAACTGGCACATAGTACTTGTGTTTCTAATGCTGGGCACTGCCTCAGGATAGTGAGGAGGGCTCAGATTTGCAGGGGTGCCTTCTGACACAGCCTGACTGCAGCAGGAGACTCTCTGAGGCTCCAGGGACCCCTGTCACGCTGTGCTCAGACTTGCTGATTTTCAGCCAGTGAGAGAAGCAGACTTCTTTTCATTTCCTTTGCTCTTGATAACAAGTCATTCCGAGCAGTCAGCTCAGCTGGGGTCTGCAGTCAGGACTGTGCATGGCTGTGTCTCTCTAATAACTGGGTTCGAGTGCCAAGTGTTTTTGTCAAAGAATAAGGGTTGTGAGGAGCTGAACGCCCTCCATCTCCCTCAGGTGGTGTCCTCTGCAAGGCTCCTGTCACACACTGCTTTAATGTTGGCACTCCAAAAAAATATTGTAGCTAAGATGGGAAGCCCTGAGCATGTTTTCACAGGGAAGCCCTGCATAAATATCTCTTCCATATGCTGTGCATTACTTTTATCAGCAGTGAGATATCATGAGATATCGTGTGCACACTCACTGGATACACAGTTGAATGAGCTTCGAACTCCTTGATTTAAATTGCTCTGGCTCACAACACAAAAAGCATCCACAGCTGCTCTTTGCTGGTTCCATCCCCATGGCTGGCCTTCTGCTGGGATGCTCATAATCCTGCCTTTATTCCAATGGAATTTGGGATTTATTGGACCTATTTTGCTTCTGTCTCAGATTTCATCCCAAGCGCTTGTCCTTATAACTGGGGAAGCGCCATATCCACTTTTCATGAAAAGCTCAGCAAGGCACTGAACAGTGAGGAGTGCCTATTGTAACAGCCCGAGACGGTGAGCAGGTGAAGACAAATTTGTTGAAATAGGACAGAGGTACTGTGTTGTCCTTTGTGAAAGGCTTGAGCAAGCTGAGTAAATAGGAAAAGCAAAATGTGGGTTGTGCTATGAAAGCAGGGAAAAATCCTTGTGCATTTGGGCAGGGTGTGGAGTTGGAGAGGGCAGAACATGGTGACACCTCTGAAGCCCTCTGTGCTGCTGTCTTGGTCCCCCTTCCCTTTTCACATGGACCAAAGGAGCCAAGGGGCAGCTGGAGAGCAGCTGATTCACAGGCTCAGAGGGAAGGAGAGGGCACACAGCTCGTGCACACAGCCCTTTCCTGAAACAGCAGCAGCACACTTGATTGTGTTCAATCTATTTAATAAAATCATGCAGTAATTCTGATTAGAGCCTACCCAGAAGAGTTGCTGCTTACCCCCAGATCCAAAGGCTAAGCAGCAATAATCCAATCATGGTAATCATAACTTACTACTTTGATCTTCAGATAAAAGAGTCTATGGAAGTGCAAAAGTGTTACATCACCGTTATTTGGACAACTTCAAAGCGTGTTTTATACACTAATGAATTCTCCCAACACAGTCTGATGAGGAGTAATAGAAGGCGAGTGTGTGAACAGAGCAGTAGAAAGGAAGGAGACGAGTCCTCATACGGTGAAAGGGAAAAGCAATAAAATAAGTATTTGTAAACTGTGTATGGGTGTGAGATGGATGGAGAGTCCACGAGGGTCCAGCTGAAGGTGGCAAGTGCACAGGATGCTCTCCCACAGGAGGAATTTTCCCTCTCATTTCTTGAAGCTCACAATAAGAAGCAAGATCTCAGGCTGCAGAGAGGAAAACAGAGGGAGGAGGCCGCTTTTCATCTCAGCAGTGCTTCTGAAGCCTTAAAAAAAATAAAATCACCAAATGGATCTTAGCAGGTGAAATAGGGGCAGCAGAAACACTGAACATGTTTTCCCTTCACAGTTTGGGAGTTTTAATGTTAAAAGACAGGCACACCTGTGCACATAAAGCTCTTCTAAAAACACTGTCTGGGGAGAGCAGATTCATTCCTCACCACTTCTACAGAAGAATAGTGTGTCCCTGTACAAAATAGAAAGGCTAAAAAGTGAAACTAGAGAAAATCCAACTTGTGCAGCCTTGGTGAGGAATCACGTTTTAAATTAGAAATGAGAGAGAAAATGAAGGGAATATTTGGAAATATTGCTCAGAGTGAAAATCTTCCAGTGCAGAAAATACTCTCATCCCACAGCAAATTCTTTCTCTCATCAGATTGGGAAATGTGACAAAAGACAGTAAGAAAAAAAATAAAGCAAAATGAACCAAGGTAAGACACCCTGGAAGAAGTCTGAACTAGGTTATTTTAGCATTATTGCCCAGAAGTCTCAGAAATGGAGCTCTCATGTAAGCAAATAGTAGATGGCTAAAGAGGATCTTGGAAAATGAAGAACTGGTGGCATATAATCCAAAACATATTAAATCTTTTGGGGGAAAAAAAAGCTTTTTCATCAAGTAGACTTTGAAGAAGAGACTGCAGGAGAGCATATGGAATCCAGAACCTCAGTAAAGGACATTGGCACAATAGGCTGTTGTTCAAAAAGAAGGATGAGTGCTGTTAAATTTGGGGCCACCTGAGGTTGAGGAAGTTCCTGAATAATGAATCTCCTGGGGCTCTCCAGCAACTGCTTCTGACAAAATTTTATGCTTGTCACCTTGTGAGTTTTCCTCAGCAAAGCGAACAAATGTCATCAGAGTGAGAAAAATACATGAAGAGCCTTTTTTACAGTGAAATTTTTGCTCAAAGGCATGACAAGGGTTGGGGTTTTATTCCTTGTAGCGAAAGCTGGCAAAACAGCAGAAAAGGGATGACTTTGCCTTTCTCTGGAGCTGCCAAGCAGCCCAAAGTGACCACGTGTTTCTCAGCAAACCACTCTGAACACTGATCCCTTAAACCACTCTGTTTGCAGCACAGACAGGCACACTGGGACTGTGCTTCAGAGGATGACAGAGAATGTTTTCAGATCTCTCTGCCTGTCAACTACACTCTCATTTTTTGTTGGGGTTCCACCTTATCCCTCTGTCCTAGCCCTGCATTTGAACTGTTTTTAGCAGCCCTCTGGAAGAGTGTATTATCCTGCATTTTTAGGGTCAAGCATCCCATTTCAGCAGCCAGGGATGCTGTGCAGGGATGGCAGGTCCCTCGAGGGAAGGACTCACCTCAGCCCTGCAGTTCTGCTCTGCAGGAATGGTTTTTGGGTCCTGGTGAAGTCGAAGAGGGCTTGCTGCCCGTGTCAGCCCATGTTTGCTTGTCTAGTGCCTCCCACACCCCACGAGTTGAGCCAGGTGAGCTTTTTGAGCACCCACGGGTGTGATTTTGGGTCAGTTGAGGACACAAAAGGGCACAACCTGTGAAGTGCTGTTGGGTGCACACATCACCCCCTGCACGGCTGGGCCCATTTGATGCTGCCTCTGTTGGGATTGAGTGTCTCAGGGAGGAGAATTGGGCAAAGCAGCAGCTCAGAGGTAAATCCCACCTGGTGGCCAACACTTCAGGCCACCCACCCAGGACAGGTTCATAAATGTGGTTCATCCTCTTCTCCCACAGCTGGGAACTAAATTAGAGAGATGAAGGAAGCTACCCAGGACCCCATAAAGTAGCAGGGCTTCACAGGGAACAGAAAATCTCAGCTCCTGGATGCTAGAGCTCTGATTAGGTTTAGGCACCTCTTGCCTGTCAAAATGCTAAGTGAATGTCTTGAAAACAGCACGAAGCTGCTCCATGCAGTCATGCTTATACTTAGCACTGCAGTAATCCAAGGCCCAATGACTGGAGAACCACAAGTGGCATGATGCATTTCTGACTAAGCAGGAAAACTCATTTTAGAATGAGGTTTTGCCCATTAAAGGGAAATTGAAGGGGAAAAAAGAGCCAACATATTCTGCAAAAGAAGAGATGAAACAGTAGGAGAGGGAGCATATACTGCTGTCCAAAGCCATTAGCTTAGGCAGAAAGAAACGGTAAATAAACCATGATTTATAATTAACGCCTCTCAGAAACACATCCTCCTGTTGAATCTGGGATATTCTGTGTATTTGCAGAGATCGCAGTTGATGTGATATTTACACAATGATCATCCACAAGGCCCCTTCTTAAAAGGACTTCTGCTGGGATTCTCTAATCTATACTGCCTCCTTGCAGCATGTTTGGTTTTTTGGGGGGTTTTTTTGTTGTTTTGGTTTGTGGTTTTTGTTTGTTTTGGTTTGGTTTTGGGGATTTTTGTTTTTGGGGGGGGGTGTTTTTGTGGGGGTTTTTTTTTGTTTGTTTGTTTTTTGGTTTTTTTTTTTTTTTTTAACAAGAATTAGAGAAGGAAAAGCAGAACAGAGCCATCATGGCGCTCCCAGTACCTGTGCACCCTCAGCTTCCTTACCCTGTCTTCCTGGTTAATGTTACCCACAGGGAACAAAAATATGCAGGTCTTAGCTCTGTAGAAAAGTTGTGAAGAGAGATGAAGAAGGAATTTGTACCTCTGGGAGACATAAATGAGAATATCAATACAAAATATTCTTATTTCTGTATTTTAAGAGCTTTCTTGACACTCCATGTTAAAACCCAGCGCTGCAGTCAGGACTCCAGATTCTTGTACCAGGAGGTAGAATTCAATAATAAGTAAAAGCAAACCAACATGGCAAGAAAATTAATAATGCAGAATGTCCAGAGAAACTTGCATTATAATCCCTCGAATTTCGTTGCAAACAGTCATTAGCTCATTCAAAACTATCCATGGCACAGCAGAGAGTAAGAGGATAAGAGCTTTGCAGTCTGTGCTTGATGGATGCACGCAGAGCTGCTTCCCAGCTCCACAACCCCACAATGAGTTTCTTCCTTTGCCTTTTGAGCAAATCTGGGGTTGGTGTCAGGGATGGAGGGGAAGTGGTGAGACCAATCACACCAGATGGTCTGTGACACCGGGGAAAAGCAAAGCTCTTTGCATTCACAGAGTTCAATGCTGAAAATGTGCTTAAAATAAGAGCAGAACTGCTGCAAAATATTCACAACTAATCCATTACCAAGGCAGACTTCAACAGAAGCATGGGATTGTCTAGATCGGTATCGAATTCACAGAGTAGTGCTGGAGATCAGAGGCTCTGTGTGGGTAGAAGACCAAAAGTGGGTTTGACCCACAATCAGTAGCACAAGCACAGAAGAGCTTTTCTTTCAACAGTTTTGCATAAATTCATTCAGTGACAAATATGTCAGTTGAGTAAGTGAGCCTTTATTAGACTTGAATTTAACAGCAAATCTGGGAAATCCTCCCAAAGCAACTATGGCTTTAGAATCCTGGATTTGCACTTCTAATTAAAACACTGTCAGTTTAGGTGTAATTCTCCATAAGGAATGGATTTGGGGAGGGGGAAGGGAGGAGTGGGAGAGAACTGAGATGGTGCTTGAACAGTTTTCCAGTGAGCTTTACTCTGTGTATTTTCTGATGATCTTGTTAATGTTTTCTTGCAAAAATATATTGTTCTCTTCTAATAGATGGTAAAGCAGAGGCAAACTCCTGCCAGCTTTTCCTACCTTCCATGAGGGATAAGATCAAAGAGAAAATTGTTTGATCAAGGATTGCATTTTGTTTTAAGAAATGAGATTATAGCTGCATGATTTTCTATTTCTGTATGAATCCATCAATGCTAAGGCTAAAATATTAAAACAAATCTCTTCATGAGAACAAAGGGAAATTACAATTCCTTCTGTTTTCTGCTGGCAAAATGCAGCTGCTATTGCAAAGAAAGGTTTTTAAAAAGTCATCTAAGTAAGAAAATAAAAAATATTATTTTCAGCTTGGTCATCTGCAGTATTTTCATTAGACAGATTTAAAATAGCATATTTAAGAATTATCTTTTAAATTATACATGCAGTAGGTAGGGATTTAATGTATTATAAAAGCTGAAAGAAAATTATTTGTAATGAGAAAGCAGAAACAAAATTGTTTACCATGTTAAAATTATACCATTTAGCCTTTCAGAAATTGAACTATAAGTAATAGCAAAAGGCAAAGTTTGGACAGCCCCAAAACAACCATTTTCAGAGTACTACTT
Source organism: Acanthiza pusilla (assembly GCA_036630365.1). Taxonomy (NCBI): domain Eukaryota; kingdom Metazoa; phylum Chordata; class Aves; order Passeriformes; family Acanthizidae; genus Acanthiza; species Acanthiza pusilla. Next base: position 5,913,040 of record JAXCHO010000049.1, on the reverse strand, counting down.
TTAGAGGACATTTGCAACCATTATCTTTGCATTCCAAATGAGAATATTAAGGTTTTATTTACAATTTCAGAGTTTTCCACGGTCTTGAAATCTTGGTTCCCAGCCAGCTCTAATTTTAAGTAGATTGTGCACTGTGGGTAATGAGGGCAGAGCTTTTACTACTTACTCCTGCAAGGGTAATGATGGAAAGGAGCATCCTGTTCTTGCCCCTGTTCTGTGAGGGACAGGCAGGATCCCAAGGCAGGGAGAAGAGTGGGGATATGTGTGTTATTTTATACAGCACAGGCAGGGATAGAAGAAGAAACAAAGATATCTTAATTTGGATTGTGCAGGGAAGAAGAGTGTAGGTGCAAAAGGGATAACACAGGTTGGAAAAGGTACAGTCTGGTCTATCTAGATTTTTTTTCCCTCTCTGCACCCCAGAGTTAGCCATTCATTAAAGCCTCTTACACTGTTAGCCTGGCTTATTTTAGCCTGATTTTCCAGACCCTGTTATTTGCGAGGATTACTATGATAATGAACGTGAATAAATCCAGAGGTCAAATAGACAGATCCAAACATCTGAACCTTAGCACATCTTTAAAGCACTACCCAGGGTGCTGTGTCTCACCTTAGCTCTGCAGAGGGCTGAGTTACTGACTTGTTTTCACTCAGCAGGGAGCTGATTCCTTCATGTTATGCTTGAACAGGTACAGGGACACGTCCTCATGCAAGAGGATTTAAACCCCATAGTGCCCATTAGTGAAAAGAACTTGAGCCAGGGTTCAAGCTGCAGAACATTTGTTAGTCAAGTGCAAGGTCATTTTCTGTCACCTAGCTCCAGAGTGAGACTTTCAAAACCTCACAGTGACTTTAAGGATGAGGTCTATCTCTCCTCTGTGGCTTCTCTTACTGGAGCATAAACATAATTCTGGGTTTTGACCAGGCTTTTAGCTCCCTGGTGTTGAAGTCACATCTAGAAATCAGACATTATTACAAATCCCATATTAGAAAGGCACTTTGCAAATGTGTCCCGTGATGGAGGCACTGCTGTTCTGCTTGGTCTACAGAAGCAGCAGAACAAGGGAGCAGCAGAAATTCCTTTCCAAACACTTGCTATGGTAAGCAGCAACAGGCATGGACAGGCTCAGACTCTAAACAGACAAAGAGAAATCCAAATTGTTGTGTTCGCTGCTCCTGAGCAGTGGGGGTGTCGCATGGGACCACATCTGCTTGTGTGATGCTTATCATGACTATTGTCACACTCTTTATTGAATTTCTCTGTCCTGCCACACGCTCCATCCTGGCCAGTTCTCCCTTGTGCTAAATGCTGCACAGCCAGGGAGCAAAAGGACCATGTCCTGTAGGTCCCATGTGCTGAGGGTTTCTCTGCTGTGCGTTTCAGTGGATTTGGTTCACAGCTTCCAGCTCCAGGTCACTCCAGCAGTGAGGGCAAACACTCCCACTAGCAGTGTCTGCAACAAAACCCCACACACACGAGGCCCCAGCCACGCTGGCAGTCCTAGCAAGCTGCTGACCTCCTGTCCTTCCCTCCGGACCCTCTGAGAGTGAGCACAGCCCTCCTGGTGCCATGAGGAGGAGAGACCAGCACCAGCAGCAGCACCAGCAGCAGCGACAGCCCAGATGAGGCTGGTCTGTGCTGGACACACACATCCTGTCTGCCTTCTCTCTCCCAGGGGAAAGAAACAGCTCCTTCTCCCTCTTCCCCCAGCTCTCCCTGTTACCTTCCAGGCTCAACACCCCACGGAGACTTCTCCATGCTGTCAGTGCCAGGTGTGAAGCAGGGAAGCATCAGCCACCTGCAGCTGACGGCAGGCAGCCCCCTGAGACTAGCTGGTGGTAAATATCACCAGTATGCCGAGGGTCTGGAGGCAGGAATGGTGCTGAAGGGATTGAAAGGAGTTGCAGAAATATCCCAGCTTCATCAGGAAGGAAAGGCTGTATAATTTGCAGCTGGAGATGAATGTGATTATTTGCCATGCAAATGGATTCTGCCAGCTCAAAGTGGCCTTCATCAGCAGAGATTGTTGTATTTGACATTATCTGGTTACTTTTGTTTAATGCCTCTGTGCCTTTTCTGAGCGCTTCCTTCCCTGAGCACACATGAGCCAGACTAATTTTCTTCCTTTTCCTCATCAATCTGAAGACGTGTGAGCTGAATCTATAGCTGCCTCCTTCCCCAATCCCTCTCCAAATATGAAACAAATGGTAAAGTTTTATCTGCTGACAATCTCTGCAGAGGGGAGGCAAGAGGGTCACATTTATCTCACCTAACTTTAGCCCTTAGCTGGACTGGGATATCTCTGTTACCGTCCCATAAACCATATTTCTGTGGAGCGACTCAAATCAGCAGAAAGACAATGCTGAAACATGGTCCCCCATGGAGAAGTAAATGTGTTTCTCACAGGCAGGTCCTCCTCAGTTGGGCTGTCTGGCTTTATCAAACAGCATTGTGTGTTCCCTTCTGTCTGGGACGGTGCTCTGAATATAGAGAAGGAGCATATAAATAATTTAGACAGAATGCCTGAATACTGACATCATTCTAAGATCATCTTCCACTCTTATAAAATTATTTGAAAAGACTTTAATATTTATTAATGCCTGCTTGACTTGTCTCTATAGCTATTGAATAGTTACAGTTAATTGGCTATTTGATTGCAGTACAAAACACGTAGATTTTAAAGCATTATTATGAACATCTTGTCTAACCATCTGCTGAATACAAAAGAGAGAATGTCAGTAGGCAAATTATTCATTAAGACCGTAACTCCTCTCTGAGCTTCAATATGTCTTACAGGAAAGCACAGGGGTTGTTTTTTTAAACTGCAGGTGATGGTGGAGCTGACCAACAGATCACAGCTGGGCTGTGTGTCTGGTCTGGTTCCGTGCTGGTGCTCCTTCCTGCCAGGGGTACATGGTGCAGCAGAGACCTTCACAGAGACATTGTCGATGGGCATTGCCCCCTACCCAGCTACATTTCTCATAATTATCTCCATGTCTTATCATTAATATTGAACGCTAAAAGGAATTGAAAATAAAAGCAAATTGTCTCAGTTTATTGCTAAGCTTTTTTCACTATGATTTTTTTCATCCCCACTCTAATTACACGGACACCTTTAAAAACAAATTAAGAACTGAGGCAGACTTCTGGCTTCCTTGGAAGTGTCTGGAGACTGTGACTTTGGGTAAATAGCCATGTAAATGATGAACCTTCAAGAGCAAGCTGCACCTTTTGGACCTTCCCCCTGCTCCTGTCTGACTCTCCTCTCTGTGCCCAGGTCTCTCTCCGGCCGCATAGTCGGTGGCGTCTGGTGGTTCTTCACCTTGATCATCATATCCTCCTACACAGCTAACCTGGCTGCCTTCCTCACCGTGGAGAGGATGGTGTCTCCCATCGAGAGCGCGGAGGACTTGGCCAAGCAGACGGAAATCGCCTACGGGACCCTGGAAGCTGGCTCCACTAAAGAATTTTTTAGGGTAAAAAGGAAACTTTAATGCAAAAATTCTTCTTAGCTTCTTGTTTGACAACTCCTCCAGGTCCATCCTCTCTGGTTCCTCAGCTCAGGTCTGGTTTTTTTCACTTGCTTCCCCTCACCATGTTACAGCCTGCCGGAAGATTGGCAGTGACTCCAGTGCATGTGATATTCTGTAGTTGTGAACACAAATATGGAATATCCGTGTGCTTCCCCACGTTACCGAGGAGCTTCTCTGAGCAACTCCAAATGAAACCGTCTCCAGATTTCCAGCTTGGTTTGCCCTTGGTTTGACCCACAAAACCACTCTGTACACAAATATGGCCAGAAAATCAGGGATTGATCTGGGCCCTGGTGCAGAAGTGGTAACATCCTGTTACCCCTTTTGGCTTCCCTGGCCTGTTTGATGTGCGGGTGTGTGTTCAGTCCAAGCTGGAAATCTCAGGGGGTACCCAAACCTCTGTTAACGCTTCTGTTGGGTTTCTGCTGTCCTATGCAGCGATCCAAAATAGCAGTGTTTGAGAAGATGTGGACATACATGAAGTCAGCCGAGCCCTCCGTTTTTGTGAGGACGACGGAAGAGGGGATGATCCGGGTGAGGAAGTCGAAAGGGAAGTATGCGTACCTCTTGGAGTCCACAATGAACGAGTACATCGAGCAGCGGAAGCCCTGCGACACCATGAAGGTGGGAGGTAACTTGGACTCCAAAGGCTATGGTATTGCAACGCCAAAGGGGTCTGCGCTGAGGTAAGTAGCTTGGATTTGCTTCCTTTTGCCAAACCACCCGGCAAATCAATGTATGCACACAGTTCAATCTCCATTGCCATGTTAATCACAAAAGCTTGGGGCGGGGAGTAGAGGGAGGTGGAGAAAAAGGGGTGTGACCACTCAGTGTGGTGTGCAGGGAGGTAAAATGCCCAGCTCCCACTGAGCAGCAATGGGAGCCTCTAATCCTTCAAGCCCTGCATTTGGAACCTGGATCCTGGCTGATCCTCTTGCTATGAATGTGTCTGCTGTATGAGGTGATGGCAGGGGGCTGCTGTGGTGTAACCATTGGTTTCACAGAGCTTTATCCGGAAGGGACGCTCACCCTGTGCCATGTGAACTGCACAGCTTTGCAGAGTATGGGATTACCCTGGCTTGGATCCATGCTTGCAGAGGGAGTTCTCATGGGGAAAGCATTCTGGTGTTTCCTAAATTGAAATGCTGGTTGGAAGAGGTGGGAAGTCCATTCTGAAAAGCCCTGCAAAGGGTGAGCGTTTTCATTCACTGAGTCAATTCAGATCCCAGCAAGCACCAAATTTATAGCAAGTCCAAAGGGGTACAAATACTGCATTTCTGAGCCCAGACCTGCAGCTGCCACATGCCTTTGCCTGCTGGCCTGTGAAATATCCTCAGAGACCTTCCTTTAAAAAGAAGAACTCTTTAAGAACACAGACTCAGGCCTGAGTCAGTAGCAGAGCATGGGCAGTGCATACAACCACGCTGCTGAACATGAACATCCCTGCATGAAAATTGGCCTGTTCAGATCAGAATTACCACAGTCCACAGACTGGTGTCGTGATCTTGGACACGTCAGAAGGGTGATTCCTTTTGGCAGCAGCCCATGTCAATTCCTCACATTACAATCAGAGGAACATGAGTTGTAATGGTTTAGTAAATGCTCAGGATCTGTAGCTTTAAGCAGTCCGAATGATGCTACAACAGATTTAATTAGTTATTGAGCTATTTATTAACAAAAACTTGTTGACCAGAAGCCTATGTGTGGCCTTATGTTTGTTTGCTAACATAACCCAGTGCAGAGACATTTAATCCATGATCTCTGGATTACCAGAAACCAGATTATTACCTGATGAGCATTTACTGAAGGATGAGTCTGGTCACACAGCGCCCAAGCCAAAGCCAGCCCAAAGAATCAAAAGTATATCAGCTGGTAGTGGGTGAGACCCAAGGATTTGGATTACTACAGTTCTCCAGACAGCTCACATTTTATTCAGCACTTCCCATATCAGCAGTATCTTTAGAGAAACTGATGTGACAACCTGCACCACCAGAGCATGTGGTCCAGAAGGCAACTCTTGCACCCAGTGCAGTTCAGGCTCTGAAATGACTCAGGTTCCTCCAGCTGAAGGTGGACATATTCTCACAGCTTTGAGATGCTTACTGTTGCACACTCTCCAGTGTTTGTTTTCAGCCTTGCAAATATGGAAATTAGGATGCAGGGCTGATTCTATTTAATTAATTATTTATATATACATCAATCCTGTATCCTAATTTTGATATTATAAAAACAAACAAAAAGGAACATCCTACCTGTCTTGTAATTTTTGGCATGCAAAGGAGCAATTTTTCATACTTCTAAGAAAAATAAACCCCAAGAAACAAAATTGCATCAATCATTTTACTTTCGCAACTCCAGACATCCCTCTGCTAGGCATGACTCCAAAAATTCCTAACATTTCTTTCTGTTTCCTCTTTTTCATCCTGGCTGCATGTAGAACAAATTTCTTATGGGCCTAATGGCAAAGGAGGAATGCTTGATTTTCCATCCAATGGTGTTTCTTTGGAACAGTTCCTGTCCGTTTTTTGTCTCATTGTGTCTGTTTCATTGCTGTTGTTTTAATTGTTTTAATCTCAGTAGTTCATCATGTAGTGTCTGTTTTCCCCCTGGGGTCCTGCACGAGAGGTTGCCCTGAGCAAGGTGACGTTCATGAGGCCACGGTCAGCCTGTCCCTCACTCAGTCTCCATCCTCACTCTCTTCCATCCACAGAGTAAAAGCTCTGAGCCAGGATTGCAGGAGGTTTGTGACCCAGGCCTGTCTTGTATCAGGTGTGTTTTAGGAGCTGGGCATTGCAGCTAGACCAGTTTTCCTGCATTTAGGATAGCTGGATAGGGAAGAATCCTAGAGAGATGCTACAGGAGCGTTCACCGTATCCTTTTTTTTGCTTCTACATGGGCACACAATGCCAAGATGTTGCCACAGATGAATGAAAACAAGGCTGAAAATCCAGAAGTAATTTTACATGTGGCAGTAGGCACAAACACTCCTTTCAGAACATCAGTTTGGTCTCTTGGACTGCTATAAGAACTTACTTCTTCCTCCTAGGTGAATCTGGCTTTGAATCTCTTTTGGCCTCCAGATGTTAAAATTTAGTTATGTTTAGGCTTGTTTGAGAAGGGCAGTGATGGGAGGGCAGAAATTGAGCCTTCCAACACCAGTGAGCTCAAGCTGTGATCCGGCCTGACCTGAGATAGTCACTCTGCTGCAAAAAACACCCATTTACCTAGAAGGAGACCTCCACTGTTGGACAAGAGATCCCAAAGCGGGGGAAAAAGCCAAATTATCCAAAACAGGAGAAAGAAAACCCAAGAAATTCCCTTTAAGTCTGGACTCAGGGAATAGAGAGGTTTTTGAGATGGCAATCTGTGAGAGCAAGTTCTTCAGAGCAGCATATTGACATTAAAGTCCATAAAACAGAAGTCAGCTTTCCCAGGGTCTGTGAGTAAATACAAAATGTTCCCTGTTAAAAACCCACCTTCATTCAGGACCCCTGACTTTTCAGTCTTTCATCAAAAGTCAAGATGTAGTACAGCTTGTTCCCTGTACTCCCCAGGAGCTGGAGAAACAATTAACTGGAATGAAGCTTCCTAGGAAGGCAAACACATAATGTTCAGCACATGGCCCCCAAAAATCATATGGCTGATAATGTGCTCAGGGAAACTGCAATACGTTTACTTTGTTAACACCTTGTACCCACATGGAATCTGCAATGTATTTTGGCTCATTAGTTAACTAATTTTTCACAGATGGTTCAGGCATCAGAGTGCTAAGTAACCTGTATTCTGTTTAAAAAGACAGAATAATTATGATTTACTTAGTGTTAAATTCTTTCTGGATCTACACTCACATGTTCCCATTTGCTTTAAATGCAACCAAAGTCAGGCTCTGACCCCAACACTGTTAGAGTTGAAAAGGGAAACTATTCAGCCACCTTCAAATCTACACCTTTGCCTTCTCTTGGACTGGTAGCAAGCTTGGCTGCATCTGGATTTTGCTTTTTGAAGGCTGGATTCTGCCTGAAGGAGGCTTCCAGTCCTTGTGAAGGCTTCAGTGCTCGGATGGAGTCCCAACGGGCAGAGCCATGGCGGGCTCATGGAGGTCAGCACGTTCCTCTTGCTCACAGCCAGGCTCATTTAGAAACTGCAATATAGGAAAACAACCCCCTTGGCAAGGGCTTCTTGGTGTGGCACAGAGCACAGACTCTGAGATGGGAGCTGCAAGGTCCTTGGCCTTTTTAGAGACCTGCTTTATTGACATTCAATGTGTGTTGGTGTAAGGCTCAGCCTTCCACTTCTTCCATGGTTTTAAAAACCCTCTCACGTTTGTGTTTCGCTGTGCTTAGCTTTGCACCTCTTTTCATGCAATGACAACACCAACATTGAGCCTAATTGATACTCAGTGCCCAGAAATGAGCTGTGCCCCCGCGCAGAGCCTGTAAAGCTCACTGCTGCACATCCTGAGCCAAGGTGCTCCCTCAGACGTTCCTTACTGGAACAGGGAGATGT